>CM056575.1:137064321-142816426 GCA_029721435.1 Gymnothorax reevesii
AGGGTTAGCGCTCGTTCACAGATCTCAAAAGGACCTCATTAAAATGCAAACCACGTGATTTCAATGAACTGGTATATTCGGCGTAGGTCTTGCGCATTGTTTAGGCTTATTCACCGTAGTCCGCCTCATCGCAAGTTACATTGGAAAGCGATTATGACTCCGGACTTCCCGTGCTTCTCTTTTCTCAGGGATTAGAAACAACGCATGTGTTTCATGATCGTTTAAATTGTTTTAATGAAATAAGACCATTTGAAACGTTCGTTCTTATGCAGTTCAATTGCTTTTAATCCCTCATTAAAGACAAGCCTGATAATTCCTGTGTCATAATCGATTTCCGTGTCATTAGTGGGGAAATCCACCGTAATGCACGTGAAACTGATTAACTTGATGCGCGATGACTTAAATTCCGAGAGTGAATTTCCTCGGTGCGCTTTGATTGAATAATGGCTGACTACGGCACAAAGACGTGAATATCACTAAGAGGAGAAACACGCATAGGTCGTCAGCCTTGGCATCTCTAAACATCGTCCAAGACATCAAAGTTCAAGGTTTTCAAGTTGTCAAATCCTATCTTTGTGGATGCCAACCACATAAATCAAACTTGCAGTGGATTTTTACATGAGAACTTCGATTTTAAATTTGATTTCCGCAACTGGAATCGACTGCAGCCTGCCTTCTTTTGTCCCACTCGTTGATGGAGGCATTGTTTGTGTGGCTGTCCTACGGAGATGAAATGCACTATAGATGTTCAAGTTTTTGGGGCCTTTACAGCCATATGAACTCCAAGGAACATGCTAGAAATAACTGTTCTCATAAGAAATGTTTGGAATTTAAAAATACAGTTGCAATTTAACAAAGGCAAGTGTCCAACAAGAAAGGGAATTTAGAATTGTAGGTTAAATTTTCGATGAATAATAAATGCATGCAGATATGTTATGAAATTTTAATACCTTTATCCTTGCAAGTATCCCCCTCCCCCAGAAAAAAAATAGCTGCCTCCAAATTAACCAACCGAAAGCTTTATAACTTGAAAATCTGCAAGGTTTTTTTTAAATAATAATAATGATAATAATAATAATAATGAAAGGTTTAATATGGCTCTTTACTTGTTATATACTCTAACACTAGAGAATCCTTAGAATGTGTAGAAACTGCTTTTAAATGTGAACAGCTCGGAAAAGTGTCACATGGAGTTCATTTTGCCATATTTTTGTTATTTAATGACATTCTTTTGTTATTCAATGAGAATCTACAAGGCAATTTTATAGACTGTAGGGCTGTCTAGAAAACCATTTCAGTGTTTCCACCAATACATATGTGATCTTATGAATAGACTTACTGTATCACATATGGACAAACTAAATTGCTGTTTGGGACCTGTTCCCTCTTGCTCCTCAAGAAAAATATATAAAATGTTCTTCAATGTAATACCAAGTCTGATTGGGATTTAGAAATATTCATCAGTGTAGGATGCATTAATTTTAAAATGACAATTAAGATTGTACAAAAGTCTAATCTAAATCGCTGTTTTAAAATCAATGCATCCCACACTGATGAATATTTCTAAATCCCAGTCAGACTTGGTATTATATTAGAAAAAATATACAATATGTTTATCAGAGGAACAAGAGGGAACAGGTCTCAAACAGTGATTTACAGCGCCCTCCATAATCATTGGCACCCCTCGTTAATATGTGTTAAAAGCCTTCCAATAAATTCAATTTTTATTGCAGAAGCATACTTTCACACTGAAAATTGTAGAAAAATGTAACCTTCGTCTCAAGTGAATTTTAAGGGGGAAAAAAATCCCTGACTAATAACGAATTATTTTTCATAAAATCACCTGTTCCACAATTATTGGCATCCCTAACAATTCCTGGGAATTAAATGTAATTGAAGTATTTCTGTCATTTCTACGGTAGTTTACGAAGTTGATCACAGTATCTAGGAACATTTAATTAGTAATTCATCACTACCTGTTTCCCTGGGGTATAAATATGACGTGACAGAGAGGCCATTTCTCCTATCCACTCTTCATAAAGGAACACACCATTCAAGTAAGGCAGATGTGTGTCGACCTTCACAAGTCAGGCAATGGCTTCAAGAAAATAGCCACTCGCCTGCACCTGCCCATATCTACTGTCAGAGGAATCATTAAGAAATTTAAAACAACTGGAACAGTGGTAAACAAGCCTGGACGAGGACGCAAGGTTATTTTGCCACCACGCACAGTGAGGAAGATGGTAAGAGAAATAAAAAGTTCTCCAAAGCTCACTGTTAAAGAATTGCAACAAGTAGTAGCATCTTGGGGTCACAAAGTCTCCGAAACAACCGTCAGGCGCTATCTACATGCCAACAAGCTGTTTGGGAGGCATGCACGGAAAAAACCTTTTCTCACTTACAATCATAAACGCAAACGTCTGGAGTTTGCTAAGCGGTAGTAGGACTTCAGCTGGGACGGTGTGCTTTGGTCAGATGAGACCAAGATAGAGTTTTTTGGCAACGAACACTCTAAGTGGGTCTGGCAGAACACATAAGATGAGTATGCAGAAAAGCACCTCATGTCCACTGTGAAGTATGGGGGTGGATCGGTGATGCTGTGGGCCTGTTTCTCTTCCAGAGGCCCTGGGAACCTTGATAGGGTGCATGGCATCATGAACGCTTTGAAATACCAGGACATTTTAAATCAAAATCTGGTGGCCTCTGCCCGAAAGCTGAAAATGGGTCGTCACTGGGTCTTTCAGCAAGATAATGACCCTAAACATGTGGCCAAATCTACACAGAAATGGTTCACCAGACACAGAATCAAGCTCCTCCCATGGCCATCTCAGTCCCCAGACCTCAACCCCATTGAAAACCCGAGGAGTGAGCTGAAGAGGAGAGTGCAGAGGAGAGGACCCAGGTCGCTGGATGATTTAGAGAGATTGTGCAAAGAGGAATGGTCGAAGATCCCTCTTTCTGAATTCTCCCATCTTGTGAAACATTATAGAAGAAGCTTAGGTGCTGTTTTGTTGGCAAAAGGGGGTTGTACAAAGTATTAACATCAGGGATGCTAATAATTGTGGCACACATGATTTGATGTAAAAGAATTATTTCTTAATGTGGGATTTTTCTACCACTGATTCAGTTTTTTTTTCTAAATAATATAGGACCACTCCTTGTGGTCCTATATTATTTAGAAAAAAACTGAATTTATTAGAAGCTAAAGAACACATCTTAACCAGGGGTGCCAATAATTAAGGAGGGCGCTGTAGTTTTTCATATGTGATACAGTAAGTTTATTCATAAGATCATACATGAACAGGTGAAACACTGAAATGCTTCTGGACAGCACTACAGTCTATAAAATTCCCTTTGAGAATCTCATTAAATAACAAATGTGGTAAAATGAACTGTATGGGACACTTTTCCGAACTGTTAACATTTAAAAGCAGTTTCTACACATCCTAAGGATTCTCTAGTATTAGAGTGTATTACAAGTAAAGAGCCATATTAAATCTTTTATTATTACTAAAAAAAAAAAAAAACAAGATGTGTTTGTGAAACACTGATGCCTCCACGGCCCATGTTAAAGTTTTTGTAACCAAGTGTCATGCTCCAAGGTCAAGGTCACAAGGTCAAAAGTCATGACCCCATCTGAAACGGACAGGTGAAAAACTATATGCCCCCGAAACTTTGTTTACGGGGGCATAAAAAACCCTTGCGGATTTTCAAGTTATAAAGCTTTGGGTTGGCTATTTTCCCTCTTTTTTTCTGGGGGGGATACTTACAAGGATAAAAGTTATGCATTATGCAGAATTCTTGGTGTGTCCACCCTGGATTTTCTCCCTGCTAGAGTACCCACCCCAGAATTCCAGAGTCTCGGAAGGGGGGACGGTACAGATTTTTTTGTGATGCCCAATGTTTACTGACCTTTACTAAAAGTTGATTATTTCGCTGGGGTGTGGGGCACTTGCTCTTTCAAAAATCGTGGTATCCCTGGGGTATCGCTTGTGCATCTTGGCCACGACCCCTTAACGATCTTGCAAATTCCCCTTCCCCCAAATAATTCAAATCCCATACAAGTAAACATTTGTGTAGCTTAGTTCTGGTCGGTAATGTAATATAGCTTTTTAGCTTTGGGATCCCCTTTCAAAAATTTCTGGATCCACCTGTACCAACACAAAGAGTAATGAATAATAAATTTCAAAACATAGCTGCATGCGTTTATTCTTCATCGAAAATTTAACCTACAATTCTAAATTCCCTTTCTTGTCGGACACTTGCCTTGGTTAAATTGCAACAGTATTTTTAAATTCCAAACATTTCTTATGAGAATAATTATTTCTAGCATGTTCCTTGGAGTTCACATGGCTGTAAAGGCCCCAAAAACATGCTGTCGACTTGAACATCTATAGTGCATTTCATATCGGTAAAACAGCCAAAAACAATGCCTCCATCAACGAGTGGGACAAAAGAAGGCAGGCTGCAGTCGATTCCAGTTGCGGAAATCAAATTTAAAATCGAAGTTCTCATGTAAAAATCCACTGCAAGTTTGATTTATGTGGTTGGCATCCACAAAGATAGGATTTGACAACTTGAAAACCTTGAACTTTGATGTCTTGGACGATGTTTAGAGATGCCAAGGCTGACGACCTATGCGTGTTTCTCCTCTTAGTGATATTCACGTCTTTGTGCCGTAGTCAGCAATTATTCAATCAAAGCGCACCGAGGAAATTCACTCTCGGAATTTAAGTCATCGCGCATCAAGTTAATCAGTTTCACGTGCATTACGGTGGATTTCCCCACTAATGACACGGAAATCGATTATGACACAGGAATTATCAGGCTTGTCTTTAATGAGGGATTAAAAGCAATTGAACTGCATAAGAACGAACGTTTCAAATGGTCTTATTTCATTAAAACAATTTAAACGATCATGAAACACATGCGTTGTTTCTAATCCCTGAGTAAAGAGAAGCACGGGAAGTCCGGAGTCATAATCGCTTTCCAATGTAACTTGCGATGAGGCGGACTACGGTGAATAAGCCTAAACAATGCGCAAGACCTACGCCGAATATACCAGTTCATTGAAATCACGTGGTTTGCATTTTAATGAGGTCCTTTTGAGATCTGTGAACGAGCGCTAACCCTAAACCATTGGCCGACTTCCTGTAAACAAGCAGTTTCAGGTGGCTTCCGGTTACACTGACCGGAGCTTCCGGGCGTACTGAATTTATTTCACACACACACACGCACACACACAAGATCAATAGTATAAATTTACACACAGACATGAAAGCTGTTACCCCTTGTTTGAAAGGTGGTCCATGTAAATACTCAATTTGTGTGTGAGTGTGTACAGATTTTCAGTGTGTGAACATGTTTAGGGTGTATGTACCCATTGTCAGTGTGTGTGTGCATGTACGGTTGTGTGTGCATATATTTTGTGTGTATGTGCCCATTGTCGGTGTGTGTATGCAGCTTTTTAATGTGTTTAGCCTTCACTTATGGTGCGTATGTACCCATTATCAGTGTAAGTGTGTGTAAAGTGTGTGTGTATGTACAGATTTTTGATGTGTATTGCCCTGGTTCATTGCATATGTGCCAATCGTCAGTGTGTGTGTGAGTCCATTGTCAGTGTGTGTGCAGATTTTTTATATGTTTTGCCCTAAACGGCCTCCCATATTCAGTCAAATGTTTTTCACAGTCAGATAACCAGAATACGTGTACAATTTCCATCACCTCCTCTTAGCATCAATGGCTACTTGGCTCAGCTTTCTGTCCTTCTCTCACAAACATATGCACACACACACACACACACACACACGCCTGCAGACACACATACACACACACACACACACACACATACCTGCACTCATGTACGTTTGAGAAATACACTTAATGTTAGAGTTCAGTGCATACAGAGCCATGTTCTCCCTCTCACGTGTCAAAATGTCTCTCTGTCCCCCAAACACACACACACACACACTTCTCTTTCATGCGTCACTTTACTTGAGCTGGTCTAGGCCCTCCCTGGTGTATGTGTTAGCACCCTCTGGCTCCTGCTCGTTACTGACAAAGCACTTTTTTTCAGCGAGAGGGACGGGGGTGAAATTTGAGGGTTGCACGAATAAGCTCTGGGAGAACAACGACATAGCAGCCGAGCAGAAAAGAATGAAAATAAAATGACTCCATCTCTGAGGTCATCGTCCGCAGTGTGTGTTTGTGTGTGTGTGTGTGTGTGAGCTGGTCCCACAGTCTCCACGCTACTGCCGTTCTTCAGCTCGTTCCTGCGGGAACGCCAGTGAAATGCCCACCGGCGGAACTCTGGAACGGCGCTGAGGTTGAAGGGGGTATGACAGGGAACTGAATCCCACTCCAGAGGAACATAATGCATCATTATGTTCAAAGGAACATCATTGCACCAAATCTAACGCCGGGTACGTCATGCCAGATAAGTAAACCCTGCCAAATAAGTTTCACATGACATCAGGATAGCGTTCAGACTATAACATCGCAGGGTGTCAGAACCTCTGTCATTGGCAATTTGTTTGATGAAAACTGCGAGGCTAGAGGTTCCAACCCAAACAAAGGCAGTGTGTATAGGGCCACTTTTTGAATCGTCAGTGCAGTACATTGAGGGGAAAAGAAATGCACACAAACACACCCACACATGCACACAAACACACACACACACACACATAAACACACACAGCCACAAACTCATACAGGCACAGGAAGGCAAAATGCCTATTCAGCCCTTATTTTTCTTGCATATGCACCGGTTCTCTCTCCCTCGTTCTGTCTCCCACACCCTCCCGTTCTCCTCCAATCACCCCCCCACCCCCACCCCCACCCCTTCTGACAAACTGTGTGGGAGAGCTCCCCAACAGAGAGGGGCGTTTTCAGTTAACAAGCCCGCAGTGTGTCCGAATGATGTCACCTCGGCCCACATAGCGAAACGGGATAACTTCAGCATAACCCCGCTGTTCATATGCATGACAGCAGTGTCCGGAGCACAAGCAGGGCGCTGTGTAATCGCACCAGAACGCCACGTCAGGACAGAAGCAACACTGTGCCGTGGCATTAATGTTATGAGCACAAACACACAAAAGCACGCTGCCCCAGCCCCCAGGGGGAGACTACAATGTCACTCCTGCAGTGCTCGAGGTCAGAGGTCGTGGCTTTTGTTGATTGGCAGTTAGCGTCTTTGAATGGTATAGCAATAACAGTCTTTTTCAGAGAACAAATCTACTGACACAAGTGATCTTTCCACACCAAGGATTGCCACTTTTTATCCCTTAATGGGACAACTCTCCATGCTTGTCAGACCTCTGTCAGAAACTCCCCTCTCTCTACTCCCACATACGCAGTCATCCTCTCTCAGCTGCCTCATTATGCGTGTGTGTGTGTATGTGTGTGTGCGGGTTTGGGTCTTTGTATGCCTGTCCGCGTATGTGCTTGTGTTTGTGCAAATTGTAGGAGGGTCCATTTGCCCACAGAGTGTAAGCTGGAGTTATGGATAACTACTGTAGACAACAGCATTAGATTTATAACTGTACTTTAACTATACTGCATATTCACAGTCTCTTCCTCTCATGCACACAAACTCACTGTTGGAAGGTTATTCCGAAAAATCAAGTTCTGGGTTGTGCTGGGAGGCTGGAATGGTGAACAGATGTGTGACTTCTGGAGCCACATGTGCACACAACCACACACACGCACACCCACGTGCACACGCAGATGTGCGCGCTGAAACACATACATACACACACCCACAAACACACACACAAATCCATACAAATGCATATCTATTCCCACGCACTTACAATATCGCAATATCGGTAAAAAGTTTAGCATGGACTCACCCACATTATTTCAAACAATTGTTTATAAAGAAAATACTAAATAACTTATTATTTCACAAAAAACTGCCAATCCGCCATTTATAATAATTATAATAACATGAGAATACGTATATTTTTTTCAACCAGGGCAGTTGCACGATTATAAAGTTCACACCAGTACAGTTGTTGTAGTTCCCAAAGACGAGCTGCACTTGTGGGTTGCTTCTCGTTGACCTTTCTCACTTGTTGCAAAACAGAAAATAAATATGTTTGTTTATTTTGCCAAAAATGGCTGCTTTACAAATTCCAAAATTTTAGACTGTTCTGTGTGAGTTAACTTTTTCTTTTTCAGACTACTATTAACCTCACACAAAACACCCTTTGAGGTCATGCAGAGGCCTAAATCTCCCTAAAATTAGAATATTTTGACACAAAAGTAAAGTTTGTACAGTGGATTCAAACTTTAGTCTGGTACACTATACATGCGTCCAAACAGACAAATATGACCCCATACATAGAGGGCAAGCCCTCAGCATCACTGTAAGAACCCCATCCAGGGCATGTAGAGGTCTCATAGTTTTGTAAGACTTACAAATTACCCCACGGGGTTCAATGAAGTGTTTCATTTATTTCTGTGCCTGTCAAAAGAGACGACCATGATCTCTGCGCAGGCTCCTAAACCATTGAAATGGCGCCTCTTACAGGTGACTCGGTGCACTTGAATCACGTAAGCATGAGAATCCAACATACCTGCGGGTCCGATTGGCTTAAAATAGGAAAGCAATGTTAATTTCTTCGGCTGTCCTTTATTGCTCGTCCCAAGGTGACCACCTTATCTTTCCTCATTTTAATTAACACTTAGGCAATGAATTATGCAAATAACAATAACAATTTAATAGGCGAGTGGTTCCCAAAGCTAGACATGAGCGCCCCTGCAGTTTCATTCCGACATAAACTGCAATTCTAAGAGCGTTCAGTGCTGATAATTACACCCTGAATCACTGAATATCTAATGAGACACGATTCACTTTCTTTTGTTAACAACATACATATGGATTTTCTATTTATGGAAGGACTTTTAATATCATTTCAGTTTTCTGATATCCCTTTTCCAAACTGTAGGCATAATCCCATTTAATATAGCAGATAAATTCTGTAAAAACATATAACAGCTGTCTGAGAGACCAAGAATAACAGGCGACTAAGCTTTAAGCTTGTACTAAGAGCCTTGGTCCCTGGTCATTGAAACTGAACTTATCTGTAGAGTAGGCTAAGGGTAATGAAATGTGTATTGCGATGACGTGTCACGCAAAATTATGGAATTAAATGCTTTCAACGATCTTAATTAAGATCAAGAAATTGGCCTTGATTAATTAGCGCATGCAATAGTCAATAACATTAAAAACAGCTGCAAAGATGAAGCCGTCGCCAAATGCTGTAATTAAATCTCGTGGAAGTGTAGGGGAGAGGGGGGTTAGTTGAAGATTTCACAAAAATGCTTCTTTTCAAAATATGGTTATGTTGAAAATTCCACAGCATGTTATTTTTTATGCATATCTATGCGTACAACAATCTCAGCAAAGAAATTCAGCAATGTTCAAAGACATTCATATAAAAAATGAATAAATCTTTGTGATATGAGTCGAAGTGTTCCAACTCGACTCATAGCACATGTTGTTGAGTTGGAACATGCCATGGGGCCAACATGCCAAGTTAGTGAAGGAAAAATCATGAATTATCTTGACATATGGTCTAATTTTGGCACTTTTTTCTCCCTGTGAGTGGTCCTGATAAAAATGTATGTGTTTAGGAATAATCAAACCTGAAACTACCAAAATTTTGATGTGCCTCACCCATATAATTCTTGAGTGACCCTACATGCCCTTAGCAAGTCTTGACTTGCAGTAGGACACAAAATAATCATTAGACCTCAGCAGTTCAGTTACCTATTAAGTGAAACATTCTGACTACTTAAAATATATGAACTTTTTTTCCTAAATTCATTCTAGAAAATATAGAACTTCAGCAAAATTGAAGACAATTTTGCAAAGAAAAAAAGAAGAAACCAGCATTTTAGTATGTTTTTTAGTGGCTGTGCTTTTTATTCAGGCCCAGATAGCTATTTAATGTGATCAGTTTTGAGCATAAGTGCAGTAACATGTACCAGTCTACTTGTGATGAACAGCGGGGTTTGTTGGAACATGTTCCAACTAGCCCCCCACATCATGCTCCAACTAGCCCCATGCTATAATCACCTCCACACATGCAGTGTACACATTAGCACAGGCTAATGTACCATTTGCTATTTGTTGCCCCATTTTGTTTATATTCCTCCAAACAACCAACACACAAGAAAGTCTTCAATAGATTCTTTGCATCTTCAGGGCAGTGGTTTGTTTCAACATACCCCGTGCTCCAACTCCCCTCCCCCCCGCGCCAATTTCCATAAACATCATTAAATAAACAACACAACGACAACAACACTCTTCGAGTGACGCACTGCATAATAAATACAGTTAGAATCATTCCTTGGGAGAAGATTGTGACTTCCAAAATGGGGAAAAAAATGCAAATGGGAAATGTTTCAGGCCAGCAGACTTTCTATTCAATAACAGACATTTTTCGTGGTGGAACCGGTTACCAGTGACGTGTGTCAGATGCAGAAACTGACATTTGCAAAGTAAAACACAGTTAAAAATGAGAGGTAACACAAAAATCTCTATAAATTAATCGCAGCCCCAGCATCATGCTGAGAACAGGTCGTGCCCAGTCCGGAAAAATGCCGATCACCATTCACAATTAACACAGGCAACAGAAGGGGACCATCTGGGGAATACTCTCCGGCTGAAAAGCTGGCCATGCGTACATGAGCAAACATGACAGCGCATCTGCACACAGGTTGTGTTCATACTCCTGCGTGTGTGAACATGGATTGCGCGAGCGCATGTACTTCATGCATGTCCCAGTTGGCCTCCCCACATGTACATGCAAAGATCAAAGAACAGACCCCGGGGTGACAACTGGGAGTTCACGAACCCATGAATAACCATATCGCGACCCACCATGGAGTCAAGTGACACAGTTGCCGCATCATGTAATATTTAGATGCAATTTGCATGTCATCGGTTTGTATTTGATGTAGTTGGTCAGCCCAGAGTGGCCAGTGGTGATAATTCCTGCCTTCTTCCTGGTGCCTGGGACCATTGCTGAGCATCACCATTAATGTGGGCAACTGCAGCGCCAGTATTTCAGCTGTGAAACCCCATTTCTCAGCCCAAGGCTTTTAAACCCAAGGTTAATTCAACCAAGAATGAAAAGATGATGACTTATCCCTTGTTACGGCTACTTGGGTGATCTTTATTAAATAACAAAACAGAGAGTCTTTTTGAGAAATTCATTATAAAATATACGAAATTGTGAGGAGGGTACACACAGGTCCAGTTACCGAGTCTTCGGCAGCACAAGCCACTTACTTCTGAGGACTGGACGCTTCACACACTCTTGGTTGGGAGGATCCCTGACCCACTACATGTGGTCCCAATCGGCCGAACACATCTCCACGCACTGGTCACATGATCACATCTGAATTATGTGCATGAGAAGGGACTGGGGGAGTGTTAGATACAGGTAGTAAATTGTCTTCAGCTTTTCATGAAAAGGGAGTCCTTGTCTGATTAACTTGGAATGTGGAGACGACTTATCTTACGGCTGATTCTCAGGCAAGTACGCCGTTTATGGACGGCATACCCATCTCTCTGTGAGATAAGCTCTCCACAGTTTTCCACTAGGACAGTTCTTCAGATAGAAAATAACCATACGTGCAACCTAGATATGACTACCAATAAAATTATTATGAATACAACATAGGGAAAAAGTACATATTTAATTCAGGAAACATTATACATTCGATCGAGATGATACTGTATATTTATTTAATCAGAGAACCATCCGGTCAGCCTACTTTCACCTTAAAAATATCAACCGCCTCCGCCCCTCACTCACTCCCAATAGCACAGCAATCCTGGTCCATCCTCTCCTCACCTCCCGTTTGGATTACTGTCATTCCCTTGTCTTTGGTCTCCCCCACAAACTCCTCCATAAGCTTCAACTAGTCCAGAACGCAGCTGCCCGTATCATCACTAGAACCCCTGTCACCAGTCACATCACCCCCGTTCTACATCAGCTTCACTGGCTTCCCATCAAATATCGCATTGGCTGCAAGATCCTCCTTCATACGTTCAAGGCCATCCATAGCCCCGCCCCTTCTTACCTGTCTGACCTCCTTCAAATCAACATTCCCACTCGATCTCTCAGGTCTGCCTCCACTACCAACCTGATAGTCTCTTCATACCATTTGTCTACCATGGGGTCTAGAGCCTTCAGCCGCTCTGCCCCACTCCTCTGGAACTCCCTCCCCCCTGACATCAGAAACGCTGACTCCATTTCCATATTCAAATCCCATCTCAAAACTCACCTGTTTAGGCAGGCATATGCCCGACCTCCTTCACTGTTGCTCTGCTGCAAACTCTTTCTGCTTTCATATTTACATTTTTTTCTCCATTTTAAACTGTGACTACATGTTTTTTTAATTGTTGTATGGCCACCTTGAGTGCCTTGAAAGACGCCTTGTAAATAAAATGTATTATTATTAATAATAATTGATGACGTGTTCAATCAAATGATTATTATAATTGCAATGTAAGAATGATTATAATTGTATTTTCTGTGGCAATTCTCTCCTCTGAGCACCTCTATTCTCATAATAAAGGAAAACTGCATTTTTAACACCATTCGTAACTCTTGGCAGTTACTGTACGGAGGAACCCAGCTAGATTCCAGCCCCCCTTTCCTTCTCCCGCAGAGTTGACTGGATCAGCTGCAGAACACTGACCCATCATGTTTATAATCCATTCCCTGACAAGGGATCGCAGCCCAGGTACTACACAGGTCACACAAGACTACACCGCTACAAACACTATAATCGCTGGCAAACCGATCAGAAGCAATCTTAAAAATCAAATTTCAACGTCCTTGTTCGACTCAATGTCCCTTGATTGAGCGTCGCTCAGTGCCTTCAGGTTTTGAAGGTCGTCGTCGATTGTGCGCGTTTGCGTTCTTCTCAGCAAAGGTCCCCGTCAGCACACAGGCTCCACACCACATTCCCCACCACATTGCTCTAAGGGGATGCCACGGCTCGTATGACCCCGACCTCATTGCTCTATTCGCCTCCTGTTCTCCACAGTTCAGTTGGGTTCTTCTCTCAAAGGTTAAACGCCCCTCTTTCAGCTGCCATCAGTTCCGATGCTGTCTGCAGGAGCACCTAGTATGGTCCTGGCCACCTTGTGGACCTCCATGACTTCCTCCTCAAGTCTTTCACCGCCACCTAGCCTCCTGACTGTAGGCTGTGAAGTCTGGTGTGTGCCTCTCGAGACAGGGCAGTTTTCACCTGCTTTTGAACGTCACAAAACACAGATGAGGGGTTTTCTTTATAATACTGAAGTTCATCTTCACACTGATCAGTATAAGATAACTGCCGCCATTGAGGCTTTATTACTGTAATTAGTAGCCTCCTGTGCAGGATTTGAAATGGGCTAAGGCTACTTCTACTCCTGATTCTTACTCTTGTGCACTCACACTGAAGGGAAGGCCTTTGTCAAACTTAGTTTTCTTTATGTACAGCGTTTAGATAATTTAGTTTTCAGTGTCATTTTCATTGTCAGATCCGTACTCTATCGCACCTCCACTTGCAGGGTTGTGGGCACGGTGAATTTACATGTCTACTTTAATATATTCACCTATTGCTTTCAAAACCGAATTTAGGAAATGGGATCCATTGTCACAGCTGATTCTCTGAGGTATATGCCCTCTGGGGATAATTTCCCTCTCTATTGCCTAACCGTGCCTGTATCAGCTTTACCTCTGGGATAAGCTTCCACCTATTTTGAATGCATGTGCACCATTACCAGCCAATGCAGCTAACCTTTGCAGGGATTCAGTTCAACAGTGGCGGGCGGTGGACGGAAAACGGGGGGGGAACATCCCTTGAAACATGAGATTAGTGACCCGATTTCAATCATTGTGTTTGGTCAACATGTTAGTTTCCCTTATAATTAAATGTTTAGGTGAATGAATGATAAATTCGATAAAATTATAATTTAATGTCTAATTTACATGCCTAAATAGGCAACTATTCACGAAAAAACACTATGGATTTTCTGCGTTAAATTTGGTCACATCCGAAGCAAGTCGCCAAACCTGCGCGTCATGATTGCTTAACTGAAAAAGATTGAAATGTGCTCTTTTTTGCGTTCAATTGGAGCGTTTGATTTCTCGTCTGAACGAACACAATTAGCTACGCCTGAGAGGGGAGAGTTCAAGTGCCTTTTACCAGGGAAAATGACTGAAAACAGATGGAATCTTTTTCCCCTTCTTTTATTACTTTGCTCTGAAGGTCGCGCATATCTACACTGATAACTTCACACTGTTCCAGTGGGAGTAAGACCAGCTGCGCTTGTGTACTGCATCTACTTCAGCTGAGACTGGCCTCTGTTTCCGCCTATTCACCTGCAGGAGGACTGAAGTCATAAAGATGGGCTTGCCGACCATTGATGTGTGCGCGCAGCTTTAAGGTAGAAAGGATCGTTTTTTTAAGTGAGCATCATAGTTTTTGAACATATTTATATGGCCACGTGGGACATAACGAACTGTGTCCAGCAAATAGGTCACCTGTAAACTCTCGTGAGTATATACATTAGGTTTCTCCAGAACTTTCCATGGCAAACACAACCCACACTTTTCTCCAAAAAAACAACTCCTAAAACATGGGACATTTGTCCACATGATAGTGCTTTATTGTTCCATAAAGTCATTTTTCAAGACAACAAAGTTAAACTGCTGAATCCAAACAAAAATTTGTCATAGCAATTGTGCTGAACGGAACATTTTCTGCCTTGAGGCTGCCTGTGCATCCTCTCTGTTTGTAAACACAAAAACCCATTTATAACCCCCCCGCTTCATCAACCATTTCAGCAGACAGTCTGGTAATGTCTAGTTTCCTCAAGGACGTTTGTGGACAGCAGGGCCATTTTTAATCTCACAAAAGCCTGTTCATTTTACCTCTTGATGTGCTGATAACCATTTTCGATGAGTCACTGCTAATGAAGGTGCTTCCTTTTCAGCATAATTGGGTTTCCACTGTCTGCAACTTCACAGGGTTTTCTGAGTCATGTCTCCATAGAAACAAGGTTTTGATACCCACCATCTCAGATGATGCTGAAACTATCAGATGGTGTACACTGGTGAAAGATGTATTGGAATTGTTCTTTAAACTCTATTTTGGAAAATGTTCTTGGTTTCATAAATAAATGTTCATCTACAAAGGCCAAGTTGGCCATTTTGACTGCAGATTTTTTTTTTTACTCTCAATAACATATGAATTATGACTCCTTTTTGACAGTAATACTGAATAAGGAACAAATAATCCTAAACAACAAACAAAACGCCCCTCATAAAGCCTCTAAACTCCAAAGTTTGAATATTTAACTGGACTGTTTCAATACAGTTGTACTATGTGGGACGAGATGAAGTATACGGAGCTGACATTCTCAAATTATTTTCTGCACACTTGTTTGTTTGTCCTCACTGAAAACTGTGATAGTTCATTTTTCTGTTGGAAGAAATAAATCTCCATATTACCGCTTCTCTCTTCAGCTTACTCAACAATTCTTTCAAATTTACTTTGTCTTTCTCCTTGAGGTGTCCTTTTCAAACAATAATTTGCCTCACACTGATCCTACCTTCAGACAGAAAACACATTCTTCTACCAAAAATGATTCTTTCACGTCTCAGGTCCATGATTTCTTACCAGGAATTGTATGCTTGGCAATAAAATAATGTAAAAAAATGAAGAGTTCTTACCATTCTGTAGTTCCGTGTCTGGAGCCTGTTTACCTCCTTGGGCAACCATTTTTTGAATTCTTTATTTTAGGTCCCAAACCAAATGGATATTTTTGTAGAAGCTCCTGACCCAAGCCTGGCTGTGCAGTCCCAGACTGCTTTTACTCTTGGTTTTCAACCTGACAAATTCTCTAGCAGTGGTCCCAGGCCTGCCGTAGCAGTTCCTCAACTGTATAGAATTTTTACTGGCTTAAGATTTTTCTCACCAACAATGACACCTCCGTTCGCGACCTTGGTACTTATCCTGCTCAGGAGTTCTGCAGTGGACAGGGCCCGTCTCCGGCCGATCAGTTCCTGCTCGAAAACTGCCCTGGGACAAACAGGGACTGACCACCACGACTATCCATCTGACCTGTATCTGGGACCGGTCCACATCGAGGATCCGACATGACTGTGCCAGAACTGTTGGGCAACTCAGATGATACTTATCAAATTCCAAACCTGGGAGTGCTTTAGAGAAATTAATTGGAAATTTTATGCATGTCCAAGTGGGGCACACAGCTCTAGGTACAGAGTCTTTGGCAGGAAAAGCTCCTCCCCCTCAGTAATAGATGCTTGATGCTCTTTTGTAAGGAAGGGGCCCTGACCCTCTGATCCCATTGGCCAGAGCACATCGCCACGCATGGTCATTTCTGAATTTCTAAATTATCCGCACTGAAAGGGAGAGGAGTCACAGTAGAATGAAAGAGGTAGTAAATGGTCTTAAGCTTGTCATGAAAAAGGGAGTCCCTCTCTTCACAGGCTTGGAATGTGGAGGGGGCTTATCTTAAGGCTTCCTCTCATGCAAGGACATGATGTCTGTACGCGTTTTCACTAAAAAATGTGGACCGTTAGAAATTCTTAAAAGTATTAGGTGCAACCAGTGGGCATGTTTCACGTAGCTTTAAAGTAATTCTAAGATTTTGGGCCAATTTAATTAAGCGTGAGGTATTTAAATTGTGTGCAATTCACACCTTTGATTTTCAGGAGTGATGAATGGAGATAAGGAAGTGAGGAAAAGAGGTGAAAAACAAACGACCGAAACGAGCCTCAGTCCCATGTTCCAATCGCTCGATCTCACATCCTCCCTCTTCATGACCTCATCTCCACTCGTCGGGAAAAACGCTGAGGAAAAGAGGTGAAAATGGGGGAACGAGAGAAACACAAATCGGCAGAAAGGATCGGCTTCACTCCTTTAACCGTCAGTCGCAGCTGTGACAGTACAGGATTCAGTGGTCAGTCATTTCCCGCATCGCAGAAAAAAAAACACTTCCTCACAACATGGCTGAACCTTCCTTTAAGGGAAAATTTCAATTCTCATTTTTCCCAACTCATGTAACGGACCGAATCTCTAGAGCACTGTCATACCTTGGATCGATTTACAGCATCAGGCACGAGCAATGAAGGAAGGAATTAAGGATCTGAAAAACCAACGATGGAAATGAGCCCCTGGTCTGTCACGTGGGTTCCTGACTGCCTGTCTTGACCTCTGACCTCAAACAAGTCTGCTCATTGCCCAGTTTAATCGCTGAGGTACACTCTACTTACAGCACATACATATGGCATTAAAAGCAAGGTATTTGTGTCTATTAAAAATATACTCTATGATTGTCCTGTTTATATGTAAAAATGATAATAATTCATAGAAATGTTTACTAAGCACAGTTAGGTTAAGATAAGAAGGACGTCCAATGACTTATAATAAATACAAATTTGGGGAACTGTGGCTCACAGTCCATAGCACCTCCTGTGGCCGGGGTTGAGAGGTAAGTAGAGCCACAGTTCTCGACTCAAACACACACAGAGGAGCAGCTGAACCACAAACACACACACACACCTCTCACAACACTGCAAGGTCACTTTAGCACTGAATTTTTATCAATTTCATTTGAGTCATTTTGTGAGGTATTTAAATTGTGTGCAACCAGATGACGTAATACTCTTAATTAAATCCAACATCTCCTCTCAAGCAGTTCTTCACCTAGAACGTGATGATATGTTCTATTAGAATTGCAACCCAAGAATGATTTTTGTTTATTTTCCTCCAACACCACACGAGAGATGCACTTCAGTATATCACACAACAGTGTAATAGAGCTCTCCTGTAAGAGCAGTGGTCAGTTTCCCAGGCAAAAGTGCAATCTAAGGGGGGATTAAGGGGACGCGTCCCCCGCAATATTAAAATCATACAATTTTGTCCCCCTGAATAACGCACTGTGATAAAGGAAACCTCATTGGGAAAACAAAATGTGTTTCACTTGTTCTCTTCCCCCAATAATAAACTAACTGTAATCCCAATGGTTCCAGGGCATTTAAAGTCAGGCTTCGATCAGATTCTGAGCTCACATATAAGCACACGCACTGCTGGTCTACAGTGCTGTTTCCATGATTGAGGTTTACTCCAGACTACTTCAACTCTAGGCCAATTCCTCTTTTACATGACAGGCCGACACAGAACACAAGGAGCTGGTAAAACAGAGCGCTTTATTTCATCATAACACAAAAATAGAAATGCATGCATAATACCATCTGCAAACGCAGAGAGACACAAACAGGGACGTTCGTTAAAAAAGTGGCTGAAACCCTTAACATGAGTCAGGAACAGGGATCAGTGGAGGCTGATCAGCACCAGTCTATTGGTCATTTCCACAGTCCACAGGCTGCAGTGTCCCAAACATTAACCTTCAGCTTCAGGGGACTGGCTTTATTAACACGGCACACACACACACGTCGGTAAATTACCTGCAGCGTCATGATGCTTATTGCAAAGTAAGGGTAAGGAGACTGATGTAAAAGCTTGTGAAAACAAAACGTGAAACACTGAGTTAAACCAGGATAATACTGTCCCTGGATAAACATATTTAATGCACCAACAGACAGTCCAATATAAAATAATAAATGGATATTTCTGCAAGAAAAAATACAAAAACAACTACAATAATAATAATAATAATAATAATGACAACAATAACAATAACAACAATAATATACCAGAAAAATAGGTCTATTAAAACATATACTCTTACAAAAAAGAAACTATATATTGTTGTTAGCATCAATTTATTATACATGAAATGTTTTGACAAATGTGGAAAACATATTGAAAAGAAAGTGTAATCAATAATTCAATATTTGTATAGTTTCTTTTTTTGAAGAGTATAGGTCACAGCTCACTACGTGCAGGAGATAAAATGCAGGTGGGCATCCCTTTCCAATCACAGAATGCATCTGTCATCGTCTCCCCCGACAATAGGGAAACCAACTGCTATCTGGCAACGCAATGTAGAATGTCGCTCATGAAGGAGTCGTTGGCGGAGCTCTGAGCCAGCGAATAGGAGGCTTCTGAAGGACTTTTGAGCAGGAAAACACAGCTCATTCTCAGCACAAGTGTTCCCTAAGATGGATAAAGCATCACTATCATTTAACCAAGGATCCAGCTCTCCCTCGCCACTTCTGTAACACTTTCGGCCTCAAACTGATGTTTGAAAGGGCCCAGACATTCACACCTTTGATTTTCAGGAGTGATGAATGGAGATAAGGAAGTGAGGAAAAGAGGTGAAAAACAAACGACCGAAACGAGCCTCAGTCCCATGTTCCAATCGCTCGATCTCACATCCTCCCTCTTCATGACCTCATCTCCACTCGTCGGGAAAAACGCTGAGGAAAAGAGGTGAAAATGGGGGAACGAGAGAAACACAAATTGGCAGAAAGGATCGGCTTCACTCCTTTAACCGTCAGTCGCAGCTCTGACAGAACAGGATTCAGTGGTCAGTCATTTCCCGCATCGCAGAAAAAAAATACTTCCTCAAAACATGGCTGAACCTTCCTTTAAGGGAAAATTTCAATTCTCATTTTTCCCAACTCATGTAACGGACCGAATCTCTAGAGCACTGTCATACCTTGGATCGATTTACAGCATCAGGCACGAGCAATGAAGGAAGGAATTAAGGATCTGAAAAACCAACAATGGAAATGAGCCCCTGGTCTGTCACGTGGGTTCCTGACTGCCTGTCTTGACCTCTGACCTCAAACAAGTCTGCTCATTGCCCAGTTTAATCGCCGAGGTACACTCTACTTACAGCACATACATATGGCATAAAAAGCAAGGTATTTGTGTCTATTAAAAATATACTCTATGATTGTCCTGTTTATATGTAAAAATGATAATAATTCATAGAAATGTTTACTAAGCACAGTTAGGTTAAGATAAGAAGGACGACCAATGACTTATAATAAATACAAATTTGGGGAACTGTGGCTCACAGTCCATAGCACCTCCTGTGGCCGGGGTTGAGAGGTAAGTAGAGCCACAGTTCTCGACTCAAACACACACAGAGGAGCAGCTGAACCACAAACACACACACACCTCTCACAACACTGCAAGGTCACTTTAGCACTGAATTTTTATCAATTTTTCTTTTGTGTCATTTTGTGAAATGGTTGAAGGACGTGGTCTGCATGAAAAGGCACTGGAATATGCATGTGCGTGTGTGAATGAGAGTGGGTTTTCATGTGAATGTTTGTGTGTGTGTGTGTGAGAGGGCGTGTTTGAGTTGGCCTTTATAACACGCTCTGTTCGCATCAGCAAGTTTGTGCACTTCTTTCTCCCTGCAGAGAGACAGGAGAGCTCTTTTCCCTCTTAAAGAGACAGAGGATGCCACAACTCACTTCCTCTCCAAAGGGAAATGGATTTGGCGAATCTCACAGGCACTGCATCACTTCCTGTCCTAAGGGAAATGGATTTGGCGAATCTCACAGGCACTGCATCACTTCCTGTCCTAAGGGAAATGGATTTGGCGAATCTCACAGGCACTGCATCACTTCCTGTCCAAAAGGAAATGGATTTGGCAAATCTCACAGGCACTGCATCACTTCCTGTCCAGAGGGAAATGTATTTAGCGAGTCTTGCAGGCACTGCATCACTTCCTGTCCCGAGGCTGTTGAAAGGTCCGCAACATACAGGTGAGAAACCTCCACGGAGTACAGAGTCTCGTCACATCTCTATGTTTCAAAAATACTGCTCACACACAGCTGTTGTAGACAAGACTCTTTCCATCCAAAGTCTTGAGCTGTGATCATGTGACTTGGCTACACCCACATTTGGGCTTTGTTAGCCTCCACTCTCAGCCTCCAACAAGTGTTGATAATTATAAGAACAAAACAAATAAGGCACAAGCATATTCCACTAAACAGGCACAAGATGGCAGTTCCCTGGTTAATTACATAAAAAACAGAAAAAAACCCAAACAAGAGGACGCAGCAATCTTTACAGGAGCAGCGTCCAGCCCTGAGAAGTTCTAGAAGTTTCCGTTTGAGCGCGGTGCGGCTACACCATGAACTGCGTGTAACCCTCTGCCCCTGTGACAATCACGTCCATCCAGATGCGCATGGCCTCCGGCGACGGAGCCACCATGTAGTACACGCGGTCATGCGTCTTCACACTAAATGTCAGCGACGGGCTGGGGCTCTGCGAAGGAGGACATTTACACAGTCACACCACCAGAGGGCAGCACAGAGTCATCTATTCAACATACAGTGGCAAAGACGGCGGTCGCTTCACACGCGCAGCAGAACAAATTCGCACTCAGAAAGTGGCGCATTATTTTTAAAACACCGTTACTGTTAGCCAGCACAGAAAGGATGTGTGGATTGAAAATCTGATAAGAAATAGCCTAGTGAAAAAATAACAGCAGGGAACATCACACATTTCTCTGTTATTGGGCAAACAGCCACTGAAAATCCAACTGGGAAATGTACTCGTTTTCTCTCATAAAGGAAAAAATACTTACATTCACTTAGACCAAATAGATTAACCCTTGGAGTGCTAAATACAAATAGTGCCGCTCAGTGGTGTAAGATATCAATTCAAAGCTGTTGAAAACGCATCATGTGGCGTCTTGTTCAAGCCGCTACATGATAGGTTTTCAACAGCTCAAGATAAATTTTCAAAAAATTATAAATGAAATTATTACAGCGCTCTAAGGCTTAATGGAAACATTGAAAACAAGGTCAATCTAAACAAACATTCTGTCAAATATTCAGACCTTATGTCTCCTCTGTTGAATAAGACAAAAATATTGCCGAGGAGGAGTGACAGTTTTGACACATTTCAAGATTTGTCAACTAGGACAGAAAGTGTCATATGAAGAAAACAGAGCCTTAAAATACGCTGGTATAAAAACAGAAGAAAGATTTTATGATCACATTACAAGCCAATGGCAATGAGAAACGTTACCTTATGAGCGTTCTTTAAGTGGTCGTAATACACCTCTTCGATTGCCTGGAAGTAGATCACTCCCTTCAGCTTCGCTTCATGCTTATCTGTAAAACAGAAGTGCCAGAGTTACATCATCACCTCCTGCTTCATCCGCTTCGCAGATCCCGCCAGTCAGTCCGGCGCCTCTAACACATTCAGCTTCACGAACAAAGAGAGTTAAACACGGGTTTATTTAAATAAGGGGGGATGCAGTGGTTAAGCATGCTTAAATTGGGACCAAAAGCACCCGAGTCCGAGTCCTTGCCACAGCCTTCTGGGTGTGTTTGTGTGCAAAAAACATTTCCCTCCCACAGCGCTGCACTCCACTCAGGTGTACAAATGGGTACCATCGAATTGCCAAGGAAACCTGACTAAGAGTTGAGGATGTGACCTGCGATGGACTGGCATCCCATCCAGGGGCAGTGGCAATACTCCTGGGTTAAGCACCAGGTTTGATGAGCATCATGGCTCAGGACAGACTTTGCCAACTGTCGCTGAGACGGTCTCAAACTTTACTGTGACAAAATATGTCTTATTGGTTTGAACTCAATAACCCACTCAAAGAACATAAAAAACAAACAAGAGGTATCTGGCTATGCCCTACCTCTCATCCCAGTACACTTCCACCATTCATTACAATACAAAACAAGTCAACATGGTCCACAACATCCACCGCCAATCGTGTGCTTCTTATTTTCGAAATTCATCAAGGCCTTTATGGTCTGAAGCTACACACCAAATTTGGTTGTCCTATCTGTAATAGTTTCTTAGAAAAGTTGTCCCCTTTCTCTCGGACGGACGCACACACGGACGGACGGACGGAGGTCAAAACCTATATCCCCCTCACACTTTGTGTTGATGGGAGATAATAAACAAGTAGACAGGGTCAACAACATCCCCCCGCAAAATGCCTGAATCGCGCACACCTCATTTTCGAACTCCATCAAGGCCTTGATGGTCTGAAGCTACACACCAAGTTTGGTCGTCCTATCTCTAATAGTTCCTGAGAAAAGCTGTCCCCTTTTCGGACGGACGGACGGATGGACGTATGGACGCACAGAGCTCAAACCTATATCCCCCCTCACACTTCGTGGCGGGGGATAACCAGCCGGTCACAAGCAAATGATGTGTGCAGATGGTTTTGTAATGACAGTGCTGACACTGTAAAGCCATATTGGGTGGTGCTTCCATCGTAGCCATAGCTTTGTTGACTCCATAGCTGCTTATTTGACAGTCCCATCAGTGGCACGCAGAGAAAACTATGTTTATATTATGTGGTAATATATTATGTAGTACATCAGACTGAAGCTGATTGAGGTCTCTCTCTCTCTCTCTCTCTCTCTCTAATGCCGAAGCCTACGGTCAGGGACCTCACCTGCGTAATAGGACAGGGTCCGGCGATTGCGGTCGAACACAAACCAGCGCTTCTTCCAGGTCCGGATCTTGCCGCCCATCTTGACGAGGTAGCCGCGGCAGGTCTTCTCCGTCAGCGAAACGTGGTAGCACGTCTCTGTGTTGTGCCCGGCCGACTCGATGTGGAGGCGCAAGTCGAAATCGTCCTTCCTGACTGGCAGGTAGCGGGTCAGAGGTCGCGACTGTGAGGGCATATGGGAAGGATGGTTTGAGGGCACAGACAACGAAGAGGACACCTGAAAGAAAATCCTGACCTAACAAAACACCCCTTAGTCTGTATTTATTCCATTTAATCTCCTCACTTTCACCACTTTCCACCATAACATATCAGGTTCTGATTATTTTTGATTTTTCTTGATTTAAGCAATTATTTTGAAGCAGTCTTCATAACCATGGTATTTTCCCCTTTTATCCACTTTCTTGAATATTTATATTAGATGTTTTAAAGACAGACTTGTTTTGACAGGGTCATTAGTGAACCGTGTAGCACTCAGGGATATAGCTCTGCAGGCAAAGTACCTGAATGTTAGGTTGATTTACTGATTGATATAACATTAACCATCACAGCATGTGTCCGGTACGAGCTTGTTAGCTGAGAAGTTGCCATTTTCAAGTGCATGAGAACATCGTAAGAAATCCCCAGTCAGGTCACTGTTCCCTCCTACCTCTGATGTGTTTAATGTGAGACGGCCAGTGACTAAATCACAACATCACCCATCATGCCTTCAGCTAGCCTGTGTGCCTTCAGAGGACATCAGACTGTTTTGAATTAATCGCTCCTCTTCAGGCACGACTTGCATGTGACTTCCCCAGAATACAAACACAGTTTTCCGAGGAATGGGCACACCAGAGATTTACAGAGAGGGGATCAAAATGTAAGTCACACTCTACAGGTTTGATTTTGTTCGGATTTTAGACGTTCCATGAACAGCTCATTAGCACAGTTTCAATAGCTGAGAAACGTAAGTAAAAAACACTGGAAGGGCACAGAAATGGATGGAGGACATTTTGATTTTATTCCTGTGTCGCAGCCTCTAAGGCTAGTAAAGTAAAAACACACAGGGAAGCCAAAGCCACACATTCCTTCCTCTCTTCTGAGAGACATGAGGTCTCGACACTTCAGAGGATCTTAAATTCAGAGCAGATTTTCCTGACTGAACTCCGCCTGTCTGTGCTTCATATCACAAAAGCGGCTCGGTCTTTGAACAGAAAGGTGTCTTTTCTTACTCATACAGACTGCACTCAGACCATGGCGGAGACTTCGAAGGCTGTAACAGTTTGGTATGAATGAACAGTAAATACCCTAAAATCAAATTACAGCTGACCGTGCATTTTAACCTCATATTAACGGTTTACAGCGGAAAAGCATAAATGGTGGAAAATGCTGACGGATAATAGTACCTTCTCTTTTTACAACCAGATAGTGAGCCATTCGGCATTGTTTTCACTTGTGCTAAGAGCTGTGTATTTCAGTACTGCAGGCACGGAAACCCTTTTCTCTAAAGTTAAGTATTCTGAAAAGCAAATAGGCTGTATAACCTTTTAAATAACTATAAATATATAATAAATACTTTTAAGCAGTATTTTAATGGTACTCTAATTACCTTACACTGACATTTACAATAGCTCATAACTCTTTGCTGCTGAAGTTTTATTACATACAGTGCTTCAATATGGAGCAAATGTCTTAGACACCATACAGATTTTTTTAAATTACATTTGATCTCAAATGTTTTAGTTTTATACATTAGCGTTTTTTTGGAGGGAAGAAAGAGCACAATTGAGAAACCAAATATTTGTAAAAAAAAAAAAAAAAATTTACAAGTAAATTTTTGCATTTCATTAAACCTTTTCTCACTGGAGACCACTTTCAATTTTTTTTTTAAAATTAACAACACATCATGTTACCATGGTTACAGACAGGTTGGGTAAGTGACCAATAAATTTCCCTCAGGAAAAGTGGGAGTGGAAAGGGGTGAAGAAAGTTAATACAGCTGATATAGCCAGATTAACAGATTAGCAAAGGCCTGCTCTCAACATCATCAATGCTTTACATAAAGATGTAAGTGAGACAGTCGTTCTACAGAAGAACTATGGCACAGCCTCCAATGTGCTGAGAACAAGCAGTGTAATTTTTTGACAGTCACACCACATACTGATTTATTTTACGACAAGGGCTCATCGTAGTATATATTTCAATTCTTATAAAACTTTCACTTCATGCTTTTTGGAAGCCTCTTGGTCAGGGCCAGACTTTAGGGACTGAGGGTACCTGGGCTACAGTGATTGGCTGGGCTCCCTTCACTAACATTTTAAGCTACCGCAACTTCAGCAAGATTGTATAGAATGAACGACATATAGCTACATCATCATGGATTATTTTCAAGGCATTTAGCAGAATGGCATTCATCAGGTGGTATCTTCTGAACTTGAAGTACAGAAGTAAGTAAGCCATGCTTTGAGGACCAGAGAAACACTACAAGGCAATTTACAATGTCAGTGCTTAAGAGCCATTTTACATAAGCCACTACAACATGGAAATCAGCAAGTGGTCACACAGCAGAGAGTGTGTGCCACGTCTAACTTTGAGGAAAATAGATATTGATTAAAACCCAAACAAACATACTGTGACACAACCACTAGTCTAATGTCAAAAATAGATAGAATGAATCATTGAGGGTAGCTGCTATAAAACATCACAATGACGCCAATGGTCCGCAGCTGTTAAAACTGGTCAAAGGGTCAAACCAGGGGAAAAAAAACAAGGGACATTTTTGAGTTCTAAAAACAGAGGAAGGTTAAGGGGAGAAATTTTTTTAAAAATCTGACTTTGAAACAACAACAGCAATGGAGCAGAGACCTTTGTCTCAAATCTGGAGGGACAAGGTCTGATGATGCTTGTGTATGAAGTGACCATTTAGTGGAAGATAAAGCTAAACTTAATTTACTACTTAGCCATCAACCCAAAAGTCAGAAAAAAAAATAAAAATAGGCGTGCAATGCACGGAATACCCCTCAGCCCGATGTTGAAGTCTTTGGAGACGCCCGCCCGCCTGCTACCCGCCCGCCCAACCGCACGAAGGATAGCAATACCCCGTCAGCCTTGACGGCTGAGGGGTAAAAACAGAATGGGTGACGATATTCCTGGAATCATAGCCACTTGGCTAACGGCTATATTTATTCACTGTGATTGTCGTGAAATCATATTAACATTAGCAGAATGTGTTATGTTGGGCGGTTAGTGGTCATTAATTAGTTTTAGCTAAGAAACTTAACCTTAGTAACAGCCTATGTTACTTTTGGTTTTAACAATGTCGGCTAGCTAGCTAAATTAAACCTCTAACAAATTGTGGCAGCTCTTTACCATACCACCTGCCTAGCGTAAAAAACAAAAGTTCAGTCCGTCACTGCTCTGAAATTGAAGTGCACTGCGGTCACCAAAATGCTGCTGTCCCCCAGACACATAAATGTATAAGAAGAAAGCGCATGAAGCAGATATTTGGGACAAGCACTCATGTATTGATAGCAGGCAGGCCAAATCCTTTCACTGCAGATGTTGAAGTAATTTGTCATATACCAGCCTTCAACTTTTTGGTGTTTCGACTATTGCTCCTGTTTTTCGCCCCTGGTTCAAATGTGTTTGTAATAAGAAATTTGGCTAGCAACTTTTGCAAACCCACAATTTTAGGTTTAATGGGATATTTGCGCTAGCAGTCTCAGTTTTTCATCGGCAGTTCAAAAGTTTGAACTATCACAGTGATTAAGCTGTTAGAAAATTTGCTTTCCTTCATCATATATACAAAGCTCAAAACCAGTGAAGTTGGCACGTTGTGTAAATAAAAACAGAATACAATGATTTGCAAATCCTTTTCAACCTATATTCAATTGAATACACTGCAAAGACAAGTTACTTAATGTTCGAACAGGGAACTTTGAAATTTGGAAGATCCCACAGGTGAACGGGCTAATTGGGAACAGGTGGGTGCCATGATTGGGTATAAAAGCAGCTTCCCTGAAATGCTCAGTCATTCACAAACAAGGATGGGGCCAGGGTCACCACTTAGTGAACAAATGCATGAGCTGATTGTCGAACAGTTTAAAAACAACATTCCTCAACGAGCTATTGCAAGAAATTTAGGGATTTCATCATCTACGGTCCGTAATATCGTCAAAAGGTTCAGAGAATCTGGAGAAATCACTGCACGTAAGCGACAAGGCCGAAAACCAACATTGAATGCCCGTGACCTTCGATCCCTCAGGCGGTACTGCATCAAAAACCGACATCAGTGTGTAAAGGACATCACCACATGGGCTCAGGAACACTTCAGAAAACCACTGTCAGTAACTACAGTTCGTCGCTACATCTGCAAGTGCAAGTTAAAACTCTACAATGCAAAGCGAAAGCCATTTATCAACAGCACCCAGAAACGCCGCCGGCTTCAATGGGCCCAAGCTCATACAAGATGGACTGATGCAAAGTGGAAAAGTGTTCTGTGGTCTGACGAGTCCACATTTCAAATTGTTTTTGGAAACTGTATACGTTGTGTCCTCCGGACCAAAGAGGAAAAGAACCATCCGGACTGTTATAGGCGCAAAGTTCAAAAGCCAGCATCTGTGATGGTATGGGGGTGTATTAGTGCCCAAGTCATGGGCAACTTACACATATGTGGAGGCACCATTAATGCTGAAAGGTACATACAGGTTTTGGAGCAACATATGTTGCCAATCAAGCAACGTCTTTTTCATGGACGCCCCTGCTTATTTCAGCAAGGCAATGCCAAGCCACATTCTGCACGTGTTACAACAGCATGGCTCCGTAGTAAAAGAGTGCGGGTACTAGACTGGCCTGCCTGTAGTCCAGACCTGTCCCATTGAAAATGTGTGGCACATTATGAAGCGTAAAATACGACAGCGGAGACCCCGAACTGTTGAACAACTTAAGCTGTACATCAAGCAAGAATGGGAAGGAGTTCCACCTGAAAAGCTTCAAAAATTGGTCTCCTCAGTTCCCAAAGGTTTATTGAGTGTCGTTAAAAGGAAAGGCGTGGTAACACAGTGGTAAAAAGGCCCCCGTGCCAACTTTTTTGCAATGTGTTGCTGCCTTTAAATTCTAAGTTAATGATTATTTGCAAAAAAAAATTAAGTTTCTCAGTTTGAACATTTAACATCTTGTCTTTGCAGTGTATTCAATTGAATAAAAGTTGAAAAGGATTTGCAAATCATTGTATTCTGTTTTTATCTACGTTTTACATAACGTGCCAACTTCACTGGTTTTGGGTTTTGTCGATCACGTCCAACAAACTCCTCTACTCCTTTTTTTTTTACGATACCTGCTGTGTGCAAGCTCATCTGAATCAGTAATGTAGTTTGCTAACATTCTTCCTCTTCAGCTATTTGTCATTCAAGATTCATCACTATCTGCCCTCCATCTGACTTTAGCGCATCATCAGAGTCATGTAATCAAAACCTGTGGCGAAAGGGGGTCCATTAGGAGTTTTTCTACTTATGAAATAATCAATCACAATGCATGCAGTCAACACGTAACTGTGTGTAATGCCAGTTCTGTAACTCTTCTCGCGCCCCCTCTCTCATACAGAGCATTCAGGGAAGCAACAGTCAGTGGATAATTCGCAAGTTCAGCCCGCTAAGCTCTGTTTCACGAGGGCCTTGGTGTGCGGGGCTCTGGGTTTGAGCCCAGGGTAACCCTATTGTGAGTCCTGGCTTGCTCTTTGCCGTAAGGAGTTTTTTTAAAATTATGCCTAAGACTTTCAGTACTGTTCTGTATCTGACAGGAGCAGGAGCGCAGGCCCATAACTCACCTGAGCTCTCTGTTTCTCCCTCAGCTTCACCTCCCTGTCAATGAGCTTCTGCCTCCTGCTGGTCTCCTCCTGCAGCCTCTTCTCCAGGTCCTCCCTCCTCCTGCGCTCCTCATCCAGAGCCTGTTTACGCTCCTCCATCTCGTGCTCCTGAGAGGTGCAGGCACCACGGCTTAGCAAGCAGCAGTGACAAGCGCGCGCACGCACGCACACACACACGCACACACACACACACACACACACACGCACGCACGCACGCACGCACGCACGCACGCACGCACGCACGCACGCACGCACGCATGAACGCACACACACACAGTGCACTCCTAGGCACCAGCTCTCACACCCACGCACACCCACACACACCCAGAGAGACACACACAAGGACACACACGGACACAAAATGTAACACTGAGCATGACGAGGCCCAGATCAGAAGGGCACCGGAATGAGACTAAGTGCTTTAAAATGTGGTTTGTTTTGGCTTTTATTTTTGGGAACAGCCCTGACTCCAAGAGCCACAGAATGCCTGCAGTTGAGAATGTCAGAGGAAGCCGAGGCGAGATGAGCTGAATTCCAGTGAGAGAATGCTTTAAACATGTTTGTGAACAATGGAATATTTTATTGGTTACTGGTAGTCACGAAACTTTGCAAGTGCGCCATTCCAGCTAATTAATACTGGCACATCACTTTTAGCACATTGAGAGAAAGAATTCTGCATAAATATAACCAACAATGTAATTCAACATGATAGCACTGAGCAAAATAATCCAAAAGGCAGTTTTAAGGCACTCATGAGGAGCAAAATTACTGTATTTAAAATGAGAGCACAAAAGCAAGAGCAGTGAGCAGACCCAAGAAACGAGGTCTCCTTTTTCCAATTAACCTGTGCTACGGACCGTTTGGGCTCTCTTTTCTCACAAGTCCCTACTCTCCATTCTCAGCTCAGCTTGAGTTTCATATTTCTCCTCTGAAGAGATTCCTCTGCCAAGATGTTTATTGGCCGCTCACATACCCGCTTACATTCTTCATATCCTTTGACTAAAGTGCTAAAATAGTGCTTTGATTCCTCAAATTTCCACAGAGAACTCCTTCGTATAAAATGCACGCAGGCTAATACAATGCAAAACAAAAACAGAGTAGCAAAGATGGAATCAGATTTTGACTTGCAGTCAAGCAGAGTCACTTCGTATAATTTCTTCAACAGTTTTCAAAGTCCTGAGCTTGTGCGGTAATCGTGAGGGAGCTACTTTAAGACAGGGTGAAAGTGTGTCCAACTGTTCTCTCCTCTGATAAAATTCCCCTTTCTGAGGACATTTACCCTTTCTTCAATCACCTAGCACAGAGGTGGGCAGCGAGGGCCGTATCTGTCCCTGGTTTTCACACCAACGTCTGGTCTTTAATTAGTTGATTGTCTCAATTAGCCAAAGCATTTATGAAATCTGACGTTTCATGCGCATTTCTTTAAATTATCATGAAACTACAAAGACTAGTCTTGTCTCCCTTCATAAAACTTTTTCCTTTGATCGATTCATTGCGAAAATCTATATTTGTGCATGCAATCAATTAACTCTATTAGTCAGGGTAATTGATAGGAATAAAAACCTGCATACACACCGGCCCTCCAGGACCATGATTGCCCACCCCTGATCTAGCATCATTCCCAGAGAGCACTAGATTTTGGCAAGTCTCTAGCTGCCCATCAATTTCTAGCTTTTGCAAGTCTCTAGCTGTCTAATTCTGTGTTTGGAATAGCATGAGTCACATCTCAAGGTTACTCATAAACGCAAACACATTAAATTAACACTGTCACCAAAAAAAGCCAATGTTCCCCTCATGTTTGCCAGAACTGACATAAAAACGAGACTTTCAAGTATGTTCGTCCTTCCATCTGTCCATACATTCACAGTCATTTTTGTTTCCGGACCATAACTCTGGAACCATTTAATATTTTTTCATGAAACTTCCTACAAGCAAAAAGAAAGAAAAAGGGACAGGAATGGAGCCTTTTGCCATTATGGAATTTTTATATTGATTGACTTTAAGTTGGTGGTAAAACAAGAAGCTTTACATTTGAGCCTCTAACATTTGAACTTCCGGTCTCAGAAACAAAATTCTTTTTTGCAGGATTCTATGGGTCCACACAAATTTGTTCATACAAGTCATGCCCACAACGCATATGTACATTTTCTGGCTTTTTCGATTGTTTGTAAAACCTTTAAATTCTCGCTCCTCTATCAAGGTGTGACCAATTATCATGAAATTTGGAACTCAACAACTTCAGACAAAGATCCTTTAATGCTACATACACAAAATTGCTACATTAAAAGATGCGGCTGCAGTAAGGCAATACGTTTTGTGTCTGTGGCCACTATGATGAGCCCCAAACTCCTGAACGCCGGAGTCCAATCAACACCAAACTTGAGATCCCTCATCTACAGGCGATTTGGCTTAAGCCTCCCAGATTTGGTGTAAATCCATTCATGGGTGGTGCTCTAACACACAAATAGTCCAACTCAAAAACCAATTGTCCAATCAACTTAACTTTTTGCAAGCTTCATGTTGGACAACAGTCCTATAGATATCTACAAGTACAAGGTTCTTTTGCAAACAAGATGGTTGCCATTATAAACTCTCTCAGCTATCATGTATCATTATGAATTTTCACAAGATTATATAGGATGTGTGAAAGACCCATCAGCCATATGCTGGAGAACTGCTTTTTTGCCATTTTAGAAATTTTCCAATTTCGAATCTTGCCGGGGCCTGGAGCACATGCCATCTCCTGATGGCTCTTAACATTGCCCTGGTGCACTTGATCTGGCTTAATCTAATTTACTTGATTTACTGTACTTTACTAATCTTCTGAGTACCAAAAATGCATATTTATGTTTGTGTGTTTCAGTGTGTTGTTTGACTCAGTGGGGCTGAGTTACCCGGTTCTCCAGGAGCCGGTTCTTCTCAAACTGGGCTTCCCTCAGCAGTCGCTCCATCTCCTCAATCTTGGCCATGTTAGACATGCTGGCACTGCTCAGAGACAGGAGCACGGTCAGAGACCTGCAGACCGTAACACGCAGCCACGACCCGTGCGCGCGCTCACACACACACACACACACACACACACACACACACGCACACACACGCACACACACGCACACACGCTCCACAAAGAACTCTGAAGTACTTCTCTTGAAGAGGAACGCTATGTCCTATAGGCAACCAAGTACGTCACTAACCCCTCAGTGTTTGATAGAATTTTAAATACCTATTAAGTGATATCATAAAGAACACAGGTGATATATGTAACCCGAATACAATGTTTTTAATAAAGTCCATGTATTTTACATATTCAGCGTGTGGGTTGTTTTACAGTCAGGGTACACCATGCAGTCTCACGAGGGTCAAAAATAAAAGTGGTTTTATCAGGACAGTTTTGATGGTTTTTCGTAGCCAAGAGGTCCCTCATCATGTTTTTTGGTGTTTTGAGGCATCCAGGTGCCGAAATATTTTGCAGGGCCTGCCAACATTCAGATATATGCTGAAAAATGGAAAACTATGTTCATTATTAAATGACCCTCTTGAGAAGAAAAAATGCACTCCAGTATCAATCAGTCTGCTAATGTGCATGTACACAAGGACAAACACTAGTAAAAGCATCACCAGGATTTGAAATGTTCATGGTTGCTGTGGAGTAAATGGACAGATGTTCCTTTTTTCGGAGAGGACATTTTTTGACGGAATCGCTACCTCCATGCAGTCAAATCTGCCTGCACCGGATGGTTGTGCGAGTACAGAGGAAATGAATGCTGCAACTTTGTGCTGACTATTTTAGTGAATTTTATCAGCAGTTATTGAATTCCTTGGCCAAGTTTTATTATAAAACTGACACCCCTGTTTCGGAGAGGACAGTTTTTGACGGAAATGAGATGATTATTAATTAGACGGTCTCATGATCAACCTACTGTTTGTGTGATAACCAATTTTTTTTATTTCATACAAGTTGGGTCTAGACCATTAAATAATGCGCACCATTGTTGTATGTCATTCATAAACCCAGTGCTGCAGGTGGTAAAAAACATTAGAAAAAATGAGATGAGACTGGCAAAATCATCCCAAAATGACACATTTTAGCATATTTTTGGCATAAATTATGCATTTTGAATAATTTTTTCAATGTGGTAGGTAGAACTGGGAGAGCCTATTAATGTGGCACAGCTGTATCTAAGTACCATTATAATCCACCAATGTAATTGTCACAAGTGTGATTTTCAGCCATGAACCCTGACTGTAAAACTACCCGTGTACAAATGCTATAATGGAGTATCCACTACGAGGATACAAGGAAACACCCTTTTTCAAATTAAAAAAAAAAAAAAAAAAATTAACCAAATCATATTAATTTTTTTTTAATCATTTATAATTTCCTGATGGTCCAAATGCTGTTACCTCAAAGTTTGTGAAATTCGTCACAGCATTCACATATTCTCGACACTGACACTTCATGCATGGAGGGGTTTATGAATTATGCGGTAAATAGACAGCACAAATGTCTAGGAAAAAAATTAGTTTTCGTGATTCGAGACGGCAGCTCCGAAACCATTCGAAAGTCACAAAAATGCATTACCTTATACCTCGTTAACCGTTTTTCTAGGCTGCTTGGTCAAGAGCTTCTCAGTGAAATTTAGGATAAAAATCATTAGCTGGTTGAGCACATCTAACAAACAGTATCATGGCCTAAACTCCCCAGGGCATGGGATGTTAGTGAGCAGACTTTCTTTAGCTGAATGACTCTATACAATGTGCTGAGTGCTTAGCATTTTTACCTTTGATTGTGGCGTGTGTGCATGTGGGCGTGCGTGTGTGTGCCTGTGTGGGAGTGCGAGTGCACGTATGATTCATGACATCGTAAGTGAAAAATGTCATAATCAATTGAGGAGACTGGGTTCAGTGAGAATACAGTCAACAGAATGGCACATGTGCAGTGCAGTCTGTGACTGTTTAAACAGGGAATACATTCCTGTTTCAGCTCTGCACCCCACCAGAACAAGAGGAAATGATAACTACGGGATAACAGTTCAGACTGCCTACTTTAATTTGACAGCAAATACATCCATGACATGGAGATTTTTACAGGAAAATACAGCCATTCTAATCAATACTGACAATCCATTTGCCTTTTGTCAGCTGGCTGGGAACGACAGCTGGAAATTAGCCATGTTGGCTAAAGCTGTTCAATTTACTGTTACTGTTACAATTAATGAATGGGGACTGTCCATGACATTATAAACTCATGAACTAAACCAAACCAAACCAAAACCATAACTTACAAACTGAATTGTACACAAGTGGAAAAACTTCTACACAGGCATGCTTGCACAAACATTCACATACAGTTATTCTAGCATTAACACAAGCATATGCGCATGCATAAACACTGGTAAAACTGTAAGCAGTATATAAAGACAGACAGAGCAGCACATCTATTGGAAACGCTGTAACGACGGGTCATATCTTCCTCCCTGCCCTCCCTCTCTCTCTCTCTCCATCCCTCCATTCCCCCTCTCCTGTGCTCTCTCTCTCTACCCCTCCCATCTGTAGGTAAGAGGCCCACACAAATCTTACCAGCGTGCTGTCACCTGGGAGAGAGACATGGCCGGACTCAGAGAGCAGAGAGAGAGAAAGAGGGATAAAGAGGGAAGGAGAGATGTAAGGGGAGAGAGAGAGAGAGAGAGAGAGAGAGAAAGAGTGAGAGTGAGGGAGGGAGATGGATAGAGAGAAAGAGAGAGGGAGGGAAGGAGTCTTGCTAGACTGTAACCGGACTCTCCGGCGGTCGGGAGAGAGCTGGTATTCACCGAACTCAGACAGCAGAGAGACCCAGAGCCCAGCAGACACTTCCTATTAATGCCGTATGCCTGTCTCATTGTAACCATACCACCGCCTGGAGCGCGCTCAGATGTATAGATACACATGCGCAGAAGAGAAACGCGAGCGTGCCGCTAGATAAAGTGGGCTAGCCAACTCGGCCGCGCACGGGCAGGAGTGAGCACACGATCCCTCTCCTTCCTGTGTACAACTATACTACGTACATCTCACTTGTCCAATTCCCCTTCACTCTGTACTACACTTCCAAATACTGCCAGTCACCAACACCAGCCTGTCCCATCTGAGACCACCCAGTAACACCCCCCTCATAAACAAACAACAGAGAGGCTTCACTCTTTCTAATGAATTCGGAAAGAAACCCCACAAACCCCAGACCCAGTGAGTCATCGCCACCATGAGTGGAACACAAACACAGTTAGTAACCAAACCAATATTATACATGCACTTCAACACAGCTTAACTTACCATAGACTGTTGAAAAAGATGGATGCAGCACCCAGGTCTGAAAAGTGAGGCCAATGCAGAAATCTCGAAAATTTACCTTCTACTTAATGGCCAGCAGATGGCGATGTCAGTGGTTGCAGAAAGAAGTTCAATGCTATAGAAGTCTATGAGAAAATCCCCTGACTGGATTATTATTTCAAAAATAATTTTCCACATTATTTTATGTTATCTATCACAAGTTTCAAGTCTCCTTCTTCATATAATGATGTTCATTTTTGTAAATTACGATCCCAAATAGACAAGAATAAAAGATAAAGCCAGAATATGCTTTAGGGGCGCGGCTATCCTCTGGTCCTAGTCTGATATGGTCTGATCCCTCTGTAGATCCACTCCTTAGCCCTCCCTGTATATTCAATTCACACTCTCGTCCAATAGGAAATCATATCCGGTTTCAAAATGACAAAATGGTGCTGTTCAAATTGCCAAAATCAAGGCTTCCTAAATCGTATGCTGAAGCCAATGGGTGACGTCGCTGTTGCTTCCTCCATCTTTTTATACAGTCTATGGAATTTACAAGCATATACAGGTGCCAACTGCCATCGCAGGACAATGGTTTGAAAATAAACAGCCTCCCTAACCTCACCTGGATATGTTGTCAGGGGAGCAGGCGGAGATGCTGGTGTCCAAGCTGTCGGAGCTGTCGATGCTCACGGTGTCGAAGGCCAGACCATTGTCGCCGTAGCGGAAAGAGTCCATGTACATGTTGGACTGGGAGGCTGTGCGCCCACACAGGTCGTTCAGCCTCTGCCTGCGCTCCTCATTCATGAGGTGCTGACTGTGCCCTGAGCAAGGAGTGACCGTCCCCAGTTACACACAGAGAAACAAGCCAGAGTTACGCACAAAGGAACCAGCCAGAGTTACATGCAGAGAGACCAGCCAGTCACAGAGAGAAACCAGCAAGAGTTACATGCAGAGCAACCAGTCAGAGTTACAAACAGAGAAACCAGCCAGAGTTACATACAGAGAGAAAAACCAACCAGGTTAACATGCAGAGTGACCATTCAGTCACATACAGAAACCAGCAGAGCGACCAGTCAGAGTTGTATACGGAGAAACTAGCCAGAGTTACATACAGAAACCAATAAGAGTTGCATACAGAGAAAGCAGCCAGAGTTACAGACAGAGAAAGCAGCCAGAGTTACGCACAAAGAAACCAGCCAGAGTAACATACAGAGAAACCAGCCAGAGTTACAAACAGAGAAACCAGCCAGAGTGACACACAGAGAAACCAGCCAGAGTTACATACAGAGAGAGAAACCAGCCAGAGTTACAAACAGAGAAACCAGCCAGAGTGATACACAAAGAAACCAGCCAGAGTTACATACAGAGAGAAAAACCAACCAGGTTAACATGCAGAGTGACCATTCAGCCACATACAGAAACCGGCAAGAGTTGCATACGAAGAAACCAACCAGAGTTACAGAGAAACTAGCCAGAATTACATACAGAAACCAGCAAGAGTTGCATACAGAGAAACCAGCCAGAGTTACAGACAGAGAAAGCAGCCAGAGTTACGCAAAAAGAAACCAGCCAGAGTACCATACAGAGAAACCAGCCAGAGTTACATAGAGAGAGAGAAACCAGCCAGAGTGACACACAGAGAAACCAGCCAGAGTTACATACAGAACCAGCAAGAGTTGCATACAGAGAAACCAGCCAGAGTTACTGACAGAGAAAGCAGCCAGAGTTACATACAGAAACCAGCCAGAGTTACAGAGAAAGCAGCCAGAGTTACACACAGAGAAAGCAGCCAGAGTTACATAAAGAGAAAGCAGCCAGAGTTACATACAGAACCAGCAAGAGTTGCATACAGAGAAACCAGCCAGAGTTACTGACAGAGAAAGCAGCCAGAGTTACATACAGAAACCAGCCAGAGTTACAGAGAAAGCAGCCAGAGTTACACACAGAGAAAGCAGCCAGAGTTACATAAAGAGAAAGCAGCCAGAGTTACATACAGAACCAGCAAGAGTTGCATACAGAGAAACCAGCCAGAGTTACTGACAGAGAAAGCAGCCAGAGTTACATACAGAAACCAGCCAGAGTTACAGAGAAAGCAGCCAGAGTTACACACAGAGAAAGCAGCCAGAGTTACATAAAGAGAAAGCAGCCAGAGTTACATACAGAAACCAGCAAGAGTTGCATACAGAGAAACCAGCAAGAGTAACAGACAGAGAAAGCAGCCAGAGTTACGCACAAAGAAACCAGCCAGAGTAACATACAGAGAAACCAGCCAGAGTTACATACAGAGAGAGAAACCAGCAAGAGTGATACACAAAGAAACCAGCCAGAGTTACATACAGAGAGAGAAACCAGCCAGAGTGATACACAAAGAAACCAGCCAGAGATACATACAGAAACCAGCCAGAGTTACAGAGAAAGCAGCCAGAGTTACACACAGAGAAAGCAGCCAGAGTTACATAAAGAGAAAGCAGCCAGAGTTACATACAGAACCAGCAAGAGTTGCATACAGAGAAACCAGCCAGAGTTACTGACAGAGAAAGCAGCCAGAGTTACATACAGAAACCAGCCAGAGTTACAGAGAAAGCAGCCAGAGTTACACACAGAGAAAGCAGCCAGAGTTACATAAAGAGAAAGCAGCCAGAGTTACATACAGAAACCAGCAAGAGTTGCATACAGAGAAACCAGCAAGAGTAACAGACAGAGAAAGCAGCCAGAGTTACGCACAAAGAAACCAGCCAGAGTAACATACAGAGAAACCAGCCAGAGTTACATACAGAGAGAGAAACCAGCAAGAGTGATACACAAAGAAACCAGCCAGAGTTACATACAGAGAGAGAAACCAGCCAGAGTGATACACAAAGAAACCAGCCAGAGTTACATACAGAGAGAAAAACCAACCAGGTTAACATGCAGAGTGACCAGTCAGTCACATACAGAAACCAGCAAGAGTTGCATACAGAAAAACCAGCCAGTTACAGAGAAACCAACCAGAGTTACAGACAGAGAAAGCAGCCAGAGTTACATACAGAGAAACCAGCCATTGTTACATACAGAGAGAGAAACCAGCCAGAGTGTCAATAGCGAGCTATCAAATGAAAATAAGGTTCTGGCTTTTCATCAAACCCTACTTGGTTGTTTCATAAACCTAAATCCGCGCAGTTAAGAGCTCAGCAGTTTCGTGAAAGTTCTGGACCATGCTGTCAAGCTCAGAAACAAAGTCAATCCACTCAGAAGTAAAAGTGATGGTGTGCTTCATGGAATGACCACAGCGATATTTACATCATCAGCCAATGGCATGTTAGTGGAGGAAAAGGAATGTTAAGCACTACATACCTTTTTTGGTCTTTCCTGAAGGAAGAGAAGCGCAAAGAAGAAGAAAAAGAGAGGGAGAGACAGTAAGAGATGAGCAGGAGTGAGGGAGGAGGAAAGGTGTTGAAGAGGGGTGGCGGAGGGGTAAGACGAGTCCAATCAAATCCAGTCAGTCACAGAACTGACGAATCGCTGAACAAGTGAATGCGTTTGTGGACGGGTGGAGGTATGTCGGCGGATGAGGGTAAGGGGGTGTAGTCTCACCCTTGTGGAGGCGTCGGGGCTCCATCTCCTTGGCTGGGAGAGTGAGGGAGCGAGGCAGGATACTGCCGCAGCTGTTGCTCTGCACCAGAGGAGGGTGATCCTGAGAGAGGAGGGACAGCGTTACACACAGAGAGTGATCCGATCAGCACAAACACCACCGTACTCACCAGCTTTATGAAGCCTTTCACACACTTCTCGTTGATACTGGCTCAATCCTGTGGTGATTTTTAGAGCTGCACTTCTAAAAATCTACATCTTATTAGCAACTTTCCAGACAAGTGTCCTTGTGTCCCAATTAAAGAGCTCTTACTTCCAAACAAAGTCTTCAGCTGCTGCCATTTCCTGGCGCTCAATATAGGCTGTCACATTTTTGACACCGTTTGCCAGCTTAAATAATCTTGTTTTTGTGATTACCGCACTGGCAATCAAGGCAGGAACTATTTATTTGCTGTGGAACTCGGTCAGAGCGTTCAACTCCCTTTGGAGACTTCCCTAGCAAAGTGCTACCGGTTAGACCTTAGCAGATACATCCTGCTAATTAGCATTACATTTCATATGAATGACCTGTGTAGATGTTTTTGTGGTATTAGCTTAGAAACATCAGTGGTGCGTCTGATATTTCATCCACCACCTGTACATGCTTGCTTACAGACACACAGAGGCAGCATATCCAGGTCCCTGACCTTTAGGGCGGGACTGCGGCCCAGGGTGGCACTGCTAAAGGGCGGGGAAGCTGCTGATTGGCTCTTCTTGTGAGGTAGAGTGCCACTCAGGTGAGGCGGCCCTACTTTTCCCGCCCTCCTCTTCTCCTCCACAGAACGGAGATGCTGCAGGGATACACATCACAAACTCAATCTCAACGTCAAACACACACATCACAAACTCCATCTCAACGTCAAACACACACATCACAAACTCCATCTCAACGTCAAACACACATCACAAACTCCATCTCAACGTCAAACACACACATCACAAACTCCATCTCAACGTCAAACACACACATCACAAACTCAATCTCAACGTCAAACACACACATCACAAACTCAATCTCAACGTCAAACACACACATCACAAACTCCATCTCAACGTCAAACACACACATCACAGACTCCATCTCAACGTCAAACACACACATCACAAACTCCATCTCAACGTCAAACAAACACATCACAAACTCCATCTCAACGTCAAACACACACATCACAAACTCCATCTCAACGTCAAACACACACATCACAGACTCCATCTCAACGTCAAACACACACATCACAGACTCCATCTCAACGTCAAACACACACATCACAGACTCCATCTCAACGTCAAACAAACACATCACAAACTCCATCTCAACGTCAAACACACATATCAAACTCCATCTCAACGTCAAACACACACATCACAAACTCCATCTCAACGTCAAACACACATATCACAAACTCAATCTCAACATCAAACACACATATCACAAACTCAATCGCAACGTCAAACACACACATCACAAACTCCATCTCAACGTCAAACACACACATCACAAACTCCATCTCAACGTCAAACACACACATCACAAACTCCATCTCAACGTCAAACACACACATCGCAAACTCCATCTCAACGTCAAACACACACATCACAAACTCAATCTCAAGGTCAAACACACACATCACAAACTCCATCTCAACGTCAAACACACACATCACAAACTCCATCTCAACGTCAAACACACACATCACAAACTCAATCTCAACGTCACACATACATATCACAAACTCCATCTCAACGTCACACATACATATCACAAACTTCATCTCAACGTCAAACACACACATCACAAACTCCATCTCAACGTCAAACACACACATCACAAACTCCATCTCAACGTCAAACACACATATCACAAACTCCATCTCAACGTCAAACACGCACATCACAAACTCCATCTCAACGTCAAACACACATATCACAAACTCCATCTCAACGTCAAACACATATATCACAAACTCCATCTCAACGTCAAACACGCACATCACAAACTCCATCTCAACGCCAAACACACACATCACAAACTCCATCTCAACGTCAAACACACACATCACAAACTCCATCTCAACGTCAAACACACACATCACAAACTCCTTCTCAACGTCAAACACACACACGGCAAACTCCATCTCAACGTCAAACACACATATCACAAACTCCATCTCAACGCCAAACACACACATCACAAACTGCATCTCAACGTCAATCACACACATCACAAACTCCATCTCAACGCCAAGCACACACATCGCAAACTCCATCTCAACGTCAAGCACACACATCGCAAACTCCATCTCAACGTCAAACACACACACATCACAAACTCCATCTCAAAGTCAAACACACACACATCACAAACTCCATCTCAACGTCAAACACACACATCACAAACTCCTTCTCAACGTCAAACACACACACGGCAAACTCCATCTCAACGTCAAACACACATATCACAAACTCCATCTCAACGTCAAACACGCACATCACAAACTCCATCTCAACGTCAAACACACATCACAAACTCAATCTCAACGTCAAACACACACATCACAAACTCAATCTCAACGTCAAACACACACATCACAAACTCAATCTCAACGTCAAACACACATATCACAAACTCAATCTCAACGTCAAACACACATATCACAAACTCCATCTCAACGTCAAACACGCACATCACAAACTCCATCTCAACGTCAAACACATATATCACAAACTCCATCTCAACGTCAAACACGCACATCACAAACTCCATCTCAACGTCAAACACACATCACAAACTCAATCTCAACGTCAAACACACACATCACAAACTCCATCTCAACGTCAAACACACACATCACAAACTCAATCTCAACGTCAAACACACACATCACAAACTCAATCTCAACGTCAAACACATATCACAAACTCAATCTCAACGTCAAACACACATATCACAAACTCCATCTCAACGTCAAACACGCACATCACAAACTCCATCTCAACGTCAAACACATATATCACAAACTCCATCTCAACTTCAAACACGCACATCACAAACTCCATCTCAACGTCAAACACACATCACAAACTCAATCTCAACGTCAAACACACACATCACAAACTCCATCTCAACGTCAAACACACATCAAAAACTCCATCTCAACGTCAAACACACATCACAAACTCCATCTCAACGTCAAACACACACATCACAAACTCCATCTCAACGTCAAACACACACATCACAAACTCCATCTCAACGTCAAACACACACACATCACAAACTCCATCTCAACGTCAAACACACACATCACAAACTCCATCTCAACGTCAAAGACACACGGCAAACTCCATCTCAACACCAAACACGCACATCGCAAACTCCATCTCAACGTCAAACACACACACATCACAAACTCCATCTCAACGTCAAACACACACATCACAAACTCCATCTCAACGTCAAAGACACACGGCAAACTCCATCTCAACACCAAACACGCACATCGCAAACTCCATCTCAACGTCAAAGACACATCAAAAACTGCATCATCTCCCCATCTCACACACACAGCTTAAACTCCAGCATCTCTCAAACTCACACACTGCTCTAACTCCATCATCTCTGAAACATCTAACACACACAGCGCAAGATGAAACCCCTTTCCCACACAATGATTTCCCCGGTAGAAATCATTGGACGTTCAGTTGGATAGTTATGAACATCCAACTTAATTGCTTAGAAGCTAGATAGGCGAAGAAGATCTTTACCCAAAATATATGGAAGGTCAAAGGAGCAGAAATGATGTAGTTCCAAACGCCACCAAAGTTTGGGTTTTACTTACCAATTTCCACTTTACTAAAAAAAAATCCATGGCACTGCTGGGCCGTTCATGAACCACCTTGACTCAAAGACTAAAAACAGCAACCCACAAACAGAACTGTTTTGCTCTCTGAGTTTTGGATGTTAATTAAATGTGGTAATAATGACAGAGGCCTCTCCATGTGAGAGGTGTTCAGGCTCCTCTCGGTGTAAGGGGCAGAACACACACAGGTGGGCTTTTTACCTGCCTGTGCCGACGATGTTTTTTGACAGGAAGAGGAGGGGGAGGAGATTCGGGGGAAGGTGAAGGGTCGACATAGGTCACCATGTGTTCAGGCCAGTGCACAGTGGGGGTCTTGGAGACCGAGGGAGGAGAGAGAGGGTGACAGGAGGGCGGCGAAGAAGTGAGCTCACCGCCCACCAGAGGGCAGCAGAGAGTCAGCTTCAGAGAGAGAGAGGAGAGTCAACACTACAGCAGGAGGATGAAGAAGATTACACACACACACACACACACACCCTGGGAAGTACGCATGCACACACATACATGCAGAGAGACAGACAGACAGACACATAACTGCAGACAGACACACACATATACACACACTCACTGGAGACACTTAATCTGAGTCACACTATAGACCTATCAAGAGCCAGTTCTACATGCATACGTCTACTAAGATGTACCCTTATTTCACTCATTTACTTACACGCGCACGCACACACGCGCACGCGCACACACGCGCACGCGCACACACACACACCTCATCCTCTTCCTGTGGGGAGACGCTGTCTTGCTGGGGGTCAGTCTCTCCGGGACTGGGGCTGGGTTCGGACTCTGAGGGCGGGCTGTCAGGAGAGGGCGTGGCCTGGCTCTGTGGGGCGTGGTTTAGGGCGGTCTGCCCATAGAGCTCATTGATCTCACTGACTGTGACATAACCCTACAGTGCAGAGCCAGTCAGAGGGGAAGGGAGGGGGGGCAGAGAAATGGGTTGAGTGATGGGCAGGCAAGCCAATTACAAGAGAGCAGAGTGGAGATTAAAAGGCAGGAGGAAGTGAAGGAAGGGGAGGGAAGGAAGCAGAAAGGTGAGCAGGGGATGAAAGAGGGGAATTACAGGAGGGAGGAGAGGAGAGCGGGGAGGGGGGGGTTGGAAGGACAAGAGAATAAATCCAAATATATAGACAGGAGACGGGGACAGAGAGAGAACATGAGTCAGGGAGGAGAAGAGGAGCAGTAAAGATTGTCAACAAGCTGGACATTATTCCATATTCTGCGTGCAGCACAACCGGTTTTATACAGTCACAGCAAAGGTTACAGCAACACATTCATGCAGCAGAGCAGAGAGGAGCACTGTGCACAACAGGCCAGCCACTCTTTACATGCCAGTTACCAGCTCACAGCAGGGTTAGCAGAACTGTAATGCTCTCAGCTTAAGGTCAGAGGTCACGTACCATCAGAGCACTTAGCATGCCATGGTTCTGTTTGCTTTTTCTGTCAGTACCATATATCAGGGTACCATTAACTGATTATATCACACAGGCCGTCAGAGTTAAAATAGAGTATACCAGGCACCATGCACCTTCAGTTCCAAGTAGAGAGATGAGTGACAAGAGGGTTCCCGAAATTATGGTCAAGGAGCCATTTTGTTTCCATCACATTATCGGGCTCCGTGTCAAAGGGAATTGGTTCATGTGAACGAGTTCATTTTTCTGGAGATACCAGTTTAAAATTTGTTATGATGAGGAGTTGCTGCACTTATGCGTGAGGCAATATGTCAGAGAAAGGCCACAAAATGCAAAGGTTCCCCGCTGATGCAGAAAAAAAAACAAAATATGGGCTATTAAAGCCTGTTTTGAAGGATGGGAACCAACCTCGTCATCATTTATTTGTCATTAAGTCCCTCCTCTTGTCATAAATTTTGGCAGCAGGGATGTTTTATCACCTTTTCTGATGAAACTAAATTAAATGAGTTTCCTTTACTTGACAGTAGATAGTGTGACACAGCTCACCGCGACTGGCGATATCAGAACTATGTTCTGGGTTTTTCCATGAAGAGCAAATCATGTGCATTCAGCCACCCATCTTAAAGTCACTAACCCTCTGAGACAACTCATTTACAGCGACTCACATTTAAAGCGACACGCTGCAATTATATCAGCTCCATGGTTTGTCTCTATCACAGTCTACCACTTAAAAAAAATAGGTATACACAAACTAGCAAACCTCTATTTTGGCCAGCTAGCACCTTTAAAGTTTACTTCTGATTTTGAGAGAGGTTATATGAATTACTTTTTCATAGTCAGTGCATTACCCATGATCGGCGATTGGAACGTCCCCAGTTTGCAGGAAGTAAGCAGAGATAACAGCACAGAAGCTAAGTAATGTACTGCTGCGGACGGGCCAGCAGATAAATTTTAAGCACCTAAAGATATCAATATCAGTATGATATAATTAGTATATTTTCACTTTACCTTGATATCAGTGAGCCTTATCGTTTGGAACGAACACCACATTTTTTCAACCGCAGAGCTCAAATTGGCTAATCCTACTCATCACTTGTAGAATGCATGGCATGAAAAAGTGCAAAATGACTGTGGAATAGACATACAATTATCATACAATAAACGAAATAGTTATAAATGAAGGCAGAAAAAAAAAAACATTGTATAAAGGGATCCTCCTTTCACACAGAGAAAATATGTCTGAAATACAACATAATGCTGTTAAAAAAAGAGGGTGAAATGTATTATATTACTCCAGTTTATTGCTATTTTTTTCCATTTTCTCTTTCGCCATGTCTGAGAAATGTTTGCTTTTAATGCTTGTCGATACCATTGCAAGCTGGTTTATTGTTTCTCCCCAAATATTAATGCATTTCCCAACCAAGAAGAGAATGAAAAAAATGAAACAATATCCAAAACTGCTCAGCTACCCGCCATGGATACAAAATGGCCCCAATTCTTGAGTTGTTATGACACTATCTAGGGACTCCACAAGCACCAGGCATAATGCTTTGTAAGCCCTAAACATATGAGCTGTGCTCAGAGAGGTAGAAGCCACCAAATTTGCCTTTTTAATGTTTGACTGGTTCTACCAATAATTAATTAGTGCTTAAACTCCAGTAAGTTTCAAAATGTGTGTTACACACCCAAACTCAAATGAATGTAACCAACAATACGATTTTCGCTGCCGAGGGGCAGCTATAGCCTAGTGATTATGGTCAAAGCTATAGCCAAGTAATTAAGGCCAGAATGAAGCCATGACAAGAGCAGTGCAGCCTATTCGGTGCGGCTTTTAACAACACACTGCTCCAGGGGAACTGGTCCCAGCTCAGTCTTATCAACTGTATGTCACCCTGAATAAAGTGTCAACAAAATAACTGCAATGTAAGGTGACGTCTCTGCGCATGTCCATGAGCACCAATGGTGTGATGTGGAGCTTGTGCTACAGTCACTTTGAGCCCTTATAACCCGTTTGATTGCCCAGCATTAGAGGCATTAGAGCAGTAGGACACAAACACACACACACACACACACACACACACACACACACACACACACACACACGGTACCTCAGCGCTCTTTCGAGAAAGGGAGGAAAGAAGAGAGGAGAGAGCGAGGGGGCTGGCAGGAGGCGGGGCCTGGGGAGCGAGGGGGTGGGCCGTCACCGTGGGAGACTGGCACGAGTCAGCCAATGAGGGCGTGTCCTGGGACACAGAGAGCCAGAGTGACCACTCCGCCCACCCATTACACAGCCAATGCAGGCACGCCCACACACGTCTCATAAAGGGGAGAGGGGTGGTGGGCGGCCGCTGGACAGGAGGTAGGAACGAACCACAATTGACTCAGTTGCCCACGCAAAAACACACAGAAACACACACACATACTTTTAGTACAGTTCTACAAACTGAAGAGATATAGACATCATGCCTCGTGGAGAAATTCCACACTTCTGTGCGCAGATTGAGAGAGAAATGGAGGGAGAGTTCATAGGGTAGAGTGGAAGTGAATATTTGAGAAGAGGGCCAGTCGGGTGGATCGTACCTCTTTTAGGCTGATGGGACTGAGGGGGACGCCCTTCCCTCCACTCAGCTGAGCGTACCTCTTCTCCAGGTCAGCCAGGCTCTCCTTAGCCTGTGAGACAGGGGCCCGACCTGGTCACTCTCAACTGTTACTGTTAGCTACGCAAAGCAGGCCAATAATGCTCTGACCAGGCAAAGAATCCAATAATACTGTGGCTACGCTAAGCAAGGCAATATAGTGTGGCGATGCTAAGCATCAAATAATACTGTGGCTATGCTTGCTATGCTGCGCAGGCAAATACAACTGTGGTTATGCCAAGCATCCCGTAAAACTGTGGCTATGCTAAGCATCCAAAAATACAGTGGGTATGCTAAGCAGGCAAATACTACTGAGGCTATGATATGCAGGCCATAAACACTGTGACTATGCTAAGCATCCAATAATACTCTAGTTCTGCTAACCAGGCCAAGCAGCTTCACCAAGAACCAAACCAGTTACTCAAATGCACCAGCTCCAGGCCAAGGCCTTAGATTTCAACCTCAATTAATGAATGAACAAGATCTCAAGCAGTTGTGAGCTTCGCAGGGGTGAGAATGAACATTTGCAGGACTTCAGGAGCAGGGCTGGTGACCTCTGCCCTGACTACTGTCTGCCATCAGTGTGCAACACCTGTGCGCTCCAGGCCTTCCCTTTGGTTGGACCTTTGGACAACACTGTATAAATGGTGTCTGGAACTCATACCCTCTGCAGCATCATTAGTAGATTGTTCTTCTCCTTCAGGAAGGTGTCCTTTTCCCGTTGAGCCTGCTGGGTAATCTGGCTGGACTGTTTCTTTAAGGCCAAGAGTCGTTCCTTTGGAGAGATATAAAAAAAAAAAGGCCCACATAGAACTTGAAGGTGGTTTAAAGAATTGGCGGCCATATTACCTCTGCCAAGGAGGTAATGTTTTCGCTGGCATGCGTTTGTCTGTCTGTCGCTTTTTCTGTTTGTTTGCAAGATGACTCAAAAAGTTATGAACGGATTTTGATGGAATTTTCAGACAAGGTGGGTATTAGGACAAGGAACAGGTGATTAGATTTTGACATATCAAGGCCAAAGTACAGGTGAGATATATGCCAAAGTTCAAGATTTCAAGTCTTTCCAATGGGCCAGAGTTCCAATCGCCGTGCTTTTGGGTTTTGCTGCCACCTGGTGGAGGTCTGCGCTCTGAGTGCTTTTCTAGTTACAATTATTTACATTTATTTCATAATTAATTCAAAATGATGTATTTTGCGCTCTTCAACGAGGCTCGTGTCATACAGAGGGGGTGACTTTTATGGTCATCTCACCAAATACAGGTCAAGAGCAAAAATCAAAACAATGGTCCAAGCCCAAATGGCAGACTTGTTGACGACACGTTACTTGATTAAGAATTTCCAGTCACCACCAAAGTCAATAGGGATCCTCTTCATATCGCTATTGACCAACAAAATAAACTAGAGGCGCTCGTAGACTGCAAACCTCCGCCAAGGCAGCACAATCCAAATCTTCATGAATGAGAGCAAAGTTGAGTTATTGCATGTCATACGATTTAAAGATGGCTGCCGTGGCGGCAATAATGTTTCACTGATCGTGGTGAAAATCAATAGGGTTCATCCTTGATGTAATAGCAGTGCACCCACAAAATTTCAGCCAAATCCGTGCATTACTTTTTGAGTAATGTTGTTCACAAGACAGACAGACGGACAAACAAACGGGCGAAAACATAACCTCTGCCCCAACTTTGTTAGCAGAGGTAAAAAGAAAAGAATCCGACAAAAATTGCAGGCTGTAGACGGAGGACTATAAATAGTGGACGGACCAATGAATGGACAGGAGTAATCGCAATATACGCCCGTTTGGTGAAGTGGGTGTATCAAAAGCAGGAATGAGGAATTATTGCTTATTCAATGAGGCAACTGTCCTTAAAGGAAGAGATGTGACAGAAGGGTATGAGGACAGGGGAAATGTGCATCGGACAAATTGAATGTCTTCACTGGCAGATGGGGAGAGCAAACTGGATTTATATAACAAATATCCTGAAATACGTTTCAAAGCATGCACTCATAAACAGGGCCTTCCGATTCCTGACTTATAGGTCATTCAGGGAACATGGAGAAGGTTCGATTGTCCTTAAAGACGACAGACCTCAATGTCTGCGGGGTCGCACCTTACGAGTGACGGAGCTGCGTTGGTAGTCGGCGATCTCTCTCAGCAGCTGCTGGCTGACGGTCTCCTTCTCCTCGTCCTGATGGCTCTCGCGCTCCAGCTGCTGAAACTCCAGATCCTCGAACCTCTTCTTCGCCACCTCCAAAGCATCAGTATCCTGCATGGACGGAGCGTACAGCTGGGTCAGACTCAGACAGGGCTGGGTCAAAATGACAGGAGGCATCTGTACATCCATCGATTGGAATGAATCTTACAACTGACCAGATGCAGCTCCTCTACCCAACTCAACTCTCAGCTAAAATACTACTGACAAAACTATGTAAGACAGTTACTAGTAGAAATATAAAAAGGAAAAGATAAGAAGATTGCAAATCCAAAACGGCATCATTTGAAGAACAAACTGAATGCCCTTTCTAATGAAATCCTGGAGTCTAAAGCCATCAATTTAATTAATAATCTGGGAATACGATGCATTTAAATACCAGCAAGCAGTAGCCCCACAACTATGCTCCTTCATCATCAAATCCAATAGGTCTCCGGACACAACCCCATGAGCAGTAATCAGACACGGACATGCAGTACAAACAGAGCAGCTACTAATGACAGAATAAGCCGGTACAATATAATTTTACTGTTCTATCACACAAATCATTTTTAATTCACCAAATCAGTAATTAATCTTTTCACAGTGTAAATGATATATGACAGGAGTGGGGTAAGTGTAATTTAATTATTTTTGAATATAACATGAAACAACACCTAGAGTATCTTTCACTAGTCAAAATATGTGATTACTAATGAGAAAGTTAAAATTCATGAAGATAAAAAAAATGTGATGTACATTTATCAGCAACACCACACGTCTCAAGATGCCATGGGCAACACTTTCTGTGGCGTGATTAGCACTTTCATTTCGTCACAGTCCATATATTTTAATGAAAAAGTTTCACAGAATAAGCAAAAATCAAGTGCACATAAATACATCTCTTTAAAAAAAATCATATCAGGTGAATTCATTGGTAGAGCACCACAACAAACAAACAAGTATCAACAAGTACACACAGAACTAAAAGGGATTATTAGATTATAGATTAGACTGTAGATTATTTTCTGAAGACACCACAGGTCTGGGGCATAAACACAAAATAAGTCTGATCAAACACAAAATTAATTTTGAATGAAATATTATAATACAAATTCCAATTTTAGAGCTTAGCCTAATGTGGAGCCTTAATTATAGCCCACGATCTAAGAACAAAGGGAAGGAGTCAGTCTGTATATATGACTGTCATTCAATTACCTCGCCCTCATTCATTCGACTGAATTCATTCTTGGTGGGCGAACTGTGGAGAACCCAAGGATGTGCAGTGTTGAGTTCAATAGGAAGCAGTAAGACTAGAAGCCAAGGATTCAACCCGTTCTGAACAGGCATGTTTTGAATGGTCACAATACTAGCTTAGCTGTGCACTCAATAATGCACTGTAATGTAAATGTAAATATTTAATTAATTCAGTCAAATTAACAACATCTTAAAAATATCAATATATATTGTAATGTTTTCAAATAAATGTAAAGTAAAATGTTTTTTATTCAACAGGTGAAGTTATTTTAAACACATGAATTTCAGAAGCATCCCAGGTTAATACAAAAACTAGTATGGATTCAAATGCAAGTTTACACATGCTGTCATGAAACTTGATGATGAGAGCAAAATCTTTCATGCATACTGAAAATCATCTGAGATTTTTAGGTGGGCTTAAAGAAATGCATTAGGTAACAAGAGCCATCTGGCAATGGCGGATTCCCCCGGCTGTAGGTTGTGTAACCTACAGGTTGTGTGGACAGACGGACAGACCGAAACCCCCAAAAGGCACAACTAGACCAGAAGGAGAAGCTCCATACCAAATTTGGTGTTTGTAAGTGATATAGTTTTCCAGTTCTGGTCCGGAAACGATTTTATTACAGACGGACGGATGGACAGACGGACACACTGATCACTATCTCCCCCCGCATTATATGCCAGTGGGATCATGAAAAACTGAAAATCAATAAAAATCAAGAAATTAATAAATGCTTCTTCCAGGTAAATCCCAGAAAGCTGAAATTTCAGGAGCATGTTCAATGAAGAAAGACAAACGTTCTATACACTGCAACTTATGGTGAATTCAGAAGTGCGTCACTCTATATTTCTCAAAAAATGAATATTCATAACATCTTAATATCTCAACAAATATTCATTCAAATGGTACCATGCTTCGCAGTTTGTTTGTACACATGGAGCTTATAAAGTGTACCACAGGACATTTTGATACGCTAAACGGTTTGTCCACAGTAACAAATTATAAAATACTGTACAGCGTATTATGAACATAATATTTTTTATTTCAAAAAGTCTCAAATGGATTTTCATGAAATTAAGTCACAGAACAGGGCATGGTACAGCAATGATGTGTGTTTTTTTTTCAGAATTGTATGACATTGCGACAGGCCTTGGTCAAAGCAAAAGTCCAATTTTGGTGAATTTAGGTGGCGCTAGAGAGCCATTTGGTCTGTTTGGTGAAGATTTTAGACATTTAAAAAATGTTGAAATCCACTATGAATTAACTATGAAATTTGGTTTGTTTTTGAGCATGTCTAAGGGGTCATATTAAGGTTGGGAATTGTGTACGCTTCGAAAGAAGGCAGTGAAAGTGGCTGGGGACCCAATCTTTGACGCCTCAAAAAATCAAAACCGTTCGACTTTTGAAAAAGTTTTACAGTAATTTTCATCAACACAGTGTGCTTTGTCATGTATTAGCATTTGGGGTCGATATGATGAACGGCCTCAAAGGAGTTCGCGTTTGTTCAAAGGCAAATTTTGGCCAAATTTAGGGAAAAAAGGAAATTTTGATATGCAAATTGTGGACTTCCTGTTCAATTTAGATAATGGGTGTTGAATGTTTATTTTTAGGCCTTGATGAGTTGAACAATATAGTGTTGGTTCCATCTCTCTACGACTTTCCTAACGGTCGTGGTGGCCGTCTAAGTGCCAGTGAAATGGGTCTTGGTGGCGCTAGAGAGCCATTTTGGCACCTAAGGGGATACTACCCCCAAAAGGCACAACTAGACCATAAGGAGAAGCTCCATACAAAATTTGGTGTTTGTAAGTCGTATAGTCTTCGAGTTCTGGTCCGGAAACGATTTTATTACAGACGGACTGACAGACGGACGGACGGACGGACGGGTGGACACACTGATCGCTATATCCCCCGCATTATATGCCGGGGGGATAAAAAGTTGCATTTCTGCAGTATGGTAGTACAAGAGAGACCAAGAACTACTGAAGTGAAAGCCACAATTTCAAAATACTTCATTCAGGTTCTTCCCCAAAGGTCTTTTCAGGGAAAGACATGAGAAGCCGATATTTTAATTTTGAATGATGACCATTTCCATTCATATCACAGCCAATATTTTAAAAAGGAAACTTAACTATTAGTCAGTGAGCTGAATTTTCAGAAACTGTAGTTTCCGCTCATTGCTTGCTGTCAATGACTTAGTCATAGTCCCCTAGCCAAAACAAAACTGCGAGAAACAGCTTGAATTACTACATGCACTTTACAGCTAAAATAATTCATCCAATTTTCAGAGAACATCCCTTTCCCAACACTACTACAGCCAGATCAACATCTAAGCTCTGAATCTGCCTTCAGCCTGCAAGAGAATTAGTAATTTCACCATTTAAGGGGAAAAATCACAAATCTGCAGTAAGAATGTTTTCAGCTGAATGTTCGAATTATCACTGCTAAGGAAAAGCCTGTAGGGACTTCTTGAACACTGAATTTCGGGGGAAATGTTCCAAAAAGCCCACTATTTGAGGGGTTAAAAAAGCAAAAATGTACCCCTTTAACTCTAACTTTTTGCGTAAGGTTCAAAGTTCAAAGAAAAAAACCTTTTTTTCATATTTTCATATAATGTTACATACATATTCTGTATCTGCTGGTGGCAATGGTTTACTGAAGTGGCATACCTTATATAGAGAGAAATATTCAAACCCAGAACACCATGTTTTTATAGTCAGCTGGAACAGCATTACATCAAATGGAAAATATCTAAAATTATCTCATAACTGCAGTAGCTTTCATTCATCCCAGCCCATCACATAATTTTGATATTACCGTAGGAGCATAAAACTTTCGCAAAAAATTTCATTGGCTGAGAGCATGGGGGGAAAAAATCGCTCTCCATTACGCCACAGTAAAGAGTGACCGGTGGTTCCTCCAGCAGCCGATGGGTAAAAACTAACTGTCCTCGATTATGAAGTTTCCAAACTGTTTAGTCAAACTGCAAAGCAAGTGTAACGTTAGTTAAATCGGTAAAGCTAAGCACTGTAGTGCGCTGGCTGAGTGCCACTCTCACAACCAGGTTAATATTATTTATCTTGCGAGCTAGTGTGCAAGCAGTAGCTTTCCATTATCATTATGTAACATTAGTTGGTTAGCAAGCCAGCTAGCGAGCCAATGTTAGCGAGTTACACAGTTGACAGTGAATTCAGAAACTGTTGATAGCTCAAATGCAAATGTCAGTACCTCACTGACAAACTGCGTAGCAGAGCGAGTCAGCTCAATGCTAACATAATGGGCATTAACCATTATGGCCCTCAAGGATGTCAGATGAACCGATACTTGCGTTACCTTACAATTCTTAAATGAAAAATCACCGACAATGCCTATTATTTTGAGGCACCGTAAGCACAGAGGCACAGTAAGTTTCGGTGCTGTGACTATTCCGGAACTAATGGGGGCAGTATACGCTTCAGAGTGTTCCAGTTGACACTTGCATTCAGAATTAGGTCACGAAGAAGTAGACCTCATATCACAACAAACCCCATGTGAAAGATGTAAACTGCAGCTGCAGTGCCCAAACTCGCTGACAAGAGGCACCAAGCAGTAACACGCGGTCGGAGGTTAGTTGGAACCTTAAAACTTACACTGACCTGTCATTCTGCCGAATAGTCTTACTAAACTAGTTAGTCGTCTGATTGCTGACAAAGCAAAGGGAAGGATTCTGCCTCACCAAACTAACCTCCGACTGTACGTCACTGATTAACAACACCCAAACGTTTTAACAAATTTTTGTTTTTTTTTAATATGTCATACTGAAATACATGTGACATGATGTTTGGGGCTCACGTGTGCTGCAATGCCTTATTCAGTGTTGTGCCTGAACATGTTCCTTTTTTTGAAGAACGGGAACAGAACGCACCCCTAGTTGGCTGAATGAACTTTGAACTATAAGAGTTTATTCTGAATGGAGTGAACGTGAGCAAATGAACAATGTTCTTTATGATAACTTCTTGTCAGATCGTGGGACTTCGTTGCTCGACTTTCTAGGTAAAATCGGTCACGTTGCCATGGGATCTGCGAAATTCCTTCTTTTCTTTTTTTTACCATGGTATCGAATTGGCATCGAAAATCGCGCAATTTTACTGGTATTGGCACCGACCACTGAATTTTTGGCATAGTGACATCTCTAATGGCGCTGACTGTAAATTGTAACGCAATTCAGTTATGCGATAAACAGCATCTTATACTCTTGGCTTGGTCGTCTCATATGAAAGTAATGAAACTCGAAAAGTAAATTTTGGGTTTTTGGCTCACTGAAGCTCACAACAAACCCAAAATTTACTCAACTCGTTTCATAACTGATATGTAATTCGGCAGGACATATTTGGAATCACTGGAAACCACAGGATCTCCATTAGAATTTAAAACAGGACTAACAGTTTGAATACAGCAGCAGCATTTGACAGACCCATAGACAAATCTGCTGGTTTTATGGAGTTAATAAACGGTGAAGGGAAGAGGAGGAGGTGGAGGAGGACTAACAGGATGTAGAAGGTGGAGGGAGTCAGGAGCTACTGACCCTGGACAGCTGGAGCTGCAGCGGCTCTTTCTGGGCCTCAGGACAGGTGTCCAGCTGGATCTTCAGCTCCGAGACCAGCTCGCTCAGCCTCTCCACCTGGACCCTCTCCACCTCCAGCTGGGCCCGGAGCTGGGAGAGCCGGCCGGGATGGACACACAGACGCACAGGGGAGAGAGTGTTAGCGGCAGGGAGGCATTAGCTGGAGGGGTTAGGCATTACGCGGGCAGGTGTTATGAAGAGATGGAAGCCATGTCGCAGTGGGAGGAAACGGGTCCCGGTGGAGAGTCAGGTGCTCAGAGGAAACTCAATTCTACTTCAGGCAGCCATTTTCTCTCTTCATGAATCTGCTGCCGCCTCATTCATAACACTTTTGAATTCAATAGCTTGTGAAAAGCAAAGATTGCTTCAGGGGTATCTGCATGGAGATTTAGGGGCCCAAGACATTCTCTCATAATTCTCTCAAAAATTCACTCAAATTGAAAATTCAATGTGCGCAGTGTGATTGGAGCAAAGAATGACGTCAGCTTACTGTGGAGATGCACGTTAAATCGAGAGCCAGACCAGCCAACGCATTAACTTTCAGAGGGACACATTCACTCAAATCTACGGCACATAAGCAGGTACCAGTAAAGGGAGGTTTTTTATGACGCTGATCAAATTTAGTAAAATTTTGTTAAGAACATTAACAAGAAGTAACTCAATTAGAGCCGATATTTCTATACAAGATATAATTTTCACTCTCACTAAAAAACTGGGGTCCTGGTTAAGACCAGTCTATTGTGGCTTTTTATAATTATATTTACAATCAGTACATAAATATATTTTCAATACCCTCACTATTTTTGATATAATGATGCCCAGTAACATCACATGAGTGAATCACTTGTCCTGACTGAGTCAAACAACTATGAGAAACTATGTGTTAATTAAACTCTAACTTTTCACTTAAGTTTTGCCGTTGGTAGATTCAAAATTAGAAAAAAGCTATTTTATATTGTACAACAATTTCTTATATTTGCTAGTCGCAGAGCTTCGCCGGAGCTAAATCATATATACGAAGAGAGATATTCAAACGCAGGGCACTATTTTTCATGGCTACAGCATTACATCAAATGGGAAATCTCTAGATTTTGTGAATCATTTCATACACATTTCTCAGAGATTCAGCGAGACATATTTGGGATCATTGAAAACCTTGGGAATTTAAAATAGGCCTGAAGTTTCACGGGTTTGAGTGCAGCAGCTACGTATATTTGACAGACCCATATCTGAGACTAAAGGCTTTATGAAGTTAATATGATTACAAGTGGACTCTTGGTAATTCTTTGTAAAGATGTGCACTGCCTTCAGCCATAACTCATTACAGTTACAATTCACTACCATCATCACGAGAAAAAAAATGAAAAAATACACTAATAACCCAATATTTTTCACGATTGTTTCCTCATAATAAAAACACTAGGACTGCAAATGACATTTGGCAATAAAACATGCGTTGAATCTGAATTGCTAAAATGATTCCAATACAGGATGCATTGGGCTGCCCCCCCCCCCACCTCCCCCACCACACCCTTACACCTCGCCCTCCCAACATCATCAGACCAACACAGCAGGCTCTCTCATGTCGCACAGCTCCTGGCGTTTAACGAGTCTGCAAAACCAGCCTGAACACGATGACTCCCTCCACTCCAACGTCAATAACCCACTACTACAGCTCTGTCCAGAAATAGCGCAGCCACATAACCCACACACACCTCCTAGATCCAGTGTTACCACAGAGAATCCCCTGCATACCTATGCCCAATCACTGCGAAACGCTACAGTAAATATAGCCTAGATATCATGTGAATGGAAAGCCACTTGGCCTCACGTTCCGAAGGAAAGGGATCCCGTTCCCCAAACCGGAGGTCAGTTGCAGCCCACACAAACACCTCTCGGCCAAGACCGTCACCTTCTCACGGATGGTGCTTTAAACAGTAGATAATAGCTTATAGTGGCGAGTACAGTTCCCGACCATGGAAATTAGCCTCGCAACACAGCTCTAACCTACACAGTAAGCACCTTGAGCACAGAGTATGAATCAATGCAATTGCTGTTCAGCTCCCATAATACAACAGTGGGCAACAGTGGACTGAGTCTCTGTATTGTCCACAAAGTTCCACAAAAAGCCAATTTTTATTGTGAGAAAACCGTGCTGGACTGCCTAGTGGCTTTGTCAGTTATTGGATAAAACATGCTGCCAGCTGTACAATAAAGGGATATTAATCCTCCAGACCTCAAGTTTCAAGCATACTTCATTCTGGATATGTTTGCACTGCTGGGATTTTCCTTAAATATTCCAGATGGAGGCTGAAGTCAAGAATGTGAACAGTGCGTACTTAATGCATCATGGAGCAAGACTACAGTATTACAATAAGAATGTCAGCATGGCGAGCTTGCACCTGCATATCTCCCACCTGTGCTACTGATATTTAGAATATACAGGGGTGGACAAAATATTGGAAGCACCTGATATTCTGGCTATATGAAAGACAAAATGGCTTCAACTTTGAAGTGTCAAAACCACTCCTGAGGTATAACGAGTAGCACTTCGCTCATCTCTGTGGTTATATACCATCTCTGTTCAGTCACTTACCACCTTAAAGTAGTCATCTTCCTGCTCTGTGCAGTTATCTACCAACTGTGCACTCATCTCACCATTTCTGCAGTTATCTGACCATCTCTGTGCAGCCATTTACCATCTCTGTGTAGTTATCTCTGTGAGGTTGTCCATCACTTTTGTGCAGTGATCTTTCATCTCTGCACAGTCATCCATCCTCTCTGTGCAGACATCTCACCATCTATTTGCAGTCATCTAACCTCAATGTGCAGTCATCAACCATCTCTGTGCAGTCATCTCACTATCTATGTGCAGTCATCTCACCATCTCTGTGCAGTCATCAACCATCTCTGTGCAGTCATGTCACCATCTATGTGCAGTCATCTCATCTTCTCTGTGCAGTCATCAACCATCTCTGTGCAGTCATCTCACCATCTCTGTGCCGTCATCTCACCATCTCTGTGCAGTCATCTCACCATCTCTGTGCAGTCATCTCACCATCTATGTGCAGTCATCAACCATCTCTGTGCAGTCATCTCACCATCTCTGTGCAGTCATCTCACCATCTCTGTGCAGTCATCTCATCTTCTCTGTGCAGTCAGCAATCATCTCTGTGCAGGCATCTCACCATCTCTGTGCAGTCATCTCACCATCTATGTGCCGTCATCTCACCATCTCTGAGCAGTCACCTCACCATCTATGTGCAGTCACCTCACCATCTATGTGCCGTCATCAACCATCTCTGTGCAGTCATGTCACCATCTATGTGCACTCATCTCATCTTCTCTGTGCAGGCATCTCACCATCTCTGTGCAGGCATCTCATCATCTCTGTGCAGGCATCTCTCCATCTCCGTGCAGTCATCTCACCATCTCTGTGCAGTCATCAACCATCTCTGTGCAGTCATCTCACCATCTCTGTGCAGTCATCTCACCATCTCTGAGCAGTCACCTCACCATCTCTGAGCAGTCATCTCACCATCTCTGAGCAGTCATCTCACCATCTCTGAGCAGTCATCGCACCATCTATGTGCAGTCATATCTTCTCTGTGCAGTCATCAACCATCTCTGTGCAGGCATCTCACCATCTCTGTGCAGTCATCAACCATCTCTGTGCAGTCATCTCACAATCACTGTGCAGTCATCTCATCTTCTCTGTGCAGTCATCAACCATCTCTGTGCAGTCATCTCACCATCTCTGTGCAGTCATCTCATCTTCTCTGTGCAGTCATCAACCATCTATGTGCAGTCATCTCATCTTCTCTGTGCAGTCATCAACCACCTCTGAGCAGTCATCTCACCATCTCTAAGCAGTAATCTCACCATCTCTGAGCAGTCATCTCACCATCTCCGTGCAGTCATCTCACCATCTCTGTGCAGTCATCAACCATCTCTGTGCAGTCATCTCACCATCTCTGTGCAGTCATCTCACCATCTCTGTGCAGTCATCAACCATCTCTGAGCAGTCATCTCACCATCTCTGAGCAGTCATCTCACCATCTCCGTGCAGTCATCTCACCATCTCCGTGCAGTCATCTCACCATCTCTGTGCAGTCATCTCACCATCTCTGTGCAGTCATCAACCATCTCTGTGCAGTCATCTCATCTTCTCTGTGCAGTCATCAACCATCTCTGTGCAGTCATCTCACCATCTCTGTGCAGTCATCAACCATCTCTGTGCAGTCATCTCACCATCTCTGTGCAGTCATCTCACCATCTCTGTGCAGTCATCTCACCATCTCTGTGCAGTCATCTCACCATCTCTGTGCAGTCATCAACCATCTCTGAGCAGTCATCTCACCATCTCTGTGCAGTCATCAACCATCTCTGAGCAGTCATCTCACCATCTCTGTGCAGTCATCTCACCATCTCTGTGCAGTCATCTCACAATCTCTGTGCAGTCATCTCATCTTCTCTGTGCAGTCATCTCATCTCCTCTGTGCAGTCGTCAACCATCTCTGTGCAGTCATCTCACCATCTCTGTGCAGTCATCTCATCTTCTCTGTGCAGTCATCAACCATCTATGTGCAGTCATCTCATCTTCTCTGTGCAGCCATCAACCATCTCAGTGCAGGCATCTCACCATCTCTGAGCAGTCATCTCACCATCTCCGTGCAGTCATCTCACAATCTCTGTGCAGTCATCTCATCTTCTCTGTGCAGTCATCAACCATCTCTGTACAGTCATCTCACCATCTCTGTGCAGTCACCTCATCTTCTCTGTGCAGGCATCAACCATCTATGTGCAGTCATCTCATCTTCTCTGTGCAGTCATCAACCACCTCTGAGCAGTCATCTCACCATCTCTAAGCAGTAATCTCACCATCTCTGAGCAGTCATCTCACCATCTCCATGCAGTCATCTCACCATCTCTGTGCAGTCATCAACCATCTCTGTGCAGTCATCTCACCATCTATGTGCAGTCATCTCATCATCTCTGTGCAGTCATCAACCATCTCTGAGCAGTCATCTCACCATCTCTGAGCAGTCATCTCACCATCTCTGAGCAGTCATCTCACCATCTCCGTGCAGTCATCTCACCATCTCCGTGCAGTCATCTCACCATCTCCGTGCAGTCATCTCATCTTCTCTGTGCAGTCATCAACCACCTCTGAGCAGTCATCTCACCATCTCTGTGCAGTCATCTCACCATCTCTGTGCAGTCATCTCACCATCTCTGTGCAGTCATCTCATTATCTCTGTGCAGTCATCTCACCACCTCTGAGCAGTCACCTCACCATCTCTGTGCAGTCATCTCACCATCCCTGTGCAGTCATCTCACTATCTCTGTGCAGTCATCTCTGTGCAGTCATCTCACCATCTCTGTGCAGTTATAAGTCATCTCTGTGAAGTTGTCCATCGCCTTTGTGCAGTTACCTTTCATCTCTGCATAGTCATCCACCCTCTCTGAGCAGTCATCTACCCGCTCTGAGCAGTCATCAACCCTGTCTGAGTAGTTATCGACCCTCTAAGTGTGGTTTTGGGTCTCCGTGCAGGGCATTGGGTGTGGTTACCTGAGATTTCTCCGCCTGGACAGATTTCTCCAGGTTCTCCAGCTTTTGCCCGAGCCGCTCCAGCGTCTCCTTCTCTCGCTGCAGTAATGAGGCCTCCTCCTGCTGCTCCCCCTCCAACAGAGCACGCTCCACCTCCAGCTGGGGCGGAGCCAGAGTCTTATTATGGGCTGTCCATACTGACACCTTCCATACTCAAACACTCCACTGACATGAGGGACTCCCATGGGTATAACATGCGACTCAGACAAAATATGTGAAGGAGATCTTCTCCCAAAGAGCATCACTTGAGAACAGGATCTCACACTCAAACACACCCACACACGCAGACACGCGCACACATGCACACACGCAGACACACCTCCTGGACGGACTCCTCCATCTGGTTGTCCAGGTCTTTGATCTTCAGCTCCAGCTCCTCCACATTGTTGAGCTCTTGGATTCTCTCCTCCTCGATACGGGCCAGCTCCTGCTTCAGATGCCCGTCATCCAGAGTTTCTGCTGTCCCCTGCTGATGACATCACAAACAGGCAATGAAAAGAAGGCTGCAGATTCAATCAACTTATGTGCTCTTACCTGCAAAGCTTCTGCAGTGATTTGCTTCTGCAATAACATAGATGAAGGAACAAGCAAAATCTCAGTTTTTTTGGTTTTGGTGTGCATGTGAAATTGGGCATCTATGTCAACATAATATGCAGCATTTGAGCATTTTGTTTGTGCTCAAAAGTGTGTAATAGTTTTTACGCTTCTATGTGTGCCTGTTTGTACTCAGATTTTGCGCCATATTTCAGTCTGTGAATGAATGTTCCTTTAGCCTCTGTAGTTCATTGTGGAATCTGTACTGTGCATTACACTGGGTGCTGTGGTTACATTACACTGGCTGTTTAAGTGGCTACGTATAGCCCCCCCACCCCCCCAAAGGACATATGAGATGTGAGATCTAGCCTCATTTGTTTTCCTCTAAAAATATTCCCATGCCACTGCAACAAGTATGCTCAAGTGCGGCAAATTGTGCTAATGTGAGTGCACAAAGGCAACACATGCACACCAAAACCTAAAAATCCACAAATGCAGACATAAGTATTCAGGAGTGCGCGCCACACACACAATAAACAGACTTATTGCATCAGATGTCACATACTTTCCACCTGAAATCCATAATGTTTTTGAAAAATGTACCTTAAATGTGTGCAATGCGTAAAGAATGTATGACTACTAAATTCTGGGGGGCACAATTTCCATTAATTGCATGTGGTATGTGTGAAATTAGACCACTAAAAATGTGTCTGATAGGCATGTAAAATGCGTGAAGACAAAATGGTCATTTTTCCTCCTGGGTACTGACCATACTTCTACAGCTGCTGCTCAGTCCATCCGTTCCCTAATACCAGTACCACTTCTTTATACCTTCTAATCTATGCTTCCCTTCCTAAACCTTCTCTTTCTAACTCCCTCTACTTCTCTCTCTCTCCCCCCAATCTCCTCCACCTCATTTACTTTGCCCCTCTACACGTTAAATCAGCATCACTGACAACCCGGCTATCGCCGTTTCAGTCAGTTCTCTCTCTCCCTCTCACACACTCTCACCTGTGCTCGCGTTCTCTCTCTCCCTCTTACACACTCTCACCTGTGCTCGTGTTCTCTCTCTCCCTCTCACACTCTCACCTGTGCTCGTGTTCTCTCTCTCCCTCTCACACTCTCACCTGTGCTCGCGTTCTCTCTCTCCCTCTCACACTCTCACCTGTGCTCGCGTTCTCTCTCTCCCTCTCACACTCTCACCTGTGCTCGCGTTCTCTCTCTCCCTCTCACACACACTCACCTGTGCTCGCGTTCTCTCTCTCCCTTTCACACTCTCACCTGTGCTCGCGTTCTCTCACTCCCTCTCACCCTCTCACCTGTGCTCGCGTTCTCTCTCTCCCTCTCACACTCTCACCTGTGCTCGCGTTCTCTCTCTCCCTCTCACACACTCTCACTTGTGCTCGCGTTCTCTCTCTCCCTCTCACACTCTCACCTGTGCTCGCGTTCTCTCTCTCCCTCTCACACACTCTCACTTGTGCTCGCGTTCTCTCTCTCCCTCTCACACACTCTCACCTGTGCTCGCGTTCTCTCTCTCCCTCTCACACACTCTCACCTGTGCTCGCGTTCTCTCTCTCCCTCTCTCACACTCTCACCTGTCCTCGCTTTCTCTCTCTCCCTCTCACACACTCTCACCTGTGCTCGCGTTCTCTCTCTCCCTCTCACACTCTCACCTGTGCTCGCGTTCTCTCTCTCCCTCTCACACTCTCACCTGTGCTCGCGTTCTCTCTCTTCCTCTCACACACTCTCACCTGTGCTCGCGTTCTCTCTCTCCCTCTCACACACTCTCACCTGTGCTCGCGTTCTCTCTCTCCCTCTCACACACTCTCACCTGTGCTCGTGTTCTCTCTCTCCCTCTCACACTCTCACCTGTGCTCGCGTTCTCTCTCTCCCTCTCACACTCTCACCTGTGCTCGCGTTCTCTCTCTCCCTCTCACACACACTTTCCTGTGCTCGTCGTTCCTTCTCTCTCCCTCTCACACTCTCACCTGTGCTCGCGTTCTCTCTCTCCCTCTCACACACTCACCTGTGCTCGCGTTCTCTCTCTCCCTCTCACACACTCTCACCTGTGCTCGCGTTCTCTCTCTCCCTCTCACACACTCTCACCTGTGCTCGCGTTCTCTCTCTCCCTCTCACACACTCTCACCTGTGCTCGCGTTCTCTCTCTCCCTCTCACACTCTCACCTGTGCTCGCGTTCTCTCTCTCCCTCTCACACACTCTCACCTGTGCTCGCATTCTCTCTCTCCCTCTCACACACTCTCACCTGTGCTCGCGTTCTCTCTCTCCCTCTCACACTCTCACCTGTGCTCGCGTTCTCTCTCTCCCTCTCACACACTCTCACCTGTGCTCGCGTTCTCTCTCTCCCTCTCACACTCTCACCTGTGCTCAGCGTTCTCTCTCTCCCTCTCACACACTCTCACCTGTGCTCGCGTTCTCTCTCTCCCTCTCACACACTCTCACCTGTGCTCGCGTTCTCTCTCTCCCTCTCACACAACTCTCACCTGTGCTCGCGTTCTCTCTCTCCCTCTCACACACTCTCACCTGTGCTCGCGTTCTCTCTCTCTCCCTCTCACACTCTCACCTGTGCTGGTGTTCTCTCTCTCCCTCTCACACTCTCACCTGTGCTCGCGTTCTCTCTCTCCCTCTCACACTCTCACCTGTGCTCGCGTTCTCTCTCTCCCTCTCACACACTCTCACCTGTGCTCGCGTTCTCTCTCTCCCTCTCACACACTCTCACCTGTGCTCGCGTTCTCTCACTCCCTCTCACACACTCTCACCTGTGCTCGCGTTCTCTCTCTCCCTCTCACACTCTCACCTGTGCTCGCGTTCTCTCTCTCCCTCTCACACACACTCACCTGTGCTCGCGTTCTCTCTCTCCCTCTCACACTCTCACCTGTGCTCGCGTTCTCTCTCTCCCTCTCACACACTCTCACCTGTCCTCCCCTTCTCTCTCTCCCTCTCACACACTCTCCCCTGTGCTCCCGTTCTCTCACTCCCTCTCACACACTCTCACCTGTGCTCGCGTTCTCTCTCTCCCTCTCTCACACTCTCACCTGTGCTCGCGTTCTCTCTCTCCCTCTCACACACACTCACCTGTGCTCGCGTTCTCTCTCTCCCTTTCACACACTCTCACCTGTGCTCGCGTTCTCTCTCTCCCTCTCACACACTCTCACCTGTGCTCGCGTTCTCTCTCCCTCTCACACACTCTCACCTGTGCTCGCGTTCTCTCTCTCCCTCTCACACACTCTCACCTGTGCTCGCGTTCTCTCTCTCCCTTTCACACACTCTCACCTGTGCTCGCGTTCTCTCTCTCCCTCTCACACACTCTCACTTGTGCTCGCGTTCTCTCTCTCCCTCTCACACTCTCACCTGTGCTCGCGTTCTCTCTCTCCCTCTCACACTCTCACCTGTGCTCGCGTTCTCTCTCTTCCTCTCACACACTCTCACCTGTGCTCGCGTTCTCTCTCTCCCTCTCACACACTCTCACCTGTTCTCGCGTTCTCTCTCTCCCTCTCACACACTCTCACCTGTGCTCGTGTTCTTCTCTCTCCCTGTCCCACTCTCCCCTGTGCTCGCGTTCTCTCTCTCCCTCTCACACTCTCACCTGTGCTCGCGTTCTCTCTCTCCCTCTCACACACACTTTCCTGTGCTCGCGTTCTCTCTCTCCCTCTCACACTCTCACTTGTGCTCGCGTTCTCTCTCTCCCTCTCACACTCTCACCTGTGCTCGCGTTCTCTCTCTCCCTCTCACACTCTCACCTGTGCTCGCGTTCTCTCTCTCCCTCTCACACACTCTCACCTGTGCTCGCGTTCTCTCTCTCCCTCTCACACACTCTCACCTGTGCTCGCGTTCTCTCTCTCCCTCTCACACACTCTCACCTGTGCTCGCGTTCTCTCTCTCCCTCTCACACTCTCACCTGTGCTCGCGTTCTCTCTCTCCCTCTCACACACTCTCACCTGTGCTCGCGTTCTCTCTCTCCCTCTCACACTCTCACCTGTGCTCGCGTTCTCTCTCTCCCTCTCACACACTCTCACCTGTGCTCGCGTTCTCTCTCTCCCTCTCACACACTCTCACCTGTGCTCGCGTTCTCTCTCCCTCTCACACACTCTCACCTGTGCTCGCGTTCTCTCTCTCCCTCTCACACACTCTCACCTGTGCTCGCGTTCTCTCTCTCCATCTCACACTCTCACCTGTGCTCGCGTTCTCTCTCTCCCTCTCACACACTCTCACCTGTGCTCGCGTTCTCTCTCTCCCTCTCACACACTCACCTGTGCTCGCGTTCTCTCTCTCCCTCTCACACACTCTCACCTGTGCTCGCGTTCTCTCTCTCCCTCTCACACACTCTCACCTGTGCTCGCGTTCTCTCTCTCCCTCTCACACTCTCACCTGTGCTCGCGTTCTCTCTCTCCCTCTCACACACTCTCACCTGTGCTCGCGTTCTCTCTCTCCCTCTCACACACTCTCACCTGTGCTCGCGTTCTCTCTCTCCCTCTCACACACTCTCACCTGTGCTCGTGTTCTCTCTCTCCCTCTCACACACTCTCACCTGTGCTCGCGTTCTCTCTCTCCCTCTCACACTCTCACCTGTGCTCGCGTTCTCTCTCTCCCTCCCACACACACTCACCTGTGCTCGCGTTCTCTCTCTCCCTCTCACACACACTCACCTGTGCTCGCGTTCTCTCTCTCCCTCTCACACACACTTTCCTGTGCTCGCGTTCTCTCTCTCCCTCTCACACACTCTCACCTGTGCTCGCGTTCTCTCTCTCCCTCTCACACTCTCACCTGTGCTCGCGTTCTCTCTCTCCCTCTCACACACTCTCACCTGTGCTCGCGTTCTCTCTCTCCCTCTCACACACTCTCACCTGTGCTCGCGTTCTCTCTCTCCCTCTCACACACTCTCACCTGTGCTCGCGTTCTCTCTCTCCCTCTCACACTCTCACCTGTGCTCGTGTTCTCTCTCTCCCTCTCACACACTCTCACCTGTGCTCGCGTTCTCTCTCTCCCTCTCACACTCTCACCTGTGCTCGCGTTCTCTCTCTCCCTCTCTCACACTCTCACCTGTGCTCGCGTTCTCTCTCTCCCTCTCACACACTCTCACCTGTGCTCGCGTTCTCTCTCTCCCTCTCACACACTCTCACCTGTGCTCGCGTTCTCTCTCTCCCTCTCACACTCTCACCTGTGCTCGCGTTCTCTCTCCCTCTCACACACACTTTCCTGTGCTCGCGTTCTCTCTCTCCCTCTCACACACACTTTCCTGTGCTCGCGTTCTCTCTCTCCCTCTCACACACTCTCACCTGTGCTCGCGTTCTCTCTCTCCCTCTCACACACTCTCACCTGTGCTCCCGTTCTCTCTTTCCCTCTCACACTCTCACGTGTGCTCGCGTTCTCTCTCTCCCTCTCACACACTCTCACCTGTGCTCGCGTTCTCTCACTCCCTCTCACACTCTCACCTGTGCTCGCGTTCTCTCTGTCCCTCTCACACTCTCACTTCTGCTCGCGTTCTCTCTCTCCCTCTCACACACTCTCACCTGTGCTCGCGTTCTCTCTCTCCCTCTCACACACTCTCACCTGTGCTCGCGTTCTCTCTCTCCCTCTCACACACTCTCACCTGTGCTCGCGTTCTCTCTCTCCCTCTCACACACTCTCACCTGTGCTCGCGTTCTCTCTCTCCCTCTCACACACTCTCACCTGTGCTCGCGTTCTCTCTCTCCCTCTCACACACTCTCACCTGTGCTCGCGTTCTCTCACTCCCTCTCACACTCTCACCTGTGCTCGCGTTCTCTCTCTCCCTCTCACACACTCTCCCGTGTGCTCGCGTTCTCTCTCTCCCTCTCACACACTCTCACCTGTGCTCGTGTTCTCTCTCTCCCTCTCACACACTCTCACCTGTGCTCGCGTTCTCTCTCTCCCTCTCACACACTCTCACCTGTGCTCGCGTTCTCTCTCTCCCTCTCACACACTCTCACCTGTGCTCGCGTTCTCTCTCTCCCTCTCACACACTCTCACCTGTGCTCGCGTTCTCTCTCTCCCTCTCCCACACTCCCACCTGTGCTCGCGTTCTCTCACTCCCTCTCACACTCTCCCCTGTGCTCGCGTTCTCTCTCTCCCTCTCACACTCTCACCTGTGCTCGCGTTCTCTCTCTCCCTCTCACACACTCTCACCTGTGCTCGCGTTCTCTCTCTCCCTCTCACACTCTCTCACCTGTGCTCGTGTTCTCTCTCTCCCTCTCACACTCTCACCTGTGCTCGTGTTCTCTCTCTCCCTCTCACACACTCTCACCTGTGCTCGCGTTCTCTCTCTCCCTCTCACACACTCTCACCTGTGCTCGTGTTCTCTCTCTCCCTCTCACACACTCTCACCTGTGCTCGCGTTCTCTCACTCCCTCTCACACTCTCACCTGTGCTCGCGTTCTCTCTCTCCCTCTCACACTCTCACCTGTGCTCGCGTTCTCTCTCTCCCTCTCACACTCTCACCTGTGCTCGTGTTCTCTCTCTCCCTCTCACACACTCTCACCTGTGCTCGCGTTCTCTCTCTCCCTCTCACACACTCTCACCTGTGCTCGCGTTCTCTCTCTCCCTCTCACACACTCTCACCTGTGCTCGCGTTCTCTCTCTCCCTCTCACACACTCTCACCTGTGCTCGCGTTCTCTCTCTCCCTCTCACACTCTCACCTGTGCTCGCGTTCTCTCTCTCCCTCTCACACTCTCACCTGTGCTCGCGTTCTCTCTCTCCCTCTCACACACACTTTCCTGTGCTCGCGTTCTCTCTCTCCCTCTCACACACTCTCACCTGTGCTCGCGTTCTCTCTCTCCCTCTCTCACACTCTCACCTGTGCTCGCGTTCTCTCTCTCCCTCTCACACACTCTCACCTGTGCTCGCGTTCTCTCTCTCCCTTTCACACACTCTCACCTGTGCTCGCGTTCTCTCTCTCCCTCTCACACACTCTCACCTGTGCTCGCGTTCTCTCACTCCCTCTCACACACTCACTCCTGCTCACAGTCACCCCTGCTGTTGATCTTTAGCCCTCTCTCCCTCGAAGGCCAGGTATTTCCCACCAGCCCAAGAACCTGCCTGTGCATGAATCGCGATATGGACAATTTTCATTAGCTGTATTATTCTCCATTGGTTATTATCCCCCGCCACAAAGTGGATCGGGGGATATTGGAACGGAGCTCGTCCGTCTGTCCGTCCTGGTTCAATGGGGACAAGTTTTCTCAGAAACTTTTGCGCATACGTGAATGAAATTGTGTATGTGGCCAGTAGTGATGACCCTGCTGAATGAGTTCGACATAGACTCTCCCGTGACCATTCTTACCGCGGCAGGGGATATTGGTGACAATGTTGCCTTGTTTCACTTGGAATGAACATTATCTACTTTTATTTTTTGGAGGTAGCAGGGGTTATATTACATTAAATTCTACTTAATTTGCCTTCTCTGAGCATTTGCAAATGGGAATTATGTACTCCGATTGCTTTGTGAAATGTTTTTAATGAAATGTGTGTGGACAGAAATGGACAGAAAAGTCATTTTCCCTCAGTAATAATTAGCAGAGTTAGTGTTTGGAAAGTGAGGCCAAAGCTGACCGCTGGGGTCCTGCTGCTCGGCGGGGAGAGGGCAGAGGCATCGTCACACTCGCTGCTCCCGTTCTGGAGGCCGGAGGAGGGCTCGTGGCGGGGCTCGTGGCGGGGCTCGTGGCGGCTCTCGGGCGTGGGGCTGGCCGAGTCGGAGAATACTGACTCGTCCTCTGACACCTGCAGCTTCTCCAGCTCCTTGTTGATGTTCTGCAGGTCGGCGGTGACGGACCCGCCTGACCCTTTCTGCTCCCTCTCCGCCCGGGTCAGCTCCGAGCACAGGTTCAGGATTGTCTGCAAACGCTGCCTCTCCTGTAACACGGGAACACAAAGGCACGCTCTATTATTCACCCTTAGAGAACTCACAGGCTTACTCACTGCGCACTCCTGCATAGCATGATGTAGAAGCTCACAGCAATAACGACTGGGGGAGGCGTTTCAAGATCTGACCACCGACAAGAATGTAGACAAACAACAACACTACCACTGGTGACCATAACAGATCCTTCACAACTCACTATTTTAAAGAGCAGAGTCAAATCAAATCCCAAATAATATACTGCAAGATCAGACATATATATCACATGAACATCAACCAATGCCATATAATTACAATCCCAACACAAATCCAAACTGTCCCTACATTTAATACACACAAGCATATGGGCAACATGAAAAATAATAAATCCAGTAGATGCAAGAAATGTGCAGTTACACGTATGCATGAACTTGAGCAGGCGTACGTGCTCATGTACAACCACAAACAAATGCACACACACTGGAACAAATGTGTGTGCACTTTTGCACACAAATAGAAAACTCCTAAGGGTGCACCAGGTCACATGCAGATGGGCATTTAAACAATTTCCCACTGCATTACATTAACTGCCTCGACCTTTTTCGGGAGGCGTAATCGATGAAGTCCATGGTCAATGCATGACACTATTCCAGCCCTGACCGTGATCATGAGGAAGAGGTCAGAGGTCAGGATCCTCAGCTCAGCTCATGGGATCATTACAGTAGACGGGTCAATAGCCTGTCTAAGTAATCTGCGGCACGAGTGAGCAGTGCACATGCATGTCAATATGCAGACCATACCGACCCATATACCAACAAAGAGAGACCATTAAACCAGCGCTAACTTTGCAACAGAATAACCCTGAATTCTATAACTACAATGGGCAGCTGTGGAAATCGCAGGCTAATTCAACAAACTGGGGCGTCCTCATTAGCTTACCCAGTTAGAACGCGGGAAGTTCACTTTAAACTCGAACAAGCGTCTGCAATTTCAGACCAATTCTGGCCAATAGAGCAGAAACGGCAAACAAAGCTTTCGAAAATTATCAACAACAAAAGAAAACACAAACTTCACTGCTCACAAAGCATGCCAAGCGACCGAAGCCCAGCATTGCCAAACACGGAAGACGATCAAACTCACCAGGCTGTCCGACCCGGGCATGACCGGGTTGAAGCGCATGGTGAGCACCTCCCCACTAGAGTTTACCACGATCTGGATGAGCAGACAGGGATCCCCCAGGGTTCCAGCGCGGGGCGAAGGGAGCAGGCTTTCGGGACGAGAGGGGACGCTATATGGTCAGGTCAGAGTGCGGAACAGGGGCTGGTGTTGGGACTACACGGAACTAGCGAGGGGTGACTGAGAGAGGGCACTGGAGAGAAGGTCGGTAAAAAACATACCCCAACCCTGCTTTGAAACTGGAGCTGATCAACAGCGGTTCCTGGCATCAGATTGAACAGGATGTACAAATATAGGACCTGAGGGGATTTAATCCTTCCGCTACCCGCTGTATCTGCCCGCAAGCCGAGAACACAAGTGGCGCACAAACCCACCGCAGCCACCCACCAACAGGTGGTAAACCCAGTGATCAGCCAGTTGATGCCCAGCCACGTTTTTCCACTGAACTCGGTCAGAGGATTTGTGTAATTAGTTGGACCTCCTGGCTGCAGAACTGGACCACAGGCTGATTCAAGGTTTGGAGAGAAAATATTTACAAACTGCACCAGGTCTTTCAACCACTTCCTGAATGCCAGAGAAGCAATGTTTTTACAGTGAGACCAACAGCAGAAAAAAGGACAAATTTGAGACCATTAAAAGCCACTCTAACCTGAGACACTCCTGTCCAATGAGAGCTGTCACAGCCTCTGACCCCGCCCCCACCACAACCATAACACAGCACTGGCAGCCATGTTGGAGCCGTGGGATTGGAGTTTGAGTGGTAAATGAGGCAGAGCTAAGAGGAAATACCTGCCTCTTTCAAATTAAAAATACATCTAAGTACAAACTGATAACAAAATGCAGCCTTCCCTCTGTCAATTCTAAATGACCACGCAAAAATGCGCAAAATAACACATCTCCATAAAAATGATAAGAATGTAACACTATGGTATTTTCGCTCCAATGGTAGTTTTCTTCAACTTTCGGGAAAGTGATTTCACCAGCGGGTGAGGCGTCTATTAAACAAATTTGTCAAATCCATCTCAGTTCTGAACACGAATCCAGTACTTCCTGATTTCAGAGGAGGTAAGAGCACCAGTACAGTGACAAAGCTGAGGGACAGAAGGGAAGAACTGCCTTGTGTGTATGAGAGGGAGAGAGAAAAGAGGAAGCCAAAGAGAAAGTGAGAGTGTAAGAGAGAGAATGAAAGAGAGAGAGGGAGGGGGAGAGAGAGAGAATGAAAGAGAGAGAGAGGGAGAGAGAGAGAAGAGTGGTAATCCAGCAGGTGCTCACCAGTCTCTGCACTTCCTGCTCGCGCAGCCTCTCGTCTCGCTGTCTCTGGTGATAGTCCTGCAGCTCCTCCCTCCCGCTCAGAGAGCTGATGCTGCCCCGTCTCTCCCTGAAGGCTCCCTGCCCCGCAGGCGGCCCCAGCCCTGCCTTCCCGAACGACGCACGCCTCTCCCCCAGCCCCAGATCCAGGCGGGACGAGGACCCGTACAGTCCGCCGCGCTCCGCAGCAGTCGTGGAGCTGCCCGGCGACGTCAGGCTCAACTTCTTAGCCATGCGGGGGCTTGAGGGGACGCTGGTCACCGTGGAGACGTCGGAGGTGGAGCCCCTGGTGGAGAGGGAGATGGACACCACCTCGGGCCGGCCGTTGCGGGTCGCCTCGGGTGCTCGACGAGGCGGCAGGGTTAGCGGCGCAGGCGAGGCGTCAATCGCTCTGTAGAGGCGGGGCAGCGAGCGACTGTGGGCGCCCATTAAACCTCTCGACGACCCGGCCGAGTACAGCCTCTGTCGAGGGACCAGGTCAGGCTTCGGGTCCCCAATACCGCCGTCGTCATTCCGCCCTGCTTCCTGTAGGGGGAGCCGGCGAGAGAAGCGGGGGCTGGATGGCATGCTCGCCGGTGCTGAAGGAGGCGGGTTCCCTGCATAGGAGCCATTTCGCTTGCGGTAAAAGGCACTCCCCCTTTCCTCGTCCGGGGTGGAGAAGAGGTGATCCTGGGACAGGTTCTGCGCACTGGAGTGAACGTCCCCCAGATTCCGACTCTGGCCGCCCGACAAGCCCTGACGCTCGCGCTGCCTCCAGCTCTGCTCCTGGTAAAGTCCTGCGGTGGGAGGCGAGCCCGGGGCGGGGCTGGTGGGCGGAGACTTTGTCAGACTGAAGTAGGAGGGGCTGCAGTCCCCATTGGTCCGCGGGCTGCACTCCACAGCCGCTTTCCTGCGCTGCAGCGAATCCACCAGCTCCTTTAGCTCCGCCTCTGACCGGCCGATCCGACCCTTAGCCCTGCCCACTCCGTTGCTGCATTCCATACCAAACTTGCGATAGTCTGGTGGGAGAGAGGAAGGTGACGATGAAGGCCAGTTGAGCAATGCAATCTGTTATTTTAATTTTGCTCATTTTACACTCAAAATGCAGACAGTCCATCTGACTGCAGCTGCATCTCCTGGATGTTATGGGGATAGATGAGATCAAAGTTCACATCCTTCCATACAAAGCCACTGAGCTCCGACAACTACCGCATTGAGATCCAACAACTGTAAAAAAAAAAAAAAGCTACGTTCAACACGGCTACCAAGTGAAGTAAATTAATGCACAATATATAACTGCAGGTTGAAGAGCATAAGAAGGTCAGAAGACCTTTGCTCCAGAAGATAACTGTAATAGTGGATGAACACACCAGATGACTACTGCCCTAAGACCAGCACTGCATCAGAACACTATGGTACAAAGAAGGCCATTTCACCAGAAGACAGCTGCACTATAAGACTACCTGTCTAAGAGGACAACTATACTAAGAAAACTAAAATTAGAAGACTACGGCTCAAGGAGATCACTGGACCAGAATACTGCTGTAATAGATGATTTACACATTAATAGACAACTGCACTAGATGACAGCTGCTCCTGAGGGCAACGAAGATGACATCAACAGAAGACTACTGTACTGAAAAGACTGCTGTATCAGAAAAGTACTGAACTGAAAAGACTACTTTATCAGAAAACTACTGTACCTAGATGGCGCAGGTTTAGGAAGGCAGCAGGTGCCAGGATTCCCAGAGAACCATTAATGTCAGAGGATGTAGAGGAATCAAGTCGTCCCTCACTAGATAATTCAGCAGCTAAATTATACTGGCTCTCTGGAGCCGCGGTCACGCCAATGTAGAAGGAGCAGGGAATACTGAGATGATACAAACAGAGATGAGGTGAAAGAAACTGGCAGACACAGAAAGTATGCAAAAATCATTAAAAACACTGCCGTACATCCCAGCTCTGTAAAGCTCATGACATGTTTTTGCTGAAACTAGATGAGATAAGGAGTGATTCAATCCTCTGGTGATTTTTAGAGCTGTATTTCTGTGGTAACGAGCAACTATCCATGAAAAGTGCCCGCCTGTCCCAGTCGCAGCCTTTTCCAAAAACAGTTTTTTGTTTTGCTGTAGCTATTTTGTGCGTTTGGCACCGGTCGTCATAATTTTGATATTCACTGAACAAAAACAAACGCCCCATGTCAAGTATTGATGTCACATGGGAGTTGACAGCTCTAAGTGAGCATATGCTGATTTTTACTTGTAGAATAGGGATATTTCTCTTGATTTGTGTACCATTTTTTAATCCATCTCTCTGTCAGTGAGCATTTGCTCAGTGATGCAGTGATTTCACTCAGTATATGGGTGTGGCATTTACAGATGGTGATCAGACAGAATGAGCAGTACCCAGACACTCCTTATACTGGGGGACAATAAAAGGCCACCCAAAAATGTCAAATTTTGTCAAAAGTCATCATGCCTCAGATTTCTCAGGTCATGCGGGAACGTGCCATTGGCATGTTGGATGCAGGGATGTCCACCAGAGCGGTTTGCATGCAGTTCCTTGAAGCAGAGGACATTTCAGTTCAGGACTGACCGGCGTATTCGCCGGACATGTCGCTCATAGAGCATCTTTGGGATGTTCAGGATCGACGTGACCGCGACCGTGTTCCAGTTCTGGATAATGTGCGCCAGCTCCGTGTGGTCCTCCGGGAAGAATAGAATAACATTCCACAGGCCACGATAGACAACCTGATCAACTCCATGCGAAGGAGATGTGTTGCTCTGAGACACACAAATGGTGGACACACAAGATATTGAACATTCAATTTCTTCAACCTGACCCTCAACGTGTTCAAATGATTGTCACTCCTTTCCAGATGCCAATATCAAGATGTAATGGACAGTGATCTTGCATAACCCAAATGTTAATAAAAACTCAAAAATTTGACATGGGTGTTTATAATTTTGTTCAGTGTATTTCCCCTTGCCACCTTTGATAATTTTTCCTTTGGAACTCTGATGGTATCCGCACCTTGCTATGGAGACGTACTGTACCTAACAAAGTGCTCCTGGTTTCATCGGTATTAAGCATGTCTGCTTTTTAAAAAAATGCTGCCAATAAAAATTCAAATGAATAGACAAAAACTGTCCAGATGCTTTCTTGGTTGTAGTTTAAAGACTTTTTTTCAAGGGTGCTTCCGAAATTTTGTCCTCCCACTGTACTGACAAGCATTTAAATCACATACAAAATGAATATTTGCAAGTTTGCCACAACACTAATATGATAGTAAAATGTTACATGACGCACACTAACAGCCTGAATGCCTCACAGGAAAGGAGCGTTACATCCCTGTGCACCATTGAGATCCTAACAAAATCCTGACCATGGGGAGCATCTCACATTCAATCAAAATAAAAATAAATTCATCAATTAATGTGTAAAGGCTGTTACAGATTTAAACTGTGTACATCAGATGTGAATTAAGTTGAATTGAATTTACGTCACCACAAAGGATATCCTCGAATTCACTCCACAGGAATCCCTGTCATGTCTAGTTACCACAGTTTGTCAGAAATAGAGGTCTAATGCAAACTCTCTAATTATGAACAAGTGCCTTTATCCTGACCTCCACAAGGACTGATAAAAATATACTCAACCAACAAAACCTACAAGGTCGGAAGGCTCAAGCAGACATATCCTCAGAATAAAATGTGGTTGCAAAACTTTCTGTTAAATAGGAAGGTCTCCCACAGTCAAGGCCTAAGAAATTACACCAAGTTCTTTCATGGATTGAGGACAACTTATTGTCCTTCCAGAAGCTTCCAAATGCATACACACAGATTACTGTGTGTATATATTATATATATATATATATATATATATATATTATTGGATTATTGGCAATTAGCAAATCGAAGGTTTGGAGCACAATGGTTATTTGTCCAAAATTTTGAATGTGAGATTAATATACTAAAACAAGTGGTTTCTGATGCTTTTCCTTGGAGCACAAACGTGATCTGAAATACGAAATTTTGGACATATAACCATTGTGCTCCAAACCCTTGAAATTCTCTTTTCCTGCACTCCCTAAAAAGGTTCACACTGGTACCTTGAGGTCCTAGAATTGGCCCGAAAGGGTACATAAGTGCTGAATGTACCTTGGGGAACAGAAATGGACTCCTGCCATTTCTGAGAGTGTGCCCAGGTATTTTCTCCTGCAATTTTGCTGTTGCAGTCCCATTTAAAATATTATACTGTATATGTAACTATATTTATACAACATTGGATTACTGACTTTGATAGGATTACCAATTGTGTAGCCCAAAGTATATGAAGCATTTGCAGGTTAATATTTTTATATGTTACAAATTTCTCTGAATGATTAGCCATCATTGTTCCAAGCTTGAATGCAACTGACTATCACTCGGTTACTGAAGTCCTACTCCATTAATACTGTACTACACTGTTGACCAGAGAAAGCAGGGAAAGAGGCACTTCAGCGCTTCTTTAGACAAAAAACCCGATGGAAAAAATTTGCAATGTTCCAGAAATACAGCTGCATTTTTTAAAAAGCTGGGATGGGGGCAATTTAAGACTATTAATGAGGTAAAAAAATATATATATGAGCAATAATGTGCTTTAAAACAGCTGATGTCAGCAGGTATTTATAATTAGGATTTAGTAGAGAAGGCAGCTTCCAGGAAAGGCCACATCCTTCAGGAGCAAAGAAGGGCTAAAGATTGTTAATTTGACCACAGAACCACGAGAAAATCATAGTAAGGTTTAAAAACAATGTTCCTTGAGGTAAAATAGGAAGGGATTTGGATATTTTACCCTTTGCGCTGCATGATTCAGATTCAAGGATCTTACAGGAATTTCAGTGCTTCAAGAGCAAGGGTGCCAACATGAGCAGCTGAATAACTGTCATCTCCAATCACTCAGATTGCACTGCTTCGAGAATTTTAATTTATCTGTAAGAGATATTACCACTTTTGCTCTGAATTACTTTCGCATAACTTTGTCAAGTACTACAATACATACTTACAGCCATTATAGTCAGTTAAAACTTTACTGTGCTCAAAGGAAGCCTTATTTTAACAGTGTCCAAAATGGCAGTTGACTTCTCTGGGCTTGGAGGCATCTGCAATGGGCCATCACAGTCAAAATGCGCTTTGTAGTCAAATTAATCAATATTTCAGGACTTTTTCAGGAGAGAAGAGACATTGTCTGCTCCAAACCAAGCAATAAAAGGACCATCCATACTGTTACAAACAAAAAGTCCAAAAGCCATGCTCTGCCATGCTGAAAGGTTGTGTCGATCCCCTTGGCAAAAGCAACTTGCACATCTGTGACGGCACCATTGACGCTGAAAAGGAAATTGAGGTTTTTGAGCAAAATAATGCCTTCAAGATAACATCTTTTCTAAGGATGCCCGGTGTATATTTCAGCAAGACAATGCAAAACCGTATTTTGCTTGCATTACGAAGGCATGGTGGCCCAAGAGAAGGGCGCAGGTGCTGGACTGGCCAGCCTGCAGTCCCAACTTGTCCCCAATAGAGAATGTGCTGTGCACTTTGAAACCCAATGAAGACCCCATAATGTTGCACTCTGAACGACCTGTTTGCTGGAGGAATGGCACAAAATGACAACTACAAAAATTACCTACTTAATGTCCTCTGTTCATAAACATTTATCATGTGTTGAGAAAAAAAAGGCAATATTACATAGAGTGAATACTTTACAGTCTCGCAACTTTTTTTGAAATATGCTGCAAGAATCAAAATTGTGACAACCATTTATCTTGAAAAATCAAAAAATTTCATGTGGAGATACATCAAATATTGAGCTGTTATACGGTTTTAAATGTAATGCAGGTCTAATTTACAAATCACCGGATTCAGTTTTCATTTCAATGGAACTCATGTCCCAACTTCATCTGATTTGACAACATGCATTTATACTATAGCTCAGGGACATGAGATTTCAAGTTCCAAATGTTGCTATGTACATCGACCAAAGAAGACGGAAATTCCTAAAATTATGCAGCTAGGCTTCTTATTTCTCCTGGTATGTACACAGTTTGATCATGCATTGAGAAGAGTACAATTAGTGCAATGCTAATATTCATAACTACCATGCGTCACTATGAATAGCAGCCCCTGTCAAGAGATAGTAATGTTGTGTAATACAAACAAAAATTCTCTAAACTAAAATGGCCTTTGGTTTTTTTTTTTTGTGTGTTTTTAATCAAATAAAAAGTAGGATGATTATCTGAAGCAGAAATAAATGGAAACATAGTTTCAGATGCGATTCAATTGAAAGAGTGAAAAGCTGAATAATTCACCCAGCCAGCGCCCTCATCACCAACATAACAACACCATTCACTGAGATGACTGACTGAGCAGTTGTCATCCAGTGCTTATCCAGTGTGACTGAAACAGAACCCAAGAACTCGGTATCTACGACCTGTTTATGCTGCTCCTAGACATAAATCAGAATCCCTTGCTGTTGAACTTGATGACAGCAACTAACTGGTAATGGCAACCACAACCACAGAGTGAAGCTCCGTAACCACAATACCCATAATCCCCCATTACAAAATCTCTATCCCGACAAAGACCTCGCACATCTGTGGCTCATTTAGTAAGTCAGCAATTAGGCAAGGGAAGATGGTATGAAAGAATGATAGATGGATGGACAGACGGACAGACAGGTGACATACAGATTGTTATAAATTATCATAAACCACATTAATGCAAGAAAAAAAAAAACTGGATCCATGAAAAGCCATAAACACAACTCAATTACACACAAACACATGACTCCTAAGGCACAGCGACCGACAAAGTCACGATCTGCGGCGAAGACCATTACAGAGGTAAAACCGAGCTCCCAACAACACAATAAAGCACCACTCTCCCGGTACAGAATTTAGCTGCTACAGTTTCCTGGTCCTGGTCAGTCACCTGCCTTGTAAGGACATGGAGAAGTGTAACAGCAGGGAGGGGTATCGTAAGACGGCCGCGCTCGCTCAGGATCTGGCAACCCAGAGTTGTAGTGCTCCATACATGGCAACTTCCAACTCCAGCTGAGTTTTCTGAGCAGGGATATGCAGTATGGGACTGTTATGGGTGCTGGCTGTCACGGGGGGGTAAGGTCTCTGCTTACATGAGACAAACATTCCTCACGTGCTACAGCCAGGGGTGGGAAGCTGGGGGGGGGTATCTGCATGGCCGTTAGGCTAACGGCAGCTCTCAACACCTTCCTTAAACAAATAAATCACCCCAGAAACAAGGAGGAACTGCTCCATGTGCACCAGGCAATCCACGGCTGGGAAAACATTCCATGCGCATGATGTCACACCATGTTCCATACAGGGGTGTGAAAAGGTACTTGTACAAGATTATTTATAAACTACTTTGTGCCTCCTCACCTCTGTACCTTGGGGGGGAACATTTTTTTCCCGAGTGCTGTATCTGCATGTGAGAGTGCATTAAATATTTTGTGTATGTGTGTTCGTTCGTCTCAGAGATTGTTTGCACAGTCCTCCTCTGAAAAGGAAAACGCCTTACTCAAAAAAAAAAAAGACTTCTGAAAAAATTTTGTTTTGTTTCTCTATTTGTTTTTGAAAGTCCAAAGAAAATCCGATATGGGATTTTTCAAAGATGCACACGACTTCATCTCTGTGCAGAGAACAGGAATATCAAAGGATGACAGCAGGAGGTTGGTTAATTTGGTGCACTCGCCTGTTTACGATACAATTATATTTGTATGGCGCTCCTCACAGGACTCTCACAGACACACTGCAGTGTAGCAGAAGCAGCCTAAACTTCCAAAATCCCATATTTACCCTCAGACATACCCTACAAATCCCACAAAATTCAATGTAAAAACAAGGTATTCATGGCTCTCTGTGGTAATAAAATATAAATATGTTCCAAAATCGCATTGGGCCAGCTTTCATTTTTCTGCTTCCACAAAGTCTTCCATCAACATAAAGACTGCAGGAGACCTGCACATACTCTCACATGCTGCTCTGTTACATTTATACACAAAAATGAGGGCTTCTGGGGGAGAGACGCACACCTGCGACGGTAATGCGGCTGCAGAAGGAGAGCCGACTGGGACAGAAGCCAGGTGTAACATGAGACCTGGGAATACAGCTGAATCACAGGCAGCTCAGGAGGAAGGAGAGAGTGTCAAGAGTCGGATGTCAGGAATCGGAGGGGTTCCTCCCCTGTCGGCTCTCAGGAATGTGCACATTAAGGAGGAGTCGGGGGGAGGGGGAGGGGGAGGAGTCAGAGGCGGGGCCTAACCTACCCGAGCTGTAGCTCAGTGGGGACACCGGGCTCTTCTGGGGCAGCAGGCTCTTCATTCTGCTGGCCTCCTCCGGATGGTTGAAGCGGAAGAAGTAGGATTTACCCAAACACAGAGCATATCCTGTGAGAGAGAGAACACAGGTGAGAGTGTGTAATGTTGCATTACTGACATTTAGCAGTCGCTTTTATCCAGAGGCACATACAACACTAAGTTCATCAGCAGGTACTAAATCACTTGAAAGGAGCAACTCAAAAAGCCAGAAGTGGCTACTTAGACTGTGTAAGGACTGTGCAGATCACCAGTGAAACAAAATTAGTCAATAAAATAATCCTAGAATATACTGTACTAAACAAACTACACTAACAGAATCCCATTCATGCGTCTTAGATTCAGGCAAAGGCAGAGTTGGGAGGACGACTCTCAGCTGAATGCCCACTGTCCCTCACATGACTCAAACCCCCCAATCAGAGCAGAGTGCGCAGAAGAAACATTTTCACAGAGAGCCAAGATGGAGGACATTTTGCTTTGGGTAATTCCATCGCCTGGGCCTGACGTCCACCATCTCAGATATTCCTGAAACTCTATTAAATGGAGTGTACCGATAAAGAAGGGCTTTTTATTGGTTTCATAAATCATACTTAATCTATTTGGGCCAAGTTGTCCATTTTGACTGCAGATGTTTTTTAACTCTCAGTAACTTCAAAATTATGACCAGCTTTAGCAGTATTACCATTTGAAGAAGTGGATGTCAAAATCCTGCATCTTCTGGTGACTTGACACATAATATCACCTTTAATAGTTCATTCAGCGCCGCAAAAGTGAAAGATTATGCGTCTGAACTCTAAAAACCAACTGGGGACAATGTCTGCACTATTTCTCAGTCAGCGAACACTTCGACTCGTTCAGCTAGCAAGGAAGTCAAAGCAGAATTTTGTTTTCCAAACAGAGGTGACATTTAACAGCATTTGGTGCAGTTCTCAGACTAATCGCACGTTTATTTCCACAACAAGTGTACTCCCTTCTTAGAGTTGAACTAAACTGAGGTTGGGAGAAATATGCTCCAGGATTCCTGTGCAATTATATCCCACAGCTGCAAGATGTGAAACGGCCGCATTCAGCTGTGCAGATGCAGTTATCTGGTATCCGTAGCCTCCCCACTCATACCCAGAGTCCTTTCATCTCATCACCGGGACAGCTCTGGTTACAGGGCCCTATTCTGAACATAAACTAAGGTATATTTTTATGGGACAGGACGAAAGAGGCATCATCTCTCCAATTTGGGAGGAGTAAAAACAACCGATTGTGATCCCGTGGCTTATTTCCACCAGGGGTGTCAGACTCTATTATAGTCATAGTGTGTCCTGGTTTTTGGTGTGTTTCAGCACACGTGTTACATTTGCTGATTGGCTGCAGAGTCAACACACCATGCGCTCAAGGAACTAACTGTCCACTGATTTGACTGGTAATAACGCATAACAGCAGATACGGTGGCCCTCCTGGCCCAAAGTTTGAGGCTTCTGACGTATACAGTCATGTACGTCTCAAAGCAAGTGTATTCACAGAGAGCTCTCAGAGGTTTGAAACAAAGGCATTTTTCTTCTAAATTTGGCTCTGTGCAACGCAATTTTAGATTTCAGATTTGACCATTATTATTTGATTCAAGAGCAAATGCCCAGGATGTATGACAGGTCATTTTTCCACATTTTATACAGTAGGATGACAACATGTATACTGTAATCCCATTATGTAAGAGTACTGTTTGAGGAAATGATTAGTTCTTGACTTGAAACGCAACAACTTTAGAGTCCTACAAAACAATTCATATCTGCCAAAGTGTAGTGCCCCATTTCTCACAAATAGGTTTCATTTTAGTTTCACCATGTAAAAATATTGTAGTTTTCATACAAAGAGCCCTCATTCCAGGTTTGGCATGCATGTACGGTTGAAACGGGCTTGTACTCTGACTTCATTGCTTATTAAACAAGTCAGAAGCAACAGAGGAAATTGTGAAGAGGCCAAAAGCCTTTCATCTGCTCCAGAAAAACAAAATGTCTCCCAACTCACTATACACTGCAACAAATCACTCCCGGGCAATGATTCAAAACATACTGCTAAAACGGCTTTTCAAAGCAAAAAAGCTGGACGACTCTTAGCCGGGCAAGTCATTCACCTGAACTGAATCCAGTTTCATGCAGTTTATATGCTGATGGGAGGACTTAAAGCGACCAGCTGTATTGACAGTAATAAAGCCCAAGCGGAAGAGAGGCACCACAGGTCACAAACTACAAACAGTCTCTGCCTTCAATATACAGCTATAAACACGACTGATCTGATTCACATCAGAGCAAAAAAAAAAAAGTCCCAGATATTATGGAGCTCACTGTATGTCAGAGATACAGAAAGCAAAAGAGTGAGAGAGCAATACAAACACCCCCCACAGTTCCTGTCTAATGATTTGCAGACTGAACTCGCATTTGTCATGGGGGGGGGGGGGGGGGTTGTTAATGCCAGTAAGGGAGAGATCGCCTGCTGACTCAAGCATCAGTTTTATTAACTTCATACTGCTGGGTAAACAATCTATTTACCTTCTGTCCTCTCATTAATGCAATGTAAACAGGTCTTAAATCCACTGAAACACCACTGAATCAATCCTATATGTTAGAGTTCAACGCAGAGCCGTACAAGATTGCCCAAGACCATTCTGCTCCTATGAAAATACAAACCACCAGGTCACTTGAGGTCAGTGGAGTAGAGATCCCTAGAGAAGTGCGTATACTCCATTACGGAGATGGGAAGATTATTAAGGAGCAAGTGGGTATATGTATTTCAATGGCTTTTTGACTGGGAGGTGGGAATACTACAAATTTGAAGGCAAAGTGGTTGGTATACTCCGTCCATCTTCATATACCCTCTACTGCACCACTGCTTGAGGTCTAATCAAATCGGCAAGCTGGCAGTGTGAACTCTGACTAACACACCAGCCACCATACACTGCACCTCCCCGAGCCCTGTATTGCCCGAACAGCTGCCCATAAATGCATGCAGGAGAGAAGCACATGAGTGTAAACCAAACCAAGCTAAATCTAAATGTTTGTTTAATGCAGTCGGTGGAGGATTTGTCACAACACACTTCACAGATGCTCCCAGTCCTGACCCAAACACTGGCAAGGAGAATGTCCAGGATAAACAGAAAACCTCAGAAGGAACCAGAAGGGAGAGAGGGAGAGAGAGAATCTTCCTCCAATCCAGGCTGGGGTGAGGAAGAAAGACTTACCCTAACCCAGTAATGGTAACCCTGGACAATGAGTCGGGCATAAAATGGACCAGCGATCCTGACCCCACCTCCACCTCCGTAGATATTTCTTGTGACGCGCAACAGAGCCCAGTTCTTTATGGATTCACTTCATATCTGGCGTGGGCCTTGTGTGTCATAAGGTCACAAAACCTATCAATTTTGGGAATGATTGAGAGATACATGTTGCCCAGTGAGCGACCTACTGCCAAGTTAACTCTAGCAATTAACACAAAATGGAACATCTTTACTCTTTATAGTGTTGGAATTACTTCCACAAGTCCTTGACTTTCAAAGAATAACTACTGAGATTTTTTTGAAGCCCAGTAATCAATTTTTAGGGCATTGTTCATTGATAAACAGGCATAAAACTCAATCATGCAGATGATCAAAGGCCAGAAAATAGTCTATAGTATAAAGTATGGCAACTCACCGAGTTGAGACCAACTGCTGGTGAATAGCCCAGGAGTGCCCCCAGTTTTATGAAGGCATGTAATTACACCCTTCGCCCCAGGTGGCTAATTAGGAGACCCATACATTAACTTTGCCCCCACCCAGAAGCGGCACTCAGTTCACCAGAGGGCATACCTTCCTTATGAATGGGTGGTAAATGGAACAAAGCCACAGACAGCCAGTAGCCAAATGAAGTGCTCCGATGTTATTCCATAAGGTTTTATTAAAAAAAAGAAAGAAAGAAAACAGAAAAATTGTGTGGATTTAAATCATGAATATTGCTGAAGCTCAGGAAAGAAAGAAAACCAGCGTGTAGTAAATAATATCCCAATGATTAAAAGTAAAACTCCGTGCAATTTTATTTAATCAGGTATAACATGGAATTTTTCATGTGCGCATAATCCTATCAATTTTGCGTGTTGGAGTTTTACAAATCCGAGATCCGCAAAAAGAAAAATGGTGTACGCATTATTTATGCACCTACCTACCGTTTATGAATAAGACCCTTGTGGCATCAATTAGGCTGTAAAAGATTTGTAAGCATGGTGAAGATGCGTAGGATACGGCTCTTTCTTCACAAATTTCAGCTTTATAAAACTTCACATTAAAAAGAAAAAAGAAAACGAACACATGCTAAATTCTAAGTTGATCCTGCTTATAGAACAACTCCTTGCATGCAGTTCAGCTTACCCCCAATTCTAAAATGACGATCGTCATACCATATATGCTACCGCTTTCCTCTCTTAAGCGCACGCAATAGCCAATTAGATTTTTTATTTATTTGTTTGCATCAGACATACAATACATAATAGGGTATAGTGTAGTCCATAGAATTAAAAAGACTAGAATAAAAAACATAAAAAAATAATAATAAATAATAAAAAATATTTTAAAAATTAGAGAATGAAATTCTATTTTTTTTATTATTAAGGCCCTGGTCTGCCAGCTCACAACAAAAAGCGTGACCAAACGCTGGGGATTTTTCAAACAATAGGTTTTTCACTTTCGGTCCTGCAGTTTGACCTCAAGGTAGTCTTCATGAGTGACGCACAATTGCTGAACGATTGTTTTAAACTAAAAGGTAGTAGGCTAAATAACAGTCAGCCATTACCTTGTCCTGACGAAATACATGTTATAAATCCGCACCGGGCCGGTTTTCACTGTCGTAGTTCTAGTCTTCCATTCACGTGAAGAGTGCAGGAGACGATGCGGTATCTCGACGCTTTGTTTGGAAACGTCGAAGTCAGAATATCGCTTCTTTCAGTCAATCAATTTGTGAAATAAGCTCCGCACCGTTGTTCTCGTTCATTTTACCCAAAATAAGCTGGAGCAGATGTTTTACCTGAAGTCACAAGACACGCAAGTGTGGGGAAAAAAAACCAGACGGCGAATCTGCGCCTCCACAATACAATCACAGCAGCCAGGTGAAAGACTCCGGAAAGCTTCAAGTTGGTCTTGAAATAGGCTACAGGTATTTCCAGCTGCTCTGAAACCCTTTCGTAAAAGAATGCAAAATTCGCATACCCCTGAAACAGCCACTTTATCAAAAAAAAAGACTAGGTAAATTCAATCCGTTCACAATACATAAACGGCCGTATTGAAGGTTTCAAGTGGATCACAGAATCAGCCATCACCACGGCAAAATAATTCGTTTCAGCGCTGTAACTCATTCAACCGTCCGTCTGTTTGCATCTTTCATTCAGTTTACCACTGTCAAACATTTCGCACCTCGGATATTATTCCAAGCTGGAAATTCCGACTTCCAAATTTGCTCGGAGATAAAATGTACGTGGACGTCCGCATGAGACGCTTTATTTGATCTCTTTCAAAGAATGTATTTATGGAGAAAGATTAGGGGAAATCTTATTGACGAAAGTGCGTACATTTATCCACAAACCACCATCCAGGAACATCTTACTTGGAATTGCACTGATTTGTGGACGCATATAGGCTGCATATTTGAGAATACATGCGACTCATTCTCCAACGAGAAATTGTGGATTGGTTCCAAAAAAAAAGATGATGTTGACATAGGATGTCCTGCAATATCATTAAAATACTGGAAACTCGCCTTTGGAACCAAGCAATGCATCATGAAAACAAAATCAAAGTGGATTAATTAGGGAGCAAAAGCAAAGTTGGATCGTTATCCTCTTTCATTATACAGAAAAAAACACCATTTTAAATACACTTGATACAAGAAACGCACACCCCCAAATGTCAAACCTAATGTGTCCTTCCAGTTAACAAAAATCATGAGAACAAAAACAGTTCATTTTTTTGTCACACAGACATAAACAACTCACAACACCCTGCAAGGTTGCAAAATCCACTAACTTCTCCTGCATTTATTTTGTCGAAGCAGTGTTTGCATTTATTCCAAAAGCAAAGTACATTAACTTTGTTTATCTAGACTTTGATATTTAATCCCATGCCTCCTTGCAAAGAAAGGTCAAGGTCCTTAAAACAGTCAGAGATTGCATTTGTGCGGCAGTCTTAAGATAATTTCACAAGTGTTATAGGGCTCAGACTAGGACATTTCAAGCCATTGATTTTCCTTTTCTGATGCCATGGCTTAATCAAACTGGATGTGTATTTTGGATTAATGTCATATTGCAGATTGTAAATCCTCTTCAGCTTTCAGAGGCCAGTATGTTTTGTGCTTAAGTTACCTTGATACTTGAAGCTATTCATCCCACCTCCATAAGAGCCCCCCATGTGTGAGAATATGGGGCCCCCAGTTTAACACAAATCTGGGAATATTATGGCTGCTACTTACAAAAAAAAAAATAAAAAAAACAGACTCAGGCAAAAGAATAAAAGGAATGGCTACTTAATCAGTTCTTGAGTAAAATCACAACCTTTTGTTTCCCCTGAGAATGTTGCTATCGCTGATGACTTTAAATGCGATGGGCCAGATTTCAAGTTCTTTTAGCAACCAGGCGTAGCAGTTCACCATTTACCTACTGTGGTTCCGAGCTCCATTTGAAGAAGACGATTGTTGCCAATGACCTCACGCCTTGAGGGGGGGGGGGCTATGCGCAATGAAGACTGTAGAATTCATTTTCTAGTGGTTATGAGGGGGCCTGATTATTTTAAATTCTTCAAATATGAGAGGAAGTACTGCGCTTAGGAATAGTGCATTGCTTTCTGTAACATGGACACAAGGAGAGAGCCATCGGCCGCAGAGCTTCTGCATCTTGGAGCCAAACGTGACCACACCGTCACAAAGAGGGCGAGGTCAGCACAGTGCATAATCACATATTCTGAAATTAGATTTCAGGGTAAACAAACTGTCACAATTAAACTGGCGTTTATAAATGCTACATCAAAACTCAAGGGACCCCAAAAAGCTCCAAATGCAAACTGTATGAGAAACAAAATACAGATCTGCAAGGAGGGTGATCACAGTATATCCCTTTCCTGCAGCAGTGAATCAGGGCACCATGCAGAATTAAAGCATCATCTACGTCACGAAAGCTTCACGGCCCAAGCAGGTCAGGCCAGTGCCTACTAACGACGGCAAGCTCGTTCAGCTACATTAACTTTTTGAAGTAAATAAGTTACCTGCACGACAAAATCTTCAGTGTAAAATGAACTCAGAGTGCTTCTAACGGTGTCCGCTGTTGATGCTCTATTCTTCGGTTTTACATTCAGTGTTGATTTAACACTGGTAATTTTTCTGAGTGCAGGCTCTTTCGAGATACATTATATTGCAACAAATTTATTTGTTTTACAGCATTAAAGTTAATTTTTATACTGCAAAGCATTTGTCACTGCTGTGTCCATATAAACAATTAATACATATTAAGCACATTTAAATACAACGCTCACATAAGCGGGAAGCAATTAAACTTCATTATTTAAATTTTTTATTCAAAAACAGTTGAATATAGTGTGCCTGACTTTTCTGAGAAGGTCAAATGTAGCAGTGCTAACCAGAATGGCCAGTCTCTGAAGGAGGAAAGCCCCGAAATAGCTGGTTCTGTTGGAGTATCTGTGACTGTGGCTTGAGTAAGACAGACTGCCAGAGTACACAGGGAGTGAGGCTGTGTGTGAGCCAAACGCTGTGGAGGCCTTCGCTGCTGGCAGCGCTCTGTTCCAGCAGGAACCGTTTCTGTGTTCAATCTTCAAGGGGGTATGAGAACTACATCAAATGTAATTTCCATTACCTTTTCCCAGTGTAATCGTTTAAAAACAGCACCCACCCAAACATGAGCAGAGCATTTTACTCCGCTTTGTGACTTTCTCACTGTGTCTCTGATTCTCAGTTGGTGAAGGTAAAGCATGGATTCCCAAAATGCACTTGTAATTGCGGATTAGCAGGACATTTGGGACCGTTTTTGGGTGTCCCAGAGATGACCGAACCTTGTGGTGGTGGTGTTCAGAACACAGATAAATGACAGAGGGAATTCTGAGAGACTTATGATGTGTTAGCTGGATGCATCCGTAACTGTTTTCGAGTGTGTTTGAATGTGTGCGGCTCCTAATGTTAGCTCACTTAGTTTCACAGCTCAGTGTGTGTATGAGTGTGCAGCACCTTGTGTTGGCTGAACAGGACAGGTTCAGTAACTGTAGGTGTGTGCATGCAGAACCTTGCATTAGTTGGATGGCTTTGGTGACTGTGTGTGTGTGTGTGAGAGAGAGAGAATGTGTGAGTGTGTGTGTGTGTGTGTGACAGTGAGAGAGTGTGTGAGAGTATGAGTGTGTGTGAATGTGTGTGTGCGCGCATACAGTAGCAGTACCTTGTGTTAGCTGTGTGGGCTCAGTCTCTGTGTGTGTGTGTGTGTGTGTGTGTGTGTATGAGAGAGAATGCGTGTGTGTGTGTGTGTGTGTGTGAGTGCGCGCATGCAGTAGCAGTCCTTTGTGTGAGCTGTGTGGGCTCAGTCACTGTGTGTGTGTGTGTGTGTATGGGAGAGAATGTGTGAGTGTGTGTGTGTGTGTGTGTGTGTGTGTGAGTGCGCATACAGTAGCAGTACCTTGTGTTAGCGGTGTAGGCGTGTGTGTGTGTGGGAATGTGTGTGTGTGTGTGTGTGTGTGTGTGTATGAGAGTGAGAGTATGTGTGTGTGTGCGCATACAGTAGCAGTACCTTGTGTTAGCTGCGTGGGCTCAGTCACTGTGTGTGTGTGTGTGTGTATGAGAGAGAATGTGTGAGTGTGTGTGTGTGAGTGCGCATACAGTAGCAGTACCTTGTGTTAGCTGTGTGGGCTCAGTTACAGACACTCCATCCAGGGCACACAGGTTACCACAGGGGTCCAGTGTAATGACGCCTCCCTGGTTGTGAATCAGGCAGTGCTCCGCCTCGATGCCGGGGCCTTCGATAGTAATGTCCTGTGTGATGGGGGCATCCTCTCGACCAATCCGAGTGATTCCTGCAAAAACATGGCCAAAATATGAATGCAACAGGGCTTTACGGCACTGCTCACCAACCCAGTCCCTGAAGGTCTTCCGTCAAGCTGGTTTTCACCTTTTGGCTCTTGGTGAAACAGATCAACATGGCAGTGAAAAAAGTCACTGATAGTTGAGACATGTAAAATGTCGAAATGCACCTGCCTAGGCGGTTATGTCGTATGGGTTTGCCTGCAAAGCAGAAAAGAGCATCACAAAGTAATCAGCAAGTTAAAGCTAGTTATTAAAAACCAGGTACAACATGGATACAGGCCTGTCCTCAATAATAAGCTGTGAATGGAGGAGCATGTGACGTGTATGTGCGCTAATGTGCGTTTCATGCGTACATATGTGTTTATACATATGTGTTTATGTATCTGCGTTGGTGTTTTTCGCGTGTGTGTGAGAGTGTTACTGTTTTTTTACATGTGTAAAAGCAAAAGTCTGTGTTTTAATGTTGGTTCTTAGGCATGCATGTGTGTTACTGTGTTTTACGATTGTGCGGGTCCGCATGCATTCGTTTTTTGTGCATTGATGCATGAGTATGTATGTTAGTGTTTTTATGTGTGTGTGTGTGTGTGTGTGTGTGCGCGCGCGCGCGCACGCGCGAGTGAAAGCATGGACATGTGTTACTGTTCTGACAGGTGCGCGGATGCATTTGTGTATGTTTTATGCATTAGTGTGTGTGCTTATGAATGCGCGGTAGCGTTTTTCACGTGTGCGCAAGCATGTATGGTAGTGTTTTTCCTGTGTGTATTTCTGTAGCTGCGTATGTGTTTGTGTATTTGTGGGAGTGCGTAGCCACATGTGCATTACTGTTTATGTTTGCGAGTGTAGCTGTGTGTGTTTATGTTCTGCTGAGGGTGTGTGTGTATATATTTATGCTTTTTGTGAGTGTGTATGTGCCCGTGGCTACAGATGTTTGGACTGTTCAACCTTGCTGCTCACCCCAGCAATTCATACAACAATAGCTATCGTGCCACCATTTTCTTAGAGCTGACAATCATGTGAAAACTTGCTGGAATACCACAGAGCTCCAGTAGGGGGCAGAATATGCACATAGGGACACCTGAGAGGCATATACATTCTTCACTAAAAGTGTTTCCATTCAGCTTACCCAGTACAGCCTCATGACATCACACACACACATATCTCATATGTCCATCTTTCCATCATACTTTCCCTCTCCAAGTTTACCTTCGTTCACACAGGTGAGCTGACAGTGTAAACATCTCTAATGACTGCCTGAGTCAGCGTGTACATGTATGATTAGCCTTCAATGATCTCATGCGTTTGCATGCTCTGGTATGTTTGCTAAGCTCGGGCAGCATGCATTAGCGCATGTGTGCTAATGATTTTTCGATGATGCTGCATGTTTGTGAACGCCAGTTTACTCAGCTAATGCGCCTCATCCCTGCGAGTGTGTGACCGCCGTCTGATGATGTTGTGCGTTAGCTGCGTGTGCTGTTATGTCTGCTCGGCCCGGACGCTCCGTTCGCACCGCGCTCCGCAGTGATCTAATCACGCGTTTAAGCGTGTACAAACCTGTCCTTTTGCTTTATTTTTACTCTTCTGTTCTTATTTGACTTCATCTCTCTGCAAAGCACATTGAATGGCACCGAGCCTTAAAAATGTGCAATACAAATAAAGCTTATTATTTAGCTGAGTGGCAGGCTGCCAGACTGGAAACAGAGGGGATGCTGGTTCAAGCCCCCGTTGGAGCCTGGGAGTCTAACATGATCTCGTGGGATGAAGTTCTGCTCTTGGGCCCTTGAGCGAGGCCCTTCACTCTTCCAGGGCCTTTACCACTTTCTCTCTCTATTCTATCTGTTCTATCTGAAATTTCTCCTAGGGTGTTCTTGAAAAAGAGAAATATATTCTCACTGGAACGTCCCTGGTAAAATAAAGGCTGAATTATCTAATATTATTGCGACCCCATTTCCAGAAAAGTTGAGACACTGAGTAAAAATTGTAAATAAATACTGAGTGCAATGATTTGCAAATCATTTAAACTCTTTATTTAAAGCAATTCTTACCTTCCTGGCATGTGGCACAAAACTAAAAATTTGAACATGAACAACTCCGCCTCCCTCCAAAATCCCACCCTCTTCCCCCGGGTTTGCCAGACTTCTCCCACGAAAAAAAATATTGTTCGTCAGACTACAAAGGTAATTAAACGTTACGAGGGCATTTTATTTTATACCACATATAGAATTGAATTTTATTTAATTACTGTTGGATAGTTTTCACTGACCGGTGCCTCTGGATCTGACTCCAATGACCCGTTTCACTCGCGCTGATCACTTCCTCGCACCGCGCGCAGTATTTTTTTTTTTCGTGGGAGTGTGAAACCGGTCAATGGAAGCAGATTCCGGAGGCACCGGTAAGTGAAAACTAACCAACAGTAATGACATAATATTCCATTCTATATGTGGTATAAATAAAATGGACTCATAATGTTTAGTTACCTTTGTAGTCTGACGAACTACCATTAACATTATTATCGTAATTATAGCATTTCAGCACCCGTTTGTTTACAGTCAAATGTGTTGTATTTTTTTTTTCTGCCAGAGAGGCGCGTGACTCGCAAGCAGTGACAGCTGTAGGCAACTGGAAGGGACGCAGCGACGGATGACAGACAGGAAGCTCGGCAAATCATTTTATTTGGACTGAAGAAAATGATTGGTCAGACTTTTATCAGAAATATATGAGAATTGAATATTGAAGAGTTTCAACACCTGGTGGATTTCTTTTACATTTTAGTGTGCCATACGCTTATTAGGAGCATTTTAAGATTACAAAAGAAAAGTGTAAAAATGCCAGAAGGAAAGAATTGCTTTAACTGAAAATAGTGCAAAGACAACAACAGATGTTGAAACTGAGAAATAGGGTTGAAATGATTTGCAAATCATTACATTCTGTTTTTATTTAAATTTTGCACACCGTCCAAAATTTCCTGGAAATGGGGTCGTATTATTATTATTATTATTATTACCTTCGTTGAGGGGCAGTACAGTAACGGCCACACTCAGACGGCCGCTCCCCAGGCTGACGAGATGCGGCTTGGTCGTCTGAACCTTCAGTCCCTTTCCAGTGTCAATCAAGTCCAGGGGCGGGCTGAGGGGCGGAGTCAGCATCAGAGCCTGTGAGGACAGAGTCGGCAAAATGAAAATCTGAAACAAACTCCTTCTTTCTCTCTCTCCCCTCAGTGTCAGTGCATTAGTTCATTAGTTCATGGTGAGTCACAGTGAGGTAATCATTTTTCACAGGCACTGCCGTGGTAACAGACGTGGTTCTCATGGCCTGGAAGTGGCTCAACTATTGGCAGAAGCAGAAAAATAAAATTCATTGAAGTGCAAAATTATTGGCTCCTGTGATGAAAGATTTTTGACTCAAACTCTGCAGCTGAAAATACATGGTAAACCAATTTCAAGTAATTCAAAATTTCCCTCCAGTGTTTATGTTTAGTTGCATTTAAGGTGCTATTTTTTTATGCAGGGTTGCGTAACCATGTTACCATTTACAAGCTGTTAATTACAGTAGTAGCCAGTAGCTAAATGAGGTATGTTTTGGGATTGGCTTCTCCGGCATGCTGTGAAAAACAATACTATGGTACATACCTAGGGGCCTGCTCCATCGATCAGAGGTGCAACATAGTTGGAACTATTGAATGTGAATTGACAAACTATGTAAGTTGCTAACTCTGTTAGCAACAACACTGTTGGGAAATGCACCCCAGGATTGATTACATTAGCTGGATAACTGTTCAGAGTAAAACCTGGAACACTTTGCATTACTTACATGTAGCAGATGCTCTTATCCAGAGATGCGTGCAACACAAAGTGCGTACAAAGGAATATAGTGCAATTCTTTTTACTTCAGCTCATGTTCAAAATTTGGGGGTTACAGGCTTAACTATGTGTAGTCACCATTAAAATTGCTGTATCAAGTTAAAAACTGTCATGTTTAGCAAGGAAATGACAAATAACCTTACAGATAACTTTTTCAAAAAAGTGACAGAACTAAGTCTTGAATTTCCCTTGTTTTCCGTTGTTTTCAACAGTCTTCTCTTCCTAAGTAAAAATAAAACAACGGCAAATTCCTTAAGTGGAAAGAACTCACTTAATCGAGTGTTAAAATCGAGTGTTAAAATCCTTCTGTAAATTTTTCAAAATCTGTTTGAGGCATATTTTTTACAAAGCTCACATAACTCACAAAGAGGAAAGTACAAAAATCCTCTGGTCACTTATGTCTAATACATTTTTTACAGAATTATTCTAAGAAACATTGGATGCAGTTGCTTAAAAATTAAGTTCTGGAGGGCACAAAAAAATTGAATTTGAAGACAGCGCCTTCACTGTAGCATCCAATGTAATTTGACTCTAAATCCAAGCCGTTTTATCTTCATCCATCCATATGAGGTGCAGCAGGTGAATAAAAATGGTTTCCTTACAAAAACATTTTGAGCCTTCGCCCTCCTATGAAAAATAATACGATCCCAAGTATCCGCCTGGATATTATGTGACAAAATGCGACATATGCATAAAGCTCAAGGGAAGCTCCCATACCATGCAAACCACTGATTATAATTACTGTATGTAGCTCTCAACCATGTAGATCTTTAGGAATAAATACTTTTGCTCCGATAATTCCCAGGATTGGCACCCGAATGATCACCGGGAGACACAAGGCTCTACTTTGCACAGTGCACATATACTGGGTGCTGTATGCTCCTCTGCATCACAGTGTATACAGTAGTAGCCAGTATGTGAAAATGAACATTTGAAAATAGTGCCTGACCCAGTCGCAGGGCCACCAGGTTATTAAGCAAACCTGGGTCATGGTGGGTCTTACTATTAATGCACTGCATTATGGGATACCGCACTCCACAAACACACCTCTAGCTGTGAAAAGGGAAATTGAGCCAGAAAAGACTCTTCATACTACAAAAGTACTTCTGGCCATGATCAGTGATCGAGTAGAAAGCGGCAGGCTATTCCGTTCATGGCCAATGTGTACGTAACCTATAGCACTGAAGATCTGGACCAATCGAGCTGTCTGCTTATATCACAAACATTGCTGGTGAACTCAATCATTGTTCTGAGGTCTTTGACAGTCTCTATTAGGTGTAGACAAAATGCATCCCCCATTTGACAGTGTCACTCTTAAGTTGGTCGTAACCACAGGGGTCTCAAAGGGGTCTCCAGCTTCAGAACAAAAGATGATAACAGCAACGTCCTATCCCCAGTTCCACTGGACGCGGACGGCATCCACAAGTGATACACTGCTTGTTTCATGCAGAGACACGACGGCATTCAACTCTCGGACAGAACAGGACGGCAGACTCCAGGAAGTGAGGTTAACTGTGAGAGGGGTGGGGCTTACTGCAGAGGAGGCGGGGTTAATGGCAGGTGAGGCGTGATTGGCTGTGTCAGTCTCAGGGTGGGAGGTGCCCTCCTCGCAGGTGCCTGCCTCCTGGATGAGGGGAATGATATGGTTTATGCCAGACACCAACACAGAAACACAAAGACCACAAAAACACACATGAAGCATTTGTAAAGCACAAACACACAGACACACACAGACACACACTTGCACTCAGGCCAAATGGGTTTTCATGCACTGCATGTAATTTTATGAATTGTGACATGAGTAGTAACAGGACACGGGCGGTGCCACAGGGAACACGTAAGAACACGCACACAGCTCCAGACCCAGGTGGTTCTGTAGAATGACAGGGTGGCCGATGCATTTAGGAATGTCTCTTTGAAGGAAGTACGCGCTCTCCTTTAATTAACTTTGAAATTAAGCCGTCCCCCGAGAGCTGCCTACTACAGAAATCCCCCAGATGCCACAGCCCTTCCACTCAATGCTGGAAACAGGCCTGTCAGAGCAGACAGTATGTGTGTGTGTGCATGTGTGAGGTCTATGTTTGCATTTCATGTGAGTTAGTCCAAGTCTGCATGAAATGTGTGTTTCCGTGTATTAGTTTTCTAGTTGTGCACGCAAGTGTGCATGTTCTTGCATGAAGTGTGTTACCATTAATCTGGATGATAGTTCAGAGAGTGAATATGAAGAGAAACAGGAAAATAATTTGAATAAAAGGGTATAAAGTTTTTTTGCTTTTGAAAGGTACTGTGTGTGCGTGCGTGTGCATGCGTGTGTGCGCGCGTGTGTGTGTGCGTGCGCGCGTCCGTGCGTGTGAGAGTGCATGTACAGACTCTTCTCACGCTCATTCAAACACAGCGCTGACTTATTTTATTATATTTACATGAGTCTGAGTGAGACAAGAGTCTGTGTTTCAGTGAGGCCTGACATTACAAACTATTAAAATACAGCAAGTCAAGCATACATGTCCACAGCAGAGGACACACATGAACGCAGGTTAAGCACACACACACACATAAGCACGCGCACACACACACACACACACACACACACAGCAGTCAGAAGACCAGAATTCCCTGTACTACAGCAGAGCAGAAGGAATGTCAAGGAGGAATGCTTCGCGTTGGTAGATTTCCCATGAGCAATATTGACCATCTGACCTTTGACCCTGGTACCAACAACATCACTCAGGGAACCATTGTGGCTCTTCTGACCTGAGCACCCTGGTGTACCAGGCTGGGAGACCACAAGAATGAGTAAGAATGAGAGCACTGTGCAAGTGCACTGTTTGTGTGGGTGTGAGTGAAGGGGTGTCACTGAGTGCACCACTGAATTACTTAGAATGAGTATGAATAACAGTGAGTGTAGATACAAATGTGTATTCAGAACGAGTGAATGTTTGTATGCATCTGTGATTTGAAAGTATAAATCCTACGTGAGTGTTTGACAGCAAATTGCATGCCTAATTAATGAGTGTATCAGTGAAGGATTATAAGTCAAAGCAGTTATTTTTTTTTTTTTTTCAGAAATGTGACTTGGGAAAACGGTTTGGGGAGACTGGGGTCCGATGAGCCATGGCGACCAGTGAGCCATATCACATGTTAGTAATCAATAGATGACAGAGCTGATTTAAATAGGTAAAATGGTGATATGGCTCATTGGACCCCAGTCTCCCCTTTATCAGCTCTTACCATCAAGGTGATGCAGTCATGCCCTCTAATTTCAGTAATAAGCTGAACGCAGTAAAATATTCAGTGTAAGATCTACTCTTATAGTGTACATGTAGCTCCAGTAGGACTCCGGGACAGCTGAATTGACATTAGACATTTTCACTGTGAATGCAGTCAAAAGAGCATAATCTATTATACTTTTGTACAAGCAAGCCCCAACCAAACAATTTCTTATTTAGGAGCATCCAGTCCTATGCAAAAACAGGTGGCATCTATCTGTAGGATTTTGCTTTCCCACAAAAAACGTGTCACGGTCATGAGTAGCTCACTTCATGAACCACATGGTATTGCGCTTGGTTAAAAAAAAAATCATAATGTTAACAAATACTGTCATCAAGTGGGTTCAGAGGCCAGAGCTACAAGTGAAAGACACCAGAAAAGAGCCAAAAGAGTGAGCGAGTGAGGTTATGTGGGAATGACTGAGTTCTGAGGTGTGAGTGTATGTGCAAACCACTGAGGACGTGAGAGCAAAGCAACAGTTATATGCCAGAAAATTATGTCTTGTTATGTCTTGTGAACTGTGCCATTATGTGCCATTATGACCATCTTAAGACAGTCAATATACATGCAGTATTTTCAGGACTTCTCACAGGTCAAACCGCAGTTCGCCCATTGATCAGCCCAGCCACGGGCCAACTGTTATCCGCAGTAAGCGTTAAAAACCCAGCTGAAACCATCTTAAACAGGGAAGGACAGCAGCTGGTTTTAGTGGGAAATTTCCAGCTGCTGCAAGGACAGGTGCTTTTCAGAAACAGGATGGCGTGATTGAAAGAAGGGTAGCACAGAAGGAAATAATAAACAGAGAACAGAGATGAACGAAGAGCTGAGGCTCCAGAACAAGAGACCGTGAATGACCAGCCTGGGTGGACTGTGATCTTCTGCCAAGAGACACCAGCCCCTTGATGCACCACCACCCAGACTACAGATGATTACAGAATGCAGAAAAACCAGAAGAAAAGACCATGAGATGCCACAATGCAGGGGGCGGGGCCAAGGAGGAAGTTCAGATCATAGGCCACTGCTGAGACCTGAGTGCTCAAACTTCCTCCTATTGAGCGAGGCTTCCTGTGTCGGGCCGGCCCTGCCGCCCCACTGGACACAAACACATCCTAACAACACCTCTCTCCCGCCAGAGGAACCTTTTCCTCCAGAGGCCACCATGTTCCTCAATCAATGTTTATTGATTTTGTGAGGGTTTTCATTTTAAACGTCAATAGTTTTGTCCTTAGGGCACGAAGCACGTAAGTAGCTTCACACCAAAAGCTTAGCGGACAGTTCTATTAGTTGTTTGCGACCTTGTATGACAACTCTAGACCTGCTGTATGATCACCAGGCGATCATCCAGCTCCTGTTCCCTTTCCTCTTCCCTGTTTAGCTGTGTGGCCGTACAGTAACTATTTATAACACTATTACAGTGCATTTCCTATACATTTATAAATTTGTGTTAATTTCTGCAACTTAATGGAAAAAACCCAGAATTTGACCCACTTGAAACTCAATTGTGGAAATTCAGAGCACCACCCATCCTTCCTATGACCAATTTACATCTCCGTTGTAAACTGTGCGTGCTCGATGGAAGTCTATAGTTGGGAATACAGGAAAAAGCAAAGGGATAAGAACAAACCCCAATTCCAATGAAGTAGGGACGTTGTGTAAAACGTGAACAAAAGCAGAATGCAATGATTTGGAAATCTCATAAACCCACATTTTATTCACAATAGAACACGGACAACATATTTGATGCTGAAAGTGAGACATTTTACAATTTCATGAAAAATATTAGCTGGAATATAAATGAAGATTCTCCGTGCAAACTTTGAATTATTCCAACACTAAACCCCATAAAAATGCAGTTGCTGTATTCAAACTTGTAGAACTTACAGCCTATTTTATATTGCAGTGAAGAGCCCAGTGTTTGTAATGATCTAAAATAGTTCCTACCGAACTATAGGGAACTGTGAACTACATGATATTCAAGGTCCTGATATTCTACATTTAAAGTAACGCTGTGGCCATAAAAACACGGCATCCTGAGTTTGAATATTTTTCTCAATACAAGTGATGATGTAGCTTCAGTGAAGCGCTGCAATTAGCAGATACAGAATCTGTACATCACATTTTCCTCGCTTTTAACCTACTTAAGGGAACTCAAGAGAAAAGTTAGAGTTTCAGGGTTCAACACCTCTGCGCAGATTTAAATGCCGGCATCTGGAAATTTCAAAATGTAATTGCTAAATAATTCTGTAACTGAATTTCCAAATGTCTTACTTCCCTGGATGAATTTTCCACAGTCTCTGTGACACGAATACTGAGTTATAAAACCTTAAAGAGGCACGTGCACAACAGGAAAAAAATGACGTTATTTGTATTCTGCGCAACAAGGTTAATCCATCTGTAAAACTGGGTGTTTGCTCGATTTCCTGACTCGGAGGAAAAGGTTCCTCAGTGGAATTTCTAGAGGAACACATTAACTAAGCCATTAACCATCACTACTCCTCCTCCCGAGTAGAACCATTCAAATCAGCCAGGCTGTTTGAACTCTTTCAGAGTGAAAGTGGAATCTGATAGGGCACGTCAGCTCTTCTGTGGACTCCTTGAGATGGATCTGCACGCACACACAGAGGGCACACGCTGGGGAAAATAATAGCCTGACAATGACACACATATGAGTAACTCACTTCCCCGCTCACCTTCTCTCCAGGGCATTCGGGTAACGCTTCAGGCTTTCCTCTGTGCATTTGACTAGGGCGGGGTTTGCTTCACTGGCAAGTACCTGCAGAACACAGCTCACCTGCAGGCTGTCCCCTGGGATACAAATACCGTGACGACTGCATTCCTGGCCGCTCTTCATTCGATCGTATCGCCCTGAGGCTCCCCAAGCCATTCGCAAAAACAGCGAGCCAGTCTGCGAGTTCAGTTACACTCTGAACTTATGCTACTGAGCTCGGATATTAAAAATGATTTCTTCTGTCCATATTAAATTTTCCGTCCCGAATATTTTCCTTTTCTCGCTAAAGAATGCCCAGCGTGCTGCAGGGAGAAACCAAACGTTTGAACTGCTACTGTTTTTAAACGTGGGCCGTGATCTTTTTTCCTGTCATCTGGAAGACCAGAGGGAACTTTGAATTTGAACTTTGAGAGGGAACCGATTATGCGTAATAAATTCTTAGGTTTTAGGCCAGTTCAATTCATCAAAGTAACTGGAAGTTACTTAACTCGGCTGCATAAAAGCAGTGGACATAATATTTTTAAGAAAATCTAAAGTTGTATTTTTATTGGTCGCAGTCAGCAGTGCATAGCAAGTGGAAAAGGTTGCGCCAATATTGGGTTAGCATACGTAGGTAGCATGACTGGGCTAAGCAACAGCACTAGGAGCGGAGAGCCTTTGACCTTGAGGTCAGAGAACTGAGAGGACTGGCCAGGGATTGTGACTTTGAGTGCTGACTGAACCATAAAAAAGCCGTCCCGTTCCCGACCCTGTAGGCTGGACCCCGGGGGTTTAAACTTGAAATGAGCAGTAACAAGTTAGTCAGAAAAGTCAAAAGAGCAGGGGTGTCCTCGGCAGGCTTGGTCCTGCAGCTGTAGTCTGGTCTCACTGGAGGGGTGCAGAGGCTCAGGCTGGAGGACCAGCGAGAGGAACAGGTGACACTGCGCTACAACCTGGACTAACCACTGAGGAACTGCTGGGATTTTCATCTGAAATGATCCATATGGCAATTCATGACAAACAAAGAGAGCGCGCGAGAGGTCTAGATCTTGCGCATTATTGAATTCACATTTCCCTGTAATTCAGCAGGAAATATTTGGGATCCTTGAAAACATTGGAATCTCCTCAAGAATTTCAAACAGGCCTCAAGTTTCACAGATTTGATTAAAGCAGCTGCATCTGACAAACCCATTCATTGGATCGCCAGAGTTTACGAGGTTAATTTATTAATAATCAAGGAAAACGACTGATAACCAGTGAAGGATAATCCTGAGTTTAAAGGCACTTTTTGTGCCTCCACTATTTTCGGTAGCAGATGCTACTGGTCGAGCATCACCCCGAAACTTCTCCCAGTGGAAGAGTTCCCAGTGAGCTCAGACTCGGCATCACGGCAGAGAGATCGTGCAGATGAATTTCAGAAAGCTGCCGGGATGGCTGAATTGCAAAATATCTGAGGCTGGAAAGCTATCAGAGACTCATAAATGAGGCGTAGCTCAGAAACAGTGAATATTTTGCAACATTGAAAACATATTTTGTACTATTTTATAGCTCCTCTAATGACATCAATTGGTTTTCTCTGAGAGCTGTATCTCCTCTGGTTTATTTTAAAACTCCCTTTAGCACATAAAGCCAGCATTCATTCCATCTTTTAACCAGCACATGACACTCGACAACCCCCCTTCCTCTGACTGATCTGTTATTGGTAGGTGATGATGAGATGGTAAATTATTGAAAATTTGAGCTTCATGTCCTCTTATGCATTGGTCAGTGAGGCGATGGAAAAATCACTGCACAAAAGTCAACACTGACAGGTCCATGACCTTTCAGGCTCAAATGACGCCACTGTGGAAATAAGTTCCCTTCAGCACTTTAACCCTCAAAGTACTAAATGCAGCTATTGTTGCTCAACGATGTAAGATACCAAAATCAAAGCTGTTGAAAACCACAGCTCCCACAGGGGAGCTCTTCTAAACAAGTTGCCACATGATAGGTTTTCAACTGCACCAACTCTGCCAAGGAGGTATATGTTTTTGCCGGCGTGGGTTGGTTGGTTTGTTCGTTGTCAAAATCGACAACCATGTCACTTCATTCCATTCGTCGTCTGCCTGTCTGTCTTTGTTTGTTATTAGGATCTCTCAAAAACAGCTGCATAGATTTCAAACAAACTTTGCAGGATGTTAAAGTAGCACAAGAGGAACAAGTGATTAAATTTCGGCATATCTAAGCCAAAGTACAAATCCAGCTATGCTGGCGGAGATTTGAAGTCTCGAGTCAGACACCAGACGATTTCAACAGTGGTCCCGGTAGGCGGGAGTCATTTGTTTGTTTGTCTGTCTGCCTGTTGGCAACTTATCTCAAAAACGATTGCATAGATTATAACCAAACTTTGCAGGATATTTAAGTAGCACAAGTGGAACAAGTGATTTAATTTATGCATATCTAGGCCAAAGTACAGCTGAGATATAGGCCAGTGTTCAAATCCAGCCATGCTGGCGGAGGTATGGGCTCTCGCGAGTCCAGCAGAGAAAGTCTGAAATGACACCAGGACCAATTCATTACATTTTGGTAGTGATCTTGGTTAGGGGTTAGGGATTAGGGTAAGGGCCCTGGGCGGAGGTGCTGTGCTCTCTGAGTGCTCTTGTTAAATTTCTCATTTTTTTTTAATTTATTTCAGCGCTCTAAGGGTTAAGGTTTAGAACTCATATGTGACCTCAGACATGTATGGAACAGCCTTTTGGAGAAATCTGGCCATAAAATTCACTTTTTCCCCCCCCGAGTTCCGCTTTGGAGGGTCGTATCTCCAAAATTAGCATATTTTTTGTGCCATTTAACTTGTAAATGAAAAACATCAGAGAGCACTGATGTGAAAATTTGAACATCTTGATTATCATATTAGCTGAAAAATTACCAAAATAATCAACATTGCCATTTTTCACACATATAGACCCAACTGGAAAAAAAGGCATAAATTTCACAGGGCCTAATTTAGGTATTTTCTCTTTCAATCCGGACTTTGTTCGTTGAAAGGACACAATTCAGACATTTAAAAAAATCTTGTACTTATGTTTCTGTCATAGCACTTCTGCTTTACTTCTCAAAAACCTGTGGGTTCAGTAGGAGTGCGCAAGCTTTTATAACCATGACTTTAAGGCTGACCAAAAATCTCTCCCGAATCTGTACCTGGCAAAAAAAGTGCATATTCTAGGTTATATATCTCAAAAAAGTAAGTAGATAACATTTTGTGAAATCAGGCTAGTATACCGAGATACTTATTTTTAAAGATTTATAACATTTCTTCAGAAGGCTATGGACATGAAAATACCACATTTTATCCATGACATGTTTTTCATTATGACACTTGCAAAACCTTAAATGGCTCCAGCCCCAAAATGACAAGGAGTACAAAATTCCAATTTTCAGAAATTTTATATTACCTAGCTAATTATCTACCAACAAACAGAAAGAGAAAACAAAGGGGTTTGGTCGTGCAGTCTCCTGAAGGTAACAAGAAACAGCCCTACTTATTAAAAATATTGCGTAACAAGAAATATTCTTTTCCCAAAAAATATTAGTCACAATCACACACGTTTTCAATAACTTTGTGCTCATTGCAATGTCAACACAACTGAGTCATCTTCGAGTGTTTTATGCAATCAGGAAATATTCGACTATTCCTCCATACAGAATTGACAATAATAATAGATGAGTCACAAGTATTTCAGTGATAAAACCCCAGATGCATTACACAACCAAACAACCAAGCAAATAACAGTATTAAAATAGATTGCCCTTGGTACTATTTTCCCTTATGCGTGCCCTAAAATTAGGTCAAAATGGGAGCTATGACCATGTCATCAAATAAGGCTTCTGGAAACAGCTGATATGCATTGCCTGTTTAAGTTTCAGGGCTGACCTAGCAAAGGTTCACCAGCTAGAGTGGTAACAATCGATGGGATAACAGACCATCAAACAGACAGAAGGCGGAGGGGACAACAATAGCCGATTGACAAGAATTGCCGTGGGGGTGAAAGTGAGAAATCCGACACAAATGGGTTCCTCCTATTTGAAATCAAACATTTTTGAGAAGCTCGTGCCAGTAATGTAGCTAAAGTAAGCTCTCTTGTCTGGCCTTACAACTAAGTCATAATATTTGCGCATTAGTCTAAGTGAATTGTTCATGAGTTCCCTTTGTTGTTTTCAGCCAGCATCACCTCCTCATCACTGAAGCACCTTCAATAATGCCCAATGACACATTCCTATTTCAAATCCACAGAGGTTTAGTTCAATAGCCACACCATCCGCAATTGCAGAGAAGGAAGCTTGGTAAGACTTCTTGTAATAAAAGTTCTGCACTGTCAGTTTAATTGCTTAACTAATGCAGGAACACCATGTGTGGAGCCACGCTCATCATCACTGCTAACTAAATAATTACCCTCATACTTCAAAGAATTCCCTGGACTCCGTTGGTATGCTGATAGCAGTACGCACCTGCAGCACAACTCACTTTGAAATGGTGTCTAAGTGCAGCACATACCCATTTTCTGGATTTAGTTCCTCCACAAAATTATGGGGATTGAGTTCAGAGACATAGGCAGTTGCTCATGAAAGGAAACCAGATTTCTGAAACTCCCAGGGATGATGAATTAGAAGAATCAAATTACTGCAATGGACCCCAACCCTGATATACTGAATGAATGCATAGATGTTTATAGATCTGGATGTATAAGTAAATATGAATTTTATGCTGAAGAAGTGTATATGAAAGCACAATTATGTATTATGTACTGTATGAATGCACGTACAGTGCTGGCAAAGTGACAGCCCATTGCTACATCATTAAATCCAAACATTGTGCTTAATTACATAAGCCACGCCAGAAAGTATGGTTACAGAGCCAAATGTAAATGCTCTACAGAGATCCAGGCACGACATAAATTGATTAGCAGAAAAGTTCTGATTCAATCTCAGCTCCTTAAACTTTTCAAATGAAGCATAAAACAGCCCTTCAAGTGGAAAAGGCACAACGTGGGCAGAGAATTTCAGTAAAATGGATCACAAAGACAATCTCTTTAAAGCATTTGAAATCACTCTTGTATTTTCTCTTTACGGCCTCTATTTGTGCAAAATGTCTCAGAGAAGGTGTTTTGTCCAACAATCACGCTCTGTACTGTATATCCGTATCTTAACAGTTCACTTTGAGTTGAAAACGCAAAACTTATTCCAGGTCAGTATTTTTTCCTCAGAGTAGGTTTGTAAACACGGCCCTAGGGGTCTAAACGGATGCCGGATGCCACTCTCATCACATGTTGGATGACTGACAACTTTGGCTTACAGTTAGCATGCTTTCCATCTCAGCTAAATAGATGCTGTATTCCAATTCACCACAGTATGGCGATTGTGTTCCCACAGCCTTAACTGCAAAATCAAAGGTAAGACACAAAAAAAGGGTATTTTGCTCTGTGCACAAATGCACACAGAAAGATGCAAATACGCACACTTATTGCATGAATGGACTTACAACACCCCCACCGCCCCACACAGACACACACACATACACGCCAAGAATGATGAAGTTATCCACAGTTAGCTGTAATGGTTTGCCATTTCTTGAGAAGAGTTGGATGATTTCTATTTATGCTCCTTACCTTTAGTACATTACATATCATAATTACTCAGGTGAAGAATGAAATCATGCATCAAGGTGCATAATGGACACAGACGTAAGATTGCATCATGAGTTCAAAAATAATTGAAGCCACTGTAATTGGCCCGCAGAGGTGAAAACAGCAGAATAAGCCAACGGTGTGATCTCTGTTACCTGCCCATGTGTCGCGGTACCGTGAGTACCGTGGGACGGAATAACCACGCTCGAGCTCACATGATTGCCTCCGCAGACATTACAAGGCTTTCATCGTGCTTGGGCTTGCACGAGCGACACGGTCCGGAGTGGATTGGTATGCGGTGTGCAGAGGCATACAAATTTAACAACAGGGTCTTTGTTTTGTGAGAAGGCTAAAGGTGCAATGTGAAATGGATTGCAGACGCCTTGATCCTTCACGTAGCTTCTAAGTACCTTGAACAAAAAAACTATTTACGGAATAATAACCAACTGTACCATTAACCCGCAGCGACATTAAGACTGTTGATTGTAATAGTCCCTGGTAAAATATACGATCGCGATTGGCGTGCGGTTAATTACAACAGAGTCCGGCCAACTTTCACTTAAACAAATAAACAGGACGTACCATGGTGGACAGTGAGCGGTCGACGTCGTTCATTCAAGTCTCTCAAAACAAATTGTATCCACACTCCTACAATTTAAACAAACGGACTGTCGGGTGCGTAGTATTGCTGCCTCTGGTCACAGATCTATGAACATCACTGCAGTCACCCGTAGTCACACCGCGAGGTTTACGGTCCGTCTCCAGGAACTGAAGGCACGGGATTCACTCTCTCCGCCGGCGGTAACTCTGTGCTCAGGAATGCTCTGCAGCTGGAGACCGGACGGAGGAAGTTTCTGCCGCCTGCGTACAGAGGGCGGCGGAACGGGACGTCCAATTGGCTGCGCAGACAGACGCTCTAGAATTAACCACGGTAATAAGCAGGTGTACCCAACCACGATTCTGGTTATTGAGTCCCCGCAGACTTTGTCCATCACTGGAGCATACAAATCTATCAAAAGGAAGAAGAAGGAAAAAACACAAATCATCATCACTGCGACTACCTACAGAGGCTATCAAGATGAAGATCGCCTTGTAAATCCGAGTTTAGGGGAGGTCTGCAGACACGTTTTACGGTTTAATTAGACTACTATGTAGTTCTAGCCCTTTAGATTGGTAATGAGGTATGAAAGTGCAGAGACAGGCCTGGACCGTGAGCCATTTCATATAATTATCCAATGCATTACCAAAGTTTACGCGTACGGATACCAATATATTACGTGGAAGCGACCCCCCCTCTTCATTTTGGTCCCTTAGAGTCCCACAAACTGACGCTTTTCATCTCCGTGCGCGGCTGTTTTTTGAAGGAGTGGCAAAAGGGAATCACCCGCAAGACCCCCTGGGTGCGCTGATGACATTAGGGCGCATTCAACGGAAGCGAACTAACCACAGGACCCCCTGCATTCGCTGTTTACATTTATGTAGATGCAGATTAAGAGATACGAGCGGCGCCCGGGCCACGCGTCGGCATTCCGAGGTCACTTCGGGTATCTCCCGGAGGAAAAGAGAGTTGTAAACAGGAAGCTATATCTGCGCCGACCCTTGTAATTCTGAACGCCGTGCGAGCATGGATCCATGTGTGCCCGGGCTAAAGCCGCTTTCACACAAACCAATTTTTCGCACGACAGATTAGCTACATTCAAAGTCAATGCAAAGACCCGAATTCGTTTCGCGTCCGGTGTGAAAGCATCTTAAGGGTGGAGTGCCTTGGCCATTTGCGAGTCCGCTTTCTTTCGCGCTGTTCTTGTATTTTTATCTTTCTATGTGTGTTGTGACTTGGAGTTAAATTCGATAGAAATGGTTCGGTGACAGATGTCTGATGTTTTGGCTCCCGCCCAGATCATTGGACTTGAAACAAAACAATGACAATGGGGTTAAAACTTATTTGAGGGTATTTACGCATATATTGTGTAAGAATCACACGCCGTTTATACTTGGCCCATTTGACAACTCCTTTACGGGGAGCCAAACTAGGCTATTTATTAAATGTTCGGATATTATTTCTTGGCCAGCAGCGTGGCTTTTTATCATTGGTTCATACAGACAGGACTCCAAAAGTGAAATGACTTTTTTTGGTTTTTACAGTTCTTTACATTTAAAGTCAAATCATTAATCCAACAAAAGCACACAAGTCAAATCATCGGATTCAAATTTTCATTAAGCATAGATATAAATGCAAACTCAGTCTTCAAATACTTATACATTCCAAACTAAGCGCAAAAAAAACCTAACAAACATAACATGATTTTATTCAACAAATAATTCAAAAGACACCAAAGAAACAAGAAAAACAAAAATGTGTATGTCTTAAGAAGAAGAAGGCTGTCCAGCAGGCATCACTCTCAAGGGGGGTGGACTAAATGAACAGTTCTGTCAAGTGGTCAATCCCCAATTTCTCTCAAACCAGGGTCTAGTTTTTTATTAAAGTCCCCTGCAGCACTGTCTGGGAGGAGCAGCTGTATTGTCCTCCTGAGAGTGACCAGGTCCACTGATGTCTTTTGATATTCCTTAATTGTCTCCCACAGGACCTGCTCGACAATCCCACTGACGCTGGAGCTCAGGTGTTTTCAGTGCCTCTGATGGCCCGTAGAGGACGCTCTCAGCAGTCAGGGAGGATCTTGGCAGCCACCTGTTATGGGAGGCAGAGGAAACAGCAAGGCCCCAGACCAGCTTAGCCACGGAGCTCTCCTGGAATAGGTGGTGGATGTGTTCTGTATCTGTACACCCATGGGGGCACCGCTCTGTCAGGGCCAGGTGACGCACATGCATAAAAGACCTTAATGGACGGACATCCATGCGATATCTATCTGTTTGTGATTGAGCGATTTATGGGTGATATTGGACCAAATTATAGAAGGGCCTAGGACAGGGTTTCCCCTCGAGAGCATTACTGTTTATCCAGCTCTTAAACAGACTATAATTACCTCATAACTCCAGGAGCGTAGCATCGCCCTTCGGCAAAGTCCCTCAACAATCTATATACAGATGGGGGGGTCTCAGGCATATGGAGTTTTCAGGTCCAGCCAGCACAGGCCCGTCGTGCATAAGAAGGGAGTGGCATTGTACCTGGCAAACCTACTTGAGGCTTTCTCAATCTTCTGCTCACTCCGGACCAGTGCGGCCAGACCTTGAACTACAATGATGGTAACGATATCTGGGATCCCCCCGGCCTCCATTCCTCTCCTCCTTTGAAAACACGGATCTTTCGAGCCTCTCCATGGTGCTCCCCCAGACAAAAAAAATGAGCTGATAGATTTTTTTTGACAATGGCCCTGTCTGGGTGAAACACTCGGCCTACATAAAGGAGGAGAGGTAGGACGATTGCCTTCAGTACAAGGATCTTACCTGTCATAGACAGAGGCCGTGCGCTCCAGCTCCGCAGTTTACCCTCGGTGTGGCCTAGAGCTGTCTTCCAGCTTTCGTCGTCCTCTTCATCTGCATGGAAGATTAGCCCCAAGAGTTTGATGTTCTATCCCTGCACACAAAAAAAAAGCCGCGGGTCATTCTCACTGCCACTCCCTACGGAGGCTATCGAGACGAAGCTCATCCTGTAAATCAAAGTTAAGGGGAGGTCTGTAGGCACGTTTTGCGGTTTAATTTCTGTGTAGTTCCAGCCCTTCAGATTGGTAATGAAGTATAAAAGTGCAGAGAAGGGCCTAGAGTGGACCTGCTCTTCAAATCACGGTCCCGGAGGTCCGAGTACTGCTGGTTTTCTACCCTCCCTTTACCATGGAGTCTGGTGTAAAGACAGTTTGGCCAATCAGAGGCTCTTCGTGTTAATTTACTTACCTGGATTGAGAGAAAACCTGAGCTGAAGCTCGAAGCTGAGCTTCGAGGTCCAGATTTGAGGATACCTGGCTGTAAAACATATAATATGATTTACTAATGCAGGGGGGGAACAGTTAGGGACTCATGCCAGTAAGGAGACAGAAACAGTTTGCTCTTGCCCTGGCTGTTGAGCGCCAGTGGCTGCACAGAAGTCGTCCAACACCCTAGAAGCAGAGGTGACAGAATGGCTATCTGCAGCAACAATGGATATTACGTCCCATATCTGGGCTCTTGGATTTTTTTGGGTTAAACTTTCAAATTTGTGGCACAATGCAATGCACACATGGAGGCTGCTAGGTAACTTGAGGTCATTTCACTGTCCACACTGCGTTCAAACGGTTCTATGGTGGCAAAGTTACATTTTTTAAATTTCCATGTTAGGTGTTGTGCTTGACAGTGGAGCTTTGGTTCCATCCATTGATTTTCCGTGGGTAAGGAGAGAAGTGTTTTGGATTAAGGAAATGCATTTTCAGATGACACCACACTATACCAGAGTTGGACACTGCTCAGAAAAATCGCAGAGTCCTAATCATCCTCTAAGACAAGTGTTTTACTAGTCAGACACTACATTTTTTCGAGGAAAAAAATCCTTCTTTTTTATTTTGGTGGAACAGTCACACCCATTCTCACTGAAAAGGATTCCAGAATGGCCCATGAGCAAATGAACAAAGTTTTTCTACAAAACCCAGAAAAGCTTTTTGACAAGGAAGCCTGTTTTTTGCGACTGGACCACATGGGCTTGGACACATGATCGCCCTTGTCCTAACTACATCCCTCTGCTACGGTTCTGGCTAATACAGACCAGAAAGAGTAAAATTAAAGAAAATAAATCACAAAAGGCAGTCAAAATCAAATAAGTCCATATATTTTTTTTCACATTCCACAGTTGGTGCGCACATTTCCAAGTTTCTTATAGTGTCGCAATGGGAAGAGCTGGCAGCGCAGGAATGCATGTGAATTCCAGAGGAGAATACGAGGGGTAACAGAGGTTAGGTCGCACTATCGCTGGCGATTACTGACAGATTTATGGCTTTTTCTGCCAAGGAAGGTCATTTTACTCCAAAAAATCCTGGCAATTGGTGCTTAACCCCTCGAATGCTGAAATAAATTTTGACAAAATATGCAACAGCTTTGATTTTGATATCTTACATCACTGAGCAACGATATTTGCCTCTAGCACTCTATGGGTTAAATATAGAGTGCAGGAAGGGCAATGGGACAGAGGACAGTCTGTATGCCAGGTATCCCACGCCCCATGGCAAACCCTCCTCAGCCCTGTAGGAGCTCAACGTGGTGACCATATCACAAACACAGACACACACACACACACACACACACACACACACAGACACAAACACACACACACACACACACACACACACACACACACACACACAGATGAATTTAGGGTTGAGGGGTATAAAAGGATTAAAAACCATTGGTCTGATAAGCCTTAAAAATGCGTCAGTGCATTCTTTGAACACTACGAGACCTTCTTTGGTATGGTTTTGCCTTAAATACAAAGAGAGCAAAGGGACAGCCAGATTCCCAAGTCAGCTGAGTCTCACTGAGTGGATCGGAGGGGCTATTCCACAGTATAGACCCGTTTACTAATAGTCATCCGGTTCATTAACACACAAACGTATTTTGGTGCACCATATTTTGGTATGGGGATTTGGAAAACTCTATGTGTGCTCGCATGTTCAAAAATATATCAACGCCTGCTCATCCAATACCCAACCTCTTCTCTGCCAGGACAGTTTTTTCTTGATGTTAAAACACTGCTACAGGGGTTTGCTTCCACACCAGCAAGAAAAGTGTGAGCCCTGTGGTGCCTGCTTGAAAAATGCCATTGTCTGATTTCTATTTTTTTTTTTTTTTTTTTTGCAAAATGCATTTTATAGTCTAAATTTTTTTTTATCATTTCCTGGTAGTTATCGCAAAGCCTAACAAATGGACTACGTAGATTTGTTCAATAAATTTTATATTATCAATCATTTGCTTATTATTTTAATGTATGTTAGTCTGAACATCAAGCAACATAAGACATATGAATAAAACTGCAAACACATTTTTTTCTTGTGCATTCAACTTCCAAGGGCCGTCTACAGTCACACTCTGAGTCTCTCTTGCCGAAGGTTTAGTGAACTTGGGCAGTGATGTTAGACAATTAAACCTGGCCCAAGGTGGGCTTTCCAGCTGATCCCAATGAGGTGTCATGGGGTTGAGGTTAGGCCTCTCGAAAAACGATGCATGGAACTTGCTCTGTTCAGGGTTCACCGTCATGCTGAAACAACAAACCACAAAAAAACAACCTAAAACCACAAATTGTCCAGATAATATTGGCCAGGTCGTGTATTATTCCCCATTTTACCCCTTCCTCCATTGATCTTTGTATGTGCTACAGCTGCTCTGCAACTCTGACTTGGATTACCTGGATTATTTGGTGAATGCGTAGCTGTTTATACTCATTACAACTTGTCCTTAATATAAAAATTAAGTCTATTTTATTCAGTGAACACTTGCTCAAAAAAAGTGGGATGAGGAAGATGAAAAAGAAGGCAGCCATTTGCACTCGACCGCGGGTGTCACTCCAGGCCGCACTAGCGCAGCGGGAAAGGCGTAATTACTATACAATTAGCCTTACTCTATATAAGCAACTGCCTCGCCGCCTCCACACAGCACTGTCCGCTGCCTGTAACGCACTCTTTTTAAGGACAGATTTGGCGGGACAGACCCAAACAAAGGGCGGTGGACCCAGGGAGCGTCTCACGCAGATGCGTACGCAGGTGGCGAGAAGTCGAGGTTTGCGGCCTGAAGGCCAGGAGGCCTGAGGGCAGTGCGCGTAAACAAAGCCGTAACCTCTGGCTTGGCTGCGGACTGGATTCGCGCAAATTGTTTCCAGAGGCTTCAGAGGGGAAAGGAGGAAGGCCTCTGCAGCAGGTGCTGCAGTCCTCTCCAACATTTCCCAGCCAGCGTTCAGCCCCGCGGATCAGACGCCGCATAACCCGGGGACGTGGTGGAAGGCATGTAGACGCCGTTAACTTACGTTTTTACAATACAAAAATAGCATTTCCTCAACTCTTTTTCCATGCAGCAGTTTACTCGTTGTTGAGCAATTTTTCAAGCACGCCCCAGTTAAAGCCTCTCATTAAAGAGCAAGTAATGAAAATGGTTGAACACGTGAAGCTTTGTATTCAAAATTTTCACTCAATTTAAATTGAATGCTATTGAGACGAGTAGCGTGCAGCATAGCTAAATGAACCGCGCATATTCCTGCTTAATTTTGTCTGATATTTTAGAGCACGGCCAGGGAGACTCACATTACAGGTGCTGTAACACAATAAAATAAGAAAAAGTCCCGATGATATGAACGAATTTTATGAGCATTTTACTCCGGTTTATGCCAGCCACGGTTCATCTCCTCTTAGATAAATGACAGATACTCCCCTTTTCTTCACCACTACCTCCCTGCATAAAAGACTTTGCTCTCAAAAATGGAATTACTGAAGCTGAGGTATATTCCTGCTCTGTCATGAGCACATTCCCCAGATGTAGCCTACCCTGAAAGCGAAGCAGATGGTGATATGCATGTGTACGTGTACGTGTTTGAGAGCCAAGGGCTTAGCTGAATCCCTTTCACGCATTCCGTGCCCTCTGTCAGGAATGTGCGAAACATCGGGAGGCTAGGTCAGCGGAATGGAACGGTTTCTATTTTGGACATATTTGGGAAATGACAACAGGAACAAAAAACAAATAAAAAGGATTCTCTTTTTCCCACAGATCTGGGTTGCTCTGCAGTGACGGCTCCCAGAGCTGGGAGGGAAATCTTGTCAACAGCATCACCTTGTTGGTAATTTGGCTTCTATCCTTTGGACCAAAACTACTTCTCTATCCCTCCCCCACTCCAGCTGGACTGCAGGGAATGCCGATCAAATTCAGAGAAAATTCCAGAGAGGGGGGAATGGAAGAAAAGAGGAGAGATGAGAATGGCGAGGGGTGAGAGGAGATGATGGTTCATGGCAGTGATGAATTCTGCAGGTTGGGGTAATCGTGCTCTGTACTTAAGGGCCATCCATACCAAGAACGATAACTATTGACAATAACGATATGAGCATTCACACCAACAACAAAAACATTCCATAATTAGGGCTTTTCCGCATTTAAGGGTTTATTTTGAATGACTGTCAGCTTTTATTGTATTGAACATCACTCTGAATGTGGTCAAGCACAAAATCGTTCTGGATGTGTTAGTTTTAGCTTTGGAGTGGATTCCACCATTCACTTGAGTTTTAGCGATTTTTACTGCTAGGCGTTGTCTCTTGTTACGGCTTTAGGTATGGAAAACCCTTCTGAGTGGGTCAGGGTAAGGAGTGCAAGGGAGGTGTGACAGTAAATATTGGTAAATGTAAATTAGGTAAATACATTCAGTAAATATAGGAGGAGTAGTTTTCAGTTGGGTTCACTCAGCTCCAAGATGATCGTAATCCTTGTATTTTATTCATTTAGTGGCATGTGGGACTGTTAGCCTTATCACGAGTTCCCTCCAAAAGTATATTAATGGTTGAGAAAGAAAAAAAAAAAACATTGATATTATCAGAAATAAATGCTAAGTTGCCAAAGAAAAGGAACTGCAGTTGAAGGCAGATTTTACAGGGAATTTAAGTAAAAACAACGGTTGGTGGGACGGCAGCAGACACCTGAGTGCAGGGGTGAAAATGTCTCCAGCCATCGTATGATACTGCAGTTATGCAGTTTTATCTGAAGTAACTAACAGTTGATCAGACTGAGCAGGGACCAGTCCTACCAGGAGCGATGAGAGGTTAAGAGCCTCGCACTAATCTCACTGTGAATATAAAGGGGCTTAAACCACCAACCACCTGAGTCTTTGGCAACATGGCAAGATATCAACCTCTAATCAGCAGCAAGAAACAGCTAGATTAGAATTTGCCAAAAAATACAGAAACAAGCTTAAAAAAACTCTGGAGAATACGTTTTGTCAACCACTGAGACAAAAATAAGCCTTTACTAAATAAATTTGAAGCCAGAAGTGTGGAGAAAGGAAGGATATTCATCAGTAGCAAGGCTTGTGGGCTTCGCCCGGTCAGCTGTGGTGAGGTGCCGACCGATTGTGGTCAGAGGAGGTACAAATCATGAACAGGCGACATGGTGCTGGCCACACAAGGCTTATTGATGCACGGGAGCAATAAAGACAATCCTGTCTGGTCCAAATGGACAGAAAAGCAACTGTGGCACAAGTCGCTAAAAACTTCAGTGATTGAACACACAGTGAATCTCATCCAGCCCAGTCCCTTAGGTAAAGTCTGTACCGAGTCAAATGGCTCATCAGACCTGGTGCTTAACCCTAGTTGCAGTAGCATGTTGTAACAACTAGGAGCATTGCTACACCCCCTGGATGGGATGCTCATCCTTTGCAGGTTACCCCCACCCCAGCTCTTCATAAGGTTTCCCTTGCAATTTGGCAGTACCCAATCACACTCTTTAGAGAAGAAAGACACAGTGGGAATGAGGTATTCTGCCCAAGAACACACCACAAAAACCATGGCAACAACTCAAGCTCAGGGCCTTTTTCAACCCTAAATCTATGAGGTCCCACAGAGAGGTGTAGTCAACTTTGGGTGCAATCATAATTCGGTAGATCATACATGAGAGGTGAGGGTGTGTACTTTTATGATGGGTGGACATCTTGCGATGTATCTGATCGACAGACGGAAAATAGTATGGAGGACATCAGACAGTCAACAAGGTTAATTTATTAGATAGTAATAGTAGAATAGTAGAAGTTTTGGACATGGTCACATTCATTGAATCCATGGAAACACTACAGTATATAATTTTGGCATTTTAAGTATGCCAGCTTCACAGCATTCTCATCCATTCTAGGCAATTTACATAAGTACTATCAGAGAGGTAAGTGGTTTTTAACTAGCTTTCAGAGGCAGTTATGGCTGCCCTTCAAGGACAAACAACAAATCTAATCCTGATGGTTGTGTGGTGTAAAACCACAAGTGCAAGATAGTTACCGCATTCACACCCACACAAGCAATTACAAACGCACATTAAGGAGTCAGGCTCCATTGCTGTACATGCTGATCTGCATCAGTACAGCTTACACACTGCCTCCAGGGGCTCATTTGCTCTGGAATGACTCCTGAGGCCAGAGGAGGGCCAGATGTGGGTCGACCCAAAAATGTGTGCTGACCTGCACAGCTCCACAACAGCCAAACAACCTCTGCACAAATGTTTGTGGCCCTAACACCTTTTAAATTAATATTAGACATCCCATTGCTCCTTCGTTTTGTACACACAGCTCAAAACGTGAAGAGAGGCCAGTGGCTCAGTCTGTGGCAACTGTGTAACTGGCTGTTTCTGATCACATTGCCTCCTGTCGCTGGATTGATCTTACGGTCATTGATTTCTGAGATGGCTAAATTCTTACTGGAAGCTGTCATGGTCACATGACTGCTGGCCTTTACCATTAGGTCATCAATGGGCTTTTGGATGTTATGCGATCACGTGCCGTGATCGCGTCCAGGAAGAAGCTGGTTGTTGAGCCGAATGACCATGGTGGCAAAGTCCGCCAGATCGACAAAGTCAGACGTAATGATGTTGACCCCGTTGACACCCGGCTTCTGAACTTCCACCCAGGCCATGATAGCTGGCAGATTCCTGCCAAAGGAAGGTGAGGAATAGAGTCAATCAAATGATATATATGCAGTTTTAAATCACTGCAAACTGTAAACACTGGTGTACGGTTGTGCAGCAACATACATTCAAACAGGTCTTCAACTCCAGGTCCGGTGGGCCACAGTGTCTGCAGTTACATGCTCCAAACATTCAAAACACTGGCAGCTTTTACTGATGAGCAGACTTTCTGGACCATGAAGGAGGAAATGAAATAACATGATAAACTGAATAATTATCTGACTCTTTCATCCAAGGCAAACTCAAAGTTTGTTAAACGTAGCAGGGGCTAATCCCTCTGGGGGCAAAGTGAGGTTAAGGGACTTATCTTATCATGGCCATACTGAGTCTCAAACCATCCAATTACGAGTCAACTATCTGAACCACTAGGCTTCAGGCTGAACAAAAATCCATTGGAGAAGCAAATAGCTGCAGAAAATGTGGCCCCCAGGAGCAGGAGTCCTGTAGCACTGCCCGTTCTTCCATATGTAACCTGTTTACTCCTGGTGAGAGACATAAGGGTTCCTCTTCCCCAGGGAGAAACACACACAGGACAGATGACCAATGCACACTTAACCACTCACTCACACTGTCAAACCTACGGGCAATTCAGGGTCACCAGTTAGCCTGACCCCCCAGTCTCTGAGGAGGACACCAGTGTGCGCTTAGGAATTCCACATGGGGACACAAATTACCTGACACCACAAATACCGAAGGTCCATATTAGAGGGTCTTTATCAGGATTTGATTAGGAACTTTTTTATCTGGGGCAGCAGTGGCAATCGAACTAATGCAGGGGAAATGTAACTGAAGGCTGGTTTGGAACTGTGACAAGCCCAGTGTGATCTCAGTGCACACAGAAGGATTTCATTAGCCGGTGAACTGCAGGGGAGGAATATTTATTTACAAGCACAGCTCCCTACAGGGGAGACAATGGCCTGCAATCAGCCCTGAGATTTCTTGGGCAAAGAAAAAGACATTGTCATGCATACAATGTCTGACATCAAACGTGCATACAAATGCATACAAAAGTGCTGACATCAATCTGCGCAGTCAAACACAAGTACATTTACACTTCAATTGCAAGATAAAGACAAGGGTGTCAACTGGTAATTTTTGCTCATTATTAATCATATTCTATTAGAAATAAATCTAATAGAATGAAGTTCAAATATTATAGCAAGGTCATTCATTATGTCATGTTCCTGTATTTCAATTCTGCATGGCTGTTGGGAAAAATAGCCACCAGCCATTTTTAGTTTTGCAGGATTAATATAATAACTGTTAATGAAAGCAGAAAGCGGTGACTGTTGAGACCTGAGGGACAGTGGAGAGCTCTAAAGCAGAATGTTTATTTATTCCAAAGTCAACAGCACAGACTGTACTAACGAAGGGACTCACAACCCCAGGAATCAGGCGGTGGGGCGAGAAAAAATATCAGACAGTGATGACAGGAAAATCACAAGTGCGGTGAAAAACAAATCCCCGACGGTCGGTTTGAGTAGGTGCTGATGATCTCCATACATTATGGGTGACACTATCACAGGAAGCAATGTCCACAGGTCAGAGGGAGGTCAAGTGGAGGCATTCAGAGTGAACTCCACTCCAGCATCGAAAATAAAAAGGCTAGACTGGAATTTGGAACAAAAAAACAAGTTAGAAAATATGATTTTAGGAAACAAATATAATGGATAGAGAGGTGAAGACAACTTTATCAGAGATAGAAAAGAGAAAGAGTAGAGAAATACAAGGACTGCTCTGGGCCCGCAGCATAAGACTTCATAGTCAATGCATAGTGGTGGTACACAGTAAAAATATGAGCGTTAATTCAACTCCAGCAGCGTTAATGTGAATCGACTCATATAGTGGAATCACAAAAAAGAATTGATTTAATACTGAGCATTTTACAATGTATATTGGTGTGAAGTAAGCATGTAGGAATGGAGTGGTAAACAGGCACTGCACACGGTAAAGACTCAATGTTATCTGAAAAATCACAAGATGGTAGCGGCAGACACACTCATCCTTGCCATATAGACTGTGACCTCAGCTCTAACATAACTCTATCAGCTATAGGACTGCACAGTAAATATATTAGGGTTAAAATAACTCCAATAGTGTATTTGAGTCTACGATGGCCGGAATGGACTCACAAACTCAACTGGAGTTAAATTAACACTGAGAAATTTACTGTGATGGAAACTGTGAGGAGTGGAGAAAAACTGTGCTGAGGGCTCACTGGGAGGCATTCCTCTCAGCCACTGGTCACTTCAGCTGTCTCCTGGCAACGCAGGTGGGAGACCAAGCTTTTGCCGACTTTAAAATGTCCTACAGGGCAGTGCATTGAGCTTATCTCAGTTGGATGTGGACATTCATAAAGAGGAAATAACTGAGAATTAGCAGCACATTTTTTGGAGATATAGATGCTTTGGGCTTTTGTGTAAATAGATCCGCAGATCTGGGTTATTGCAACACAAGTCAATCAGGCCAGAGCAGTAGAACCCTGATTGAGAGTGTGTCTGGTGATTGAGAGTGTGTCTGGCTTGAGGCGACAACAGTACAGTAGAAATCTGGACAAAGCTAGGAAAGAGGAAGTCTGATTTGCATGTTTGCCCCTGGATAATAAACAATCCCTTTTCCTTCCTAACGACCCCTGCATCCTACGAGTCGCTCCATTAAACCACTTCCTCCTGGACTACTTGGATTTCCTGTGTGCCCAGTACACGCTACGCCCTGCATGATAACCAGACCTGACAAGCTCAATATTCACACGCTTTTCCCATATCTCACTCATTCAGATCTATTCTCCCAGAACACCATCAACCAACTCAATCCTCTGTTGAGAGAGAGAGAGAGAGAGGCGAGAGAGAGGGAGAGAAAGAGAGAGAGAGAGGTGAAAGTTCTTGATAATTTTCATATTTGTGTTCGGATGACCACATTGTCTCAGAACAGTTAAACACAGGGTTTTCTATGACTCATCACAGTTAATCACATTTTCAAAGTTTGCTAAAATTAACCCTAAGTGAAAATACTTAATTTAAATTTGTGCACTTAAAACCAGATGACATTTTTTCCCACTTCAAGCAATGCAAAATAGAGTGCTTTGGTCAGAGAAAGCATTTCTTTTCAATAAAAGTCATGTATTTTTTTAATATCTGGATTGCAAACAGAGCATATATGTTCAAATGTACTCTTTTAAGGAGAATTGTTGAGGCAATACAATACCCTGCATTTGTCTTGCAAATGAAGCTGATTTGTGTTGTTGTTTTGAATGGTCCTGGCTGTTTAGCGGTAGAAGTACCAGCTCAGAACAGCCACAGAGCAGAGACATAAAACATCATTATCCCAGCAGGGTGTTACTGGCAGTTTAACACAAGACCCCTGAGAAGTGAGTTTCACTGTTTTTCTGTCTCCAATTCCCATCTCCATCCCTCGCTCCCTCTCGCATCATTCAAGTCTTGATCACTCTCTCAACCTATTCCTTTCTCCACTGGGTCCACTGTCTCTTGTCCTTCATTCATTGGCTCTGAACTGAGCTGAACTGAGCAGAACAGAGCGTTCTCAAAAATCAGAACATGGCATCATAAAAGCTTACAGTTCATGATGAATAGATAATCTAAAACATGTACAAAGCTCCCTCTTTCATGCAGTAACAATGACAATTCCACAGCTACCCTTAAGAAAATATCCGACAGTTATTTATTAGTAATACTATAGTATTTTTTAAAACCATAGGCATAACTATAGTATTACTAAAGTACATATAGTGCATATAGCTTAACAAGAGTAGCACTATAGCCATCACATTATAACTATAGTATTACCACAATCAACAGGACCATAAAATTACTAAAGTCCACACAACTGTATTGCAGTAGTTTGAATAACTTTAGTATCACTACAGTAGTACTACACTATGGCGGTGAAAATACCATCCATTTACTATAGGATAGCTATGGCTTGTTTAGAAGTTTAGAAATTTCCCATAAGGGTACGTGCTTTCACTGCAAAAATATTATAAAAAGTGCAGACGCAGGTGAAAAATCACAGAAAATTTTATCGATGACAAGTGCTATGCAAAGAGTTATATTCATCACCCCCGTTCCTCCAAACTCTCTATCCATGAGGTTTTTCTCAGATTACACTATGCTATAGCCAGGGGGGAGATGAGTGCACTTCACTGCGTCCCCTCCTTTGTCTTTCCTCATCTTTCCTTTCTCTCTATCCCTCATCCTCCACTTCTTTCCCTCTAATCCTCTGTTATTGCCCTCCTTCCCCCAATCTCACTCAAAGCTCCAAAAGTTTACGACTCCACTGCTGTCATCCTTTGAATTCGAAGAGCACAAATATATTACAGAGGCAAAGAATAGCAGTTGGGTAACTGTGGAAATAGATCCAGATGACCAGGTTATGTGGGAAAGAATGAAGCAAACACCGGTAACCAAATACTGAAGACAAGGGACACAAGGGTTTAGCTCTTAGCTTTTTTTTAAAGGATTGAGGTTAAACTGAGGAGCCACTGCTGGTTAAACAGAAAAAAGGTTGAAAACACTCGTAGCAGGGGATCTGATTGTAAACCGACACTGCGGTCCACGTTGCGGTAATCTGATCTGTGGGCTGGGCATGGCGGTCGGGAGTCATTCTGATAGCGTGCAGAATGAGGCTGCCCCGCATAGTCTCGGAGCCTCTGTATTTATTGCTCTGGTTATACCTATGATTTGTCGCCCCCTGCTGGTTACATACAGAACTGACAAGCAGGCCGCGGGCTAAGCAAAAGAGGCATCCATCGACACACGCTAACACACAATACAAGAAAGTGCATTACTGTATACCAGAGGCAGCTGCTCGGCAAAAAAAAAAAAAAATGATGAAGCAAAAAGTATTCCTATAATCTGTAAATCAGTCTTGGCCTGTGTTTGATAATTTTTTTTGTTTAGTTTTTCTGGGTACTGTAAACACAGCTTCTTACTTCGTGAAATGTAAAGGGAGATTGCACTATACATTCGATTAAGGAGTGTTTAATTCACAAGGTCGGCGATACGTACTTTACCACTCAGCTATACTTCAGTGCATTCAGCAATGATTGCTAAATTTAAAATAAAAAGACAAAAGTGTAGCAAAATGTTCTGCAATTCTGAATAGCATAGACACAAAAGTGCACAATTTTGGTAATAGAAATGGACTCATTTCCAGTCCTAACTAATTGAAGATAGCTGGCTACATCTAATAGTATTGAGTATTTTCAGATTATAGTTAATCTAGAAATTTAATTTTAACCCTTAAATGCCCACTGTGACAAATTTGTCACACGATTTTGGGGGTCGTCAAAACCACTGACCACACATAAACTTAATGCCCATAGTGACATATTTAGACCATCAGTGCTACCATCTGATGCATAAAAGTGGAACTGACACTACACTGGCTGCACCAGCTATCCTTTCCAATATGGCCGCTCCCATGGTGGAATCCACACAGCACCCATTCATCTCTGGATAAAGTAGAGTAACAGGTGAGCTAATGAAAAATGAGCTATGCCAAATACTTCAGCTATATGTCAACTGTTTCATCATTCAAGTAATTTTAGCAATAAGGTCCCCGAAATGCCCATGTGACATATATGTCACAATACTAAAATGAGGTCAGAGGTCATGAAAAATTAAAAATTGCTATTGGGTTGTTATTAGCCCCTCCCCAGGACACATTAACAGAATACATAGATTTTTCTTTCAACTTTTACTATAATTGGGTATTTAAGGGTTAAGTTAATCTAAAACAAGTCCAGTTCAGACTGTGGCTCAGTAGCCGTCATCACTGCATACACTAATAATATACACACATACAGTGCACTCATGCACACACACCTCTCCACCAGGTGCTTCCGCAGGCCCTTGATAAGGCCGTGGGCTACAGTGCGCACTCGTGGGGTGAGGATGGCCTGCGAGACATGGAAGGCACCGTATTTGGCTCGCTCCCCGAGTGTGGTCTCCAGGAACTGGGCCAGCTTGGAAGCATTGGTGGTGTTAGCCCAGGGAGCAGGGATCGTGCTGCCGGGCCAGAGCAGAGGACACTCCTGCACAGCCCTGGGTTGGTGGTAGAACACAAGGACCTGGGAAGAGTCACACTTAGATGAGAAATGATGTGTTTACAGAAACAGCTCAGATATTGGACAGGCACGATTGTGAAAGACTTTAAGAACTACTTTCGCAACCATCGATTAATCATGGTGAATCATCAATGATTTAGTTTTGATTCAGACCATTAGGAATGTTTACAAATAGCAGCAAACCTTAACACATCATTCAATACTAATGGGACAATGTTTGAGAAGGAGCAAAATCTATATATTATCACTGATTTGGCGATTTGCGTAATTTCACACATCTCCAAAGAAACCACCGTGAATAATGAGTCTGTTTTCCGCATTCACTGGTTTTACTGTGTGACAAAGACGATGCGGCAGGTTTCGAACTTAGTTATGAAGTGAAAGCAGCATTTTGAAGCCGTTTTTGTAAGTAAAACCGGCTAATTCAATCAAGGACAATACAACTATGCCTGCGCATATAGGCCGTGCTTAGCATGGGTATCGGTTAGTCATTCTTAAACAGAATTGTGACCGTGTTTGAAACTGCACACTCAGTTAGTATGTACTGCACACTGCACCAGAACTGGATACTACATGCAACCGTATATAGCAGTATATAATATACTAGTTGCCAGTATGAGCTAAATACCATGTAATACACGACTAAGGTACATGACAAACAAGCTACTGAGATAACCAGAGACTTAGTGGGACACAACCATTGACCACATTACATTATGGGATAAAGTACACCACTTATGACAACTTTAAATGCCTAAAATTTGGCCAACATAGTGTGTCATCCAGATGTCTTATGCATGTACACTTTCTACTCCTGGCCACAATTTGTAATGAGGAAGTAAGCAGAAAGCGGTTCTGGAGACAGCTAATAACCCCAGGTGCACCACTAAGTAGATCATGCAGCTGATGTACCTCAGAGCAAAGGACAGCGCAGTCCAGGGTGCAGCCCTGAATATAATGGAGCAAGTTTGGATCAAGAAAAACAGAAATGGCAACAACTACCAGACTCCATCTTGGAGATGTTTACAAGAAGTAAGGACAAATATCCCTGCAGATTTCCAGGTAAGACTCAAAGAAAGCCCGTAAAAAAGAACTGAAGGTGTAAAAAATGCAAATTTTGAACACATTAATGCTGCAATTGCATATTAGTGGACATGTTTGTGTTTAATATGTTTCCTGCACAATATTCTGACAACTAAATACCTTGGACTCAAAGGCATTTAAATGATGAAAGTGTGGCCATAGCTGCCATGCACACCTTAGTGTTTGTTCTGGTGTGATCATAGAACTTGTTCACTCAACAGTATTTGTAGACATATAACACACTCAGGAATAAGCAGTTTTGTTGCCAAGACTATCAGGAAAGGAGCTTCCTCACTGACAGACTCCAGACTCCCACTAATCCTCTGAAGCTCTAAGACCTTTACTCTGTCAGCTCGTGATTAAGGACACAAATAGCCAACACCGGAGTGTGAGCATCTGCGTGTGTAAGAGAGAGCGCAGAGCATCAGTGCTCAGAGGAGCAGAGTGAAGCAAGGCCAGACCTGTAGAGTTCCACACAACATGGGGTGAATAAAATAACAAAATCACCCATGAGCAATGGCTTTAACTGCAACTTCTCTGGACCGCAACCACAAAGTCATCTACACAGGTCATTCCTAATCATTTGAATGCTAATTAGCAGCATGAGTCAGCTTAAAAGAGGGCTGGCTACCCAGCAGCATGTTTGCCTGGAGGCAAAGGGAACAGAGTCAAATATGACAACATTTCCCGAACGCTTAAGAAAACAGCAATTGGAAAAAGAACTGTAGCCAGAAGTCAATGCTCTCCATCAGAGACCGAGAAACACTTGGCAGGATAATCGCTGGCAACCACAGAACTAAAGATCTAAAAATTACCTCAGACATGAATCAATCCACGTCTGATCCAGTCTCAACAGAGGCATTACAATATGACAAAGCTGGTGTTTATATAAGCGTTTCTGATCATTTCGTGATTTGACAATCTCCAATGAAGACTTTGGCTCAAAGAGTCATGGAACAAACATAATTTGGATGTGCTGAGTCTTTCAACGCTGAATAAAATTCCTAATACGTGAGCATTTACAGGATTTACTCGCTACCTATTCTCCAAACAAACAAAGATTTGCCAAAGCAGTTTTCATGTCATCCATTGAGAAAAGTTCAGGTTTACACAAACATTCCATTTAATTTTAAAGGAAAAATGGTTTTCAAATTTATTTATTTATTTCTTTAAATTTTACTTTTAAAACAGGGACAGTGCATATTGATGGAAATATTTTTTTCTAAAAGAAAAGAAAAATGTAAATATGCAAGATTATATCCAGAGGCTAATTTCCATCTTTAGTCCCCATGGCAGGTTGGTGTCAACAATAAAAAAAATAGAAACACAGAGCAAAATCAACAAGGAACAAGAGATAACACAGAATAGCGTACACCACTGAGACTAGACCACAAACATAAAACATGCCAGTATAAAGGGATAAGACCAAAGTTAGGGGAGAAAGAGAAAGAGTGCATGGTCAAAGTGCCGAGGGTTAAAGTGCTAAGTGCAAAAATTGATTTTGCATCCTGTTCTCATAGTGTTATGAACATCTACAATCCCTGACTCACACTACAAAAAACTCTGTGCACGGAGAAAATCTCACAAGCAGTGCTTGAGGTTGAGGGTTGATAGGGTGTAAAGATAAAAGACTATGAAATATCTGTCAACAATTGCTCTCAACAAACACAATGCTGGGTACTCCCATTTTGTACCAGGTTGAACTCTCTGTAACTTCCAAAACACCCTGAATTTGCATGGCATGAGAACTGGAGCGAGGTACATTCATCAGGGATTTCCATTGACTGCTCCAACTGTGTGGCATGACAGTTTCTGCAGGTATTTTGGATGTGCACTGATGCTGTGACTTTTCCATTCCACCTCAGATAAAAGGAGCTCTGTTGGACTGAGATCTGGGGCCTAGCTGGCCTTTGGAATAAAAGGACATCTCTATGATGTCTGTGAAATTGTCTCGAGATGATGCTTGCTTTGAGACACCTTGAAATATCCAGCTCAAAGTAAAGGTACGCAATGGCCCAAACTAGATGAGCTTGGCCAGCGGCATGAACTGCATTATACATAACTACAGTTTTTCTATCTGATCTACCTGAGGTGATATGATACCGCAAAATTATCTAAATAAACCAGAATATAAGGAAGCGGATTAAACCAGAGAGCAGCCCACAAAGTTCAAAGTGGCAAACATAAGTATTTTAGTGGGCTCCACTAAAAAACATTGTTCAGGTAACAATGCCAGTCAGAGACTCAATGTAGCATACCAAGGTCAGAAATGAAGAGAAGAAGTAGGATCAATTAAAGCGCAAGCTGAAATTTTGCACTTAAAGAATCCTTCCTCTTAGTTTTCCTGATGCTGCTATTGCTTAGTTCCCACTGTCGTGCGCTCCCTTACGAACGCCACGACTGGCCATTTGTAGCTGATCGTGGAACTTCTCTGAAGCTGCCTTCACACTGGACGTGACACAATTTTTTTGCACGACAGATTACATTCAAAGTCAATGCAAAGAGGCGAATTATGCGTTTTCGTGTCTATTCCCGTCTTTGCATTGACTTTGAATGTAATCTATCATGCGAAAAATTGGTTTTGCGTCCAGTGTGAAAGCAACTTAAAATTTCAGGTTCGGATACGAGGTGATGCGATGATCAGGAGTGACAATTAATCGAGTTGATCGTCGGAAATTTTTTAACTGTCCAAAACTTTTTTACGGTCAACCCGAGTGCCACAATTGATCTCAAGATCTGATAAGATCTGATAGGATCACCTCGATTACTCCATGATTTCAATCGTGCCGCAAATCATGATACTGGGAACCTAACGTAAGGGATTTACGCTCTTTTAAACCATTCCTGTGGTTGTGGCCTCCAAGGAGATCCTATTTTCAAATCTAAAGCCAATTCCTGAGGCTGTAACCTGCCTTAGGCATACAATGCATAAAGACTGAGAGAGATGAAAATATACTTAACCCCATTAGAAATGAACCCAGCATCCCTCTCAAGTCCATGTACCCACACACATTAACACTTAGCTGGCAAACCTGGCTCTCGCCACGGCCGGCTCTGCTTACCTGGTACTTCTTCTCCCACAGGTAGTCAAGAGTGACATCCTCCACCACCTGAGGAGGACACAGCTTGTGCCCAAACACCTCCTTCAGCACACCAATCAAGTAGCGGTGGTGCTCGAGGCCCATGGCGTAGTGGTGATTGAAGTCCAAGAATATGACCTCCTTCGGATGGCCATTCAGAAAGCTGTTGATCTCAGCCAGGCCATCGCGTACCCGGAGACCAAACAGTCCATGAATGAAGTAGGCTTCCAGGCCCGGCTCGCCTGGTTTGGACGATACCCTCAGGTCGAAGTAGCGGATACCGCCCTCTAGCTGCTCGCGGAACGTGAGGTTCTGTGTCATGGACCATTTCTTCATCACCTTTTTCGCCAGCAGCCGAAAAACCATGGCGAGATACTTCACAACTGCCATCTGGTCCGGCCCTACAGGAGCCTTCACGTCCACCCAGTAAGTGAAAGAATCATGAGACCCTGAGGACGAACAACTGAGTGATATTTCATCACAGCCATTTGTGAGGCGTCGACTAAGTGCTTCAATTGACTGATAGTTATCAGAGTAATTTCTTGTACCTTTAGTGGTAATATCATCAGGTAGGTGGCGGGGGATAAGTGATTTTACAAATACCTGATTTTTCCTATTAATGTTGGAATACTTTAATATTCTTTCATGAAATTTAAACTTTACCAAATTTACACATTGAGTTTAGTCTTCTGTGTAGGCTAGTATGAGTTCAACACCAACTGTGCTTTTTGCGTTCGAATAATCTCGAAAATATACATCAAAACCAAGATCATCAGTTCTCTCAGTGACCTTCATTGTAGGGCTGATATACAAAGCAACAAAACTATCATTCCATGCGCTTAGCGCTAAAACTTGTAAAAATAGCAGCATCTAACGTTAGCACACCAAATTCGAATAAAACACTTCGGATGCAGAAACGCAACTGGAAGGAACAGGCCGATTGTCACATTAATTACGCGCTTTGATCCCCACAAGAGCAGGTGCTTACCCGGCACCGCAAGATACTTCAGCGGCATTGAGGTAAGCGCGGGGCTAAGCGCACCCATCCAGTCGGCGTTGGTGACGACACTTCCATTTGCGGACGTTTTCATAACTCTTCATTGCAGTAAAACCATATTCTAAATCTGTAGCTTCACTCGGCGATATCCGCGCAAGCCCTGCGTGGGCTCATTCATACCCCCTGATTTCATCTTCACGAAGTTATTTGATATCAGGCAACCTGATGCTTGGTTCCTGTGATGAGGTAGTAGTACCCGATTTTTGTCATGGAGGAAATGCTCCGGCAAATGAAGTTAATCATCTTAGTCTTAAGTGACTCAAGCCTTTATCCTTGGCATCAGTTGTAACCCCATGCGCCGGGTGCGATTATCCTCCCCCTCCCCTTTTCTCCATCATGGCAAAGAGATCTGTAAAGTAAACTAACTGATAGGCCTGCCTGTGCTGTCCACACAGGCAACTAACGGGCATGGAGTCATTCTGATATCGTTAAATCTACGGATGGTGCATGCACGAGTTTCACTCTGCTTGAGTTAAACGACTGATGATTCTCATATGGCTTGGATTGTGTTGGGGTAATACCCGTGAACTGTATGTCCATGGTAATAGCTGGCGCAGTGGCACGACCATGGACCCCAAACGGCACCAGTTAAATGGCAATTAACAGTGTCTTTGGTAAGTCAGACCTAAAATGGTGTATATCTCTAATGAATTGAAGGGTTCACTGCAATAACGTAAATATGTGCCACTTGAACAGAAATCAAGTTTTTGATGGTTTGGAATATTGCTTTACTTTACTTATGCAACATCAATACATACGGTTTACAATGTCATCCTGACCAGTACACAACTTTGTTACATGGTAAGAGTATATTCTATGTAATTCCATAAAACATGAGATTGGCATTCATGATTCGTCAAGTTATTGCACTGAACCTGCCAATTGAAAAAGCAATTGAATGCAATGGCAACAGCAATCATTGTTTCTTTTTCTCCACAATAATTCCCGCCATATGAGCAAAGCTCACATGACACACTATAACAATAAAGATCACATTTGTCCCTCCCCTTTCTGAAGTCAGAGCCAGACTAGTTTAATTCAGTACAAGACTCTATTCTTTCTTTCTGCTATTATGCACAATTGTCTCTCTTATTCGTCTCAGATTTCCAATCACTGTGTAATGTAAGACCAAAACAATTTGAGTCAACCTCAAATGCAGTTTTCTAAATTATTGTTTCTTTAATAGAAGGAACAATTTATCCAACTCCAACTGGACAATGCTTGAAAAAGTAATAGACTCCTCAGTCATACAATCAGTCGACTTACTAACTTTAGTTGAAAGTACACTGACCAAAAAAGAAACGCAATTACGTAATCTGGTGCCATATTTCGACAAAACCAATGAGAAAGATGCTTTTGCTCTGAGTTATTTTTGGTGGTGAGTACTTCTACCGTACAAATTTTTGCGGTCACAGCACTTATTCTGGAGCCGCCATTCGTTCAGAACCAAACATCGGCAGTGCTTGGATTCAAGTACTACCATTGTCTTAACACTACCATTTTCGTTTTGAGTTCCTCATTGACACCAGGGCCTACAAAAGTCCGACCGAAAATGAGTAAAAATCAGACGGGTTATAATGCCATGACTAACAGAAGTTCAATGAGAACGCACGATTGGGATGCTACAGGCTGGAAGTCAGGTGGATAGAGTTGCCCATCAATTCGATGTGCGTTCTGCGACAATTAGTCGCCTCAGAACCAGGTTTAATGCCACTGGACACACGGCCGATCACCCTAGATCTGGTTGTTCACATGTTACGACTCCAGCGTCTGACCGTCGTGTCACGACCGACCGTCTGTTACACACTGAACCAACCTTCATTTTGTTGAAGGCCTCAACGCTGTCTGTTACCGTGATGAAATTCTCTGTCCAGTTGTCCTTCCGTTTGTCTGACGTCACCGACTGACTTTCCAACAGGACAACGGACGTCTGCACAAGACGCGTATCTGTATGGAGTTCCTTTGGGCCGAAAACGTGGAAATCCTTCCCTGGCCAGCTTTTTCTTCAGATCTTTCATCTACAGAACACTTGTGGGACATTCTGGATAGAGCGATCCAGAGATATCAACCACTGCCAGCTACAGTACGTCAGCCAAGACAGGCACTGACCGATGAGTGGCACGCTGTTCCACAAGCAACAATCAGACGTCTGGTGATGTCCATGAGACGCAGGTGCGCCATGTGCAACGCTAACGGGGGACATACGAGATACTGATAGTGTCATTTGTGTTTCGTAATGTTGAACTTCAGATTGTTTTGTGATTGACTTATTGTATATTTTTGCAGACAAACATAAAAGAATACATGAACACTGAGCGCCATCATCAACAGCAAAGTACCAAGGGAAAAATTCACACTTCATTAAAAAATAGGACAGAAAAATAAGACACTTCACATTGTTAAAAAAAAGCCAACATGGCAATATTCCAACCCAATTTTCTGTTATATCTTTTGTCTGACTTTACCCTCTTTCATTTGATACCAATGAAGTGTTGATTAATAACAGTTACACTCGATAAAATCTAGAAATGGAAACTTTTTTTGGTCAGTATAGAATACACTTTAGGTTGGACACCCAGGCCTGATTAACACCAGCTTTATTGAATTTAAAGAACCTTCTCAGCAATATGAAGTAAGCTAAAATCTCAAGCAGCACATAATGCAGTGATCAAAAAAAATTTTAGAAGAGATGAGAAAGTTACTGAAATATCAGTCTGGAAAGGGTTACAAAGCCATTCCTGGGGTGCTGGGACTCAAGCAAACCACCGTGGAAACCATTATTTCAGAACTGAAAAAACACGGACAACTCAGCCACCTTCTAGTCCAACAAAGTCCCCCCCAGGAGGGCACTGACTTCTCATTTGGGAAGTTGCAAAGCACCCTGGCAGAAACCGAAGGAACTACTGGCATCACTTGCTTCAGGTAAAATCAGCACACTGGATTCCAGTTAGGAAGAGACTGGGGGAAAAATGGTATCCACGAGAAAGTCAAATGGCAAAAATTGCTGTTAAACAAGAGGATCAGAACTGGCTACTGCTGCCATATGAAGGACCCATCACCACACTTTACAGGGAGGATTTAGGCATTCGATTGCAACTTAATTGACATTTATAAATTTAATTGAAGTTGAAAGGAATTAGTGAGTGTTACTTGTCATCAGTACGGGGTGAAGGGAATATGAAATGCTTTAAAAATTCTAATTGCAAGATAACTTTCATGTTAGAATTCTTTTCCTACAAGGTCACGCTAATCAATTCAGGGCTGGGACCAGAACTGAAACTCCAGGGGCAAAGATAAATGGATGTATGACAGTCCTAGCTAGTTTTCCCTTATTACTATAATTGGAAAATGTGTTAAGTGGCAACTGAAGACGTGGCTTCTCTCCCCCATGCAATTTAACAGCAGCAAATGGGGTACACTCAGTATAGAAAATTTCAAATTCAAGTGGCTGTGTTCAGGAACCACATGCAAGAGCAGGAAATCCAAAAATAATGCGCCTTCGATAGCAGAGTCAGGATCAGAAGACCCAAGAATTGCCAAGCCAAAAACAAAATCCAACAAACAAAGTCAACTAGACAGGCCGGGGTCAGAACCAGAAGAGGAGAAGTGCGACAGTACACAGACAGGTCAAAATCGTAGTTGAAATACAAAGCAGACGGTCATACATGGAGCATCCAAAAACAGTAGGCGTGGTCAGACAGAAATAGGTCAAAAAATCCAAAGAAAAAAAAAAACCAGAAGGGCTTTGGCGAAATTGAGGTCGGACAAAACAGTCATGAAGAAACAATAATCAATTGGTATGCAAGCAGCTCTGCACAAAGGAATATTGATCAACATTCTAACAAAAGCTGACCAGCAGTGAGGACTCTAAATAGACGCAAGGGAAGTCACATGCTATGCGGGAAACAGGTGAATTGGATAAGAACTAATTGCAAAGGAAAGCACACATGGGAAAGTCCAAAACCACAACAATTGGCAAAAGCCAAGACATGGACGGGATTCACACAGACTACCTGTAAAAGATAAACAGCTCCGGTCAAGGAGTTCTAAGTGCACAGATAATGAGTGCAGGAAAGTAATTAAGCACGTGAGAGAGATCTCACAGAAATGCAGGGAGAGACAGGGAAAGCAAAGCAAAAGGCGGAGACTAGAACAGGGCGATTGCTGAGATTGGATCAGCAATAATTAGTAGTGGTGCAGCTTTGCAAATTAATCAAAGTGCTCATTAATAAGTTTGTAATTTATACATGGATTAGTTGGGTTAGGAGACTATGATACAATATATAAATGTTAGTATTATTAGTAATCTAGGAAAGCAAGGCGAAGGAAGTAAACGAGAAGTGAAGTATTAATATGAAACACCAGAAACCATTGAAATCACTCAAGGCAGGTGAGCACACAGACCGGGGAGACGGACTGAACCAACTAGACCAGAAGACAGGGGAGACAAGTGCAATGAAACTAAAAATGGCATGAACTGAAAACCGGAGAATACAATGACCAAAAAGAATAAAGAAAATGCACAACCATGAACATAAAACATGACATCAAACACAAAACCATGACAATTCCAATTAATTTATAAGTCTACATTTTTATGTATCTCAATGTGGTTTCAGAAAAGTGACCACAGACTTCTGGCTATACAGCGCATACAGGGCAAGCACGCCTAATGAAGAATTACGTCTCAAAAAATTACCTGTGGTCAATAAATAGTTGCAGCTTTTACAGCACTGCCCTCGTGTGAAGTGTTAGGTTTATAGTTTTATTGTCAATGTCCGTGAAATAAAATACAGGTCTGCGCAGGGCGTCTGGGGTGGGATTCCTTGAGGGTTCTTGGCACTAAGAACATCTTCATATTGCTTTTAGAAACTTTCTTAGAGTACCGGTGCATTCCCAAATACCTCCTTAACAGAGGGGTTTCTTCTGTTGACCTGTGTTGGCAGGTTTGCTGAAAGCAGAACATATGAAGGGATGGCATCCCCATCAGCAACTTGGTGAAGCAACCGGGTAAGATGCATGCCTTTGACTTTTCATCATTTTAAATGTATCATATTTTGGACTTGTTTAAATGATATCTGCATCTAATTCACTGCAGTAACAGACATATGTGGATTAGTGAACTAAAGTGAGAACTGAGATGCATACATTTTGTGCCATCTGTTATTTAAGTGCTCTAGACTGCCCCATAATGATTATGGACTCTTCTAAGTTCATGTTATTGTCCAGAGACTATGGATTGTGTTTCCTGAATATTAGGAATATTCCAGAAGTAGAAAGGCTTTATTCACCTAAATAAGGGAATTTCAATGCAGTGATGTATCTCTTATAGGTTTATAAGTGGAGGTGATTAATTAAAAGCCATGATTTTAAGCAAAAGATAGGGCTAAAGGAAAGAATATACAGCAATCAGGAACTAAATTAAAAACGCATGTCTATAATTGTGTTGGTTCCCCTCTTGCTGTCAAAACATCGCAGTCCAACTGACATCCATTTGAATTCTTGGACCTAGGGTTTCTCAATAAAACATTTCCCAGAGTATCTCTCCCTTCCACAGCTGGTCTTCTTCCTACAGTGATCTGGTGCCATCTCTTCCCTAGGTAAATGGTGTGCCCAGACCACCCTAATGCACTTTATGTAGATGAAAACAGGACTCCCCGGCCCAGACAACTTTACTCAACTGCTCAAAGATTGACTTTCAATGCTCACGTGCCCATTGTGAGCTCTTTTGGTGGTGGACCAGGGATAGATTTGGTACTGTGACAGGTCTGCAGCTACAGAGCTCTGTCTGCAGTTAGGTATGATGCACTGTGTGTCATGACACATTCCTCATGTAGCCATCATTAAAATTATCTGTGACTTGCACCACAGTTTTTCCCATTTGTCGATTTGGACCACACAAGATAGTCTTTGTTGGCCTTGTGCATCGATGAGTCTTGGGCGCCCCAAACCCTGTTGCTGATTCATAGATTGTCCTTCTCTGGACCGCTGTCAAAAGGTACTTACCACTGCTGACTGGGAGCACCTCTGAAGCCTTGCCACTTCCAAGATGCTTTGACCCACTCGTCTGACTGTAAGGATTTGGCCCTTGTCAAAAATCACTCAAGTCCTATTTCCCCTACATCCGTCATGTCAATATGAGAAAACTGTCCGTTCAACATCAAAGCTCTGTCTGCAGACCTTGACATGCGCCGTTGTTTAGAGATAATTAATGTTAAGTGCTTAATTTGTGAGTGGTTTTGACGTTTTGGATATTCGGTGTTTTGTTAACTTTTACAGTACACGTATATTACTGTTAATTCCTGTTTCACGCTCCAGCTCAGTAGGTGGCGGTAGTGCGCCGTTCAGCGCTAAGCTCCTGTCCAAAAACTATATAAAATGAACGAAGAAGAAGTTCCTGTCATTCAAAGTGAAAAGCGGGAGGAAGCTGTGTTGTTTTAAATGAGTGCAGTGTACTGCTAAGTCTACTGTAGGATTTCTTTATGACTTTAATAGCATCGGCAATTTGACATTGTCAAGCAGGTATTGTAGTTTTCTTTTCATACTGATGTAATTTTAGCGGATAAAATAAGGCAATCAGTGAGTTTAGTTCCACGTCTTTAAGTTTTGCTTTGTCTAGATTGTTTAGTAACGTCAGGCAAGCTGACGGTAGGTTGGCTCGCCAGCCTCTCCTGCTAGCTAGTTAGTCTTTTACTATTTTTATTGAGCATCAGCCTGGTAGTTAGAGCCGGTTCCGTGTCAGTAATAAAGGACAGTGTTGACTATTACTAGATCGTTGACATGACAATGGAATGAAGTCCAGAACTGAATAAGAATTGGCACGACTGGCTGGTTAATGTTAGCTAGCGAGCTTATTAGCGATGTATTAGTTTTCAGAAGGGCTCGCTAATTAGTTCTTGTAGTAGTAATAATAATAATAATAATAATAATAATAATAATTTATACAGCAATTTTTCTAAAACCAGTTACAAAGTGCTTTACAATTAAAAATAATAAAACGGTTAGAGATAAAAATAAAGCAGTAAAATTCGTGAAGCAATAATAAAAACAATACACGAAAAAAAAATTGAAATATAGAAAGTCAACGGTTAAGAGACAGCCAACGAACGCAATGTTGCAACGAACTAACGTTACATCTCCGGTTGTCAGCTCTGTCCAATTCTTGTGTTTTGTAGGATGGACCCAACTACGTGCCTGAAGTCACTGCTGCTGGCCATCGGTCAGTACAGAAACAACAGATCCGCGACCAATACATCGCTGCTCAAGAGGCAGATCGATGTGAGTTGAGATATTTGTTTGCTTCTGTATTGGTTTCAGCATCTTGAAAGTGGCTTGTCAGTCTTTGCGTCAATATGGTAACTTTCCTGTTCATCAGTTAAGATGTATGCGAAATACGTTCCATTATATGTTTTTGTTTGGTTGCCGATTATGTTGCTCTTCAAGCGACTTTTAACGTTAGAGTCCGTCAAACGGCACATTAAAGCTGCTTCCACACCGGACGCGAAACTAATTTTTCCCACGACAGATTACATTCAAAGTCAATGCAAAGTATTGTTAAGTACTCGTATTCGCGTCTCTGCATTGACTATGAATGAAATCTGTCGTGCGAAAAATTCGTTTTGCGTCCAGTGTGAAAGCAGCTTTATTCTGTAACTGACCGGGGTGCGCAGTGTTTCTGAAGGCTCGACCTTTACTGCTGTGTTGCAGTGTCTTTATCACGAATATTTCCTTTTCAGCATTGGAGCTCAATTTGAAATCCTCCAGTAGCAAATTGTTGCTTAATTTAAGCAGATAAGAAATTAAGCCCTTTGGAAGGTTTTTGTCATCATATAAGTCCATGCTCCTTCTGTTGATTGAGATGCTACTTCACTCGGTCTGTTGCTGTTCTTCTTTCGTCTGTCATTCTGGACAGTTCTGTTGTGTAGGTGCTCCATCCTTTAACAAGCTGCACTGTTGGATTTAACCCTCCGAGGCTCCGCTCTGGTGCCCAAGAAAGTTGCTCCTTTGAAGTTGCTATGGCGACATTTTGTCCATGTTTCCTTGTTATTGGGTTTGTTGAAATGAGCTGTGCTCGCCCAAATGGACTCTCCCTCATGTGCTGTTCCCTGACTTTCTTTGTCTTGTGGTTATTTGGTTCTGTAGGACTTGACTGGTATGATGTGCGGTAAGCTCCTGGTGTCTGGCCAGGTTCTGCCCAGCGAGTGTCTGAGTGGACTGCTGGAGCTGGTGGGGGACCCAAACACCAGCCCTGCCCTCGTCGGACCCGTAATCTCCCTCCTGGCTCAGCTTGGTATCAGCTTCTCTGCGTCTCCCACTGCGTTCGATCTGTGTACTTATTCACAACATACTGTGTACTGCGCCAGTATTTTGTGGATACGTCATGCTGCACTCCATAGTAGAGTACGGTGTTGCAGCCAGTACTACATGACAATGACTGTGTTGTGTTCTAGAGTCACCGCCAGGCTATTAAGATCATCAGGGTTCTTAGCAGTGACCACGTAGCATTTTTGACTTCAGTGCACCAGGAAAATGGCTTAGGCTGTGTACAGTGAAATTTGGTCTGTGTAGCATGTCATTAGCGTATCTTTGGAATTCTGGAAAATTTTATGTTGGTTAAATACGGTATAGTGCTCACAGCTTTGGGCCATGATCAGTATTTGTAACTCCAAACACAACCTTCGCTTGGTTTTTCATCTGTCAGTCAGTCTGAATGTTTGTCTGTCTGGCTGTTTTTCTATGTTTGTGCTCTCTCTCTCTCTACCATGATTTAACTGTCTGTGTGTCACACTCTCTTCTCAATATAAGTTTTACATGAATATCATAAAGGGCCCTGTCATGGCCAAGCATGCATAGTAAAGTTGAAAGACTTGGCCATTTTTTCTCAAGTTCATCAGGGGTGAAAATGACAAGTTTTACATTCTATTGTGGTTAATGATAATGTATTTTAGTTAATCTTTTTAATATCCAGTTTGCTTGTTGGAACTTTTGAGACATTTTTTTATGTGCTGCTATGTATAGCCATGAATACTCAAAAGAAACATACTCATTGAATCTCTACTGACTTCACTGTCCATAATAATGGATTACATGCAATATGGTAGAAAATAAACAAAAAGGAGGCTAAAATGTAAAAAATTGTGGGTATTCCAAGGCATTATATTCTCTGTTATAGTTGTACTTCAGGCTCAGTGTTTGTAGTGCATCGTTCCCTGAGGATGAAGAGAATTGATGCCCAGCTCTGCCATTGACCTCATTGCGTTGTAGAAACAACCTCATATATTGTTTTGTCATTGTTTGGCATGATTATTTGTTGCAGCTTCTGAAGATGAGAGCAGGGAAGCCCTCCACAGCAACCACAACCTCACGGGCACTTTGGCCACTGTCATTCACTGCAACAGCGCCACCCCCAAGGAGCCTGTCGTACTGCAGGTAACACATACACGAACACACACTCACATACGTGCATGCAGAAACTCACTGAAATACTCTATAGGGCTGGGTGATGGGGATGTTTGTTTCTATGTAACACCAGGTCACCTTCTGACCTGAGCTCTTCTGTCCAGTAGAGTTTTACTCCTGTCCAAACAAAGCACCTCTCATTCAACAGGTAGAGAACTGCCTTGACCTGCTAAAGAGTACAGTCACTTGTGACAAAATATGGTTAAAAGAAAACCTTCTGGACTATTGATCTCCAGGAACCGGATGGCAACCTCTGCGATATAGTTTATATGGCTTTTATGATTTCCATGTCAAGTTAATGTTGTGAAGAATGTTGACACAGAAGTGCTTGGGTGAATAAACTTGCTTAGAATTGGCTGCAAGGAATGGTCAAATCACAACTTTCTTCTTGCTTTCAACACTGTATTATAGCTCTTGACTGTGATCTTACTTTATTAATTTAACTGGTCAATAACAAGCCGAGTTAAGATGGTGTAAACTCTTTTATTATCGTCTTCTGTTGCCTATAAACGACTCAACTCATAACCTCTTCCGGTCGCAAGTATTGCTCAAATTTAACAAAACTTGGTTTGCAACATCTTCAGCACATAAACTAGTTATGGATCCCATTTCAGCCCCACCCCCCCAGAAGTGGGTGTGGCATGGTGGTGATATTGAAAAACAGAAGTTGCCCATTTTAGTCCTTTCAGATGTACAAATCCCAATTCCAAAGAAGTTGGGATGTTGTGTAAAACATGAATAAAACAGAATATAATGATTAGCGAATCCTTTTGGACCTATATTCAACTGAATACACTACAAAGACTAGATATTTAATGTTCAAACTGATACACTTTATTGTTTTTTTGTTATTTTACATTCGCACATTTTGAATTTGATGCCTGCAACACGTTCCAAAAAAGCTGGGAGGGGCAACAAAAGACTGGGAAAGTAGAGGAATGCTGAAAAAACGTCTGTTTGGAACATTCCACTGGTAAACAGGTTATTTGGAAACAGGTGAGTGTCATGATTAGGTATAAAATGAGCATCCCCGAGTCGTTCACAAGCAAGGATGGGGTGAGGTTCACCACTTTGTGAACAACGGCATGAGCAAATCGTCCAACAGTTTAAGAACAACGTTTCTCAATGTGCAATTGCAGGGAATGTAGGGATTTCATCATCTACAGTCCATAATATCATCAAAAGATACAGAGAATCCGGATAAATCTCTACATGTAAGTGGCTGGGCCGAAAACCAACATTGACTGCCCGTGGCCGTCGCTCCCTCAGGCGACACTGCATTAAAAACTGACATCATTCTGTAAAGGATATTACCATGTGGGCTCAAGAACATTTCAGAAACCATTGTCAGTTAACGCAGTTCGTCACTATATCTACTAGTGCAAGTTAAAACTCTTCCGTGCAAAGCGAAAGCCAAATATCAACAACATCCAGAAACATTGCCGGCTTCTCTGGGCCCGAGCTCATCTGAGGTACACTGACGCAAAGTGGAAAGCCGAGTCTGCTGTGGTCTGACGAGTCCACATTTCAAATTGTTTTTGTAAATCATGGGCGTCGTGTCCTCCGGGCTAAAGAGGAAAAAGACCATCCAGATTGTTATCAGCGCAAAGTTCAAAAGCCAGCATCTGTGATGGTATGGGGATGTGTTAGCGCCCATGGCATTGGTAACTTGCACATCTGTGAAAGCACCGGTAATGCTGAAAGGTACATACAGGTTTTGGAGCAACATATGCTGCCGTCCAAGAATCGTCTTTTTCAGGGACGTCCCTGCTTATTTCAGCAAGACAATGCCAAGCCACATTCTGCACATGTTACAACAGTGTGGTTTCATAGTAAAAGAGTGCGGGTAATGGCCTGCCTGCAGTCCTGACCTGTCTCCCATTGAAAATGTGTGGTGCATTATAAAGCACAAAATACATAAACAGAGACCCCGGACCGTTGAGCAACTGAAGTCATACATCAAGCAAGAACGGGAAAGAATTCCGCCTACAAAGCCTCTACAATTATTGTCCTCGTTCCCTAACGCTTGTTGAGTGTTGTTAAAAGTAAAGGTGATGTAACACAGTGGTAAACATGCCCCTGTCCCAGCTTTTTTTGGAACGTGTTGCAGGCATCAAATTCAAATGAGTGAATATTTCCAAAGAAAACAATAATGTTTATCATTTTGAACATTAAATATCTTGTCTTTGTAGTGTACGCAATTGAATAGTGGTCTAAAAGAATTTGCAAACCATTGTGTTCTGTTTTTATTCTCGTTTTACACAACTTCATTGGAATTGGGGTTTGTTGATAAACAGCTGTGACTTTGAATGTAAATACTCCGCAAAAATGAAAACAAAAAATGAGTCTGTGTTACCAAGCATTTAAGCCTAGAAATAAGACTTAAAACTTATTTTAACTACGTTTATTCTTTGTAAAACAAAAAATTTGCCAGTGAGGTGAGATAATTTTGACTTATTTCCGGATTTGCCAATAGAATAAGGACATTTTACTGGTCAAGTTCATGGGAATAAAATAAGCAAATATTTTCTAAAGCGGAGACATAAAAGAAGGGACTTGAGATTAAAGGACTTGTTACCGCGGACACTTTTTGCCGTATAGTAAACGATATGTCTCATATAAATGACAGGTTTTAACCATTTCTGAAAAATTGTGTTTTTGTGACCTTTGACATTCCTTCACCCATTGACACCTATTTGAACGACCTGTAACCTCTAGTGGTCACAAATACTGATGAAATTTCATTTGCATATAACATCTTTAAGACATAAAGTACTTTTACATGTCATCTCAGCCTTATACCCCATTCCCAAATGGATGTGGCAGGGTGGCAGATCACCAGTTCTGTCCACTCGAACCTCTAGATTCCAATTCACACATGCGTGACAGGAGTTCCCATAGCTGTGCTACACTTGTACTTTGCTTCCCCTTTGACCTTCAAACTCTGAGAAATCTCAAATAAGCTTAATTTTAATTCACATATTGGGATAATAGAAAGAATTTCTTGGTGGAGTTTTTTTCCTCTAAAGCAGATTTGTTGTCATCAATCCCAAAATCATGGGCACTATTCTGTGAATTAACAATTGATTCTTCTTCTTTTTTTTTTTTTTTTAAACTGTCAGACTTTTAACACCCTACTGTGGGCCATTTAAGGATATTGCTCAGATTTGTCCGCTAAATGTATCCCAAAATAGAGCAACTCTAGTAATGGATGTCCAAATGTTAGACTGGTGCTGTGTGGGACCTCTGTCACTGTTTATACCCCTCTGTGTGTGTCTTTTCCACCATTCCAGTGCCTACAGGTGTTACAGAGGCTGACGTACAGTGTGAGGATTCCCCACTGTACCCCTTACCTGGATGAGCTCATAGCCTTCCTCATACAGCATATGTAAGCACTGCTGACCTCCAGCCTGCAGCCTCTGCTCCCCTACGAAACCTCCCTCTGCCCTGCGTCTCTGCCCGTCTTCGAATTTCTGCTCTTATGCCCCGGTCCTGCGGTCTCAGAAACTCTGCCTCCCACTTCCTGCTCCTCTGCTAGAAGCCCATAGTCAAACTGGCAAATTCTTTAATCTTACAGACCCCCACTTCAACTCTTACCCTGTTTCTTTGACCATATTTTTTAGGCTTGTATTCAAACATTTTCCCCTTACATTTGCGATTACCATGAGCACCTTAATGGTGCTGGAATCCAGCTGCTTTCACTTAGATTCCATTGTTTACTTTCTGAAAAAATGAGATAACCATGTTTTTTTCGGCTCATTTTTACACGCTCAGTTAAGGCAGTTGCTGAAAGGATAAACTCTTTGAATTTTCATCACTGGGTCAATATTTTCCCTCGAAGTTTGATATATTCTCCATTAGCAACTTGGTAGTCTTTGTGAATTGTTACTGGGTGTACATTTATTTTGAAATTGGAAATGTGAATTTCAGAATGTTCATTTCAGCCACGAGGAGTGTGTGATTAAGTTTATATAGAAAATAACTGTAATGATTCCACCTCACATGACTGCATAGCAACTCTTCTCTCCAAACACCACTGTAGTGAAGTGAGAAAGCTGACATTGTTTTCTGTGAGAAATGGATGTTTTCGGTGTGCTTTATTTATTCAAAAGCTCTGTTTAGTCCTTGCTTACCTTGTGCACTTGCCCATGGGAGCCAGGCTGTCGGTGTCCTCTCTCCTGTGCCCTATATCTAATATAAACCGTTTCTCTGTTGCATTGGTCCTCCAGCCAGCCTCCTAATGAGGACCTCACCATGCCCTGCCTGGGTGTGCTGGCTAATCTGTGTCGGAGTAACCTGTATGTCCAGACCCACATCAAGTCTTTGGTAAGCGACGCGATCGAGGCTCTTAGCTGGAGATCCACAAATCAGACCCTCTGGGTCAGCAGTGCTGCTGTTAGTGTGGGGCGTCTCTCTCTGGGGATACCCAAATGAGGTATTAATACAGGAATTGTGTTGCCCCAATAAGGAATGCAGACACTGTGATGACTTACTGTCACGGACATGTAGCACTGTGGCAAGCATCGGGCGTTTAGCTTATATGCTAACCTACGTGCTTGTTGCAACATCAAAGTGGCATTGTGTGCCTTTATAGCCTGAGTGAAATGTGCGCCGCCCCACAGCTGTGATGAAAAGGCTGTCTAGCTCTCAGGAGTGTCAAAATCCATACGGCTCGCACACTAATTTGCGTGCAATTCTGAAACTTCCTGAGTGGTTGGATTTACATCAGTACTTCTGCCTGCTTGCTTTTTTTTTCTCTTCTTTTTTGTAGAGCCATGTAAAATCTTTCTACCGGACGCTCATTAACTTCCTGGCCCACAGCAGCCTGACAGTGGTGGTGTTTGCTCTGTCCATACTGGCCAGCCTCACCTTGAATGAAGAGGTCGGGGAGAAGGTGAGTCATCTTCCCAGCATGCATCACTCCACCATCACAACCTTGGGGCCTCCTGGGAATATCAAACATTCAAGGGAACATCAGGTTGTCAGTCTCATTCTCGATTGACCATTAGCTAATGTTTCAAGGACATAGAAGTTCATCACTCATTGCTCGGAAATGGTTGTTTTTTAAGATGGCCGAGGCATCAAGCTTTTTTGGCGCTGTCCACAATATTATGCTTGGTTGTAGAAAAAAACATAAGCCATGAGTTATAAAGCTTATTTAGGAGTTTAAATGCTGTTCTTATTCATTCGTAAAACAAATATGATATCCGGAATTTTTAGAGGGGGAAGGAATTTTATTTTTGTGTCATTGTCCAAGCCGAATAAAAACTGGGGAAAATAAAAAGAAACGTATATTTTTCTGATAAATTAATTTCAGTGACCACATCCGCAGCATCAATACAGTAATGTTGAACAGATGTGCATCAGCCTCTGTCAGACTGTATGCATAGCACACTCACTGCATTTTCACGAGGGATTAAAGCAAACCATTTGTTAAGTGAGTCTGTAGCAATGATGTTGGCAGAACTTTAATGTCATTGTGACTGATAACCTGCTTACATCTTTATATATGTGGATAAAACCCAAGTAAAAATATGAGAAATAACTATTTTAGCAAAGGTAGGGAAAGAATTACAAACAGAGGTGTCAGAATATGTATTTTGCACATTAATAGGCTGAATGGGTCTCCCACAGTGGTGTTTTCAGGCTTGTAGCCCTGAAACAGCGCACCTAGTGGTTTGAAGTGGAATAGCGAGCCAGTGACGGTGTAAGGCTGTATAATAATGTTCTGGTTGTAGTGCGACTGAGTTGGAGATGTGTTTCTTCAGCTATTCCTGGCAAAGAACATACACCAGACCTTCCAGCTCATCTTCAACATCATCATCAACGGCGATAAGACTCTTACCTGCAAGTACGCTGTGGATCTCCTGGTGGATCTGCTGAAGAATCCCAAGATTGCAGATTACCTCACTCGGTAAGACCTGAATGCACTGCTCAGACCTCGCTCCGTCCTAAAGGCAGCGTTCTGTTTATTCTGAATGAATACCTTTATCAGAGTCAGCTTGAGACCATAGAAGTTATGTGTCAACAATTGATTCCAACCATGACCTCAGTCAGAAACATGTATTTTAATCGTGTCCAGTGCCAAGCCGCCATTTTCTTCCTGTTACTGTCCTACCTCGGTCGTGAACTCCTGGACTGATTCAGCTTTTCCCAAAACTCGATGTATGCCTGAATCAAATGGAGGGGTAATGTTCCCTCGCGTATGGCGTTCCACTGCATGTCTTCTGCGAACTTACGGTTTTGACGTTACATTTACAATGCAAAATAAACTCTTATTGATTACTCTTTTCAATTTTCTCCTGATTTTCCCTCATTAGAAAATGTTTCCTTTTTTGCAACCTTTCACCATTTGAAGTTATTTGTGAAAGTAAAACTGTTCAAATTTCACTAAAACATCATATAGGAGATGGTGGGGCGCGTCTAGTTGTCAATGCTTTATTAGAATTCTGGGTTGATAGTCTGTTGACTTCTTCGGTGTGTGTGTTTTTTTTTTTTTTTGGTCCGCAGGTACGAGCACTTCTCGCTCTGTCTGTCCCAGGTACTCGGCCTGCTACACGGCAAGGACCCCGACTCTGCCGCCAAGGTAAGCTGTTCACTATGCATGCTGGGAAGGTATCTGTGTGAGGAAACGTACACGATTCATTTCACGGACAACTCATTTATTTACTACTGACATCCTTTATCTGCCAATAGGAATAGTGAATGGTGTTCTTTGTACATAAAGTAGCACGTGTGCACTAATCACCTGCTGCTATACAGCGTTTATGGATGTATGCTGTATATTGTTTATGTATCCTGTGCCTTTTTACCAATGACCAGACTACATTAATTCCTATTATGTGGAAATGTGTAAACGTTGTGTAAAAAATTCAGTTTTAGTTTAATTCAATAAATGCAGTTTGAACGAAATCATTAGTGACCTAACAAATGAATTGACATGGCGGTTGACGATCACTCGTCAGAAATGGTAATTCCAAAGACTGCTAGCTCTCCTGACTCTGACAGGATCATTGTTGTGGTCGAGGAATAAACTTCAGCGGGAAGTTACCAGTATTCTTTTGCAGGCACTTAAACAATGTTTTCGGGGGAATTGGTAAAACAGATATGTCACCCAGATGGCGGACATTGCTTTTATTTCAGTTACCAAAAAGATTTAACTTAGAAAAGTGTTGGTAGTGGATGGCCTGAGACTTTTAGTTGATCCAGCTGGCAGCCTCAGTACAGTAGCATCAGGACACATGTCCCATGAATAGCATCACTTCCTGACCTGAATGTTCTGCTTTGGTGTCGAAATGAGTCACACCGAGTTTGCTGTGCTGCGGCTGCAGGTTCTGGAGCTGCTGGTTGCCCTGTGCTCCGTGCCGGACCTGCGCAAGCAGCTGTGCCAGTCCATATTGCGCCCCCCGGGTCCCCGTCTTGCCACCCGGGCTAAGGCGGAGGGGCAGGGTCGGGGGACTGAGCCAGACCCCGGGTTGGCCCTACTGCAGTGGGCCGGCCTGCCTCTGAACGGGCCCGAGACCTGCTACCTGCAGGCCCTGTCACTGCTCACAGAGCTCTTTGAGGTTAGTCATTATATCAGACTTATTTAAGCTGTTTCAAAGGGCCCCCTTGGATGGTACGGCCACGTGGTGGTTCGTGCTGCTGCTTCATAGTATGGAGGTTCTTAAGTCCAGCCCATCCAGGGTTTCTATGCAGAGTTTACAGGTTCTCCTTGTGTTGGCTTTGGGTTTTATTGGAGAACTCTGGTTTTCTCTCACCCCAAAAGACATGTCTTACAGGAGCACTGTTATTAGGGTCCTTGACCAGCCCTGCAAAAAATGAAAGATAAAAATACTAGATAAGATGAATTTACTTATTTTAAGACTTAAAACACTTATTTCTATGACCATTTTTCTTAGTAAGACAAAAAATGTGTCCTTGATTTGAGGTTATTTTGACTAGCTTGCCAATAGAATAAGAAAATGTCACTTGTGAAGCAAATAGTAACTTAAAATAAGTTATTATTTGCTTGACAAGTGAAAATTGACTTATTCCATTGGCAACCTAGTCAAACATACCTCAAGTCAAGGACAAATTTTTTTGTCTTACTAAGAAAAATGGTGATAGAAATAAGTGTTTTAAGTCTCTTATCTAGTATTTTCATCTTTCATTTTCTGCAGTGAAGGCTTTAGAACTGAGGTTTGTCCCTGGGCTGCCCATTGCTCCTTAGTCAGTACAATGGGTGAAATCCAGCGGACAAATTACCTCTCAGAGTTCAGTGATGTATCTCTTAACTTGAATCGCTGTATCTTGAAAAGTCTCTCTGTCAGTATGGCTCATCATGTCTGTATACCATTGCACCTGCTCATGTGGGCCATTGACTTTTGGTGCCACTGCTCTCATTCTGACTTCCAACAGGAGGTGACCATCTCCCTTCCGTCAGGGTCAGCTCGTGCCTTCCTGGAACTCCTGCTGCCGGTGCTAACGGGACTGCTCCAGACCCCGGCTGCGCCTCTCTCTGAACTGCAGGTGAAGAAGTATTGTGCCAGGGCCAGCCACGTGATGGACCTCCTGCTTGATATCCTTCTATAGTGTTTCCCTGCTATATTAGCTACTGATTAAGGGCTGTTTCTGCTGCATTAGTTATTGATAAAGGTATGTTTCTGCTGTATTAGCGTTAGCTGTTCATTTGTTTGTGCTGCTTTGGCATTGACTCTGTGTGTTTTTCCTCATACATTTTGCCTGTTCTGTATTTGAGTTTTTGCTGTGCGAGAATTAGCTATGCGCATGTTTGTTCTGCATTAGCATAAGCCATGTATGAGTTTGTGCTACCTTGGCATTAGCTGTGGGTGAGTTAGTACTGCCTTAGTATTAGCCCAGAGTGAGTTTGTGCTTTATTAGCTGTGGGTGAGTTTTGCTACACTAGCATTAGCTGTGGGTGAGTTTGTGTTACACTAGCATTAGCTACGGGTGAGTTAGTATTGCCTTAGTATTAGCCCAGAGCGAGTTTGTGCTGCATTAGCTGTGGGTGCATTTGTGTTACACTAGCATTAGCTGTGGGTGCATTTGTGTTACACTAGCATTAGCTGTGGGTGCATTTGTGTTACACTAGCATTAGCTGTGGGTGAGTTTGTGTTACACTTAGCTGCGGGTGAGTTTGTACTGCCTTAGTATTAGCCCAGAGTGATTTTGTGATGTATTAGCTGTAAGTGAGTTTGTGTTACACTAGCATTAGGTGTGGGTGAGTTTGTGCTGCATTAGCATTAGCTGTGGGTGAGTTTTTTGCTGCGTTAGCATTAGCTGTGTGTGAGTTTGTGCTACCTTTGCATTAGCTGTAGATGAGTTTGTACTGCAGTAACATTTGCTGTGGGTGAGTTAGTACTACTTTAGCTTTTGCCCAAAGTGAGTTTTTACTGCAGCAGTAGTATTAGCTGTGGCAGAATTTCTGATATACTAGCATTTGCTGTGCTCGTGTTGGCATCACATTAGCCATTTGTGAGTTAGTGCTGCATTAGCATTAGCTTTTTATGCTGGATGTGTAGCATTCATGCAGTTGGGTTTATGTCATTCCCCATGCCTTTCATTTTTCTGAATTTTTCTGACTGTTGTGTGCGGCGTTAGCATTAGCCACGAATGACTGAGAGGGTGGTGTGTACGCTCCTTGACGCTCTTGAACTGCTCAGCTCGGATGATGCCATGAAGATACAGGTGTCCCAGCAGCTGAGCTGCCAGCTCTGTGTATCACAGCTGGAGCTCCTGCTCTCCAACAGTGTCATGGATGCAGGCTTCAGCAGTCCGGCTCCCTGCTCTGACCTCAGGTAAGACAGGCCAGCTGTGGGGGAGGTACGCTGGAAATCTTCAGGAGCTCGACATCAGTGAAGGTAGATCCATCTGAGACGGTTATTCGAGGGCCGATGCATCTGTGATGGACATTCCTGCTGGGATTAATTAGAGATATTAACGCTACTTTACTACATTATTAGATTACAGTATTGTTGACACTTGTATTGTGAGCAACTTGCAGCATAGTCTGTTTAGATGGAAGACGGAACTGAGCAAGGTGCTTCAGATTAGAAGGTAGATTAAAGACGTACTAAATGTGAGATGCACATGAGAGATGCTTCTGCTTAGACAAATGAGAGACTGGATTTTAGAGAGATGTATTGGAGACGGGGACTAAATGAAAGAAGTATGAGATATTATGCATATCACTGTATCAGGAGTTACTATATCTATATCATATATATATATATATATATATATATATATATATATATATATATATATATATATATATTAGGGCTGGGACTTTAACGCGTTCATAATAACGCATTTAATCGCACGTTTCTCAGTTCCCTAATTTCTGGCACACCGGTAACACTGATGCTCACACTTCAGCCCTGTAGGTGGCACCTAATGGTACTGTCACATCTTGACAATTTAGCCAGCATATGCCGACGAATCTAAATTTCTCAAAAACTCTGGCATACGCTGAACTAACAATGTCTTTTTCAATTTTGGGCGTATACATAATGAGTTGGACTTCTACATGTTGTATAAGTAACTCATACAGAGCGTTTTGATAACTTATAGATAACTTATACCAATGAATGCTTACGTGTTGCCAGCATTCACAGCTGGCATCATTAAAGCTATGCTAGTCCCCCATAATAATGATCACAACAGTATATGCAGTATTTGGCGTTCACCTGTTCCAGGTGTATTAGTCCTTGTGGCAGTGTGAAACATTAACTTTTATGACAGACATAAAAAAACTGATGACAGCCGGGTTCTGATCTGGAGGAATGTCATGTCCCTTGTTTAATGGCTGCCCTAATGAATATCGTGCTATCCTTGGCGACCTTCGTTGACATGATGGAATTGTTGAAGCTACAGAATGCCTGGTCAGTAACCTGCAGTGTTTTAGCTGGTAAAATGATAGCTGTTTGTTTCTGTGGCCCAAAGTCAGGTGGGGGCAGAGGTGGTTCTGAAGGTTCTGCAGTTGATGAGCCGGCTGAAGCAGCTGGTCCGGGACATGGAGAGCAGCTTTTTCAGGATTTTACAGGTATGACTCGGTTTCGTGGATCGGGGGGCTGCGGAGTGACCAAGTGCAGGAATTCAGGAGCCTGAAGCTGTCATCTTACCGCTTGTTTCTTTCTGAGCAGCTTCCGAGCTGTGAAGTCCGGTACTATTATCTATTTGAGATTCGTAGTTCAGTGTAATTTGCAACGTCTGTGTGAGGGTGGTGTGTAACTACACGCCTCATATTCAGCACAGCCCCCATGGAGAGTCATTTTTAAGCCATCAATGCAGAACTATAAAACGGCTTTTCAATCGAGTCTTAAAAAGATGGGCTTTGTAGCCAGCGCCAGTACAGATTGTTGCAAACTCAGATTTGCACGCCATCTTGTTTTGAGTGTTGCTTGCAGTGCTATATCCTGACATACAGCTGTGCTAAAGTGAGCAGGGCACTTTCTCCAAAAATAAACCACCCCATTTACTTTTCAAATGACTGGATCCGTCAGAAACTAGTTTTATTATTATGCTGCCGGCCGTGCACTGGGCTGGAGGAATACCGTTTCCCGGATGTGCGTCCGTCACATCATCGCTAATATCTTGTCCGCGCTATATCTACGAAAAGAGGGGGGGAATTTTCACCAAAGCAGACAGGGTACATCCCTATAGAGGGTAGCTGAACTGATTCGATTTTGGAGGTCACCGGGTCAAGGTCCCGCGGGGTCAGCTGTATGTGGGGACTGAAAATGACCTTTTAAGGCATAGTAGGCTATTGCAGGCAGAGGCATAGCAGCCAGTGCACTGCATTGAAGAGTACCTGTTGTCTGAAAACAAATGGTGAGCTTCCTTTATTAGATCATTGCTCCATTGTTTGCATTATGGTGGGCATTTCTGATTTGCTGAGCAATTTATGTATTAAATTAGCAGATTAAAGACTGTAGCTGGGGTTGACTTCTTCTGTATTTACTGCTGCTCTGAAAACATAAAATATATAGTCACTTCCTAAGTTTCTCTTCTCAGATGTTCCAATACACAAGTGTAGTCCTGCGGGTGAAATGGGTTTTATGCGGTTATTACAGACGTATATGTTTACATGTCATAGTTTTATAAGCTTTTGAGTTTAATGCAGAAAGGTTTTTTGTGTTTGCTTTGAAAAGTTTTGCATGAGCTGAAGTTCTGGACTGAATCCTGCTCTGACTGAATGACTCATCTTGTCTTTGTTTCATCTCTCTTGCCCCCTCCAGGACCAGCGGATGGTCACGCCCCTGTCGCTGGCCCTGTCCTCGGACCGCAGGGAGCACGTGCAGATGGCTCTAGGGATTCTTCTGGAAGCGTCGCCCCTCCCCGATTTCCCCGCAGTCGTGTAACAGACCCCGTTACAAACGGAGCACCCTGTCCCTCTGACCCTGTCCCACCCTTCTCTTTCTCTGACCGCATTCCTCTGCTGTTTTCTGCTCTTTCCCCTCTGTTCGCTCCTGTTTCTCCTCCTCGCTCTGCATTCTCGTGTGTTTCATTACATTACAGTCGTTTAGCAGAAGCTGTTATCTAGAGCGACACACAACACAAAGTGCATTAGTCCGGACAGAGGTGCCAAGGGGAAAGTAACATTCTGCAGGACAAATACCTCGATGATGGGTAGAATAGCAAGGATGGAGAAAACTACAGTCCCATCCATGGGCACCAGTTTGGTCGGGAGGTGGTTTATCTGCCCTTCTACTAATGATGATGCAATCCAAAATTAAATCTGTCGTATTCGGACAGTATCAAATTATCATGTGTTAACGGCAGGACATACAGTGTTGACATGACTTGTGACGCAGTTGGAACGCAATTGATATAGCGCAAGACTGTCGTAAATCGGGAGACAAGATGAATGAACGGGATTTCTTGTAGACGTCCGCTCTTCCGGTCATATGACCAGCTTCGCCAAGCCAATGCATTCATGTCGTAATGCGATGAGCATTGCACAGCTTTATGGTAGAAAATTATCGTTGATATGCAGATATGAATGTGAAAATACCGCAAAATTCAAATAAACGCTAAATTCAAATCAAAGGTGGAGTTTACGTTTTGGAACTAAACGCTGTAAATCATGATTATATTAGCTAGCGTTCGACTGCGCGCGGTTATGGGCGGAAGTTCACTTGTCTGCATTTTGAACTTTGATCGGTCTTTATCGACGATCATATCTGCCTTACGATGTGCCGAAATGTACAACCCCAATTCCGAAATAGTTGGGACAAAGTGTAAATTGTGAATAAAATCAAAACGCAATGACTTTCAAATCACACCAGCCAGTATTTTATTCACAACAGAAAAGAAATAACATGGCTAATGTTGAAACTGAGAAATTTTACAATTTTATCTGCAAAATGAGTTAATTTCAAATTTTATTCCTGCTACAGGTCTCAGAATAGTTGGGACAGGAGCCTGTTTACCATGGTGTAGCATCCCTTCTTCTTTTTAACACAGAGTGGAGGTGTCTAGGCATTGAGGAGACAAGTTTCTTGAGTTTAGACTTTGGAATTTGATCCCACTCTTGTTTAATACAGGCTTCCAGCTGCTGGAGAGTTTTGGGTCTCCTTTCACAGACTTTTCATTCAATTATGTGCCAAATGTTCTCAATCATGAAAAATCAGGACTGCAGGCAGGCCAGTTCAGCACATGGACTCTTCTACTTCGAAGCTATGCTGTTGTAATAGCTGCAGTATGTGGTTTTGCATTGTCTTGCTGAAATACACAAGGCTTTCCCTGGAATAGATGTTGTCTGGAGGGGAGCATATGTTGCATACCCATTCCATCAGAGATGCTGGCTTTTGAACTGAACGCTGATAACAGGAGGGGTGGTCTTGGGAGGACATGATTCCCATGATTTCCAACAAGAATGTCGAATTTGGACTCGTCTGACCACAGGACACTTTGCCTCTTTGCTTCAGTCCATTTTAAATGAGCCTTGGCCCACAGAACATGGCGGGGCTTCTGGATCATGCTCAACAATGGCTTCCTTTTTGCATGATAGAGCTTTAGGTGTCATCTGTGGATGGCATGGCTGATTGTGTTTACTGACAGTGGTTTCTTGAAGTATTCCTGGGCCCATTTAGTAATGTCAATGACAGAATCGTGCCAGTGAGTGAGGCAGTGGCGTCTGAGGGCCCGAAGATAACAGGCATCCAGTAAAGGTCTTCAGTCTTGTCCCTTACGCGCAGAGATATTTCCAGTTTCTCTGAATTTTTTGATGATGTTATGCACTGACGTTGATGAGACCTTCAAACCCTTTGCAATTTGACGTTGAGGAACTAAAATATTCCACAATATTTTATGCAAGCCTTCACAGGTTATAGAGCCTCTGGCCATCTTTACTTCTGAGAGACTCAGCCTCTTGAAGACATCCCTTTTATAGCCTATCATGTTACACACCTGAAACCAGTTAACTTAATTACTCACTAAATGTTCTTTTAGCTGATTCTCTTATATATTAATGGCTTTTTCTGCCCTTTTTTGCCTGTATCCCAACTTTTTTGAGACCTGTTGCCGCCAGAAAATGTGAAATAAGCTCATTTTGTGGATAAAAATGTAAAATGTCTCAGTTTCATTCAATTTGAAATGTTATCTATGTTTTCATGTAAATAACATATAAGCTCATGTGATCTAAAAGCTATTGAATTTTGATTTTATTCACAATTTACACTTGGTCCCAACTATTTCAGAAATAGGTTTGTATATCAGGTCACTCCAATTGTCGTCTCCCATGGAATGTATGGAATTGTGGTTCTACTCCCAATGATTCCAAGTACCGGTAATGACTATAGATTGACAGGGCTCCGTAGAGGGACTGTAGAACAAAATCCATCAATAAAAACAAGGCATTAAGACATTTGTTTCACTTAAAGCAAGTAAAGCTGCATTCATTTATATTGCCCTGTGTACCTTACCTTTTTTCCTCAGCCTGGGAGAATGCATTGCCGCAAACAACTCCTACAGAAATCGGGAGGCGGACTTGTCCATGCAGACCCATCCCAAATTGGGGAGGAGCCTGGCCCCCCCGAGTGCCCATCATCCTATCGCCTCCCCGAAGAACATTCAGAGCCTCATCGAGAAGCTTCAGGGTGGCATGGAGGTCTGTTTCTAATTCACGGAACTGAGGAAGGGTGTGCGCCTGTGTATTTGCGTGTGTGTATGCATCGGAGGCTACGCAGTGAGGTGAAGAATGTGTTTGTGTATGTGGAGTTTAAAGGGGCAATTTTCCAAAAAAATAAACTTTGCTACCCCTTACCCAGAATCCTGCAGTATCTCCAGATGGTGACCTCAAAGTTTTTTTTTTGTTTGTTTTTTTTTTTTAAACTTCCCCTGATTTGACCAGTTTTCTCAGTACTTTTTCACCACTCTAGCAGACCTCACTGGCCCATATTCTTGTGGTGCTTCATGAATGTATGCTCTAAAGGCTTGTGAAATACTGTACCACAGTTACTTACAAGTAATCACAGCTCAGTTCATTCAGTTCAGTTTCATTTAAAGCTGGTGTTTCCCTCACATGCAGTCATCAGTGTGCCTCTGCTGAAATGACACTGTACATAATAGTCATGGCGAGTGAAAACCAGGCGCCCTTTCTCCTCTGCGTGCGGCCGACTGCAGCTAGTGTGAGTGAATGAAATTATCGGGAGCTGCCACGACCCACACCATGCAAACACTAACATGAGCACGCAAGCTCGATGTCAGGAGAGCTAGAAAGAGCCTGCAGCTGTCTATACTCAATGTGTGACAGGGTGAAGTTCTCAAGAAAACGCCCTGAAAATACACTGGACATGGTCAGTCTGCCAGCTCTTCTGATTATCCAGCCCCGCCCTGTTCTCCTGGAACTTCACTTCCCCTCATTTTCTCTCACACTTCGATTAAATGTAAAAATCTGCCCACCCTCTTTATTAGAAATGGTTTTGAGCTTTCTGAACAGTGTACAAAATGCATTAGAAAATCGTCTGCATTGTTACTTCACCTGCAGTTGCTTCGGTCTCCACTGAAAACACACTCTTATCGTTCACAGGCAAAAACACTTGCGTTCTGAGCTACAAAAGCTGAAATCAGGTTTTGACTCATTCCGAACACGAGGGCCGCTTAGACTTTACCGTTAGATTGGCAGCACCACTGCTGACAAAAATTCTTGAGGAAACACTGATCTACTTTTTACTGTTGAAAAAAATGCCATATCAGAGCCGATGAATTGGTATGAAAACTCTGTTTTGAGATGTGGCATTCGCTGAATGTTCATGATGGTTTGATGGAATTAATTTTGTTAAAGGACACAACTGCTATGAAAAAGTGTGGGGAAATATGAAATTCAGGTTTTATTCTTGGACAATCTGCAGACCTCAGGTCACCAAACTCAAGTTTCATGAAGGAGCAGGTGAAGCATTTGTTCTTTCGTTACCGGACCTGGTGATGGACGTGTTTAGTTACAGGAGCAGGTGAAGGACATTTGTTGGTTTAGTTAAAGGACCAGGTGAACATTTCTTTAGTCACAGGAACAGGTGAATGACATTTAATGCTTACCTAATGGACCTGGTAAAGGACATTTGTTTATTTACAGTAGTAGGTGAAAGACATTTTTTGCTATGTAACTGGACCTGGTGAGGGACACTTTTTTTTAGTTGCTGGAGCAGGTGAAGGACATTTGTTTATTTACTTGAGCAGGTTATTATTATCCCCCGCCAACACAAAGTATGAGGGGGATATAGGTTTGACGTCCGTCCATCCGTTTGTGCGTGCGTGTGTGTGTGCGTTCGTCCGCCCGTCCGAGAAAAAGGGGACTTTTCTCAGAAACTATTACAGATGGGACAACCAGTCGTGTGTAGCTTCAGACCATAAAGGCCTTGATGGAGTTCGGAAATAAGGAGCGCACGATTGGCGGGGGATGTTGTAGACCATGTCGACTTGTTTTTACCCCTCAACCCTAAAGGCTGACGGGGTATTGCTATCCTTCGTGCGGTTGGGCGGGCGGGCGGGCGTCTCCAAAAACTTCGACATGGGGCTGAGGGGTATTCCGTGCATTGCACGCCTATTTTGTTTAATTCTAGCAGCGGGTGAAAGGCACGGTTTGTTTATTTGCTTGAGCGGGATATTATTATTTTGTTTAGTTGCAGGAGCAGGTGAAGGACGTGCGAGTGTCTGAGATCATGGACGTGTACGAGCAGAAGATCTGTGCACTGGCGGTATGTTCCGAAATCCTCTGCATGACATTTCCTGCGTCACTCCAGTCCTCAGGTGTTTGTGCATTTGGCCTTTACTTTAGCCAGAGCAGGGCTGCCTAACCGTGGTCCTGAGGAGCCACCTTCCTGCAGTTTTTCCCCTCCAGTCCTAATCAGTCATGCCTGCTTCTACAAACCTGTGGCTGGGCAAGACTCCTAGTAGCTGTATATGGAGCTGTGCTTCCTCAGGGTTGGAGTGAAAATCTGCTGGAACAGTGTTGGGCGACTCTGTGCTGGAGCATCTGCCCCCGCTAATCTGCTGTCTCTGCTTCCTCTGGCAGTCTAAGGAGGGCCGTCTGCAGGACCTGCTGGAGGCCAAAGCCCTGGCGCTGTCTCAGGCCGACCGACTCATCGCGCAGTACCGCTGCCAGAGAGCCCAGGCGGAGGCCGAGGTGAGGACCTGCCCGCCCGTAAACGTGCTAACAAACATACAGCACCAGTCAAAAGTTTGGGGTACGCTCTAGTCGTAGCACTTGGGGCCAGTTTTTGAATGGCAGTTTTTTTTCCCCCCTAATTTTTGACACCTCTTAAATAATTTTGCAGCAAAAACCATCTTCATTGTGTTTTGCAGACTTACTTGGCGAAGTGCCACTGATTGCAGCTCTTTTAGCATTCAAATTCTAATTAGCATTCAAATGAATAGGATTTACCTGTGCGAGTGCTTCTCTAATTGTAGTTACAAGACTTTGGAGTTGGAGCTGTTCTTTACGGGGTGCTTCTGATATTTTGCCCATCAAATGTGCTGAAAGCTGCTGAGGGGCGGGGATTGATTGATTGATTGACAGGCGCGGAAGCTGGCCTCACTGCTGAAGGAGGCGGAGAGGAGGAAGGAGGAGTTGCAGGGGCAGGTGAGCGCTCAGATGCTGGAGGCGGAGCGAGTGAAGGGCGACATCGAGCAGCTGCTGCAGCACAACGGCCGTCTGCAGGCCGACTCCCAGGAGCACCAGCGGCTCAAGGGCTCCTACAATGAGCTCCTGCAGAGGTACGATACTGTGGTACAAGTGCTTTACTCTGGTATTATACCAGCATATATACGCTATAGCAGTACATTTACAGTTTAACAGTACAAGTACAATTTACCAGTACATGCGCTCCATACCAGTACATATATGCAATACCAGTAAAGGGGCTCTACACTGTACATATGCACTATACCAGTACTTGTTCAATATACTAGTACATTCACGCTTTACCAGTGTGTGTGTGCGCTATACCGTTATAGGTGGTCGACTCCAGTATGTGCACCAGTACAGGTAGTATCTTCTCCAGTTTCATTACCATACGCTAGTGCAGCGATGCCTCACCAGCACTGACACACCACACCATGTTATAGAACATTATACGTACTGTACGCCAGAAAAGGTATTGTACGCCTGTGCAGATGCTGCACCGTTACAGGTGCTGTACGCTATTACAAATGCGCTAAAACGCAACAGATTAAGTACTGTGTGTGCCTGTGTGGGTAATCACCTTGATTTTTATGGTTTTGATGGACTTTCTCTTTCCTTTAGAAAGTGAGACGTGTTTGTGTCCTGCAGGTATAACGAGAGCGAGAGTTTGCTGAAGGAGCTGCAGACTGCTCACGTCTCTCTGAACAAACAGGCTGATGCGCTGAGGAAGCAGAACGAGAGCCTGAGAGCGCATCAGGAGAGGTGAGACTTCGCAGAGCGGGGGGTCAGTACAGGTGACATGCACAATGGGGGGATATATGGCGTCAGGACAGATGCGAGATGATTCCTGAGAGTGAGAGTGGGGTCAGGGCAGGTGGGACTCGTGGAAAGGCTTTGAGATGGACAACGGGTCATATTGACCGGGAGCAGCTTCTGCTTGTGTTTTGTGTTTGTGATGATCACTGATCACTGGCATCTCCTGCAGACTTCTTGCACAGCTTTCAGAAAAAGAAGAACAGATCAAAAGCCTGGACTCACACCTTGAGGAGAGAAAGGGACAGATCTCAGGTAAACATGTTTATGCTGTTTTCCAGGCTGCTTGTGTGCGTAAATGCATTTGGTAGTAGGTCACGAATGTGTATGACAGTTAGTATTTCCCGTGAGCTTGAGAGTTTGTATGTGCGAGAGTTTCTTGTATATGCGCGAGAGTAAATATTTCTTGCCTGTGCTCGAGAGGTTGTATTTCCTTCAGGTGCATCAGAGTTAGTATTTCATCTATGAGGGCGAGAGTTTGTATTTCATGAATGTGCACCAGAGTTACTGTTTTATGCATGTGCATGACAGTTTGTATTTTATGCATGTGGATGGGAGTTTGTACTTCATGCATGTGCACAAGAGTTCTTATTTTATGGAAGTGCACGAGAGTTCATATTTCATGCGTTCGGGGATATTATGTTTTTGGTCTGACCGCCGCCGCCGCCGCACTACGTGTTAATGCGATAACTTCAGTAATATTTCAATTACGAATTCCAAATTTTGCACATAAATAAGTATCATAAACAGGAAGAACTGTTTCGATTTTGGACAATTTACTATTTCTAGATTGGCACCAGGGGCCAAAAACTGAAAAAATCACTGTTCCGCGATAACTTCAGTAATATTTCAATTACAAATTTCAAGTTTTGCACATAAGTAAGTATCATAAAGAGGAAGAACTGATTCGATTTTGGACAATATATGAACTCTAGATTGGCCACCAGGCGCCAAAAACTGATTTACATGTTAACGCGATTACTGCAGTAATATTGCAATTAGAAATTCCAAGTTTTGCATATAAATAAGTATCATAAAGAGGAAGAACTGATTCAATTTTGTACAATTTACAATTTCTAGATTAGCCACCAGGGGCCAAAAACTGGAAAAATTCACTGTTTTTATCATATCTCTGGAAATATTTGCCCGATTGGCCTCAAATCAAGTGCAAATGAAAGGTCATGACCTGAGGATGTGTCCCACGATGACATTATACCTGTTTGGTTAAAAATTTTAAAACAAGGTGGAGCTTTGTCACATAAAATTCACCATTTTTGCGATATCTTTGGAACTATTTCTCCAATTGACATGAAACTATGTGCAACTGCAAGGTCATGACCTCACAACGTGTCACATGATGACATCATACCTGCATGGTCCCATATTTTGCCACCAGGTGGTGCTTTGTGATGGAAAATTACCATTTTGGCCATATATTCCGAACCATTTGACCGATTGACCTAAAATTAAGTTCAAATGAAAGTCTATTCAAGGTCTATTCAAAGATTGGGGAATTGGAGGATTGGGGGCGTTCGGGGATATACCCCCAGCCATCGCCTTCGACGGCATAAGCCTAGTTTTATGCATGTGCTGGGGAGTTTGTATTTCATGCATGTGCAAGAGAGTTTGTATTTCATGCATATGCATGGGAGTTTGTATTTCATGCATGCGCAGGACAGTTTGTTTTTCATACATGTGCACGGGAGTTTGTATTTCCTGCATGTGCACGGGAGTTGATGCATTTGCATGGGGGTTGTATTTCATGCATGTTCATGGAGGTCATTCCATATGGACTCACCCAAAATGGGGGGTTCTCCCAGGTTGATGGTTTCAGAATTGCTTCATTTGGTGATATTTTGTGGCATGTGATGAGCAAATCAAATCGCAGGTGGTTTCAAGTTGTCTCGATCTCTCGTTCCGTTGTGATTTTATGGGCCCCGAAAAAGGGGGTCTGGCCCACAGTTTGTGACCATTTTCAAAGGGTTATAACAGATGACCTAATAAGGATACAAATTTCATTCTTTCAGGATATGTTTATTCTGTCAACAAACCTTTTAATATAGTGTTTAACCCTTTGTGTGCTTTGTAATTAACCCCGAAACATTGAAATTTGTTGCCAAACATGTCAATTTCAAATGAAATATTATGCAAGTATCCTTAGAATTTCCCCTTTGCCATTTACATTGTTGATAGTATACCTGACGGAGTTTCAAAGGAAGGTGAAAACATCTCTCCATCTACATCCAATTGGATTAACATTAACCCCTTTTCAGCTAATTACCAAAACTGTGCACTTTTTGTTGACCCTCATTTTGACCATGTGGGCCTGTTTTGATTTTCAAAAAGCTGGCCTCAAATGAAAGCTTATTCAAAGAACTTCGAAATGCAACACACTTAAACTTGGAACAAATACTCCTACTTGGAAAAATAAGACCCTCTTAAAGGGCTATTTGCACATCGGCGCAACTACTCTCACTGTACATATATGCACAATAATGTACAGGGAATACTGAACTCCACTCATTTATTTCTACTTTCAGTTGCATGCTCTTTGAGCATTTGCAGCCTGTGTCATTTTCTTGTATTTGTTTTCCCAGTAATTTCAAGATAATTTGATAGAATAGGCAGAATTGTTACTAATGTGGATGAAACTTCTCAAACCCTACCTGCCCCTTCATGCCCTTTATTTGCGAAAAGTACGGTCCTGTGAAGCTTAAATATTGTACCCCTGGTCGATTTGTTGCCTGCTTATGATGGCCAGTGGTGGTGGGCCAACATCTTAGAGCAATCCCTTGAAAACGAGGATGTTAAAATATCTTTTATGCATCCAAATGGCCCTGCACAATTCTCTTGGCCACGAAGACAGGATCTTTGTTGGGTACCACTGAAGCATATCATGTTGGTTGATGCTCCTAGCACAGGTGGCAAGGGCAGGAATTATATAATCGCCAAGAAAAAGTTGGGCCGAATCTTAGTATGGTTTGAAGTATTGGATTTAGCTAAATAATATGCATTAACATTTGTATCAGGTTTGCCATATCCGCCTTTCTTCTCTACATTTCCCTGTCCATTTATTTACATTTACCTGTACACTGAGAATAGTTGTGCCGATGTGCAAGTAGCACTAAAAAGGGGTCTTATTTTCCCAAGTAGGAGTATTAGTTCCAAATTTAATTGTGGTGAATTTTGAAGTTCTTTGAATAAGCTTTCATTTGAGGCCAACTTTTTGAAAATCAGAACAGGCCCACATGGTCAAAATGAGGGTCAAAAAGTGCACCGTTTTGGTAATTAGCTGAAAAGTGGTTAATGTTTCTCCAAATTGGATGAAGATAGAAAGATGTTCTTACCTTCCTTTGAAACTCCATCAGGTATAATATCAACAATGTAAATGGCAAAGGGGACATTCTAAGGATACTTGCATAATATTTAATTTGAAATCGACATACTTGGCACCAAATTTCAATGTTTAGGGGTTAATTGCAAAGCACTCAAAGGGTTAACCACTATATTAAAAGGTTTGTTGCAGATTATTAGACACAATAAACATATCCTGAAAGAATGAAATTTGTATCCTTATTAGGTCATCTGTTATAACCCTTTGAAAATGGTCACAAACTCTGACCAGAGGGTTAACGTGGGCCACGCCCCCTTTTTCAGGGGCCCATAAAATGAGAACGGAACGAGGTATCAACTTTAAACCAGCTGCGATTTGATTTGCTCATCACAGGCAACAAAAAATCACCAAATGAAGCATTTCTGCGACCATCAAGCTGGGAGCTTGGGTGATTTCATATGGATTGACCCATTGGAGTTTGGTTTTCATGCATGTGCACCGTAGTTAATATTCATGTGCACAGGAGTTTATGTTTCATGCATTTGCATAGGAGTTTTTTTATTTCATGCATGTGCATGAGTGTTGATATTTCATTCATTCATTCCTGGAGTGTATCTGAGGGCCCATGGTTACAGTGCATGTGCAAACGTTGATGTGCTTCTCTCCACTTTGTGCTGCCTCAGAGCTTCAACAGGAGCTGGAGCGGCAGGATGAGTGCTCCCGCGCAAAGGAGAGAGAGAGGAAGGAGATGGAGGAGACCATCGACATATTGAGGGAGGAGCTCAACAAGACTGAGCTGGCCAGGAAAGATGCCAGCATTAAGGTGAGAGCGCTGAGCAGCAGGGCGTTATCTTAACCTCCTTCAACAGCAGGGAACCATCCTGCTGTCATTAACACTGCAGGGTACTGTCTCATGTCCTCAACACAGTAGGGCACTATCTCAGGTCCTCAACACAGTAGGGCACTGTCTCAGGTCCTCAACACAGTAGGGCACTGTCTCAGGTCCTCAACACAGCAGGGCACTGTCCCGCGTCCTCAACACTGCAAGGCGACATCTTAACCTCCACAAAGTTTCCTAAGATTATCAACAGTGTCTAAACATTGTTTTGGCTGTATTTTTTAGCAATTAAATGCTGCCTTGGTGAAGTTGGATACATTTCTTTTCAAAGATGTCAATTTTCCTTAGTGATTCCAAACTTTTCAATGGTGCTGTGAATTACTGAATGGTGTCATTAAAAAATACAGAATGTTGAAGACATAAATACATGAGATTGAACACTGAGACGGCCAGACTCTACTTTGAGAAGTCAATTCAGAATGAGAATGGCAATGTTTACCATTAGTGAGTTACTCTGTCTTAAGTCAACCAATTTTCAGATGCTGCCCATGGTCATAGTCATAGATTTTCTCCAAACATGGATACAGTGTTGCTTGGGATACTTGATGAAAGAACATAGTCTCAGCTTAATTGGCTCTCAAGTTTTTATTGTTTTGTGGAAGGTGGGGCGGGAGGTCTCAGGACGTGACTGATTTCACTTTTTCCCATTTTTAGCAGGTAACTACGAAACCTAATATCACTCAGTTTTTTTTTTGTTTTTTTTTTCCTTCTTGTCTGGAATTATTCTCCTGGATCGGTTATATGTTTTAAAAATAATCAAATGGAGCTTAACCCTTTTATTGTTGTTTTAAAGGCTGTCAAAATGCGATTACTTGCACAACGGTGTCAGTTTGTATACATTGCGGGGGGGGGGGGGGGGGGGTCACAGGCCCGGCTGATCCTGGGTGTTTCCTGCCTCTCTCCCCGCCTCTCAGGCCTCCTCCCTGGAGCTGCAGAAGTCGCAGCTGGAGGCCAAGCTGCAGAAGAAGGAGGAGGAGCTGAGTAAACATTCGCAGATGATCGCCATGATCCACAGCCTGAGCAGCGGCAAGCTGAAGAACGAAACTGTCAACCTGTCCTTGTGACACTCCACCGCTGCACGCACAGTCACGCACATGTGCACGCACACACACACAGTTTGATACTGATAACCTGTCCCTGCAGCACACACATACACTCATATACACACACACACACACACACACTCACACACACGCACAGTATGCTGCTGATAACCTGCCCCTGCACCACACACAACTAAGCACAGTATTTTGTAATAAGCAAACATTTTTTTAAACATTCTTGCAATCAAAGATTTAAAAAAAGGCATATTTTAAATGAACTTACTGAAGCATCCTTGTATTTACAAAATGGTGGAATGGTTGAAAGTCCTCATGAACACTACCTGTGGTAGGATGCGGGTTTAAAATAAATAATATTTTAATAAGTTTTATGACATTTAATAAATAATCGGTCTTAAAATCTCATGATTGACTGCGGTGTTTTTTTAATCAGGACATGCAATTTTCTCGCCATAAGAAAACTTAAGAGAAAGAAAAAAAAATAAAGTTACATATTTTGGGCTGATTTGCCTATAAACCTTTTCCAGATTAGTAAATAACAATCTTTAAGTGCTGTCTCTGAATTATCACTCATAAATGATAATCTCAGAAGACGTGCATCCAAATCCTGTTCAGCCCAGGCTCACTTAAACATAATGATCCTATTTATTATATCCTAATTTAAATTGGCAGGCGGTCGTGGAAAGATTTGAGTGGAATACTGAGGACACTGTGGTCCTGCTTTGTGTGGAATCCTGGGCATCACAATAAGTCATGTTTCATGCTCTGGAAAACATGCTATCTTTGTTTAAATTTATATTAATTTTTTCCTCTTTACATGCTTGAGTACTGATGTAAATCAACATAAATTGTTTGCCTCACTGTCCTTCTGTGGACTTATAGCGGGGTTGGGTATATTCCAGTCCTGGAGGGCCGATATGTATGCAAATTTTTGTTTTCATCGATTATCCTGAATAAATTGGCTAACTGGCTTTACAAGCAAATATGAGTTCACTTATGGATCATATCACAGACAATGAAGAATTTCATTTAGAGACATTAGAACAGCCTTCTGTGGACATTCATGAGCTTTTCAAGAAACGCAGCTAAAATGTTTGATTTCATAAATGTATTAAAATAGCAACGAGCAACGACCTGTGATTGCCAAAAAAAATTGTCCTCTGAAGCCTGAACTTAATAATACTTAATTATTAGCTTAACTTGTGAACCTTTTAAGCCCTGAGCCTCTGGCTCGAAAATGGGATGCCCAAAATGAGATGAGTATATCTCTGCAACTACTTGGTCCATTTGAATAATCTTGGTATCATAATAAAGGTAACACCTTGGGGATTTTTGTCATAGTGCAAAAATCAATATATATTTCAGACTCAAAGTAAATGAAGATGGAACACGGCATAAATGAAAGATTGCATTTCCGCCTGACAGAATTTTACTTTAATCCCTTTTCAAATTATTCAGTTGCAATCTAAAACCTCTAAAAAATTACAGTACAGAATCTCATCATTATCTGTGCCAAATTTTATGCTAATCAAGTAAATCAGAGCAAATTTAGAGAGGTTCTAAATCAGGAATGTCTAGGTGGCATCTCCAAATTGGTATCTTACTTTGCACTTTGTGCTATTTTGGATTTCTCAGGTACCAAACTGTAAAACTCATGTAATTTCATTTGTATGTCACTACAGGCATACACTCCGTCTAAATACAAACATTTTTGCAGACGGTCCTGTATACATTTCCCCATTGAAAGAAAATCCATGCATAGGAAACAATGCAAGCAAAGTTTGACTCCGCTGGAGCAGATTTATTTTCAAGAAAACAAGCTAATAAACAAAATTATAAAAACAAACATAAGGTGAAAAGTAAAGAGAACAAACGCCCTAGCAATTATTTATACAAAAACTATGCTTCCGTTGCTCAGAAGGAATATGCACCTTGTTAAGATTTGAGCACGAATATCCCAAAGAAAAGCGCTCCACCTTAAAGGTCTACTAAGTTAGGGGGAAAAAAATGCTGTAGACATGTATTATTGCCTGTAATTCACAAATCCTGCATTTAACTTTCATAATTGTATGTCATATTGGCAAAAAAATGAAGAAACTAGACACTTTGAGACCTCTCCTTAAAACTCACGAGCGATTGGCTAAACGGCTGCCACGTATGAGAAGTAAGTTGCACCGGAGCTAGTGCAGAAAATTACTTGTTTCACTCCTTATTTCAACAGCCAATTTGTGAAAGAAAGACTAGTTATAGTTATTGTATTTGGGATGAATATTCTTATCGATACATTCTCTACATACCCAATGAAATGATTTGACTCAAGCTGTCCAGATTTTGTGGGTTTTTAACTTTTCCGCGAACAAAGCTCTGATCTCATCTGGGATTGCAAAACGAAAATTTTGCATTCGTCATAAACGCATGTACAGTTGTTTTACTCGTACTTGTATCGTATACTACACAAAATAGTGCTAATTTTGGACTTCGAACATAGTAAGCGACTGTACGGCAACTGTACGACTGTACTCGCATGAACCAGTCGCTTGTGTTTATGTTTGGGTTTCATTTTCGGATATGTGCTGTACCGAAGTCCTAGTAGTCCGCGGTGACTAGGAGCACGATATGGCCAGTGTTACAGAAACAAATGCAAAATTTGAACGCAATCATCAACAACAACAATGATCAACGATACTAAGTTACTAACAAAGCAACGTAAACACAAGCTCACTTGTCAGCACGTCTTGACAGCACTCTTACATAGACATTAACACAGAATCCGTACAGCGGGGATGGGCCGTGGGCTACCCGCACCGGGCCCGGCGGGGTAGCAGCTGAGCAAGTGGGGAGTAAGCAGGAGAACGGATCTCAGAGATGCCAAGTCTCACGCATTCGACGTAGGTCCTACGCATTTTTTAGGCTTATTCACCGTAGTCCGTAATTCTTCAATGAAAGCTAATTAATGAGATTCTCACGCGGAATTAAAATCCTTGTGTACTGAAGTTTCAGTTTCACTTGCGTAAAGGTGGACCTCACCACAAGCAACATGGAAAGCGATTATGACTCCGGACTCCTTGTGCTTCTCTTCACTCAGGGAAGAGAAACAATGTATGTGTTTCATGATCTTTTAAATTGTTTTAATGAAACAAGACCATCTGAAACCTCTTTATGCAATTCCATTGCTTTCAATCCCGCAGTGAAGACTAGGGTGAGAATTTCTGAGTCATAATCGATTTCTGTGACACTAGTGGGGAAATCCACCAAAATGCACATGAAACTGATAAACTTAATGAACAATGACTTCAATTCTGCGAGTTTCTCTAGTTCGCGCTGACTGGAAAATTGCGAACTACGGTACAGAAAGGTGAATACCACTAAGAGGCGAGAGACTACCGAATGCGTGAGACTTGGCATCTCTTTTTTTGGGAAGTGATGTGAACTCATACCATCGTTTGGAGTCTTGTTACAGCCTACCACTACATACCTATTTGGCATGTTGATTAATGTTATCTCAAAATCAAAGATTGATCAAGGCGAAATCAATTATCAGTATACAAAAGAATATCAGTATAGGTCGATCAGCTGGGAACGTTTGCAACTTACTTTTCACGCGTCACAGGTCATATGACTACGAGGTCCATGTGCAACGACTTTTTTGAGGGATGCGGCTTAGGACCGTACAAAACCAGCCAAATTTTAGTTTTCAAATAATGATAAAAAGTTAAAGAAAGCATTTACAAATGTGCGATGCATATCAAGTTGCTACATATGATCCATTTCTTCGAAAAATAGCCAAAAAATTTTCTGAGTGAACCTTTAACCACTACGCTAACTGAATAGGCTACTGCACGAGAGTCTCCTTGCTAATATGAAGAGTGAGTCAACAAAACACGTCATGCACACCAATTTAGCGCTTGTACTACTGTGCTATTTCAGTACGTGTGCATAATGGAGCGAGGATTCTCAGTCACATGCTACTTTGAAAACGGCTGTTGAAATTTAGTGGATAATTATCAAAAACAAACCAGTTTCGCGTTGATATTGTTGCGCTCTTTGAGTACATGGGCGTAATGGCGCATGGACTCTCAGGTAGATGCACCGGGAACGCAAAGTTCTATCCCAGGCCAGCTTTGTGTGTTTACAGTGGTTGAGGGCTCATTGGAAATCTCAGAGCCCATAGAATCAAATGGGCTCTCGCAAAGTCTTACTGATAGCATCAAAAGCCGATCACAGATGAGAAAATACATTGCGCGCCAGCGGAATGCTCAGGACCTGACTTCCTTTGAAGCAGTGCCCCGGAAAAAAACATGCATGGAGACTGGAAGATCTGGCTTCGATATAAAGCGGACACATTGGGCTAACAACAGCCAACAACAGATTTACCCTCAAACAGTTTTTATTACAAAATATATCAAAGGTGCAAAAAATTTTTTGCTCATCGCTGTAAAATGTAAAGTGTATGTCTGCTGTTCTTTGAGCATGGTGTCGGTTTAAAATGACATGGCTTAGCAGTAGCAACTACGTTGGCTCGAGCTCGATCCCCAGTTGTATCAACCAGCAGTGGTTGGCAACTTTTACAGAAACAGCGCACGATTGGCTAAAGCGCTGTATGGATGAAAAATGGGGAGGCATTGCTGGGAAGGGAAATTAAAAATGATTGCCTTGTTCGTTGCTCAAGCGCCTCCTGTTGGCCAGCCGGGAACTCGTCAGTGAGATTCTGAGCTTGCTCATGTTCGGGTATCCTCCACCCTCGTACTGAACTTGCGATAGTTTCAACCGATGAGTGTAAAGATGCAGGAGCTGACGGGCGCATGCTTCGGAGGAGAGCCGTGAACTGTCTCTCTCTCCCGAGCAGGCAATAGGGGGTTGCATACGGCCTTGTACATCTCGGATTGGGAATTCGGGTGCGATTGGATATGCCAAATTTAATTTAAAAAAAAAAAAAATGACATTGCTTATATTTTTGGATTCTATGGACTTTCTACTTCCATTTGATGTATCGTTTGTATGCATAGTACAAATTCAGTATGAAGGCTAGCGATCGAGCACTGATATTATTTTATGTTTTCTTACATGCTTATTTACTTGCTTGGTGCTAGAACTGTGTGCAGTTTAGGTAAAAATGGTCGGGATGAAATTTTCGCCGGGTTTCTTCTCTTTAAGGGGATATGCCGCATGACTATGTTGCTATTTGTAAACATGCTGTATTTATTATGTCTACTGATTTGCCTTTGGTATGGCGGGTGTTCGGATTTAAGAGGTTAAAGTACTACAGGCCCAGACCTTTAACAGCAAAAAAGGGTAAAAAAACATACCCTTTCTTTAAAGCATGAAGTAAAGATCAAATTCTGTCAGGAAAGGTATGTCCAAGCCATATTTTCAAGAATTGGGCTATGTTTGTTAATGCTATTGATTTAGACATTTTGTGAATTGTTACTTGTCTAAAGAACTGAGTGGTTCTTAACAATTGCACAGGTATATGTACTGTATTGCATAACACATTAAAATTGCTGAGGAAAAATGGACAAAAAACCAGAGCATTGCAATTACAAATGGCTATGCCATTTTAAAGTCAACTCCTGAATTATTGGTGCCCGTCCCGATCAAAATTTCAGTGGGATTTTGAGGCAAGGCCATTGGCATGTAGTCTCAAACCAGTTTTTAAGGGGCTTGAAAGTGAGGTGAGATTGTTCCAAAATCTACATTGTATTTTTGGAAGAAGCTCCATCAACAATATTGCGAAAGAGGTGTCATTGACATATTGAGAAGCCTACTGATTTCTCGGTTACACTTTACATTACAGATCGGTAATAAGTGGGTAATATTATGGTTATATATATACGGAATTTCATGGTAATAATACTTTTAAACCACATATTACAAGTAATTACCGTGCAGTTTCCAGACAGTTGAATTCTATCTGAATTTATATTTTCATATGAACAGTGAGTTTGTCCCAATCCAGTGGTTTTTTTTTTTTGAATCCTTGAAACTCCATAGAATGGTAACCACAATAAAAATTCATTAAAAATGACAACAATATAGTTGGCCCTACTCTTACTTTTCTCTTGTGGCAGAATTTGCTTTCATCAATCACAATGAAGGAACTTCGCCCTCTAATCCTCCTACCAGTCCTCCTCATTTACATTATCGTCTAGAAAGCGCACAGTAATTACTTGTAATATGTAATTTAAAAATAATATAACCATGAAATTACGTATATATTACCCATTATTTTACCCACTTATTACCGATCTGTAAAGTGTTACCGATTTCTCAATGCAACAGAGAATTCAGGTGGTGAAGAAGGCACGCTCAGTTTTGCAAACCCCCTGTCTTTTTAGGACCAGTGTTTAAGATTTAGCGGGATCAGAAATTGAGTACAATATTCCTAAGTATGTTCTCATTAGTGTATAACCGCCTAAAAATAAGAATTGTTGTGTTTTCTTTATCTTGGAACGAACACTCTATATCTGCAAAGGGCTCCTCTTTCACGGAGCTCGCCATGTTGCATCGCCAAGTTTCAACAGTTGGCCAGAACGGGCCAGAGAAACACTGGCTCAAGAGAGAGCGTGCCTTTCGCGTTTATCCCGAGGTTTGAGGCAACCGTAGATTCTCCTTCACGCTTGGATGGGAAAGGTGAGGGGAGGAGTTATCTGTCACTTGCAAGCTGTGATCTCACCACTAGATGGCACTAAATCCTACGCACTTGTCCTTTAAAGTCTTTTGCTGTGATCTCATTCTGCCCGCTGCACTCTTGTGAAACCCCTGACCCCCTCTGTATCACCCTGGGCTCTTTGGCTCTCAGACGCCCTATGCAGGGCATGACTGGAGAAGGACACATGACCTCGCCAAAGGCGCTCTGTCTTTTGAGTTGGAGACTTGAGGTCCCTGGAATCATAGTCTTCCATACTCGTCTTGCATTGCGTCAGATTGTGTTCAAGGGCTCCAGCATGTCGCTTCTCTTGTCCTCCTCTTCTCCTTGGTCTCTGTGTCTCTGAAGCCGTGTGTCCGTTGTGTTACTAGCTGTGAAGTAGAAACAGACATAAATGTCTTTGCACAATCTGAGCACCACTGAAGAGCAGTACTGCCATTTAGCCTGCAGTCTGGAGTAGCTGGCTTCCTTTGTCTGTATAACTTAACCCTTCAGATCCCAGCCTGTTTTTTAGACCTCAACTTAAAAAATTGCATACCCAAATTGAAAAGGGCATATCTCTGCAACCATAAGGTCTAGTTGAATAATTTTGGTCCCAAAATGAAAGGGGACACTTGTGAGATTTGTTCAGATGTGTAAATATTCTTGTTTTTTTTAATGAACCCATTTCTGTTGTTGTTTTTCTTTTGCTGGTATCTCGCAGATGCTTTGGAATAGAGTAAAGGGGACTGATCATTGGAATCTGGAGTCCCTGGTTTCATTTGAGCTGTTGGTTGTGCATGTGGCATAAAGCAGCAGAGCGATAATATCGAAATTGTGGCGAGTGGGTTAACTAGGTGGCGCTGTAGGGATTTTGATGTTTGGTAATTCATTTCCTTGGTGTCGGAATTGTTTGGAGCATGTAAAATGGCTTATATATTCTTGTAGCCGAGGTTCTTCTGTTTAATTTGATGTGCAGCATGACTATATTGTTACATGGGTAATGCATTTGTTGTTGTTTCTTTCCTTAGGTTTAAAGGGTTAATGTGTGACAATGCGGTGAGGGAGTCTTTAGTATCAATTCAGTACCCATTTATTCATTGAAGTACGCCAGTCAGCTAAAACATTACGACCATTCAAAAATGACGTGAGTAACGTTGATTATTCCGGAACGATGGCACGTGTCAGGATGAAGGACACATTAAACGACAGTCTTTCACATTTAGATATAGTAGATATCTGTAGGTTTTGGATCTGACGTGTAAGGCTTATTTTCAACTAACTGAAAAATTTGTTGAGTAGGTTATATGCAAAAGTGCTGAGATCCATCACACTTGCACATTACACTGGAATGATGAATTTTTGAGGGTTCACGAGCAGAGTCTCTGCTTCAAATTGATATATTTCTAGTGATCTCAGTCACAACTTAATAATCCTCCCATTTTAAAGTAGCAACAATGATCAAAGAATAAAATGCTACATTGGGTGAGTGCAGAAAATTCCATTCATTGACCTTGAATACGTTCCTGATTGCCTAAACGCTATGCATGAGGTCTTTCTGCTATTACAAGGTGAAACGCTATTGAATGAGTTTTGAGGCCTTTGGCTGTATCCGTACTGATGGATATTTCTAGGTACTTTGGAACTCGCCGCTCTGATCAATTTAATGCAATATTTCTGGTTTCATCAAATAATTACACCATTATGTTGTTTGTAGGCTGTGGAACAAAAGCTCATTCCACATCTATATCAACTCTAGACCTTAGGTCAGGCACCAGAAAACTAACACATTATAACAATATTGAGCTAGCTGAAAAAATGGTTCAGCAGCCTATTACCCAATTTTGTTTGCATGCCATAAATGGTAGAACTTTGTATAAAAATGGCTTTAAAACCTGCATGAATAAACCAATTTGGATGTTAACTTCTGCCGCCCACTTACTGTTTTGATTAGAATCAAATGTGCTGAGAACAGAGTCAAGAAAAATAAGCACCACAGGATGGCTGATATCAGGCCTGGAAACAGAACGCAGTGGAGGGACAGACAGAAGGACAGACAAAAGTATGAAAAGGCACATCTGTCACCATAAGATGTAGCCATAAACTTTGTTGAAAAATACTGTTCTGGCCTGGAAAAGAAGCACGACGGACGGATGGATGGACGGACACGTGGAAGGACAACACTCATTCCTATATCCCCATCCACTTTGTGGCAGGGGATTAAAAAAAACACTTTCACTGTCACAGTTCCTTTGGATTCAGTTTCTTTATTCATGTCATGCAGTTCTGTCAAATGTACTACTGGGCCAGGTCACACGGTAACAAAGTTACAAAATTGGTGTATTTTGCATCATAGCTCATAGCATAGTTATAAACTCTTATCAACTACTTTTTTGCTGTTTTCACCCAAAATAAATCAAATCAACAAAATTAAAGTTTAAAGTACAACGGAAGACCTACACAAGGCCATTTAAATTATAAATCTAACTTACTTAGTTTTGGAGCTATGATACAAAATATTATTTTGTAACTCTTACTGCGTGGCCTGGCCCTATTGCATGTTGAGAATCTGTGTTTGGTTGTGCTGGTGTAGAATATTACCTTTGTGGGGTTGTCTGGCTCTCTTTAGCAGTCCTGTGGAACAGAGAGCTACAGGTCAAGTCTAGTGATCACCTGCATTTAACAGACTGAGCATTTCCAAGTCACTTTGAACGGCATAAAATAAAATTTCACTTAGAACTGGAGAAAATAATAAATTATGGACTTAAACTTAAAGAAAGCTTTAGATTTTTACCTTTTTCCAATAACCTGCTGGCATGAAATACAGTCTAAAGCAAGAAAAACAACCTCAAAGCCATTTCAAGAATGCTCAGAATCATGTTTTCGGAGGCTGCATTTCTGGCGATGGATTTTATAAGTAGTCGTCACCAACCCTGATCTCAGAGATCTGCCATCCTATCGGCCTTCATTCCAACCATAATAAAGCGCGTCTTCATAAACTGCACGAGATCTCATCGAATGGAATCGAGTATGCCAAATTATGCTATGAAAACCTTCCAGAGGGCAGATCTCCTGGAACAGGATTGGTTACCGCTATTATAAAGTTAATTTATTTTCAGAGACGCATTTCAGCATTTGGCCAGGTACAAGACCAGAGCAGCTTTCTGAGAGACTTTTGTTATTACATACAGCCCATTTATAGAGCTGCATAATTATTCAGGGAATGCAAGTTCCTTACTCGATGCAAAGGCAAATCCGCAATATTTGAGTTGCAAAACTAATTCTCCCAATTAAAATGCTGCACTGTAAATCGTTCTTTATAATCAACTTCAAGGAAAATTCAACCTTTTACCATATTGCCAACCTAATCAAATGAAAACACCAAATAATTGAAAATTTTTTTTATCAAAATGCTCGTGGAAAAGGCAACCTTTTGTAGCGCTCCAGACTGCCATGCGATGGTGCTTGGGCACTATAGAAGAGCACGCAATCCCGATCTCAGTTGTGGAATCAAATTGAACATTGTCTCCTCCTAACTGATGACATACCTTAGTCCGTACAATATCTCATGTAACCGGCTGTTTTGTATTTTCGCAATCCATGGTTATGGAGTGGCTCTGTAAACTACACTTTCTCATGCCCATCCTTTGTAATCCTTTACACAAACACTGCTTTCATTCAGCTATATGGTGATTTCACACTTTATTACATTACTTGCCGGCTGAAAACATGGAACCAACGTGCTGATGGGACGTTCATTTATCTGATCATAACCATTTTTCATCTTTGAATTAGAATGATATCAATAGAAATAAAATTTCATCTTACCCATTTTCCATGCCATAATCAACACTATGGTGATAACTGCGATAATGGCTATAATGGAGACAGCGACAGCAATGGTGTGCCCAGAGTTGTTGAAGGACTCTCCACCTGCAAATGAAGATTTAATTCTTCAGGAAATTTCTATGGTATCATACATTCACGGTGAAGACATGCATTAAGATTTACTTTACACTAAATTTGCAGTTACTAAGAGTTTTACATGGAGAAACTATCCAAAATCGAATGCCGTCTAGGACCAGGATTGAAGATTACGTGATTCAGATTCGTTACAGATTCCATGATACAGATTCATTTTGATTTCACCTTCTTGTAAAACCTCATCATAAAATTTCACCCAATGAAAGAAATATAAGCCTAAATGCACCAAACACAATTTTTTTCTCAGGATGTATTTTGGACCGTCCCTCATTCAAATTTGAAAACAGAAAAACCAGCATCGGGCAATCCTGATTTACCAACATATCCTGAAAATGATATCTTACTATGGAATTGAGCAGCCAATCAGGGCAGATACATGGGTTAGTCTAATCAATGGAAATGCAGCTATAAATATCAGCTTTAAGAAGCTTGTGGTTTGTGATCAGACTTGAACTGAAAGAGCATTGTAGAAAATGCTGCTGTGAAGCAGTCAAAATGGCAGCCATAACATGGACAAGCACAGCACAGAAAAGCACTGAGGCCTGTGACACTATGCCCGTACCTTCAATGATGACATTAGTTTCCACCTGTTGCTGGGTCCCGGAGGCTGAGAACAGACAGATGTAGGTTCCGGAGAGTTCTGTGTCTTTTGGCCTCTCAAGCAGGAGGGTCCCATCCTTCAAAATACCCTGAACCCAGCGCTCCCACTGTGGCTGGATGACTGGTGAGGCCTTTGCTTGATCCTGACGGAGAATAAGTGAAGAATTTCCGGCGCGATTAAACATCCAGATCAGGGTGAAGTCCTCTTGGTGGCTGGATTTATTGATTGGGCAAGGGATGCTAAGGATCTGGCCTGCTTCCCTGTGGATGTTCCCTGAAATAACAACCGGACTGACATCAGGATGTGCCCCAGTGCCAAACTGCCCACACCCGCAGTACAATAGCAGACGTTTATCCAGATTTTTGTGATGTTTTCCCTTGCTCTTGAACTCTGCTTCAGCAGGCTAACAAAAATGGAAACGTAAGTTCCCTGCACTGGGCTTGTAGATGTCCTGCTATCACTCAAAGCAAAATGGAGAGTTTTTTTTTTTGTAATATGTGTCACATTATTGCTTGTGAGGTGTCATTAACGTGATGGAAGTCGCGACAATTACCTGCTCGCTGAACCAATCAAAAATACTTTCTTCCCTGGGGTAGCTGGATGGCTTACCGTAGCCATCCGATGACCCCGCAAACTTGCTAACTGATCTAGACTGTGGCTGTGCTAGTTGTGACCAGCGACTTGGCAGAATTATGGACAACTGTGTCTCCTGGGAATTGGAATATTTCATTTGGCTATGAAAAAAACAGTCACGTTGCAAGTTGTTCAGGAATCTGGAAGTCCTCTCGATAAGCTGAGGAAATCTTTTTTCGACCATTGTCAGACTGATCTGATGAAAAGCAGCCTGTTTGTCTGCGCTCTCAATAATCAAAAGCAGTGATTGACCGCTGATGACAAATGCAATCAGGGAGTCCACAATAGAACAAGGGGAATAGAACAGCAACAAAGAGTAAAACATCCCAATCTTTAGCACTACATGACAGCAACTTCAGTCTCTCATGAAAAGATGAGCCTCATTGTTCAGATGATGGCTTATGACCATTCATAGAATGCGCTGAAATAATAATGCAAAAATCCATGTACTTTATGTCTTTGTGATTTAGGATCTTCGCCGTGTAAAATATTGTCATATTTGTGCATCAGTCCTTGCGTATGACCACAGGGGTGGCCAACCCTGGTCCTTGAGAGCTAGGGTCTTGGTAATTTCAAGTGACTCAGCACTTTATTGATCAAGTAAAGTAGTTCATTAAACCATAAACTCACCTCACGTGGCTCTCGGGTCTAAAATGGAAGGTGAACACAAGAACCAGCCTGCCCTATGGCTCTCCAGGACCTGGGTTGGCCACCGATGGTATATTGCATGGATTGTAGAAGATTGAGCATGCTTCTACACTTGGTTAGTGGTGTAAATAGGACAGACCCTGCTGTCTCAGCGAACCAGTCCGTTCAATGTTGACCACAGAGACTGTGCAGATGTAGGCATCTACGGAGAGATTTGAGAGGATCTTGGCTCTACTCTGCATCAAGTACAGCCCTTGGGGATCCTGTGTTGCTGTGGTCCAGGTCTGCAGAGTGTTAGGTACCGTGGGCGGGTCTGTGGACCAAGTAATATTGGGCCTGGGGTAGGAGCTGTTAGACGCACAGATGACCCCATCATCTGTTCTCCCAATGCTTACAGATGGAGGAGCTGAAATGACAACATCACAACAGAAATTTAAGCCATTTCCTGCTCACATCTGATGTGATATCAAGCAGACCATGACCCTGCTGAAAATTCCAGCTTTGACCAGCCTAGGATGGTCAAGCTGGTTTAAGCTGTGTTTTGGACAGTTTTAGCTGGTCAACCAGCCCTTCACCAGCTGACTCCAGCTGAAAATACCAGCTTAACCAGCTTTGACCGCCTTCATCAAGCTATAGAGACCAGCTACACCAGCTATGACCAGCTAAGAGCACAGCTCAGACCATCTTAAACCAGCTTAGAATTCAAGCAGCTAGAACTCTAAGCTGGTTTAAGATGGTCTGAGTTGTGTTATTAGCTGGTCATAGCTGGTCTAGCTGGTCTCTATACTTTGATGAAGGTGGTCTAAGCTGGTTAAGCTGGTATTTTCAGCTGGAGTCGGCTGGTGATGGGCTGGTTGACCAGCTAAAACTGTCCAAAACACAGCTTAAACCAGCCTGACCATCCTAGGCTGGTCAAAGCTGGAATTTTCAGCAGGGGTGTCCGCCAGTCAAATTGACTTTGTAAGTTCAAGTATCACTATGAAGACTGCATGGTACTTTTACCCCACGCACTCTGAAGGTCATTCCATGAAACCACGCCTAACAAACATGGATTTTAGCCGGATTTTGCACTGACTTTAATGTTGATCCTTTTACTTAATTGTTTGAGTAAAACTGTCAGTCTTCCTGCCAAATAGTGTGAGCACCATATTCCATTGGACAGTTTTTTTTTGTTTTTGTTTTTTTGGTTCTACTGGCTAAGGCAATCACTGGATTTGAATCCAATTGAACCTGCATTTTACAGCTGAAGGCAAAAAGTCCCCAAAATAAGCAGGAACTGAAGATGTCTCCAGTAAAAGCCCACCAGGATAAACAAGGAAGATGCCGCATGTCTGTTGGTGCTTGTGCGTCATAGACCTTTTAACAGTTAATACATGGAAAGGATTTGCAACCAAATATCAAAAACCATCCCTTTATTCTGCATTATGTTAAACTGTCCAAAAGGTTTTTTGGTGGAATGGTGGAACTTTGATTGAACGATTCTGTCATTTCTATGCATTTCACTTTTAATGGCTAAAAGCAAATTCAAATTAAGTGGACTATCCACACATTACCATCATTATCATGGCATCTTTTCTAACTTTAAGTGTAAGAGTGCACTACGAAAATAAAAAAAATGGGTCGCTGTTCAATGAATTATGGATCTTACAGTAATTGGTCTTCTTCATCTGTAAACAGCTTGCAGATTTTAATCCGAAAAAAAAAGCTACAAGCCCTCTGACTATCCACATTCATTTCTTCACAATATACCCTGATTGGGTATATGCAATTTATCTTTTACACGATGATAATTGTTTAAAACAGCTTAGTGACAGAGAAGACACACACATAAGAGGTACAGCATGCACTGACCTAATTATTAATAATCCCAGTTTAGCTACATCCAAAAACCTTTTTATCAACTGGTAGCAAAGCAGTGTGTTATTTCTGTTCTTTTTCAGGAAATAGATGTGACAAACCTATCACTTGCACATGAAAAAAGACCTCCCTTGTCCCCAGGACAGTGCCAGCAAAGCAGCTGTACACTCCCTCGTCTGAAATTCGGATCCCTTTCACCAGGAGCGAGGCGTTGCCCTGGGTGATCAGGTCTTCAAAGAGGGAGGCCCGTCCTTTGTAGGGACTGTCTGCTGCAGGGGACTGGCTGGCACCGGAATAGAAACTGTAGATGTGCTCTCCATGTTTCCTCCACTGAATGACCTCCTCGACTCCAGGCTTGAATGAGCAGGGCAGCAGACAGTCCTCTGACAGCTGGCAGATCACCTGCTCGCCTGGAGAAAGGAGGGCACAGAGGCACAGGACAGGGTCAGTGGTTGGTGGTTGGTGGTCGGAGGGTCTCAAACTTTTTCCTCACGCACCCCCTGATATTACTGCTTTGCAGCTGAGGGCTCGCTCCGTAAACTGTCCATGATCAGTACTGCAAGGCCGGCAACGTAAATTTGGAATAGCATTGTCCAGAGACGGGTCTTATTCACTTTCAGCAGGCTTTCGCTAAGATCTATGTAAGGAATGCGGGAAATGTGCGAGCATTCATGAGGTAATCTGGTTAGCACAGACTTATATCTGTGGTTATGCACTCCGCATGTACTTAACCTACCCTGGCATCCAGCCAACATCGATAATATGAAGAGGGTGGTTCTGGCCAGTGTTTGGATCCTGGTCATGGCTGTAAAGCACAGTTGCTGGAAAAAAGAAAAGAACATTTCTGGGAAAAAGGCAAATAAAAGGATAAATAGTTTACTCACTCTGTCATTTGAGATAAATTCTTGATCATGTGGTTTTGGTCTCAAGATCTCTTGAGAACTCATGACTGTAGTCTTTGTTTAGATCTTCATGTTGAGCAACAAGGTTTCAGAATAATGGCAGGTTCTCTCACCGAGTTACAAAACCTATCCTGAGAAAGTTTGCACATAATGGAAAATGAAAGTAAAATCAAAGAGGACCGTCTCATATTGTCCATTCTACCTGCACTATATTGAAAACAGTACAACAACACATTCTTTGATGTTCTACCATGTGAAGTTCATTTCTTACTGAAAATATGCAATGCAGTGACTGCAACATAATGAAAAACATTGGCACTGTTGACTGTTAGCCACTGTGTATCATCACCATGTCTTTTCATTATATTCATTGAGCGTTTAGGCTTTGAAGACACCAGCTTTAGCAAGTATTTTCCTCATTCCTTCATGATACCGGTCTTCAGCTTATTGAACGGGACCTTTGTTGTCGTATATACAGTCAATGATTTTGCCTCATAATGTGCCATATGCTCAATCGGATACAGATTAGGAGTGCAGGAAGACCAATCTAGCATCCACACTCTCTGCTTATGCAGCCATACACTTGTAATCCATGCAGAATGTGGCTTGGTATTGTCTTGCTGGAAAATGCAGGGACGTCACCAGAGCAGACAAAGTCTAAATGGCTGCATAAGTTGTTCCAAAAGTTGTACATATCTCTTTGCATAAATGGTGTACATATGTGCAAGTCATGCCACGTGCACTGACACACCCCTGTAAAATGACAGGCGCTTGCTTTTGGACCTGATGATGACTGCTTTGATTGTCCTTGTTGTCTTTGGTCTGCAGAACATGGCAGGTGTTTTTTTTTTCCCAAAAGCCACATGAAATGTTGTTTCATCAAACCTCAAAACATCACTGTGTTACTGTCCATCTCAGATGACACTGAGTCCAAAGAAGTTAGCGGTGCTTTGGTAAGTGTTGATGTATGGCTTCAGCTTTGCATCATAAAGCTTTTACATTTTGTTGCATGTTGTCCAATATTTTGGACATAAGTTAAGTGGGGTTTATTTTCTCTCGGCTCATAAATACCATGAAAACACAAAATGTACATTTTACTGGACATTTCCAGATAATAATTTCCTCAATAGGTGCCTCTCTGATTAGTCACATGATTTACTACAAACAATCACAATGGCTGCATCCACAAGTAAGAGGTAAGTTGACGAAAGCCAGAAATAGTCCTGTATTGTTCAAGTTTTGATCAGACTTTTTTGCTGTTGGGGGATGGTCAGCACGTTTGACTATTACCCAGGAGTCTGGAGGTTCAAGTCCCCGCCCGGGCCCTCCTTCGGCCTGCTACATTCGTAATGCATCTATTGATGGTGTTGACTGAAAAAGGTTTGCCAAAGTATTTCCATGGCCATGTCATGATGTCTGTACCAGTCGCTAGATGGTTCTTAAAGCTGGGGACACACTACAAGATTTTCACAGTCTTTGCAAATTTTGAAAACACTTTGAGCACACACTGCACGACTGACTTCAGCAGATTCTTGTGAAGACTGGGGATTACTCATTTAAGGACTGCAGCAGACGAGGGATCACACACTACACAACTGCGTCCAGAGTCGGCTCAAAAAATTCAAACATGTTTGAATGTCGGCGACTGAAGTCGGACGAAGTCTGTTCATCTCACACACTCGCTGATTCCAGTCTGTGCCACATCACGCACTAACAGATTCTGCGCTGACTTGTCATGACGACTGTCTTCAACTAGAGCTGATTGGAGCAGACTCGCCCCAACCGCAAATCGTGTGTAAAATCTGGTCAAAAATCTTGTAGCATGTCCCCAGCTTTAGTAAGTTGCTTCCGAAAGATCGGAGATTTTGTGCATTCAGAAGTAGTTCTAAACATTTGCCCCAATGAAATGAGATTAAATCCAATTTCTTCCATCTTTTAATTATATTATACACTTTTGAGGGTGAAATACTGGCAATTTATCTTTGGAGAGCATTAAACTCAGAATTACAGATCATTCCTTTTTTATTATTTCATAATGTACCATCATTTTTGTAACTGGGCTAAAATGACCCTAATTACTTCAACCCACTGATTACTTATAATTACTATATACTATACTGTACTATATTACTATATAATGATATAATTTCCTTTACTGTGAATTTTGCTGATCGTATATCGCTTGTATGGAGTCTTTGGGAGCACATAGTGTTGTGGGAAATCAACAGCAAAACTTGTTGGGACAAAAATGAGAGATAACGCATAACGCACTCCAGTGCATGAAAATTCTCTCCAGCCAGGCGAAATGAGCTGAAGCATGAATGGACTCAGTGTACAGTCTTAACTCCTGAAGTCAGTTTTTACAGTCTATGCACTTGCCAGTATTTAAAATTTCTTTTCACCTTGACTGGCAAGAGCAGAGTTCTGTGTGTGTGAATATTTCACTTGTTACTGACCTCACTTATTACTGACCATATCTGGAAAACTGCCCGCTATTGGCTTCGCAGTCATTCTCTATGTCCGATGCAAATGAAAAGGCTCAATGTAATCTGAGTGGGAGATCAGCCTGACATGCTGATCTGATAGGAAGTGTTTCAATGAAAAGAAAAACTTCTGAAAACCTGTGATTTAAGATAACTTCACATCATTTTTGTAGATGCTGATGCTTGGTGGGTGATATTCAATGGGGCTGTGGACCTTTGTTTTACTTTTCTACCTGCGCAGTTCTGCACCTGGGCCTTCTCTCTCTCCCTCTCTCTCTCTCTCTCTCTCTCTCTCTCATGGTTAGATCCAGTGTGAGCTTTTTCAAGACATTAGCACACATATTGTACTATAGACTGACACAGGGGTACTCCAGGACCAAGTTTTGGAACCACTAGACTCGAAAAACTTTGTTGGCTAAAGGTTCCCAGCCCTGTTCCCAGATATTAACCACCCTGTATATAGGTTTTCTGTCCTAACCTAACAGTACACCTCATTCAGCAGCTGGAAATTTCCTTGTTCTGCTGTTCACCAGAATCTCTTGCTCCAGACTATGGTTGAAAGCCCACAGGACTAGACGAGTCATCTCAATCTGGAAGAATGAAGTTCGGGGAAGGTTGTTGCAAAACACCCAGGGGATACATTTCAGAGTAGTTTGCGCACATGGCAACCACGCATGGGGAGGCACTCCGCTCCACATTCCACTGTTCACAGGACTCCCTTAAGCAAACAAGAAAATGCTTAAACTTCACTTACAACTGAGCTGAGATTGTTGATTTGCAGGAGATTCATGACCACTTGGTTATGAGAGCTGGAGACTTGGAATTTCTGTCTTACATCATCAGGTCAAAAGCAGGTAAGTACTGCCCCAGGCCCCTGTGTACTGTGTACACACAATAATAACCAACCAGTCCTCACCTGCATCCATGTACTTGCAACAAAACAGCACACATAATATATATTACTTTGGGTTATACCCACGTGAATGTATCTCCTCGTTTTTAGAATTTGCTCATATGTAGGATTAGAATGTACTGTACTGTCTCAGTTTTAGAAAGAGGTGGACAAACACTGCCTGTTTACGTGAATTACTGTGAGCGCAAAAAAATTCATGTTTCCACCGACTCTTTTGGTACAGTAACCCTTAAACTGCCATGTAATACGTGACCTGTACGGAATGGTACCTAAACCATCGATCTGGTTTGCATTTCCACCGCGGAGAGTATGCTTAAATATAGGCAGGGTTAATATCGGATGGTATGGCTGCGTCAACCTTGTAAGTGGTGGATTTCTTGTTGAGCATGAGTGACAATTCCCTTTAGACCAATCAAAAAACTGTTTCTTGCTCCACCTTCCTGTATTGGATCAATCCAATAGGTACCTCAACTGAGGGGTATCAAGAAATGCGGCAGATTGGAACAGTCCTTTTGGTACCATCCACAATTTTTGGCAATGCAAAGGCAAATATAACAATTTTAATGTGTAACAAACTGAGCTTAACTGAACTGGATGTCTCGGTGGAAACGAGGATTAGGTATGTGTTTGCGTTGTTTGGCTCTCACATGTAAAGCAGTCATTGCTTAACCTAGATATTGCTGCCATTTCAGGACCATTTCTAATCTCATTTCATAGGTGGACTATAATTGCTGCTGACTCACCAAATACTAATTTTGGTAAAACAAGGTTAAGTCATGGCAACATTGCAGGAGTCCCTGAAAAAATTGGCAAGAACAAAATATTTTTTTCTTTTTTGCTTAAATACCTCTTAGAGAAAATTTCAAACTAAACAGATCCTTGCACAAGATCTCCCTTTCTGTCAGTCACTGCATGAATGATTTTTTATACTTTCATGGCTGTACACTACATTGAATGTAAATGAGACTTCAAAATTTTAAATGTTGTTGATGATGAATTTTTACACGTGCTTGCTTTATACACGGCTGCCATTTTTGTACAATATCATCCGTCACTTAGAACTGCTCAGCCAATTAAACATACTTTTTTGTACTTATATATATATATATATATATATATATATATATATATACACACTTCCGCTCAAAAGATTGGGATCACTCGCAAATTTCTTTGTTTTCCAAAGAAAAATACATTTTCAAGCATTTCACAAACATTTTTTTCCATCTCACAAACATTTTTACCCATTTCACAAATGATTACAATTAATCAGATGATTTTCAAAGAACGATCTACATTTTTGCATAGAGGACTATTATCAGCAACTGTCAGTCCTCTGCATCAATCTCCTGGTATGGCTGCTAGTCCAAGTTAAGCATTTTATAAGGCTAATTGATTATTAGAAAACCCTTCTGCAAATGTGTTGCACTGCTGAAAACCGTTGAACTAATAAGGGAGCGCAAAAGGGATCATGGCATTCTTGAGGTTGGTTGAGAACCTGAAGCATCAGCAGTTATTTGTTTGTTCACAGGCTCAAAATGGCCAGAGAGAAAGAACTTCCTTTAGAGACCCATCAGTCTATTGTTGTGCTTCGAAAAGAAGGCTATTCAATGCGAGAAATTGAAAACTTAAAATCTCTTACCATGCTGTCAAGCACTCCCTTCAGAGAGCAGCACAAACTGGCACTAACAAGGACAGAAAAAAAAGGAGTGGGAAGACAAATATCTTAGAGTGTGTAGTTTAAGACAAAGACGCCTCACAGGTTGTCAACTAGGAGCTGCGCTAAATAGCACCTCTCAAAACACCAGTTTCAGTCTCAACAGTGAAGGTGGTTTTTTTTTTAATGAAAGGAAAAGTTTGGAGTACAAATTCATCATTTTCCATTAAAATCATTATTACTAACTCAGACAATGTCAGCACATTCTGTTCATTTGCTATATTTCCTATTCAGACTAACTTCATGTGTGTTTCCATGAAAACAAGAAGATTTCCAAGTGATCCCACTTTTGAGCGGTAGTGTATATATATATATATATACAGTATATATATATATATATATATATATATATATATATTATATTTAGGTGGTCCTTGGTCTTTTAGATATATTTTAGGGATTTCTTTTCCCAGCTTTACCTTTTTTGACAGGATGGTACAGGCAGACAGGATGAATGGGAAATGAGAGAGGACGCAACGTGTTAGAGGTTGGCAGCCAGGTTCGCACTGCTAACAATGCGGCTAGTAATGAGCATGTGGAGAGCAGGTAGCATTTCCCATCTTTAAATGTGCTCAGGGCAAAAAGTGTTTTGATTGGTTAATTCAGGCAACCAATCAAAGCAGAGAGGAGGCGGGCTCATTCTAAATTTTCTCCTGACTGTGACAAACTTAGCTGGCATTGTCAAAAACAGGTAAGTTAGGGGACAAAAATGTTTCATTTATTGGTGTTTTATTCCCATTTTACTAACTTTCATGTTGAATGGAATGAGAAAAGTGTCACCTCAAATGAACCAATCATTTCTGTCCTGAGAACATGGTTCAATAAGCAGAACTGCTGTCTGCATGCGGCTGGTGCTCCACAAGGAGCGCCGCTGTGTTCCTCCTGGCTGCTTGGATTTGTTACTTGATATCATCTTTGGAATTTCAGTTCCTCGTAAACCCTGTGTGAGTCAAGTGACTGGCTAACAAAGAATTTGTTTTCTACTGTAATGGAATACAGATGTTCTCTTGGTTGGGAAACAGGCAGGTTTTATCTCTCATAATCTACTCTGCCTCTTTCACTTTACAAAACAGACAAGATATTGTCTGGGCATTCTCTTTTCTTTTTTCTTTTCTTAAATTCCTGGTAAGTACAAAGTGCACCAGAGTGTGCTTTGCCCAGAAACAGTGTTGCAATTCACGCATGGTGCTGTTTGTGATCTCATTTATGGGATGGGCCCCAAGCCTCCCTACAACACCCTTTCATTTCCCTGCGATGTTCCCCGCAAGATATAAAAATGTTCACATGATACTAAGCTAAACATTGTACACGGAGTGGACAAAATATTGGAAGCACCCATAAAACTTTAACTTTCACGTTGACGTCTCAAAATCAGTTACATAAGCTTCTATGCAAGTCATTCCTGTGAATATGAATGGAAATTAGTAACAAATGTGTGCTTTAAAATGTTCTAACCAGCCGCACGTCATTCATTAAGTCTACAAAACAAGATGGGGATGCTAATTGAATACAGGTCTAATAGTTGGTGCCCAAATTACAGGTGATCTGGTCACTAATACGGCAACATCATTTTCAGGTGGAAAGAGGAAGTGCATTAAAAATTATGACAAAATTTGCCAAACGCCAACAAAATGCCAATGGATGAAAACTGAGTCTTTTGTCTGACTGGCACAGATGGACGTTTGTCAGGATTGTTTTAATAACCGCAGAAATACAGCTCTAAAACCCACCAGCTTATTGAACCTCTCCATATCTCAACCAGACTCACGAAAAATAGAACATTTAAAGATGCCATTCTGTTTCTAATTAAACCACCCTTTGTATATGCCAGAGTTCTATGGGAATCTATAAGACTACTCTGCAGAAATCCCTTCCACTGATCCTAAAAAATCCTTTGTGGGATTTGTAACTTACAGATTAGGTCCCTTACCTTTCAGGGTTCTGTTCCTCCTGATCTGTCCGGTTATGCACTGAGTCGCTGTGAATGAAAACTCACTCTTCACCCGCTTTCTTCTGTTCAGAGTGTTGGACTCAACCCTGGGCGTACTGCCCAGTTACACATCTCAAAGGCATTTTTTTGATTACATTTTTTGAGTGCTTTCTGCTGGGGGTGCAGTGGTTCACTGCCGTATCATGGGGGTGAAAGTTCTCGATCTTTTGAGCTTTTCCTCTTGTGCTTTTGTTTTTATGGAGCTCATTGATTACAGCGCAGATACTATTTCAGATGACCTCTTACCTTCCCGCTTATGGCTGTTATATTTTTTTCATATGATTAATGGCAGTGCCATAATACATGGCTATAAACTTCATCCGCTAGATTTTTTTTTTCCATGTCTGTACAACTTTAACGGTCCCATATTATATATAGTATATTTTTAAGAGATTTTAGACAATTCCCAGGTGTTTGTAAAACAAGGTTTTGAAGTTGGTTGGAAGATAAACTCTAATTCAGCGTTTAGAGCTAGTCTCCAGTCTCTCGTTTTCTCCCTCAGTAATTTTGCACTGTTCTGAGTGGGCGATTTTGTGTGGGCTGCTCTGCTTTGGTTGGTTGCCTTATCATGGAGCAAAGTGAACAACTGCTACCGATACCAAAACATGTCTATACTGGGCTGTACAATGCAGTGGACTAACATGCATTGAAAAGCAAGTTAAAACCTGTCATTCAAGGATGATTTCTTAGGAAGGGGTGCTACTACGGCAATGCTGAGACAAAACAATGAGGTTTTCATGATTTGTGCAATATTGGGTAGAGGGAGGACCAAATTATATACATTTCCAAAAAGTTGTGGGGCTTTGTAAAATTTGAATAAAAACAGTATGCCCTAATTTATGAATCATTTAAACCCAATATGTAATTGAAAATAGTACCAAGGTAACACATCAAATGTTGAAACTGAGAAATTTGAATGTTTTTTGAAAAATATCTGCTCATTTTGAATCTGTTGCCAGCAATACTTCTCAATAATTTGAACAGGGACAACAAAAGACTGAAAAAATGTACTATGCTAAAAAATACAAATGGTGTTGTTACAGCCACAACAACAAAGAGAAACAAATGAACCATGTGACATATAATGGAGACGCCAGACTCAAGTTCAGTATCAACAAAAGATCTAATTTATTTACAAATAATGCCAGATTTTAAAAATCTATGGGAGTCAGGGCGTTGACCAAAAAGAACAAAAAGGTGGAGAAAGTCCAAGGCCAGTGTGAGGGTTGTGTCACATGCAAGGTTCCGATGAATGGAGGACAAGAAAATTGAGGACTGGACTCAGGTGCAAGGATGGACTGGGTTGATATTTATTATGTCGACTGCAATGCACGTGGCACAGATGTTGCAAACAAAACAGCAAAGAGCGGAGGTTTCCCAATAGCACTATTAGTAGTACATTAATTAGGCTGTGGCTACTGATACAATGTATTACAGACACGAAAACTCATGGAATTGATGTTCCTTAAAAATACAACGTGCTGGATTTACAAATAACAACACTTGGCTTTAAAGGGTTTAGATTAGATACGCGAATAAGGAGATAAGTCGAAACAAAACAAACAATGCTGCATGGGCGTGGCTTTACCAGACTTAAATACCCACTGCTAAGCTTCCGGATAGCTCACTTGGTAAAGCATTGCATTGCGAAGCAGAAGGGACTATCACCTCGGGGGTTCAATCCCTGCCTCGTACCAGCCACCAGTGATCGGCAGCTTTTTCAGAATAGCACGCAATTGGCTATTGCTCTACAGGGTAGCAAATTGGGAAGAGACTGCCGGGAAGGGAAAATAATAGCGCCTTCTTTGTTACTCAAGCACCTCCTGTTGGCCCGACGGATGCTCGTCAGGAAGATTCTAAGTCTGTTCATGTTCAGGTATCCTCCACCCTCGTTCTGAATTTGCAAAGATTCAACCAATGAGTGTATAAGAAGCAGCAGGCTGGCTGATAGGCGTGTGCTTCGGAGGAGAGCCGCAAACTGTCTACACTCTCCTGAATTGGCAACAAGGGGTCGCATACGAGCAAGCTTTGTACATAGTTCAACAATTGAGCAAGTAGATGCCAAATTTTAAACTAAGTAAATAAATACTCACTGCTACCACCCAGTGGCAATAAGAAACAGATGCGAGTGATAATTGAATAATGACTGAAGTGCAGTCCGGGTCTTAGTAGACTGGTGAGCTGGATGGCTGGAGGCATGACCTTACAGCCAGCCATGCATTGAGCCGTAGTACCCAAGGCTTCCTCCCTCACTCAGAATAAGCAAGAAAGCCAACTAGCATAAACAAAATCCCAAACCCCCATCCTCAAAAAAAGCAAACAAAACAAGATAAGGAACTAAAGAAGAGAATCTGGTGGCTGCATAGCGGTCAATGTCAGAGAGAGAGAGAGAGAGAGAGAGAGATTGATTTCACTTCCAGCCTCTTAAAATGCCTTCAACTCCACCCCACTGATCAGCTGAGGAATTTTAATGGAGGAATTGAGTATTGAGAGGGAGAGAAGCAGAGAGGAGAGAAACGGGCAAGAGGGAGGGGCGTGCGTTACAGGTGTAACTTCAGTTAATTAGGTAAAACAGCAACAGATCAGTAACATGATTGGATATAAAAAGAGCATCCAAAAGAGACAGAGGCTCTCAGAAATAAAGAGGCCGTGGGCTTCACCACTGTGAGAGACTGTATAGACAAAAAGATCAAACCAATTATGTATAAGGTTTCTCAATTTAAAATAGCAAAGAATTTCATCATTTACCATTTTTTCATTATATAATTGAAAGGTGCAGAGAATCCAGAGTAATCTCTGCATGTGAGGGATTAGGCCAAAAACCATTACTGAATGGCCCTTGGGTGGTACTGCATTTAAAAAAGCATAGGATTCGGCAGCGGAAATCACAACATCTGCTCCAGAATACCTCTGAAAAACACTGGCAGTGAACGCAATTTGTTGTTGGATCTGCAAATGCAACTTAAATCACGACTAAGTTGAGACAAAATCATGTATAAATAAGATCCAGTAACACTGCAGCCTTCTCTGGGCATAAGCTTATTTAAGACCAACTGAGGCAAAGCAGAAAACTATCCAGTTGTTTAACCAATCAAAATGTGAAATTCTTTTGAGAAATCATGGATGCCACATCCTCCGGGCTAAAGAGGAGACTCAGTACAATTCAGCTTATTTTCAGTGTACTGTTCAAAAGCCAGCATCCATTATACAGGGTGTATCCAAAAAAGTTTACACTTTGAAAAATGTCTCCAAAATTGATATAATATAATTTTCCAAAGCTCTGTTATGATGTATTGATGGACCATGCCCTCATGCTCCTATTGGCACCTTGTTAGTCTCCTGCTGTTCCGCATGAGTGAACACGGATTGTTTATTTTCATCCAATTTAAACCGGCTTACGGACAAAAATGAGAGGGTTAAAATGAAAAAACACAATGGTTGGCAAGTTCAGTCATTCAATTTCTTTCTGACCAATTTTCATGAAAAAAATGGCCTGCTGGCCTGAAGACCTTGTGTCCCCCGTCGCAAAAGTGACCAGAAACATGTGGCAAAAACTGTTTTGATGGCTGATAATAATGTGGTGCACTGTACCACTCATAATGTGAAGTACAATGACACTGTAGCTCGTTGGTCATTGGTTGAACAGAGAGATGGATGAGGGATGGATCATTGTCATATAAGCTAAATATAACCATGGGTTATGAGAGAGATTACAATTTTCATGACTTGTGGATGATGGACGCATCGCCAAGGCATAGTTTTGTGCCCATGGCTGAGATCTACCTAACAAACCAATAAGTATGTTATATGAATTTGGTGAGCGTCCATCAAAGCTGTCAAAAGTTATGGCGAGTACAGTGTTCCTCACATCTTTTTGCTCAGTTACCTTGAAAACAAGGTGAAGGTCACTCATCATTGAACTTGAGCAAGGCCTTCCCAAGAGGCATGTGTGGTGTGAATTTGGTGATCCTCCATGAAAGCTGTCAAAAGTTATTGCGAGTACACTGTTCCCGGACGGACGCACGGACGGACGAACAGCATTTCTATGTCCCCCGTCCCACCGGGGTGACGGGGGACAATTAGATTAACCCTTTGTCCGCTACCAGCATGCCAACTTCAGACTTGGATTGCTGAGGCTGCCATTTTGAGGCAGGATCCTGCAATGGTCTGACGGTCTGTATATGACATGCTGAGGAGAGCAGAGGTCTGTGTACAGAGGAATGGAGCCCATGTCGAAGCCTGAAATTTGAATGAAATGTTCCTTGAACCGTGTAATATAGTCATGCTGTTGTGAGTGTGCTGAGGATAGTCCGATGTTAGTGGGCTGGTAGCGGATAAAAGGTTAATCCGCTTTTCATTAAAATTTGTGAGGAAAAAATTAAATGTCTAAACTTGCCAACCATTTTGTTTGTTTTGTTTTTAACCCTCTCATTTCTGTGCGCCAGCAAGTTTAAATCGGGTGAAAATAAACAATCTGTGTTCACTCATGTGGATCAGTAGGCGATTAACAAGGTGTCAATAGGAGCGTGAAGGCATTGTCCATCAATACATCATAATAGATTTTTGGAAAATGATATTATATCAATTTTGGAAATATTTTTCAAAGTATAAACTTTTTTTTGTTACACCCTATTGTATGGGGGTACATAAGTGCACACGGCATGGATAACTGAGAAGACAGCATTAATGCTGAACATTATATATACATTTTAGGGCAAAATATAGTGCCATTCTGACATAATTCTTAAGGAAGACCTTGCTTATTTCAGAACGACAAGGTCATACACCATATTCTGCACGTGATACAAAAGATTATTTTGTAGCAGAGAAGTGTGAGAGCTACATTTACCTGTCTGCAGTCCAGACCTGTCATCCACTGAAATATTTGGCACATTATGAAATGAAAAATATGGCAAAGGAGGCCACAAACTGATACTTGAGTGGCTGAAATAAAGCAAGAATGGGAAAAGATTTTGCTTTCACTTCCTAAAGCCCAATGTCCTCCTAGTGGTAATAATGGTGTTAATGACGGATTGTCTGTGCCGCGAGCCTCTGACCCATTAACACATAATTCCTTTCAAGCTGTTCCTGTTTAAGATCACTTGATTAATAAACACAGAAACAATTCACTGATTAATCCAGACCAATATATAAGCCGATGATTATTAAGAAATTTTAAAAAAAGTCTGAGATCACCAATAGACCACACTGACAATGTACTCAATCGTCATTTTGTAGGGATGGAAAAGAAACAGATCATTAATTCATCCAGTGCTTTCTCTGAATTCAATCTCCCGTTTTATCTATTTTTTTCAGCACTGCGACCTGATATATTTTATGATTGCACTTAATCAGGATGTTTTCGGCATGCTATATTCTTGGGGTAAGCTAAACTGCACACCCTTTGCTGCGATGCGATAATAATTAATTTATTAAATTATTAACGCTTCTGACGTCGAAACATTGGTAATTGAATAATTTATTAAATTGGTTATTAGTGCACCGTGAAAGTTCAATGCATGGAATACATTTAAAGTAATATAAAATAGGTGCAAGGCATCGAACTTTCATGGTAGCAAAATCATTGATGAGGTCTTTATAGTCCTGCTTCTGGGAGAGTTGTAGGAAGGCTAATCTATGAGGTTGTATGAACAAACATCATCTAATTAAGTGATAAGAAATGAAATCTAAACCTGATCTAAGTGCCATCCAAATACCATGCTTAAATGCAGAGTTTAAATTATTTGGAAATCATTGCATTGTTTTTATTAACATTTTCAGCAACTTCTCGACTTTTTGGAATATGGGGTCACACAGACATGTGACAAATTAAAGGGTTAAAAAACTTGAATAAATACTTGGTCACAACAAATGTAGTTGGGTCCACTCATCCTCTTAAGGGCAGAAGGGTCACTGCTAATCAATGCAGAGTTATTCTGTGTGATCTCCTTTGTATCCAAAGATGAAGCATTCCTACCATGATGGAAGTGGTCTCTTCGTGGATGACAATGGCCCAAGCCCCACAGGGCATAAGGGGTCACTTGGATTTATTAGTATGAAAATGATCCTACGCAAATACGTCACATACCACACATACCTTCTCAATCACCAGATCTCAAACCAACTCGCTCAATTATAGGAAATTTTGGAACAACATGCAAGACGCTCTCTGTCACTTTCATCAAATAAGGGAATATCTCTTGGACTAAAGATACTTAATCCTTCCAGCAAAGTTTCGCACTGGTAGACTCTATGCTCAGGTGTGTGAAGCTGATCTGGCAGCTGGTGTATACCCAAGAACTTACACAGACAGTTTATTTTGATTTTTCTATTAATTTTTTTCCTGCCTGCCTGCCTGCCTGTCTGTCTGTCTGTTTGTCTCAACTACAAGGACAAACATGATTTTTGTAATAGAGAACCTTTAATGACAGATTAATCTGAAATTATTCTCTTAAATTTTCCCAGCTGATCTGAGAGAATGCAGTTTTGAGCATTTTAGCCAAGACTTTCTTTTCATAATCAACCAATGTTGAGTAGGGTAGACCGGGTCTAGTTGTTACACTTTTTTAAAGGCTGTAGAATTGACATTATCAGGTTTTTGTTATCAATATATACTGTAAAGATAGAAAGTTTACTAGACAACATGACTGATTTGCAGCAACCCCTATATTCTGCACTTGCGTAATGCTGGTGAGGAAAAAATAGACCCCTGTCACATGTAACAAACTACCCCATAAATGGAGATATGAGATTGTTTGTTACAGGAAGGGTAGTTTGTTGCAGACTGTGGGGTATTTTGTTACCCTAAGAATTAGCTTAAGTGAGATGTGTTTCCCACTTAAGTAGACAAGTTAAGAGGGATGCCTTACTACTATTATCCCTCGAAGCCACAGTAAGGAACCTCTTGAGTCATTCTCTAATGGCATTGCCACGTTTTGTGATTCCTTTGTAATTTCAAGGCATCTTTCTGAAATACAAAAAGGCAGAAAGTCATTCAGTGAGGTAATTTGATCTTGCCCAAGTTGTTGCAGGTTTTGGGGCAAGTTCTTACTGTAACAACTTGGGTGTATCAACTAGTCCATCATGTTATGGCCCCAATTTGTTATTACATTTATAACACAACAGCAACAGCAAGGGATGACAAACACAGTTTTAACAACTAAAACACATTTAATTTTTAACAAAGACAAAGACTAATAACAACCTACAACTAAAGACCAAGATTGATAAATAAGAAAAAACAGAAATAATTACAGTCCCTTTTTAGTGGGGTGGCTTGGTGATGTCCTGGATGAAGAAAATGCTCAAACACAGGCAAAGAAATCCACAAAAGAAACGTCACAGGTCTTGAACAGAATGGCAGGTCTGGTCATCTTCTTGCAATTTCTCCTACTACTTTACTGTCTCAATTCTTTTCCTTATATACTCTCTTTCAGACCCCACCCACATTTAGACCTCTTTTTTTAACTTTTGGGGGACTTGCCCCAGACATGTCTGGAAACATGTCCAAACATGACTCCAGTCTGAGCTTAACAAAAAAAAGGTAAATACTGCCATCTAGTGGCCTATATTCACATTACACCTCCATTCCAAAAGGGAAAAATTTTGACTCATAAAGGCAAAATTTTTCTTTTCAATACAAAATGGTAAAGTGAACACTTGTCTATATATACATATCATACAATATTCAAACACATGATATATATATACACATTCAAACTCGGGATAAGCAATCAGCAATTACATTGTCTGTACCCTTCACATGCTTAATTTCCAAGTCAAACTCCTGTAAAATCAAACTCCAATTCAACAATCTCCGATTCTTGTTTTTCATCTTACTCAAAAACATTAACGGATTGTGGTCAGTGTACACAATCATTGGCTTTTGTCCTGTACAAACATAAACCTCAAAGTGTTGTAAAGAAAGGACCAGAGCCAACAGTTCCTTCTCTATTGTGGAATAGTTCCTTTGGTGGCGATTGAACTTCCTGGAGAAGTATGCCACGGGATGCTCAATGTCATCAGAGTCACTTCTCTGTAGGAGCACAGATCCACAAGCTTGGTCGCTAGCATCGACCGCGATGGAGAACGGTTTGTTGAAGTCAGGAGATTTGAGCACGGGGAAGTGACACAGCAGAGACTTCAGGTGATCGAAGGCTCTCTGGCATGCATCATCCCAGGTGAACTTTACGCCTTTCTTCAGTTGGTTAGCTAGACTGAGAGCAATCCCAGCAAAGTTCCCGCAGAACCCGCGGTAGTACCCGATCATTCCAAGGAAGCGGCGCAAAGCTTTTTTGTTGTCAGGAACTGGAAAGTCCATGATGGCTTGGACTTTAGCATTTATGGGTGCCACCTTACCCTGGTCCATGACGTAGCCAAGATAGGTGACAGTAGCACAACCAAAGTCACTCTTGCTCAGGTTAACAGTCAGGTTAGCCTGGGTCAGGCGCTGGAACAACGTCTCTACATCTTTTAGATGTTCTTCCCAGGAGTCACTCCATGTGATCAGGTCATCGATGTACGCACCCGTGTGTGGCAATCCGGCGATTGTAGACTGTATCATCCTTTGGAACGTGGCTGGGGCATTTTTCATGCCAAAGGGTAGGACTTCATACTGGTACAATCCAGATGGTGTGGCAAAAGCAGAGATGCTCTTGGCCCTCTCAGTTAAAGGCACACACCAATAACCCTTCAATAAATCAATCTTGGTCAGAAACTTTGCTTGCCCTACACTATCAATACAATCATCAATCCTAGGTATTGGAAACACATCAGTTCTAGTTACAGCATTTACTTTGCGATAATCTGTACAGAATCTAGTACTTCCATCAGGTTTTGGAACTAGCACACAGGGTGAACTCCAATCGGAGTTGGAGGGTCTGATAATATCATGTTTTAACATGTACTCAACCTCTTTCTCAGCAATCTTTCTCTTTTCAGGATTCATCCGGTATGGATGCTGTTTTATTGATTTGGCATCACCAACATCTACATCATGAGAGGCTATAGTAACTCTCTTTGGAACATCAGGAAACAAATCCTCATATTTCTTGATCAACCTTTCAAACTGATCTCTCTGTGAGGGTTCTAAGTGCTGGAGTTTTACATCAAGATTTTGCAACACTTCAGTGTTTGACAATTTACATGAAAGAACTTCAGCTTTAATTCTTGGTTCATCATCTTGAAACTCCCCCTCATCTTCACACGTTTCGACCATTGGAGAATCTGAAGTGACAGCTGCAACCCTAGCATTTCTGTCATGATAAGGCTTTAGCATGTTAATATGACACAATTGTTTTGGTTTTCTCCTATCTGGAGTCTTCACAATGTAATTGAGATCATTGAGTTTTGTCAGAATTTCATAAGGACCATGAAATCTAGCCTGCAATGGATTGGACTGCAAGGGAAACAACACAAGGACCATTTCTCCTGGTTTAAACTCGCGGCTTCTAGCCTTATGATCATACCAAGTTTTCATTTTTCCCTGACTTGATTTCAAGTTCTCTTTGGCAAGGTCACAAGCTGCACGCAATCTTTCCTTGAACTTGCTAACATAGTCTAACAGACTGATTTGCGGCTCTTCCTCTTGCCATTGTTCACTCAATAATAGCAAAGGTCCTCTCACTTCATGACCAAACACTAGCTCAAATGGACTGAATCCAGTAGACTCCTGCACTGCTTCTCTAGCTGCAAACAACAGCAAATGAACCCCTTCATCCCAGTCTTTCTCATGGTCATAACAATAAGTCCTCATCATTGTCTTGAGAGTGGAATGAAACCGCTCTAAGGCACCCTGACTTTCTGGATGATAGGCACTAGAAAGAATCTGTTTTGCACCTAGTTCATACACAACCTGCTGAAACAATCCTGAAGTGAAATTGCTACCTTGGTCTGACTGAATTTCCCTGGGAAGACCAAACAACGTGAAGAACTTTATCAAAGCCTTCGAGATTGCAGTTGCCTTGATGTTACGTAGAGGTATGGCTTCGGGGAATCTGGTAGATGCACACATGATTGTCAACAAGTACTGATTTCCAGATCTAGTCTTGGGTAATGGACCAACGCAATCAACAATGACCCTAGAGAATGGCTCCCCAAATGCTGGGATAGGCTGCAATGGAGCTACAGGTGGGTCTAACTGGTGTTTTCCAACTACCTGACAAGTGTGACAGGTTTTGCAAAAGTTGGAAACGTCTTTCCGAAGCCCAGGCCAAAAGAAGTGTTTCATGATCTTATCAACAGTCTTGTTAACACCAAGATGACCTCCTAAAGGTAAACTATGAGCCATTGTTAAGATCTCATTCCTATAGACCTTCGGAACAACAATTTGCCTGACCACTGCCCAATCTGCATTGGCAGGGATATCAGGAGGGCGCCACTTCCGCATCAACACACCATCCTTGAGATAATACCCAACTGGAACTGCATCTATTTCTTTTTCAGGAAGGGCTCTCCTCTTTAGTACACCAATTTCAGGATCATTAGTTTGCTCCTCAATCAACCGCTTTCTGGACAGAGACAAGTCTCCAGACACATCAGAATCACCAGACCCATCCGGCTGGCTGAATAGAGAACTGATAAAAGTATCTGATAAGTCCTCAAACGGAGAAACCATAGTAGGCCAATCAGAGTCATGAGGCGAACCACCTGAGTCCTGACTATTCAATGTACTGGACGGCACCACAACATCATCTTCTTTAGCCTTCTTGGCCATAGCACGAGTCACTGCGCAAGAAGGATACAGAGATGGGTCCTCATCCCCATTTTCAGTGCTCGGCTGTGAAGTAAGATGTACAGGGGGAACTACTTTGCCCCCAGCCAGGTCATTGCCTAGCAACAGAGAAACACCCTTTATAGGTAGACTTGACATAAGTCCCACCTTTACCTGTCCTGTAACTAAATCTGACTTCAAGAATATAGAGCGCAGGGGTACAGATACAGTCCTCCCTTCAATACCTTGTACAAGTATGAAATCCCCTGAAGCGGTCTCATCACGTAACTCCAAGGAGTCCATCAACAAAAGTGACTGAGAAGCTCCGGTATCCCTTAGGATATATATGGGGACAGGAGTAGTATGCTCATTCAGAGCCACAAATCCCTCTGACACAAATGGAAGAAATTCCTCCCTCACAAAGTCAGCTGTATTAGGCTTTTTAGCCCCACAAGAAGCAGGCAATTTAGCAGATTGGTTATCTACTACAGGGGTTTCTAACCTTGTTTTCACAAAGGCATTTGGTTTGGTATCCTTTTCTTTTTCTTTCTTAGCTTTAAGGAACCAACAGTTAGTTGTAACATGACCAGATTTCTTGCAATAACTGCAAACTAGACCACTTTTGTCACTGTCAGCTTTCACACTTTGATCAGACCTATTACTGGATTTCTGAGCACCATCACCAGATTTGTCTTTGTCTTTGGGTGAGGAATCTTGGGTATCACCGTAACCCTTTTTCTGAAATTGGGACCATTTATTGTTACTGCTAGACTGAAATTTGGACTTATGAGTGAGAACATATTCATCTGCAAATTTGGCAGCTGATTGCAAGTTCAGTGCTTGCTTCTCATTAAGGTAGGTCTTAACATCATCCTTAACACAGTTCTTGAATTCTTCAACTAACACCATCTCTTTTAGTGAGTTGAAATCATCCTTGACCTCCATAGAAGTACACCAGCGCTCAAAGCAAACCTGCTTCTCATTAGCAAATTCAACATAAGTCTGATTTTCAGATTTCTTCAGACCTCTGAATTTCTGTCGGTAAGCCTCTGGAACCAACTCATAAGCTCTCAAAATAACCTTTTTGACAACCTCATAATCAGAGGAATCATCTGCAGACAAAGCCGAATATGCTTGTTGAGCTTTACCCTTGAGGACAGTTTGCAACATCAGAGGCCAGTGTTCCTTTGGCCACTGGCAACTCTTTGCTACCTTTTCAAAACATTGGAAATAGTTGTCAACATCCTTTTCCGAAAATGGAGGCACCAGTTTTACCTCCTGACTAGCACAAAATTTATTTTTCATTGCTATTTTAATTTTTAGTTGCTCCATTTGGAGTCTTTCTTCTCTATCGAATTTCTCTAATTCAAAATCTCTCTGTCTTGCAAATTTTTCTAACTCAAATTCTCTTTGTTTTTCTTCTCTTGCTAATTTTTCTAACTCAAACTGCCTTTGTTTTTCTTTTTCTTCCCTCTCAAATTCTCTTTGTTTTTCTTTTTCCTCCCTTTCTTTTTCTCTTTCTTCCCTTTCTTTCTCTTTTTCCTCCCTTTCTTTTTCTCTTTCCTCCCTTTCAATCTCTAGCATTTTTAATTTAAGTTCCATTTCTATATTTGGATTTTCCACTGGAAACTGTTCCAGATCTCCTGGTGCAAACACATTTTCATCAATGTAATATTCAACTATCTCTCTAGCCAGTCTTGCTTTTCGCATGGCTGGTTTTACCTCTGTCAGCTCCAACTGTCTGCAAATTTCTAGCAGTTCTGTCTTTTTAAAAGACTTCAAAACCCCTACGGTTGGTGATGCCAAGAAATCATCCATTGCTGTTGTCAATATATATCTAGGAAAATTCACAAAAACAATTTCACAATTTGGAATGTTAGATTTTCAATAAATTACTCACACAATGGTCTATCCCGGACCTTGAGCCCCCAATTTGTTATGGCCCCAATTTGTTATTACATTTATAACACAACAGCAACAGCAAGGGATGACAAACACAGTTTTAACAACTAAAACACATTTAATTTTTAACAAAGACAAAGACTAATAACAACCTACAACTAAAGACCAAGATTGATAAATAAGAAAAAACAGAAATAATTACAGTCCCTTTTTAGTGGGGTGGCTTGGTGATGTCCTGGATGAAGAAAATGCTCAAACACAGGCAAAGAAATCCACAAAAGAAACGTCACAGGTCTTGAACAGAATGGCAGGTCTGGTCATCTTCTTGCAATTTCTCCTACTACTTTACTGTCTCAATTCTTTTCCTTATATACTCTCTTTCAGACCCCACCCACATTTAGACCTCTTTTTTTAACTTTTGGGGGACTTGCCCCAGACATGTCTGGAAACATGTCCAAACATGACTCCAGTCTGAGCTTAACAAAAAAAAGGTAAATACTGCCATCTAGTGGCCTATATTCACATTACAATCAGCAACCCTTCGCCATTGTCCGGACATTTTGAAATGTTCCAGGGCAATCTTTACATGGGTGTGTCATGACACAGTGGTTAAAGTCTTCCTCTCTCATAATCCAGAAAATCTTGGGTGTGTATCAATTACACTTGATGTAAATCGAAATCTCCCAAACACCAAGTTACTTTTTCGAGCATTTTTCTGAAACACTAACCTGCGACTTTTGACGTACATCCTTCGGTCACATAAAGACGCGGGTCACCTTTGCGGAGCAGCAGGAAAAATTTGAGCACCGTCTGTGTTTTATTATCGGAACCATTTAGAATGGAACAACATGGATTTGTAACAACTAGACCCGGTCTCCCCTGATGTTGTGCTTCTCTGATGAAATTTCTTGAACCAACCTAAACTGAGCAATACCTCCCCTGTTTGAAAGCTTTTCCATTTTTTAAATTTTTTAACTAATATTACATTTGACAAACAACAATACATCCCATTACAAATATTTAAAAAGCGATTTTCTCAGCATTTGGAGTAAATTTAAATGAAAAGTATTGTTGAACAACTGTAACACGCACCAGGACTATGGTGGAGCTGGGCTGCGCATGACTGCATGCTCTATATACTTTTTTTGCAATGCTGTAAGAGGTGCCTTGTCTCTGGTGTTGCTCTGTTAGGCCTCTATGGCAACCATCTTCAGGCTATGCCTGATTAAGGTACAACTTTTCCCAGGTTTTCTATTTTAATATTTTAATGGATTCAAATTGGGTGAATAACACTCAGAGAAAAAAAAATTCAGTATTACTTAAGCCTTTGAGATGAAGCCTTATCATGAAGTGTTACTCCACTGACTCTTAAAGAGTGTCTCTCATCTTTTGGAAAGGGTAAAAAAATTTTTTAGGTTGATGACAATTCTTTCACCGATTACTAAAGCAATCTTTCTTGGCCAACCAAACCATTTGCAATGCACAATACGCTTGCGCTCTCTTTATTCTGAGTGATGTTCCAACGGTTGATTGCGTCATCAAGCAAATGTATTCCAAAAAAGTAGCAGACTCAAACTATTATTTTACTTCTAATAAATTTGTAGAGGGTGACATGTGCGTCCATAAAAAAATGAAGCCACATCACCTAACTCTGTGACTTTCAAAAAGAAGGATGAGTTGGTTTGCAAGAGATAAGTCTAAAAGTTTGACATTTAGTGGAAAAAACTGACAAGCAAATCATGATCTTTCCATCTTTCAACAAGAAAAAAAAAAACTATGTTCCTTTTGCAAATATTTGTATAAATATTTCAATTTTCTATTTTCTGAGAATATATTTCTGCTCACCAACAGTTAGTGGTTACAATTGTCAAAAGCTAAAGTGGGACAATTTTTATTTCGTGATAACATTATCTAAGTAACCCCGAACCATTTTCTTTTTGAATGTTTTATGGTTGATTTTTTTCCCCCTGGAATTCTAATGTGTTCAAGAATTTATGTATTTAGTTATTTATTTCATAACTTCGTTGCTGAATGGGCTACATTTCTCTCAGAAACAAAATTGTGGCAGTCTTGAAGTAGACTTGTATGAAATACATATATTTTATACCTGAAATGCCTTCATCAGCTGTAAAGAAATTAAAGAAACTGAAAACAATTCTAATATCAAGGAGCACGCATTTGGAAAAAAAAAGCTAGTTAGTTGACTATATAAGGTAAAAATATATCAATTTTTGTATTAAAAGCAAAAATTACATCATATAGCTGTATAATGTTGCATAGACTCCCAGAATGAGGATATCCTGACAAAAAAAGTATCCAAAAAATCTTCTTTTGAGCTCTTTTCTTGAGAGATCTGTTAAAGCATTTTAGAGGCACCATGCTTCCAACCAGCGCAAAATTTAAACACCAATCTGCGACTACTGGCTGATTTTAGTATCCGGTAACTTGCTAAATGAAGTTTATGATTACTGACATTGATTATCTATTTATGGCTGAAATTTGTGAGTACTAGTTAATATCAACATGCTGGTCAATGCAGAGGTCATTCGTAATGGAATCTTCTCTGCTAACTTTAACTACAGCCATCCATACAGAACTGGTATCAGGTATCCTTATGGTTCACACTGTGCTTCATGTAAATGGTAAAGGTTGTAACATTAAATGGCACATACGGGATCAAGTAATTCTCAGCAGTAAACATTCAAAATACAATAAGTATTTGTACAAAATATCCAATCAAAATATTTAATCCCACCTTCGAAGAATATTCTTCCAGATGTGGCTAACTACATTTTTCAATTCGTCTTGTGTCTATACTATCCCACTGGTTGCGGGCCAGATGCAAATTTGTTTTGTAAATCACCTACCTGTTATTTTTACTTTCCACTTTTGTCAAATGAGCAGCAATAATTCCAGGATAGGAGCTCCGAGCAGCTTTCAACAACAATAATCCAATTTGTTGAGGGAAATGCCATGTTGAATAAAAAAGCAGTCATCCTTGAGTAACAAAAGCATTTATATGGCCAAGGGAGAACCTGTAATACTATGATTTATTCAAAAATTTGATTTTTGAGTAATTTTGTTGGAGAATACACAGCCAAAAATCTCCAGTGTACCACTGGGCTTTTTTACACCCACCTGCTGACTCCATGTCAATGTCAGGCTGAAGGGCTGCATGATTGGTTACCATACACACGATGAATGAGTTCAGGATTGGTCACACTGATGTCATGTGGCTACCTCATGATACTAATACAAAGGAATGTTAGTTCTCTTCCAAGGCCTCTACACACCAATGCCAGCTTGTCTGTCATCATTAGTTCTTGTGAAATTCATTCTTTGAGGCTGAACTTCCTCTGTGCTCCTTTGTAAAGTCAGAGGTCACAATGCACTCACCCATGCAAATATATACCTTCCTTCCTACAGCAGAATGGGCTGTTGTAATACAAATCTCCTTATAATCTCTATCTCTCTCTTGCACATGCTGAAAAAAACATATTTTATTACCAAATGTTTCAGTTTTATTGGAAAAAAAATAAATAAATGGGAATCATGTCAAAAGCATCTCAATTAAAAAAAAAATGGCTGAGTAAAATCATCCAAGTTATTGTGTCCGCATCGCCATTGTATGTCTTAGCGCACATTTTAATTTAATCTACTTAAATCAGGCGGCATACATAGAGATGAGAGAAGATATGAATCCTGGCAACATTCACTCACAGTTTACCCTTGTGACACCAGTTCCACATGAGTAAATGGAACTTGTCAACTGAAACTGCAACTTGGAGGTTCATTAAAAAATGGAGGCTAGCATGCCACAAGCCTTTTGCATCAGGACTGAACGTTTGCAACAACCAATCAGAAGTTCAGATTCTTTAGGTCAGGCCGATATGAGGCCGAGCGATGCAGGACACATTTGGGAATGTTCTCGCGTACAATTCCTGTATTACTAAGCAGGATGGATGCTTCCGGTGAGAGTAACTTCCTCCTCAGCTGTGTCTTTGCTGTTGGCAGTTCCACCACAAAAAACATGAATTCGTCCCAATCTAACGCACAGTGCATCATCATTTTGAAAGGAAATGACATCAATACTACTCCACCCATTTGAGTAGCAGCAATTACTCTTGGTGTTTTTCTACCCTCAAGTCCCGGAGTCCATTCCTGGCCCCCCAACTACCAAATGGTTCATCTTTGACAACAGGTTTCTCTGCATCTTGCTCCCCACAGCTGACTCAGGATCAGCTTGTCTGGCACTGATCCAGACCTCTAACGTTGGTGAACCGCGACTAAAACTGATTGAAGAGAGGTGTGCACAACGGCAGAAACTTTCATAGGTCCTAAGGTGGGAACGTCACATGCCCTCGGAGTTAAGAGCACTCATCGTCAGGATCTTTCGTTAGACTGCAATTCTCTGATTGGATACCATTTTCTCTGTCATCTGTGGAGAGAAAAGAAATATGATCATGACGGACGTAGAGAGTCGGAAAGAGATGAAAACAGAATCTCAATTTTTATGTAAAGAGGAGATTAAGAACTCCAAGCTGAAAAATGTGTCTAAAATCACACTGCTGGACATATCTGATCTGTGACTGGTCAATGCTGGTCAACGCTTGTTAAGTCAGTAGAATATGCTGTTGGTCAATTGCTGGACCGTATGGTCATATAGGTGGGACAGCTGGACAGCAACTTGACCAGCTTGACCAGTTGGAGTTATCAGCAGGAATAACAAACCAAAACCTTTTTTATGTCTGACCAGCATGGATGACAAGATGCAATTGGCTTTGTCATCAAAGCCACATACTGTCATCAACTTTCAGATATTCTGTGCCATTGAATATAAAAATGAATTCCACTCTTAATACACTGTACACACATTCCGGGGTGATGTGTGGAAACAGTCCATGCTAAAAATAAGCCCCTGAGTACAAAAGTGGTCTAACTCCATATTTGTGTTTTTTTCAGTTCAGATTAGGGCAGGGATGGGTAACTCCGGTCCTGGAGGGCCGGTGTGTATGCTGGTTTTTATTTCTATCAATTACCCTGACTAATTGAGTTAATTGGTTGCAAACACAAATAGAGATTTGTGCAAAGGTTTGTTCAAAGAAAAATGTTTTATGTAGGGAGACAAGAACAGTCTTTGGTGGTCATTTATGATAATTTAAAGAAATGCGCCATAAATGTCAGTTTCATGAATAGTTTGGCTAGTTTAGATAATCAACTAATTAAAGCCGAGAAGTTGGAGTGAAAACCAGGGACAGATACGGCCCTCGTTGCCCATCCCTGGCTTAGGTGGTCAATCCGTTTAGAACAATAATGGATTTAACTCAGTGTGGTTCCAGCACTATACAATAGGTGGGGCATACAGGTATGTCCCACACTTCAAGACAGCATTACGTTCTCTCTGAAGTAGTGGCCCAAAGTGAATAAGAGAAATAAATGAACTGTCCGCGCTTTTTCTACGGGTCTCAAACTCAGTGAATTGATCTTTTTTAACTGCCGCACATTGGAAAATATTCCAACTTAAACATGTAGTAAGTAGATACTTTATGTTTGTCATACAACAATCAAAGTACCACTTGGAGTAGCTATATGGCTGTAGTTGCATCTGTCTATGCTAGAGTCGACAGTAACCAGCTCTTGCATTGCCGAGGCATGGGGAAGGTTCAGATTGCCTGGCATGACTGCAGTTGATTGTGCAGCAGCGATCCCTGCTAATCACATGATTTTGACAAAGCTCTTGTACTACCACATAAACAGGGGGTGAACAGTTGTCCTTTTCTGGGAATTTGGTGGAATAAAGAGGTAAATATAGAGGTAGGGCGAAACAATGGGAATTCCACGAAAGCCCAAGATTCTCCTATAAATCAGCCAATATCAGTTGATATATATTAGTTACTATTGTACATGTAAATGCTTATACGCACCTGTTGGCACTGCCTGCATCTCGGTGGCCACTTCAGCAGGTTTACGTCCTGGTGATTTGTCAGCTATGTAATGGAGATATAGATTTAGCCTTCTACAACTGCCAACAAGCTACTTCTACCACTGCAAGTCACAGCATGTCAGCCACAGTTTAAAATTCTAAACAACAGCTATCCAAGATGGATGATACTGCACTTCAACAGACAGAAACATGTAGGTGTTCTCATGAATGGCCACCCACTAACTCAGGCGCTGAAAGCAGAGTTCAACCATGGTCAAAGTAACACAAAGCAGCTTTATTCAAGCGGAAAATGTTGGTAATTTCACCTCTCTTTTTCCTGCACAGACACAGTGTAGTGACGAGGGCGACCAAAGCGGCCAGTGCGACAGCTATCACCCAGAGCCAGGAGGAACTGCCAGCCGATTGTCTCTCTGCTGCAGGAAACACATGTATCAGATCACATATCAGTATCACAGCATCTAGCTCAGTCTTTTCTTCCAACATGGAAGAGAAACAGCCTGGAGCTGGAGCACAGGAGGCCATCAAAGATGAATCACAAATAAAGCACTGTCATTCATAACAGGCAGCTCCAATTACTCCGTCAAAGGGAAATTACAGGATGTGAAAGACGTGGACATGCATCCCCTAGTCTAAAAGCAGTTCAAACTTAGGGGTTGACCTCATTTTGTGGTATTTGAAATTTAGTCTGAGTTGGATTAAATTAATAAATTAAAATTAAATGTTAATGAAAGGCCTGCAGTGCAAATAGTAAAATTTTAAGGCATAAGCTATTTATTGGAGGGGAAAGATTCTCATTTGAGAGGCATGTGAAAATTGTGGTTGACTAAGATTTATCTGGAATGCCTTGCTAAGTATTTAATGTTGTTTATATGTGTTTTTCACTTGGGACAGATTTGAATTTTCCTCTGAATTTGACCCATCATAGTTAGCCAGAAGCAATGGGCAGCCACTCTGCAGCAACTGGGGTCCAACTATGACTCTAAAGCAAAGGCTTGATTGTGGGCAGCGGCTGCCGTGTTCCTATAGTGCACGTCTTTGCGTATGGACAATGGATACCAACGTCGATACTGGGGACCCCGTCTATGCTGGTTTTTGTTCATACCACAGTTTCGTTCATACCATATAGTTTCACGAGGGTGTGAACTATAACTGTGCAGTTACGCAGAAGAGCCCGAGTATATAATTGAATGATTGGCTAGCAACACCAGTACTTGGGTGGATATAAGGAAGCGCTGAATTTGTTAATGGAGGAATCTACGCGTTAATCCACGGTAGGGAACTTCGCATTTTTTGAAAGAGATGACTGTAATTGACAGTAGAATGTGAGAGAATCAACACCATGTCAAATTTTTTGCTTCAGAAAACTGATTTTTCTTAACCACTAATTGGAATACCGTTGGCTCACTATAACTGAAGTGGATGCTACAGAAGGCAATGATTTTTTCTGTCGCAAGAGATCTTTTTTTTTTAAACTGCTGGATAGATACTATGGGCGAAGATATTGAGCAGTTTGCACACCAGGCCTAGCTGAGGAGTTTAATTCATGCAACTCCTGTAAAACAGGGATAGGAGTGAACTCGTCAATATTATAGACTGTGTTCCTGCTCTGCTTGCTTGTGAATATTCAGTAACTGATCCGGGGGTGCCATCTAGTGATACAGTAGTGCAACTGCCTCCATAAAAAGAGCTGCTCTATGTCAGCAGGCGTCTACATCTGCAGAAAGGTGTTAAAGTGGGAAATATTCCAAATAAACATGAACAACGCAAATAAAAATGGACACATTTAAAAATTCAAAAATTTAGAAATTTAGAAATGTTAAAATTCTGAGATTGCAACTGCGGACCACTTGAATTATGAATCTGAATTATTGAAACAACAAACCTAGATGGTCTGAATTAACTGTTCTTGTTATGATTAATTTTTATGTCATATCATAATCAGGAAGTGTGTGCAATGCCCTGAAGCTTAAAACTGCTGTTCCCTGGTCAAGTGACCAAGGTGGCTCAACCTCAGCTTCCCTGCACTTCACTGTTGCCCTTATGTAGACTTCCTGTCCCTGAGGTAATGATTCCAACCAGCCCCATTCAGTCAAACGTTTTAAAAGAGGAAGTGCTGTTAATTTCAACATCCTATTAAATAATGCAGCCCCTTGAAAGACAATTGTGTTCTGAGTCGCCTAGATTTCATTTGATACTCCTACCACACACGCACGCACGCACCCATAAGTAAGTACATTCTATAAGTACATTACTGTTCACACTGCCAGAGCCAGGGGGTCACGCATCTTTGAGACCTATGTAATTTTCCCAGGTACGCAGAAGAATTCATGGCCCACTCATTTTTCTGGGCCTGCAGTTAAAGCAGGTCAGCTACCACTGTTCCAGGAACTCACACCTTAGCAGGGCCTGCAGCCACTAAGAGCCAACACTGCAGGTAGGATTGTGAGGGTAGAGCTATATTCTCCCAGGAAATCAGATTTAAAGAAAGTCACTAGATTCCCGATCAGCATGTCTCTGTTGCTAAATATGTTGCCTTCCTAAATATTTTTTTTCTTCGGCATTACATCTCCCAAGAAGTGGTTTTAATGGGTTTTTCCCAAGAATCTTATTTCCCAGGATTAAATCCTTGAACAGAGAAAAGCAAATAAGCTTTATTAAAGGGTTGCTGTAGTCTTGAATTATTGCTACTACTGAGGGAGCCTTGTCCCCCTGACCCCCACACTTCGCCCATGGCAAAATCCCTGGAATTATGTGATGCGATATTACTCAGGTCTTCATTTTTAAAGGTTATCCCTCAGGATATGTTTTTCATTAGCTCCTGCATTTTTAATATACAGCGCCCTCCATAATTATTGGCAACCCTGGTTAAGATGTGTTCTTTAGCTTCTTATAAATTTTTATTGTTATTTTTCAAAATAATATAGGACCAGAATGAAAAAGTAGGAAAATCCAACCTTTAATTCAAGTGCATTTACTCAGTGGGAAAAAAAATCACACATTAAGAAATTATTATTATTTTATATCAAATCATATGTGCCACAATTATTAGCACACCTGATGTTAATACCTTGTACAACCCCTTTTGCCAACAAAATCTTCTCCTGTAATGTTTCACAAGATGGGAGAATACAGAGAGAGGGAACTTTTACCATTCCTCTTTGCACAATCTCTCTAAATCATCCAGCAACCTGAGTCCTCTCCTCTGTACTCTCCTCTTCAGCTCACTCCACAGGTTTTTAATGGGGTTGTGGTCTGGGGACTGAGATGGCCATGGAAGGAGCTTGATTCTGTGTCTGGTGAACCATTTCTGTGTAGATTTGGCCACATGTTTTGGGGTCATTATCTTGCTGAAAGACCCAGTGACGACTCATCTTCAGCTTTCGGGCAGAGGCTACCAGATTTTGATTTAAAATGTCCTGGTATTTCAAAGGATTCATGATGCCATGCATGCCTCCCAAACAGCTTGTTGGCATGTAGATAGCGCCTGATGGTTGTTTTGGAGACTTTGTGACCTCAAGATGCTACCATTTGTTGCAATTCTTTAACAGTGAGCTTTGGAGAACTTTTTATTTCTCTTACTATCCTCCTCACTGTGTGTGGTGGTAAAATAACCTTGCGTCCTCGTCCAGGCTTGTTTACCACTGTTCCAGTTTTTTAAACTTCTTAATGATTCCTCCGACAGTAGATATGGGCAGGTGCAGGCGAGTGGCTATTTTCTTGTAGCCATTGCCTGACTTGTGAAGGTCGACACACATCTGCCTTACTTGAATGGTGTGTTCCTTTGTCTTTCCCATGTTGAAGAGTGGTTAAGAGAAATGGCCTCTGTGTCACGTCATATTTACACCCCAGGGAAACAGGAAGTGATGAATTACTAATTAAATGATACTCTGATCAACTTTGTAAACTACTGTAGAAATGACAGAAATACCTCAATTACATTTATTTCCTAGGAATTGCTAGGGGTGCCAATAATTGTAGAACAGGTGATTTTATGAAAAATAATTATTTCTTAGTCACGGATTTTTTTTCCTTTAAAATTCACTTGAGTTGAGGGCTACATTTTTCAACAATTTTCAGTGTGAGAGTATGCTTCTGCAATAAAAATTGAATTTATTTTAAGGCTTTTAACACAACTTAACCAGGGGTGCCAATAATTATGGAGGGTGCTGCATCAAGAGCAGCAATATGTGTATGTTACATAACACAGTGCAATCTGGTGATATTTGCACAGTGACACTATAAAAATGGCTGTATCCCATAATGGTACACATGATATCGATGTACATACCTGCGCATTTTGTCTCTGTTTTAACCTCTTATTCACTGTTTCAAAGCCAGTGTACCGGACTGCAGACCCAAGATGCAAAAATACTGTCCAAATACTTACAGAGAGTAATGTTATATGTACTCCTTCATTTGGGGAGTGATAATTCCCTCTTCATTCAAATAGGTGGCAGACACGAGCCTGAACACTTTTGCCATTGTTGACACAAACCTAGAAATGAAAGGATGCAAACTTCCGAGATCGGATAAAAATCTGTTCTACGACAGTCCTGGAGGACCACATCTCTCAGTCAGTATCTCTGTCTTCCCCTTCCTGCTCTTCGCATCTTGGTTTTTCCACCTAGTTGGAGAATTGAGCTAACTCTGGAACCTCAGTGACTGTAAGAAAATTCTGGAGAGGGATAATTTCCTCCCTGAACAACCAATCTGACCTTTTCAGTCCCAATACCAATACCGATACTTGGGCTTTGGGTATCGGCTAATGCCAAGTATCAATCCAATACAAGTAAATAATTAACAATCTGTATGCCTAACTATGGAAGACATTTGGGTCATTCTTTTATGAGTGGGAGAGCATAAGATTTGCCTAAACATTGCTTTCCTAACTTTGTAAAAGAAAATGTTACAAATAAATACATAGACATAAATGTACTGAATAGTTATCAATAAAATTAATGTATCCAAGGCCACTGATACTCAATCTAGCTATTTGAGTCAGTATCGCAGTATCAAACAAATATCCAATATCAGTATTGGTATCAGTGGTATCTCTATCCTGAACCACTCGTTTCCATCACCTTGGCACCCGGGGAAATCTCATTACCTGCCGCTGTGGCAGTTATGTTGACGGAGGTGCGCACCATGTGGCAGTTTTGGGCGGTGGAGAAGGTGCAGGTGTAAGTCCCTGTGTGTTCCTCAGCCTGAAGGTCCCAGAGGTGGATCGATCCATCTCCCGATGGGACGAGGTCATGGTTCACCCAGGCGTTCCCCCCCCAGTGGTTGAAGGTCCGGCCCGTCCGGCTGTGAAAGGTGAAGACCTCCTCAGGGGAGTCTGCTCTGGTGAAGGTCCAGGTGAGGGTGAAGTTACGAAGGGCCGTCGGGGCCCGGCAGGGGATGGTGAGTTCAACTCCCGTCTCACTGCTCAGTTCTAACAATACATAATTCTCCATAAGCCGTACTGAACACAAAAGTGGAATTTTGAAATATTCCTATGCAAACTCTCTTTTACAGGCTGATAATTACAGTATTGACAGAACAATTCTCTCAAGCCTGTATGAGATATAGAAAGGAGAGCTCAATCTGAATGCGATTTCATGTTTCATGAAAAAGGCAGCCCACAAAAAAATGACTGAGTCATTGTACTTCACAGTTGGTGGGCTGGTAAGCACTACAGTTACCAAAATGTATGTACACAATAACTGAAAAAGTGACTTTTTCATATTTCCCCTTTTTACGTGTAGTCTTGTTTTACTATACCTTTCTCCTGCAGCGAGGCCCTCCAGGTCCGAGTGTTGTAGGAAGAATTGACGGTGCAAAAATATGTGTAAGTGCGTGAGTCTTTCTCCGGAAGCTTCCTCAGTTTGCTCTCCACTGAATACAGGCCGTTCTTGTTGGCCATCTTTCGTGTGATGGGCTTCAGTGTGTCCAGAGGCTCGGAGGGGACTGTGAACCACGAGACATGCGGGGCGGGGTAGACGTCCCGGGCCGAACATTTCAGCTCTTCATACCCGCTCAGCTGGGTCATCTCCAGGGTCAGGGCCTGAGCCGGTGCTGGGAGGACACAAGTCAACAGCACGGTTTAGGGCTCAAATGAGTTCCTTTTAAAATCGCACATTGTACTATACATATTTAATAAATTAAAGGTGCATTCAGCAACCCTTAGCAGAATTCTACTTGTTGCCCAACAGGCGAATGGGTTAATGTCTTTGAGCGTGCGTGTAGAAATGGGTCTCTGCTGCCTTCATCAGGACAGGGGTAGCTACAGCTTTCTTCGTGATAACGTGGCAAACTTTATCAAAATTGTTTGGTGTAGATGGCCCGTCGAAAACAGAAACGTGGCCCTAGGCATTAATAGTAAAAAATCATGTCAGACATGGATTCAGAGGTAAGTTGGCGCATCAATATCTCTTGTGTGAAGAGCATTGTTCTGTGCAGGATGAAATAATTAAAATCTACAGTACCAAAGTCTCCTAGGCTAATTAACTTTAGCTAGCCCACCAACCTCCAGCACTTTGGCCGAGGCAGAAAGATCTGCTCTTTATTCAGAAAAATAAATGTCATTCCGATACATGATAATACTTTCCAGATTAAAAAAATTTACATTGCAATTGTTCGGGGACTCAGCTCGTTGTTACTGCATTAACTGAGGCATCCAAGGTATTCTGATGCTAAGTTACAAAACAGCCAAACATTTCCAATTTGTTCCTATTTGGTCATCAATTATGCTGATCCCAAGTAAAGACTGAGAAATGCAAAGCAAACATTGTTCTGAGGATACTATTCACTTTTTGGTGCACTTCTTTTGCAGTCAGAAACTGGGTGCGTATCACGATCTCGTAAAAATAATTATAATATTCCTCACTTTGGATGGGGAATCAAACTGAGTTGTCTACCCACATGAGTTGATATCTTTGAGCCAATAAATATCAAAATGCAATAATAACTTTCATATTGGTTAATTTTGTTTTTAGTATCCAGAACTACTGAATGCACCTTAAAGAAGACAATCCTCCAGTGCCTGTAAAATGAGGTTTTCAAGCTTCTTGCAAAAAAAAAAAAAAAAAAAACCCCAAATCCTAAATTTAGTGGGCGGTGAGTCTATCAGAACTCTATGTACCATGTTGTGAATAGTTCATCCCTTCTCATATCAGCATGGGCCACAGGATTGAAGCAGTTTTGCTGAGGGAGGAGTTAAGCATATATGTCAGGATGTGAAAAAGCATGATTTTCTTATGTTATTTTTGAAAATTTTGGCACCTCCAATCCCACTGAATCTGGAATGTCCAATAAATGAATTATGTTCAAGCAAGCTGCCATTTTGAGAAAGCGCAGTTTGCAGTTCTCCTCTAAAACATGTGCCTGTCAGCTGTGACTTTTTCTCACACGTTTTCTTAAAGCAGAGGAAAACCAAACACACGCTTTCTCAGAATGCAGCTGACGAACATCCAGACGGCCAGCAGGAGGTGCTTGAGCGACACATTGAGCAAACCCATATCGAGCGCATCCCTCCCGTATCCCTGAGCAGCGCAAAGGTGATTCTGCGCTGCTCTCATGAGGATGCTGGCCACTGTCGGCCCTGGCACGGCTTAATTCCATCTGATGCCACGGCGATCTCACTGACACAAGCGGCACTTTTACCAAGTGAGCCGACCCAGTAGTTTCAAAATTATTTTCACAAATACGGGACCTTTCTGTGAAGTTTAAGTGTGTCTCTCAGCACAGTAGGAGACGCACCCTCCACCTTGGCAATAACGAAGGACTCCTGGACCCCGACGGCGGTTCTGACCCAGCAGCGGTACCGGCCCCGGTCCTGGGTGTTACACTGCTTCAGGAGCAGAGAGGCGTTGCCGTGGGTGACCCACTGGGGGAACATGGCCGTCCTGCCACGGTAGTGCGCATGCTGCCCTTCTGGCTGATCCCTGCCCTGCGAGAAGCTGTGCACCGCTACTTCCTGTCTGGACCAGCTGATGACTTCCTTAGTTGCTGGCTTGAACAAACAGGGCAGCAGGCAGTCCTCTGAGAACTGACAGGTGACCCGCTCATCTGGAGACAGAGAACATAAAAGGAGACTAAGGGATAAGGCTTTGCTAATCACTGACCAGCACAACTTTATGTTGTATGGAAATGAACTAGCTGGGATTGTAGCAGCATGTAATAATATAACCTGCTCACTGTTCACAATGGATAATACTGTAAAATAAGCAAACTTATTCACATAGTTTCACATATTTAATAACAAAAAATATTTGCACATTGTAATACTGCATGGTAACATAACCTGCTCACTCAGCATTGACTTGTTTAATAACAGACCATGCTCACACATTATAATATACTCAGCAACAAAAGTTTCTGTGACACCATTTATGTGTATGTTATAAATGACACGCAAAGATCTCAATGCAATCAATATGTTTATTTAACAGGAGAAACACTGACTTTTCAGTGCCAACGTCATTCAAAACGAAAAATGTCATTTTCATGCGTCATGAAGCACTTGTCTGACGTCTAACCAATTGTGACCTTCACACTTCAATACCGGGTGTGACTTCCTCGTGCCATGATGCAAGCAACGCATCTCCGGCGCATGGACCGAATCAGATGTGCCAGAAATTGCTGTGGGATGTCATTCCAAATGTGACGTAGACGTTGTCGCAATTCCTGGAGTGTAGCTGGCGGGTTATCCAACCGCCGCAAACGTCGATCCATCTCGTCCCAAAGATGCTCGATTGGGGACATGTCTGGGGATCTGGCTGGCCATGGCAGGACATTGACATGTTGTTGCATCAGATACTGCTGTACAATCCTTGCAACGTGTGGTCTGGCGTTATCATGTTGCAGCGTTATTCCGGGACCATGTTGCATCAAAAACGGTACCACCAATGGCCGTAGCACTTCATCGCGATATCTTTGACCTGTCAGATTTCCATCAATAACAAGCAAATCTGTTCTGTTTCTAGCCGTGATCCCTCCCCAAATCATGACACTACCACCTCCAAAACGATCAAATTCCTGAACACAGTTGTTGGCATAACGTTCTCCACGTCGACGGTATACACGTAAACGACCATCACATCGGTTAAGCATGAATCTTGATTCATCAGTGAAGAGTACAAGATCCCACTGACGTTGGATCCACCGTCGATGTTGTTGTGCCCACTGTAGACGCAGTCGTCGGTGTTGTACTGTGAGTATTGGACGTCTTGCTGGCCAACGTGGGACAATGCCAAAATGACGGAGGCGGCGACGGATTGTCTGTGCAGACAGTCGCCTCAAAACAGGTATCGTTCTTGCAGTTATGGTTGCAGGTTGGAATCGATTTCGGAGATGGGTTGTTCGAATCCAGTTGTCCTGTCTGGGAGTGGTTACTCGTGGACGGCCGCTGCGAGGACGGTCTCTGACATGTCTTGTCTGCTGATGACGCTGCCATAAGTTCCAAATGGTGTTTCGGTGGACATTCAGGCGATGAGCAACTTCCCTCTGCGAGGTTCCGGATTCAATCATCCCAATGGCCCTCCACCGATCATTTTCAGACAGTCTTGGCATTTAGAGGGTAGAGTTCCTGATCCGAAATGGCTGTGTTTTCGATAAGTGATGCTTCCGTCGTTCATCAGGCACAATGTGAACATTCCAAAAATTCTCCTCTTTTATTGCCATCCACAAGCATGATTTACGCACATTTTCACGTGCAAAGTCATTTTCTCGCATTTTCATGATTTCCATTTCAATGTTGTGTTTACGTGTACTGTTTCAGTCTGATATCACCATGTATGACAATTTCATAATTGCGTTATGAAAAATAATTAACAATATTGGTGTCACAGAAACTTTTGTTGCTGAGTATACATTACTGGACGATGACAGAACATGCTCGAGCACATATTGTGAGATAAAACATACCTATGGTTAAGAAAATTAACCTACCAAAAAAGAAGCGATCTTTGTGTGTTCAAATCAGGGCTGGTATATTAGGTCTTCATATCGAGACGGGCAGATATGTAGGCACTGCCGAGGAGGACAGATTATGTGGTTTATGTGATTTACATGAAATAGAAAATGAAATGCATTTTGTCTTCTACTGCCCATTTTATAGCTCTAACAGGCAGACACTTTTTAATAAGGTAGACCCAAACGGGGAATTTATAAGGATGGACGACTCAGAGAAATTGGAACGGCTTTTTCAATATGATATTTTTTCTTTTTGTTCTTATCTTGACAAAGCATGGTCAATGAGGAGAAGGGCCACTTATGTGTAGTGGACCCGTCTTGTGGTTGTAATTGCTGTTGGTGCTGTTGCTGCTGTTGTTGTGAACTGGAGGAAATGTTGTAATTATTATTTTGTGCGATTGATGTGTCTTATAATCCCATATGGGATGGGCCAACATCATGGCATGATACAAAAATAAAATTTCATTCACGCTCTGACGAAGGCTTGATTTAGCCGAAACGCGTTAGCGCTTTTTAGTGTTTGCCGATAATAAAGGTATATCTATATGCCGTCTTGATTTGTTTATTTGGATGTGCGACCATTCTCAACGTTGAGATTATCACATTACTTGTTCCTTTTGTGGTCGGCACTCCCTGTGGAACTCCTCTTGTTGCAGCGCAACTTTTTTCCCCATTCTATAAAATTTCATTCATTCATTCATTCATTCATTCATTTCATTTCATTCATATTTACCTGAATGATAACATAACCAGCTTATTTAGTATTGACTAGAATGGCAACAGACCATTATAAGACATTATAATTTGTATGATAACAGAACCTGCTCACCTCGTTCGATAACAGGACCTGCTGACTCAGTATTGACCTGATGAATAATAGGACTTGTTGGTACGTTATCGTATTGCTTTGAGCCTACTGGCTAAGTATCAATCTATTTGACTTGAACCTGCTCACACAGTATTGACTTGCATGATCACTGAACCTGCTGACAGACTGACCCATACAATTGAACTCGCTCACACAGTTCCATCACAACTATGCAACAATACAATTACGCACATAGCATATAATATATGAAAAATGAATATGCGTCCAGTAAATCACATCCTTAAGATAACAACCTCATTTAGCACTGCACAGTATGATAATAGCATCTGCGCTGCACCATCACATTTGCATTATGATTGAGCCCGCACACATAGTACAATCCAGTTAGCCAGAAGGGTATTGGTTCTTTTTGTGTGGCGACTATGCTACTGACCACGCTAGCCTGCCCTTAGTCTCCTAAGTTAATGCGCGCGATTTAATATGAATCTGTCAGTCCTAAACTTTCTGTCTGTCCGTTTGTTTCTCTTATAAATTTTCTTATTACGACTTTTTATGAGTTGGACTGGAGAAAGGCAACTTGATGCATTTTGTATCAAATGGCCGACATTTTATGACAGAGGCTTGGGAACACCATTAGTATGGGATATACGGTATCCATACTGTTTTTAAGGTTGTGCCTTACATGTCCTAAGACCTTGCGTCCAAAAAGCAGAGGCCAGAATTCCACGCTCTCCGGTTGTAGGTTCAAATCTGTTCTGAAGCTTTCCTGTGAGGTGGGGGCAAGTTTTTTACCCGTGGCCACCGGTGTTTTCTCTGGGTTTACCCAAGATATGCATGACAAAATAACTGGAGACACGGAACTACTCACAGGAGTGAAGTGAACTGCAAGTTATAAGATTCTGAGAAGAGCACTTTTGGAGAACTACCGGAGTAAAAACAATCACTGATTAATAATTGCTCTCAAAAATGCTCTTCATCTCATGCCATCATCTCTACATTGGTAGGCATACTGTATGTTCGTACATAGCAATGCAAAGAGCTCCAGGCCAGTTTCCAATGTGAACTTTGCGAGTTTGCTAGCGAAAACATGCACACCTCACAAAATGACAGGATTGGGGAGTACTGGAGAGGTACAGTAGATGGCGCCCTTTGACCTCAGAGGCCAGTACAGAAGAACTGAGGACCTGAGCTAAACATAGGAGAAGAATGCAGACAGTATACTGGACCATTTAGCTTTTCCATCAATGCACTCTTCACTAATGCAGACTGTGTAATGTTTGGACATTGGATATAATGTATTTCATATAATATGCTTCAGCAAGATGATGCTCCAGCCACAGTGCAATTATTTACCCATAGCAAAATGTTTTTTATATATATATTCACATAGCCAACCATTGGACTAAGGTAGTCTGTCAGAGGTAAATTATCACCAGCATTTTAGGGCATATTAAAAACTCTCTTCAAAAAGAAGAGGAAGTCAATATAATTAATTTGGCATGAATTACTGCAATTCGCAATTAATAATGTTAAAGCAATGCCATTAATTTAAAGGCCTGGCTGAGGATTAGTTTTGCATGGATGCATAGCACTCTGTGGTATTTTGACCTATGGAAATACTTTTCTGAAGGGATCATTTAACCTATAAATACATCCAGACAGAGATCTGGAGTCAGTAACAGATGACTGCATCTCACTGGTCAGTCCATAGTGCAAACTCAAATATACCCTGACCTTACAAAGCACGATCACATCAGAAGCCAAGCAGAGGTCAATGCAACATTTTATGCACTGATCTGTGGTCACACAGAATTATTCATTGCTGATCTGGGGACGGTCAAATAGAAAACATTGCTATTTAAAAGATAAGCATTAAACATAAAAGAAGCAAAACATTCAAGAGTTAGAATGGCACTCAGAGAGCACAGACCTCTGCCAAGGACAACTGCCCACTCTTTATGCCCTCTGCAAGGGCAACCTGTATTTCTAGAACTGGCTATGTTGTGCCATATTGAACTTAAAATCAACTTGATTTTTAAATGTATGGCATTTACTACGCCGTGGACAAATTCTGTATCTTGCAATGTCAACGAAATTGAACATATTTTGCATATCCATCCGCTGAGTGATCCACTCGAAAATGTGATGGGCTTTCCCTTGGCCTCTGCTGCGCTCTTCCACCAGATTTAATAAAAATCTGGGCCATGGTTTTTTCTGTAATCCTGATGATAATCAAAAAAAAAAAAAGAAATACCAACAAAGTAACAAACTGAACCGAAACCTCAGAGAAGGTAAATATGTGGACCCTCCTCTGTGTAGTATTGTCTTCCACAGTTCAGACAAGGCCTCGTATTTCTTCTGAAGGTCTTGTTCTGTTTCAGTAAAACAAATCCCCCATGCACAGGCTGTAGCCAAAACATACATGGCCTTCAAGACTGGCGTCGGGTAACTTGACTGACAGCCCTGACCTTAACCCCCTGAAAGATCAACCGGAAAGCTGACCTCAACCCAGGCCTAATTGCCCATTATCTCTCTCCAACCACAGTAATCGTTTTCAGGCTGAAATGTAAGCAAATCCTGGGAGGAGTGTTCTAACGTGAAATGGAAAATCTTGAGTGAAGGTTGTTATAATCAGCAAATGGAGGTCCAACTCCATGTAACTGCCCATGAAACTGGAATGAGCCAGAGTCCACTTTTTTTTTTTTTTGCCCTGTCATTTACGCTGCATCAGCGCTCATTTACTCAGGATTATACAAAATCTCGCTCACGTCAGCTGCGTATTAGTGGTGCCATCTGCATTGACTGGGAGTGATTTGGAGCCAAACTAATGATACACCAAAACTGAGAGCCTCAAATAAATTCACAGATTCTCTCAACATGTTTCCCAAGATGCTTGAAATAACTGCATTTGTGCTTGACAGTGGTTGATTGAATTTACACAGAGCAAAGGGGCTTTGAGTTGCGAGAGGCAGGCAGCTACCATCCAACAGTGGCAGCTATTCCCAACATAGTGTGGCGATCCTACCCCAGTTCGTGTTTGTTAAAGTTAAACTAAGAAAACATCAGACTATCGCTATTGGCTGCACCTGGGGAGGGAGAAAGAGCCAATCAGGTCCGGGATGGGGGGTATAAGAGGGCTGAGTTGCCAGCCGGAAATGTTTTGTGTTGTTGGAAAAAAGAGTCTGTTCTCAAAAGATGAAGAAACGGCCCTTTTAAGGGCCGAACAACAAATAAAGCGAAGCCCGCCCCGGGCGATGCGAGAACCGCTATTCCTGCCTCAGTCTCAGTCCTTCAGTAGCGAGACGCTACAATAGCATAGAGGAAGCCTGCCAATTATAAACAAATGGCACCTAAAATTACCATCTACCACTCTGCTGTAGACTTAGCAGTCAAAAGTACCATATAACATTAAGTTGAGTATCGAACCAAACAGATGTGCAGAACTGTCACAAGTTGAAAAAGGTAGGTCTGCACACTGCCAAATGAGCTCCAAAAATAAACTTTATTAAATTAAAACAAGCAACGTTTCGATCACCCTGGATCTTCATCTCTTTTGATTGGTTTACGTCCGCATGCTCTCCTCACCAGCTGTGTTCTACTCATGTTTCCCTTCCCTCTCGTGTGTGTTGGCATATTTATACCCCTTATTTTGAGTGTGCAAGTTGGTGAATTGTCAATGGCTATATGCACTTTGGCAACCAGTCAGTATTTGCTGGAAAAGTTCTTTATCTTATAATTTGCAAACTTTGTAATATTTAATGATAGCAATATAGGGAAGTTGTCTTCCGTATTCAGTTCATAGAAACAAGCTCCTGAGCCTTACTCTCAGTTTCCAGGGTTGTGACTGACTGCAATCTTATTATTCACTCCTCAATCTGCTCCTCTGCCCACTTTATTAGGAAGAACCTACCGAGCCTTGTGATGTAATCAGAATTGGGATTGTGTTCCTGCTGAAGTCTTCGTTCCTGCCATCTAACAGTTCATATCTGGTGACATGTGCACCGTATCTGGCAGCTGTGCTAGAGAGCCACTGGCCAGGCACATATACGCCACGCGCATTTGCCTGTTACATCTGAACTGAACTGTGTCATTCTGCTCTTGACTCCGTCCTTCTGTCTTACCATATTACTATAAATAAGCCCAACTATTGGATTGTACTCTGACTACGCATCTGGTTTCTGGTCTGGTCATAATGTGGAATTAGGAGAACAAAAACTTGAAAATGTTTTAAGTATTGCATGTTCCATATTCAAAGGCCATGTTGAAATATGATGCCTGCATGGCCGGCCAAGAGAGGATCCGAGCGAGGAATTGAACCCTAGATTCTCAGGTAAGAGTCAAATGCGCTGACCACATTGCCAAATGCAAGGTAGGCAGGGTGTGTACTTATTAAGAAGCATATCTAGTGACAGGACCCTTCAACTGTCACACTTGGAATAATCTCCTCAATCTGAATGAAATGCTAAGATCCAGTTGAAATTTAATTTGAACTGAAAGAGAAGAAATGGTCTGTCGATATTCACCAGGAGCCCCTGTACTGGCTCCATTTATACCTTTCTTCAGTAGGTCCAGTTATGGAATGCAAGCAGAACAGCAGATTTGATCCAACTCTGAAAGCATTATTTCAAATTTTTTGAGGATACATTATATTAACCCTCATCCTACCATGCTATTTTACACCTTAATCTTACCGTGTGGGGTCCATTTGGACCCCAATACTTTTTTTAATTAAAGCTTATAAAGACAAAATTACCAGATTAATTTTGCTCGGAACATCTTTTATTCATAACATCAATACACTCAAGGGCCTAGAGCATAAAGAACACATTTAAACAATGAACACTTAACCAAGAAAATGTCCTGTACAGAGAAACAGAGTCACTAAATTCAAGTTTTGTGGTTGCCGATCTTTACAACTATGTCATCATAACCACACATATGAAATATTATGTCCATAATAAGTGATCATAGATGGAGTGTCTGAGGTCTCTCCAAGAGAGTTTAGGCACATTCATTACAGACTACTGGCTGCTTGCTGTGGTCTGAGCACACAGCCCGTTTGCATTCTGCACACTCAAGCCTGACCTTCTTGTCCTGCTCTCGGGGACAAAAGCTGCACCTTTCCCTGTCTGGTTGGATTTTGACCCTGTTGGACAACTTGTGCAGGTTCAACTCCAGAGAGCTTCATAGACAGCTTCACTGGGGCATGGAGTGTGGCAATGTTTGCTCAACGCTGGACTTGAGGTGCTACAAGTTGGCCTGCCAGCTCTGAGAGAAAGATACGCCTCCTTCGTCTTCCCTCAGGGGCCTTCCACTCTGGATAGTTGCCCATCCAGATTACAAATGCTGCAATAGCACCAACATCAATGATGTTGCCAAGCAGCACAACAGGCCAACGGTTCATTTTCCTTCTAGCAGTGAACATGGTAGCCAGGTGGTCAAGGGTTTGTCTTTTTTTTTGTATGATTATGACCAGGTAATATTATGTATTTTATGATATTTTTGCTGGGGTCCTGATATTATTAGAATATACAAGTTGTTGGTCCGAATTCACTTTTCTTTAGGTTATATACTAAGGTTACCTAGACAGACAAATTCATACCATTTCAGCTGGATCGCATAGCCAATAAGAGTTTGGCAGGCAAAAAGCAGTGTCCGGGGTCCAAACGGACCCCACGCGGTAGAATTAAGGTTAAGTCATCAAGCTGCTATTTTTTACTCAAAGCACTTGATTCAACCGGGAGACTTAATCTGCCCCCCTTGTAACAACACTTGGTCAAGGACTGTTTGGTTGTTCTGGACCAAAGTACAGCACTCTTCTCATGGCAACTACAGTGGCCAACAGTCACACTTTGGAAATGTTGAACACCTTACCTGGAATTCTTCCATTTGTCATGGCCACTTTCCAGACCAAAATGCATACGAGTACACACGATGCCAACATCACTTTCTTCCTTGTACTGTTGCTCCAGGGTTTGGCTGTGGCTGGGGAAATGAAGTGTGATGAAATGACACATATTTCTTCCAAACACCAAGCTTTACCATGAGAAAAAGAATGTTCAAATTGGTCGACTAGCAGCATGGACTTTACCCTTATACTCTATTCCCCATGTACTTCATGGTTGGGCCAATATATTGTATAACCCTTACAGACAGTTAAGATTATCCATGAAGACGAATAGAAAGAAATGACTAATAGCAGACTATGATCTATCTCTGAACTCAAATCCCTCTTATTACCACCCATTAGGAAGTTCATTATCACCCGTCTCTTGTCCAAACTTCCCCACATCAAAAGAGATTTGATGCCAAGATTGCATGACTTATGGGTTTGTAAATCTCTGTCTAAAAATACTTAGTATAGCCTTTAAATGCTTCAAAATAAACATTAGATAAGCTTTACTGCATTCTCATTATCATGAATCAAAATGATAATAAATGGATGAAATAAAATTTCTACTACCCAAGTGAAAGCCAGGAATATTAACTGATACAATCTGAATTTATTTCAAAAATGTCATTTTCAAAGGAGTTCAGTCCTTCAAAAAAAATTATTTTACATTTTTCTTGTATTGTTCTTTTAAATTCAGTCACTTCCATACATCCCACTTTCATATATCAAACTTTTGTCAGAAAAATCTTTGGGCTAAGCATCAAAAATCATCTGTTATAAAAATAGCAATGTATCATTCCATCCATGATACTTACTTACAAATGTACTCTGTACTGTCACAAACCTACTTCATGTACTCTGTACTGTCACAAACCTACTTCATGTACTCTGTACGGTCACAAACCTACTTCTTAACAAATCTGTTCAGCTCATTGCAAACCTCCTGCTCCAGAAAAGGTTCACTCTGACAAAACTTTGTGGTCACAAATCTGTCAAACCCTTCAAAACTATACTGAGTTTGACATTTTGAATCTGCTCTCCTCTGTATCTAATCCCTTCAGTGCACAACTTTTCCACAAAAATAGGGTAAAAACTATCTAAGTATATCCATCATACAATTGAATTGAATATTTACAGTGTTCTCTCAAAGTTGACACATAGTCACATCTCTCTGGTTTCAAATAAACATTCAAATAAACATCAACCAGCCAAAAAGCATGAAGGACAACCACTGAAACTGCCCAGAAATAGGTGCTCATATACAGTGTATCATATCATTAAAATGACTGTAATAACTTATTCTATTTCAATTTATTTTCATTTCAGTATACATTACCTTAAATAGTGACTTTACTGCTGGTTGAGTGAATTAGATTATTTAGAGACAGTTCTATCAAATAAAGCTGTTTCATCTTTAGTTCTAATGAGAAGACTAAAAAGAAAGAGACTCACAAGAGTGTCCTCGCCAAGGTCAGGTCTGAGAAGTTATTCTTTGCTGTCAGAGCCGAAGGCGACTAGCTCGACAGGTTATTTTAAGAACACACCCCTCTATGATCACAACACTGGGGCGAAATCTGGGTGCAATTATTCACCACCCACTTCAAGGGTGTAGTTGATCTGATGTCCGATGGGGCTTGTTTTGTCTGTTGCTAAAAACAGGCCCAGGCAAGCCCACATATACACTGTCACATTTAACACGTCGCGTTCATACATGAACACACTCACAAATGAGCCAAAAAGTACCGCAAATGAGTACACACACAACCCGCATCATCAATGTTCATCGAGTGAATCACACAAATGTACGTGCAGCCACACATGCAAAGATGTAGAACAGAGAAGATAAAATTTCCAGTGGTAAATTGAAAAGAAACTGAGGACTTCCTGAGTTTTGATAAGTTTTTTTTTTTTGCAAGTAATTTGCTTTTGTTTAAATTTAATTTAAAATAATCCACACATATAAACTATTTTAACATACCCAACAAAAAACTGAACTACTTAATGACATGCATTTGAAGAATGCCTTAGGTGCTGTAACACCTTAAGTTGCATTTTGCTTCAAAATAACTTTGAAAATGCACATAAATCAATGTGAACAATAATCAGCTAAAGAGGTTCTGCAACATACTATCATGTCCTCTTTAGCATAGTGACTCCTTCCTAATCATTCTGTTTTGTTATATTTTCAATTTGTATGGGAAACAATCCCCAGGTCATGTGACCCAGGCACTTTTTAAGGCACATCCTCACTGCTGGTCACGTCCTCAATAATGCCCTAAAGAAAGAACATAACTTGAAATTGGATCACTCTTTATATGTAGGAGTCGATTGAGGCTTAGCAGCTAGTCTCATAGGCTATTCTAACAACTGTCTGTCCATGACAATTGAAGCACCTATTATTGAAACCCCATAAGTCACACTTGACTTGACTTGACTTGACTTGTGGGGTTTTAGTAATCAGCGCTTCAATTCTGGGATCTGAGCATTCGTGTACTGACTCCCCAGGTGGCCATTGTGCATATAATACTTGAGCTACCCATGTACTGTATCTTCCAAAAGCTGTGGGCAGGTGCTCTGTTGGGTGTTCAGGCTCACATAAAGTGGCGCGATACACCTATATGAGAGTTACTATTGTTATGCCGATCTTGTTGGCTGACACAATATTTAACAATCTAAAGTAAACACGCAAGTCTTGCGTTCACTCAGTGAGTCGCAACAGAGTCAATACTGAATTAATATGGGATATTAGCAGTGGCCGTTGTTATGCTGAAGTCAGCTAAGACTACAGCTGCCACCATTTTTCCTGCCTAAAGTACTCAGTTGCATTTAATTCAATGATCCGCGATATGGCAGTATTGAATTAATGTGGATTCCCAGCGGCTGTTGTTGATGTCTAAGCTGACTACGGCAACAGCAAGCAGTTCAGGTTGTTAGGTGTTCCCAGCGTGAAGCATATAAGCCCTGCTCATGATCCAGTGTGCCACAAAGTGGAGTAACTTTATTGAGGTGCAGTATTACAGCTATTTTTATGCGGGGTCATGCCTTTTAAAGTGTGTAAAAGTAATTGGAAAATTGTTTGCTCTGCTGTTCCATGGCAATGCGTATGTTATTTCCTCATCATTCCACTTTCAAGAGAGGAAATAAAGGATCTAGAGTTGATTCCAAGTACGGCATTTGTACAATTCAACATAGAGTCCAAAGATTCGTCAGTGCTGGTGAAGGGCGCCATCATTACCCGGAAAATGAAAATAAATCTCTCAGAGAGGTAGAAAAACTAATAGGTGTGGCCTAATTGACTGTTTGGTACATTCTTAAAAATAGTGAAGATGCTAATGAGCTCCAGGTCACTAAAAGGTTCAGAAAACCATGGATCTCCTCTGTAATGACAGATGAATTATTTCCCTGGAGAAGTAAAACCTCTTCAGAACAGCAAGACAGATCAGGAACACTCTTCAGCAGGAAGGCATACGCATGCATCTTGAATGTTAAACGTTGCAAGTAGACTTCACCAGAGAAAATATAGTGGGTTTACCACAAACCATTGGTAAGGCTCAAAAAACAGGAAGACCAGATTAGAGGTTACCAGAAAGCATCCTGCCCAGTCCTGGAGCAACATCCTACGGACAGACCAACTTTACCGGACTAATGGGGAAACAGCATGCAATGGCATTCAGCCATTAATGCAACAGAGGTTTTACCTAATGTATTGCTTAAAGCTGTGTAACTCAGTCATGTAAAACTATATGTTGCTATGCACGTGATTTCATAACCCCTCACTCTCAATCAACTGTGCTTCTTTCGGTCTTTTCCCAAAATTTGGTGCCTCACCCCAAGTTTATTCCCTGATTACCCTGCTGGAGCTGAAAATGGTGAGGTAATCAGGGATGGTCCAGACGGAGGACTTTTTGCCACTGATTTGTACAAATGCTTATAAGTTTTTGCATTCATTTATTTTCAGTGTTGGGGAAGTTACTATAAAACAAGCAATGCATTACACATTACTAGTTACTTTATTAAAAAAAAAAGTAATCCCTTACTTTACTTAATTACTCACTCCTGAAAGTAAATTGTTACTCTACTAGTTACATTAATTTTGGATTACTCAGCATCATCATCTGAAATTCACCATAAATTGATTAATGAACCAAACCATGTTAAAACCTGGCATATGCTTAGACCAGCATAAGTCTTTATTCTACTTAGGCGGACAAGCACAAGATCACTCTTTCATGCTCTTAAATCAGGGGTGTCAAACTGACCCGTAAACGGGCCAAGAGGCTGCAGGTTTTCACTCCAACAATGCAGAAGGGCACCTGATACAACTAATCAGTTGTGCAGGCCTAGATCAGTTGATTAAATCAGTACTTTCAGGCAAGCTTCTGCTTGGTAGGATTCCCTCCGAAAATCTTCACAGAAAGAAACATAGTTTGTGAAACTACAAACCCCAATTCCAATTAAGTTGGGACGTTGCGTAAAACGTGAATAAAAACACAATACAATGATGTGCAAATCTCATAAACCCATATTTTATTCACAACAGAACATAGACAACATATATGATTTTGAAGTGAGACATTTTACCATTTCATGAAAAATATTAGCTCATTCTAAATTGGATGGCAGCAACACATCTCAAAAAAGTTGGGACGGGGCAACAAAAGGCTGGAGAAGTAAAAAGTACAAATCAAAAACAGCTGGAGGAGCATTTTACAACAAATTAGGTTAATTGGCAATAAGTCAGTAACATGACTGGATTTAAAAAGAGCATTTTAGAGAGGCAGAGCCTCTCAGAAGTAAAAATGGGCAGAGGCTCTCCAATCTGTGGAAAACTGAGTTAAAAAATAGTGGAACAATTTAATTAAAAAAAGTTCCTCAATATAAGATTGTGAAGATTTTGAATATCCCACCATCTACAGTACATAATATCTTCAAAAGATTCAGAGAATCTGGAGGAATCTCTGTAGGCAAAGGACAAGGTCGAAGGTCAATACTGGATGCTCGTGATCTTCGGGACCTCAGGCGGTACTGCATTAAAAACAGGCATAATTCTGCACTGGATTTCACTGCAAGGGCTCAGAAACACTTCCAGAAATCATTGCCTGTGAGCACAGTTTGCCCTTGCATTCCACAAATGCAATTTAAAGCAGAGCTGACATCTAGTAATAGTGTCAGTTACGGGTTGTTGATGTCAACCGCAATGGCATGATGGGAAATGGTTAGCATCAGCCCCCAGAGAGGAACAGATGTGGCATTTGCCAGCGCTGTACAAGCTGTGCTACGATTCCTTCTTTCTGTCCTTATTTTCTGCCTGTTCACACAGTCTGCTCAGCTCCACTATGATTGAAATGATGAAAGAAAATGTGGTGAGTTTAACAAAGCGCAGCAGTGAAGAGCTTTTTCCATTATTTTTACCACTGTCCCTTTTTGCTATATTCAGCTGTTTGTACTACACCAATATTTTCTCAGTAATTACCTGGCCCCTCCCCTAGGGGGCCAGGATAAGCAATGATCATGTCTGTGTGTGTGTGTGTGTGTGTGTGTGTGTGTCTGTCAGCCCGTGGCTGGGGCCAGGTCTGCTATCTCTGATTGCCTTGTTTCTGTTGCAACCTGTTTGAGTTGCCAGTCGCTTCTGATCAATTTCATTTTTGTGATTAAACTCATTCTGAAGTATGTTTGCAATTTATCTAGCCTTTTTAGCACATTAATGTATATAATTTAGGGCTTTGGCAGAGTGTACACTGTTAAGGTCAAGGTGTGGCCCTACAATTCAGGTTTTCAAGTAATTTCAAGCATTCATTATTTAGAGCAGGACTGTCCAAATCTGGCCCTAAAATCCAAAACTACCCCTGGTTTTCTGTCTTTCCAGGCAGCTCTATGAACAATTATTCCCACCGATTGGCCAGATTATGCCCACACCTGACTCTCAGGTAAAGGGAGGGTGGAAAACCAGTATCTCTCGGCCCTTGAGGAGCGTGATTTGGGAACCCCTGACTTAGGGCGCATTAAAAGCTCATTTCGATTCTAGAGCCAGTACCCCATTCCACATGATAATTATACTCACTCTAACCCACCTGCGCTTCATTCATGCATGAGTGGCTGTTTTCTCCTGTGATGATACTGATTTTTAGATTTCTTGTGTTCATTTTGTTTACTGCCCCAGTTGACGCCAAGGTCAAACACAGTGCATGCTTCCCAAATTTGCATGCATGAGCTGTCCTTAACATCTGTAATCTAAAATGTCGCAACTTCTGTTTCAGCATTTTCATACATGGCGGCCGCGTGGCGGTGAATGTCATGAACATAAGGTACAACCAGTGGCAGAATTTAGGGTTTGTTGGCATGTTTGGTTTGTACAGTAGTGCAAATTCTCTGTCATTTTATGATGTCCTGTGTGTCCACAGTAGCAACGCCCTCAGTAGTCCTGTGAAAGTTTGCTATTTCTGTTGTCAGTTACGTTGATGATAAAACACCTTCACATTTATTTTTTGGAATGAACATGAACAGTGCATTTATATGTGCTTGAACTGAACCTCATATTTTGCCTTGAGCCAGTAATTTTGTCTTTATCCACAGTTTACATGAATGATTAGATTCATTCGAGAGTGTGTAATACAGCTTTCATTGGTATTTATGTGTCCACGTATCCTATTTTGCAAAACAAGTTCAAATAAACTACGGCCTCGGGATGGTAGTGTGTAATTACTGAGCACTTGAGCAGGGCGGACGTGCCTGCCTCCTCTGTCCTTTTAGCAAAAATTGGACTCAATTAATGCCTGCTCACTGACGTGGAGAGTATGCATATCAAGTTTCGTGATGATACGTTAACTCATTTCGGAGGAGAGGCACCTCAAAGTCAGTGTTTCCACCAAAAAGAAGGAGAAGAAGAATCTGAGTGAGTTTTGGTCCCTTGTTCCAAGGACAAAAAGAAAAATTACACAATGAGAGCGTAGGCCTGCTTGTAAAATTCTTCAAATCATAGATTGTGTATTTGTGGATGATTGGATTGACTTTCCCTGCCCAAATAAATTTCCCGCAGTCTAGATCATTCTGCGTTACCAGTGCACTTCACAAGGATGTCTGGGTGCCTCTACGGTTTTCCACCGAACCAGATTTCTGTGCCAGATGTATAATCCCTCAGGATTGGCCAGAGCAACTCTTACATCTGCCAACATTAGAGCTGGCTTGTGAGGAAGTCAGCGGCATTTACGAAGACCACAGAAACAGTGACCGAGGGGGGGTGTGGTAGGGGTAGAAGTGGGTTGTGTATAATAAAGACGGGGTTGCAGAATATTAAGGAGTACTGCGTAATAGAAGTGGATTTCCATGGTCCATGGTGTACAACTGCAATTCTTGTCCCCCAGTCTGGTGTGGGTCATTATACATAGTAGCATGAATAAATACATGTGAGGGTAGGGTTGTGGGTTGGGGGCGAAAGGTTAAAATTTGGCCACTGCTGGCGCTGTGGTTTGCCTTTACAGTCGCTGAAATATCTGCGGATTCGCTGTAATGGATGCTAACCGATCTAGCTTTCTGAACTGCATTTGTTTCTGTACACTTGTGGCTGCTCCTGTGAATCTATTTTATATTTTTAGCAACAGGGTGCCTTAATGGTAGGTTGATTGAAGCTAGAGTTGGTGGTTCGAACTCATATTGGGGTCTGGAATTGTGACTTACATATGGAGAGATGAAGTTAAAGAGAACTCTGCCTTTGAGCCCTTGAGCAAGGCCCTTTACCCCTAAACTGGCTCCCAGGGGCTTCACCCCTGTTTCTCTCTATCCCTGCTCATACTTGCTACAGTTCTACCAGGCATTTCTCCAAGAGCTTGCTTAAAAAAGGGAAATGTCTCAATCTGGGGAAAAAAAAAAAAATTCTGTGTGCGTGCGCGAATGTTGTGCGTGCGCCTGTGAGTTATATCCACAGACTGGTCTTTCTGCAGATAAAGTGTCACCACAGCTTATGTCAGACTAGGGCAGACCGCCGAAAAACAGCCCAGTTCAGACAACAGATGTTCTATATGAACTCAATGCCAAGGCTATGTTTTACTCTTAACATTGGGAATGCCTTTTTAAAAACACACAGACACAGATTGTGGCAGTCTGGGCTGTATTTCTTCAAAACTAGGTTACGATATTATTATTTCCTTACAGCAAAGTCCAATATCAGAGACAGAGACACACGATTTATCTCCTGTCCTCGTGGTTTGTGGGTTGTTGAAAGATTTCTGTGACAGGGCTGCGCATAAGAGGATTTAGCTGGAATGAACGTCATTCTTTTGTCATTATAGGAATAAATTGTTATTTGGTTTTAATCGGTGGGAGTGGGGGGGGGGGCTTTGCTGGGGAAACAGATTGTGCCAACGGGATTGAGGGGAAGTGACTTGTTCTACTGAACGAGGACAGAGGCAGAGAGAGAGAGAGAGAGAGAGAAGGGGAATGGATCATCTGGACAGGGAAAGAGACTTAAAGTGAGTAAACAGGAGAGAGATTGAGAGATGGGATTTGACATGAAGAAAGAGAGGGTGAGACAGCACTCTGCAGAAAAAAAAAAGTGAAAGAGAGAGAGGGAGAAAGGGAGAGAGGGAGAGAAGGTGACTCTGTGACACTCGCTTGACCGTGGCATTTGCAGCGATGCTTGACACGTAGATGCCGGGTAGGACTGCAGACTAGCGCACAGAGAGAACTCGTCTCCCTATGCTTGTAGCATCGGGGCTTGGGCGGAGTGTGTGGAGCAAGGGTGGAAATGCGAATAACGCGGGTCGCGCCCTGGAGGATGTGCGGGTGGGGGTTACGGTGAGGAGGGATCAGCGCCCAGGCTGTTGGATATGCAGGCGAAGCTCCTGTGGGTGCAGCTGCTGAGTGTCTCCTGGCTGTGGCCCCCTCCTCAGGTCGCGGGGGGTCCGGTGCCCGGCCGGCGGAGACACAAGGACGTGTACCTGGGGGAGCACGTCAAGAACAAATATGGAGGGTGAGGCCAGCTTACGTTCAAATGCCCCTTCCTCTCCAGCCGCCCTTCCCCCTTCCAGCCTCGCCCGTACAGTCCCTCTGCGAATGATCTACTCAGGCTTCTCAATACTGCCCTCTCCCTCAAAACCGTCGGTCGTCTCCCCCTTCCGCGTCAACAGTAACCCCCCCTCCAATCAGTCTCATCCATCTTCAGGTCACATACTAACTTCTCCAGGCCATTATCAAAACCCCCAACAAACCCCCTCCCTTCAGTTTTTTTGTATTGCCCTATTCCTCCTGGTAAGGCCCTCAACTTTCTTTCCAATGGCCTGCCTGAGAGGTATAATTATGAGCTAAATTGATGGCATCCATTCAAAAGTGTACACCAATGTAGCTACTCATCCTTCAGATGTTTGTGTGTTGACTGTCTTGGTCGCAGAGTGTCCGTTGAGTTGTTGATTGTTGGCTTGTTTTTGTCTTTCCTGTTACTTCAATATCTTTGATTCATCTCTTGTTATGCAATTTTGTTTGTATTGCTCTCTGGGAACCCCAAGAAAACGAGACGGTTCATCACATGGGGTTTATCCTAATGAACAAACTTGTATCAAGTGTGATTTTTTGTTTTTTAATTTTAATTGTATTGCGTGTTTTGTTGCGTCTGCACAATAAACAGAAAACAAGAACATCCAAGTGATTTAGCAGTTCATGTGCATTGCAGGAGGGCTGTCTTGTTTTAGCATGTAACTATTATTGTGCGTAATTGTCCAGCCGGAAAAGCAGAGTTTGCAGTCTGTAGTTAGACTAATCTCAGGATTAGGGTTTAAATAGAACACGCAGTTATGCTAGGCCGCCCAGAGAGCAGCAAGCACAGACGTCTTTGCTTTGGTTCGATAGTTTTGCAGTTGTTTATTTTGTGAGCTGTGCATCACTGTGAGTTTTTGGAGGGCTCATTCATGTTATCAACTAGCACATTGAAAAAAACACCTCATTACATAATATAAATTAAATACGTTTTTCAAATGAAGTTCAATACAACAAAAATGTGCAGGAAGTTGCTTGTTCAATTCTGCCCCCAAACCCTTGTCACTGTTATTCCACGCCCCCAATGGTCCACATCTCCGGAATTCTGAGAAACCGATCGGCTCGCTTATTATCACTCATGACTGCCATCTGTCTATAATCATCCATTTATTCATTCTTACCACATAAGGTCTGACTCCACACCATTACTGTGCAAAGCCTTGTAAAGCTCGCATCTTGAATAGGCTTTTGCTATTGCGTATTCCCGCATCCTAAAAAAACCCTCCAAACTAACTTTTGGACCTAAGAGCGCATGTGCTCCTAACCTGAAAAAGTTGGGCGCGCAGGCCAAAATTTAGGCGCGCAGGCCAAAACTGTGGTCACGCAAAGTACCATGATACTTTTCTGAATATTTACAAGCCCAAATAAATATACCTGAACAGACTATCAGTTGTTGCTGCATGTATTTAAGAAACATTATCAGAAAGCACTTTGTGAACTGAAAAGTAGATATTGATGTTCACAAGAATGTTTGAAGAATGTATAAATGCAGTTATCATTTTGGAGAGTTATCATTCAAAAGTCTCCATTTCCCCAAGGGACAACTTTTCATCAAACCCTTCCCTGTACATAAACTGAATCATTCATAGAAAAATGATGGCCAAATTTAGATGAGCACCCCCCTAAAACCAATATATGGGGATAAATCAATGAATAACTCCCAATTATCACAGTGCTAGTTCTAAAATTTATAACTGTTATTGTTGCTGCCATCCCAAGGAACAATTTGACACCAAACATGGCTTAAATGCTTTGAAAATATGAGACCCAGGAGGAATTGAAGCCGTAAAAAGCATAATTTGGCTACATTTTTTCATCACAAATTGAAAGTTTAACATAAAAATTAATAGAGTTCCCAAACTGATCCACCCTAAATTATTTGGTAAAAAGTAGGTGCAGTATGCCAAGTTCGTTTGCAAAAAGTTTCAAGAAATTCTTTCACCGGTAACAATGTAGTAGGACAGCTTATAATAATAATTATTATTATTATTTACCAGTTTTTTTTTTTTTAAATTAATTTCGCTATTTAGATTTTGCACATTTCGAAGGGAAATGGAAACGCACACAGAGACTGAGGACAATGACCGACGTTATTAGCCCCCCCCCCCAAAAAAACTGTCTGCTTCATGACCATACACTGTTCGTGATACAGACTCATATTTGAGGCATTGCGCTGATAAGCACATCCTGGAGTACATTGAGCAGGTGTCACCAGTTAGTTTTTGAATCAGTTTTGAACATTTGCTGCAATCAACAAAATACTATTCCTCTGACAGCTGGCCAATTATCGGAACCACAAAGAAAATGGACTATAAATCTATAAGAACCGAATCACGTACCTGTATATCACATATATATTATTTTATATAACCGTTAACGTTAGTATACTAGAGTTAACATTCGCTGAAGTATTTTACTATAGTCTCATGACTCGCTAGCTACTGTATTTCCTCAAATAATATATATATATATATTCTAGCAGCTAGAATTCTAAGCTAGTTTAAGATGGTCTGAGTTGTGTTATTAGCTGGTCATAGCTGGTTTAGCTGGTCTCCATAGCTTGATGAAGGTGGTCAAAGCAGGTTAAGCTGGTATTTTCAGCTGGAGTTAGCTGGTGAAGGGCTGGTTGACCAGCTAAAACAGTCCAAAACACAGCTTAAACCAGCCTGACCATCCTAGGCTGGTCAAAGCTGGAATTTTCAGTAACCCACCACTTCTCGGGACCTATTCCTTTAATATATTATTATAAATGTTATAATAATATATAAAATCCACAAAAATGCAAAATTTGGACTCTGATCGTTTTTCCTTTGTGGTCTTCATTTGTATACTTAGTTATGGGCTTTAGTTCAATGGAAGCTGAAATGTTGCTTTAAATATGCTAAGGATGAAGATATTCAGATGAAGGGGTGGAACAATTCTCTCGAACCTGCATGGGACATTAGCCTGGTAAAACCAGACTCTGCTACGTCGCTTTGCTTCGTACACAGAGTCTGGATAGGGGTGAAGCTAGATCCGGAGTAGTTCAAGTACGCTGTGCGATTGAAATCTCATAAAATCTCGTTTCCGCGATCCTAAGTGATTACTAGTCGATAAATAGTGTCATGGTTTTAGTGCCTTCGAGTTATTAAAATAATTAAAATGAGTAAACGAGTTTTAGTCATTTTAAAGAGCGTGTTCCTGTTGTCGATGGCTTTGAATTCTTGGTTTTTGCTTTTGACTACAATGCTTGTTTAATCTCATCCAAATTTTTATTATGCAGAGGGAGGGGAAGGAATGTTTCAGTTTAATTTTCTATCATTTCTTTATTTGTTTGGGGTTTTAATAATCCCATGAAAATGGAGGATCTACTTTATCAATTCAATAATGACTTACGTAAACTTCATGGCTTTCAGAAAGGACTGACAGGTGACTCTCAATGACTATTAACTGACAGCACAATTAGTTCCTGCATTATTAAAATCAGCATAATGTTCAGTGTAGCATCTTAGAAAATCCACTGGAAATAATTACAATTTATCTTTTCATCATTATAATATACATCTGTACTTTTGTATTGGTGTTTAGTGATGAGTTCAAAACAACTTTTTCATTAACTTTTTGCGTGCAAAAGGTATAAATTTATCTAGGCTTGCATGTACAGTAATATTTTTAGGAAGGGCTCATTAAATACTATACATCCAGACATAACAAGACGTATTATTTTATGTATATCTTTTTATTTTGCACTTACAGAGACGTGAAAAAGTATTTGCCCCTTCCTGATTTCTTTTTTTTTTTTGCATATTTGTCACACAAATGTTTAAGATCAGCAAATAGATTTTTATATTAGACAAAGACAACCCAAGTAAATACAAAATGCAGTTTTTAAATGTTGAGTTCTTTTATTAAGGGGAAAAATCAATCCAAACCTACCTGGTCTGGTGTGAAAAAGTAATTGTCCCCTATACCTAATAACTGGTTGTGCCACCCTCTGCGACAACAACTGCAAGCAAGTGTTTGCGATAACTGGTAATGAGTCTTTCACATCGCTGTGGAGATATTATGGCCAGCTCTTCTTTGCAGAATGTAATACTTCAGCCATATTGGAGGGTTTTTGAGCATGAACGGCCTGTTTAAGGTCATGCCACAGCATCACAACCGCATTTAATTCCGGACTTTGCTTAGGCCGCTCCAAAACCTTGAATTCGTTTTTTTTAAGCCATTCAGAGGTGGACTTGCTAGTGTGTTTCGGATCATTGTCCTGCTGCTTAAACCAAGTGTGCTTGAGCTTGAGGTCAACAACTGATGGTTGGACATTCTCTTTCAGGATTTTCTGGTAGAGAGCAGAATTCATAGTTCCATCAATTACGACAAGTCGTCCAGGTCCTGAAGCTGCAAGGCAGCCCCAAGCCATCACACTGCCACCACCATGTTTGACTTTTGGTATAATGTTCTTCTTATGATATGATATGTTAGTTTTATGCCTGATGTAACGGGATGCACACCTTCCAAAAAGTTCAACTTTTGTCTTGTCAGCCCACAGATTATTTTCCCAAAAGTCTTGGGGATCATCAAGATGTATTTTGGCAAATGTAAGACGAGTACTTGTGTTCTTTTTGGTCAGCAGTAGTTTTCGCCTTGGAACCCTCCCATGGATGCCATTTTTGCCCATTCTTTCTTTGCCCAGTTTTCTTTCATATTGTTGAATCATGAATACTGACTTTAAATGATGCAAGTGAGGCCTGCAGTTCTTTAGATGTTGTTCTGGGTTCTTTTGCGACCTCCTGGATGAGTCGTCGATCCACTTTTGGTAATTCTGGTAGGCCGGCCACTCCTGGGAAGGTTCACCACTGTTCCAAGTTTTCTCCATTTGTGGATAATGACTTTTAACGGGATTCACTGGTGTCCCAAAGCCTTAGAAATGGCTTTGCCACCCTTTGAGACTGATTAATAAATCCAGTAAAGCGCTTTACTGTACGTGTTATTTAATTCAGATGTGCTAGCAATATTCAGTCTAATTCTTTGAAAGTCATACCTTTTGGAAGATCATCACGTATGGTGCATTCCGCTTCAGATCAGCTGCTGGACAGGTCTTGTCGCACTTCTGGCGAGATTTTAGTCAACTCTCGCACAGCGAACTTGAACTACTCCGGATCTGGCTTCACCCGTCTGTGTAGTCATCATAGACAAGTGTTTACTTCCTGGTGGGTGGGCACTTGTCAGAAGTTTAAAATCATTGGTGTACCCGTAAACTAATCACTAACGTTTCATGATGACGTATGTTATGCGCCAGTTCAGCCGTCTAGTACTTCCGCTGGACACGACAGTCCTTTATACCAGGAATGCAGCAAAAACAAACTGATCAGTACATTAAAGTTAATACTGTACCCATACATATGCCCATCTACCAAATTTTAGCCTTCACTCATTCACTTAAAAGAACCAAAGGTGTTCTTTCTGTTCTCCTTACAAGAAACAAACTGTTGAGCTGTTTTTCCTGCAGATACTGCTGCTGTTAAAAAAAAAAAAAACTTAAGAGACCCGAAACCAACGGCAGAATCGGCGAGAAAAACGCATTACTTACATCAGGACGAAATCTGCGTTGACACGAAAACTGAACCGTTAACCATACTTGCGCTAACATCATACCCAGCTTGCTATCTATAACTTTATAGCAACACAGCTTGGCTCTAAGCGTTTGGCTGTCGCAGACAGCTATTTCATTCTTGGATAATGAAAACATAACACTGAGACAGCGAATTGGTCTTGTGACACGAACAAAAACACGGCTTTTAAAAAGTTCGCTGCTGACTTAAATAGTGTGAAATTTGCGGGCATTGTAACACTAGAAGCTACAAGCTCGCTGAGGTTGTTCGGCTGTCTCTCACAGAGATGAACAGGGCGCCTATTTCATTATGGCTATTAACTAGATATGAAAATCTGTAGGGAGTAGCACTACAACATCATTTCCATTAAAAAAACTAACCAAACATTCATCTTGTTGTGGCTAGAAGTCACTGATACCCGGAATTTTCCCATGACAGAGCGAATGACCTCCAGTGTATCTATGTCCGTTGCCATTGTTGATTTTGGAGACTAGAATTTCAAACTCGGCGCAGCTGCTACATCATGGGTCTTGGCCACGCCTTCTGTTCATTGGTTGGTCCGGCATATTTTCTGCGGATGGTAAAAGAGGCAGAGCTCCGAGTGATCAGACTGAAGCGAAATGAAATTAAGCAGAAGTACGAAGGCTGGTGGAGTCAGGCTAATGGGACATAGGAAGGGAAGCCAAATCTGATTGTCATACCAAATTCCATGTTTTATGAAAAAGGTTGCCCACAAAAAAAATTACTGGGTTGTTTCTTCACAGTAATGGGTTGGTAAGCACTTAGCACCCCATATATGAAAATGTATGTGCCCAAGAACTGAAAAAGTGAGTTTTTCGTCTGTCCCCTTTAAGGTAGGGCTGGGCAATATATCTATCGCGATATTTTTAAGCGCAATATAAGTAACTGCCACTATGGGGCAGACAGGCGAGGCTGCTTATTACCTTTTCTATACCTAGTGCCGCGTGGAGCAAACATCAGAGGTCATTTCAAATGTTTCTGGAAAGAAAAGTGCAATTTGAACTCTGCTTATTATTATCTGCTAATTTTGGTTTTGATTGACTGAATAAATGGCTTGATTGCAAGTTAGGCAAAGTACACGGGAATTGATTTGAGGTAAGATAATTATGCTAAGGCGATGGAGGCTGTCCAACCTCGCTGGTAATTAGCAGACTTAAATCACCCTTTTCTTCCTGGAAGAATTTTAAATGGCCTTTGATGTTAGTTCAACAATAAATAAAAGATTTGTGTCATAGAATAGGTAATAATCAAGCTTGTCAGTCTGCCTTAAGAGGCAGTTACTTTTATTGCTCTTAAAAATTATTGTGATACCTATAGGCTATTGCCCAGCCCTACTATAAGGAGAAGTGGACCAAAGCATCTACATTTCTCAAGTGGTTTGTCCACTCATTGATTCAGGTTTTTTATTTTCATTTAATCCCCATCTGTAGCTCATTATATGGAAGTGATTCGCAAAGAAACTACTTATCACGATATTTGAATGCTGTTACTGGTGGTTTACCATCGTTCTTTCCTGTTCTCAGACGCATTGACTATAAGATGAAGAAATCGGACAGTACAAAATCCCTGTTGATCAAGTCGGAGCAGCTCCTGCGGATTGACGATCACGACTTCGCCATGAGGCCCGGCTTCGGAGGTAAACGTCATACGTGCAGCTATCGTGCTGATCTCAGAAGGGTTCTGCGCTGTTCTTCCTGTCTGGTGCTTAGCCAGGAAATTCATCAAGATCCGCCATTATTACTGAGATTCCAGTCCCTGAAATTAAATAATGATCAGGACATAAAATGTATTAATTCCCAGAGCTGGAGAAAAGAAGGATGAGTTCATCCTTCGCTGAAGTGTCATTTCTAAAATTCGGGATGTATGATTAAACTCTCCCTATTGGCCAAATATCTGCTAAGCTTTTAACTAACAGTGACTGACATTACTTTCTACCGATGTTTGAAGGAACAAGGATTTTCCATTTGGCTAATTCATGTCTCTTTTGGTTGAGGGAGGTGAAAGCTCTTAGTTGTCTCCTCACTCAAAAAAGTGAAAAGTTTTATTTATGTGATGATGTTATGTCAGCTGGTTCAATACAATTGTTATTATCCCTCCGGCATATTATGCGGGGGGATAAAGTCATGGGTGCAGTTGTCGGTCCATCCATCTGTTCATCTATCTGTGAACATTTTGTTTTTTGAGCATAACTTGAAAACCGTACAATATTTCTCCACAAAACTTGGTGTGCACATTAATCATGACCTTACGTGGTGCCTCTTGCTAATCCGAAGTTGATGACATGTGGCCAAGGGGATATGCCATCTCCTGATGGCTCTTGTTTTAAGTAACTCGTCATGATATTCTTTAATTTTAGGCCAAAGTAATTTTGTTGTTCTTGGATCATGAAATTGTGTGGTAAATCTGTTTTGGTAAAGGTAGTGTTTCAGTTTTTTGAGCGCTCTTCCGTAGTGGAGGTTTCAGCAAAAAAGGATGGTATCACATTATTGGTTAGAGCTTGTTGAGAGAGCAATTTGAGCCTTGCCTCATGGAATGGGGGGGGGGGGATGATTAATGCAACATCCACAAGGTCAATGATTACAGAGTCAAAAACATTTAGCACTACCTTGTTTGCATTCTTATTTTGGTCTGGTTATCATGGGCTTAAGGCATTGGTTCTGCACCTCCATGTAGGAGGTGTGGAGAGCAGGCCAGCTTTCAGTAAGTAACCAAGAGTTAATGGCAGGGGCTGACCTGTGCATTGCGAAGGAGGGGCGCTGGAATTAGGGCGCAGTCGTTGCTTTTTCATCTTGTTTGGGGAGGATTCAGGGGACTTTATCATCGTGAATCCAAAAGAGCCGGACGTTTCCTAGCTTGGTAGCTTTGATCCATTTTACTTCCCTCCTGCGTGTGTATTTGAGGCAGTAGATGGGAATTGTGATTAAATGGGCACTAGGGCTGTTTTGATCCTCTCTCTCTCTCTCTCTCTCTCTCTCCCACTGTCTCAAAGGTAATACATTGGGGTAGCCCACAATCTTCAATTTTTTTATCTATGATTACTGTCTACCCATTTACCTACTGCGATTAGCAATCATGCCGCTGATTTGCAAGATCACAAAGACAAAGCAGTAGGATGGCGTTATTTTGACAGCATTGTGGTAAGTTGCGCTCTGAAAAATAAATGCTCATGAAATAGCACAGATATGCGTTAAGGGTCGTTTTACAGTCAGGGTACACCATGCAGTCTCACGAGGGTCAAAAATAAAAGTGGTTTAATCAGAACAGTTTTGATGGTTTTTCGTAGCCAAGAGGTCCCTCATCATGTTTTTTGGTGTTTTGAGGCATCCAGGTGCCGAAATATTTTGCAGGGCCTGCCAACATTCAGATATGTGCTGAAAAATGGAAAACTATGTTCATTATTACATTACCCTCTTGCGAAGAAAAAATGCACTCCAGTATCAACCAGTCTGCTAATGTGCATGTACATAAGGACAAACACGAGTAAAAGCATCACCAGGATTTGAAATGTTCATGGTTGCTGTGGAGTAAATGGACAGATGTTCCTTTTTTCGGAGAGGACATTTTTTGACGGAATCGCTGCCTCCATGCAGTCAAATCTGCCTGCACCGGATGGTTGTGCGAGTACAGAGGAAATGAATGCTGCAACTTTGTGCTGACTATTTTAGTGAATTTTATCAGCAGTTATTGAATTCCTTGGCCAAGTTTTTTAAAACTGACACCCCTGTTTCGGAGAGGACAGTTTTTGACGGAAATGACATGATTATTAATTAGACGGTCTCATGATCAATCGACTGTCTGTGTGATAACCAATTTTTTTTATTTCATACAAGTTGGGTCTAGACCATTAAATAATGGTCACCATTGTTGTAGGTCAATCATAAACCCAGTGCTGCAGGTGGTGAAACATTAGAGAAAATGAGATGAGACTGGCAAAATCATTCCAAAATGACACATTTTAGCATATTTTTGGCATAAATTATGCGTTTTGAATAATTTTTTCGACGTGGTAGGTAGAACTGGGAGAGCCTATTAATGTGGCACAGCTGTATTTAAGTACCATTATAATCCACCAATGTAACTGGGTCACAAGTGTGATTTTCAGCCATGTACCCTGACTGTAAAACTACCCTTAACGAGTTTGCTTTGCTGCAGTTACATTCGGTCATTTTCGGCAAATGTGAAAATGAATGTCACAGCAATGGTTCAACACAATGAAAATGTTTTTTTTTCCACTATGAATAAATCTTAAGTCTCATTAAAATCGATCTAAATTTCAAATGAAGGTTCAATAATTTCTCCTGAACAAAACGTCATGATGGGAAATGTAGACAGGTCAGATTTTTTTTTCTATTAATAATCATATTATTCCCACTCTTACAGTCTCACATTGTTGCCTAGTTAGGCATATCTGCTTCTTGTTATCACTCTTTAATTGCTACAATGTAGTTTATGCATAGGTTTTGATTTCTGGGTAAACAAATAACTTTATTAGCATTCAGGCAAAGTGTATGGGAACGAGTCGAGGGTAATCATGTGTTAAAAGGTGAAAAGGTGTACAACCTTACTGGTCATTAGTGAAGTCCGTCTGTCCATCCATCTATTTGTCTGTCCATATCAGAAGCTACCTGGCTGGTGAAATAAACTCCAACAGTTTTTATGGGACATCCCAGGAACTTTGCACAAAGGCTGCAGATTAACTGATGATATGCATATCACAGTCGTAACTCCGGTGAGGGATGTTGTGCACTGACAGCAGTCTTATTTATTCATTTTTTTTTTCCTGGAAGTGTTTTGTTCAGTTGCTGTTTGTGTGAGACAGCTTCAAGTACGTTTAAAAAAAAGGAATTAAATTTTACACAGTAGCCTTCATGCCCCTTGGTGTTATTTAGTATTTTTATGCTTTTAAAAAGTCAAAATTGTCATACCCTGATTTGTGACCCAAATTCCCGGTTGCCACGACACGGGCTACTGTGAACGCCATTGCACTAGAGTACAATATAATCCAGATTAGACAGCAGCTCCAGAGGCCCATGCGCAAGACCTTAGGGTCAGACTAAGGATAAGTAATATATTTGTGGAGACGTGGTATTGTGTAGACTCTGTGTGCGGGGGGGGGGGCTTTCGGATGTGTAATCTTTATGTTATCCCAGCAGTGGAGTATAGAAATACTTCTAATATAAATCCCTGGCCATGACGTGAACAGCAGACGTGAACCGGGTTTATTCGTTTAACAGCTCCGCTCCCCTTAGCTTTACATTTAACCATTTAAACAGACTCGAGTTTAACGCTCATCAGTAGTTGAGAGTTAATCCTTAGAATAATAAAGGGAAGCTGACACTGTGACCTCTGTGCAGATTACAATCATATAAAAGCATTACTCACATGTAAACACAGAGGATTGCTGTCTAGCCCACAAAGTGCGCTGTTAAAGACTTCTTTTAATGGCCAAGGAAATTTATCATCGGGCAGCTTTGACGATGGCAATTTTGGCACACACATTTTGTGCAATTATTTCCATTCTACGGTATAATTTTAAATTTTGTAATTACTGAAAATGTCCCAGATGCACAACTGTGCAAGAGGACAAGTACCTCAGTCTCTCATTTGACATTTGGCATCTCATTTGACATCTCGCAGATCCTCAGCTAGTAACTCCCGGAGAACACGCCCCCCAAACTAGCATCTGCGAAAGTGAATGGCAATGGGCTTTGAAATGCTAGCCTTATCAGCCTTGATGGCCTAATCTCTGTCCAGCCTTTGTGTTCTTTTCCTTGTCTTTGCCTTCTCCTCATGAGCTCCAGTTTCAGGAGTGGCTGTTTGTTTTAAAGTTGGCCCAGGAGGCAAGCATCCAAAAGTGGTCACATCAGCCTTGCTGATGTTTGGCAGGTACATTCAGTAAACCTACTAGCTGAGGATTTGATTGGCATCTGTTTCTCAAACTAGGGACAACTGATGTTCTTGTGCTCTAGCCATTTTGCATACGTAGGACTTCCACCTCTCTTTCTGACCTTATTTGTCGCAGTTTTTCCTCTTCTTTCTGCACAACATTGCATTGGAACTGGAAATTTCTTAGAATCCCTTGCATGAAATAACCATCACCTGAGAAAATATTTTCCTGACTGATTTCAATGGAGTGATGTTATTTTTTATGAACTCACAAAATACTAACAGAAACAGTTGCACAGAACAAAATCAATAAGTAAGTGAAATCTGGCATCCAAGTTCTTTCCAAAACAATTTAATATTACCAATGCAGCCCTCAAACACTCTGAGTCTAACAGTATAAATATCTTTCAAATATTTAACAAATTTCTATGCTTTAATTTGCAACAGCACAAGCTGATACAAAGCTATTGCTATAAAACAACAATAACAGAGAAATAAGCAGCCATTATTAGCATATGTGAGGCAAGAGAACAAAAAATAATTGCAGCAAACAACAATTGATATTGTTAAAATATATATATAAATAAATGAAAAGACACAAAAAAGAAAGATTAACAAGAAGAATGTTTTTTTTTCTTTAAAACTTTTAAATTCAAGGGTCCTGAATACTAGTGCAACTAAAAGAAAAGCATAAGCCTAGGATGGGTTCCATCCGTACTGAAATAGCATGATTACAGGATGAGGTGTCTCCTTAGAACAACGAAACAATTGCATGCAGTTGCTTCACATGGGGCTTTGAATTCATAAGCAATAACTCAACTGAAAAATTTCAATATTAATCATGATTTATTGCATTATCAATTTCACAATTCATTGAATAATAAAAAAAGCATATTTAAAGGTCTGCTTTCACTGTACTAGGCGCACAGCCAATTAGCCATTACAAGCAATTTCATGTGTGTGACATCACATGAGGAAGTGACCAACCAGAGGCAAGAGGGACTGATCAACTTCAGCCAGCAAATTAATCACTTAATCAGAAGGGAATAGCAACAAAAATCAAGCCGGAAAACACTGCCCCCATGATGCAGGAGGAACGTGGTGCGGTCCATTTTGCAGTCTGCAACATACTAAGCAGGCCTGATGCAGCTGGGACTCATTTTGTTGGCCAGGAAGGAACTCTGGTAGCAACCCCCAACAACAACAAAAAAACCCAAATGAACTTGATGACAACTAAGTCTGTTAAAGAAAACAAATTGACAGAGAAAGCTGATTAAATGTGTGGACTCCAAACAGACAACTTGTGCTGTCAGATAAAAAAAAACTGTGCGTATATTACATGATCTCAAAACGCACACTTCCATTTATTTATCTGTTTGTATTTCTGCCTTTTGAGAGTTGTGTGAAAAAGAAACCTGATCTTCGTAAATGAGACAGATGTGAAGAGTCAAACACCATGTCCTGTGGTTCAGTGCATGGCTGCTGGTGTGGCCATCACATTGGGCCTGTGCCATTCCAATTCCTGACACTTTTGTGGAGAATGAAATATGATGCCAAGGGGATTAATAGAGGCTAAGAGTGAAGATATTTGTTGCTATTTCAGTTCCAAGGTGCAGATGCTATAATTTCACCATCTCGTCGAATGTCTGACCTTTTTAAGAAACACTTGATCTTCAGCTGACAGTGGTTCCCAACGAATTCAAACCTGCATGAATAAGTGGGTTTCTGATCTGTTGGACTGGTGTTTGAGGACTTTCATTCATTATGGTTGGAACTCAAATGTTTAAAATGCCTTTGATGAAAGCCGAGAATCTGGATATTGACACTGTTTGATTAGAAATTAAAAATTTAGTTGCAGCATGGAGCCAAACGTAGAAAAAAATATGCCTTTGTCCCAAATTTTATGTACATAACAAACGGTATTTTGTATTTTCAATATAAACTTACAGATTTAGTAGTTAGATATGCTGGACTCTGAGAAAGTTAAGCAAGGAGTAACTTTAGACTAGGTTTCACTATATCCTTCCTTACAAGATTATCCATATCATTTGTAGTCCATTCATAAGCCATACAGGTGTATTTTGGAGTATGTTGTTTCAACTGTTGTCACTCAAATGTGAGTATTTTAAAGTTTTCAGTTGTGTTTGTGAAGATGAGCCTGAGCAAATATTTTATATTCCAGCGTTTCTTGGTTCTGTAGTAAGAGATGTCATGGTGGTGTTGATGTTCAAATAATGAATGAATTTCAGCATGACGTATGTTAGGAAAAATCATTCTTGCATTGAATTGAAATTTTCTATGCAAGTGTGCTCCAGTACAGTGGTCCGTGCTCCTGGAGATCCACCATCCTGACAGTTTTCATTCATATACCAGCATAGCACATCTCACCCAAAAGCTTAAGGTCCTGTTTAGCTGCTCAGTGATTGAGTCACATATGCCAGCGGAAGGTTGCAATGAAATCCTACTGGCAGCGGTTCTTCGGGGCCAGGGTTGTGTACACTGCTCCAGTAGATGTTTGTAATACTCATGAAATGTACGTTCACTAAATATAAACAGCGGGGCGGCTGCATTCTGAGAAAGGCCAGTCTTCAGCAGTTTGAGTTCCACACTCCAGTGGTATCGGCGTCTGCGGTGATTCTGTGGTGCAATGGAATTCCTTGGCAGATTCTTCTTACTCGTTTTTTTTTTGTTGTTGTTGAAAAACTCAAGAAGCCAGTGTTGTTCTGACTGTATTTTGAAAAAAAACCTGGCGCTCTTAATCGTAAGGGTCTTCTATCATCTCTGGGTCAATTACTCATTAATCGCAGTTGTTGCCAATAATTTTCTCATGCAGCCATATGCTGCTGCATGGTCTGAGGAAAAAAAAAAGGCTCTGAAATAGTTCTAAACAATTTTAGCTTTTTATAGCAGTGTTCCCCAGCCTTCTCCTGGGGACAAACCAGCCAGATCCAGTTATTTGTTGAAGTCCTTAAGTACACCTGATTCAACGAATCGTGGGTGTGATGAGTCACAACAGGTGTGCTTAAGGTGGCTCACAGCTAATCCTTGGATCTGGCTGGTGTACCTCGAGGAAAGGGTTGGGAAGCACTGCTTTATGGTAATTGGAAAGTGAAAGCTCCCTGGCTGAATAATTTTTTTTTTCTTGGCGGAGATTCCTTAATCTGGTTTGGGTTTCTCTATGGAGACGCTGAAGAGCGTTTTTGGAGCCGTATCAGAATAATCAGGGTCAGAATAATTGATAAATGAATTCTGCTATTTAAAGACCCCAGTCCCAGTGGCGTAGCCAGCGAGTGTGCCAAAACACGTCCCTTTATGACAGCAATAAGTCCTGGCTAGTTCTCAATCATTTTCCTTTATTGACACGTTTTCCAATTATCGTAATTGGCAACTGAAGACACGCTTTCCGTTGCGGAACAAGAACAGAGAATTGGGTTGCACAAAACTTCTGTTTAAAACAATCATTAGTCCTGACCTGTTCTCAGTCATTTTCATAATTAACAGACGGTTCACTCCGAGAGCACTCCACAGTTAACAGGTCCTGCTTGTTCTCCCCAATTAGGTAAGATGACAATCATTCATCCGTCTTACCTTATCGGGGTGAACAAGCAACACCTGTTAACTGTGGAGTGCTCTCGGAGTGAATCTTCTGTTAATTATGAAAACGTGTCATATTTATGATTAAACGATAGGTCATTTAGTTTGGTAACATATCCTGAAGTTTGAAATGTCAGACTTTTTCACTTTAGAAGCAATCCCGGTTCAAATGTCAGGAGTCACTGTCGGGACGAAAGTAACGACTGTTACGTCCCCCTCTACTGATACGGCCGCATTTTGTATTTTAAAGCACATGAAAAAATATGTGTGTCATATTTTACCGACAGAAAATGCCAAGAGTTAGGGTCAGAACTACCAAGACAGGAAAGGTTGACCAGCAGGTTTACGAAAGGGCCTTTTTTGATGTCCAAAGAGGCGATAGTATAAGGAGAGCAGCAGAGGTGCATGGTGTTTGTCATGTTACCCTGTTCAAGCAGGTACTGCAAGAGGAGGGCAGAGGCAGGAGGGCAGCAGACCAGAGCCCCATTTGAAGCAAATGAAAATGTTTAAAACAAATGTCTGATTGTTTCTGTTTTAATGTCATTTTTATGATTGAAATAAATAAATTCATTCATTCAAAATGAAATAAGATTTTTTTTAGATGAAGTGCATTGTATATTTACAATTGCATGTTAGCAAAGGCATTGTTTTTTTTTTAATAAAAAATGCCAGTAATTTAAAAGATTCCAGTTAATTTGATCACGTTACTTTGGTCCCGCCCGTGTGTTACTTTCATCCAGACTGGCGGGGTCGAAAGTAACAATGCGCAACTTCCGTTCGATGTCAAACTATGCTGAAGTCAATATATATTGGGATGATTTAGCACCTGATATTGACAGAGCACACACGAAAGTAATTAATTACTCCGAAATATTTGATTTTGTTCCTATCCCACATTTGACTCTTGTTTCAATCATGCTCTCCTTGTACATACAGTTCCAGTTCCTTGTGTGCTGTGAGATCCAGATGTGCTCCACCAGCCAATTAGACACCCACCCAAAACCAAGATCACAACCTTAGGCCCAACCCACTCACTGCCATTATCCCATGCCCCCCACTCTATCCACAGCCGGCACTGACATTGCATGTGGTTGAAAACCCAAAGGTTAAACTCTGTCTAGGGATGGACCCAGTGATTGCAGACATAGAAGAGGGTCTCTGTTTGGCTTTGAATCAGAGCTGTGGGGAGAATGATCTATGACTGTGGGTCTAGCGCTGCAGATTTAGTGGTCGGGTAATCAGAAATGCGGCCATAAATGCCAGCTTTCTGAAGTTCTTGATAGGCTGTCCAGATTTGGATTGTTATTTATTTTTGCATCTGTAGTTTTGTTGTTATTCGCTAACAGCTTATTAAGTCTCTGTGTAAGTCCCTGTTGGAGATCTTTGACTTGAAGAAACAGTTCTTTTTTCATTTGCTGTCTTTTGGTGTTTGGAATATGCTGTTATAATTTCCAGCACAGTTTCTTTTGCCTGAACTGATTAAGTTTCCTATGACCTATGAACCTGCCATTTGGGCATAAACTATTTGGCATATTTGGAGCTCTGTTAACACTTTAACACACTGGTAAAATTTTCCAAAAATGCCAATCCAAGGCGTACCCAAAGTAAATTGAAAGCTGTTCTTGAACTGTTTGGAGAATATGGATGGTTTTGGTCTCTTTTGAAACTAAGCACTCTGATGTTTTTCCCCAAACTGACAGAATCACTGTTAGTGCCACAGTCATTAAGAAATCTAACTTGGAACACACTGAAGTAGAAGGTTTTTATTCTTGCCTGAATTTTTATTTTTTTATTTTTTTATTTTTTGCAAACAGATACCTGTAGATGAGTGTAGCTGGGACTTATTAGCTGAAAAAACACAATGGGACCACAGCATGAAGCTGTGACACAGGCGTTGATTAAAGCTGCTGTGACGATTTTATTTTGTAATGGTTGGCATCAATTGACTTACAAGAATGTTATCTTTCCGAAGATATGTGGCATGAGTATCTCACGTTGCATACAAGCTGTGTAAATGACATAGTTTGTTTTTAACTTCCCTGACGCGACCGGGCCGTCAGAGGGACAAGGGGTTGCTTCTTCTTACTTTAGTACGAATTGGTGCTGGTTAAATTTCTTTAAAGCAGGGACATTTTTAGTTTTTTTTTTTTTTTGTCCCTGTACCAGCTGTATTTGTGTGTTTCACTAAGGACCCAAAAGTCTTTGCGTAAATGTCACCCACTAACAGATTTTAACTGTCTGGTAAGCTCTGCTTTGGCCAGAGTGCATTTGAAACTGAAATGGGAGCACAAACAGCATTTGCTGCTTTGTTACAGTGACCCAAATATGTGAAGTGCTCATCATGGATTTACTCTCCTACCTTTCTCACACTAAGCCTGACCTACCTGCATTCACAAGCAACAGCAATCACACACAGTATTTCAAAGTTCTTCTTCTGAATTAAAATCAGTTATAAACCAGTTTTTTTTTTAAATCTAAAAGCAGAACATTTCATCTCCTTCTGATATGTAAGAGGGATTCATTAGTACAAGTCCTGAAAAACCATTAATATTGCAAATAAATGGAAAAACTCCAAATGAAGCCTTGCAAGCACGTTTTGTGTGAATAATAAAACCATATTATGCTGTCTCCTGAAGTTGTGTTTATGTGGAGCCTGACTCATTGCTGTGACAAACATGACACATGTTGGAGTCAAAAAGTTTAAAAAAGTTTCACCTATGAACTCATTAAAGTTATTTTAATAATTAGTTCAGTTTAAAATATGAGCTATTGGATTTTTTTTTATTGATTGATGAATAGTGTATTGTGCATTCAAACCAATTGCATTGCTCATTCCACACGGTTAGCATTCAAGCTGTGACAGCGAGGTCAGTATATTGCGTGCGTTATTATATTTCAACCAGGAGAGACTCAAGTGAAATCAAGAAAATGTATATTATCCTTTGAGCATAAAGGGGTAACATGCTTATAATCGAATCAAGTCTTTGGCGCTTGGACTCTTTGGGAAGACTCGAAGATCAGGACCATTGCCCGGAGCAGCCACAGGAAATCCCCCGAAGAGTCCAGACACTGGTGGCAGTGGTGGCTGAAGACTGGTGAAGCTGAAGTGGCGAAACGGGAGGTCTGATGAGTAGGGTGGCGTTGGGGCGGAGGAGGGTCAGCGAGCGGCAGCATGGGTGAACTAGGGCGGATAAAGAACATATTTAAAAAGATGGCAGCACAATGATTGGCTAGCGACGCGAATGAGGTGTGCCCTGGTTGGATAGAAGCAATCAGCTGCAATGCCAGCTGACTGCTCATTGACAGCCCCGGATGTTGTCTGTGGAGAATCAGGAGTGAACATGCATGAACAAATTAGACGGGACTGACGAGCGCGAAAGAGAGAGTCTTCCTGACTGAACTTTCGCTAAGCTTCATTATATATATTGTTATAATATTTTTTTTCAGATTTTTTCAGTGCTTTGTTTCTAAGATTGTTAGAATGATCAACACGGTAGGGAAAATTTCACCAAAGCTCTTGTGAGCCACTCCATTTACCGGCAGCAAGAATCCAAACCTTATTTGGCTGACAGCATAATGAGTGTTAGTTACTTTTTTGGCGTGACTTTAAGAATAGCATTGTTAGTGGTTCCAGTCAGACTCCTGTGATTGTCTGCATCATAGAACCTAAGTGTATCTATTCTCTTTGATTTCTCTCAAATTATGTGTCCATGCCCAGTGACTTTGAATACATACATATTTTCTTTATAATGGCAGGGCTGGCAGATTGGTGCACTGGGTATCACTGTTGCTTCAGAGCAAGAAGGTGGTGGATTTGATTCCAGCCTGGGGCCTTTCTGTGTGGCGTTTGTGTGGGTTTGGTTGTTTCCTCCCATAGTCCAAGGACATGCGTGTCAGGCTAATTGGAGACTCTAAATTGTATGTGTGAGAGTGGATGGTGTGTGATCCTAACATTGCTTTGGTCGCGGTACAATGACTGGCACGATATATGATGACTGTGACATTAAATGTAAGCAATCCTGTATGAAGCCATTCTATTTTGGAACATTCAGCACAAACCAGTGTTTTTTGGTTTTTCCGCTACGTCACAATAGGATGCTTTTGTGTAGTATGACTGTGTGTGTTTCTAATTTTTAATTCATCATTTCTTCACAACATGAAAATGTGACTCTGATGATTTTTCCATTGTGCTCTTCACTTTTATTCTGCACAGAGAGGTTAATAAGAACCAGGTCTTTACAATTAACAATGGGCATGAGGATAATTGGATGAGGCAGATTGCTGGAGAGAACAGGAGGGAGGCATTACAGAGGGACACACTCGGTTTGGGTTAGTCTTGTTCATTACTCAAGTCCCTCCTGCAGGTCATCCTGCCGCTCGTCAGTCACATTCTAAGCAAGCACGTTCGGGTTTTCCTCGCCTTCCTTTTCCATGTGACGTTGTTCGTCTGTAGTAGTTATACCTATTAGTCTATGACAGGTTATCGACTGGTATCACCCCTCTATCAGGCTTAGAACCCAGGAACAACATGTTAACCTAGGAATGACCGAGATCAAGCCGTTTAACAGACAGCTTAGGTTTGGCACAGGTAAGGCAATGCAGACAAAGCAACTCATAGATGAGAAAAAGGCAAGGGTTAATGTGCAGTAGCCGAGAGTATAAAGGGCAGGCAGAGTGAAGTTGTACAGATGCATGGAAAACCAATACAATCAGATCAGTCTGAAGGAAGGCAGGAGACGGTGCGAAGAAGCGGGGCGAACACAGGCACAGGAGGCAGGAGACGGTGCCTAGAAGCGGGGCGAACACAGGCACAGGAGGCAGGAGACGCTCGAGGGGAGACAGGAGCGAGGAGCACGGGAACAAGAAAGCTGGCACTGGAGAAAAATGCTGGAAAGCAGGGATAAGCACAAAGCAGGCACAACACAATCCAAGGAACATGCAATAAACTCAAGCTGAAATACACCAGGGTAACAAGGAGACAGTAGGAATCCGTTGCCAGGAGTCACATGGGAAAATAAGGAATGGGTGTAACCATTGAATGTGAGCATGAATTAACAAATGAACGGGATGAGGAAAATGGAAAATATGTGACAGAACTGGTTTTAGGAGACATGGGATGCGACACCCCCTTTTGCTCCAGCCCTTTGTGCTTTCTTGAATCCTTAATTTTCATCTTTGAAAATGAGCTGTCGTGAGAGGCAAGCTGGTGTCGCAGCATACTTTAACTGTAGATTGGTAGTGGATATTGGCATATCACTGTAGTGTACTTATTGTTCAGGCAGTGACACGATCATATCCAATGCACCATGCTCTGTTGCATCTCAAAGACAAGTCCCAGTGAGGGACTATTCAAAAACCTTGTCAAGCTTATCAAAAAAGCATTATAGGGAATGTGGCAGATTGCATCGTGGCAACTATACAGATCATGCTCTGATGCTTTCCCTGCACACCATTGTCTCAGTGATACTATAGAGGTGCTTCGAAAACCTGGGACCGTCTACTATTGAGAAATGATGCCACCTACTGTATGTCAAATATGCACTATTTGAAATATGGCTGGGGTTTAACCGTACAGCACTGACACGGTGATGTCATCATGTTGTGATGTCACAACGCCTTTCTTCTTCCCCTGCCAGGCACTGCCATTCCGGTGGGCATCGATGTGCAAGTGGAGAGCATCGACAGCATCTCGGAGGTCAACATGGTAGGGAAAATTTCACAAAAGCTCTTGTGAGCAACGCTATGCACCTACAACAAGAATCTAAACTGTCACGGTGCATTTGGCCGACAGTTGAATAAGCCTTAGTTACTTTTTTGGCGTGACTTTAAGGAAGAAAACGCAGAAGTAGCATTGTTAGTGGTTCCAGTCAGACACCTGGAATTGTCTGCATCATAGAACCAAAGTGTATCTATTTTCTGTGATTTCTCTCAAATTAATGTCCATGCCTACTGACTTTGAATACATATGAAGACCACAAAGAAAAAACGATCAGAGTCCAAATTTTGCATTTTTGTACATTTTTTATATTATGATAATACTGTATTTCTAATAATAGAGATAATAATATTATATACTATTATAATATTTAAATATTTTATATTTTTTCTGTTTGGTTTGGCCATTTCCTCCCATAGTCATAGACATGCATGTCAGGCTAATTGGAGACTCTAAATTGCCTGGGTAAGAGTGGATGGTGTGTGATCCCTGCATTGCTTTGATCGCGGTGCAGTGACTGGCATGATATATGATGAATGTGACATTAAAATATAAACAATCCTTTATGAAGCCATGCTATTTTGGAACATTCAGCACAAACCGGTGTTTTTCTGTGATTACCTTCCACTACGTCACAATTGGCTGCTTTTGTGTGTCATGAGTATATGTATTTCTAGGCCTATGTGTTTGTATTTTTGATATGATATTGTGTGAAAATTATTGACAATGCAACTCATTCTATTTCAATCAGGAAAGACTAGAACAAGGTGGCGATTTGTAAATGACAACAATGATGTTTATTAAATAACACAGACCAAGATCTTTGGCGGTTAGACCCCGGCTTATATATATATAAAACGGTCATGCTCGCAAAAAAAATGGCAATTTCACTCCGGGTAGTGAGTAAACTTATATAACCTGATGATGCGCATAGCAATATCCGGTTGCACCGCTAGGAGCCGCAGTGTCCTTACGAACGGGCGTTGAGGTAACCTGCGAGCAGGCTACTGTTTGCAATGGGGCCGAGGGAGTGATAAGAGAGCCTGCACGAAACCCGGGCTTTTGACAGGGCACCGCGTTCGTCCACGAATGCAGCATTTGATTAGTCGAACTTCACATCTCCCAAATTCAAATTTGACAGTTGAACACTCGCAGGGCTGGTGTTAAGCCTCATTCACACATCGCTACTCGCCCATCTCTGAGCGAGAACCATCAATGGAATGTGAACGTGTTCCAGCAGAATGTGGCGAGGACTGGCGACTCGAGGACTAGCTTTGCGATGTGGGCGGGTACGGACATAAAATATTTTTTTACTGTCAGCAATGCGAGTGAAGCGAGTTACCAATGGGAATGTAGGAAAGAGATGATTCACTTGATGTGAACAGACAGTTCCACAGACAGTTTGAACACCGCAACGCACAAGAATTTTCGTTCCTACATCATGTCTGATGAGCAGCTAATAATAGCCATCTCAAGCCAGCTGGAGCTCTATGATACCACCCTCAAAAATCATAGAAATAAAAACCGAAAGGATGACGCATGGTACAGAGTGTCTGCAATCATCTGCGTTTCAGGTGAGAGCATGTTTTAAATTACGTTTTTCTCTTTAGCCGAATATGCTTTTGGAAGCTAATTGTCAGCTAACAGTTGACATCAAACCATGCCTTAGCTGACAATAGAAAACAGAAAAGGCGATCACAGAAAAGTGGTACTATTTATGATATACATGCCAACAAAGTGTATAAACAGAAGGATTTTATTAATTGCAATACCACATTTTTGGTCAGGGGTGGTGACAGAATCCAGAAACTTAAACAAAGGGAAGTTTTCTGGATTCATCGACTAGGTGCGTTGCGCTATCCCGGCCTAAATGAAGATATTGATTTTACTTGTTTCTTGTGATGCCTTTTATATTTGTATACACAGATGGACTTTCTTCTCTGTAGTTTTTTCATCTCCTGTGCACATGTATTGTTATTATATGTATGTATATGTCTTTATTATTTATGTGATTCTTTGATATATATGTATGCGCATATTGTGTTTGTATGTCTTGTGGATATGTGTATTTATACGTTTCTACTTACCTGTCAGGTGTTGGGTCAGATGACTTTCTTTCATTGGCTGTGTATGGTATATAGGTGAGACCACACCCATTGTCTCTGTTTGAAGCCCTGATGAAGACCCATTGCGGTCGAAACATGTTGGCTTTTTTAATGTTCTAGCCACTATAATAAAGGCTTTTTAATTACTTTTTCCTTCCATTTTTACATGTGAGTGCCTGGATTGCCTTCCCGTTTTTGAATAATTATTTTCCCCCTTTTTCCAAGAGCACCCAACGTACTTTTTTTTCTTCTATTTACTCTTATTATTCAGAGCAACCGGTCTTCTCTTTTTTTTCCTGGTACTATTTATGTGTTCATTTTATGCATTTAGAATTGTCAGCGATCTTAACCAAGGCGGATAATGACGTGTATGCACCCACTGGCATTTTATACAGCCACAACTTGCTTCCCTCTGACACGTTTGCAGTGGGAAGTAAACCATCGGGAAGCCATGGCAACCGACGCTGACGGCAGAGAATTTTTCTGCCGGCGAGTACAATTTCAAAAAGCAACGAGGGGCGATGGGCGAGTAGCGATATGTGTGAATGAGGCGTAACACCTGAAAATTCGGCAGCAATTATTGACAAAAATTAGTCCTGACTGATTCTAGATGGTTTCCCTTGATTAACACGTTTTCCAATTCAAGAATAATCAAGTAGCAATTGAACACACGGCTTCTCTCCCTCATGCGATCTAAAAGCGACAAACTAATGGGCTACACAGTGGGTAGCAACTAGTATATATATATTCAATTTTTATTGCAGAAGTATGTATACTCTCACACTGAAAATTGTAGAAAAATGTAACCTTCAACTCAAGTGAATTTTAAGGGAAAAAAAATCCCTGACTAAGAAATAATTATTTTTCATAAAATCACCTGTTCCACAATTATTGGCACCCCTAATAATTCCTAAGAAATCAATGTAATTGAAGTATTTCTGTCATTTCTACAATAGTTTACAAAGTTGATCAGAGTATCTAAGAACATTTAATTAGTAATTCGTCACTTCCTGTCTCCCTGGGGTATAAATATGACGTGACACAGAGGCCATTTCTGTAATCCACTCTTCAACATGGGAAAGACAAAGCAACACATCATTCAAGTAAGTCAGATGTGTGCCGACCTTAACAAGTCAGGCAATGGCTACAAAAAAAAAGGCACTCACTTGCACCTGCCCATATCTACTGTCAGAGGAACCATTAAGAAGTTTAAAACAACTGGAACAGTGGTAAACAAGCCTGGACGAGGACGCAAAGTTATTTTGCCACCACGCACAGTGAGGAGGATGGTAGGAGAAATAAAAAGTTCTCCAAAGCTCGCTCTTAATGAATTGCAACAAATGGTAGCATCTTGGGGTCACAAAGTCTCCAAAACAACGATCAGGCGCTATCTACATGCCAACAAGCTATTTGGAACGCATGCACAGAAAAAACCTTTTCTCACTAATTATCATAAACGCAAACGTCTGGAGTTCGCTAAGCGGTATTGGGACTTCAACTGGGACCGTGCGCTTTGGTCAGATGAGTCCAAGATAGAGCTTTTTGGCAACAAACACTCAAAGTGAGTCTGGTGGAACACAAAAGATGAGTATGCAGAAAAGCACCTCATGCCCACTGTGAAGTATGGGGGAGGATCGGTGATGCTGTGGGCCTGTTTCTCTTCCAGAGGCCCTGGGAACCTTGTTAGGGTGCATGGCATCATGAACGCTTTGAAATACCAGGACATTTTAAATCAAAATCTGGTGGCGTCTGCCTGAAAGCTGAAGATGGGTCGTCACTGGGTCTTTCAGCAAGATAATGAGCCTAAACATGTGGCCAAATCTACACGGAAATGGTTCACCAGACACAGAATCAAGCTTCTCCCATAGCCATCTCAGTCCCCAGACTTCAACCCCATTGAAAACCTGTGGAGTGGGCTGAAGAGGAGAGTGCAGAGGAGAGGACCCAGTTCGCTGGATGATTTAGAGAGATTGTGCAAAGAGGAATGGTTGAAGATCCCTCTTTCTGTATTCTCCCATGTTGTGAAACATTATAGAAGAAGATTAGGTGCTGTTTTGTTGGCAAAAGGGGGTTGTACAAAGTATAAACATCAGGGGTGCTAATAATTGTGGCACACATGATTTAATGTAAAAGAATTATTTCTTAATGTGAGATTTTTTTTCACCCTGAATAGATGCACTTGAATTAAAGGTTGGATTTTCTTATTTTTTATTATTATACGCCCGTCTCAAGACGGGACGTATTATGTCATCACCCCCGTCCGTCCGTCTGTTGTCTGTTAGCAATTTCTTGTCCGGGGCATAACTCCTGAGCCGCTTCAGCTACATTCGTGATACTTCACATACACGTGCACCATCATTGGGCGCTGTGTCGCGCACCATGATTTCTTTCACCCGGTCAAGGTCAAGGTCACTGGCAAAGGTCAAAGGTCACATGGGGCCCAGATGGGGCTTGTCCGGAGCCGCTTCAGATACATCCATGATATTTCATACACACGTGTACCATCACTGAGCGGAGTGTCGCGTACCATGTTTACGGTCCTCCCTCCAAGGTCAAGGTCACTGGCAAAGGTCAAAGGTCACATGGGGCCCAGATGTTGTCTGTCCACTTCCTGATCCATGTTCATGACGGGCGTATTATGCACTGTTGGCGGTGCTCTTCTTGTTTTCACTGTGGTCGTATATTATTTAGAAAAAAAACTGAATTTACTATAAGCTAAAGAACACATCTTAACCAGGGGTGCCAATAATTATTGAGGGTGCTGTGTATATATATATATATATATATATATATATAGTTTGTATACATAATGTTGATGATTCTGTCGATTATATGCTCTATGTGAGTAATGAAATTCTCCCCTTGATCTAAACACTGGTGGTGGCGGTGAGGAACTGCTGCTGGAACATTTCCTGATTAATTTGAAATAATGCTTTTCACAGAGATTGTCACAAAGACGCTCTACATTGAGACATCAAATAAAACAATGAAGGAGCAGTGCCCAGCCTAATCCCCCCTACAGCAATGAGGCAAAAAACTCCCAGTAGGGAGAAAAATCCTCAAACAGTGGTGAGAAAAAACTCCCCAGTGGGATGAAATCTCAGGAGGAACCTGGCTATAAAGGGGAAGCCCAACCTCCACGGGTTTGCTAATTGATAATAAAATAAAGTAACAATAGAATAAAATGGCAATTAAGTTCAATTAAAGTCCATCTAAATAGATGCATCAGTAGCTCCAGGAAGTGGCATGTCGAGGATGGAGCTGAACTGGACGAAGATGAGGACAGCAGGACAGTACCAGCCAGCGCTCATGGAAGCACGGGGCTTGGACGGTCCAGGACTCAGGGTCTGGGCGTTCTTCAGAGGATGGTGTTGAGGTGAAGGAGGGTTGCAGAGCGCATCAAAACTGGTCAACAGTGTATGATTGCGTATACGCTTGTTGAGTAGGATGTCTCTTTTATTATATAGAATACAATTTATTTTTCTGTGAACATAAGTGTTTTTATTTTCTATTCATTGTGTTTAATTGTGTGCTCTGCCTCTTGGTCTGAAGGATGAAACAAATTATTTGTGTTTATGCCATTGGAGATCTTGTCTTCAGATCTTATTTTTCAATTGTTTTGTAACCAGGGTAAGTTAATCGATTGTCAAGACCCATTGAGAAAGAACAAATATAAAGCTTCTGGAGCAGTTTAATGCTGAAGTGTTTTGCTCACAGCCAAAACTGTAGAGGTACCTCTGTTTTGCAACGGGACAAAAAACGAATAAATCCAGATATAAGTCAATGCTTCTGTACACTGACGATGTGCTTGAGCCAGCTACTCCACAGCTGCCAGTTGACATTCCACCTCTGGACTCCCCCAGCCTCCGATCTCAAACCGAACATTAATGTGAATGTGTGTGTCCTGCAGGATTTCACCATGACCCTGTATCTGCGGCACTACTGGAAGGACGAGCGCCTCGCCTTCCCTTCCAGCAGCAACAAGAGCCGCACATTTGACGCGCGGCTGGTAAAGAAGATCTGGGTGCCCGACGTCTTCTTCGTCCACTCCAAACGTTCCTTCATCCATGACACCACCATGGAGAACATCATGCTGAGAGTCTATCCTGATGGCAACATTTTGTACAGTGTCAGGTACTGCCTCCTGACCAAAGAGGGCACTGTCTTGTAAATGGTAGCTTTAAACTTTTTTCTGGTGCGGTACACAACAGTGGCTCCTTTGTTTAGTTTGCCTTTTATAACTTTTCATTTGATGTTCCTTCACTGATTTTCAAGTGTGGCACTGCAGGTCGTAAATAAAACCACATCGAAAGTAAAAGGGTAAAATTCTGTTAAGTTGCTCTACGACACCAAGATAGTGATCAAAGGATGTGTTACTGGGTTCCCATTTCAAAAATACATTTTTGTTATTCACATTCAAAAGGCAGATCCATTGTTTGCTATCATAATTGAGCAATTACGTTCCGTAAGCACCTTTCAAGGGTGCGGTACCATAGATGTTGATTTGAATGAACACTTTCCTGTAAAGCATAAGCCCGTAGGAGAACTGTATTTCGGAACACGCCGGTAACGCCTTTTCTCAAAAGGACAAACTGCACACATATTGACCTTTCTTTTGTTTGGCTGAATATGCGAATGCCCTGGTATCCAGAGTCATTGATGCTGAGATGAGCACTGAAGAGAGAGCAGAGGATACTGTATCTGTGTATCTCACTGAGATGAAAAAGGAGGAGAGAGACAGAAAAAGAGGGATTAAGGGAGAAAGAGGGCAAGCAAATATAATTCGGTGGCAAGGAGAGAGAGCTGTAATTGAAGCACCTATTACTAAAACCCCATAAGTCACACTTGACTTGACTTGACTTGTGGGGTTTTAGTAATCAGTGCTTCAATTGTGAATGAGTGTTTCAACATCCGCAGCACATACTGCAAATGGCATCAAATTTTTTGTCTTTTAGGGTCACAGTTACTGCTTTGTGTTCAATGGATTTCAGCAGATTTCCTCTCGACACACAGAACTGCTCTCTTGAACTGGAGAGCTGTGAGTATGAGTAATCTGTGTCCAACACACACATACACGCACACAAGTGCACGCATGCACGCACACACGCACACACACACACACACACAGTTTCTCTATCTAGGCATGTGCCAGTACACAGTCCATACATACACACTCCATATTTACACGTTATTTCTGTACAGGAAAACTTTTTTTAAATGGTTATTTATTTTATCTCAGCAAAGGGCACCATGTCCTATATGTGATAAACAACGCAACAGACTGAAATCAGATTATCTTCAAAAAATTTCCAGGCCTAATTTCTATGTGAAAGACACGTGAAAGTGCGGGCCCTGCTTAAAGCGGTAACGATACATTTTTGAGGAGAAAGTGTTTCTCCATTACGCATATAACTGCTCTGGGGTGCGTTTCCCAAAAGCGTAGTTGCTAACTGAGTTAGCAACTTACATAGTTCGTCCATTCACAGGCAATGGGTCCAACTATGTTAGTTGGCATCTGTGATTTCAGGAAACGCACCCATGAACTTCCTGTGCCTGTTGTAATGGGCTGCTGGCAGGCTTATCCGGTACAGACACATTTCCACATCATGGATGGGACCCACTGTGTGAAGTGCTGACTATAATATGGCCCAATGTGGCACGTAAACCTGCTGGGTGACACATGATCGGTGGAAGAGTCACTCAGGGTCAGAGAGGCCAACTTAGAGTACTGTGGTGACAGTGTCATTGCTTGTTCACAGCAGGTGACGGACAGGAAATCCCCATGAAAATGCGTAATGGCGTTCAGCCGCGATCTGTCTTTACTCAAATTGGAAGCCATTTCATGAGACAGAAAACTTGGAGATTACCTATATTGTATACCGAAACAATTCTAGATTATAGACAACAAATCTGCCAGTATATTGCCAAACAAAATATCATAATTTAAATTACTGCTGGTCGCGGTCAAGAAAAACAACATATCAAAGAAATTGATGGCAAACTAAAAATCTCTCACAGTGTTTTACAAATGAGTTTTTGAAAATATTTATGGCTAAAATGAATGGGAATTTCACTTCCGACCTCAGTGTGATGTGGGCACTTCAGTGCTCTATGGGTGGGGCGAAAGCGAAATGAGTCGTGGTCCATCCGCCTGTCGAGCTCAAAATTCTGTCATGGTCACGGACATAGAAGTGTTCAAGAACCACCGTCTGACATCACTTTATCTGTGTTCATTGTAGGTCTGTCTTAACTGGTTCGTGTTCATGTCATTCTGTGTTGCGGGCATTCACAAGACCTCATCACTAAGTCTTCCACGATCGTGGCCATTTTCCAGAATACGATTGCATCGGAGTGTTCAAGAGCGATTTGGACACTTACACAACACCACAGCCACATCACTATGAAATATGACAGTCAATGACGAGCGCGTGAAGCGTCACAAATTTTTTTACATTTTGAAAATCGTGCCACGACTGAGCAGTCGACTTGGTTGCGACTGCTCAGGAATTCCCCCGAGTCCATCTCTGACACCCTCAAGACTTCCTTTTGACCTGCCATGATGTGACATCAGCGTGCATTGGCATATTAAATTGTAAAGGTGGTAAGGGGGCGTTTGAGTTTGTGTGGCTGAATTTGACACTTTTGATTTTCCATTTGAAGAAGAAAAAGGCAGTCCATACCGCTGGTCTGTCCCCACTGATTTACTTGGGCCAATATAGCAAGAGACTTGTGAATGTCACATGACGTGAATGTTGTGGCTGGGGGAAACTGAGGCTGTCAGCAGCCTTCGTGCTCCTTCACCTTTAGAATCCTGTCCATGCAAAAGTGAAAGATTAACACTGACATTATAATGAGTACTTTAGTGGCTTTTTATGGCCTGATATATTGATTCAGGGAAGCGTGTAGAGGTGTAGAGGTGTGTTCTTCCCTTTTGTGAGAAATATCACTTTATTTCTTCATAGCACTGCTTTACCTCTCTTTTTTCTTCTCTCTAAGATGCATATAATGAGAATGACTTGATGCTGTACTGGAAGAATGGAAACGATTCATTAAGAACTGATGAGATCTTGCTCTCTCAGTTTTTTGTCGAAGATTTCAATCCTTCCAATGGGCTAGCCTTCTACAGCAGCACGGGTATGTGTGCGAGTGTGTATGTGTATGGTGAATGCATGACTGGGGATGTGCATGTGCACTTACAAACTTCTATGCAAAAACACGGGCCAAGCTGAAAATGGCAAGATATTGAGCTTTTCGTGGTCTTAACAAGAAATAATTGGTCAGAAAATTATTAAGGATTAAAACCAATGCAGTCCTTTGACCTTCTGTGCCAGTTTCCTCCTTAACGTTTGCAGCAGTTATCTGTTTGGGGAAGAAGCTGAAAACGGTTTCACTGTGAGGTTGAGCTGCTATTTTAAAGGGACACTTAGCCAATTTCCACCCTTATCTCAGTCTATAGGAGTTAGGGATATATCAGTGTAAAAAAACTATGCAGTGTCTACCCATTTTTGTTATATCACTAGAAATCGGCTGTGAAATCTGTTCTAATTCCACTGTCAGCACGGCCTTTTAATGCATACAGCAACATAGCTGATTAGGAAAAAGACAAGCTATTTCAACTTGGATTTCTATTCTCTGCCTTTGGGTAGCCCAGGTGAGTCCCTAGGATGCCGCTCATAAACAAAATTGATGTTATGGACATGGTACATTTGACTGAAAGCTGGCTAGACAACATGTTTTCTATAACATTACCTTTCAACCAGCTAGCGAAGGTTTTTGTTAGCTTGCGATGGTCACAGATTGGAGCAAGCTAACTAATAGAAAATATAATTGTTAGCTAACCATACTTGGTTTCTATCAAGTAGCGTCACCTTTAGCTCACGGCTGTAACGTGAGTGAGATGAAGCAAGCTAGCAGCTGGAAAATTTTGCCAGTTTTTTGCCAAATTTTTCGCTAGATGATTACGTTGACATAAGAACCTGGCCTGGTTACTCACCTGCTACTCTGTTTTTTGTCCTCTCCTCTCCAGTGGGAGTGTGGAGGGCGCTAGTGAGTCTTGATTTATGTTAATTGCTTGGGTCAAAAATTGCATGCTATGGCTGCATCGCTCAAAATTTGTTTCAGAGGATAACCCAGTAATTTTGATTGGAAAATATCGCTTGTGGACCACAAGAAGAAATGCCCAGTGCAAACTCTTACATTTGTGTACTTATTTGCTGGCATGTCTACATAATATCTTGTGTTTACCGTGGCTCATTGCTGTTTAATTACCTGTACTGTATTTACTGGTAAACAGTGAAAATCTACGCCTCTAGCTTTGACCTTTTCTAGCCTGTATACAGAACTAACTGTGAGCATCATCACAACCAGTCCTCTTTGCAGTAAAGTTAACTGCACCCCAGAACCACATGGGGTTGAGGGTGTGTCTGATGAGCTAGAAAGCTAATGCAGTGTATCGTGGTAACTGTTATCTTCACAGCAAATGCAAAAAAAGCCATGGAGTTGATAAATAAATGAATATCTCGGGCTGCTTAGGAAAAACATGTATGGTTTGTGTGTGACGTATTTTTACTGAGCCTATACTTTGATTATACGTAACCTTGTACGCTAACGCAACTTGTCCCCCACAGCTGCGTGAAACTGTAAGTGACTTGGTCACCAAACCATGCTATAAAGCATCGAAAATGAGGCTAGATTGCAATATCCGGGAAGTTTTTTTGTATTGGCAATAGCTCAAATAGTTGCTTATTGCCTGACCATTTATTTATTAAGGCTATAAAAAGCTTCACATTTAGCCATTTTGGGCTCGGCCTGCTTTTTCTCTCCCCAGGAGTTTACATGTTAGCATTTCGGTGAGCGTCTATATGTACTTGTGCGTCCATGTGACTGTGAGCACATGTACCAATGGAATGCATGTGTGCCTTTTAGCCCTTTGCTGTGTCCTGTAATATCAATGTTCTTGCCCTATGCTACAGGGTGCTCCAGAATGAGAGGGCAAGGGCCGCAAAAGCCCCCCACCAAACTTTCTCTGCCCTGTGTGGGACCAAAGACTAAGACTTCAAATGCCGTTAAACACTGATCTCTGATTTTGCAATTTACGTTTCATATTGGTTCAGTTCTTTACTTATTGACTTAGCACAGGGCTTCTCAACGTGATCCAGAAAGGGCTAGAGTGACGACAGGCTTTAGCTGCAGCCGAACAGTTTCACGCTTGATTCACACTTGTGTCATCGATGACGAGAGTCTTTGCCGAAAACTTTGATTAGTAGTACCAGGTGTGAAAGTGATTAGCTGAAATGAAAGCCTGCACCCACACCAGACTGTCTGGGTAAGGTTGAGAACCTCTGACAAAGCAAGTGCCTTATCCAAAGAAATTTAGATGAGAACACAAGTGCACTCACTTTATGCAAGTAAGCAACAGTGGCAGACCTGACTTGGAACATCTCCACTCAGGCAGTCTATGATTGGCCAGGCCATGGTACAGTAGCTCCACCCACAGTTTTTGGGAGGGTCTCCTGAAGCCTTACTCTTCCTTTATAATCCAGTGGGACCCACACTCTTTCAGCGGCCTCGCCTGTAGCTGCCTGCTGCTATGCTGGAAATTCACCCCCCAACCCCCCAACCTCCAAACCTCCAACAGCTGTGGCTCTCTAATTGTCCTGAGACCTCCTTCGTGTGTGACTGTCTGTTCCAATCTAAAGAGCAATGACAATACTTCACCATGAATCTGTTATTTTTTTTCATCATCTTTGGGAAATACATCCTTTGGGATGGATTGAAGGTATTGTCACTGCAGTCATCCAGGACCAGGCAGCCTGTAAACAGAATATTCCTGTTAACTTTGAAATGTCTACAGCTTGAAATAAGGAAAGATGAGAGGGTGACAGCAGGTAATTGGACATGAGCAAACTAGTTCAGTAACTTTACTTGTGTTGCTTCACTTTGTCTTACATCTAACAATGTACAATATACAGTATAAAAGTTCATGATGAATATGCTACATATGCATTTAGCTAGTGCTGTTATGTAGAGTGATTTCTATTGCAGGCAAAATGACAGAAATCAGTGCAGTAGGTTCTAACAGGATGAAATCGCCGTCTCAACAGCAGTCACATCACCATACTGTTAATCTACCATTGATATAACATCAGAAAGTGGATAAGGAATGTGCTGCATCAATGTTTCATGACTGAAAGCCGAAAATGTTTGATAAACTCTGATTTTTCTCAATGGATTCTGGTTTTGTTGGTCTCTCCCCCTACCTTGCAGCAGCTTATGCTTTGCCGATCTCTCCTGTGTCAGAGCTAATATAACTGCCTGTTGCTAACTCCTTCTCCCTCTTGTTTTCTGAACCCACATTCCTGCTCTCTCTCTCTCTTTCTCTCTCAGGCTGGTATAATCGGCTCTATATAAACTTCATTCTCCGGAGACACATCTTCTTTTTCATGCTACAGACCTATTTTCCCACAATGCTAATGGTCATGCTCTCCTGGGTCTCTTTCTGGATTGACAGGAGGGCAGTCCCTGCGCGCGTCTCTCTAGGTACACTCAAATCCCGCCCCAATCACCTCAACCAATATAGCACATATTTACATTGTCTTACAGATATTTCAAAACCATTCTATGGTTTGAAGACCATGTGCTTTCAATTGGTAGTATTGAAAGATATGCAGTGACCTGTGCAGAGTAGTTAGTCTCTCATCGAGTTCTGGGTTGATGAAATGTGACTCTCCTGGACCTGGGATTTCCAAATTACAGCAGATTCCTTGCCCTAATTCTCAAATTGGCACACGCAAAGTGTGCATTTGCACCTGTCTGCAAAGTCTGTGAGGGCTAAGGATGTCACACGTAATATTTTGCTCCGAAAGCGTGCTCACAAGCACCCCCGAACAGCCCTTGAGTTGCCATTTGGCATACGCAGATAGGACTTCTGCATATAGAAACATGCTGTCAGGGTGGACACTGTTGCGCTTTGTCCAAGTAAGTAGAAAAATCAAAGCAGAGAAGAGGCCTTCAAGCAGGAATGTGCTGGTTAGAGTTGACATTGTCTGACCGCTTGTGAACTTTCTATTTCACTGGAAAATGAATTTACAGTGAATTAAATATCTACCGTTAAAAAATTTGCTAACTTACTGTACCTCTGCCTCTGACAGTGGCAATTATGCCTAGTAGTGCAATCTGATGAACAGGAAGTTGCAAATTGGACTGCTTCCTCTCAACTGTGATTGGTCACCTGAATTGAGCCAGTCATGTTTCAATAAGCAAACTCCTGTCTGCTTGGCATACATGAAGCTATTCTTTGTTTTCTTTATTTGAATTAAGGGAATCATGAAGTGGTTGAATATTAGCATGCAACGGAATTTGTGAAGAAAAAAATTAAGGCTAATGTTGTGGACAATAGGGAAGTGGTGGTATGATATGATGAAGCTGTATCTTTCCATTAAAAACTTAAATTTTGCAGCGAAACTGAAGACCAAACTTACAGCCCTGTCTGGGGCTCAAAATAGTTTTCATGAAATGTGGTAAAAATCACACTGCTTTAGCGGTAGGATGCTGTATGTTGACCTGGAATTCATAGTGTTTTTCCGTGTGCATGTGCTTATCATGCAAGGTGCGTGTATATCTGTGTGTGGACGTGTGTGCATGCATATGTGTGTGTGTGTGTGTGCACTAGTGAGCACATGCCTGTGTTTGAGGATGTTTGTGCGTGAATGTCTATACTACTTTGAGTATGACTCTGCTTTCTAAATGCACGTGTATTATTTTGGGTATGTTTGCGTGATTTATATCTCTGTGTGCTTGTGTTTCCATGTGGGTGTGTGCGAATGAATTTCCTGTGCAGGCATCACCACGGTGCTCACCATGTCCACCATCATCACCGGTGTGTCAGCTTCAATGCCCCAGGTGTCGTACGTCAAGGCGGTGGATATATACCTGTGGACCAGCTTCCTCTTCGTATTCCTCTCCGTCATCGAGTACGCCGCCGTCAACTACTTCACCACCATCGAGGAGATGAAGAGGCTCAAGAAGGGAAAGGTCAGCATGAGTTTGTGGGTTATGGGGTCAGAGGTCGCGAGGCAGGAAGCTGCCGGGCTGGAAATGCAGATTCTCTGTAGTAACAATGTATCATCTGCTATGTGTGGCGGGGCACAGATCTCGCCATAATTGCTACACCATCTCCACATCATAACATACTTTTGGCCTATACTGTGTCTCCCTCTGCTGTCCAATAAGAGAACTCACTGAAATAGTCCATTGGAAAACTGTATTTTGGACATGAAAGCCAGGGCACTATCTCTGAGGAGAATGAGTGGTTCTGATTCATATTAACCTTGAAATCCTGCAAAATACTTTGGAGTTAGTTCACAGAAATTAATGCAACATAATGCACTCAATCACACGAACAAATCATCAGTAAATGCATTTGCGTACAATTCTGCTGTACAAGAACCACACTGCATTGCCAATGAGTCTGTGGAAAGTACTTATTATGGATTTTTCATGTCTTGAGTTCAGTTTCTGAGTTTCACAGAGTGACGAGCTGGTCCTCATAGTTTAACTAATGCAATATCTTGACAGCATAGCATACGATGGCATCCCAGAAGATTCTGTTGTTGCAATTGCTTAACAGTTTTCACATGCCCCATATACTCAGCACAAATTCCATCAACAGCTTGTTAAGATTAGTGAAGAAGAGATTGACAGGCTTGCTCAGAGCCCTGACTTCTCAGTTCAAGCTCATCGAACACCACTGGAGTCATCTGAAAAGGCAACCTTCAGACATCTAGTGGAAAGTCTTGGAGAGTACAGGCTGTTATAGGAGTGAAAGGATGGCTACTCCTGGAGTTCATAGATTGACAGAGTTGCAAAAACTCCAGAATAGGAGCCATTTAGTTTCCATCACCTGAAACTGAGCTATTTCACTCAGTGGAAATAGTTGCATTTTTTCATTCTTTTTCCTGTATGGAAACTTATTAATTCTGGGGGGAAAACTATAAACCAGTTGCCAATGGTATTAACAAGCCTAAGAGAGGAAATGTTTTGGCACGAGAAGTGAGAAAATGGGGGGAAAAAATGAGCAATGAACAGGAGTAGTGTGATACATTTCATTCTGGTTTTTAAAAGCACTCCTCTTTATTTTAGGCAGTTTCTCTCAGTGTGAAACTCGGACCCCTTTACATGGGGTTTTCTCTTCCTTCATTTTGGCCTTCAAATCAGTAGTTCACTTTATGGTAATTTTATGTCTATTTCACAATCATTTGTAAGAGAACTTATACAAGCACACAACGCTTATGCAATTGAAGTAGCCTACTTAAGCTCAACAGCTGAAAAATTGAAGCGTTCCTTTCAGTCGATGGGGCTGTCTCATGGCAAGGTAAAGTAAAAAAATTCCAATTATACTGGAGTACACTTCAACTAATGTATATCTTCTTGGTAGGTCTTTTTAGGGGGTTAGAATACAATTTTACTGGTGACCTATCAACATAAGAAGCTTTTGTGCAGTAATCCATGCTAACTTCTGCGAACTGTATGCGTTCCGATCACCGATTGCGGGTAATGCACAGGCTTTGGATAAGAAATTCATACAACCTCTTTAAAAAATCCAAACTCACCTTTTATGGTGCTAGCAGGCTAAAATAAATGCTTGCTAGTTTTTGTTTCTCAATTTTTATGAGGAATGGTGGACAAAACATGGAAGTGGCTTAATGGAAGCTTATCACTATAAATGTTAGTCACTGTCATCGAGCTGTAACTGAGGCTTGGTGACAGTTGGATGGATGCTGAAATACATTTTGTGATTCGCTTCTCATGGGACGACCTGTAACATTATTCTGATATTGCCGAACTTGGTGAGCTATATCATACCGGCCACAGTAAAGTTTTGGACAAGCTTGTATTTAATTGAGTTTCACCAGAAACGAAAATAATGTTTATCCCTATCACCAATCACAATGAATTACAACAGGTAAGAGTTACCTCACAAATAAATGATGATGATGTTGGTTTCCATTCGTTAGATGGACTTTAATAGCCCATATTTTACAAAATCCAAAACCAGTGAAGTTGGCACGTCATGTAAATCGTAAATAAAAACAGAATACAATGATTTGCAAATCCTTTTCAACCTATATTCAATTGAATACACTGCAAAGACAAGTTACTTAATGTTCGAACAGGTAAACTTTGTAATCTTTTGCAAATATTAGCTCATTTGGAATTTGATGCCTGCAACATGTTTCAAAAAAGCTGGCACAAGTAGGAAAAAAGACTGAGAGAGTTGAGGAATGCTCATCAAACACTTATTTGGAACATCCCACAGGTGAACGGGCTAATTGGAAACAGGTGGGTGCCATGATTGGGTATAAAAGCAGCTTCCCTGAAATGCTCAGTCATTCACAAACAAGGATGGGGCGAGGGTCACCACTTAGTGAACAAATGCGTGAGCTGATTGTCGAACAGTTTAAAAACAACATTCCTCAATGAGCTATTGCAAGAAATTTAGGGATTTCATCATCTACGGTCCGTAATATCGTGAAAAGGTTCAGAGAATCTGGAGAAATCACTGCACGTAAGCGACAAGGCTGAAAACCAACATTTAATGCCCGTGACCTTCGATCCCTCAGGCGGTGCTGCATCAAAAACCTACATCAGTGTGTAAAGGACATCACCACATGGGCTCAGGAACACTTCAGAAAACCACTGTCAGTAACTACAGTTCATCACTACATCTGCTAGTGCAAGTTAAAAGTCTACAATGCAAAGTGAAAGCCATTTATCAACAGCAACCAGAAATGCCGCCGGCTTCGCTGGGCCCAAGCTCATCTAAGATGGACTGATGCAAAGTGGAAAAGTGTTCTGTGGTCTGACGAGTCCACATTTCAAATTGTTTGTGGGAACTGTGGACATTGTGTCCTCCGGACCAATGAGGAAAAGAACCATCCGGACTGTTATAGGTGCAAAATTCAAAAGCCAGCATCTGTGATGGTATGGGGGTGTATTAGTGCCCAAGGCATGGGCAACTTACACATATGTGAAGGCACCATTAATGCTGAAAGGTGCATACAGGTTTTGGAGCAACATATGTTGCCATCCAAGCAACATCTTTTTCATGGATGCCCTTCTTATTTCAGCAAGACAATGCCAAGCCACATTATGCACGTGTTACAACAACATGGCTCTGTAGTAAAAGAGTGCGGGTACTAGACTGGCCTGCCTGTAGTCCAGACCTGTCTCCCATTGAAAATGTGTGGCGCATTATGAAGCGTAAAATACGACAACGGAGACCCCGGACTGTTGAAAAACTTAAGCTGTACATCAAGCAAGAATGGGAAAGAGTTCCACCTGAAAAGCTTTAAAAATTGGTCCCCTCAGTTCCCAAACGTTTACTGAGTGTTGTGAAAAGGAAAGGCGATGTAACACAGTGGTAAAAAGGCTCCTGTGCCAACTTTTTTGCAATGTGTTGCTGCCTTTAAATTCTAAGTTAATGATTATTTGCAAAAAAAAAAGTTTCTCAGTTTAAACATTAAACATCTTGTCTTTGCAGTGTATTCAATTGAATATAAGTCGAAAAGGATTTGCAAATCCTTGTATTCTGTTTTTATCTACGATTTACATAACGTGCCAACTTCACTGGTATTGGGTTTTGTAGTTCTTTCTGGATCAGCAGTAAACCTATGCAGTTTGTGGCCACAGGCACAGCAAACCATCATATTAACAAATTTTGTGTACATGTCTTTAAAATTATGAACCCATTCAAGTATGAACTCATTCACTTTGAGGCAGTGCCTTGATGCAATGGAAACAAAATGGCTCCATGATCAAGAGCCCTCACGTCGCAACTCTTTATCCGGGAATACTAGCAACTCCATATTTAACCCAGTGATGTAGGAATGAGATTTTCGATGAGCAGGTGTCCTTATACTTTCAGCCATGTTGGGCATGAATAAATTGACATGTTGGATATTCTTTGGGATATATTGAATATAAAAACACAATCTTGGCAGACTAGTCACACTGTGTGTTTTTGAGGGAAACTGCAGGCATCCACTCATTCCGAGATCAGCTGTTTGCAAACAAAAACGGATGCTAAAAATTTGACCTTCTGAACTGGGATGTAAAATTAACTCCCCTTAAGTGTATTTTATTCCTTACCCACACTTGCCAAGACTTCATTCAAGAAAATATGAATAAAACCGAGAAGTACTTCCAGCAGCAGCCAGCAGCACAATGCTAAAGTCTCACCCCCAGTGCACAGCGACCCCTCACACCTCCGGCTCTGCACCCCTCAACCTTGATGAACTGCTAACTGAATTTGCCGATGATATGCTGGATGGCGAGATAGAGCTGGACTCCACCATGAATGGAGACAACCTTGTTGTGATTCTGAATTTGCTCATGTTCTGTTTTGCCCTTGACCATGTTCATGCCTTGTTTATTCAGACTGACTTTTGTGTATTTTGATATTTGCCATGTCTGACTATTCTTAGAATTATGTATTGGGTTCTGTTTGTATTGGTTTATTCTTGTATTTCTTTAGTATGTACTTTTCCATGTTTTGCATTTTGCCACAGTTACATTCCGGTTCATGTTTTCCATTATGCATTGCACTTTGTCTCCCCCGTCTGGTCTTTTGTCTTGTCATTGCACACAGCCCCAGTCCTGCGTGTTACTCTTCGGGTGATTTATTTGATTCTGGATTTCAACCTTCCTTCCATTCTCGTTTGCTTATTTCGCCTTACTTTTCTATTTTACTAACCATACTAACAGTTTGTTATTTTTGCTAGAAGTTACTAACACCAACTAACATTGTATATAATACTAACTTACTAACCAGCACCAAGATTGTATAGTTTCACTAACTAATTGATTAACACGCTCTCAGCACTCGCCCTGTTCTAGTCTCCGCCTCTTATCTCTCCCTGATTTCCTTGCATTTTCTGTGGAAGCTCCACATCTGATCATGCTGTCCTTTCTCTAATTATCTATGCACGTTAGAACTCCTTAACTGGAGCTGTATGTCTTTGTATAGGTTTGTCCCGTGATCCCTGTCCGCGTTTTGGCTTCTGCCAAATTGCATGTGATTAGGTTCTCCCTCTTGTGCTGCTCCCTTGTAATCAGTCTGACTGTTTGCACCTGTGTCTCTTACCATGTGATCTCCCTGGAAATGTATATTAGGTGTCTTTTCACAGTTACTCTTTGTCAGATTGTTTTCCTCAGTCTTCTTGTGCCATGCTTCATTCGCCTCGATCACTCAGTGTTTATCTTTCTGACTGGACCGCCCGACCTTTTGATTTTTTGCCTTTGCGATTTTGGATTATTGTTGCATCTGTGTGTTTTGACTTTTTCTGCCCGACCACGAGATCTGTTTGCTGCCCTGGTTACGATTCGGATTACGCCCATTGGATTCTGGTTTTGCTGCATTGACATACCTGTACCGCTGAACCAGACCCATTTCTGTCCGACTACGATTATTGTGATTGCTGCCCTGGTTTTCAACTCTATTTTTGCCCAACTGGATTGATTTTTGGAGTGTGGACATTGTACATTTGCCTTCAGCCCTGCGGGGGTCCTCCCCCTTTATTAATAAAGCAAGTTCTACTGCATTGCCTGGTTCTCGCGACTGGTTCCTGATCGCACCCTCAGACCTCCTCCTGCGGCTGTTGGTGATGATCGACAGCTAGGGGGCCAACTTCTGGAGTCTCCCATTTTTGTAACACTCACTTGGGGAGAGGGCTTGAGGGAGCATTGCACCTGGCCCATGACATAGCTCGTATTCTCTTTTTTTTTTTTTTTTTTTTGTAGACTTTCAAGTTTTGTAAGATGACTGGGGGAAATGCTGCACCATATGACATTTCAGTAGTTGATATGCGGCTCAAACAGGGTCTTGTAGAGGGTTAGGAGAGCAGATAGTGGGAGGAAATATCTTAATTTGAAGAATAGTCCAACGTATTCAGATATCAAATGTTCATGTGACATCTGAAGTCCAGTGACTCATCAATGAAGACCCCCAGGAACTTTGAGGAACTTACCCTTTCTAACTCCTTGTCATTTATTTTGAGACGGATATTATCTGTATGCATTACATTCATATTTGCTGGAAATACAATATTTGTCTAACTGATGTTGAGAGTATTTGTTGCTCTTGAACTAGTTATCAACTTTCTGTAATTCTGCATTAAGTAGATCAAATACTTTTGAGAGAGGAGGTAGAACAGGTATGGGATGAGAATTGCTGAAATTGTTTTTATCACCAGATTTGAATATTGGTACAATATTGGTGATTTTAGTCATTTTTGGCACAACAGCATGGAGTAATGATAGGTCGATGCAATGTGCTAGCAGTTTTACAATTATATGTACAACAGCTATCAGAATTTTACTGCAAATTCCTTCAACGCCAGTTGTGCGAGAGCTCTTCAGATTTGTAATTATTACCTGCGTCACCGAAGGCAGCAGGTCTAGGAATGGCTTTTTCACTTCTGGACCCGAACTCTGAAAAATGCTCGGAGGACAAAAATCTCTTGGGAGAGCGCCAAACTCATCAAATAGAGCGGGTGAAATTTTGTTGTCCATTGTCTTTTTGGCCGTCCGCCCGAAGTAATGACTTTATCAAGATAACTCAAAAAATAATTGGCCCAGGAAGTTGAAATTTGGTATGATGATGTATCTTGACCCAAGGCCGATCGCTATTGAAAATGGGCGCGCTGTGTCAAAATCCAAGATGGTCGCTGCCGTTTTTGTAAAAACGTTATCAAGAGAAAGCAAAAAAGAAGTGTCCTAGGAAGTTATAATTTGGTATGCTGATGTAGTATCCTCACCTAAGGCAGTTTGCTATTGAAAACAGGCGTACTTCGTCAAAATCCAAGATGGCCACCGCAGTATTTGGAAAAACAATGTTATCGAGATATCGAGTAGGAAGTTATAATTTTGTATGCTGATAATCTTGACCTAAGGCAGGTCGCTGTTGAAAATGGCTGCGCTGTATCAAAATCTAAGATTGCCGCCACCATTTTTGTAAAAGCAAAGTTATCGAGATAACGAAAAAATGTGTCGTAGGAAGTTCTGATTTGGTATGCCGATGTATCTTGACCTAAGGCAGGTCGCTATAGAGAATGGGCATGCTGCGTCAAAATCCAAGATGTCCGCCGCCGTTTTTGTAAAAATGACATTATCATGGTAACGCAAAAAATAAGTGTCGTAGGACGTTATAAATTGGTTTGCTGATGTGTCTTGATCTAAGACAGGTGGCTACTGAAAATCGGTGTGCTGCATCAAAAGCCTAGATGGCCACCACTATGGATCTGCCTGAACAGCGTCATCGCAATGACTCCAAAAATAAGTGGCCTGAAACTTTTAATTTGGTATGGTGGTGCATATTGACCTATTGCATGGGCGGCACGGTGGCATGGTGGTTACCACTACTGCCTCACAGCAAGAAGGTCCTGGGTTCGAATCCGGCCTGGGGCCTTTCTGTGTGGAGTTTGCATGTTCTCCCCGTGTTCGCGTGGGTTTCCTCCGGGTACTCCGGTTTCCCCCACCCACAAAACATGCAATATAGGAACCCTCCCTCCTTCCTGTATGGCTCTGTGTGAATGTTTGGTGGTCGGAGGGCAGGGCAGCTGCTCCTGACTGGTTGTGAGAGGAGGGCTCTTGATGCCTTTTGTTGGCTTTATGTAAGCTACTGAATACACCAAAAAAAAAACAAGACAAGCATCACTGTCGACATCAAAACAGCTGAATGTTTGTTATTACTGAAGTGCTCAGGGATTAGAATACCACATTTTGTACTTTAACTACACTCGTATCTCACTGGAAAAGCAACAAAAATCGATTGATTCTTCAATTCGCCGCAAATACAGTACATACCTCACCCATGCAATTTTAAGAGATCTGAGTATGCTATTTTCAAATAAATAAACCAATCAAATTATTTGAAAACCCTTGTATTCTGTTTTCATTTACATTTTACACAATGTTCCAACTTTTTTGGAAATGGATTGTACTTTTGCAAAGCTATAACAGGTAAAGGATTTGGCATCACACCTTAGGAACGATTTAAAGACACTTTATTTCTAAGTAACTCATATGTATTCTCCCCAAGTGAGTGTTACAAAAATGGGAGACTCCAGAAGTTGGCCCCCTAGCTGTCGATCAGCACCAACAGCTGCAGGAGGAGGTCGTCTCCATTCATGGCGGAGTCCAGCTCCATCTCGCCATCCAGCATATCATCGGCAAACTCAGTGAGCAGTTCATCAAGGTTGAGGGGTGCAGAGCCGGAGGTGTGAGGGATCGCTGTGCACTGGCGGTGAGACTTTAGCATCGTGCTGCTGCTGGTAGTACAGAGAGGCTCGTTACAACAGCCTCACCCACACAAGCACGTCTGCCTCAGGACCAAACTACTTTACATAATGACTGCAACTGCCAATTCAGCCCAATCACGCTCCCCATTTTCCATCCAATCATTTCATTGCTATGCCACTTTTACCTATGCACTACAATAAGGTCCAGAGGCATTTAGACGGGGAAATTTCAATGAAGGTGTTCAAAGCAGTTCAATACAAGACTCAAGAACATCAACCAGAGTGGACAGTCAGCAGTGTAAATATAGAGCATTTGCATCCATAAATTTATACCCTGTTAAATTGTTACAATGCCAAAAATTATGAAACTCGGAGATGTATGCTATTTTCACTCTCTGGTATGGTTGCAAAACCCCCAAAGCTTTCACTTTCAAAACACAAACTGGCGAGCTGTGGGCGGCAACTCTACAAACCAAAACAGGCAGACACAGGAGTGAGACATATTCAGATAAGTGCCTGCTAATACAGGTCAAGACCACTTTAAACAGTGCCATACAGCATCCATCGTTTTGATTTTCACTCCAACCCACGCACACCTCATTATACAGCATTCAAGAGCTTCTTAAGCTGGTATTTAAAAGAACAAAAGGTGATGATTTGAAGCATAAATAAACCGTGTCAGGGCAGCGAGTCCCCAGGAACAGGACAGATCAGCCCTAAGCCCTAATTTTAAGGGTACTGGGGAGTCTGGGCTGCTTTGTGGGAGACTTTACCTTTGCAAAGCAGCAGGAGGGTCTTTGGCAAGAATGTGCAGTGGCTCGGTGCTGGTGGAGCTCTGCTCTGCTGTACTGGGGCTTCTGTTAATGTTCTGTAGCGTTATCTCTTGGAAGGTCTTCACCCTCTCCACCTCAACCAGAGACTCCGTCTTCCCATTCACAGCACCATTCTGCAGCAGACGGACCAAAAGTCACATTTATTCAGCCCTGATCCTGGACATCTACCATGCTTCAACTCCACAAGAAAACATCTCAGTCAAGCTAGAGCATGGCTGCCTATGCCTTTTCAAAGAGATCTACAGTCCTTTCAGTTTCCACTCTAACCTTAATTTGAGGTGCCTGATTTGACCAAATAGCTGCATGAGGAGAAGCCCAGCAGATGAAGTCAGATTGTCCTGAACAGACTGAAGAACCACAGGACAGTAGATCTCCAAGCACAGGGTTTGGCAGGTCTAAATCAGGCTGACTTCAGCATTAAATATAGAAATAACACACAGCTGCTGCTCACCTCTGTAGTGCTGGGAGTAGCTGGCTTCTCTTTTCTGGCACTAGTATTACAGCCACTGTCTGCTCCTGTAAATGTACACAGTCCCTATGAACAATCAACTGCAGAAAAACGTGAGCAAAAACCTAACACATGGGAATCATGTCCGAGGGCCAGAAATGCAAAGTCCCACTGTGTATTTTTTCCACATAATTTCACCAATTAGATCCACCTCCTGGTTATTTAACAAATAGTGGGGAGGACTTTTGCAGTCTATGTCTGGACCTCATGCATCTGGCTACCACACCAAACTGAAGTACATCAAGGAACAGCTCATGAGAAACTAACCCCGAGAGGGGAAAGGACAGAGGATGAAGGCTCACCAGTGTCCATGTTCCTGCGGATGCGCAGTATCCTCCTCTTGAGCGGAGCAGACAGAGGAGCTGGCGACTCCTCAGCCTTCACCTCCTGCACCGTGGTCTGCATTCGAGCCGCCTTCTCCTTCCGGATCTCTTCCAGGGTCTTAACCCGGATCTCGCCGGGGTGCCTGGCAGCCTTCTTGCAAGGGACCTCCTTCTCGGGAGGCCCCTCTTTCCTCCCCATGAGCTCCTCCTCCTCGTTGTCTCTGGACAGCTTCCTCTTTCTCTCCAGCTGGAGCTTGGGGGTCTTCACAAGGACGGCCCCAGGAGGTGCAGCGCTCGACTTTGTGGGGCTGGGGCCCTTAGTTCCGCACCAGTCGACCTTGTGTAATTGGGCCTGTGCCAGGGACCTGGCCGCCTTCTCCTTTCGAATCTCATCCAGAGATTTGATTCGGATCTCACCCTGCACCTCCTGCCGTGCTGGGGCTGAGAAATCCACAGAGGGCTCAGTCTCACATTCCCAAAGACATTCTTGCAACTAACCACAGCCATATTGCATCAGCCTTTATAGCCAAGACAAGACCCTTTGGGTCTAACAGACACTGTGTATTATTCCATTTAATGCATGTGCAGCTGAGACTACATCATCACCAACAAAAATGTAATGCACTATGCCGTTAATTTTAGACTGTATTACCCAGTGCCAGCACACACAAATGTATACCCAGCTGCATATTGACCAAATGCTAAGACTTTTCTAGAATGCACATATCCAATCAAGTGTCTACCTTGGGTGAGGGTAAAGCGCAGGGGCTTTACAAAAGACCTTCCTTTCTCCTTATACTCGCTGAAGCCTTTGTTGCACTGCCCTGAGTAAGACATCCATCCAGAGCCCTGGTATGGCCAGGCAGCTGTCTGACCTAAATGAGGTTAGCAAGTGTTTGCATGGCTCCTCAATTCACCACCATTTCATTCTTACCACGTCACAGAGGAACAGGGGTTCGGAGTCCCCAAACAACAAATGCAGAAAGTTAAGCACAAACACACAAAACTGAAGAACAGAGGGCAAGCCCCTTCTTCACTGTCTGATAGAAACCGATGGTAAAATGACTTGCGGTTAGTTAGAGGTGATGACATACAACTCGTCGAGCTAATGCTGCTCATTGGCATTACTTTCTGTGAAGAATATTTCCACTGCATTAGCAACATTTTACCTTTATTATTATTGTGATTTTGTTGTTGTTATTATTATTATAAGAATCGTAAAATTTTTAATTTATTGTAGGCCTGAATAATTAATAACGATCGCTAATACATTTCAAAAGTTGCGATAATTGGTCACGCGTGGTTACCCGTGAACACACACTTACCCTTACAAGACATTGTGGCGAGAGCAGCAGTCTGCAAAATATTTCGCTAAATATCTTCGTCTACACGAAAACGTGAAACCGACTACAAACGAGTATTCTCCGAGGTAGCCACAGGCAGCGATAAGTTAAACATTTTTATGCAGGTCAATAGAAAATCACGCAACGCAACAGCGGTTTTGCGCAAAATGAGCTGGAAGTCATTGTTTTCAGACAGCTCCGTTTCACATGTTCGCAAGATGAGCAGAAACTATAATTTAAAAAAAAAACTCCACAAGGCGTTTTTAAAATCTCTTTTTTGTGACCCTATTGAAACAACTTGGAGTTACTGAAATATTTCCAGAGTGCCACGGAGATTTGTTCTTTTTAATGTATTTCTGCACTTTAGCATGTGTGATTTGCTGCTGACTGGAGATCAGTTAAAACTCATTTTTTTTTATTTACATAAGGCCTGTCTTTTCACAGTGCTTGTTGTTCCTTTCTCAGATTTCACTGAAAACTTAAGTCATGATAATTAATACATGTCTCCTTGGCCCCACAGTGAAATCAGTCAGTCAATACACATCTGTGGTTGAAGGTTTTTATTTTTGCTATTCAAAGGTAAAATATAGGTCATTCATATCAATTGTATTAGTTATATCATTTCATCGTAACACCTGGTCTACTCACAGTAAAATGCTGATTGTTAACAGGATTTTTCAGTTTATTGCTCGTGAACAGAGAATAAACAGAAGATAATTAATATCTCAAATAAATTTCATGCTAAATTGCAATATTGGTCCAAAAAACTCGCAGTCAGATTATTTTTCCAAAATCGCTCAGCCCTGATTTATTTAAGTCTATTTCTTTATTTTCATGGTTAATTACACTTACAGTTCACTATGGACATACTGCGCCATCTGCAGGCACGGATTAAGAATGCAGAGGCCCCTGGGCACAAAATTGATCAGATTCCGCTCACTGCCGGGCAAACACGGTAACAACACCAGTCCTCCTGCTGGTCACCAGTAACCATCGCTTGCATTAATTTCTAATTAGCAGTTTATTCAAGTCAATAGGACAAATAATTAACTAGTTAGCATGCTAGTGTTTTTGGCCATTAAAGTAATACGTTATAAGAATAACTGTTGTTGTATAAACTTTAAAAAATGTTTATTTAATGGAAAAAAGCGTTAGCAAGCTAGCGAGCTAATATCTGGCTAATATAGTGTAGCGGTTGGTAGCCAGATAACACACCGAGTTGACAAGTAGCGTCACTTTAATGAAGAAGCTGTTGTTAGACCAGCCAAGCCACATAAACAGAACTGATAAAAAGAACAGGTGCATAGACATTTCACTCCCGAAGCCTGCGAAACTTCCTCGCTTCCTTCTGTTCCAACCCCCACAGTTCCTTGCACCCACAAAACCACCCCCACATTATCCCAGTAACCCAATCACAGAACATCAGCTTGAACGCAACCATAACATTACAATAACCCCTAGTAAACCCATACAATGAGTGACTCGCTACACTAGTAATTTATTCCATTGTCTTGAACAGAGCGCCAAATAGAACCTAACGCATTTAGTTTCCCCAATAATACGACACTGATATTTATGGGATAAACAGGATCTCAAATATGTAAGCCTGAGATATCAAATTTATTCGACTCGAGCAGTCATTTTCGTTTCAAAAATTTTATTGCTCCAGCTCACTCAGTAGAGATCCTCTCGCTTCCTATGACGATGGATTTACGGAACCAACCTTCAGCGGAATATGAACAAGGGTGGACCATATTGTACGAGTAGTCTGATTAATAAATGTATTTATTTTTAACAGCCTTAGAGGTAGTGTTCTGTCTATGGACCAGTCACAGACGGAAGACGAGACATCGGCGCTGCTGGGATGAAGCTGAAGAGCTTGTCTGGTGAGAGAGAAAAAAGGCTCACCACTTTATCCCAGCCTTCCCCAGCGCTCTAGCAAGCCCTGACATTGTTGTTATTTAGCCATGCTGTTCAATCAATTAATTTCATTATTTTTTCAAAAAATAACTTTTTTTATTGGTGTCAGCATATAACAAATATAGTACAGTCACTCAAATATCACCATAGTTTTAAGATGATCAACATCAGAGTGTAACAAAGAAAAAGAAAGACCAACCAATAAAACAGAGCAAAACACAACAGCAAGTCAAAACAAAACACAGAAAAACAAAACAGAACCAACCAAAACCAAACCGAAACAAACAAAACAAAAGCGTGTGTGTGGGGGGGGAGCGGGGGAAACTTGTCAGGCAAACTGTTAAAATAAACCGCCGTGCCAAAGTGACCGTTTACAAAGGCATTCAGTATATAAAAGTAGGTAGCAGCAGAGAATAAATATAGGTCACTAACAGGCCAGAAATTATTCTGTAGGAGGAGCTGACATGTTGTTAAAATAAAAAATAAGTGGTAAAATGACACCTTAATACATGACACCTGTCATCTTAATAAATTTATGCTGGTGATTTGAGTGCTCCAGTTTCTTCTTTTGATTTAAACAATAAATGGTTTCCATTCTTTATAAAAGCTGTTAGTGGATCTCCTGAGAGAGAATTTTATATTTTCCAGGCTTTAAAACACATTTCATCATTCAACCAGACTTGGAAAGGAGGGTGGCTTCGGAGATTTCCATGATTGCAATAACCGTCTTCTTGCTAGGTGTGTTGTAAAGGCAATTATATCTCTATTTTGCGCTGTGCAGTGTAAAGGTTCTGAAGGCACACCAAATATAGCTAACAGCGCGCAAGGTTGTAAAGGTATCTGTAATACTGTGGACAATGTATCAAATGCAGAGAACCAGAATCATTGCAGTTGTGGACATGACCAGTACATGTGTGCAAGATGTGCCTGGGGCTCACCACAGCAGTCACATTTTGGATCAGACTCAGGATAATTAATTTTATTTTAATGAAAAAAAAAAATTCCAGCTTGAAATTTTTAACAGCCTGTTCAGTCACTACATCCTGGTGCCTGACCTGAGTGATTGAAACAGCTAATATTATGGCTGAAATAGGTGGAAGTATTAGATAAGTTTTGGGATTTGTAAACTGGTAACCTACCCGCCACTGAGTCTCCCCCATCCGAATCGGTGTCGGGGAGACGTGCTCAGTCGGAGTAGAGGCTGGGGCAGTGGCAGCTGCTGTGGCGTTTCCTACGTCTTCTTGGCCAGCATCATCTCTACTCGCAAACCATCGATGGATTGCTGGTATTTTTTCTCAGTATGTTGTCTCGGTTTCTTTCTCTTCTTTATTTTTCTTTTTGCTTCTCCAACGTTTATTGAACAAGTTTCAAGGTGCAAAAAGTAGAAAAAGGTCACCAGATTCGACACCACCTGACCACCTGATTCATCTTCATCAGACGCAGCCAGCAAACCAAACATAATTTTTTTGTGTAACTTAGAGTTGATTGTTTCGTATTTCAACAGATATTTGCACACAAACGCGCAATTAATTTATCCGATTAGAAGTAAAAAAAATAAATAAATAAAATAAAAATAAATAAAACAGTGGGTGCTTGGAGGCCCCCTAGAGGTGAGAGGTCCCTGTGCACCGGCCCACTCAGCCGGTAGTGAATCCATGCTTGCATATAGGAGTTTTTCCATGAGAATGGCTCAAATTAGACTCTGGCTTTTTCACATTTTTTACCAAAATGTATTATTTGTATGAATGCCCCACAGCATTAAGGACATATTCAACTATCAGAAAAACATTTTCCCCACCTCAGGCATTAGCTTTCTGTGATTATTGGCCATTATTTCAAGATGCGGGTACAGTTATTCTTCAACCCCGCTATGTACACTATGGAAGCTCATTGAATATGATCATAAAATGTATTTCTAAAGAATGTAATATTTTTATATTAATCTGATGTCCCCCACACTAATTCAATAATTGCAAATACAAAAATGACATAAAATCTCACATTTTTGCTGCACTAAAGCCTGAAATGTGCCTATGAGTGAAAGAACTAAAGAAGAGGTCAGGGGAACACCAGATGCAGGAATCCAAAAGCGTTTATTGAAACACCAAACACTAAATGAGAAAGGTTGGCAACAAGCCAGAAATAAAACACTGTGCACATGCACTGAACCAATGGGAAAACTAAGGTACACTGTCCAACGCAGGGGGAAACAGAAATACACACTTCAAGAGTGGCTAAACTAGAAAAACAAAAACTGAACCTAACTAAACTGACGGACACACTGGGAGACATAGACAAGGGGCAGACAAGACGTGGGCGCAGCAGAACACAAGACACGGGAATCGCACAAAGGAAATACTCGGGAAAGCACAGGAGCTGAGATTTCACAGTGTAGCACATAGCAAATACAAAGTTCCGTCTGACGGTCCCTTCTCTCTTTCCCGCTGAAATACCCATGGGAGGCGGCAGGGACTCGGAACGCAATCTCGAATGGAAACAGAAACAAATGGGATTAATAAAACAATAACACGAGAACCGGGTTTACATTAATGAGTCGGGACAAGACACCGAGACAATCAATCAAACTAGACGGTTAAGATTGAGGTAATCTAAACGTGACGAGTAAAAAGCACCATGAGAGAAGCAAAGGAAAGCACAGCTTTAAACGCAGTTAATCAGGGAAAGCTTAGGAAGGAATTACAAAAGATAGAAACACTCGCACTCGCTAATGAGTTAATTAAGGTTAATACTACGTGACAAAATTAAGTGCTGGTTAGGTTAGTACAGGTTAGTAATTATCCTATCAGAGAACACATTCACTGAGAGTTGAGCGAAACACAGAATTAAGCACAAGTGGAAGCAATGAATGAAATACCACAGCCGATTCCGAATGAGGAAACGTGATTGGACAACGAGACGCAGGCATGCTCAAGGCTGTCGCACGACACCACTGGAGTTGGGCAAGAGAGAATCAATCGTCAGCCGGCGGGAATGACAGCAGAAAAATAAAGCGAGAGTAAGGCACAGGAGAAAAAGCACAAGCACAATGGCAAAACAGCACACTTGAGGCAGAACCATAACAGAGCTCTTGTCATTTTTCATCAAAAATGTGGTTTAACTGAAGAATTTTCATCAAAATCAATGATCTTATGATAGCCCTCAACATTTTAGTCAGAAGTCAGCAAACATTATTTTTTTAAATTAAACTTTTTTTAAAAATAATGAATGAACATGTAGGTGTGACGGGGTTGAGATGAGGGTAACGGGGTTGAAGATGGTAACAGGGTTGAGGGACAAATACAACTTTACATAGAAATAGTTGTTTTTTACTCTCAAATTCACTGGATAGGATTTTCTATGAGCATTGTATTTCATTATGTAACCATAAGAAGGACAACAGATATAAATTGCAGTTGAATTGAGTTTTATTAACCAAAGTTAAAAACAACTACAACAACATATTATCTGTCAAACATTGAAAAGTGAATTGCTCAAATGTAACATAATGTGGAGTGTGTGTGTGTGTGTGTGTGTATGTTCAGGCGTAAGAGCCAACCCTCATCTGGTCAAATATACTTTCAAAGGCTTCATGAGAAGTGTACTAAAAGGGACCTTGTGCCTGTTACAAACAATTAAACTTGTAAACTGTTGAACTGATAGTTATGATACCAATAATTATCAAACAGTTAATGATTTCAGTGTTTCTGTGTCCGTGTCAGTGTCAGTGTGTGTGTGTGTGTGTGTGTGTGCAGTATGCATACTGTGCGTTCAGACATAAGAGTCAAGCCTCATCTGGTCAAATATACTTTTAAAGTCCTGTTACATGCACGCATCTCTCCCTTCTTTCAGGATCAGCTTTAAGGCGCTCGATACTTCCTGTGCCTTTCTGCTGCTGTTGTTGGTGCCATCTTACTCACAGCTTAAACATGGAGCATAGATCATATTCAGCATGCATGTGGCATAAGAATGTTGATTGAATTTCATAACAACTTAATTAAATAATTGGATTACAAGTATTAAAATCACAACCCCATCACAATCTCACAACCCCCTTTACAATCAAACACGTAACGTGGTTGAGTGTGACGGGGTTGTGATTTTCGCTCAAAATGGTTGCTGCTCTATGTAGTCAATACCAGAGAGAGATCACATGGCATGCATGAGATTCAGAATTAGCATATATTCTTTAAATAACTAAAACCTTTTTCATAAGTAATAGTTTTCGATCTTTATTTCATGTTACGGTCTTGAGTCATTGAGTTTGACGACCACGATATCACAAGATGAATGATGAAAATAAAGGAAAAGAAGGGAGCAACTTGCCTGTTTCTCTTGTCCTGTTGACCAAAAGACTTCAGTGATGTCACTTCCTGATGTTCATGCTATTACAGATCATACCATTGGATTTATGGGGGGGAAATCATTTATGTAACGGGGTTGAGGGGTTACTCAGGGACAGAACTAAATAATGTGATTTAAATGAATAATTATCAATTAATTTTGGAAAAAAAAAACACCAGCAGGAGAGCACAAACAGATGTTTAGGTTGATATCAAAATTTACTGACTTTTTTTTTTACAGTTTTATTTGGTATTTTCAAATTATACCTTCATCAAGGCTGTGAAGGACATGACAAAATACAGCACCCTCCATAGTTATTGGCACCCCTGGTAAGATGTGTTAAAGGCCTGGACGAGGACGCAAGGTTATTTTGCCACCATGCACAGTGAGGATGGTAAGAGAAATAAAAAGTTCTCCAAAGCTCACTGTTAAAGAATTGCAACAAATGGTAGCATCTTGGGGTCACAAAGTCTCCAAAACAACCATCAGGCGCTATCTACCAACAAGCTGTCTGGAACGCATGCACGGAAAAAACCTTTTCTCAAAATCATAAATGCAAACGTCTGGAGTTCGCTAGGCGGTACTGGGACTTCAACTGGGACCATGTGCTTTGGTCAGATGAGACCAAGATAGAGCTTTTTGGCAACAAACACTCTAAGTGGGTCTGGCGGAACACAAAAGATGAGTATGCAGAAAAGCACCTCATGCCCACTGTGAAGTATGGGGGAGGATCGGTGATGCTGTGGGCCTGTTTCTCTTCCAGAGGCCCTGGGAACCTTGTTAGGGTGCATGGCATCATGAACGCTTTGAAATACCAGGACATTTTAAATCAAAATCTGGTGGCCACTGCTCGAAAGCTGAAGAGGTAAGATAATGACCCTAAACATGTGGCCAAATCTACACAGAAATGGTTCACCAGACACAGAATCAAGCTCCTCCCATGGCCATCTCAGTCCCCAGACCTCAACTCCATTGAAAACCTGTAGAGTGATCTGAAGAGGAGAGTGCAGAGGAGAGGACCCAGGTCGCTGGATGATTTAGAGAGATTGTGCAAAGAGGAATGGTCAAAGATCCCTCTTTTTGCATTCTCCCATCTTGTGAAACATTATAGGAGAAGATTAGGTGCTGTTTTGTTGGCAAAAGGGGGTTGTACAAAGTATTAACATCAGAGGTGCTAATAATTGTGGCACACATGATTTGATGTAAAAGAATGATTTCTTAATGTGGGATTTTTTTTCCCTCTGAATAAATGCACTTGAATTAAAGGTTGGATTTTCCTCTTTTTTCATTGTGGTCCTATACCATTTAGAAAAAAAATGAATTTATTAGAAGCTAAAGAACACATCTTAACCAATAACCACATCTTGCCAATAATTATGGAGTACACTGTAGGTGGTGTCAACTGAAAAAAACTATATTAATTCTCATAAAAAGATAAAATTTTAACTTTTTTTTTTTACTCTGTTTTAAAGGAGACATTTCAATGTATATGTTAAGCTGTTAAAATATAAATTTTGGTGACCCAATAGATAAAATACACCTAAAGAGGTGAGAGGGACTGAAATTGTGCCATTTTCATGGAATGACTCATAGATGATGCATTGTCCTCTCCCCGCAGCTTCCAGCCTCCTTCAATGCGACCCAGGCGATGGCTTTTGACGGCTGTTTCCACGACAACGACATTGACCTCCCGTCCTTCCCAGAAATCTCCAGTACTAGTCTGGAACAGCAGGTGGACTCTCAAAATTTATCAGAGCCTCCTCGTGTCCAGGGTACGAGACTGAAGAGGAAAAGCTCTGTCAGGAAGAACATCAACTTCATTATGAGCAACAGCTACATGATCGACTCCTACTCCCGCATTCTCTTTCCACTCGCTTACCTGCTCTTCAACATCATCTACTGGAGTATGTACTCTTAAGCTCCCCTGCTACTTTGGAATATGTACTCTCAAACGCATCTGATACTTTGGAGTATGTACATTAAACACCCCTGCTACTTTGGAGCATATACTCTGAGACACTCTCGCCATGGTGGAGTACATGTTCCCTTCAACACACCAGCTTTTCAGTAGTGTGCACACTTGTTTGTCTGGAGTACCTATGTGATAAACACAGTTGGTACTCTGGAGAAAGGACTTTTATACACACCTGCAATTCTGGAGTTTGCACTTTTCAAAATGATTTCAACTCCGGAGTACATACTCCTCAATCACTCCTGCTTCTCTGAAGTGAGTACTTTTGAACATACTGGAATCTCTGGATTGTGTACTCTTTGAATATGTCTGCTGCTGTATAGTTAAACTATTGATTATGGTCCATCCAAGATCCTAATTTAATCTAACCTTACCAGGATCTTTGAACATCTTGACAGAATACCTAAAGATGGCAGTGAGGATCTTGAAGAGATCTTCATCAAATCGTGAAGCGACTCAGTTTCTTGAAAACTGGAAACCTGGAGGGCCTCTGTGAAACATCGCTGAAAGGTCCTGTTTGGAGCAGTTTCTGAGGCTAATTGATGATTTAAAGCATTACAGCTAGTAGGGCTATCTGGTCGGATCAAGAGCAAGTTGATCATTTAATCAGTCAGGTTAGTAAGGTGGCACTTGAACCTCCTGCTACCTTATGAGTTATCTCATTTTAATGCCACCGCTCACTGAAATAAACAAGGGTGAACTCAATGGGTATTGTATCAACCCTCTAGATTTCAACAGACTACTTGGACTGTGGTTCATTGCTGGCAAATCAAACCAAAATCACATTATAATAATGAAACCCATTCAATGTACTATTGCAGCTGCTTTGTAATCAGGTCTGATGAAAAGTCAAATTTACATTCATGAAAACAGATGTAAAACAAGAAAACCGAGCAAAAGAAATGAAGAAATATATATTTATCAATGTACCCCACATCTCAGAACACTGCAACACTAAATTATTCCTCTGTTGAGCATTATACTTTAACACAATTCTTTTGCTCCAGGACACTACATTGCACTCACCAGTAAGCAAACCCCAGAATGCTACACAGAATCAAATCTGCACATGCTGCTATACTCCCATGTGAAAGACCACGGCTTCACTCGAGAAAAAAAACAAAAAAAACAAAAACAATCCTCTCAACTTCTGACAACAGCCCACGGTATATGGAGAAGGGAAATATTTGTGTAGCGTATAAGTGTGCCTGAGTATAGGAAAACGAAATTCATGGCTCATTGATCTCTAGGGTTTTTCTCCTTGCTGCTGCTCTGTCTCTTGGACAGTTCTACATCGGAAATATCCATGTCCTAGTGAAGTCTGATTGGTGTTTTTCACCCATGCTGGTGAAGCACTGAATTGTGGGATATCACATGATATCAATAAACCCCACATGGTTGGCTCCTCTAGTGCACCAGAACTGCCAAATTATGATATTAATATGAATGCATAAAAAATTACAAAATGGATGAAGGTTTCAAAAAAGGTTAAACATCAGTGCCTCTGCAATGTCATGTAAGACAACAAAAAAGAATTAATACTGAAAATGAAAAAAAAAAACCTCACAATTTGGAAATGAATAAATGCAGTAAAAAAGTACAGTATTTATGTATTTTTAATTTTCTGGTTTGGAAGTTCTGGGCCTCTGTAGTTTCTCATGCATTCTGCTCTTTCAATAATGTGTCAGCTACTTTTGCTTAAAGGATTTTTTTATTTTATGTATATTTCCCAATGTAGTTTGTTTATTGCTGTGTCATTTACTGTGTGTTTATACTTTGAAGAACTATGTGTAATGAGTAAATCATCTGTCTGTGTATATGTGTGTCTTTATTTATTCCTGAAGGCTACATTTTCTCAGTGTTTGCACTCTTTCCCCAGCAAGAGTTGGGGTGACTGATTATCATAAAAAAGCACCAGTGTCAGTGGTGTTGGTCTGAGCCTGACCAAGTACTGCGTGGTGAGCAGACATATAAATACAAAGTATTAATTAAAATGAACCAAATGAAAATATACCAAAAATAATAATTTGCCCGTAACAGTTTGAACACAGCATTTTCACCCAACTCCTGTTATTTTCTCGAGCTTGAGAGATTGGTGTTTTATATAGTCCTCTCATTAGAATAATTGATGAAGCTACTGGCCACAGCTGCAGTGATTGAAAGTACCTCCAGCTGTGGCCCTGCCTTTTTGTAGGTTTGGTGCTGCCCTCTGTTGTGTGATTGCACACTTCACCATGGAGAGAGTAGTCTTGTTAGATCTTGTGTGATAACAAATCTGACTTAAAAATGAGTATCATCTTCTTTTTTAGATGTTCAAGTTTTTAAGATGACTGGGTAAAGTGTTGCACCATATGACATTGTAGTAGTTGATATGTGGCTCAAACAGGGTCTTGTGGAGGGTTAGGAGAGCAGATGGTGGGAGGAAATATCTTATTTTGAAGAATTGTCCAACGAATTTGGATAATTCACATAACAAATGTTCATGTTGCATCTAAAGCTTCGTGACTAATCAATGAAGACCCCCCTGGAACTTAGCCTTTCTAACTCCTTGTCATTTATTTTGAGACAGATATTATGTGCATGCATTACATTCATAATTGCTCAAAATACAACATAATTTGTCGAACTAATGTTGAGAGATAATTTGTTACACTTGAACCAGTTATCAACTTTCTGTAATTCTGCATTTAGTAGATCTTGTAGTTCAACTGGGTTCTTGTGTGACAAAAACAGATTGGTATCATCAGGAAACCTTATGTAGTATTTTAGATGAAGTTGCAAAATCGCTAATATACTGTATAAAAAGCAGCAGCCCCAAAATTGAGCCCTAGGGGGCCCCATATTTGATGTCCTGATATGGAGATTTATAATCATTAATATGCACATATTGTTGCCCTCAAAATAGTTCCTGAACCAGTTGAGCACAGGTCCTCTGATTCCATAATGGTAAAACTTTCAATGTAATATTTCAAAATCGATAGTATCAAAAGCCTTTGAGAGGTCCAGGTAAATGCCAATTCGAAAATCACCTTAGTCGATGGCATCGTGAGTTTTTTTTAAATAAGATCCAGTATTGCAGTGCAGGTTCAGGTTGTACTCTTTTTCCTGAAACCATACTGGGAACCAGTGAGAATATTTAACTTGTCGAGATAGTCACTCAATCTGCTGTACAATACTCTGTCAAGTACATTTGAGACAGTAGGTAGAACAGGTATAGGATGAGAAATGCTGAAATTGTTTTTGTTGCCAGATTTGAATATTGGTACAATTCTGGCGATTTTGGTCATTTTTGGCACAACAGCATGGAGTAATGATAGGTTGATGCAATGTGATAACAGTTTTACAATTATATTCACAACAGCAATCAGAATTTTACTGCAAATTCCTTCAATGCTAGTCATGCGAAAGCCCTTCAGATTTGTAATTATTTTATGAAGTTCTGTAGTATCAGTAGGTTTCATGAAAAAAGAGTGCAGATAATTTCCAGAGAGGTAGTGTTTGAAAGAGACCCCCAAGGATTGGGTTATTTTTTTCGCAAGGTCTTTGCCAATGGAGACAAAATACCTGTTTAATTTGTCAGCGAGATCAGTTAGTTTACCATTTACAGGGTCAGGGAGCACCGATGATTTCTGGCCGCTGTTAAGGATTTTGTTTAGTATTGACCAGGTCCTTTTGAAAACACCCATGGCTGCATTTATATTTTCTGCATACTTGCATTTGCTCTTTCTTATAATGTGGCTGAGCTTATTTCTATAGGTATTGTACTTGTCTTTTATGATTGTCACTGTCACTGGTCCCCAACAAGTCAGCTGACTGTCTGAGAATGGAAAACAGGCCCTGTCACTGACCATTCCCACTAATGGCAGCCACGAATGACCACTGAAGCTCAAAAGCACCACATCTGGTTACAGCAAGCATTTGATAGATTCCGGACAACAAAGTAAACTGGTTGTGAGATGAGGGCTCTTGATGTTTTTTGCTGGCTTTATGTCAGCTATTGAATACATACACAAAAAAAAAAACAAGTCAAGCATCACTATAGGCACCAAAAACAACTGAATGTTCGTTATTACTGAAGTGCTCAGGGATTAGTATACCACATGTTGTACTTTATGTCCACTCGTATCTCACTGGAAAAGCAATAAAAATCAATTGAATCTTCAATTCCCCACAAATAAAATACATATACCTCATCCATGCAATTTTAAGGGTTCTGAGTATGCAATTTTCAAAAAAAATATAAAGTTCAAATGATTTGAAAACCCCCGTATTCTGTTTTCATTCACATTTTACATAACGTCCCAACTTTTTTGGAAATGGGATTGTACTTTTGCTAAGGTGTAACATTAGCTTTATTGGTTTTACAATTTAGACAATGTTACAACCAACAAGCTTAAAGTTCACAAATACAAACAAAGCAGGCCAGGTTAAAACACAGAAGGAAAATCTCCATAAATCACACCAATTAAATACTTACAAATTAATATTTCAAAATTCATCAAAGGCCAAAGTTACAAAAGAGTTACCGGTCTAGAATTAAGATTATAAGGAACAGAAATGAATATAGCACAGATGTAAAGTACACACAACTTAATAGCCCACATGACCATTTTAAATTTGCCAAAAAAATAAAATAAAATAAAAGGAAAAGAAAAAGGATTTCATTTTAATTAGGAAATCAAGAAAATACAAAAAATGTTATGGTCAAGAAGGAAGAGAAAGAAAGCAAGACACACATACTCACAAAGACACATTGTACTTTCACAACAAAACACGCAACAACCCCATGAAGTACTTCAACAGAACAAATAAAAATAAATGGCCCATACAGTATAAGGTGCTAAGGTGTAACAAGGTAAGGATTTGGCATAACACCTTTGGCACGCTTTAAAGATATTTTATTTCTAAGTAGCACATATCTATTCTCCCCAAGCGAGTGTTACAAAAATGGGAGACTCCAGGGCCCGATTCACAAAGCATCATATCTTACCACTAGGAGTACTCCTAAGTCGCGCTAAAACATTTTATGTAGGAGTAAAATCTTAAAAGTTATTCACAAAACCGCTGAGAGCAACTTTTAGGAAAGAAAACTGGAAAGAAAACTCCTAGAATAGGAGTAGCTCTAAGATAGGTGGGAGTAATCTCCGTTCTATTTCATACGTGTTCCGCCCTCTAACGGGCTTCGCTATTAGTTACCCCAACAAGGCTCCGCCTCGGTGCCTGAGAAAGAAAATTGAACTCACCTGCTCCGTAAGAGGGGGTAGCATACTCACCTCCCATAAAGCCCCGGCGTTGCCTATGCTCGTCTCCCTTTTTCACTCAGCCTCGAGAGAATGAAGAACTCATAATGATTTGTGTGTGAAATGGATAAGCTGTGCCAGCAGTGTGCCTCCCCGATGGTATCCGAGGATCAGCATGACGACTGCTTCGTCTGTCAGGGCTTGCGGCACGGTGGTTTTGGCAGAGGTTTGTTGGGAATAAAAATGACGCGGCCCGGATGCGTGGCCTCCATGTCGGCGTGCTGCGCCACTGAGCAATTTCCATTGAAATGAATGGGCGGCCATTTTCCAATTGTATATCCAGTGAAATATAAAACATCCTTGGAGAAAACGTACCTCAAACGCTGTTGTGCACCAATGCACACCGGTTGGAGGAAACAGGTCATTCAACCCAGAAACCGTAACAAAACAAAGTGCACCGGTGTGTCTTTGAATGCACCCCTGGACAACCAAACTCATGCACGAGCTGTCATCAATCTCCTAGTATCAGTTCTTATTTTACAGGCCCTCTTGAAAACATCGAACAGTTGCGTCAGACAAAGAGCAAAATAATGAAGGAGGACTGAATAGCTGTCTTGCAATAGGCGTGACCTAGCTGTCACGAATACGAGGTCAAGCTTTGTCCGCCATTGATGATGTGGCCAAACAAAGCTCCAGGCTTTTGACGCTACACACTGCTCACAGAAAAGTAGAGGAAATGCTGAGTAAGTGTGCCATCGTTGGCTGTTCCAATCGGTCTGACCGGGAGAGGGAGAAACGATTTCACCATGTGCCCGATATTATACGGAATCAGGGTGAAAAAAACTTAGGAGTAGTCAATAATTCGACGAGCTAAATGGTTTTCAAGCATCTCCAGGGCCGACTTGGGCATACACAAGAAGGAAATCCGCTTTTATAGTGACCACTTCATCCGTGGTTGGTTTTTTTGTGATTTTATACTTGAGACAGTTTGTATTGGATTATAGTTGCAAACTGATAACAATACACCTATTTAAGAAAACTGTTGTTATGACCGCTTGGTCACTGCGGCATGTGTGTTCGCGTGTCGCGCTACTGGAAGTGCTCCTGGTTGACTTATTTGCAGTAATTATGACTGGTTTGCTTGTGTTACTTTGGTTAGTAATTAAGGTTGTAGTTTCTTCTTAATGTTACATGATCGTAGCTGCTACAGTTGAAGCTAAAAGGAGAGGCGTTGTATCTGTTGGGCTGATAAGGCTGCAGTTAGTGAACCGATCCAGCTGGGAACTTAGCCATCGTGGATCCTTACAAAAAAAATGCTATTTGATTTGCCACTGGATACCATTAATTTACCATTGAGAATTTTCGTAAGGGTGGGCTAGCTCTGATGCTAAAGCTGTGTCTGGTATAACAAAAGATTTCTCTGCATTGCCGTGGCGGAATTTTATCCTCTTTAAAAAAATGTTTTGGCGAATTACAAGCTGAAACTTTTTTTTATTTCAGTGGGACTCCCCAGTATAATAAAGGCTATTTTAAATAATTATTTTGTGTATTTGTATCGTTTTGTCTGTCACAAACAAGAGATGTTGTTACCACCTGTGACACTGGATCTGTCAGGGTTTGTTTCCAGCCAAAATACGCTGCATGGAGGGCAGAGAGCCCCCACTCTCTCCGTAACAAGTTACAAGTCAATTCATTTAACCATAACCGTCCAAAGCTTTTAAATTGAGGCAAAAAAAATGATCCATAAAGCAAATATCCTGCATAGTTCCTCGACTTTAATAAGCAGCCATTGTAAAACAAAAAAAACATTAAGTGATGAAGTGATTACCTGATTTCGGGCTTCCACTAAGGGCCGGTTCATACTCTACGCAAGGTACACGAGCGAACGCGAGCATAGGTCCGTTCCATTCTGTTCGCAGAGAAGCCTAAACGCGCGTCCTTGCTGCGCTGTGCCTCGTTAAAAAGCAGTACACTGCTCATGCAATAGGGGGTAGCAAAGTCTCCTTCCTCTCCTCCTCCTTTTTTCTTTTTGGTGTGTTGAAGACAGCGTATGGTGCATTATTTGCTTTATCTCCCCTATTGGAATCTCACGGAAACGCGTTACAAAAATTTGGAAGACAGACTTTGCTACACAAGGAAGCAAGATGGCTACCTTGCGTTGCTCGATGTGGTGCCTTGCGTTTGCACTTGCGTACCTTGCTTAGGCCTGGGCCACACTGCCTGCAGCTGCGATACGTCTTCTTCATATCACATGCGTCTTCTCGTTTCGATTCCCATGTTATTCAATGAGAGCGGCCACACTGCATGCCGAAGCTGCGCGACTCGCGCATGCAAAAGCCGTACTGCTACCTTGTGGAAAATATAGATTCAGACTCTTGCCAAATTTTTCCTCACGACGCATGCAGAAAAAGGCAAAACAGAGCTGAAAATTACTGTCAGAAACAGTCATATCGCCATAAATACATGAATTTTGCCTAATTGCCGTGGATGCGTGTCTGTTGCAAGCATGAAGCAGACAATCAAAAAATGTAACAACACTTCCGGCATGTTTATCATATTAAAAGCCCAATTATATGGACATAATCCCTTCTGCTCAATTCAGCAATGCTTCGTGAAATATTGAAACATGTAGCGGGAAATTTGCGACTTTCATCGTAGGCTGCTGTCATTAAAGGGGATATAGCCAATGGAAAAGTATTTTGTCATTCTCAACTTATTTTTAAAAACTTAAATACAACGTAGCTCGTTTTATTTTGGATTTAGATTCAGCAAACTTTTTTATGTTTTGCGGTCACTTCGAGCAACCATAAGAGCACATTAACTTACTAGCTAACTTGCGTTTCTTTTGTTGCTCAGTATATTTTTGCCATTTTATTTTGATTGATGAATGGCCATAATATGTAGCAACTCAATTGCCACATTTCATCTAGCAAAATGTACTGTAAGCTAGGGCCGCTGTTGTGACATCCAAGAACCATGTACGCTGCCAACACTCACCTTACTTTTTCATATTAAAATGATATGGATATATCTATGAACTGAGTTGTACATTTCCATTTCTTTGAATAGCACCGATTCACATTACTCTATTTTGATGCGTTATGCATGTGTCAGCTGAGTAGCATCTAATGTAATATCCATATGAGTGCATTTATAGCTCCTTGCCGTCCGTCTGTGATCAACATTATAGACGCAGCCAAGTTGGTAAAGCGAGCTGGTGTTACAGTGCAAATATTTCAGCCATTTTATTTTAATTGATGAATGGCCGTAATTTACTCGATTGCCACACTTCATTTTGTAGCGTGGCAAAATGTATATTAAGCTAGGGCCGCTGTTGTGATATTGTAGAATCTGAACATATGGCTGATAAGCTCGATCCAGAGCCAGCAGTAAAACTTATGACATTCCCCTAGGATGTTCCTGCAGCCAGCCTGTGGGGGGTAGTATCTCTGGCTTTTCCCAGCGGGGGGCGAGGTCACAAAGCCCTGGCTGCCCCAAAACTCCTGTGAGAGTCATATCACTGTCCCCAAAGCCCAGTTACATTAATCTGTTTAAAATAATCAAAATCTCTAGGAAATTCAAAATATGTTTAACATCCTGTCAAGAAATCACTTATATACTTATAACCCAATGAAACTATACAACACTGCATTTTAAGGCTTTTTCATGACAACAGCATCATATTAGTCCATATTCCTATCGTGTTTGTGTAATGAACGTACGGAGACTCCAATCTCGGTTCAAGCTCAGAAGAGCATCTTTTATTCACATTACCGTTGCTCATGGTCAGACAGAAACAGAGGTCAATAGCCAGGAATCAGGAATATCACAGAAAAGCTCAATCGTAGTCAGGGACAGGCAAAATGTCAAAAAACCAGGAAATCAGTCAGCACAGAATACAGAAACGAAGGGAAACTAATCTAAGGGAATGGGGAAAGGGAAAGGGTAATAGGACGGGAAAAGAGGGAGACAGAAATAAAATAAACAGTCGAAGTAAAAAGGGAGCTGAGGAAACACGAGACTCAAACTCACCACACTCACTCGACGAATACAATCAATTACTTGAATACAGAAAATCTCAAAAGACAAAAACTCTCAATAATCGCAGAAACACACGGAGAAAAAGCGCAGAAACGGAACGACCGGCAGAGCAAGGAAGGGACACGAATCGACAAAGACAAGCGGGAAAGTGGGGTCTTTATAAACAAAGTAATTAGAGTGTTTAGCCAAAGAAATGAAGGACAGCTGAGAGGATGCAGAATCTAGAACAGCAAAGGATAGTGATAGGACAGACTGAGTAAGTAGGTGTGCCCTGCTTCTTCAAACTAACTAATCACCGTGCCTAACTACTCTGCTCTAATGTGTAGTCCTACCCTTTTCTAATCACCAGTGTCTCAGCTAAACTATTCTCAGGTGCAGACAGTTAACAAGCACAGGAAGAAGGAAGCAGGAAGTACCCAACCAGAAAAAACAGGGGAAAAGACTGTGAATGGAAACAAGACACAACACTTAGACACACAAGGGAGCGAGAGACAAAAGACAAGCATTCATGAAACATGAACAATCACACTAGAAATAAATCTAACACAAAGAAACAAATAATTCTAAACATCATGAAACTAAAAACATACAAAAACAAAGTATCAATTACTTAATTCACAACAGTTTGGTCCTGTTATTCTCGGGGGAATCCAAGGAGTTGAATGGAGCATGTTTCATTTCCCTTGAAATTATGGTTCATTCCCTTTGGGAAATTCCTGAAAAAATGGTCAGATTTCACTCTGGATAGTTTTATTACCCCAAATGGTGTAGAACCCAAATTTGACCCCCCAGGCCACCCCGATCAAAGGTGTAGTTTGGCTTAAAACCAAGAGATTCTAGCCATTGGGTGTGTATCATATTTCGATCTTCCTGCGTGCGGAAGTATTTTAATTCGGGAGGGTCGCATCCCAGCTCTCTCCGCATGCCTGGGTCTGTGCGTAAATAACGGATCTAGGTGGGCGGGGAGGGATGGCATCCGAGTTCTCCCCGGGCACGTGGTGTGGCCTCACTTCACGTGGTTGGCCTCCATTTTTCCAGGTATGAATTTATTCTCTTTTACTAAATTGTGTGTAACTTGTAATTGGCTTAATGTTGATTTGTTTGATCTAAGTTTGTGCCTAACTGGTGATTAAATTATTGTTATTCCGTTCAGCTTGCGTGGTCTCCGTGACTCTTAATACTTGTACATTCTTTCTAGCCCTGCCTCGGCAGATACCTAGGGGTATTATCCCCACTGAGGAACGACTGGCCAGCGGCCCGGTGTGGGAATTGGTTTTATTAAGTTGGAGAGACAATCATGATCTACTTACACAAAGGGTTTATGTATTGCTGCTGCTGGGGTTTTAGCCTTAAGGAAACCCATGAACGAAAAGTCGGTTATCTGTTAAAATTCCCTAACGGAACCCATGGGCGTATTTGAATTTGGGTTCGCTGTAGATAAATGCCAACAGAGGCTATTGCAGTGATGGCTGACTTCCAACCTCTAATCTAACCAACGAACCTAGGATCTGGACGTGATGTTAAAACCCGGGAACATTAATGTGGCGACGGTGGTTGTCTGTTAGGAATTCGAGGTATAATCAACTTCATGTTTTCCCTAGAGTCTGAGTAACAATGGTTTTCACAGATGAGCTAATATTTGCAAAAAATTACAAAGTTTACCTGTTCGAACATTAAGTAACTTGTCTTTGCAGTGTATTCAATTGAATATAGGTTGAAAATGATTTGCAAATCATTGTATTCTGTTTTTATTTACAATTTACACAACGTGCCAACTTCACTGGTTTTGGGTTAGTGTAAACCAAAATAAGATGATGTGGTCATCACTTTCCCCTGCGACGATCAAGTGCCATAACTGTTAATAAATACATTTCGACATCCATTTTCAAATTCAATCTAGATCGAGACCAGCTTATTAAGCAAACAAAATTTGACCCATGTAACCGCCATAGTTTTTGAGAGAACGTGTGTGTATAGAATGTGTGACAGACAGACAGACAGACGGAACCCAATCCTATATCCCCCGCACTACTTCGTGGCAGGGGATAATTGTGTCTTTTTGGGAGAAAAGGTCGATATCTAATGTGGCCACCCTTTGCTGTGATTATAGCATTTAATCTTTCAGGCATAGTTTTGACATTTTTTTTTTAAAATCCCCCTGGCATATAATGCGGGGGATACAGTCATCAGTATGCCTTTCCGTCCGTCTGTAATCATTTCATTTTTAAGCTTTCTCTCTTCTGAAAGAATAACTTGCCACCCATCCTCATGCATCAGCGACTGTTGGTTTCCCCCTGTAATTCATTTGACAAACTAAACTGACAGCATAACCAGACTGTTATTGGAATGCATGTACCTAATGGGTAGAATAGCTGACTGCAGACGCACTAACCCTGTGCCCCGGGCTCAGGCGCTGGGCGAGCGCGAGGCGGAGGCAAGGAGCCTGCAGGAGCAGGTGAGCAGGCTGCAGCTGGAGCTCTCCCGGCTCAGGCAGGAGCTGCAGGAGAAGTCTGTGGTGGAGGAGCAGCAGCGCCAGCTGATGATGGAGGAGCAGAAGATGAAGGAAGTTATCATAGGAGCCAGGCAGAAGATCAGCCCGGTTATGGGTCAGTGGCATGTGTCTCCCCGATCCTCAGCTTTGGTGCTCTCTCTCCCCCAGTTACTGTAATGCTACTATACCACTGCACTGGCCGTACCACTACTCAATCTGCTCCAGCTGTGTGTCAGAAGCTAAGCTTGGTTAGTACTTAGATGGGAGACAGGCTGGGAAAACAAAGTTGCTGCTGGAAGAGGTGTTGGTGGCCAGTAGGTGGTGATCTTCCCTCTGGTGGAATAATCCCCAATCCCCCATTGCAGTGAAGGGGACACTGCACTAAAGGAGACGCTGTCTTTCAGATGAGACGTTAAACCTAGGTCCTGACTCACTGTGGTCATTAAAGATCCTATGACGTTCAGCTACGACCTCACAAAAGCTATCCAATATTGACCACACGAACTGTAATTTTAATTTTTTAATTTTAATTATGACTATGACTATGGAGATGTGAACCAGCTGCTGGAACGGAGCCTGAAGGTGTACATCAAGCCGGTGATCAGCAAACCGAAGAGGACGGGCAGCTCACATCACGACCTGTCGCAATGCTGTCCACCTATCAGACGGACTTCTCTGTCCAACTCAGAAGAAAAAGAAAAAGAAGAAAAAGGAGAAGAAAAAGAAGAGGAAGAAGAAAAAGTAGACGAAGAATCTGGTGGCGTTATTCCCAAATCCCAAAGTCGTCCAAAGTCTCTGGGTTCCAGGGGGAGAATGGTTGCAAATCTGAAACTTAATGGAATTGGCCTGACAAATATCTACCAGATTGATAGCCTTTTTTCGGTTCTGTGGGTGGTGGTGCATGGCCACTCTTAATTGGAAGCCCGATTTGTCTGGTTGTCACAGATCCCGGAGAAGCCGGCGGGGGCCCCGGGGAGAGTTCTTTTTTCTTTGTGAAGGGCAGGGCACCCTGGAATGGGTTTGTCTAGTTACAGGGGGCTGAGCTTGGAAATTGTCACAGTTCTGGCGCCTGGTGAGCTCTCGCTGGCCCTTGAAAATCCGGGGGGAGATGGTGTAAATCTCGCACCGGGCCATACCCATATACACAGCAGGTCTCCAAGGTGAACAGCCTCTGGCATGTTAGAACAAGGCAGGGAAGGGAAGTGGGCACAAGGAAGCTGGAAGCTCCCACAAGGATCTGTCTTCATGCTGTCCACCTATCAGACGGACTTCATTCTGGTCAGAGAGAAGGACTTGCCCATGGTTATAAACGATGCCATGGTTATAGCGATCCCCCGGCGTTATTCCCAAGAGCAAAGAGCCAAACAAAAGTCTTTGGGTTCCAGTGGGGGGGGAGGGAGGAGGAGTAGGAATTGACGGAAGGGCACCACCAGGAGTGGAGCCTGCTGCTTAATTTGACTCAACACGGGAAACCTCATCCGGCCCAGACACTGAAAGGATTGACGGATTGACAGATTTATAGCTTTCTCATTTCTGTGGGTGGTGGTGCATGGCCGTTTTTAGTTGGAAGTGCGATTTGTCTGGTTAATTCACTGTTGTGGGAATTTTGATTTTATATTCCTGGTATTACCTTCAGAAATAACTCAGGCAGAGACAAAAGAGTTAATATCCAAGCCAACGTCAGTTTACTTCATCTGCAGAGAAGGATCCTTGCAAGTCAAGGCAGCAACATCAAGGATAAGGACAGTTTCTGATTCGGTGGCTTTTATACGAGAACATTGTGACGTTCTTCTCCCCCCGCACTGATTTACACATCTGCTGGAAGTACTGCAAATTCCCCAACCACAAGACTTACTACAGATGTAATTCCCGCCTTCCAACCTCCAGACATAAGCCAGTCCCAGCAGGAATGCCACTGCTGGTGCAAGGTCTCGCTGTTGTGCATCAGATGTGTCATTCAAACGTTGCAAGGCTTGATCAGTCACCCCTCCTGCCTCATCATTGGCGGGTATATAGGTACATCACGCCCAACAAGCTCATTTTTTTATGAATGAGTCCCGAGTTTCTACTGACTTGGAGGATAAATAAAATCTTCACCGGGTTTGAGATGGACAGGCTCTATATGCCACGCCCCCCTTTGTAGCCGGACTCCCTCCAAGTCTATCCTGACTCACCCAAATGTACTTATATACCCGCTGGAGGGGAAGATGGCACCTTACAATCTGACTGATGTATTATTCTATATGTATTATTATTGCCATCAAGTAATAAAATCAGATAATGCTAGCCAGAGATACAAGCCTCCATATGGTGGGCAGTTTCTGACCTACGACCTCCCAAAAGCTATCCAATATAGCCCACACTTGATCTGTAATTTTAAGCTGCCAGATTGTGCTAGGATAGAATGCCTATGCTTGTTACAAAGAAGGGAATCCAAGCTTTCATTTGATGTACAACATGTGTGATTTGAACCAGGTTTAATAAAAATACAGGAGGAAAGGTAAGACTGTATAGTAGGATGATTTCAGGCTTGTGAAAATCAGCCGAATGTGACCATAATTCAACCAGCAACTCCTAGCCTGCAGAAGGCTTTAAATTAACAAGCTTGGGCTTCCTAGAAAGTACCCTCAGTAACGGTGAGTGAAGAGGGAAGAGCCCAGCGCCAAACTGCGGCAGCCTGAAGGTGTACATCAAGACTGTGATCTGCTATCCGGAGAGGACGGGAAGCTCCCACCAGGATTTCTCTCAATGCTGTCCACCTATCAGACGGATTTCTCTGTCCAGCTCAGAAGAAAAAGAATAAGATAAAGAAGAAAGAGGAAGAGGAAGATAAAGAAGAAGAGGAAGATGAAGAGGCGGAAGAGGAGGAAGAAGAGGCGTTTTTCCCATGACCCGTGGGTTGGGTTCCGTGTGGAGTATGGTTGCTATACTGAAACTTAAATTGACTGAAGGGCACCACCAGGAGTGGGAGTTCTCACCAAGACCTCAGGCAATGCTGTCCACCTATCATATGCACTTCTATGTCCAGCTCAGAAGAAAAAGAATAAGAAAAAGAAGAAAAAGAAAAAGAAGAGGAAGAAGAATGAATTTAAGCATTAATAAGCAGAGGAAAAGAAACAATGACGTGCACTGCATGTTTGGTATTAGATATGATGATTATGACTATGGAGAGGTGAACCAGGTGCTGGAACGCAGCCTGAAGGTCTACATCAAAACAGTGACATGCTACCCAGAGAGGACCACGCGGCGCATGTACGACAGCTACTGGAGCCAGTTCCGCCACTCAGAGAAGGTACACGTCAACCTGCTCCACAAGGATTTGGCTTCATGCTGTCCAAGTATCAGACGGACTTCATTCTGGTCAGAGAGAAGGACTTGCCCATGGTTATAAACTATGCCAACTAGGGATCCCCTGGCGTTATTCCCAAGAGCAAAGAGCCAAACAAAAGTCTTTAGCTTTATAATCAGGGATGCAAACAGAGGTATGGTCAAAAAGGAGTGAGATTATCAAAGCCCACGCCCCCCGTGGGATCTCGGACTGATGGAAATCCTTGCAGTGCAGTGAAGTGGCGTCAGCAGCAGATAATGGTGCGCAGCCAATTGGCTTTACGTGCGCAGCTTTCTGATTTACTGTTTTCTTCTCATACTTATACTTCCTATGTTTCATGAACTGTAACGGCATTTGTTTATTTAGTCATTTTAATACAGAATTTCCTTTGATGAAATTATAATACAGGGCTCCCAAGTTTTGAATGCAGGCTCGCGTGAGATTTTATCCGGGGGGTGGTGGTGGTGCATGTTACTCTCGTTTTCAAAGGTGCATGGCAACTTAAGTACATGTACTTCGTTACAGCACTTAAGTTTTTTTTTTTTTTTTGAGGATTTGTGCATTACTTAGGATTTTTTTTTTTTTTTTTGAACAGGGACTTTTAACTCTACTTCATTTAAAAGATAAAAAGTATACTTTCACTTCGTTATTTTGACACTGGCAACTTAGTTACTCGTTTCAAATTAAAATATTAATTGAATTCATCATTTACGGATAATCCGGATTTGGCGCGTTCGCGAAGAACAAAGGTGTATCTTTTGTGCAGATGTGTCCGCCAGTGGACGTGGAGCTGCAAACTTAGGCATGCAGTTACAATATTCTACCACTAGATGGCAAACCAAGATCGGTCGCGGAAGTTTTGTGCGCGTTGTAGGCAGAATGAATGCTGACCGCATTATCCGTTGCTTCTTGTTGTCTGAAGTGGTAGCTCAAGTAGTATAACTTTGCGATATACAAGTATCTATCTTATATCTGCATATTGCGTGTATATTTCCTTTTACTTTGCACCATCAAGCATTTTACAACAGCGTCACGAATATGAGTTAGTTGGACAGCGACGGCATTCTCGAAAGCTATTTGACATGAGCTTAAACATTTTATTTAAACTTGCTAGCGATTACGCTTGGAATAATTGTTAGATTTTGAACAAGATAATGTTTATACATACCTATACTTTTCTATTTCAGTGGGACTCCCCAGTATAATAAAGGCTAAATTAAATCATTGTTTTTTTGTATTTGTATCGTTTTGTCTGTCACAAACAAGAGATGTTGCGGTACCACCTCTGACACCGGATCGGAGCAGGGTTTGTTTTCAGCCGTAATAAGTTACAAGTCAATTCATCTAACCATAACCGTCCAAAGCAGTTAAATTGAGGCAAAAAATGATCCATCAGGCAAGTATCCTACATAGTTCCCCGACTTTAATAAGCAGCCGTTGTAAAGAAAAATTTCAGTGATGAAGCGATTACCTGATTTCGGGCTTCCACTTCCGCTCTCATCGACGTGTGCACACAATAGCAATCGCGCGCGTGTCTGGAAGACGTGATCACGGCGCTGCTATTTCACCTAGCAACAAGAAATACTATTTTCTGATTGGCTGATAGGTTGCTGGTTCATGCAGAGCAGTCTGCCGTCACCTCATCCATTCATAGATTACTAATCTCTGCAGTCTATGCTACTAATGTGCGGCTATTTAATCACTTCTCAGCGTGAGAAATGTCATGTGTGGCGTGCAAACTTATTGAAATGCGTGAGACTTGAGAGCCCTGATAATTATAATCAGACCCTCCAACGGACCCCCCCAAAAAAAAAACTCATCGGATCAGCACGATTCATACAAGTCCCCCAGACAGGCGTGAAAAAGGCGGCATCCGCCAAAAGTCACAAAATCAGATAATGCTGATGCTGATACAAGCCAGAGATACAAGCCTCCATATGGTGGACAGTTTCTGACCTATGACCTCACAAAAGCTATCCCAATATTGACCACACGAACTGTAATTTTAATTTTTTAATTTTAATTATGACTATAACTATGGAGATGTGAACCAGCTGCTGGAACGGAGCCTGAAGGTGTGCATCAAGCCGGTGATCAGCAACCCGGAGAGGACGGGCAGCTCACATCACGACCTGTCGCAATGCTGTCCACCTATCAGACGGACTTCTCTGTCCAACTCAGAAGAAAAAGAAAAAGAAGAAAAAGGAGAAGAAAAAGAAGAGGAAGAAGAAAAAGTAGACGAAGAATCTGGTGGCGTTATTCCCAAATCCCAAAGTCGTCCAAAGTCTCTGGGTTCCAGGAGGAGAATGGTTGCAAATCTGAAACTTAATGGAATTGGCCTGACAAATATCTACCAGATTGATAGCCTTTTTTCGGTTCTGTGGGTGGTGGTGCATGGCCACTCTTAATTGGAAGCGCGATTTGTCTGGTTGTCACAGATCCCGGAGAAGCCGGCGGGGGCCCCGGGGAGAGTTCTTTTTTCTTTGTGAAGGGCAGGGCACCCTGGAATGGGTTTGTCTAGTTACAGGGGGCTGAGCTCGGAAATTGTCACGGTTCTGGCGCCTGGTGAGCTCTCGCTGGCTCATGCACGAGCAGTCATCAATCTCCTAGTACCAGTTCTTATTTTACAGGCCCTCTTGAAAACATTGAACAGTTGCGTCAGACAAAGAGCAAAGTAATGAAGGAGGACCGAATAGCTGTCTTGCAATAGGCGTGACCTAGCTGTCACGAATACGAGGTCAAGCTTTGTCCGCCATTGATGATGTGGCCAAACAAAGCTCCAGGCTATTGACACTACACACTGCACACAGAGAAAAGTAGAGAAAATGCTGAGTAAGTGTGCCATCGTTGGCTGTTCCAATCGGTCTGACCGGGAGAGGGAGAAACGAATTCACCATGTGCCCGATATTATACGGAATCAGGGTGAAAAAAACTTAGGAGGAGTCAATAATTCGACGAGCTAAATGGTTTTCAAGCATCTCCAGGGCCGACTTGGGCATACACAAGAAGGAAATCCGCTTTTATAGTGACCACTTCATCCGTGGTTGGTTTTTTTGTGATTTTATACTTGAGACAGTTTGTATTGGATTATAGTTGCAAACTGATAACAATACACCTATTTAAGAAAACTGTTGTTATGACCGCTTGGTCACTGCGGCATGTGTGTTCGCGTGTCGCGCTACTGGAAGCGCTCCTGGTTGACTTATTGGCAGTAATTATGACTGGTTTGCTTGTGTTACTATGGTTAGCAATTAAGGTTGTAGTTTCTTCTTAATGTTACATGATCGTAGCTGCTACAGTTGAAGCTAAAAGGAGAGGCGTTGTATCTGTTGGGCTGATAAGGCTGCAATTAGTGAACCGATCCAGCTGGGAACTTAGCCATCGTGCATCCTTACAAAAAAAATGCTATTTGATTTGCCACTGGATACCATTTATTTACCATTGAGAATTTTCGTAAGGGTGGGCTAGCTCTGATGCTAAAGCTGTGTCTGGTATAACAAAAGATTTCTCTGCATTGCCGTGGCGGAATTTTATCCTCTTTAAAAAAATGTTTTGGCGAATTACAAGCTGAAACTTTTTTTTTATTTCAGTGGGACTCCCCAGTATAATAAAGGCTATTTTAAAAAATTATTTTGTGTATTCGTATCGTTTTGTCTGTCACAAACAAGAGATGTTGTTACCACCTGTGACACTGGATCTGTCAGGGTTTGTTTCCAGCCAAAATACACTGCATGGAGGGCAGAGAGCCCCCACTCTCTCCGTAACAAGTTACAAGTCAATTCATTTAACCATAACCGTCCAAAGCTGTTAAATTGAGGCAAAAAAAATGATCCATAAAGCAAATATCCTGCATAGTTCCTCGACTTTAATAAGCAGCCACTGTAAAACAAAAAAAACATTAAGTGATGAAGTGATTACCTGATTTCGGGCTTCCACTAAGGGCCGGTTCATACTCTACGCAAGGTACACGAGCGAACGCGAGCATAGGTCCGTTCCATTCTGTTCGCAGAGAAGCCTAAACGCGCGTCCTTGCTGCGCTGTGCCTCGTTAAAAAGCAGTACACTGCTCATGCAATAGGGGGTAGCAAAGTCTCCTTCTTCTCCTCCTCCTTTTTTCTTTTTGGTGTGTTGAAGACAGCGTATGGTGCATTATTTGCTTTATCTCCCCTATTGGAATCTCACGGAAACGCGTTACAAAAATTTGGACGACAGACTTTGCTACACAAGGAAGCAAGATGGCTACCTTGCGTTGCTCGATGTGGTGCCTTGCGTTTGCGCTCGCGTACCTTGCTTAGGCCTGGGCCACACTGCCTGCAGCTGCGATACGTCTTCTTCATATCGCATGCGTCTTCTCGTTTCGATTCCCATGTTATTCAATGAGAGCGGCCACACTGCATGCCGAAGCTGCGCGACTCACGCATGCAAAAGCCGTACTGCTACCTTGTGGAAAATATAGATTCAGACTCTTGCCAAATTTTTCCGCACCACGCATGCAGAAAAAGGCAAAGCAGAGCTGAAAATGACTGTCAGAAACAGTCATATCGCCATAAATACATGAATTTTGCCTAATTGCCGTGGATGCGTGTCTGTTGCAAGCATGAAGCAGACAATCAAAAAATGTAACAACACTTCCGGCATGTTTATCATATTAAAAGCCCGTTTATATGGACATAATCCCTTCTGCTCAATTCAGCAATGCTTCGTGAAATATTGAAACATGTAGCGGGAAATTTGCGACTTTCATCGTAGGCTGCTGTCATTAAAGGGGATATAGCCTATGGAAAAGTATTTTGTCATTCTCAACTTATTTTTAAAAACTTAAATACAACGTAGCTCGTTTTATTTTGGATTTAGATTCAGCAAACTTTTTTATGTTTTGCGGTCACTTTGAGCAACCATAAGAGCACATTAACTTACTAGCTAACTTGCGTTTCTTTTGTTGCTCAGTATATTTTTGCCATTTTATTTTGATTGATGAATGGCCATAATATGTAGCGACTCAATTGCCACATTTCATCTAGCAAAATGTACTGTAAGCTAGGGCCGCTGTTGTGACATCCAAGAACCATGTACGCTGCCAACACTCACCTTACTTTTTCATATTAAAATGATATGGATATATCTATGAACTGAGTTGTACATTTCCATTTCTTTGAATAGCACCGATTCACATTACTCTATTTTGATGCGTTATGCATGTGTCAGCTGAGTAGCATCTAATGTAATATCCATATGAGTGCATTTATAGCTCCTTGCCGTCCGTCTGTGATCAACATTATAGACGCAGCCAAGTTGGTAAAGCGAGCTGGTGTTACAGTGCAAATATTTCAGCCATTTTATTTTAATTGATGAATGGCCGTAATTTACTCGATTGCCACACTTCATTTTGTAGCGTGGCAAAATGTATATTAAGCTAGGGCCGCTGTTGTGATATTGTAGAATCTGAACATATGGCTGATAAGCTCGATCCAGAGCCAGCAGTAAAACTTATGACATTCCCCTAGGATGTTCCTGCAGCCAGCCTGTGGGGGGTAGTATCTCTGGCTTTTCCCAGCGGGGGGCGGGGTCGCAAAGCCCTGGCTGCCCCAAAACTCCAGTGAGAGTCATATCACTGTCCCCAAAGCCCAGTTACATTAATCTGTTTAAAATAATCTAAATCTCTAGGAAATTCAAAATATGTTTAACATCCTGTCAAGAAATCACTTATATACTTATAACCCAATGAAATTATACAACACTGCATTTTAAGGCTTTTTCATGACAACAGCATCAAATTAATCCATATTCCAATCGTGTTTGTGTAATGAACTTACGGAGACTCCAATCTCGGTTCAAGCTCAGAAGAGCATCTTTTATTCACATTACCGTTGCTCATGGTCAGACAGAAACAGAGGTCAATAGCCAGGAATCAGGAATATCACAGAAAAGCTCAATCGTAGTCAGGGACAGGCAAAATGTCAAAAAACCAGGAAATCAGTCAGCACAGAATACAGAAACGAAGGGAAACTAATCTAAGGGAATGGGGAAAGGGAAAGGGTAATAGGACGGGAAAAGAGGGAGACAGAAATAAAATAAACAGTCGAAGTAAAAAGGGAGCTGGGGAAACACGAGACTCAAACTCACCACACTCACTCGACGAATACAATCAATTACTTGAATACAGAAAATCTCAAAAGACAAAAACTCTCAATAATCGCAGAAACACACGGAGAAAAGGCGCAGAAACGGAACGACCGGCAGAGCAAGGAAGGGACACGAATCGACAAAGACAAGCGGAAAAGTGGGGTCTTTATAAACAAAGTAATTAGAGTGTTTAGCCAAAGAAATGAAGGACAGCTGAGAGGATGCAGAATCTAGAACAGCAAAGGATAGTGATAGGACAGACTGAGTAAGTAGGTGTGCCCTGCTTCTTCAAACTAACTAATCACCGTGCCTAACTACTCTGCTCTAATGTGTAGTCCTACCCTTTTCTAATCACCAGTGTCTCAGCTAAACTATTCTCAGGTGCAGACAGTTAACAAGCACAGGAAGAAGGAAGCAGGAAGTACCCAACCAGAAAAAACAGGGGAAAAGACTGTGAATGGAAACAAGACACAACACTTAGACACACAAGGGAGCGAGAGACAAAAGACAAGCATTCATGAAACATGAACAATCACACTAGAAATAAATCTAACACAAAGAAACAAATAATTCTAAACATCGTGAAACTAAAAACATACAAAAACAAAGCATCAATTACTTAATTCACAACAGTTTGGTCCTGTTATTTTCGGGGGAATCCAAGAGTTGAATGATGCATGTTTCATTTCCCTTGAAATTATGGTTCATTCCCTTTGGGAAATTCCTGAAAAATTGGTCAGATTTCACTCTGGATGGTTTTATTACCCCAAATGGTGTAGAACCCAAATTTGACCCCCCAGGCCACCCCGATCAAAGGTGTAGTTTGGCTTAAAACCAAGAGATTCTAGCCATTGGGTGTGTATCATATTTCGATCTTCCTGCGTGCGGAAGTATTTTAATTCGGGAGGGTCGCATCCCAGCTCTCTCCGCATGCCTGGGTCTGTGCGTAAATAACGGATCTAGGTGGGCGGGGAGGGATGGCATCCGAGTTCTCCCCGGGCACGTGGTGTGGCCTCACTTCACGTGGTTGGCCTCCATTTTTCCAGGTATGAATTTATTCTCTTTTACTAAATTGTGTGTAACTTGTAATTGGCTTAATGTTGATTTGTTTGATCTAAGTTTGTGCCTAACTGGTGATTAAATTATTGTTATTCCGTTCAGCTTGCGTGGTCTCCGTGACTCTTAATACTTGTACATTCTTTCTAGCCCTGCCTCGGCAGATACCTAGGGGTATTTATCCCCACTGAGGAACGACTGGCCAGCGGCCCGGTGTGGGAATTGGTTTTATTAAGTTGGAGAGACAATCATGATCTACTGACACAAAGGGTTTCTGTATTGCTGCTGCTGGGGTTTTAGCCTTAAGGAAACCCATGGACGAAAAGTCGGTTATCTGTTAAAATTCCCTAACGGAACCCATGGGCGTATTTGAATTTGGGTTCGCTGTAGATAAATGCCAACAGAGGCTACTGCAGTGATGGCTGACTTCCAACCTCTAATCTAACCAACGAACCTAGGATCTGGATGTGATGTTAAAACCCAGGAACATTAATGTGGCGACGGTGGTTGTCTGTTAGGAATTCGAGGTATAATCAACTTCATGTTTTCCCTAGAGTCTGAGTATCAATGGTTTTCACAGATGAGCTAATATTTGCAAAAAATTACAAAGTTTACCTGTTCGAACATTAAGTAACTTGTCTTTGCAGTGTATACAATTGAATATAGGTTGAAAATGATTTGCAAATCATTGTATTCTGTTTTTATTTACAATTTACACAACGTGCCAACTTCACTGGTTTTGGGTTAGTGTAAACCAAAATAAGATGATGTGGTCATCACTTTCCCCTGCGACGATCAAGTGCCATAACTGTTAATAAATACATTTCGACATCCATTTTCAAATTCAATCTAGATCGAGACCAGCTTATTAAGCAAACAAAATTTGATCCATGTAACCGCCATAGTTTTTGAGAGAACGTGTGTGTATAGAATGTGTGACAGACAGACAGACGGACGGAACCCAATCCTATATCCCCCGCACTACTTCGTGGCAGGGGATAATTGTGTCTTTTTGGGAGAAAAGGTCGATATCTAATGTGGCCACCCTTTGCTCTGATTATAGCATTTAATCTTTCAGGCATAGTTTTGACATTTTTTTTAAAAAATCCCCCTGGCATATAATGCGGGGGATACAGTCATCAGTATGCCTTTCCGTCCGTCTGTGATCATTTCATTTTTAAGCTTTCTCTCTTCTGAAAGAATAACTTGCCACCCATCCTCATGCATCAGCGACTGTTGGTTTCCCCCTGTAATTCATTTGACAAACTAAACTGACCGCATAACCAGACTGTTATTGGAATGCATGTACCTAATGGGTAGAATAGCTGACTGCAGACGCACTAACCCTGTGCCCCGGGCTCAGGCGCTGGGCGAGCGCGAGGCGGAGGCAAGGAGCCTGCAGTAGCAGGTGAGCAGGCTGCAGCTGGAGCTCTCCCGGCTCAGGCAGGAGCTGCAGGAGAAGTCTGTGGAGGAGGAGCAGCAGCACCAGCAGATAACGGAGAAGGAGGAGAAGATTAAGAATGTCCTCATAGGAGCCAGGCAGAAGATCAGCCCGGTTATGGGTCAGTGGCATGTGTCTCCCCGATCCTCAGCTTTGGTGCTCTCTCTCCCCCAGTTACTGTAATGCTACTATACCACTGCACTGGCCGTACCACTACTCAATCTGCTCCAGCTGTGTGGCTGAAGCTAAGCTTGGTTAGTACTTAGATGGGAGACAGGCTGGGAAAACAAAGTTGCTGCTGGAAGAGGTGTTGGTGGCCAGTAGGTGGCGATCTTCCCTCTGGTGGAATAATCCCCAATCCCCCATTGCAGTGAAGGGGACACTGCACTAAAGGAGACGTTGTCTTTCAGATGAGACGTTAAACCTAGGTCCTGACTCACTGTGGTCATTAAAGATCCTATGACGTTCATCGATAAGAGTAGGGGGTTCCCTACACTCCATCTGCAATGGGTAGGTTAACGCCGTCTACCCACTGCATGCTTTTGTACTCTTTCATAATGGCCACCAGGTGGCAACCGCAAGTCGACGACGACTGAGGACCAATCAGCGCCAAGCTTACAAATGCGTCGCCAGCAGCAGACAGAATAGCAGAAACAACATGTAAACGGTAAACAATCCACGATGATCATGGCAGAAAATACTCCCAAAAAAAGGTTATACCGTTGTGCCAAAGGGCTTTCATCCTTGTGCGTGGTATGGCAGTGCGATATAAGATTAGGATATAAGTTCGCACTTGGAAGACGATGTGTGACATCGCCGGCAAACCGTCATTTGCGGCAAGTTTTGACATGGGTGGACTGAGGCCGTTTCTCAATACCAAGAATGCTAAGAACAAACTTGCATTCTTGGGAGGAACGTTCTCGCTAGTCGTTCTAGGAGGAGTGCACTTCCAAGGCTACGAGCACACAGAATGCTGTCGACGGTTTGAGACGATGCGTTCTCATTGGTAATACGAAATACGCCAGCCAGTGAGCCACGATTTCCTCCGTGTTCATCCTTTTTTCCCCAGTTAGCTGCGGGGGAAGAGGGGTCTGTGAGCGTGAGTTAGTTGAGGTGCTTAGCTACGTTCCACCGGCTAATGCGGAGCTTGTCTACTACAAAGACACTGGAGCATATCCGACATAAAACATCGTAAAGCTGCCAATATTCCAAATGTACACTGATAATAGTTCCTCGCCTGAAAATTAGCCGAAAAGAATTTAACGTTAGCTAAGAAATAGCGAACGAGTACCGACACATTGTCATTGGCTGTGAAAATTTGCGTCTTTGCATTGACTTTGAATGTAACTTAGACCTGTTAGTACAAAAAATTTGTTTAGCGTCCAGTGTGAAAGCAGTTTTACCGATCCTGGGGTGCATTTCCCGAAAGCACAGATGCTAACTTACATAGTTAGAACCATTGACTGTGAATGGACGAACTATGTAAGTTGCTAATTTAGTTAGCAACTACGCTTTTCGAAGACGTCCCTCTTGGGAGCGGAACAGATGCCGAAAAGAATTCTGGGATATGCGGGCTGTCAAGTTCACACAAGTTACCATCCGATGCATCCTCGGAAAAATGGGCATATCAAGAACACTTCCGGGACTGGTAACCGTTCTCGTCGAGATGCAAACTTTGAATTGAGACAGTACATGGTCTCAGAGGGATGACGTTTCTCAAGTTCACTAGAACAGAAGTACAGAGAAGAACGCATATTGAGAAACGGCCACAGACTTGGACGAGTTCTGGCCATAGATATATATAAAACACCAGATTGCTGATAGGGTATGCTCAAGTGAAGCATCTGTCCTATGAGCCTATTCACCCGGAAGTAAAATTCGCTCATAGACTCTCATTCATTTTCGCGTACTTTAAAATTACATTTTCAAAAACACTTGCGTGCGAGTCTGTGTTATTTTGGTATCGCTGTGCAGAGCAACATTTTGTCTCCCTAAATATGTCCTTTTCGGAGGATGGAAAGCGGCACACTTTCTAAAGCGAAGATCGAAATGTTATTCGGTGTTAACGTTAAAGTACAGCAAAAGTGACGCAACCGAGGCTTTTACCTCTAATCAGATAATTGCTTGGAAGTTACCTCCATTAAAAGAAACGTCGATGAATGTCCGTTTACGTTATCAGTTACAAGTAGCGAGCAAGCTTGTTAGCCACCTTTTTAATTTTATTTACCACTAAGTCAATGTAGTCCCTGCGACGCCAAGGCAGCTCGCTGGTGACCGTTGTCAATCGCTAGCGTTCGCTTTCAGTCAGCGGTCTGTTCAAGTCAATGGGATGGCTAATTAGCTAGCTAGCACGAAACGAGATTTTTTTCTATTAAAGTGTCTACTTTGCGTTTATACGTTAACTTACGCATGAAACGTTTTATTACAGCTCTTCAAATAAATATTGCTGCAAAAGGCAGCCGCGCATCTCGGCATTTTCTCGCTTATATCTACTTATTTGAAATTGGCCTCATAGGAAACCATTTTAATGAAGAATTTGGATGTATCAATATTGCGGCCGGGTGCTTCACTTTGCTGATGTCGTCGTATTTACATTATCCAATCTACTGTTCTAAAAAAAAAAAAAAAAAAAAAATATATATATCTATGGTTCTGGCAGTTCGTGTTGCCACTAAAACGCGAGATTTACATCTGCTGCAGGTGTCATAATCAGTTGATGAGATTTGATAAAACCTGTAGCAGATACAGGCAGCAAGAGAGTGATTACAAGCACGAACTGGCGAAGTTGGCCCCACAGCTAAGGGACTTCAAACAGAATCACATTGGCTGGAAGCGCAACATACCACCCCAGGGCCAGGCACCCCCTCACGTGGGTCGCCCGGAGCCAATGACAAACGATGTTATAGATTCTCAGCTTAAAGCAGGATGAGTGCGCTGATTGGATGGTTGTGATCATCTGACCTAGTGGCCATTATTACGAAAGCGTGCAGTGGGTAGACGGAGTTAACCTACCCACTGCAGATGGAGTGTAGGGGTTCCCCAGTGCCGTGGCTAAATTCCCTACCTGGCTCTTTCGACCTGCCACCAAGTCAACCCCGAACCTAATTGGCTGTGCAATTTGTCCTCTCCCTCTCCACCTCTACCTCCCTTTAAAAAGAGATTTCTAACTCAACGGGACTTCCCTGGTGAAACAAAGGCTAAATTAAAAAAAAATAAAAAATTTTTGAGAACTGGTGAACTAATGGCGATGGATTGACAAACTAGCTTAGTAATGTTGTTGGAGTTTAGTTTGATATAAATAATTTTAAGAAAACCTGTAAGCCGTGTGCATACAGCAAAACTGTTTGCAGTCTTGAAGTCAGCAGACGCCATCCGCTCATTAGGGAGGGAAAGAAGGTTTCTTTGGGTATGAAGTGAGCCCTGTGACATGCGTTTCATCAGTTTTAACAGCGTTGTGTGTGTGTATGTGGAGCAGGTCAGAAGGAGCTGGTGTTGAAGGAGAATGAGGAGCTGAAGCAGCAGCGGGAGGAGTTGGAGGTGCGCATGGGGGCTCTGAAGTCGCAGTACGAGGGGCGCATCTGCCGGCTGGACCGCGAGCTGAGGGACCTCCAGGAACAGCAGGAGAGGCACAGCGAGAAGCGGGACGAGCCCCCAGAACAGGGGCCTAGCAAGGTACTGAAGCTGGGCTGGGCTGGGCGGGGCGGGGTGTGGTTGGCCAGCGAAAGCCTGTGGTGTTGGTTACTTGGGCACTAAAGCAGAAAAGCAAACCTGCATCTGATTTTGCGAGTGTTTGAGTTCCTGGGGAATTCAAATGTATAAAGTAATGTTCCTCCTTCTACTCATTGCTGTTTAAAGGTCCCCTGTCATGCCACCAGGTGCACAGCTAATTGGCTGTGACCACCCTGAATAATGAAATATGACTGACTACTTGGCTTAAGTTGATCAGTTCTTTCCTCTGGTTAGTTCCTACCCCATGTGATGTCAAGAGGGGAAAGATTTTGAAATGGCTTGGACTACCTTAGTGGCTGTGCACCTGGGGTGCGTTCAAATTTGGCATCACGTAGCAAAACGTATATTTAAACGGCAAAAGTAGTACGCTGTTGTGTCACTCAAGCGTTGCAACTACGGCATCTGAGAGGGCCATACTGTGCGTTCTCTTGCGAGAATTCTCGGAGCCTGTTGAAATGGGTTCAAATTCGTGTTTGATTTTTAAACTTTTTAAACTTCTACTTGCCACAAACATGTCATTTGTCATCAACCGTGGTGAATACCGAGCTGCTGGAGATGCATTTATATAGTACCCTCGTTGGATTCATTGCGCCACTGCCTTTTTAAGATGATGCAGTTTATATACATTTTTCAGCTGATTGGATAACAACCCTGGCATACCCACCTAATGGGAGAAAACATACCTCCCGGTTGGAGGAAACAATTTGTTCAACCTGGAAACCGTAAAAAAACGATGTGCACTGTTATGGCCCCAATTTGTTATTACATTTATAACACAACAGCAAGGGATGACAGACACAGTTTTTAAAACTCAAACACATTTAATTAACAAATTAACAATAACAACCAACTAACCTACAACTAAGACCAAGATTGATTAATAACAAGAAAAAAAATATTTACAGTCCCTTGTTTTGGTGGGGTGGCTTGGTGATGTCCTGGGTGAGGAAAAATGCTCAAATACAGGCAAAAATCCACAAAAGAAACTTCACAGGTCCTGAACAGAAATGACAGGTCTGGTCACATGTATCCTTCTTCTTGCAATTTCTCCTACTACTCCACTGTCTCAATTCTCCTTATATACTCTTTTGCAGACCCCACCCACATTTAGACCTCTTTTTTTTAATTTTCGGGGACTTGCCCCAGACATGTCCAGGACATGTCTAAACATAATCCCAGTCTGAGCTTAACAAAAAAAAGGTAAATACTGCCATCCAGTGGCCTATATTCACATTACACCTCCATTCCAAAAGGGAAAAATTTTGACTCATAAAGGCAAAATTTTTCTTTTCAATACAAAATGGTTAAGTGGACACTTGTCTATATATACATATCATACAATATTCAAATAAACACGTGATATATATATACATATTCAAACACGGGATAAGCAATCAGCAATTACATTGTCTGTACCCTTCACATGCTTAATTTCCAAGTCAAACTCCTGTAAAATCAAACTCCAATTCAACAATCTCCGATTCTTGTTTTTCATCTTACTCAAAAACCTTAACGGATTGTGGTCAGTGTACACAATCCTTGTCTTTGTCGTTAAAAGAGATCCGGAGTCTGGCTGGATAAAGCAAACCGTAACGAACGCCTTTCCTTCCACGAAGCGCCTTTCGTACATCGGTGAATGCGGCCCTGGCTCTGGCAACGTTAGAAGTGTAGTCGGGGAATATCGCAATCCGTTTCCCACTGTACATCAGCGGAGCTCTGTCCCGCGCCCTTCTGAGGATATCGACCGCGTCTCCGTCATAATGAAGTTTAGCTATTATCACCCGTGGCTTCTCCCGATCCCCAAGTCCTCTGGAGCCTAATGTGCGGTGCGAACGATCGATCTTTATCTCCCGGTCCAGCTGTAGCACTTCTTTAAGCATTTTAGACACTGACCCTGGCGCGCTGGAACCCGGGACCTCATCGACGCCAACAATCCTGATGTTTCCGCGTCTCATTCTTCCCTCCATGTCCTCGCACTTGTCTTTTAATATCGCGACCTGGCTTTGGAGGCTTGTTTCCGTAGTTTGAAGTGAGACCACCTCATCCGACCATGTCGACAGTCCTCCCGTCACGTCCTGAATTTCCGCCTTCATTTGACTGATCTCCGACCTGATAGCGGCTGAAGTATTAGCAATTTCCGACCGCACCGCTCGTAGCTCGGATTTGAGTGTCGAAATCATCCGTCAGGGCACTTTTAAGCTCCTCTCTGATGATTTTCGATATTTCCCCACCCAAAGTGTCAAGGATGTCAGCTTTAATATTTTCGGCAGTCATGGCTATATTTTCAGTGCTTTCATTCGGCGAGGGTTGGTCCGGATTAGCTGGAGCAGGTGAGTTCTGCCTCGTCGTCCTTTTAGCCAGCTGACCCCTAGCTGCGTATTTAAACTTCTCCAGTCTTTTATCCATTCGTCATCTATGTATATCGGACTTTGTTTGGCTCTTGGTAGGTTTGGGGTAGCCTTAATTATGATTTAAACAAATACTTAGCACAAAAATGGCATTTTAAGAAGAATATATTAACAATTCGACAGGAGCCCAGGGAAACACGTCTTACTCCATGTGTCGCACACTAGCGCCCCCCAAGGATTCCAGTTTTGAAGTTCCAGGTAAGGTGTTTGACTGGAACTAAGAGTGTTTGTTGCAGCAGCAATAAGAGGAGTGTTGGACCTGTTAGTGCTGCCCTTAACCCCACATTACTGCAGGGGTATTGGCCCCTGTGTCAGAGTGGAAACGGGGGTCTAATGAGCCTAGGGGACCAATGTAACACATCACATACAGTGGGCTCCAAAACTACAGGCACCCCTGACTGCCAACACACAAATAATACAATGAAAATGTAAAGAATATAATTACAGAGAAACGGAATGCACCAACGTGTGAAATACTTCACTTTATTCATGTTTTTAATGGTAACTGCCAAAATCGTAACAATCATTTAATACAAAATAGATTTCCACAAAAGCAAGGTTTCATAATAATTGAAACCCTTCATTTAGGACTTTGTGCAACCATACTGGCTATGATATCAGCAGGGAGTCTTTTCCTGTGATTTTTTTAAAAATTATCCACCTAGCAGATAATGCGGGGGATATAGTCATCAGCATGTCCATGTGTCCGTCCATACGTCCGGCCGTAATCGATTCATTTCCGAAGTAAAACTTTAAAACTGTTAAATATTTCTGAAAAAATCTTGCTGTGCATATTAGTCCGGTCTTGAACTAGTGCCTTCTCACATTCTGGAATTTCTGAGATTTAAATATTTTCTTTGTTTCCATGGAAACAAGCTTAACTTATGGAAAATGAGGGTTGGGACCATTTCCGGAGCAGAAATCTAAAACCGCTTAATATTTTTCATCATGTCTGTCTATGTATATTAGTCAGTCCCTAAACTTGTGCCTTTTAGTATTTTGAAATTTCTGAGATGGATGGATTCTGCGTGGATCTTGAGGGATGCTTTGGGTCATGTCTTGGTGGAAAGTCCACCTTACAGCCCAGTCCCAGCCCTCTGGTGGAGGCAACCAGATGGTCAGTCAAATTATCCTGATACTTGGTGGAATTCATTTTGCCATTAATGTTAACCAATGCCTGTAAACCTCTTGAATTGAAATGGCCCATAAACATGACTGACCAATCGTCATATTTCACCATGGGTATGAGGTGCTTTTCCAACTATGCATCTCTGTTTCGACACCAAAAACTCAATGCTGTTTCTAACCAAAATGTGCAATTTTGGTCTCATCTACCCAAAGGGCCTTGTGCAAGTCATAAATGATGTTTGGTAAACTCCAAACGCTTGCTTCTGTGTCTTCTGGTCAGAAATATCTTTCCTCTAGCAACCCTTCCAAGGAGCCTGTGGTTGTGGAGGTGGCCCCTGGCGGTGCTTTTTGAAACCTGGTGACCCCAAGATGCCATCAAGGCCTACAATTCTTTGGAATTTTTTTTGTTTCTCTCACCATACTCCACAGTAGCCAGGGGGGGGGGGGAATTCAGTTTTGTCCTCTACACTTGAGGTTTTCAACAGATCCATATCTTGGAATTTTTTAATAACAGTACTCAGTGGCATATTCAATCGTTCATAATGTAGCCATTACTGGATTTATGAAGATCTATGTCCACCTGCCTGTTTTAAAATGACATTTTGTTTTATTGATGGTTTTGGATGAGAAAGGGATATTGCATGTGAGTTACCTCATTTTTATTCCCTATTGAAACAGGAAGCCATGAAATGGCTCAGTGTAGGTCCTTAACACTCAGATAGAACTTACATGATTGGAATTTAATCCCTGGTTTAATTTTGGTAATGCTATTTACAATAATCTTCAGAGGTGCCATTAATTGTGAAATTTGATTTTGAGGGAATTGATTTTTTATTAAATTAATCATGATGATTTTGGTTCATTCCATTGGCACATTAATATCGTACAGTATTCCACACATTTATTTTTTAGAGTTTTTCCATAAATTTATTTTTTTGGAATTTATTTAAGAATTTTTTGTGCATTGCCAGTCCGGGCTTCCAGTAATTTTGGAGCCCACTGCATTTGTTATGAATAGATAATAAAGCACATAAGTAACTCGTTGATGATTTTCATTTTGATTGTCTATATTTTGGCAGATGGTTTATCCTATTATTAGGAAGTGCAGGGCATTCTTCAAAAAGCACAGAATAAATAGCATACACTCACAGCTAATCAGGTTGCGTGAAGATGCAAAACATCCAATCCTAGGCAGTTAATGAAGGTCAAATGTCAATACGATCCAACCAATCAGAGACTGTTAACCAGAAGCAAAAACTCTGCTTAAACAGTGCTGAATCTCTGCAAGCTTTTGTACTGTGATCAAGGATTAGTCAGCTGTATTTTATAGCCAGTACTTCTTTGAACAAAAGGTCATCACAGCACCTAGCTGAATCTTTGACTTTGGTGTGGATTAACAAAAAATTATGAATTGGGCTGTGAAGCTCTCCATTCATTCAATTGGGCAAATCTGAAGTGTCTTCACAATGCTGAAAACATTCACACTTCTGAATGTGATTGGAATTCACCTATTCATCCACTTATTTTATGATTTTTACCATTCTTAAGTGCTTTTCAACCAGTGTGTTGACAGTAGGGTCATTTTTGGATTTCCAGTCAATGAAACACAGACAGCTGATTGAACAATCCAAAGGGACTCCTCTTTGTATATAAACAGTCATGAGAAAAAGAAAGTACATCCTATTTCAATTCTATATTTTTATGTAATAGGACATAAAAGAATAAGCTGGTTCTTTTCTGGTCCTAAAATTAGGTACTTCTAACCTCTGGTGTCAGACAACACAAAACAGATTGTTTTCATCTGAAAAATCAGCAATGACGCATCAACACCAACACAGCAACAGTATACCACTACGGCTAACCAAGTCGCATGTCAGCTGCTGCTCAATGGGAAATCCACCAGCAAACAGCCAAGACCAAAGGTAGACCAACTACATTTCTCCCAAAACACCGGACTGACTGAGCCGGTCTCCCTTGAAGAGCTCAACACCAGCATCAAAGCCTTTAAGACAGGCAAAGCCACCGGCCTGGACAATATTTTCCCAGAGGAGATCAAACAGTTTGGACCTCTGACACGAAAGTGGGTCCTTGACCCGATGAACGACTGCATGCTGACAAGAAACATCCAAGATCTGGAGGAAAACCAAAATCATCGCTCTTCTAAAACCCTGTAAAGATCCAGCATATGCAAAGAGCATCCACCCAATCTCCCTGCTATGCCCACCGTACAAGCTGTTTGAGCGTCTGATTCTAAACAGCCTTGCCCCAGTCGAACCAGCCATCATCCTTCAACAGGCTAGATTCCAACCTGGCAAAGCCACAACAAGTCAACTCCTGAATCTCGCACAGCACATTGAAGGCGAGTTCCAGAAAGGACTGTTGACAGGAGTTGTCTGTGTTGAACCGTCTGCTGCATTTGGCACTGTGAACCACCCCCTCCTCCTGAAGATGATCTTGGAGAATATCAAAGACCTAGCACTCACGGACCTTATAGGAGCCCTCCTGAAAGATAGGAGCTTCGACAGCGCCCTCAATAATTATTGGCACCCCTGGTTAAGATGTGTTAAAAGCCTTAAAATAAATTCAATTTTTATTGCAGAAGCATACTCTCAGACTGAAGATTGTAGAAAAATGTAACCTTCAACTCAAGTGAATTTTAAGGGAAAATAATCCCTGACTAAGAAATTATTATTTTTCATAAAATCACCTGTTCCACAATTATTGGCACCCCTAACAATTCCTAGGAAATAAATGTAATTGAAGTATTTCAGTCATTTCTACAGTAGTTTACAAAGTTGATCAGAGTATCTAGGAACATTTTAATTAGTAATTCATCACTCCCCGTTTCCCTGGGGTATAAATATGAGGTGACACAGAGGCCATTTCTCTGATCCACTCTTCAATATGGGAAAGACAAAGGAACACACCATTCAAGTAAGGCAGATGTGTGTCGACCTTCACAAGTCAGGCAATGGCTAAAATAAGATGGCCTGCAGACTGGAACTGACCTTTGTTTGTTAATTTGATTTGATGACTGATTCATTCAACACAGCATGCACACTGACAACCATAGTTTATTACTTTTGTAGCATTTAATTGAACTTTCTGATGATTTGTGGTGATCTGGAAAAGCGAACACCTGTGAAAAAGACAAACCCTCGGTCACAGTGAGAAACCGGACGGACTGTCACCACTGATCTCTAGTCAGACCATAAATCCACATCACACTCTTATCTTTCTGTTACCAAAAGGATATGCTGATCCTAGATCAGAGCTCCGATTCAAATGCATTGACAATAATGATCTAAGAGTTGAGCACAGCTATGGTAGAGACCACAAGCAGCATCTCAGAGGGGCAGAGTGGGAAGGCTTGGGCGAGTGAGTGTCAAGGGACGCACCTCTGGGCCATGAGCTTTTTGGCAATGGGGGGCTCGGAGGACTCCTCCTGTGTTGTGACTCTGTCGGTGGAGCTTTCCAGCTCCTCATCCCAAGGTCTCTTCGACTTGGAGGTTCTAGGCGTGGCTAAAACAAACAACAGATTGCAGTTAGACCTTCCCTCATGATCCCTAGCTCTTGAACGAGGAGTGCTTATACGAGGAAAACCTGCAAGATGGTTAATTGGTGGAACTGTGCTGTATTGCTTGAAAGGTGCTATATAAATAAATTTTATTATTATGCAGTGTTTCCATTACATTCATTCAGCAGTGGCGCTGCGCTGCTACTGGATTTTGAGCGCCGCTGATCATCAATATCAATGTGCTACTGATGATTTTTGCTCACACTGTGTGAGCGCAACAACACAACATAATTTTGGACCTGTATTGAGTGATCAACGAGCGCATCAAATTCTGTTGGACCCTCTTAAGACATCAACTTAAAAGGTAATTTTCATGCTAATACCCGGTCTATATAGCGAGTAGTGCAGGTAACGCATCGTGAACGTAACAGCGTAGCTCCTTAGGGCGGTTAGTGGGAAGAGAAAGTGGCGGTGATAGCGAGCGGAGCAGCAGTGATTCAGAAAGATTGAGAAAACGTACTGTTTGTTAGTTAATGAACTTCTCAAGCCAACAGTCTTATGCTATGCAGTGACCTGCCGTCAGGAAGGCCTGATTAACGATCAAACAGTTTATTAACTGAACTGCCACCACCAATGTATTACACGTAATGATTAACGAATGACAAAGCGATTACCTATTGTCTATGTTAATATAATTGATGTGACTCCGCAAGGATGAGAATCTTCAAAAAATCCGGAACTTTTGCTGAATTCGCGGCAATTATTTTCGTTATCATCACTCAGCTGTGCATCGTACCTAATATGGCACTTTGGCTGTCAGTACATTCAGACTATAGAACTAATTCTCATGGCTTATTGCTCAATAAACCTCGCGAACTAATTTACGCAAATCCAGAAATTATGAAGACGTAGGTGATTGATATTTTCCATCGTCACTGGTGTGCGGAAGTAAACTCTGTACTCGTAGTGCAATGTATAACAAGGCTTTCAAAAATAAATTAGATACTGGTCGGTTCCACCAATCAGTCGGAGCAACTGTTTCTAATCAGGGAGGTAAACTGCGAGAGGTGTCTGTCATTAAGAATTGAAAGGTGAGGTTATTGCTGGCCCTGTGTTTCTGCCGACGGACCGTCACTGCATATTAGCCGTATGTATACCATTAAATCAGTTTATACCGCCATATTTATACTGTTAATTCTGTTTATACTAATACACTTGCCATATTTATACTGTTTATATCTGTTTATATCCACTGTTTTCTCTTAGATATATTTTACCTTGTATATATTTATCCTTCTACATGTTGATAGTAAAATGATATTTCAATTTTCAGATGAGTCTGTTACCACTGGGTGGTTAGGAAGAGAAAGGAGGATGTGACCATGGAGGAGCTGAAGTTAGTAAATTATGGATGCAAACTAGTCACCTTTTAAGATGAGTTTCTTTTGGATTTTAATGTACAACTGTTTATATAAGATCATGTAAGTGAAAGTGCTGGTTACAACATGTTGCTAAAGTTGTGAAGTGTGATATAGAAAAGATCAGTAGTGCAGGTGAGAGAGGAAAGAGAAGCAGGAGGAGGTCATGAGCAGGGAGAGGAGCGAAGACAGGAGCAGGGAGAGGAGCGAAGAGAGGAGCAGGGAGAGATGAAGGAGAGGAGCAGAGATTATTTTTATTTTCTTCAGATAAATGTCAAAAGCTGTAAATTGAGACAAAATACAGACATGATATAATCCTGTCTAAGGATTCCAAGGTAATTTCATTTGAAACTATTTTCACGCACATGAATACGGGTCGACGTCGCATCCTGATGGAGACGGACACAGTAGCACAGCTGCTGAAAAAAATTCTTGTATGGAGAAACACTTATTTATATTAAAATAGCTGAGTGGCCTCTGCGCGTGTGTGTGTGTCTGCATGCGTGTCCGGCCACTCAGAGGTAGATTCCACCAGGCGCGAATCTGCAGAATAGTGTGAGCGACGTCTAGCAGGGGACTGTGTCTGGCCAATCGGTGCTAAACTCCACCGGGCACATATCTGCAGCATAACGTGAGCCACACTATTATAATATAGACATGCAGGGGGGATTCCCCCTTTGTCCTCTCCTGGGGATTCCCGTCTTGAACCCAAGCCAATTCATCCACAGGAGTCTTGAATCCCAAAAAACAGATGCCAGGCCGCAAGAGAAAGTAGCACGTAATCTGCAGCATAGTCTTGCAGGCGACTGTGTTCCACTGAGTGCAGAATGTCAGCGCAGCACATTCCCCTAGATAGCTACTTAGTTTTAGTTACTATAAAAACATCGGTCAGGTGACAGTCACCTTGGTGTTCATGGAAACACCATAGCAACGTGATGACATCATAGAGGTGCATGTGATGTCATCATAATGGTGCACTGCTCTCTAATATAAAGACGAAGTTACATAAAATTGAACCTGTGGATCCCCACGGGCAGAGTGCTAGTTATTATTCATAGTAGTACACCACGAGTACAACTGGTTACCACTGAATCAGGGATGTTGACCACTGTATCTAACTGGCCCTTAACAGTCTGATTCATCCAGTTCGGAAATAAAGTGACTAAAATTCTAGGCCTATACCTGTATCAAAGTCGGCTGAGGAGGTGGAGGGCCTGTCCATCTGGGAGCTGGGGACACCCTCCTTCACGCTGGGTGCCGGCTCCTGATAGGCTGGCTCTGCTGGGTGGGCTGGACGAAGGCGGTGGCCTGGGTCTGCTGCTGCACGGTGAGGATGGGCTGGGACAGTATGGTCTGCAAGTTGGGGCTGGTGGAGCGCACAGAGCCGCTGGCACTGCCGAACACAGTCACGTGCTCCACGGGGCCCTCAGAGGCCTGCATGGCTGGGCAAAACAACAAAAAGGGAAACAGAAAATTGAGATTTACAGAGATGTTCCATTCTAAGTGCACTGCAAAGAGTCTGTAACGCCATAGATGTGTACTGATGAACTACCAGGATCTTGAGGCGTTGTCCCATTTCATACGGGAATATTTCAACTTCTATCACTTGTAAGCATTTCAAAGGGCAAGGCAGGGGAAAAGTGCAGGGGGTCGGGGCGGCAATAAAATGCGATTGGCCCTTGGTGTCGTGTTCACCTTCCTGCGATTCCACCTGGGTGGTGGGCATGACTGTGGTGGTGGGGGTGGGTGTGGTGACGGTCATGAGCGGAATACTGGCCCTCAGGGTGGACTTGTTCCTGGGAATGGCAAAGGGCTTGCTGGGAGTGGCCACCAAAGGTGTGGGCTTTATGGGTGAGTCTGAAGTGCTTGCGCTAAGACACGGACAGAGAGAGATTTTGAATGACTGTGCCATACATTTCGCTGATAAAACAGGGCTGCTTTCAGAAATGGAGATGTAGTGTTCCCATCGGTGGGGAAGACTGACCTGCCCCTGTCCACTGCTGGAGTGGTTTTGAGGGAGATCTGTCTCTGCTCAGCCGGACGCTGCTGCTCTTGAACCTGTGGGACCAGCAACAGAATTCATACCAAACTGGATACCGATCACTACACTACCTGTCAGGAAATGACACCATTACCTCCACTCAAAAGCACAGGGCCTATAATGCTCCCCGTCGTGTAGACCTGAGGATTCAAGCATTGTGCGCCTGTAGTTCAATAAATGGGAACATTAAAAGGTCCCCCATTATGTCACCAGCGGTGCATTCAAAGTCACATGGTGCACATCGTTTTTTTACGGTTTCCAGGTTGAACAAATTGTTTCCTCCAACCGGGAGGTATGTTTTCTCCCATTAGGTGGGTATGCCAGGGTTGTTACCCAATCAGCTGAAAAATGTATATAAACTGCATCATCTTAAAAAGGCAGTGGTGCAATGAATCCAACGAGGGTACTATATAAATGCATCTCCAGCAGCTCGGTATTCACCACGGTTGATGACAAATGACATGTTTGTGGCAAGTAGAAGTTTAAAAAGTTTAAAAATCAAACACGAATTTGAACCCATTTCAACAGGCTCCGAGAATTCTCGCAAGAGAACGCACAGTATGGCCCTCTCAGATGCTGTAGTTGCAACGCTTGAGTGACACAACAGCGTACTACTTTTGCCGTTTAAATATACGTTTTGCTAAGTGATGCCAAATTTGAACGCACCCCAGGTGCACAGCCACTAAGGTAGTCCAAGCCATTTCAAAATCTTTCCCCTCTTGACATCACATGGGGTAGGAACCAACCAGAGGAAAGAACTGATCAACTTAAGCCAAGTAGTCAGTCATATTTCATTATTCAGGGTGGTCACAGCCAATTAGCTGTGCACCTGGTGGCATGACAGGGGACCTTTAAACAGCAATGAGTAGAAGGAGGTACATTACTTTATACATTTGAATTCCCCAGGAACTCAAACACTCGCAAAATCAGATGCAGGTTTGCTTTTCTGCTTTAGTGCCCAAGTAACCAACACCACAGGCTTTCGCTGGCCAACCACACCCCGCCCCGCCCAGCTTCAGTACCTTGCTAGGCCCCTGTTCTGGGGGCTCGTCCCGCTTCTCGCTGTGCCTCTCCTGCTGTTCCTGGAGGTCCCTCAGCTCGCGGTCCAGCCGGCAGATGCGCCCCTCGTACTGCGACTTCAGAGCCCCCATGCGCACCTCCAACTCCTCCCGCTGCTGCTTCAGCTCCTCATTCTCCTTCAACACCATCTCCTTCTGACCTGCTCCACATACACACACACAACGCCGTTAAAACTGATGAAACGCATGTCACAGGGCTCACTTCATACACAAAGAAACCTTCTTTCCCTCCCTAATGAGCGGATGGCGTCTGCTGACTTCAAGACTGCAAACAGTTTTGCTGTATGCACACGGCTTACAGGTTTTCTTAAAATTATTTATATCAAACTAAACTCCAACAACATTACTAAGCTAGTTTGTCAATCCATCGCCATTAGTTCACCAGTTCTCAAAAATATATATTTTTTTTTAATTTAGCCTTTGTTTCACCAGGGAAGTCCCGTTGAGTTCGAAATCTCTTTTTAAAGGGAGGTAGAGGTGGAGAGGGAGAGGACAAATTGCACAGCCAATTAGGTTCGGGGTTGACTTGGTGGCAGGTCGAAAGAGCCAGGTAGGGAATTTAGCCACGGCACTGGGGAACCCCTACACTCCATCTGCAGTGGGTAGGTTAACTCCGTCTACCCACTGCACGCTTTCGTAATAATGGCCACTAGGTCAGATGATCACAACCATCCAATCAGCGCACTCATCCTGCTTTAAGCTGAGAATCTATAACATCGTTTGTCATTGGCTCCGGGCGACCCACGTGAGGGGGTGCCTGGCCCTGGGGTGGTATGTTGCGCTTCCAGCCAATGTGATTCTGTTTGAAGTCCCTTAGCTGTGGGGCCAACTTCGCCAGTTCGTGCTTGTAATCACTCTCTTGCTGGCTGTATCTGCTACAGGTTTTATCAAATCTCATCAACTGATTATGACACCTGCAGCAGATGTAAATCTCGCGTTTTAGTGGCAACACGAACTGCCAGAACCATAGATATATATATTTTTTAGAACACTAGATTGGATAATGTAAATACGACGACATCAGCAAAGTGAAGCACCCGGCCGCAATATTGATACATCCAAATTCTTCATTAAAATGGTTTCCTATGAGGCCAATTTCAAATAAGTAGATATAAGCGAGAAAATGCCGAGATGCGCGGCTGCCTTTTGCAGCAATATTTATTTGAAGAGCTGTAATAAAACGTTTCATGCGTAAGTTAACGTATAAACGCAAAGTAGACACTTTAATAGAAAAAAATCTCGTTTCGTGCTAGCTAGCTAATTAGCCGTCCCATTGACTTGAACAGACCGCTGACTGAAAGCGAACGCTAGCGATTGACAACGGTCACCAGCGAGCTGCCTTGGCGTCGCAGGGACTACATTGACTTAGTGGTAAATAAAATTAAAAAGGTGGCTAACAAGCTTGCTCGCTACTTGTAATTGATAACGTAAACGGACATTCATCGACGTTTCTTTTAATGGAGGTAACTTCCAAGCAATTATCTGATTAGAGGTAAAAGCCTCGGTTGCATCACTTTTGCTGTACTTTAACGTTAACACCGAATAACATTTCGATCTTCGCTTTAGAAAGTGTGCCGCTTTCCATCCTCCGAAAAGGACATATTTAGGGAGACAAAATGTTGCTCTGCACAGCGATACCAAAATAACACAGACTCACACGCAAGCGTTTTTGAAAATGTAATTTTAAAGTACGCGAAAATGAATGGGAGTCTATGAGCGAATTTTACTTCCGGGTGAATAGGCTCATAGAACAGATGCTTCACTTGAGCATACCCTATCAGCAATCTAGTGTTCTATATATATCTATGGCCAGAACTCGTCCAAGTCTGTGGCCGTTTCTCAATATGCGTTTTTCACTGTACTTCTGTTCTAGTGAACTTGAGAAACGTCATCCCTCTGAGACCATGTACTGTCTCAATTCAAAGTTTGAATCTCGACGAGAACGGTTACCAGTCCCGGAAGTGTTCTTGATATGCCCATTTTTCCGAGGATGCATCGGATGGTAACTTGTGTGAACTTGACAGCCCGCATATCCCAGAATTCTTTTCGGCATCTGCTCCGCTCCCAAGAGAGACGTCTTCGAAAAGCGTAGTTGCTAACTAAAGTAGCAACTTACATAGTTCGTCCATTCACAGTCATTGGTTCTAACTATGTAAGTTAGCATCTGTGCTTTCGGGAAATGCACCCCAGGATCGGGAAAAATGCTTTCACACTGGACGCTAAACGAATTTTTTGTACAACAGATTTAAGTTACATACAAAGTCAATGCAAAGACGCAAATTCGCGTCTTTGCATTGACTTTGAATGTAATGTGTCAGTACTCGTTCGCTATTTCTTAGCTAACGTTAAATTCTTTTCTGCTAATTTTCAGGCGAGGAACTATTATCAGTGTACATTTGGCATATTGGCAGCTTTACGATGTTTTATGTCGGATATGCTCCAGTGTCTTTGTAGTAGAAAAGCTCCGCATTAGCCGGTGGAACGTAGCTAAGCACCTTAACTAGCTCACGCTCACAGACCCCTCTTCCCCCACAGCTAACTGGGGAAAAAAGGATGAACACGGAGGAAATCGTGGCTCACTGGCTGGCGTATTTCGTATTACCAATGAGAACGCATCGTCTCAAACCGTCGACAGCATTCTGAGTGCTCGTAGCCTTGGAAGTGCACTCCTCCTAGCACGACTAGCGAGAACGTTCCTCCCAAGAATGCAAGTTTGTTCTTAGCATTCTTGGTATTGAGAAACGGCCTCAGTCCACCCATGTCAAAACTTGTCGCAAATGACGGTTTGCCGGCAATGTCACACATCGTCTTCCACGTGCGAACTTATATTCTAATCTTATATCGCACTGACATACCACGCACAAGCAAGAAAGCCCTTCGGCACAACGGTATAACCTTTTTATGGGAGTATTTTCTGCCATGATCATCGCGGATTGTTTACCGTTTACATGTTGTTTCTGCTATTCCGTCTGCTGCTGGCGACGCATTTGTAAGCTTGGCGCTGATTGGTCCTCAGTCGTCGTCGACTTGCGGTTGCCACCTGGTGGCCATTATGAAAGAGTACAAAAGCATGCAGTGGGTAGACGGCGTTAACCTACCCATTGCAGATGGAGTGTTGGGAACCCCCTACTCTTATCGATGAACGTCATAGGATCTTTAATGACCACAGTGAGTCAGGACCTAGGTTTAACGTCTCATCTGAAAGACAGCGTCTCCTTTAGTGCAGTGTCCCCTTCACTGCAATGGGGGATTGGGGATTATTCCACCAGAGGGAAGATCGCCACCTACTGGCCACCAACATCTCTTCCAGCAGCAACTTTGTTTTCCCAGCCTGTCTCCCATCTAAGTACTAACCAAGCTTAGCTTCAGCCACACAGCTGGAGCAGATTGAGTAGTGGTACGGCCAGTGCAGTGGTATAGTAGCATTACAGTAACTGGGGGAGAGAGAGCACCAAAGCTGAGGATCGGGGAGACACATGCCACTGACCCATAACCAGGCTGATCATCTGCCTGGCTCCTATAACTTCCTTAATCTTCTGCTCCTCCATCATCAGCTGGCGCTGCTGCTCCTCCACCACAGACTTCTCCTGCAGCTCCTGCCTGAGCCGGGAGAGCTCCAGCTGCAGCCGGCTCCTTGCCTCCGCCTCGTGCTCGCCCAGCGCCTGAGCCCTCGGCACAGGGTTAGTGCGTCTGCAGTCAGCTATTCTACCCATTAGGTACATGCATTCCAATAACAGTCTGGTTATGCTGTCAGTTTAATTTGTCAAATGAATTACAGGGGGAAACCAACAGTCGCTGATGCATGAGGATGGGTGGCAAGTTATTCTTTCAGAAGAGAGAAAGCTTAAAAATGAAATGATTACAGACGGACGGAAAGGCATACTGATGACTGTATCCCCCGCATCATATGCCAGGGGGATTTAAAAAAAATATGTCAAAACTATGCCTGAAAGATTAAATGCTTTCACATTTGCTAAATCACAGCAAAGGGTGGCCACATTAGATATCGACCTTTTCTCCCAAAAAGACACAATTATCCCCTGCCACGAAGTAGTGCGGGGGATATAGGATTGGGTTCCGTCCGTCTGTCTGTCTGTCACACATTCTATACACACACGTTCTCTCAAAAACTATGGCGGTTACATGGATCAAATTTTGTTTGCTTAATAAGCTGGTCTCGATCTAGATTGAATTTGAAAATGGATGTCGAAATGTATTTATTAACAGTTATGGCACTTGATCGTCGCAGGGGAAAGTGATGACCACATCATCTTATTTTGGTTTACACTAACCCAAAACCAGTGAAGTTGGCACGTTGTGTAAATTGTAAATAAAAACAGAATACAATGATTTGCAAATCATTTTCAACCTATATTCAATTGTATACACTGCAAAGACAAGTTACTTAATGTTCGAACAGGTAAACTTTGTAATTTTTTGCAAATATTAGCTCATCTGTGAAAACCATTGATACTCAGACTCTAGGGAAAACATGAAGTTGATTATACCTCGAATTCCTAACAGACAACCACCGTCGCCACATTAATGTTCCTGGGTTTTAACATCACATCCAGATCCTAGGTTCGTTGGTTAGATTAGAGGTTGGAAGTCAGCCATCACTGCAGTAGCCTCTGTTGGCATTTATCTACAGCGAACCCAAATTCCAAATACACCCATGGGTTCCGTTAGGGAATTTTAACAGATAACCGACTTTTCGTCCATGGGTTTCCTTTAGGCTAAAACCCCAGCAGCAGCAATACATAAACCCTTTGTGTAAGTAGATCATGATTGTCTCTCCAACTTAATAAAACCAATTCCCACACCGGGCCGCTGGCCAGTCGTTCCTCAGTGGGGATAATACCCCTAGGTATCTGCCGAGGCAGGGCTAGAAAGAATGTACAAGTATTAAGAGTCACGGAGACCACGCAAGCTGAACGGAATAACAATAATTTAATCACCAGTTAGGCACAAACTTAGATCAAACAAATCAACATTAAGCCAATTACAAGTTACACACAATTTAGTAAAAGAGAATAAATTCATACCTGGAAAAATGGAGGCCAACCACGTGAAGTGAGGCCACACCACGTGCCCGGGGAGAACTCGGATGCCATCCCTCCCCGCCCACCTAGATCCGTTATTTACGCACAGACCCAGGCATGCGGAGAGAGCTGGGATGCGACCCTCCCGAATTAAAATACTTCCGCACGCAGGAAGATCGAAATATGATACACACCCAATGGCTAGAATCTCTTGGTTTTAAGCCAAACTACACCTTTGATCAGGGTGGCCTGGGGGGTCAAATTTGGGTTCTACACCATTTGGGGTAATAAAACTATCCAGAGTGAAATCTGACCAATTTTTCAGGAATTTCCCAAAGGGAATGAACCATAATTTCAAGGGAAATGAAACATGCTCCATTCAACTCCTTGGATTCCCCCGAGAATAACAGGACCAAACTGTTGTGAATTAAGTAATTGATGCTTTGTTTTTGTATGTTTTTAGTTTCATGATGTTTAGAATTATTTGTTTCTTTGTGTTAGATTTATTTCTAGTGTGATTGTTCATGTTTCATGAATGCTTGTCTCTTGTCTCTCGCTCCCTTGTGTGTCTAAGTGTTGTGTCTTGTTTCCATTCAGTCTTTTCCCCTGTTTTTTCTGGTTGGGTACTTCCTGCTTCCTTCTTCCTGTGCTTGTTAACTGTCTGCACCTGAGAATAGTTCAGCTGAGACACTGGTGATTAAAAAAGGGTAGGACTACCCATTAGAGCAGAGTAGTTAGGCACGGTGATTAGTTAGTTTGAAGAAGCAGGGCACACCTACTTACTCAGTCTGTCCTATCACTATCCTTTGCTGTTCTAGATTCTGCATCCTCTCAGCTATCCTTCATTTCTTTGGCTAAACACTCTAATTACTTTGTTTATAAAGACCCCACTTTTCCGCTTGTCTTTGTCGATTCGTGTCCCTTCCTTGCTCTGCCGGTCGTTCCGTTTCTGCGCTTTTTCTCCGTGTGTTTCTGCGATTATTGAGAGTTTTTGTCTTTTGTGATTTTCTGTATTCAAGTAATTGATTGTATTCGTCGAGTGAGTGTGGTGAGTTTGAGTCTCGTGTTTCCCCAGCTCCCTTTTTACTTCGACTGTTCATTTTATTTCTGTCTCCCTCTTTTCCCGTCCTATTACCCTTTCCCTTTCCCCATTCCCTTAGATTAGTTTCCCTTCGTTTCTGTATTCTGTGCTGACTGATTTCCTGGTTTTTTGACATTTTGCCTGTCCCTGACTACGATTGAGCTTTTCTGTGATATTCCTGATTCCTGGCTATTGACCTCTGTTTCTGTCTGACCATGAGCAACGGTAATGTGAATAAAAGATGCTCTTCTGAGCTTGAACCGAGATTGGAGTCTCCGTACGTTCATTACACAAACACGATAGGAATATGGACTAATATGATGCTGTTGTCATGAAAAAGCCTTAAAATGCAGTGTTGTATAGTTTCATTGGGTTATAAGTATATAAGTGATTTCTTGACAGGATGTTAAACATATTTTGAATTTCCTAGAGATTTTGATTATTTTAAACAGATTAATGTAACTGGGCTTTGGGGACAGTGATATGACTCTCACAGGAGTTTTGGGGCAGCCAGGGCTTTGTGACCTCACCCCCCGCTGGGAAAAGCCAGAGATACTACCCCCCACAGGCTGGCTGCAGGAACATCCTAGGGGAATGTCATAAGTTTTACTGCTGGCTCTGGATCGAGCTTATCAGCCATATGTTCAGATTCTGCAATATCACAACAGCGGCCTTAGCTTAATATACATTTTGCCACGCTACAAAATGAAGTGTGGCAATCGAGTAAATTACGGCCATTCATCAATTAAAATAAAATGGCTGAAATATTTGCACTGTAACACCAGCTCGCTTTACCAACTTGGCTGCGTCTATAATGTTGATCACAGACGGACGGCAAGGAGCTATAAATGCACTCATATGGATATTACATTAGATGCTACTCAGCTGACACATGCATAACGCATCAAAATAGAGTAATGTGAACTGGCGCTATTCAAAGAAATGGAAATGTACAACTCAGTTCATGGATATATCCATATCATTTTAATATGAAAAAGTAAGGTGAGTGTTGGCAGCGTACATGGATCTTGGATGTCACAACAGCGGCCTTAGCTTACAGGGGTGCATTCAAAGACACACCGGTGCACTTTGTTTTGTTACGGTTTCTGGGTTGAATGACCTGTTTCCTCCAACCGGTGTGCATTGGTGCACAACAGCGTTTGAGGTACGTTTTCTCCAAGGTTGTTTTATATTTCACTGGATATACAATTGGAAAATGGCCGCTCTCTAGGCCATAAAACAGGGTTCCAACCCTAGACTGAACCAATGACAAATAACTAATAAACCTACAATAGTGATTTAACATTTAACAAATATACAAACATTATTTCCAAGTTTTAGTTTTACCATTTTGAACACGATCAAATTTGTAGTTTTTTTTTATACTTACAATAGAATAATCCCATTTAACCTTCCCAACATTTGTAGCTCCTCTCCCCACAGCATCTCCAACCTTGGCGCCTAGGAGCAATTTAAGAGGAAGGAAAGCAGAGACCGCAGAGGACAGTGCAGCAAAATTTAAGGAAGATAAGCAAGGTTCAAAAGGTTACACGGCTCTCCTCCGAAGCACGTGCCTGTCTGCCACTGATTCTTATACACTCATTGGTTGAATCTTCGTAAGCTCAGAACTAGGGCGGAGGATACCCGGACATGAACCAACCCGGAGCCTTCCTGACGAGCGCCCGTCTGGCCAACAGGAGGCGCTGGAGCCATGAACAAAGCTAATCTATATTGTATACCCAAATCCGGCAGTCCCTCCCCAATTTGAAACCCTGTAGCGCGATAGCCAATTGTGCGCTACTCTGAAAAAGCTGCCGACCCCTGCCAATGGGTACGCCGGGGCTCGAACTCGCGACGTGGTGATCACCTCTGCACTGCAGCGCAGTGCCTTAACCGTGTGCGCCACCCGGCAGCTCATTCAATGCCTTTCTTGTCAGCCTGAAGAAGAATAGCACCTAAACCTACATTGCTAGCATCTACATGCAATGAGAAAGGCTGCTCACAACGTGGCGCTAACAAAACAGGAGCTGAACATAGCAGAGCTTTTACATTACAAAAAGCATCTTGACAAGACTCAGACCACACAAATTTGGATTTTGCCTTCAACAGATCAGTTAAAGGAGTGACCACAGTTGAGAAGTTTCGGCAAAAACATCGATAATAACCGACTCGGCCCAAAAACCTCATCAACTCCTTTTTAGTTGAAGGGGCAGGAAACTCATTTATAGCTGAAACCTTGGCATCAACTGGCCTCACATGACCCTGACCCACTACTTTGCCCAAATAGGTCACTGTTGCTTTTGCAAACTCACATTTAGCAAGATTTACAGTCAGATTTCCATCAGCTAGACGTTCAAACAAAGCTTTAATACGACTCAAATGATTTTCCCAGGTATCACTGTATATTACCACGTCGTCTAGGTAAACGGCACAGCCTTCAAGTCCATTTAGCACCAGGTTCATCAGTCGTTGAAACGTAGCAGGTGCGTTATGTAATCCAAATCCCATAACTGTATATGAATACAAGCCAGATGGTGTTATGAAAGCAGATATTTCTTGGGCTCTTGGAGTCAGTGGCACCTGCCAATACTCTTTCAACAGGCTGACATAATTTGCTGCACCAACTTGATCAATACAATCCTCAATTCTAGGCAATGGATAAGAATCAGGTTTTGTTACAGCGTTTACTTTGCGGAAATCTGCGCTACATCGAGGAGATTTATCAGATTTTTCAACGAGCAAACAGGGAGATGCCCAGCTTGAAGAAGAGGGAACAGCAATGTAGTTTTCCAACATTTACTTTACTTCACTGTCGATAACTTTTCGTTTCGATTCAGAGAGTCTATAGAACCTCTGACGAATTGGTTTGGCCTCACCAACATCAATGTCATGTTCAATCAGAGTAGTTCTTGAGGGCGTGTCCTTAAATAATGAAGGATAACTTTGGATTAACTCTAATCGTTTATCAGCATTCAAATGGGCTAACAAAACATCTAAATTTTGAAGAGACTCAGAATTCTTCAGACGACCACAAAGAACAGAATCATCTGGTGCTGCCACATCCCCCTCTCCCCCTAAAGATGACTGCACCACTGTACCTATATCTGAGGGAGAAACATCTGAGACATCAGACTTTAACTGAGCTGATGTACGAGCATAATACGGCTTCAATAAGTTTATGTGGCAGAGCCGATTCCTCTTTCTGCGATCTGGAGTAGCTATCAAGTAATTTTGCTCAGACAACTGACGTACAACTGTGTAAGGACGAACACACTTTGCTTGAAATGGTGAACCAGAAACGGGCAACAAAGCAAGTACTTGAACCCCTTCAATAAACTGACGTTTTTCAGACTTTTTGTCATACAAATGCTTCATTTTGATCGGAGATTCCTCTAGGTTTTATCTTGCCAATTCACCCGCCAAATAGTCTGTGTCGAAAACCATTCACATAATCAATCAAGTTTGAAGGTGGCTCATCATTCAACCACTCGTCACGGAGCACTGCCAAAGGACCTCGTACATTGTGACCAAAAACAGGATCATGAGGACTGAATCCCGTGCTCTCCTAGCACACCTCCCTTGCTGCCAGCAGTAACCATGGTAGCCCCTCCTCCCAGTCATTACCCAACTCGGTGCAGTAAGAGCACATCAATGACTTAAGAGACTGGTGAAACTGTTCCAAAGCACCCTAAGCAGAAGCTTGGTTATGCTTGACGTTTAACTGTTTCAGAACTTGTGCAAATAAACATGAGGAAAAATTAGATCCTTGGTCACTTTGAATAATTTTAGGAATACCAAATATAGCAATAAACTGAGTTAAGGCTTTAACCACAGATTTAGCTGTAATGGTTCGCAACAGATAAGCAGCAGGATAACATGTAACCTGGCACATAACCGTCAACAGGTACTCACAACCAGATTTTGATCTCGGCAAAGGTCCAACACAATCAATGATCAAATGTTCAAACGATTTATCCACAGCAGGGATTGGAAACAGAGGAGCAGGCTTAATACACTGATTAGGTTTACCTGTTAGCTGACACGTGTGACACGTCTTAATGTAAGCAGAAACATCACGCTTAAGACGAGGCCAAAAAAAATAGCGCAAAATGTGACAATATGTTTTCCCAACTCCCAAATGTCCAGTTTGGTTATGAGAACACTTCAACACATCATTACGGTACTTAATTGGCACCACTATCTGGATAACTGGATCACCCACAGTCAACCCCTTGAGGAACCCATTTACGTACCAACACATCATTCTGCAGGAAATACCCGGAGGCAGCACTTTTAGCCTCACTGCTAGGCCTCACCTGGTCAAACATGTCACCCAGAGAATCATCAGATCTCTGCTCAGAAATGAGCTCTTGCTGAGAAACTGGAAGAGAAACAGGAAAATGTAAATGTTTTATATCCTTTCCCTCTCCATCATCTGAAGAGCTAGAGTTAACTTTAGACATTGCCCGTGTCACAGCACACGACACAAAAACCTCAGGAAACTCATTTTCACGATCATCAGGTTCATGTACTTCAATGTTAGGCTTAGCAGGGGGGGATCCATCCACCCAAACACGGTTTCCGGCCAAATCATTTCCAAGTATTACATCAACTCCATCTATAGGCAAGGCAGGCCTGACACCTATCCGGACATCACCATTCACCAAACCACAAGACATGAGTAGCTGCATGCAAACACTCACCAGTATCCGAATCTGGAGAAAAAGGCAGCACCGAAGCAAGAATAAATGAGTCTTTCGCTCCAGTATCTCTCAGGATTTTAACAGGCACTTTATTGTCCCTACCCTGAAGTGCTACCAAACCATCAGACACAAAAGCTTCAAAACCAGAAAAATTGACATTTTCAGGCTTAACTGGGTCAACTTTTGTTTCTGAAACAGAAATATGCCCACAGGAGCACTAAGAGCGACTGGTTTAGCATATTTACCAAATGTGCGGCTTTTGATTTTCAAAACAGGGCAATCAGCTTTCCAATGACCCTTTTCATGGCAGTAGTTACAAACTAGACCCAAACCAACAGAACGTGGGCCTCGGCCTCAGACCTACGACCTCACAAAAGCTATCCAATATTGCCTACACTTGATCAGTAATTTTAAGCTGCCAGATTATGCTAGGATGTAAAGCCTAGGCAGGTTACAAAGAAGGGAATCCAAGCTTTCATTTGATGTACAATATGTGTGATTATAACCAGGTTTAAGAAAAATACAGGAGTAAAGGTAAGACTGTACAGTAGGATGGTTTTAGGCCAGCCGAATGTGACCATAGTTCAACCAGCGACTGCTAGCCCCCAGAAGGCTTTAAATTAACAAGCTTGGGCTTTCTAGAAAGGCCTGAATCTTGGCATTATAATGAGCCATCAAGTAAGAAAATAAATTAAAGCTAGCCAGAGATACAAGCCTCCATATGGTGGGCAGTTTCTGAACTACGACCTCACAAAAGCTATCCAATATTGCCCACACTTGATCTTTAATTTTAGGCTGCCAGATTTTGCTAGGATAGAATGCCCATGCTTCTTACAAAGAAGGGAATCCAAGCTTTCATTTGATGTACAACTTGTGTGATTTGAACTGGGTTTAAGAAAAATACAGGAGGAAACGTAAGACTGTACAATAGGACGGTTTCAGGCCTGTGAAAATCAGCCGAATGTGACCATAATTCAACCAGGGACTGCTAGCCCCCAGAAGGCTTTAAATTAACAAGCTTGGGCTTCCTAGAAAGTACCCTCAGTAACGGTGAGTGAAGAGGGAAGAGCCCAGCGCCAAACTGCGGCAGCCTGAAGGTGTACATCAAGACTGTGATCTGCTATCCGGAGAGGACGGGAAGCTCCCACCAGGATTTCTCTCAATGCTGTCCACCTATCAGACGGATTTCTCTGTCCAGCTCAGAAGAAAAAGAATAAAATAAAGAAGAAAGAGGAAGAGGAAGATAAAGAAGAAAAGGAAGATGAAGAGGCATAAGAGGAGGAAGAAGAGGCGTTTTTCCCATGACCCGTGGGTTGGGTTCCGTGTGGAGTATGGTTTTAGGCCAGCCGAATGTGACCATAGTTCAACCAGCGACTGCTAGCCCCCAGAAGGCTTTAAATTAACAAGCTTGGGCTTTCTAGAAAGGCCTGAATCTTGGCATTATAATGAGCCATCAAGTAAGAAAATAAATTAAAGCTAGCCAGAGATACAAGCCTCCATATGGTGGGCAGTTTCTGAACTACGACCTCACAAAAGCTATCCAATATTGCCCACACTTGATCTTTAATTTTAGGCTGCCAGATTTTGCTAGGATAGAATGCCCATGCTTCTTACAAAGAAGGGAATCCAAGCTTTCATTTGATGTACAACTTGTGTGATTTGAACTGGGTTTAAGAAAAATACAGGAGGAAACGTAAGACTGTACAATAGGACGGTTTCAGGCCTGTGAAAATCAGCCGAATGTGACCATAATTCAACCAGGGACTGCTAGCCCCCAGAAGGCTTTAAATTAACAAGCTTGGGCTTCCTAGAAAGTACCCTCAGTAACGGTGAGTGAAGAGGGAAGAGCCCAGCGCCAAACTGCGGCAGCCTGAAGGTGTACATCAAGACTGTGATCTGCTATCCGGAGAGGACGGGAAGCTCCCACCAGGATTTCTCTCAATGCTGTCCACCTATCAGACGGATTTCTCTGTCCAGCTCAGAAGAAAAAGAATAAAATAAAGAAGAAAGAGGAAGAGGAAGATAAAGAAGAAAAGGAAGATGAAGAGGCATAAGAGGAGGAAGAAGAGGCGTTTTTCCCATGACCCGTGGGTTGGGTTCCGTGTGGAGTATGGTTGCTATACTGAAACTTAAATTGACTGAAGGGCACCACCAGGAGTGGGAGCTCTCACCAAGTCCTTACGCAATGCTGTCCACCTATCATACAGCACAGGAAGAGGAAGAAGAATGAATTTAAGCATTACTTAGCGGAGGAAAAGAAACAAACCAGGATTCCCTCAGTAATGGCGAGTGAAGAGGAGAAGAACCCAGCGCCGAACCGCGGCGTACTTCTTTTTTCTTTGTGAAGGGCAGGGTACCCTGGAATGGGTTTGCTTAGTTACAGGGGGCTGAGCTTGGAAAGCGTCACGGTTCCGGCACAGCCGGTGGGCTCTCGCTGGCCCTTGAAAATCTGGGGGAGATGGTGTAAATTACATAGTAGTAGTAGTACTAGTAGTAGAAGTAGTAGTAGAAGAGGAAAAAGAGGAAGATAGAGGAAGAAGAGAAAGATGAGGATGAAGAAGAGGAGAAGTAGAGGAAGAGGCGGCGTTTTTCCCATGACCCGTGGGTTGGATTCCGTGTGGAGTATGGCTGCTATACTGAAACTTAAAGAAATTGACTGAAGGGCACCACCAGGAGTGGGAGCTCTCACCAAGACCTGTCCCAATGCTGTCCACCTATCATATGGACTTCTCTGTCCAGCTCAGAAGAAAAAGAATAAGAAAAAGAGGAAGAGGAAGAAGAAGAAGAAGAGGAAGAGGAATGAATTTAAGCATTACTAAGCGGAGGAAAAGAAACAAACCAGGATTCCCTCAGTATTCCAGGATTCCCTGGAATGGGTTTGCTTAGTTACAGGGGGCTGAGCTTGGAAAGTGTCACGGTTCCGGCACAGCCGGTGGGCTCTCGCTGGCCCTTGAAAATCCGGGGGAGATGGTGTAAATTACATAGTAGTGGTAGTAGTAGTAGTAGAAGAAGTAGTAGTAGTAGTGGAGGAAGAAAAAGAAGAAGAGGAGGAAGAGCAGGAAGTGGAAGATGAAGAATGAATTTAAGCATTACTAAGCAGAGGAAAAGAAACAAACCAGGATTCCCTCAGTAACCCTACGACCTCCCAAAAACTGACAAACATCTACCAAATAGATAGCTCTTTTCCAACCATAAACCATGCCAACTAGCGATCCGGCGGCGTTATTCCCATGACCCGCCGGGCAGCGTCCGGGAAACCAAAGTCTTTGGGTTCCGGGGGGAATATGGTTGCAAAGCTGAAACTTAAAGGAATTGACGGAAGGGCACCACCAGGAGTGGAGCCCGCGGCTTAATTTGACTCAACACGGGAAACCTCACCCGGCCCGGACACGGAAAGGATTGACAGATTGATAGCTCTTTCTCGATTCTGTGGGTGGTGGTGCATGGCCGTTCTTAGTTGGTGGAGCGATTTGTCTGGTTAATTCCAATAACGAACGAGACTCCGGCATGCTAACTAGTTACGCGGCCCCGAACGGCCGGCGTCCAACTTCTTAGAGGGACAAGTGGCGTACAGCCAGACGAGATTGAGCAATAACAGGTCTGTGATGCCCTTAGATGTCCGGGGCTGCACGGGCGCCACACTGAGTGGATCAGCGTGTGTTTACCCTTCAAACGTTGCAAGGCTTAATCAGTCACCCCGCCTGCCTCATCATTGGCAGGGTATATAAAGTGGGGCAAAAAAGTATTTAGTCAGGCACTGATTTTGCAAGTTCTCCTACTTAGAAAGATGAGAGAGGTCTGTAATTTTCATCAGAGTACACTTCAACTATGAGAGATAAAATGAGAAAAAAAAATCCAGGAAATCACAATGTCGGATTTTTAAAGAATTTATTTGTAAATGATGGTGGAAAATAAGTATTTGGTCACCCACAAACAAGCAAGATTTCTGGCTCTCACAGACCTGAAACTACTTCTTTAAGAAGCTCTTCTGTCCTCCACTCGTTACCTGTATTAATGACACCTGTTTGAACTCGTTATCTGTATAAAAGACACCTGTCCACAGCCTCAAACAATCAGACTCCAAACTCAACCATGGCCAAGACCAAAGAGCTGTTGAAGGACACCAGGAAGAAAATTGTAGACCTGCACAAGGCTGGGAAGAGTGAATCTACAATAGGCAAGCAGCTTGGTGTGAATAAATCAACTGTGGGAGCAATTGTAAGAAAATGGAAGACATACAAGACCACTGAATCTCCCACGATCTGGGGCCCCATGCAAGATCTCATCCCGTGGGGTCAAAATGATCATGAGAACAGTGAGCAAAAATCCCAGAACTACGCGGAGGGACCTGATGAATGACCTGCAGCGAGCTGGGACCAAAGTAACAAAGGCTACCATCAGTAACACACTACGCTGAGAGGGACTCAAATCCTGCAGCGCTAGGCGTGTCCCCCTGCTTAAGCCAGTACATGTCCAGGCCCGTCTGAAGTTTGCCAGAGAGCATATGGATGATCCAGAGGAGGATTGGGAGAATATCATGTGGTCAGATGAAACCAAAATTGAACTTTTTGGCAAAAACTCAACTCGTCGTGTTTGGAGGAAGAAGAATGCGGAGTTGCATCCCAAGAACACCATACCTACTGTGAAGCATGGGGGTGGGAACATTATGCTTTGGGGCTGTTTTTCTGCAAAGGGGACAGGACGACTGATCTGTGTCAAGGGAAGAATGAACGGGGCCATGTATCGTGAGATTTTAAGCCAAAACCTCCTTCCATCAGTGAGAGCATTGAAAATGAAACGTGGCTGGGTCTTCCAGCATAACAATGATCCCAAACACACTGCTTGGGCAACGAAGGAGTGGCTCCGTAAAAAGCATTTCAAGGTCCTGGAGTGGCCTAGCCAGTCTCCAGACCTCAACCCCATAGAAAATTTGTGGAGGGAGTTGAAAGTCCGAGTTGCCCAGCGACAGCCCCAAAACATCACTGCTCTAGAGGAGATCTGCATGGAGGAATGGGCCAAAATACCAGCTACAGTGTGTGCAAACCTGGCAAAGACCTACAGGAAACGTTTGACCTCTGTCATTGCCAACTAGGGTTATGCTACAAAGTATTGAGTTGAACTTTTGTTATTGACTAAATACTTATTTTCCACCATTATTTACAAATAAATTCTTTAAAAATCCTACAATGTGATTTCATGGATTTTTTTTTTTCATTTTGTCTCTCATAGTTGACGTGTATCTCTGATGAAAATTACAGACCTCTCTCATCTTTCTAAGTAGGAGAACTTGCAAAATCAGTGCCTGACTAAATACTTTTTTGCCCCACTGTAGGTACATCACGCCCAAAAAGCTTAATGAATGAGTCCGGAGTTTCTACTGACTTGGAGCGTAAATAAACTGTTCACCGGGTTTGAGACGGACGGGCTCTATATGCCACGCCCCCCTTTGTAGCCGGACTCCCTCCAAGTCTATCCTGACTCACCCAGATGTACTTATACACCCGCTGGAGGGGGAGATACCACCTTACAATGTGACTGATGTATCCACGCCTCCCTCTCCTGGATTTTTACTGCAGTCGGTGTGGTCAGGAGCACTTGATATGGACCCTTCCACGCCAGTTTCAATTTCCTCTCTGCCTCGTACATCTGCAGAGGGGAAATTTTAGAAGTCCAGCATTTCGTCGACCAATATTCTTCAGCGTCGTGTAAGAACACAAAAACCCACAGTTCTGCAAACCGTAGGTTCCCACTGACTGCGTGCAAACCGCGGGACTGTGCAAACAGCCCTCTAAGTCAGTCGGTTCCTCAAATAGCGAGTGTCACTTAATCTGGGTGTGCGTCGACTTCGCGACACAGAATTTGTAGAATTTAACGTGTTTCTTTTCGCTCTATCACCACCAGTGTGGATTTACAACAAAATGTAAAAAAGGTTCTGCTTACCTCCCTTATGATCGGTCGTGAAGTGTCTGGCTATTGTCGTCAAGCCTTGAAAGCAGAAAGCTTTTACACACCTATAAAGATATGGAAACTAAATTTCACAATCTAAAACTAAGCAAAGTCATGCATACATCATATATGTTCACACTTTTCACTCTGATATTTTTCAGCCACTGTTGATATCAGGGGAATTGCGTCGATAGGGACGCAATTCTCCTAATCTCACATTTTGTGAAAATGACAGGTCAGCTTTTGCAAACCTATTTACCGATACAAACCTTATCTCCAAATACTCACTGCCACTTGTCTGCATTACATATGTTTTTTTTGTGTGTGTGTGTATTTTAAAGGAATTGCTCAAAATAATTTGAAATCAACCAAAAATATTTTTTTTTTTACCATCACTATTTGTATACAATTTTTTTCTGAACTAGTAATAAGAATTACAAAATGTTTAAGACAAACAAAACAACACAGATAAACAGAGTGAACACTTTGAACAAATGGTGCTGAAATTGGTCCTAAAAACATTAAACGTTTGCTTGAATAGACGTGAAACTCACCAAGTGGTCATTGGTGTTCCTTGATGTCATTAAAAAATATGTAAAAATATAAATATATATATAAAAGCGATTGTTTTTGCCATGTTAATAATGCAATAAAAGACTACCATCCTTGCGTCAATTGGCCAGGAGGCTTAAAAACTGTCAAGCAGAGGCTTACACATGGATGCCCGGATAGCAAAGATTATTGAATCAATGTTGATTAGATGTCAGGCATACTCGTTGAATCAATGTTGATCTCTGACGTTGCTTTCAAATTGATCTTGCTCGTTGTTTCTGCCATTGATTCCACATCTAAAAACTGACCATTTCTAAATGAAAAATCAATGTTGATTCAACTCTAGATCTTCAATGCTGATTTGGAATTGATCTTGCTGGTTGTTTCTGTCATTGAATCCCCATTGAAACATTGACTAGTTTTTACTCAAAATCAATGTTGATTCAACATTTGATTTCCCATGTTGATTTTGAATTGATGCTCCTTTGATTGTACTACTAAAAAAACAGAACTGATGCCAATAACTGATTTGCCTGGGCTACAGCTTCATATAAAAGACAATACAACAGACTTATTATCCCCCGCCAGCACGAAGAGGGAGGGGGATATAGGTTTGACCTCCGTCCGTCTGTCCGTCCGTCCGAGATAAAGGGGACAGCTTTACTCAGAAACTACTACAGATACAGTAACCATGTTTGGTGTGTAGCATCAGACCATAAAGGCCTTGATCGAGTTCGAAAATAAGAAGCGCACGATTGGCGGGGGATGTTGTAGACCATGTCGACTTGTTTAAGAAAGAATTTATTTAAAAATTACATCATCTAAAATTTCATCTGAATTTCTCAAGAAATTGAATGGCTTTTTATAGCTATTCATAAAGGAAGGGGTGGAGCAAACACATTTGACCCGTTCGAGTTGAAATATATAAGTACCACCATTTAGTCATTTCTATTGAGACAAGGCTTCATGAAATCCTCTGGAAACAGCTATTTAACCACAACAAAAGAAACCGTCACCATGTTAGTCAGTTCTGAATGTCTTAAAAAATGTGATATCTGTCGTATTTCAGATCCTGGCAGAGAATACTGGCCGTTGCATGTATCATTTAAATCATTGTATTTTGTTCATATTTACATTTTACACAGAATCCCAACTTTTTTGGAATAGGGGTTGTAAAATTGAGGAGAGTGTATCTGAGTATGATACGGATCACACGCACACACAACACAAACTGAACATGGACAAGATGGTATTTTACGCACACACGCGCGCGCATACACACACACCATCTTATCAGTGTCCAATTTAAATGTGCAATTTGGAACAAACACAGCTGGGGAGCAAGAGAGAAACTTGCTCTTGTTCATGTTAATGTTCAGTTCGCATCCCGCTACTTGTTAGGTTTACAATGCTTTTTCATTAAACCAAACATAAATTTATATGGGTAACACCACAGATGTCAGACACTCTAGGTAATAATATAATGTTCCAAACACCAACAAGCAATTTATTTCAGAGAGTGTTCTAAAATTACTCATCGTCAATATTATGCATGAACTCCACTATCGGAAATATGAGTGGATTTAAACATTTTATGACATTAAAATAAGTGTTATATTGTAAGAGGAAAATTAAGGGGGTCATAGAAACACAATTTTAAAAGCGAAATCACAAAAAAAAAAAAAAATTTGCCTCGGCACTTTATGAGTTGGCGATGCTCAAATTCTGGAACACAAAACAGACAAAAAACAAAGCAGTCAATAAAGCTTTTACTAACTATCCTATACTATATTAGGGCCACTTCATACTCAATTCCAAAGCCTATGATAGAAGTGGAATGATTGGGGGAAGTTTAGGGGCCTATATGCACTCAGCCCCTGCAGGTGGTAAGACTCAGTATCCAGTGTGAGCCGCCACAGTTACCTCTGATCCATTCGTCTCTGTGCTCCTCCTTCACGCTCAGGCGCGTAGCGGAGCCACTTTTTAACTGCGTCACTGAAAGTGAGATGTGTGACATCCTTGAAACGGTGCCTTAGAGATTCTAATATTTAAAAAAAAGAAAACTTTAACATGCATGATGAGATGCAGCAGTGGCTATGATGAAATACAAACTAAGTGTCAAAAAATGTCAAAAGCATAATGCAATGATTTGCAAATCTCACGAAGCCACAATTTACTCATAGCAGTTGAAAGACATTTTACCACTTCATGACAAATATCACCTCATTTTGAAACTGATAGAAGTAACACATCTCAAAAAAGTTGGGACAGGGGCAACAGAAGGCCGTAAAAGTGGTACTAATAAAAATTGGGCCTCGCTGAAGTGGACAATACCCCTCAGCCCCGAAGGTCACTGCTGCAAGGTCAAAGGTCAAACTGGGACGAAACCTCGAAAAGGCATGCTTAGCCCCCATGGGGAGTCCATGAACTTCCTAACCCAAGCGGTTACAGAGAAATAGCCCGGACAAAATTTGCAGCTGCCCGCCCTCCCGCCGAAGGGACAACAATACCCCTCGTGCCCTTGTCGGGCTGAGAGGTAAAAACTGCTGGAGGAGCATTTTTCAACTAATTAGGTTAATTGGAAAAAGGTCAGTAGCATGACGGAGATTAAAAACAGCATTTTAGAGAGGCAGAGTCTCTCAGAAGACGAGCAGAGGGTTCACAGATCTGCAGAAAACCCCGTCTAAAAATTGTGGACCAATTTCAGAAAAATGCTCCTCAATGTAAAATTGCAAAGACTTTGAATCTACAGTACATAATATCATCAAAAGATTCAGGGAATTTGGAGAAAATCGGACAAAGGCCAAAGGTCAATATTGGATGCTCATGAACTTCAGCCCACAGGTGGCACTGCATTAAAAACAGGCATGACACTGCATTGGAATTCACTGTATGGGCTCAGGAACACTTCCAGAAATCATTGTCTGTGAACACAGTTTACCATGCAATCCACAGATGCAATTAGAATCTGTATCATGCAAAGAAGAAGCCATATGCGAACATGATCCAGAAACGTTGCCGTCTTCTCTGAGCCAAAGCTCATTTGCTTCAGACTGAGGCAAAAAGGTAAAATTGTCCGGTAATAAGATGAATCAAAATCTGAAATTCTTTTTGGAAACCACGGACACCATGTTGTGCAACTTAAGAGGAGAGGGACCGTCCAGCTTGTTATCAGCGCTCAGTTCAAAAGCCTGCATCTCTGATTGAAAGGAGTTGCATTCGTGCCTGTGGCGTGGACAGCTTACGCATCTTGGAAGGCATTATCAATGCTGAAAAATATATAGAGATGTTACAACAACATATGCTCCCATCGAGACATGGTCTCTTTCAGGAAAAAGAGAGAGAGAGTAAGCCTCATCTGAGCCTAGTGGCCCATCGTGCTGGTGCGTAACCCCGATTTTATACCACGAAGGAACAAGGAATTTTACTACTCCCCCTGGATGGGATGCCAGTCCATCGCAGGTACTCCCCCCAGCTCTTAGTCAAGTTTCCCAGACTATTTTCTGGTACCCATTTATACACCTGGGTAGAGTGAGGTGTGAAGTGGAGTGTGGGAGTGAAGTGTTTTGCCCAAGAGCACACCGCGAAGGCCGTGGCCAGGGCTTGAACTCAGGACCTTTTAATCCCAACCACATAACTGCATCATTCACAACAGCATGGCTTCGAAGTAGGAGAGTCTGGGTGCTGAACTGGCCTGTCTGCAGTCCAGACCTTTCAGCAATAGAAAACATTTGGCGCATCATTAAAAAAAAAAATCCTGCAAAGACGACCAGGACTGTTGGGCAGCTGGAATCCCAAATCAGACAAGAGTGGGACATCATTCCTCCGTCAAAACTCAAGCAATTGGTCTCTGCACTTCCAAGACATTTACCAATGGCTGTAAAAAGAAGAGGGATGCTACACAATGGTAAAAATGGCCCAGTCCCAACTTTACAGAGTTGTGTTGCTGCCATCAAATTCAAAATAAGCAGATTTTTTTCAACCCCATATAGGGTTGTCGATCATCTATGATTGAGCAATTCACCGGAAAAAGTTTAACAGTAAAAACCAAGTTGTACATTTGCGCGGCTTATTAAACCTGAGTGGGACCAAGTAAACTCACTGCTTATATTCCTCACAAGGAGGAACAACATATGTGCAATTAAACAGGCCGGGCACAGGCTAGAGTATGACCGTGTCTACACAGCACTCAAAGAGAGGAAATTAAATTTACTAACTTTTACAGTTTGGTTGGTTGTGAAATGTGCTCAGGAGAGGGGCTAGATGTGGACAATGGATATTCTATTGATTTTTTCTCCCAGGTAGACATATTTTGAGAATCTGAAATCATACTGAATTTTTAAAGAAAGTATTTGTCGTGATAAAACACCACAGTATTACGAATGACAAACTATTCTGATTGCTTTTTTCATTTCTATAGAACAAAGGAGTTGCTGCAATAGATTTGTGAACCTTGTAATGATTTATATTTAATATAATCTTACCAAATAAGCAGGACTGCAGCCTTGTGTTTCCAAAGGCCTGCTTTTATCCTTTTCCTGCCCAATTAAAATGACAAGCCAGCCAGTTTGTCATCATTGCTCTCAGCATCCGCCGTACAGTGCCTTCAGGGGCCATTACCACCGACCAAAGAAATTCGGGAAACCTGGAAGAAGGAGACAATGCTTAGTGTCGAATGTCTGTAAACCAGTGTTTCTCAAACCTCTCCTGGAGGACCACCTGTCCTGCATGTTTTAGATCTCTCCCTGCTCCTGCACAGGGGATTCAAATGATCAGCTCATTTATCACCCTCTAAAGCTGATTGATGACAACCTGATCATTTGAATCACCTGTGCTGGAGCAGGGAGAGATCTAAAACAAGCAGGACAGGTGGTCCTCCAGGAGAGGTTTGAGAAGCACAGCTGTAAACCAATCAGCTCAGCAGAATTTCAGTATAAAGTTTAAGTCTGAAGTTAAGGTGGTATTTTCCTTGGTCGTAAAGCCGCAAAGACACTTGCGTTACCTTTGCTCCCCCACGCGCTGGGTGTAAGATAGAGACCTAAAACTTCTTTGACAGACTTCAAGATGAACCTAATAATCATCTCAGATTCAGACTAAAAATGCTCCCCATTTCCCAGAAGGTATCCAATTTCATGTGGCGAGTCCTTATAAATGAATGAAAGTGCATTTTAACATTGCGGTAATTGTCGGCAGTAATTCTTAATACACTGCCTGGCCAAAAAAAAAGTCGCACACTCAAATATTTAGTAGGAACCCCTGTAGCTTTGATTACAATGCATATTCGTCTTGTCATTGTTTTGACAACTATATGCAATGCCAGAACATTTCTTTTCGATCAGAAATGCCATGATTTTTGTCCAAGATCTTGTCTTCTCGACATAATGGTTGAACCACTCGGTGGTCTTGAGTACATCCCAATAACTTTTATTATGTTAAAGGTCAGGACTGTGTGGTGGAAAATTTGTTTGTGAAAATGATTCCTCCTGCTTGGTTTTGTCATTCATGGTTCTCTTTGCTAAATACAGGCCAATAACTTGCCCGTTCTGAAATACTGTAACATCGTTTTCACCGTCAGGGAATGTGTTTTCCGACATGATTTTTTAAGAAATGAATAGCGACGTACTTCATCAGTCAGGGTTAAAATGATTATTGCCATCTGAAACATATTAATAACCGCAATAATGATCCAATTTTAGAATTTGTTCATTAACTTCCAAATGGTGACTTTTTTTTTGGCCGGACAGTGTATTTTTGCACTTACAGGAGGCAGACTTTAAAATGATGATATTACACAAGATGTTAACATTTACCATTCTCTGATGCAGAGAATCATTTTTAGAGCCTCTTCTGCTTTCTTAAATTCCTCAAGGCTACAAAGGGGCAGTTTGATAGGAAACTCTGTGGTGGCAGCAGAGAAACTGTGCTCAGAGTGCTGCTCAGCCAGATTCACCCGGAGCTCCTCAAGTTCATGCTGAACTCCAAGAAGTGCTTGTTTGACTTCTTTTATCTCTTCAAGAAGGTGGGCCATAGAGGGAACCATTTTTCGGTCAGAAACATCTTGGGCAGATAAAAATAAAAGTACATATACAAAATTATATGAAATTGACAATGAGAATGACACTTTTCTAACATTTCAGTTGAGGGCCCAATTTTTCCACATGTGCTCCATCTGATTATATGTGAACAGACCAATCGCTGCATCTGTTCCTATTGTCCTCCAGCTGCAAGGACTACCTAGTGTTTTTTTGCCAGTGCTACACGTGAAACATGAACATCAAGGGTGTGGTTACATTTCAGGGGGCATTTTTCATGAAAGTTGGCTAGCATGGTGGGAGTATCACTTAAAGGGACATTATGATGGTACAGCAAGTAACACTCTATAGCTGCATAAATACACAAAATCAATCATGTGTCAGAAATTTTTCATATGGAGTCAACCTTTCATTTTGTTTAGATGTTTTGATAAGTTTATGAAACATGCCATGACACTTCTAGCAGATCCCTCTTTTTTTTTTTTACTGAGCGTTAGCTGTATGTAACATATATGCAGAGCAGCAGGCGTAACATCACAGCTAAGCACCGAAAAGAGGCTGCTCTGTAATGTGAATATAGGCCACTGGATGGCAGTATTTACCTTTTTTTTTATTCAGCTCAGACTGGAGCTATGTTTAGACATGTCCTGGACATGTCTGGGGCAAGTCCCCGAAAATTAAAAAAAAAAGAGGTCTGAATGTGGGTGGGGTCTGCAAAAGAGTATATAAGGAAAAGAATTGAGACAGTAAAGTAGAAGGAGAAATTGCAAGAAGAAGGATACATGTGACCAGACCTGTCATTCTGTTCAAGACCTGTGAAGTTCTCTTTTGTGGATTTTTGCCTGTGTTTGAGCATTTTTCTCACCCAGGACATCACCAAGCCACCCCACAACAAGGGACTGTAAATATTTCTTTTTGTAGTATTCAATCTGCCATAACAGCTCTAATAAAATGGCGAGCCTCATTCAAGGGAGAATAGCCTGTTTGCTCGCACCCTTTGTTCAATATTTGAATTTCAAGGAGTTTGAATCATCTGGAAAAGATTATAAGTTGAATGTATTGTTATATGGGAATTATTTAAGCACCAAATTGTACTGAATGATAATGTCCCTTTAAACGAGGTCATGTGAGGCGATGACTGGTATCTTTCAGAGATGTGCGCCAGTCCTCGTATGATGGGGAAACTGCACCTAAACTGAAGTTTCAAATTTCACCAGAGGGTTCTGCCTGAGTGACAGCAATAATATAAATAATGGATCATAATTGAGTAGCGTTCTATTGTTTCTTCACTATTTCTGACTTGCAGGCATACATTTGGAGTTGATAATTTTTTTGCACCATGCAACATCGGCACATTACATAAACTTGGTGACAAATGTTAAGAAATTCACCTTTCATCCGGTCATTTGATTCATACCCTGGCCTGTGCATCTTTTGACCTGATGGAAATAAAACAGTAATACAATAAAATAAAGGATTACTCAATATTTCAGCCACTGGAACTTCAATACACAAAGTCAAACAAAACTGTGATCACGTAAGAGCGACAAAAACACTCATAAAAGGCAAGTTTATACTGTATGTGCGCCAAAACCAAGTAGTCTGACTCCAATCCCAAAGTACCAGGTGCCTGCCACCAGGTAGGTCCACAAGTAGTAATTGTATTATTTGGTCAATTTTTCTTGTCGCTTGATTGTAGCCATAAATATTTTGCCAAATTTGGAGATTTTATTTAACCTCTGAGATGGTTGGTGTCAAAACCTTGTTTCTTCTGGGGACTTGACACAAAATACCACTTCACTGGCATTCCTGCTGCTATTTTTTCAAACTATAGATGTGACATTAGACAATTAGATAATATCAATAAAACCATTGCAAAATTTCGATGAAGATTTTTGCTACTGAATACCTCAGGTCAAGGTCAATGGTATTGTTTTAATGCACATACGCACAAGCCCTAAATCATGGCTTAAGTCATAGTTAAAAGCATCTAATGAATTACACTACTTACTGCTTGTATTCTGAGCTGGTGACTGCATTAAGTGGTAAGTTCTCTCTGCTGCAGAGTAAGGGACACACATATCACATTTTAGAGGAAAGCTATTTCAATAATGATAACTGCATTCATGAAACAAGCAGAAACACTGGAGTATGTATGCACTATGCATTTTGTAGTCGCTAACAAAACTTCGTGAATGGTCATTAGAGGATTGGGTAATTACAAATAGGAGTGCATCAACACCACTTTTCAAAGCTGTTATTAAGCGAATGCATACCTTGTAAACCCAGCCCTCATGGGCTTATAAAACACCAAACAATCAAATAATCCAAAACCAGGACCAGGGTACAATAAAGGGTAATGTCACAACAAACTATCTTGCCTTCTTTTCCAGGCTTTAGAAATGAAATTTGGCAAAAACATCAAAATCAAACAACCGTTTCAGTTTATCCTCATCTGACCAATAAAATATATCAGGATTACGTTGTATAATATCATTAAACAGGCACTCTCTTAAATCATCATAAAGTGTGCAGTACCAGAGAAAATGGCATTTACTTTCCAAATCATTCAAGTCACACATCTCACATAATCTGTTATGTTCAGGGATGCTACTGAATTTACCAGTTTCAATGGCTAGAGGGAGAATACCAGTCCTCAATTGAGCAATCAAGGATCTTTAGTTTCGAACAAGGTTCAGGAGCAAAGTTCTCCTTAATCTGACATTTACGTTCTCAATTTGGGCTTTAACAAAACATTTTTTGTTAAAGCCAGGTCTCTTCAAACTTAAGAAGCAGCTTATTTTTAACAGAATTAATATTACAACATAAATTATTCCTGTAAATATACAGCATATCTACTTCTTTAAAGATTGAGGAGAGCTTTTTTGTCTAAGGGCAATCATGTCATTTGCTCCACATAAACACTTTGTTATTGATTCTCCCCTCTGCCATTTTAATCACTCCCCTCTGCCATTTTAATCAATCTATTCCATAAACATAGCATTTCACATTTTCGTTTCATGTATCCAGCCGATATATCCTTGAATCGCTGAGATTGGAGCGAACCCCCCAGAAAGCACCTAATGGCTCTCTTCTGTATAACATCGATAACTTTGAATTCTTTGAAGCCTGCAAGCTAGGTTGCAAGAACTAACTTCAAAATATGACAGTGGGGAGTTTATTAACTGTTTTTATCTTATTCTTATGGTTTGCTCAAATTTTTTGAATACGGTTGTATACTGTAGCTAGCTACTTATCTGTAGTCAGTGTATCAATACTGGCTACCCACCAAGCCAGACATTGGTATGAGAGCTAAGCAACGAACTGCCAAGGATGAGGAAAGAGCAAACTCTCCTTAAATATAAATCTAAATGCGCCAACCCTTTAACAAATCTTTAATTGGAGTAGAACTGGTCTCAGGTCATTGTACAAGCGGTGAAGTTGTACGCCAAAACTGGAGCAGCCACCCAAGAAATATGAAAATACAGGGGACGTGCTTGCTAACATTAAGCTAAGCAGGTGTATGGGCTGAACCTCAATATCGCGGCTCAACCTCCTCATCACTACTGCACTGACTTTGGCTTCAAACGTGCAAGATGGGAGCCTCCATATGAAGGATATTTGTCCCCATTTTTGAACAGCGCTCAGAAGTGGAGACATCCCGTCCATCTTGAAAATCAATCTATGGTTCACAGTGGTACCACAGTTGCAAAATCTATACGCAGTGTATAAAATACCTGTTGGTCTCCGAAGTAGCTCCTGGCTAAAGCTGCAACCTGGTGTCATAAAGATAACCATTCACAAACTAGAAATATTAGTTTTCGCAAACGAAAACATAGGTTATGCATCCCCCGAGAAGCCCATCCCCAGTTGAACTTAGAGACATCCTAGGCTAAGAAAATCAACAATAGAGATGGAAAGTGATAGTGCATATGTCACAGCCAATTATGCTGATGCTGTCATAGGGTGACCTTGAAAAAACAGGCTAAGGTGAAGGTCACCATACCCAACAAAATCCCCTGGGCCTGATCAGTATGGGTGGTCAATATGTAATGGCAACTCAAAACCCCCAAAATCCAAATTTAGACAATCTATCAAATGACCTTGAACAAGTAGGTGAAGGTCACCCATGTTCGAACTTGTCCAAGCCCCTCCAGAGATACATCTGTGGTATCAATTTCAAGTGTCTAGCTCAAATCCCTCCAAAGTTAGAGAGTGCACAACCCCAGAATCTCATAATCCCGGATGACCTTGAAAAATCAGGCCAAGGTCAAGGTCACCATACCCAACAAAATTCCTCTGGCTGCTCAAAATACTCTTGGAGATATTAGCAAAAACATCGGACGCAGCGGTGGCGGCTTCACGCTACTGAATACATACATGCTCCCCCTGTCGGGGATGCATAATTAATAATTGCTCAGATTGCATAATATTTTTCACAAATTTTCCACAATATTAACATAAAATGGAAGCATTGCCCTCGTACTGCCCTTTCAATTTGCACTTGCACTTGTCCACAGATTTACTAGACTCAGAGCATGTTTTTTATTCATATTTACCTTGAGATCGACTTTGGCGAATGACATCTGGTTTCCCTGATGACTCTACACAGGGAAAGATTTTATTTAGAAGATGAAAGGACAATATACAAAACTAATGTTTACAAACTATGTGCAATGAAACCACTCCATATCAACTGGTATGTTGGACCCCCTTGAAAACGAGATGGTTCATCTCAAGGGGTAATCCATTAATAAATTTCAAGCAAATGTTCTGGCAAAACAATGTATAGGCAAGCATATTAATGTGTGAGCCAAGAAACCAAAACATACTCAATTAAAGCATGCAACATCACCTAAGCGATTCATCTGCAAGAAAACCATTGCTATTCACAAAAACGTTGTTCGCCACAACACTCAATGGCATCGTTTTCTCGAAAACACCCCACGTGTGATGAAATGTGTTACCATGAGGTCGCGCCAGTGGCCTTTCTTCCGTTTCCCAGAGTAATTCTATACAGCAGAGAGAACATATAATAAGAATGGATTGATTACTGATAAGTAATTCATGGTCAGGTGAGTACATAGAATAAATTTATGGCACCAAGACAGGCTCTCAAAGTTCATGAGGAAAAGAAAAATATTCTCACTTTCTCACTAATAGCACAGGAGCAACTGATTAAGATGACTGACAATAGAAGCTCAAATGATATCTGCTGAAAGAAGGTCACCTTTGCTTATCTCAGGAGGTGGCAAAGGTCCTTCTAGGCTGAAGCTGCTGCCTGCTGTCAACATGGAAAGCAGTCTCAGTACAGCCACCATAACCAGTTCTTCACACAATAAGGAAAGGAAAGATCAGTGAAACATCAAAGTATCAAAGTTTTCACCATGTACACACCTGGTGGGACAACTGTAGGTGGTTGGGCCAGTTTAGTTCTCTTAATCTCAGTTTCCACCTCAAAATCAGAATTTACGTACAAGGAGTTGGGTCTGAAAAACAAATACATTAAAATGTCAGTGACAAGTGAAAACAAAGTGCTCGAATTTCGCGTCTCGGCATGCAAAAATACACATTGCAAATTTCCATTGCAAATGACGTATTTATCATCTTAGCACAGTTTGGAAGTGTCACGGTCAACAATGAAGGCGTTCGCATCACAGTACGTTGAACAGCACAACGGGGTGTGTCAGGGTATACCGTTGGCGCAGTGCAAGCTTTGTGTCTAAGCCCTGGTCCTCAAATCACACCCTACGTGGTCCGCAAATTGCTGGGTTTCCCACTATCTTTACCTGGGAGTCAGGTGTTGCCACAGTCTAGCCAATCAGAGGCACTACCTGTTCATTTACTTGCCAGGGATAACAGAAAACCTGGGCTGGATTTGGTTTTGAGGTCCAGATTTGAGGATCCCTATGTATAAGGACTCATTACATCCCCGAACGCCGATATTATGTTTTTGGTCCGACCGCCGCTGCGCTACGCGTTTACGCGATAACTTCAGTAATATTTAAATTAGAAATTTCAAGTTTTGCATGTGAGTAAGTATCATAAAGAGGAAGAACTGATTCGATTTTGGACAATTTACGATTTCTAGATTGGCCACCAGGGGCCAAAAACTGATTTACGTGTTAACGCGATAACTTCAGTAATATTTCAATTAGAAATTCCAAGTTTTGCATATAAGTAAGTATCATAGAGAGGAAGAACTGATTTGATTTTGGACAATTTAAAATTTCGAGATTGGCCATCAGGGGCCAAAAACTGAAAAAAAATTACTGTTTTTAATCATATCTCTGGAAACATTTGCCCGACTCACCTCAAATCAAGTGTAAATGAAAGGTCGTGACCTGATGATGTGTCCTACAATGACATTAAACCTTTTTGGTTCAAAATTTTGACACAAGGTGGAGCTTTGTCACATAAAATTCACCATTTTTGCCATATCTTTGGAACTATTTGTCCAATTGACATGAAACTATGTGCAACTACAAGGTAATGACCTCACAACGTGTCACATGATGATATCATACCTGTATGGTTCAATATTTTGCCACCAGGTGGTGCTTTGTCATGGAAAAATTACCATTTTGGCCATATCTTCAGAACCATTTGTCCGATTGACCTGAAATTAAGTTCAAATGAAAGTCTATTCAAGGTCTATTCAAGTATTGGGGTATTGGAGGATTGGGGGCGTTTGGGGATATACTCCCAGTCGACGGCATAAACCTAGTTTGAATTTGAACGCACCTCAACCATCTTTCAACACAAACTATGTCAATCTATCATAGTTACACGGGAATGAACCCTGGCTTGTTGAGATGTTTGCAAATAAACACGTTGCTCGTATTGTTTTCCCTCCCTTTTTTATTCTCAGTTTCCTCATGTACCAAGCAAATGATGGTGGAGACTAATGTGAGGCTCAGTGAATACTTTCTGTGTGTTGGGGGGGAAACAAGTAAATTATTCCCCTTTAACTTTTGACTGTTTACCTCTTACAAGACTCCATTTGAGATTATATCAAGAAGTTTAGCCGTTTAAATTTCTCCAATAAAGAGTGCTGTGACATAAGCAAAATGTGTCAAAACTTTTGACTGGTACTGTATTTTTTGAGCATTCGGTTGTTAGGAAAATGGTCAGCCTAGTTGGGTTGAATAGTCAGTGCAGCCGCCAAGAGTAACCCCCTTCCAGACCACACCCTGGTATAATCTGGCCTAGGCCATAAAATGCAGCTGAATGTGGGAGGTACAATCTGCCCTGCTAGCCGAAACAACACCCTGGGTATGAAACAGGCTTGCCCACATTTCTCCCAGGTATACTCCGGACTGGGGGTACACTTTGGGCTGTTACACTGGTTCTTGCCACTCATGTTATGTTTTATTACTTGTTTGCACCCATTTCCTACCTTGATTTTCTTTTTCTTCTCCCTTCTGTCTCTTCCTCTGATTCTATGTCAGATGTCAGGCAAAACTGTTCACTATATTTATGTTCACAGTGTTTGGCCAGCTCAAACGAGGCTGCAAAAAAACACTGAAACTGGTCACTTTATCCTTTATCCCTCCTTTCAGGATAACTACGTTTTGGAACCTTAAGACTTTAGTATTGCAATATTTTGAGTAATGATTATTCCTCCAGTCAGCATTGCAGTAATTTTCTTCATTCTATCACTGCTATACTTTTCATGTATATAAACTTGTAGCCGAAACTGTAGTGCAAGGGACTTATTTACATTTATTCAGCATTTACCCAGAAAGTAATTTTGAAAGCGCAATATATTATAGCAGTTTCTGAAAATCTAGAATACAATTTCAAAGCCTGAAACATATTTACAGGTCAAATCAGGTGAAATGTCACATTTATCTGAAAGCCTGAACACTGCTTTAAAAGTAAATCCACTCACCTTTAGTAACCAGAAGGCGCACAGGTTGATATATGGTCCAATCTGTGTCAGGCTCACAGTGTTCCTGAATGGCCTTGAGAAGCTTTTGGTTTCTATATGGTGGCCAATAACAGTTCTTCTCATCAGCATTATACCAGCTGTGCGGAACAACTGCCGTTCCACCAGCTTCAAACTGCACCAAACACTACTGCACCACTTTACCTTAGATTGGCAAAAGAGAACATTAAAGAACCACATTCAAAAGTTTTAAATCACTGCAAATTGTCTAAGTTTTTTGGGGGAAAAAATAAATAAATAAAATGAAAAAAAAAAAAAAAATAAAATATATATATAAGAAATGACAAAACTTCTGGAGTGATTCTAAACTTTTGAATGTTAGGGTTAACATAATGGGGCTCTACATCATGTGTAGTAGAGGGATAGCTTTATAGCTGCCATTACCAGGATACAAAACACATTTCTGAGTGATGTGAGAAAGTCTGCATACTCCCAATTCTTCCCGCAAGTTGCATACCTCGTAACACCCAATATGGGATGACAGACAGGGGTAAGAGTAATAGGGCTCCTGATTCTTGAATCTCTGGTAAATAACATAAGTACCATCACTGGACTTCAGTATGTTTTTTACGACAGCAATCTCATCACCAATTTTAATGCAATTATTTCCCTGCTCAGTTGACAAAGTGAATCTGTTAGTGATGACCTTTCTATACTGCTCATAAGCCTGGAAGTGTACGGGCAAAGGGCCATCAAAGTGGACCTTGCGTAATGTAGCTTGACTGGGTGGCACTGGCACGTTAGCACTCGGAATTTCTGAAAGCCTTTTCACAATCTGTTGAAGTGGCTGGTGAGGTTTACGCAGCAGGCGTTTCATTTGACCCAAATAATTCTCAAAAGGAAAGGCGGAAATATTGTCCAGAGGTCCAAACAGTCTATACTCATCAGCTAAGTGGATGACTTGATGTATGTTAAACACAATTTCATCCTGTCCATATAACTGACCAAAGTGAGTTACAAAAGAGACCAGCAGTGAATGAGCGAAAGAGACCACTTCATCAGAAAGGCCCGGCGACATCAGCAAAAACATGCCAACATGGAACAACATAAAGTTGTCATATAATTCACTGAGAAGGCAGTCCCTAAGCACCACAGGGCCAGTGTACAACATAATGGATCTCAGCTCTGTTGCCTTCCAGCGGTCAATATCTGAGAGATATCTTGGCTTCCGACTGAATTCAACTGGTGTGTGGGGTCTTAGGTTAAGCAGCCTATTAGAAATGATGTCCACAGAATGAGAAGGAAGCCTGGTTGCCAGATTTTTGCCCCTTAACCACAGGTAAAGTAATTTTCTTGTAATCCCAAGACAGCAAAGGTGCATGTAGTCGATAGGAAACATTGAAACCAAGTTCACAATACCTGACAAAGGACCTAGTTTTCCCCCAGTGTGATGTTCCTCGTCAACCATCTCCAGAAAATCTAAATCAGTCCTCAGTTTAACATTCGTGTCTGGGTAGGTCATTTTTTTTTTCCATACTCCCTCCTGATGACATTAGTCACATCCTGAGTATCCATTGTGAGACTTCACATGTTTAATGAAAGCACGGGCAGGGGCATCACAAATAAAAGCAGAAACAAGTACTTGCAGTGTCTTCCCTTTGTGAACAATGCCATTACCCAGAATATGAACCAGATCTTGAGTAAAGCATCTCAGGTACTCAAAAACACATTTAGGTTTACTAAAGCCGCAGTAAATTCCAATTACAAAGGGAGATTTTTTGTAATCAACATCCAAGAGTCCAAGGATGGGCCAGATCTGGAGTTTGGAGCTACGGAACAGGGGAAGACCATCAATGTTGAACTGTAATTTTAATGTTTGAAGTCCAGCTGGCAAACTCAAGCATTTCAGCCTGGAGAGCAAGCCTTTGGCCAATCCAAAATGGTGATACTCACCACCCTCAATTTTGTAGTCTGCACATGATTTTTTGTGCCAAGCAATGTTCTACCATCTTTTGGGAGTTGGGGATGAAACACTCTTAAGATGGAAAGGAGGGCAGAAAGTGCCACAAGAGAGATGGAGAAGGTTGAAGCCCAGTATCGCAAACTTATGATTAAAGTGTCTGGGCTGGGCTCATTATCTTCATCAGTCTTTGTCCTCGTTTGAATTAACATCACAGTCTTTAGTGTCCTGCACTAAACCACTGTCACACTGACTGAGCCATTCCCCTTTGGAGGTAAAGGGAGCCAAACAGTCATTTTCTTGGTCAGCTGTCAATTTATGTCTTTTGTGTCCTGGCAATGTGTCATTTAAAAAGGATCGGGCCTGTGACTCCAAGTTTCTGCAAACTGCTTGTTTGAATTCATGAAACTCACTATACAAGCCTGTTTTCTCATTTTCAAAATCCTGCAGTATTTCATGCTCAGTCTGCTTTACTGTATCAATAATTCTGCGTCTTTTGGACCAATATGATGACATGTTCGAAATGCTTACAGTGAAAGTGGTGCAGTAGATTTCATGACTTCTGTCATCACTATTGATATGCTGCAAAAGGAAAGAAACATGTCAAATATGTATTCCATAAAATTTGATCACAATATTTATTTAGTCCTTCATTACTGCTACAATATATGTTTAATTTCATAGTATGCCTAACATATACACCATAATAACATGAGTAACTTTTTACTTGGAATGTAAGCAGAACTATATCTGCATGGGCCTGTCTGGCGTAACTTTTGCAAATAATTAACTGATCACATTTAAAAAACAAATGGTTACACTTTAATGTAAGTTAATGTAATGTAAGCTCATAAGTGTTTCACCTTTACTTTGTGTCTCAACCAGTTTTGAAGCTATTTCAACTTCAAAAGGGCTAACAAGTCGCCAAGGACAGGCTACACTGGAACTTATGGTCGCGCTCCACCAGCCATTTCCATACTTGCCCACGTGCATGTGTAAGTCTAATACAGTAGTTCTCAAACTCAGTCCTGGGGAACAACTGTGTGCAGGCTTTCATCGCAACCACAACTGCAGTCCCAGAATTCTGTAAAGTGCTTAATTTGTCTTAATTTGTAGCATTTAATTTGTTTAAACTCTGACTTTACATTATGCAAGAAATAGCAGAGCCTGCCATGTAGAATGAAAGCCCCATGTCCATGTTGTGTTGAAAATGCAGTGCTGCAAGTAATTGCACAAGGTTTAACATACTGACAGATCCAAGTAATTCTAAGATTAATTAATGAGCTGCTGTAGGTTGTTTCACGAGCTGAAAGTTCATTAAAATTCTTCACACAATACTAACACAATACAGATGTGAGTCATTGTTACTTGCTTTGCCATCGAACCCTTTATTTTCTAGTAAATGTATAGATTTAGAGACAATGAATAAATTATACAAGTCAAAAGCCTACTTATTTTATTTTTAAATTCATTGGTACATTATTACTTCCTCTTTATCCAGCTGTCTGCCATATAGAATATGAATGCAGAAGTTTATTGTTCAAAGCAAGCACAGCAATTTTTGACAACGTTGCTTGTAAGGGTAACGAAGAGAAATTACCCTTATTAAAATTCTTGGGCTGCATTTGTAGTTGCAACTAAAACCAGCATGCACAGTGGTCGCCTAGGACCGCGTTTGAGAACCACTGGTCTAATATACAGGGATGTAAACAGAGGTATGGTCAAAAAGGAGTGAGATTATCAAAGCCTACACCCCCGTGGGATCTCGGACTGATGGAAATCCTTGCAGTGCAGTGAAGTGCAGCCAGCAGCAGATAATGGTGCGCAGCTTTCTGATTTACTGTTTCCTTCTCATACTTATACTTCCTATGTTACATGAACTGTAACGGCATTTGTATATTTAGTCATTTTAATATAGAATTTCCTTTGATGAAATTATAATTCAAGGCTCCCAAGTTTTGAATGCAGGCTCGCGTGATTTTTTTTCCTCCGGCGGGGGGGGGGGGGGGGGGGGGGGGGGGGGGTGCATGTAGCTCTCGTTTTCAAAGGTGCACGGTAACTTAACCCCTTTCTGCAGATATAGACGCCTGCATCTATAGACCTGCAAATTGGAAGCACGCTGTTATTGTACTCGATCAATAAATGGCACCCTCGGATCAGTTATTGAATGTTCACAAGCAAGCAGACCTCCAACGCTGTTCTGAATATGGGGAAGTTCACTCCACGCCCTGTTTTTCAAGAGCTGCATGAATTTAACTCCTCAGCTAAGCCTGATGTGCAAACTGGTCAGTATCCTTCCCTATAGTATCGATCCAGCAGTTTAAAAAAACGATATCTTGACACAGAAAAAATCGTTATCCTCTGTAGCAACCAGTTAAGCCACAGTGAGCCAACAGTATTCCAAGTAATGGTTCAGAAAAATCAGTTTTCTGAGGCAAAAAAATCGACATGGTATTGATTCTCTCACATTCTACTGTTAATTACAGTTGTCACATACAAAAAAATTCGTTGTTCCCTACCGTGGATTTACGCGCAGATCCATTCATTGACAAATCCAGCGCTTCATTATATCCACCCGAGTACTGGCGTTGATAGCCAATCACTCAACCATACGCTCAAGCTCTTCTGCGTAATTGTATAGTTACACTTCATGCTCTCGTGAAGCTACCCTGGTAAAAATGTATTGACTGGCTCGTTTCTTATCCAATTCCCGAGTGTTTAAACATTTTAGAGTAAGTGAAAACACATTGATTGGACAAACACAGAGCATACAAACCAATGCGTATCAGCATGCGCTGTTGTATCCTGTCTACGTTATGCACATTACGCGGCTAAAATAGACGCGATTTATAGAAAACACGATCGCAAAACTGGCCTTGAAGTGTTCAGTTACATTTAGGGGATTTAAATGAGATAAGGATATGGTCAATTGGAATTATTTCGAATGAAACAGGACCGGAAGGTTCCTGCTACAGGATACATCTGTCTCTAGAATTGGGATTCATGAAAAAGGTGAGGCTGCTACTTTGTTATTTTTTTGCTGTTGTTGTTGTTTTGTTTTTGGAATGTATATGTACTCTACAAAGTCGAATGTCGAGGTTTTTTTCCTGTTTAAAAGGCGAACTGCCCGTGCATTTGGGTGGACCCCCTGGTACGTTCATTGCATGTTTCTTTTGAATCCAGGGAGGCAATGGATTGTTCCCTGAAAGTGGAGTGTCTGTTCTATTAAAATAAGGTATATTTCAGAATTCAGATATTACTGAGTTAGTGAGTTGCACTTGTTCCTTATAAGTGTTGAAATGAGTTTGTAAGCTTAGAAGAGGGGACTGGTAGCTTTCATTACAGGGTTCTAACCGTTTAATAAGAAGTTTATTTAATGCGTGTTTGTGCTGGCTTGGGGCACTTTGAAGTAAAATGGCCAAAACTCTAAACTTTATTAAGGAGAAAAGGCATATTTTGTCTTTGGAGTGGTTACTGGTGACCATTGATATTCAACTGCACTGAGATTGATAAATTCATACAAAACTCAACCAGAAAATCATTTGTTCATATTAAATTTCATGCCTTAAAACTTTATGTGTTATATACATGATTTTTTTATGATTTGACAGGACTTCATTTTGAGACTTCGGGGAGACACTTGGATAGGTGTATAATTTGGCTAAAAGCATGTAGGTAATCTAGAATGTAATGTTGAAGATAAATTGTACTTGTGGTCAAGGAGTTTATGATCCCAGAAATGTATAGTTTTAAGCCCCAGCAGTTTTTCAATCCTCAGAATTATTTTTTTTGCAATTTCAATGGTGAATTCTCATGAAGATTTTTTATGTTTGCAGCTCATTTTCTCTACCATAATCATGAAAATTAACTGAAATATTATGTAATTCTAAATGCTGTAAGAGTCTTTTCAGAATTGAGCCACATTTTTCCTCTTTATGAAGCTTAAATCTTGAATTATACAGCATTAAAGTGGGTAACCCAAAAATAGCCAAATTTGGCTTCTGCGCAAAGGGGGTTAAGTACATGTAGTTCGTTACAGCATTTATGTTGTTTTTTTTTTTGAGGATTTGTGCATTACTTATCAATTTTTTTTTTCTTTTTTGAACGGGGACTTTTACTTTTAACTCTACTTCATTTAAAAGATAAAAAGTATACTTTCACTTCGTTATTTTGACACTAGCAACTTAGATACTTGTTTCAAATTAAAATATTAATTGAATTAATCATTTACAGATTATCCGGATTTGGCGCGTTCGCGAAGAACAAAGGTGCATCTTTTGTGCAGATGTGTCCGCCAGTGGACGTGGAGCTGCAAACTTAGGCACGGAGTTACAATATTCTACCACTAGATGGCACACCAGGATCGGTTGCGGAAGTTTTGTGCGCGTTGTAGGCTATTTGCAGAATGAATGCTGACCGCGTTATCCGTTGCTTCTTGTAGTCGGAAGCAGTGGCGTAGGTATTGCCGGTGCCGCCAGTGCGCGGAACCGGGGCCCCGATGAGCTCTGAGGGCCCACGGTGATTAGCCAGGCCACTCTTCCTCTTGTCACAGCACATAGAGAAAATTTAACTTCAATTAGGACAGCCCCGAAAATTCTGTTATTGAATCCCCAATCCCCAAAATTCCCAATAATATCATCCTTATGCACATGAGTTGATGAGTATATATATTGCTTCACTATTGCATACAACACAGTCATGGTAACCCCCCCCCCCCCCCCCCCCTCCCTCCCTCCCTCCCTCCCACACACACTGGCCATTTTTCCTCTTTTCTTTGATATATGTATTTTGTATTTCAGTAATGATACTTTGTCCGTTATAATCACAATTACTATCACAATTACTAATCATATATTTGATTGTTTTATTCTCAACATTTTCAAAAGAACATGGCCTGCTGGGAAATGTGTTTGTCCAATTAGTTGACATTTACTTAATCCTTTCTGATCGTAGCTTCGTCGGCTACGCGCTTGCTCGTGAAGTGTTCTTTTTTGAGAGATCAGCTAACCCATTAGCCTAGTATTAGAGGTGAAAAGTCTTGAGCACCATGTTGAGCAGCACAAAAGCGGTGCTCAAAAAAGAAAAGAAAAAAAAGAGCTCGATGTACGGAACTCCAAATTGGCGAAATTGAATGCATTTTTTAACCCGTTACCACTCCGACGGCCCGTAATCGGGCCGTCAGGGAAGTTGAAAACATACTACGTCATTTACACAGCTTGTATGCAACTGAGATACTCATGCCACATATCGACAGAAAGCTAAGATTCTTGAGATTCGAATGATGCAAACCATTTCAAAGTATAATCATCCCAGCAGCTTTAATCAACGCCCATGTCAGACCACAAACAAACAAACGAACAGTTACAAAACTGATGTGACTCACCGATGAAGCCCCCTAGTACTCTTCCAGTCCGACATATCCCCTCAAAAATGGTCTTGTTATATCCACGAAGTTCCAGTAAATCAAACCAAGTAAAGTTTTTAGTCCAAAACACGCTATTATACCGGTAAATATCCATGAACAGCTGCTGCATCGTTTGAAATGAATCGGTGGTTATCCACAAAGTTCGCTGCATTAGTGGTCGTTGCTTCAGAACAGATTTAGACAGTACACAGCCATTTGTGCCAAAATGGAGTCTGCACTCTAACCTTTCGATTGACACTTCACTCGACCAGTTACGAGCTTCCCTGCCCTGTCTACAGCCTGCTATAGCCAACGAGTGCCTGCGTTGAAACGAAGCTCATGCCTCCTTTTTTTGCGTGTAGCCCGAGCAACCACCAACCAATCGAGACGACGATTGCTGCATTATGACACCAACGAAATTCTGGAAACGCCGATATATAGGTTGTTGGGGTGGCGAAAAGGCTGGCGCTGCCTATCGCTCGCGTAAGAGAATGGACAGAATATGGCTCAGCTGTGCGTAATGCGTGCTGTGCGTTCCGCAAAACAGAGCGAGGCAGAAAGAGATTTCCAGCGAATGTTTGATGGTTGTTCACGGAGTTTGAAAGAAAAAATAGCCAAAAGGTTGCGAAAAAAATCATTTTCAGTTCAGAAGCTGCAGAGCTGTGCACTCGGCGTGCAAGTGATAGCTCAGGGGAAGAAATATCCGACCAAAACCGTGATGGTTCCGTAGCAGAGGAAATGTTTCTCGGGGGAGATGACATTACTCTTGACAAGTACGCATCATATTATAACTTATATTTCATTATATAATAACATTACATTATATTTATTATTATTATTATTTATTATTATTATTATTATTATTATAAAATTACATTACGTATTATTTGCATCTGTCACGGAAGGTGGAAGGACGTCATGTTTTCACTGGAGTTCACCGTCATGTTTTCACCGGAGTAATTCTGTGTAAATAATTACGGGAAAAGGATATTATAATATGATGCTGATATTATGATGATTATATTATTACCATATTACGCATTATTACCTCCGTTACCGAAGGTGGAAGGAAGTTATTTTTTCGCCGGCGTTGGTTGTTGTGGGAATTTAAATTTTCATCCCTGTAAGAAATCAGAGTGAGACAAAGTAAGTAAATAGGATCCATTTTACTATGTGCCACATAGGGTCTTCGTTACAGGCAAGAACGAAGACAAAGGAATCTCTCCTTTGCTTTGGATATATGTAAAAGCACAAAGTCAGAATCTCCTCCCCTTGGGGTTTATATGCACAAATTTGAGTTTATGCCTCAGTAACCTTTTAATTTTTTAATTTATCATATATTGTAAATAGTTTGCTATGGAAAGGTTATTTGTTTGTTTACCTTTCATGTAAAAAACATTTTTTTTACATGACAGCACTTGTTTTGACTTTTATATGCACAAATTTGAGTTTATGCTTCAGTAACTTTTACTTTTTTTTATTGATCATATATTGTAAATATTTTACTGTGAGTTTGCTGCGTAAATGTCATTTGTTTGTTTACCTTTCATATAAAAAAGCATTTTATTAACATAAAGGCACTCGTTTTGACTCTTATGTGCACAAATGTGAGCTTATGCGTCAGTAACTTTTTTTCAGCAATATTGATAGTGAATCTGGATATGGGATTGGATTCCTCTAAGTGTCACCTTTCATTAGAGCCCAACATTATGACTGTAGGTTGAAGCGTTCAAGAGTTATGCCCTTTTATCCTAGGTATGTGACCATGGTTATCCAAGGGTCCTTTTGGGGTCTCCAAATGGCCATTTTTGGAAACGCCTAGACATGGCCTTAGAAAAACATGTGTAAAATGCTCATTTTCTGTAGGATTGTTATCAAATTTGAACTGGAACTAAGTAAGACTTCATGCTGTGGTCCCATTGTGTTTTTCAGCTAATAAGTCCCAGCTGCTCTCATCTACAGGCATCTGTTTGCAAAAAAAAATTTTGGCGAGAGTAAAAACCTTCTACTTCAGTGTGTTCCAGCTTGGATTACTCAATGACAGTAGCACTTAGAGTATTTCTTTTAGCTGGGGGAAAAACTTCAGAGTGTTTTCTTTCAAATGAGACCATAACCATCTATATAGTCCAAACGGTTCAAGAACAGCGTTCAATTTACTTTGGGTACGCTTTTCATAGGCATTTTAGGCAAATATTCCCGGAGTTTTAATTAAACAGTCATATTGTCCAGATCCAGTTCCTGCTAGCGTTGTGAATGTTAGCTGCGACACGCAGCAGTCAGACTTGGAGGCTAATGCTACCAGCCATTGCCTTCTTGCTCAACGACTTTGCAGAGCAGAAGGCACCCAGAGTTAACTTCTGAATGGGTGAGTGGCAGTGCAGTTTTTATTTATTAAGCTACTGTAAGTGATCAGCTTGCCGGTTGTGGTTAAATGGCTGCTGTGCCAGGATGTGTGTATCTATCTGTTTACTTTATGATTTGGCCACTGTTGTGCTGTTAGGGAAATATGGTTGACTGTTCAGCCTTATGGATCTTTTTGCATTTTGATTGGCTATGTATTGTCACTGTTGTTCATGGTTCAAATAGCCTAACGTGTTGTGTGATGTAGAGATGCAGTGCAAATATTCATTGTCCATGGTTCTACTAGCCCTAATAATTATGGGTGTCTACGTTTTTCAGAAAACTGATTTTTCTTAATTACTGATTTGGATACCTACTTGCTCACTGTAGCTGAAGTGGTTGGCTACAGAGGACGATTGTTTCTGTGAATATCCAATAACTGATGCGGGTGGGCCATCTAGTGATAGAATATTGTAACTACGTGCATAAATTTGCAGCTCCGTGTCCCCGCACTATACCCTGCTGCCGAGCACCGTTGTTCCTCTCGAAGACGCCAAATCCAGATAAACCTTAAACGATTAATTGCGTTCATATTTTAATTTGTAACGAAGTGGCTAGTGTCAAAGTAACGAAGTAAAATGATAATTTTTAAGTTTAAAATGTTGTAGAGTAAAAGTCCAGGTTTAAAAAAGAACTCAGGTAAAGTACAAATCCTCAAAAAACTTACGCTCTGTTACGATTTACATGTATTTCGTTAGTATACACCTCTGGGGGGAGGGGGGGGTAGCGCCATTCTCGCACCGGGGCCCAGCGCCTCTACGCTACGCCACTGGTCGGAAGTGATAGCTCAAGTAGTAAAACTTTGCGATATACAAGTATCCATCTTATATCTGCATATTGCGTGTATATTTCCTTTTACTTTGCACCATCAAGCATTTTACAACAGCGTCACGAATATGAGTTAGTTGGACAGCGACGGCATTCTCGAACGCTATTTGACATGAGCTTAAAAATTTTATTTCAACTTGCTAGCGGTTACCCTTGGAATAACTGTTAGATTTTGAACAAGATAATGTTTAGCCATACCTGTACTTTTTTATTTCAGTGGGACTCCCCAGTATAATAAACGCTAAATTAAATAATTGTTTTTTGTATTTGAATCGTTTTGTCTGTCACAAGCAAGAGATGCCGCGTTACCACCTCTGACACCGGATCGGAGCAGGGTTTGTTTTCAGCCAAAATACACTACATGGAGGGCAGAGATCCCCTCTCTCCCCGTAATAAGTTACAAGTCAGTTCATCTGACCATAACCGTCCAAAGCAGTTAAATTGAGGCAAAAAATTATCCATAAAGCAAGTATTCTATATAGTTCCTCGAGTTTAATAAACAGCCGTTGTATTATAAGCGTTGTATAAGCGATTACCTGATTTCGCGCTTCCACTTCCAGCTCTTCTCTGTCGCGTTCACACAATAGCATTCGCGCGCGTGTGGAAGACCTGATTACGGCGCTGCTATTTCACCTAGCAACAAGAAATACTATTATCTGATTGGCTAATAGGTTGAGAGCTTGAGAGCCCTGATAATTATAATCAGGCACTCCAACGGACACCCCCCCCCCCCCCCCCTAAAAAAAAAACTCATCGGATCTGCACGATTCATGCGAGTCCCCCAGACAGCCGTGAAAAAGGCGGCATCCGCCAAAAGGCGCGCCGTTTGCATCCCTGAATATAACAATTAGTAAGAAAATTCGGATGCGTTCCTCATTTCTATATGACGCGCTGCCCTTAAATGGGTGTGCTGCTATGCGAATAGGAACGCTGCTTCTCTCCAGCAATTCTCAAACGTTAAAATGGATGAAAACAAAGACTCTTCCTTTAAAACATGCCCAAATCAATAAATAAATGGCTCACATCATAAAAAGAAATTACAGCTCTTGTTCGTATCCATAATACCGAGAGCGGAATTGATTAATTTTGCGAATTAACCCACCATTCCAGTTTCTTCCACTTCGCTACGATAGCAAATGCTTTATCGCTCTTTTTCCTGCCGTACCAGCACCGATATCCAATTGTATGTCCCAAAGGCCCTCCAAATATACGAACGGTCCAGTTTGAGCCAGGCGGCACAATTGTGCACCGCACCCTTTGTTGCACGCCACCCCGAAGGATTAGGCCGGGGCCCGTCCGTGCATGTGCGCGAGCGGAGAGTCTTTGGCGGGAGACAGGTTAACTTCTGTCTTCTTGAGAGCATCTCGCTAGGTGGCTAGCAGTTAGCAACGAAATCCACGGCTAAAATTGGCAACGTAGCGAATTTAGCCATCTATCAGAAGAAAACCATAGCGACATGAGACGGATAGACTTCTCATTCGGAAAACCAAATAGGTAGAAGAAAAAAATGCTGTTAGCTTATTAAGAGCTGATTAATTAGCTGTGCTTACCTAGCACAGTAGCATAATTGGGAGAATTCACAACTGCTCAATTGGCCAGCTAGCTTGCTAACGTTAATTGTGTGTGACGACTAGAAATGATGGCTCTATAACACGGATTCCCTGACTTTCCAGTCAGGTTTTTGCGTAGGTATTTCGGTTTTCCACCGAATACAAAATCTATGTCTTATGTCGCTATGGTTTTCCTCTGATTGATAAATTGAATTCGCTCAGTCGCAATTTAGCTACCGAGGGAGATGCTTTTAAGAAAAAAATAACGGTTTTTCTTCTGCCTAATAAACTGCCACTGTGCCAACAAACAGTGATTGTGTAGCTATCTCTGAAAGTGAAACACTTGCTGAACATCCGCGAACTGAGGCTACCGTTAAATATGAACTAGCTTGTCTGCTAATGTTACCTAGCTAGCTAAATTTTGTGGGAATTTTTATAACGTCGGTATTTATTAGACATATTTTTGCACATATATTCAAACCTTCATCTTTGCTCACAGCATCTCGATACAGAGAAATTATCAATATTTAATTGAGTAACAATAGGAAGCCCATACTTTACCTCTGAACGGTACAGTGTTGGCAGTTGGAAGACGCTGCTGGTGACCTTTTACCTCTCAACTGGCGTACAGGGTCCTTTTGGCGCGCAGGAGGTGTAACCAGATGTGAACGAGCCCACTCTTCCGTTCATTATCCAACTACATGCAGCGGCGTATTGCAAGTTATCCGATATGGCTTTAACAAGTCGACATGGTCTACAACATCCCCCGCCAATCGTGCGCTTCTCATTTTCGAACTCAATCAAGGCCTTTATGGTCTGAAGCTACACACCAAATTTGGTTACTGTATCTGTAGTAGTTTCTGAGTAAAGCTGTCCCCTTTATCACGGACGGACGCACAGAGGTCAAACCTATATCCCCCTCCCACTTCGTGTTGGCGGGGGATAATAAGCCTGAGCTTTGTACCACTCCAGTGCGATGTGTCCTAGCCCATTATGTAGCGTTTCCCGTGCAACCTCTAAAATACTCATATTTAGCTGACTTAGTCTAGCTGACTTTTATACTTAGTTTGCAATTGTTGTTTTTCCGTAGTACTCTGACCGTTTGCTTTCGAAGCTCGGCTACTAAAATAATAAATACAATTCGTCTTCTTCGCATCTGAATCCAGCCAACGTCCTTTAGTGCACTCCACATCGTGCACTGAAAAAACCATTACATTGGTCCCATACAGCGCATAATATTTTATATCAATTTTAAATGATATTCTTTAAGAAATCAAAATAATGTGATAGAAAATAACTGCATAATAAAATATGTTTAGTTTTTTTATTATTATTTTGTGGGTTGATTTGTGCAGCTGCTACATCTGAGCACCATGCAATTGAACTGAGCTCCATATTTGTAATTAGTTTTTACATTTGCATTCATTCTCCGCCAATTTACAATCTTTTAAATATTAAGTGCTTTAATAGTGTCCTTGTTTCATATGATTTAACAAAAAAGTCCCACTCAAATTAGCAATGATCATAAATGTCTATATGGGTAAATCAAAAGTTATTGCACAATTAACTAACAAATGCCCACAAAATTTTCAGTGTCTGTAGCCTTCTATTCATTATCTAGAAAGTACATGTAATTGATTCTTTGTGAGCGCAATACTTTTAGATGATTTTTGTGGAAAGCATTCAACAAAATATTGTAGGTACCATTGACTCAAGATTTTAGTAAATGTCTTTGAAGAAATTTATCAGTGTCCGTAGCTCCATCCAGTATCAGTAGCCTCAACCAGAGTGGTATCGTTCCAATTTAAGAGAAACTCTAAAACTCGCTCAAAATGGGGTTTTACAAGGTATAATATTTGCACTATCTTCTAAACTTCATTTTGTTGCCAAATATTCTTAAATGAAAGTTATTTCACTTTTGCTTCACATGTGCTTCATGCTTAGTCCCCCTGTTTGTGATTTACCCAAAGGCATTGGGGCATAGCCCCTGGGGATCAGCCTATAGCAAAGTTAGTTTCCGGGCAGAGCATGTAAGGTGTATACTTATTTTTATAGCATCTGAGAACATGAGCATAACATGAATGATCTTTCACAAATCAAAAATAATTGATACAGTGACACATTGACACATGATTGGTTGCACAGCGTACACATCAACACAACATTCAGTCAGTAGCAGGGGTGTCAAACTGGTCCGTAAAAACGGCTAAGGCTAAAGGATTTCAGTCCAACCAAGCAGAAGCACACCTGATGCAACTAATCAACTGATCTCAGCTTACATAGTTGATTAGTTCCTATCAGGTGCGCTTCTGCTGGGCTGTTCTGAAAACCAGCAGCCCTTCGGCCCTTTTACGGACCAGTTTAACACCCGAGTCAGCAAGACCAATTTCAGCATGCCCACAGACATTACATTAGCAGCTGACTAGGCCTAACAAAACGACCCTAATTTCTCCAAACAGAGCCTTTTTTTTTCTAAAATCGCACCTGAAGCATTCTGTTTCACGGTAAACCAGCGACAAATGAGGCTCAAAGTGCAAAATGACCAGAGTATTCCTTCAATACCGACTTTAACGTTACCGGGGGGGGGGGGGGGGGTGATGGTAATTAGCGAATTAGGACAATAGCATGCTGCTTCGCAAAAATCTCATTTTGACCCTTCTTACCTCAATCAAACACAATTCAAGCATCAAGCAAGAAAATAACAAAGTAACAAAATATAGGATAAAATTATATCAGCTCTGAGTCACAAGTATTTCAACTGAATTTGTGCTACGCATACAAACGATGCCTCAATTGAAAAACGAGGCCACAGACGCCATTTTCAATTAACAGCAGGCATATACAGTTTACAGAGATGAGCAAAAAAATCCTTACCTTTGCTATTTTTGAATAAAAAAAGCTGCTCGAGGGTAAATCTGCGCTTGCTATTGTATACTGCTCAGAAAAATAAAGGTAATACCGAAAGAACAAAATATTACACGAAGTATTCCCTTCGTTTCTTTGAGCAGCGTTCTGAAATGGCCGCATGTGCTAGCATTCTCCGAACATCTGCCAGTCTTCTTCTTCTTCTTCTTTTGGTGATGTGCCAGTCTTCTGGCATGTTCTTTTCCAGGGCAGGGAATCGAATATCTCAACTCTTTCGCATACCTGTTGATCGCAATGTCTGTTCCTATCTGTGATTGATTGATTTTGTTTTGTTGATTGTTAAACTTTAGCGTCAGAAATTATGCATGCAGATTTGAAAAAACCTTAATTACTATAAGTTTTGAGCAATAAAAAAAAATCCTACTGTTTCTGAAAGATGAGAAGGTGTGTTTGGCCGAAATACAGGTTACTATGGTAACCACGGAAGCATCAGTTTCTGCTTGGATTTTTACGTTCGTCATTACAGACATAAACGGGCAATTTCTTTCGTTTTTTAATAAATAATACCTCACAATATTGACGCCACTGGATGTGTAATGCAAACCAGCCAGATTGTGCTAGGATGGAAAGATGTTTTGTGGAGTTTTGCCGTTGCTACTGGGTGCCCCCTTTCCTTCCATTGAAAAAGAATTATGATCGTTTTTCTAAACTCCCCAGAGGCCATAAACTTTCCACCAGGTGAAAATATTCGTGGTCAATGTCAACTTCGTCCCCATCGAATGGTGAGTACATTGGGTGAGAAATGTCAGAGTGAAAAACCTTAAAATTAGTTTTCTATATTTTTGGATTAATTAAATTGTAATCATCCAGTGAGAAAGCATTGCTGCTGCTGTTGTTTGGCACCAGTGTGTTTTGTCGTGCACAGTTGTGAATTTTTGGTCTTCTGATTTGGTGAGATGTGGCAAGTTAGATATGACTGAGTTCAAATCAGAGAGGGCGTTTTTTTCTGCAGCTGGTAAAAAATTTGAGAAGTTAATTATTGGTATTGCTACTGAAGCGTTTGGAAATTTTTCTTGGGCGACTCTGTACATTTCCATCAATTGAGATTTGACCTTTTCTGTGTCCCTGGCATTTCTCACATTGATCCCAAATGAAAGGATGACTTTTTGCACTTTGTCTGTTTTTGCGGTGGTCTGCAAAATGTGCAGTACATGCTACAATCTGGCTCCTGGATAGGAGTCTATCTGTACTCTGTTGTCACAGCATTTTGGTAACCTTGAAAGGTTTGAGTCGCCAAGGATCAAAATTGGTCTGTGGGTGCTAAGCCTTCAATTGTTGAATTTATCATTAAAATGCTCATGCCTTTAAAATAATGATTTTTCTTCTGTCAATTTATGCACCACTTTGTGCAATTGTTCCCTGAGCTTCTGTTCAGCCCTTACTGTTGCATCTGTGTTTAAATTGGGCAGTTTCTTTTTGCACCAGACAACTGTTTTTACAACATGCCTAAGGCACTGGTATGCCTGTCTGCAATTGATAGGTTCAATCATTGATAGGTACGGGTAATGCTGTATAGTTGAAGTGTGCGTTGTTTTGTCTCGCTGCTGATTGTTAGGAAAATAAGGATTCATTTAAGATGAGAATTCACTAGAAAATTCTTTAGGCTTTTTGAGTGATTTCAAATTATTTTGAGCAAGTCCTTGAAAATACACAAACATACTCACAAAAAAACATATATACTACAGATATAAGTAGCAGTGAGTATTTGGAGTTAAAGTTTGTATCAGTAAATAGGTTAGCAAAAGCTGACCCATCATTTTCACAAAATGGGAGATCTGGGGAATTACATCACTATGGGCGCAATTCCCCTGATATCAACATCGGCTGAAAAATATCAGACTGAAAAATGTGAACATATATGATGTACGGGTAATGCTGTATAGTTGAAGTGTGCATTGTTTTGTCTCTCTGCTGATTGTTAGAAAAATAAGGATTCATTTAAGATGAGAATTCACTAGAACGGGGTCACCCAGTAGCAACGGAAAAATTCCACAAAACGTCTTTCCATCCTAGCACAATCTGGCTGGTTTGCATTGCACATCAAGTGGGGTCAGTATTGGCTTGTGTGAGGTATTATTTATTAAAAAAAAACAAAATAAACTGCCCATTTATGCCTGTAAGGACGAACGCAAAAATCCCAGCAGAAACTCATGCTGCCATATACGTCATATATGCTCACATTTTTCATTCTGATATTTTTCAGCCAATGTTGAGATCAGGGGAATTGCGCCAATAGACAGATTTTTAAGTAATAATACTGCAAATTTTTTTCAGTGTACTACAGATGATGGCATATAAAATAAAATTAAGGGAGAAGGACTCAGACTGGAGTGGCTTGAGAGTTGGGGTACAGTCTGTGCTAAGCCCATGCTCTGTCCCCCCAGACAGTGCAGTGCAGTGCAGTGAAATGCAGTGAAGTGAAATGCAGTGCAGGGAAATGCAGTGAAGTGCAGTGCAGGGAAGTGCAGTGCAGTGAAATGCAGTGAAGTGCAGTGCAGTGTAGTGCAGTGATGTGGGTGGAGATTTGGGGCACAGTCTGTGCTGAGCCCCTGCCCCGTCCAATAGTGGCACAATTCCCCTGATCTCACATTTTGTGAAAATTACTCATACAAACTTATTCTCTAAATACTCACTGCTACTTATATCTGTATTGCATGTGTTTTGGATTAATTAAATTGTAATCATCCAGTGAGAAAGCATTGCTGCTGCTGTTGTTTGGCACCAGTGTGTTTTGTCGTGCACGGTTGTAAATTTTTGGTCTTCTAATTTGGTGAGATGTGGCAAATTAGATATGACTGAGTTCAAATCAGAGAGAGTGTTTTTTTCTGCTGCTGGTGAAAAATTTGAGAAGTTAATTATTGGTATTGCCACTGAAGCTTTTGGAAATTTTTCTTGGGCGACTCTGTACATTTCCATCAATTGCAATTTGACCTTTTCTGTGTCCCTGGCATTTCTCTCATTGATCCCAAATGAAAGGATGACTTTTTGCACTTTGTCTGTTTTTGCAGTGGTCTGCAAAATGTGCAGTGCATGCTGCAATCTGGCTCCTGGATAGGAGTCTATCTGTACTCTGTTGTCACAGCATTTTGGTAACCTTGAAAGGTTTGAGTCGCCAAGGATCAAAATTGGTCTGTGGGTGCTAAGCCTCCACTTGTTGAATTTATCATTAAAATGCTCATGCCTTTGAAATAATTATTTTTCTCCTGTCAATTCATGCACCACTGTGCCCAATTGTTCCCTGAGCTTCTGTTCAGCCATTATTGTTGCATCTGTGTTTAAATTAGGCAGTTCCTTTTTGCACCAGACAACTGCCTGAGCCCATGCTGCTCGCCAATTGGTGGTATCAGATTTTTTCATATTGTGGAGAAGATCCTCTATAACCTCCTCAAGATGTCTCGCTATCCGAGAGATTGTATCCAGATTCCAATTGCTGCACTCTGCGTTAACATGTGTTTGCAGTTCTTCATCCGTTAGTTTTGTTTTTACAACCTGCCTAAGGCGCTGGTATGCCTGTCTGCGATTGATAGGTTCAAATGGTTGATCTCTAAATTTTAGGCAGAAGTTGAGGTGGTCCTGTGCTTTTAGGTAGTTTTTTAAGGTTTTGACCAATTTGGTGTTAGTTTTGGAGCTAGAATTTTGTCCCTCTGCCATGTTTGGGTTTAAATCTAACTCCTTCTCTTTACTTTTTATTTTTTTGCCAAAAATCTGGTGTTTAAATCAAAAAGTTACGTTTAAAATAATTCGATCTAAATTCTTTCAATTAAAGTTAAAGATTTTAAAGACCTTTTTCTTATTTGCTAAGCCACTACTGTGCTATAGAAAAAAGATCTGCAGGAGTAGCAATGAAAATTGCTTTTGGGTCTTGTGATACCTGAAGTTCCTCTGAAGCAGTCTGTGTCTTCGCAGGAGAAGTGGTTGTTTAGGCTGTGACAAGGCAATAAGTACTGTTGTGGGGTAGTCAGGGGCGGGGCTGTGATGCCTCAACCCCAGTCTGTGATTGCTCCATGTGTTCATAGTGTTCACTTTGTTTATCTGTGATGTTTTGTTTGTCTTAAACATTTTGTAATTCTTATTGCTAATTCAGAAAAAAATAGTATACAAATAGTGATGGTAAAAAATATATTGTTGGTTGATTTCAAATTATTTTGAGCAATTCCTTTAAAATACACACACAAGCACAAAAAAAATGTAATGCAGTTATAAGTAGCAGTGAGTATTTGGAGATAAGGTTTGTATCAGTAAATTAAATTTTGTTGTAAATCCACACTGGTGGTCATAGAGAGCGAAAAGAAACAAGTTAAATTCTACAAATTGAGTCTGTGTCCCCAAATCGACACACACCCAGATTAAGTGTTCAGTTTTAGATTGTGAAATTTCGTTTCTATATCTTTATAGGTGTGTAAAAGCTTTCTGCTTTCAAGCGCTTGACGACAATAGCCAGACACTTCACGACCGATCATAAGGGAGGTAAGCAGAACCTTTTTTACATTTTGTTGTAAATCCACACTGGTGGTGATAGAGCGAAAAGAAACAAGTAAAATTCTGCAAATTGAGTCTTTGTCGCGAAGTCGACGCACACTCAGATTAAGTGACACTCGCTATTTGAGGAACCGACTGACTAGAGGGCTGTTTGCACAGTCCTGCGGTTTCACGCAGTCAGTGGGAACCTCCGGTTTGCAGAACTGTGGGTTTTTGTGTTCTCTCACACGACGCTGAAGAATATTGGTCGACACAATGCTGGACTTCTGAAATTTCCCCTCTGCAGATGTATGAGGCAGAGAGGAAATCAATTTTGACCGGTGGATTGCAACCAATATTCATAATACTGATACTGGCGATGGGATTTTATGGGAAACTGTTGTAATTTTACTGTTACTGTGGCAAAATAATAACTTAGATCAAAACATAAGACAATACGTCATCATATTAAATGCAAGATCTATTTAATAAGGGGACTCCTAAATTAAAATTCTGAAGAAAAGGTGACCTTTTGACCCATTGGTGGGATGCACCACCAGTAACTACGGTATTATACAGTAACAAACAATATTCATACTACTGATACTGGCAATGGGATTTCATGGGAAACTTGTAATTTAACTGTTACTGTGGCAAAATAATAACAACATTGGCTGAAAAATATCAGAGTGAAAAATGTGAACATACATTATGTATGGATGAATTTGTTTAGTTTTACATTACTGTGAAATTTAGTGTCTCTATCTTTATAGGTGTGTAAAAGCTTTCTGTGTTCTTGTTTACTTCTGACAAGGGCACCAACAGAGCTGAAGCCCCCATTAGCAAAACATATCCATAATTGCTATGCAGAGTGACCCCTGGACAATGCACACATTCAAGCAATTTACACAGTATTGTTTGGGTAGTTTCATGTTCTCTCTCTCTATCCATCTTGTACTGCCGCCTGAATGGCTGGTTGATGGGTATCATAGTAACATAACAATAGGGGGTGTGCCCCACCTTCATGAGCAGAAACTAGTATAAATATTTGAGGTAAATCACACATTCTAGCAATTTACACAGTATTGTCTGGCTAGAATAGAATAGAATGAATCTTTGCAGTAAAGAGGTTTAGATAAGCAGACCCGTCATTTTCACAAAATGGGAGATCTGGGGAATTACATCACTATGGGCGCAATTCCCCTGATATCAACATCGGCTGAAAAATACCAGAGTGAAAAATGTAAACGTATATGATGTACGGATAATGCTGTATAGTTGAAGTCTGCGTTGTTTTGTCTCTGCTGATTGTTACAAAAATAAGGATTCATTTAAGATGAGAATTCACTGGAAAATTCATTAGCCTTTTTGGGAGATTTCAAATTATTTTTAGCAAGTCCTTGAAAATACAAACACACACATACACATACTCACAAATAAAATATAATACAGATATAAGTAGCAGTGAGTATTCTGAGTTAAGGTTTGTATCAGTAAATGGGTTTACATAAGCTGACCCATCATTTTCACAAAATGTGAGCTCAACATTGGCTGAAAAATATCAGAGTGAGAAATATGAACATATATGATGTACGGATAATGCTGTATAGTTGAAGTCTGCGTTGTTTTTGTCTCTCTGCTGATTGTTAAAAAAATAAGGATTCATTTAAAATGAGAATTCACTGGAAAATTCATTAGCATTTTTGGGTGATTTCAAATTATTTTGAGCAAGTCTTTGAAAATACACACACTCACACATACACATACTCACAAATGAAATGTAATACAGTTATAAGTTGCAGTGAGTATTTGGAGACAGAGTTTGTATCAGTAAAGAGGTTTACATAAGCTGACCTGTCATTTTCACAAAATGGGAGATCTGGGGAATTACGTCCCTATGGACGCAATTCCCCTGATTTCAACATTGGCTGAAAAATATCAGAGTGAGAAATGTGAACATATATGATGTACGGATAATGCTGTTTCATTGAAGTCTGCGTTGTTTTGTCTCTCTGCTGATTGTTAGGAAAATAAGGATTCATTTAAGATGTGAATTCACTAGAAAATTCATTAGCCTTTTTGGGTGATTTCAAATTATTTTGAGCAAGTCCTTGAAAATACAAACACACACATACACATACTCACAAAACACATATGTAATACAGATATAAGTTGCAGTGAGTATTTGGAGATAACGTTTGTATCAGGAAAGAGATTTACAAAAGCTGACCCATCATTTTCACAAAATGTGAGATCTGGGTGAAATCTGAGTGAAAAATGTTAACATATATGATATATGGATGACTTTGTTTAGTTTTAGATTATTGTGAAATTTAGTTTCTATATCTTTATAGGTATGTAAAAGCTTTCTGTTTTCATTTTTACTTCTGACAAGGGCACCAACAGAGCTGAGGGCCCCATTAGCAAAACATATCCATAATTGCCATGCAGAGTGACCCCTGGACAATTCACACATTCCAGCAATTTACACAGTATTGTTTGGCTAGTTTCTTGTTCTCTCTCTCTCCCCCCCCCCATCTTGTCCTGCCACCTGATTGGCTGGTTGATAGGTATCATAGTGCATTACAATAGGGGGTGTGGCCCACCCTCATGAGCAGAAACTAGTATAAAAATTTGAGGTACATCCAACTCAGTTCCACTGTTTTGTTTCGACAAGACGGATCTGCTGCATCACTGCATCTGAGTTTTTGCTTGGACTTTTGGCTCTTCGCTCTTTTTCTCCTTCCATTCTACAATGGCTGAACAAGCTCAGAAGAGGTAAGATTTTGTATTCCTTAATTTTATTTGCTTGAGTTTGTTTTGAGGTTGAAGTGTTCTCTTCAGTGAATTATTTTTGCATTCTGAATTTAAGAGTTAGGATTGGCTGCTATTTTATCAGTACATCAGATAGGTTGACTTTTTTTTGCTTACTTTTACTATCTTTGTTATTTGGAGATTTTCACCAGATAAGGCTTTAGTTTGTTACCCAAGCATTTCTATACACTGAAGCAGGTAAAATACTTTCTGTGTGTGTGGTGTTGCTCATAGCATCTTGGATAATTATTGTTATATGAGTTTCTCTGTGTCAAATCATCCAATTTTTAAGAAAGTTTTTGGCATATTTGAGGGCCCATTTCTCATCAAATACATATCCCACCAGCCTGTAATGGTACTAACGTATGAGACTATCCCATAGAACAGGTTTCTGTTAAATGAAGCTTTTTGAATTTTGTTTTGTGGAGTTATGACTTCCTAAAATTACCAAAATTAGCATTTTTGACCATTTTTGCCACACTGCTGGCCAAGTTTAGGGATCAATATCTCTTCAATTGTAATACCCAGAGCCCTGTCATTTCTTAGGGTAGTTGCCCGGTACACAGAGAAAAACAGAATGTCATTTTGAGGGATCTGTTTTGATTTGAAGACACGCTGCCTTACGAAACCTTCATATTACATCACATGTTCTATGGGATTTGTATTTGATAAGAAATGGGCCCTCTATAGAGAGAGGCGACCAAAAACTGCATCAAGTTCTGCAATTGTTATTTGGTTATCACATGTTTGCTTAAAACTATCTTTTACCTTGGGAATATATTTTGTAATGCAGTTTAAAAATATGTGACAGTCCTCACTGGAGAATTTGGAGCTGTAAAGCTGACTGTAAAATTTAAAAATTTCAGAGGAGATTAATTTCTCGTCAAAAATGTCTGTATCATCAACAATCAAGGATTTGATGTTATTTTTTTCCTGTCTTCTTTTTTCTAAACCACAAAAATATGCTGAATTTTTTCCCCTTCCTCCATCCATTTAGCTCTGGACCTAATAAAAGCCCCCAGTGCTTTTTGAATGTACATTTCGTCTAATTTAGATTGAAGGTCTAGGATTTTCTGTTTATCATTATCTTAGGGATTAGATATATTGCAGTACACACTTCAATGTTGAATGATTTCTAATTCTTGTCTTCAAATTTTTTTTTTATTTCTTTACTGAATGAGATGGAACACTCGATTTTGTATTTCAGGAATTCCCATTTCTTAGTAAGAGTTGTACATTCTTTGGAGTTCATTATTTCTTTAATTAGTAATTGAATCTTTTGACAATAATCATTATTTTTCAGCAAATTGGAATTAAATTTCCAATATTTACATTAATAGATATTTTTATCTTTAGGTTTAAAATGTAGCGTGATAATGCTATGATCCGTCATTGGAGCAGCCAAAACATCAGAGGTGATTTCGTAACATAGCAGGTGATTATCAATTAACCAGTGGTCGATTCTAGATTTCAAATTTTGACTGGAAATAAACCATGAGTATTTAATTGTTCCTGGATTTAAATGTCTCCAAACATCAACTAGATTTTGTTCGTTGCAAAAGTTAATGAATATAGGGTTTGGATGACTTATAGGATATCTAGGAGGATATCTATCAAAAGATTCATCATGAACTAAGTTTAAATCGCCTCCAATTATTATATTATCAGTTGAGTGTGTTGACTTGATACCATCTAAATGTGAGCTTATTTGTTCTAACAAGATTTTATTTTCTCTGTTTATGTAATAGCCACACAAGACACATTCACAACATCATAATTAACACAACCATGTATATTGTAGTTAAAATTCAGAGTGAACTGGATGCCCCCGGGTTTGGGCATAGGAATAAACAGATAATATACAGATATTATGCATGCATGCATAACTGGTATGATTTTAACCAATGTTTAAGCTCTTTTTTAAAGGTTACATAGCTGTCACAGTTTCTGATATGTACTGGTATATTGTTCCAGGAATGTGCCCCTCTGACGGACACCACCGCTTGACTAAATTTAGTTCTGCGCCGAGGCATATAGCATTCTCCCCTAGTTTGTGCTCTGGTTGTTATTGCATTTTTGCATTTTTTATGAATAAAATTATTTAATGGAGGTGGGGCAAGTACATTTAAAACTTTAAAAACAAGACAGGCATCTTTAAAAAATTGGTAACTGTCAAGGTTAAAAATATTATGTTTTCTTGTGATATCACAATAATGAAAATTAAGAGGTTTCTTGTCAAAGATTTTTACTGCCTTCTTGAAGAGAGACTTGATGGGTTTGAACGTGCTTGCAGTAGTATGTGACCAGGTTGTAAAACAGTATGTTATGTGAGAAAATACCATTGCATGCATATAAGCTTTTGCTGACTGTGTGGTGAGAAAAGGTCTTATATGACGAAAATTAGCCAAGTTGAACTTGATAAAATGTAAGTTTGGAATCAAAAACTATACCAAGATACTTAAATTGTTCCACCACATCAAGTCTCTCTCCATTAACCATCACACATGGCTGCAGGGCCTCTGCTGGCTGGCGGGAAAAAAACATGCATACAGTTTTTTTTGTAGTAAGATGTAAACATGATTTCTGGAGCCAATGAGACACCGGTACCATAGCAGCAGATAGTATAGCAGCAGCTCCTTGTTTTATCTTAGCATGTGCATATAGTACTGTGTCATCAGCATATAATTGCACTTTAACATTAGGACAAACATTAGGCAAATCATTAACATATAGGCTAAACAGGATTGGTCCCAGTATAGAGCCTTGTGGAACTCCAACTGAGCAACTGAGGTATGAAGATTGTGTTTTTCCAATATGTACTGCTTGTTCTCTATTTGACAGATATGACCTCATCCAGTACAGGGCACTACTGGAAAAATTAAAGTTAGCGAGTTTTGCAAGAAGCATGTTATGATTTATTGTGTCAAAAGCTGGTTTTAGATCCAGGAATACAGCTCCTACATAACCACCTTGATCTAATGAGCCTTTGATGCTCTCAAAAAAGTAACAAGTGGCTGTATCTGTGGAATGATGTTGACGAAATCCAAACTGCATTGGGTGGAGAGGGGTATGACAGCTTTTAAGATGTTCTATTAATTCGGGGCAACCCATTTCTCAGCCACCTTAGTGTTATGTATGATCAATTTTTGTACAGCATTTTATTTCATTTGTAAATGAAGATTTGTTGCATGCTGTTTTGCTGCCTTGCTGGTCAGCTATATTTATTTTGTTCATTGGCACCATCTGGTGGCGTACTTGTAAAATCATTAAGAAAAGTCTAGTAATTTCTCGAAGCTTCTGGCACTTTCCTGCTTGGAGGGGGCAGGATTTCCCTAGAATCCTGTGGATCTTTCTGGAAGGTTGCTAGACTATAAAAAGGCTGTGATTTTAAGCACGAGAGACTGACAACAAAGAGAGCAGACAGCAGAAGAGAGCAGACCAGAGTTTTGTTTTGGCAACAGTTAAATAGTGGCAGTGTTATTAGAGAATTTAAATAGTGGATAATTTTTGTACAACTTTTTTTGTAAAGAATAAATTTGTTTTAGTTGTACTTGCCAGTTTTTTTGTTGTGATTTTTCCAAGTCATAACAAATTGGAGGTTCCACCGAGATTGGATTCACCGAAGAAGTATTATTTTAAATCTTTTGACTAGTTTAAAAACCAGCAATCATGACTTTTGATGTGGAAAGTTTTTTGAAAACTCCAACCCAGGAATTAATTTTGTTGGCAAAGAAGAAGGACTTGCTACAAATAGCCTCAACCCTTGGATTATCTGATGTGAGGTCATCAATGAAGAAACAAGAAATATTCAACATTTTGGTGCAACACTTCATCGATGAAGATATCTTTGGGGAAGAAGCAGCAGAATTAATTAAAGCTGTGGAAGTGCCTGCAACGGAGCTGCAAAGACTTGAATTTCAGCTACGCCTGAAAGAGCTGGAAGAGAGAAGGTTGCAGAAGGAAAGAGAGCTGGAAGAGAGAAGGTTGGAGAAGGAAAGAGAACAGGAGGAAAGAAGGATGGAGAAAGAAATGGAAGAAAGAAGGTCAGAAAGGGAGAGAGAACTAGAAGAAAGAAGATTGGAGAAAGAACTAGAAGAAAAAAGAATGCAGTACGAATTGGAAATGAAGAGAATAGAAGCAGGTACTGTTCCAAAATCATTTGGACTTTCTGATCATTTTGATGTGGTTAAGCATATCAGACTTGTTCCTCCTTTCTTAGAAAATGATGTTGACCAATACTTTACCCATTTTGAAAAAATTGCTGAAAATTTGAAATGGCCAAAAGAGCATTGGACAATGATGTTACAAAGTGTTCTTACTGGTAAAGCTAGAAAAATCTATAACCAGTTATCTGTCCAACAGTGTGCTGATTATGATTTTGTCAAATCTGCCATTCTGAAGGGTTATGAATTAGTCCCCGAGGCTTACAGGCAAAAATTTAGGAATTCTTGCAAGGAAGCCAGTCAAACTCATGTTGAATTTGGCAGGCTAAAGGAACAGTTGTTTGATCAGTGGTGTAATTCCATGAATGTTGAAAAAGATTTTGATAGAATGAGGCAACTTATTCTGGTTGAGGAATTCAAAAGGTGTGTCCAGCCTGATATTAAGACTTTCCTTGAAGAAAAACAAGCCATTACTTTGCAAGATGTTTCTACGCTAGCTGATAGTTATGCATTGACTCACAAGTCTTCTTTTGTCCAGAAATCCACTTTTTCTAAATTTCAAAGCAAGTTTCAGTCCAAGACTACTTCTAATAACACTTCTAATGATTCTAAGGCCACTACTGAAAGGAAACCTTCCAGTGAGAAGCAATCCTCTGATTTTTTACCCTCTGTGTCTTGCCATTACTGCAAAAAGCAAGGTCACCTTATTTCTGAGTGTTATGCTCTCAAGAAAAAACAACAACGAGAAGAAACCAAGCCAACTGCTTTGACAAAGAGAGAATCTCTTGTATCAATGGTCAGTTCACCTGATCTTCTACCTTCTGTGTCTGATTCTGTTATGGAGGGTTTTGAGCCATTCATCACTGATGGTTTGGTCTCACTTTCACATGATTTTTCCTCATCTGCTCCTGTTCGAATTCTAAGGGATACTGGGTCTTCCCAATCTCTTATTCTTGCAGATATTCTGCCTTTCTCGGACAAATCGTCTACTCAGGCTAATGTCCTTATTCAAGGAGTAGAATGTGGTTTTACAAGTGTACCTCTCCATAATGTTCATCTCAAATCAGACTTGGTCTCTGGACCTGTTACTGTTGGTGTTAGGTCTTCTCTTCCTTTCAAAGGCATTCATTTGCTTCTTGGTAATGATCTTGCTGGGGATAAGGTTGTACCCTACCCTATTGTAACTGACACTCCTTTGATTCATCAAGAATCTGACTCTATAGAGGAGGAAATTCCAGACCTCTATCCTTCATGTGCAGTTACTCGTTCTATGGCCAAAAAGGCTATTCAGGATGTTGCTGACCTGGACTTTAACCTGGCTGACACCTTCATTGGGCAGTCTTTTCATCAGGAACCTTCCAGTCCTGAGATGTCTGGGAAATCTTCAGACTTGTCCTTGTCAGGTCATTCTGATGACATTTTGTCTCGTAAACAACTTATTCATGAGCAACAACAAGCTCGTGATCTAGCGCATCTTCTACCACAGGCTGCAAGTGAACAAGAGGCTACTCAAGTTCCTGTCTGTTTTTACTACAAAAATGGTGTGCTTATGAGAAAGTGGCGTCCACCCGATGTTCCTGCAGATGAAGAGTGGATGATCACCCATCAAATTGTTCTTCCAAAGCCGTACCGTCAAGAAACTCTTAGTCTGGCCCATGACAATCCTATGTCAGGTCATTTGGGTATCAAGAAGACCCTTCAACGTGTCAGAAACCACTTCTTCTGGCCTTCCATGAGGTCTGATGTACAGGAGTACTGCAAATCCTGTCATACTTGTCAAATGGTAGGGAAGCCGAACCAAAATATTCCAAAGGCTCGACTTAAGCCCATTCCCGCTTTTGAAGAACCTTTCAGTCGGATCATCATTGACTGTGTTGGACCATTGCCGAAGACTAGATCTGGTTGTGAGTACTTACTGACTATCATGTGTGCTTCCACTCGGTTTCCTGAGGCAATTCCACTTCGTAATATCAAGGCGAAGACTATCATCAAGGCTCTAACCAAGTTTTTCTGCTTTGTTGGTCTTCCTAAGTCTATTCAGTCTGATCAAGGATCAAATTTCATGTCAAGCATATTTCAACAAGTTATGCATGAGCTTGGTATAAAACAATACAGGTCATCAGCTTACCATCCTGAGAGTCAAGGTGCTTTGGAGAGGTTCCATCAAACCCTGAAGAACATGATAAGGACCTACTGCCTTGACACAGAAAGATTGGGATGAAGGTGTCCATCTTCTTCTGTTTGCTGCCCGTGAAGCTGTTCAGGAGTCTCTTGGGTTCAGTCCTTTTGAGCTCGTTTTTGGGCATACAGTCCGTGGACCTCTGAAGCTACTGAAGGAAAAGTTGCTCGCTGAAGATGATGTCCCAATGAACTTGCTTCGGTATGTCTCTGACTTCCGTAATCGTCTCTCTAAAGCCTGTGACTTTGCTAAGTCTAATCTCAAAGAAGCTCAGGGCAAAATGAAAGCCAGATATGACCTTCACTCAAAAGATAGAAGTTTCAAAACTGGTGACAAAGTTCTTGCACTTTTGCCAGTTCCTGGAAACCCTCTAAGGGCCCGATATTTCGGCCCTTACACTGTCCTCAAAAAGGTCAGTGATCTAAATTACATAATTTCAACTCCTGGAAGGAGGAAACAAAAACAAATGTGTCACATCAACATGCTGAAAGAATACATTGATAGAGGCACTCAGCAAAAGCCAGTCAATGTGGTAAATACAGTTGAACTGGAAAATTCCGAAGATTGTGACTGCCCCTTAGAAAATGAACCTGGTCCAGTCAAACTTGAAAATTCAGACATTCTTCAAAATATTGACAGCAAGTTGTCCCACCTGGACCCTTTTCAACAACAGCAGCTAAAGCAGCTCATATTTGAATATAGTCACATTTTCCCTGACGTTCCATCAAGGACTGATTTGGTTTACCACGATGTCATCCTACAAGATGATGCAAAAGTCAAAGTTATCACTGAATTTCCTGAGCCAACAACTAAAAGACAGCTCATGAGATTTCTAGGGATGGCTGGCTACTACAGAAAATTCTGTAAAAATTTCTCTATCATCTCTGAACCTTTGACAAATTTACTGAAGAAAAATGCAAAATTTGTTTGGGATGAAAAATGTCAAAATTCATTTGACCAGCTGAAAGCAATTCTCAAAAATGCACCAGTTCTCTTATCTCCCAATTTCAAAAAGGAGTTCAAGTTGGCAGTTGATGCCAGTGACATTGGTGCAGGTGCAGTTTTACTGCAAGAAGACACTGATGGAGTAGATCATCCTGTTTGTTACTTTTCCAAAAAGTTTGATAAACATCAGAAAAACTACTCAACAATTGAAAAAGAATGTTTGGCACTTGTTTTGGCTTTACAACATTTTGAAGTCTATTTGACTTGTTCAGCTACTTCCATCAAGGTCTTCAGTGATCACAATCCCCTCACATTCTTGCACAAGATCAAAAACAAGAATCAAAGATTACTGAGATGGAGTTTACTTTTGCAAGAGTATGATTTGGATATTTCTCACATCAGGGGAAAAGATAATGTAATCCCAGATACACTTTCACGCATGTAATTTTATTTCTTTTCGTGATTGTGAAAAACGTAATTTTACTTTTCTATTTGATTGTGAGACTTACACTGTTTGTTATGTATATGATTGTTATCATGATCAATAATATGTTTGTGTAAAGTTCAATATTGTTCTGATTATAAAACTGTGTTAATTTTAACAAAAGAAAGCTTTTAGCAAACCTTTCTTTTCTTAAAGAGGGGAGGTGTTATGTATGATCAATTTTTGTACAGCATTTTATTTCATTTGTAAATGAAGATTTGTTGCATGCTGTTTTGCTGCCTTGCTGGTCAGCTATATTTATTTTGTTCATTGGCACCATCTGGTGGCGTACTTGTAAAATCATTAAGAAAAGTCTAGTAATTTCTCGAAGCTTCTGGCACTTTCCTGCTTGGAGGGGGCAGGATTTCCCTAGAATCCTGTGGATCTTTCTGGAAGGTTGCTAGACTATAAAAAGGCTGTGATTTTAAGCACGAGAGACTGACAACAAAGAGAGCAGACAGCAGAAGAGAGCAGACCAGAGTTTTGTTTTGGCAACAGTTAAATAGTGGCAGTGTTATTAGAGAATTTAAATAGTGGATAATTTTTGTACAACTTTTTTTGTAAAGAATAAATTTGTTTTAGTTGTACTTGCCAGTTTTTTTGTTGTGATTTTTCCAAGTCATAACATTAGATACAATAGGTAGGATACTTGTAGGTCGATAGTTCTCTGGTTTGGTCTTATCGCCAGCTTTAAAGACTGGAGTAACCTTTGCAATCTTCCAAGTTGTTGGCACTCTACATTGTTTTATAGAGCGGTTTACCAAATGAGCAATTGGGCCTGCAAGAACCTTTCTGTGGAGCTTTACAAGGTTACTATCCAGACCAAATACATCCCTGGCTTTTGAGCTTTTTAAAGAAGAGATAATTTTTTCAGCTTCTGGAATAGATATATTTCCGATATTAAATACTGGTTTGCTATAATCAGGAGGCTTAACGGAAGCGACTGGAGATTTTAAATGCTTTGTAAATTCCTCTACTGACTCTGTGAAGAACTTGTTGAAGGTATCAACGACAATGTCCAAGACGCTTATCAGTGTGCTGTTTACTTGGAGCTGTATGTCATTGGGTTTAGTGTCTTTGTGTTGTCCTAATAGTTTGTTTAGGTTTTCCCAAATCAACTTTCCCTTTCCATTCGCCCCATCTATTACCTCGATGAAAAAATCTGCTTTTGCTTTGCGGATCTGTTTTACCGCTTCATTCCTCAACGATGTAAAAATATATCGGTCACTCGCTAGCCCTGTTTTTAAGGATTTTTTTAGTGCATTATCTCTTTTTTTCATTAATTTCCAAGTATTTTCTCTCAACCAGGGTAAAGATTTTTTCACTCTTTTAGAGCATACCTTTTTTTGTGAAACGACTGGAAATTTCTTTGATGCTTGTGATAAATGCATAACTGTCGTCCTCAATATCATCACTCATGAGTATATTGGACCAGTTGTGTTGCTGCAGAGCATTATTTAAATTTTGTTGTGCACTTCGAGGTATCAAATATTGACTGCTTACCCTAGTGGATCCAGTAAAATGTTTCCTGTTAATTTTTCTTGCACAAAGAATAAAATTATGATCAGAAAGCCCAGATAAGAGATTAAAAGTTTTAGTAATTCTGTCGGACTTATTTGTGAATGTAAGGTCGATAGTTGTTTTAGACATATTAGTTATTCTCGTTGGACCATGAATGAGTTGAGTAAAATTGAAGTTGTCTGTCAGTTGTTTTAGTTTTTTCCTCTCCAATTTATTATCCCAATTCATATTGAAATCTCCTATTAGTATAATTTCCCTTTTAAGATTGCAATAATTAAAAATTGTTTTAAGTTGTTCATAAAAAGTGTCATTTGAAGAGGGTGGTCGATATAGACATATAACAGTGAAAGACATTTCAGGGGAAAGAATTACATTCAGAGCGATACATTCAATATTCATCTCCACGGGCCATTCGATCCGTTCACATTTAAAACAATCCTTAACATAAACCAATAAACCGCCCCCTCGTCCAGCCCCTCTGTCTCTTCTAAATGTTTTATAGCCTGAGAAGTTGACAGCAGCCGTCGGTGAGAGATTAGTCAGCCAACTTTCTGATATGCCGAGTATATCAATATTGGAATCCGTCAATAAATGCTCAATTTGCTCAGTTTTGTTCATTATACTCTGAATGTTGATATGTCCCAATAAAAGTCCTTTTACTTTTGATCGTGAGTCCCAAATAAGTTTAGCATTATTAAGAGTTCGAAAGAAGCGCAGTTTTCGCTCTTTCTTGACCGCTGGATTTAGTGACCTTAGTCTCACTGCTACAGTGGAACTTTTATTCAGAGTTATAGTTGCAGATGGGGGTGCAACCAAGTTACACTCACCATTGTCCGTAATCGTCGCTGTCTCCTGTGAATCTGCCGACATGGGCAGCAGCTCCCGTGATAATCCGGTGTCAAAGCCGCCAGATTTTACCAAAGAATGTGGATTTTTACTTTGATAATCCATGTGGTTAAGCGGCACCGAGACTGGTGGCGTGGGCAACGCCACTGCTCCAGTGAGTTGAGCCAATCCGCGAAACCGCCAAGTTGGTAGTCCGTGCTGAGGCAGTTCAAACGGAGCTGCGTAGCCCCCATGAACCTAAGCGGGGCGGGCTGTACCCATCGCTGGCAAAGCAAGCGTTGCCCAAAAGTGTGGTGTTATACTGGGGAACAATGCCATTGACGCCATGGCCGTAATGAACCGGCCAGGTAGATCCATGCCATAGAAGGTAGCTGGCAACCGGGACACAACACGGGGCTGGTCACCACACAGATCTGTCAGGTCACTCCCAAACAGGTTAGGTCCAGGGTTCAATTCTATGTCACCAGCTATTACCAGTATTATTAATATGCACATGTTTTTTGACTGTGGGCTTAATGATATGCCCGAAGTTTTAGATTGCCTGACGCAACCATCGTCAAGTAATGTTTTATCGTTTTAGCGAGGTGAATGTAGTTGTCATGCCGAGTGGTGTAGCAGCAGCGCACAGAGAGCAAAAATATGGTTAAGCAGAGAAAAACTGTAAATGATTTTTGCGAGGTCATGATAAAGTTCTCCCGTTGTTTTTCGTTGCTTTGATCACACTGTTGTCGACTGTCATAGTTGGCGAGATGTCTCTTGCACCAGCCGGTACGCGCCGCCATCTTCCAAAGCCCAGTTCCCAGAATCAATCCGGGGTTCAACAGTCCGGGGTCTCCGTTGTCGTATTTTACGCTTCATAATGCGCCACACATTTTCAATGGGAGACAGGTCTGGACTACAGGCACGCCAGTCTAGTACCCGCACTCTTTTACTAAGGAGCCATGCTGTTGTAACACGTGCAGAATGTGGCTTGGCCTTGTCTTGCTGAAATAAGCGGGGGTGTCCATGAAAAAGACTTTGCTTGGATGGCAACATATGTTGCCCCAAAACCTGTATGTACCTTTCAGCATTAATGGTGCCTTCACATATGTGTAAGTTGCCCATGCCTTGGGCACTAATACACCCCCATACCATCACAGATGCTGGCTTTTGAACTTTGCGCCTATAACAGTCCGGATGGTTCTTTTCCTCTTTGGTCCGGAGGACACGACGTCCACAGTTTCCAAAAACAATTTGAAATGTGGACTCGTCAGACCACAGAACACTTTTCCATTTTGCATCAGTCCATCTTAGATGAGCTTGGGCCCAGCGAAGCCGGCGGCGTTTCTGGGTGCTGTTGATAAATGGCTTTCGCTTTGCATTGTAGAGTTTTAACTTGCACTTGCAGATGTAGCGACAAACTGTAGTTACTGACAGTGGTTTTCTGAAGTGTTCCTGAACCCATGTGGTGATGTCCTTTACACACTGATGTCGGTTTTTGATGCAGTACTGCCCGAGGGATCGAAGGTCACGGGCATTCAATGTTGGTTTTCGGCCTTGTCGGTTACGTGCAGTGATTTCTCCTGATTCTCTGAACCTTTTGACGATATTACGGACCGTAGATGATGAAATCCCTAAATTTCTTGCAATAGCTCGTCGAGGAATGTTGTTTTTAAACTGTTCGATAATCAGCTCACGCATTTGTTCACTAAGTAGTGACCCTCGCCCCATCCTTGTTTGTGAATGACTGAGCATTTCAGGGAAGCAGCTTTTATACCCAATCATGGCACCCACCTGTTCCCAATTAGCCCGTTCACCTGTGGGATGTTCCAAATAAGTGTTTGATGAGCATTCCTCAACTCTGTCTTTTTTGCCACTTGTGTCAGCTTTTTTGAAACATGTTGCAGGCATCATATTTCAAATATTTCAGACCCGTGTTCTGGCCTTCCAGCGCTCGATGTCCGCCTCCAGGAGTTTCTTCTCGGCCTGCAGCATTCCACTCTTCTCGCTCAGCTCCGCATTGGCTTCCTGCAGAGCGGGAGAGCGATGGTCTGAGTTTGGCGATGTTACGGAGGTGAAAAAAGGAAGTTTTGCAAATATGGGTGATGTGGTTGTCAAAGCTAAGATGGGAGTCAAATCTGACCCCCAAATTAGTTACAGAAGGAGAAAGGGAAATGTTGTGACCAAGCAAGGAGACAGAGGAAATAGGGGAGGAGCGGAGCTGGTGAGGGGTGCCGATCTGTATGGCTTCAGTTTTGGAACTGTTCAGCTGCAGGAAGTTTTTACTCATCCATGCCTTGATCTCCTCCAGGCAGGAGTCCAGTTTAGTGATGGAGGAGGGGAATGTGAAGGAGGGCGTGACCTTGAAGTAAAGCTGAGTGTCGTCAGCATAGCAATGGAATTGTATTCCATGCCTGCTGACGACACAGCCGAGGGGGAGCATGTGTATGGTGAAGAGGGTTGGACCGAGCACGGAGCCCTGGGGTACCCCACACGTGACAAAGTGGGGGCGAGATTTAACGTCCCCCAGAGCCACATACTCGGTCCTTCCTGTGAGATAAGAACGGAACCACTGGAGGGCGGTACCGGAAATGCCAATGTAGTGTTGAAGGCGGTGGAGGAGGATGTGATGATCAATAGTGTCAAATGCAGCAGAGAGGTCGAGAAGGATAAGGAGGGAAGTAGCACCGGAGTCAGAGGTCATCAAGAGGTCATTGGTGACTCTGATGAGCGCTGACTCTGTGCTGTGGGAGGGACGGAAACCAGATTGAAATTTTTCATTTAGGCTGTTAGAGTTGAGGTGGTTGTGAAGTTGACTGGAAATGACTCTTTCTAAAATTTTGGAGATGAAAGGCAGATTGGAGATGGGTCTGTAATTTGACAGGGGTTCAGGGTCAAGAGTGGGTTTTTTGAGGAGGGGCTTGATGATGACAGTTTTAAGGCTGGCCGGAAAAAGGCCGGTATGGAGTGAGAGGTTGATGATTGTGGTTATGAGAGGGCTGATGGAATGACTGTGTGCTTTAAGCAGAGGGGAGGGAATGGGATCAAGGGAGCATGTGGATGGTTTGGAGTTATGGATTATTTTCTCGACCTCCTGCTGCATTGTGGGGGAGAAACGTGATAGGGGTAGTGAGGTAGGTGAAATGTCGTTGAGTGGAAATGTACTGTTGGGATTTGTGTTAGTTAAGTTTAAGTTTGTCTGCTTTTCACCATCACATCTTAATCGTTATAGGCTACTGAAATTGCTTGATTGTTATTTAGGACAAGTACACGGGTGCAGATTTAGTGAAGGGCGGAGCACCTGCAATTAGCGAAATCTAAACTCAGGCTTCTTCCCGATGACATTTTAAATCGCGCCGCTTCAGGTGTGTCTGTTTCAAGAAATTACACGCGACCCCGTGACCGCAATGGTCTTATCACACTTAAAAAAAAAATCTTCGTTCAATATCACCATATCCCAACTCTGCATTTCATCTCTCATTGTAGCATTTTCAGGAGATCCATAATTATAAAATAAAAATAAAGAGATTTGTTTTCAGATCGCCCTGGATTTCAAACGTCTAAAAAATGCTCAAGGTGGAAAACATTCTGTAAAGCGGATGAAACGCGAATGTGAGATATAAATTATCACAGTCGCACGAAATGCCGTGGCAATGGCAATCGTGTTCATGTTGTGCTGTTCTATGGCCATTTAAATTTCAAAATGCAGCAATCAAACATGCTGCCTTAATAAACAGCTCTGCTCATTCAACTTCGAGAGTAAACGCATCCACCATTTGATTGCTCATTAAGCAAGTAAAATGGAACAGGTTACTTTTCGTAGAGTAACTACTTGGTTACTTGGCCTACTTGGTTAATAGGAGACGATTCTGTAGACCTTTACTTGGTTCCGTGCAGCATGTCGCCGAAAAGAAGTTTTTTTCCGGAAGCATTTCACATGCCCTTTGATGTTTGGCACTTTCCTTCAACCTGCGTCAGGTTTTATAAAGGAAAAAGTAAAGCTCGGATGTTCGCCCCATGGCAGCAGGTAGTGGTACTACGCCTTAAAAAAGAATCGATTCAGAATCGCCCCAGCCCTACTTACAACTCGGGGTTTGTTCTTACAAACGTAGTGCCCTTGTAAAATTGCCAACGCTTTTCTTCCATTCCGGTTTGCGTCCCGCATCACCAGGGATAAACTCTTATCGTCAAGATACTGCACTAATTCCGCATATGCTTCTGCATTTTTGGCTGCATCCTCTCTCGTGCTTCCTCACTTGGCTCGTTTAGCATAGTTCCACTGAGCCCGCGCAACTCCATGTGCGCCAAAAATCTCGTCTCCCTCAACTCGCAGTTTTTCTCTTCACCATGGAATAAAAACCGAAACCACCTTTGGCCACCCTGACTGGGCCCATAACCTGTTGAGTGCGCCATCTTGCGCAACAGCCTTCGTGGAGGTGCACCAAAGTGGTTTGCATTCACGATAAACTATACTTTACCGGGGAGAAATAAAAATGCGTGTGCGTCCAACATTTTCAGCGAGCACTGTTCCATTTTTTTTATTTTGCACATGCGCACCATGTATATACATCTGAGTCAGTTCACTCAGTTTGGTCTACTGCATTTCCTATGTTTCTATCTAGTGGCCATAGATGACATTTCCTTTCTATTACAGTATTACTGTCTCTAACTGAAACATGACTTTGCTAATACTCAACACTGTTGCTGGATGTCCATGATCTTTGGGCCCTCAGACGCCACAGCCTCACTCATTGGCATGATTCTGTCATTGTTACTAAATGCGCCCAGCAATACTTCAAGAAACCACTGTCTGTAAGCACAGTCCACCGGACTGTACACAGATGCCACCTAAAACTCTATCATGAAAAAAGGAAGCCATTGTTGAGCACGATCTACAAGTGTCGCCGTGTTCTGTGGGCCAAGGCTCTTTTAAACTCTTTTAGACTGTAGCAAAGTGGCAAAGTGTCCTGTGGTCAGGCAGTCCAAATTTGACATTCTTGTTGGAAATCATGGGTGTCGCGTCCTCCGGGCAAAGGAGGACAAACACCACCCCTCCTGTTATCAGTGTTCAGTTCAAAAGCCAGCATCTCTGATGGTATGGGGATGCATTAGTGGATATGGTGAGGGACAGTTGCATCATCATCATACTGTAATTTGAGGAACGTTTGTCTGTTTGTCTGTCTGTCTGTTTGTTCCCCTACTCCTCCGAGGTCCTCTGACGGATCTTCACCAAACTTGGTGGGTCTATGTAGGTTGTCCCTGGAATTGTCCTTGAGGGGTCAGTTTTTTGAAAGGTCAAGGTTACTGGGGTCAAAGGTCAATTTTTCGCATTTCCCATCTCCCTGGACAGATTTTCTTGAAAGTTGGTACGTGGACGTAGATCGTCACAAGAAATGACCGCGAGAGGTCCGTTCCGTCAAAGGTCAAAGTCACGAGGGTCAAAGGTCACCGTATTCATGAAAGTTGGTATGTGGACGTAGGTCATCACAAGAAATTATTCTCGCCACGGGTAATTCACTAGTGTTTTAAAAAGCACCATGAATGCTGAAAGGCATATAAAGGTTTTACAGCAACATACGCTCCCCTCCAGACAACATCTATTCCAGGGGAGGCCATGTGTATTTCAGCAGGACAATGCAAAACCACATACTGCAGCTATTACAACAACATTGCTTCGCAGTAGAAGAGTCCGTGTGCTGAATTGGCCTGCCTGTAGTCCTGATCGTTCACCGATTGAGAACATTTGACGCATAATTTCACGAAAAGTCTGTCTAAGGAGACAACTCAAAGTTGTTGTAATAGGATCACAAAACGGAGATTTTAAAAACGCGTTGTGGAGTTTTTTTTATATATATATATATATACGTGGTTTCTGCTCATCTTGCGGACATGTGGCACGGAGGTGTCGGGGGAAAATGACGTCGCAGCTCATTTTGCGCAAACCCTCTGTTGCGCTGTGACGTTATTGACCAGCATACATATGTTTATCGCTACCTTGGAGAATATTAATTTGTAGTCGCTTTTACGTTTTCGTGGACGGAAATATTTTGCAAACTACTTTGAAGACTGCTGCTCTCACCAGAATGTCACGTAAGGGTAAGTGTGTGTTCACCACTGATCTATATATAAGAACTGGATAGCTGAAAAATGCCTCAAGGACCGCTGATTTAACGACAGTAGGCAGTAGTTGTACGTGCCTTTAACATTTTCAATGGACAAAATCAGCAGGCAGTACGACCATGAGTGCGTTCCATAGGAAATCTATACGGATTTTTTTACATCTCGCCTGAGTGGGGCAGTGGTACAACGAAATTGAAGTCCAAAGACTTTGAGACTGAAGAAGACAAGACGTCAATCCTGCACATATTATTATTATTCTGAGTGGGGGGATTTAAAAACTTCATGAAAAAATAAAGTAGCCGTAAGCTCGCATCTTGTCAACCGTTGTCTTTATTTTAGAAACACTGGGTGTGAGATTCAATTGCGCACAACGCATATGTAACTCCCAATGGATATCTTGTATAGAGTTTTCTCTTGCGCTGTCTTCACTCAGTAGCTGCCATGAAGCTGTAGGCTAATTTTCCAACAAAGCGAAAGTGGGTTCGCTGAAGAGAACGCAATGTAAACTTATCGAGGTCGCAATCAGTGTTCACATGAACAGTGAAGTGAGTTGTGCATTTTGGAGATGTATGTAAAACTGCCCGCCATTCATTGTCGAGTATGAATCACATTATTAAGTAGCTCAAACGTTATATCCTCATCGATAACCTGGCATAATTGAATTTGTCCGTCAACGGTAATTGAGTATCAGCAGAACATTAACCTTTTTCAGTGCTGGAATAAATTTGCCTTAATGATTAGACCAGTCAACACCGGGTTTTGTTGTCTAGTTAGTCTGGTCTGATATTATAGACAGCGTAACACAGCAGTTTAACTGGATTATCTGAATGAATGAATGAAAGAAATTTATTTCGGTTCACTTGCAACAAAAACAATTTAGTAGATCGAAGGAAAGATTCAAAGATTTCAAGCTCACCGAAAGGGTGTAGGCAGAAGCCAAAGCTTATTTAAACCTACCCCTTCAACAAAACAAAACAAACTATCCCCCCCCCCCCCCCCCAAAAAAAAAAAAAAATTGACAGCAAGAACAATGCTAATGCATTGTTGTTGTTTGCATTCATATTAAATTGATACAAAAACATAGACACATTATCTAACGTAACCCATGTAAATATACATAAAGTGCAGATATATACATTATAACATAGACATATTAACTAACATAATTAATGGCATATTTCAAAACCACTTGATACTTATAGAGTCTTTTGAGCCTTACCAATGTTGTGCTTCTTTTTATATTTTCAGAAGAAGAATTCCACAAATTTACCCCTGTAACTGACAAACAATGAGATTTGATAGTTGTTTGTATTTTTGGTTTTTGAAAAATAAATGTTCCTCTAAAATTGTATTGACTGTCTCTCATCATTAACAACTTCTGGATACTTTCTGGTAATTGTCCAGATTTAGCTTTGTACATTGTTTGTATTATACTTTAGTCCACTAAGTCGGAAAATTTTTAAATATTTAGCTGCAGAAATAGAGGATTGGTTGGTTCACGATAGGGTTTTTTACTGATAATTCGTATGGCTTTTTTTTGTAACAGAAAAATGGAGTTAGTATTCGTTTTGTAGGTGTTTCCCCAAACCTCTACACAGTATGTCATGTATGGGACGATAAGTGAGTAATAGAGAGTGCACAAAGATTTCTGGTTTAAGTCTTGAGCTTTATACAGAATTGCAATGGATCTAGACATTTTGGCTGTCACATGGTTTATATGAGATTTCCAATTTAATTTATTGTCATCACACCTAGAAATTTATTTTCAGACACAGTTTCAATTTCAACTTCATTTATAGTGATCTTATAGTCAAGGTTTGATGACCGGTTTCCAAAAATCATGCATTTTGTTTTTCCAAGGTGAAGTGATAATTTATTGGCATCAAATCATTTTTAAAGCTTCTGAAGTTCACTCTCTACTGTATCCAAAAGTTGTTTTAAATGTTGCCCGCTACAAAAGATTGTTGTGTCATTAGCAAATAAAATAAACTTGAGTGCCTTGGAAACCAAACATAAATCATTAATATACAATATGAACAACAATGGCCCGAGTACTGAACCCTGCGGTACCCCACACGTGACTTTTAAAAGGTTTGAATTTGTGTTATTAATATGGACAAATTGGCGCCTGTCATCCAAATAGCTTGTTAGCCAATCATGAGCCAGTCCTCGGATACCATATTTCTGTAATTTAGACATCAATAAATTATGGTCAATGGTAACAAATGCTTTTTGTAAATCTAGAAATATCCCAACTGTGTATTCATTTCTCTCTATAGAATTAGTAATTTGTTTTTGAGGTGGTTCTGTTTTTCCTAAATCCATATTGTTGTTCATAAAGTATGTTGTATGTCTAATTTACACCGTGTGACATTGACTGATCTGGTTAACTTCAGTTTGGTAATCTAGGTAGCTTTAGGCTGACCTGATGGATTAGCGAACATTAATTAGAATTGTTCCAATAATAGCCGTTAGTTGACACATTATCTGCCGTTAAGGTAGATCGCCAGTGGCTAATAATAAGCATTATATTCGTTGAAATCCATTTATGTGTATCCGTCTTCACTACAGCCAGTGCATTGTGTCGCTACATCCCCCCCAAAAACGTCACTCTGTTTTGGAAAGCTGCACATCAGCGCTTCTCTGCCATAGAATATTATTGCTTACTACCGGGCATAGTAAAGTAAATGTGCTTTTCTTCTGTCATCAATTTGGTAAAAATTAAAACGTCACATCTGTATTGCAATGTATTATGGGTAATTACACTTGTGAAATCTGCTGAAGTCTGCACCTCAAGCGGACTCTAGAAGTCCGCAGAAAGTCCGCTTGAGGCCCTTGTGGACTGCATCAATTGTGGATTTGGACAGCCCTCAGCACTCCCAGACTCCGTGAACGCGCCCGCAAAGTCCGCGAGTCTGCTAGTACGGAGAAGTGCGAACATTTGGATGCAGCCTATCACGTCAGTAGTGGTGTTCACATATAACCACCATAGAGATATATGATCGAACCAGAGAGATCGAGGAAGTACAGTTACTTTAGCCAGTTAACATGTTAGTTTCCTGCTTCCACGTTTTCCAGTGTGGAAAAATTTGTGGCCACAATCAGAAAAGTGTGCATTTTTTTCTTGCCAAATAGTGCGAAAACAAAATGAAGTATAGCTGACTTGCAATAATCACGTGACCTAACACTGACTAACACCTAACTATACAATGTATAGTTCTTAAAGTCATCCATATCCCTGAACATCTACACTAGCTCATGCAGAAAGCAGTGGCTTACCAAAGTAGGTCAAGTTATGGTACATCATGAACTTGAAGGCACGATTGCAAAAGCTCTGGGTTAGATCAATAGCCAAAGATAAGATGAAAATGCAACTGTGTTATGAAAGTTCAAGATGGAGATGCTTCAAGATAGTGGAAGTGCTCTGTGTTGCATAAAGCAAGTTCACTGGGCCTGCGATCTTTGGCTGTGGGGCTTATTTTCGTGCAAGAGCATATGCACTAGGTTCCTAAAAGGTAAAGGGATATATTGGAATGAAAAAAAAAAAACTGCTGTGCCAAAGAAAATCAACTACTGACTGAATTTATATAATATTTCCAAGGTAAGATTAGTTTTGAACAAGCTTCAGTGGACAAGTTGGCTTTTTCCACCAAAGGTTGTCACTGAAGCTTGTGCTCTCTATCTTCTCACTTCCTCCGCAGGTGTTTGAGGAGCTGCTGCTGGATGCGGATTACAGTGTGAACGCAGGCAGCTGGATGTGGCTCTCCTGCAGTACCTTCTTCCAGCAGTTCTTTCACCGCTACTGCAGTGGGCTTCGGCCGTCGCACGGACCCCAGTGGCGACTACATCAGATGGGTGGGGCATGGTGTCATTGCAGGTTTTGGTTGCATAGATGTGTACACCAAGTGATTTTTCGCATAGTTTAAAGGGAAGAAATGAGGAGCTTGTTTCCAAAATGCAATATTATCCATTTTATTGATTTTGACTGAAACAGCTTTTTCAATGTTTGCACCTATTGCATTTTAATAGAAAAACACAAACTTTGACCATGAAAAAATACACCTAAAAGTATAAGTTTCTAAAAACAGATTTTTGCACCATGTGGAAGAAGCACCAGGCTATCATTCTGTGGTATTATCTCAATATTAGTAATTTTGCATTTTGAAAATGAACTTTTCAAATTTAGGTACGTAAGGACAAAGACCCAAAGCATAAATCCGTACCCAGCAGCAACTTTCTCGGGATTTGACTACATAATACGGAGTGGTCAGCCCAGTCATTAGATTTAAACTCCATTGAGCTGTTTTGAGTGAATCTAGATCATAAAGGTAATAAAGTGTGCCCAGCTTCAAAGACGCATCTGGGGGAAATATTTCTGGCCATGTAAGAATCAGTGGAGAATGTTACCGCTGTAGGATTTATGTTCTGAATACCTAAACTTTGCAGAGCAGTCAATAAGTCGCAGTCTGTGCTTCAGTAAAAATCAGTAAAATAGATTCTGGGAAGGCCCTCTGTTAGTTACTGCGGAAGTTTTCCAGCCAGAATAGCAGTTGTGCAGTGACTCAAACTTTTGGCTATAATGGATTTTCCCCATGTGAAATTATTCTTTGTAAAATTGGACTGTTGGTAAAATTGGTCATATGTGGCACATTTAAATGAAAGCCTTGATCTGTGTGCAGGCGGTGCATACCAAAGCTGAAGGACTACCCAAACTGAACACCCCTGGAGCACCCCGGAGATGGTGCAGAAGGAGGCTAACTGTGTGATCAGCATGGACTACCCCAAACCAATGATTAATCACGCCGAAGTCAGCAGGCTGAACATAGAGAGCAGGTCGACCAGCAACTCTCACACTACAAGGGGCTGAGTACGTATCGCCCACACAAACCCTCAAAAAACACATTGGGAGCTTATGAATGGGGATTTGTGATTGACTTTCAAGCATAATAATAATTATAAATTTCATACATTTGAATATTTAATTCTCCTGGCAAAAGAAGTCATAGTTTTCAATGAGAACAAGTCGACATGGTCTACAACATCCCCCGCCAATCGTGCGCTTCTCATTTTCGAACTCGATCAAGGCCTTTATGGTCTGAAGCTACACACCAATTTTGGTAACTGTATCTGTAGTAGTTTCTGAGTAAAGCTGTCCCCTTTATCTCGGACGGACGGACGGGCGCACGGATGGACGGACGGACGGAGGTCAAACCTATATCCCCCTCCCACTTCGTGTTGGCGGGGGATAATAATCTTTCAAGTGTACAGATATTGAGAAGTTCAGCTCCTGATATCTAGTCCCTTATAGAGCAATTTTATTGTACACAATTCAGTTAGATATTCAAATTGTGGGGTTAAGCCCAGTGGCAGCTCGTGAACTGGCGGTAGGGAAATCTCAACCAATCCCTTAAATTTAATGACTGGTCATCATTTCAATCATTCATTGAAATTACCATGACAGAAACTCCGAAAACTCTCTACATTATCAGATATGGCCAGTTTTCCTTTATAACGCATACTGATTATGACTCCAGACTTCTCACGCTTTAATTTAAATTGAAACATCTTTATACAACTCCATTGCTTCAAACTCCTCCATGCACAAGTAGTTAAATTCCATGCGAAAATCTCTTACATACGCGTTTATAGAATATAGAATAGAATATATAGCAGAGGAACGTAAAAATGCCACTTAAACTCATGCCGAATGCGTGAGAGTTGACAGGTGTGCGTTATTAATGAAAACTGGCCGCATCAGATAATGTTACGTTTTCGGAGTTTCTGTTATTGTAATTTAAATGAATGATTGAAAACAGGTCATGAACAATCATTAACTTAAAGGGATAGTTTGAGCTTCCCCTGTTGCCAATTCACGAGCCGCCACTGGTTGTCTAATGACAGGTGTTTGTTTGTTTGTTGTTCTGAATTCCTTGTTCTGTAATCAGTTAAGCTGCCAAAGCTGGTCCACAGCAGAGTGTAATTTTAGATTTATTGAGATTTTTGAAAAACATTCGCAGTCAAAATGCCCAACTTGGCCCCTGTAAATTGACTGTTACTTATGAAGCTGATTAGCATTTTGGCAAAAAAAAAAAAAAAAGAAGTTTAAAAAATGCTTCTGTCATCTGTGTACACCATCTGATGGAGTTTCAGCTGCATCTGAGATGGTGGGTCACAAAACCTTGTTTCTTCTGCTGGCATGAAAAGGAAAACCTTGTTTTCCTGTATGTAATACCGTAATGGCGCAGTCTTTAACTGCCTAACTGGAAGTGAGATGGGCTTTACGTCAGCCTGTTCTGTCCTATTGTGTGCGTTTTCTAAGAAGGCACAGCGGTATTGCATTTCAGTATTGCAACAGGGGAGCTGAAGATCAGGGGAGAGCGAGAACCATGTGACTGTTTCAATAAATGTAGATCATATCATTCATATCATTATCAGGAATGTACTTACAGTCCCCGCTTGATATCCTAAATGGCTAGTATTTTGTGTGTCTTTTCCTTGTGAAATTTCTTTGTGTATTTTCTTTATATTTATGCAATATGCCATCTTAAATGCATAAATAAACATGCATGTCTGCTTTTTTCTTTTTCAAACCAGGTTTGCTGGCCTCCGTCCCCACAATTCAGGAGGAGGCTGAACCATTTGTGTCCGACAGCTCTCCGGCCCACAGGAGCCCCAGTGCTGAGGCCGGTGCGTTTAGATCTGGTTGAAAGTTTAGTTATGACTAAAAATAGTAGTTTTTGACATTTTTAAGGAGATTCAATACTGCTACTCTAAAACTTTGCTGTTAAAACCCAATGTTTTGTTTTCTGTTTGGGTAAGATATGAAGAATAGGGTACCTAGAAATTAATATGCAAATATTTTCATATAGTGCTGCAGTAAACTGAAGAATTGTTCTTCACAATAAAAGTGGGACTGTCGGGCATGCTGAAAAAAGAGTGCTCTCCTGTTGGCCTTGCTGGTTCTGGCCAATTCTGCGAAATGTACTGAGATTTTCATCAGAAGACAAATTTAACAGTGAAAATTGTGGGGTTTGGTGCTGCCCCCAAAAGATTAGACATCCTCTAGGTTTTCAATTGGCATTATTTTGGCTGGACTGACTAATAATAACATCCTCTATTGCAGGGATACTCACTCTTTTCCAGAATGAGCCGGTGTGGGTGCAGGCTTTCATTCTAACCAACCAGTCACACACCTTGTAGCGACTGCAAAACCAACCTTGTCGCTTGAGAGGAAACGAGTGGGTCCTGTACTTTGTCTGACGCGCTATCAATGTATCCAAAGAAGTTCACGGAGGCTCGGAATGCACTTTTAAGAGGTTTTAATGAAACATCCGCTTGCAAGGTCACACACACTGGACGCATTCAGGTACACAATGGAAACAAAGGGGTAAAACGAAGTGAAGACAAAGTGAGGCAATACGGTGCGAAGCGAAGCGGTCAACAAAAATTACGGCTACCCCCCGCTTCCCTCTCTCCTCTCGACTGCGGGTAAGCAACATCACTTAGTAGCTTCCTGTCCTGCCCCACCTAACTCACATGACCCAAGCTCCCATACATTTCTATGGCAACCCCAAAATACCACGTGACACAGACTACATTATGGCTCCTACACACCAGCCCCTTAATGATTACTCAATAATTACCATCTATCCACTTAATATATAGGAGACATAAATGCAGCAGCAATATTAAACAACAATTTTACAATCCTGTAAACTAGTGTCCACACAGAAATCTTCCTTCTTCATGTTTCAAGTCAGTCAAAATCAAATAGTCAAAATGTCTCAAACAAAACAAGTTCACAGTAAAATGTGAGCAAAAGTAGTCCAAAAATCTTGTTCTGCCGGGAGTCCACAGGATCCAAAGTTTCTACTGTTTTCTAGCAGTTCTCTCAATAGGGAGCAGCTCCTCTTCTCCATCCGCATCATCAATTTCTCCTTCATTACTGTTATCCATGGTGCCATAGTCATCAACCATTCCTTCATAGTCATCGTCAATGTCATCATCACCAGCCTGCTCCTCCTCCCCGTATCTCTCATCAGTTGAGCCATATATGTGGTCTTTTCTCCTGGAGCACAGCTCATGTCGAGAAATGTCTCCCCCTCTTGGGGAGAGAGTGCCATGACAGGCACTTGAGGCACCCTGGAGCATGTACTGTCCAACCAAGTACTCTGGCGTTACACCTATGGGTACAGAGGAGTCAAATATGACAAGGCGCACTTTAGACCACTTTCCTAAGGGGTCCAAGTTCACCCCTCTGTTAATCAAAGCCTGAGCCAAATCCCGCCTTCTTGCCTTGAGCATATTTGTTCGAATGGTCACCGGTCTTTGAATTTCATTGGCTTCCAAGAAATCGACCAACTCTGATACTGGGAAGATGTCCATCAGTTTCTCAATGAGGAAGGTCTTATAGCTGTAATAGGTGGATAGATCCTTTTTTTAGCAGGGTGACATAGTCTGCCCTCTCCCTCCCCTCTTCTCTCTTGCTAACAAAGTTAGAAAGGACATCCACATTGTCCTTAATTCGCTGATGGATGGACTGCAGATCTAAAGGTAACAATCTTTCCTTCTCCCTTTCCTCAGTATTAGGAAGCTGGAACCTGTCCATCTCATCGATGTTGGCCTGTACAGTGTCCTCTTCATCTGCAAGCTCACTCCCACTGCCCTCGTCCTCCTCCTCCTCATCCTCACTGTCCTCTTCCGCAGCCTCTTCCAATTTCTTCTGCTTCAGGAACTTCCTCCTCAAACTCTGGTCATTCCTGAGCTGCTTCTCCCTCTTCAACGGCTTCAGCAGAAGCAGCCTCTTTAAGGACCTCCTCAACAGCCTCTTCTTCAACAGGTGCAGCCTCCTCAACAGGGGTGGCAACCTCCTCTTCCACAGGAGCAGCAACTTCCTCTCCCTAAAGATTTGTTTCTTCAACTGGGGCTTCCACTTCCTCGTCCTCTGGAGCAGCCGCCACCTCCTCATCCGATGCAGCCACCACCTCCTCCTCTTCCACAGGAGCAGCCACCTCCTCTTCCACGGGAGCAGCCGCCGTTTGAGGTGTTGTAAATGCTGCTCAACAAGTTTCCTGTTTGACATGCGGAGGGTGCTTTGCTTTAATGGAAGGCTGATCTGGTAATGACCATTCAGATGTTTTACTGAGTTGCTAGCCGATTCCAGAAATTGCTGATCTTCCCTTGACATAGCAGGTTGTTCATCTAAACTGCTCTCAGGAAAGTCATTTTTGAGCTGTTGTTGCCAAAGCTCATCTAGGTTTACAACAGAGACCCTGTTTACAGTTACTTGTGGCTGTTTACTGTCTACAGTTACCTCAGTGCTGCCTCCCAGTGGTCTATTAACGGTCCATCCCAGCATAGCCCTTATTGCAAATGGTCCTCCCTCCACACTACACACTACTTCCAATGGCTCCAGAGCTTTTGGCACATTAGCTCCAATCAGGAGCTCAATTCCTGCATCGATTTGCGGTAAGTGAATGTGTTTCAGGTGAGCCCTTTTTTTAATATCCCTTTTAGTAGGAATATTTCCTTTATACACTGGCATGGACACCTATGTGTATACTTTGGGCAACCCAAGGAAACTGTCCCCGTGCAGTGCAGCCACCTCCAATCCTGACAATGTGTTGCTGCTCACAACCTTCTGTTGGCCCATAGTGCGAAGAAGGATGTGTCCTTTCCTCCCTGTGAGTTGCAGTTTGTTCATCAGACTTTCTGCACAAAAGACTGCTGTACTCCCTTGGTCCAAAAATGCATAGGTGGTAACAATTCTACTTCCCCTTTTAGATTTTACTTGGACGGGCACAATTGGCAACTTACAATCTTGGTCTCCAGCCCCTGTAAAACCACTTGACACCAGCATGTTAACACAGACCTCTGCATCCTTCTCAGCTTGCTCTGAAACCCTTTCTCTGTGGAGTACAGTGGGGTGCTTCAGGCTACACTTTGAACAGGAAATCCTCTTACGGCAGTGCTTACTAATGTGTCCTACACACAAACAGCCAAAGCAAACGCCATTTTCCTTTAAGAACTGAATCTTCTTCTCATGTGCCATTTTCCCCAACTGTGCACACATAACCAGAGTGTGTCCTGCACCACAGAAAATGCATGTATTTATTCCTAATGCTTTGATTTCTTTGTCTTTCTTTGCAGGCTGAGGCTGGTTCTCCACAGGTCCAACTGTGGTGGCAAAGCTGGCTCCTTCGGATCAAGGCTGTAACCTTGGTTTACACGATCCTTTATTTGTGATTATAGGAGAATCTTGGATATTGCCGAAGACTGGATCTGTTAGAATCTTGACTTGGTTTTCAATGAAATCGGCAATATCACTGAACTTTGCTCTTCGTTGTTGACGTACTTGCAACTCACAAGCTTGACTTCTCCATCTGTCCCTGAGCTTATAAGGCATTATAAAGCAACATTTTTTAATAATGTTCAGCATATTCAAAGGCATATCCTAGTCATGGAGATACAACACGACCTCAATCGCATTACAGCAACCTCTGAGGAATAGACTGTAGTCCTGTAGTGCCTTTGCATCCTCCATTTTTATTGCGGGCCATGAAAGAGCTTTGTCCATGTAGCAACAGGCAACCTTTTGCTCATTACCAAATTGCTCCTTTAATAAAGTTTTGGCTCTCAAATATCCATGGTCTGAGTGTATATATTGACAGCTCCTAACAAGTTCTTTGGCATGTCCTTTAGTATGCTGTTCCAGGAAGTATAGACGATCTGAGCTGTTTGTTATGTTTCTCTCAACTCCATTTTCAAACGCCTTCATAAAGTTGTGGTATTTTAATGGGTCACCATCGAATATTGGGATCTCTCTTTTTGGTAGAGCTGCAAGGTATTGTTGTTGTATAAGCAAAGTGGTTATTTTGTTTTGCTTCCTTAAAATACCAAGAACATTATCATTGTTTTCCACATCAGGTGCATATGTATTTGAATTTGAGGTAGGTTGTTGATGAACGTACTCTGTGTCGGCCATTTCATTTTCGAACACTGAACACTGAGAGACTTTATAGTATGAGGGCGTTACATTTTCCATCACAGTGTGTTTAACTGACTGTTTTTCATCCTCCTTAGTTTTTGGTTTTACAGTTGCTGATGGATGGAATTCCTCTGCATTCACGTTAAATTGCTGTAGAGATTTTCCCTTTTTCAAATATGAATTCAATCCATCTGAAACTTTTGATGACCTTCTCCCACTTGTTGTGCTTTGTGTTCTGAGTACATTTAATTTCGCCATTTTTTCTGCAATTTCAGTATCCAGTTGTAATTTTTCCTTTCTTTTGCGCAGCTGTTCCTCCTCTTCTTCCAGTTGTAGTCTTGCTTTCTTTTTACGCAGCTGCTCTTCTTCAAGCACATGCTTTTCATCCAATAACCTTTGTCTTGTAGCTAAAGCAGCCAGCTCAGCTTCAGCTCTTAAGCGTGCAGATGAAGTTCTATTTCGTCCCTTTATGACCGCCAGGTGGTGCTTAAAGCACTGAATATCACCGCTCGCGCAAGCGCATGTGGAGTACAAATAACAACAATGTCACCCGTGACCCCTGCATGACTCCTGGAAGGCTATATCTTCCGGTGTGCGCAGGGTTCGGTTCCTTTTTTCTTCTCGCGATCGCGTTAAGAGTACACGCTTAAAACTAACAAGCTACTGTCCCTTTTCAGTTACTGTCGCTTGCCCTGTGCAACCTCGTGCCTTACGGTAGGAGCAACAATTTTATCGTCCTCTGAGAGGTTGTGGCTGGTGAGTTATTTGTTTAGTTTCATGAGTTTTGCTGGAGATAGCAGCATTTGCCCCTCCCTCCCGGCATTGCTCACAACAGCTGGAGAGCAGTTTTGTAGCGCTATTGTCTGCTACAATAATCTGCTCTATTTCTGTGTTGGTGAAGATTGTGTGCTCGCTGCCTTCTCCCAGCACAATCTCAGTCTGCTTTTTGTTTGTTTTCGTGTTGCTTTGTTGGTGAAGGTGGTGTGTTCTCCTCCCTCTCCCAGCATTGTCACATTCTATTCTTTTGTTTAACTGTTGTATTAACTTCGTTGGTGAAGGCAGCGTTTCCGCTCCCCTCTCCCAGCTCTGTTATATCAATCTTTATGTGTGTTACCCTGTTGGCGAAGGTGGTGTGCTCGCTGCCCTCTCCCAGCACTGTCACACATTTATTCTGCCCTGGCCTTTGCTGTAATGGAGCAGTCCTGCACTGGATGTCAGGCCCTCCTGGATCTAGCAGATGGCCATGATCTCTGTCCCTCCTGCCTGGGCATTGAGCATTTACAAGAAGCCCTCACTGAAGGTGCTTGCATGAATTGCAGCATAATGCCGCGGTCAGTGAGACTAGCCAGGTTAGCGCAGCTAGATCCACTGGCCAGCCTCCCTTCATCCCAACCAGTGAGGGTTGATTTCAGTGGTGGGGGGACTCTAAAGAGGCCCTCAACACAGAGCGCTGCGGGTGCCCCCAAGCGGAGTAAGTCGAACAGGCAGCTCTCAACTAAAGTGGATCGCTCGGCTGCTGACATGGAGCAGATGAAGACACTTCTCTGGAGTCTGCAGCCTGCGCATCTAGGGGAACCTGTTGGATTAGGGCATGCACTGCAGCCACCCCCGCCAGAGGACGCCATTTCCATTGCAGCCTCTGCAACTCAGTTTAATGCTTCGTCAGGTGACCTTGCCTCTCAGGCCTCAGAGCATTCTTTGCGCTCATCAGCCCAGAGTTCTCACTGGGGGTCAGATGCCTCCTCCATGGAGACCATTATCCGCACTGCTTTGGCATGCGTGCACCTCGATACCCCCCCAGGAAATGTGACCCCTAGCGCCTTCCACAGGCGCAATCCTTCTCCAGCTAAAATTGCCATCCCGCATTCGCCGGATTTTTTGAAAGAGCTGCCTTCGTGTTGGAGAGATACTACAGCCCTCTCCAAGCCAACTTCTGATGAGCGGATTTTGGCAGCAATGGAGAGTCCAGAGGCTGTCGGCCTGGGACACATGCCTGCTGTCGAGCCCCCTGTTGCGGCCCTGATTGTGGCCCCTGATGAGGCTCTGAAGCCAAACTCCAGGTGCCCCTCTGTCCAGTGTCGAGTCACTGATGGATATATCTGTAGGGCCTATGATGCAGCAGCACGCATTGGTCGGCTCGGCAACTCCTTTTCCCACCTACTGCTTGCCCTCTCAACTTCCCTGCACGATGCACAGGTGGATGATTCTACCCGTGACATCTGTGATGCATCGCTGCAGGCTTTTGCCTTCCAGACAAAGGAACTAGGCCGTTTGATGTCCACACTGGTACATGCACGCCGTCATGTCTGGCTAGCGCAGTCACCTTTGACGGAGGCCACTAGGAAGGTCCTCCGTCAGGTACCAGCAGAACCAGGGGAGCTGTTTGGCTCGGCTGCTCAGGAGGCACTGGACCGTACAGCCCTGGCTGGGAAGACCAGGCAGTGGCTGGCTAGTCTTCACAGGAGAGCGGAGAGCAATCGGAGAGGCCCCTCATCTACTTCTGGGCGCCGCCCTCAGCCACCTACACACAGTGGCCGGTCGGGTTTCCAGCGGCCTGCTGAACAGCCTGCTGCTGACACTCGTCCTCCTGGACGTCGATCGGCTGGACAGCGTCGGGGCTCTGAGTCTGACCGCCATCCCCCCAGCACTTCTAAAGGTCATGGGGGACGGCGCTAGGGCTACGGGGCCGGTTGTCGGCAGTTTTTCCCAGCAGCAGCTCAGTTACTGGGCTGCCTGCTCGGCAGACCCTTGGGTGGTTTCCACCCTGACCCGAGGGTACGAATTGCAGTTCCGACACCGGCCCCCTGCGTCTGGCCGGGTCACAATGACCATCATCAGCGACCCGGCAAAAGCCCTAACTCTGGCTCAGGAGTTGTCCGTCCTCCTGAGCAAGGGTGCCATCTTGCCGGTAGATCCTCTAAATCAGACAGGGGGGTTCTATTCGACTTACTTTCTTGTCAGCAAGAAAGACGGCGGACTTCATCCCATACTGGACCTGAGAGGCCTCAACAGGTACTTGAAGGTTCTGCCCTGCCGGATGCTGACCACGGCAGACGTGTTGCGCGCGATCAGTCAGGGGGAATGGTTTACATTCTTGGATCTGAAGGATGCTTATTTTCATGTGCCGATCGCCACACATCACCAGCTATTCCTCAGGTTTGCCTTCCGGGGTCACCACTACCAGTTCAGGGTGCTCCCGTTCGGGCTCTCCCTGTCCCCAAGGGTGTTTACCAGATGTGTGGCAGCAGCCCTTGCGCCTCTGCAGGCACAAGGTATGAAGATTCTTCCATACCTAGACGATTGGTTGGTGTGTGCGCCATTCCGGGATCAGGTGTCACGGGATACGGCCCGTCTATTGTCTCACGTGGCCAGGTTGGGGCTCAACGTAAACAAGGAGAAGAGCTGCCTGGTCCCTTCTCAGCAGGTCACCTATCTAGGGCTGGAGCTCAACTCTGTCGCCATGAAGGCCTACCTTTCGCCACGGCGCGTGAGCGACATTTTGCATCTTCTTTCCCACTTCAGGAGGGGCAGGTGGCTGCCCTACATGAAGTGTCTGCAGCTCTTGGGAAAACTGACAGCTGCCTCAACTGTTGTACCCTTGGGTCTGCTGACATTGCGCCCCTTGCAAATGTAGCTAAACAGCCTCCATCTGGATGCCAGAAAACACAGGCGCAGGCTGGTCAGGGTCTCTCAGGCATGTGTTCGTGCCTTAGCGCCCTGGAAGGACAGGGCGTTCCTGCTGGGAGGGGCATCCTTGGGGATTATTCCATCCTTCCAAGAGACCGTCATCACGGATGCCTCTCTCTCAGGGTGGGGTGCGGTGTGGCGAGGAAGACCTGCCCAGGGACAGTGGTCTGCTTGCAACCGCAAATGCCACATTAATGTGCTGGAGCTTTGAGCTGTGCATCTGGCACTCCACCATTTTCTGCCATGTCTGCAGGGGAGACATGTGCTTGTTCAGTCAGACAACATCCCAGATCAATCATCAAGGAGGCACCAGGTCAGTGCAGCTGCTACGAGTGTCCCGGTGCCTCCTGATGTGGGCCGCTCCTCGCCTATCCAGCCTGCGGGCAATTTACCTGCCGGGGGAACGGAATCAGGTGGCGGACTTCCTTTCCCGGTGCAAGACCCCACCAGGGGAATGGCGTCTTCACCCGGAGGTGGTAGACACCATATGGAACCTCTTCGGCAGAGCAGCGGTAGACCTCTTTGCCACAGAGGAGTCAACTCATTGCCCACTCTGGGTCTCTTGGACAGAGGAGACCGCTCGACTGGGACAGGACGCCCTCGGGCACGAGTGGCCCAAGGTGCTCCTATATGCATTTCCACCTCTGCCTCTGATTCTGCCAACGTTGCAGAGGGTCCTTCAGCGGGGCCACAGGCTCCTCCTGGTGGCCCCCTTTTGGCCAGGGAGATCTTGGTTTCCGATGCTGCGGAGGCTTTGTTGCAGCTCTCCATGGCGCCTCCCAGAGAGGTAGGACCTTCTGTCACAGCTGGGGGGTCAGGTTTGGCATCCCAACCCCAGCCGCCTCCAGCTATGGGTCTAGCCGTTGCGGAGCCCAACCCTCTCCTGACGAGCTGTACCGAGCCCATTCAGGCTACCATCATGAATGCCCGTGCAGCATCCACCCGTCTTCAGTATGAAAGTAAATGGAGGCGTTTCTCTGCCTGGTGTGCGGGCAGGGCAGAGGATCCTGCCCTTTGTTCTGTGGCTATAATCCTGGAGTTCCTTCAGTCCCTCCTGGATGGTGGTCGTGCTCACTCCACTTTGAAAGTGTATGTGGCAGCCATTTCCTCACGACATGCCTTAGTTGACAATGCTACTGTGGGATGCCACCGGTTGGTGTCTCTCTTCCTCAGAGGGGCTTTGAGCCTGCACCCTCCAAGAGCCCCAAGGGTCCCAGTGTGGGATCTGTCCCTGGTCCTAAGTGCCCTGTCTGCTCCACCCTTTGAGCCTTTAGCTCGAGCGGACCTGAAATGGCTGTCAATGAAAACTGCCTTTCTCCTTGCTGTAACATCAGCTAAGAGAGTTGGGAAAATTACATGCCCTGTCAGTCAGTGAGTCCTGTCTTAGATGGAACCCGGATGGTTCGGGGGTTACACTATGGCCAAACGTGGCATTTCTCCCCAAAGTATTGCCACGGACACATGTCAATCGGCCAATCCAGCTCGCCCGTTTCAACTCTCCCTCAGCCGAGGATGGGTCGAGCCTGCTGTGCCCAGTACGGGCTCTTGATGCTTATGTTGCTGCTACAGCGTCTGTGCGACAATCGGAACAGCTTTTTGTTCGTTACAGTGGGCCCAATCGAGGTTGTGCTCTCTCACGATTAAACATGCCTATGGAGTCAGTGGCTGTTCCTTGCCACCAGACGTAAAGTGCCACTCCACCAGGGGTATATCTGCTTCGTGGGCTGCCCTTAAGGGGGTACCTCTGGAAGACATCTGTGCGGTGGCTTCCTGGACGTCGCCTGATACTTTTGCCCGCTTTTACAGAATCAACGTTGCCTCTCCCCACCCGATGGGTGTGGTCCTGCTCCCAGCTTCTTCTGCCTCCAATCACTGAGGTATCTGCTTGGGCTTCTTTGTGACGTTGTTGGTATATTTCATCCAGTGCTTTAAGCACCCCCTGGCGGTCATAAAGGGACGAAATAGAATGAAGGTTACAACTGTAACTACGGTTCTATGAGTCCCGGATGACCGCCAGGACATTCGGTCACTCAGAAGCCTCGTGCTCTCGCGAGTAGTTTCTAGGAACCGAACCCTGCGCACACCGGAAGATATAGCCTTCCAGGAGTCATGCAGGGGTCACGGGTGACATTGTTGTTATTTGTACTCGACATGCCTTTGCGCGAGCGGTGATATCCAGTGCTTTAAGCACCGCCTAGCGGTCATCTGGGACTCATAGAACCATAGTTACAGTCGTAACTTTCGTTGAAGAGCGCATGGTCCAAGAGGTTTTGTGCGATCCAACATTGGAAATACTGTCACTTGGCTTTATGTCATCTTCATTTTTATCTGAAACATTTGATAACAGTTCATTTGTTTCAGCTTGTTCCACAAAACATATGTTCTCATTCATTTCAGTTGATTTTTGTTGTTCCTGTGGGTTGTGGTGTTGTTCAGTTTCCTCTTTCCATTGTCTCGCTTTATTTTGAAATGTTTCAGTGTATTTCATTATGCTTGAAAACCATTCAACTTGTTTATCAACTTCATCTTGTGGCAGTAGTGACACCAATTCATCATGAGCATTGTTAGCACATTCACAAAGTTTGTTCAATTTCCCCAGAAATTCTTTTATTTGAGACACATTCTCCCTTTGTTTCATGAGTGTTTTCATTTCTGGTATTATTCCTTTCATTTTGTTCACAAACTATTTGCGTTCATTTTGCAGTTTTTCCACCTTATACACCAAAGCCTTTTCAGTGAGTTTGCTTACTCTCCTTTCCCCAGACTCCATTTCCGAGCACGAGGTACCACCATTTGTTTGACTCATTTTGACCGCTTTCGTTCGGTTTTTCAGTGAAACATTGCATCAAACATATTCAAATGAATTCAGCGGTGCTTGGTGACTAGGGCATTTAATTTCAACAAAGCGGCATCATTATAATCTCCATTGAAACTCCAAGGCATTGTGTTATTGAATCCACAATATAACAAACTTTAAAGCACGCGCTGAGCCAACATAGCGCACAGGCATCCTTATCCGAACAGCATTTCGACATTCAGAAACTCCCAAACACGGGCTTTCCAGCATTAATGCACACAGATTCCTCATCCACAGACAAGCAAGAAACAGGAAGCTTACCTGTTCTTCATAAAGCGGCGTGTGGCTGTGGCGTTATGCTCAGCGTTATGGCTTGTATTGCGAGCGATGGCTTTCATAAACGCCTTTTTTTTGAATGGAGCATGTTTCATTTCCCTTGAAATTATGGTTCATTCCCTTTGGGAAATTCCTGAAAAATTGGTCAGATTTCACTCTGGATAGTTTTATTACCCCAAATGGTGTAGAACCCAAATTTGACCCCCCAGGCCACCCCGATCAAAGGTGTGGTTTGGCTTAAAACCAAGAGATTCTAGCCATTGGGTGTGTATCATATTTCGATATTCCGGCGTGCGGAAGTATTTTCGTTCGGGAGGGTCGCATCCCAGCTCTCTCCGCATGCCTGGGTCTGTGCGTAAATAACGGATCTAGGTGGGCGGGGAGGGATGGCATCTGAGTTCTCCCCGGGCACGTGGTGTGGCCTCACTTTGCGTGGTTGGCCTCCATTTTTCCAGGTATGAATTTATTCTCTTTTTCTAAATTGTGTGTAACTTGTAATTGGCTTAATGTTGATTTGTTTGATCTAAGTTTGTGCCTAACTGGTGATTAAATTATTGTTATTCCGTTCAGCTTGCGTGGTCTCCGTGACTCTTAATACTTGTACATTCTTTCTAGCCCTGCCTCGGCAGATACCTAGGGGTATTATCCCCACTGAGGAACGACTGGCTAGCGGCCCGGTGTGGGAATTGGTGTTATTAGGTTGGAGAGACAATCATGATCTACTTACACAAAGGGTTTATGTATTGCTGCTGCTGGGGTTTTAGCCTTAAGGAAACCCATGGACGAAAAGTCGGTTATCTGTTAAAGTTCCTAAACGGAACCCATGGGCGTATTTGAATTTGGGTTCGCTGTAGATAAATGCCAACAGAGGCTATTGCAGTGATGGCTGACTTCCAACCTCTAATCTTACCAACGAACCTAGGATCTGGACGTGATGTTAAAACCCGGGAACATTAATGTGGCGACGGTGGTTGTCTGTTAGGAATTCGAGGTATAATCAACTTCATGTTTTCCCTAGAGTCTGAGTAACAATGGTTTTCACAGATGAGCTAATATTTGCAAAAAATTACAAAGTTTACCTGTTCGAACATTAAGTAACTTGTCTTTGCAGGGTATTCAATTGAATATAGGTTGAAAATGATTTGCAAATCATTGTATTCTGTTTTTATTTACAATTTACACAACGTGCCAACTTCACTGGTTTTGGGTTAGTGTAAACCAAAATAAGATGATGTGGTCATCACTTTCCCCTGCGACGATCAAGTGCCATAACTGTAAATAAATACATTTCGACATCCATTTTCGAATTCAATCTAGATCGAGACCAGCTTATTAAGCAAACAAAATTTGACCCATGTAACCGCCATAGTTTTTGAGAGAACGTGTGTGTATAGAATGTGTGACAGACAGACAGACGGACGGAACCCAATCCTATATCCCCCGCACTACTTCGTGGCAGGAGATAATTGTGTCTTTTTGGGAGAAAAGGTCGATATCTAATGTGGCCACCCTTTGCTGTGATAAAAGCATTTAATCTTTCAGGCATAGTTTTGACATATTTTTTTTAAATCCCCCTGGCATATAATGCGGGGGATACAGTCATCAGTATGCCTTTCCGTCCGTCTGTAATCATTTCATTTTTATGCTTTCTCTCTTCTGAAAGCATAACTTGCCACCCATCCTCATGCATCAGCGACTTTTGGTTTCCCCCTGTAATTCATTTGACAAACTAAACTGACAGCATAACCAGACTGTTATTGGAATGCATGTACCTAATGGGTAGAATAGCTGACTGCAGACGCACTAACCCTGTGCCCCGGGCTCAGGCGCTGGGCGAGCGCGAGGCGGAGGCAAGGAGCCTGCAGTAGCAGGTGAGCAGGCTGCAGCTGGAGCTCTCCCGGCTCAGGCAGGAGCTGCAGGAGAAGTCTGTGGTGGAGGAGCAGCAGCGCCAGCAGATGACGGAGAAGGAGGAGAAGATTAAGAATGTCCTCATAGGAGCCAGGCAGAAGATCAGCCTGGTTATGGGTCAGTGGCATGTGTCTCCCCGATCCTCAGCTTTGGTGCTCTCTCTCCCCCAGTTACTGTAATGCTACTATACCACTGCACTGGCCGTACCACTACTCAATCTGCTCCAGCTGTGTGGCTGAAGCTAAGCTTGGTTAGTACTTAGATGGGAGACAGGCTGGGAAAACAAAGTTGCTGCTGGAAGAGGTGTTGGTGGCCAGTAGTTGGCGATCTTCCCTCTGATGGAATAATCCTCAATCCCCCATTGCAGTGAAGGGGACACTGCACTAAAGGAGACGTTGTCTTTCAGATGAGACGTTAAACCTAGGTCCTGACTCACTGTGGTCATTAAAGATCCTATGACGTTCATCGATAAGAGTAGGGGGTTCCCAACACTCCATCTGCAATGGGTAGGTTAACGCCGTCTACCCACTGCATGCTTTTGTACTCTTTCATAATGGCCATCAGGTGGCAACCGCAAGTCGACGACGACTGAGGACCAATCAGCGCCAAGCTTACAAATGCGTCGCCAGCAGCAGACGGAATAGCAGAAACAACATGTAAACGGTAAACAATCCGCGATGATCATGGCAGAAAATACTCCCAAAAAAAGGTTATATCGTTGTGCCGAAGGGCTTTCATGCTTGTGCGTGGTATGTCAGTGCGATATAAGATTAGGATATAAGTTCGCACGTGGAAGACGATGTGTGACATCGCCGGCAAACCGTCATTTGCGACAAGTTTTGACATGGGTGGACACAGGCCGTTTCTCAATACCAAGAATGCTAAGAACAAACTTGCATTCTTGGGAGGAACGTTCTCGCTAGTCATTCTAGGAGGAGTGCACTTCCAAGGCTACGAGCACTCAGAATGCTGTCGACGGTTTGAGATGATGTGTTCTCATTGGTAATACGAAACACGCCAGCCAGTGAGCCACGATTTCCTCCGTGTTCATCCTTTTTTCCCCAGTTAGCTGCGGGGGAAGAGGGGTCTGTGAGCGTGAGCTAGTTAAGGTGCTTAGCTACGTTCCACCGGCTAATGCGGAGCTTTTCTACTACAAAGACACTGGAGCATATCCGACATAAAACATCGTAAAGCTGCCAATATTCCAAATGAACACTGAAAAAAGTTCCTCGCCTGAAAATTAGCAGAAAAGAATTTAACGTTAGCTAAGCAATAGCGAACGAGTACCGACACATTACATTCAAAGTCAATGCAAAGACGCAAATGCGTCTTTGCATTGACTTTGAATGTAACTTAAACCTGTTGTACAAAAAATTTGTTTAGCGTCCAGTGTGAAAGCAGTTTTACCGATCCTGGGGTGCATTTCCCGAAAGCACAGATGCTAACTTACATTGTTAGAACCATTGACTGTGAATGGACGAACTATGTAAGTTGCTAATTTAGTTAGCAACTACGCTTTTCGAAGACGTCTCTCTTGGGAGCGGAACAGATGCCGAAAATAATTCTGGGATATGCGGGCTGTCAAGTTCACACAAGTTACCATCCGATGCATCCTCGGAAAAATGGGCATATCAAGAACACTTCCGGGACTGGTAACCGTTCTCGTCGAGATGCAAACTTTGAATTGAGACAGTACATGGTCTCAGAGGGATGACGTTCCTCAAGTTCACTAGAACAGAAGTACAGAGAAGAACGCATATTGAGAAACGGCCACAGACTTGGATGAGTTCTGGCCATAGATATATATAGAACACTAGATTGCTGATAGGGTATGCTCAAGTGAAGCATCTGTTCTATGAGCCTATTCACCCGGAAGTAAAATTCGCTCATAGACTCCCATTCATTTTCGCATACTTTAAAATTACATTTTCAAAAACACTTGCGTGCGAGTCTGTGTTATTTTGGTATCGCTTTGCAGAGCAACATCTTGTCTCCCTAAATATGTCCTTTTCGAAGGATGGAAAGCGGCACACTTTCTAAAGCGAAGATCGAAATGTTATTCGGTGTTAACATTAAAGTACAGCAAAAGTGACGCAACCGAGGCTTTTACCTCTAATCAGATAATTGCTTGGAAGTTACCTCCATTAAAAGAAACGTCGATGAATGTCCGTTTACGTTATCAATTACAAGTAGCGAGCAAGCTTGTTGGCCACCTTTTTAATTTTATTTACCACTAAGTCAATGAAGTCCCTGCGACGCCAAGGCAGCTCGCTGGTGACCGTTGTCAATCGCTAGCGTTCGCTTTCAGTCAGCGGTCTGTTCAAGTCAATGGGACGGCTAATTAGCTAGCTAGCACGAAACAAGATTTTTTTCTATTAAAGTGTCTACTTTGCGTTTATACGTTAACTTACGCATGAAACGTTTTATTACAGCTCTTCAAATAAATATTGCTGCAAAAGGCAGCCGCGCATCTCGGCATTTTCTCGCTTATATCTACTTATTTGAAATTGGCCTCATAGGAAACCATTTTAATGAAGAATTTGGATGTATCAATATTGCGGCCGGGTGATTCACTTTGCTGATGTCGTCGTATTTACATTATCCAATCTAGTGTTCTAAAAAAAAAAAATATATGGTTCTGGCAGTTCGTGTTGCCACTAAAACGCGAGATTTACATCTGCTGCAGGTGTCATAATCAGTTGATGAGATTTGATAAAACCTGTAGCAGATACAGGCAGCAAGAGAGTGATTACAAGCACGAACTGGCGAAGTTGGCCTCACAGCTAAGGGACTTCAAACAGAATCACATTGGCTGGAAGCTCAACATACCACCCCAGGGCCAGGCACCCCCTCACGTGGGTCGCCCGGAGCCAATGACAAACGATGTTATAGATTCTCAGCTTAAAGCAGGATGAGTGCGCTGATTGGATGGTTGTGATCATCTGACCTAGTGGCCATTATTATGAAAGCGTGCAATGGGTAGACGGAGTTAACCTACCCACTGCAGATGGAGTGTAGGGGTTCCCCAGTGCCGTGGCTAAATTCCCTACCTGGCTCTTTCGACCTGCCACCAAGTCAACCCCGAACCTAATTGGCTGTGCAATTTGTCCTCTCCCTCTCCACCTCTACCTCCCTTTAAAAAGAGATTTCGAACTCAACGGGACTTCCCTGGTGAAACAAAGGCTAAATTAAAAAATATATATATATTTTTGAGAACTGGTGAACTAATGGCGATGGATTGACAAACTAGCTTAGTAATGTTGTTGGAGTTTAGTTTGATATAAATAATTTTAAGAAAACCTGTAAGCCGTGTGCATACAGCAAAACTGTTTGCAGTCTTGAAGTCAGCAGACGCCATCCGCTCATTAGGGAGGGAAAGAAGGTTTCTTTGGGTATGAAGTGAGCCCTTTGACATGCGTTTCATCAGTTTTAACAGCGTTGTGTGTGTGTGTGTGTGTGTGTGTGTTTGTGGAGCAGGTCAGAAGGAGCAGGTGTTGAAGGAGAATGAGGAGCTGAAGCAGCAGCGGGAGGAGTTGGAGGTGCGCATGGGGGCTCTGAAGTCGCAGTACGAGGGGCGCATCTGCCGGCTGGACCGCGAGCTGCGGGACCTCCAGGAACAGCAGGAGAGGCACAGCGAGAAGCGGGACGAGCCCCCAGAACAGGGGCCTAGCAAGGTACTAAAGCTGGGCTGGGCGGGGCGGGGTGTGGTTGGCCAGCGAAAGCCTGTGGTGTTGGTTACTTGGGCACTAAAGCAGAAAAGCAAACCTGCATCTGATTTTGCGAGTGTTTGAGTTCCTGGGGAATTCAAATGTATAAAGTAATGTACCTCCTTCTACTCATTGCTGTTTAAAGGTCCCCTGTCATGCCACCAGGTGCACAGCTAATTGGCTGTGACCACCCTGAATAATGAAATATGACTGACTACTTGGCTTAAGTTGATCAGTTCTTTCCTCTGGTTGGTTCCTACCCCATGTGATGTCAAGAGGGGAAAGATTTTGAAATGGCTTGGACTACCTTAGTGGCTGTGCACCTGGGGTGCGTTCAAATTTGGCATCACTTAGCAAAACGTATATTTAAACGGCAAAAGTAGCCTGTTGTGTCACTCAAGCGTTGCAACTACGGCATCTGAGATGGCCATACTGTGCGTTCTCTTGCGAGAATTCTCGGAGCCTGTTGAAATGGGTTCAAATTCGTGTTTGATTTTTAAACTTTTTAAACTTCTACTTGCCACAAACATGTCATTTGTCATCAACCGTGCTGAATACCGAGCTGCTGGAGATGCATTTATATAGTACCCTCGTTGGATTCATTGCGCCACTGCCTTTTTAAGATGATGCAGTTTATATACATTTTTCAGCTGATTGGATAATAACCCTGGCATACCCACCTAATGGGAGAAAACATACCTCCCGGTTGGAGGAAACAATTTGTTCAACCTGGAAACCGTAAAAAAACGATGTGCACCGTGTGACTTTGAATGCACCGCTGGTGACATAATGGGGGACCTTTTAATGTTCCCATTTATTGAACTACAGGCGCACAATGCTTGAATCCTCTGGTCTACACGACGGGGAGCATTATAGGCCCTGTGCTTTTGAGTGGAGGTAATGGTGTCATTTCCTGACAGGTAGTGTAGTGATCGGTATCCAGTTTGGTATGAATTCTGTTGCTGGTCCCACAGGTTCAAGAGTAGCAGCGTCCGGCTGAGCAGAGACAGATCTCCCTCAAAACCACTCCAGCAGCGGACAGGGGCAGGTCAGTCTTCCCCACCGATGGGAACACTACATCTCCATTTCTGAAAGCAGCCCTGTTTTATCAGCGAAATGTATGGCACAGTCATTCAAAATCTCTCTCTGTCCGTGTCCCAGCGCAAGCACTTCAGACTCACCCATAAAGCCCACACCTTTGGTGGCCACTCCCAGCAAGCCCCCTGCCATCCCCAGGAACAAGTCCACCCTGAGGGCCAGTATTCCGCTCATGACCGTCACCACACCCACCCCCACCACCACAGTCATGCCCACCACCCAGGTGGAATCGCAGGAAGGTGAACACGACACCAAGGGCCAATCGCATTTTATTGACGCCCCGACCCCCTGCACTTTTCCCCTGCCTTGCCCTTTGAAATGCTTACAAGTGATAGAAGTTGAAATATTCCCGTATGAAATGGGACAACGCTTCAAGATCCTGGTAGTTCATCAGTAGACATCTATGGCGTAACAGACTCTTTGCAGTGCACTTAGAATGGAACATCTCTGTAAATCTCAATTGTCTGTTGCCCTTTTTGTTGTTTTGCCCAGCCATGCAGGCCTCTGAGGGCCCCGTGGAGCACGTGACGGTGTTCGCCAGTGCCAGCGGCTCTGTGCGCTCCACCAGCCCCAACTTGCAGACTATACTGTCCCAGCCCATCCTCACCGTGCAGCAGCAGACCCAGGCTACCGCCTTCCTCCAGCCCACCCAGCAGACCCTGCCCATGCTGGAGCCAGCCAATCAGGAGCCGGCACCCAGCGTGAAGGAGGGTGTCCCCAGCTCCCAGATGGACAGGCCCTCCACCTCCTCTGCCGACTTTGATACAGGTATAGGCCTAGAATTTCAGTCACTTTATTTCCGTACTAGATGAATCAGACTGTTAAGGGCCAGTTAGTTACAGTGGTCAACATCCCTGATTCAGTGGTAACCAGTTGTACTCGTGGTGTACTACTATGAATAATAACTAGCACTCTGCCCGTGGGGATTCACAGGTTCTATTTTATGTAACTTCGTCTTTATATTAGAGAGCAGTACACCATTATGATGACATCACATGCACCTCTATGATGTCATCACGTTGCTATGGTGTTTCCATGAACACCAAGGTGACTGTCAGCGGACCGATGTTTTTATAGTAACTAAAATTAAGTAGCTATCTAGGGGAATGTGCTGCGCTGACATTCTGCGCTCAGTGGAACACAAAGTCGCCTGCAAGACTATGCTGCAGATTACGTGCTACTTTCTCTTGCGGCCTGGCATCTGTTTTTTGGGATTCAAGACTCCTGTGGATGAATTGGCTTGGGTTCAAAAGGGGAATCCCCAGGAGAGGACAAAGGGGGAATCCCCCCTGCATGTCTATATTATAATAGTGTGGCTCACGTTATGCTGCAGATATGTGCCCAGTGGAGTGAAGCACCGATTGGCCAGACACAGTCCCCTGCTAGACGTCGCTCACACTATTCTGCAGATTCGCGCCTGGTGGAATCTACCTCTGAGTGGCCGGACACGCATGCAGACACACACACACACACGCAGAGGCCACTCAGCTATTTTAATATAAATAAGTGTTTCTCCATACAAGAATTTTTTTCAGCAGCTGTGCTACTGTGTCCGTCTCCATCAGGATGCGACGTCGACCCGTATTCATGTGCGTGAAAATAGTTTCAAATGAAATTACCTTGGAATCCTTAGACAGGATTATATCATGTCTGTATTTTGTCTCAATTTACAGCTTTTGACATTTATCTGAAGAAAATAAAAATAATCTCTGCTCCTCTCCTTCATCTCTCCCTGCTCCTGTCTTCACTCCTCTCCCTGCTCCTGTCTTCGCTCCTCTCCCTGCTCATGACCTCCTCCTGCTTCTCTTTCCTCTCTCACCTGCACTACTGATCTTTTCTATATCACACTTCACAACTTTTGCCACATGTTGTAACCAGCACTTTCACTTACATGATCTTATATAAACAGTTGTACATTAAAATCCAAAAGAAACTCATCTTAAAAGGTGACTAGTTTGCATCCATAATTTACTAACTTCAGCTCCTCCATGGTCACATCCTCCTTTCTCTTCCTAACCACCCAGTGGTAACAGACTCATCTGAAAATTGAAATATCATTTTACTATCAACATGTAGAAGGATAAATATATACAAGGTAAAATATATCTAAGAGAAAACAGTGGATATAAACAGATATAAACAGTATAAATATGGCAAGTGTATTAGTATAAACAGAATTAACAGTATAAATATGGCGGTATAAACTGATTTAATGGTATACATACGGCTAATATGCAGTGACGGTCCGTCGGCAGTAACACAGGGCCAGCAATAACCTCACCTTTCAATTCTTAATGACAGACACCTCTCGCAGTTTACCTCCCTGATTAGAAACAGTTGCTCCGACTGATTGGTGGAACTGACCAGTATCTAATTTATTTTTGAAAGCCTTGTTATACATTGCACTACGAGTACAGAGTTTACTTCCGCACACCAATGACGATGGAAAATATCAATCACCTACGTCTTCATAATTTCTGGATTTGCGTAAATTAGTTCGCGAGGTTTATTGAGCAATAAGCCATGAGAATTAGTTCTATAGTCTGAATGTACTGACAGCCAAAGTGCCATATTAGGTACGATGCACAGCTGAGTGATGATAACGAAAATAATTGCCGCGAATTCAGCAAAAGTTCCGGATTTTTTGAAGATTCTCATGCTTGCGGAGTCACATCAATTATATTAACATAGACAATAGGTAATCGCTTTGTCATTCGTTAATCATTACGTGTAATACATTGGTGGTGGCAGTTCAGTTAATAAACTGTTTGATCGTTAATCAGGCCTTCCTGACGGCAGGTCACTGCATAGCATAAGACTGTTGGCTTGAGAAGTTTATTAACTAACAAACAGTACGTTTTCTCAATCTTTCTGAATCACTGCTGCTCCGCTCGCTATCACCGCCACTTTCTCTTCCCACTAACCGCCCTAAGGAGCTACGCTGTTACGTTCACAATGCGTTACCTGCACTACTCGCTATATAGACCGGGTATTAGCATGAACATTACCTTTTAAGTTGATGTTTTAAGAGGGTCCAACAGGATTTGATGCGCTCGTTGATCACTCAATACAGGTCCAAAATTATGTTGTGTTGTTGCGCTCACACAGTGTGAGTAAAAATCATCAGTAGCACATTGATATTAATGATCAGCGGCGCTCAAAATCCAGTAGCAGCGCAGCGCCGCTGCTGAATGAATGTAGTGGAAACACTGCATAATAATAAAATTTATTTATATAGCACTGTTACGACCAAGACTGAGGTCATAACAAGAAGGGAGACCACACAGGGAAACAAAAGTCAAAACAATATAATTTATTTATTTAGCCAAGGCATATTTGTCAAAGACAACCACTAAACTCCACACCATTGCCACAAACCAAATCCAATCTCCTCCCCCCCAATTTGGAGAAGGCGGCTCATTTAAATAGTATCACACAGGTGGAGCTAATGAGCTTCAATTCTCTCTTCACAAATTGAACTGAATGAGTTAATTGAATACTGATACCAATTAGCAAAGTGGAGTTTTTACACGTACTCTTATCTAAGCTTTAACAGACCAGCAGGGCTGTAACACCCCCCTCCATAAAAACAGGGACCCATAGGGCCCTGAATTAGTTGCCTCAAAAGCAAACTAATTCAATAAACCAGATTTAATTACAATCAAGTACTTATGGAAATAAATAAAATAATCAAATACAAGGAACAAACAAGACTTTAAAGCAAAAAAAAAAAAAAAAAAAAAACCTCAACTACACATACAATCCAGAGCTTGCCCACAGGTTTACCAAATTGAAAGTCCCCAGACACGCAAACGAATTCCGGACCCGGACACACACACAGCTAGCCCACGTGGCCAGCAAACGAATTCCGGACCCGGACACACACAAAGCTGGCCCACGTGGCCAGCAAACGAATTCCGGACCAGGACACACACAAAGCTGGCCCACGTGGCCAGCAAACGAATTCCGGACCCTGACACACACAAAGCTGGCCCACGTGGCCAGCAAACGAATTCCGGACCAGGACACACACAAAGCTGGCCCACGTGGCCAGCAAACGAATTCCGGACCCTGACACACACAAAGCTGGCCCACGTGGCCAGCAAACGAATTCCGGACCCGGACACACAAAGCTGGCCCACGTGGCCAGCAAACGAATTCCGGACCAGGACACACACAAAGCTGGCCCACGTGGCCAGCAAACGAATTCCGGACCCTGACACACACAAAGCTGGCCCACGTGGCCAGCAAACGAATTCCGGACCCGGACACACAAAGCTGGCCCACGTGGCCAGCAAACGAATTCCGGACCCGGACACACAAAGCTTATACATGTGGCAAGTGAATGAAATAAAGATCTAAATCTGATTCCAAGAGCACATTTCAACTTAACCAAGCACTCAAAGTAGCGCAAGCAATTGAAGTCCATTCCAAGACAACTACAGCAGCACTACCACTGAAAACCAAAGTTACACTATCAAAATGAAACTGAAAAGTGTCTGACAAGGTAAAACCTAGCACAGCCATCCAAAAGCACACTGAATACAAACACCAAAGTCCATCTCAGGACACAAATCAAGGACTGCATCAATGTGCACCAGAAGCAGCGCGAGCAGAAACGGGTACAAAAATGAAGGGCCATCCCCCAGACACACACTACTCAACTGTCCAAAGACAAACTTGAAGCCATAAATCACATCCTTCCACAGAAAGAATTTAAATGTACAAATGGGACCATGTTCTCTTCCAGACTATTTAAATATAAACGGGGTCAAGTGAAATACATAAATGGACAGATCTTTACTCAACTAACCTAATTTAACCTAGTCTTCACCGACTTTTTGGGCTCGTGATTGGCAATGCCATTCAGTCCCCCATATTCACCGGCAAAAACAAAAAAGGAAAAATAATAAAGTGACAAGCCACCCTGGGCTTGCCCGATGACTACCCGATGCAAACTGTCATTCACCAATTAGCCAACATGTCCCATTTGACAAAGAACTTAAACTAGAAAAATACTGTTCCAATTTCCACAAGTACCTGATTAAACAAATTCACTTCACAACTCAAGCCATTCAATGCACCAGTTCAATAATATGACCAGAACAAATACAACACAAACCAAACATGCCATAGCCTTCAACTTTTCCCTCTGCATCTCCCAAAACACAAATGGCAGAACTCCAAATGAGCTTCTGACACCCAAACACTCAAATGCTATCCATTTCACAAAACTACAAAATACACAGCTAAACAAAGCTCCCAGACGAGCCCCCAACTGTTACGACCAAGACTGAGGTCATAACAAGAAGGGAGACCACACATAGAAACAAAAGTCAAAACAATATAATTTATTTATTTAGCCAAGGCATATTTGTCAAAGACAACCACTAAACTCCACACCATTGCCACAAACCAAATCCAATCTCCTCCCCCCCAATTTGGAGAAGGCGGCTCATTTAAATAGTATCACACAGGTGGAGCTAATGAGCTTCAATTCTCTCTTCACAAATTGAACTGAATGAGTTAATTGAATACTGATACCAATTAGCAAAGAGGAGTTTTTACACGTACTCTTATCTAAGCTTTAACAGACCAGCAGGGCTGTAACAAGCACCTTTCAAGCAATACAGCACAGTTCCACCAATTAACCATCTTTCAGGTTTTCCTCGTATTAGCACCCCTCGTTCAACAGCTAGGGATCATGAGGGCAGGTCTAACTGCAATCTGTTGTTTGTTTTAGCCACGCCTAGAACCTCCAAGTCGAAGAGACCTTGGGATGAGGAGCTGGAAAGCTCCACCGAGTCACAACACAGGAGGAGTCCTCCGAGCCCCCCATTGCCAAAAAGCTCATGGCCCAGAGGTGCGTCCCTTGACACTCACTCGCCCAAGCCTTCCCACTCTGCCCCTCTGAGATGCTGCTTGTGGTCTCTACCATAGCTGTGCTCAACTCTTAGATCATTATTGTCAATGCATTTGAATTGGAGCTCTGATCTAGGATCAGCATATCCTTTTGGTAACAGAAAGATAAGAGTGTGATGTGGATTTATGGTCTGACTAGAGATCAGTGGTGACAGTTCGTCCGGTTTCTCACTGTGACCGAGGGTTTGTCTTTTTCACAGGTGTTCGCTTTTCCAGATCACCACAAATCATCAGAAAGTTCAATAAAATGCTACAAAAGTAATAAACTATGGTTGTCAGTGTGCATGCTGTGTTGAATGAATCAGTCATCAAATCAAATTAACAAACAAACAAAGGTCAGTCCCAGTCTGCAGGCCATGGAGAAGAGAGAATCAGATCTGTGAGCAGGTCTGCTTTATAGCTTCCTGAGCCCAGCCTGCTCAGGTGTGCCAGATTGGTGCCTGAACAGACACCTCCCCCACTACCTGAAACAGAAAGCACAGCCAGCACCCCTCGTTCAACAGCTAGGGATCATGAGGGCAGGTCTAACTGCAATCTGTTGTTTGTTTTAGGCATTTTGGCAGTGTGACTGTTAGCTTTAGCATTAGCTAAAGCACGAGCACGAGACCATCGGCTCTGCACCATCCCCGTTCTGCATTTCCTGTTTTTTTTTATTATTATTTTATTGTTATTGTTGTAAAGTTTGAGGACATTAATAAATTAATCCTTGAAAGTGATGAGACCTGAGTTCAGTTCTTTCTGGGAGAAGCCCTATGGGCACTTGAACCAGTTCCTGGCAGAGTTCTGCTGGGAGGGTGCAGTCAGTGGGGTGGCCAGGGCAGGTTTCTCACCATCAAGTCTGATTTTGTAGTATTTGGCTGGGGAAAAAAACAAGAACACTGTTAAAGCAGAAAATGTTTGTTTCTGCACTTGGATATAACTAATCCATGTGCATTGGAAATTCATATCTACACATTTTTTTACTTGCAGACCTAACTATGGATGGTTATTATTACCTTGCCAGTATAAAGTGGCCATACTCTGTCATAGCCAGGAGGCATTAACCATCTCTGCCTTTGTGTAAATTAGCTGAAAAAGTGGTGCCAGTATTTTTCCAAAGTGCGCCATAACAGTGACAAACTTGACAAAACAAAGTACTAGAACCTAGTTATTTATTATTTCGTTTTACCTTTAATCTCTTGCTCTGTAATAGTGAAAATAAGACTAATGACATCTTTATAGCGCACTTCGCACATGTAAACTAACACAGTATCTTTGGTCGCGAAACGATCTGATCGCAAAAATATTCATTTTTATGGCTGAAACTAGAGAGTCTAGTGACTCTACAAATAAAATCCTGAAGCTCTACAAAATGCGGGACGATTAGCGGTATAAACACGAGTGTTTAAATGGTAGTAAACATACCTGAGAACGCCGCAATCTTGGCGTGTCGCGTCCACCGAATGCAAAGCAATCGGCCTCGATAACTCGCCTTCACTCGTTCTTTCGTCTCAAAAATGAGCTACAACTAATAATCAATGCTTCTTCTAGCTATATCTGGAAGGAGAAGTCGCGAACTTCAAGAATAATTACATAAACAACCTCTTTATTGTAGGTATTCCACTCTTGGTCAGTCGAGCACCCGCTTACTGCAAAAGGCCTATTGGAAATCTAGCCCATTGGGAAGGATAAATCTCTGCCAGCATAGCTGGATTTGAACTTTGGCCTATATCTCAGCCGTACTTTGGCCTAGATATGCCAAAATGTAATCACTTGTATGTTATTTTAGTCGGCCTTACTTGCTGCACAGTTGTACAGGTCCAATATTTTAAATTTGTGAAGTAGTCAAATTGCCTAGGTGTAGGGGGCATTGTCAGGATTATCTCAGGGAGAGTATGATCCAAACTGTTCATACAAAATAAAAGAAATAAAAAATATGGCACTATTTCCATAACTTAAGTTATAGTAGTTTTCTTTTTTTTTTCTTCTTCTTCTTATTTATAGTTTACATTTGAAAGCCTTGTTGCATTCGTGAATGCATCCAGTGGGGCATCACGACAAAAGTTGACTTGTTAATTCCATGATGGGAGTTATGTCGTGTTTCCTAAAAAAGTTTGGGGGGATATATAGCCCGCATACATCTGCATCGGTGGATATCGGAAATTAAGAGTCAGCCAATATCGGAGTATCTGATATCAGCAAAACGGCCAATATCACTCATCCCTAGTGTGCATTTTGTCTATTTTGTCTATGAGTAAATAAGAATGCAGCCAAGTGGATGTTTCAGTTGGTCTAAAAATAAGGTTTCTGTGAACTTACTCCTTGAGAAGATGAAGTGTTCATATCCATCTGGCTCCCTGCGGCTGGGTATAGACACCGCTGATGTCACGACAGTCGGGAACCTTCTCCAATGGATTTTAATGTTAATCTCCTTCCCCGGGCCATTCTCTGAAGCTGTTGATTAAAAGTAATCAGCATTTCCTTGTATTTTTGCCTCTGATTAATGGTTTTCAGCCTAACACACTCGCATCTGACCCAAGAGTCCAGACAATAGAATGGGAAGGTTATCAACCTTGTTCAGTGGAACTGACTTTCTGTGGCCAGTTTTTTTTTCCTGACTTTCAAAATCATGTTGTTTTCTCATGCAGTGACTGACCCATGCTGTGTTTGGAGTATGTCCCAGCAAAAAAAAAAAAAAAAAGTCAATGCTCTATATTTGTAAAATCTGAACTTTGCACTCCTGGAGTTCTGTTAAATTTCCCATGTCAGGAAGTACGCAGGAAAATCTGTAATTGCCCTTGACCTTATTGGCACTGCACTTCCAAGGAAAAGATCAGAGAATGGATACTAAAGTGCTATTACCTGTTTGTCTGGCAAATCGGTTTCTGACTATATGGATTCTATATGGTGCTCTCCGACTGCAGGACAAGCTCTGCTTGTAGACACAATTCTGCACCAGGCCTCCTACACACAAGCCACATGGAAAAACAAGTCAGTAAATGGAACCTGTGCTGATTAAAGATCAGTGATGACTAGAATTTGGTAGTGAAACTCACCTTTTTTGAAGAAATATACAGATTCTCTTTTAGTCCTGGTTGCAGGAACAGACAGGGCAGCAGTGATCTTTCCTCTCAGCATATCAAAGCCCTCAGAGATGGGTTTGGGATAACCATGATCCATCACACCATTTCCAAATCGCCAATAATTCTTGCCCTGTATGATGTACCATATAGAAATTCATTTTTGTTAAGAGTTATCATTACTTCTCAGCTCACATTATTTAAAAGAGTAGGGCCTCTTCCATCAAGTACTTGAATTTAGAAAAAGCCTTTGAAGAAATGGTCTTGGATTTTTTTTCCTCAAACTTCTGAAGCCATTAGAAAGGGGTTGAGATCATTAAATGATTCTGCGCTGCAGACAGGTTCTTCAGAACACTCCCAATGGAACATGCAAATGTGAAAATGAGAAACATAATGATACAATTGTGTAAATATGCACATTCTTATGTGAATTCATGTTTTGAGAGGAAAGTAACCATCAAATATAAATTTGTGAATGATTCTGGATTATATACACTAATTATGTGTGCCGGATTACATACAACACTTAAGCACCACTCAATTCTCAGAGTAAGTTCTACTCCGCCAAAAGACTAAATAAACTAGGCTTATGCCGTCAGAGGCGACGGCTTGGGGTATATCCCCGAAAGCCCCCAATCCTACCATTGACCCAATATAATATAAAGCCCCTCAGGTCATGACCTTTCATTTGAACTTCATTTCAGGTCAATCGGACAAATGGTTCTGAAGATATAGCCAAAATGGTAATTTTTCCATCACAAAGCGCCACCTGGTGGCAAAATATTAAGCCATACAGGTACAATGTTATCATGTGACACGTTGTGAGGTCATGACCTTGCAGTTGCACATAGTTTCATGTCAATTGGACCAATAGTTCCAAAGATATTGCAAAAATGGTGAATTTTATGTGACAAAGCTCCACTTTGTGTCAAAAACCAAACAGGTATAATGTCATCGTGGGACACATCCTCAGGCCATGACCTTTCATTTGCACTTGATTTGAGGTCAATCGGACAAATATTTCCAGAAATATGATAAAAACAGTGATTTATTTCCGTTTTTGGCTCCCGGTGGCCAATCTAGAAATTGTAAATTGCCCAAAATTGAATCAGTTCTTCCTCTTTATGATACTTACTTATGTGCAAAACTTGGAATTTCTAATTGAAATATTACTGAAGTTATCGCCTTAACACGTAAATAGAAATCGTAAATTGTCCAAAATCGCATCAGTTCTTCCTCTTTAAGATACTTACTTATGTGCAAAACTTGAATTTGTAATTGCAATTATCACTGAAGTTATCGCCTTAACACGTAGGGCGGCGGTCGGACCAAAAACATAATATCCCCGGAACGCCATTCGTTGCGGCCCAAGTCATGGAAATATGACTTGGACATGCCTTTCCTGGCAAACCAAATAAGTTTGTAAATAATTTGATCTCTACATGTTATTAGCTTTTAAAGGAAGGGTATGTTTTCATTACATCTCATGCTTTTAAAAGTACGGCCCTTCTGTCTTTTAAAAATTGCAAGGGGACCCATGTTTGCCCATTAAACTGTTCCCTGATGTCTGAACTTCATTTGGAAGACACAATCATTATCTGACTAAACTTAATTTAAGAAGTGCCATCCAACTAGTAACATTTAAGCACGGTTAATGACAAAGCTATTTGAATGTGAAATGCATGTGGAATGCATGATAAAACCTTCATGCAAAGATGCATACAGGATTTGCAAATTTTTGGAAAATTTTTGAATTGGGTGGTGTTTATTTTTCTGGGAAAGGAAATTGCTCGATCGTTTTCACCAGTAAACACTTATAGAACCTTTTACCTCCACAAGCGCTCTTGTACATCTTCTGCAGTGAAATTCAATCCACTGCGGAACCTGAGTGATGCATAATGCTTTTCCTGTTTAGAAAAATCTGTGTACCTTGATGAAGTAGGTATTGCCATCACAGTGACAGCGGAAGAAGACCGTATCAATTGGCGAGGGGATGCCCCAAACATCTGTGATATTACGGGCTGGCCCAGGCGACCTGTTGGAATCCAGCCCCCAGAAGTAGTGACCTGGTAATAAAATGCAGAGGAAAGAATCCGTTAATCACCGAGGCAAGACTATTGCCCATTTCAGTTCGTGTGTTCAGCTTGATGACATCATTTCAATTTTGTTGTATTTTGGACCTGTTTTCATAAGTTATGGCAATGATTTTTGACAAAAAATGAAAAGGCTAGTTCGATTTAGTTCTAATTCATACTCACTATACTGGGAGAAAATCTACTTGGGGAAACATGAGTAAATTGCAAGGTCACATAATTGCAGGGAAGCTGGACTCCGCAATTCTTCTTGCAGTGTACATGTAGCGGTGCACAGAATGATGCCACAAGCTCAAACTGGTGCTACACATTTATTGTAAAATCTGCAAGATATTAAAATATCACTTTAGGTTGACAATCGCAATTTCTGTGCTGTCTGCATTCATCTTACTCTGGAATTTTCATTCTCTAATTCATCGCAAAGTAAGTACAAAAACCGCGACGATACTGGATGTAAACATTCTTAGTTTCCACTGGTTATAGCTAATAGTCAATTCAGGGTTCCCACAGCTTAGGGCAAGTTATATTCAAGACTTTAAGACTTTTTTAATGCCATTTGATATTAAATTTAAGACCAACTTCATAATAAACACAAATGGAAAAATAACACTGCATCATAGGATTCAGGACAATTTTGCCCAAATGTTTATTTGAACATGAAATATGACCTTTTGATCAAATGAAAACGTTTTTTTTGAAAAACATTAATACTAGGGATGGATGATATTAGATTTTTGGCCGATATCCGATATGCCAATATTTTACAACTCATTTGGCCGATATCCGATACTGACGGAGATGTATTTTCCCCCACATCTCATTGCAGTGATCATCTAGTTTCTGCAGGGGAATTAACAGACAGAATTATTCTGCAGACTCTTCATCATGTCGGCCTGCTGGCAAATGCAGACATAAGACAAAGCTGAAAATGATGTAACATCAGTAATCACTCCTTGTGCAAAATAAGAAAAATACCTCAATTTACGTTATTTAAAACATGTCATATTTATTCATTACAATTGTTTTTAAACAAAACAAATAAGATACTTGCAGCCTGTCCTACTTAAAACAGACTTATGACAACACCCACAACCAATTTTACCTCTATTCACAAGGAACATGTATGAAGTGCATTGAACAACTACAGCAATGCCCGTGACCTTTGACCCCTCAGGCGGTACTGCATCAAAAACCAACATCAGTGTGTAAAGGACATCACCACATGGGCTCAGGAACACTTCAGAAAACCACTGTCAGTGACTACAGTTCGTTGCTACATCTGCAAGTGCAAGTTAAAACTCTACAATGCAAAGTGAAAGCCATTTATCAACAGCACCCAGAAACGCCACCGGCTTTGCTGGGCCCGAGCTCATCTAAGATGCACTGATGGAAAGTAGAAAAGTGTTCTGTGGTCTGACGAGTCCACATTTCAAATTGTTTTTGGAAACTGTGGACGTCGTGTCCTCCGGAGCGAAGAGGGAAAGAACCATCCGAACTGTTGTCGGTGCAAAGTTCAAAAGCCAGCATCTGTGATGGTATGGGGGTGTATTAGTGCCCAAGGCATGGGCAACTTACACATATGTGAAGGCTTCATTAATGCTGAAAGGTGCATACAGGTTTTGGAGCAACATATGTTGCCATCCAAGCAACGTCTTTTTCATGGACGCCCCTGCTTATTCCAGCAAGACAATGCCAAGCCACATTCTGCACGTGTTATAACAGCATGGCTCCGTAGTAAAAGAGTCTGGGTACTAGACTGGCCTGCCTGTAGTCCAGACCTGTCTCCTATTGAAAATGTGTGGTGCATTATGAAGCATAAAATACAACAACAGAGACCCCGCACTGTTGAACAACTTAAGCTGTACATTAAGCAAGAATGGGAAAGAGTTTCACCTGAAAAACTTCAAAATTGGTCTCCTCAGTTCCCAAACATTTACTGAGTGTCGTTAAAAGGAAAGGCGATGTAACACAGTGATAAAAAGGCCCCTGTGCCAACTTTTTTGCAATGTGTTGCTGCCTTTAAATTCTAAGTTAATGATTATTTTCAACAACAAAAAAAGTTTCTCAGTTTGAACATTAACTGGGCTGCAACCACATCACTGTTGGTTCCGCAACTGTGATTGCGCGATGTCACCGCGAGATTCATTCGTAAATTATTTTTTAAAAAATAATAAAAAATAAATTAATGTTACCATTTTTTTTTTTTTAGATTTGAGACTAATTACAACCATAAAATAATTCATCACGAGTTCACATTTTTAAGACTTTTGAAAGATTTCTTTAAGACATTTTAATGCCAATTAAGGCCTTGTTTTTAGATTCGTGAATTTAATGCCTTTTAAGACTTTTTAAGGATCCGTGAGAACCCTGCAATTATCATCGGTCATTTCCGTTACCAAATTACACATCTTTCCCGTAAAACACCACGTTTGTAATCATAAAACATCGTCATGTAATCCCATACAACCTTAACTTTTCAAATCGTTGCCAGCCTAATTTACATGGGCGACTTTCCCGAGGGCTCACTATAGCAAACTGCACTAGCATTCCAATTAGCCCCACAATCGCTGGCCACATGGCTAACCAAACACGCGCAACACGATCTAATATCTCTTTATCGATTCCGTAAATTGATCGCCCAACAGAACGATGATCATCTATAAGCACCACGCTAACAAATATAGGCTCCCAGTATCACCAGCTTACCTGCAAGATATTAAAATATCACTTTAGGTTGACAATCGCAATTTCTGCGCTGTCTGCATTCATCTTACTCGGGAATTCTCATTCTCTAATTCCCCAGTCTCAACGGCACACAATACGTAGCGATTACTGACATATGCTGGTGATATACTGGTACTACCACTTCAAATAAATAAAATAAAATGAAGTTTTCCCAGCAACAACGATAATTAAACAATTCGACTGGTCAAAAAATGGGAAAAAGACTAGAATTTCACAGTAACGACAATCAGTTTCCTTACTTAATAAAGAGTAACTGGCTTATTGCGCCACATACACCGATGGTCAGCTGGCCATCACATACCTCTGAGCACGACAACTGTTCCATTTTGAAGAGTAGTCAGTCCACTGATGGGTCGGCCACTACATAGATTGGTGTCATCATTGCCTTTGTGGAAAGTAATAAAAAAAACAGTGCATAGCTGATGAAAAAATTGAAGAATCAAAGAAACCAAATGCAGTGAATAAGCATGTATGTAAACGGTGATACCTTCCTTTGCACATAATATTTGTCTAATTCATAATTATCCCGTGCTGATTTAAAATATTGTAAATACAGTAATTCTTTCTTTCTGTTGTACAAAAATGCATTAACTTACTTTTCCAGTGATCAAGATTCATCATCTTAAAAGGTTATGGCAATATCTGGCTAATGTCTTTTCAGTGATCATACCAGTGTGTCAGCATGAGAACATTTCTATTTAAAAAAAAAAAAGAGCTTCAACGCATCATTGTTAAAGTAACAAATGTGCTTCACTAAACATATTTAAAATGACCCATTATTTGTTGTTTTGAACATGTCTGTTTTGAAAATGCTCCTTTCATGTACGTGTGTCTGTATGTTTGTTTGTTTGTTCTGGAGGTCCTACCTGGGTGGTAGTGGCTGTTAGTACGCAGCCAGTGAACATTGCCTGTCAGAATACTGGGTTTAGTGAGACTCTTGGAAGGTGCTAAAGGAGAGACAATGGGCCTTGTTGGTGCTGTCATATGATCACGCGAGGGGTATGGCTTCGTCTTGATGTTGTGAACTTCATCTGCAGGCATGGAGCCTCTATTCTGAGCAGCGATTGTGATGTCTCCACTTGTGATTGATGTGTGCACTTCCCTCATTGTATCAGGCAATAATGAATCAGTCTGGACAGAATTTGTAATGACAGTGTGAGCAGTTGTGGCAGAAAACAACGGCATGATAGATATGTTTCTCTGGTCTGCATTTTCCGAGAGGCCTGGGGTAGAGGCATCTCTGACATGGCTTTGGGAAGAAGTAGGTGTGACTACTGGGGTCTCGTTCTTGCTTGAGGAGGAAGATGTTATGACCGCTGGGCTCTCAGGCTGTCTGGTGGAGTAAAGTAATACTGCTGGGGTCTCATCCTGCCTTAGGGAGAAAGATGTGACTGCTGGGTTCCTTTTCTGGCTTGGGGAGGAAGTAAGTGTGGTCACTGGGGTCCAGTCCTGGCTTACGGAGGAAGTAAGTGTGACTGCCGGGGTCTTGTCCTGGCTTGAGGAGGAAGTGGTGACAACTAAGGTCTCATCCTGGCTTGGGGAGGAGGCAAGTGCGACTGCGGGGGTCTCTTCCTGGCTTAGGGAGGATGTAGGTGTGACTGCTGAGGTCTCGTCCTGGCTTGGGGAGGAAGGTCTGACTTTTGGGGTCTCATCCTGGCTTGGGGAGGAAGATGTCACTGCCAAGGTCTCGTCTTGGCTTGGGGAGGGAGTAAATGTGACTACTAGGATCTCTTCCTGGCTTGGGGAAGAAGGTGTGACTGCTGGGGTGTCATCTTTTCTTTGGGAGGATGTTGGAGTGATTGCTGATATCTTGTCCAGGTTTGGGGAGGAAGTATGTATGACTGTTGTGGTCTCATCCTAGCTTGAGGAGGAAGATGTGCTTTTCAGGGTCTTGTCCTGGCTTGGGGAGGAAGTAGGTGTGGCTACTGAGGTCTCTTCCTGGCTTGGGGAGGAAGGAGTGACTGCTGGGGTCTCATTCTGACTTGGGGAGGTATAAGGTGTTTCTGCTGAGGTCTTGTCCTGGCTTGGGGAGGAAGATGTGACTGCTGGGGTCTCATCCTAGCTTGGGGAGGAAGTAAGTGTGACTGCCGAGGTCTCGTCCTGGCTTGGAGAAAAATTGTGACTGTCGGGGCCTTGGCCTGGCTTGAGGAGGAGGATATGACTGCAGAGGTTTCTTGCTGGCTTGGAGAGGAAGATGTGACTGCTGGGGTCTTATCCTGGTTTGGGGAAGAAGTAGCTGTGACTGCCAGGGTCTCATTCTGGCTTTGGGAGGAAGTAGCTGTGACTGTCGGGGTCTCATCCTGGCTTGGATAGGAAGCAGCTGTGACTGTTGGGGTCTCATCCTGGCTCGGGGAGGAAGTAAGTCTGACTGCCAGGGTCTCATTCTGGCTTGGTGAGGAAGTAGGTCTGACTGCTGGGGTCTCCTTGCGTGTGGGGGCACTGTCAGCAGGGCCTAATGTGTACTCTTTTGTGGGTGCCAGTCGATTAGAACTCATGGAAGCAGATGGTGAAGACTCTGTCGTACCCGAGGTAGCAGCGGGTTTTGCCGTAGGCTGTGACCCTTGAAACATCCAAGGAGTTGGTTCAGTTTCTTTGAGAGAGATTGCTTGATGCTCTCTGGGGCTTGGTAAGTCTGAAACGTTGCCTTGGAGTAGATTAATGGTGGAGTAACTTTGCTCTTCAGGAACTGCATAACGAAATAAAATGCATTTATTTATTTAGTCTCTCTGTAATAAAATGTCATTTTTGTTGGTTTAGGTGGCACAACCTCGGCAGTTTGTCCTTAGAGTTATGAAATGGATCAGTCGATTCTGCATATGGTTCTTTCCCACTGTTCCACATCCTCACCGTCCCCCACCCAACAACAGAAATATTACTGCATACATGGCACAGCTTACCGCCTAAGCAACAATCACTTCACACTCAAGTAACTTGCAGTATTTCACTGATAATGAATGGCACTGTTAAAGATTGCTGTAGGTTTACAGCAGATTTCTTACAGTAATAGATTGTATCTTGGAAACACAACCAAATACTGTATACAACAATGCATTTTGGGAAAAGGGATAGTGTTAACGGTCAACTCAGAGGGCAAACGGTTTATTACTGTAATTTGCATTGCATCATGGGAGCTCACTCGCGCTTGATTTGGTATTCGCGCCGTTTCTCTCTGCCTTTTCTGACGAGCACAACTGGCAAGTGCCAACCCTGGGGTTCAACCAGCTCCCCCGCCTCAACACACGGTAAGCCGCGCCATTATTGCCAGTATAATGGTTTAAGTTATTGAAGTTGAATTGTTGAATCCATGGAAGTATTTTAAGAGTTAAATCCTGCTATAGTAGAGAATACCCATACTGTCATCTCCCGGCGGATTATGATAGCTAGCGGTGCGTGTTCACCCTTTTTAGAACTCTGGTGCTCACGCCACCATGTGCAACGTTACACAGCATTAGGCTATTGGCAGGGTAAATAGCTAACTTTAGCTAGTGATGCGTCTTGAGAGTGCGATAAGTACAAAAATATTTCCACGTTACTATATATGACCATATTCCTTTGTTTTGTTATATTATTAGCGATCTCTCTGTTCAGCCTGGCTTCGAATGAGCCACCGCAAATATTTTATTTGCGTCTTAATTTTATTAGTTGGCTAACGTTAGTAGCTCGCTAGCAATATCTAGCCAGGCGAGGCAGCATTAAGCATTCATCAACTGACTGCAGTAACGTGCCGTCGGAGGTCCGTTAGGGTAGGCAGAATCGTCATCGTTAGGCAAACGATACTTTGCTTGATTTGCAATCAGAGGATTGATTAACTAATTTACCAGACTAAACGGCAGAATGGCGTACCAGTTCCATCCACAACATTATTGCTCACTGCACCAAACTTAAAATGCTCAGGAGACAGCAAGTTTGTTCATATTTGCCGAGAGGAAGCTAACGCAATACCATTCACAAATATTAAAACCTTTCTTATGCGCCGTTCAAGCTCACGATAATAATTCTCCCCTTAAACACGTACTTTTTAATGCCATTTTTATTTTAAGTAGGGACTTTATTTTCAGTCTTCTTTCATAATCTGATAAACAAAATATCAAAACAATATACAGAATTACGGAGAGAGTTGAGATTTTTTCCTAATTATTTACTTTATTTACTTCCTTGCAGTCTCGAATCAAAGCCTAAAGGTGAATTTATCTTTTTGTCACAATCACCTCTTAATCATTACATGCTTAATTGACCAGAAAAAAAGTCTAATTGATTGATTGACAATCAGGCTAAGTACGTGGAAACGGGTTGACAAAATCTAGCGTTAAAGAAATCACTGCCCACCCTGACCGCACGTCTTTGGCTATCCTCTTTAGGAGGCACATGTATCACAAGCCAACAGTTGAATGATTGATTGTTTTTTAGTGCTTGTTTTTTATTATTCCATTCGCATGTTGGCTTAAGTGTGCTTCTTTTCTTTTATTCAACAGTGTTGAACAGCAATGTCGAATTCACCGTTGTCACTAGCACTGTCTGAGCTCTACGAAGTTGCCGCATCAGAGTGAGTAACTAGCTTGCAAAGCAATGTTGTTGAAGACCGGTATACATTGAGACACTTTCAGGCAGATTGCAGTTTGGTAACTGACTAACCTATCTAGCTAGCAAGTAGGCGTGCTGTTTAGGTACACTGTAGGATAAAGTTAGCTTTTACAATTTTGGTCTGTATAATCAATTGCAGCATAGCAATTTCAAATATAAGTCATTGGTTATTGGCTTTAGAATATATTTTTTTATTGCTTTTGTGGGGGTTAATCAAGAATTTTTCTAGTCTCTCTAGTCCTTTTAGTCTACCATTAATTTTCACAATGTTTCCTTGCCAACTCTGTGGACAGGAATGCAGCACTATATTTTCATATACCAGACACATGCGAATTCACAGGAATATTCCAAATGTAGCTTTCAGATGTGCTGTGCCCATTTGCCAGAGAACTTTCTCCAAATTTGCAGCTTTTAAAACACACCAGTTCAGGCATCACACAGAGGAAAAAGATGTTGTTGATGCCAGGTTGTGTCATGCTGATCTAAATTTAAAGTGTCATATGATTTTTTGCAGTGTTAGCTGTGATGATATGAAGAGTTTGTTCGGTCATTTAAAGACCCATATTGATGAAGGTAAAGCAGTTACTTGTCCATTCAGACAATGCAGCTGGACATTTTCTGTGAAATCTGATATGGAATCAGGTAGACACCAGATGCGGGGAGATGGGAATGAGGATTTATTAAACAAAAAACAAAACAGGCACGAGGGCCAACGAAAAACTTGGCCCAAAGGGTTGCAAAAGACAGACTAAAGTACGCTACACAGAGCGGGGAAACTAAATAGCAAAAATGGCAAGAACAAAAAACCACTGGAAACTCCAGGGAGATAAGCAAGAAAAATAAACAAGACTATGGCTATATTTACAAGGGCTATGAACATGAGCAAAGACTTGAACATGAAACGAGACTTGACTAGAACCAAAACTTGCACATGGAGCGAGACACGGAAACAAGAACTTGAACATGGAGCGAGACACTGTCTGCCAGCCAACTTCCACCGCATCCAGATAAAGGGTAGGTAATCAAGGACACATGAGGGGCAACACCTGGAGAAGCAGAAACAAGAGGCATAGCAAGATCATGACATGGACAGAGATTGGATGACAAGACTAGCTCATTAAGAGAATGAGCGTGCTCAGCTTAAGTACCAATTAAGTATGCGGTTTGAAAGCAGCATGAATGTTTAGAACAGAAAAGCACAGCAAGACTTGAAATAGTAAAGCAGGAATCATGACAATAAACTCCCTGTCTAAATTAGTAATATTAGTAATGTGCCTATCTAAGAATTACACCACCCAGTGAGTGTTAGTAAATGTTAGTAACTTAAAAACAGCTAATTGTCAATTAAGCTTAGACAGCCCCGAATCAGCACAGCACGGAAGGAAGGGTGAAATACCAAAGCCAACCATAGCTCAGAAATGTGCGACAACGAAGGCACGGGGCGGAACGCAGACAAGCGGTGGAGTGGCTTGGCAGACCTGGCATGAACAAGAACATGGAAAAGTAAAAGCATGGACAGTGAACATGAATAATGAAATGATTGATCCAGATACAAGAAACTGTTAAAACTGTGACATGAACATGAACTAAGAACTATGAAATCTTGAACATGAAACTGTTAAAACCATAAACAATATTGTTCTGGCCAAAGGCCAGAACCCCGGAACACAACAGTAATCTACACTGACTTCACACCTGAGCAGAAACCACAAACACTCTTCTGAGGGAAGTTTAGTTGACACAATACTACGGAAACCTGTTGAGAATCCAGGTAGTTCGTACTGAGTAAATGATGTTGGCCAACTATGGGATGCACCAAGTGAGCCTTGCACAAATGAGGAGCAATGTGAAATATGCCCAGAAAGCATTGATGAAGCCCTTTTTTTTAAAAAAAGCGTTGCCCTATTTTATCTCAAGTTACAGGCAAAATTATTGCTTCCATCCTCGGTTATTCAAACAATTGTGGAGGAATTTCAGGAGATCTATTCCACCAGCCAATCACATTTGTATTGCAAAATGAGAGAAAAGTTGGTTACACTAGGGGTTTCTGAAGCTGATATTAAGAATGTTATTGAGGTACTGAAAACAAGACCTTTTTACAGCTTGGAACACTCAGACATTGAAAACAGATCAGCGGCGTAAAACTGTGTTTAAAAAAAGTTTTCATTATGTTGAGCCAGAACCCATTTGTTTGGGACAGAATACAGATGGTCGGGAGTGCTTTGCTCAATATGTCCCAATCAAGGAGACAATTCAATCACTCTTCCATTCTGAGTTGATCAGAGAACAGCAGAAAATGGCACAGTCCAGGGTTCAATCAAAAAATATCTATCAGGATATTTGGGATGGCGAAAATATGGAAAGAAACCTATTGTTAAAAACTGACCCTTCATCCCTAGCTGTGATCCTCTATCAGGATTCTTTTGAGGTTGTAAATCCTCTTGGCTCTGGAAAGAGAAAACATAAAATACTTGCAGTGTATATGACTCTTGGGAATATTTTCCCTCATAATAGATCAAGTATTGATCAAATGCAACTTGTTCTCCTTTGTAGAGAGCAAGATTTTAAATTTTTTGGTCAAGACCTAGTTATGGGCCCACTGGTTAAAGAACTCAAAGATCTTGAAGTGAATGGTCTAGCTCTGCCTGATGGCCAGAACGTCAAAGGGACTGTGGTTGCCATTGCAGGAGACAACCTGGGGTCACACAATATAGGGGGGTTTGTTGAAAATTTCAGCAGGATTCTCAATTTTTGTAGATACTGTGAAATTGATCGACCCACATTTGAGTCTGAGCCATTGTCTAAGGGTGTTCCTAGGTCAGTGCAGTCATACAAACATAACCTAGAGAATGTTGCTTTTGATGGGATTGCAAACGTAGGTGTCAAGTTTGACTCTCTGTTTAATGAGCTCAATTTCTTTCATGTATGTCAGCCTGAGATACCACCTTGCCTTGGCCATGATGTTTTTGAGGGAGTTGTTTCTTATGATCTAGCATTATGCATAAATCATCTTGTATCCGAGAAACACTTGAGTTATCTTGATTTAAACCGGCGTATCAACCAGTTCAAATATCAGGGGAATGACGCAAAGGAAAAACTGTGTGAGGTTAACCCAGGTGGGGCTAAGCTTAGTGGGCATGCTGTTCAGAACTGGGTTTTCCTCCGGCTGCTGCCACTGTTGATTGGAGATAAAATTCAAAATGCTGAGAATGAGGTGTGGCAGCTAGTGTTGCAGCTTAGGCAAATTGTTGACCTTATTTGTGCACCAGTAATTTCTTCTGGTCAGGTGGCCTATTTGCAAGTTCTAATCGAAGAGTATCTGTCATTTCAAGTACAAGTTTTTCCACACCACAAGCTCAAGCCCAAGCATCATTATCTCATTCATTATCCTGAACTTATTGTGAGCTTTGGTCCACTTGTTCGTCTGTGGACGCTCAGATTTGAAAGTAAACACACCTACTTTAAACAATGTGCACAAAAATTGCACAATTTTAAAAACCTGTGTTCCACCCTTGCCGAGAGACATTAGCTTCTCCAGTCTTTGCTAAGTGCTGGCAACTTCTTCCCCCCTGAGGTCATTGCTGAAAATGGGACGCCATTCTACGCCAGTGATTACAATGAAGAAATTGGTCAGTCAGTCGCACATCATCATTTTGACTCCGAGATCACTATTGTTACCCATGAGGCAACAGTGAAGGGCACTCAGTACAAAAAGAACATGTTTGTTGTAATTGACAAAAATGAGAAAGGATTGATATTTGGCCAGATCCAGTTGATTCTCATTCACAGGGCTTCTGTTGTATATTTTATTACAAAAAATGTCAGTCTGTGTACCTTGCAGACTAAGGTGTTCATTGTGTTGAGTCTGTCGAGAAAACCTACTGTTGTGTTGATCAGGAAAGACTGCTGGACTATTACCCCTTGCCCAACTACAAAGTATGGGGCTTGACTCTTACGGTTCTTCACCACTCTCCCCTTTCTTTAGAGTGAGGCCTGCTTTCAGTGAAGAGATGAGTGCAGTCATCATGACAACTATTCCTAGTGTTCCTACAGATACTCTGAACGAAATCATCAAAAGACTTATCCACAGTGGTGTAGAGACTAAAGAAGACCTGAGTTTTGTGAAGGAAGAAGACATAGCCAACCTTTTACGTCCTATTCAAGTGAGGAAGCTTCTGGCTGCTTTTCAATCAGGTATGACATTATATAGATGGCTGAGAGAGAGATGAAACGCTTATCTTTATTAAAGGGACACTATCATATTATAGACTAACTTAAACATAGTTTAAGGCTGAATTTTTAAATTGTATGTATACTTTGTATAATCACTGTCAGTGTAACCCTGACCCTAGACTATGTCATTTTCCATGCCCAAACCAATCCAGATTATGTCATAAGCACTAGGTGTGTTGGAGATATGGAAAATGTGGTAAATAATACTCTCAGGCATAGATCTGAAATCCGACTGCAAATCCAATTTTTATGATTCTATTCAAAAGAAACACATTTAGGTCTGAATTTTCACATTCCTTCATGCTCCTGTGTCCTTGTAGAATTTTTTAAGATTACTGTTATCTTTTTTCAGCTTCACATACGGACCCTCCTGGCTCCTCAGTCCTTTCACCAAATTCCACACTTTCAAGTTCCTCTGCAGCAAGCACCCCAAGACGTACATCCTCCAGCCCTTGTCCAAGAACCTTGGGGGAGTTCGGCAGTCCCAAGTCTTTAACCCCTACAGTTTCAGTAACCTGGCCAGAGACGTTTCAGGTTCCGTGGGAACAGATGCCTGCTGGGATACGGTCAGCCATTGCCAATGGAAAACGTCCTACCCCCGCCGATAGACGCCAAATGGTCAGAGTACTTGCAGACGAAATGCGCAAGTTTGAGGCAAACCCCACACGATCACAGTGTCAAACAGTGACTCTGAAAATTGTGAGACAATGGGCTCTAATTTCCTGGCGCAGCGCAGGTGGCGTAGCGAGGCGCAGCCCGCGCAGTGGTAATTTCGTACGGCGCCGCCCACGTAGTGGTAATTTCGTGAGGTGCGCAGCCTTCGGTAGACGGTGCGTTGAGATGGGTGTGGCGGCGTAGTAGGGGGAGGTGTCACATATTCATCAAGACGCAGTGACAATTTCGTAGAAAAAGTCTCCGCTGGAGTTGCGGCTCCAACCTGGTTTAATTTCCGTGCAGTGGTAATTTGGCTGACCGGCGCAGAGTGCGCACAAGTCACCGAAATCTCAGAAGCAGGTTTACAGAATGTCAGGCACATTTCAATGCAAGAAATAATTACAGGAAGCACTATTTAATGTAACTATCTGAATAAGGACATAAATTATAGTATCTATATCGATTGTCCTGATGTCAGATTAAGGGCAGTTGCCACGCGTAATGGAACGACCTGGTTTGATCAACGCAGCTGAACCTGTGATGCAAAGATGCAAACTAACGACTTCACATCTTTCTCAGCCAACCACAAACTGAAAAAAAAAAAAAAAAAAAAAAAAAAATATATATATATATATCGAATGCTTGCGTTCTATGTTCATTAAAGCCGCTTGCACCCTGGACGCGAAACGAATTTTTCGCACGACTGATTACAGACAAAGCCGATGCAAAGACGCGATAGTCTGACAGGGTTTTAATATAGCTCCGTGTCCGAAAGTCATAAAAGTTCTAATTTTTCCGAGTATTCCAGGAATTATTAGACGTGCAAACTTGGCTATTTTTGTGTTCGACCTTCACAAAATGCAAATTGACAGCTATCGACTTTTCTTGGTCTTTTTAGCCTATTCGTCTGTTTTCGTTGAAGATAGACGGCAGTCTTTATTCGGTCTTTCTTTTGAAAATTAGTCAGATGGACGCTTTATTTCCACAGCAGAGATAAAATTGTTGCGTGAGCAAATCAATTCCATGACCATTGACAGTGTGAAGAAATTATCGCATGCACGATCAAGACTGTCCGACACGAAATGCAAAATACTCCATGTCCACCAGCCAGCAAAAAGTATTGATATGAGAACAGATTTATAACGAAATAAAGAATAAAAACCAACAAACGGGATATCCAACAAAGATGACCCGCCAATAAATAAATCGCAGTGTTCATTGGATGTTCTGTTGTTAAAATGTTTCTTTTTATTCTTTATTTCGTATATATATCTATCTGGTCTAATCGTCCTCTTTTTTTTTTTTTGGCTGTCAGATACGGAGGCATTGTACATTGTCTCGCGCCAGTGTCGACTCACTTTATTGAGCAGAGATTAAACAGAAACATTGATTGAAATTCTCGGTACTCATCTTGAAGAACTGAGTCGGACACGGAGATTTATTAAAACCCTGTCAGACTTTCGGACACAAGACGCAATCTGTCGAGCAAAAAATTCGTTTTGCGTCCAGTGTGCAAGCGGCTTAATACTAGGCTACTATCACTTAGGTTTTATCGTCTTCAGTGGGGGAAAGGAATACAGCCTGATTGCTATGATCTCGTACTGAGTAAAGATCACATATTGAAAATAAATGTGTCACGTTATCTTGCATTGTTGTCCATGCATGTTAATCCCAAAATTTAAAGCAGCAACAGTTTGTTACTAATGGGAACACGCTATCGATCGTTTCTCTTGCCAGTGAGCAAGATTTGACTCGGCTGTGTCGCCTTCTTTGCCAACTTGCGCTGGAAGGCGGGACAGAGGAGTACTTGCGCCAGGCTACGTCGGGCACGAAATTGCCACATACGCCTGGACACACCCCGTTGGCGCGGCGCACCCCCCATGCGCCATGCCTGCGCCTGGTCTACGAAATTAGAGTCCAATATCCCAAATCTTTCTCAGATGCTGTAACTGTTCCCGGTGTTGAGACCATCGGCTATTGTTCACTTCTTTCACAACTCAAAGTACGCATTGAGCACCTGAACCGCAACAACACACTTGCCCGCCGTCAAATGCAGAAGTCAACAGAAGATGGACCAACAACTAAAAGAAGTCTCACCGATTCCTATGGATGTACAAGATGGCAACCAGAACTCCCGCCAGGTGAGAGTGAGGAAACTCTAGAAGAGAAACGAATGCGTCTGGAGGAGCTGTTCCAACAAGAGGGTGCATCTGGGGCCAACAGAGGAGAAGTTGCCAAACTCATGGAGAGCTCATATTGCCTCCAGCGCCGAATGATCAACACATCGCCACCACCTACCATAGAGGAGCTTCAAAAGAAATGGCCCTACCTTTTTTTTTTCAGAAGTTCATTTATGCTCATTTTGAACTCCTCACTGACAAAGATGTTCTGATGATGCTCGAACTCTCCATGGAAGAGTGTGCCAAGGCAATACTTGCATTCTTCAAGAGCCAACCTACAAATGAAGAGATTCGCGCTGTTCTTTCCATGGGTGAAGATGGTGAAATCGCCTCCTGCGTAACCCAGCTGCTACTTGCACACTTCAAGGAGAAGGATGGACTTATCCTTCAAGCAGATGTAAGTAGGGTCAATTAATTTTTCTGCTGAAAATATACTTTTTTCATACTCTTTCATTTCTAATTTTCATTTTACTTCTCTAACTTTGATTTCACCAGGGGGAACCCATTGACACTGTCTCATTTTCAATGGTGCCCTGGTTACTAAGCAAAATGTTCATCAGTACAAGATTAATATTGATCATGTATAAAACTGATAACTTTTTATTTTATGCTTCAAACTTCATTTTATGCTTTGGCTTTCATAAAATCTTGTATTTGCTGGGTGTGTTTGACAGGTGTCTGCCACAGCTGCAGATGTCGAGAGAACCCTAGCCCTACCCCAGAGTCCTCGGCTCATTATTCTTGGTAAGTACATAAGTTTTGCTTGGTCCTACGCACCTGTCTAGGAAATGTTTGATGATGTGCATTTAAGTTAGTTAGAAAACTTGAGTTATGGGTAACCAAAAATAAAAAAGCCTACTGAAAAAGGTCAAAAAAGATTACATTAAATGAATACAACTACATTTAATTTCATGGTTATTTACATGGTTGTCTTGTCAAGTAATGCATGACAGGAAATCAACTTGCAAGCTTCCCTCCAGGAAGTACTGAAGCTAGACTTCAGTTATGCAAGTAGTCTACGTGCAGCGTTTAAATCTGTGTGTGGTATTTCGTTTCAGGGGAAACTCTGAGCAGAAGACGTTGGATGCTGAGCATGAACGGGCACGTGACGTGTGAGGGCTCACAACCCACCTTCATCAGTGGACTTGCAGCTGTCATGGCAGCGTACTACAACTTTAATTATCAATATGAAGAGGCAGCATGCACCCTTGAATTTATTCAAAGGTTAGAGAGACTCTCTCCCCTCCATTTTCTCTCTCTCTTCCCCCCATGTCTTCTCCACCTTTTCTCTTCCACTCCCATCTATCTCCCCTCTCCCTTCCCTCCACCTACCCTCCACTTCCCCTCTCCACCTCCTCTCCATCTCCCCCCTTCCCCCTCCACTCTTACTCCATCTCCTCTCTCTCCCCTCTACCTAGCCTCTGATTCTGACTCGTTTCCTTGTTTTTCAGACGATTCTTCGACATCAACCCTGAATGTGGGTCCAAAACCAGCCGGAAAAAGGTGACGTGCAGCAAGACTGGAAAACAAGTCCAGAAGAGGCAAACCTCCGTCAATCCTCATGTCTCTTCACTCATGCGCAAGCTCATGGACTTTGAGTGGAGCTTCTTAAATGAGTGAGTGTATGCATACACTTAAACAGGTCCGGTCCACCCTACATGGTGAGTGATGGTGAAGAGTGATGTAAAGGAGAAGAGTTATGTTAAAATGGTCATACCAGTTAGTGTTATGGTTATGTTTAAAAAAAGTTATGTTTGGTCTAACCAATGTTTATTTGTTTGTTAATGCAACACTCTGTTCAGAAGGAATCCTCAATTTCCCCTTAGTACAAGTAGCTGCGCAGTCCATTTTTCAATACCTATAAATCCTATGGGAAAAATAGATTTTTTTTAACACTTCTATTTTCTTTCGCCACTTTCTCTCTCCTCATTTCAAAATCTTTACACATTTGAGTCTGAGCCATTGTCTGAGGGTGTTACTAGGCTAGTGCAGTCATACAAACATGTTGCTCTCTCCTCATATCAAACTGTTTAATATCTGCTGAGGAGTGAAGTCAGCTTCTCACCTGAGCAGAAACCACAAACCCCCCCCCTTTTTTTTAAGTGTTGCTCTATTTTATCTCAAGTTGGCGACAAAATTATTGCTTCCATCCTCGGTTATTCAAACAAGGAATTTGAGGAGATATGTTCCACCAGCCAATCACATTTGTATTGCAAAATGAGAGAAAAGTTGGTTACACTAGGGTTTTCTGAAGCTGATATTCAGAATGTTATTGAGGTAGTGAAAACAGAAGACCAGCTTGCAACGCTCAGACATTGAAAACAGATCAGCGGCGTAAAACTGTGTTAATGAAAACTTTTTTTTATGTTGAGCCAGAACCCATTTGTTTGGGACAGAATACAGATGGTCGGGAGTGCTTTGCTCGATATGTCCCTATCAAGGAGACAATTCAATCACTTCCATTCTGAGCCGATCAGCCACCACCAGTAGGGGCAGTAAATGCATTATTTTTTTTCCCATTGGTCAAGGTGGATTTTTTTGTGGAGGGGATTTTTCATTGCTCAAACATTGGTACCAGCATTGATTTTGAGCCAACTTTCTTTGTTTTGAGAATCTTTCACTTTCTTGTACATTGTACATCCATTAATACTTTCAGTGACATCTACCAGTAATGGTGAGTGCAGATTTTGGACAGGTTTGTTATTTTGTTTAATATACTGTTATTCAAATCTATTTTCTTTTATTTAATTGCTCAAATATTGGGACCAGGATTGATAAAGGGCCAGCTTGTTTCGTTAGAGAATCGTGTATTTTTTGTGCATCCATTAATATTTTCAGTGACATTTACTGGTAATGGTGATTGCATATTTTGGACAAGTTTATCATTTTGTTTAGTATACTGTTATTCAAATATATTGGCTTTTGCTAGAAATACAGTATGATTATGTATTTGTCTATTACAGTGTACGGCTGTAATTTTAAGTTACAGTCATAGAGCTGTAAAAATTGCAAAAAAAACTGCTTGGGAACCCAGCTGCCAGTAATTGACTGTAATTTTGTTAATTACAGTAAAAGGTTGTGAATTTTAACTACAGTAAGAGCTGTAAAAAATACAGTAAGTGTTTGGAAACAGCTGCCAGTAATTTACTGTAATTTCAAATAAGTACAGAATCATACTGGATTTGTTACTTACAGTAAATGGTTGTAAATTTGAATTACAGTAAGAGAACTGTAAAAATTACAGTAACTGCTTGGGAACACAGCTGCCAGTAATTTACTGTAAAATTTACAGAAAATTTTTTACAGTGTGGGATTGACCTATTTATAGGAATATTATATTACACTGTCGTCTTTCTTCACAATTTGTTATGGATTAAGTGTTGGGCAAAAAGTGCATTGCAAAGAATAACTGAATATTTTCATACTATTGGAGAATCAAATATAAATTGATCACATTTGTAATTAATGATAAATCTTAATCTAAATAAAGTTGTATTTTTATTGGCATTTTTGCTTTTTTGGATATATATAATAGAGACAGGCAGAAAGGATGGGTTGGAGAGGGGTTGACATGCAGCAAAGGATCCAAGCCAGAATCAAGCAGGGGTAACTCTGCAGCAAGGACTTCGCCTTATATGGTACATGCTTTTAATCAGTGAGTCATTGGAGTCCCCATTGATCAATCTTTTATTAAAATAACTCCTACTTTGCTCTGTCAGGACTTTTTATGCATTCAAATTCTGATCACATTAAATGCTTAAGAGACCCACCATCTGTTATCTGAACCTGAGGGTCGCTGGTTGGTACTAAAGTGGAGACATTGGTGCGGCCAGTCAAATGAAGAGTCTTTGTGGAGCTCAAGGTCTGCAGCAGATCTTCAGGGAATCTTGTAGTAACCTCTGATGCAGTTGGTCCTTGCTCTGTACACTGCGCAGACATGCCTGCAGGCACCATCCAGAGATGACATGTCCTCGGTTGCATTTATAGGTATGGGCTCATGCCCACTTGTGATCTCTGGGTATGCAGTTGCTGTCTGGCCAACATCTTCAAATGGTGGAACTGGGACCTGATATGGTGTTGGCATTAAACTCTCTGTAATAATTAGACAGGTTCAAATGGCATCAGAGATCCAAATTGACCAGATGTAAAGGCTGAGGCAGATGTGGCAAAATAACAGTACTGATGTAGGTAAATTCCCTCACCATCTGCTTGCATTTCTTCTTTTGGTCGCAATGATGAAAAAGGGGTGGAAAGAGGGATAAGGTGGTTGTCTGATAAATCTAAAATGAAATTAATATATTTATTAGTATAAACTAATGTGTATTCATACCATCTAATTCACTCAGAATTTCTAGACAATTATATTTTGTTTCTTGCCATTCTCATATGGAAAGTATTGATATATTTGCATGACTAAATCCCTGAAAGTCACAAGAAATGGAGCAGCATCCTGTTTGTCTGAGTGCGATCGTGTTTTTACACCACCCGGCTCAGACAGGGAATGAGAGCCAGATCCCATGTGAACCAGAGCTGAAGTAAGCTCATCTGCCAGGCATTTTGTTACTTTAGGAATGCTTACTCTGTGTCCGTGCCACCTCAGTGGACTTGAAATGAAACAGTCAATTTGTCTTAAAAGGTAGGCTTTCAGTTTGAATTCAAGTGTTTTACTGGAAATATGTTATCAATCATGAAGGAATTACAATCATTTTCTTACACAGCCCTCTAATTTTTGGTGTTCAAAAACATTGGATCAACTAGTGAACATTATCTTAAATATAATTATTAATGATTGTTTGCAAAGCCTTTGCAGTCAATGACAACATGATACCTGGAACCTACAGACTACCTAAACAGTTTCTTCCAAGTTTATGTCCTGCTGTTTTCCTCACTGTCTACTGTTTTTGCTCGATCTAGAGGTGTTTGCCTTCATTTTCACCTCAGCAAGTGAAATGCATTCTTCATAGAATTTATTTTTGGTGACTGAAATGCCTGTTGTGCAACATAACACTTCTTTGCCTTCTAAAAGGACTGAGTTGCTTTCTCCTCATGCCTCAGGTCACTGTCAAACTGCACCATAATGTGCCATTCAATGAGTTTTGAAGCATTTGTCTCAATTTGATCAAACCATATAGCCCTATGCAATTCAGAATTTATCCTTGTTGCTTTCATCAGCATTCACATTATCAGAAAACACAAGGGAACCCACTCCAATGGCTGCCATATTCTACCGTGACCACGCTTCACAGGGCAGGTGGAAGGGTTCAGATCATGAGCAGTTCCTTCTATCCTCCAAACTCCTCTCTACCCATCATTCTGCTACAGCCTATGCTGATTTTTTTTTTATCATCTCTGTCTATGCAATGTTGGCAAACTTCCAGACTAAAAAATGGTTGAATTCTTATGGTAAACCATCTATATTTACTCTGGTGAAGCCCTGTCTTGATTGTTGATATGCCTGCCTCTTAGAAACTGTTCTTTGTCAAGCTCAAGAATTGAAGACCACAAAGGAAAAACGATAATAGTCCAAATGTATATTTCATATTATTATATTTATAATAATCTATAATAATATTATATATAACAAAAATGTTTTATATATCTTTTTTGCGTATTACTTCAGTGCTTTATTTCTAAGACTATTTAGAATTTTTAATTCATCATTTCTACACAATGTGAAAATGTGACTGACATTTTCCCTTTGTGGTCTTCAATTGTAAGTAAAGTGATTTTTCTTCATCAGGACAATACTGATTCTGTCATCCACCAAAATTGTTATTTGTGACCTTTGGGGCCTTTTGATGTTCCTGAGCTCACCAGCATATTCATTCTTTTGAAGAATGTACTAAATACCTATAGTTCATTTGACCACATGTAATGCTTTTGCAATTTCTCTAATGGTTTGGTTTAGATTTATCCGCTGACTGATGACTTGCTTCAGTCACAGGGACAGCTCTTTGGACTAAATAACATGAAGAGTTAACTGCAACAACTTCAAAAGCCACACTTTAAATGAAGGCTAAAGCACTTATCTGTGTACTTGCAGCCAATTTCTCAATTACTTTTGGTCCCTTGAAAAGTGGTGTAATTCCTACATCTTTTGACCGATTTGGATGCGAACACCTGCAAATTACAGTTGCACTGTGAGCTCCTCTTCATCTTGAAATTTAATCTCCCATATGCTTTGGTAAATTTTGAAAAATAACATAACTTTCTCAATGTCCAAATATTTATGGACCTGAATATAGGTACGACTAAACAAGTATTCACCAACAGACACAAATATCTGAAAAGATTCAGACTCAAATCATTCAAGATATGATACATGAAGTGTATTGTATTAATTTTGTAACAATCCTGATTATTTGATACCTATTTAATTATCACTGCTTACTAAATTATAAGATTTTTGCACTTGTTTAGTTACTTTGTGCTTTTGATTGCTTTCCTTGACTTTTGTTTCTGGATTTAAAGCAGATTATAATCTCAGACAAAAAATATCCCTTCACATAATTAAACAAGGCAATCAGAGATAGCAGACCTGGCCCCAGCCACAGAGTGACAGACAAACACACACACACACACACACACACACACACACACATACACACACACACACACACACACAGACATGATCATTGCTTAACCTGGCCCCCTAGGGGAGGGGCCAGGTAATAAAATGAAAAACCATACTCATACACAACAATACAATTAACTAAAATAATGTTATCATGAGATACAAATCTTTTGCAAGTGTTTTCACAATCTATATAATATGCAAGGACCTCAGGAATTTGAATTGCAAACAGATAAAAAAAAAAAAAGACATTCCAATCCCAGAATTAACATGCATATTATGAAAGATAAGAAAAATATACATGCCTGTCCCACAGTGCATTTGATAATCAGGACAGCACTGGTTGTAAATTGTGCATTACCTGTCACCGTCACTGATAACGTACATTTTGCCATAATCTTAGTCGTTGTGCCAACTATGCAGCTTAAAAAAGCCTGATTTTTTTTCAGCAGTCAAAAGTAACCGAGATGCGTTTTAGCAAATAAACCCTGCTGTCTAGCCAGCTTCTCCAGAGGAGCAGTAATAAACCTCAAAAGAGGTAAAACATTTCCCAGTTCCAGCACGAGGGACATTGATCAACCTGTATCATTTAATGCCTCAAAATTAACTTCAGAAAACAAATCAGTGACAATGAAAGAAGTAAGCAATTTCATCAGCGCACATTACGAGGAAAGAAGAAAAATGCAGTCAAATAACTAAGTAAAAATAGGGTCCCTTACGTGTTGTGCACAAAGACTCATAATCCTTGCAGCACTCATTGTAAACGAGACACTCATAGTCGCAATAGCAGATATGACCCCTGTAGTATGATTGCCCACATCTGCCCCTGCAGCTCTCTGATGAGAGAATAAGACACTGAGATCAGCTGTGTGAAATGGGGAGATTCGGATTATACTAACCACGACTAAACTGTAGTGATATGTCAGTGTTACAGGTTTCACCAAACAGTTTTACCTTTAAGAAAAACTGCAAAGAGCGAGCTAAATGAACCACACAATGTGTAAGCATAACATTTTTATAACAAGAACTGATGCTGAAATCTATTTCAATATTTATGTTTTGCATTCTACCTGAGAAACAAGTATATCATTAAAGGTTAAAAAAAAGCTTGTGAACTCACTTTGTCCTGAGTGAAGAGGAAGAAGAGAACACCCCAGGACCAGAAGAGAGGCAGGTAAGAATCGGCTGACCATTGCTGATAACTTTTTACCACTCAGGTAAAAATAGGTTTTAAAATGTAGACAAGTTATGGAGGAAAAATTAAATATACATGGCAATATGCAGCAAATATTCCATCCATATCAAAATATGGCAGCTTACCAACGTGGATGATATGCTATGGATACTGTACGCCTAGCCTTATTAAATTTACCTGTGAATGTGACAAAAAAAATTACCCGCATATAGAAAGCTCTTATCCAACTTGGCTGGTCTTGGTTGATGATATCTTTCATATGGTGTTAAAGGGGAAGGATTCGTCTTTAGGGCAGGTCTGTCTAATTAGGTAATCCAGTGAGTAAAGCAACAATTTTGTACTCGCTGGTGGCACAGACATATTTATGTGTGCACAGGAAGAAACTCTAGACTACACACTTTCAAAGCAGCAGATTCTTAGTAAGAGTTGGACAGACGCCAAAATTTTTTGAAGGAGTGACAGGCCGCAGCCTTTTTGGTGTCTGAAACAAAATGTTGTAATTCATGGCTACCCTGATGACGCTGAAAAGTAGGTTTCTTCATTCAAAAATGAGCACCGAGGATCGTTCTCCATTCATATTTGTAATATAACCATGACAAATTGCACCATCAGGTGGAAATTACAAACTAAAATAACAGTTTCATTCCAGGGAAATTGGCTTCCGTGGCAAAAATTTGCCAGAATCCAGTGTTGCATTTGATTATGTACAAGGATTACTAAAATGTGCTTGAATTAAGATAACTGTCAGTATTTACTGGAAACAGCAGCAAGGGAGAAGTTCGCCGTTCAGTGTTTCACATCCTCAGGTTACTGCCATCCTTCCCGAGGGTCTTAAAACAAGCAAACTTGCTGCTCTGTGTCTCGGAAAAATTGAATGTACACATTGGCATGAAGACAGCCATAACATAGTCAGGAGTTTCATGAAAATACATATGAATTTCCAGTCTCAGAATAAAGCAAATATTGATAGTGGTTGGTCTCTTGCCTTCTCATACACCCATACATGCATATACATAAACCACTGACCACATTATTAGGTATGCCTGTACACTGTCACAAATATTCTGAATTTCTAAACCGTTGAGCATAATGTCAGTAAACCAGCTTGCAGTAATGGCTCCACAGGTCTGACAGTGATGTCAGTTTAATTCAGGACCCTAGTTTCTTTAGTGTGTTTGTCACTCCTAAATGTCTCAGACTATCAAAACTGAGCAAAGATAACCCCAGTAAACACAAAATGTAGTTTTAAATGATTATTTCAAATATTGAATAAAGAAAGCTATCCAACACGAGTACCCTCTGTGAAAAATCCCCCTTTGATATTAAATCAACCAATTTAACCAATCTACTTGATAATTTGGTTCAGTTTGTCTAGAAACACCCCAATATGATTTCATAAATGTCAGCCTTGCTGAATCTGGCAGATTTCCTGAATCTGCCAAATAGCAGCACAAGATGCCAAAATATAAAGAAATTCAAGAACAGATGAGAGACAAAGTGATTAATATCTATCAGTCTGGAAGGGGTGGATAATAGATTGCAGACGTTCCCACTCACTGAGAACAGGCGCAAGTGGCAAGTGGCGTGATTTGCTACCAATTGCAATGTAATTCCATTGATGATTTAACCACTTTTTGTAATAACGTGCCTGTCCCCACTGATGACAAGGGGCCAGGGGTCAGTATGGGCCCCCTGACCGGTTTGTGGCTGTGCAGCCCAATACGCAACAAACTGCAATGCAATGTGTGTTCTAACAACTTTCTGTCTGAACCAGCATGTACTTTTTCAGCAGTTTGAGCACCAGTGGCTCTTCTGTTGCATCAGACCAGCAGCACAGCCTTCACTCCTCACGCGCATCGATGAGCCATGTCTGGTCATGACCCTGTCGCCAATTCACCAGATTTCTTTCCTTGGAACACTTATGGTAGGTACTGACCACTGCAGACCGGGAACACCCCACAATGGCAGTTTCGCAGTTTTGGAGATGTTCTGGCCCAGTCGTCTAGACATCACAATAACGGCCCTTGTTCACATCCTCAGCTTGCCCATTTTTCCTGCTTCCAACACATAATCTTTGTGGACAAAATGTTTCAAGCTGTCTAATGCATCCCTCCCACTGACTGGTGCCAGTGGTCATAATGTTATTAGAAAAATTTTGAATTTTTTTCTTGATACTTTTATTCACGAAGGTAGAATTAAATTGATGTAAAGCACATGCAGGACATTGATCTTACCAATGACCAAATAGTTTGTAAATACAAAATTTTATTCAATGTGTAGATTTGCTAAGAAACTGAAGATTTTAGTCAAAGGTGTGCATTACTGTCCTGAAAGAGGAGAGAAAAGTTGGTCTCATTAGGATAAAGAGAGAAGTACAACAGTCTCTAGTTTGAGAAACATATGTCCCACGTGGTCAGCTGGCTGCTTCATTGAACCGGATCCTAAATATCAGTTCATCTGCATTAAAAAAAGAGGATGCTGGCCTTATCAAACACCACATCTGAAATGGGCAAAGCAAAATTGAATGGTGAAAATTAGCAAAAGAGCATGAGGATTGATCAGTATGAGGCTAATAATGCCTAATTGGCTTGTTTTGTCTTAGCACAGCAATAAATTATATTCTCAAATGGGCATTCACTAAAAGCATTAGCCCATGCTCCAAATAATGCTTATGTAACGAGCAAATGGTTCCGTAATACCCCACATAATGATGAAATGGTTTGTATGAGACGGCATGCCAGGCCTTCTTAAATTCAGCAATGACTGAATAATGGGGGAGATACTATTGTTGAAAGCAGCACATAGAGGAAAAACTGACCTATTTTTGCACTGAGGTAACGTCTTCAAACCAACACCCAGGACTTCTCAGTTTAACACATGACCATAGAAATGTCTGCACATACCAAGACGTATTCAAAAAAAAAAAGAAGTGTTTGAAATATATACAGACAACTCGAGAATGACTGGCTGCATTTATGAAAGTGAGCAAAAATAATTTAATGAATACAATGAGTACAACCCCAAAAGAATATGCCACAACACAGAAATTAAAATGAATAAATGAATTCATTCATAAAAAAACAGTTTTGAAAAGTGAATTCACCCCCTGGGATATTGAAAACACTACCACAACACACTATTTGATGTTCTATCAAGAAATTCAAATTTATTATTTAAAATATATCATGTGATGACTGCAAAAGAAGTCCAAAAAAGTTGGCCCAGTCAACAGTTTACCACCGGGTACTAGTGTTGTAGTACTCAAGACCGGTCTTGGTCTCGAAACCACTTTTACATGGTCTTGGTCTTGGTCTCGGGCATAATGGTCTTGAGGGGATTTTAACATCCAGACAAGCAGCTGGTCCTGGTACAGCCTCATTATTACCAGAGCCATGTAGAGAGAGAGTCGCATCAACGAAGGTCCAAAATTCTCGACTGTCATGTGGTTCATGGAGACAGCGAATAGTTCCCGGAAGTCGCTGGCGGGCAATTTAAATGCGTCTGTCAAATAAGCTGCAGAGAGACATACCTGCAATTCTCGGTAATTACTAGTCAATAAATAGCGTTATTTTTGCCTTGTTTACATATTTTAGGCTTGAGTGAATGTCGCCGTCTCACTTAAGTGACCCCAACATTAAACAACCGCGAAAAAGCTACATTAAACGCAGAATTTTGAACATTTGCACTCAATATAGGCAGTATTCAAGCAGTTTTAGTGCCATACAATGACTTTAATAAAGAGCATGTTCCTGTTGTCCATTTCTTTGAATTCTTGGTTTTACTTTTGACTACAATGCTTGTTTAATCCCATCCTTATGTTTATTATGCAGAGGGAGGGGAAGGAATGTTTCAAAATTGTTTAATTTTCTACCAGTTCTTCATTTGCTTGGGGTTTTGATCATCCCATGGAAATGGAGGATCTAAGAAATCAATTCAGTAATTGACTAATGTAATCTTCATAACTTTCAGACTGGACAGAGGATTGATCAATGAGTATCAACTGACAGCACAATTAGTCCATGCCTCATTAAAAGCAGCATAATGTTCAGTGTGGCATCTTAGAAAATCCAGTGGTAATAATTATAATTTATCTGCTCATAATTTTTATGCACATCTGCACTTATCACTAAACACCAATACATAAATTCAAAACAACTTTTTCATTGACTTTTTACATGCAGATGGTATAAATTTATCTAGGCTTGCATGTACAGTAATATTTTTAGGAAGGGCACAATAAACACTATATATCCAGACAGAACAAGACACATTAACATACAAACTTATATTGTTATGCACATACAAACTCTTACATTTTCTGTATATCTGTTTATTTTGCTCTTATGTACTACAATTACTTCATGAAAAAGCAATCTTAAATAAACTCAGAAACATGAATAGCATGTGAGGCAGTTTGTCTGTGCCTCCTCCATGCTGTCCTTGTATATCATCTCGACCATGGTTTGCGGTGCTGCGTGAGGATGCTCCATTCGCTGGGGGGTTGAGTACAAATGTACAGTTTGTTGACTCAATTCAGCAGGAGAAATCTAACAATCATTCAAAATTACAACAACAACAAAAATGTGAGGTGATCATATTCAAACACTGCATATGCATTTTTTCACAACCAAAGATTACACAATTTGGAAGCTTGTTGTCCAATTCATTAAAAGTAAGGAACAGGGAAAGGCCTGCACAGCTTAGGGAGTTAAGACTCAGGGTTCAGGGTGGGTGTCGTCTGTCTCATTGCAGGGAGTTCTCTGGCTCTTATTGAATCGCCAGCAGTTCTTCTCCTGAAAGAGAGAAAGGGGGAGAAAAAGACTGGAGAAAGGGTCAGACGCATGGGCTTGGATGGGAGATGCTGCTGAGAGATGAGGCTGGTCTTTGTTTCCCTACTTAGCTGATGAAACTTAAGTAGTTGTGATTAGCTTTTGCTGCTGATGTTTAAGAAAGTATGGCGAGTGGCATCAGTAACATGTAACAGGAATAAGTATGTTCTTTGCTGTCTTTCAGACAAATAATACAGTACAGCTCAATATTCTCCACTCTCCACTTAGTCTTCTATGCTAAATTTCCAAATTGTTTGGCCTATTTGGCCAATACCTTCTGTTTTCAGTTTTCTATTTGGTCCTCCAGCTTCCCTCTCCCTTAACCATCAATCCAAAATTAGCAAAATGAGCAGCGACATAATATTGACCAGTAATGGTCAATAGAATCTCAAGTCCTAAAAACTCTAACTATAGATAACGTCTTAGTTCATTGAATAGCAGTAAAAAAAGATTAGCTCTAACAATCAATATTAATAGCGATGTATCACAGCAACCGATGGCTTTCTGCTTTAACATTGTTTATCGTTAACTTTATTATAATGGCTAACGTTAGCTACCTTGTGCTCAAAGAGAACCTTACTTCACCACTTCCACTACTGTAGCCATTCAGATGTTATATGTACGCTAATTCTCTAACATTTCACTCCTCCACCCCACTCCAAAAAAATCACTTTAGGAAGCCTTTTTCTGTAATATCGGGTCGATGGATGAAATGACACCGAGAGAACGGAGTTTTCCATATAATGCTGCTCCTCTTGGTTAGCGCCAAGGACTGTATTGTAGTTGGCGATCGAGACGCTTTTGCTTCACTTTTCAGGAGACGTTCAACCATCCATGTTTTATACTGTCCTTGGTTAGCGCTAGTAACTGTGTCGCTAACTGTACCTATAGCTAGTATCCTACCCAAATTTCTGCCGTTAAACGTTCAATATATCTCGAATTATACAGGGGATAATCCAGGAAAAACGCTTTACTGTATGTGTTAATTTAATTCAGATGTGCTGACTATATACAGCCTAATTCTTTAATCATCTTTTGAAAGATCGTCACGAACGGTCCATTCCGCTTCATCTCAGCTGCTGGACTAGACTTCGTCGCTAACTTCCGGGAACTATTGCGAGACTCCATGACCCGCCAATACTGTACATTATTGGTCCATTGGAGTGAACGGAGTTGATGCTACTCTCGCTACATGGCTCTGATTATTACTACGCAGCCTTCTTTAAATGGGGCCAATAAGAGGCATCTTTTTAAAAAAACATGTTACAATGTATATTTTTCCCTGCCTCCGCAGTCTCCCGTCCCTTCTCGTCTCACAACATATGGGCAAATAATTAGTCCAGTGAATCAGTAAAAATGCCAGCCAATTCATTTACTCAGGGTTCCCGCTGCCACTCGTCATTTTCCTTATTGACGAATAAAATCCATCAGTGACGAGAAGAAAATTTCAAGCAGTAGTTACACTGGCGAATGTAATTGCTTCATGACAAATATAAATTCCACAAGACTGAACGTCAGTAAAGCGAGACCGCACACCGCTGTATTTTTTTTCATCTTCAATGAACAGAGGAGGGAAAGACCAACTAGAGAGGGTTTGTAAGTGGAAAATACATCCAAAAGCACCCTCATTCAGTCTCCGTGAGTTCGATGTGTCAAATGCAGTTCGCAGTGTGAGAAAATACATACGCGGATAACAGCAGAAGCAGGAGCTCAAACATCCTCTCTAGTTTAGCCAGGAGAACAAGGTGTGTAAATGTCTATATGAGTGCTAAGCTACATGAACGCGATATTAGCAGAGCGTAAGCTATATGGCTAACGTTCGGCTGTGACTCCTTGGCTAGCGATACCAAACTAGCCTAGCCTCATGTTATATGCCGTATAACATTTGGGAACAAAACTCACTTCCAATATAACGCTGGTTATTGTAAGATCCCTATCTACCAGATCGAATCGAAGCACGGATTTTGGCGCCTCATTTTAGCGCCCCATAACTCAGCTTTAAAATACCAGAGTTGCCTTTTTTATATTTTCTCATTATTGCTGGGAAGTGGGATGTTACCTTACAGGCAAAATAAACTAGTTGGTGTGCAATAGCCATTCAGCGCAGTCTTATTATTTCTGCGCTTTGTCATCTCAAGAAAAAAATATGCATGAAGCTGAACTCTTCGAATTACTTGTTAATTGTACCGTTTTATCTATCCTTTCCGTCTTTTTCAGTGGGTATGCGACTGAACTTCAGTGGCCACATGTTCACTTATCTACTGACATTCCTAACAGCCTATCTTTAGAGGTTTATTTATAAGGTTGATAAGTCTTCAAGATGAGGACTGATCATTCACTCAATGCGTAAAATCATCCCATTTGCAACGCTACAACAGTGATGGAAAATATAACAGATTAACAAAACGGAAAAACTGGAAATAAAGGCACAGTGCCTTTAAAACAGTGCATTTATCAACAGTGCGACTCCAAGATATGAAAATTAGCAATTTCCAGAAAAACCAACCCAGATGCAAGCATTGATTTCTCTGGGAGCGTATGAAAGTGATTATAAGGGCTAATACGGACACACTTCCAAGCAACTATGCAACTAGACAGACGCTTCAACTGCAGTGTGTACAATGGAGTTGGCTTGAGTCCTGTCCATCAGGCAAGCGCAGAAAATAAGTTATGGCTCTTCACGAACATCGCCCGTCACATCCAGCGACCTTTCTAGCATAAATCAGCGAAGCTCAAGGTTGGGGTGAAGTGGATTTAAACAATGCAGAAAGTAGATGTCCAGTCTTCATTGTGACCTTGCGTACACTGATTGCCCCCGGAAAATCATACAGAAATAAACAGCAAATAAATAAAAACAAACTAACGTTTTTTCTTGAAGCGCAATTGCTTAATAGCCCATGCTGACTGAGGACAGACCAGTAACCTGTAAGGCTCCCCTGTGAAAGAAGACTGGAGTGGATGAGGCTGCCACCACTGAGACCTTGTACGTTGTTAGATTCAGAATGGGTGGAAATCTGAAATGTTTAAGGAATGAAACCCAAAGTATGTGAGATTTCCATCTATTTTGATTCCAATAAATTGTTTGTGCACACGACTTTGAGCTTATCCAAAGTTCAATTTAGAACAAGTATTTGCCACTAACGTGTCTTTGCCCCCCGCCACAAAATGTCAAATCGTGTCAAAATGAACAGTGTCTCGGTGTGACCTTGAGAGTGACGCGAAGGTCACCAAAGTCGACTGGCGCCGGGGTATCACTCTAATACACATGAAATTGGAAGAAAATCCGTCAATTGGTTCTTGAGATATCTCGCTGACAAGGCTATCAGCGTGAAAATCCACAATCTCTCGGTGTGACCTTGAGAATGGCACAAAGGTCACCAAAATCAACTGGCGCCGGGATATCACACTAATACATGTTAGGATCAAATTTGAAGAAAATCCGTCAATTGGTTCTTGAGATATCTTGCTGACAAGGCTATCAGTGTGAAAATCCGCAATCTCTCGGTGTGACCTTGAGAATGGTGCGAAGGTCACCAAAATCGAATGGCGCCGGGGTATCAGAGTAGTATACGTTGACATAAGATTTGAAGTAAATCTGTCGATTATTTCTTGAGATATCTCGCTGACAAGGCTATCAGTGTGAAAATCCGCAATCTCTCAGTGTGACCTTGAGAGTGGCGCGAAGGTCACCGAAATTGACTGGCGCCAGGGTATCACAGTAATACATGTTGAATTAAGATTTGAAGTGAATTTGTAGATTCTTTCTTGATATCTCGCTGACAAGGCTATCAGCGTGAAAATCCACAATCTCTCAGTGTGACCTTGAGAATGACGCGAAGGTCACCGAAATCGACTGGCGCCGGGGTGTGACACTAATACATGTTGACATAAAATCTGAAGTAAATCCGTCGATTAGTTCTTGAGATATCTCGCTGACAAGGCTATCAGTGTGAGAATCCACAATGTCTCGGTGTGACCTTGAGAATGGCGAGAAGGTCACCAAAATCGACTGGCGCTGGGGTATCACACTAATACATGTTGACATAAAGTTTGAAGAGAATCCGTCAATTCGTTCTTGAGATATCTCGCTGACAAAGATTCGGGACGTACGTACGTACAGACGGACGGACGGTCGTGAATACTATGTCCCGCCAGTTGATGGAAATCTCAGAAGTTTAACATTCTAAATAAACATTTCAGAATTCCATTAATCCTGATTCTGACAGCACAAAATTTCTCACCCCATCTCTTATAACATTTTTTGTCATGCCTCTTCATTACACAGTTGATACCCTTAAAGGGTGTGTCCCTTAATTATGGGATGCCTAAAATGGTTATATTAATAAAACTGTGAAGAGAAAAATCAAGAAATAAACGGTTTAAAGGAATTCCTAATTCCACTCTTTAGAATAAATTCCATGTTAAAAGCTCAAAAGAGGATTAATTTATCTTTTATAGAGCTATTGCCCGCTATTCAAGGCTGGATGGGACTGAAGGCGAAATCATATCAACTATCAAACGAATAATGGAGAGGCCTGTTTGTGCACAAATATTTGAGGTTTGACTTCTTCGTAGTACATTCTGTCGGCACTTAATATGCTTTAAAGATTTTTTTTTTTTTTGAAGTTATGTAAAGTCCATGAGTAACGAATAAAAAAAATTAAGACTAAGGTAAGGTGAAGAATATTTTTTTGACTGTATCTTTCGAGGAAAAACGTGAAGAATATTTTTCAAAACCCAGGGGGAACCCTGTCTATTATAAAGTTCTCCTATGCAGATTGCAAAGAATCTATATGTTAAGATTCTGCCTTTTGTGTGTTGTCCGGTGCTCATTTGTGCTTGTGCTTTACCTTCGGTTAATATTTTCAGCCTTCAGTTCTGCCGCCTGACGATCCACTCCCAGTCTGCATTCTGTGATGTCGCCTGACAGCCTTCAGCATGCCTGCGTCTCGTCGTCCAATCCTGTTTTCTCTTTTGGTTTCGGCTCTGGTAGTTCATTCATTGCTTCCAGCTGTGTTTAGTTCTGGGTCTCGCGAAACTCTGAGTGAATGCGTTCTCTGATAGGATATTACTAACCCGTACTAACCGGCACTTATTCGAGGGTGATTGTAAATATTTCATCACGTAGTATTAACCTTAAATAATGATTTTTCGCATAATTTTATGTTAGCTATAGTAAGTTCCAAGTCTCCTTTGATATATCACGACGTTCATTTTCGTGAATTATGGTCCCATATAAACTAGAATAAAGTATAAAGCCAGAATATGCTTCTGGGCCGTGGCTATCCTCTGTTCCTCGTCCGATACGGTCAGATCCAGAGCCACGTTCCTCCCCGCATCTTCGATTCACGCTCTCCACTAGAAATCAGATCCGGTTTCCACAACATGGCGCAATTCAAATGGCCAAAATCGAGGCTTCCTTTATTGTATGCTGAAACCAATGGGTGACGCCACAGTAGCTTCATCCATTTTTACAGTCTATGGTATGCAGTAACATTTACAATATCCAGAGCATACAGTGAATAGTTTATACTGTGTTTAAATCTTTACTTTAATCTTTGGCACTTGTTCTGTTACTAAGCCTCGTTCACCCATAGTTTGGTAAAATGTTTTGCAGTTTATAAGTTATGCAAATAAATCTGCTCAAGAGGAACAAAGAGAATATTGATGTTGATTATTTTATAACTGCAATGTTTCACAGTGTTTTGGTATTGCAAATAATTTCATAAGAGAATTCTTGCTTCATTATTACAAAAATTTGCTTTATGACTGGTCATTTTAGTTTTTTTTTTAATGCCCGCGGAAAATCAACTTTCAAGCTGCAGAGTCAATAATTGCTCTCCGCAGAATCAGGATTGTTCTCCGCGGAATCAACACTTTTTCTCCGCAGATTCCTGGTGGGACTACCTGATAGCAGACTGACCTCTTTCAGACGTAATGGACTGGTCCTAACCTGGTCCTAACCTGTCGTCTATATGAGACCAAAAATGTTCTCACTTTTTATATGACCATTACATGACGTATTTTTTACATCAATTATTTACCACTTTTTCTACATCGTTTTAAGTCTAGAATAATACGTATTTTTTACGTCATTTATTTACCACTTTTTCCATGTCTTTTTAAGACCACATTACGTGTTTTTTTTTTACGTCTAATTATTTACCACCTTAAGAAATTATGTCAATTATCATGTGGCTACCACCGCAGGAAATAAGTTTCATTTAATAATTCATTTCCTTTCTTGTTTCTTGAAATTTCAAAAAGGGAAATTTATTTTGGGATGGTCCCGCAATGCGACATTTTTTCCCCCAGGTGAGTGCGTAATTAATGAAACTTTATGCCATATTTTCTTGCGCGAAGTCTCGTGATTCACGATATTAGCTGCGCAGCAGTTTCAGTCTACTCCTCGAGCAGACGCGGTGCACCGCCCGCCCTGTACTCAGCTGGGCAAAAAAAAAAATACGCGCTTCGGATGCGAATTTTTTTTCCTAACCCGTATATCCATTGCACCCGCTATTCGCCTCCTGATTAGTCGATAGGTTGACGTCATCATGATCATGAAATGAAAATGGCTGCGTCCACACTTCTTTTTTTTTTTTTTTTTTTTTTTTGAGTAATATCAACATACAACTCATGAGGACTTAACAAAACTGAATACACAAACACTAGAGAAGGACATTGGGGGGTGGGGGGGAGGGAAGAAAAAAAAACTGCAAGGAGGAGCAATAAACATTATGATAAAAGAATGCACAATCACATTAAAATAAAAGGGGGGGTGGAATCACATAAGTAAAATTTTGCATAAGTCTTCAATCAATGTCTTTGCTTGATCATTTTTAACTTTTCGGAGTGTGGATATATACATTTTCATTTCGTTGAGAAAACAAATAAAGGAGGGTTTAGCATTTCTCCATTTAGTACAATGAAGATGATATTTACCCAGCAGTATTACAATGTTAACTGACCTACTTAGGGCAGGGTTAATGTTTGTCATATAAAATAATACATCACAGGAAACAAAATTTGGAAGGTCATGTATTTTTAAAGATAGCCAATTGTAAATGTTCGTCCAGAAAATGTTTGTTCAGGGGCATGTATAAAACAAATGTTCTATTGACTCATCAGATACGTTACAAAAGGAACATGGCTCAACTTCAAATTTAAATCTTTTTTGCAGAAAGACCCCAACTGGGTATATATTATTTATAATTTTAAAATGAGTTTCCTTGACCTTGGGTGGAATAGGCCATTTAATATATTTCGAATGAGCTTTCTCCATGAGTGCTGCATATGATCGTTCGATAGGCCCGTCCATGAAAACAGCTCTGTTGAAGTTGTGAAACAGTTTGTCTTTCAAAAAGGTGGCAATGACTCTGTTACTGCACCTTTTGTCATTGATGGGAATATAATTTATCATTAGTGTTGGTAACATTGGTAAAAGAGGCCTATTTGAGCACCTTATTGTGTTCTGTATCATTTTAAGTAGAGGTAGGGGTATTGCTTTGCATACTTTCTTATACTCGTGTTCTGTACACTTCAACTTATATTTATTGGTAAAGGTCATGTGATCTAATAGGTCACCATTTCTATCTAATATATCTGTAATAAAAATAATGCCTTTATTAAACCAGTCATTTTTGAAAATGGACTTTCTATTCACAGTAATTACTCTATTATTCCATAAGGTTGATGTGTGCGGAGTAAAATTATGGGTAAATATCATCTTCCAAAACAAAAGAATCTGTCGGTGAAAATTGGACAATTTCACACAGAGCTTATGTGCATCAAAGTCAGTTTTCAAAAGAAATTCTATCCCTCCTAATTTCTTAAAAAGGGACCTTGGTATGTGAAACCACATTGACTCTTGCTGGGCCATAAAAGTTTGAATCCATTTGACCTTCAGAGTACCAATAATTGATTCAAACTCAGGGGCTCTTATACCACCTACTTTGAATTCTTTAACTAATTGTGATCTTTTAATATAGTGGGTTTTATTTTTCCACAGAAATTGGAAAATCACAGTGTTAGCTTTTTTAATACTGTTAGAGGAAACAAAAAGTGAATGGCAGGGGTATATTAATTGAGATATACCCTCAGCTTTGGATAATGTCACTCTACCAAAGATAGTTAAATCTCTTGTTAACCATCTACTTAGTGATTTCTTCATCTCCGATATACGATTGCAAATATTAGTATCTTCTCTTCTTAAGTAATTCTTAGATATAGTAATTCCAAGATACTTAACTTCAGAATTCACTTTTATTGAAGCAATGGATGATTCGGTAAAAGTATTAATGGGAAACAGTTCACATTTTTTAATATTAAGGTATAATCCTGACGCTGTGGAAAATAATTTTATAATATTTAGAGCTTTATCAACCATAGATTTATCTCTCAGGAAAATGGACGTGTCATCTGCAAATTGGCTAATTTTGAATTCCTTGTCCATAATTGTTATGCCCTTTAATTGCTCACTGTTATTAATTAACATTGCTAATAATTGAGTGGTCAAAATGAATAATTTAGGGGAAATTGGGCAGCCTTGTCTAATTCCACGCATTACTCTGAATCTAGGTGTCATACCAGGGTTTAAAGACACTGAACTGTAAATATCATTGTAAAACATCTGCACAATGTTACAGAAATTTTCCCCAAAACCCATAAATTTGAGTGTTTCAAGCAGGAATGAGTGCTCGACTGTATCGAAGGCCTTGTAAAAGTCAAGGAATAAAACAAAACTATCTGTATCAATAAACTCTCTATAATCTATCATATCTAATATTAGTCTAGTATGGTTGTGTATATTCCTTCCCTTAACAAAGGCAGATTGGCATTCGTCTATTATTTTAGTTAAGCCTTCATTTAATCGATTTGCATAAACATGTGCCAAAAGTTTATAGTCGTTACATAACAGAGTTAAAGGTCTCCAATTATCTAATGACAGAATACATTTGTTAGGTTTGGGGATTAAAGAAATAATTCCCAGTTTCATGGTAGAAGACAAACTTTTCTGTGCTATACATTCCATGAGTGCATTGTAAAGTATCCCCCTAATTTCACTCCAGAAAAACACGTAAAAATCTACTGTCAGGCCATCTATTCCCGGTGACTTTCCCTTAGCCATACGCCCAATTGCTCTATCCAATTCTTCAATATTAAGTTCATCTTCCATATACTGTTTAAAGTCATCATCTAAACTCCTCCTAAATTCTTTCACTTTGTCAAAGAATAAAGAACAGTTATCTTTAGAAAACTGGGACTTATAAAGGTTATCATAAAAGGTTCTTATTTCTTCATTAATTTCAACTTGGTTATCAATTTCTTTACCATTAATGCACAATTTCTGAATTTTCTTTTTACTTTGTCTTTGTTTTTCTAAGCTGAAAAAGTAGGATGAATTTTTCTCCCCTTCCTCAATCCATCGTGCACGTGAACGTACAAATGCTCCCTTTGCTTTTTCTATATACAAACTGTCAAGGTCAGCATGTAAGTCAATTAATTTTCTTTTTTCTTCCACAGACAAATCGGACTTACAGCATAACTGGTTAATACTCTTAATAATATCCTGCTGTTTACTCTTTTTCAATTGACAAATACGCTTGCTTATTCGTATTGCAGCCTGTTTGGCTTGGAATTTAAACCATTCCCATTTGTTCAAGGATGACATTTCCAATTTAACAATATCCTGAATCAATTGTTTTACTTCTGTGCAGAATTCAACATTATCCAGCAAGGTATTATTGAATTTCCATATTTGGCTTAAAGTTCCTTTATGTCTTGATAATGACAAAGATAGTGTAACTGCACAATGATCAGTCAAGGGGGAAGCTGAAATTTCACATTTTGTAATGTTATTGATTAACTCGTCTGATATCAACCAGTAATCCAACCTAGAACATTGTCTGTTACCTGACGAATGAAACCAAGTATATTGTGCAGCATGAGGATTTCTCAACCTCCAGCAGTCAGTCACTCTCAGACAGTTTACTAAATTTATAATTGTGTCATCATATTTATGACACTGACCCCTTGGGGGCATACGGCCCAACCACAGATCAGGTGCTATGTTAAAATCTCCCCCTATTATGATTTGGTCAACAGCATAAGACACTTTCCATTCCTCCAACAGTGTTATCAAGGACGAAAAAAAACATTTGTTCTCAGGCTTTTTGTTGTACCCATATACACAAAGGAAAATATAGTGCACTCCATTGATTTCCACCACTACCATCACCCAGTGGCCATAAGTATCACTTTTGTGATCCACAACATTACCATTGAATCTATTAAACAAATCATAGCGCCCGCTGAGCGGGAAGTCCCATGACTACAAAAGAAAGTGTCACCCCATTGTGATTTCCAGAATTTGACATCTTCTTCAACTGAATGAGTCTCTTGCAGAAAAATACAATTAGCCTTTTGCTCCTTGCAAAAAAGAAAAATTGCTTTACGTTTCGCAATGTCCTTTAACCCTCTAGTGTTAAGTGAAATAAACGATAGCATTTAACTATTTAACGCACAACTATTAGGGCGATGTGCAGGAACGAGTGATCAAACTCAGTCTGTATAACAGTCATTTAATTAACGTGCTTTTTTCCTTTTTCGTACCTCTAGAACGTACGTGCTGGCATTTTAAACAGCCTACCTTTCAGAAATTACCTTACTTTTAATCCACGTCAACTCTTTTAAAGTCAATCATCGCGTAGCCTTCTTTTAGGAAGGCTCGCTTCCCTTGTTTCCTTGCCGCTTCTACGAGCGGCCACAGTTTAGTGCGGGCATCGCGATCCTCTTTGGAAAAATCCTCGCGGAAGCGAATGCTCTTCTCAGTGCAGACCGGGGCATCCTTGGACCGCTTCCACGCCTCGTCTCGCACGGTTCTCCTAGCGAACTGGATGATAATGGCTCGTGGCGGTTTCAGTGCGTTGTTGTTGGAGATAGACTGCCCTTGGCTCTTCTCCTCTCTTTTCCCCAAACGATGTACGATGTCCACCGCCTCGCTCATTCGTTCCACAGAGAGAGGCACCACTCTGGTCAGTATTCCAATGACAACTTCTCTCGTGTTTTCTCCCTCTTTCTCTGGAAGACCCGTTAGCCTTAGGTTCCATCTTCTCTTATAGCGGGCGTGCTCCTCGCATGCACGCCGGAGGGACAGGTTTTCCTTCTTAAGATCAATCATTTCTTTTTGGATCGCCTCTATTTTCTTTTCGTTTTCCTTAGCTGCAGCTGTGTTAGCAGAAATACGTTTATCAAAACTTTTCAATAGTTCAGTTTGTTCATCCAACTTAGCTGTTAAATTCTGTACAGCGTGAAGGATGGCAGCCCCAGTTTCTTGTTCAATTCCAGTTTGCGTCCTCATTTTCTTGGCATATGGGCTCTTTGTTGGTGTGTGGTCCCAATTAACTTTACTTGCTTTTTGTCCCTGTTCCTGATCAATTAGAATCTCCTCAATGTCTTGTTCTTCGCATGCTTCCAAGAGAGCAGTCTTGTCATAGCTGTGTTCCTCCATGCTAGTTATCACACGTGTAGCTACTATCCTAGCGTTACACATACATAGAAAAAGAAAAGGATTTAACCATTTGATGCACAACACTCGATAAATTTCGCTAGTTTAGCCTACTATGGTAATTAAACATTAGCACGTGCTTTTCACGATTCTAGGACTAAAAAATTAACTTTTTTCACGGAGCCTGCAAAAAAGTTGACCGCTCACTCCGCCATCTTGAATTTCCTCCTGCGTCCACACTTCATCACTTCGGATGTGAAGAATTGTTTATCAACGAGTTTCCTGAACTAAATGTACGTTTTTACAATCAGAAACACGTCAGGTTTGAAAAATTATCGATTTTGGATGTTATATGACATGTTTTTTTGCAGGAAATTGCGAGTTTACAGGCCTCTTCCAGTGCTGCATATCACTGGCACTGTGCGTTTGCTGATGGCGCATGCATTGATATGGCATGTATGGGATGCATATAGGCCTACAAGGCTCAAGTCAATCAATTTTGTGTTGAAAGGCTACCCATTTTAAAAATTTGAACCGCTCTACAACAATCTATAGTCATCTCTAATTGTAAGGCGAATGCTCGGCCAATCCATTGAAGACAATCGACCAATCAGGAGCCGAATAGCGGGTGCAGTGGATATATGAGTTAGGAAAAAAAAAAATCCACGCCCTGGAAATGGTTTAGCTGAAAGTTGAAATAAAAAAATGAAATGTATTCTGTGAAGGATGTTGAGGTAACTTTTTCTGTTTTGGCTGTTACTGTTTGCATTTGTTTTGTTTTTTTCCCCCCTTTTTTTTACACTTCAACAATCATTATGTTTTCAATCTTCTCATTGTACCATTATTTAGCTTAAATTTTTGGGGTACATTTCTCTTAAACAGAACTGACTTCTCGGATGATTGCCATGTTAAAATCCCTTGGTTACTTGAGGTGTGTATCTAAGTTGTATGCAGTTTAATGTGTAGTAGTTTTCTCTCATACATGCATGTTAATCTTGCTTGAGTTATGAACTAAAAATAAGTAATAAGCTCGCGTTTTACTCTTAATATGATGCATTTTCATTATTGCAATATCGGATATTAAGTTAGTCAAATCTATTGACATATTTTCCAATTTTCTTGACCAATTTTCTTTGCCTTTACACAAATGTGCTTCCATTCTGTTATCATATTTTGCAACATGTTTTGTGTAGTGACATTGTGTAAAACTTGCTGGCAAGAATAATGTCATCTCATTTGATATCTGTGTTAAGAGCAAAGAAATGTACAAAATGTGCAACAAGATACCTTGTATCTGATCAAAGTTTATTATTCCCCGCCAACACGAAGTGGGAGGGGGATATCGGTTTGACCTCCGTCCGTCCGTCCGAGATAAAGGGGACTGCTTTACTCAGAAACTATTACAGATACAGTAACCAAATTTGGTGTGTAGCTTCAGATCATAAAGGCCTTGATGAAGTTAGAAAATATGAAGCGCATGATTGGCGGGGGATGTTGTAGACCATGTCGACTTGTTGTACTATAAATGTGCAGCTGAAATTGGTACATATGTATTAGTATTGCCAAAATGTTTTCTCTTATTGTACAGTACTGACTTAACAATGATAAAATAAAGACGTCCATTTTTTACCAATATGACAAAAGTATGACGTGATATTTACCAGTATGAGGGCTTGTTTTTGGTCTCAAAAATGTCATAACAATGTCTATTTTTTGCCAATATGACGAAAAATGATGTCAAAAAAGGACAAATTTTTTCACGTCTTGTGCTGTTGCACACTGATGTCTTAAAGATGTAAATATATGACTTAAATAAGATGTCTATTTTTTACCAATATGACAAAAGTATGACGTGATATTTACCAGTATGAGGGCTTGTTTTTGGTCTCAAAGACGTCATAAAGATGCCTATTTTTTACCAATATGACAAAATATGACGTCAAAAAAGGACGTCTTTTTTCACATCTTGTGATGTTGCAAACTGATGTCTTAAAGACGTAAATATATGGCATAAATAAGATGTCTATTTTTTACCAATATGACAAAAGTATGACGTGATATTTACCAGTAGGAGAGCTTGTTTTTGGTCTCAAAGACGTCATGAAGATGTCTATTTTTTTACCAATATGACAAAATATGACGTCAAAAAAGGACATCTTTTTTTATGTCTTGTGCTGTTGCAAACTGATGTCTTAAAGACGTAAATATATGACAGGTCGTAAAAATGACGTCTACAGGACGTAATTTTTGCCAGTTTCTGCTATCAGGGTGGTTTCGGTTTAAAATGACAGGGCTTATATCATTGCATTCTGTGGACTTTCCTCTTTTATTTGGGGTATCGTTTTCATGCATAGCATGAATTCAGCAGAAATTCTGGCGATTCAGCGCTGATATGATATTATCCTATGTTTTGCTGCATGCTTTTTTACTTGCTTGGTGCTTGAATTGTGTTCGGTTGAGGTAAAAATGTTTTACATGAGCTTTTGGCCAAGTCTCTTTGCGAAATGTGGATATGCCGCTTGAGAATGTCGGGATTTGGAAAAATGCTGTATTTATAATGCGTAATAACCGGCCCCGGTATCAGGCCGTAGTTCTTAAGGGGTTAATTGCATTTCAATTTTTTTTGTCACATAGTTAACCATATTCAATCATCACCAATATCGAATAACGCTTTATGTGATCACACTTTCACACTCTCACTCTCCCACTCTCCTCACCCAGTTTGTAAATACTTTAACAACTCCAGCTCAGTACTAAACTTGCACTTCATATAACTGAATGAGCTCATACAGCACTCGGCAGCCCAGCCATGTACTCGATTGCACCTAGTCTTGTTAACATAGGTCCAGGTAGGTTTGGATTGCTTTTTCCCCTTAATAAATGAAATCATCATTACCTGGCCCCTCCCCTAGGGGGCCAGATTAAGCAATGATCATGTCTGTGTGTGTGTGTGTGTGTTTCTGTCAGTCTGTCTGTCAGCCCGTGGCTGGGGCCAGGTCTGCTATCTCTGATTGCCTTGTTTAGAAAATGCATTTTGTATTGACTCGGGTTATCTTTTTCTTATATTAAAATTTGTTTGATGATCTGAAACATATAAGTGTGAAAAATATGCAATAAAGAAAGAAATTGTGAAGGGGGCAAATACTTTCTCACGGCACTGTATATTCAACATAAAATTCTAGGATATACTTTGAAACTCGAATTTTCCAGCTTTCTACACGTGATTTTATCATTTCTTAAAGTTAAAAAAAACCTTTAAAATCATGCATGATATAACATAACTGATACATTGATCTAAAAGGTCCTGCACTTTTATTCAGATTGAAATAAAAAATAGCGGGTATATATTTCGACTCTGACTGTTTTAAAAACAAAGACATTGCAAATAATTTAACAAACTAATGTTGTACTGAAATTTATGAAAATGGTTTATCTATAATCGAGTATATTGGAATTATTTAATCTATTTTTTGTTACTCATTTCCAAGACTGGATGAAACATATTACAAAAAAAAAAACATTTATAAGTGATAAATGCGAAGCATTATCATATACAAAATACAGAAAATATTTAACATGGCCATGCCCTTGGGTAGGTATTACTTATGGTGAGGAAAGTAGGATCTGTAGCCATTGAGAATAATTAGAAGGAAAGAAAACCAACGGAATGAGAATACTTTGGATACTCTACAACCATCCTTATTTTGCATCATTTTTCATCTTTCTACTCAAATCGTGCCAAAATAATTTAATCTTTCTTTCGTTTTCCTTTACGCACACTTATTCACTGCATGCACCGCTATTTTCAGCATGCTTTCACCATCGCATTATTTTCCAGTTTTAACACTTCTTGCTTTAATTTTTTTGCTTTAAAGCACTATCTTTACCAACATGTCGCAAATAACTTTAAAACACTCTCCGAATTTAAACTCTCTTTCGTTAGCCCATGACCAACAAAACGCTTGAAATAAAGTTTTACCACTTATCACTTTCACTTCCCCAACCACTCAAATAATACACGGTTAAAAAGCAGAAAACTAACACAATTAAATGAATGCATTAAAAGGTTTATCCCCACCAAAAAAAAAAACATCAAAAAAATAAAAAACATAAAACACGCTTAAATATATAAAATTCTGTACCACACCACAGATAAAAGGGAAGGGAGGCTTGGGGACGGTGCTGAATCACTCACACGCAGCCTGGAGAGAGAGAGAGAGAGAGAGAGAGAGAGAGAAGGAAGGGGGATGAGGAGAAGGGGGGTAATACAGAAAAACTATAATAACCTCATTAAAAATGAACTCATTTGAACTCATCAACTCATCAAAAAGCCATCAATCATTTTGTTGACAGAAGGCGCATGATATTATCTCTCCATGGACATTTATCTCTCCAAGCCTAAGAAGACCGTAGCGAAGGAATAGAGGGCGTGAGGGAGCATTGTATCTCGCGTACAACATAGCTCCTAACATCTTCTTTTGTAGACTTTCAAGTTTTGTAAGATGACTGGGGAAGTGTTGCACCATATGTCATTGCAGTAGTTGATATTCGGCTCAAACAGGGTCTTGTAGAGGGTTAGGACAGCATATAGTGGGAGGCAATATCTTATTTTGAAGAATAGACTAATGTATTTGGATAATTCAGATAATGTGCTGCACACGAGAAAGATCTGGGAGTGATTGTTGACCAAACCTCTAGCCACTGCCGTAGCAGTTAAAAAAGCCAATCAGATGCTGGGATACATCGCCAAAAGTATTGAGTACAAATCTAAGGAGGTGATGCTTCTTTTGTACAACACGTTCGTTAGACCACATCTGGAGTATTGTGTACAGTTCTGGGGACCATACTTTAAGAAAGATATAGAGGCTCTAGAGAAAGTTCAGAGAAGAGCCACCAAGCTTATTCCAGGTATTAAAGATGAAAGCTACGAGAAGAGGCTGAAGATCCTTAATCTCTTTAGTCTTAGGAAAAGGAGACTCAGGGGTGATTTGATTGAGGTCTTTAAATATGTTAAAGGGATTAACAAAGTGAATCATGTAGGATTCCTTCGACCAGTTGTGAGTAGAACTCGGGGTGTAATGTGAATATAGGCCACTAGATGATTTACCTTTTTTTGTTAAGCCCAGACTGGAGCTAGGTTTGGACATGTTCTGGGCATGTCTGGGGCAAAAAATAGGTCTAAATGTGGGTGGGGTTTGCAAAAGAGTATATAAAGAGGGAGAATTGAGACAGTAAAGTAGTAGGAGAAATTGCAAGGAGAAGGATACATGTGACCAGACCTGTCATTCTGTTTAAGACCTGTGAAGCTTCTAGTGGATTTTTGCCTGTGTTAGAGCATTTTCCTCACCCAGGACATCACCAAGGAACCCAAACAAAAGGGACTGTAAATATTTCTGTTTTTCTTGTTAATCAATCTTGGTCATTAGATTACTCAGTAGATTAGTTAGTTGTTAGTTGTTTTTGTAAATTAAATGTGTTTAAGTTTTAAAATTGTGTTTGTCATCCCTTGCTATTGTGGATGTTGTAAATGTAATAACAAATTGGGGCCATAACAGGGGTCACAAATGGAAGTTGACCAAAGGTAAATTTAGCACTGATATTCGGAAATATTTCTTCACCCAAAGAGTAATTTCAATGTGGAATAGCTTGCCTGACCAGATTGTTGAGGCAGAGACCTTGGGGGTTTTCAAGAGCAGGCTTGACTTAAAGCTAGATACCATTGAGTCATTCAGTATCTGAAGGGATATATTCACAATAGAATAAAGAAACTGGTGAGCTTAGTTGGGCTGAAAGGCCTGTTCTTGCCATTCATGTTATGTTATGTTATGTTTTGTTTTCTTTTTCATTGCCACCTAGAGAATATGCAGTAATTTTTGAAGCTATTCTGTCTGGTGTCAGGATGCTACTTGAAGGTCCTTTTCAGTCGATTTGAATCCTTCTTCTCTGTTTGTAGATAAGTCTTTGGTAAGCAACAAATTTACTGGTAAGAAAATCAGATCTATTCTGCTCAAACCGAGCATTTCTGCCCCCGTATGTATAAGTTCTTGAAATAAAAAATTTGAAAATATTGATTGGTTTAGATTTTGGTCTCTTAGAAAGCAATTTATGATCACAAATAAAGTAGCTGAAATCTCTCTTAAGATCATTCATTAATGTTATCCCTGCAACTATCTCTAATCTAAATTTTCCCTCACATTTCTTCTGATTGCTCTTTCTGTAATTCTTTCACTGAAACAACTGATCATTTGTTTTGGGAATGTGCTTACACCAAGGTCTTTTGGATTGATTTTTATGAATTTATCAAAAGGAACATTCTCAAAGATTTTAACATGAAAATAATATGTTTTGGTGCTCCTAAAGACCTTGATGTCACTTAAAGGGACTTTCTTATTAACTTGTTTCTTTTTCTGGCTAAATTCTTCATTCATAAATGAACATTTTTACAAAGAAGCCTTTCTTTTTCATTTTTATTAAAGGACCTAAGCACTACTTATCTTCTGTCGAATTTTCACTTTGCCCTATAGCTATTAATACATGCTTGCAATGTGCTATTTATAAAATTATGTAACCTCTTGTCTGTTCAAATGATTTGCCTGTACTTGTACTCTTTTATATTACAAATGTATTTGTACATGTATGTACTTGTACCAGAGCTTTCAATAAAAAAAAAATGCATCTGCATGATGAGCAGAAACCACGTAAAAAAAAAAAAAAAAACTCCACTTAGCAAGGCGTTTTCAAAATATCTGTTTTGTGACCATATAAAAACAGCCTTGGGTCACTGAAATGTTTTCAGAGTGGCACAGAGATTAGTTCTATTTTTATGTATTTCTGCACTTTAGTTTGTGGGATTTGCTACTGACTGGAGATAAGTTGAAACTCTTTTTACATATTTACATGAGGCCTGTCTTCTCACAGTGCTTTGTTGTTCCTTTCTCTGATTTCACTGAATTCTTGTCATGATAATTAATACATGTCTACAAGGCCCAGAGTGAAATCAGTCAGTCAATACACTACTGTGGTTGAAGGTTTTTATTTTTACTATTCAAAGGTAAAATAAAGATAGGTTCCTCTCTCCCTTCAGATTTATTTATTTATTCTTCTCACACACATACACCTTATCTATTGTGCATGACTGAAGTTTTGGGAGTCGTGTGAATCAGACCTCCCAGAGAAGCTATAAAAAGTCTTTCAGAGGGAGCCTGAAAACATAGAAACATTAATAAAGATAGTTACTGGGTATGTAACTCCAGTTATACAAGTATGGGCTCTGCCCTCTAACAGCTCTGCTAGTGCCACAAAGGGTGGAGCCTAGATGAGTTCCTGCCCAGCTGTCCTCATTTGTAGGAGGGGGAGTATCCTGGCATCAATTCCGGTCCAGTTCCTTGCCTAGAGCAGCATTCAATGCAGCCTCAGAAAAGGAACCAGCCGTCATATCCCTGAGATAAAATCAAACGCAGGGGGATGGTGACGACTAGGAGCAGCAGCACAAATGTCACCAACAGCAACACCCCTATACAAGGCCGCAGAGGCTGCCAAACCCCTTGTTGAATGAGCATGCGGCCCCGTTGGGGCAGTGCTTCCCATTGTGACGTAAGCCTCAGAGATTGCGTCGCACAGCCAGTGAACCAGACGCTGAGTTGATCCAGGTCGACCAGATGCAGGTACGCCATAACAAATGAACAGCTATTCTGTCTTATGACTTGCCGATGTATGACGACCATTGCAGGCCAAGGTCCTTACTGGGAAAATCAAGTGTAACCGGCTATCTTCCTCAGAGGTATGAGCCAGAGGATGAAACGCTGCCAAGACCACTGTCCTAGAACTGAAGGACGTTGTAATGTTCTTAGGCATGAATGCCAGGTTAGGATGCAGGATAGCCTTATCCGCACTCAAAAGCAGACATTGTGGGTTTACTGACAAGGCTCACAAGTCCATTACTCTCTTTGCAGAAGACAGCACCACCAGCAGAGCTGTCTCAAGGACAAAAGACACATGGAAACATTGTCTAATGGCTCAAATGGTGGCTTACAAAGACCGTCAAGGGCTATGTAGAGATCCCACTGCAGCACTGTGGCCCACCGCGGTGGCCACAGCCGCAAAGCGCCCATTAAAAATTGCGGCAAAAGGGGCTTGCAAGAACACAGGAGCCCCCTGCAGTCCTCCATGACATGCAGAGATAGCGGCTGCATACACCCTCACAGTGGACACAGCCCTGCCAGAATCCAAAAGATATTGCAGGAAACTGATGTGAACTCAGGGGTTATGGTTCTCAGGTCTCGCGCAAAGAGCGTGATTGTCACTCATTTCAGTCGGATGTCACACACTTGCGCCATACACAGTATTTCTCACGCAAAAAAAAAAAATGAAAACAATTTAGCACCGTTATAACTGTGGAAACCGGCAGGAATCAAACACGTCTCCCCTGGAGTCCTCGTTGGCAGCTTGCCATCTGCCAGCCAAAAAAAGGAATGGGGCTACAAAATAGCCAATCAGATAATAGCACTATTGTATCTGGGTAAGATTTAGGGCAACAACCATTGGGAAAAAACACAGTTATCCTGGAATTACTAACGTGATCTTGCCACAAAAACGTTCTGAAAGCTGCATTCACCCACGGTGGAAAACAGGGGTATCAAGCACCGCCGTTCTTTCCTAAACAATCTCATATCACAATGTGCACATGGTTGTTTCTGTCAAGACAAACCATACGCTATTCGTTTGCAGCAAAGACGACGGAAGAGAAAAAAATTTTTTGAGGAAAATTTGTGAATATTTTACTGGAAAATGCATCAAACTTTGCAAGCATGCAGCTTGAAAGACCGCGTAGAGGGCCAAAACTGCGTAGGTTTTCAGTTAACAGCGTAGCGGCCCCCTCCGCTGAAATACGCCGGTGAGAACTGGTGAGAGCGCCGATATGTGAAGAAGGAGCCAGTCGTCCAAGTAGTGTAGGACTCGCATCCTCCCCTCCGCAACGGTTCCAAGGCCAAGTCCACTCACTTGGAGAACGTTCGGCGCGAGAGTGAAAGCCCAAAAGACAATCTGGAGTACTGAAAAACACAACAAAGCGTAAGAATTTCTGATGCTGACGCTGGATAGCCACATGAAAGTATGCATCCTTCAGGTCGACTGATACACACCAGTCGCCCAGCTGGATTGCTTTCAACAGCTGCTGGACTGTCAGCATTTTGAGGGGCTTCCGTCAGGCTCGTGCTCAGGATTCTAGAAGGGCTATTGCCCACATTCATGAAAAGGGCACCTTGCCTGCGCACAGCTGAATGTATTTTTTTTACTTGATTTGAAGAGTTTGTGGGATACTCATCGTGCTATTGACTAATACGCCGAAACCAAGAAGTTGTGTTTGCTGCCATTGCTGCGGTCCAAACGTCACTGGAAATTAACGGATGTCTATGGAGTGCGCCAATGGCACTTTATTTTAGCCCTCTCTATTTACAAGATTTTCTTTTTCTGAACTCACGTGCGGGGAAAAACTGTGCTGTGTTCGGCTGCTCAGATAGCAGTGGGAATATTCAAATTTAGAATACCAGTATAGATGAAATCCACACAACTTTGGCACATAGTGACTGCCCCAGTTTAGCACCATATTCACTGCACAGATTCTGTGCAAAGGAGGACGACGTTCGCCAGCAGATAGCAGTCCTAAGCTGCTGAGGTGAATGTTTTCGCCACCTGTTAGTGCTAATACTGTGGTAAGACACAGTGCTGCATGAGTAACGCATCTATTTGAATATCTTATTTGACCGTCAATATAAAATAGTCCGGAACAAGAACAAGAACAGGCTTAACGGAATAGTGAGGATGTGTGGCAGAATTGTGGGAACAAATTTAGAGGAGCCCATTGTCCTGTATAGGGCCAGGGCTACCAGGAAAGCAGAAAGCATCCTGACTAATCCCAGTCACCCGCTGGCCTGCCAATACAGGCTACTGCCTTCTGGTCGCAGGTACATTGTCATGGTTCTGGTTTTTGGTCATGTTTTATGTGCTGGTTTTGTGTTCATGATTATTGTCTTTTATTTATTCTTTTTGATTATTGTAACTTTCAGGTTTTTAGTTCATTCCATGTTTCAGTTCCATTGCACTTGTCTCCCCTTTCTTGTGATCTAGTTGTTTCAGTCCGTCTTCCCCGTCTGCATGCTCACTGACTTCGGGTGATTTAAATTAAGTCCGTTGTTTAAAATATTCCTTCGTATCTCGTTTTCTTCCTTCACACTTCTGTTCTGATTACTAACAAGACTAACGTTTGTATTTTGTATTATAGTCTACTAACACAACTAACCATGTATATATATTCGATTACTAAATTACTAATGAGCACTCTAGTTTAAGTTGTAAAGCTGCACCGCAACTAATAGACTAATTACCTCTCCGCAATCGCCCTGTTCTATTCTCCGCCACTTGTCTATCGCTGTCCTCTCCCTGAGCTTCAGCGAGAATCTCTTGCACGTGCTTAATCACTCTCCTGCGCTTGTTATCTGTGCACGTAGAACTCCAGGACCGGAGCTGTTTAAATGTCATAGGCTGTTTGTGGGATTCCCGTTCGTATTTTGTCTCTCGCCAATTTTCGTGGTTAGGGTTTCCCTCATTCCCTTTCTCCCGATGTAATTAGCCTCTGTATAGCATGTGACCATTCCTGTGTGTATATTAGGAGTCTTTTCACTCACAGCTCTTGTCATCCATCCGTCATCCATTTTTTTTCCTCACTAGGGTCACGGGGCAAGCTGGAGCCTATCCCAGCTGACTACGGGCAAAGGCAGGGACCCACCCTGAACAGGTTGCCAATCCATCGCAGGGCACACACACCATTCACACACCATTCACTCTCACACTCATGCCTATGGGCAATTTGGTGTCTCCAATTAGCCTGATATGCATGTCTTTGGACTGTGGGAGGAAACCGGAGTGCCCGGCGAAAACCCACGCAACACGGGGAGAACATGCAAACTCCACACAGAAAGGCCCCAGGCCGGATTCGAACCCACGACCTTCTTGCTGTGAGGCAGCAATGCTAACCACTGTGCCACCGTAGCTCTTGTCATAACGTTGATCTATATTTCTTTGTGCAGAGCGCCTCGTATGCCATTGATTATTGTTTCGCTTCTACTGGATAGTCCGACCTTGATTCTTGCCATTGCCCTTTTTGTACTGTTTTTGTCTTTCTGGATTTCGACCTATTTTTGTATGACCATGAATTTTGTGTTTGGATGCCCTGTGTATGACAATTGGCTTTGCCCATCGACTACGACTTTTTGCCTTTCGTCTTTGTACCTCTGCCCATCTGTCTTACTGGTTCTGACCCTGGCCTGTCTAGTCGATACTGTTTTTGGATTTCGTATTGTGGCTTGGCAATTCCTGTGTTTTCCGGCTTTGACTCGGACCCCATTAAAGGCATACTTTTTTTTTGATTACGCTGCCTCGTGAATGGTTCCTGAACGGTACCTCGCATGATAGCAAAGGTCAGAATGAACAGATTTAAAAATTTGTTTGTACCCAGCCAACATGTCTATCTGGGGCCCATAAGGGTTAAATTTGGGCTGCAGATAAGGGTCCCAAGTGGGTTTGTCCGCAGTTTCCATGGTGGCCCCACCTGCGTTTGCCCATATGGGTTTCAAGTTGGTTCTGACTGGGTTTCAGATAGGGCCCAACTTGGTGAGTTATACACGACCCATGTAGGCCCCACTTGTTTGTCCATATGGGCACAAAGATGGATTAGACTGGACTTTAAATGGGCCTCAACCGGGCAGTTTATCTGAGACCCATTTAGGCCCCAGCTGGTTGACTTTAAGAGGGATCTGACTGGGCTCTAAGTAGGACCCAAGTGGAAGACTTTTATGAGACCCATGTAAGCCCCAAGTGTGTGCCTCCATTTGGTCTTGAAATGAGCTCAGGCTGGGCTTTAGGTGGGTCCTAAGTGGGTGAGTTCTATTAGACCCATGTAGGCTCCACCTGTGTGTTCCGATGTGAGTTTGAGGGATTTTACTAGTTCAGGCTCAAATAAAGTGAATTTGTACACATGGAGCAGGGGATAACATTATATACATTTTACAATGTGTATATTTGTGTAGTCTTGTCTGACATAAACAAGAGATTATGGAACGTATTTGTGTTGTGATGCTGCCAAGAGAGCTGGGACACGGGGTTGGAGGCGTTGATGCTGCAAGGTTGGATTTTGGTCAAGGGACACTACTTGGAAGGCAGAGAGCCTCCATTCTCCCCATAACAAGTCATTTAGTCATCACAATTACTCCCCAGCCATTTGATATATTAACTATTTAAATTTAATAAAGGATCAAAGTTGCATAGTTCATCTTCAACTAAAGACAAAAAAATAATGCAACAATTTAGCCACAAAAACCACAACATAAAGTTGTATTTCAATCAATGTTACAGTTGCTTTGAACATAAAAATTTGAGTTGCACTTTTTTTTTTTTTAATCTTGCTTTAAACATAACACATTTGAGATGTACTTTTTTAGGAAAACCCAGTAAAAGAAACCCAATAAAATTTGTCATTTTTTCTCATCTCGTTTATTATGGCGTAATGGGATTACACCATAGATTATTAAACTTCACATAGCGGATCATTCACTGGGCTTGCTTGGCATTTTTAGCACAAATTAATTGTTTAAGCGCTAGGGAATTAAAACCGAAAGCTGAATGGCTGAGTTGAATGAATGGCGTTTATGTTCACGCAGCTTTGAAATTTGTATATTGCGATGTGCGACATCATATGTGAATTCACTTTCCCCAAATAATTTATTCAGTAAGTTCTTTGATTAGTTATTATGTTATTTAGCATAGGCTATATAACATTGTTCAAATCAAGTGAACTTCTCCTAGTTCATTCTGTATTGCGGTTTCAAAGGAAAAACAAAGTAACTGTAACCAATTTTAGTGATGTAAAAGTGAATTACAGTATGATAACTAACTTGGATTTGTACTAGGACACTGGCCAGGATCAGAAGACACCAAATCTGTAAGGGGCCAAAGTATTGAGCAGCAACAATGAGTCGTACACAGGAACAACTGTTGAGTAAACACTCTTGTATTGTTACAGTAAGTAGAGAGAAATGTCCAGTTTATACGACAATATAACACAATAAATCGGATTATCAGAGAAAATGAAGTGTGCACACTCAAATAAAATGAAATTATCCGTTGGGGCCCTTTAAACAAGAGTTGTTGCAGCTGGTCAGTAGTGTGACTATTGCAGTGTGAATGCATGTGTAAGGGTATATACGCGTTTCCTTCATGGTGATTTTTTCCTCAAAGTGGTTGGCTTGCCATCAGTCACGACCAGAATCTCGTCCTGGCCCTTGGATTTTCTCCCTTCTCTCAAAACCTGACCTATAAACAAGGTAATATAATTTACATTCTATTTAGTCTACTATCAAATACATCAATAAAGGTTTAAATGTCAAAAAAATCAAAATATTGCATCAAACCTCATGTATAAATCTTACATTTTGTTAAATCACAAGACTCAAAGTTTGTTTTTTTTCCTAGTTGTACAACATTCAATTTTCAGGTGTATCAGACATGAGAACTAAACATTCAAATAGTTGCCTATTTATCTTTTCATGTAACCAGTGTTCAGCAATGCCCATGGTAAGTAACCATCAATACTCATATATATATATATATATATATATATATATATATATATATATATACACACCACAACCATATCAAAACCATGTGCAAATAACATAACAGTAGCATGAGCTCATTGTAGAGGTATCCAGAAAGTGTGCTTAATTTACTCTTACACAATAGGCCTTTTTGTTTAAGAGATTCTGCACCAAAACTTTCCTTCTAGTCACTTTAAACTCAACTGAGATAAATTTAATCCCTTTAATACACAGAATTTACAAAATAAAAATATTATTTCACTCTCATCATATGATTGATGAAATTATTCATTGTTAAATTGGCAATAGGAAACAAAACAAACTTTAACTTTAAACTCCCTTTAACATGTACATCAGCATAAAATAACTGGCATCATATATGCGCAATGTTCGGAAATAATGCACCACCATTCACCCCAGCGCACGGAGGAACAATCAGTAAACTAGATTCAGAGCAGCTAAAAACACGGTTCTCACCGTTGCTCTGTGCACCATAGTCAAGCACGCCGATGTCGGAGCTGCAGCGGCTCTCTGGATGGATGTGAATGGTTAACCGACGTTATTTCTCTACTTCGTTCGGTTGCACGGCTCCGGATCTCCCGCAAGTAAGCGCGCCGACTCCCTCCGCTCTCCTCCTGCAGTTCAACTCGGGGGTTATTTCCCTTTTTCTGATTTTTTTTTCTGTTCTCTCAGCAGTAGCTGCCTCCATTCCCGTGGCTGAGATGAGGAAAAAAAAAAGGTCGGAAGAGCAAGGTTGAACCTGGTTGTTCACAGCATAGACATATATACATAGACGCCGCATTGACTGCTGCCGCCCACTAGAGCGACGTGCCTACAGGGCGGCCATCTTGGAACCAGACCACTCGCTCCTACAGTGCATTACGTCTATGAAGAAATGATGCGCCTACACAATAAAAATGTTCATAAATCGCTTATTTGTCAAGCTATTTTCACGGGGTTTGTTTATCAAACATCAGACCAGATAGACAGACAGAAATAAAACAAAAATAACCCAAAAAAAGTTCAGGTGTGTTCAGGTCTTTATTGCTTGAAGGCTATTACATTTGAGTACCTTCTTTTTTGTCTTCTTATTATGATTATTATTATTACTATTATATGTTAATATTATTACGGTTATTTTTATTGTTATTCCAATTATATTATTATTATAACATCAACATCATTATTATTGTTGTTATTTAATATTACTATTATACTATTTTTGTTATTATTATAATTACATCACTCACACCACCCCCTGATCATTTTTATCATCTCTATGAACAAAGTGATTTGATTGGCTCCAAATATTCAAACTAAACAGGCACTTTGAATTATCAGGGGGTTAGGTAGTAAAACTTGAAAATATTCAAGGAAAGAACAAGAACATGAACTCACCCCTCCAAACAAACTATTTATTTGAGTATTTACAACCTGTCCTGAATTGGAGCTAAAACCCCTGAAAGAGAACTGTTTTTCACAATTTCTTTCTTGTGCTGCCACTCTGGTATTTGAGTGATGTGAGTTTTGCAATGTGGTGCAGCCTAATTTTGAGGAACACAGACACCACTAGTTTCAGCAGGTCAGAATGGTGGTTGTCAATGCCAAATTGTGTGTCTTCAGTGTGTTCCCCGAGCAAAAATACATCATCTGTACCAATCTCCTCACGGACCACATGCATGACCACTGACACCTTGGGAGCTTGCTCTGAGTGGACCTGGCGAATCACCCGCTCTGCTGCTCTCACTACTTTTACTGTGCCCTCTGAGGGAATCATGAGCCCGCCATTATTTTTGAGGACAAGTAGGTGGTAGCTCTCATCATGTGAAGAGGGTACGGCTTCTGCCACCAGGCTGGCACGGCACACATGGCAAGAGAGCCTTTTTAGAACCTGCCGAACAACGAACCCCGCAATGTAGACCAGAGCATTGTCTACAAGCGCACCAAAGCGTGTGGGCAGGTAGCTGTGGTCACACACAAGGGCTGCAAAGTTGACAAATGGGGTAGGGAGTTCTTCTGCAGTCTCGGCAGACGACATCTCGAGGGCAGACAGTGACACTGTGTCATCCTGTGCTGCCACGTTGCCTAGCCCACTTGGTGAGACACCACACCGAACCATCAGGCGCCGGAAGATGCCCTGAAACTGGCTGGCAGAGGGATTGTTGTTCCAGCCCCCTAAAGGAAAACAACAACAACACACACACACACACACACACACTTCAATTACACCAAAGATATTTTCTGATTGTTTCTGATTGTTTTAAAGGCTTTAAAATGTGAACTTTACCTGATGCTCTGATCGAATTAAAGAGAAGCTCCAAGTGATCTTGGCTGAACCGGTAGGTGCAGACATACCGCTGGACTTGGAGCAGCTCAGGAATCATGAGCATGAGGGTGTCAATGTTGATCACAAACCCGATGACAGACAAGTACCTTCAAAAGAAAATGTTTGTTCAATTTCCCTAATTGTATTGAGACAAAAGACACCGTGAGGAAGCACCAAGGAATTTTGTAAACAGGTAAATTGATTTTGCCAGCAAATCCATCAGATGTGAAACGGCAAATGGTGACAGGGCCAGACAGACAGACAGATACATAGAGATAGACAGACAGGCAGATAGACAGGCAGACAGACAGATAGAGGTAGACAGACAGACAGACAGACAGATAGATAGAGGTAGACAGACAGATGGATAGATAGAAGCTCTATTGTAATTGTGAATCTAATGGCCATACTCATAGGTCTTTTGCTTAGGTGGCATCCATTGTGGGCCAATTTACTGGGAACAAAATTACTGTGTGCTTCTTACAGGTTTGCAAATCTTATCTTCTTTTAGGAAGCTGAACCAACTACAGGAACATTATTAAACCAGAACAGGGACAGCTTGAAACAAGAACTTGCCATACCTGACACCTGCATGATGTTAACATGTATCATACATACCATTCAGGACCTGCAGGACCTGAAAAACACTAAACAATTGGAATAGAAAAAATGCAGACAGCAAACAAATTGGAACAAGACACAGCATATCACATACCGTGATATTAGACAAACTCCTCTTCCTCACATATCACTTCATGCCCTTGCCCCCCAGTACCTGTCCGACCTTCTCCATCTCCATCATTTTCACTTACCTGCTGCCAGTACCTGTCCGACCTTCTCCATCTCCATCATTTTCACTTACCTGCTGCATACCATACAATACCATACTGGCACCTATAAGACCTGGGGAAACACTGAACAAAAGATATTTCCAACAGTAAAAACCACTGCATACAGGGGAAAACACACTTGAACAAAAGCATTATCTAACCGGAATCAGAACAGGAGAACAGGGCATCTTATGAACTCGATGCAGAATATGGGAACTGAGTATTGAATGAACTTATTTCATGCAAACAGTATAGTCACTATTTTTAAAAGACCTCTTGGATTTGTGTAGCGGTGTGCCATCTTTCATTGACAATTTGATCAGAAACTCCCTTGCTCTCATCAAGAACACTACTCTCTCCTCCCAATTCAAAGCCCCAAGGGGAGCTTTAAATCCTTTTGCGCGGGGATTGCGGCTATTCATTACATCAAAGAGCCTGTCAATCATCTAAAAACAAATATCTGCATTAACTTTAAGCATCTAAAACCATCTCCATAACATTGTTTCAACATGTATCATATCAAATGAATACTTATATATTATATTAAAAAATAATAATAATAATTTCAGTATGTAAACATGCGAGTATTTGGAACTTGACTCTGCTCCATCTATGGCCCTATGCACATCTCTAATCATTTTACCTCAATGAATTCTGCTGTTGCTTCACAGTCTCTGAACTGCGAGTAGCCCAGGTCCCGCAGCGTGCGCAGAGCCACTGCAACAGACCGACTCAATGTCTGGGCAGCTAGGGACACTTTCATTTTTGATTTTCAAAGTGGACATGCTTTTGGGTGACCTTATTTGCAGCATGCAGTCCGTCTTTGGTTTGCACATCGTTGAGATGGATGATGTATCTCCAGCTGATCAGGCCTGTGGTGTTCTTAACTGGGCTGTAAGCCTTCAAAATCAAAAACTGAATTAGAATCTTTATTAGTCACAGCTGAGCTCACCAAAGTACAGACAGGAAAATGTAACTATGTAAATAAAACACACAACAATAAAATAGAATAAAAAAGCAAATAAGCCTAGAACAACAATCAGCACTTACCGCCAGCCAGCCAGCCAGCCAGCCAGATAGATAGATAGATAGCAAAGACAGCACTTACCTGTAGCATGTTACGTGCCAGTTTCAGCATGTGACAGGCATCCATTGTAACAAACACTCTCTCACCAGTCACTGGATGGGGAAAAGAGGTCTTCAAGGGCTCAAGAGGGTTTGCTTTAAGGTCACACCCGAGTTGGTTGCACATGCTGAGGTTGGTTGCATGCCCATCCATCGTCATGCAGATCACTCTCAAACCATGAGCATGAAGTTCCTCTATGGCATGGACAACCAAGACCTTTTGTGTTTCCGGCGAGAGAGTCTTGGTAAAATAGTAGCCGACTGGAGCTTTCCAGTGCCCTAGAATGCCTACCACCATAAGAACGAGAGCCTCTGAGGCAACATCGGTCTCATTCAATCCATCCCCCAAATCCACAAACCCTGACATTTTTTGAGTTTGTGGATTGTAGTGCACATGCTTTTTAATAGCCATGGCATCCAAAATCAGTGTCACCAAGCCATATTTAGCTTGGTCTTCTGTGCACCTTCGTCCTAGCATCTCCAACATCATCTTGTTGAGGCCAGGCTTTGCATCCACTGATGTCAGCCACCTTTGAAAAATAAAATGTAGTAATTTGACCACCTTAACCCATTCCGAAAAAACAAAATAAACAGAAACTAGCATTCTCCCCACACATTCCCCTCATAGACATCATGCATATGCACTCACAAACACACACGGACACACACACTCACAACACTAAAGGGACCACAATGGAAATAAGCTGTCGGCTTTTCTGCGTTTTTATCCCTTTGGCAGCATTTGTGTCGATGTATGTTTGTCAATCTCAATCAATCAATCAATCAATATCTGAAAGCTCAAAATGTATCAGCACGCAGTGTGTGATGTGATCTGAGCTTTTTAAATCAGTAATTTTTACTGTCTTGTTTAGAATACATTTACATTTTTGAGCACATTATGAATAAATACCACACACTAGTCTTGTTTTATACAATGTACACACTATTTAACATTTTGGCAGTAAGTTCTATTTGTAGTGCTCACATTTAGTTACTTTTGTACGGTCAATTCTTAATTTCTTTGTATGGGTTGTTTGTATTGGTTGTTATATGCTTTTTGAAATAAAATATTTTCAAATTTCCTTTTTTTGGGTATATAAAACCCATTTTTCAGAATTTTCCTGCCAGCTCGCTCCCTGACAAAATATTTAACAATCAGGCAACATGGAGAATACCGTTGCAATGTATGAGGATGTGGGAGAGGAAGATGTTGAGACTCTCTCAGGAAACTATATGCCTTCGGACCATGAAGGTGTAGTGTGAGGGCAAACTCCCTCTGCTCTCTGGTGTACTCATGGCCCTTCTTTGCCAAGAGGTCTACCCGAAGATCTGAAATTCAGTAAGCATAAACTAGTAAGTATTAGTAAGACCCCTTTAAATAAAAAGGAAGAGGGTTTAACACAGACTATAAACAAAAAATACCTATATAAAATATTCAAATTAGTATTTCCATTTTACCTGAGTAGCATTCAAGCTTGTCTTTCAGCTCTTCATTTATAAGGTTTTTCTCCCTCAGATCCTCGAGAAGAGCGTGTATGTTTTTCTTCGCCCTTCGTTCGCGGAGCTTGCTATTTCTCCTCTCGCGCTCCAGGCTCTCCACTCTAGCCAGAGCTTCACTAAGTCTGGCCTTCAGGACAGTGGGAGACGCAGGCAAAGCATAACTGTGGTCCTAGTGGAAAGAGGGATGAAAATACATTGTGATATTTACAATTCAATAGTCATTTATGAAGCTGGCCCACATTGTTTATTTCTCAGTCCCACTGTTTTCACCCTGAGACCTGAGCCTCTTAGTTACAGGGACATATACAGTATACTCATGTGTATTTCAGTGTGTCAAAAATGAGTGGCAGAGGGCAAATGTGATACAGGTTTCATGTGTTTTTAAAAATATTACATGCAAGTACTCACAACATTAGAATGAGGTTCAGCTTCAAGGAAATGCTGAGGCAAGTCCACTGGCAGAATTTCTTCTGCTTTCCTTGAAGCTTTTGTTGTCCTTGATGGTACTTGCTAAAATATAAGAAACACAATGCAACATTTTTAAAAAAGTTTTTAGCATCAGAAAGTGTACTGTACTATATTCCTAAACATGCAGACAGAATTTTTTTTTTTTAGAAAAGTGTGGCATTAAGTAGCTATGGAATGCTTACATGGACATATGAATCACACATACCTTTTGTAAATAAGATGGGAAGTTAAACACAGATGGTTTGACTCCATGTCTCAGCCTAATAATTTGTCCTGTTCTGTCAAAGTCATCTGGCTGGAAGTGCTCACTGCAGAGCAAGGACCTCTCAGTTGCCACAAAACCTTCCCGTTTCACTGCCAGTTCCCACTGTCTCTTTAAATGACTGTCTTTGGGAAACCTTAAAAATATGAGAAAAGTAGTGAGAGATGAAGAATTGTCTACAACAAGAAATAATTCCATTTAATCCCTTCCCATGAACCAGTCTGCCACCGAGTCCTCCCATTAAGCTGGCCAGCTCTCCCTGCCTTTCCTCCAAACAGAAGCTGCCTTCATCTGCCTTCATCAGTTCTTGCTAACATTTCCATGTATCCAACATTTTGTGTTATAAACTATAAACTGTTTTATTGTCTGTGACAACATCTATTGCACGTCTGCCCGTCCTTGGTGAGGGATCCCTCCTCTGTTGCTTGATTTTCCCTGTTAAAAGGGTTTTCTATTGAGTTTTTCCTCAGTGGATGTGAGGGTCTAAGGACAGAGGATGTTGTTATGATGCTATGTGAAGCCCTTTGAGACAAACTGTTTGTAAAGGTGGGCTATACAAATGAAATTGCCTTGCACAATAGAGCCAATGATGATCAATATACTGTGTTTGCTATATTAGACCGATCACTGCAGTCTGTTTTTTCTGTGTAAACGGGAGTTGCGAGGGACGCCGCTTCTTTAACGGTTTCCGGTAGTTTTTACAGAGATAATTTATAGATTCATAACACGGCATTTAGACCAAAATTTTGTCTCAGATTAGTTGTTTCACCAGTAAGCAGCTATGTAATACACGGGATGATGTATAGAGAACTGGTTATAACATGGATAGAACCAAAGTCTTACTAGAATGTCTCTGATAGAACCTGAAAGAAGCTGAAACGTTCCGTCCTGTCAGGGTTTATTTCACTATAACAACCTGCAGTTACACTATGTTATACCTTACTTATCTTAACTTACTATCTTACCTGTGAAAAGTGATCCCACGAGATCTGGTTTGTATGTTCCGCTCATTACAGCATCCATAGGCGGCACAATAGTCCGGCATCTTTTCACAGAGGCTTGTCTGCTGATAACGTTAAGTACGTTAAAATTTGTATTTTGGGTAGTAAAACCAGCATTTTTAAAATATCCAACCACCCTGTATCATAGCTACTTGTATGAAGTTTTTAACGAACCAAACCGTTTAAAAATCGGTCAAAAATTCAGAGAATAATTCTATTTTGAGATTGAGGAGTACCTGTTTCCCACGTCGACGCTCATGTGCCGCTGCCTCTGCTGGTCCTGTTCCAAGATGGCCGCCCTGTAGGCACGTCGCTCCACAGTCGATGCGGCGTCTATGTATATATGTCTATGGTTCACAGGTTGGACCTGGGCTGCGTAGGCTTCGATTGGCTGTTGAGGGCTAGGCACCCCCACGTGGGGTGAGCTGAGTTATGCATTCAATGGAAATGTAGTTTTTTTAACACTTCTCCGATATAAAAAAATAAAATAAAGAAAATATATACTCTGTCTCTTCTTTTATTACTAGAGTCATCTAATTGTGTTTTTTTTTCTTTTTCTAATCTGGGCTACACCCTCCCCTCCTGAACTCATGCACATCCCTGTGCATGATAGACAGTTAAATGGTAATTATTCGAGGGATTAAAGCAGAGGGTTGAGCAGGCTTTTAACCATCATGAATGATATCTTCCCAAGCTGTGGACAGTCCTTGAAAGAAGGATTTCACGGCTGTAATCAAGGGATTGCCTAACTCCTCATAATCAAGCCATCGTGGCGGTTTACAGTTTCTCTCAGATCTCCTGACAGGATCATTTATATCTGTGGTTTTCTCCGTATCCGTAAGGACTGTTCCATCCTTTCCTTCCTCAGGTTCTGCACTTCCAATGTCATCCTTCTCAACTGAAGGTGGCTTTCCTTGGACATCTGAATGTTCATCAGGTAAGTCATTTTGAATCAAAGCTGTTACATCTGCTTGCTCGGTTGATGCGACTATATCGGTGGGTAAGTGCTCAGTATAATCTGTAGCACTATTGGACATATCAGGTAAGTTGTCAAAATCAGATGGGTCGTCAAGATTGGGTGGATTGTCAAAATCGGGTGAGTTGTCAATATCTGGTAGATTGTCAATATCAGGTGGGTTGTCTGGTGGATTGTCAACATTCTGAGCATTTACTGGACACTCGACAGGATGGATGCCAAAAGGTTCAGTATGCTGAGTTTCTTGGACACTGGTCATAGGTAAATCAGGATGTGCAGGGCTCGTACTGACCGTAGGGATAGGGGGACTTAAACAAACAGGAATGAGAACACCATCTTCTTCATCTGAGGAATTCTCTTCTTCAACCGCAGGACCTGCTCGGGTTCCAGGCCTGCGTGGTGTTAGTCTTTGTACAGGCTCACTGCTTTCCTCCATAGGTAGGTACCCACATGGTAGTAACAGATCCCTGTGTAGTGTCCTTAGGGGACCATCACTATTTTCAGGTTTAATTGTGTATACTGGGCGATTGCCTGCTCTTTTCAGTACTACGTGAATAGTGTGTTCCCATTTGTCTGAAATCTTATGTTTTCCCCGGATACGAACATTTCTGACCAGTACCCGATCTCCAGCTTCCAAGTCTGAGGCAGTTACATGTCTGTCAAACCTTGTTTTTTTCTTGTGAGCAATCTTTGCAGCCTTGTCCATAGCTAGCTTGTAGCTTTCTTTGAGACGTGATTTGAGGTTTTGCACATACTCAGAATGAGACGAATGTTGACCTCTTGTACTGGCAGATTGAACGCAAGATCAACTGGCAGGCGGGGTTGATGCCCAAATATCATTTCGTACGGGGTGAAACCTGTCACCTCATTTCTGGTGCAATTATAGGCATGGACCAGGGGTCTTACATGGTCACGCCAACGGGACTTGTCTTGATTTTGGAGAGTGCCCAACATGTCAAGTAGGGCACGAATAAATCGTTCCACAGGGTTGCCCCTTGGGTGGTACGGGGTTGTCCCACCTTGTGGATTCCAGCCACCTGGCAGAGTTCCTAGATTGTGCGAGACTCAAAATCTGGACCCTGGTCACTATGTAGCTTCTCTGGGATACCATAGTGTACCATAAAGTTCTCCCACAGACACTTTGCTACTGTGCGAGCCTTTTCATTTGGTGTTGGGATTGCAACCGCAAATTTAGTGAAGTGATCTGTGATCACTAGTATATCCTTAGTTCCACTTTTGTCTGCTTCAAGGGACAGGAAGTCCATGCAAAGGCGCTCAAGAGGCCGAGTGGTGTTAATGTTGACCAAGGGGGCAGCTCTTTCAGGTCGGGCCTTCCTCCGCACGCACCTGCCACAGGTCCTCACTTTCCTTTCCACATCCAGAACCATCCTTAGCCAATAAAATCTAGTCCTTACGAGATCCGGCATACGGTCGACTCCCATGTGACCCATATGGTCGTGCAGGCTGGTGAGGGCTGTGCCGCGGAACTCAGCTGGGAGTAGGAGCTGGTAAGTTGTTTGGGAACCCACTTGGCGTCGCCTGTACAGGCTATTGTCCTGGAGCTCAAGACGATTTAGTTCTCGAAGGAGGACCGGGAGGTCAGGAAGTTGGGTGCGCAAGGTGGGGGGTGGTGTGTCCCCATGTTCGATCTGGGCGATAACATGTTTTATATATTGATCGGCTCTTTGCTTATCTGCTAGCTCTGCCTGAGTTAGATGGGGGATGGTTGGCAGACCCCCAAACTGCTCTTCCCGTCCATAGCTGTCAGGAATAGCGCAAGGCGACATGGCAAGAACCTCCACCAAAGCAACACAATCAGTATCTCCCCCTCTCTCATCATCAGGACTGCCGCTGTAGGCAAGCTGTCTCTCGCAGATTGCTTTCACAACAAACTGATCGACCGCATTGCTGTTGTTAGGATCAGAGAGGTGATCTTGAGTGAACTGGTGTATGCGTTCTCTCTCTTTTTGTGATTTCAGATCATCTGCTAGCACCCCATGTGGTCTGCGGAATAATCCATCTGCATCCCCGTTCTGCCTTTCTGGACGACAGAGAGTTTGAAAGAGAATGTGGACACTGCTGCTAACCACCTATAGCTGATCGCGTCAAGTTTTGCTGAGGTCAGAATGTAAGTTAGTGGATTGCTGTCCGTCACAACGGTGAAGTGGTTGCCATAAAGGTAGTCACTAAACTTTTCTGTAACTGACCACTTGAGCGCCAAAAACTCCAACTTATGCGCTGGATAGCGACTCTCGCTTCGTGACAGCCCCCTACTTGCATTGCCTATGACTCAGAGTTGATCCTCTTGCTCCTGATAAAACACAGCACGGAGCCCGGTGGTACTGGCGTCGGTGTGCAGTATATAGGGTTTCTGGGGGTCAGCAAAGGCAAGTACAGGGGCTGTAGTGAGTCTCTGGATGACTGCCTTGAAGGCTTGCTGGCAAGCTGGTGTCCAGCGACCTCTGAAGGGCTCTTTTGGGTCATGGTATCGATTCGTGTTCTGCCGTGCGTTTGCTTGTTTTGCTTTCTTATGGAGAGGTGGGTAGCCAGAGGTTAAGTTGTGGAGAGGTTTCACAATGCTAGAGTAGCCCCTAACGAACCTCCTATAGTACCCAGCGAAACCGAGGAACGACTTTAACTCTCGTAGGGTCTGGGGGACAGGCCATGTTTTAAGGGCTGAAATCTTCTCGGGATCAGTCTGAACGCCATTTCTGAAGACTACATGTCCCAGATAACGAACCGATGTCTGGAAGAAGACGCACTTTTCTGGGGACAACTTCAGCCCGAACTCTTTGAGACGAGTGAGCACTTTCATGAGTCTTTCCTCGTGCTCCTCGAGGGTTCTGGAGAATATTATCACTTCATCGAGGAAGACGAACGCATCTTTCAAATGCATATCCCCCATGCACCATTCCATTAATCTTTGGAATGTGCTCGGGGCGTTTCTCACGCTTTGAGGCATTCCGTTGAACTCCCAAAAACCGAGAGGGCACACGAAGGCCGTCTTCGGTTTGTTGGCTTCTTCAACCTTGATCTGGTAGTATCCCGACTTTAAGTCGAGAACAGAGAACCATTCAGGGCTGAGAATGTGTCCTCCAGCTTTGGAAGGTGGTACGCGTCTTTTATTGTCTGGAGGTTTAGACGCCTATCATTGATACACAACCGTACTTGGCCGTTCTTTTTCCGCACTACCACTATGGGCGACGCAAATGGCGATTCTGACTCCCTGATCACTCCTGCCTCAAGAAGCTCTTGGATGTGTCTCCGGACTGCTTCAATGTCCTGCGGGTGGATCGGTCGGGCATGTAGTTTGAAGGGTGTGTCATCTGAGAGTTTTATGCGATGCCGCTCCTGGTCTGTCCGGCCAAAATCCAGGTCAGGATGTGCGAAAACATCAGGCATGTTGCTGAGCTGCTGAGTGATGCGTTGCTTCCATTCAAATGGGACAGGAGAATCACCAAAATTGAAATTTATGGTGGGCTCTTGAGACGACTGGGCCTCCGAAGGTGTCTGGAGGGGTTCTGATTTCTTAGCCATGCTGTGCTCCTTTAATAGGATGGTTTGATAAGCACTAACCTCTGCAATAGTACACTTGGCAGGGATGACAACGTCGTGATCAGACTCATTGCTTATGACGACTGGCAACTTATGGGGCCGTAGCTGAGGGAAATCAACCAGACCAGCTTTTACCAGCAGGCCACCTGGCAAGGGGGAGGACAATGGATACTCAATGACAACTGATTTTTCATCCTGAAGACCACTGACCAGGGAAACCCCCTCACCCACTACAGTTTTTCCGGCTGGAATGACTTGTGGCATCTTGCATCTTCACTACCCCCTGGTGGGTGTTGCTTGCCTGCTTCCGTCTTAACTCAATGACTTTGAAGACTACTTTGTAGCCATGTGGAAGGGGCTGACGGTTAAGTCAGTCTCTGAGTAAATGTCGAACAGTACATCTAGGGTGTTCGTGCCTATGAGCATGAGGGATTGTGAAGTGTCAGGAACGACTAAGGCAAGAGTGTTTACATCTACTGGAACCCCTATAAAGTTCTTTGGAAAGGTTATGGTCATTTCTATATAGCCAAAGTGAGGCACTCCTCCTGCATGAACAAAGGCACTTTAGACAGACTCGCTGGTGGCATGAAAGCTAAGTCTTAGGCTGTGTTACTAAAAGCAGCACCGGTCAATCAGATTGGCAGAGATATTTTTTAAGTCTTCTGAATGTACTAGGCAACCATACTGATTTAAATGTCACATAACATCTTCTGTACATATTCCACAAACATACTGATTAAATGTTGTGGACCTAAAGGTCAAACAAAATAATTAGATTTTTCATCAGAATGATAGCGTTTCCTTTGATGTGTGCTCCATTTCCTCAGCAAGGAAGATGAAACTCTGGGTGTGCTTTTGAAGGAGAGTTGCACACCACCAACACCTCCGTCAGCAGCCACATCGTCACCATTAACCATGTCATTGTCCCCTCCAACTGTCACCCCCACTCTCCCCAGAGACCTGACTACACCCTCCACAACACTAAACCCATCAATCTCACAAAACACATCAGCCCTACCAGAGACTTCTACACCAGTACAAAGCGCAACAACCATTCCAATGACTGCTACTACACAACAAAAGACAACAGCGCTATCAATGACTGCTACAACACAACAAAACATAACAGCTATACCAATGACTCGTACAATACAACAGAACACAACAGCCTCACCAGAGACTGCTACAATACTACAAAGCACAACTGTCATACCAATTACTGCCACAACTGTACAAAAGACAACAGAAACACCAATGTCTGCTACTGCACAACAACACACAACAGTCATACCAATGGCGACAACTCAACAGAACACAACAGCCATACCAATCACTGCGACCACACAACAACACACAACAAATGCACCACTATCTACTACACAACAAAGCACAACAGCCACACCATTGACTGCTACTACACAACAAAACCCAACAGTGCCACCAATGACAGCTACAACTCAAGAAAACACAACAACCATACCAATGACAGCTACTACACCACAAAACACAACAGCCATACCAATGACAGCTGCAACTCAACAAAACACAACAGTCATACAAATGAGTGTGTCAACACAACAAAACACAGCAGCCGCACCACTGGCTTCAATTCAACAAAACACAACAGCCATACCAATGACTACTACAACACAACAAAACACAACAGCCATACCAATGACTACTACAACACAACAAAACACAACAGCCATACCAGTGACTACTACAACACAACAAAACACAACAGCCATACCAATGACTACTACAACACAATAAAACACAACAGCCATACCAATGACTACTACAACACAACAAAACACAACAGCCATACCAGTGACTACTACAACACAACAAGACACAACAGCCATACCAATGACTACTACTACACAACAAAACACAACAGTCATACAAATGACTGCGACAACACAACAAAACACGGCAGCTGCACCAGTGGCCTCAACTCAACAAAATACAACAGCGCTACCAGGGACTACAACAACACAGCAAAACACAACACCACAACAAATTACTGCTACTACACCACAAACTACAAAAGTCACACCAATGACTGCTACAACACAAGAAATTACAGCCATACCAATTGCTGCACCCACGCAACAAAACACAACGGCCACACCACTGGCTACAACTAAACAAAACACAACAGTGCTACCAATGACTGCCACTACACAAGAAAACACAACAGCCATACCAATGACTGCCACGACACCACAAAACACAACAGCCATTCCAATGACTGCCACTATACAACAAAACACAACAGCACAACCAATGACTACGACTACACAACAAAACACAACAGCACAACCAATCACAGCTACTACACAACAAAACACAACAGCACAACTAATGACTACGACTACACAACGAAACACAACAGCCATTCAAATGACTGCCACTACACAACAAAACACAACAGCACAACCAATGACTATGACTACACAACAAAACACAACAGCACAACCAACGACTGCCACTACACAACAAATACAACAGCACAACCAATCACAGCTACTACACAACAAAACACATCAGCACAACCAATAACTGCCACTACACAACAAAACACAACAGCACAATTGATGACTGGTACTACACAACAAAACACAACAGCCACACCAATGATGACTACAACCCAACAAAACACAACAGTCATCCAAATGACTGCGACAACACAACAAAACACTACAGCCATACCAATGACTGTACAGCCATACCAACACAACACAACAAAACTTCATAATTAGTGACTGCTACTACACAACAAAACACAACAGCCATGATAGTAACAGCTACTACACAACAAAACACAACAACTCTAGTAATGAATGCTACAACCCAACAAAATACAACTGCCATACCATTGCCTGACACAACAGAACAAAACACATCATCACAATTAATGACTGCTACTACACAACCAAACACAACTGCCATACCACTTGCTACAACAGCTCAACAAAACACAACAGCCATGATAGTTATTGCTACTACACAGCAAAACACAACAGCCACACCACCGGCTACAACAGCACAACAGAGCACTACAGTCCTACCAATAAGTGCAACAACACAACAAAACACAACAATAGGATCTCCAACGACCATACAGCTAAACACAACAGCAATTTTTCTCAACACTACCATGCAGCACAATGCAACAGAACTACCACTGACAACTGCAACACAAGAAAGCACGAAAGCACTATCAATGACTGCAGCAACACAACTAAATACGACAACACTGCTACTGACTTCTACAACACAAGAAAATACAACGATTATTCACCATGATTTTACCATGCAACAAAACACAACAGTGCTACCACTGACTGCGACGACAAAAGGCAACACAATACTGGGTGTTAGAATAGGACAAAACGCAACAGCACTTCCTCCAAATACTATGGCACAAGAAAACACAACAGCACTATTAATGACTCCAACAACACTGCAAAACACAACTAATACACTGTCCAGTACAACCATGCAGCAAAACACAACAGCATTCCCGTTGACTACCACAACCCAAGAAGACACAGTCATGCTTGACAGCACTCCAACACAGCAGAGCACAACAACAACACGTCTACTGACCTCTGCAACGCAACAAAACACAACAGCTATTCTGCTCAATCCAACCATACGGGAAGACACAACAGCACTACTGCTTACGTCTACCACAAAACAAAGTACAACAGATAATACACAAGAAAACTCAACAGCTGTACCACTGACAGTTTCAGATTCAGATTCAGAAAACTTTATTGATCCCAGGATGAGCAATTCATTTGCAGCTTTCCAGCGTCACAATCACACAGACAACATTCATATAGCATGCATCAGCACTCAATCAATCAACAACGGGGGTAAGTGAAGTAAATAAATAAGTAAATGGCCTCAAATTAAAATACCTACATTACCACAGTAAGATACGTACAAATAAAAATGTAATAGATGGACATGTTGCATCTCTCCATGCACTGCCCTGTGCAAGAACGATGCCAATTTATCAGTGGATACCACTAGAATTCAGGCATCTTATAGCCGAAGGAATAAAACTGTACAAATATCGATTAGTTCTCCCCAGGGGAGCATGATAGCGGCGACCAGAGGGCATCTTCTTGAACTTGAGAGCCAGAGCGTGGTGAGGCTGGCTCATTATAGTCTTTGCCTTCCTCACTACCTGGTCTCTCTGCAACTCTCTCTGCTTGACTCCAATGATCTTGGAGCAAACATTCACAATGCCATGCAATTCATTTTTATCCCTTATGGATAATCCTTTAAACCAGCAAATGAAAGAAAAAGTTAAAAGATTTTCAATAAATGAACGATAAAAGTTGGTCAGGATCCTTTCACTGACATTTAAGGAGTTCAGCTTCCTCATCAAGTAGACTCTCTGTTGTCCCCGTTTAACAATGGACTCAGTGTTAATATCAAACTTGAGTTTACAATCAAAGACCGTCCCCAAATAATTGTACGACTCCACAATCTGAACTTCTTCTCCATGTATAATGCTTGTTTTCCGTTCAGTGTTGTGTCTAAAATCAATAATCAGCTCTTCAGTTTTTGATACATTTAGGTCCAGAAGGTTGTCATCGCACCAGTTAACAAACTCTGTTAGTGCAGGTCCATGGTCAGACTCAGAACTGTTTAGTAGAGAAACAAGGACAGAGTCATCAGAGAACTTAACAAGAAGCCTGCCCTCCTGAGAAGCCCTACAGCTGTCGGTGTACATGATAAATAAAAGGGGTGACAAAACACAACCTTGAGGTGAACCTGTATTTGATACAGTCATCCTGGACATTTGACCATTCACCAGAACCCGCTGGACTCTTCCAGTGAGGAAGTTTAAAATCAGCATGAGAAGCTGATCTGGAAGATTAAAATGAGATGCCAGTCTCTCTATTAGAATATGAGGCTGCATCTTGTTAAAAGCAGAGGAAAAGTCAGCAAATAGGAGTCTGGCATGACATCCTGGTTTTTCTAGGTGCTTGTACACAGTGTCCAGTATAAGGAGTTTTGCATCCCCCACACCTTTATTCGGCTGGTAAGCAAATTGCAAAGGATCAAGTTCACCATCTAAAAAAGACCCAATAATGTGTTTTAGGATCCTTTCGTACGTTTTCATTACCAATGAAGTAAGTGCTACTGGTCTGAACTCATTTAGTTCTTTGGACTGATTTGATTTCGGGATGGGTATGATGGTTGATGTTTTCCAGATTGTGGGTATCTGCCCAGATCAACACACCCCTGAAAGAGTTCGGTGAAGACAACACTGAGCTGGTCTGCACAATAATGTAAAGTAGCCCACAGATGAAATCAGGTCCAGCAGCTTTCCTCACATTGACCCTCCTAAGTAAAGTTGTGACTCTTTCCTCAGATATCACAATTTCGCTCAGAGGCTCAAGGGACATTTTACATTCAGATATATTTTCAGAGAAATCAGGCTGTTCAAAACGAGAAAAAAAGGAGTTAAAAGAGTTAGGCAAGTCAGAATTATCCACTCCATTCACCCTAATAAACCTTTTGGTCTCCCTAGCCTGTTACAACCATACGGGAAGACACAACAGCACTACTGCTTACGTCTACCACAAAACAAAGAACAACAGATAATACACAAGAAAATTCAACAGCTGTACCACTGACAGTTGCAGTACGACAGAACACAACAGCTATTCTTCTCAATACAACCACACAGCTAAACTCAACTGCACTACCACTGACTGCTACAACACAACAGTACACCACGGTACCACCACCGACTGCTACAACAGAACAAAACACAACAGCTGTTCTATTCAGTAGCACTGCTGATAAAAATACTACAGCTCTCCCACTGATTGAAACTACAAAACCCAAAACCAGTGAAGTTGGAACGTTGTGTAAATCATAAATAAAAACAGAATATAATGATTTGCAAATCCTTTTCAACCTATATTCAATTGAATAGACAGCAAAGACGAGTTACTTAATATTCGAACAGGTAAACTTTGTAATTTTTTGCAAATATAAGCTCATTTGGAATTTGATGCCTGCAACATGTTTCAAAAAAGCTGGCACAAGTGGCAGAAAAGACTGAGAGAATTGAGGAATGCTCATCAAACACTTATTTGGAACATCCCACAGGTGAACGGGCTAATTGGGAACAAGTGGGTGTCATGATTGGGTATAAAAGCAGATTCCCTGAAATGCTCAGTCATTCACAAACAAGGATGGGGCGAGGGTCACCACTTGGTGAACAAATGCGTGAGCTGATTGTCGAACAGTTTAAAAGCAACATTCCTCAACGAGCTATTGCAAGAAATTTAAGGATTTCATCATCTACGGTCCGTAATATGGTCAAACGGTTCAGAGAATCTGGAGAAATCACTGCACATAAGCGACAAGGCCGAAAACCAACATTGAATGCCCGTGACCTTCGATCCCTCAGGCGGTACTGCATCAAAAACCGACATCAGTGTGTAAAGGACATCACCACATGGGCTCAGGAACACTTCAGAAAACCACTGTCAGTAACTACAGTTCGTCGCTACATCTGCAAGTGCAAGTTAAAACTCTACAATGCAAAGCGAAAGCCATTTATCAACAGCACCCAGAAACGCCGCCGGCTTTGCTGGGCCCAGCTCATCTAAGATGGACTGATGCAAAATGGAAAAGTGCTCTGTGGTCTGACGAGTCCACATTTCAAATTTTTTGTTTTTGGAAAATGTGGACGCCATGTCCTCCGAACCAAAGAGGAAATGAACCATCCGGACTGTTATAGGCGCAAAGTTAAAAAGCCAGCATCTGTGATGGTATGGGGGTGTATTAGTGCCCAAGGTATGGGCAATGTGGTGGAAATTCTTATTTCATAGTGTGTACCTCCTGAACTGTAGCTGTCGCTGTTTATATAAGGATTTGCTTAATGTAACCTTCCGGCCCTTTCTCTTAGTTCACTGTAACTCCTCCCCTCCTTTTTATGAATAAGATCTGTGGTCACCCCCGTTTCTGGGAGTCTCCACCTACGACTTTTATCTGTAAAGTGTGGCTTCCCGTGCACGTATAAACTAATATCAACTGCCTTTGACTGAGTGTGTCATTACTTATTGCTTACAATACTTAAAATACACAACGCAGAAGTGGAAATCCCCCACAATCAGTTTTTGGTGCCGTGACCCGGCTCGGAATTGCATCAGGATCTGGACTTCTGCTTGTTTCCAGAGGAACGGTTCAAGCGCACTGTAAAAAACCAAGGAGTTTTCTCTCCATCCCTTGCTCTGGAACGAAACAGAGTTCTGCCTGTGGGTGAGAAGGAGTACCCGCAAAATATTTGAATCTGTTTTAACATGCTCAGTCTTATAGCGGGTGATCAACCCTGTAATATTAATTGGAGTAAACTTACGGTTTTAAGACTTGAACTGTTCATTATTAAATTTTTCAGGTTCTTGGCGTTTCTAGGTTGTAATATCCTAGGTACCTCTTCATAAAACCCCCAGGGTTTTTTGATATTGACAATGGGAACAGTACATACTCGACGCTGTACAAACTGTACCAAGGGGTACAAATACGACTATTGTAGTGCTGATTTGTGAATTAAATCTAGACGGTTCATTGCTGAATGAAGACCGATAGCACTTGCGGAATAGATTCAAAGCCGAAGAAATCTATTCTTGCCTTAATTCATAGTCGGCTTGAGTAAGAGACATTTTAAGATCGTGGTGAGCTTAAGTTAAAGCGTGATTCTTTGAGAATTGAGAGAACACAGACAGGGGAACTGGGGAAAGAGTGCAGGTTGGTCATAAAAAGGGGGGTGCAAAGGGTTATGATACTAAGAGGGAAGATCCAGTTGAATCTATTGCAGAAAGGGTAAAATTAATTCATGCAACCACATTTCTAATGCGGGTTGTTGCTGTGGGACCAGATCCCAATGATCATGTTTTAGTTTATAGGCCTTGGACCCCTACTGAATTATGTGCTATGGTTAACCAATTCTCTAAACCCGATAAAAATCCTACTGGGTTTATTAATCACTTAACCACTGTTTGTAATTGCTATGACCCCACTCCCAGAGACATCCAACAGTTAATGCTGGCCTGTTTTGGGGAACGCTTTGAGGAGGTAAGACAAGCTATGGCTATTCCTGATTTAGACGACTGGAATTTGCATAACACACGAGAGGACTGCATAAGAACTATTGGAACAGCAGTTAATGTGTATGCAGGGCGCAATGCATGTCTTTCTAACATCACCTCCTGCAGGCAAGAGGACACAGAAACTGTAAAGGCCCTTTGTCGCAGATTTAAAATCTTATGGGAGACAAACAGTGGTATGGGCGAGGACGAAGGTCAGGCATTTCAAGTGGCTTGCTTTGTGAATGGGCTATTGCCTCACATATCAAAACACTTGAAATTAGTGATGCTGAACTGGGAAAGGTCTCCATTTGCAGATGTTAAAATGGCTGCCTCGAATGTAGAAAGGCAGTACAGGGATAAGAAACGAGCGGTCGTAAAAGAGCTTGGTGTGTTTTATTCACAGCAACCTCCAGACGCTTATTTGCAAAACAATAGAGGCAGAGGTAGAGGCGGAAGTAGAGGAAGAGGAAATGGCGCATTGTTTCGAGGGGGTTATAGAAACAAAAATCAGCAGGGGGGGGCCTGGAGTACAAACTAAGATCAATGACTGTTGTTTTGAGTGTGGAGGTTCTGGGCATGTAGCTGCTGTTTGCTCAAATAGGATTCAGTGTTACACCTGTGGGGGATGGGGTCGTCTCTCTAAATGGTGTTCCAAAGATTCTGCTATCCCTACTGCACCCCCTGTGGCTAACTTCACAGTTAACAGCCCTTTTCCTGAAGAAAAAGAATAGGACAACCAACAGAAAGCAATAGAGAGGTGTAATCAATGTCCTTTGCATACACTTACTAAAGTCTCTAAGGAGGAACCAACACTTAACTTGAGTATTAATGGTAAAAGTTTTCAATTTTTAGTTGATACAGGAGCTACAATTTCATCTTTCAGAACTGAAGAGATTGATTTACCCCATTCGGGTAAAGAAGTTTTAACAGTTGGAATTGCTGGAGTACCTCAACAGACTCCAGTATCTGCTCCTGTTACAGTAACTTCAACTTTCCACCCATTTACAGCAACTCATTCCTTTTTGTTAACCTCAAATGCTCCTGTTAATTTGTTGTGTAGGGATTTGCTATGTAAGATGAATTGTAAAATACATTGTACACCTGAAGGGGTATTTTTGGAAGTGCCATATGAACATCATTATGAACTCAATTTAATGATGCAACAGATACTAATTTCGATATTTTAACAACCTCTTAGAAGCATGTTTACTTCCAGCAAAATTGGCTGTTATACATTGTGTAGCACATTCCTCTTCCACCTCTCTAGTTGCTAAAGGTAATGCTAGGGCTGATGCATGTGCCAGACATGCCGCGGCCACACCTTCCCTGTTGGTTAACCAAAATCCTCAAAAAGTTTTGAAGGACCCTGTCCCCTCTCTTAATGATGTCGCTGTTTTACAGAATCGCGCTGAGGCTGAGTGGGCGACATGGGTATCTGTGGGGTGTCATAAAGGTTCGGATGACATCTGGCAACACCCTGATGGTCGTATTGTAGCTCCCCGTGCAATACTACCTATTCTGGCTCAAGTGTCCCATGGTGCTAGCCATGTGAGCAAAGGGGGGACGATTGCTACCATAAACAATTTATGGTATGCTCCTGGGGCAACACAGCAAGCAGCGCTGTGGTGCAAAAGATGTCTTATCTGCCAGCAGCACAATGTTGGGAAACCAGAGCAGACCAAGAGAGGAGCGCATCCTCCCCCTTGGGGACCTTTTGTAAATATGCAAATAGATTTTATTCAGTTAGAGAACTGTTTAGGTTTTGAGTATGTTTTAGTTATTGTAGATATGTTTTCAAAATGGGTTGAAGCTTTCCCTTGCCGGAATTGTGATGCACAGTCGGTTGTGAAAATTCTGTTGAGGGAAATCGTACCCAGGTATGGTATTCCTCACTCCATCAACAGTGACAGAGGAACGCATTTTACAGCCCAGGTAATGAGAGATCTTAGCAAAGCTCTCTCTATAAAACTCAACTTTCACATCCCATGGCATGCTGCCTCTGCAGGAGGCGTGGAAAGGCAGAATGGCATATTGAAGAACAAGCTGGCCAAACTCTGTAGGGAAACGGGGTTAAAGTGGCCAGATGCCTTACCACTAGCCTTAATGTCTATGAGGTCAACACCCAATAGAGTAACTGGTTTATCTTTGCATGAAGTGTTAATGGGGCGGCCCATGTCGACTCCATTAATGCCTCTTCTACCTCTCTCTGAAGTTGAATTGCTATTAGCCAATAAGAGAGCCCTGCTGTAATACAAGGCTTTATGTGCTCAGTTAAAACATCTGCATCCCCAGGTGAGGCTTGCGCAACCGCAGCCTCCAGACCGTCCATGTCATACTTTTGTACCTGGGGATTATGTGTACATGAAAGTCTTTAAAAGAAAAAATAAGTTGTCTCCCAGGTGGTCAGGTCCATTCCAGGTGCTCCTGACTACGGATACTGCAGTGAGGTGCCAGGAAAGAGCCACTTGGGTCCATGCGTCACACTGCAAGCGAGCACGAGACCCTGCTGCTGCTGAATAAGAGGCTGACAGAAAGCAGACGCTATCAGTCACCTCCAGATAATCAGGTGTAACGTTCCTAGTTGCCCAAATGTCAGTTTTTGTAGTAGATCAGAATACTGCACTCATACCATCGTTTCTGTTCTCTCAATCAGGTTGGAAAATTGTACTAAAGATTTTCTATCGCATCCGTGCATAGCCTTCTGGTGATGCACCGAGGGCTAAGTAAGCGCAACATAGATTCATCCATCGGTGTCATATTACCAGTGAAGCTAATGAAACATAATATGTATTGTTATTGCTGTACTGTTATTACAATCGTCAGAAACTACGTGGACGGGTGTGGATGGTTTCTAGGTTTGAATGAGAAGTCCATGCCTGCAGTCACAGCGTTGGCTAGCATAATCAAGACAAACTTGGCTACCTTTCTCAGCTGCTAGAGGGAGGGATGACCGCAGCACCCAGCATACATATTTATTTTGGTGTCAACGCACCAGCGTCTTCCCGAAATAATAATAAAATCCTTTGGAAAGTTACTCCGAGTGCTCCAGTTATCCCTTGGTCAGTTCGTTAAGAAGTAGTAGTTTCTCTCGAGTCTGCAGTCCTCGACCGTAAGGAGACATCCTCCTCTGGCTGGAATATGTAAACACTGTCGAACAACTGATGAAAGTAGTTGGCTAGTGCACACAGCTGTTAGCAGTGACAGCGCGCAGTGATCGCTATTGAGAGAAAGTAGCCCCAAGCAATTACAAGATGTGACTTTTTGGAAAACCAGGGTATTGTTGTGCAAATAAATCACTCGTTCGAACACATACTGTTTTGAGAAGAAAAACGTTTTACTTTGCAGACCCCAGGAAACCTGCCGGAACTACTTTCGCTTTGACCAAAACTTGATAGAACTCGGCTCACAGGACACTGTCGGGGGAAAGTCAGTGTGTGTGCACGAGACTAAAGACGGTGATGCCATACAGCTTCATGTGAAAAATCCCGAACTATCCCTTTAATTAGAGCATTCTTCTGGCTGGGATGAATCACAATAAAATGAATAATCTTCACCGTCCGAGGACGGGGCATGAAAACGCAATGGTTACGATTAATCTGACTCCATAGAACAAGTAGAATACAAAATTTAGCTATATCCTCGTTAAAAATCTGACTCCAAATTAGAATTCGAATTGATAATTTAGGGAACACCTGTGTGGATTTCGAGACAAATCTGCCATCAGATACCGCAGCGCAAACCATCATTGCTCAGTAAATACGTCCCCTGGGTTAATTAAACGCAGCTGTCCTGGAATCAATTCGACAATACTTCCTTTGGTCAAACGAGACTACCTTGATAGCAGCTTCGAGGCTTAAACAATATAGCACTGAGCGTGAACGTATCAAGAACCCAGATTATATATATATATATACCCAAGGGCTCCTTAGAAAGATCAACCAGACACCGGCATATAAATAAAATACACGCCCAAGGGTATCTTTAATAGCTAAACCTTAAGAGCCGGTATTCCATAAATCCTTAAGGGGTAAAACATAATCCCAAATCTAACTAGGAGCCGCTAGGAGCCGCAGTGTCCTTACGATCGGGCGTTGAGGTAACCTGCGAGCAGGCTACTGTTTGCAATGGGGCCGAGGGAGTGATAAGAGAGCCTGCACGAAACCCGGGCTTTTGACAGGGCACCGCGTTCGTCCACGAATGCAGCATTTGATTAGTCGAACTTCACAGCCCCCAAATTCAAATTTGACAGCTGAACTCTCGCAGGGCTGGCGTTAAGCCTCATTCACACATCGCTACTCGCCCATCTCTGAGCGAGAACCATCAACGGAATGTGAACGTGTTCCAGCAGAATGTGGCGAGGACTGGCGACTCGAGGACTAGGGATGCGATGTGGGCGGGTACGGACATAAAATATTTTTTACTGTCAGCAATGCGAGTGAAGCGAGTTACCAATGGGAATGTAGGAAAGAGATGATTCACTTGATGTGAACAGACAGTTCCACAGACAGTTTGAACACCGCAACGCACAAGAATTTTCGTTCCTACATCATGTCTGAGGAGCAGCTAATAATAGCCATCTCAAGCCAGCCGGAGCTCTATGATACCACCCTCAACAATTATAGAAATAAAAACCGAAAGGATGACGCATGGAACAGAGTGTCTGCAATCATCTGCGTTTCAGGTGAGAGCATGTTTTAAATTACGTTTTTCTCTTTAGCCGAATATGCTTTTGGAAGCTAATTGTCAGCTAACTGTGGACGTCAAACCATGCCTTAGCTGACAATAGAAAACAGAAAAGGCGATCACAGAAAAGTGGTACTATTTATGATATACATACCAACAAAGTGTATAAACAGAAGGATTTTATTAATTGCAATACCACATTTGTCATCTATTGCCTGTCTTGCCCGTGTGTGGAGGGTTATTTTTATATCGGCCGCACTAAAAGACGCCTGAGGGATCGCCTTGCTGAGCATAAATACGCAATTGGCATTAAGAACTGTGATTATCCTTTTAGCCAGGTTCATAGCGCCAATGACTCTCTATTGCGTATTGAGGGTATTGAACACATTGGACCTTTGGTCAGGGGTGGTGACAGAATCCAGAAACTTAATCAAAGGGAAGTTTTCTGGATTCATCGACTAAGTGCGTTGAGCTATCCAGGCCTAAATGAAGATATTGATTTTACTTGTTTCTTGTGATGCCTTTTATATTTGTAAATACAGATGGACTTTCTTCTCTGTAGTTTTTTTATCTCCTGTGCAAATGCGCTGTTATCATATGTATGTATATGTCTTTATTATTTATGTGATTCTTTGATAAATATGTATGCGCATATTGTGTTTGTATGTCTTGTGGATATGTGTATTTATTTGTTTTATGCATACGTTTCTACTTACCTGTCAGGTGTTGGGTCAGATGACTTTCTTTCATTGGCTGTGTATGGTATATAGGTGAGACCACACCCATTGTCTCTCTTTGAAGCCCTGATGAAGACCCATTGCGGTCGAAACATGTTGGCTTTTTTAATGTTCTAGCCACTATAATAAAGGCTTTTTAATTACTTTTTCCTTCCATTTTTACATGTGAGTGCCTAGATTGCCTTCTCGTTTTTGAATAATTATTTTCCCCCTTTTTCCAAGAGCACCCAACGTACTTTTTTTTCTTCTATTTACTCTTATTATTCAGAGCAACCGATCTTCTCTGTTTTTTCCTGGTACTATTTATGTGTTCATTTTATGCATTTAGAATTGTCAGCGATCTTAACCAAGGCGGATAATGACGTGTATGCACCCACTGGCATTTTATACAGCCACAACTTGCTTCCCTCTGACACGTTTGCAGTGGGAAGTAAACCATCGGGAAGCCATGGCAACCGACGCTGACGGTAGATAATTTTTCTGCCGGCGAGTACAATTTCAGCAAGCAACAAGGGGCTATGGGCAAGTAGCGATATGTGTGAATGCGGCGTAACACCTGAAAATTCGGCAGCAATTATTCACAATAATCAAGTGGCAATTGAACACACGGCTTCTCTCCCTCATGCGATCTAAAAGCGACAAACTAATGGGCAACACAGTGGGTAGCAGCAAGTGTGTGTATATATATATATATATATATATAAACCTTGGTTAAGATGTGTTAAAAGCCTTAAAATAAATTCAATTTTTATTGCAGAAGTATGTATACTCTCACACTGAAAATTGTAGAAAAATGTAACCTTCAACTCAAGTGAATTTTACGGGAAAAAAAAATCCCTGACAAAGAATTTTTTTTTTCATAAAATCATCTGTTCCACAATTATTGGCACCCCGAACAATTCCGAGGAAATCAATGTAATTGAAGTATTTCTGTCATTTCTACAGTAGTTTACAAAGTTGATCAGAGTATCAAGGAACATTTAATTAGTAATTCATCACGTCCTGTTTCCCTGGGGTATAAATATGACGTGACACAGAGGCCATTACTCTTATCCACTCTTCAACATGGGAAAGACAAAGGCACACATCATTCAAGTAAGGCAGATGTGTGCCGACCTTCACAAGCCAGGCAATGGCCACAAGAAAATAGGCACTCACTTGCACCAACCCATATCTTCTGTCAGAGGAACCATTAAGAAGTTTAAAACAACTGGAACAGTGGTAAACAAGCCTGGACGAGGACGCAAGGTTATTTTGCCACCACGCACAGTGAGGAGGATGGTAAGAGAAATAAAAAGTTCTCCAAAGCTCGCTGTTAATGAATTGCAACAAATGGTAGCATCTTGGGGTCACAAAGTCTCCAAAACAACCATCAGGCACTATCTACATGCCAACAAGCTGTTTGGAACACATGCACAGAAAAAACCTTTTCTCACTCATTATCATAAACGCAAACGTCTGGAGTTCGCTAAGCGGTATTGGGACTTCAACTGGGACCGTGCGCTTTGGTCAGATGAGCCCAAGATAGAGCTTTTTGGCAACAAACACTCAAAGTGGGTCTGGTGGAACACAAAAGATGAGTATGCAGAAAAGCACCTCATGCCCACTGTGAAGTATGAGGGAGGATCGTGATGCTGTGGCCCTGTTTCTCTTCCAGAGGCCCTGGGAACCTTGTTAGGGTGCATGGCATCATGAATGTTTGAAATACTAGGACATTTTATATCAAAATCTGGTGGCCTCTGCCTGAAAGCTGAAGATGGGTCGTCACTGGCTCTTTCAGCAAGATAATGCCCCTAAACATGTGGCCAAATCTACACAGAAATGGTTCACCAGACCAGTGGCGGTTTTTCGCGGAGGCCAAGGGAGGCCTGGCTTCCCCAAAAATTATTGCAAGAAAGAAAAAATATAAATACGCTTCACCACAATGTATTTTATATTGTTGTCATTTCCTTGTCAAAACACTACATCGGCGCACTTCTGCTTTGGCGGAGCGTGAGGAGCAAAACAGCGCCCCTCCTGTCAAGCTCTCATTGTGTATTACACTTCGTGTCTCATGCCCTCCGCCCTGGCTGTCAGTGCGGAGGCCAGCTTCACTTGGCCTCCTTTAGGAAAAAAAACAGCCCGTATTAGCCAATCAGATTGAAACAAGGCTCATCGCTTTATGCTCGATGCATCATTAAAAAAAAACGAGGGAGGCCAGATCAAATCTGGCTTCCAACCAATCACAAACTGTTACGGAAAATACACACACAGCCAGCCCAAGAGAGTATAGGCATTGAAGGGGAGTCAGAGAATGGATGGTGACAGGGACCTTGAGTTTCTTGTAAAAAAATGACTTCACAAAACTTCCGTTTGAGGTTCAACTAAAAGTCAAGCGGGACGGTAGGCCGACTCCAAAGTTCAATTTAACTAAGGGGAGAGCTGATGGAAAAGTTCGCTCTTTTTGTGTAGCTAACTATGCTAGAAACGAGTGGCTAACAGGAAGTGCCGAGCTTAACCGGCTTTTCTGCTGGCCTTGTCTCCTATGGCCCGCCGTGGCCTTTTTGATTACCGGGCTGTTGTCGCATTTTTCTTATGTGATGCATAAAATGTGGTGTTTTATTCTTGTCGTGTCAAGTGGATTTCAGAGCATGATGGCTAAGCTATACTGTTTTTTTATACTCTCAGTCCTTACCGAGACTGCATTTAGGTCCGCTGACATTAGCTGCACTATCAGCTGACAGCTGTAAGGTTTACTGTTCATAGCGCTGCAGCACGGTTGATATCAATTTTTATAACAACCTTTGCAACTATGTGTTTTATATTTAGTTTATGTAATTCAGACGTTGCGCACGGGTTGTGCATTCATGTTGAGTGTGTTTTTGGATGCATGAATATTGGGCATCCTTGTGATTTGTTAATTTCAGTTGCGAGGCTGCCACATATGACATTGTTACTTCTAATGTCGGTGGAAGGAAACTGTGTTTCTGTACAATAGTCCACGGCTATCTTGCAAATGCTTTTGTTGCCAATTAATTAAATATGAGTCAGAGAGAAGCATTGTCCACAAAACGGAACTTCATTAATACTGTCTGTGAAAGCAATGGCTAAAATGTTTTTGTTATATCTAGATCTTGTCATAATTGCCGTCTGATCGCTATGTTTTTATCTTTCTGCTGTAATAAAGCTACGAGACGTTCACCAGCTTTGCATGGGCTTCCTCTAACTTACATACCACTGTGTGCCAGAGCCATACACACGCGCTGAGCCCGAAGCGCGCACCCACAGCTCTCCCTCGCGCTGTCACTCTCTCTCTCACACACGCGATCCTCTTTTTTTAATCGTTTTTTTTTCACTAAAATGAATGAGAGGTCGGTAGAATAAAGGTACTGTAACAGTAGGCTAATTTGTTTGTGTGACAGTTGTTGGGTCCTGTCACAAGAAGTGTCTCCTAATAACACGTTAACACCGAATTAAATTCGTTGTTCATTCTGGCTTCCTCGGTAATTTTTGTCACGGGCCGCCACTGCACCAGACACAGAATCAAGCTTCTCCCATAGCCATCTCAGTCCCCAGACTTCAACCCCATTGAAAACCTGTGGAGTGAGCTGAAGAGTAGAGGACCCAGGTCGCTGGATGATTTAGAGAGATTGTGCAAAGAGGAATGGTTGAAGATCCCTCTTTCTGTATTCTCCCATGTTGTGAACCATTATAGAAGAAGATTAGGTGCTGTTTTGTTGGCAAAAGGGGGTTGTACAAAGTATTAACATCAGGGGTGCTAATAATTGTGGCACACATGATTTAATGTAAAATAATTATTTCTTAATGTGAGATTTTTTTTCACCCTGAATAAAGGCACTTGAATTAAAGGTTGGATTTTCTTCTTTTTGTCATTGTGGTCGTATATTATTTAGAATCTTATCACATCTTAACCAGGGGTGCCAATAATTATTGAGGATGCTGTATATATATAGTTTGTATATATAATGTTGATGATTCTGTCGATTATATGCTCTATGTGAGTAATGAAATTCTCCCCTTGATCTAAACACTGGTGGTGGCGGTGAGGAACTGCTGCTGGAACATTTCCTGATTAATTTGAAATAATGCTTTTCACAGAGATTATCACAAAGACGCTCTACATTGAGACATCAAATAAAACAATGAAGGAGCAGTGCCCAGCCTAATCCCCCCTACAGCAATGAGGCAAAAAACTCCCAGTAGGGAGAAAAATCCTCAAACAGTGGTGAGAAAAAACTCCCCAGTGGGAAGAGATCTCAGGAGGAACCTGGCTATAGAGGGGAAGCCCAACCTCCACGGGTTTGCTAATTAATAATAAAATAAAGTAATAATAGAATAAAATGGCAATTAAGTTCAATTAAAGTCCATCTAAATAGATGTATCAGTCGCTCCAGGAAGTGGCATGTCGAGGATGGAGCTGAACTGGACGAAGATGAGGACAGCAGGACAGTACCAGCCAGCGCTCATGGAAGCACGGGGCTTGGACGGTCCAGGACTCAGGGTCTGGGCGTTCTTCAGAGGATGGTGTTGAGGTGAAGGAGGGTTGCAGAGCGTGTCAAAACTGGTCAACAGTGTATAATTGCGTATACGCTTGTTGAGTAGGATGTCTCTTTTATTATATAGCATATAATTTATTTTTCTGTGAACATAAGTGTGTTTATTTTCTATTCATTGTGTTTAATTGTGTGATCTGCCTCTTGGTCTGAAGGATGAAACAAATTATTTGTGTTTATGCCATTGGAGATCTTGTCTTCAGATCTTGTTTTTCAATCGTTTTGTAACCAGGGTAAGTTAACCGATTGTCAAGACCCATTGAGAAAGAACAAATATAAAGCTTCTGGAGCAGTTTAATGCTGAAGTGTTTTGCTCACAGCCAAAACTGTAGAGGTACCTCTGTTTTGCAACGGGACAAAAAACGAATAAATCCAGATATAAGTCAGTACTTCTTTACACTGACGATGTTCTTGAGCCAGCTACTCCACAGCTGCCAGTTGACATTCCACCTCTGGACTCGCCCAGCCTCTGATCTCAAACCGAACATTAATGTGAATGTGTGTGTCCTGCAGGATTTCACCATGACCCTGTATCTGCGGCACTACTGGAAGGACAAGCGCCTCGCCTTCCCTTCCAGCAGCAACAAGAGCCGCACGTTTGACGCGCGGCTGGTGAAGAAGATCTGGGTGCCCGACGTCTTCTTCGTCCACTCCAAACGCTCCTTCATCCATGACACCACCATGGAGAACATCAGGCTGAGAGTCTATCCTGATGGCAACATTTTGTACAGTGTCAGGTACTGCCTCCTGACCAAAGAGGGCACTGTCTTGTAAATGGTAGCTTTAAACTTTTTTCTGGTGCGGTACACAACAGTGGCTCCTTTGTTTAGTTTGCCTTTTATAACTTTTCATTTGATGTTCCTTCACTGATTTTCAAGTGTGGCACTGCAGGTCGTAAATAAAACCACATCGAAAGTAAAAGGGTAAAATTCTGTGTTAAGTTGCTCTACGACACCAAGATAGTGATCAAAGGATATGTTACTGGGTTCCCATTTCAAAAATACATTTTTGTTATTCACATTCAAAAGGCAGATCCATTGTTTGCTATCATAATTGAGCAATTACGTTCCGTAAGCACCTTTCAAGGGTGCGGTACCATAGATGTTGATTTGAATGAACACTTTCCTGTAAAGCATAAGCCCGTAGGAGAACTGTATTTCGGAACACGCCGGTAACGCCTTTTCTCAAAAGGACAAACTGCACACATATTGACCTTTCTTTTGTTTGGCTGAATATGCGAATGCCCTGGTATCCAGAGTCATTGATGCTGAGATGAGCACTGAAGAGAGAGCAGAGGATACTGTATCTGTGTATCTCACTGAGATGAAAAAGGAGGAGAGAGACAGAAAAAGAGGGATTAAGGGAGAAAGAGGGCAAGCAAATATAATTCGGTGGCAAGGAGAGAGAGCTGTAATTGAAGCACCTATTACTAAAACCCCATAAGTCACACTTGACTTGACTTGACTTGTGGGGTTTTAGTAATCAGTGCTTCAATTGTGAATGAGTGTTTCAACATCCGCAGCACATACTGCAAATGGCATCAATTTTTTTGTCTTTTAGGGTCACAGTTACTGCTTTGTGTTCAATGGATTTCAGCAGATTTCCTCTCGACACACAGAACTGCTCCTTGAACTGGAGAGCTGTGAGTATGAGTAATCTGTGTCCAACACACACATACACGCACACAAGTGCACGCATGCACGCACACACGCACACACACACACACACACAGTTTCTCTATCTAGGCATGTGCCAGTACACAGTCCATACTTACACACTCCATATTTACACATTATTTCTGTCCAGGAAAACTTTTTTTAAATGGTTATTTATTTTATCTCAGCAAAGGGCACCATGTCCTATATGTGATAAACAACGCAACAGACTGAAATCAGATTATCTTCAAAAAATTTACAAGGCCTAATTTCTATGTGAAAGACATGTGAAAGTGCGGGTCCTGCTTAAAGCGGTAACGATACATTTTTGTGGAGAAAGTGTTTCCCCATTACGCATATAACTTCTCTGGGGTGCGTTTCCCAAAAGCGTAGTTGCTAACTGAGTTAGCAACTTACATAGTTCGTCCATTCACAGGCAATGGGTCCAACTATGTTAGTTGGCATCTGTGATTTCAGGAAACGCACCCATGAACTTCCTGTGCCTGTTGTAATGGGCTGCTGGCAGGCTTATCCGGTACAGACACATTTCCACATCATGGATGGGACCCACTGTGTGAAGTGCTGACTATAATATGGCCCAATGTGGCACGTAAACCTGCTGGGTGACACATGATCGGTGGAAGAGTCACTCAGGGTCAGAGAGGCCAACTTTAGAGTACTGCGGTGACAGTGTCATTGCTTGTTCACAGCAGGTGACGGACAGGAAATCCCCATGAAAATGCGTAATGGCGTTCAGCCGCGATCTGTCTTTACTCAAATTGGAAGCCATTTCATGAGACAGAAAACTTGGAGATTACCTATAATGTATACTGAAACAATTCTAGATTATAGACAACAAATCTGCCAGTATATTGGCAAACAAAATATCATAATTTAAATTACTGCTGGTCGCGGTCAAGAAAAACAACATATCAAAGAAATTGATGGCAAACTAAAAATCTCTCACAGTGTTTTACAAGTGAGTTTTTGAAAATATTTATGGCTAAAATGAATGGGAATTTCACTTCCGACCTCAGTGTGATGTGGGCACTTCAGTGCTCTATGGGTGGGGCGAAAGCGAAATGAGTCGTGGTCCATCCGCCTGTCGAGCTCAAAATTCTGTCATGGTCACGGACATAGAAGTGTTCAAGAACCACCGTCGACATCACTTTATCTGTGTTCATTGTAGGTCTGTCTTAGCTGGTTCGTGTTCATGTCATTCTGTGTTGCGGGCATTCACAAGACCTCATCACTAAGTCTTCCACGATCATGGCCATTTTCCAGAATACGATTGCATCGGAGTGTTCAAGAGCGATTTGGACACTTACACAACACCACAGCGACATCACTATGAAATATGACGGTCAATGACGAGCGCGTGAAGCGTCACAAATTTTTTTAACATTTTGAAAATCGTGCCACGACTGAGCAGTCGACTTGGTTGCGACTGCTCAGGAATTCCCCCGAGTCCATCTCTGACACCGTCAAGACTTCCTTTTGACCTGCCATGATGTGACATCAGCATGAATTGGCATATTAAATTGTAAAGGTGGTAAGGGGCGTTTGAGTTTGTGTGGCTGAATTTTCCATTAGAAGAAGAAAAAGGCAGTCCATACCGCTGGTCTGTCCCCACTGATTTACTTGGGCCAATATAGCAAGAGACTTGTGAATGTCACATGACGGGAATGTTGTGGCTGGGGGAAACTGAGGCTGTCAGCAGCCTTCGTGCTCCTTCACCTTTAGAATCCTGTCCATGCAAAAGTGAAAGATTAACACTGACATTATAATGAGTACTTTAGTGGCTTTTTATGGCCTGATATATTGATTCAGGGAAGCGTGTAGAGGTGTAGAGGTGTGTTCTTCCCTTTTGTGAGAAATATCACTCTATTTCTTCATAGCACTGCTTTACCTCTCTTCTTTCTTCTCTCTAAGATGCATATAATGAGAATGACTTGATGCTGTACTGGAAGAATGGAAACGATTCATTAAGAACTGATGAGATCTTGCTCTCTCAGTTTTTTGTCGAAGATTTCAATCCTTCCAATGGGCTAGCCTTCTACAGCAGCACGGGTATGTGTGCGAGTGTGTATGTGTACGGTGAACGCATGACTGGGGATGTGCATGTGCACTTACAAACTTCTATGCAAAAACACGGGCCAAGCTGAAAATGGCAAGATATTGAGCTTTTCGTGGTCTTAACAAGAAATAATTGGTCAGAAAATTATGAAGGATTAAAACCAATGCAGTCCTTTGACCTTCTGTGCCAGTTTCCTCCTTAACGTTTGCAGCAGTTATCTGTTTGGGAAGAAGCTGAAAACGGTTTCACTGTGAGATTGAGCTGCTATTTTAAAGGGACACTTAGCCAATTTCACCCTTATCTCAGTCTATAAGTGTTAGGGATATATCAGTGTAAAAAAACTATGCAGTTTCTACCCATTTTTGTTATATCACTAGAAATCGGCTGTGAAATCTGTTCTAATTCCACTGTCAGCACGGCCTTTTAATGCAACGTTAATGCAACGACAAGCTATTTCAACTTGGATTTCTATTCTCTGCCTTTGGGTAGCCCAGGTGAGTCCCTAGGATGCCGCTCATAAACAAAATTGATGTTATGGACATGGTACATTTGACTGAAAGCTGGCTAGACAACATGTTTTCTATAACATTACCTTTCAACCAGCTAGCGAAGGTTTTTGTTAGCTTGCGATGGTCACAGATTGGAGCAAGCTAACTAATAGAAAATATAATTGTTAGCTAACCATACTTGGTTTCTATCAAGTAGCGTCACCTTTAGCTCACGGCTGTAACGTGAGTGAGATGAAGCAAGCTAGCAGCTGGAAAATTTTGCCAGTTTTTTGCCAAATTTTGCGCTAGATGATTATTTTGACATAAGAACCTGGCCTGGTTACTCACCTGCTACTCTGTTTCTTGTCCTCTCCTCTCCAGTGGGAGTGTGGAGGGCGCAAGTGAGTCTTGATTTATGTTAATTGCTTGGGTCAAAAATCGCATGCTATGGCTGCATCGCTCAAAATTTGTTTCAGAGGATAACCCAGTAATTTAGATTGGAAAATATCTCTTGTGGACCTCAAGAAGAAATGCCCGGTGCAAACTCTTACATTTGTGTACTTATTTGCTGGCATGTCTACATAATATCTTGTGTTTACCGTGGCTCATTGCTGTTTAATTACCTGTACTGTATTTACTGGTAAACAGTGAAAATCTACGCCTCTAGCTTTGACCTTTTCTAGCCTGTATACAGAACTAACTGTGAGCATCATCACAACCAGTCCTCTTTGCAGTAAAGTTAACTGCACCCCAGAACCACATGGGGTTGAGGGTGTGTCTGATGAGCTAGAAAGCTAATGCAATGTATCGTGGTAACTGTTATCTTCACAGCAAATGCAAAAAAAGCCATGGAGTTGATAAATAAATGAATATCTCGGGCTGCTTAGGAAAAACATGTATGGTTTGTGTGTGACGTATTTTTACAGAGCCTATACTTTGAAAATACGTACGCTAACGCAACTTGTCCCCCACAGCTGCGTGAAACTGGAAGCGACTTGGTCACCAAACCATGCTATAAAGCATCGAAAATGAGGCTAGATTGCAACATCTGGGAAGTTTTTTTGTATTGGCAATAGCTCAAATAGTTGCTTATTGCCTGACCATTTATTTATTAAGGCTATAAAAAGCTTCACATTTAGCCATTTTGGGCTCGGCCTGCTTTTTCTCTCCCCAGGAGTTTACATGTTAGCATTCCGGCGAGTGTCTATATGTACTTGTGCATCCATGTGACTGTGAGCACATGTACCAATGGAATGCATATGTGTGCCCTTTAGCCCTCTGCTGTGTCCTGTAATATGAATGTTCTTGCCCTATGCTCTGTTGCTTTTGCTACAGGGTGCTCCAGAATGAGAGGGCAAGGGCCGCAAAAGCCCCCCACCAAACTTTATCTGCCCTGTGTGGGACCAAAGACTAAGACTTCAAATGCCGTTAAACACTGATCTCTGATTCTGCAATTTACGTTTCATATTGGTTCAGTTCTTTACTAATTGACTTAGCACAGGGCTTCTCAACGTGATCCAGAAAGGGCTAGAGTGACGACAGGCTTTAGCTGCAGCCAAACAGTTTCACGCTTGATTCACACTTGTGTCATCGATGACGAGAGTCTTTGCCGAAAACTTTGATTAGTAGTACCAGGTGTGAAACTGATTGGCTGAAATGAAAGCCTGCTCCCACACCAGACTGTCTGGGTAAGGTTGAGAACCTCTGACAAAGCAAGTGCCTTATCCAAAGAAATTTAGATGAGAACACAAGTGCACTCACTTCATGCAAGTAAGCAACAGTGGCAGACCTGACTTGGAACATCTCCACTCAGGCAGTCTATGATTGGCCAGGCCATGGTACAGTAGCTCCACCCACAGTTTTTGGGAGGGTCTCCTGAAGCCTTACTCTTCCTTTATAATCCAGTGGGACCCACACTCTTTCAGCGGCCCCGCCTGTAGCTACCTGCTGCTATGCTGGAAATTCACCCCCCAACCCCCCAACCTCCAAACCTCCAACAGCTGTGGGTCTCTAATTGTCCTGAGACCTCCTTGCGAGTGTGACTGTCTGTTCCAATCAAAAGAGCAATGACAATACTTCACCATGAATCTGTTATTTTTTTTCATCATCTTTGGGAAATACATCCTTTGGGATGGATTGAAGGTATTGTCACTGCAGTCATCCAGGACCAGGCAGCCTGTAAACAGAATATTCCTGTTAACTTTGAAATGTCTACAGCTTGAAATAAGGAAAGATGAGAGGGTGACAGCAGGTAATTGGACATGAGCAAACTAGTTCAGTAACTTTACTTGTGTTGCTTCACTATGTCTTACATCTAACAAAGTACAATATACAGTATAAAAGTTCATGATGAATATGCTACATATGCATTTAGCTAGTGCTGTTATGTAGAGTGATTTCTATCGCAGGCAAAATGACAGAAATCAGAAATCAGTGCAGTAGGTTCTAACAGGATGAAATCGCCGTCTCAACAGCAGTCACATCACCATACTGTTAATCTACCATTGATATAACATCAGAAAGTGGATAAGGAATGTCCTGCATCAATGTTTCATGACTGAAAGCAGAAAATGTTTGATAAACTCTGATTTTTCTCAATGGATTCTGGTTTTGTTGGTCTCTCCCCCTACCTTGCAGCAGCTTATGCTTTGCCGATCTCTCCTGTGTCAGAGCTAATATAACTGCCTGTTGCTAACTCCTTCTCCCTCTTGTTTTCTGAACCCACATTCCTGCTCCTGCTCTCTCTCTCTCTTTCTCTCTCAGGCTGGTATAATCGGCTCTATATAAACTTCATTCTCCGGAGACACATCTTCTTTTTCATGCTACAGACCTATTTTCCCACAATGCTAATGGTCATGCTCTCCTGGGTCTCTTTCTGGATTGACAGGAGGGCAGTCCCTGCGCGCGTCTCTCTAGGTACACTCAAATCCCGCCTCAATCACCTCAACCAATATAGCACATATTTACATTGTCTTACAGATATTTCAAAACCATTCTATGGTTTGAAGACCATGTGCTTTCAATTGGTAGTATTGAAAGATATGCAGTGACCTGTGCAGAGTAGTTAGTCTCTCATCGAGTTCTGGGTTGATGAAATGTGACTCTCCTGGACCTGGGCTTTCCAAATTACAGCAGATTCCTTGCCCTAATTCTCAAATTGGCACACGCAAAGTGTGCATTTGCACCTGTCTGCAAAGTCTGTGAGGGCTAAGGATGTCACACGTAATATTTTGCTCCGAAAGCGTGCTCACAAGCACCCCCGAACAGCCCTTGAGTTGCCATTTGGCATATGCAGATAGGACTTCTGCATATAGAAACATGCTGTCAGGGTGGACACTGTTGCGCTTTGTCCAAGTTAGTAGACAAATCAAAGCAGAGAAGAGGCCTTCAAGCAGGAATGTGCTGGTTAGAGTTGACATTGTCTGACCGCTTGTGAACTTTCTATTTCACTGGAAAATGAATTTACAGTGTATTAAATATCTACCGTTAAAAAATTTATATTTGCTAACTTACTGTACCTCTGCCTCTGACAGTGGCAGTTATGCCTAGTAGTGCAATCTGATGAACAGGAAGTTGCAAATTGGACTGCTTCCTCTCAACTGTGATTGGTCACCTGAATTGAGCCAGTCATGTTTCAATAAGCAAACTCCTGTCTGCTTGGCATACATGAAGCTATTCTTTGTTTTCTTTATTTGAATTAAGGGAATCATGAAGTGGTTGAATATTAGCATGCAACAGAATTTGTGAAGAAAAAAATTAAGGCTAATGTTGTGGACAATAGGGAAGTGGTGGTATGATATGATGAAGCTGTATCTTTCCATTAAAAACTCTTATATTTTGCAGCGAAACTGAAGACCAAACTTACAGCCCTGTCTGGGGCTCAAAATAGTTTTCATGAAATGTGGTAAAAATCACACTGCTTTAGCGGTAGGATGCTGTATGTTGACCTGGAATTCATAGTGTTTTTCCTTGTGCATGTGCTTATCATGCTAGGTGCGTGTATATCTGTGTGTGGACGTGTGTGCATGCATATGTGTGTGTGTGTGTATGCACTAGTGAGCACATGCCTGTGTTTGAGGATGTTTGTGCGTGAATGTCTATACTACTTTGAGTATGACTCTGCTTTCTAAATGCACATGTGTATTATTTTGGGTATGTTTGCGTGATTTATATCTCTGTGTGCTTGTGTTTCCATGTGGGTGTGTGAATGAATTTCCTGTGCAGGCATCACCACGGTGCTCACCATGTCCACCATCATCACCGGTGTGTCAGCTTCAATGCCCCAGGTGTCGTACGTCAAGGCGGTGGATATATACCTGTGGACCAGCTTCCTCTTCGTATTCCTCTCCGTCATCGAGTACGCCGCCGTCAACTACTTCACCACCATCGAGGAGATGAAGAGGCTCAAGAAGGGAAAGGAGAGGTCGCGAGGCAGGAAGCTGCCGGGCTGGAAATGCAGATTCTCTGTAGTAACAATGTATCATCTGCTATGTGTGGCGGGGCACAGATCTCGCCATAATTGCTACACCATCTCCACATCATAACATACTTTTGGCCTATACTGTGTCTCCCTCTGCTGTCCAATAAGAGAACTCACTGAAATAGTCCATTGGAAAACTGTATTTTGGACATGAAAGCCAGGGCACTATCTCTGAGGAGAATGAGTGGTTCTGATTCATATTAACCTTGAAATCCTGCAAAATACTTTGGAGTTAGTTCACAGAAATTAATGCAACATAATGCACTCAATCACACGAACAAATCATCAGTAAATGCATTTGCGTACAATTCTGCTGTACAAGAACCACACTGCATTGCCAATGAGTCTGTGGAAAGTACTTATTATGGATTTTTCATGTCTTGAGTTCAGTTTCTGAGTTCCACAGAGTGACGAGCTAGTCCTCATAGTTTAACTAATGCAATATCTTGACAGCATAGCATACGATGGCATCCCAGAAGATTCTGTTGTTGCAATTGCTTAACAGTTTTCGCATGCCCCATATACTCAGCACAAATTCCATCAACAGCTTGTTAAGATTAGTGAAGAAGAGATTGACAGGCCTGCTCAGAGCCCTGACTTCTGAGTTCAAGCTCATCGAACACCACTGGAGTCATCTGAAAAGGCAACCTTCAGACATCTAGTGGAAAGTCTTGGAGAGTACAGGCTGTTATAGGAGTGAAAGGATGGCTACTCCTGGAGTTCATAGATTGACAGAGTTGCAAAAACTCCAGAATAGGAGCCATTTAGTTTCCATCACCTGAAACTGAGCTGTTTCACTCAGTGGAAATAGTTGGATTTTTTCATTCTTTTTCCTGTATGGAAACTTATTAATTCTGGGGGGAAACCAGTTGCCAATGGTATGAACAAGTCTAAGAGAGGAAATTTTTTGGCACGAGAAGTGAGAAAATGGGGGAAAAAATGAGCAATGAACAGGAGTAGTGTGATACATTTCATTCTGGTTTTTAAAGGCACTCTTCTTTATTTTAGGCAGTTTCTCTCAGTGTGAAACTCGGACCCCTTTACATGGGGTTTTCTCTTCCTTCATTTTGGCCTTCAAATCAGTAGTTCACTTTATGGTAATTTTATGTCTATTTCACAATCATTTGTAAGAGAACTTATACAAGCACACAACGCTTATGCAATTGAAGTAGCCTACTTAAGCTCAACAGCTGAAAAATTGAAGCGTCCCTTCCAGTCTATGGGGCTGTCTCATGGCATGGTAAAGTCAAAAAAAATTCCAATTATACTGGAGTACACTTCAACTAATGTATATCTTCTTGGTAGGTCTTTTTAGGGGGTTAGAATACAATTTTACTGGTGACCTATCCACATAAGAAGCTTTTGTGCGGTTATCCCCGCTAACTTCTGCGAACTGTATGCGTTCCGATTACCGATTGCGGGTAATGCACAGACTATGGATAAGAAATTCATACAACCTCTTTAAAAAATCCATACTCACCTTTTATGGTGCTAGCAGGCTAAAATAAATGCTTGCTAGTTTTTGTATCTCAATTTTTATGAGGAATGGTGGACAAAACATGGAAGTGGCTTAATGGAAGCTTATCACTATAAATGTTAGTCACTGTCATCGAGCTGTAACTGAGGCTTGGTGACAGTTGGATGGATGCTGAAATACATTTTGTGATTCGCTTCTCAAGGGACGACCTGTAACATTATTCTGATATTGCCGAACTTGGTGAGCTATATCATACCGGCCACAGTAAAGTTTTGGACAAGCTTGTATTTAATTGAGTTTCACCAGAAACGAAAATAATGTTTATCCCTATCACCAATCACAATTAATTACAACAGGTAAGAGTTACCTCACAAATAAATGATGATGATGTTGGTTTCCATTCGTTAGATGGACTTTAATAGCCCATATTTTACAAAATCCAAAACCAGTGAAGTTGGCACGTCATGTAAATCGTAAATAAAAACAGAATACAATGATTTGCAAATCCTTTTCAACCTATATTCAATTGAATACACTGCAAAGACAAGTTACTTAATGTTCGAACAGGTAAACTTTGTAATCTTTTGCAAATATTAGCTCATTTGGAATTTGATGCCTGCAACATGTTTCAAAAAAGCTGGCACAAGTAGGAAAAAAGACTGAGAGAGTTGAGGAATGCTCATCAAACACTTATTTGGAACATCCCACAGGTGAACGGGCTAATTGGAAACAGGTGGGTGCCATGATTGGGTATAAAAGCAGCTTCCCTGAAATGCTCAGTCATTCACAAACAAGGATGGGGCGAGGGTCACCACTTAGTGAACAAATGCGTGAGCTGATTGTCGAACAGTTTAAAAACAACATTCCTCAACGAGCTATTGCAAGAAATTTAGGGATTTCATCATCTACGGTCCGTAATATCGTGAAAAGGTTCAGAGAATCTGGAGAAATCACTGCACGTAAGCGACAAGGCTGAAAACCAACATTTAATGCCCGTGACCTTCGATCCCTCAGGCGGTACTGCATCAAAAACCTACATCAGTGTGTAAAGGACATCACCACATGGGCTCAGGAACACTTCAGAAAACTACTGTCAGTAACTACAGTTCATCACTACATCTGCTAGTGCAAGTTAAAAGTCTACAATGCAAAGTGAAAGCCATTTATCAACAGCAACCAGAAATGCCGCCGGCTTCGCTGGGCCCAAGCTCATCTAAGATGGACTGATGCAAAGTGGAAAAGTGTTCTGTGGTCTGACGAGTCCACATTTCAAATTGTTTTTGGGAACTGTGGACGTTGTGTCCTCCGGACCAATGAGGAAAAGAACCATCCGGACTGTTATAGGCGCAAAGTTCAAAAGCCAGCATCTGTGATGGTATGGGGGTGTATTAGTGCCCAAGGCATGGGCAACTTACACATATGTGAAGGCACCATTAATGCTGAAAGGTGCATACAGGTTTTGGAGCAACATATGTTTCCATCCAAGCAACGTCTTTTTCATGGATGCCCTTCTTATTTCAGCAAGACAATGCCAAGCCACATTATGCACGTGTTACAACAACATGGCTCTGTAGTAAAAGAGTGCGGGTACTACACTGGCCTGCCTGTAGTCCAGACCTGTCTCCCATTGAAAATGTGTGGCGCATTATGAAGCGTAAAATACGACAACGGAGACCCCGGACTGTTGAAAAACTTAAGCTGTACATCAAGCAAGAATGGGAAAGAGTTCCACCTGAAAAGCTTTAAAAATTGGTCCCCTCAGTTCCCAAACGTTTACTGAGTGTTGTGAAAAGGAAAGGCGATGTAACACAGTGGTAAAAAGGCTCCTGTGCCAACTTTTTTGCAATGTGTTGCTGCCTTTAAATTCTAAGTTAATGATTATTTGCAAAAAAAAAAGTTTCTCAGTTTAAACATTAAACATCTTGTCTTTGCAGTGTATTCAATTGAATATAAGTCGAAAAGGATTTGCAAATCATTGTATTCTGTTTTTATCTACGATTTACATAACGTGCCAACTTCACTGGTATTGGGTTTTGTAGTTCTTTCTGGATCAGCAGTAAACCTATGCAGTTTGTGGCCACAGGCACAGCAAACCATCATATTAACAAATTTTGTGTACATGTCTTTAAAACTATGAACCCATTCAAGTATGAACTCATTCACTTTGAGGCAGTGCCTTGGTGCAATGGAAACAAAATGGCTCCATGATCAGGAGCCCTCACGTCGCAACTCTTTATCCGGGAATACTAGCAACTCCATATTTAACCCAGTGATGTAGGAATGAGATTTTCGATGAGCAGGTGTCCTTATACTTTCAGCCATGTTGGGCATGAATAAATTGACATGTTGGATATTCTTTGGGATATATTGAATATAAAAACACAATCTTGGCAGACTAGTCACACTGTGTGTTTTTGAGGGAAACTGCAGGCATCCACTCATTCCGAGATCAGCTGTTTGCAAACAAAAACGGCTGCTAAAAATTTGACCTTCTGAACTGGGATTTAAAATTAACTCCCCTTAAGTGTATTTTATTCCTTACCCACACTTGCCAAGACTTCATTCAAGAAAATATGAATAAAACCGAGAAGTACTTCCAGCAGCAGCCAGCAGCACAATGCTTAAGTCTCACCCCCAGTGCACAGCGACCCCTCACACCTCCGGCTCTGCACCCCTCAACCTTGATGAACTGCTAACTGAGTTTGCCGATATGCTGGACGGCGAGATAGAGCTGGACTCCACCATGAATGGAGACAACCTTGTTGTGATTCTGAATTTGCTCATGTTCTGTTTTGCCCTTGACCATGTTCATGCCTTGTTTATTCACACTGACTTTTGTGTATTTTGATATTTGCCATGTCTGACTATTCTTAGAATTATGTATTGGGTTCTGTTTGTATTGGTTTATTCTTGTATTTCTTTAGTATGTACTTTTCCATGTTTTGCATTTTGCCATAGTTACATTCCGGTTCATGTTTTCCATTATGCATTGCACTTTGTCTCCCCCGTCTGGTCTTTTGTCTTGTCATTGCACACAGCCCCAGTCCTGCGTGTTACTCTTCGGGTGATTTATTGGATTCTGGATTTCAACCTTCCTTCCATTCTCGTTTGCTTATTTCGCCTTACTTTTCTATCTTACTAACCATACTAACAGTTTGTTATTTTTGCTAGAAGTTACTAACACCAACTAACATTGTATATAATACTAACTTACTAACCAGCACCAAGATTGTATAGTTTCACTAACTAATTGATTAACACGCTCTCAGCACTCGCCCTGTTCTAGTCTCCGCCTCTTGTCTCTCCCTGATTTCCTTGCATTTTCTGTGGAAGCTCCACATCTGATCATGCTGTCCTTTCTCTAATTATCTATGCACGTTAGAACTCCTTAACTTGAGCTGTATGTCTTTGTATAGGTTTGTCCCGTGATCCCTGTCCGCGTTTTGGCTTCTGCCAAATTGCATGTGATTAGGTTCTCCCTCATGTGCTGCTCCCTTGTAATCAGTCTGACTGTTTGCACCTGTGTCTCTTACCATGTGATCTCCCTGGAAATGTATATTAGGTGTCTTTTCACAGTTACTCTTTGTCAGATCGTTTTCCTCAGTCTTCTTGTGCCATGCTTCATTCGCCTTGATCACTCAGTGTTTATCTTTCTGACTGGACCACCCGACCTTTCGATTTTTTGCCTTTGTGATTTTGGATTATTGTTGCATCTGTGTGTTTTGACTTTTTCTGCCCGACCACGAGATCTGTTTGCTGCCCTGGTTACGATTCGGATTACGCCCATTGGATTCTGGTTTTGCTTCTTTGACATACCTGTACTGCTGAACCAGACCCATTTCTGTCCGACTACGATTATTGTGATTGCTGCCCTGGTTTTCAACTCCATTTTTGCCCAACTGGATTTTGATTTTTGGAGTGTGGACATTGTACATTTGCCTTCAGCCCTGCGGGGGTCCTCCCCCTTTATTAATAAAGCAAGTTCTACTGCATTGCCTGGTTCTCGCGACTGGTTCCTGATCGCACCCTCAGACCTCCTCCTGCGGCTGTTGGTGATCGACAGCTAGGGGGCCAACTTCTGGAGTCTCCCATTTTTGTAACACTCACTTGGGGAGAGGGCTTGAGGGAGCATTGCACCTGGCCCACGACATAGCTCGGATTCTTTTTTTTTTTTTTTTTTTTTTTTTGTAGAGTTTCAAGTTTTGTAAGATGACTGGGGGAAATGCTGCACCATATGACATTTCAGTAGTTGATATGCGGCTCAAACAGGGTCTTGTAGAGGGTTAGGAGAGCAGATAGTGGGAGGAAATATCTTAATTTGAAGAATAGTCCAACGTATTCAGATATCAAATGTTCATGTGACATCTGAAGTCCAGTGACTCATCAATGAAGACCCCCAGGAACTTTGAGGAACTTACCCTTTCTAACTCCTTGTCATTTATTTTGAGATGGATATTATCTGTTTGCATTACATTCATATTTGCTGGAAATGCAATATTTGTCTAACTGATGTTGAGAGTATTTGTTGCTCTTGAACCAGTAATCAACTTTCTGTAATTCTGCATTTAGTAGATCAAATACTTTTGAGAGAGGAGGTAGAACAGGTATGGGATGAGAATTGCTGAAATTGTTTTTATCACCAGATTTGAATATTGGTACAATATTGGTGATTTTAGTCATTTTTGGCACAACAGCATGGAGTAATGATAGGTCGATGCAATGTGCTAGCAGTTTTACAATTATATGTACAACAGCTATCAGAATTTTACTGCAAATTCCTTCAACGCCAGTTGTGCGAGAGCTCTTCAGATTTGTAATTATTACCTGCGTCACCGAAGGCAGCAGGTCTAGGAATGGCTTTTTCACTTCTGGACCCGAACTCTGAAAAATGCTCGGAGGACAAAAATCTCTTGGGAGAGCGCCAAACTCATCAAATAGAGCGGGTGAAATTTTGTCGTCCATTGTCTTTTTGGCCGTCCGTCCGAAGTAATGACGTTATCAAGATAACTCAAAAAATAATTGGCCCAGGAAGTTGAAATTTGGTATGATGATGTATCTTGACCCAAGGCCGATCGCTATTGAAAATGGGCGCGCTGTGTCAAAATCCAAGATGGTCGCTGCCGTTTTTGTAAAAACGTTATCAAGAGAAAGCAAAAAAGAAGTGTCCTAGGAAGTTATAATTTGGTATGCTGATGTAGTATCCTCACCTAAGGCAGTTTGCTATTGAAAACAGGCGTACTTCGTCAAAATCCAAGATGGCCACCGCAGTATTTGGAAAAACAATGTTATCGAGATATCGAGTAGGAAGTTATAATTTTGTATGCTGATAATCTTGACCTAAGGCAGGTCGCTGTTGAAAATGGCTGCGCTGTATCAAAATCTAAGATTGCCGCCACCATTTTTGTAAAAGCAAAGTTATCGAGATAACGAAAAAATGTGTCGTAGGAAGTTCTGATTTGGTATGCTGATGTATCTTGACCTAAGGCAGGTCGCTATAGAGAATGGGCATGCTGCGTCAAAATCCGAGATGTCCGCCGCCGTTTTTGTAAAAATGACATTATCATGGTAACGCAAAAAATAAGTGTCATGGGCCGTTATAAATTGGTTTGCTGATGTGTCTTGATCTAAGACAGGTGGCTACTGAAAATCGGTGTGCTGCATCAAAAGCCTAGATGGCCACCACTATGGATCTGCCTGAACAGCGTCATCGCAATGACTCCAAAAATAAGTGGCCTGAAACTTTTAATTTGGTATGGTGGTGCATATTGACCTATTGCATGGGCGGCACAGTGGCATGGTGGTTACCACTACTGCCTCACAGCAAGAAGGTCCTGGGTTCGAATTTGGCCTGGGGCCTTTCTGTGTGGAGTTTGCATGTTCTCCCCGTGTTCGCGTGGGTTTCCTCCGGGTACTCCGGTTTCCCCCACCCACAAAACATGCAATATAGGAACCCTCCCTCCCTCCTGTATGGCTCTGTGTGAATGTTTGGTGGTCGGAGGGGCCGTAGGCGCATACTGTCAGCCTGCCCCAGGGCAGCTGTGGCTACAAAAACGTAGTTTACCACCATCAGAGCGTGAATGTGTGAGTGAATGAATAATGCCTCCATTGTAAAGCGTCTTTGAGTGTCCAAAAAAGCGCTATATAAATTGATGCATTATTATTATTATAACTGAAATACTGCTAAGTTGTGCAGTCAGTTAGTCAATCAATGGTCTGATCAGAGAATCAATGAGTTGGTATGTGCCTGGTACCCCATGTGCTTATAAGCACACCTTAAAGTTAAAAGGGACGAGATTTCCTTGCTACTTCAGTATAGTGGATATCACTATAGCACATTTTCATACCGTTAGTCCGGTCTCTCACTTCTAGAACCCGGGTACACATAAGGTAAATTGACCCTTCGACAGCATTGCAAGGAGTCATAAGATTTATTTTTATTTTTATTTAACCCCTGTTGATGATGTCTTTCCCAGTAAGCTTTTGTTCTATTAGAAGGTCCTGGAGACCATCAAAGTCCTATAGAACAGGTTTTTCAGCTAGCGCGTTCTATAGGAAGGTCTTATGGAACAGCAATAATCTCATAGGACTCTTTTCCATGGAGGTGCTCGATAGGTTTCTAGCATAGATATATATATATATTTAGAACACTAGATTGCTGATGATGTCATATTTACATTATCTAAAGTGAAGCAACCGGCCGCCATATTGATACATTCAACTTCTTCATATAAATGAATGGTTTCCTATGAGGCCAATTTCAAATAAGTCGAGATAAGCATTAAAACGAGCTAGCTTGGTACCCTTAACGTCACGGGGACTGCACTGACTTAGCAGTTAATAAAATTAATAAGGTGGCTAACAAGCTAGCTTCTAGTAATTGACATCCAACGACAATATTTCTTACCTGCATAATATTTAAAACAGTGGACAAGTCACTTTGTCTGTTTGTGGGCTAGAGTTCCAAAAGACAAGGAGGGGAGAAAGGCTTGGCTGTTAGAAATCAGGAGAAAAAAACTTTCTCTATCCCCTCGATCCGTGCTGTGCAGCGATCACTTTTGAGAGCAGTGGGCAAAGATGAAGCTTAGTAAAGGAGTAGCCAGAGTTAGCGCTGGCATTAATAAAGCTGGCATTAGCCATATGATTCAATATAAACAATTTGGTTGATGGAAAATGTGCTCAATCGGGGTACAATGAAGTGAGGAAACCAGAGAGTAATTTGATAATGTATACGCACATTCATCAACGTTTCTTATAACAGTGAAAATGTCCAAGCAATTATCTTATCAGATGGAAATTAAAAGCCTCGGTCACATTAACTTAACTTTTTTGCTTGCACTTTAACGTTGACACCGAGTCACATTTCGATCTTCGCTTTGGAAAGTGTGCCGCTTTCCATCCTCCGAAAAGCACATATTTAGGGAGACAAAATGTTGCTCTGCACAGTGATACCAAAATAACACCGACTCGCACGCAAGTGTTTTTGAAAATGTAATTTTAAAGTTGGCAAAAATGAATGGGAGTCTATCAGCGAATTTTACTTTCAGGTGTATAGGCTCTTAGAACAGATGCTTCACTTGAGCATACCCTATCAGCAGTCTAGTGTTCTATATATATATAAATCTTTGGTTCCTAGCAAATTCCTATAGAACACACGGAAAATCCGATAGAACATGCTGTTCTACTAAAATGTTCTATAGAGTTCCATTGATGTTCTATAGAGTTCTATAGAATTCCAGAGAAGTTGTATAGAACATTTTTTGCAGGGACGCCAAAATCCTTTCCAGTTTATCTTTGCCATATGGCTGCATCTATCTATCATCATCATTGTCGTCATCAGCATCATAACAATTCGCCATCACTCAATCAATGCTAATTTTATTCACCAAAGCATACTTCTACATAACACCCGCGCAGCGACGCAGGTTCAATGACTTTTCACTTGTTTTACGAAGTTCTGTAGTTACGGTAGTTTCAATGAAAACAGATTGCAGATCATTTCCAGAGAGGTAGTGTTTCAAAGAGACCGACGATGATTGGGTAATTTTTTTGGCAAAGTCTTTGCCAATGGAGACAAAATACTTGTTTAATTTGTCGGCGAGATCAGTTAGTTTACCATTTACAGGGTCAGGGAGCACCGATGATTTCTAGCCCCTGTTGAGGACTTTGTTTAGTATTGACCACATTCTTTTGAAAGCACCCATGGCTGCATTTATATTTTCTGTATAATTGCATTTGCTCTTTCTTACGATGTGGGTGAGCTTATTTCTATAGGTATTGTATTTGTTTTTATGATTGTCACTGTCACCGGACACCAACAAGTCAGTTGCCTGTCTGAGAATGGAAAACAGCCCTGTCACTGACCGTTCCCATGGCAGCCACGAATGACCACTGAAGCTCAAAAGCGCCACAATCAGTAACAGCAAGCATTTGATAGATTCCGGACAACAAACTAAACTGGTTGTGAGAGGAGGGCTCTTGATGCCTTTTGTTGGCTTTATGTAAGCTACTGAATACACCAAAAAAAAAACAAGACAAGCATCACTGTCGACATCAAAACAGCTGAATGTTTGTTATTACTGAAGTGCTCAGGGATTAGAATACCACATTTTGTACTTTAACTACACTCGTATCTCACTGGAAAAGCAACAAAAATCGATTGATTCTTCAATTCGCCGCAAATACAGTACATACCTCACCCATGCAATTTTAAGAGATCTGAGTATGCTATTTTCAAATAAATAAACCAATCAAATTATTTAAAAACCCTTGTATTCTGTTTTCATTTACATTTTACACAATGTTCCAACTTTTTTGGAAATGGATTGTACTTTTGCAAAGCTATAACAGGTAAAGGATTTGGCATCACACCTTAGGAACGATTTAAAGACACTTTATTTCTAAGTAACTCATATGTATTCTCCCCAAGTGAGTGTTACAAAAATGGGAGACTCCAGAAGTTGGCCCCCTAGCTGTCGATCATCACCAACAGCTGCAGGAGGAGGTTGTCTCCATTCATGGCGGAGTCCAGCTCCATCTCGCCATCCAGCATATCATCGGCAAACTCAGTTAGCAGTTCATCAAGGTTGAGGGGTGCAGAGCCGGAGATGTGAGGGGTCGCTGTGCACTGGCGGTGAGACTTTAGCATCGTGCTGCTGCTGGTAGTACAGAGAGGCTTGTTACAACAGCCTCACCCACACAAGCACGTCTGCCTCAGGACCAAACTACTTTACATAATGACTGCAACTGCCCATTCAGCCCAATCACGCTCCCCATTTTCCATCCAATCGTTTCATTGCTATGCCACTTTTACCTATGCACTACAATAAGGTCCAGAGGCATTTAGACGGGGAAATTTCAATGAAGGTGTTCAAAGCAGTTCAATACAAGACTCAAGAACATCAACCAGAGTGGACAGTCAGCAGTGTAAATATAGAGCATTTGCATCCATAAATTAATACCCTGTTAAATTGTTACAATACCAAAAATTATGAAACTCGGATATGTATGCTATTTTCACTCTCTGGTATGGTTGCAAAACCCCCAAAGCTTTCACTTTCAAAACACAAACTGGCGAGCTGTGGGCGGCAACTCTACAAACCAAAACAGGCAGACACAGGAGTGAGACATATTCAGATAAGTGCCTGCTAATACAGGTCAAGACCACTTTCAGCAGTGCCATACAGCATCCATCGTTTTGATTTTCACTCCAACCCACGCACATCTCATTCAACGCCATTCCAGAGCCTCTTAAGCTGGTATTTAGCAGAACAAAAGGTGATAATTTGAAGCATAAATAAACCGTGTCAGGGCAGCGAGTCCGTAGGAACAGGACAGATCAGCCCTAAGCCCTAATTTTAAGGGTACTGGGGAGTCTGGGCTGCTTTGTGGGAGACTTTACCTTTGCAAAGCAGCAGGAGGGTCTTTGGCAAGAATGTGCAGTGGCTCGGTGCTGGTGGAGCTCTGCTCTGCTGTACTGGGGCTTCTGTTAATGTTCTCTAGCGTTATCTCTTGGAAGGTCTTCACCCTCTCCAACTCAACCAGAGACTCCGTCTTACCATTCACAGCACCATTCTGCAGCAGACGGACCAAAAGTCACATTTATTCAGCCCTGATCCTGGATATCTACCATGCTTCAACTCCACAAGAGAACATCTCAGTCAAGCTAGAGCATGGCTGCCTATGCCTTTTCAAAGAGATCTACAGTCCTTTCAGTTTCCACTCTAACCTTAATTTGAGGTGCCTGATTTGACTAAATAGCTGCATGAGGAGAACTCCAGCAGATGAAGTCAGATTGTCCTGAACAGACTGAAGACCCACAGGACAGTTGATCTCCAAGCACAGGGTTTGGCAGGTCTAAATCAGGCTGACTTCAGCATTGAATATAGAAATAACACACAGCTGCTGCTCACCTCTGTAGTGCTGGGAGTAGCTGGCTTCTCTTTTCTGGCACCAGTATTACGGCCACTGCCTGCTCCTGTAAATATGCACAGTCCCTATGAACAATCAACTGCAGGAAAACCTGAGCAAAAACCTAACACATGGGAATCATGTCCGAGGGCCAGAAATGCAAAGTCCCACTATGCATTTTTTCCACATAATTTCACCAATTAGATCCACCTCCTGGTTATTTAACAAATAGTGGGGAGGACTTATGCAGTCTGTGCCTGGACTTAATGCCTCTGGCTACCACACCTAACTGAAGTACATCAAGGAGCAGCTCATGAGAAACTAACCCCGAGAGGGGAAAGGGCAGAGGACACACAGAGGATGAAGGCTCACCAGTGGCCATGTTCTTGTTGATGCGCAGTATCCTCCTCTTGAACGGAGCAGAGAGAGGAGCTGGCGACTCCTCAGCCTTCACCTCCTGCACCGTGGTCTGCATTCGAGCCGCCTTCTCAACCCGGATCTCTTCCAGGGTCTTAACCCGGATCTCGCCGGGGTGCCTGGCAGCCTTCTTGCAAGGGACCTCCCACTCGGGAGGCCCCTCTTTCCTCCCCATGAGCTCCTCCTCCTCGTCTCTGGACAGCTTCCTCTTTCTCTCCATCTGGAGATTGGGGGTCTTCACAAGGACGGCCCCGGGAGGTGTAGCACTCGACTTTGTGGGGCTGGGGCCCTTAGTTCCGCACCAGTCGGCCTAGTGTACCTGGGCCTGTGCCAGGGACCTGGCCGCCTTCTCCTTTCGAATCTCATCCAGAGATTTGCTTCGGATCTCACCCTGCACCTCCTCCCATTCTGGGGCTGAGAAATCCACAGAGGGCTCAGTCTCACATTCCCAAAGACATTCTTGCAACTAACCACAGCCATATTGCATCAGCCTTTATAGCCAAGAAAAGACCCTTTGGGTCTAACAGACTCTGTGTATCATTCCATTTAATGCATGTGCAGGTGAGACTACATCATCACCAACAAAAATGTAATGCACTATGCCGTTAATTTTAGACTGTATTACCCAGTGCCAGCACACACCAATGTATACCCAGCTGCATATTGACCAAATGCTAAGACTTTTCTAGAATGCACATATCCAATCAAGTGTCTAACTTGGGTGAGGGTAAAGCGCAGGGGCTTTACAAAAGACCTTCCTTTCTCCTTATACTCGCTGAAGCCTTTGTTGCACTGCCCTGAGTAAGACATCCATCCAGAGCCCTCGTACGACCAGGCAGCTGTCTGACCTAAATGAGGTTAGCAAGTGTTTGCATGGCTCCTCAATTCACCACCATTTCATTCTTACCACGTCACAGAGGAACAGGGGTTCGGAGTCCCCAAACAACAAATGCAGAAAGTTAAGCACAAACACACAAAACTGAAGAACAGAGGGCAAGCCCCTTCTTCACTGTCTGATAGAAACCGATGGTAAAATGACTTGCGGTTAGTTAGAGGTGATGACATACAACTCGTCGAGCTAATGCTGCTCATTGGCATTACTTTCTGAGAAGAATATTTCCACTGCATTAGCAACATTTTACCTTTATTATTATTGTGATTTTGTTGTTGTTATTATTATTATAAGAATCGTAAAATTTTTAATTTATTGTAGGCCTGAATAATGAATAACGATCGCTAATACATTTCAAAAGTTGCGATAATTGGTCACGCGTGGTTACCCGTGAACACACACTTACCCTTACAAGACATTGTGGCGAGAGCAGCAGTCTTCAAAATATTTCGCTAAATATCTACGTCTACACGAAAACGTGAAACCGACTACAAACGAGTATTCTCCGAGGTAGCCACAGGCAGCGATAAGTTAAACATATTTATGCAGGTCAATAGAAAATCACGCAACGCAACAGCGGGTTTGCGCAAAATGAGCTGGAAGTCGTTGTTTTCAGACAGCTCCGTTTCACATGTTCGCAAGATGAGCAGAAACTATAATTTAAAAAAAAAAACTCCACAAGGCGTTTTTAAAATCTCTTTTTTGTGACCCTATTGAAACAACTTGGAGTTACTGAAATATTTCCAGAGTGCCACAGAGATTTGTTCTTTTTAATGTATTTCTGCACTTTAGCATGTGTGATTTGCTGCTGACTGGAGATCAGTTAAAACTCATTTTTTTTTATTTACATAAGGCCTGTCTTTTCACAGTGCTTGTTGTTCCTTTCTCAGATTTCACTGAAAACTTAAGTCATGATAATTAATACATGTCTCCTTGGCCCCACAGTGAAATCAGTCAGTCAATACACATCTGTGGTTGAAGGTTTTTATTTTTGCTATTCAAAGGTAAAATATAGGTCATTCATATCAATTGTATTAGTTTTATCATTTCATCGTAACACCTGGTCTACTCACAGTAAAATGCTGATTGTTAACAGGATTTTTCAGTTTATTGCTCGTGATTAGAGAATAACACAGAAGATAATTAATATCTCAAATTAATTTCATGCTAAATTACAATATTGGTCCAAAAAACTCGCAGTCAGATTATTTTTCCAAAATCGCTCAGCCCTGATTTATTTAAGTCTATTTCTTTATTTTCATGGTTAATTACACTTACAGTTCACTATGGACATACTGCGCCATCTGCAGGCACGGATTAAGAATGCAGAGGCCCCTGGGCACAAAATTGATCATATTCCGCTCACTGCCGGGCAAACACGGTAACAACACCAGTCCTCCTGCTGGTGACCAGTAACCATCGCTTGCATTAATTTCTAATTAGCAGTTTATTCAAGTCAATAGGACAAATAATTAACTAGTTAGCATGCTAGTGTTTTTGGCCATTAAAGTAATAAGTTATAAGAATAACTGTTGTTGTATAAACTTTAAAAAATGTTTATTTAATGGAAAAAAGCGTTAGCAAGCTAGCGAGCTAATATCTAGCTAATATTGTAATTTATTCCATTGTCTTGAACAGACCGCCAAATAGAACCTAACGCATTTAGTTTCCCCAATAATACGACACTGATATTTATGGGATAAACAGGATCTCAAATATGTAAGCCTGAGATATCAAATTTATTCGACCCGAGCAGTCATTTTCGTTTCAAAAATTTTATTGCTCCAGCTCACTCAGTTGAGATCCTCTCGCTTCCTATGACGATGGATTTACGGAACCAACCTTCAGCGGAATATGAACAAGGGTGGACCATATTGTACGAGTAGTCTGATTAATAAATGTATTTATTTTTAACAGCCTTAGAGGTAGTGTTCTGTCTATGGACCAGTCGCAGACGGGAGACGAGACATCGGCGCTGCTGGGATGAAGCTGAAGAGCTTGTCTGGTGAGAGAGAAAAAAGGCTCACCACTTCATCCCAGCCTTCCCCAGCGCTCTAGCAAGCCCTCACATTGTTGTTATTTAGCCATGCTGTTCAATCAATTAATTTCATTATTTTTTCAAAAAATAACTTTTTTATTGGTGTCAGCATATAACAAATATAGTGCAGTCACTCAAATATCACCATAGTTTTAAGATGATCAACATCCTATTGTAACAAAGAAAAAGAAAGACCAACCAATAAAACAGAGCAAAACACAACAGCAAGTCAAAACAAAACACAGGAAAAAAAAACAGAACCAACCAAAACCCAACCAAAACAAACAAAACAAAAGCATGTGTGTGTGGGGGGAGCGGGGGGAACTTGTCAGGCAAACTGTTAAAATAAACCGCCGTGCCAAAGTGACCGTTTACAAAGGCATTCTGTATATAAAAGTAGGTAGCAGCAGAGAATAAATATAGGTCACTAACAGGCCAGAAATTATTCTGTAGGAGGAGCTGACATGTTGTTAAAATAAAAAATAAGTGATAAAATGACACCATAATACATGACACCTGTCATCTTAATAAATTTATGCTGGTGATTTGAGTGCTCCAGTTTCTTCTTTTGATTTAAACAATAAATGGTTTCCATTCTTTATAAAAGCTGTTAGTGGATCTCCTGAGAGAGAATTTTATATTTTCCAGGCTTTAAAGGACATTTCATCATTCAACCAGACTTGGAAAGGAGGGTGGCTTCGGAGATTTCCATGATTGCAATAACCGTCTTCTTGCTAGGAGTGTTGTAAAGGCAATTATATCTCTATTTTGTGCTGTGCAGTGTAAAGGTTCTGAAGGCACACCAAATATAGCTAACAGCGCGCAAGGTTGTAAAGGTATCTGTAATTCTGTGGACAACGTATCAAATGCAGAGAACCAGAATCATTGCAGTTGTGGACATGACCAGTACATGTGTGCAAGATGTGCCTGGGGCTCACCACAGCAGTCACATTTTGGATCAGACTCAGGATAATTAATTTTGTTTTAATGAAAAAAAAATTCCTGCTTGAAATTTTTAACAGCCTGTCTAGTCACTACATCCTGGTGCCTGACCTGAGTGATTGAAACAGCTAATATTATGGCTGAAATAGGTGGAAGTATTTGATAAGTTTTGGGATTTGTAAACTGGTAACCTACCCACCACTGAGTCTCCCCCATCCGAAAAATCCGGTATTTTTTCTCAGTATGTTGTCTCGGTTTCTTTTTCTTCTTTATTTTTCTTTTTGCTTCTCCAACGTTTATTGAACAAGTTTCAAGGTGCAAAAAGTAGAAAATGGTCACCACCAGATTCGACACCACCTGACCACCTGATTCACCTTCATCAGACGCAGCCAGCAAACCAACCATAATTTTTTTGCGTAACTTAGAGTTAATTGTTTCGTATTTTAACAGATATTTGCACACACACACGCGCAATTAATTTATCCGATTAGAAGTAAAAAAAAAAAGAAATAAAATAAAAATAAATAAAACAGTGGGCGCTTGGAGGCCCCCTAGAGGTGAGAGGTCCCTGTGCACCGGCCCACTCAGCCGGTAGTGAATCCATGCTTGCATATAGGAGTTTTTCCATGAGAATGGCTCAAATTAGACTCTGGCTTTTTCACATTTTTTACCAAAATGTATTATTTGTATGAATGCCCCACAGCATTAAGGACATATTCAACTATCAGAAAAACATTTTCCCCACCTCAGGCATTAGCTTTCTGTGATTATTGGCCATTATTTCAAGATGCGGGTACAGTTATTCTTCAACCCCGTTATGTACACCATGGAAGCTCATTGAATATGATCATAAAATGTATTTCTAAAGAAAGTAATATTTTTATATTAATCTGATGTCCCCCACACTAATTCAATAATTGCAAATACAAAAATGACATAAAATCTCACATTTTTGCTGCACTAAAGCCTGAAATGTGCCTATGAGTGAAAGAACTAAAGAAGAGGTCAGGGGAACACCAGATGCAGGAATCCAAAAGCGTTTATTGAAACACCAAACACTAAATGAGAAAGGTTGGCAACAAGCCAGAAATAAAACACTGTGCACATGCACTGAACCAATGGGAAAACTAAGGTACACTGTCCAACGCAGGGGGAAACAGAAATACACACTTCAAGAGTGGCTAAACTAGAAAAACAAAAACTGAACCTAACTAAACTGACGGACACACTGGGAGACATAGACAAGGGGCAGACAAGACGTGGGCGCAGCAGAACACAAGACACGGGAATCGCACAAAGGAAATACTCGGGAAAGCACAGGAGCTGAGATTTCACAGTGTAGCACATAGCAAATACAAAGTTCCGTCTGACGGTCCCTTCTCTCTTTCCCGCTGAAATACCCATGGGAGGCGGCAGGGACTCGGAACGCAATCTCGAATGGAAACAGAAACAAATGGGATTAATAAAACAATAACACGAGAACCGGGTTTACATTAATGAGTCGGGACAAGACACCGAGACAATCAATCAAACTAGACGGTTAAGATTGAGGTAATCTAAACGTGACGAGTAAAAAGCACCATGAGAGAAGCAAAGGAAAGCACAGCTTTAAACGCAGTTAATCAGGGAAAGCTTAGGAAGGAATTACAAAAGATAGAAACACTCGCACTCGCTAATGAGTTAATTAAGGTTAATACTACGTGACAAAATTAAGTGCTGGTTAGGTTAGTACAGGTTAGTAATTATCCTATCAGAGAACACATTCACTGAGAGTTGAGCGAAACACAGAATTAAGCACAAGAGGAAGCAATGAATGAAATACCACAGCCGATTCCGAATGAGGAAACATGATTGGACAACGAGACGCAGGCATGCTCAAGGCTGTCACACGACATCACTGGAGTTGGGCAAGAGAGAATCAATCGTCAGCCGGCGGGAATGACAGCTGAAAAATAAAGCGAGAGTAAGGCACAGGAGAAAAAGAACAAGCACAATGACAAAACAGCACACTTGAGGCAGAAACATAACAGAGCTCTTGTCATTTTTCATCAGAAATGTGGTTTAACTGAAGAATTTTCATCAAAATCAATGATCTTATGATAGCCCTCAACATTTTAGTCAGAAGTCAGCAAACATTATTTTTTTTATTAAACTTTTTTTAAAAATAATGTATGAACATGTAGGTGTGACGGGGTTGAGACGAGGGTAACGGGGTTGAAGATGGTAACAGGGTTGAGGGACAAATACAACTTTACATAGAAATAGTTGCTTTTTACTCTCAAATTCACAGGATAGGATTTTCTATGAGCATTGTATTTCATTATGTAACCATAAGAAGGACAACAGATATAAATTGCAGTTGAATTGAGTTTTAATAACCTAAGTTAAAAACAACTACAACAACATATTATCTGTCAAACATTGAAAAGTGAATTGCTCAAATGTAACATAATGTGGAGTGTGTGTGTGTGTGTGTGTTCAGGCGTAAGAGCCAACCCTCATCTGGTCAAATATACTTTTAAAGGCTTCATGAGAAGTGTACTAAAAGGGACCTTGTGCCTGTTACAAACAATTAAACTTGTAAACTGTTGAACAGATAGTTATAATACCAATAATTATCAAACAGTAAATGATTTCAGTGTTTCTGTGTCCGTGTCAGTGTCAGTGTGTGTGTGTGTGTGTGTGTGTGTGTGTGTGTGTGTGCAGTATGCATACTGTGCGTTCAGACATAAGAGTCAAGCCTCATCTGGTCAAATATACTTTTAAAGTCCTGTTACATGCACGCATCTCTCCCTTCTTTCAGGATCAGCTTTAAGGCGCCCGATACTTCCTGTGCCTTTCTGCTGCTGTTGTTGGTGCCATATTACTCACAGCTTAAACATGGAGCATAGATCATATTCAGCATGCATGTGGCATAAGAATGTTGATTGAATTTCATAACAACTCAATTAAATAATTGGATTACAAGTATTAAAATCACAACCCCGTCACAATCTCATAACCCCCTTCGCAATCAAACGCGTAACGTGGTTAAGTGTGACGGGGTTGTGATTTTCGCTCAAAATGGTTGCTGCTCTATGTATTCAATACCAGAGAGAGATCACATGGCATGCATGAGATTCAGAATTAGCATATATTCTTTAAATAACTAAAACCTTTTTCATAAGTAATAGTTTTCGATCTTTATTTCATGTTACGGTCTTGAGTCATTGAGTTTGACGACCACGATATCACAAGATGAATGATGAAAATAAAGGGAAAGAAGGGAGAAACTTGCCTGTTTCTCTTGTCCTGTTGACCAAAAGACTTCAGTGATGTCACTTCCTGATGTTCATGCTATTATAGATCATACCATTGGATTTATGGGGGGGAAATCATTAATGTAACGGGGTTGAGGGGTTACTCAGGGACAGAACTAAATAATGTGATTTAAATGAATAATTATCAATTAATTTTGGAAAAAAAAACACCAGCAGGAGAGCACAAACAGATGTTTAGGTTGATATCAAAATGTACTGACTTTTCTTTTACAGTTTTATTTGGCATTTTCAAATTATACTTTCATCAAGGCTGTGAGGGACATGACAAAATACAGCACCCTCCATAGTTATTGGCACCCCTGGTAAGATGTGTTAAAGGCCTTAAAATAAATTCAATTTTTATTGCAGAGGCATACTCTCACACTGAAAATAGTAGAAAAATGTAACCTTCAACTCAAGTGAATTTTAAGGGGGAAAAAATCCCTGACTAAGAAATCATAATTTTTCATAAAATCACCACAATTATTGGCACCCCTAGCAATTCCTAGGAAATAAATGTAATTAAAGTATTTCTGTCATTTTTACAGTAGTTTACAAAGTTGATCAGAGTATCTAGGAACATTTAATTAGTAATTCATCACTTCCTGTTTCCCTGGGGTATAAATACGACGTGACACAGAGGCCATTTCTGTAATCCACTCTTCAACATGGGAAAGACAAAGCAACACACCATTCAAGTAAGGCAGATGGGTGTCGACCTTCACAAGTCAGGCAATGGCTACAAGAAAATAGCCACTCGCCTGCACCTGCCCACATCTACTGTCAGAGGAATCATTAAGAAGTTTAAAACAACCGGAACAGTGGTAAACAAGCCTGGACGAGGACGCAAGGTTATTTTGCCACCATGCACAGTGAGGATGGTAAGAGAAATAAAAAGTTCTCCAAAGCTCACTGTTAAAGAATTGCAACAAATGGTAGCATCTTGGGGTCACAAAGTCTCCAAAACAACCATCAGGCGCTATCTACCAACAAGCTGTTTGGAACGCATGCACGGAAAAAACCTTTTCTCAAAATCATAAATGCAAACGTCTGGAGTTCGCTAGGCGGTACTGGGACTTCAACTGGGACCGTGTGCTTTGGTCAGATGAGACCAAGATAGAGCTTTTTGGCAACAAACACTCTAAGTGGGTCTGGCGGAACACAAAAGATGAGTATGCAGAAAAGCACCTCATGCCCACTGTGAAGTATGGGGGAGGATCGGTGATGCTGTGGGCCTGTTTCTCTTCCAGAGGCCCTGGGAACCTTGTTAGGGTGCATGGCATCATGAACGCTTTGAAATGCCAGGACATTTCAAATCAAAATCTGGTGGCCACTGCCCGAAAGCTGAAGAGGTAAGATAATGACCCTAAACATGTGGCCAAATCTACACAGAAATGGTTCACCAGACACAGAATCAAGCTCCTCCCATGGCCATCTCAGTCCCCAGACCTCAACTCCATTGAAAACCTGTAGAGTGATTTAAAGAGGAGAGTGCAGAGGAGAGGACCCAGGTCGCTGGATGATTTAGAGAGATTGTGCAAAGAGGAATGGTCAAAGATCCCTCTTTTTGTATTCTCCCATCTTGTGAAACATTATAGGAGAAGATTAGGTGCTGTTTTGTTGGCAAAAGGGGTTGTACAAAGTATTAACATCAGAGGTGCTAATAATTGTGGCACACATGATTTGATGTAAAAGAATGATTTCTTAATGTGGGATTTTTTTCCCACTGAATAAATGCACTTGAATTAAAGGTTGGATTTTCCTCTTTTTTCATTGTGGACCTATACTATTTAGAAAAAAAAAGAATTTATTAGAAGCTAAAGAACACATCTTAACCAGGGGTGCCAATAATTATGGAGTGCACTGTAGGTGGTGTCAACAGAAAAAACTATATTAATTCTCATAAAAAGATAAAATTTAACTTTTTTTTTACTCTGTATTAAAGGAGACATTTCAATGTATATGTTAATCTGTTAAAATATAAATTTTGGTGACCCAATAGATAAAATACACCTAAAGAGGTGAGAGGGACTGAAATTGTGCCATTTTCATGGAATGACTCATAGATGATGCATTGTCCTCTCCCCGCAGCTTCCAGCCTCCTTCAATGCGACCCAGGCGATGGCTTTTGACGGCTGTTTCCACGACAACGACATTGACCTCCCGTCCTTCCCAGAAATCTCCAGTACTAGTCTGGAACAGCAGGTGGACTTTCAAAATTTATCAGAGCCTCCTCGTGTCCAGGGTACGAGACTGAAGAGGAAAAGCTCTGTCAGGAAGAACATCAACTTCATTATGAGCAACAGCTACATGATCGACTCCTACTCCCGCATTCTCTTTCCACTCGCTTACCTGCTCTTCAACATCATCTACTGGAGTATGTACTCTTAAGCTCCCCTGCTACTTTGGAATATGTACTCTTAAAGGCATCTGATACTTTGGAGTATGTACATTAAACACCCCTGCTACTTTGGAGCATATACTCTGAGACACTCTCGCCATGGTGGAGTACATGTTCCCTTCAACACACCAGCTTTTCAGTAGTGTGCACACTTGTTTGTCTGGAGTACCTATGTGATAAACACAGTTGGTACTCTGGAGAAAGGACTTTTATACACACCTGCAATTCTGGAGTTTGCACTTTTCAAAATGATTTCAACTCCGGAGTACATACTCCTCAATCACTCCAGCTTCTCTGAAGTGAGTACTTTTGAACATACTGGAATCTCTGGATTGTGTACTCTTTGAATATGTCTGCTGCTGTATAGTTAAACTATTGATTATGGTCCATCCAAGATCCTAATTTAATCTAACCTTACCAGGATCTTTGAACATCATGACAGAATACCTAAAGATGGCAGTGAGGATCTTGAAGAGATCTTCATCAAATTGTGAAGCGACTCAGTTTCTTGAAAACTGGAAACCTGGAGGGCCTCTGTGAAACATCGCTGAAAGGTCCTGTTTGGAGCAGTTTCTGAGGCTAATTGATGATTTAAAACATTACAGCTAGTAGGGCTATCTGGTCGGATCAAGAGCAAGTTGATCATTTAATCAGTCAGGTTAGTAAGGTGGCACTTGAACCTCCTGCTACCTTATGAGTTATCTCATTTTAATGCCACCGCTCACTGAAATAAACAAGGGTGAACTCAATGGGTTTTTGTATCAACCCTCTAGATTTCAACAGACTACTTGGACTGTGGTCCATTGCTGGCAAATCAAACCAAAATCACATTATAACAATGAAACCCATTCAATGTACTATTGCAGCTGCTTTGTAATCAGGTCTGAAGAAAAGTCAAATTTACATTCATGAAAACAGATGTAAAACAAAAAAACAGAGCAAAAGAAATGAAGAAATATATATTTATCAATGTACCCCACATCTCAGAACACTGCAACACTAAATTATTCCTCTGTTGAGCATTATACTTTAACACAATTCTTTTGCTCCAGGACACTACATTGCACTCACCAGTAAGCAAACCCCAGAATGCTACACACAACCAAATCTGCACATGCTGCTATACTCCCATGTGAAAGACCACGGCTTCACTCGAGAAAAAACAAAAAAAACAAAAACAATCCTCTCAACTTCTGACAACAGCCCACGGTATATGGAGAAGGGAAATATTTGTGTAGCGTATAAGTGTGCCTGAGTATAGGAAAACGAAATTCATGGCTCATTGATCTCTAGGGCTTTTCTCCTTGCTGCTGCTCTGTCCCTTGGACAGTTCTACATCGGAAATATCCATGTCCTAGTGAAGTCTGATTGGTGTTTTTCACCCATGCTGGTGAAGCACTGAATTGTGGGATATCACATGATATCAATAAACCCCACATGGTTGGCTCCTCTAGTGCACCAGAACTGCCAAATTATGATATTAATATGAATGCATAAAAAATTACAAAATGGATGAAGGTTTCAAAAAAGGTTAAACATCAGTGCCTCTGCAATGTCATGTAAGACAACAAAAAAGAATTAATACTGAAAATGAAAAAAAAAAAAACCCTCACAATTTGGAAATGAATAAATGCAGTAAAAAAGTACAGTATTTATGTATTTTTAATTTTCTGGTTTGGAAGTTCTGGGCCTCTGTAGTTTCTCATGCATTCTGCTCTTTCAATAATGTGTCAGCTACTTTTGCTTAAAGGATTTTTTATTTTATGTATATTTCCTAATGTAGTTTGTTTATTGCTGTGTCATTTACTATGTGTTTATACTTTGAAGAACTATGTGTATTGAGTAAATCATCTGTCTGTGTATATGTGTGTCTTTATTTATTCCTGAAGGCTACATTTTCTCAGTGTTTGCACTCTTTCCCCAGCAAGAGTTGGGGTGACTGATTATCATAAAAAAGCACCAGTGTCAGTGGTGTTGGTCTGAGCCTGACCAAGTACTGCGTGGTGAGCAGACATATAAATACAAAGTATTAATTAAAATGAACCAAATGAAAATATACCAAAAATAATAATTTACCCGTAACAGTTTGAACACAGCATTTTCACCCAACTCCTGTTATTTTCTCGAGCTTGAGAGATTGGTGTTTAATATAGTCCTCTCATTAGAATAATTGATGAAGCTACTGGCCTCAGCTGCAGTGATTGAAAGTACCTCCAGCTGTGGCCTTGCCTTTTTGTAGGTTTGGTGCTGCCCTCTGGTGGGCAGTACCCTGAACTACTCCCTTCCTGCCACGGGTTACATACAATTCATTCATATACCTATGTTAGAGTCACCAACCAGCTAAACATGCACATTTCTGACCTGTGGGACAACATGGGAGTACAATGGGATATGATTCACATTTGTTACACACAACACAAAGCAGGACATGATCCAGTTATGTTGCACAGCACTCAGAGGAGAACAGAATTCACACTGGAATGATAATGTTAACTAGGCTTATTATGCACTTCTCAAAGGCATATGTGATTCTTTGCTTTGTGTGATTGCACACTTCACCATGGAGACAGTAGTCTTGTTAGATCTTGTGTGATGACAAATCTGACTTAAAAATGAGTATGATCTTCTTTTTTAGATGTTCAAGTTTTTAAGAAGACTGGGTAAAGTGTTGCACCATATGACATTGTAGTAGTTGATATGTGGCTCAAACAGGGTCTTGTGGAGGGTTAGGAGAGCAGATGGTGGGAGGAAATATTTTATTTTGAAGAATAGTCCAACGTATTTGGATAATTCACATAACAAATGTTCATGTTGCATCTAAAGCTTCGTGACTAATCAATGAAGACCCCCCTGGAACTTATCCTTTCTAACTCCTTGTCATTTATTTTGAGACAGATATTATGTGCATGCATTACATTCATAATTGCTCAAAATACAATATAATTTGTCGAACTAATGTTGAGAGATAATTTGTTACACTTGAACCAGTTATCAACTTTCTGTAATTCTGCATTTAGTAGATCTTGTAGTTCAACTGGGTTCTTGCGTGACAAAAACAGATTGGTATCATCAGGAAACCTTATGTAGTATTTTAGATGAAGTTGCAAAATCGCTAATAAACTGTATAAAAAGCAGCAGCCCCAAAATTGAGCCCTAGGGGGCCCCATATTTGATGTCCTGATATGGAGATTTATAATCATTAATATGCACATATTGTTGCCCTCAAAATAGTTCCTGAACCAGTTGAGCACAGGTCCTCTGATTCCATAATGGTAAAACTTTCAATGTAATATTTCAAAATCGATAGTATCAAAAGCCTTTGAGAGGTCCAGGTAAATGCCAATTCGAAAATCACCTTAGTCGATGGCATCGTGAGTTTTTTTTATAAGATCCAGTATTACAGTGCAGGTTCAGGTTGTACTCTTTTTCCTGAAACCATACTGGGAACCAGTGAGAATATTTAACTTGTCGAGATAGTCACTCAATCTGCTGTACAATACTCTGTCAAATACATTTGAGACAGTAGGTAGAACAGATATAGGACAAGAACTGCTGAAATTGTTTTTGTTGCCAGATTTGAATATTGGTACAATTCAGGCGATTTTGGTCATTTTTGGCTCAACAGCATGGAGTAATGATAGGGTGATGCAATGTGATAACAGTTTTACAATTATATTCACAACAGCAATCAGAATTTTACTGCAAATTCCTTCAACGCTAGTCATGCGAAAGCCCTTCAGATTTGTAATTATTTTATGAAGTTCTGTAGTATCAGTAGGTTTCATGAAAAAAGAGTGCAGATAATTTCCAGAGAGGTAGTGTTTGAAAGAGACCCCCTAGGATTGGGTTATTTTTTTCGCAAGGTCTTTGCCAATGGAGACAAAATACTTGTTTAATTTGTCAGCGAGATCAGTTAGTTTACCATTTACAGGGTCAGGGAGCACCGATGATTTCTGGCCGCTGTTAAGGATTTTGTTTAGTATTGACCAGGTCCTTTTGAAAACACCCATGGCTGCATTTATATTTTCTGCATACTTGCATTTGCTCTTTCTTATAATGTGGGTGAGCTTATTTCTATAGGTATTGTATTTGTCTTTTATGATTGTCACTGTCACTGGTCCCCAACAAGTCAGCTGACTGTCTGAGAATGGAAAACAGGCCCTGTCACTGACCATTCCCACTAATGGCAGCCACGAATGACCACTGAAGCTCAAAAGCACCACATCCGGTTACAGCAAGCATTTGACAGATTCCGGACAACAAAGTAAACTGGTTGTGAGATGAGGGCTCTTGATGTTTTTTGCTGGCTTTATGTCAGCTATTGAATACATACACAAAAAAAAAACAAGTCAAGCATCACTATAGGCACCAAAAACAACTGAATGTTCTTTATTACTGAAGTGCTCAGGGATTAGTATACCACATGTTGTACTTTATGTCCACTCGTATCTCACTGGAAAAGCAATAAAAATCAATTGAATCTTCAATTCCCCACAAATACAATATATATACCTCATCCATGCAATTTTAAGGGCTCTGAGTATGCAATTTTCAAAAAAAAATATAAAGTTCAAATGATTTGAAAACCCCCGTATTCTGTTTTCATTCACATTTTACATAACGTCCCAACTTTTTTGGAAATGGGATTGTACTTTTGCTAAGGTGTAACATTAGCTTTATTGGTTTTACAATTTAGACAATGTTACAACCAACAAGCTTAAAGTTCACAAATATAAACAAAGCAGGCCAGGTTAAAACACAGAAGGAAAATCCCCATAAATCACACCAATTAAATACTTACAAATTAATATTTCAAAATTCATCAAAGGCCAAAGTTACAAAAGAGTTACCGGTCTAGAATTAAGATAATAAGGAGCAGAAATGAATATAGCACAGATGTGAAGTACACACAACTTAATAGCCCACATTACCATTTTAAATTTGCCAAAAAAATAAAATAAAATAAAAGGAAAAGAAAAAGGATTTCATTTTAATTAGGAAATCAAGAAAATACAAAAAATGTTATGGTCAAGAAGGAAGAGAAAGAAAGCAAGACACACATACTCACAAAGACACATTGTACTTTTACTACAAAACACGCAACAACCCCATGAAGTACTTCAACAGAACAAATAAAAATAACTGGCCCATACAGTATAAGGTGCTAAGGTGTAACAAGGTAAGGATTTGGCATAACACCTTTGGCACGCTTTAAAGATATTTTATTTCTAAGTAGCACATATCTATTCTCCCCAAGCGAGTGTTACAAAAATGGGAGACTCCAGGGCCCGATTCACAAAGCATCATATCTTACCACTAGGAGTACTCCTAAGTCGCGCTAAAACATTTTATGTAGGAGTAAAAATCTTAAAAGTTATTCACAAAACCGCTGAGAGCAACTTTTAGTAAAGAAAACTGGTAACTCCTAGAATAGGAGTAGCTCTAAGATAGGTGGGAGTAATCTCCGTTCTATTTCATACGTGTTCCGCCCTCAAACGGGCTTCGCTATTAGTTACCCCAACGAGGCTCCGCCTCGGCGCCTGAGAAAGAAAATTGAACTCACCTGCTCCGTAGGAGGGGGTAGCATACTCACCTCCCATAAAGCCCCGGCGTTGCCTATGCTCGTCTCCCTTTTTCACTCAGCCTCGAGAGAATTAAGAACTCATAATTATTTATGTGTGAAATGGATAAGCTGTGCCAGCAGTGTGCCTCCCAGATGGTGTCCGAGGATCAGCATGACGACTGCTTCGTCTGTCTGGGCTTGCGGCACCATGGGGAGGCAGGTTGCTGTGCTGTCAGCGCAGTGCTCCCCCGGAGGAGCGTGAGCATCGGCATCAGTTGTACGGGCCGCACGCGCCCTCCGGGCCGGCTCGGGGCCAGTCCGTGAGCTGGTGGCAACGGTCCGCTCTAAGCCCTGGGACGCGTATGATAGAAGGATGATTGTGGTGTGTATGAGGAGGACCCGACGACCCTCTTCTTGGACAATGAGCCGCCCCCCGAGCATCGCTATCCGCTGGACGACCTCCCTGGGTTATTCCAGTCCACGGTGGAGAGGATGGAGATGCCCCTACCACCGCAGCCCTCCAGTGATCAGGCTGGCGAGTTCACTATTGGTCTGCTGGCTCAGTCGACGTCGAAGCCGCGCCCCAAGGTGGATATGTCCCAGGATGGCGCTTTGGCTACGCAGCGGGACTGGAGGAATCCGATTGCCAAGTCCCCAGCTATGGCGCTTGCACCGTATTCGAATGTGGAAGATTGGGAGTGGGATGTCGGAGTCCCGGCCGTTTAAGATGCGGTGAGATGGTGTCTGCTCCCAACCGCTTCCGAGAGGGACAAGATGGCGGCGGTCCTCTTTGACCGAAGTTATGGTAGCGCAGCTCAGGTGGTATCGCTAGCTATCAATATGGCCTTCCTCGTCGGAGCAGCTGGGCTCGCACATACGCCTGCAACAGCAACCCCGCAGGCCCAGTGTATCCCAACCACCGCCAAGTCGCCACCATCGCCGTTCTTTGGACAACCGGTCATCCCTGGCGTCGAATTAACCGATCCTGAGCCTCGACGCCCTTTACTTCAGCCACAGCAGCCGCCGGAAGTGCACCAGAGGTGCGGCGTCTGGTCGTGCAGCGCCTGGAAAGTGTCTTTTTAGTATGAGGTCTCTGGGTTGTATTGCACACACTGATACGCTGGCTGTTTCAGGTGTTGGCACACAAGGTAATCTGGTTCAAAGGGGTTTAGCGAGACAGACATTGAGCGCGAGGCTCGTGTTTTCTCTTCGCATCCACTAAACTCTGATCCTCGAATCGGACTCTCCAGCTAACGGCTTGTTTAGGAAGCACTGGCTAGCTAGTCGCCGGCAGGGGTGGCGTGGTCCTACCCGTGGAGGTAGCACACGATCAAACTCCGGGGTTAAACCAAAACTTAACCCTTCCATCAGTCTGTGTTGGCTCAAATCAAAGTGAAGCTCTTTCTCCTGGTTCAGTACCAGTGAGAAAACGATTGCAAATTGAGGCAGACGGCCTGCACGAATCCAACGCTACTAGCTGGGCTGGCTCCAGCAGAGTGTTTGGTGTAGGTCAACTGGTTTACTCTTCCAGGGTTGCACGATTTTTTTTTTTTTAAACAAGTAAACAAAAGGAATACAAAGATATAAAATTGTTACATAAAGCATAAGTCATAAGATAACGCTAGGGGGTAGGAATCTATACAAAGATTTTCAGTAAGGTACAAGCCGTCACAGTTTTAATTGCCTTTTGATTTGTTGAGTGTTGAAGAGAATGAATTTATTGTCTGAACTCTTTGCTAAACGCAATGAAACATGATTTTTTACCTATAACTTTGCACTTATGTATATGAAATTTACCCATTACAAGAATTAAATTTATAAAAAATACTGAAATATGTGCCAGCGTGTCGTTTTCCAAAAAACCAAACAGAACATTCTTCCACATTAAAATAAATCTTTTGTCAATCGATTCGATAATCAGAGCAGATGTGATTTGCCAGAATCTTTTTCACTATAGGGCAATGCCAGAATAAATGCACTACAGTTTCAGGACACTTATTACAGAAAATACAGTTCACATCAATATCAATTCCAAATTTTGATTTAATGTATTGTTTGGCAGGATAGCATCTATGAATAAGTTTAAAAGAAATTTCTTTTACCTTATTTGTAATTAAAAATCGATTAGGCAAAAGCCATACCTTCTTCCACACCAGGTCATCAACAAACCGTTTCCAATATGAAATCTGTAATGTGAATATAGGCCACTAGATGGCAGTATTTACCTTTTTTTTGTTAAGCTCAGAATGAAGTCATGTTTAGACATGTCCTGGACATGTCTGGGGCAAGTCTCAGAAAATTTAGAAAAAAAGGTCTAAATGTGGGTGGGGTCTGCAAAAGAGTATATAAGGAAAAGAATTGAGACAGTAAAGTAGTAGGAGAAATTGCAAGAAGAAGTATACATGTGACCAGACCTGCCATTCTGTTCAAGACCTGTGACGTTTCTTTTGTGGATTTCTTTGCCTGTGTTTGAGCATTTTCTTCATCCAGGACATCACCAAGCCACCCCACCAAAAAGGGACTGTAATTATTTCTGTTTTTTCTTATTTATCAATCTTGGTCTTTAGTTGTAGGTTGTTATTAGTCTTTGTCTTTGTTAAAAATTAAATGTGCTTTAGTTGTTAAAACTGTGTTTGTCATCCCTTGCTGTTGCTGTTGTGTTATAAATGTAATAACAAATTGGGGCCATAACAAATTGGGGGCTCAAGGTCCGGGATAGACCATTTTGTGAGTAATTTATTGAAAATCTAACATTTCAAATTGTAAAATTGATTTTTTTTTATTGAATACATATATATTGACAACAGCAATGGATGATTTCTTGGCATCACCAACCGTAGGGGTTTTGAAGTCTTTTAAAAAGACAGAACTGCTAGAAATTTGCAGACATTTAGAGCTGACAGAGGTGAAACCAGCCATGCGAAAAGCAAGACTGGCTAGAGAGATAGTTGAATATTACATTGATGAAAATGTGTTTGCACCCGGAGATCTGGAACAGTTTCCAGTGGAAAATCCAAATATAGAAATGGAACTTAAATTAAAAATGCTAGAGATTGAAAGGGAGGAAAGAGAAAAACAAAGGCAGTTTGAGTTGGAAAAATTAGCAAGAGAAGAGGAGAAAGAAAGGGAGGAAAGAGAAAAAGAAAGGGAGGAAAAAGAAAAGCAAAGAGAATTTGAGAGGGAAGAAAGAGAGAAAGAAAGGGAAGAAAAAGAAAAACAAAGGCAGTTTGAGTTAGAAAAATTAGCAAGAGAAGAGAAAATAGAAAGGGAGGAAAAAGAATTTGAGTTAGAAAAATTTGCAAGACAGAGAGATTTTGAATTAGAGAAATTCGATAGAGAAGAAAGACTCCAAATGGAGCAACTAAAAATAAAAATTCAAACTGAAAATAAATTTCGGGCTAGCCAGGAGGTAAAATTAGTGCCTCCATTTTCGGAAAAGGATGTTGACAACTATTTCCAGTGTTTTGAAAAGGTAGCAAAAAGTTGCCAGTGGCCAAAGGAACACTGGCCTCTGATGTTGCAAACTGTCCTCAAGGGTAAAGCTCAACAAGCCTATTCGGCTTTGTCTGCAGATGATTCCTCTGATTATGAGGTTGTCAAAAAGGTTATTTTGAGAGCTTATGAGTTGGTTCCAGAGGCTTACCGACAGAAATTCAGAGGTCTGAAGAAATCTGAAAATCAGACTTATGTTGAATTTGCTAATGAAAAGCAGGTTTGCTTTGAGCGCTGGTGTACTTCTATGGAGGTCAAGGATGATTTCAACTCACTAAAAGAGATGGTGTTAGTTGAAGAATTCAAGAACTGTGTTAAAGATGATGTTAAGACCTACCTTAATGAGAAGCAAGCACTGAATTTGCAATCAGCTGCCAAATTTGCAGATGAATATATTCTCACACATAAGTCCAAATTTCAGTCTAGCAGTAATAATAGATGGTCCCAATTTCAGAAAAAGGGTTATGGTGATACCCAAGATTCCTCACCCAAAGACAAAGACAAATCTGGTGATGGTGCTCAGAAATCCAGTAACAGGTCTGATCAAAGTGTGAAAGCTGACAGTGACAAAAGTGGTCTAGTTTGCAGTTATTGCAAGAAATCTGGTCATGCTACAACTAACTGTTGGTTCCTTAAAGCTAAGAAAGAAAAAGAAAAGGATACCAAACCAAATGCCTTTGTGAAAACAAGGTTAGAAACCCCTGTAGTAGATAACCGATCTGCTAAATTGCCTGCTTCTTGTGGGGCTAAAAAGCCTGATACAGCTGACTTCGTGAGGGAGGAATTTCTTCCATTTGTGTCAGAGGGATTTGTGGCTCTGAATGAGCATACTACTCCTGTCCCCATATATATCCTAAGGGATACCGGAGCTTCTCAGTCACTTTTGTTGATGGACTCCTTGGAGTTACGTGATGAGACCGCTTCAGGGGATTTCATACTTGTACAAGGTATTGAAGGGAGGACTGTATCTGTACCCCTGCGCTCTATATTCTTGAAGTCAGATTTAGTTACAGGACAGGTAAAGGTGGGACTTATGTCAAGTCTACCTATAAAGGGTGTTTCTCTGTTGCTAGGCAATGACCTGGCTGGGGGCAAAGTAGTTCCCCCTGTACATCTTACTTCACAGCCGAGCACTGAAGATGGGGATGAGGACCCATCTCTGTATCCTTCTTGCGCATTGACTCGTGCTATGGCCAAGAAGGCTAAAGAAGAAGATGATGTGGTGCCGTCCAGTACATTGAATAGTCAGGACTCAGGTGGTTCGCCTCATGACTCTGATTGGCCTACTATGGTTTCTCCGTTTGAGGACTTATCAGATACTTTTATCAGTTCTCTATTCAGCCAGCCGGATGGGTCTGGTGATTCTGATGTGTCTGGAGACTTGTCTCTGTCCAGAAAGCGGTTGATTGAGGAGCAAACTAATGATCCTGAAATTTGTGTACTAAAGAGGAGAGCCCTTCCTGATAAAGAAATAGACGCAGTTCCAGTTGGGTATTATCTCAAGGATGGTGTGTTGATGCGGAAGTGGCGCCCTCCTGATATCCCTGCCAATGCAGATTGGGCAGTGGTCAGGCAAATTATTGTTCCGAAGGTCTATAGGAATGAGATCTTAACAATGGCTCATAGTTTACCTTTAGGAGGTCATCTTGGTGTTAACAAGACTGTTGATAAGATCATGAAACACTTCTTTTGGCCTGGGCTTCGGAAAGACGTTTCCAACTTTTGCAAAACCTGTCACACTTGTCAGGTAGTTGGAAAACACCAGTTAGACCCACCTGTAGCTCCATTGCAGCCTATCCCAGCATTTGGGGAGCCATTCTCTAGGGTCATTGTTGATTGCGTTGGTCCATTACCCAAGACTAGATCTGGAAATCAGTACTTGTTGACAATCATGTGTGCATCTACCAGATTCCCCGAAGCCATACCTCTACGTAACATCAAGGCAACTGCAATCTCGAAGGCTTTGATAAAGTTCTTCTCGTTGTTTGGCCTTCCCAGGGAAATTCAGTCTGACCAGGGTAGCAATTTCACTTCAGGATTGTTTCAGCAGGTTGTGTATGAACTAGGTGCAAAGCAGATTCTTTCTAGTGCCTATCATCCAGAAAGTCAGGGTGCCTTAGAGCGGTTTCATTCCACTCTCAAGACAATGATGAGGACTTATTGTTATGACCATGAGAAAGACTGGGATGAAGGGGTTCATTTGCTGTTGTTTGCAGCTAGAGAAGCAGTGCAGGAGTCTACTGGATTCAGTCCATTTGAGCTAGTGTTTGGTCATGAAGTGAGAGGACCTTTGCTATTATTGAGTGAACAATGGCAAGAGAAAGAGCCGCATATCAGTCTGTTAGACTATGTTAGCAAGTTCAAGGAAAGATTGCGTGCAGCTTGTGACCTTGCCAAAGAGAACTTGAAATCAAGTCAGGGAAAAATGAAAACTTGGTATGATCATAAGGCTAGAAGCCGTGAGTTTAAACCAGGAGAAAAGGTCCTTGTGTTGTTTCCCTTGCAGTCCAATCCATTGCAGGCTAGATTTCATGGTCCTTATGAAATTCTGACAAAACTCAATGATCTCAATTACATTGTGAAGACTCCAGATAGGAGAAAACCAAAACAATTGTGTCATATTAACATGCTAAAGCCTTATCATGACAGAAATGCTAGGGTTGCAGCTGTCACTTCAGATTCTCCAATGGTCGAAACGTGTGAAGATGAGGGGGAGTTTCAAGATGATGAACCAAAAATTAAAGCTGAAGTTCTTTCATGTAAATTGTCAAACACTGAAGTGTTGCAAAATCTTGATGTAAAACTCCAGCACTTAGAACCCTCACAGAGAGATCAGTTTGAAAGGTTGATCAAGAAATATGAGGATTTGTTTCCTGATGTTCCAAAGAGAGTTACTATAGCCTCTCATGATGTAGATGTTGGTGATGCCAAACCAATAAAACAGCATCCATACCGGATGAATCCTGAAAAGAGAAAGATTGCTGAGAAAGAGGTTGAGTACATGTTAAAACATGATATTATCAGACCCTCCAACTCCGATTGGAGTTCACCCTGTGTGCTAGTTCCAAAACCTGATGGAAGTACTAGATTCTGTACAGATTATCGCAAAGTCAATGCTGTAACCAGATCTGATGTGTTTCCAATACCTAGGATTGATGATTGTATTGATAGTGTAGGGCAAGCAAAGTTTCTGACCAAGATTGATTTATTGAAGGGTTATTGGTGTGTGCCTTTAACTGAGAGGGCCAAGAGCATCTCTGCTTTTGCCACACCATCTGGATTGTACCAGTATGAAGTCCTACCCTTTGGCATGAAAAATGCCCCAGCCACGTTCCAAAGGATGATACAGTCTACAATCGCCGAATTGCCACACACGGGTGCGTACATCGATGACCTGATCACATGGAGTGACTCCTGGGAAGAACATCTAAAAGATGTAGAGACGTTGTTCCAGCGCCTGACCCAGGCTAACCTGACTGTTAACCTGAGCAAGAGTGACTTTGGTTGTGCTACTGTCACCTATCTTGGCTACGTCATAGGCCAGGGTAAGGTGGCACCCATAAATGCTAAAGTCCAAGCCATCATGGACTTTCCAGTTCCTGACAACAAAAAAGCTTTGCGCCGCTTCCTTGGAATGATCGGGTACTACCGCAAGTTCTGCAAGAACTTTGCTGAGATTGCTCTCAGTCTAACTAACCAACTGAAGAAAGGCGTAAAGTTCACCTGGGATGATGCATGCCAGAGAGCCTTCGATCACCTGAAGTCTCTGCTGTGTCACTTCCCCGTGCTCAAATCTCCTGACTTCAACAAACCGTTCTCCATCGCGGTCGATGCTAGCGACCAAGCTTGTGGATCTGTGCTCCTACAGAGAAGTGACTCTGATGACATTGAGCATCCCGTGGCATACTTCTCCAGGAAGTTCAATCGCCACCAAAGGAACTATTCCACAATAGAGAAGGAACTGTTGGCTCTGGTCCTTTCTTTACAACACTTTGAGGTTTATGTTTGTACAGGACAAAAGCCAATGATTGTGTACACTGACCACAATCCGTTAACGTTTTTGAGTAAGATGAAAAACAAGAATCGGAGATTGTTGAATTGGAGTTTGATTTTACAGGAGTTTGACTTGGAAATTAAGCATGTGAAGGGTACAGACAATGTAATTGCTGATTGCTTATCCCGTGTTTGAATGTGTATATATATATCATGTGTTTGAATATTGTATGATATGTATATATAGACAAGTGTTCACTTCACCATTTTGTATTGAAAAGAAAAATTTTGCCTTTATGAGTCAAAATTTTTCCCTTTTGGAATGGAGGTGTAATGTGAATATAGGCCACTAGATGGCAGTATTTACCTTTTTTTTGTTAAGCTCAGAATGAAGTCATGTTTAGACATGTCCTGGACATGTCTGGGGCAAGTCTCAGAAAATTTAGAAAAAAAGGTCTAAATGTGGGTGGGGTCTGCAAAAGAGTATATAAGGAAAAGAATTGAGACAGTAAAGTAGTAGGAGAAATTGCAAGAAGAAGGATACATGTGACCAGACCTGCCATTCTGTTCAAGACCTGTGACGTTTCTTTTGTGGATTTCTTTGCCTGTGTTTGAGCATTTTCTTCATCCAGGACATCACCAAGCCACCCCACCAAAAAGGGACTGTAATTATTTCTGTTTTTTCTTATTTATCAATCTTGGTCTTTAGTTGTAGGTTGTTATTAGTCTTTGTCTTTGTTAAAAATTAAATGTGCTTTAGTTGTTAAAACTGTGTTTGTCATCCCTTGCTGTTGCTGTTGTGTTATAAATGTAATAACAAATTGGGGCCATAACAAATCACATACGGTAGTGTAGCTACATCTCTTTGAAACAACGTTCGTATGGATTTGTTATTACCCAAATTACTAGAAAAGCAAACTTTTCCAATGGGAGTGCATGTTGGAGATAACAAGGGCAATTGCAGAGCATTGAGTCTTGGTTGAGATCTAAATAGCATACAGACACCAGAGGGTATTGCTCCAATAACTTTTTCATAATCTTTAAGTGTTACAGGAATTTTATGTACTTGCAAAAATTCTTCGTAAGTTAAAAGACCGATTTGATTAAATAGTTGATCTACCAATACAATATTGTTATTAAACCAGTGTTCTAAAGAGATTTGTTTTATATAGAATGTCCTTGTTATTGCATATGTAATAGCTATGAGGTGAGAAATTGTGTTTGTAGATGAGAGTCCATGATAGGAAGGCCTGGCGAAGAAAAGCAGACATCTTGACAGGGATTTTTTCAATATTATAGTTACAGACAAGAAAAAAGTTGAAACCACCAAGCTTAGACAGTATCTGGAGAGGTACTATATTCCAGATGGAGGTAGGGTTTCTGAAAAATTGCCTCAGCCAATTAATTTTAAATGTTTTGTTTAAAGTGTGAAAATCCAAAAAATTTTACCCACCATTTGTCATGGTTTTGCCCCCGCCGGCTAAAGGCAACAAGCCGGCGGGCACTGGGACCATGTACCCAAAGAAGGAGGGACCCAAGAGCACAGGCTGAGTAAAATATAAATAAGATTTAATTTTAAAATCAACAACCGAATGCCCGGGGGGGCAGCGGCAAAAGGGCTCCATAAACACACGGCCAACATACAGACAAAGCCTACAGAATCCCACTGCACTGAATAACTGCCAGTGCAGCTCTTAAATACTCTTGCAAAGCACCTCCACCTCAACGAGCAGCAGCTGTGGCTCGTTGAGGTGGAGGTGCAAACAGGAGAGGGGAGGGCCTGCAGGGCCAGACCATGACACCATTATCGTAAGAGTTCATGATAACCGAGTTCTTTATGTAATGGGTCCCATTTTTCCAAATAAAATTAAAAAGTATTTTGTCAATTTCCTTGAGTAATTTGTTATCCATTTGCAAGGCCAAAGCAGCATATGTCAATCGGGATATTCCCTCTGCCATCGTTAATAGATCTCTGCCTCTCAAAGAGAGATACTTTAAGAGCCATTGATTAAGCTTTTTTTTGTTTGTTTTCTGAATGATAGGATCAAAATTCAAGGAAATTCTCTTTTCCATATCTTTAGTGATTACTATACCTAAATACTTGACTTCATTTTTTATTGGAATACTGAAAAGGGCAGATATGGAGCACTCCTTAATAGCCATAAGTTCACATTTATCAATATTCAAGTGTAGGCCAGAAGCCTTTGAGAACTCCTCAATTACTTTGACCGCACGGGAAATTTGATTTTCATCCTTTAGGAATAAAGTGGTGTCATCTGCCAGTTGAGTTATAATTAGTTCATGACCATTAAGAGAGATACCTTTCACGCTAGCTTTTATATGGGCAGTCAAAAGTTGGGCTACTAACAGGAAGAGGTAAGGGGAGGTGGAGCAACCCTGCCGTATGCCTCTAAACACATCGAATCTAGGGGATGTACCACCCATTAACTTAATGGAACTATTGCTGTTCTTATAAAGAGTTTTAATTGCTGTTATGAAATAGTTGCCAAAGCCAAATTTTAATAAAGATTGTAAAATGAACCGATGCTCCACAGTATCGAAAGCTTTGTAGAAGTCTAAAAATAAAATGAAGCCATTATCTTCAATTAGTTCTGTACAATCCAGTATGTCCAGAACAAGTCTAACATTATTTATTATGTGCCCTTTTCTCATGAATCCTGATTGTGTTTCCTCAGTAACCGATTCCAATACTATTTTAAGTCTTTTAGCCAAAAGAAGAGCAAATATCTTGTAGTCATTATTAAGCAAGCAAATTGGACGCCAGTTGTCAATAAATAGCTTATCTTTATCGGGCTTGGGGATTAAAGTAGTCAATCCTTGTGTCATGGTGGTAGGTAGACACTCATTTTCTAAGGATTCTTCAAACACTTTAAAAAGGAAAGGAGCTAGTTCCTCAGTAAAGGCTTTATAAAATTCTGAAGTTAATCCATCCGTTCCCGGTGATTTATTGTTTTTTAGAGAATGAATTGCATTTTTATTCTCCTCAAGCGTGATTGGTTTATCACATAACTCCTCTTCATTTTTATCAATAGGTTTAACTGTTTAAGAGTTTAAAAAGTGGTTTGTTGATGTTTGGCAAAACTTGGAGCTATATAAATTCTGATAAAATTGACTACAATAACTAGCAATGACTTTATAGTCTTCTGTAATGGTATCTTTAATATTTAGTCTATTAATATTATTGTTGTTTGAATTATGTTTTTCTAAACTAAAAAAGTAATGTGAATTTTGTTACCCTTCTTCAAGCCATTTTTTTCTAGATCTGACAAATGCACCTTTCACCTTTTGACTGTATAGTTCATTCAATTTTACTCGCAAGCTAGCTAATTCCAATTACTCCTCCTCTAATAATGCACCTGGGTTCTTGCGGGATAAACTAGAATTTCTCGTTATTATGTTAGATTCTTCATCTCTTCTAGACTTGGCTTTAATACTACCAAATTTTCTTCAGAATTTTCCAATCTCGAACTTTAGAAGTTCCCAATTGTTTCCAAAACGGTTTTCTGCATTGGCCTTGCATGAATAATATGAAATCAAACCTTTGACCTCTTTTTTAAGTTCCTCAAATAATAATAATGAACTATTTAATTTCCAGTAACCTGCAGCGGCTGCACATGTATTATTAGAGGACAATTTTATTTTTATGGATATTGCCTTATGATCTGTTAGAGGAGTGGGTAATATATCAACGTTAGTAACACTGCTGCTAAGACTTTCAGAGATTAACCAAAAATCGATCCTTGATTGCCTCGAGCCAGTTTTATTACTCCATATGAATGACTTATTATTAGGATGCAATACTCTCCAAATGTCTATGAGACTATATCTATCCATTAAGGCTTTTAGATTAGTATTCAATCTATTTAATGGACCAGGAGGCCATTTGTCTGCATTGCCATCCAAAATACTATTAAAATCCCCTCCTAGCAATAGAAAGGCATTCAGGAATTTAGCTAACCAGCCAATCAAAATGTTCTCTATGGTTGAAATGAGAATATCATTTTCCCTATGTGAATTGTATCCATAGATATTTGTCACGATGAATACCATATCATTGCATTTACAAACGTTTGTAATTACTTGGCAAATAAAATGACCAGCTGGATCACATTCTGTAAGTAAAACATCACCATTAAACCGATTCTTTAAAATTGCCATGCCCGCCAAACGTTCAGAACCATGAGAAAGCCAAATAGAATTACCCCACTGTCACCTCCAAAAATTAGCATCATTTAAAACAGAATGAGATTCTTGTAAATAAAACAAATCAGACTTTAACTGCTGAGCAAAAAGAAATAAAGCTTTACGCTTAAGATTGTTACGTATTCCCCTGGCATTAAGAGAGATAAAGGATAAAGTTAACAGATTAAAACGAACAGAGACAGAAGTATATACTCCGTGTTTGCTTTTAAGATTAACTAAACTGGAACGCCCGTATTGAGATCCGCACCAATTTGATGTTAAAACAAAAAATGTCAAGTTTAATATTTTAACAAAGTTGACTGTATCTTTTTTTTTCTCTTTTTCCCCCATATCTTTTCCCTCAATTCTACTTCATGAAAAAGTGAGACAGAAGAGTAAACATATGAATTTTTAGGTTGGGTGTTTTTTTCCCCCCCCTCCTTTTTCCCCTTCTAAGTTAACCATCTTGAAGCAAATAGGCAAAACAGCCCTAGTAATTAAGTGATAGAGCTGCAAAGTTGTGTGATAAGGAAAGCAACCCTCAATAATGGAGTGAGCTCCCTTAAGATGTCTTGAGTTCAGGTAAAAAAAAACCTGAGAGTGTCATGGTTCTGGTTTTTGATCATGTTTTATGTGCTGGTTTTGTGTTTATGACTATTGTCTTTTATTCATTCTTTTTGGTTTTTGTAATATTCTGGTTTTTGGTTCATTCCATGTTTCAGTTCCATTGCACTTGTCTCCCCTGTCTTGTGATCTAGTTGGTTCAGTCCGTCTTCCCTGTCTGTGTGCTCACTGACTTCGGGTGCTTTAAAGGCAGTCTGGTGTTTAAAACATTTCTTCGTATCTCGTTTTCTCCCTTCACTCTTCTGTTCTGATTACTAATGAGACTAACACTTGTATTATAGTATACTAACACAACTAACCATGTATATATAGATTCGATTACTAAATTACTAATGAGCACTCTAGTTTACGTTTTAAAACCGCACCGCTACTAATAGACTATTTCCCTCTTCGCAGTCGCCCTGTTGTATTCTCCGCCCCTTTTGCTTTCCACCGTCCTCTCCCTATGTTCAGCGAGAATCTCTCGTACGTGCTTAATTACTTTCCTGCTCTTGTTATTTGTGCACATAGAACTCCTGGACCGGAGCTGTTTAAATGTCATAGGCTGTCTGTGTGATTCCCGTTCGTATTTCGTCTCTCGCCAGTTTTCGTGGTAGGGGTTTCCCTCATGTGATTTTCCCGATGTAATTAGCCTCATTCCCCACAGCTGATCTCTGTATAGCATGTGACCATTCCTGTGTGTATCTTAGGAGTCTTTTCACTCACAGCTCTTGTTAGAACGTTGATCAATATTTCTTTGCGCAGAGCTCCTTGTATGCCATTGATTGTTGTTTTTATTCTACTGGATAGTCCGACCCTGATTCTTGCCATAGCCCTGTTTGTACTGTTTTTGCCTTTCTGGATTTTGACCTATTTTTCTATGACCACAAGTTCTGTGTTTGGATGCCCTGTGTATGACCATTGGCTTTGCCCATCGACTACGACTTTTTGCCTATTGTTTTTGTACCTCTGCCCATATGTCTTACTGGTTCTGACCCCGGCCTGTCAAGTCAATACTGTTTTTGGATTTCGTATTGTGGCTTGGCAAGTCCTGTGTTTTTTGGCTTTGACTCGGACTTCATTAAAGGCATACGTTTTTTGGATTTCTGTCTCTCGCGTGTGGTTCCTGAACTGTACCTCACAGAACGTTTTGACCACGATGGAACCAGCGAGAGATTCCAAGTTACGAGAAAGGTTGGCGGACCAGGCCGTCAGGCTGGAATCCCAGCAGCAGCAGTTATTAGCTGTCGTCCAACACCTGCAGACCATGATGCACCAGATGACGGACCTGGCTTCAGCGGTAAGAGTCAGCCCACACTCACCACCTGTTTCTCCGCTGCTACCCCTCCTGCTCCTGTGCCAGTGCCTGCTACTGCCCCACCTCTTCCAGTCCAAGAACCACGCCTATCTCCCCCTGAGAAGTTTGACGGTGAATCTGGGTCCTGCCGCGCCTTCCTGAAGCAGTGTAAGCTGATTTTCAGTCTTCAGCCTGCCACCTTCCCCTCTGAGCAATCCCGCGTGGCTTACATCATCACGCAGCTAACTGGGAGAGCCAAACTGTGGGCTACGGCCGCCTGGGAGGCGAGGCTACCCTGTGCCCAATCATCCAGCCTGTTGGAGGAGGAGATGAAGCGGGTTTTTGATCGATCCAGGCACGGGCATGAGGCTGGTCGAGAGCTCCTCCACACACGCTAAGGTAATCATTCTGTTTCTGATTACGCCATAGATTTCCAGACCCTGGCTACGAACAGCGGGTGGCAGAAGGGGGCACTGTATGACACCTTTTTGAATGGTCTGGCTGAGAGGATAAAGGACGAACTCCTTACTCGTGAGCTGCCTGAAGAGCTGGAGGCTCTTATCAGCCTGGCCATTCGTGTGGACGCACGTTTGGAGGAGCGAAGGCGGACAAAGCAATCCAGCGCTTCTCCGGACCCCCCCCATCGTGACCCATGCTAGACAGCAGCCTCCTCCCCTTACATCTGCAGTTCCCAAGACCGCTCCTGAGAGGGATCCTAGGCAGAGGAACCGAGCCAGACTGACCAAAGAAGAGCGGGAATGCAGGTTCAGGGAGAGGGCCTGCTTCTACTGCGGCGAGGCTGGACACATCGTCTTCCAGTGTCCAGCCAAGGGTCAACGCACACCCAGGAAGACAGGGCCACGAGTGGGCATAACTCCAGTGGAAACCTCCTCCATCAGTCGTACCTGTGTACCCATCAGTGTGGAGTGGAAAGGGGGGTCCAAGCAAACCACTGCCCTGGTGGATTCTGGAGCTGAAGCCAGCTTCATGGACACTGAGACGGCGCGCAAGTGGGGAATACCTCTGGAAGAGGTTTCAGGTTCTCAAGTGGCTAATTCTATTAACGGTCAGAGGATCGGCCGTATTACCCACTCCGCTGCCCCCATCAAACTGTGCGTCTCAGGCAACCACCAGGAAACCATCAGGCTGAACCTTATTGACTCCCCTCACTCCCACGTTATTCTGGGCCATCCTTGGATGGCTAAGCACAAACCCGAGATTGATTGGGCTACCCATGAGATTAAGGGTTAGAGCCTAAATTGTTCAGTCTTGTCTTGCTGATGCCCATGTTCATGTTCATGTTCCTCCTCTTGCAGAGATTCCAAGTCTGGAGAAAGTTCCACAGATTTACCATGACCTCAGGGAGGTGTTTTGCAAGACCCGTGCCACGAGCCTACCCCCTTATCGCCCTTACGACTGCGCCGTTGATCTCAAGCCAGGAACCATGCCTCCCAGAGGCCGTCTATTTTCCCTGTCCCGTCCCGAGACTCAAGCTATGGAGAAGTACATAAGTGAGTCCCTCGCCGCCGAAATCATCCACCCATCCTCCTCTCCTGCGGGAGCGGGCTTCTTCTTTGTGGGTAAGAAGGACGGGTCTCTTCGCCCATGCATTGACTATAGAGGCTTCAATGAGATCACTGTTAAGAATCGATACCCACTACCACTCATGACCACTGCTTTCGAGCTTCTCCGAGGGGCCTCCGTGTTTACAAAGTTGGATCTACGCAATGCCTACCACCTGGTCCGTATCCGTGAGGGGGATGAGTGGAAAACGGCATTGAACAACCCCACGGGGCACTGGGAATATCTAGTTCTTCCCTTCGGGCTTACTAACGCCCCAGCTGTATTCCAGGGTCTGGTTAATGATGTATTGCGGGATATGATTAACAGGTTCGTCTTTGTATACCTTGACGATATTCTAATTTTTTTCCAAGACCCTGGAGGATCATGTGAAGCTGGTGCGTCAATTCCTTAAGCGCCTACTAGAGAACCGTCTGTTTGTGAAAGCTGAGAAGTGTGAGTTCTCTGTCTCCACCACGACTTTCCTGCCGTTCGTTATCTCAGCCGGTGCCATTAATATGGACCCCTCCAAGGTGAATGCTGTCACAGATTAGTCCAGACCCACAGATCGTAAGTCACTACAACGTTTTTTGGGATTTGCTCATTTTTACCGGAGATGCATTCATAACTATAGCTTTGTAGCTGTTCCCCTTACTACAATAACTTCCAGTAAACTCAAGTTCCAGTGGAATGAGGAAGCGGAAGTAGCCTTTACTAGTCTCAAGTCACGTTTTACCACAGCCCCTATCCTTTCAATCCCCAATCCTGAAGCCCAGTTCATTGTAGAGGTTGACGCTTCTAACGTTGGCATCAGAGCCGTTCTGTCACAGAGATCAGAAAAGGATCATAAGGTTCACCCATGTGCTGTTTACTCTCACCGTTAAACCTCCACAGAACAAAAGTATGACATTGGCAATCGGGAGCAGCTGGCCGTCAAACGAGCAGTGGAGGAGTGGAGACAGTGGCTAGAGGGCGCCAAACTCCCGTTTCTCGTCTGGACCGACCATAAAAACCTCGAATATCTGCAAACTGCTAAGAGACTGAACCCTCGACAAGCCAGGTGGGCGCTCTTCTTTTCGTGTTTTAATTTTCATCTTGCCTATCGCCCAGGCAATAAGAACATCATGCCGGATGCTCTGTCTCGGATTTTTGAGCCCACAGACAAGGAACCAGTTACTGAAACTATCTTGCCACAGGAAGTTTTTGTCAACGCCATTGCTTTGGACATTGAGAAAGAGGTGAGAGATGCTCTCACAGACTCTGCAGCTCCCAGTGCATGCCCCACTAATTGCCTATTTGTACCTGTCTCCAAACGTCCCCAAGTTTTGAAATGGGGCCATGCCTCTAATCTGGCCTGTCACCCTGGCATCAACCGCACCATAGACTTTATTGCTCGTCGCTTCTGGAGGCCTGAAATGCGGAAAGAAGTTAGGGACTACATCTCTGCCTGCTCGGTCTGTGCCCAGTCCAAAGTCTCTCACCAGCCCCCTCAAGGTCTTCTTCAACCATTACCCACGCCCCATCGCTCTTATTCTCACATTTCACTAGATTTCATTACTGGCTTACCTCCCTCTAATCACCATAACACTATCCTCACTATTGTTGACCGATTTTCCAAGGCTGTTCACTTCATTCCCCTCACCAAACTACCCACTGCACAAGAAACTGCCACTCTACTCATTCAACACGTCATCCGTCTCCATGGCATCCCCACGGACATTGTATCTGATCATGGTCCCCAATTCGCTGCCTGATTCTGGAAAGCCTTCTGCACTTTACTCAGCACTTCAGTTAGTCTTACATCAGGTTTCCATCCCCAGTCTAATGGCCAGACCGAGCGGGCTAATCAATGTATTGAAACTGTCCTCAGATGTCTTTGTGCCAAAAACCCAGCCTCCTGGAGTCATCAATTACCATAGGCCGAGTACGCCATCAACAGCCACACCTCCTCCTCCTCCAAGCTGTCTCCTTTCGAGTGCTGCATGGGATACCAACCGCCACTGTTCCCCAGTCAGGAGGAGGAGGTAGCCATCCCGTCTGCACAGGCCTTCATCCGCCGATGCAGACGCACCTGGAGAACTACTCGCGTCACCCTGCTGAAGTCGGTGGCTAGTATGAAACGCCTGGCGGACAGAAGGCGTGCTCCAGCTCCCAACTACCAAGCAGGACAGCGCGTTTGGCTGTCCTCCAGGGACCTTCCCTTGAGGGGGAGTGGGGGAAAGCTGTTCCCCAAGTTCCTGGGTCACTTCACCGTGGAGAAGGTACTTAGTCCCACTGCTGTCCGCCTCCGTCTACCACTTTCCATGCGCCGTATTCACCCTACATTCCATGTGTCCCAAGTTAAGCCCGCAGTAACCCACCCCCTGTCCTCTGCGCCAGATCCCCCACCACTCTCCCGGGTCGTTGACGGAGGCGAAGCTTTTACGGTCCGAGCCCTCCTGGACTGTCATCGGCGAGGTAGAGGACTCCAGTACCTTGTCGACTGGGAGGGCTATGGACCGGAGCATGGCAGTTGGGTGCCTTCTCGCCACATCCTGGACAAATCATTAATAAGAGACTTTCATAAAGATCACTCTAGACCACGTAGATGAAACGCCTGGAGGCCTTTCATAGGAGGGGGGGTACTGTCATGGTTCTGGTTTTTGATCATGTATTATGTGCTGGTTTTGTGTTTATGATTATTGTCTTTTATTTATTCTTTTTGTTTTTTGTAATATTCTGGTTTTTGGTTCATTCCATGTTTCAGTTCCATTGCACTTGTCTCCCCTGTCTTGTGATCTAGTGGGTTCAGTCCGTCTTCCCTGTCTGCGTGCTCACTGACTTCGGGTGCTTTAAAGGCAGTCTGGTGTTTAAAACATTTCTTCGTATCTCGTTTTCTCCCTTCACTCTTCTGTTCTGATTACTAATGAGACTAACACTTGTAGTATAGTATACGAACACAACTAACCATGTGTATATATAGATTCGATTACTAAATTACTAATGAGCACTCTAGTTTACGTTTTGAAACTGCACCGCTACTAATAGACTAATTCCCTCTTCGCAGTCGCCCTGTTGTACTCTCCGCCCCTTTTGCTTTCCACCGTCCTCTCCCTATGTTCAGCGAGAATCTCTTGCACGTGCTTAATTACTTTCCTGCTCTTGTTATCTGTGCACGTAGAACTCCTGGACCGGAGCTGTTTAAATGACATAGGCTGTCTGTGTGATTCCCGTTCGTATTTCGTCTCTCGCCAATTTTCGTGGTAAGGGTTTCCCTCATGTGATTCTCCCGATGTAATCAGCCTCATTCCCCACAGCTGATCTCTGTATAGCATGTGACCATTCCTGTGTGTATATTAGGAGTCTTTTCACTCACAGCTCTTGTCAGAACGTTGATCAATATTTCTTTGTGCAGAGCTCCTTGTATGCCATTGATTGCTGTTTTTCTTCTACTGGATAGTCCGACCCTGATTCTTGCCATAGCCCTGTTTGTACTGTTTTTGCCTTTCTGGATTTTGACCTATTTTTGTATGACCACGAGTTCTGTGTTTGGATGCCCTGTGTATGACCATTGGCTTTGCCCATCGACTACGACTTTTTGCCTATTGTTTTTGTACCTCTGCCCATATGTCTTACTGGTTCTGACCCCGGCCTGTCTAGTCGATACTGTTTTTGGATTTCGTATTGTGGCTTGGCAAGTCCTGTGTTTTTTGGCTTTGACTCGGACTTCATTAAAGGCATACGTTTTTTGGATTTCTGTCTCTCGCGTGTGGTTCCTGAACTGTACCTCACAAAGAGAGCAAAAAGCCATGAGTTCCTTCACATAATAGGGTTTAAGACTGTAGAGGGATTTCTAATCCATTAATAAATCCTTTCCCTCCCACAAAGTAGGCCAGTTTTCCTTCGTCACACGCGCTCTTAATCATGGGCCACAGTTTGTTTCTATTTTCTCTGTCCTCCTTTGTTAAGTCCTCCGCGAAGCGCTATTCCTTGGTTCGAAGAAAAGTGCTAGATTTGGCAGCTTTCCATACTGTATCCTTGAACCGTCTGGAGATGAACCTTACGATGATGCCGCGAGGTTTCGGATCATTTCGGTGCGGTTTCCCGACACGATGTGCGATGTCAATAGCATCCGCTAACTTTCCCCTCTCAGATGGTAGCACCTCCTGGCAAACATCGACCACCAATGCACGCACATCCTCCTTTTCATTTTCTGAAACACCATACAGTCTTAAGTTCCATCGCCGACCATAGCGTTCCAATTCAGATACCCGATCCATACAATTCTGAACTATTTTCTCATTTTTTTCAGCTCGTTTTTCAATGCAAACAATTTTTTCATTCATGACCATGATTTCAGTACGGACGGATTCCACCATTTTCTCCAACGCATCGCTTCTACAGTTAATAAGATTCGCCAACGTGCGAACTGCGTCATCAGATTTTAAAGAAAGGTCAGCATGGATCGGGGAAATCATGGGTTTCTTTGGAACTGGAGGCTTACTTGGTGTAACGGGCAATGGAGGAAAATCCTCTTCATAGTCCGCTTGCGAACTGCATTCCATTCCTTTGTCGTAGTTGTGGTCGCCAGCAACAATGCTAACGCTAACGTTATTTTTCCCCTCCTTGCCAGGGTCAGCCTGTCTTTTTGATAGTGCTTTGCGCATTTTCGTAAAGCAGGTTCACTTTCGCGTTGAGATCAATAAATAAACTTGCTTCAACTGTCGATATAAATTGAAAGATGTCGAATACAGTGATGAAATAAACTTGGCATAAAAGTTTGGTGCAGAGAGCTCAATACCAATGTGACCATTCACGTCGCCATCTTTCCGACCCCCCGGAAGTGGAGCGAACTGCCATTTTGGCTCCAAGGCGCTTGACGTGGCGAAGAATACTGAGGGGCGCAAACCTGTGAAGGAGATCTTCACTCGTTTAGTGCCACAGGTTGAGGCCTGATCGGACGTCAGCGTTTCTGAAACTAAAGACTAGGGACTCCCAAACGCGGAAGTAGCCGTGCCCTCGCTACCAATGGTGAGTGAATCACCGGGCAGTGTGCACGGGAACACAGCAGAAATATTACTGCTGTAATCCTCTCAGCCCTTTCGGGCAGGGCCTCCCGGTCGAACTCTTCCTCAGGGGGAGGGGCGTTGCGGGAGGGCCCAGGTTAGCAGGAGCCATCGAACGAACAGCTTCGTCCCTTACGAAGTATTACCAAGTTTGGGGACACAGTGGCTCATTCAGTCTTGGGAACCCTATCTGAGGGGTCCCCCTCTGGTGCTAACTAGCGGTTGATTATGGCCAACCTGGGACGAGGCATCTCGGGGGTGCCCCGCCTGCAGCTGTTGGGCGTGTCATGGGAAAGTGACATGATCTTCCCCAAGCGTGGGGTGGGAGACTGCATTGGGGAGAGAGCCCCTTCCAGCAGTAGCTGTGGTTATGTTGGTACCATGGTCTGGGTGTGGCACTCAAGTGTGCCTACCTGGGGGTATGAGACCGATATGGCGGAACGCTATCAGAGGAAGTCCCCTTGCCAAGTAACGGCTGATGTCCGCCCGCCCACAGGTGCGAACCTTGTTTTTGGAATGACAATGGTCAGGCCCTTCCATTTTTTCCCTCGGAGGGGCCTGTTAAGGAAGGGTCCCCTCCCAGCACCGGTAATGGTTTGGGTGCTACTTTGCCACCACCTGGGGCGGGATACGCAGACTGGCGGTGTGCGCCCCAGGGTGTGGACAGGTTTTGCTTGGTTGCGAGAGGATCTGCGTGGCTAGGGTCCACATCCATCCCTAACGGCCTTCGCCTTAGTGTAACCAATAGAGAAGTCCGTGTGAGGGCGGTGCACGTAAGAAATAGAACTATTAGGTACCCTGGATGTAATTCCAGTTCTATGAGCACGTGGGTATCCCTCTAACAACTTGCCCAGGTGGCCCCCAGTGTGGGATGCTGAGTTTCAAAGGGACACGAGCATTGGCAATGCCGGGGCTTTATGGGAGGTAAGTATGCTACCCCCTCCTATGGAGCAGGTGAGTTTAATTTTCTTTCCCAGGCCTCGTAGGGGTAACCAATGGCAAAGCCCGTTAGAGGGCTACGAACGTATTCATAGAACTGGAGTTACATCCAGGGTAACTATTAGTTGCTATGGCTGACGTCAATTCTCATGCACGAGTCTTGGGACAATGAGCACGGTGATTGGTTGTTTGGTGGCAGGGCAGCCCATTGAAGAAAATATCCCACATACAACCCATGGATGTATGTGGGATAAATGAGAAAATAGTCCAAGCGGCTAGTTTGTTCCATAAAATAATGGCAGTTGCTATGGGTACGGCAGTTTTCCAATGCATTTCAATGTAGAGAACGGTACGGCAGTCCAAATTTTAAACACTGCCCTCACCTTAAGCCTAACCTTAATCTTGCCGTTGACCTATAAAATAACTCCCTGCCGCCTCACTTCGGAATGCTTCGGGTGAGTTCCTTTAACTTACTTGAACATTTATTCCAGTTCGTCGTATCGTTTTTCAAGATTCTGCGTAAAATAATAACATGTTGAGCACTTTTGAAAATGCACAATGCGCGGTCCCCGCAAATCATGCGCTAGGCAAATAAACGTATATAGGAAAGAGTTAAATTGTAAAAATGTTAATAGCATAAAACGAGTTTTTAATGAAACGCGTCATTTGCCCCAATAATTAGCAACTTATTACCCAATCAGAACGAGAATATGTTGCGACCACTTAAATGTTGGACAGTTCAAGTTTGTTTGCCCTAAACTGTTATGGATGAAAAATCTAAAAGGACGCGAAAGCCCAACTGGAGCCACGACCAGTTACTGCTGCTGGCCCAGTTGGTGCTGGAGCAAAAGCACATAATCAAAGGGAAATTTGGGATGCAAGTCCAAGTGGGATGCATGCGATAATATCAGCCTACAGATCAATGCTGCATTCCCCGGTGTCTCGGACGACGAGAAGCGGTGGTATGGACTGCAATCGCAGATGAGGTCCGAGATTGCAGCCTATAAACGGGCTATCGTACAAACAGGATAGCATACTAAGCCTGGTTTGTAAGGTATAGCCTACAATTTAAATATGCATACAAAGTATGACATAGGCTGGTATTATTATGATGATCTATTAAATGTAACCCTCGCTGAATAGCCTAATAAAACAAGTGTTTGCCACTAACATGGCAATATCCCCCGCCGCTTCAATTTTATGAGTCCGTACGGACGTACGTTCGAACGGACGGACGGACGAAGCCCAATGCTATATCTCAATGTCCAAAATATTGTAATCGGCATCAAATACTATCAGGGTGCTGATGAAATTAACTTTTTTCTATTTACAAATAACTCTTCATCTTGGGTCGGAGAAATAATTCGTGGGTCTCGTCAATAACACTGATGATACCGGGCATACCTGAGATGAGCATGAATTCAAGTTTGATTCTGTGTTGTTGGCGAATGTATATTGGACAACGGATAAACTGTCGGATGATATGGGGTTCACAGATCGCATTGTTTGTTTGTTGAATTTAACAACTGACAGATGACTGTGAAATCCCTAATTGTCCACGCTGCAAAGTTGCATTTTCCGGTGGCAAGGTAACGAAGTGTTGTCAAACATTTTATTTCGGGGCTTGTTTGGTTGTTTCTCATGGTTGGAGACGTAATTCTCTCCTTTACCAAGTCAACAACAAATAAAATCCCTTCACGGTCGATCCGATATCTTTTCAACAACTGTGCATCATTCAGAATTTCCAAGTCGTCCCCTCTTTCAACAGCAGAAGCGATTTTCCGATTCTTTATGAATAGCTTTTAGCAAGTTAGGAGTCCTCTTGACTACTTTTAAGCTCTCCCGGACTTAGGAGCTACTTTTAGGCCTAAAATGCTTTGTGAATAACACTTAGTAAAAATAATTAGGAGTCCTATATTTAAGACTGACATGCCCATTTTTTTTTGGAGTTTCTCCTAAATCCGGCAGTTAGGACCTACTATTAGCGCTAAGCTTCTTTGTGAATACGGGCCCAGAAGTTGGCCCCCTAGCTGTCGATCATCACCAACAGCTGCAGGAGGAGGTCGTCTACACTCATGGCCAGCTCCATCTCGCCATCCAGCATATCGACGGGGAACTCAGTAAGCAGTTCATCAAGGTTGAGGGGTGCAGAACTGAAGGTGTGAGGGATCGCTGTGCACTGGCGGTGAGACTTTAGCATCATGCTGCAGCTGGAAGTACAGAGAGGCTCGTTACAACAGCCTCACCCACACAAGCATGTCTGCCTCAGTACCAAACTACTTTACATAATGACTGCAACTGCCCATTCAGCCCAATCACGCTCCCCATTTTCCATCCAATCGTTTCATTGCTATGCCACTTTTACCTATGCACTACAATAAGGTCCAGAGGCATTTAGACGGGGAAATTTCAATGAAAGTGTTCAAAGCAGTTCAATACAAGACTCAAGAACATCAACCTGAAGTGGACAGTCAGCAGTGTAAATGAAGAGCATTTGCATCCATAAATATATACCCTGTTAAATCGTAACAGTGTCAAAACTTATGGAACTCAGTGCAAATAGCATATATCTCTATCTCGTATGGTTGTGAAAACCCCAAAGCTTTCATTCTCAAAACGCAAAGTGGTGAGCTATGTGGGCGACAACTCTTTAAACCAAAACAGGCAGACACAGGAGTGAGGCATATTCAGATAAGTGCCTGCTAATACAGGTCAAGACCACTTTCAGCAGTGCCATACAGCATCCATCGTTTTGATTTTCACTCCAACCCACGCACACCTCATTCAACAGCATTCAAGAGCTTCTTAAGCTGGTATTTAGCAGAACAAAAGGTGATAATTTGAAGCATAAATAAACCGTGTCAGGGCAGCGAGTCCCTAGGAACAGGACAGGGCAGCCCTAAGCCCAAATTTTAAGGGTACTGCGGAGTCTGGGCTGCTTTGTGGGAGACTTTACCTTTGCAAAGCAGCAGGAGGGTCTTTGGCAAGAATGTGCAGTGGCTCGGTGCTGGTGGAGCTCTGCTCTGCTGTACAGGTGCTTCTGTTAATGTTCTGTAGCATCATCTCCTGGAAGGTCTTCACCCTCTCCAACTCAACCAGAGACTCCGTCTTCCCATTCACAGCACCATTCTGCAGCAGACGGACCAAAAGTCACATTTATTCAGCCCTGATCCTGCACATCTACTATGCTTCAACTCCACAAGAAAACATCTCAGTCAAGTTAGAGCATGGCTGCCTATGCCTTCTCAAAGAGATCTACAGTCCTTTCAGTTTCCATCCTAACCTTAATTTGAGGTGCCTGATTTGACTAAATAGCTGCATGAGGAGAACTCCAGCAGATGAAGTCAGATTGTCCTGAACAGACTGAAGACCCACAGGACAGTAGATCTCCAAGCACAGGGTTTGGCAGGTCTAAATCAGGCTGACTTCAGGATTGAATATAGAAATAACACACAGCTGCTGCTCACCTCTGTAGTACTGGGAGTAGCTGGCTTCTCTTTACTGGGACTAGTATTACGGCCACTGTCTGCTCCTGTAAATATGCACAGTCCCTATGAAAAATCAACTGCAGAAAAATGTTAACAAAAGACTAATCATGGGAATCATGTCCGAGGGCCAGAAATGTGAAGTCCCACTTTGCATTTTTTCCACATAATTTCACCTATTAGATCCACCTCCTGGTTATTTAACAAATAGTGGGGAGGACTTATGCAGTCTGTGCCAGGACCTCATGCCTCTGGCTACCACACCCAACTGAAGTACATCAAGGAGCAGCTCATGAGAAACTAACCCCGAGAGGTGAAAGGGCAGAGGACACACAGAGGATGAAGGCTCACCAGTGGCCATGTTCTTGTTGATGCGCAGTATCCTCCTCTTGAACAGAGCAGAGAGAGGAGCTGGCAACTCCTCAGCCTTCACCTCCTGCACTGTGGTCTGCATTCGTGCCGCCTTCTCCTTCCGGATCTCTTCCAGGGTCTCAACCCGGATCTCGCTGGAGTGCCTGGCAGCCTTCTTGCCTGGGACCTCCCACTCGGGAGGCCCCTCTTTCCTCCCCATGCGCTCCTCCTCCTCTCTGGACAGCTTCCTCTTTCTCTCCTGCTGGAGATTGGGGGTCTTCACAAGGACGGCCCCAGGAGGTGTAGCGCTCGACTTTGCGGGGATGGGGCCCTTAGTTCCGCACCAGTCGGCCTAGTGTACCTGGGCCTGTGCCAGGGACCTGGCCGCCTTCTTTCGAATCTCATCCAGAAATTTGATTCAGATCTCACCCTGCACCTCCTCCCATGCTGGGGCTGAGAAATCCAGAGAGGGCTCAGTCTCACATTCCCAAAGACATTCTTGCAACTAACCACAGCCACATTGCATCAGCCTTTATAGCCAAGAAAAGACCCTTTGGGTCTAACAGACTCTGTGTATTATTCCATTTAATGCATGTCCAGGTAAGACTAAATCATCACCAACCAAAATGTAATGCACTATGCCGTTAATTTTAGACTGTATTACCCAGTGCCTACACACCAATGTATACCCAGCTGCATATTGACCAAATGCTAAGACTTTTCTAGAACCCACACCTAGAACCTAAATGAGGTTAGCAAGTGTGAGGATGGCTCCTCAATTCACCACCATTTCATTCTTACCATGTCACAGAGGTACAGGGGTTTGGAGTCCCCAAACAACAAACGCAAAGTTAAACACAAACACGCAAAACTGAAGAACAGAGGGCAAGCCCATTCTTCACTGCCTGATAGAAACCGATGGTAACATGACTTGCAGTTAGTTAGAGGTGATGACATACAACTCTACGTGCTAATGCCGCTCATTGGCACTACTTTTTGTGAAGAATATTTCCATTGCATTAGCAACATTTTACCTTTGTTATTTTTATAAAAGTAGTAAGATATTTAATTTATTGTCGGGCTGAACGATCGCAATCGCTAATACATTTCAAAAGCTGCAATAATTGGTCAAGCGTGGTTACCACAGAGGAAATATATTAGAACTGGAGAGAGCGAGGAAGTACCACCCTTATTACTTTTAATGGGAGAAGCTAGGCTAGCTACCTACTCCCAGGAAGTACGGAATTGAACGACGCCAGCTATAAGAATGGCATTCCATGGGTGCTTAGCACTGGCACCATTTCATAACATTGTCAATCTGATTACACAGCACAAATGGCCAAGAAAGTGTGTCGGCTATGCGGGTTGGCGAATGTTTTCGAGGTGAAAATGACGAGCAACGCTGTTAATCCATAAGGTGCACGCACTTTTCACTCCTTTCGTACGAAACACGTGCACGAGCTGTCATCAAGCTCTTACTGTCAGTTCTTATTTTACAGGCCCTCTTGAAAACATCAAATGGTTGCGTCAGACAAAGACAAAATAATGAAGGATTACAGAATACATTTTATTTTGTTTTCGAACTATTTGGCAAGAATAAAATGCGCACTTTTCTACTGGTGGCCACAAATTTTTCCGCACTGTGAAACGCGGAAGCAGGGGCCGATTGCACAAAAGTTGGATCCTGAGATCCTGGATCAACGCCAAAGCGAGGATTGCCATATCCCATACAGCGTATAACTGGCTTAATTGATTGCACAAAGCCAACAGCCGCTGGAGGAGGATAAGCTAAGTGAAGCCCCACGACTTTCTCTTCTGCGTCTTATTAATTTATAGGCGGCGTTACAATGCATACCGCCACCCAATGCGCCAGAATTGTAACGACACGTGACATTCACAAAGCAAACAGTCCGGAGGCGAGGTCGAGTCAAAAGCCGAAAAATGTATTTGTGGCGGCCAAAATTTATTTGTGGCGGGCCGCCACGAATAAATGAATGTGTGGGAAACACTGCCAGAGACTTTTTTTGCGTCTTGGCCAAATACACATGTGTACCAATTTTCATCTTTCTACTCCAAAAAAACCCCTATGGGGAGGGGTTTTTTAAAATTTCAAGGGGGCGCTATCGAGGCATTTTGCTGCCCTCATGGGCAAAGCCCCAATCAGATGTGAGAGCTTGCCACCCTTGACCTGTCTATCAATTTTTATGATGATACAAGTTTATTAAAGACATCAAAAACCCAAACGTATTTTCATGGCAAGGGATGGATAGTCGCCGCGTCACTACACGGACGCTATTATGCGTAGCTTCACAGCATTCATCAGGTAGCTTCACCAATTTGTTCTGCATGTAATGGAAGTGGAATGAGGTTGATGTTATCAAGTATGTGTCCTCAGTACAAGTGAAAGTAACAACTGGTCCCTTCCTGTTACCACAGGGGGGTGCTAGTAGCAAAGTGGAAATTTAATGCATCTAGACGTTCAGGGCGGAGCAATGATCATGTCTAGCAAGGTTGAAGCTACTACAGTCAAGTATGTGGGAGTGAGAGCATTGGGAATCCCAAACGTATTTTGGGGGATCCAAAGTCACCGCTTCGCCACACAGATGCCATTACTCGTAGCTATACAGTGTTCAAAATGTAGCTTCATCAACTTGTTCTGCATGTTTCAGAAGTAGAATGAAGTTGATGGGTTTAACAATGTGTCATCAGTACAAGTGGAAGTAACGAGTGGTCACTTCCTGTTACCACAGGGGGGCGCTATTAGCAAAGTGGGAAGCTAATATATTAGGATGTTCAGGGCGGCGCCCTCATCATGTTCAGCAAGTTTGAAGCTTCTAAAATCAAGTATTTGAGTGTGAGAGCATTGTGAAATTTTTTCCTCAAGTCACTAAAATTTGTCACGCCCTCGCAGCCACGCCCTTTGACCTGCAGATCTGCAGACACAACTTTTGATCATCTTGGTCTCACAATGATCTGTACAAAATTTGAAGTCGATCCGGCGAAATCCCTAGGAGGAGTTCGTTTTAAAATTTAAAAATTCTAATCAAAATGGCCGACTTCCTGTTGGGTTTAGGGCATGGCTCCAATGAAGTTTTTTGTATGTCCGAGTACAATACATATATCTACGGAATTTTGTCTGCCTACGACAAAATAATCAAATTTTCCTAAGGGAATTTTGAAACATGTTTAGGGGGCGCTATTTCGGCATTTGGGGTTGAACCTGTGCAACCACACAAAAATTTCAAATTTCTGATCCGGCCGGATGTATGTGGAAAGTTAGACGCGTTTTCACAATTGGGACAGTGGCGAAATTGCCTTTTGAATTGTCGTAAGAATAATAATAATTAAAGCTGCAAGCAGCGTTGAAAGGGCCCTCGCACCCCTCGAGGTGGCAGCAAGATCTTGATGGGTGTAGGTGTCCATTCACAGCCATTGGACACTGCAAGCCTGTGTACAATGTGTTTTCCTGATGGGATTGCAAAAATTTTCTGGAGGGCGCTATGATACCATTTTGTCATGCCTGTGCGCAAAATCTACAGCATAATTATTGTAATACCGGGCTCCATGAGTGTGTTGATTTTCATTAATTTTCAAGCATGCTTAGACCCCCAAGAAGGCAATTCTTTAAAAAATCTGATTGGGGGCGCTATAGAGCCATTATGCCACATTTAGTGCCAGTTGATGTATCAGATTCAAGACAATAAGACAATGATAATTTGTGCCGCGTTTAGTCATAGCCAACTTCCTGTTTGGCCAAAAAATGTCAAAAAATTAAGCATTTCCCGGAATGACTAATGCAATGATCACATCTAATTTCATGAACATTCAAGCACTTTTATGTAAACATGGCCGTATCTAGAGTACGCTGTGGAGCCACATGGCCACTCCCGATCTAATATTAGCATATATTTATACTTGGGAGGACAATTTTATCAAGCATTGAAAGTTTTAAGTTGACGATAAGACAATTATAATTTGTGCAACTTTTTGCAAGATTTCGAGTATTCTAAGGCCTTCAAACATGTGTTCATAAAATTTTGAAAAACGCAGGAAATGGCTCATAGCTCACTTCCTGTTTGGCCAAAAAATTTCAAAAAAATTACCATAACCCGGCATGACAAATGCAATGATTAGACCAAATTTCATGAACATTCAAGCACTTTTATCTCAACATGGCCGTGTCAAGAGGGCGCTGTGGAGCTATCTGACCACACCTAATCTAATATCAACATATACGTATACTTGGAAAAAGACTCTTATCAAGCCTGTAAAGTTTTGCGCAAATCTCACAAATCATGTGTGCGTAAAACCAAAATCCTCTTTCATGGCGGAACATCGAAATTCGCCGCATCACCACGGATACAAAGTTCGATGAAACCAAAAAAGCTTCGTAATTTAACATCGACAAGGTCTTTAGATGTGATATGCAAAATTTTAAGTTGATCGGATAAAATCTCGAGGAGGAGTTCATTAAAGTACGACGCCTGTGAATGGCAAAAAATCCAAAAAAGTTGCAAATTCAGTTAAAAATGGCGGACTTCCTGTTGAGTCTAGGTCATGGCACTAGGAGACTTTTTTTAGGTCTTGGCATAATCCACATGTCCACCGAATTTTGTACATGTAGGTTAAAGACGCTGCGAGGGCTGCTTCATTGAAATTTTCTAGGTGGTGCTGTAATGCAATTTTGCCACATCTATCTGTAAACCCCATAGCCCAGTAAAAAGTATGACTGGCTTAATATGTTTGCAAAGTTTGGTGAGTTTTCGAGCATGCTGAGGCCCTCAAAAATGCAATTATGTATTAGGGGGTGCTATAGAGACACCATGTCACACCCAGTGCCAAATTAGATAGCGAATCAAAGAACTTAATATTTCTAGTCTATGAGCCAAGTTTGGTGAGTTTTCGAGTATGATAAGGCCCTCAAAAATGTGTTTGTAACATCTGAAAAAATGCAGGAAAAGCCTCATAGCTCACTTCCTGTGCAGAGAAAAAATTTCAAAAACATTTACAAAGCACTTCATTATGCATGCTATGGCCCCACTAAATTTCGTGAGAATCCGAGCAAGTGCGTTCCAAAATGGCCGCGTGTTTGGTGGCGCTATAGAGCCACCGGGGCATGCACCAATACATTTCTTGCAAAAAAGTAAATTTTTTGCAAGGCCTGCCAATTTTCATGAGTTTTTGACCATGTTTAGGCCCTCAAAAATGCAATTCATTTTGACTAAAGATAATAATAATAATAAACATTACAATTACAAGAGGGTCCTCGCACCCTCGGTGCTCGGGCCCTAATAATAATAATAAAAATAAACAGTACCATTTCAATAGGGTCCTCGGACGACTTTCAGTCGGCTCGGGCCCTAAATAAACAGTAAGATTCCAACAGGGTCCTCGGACGACTTTCAGTCGGTTCGGGCCCTAATAATAATAATAATAAACAGCATGATTTCAATAGGGTCCTCCGCGGACGACTTGCAGTCGTGCTCGGGCCCTAATAATAATAATAAACAGCAAGATTTCAATAGGGTCCTCCGCGGACGACTTTCAGTCGGCTCGGGCCCTAATAATTAAAAGGCCAACAATGCTTAATTGTTCATGATTAATTAAATCAGTCTCATTCAGTTGACGAGTAATGTTTTAATGTTAATTTCGAGTCGTGATGGCCAGTCGCGGAGAGAAAGCAATGCAACGCAAGATCTCCTCGATCTTTACGACCGGCGGGGTGACCCAAAAATAGACAGTTTGTGTTTTCCAACATCATGTTTGTGGGTTTGTTGTTAAGCAACTTCTCTCATATTTTGAGAGCCAAAAATAATAATTGATGAAGCATCTTCTCTTTAATTTTGAGGGCAAAAATAATACTTAAACAATCTAATTTTATTTATAAAACACTCCTTGGGCTGGTCCCTTCTTACCTGTCCACTTATCTTTTTCGAATTGAAGGCCATTACAACCTCCGTTCAAGATATTTTGCATTTGACTGTTCCACGTGCTCGCACAGAGCTTGGAAAAAAGCTTTTAAATATGCTGCCCCCTCTGCCTGGAACATCCTTCAAAAGGACTTGAGATTGTCAGAACTGATTTCTATTAATGCTTTTGGTTCAATTTTAAAGGATTTAGAATGTGAAAGCATGAGAAATTGTCTATGTGCCTAATTTACTTATTTATGTATTTATTCTTATTTTTAAATGTTTTGATACCTGTGTCACTGTCCTTGTATGAAACTTATATGTGTCCTTTTTATTTTTGCTGCCTTCTTGGCCAGGTCACTCTCGAAAAAGAGATTTTAAATCTCAATGAGTCTTACCTGGTCAAATAAAGGTTTAATAATAATAAAAAAAAAAATTAATTAATTTATCTCTTTTTTTTTTTGCTGAGAATGGTTGCCGAGAAACTCCGCCCCCCCCCCCCCCGGCCAAAGTTTTTTCCTGCAGGAAACCCTGAAAGGGGAGGTTTCTGCCTCAAACTAACCTCCACCGCACATCACTGCCTTGTTTTAATCTTTGCCCTTCCTATTTGAAAGATGCATTTATCTCTTAAGTGAAATAATCCAACTCGAGTAGTTGGAGTTGTCAGAGTTTGGTCAGATATGGGGAAAGCCCAAGGAAAGGTGTCAAGTATTGTAAAAACGGCATTGTGTTAGCTGCTGGGAAAGGGTTAATCCCTTGTTTTGTCAATTTAACTGGGGGATGTTGGCTGCTAATAGCACATTGTAATCTTCCCATAGATCAATTTAATTCATAGGTCTGTTTTTACTACCATAAACATGAATAGGCAGTTGACAAACAACAGTTGACCTACTTTCTGGACTTAGGATTTTTCCAAAAATATCCAAAAATAGTGCCATATGCAAAGGCTTAGTTGATAGTGAAGGGGTTTGGTAATCAAAGTTTTTATTGGCTCAAAACTTTGATAAAAGGTGACTGTTGATGGGGTAAAAAGCTCATTCCAGTCATGATGTGCCCACATGGCCAACTCGGGGCCCAAAGTAGGGGGTACCAAAGGGTAATTTTGTCCCAAGGCCATATTTGGGACCCTCCTGTACCCCCATCAAGGCTCTGAGTGCCTTGAAATTCTTTAAATACACAGTAGTGTACAGAAATATGATGATAAATAAGTTGAAACCCCATCAAGACAAAAACTTTCCAAGATATAGACCCCCAAAGTGCCCCAAAAATGTATTGCGTCATTTAAGAAAACCACTTTAAAGGGGTTAATATCCCTAAAAATAGTAAACCTATGCTAGTTTAAAGAGCAGATTCTGATAGACAGGGCCAGAATACATATACATAGCAATTTACAGGCCTGCAGCTAGCTTAAAACAAAAGATATGGGTCTCCAAAAATGCTTGCAAATTAAGTGTGCCATTCCCGGACCCCAAAAGTGGCCGTGGCACCCAAACTTTGAAGAGCCATAACTCAAAAGCCACTTTGGATTCTTTCATTTGACATCATAAGGCAATATTAAAATAAAAATCTGGCAAATTGAAGAGGTGTCACTGGGGAGGGTGTGACTTGACATGGAATGATCCTATAATGCCATGGATAAAATACCTTGGCTGACTTAGGGAGCAAGCCACACAACCCCTGGGAAAGTGTGCATAATTGCAAAAAGTAGTGATTTGCAGCGCCACCTATGGGCTGCTCCCCAAGTCAGCCGCCAAAATGTTCACATTTTTGGAGTGTCCATACCCGATAGACTTGCACAAATGAAAATCAATTTGGCTCACTCAGGGCGCACAGAAATGCAACCATTCAAAACCCTAATTTTGATTTTGGGTGAGTTTGCCTTTTCGGCTGATTTTCACCCCAATATTCCAGGACCCCCTAAAAAAAGTGGTCCCTATTAAGGATAGAAAATGTGATTTTTGTTTGTTTCTAACATACATGTGTCAATAAAAAAAATTTCGGACAAATCCGAAGGGGTCATGAATCACCGTCTGCCTGAATTATAAAAACTGGCTCTTAAATAAATGAAAATTCCATGCACTTTATTTTAGACATAGGTGTACTTTATTGGTCATTTTCCACAAAACGTCAGTAATTTTTTTTGTGCGTACTTATTTAGGTATGAAATCCACTCAAATTCTCTAAATAAGGCCCCAGGTCTTTAAGCAGCAATGCAGACTATCACAATACCATGACTGGGTTTTAATTTTGTATGTTCTTATTGTGGAATGCTATGTTAAGTCAGATGTAACTGGACCAATGTCTTCCAAAAAGTTTGACTTTTGATGCACGAGTCCACAGATTATTGTCTTAAAAGTAACTTCAAGAAGGTCATCAAGATGCTTTTTGGAAAATGTGAGCTAAGCCTTTATGCTCTTTTTGGTCGGCAGTGGTTTTTGCCTTGCAGCTAAGTAAGTAAGTAATTGTTTATTTATATAGTACTTTTCACAGCTCAAAGTCACAAAGCGCTTCACAGGAAATAAATGAAAACATAAAAAATGCAGTCAATACAATCATCAAGACCGTACAGTGTCACATGCTGCAAACAGTTTATGGCTGCCTAAACACCTGCCTGAACAGGTAGGTTTTTAACTCATCCATAGTCCAGAGAAGGGAGGAGGGGGGAGGAGGGGGACGTGTTGTTTTTGTTTTCGGTTTGCCGTTTGTTTCTGTGTCGGCGTTTGCACCATTTCTGGGCCATAACTCAGAAACCGTGAGATATATTTTAATGGAAATTTGCATCAGGTCTTGCAGATGTGCCTTTTGCTATTTTGAGGTTATAAACTTTTCAAGTTTCTTCCCAAATGTCTCTGAATATCAGTGAGGGGTGGCTGCATTGGAATGGGGTGAGACATTGTTTTCAAAGACAAAAAAAAAAAAAAAATCAAGTTTTTTCGTGTGTCTGTTTATGGCATTGTGAATGCTGACCATAAACATTCAGTACCTTTCTAGCTAGCTACAACAGATACTCTGCTTAATTGAATTGGGTCACACTCAGCTGATAAATGTTTCTGTCAGTGCTTCAGCTGGTGGATTACCTTGCTCCATTGTCAGAAAAATTAAATGATGTCAATTGGATCATTGGAAAGCTGACAAACCTGGTGGAAAAATCTCTCACAATTGTAAACACAGGGATGTGTCCCCGGGCGCTTTAGCGGCAGAATGTCAGTCGGGTGACCAGAGGGGGCGCGAGAGAAGGGAGTAACAGCTGAGGCCAAGAGGAAGCGGTGTTCTTTTTCTTTTGTTTTTATTTATTTGGAAAAACGTGGTGGTGAGCAAGAGGGGACGGACAGCGGAGTTGGCAACAAAAAAAAGAAAGAGAACGAGAGGAAGAACTCTGTGTTTTAAATGTGTTTTAAAAAGCGAAAAGTCACATTTTTACTATTTACTTTGTGAAACTGAGTCGCTGGCGGTGGCGAGGCTGATTCCGAACTGCGGTTTCCAGAAGAGGATGTTTCTCCTGAGGAAGCGGCTCCGTGGTATTAATTCAGTTCTATCGAACAGTGCGATAATTAGCTCAGTAGCCACTCCGGCTAAAGCTTAGTCCCAGGACGTTACAGGCGGCCGGGGCAGCTGGTGTTGTGTTTAGGCCTTCCGTTTTTTTTGAGGGGAGTGTTCCGGTTATGAGGAATCAACGCGTGTGCTACGGTACAACATTGCTTGCCAGCGGATATTCCTCCACACTTCCCTTTGGCTTCAGGTGACAGCCCCCTGGGCTTGTGTGTGTTCACGTGGAATTTGGGTTCATCCGGGCACTGGCCACCAGTGCAGCCATCTAATTTAAGGAACAGTCGCAAGAACTGGCACAGTACAAAGCGCTGAAGCGGACAATATAATTAGACTGAGGCTGAGCACAGGCTATCGTTAGCGTCTTGCTGGATAGCTGGGTGCACGGGGTTGGTTTCTTTTCTAGCGTTATTCACATAGCGAATGCCGCCGTGCGTCTGCATGTCCCTTTTGTCTTCGTTTTAAGGGCAGACTGTTTGTGAAGTATCTAAGGTATAGAAATATTACTTGCTTGTACATTACAGGCCGAAGTATCGGGCAGTGTCAATCTTTTAATTTAATTGAATTATTTTTTTTTTCCCCTCCCATGAGAATACAACAATTTGGGTGTGTTTTTTTATTTTACGAGGAGGTGTCTCTGTGAATACTCGTATCAATGTAAAACGTACTGGTGAATGCACTTTGCTTATAGTACTACTTATATGGGAGGCGGAGCCACTGTCATAAGTGAGTAGACCACACTGCGCGTTTGGGTGATTCCAATAAGTGTTGTAAGTCATTGCGCAGAAGCTGAGGAGGGCATTATCTAAATTGTTTTGTTCTTTGAATAAGGCCTGTTGGGTCGGTGATATTAACCAGCCGGAAAGGTTAATTTCATTTTTGTAAGCATTGGAGTCATTCATTTTAACTGACCATGTCTCCTGCCACTTAAAATTACATTTTTTAAGTTAAACTTGGAACGGGCGAATGTTTATGAGGGAAGTGTTTGTGTTCTGCAATTTCCTTATATATATATATATATATATATATTTTTTTTTTTTTAAATTTGGCATCTCCAATCCCACCCGAATCTGGAATTCTATGTACAAATGTACAAAGCTTGTACATGTACAAAGCTATGTACATAGTATGTACAAAGCTTGCTCGTATGCGACCCCTTGCTGCCAACACAGGATAGTGAGGACAGTTCACGGCTCTCCTCCGAAGCACTTGCCTGTCAACCACTGATTCTTATACACTCATTGGTTGAATCCTCGTAAGTTCAGAACGAGGGCGGAGGATACCTGGACATGAACCATCCCGGAGTCTTCCTGACGAGCGCCCGTCTGGCCAACAGGAGGCACTGGAGCAACGAACAAAGCTGATTATGTATCCCAAATCCGGCAGTCCCTTCCCAATTTGAAACCCTGTAGCGCGATGGCCAATTGTGCGTTACTCTGAAAAAGCTGCCGACCCCTGCCGGTGGGTACGCCGGGGCTCGAACCCGCGACAGGAGCAATTTCCTTATATTGTAAAAAAGTGGTGAAGCGCTGCATCTGTATTTCTGTAGGGGTTAAAAAGGAGTGACTGTTAACTTTTCTCTCTGTGACCAAATGAACCTGGCTGCGTTAAGCTAAGGGGCACCGATTGGCGGTGGAAATTTTCTTTGTGTTATTGTCATTGTTTTATCCTTATTGTTGCAGGTCTACAGCTCAGGGGTGACACAAGCAACTACGTTTATTACTCCAAAATAAATATTCATTCCCTTAATAATGGCAAATCCTGTCTGGGCATGGCGTTACTACAATGAGCCAGGTATCTCTCCAGTAGGTTTTCATTAGGGGGAATACTCAGCGAATGACAATAGTGGTACGCACTGGGCATGGGGGGAGGTGCCGCCGGTTGGGGGAGTGTAGTTGATGGGGGTATACAGCAGGTGTGTAAGCCACTGTTACAAGGGGGTCAAAGCTTATACCTCTGTCACCTCACCTAGGTACATAAATCCTAAGGCCTCAGTCAACCCACTCATACCTCACCACCCTAGCCAGGTGAAATCATTAGTTGGGGCGTGCCTGGACTCAGATCCGCCGCGCTCCAGCTGTCCGGTGCGTGTAAGATATCTACCCTCACCGCGCAGGTAACTTGCACCTGCTACACAAGCTTATTTACTGCAGACATACATGTAACATGCCAGAATGACATGTTTATTGTAAGCAAACATACCTTATTTTCTAGTTGCCATATATAAATTACTACTGACGTTTTTACTCTGTCTAGATTAAGCCAGTGAAGTGCTCTGAAGTGAGACATGTGACCTAACCACTTGCATTGGGGTTTAACTTGGCAGCTAGGTGTATTGCTAGTGCTGGTGGTTCAAATCCTATTGTAGCCATAGTCATATGGATGACTGCAAACATTGGAGAGATGTTACATAAATATAAATGTTTACATGCTGTTATTTATATCTCTATAAATTCTTAAACTTTGCCTCTGCTGTCAGTTTCATGAACCGTTGTGCTCTGTTGACTTTTTTGGACCCTTTGGTATCTTTTGGGACTGTTTGCTGGGTCACTCAGTTTGACCCAGGAGTCCAGGACATAATTGAGATTTTGAAGAAATAGGAAAGTATTACATAGATGTCTGATATAAATATTTTTTGACTCAAATCCAGATGGTATGCTTGCTATTTTTGTTTCTCCATGACTTGCAGTTGATTACATTTCACAATTTATTGTACTAGATCACATTTCACAATTTTTTTTACTTTTGTTAATTTGCCCTTAAATGATCCCATTACCTGATATTTACACCCATTAAAAATAAGTGATTTGGGTCTAAAACACGATGTTTTGCGGTAATTTGCAAAAATTGTGCATCATTTATATTTATTTTGTCCTTTTTATAGATTCAGTCGGCAACAAAGGGAACACCCACAAAAGTAAAGCCGAGGGGGAAAACAAGCCATTCTCTGCCATTAGCCATAATGCTGAAGAGTTGCTGTGTGCCCTTTTGCACCTCAAATAAACCAAAAATAGCCAATTAAGGTTTTACATTTTACCAAATAATAAAATGGAAGCACAAAGTAGGACAAAATGGCTTCAATCTATCAGAGAAGAGGACGAGTTTGCCAGATTATGCGGGCGACCCCAGAACAGAACGTGTATGTCTGCAGGCCATTGAGTCGGATCATTCGCCCAGTCTTTTAAAACGTGGACAACAATCGAACACCAGTATATTTCATGATCTATTGCTCCTTGTCAGCAGGGAATAGCGACTCGAAGTACGTCATGAAATCTTCTTCGCGTTAGCCAGACAAGTTTAAATTCCGCCTTTTTACAGTACAGCGGACGGGGGGTAAGGATTGTTTTCCCCCTCGGCTCTAACCAGATGTGACGTTTGTGGGCGTTCTCGTTGTTGCCGACTGTATCTATGAAGCCAATATTACTCTCGCGAGAATTTCAAGATTTTGACTCTGCAGGAAGATAGAGGCATGGGTGGGCGGAGGGGGTGGTGCGAGGGAAGAGGGTGGGAGGAGGGAGGAGTGGCTAGATTGCGCAGCCATAGCAATGCCTGCATAGTAACGCAACGTGTGACCTCACCATGGCTGAATCTATCGACCATTCAGGGTGGCTTAGATGTGTTCCTGTCTGAATGGGATGCTCTGGCCCCTGCGTGAGATGAACTAGCAAACTGGCCTAAAACAGGGGGAATGTAAATGTCACATGCAAGCTAACATGAGTACATTGAAGTTCCATGATTAGTAACGCGCTGCGTTTGGACAGCATAAAAAGACAATAATATACAGCCATCCATCAACAAATTAACAATGTGCAAGGTTAATGCTGGCCTAAATTTACTTGGCTAGCTAATGTTAGCTTTTTGCTTGCAGAAATTTATTGTATATTTGGAGCATTATTTGGCCTGCTTACTGACATTATAGCATAGCGTTTTTGATAGCTATAGATTTCTAGGTTGTCTGGTTTCATAAGTTGTGTTTCTTTGCTGTAGCTGAATGTGAGCCCGCTACAGCTATGGAAATACAGCATGTCAGGCGAGCCCTCGGGCTGTGAGGGAAACGTTTAGATATTGGGTACAACCTATTCTTAGTACATCTAAGTTCCATGATCATATAATCAAGAGTAACACACTGCATTTGGACAGCATGAAAAGACAACAATATAGCTACAGCAACCCATCAACAAATTAACAGAATGTGGACGGTTATTGCTGGCCTAAATCGACTTGGCTAGTTAATGTTAGCTTTTTGCTAGCAGAAATTTACCGTATGTTTGGAGTGTAATTTCGCCTGCTTACCGACATTATAGCATAGCATTTTTGACATCTTCTTGAGGTTGACTGGTTTCATATGATCTATGTATCAAGAGTGAGCCTGCTACAGCTATGAAAATACAGCATGTCAGGTGAGCCTGTGGGCTGTGAGGGTAACGTTTACTAATTGGGTATACTGCCAAGTTTCTTTTGAACTGCACCACACGCCATCCTATAGCTAATGTAATGATAACATTGAAGTTGGGGGAACAAAGTTGTCAGCTAATGCGGAAGTTGACATTTACAGACAATATTAAAGTGGCGGGTTCCATAGTGTTGGAACAATATCTTTCTGGAGGCGCAAGTTTTTAGCTAAGCCAGCTTTGACGTGAAATGAGCACGCAAGAATAGGTTGGTGGCAAGGGCTGCAGGAACATAATCAGCAAAAATAAATGCAGTTCACTTGTTCGTCTGTGATTCATCACTCTATGGAAAGTTAAAAAACGTTTTGTGGATTCACAACAGAAGCTTTAGCTCGTCTCCGATATTTGTCTTGGGCGTGTTTGCGGAAAACAGTGGGCACTGATTGCTACTCCCAAGCCACACCTCGACACCTCTTCCTCCTGTGCTGCACACGTCATCAGGATGCCCAAACTGAAATCTCCAATTTTCATGTCTCTCGAGTAGAAAGCCTCCGGATGAGGAAAAAAGGAGGAGGGAAGCGGCTTTGACTCCGAAACTTTTCATATTTTGTCAGAGTGAAGGATGACTAATGCTTACAAGCAATAACTGGGAAAAAATGTGTTTTCACGGTAATGGATCCTGAAAGATGTTTGAATCTGATTAAGTTTGCATGTTTGCCAGATGGGGAAACTAGGTTCTGAAACTGAAATGCATTTTGCTCCAATATCCTTAATTTGATAAATGACAGAATTCCCCACATCATAGATTAAATAATCAATGACTGGCTGGGTTCAAGGGTGTAAGACAGGCACGGCAATACTTTCATTTTCTGGTGCCTGGTCTTTTCACATTAGCCTCTGGCTCATTACTCCAGGTCATGTCCTCACTGTTGGTCCTGCTAGTGATTCAACAGCGTTCGCCATCTTGCTCCCTGGTCGTGCTGTAATTTATTAGCTCTCTTTAAACCACAGTATATTTGAAAATTAATCACAAAGTCATTACCTAGCTCTAGTGTGTAAAATGTTTTGTTGCCATTTCATCTGCCATACTGAATTATGTGCTTTTGTATCTTATGCCTTCAGAGCAGCAGTACTTTGAGGTTGAGAAATGACTGGCTCAGAGTCAGGAGCAGTTCGTGTTGCAAACACAGGAGCACCACAAGCTCAAATAGGAGTTTTCCAAGCTCAGTAAGTTAACTGCAACAGACCTGTTCCGACTGTATGCTTGAATTGCTCAAAACTCCTGTTTTGTGGGGAGTGTTAAGAAATATTTGTTTTTATAGGTGAAGAATTGAAGATATTTAAAGAAAAGAACCAAGAACATGAAGAATTGGAAAAGAATTTGTCTTCCCAACAGGTGAGATCTTATGAACATTGCAGTTAGGTGTCGTCTCTGCCGCCGCGTCCACGTCTGTAGACACTTTCTTGCGGATGCTCTTGAGGCTGTTATTTTTGACAGATTGCTTTCATATTTGGTATGGACACGTGTTTCACTTCACTTATGACACCTATCGATTTTGGTTGCCATAGCGACAGTATTGGCCGAATAATGTGCAAATTATTGGCAAAACGGATTTCCTTGTGGACGCAGTACAGGCTGCAATTTTTCACCAATTACTTTCATATTTGATATGTACAGTATCTCGCAAAAATGAGTACACCCCTCGCATTTAGACAATTAATTTATTATGTCTTTTCAAGGGACAACGTTACAGAAATGAAACTTGAATATATTCTGGAGTAGTCATTATACAATATGTGTAGTAGTGTAGATTTACTGCATTGTACAAATAACTGAACAAACAGTCACTATATCCAGAATGGGTGGCAACAAAAGAGAGTACACATCCCAATTGATAATGGTCAACCAAGCGATGAAACGTGTCTTATTCATCATTTTCATGCTATTTCTGAACAACTGGGATATATCAGGTTGGGTAACATGTTGAAGGTTTAAATTGTGGTGCTTTGGGTGCATATATTCTCATTCTGGTTACTGGAAGGTTAACATGGCACCTATTGGAAAGAACTCTCTGAGGATCTGAAAAAGAGAATTGTAGCTCTCCACAAAGATGGTCTAAGCTACAAGAAGATCTGTGAAACCATGAAACTGAGCTACAGCGCGTTGGCCAAGGTTATCAAGCGGTTTTCCAAGACTGATTCTATTCGGAACAGGCCTCGTCAGGGTCGACCGAAGAGGTTGAGTCCCCATGCTCTGCCTCAGGTGCACAAGTTTGCTTCAGAAAACAGACGCAGGAGTGCTGGCAGCATTGCTAAGGAGGTTGCAGCAGTGGGAGAACAGCCTATCAGTGCTCAGACCATACGTCAAGCACTGCACCAAGTTGGTCTGCATGGCCGTCGGCCATGACGGAAGCCAAACTTGTTCGGCTCAGATGGTGTCCAGCATGTGTGGCGGTGCCCTGGTGAGGAGTGCCAAGACAAGTGTGCACTGCCGACAGTCAAACTTGGTGGTGGCAGCATCATAGTCTGGGCTGCATGAGTGCTTCATTGATGGAATAATGGATTCCAACATGTATTGTGACATTCTGAAGCAGAACATGATGCTCTCCCGTTGGAAACTGGGCCGCACGGCAGTTTTCCAACATAACAACCCGAAACACACCTCCAAGATGACTACTGTCTTCCTAAAGAAGATCGAGGTGAAGGTGATGGCGTGGCCAAGTATGTCTCCAGACCTAAATCCCATGGAGCGCCTGGGGCATCTTCAAGAGGAAGGTGGAGGAGCAGCCGGTGCCCAACATCCACCAGCTCCATCATGATGTCGTGGAGGAGGATCCCGGCAACACCTTGTGCTGCTCTGGTGAATTCCAAGCCTCAGAGAATCAAGGCAGTGCTGGACAACAATGGTGGTCACACTAAATATTGACACTATGGACACAATTTGGCATGTTGACCGTGAGGTGTACTCACTTTTGTTGCCACCCATTTTGGAAGTTATGACTAGAATATATTCAGGTTTCATTTCTGTAACGTTGTCCCTTGAAAAGATGTACTAAATTAATTGTCAAAATTTGAGGGGTGTACTCACTTTTGTGAGATGCTGTACATGTGTTTCACTTCACTTATGACACCTGTCGATTTTAGTTGCCATCGTGACAGTATTGGCCGAATTACGTGAAAATTAGTGGCAAAACGGATTTCCTTGTGGCCACAGTACAGGCCGCAATTTTTCACCGATTACTTTCATATTTCATATGGACGTGCGTTGCACATCACTTATGACACGTCAATTTTGGTTGCCAGGGTGACCGAATTGGCTGAATAAAATGCAAATTAGTGATAAAACATAGACATTTGTGGACGCAGTACAAGCTGCAATTTTTGACCGATTTCTCCCCCCCCCCCCCCCCAATATTTGGTATGGGCATGTGTTACACTCAACTTATGACATCTATCGATTTCAGTTGCCATGGCAACAGTATTGGCCGAATAATGCACACAAAAAAGGGGAGAAGCAGGCTTTCGGGGGCTACACCTGTGAAGTCGCAGCCGATCGGACTGTCTACTTCATGGGTCGGCAATCCTGGTCTGAGAGAGCCGCAGTGTCTGCTGGATTTTGACGTTACTCTGCATTTAATTGATGAATGAAAGCAGTTAATTACACCTATAACTCATCTCACCTGGTGTCTTAGGTTTAAATAGGGTGGCGAAAACCAAACTCAGCACACCCTGAGCTATTAGCAATACTCCTGCACTAAGGGAATAATAAGCCAATCAATCAATTACCAGGAACTACCCACTGACTCCTAGAGCCAATTAAATAGACATGCAGGTTGTGACAGAAGTCTAAGTGGAAACCAAGATTTGTCAATGTAGTTGGACATTTAGCATAGTAATCTGGACAGAGTGGAGGTTCAAAGTAAAGATAAAAGTTTATAGGGCAGGGGTAGCAAGCCCTGGTCCTGTGGAGCCACATGATGTGTGAGTTTGTTTATCCTCCCTATTTAAACCTAAGACACCAGGTGAGAAGTTTAGTGTGTAATCAACTGCTTTCGTTCATCAATTAAGTGCAGAGTAACGTCAAAATCCAGCAGACACTGCGGCTCTCTAGGACCAGGATTGCCGACCCCTGGTGTAGTTTATGAATGTTTGCTGATTGTAATGTTCTTTTTTATGCTGTGCAGAATTATACAACATGCAGTACTTCCTTACGTTATTCATTAAGGCCCGTATGCATTAATGAGGTACAGTGGTGCTTGAAAGTTTGTGAACCCTTTAGAATTTTCAATATTTTTGCATAAATATGACCTAAAACATCAGATCTCCACACAAGTCCTGAAAGTAGATAAAGAGAACTCAGTTAAACAAATGAGACAAAAATATTATACTTGGTCGTTTATTGAGAAAAATGATCCAATATTGCATATCTGTGAGGGGCAAAAGTATGTGAACCTCTAGGATTAACAGTTAATTTGAAGGTGAAACTAGAGTCAGGCGTTTTCAATCAATGGGATGACACTCAGTTGGGCGTGTTTTTATTTACTGTTTTGTTTAAAGAACAGGGATCTATCGAAGTCTGGTCTTCACAACACATGTTTGTGGAAGTGTACCATGGCACGATCAAAGGAGATTTCTGAGGAGCTCAGAAAAAGGGTTGTTGATGCTCATCATGCTGGAAAAGGTGACACAACCGTCTCGATAGAGTTTGGACTCCACCAATCCAGTCAGACAGATTGTGTACATATGGAGGAAATTCAAGACCATTGTTACCCTCCCAGGATTGGTCGACCAACAAAGATCACTCTGAGAGCAAGGCGTGTAACAGTCGGCGAGGTCACAAAGGACCCCAGAGTAACTTCTAAGCAACTGAAGGCCTCTCTCAATACTGGTTAATGTTAATGTTCATGAGTCCACCATCAGGAGAACACTGAACAACAATGGTATGCATGGCAGGGTTGCAAGGAGAAAGCCACTGCTCTCCTGAAAGAACATTGCTGCTCGTCTGCAGTTTGCTGAAGATCACAAGGACAAGCCAGAAAGCTATTGGAAAAATCTTTTGTGAACGGATGAGACCAAAATAGAACTTTTTGGTTTAAATGAGAAGAGTTATGGTTGGAGAAAGGAAAACACTGCTTTTCAGCATAAGAACCTTATCCCATCTGTGAAAAATGGTGGTGTTTCATCATGGTTTGGGCCTGTTTTGCTGCGCCTGTGCCAGGACGGCTTGCCATCATTGATGGAACGATAAATTCTGAATTATACCAGCCAATTCGAAAGGAAAATGTCAGGACATCTGTCCATGAACTGAATCTCAAGAGAAGGTGAGTCATGCAGCAAGACAACGACCCTGATCACACAAGTTGTTCTACCAAAGAATGGTTAAAGAAGAATAAAGTTAATGTTTTGGCATGGCCAAGTCAAAGTCCTGACCTTAATCCAATCAAAATGTTGTGGAAGGACCTGAAGCAAGCAGGTCATGTGAGGAAACCCACCAACATCCCAGAGTTGAAGCTGTTCTGTACGGAGGAATGGGCTAAATTTCCTCCAAGCCGATGTGCAGGACTGATCAACAGTCACAGGAAATATTTACTTGAGGTTATAGCTGCACAAAGGGGTCACGCCAGATACCGAAAGCAAAGGTTCACATACTTTTGCCACTCACACACATGTAACATTGGATCATTTTCCCCAATAAATAAATGACCAAATATAATATTTTTGTCTCATTTGTTTCACTAGGTTCTCTTTATCTACTTTCAGGACTTGTGTGAAAATCTGATGTTTTAAGTCATATTTATGCATAAATGTAGGAACTTCTAAAGGGTTCACAAACTTTCAAGCACCACTGTATAACTTGTACTGGGTGTAAGTGAATAGTTATTGCAGCCCCTGTGGGAGAAGAAAATTCAGGCCTCAATGTAAACTTTTTTTCTCAAGGAGCATGCATGCTCCTAAAAAATTTTTTAGGAGCACAATTAAATTTTTAGGAGCATGAAATAAGTTTTGGGAGCACAAAATTAACAAAGTACTAAAAAAGGAACTTAAATATTAAAAAAAAAAACAAAAAAACAAAAATCAAGATAAAGTCTTTATGTTTTAATTAAGGTTCAGTTTGTTTCAAGAACAAGGGGGGGGGGTGTGCCACTCAATCTGTTGCCCATTAGCAACTGGCCATGGGGGAGCAATCATCATCCCATTCAACCGGAGGGCAATCTGGCATGGGAATGTACCATTGGGAATGTAGGAAAGAGATGATTGACTTGACGTTAACAGACAGTTCCCCAGAGAGCTGCCATTAGAACACCGCAACGCACAAGAATTTTGGTTCCTACATCATATCTGACGAGCAGCAAATAATAGCGATCTCAAACCAGCCGGAGCTCTATGATGCCACCCTTAAAAAATAATAAAAATAAAAACCGAAAGCATGACAAATGGAATGGAGACTGCGGTCAAGCTATCCGCGCTTCAGCAATTCTTGGTCAAGCCATCAGCGACAAAAAATGTAAGTGCGCGTATATAAGTAAAATTGCGGTAGCACAGGAAACTGGGACTTCACGACTCCATCGAATTTAAAGAATGAGCACACTTAGCAGATGTCCTGTGAATTAAACTGTCTTATCAAAGGTCTGTGTAAACTGACAGCATATTATTATAGAACTTGTTATTATCTACATTATGTGTATGTCTGGAGTGATCTTACTGCACAGTTTTTGAGTTCACCATTTCTGAGTGTTTAATGCATGTACATGCTCATTTTAGGGATGTCAAATTTGATTGACAGTGTATAAAAATAACGAGAGGTAAGTAAGTAATTTATTTATATTGCTCCTTTCACAGATAAAATCACAAAGTGCTTTACAGTGCATACCAGGAATAAAAGCAAAAGCAGATCAACAGACACAATGAAAAAAAGAAAGGTCTGTCCAAACTGACACAATAGATCATACTTTGGTCTATGATTGCATCTCAGGGCAGAGTCTGAAGACATTTTACTGCATAATTTTTGAATTAACCCCTTGTGATCATGTAAGGCATGTAAATAGGCGTTTTGGTTCTGTCAACATTGATTGACAATTTATGAAAAATTAACAAAGGTCTGTAAAAACTGCCACCATAGTATAAGAGAACAAGGTGTGCTCTACCAAAGTGTTAAGTCTGGGGACATTTTACTGCGTCATTTTTGAATGAACCCCTTGTGAATAATTAAGGCATGTAAATGACTATTTCAGTTCTGTCAACTTTGATTGAATTTTTATGAAAAATTAGCGTAGGTTTGTAAAAACTGACACCATACGATAATAGAACAAGGTGTGCTCTACCAAAGTGTTAAGTCTGGGGATATTTTACTGCGTAATTTTTGAATTAACCCCTTGTGAACATGTAAGGCATGTAAATAGGCATTTTGGTTCTGTCAATTTTGATTGAATTTTTATGAAAAATTAGCAAAGGTCTGTAAAAACTGACACCATAGTATCATAGAACAAGTTGTGCCCGACCAAAGTGCTAAGTCTGGGGACATTTTACTGCTTCACTTTTTAATTAACCCCTTGTGAATAATTAAGGCACGTAAATGGCTATTTCAGTTCTGTCAACTTCGATTGAATTTTTATGAAAAATTAGCAAAGGTCTGTAAAAACTGACACCATGTTATCATTGGCCTCATCTGTTCCCACTGTATTGTCAACTCTGGAGACACTTTACTTTGTAGCCTCTGACTTCACCCTGAATTTGTGTATAAGCGCATTTTGGCTACTTCGATTTTAAATTACAGTTTGTAAAATGTATCAAACGTCCGTAGAAAGTCACACTGCCTTTTAAGTGAATGGAGCGTTATTTCCCACTTAGAAAAACCTTTCTTCTATGTGTTTTCTTGAAATCAGATCATTAAGTTTGAGAAAAATGCAGCATATATAAATGTTTGCGTGTCCCTTTCACCTTTGATTGACACATTATACAGCGCCCTCCATAATTATTGGCACCCCTGCTTAAGATGTGTTCTTTAGCTTCTGATAAATTCTGTTTTTTTTTTTCTAAATAATATAGGACCACAATGAAATAACGAAGAAAATCCAGCCTTTAATTCAAGTGCATTTATTCAGTGGGAAAAAAATCCCACATTAAGAAATAATTATTTTGCCATACCTGCAAACTAGTCACCTTTCGGCGAAATTCGCCGTTTTGATCCCAAAATTGGTCGCTTACGTGAATCGTGGAGATTCGAAGAGTTTTTTTTTTGGGGGGGGGGGGGGGGGGTAGGCAGGCAGGCAGGCAGGCAGACAGACAGACAGACAGACTACAGACTTTATTGTTGAGCAACATTTTTTAATGTTGGTCTGCCTGTCGTTCCATGACTGCCAGTTACAAAGTTAGAACCTAGTCTCGCGCAGTAACGCGCGCTTCCTTTCCATTGTAGTTCTGGTTGCTTACGAATACTCCAGACTCAGACTGCAATCAAATCACTGTCACTTTCTGTCTCTGCGGCAAAGTCTTTGGAGTGCTGGGATGAAATACATAGGATTTTGTTGCTGTTACGTGTGCTGAGGTAAGTCTTGTATCGTGCCAGAAATATGTGCATAAATGATATTTTAACCTTATACATGCTAAACATCAAGTTTAATTCATAATATGTCAGCTAGCTCCAGACGTCTGAAGATGATATCCGACTCGTCAGATATGAAAACGAACAGCTAATGAACTCAGTGGTGTGACTCTGAATTTCCCTTGTCACATTGAATGTTGTCCAAATATAGAAAGCCCAAATATAGAAAGTTGCAGGGCTTAGGGATCTGAGGACTCAAAAGGGTAGAGGGAAACCCTGGCGAACTTAAGACGCGACCGCGGATAACAAAAGATATCGGGATGTTGGAGTCCCAAGGAATAACGAAGAAAGCTAAGTGAGCGCAGAACGTTTACAATTCTTTTCCCAGTTCTGCGATACCGCTCACACCGAACTATGCAAAACAAAGAAAGCTAAGTGAGCGCAGAACGTTAACAATTCTTTTCCCAGTTCTGCGATACCGCTCACACCGAGCTATGCAAAATAAAGAAAGCTAAGTGGGCGCAGAACGTTTACAATTCTTCTCCCAGTTCTGCGATACCGCCCATACCGAACCATACAACATAAAGAAAGCTAAGTGAGCGCAGAACGTTTACAATTCTTTTCCCAGTTCTGCGATACTGCTCACACCATTCTTTACCTAACCGGCTAGAGTGTTTAGCGAGAGACACTGAAGCCCAGAAACCAGGAACTGCACAGCTTAAATAGCAGAGACTCTGGGCGGAGCGTGCAATGAGCACGGGAATCACCTTCTGCAAACAATTGAGTCCACGCACTAGCCACCTCACATATTAACTTGCAGCTTGCAGGCCCAGAACCATGACAGTCCTAGTATTTCAAAGCGTCCATGATGCCATGCACCCTAACAAGGTTCCCAGGGCCTCTGGAAGACAAACAGGCCCACAGCATCACCGATCCTCCCCCATACTTCACAGTAGGCATGAGGTGCTTTTCTTCATACTCATATTTTGTGTTCCGCCAGATCCACTTAGAGTGCTTGTTGCCAGAAAGCTCTATCTTGGTCTCATCTGACCAAAGCACACAGTCCCAGTTGAAGTCCCAGTACCGCTTGGCGAACTCCAGACATTTGTGTTTATGATTGTGAGAAAAGGTTTTTTTCTGTGCATGCCTCCCAAATAGCTTGTTGGCATGTAGATGGCGCCTGATGGTTGTTTTGGAGACTTTGTGACGCCAAGATGCTACCATTTGTTACAATTCTTTAACAGTGAGCTTTGGAGAATTTCTCTTACCATCCTCCTCACTGTGCGTGGTGGCAAAATAACCTTGTTTACCACTGTTCTAGTTGTTTTCAACTTCTTAATAATTCTTCTGACAGTTGATATGGGCAGGTGCAGGCGAGTGGTTATTTTCTTGTAGCCATTGCCTGACCTGTGAAGGTCGACACGCATCTGCCTGACTTGAATGGTGCGTTCCTTTGTGTTTCCCATGTTGAAGAATGGATAACAGAAATGGCCTCTGTGTCACGTCGTATTTATACCCCAGGGAAACAGGAAGTGATGAATTACTAATTAAATGTTCCTCAATACTCTGATCGTGTGAGGTATCTATCTGGAACCAAGTGCAAGGCCAAGGGATTGCAAAAATAAGGTGCTTTATTGAATAAGGTGGATAACCCCTGCAGAGAAAAAGGCAACAGTACAGAGTCCGTAATCCAAAGCTCAAATTCCAATGGGGCAGAGCAGAGTTCGTTACCAGGGCACCAATCACAAAAATCGTACTCAGACAAAACAGATCCGGTACACATGCGAAGGTTTGAGGGATTATTTTTATAAAAATAATTATCTCTTAGTCAGGGATTTTTTGTCCTTAAAATTCACTTGAGTTGAAGGTTACATTTTCTACTACAATTTTCAGTGTGAGAGTATGCATCTCCAATAAAAATTCAATTTATTTTAAGGCTTTTAACACATCTTAACCAGGGGTGCCAATGATTATGATGGGCGCTGTATATCTTCAAACCTTGTCGAAAAATGCTACCGTAATGCAAAGCGATCGTAAAGTCTTTGTTTTTGCCTTGATATTGCAATTATAAGTTCTGCTTATGTTATAATGTTTGTATCAACGAGTTGGATAAGTTTGTTCAAAGATATAAGCCCATATACGCCATTATCATCTAATTTTTGCGTTTTCAGGAAAACCCAGCGTGTGCATGCAAATACAGTATATGTGCGCTTACAGGTCGAAATGCGCCCTGAAAATAAATCCAATTTTATGATTTTTGAACATACTTAAGATTTGAGCGAGGAAAGGTTTGTTGAACGAGTTGGGTTGAGTCAAAACGAAACCGGTGAGTCCCGGTGTTCGGACAATTTAATCTGCCTTGTCAAAAAATGCTACCATAATGCAAAGGGATCGTAAAGTAATGTAATGTTGCAATATGAATCAGTTTACAGTACTAACTTTGTTTGTTAGCTTATTATAATATAAACAGATGTTATAGGGAGTTGGATAAGCACAAATTGACAGAACACCGGCGGTCCAACAATCAAAGATTATTTCAATCTGAATTCCAGGCCTCCCAGTGCCCGCACATTGCACTACATTCCGTGCATGCAATCAATACTGGATGCGAGGTTGAGTGTGTGAAGACGGTGGGATATCTGACTGACTCTGCGTGCAGTAAGGAAGTGAAAACATTGGTCTGAACAGCTGATTGTGGATGGCTTTTTAAGGTATTTTTGGGATATTTTAAGGACTTTTTCCTTCTTTAATTTTCTAGATTCGCCAAAAAAAAATTCTCCATATATTTTTCTTTGAAGCCAAATATTTTTTTTATTTTGCTATTGGCGAATTTGGTGAGTGCCAGCGGAAGCCCTGGCATAAGCCCCTTGGGCCTTTTGGCCAAGCGGGCAAAAAATTTGAGCATCTTCGATCATAGAATAAGGGAGCTAGAGCTGTTTAAAGTTTTGCAGAAGACGCCGCCTGGTGGCCAAACCAAGAATCGCAGCATGACCAAAATCGAACTTGGGGCTAGATCTTGGGCTCATATACATGCAAATAAAATAGGAATAGGATCCACTGAGAACTGAGGGCGCTATGGCGCTGAAACCGAATCGGCTCATTTTATCACCATTGACCTAAATAAGCTTTAAAATTGGGTCAAATCAAAAACCCATGACATATATGATGAACCCTTGGCAGAGCAATCTATAAAAAAATGTCAGCATTTTAGCTCGTAGAATAAGGGAGCTAGAGCTGTTTGAAGTTTTGCAGAAAAAGCTGCCTGTTGGCTAAACGATGAGTAGCTGCACGCCCAAAATCGAACTCTGGCTAGATCTTTGGCCCATATACATGAATATAAAATATGCAAAGGATCCGTGGAAAACTGAAATTGCGCAGAAATGACAATTGTGCTCGCACAAGTGATTGGGCCTGTCGACCAAGCGGGCTAAATATGGCAGGTAGATTATAACTACCTGGAGTGAAAACGGTTATGGGTTTGTCTTTTTTTTTTTTTTTTTTTAATGTGATTTTGTCTGTCTGTCTGGAGCCCAGCTTGAAATGTGCTCCGATAAATTGATTATTCTTTCACATTTTTTCAGGCATAGACGTGCTTACCGAAGAGCAGCTATCCACAATGTCCCCCACTGCAGCTGCCGTAGCAAAGATTGTGAAGCCTGGCATGAAACTAACAGAGGTGAGAATTGCTCATCCATTTCAGACTGTCTCCTCTGATGTCCTTTCTCCTCTGATTATGGGTGGAGCCCATTGTAAGCCTGTTTCCTCCAGAATGGCACATCTCTCCTCCTTTGTGTCCAGCTGTACAGTGCATATGTGGAGGCTCAGGATCAGCTGCAGATGGAGAGAATGGAGAACAAGCGGGTCAACAAGCACCTGGACGAGATTGTGCAGGAGGTGGAGGCCAAAGCCCCTCTTCTGAAGAGGCAGCGGGACGAGTTTGAGCGCATGCAGAAGTCAGTCGCCAGCCTCTCCACCAAGCTGGAGCAAGCCATGAGGGTGGGGTGAAGAGTGTGGTTGGTGCCAGCGGGTCCGTGCTGTTCATTTTAGCATTTAATCGTGATGAGTTGATACCTGCTATGATTTCAGGAGGTTGGTCGCCTGCAAAATGAGTCGGATGAGGCCAACCAGCGCGCCTCTGTGCTGGAAAGGGACAACCAGAGGTTTGAGCTGCAGAGGTTTGAGGGAGAGAGAGGGAGAGACGCATGTTTTTACATGTGGGCCTGTCCACAGAAATGGGGTACCTAAGGGGCATGGTACATTAACGGTTAAATAACACGTTACAGTGTTCGACAATTCACTGAATTGTATGTTTATTGTGTTATACATATGACAAAGATATAATAAGAACATTTTTGAAGTAATGCTTTGCCTAGTTTTATTTTTACTTGCAGAAAGAAGAAAATGTCCACACTGGTTTTTTACATGGTTTGTGACATTGTAGATGTAGTTCATTTCAGGGCGGTTTCAGCCCATCAAAGGGCACCCTTATTTTGAGTAAAGTTGTCAGCTTGAATAAATAACTTAGTTTCTTTTAGTTCCTCTTCGTTTTCTAAAAAAAAATTAATGACGGGTAATTTAATGGCACCCTATTTGAAAAGCTTACGTTCGTAACCATCGTCTGTCCTTGCAGTTACGAACATAAAAATGGGTCAGACTGGGATATATTTGCGGAAATAACCACCCATACATGTACGAAAAGTAAGAGTCCATTTGTTGATACACGATATAATTATTGATTTCGGTTTTCTTTCCTTATGATTTCTTTCAATGATTGTTGAAATTTTTGCGTTGCGAGTCTGTCCAAAAAATATTACGTTCGTAACCCCACCTAAACAAGAAAAATTAATGCGACTCTACGACTGTGAACTCAGTCACAGCTGAATACTAAATATGCGTGTGCGCCTCGACGTTGACGGCATTGCTTGAAGGTCATGCGAGCATCGTCTGCAATGCTGGAATGATTTTCTCTGAATCTGTCACGAATATTACTTACGTAAGTACTGTTACGAACGTAATACAAAATGAGCAATGATCACATCATTTATTTGACATAATCAACACAATAGTTTGGGTGAATAATGCACTTTGAGTTCGCAGATTGGACTGCAAACATGGAGCAAATTCGCCGGCTTTTTATATAGATTACACCTACGGAGCATAAAATATCACCAAATCTACCTATTTCTGCCATTAGCGGTCTCACTGACTGTACAGTTTTGCGGCTGTAATTTTTTTCGAAAAATGTAGGCCTATCTTTTGTTTGCCTAGCAACTAACCGATGCCCCTGTCAGAGTTGGTGGAGTAGAGTAGTCTAGAATTATTTTATTTTATTGGGCAGCACTGGCAAAAAGTTTGAGGCAGCAGCAGCAGGATACACTGGCACCAAAACGGAGGCAGTGCCAGGTCCGCTGGAGCTGACATACAAAATAAGACGCGTCACCTGCTGCAATTGCTTCAGACCCGTCTGTGGGAATTGCACCAGGAAAACGGAGGTCACCTGCGCAGACTATTACGATTAGACTAAATGCTACGCATTTTACCAAAAAGGTAATCAGAAAAAAAGTTCAGCACCTCCCTGGCCAATTGTTTTCTAATTCCGTGTCATTGTTCCGATTAATTATTTCATAATAAATAAGATATTCCATATGGTTATGTTGTTATAAATGTTGAACCCGAATGTATGTTCATCAAAATAATGTTTTTAATCGTTGTTTTTGTCGTTCTGAATTGTTTAATTATTTCTTTACCCGAAAATATCGTTGTGAATGTTAACAATAAAGCCGCTTTCACACTGGACGCGAACGAATTTTTCGCACGACAGATCACATTCAAAGTCAATGCAAAGACGCGAATCCGCGAGAAACGCGCATAGGCTATTTGCGTCTTTGCATTGAATTTGAATGCAATCTGTCTTGAATATTTAAACCATTAAATATGCCACCTGGGAGTAAATTATATTATTTTCGAGGAAATGTCTCAGCAGTTTCTCTCATCTGTCCTGTTACAAACGTAATACCTTTCAGCTAGTTTTGGAAAACGAATATTGTTAGTTTTGGTGTTGATTTATGTAAGGTTTTTTTATTGATTGATGTTACTGATGTTCAATGGAGTTCATTTAGCTCAATTTTTAACTTGGCAAGGTGTTTGCTTTGAATGTTGAAAAACACTATGTGCCAGAATTTGCAAGCGGGAAATCCACAAATTGCACATCTGGAAGAAAATTTGATTTTTAATACTACTCGACTTTAATACTACTTTTTTATCAGTGTTATTGTTTTTATGACTTTTAGAATGAATTAATGTTTTCACCTACTTCTAATAAGCATTTTTTTGTTGATTTTAGGTTGAAATATCTGTCCTGTTACATACGTAAATTGGTGTTGCCATGACCATTTCAACTGTGTGTTCCAATGTCATCTTTGCTGATATTATCTTTACAACTGCAGAAAGTCATTCAAGGTCCCTTTAGTGACTTATTAGGTTGAATCTTTTTTTCTCCTTTATTGGTTTATTTTTCGTCTTGTGTGTCACACTTATGTACCCCATTTCTGTGGACAGGCCCATGTAAAAACACATTCTTGTTCTAAATTGGTATGGTTTTTTCACTTGTTTTCGTAGTGCATCTTAGGATGAGGGCTGTAGATATACAACCCGAATTCCGAAATAGTTGGAACAAAGTGTAAATTGTGAATAAAATCAAAACGCAATGACTTTCAAATCACACCCGCCAGTATTTTATTCAAAATAGAACACAGATAACATAGCAAATGTTGAAACTGAGAAATTATACAATTTTTATCCACAAAATGAGCTAATTTCAAATTTGATGGCTGCTTTAGGTCTCAAAAAAGTTGGGACAGGGGCCTGTTTACCATAGTGTGACATCCCCTCTTCTTTTTAACACAGAGTGAAGGCGTGTGGGCATTGAGGAGATAAGTTTCTGAGTTTAGCCAAACTCTAGTTATAATACAGGCTTCCAGCTGCTGGAGAGTTTTGGGTCTCCTTCGATGGACTTTTTGTTTAATTATGCGCCAAAATGAACAAATGTTCTCAATCAGTGAATGAACAGGACTGCAGGCAGGGCAGTTCAGCACACGGACACTCCTACTATGAAGCCATGCTGTTGTAATGGCTGCTGTATGTGGTTTTGCCTTGTCCTGCTGAAATGCACAAGGCCTTCCCAGGGATAGAGGTCGTCTGGAGGGGAGCATATGTTGCTCAAAAACCTTTATATACCTTTCAGCATTCATGGTGCTTTTTAAAACACCCAAGTGTCCCTCACCATATGCACCATATGCATCCCCATACCATCAGAGATGCTGGCTTTTGAACTGAATGCTGATAACTCGAGGGTTGGGCTTTATCCTCTTTACATACCTGCAAACTAGTCACCTTTCGGCGAAATTTGCCGTTTTGATCCCAAAATTGGTCGCTTACGTGAATCGTGGAGATCCGAAGAGTTTTTTTTTGGGGGGGTAGGCAGGCAGGCAGGCAGACAGACAGACAGACAGACTACGGACGTTATAGTTTAGCAACATTCTATAATGTTGGTCAGCCTGTCGTTCCATGACTGCCAGTTACAAAGTTAGAACCTTGTCTCGCGCAGTAACGCGCGCTTCCTTTCCATTGGAGCTCTGGTTGCTTACGAATACTCCAGACTCAGACTGCAAACAAACCACTGTCACTTTCACTGTCTCTGCGTCAAAGTCGCCTTTTGATCGACTTTGTAGTGCCAACCTGAACAACTGCTCTGGGATGAAATACAAAGGATTTTGTTGCTGTTACGTGTGCTGAGGTAATAAGTCTTGTATAGTGCCAGAAGTATGTGTATAAATGATATTTTAACCTTTTCCATGCTAAACATCAAGTTCAAGACATAATATGTCAGCTAGCTCCAGACGTCTGAAGATGATATCCTACTCGTCAGATATGAAAACGAACAGCTAATAAGCTCAGTGGTGTGACCCTCAATATCCCTTGTCACATTGGATGTTTTTCAAATACAGAAAGCACTCGATCAGAGCGTTTTTTGAGAGACAGAAAGCAGACGGGGTTTTTTTTTCTAAAATAAGCAACCTAGAGTCTTTTCAAATCCCCATGACAGCCGCTTGTTTTAGCAGTTGTTGCACAAGCAGCAGTAGCAGCAGTTGTTGAGCACAAGCAAGCTATCGTATCAAAGACGTTAGCTAAACTTTTTTCGGCGTCAACTAGCAACTAATATTGCTCTTTACCAAGTCGAGGGTGAGTGATTAGCCCTTGTTTTTGGTGAGAATGACAATCACTGTTTGTGTTTTTATGTCGTTAACTGAGTGCGGTAGATTGTCATTTTTTCTGTTGGAAGAACTTAACTATCTTCATGGTCAGCTATCAAAAAAATAGCCTGATAAACCCGCCCCTCGTAATTCACTGGGGCGGGTTTACCAGGCTACAAAAAAGCCCCTGACATCGAGTGTTTTTTTTTTTTCTTTTTTTTTTCTTGGAGTTGGCTAACTTTTATCAGCGTCAACTAGTAACTGTTATTGTTATTTACCATGACAAGGATGAGCGAATTAGCCCTTGTTTTTGCATTAGAAGCTAACGAAGATGGCACCGAACATTACCATTTGTGTGGTATTGATCTAGACGTTGCCATTTTTTTTCTGAAGACGAATTACATTCTCGTCTTTCATTGGTCAGCTGTTAAAAAAAGCACCTGACCTTGGGTGCTTTTATCTGGGAGAGTTGAAATTTCTCAACTTGAAAAAGCATCCAGCGGCGGTGTTTTAAAAAGCGCCCAGGACATTATTTTTTCCAAAAACACCGGATACCATAGGAAAATAATGCAAATAAGCATCCACCGGCGGCTGCAAAAAAAACCATCATGTCTGAACACCCCCTAATGTAAACTCGCATCTGAGAGAGAGAGAAAAAAAAAAGTCGCTTTGGGTTAAAAAGCGTCTGCCAAATATAATGTAATGTAATGTCATGTGCTGAGGGAATACGGAAGGGCCGAATTTTGTTGCCAGCCGTCTACCAGTGCTGCTGGTATTAGGGCAGAGGTGGCGGAAAAGGAGAGGATGGCCCGAAAGAGGCACATGGCAAAACAGCGCAAACGTGCCCTTGAACCGCTTGTTCAGGCCAAAAGGTCTAAAAATGATTTTCTTTCCAGCCAATTCAGTGGATTTTATGTTTCAGATGTATATTGTGATCTCTTGTACTACCAATCTAACAATATAACTTGATTATAAAGCTCTAGTTTATGTTCATATAGTTTGAGCAGTGTTTCCTGTGTCATGCTGCGTCTGGTAATCTGGTGTGAGATGCAAAACTCAAAATTACAAGAATAAAAATTAATAAATTAATAAATAAAATATTGTCTTTTTCCTTAATTTTGTTTGGTTGTGCCCGGGGGAGGGGTCCACGATTAGTTTGTCACCTTTTTTAACCCTCATGAGTTTGCAGGTATATCTTTACTCCGGAGGACACAACGCCCATGATTACCAACATGAATGACAATTTGGACTCGTCTGACCACTGGCCACTTTGCCACTTTGTTGCAGTCCATTTTAAATAAGCCTTGGCCCACAGAACACGCCGTCGCTTCTGGATCATGCTCAACAATTGCTTTCTTTTTGCATGATAGAGTTTTAGGTGGCATCTGTGGATGGCACGGCGGACTGTGTTTACAGACAGTGGTTTCTTGAAGTATTCCTGGGTCCATTTAGTAATGTCAATGCCAGGATCATGCCGGAGAGTGACGCAGTGGCGTCTGAGGGCCCAAAGATCACGGGCATCCAATAAAGGTCTTCGGTCTTGTCCCTTACGCACAGAGATTTTTCCAGTTTCTCTGAATCTTTTGATGATCTTGTGCACTGTCAATGATGAGACCTTCAAAGCCTTTGCAATTTGAAGTTGAGGAATATTGTTTTTAAAGTATTCCACAATTTTTTTTACGCAAGCCTTCACAGGTTGGAGAGCTTCTACTGAGAGACTCAGTCTCTCTAAGACATCCCATTTATAGCCAATCATGTCACACACCTGATACCAGTTAATGTAGTTACTTGATAAATGTTCTTTTAGCCGATTCTCTAATATATTAATTTTTTCAGTCCTTTTTAGCCTGTGTCCCAACTTTTTTGAGACCTTTGCAGCTACAAAATTTGAACTGTGCTCATTTTGTAGATAAAAATGGAAAATATCTCAGTTTCAACATGTGAAATGTTATTTATGTTCTCTTGTAAATAACATATTGACTCATGTGATCTTAAAGTCATAGAATTTAGATTTTATTCATAATTTACACTTTTTCCCAACTATTTTTGAATTGGGGTCGTACATAGTAGTTTGTGGGGTTTTGATTGGCGCAGTGGGCTCTGCACATGGCATGATGTGGGGTCTCTCCTCTCCGCAGACGTACAGAGCTGGAGCGGAGTCTGGATAAGCTGCAGAGTGAGCTGGAACAGCTGAGAGAGCAGCGCAGCCACCAGATGCAGGTCACTGAGTCCATCGTGCGGCAGAGAGACATGTACCGCATCCTACTGGCCCAAACCACCGGTGTCAGCTTCCCAGCACAAGGTGAGTGAGCCGGTGCCCACCTGAGCCCCTCTCTCTGGGACTGCCGGCTACCACAACTGCGTGTGTTTATTTCCAGTACAGAGGCACGATATTGTGGACTTTTCCTCTTCTAACTTTTAAGAGCGTGAAAAAGATGAGTTGTTTGAAATGTATAGTTTTTTTTTTTTTTGCATCTCCAATCTCAACCGAATCTTTAATGTCCAATTAGGGAATTATGTACAAGCACTTGGGCTTTATCGCATATGCGGACCCCTGTTGCCAACTCAAGAGAGAGTACACAGCTCGCAGCTCTCCTCCGAAGCACACGCCCATTAGCCACTGCTTCTTATTCAGTCACTGGTTGAGACTTTGCAAGCTCAGAAGGAGGGCGGAGGATACCTGAGCATAGGCGAGCCCAGAATCTTCATTATGAGCGCCCGTCTGGCCAAAAGGAGGCGCCTAGGGGAACTATATCTACATAACCCTTCCAGCAGACCCTTCCGGATTTGCATCCCTGTAGCACATTCGCCAATTGCGCGCTACTTCTGAAAAGAGCTGCTGACCACTGCTGTTTGGTACAGGGCGGGGATCGAGCCCGCACCGTGATGGTCACTTCTGCTTTGCAACTAGGGATCGACCGATATGGATTTTTTAGGGCCGATGCCAATACCGATTTTTTTCTATCACCCTTCGCCTCAATTTACATAAAAAAATGACACAATGATAACAAATATCACAGGTCTCAAGTTAGACAAACATTTATTGAAAAGTTTCAACCAGCCATCGATGTGATGGCTGCTCCTCCCCAGTGACACGCACCCCCCCCCCCCCACGCACACACACACACACACACAAACACATCAGCTGAGCAGACGCTGACTGAAAAACTCTGCTACCGCTGGATCGATAACAGCAGCAAACTGCTCTAAATACGTTTTCACAAAACACTGACACAAATTAGTACTACATATAAAACATTTCTCTCATCATTTAAGTTCCTCTAGTGCACGCTAAAGACCTCTCTGATAGCAGACATGGCTGCGCCACTCCACTCTGAGGGAGAGAACACACAGCAGGGCTGAAATTAAATTTTTTTCTTGGTTCAAAAAGTTAGGAGCGCGAGCAAAAATTTAGGAGCGCATAAACCCAAATCAAAGAAGCACCAATATATATGTATTTTTTAATGTTTAAAGAAACTCCAATATAACATTCCGCATTAACAATAGAACTGTCTCCAACAAATGACAATTATTAAACAATATGAGAGTCTTGAGTTAATTGATTAACAAAGGTTTCCACTACATTGGCTTTATGACATATCTGGAGGCCAGGATTTAAATTGGGTCTCCTTGCTCTCTGCCCTTCTATCCATCTCCTCACTGCCTGTGAGGCATCAAATATGTCCAAAGGACCCTCCACACTGATCCCAATCAAATCTTCAATTGTGTTTGGGTTAAATGCAGATCTGACGTAAAGTCCTTTTTTTGCCTCAATATTGCAATATGAATCAGTCCACAGCGGTAACTTTGCTATTTGTTGGTTTATTATAACATAAGCAGACTTTATAATGAGTTGGATATGTTTGTTTTAAGATATCCTATGCCACACGCCCAGGCGCGTCTCTAGGACTAAAGATCGGTGCGGCCCAGAGCTCCCCTTAATTACTAACCCTGACTTGCACGCAATCATTCGCATAATTTACAAACAGTCCTTCCAGGATTTTCCTGGCTTTTTTTAATGTTTTTTTTTTTTTTTTTTTGCAGTACCTTTTCAAAAAGTGGCAATGAAAGTTGCAATGTCTTGGCAATTTATTTTTTTGTCCGCCAGAAATTTGTGTGGATTGGTTGAATTTGCTTTAATAGCTGCAATCGCGACATGCAACTTCCTTGAGGGACTGAGCAATAGATTCACTCCGACAACACACCGGTACAGTATGGTACATTTCGGTACGGGGACAATCATTAATCTGGAAGCGTAATTTCGTGCATTTAAATCAGTGTTATTCAGAATTGCACGCAGACGTTTCAAATGGTCTTATATTTTATTTAAACAAAACGATCATGAAGCGCCAGTTAAATCACTTGATGTGTGGAAAAGGTAGCGCACACGTTTGAGAGCAGTTTGTCTGTCATAAAGCGTTGAACAATTTTTGAGTGGCCTAAATAATTTTTCTGATCTGAATCTATCCCATTATTTAGTCGTCAATAGATCTAATGAAGAGAGAAACCGTAACTTTGATTGCCAGAGGATTATTGTCAAAATTAGAAAACGTGTTAATAACGGAAAATAACTGAGTACAAGCCAGGAACAATCCTTGACGCAAAGGCATGGTCCGGGCTCCACCAATTATCACTTCCAGAGACGCCACTGCACACGCGATTGTCTTCTAATTTCTGCATTTTCAGGAAAACGTTGCGTGTACTTGCAAATATATAATCGTTTACTGGCCTAAAGACGCGCAGTAAAAAATGTTAATGATTTTTGCAGATAGGATACAGAAGACATGAGCGAAGAAACCGAAGATTTTGGAGCTGAGCAAACGCCGAGCCGCGAGGCAGCATATTTTGATAAGTTGTAATTATTAACAGAAATACGGATCTACTCGTTTGTCCCAATGTCCCAAACGGTTCTAAATTCAGAATAGTACTATAATCACATTTAAACAGAGAGAACTCAGCCAGCTTCTTGTGGCCCCTCAAAATTGCTAGAAGACTGTGGAGCAGAGAAGAAGCATAAGCTCATAAATCTGCCAAACGCAAGATAACAGGACCGCAAACCGGCCGACCAAGGCTGGCTAGATGAGCTAATCTTCCGGAATGACCATATTGGTCAGCCTGGACCCACTACCGGAGCATGCGCAGCTAAGTGTTCTGGAACCATCCATGACCTAGATAAGTTACCAAACTTTTGCTGAACCCAAGGTTTGGGCGGCTCAAATGTGGTCTTCGAGTGTCCCTGGAGGCTTAAAATGAATTTACACAATGATGTAATGGTTAACTTGTTACTAAGGGCGGAGGGTTGCTTTATGACAATGAACCAATCAGAATTAATAATTTTGTATAAAGTGGGACGAGCCACATTTAATCCCACCTAGAGGAATGTGCCAAAAGGGTAATAAATATTAGGGTTCGGACAGTCAGTGGTCAGTCTGTGTCGGGTGATTGAAGAAGAATGAATGCTATGTGTTTTGCGCAGACCAGCCTGGGTTTTGTACTTCACTTTGAGCGACTTGCAATAAACCTGATCACATCAGACTCAGTAGAATGTGTCCATTCCTTGAAGGTAGATTTATAGGGGTTGGGAGAACACTTGGTCCACAAGTGTTTTCACCCACAACCTTCTTATAACCTCAGCCATTCAAAATTTTGATGCAACTCTTTGCAAAAAAAATCAACTGATGGGCCTATCGCCGCCGCTTCATCTGAATCACCGTCATGATTTTCAGTTTCAGTAACTTTTGATACCGACTCAACTTTTTTCACGTTAACGGTACCAAAAAAAACAAGAAGTCTTCCATTGCTCTTTGTTTCATTTTCAGTCCAAATCTTGTGCGTAGCTACAGTGGTTACACTCATTCGCCCGAAATGGATTATTTGACGGCTAATATTTACCATTCTAGAATCAGTACAGAGGTTTACGACGTCAATCTCCCCTTTGATTGGTCAGAATGGTTACTGTCAGCTCAAGGGAACACACTGGGTTGCGGCTCATTCTTATACCGGTGCGCTTGGCTGCGGTATGTCCAGTAGATTCATGCACTGCTCCGAGACATACGCCCATCTTTATTTAAGCTGCAGCGGCAGCTGGCTTGCCTTCTGACTACCAAATGTACCCGATAAGAGGCGATTAATTGGGGGGGAAAGCGGTCGCACAGGTGTGACTATTTTAATTCGAAGGTCGCACAGTGTTAATTTTGTTCGCAATTTCGAGCCCTGCTCATACACACACGCCACGAAACGCATTTAACTTCACCCCGGTGTTTGCTGAATTTCACTCCGACAAACACCATGGAACTGAATTGACAACACTGATATTACTTAATCCTTAAACCGGTGTTCGTTACATCTGTACATATTAGCCTACAACTACGTCAACATCTCCCTAAATACAATGGTAAGCACTTTTAAAGACGAAGCATTCAGCAGCATTCCGGTTTTCTGACCCAAAAACTTAACTATGTTTGCAAACACGAGTTCTAATAGGCAATTACTGGCATTCATGTTTCCTATTTCAAAGTGGGTGGCAATATTTCAACTAAGTTTAACAGTGAGAGGCTAATTGAAATTTTAAAACACCTTGTTCTGAAGCAGCCACTGCGTTCACCACTCTTCCAGTGGGGGAGGGGTAATGCGTCTGCATGTGCTGCAGGGTCTTCCGGCAACACAGAGCTGCCCCTGGATGCCTGTCTGTAAATCATGCCGCGGGAAAATAAATCGGCGGACCCACGCGCGAATGCCGATTCAAGTAAAAAATGCAAATATCGGCCTAATATATCGGCCGGCCGATGTATCGGTCGATCCTTATTTGCAACGCAATGCTTTTTCTGATGAAATGTATAGTTACAAATGATGGTGCTTACGGACTTCAGCAGAAGCCAAATATGTTGACCCATTTGAAATTGATTTGTGCCTTTATTTACATGGAGAGAGGCAAGTTAATTGCAAAGCTCACTGACTAGGGCATCTTGACAATAGTACAGTGCAACAAACGCACAACCTCGTATACTGCTGGTGCAAGCAAGTGTAAAGTGTACACTGCTGATCGCTTGCATTATGGAAACCTGGGAAAACTTTTTTTGAAGAAGAAGAACATCTCTTGATAGAAACCTGAAAAGGGTCCCATGCTTTGTCATTCCCAGGTGTGACTCCAGATGAGTTGTCTCTGACATCCACCCGCTGCTGCGCCCCTGCAGTCACGCCCACAACTGCCACACCCGTGCAGGTCACCGCAGCCGAGTCCACCGAGGCCGCAGAGGCCAAGGCTGCTCTTAAACAGGTCTGTTCTCCTCAGAGGTCTTTGTTCTAGCCCTGTGATATGCTGACCACTAGAGGGCAGTGTTTAATTTCAGATTTCCCCTTGTGGAATTTTTTTGTTTTTTTTGCCTTGCACTATCTTGATGAATTGCAAATTTAACTACAGTTTAGCCATAATTATTTGAATAGTGGCACAATTCTGAATGATACAGACAGAATTAAGATTATTTTAATTCTGTTGGCCAATGTCATTTCTTACCATTCAGCTTCAGGAAGTGTTCACCATGTACAAGAAAGAAAAGGCTGAGAATGACAAGATACTCAATGAGCAAAATGAGAAGCTGCAGGAGCAGGCCTCTGAACTTCGCTCTCAAAACGCCAAAATATCCACTCAGCTGGAATTTGCTTCAAAGCGGTGAGCCAGTTGAATATTACATATGCTTTACTTCTATCCCGCGAGCTAAGAAATTTAATGTAAAGTATTATTTATTCTGGATTATTGACTACATATTCTGTATAATTTCTATTTCATTATTACTATGAATGTGTCTGGTGTATTTGCAACCAGATAAGTTTATGCGAGTAAGACTGTTCCTTCTTGGAAGTTTGTAAGAATGTTCAGGCGTCTGAATACTCAGATTTTGTACAAAACCCAAAACCAGTGAAGTTGGCACGTCGTGTAAATCGTAAATAGAAACAGAATACAATGATTTGCAAATCCTTTTCAACCTATATTAAATTGAATACACTGCAAAGACAAGTTACTTAATGTTTGAACAGGTAAACTTTGTAATTTTTTGCAAATATTAGCTCATTTGGAATTTGATGCCTGCAACATGTTTCAAAAAAGCTGGCACAAGTGGCAGAAAAGACTGAGAGAATTGAGGAATGCTCATCAAACACTTATTTGGAACATCCCACAGGTGAACGGGCTAATTGGGAACAGGTGGGTGCCATGATTGGCTATAAAAGCAGCTTCTCTGAAATGCTCAGTCATTCACAAACAAGGATGGGGCGAGGGTCACCACTTAGTGAACAAATGCGTGAGCTGATTGTCGAACAGTTTAAAAACAAGATTCCTCAACGAGCTATTGCAAGAAATTTAGGGATTTCATCATCTACGGTCCGTAATATCGTCAAACGGTTCAGAGAATCTGGAGAAATCACTGCACGTAAGCGACAAGGCCGAAAACCAACATGGAATGCCCGTGACCTTCGATCCCTCAGGCGGTACTGCATCAAAAACCGACATCAGTGTGTAAAGGACATCACCACATGGGCTCAGGAACACTTCAGAAAACCACTGTCAGTAACTACAGTTCGTCGCTACATCTGCAAGTGCAAGTTAAAACTCTACAATGCAAAGCGAAAGCCATTTATCAACAGCACCCAGAAACGCCGCCGGCTTCGCTGGGCCCATGCTCATCTAAGATGGACTGATGCAAAGTGGAAAAGTGTTCTGTGGTCTGACGAGTCCACATTTCAAATTGTTTTTGGAAACTGTGGACGTCGTGTCCTCGGAACCAAAGAGGAAAAGAACCATCCGGACTGTTATAGGCGCAAAGTTCAAAAGCCAGCATCTGTGATGGTATGGGGGTGTATTAGTGCCCAAGGCATGGGCAACTTACACATATGTGAAGGCACCATTAATGCTGAAAGGTACATACAGGTTTTGGAGCAACATATGTTGCCATCCAAGCAACGTCTTTTTCATGGACGCCCCTGCTTATTTCAGCAAGACAATGCCAAGCCACATTCTGCACGTGTTACAACAGCATGGCTCCGTAGTAAAAGGGTGCGGGTACTAGACTGGCCTGCCTGTAGTCCAGACCTGTCTCCCATTGAAAATGTGTGGCGCATTATGAAGCGTAAAATACGACAACGGAGACCCCGGACTGTTGAACAACTTAAGCTGTACATCAAGCAAGAATGGGAAAGAGTTCCACCTGAAAAGCTTCAAAAATTGGTCTCCATAGTTCCCAAACGTTTACTGAGTGTTGTTAAAAGGAAAGGCGATGTAACACAGTGGTAAAAAGGCCCCTGTGCCAACTTTTTTGCAATGTGTTGCTGCCTTTAAATTCTAAGTTGATGATTATTTGCAAAAAAAAGTTTCTCAGTTTGAACATTAATCATCTTGTCTTTGCAGTGTATTCAATTGAATATAAGTTGAAAAGGATTTGCAAATCATTGTATTCTTTTTTTATCTACGATTTACATAACGTGCCAACTTCACTGGTTTTGGGTTTGTAGATTATTTCTACTTCGAAAAACTCACCTTTTTTCCCCATCTCAGGTACGAGATGCTTCAGGACAATGTTGAAGGTTACCGGCGTGAAATTGCAACACTTCAGGAAAAGGGCCAAAAAACATCTGCCACAACTCAAAAACAGGAAGAGATCATCCACACCATGACCCAAGACCTACGTGCAGCCAATGAGCGGCTGGCCATGGCTGAGGTGTGTGTGCGTGTTTGCACGCGTGTATGTTTGGTTGGGGTGGGGTCAGAACTTTGGTAGTCTATGTCAATCGCAATAAGATTCCACTTAATTTGACTTTGTGGCCAGAAAAATTACTGTGTACTTGTAGCACACATTCCTCATAAAGAGGTTTGAAGATGAGTAGAAAAACAAGAAAACATGATGGCGTTTAATGCCCTGAAACCATCTAATGAGTGGTTGAAAACTGCTATTATGGAAATATCATTCAAATATTTAACCATCAGTGATTCAGGTGAATAAAAGTATTGTCACCAGGTGTGTGGCCATGTATAGATGGTTAATGACAAGAAGTAGGATTGACATTTTTTGCTGAAAATGATTTTTTTCTGCTGTAATAACATTTACTTGAGATGTTTATGTGTCTACATCTATTGGCCATGGTGTCCCCGTAGCATAATTGCTCAAATGTCAGAAAAATGTCTTTGTGTCTCTCCTTCAGTCTGACTTTTTTGAAGTGATTGAATATTGATACCTGCACACAAACTCAGTTGCATTCTGAATGTGTGGAGAAAATTCCCAGTAGAATTTAAATTGTCACAAACTTGGATTCGTAGCTCCGTATTACAGCTTTCACCCAGCTAAATATGTGCCGTCTCACGAGCTTACAGGATTCACAATATTCAGCAGACAATTGTCGTTTAATGCCCTAATTTACAAAAATACGCTATAACTTTTTTGATTAAATGAACAGGAACACAAGCTATGAACAGATTTACCAGTGGATAGGCATACTACCCAGTCTTCGCAAATGAGTGAATCCATGCTTGGTTACGGAGTAGATGCCCTGCTGAAAAAACCAGCATGCACCAGCATGGAAATCATGTTGGTCAATGCTGGTCCCTGCTGGTTAAATGCTGGTTTGTTGCTGGCCCAAGCTGGTCCGTGTTGGTCTGCCAGCACGGACCAGCATAGACCAGCATTATCTCCATGCTAGTCCATGTTGGTTTTGTGCTGGTCAATGCTGGCTGACCATCAACCAGCATGGAGAGAATGCTGGTCTATGCTAGTCAATACTGGCAGACCAGCATTATTTCCAGACTGGTTGATGCTGGTTTGGTGCTGGTCAATGCTGGGAGACCATCAACCGGCATGGAGAGAATGCTGGTCAGTGCTGGTAGACCAGCACAAAACAGCATATCTCCATGCTGGTTGATGGTCAGCCAGCACAGACCAGCATTATATCCATGCTGGTTGGTGCTGATCTATGCTGGTTAGCAAGCATAGTCCAGCACAGACCAGCATTATCTCCATGCTGGTCTTTGCTGTTTTGTTGCTGGTGTAGCTACGAGTTAAGTTGGTCCTCCATCAAGAAACAGTTCAGCAAACATGCCTGTGTGGGCCCAAAATGGGTTAATTGTATACAGTTTGGGCAGGGGCAACCCTCACTAATCGCATGCGGGACCCCAGTAGATTAGCCCAGGTGTAGCCTAAGGAAATTTGTCCCCTTTGAGCCTCTTTGTGGGCTTTCTGTGGGTGCCCTCAGTCAGGCACTGTACTGGCTAACCCCTAGCCCACTCAGGCCTTGCACTGGCTAACCTCTAACCCACTTAAGCACTGCACTGGCTAACCTCTATTAGCCTACTGCACTTTTACCCATTGGAACCACAATGGGGTTTGGTGTGGGCTAACCCCAGTGTAAACAGTTCCATTGTTTTAAGATTATAGATGTTCTAGAGCTAGGGGTAATAGTACTTTTCTTATTAACAGTCCCCATGCAAATGTTGAATAAAAAAATGTCAACATTCAACAACCAATCACACTTCAACCGCCCATTCTACACAACTAAAATTGCACACAGTCAACAAGACGGCAAGAAAAGCTTACCAGAAAAGCACCAACGAGAGATTTGATAACCTTGATTCTCAGCTAACCCCCGGTTCACACAGAGCTGCGACTTTAGGACCATCATCCCGATCAAGCCACGATTGGAAAAAGTATTGGATTGGGGCGGATCGGCGCCCAAATCAAGCAATTTGGCAAATTATGGTCTTCATTACGACCGTACTATGATGCTCCCACGTCCAACGCGCTGCTGACACACTTCTACTACGATGTTACGCAGACCGTTGCCGACCAGGGGCCGCGTTAACTGCGTTTATACTACGCTGCCGCTGTAAACACCGTGCAACTAGGCCAAGGAGGGTCCTAGCTGAGGCGGAAGGTCTCAGCGTGTTTGCCTTAACAGCCAGCTAAAAGATGGTCCTCGCAGTCTCCATTATAATAATGGGGTCTGGCTACAGCGCCAGCACTGGACCTCTGCCCCAGGCCTCACGTGATGACGTCTTTTACGTTCCGCTTTTAAATGGCCTGAGACGTGCCGAGCGGATGCTGCAGCCCTAATATCTTAGTGGTTACAATATATCTGACTCCATATCAAATTTATTTGACTCCATATCAAATTTAGGATACAAAACTGTAGTCACAATCATTTGCGGTTATCATGTGTTTGCATGAGTGTGTTCGGATTTTAATTCGTCAATTTATTACCCAATTTGGAGCTCCGTTGTGCATCGGACTCATAACAGGTATAACCTTACTCCGCCGGACCAAAACCATCTGAACAACCCAATCCGGCGAGAGAACTCTGAGGCTGGCGGCCTATTAAGCGCAGTAATTTGACATAGGAATACATTATGACTAGGGATTACCGGGGCCCACAGCGAGCAACTACAAAGGCATAACGGAAATACATCGTTCAGAGGCCTTGCGTCTTTTAAGATTTCCGCCTAAAAATATAAACGGAATGTTGCTCGAAGCCAATATTAATAGCACCATACACAGCATGGAAAATCCACCTTATAACGCAGATGCCAAGCGCGTTGATCAGGCGCGCAATTACGGACTACGTTACTCGATTGAGAGCCAGGAGTCCGAAAACCGGAAAGTATATGTTTGTTTAAAGTCAGAAACACACAACAGATGCGAATATCAATTTATTTCGCCAGGCAGGCACAAGCTTAAATCGCAAGACCTAATTACATCGTTACAGAAAAGAGAAAAGAAGTCAATTCATACCTGGCGCAGCCAAAACTACACATATACACAACGTATATGGGGAAGGATGAATACAAGCTTCCCCGACTTCTCTGTTTCCCCCTCTTTTATGCCCAATCTCTAGACTGCGTCCTATGGCGGGGTCATCGGTCGTTTTGGGTCATTTGAGCCAAGAATGCTCCCCCATTTCGGAGGGGCTGTGGGAGGGGACATGACCACAAGGAAAACTGAAGCATATTCTTCCCTTAAAGTTATTGAAAGAGAGTATGGCACAAGTCCAATTCCTTCGAAATATTCCCTATGAGATTTCAGAAATTACGAGGATTAAAATGATACCAAACACAACCTACTTGCGTTAGAGTTGGTCATGAAACGTCTGACACAATACCGAATTACAAGAATAATCTGCATTAAGGCTATTATTCCACTCTTAACCTTCAGTATAGCAAAATACACATTATTCTGTGACATTGTGAGTGAGATTAGTGTTTTACTCAGGAAATTAAAAGTCTTTAGAAATATTTACCTAAATTGTAATGTATTGAAATTGTACGGGTGCAGTTATGTCAGAGTCCATTGGATGGCACTGTGGAGTTGTCCGGCATGAGTCTCGCTGGCCAAAGGTTTGCGGACAGCAGTTTTTTTGGCAGATTCCTAGGCATCTGCATTAACCATTACCCCTGTAGCAAGATGAGATTGGCGCCAGAGAGTCTGGTTGAGTCCATTCCCATGACCCTGGGGTCATCTGCTAAATGTTGGAGCACGTATCCCAACAAGGGTCAAACTGTTGGAGTAATGATGGGGCACGTATCCCAACAAGTGTCAAACTGTTGGAGTAATGATTATGGTGCCAGATAATCCAGCCAGATAATCCTCTCTGTCTTTTCCGCTTACACCGCTATGACATTGAAGATCATACTACGACGCTACGCAGACCTAGAAGACTGTACGACGATATCGCTACGGTGGTGCTGCTCATATCACGCTTGTAGTACGCTTCTAGAACGATTTTGGCGATGATATGTATATACACACACACACACACACACACACACACACACACATATTTTGGCTGAAAAAAAACCCTGGTCCGATCCGGGGTCAGAGGCAGTGCCGCAACATCTCTTGTTTGTGACAGACAAAAGGATACAAATACACAAAAGAATTATTTAATTTAGCCTTTGTTATACTGAGGAGTCCCACTGAAATTAAAAAGTATCGGGGGGAATGAAATCACTTCTTTGAGTGTAGTGACAGTTGTAATATTCAGTAACTGATGCTGATGTGCCATCTAGTGATAGAATATTGTAATTGCGTGTATAAATTTGCAGCTCCACGTCCACTGGCGGACACATCTGCACAAAGATACACCGTTGTTCTTCTCGAACACGCCAAATCCAGATAATCCGTGAATCATGAATTAAATTAATATTCTAGTTGAAACGAGTAACTAAGTTGCTCGTGTCAAAGGAACGAAGTGAAAGTAACTTATACCTATCTTTGAAATGTAGGAGAGTATAAGTCCCAGTTAAAAAAAAAAATCTATTTAAATACTGTAACGAAGTACATGTACATGTACAAACTGCTGCCTGATAGATCGTGGTATGATCGGCGTAAGGTCAAGGTAGGTCTTCGTAGGATCGTCAGGAACGTAGAGAGATCGTAATGGGAACGTAGTAAGAACGTAGTGGGAGTGTTGTCGGAGCGTACTCAATATGTTCCCCGACCATCAAGCTCATCCACAATTCCGAACAGAAGTTATTCAGCGACCTGCCCAAGGCAGAGAGGTTTGTTGCTTCATTAGAGAAGACTCCCGTGTGAGCCTGAAATGTGGTAAGTTGTTCTGATTTGGCTCTTCATAATGATGGATGTCTTTCTTATTTTGCTTTTGTTTACTTCAGACTCAGATTGCCTGCTAAGCCTGGCTCTAAACTCGGAATTACTTTGTATGTTCACTGGGCTAATATGTGGCAAAATCGTGCTTTGTTTTCTTGATATGCAGAAAGTGATCTACTTCTATGTATCTGGGCTACGGGGCATGTTCGCTTGAATACTATTGTTGCTACTCTATTTCATTATTTCATTATCATTATCATTATTATTATTATTATTATTATCCCCCGCCAACACAAAGTGGGAGGGGGATATAGGTTTGACCTCCGTCCGTCCGTCCGTGCGTGCGTCCGTCCGTCCGTGCGTGTGTGCGTGCATCCGTCCGTCCGTCCGTCCGAGATAAAGGGGACAGCTTTACTCAGAAACTACTACAGATACAGTAACCAAATTTGGTGTGTAGCTTCAGACCATAAAGGCCTTGATCGAGTTCGAAAATGAGAAGCGCACAATTGGCGGGGGATGTTGTAGACCATGTCGACTTGTTATTATTACTATTACTAGTCTGCATTACCTGGACTATTTCTTATAATCAATATTGTCCTTGGTGATGGTATCCGTTTTCTTTATTATAATTATCCCCCGCCAACACGAAGTGGGAGGGGGATATAGGTTTGACCTCCGTCCGTCCGTCCGTCCGTCCGTCCGTGCGTGCGTGCGTGCGTGCGTCTGTCCGTCCGTCCGTCCGAGATAAAGGGGACAGCTTTACTCAGAAACTACTACAGATACAGTAACCAAATTTGGTGTGTAGCTTCAGGCCATAAAGGCCTTGATCGAGTTCGAAAATGAGAAGCGCACGATTGGCGGGGGATGTTGTTGACCCTGTCGACTTGTTATTATTATTTTTATTATTTGGCAATTATTATTGTTCAACTGTTTTTGTTATTATTGTTGGCATTATTAACATTGTATTATGATCTCAGCGTCAAGTTGTGTAATAGAAGTCTAACCCTATTTAGTCTCAATTTACTTCTGGTTTGATTGTGTACCATTTCATCACTGTTATGTTTATCTGAATGTGGGAACTTAAATGCTATGTAACCATAGCTGCAATCCCGATACTATTTTGCTTTTATTTCTACTTTGATATGCAAAAGGGTAACAGACTTCCCTCCTAGGGTAAGGGAGGCACTGCTACCCTTTAAAGTAGGCTAAATAGAGGTTATTTTTGGAATGGGAGGGGGTAACGGGGTTATCCTGGAATGGTCCAAAATACAATGGGCTTTTTTTGTGCCTCATTTGGGGGGACACTGAGGGGGTGGGTGGGGTTTGTTGTTTTGTTTAACATTTATGGTCCAAATGCTGTTGATTGTGATTTTTTTCGTAAAATTTTTGATTTGATACCAGCCATTGCAGGTGATTTCAATCGTTACCTAGACCCATTATTAGACAGACTCTCAACAAAAAAGCATTTTACATTATCTACTGTTCAAACTTTGAACGATTTGATTAAAACTAGGAATATGATTGATATCTGGCGCTTACAACATCCTGCAGACAGAGATTTCTCTTTCTATTCTCCCGTTCATAATTCTTATACTAGAATTGATTATTTTTTGGTATCTTCTGGACTGATTTCTAATACTACTAATTCTAAGTATCACAATATTATAATATCAGATCATAGTCCGGTCTCACTCCAATTCCAAAATATTCTGTCTCAACCAAATTACAGTTGGTGTTTCAATCCTCTTCTAGGATTGCAGGTAATGGCCACGGGCTGACAGACAGAGTGACAGAAACAAACACACACACACACACACACACAGACATGATCATTGCTTGACCTGGCTCCCCCCTTAGGGGACTCATAAAATACTTTTACAGCTGTAATTAGGGCCCGAGCACCGACCGGTGCCAGGGCCCGGAACGGGTCCTGGCACCGAAGGTGCGAGGAACCTATTGTTTTTGATGGGATTTTTATTAGGGCCCGAGCACCGACCGGTGCCAGGAACCTATTGTTTTTGATGGGATTTTTGTTATTATTCTTCTTCTTCTTCTTCTTTTTATTCTGCTGCGAGAACGCATTTTTGAGGGCTTTGCCATGCACGAAAACTCACAAAAATTTGCCCACAAGTCAGTCGTCGTGAAAATTGCAAAGTATTATTATTTTTGTGCTTGGACATGCCCCGGTGGCTCTATAGCGCCACCAAACGCGGCCATTTTGGAACCCACTTGCTCGGATTCTCACGAAATTTTATTGAGTCATAGTAGTCATCATAAATTTTTTTGAAATTTTTTTCCCTCACAGGAAGTGAGCTATGAGCCATTTCCTGCGTTTTTTCAGATTTTACGAACACATTTTTGAGGGTTTTATCATACTCGAAAACTCACCAAACTTGGCTCATAGACTAGAAATATTACGTTCTGTGATTCGATATCTCATTTGGCACTGAGTGTGACATGGTAGCTCTATAGCGCCCCCTAATACATAATTGCATTTTTGAGGGCCTCAGCATGCTTGAAAACTCACAAAACTTTGCAAACATATTAAGCTGGTCTTACGTTTTACTAGAATTTAGGGTTTACAGATGGATGTGGAAAAATTGCATTACAGCGCCACCTAGAAAATTTCAATGAAGCTGCCCTCGCAGCGTGTTTGACCTACATGTACAAAATTCGGTGGACATCTGTACTATGCCAAGACCTAAAAAAAAAGTCTCTAGGTGCCATGACCTAGACTCAACAGGAAGTCCGCCATTTTTAATTGAATTTGCAACTTTTTTTTATTTTTTGCCATTCACAGGCGTCGTACTTTAACGAACTCCTCCTAGAGATTTTATCCGATCAACTTAAAATTTGGCACAGGCCATCTTAAGACCTTTCTTATGTTAAATTGCGAAGCTTTTTTGGATTCATCGAAATTTGTGTCCGTGGCGTTGCAGCGAATTTTGATGTTCCGCCATGAAAATGGAAGTTGCTTTTATGAGCACTTGCTTTGTGAGATTTGCGTGAAACTTTCCAGGCTTAATAATAGTCTACTTCCAAATATACATATATGTTTATATTGGAGTGGGTGTGATCAGGTGGCTCCACAGCGCCCTCTTGACACGGCCTTGTTGATATAAAAGTGCTTGAATGTTCATGAAATTTTGTCTGATCATTAGGGCCCGAGCACCGACCGGTGCCAGGGCCCGGAACGGGTCCTGGCACCGAAGGTGCGAGGAACCTATTGTTTTTGATGGGATTTTTCTTCTTCTTCTTCTTCTTCTTCTTCTTCTTCTTCTTATTCTGCTACGAGAACGCATTTTTGAGGGCTTTGCCATGCACGAAAACTCACAAAAATTTGCCCACACGTCAGTCGTGGTGAAAATTGCAAAGTATTATTATTTTTGTGCTTGGTCATGCCCCGGTGGCTCTATAGCGCCACCAAACACACGGCCATTTTGGAACGCACTTGCTCGGATTCTCACGAAATTTGATAGGGTCATAGAAGTCATCTTATATTTTTTTTTCAATTTTTTGAAATTTTTTTGCCACACAGGAAGTGAGCTATGAGCCATTTCCTGCGTTTTTTCAGATTTTACGAACACATTTTTGAGGGCCTTATCATACTCGAAAAGACACCAAACTTCACTCATAGACTTAAAATATTAAGTTCCTTGATTCGATATCTCATTTGGCACTATGTGTGACATGGTGGCTCTATAGCGCCCCCTAATACATAATTGCATATTTGAGGGCATCAACATGCTCGAAAACTCACAAAACTTTGCAAACACATTAAGCTGGTCATACTATTTACGAGGATATAGGGTTCACAGATAGATGTAGCTAAATTGCATTACAGCGCCACCTAGAAAATTTCAATGAAGCAGCCCTCGCAGCGTGTTTAACCTACATGTACAAAATTCGATGGACATGTGTACTAGGCCAAGACCTAAAAAAAAGTCTCTTGGTGCCATGACCTAGACTCAACAGGAAGTCCGCCATTTTTAATTGAATTTGCAAATTTTTTAAATTTTTTGCCATTCACAGGCATCGTACTTTAACGAACTCCTCCTAGAGATTTTATCCGATCAACGTAAAATTTCGCATATGACATCTTAAGACCTTGGCAATGTTAAATTGCGAAGCTTTTTTTGATTCATCGAACTTTGTATCCGTGGCGTCGCGGCGAATTTTGATGTTCCGCCATGAAACAGGAAGTTGGTTTTACGCACACATGCTTTGTGAGAGTTGCGCGAAGCTTCACAGGCTTGATAATAGTCTACTTCCAAGTATACCCACATGTTGATATTGGATTGGGTGTGGTCAGGTGGCTCCACAGCGCCCTCTTGACACGGCCATGTTGAGATAAAAGTGCTTTAATGTTCATGAAATTTGGTGTGGTCATTTCGTTTGTCATGTCGAGTGATGGTAATTTTTTTGAAGTTTTTTGGCCAAACAGGAAGTGAGCTATGAGCCATTTCCTGCGTTTTTCCAAATTTTAGAAACACATGTTTGGAAGCCTTAGAATACTCAAAATCTTGCAAAAAGTTGCACAAATTATAATTGTCTTATTGTCTTCAATTTTATACATCAATTTACACTAAATTTGGCACAATGGCTCTTTAGCTCCCCCAATCAAATTTTTAAAAGAATTGCCCTTTTGAGGGTCTCAGCATGTTCGAAAACTCACAAAATTTTGTAAATGTATAAACACCATCATTCGTATTACTCTGACAAAAAACTTACAAATCGACATGGCAAAAATGGCATTATAGCGCCCCCTGGAAAATTTCAAATAAGCAGCCCTCGCAGCCCGGTAAACCCACATGTATGAAATTCCTTAGACATGTGGAATATGCCGAGACCTACAAAAAAGTCACTTGGTGCCATGACCTAGACTCAACAGAAAGGCTGCCATTTTTAATTGAAATTGCAACTTTTTTTTTTTTTTTTTTGCCATTCACAGGTGTCGTACTTTAACGAACTCCTCCTAGAGATTTTATCCGATCAACTTAAAATTTGGCATTTAATATCTAAAAACCTTGCTGACGTTAAATTGCGAAGCTTTTTTGATTTCATCGAACGATGCATCCGTGGCGTCATGACGAATTTTGATGTCCTGCCATGAAACAAGAAGTTGCTTTCAATTCCACATACTTTGTGGGATTTGCCTGAAACTTTCCAAGCTTGATAAAATTGTCCGCCCAAGTATAGATATATGCTTATTTTATATCGAGAGGTGCCAGGTGGCTCCACAGCACCCTCTAGATATGGCCATGTTCAGATAAAAGTGCTTGAAAGTTCATGAAATTTGATATGATCATTGCATTAGTCATTCTCCGCAATTGTTAATTTTTTGAAATTTTTTTGCCAAACAGGAAGTGAGCTATGAGCTATTTCCTGTGTTTTTCCAAATTTTACGAACACACGTTTTAAGGCCTTAGAATGCTCCAAAACTTGCAAAACCATCCAAAAATTAGAACTGTCTTATTCTCTTCAATAAATCCATCAATTGGCACTAAATGGGGCATAATGGCTCTATAGCGCCCCCAATAATATTTATAAAAGAATTGCTCTTTTGAAAGTCTAAACATGCTGGAAAATTTACAAAAATCAAAACACTCATGGAGCCCCGTATTACGATTACTGTGTTGTAGATTTTGTGCACAGGCAAGTCAAAATGGTATCATAGCGCCCTCCAGAAAATTTTTGCACTCCCATCAGGAAACCACATTGTACGCGGTCGAGCTGTGTCCAATGGCTCTGAATGGACACCTGCAGCCATCAAGATCTTGCTGCCACCCCAATGTGCACAGGGGGGGCGAGGGCCCTTTCAACGCTGCTTGCAGCTTTAATTGCATTTGTTTTTTTGGGCTATGCTGATTTTTTTGAAATTTTTCGGCCAAACAGGAAGTGAGCTATGAGCCATTTCCTGCGTTATTCCAAATTTTACGAACACACATTTGAAGGCCTTAGCATACTCGAAAACTTGCAAAACTTGCAAAAATTATACTTTTCTGATTGTCTTCAATTTGAGGCAGAAATTGGCAGTAATTGTGGCATAATGGCCCAATAGCGCCCCCAATCAGATTTTCGAAAGAATTGCCCTTTTGAGGGTCTCAACATGCTCAAAAACTCACAAAATTTTGTACAATTCTAAAGACCATCATTCCTATTACACTGATAAAAAATTTACATATAGGCCTGGCAAAAATGGCATTATAGCGCCACCTGGAAAATTTCAAATAAGCAGCCCTTGCATCGTGGTTGACCTGCATATATGAACTTCGGTGGACATGTGGAATATCTTGAGACCTAAAAAAAAGTCTCTTGGAGCCATGACCTAGACCCAACAGGAAGTTTGCCATTTTTAATTGAAATTTCAACTTTTTTAGATTTTTCGCCATTCGCAGGTGTCGTACTTTAACAAACTCCTCCTAGAGATTTTATCCGATCAACTTAAAATTTCGCATATGACGTCTAAAGACTTTGTCGATGTTAAATTGCGAAGCTTTGTTGTATCAATCGAACTATGTATCTGTGGCGTCGCGGCGAATTTCGATGTTCCGCCCTGAAACAGGTAGTTGGTTTTACGCGCACATGCTTTGTGAGATTTGCGCGAAACTTCAAAGGCTTGATAAGAGTCTACTTTCAAGTATACCTATATGTTGATATTAGATTGGGTGTGGTCAGGTGGCTCCACAGCGCCCTCTTGACACGGCCATATTGAGATAAAAGTGCTTGATTGTTCATGAAATTTAGTGTGATCATTGCATGTGTCATGTCAGGGAATGATAATTTTTTTGAAATTTTTTGGCCAAACAGGAAGTGAGCTATGAGCCATTTCCTGTGTTTTTCCAAATTTTAAAAACACATGTTTGGAAGCCTTAGAATACTCGAAATCTTGCAAAAAGTTGCACAAATTTTAATTGCCTTATTGTCTTCAATTTTATATATCAATTTACACTAAATTAGGTACAATGGCTCTTTAGCGCCCCCAATCAGATTTTTGAAAGAATTGCCCTTTTAAGGGTCTCACCATGTTCAAAAACTCACAAAATTCTTTAAATGGATAAAGACCATCATTTGTATTACTTTGACTGGAAACTTACTTATAGGCATGGCAAAAATTTAAGTATAGCGCCCCCTGGAAAATTTCAAATAAGCAGCCCTCGCAGCCTGGTAAACCTACATCTATGAAATTTGGTATACATGTGGAATATGCCGAGACCTGAAAAAAAGTCTCTTGGTGCCATGACCTAGACTCAGCAGGAAGTCCGCCATTTTTAATTGAAATTGCAACTTTTTTGGATTTTTCGCCATTCACAAGTGTTGTACTTTCACTAACTCCTCCGAGAGGTTTTATCCGATCAACTTACAATTTGGCAACTGATATTAGGAGACATTGCCGATGTTAAATTGCGAAGCTTTTTTGGATTCATTGAACGATGAATCCAAGGCGACGCGGCGAATTTCGATGTTCCGCCATGAAACAGGAAGTTGGTTTTACTCCAACATACTTGGTGGGATTTGCCTGAAACTTTCCAAGCTTCATAAAAGTGTCCTCCCAAATATAAATTAATGCTGATATTGGATCAGGAGGTGCCAGGTGGCTCCTCAGCGCCCTCTAGATATGGCCATGTTAAGATAAAAGTGCTTGAATGTTCATGAAATTTGGTGTGATCATTGCATTAGTCATTCCGGGCAAGGGTTAATTTTCTAAAAATTTTTGGCCAAACATGAAGTGAGCTATGAGCTATTTCCTGCGTTTTTCCAAATTCTACGAAAACACGTTTAAAGGCCTTAGATTGCTCCAAAACTTGCAAAACCCCACAAATTATAAATGTCTTCTTCTCTTCAAAGTCATCCATAAATTGGCACTAAATGTGGCATAATGGCTCTACAGCGCCTCCAATCAGATATATAGAAGAATTGCTCTTCTGAAGGTCTAAACATGCTGGAAAATTAACAAAAATCAACACACTCATGGAGCTCGGTATTACGATTACTCGGTTGTAAATTGTGCACAGGCATGTCAAAATGGTACCATAGCGTCCTCTAGAAAATTTTTGCACTCCCCTCAGGATACCACATTGTATGCAGTCCAGCAGTGTCCACTGGCTGTGAATGGACACCTGCACCCATCAAGATCTTGGTGCCACCCCAACGTGCACGAAGGGGGCGAGGGCCCTTTCAACGCTGCTTGCAGCTTTAATTATTCTTCTTCTTCTTCTTCTTCTTTTTATTCTGCTGCGAGAACGCATTTTTGAGGGCTTTGCCATGCACGAAAACTCACAAAAATTTGCCCACACGTCAGTCGTCGTGAAAATTGCAAAGTATTATTATTTTTGTGCTTGGACATGCCCCGGTGGCTCTATAGCGCCACCAAACACGCGGCCATTTTGGAACGCACTTGCTCGGATTCTCACGAAATTTTATAGAGTCATAGTAGTCATCATAAATTTTTTTGAAATTTTTTTCCCTCACAGGAAGTGAGCTATGAGCCATTTCCTGCGTTTTTTCAGATTTTACGAACACATTTTTGAGGGTTTTATCATACTCGAAAACTCACCAAACTTGGCTCATGGACTACAATATTACGTTCTTTGATTCGATATCTCATTTGGCACTGGGTGTGACATGGTAGCTCTATAGCGCCCCCTAATACATAATTGCATTTTTGAGGGCCTCAGCATGCTTGAAAACTCACAAAACTTTGCAAACATATTAAGCTGGTCTTAGTTTTTACTAGGATTTACGGTTTACAGATGGATGTGGCAAAATTGCATTACAGCGCCACCTAGAAAATTTCAATGAAGCAGCCCTCGCAGCGTGTTTGACCTACATGTACAAAATTCGGTGGACATGTGTACTATGCCAAGACCTAAAAAAAAGTCTCTAGGTGCCATTACCTAGACTCCACAGGAAGTCCGCCATTTTTAATTGAATTTGCAAATTTTTTAAATTTTTTGCCATTCACAGGCTTCGTACTTTAACGAACTCCTCCTAGAGATTTTATCCGATCAACTTAAAATTTTGAATTTAACATCTTAAGACCTTCTCGATGATAAATTGCGAAGCTTTTTTGGATTCATCAAACTTTGTATCCGTGGCATCGCGGCGAATTTCGATGTTCCGCCATGAAACAGGAAGTTGGTTTTACGCGCACATGCTTTGTGAAATTTGCGTGAAACTTTACAGGCTTTATAGGAGTCCACTTCCAAGTAGACCTATATGTTGATATTCGATTGGGTGTGGTCAGGTGGCTCCACAGCGCCCTCTTGAAACGGCCATGTTGAGATAAAAGTGCTTGAATGTTCATGAAATTTGGTGTGATCATTGCTTTGTTCATGTCGGGTTATATTAATTTTTTTGAAATTTTTTGGCTAAACAGGAAGTGAGCTATGCGCCATTTCCTGCGTTTTTCCAAATTTTATAAACACATGTTTGGATGCTTAAGAATACTCGAAATCTTGCAAAAAGTTGCACAAATTATAATTGTCTTATTATCTTCAATTTTATATATCAATTTACACTAAATTTGGCACAATGGCTCTATAGCGCTCCCAATCAGATTTTTAAAAGAATTGCCATTTTGAGGGTCTCAGCATGTTCTAAAACTCACAAAATTTTTGTAAATGTATAAAGACCATCATTCGTATTACTCTGACAAAAAACTTATATCTAGACATGGCAAAAATGTCACTATAGCGCCCCCTGGAAAATTTTAAATAAGCAGCCCTCGCAGCCTGGTAAACCTACATGTATGAAATTCAGTAGACGTTAGGAATATGACGAGACCTACAAAAAAGACTCTTGGTGCCATGACCTAGACTCAACAGGAAGTCCGCCATTTTTAATTGAAATTGCAACTTTTTTGGATTTTTCGCCATTCACAGGTGTCGTACTTTAACAAACTCCTCCTAGAGATTTCATCCGAACAACTTGAAATTTGGCTAATAGTATCTCAAGACATTGCCGATGTTAAATTGCGAAGCTTTTTTGGATTCATCAAATTTTGTTTCCATGGCGTTCCAGCAAATTTCGATGTCCCGCCATGAAACAGGAAGTTGGTTTTACTCCCACAGACTTCATGGGTTTTCCCTGAAACTGTCCAAGCTTGATAAAATGGTCCTCCCAAGTATCAATATATGCTAATATTAGATCAATTGTGGCCAGAAGGCTCCACAGCGCCCTCTAGATACGGCCATGTTAAGATAAATATGCTTGAATGTTCATGAAATTTGGTGTGATCATTGCATTAGTCATTCTGGGTTATGGTTTATTACTTTGGCCAAACAGGTATGAGCTATTAGCTATTTCCTGCGTTTTTCCAAATTTCACGAACATACGTTTGAAGGCCTTAGAATACTCCAAAGCTTGCAGAACCTTGCACAATTTATAATTGTCTTATTCTCTTCAATGTCATCCATCAATTGGCACTAAATGTGGCGTAATGGCTCGATAGCGCCCCCAATCAGATTTTTAAAAGAAATCTCTTTTGTGGGTCTAAACGTGCTGTAAAAATTACAAAAATCAACATGCTCAAGGAGCCTGGTATTACAATTACTATGCTGGATATTTAGCGCACGGGCATGTCAAAATGATATCAAAGCACCCCTCCAGAAAATTTTTGCACTCTCCACAGGAAACCACATTGTTCACAGTCTAGCTGTGTCCAATGGCTGTGAATGCACACCTGCACCCATCAAGATTTTGCTGCCTCCCCAACGTGCAAGAGGGGTGCGAGGGCCCTTTCAACGCTGCTTGCAGCTTTAATTGCACTTCCTTTCTCTGCCTGGAGATATTAATATTCAGCAATAAACATTTAATTCAGTACATTAATTTAAAATGTCATAACATCAATAAAAAAATCAAAATAACATTTATTATGTGAAGTGAATTATTTATATTTGCAAGACAATAAGACAGAACATTTCTGCTTGGCAAATCGATGAGAGTACTACTGTTTTCTATGCTACATGAACGTGTCAACATCAAGAAGGAACTTCGGTTTTTAATTGCGTGCCGTGCTCGAGAGAGAGCGTTGGGAAGGACGGTTGAAGACCGTTCATCGGTCTCTATGGAGCTTGAGCGCGTGCAGCACTTATCAGTCAGCTTCACAACGCATCAGGTGAGGCCAATCTACAGTAACGGTAATGTTTGGGATTTTGAGGTCTTTTACCGCAATGGCTATTTTATTTCCCCATATGTGAAAAGTCAGTCATTAATATTTTGTAACTGAGGCTTAAACCCCTTTATGGCTTTCTAATGTAACAAGCTAGAGGCATTAGTTTAGATGTACTTGCGCAACTTCAGGCGAACGTAACGTTAGCTAACGTTAGCTCGCTAGCTAGCAAGCTCGTCAATCGAAATTCAAAAGTGGCTAATGTTCAACGTCAAGTAAACTGGCCGGTAGCTTGCTCAGAGGCAGAGGCGTAGCTAGAAATGGGAATTGGGGCGGCACAGACACGTCCCTTTATGACAATTAGGATAGTCCTGGCTAGTTCTTAATTATTTTTCTTTATTGACGTGTTTCCAATTATCGTACTTGGCAACTGAAGACACGGTTTCTATCTGTACGCGATCTAACAGCGATGAAATCATGGGGTAAATTCCGTAGAACTGATCATTGGGGTGGACAAAACATCCGTTTCAAACAATTATTAGTCCTGACCTGTTCTCAGTCATTTTCATGATTAACAAAATGTTCACTCCGAGAGCACTCCACACTTAACAGGTGTGTTGCTTGTTCTCCCCGATTAGGTAAGACGACAATCATTCATCTGGACGCGTTTGCTTAATTTCAATCAACGTTATTCAAAATTTCTCTCGGTATTGAGTGAAAAAAGTGGCACTTGGCAGTGAATTGGGCTATAAAAAGCATGCGGCTCAAAATATTTGACGTTGATTTAAATTCAGCAAATAGCATCCAGATGAATGATTGTTATCCTACCTAATCGGGGAGAACAAGCAGCACCTGCTAACTGTGGAGTGCTCTCGGAGTTAACCTTTCGTTAATCATGAAAATGACTGAGAACAGGTCAGGACTAATAATTGTTTGAAACGGATGTTTTGTCCACCCCAATGCTCAGTTCTACTGAATTTACCCCATGATTTCATCGCTGTTAGATCGCGTATAGATAGAAACCGTGTCTTCAGTTGCCAATTACGATAATTGGAAAACACGTCAATAAAGAAAAATAATTGAGAACTAGCCATGACTATCCAAATTGTCATAAAGGGACGTGTCTGTGCCGCCCCAATTCCCTGTTCTAGCTACCCCTCTGAGTAGCGTAATTGAAAGTCTGCAGTTTGGCTTTACAGAGCTAGTTTATCAATATTGTTTACTGGACGCAGTGTTTCCTATACGTTCATTTATGTGTGGCGCACCGCCACAAATAAATTCTATCCGCCACAAATAGATTTTTCCGCTTTCGGCTCGACCTCGCTTATAAAAACACTAGCTACTACCCGCTACCCGGAGTGAAATTGCCATTTTTTTTTTTTTTGGCTAGCATGACCGTTTTTCAAAAATCGGGCGACGTCAAGTCCGTAGTGTTAACGTTCAAATTAGTTGAGCAGCAGCTAGCGCTTAAAGTCCACTTCCAATCATTCTTTTTAGCCATTTAAAGCTTCTCGGTGGTCTTTAAACATAGGCGGATTTAGACGCGCGCCCCCCTTATTTCTGCAGACTGACTTTTCGAAGACAGCCTTTTTCGCACATTACACGCAGCTCGAAAAATTTCCATGCCGAAAAACTGAAAAATCAAAAAGAGTTGCGTCCTAATGCACTTTGTAATGGTCAGAGGTGTATAGTAACGAACAGTAGCCTACTTAAGTAGTTTTTTTTTTTTTTTTTGAGGATTTGTACTTTACTTGAGTTTGGACTTTTACTACTTTTACTCTACAACATTTAAAAGGAAAAAATATACTTTCACTTCGTTACGCTGACACTGGCCACTTCGTTACTCGTCACAAATTAAAAATGTAATTCATCGTAAGGATTATCTGGATTTGGCGTGTTCAAGAACAACGGCGCTCAGCATGGTATCTTTGTACAGATGTTGATGTCGGCGGACATGAAGCTGTAAATTTATGCAGGCAGTTACAATATTATGTCGCTAGATGGCACACCAGGATCAGTTATTGAATATTCACAAGCAAGTCAAGCTGAAACACGGTTTTATGGAGGAGTTCGCCCCTAATTTAAATGCAGGATTTCTACTTTTATTAAAGCATTTATATTGTGATATTTACACTTTGTTAATCCTCAGAGTATTTATTGCACTACAGTTAAAATGTATCTGTACATAGCATTTGGAATCAAACTCTGCTCACCGATTTTTCATCTACGGAGCCCCCCTGGTGTCAGTCAAGGAAAAAAAAAAAAAGCCATGCACTAAACTGAGGGAACAGATTACTAAACTGGGGGAACAGATTGCTAAACTGCGCACAGTTTACGAAACTGAGGGAACAGATTACTAAACTGAGGGAACAAATTGCTAAACTGTGCGCACAGTTTACTAAACTGAGGGAACAGATTGCTAAACTGTGCACACAGTTTACTAAACTGAGGGAACAGATTGCTTAACTGAGGGAACAGTTTACTAAATTGAAGGAACAGATTACTAAACTGTGCATGCAGTTTACTAAACTGAGGGAACAGATTACTAAACTCCTGAACCATGTTATGTTCAAAACTGATCTGAACAATTTCTTTATTTTATTTTCATTTAATTCTCTTCTCTCTTTTTTTTCCTGGGAAAATCAGCATTTAGGGCTAGTTTACTTTCGTCTACTCGCTAAAATGGTGTCAACTACGGGTATCTAAAGTGGCAGAAGAGTGCCTAATTTCATGTGTGTTACAATATTTGACCGCACAGCGTCATTTGAAGTTTGAAGTTAATTTCAACATGCATCTTTCTCAGCGGAGATTCGGCCTATTGGAACCTGCAATATACCAACTTTGCGCTTCTGGCTCTAAAATGAGATTGGAGACGGCAGATGGCATTCTCATTGGTTTATCATGTTGTGCCCTAAACACAAATATTACGTAATTAGCCTTAAGACCAACCCTTTTTAGCTTTATGTTGGGTGTAAGGGTATGCATATGCTTAACATGAATAGCCTAACAGTGTCCTCGTATCTCCCCTAAGCAACTTGCGCTTCATGTTTAAACTTGGGTTTCAGATCATTAAAATAGAGCCCTTGGACTGATTGAGCATTGAACTTTCGGGGGCAATTTATCTAACATATCTTCGGGTTCAGGCCAACTTCTGTCTTTTCACCCCTTCCTTTTCTGTTGCCATCAATTTACCCTGCATTGTTAAACTAGAAACAGTCGGTCGAGGGCGACCGCATATGTGGCCCCCCACCTGAGAAATTATTAGCAAGTCAACTGCGAGGACAACAAGCTAATCGAGCCAAATCTGGCTAATCGAGCCAAATAAATAATAATATATAATAATAATAATAATAATAATAAATTTGATTCATTTTTTCAACTTCAAACTAAACATAATCTTCCCCAATCACATTTTTTCCGCTATCTTCAGGTTAGACATTTTATACGAGAGTGCATCCCTCTCTTTATGACGAAACCTAAGAGTCACCCTTTCAATGACCTTCTACTTAATGTGCCAAATTCTAAAAACCTTGTTTCTAAATTTGTCGATATTTTTTCAGTTTCAGTCGATACCAGTCATCTTAGGGAGGTCTGGGCAACGGAGCTAGATGTTTCAGTATCTAACAAACTCTGGGAGGAATGTTTGGCTGCAATACAGAGCTGTTCTGTTAATTCAAGATATAGATTAATTCAATTCAAAGTCCTGCACAGACTACATTATTCTAAAGTTAAACTGCATAAGATGTACCCATCAATATCTCCTATGTGCAATAGGTGCTGTACGGCTGATGGTTCACTCTCTCATCTTTTCTGGCATTGCCCAAAGCTAGAGAGTTTTTGGAGTGATATATTTCATTGGTTTTCCAAACAGCTGGAAAGGAACATTCCCCCAGATTGTGTGCTGGCATTATAATAATGGGGTCTGGCTACAGCGCCAGCACTGGACCTCTGCCCCAGGCCTCACGTGATGACGTCTTTCACGTTCCGCTTTTAAATGGCCTGAGACGTGCCGAGCGGATGCTGCAGCCCTAATATCTTAGTGGTCACAATATATCTGACTCCATATCAAATTTATTTGACTCCATATCAAATTTAGGATACAAAACTGTAGTCGCAATCATTTGCGGTTATCATGCGTTTGCATGAGTATGTTCGGATTTTAATTCGTCAATTTATTACCCAATTTGGAGCTCCGTTGTGCATCGGACTCATAACAGGTATAACCTTACTCCGCCGGACCAAAACCATCTGAACAACCCAATCCGGCGAAAGAACTCTGAGGCTGGCGGCCTATTAAGCGCAGTAATTTGACATAGGAATACATTATGACTAGGGATTACCGGGGCCCAGAGCGAGCAACTACAAAGGCATAACGGAAATACATCGTTCAGAGGCCTTGCGTCTTTTAAGATTCCGCCTAAAAATATAAACGGAATTTTGCTCGAAGCCAATATTAATAGCACCATACACAGCATGGAAAATCCACCTTATAACACAGATGCCAAGCGCGTTGATCAGGCACGCAATTACGGACTACGTTACTCGATTGAGAGCCAGGATTCCGAAAACCGGAAATTATATGTTTGTTTAAAGTCAGAAACACACAACAGATGCGAATATCAATTTATTTCGCCAGGCAGGCACAAGCTTAAATCGCAAGACCTAATTACATCGTTACAGAAAAGAGAAAAGAAGTCAATTCATACCTGGCGCAGCCCAAACCTACACATATACACAACGTATATGGGGAAGGATGAATACAAGCTTCCCCGACTTCTCTGTTTCCCCCTCTTTTATGCCCAATCTCTAGACTGCGTCCTATGGCGGGGTCATCGGTCGTTTTGGGTCATTTGAGCCAAGAATGCTCCCCCATTTCGGAGGGGCTGTGGGAGGAGACATGACCACAAGGAAAACTGAAGCATATTCTTCCCTTAAAGTTATTGAAAGAGAGTATGGCACAAGTCCAATTCCTTCGAAATATTCCCTATGAATATTCCTTTCTCTGCCTGGAGATATTAATATTCAGCAATAAACATTTAATTTAGTACATTAATTTAAAATGTCATAACATCAATAAAAAAATCAAAATAACATTTATTATGTGAAGTGAATTATTTATATTTGCAAGACAATAAGACGGAACATTTCTGCTTGGCAAATCGATGAGAGTACTACTGTTTTCTATGCTACATGAACGTGTCAACATCAAGAAGGAACTTCGGTTTTTAATTGCGTGCCGTGCTCGAGAGAGAGCGTTGGGAAGGACGGTTGAAGACCGTTCATCGGTCTCTATGGAGCTTGAGCGCGTGCAGCACTTATCAGTCAGCTTCACAACGCATCAGGTGAGGCCAATCTACAGTAACGGTAATGTTTGGGATTTTGAGGTCTTTTACTGCTATGGCTATTTTATTTCCCCATATGTGAAAAGTCAGTCATTAATATTTTGTAACTGAAGCTTAAACCCCTTTATGGCTTTCTAATGTAACAAGCTAGAGGCATTAGTTTAGATGTACTTGCGCAACTTCAGGCGAACGTAACGTTAGCTAACGTTAGCTCGCTAGCTAGCAAGCTCGTTAATCGAAATTCAAAAGTGGCTAATGTTCAACGTCAAGTAAACTGGCCGGTAGCTTGCTCAGAGGCAGAGGCGTAGCTAGAAATGGGAATTGGGGCGGCTCAGACACGTCCCTTTATGACAATTAGGATAGTCCTGGCTAGTTCTCAATTATTTTTCTTTATTGACGTGTTTTCCAATTATCGTACTTGGCAACTGAAGACACGGTTTCTATCTGTACGCGATCTAACAGCGATGAAATCATGGGGTAAATTCCGTAGAACTGATCATTGGGGTGGACAAAACATCCGTTTCAAACAATTATTAGTCCTGACCTGTTCTCAGTCATTTTCATGATTAACAAAATGTTCACTCCGAGAGCACTCCACACTTAACAGGTGTGTTGCTTGTTCTCCCCGATTAGGTAAGACGACAATCATTCATCTGGACGCGTTTGCTTAATTTCAATCAACGTTATTCAAAATTTCTCTCGGTATTGAGTGAAAAAAGTGGCACTTGGCAGTGAATTGGGCTATAAAAAGCATGCGGCTCAAAATATTTGACGTTGATTTAAATTCAGCAAATAGCATCCAGATGAATGATTGTTATCCTACCTAATCGGGGAGAACAAGCAGCACCTGCTAACTGTGGAGTGCTCTCGGAGTTAACCTTTCGTTGATCATGAAAATGACTGAGAACAGGTCAGGACTAATAATTGTTTGAAACGGATGTTTTGTCCACCCCAATGCTCAGTTCTACTGAATTTACCCCATGATTTCATCGCTGTTAGATCGCGTATAGATAGAAACCGTGTCTTCAGTTGCCAATTACGATAATTGGAAAACACGTCAATAAAGAAAAATAATTGAGAACTAGCCATGACTATCCAAATTGTCATAAAGGGACGTGTCTGTGCCGCCCCAATTCCCTGTTCTAGCTACCCCTCTGAGTAGCGTAATTGAAAGTCTGCAGTTTGGCTTTACAGAGCTAGTTTATCAATATTGTTGACTGGACGCAGTGTTTCCCATACGTTCATTTATGTGTGGCGCACCGCCACAAATAAATTCTATCCGCCACAAATAGATTTTTCCGCTTTCGGCTCGACCTCGCTTATAAAAACACTAGCTACTACCCGCTACCCGGAGTGAAATTGCCATTTTTTTTTTTTTTTGCTAGCATGACCGTTTTTCAAAAATCGGGCGACGTCAAGTCCGTAGTGTTAACGTTCAAATTAGTTGAGCAGCAGCTAGCGCTTAAAGTCCACTTCCAATCATTCTTTTTAGCCATTTAAAGCTTCTCGGTGGTCTTTAAACATAGGCGGATTTAGACGCGCGCCCCCCTTATTTCTGCAGACTGACTTTTCGAAGACAGCCTTTTTCGCACATTACACGCAGCTCGAAAAATTTCCATGCCGAAAAACTGAAAAATCAAAAAGAGTTGCGTCCTAATGCACTTTGTAATGGTCAGAGGTGTATAGTAACGAACAGTAGCCTACTTAAGTAGTTTTTTTTTTTTTTTTGAGGATTTGTACTTTACTTGAGTTTGGACTTTTACTACTTTTACTCTACAACATTTAAAAGGAAAAAATATACTTTCACTTCGTTACGCTGACACTGGCCACTTCGTTACTCGTCACAAATTAAAAATGTAATTCATCGTAAGGATTATCTGGATTTGGCGTGTTCAAGAACAACGGCGCTCAGCATGGTATCTTTGTACAGATGTTGATGTCGGCGGACATGAAGCTGTAAATTTATGCAGGCAGTTACAATATTATGTCGCTAGATGGCACACCAGGATCAGTTATTGAATATTCACAAGCAAGTCAAGCTGAAACACGGTTTTATGGAGGAGTTCGCCCCTAATTTAAATGCAGGATTTCTACTTTTATTAAAGCATTTATATTGTGATATTTACACTTTGTTAATCCTCAGAGTATTTATTGCACTACAGTTAAAATGTATCTGTACATAGCATTTGGAATCAAACTCTGCTCACCGATTTTTCATCTACGGAGCCCCCCTGGTGTCAGTCAAGGAAAAAAAAAAAAGCCATGCACTAAACTGAGGGAACAGATTACTAAACTGGGGGAACAGATTGCTAAACTGCGCACAGTTTACGAAACTGAGGGAACAGATTACTAAACTGAGGGAACAAATTGCTAAACTGTGCGCACAGTTTACTAAACTGAGGGAACAGATTGCTAAACTGAGGGAACAGATTACTAAACTGAGGGAACAGATTGCTAAACTGTGCACACAGTTTACTAAACTGAGGGAACAGATTGCTTAACTGAGGGAACAGTTTACTAAATTGAAGGAACAGATTACTAAACTGTGCATGCAGTTTACTAAACTGAGGGAACAGATTACTAAACTCCTGAACCATGTTATGTTCAAAACTGATCTGAACAATTTCTTTATTTTATTTTCATTTAATTCTCTTCTCTCTTTTTTTTCCTGGGAAAATCAGCATTTAGGGCTAGTTTACTTTCGTCTACTCGCTAAAATGGTGTCAACTACGGGTATCTAAAGTGGCAGAAGAGTGCCTAATTTCATGTGTGTTACAATATTTGACCGCACAGCGTCATTTGAAGTTTGAAGTTAATTTCAACATGCATCTTTCTCAGCGGAGATTCGGCCTATTGGAACCTGCAATATACCAACTTTGCGCTTCTGGCTCTAAAATGAGATTGGAGACGGCAGATGGCATTCTCATTGGTTTATCATGTTGTGCCCTAAACACAAATATTACGTAATTAGCCTTAAGACCAACCCTTTTTAGCTTTATGTTGGGTGCAAGGGTATGCATATGCTTAACATGAATAGCCTAACAGTGTCCTCGTATCTCCCCTAAGCAACTTGCGCTTCATGTTTAAACTTGGGTTTCAGATCATTAAAATAGAGCCCTTGGACTGATTGAGCATTGAACTTTCGGGGGCAATTTATCTAACATATCTTCGGGTTCAAGCTAACTTCTGTCTTTTCACCCCTTCCTTTTCTGTTGCCATCAATTTACCCTGCATTGTTAAACTAGAAACAGTCGGTCGAGGGCGACCGCATATGTGGCCCCCCGCCTGAGAAATTATTAGCAAGTCAACTGCGAGGACAACAAGCTAATCGAGCCAAATCTGGCTAATCGAGCCAAATAAATAATAATATACAATAATAATAATAATAATAATAAATTTGATTCATTTTTTCAACTTCAAACTAAACATAATCTTCCCCAATCACATTTTTTCCGCTATCTTCAGGTTAGACATTTTATACGAGAGTGCATCCCTCTCTTTATGACGAAACCTAAGAGTCACCCTTTCAATGACCTTCTACTTAATGTGCCAAATTCTAAAAACCTTGTTTCTAAATTTGTCGATATTTTTTCAGTTTCAGTCGATACCAGTCATCTTAGGGAGGTCTGGGCAACGGAGCTAGATGTTTCAGTATCTAACAAACTCTGGGAGGAATGTTTGGCTGCAATACAGAGCTGTTCTGTTAATTCAAGATATAGATTAATTCAATTCAAAGTCCTGCACAGACTACATTATTCTAAAGTTAAACTGCATAAGATGTACCCATCAATATCTCCTATGTGCAATAGGTGCTGTACGGCTGATGGTTCACTCTCTCATCTTTTCTGGCATTGCCCAAAGCTAGAGAGTTTTTGGAGTGATATATTTCATTGGTTTTCCAAACAGCTGGAAAGGAACATTCCCCCAGATTGTGTGCTGGCATTATAATAATGGGGTCTGGCTACAGCGCCAGCACTGGACCTCTGCCCCAGGCCTCACGTGATGACGTCTTTCACGTTCCGCTTTTAAATGGCCTGAGACGTGCCGAGCGGATGCTGCAGCCTTAATATCTTAGTGGTCACAATATATCTGACTCCATATCAAATTTATTTGACTCCATATCAAATTTAGGATACAAAACTGTAGTCGCAATCATTTGCGGTTATCATGCGTTTGCATGAGTATGTTCGGATTTTAATTCGTCAATTTATTACCCAATTTGGAGCTCCGTTGTGCATCGGACTCATAACAGGTATAACCTTACTCCGCCGGACCAAAACCATCTGAACAACCCAATCCGGCGAAAGAACTCTGAGGCTGGCGGCCTATTAAGCGCAGTAATTTGACATAGGAATACATTATGACTAGGGATTACCGGGGCCCAGAGCGAGCAACTACAAAGGCATAACGGAAATACATCGTTCAGAGGCCTTGCGTCTTTTAAGATTTCCGCCTAAAAATATAAACGGAATTTTGCTCGAAGCCAATATTAATAGCACCATACACAGCATGGAAAATCCACCTTATAACACAGATGCCAAGCGCGTTGATCAGGCACGCAATTACGGACTACGTTACTCGATTGAGAGCCAGGATTCCGAAAACCGGAAATTATATGTTTGTTTAAAGTCAGAAACACACAACAGATGCGAATATCAATTTATTTCGCCAGGCAGGCACAAGCTTAAATCGCAAGACCTAATTACATCGTTACAGAAAAGAGAAAAGAAGTCAATTCATACCTGGCGCAGCCCAAAACTACACATATACACAACGTATATGGGGAAGGATGAATACAAGCTTCCCCGACTTCTCTGTTTCCCCCTCTTTTATGCCCAATCTCTAGACTGCGTCCTATGGCGGGGTCATCGGTCGTTTTGGGTCATTTGAGCCAAGAATGCTCCCCCATTTCGGAGGGGCTGTGGGAGGAGACATGACCACAAGGAAAACTGAAGCATATTCTTCCCTTAAAGTTATTGAAAGAGAGTATGGCACAAGTCCAATTCCTTCGAAATATTCCCTATGAATATTCCTTTCTCTGCCTGGAGATATTAATATTCAGCAATAAACATTTAATTTAGTACATTAATTTAAAATGTCATAACATCAATAAAAAAATCAAAATAACATTTATTATGTGAAGTGAATTATTTATATTTGCAAGACAATAAGACGGAACATTTCTGCTTGGCAAATCGATGAGAGTACTACTGTTTTCTATGCTACATGAACGTGTCAACATCAAGAAGGAACTTCGGTTTTTAATTGCGTGCCGTGCTCGAGAGAGAGCGTTGGGAAGGACGGTTGAAGACCGTTCATCGGTCTCTATGGAGCTTGAGCGCGTGCAGCACTTATCAGTCAGCTTCACAACGCATCAGGTGAGGCCAATCTACAGTAACGGTAATGTTTGGGATTTTGAGGTCTTTTACCGCAATGGCTATTTTATTTCCCCATATGTGAAAAGTCAGTCATTAATATTTTGTAACTGAGGCTTAAACCCCTTTATGGCTTTCTAATGTAACAAGCTAGAGGCATTAGTTTAGATGTACTTGCGCAACTTCAGGCGAACGTAACGTTAGCTAACGTTAGCTCGCTAGCTAGCAAGCTCGTCAATCGAAATTCAAAAGTGGCTAATGTTCAACGTCAAGTAAACTGGCCGGTAGCTTGCTCAGAGGCAGAGGCGTAGCTAGAAATGGGAATTGGGGCGGCACAGACACGTCCCTTTATGACAATTAGGATAGTCCTGGCTAGTTCTCAATTATTTTTCTTTATTGACGTGTTTTCCAATTATCGTACTTGGCCACTGAAGACACGGTTTCTATCTATACGCGATCTAACAGCGATGAAATCCTGGGGTAAATTCCGTAGAACTGAGCATTGGGGTGGACAGAACATCCGTTTCAAACAATTATTAGTCCTGACCTGTTCTCAGTCATTTTCATGATTAACAAAATGTTCACTCCGAGAGCACTCCACACTTAACAGGTGTGTTGCTTGTTCTCTCCGGTTAGGTAAGACGACAATCATTCATCTGGACGCGTTTGCTTAATTTAAATCAACGTTATTCAAAATTTCTCTCGGTATTGAGTGAAAAAAGTGGCACTTGGCAGTGAATTGGGCTATAAAAAGCATGCGGCTCAAAATATTTTACGTTGATTTAAATTCAGCAAATAGCATCCAGATGAATGATTGTTATCCTACCTAATCGGGGAGAACAAGCAGCACCTGCTAACTGTGGAGTGCTCTCGGAGTTAACCTTTCGTTAATCATGAAAATGACTGAGAACAGGTCAGGACTAATAATTGTTTGAAACGGATGTTTTGTCCACCCCAATGCTCAGTTCTACTGAATTTACCCCATGATTTCATCGCTGTTAGATCGCGTATAGATAGAAACCGTGTCTTCAGTTGCCAATTACGATAATTGGAAAACACGTCAATAAAGAAAAATAATTGAGAACTAGCCAGGACTATCCAAATTGTCATAAAGGGACGTGTCTGTGCCGCCCCAATTCCCTGTTCTAGCTACCCCTCTGAGTAGCGTAATTGAAAGTCTGCAGTTTGGCTTTACAGAGCTAGTTTATCAATATTGTTGACTGGACGCAGTGTTTCCCATACGTTCATTTATGTGTGGCGCACCGCCACAAATAAATTCTATCCGCCACAAATAGATTTTTCCGCTTTCGGCTCGACCTCGCTTATAAAAACACTAGCTACTACCCGCTACCCGGAGTGAAATTGCCATTTTTTTTTTTTTTTGCTAGCATGACCGTTTTTCAAAAATCGGGCGACGTCAAGTCCGTAGTGTTAACGTTCAAATTAGTTGAGCAGCAGCTAGCGCTTACAGTCCACTTCCAATCATTCTTTTTAGCCATTTAAAGCTTCTCGGTGGTCTTTAAACATAGGCGGATTTAGATGCGCGCCCCCCTTATTTCTGCAGACTGACTTTTCGAAGACAGCCTTTTTCGCACATTACACGCAGCTCGAAAAATTTCCATGCCGAAAAACTGAAAAATCAAAAAGAGTTGCGTCCTAACGCACTTTGTAATGGTCAGAGGTGTATAGTAACGAACAGTAGCCTACTTAAGTAGTTTTTTTTTTTTTTTTGAGGATTTGTACTTTACTTGAGTTTGGACTTTTACTACTTTTACTCTACAACATTTAAAAGGAAAAAATATACTTTCACTTCGTTACGCTGACACTGGCCACTTCGTTACTCGTCACAAATTAAAAATGTAATTCATCGTAAGGATTATCTGGATTTGGCGTGTTCAAGAACAACGGCGCTCAGCATGGTATCTTTGTACAGATGTTGATGTCGGCGGACATGAAGCTGTAAATTTATGCAGGCAGTTACAATATTATGTCGCTAGATGGCACACCAGGATCAGTTATTGAATATTCACAAGCAAGTCAAGCTGAAACACGGTTTTATGGAGGAGTTCGCCCCTAATTTAAATGCAGGATTTCTACTTTTATTAAAGCATTTATATTGTGATATTTACACTTTGTTAATCCTCAGAGTATTTATTGCACTACAGTTAAAATGTATCTGTACATAGCATTTGGAATCAAACTCTGCTCACCGATTTTTCATCTACGGAGCCCCCCTGGTGTCAGTCAAGGAAAAAAAAAAAAGCCATGCACTAAACTGAGGGAACAGATTACTAAACTGGGGGAACAGATTGCTAAACTGCGCACAGTTTACGAAACTGAGGGAACAGATTACTAAACTGAGGGAACAAATTGCTAAACTGTGCGCACAGTTTACTAAACTGAGGGAACAGATTGCTAAACTGAGGGAACAGATTACTAAACTGAGGGAACAGATTGCTAAACTGTGCACACAGTTTACTCAACTGAGGGAACAGATTGCTTAACTGAGGGAACAGTTTACTAAATTGAAGGAACAGATTGCTAAACTGTGCATGCAGTTTACTAAACTGAGGGAACAGATTACTAAACTCCTGAACCATGTTATGTTCAAAACTGATCTGAACAATTTCTTTATTTTATTTTCATTTAATTCTCTTCTCTCTTTTTTTTCCTGGGAAAGACAGCATTTAGGGCTAGTTTACTTTCGTCTACTCGCTAAAATGGTGTCAACTACGGGTATCTAAAGTGGCAGAAGAGTGCCTAATTTCATGTGTGTTACAATATTTGACCGCACAGCGTCATTTGAAGTTTGAAGTTAATTTCAACATGCATCTTTCTCAGCGGAGATTTGGCCTATTGGAACCTGCAATATACCAACTTTGCGCTTCTGGCTCTAAAATGAGATTGGAGACGGCAGATGGCATTCTCATTGGTTTATCATGTTGTGCCCTAAACACAAATATTACGTAATTAGCCTTAAGACCAACCCTTTTTAGCTTTATGTTGGGTGCAAGGGTATGCATATGCTTAACATGAATAGCCTAACAGTGTCCTCGTATCTCCCCTAAGCAACTTGCGCTTCATGTTTAAACTTGGGTTTCAGATCATTAAAATAGAGCCCTTGGACTGATTGAGCATTGAACTTTCGGGGGCAATTTATCTAACATATCTTCGGGTTCAGGCTAACTTCTGTCTTTTCACCCCTTCCTTTTCTGTTGCCATCAATTTACCCTGCATTGTTAAACTAGAAACAGTCGGTCGAGGGCGACCGCATATGTGGCCCCCCGCCTGAGAAATTATTAGCAAGTCAACTGCGAGGACAACAAGCTAATCGAGCCAAATCTGGCTAATCGAGCCAAATAAATAATAATATATAATAATAATAATAATAATAATAAATTTGATTCATTTTTTCAACTTCAAACTAAACATAATCTTCCCCAATCACATTTTTTCCGCTATCTTCAGGTTAGACATTTTATACGAGAGTGCATCCCTCTCTTTATGACGAAACCTAAGAGTCACCCTTTCAATGACCTTCTACTTAATGTGCCAAATTCTAAAAACCTTGTTTCTAAATTTGTCGATATTTTTTCAGTTTCAGTCGATACCAGTCATCTTAGGGAGGTCTGGGCAACGGAGCTAGATGTTTCAGTATCTAACAAACTCTGGGAGGAATGTTTGGCTGCAATACAGAGCTGTTCTGTTAATTCAAGATATAGATTAATTCAATTCAAAGTCCTGCACAGACTACATTATTCTAAAGTTAAACTGCATAAGATGTACCCATCAATATCTCCTATGTGCAATAGGTGCTGTACGGCTGATGGTTCACTCTCTCATCTTTTCTGGCATTGCCCAAAGCTAGAGAGTTTTTGGAGTGATATATTTCATTGGTTTTCCAAACAGCTGGAAAGGAACATTCCCCCAGATTGTGTGCTGGCATTATAATAATGGGGTCTGGCTACAGCGCCAGCACTGGACCTCTGCCCCAGGCCTCACGTGATGACGTCTTTCACGTTCCGCTTTTAAATGGCCTGAGACGTGCCGAGCGGATGCTGCAGCCCTAATATCTTAGTGGTCACAATATATCTGACTCCATATCAAATTTAGGATACAAAACTGTAGTCGCAATCATTTGCGGTTATCATGCGTTTGCATGAGTATGTTCGGATTTTAATTCGTCAATTTATTACCCAATTTGGAGCTCCGTTGTGCATCGGACTCATAACAGGTATAACCTTACTCCGCCGGACCAAAACCATCTGAACAACCCAATCCGGCGAAAGAACTCTGAGGCTGGCGGCCTATTAAGCGCAGTAATTTGACATAGGAATACATTATGACTAGGGATTACCGGGGCCCAGAGCGAGCAACTACAAAGGCATAACGGAAATACATCGTTCAGAGGCCTTGCGTCTTTTAAGATTTCCGCCTAAAAATATAAACGGAATTTTGCTCGAAGCCAATATTAATAGCACCATACACAGCATGGAAAATCCACCTTATAACACAGATGCCAAGCGCGTTGATCAGGCACGCAATTACGGACTACGTTACTCGATTGAGAGCCAGGATTCCGAAAACCGGAAATTATATGTTTGTTTAAAGTCAGAAACACACAACAGATGCGAATATCAATTTATTTCGCCAGGCAGGCACAAGCTTAAATCGCAAGACCTAATTACATCGTTACAGAAAAGAGAAAAGAAGTCAATTCATACCTGGCGCAGCCCAAAACTACACATATACACAACGTATATGGGGAAGGATGAATACAAGCTTCCCCGACTTCTCTGTTTCCCCCTCTTTTATGCCCAATCTCTAGACTGCGTCCTATGGCGGGGTCATCGGTCGTTTTGGGTCATTTGAGCCAAGAATGCTCCCCCATTTCGGAGGGGCTGTGGGAGGAGACATGACCACAAGGAAAACTGAAGCATATTCTTCCCTTAAAGTTATTGAAAGAGAGTATGGCACAAGTCCAATTCCTTCGAAATATTCCCTATGAATATTCCTTTCTCTGCCTGGAGATATTAATATTCAGCAATAAACATTTAATTTAGTACATTAATTTAAAATGTCATAACATCAATAAAAAAATCAAAATAACATATATTATGTGAAGTGAATTATTTATATTTGCAAGACAATAAGACGGAACATTTCTGCTTGGCAAATCGATGAGAGTACTACTGTTTTCTATGCTACATGAACGTGTCAACATCAAGAAGGAACTTCGGTTTTTAATTGCGTGCCGTGCTCGAGAGAGAGCGTTGGGAAGGACGGTTGAAGACCGTTCATCGGTCTCTATGGAGCTTGAGCGCGTGCAGCACTTATCAGTCAGCTTCACAACGCATCAGGTGAGGCCAATCTACAGTAACGGTAATGTTTGGGATTTTGAGGTCTTTTACCGCAATGGCTATTTTATTTCCCCATATGTGAAAAGTCAGTCATTAATATTTTGTAACTGAGGCTTAAACCCCTTTATGGCTTTCTAATGTAACAAGCTAGAGGCATTAGTTTAGATGTACTTGCGCGACTTCAGGCGAACGTAACGTTAGCTAACGTTAGCTCGCTAGCTAGCAAGCTCGTCAATCGAAATTCAAAAGTGGCTAATGTTCAACGTCAAGTAAACTGGCCGGTAGCTTGCTCAGAGGCAGAGGCGTAGCTAGAAATGGGAATTGGGGCGGCACAGACACGTCCCTTTATGACAATTAGGATAGTCCTGGCTAGTTCTCAATTATTTTTCTTTATTGACGTGTTTTCCAATTATCGTACTTGGCAACTGAAGACACGGTTTCTATCTATACGCGATCTAACAGCGATGAAATCCTGGGGTAAATTCCGTAGAACTGAGCATTGGGATGGACAGAACATCCGTTTCAAACAATTATTAGTCCTGACCTGTTCTCAGTCATTTTCATGATTAACAAAATGTTCACTCCGAGAGCACTCCACACTTCACAGGTGTGTTGCTTGTTCTCTCCGGTTAGGTAAGACGACAATCATTCATCTGGACGCGTTTGCTTAATTTCAATCAACGTTATTCAAAATTTCTCTCGGTATTGAGTGAAAAAAGTGGCACTTGGCAGTGAATTGGGCTATAAAAAGCATGCGGCTCAAAATATTTGACGTTGATTTAAATTCAGCAAATAGCATCCAGATGAATGATTGTTATCCTACCTAATCGGGGAGAACAAGCAGCACCTGCTAACTGTGGAGTGCTCTCGGAGTTAACCTTTCGTTAATCATGAAAATGACTGAGAACAGGTCAGGACTAATAATTGTTTGAAACGGATGTTTTGTCCACCCCAATGCTCAGTTCTACTGAATTTACCCCATGATTTCATCGCTGTTAGATCGCGTATAGATAGAAACCGTGTCTTCAGTTGCCAATTACGATAATTGGAAAACACGTCAATAAAGAAAAATAATTGAGAACTAGCCAGGACTATCCAAATTGTCATAAAGGGACGTGTCTGTGCCGCCCCAATTCCCTGTTCTAGCTACCCCTCTGAGTAGCGTAATTGAAAGTCTGCAGTTTGGCTTTACAGAGCTAGTTTATCAATATTGTTGACTGGACGCAGTGTTTCCCATACGTTCATTTATGTGTGGCGCACCGCCACAAATAAATTCTATCCGCCACAAATAGATTTTTCCGCTTTCAGCTCGACCTCGCTTATAAAAACACTAGCTACTACCCGCTACCCGGAGTGAAATTGCCATTTTTTTTTTTTTTGCTAGCATGACCGTTTTTCAAAAATCGGGCGACGTCAAGTCCGTAGTGTTAACGTTCAAATTAGTTGAGCAGCAGCTAGCGCTTAAAGTCCACTTCCAATCATTCTTTTTAGCCATTTAAAGCTTCTCGGTGGTCTTTAAACATAGGCGGATTTAGACGTGCCCCCCCCTTATTTCTGCAGACTGACTTTTCGAAGACAGCCTTTTTCGCACATTACACGCAGCTCGAAAAATTTCCATTCCGAAAAACTGAAAAATCAAAAAGAGTTGCGTCCTAACGCACTTTGTAATGGTCAGAGGTGTATAGTAACGAACAGTAGCCTACTTAAGTAGTTTTTTTTTTTTTTTGAGGATTTGTACTTTACTTGAGTTTGGACTTTTACTACTTTTACTCTACAACATTTAAAAGGAAAAAATATACTTTCACTTCGTTACGCTGACACTGGCCACTTCGTTACTCGTCACAAATTAAAAATGTAATTCATCGTAAGGATTATCTGGATTTGGCGTGTTCAAGAACAACTGCGCTCAGCATGGTATCTTTGTACAGATGTTGATGTCGGCGGACATGAAGCTGTAAATTTATGCAGGCAGTTACAATATTATGTCGCTAGATGGCACACCAGGATCAGTTATTGAATATTCACAAGCAAGTCAAGCTGAAACACGGTTTTATGGAGGAGTTCGCCCCTAATTTAAATGCAGGATTTCTACTTTTATTAAAGCATTTATATTGTGATATTTACACTTTGTTAATCCTCAGAGTATTTATTGCACTACAGTTAAAATGTATCTGTACATAGCATTTGGAATCAAACTCTGCTCACCGATTTTTCATCTACGGAGCCCCCCTGGTGTCAGTCAAGGAAAAAAAAAAAAGCCATGCACTAAACTGAGGGAACAGATTACTAAACTGGGGGAACAGATTGCTAAACTGCGCACAGTTTACGAAACTGAGGGAACAGATTACTAAACTGAGGGAACAGATTGCTAAACTGTGCGCACAGTTTACTAAACTGAGGGAACAGATTGCTAAACTGAGGGAACAGATTACTAAACTGAGGGAACAGATTGCTAAACTGTGCACACAGTTTACTAAACTGAGGGAACAGATTGCTTAACTGAGGGAACAGTTTACTAAATTGAAGGAACAGATTGCTAAACTGTGCATGCAGTTTACTAAACTGAGGGAACAGATTACTAAACTCCTGAACCATGTTATGTTCAAAACTGATCTGAACAATTTCTTTATTTTATTTTCATTTAATTCTCTTCTCTCTTTTTTTTCCTGGGAAAGACAGCATTTAGGGCTAGTTTACTTTCGTCTACTCGCTAAAATGGTGTCAACTACGGGTATCTAAAGTGGCAGAAGAGTGCCTAATTTCATGTGTGTTACAATATTTGACCGCACAGCGTCATTTGAAGTTTGAAGTTAATTTCAACATGCATCTTTCTCAGCGGAGATTCGGCCTATTGGAACCTGCAATATACCAACTTTGCGCTTCTGGCTCTAAAATGAGATTGGAGACGGCAGATGGCATTCTCATTGGTTTATCATGTTGTGCCCTAAACACAAATATTACGTAATTAGCCTTAAGACCAACCCTTTTTAGCTTTATGTTGGGTGCAAGGGTATGCATATGCTTAACATGAATAGCCTAACAGTGTCCTCGTATCTCCCCTAAGCAACTTGCGCTTCATGTTTAAACTTGGGTTTCAGATCATTAAAATAGAGCCCTTGGACTGATTGAGCATTGAACTTTCGGGGGCAATTTATCTAACATATCTTCGGGTTCAGGCCAACTTCTGTCTTTTCACCCCTTCCTTTTCTGTTGCCATCAATTTACCCTGCATTGTTAAACTAGAAACAGTCGGTCGAGGGCGACCGCATATGTGGCCCCCCGCCTGAGAAATTATTAGCAAGTCAACTGCGAGGACAACAAGCTAATCGAGCCAAATCTGGCTAATCGAGCCAAATAAATAATAATATATAATAATAATAATAATAATAATAATACTAATAAATTTGATTCATTTTTTCAACTTCAAACTAAACATAATCTTCCCCAATCACATTTTTTCCGCTATCTTCAGGTTAGACATTTTATACGAGAGTGCATCCCTCTCTTTATGACGAAACCTAAGAGTCACCCTTTCAATGACCTTCTACTTAATGTGCCAAATTCTAAAAACCCTGTTTCTAAATTTGTCGATATTTTTTCAGTTTCAGTCGATACCAGTCATCTTAGGGAGGTCTGGGCAACGGAGCTAGATGTTTCAGTATCTAACAAACTCTGGGAGGAATGTTTGGCTGCAATACAGAGCTGTTCTGTTAATTCAAGATATAGATTAATTCAATTCAAAGTCCTGCACAGACTACATTATTCTAAAGTTAAACTGCATAAGATGTACCCATCAATATCTCCTATGTGCAATAGGTGCTGTACGGCTGATGGTTCACTCTCTCATCTTTTCTGGCATTGCCCAAAGCTAGAGAGTTTTTGGAGTGATATATTTCATTGGTTTTCCAAACAGCTGGAAAGGAACATTCCCCCAGATTGTGTGCTGGCATTATAATAATGGGGTCTGGCTACAGCGCCAGCACTGGACCTCTGCCCCAGGCCTCACGTGATGACGTCTTTCACGTTCCGCTTTTAAATGGCCTGAGACGTGCCGAGCGGATGCTGCAGCCCTAATATCTTAGTGGTCACAATATATCTGACTCCATATCAAATTTAGGATACAAAACTGTAGTCGCAATCATTTGCGGTTATCATGCGTTTGCATGAGTATGTTCGGATTTTAATTCGTCAATTTATTACCCAATTTGGAGCTCCGTTGTGCATCGGACTCATAACAGGTATAACCTTACTCCGCCGGACCAAAACCATCTGAACAACCCAATCCGGCGAAAGAACTCTGAGGCTGGCGGCCTATTAAGCGCAGTAATTTGACATAGGAATACATTATGACTAGGGATTACCGGGGCCCAGAGCGAGCAACTACAAAGGCATAACGGAAATACATCGTTCAGAGGCCTTGCGTCTTTTAAGATTTCCGCCTAAAAATATAAACGGAATTTTGCTCGAAGCCAATATTAATAGCACCATACACAGCATGGAAAATCCACCTTATAACACAGATGCCAAGCGCGTTGATCAGGCACGCAATTACGGACTACGTTACTCGATTGAGAGCCAGGATTCCGAAAACCGGAAATTATATGTTTGTTTAAAGTCAGAAACACACAACAGATGCGAATATCAATTTATTTCGCCAGGCAGGCACAAGCTTAAATCGCAAGACCTAATTACATCGTTACAGAAAAGAGAAAAGAAGTCAATTCATACCTGGCGCAGCCCAAAACTACACATATACACAACGTATATGGGGAAGGATGAATACAAGCTTCCCCGACTTCTCTGTTTCCCCCTCTTTTATGCCCAATCTCTAGACTGCGTCCTATGGCGGGGTCATTGGTCGTTTTGGGTCATTTGAGCCAAGAATGCTCCCCCATTTCGGAGGGGCTGTGGGAGGAGACATGACCACAAGGAAAACTGAAGCATATTCTTCCCTTAAAGTTATTGAAAGAGAGTATGGCACAAGTCCAATTCCTTCGAAATATTCCCTATGAATATTCCTTTCTCTGCCTGGAGATATTAATATTCAGCAATAAACATTTAATTTAGTACATTAATTTAAAATGTCATAACATCAATAAAAAAATCAAAATAACATTTATTATGTGAAGTGAATTATTTATATTTGCAAGACAATAAGACGGAACATTTCTGCTAGGCAAATCGATGAGAGTACTACTGTTTTCTATGCTACATGAACGTGTCAACATCAAGAAGGAACTTCGGTTTTTAATTGCGTGCCGTGCTCGAGAGAGAGCGTTGGGAAGGACGGTTGAAGACCGTTCATCGATCTCTATGGAGCTTGAGCGCGTGCAGCACTTATCAGTCAGCTTCACAACGCATCAGGTGAGGCCAATCTACAGTAACGGTAATGTTTGGGATTTTGAGGTCTTTTACCGCAATGGCTATTTTATTTCCCCATATGTGAAAAGTCAGTCATTAATATTTTGTAACTGAGGCTTAAACCCCTTTATGGCTTTCTAATGTAACAAGCTAGAGGCATTAGTTTAGATGTACTTGCGCAACTTCAGGCGAACGTAACGTTAGCTAACGTTAGCTCGCTAACTAGCAAGCTCGTCAATCGAAATTCAAAAGTGGCTAATGTTCAACGTCAAGTAAACTGGCCGGTAGCTTGCTCAGAGGCAGAGGCGTAGCTAGAAATGGGAATTGGGGCGGCTCAGACACGTCCCTTTATGACAATTAGGATAGTCCTGGCTAGTTCTCAATTATTTTTCTTTATTGACGTGTTTTCCAATTATCGTACTTGGCAACTGAAGACACGGTTTCTATCTGTACGCGATCTAACAGCGATGAAATCCTGGGGTAAATTCCGTAGAACTGAGCATTGGGGTGGACAGAACATCCGTTTCAAACAATTATTAGTCCTGACCTGTTCTCAGTCATTTTCATGATTAACAAAATGTTCACTCCGAGAGCACTCCACACTTAACAGGTGTGTTGCTTGTTCTCTCCGGTTAGGTAAGACGACAATCATTCATCTGGACGCGTTTGCTTAATTTAAATCAACGTTATTCAAAATTTCTCTCGGTATTGAGTGAAAAAAGTGGCACTTGGCAGTGAATTGGGCTATAAAAAGCATGCGGCTCAAAATATTTGACGTTGATTTAAATTCAGCAAATAGCATCCAGATGAATGATTGTTATCCTACCTAATCGGGGAGAACAAGCAGCACCTGCTAACTGTGGAGTGCTCTCGGAGTTAACCTTTCGTTAATCATGAAAATGACTGAGAACAGGTCAGGACTAATAATTGTTTGAAACGGATGTTTTGTCCACCCCAATGCACAGTTCTACTGAATTTACCCCATGATTTCATCGCTGTTAGATCGCGTATCGATAGAAACCGTGTCTTCAGTTGCCAATTACGATAATTGGAAAACACGTCAATAAAGAAAAATAATTGAGAACTAGCCAGGACTATCCAAATTGTCATAAAGGGACGTGTCTGTGCCGCCCCAATTCCCTGTTCTAGCTACGCCTCTGAGTAGCGTAATTGAAAGTCTGCAGTTTGGCTTTACAGAGCTAGTTTATCAATATTGTTGACTGGACGCAGTGTTTCCCATACGTTCATTTATGTGTGGCGCACCGCCACAAATAAATTCTATCCGCCACGAATAGATTTTTCCGCTTTCAGCTCGACCTCGCTTAAAAAAACACTAGCTACTACCCGCTACCCGGAGTGAAATTGCCATTTTTTTTTTGCTAGCATGACCGTTTTTCAAAAATCGGGCGACGTCAAGTCCGTAGTGTTAACGTTCAAATTAGTTGAGCAGCAGCTAACGCTTAAAGTCCACTTCCAATCATTCTTTTTAGCCATTTAAAGCTTCTCGGTGGTCTTTAAACATAGGCGGATTTAGACGCGCGCCCCCCTTATTTCTGCAGACTGACTTTTCGAAGACAGCCTTTTTCGCACATTACACGCAGCTCGAAAAATTTCCATGCTGAAAAACTGAAAAATCAAAAAGAGTTGCGTCCTAACGCACTTTGTAATGGTCAGAGGTGTATAGTAACGAACAGTAGCCTACTTAAGTAGTTTTTTTTTTTTTTTGAGGATTTGTACTTTACTTGAGTTTGGACTTTTACTACTTTTACTCTACAACATTTAAAAGGAAAAAATATACTTTCACTTCGTTACGCTGACACTGGCCACTTCGTTACTCGTCACAAATTAAAAATGTAATTCATCGTAAGGATTATCTGGATTTGGCGTGTTCAAGAACAACGGCGCTCAGCATGGTATCTTTGTACAGATGTTGATGTCGGCGGACATGAAGCTGTAAATTTATGCAGGCAGTTACAATATTATGTCGCTAGATGGCACACCAGGATCAGTTATTGAATATTCACAAGCAAGTCAAGCTGAAACACGGTTTTATGGAGGAGTTTGCCCCTAATTTAAATGCAGGATTTCTACTTTTATTAAAGCATTTATATTGTGATATTTACACTTTGTTAATCCTCAGAGTATTTATTGCACTACAGTTAAAATGTATCTGTACATAGCATTTGGAATCAAACTCTGCTCACCGATTTTTCATCTACGGAGCCCCCCTGGTGTCAGTCAAGGAAAAAAAAAAAAGCCATGCACTAAACTGAGGGAACAGATTACTAAACTGGGGGAACAGATTGCTAAACTGCGCACAGTTTACGAAACTGAGGGAACAGATTACTAAACTGAGGGAACAGATTGCTAAACTGTGCGCACAGTTTACTAAACTGAGGGAACAGATTGCTAAACTGAGGGAACAGATTACTAAACTGAGGGAACAGATTGCTAAACTGTGCACACAGTTTACTAAACTGAGGGAACAGATTGCTTAACTGAGGGAACAGTTTACTAAATTGAAGGAACAGATTGCTAAACTGTGCATGCAGTTTACTAAACTGAGGGAACAGATTACTAAACTCCTGAACCATGTTATGTTCAAAACTGATCTGAACAATTTCTTTATTTTATTTTCATTTAATTCTCTTCTCTCTTTTTTTTCCTGGGAAAGACAGCATTTAGGGCTAGTTTACTTTCGTCTACTCGCTAAAATGGTGTCAACTACGGGTATCTAAAGTGGCAGAAGAATGCCTAATTTCATGTGTGTTACAATATTTGACCGCACAGCGTCATTTGAAGTTTGAAGTTAATTTCAACATGCATCTTTCTCAGTGGAGATTCCGCCTATTGGAACCTGCAATATACCAACTTTGCGCTTCTGGCTCTAAAATGAGATTGGAGACGGCAGATGGCATTCTCATTGGTTTATCATGTTGTGCCCTAAACACAAATATTACGTAATTAGCCTTAAGACCAACCCTTTTTAGCTTTATGTTGGGTGCAAGGGTATGCATATGCTTAACATGAATAGCCTAACAGTGTCCTCGTATCTCCCCTAAGCAACTTGCGCTTCATGTTTAAACTTGGGTTTCAGATCATTAAAATAGAGCCCTTGGACTGATTGAGCATTGAACTTTCGGGGGCAATTTATCTAACATATCTTCGGGTTCAGGCTAACTTCTGTCTTTTCACCCCTTCCTTTTCTGTTGCCATCAATTTACCCTGCATTGTTAAACTAGAAACAGTTGGTCGAGGGCGACCGCATATGTGGCCCCCCGCCTGAGAAATTATTAGCAAGTCAACTGCGAGGACAACAAGCTAATCGAGCCAAATCTGGCTAATCGAGCCAAATAAATAATAATATATAATAATAATAATAATAATAATAAATTTGATTCATTTTTTCAACTTCAAACTAAACATAATCTTCCCCAATCACATTTTTTCCGCTATCTTCAGGTTAGACATTTTATACGAGAGTGCATCCCTCTCTTTATGACGAAACCTAAGAGTCACCCTTTCAATGACCTTCTACTTAATGTGCCAAATTCTGAAAACCTTGTTTCTAAATTTGTCGATATTTTTTCAGTTTCAGTCGATACCAGTCATTTTAGGGAGGTCTGGGCAACGGAGCTAGATGTTTCAGTTTCTAACAAACTCTGGGAGGAATGTTTGGCTGCAATACAGAGCTGTTCTGTTAATTCAAGATATAGATTAATTCAATTCAAAGTCCTGCACAGACTACATTATTCTAAAGTTAAACTGCATAAGATGTACCCATCAATATCTCCTATGTGCAATAGGTGCTGTACGGCTGATGGTTCACTCTCTCATCTTTTCTGGCATTGCCCAAAGCTAGAGAGTTTTTGGAGTGATATGTTTCATTGGTTTTCCAAACAGCTGGAAAGGAACATTCCCCCAGATTGTGTGCTGGCATTATAATAATGGGGTCTGGCTACAGCGCCAGCACTGGACCTCTGCCCCAGGCCTCACGTGATGACGTCTTTCACGTTCCGCTTTTAAATGGCCTGAGACGTGCCGAGCGGATGCTGCAGCCCTAATATCTTAGTGGTCACAATATATCTGACTCCATATCAAATTTATTTGACTCCATATCAAATTTAGGATACAAAACTGTAGTCGCAATCATTTGCGGTTATCATGCGTTTGCATGAGTATGTTCGGATTTTAATTCGTCAATTTATTACCCAATTTGGAGCTCCGTTGTGCATCGGACTCATAACAGGTATAACCTTACTCCGCCGGACCAAAACCATCTGAACAACCCAATCCGGCGAAAGAACTCTGAGGCTGGCGGCCTATTAAGCGCAGTAATTTGACATAGGAATACATTATGACTAGGGATTACCGGGGCCCAGAGCGAGCAACTACAAAGGCATAACGGAAATACATCGTTCAGAGGCCTTGCGTCTTTTAAGATTTCCGCCTAAAAATATAAACGGAATTTTGCTCGAAGCCAATATTAATAGCACCATACACAGCATGGAAAATCCACCTTATAACACAGATGCCCAGCGCGTTGATCAGGCACGCAATTACGGACTACGTTACTCGATTGAGAGCCAGGATTCCGAAAACCGGAAATTATATGTTTGTTTAAAGTCAGAAACACACAACAGATGCGAATATCAATTTATTTCGCCAGGCAGGCACAAGCTTAAATCGCAAGACCTAATTACATCGTTACAGAAAAGAGAAAAGAAGTCAATTCATACCTGGCGCAGCCCAAAACTACACATATACACAACGTATATGGGGAAGGATGAATACAAGCTTCCCCGACTTCTCTGTTTCCCCCTCTTTTATGCCCAATCTCTAGACTGCGTCCTATGGCGGGGTCATCAGTCGTTTTGGGTCATTTGAGCCAAGAATGCTCCCCCATTTCGGAGGGGCTGTGGGAGGAGACATGACCACAAGGAAAACTGAAGCATATTCTTCCCTTAAAGTTATTGAAAGAGAGTATGGCACAAGTCCAATTCCTTCGAAATATTCCCTATGAATATTCCTTTCTCTGCCTGGAGATATTAATATTAAGCAATAAACATTTAATTTAGTACATTAATTTAAAATGTCATAACATCAATAAAAAAATCAAAATAACATTTATTATGTGAAGTGAATTATTTATATTTGCAAGACAATAAGACGGAACATTTCTGCTAGGCAAATCGATGAGAGTACTACTGTTTTCTATGCTACATGAACGTGTCAACATCAAGAAGGAACTTCGGTTTTTAATTGCGTGCCGTGCTCGAGAGAGAGCGTTGGGAAGGACGGTTGAAGACCGTTCATCGGTCTCTATGGAGCTTGAGCGCGTGCAGCACTTATCAGTCAGCTTCACAACGCATCAGGTGAGGCCAATCTACAGTAACGGTAATGTTTGGGATTTTGAGGTCTTTTACCGCAATGGCTATTTTATTTCCCCATATGTGAAAAGTCAGTCATTAATATTTTGTAACTGAGGCTTAAACCCCTTTATGGCTTTCTAATGTAACAAGCTAGAGGCATTAGTTTAGATGTACTTGCGCAACTTCAGGCGAACGTAACGTTAGCTAACGTTAGCTCGCTAGCTAGCAAGCTCATCAATCGAAATTCAAAAGTGGCTAATGTTCAACGTCAAGTAAACTGGCCGGTAGCTTGCTCAGAGGCAGAGGCGTAGCTAGAAATGGGAATTGGGGCGGCACAGACACGTCCCTTTATGACAATTAGGATAGTCCTGGCTAGTTCTCAATTATTTTTCTTTATTGACGTGTTTTCCAATTATCGTACTTGGCAACTGAAGACACGGTTTCTATCTTTACGCGATCGAACAGCGATGAAATCCTGGGGTAAATTCCGTAGAACTGAGCATTGGGGTGGACAGAACATCCGTTTCAAACAATTATTAGTCCTGACCTGTTCTCAGTCATTTTCATGATTAACAAAATGTTCACTCCGAGAGCACTCCACACTTAACAGGTGTGTTGCTTGTTCTCTCCGGTTAGGTAAGACGACAATCATTCATCTGGACGCGTTTGCTTAATTTCAATCAACGTTATTCAAAATTTCTCTCGGTATTGAGTGAAAAAAGTGGCACTTGGCAGTGAATTGGGCTATAAAAAGCATGCGGCTCAAAATATTTGACGTTGATTTAAATTCAGCAAATAGCATCCAGATGAATGATTGTTATCCTACCTAATCGGGGAGAACAAGCAGCACCTGCTAACTGTGGAGTGCTCTCGGAGTTAACCTTTCGTTAATCATGAAAATGACTGAGAACAGGTCAGGACTAATAATTGTTTGAAACGGATGTTTTGTCCACCCCAATGCTCAGTTCTACTGAATTTACCCCATGATTTCATCGCTGTTAGATCGCGTATAGATAGAAACCGTGTCTTCAGTTGCCAATTACGATAATTGGAAAACACGTCAATAAAGAAAAATAATTGAGAACTAGCCAGGACTATCCAAATTGTCATAAAGGGACGTGTCTGTGCCGCCCCAATTCCCTGTTCTAGCTACCCCTCTGAGTAGCGTAATTGAAAGTCTGCAGTTTGGCTTTACAGAGCTAGTTTATCAATATTGTTGACTGGACGCAGTGTTTCCCATACGTTCATTTATGTGTGGCGCACCGCCACAAATAAATTCTATCCGCCACAAATAGATTTTTCCGCTTTCGGCTCGACCTCGCTTATAAAAACACTAGCTACTACCCGCTACCCGGAGTGAAATTGCCATTTTTTTTTTTTTTTGCTAGCATGACCGTTTTTCAAAAATCGGGCGACGTCAAGTCCGTAGTGTTAACGTTCAAATTAGTTGAGCAGCAGCTAGCGCTTAAAGTCCACTTCCAATCATTCTTTTTAGCCATTTAAAGCTTCTCGGTGGTCTTTAAACATAGGCGGATTTAGACGCGCGCCCCCCTTATTTCTGCAGACTGACTTTTCGAAGACAGCCTTTTTCGCACATTACACGCAGCTCGAAAAATTTCCATGCCGAAAAACTGAAAAATCAAAAAGAGTTGCGTCCTAACGCACTTTGTAATGGTCAGAGGTGTATAGTAACGAACAGTAGCCTACTTAAGTAGTTTTTTTTTTTTTTTTGAGGATTTGTACTTTACTTGAGTTTGGACTTTTACTACTTTTACTCTACAACATTTAAAAGGAAAAAATATACTTTCACTTCGTTACGCTGACACTGGCCACTTCGTTACTCGTCACAAATTAAAAATGTAATTCATCGTAAGGATTATCTGGATTTGGCGTGTTCAAGAACAACGGCGCTCAGCATGGTATCTTTGTACAGATGTTGATGTCGGCGGACATGAAGCTGTAAATTTATGCAGGCAGTTACAATATTATGTCGCTAGATGGCACACCAGGATCAGTTATTGAATATTCACAAGCAAGTCAAGCTGAAACACGGTTTTATGGAGGAGTTCGCCCCTAATTTAAATGCAGGATTTCTACTTTTATTAAAGCATTTATATTGTGATATTTACACTTTGTTAATCCTCAGAGTATTTATTGCACTACAGTTAAAATGTATCTGTACATAGCATTTGGAATCAAACTCTGCTCACCGATTTTTCATCTACGGAGCCCCCCTGGTGTCAGTCAAGGAAAAAAAAAAAAGCCATGCACTAAACTGAGGGAACAGATTACTAAACTGGGGGAACAGATTGCTAAACTGCGCACAGTTTACGAAACTGAGGGAACAGATTACTAAACTGAGGGAACAGATTGCTAAACTGTGCACACAGTTTACTAAACTGAGGGAACAGATTGCTAAACTGAGGGAACAGATTACTAAACTGAGGGAACAGATTGTTAAACTGTGCACACAGTTTACTAAACTGAGGGAACAGATTGCTTAACTGAGGGAACAGTTTACTAAACTGAAGGAACAAATTACTAAACTGAGGGAACAGATTGCTAAACTGTGCATGCAGTTTACTAAACTGAGGGAACAGATTACTAAACTCCTGAACCATGTTATGTTCAAAACTGATCTGAACAATTTCTTTATTTTATTTTCATTTAATTCTCTTCTCTCTTTTTTTTCCTGGGAAAGACAGCATTTAGGGCTAGTTTACTTTCGTCTACTCGCTAAAATGGTGTCAACTAAGGGTATCTAAAGTGGCAGAAGAGTGCCTAATTTCATGTGTGTTATAATATTTGACCGCACAGCGTCATTTGAAGTTTGAAGTTAATTTCAACATGCATCTTTCTCAGCGGAGATTCGGCCTATTGGAACCTGCAATATACCAACTTTGCGCTTCTGGCTCTAAAATGAGATTGGAGACGGCAGATGGCATTCTCATTGGTTTATCATGTTGTGCCCTAAACACAAATATTACGTAATTAGCCTTAAGACCAGCCCTTTTTAGCTTTATGTTGGGTGCAAGGGTATGCATATGCTTAACATGAATAGCCTAACAGTGTCCTCGTATCTCCCCTAAGCAACTTGCGCTTCATGTTTAAACTTGGGTTTCAGATCATTAAAATAGAGCCCTTGGACTGATTGAGCATTGAACTTTCGGGGGCAATTTATCTAACATATCTTCGGGTTCAGGCTAACTTCTGTCTTTTCACCCCTTCCTTTTCTGTTGCCATCAATTTACCCTGCATTGTTAAACTAGAAACAGTCGGTCGAGGGCGACCGCATATGTGGCCCCCCGCCTGAGAAATTATTAGCAAGTCAACTGCGAGGACAACAAGCTAATCGAGCCAAATCTGGCTAATCGAGCCAAATAAATAATAATAATAATAATAATAAATTTGCTTCATTTTTTCAACTTCAAACTAAACATAATCTTCCCCAATCACATTTATTCCGCTATCTTCAGGTTAGACATTTTATACGAGAGTGCATCCCGCTCTTTATGACCAAACCTAAGAGTCACCCTTTCTATGACCTTCTACTTAATGTGCCAAATTCTAAAAACCTTATTTCTAAATTTGTCGATATTTTTTCAGTTTCAGTCGATACCAGTCATCTTAGGGAGGTCTGGGCAACGGAGCTAGATGTTTCAGTATCTAACGAACTCTGGGAGGAATGTTTGGCTGCAATACAGAGCTGTTCTGTTAATTCAAGATATAGATTAATTCAATTCAAAGTCCTGCACAGACTACATTATTCTAAAGTTAAACTGCATAAGATGTACCCATCAATATCTCCTATGTGCAATAGGTGCTGTACGGCTGATGGTTCACTCTCTCATCTTTTCTGGCATTGCCCAAAGCTAGAGAGTTTTTGGAGTGATATATTTCATTGGTTTTCCAAACAGCTTGAAAGGAACATTCCCCCAGATTGTGTGCTGGCAGTGTTTGGATGCTCCGATAACTTAGCAGCCATCCCTTCCCATCAGAGGCATATTCTCAAAGCAGACATGGTTGCAGCAAAAAAGTTAATTTTATTGAATTGGAAGTCCCCTCTGCCCCCATGTTTTAACAGACTGCTAAATGAGATGCTGTTCATTGCTAAAATGGAGCAGATTGGTTCTAGCGAGGGAAAATCTCAAGAGGCCTTTTTTCGAACATGGAAGCCTTTCCTGTGTGTGTTAAGGAAAGAATAGAGGTTCTCCCTTTTTTTATCTTTTCTTTTCGCAGTTTGTCCATTTTGTACTGCTAAAAAAAATAATACAACTAGAAAAGCACTCAGAGAGCGCAGAACCTCCGCCGGGGGGCAGCAAAGCCAAAAGCACGGTGATTGGAACTCCGGCCCATTGGAAAGACTTGAAATCTTGAATTTTGGCGTATATCTCAGCAGTACTTTGGCCTAGATATGCCAAAATTTATTCACCTCTTCCTTGAGTTAATACCCACCTACCCTGAAAATTTCGTCAAAATCTGGCCATAAGTTTTTGAGTTATGTTGTACACAAACAAACAAACCAACAAACAAACCAACAAACAAAGGCACCGAAAACATATACCTCCTGGTGGAGGTTAACAATGGTCTAAACTAGACCGGCTGGAAATTCCCCATTTAAAGAAGTATTATACTATGTTTTTGTCCCTGTTGAATGTTTGTCATATTATGTCTGTTGGCTTGTGTAGCAAATATGTTAGCTTTTCTTTTTTTTTTTTCTTCTTTTCCTTCTAAGGTCATAAAATGATTGTCTAATGTGTTGGGTTAACCTACCGTAGTACACTAGTTCTAAAAGACAAGACCCTGTATTCGATGTGTTTTGCTATTGTCCTTGTCTGTTTTAATTTATGAAACAAAAAATTCAAAAAAAAAAAAAAAAATTCAAAAAAAAAAAAATTCAAAAAAAAAAAAAAAAAACAAGACTGCAAGACTAGTACTGTCTCAGTATTTTATTTGTAGCGACTTTGATATTATTTTTAGAGAGGAAGAATACTATACAGTTTTTCATTGATTTCTTTCTTTTTCTTTGTTTTGAAACTCAGATAAGTAAACATAGCTGACTCAGGTTGCCAAACGAATTTGGCTGACAGGGATGTAGCACAGGGGAAGGTGGACCTGCCGTTTCAAGTAGGTCTGGACCATGCTTAATCAGAATTTAGCACAAAATGATGCAGGAAATTACCTCTAAACTTGTGGACAGAAAACTCATATCATATCTTTTAAAAGAAGACACGTGCACGAGCACATGCACACACAATTGGTATTAATTGGGCTGACAGGCCAAATTACTGAAGCATTAATAAGTACTGTTAATGACACAAAATACATTCTTAAATTTTTAATATAATTTCATTATATTTATTTGGCAGAGGATTTGATCAAAAGAGACGGAAAGCAAGTGCAAAGAATAAGCCACTGAAACAGTAACACAACAGATTAGACATTACGAAGTCTGGAATATGTCACTGGAATAACGGTAGACTCATAAAAGACGTTCACAGCTGTAATTGCACATATCAATTCGAGTCAAAGCGATACCTCCTTAGTGCTGTACGGAGTTTCTGTTATGGCATGTTTGCTTCCGGTAGAGTAAATTAATGCCGAATTATATCCGTTTTCAGACGTTATTAAGTTTACCAAAAATTATTTATTACGCTTTTGATATAATGAATGTTAGATCACTATTTGGTCAAAATTTTCAAGGCGCACGGGTGCGATCGGCAAAAAATTATTGATTGCTAAACTGAAATACGAGTCGTACATGCGACCAAAACAGTCGCAACATTGAGGCCTGAAATTGGTATGCACGAAACGTAGTTTAACTATTTGCGGAATAACTATTGTGCGAATAAGCTATTCCGCAGTCGTAGGGTTATTCAATGATTTATTGCTGTCGTTTACCACAAATCTATTAATAGGCCTGCCCTCGCGCTTCATTTCTCTGAATTGGGAGTAATTCGCGAGCTAGTAAGTGAATGCCTATCTATTGTTCGACTACTGTTTGAACGTTCGCATACATTAAACCTACCCCATGGTTGGAATAAGTTACGGCAGGAAATCTGCAATATTTGCACCACAGGTCAGCTATTCCGTATTTGTGCATACGACTCCCTTTTTGAGGTTTAATGTTATACTGCAGTTATACCACCTTCATGCATAGCAACAGTGGTAAAGCCATTGATTTATACCTGGTATAAGCTATTCTGTCCCTATTCCACTTTAATGTATACGGGCCTAATTGTTTAACGGTTGTTAAATGTTATTTATGTCAATATTTCTGTTACAGAGCCAACTCTCTAAAGCTAAAAGTGATCTTGAGGCAGATAAAAGGGAACTGTTGCGCATGCTTGAGAAACGATCCCAAGAAGTGGAGCATCTGAATGGTATGGTATATTACACACTGAGCTGTATTCTTCTGCCTCCAGAAGGAACAAGTGTAACTTGGTTGTTTCTCACAGAGGACCTGAAACGCCTCAGTGACAAACTGGTCGCGACCAATGCTGCTTAGGTGGAGCTTCAGCTGAAACTGGAAGAGCTCCAGTCCTCCGAAGTGTCAATCAAGGTGAGAATCGACGCTTTCCTTTCTGTTCATTCTGGGGCTTCGCGGACAGCATTGACTCACTGGCAATTGTGTCCTGTTAGCTTGTTCAATCCAGTCCAGAGAAAAGAGAATGGAGCAGGAGAAGGATCTTCAGAGCCAAAACGCTTGGCTCAATGCAGAGCTGAAGACCAAAAGCGAGGAGCTGCTGTCCCTCTCCAGAGAGAAGGGCAATGAGATCCTGGAGCTCAAGTGCGGTCTGGCAAGTAGGGAGGAAGAGGTACCATGTCTGGACTACTGGGAAACTCTATTTTAGTGTTGTCAAATTTAAAAAAGATATGCATGTCCATGATGCTTTGAAGGCGGTCTCCTTCACTTTGTGTTATGTTTATGCAGGTGGCCAGACTTCAGGACATAGTTACCAGTATGAAGGCATCTAATGAGAACCTGCAGAGGCAAACTGAGGATTTGATCAACAAGCTTAAAGAGGTAATGAAAGGGTGGTTTTTTACACTGCTGTAAGTTGATGTTTAAAAGGAAGCGCATCCTTATAAGTGTATCTCTTTCATCTCAAGGTGAAGGAGCAGCAGGGCAGTAAGGAGGAAAAGCTCCTCTATGAGTTGAATGCGAACATCAAGCTGTCCAACTTATACAAGGTGAGGCGGAACTGAAGAGCGTCAGCCATGTGTGGCCATGATGCATGCACCGCTAAGTGGTGGCTGATATTTAGTGTAAAGTCTTAAATTGGGTGCTGTCACAATCCGCATTATGCATCGGTCTCGTGTGCTGTGATTGCAGGCTGCGGCAGAGGACTTTGAGTCGAAGAGCAATGTGCTGGCTCTGGCTGTGGAGAAGATCCTCAAGCTGCTGAAGGAGACGGAAGAAGGTGCGTGAGCTTCGGCAAAATAACAGAGTGATGCTGAAACCAGGACCCATCTTCTTTTTTTATTTATTCCTTAGGTAATGAAAAATTGGTGTGACAGAACCCATGTGGTACAGGTTTGGTATTACAGCCGTGTAATACAGCTTTCTGGCGTCGCTAATGGTCTGATTCAGTTCGTTGGTGCAAACGGCAATATTGCCAATCCTACTGCTGGTAACAGTTAACCAGCGCTAGCGTTAGTTTCTGGTTTGCGGTTTATTCAAGTCAATGGGATGAATAATTTGCCAGCTAGCATGCTAGTGCCTTTTACCCCTCAGCCCCTCAGCCCTTCGTGCGGTTGGGCGGGCGTCAAAGTTTTTGGAGACGACATCGGGCTGAGGGGTATTTCGTGCATTGCACGCCTATTTTATTCCATTACAGTAATAAGTTTTATGAGTTGCTGTTATCGTAAACTTGAATTTCTTAATTTAACGGCAGATAGCGTTGGCATGCTATTTAGCAAAGTATTCATCCCATTGACATTCATTCCATTGACTTGAATAGACTGCAAACTAGAAGTCGACACTTTTAATTTCCAAATGATGTGATGCTGACATTTATGGGATTGATAGGATCTCAGATTTGTGAGCCTGAGATATCAAATTTATTGAACTCTTATTTCATAAATTTGATGTATTGGGCTCACTCAGAGATCCTCTATGTATTTTTTTTATCACTGAAATTCAATGCCATTAAATACCCACAATGACACGCCCTCTGTTTTTTTCTCAGAATAATTACACGGCTGTTCCTCGCAGTCCCACCACCAGTCCACCCTAGAAATAGGAAGGTAATTGGTGCTGTTACAACATGCCATTATATTCTCTACAGCCAAAAAGACTGTTGAAGAAAGACTTATGGAACTGAAGAAATCCAAAGATAAGACTGAAGTGGAACTGACCGACAAGATCCGTAACTTGGAGAAGGAGCTGGACAATGCCAATGAGTTGCTCTCTGATTCCAAGCGTAGAGGTAATGCATAATGGTTTTTCTAATGCCACTTTGGTTCTGTGCATGTTGCCTCAAATCCCATTATTCAGTGGTGTAGATGTGTTGGATGTCAAAATGTTTTTGGTTACTCCCTGTGACTCACAGCTAAGATGTCCGTCTGTGAACCCTGTTGGTTAGGTGTTGAAATCCCAGCCACATTAATACTGGCTATGGCTGGGGATCCGCTTGGGTGAGGGAGCAGTTGGTATGGCCTTGGTTGGTTAAAATTTTTCAATTTATCATTCATGATATCCCCGAACGCCGAATGGCTTTCCGGGGATGTTATGTTTTTGGTCTCACCGCCGCCGCTGCCGCGCCGCCCTACGTGTTAACGCGATAACTGCAGTAATATTTCAATTAGAAATTTCATGTTTTGCATATAAGTAAGTATCATATAGAGGAAGAACTGATTAGACTTTGGACAATTTACAATGTGTAGATTAGCCACCAGGGGCCAAAAACGGAAAAATCACTGTTTTTATCATATTTCTGGAAATATTTGTCCGATTGACCGCAAATCAAATGAAAATGAATGGTCATGACCTGAGACTGTGTCCCACGATGACATTATACCTGTTTGGTTCAAAATTTTGACACAAGGTGGAGCTATTTTCGCATAAAATTCACCATTTTTGCCATATCTTTGTAACCATTTGTCCAATTGAAATGAAACTATGTGCAACTGCAAGGTCATGACCTCACAACGTGTCACATGATGACATCATACCTGTATGGTTCAATATTTTGCCACCAGGTGGCACTTTGTGATGGAAAATGACCATTTTGGCCGTATCTTCAGAACCATTTGTCCGATTGACCTGATATTAAGTTCAAATGAAAGTCTATTCAAGGTCCATTCAAGGATTGGGGAATTGGATGATTGGGGGCGTTCGGGGATATACCCTAAGACATCGCCTCCGACGGCATAAGCCTAGTTTCAGCTGTGTTTGGGAAGGGGAAGAAAAGGGGGGAAAATTCAAAAAGAAAAGATTGAGAAACCAAGTGCCGTAAAATGTGTGACTCCCTAGGCTATAATCATAGTTTCATTTGCACAACATTCAGTCTGTTGAGAGACCATTCTGAGGGATGACGGTTGACTAAAATTCAGATTGTCAAATGCAACTATTGCAAAAAATTAGCACTTCACCCTGGTATTCTACATCCTAGCCGCAGAGGAACGAGCAGAATATTGCGTGGAATTGACAGGCATATATTAGTGCTTGCAATTTTATTGCTGGGTAAAATGAAAGAGAAGACTCTTTGCTTTCCTTTTAATTTTGTATCTTGATAGTCCATTGATGCCTATTTGGACCTAGTTCAGTGATGCTCTGGTACCAGGAAGATGAAACTACGTTGGTAGCCTTTGTCTGTATTCTGAGCGTCTTGCTCAGCTGTTGTGATCATATTTAGGAATCAACAAGAAATAAAAATGGCGGCACATTCGCTTTGACCATTTCACCAGCCTCGCCTGTTCAGAGGTCGTCTCTATCGCCCCTCTGATAGGTGTGGGCTGTCACCCATGTACCACGTGTTGCCCTCAACTTGCATGCGACAAACATGCCGACTAGATAGTCCCATGGAAATATGTCAATTTATACTTCACCAGACACGGGGGTCTTCAGTCCTCTCCCCAGCACTATTTGCAACATTGCTGTAATCGGCTTGCGAGGGGGCAAATCTGCAAATTGCAACGCTTAGTAGATCGCTGGGGGTCCGGTTCCCAGAACCACCATCTGATCCCTGCAATCTCACCCTGTTCGTTTCCTTCGAACACGCGCATTGCCTCCCACATAGTAGGACCTGTAGGAACCACCCCGAGCCCCAGTTTAGACATTACGTCCCTCCCCAGGAGGTTTACTGGGTGCTGTGTGGACACCATTACAGAGCAGAGTGTAGCAATCCCCTCAGGATCCTCAAATTTGAGTTCCTCTGTTGCTACGCTGTCCCATTGCCCCATTTGCAGCACAAGTTTGTGTCATATTAGTGCTGAGCTGATGTGAAAAATTGCACTTACTTTTCTGATAACAGTTCAACATGCCCCCGTGTCACATAGAAAAGAAATTGGTGTATCATTTTCAATCAGGGTTTTCCAAGCACTCGTCGGTGCAGCCATTAATGCAAACAATTTAATTTCATCATAGGGAAATGGCTCCCCAGATGCTAACCCTTCCCCCACGGCGGTTAGTCATTCTGAATTTTTCCCGTCGCTTGTGTGTGGATACCCACTCAAAATCAATAGTTTCTCCTGGCACCCCTGGGTTACTCCCACAAACCCTGTGCCATTTCCTTCGACACATCGACGATATAAAGTGGGGGTAAACTGGGGTCGTTTGAAACTAATCCATTACGTGCAGTAGACACTGCCATGGCGCATTTAACTATACTGTTCGCATTCATTGTTGGCGCAGCATATGTTTAAAAATGAACAGACACAGGGAGAGATAAGACATTTTATGAAACCTCTTTTTTTTGTAATATGAATAAGTCTGGAGTGTCTACTGACTTGGAGCGTAAATAAACTCTTCACCGGGTTTGAGACGGACGGGCTCTATTTGCCACGCCCTCCTTTGTAGCCGGACTCCCTCCAAGTCTATCCTGACTCACCCATATGTACCTACACACCCGCTGGAGGAGGAGATACCACCTTACAATGTGACTGATGTATCCACGCCTCCCTCTCCTGGATTTTTACTGCAGTCGGTGTGGTCAGGAGCACTTGATATGGACCCTTCCATGCCGGTTCACTCCACTCCCATTTTTTTTTCCGGCACTCCGCACCAGGATCCAATCTCCAGGCTTTATCTCACTGGGGGGCAGCTCCGTGTTCCATGTAATGCCCATTGACATTTTTCTTATGGGGGATCTGCTCACAGCAGGTCAGATGAATATTGACACTTCAGATTGGTGTAATCGCCCCACAAGAGTGCGTTTGACTGCTGCCCTTGTTTCTATGTCAGCAAAGGCCTCAGCCAAACTGATCAACATGTTTGCGGTGCAGAGGGCCACAATCAACACAGCTATCATGAGTACAGACAGCAAATCCAACACATGGGTTGCCCTTATCGACTCATGACGCCCAACCATCAACAAAGTATTCAATATCAGGATTTGATAGAGGGGTGTCCCTGAGTCCAGGACATGCAGTATTATTAGATAGGACTTCTTTAACACAATGGAGAATACATTTTTATTTTTTTTCCTCTCAATGAATTGTAATTAAGCAATCTACCTCAGTCTAGGGTTCCGCTAATAGCATGGAGGAAATACACAGTCAGGGCTTATTAGCCCCAACCATTCTTACATTTCCCCTCATCATCTGCAGAACCGGGTGGAATCACTTTAGACCATGTTACAATTAGCAAAAAAATTTTAATATTTTTTTTTTTTTCACAAAAATGGCTACATATATAATATTAGCTTTCACTTTGAGCTCCTAGCACATAAAGGTCCTCTCAGTCAGTCAAGCAAAGTAATATGTGATCACGTTACTAGTTGACTTTTGAATTTAGTCTTGTGTTAATACTTCAGATTGTATTTCCCCGAATCTATTTTAGAAGGCAAACTTTTAAGCTAAAACATATCCAGCTGGCCAGCTTTATCACTTTTACCCAAGGTTATTTTCTTTTCTTCTCTTCAGCAGTGCTCTCTGTGGAAAAGTTCCAAGAGGAGTTAGAGACAAACAATAATGAACAATTTTGTTTTAATTCAACTCGTTCGGACACTTCCCTGTAAAAGTTAAATAAACATATTAAGGTTATCAGTCCACTCAGTTCCTTTGCCATGGAGACACTCGTTGACAATTCCTGTTCAAAATGGAGAAAAGATTTTTAATTGCATTTCTTTGGTCAGGGAAACTTTCAGTCACATTTGTTCCACTTAGTGCTTCCCCATCTAAAGATCCATGATTCTCTAATCCCACAATACTTCATTTGATTTTTTTTTAATCAATTTGATATTTACCATTAAATTTCATATTATATTTTGTATTTACTGGCACTTTTCTGATCATTTTACCTTATTTCTTTCCTTCAGATAGCAATTGCAATTTAATTTTTTAATGCTTGATAGAAAAACCTCTAAATTGAATTTGGCACACAGTCTCTTATTGTATACAGTGTTACACAGTACTTTGGCAAATTTTGAACACACTGTGTTATTCTTGTTCACTTTCACTTCATTTTCTTTTCGGAGATGTGCTTCTAGCACACCAATCTCACACAGCCTGATTATCTACAGAAAAGTGCTTAGATTTTCTAGCTCTTTAAAATATTTTACAAATTCAAATAGCGTAATCACATCATGCTCATAGAGGATATCACTGGTAGTTTTCTCTGCAATGTATTACTACCGCCAAATATTAGAGCATTTAAATCTTCACTTTGTCCTGCATCTTAAAGAAATTCAGTTAGCCACAACATTAGAAACACTTGTCCATGTTTGTATAATTTACATTCAATTGTTACTTCATCTAAACTTCCCTCTGTTTATAAGTACCGATCATCTAAGAGGGGTTAGCTTTTATTTTATCAAGAAATGGCGACTTTTGCTCGGTTTCATAAGGAAAATTTATTCTGCTTACTTCTGCAACTTTGTCCTTTTACAAATACACAGTCATTAAAAATGGCTTAACTCCTACAAATTTGCTCTGCTAATATACACTTTTTTTTCAGAATTTTCACTTTTTACCAATCCTGTAATTACACTAAGGAGTCCATAAAATACTGTAAATATTAGCTAATCAACTGGCACCATAACTTATTCTCAAATCAATGCTAATTTTATTGAAAACATCTATATGCACTTCATGGAATAGATTCAATCTAACAAAGAGAGAACTAACAAATATGCCAGCAATGCAGTTGTTTACAGACACCGAGTTAGGTTCATTCACATTGATTTCCACATACGCACACGCAGTCTGAGCTCAGGACACACACATACCTTAGTGCACTTTCCTCTCTCACATTCATTCACATTGGAAAAGATCCAAGGCTTAAATTTTCTCATGATCTGACACCATTGTTGCTTCGATAACATACACAAACAATGCTCTATTTCAACTGAACCCAAATTCCTTTGCTCACAATGATTCCCAGAATCATTATGTCAGCATTCTACACACTCCTCAGTCTCAGACCCACAATGATTCCCTGAACCATTATGTCAACTTTCAACAAATTGCCCAGTCTCAGTCACACTTCATCATCATCAGTCCCAGAACAGCAGTCCTTACAACAACAACCACAGCAACCTCTTTACTGCTCATCAGTCCCATAATTGGCATTATTACTTTCTCTGCCTCGCAACAACTAAGCCGAATTCAGTAAAAATTCCGTCACTCACCCGCACCTCCACTCATTGTTTGGAGAACCCCCCATTTCTGACCTCCTACACACCCCAGAAGGGCCATCTCAAGCGCCCTGGGCTGAGGTCTTACCACAACGTCCCCTGGACGACCGTGCGCACGGTTTTTAGTCGGCGCTGATTCTCCAGGGAGTGCAGGTGAGATATTGGAATTCCGGACGTAGCCCCCAATGTTAAAGGAATTTTGATTTTACATTCCAAGTATTACCTTCACGAGAGAACTCAAGACGACTCAGGAAAAAATCAGTCGGAGGCAGAGAAGTTAATATCCAAGCCAAAGTCCGTTTACTTTTTTGCAAAAAAGGATCCCCACATACAGAAGTTCAGGTGAAAGTGGAGGGATGATACAGTTAGTCTCTCTCTGGTTTTTGTAGGGGCACTCCATGACGTTCTCCTCCGCCCGCGCTGATTTACGCATCATGAGGTCTCACGCAACGTCAAGTTTTCTAGGGATGCACATATACATCTTCCTAGGGAGGAGAGCACCTGCCTTCTCTCTCAGCTCTGGCTCCAGCTTATACTGTTATGGATTCCGGAGCTTTCTATGAACACATAAAGAGAAAGAGAAAAACATCTTGCCCTTGGTACAGACATTCAAGTTGTCATGACTTTAGATAGGCTACATGTCATGACACACTAGTAGAGTTATGCAGGCCCCTGCTAAATCAGAAATATGCAAGCACACACACACTCTAGGCCTATGAAGTTGTGAACTAAAACAGAATATGAGCAAGCAAGGATAAGCAATTAATAATAATTAAATGAATCAAAAAAAATGTTTCCATAGCAGCTATTAGATCCTTCTGATCTACTTGTTAATAAACTACCTGTGCATTTTCAAAGTTCTCAGTGCTTCGTTTTAAATCTCAGGGCCCTCGGAATTCTAGCGATCAAGTGTGGAGCTATTTTGAGCCTTGTCAATGATGAAAAAATAGCGATTTCTTTGCATGGCAACGTTATGCCCGATTCACTAACATTGTAAGCCTGTTGGGAGGTTCGGCTAAAAAGCCATTTATTTTGAAATGTTGCGTGCGTACGGAGGTTGGGTATTCAACAAGGGTTAGTACTCGTTATCATGTTTCAACACACCCCAAGTCAATTTCACACCGGAATTCTCCTTTAATAATGGAAAAATGAGGTTTTCCACCAGACGAGTGATTCACATGACTCAAAAAGTAAAAATATATTCGAACATCTACATGTACCAGTACATGAACTTGAATTGAAGGGAAAACTTAACAGCCTACTGTGAGTGTAACATGTTGCATCACTCTAATATCTCAAGCTGAGTGATGGGTGACTGTCCCTCAAGAATTCTCTGCTCATGAATTTAATAATTTTCTCTATCATAACTTGAAAGAACACAAAGCAACAAAGCTGGAACCCTTCTTCGTTTGATTAGAAACAGGGTGATTAGTCACGCACAGAGCACAGAAATGTTTGTGCAACGCGATCGTGCATCCAAATTTTCTGCATGCGTCGGACTGCCGGCGTTCTGTCAAATGTGCTACCTCACGGTTCTGCGCTTTAACACACCTAACATCTCGGGCTGTTTCTTCACTTGTACACTGCCCGGCCAAAAAAAAGTCGCACACTCAAATATTTAGTTGGAACCCCTGTAGCTTTGATTACAGTGCATATTCATTCTGTCATTGTTTTGACAACTATATGCAATGCCAGAACATTTATTTTCGATCATACATGCCATAATTTTTGGCCGAGATCTTGTCTTCTCAACATAATGGTTGAACCACTCGGTGGTCTTCCTTGAGCACATCCCAATAACTTTTACTGTGTCTAAGATCAGGACTTTGTGGTGGCAAATATGTTTGTGAAAATGATTCCTCATACTTGTTTTTGCATTCATGATTTTCTTTGCTAAATACAGGCCAATAAGTTGCCTGTTCTGAAATACTGTAACATCTTTTCCAACAGCAAGGGATGTGTCTTCCGACATGATTTTTTGAGAAATGAGTAGCGATGCGCTTCATCAGTCAGGGCAAAAATGATTATTGCCGGCTGAAACATATTAGTAACCGCAATAATGATCCAATTCTAGAATTTGTTCATTAATTTCCAAACGGTGACCTTTTTTTTTGGCCGGGCAGTGTATCTTCACTCATATCGAAGGTATCTTCAAAAATCATAAAAATAGATTTATTTTCAGTGTGCCATTCTACCTGTAAGCGTATATAGCCTACATTTGCATGTACACGCTTGGTTTTCCTGATAATGCAAAAATTGGATGATCATGGCGTATATGGGCATACAGCGCCCTCCATACTTATTGGCACCCCTGGTTAAGTGTTCTAAGATGTGTTCTTTAGCTTCTAATAAATTCACTTTTTTTCTAAATAATATAGGACAACAATAAAAAAAGAGGAAATCCAACCTTTAATTCAAGTGCATTTATTCAGTGGGAAAAAAAATCCCACATTAAGAAATAATTATTTTACATCAAATCATGTGTGCCACAATTATTAGCACCCCATATGTTAATAATTTGTACAACCCCCTTTTGCCAACAGAACAGCACCTAATTCTCCTATAATGTTTCACAAGATGGGAGAATGCAGAAAGAGGGATCTTCGACCATTCTTCTTTGCACAATCTCTCTAAATCATCCCGCGACCTCGGTCCTCTCCTCTGCACTCTCCTCCTCAGCTCACTCCACAGGTTTTCACTGGGGTTGAAGTCTGGGGACTGAGATGGCCATGGGAGGAGCTTGATTCTGTGTCTGGTGAACCTTTTCTGTGTAGATTTGGCCACATGTTTAAGGTCATTATCTTGCTGAAAGACCCAGTGATGACCCACCTTCAGGTTTCGGGCAGAGGCCACCAGATTTTGATTTAAAATGTCCCGGTATTTCAAAGCGTCCATGATGCCATGCACCCTAACAAGGTTCCCAGGGCCTCTGGAAGAGAAACAGGCCCACAGCATCACCGATCCTCCCCCATACTTCACAGTAGGCATGAGGTGCTTTTCTTCATACTCGTATTTTGTGTTCCACCAGATCCACTTAGAGTGCTTGTTGCCAAAAAGCTCTATCTTGGTCTCATCTGACCAAAGCACACAGTCCCAGTTGAAGTCCCAGTACCGCTTGGCGAACTCCAGACATTTGTGTTTATGATTGTGGGAAAAGGTTTTTTCTGTGCATGCCTCCCAAACAGCTTTTTGGCATGTAGATAGTGCCTGATGGTTGTTTTGGAGACTTTTTGACCCCAAGATGCTACCATTTGTTACAATTCTTTAACAGTGAGCTTTGGAGAATGTCTCTTACCATCCTCCTCACTGTGCGTGGTGGCAAAATAACCTTGTTTACCACTGTTCTAGTTGTTTTCAACTTCTTAATGATTCTTCTGACAGTTGAAATGGGCAGGTGCAGGCGAGTGGTTATTTTCTTGTAGCCATTGCCTGACCTGTGAAGGTCGACACGCATCTGCCTGACTTGAATGGTGCGTTCCTTTGTGTTTCCCATGTTGAAGAATGGATAACAGAAATGGCCTCTGTGTCACGTCGTATTTATACTCCAGGGAAACAGGAAGTGATGAATTACTAATTAAATGTTCCTCAATACTCTGATCATGTGAGGTATCTATCTGGAACCAAGTGCAAGGCCAAGGGATTGCAAAAATAAGGTGCTTTATTGAATAAGGGGGATAACCCCCGCAGAGAAAAAGGCAACAGTACAGAGTCCGTAATCCAAAGCTCAAATTCCAATGGGGCAGAGCAGAGTTCGTTACCAGGGCACCAATCACAAAAATCGTAGTCAGACAAAACAGATCCGGTACACAGGCGAAGGTTTGAGGGAGAAGCAAACTCATAAGCCGTAGGACAGTCCGCGTCGTTAAACAGGGCAGCAATCCACAAAATCAAGGTCGGGCAGGAAAAGGTCAAAAATACACAGATGCAACAATATCCAAAATGGCAAACCAAGAATCAGTAGTCGGGCAATCCAGTCAGAATCAGAAACTCAATTAAATCAAGGCGGAGAAATAGGAGCACAAGAAATGCACGTGAAACGATCTGACTGGCAGTGAAAAGACACCGAATATACACTTCTGGAAGGATCACATGGGGAGAATCACAGATGCAGGAAATCAAACTGATTACAAGGGGAAGGCACATGAGGAAGAACCTAATCACATGAAATTGGCTGAAGTCAAAACGCGGACAGGGAACACAAGACATTCCTATGAACAAACATACGGCTCCAGTCACGGAGTTTCTAACGTGCATAGATAAATGAGAAGTCGGACAGCGTGATCAGATGTGAGCTTTCACAGAAGATGCAGCAACGGTAATTGGGGAGAACTAAGAGGCGGAGATTAGAACAGGGCGAGTGCTGAGAAATCGTTAGACAATTAGTAAGTGCAACTATACGAATCCTTGGTGCTCGTTAGTAAGTTAGTATTATATACACCCGAATCACCCGAAGAGTGAGACATAAGACTGGGGCTAGAACAGCAGGCGAGACGAGAGACCAGACGGGGGAGACAAAGCGCAATGCAAAATGGAAAACATGAACCGGAGTATGACTATGGCAAAAAGTAAAACATGGAAAAGTAAACTAAGACAGATCATGATAAATCAAGGCAGGCAAATCACAATACATAATCCAAAGAACAGTCAGAAGACAGGCAGTGGTCACTTAGCACATAAATCAATAAACATGGCAAGCAGGTACAGAACTTAAACAAGGCATGAAACAGACAGTCATGGCAGAATCATAACAGATCAACATTGTAAACTACTGTAGAAATAAAATAAATACTTCAATAACATTTAATTCCTAGGAATTAGGGGTGCCAATAATTGTGAAACAGGTGATTTTATAAAAATAATTATTTCTTAGTCAGGGATTTTTTTTCCTTAAAATTCACTTGGGTTGAAAGTTACATTTTCTACTACAATTTTCAGTGCGAGAGTATGCATCTCCAATAAAAATTCAATTTATTTTAAGGCTTTTAACACATCTTAACCAGGGGTGCCAATGATTATGGTGGGCGCTGTATATCTTAAAACCTTGTCGAACAATGCTACCGTAATGCAAAGCACTCGTAAACTCTTTGTTTTTGCCTTGATATTGCAATTATAAGTTCTGCTTATGTTATAATGTATGTATTAACGAGTTGGATAAGTTTGTTCAAAGATATAAGCCCATATACGCCATTATCATCTAATTTTTGCGTTTTCAGGAAAACCCAGCGTGTGCATGCAAATACAGTATATGTGCGCTTACAGGTCGAAATGCGCCCTGAAAATAAATCCAATTTTTTGATTTTTGAACATACTTAAGATTTGAGCGAGGAAAGGTTTGTTGAACGAGTTGGGTTGAGTCAAAACGAAACCGGTGAGTCCCGGTGTTCTGACAATTTGTGCTGCCTTGTCAAAAAATGCTACCATAATGCAAAGCGATCGTAAAGTAATGTAATGTTGCAATATGAATCAGTTTACAGTACTAACTTTGTTTGTTAGCTTATTATAATATAAACAGATGTTATAGGGAGTTGGATAAGCACAAATTGACAGAACACCGGCGGTCCAACAATCAAAGATTATTTCAATCTGAATTCCAGGCCTCCCAGTGCCCGCACATTGCACTACATTCCGTGCATGCAATCAATACTGGATGCGAGGTTGAGTGTGTGAAGACAGTGGGATATCTGACTGACTCTGCGTGCAGTAAGGAAGTGAAAACATTGGTCTGAACAGCTGATTGTAGATGGCTTTTTAAGGTATTTTTTGGGATATTTTAAGGACTTTTTCCTTCTTTAATTTTCTAGATTCCCCAAAAAAAATTCTCCATATATTTTTCTTTGAAGCCAAATATTTCTTTTATTTTGCTATTGGCGAATTTGGTGAGCGCCAGCGGAAGCCCTGGCATTAGCCCCTTGGGCCTTTTGGCCAAGCGGGCAAAAAATTTGAGCATCTTAGATCATAGAATAAGGGAGCTAGAGCTGTTTAAAGTTTTGCAGAAGACGCCACCTGGTGGCCAAACCAAGAATCGCAGCATGACCAAAATCGAACTTGGGGCTAGATCTTGGGCTCATATACATGCAAATAAAATAGGAATAGGATCCACTGAGAACTGAGGGCGCTATGGCGCTGAAACCGAATCGGCTCATTTTATCACCATTGACCTAAATAAGCTTTAAAATTGGGTCAAATCAAAAACCCATTACATATATGATGAACCCTTGGCAGAGCAATCTATAAAAAAATCTGAGCATTTAGCTCATAGAATAAGGGAGCTAGAGCTGTTTGAAGTTTTGCAGAAAAAGCTGCCTGTTGGCAAAACAATGAGTAGCTGCACGCCCAAAATCGAACTCTGGCTAGATCTTTGGCCCATATACATGAATATAAAATATGAAAAGGATCTGTGGAAAACTGAAATCGCGCAGAAATGACAATTGTGCACGCACAAGTCTGATTGGGCCTGTCGGCCAAGCGGGCTAAATATGGCAGGTAGATTATAACTACCTGGAGTGAAAACGGTTATGGGTTTTTTTTTTTTTTTTTTAAATGTGATTTTGTCTGTCTGTCTGGAGCCCAGCTTGAAATGTGCTCCGATAAATTGATTATTCTTTCTCATTTTTTCAGGCATAGACGTGCTTACCGAAGAGCAGCTATCCACAATGTCCCCCACTGCAGCTGCCGTAGCAAAGATTGTGAAGCCTGGCATGAAACTAACAGAGGTAAGAATTGCTCATCCATTTCAGACTGTCTCCTCTGATGTCCTTTCTCCTCTGATTATGGGTGGAGCCCATTGTAAGCCTGTTTCCTCCAGAATGGCACATCTCTCCTCCTTTGTGTCCAGCTGGACAGTGCATATGTGGAGGCTCAGGATCAGCTGCAGATGGAGAGAATGGAGAACAAGCGGGTCAACAAGCACCTGGACGAGATTGTGCAGGAGGTGGAGGCCAAAGCCCCTCTTCTGAAGAGGCAGCGGGACGAGTTTGAGCGCATGCAGAAGTCAGTCGCCAGCCTCTCCACCAAGCTGGAGCAAGCCATGAGGGTGGGGTGAAGAGTGTGGTTGGTGCCAGCGGGTCCGTGCTGTTCATTTTAGCATTTAATCGTGATGAGTTGATACCTGCTATGATTTCAGGAGGTTTGTCGCCTGCAAAATGAGTCGGATGAGGCCAACCAGCGCGCCTCTGTGCTGGAAAGGGACAACCAGAGGTTTGAGCTGCAGCTCGGTGACCTTTCGCGACAGGTTAGCCGGATGAATTTTAATCCAAAATGGCAGAACATTTGGTTTGTGTTTTCGTTATTAGAAATTGCAACATTGTGTTTTGCTGCAGGTCCGCATTCTGCTAATTGAGCTGGAGGAGGCTCGTGGGAATCATGTGATCCGAGACGAGGAGGACCTGAGCTCAGCTGATGTCATCAGGAGCTCTGAGGTCATCTCCCAGCACCTCGTGACGTTCCGTAACGTGGAGGAGCTGCAGCAGCAGAACCAGCGCCTCCTGGTGGTACTGAGGGATCTGGCCGAAGCTCAGGAAAAAGAGGAAATGGAGGGCGATTCTTCGAGGTACCAGAGCGACAATGATGTGTACTCATATACTTTGGGTTTAGCCATCATTAAAACTGTTGGATGGGTGGAACAGGACTTCAGATGGTCCTTATTCCAAAGCTTTGTGAAGATTGAGGTGTCAGTAAGTCAGGGAAACCATCTTATCTCCCTCTCATCTTGTGCTCCTAGATTTGATTGGCATACCTCCCGCAGCCTTTCAAGTAGGAGTGAATGACCATACTTCAGCACTCTATTTTTGCAGCCTTTTGTTACCATAGTACTGCCTATCACGCATTGGGCATTGGTTTTTGGTTCACAATCTCAGATTTCTGATCCTATGCTTGCCGACTGGGTGTGAGCATTTAGGCATATGAGCTCAGTTAACTGCTGCGTTAATTTGAGTATTTTAATATAGTCTTGTTTGTCCATAGCGAATTGACAGAATTTGTTTTTACATTGCCTTCCATTTTCAGGCACCATCATGTTTGATACAGATGGCCTCAGGAGAATTTCTAAATTGGTGTGGTGTTTTCACTTGTTGTCTTACTGCAGGTCAGGTTAAGGGCTGTAGGTATACATTTTAGTTTGTGGAGTCATGTCTCTCTCCCCGCCCCCCCGGAGGCAGAGGGGAGGCATTGTCTTTGGCTCGGTTCCTGTTCGCGTTTGTGTTCGTGATCACGTCGCGTCGCCATTCCCTCTTCATTTCCGGAGCGTAACTCCAAAACCATTTGCATGCTCTGAACGAAACTGTATCCTCACTAAAGTCCTGAAGTGGTGGCTTTTGGCATGAGCCCCTCTCTCTGTCTGTCCCGATGTGATGAATTTTTGTCCGGAGCATAACTCCTAATCCATTCGCATGATCTTAACGAAACTTTGCACACTTATTACTTAGGTCCTGCACTGGTGCCTTCTAGTCTGTGCCTGTCCGTTTGGTGGGTTTGGGGGCCGGGCGGGCGGGGGGGCTGAGGGAGAGAGAGGGAGAGACACGTTTTTACAAGTAAAAACACATTCTAGTTCTAAATTGGTATGGTGTTTTCACTTGTTTTCGTAGTGCATCTTAGGATGAGGGCTGTAGATATACAACCCCAATTCCGAAATAGTTGGAACAAAGTGTAAATTGTGAATAAAATCAAAACGCAATGACTTTCAAATCACACCCGCCAGTATTTTATTGAAAATAGAACAGAGATAACATAGCAAATGTTGAAACTGAGAAATTTTACAATTTTTATCCACAAAATGAGCTCATTTCAAATTTGATGGCTGCTTTAGGTCTCAAAAAAGTTGGGATGGGGCCTGTTTACCATGGTGTGACATCCCCTCTTCTTTTTAACACAGAGTGAAGGCGTGTGGGCATTGAGGAGATAAGTTTCTGGAGTTTAGCCAAACTCTAGTTTAATACAGGCTTCCAGCTGCTGGAGAGTTTTGGGTCTCCTTCGATGGACTTTTTGTTTAATTATGCGCCAAGTGTTCTCAATCAGTGAATGAACAGGACTGCAGGCAGGGCAGTTCAGCACACGGACACTCCTACTATGAAGCCCTGCACAAGGCCTTCCCCGGGATAGAGGTCGTCTGGAGGGGAGCATATGTTGCTCTAAAACCTATATATACCTTTTAGCATTCATGGTGCTTTTTAAAACACCCAAGTGTCCCTCACCATATGCACTAATTCATCCCCATACCATCAGAGATGCTGGCTTTTGAACTGAATGCTGATAACTTGAGGGTTTGGCGTTATCCTCTTTACATACCTGCAAACTAGTCACCTTTCGGCGAAATTCGCCGTTTTGATCCCAAAATTGGTCACTTACGTGAATCGTGGAGATCCGAAGATTTTTTTTTTTGGGGGGGGGGGTAGGCAGGCAGGCAGGCAGACAGACAGACTACGGACGTTATAGTGTAGCAACATTCTATAATGTTGGTCTGCCTGTCGTTCCATGACTGCCAGTTACAAAGTTAGAACCTAGTCTCGCGCAGTAACGCGCGCTTCCTTTCCATTGGAGCTCTGGTTGCTTACGAATATTCCAGACTCAGACTGCAAACAAACCACTGTCACTTTCACTGTCTCTGCGTCAAAGTCCCCTTTTGATCGACTTTGTAGTGCCAACCTGAACAACTGCTCTGGGAAGAAATACAAAGGATTTTGTTGCTGTTACGTGTGCTGAGGTAATAAGTCTTGTATAGTGCCAGCAATATGTGCATAAATGATATTTTAACCTTATACATGCAAAACATCAAGTTTAAGACATAATATGTCAGCTAGCTCCAGACGTCTGAAGATGATATCCTACTCGTCAGATATGAAAACGAACAGCTAATAAGCTCAGTGGTGTGACCCTCAATGTCCCTTGTCACATTGGATGTTTTTCAAATACAGAAAGCACTCGATCAGAGCGCTTTTTGAGAGACAGAAAGCAGACGGGGTTTTTGTGTCACCTGCGACAGCAGGAGACACTTAGGTGTTGCTTTTCGGCGGCGTCGGCGGCATCCAAGAATTGGTGCTCTACCTTCTGTTGGGGTTGACGAATTTTGATCATATTTGGGCCGTAGGCATATGGTGTGGATACCACGCTCGAGTTCGATTTTGGAGCGATTTCGACTGAAACTAATTTGCATACTGCAATCTGATTGCTTGTTGGGTTTCCGTGCTCTATCTTCTGTTGGGGTAAACAGATTTTGATCATATTTGGGCCGTAGGCTTATGGTGTGGATACCACGCTCGAATTCGATTAAGGAGCGATTTCCACTGAAACTAATTTGCATACTGCAATCTGATTGGTTGTTGGGTTCCCGTGCTTTATCTTCTGTTGGAGTTGACGGATTTTGATCAGTTTTGGGCCGTCGGCTTATGGTGTGGATACCACGCTCGAGTTCGATTAAGGAGCGATTTCGACCGAAACTAATTTGCATACTGCAATCTGATTGGTTGTTGGGTTTCCGTGCTTTATCTTCTGTTGGGGTTGACGGATTTTGATCAAATTTGAGTTGTAGGCCTATGGTGTGGATAGCACGCTCAAGTTCGATTTCGGAGCGATTCCGTCCATAACTAATTTGCATACTGCAATCTGATTGGTCATTAGGTTTCCGTGCTCTATCTTTTGTTGTAGTTGGTGGATTTTTTTCAGATTTGGGATGAAGGTTTTCTCTTTGGATACCATGCTCGAGTTTGATTTTGGAGTGATTTCCATCGTGACTCATGTGCAAACTGCAATTAAATTGGTTGTTCTTTGTTTTTGTTTTTTTTTTGGAAAAGGTCCTCACTAAAGCTTCTTTCGTCAATATGTCACTCCTGTTCATCTCAAATAATTTGCATATTTTTAGCATCGACTCTTGCCAAGTATCAGGAAACGTACTATGAATTCGAAGACAATAGAAATAAACTGTTTCATCTCTATGGTAAGTCAGTTTTGATGTGAATGTATTCAAAAACCTTTCCCTGCTGTTGGCACCTGTGGAGGTTTGCAGAATGTTTTGTACAACTACTTTTGCCATATCAAATTCTGCAAGCCTTCACGCTGTGATCCGCCTCCTCGCGATGGTGCCGGTAACACCATATAACCTGCTCACAGTCTTTTCTTACCATATTCGCCTTTATGTACTTTGTGGCAACTCACACATTACCCTGCTAGTCTCACCTTCCCGGTGTGTACTCACAGTTTAAATGTAGTATACATTTCTATCCCCTCTCTCCCCAATAACTACAACTGCCACTTTACTGTACTACTTACTCGATAAACATTTGTCTGCCCTTTCCTTATTGTTCTGTTATTTTTTTACAGACCATTTCGCAGGTGACACATATACTTCACAGAATTCTAGTTTTTTCTAAAATAAGCAACCTAGAGTCTTTTCAAATCCCCATGACAACCGCTTGTTTTAGCAGTTGTTGCACAAACAGCAGTAGCAGCAGTTGTTGAGCACAAGCAAGCTATTGTATCAAAGACGTTAGCGAAACTTTTATCGGCGTCAACGAGGAACTAATATTGTTCTTTACCAAGTCGAGGGCGAGTGATTAGCCCTTGTTTTTGGCGAGAATGACAATTACTGTTTGTGTTTTTATGTCATTAACTGAGTGCGGTAGATTGTCATTTTTTCTGTTGGAAGAACTTAACTATCTTCATGGTCAGCTATCAAAAAAATAGCCTGATAAACCCGCTCCTCGTAATTCACTGGGGCGGGTTTACCAGGCTACAAAAAAGCCCCTGACGTCGAGTGTTTTTTTTTTTTTTTTTCTTGGAGTACGCTAACTTTTATCAGCGTCAACGAGTAACTGTTATTGTTATTTACCATGACAAGGATGAGCGATTTAGCCCTTGTTTTTGCGTTAGAAGCTAACGAAGATGGCACCGAACATTACCATTTGTGTGGTATTGATCTATAGGTTGCCATTTTTTTTCTGAAGACGAACTACATTCTCATGAGTTTGCAGGTATGTCTTTAGCCCGGAGGACACAACGCCCATGATTACCGACATGAATGACAATTTGGACTCGTCTGAACACTGGCCACTTTGCCACTTTGTTGCAGTCCATTTTAAATAAGCCTTGGCCCACAGAACACGCCGTCACTTCTGGATCATGCTCAACAATGGCTTTCTTTTTGCATGATAGAGTTTTAGGTGGCATCTGTGGATGGCACGGCGGACTGTGTTTACAGACAGTGGTTTCTTGAAGTATTCCTGGGTCCATTTAGTAATGTCAATGCCAGAATCATGCCGGAGAGTGACGCAGTGGCGTCTGAGGGCCCAAAGATCACGGGCATCCAGTAAAGGTCTTCGGTCTTGTCCCTTACGCACAGAAATTTTTCCAGTTTCTCTGAATCTTTTGATGATCTTGTGCACTGTCAATGATGAGACCTTCAAAGCCTTTGCAATTTGTCGTGGAGGAATATTGTTTTTAAAGTATTCCACAATTTTTTTTACGCAAGCCTTCACAGGTTGGAGAGCTTCTACTGAGAGACTCAGTCTCTCTAAGACATCCCATTTATAGCCAATCATGTCACACACCTGATACCAGTTAATGTAGTTACTTGCTAAATGTTCTTTTAGCCGATTCTCTAATATATTAATTTTTTCAGTGCTTTTTAGCCTGTGTCCCAACTTTTTTGAGACCTTTGCAGCTAGAAAATTTGAACTGCGCTCATTATGTGGATAAAAATGTAAAATATCTCAGTTTCAACATGTGAAATGTTATTTATGTTCTCTTGTAAATAACATATTGACTCATGTGATCTTAAAGTCATAGAATTTTGATTTTATTCATAATTTACACTTTTTCCCAACTATTTTTGAATTGGGGTCGTACGTAGTAATTTGTGGGGTTTTGATTGGCGCAGTGGGCTCTGCACATGGCAAGATGTGGGGACTCTCCTCTCCGCAGACGCACAGAGCTGGAGCAGAGTCTGGATAAGATGCAGAGTGATCTGGAACAGCTGAGAGAGCAGCGCCACCGCCACATGCAGATCACTGAGTCCATCGTGCGGCAGAGAGACATGTACCGCATCCTACTGGCCCAAACCACCGGTGTCAGCTTCCCAGCACAAGGTGAGTGAGCCGGGGCCCACCTGTGCCCCTCTCTCTGGGACTGCTGGCTACCACAACTGCGTGTGTTTATTTCCAGTACAGAGGCACGATATTGTGGACTTTTCCTCTCCTAACTTTTAAGAGCGTGAAAAAGATTAGTTGTTTGAAATGTATAGTTTTTTTTTTTTTTTGCATCTCCAATCTCAACCGAATCTGCAATGTCCAATTAGGGAATTATGTACAAGCACTTGGGCTTTATCGCATATGCGGACCCCTGTTGCCAACTCAAGAGAGAGTACACAGCTCGCTGCTCTCCTCCGAAGCACACGCCCATTAGCCACTGCTTCTTATTCATTCACTGGCTGAGACTTTGCAAGCTCAGAAGGAGGGCGGAGGATACCTGAGCATAGGCGAGCCCAGAATCTTCCTTATGAGCGCCCGTCTGGCCAACAGGAGGCGCCTAGGGGAACTATATCTACATAACCCTTCCAGCAGACCCTTCCAGATTTGCATCCCTGTAGCACATTGGCCAATTGCGCGCTACTTCTGAAAAGACCTGCTGACCACTGCTGTTTGGTACGGGGCCGGGATCGAGCCCGCACCGTGATGGTCACTTCTGCTTTGCAACGCAATGCTTTTTCTGATGAAATGTATAGTTACAAATGATGGTGCTTACGGACTTCAGCAGGAGCCAAATTGATTTGTGCCTTTATTTACATGGAGAGAGGCAAGTTAATTGCAAAGCTCACTGACTAGGGCATCTTGACAATAGGACAGTGCAACAAACGCACAACCTCGTATACCGCTGGTGCAAGCAAGTGTAAAGTGTACACTGCTGATCGCTTGCATTATGGAAACCTGGGAAAACTTTTTTTGAAGAAGAAGAACATCTCTTGATAGAAACCTGAAAAGGGTCCCATGCTTTGTCATTCCCAGGTGTGACTCCAGATGAGTGGTCTCTGACATCCACCCGCTGCTGCGCCCCTGCAGTCACGCCCACAACTGCCACACCCGTGCAGGTCACCGCAGCCGAGTCCACCGAGGCCGCAGAGGCCAAGGCTGCCCTTAAACAGGTCTGTTCTCCTCAGAGGTCTTTGTTCTAGCCCTGTGATATGCTGATCACTAGAGGGCAGTGTTTAATTTCAGATTTTATTTTTTTTGCTTTGCACTATCTTGATGAATTGCTAATTTAACTACAGTTTAGCCATAATTATTTGAATAGTGGCACAATTCTGAATCATACAGACAGAATTAAGATTATTTTAATTCTGTTGGCCAATGTCATTTCTTACCATTCAGCTTCAGGAAGTGTTCACCATGTACAAGAAAGAAAAGGCTGAGAATGTCAAGATACTCAATGAGCAAAATGAGAAGCTTCAGGAGCAGGCCTCTGCACTTCGCTCTCAAAACACCAAAATATCCACTCAGCTGGGATTTGCTTCAAAGCAGTGAGCCAGTTGAATATTACATATGCTTTACTTCTATCCCGCGAGCTAAGAAATTTCATGTAAAGTATTATTATCCCCCGCCAACACGAAGTGGGAGGGGGATATAGGTTTGACGTCCGTCCATCCGTGCGTCCGTCCGTCCGTCCGAGATAAAGGGGACAGCTTTACTCAGAAACTACTACAGATACAGTAACCAAATTTGGTGTGTAGCTTCAGACCATAAAGGCCTTGATTGAGTTCGAAAATGAGAAGCGCACGACTGGCGGGGGATGTTGTAGATCATGTCGACTTGTTTATTCTGGATTATTGACTACATATTCTGTATAATATCTATTTCATGATTACTATGAATGTGTTTGGTGTATTTGCAACCAGATAAGTTTATGTGAGTAAGACTGTTCCTTCTTGGAAGTTTGTAAGAATGTTCAGGCGTCTGAATACTCAGATTTTGTACAAAACCCAAAACCAGTGAAGTTGTCACGTCGTGTAAATCGTAAATAAAAACAGAATACAATGATTTGCAAATCCTTTTCAACCTATATTAAATCGAATACACTGCAAAGACAAGTTACTTAATGTTCGAACAGGTAAACTTTGTAATTTTTTGCAAATATTGGCTCATTTGGAATTTGATGCCTGCAACATGCTTCAAAAAAGCTGGCACAAGTGGCCAAAAAGACTGAGAGAGTTGAGGAATGCTCATCAAACACTTATTTGGAACATCCCACAGGTGAACAGGCTAATTGGGAACAGGTGGGTGCCATGATTGGCTATAAAAGCAGCTTCCCTGAAATGCTCAGTCATTCACAAACAAGGATGGGGCGAGGGTCACCACTTAGTGAATAAATGCGTGAGCTGATTGTCGAACAGTTTAAAAACAACATTCCTCAACGAGCTATTGCAAGAAATTTAGGGATTTCATCATCTACGGTCCGTAATATTGTCAAACGGGTCAGAGAATCTGGAGAAATCACTGCACGTAAGCGACAAGGCCGAAAACCAACATTGAATGCCCGTGACCTTCGATCCCTCAGGCGGTACTGCATCAACTAGAATTCTGTGAAGTATATGTGTCACCTGCGAAATATTTATTGAGTAAGTAGTACAGTAAAGTGGCAGTTGTAGTTATTGGGGAGAGAGGGGAGAGAAATGTATACTACATTTGAACTCTGAGTACACACCGGGAAGGTGAGACTAGCAGGGTAATGTGAGAGTTTCTACAAACTCCATAAAGGTGAATATGGTAAGAAAAGACTGTGAGCAGGTTATATGGTGTTACCGGCACCACCGCGAGGAGGCGGATCGCAGCGTGAAGGCTTGCAGAATTTGAAATGGCAAAAGTAGTTGTACAAAACATTCTGCAAACCTCCACAGGTGCCAACAACAGGGAAAGGTTGGCATAAGTAACGATGGAAATCACTCCAGAATCAAACTCGAGCATGGTATCCATAGAGAAAGCCTTTATCCCAAATCTGAAAAAAATCCACCAACTACAACAAAAGATGGAGCACGGAAACCCAACAACAATTAGACTGCAGTATGCAAATTATTTTCAGTCGAAATCGCTCCGAAATCGAACTCGAGCGTGGTATCCACACCATAAGCCTACGACCCAAATCTGATCAAAATCCGTCAACCCCAACAGAAGATAGAGCATGGAAACCAATTCTTGGACGCCGCCGAAAAGCAACACCTAAGTGTCTCCTGCTGTCACAGGTGACACAATAACCGACATTAGTGTGTAAAGGACATCACCACATGGGCTCAGGAACACTTCAGAAAACCACTGTCAGTAACTACAGTTCGTCGCTACATCTGCAAGTGCAAGTTAAAACTCTACAATGCAAAGCAAAAGCCATTTATCAACAGCACCCAGAAACGCCGCCGGCTTCGCTGGGCCCAAGCTCATCTAAGATGGACTGATGCAAAGTGGAAAAGTGTTCTGTGGTCCGACGAGTCCACATTTCAAATTGTTTTTGGAAACTGTGGACGTCCTGTCCTCCAGACCAAAGAGGAAAAGAACCATTCGGACTGTTATAGGCGCATAGTTCAAAAGCCAGCATCTGTGATGGTATGGGGGTGTATTAGTGCCCAAGGCATGGGCAACTTACACATATGTGAAGGCACCATTAATGCTGAAAGGTACATACAGGTTTTGGAGCAACATATGTTGCCATCCAAGCAACGTCTTTTTCATGGACGCCCCTGCTTATTTCAGCAAGACAATGCCAAGCCACATTCTGCTCGTGTTACAACAGCATGGCTCCGTAGTAAAAGGGTGCGGGTACTAGACTGGCCTGCCTGTAGTCCAGACCTGTCTCCCATTGAAAATGTGTGGCGCATTATGAAGCGTAAAATACGACAACGGAGACCCCGGACTGTTGAACAACTTAAGCTGTACATCAAGCAAGAATGGGAAAGAGTTCCACCTGAAAAGCTTCAAAAATTGGTCTCCTCAGTTCCCGAACGTTTACTGAGTGTCGTTAAAAGGAAAGGTAAAAAGGCCGCTGTGCCAACTTTTTTGCAATGTGTTGCTGCCTTTTGAATTCTAAGTTAATGATTATTTGCAAAAAAAAAAAAAAAAAAAGTTTCTCAGTTTGAACATTAAACATCTTGTCTTTGCAGTGTATTGAATTGAATATAAGTTGAAAAGGATTTGCAAATCATTGTATTCTTTTTTTATCTACGATTTTCATAATGTGCCAACTTCACTGGTTTTGGGTTTGTAGATTATTTCTACTTCGAAAAACTCACCTTTTTTCCCCATCTCAGGAACGAGATGCTTCAGGACAGTGTTGAAGGTTACCGGCGTGAAATTGCTGCACTTCTGGAAAAGGGCCAAAAAACATCTGCCACAGCTCAAAAACAGGCAGGGATCATCCACACCATGACCCAAGACCTACGTGCAGCCAATGAGCGGCTGGCCATGGCTGAGGTGTGTGCGCGTGTGCGCGCGCGTGAATGTTTGGTTGGGGTGGTGTCAGAACTTTGGTAGTCTATGTCAATCGCAATAAGATTCCACTTAATTTGACTTTGTGGCCAGAAAAATTACTATGTACTTGTAGCACACATTCCTCAAAAAGAGGTTTGAAGATGAGTAGAAAAACAAGAAAACATGATGGCGTTTAATGCACTGAAACCATCGAATGAGTGGTTGAAAACTGCTATTATGGAAATATCATTCAAATATTTAACCAGCAGTGATTCAGGTGAATAAAAGTATTGTCACCAGGTGTGTGGCCATGTATAGACGGTTAAAGGGATAGTTCGGGATTTTTCACATGAATCTGTATGGCATCACCGCCTTTAGTCTCGTGCACACACACTGACTTTCCCCCGACAGTGTCCTGTGAGCCGAATTCTGTCCAGTTTTGGTCAAAGCGAAAGTAGTTCCGGCAGGTTTCCTGGGGTCTGCAAAGTAAAACGTTTTTCTTCTCAAAACAGTATGTGTTCGAACGAGTGATTTATTTGCATAACAAAACTCTGGTATTCCAAAAAGTCACATCTTGTAATTGCTTGGGGCTACTTTCTCTCAATAGCGATCACTGCGCGCTGTTACTGCTAACAGCTGTGCGCACTAGCCAACTACTTTCATCGGTTGTTCGACAGTGTTTACATATTCCAGCCAGAGGAGGATGTCCCCCTACGGTCGAGGACGGCAGACTCGAGAGAAACTACTACTTCTTAGCGAACTGACCCAGGGATAACCGGAGCACTCGGAGTAACTTTCCAAAGGATTTTATTATTATTTCGGGAAGACGCTGGTGCGTCGACACCAAAATAAATATGTATGCTGGGTGCTGCGGTCATCCCTCGCTCTAGTAGCTGAGAAAGGTAGCCAATTTTGTCTTGATTATGCTAGCCAACGCTGTGACTGGAGTCCTGGACTTCTCATTCAAACCTAGAAACCATCCACACCCGTCCACGTAGTTTCTGACGATTGTAATAACAGTACAACAATAACAAAACATATTATGTTTCATAAGCTTCACTGGTAATATGACACCGATAGATGAATCTATGTTGCGCTTACATAGCCCTCGGTGCATCACCAGAAGGCTATGCACGGATGCTATAGAAAATCTGAAGTACAATTTTGTTTACCTGGGGTGTAGGGACAGCAGAGCTCAGGTGTTCGACAGTGTTTACCGACTACAGACCTACGACGCTAACGAGCTAGTTCTAGAGCTTGAGTGAGAAGTTCATCAGCTTCTCCAGAAAATAGTTTATTTGATAAAAATGGTGCGCACTTGCGATTATCCAGGCTGTACCAACAAAGACGTGAGTGAGTCTCCTCACACAGCCCATCGCTTCCCTGTGACGGACAACTTTGGCTACTTTCTCTGGGCTTCCAAGTGCACACCAAACTACTAAAAATGAAAAAGCTTCGCGTTTGCAGTGTGCACTTCAGTGAGGACGACTACTTTCCTTCAAGACAGAGGAAGAGACGGGTTTTGAAGAGCTCTGCTGTCCCTACACCCCGGGTAAACAAAATTGTACTAATGATTTTCTATAGCATCCGTGCATAGCCTTCTGGTGCTGCACCGAGGGCTATGTAAGCGCAACATAGATTCATCTATCGGTGTCATATTACCAGTGAAGCTTATGAAACATAATATGTTTCGTTATTGTTGTACTGTTATTACAATCGTCAGAAACTACGTGGACGGGTGTGGATGGTTTCTAGGTTTGAATCAGAAGTCCAGGACTCCAGTCACAGCGTTGGCTAGCATAATCAAGACAAACTTGGCTACCTTTCTCAGCTACTAGAGCGAGGGATGACCGCAGCGCCCAGCATACATATTTATTTTGGTGTCGACGCACCAGCGTCTTACCGAAATAATAATGAAATCCTTTGGAAAGTTACTCCGAGTGCTCCGGTTATCCCTGGGTCAGTTCGCTAAGAAGTAGTAGTTTCTCTCGAGTCTGCCGTCCTCGACCGTAAGGAGACATCCTCCTCTGGCTGGAATATTTGAACACTGTCGAACAACTGATGAAAGTAGTTGGCTAGTGCGCACAGCTGTTAGCAGTGACAGCGCGCAGTGATCGCTATTGAGAGAAAGCAGCCCCAAGCAATTACAAGATGTGACTTTTTGGAATACCAGGGTTTTGTTTTGCAAATAAATCACTCGTTCGAACACATACTGTTTTGAGAAGAAAAACGTTTTACTTTGCAGACCCCAGGAAACCTGCCGGAACTACTTTCGCTTTGACCAAAACTGGACAGAACTCGGCTCACAGGACACTGTCGGTGGAAAGTCAGTGTGTGTGCACGAGACGAAAGACGGTGATGCCATACAGATTCATGTGAAAAATCCCGAACTATCCCTTTAAATGCTATGTAACCATAGCTGCAATCCCGATACTATTTTGCTTTTATTTCTACTTTGATATGCAAAAGGGTAACAGACTTCCCTCCTAGGGTAAGGGAGGCACTGCTACCCTTTAAAGTAGGCTAAATAGAGGTTATTTTTGGAATGGGAGGGGGTAACGGGGTTATCCTGGAATGGTCCAAAATACAATGGGCTTTTTTTGTGCCTCATTTGGGGGGGCACTGAGGGGGTGGTTGGGGTTTGTTGTTTTGTGTTGTTTTGTGTTTCTCTTACACTACTGTGGGGAATGGTTAGATTGTCATCTTTTCAAAATAATTGATGGTGCCTGATGACGTTGGAAATGGCAGCACCAATAAAAATTTAACATGGGTTTCATGGAACGTGAAGGGTCTTGGGATTGCCTCTAAAAGAGGCCAAGTTTTCTCTCATCTCAAATCATTGAAAGCAGATGTTATTTTTCTTCAAGAGACCCACCTCAGTGCCAGTGATCAGCGTAGGTTGAGGACAAATTGGATTTCGCAGGTATATCAAGCACCTTTTCCTCGAAGAGCTAGGGGTGTCGCTATTTTATTTAGCAAAAATATTCAATTTTGTCTTGAATCTATGGTGGCGGACCCATATGGCAGATACCTAATGATCACAGGTCATATAAATTGCTTTCCAATAATAATGATGAACATTTATGGTCCAAATGCTATTGATTGTGATTTTTTTCGTAAAATTTTTGATTTGATACCAGCTCTGAATTCCAATGTTATCATTGCAGGTGATTTCAATTGTTACCTAGACCCATTATTAGACAGACTCTCAACAAAAAAAGCATTTTACATTATCTGCTGTTCAAACTTTGAACGATTTGATTAAAACTAGGAATATGATTGATATCTGGCGCTTACAACATCCTGCAGACAGAGATTTCTCTTTCTATTCTCCTGTTCATAATTCTTATACTAGAATTGATTATTTTTTGGTATCTTCTGGACTGATTTCTAATACTACTAATTCTAAGTATCATAATATTATAATATCAGATCATAGTCCGGTCTCACTCCAATTCCAAAATATTCTGTCTAAACCAAATTTGCATCAAGCAAATAGGCCTACTAGCCGCAGCGGCCTCCATTTTAATACGAGGACAGATGAACAATGCGCTGGTCCCCGTGGCATGGCGTAGTTAATCCCGGGCAGCTAGCTAGCTAGCTAACTCTCCTTGTAACATGATCATTGCTTAACCTGGCTCCCCCTAGGGAGGGGGGCGGCAGGTAATGGCCACGGGCTGACAGACAGAGTGACAGAAACACACACACACACACACACACACACACACACAGACATGATCATTGCTTGACCTGGCTCCCCCCTTAGGGGACTCATAAAATACTTTCCCAGCTGTAATTGCATATCCTTTCTCTGCCTGGAGATATTAATATTTACCAATAAACATTTAATTCAGTAAATTAGTTTAAAATGTCATATCATCAATTAAAAAAAAATCAAAATAACATTTATTATGTGAAGTGAATTATTTATATTTGCAAGACAATAAGACGGAACATTTCTGCTTGGCAAATCGATGAGAGTACTACTGTTTTCTATGCTACATGAACGTGTCAACATCAAGAAGGAACTTCGGTTTTTAATTGCGTGCCGTGCTCGAGAGAGAGCGTTGGGAAGGACGGTTGAAGACCGTTCATCGGTCTCTATGGAGCTTGAGCGCGTGCAGCACTTATCAGTCAGCTTCACAACGCATCAGGTGAGGCCAATCTACAGTAAGGGTAATGTTTGGGATTTTGAGGTCTTTTACCGCAATGGCTATTTTATTTCCCCATATGTGAAAAGTCAGTCATTAATATTTTGTAACTGAGGCTTAAACCCTTTTATGGCTTTCTAATGTAACAAGCTAGAGGCATTAGTTTAGATGTACTTGCGCAACTTCAGGCGAACGTTAGCTAACGTTAGCTCGCTAGCTAGCAAGCTCGTCAATCGTAATTCAAAAGTGGCTAATGTTCAACGTCAAGTAAACTGGCCGGTAGCTTGCTCAGAGGCAGAGGCGTAGCTAGAAATGGGAATTGGGGCGGCACAGACATGGCCCTTTATGACAATTAGGATAGTCCTGGCTAGTTCTCAATTATTTTTCTTTACTGACGTGTTGTCCAATTATCGTAATTGGCAACTGAAGACACGGTTTCTATCTATACGCGATCTAACAGCGATGAAATCCTGGGGTAAATTCCGTAGAACTGAGCATTGGGGTGGACAGAACATCCGTTTCAAACAATTATTAGTCCTGACCTGTTCTCAGTCATTTGCATGATTAACAAAATGTTCACTCCGAGTTTTTGGAGACGACAAGGGTTGAGGGGTATTCCGTGCATTGCATGCCTATTTCTATTAGAAAGCAGCAGAAAATCTCTTAATGGAGTGACCTTGCAGTCTTATCAGTTGTGTTGTTGTCCTCATAAATATGTGTAACGTTTCTGTGCTCTCACAGCTAAATGCTGACATACATGATTTACTGGCCATTCAGCTGGATTCACGACAGTTTCTGTACTCAAAAAACGGGTAACTTACTGAAATAAGTGTGTGCTGGGTTTTTAATTAATACATACTGCTCTAATTGGTCCTTTTTGGTCGGTCCGAACGATTCTTTTAAATTGCAGTAGGAGCATTAGGTGGGTTTAAAGGAGCCTTTTTTAAGTACAGAGTACTAGTTTTATGTAATACTGTCTGTACACAGTGACAGTTTTAGCAAAAATGACAAAGTTACTTTTCTAAAACTTACCAACTGCAGCTTTAAAGGCGTTGGCACATCCATACTACAGGGTGGCCCAAAAAAAGTGTCCCTCCTTCCTCTCAGAACTCCAGGGTGGATGAGAACTTGGAAATGAGTGGGCAGGATTGACAAAGCCCTGTTTATGTGGATTAGCGGGTTGGTCACTGGCGTGCCTTACCTTTTCTCTGCTCATCGTGCCATTATTGGCGTTGGCTGAGACAATCTTGTCACCGTTTGGGTTCCGTCCTGTGAACACCAATTTTCCGTCCATGTAACATGAGCAACAAGACCCAATTTTTGAATTCCCTTTTTTTTTTTTTTTAACAAAATAACAGTGATCCCGGTCTAAAACTTCATTTAAACATTTGTTTTTATGTTATTAATGAAATAAACCACATATATACCATTAATTTATAATTTCATCCTGTTAAGTACAGTGGGACCTCTTGGCCACACTTTCTGTGAAATCTGTCATTTATGTATATAAATATGTAATTTACCATAGCTGTAAGGTGCTGGAAAGGCATGAAAATACACCTTGAAAATCCTTGAAAAGTGCCTGAATTTCACTTTGTAAAAGGTGTATGAAGCCTGTAGACAGCATTACAGTGGTGTGTTTCTAGATTTTTGTTTTTCTGTTTAACTATGTTCCATTTATTGTTTGCATCTTTACAAAACATCAAAATCCCAGTTAGTTGGGGGATTATCTTTAACATGACCGCTTTTACAATCGATTTGTAGGTAATGTAAGGACAGATACAGTGATCTGTGGACATGGGGGATACATCCTCAATTCATAATTAAAAAGGGTACAAACCCTGATAAAATCTATAGGCTACATGTTCCTTCATAACTGACTGCGTCAACATCAAAGCAGCTGTTGGGTGTGCTGCGCCAAGGTAAATTGCGCCCCCCCCCCCCCCCCCCCCCAAAATTTTTGGCACCAGCCGCCACTTGGATATTACCATGTCCATCAGTCCTTCCATCTTGTGCGCACATCTTTGGGATTTGATTCCAAGTTTGATGGCTCAGCTGAGTACTGTGAACTCAGAGTCTTAATAAATCTCATCTACAATATATATACATGAAGAAATGAACTTTATACACAAATGACTGTGTGAAGAGAGGATGGACAATGATAAGCATGTTAAATCTTATGCAAAGAAAATTCAACTGCCCTCGGTGAAAATACATAACTGATTTAGTTGACACATGACTTTCTGGATGAAAACCAGCTGCCATTTATATTTTAATGGTAAAATGAATGATAAGAGTTACTGATTCACTGGTTTCAAAATGAAAAGAAATTGGTGCAATGGACCATAGTTGATGGTGAATGATTGCATTTTCTTGATTCACTTTTATGGTGATAGTGAAAACACAGTTTGAATAATATAAACTAAAATTGGAAAAGGATGAATACTCCCAAGTCTCTTGTACAATGCAGTAGTAGGTAGTGACAGTTTTGGCCAGGTTGACTGAAAAAATATATAGGTTGTCAAATACATTTTACAAAGATTTTCAATGGTGTTTTTCCACTGTTTATGAACATTTAGCTTGAGGATTACATTGAAATTAAGGGACCTATACATAGCTCAAATATGTGTCAAGATATCACCATAATGCACCATTTGATGCCATTGTAGGCAAAATTTTCGGAGGGGGCAAACTCCTCCAGACCCCCCCTTAGGAGCTTGTGTCATTGGCACAAGCTCGGTGGCGCAACACCAGACCGCCTACTCACGTGGGTCGCCCGGAGCCAATGACAAACGATGTTATAGATTCTCAGCTTAAAGCAGGATGAGTGCGCTGATTGGATGGTTGTGATCATCTGACCTAGTGGCCATTATTATGAAAGCGTGCAGTGGGTAGACGGAGTTAACCTACCCACTGCAGATGGAGTGTAGGGGTTCCCCAGTGCCGTGGCTAAATTCCCTACCTGGCTCTTTCGACCTGCCACCAAGTCGACCCCGAACCTGTGGGATGTTCCAAATAAGTGTTTGATGAGCATTCCTCAACTCTGTCTATTTTGCCACTTGTGCCAGCTTTTTTGAAACATGTTGCAGGCATCAAATTCCAAATGAGCTAATATTTGCAAAAAATTACAAAGTTTACCTGTTCGAACATTAAGTAACTTGTCTTTGCAGTGTATTCAATTGAATATAGGTTGAAAATGATTTGCAAATCATTGTATTCTGTTTTTATTTACAATTTACACAACGTGCCAACTTCACTGGTTTTGGGTTAGTGTAAACCAAAATAAGATGATGTGGTCATCACTTTCCCCCGCGACGATCAAGTGCCATAACTGTAAATAAATACATTTCGACATCCATTTTCAAATTCAATCTAGATCGAGACCAGCTTATTAAGCAAACAAAATTTGACCCATGTAACCGCCAGTTTTTGAGAGAACGTGTGTGTATAGAATGTGTGACAGACAGACAGACGGACGGAACCCAATCCTATATCCCCCACACTACTTCGTGGCAGGGGGTAATTGTGTCTTTTTGGGAGAAAAGGTCGATATCTAATGTGGCCACCCTTTGCTGTGATTATAGCATTTAATCTTTCAGGCATAGTTTTGACATATTTTTTTTAAATCCCCCTGGCATATAATGCGGGGGATACAGTCATCAGTATGCCTTTCCGTCCGTCTGTAATCATTTCATTTTTAAGCTTTCTCTCTTCTGAAAGAATAACTTGCCACCCATCCTCATGCATCAGCGACTGTTGGTTTCCCCCTGTAATTCATTTGACAAACTAAACTGACAGCATAACCAGACTGTTATTGGAATGCATGTACCTAATGGGTAGAATAGCTGACTGCAGACGCACTAACCCTGTGCCCCGGGCTTAGGCGCTGGGCGGGCGCGAGGCGGAGGCGAGGAGCCTGCTGCAGCTGGAGCTCTCCCGGCTCAGGCAGGAGCTGCAGGAGAAGTCTGCGGTGGAGGAGCAGCAGCGCCAGCTGATGGAGGAGAAGATAAAAAAAGTCCTCATAGGAGCCAGGCAGAAGATCAGCCTGGTTATGGGTCAGTGGCATGTGTCTCCCCGATCCTCAGCTTTGGCGCCCTCTCTCCCCCAGCTCCTGTAATGCTACTATCCCACTGCACTGGCCGTACCACTACTCAATCTGCTCCAGCTGTGTGTCAGAAGCTAAGCTTGGTTAGTACTTAGATGGGAGACAGGCTGGGAAAACAAAGTTGCTGCTGGTAAGGTGTTGGTGGCCAGTAGGTGGCGATCTTCCCTCTGGTGGAATAATCCCCAATTCCCCATTGCAGTGAAGGGGACACTGCACTAAAGGAGACGCTGTCTTTCAGATGAGACGTTAAACCGAGGTCCTGACTCACTGTGGTCATTAAAGATCCTATGACGTTCATCGATAAGAGTAGGGGGTTCCCTACACTCCATCTGCAATGGGTAGGTTAACGCCGTCTACCCACTGCATGCTTTTGTACTCTTTCATAATGGCCACCAGGTGGCAACCGCAAGTCGACGACGGCTGAGGACCAATCAGTGCTGAGCTTACAAATGCGTCGCCAGCAGCAGACGGAATAGCAGAAACAACATGTAAACGGTAAACAATCCGCGATGATCATGGCAGAAAATACTCCCAAAAAAAGGTTATACCGTTGTGCCGAAGGGCTTTCATGCTTGTGCGTGGTATGTCAGTGCGATATAAGATTAGGAAATAAGTTCGCACGTGGAAGACGCCGGCAAACAGTCATTTGCGACAAGTTTTGACATGGGTGGACACAGACTTGGACGAGTTCTGGCCATAGATATATATAGAACACTAGATTGCTGATAGGGTATGCTCAAGTGAAGCATCTGTTCTATGAGCCTATACACCCGGAAGTAAAATTCGCTCATAGACTCCCATTCATTTTTGCGTACTTTAAAATTACATTTTCAAAAACAATTGCGTGCGAGTCTGTGTTATTTTGGTATCGCTGTGCAGAGCAACATTTTGTCTCCCTGAATATGTCCTTTTCGGAGGATGGAAAGTGGCACACTTTCTAAAGCGAAGATCGAAATGTTATTCGGTGTTAACGTTAAAGGGATAGTTCGGGATTTTTCACATGAATCTGTATGGCATCACCGTCTTTAGTCTCGTGCACACACACTGACTTTCCCCCGACAGTGTCCTGTGAGCCGAGTTCTGTCCAGTTTTGGTCAAAGCGAAAGTAGTTCCGGCAGGTTTCCTGGGGTCTGCAAAGTAAAACGTTTTTCTTCTCAAAACAGTATGTGTTCGAACGAGTGATTTATTTGCATAACAAAACCCCGGTATTCCAAAAAGTCACATCTTGTAATTGCTTGGGGCTACTTTCTCTCAATAGCGATCACTGCGCGCTGTCACTGCTAACAGCTGTGCGCACTAGCCAACTACTTTCATCAGTTGTTCGACAGTGTTCACATATTCCAGCCAGAGGAGGATGTCTCCTTACGGTCGAGGACGGTAGACTCGAGAGAAACTACTACTTCTTAGCGAACTGACCCAGGGATAACCGGAGCACTCGGAGTAACTTTCCAAAGGATTTCATTATTATTTCGGGAAGACGCTGGTGCGTCGACACCAAAATAAATATGTATGCTGGTTGCTGCGGTCATCCCTCGCTCTAGTAGCTGAGAAAGGTAGCCAAGTTTGTCTTGATTATGCTCGCCAACGCTGTGACTGGAGTCATGGACTTCTCATTCAAACCTAGAAACCATCCACACCCGTCCACGTAGTTTCTGACGATTGTAATAACAGTACAGCAATAACAATACATATTATGTTTCATAAGCTTCACTGGTAATATGACACCGATAGATGAATCTATGTTGCGCTTACATAGCCCTCGGTGCATCACCAGGAGGCTATGCACGGATGCTATAGAAAATCTTTAGTACAATTTTGTTTACCTGGGGTGTAGGGACAGCAGAGCTCAGTTGTTCGACAGTGTTTACCGACAACAGACCTACGACGCTAACTTGCTAGTTCGAGAGCTAGAGTGAGAAGTTCATCAGCTTCTCCAGAAAATAGTTTATTTGATAAAAACGGTGCGCACTTGCGATTATCCAGTCTGTACCAACAAAGACGTGAGTGAGTCTCCTCATACAGTCCATCGCTTCCCTGTGACGGACGTAGCTCTGAGGCAACTTTGGCTACTTGCTCTGGGCTTCCAAGTGTACACCAAACTACTAAAAATGAAAAAGCTTCGCGTGTGCAGTGTGCACGTCAGCGAGGACGACTACTTTCGTTCAGGACAGAGGAAGAGACGGGTTTTGAAGAGCTCTGCTGTTCCTACACCCCAGGTAAACAAAATTGTACTAAAGATTTTCTATAGCATCCGTGCATAGCCTCCTGGTGATGCACCGAGGGCTATGTAAGCGCAACATCGATTCATCTATCAGTGTCATATTACCAGTGAAGCTTATGAAACATAATATGTATTGTTATTGCTGTACTGTTATTACAATCGTCAGAAACTACGTGGATGGGTGTGGATGGTTTCTAGGTTTGAATGAGAAGTCCATGACTCCAGTCACAGCGTTGGCTGGCATAATCAAGACAAACTTGGCTACCTTTCTCAGCTACTAGAGCGAGGGATGACCGTAGCACCCAGCATACATATTTATTTTGGTGTCGACGCACCAGCGTCTTCCCGAAATAATAATAATAATAATAAAATCCTTTGGAAAGTTACTCCGAGTGCTCCGGTTATCCTTGGGTCAGCTCGCTAAGAAGTAGTAGTTTCTCTCGAGTCTGCCGTCCTCGACCGTAAGGAGACATCCTCCTCTGGCTGGAATATGTAAACACTGTCGAACAACTGATGAAAGTAGTTGGCTAGTGCGCACAGCTGTTAGCAGTGACAGCGCGCAGTGATCGCTATTGAGAGAAAGTAGCCCCAAGCAATTACAAGATGTGACTTTTTGGAATACCAGGGTTTTGTTATGCAAATAAATCACTCGTTCGAACACATACTGTTTTGAGAAGAAAAAAGTTTTACTTTGCAGACCCCAGGAAACCTGCCGGAACTACTTTCGCTTTGACCAAAAGTGGTCAGAACTCGGCTCACAGGACACTGTCAGGGGAAAGTCAGTGTGTGTGCACGAGACTAAAGACGGTGATGCCATACAGATTCATGTGAAAAATCCCGAACTATCCCTTTAAAGTACAGCAAAAGTGATGCAACCAAGGCTTTTACCTCTAATCAGATAATTGCTTGGAAGTTACCACCATTAAAAGAAACGTCGATGAATGTCTGTTTACGTTATCAATTACAAGTAGCGAGCAAGCTTGTTAGCCACCTTTTTAATTTTATTTACCACTAAGTCAATGTAGTCCCTGCGACGCCTAGGCAGCTCGCTGGTGACCGTTGTCAATCGCTAGCGTTCGCTTTCAGTCAGCGGTCTGTTCAAGTCAATGGGACGGCTAATTAGCTAGCTAGCACGAAACGAGATTTTTTTCTATTAAAGTGTCTACTTTGCGTTTATACGTTAACTTACGCATGAAACGTTTTATTACAGCTCTTCAAATAAATATTGCTGCAAAAGGCAGCCGCGCATCTCGGCATTTTCTCGCTTATATCTACTTATTTGAAATTGGCCTCATAGGAAACCATTTTAAAGAAGAATTTGGATGTATCAATATTGCGGCCGGGTGCTTCACTTTGCTGATGTCGTCGTATTTACATTATCCAATCTAGTGTTCTAAAAAAAAAAAATATATATATATATATATATATATATATAATCTCTATGGTTCTGGCAGTTCGTGTTGCCACTAAAACGCGAGATTTACATCTGCTGCAGGTGTCATAATCAGTTGATGAGAGTTGATAAAAACCTGTCGCAGATACAGGCAGCAAGAGAGTGATTACAAGCACGAACTGGCGAAGTTGGCCTCACAGCTAAGGGACTTCAAACAGAATCACATTGGCTGGAAGCGCAACATACCACCCCAGGGCCAGGCACCCCCTCACGTGGGTCGCCCGGAGCCAATGACAAACGATGTTATAGATTCTCAGCTTAAAGCAGGATGAGTGCGCTGATTGGATGGTTGTGATCATCTGACCTAGTGGCCATTATTATGAAAGCGTGCAGTGGGTAGACGGAGTTAACCTACCCACTGCAGATGGAGTGTAGGGGTTCCCCAGTGCCGTGGCTAAATTCCCTACCTGGCTCTTTCGACCTGCCACCAAGTCAACCCCGAACCTAATTGGCTGTGCAATTTGTCCTCTCCCTCTCCACCTCTACCTCCCTTTAAAAAGAGATTTCGAACTCAACGGGACTTCCCTGGTGAAACAAAGGCTAAATTAAAAAAAATATATATATTTTTGAGAACTGGTGAACTAATGGCGATGGATTGACAAACTAGCTGAGTAATGTTGTTGGAGTTTAGTTTGATATAAATAATTTTAAGAAAACCTGTAAGCCGTGTGCATACAGCAAAACTGTTTGCAGTCTTGAAGTCAGCAGACGCCATCCGCTCATTAGGGAGGGAAAGAAGGTTTCTTTGGGTATGAAGTGAGCCCATTGACATGCGTTTCATCAGTTTTAACAGCGTTGTGTGTGTGTGTGTGTGTGTGTGTGTGTGTGTGTGTGTGTGTTTGTGGAGCAGGTCAGAAGGAGCAGGTAATGAAGGAGAATGAGGAGCTGAAGCAGCAGCGGGAGTTGGAGGTGCGCATGGGGGCTCTGAAGTCGCAGTACGAGGGGCGCATCTGCCGGCTGGACCGCGAGCTGCGGGACCTCCAGGAACAGCAGGAGAGGCACAGCGAGAAGCGGGACGAGCCCCCAGAACAGGGGCCTAGCAAGGTACTGAAGCTGGGCTGGGCGGGGCGGGGTGTGGTTGGCCAGCGAAAGCCTGTGGTGTTGGTTACTTGGGCACTAAAGCAGAAAAGCAAACCTGCATCTGATTTTGCGAGTGTTTGAGTTCCTGGGGAATTCAAATGTATAAAGTAATGTACCTCCTTCTACTCATTGCTGTTTAAAGGTCCCCTGTCATGCCACCAGGTGCACAGCTAATTGGCTGTGACCACCCTGAATAATGAAATATGACTGACTACTTGGCTTAAGTTGATCAGTTCTTTCCTCTGGTTGGTTCCTACCCCATGTGATGTCAAGAGGGGAAAGATTTTGAAATGGCTTGGACTACCTTAGTGGCTGTGCACCTGGGGTGCGTTCAAATTTGGCATCACTTAGCAAAACGTATATTTAAACGGCAAAAGTAGTACGCTGTTGTGTCGCTCAAGCGTTGCAACTACGGCATCTGAGAGGGCCATACTCTGCGTTCTCTTGCGAGAATTCTCGGAGCCTGTTGAAATGGGTTCAAATTCGTGTTTGATTTTTAAACTTTTTAAACATCTACTTGCCACAAACATGTCATTTGTCATCAACCGTGGTGAATACCGAGCTGCTGGAGATGCATTTATATAGTACCCTCGTTGGATTCATTGCGCCACTGCCTTTTTAAGATGATGCAGTTTATATACATTTTTCAGCTGATTGGATAACAACCCTGGCATACCCACCTAATGGGAGAAAACATACCTCCCGGTTGGAGGAAACAATTTGTTCAACCTGGAAACCGTAAAAAAACGATGTGCACCGTGTGACTTTGAATGCACCGCTGGTGACATAATGGGGGACCTTTTAATGTTCCCATTTATTGAACTACAGGCGCACAATGCTTGAATCCTCTGGTCTACACGACGGGGAGCATTATAGGCCCTGTGCTCTTGAGTGGAGGTAATGGTGTCATTTCCTGACAGGTAGTGTAGTGATCGGTATCCAGTTTGGTATGAATTCTGTTGCTGGTCCCACAGGTTCAAGAGCAGCAGCGCTCCACCAGCCCCAACTCGCAGGCCATACTGTCTCAGCCCATCCTCACCATGCAGCAGCAGACCCAGGCCGTGAAGGAGGGTGTCCCCAGCTCCCAGAAGGACAGGCCCTCCACCGACTTTGATACAGGTATAGGCCTAGAATTTTAGTCACTTTATTTCCGTACTAGATGAATCAGACTGTTAAGGGCCAGTTAGTTACAGTGGTCAACAGCCCTGATTCAGTGGTAACCAGTTGTACTCGTGGTGTACTACTATGAATAATAACTAGCACTCTGCCCGTGGGGATCCACAGGTTCTATTTTATGTAACTTCGTCTTTATATTAGAGAGCAGTGCACCTCTATGATGTCATCACGTTGCTATGGTGTCTCCATGAACACCAAGGTGACTGTCACCTGACCAATGTTTTTATAGTAACTAAAACTAAGTAGCTATCTAGGGGAATGTTCTGCGCTCAGCGGAACACAAAGTCGCCTGCAAGACTATGCTGCAGATTACGTGCTACTTTCTCTTGCGGCCTGGCATCTGTTTTTTGGGATTCAAGACTCCTGTGGATGAATTGGCTTGGGTTCAAAAGGGGAATCCCCAGGAGAGGACAAAGGGGGAATCCCCCCTGCATGTCTATATTATAATAGTGTGGCTCACGTTATGCTGCAGATATGTGCCCGGTGGAGTTTAGCACCGATTGGCCAGACACAGTCCCCTGCTAGACGTCGCTCACACTATTCTGCAGATTCGCGCCTGATGGAATCTACCTCTGAGTGGCCAGACACGCATGCAGACACACACACACACACGCAGAGGCCACTCAGCTATTTTAATATACATAAGTGTTTCTCCATACAAGAATTTTTTTCAGCAGCGGTGCTATCAGGATGCGACGTCGACCCGTATTCATGTGCGTGAAAATAGTTTCAAATTAAATTACCTTGGAATCCTTCGACAGGATTATATCATGTCTGTATTTTGTCTCAATTTACAGCTTTTGACATTTATCTGAAGAAAATAAAAATAATCTCTGCTCCTCTCCTTCATCTCTCCCTGCTCATGACCTCCTCCTGCTTCTCTTTCCTCTCTCACCTGCACTACTGATCTTTTCTATATCACACTTCACAACTTTAGCAACATGTTGTAACCAGCACTTTCACTTACATGATCTTATATAAACAGTTGTACATTAAAATCCAAAAGAAACTCATCTTAAAAGGTGACTAATTTGCATCCATAATTTACTAACTTCAGCTCCTCCACGGTCACATCCTCCTTACTCTTCCTAACCACCCTGTTTAACAGACTCATCTGAAAACTGAAATATCATTTTACTATCAACATGTAGAAGGATAAATATATACAAGGTAAAATATATCTAAGAGAAAACAGTGGATATAAACAGTATAAATATGGCAAGTGTATTAGTATAAACAGAATTAACAGTATAAATATGGCGGTATAAACTGATTTAATGGTATACATACGGCTAATATGCAGTGACGGTCCGTCGGCAGAAACACAGGGCCAGCAATAACCTCACCTTTCAATTCTTAATGACAGACACCCCTCGCAGTTTACCTCCCTGATTAGAAACAGTTGCTCCGACTGATTGGTGGAACCGACGAGTATCTAATTTATTTTTGAAAGCCTTGTTATACATTGCACTAAGAATACAGAGTTTACTTCCGCACACCAATGACGATGGAAAATATCAATCACCTACGTCTTAATAATTTCTGGATTTGCGTAAATTAGTTTGCGAGGTTCATTGAGCAATAAGCCATGAGAATTAGTTCTATAGTCTGAATGTACTGACAGCCAAAGTGCCATATTAGGTACGATGCACAGCTGAGTGATGATAACGAAAATAATTGCCGCGAATTCAGCAAAAGTTCCGGATTTTTTGAAGATTCTCATCCTTGCGGAGTCACATCAATTATATTAACATAGACAATAGGTAATCGCTTTGTCATTCGTTAATCATTACGTGTAATACATTGGTGGGGGCAGTTCAGTTAATAAACTGTTTGATCGTTAATCAGGCCTTCCTGACGGCAGGTCACTGCATAGCATAAGACTGTTGGCTTGAGAAGTTTATTAACTAACAAACAGTACGTTTTCTCAATCTTTCTGAATCACTGCTGCTCCGCTCGCTATCACCGCCACTTTCTCTTCCCACTAACCGCCCTAAGGAGCTACGCTGTTACGTTCACGATGCGTTACCTGCACTACTCGCTATATAGACCGGGTATTAGCATGAACATTACCTTTTAAGTTGATGTCTTAAGAGGGTCCAACAGGATTTGATGCGCTCGTTGATCACTAAATACAGGTCCAAAATTATGTTGTGTTGTTGCGCTCACACAGTGTGAGTAAAAATCATCAGTAGCACATTGATATTAATGATCAGCGGCGCTCAAAATCCAGTAGCAGCGCAGCGCCACTGCTGAATGAATGTAGTGGAAACACTGCATAATAATAAAATTTATTTATATAGCACCTTTCAAGCAATACAGCACAGTTCCACCAATTAACCATCTTGCAGGTTTTCCTCGTATAAGCACCCCTCGTTCAACAGCTAGGGATCATGAGGGCAGGTCTAACTGCAATCTGTTGTTTGTTTTAGCCACGCCTAGAACCTCCACCGACAGAGTCGCAACGCAGGAGGAGTCCTACGAGCCCCCCATCGCCAAAAAGCTGCGCATCATCCAGAGGGGTGGGCCCAGAGGTGCGTCCCTTGACACTCACTCGCCCACTCTGCCCCTCTGAGATGCTGCTTGTGGTCTCTACCATAGCTGTGCTCAACTCTTAGATCATTATTGTCAATGCATTTGAATTGGAGCTCTGATCTAGGATCAGCATATCCTTTTGGTAACAGAAAGATAAGAGTGTGATGTGGATTTATGGTCTGACTAGAGATCAGTGGTGACAGTCCGTCCGGTTTCTCACTGTGACCGAGGGTTTGTCTTTTTCACAGGTGTTCGCTTTTCCAGACCGTCTCTCAAAAAGGGAGACCACAAATAAAATGCTACAAAAGTAATAAACTATGGTTGTCAGTGTGCATGCTGTGTTGAATGAATCAGTCATCAAATCAAATTAACAAACAAACAAAGGTCAGTCCCAGTCTGCAGGCCATGGAGAAGAGAGAATCAGAGCTGTGAGCAGGTCTGCTTTATAGCTTCCTGAGCCCAGCCTGCTCAGGTGTGCCAGATTGGTGCCTGAACAGACACCTCCCCCACTACCTGAAACAGAAAGCACAGCCAGCAAAAAAGAACAGGCCTCTCTCTAGGCCATAAAACAGGGTTCCAACCCTAGATTGAACCAATGACAAATAACTAATAAACCTACAATAGTGATTTAACATTTAATAAATATACAAACATTATTTACAAGTTTTAGTTTTACCATTTTGAACACGATCAAATTTGTAGTTTTTTTTTATACTTACAATAGAATAATCCCATTTAACCTTCCCAACATTTGTAGCTCCTCTCCCCACAGACTCAGCATCTCCAACCTCAGCAACCTTGGCGCCTAGGAGCAATTTAAGAGGAAGGAAAGCAGAGACCGCAGAGGACAGTGCAGCAAAATTTAAGGAAGATAAGCAAGGTTCAAAAGGTTACACGGCTCTCCTCCGAAGCACGTGCCTGTCTGCCACTGATTCTTATACACTCATTGGTTGAATCTTCGTAAGCTCAGAACTAGGGCGGAGGATACCCAGACATGAACCAACCCGGAGTCTTCCTGACGAGCGCCCGTCTGGCCAACAGGAGGCGCTGGAGCAACGAACAAAGCTGATATATATTGTATACCCAAATCCGGCAGTCCCTTCCCAATTTGAAACCCTGTAGCGCGATAGCCAATTGTGCGCTACTCTGAAAAAGCTGCCGACCCCTGCCAATGGGTACGCCGGGGCTCGAACTCGCGACGTGGTGATCACCTCTGCACTGCCTTAACCATGTGAGCCACCCGGCAGCTCATTAGGGCCCGAGCACCGACCGGTGCCAGGGCCCGGAACGGGTCCTGGCACCGAAGGTGCGAGGAACCTATTGTTTTTGATGGGATTTTTATTCTTCTTCTTCTTTTTATTCTGCTGCGAGAACGCATTTTTGAGGGCTTTGCCTTGCACGAAAACTCACAAAAATTTGCCCACACGTCAGTCGTGGTGAAAATTGCAAAGTATTACTATTTTTGTGCTTAGACATGCCCCGGTGGCTCTATAGCGCCACCAAACACGCGTCCATTTTGGAACGCACTAGCTCGGATTCTCATGAAATTTGATAAGGTCATAGTAGTCATCATAAATTTTTTTGAAATTTTTTTGCTGCACAGGAAGTGAGCTATGAGCCATTTCCTGCGTTTTTTCAGATTTTACGAACACATTTTTGAGGGCCTTATCATACTTGAAATTTCACCAAACTTGGCTGATAGACTAGAAATATTAAGTTCTTTAATTCGATATCTCACTTGGCACTAAGTGTGACATGGTAGCTCTATAGCGCCCCCTAATACATAATTGCATTTTTGAGGGCCTCAGCATGCTCGAAAACTCACGTTACTTTGCACATCTATTAAGTTGGTCATACTGTTTACGAGGATATAGGGTTTACTGATGAGCGTGGCAAAATTGCATTACAGCGCCACCTAGAAAATTTCAATGAAGCAGCCCTCGCAGCATGTTTAACCTACATGTACAAAATTCGGTGGACATGTGTACTATGCCAAGACCTAAAAAAAAGTTTCTTGGTGCCATGACCTAGACTCAACAGAAAGTCCGCCATTTTTAATTGAATTTGCAAATTTTTTTAATTTTTTGCCATTCACAGGCGTCGTACTTTAACGAACTCCTCCTAGAGATGTCACCCGATCAACTTAAAATTTCGCATATGGCATCTAATGACCTTGTCGATGTTAAATTGCGAAGCTTTTTTGGATTTATTGAACTTTGTATCCGTGGCGTCGCGGCAAATTTCAATGTTCCGCCATGAAACAGGAAGTTGGTTTTCCGCGCACATGCTTTGTGAGATTTGCGCAAAACTTTACAGGCTTCATTAGAGTCTACTTCCAAGTAGAACTATATGTTGATATTAGATTGGATGTGGTCAGGTGGCTCCACAGCGCCCTCTTGACACAACCATGTTGAGATAAAAGTGCTTGAATGTTCATGAAATTTGGTTTGATCATTGCATTTGTCATGTCAGGTCATGGTAAATTTTTTGGCCAAACAGGAAGTGAGCTATGAGCCATTTCCTGCGTTTTTCCAAATTTTATTAACACATATTTGGAAGCCTAAGAATACTCGAAATCTTGCAAAAAGTTGCACAAATTATAATTGTCTTATTATCTTCAATTTTCACTAAATTTGGCACCATGGCTCTATAGCGCCCCCAATCAGATTTAAAAAAAAAGAATTGCTCTTTTGAGGGTCTCAGCATGTTCAAAAACTCACAAAATTTTGTAAATGTATAAAAATCATCATTCGTATTACTCTGATAAAAAGCTTATATATAGGCTTGGCAAAATTGTCATAATAGCGCCCCCTGGATAATTTCAAATAAGCAGCCCTCGCAGCCTGGTAAACCTACATGTATGAAATTCGGTAGACATGTGGAATATGCTGAGACCTAAAAAAAAGTCTCCTGGTGCCATGACCTAGACTCAACAGGAAGTCCGCCATCTTTAATTGAAATTGCAACTTTTTTTGATTTTTTGCCATTCACAGGCGCCGTACTTTAACGAACTCCTCCTAGAGATTTTATCCGATCAACTTAAAATTTGGCATATAATATCTAAAGACCTTGCTGATGTTAAATTGCGAAGCTTTTTTTATTTCATCGAACAATGTATCCGTGGCTTCGCGGCGAATTTTGATATCCCGCCATGAAACAGGGAGTTGCTTTTACTGCCACATACTTTGTGGGATTTGCCCGAACCTTCTTCTGCTTGATAAAATTGTTCTCCGAAGTAAAAACATATGCTAATAATGGATCGGCAGGTGCTAGGTGGCTCCACAGCGCCCTCTAGATATGGTCATGTTAAGATAAAAGTGCTTGAATGTTCATGAAATTTGGTGTGATCATTGCATTCGTCATTTCGGGTAATGTTTAATTTTTTGAAATTTTTTGGCCAAACAGGAAGTGAGCTATGAGCTATTTGCTGCGTTTTTCCAAATTTTTCTGAAGACACGTTTTAAGGCCTTAGGATGCTTCAAAACTTGCAAAACTTTGCACAAATTATAAATGTCTTATTTTGTTTAATATCATCCATCAATTGGCACTAAATGTGGCATAACGGCTCTATAGCGCCCCCAATCAGACTCATAAAAGAATTGCTCTTTTGAAAGTCTAAACATGCTGGAAAATTTACAAAAATCAACACACTCATGGAGCCCCATATTACGATTACTGTGTTGTAGATTTTGTGCACAGGCTAGTCAAAATGGTATCATAGCGCCCTCCAGAAAATTTTTGCACTCTCATCAGGAAACCACATTGTACGCGGTCCAGCAGTGTCCAATGGCTCTGAATGGACACCTGCAGCCATCAAGATCCTGCTGCCACCCCAACGTGCACGAGAGGGGCGAGGGCCCTTTCAACGCTGCTTGCAGCTTTAATTCAATGCCTTTCTTGTCAGCCTGAAGAAGAATAGCACCTAAACCTACATTGCTAGCATCTACATGCAATGAGAAAGGCTGCTCACAACGTGGCGCTAACAAAACAGGAGCTGAACATAGCAGAGCTTTCACATTACAAAAAGCATCTTGACAAGACTCAGACCACACAAATTTGGATTTTGCCTTCAACAGATCAGTTAAAGGAGCGACCACAGTTGAGAAGTTTCGGCAAAAACATCGATAATAACCGACTCGGCCCAAAAACCTCATCAACTCCTTTTTAGTTGAAGGGGCAGGAAACTCATTTATAGCTGAAACCTTGGCATCAACTGGCCTCACATGACCCTGACCCACTACTTTGCCCAAATAGGTCACTGTTGCTTTTGCAAACTCACATTTAGCAAGATTTACAGTCAGATTTCCATCAGCTAGACGTTCAAACAAAGCTTTAATACGATTCAAATGATTTTCCCAGGTATCACTGTATATTACCACGTCGTCTAGGTAAACGGCACAGCCTTCAAGTCTATTTAGCACCAGGTTCATCAGTCGTTGAAATGTAGCAGGTGCGTTACGTAATCCAAATCCCATAACTGTATATGAATACAAGCCAGATATTTCTTGGGCTCTTGGAGTCCATGGATAAGAATCAGGTTTTGTTTCAGCGTTTACTTTGCGGAAATCTGTGCAACATCGAGGAGATTTATCAGATTTTTCAACGAGCAAACAGGGAGATGCCCAGCTTGAAGAAGAGGGAACAGCAATGTGGTTTTCCAACATTTACTTTACTTCACTGTCGATAACTTTTCGTTTCGATTCAGAGAGTCTATAAAACCTCTGACGAATTGGTTTGGCCTCACCAACATCAATGTCATGTTCAATCAGAGTAGTTCTTGAGGGTGTGTCCTTAAATAACGAAGGATAACTTTGGATTAACTGATCGTTTATCAGCATTCAAATGGGCTAACAAAACATCTAAATTTTGAAGAGACTCAGAATTCTTCAGACGACCACAAAGAACAGTATCATCTGGTGCTGCCACATCCCCCTCTCCCCCTAAAGATGACTGCACCACTGTACCTATATCTGAGGGAGAAACATCTGAGACATCAGACTTTAACTGAGCTGATGTACGAGCATAATACGGCTTCAATAAGTTTATGTGGCAGAGCCGATTCCTCTTTCTGCGATCTGGAGTAGCTATCAAGTAATTTTGCTCAGACAACTGACGTACAACTGTGTAAGGACCAACAAACTTTTCTTGAAATGGTGAACCAGTAACAGGCAACAAAGCAAGTACTTGAACCCCTTCAATAAACTGACGTTTTTCAGACTTTTTGTCATACAAATGCTTCATTTTGATCTGAGATTCCTCTAGGTCTTGTCTTGCCAATTCACCCGCCAAATAGAGTCTGTGTCGAAAACCATTCACATAATCAATCAAGTTTGAAGGTGGCTCATCAGTCAACCACTCGTCACGGAGCACTGCCAAAGGACCTCGTACATTGTGACCGAAAACAAGATCATTAGGACTGAATCCCGTGCTCTCCTGGCACACTTCCCTTGCTGCCAGCAGTAACCATGGTAGCCCCTCCTCCCAGTCATTACCCAACTCGGTGCAGTAAGAGCGCATCAATGACTTAAGAGACTGGTGAAACTGTTCCAAAGCACCCTGACTTCGTGCGTGATAAGCAGAAGCTTGGTTATGCTTGATGTTTAACTGTTTCAGAACTTGTGCAAATAAACGTGAGGAAAAATTAGATCCTTGGTCACTTTGAATGATTTTAGGAATACCAAATATAGCAATAAACTGAGTTAAGGCTTTAACCACAGATTTAGCTGTAATGGTTCGCAGCAGGATAACGTGTAACCTGGTACATAACCGTCAACAGGTAGTCAGAACCAGATTTTGATCTCGGCAAAAGTCCAACACAATCAGTGATCAAATGTTCAAACGATTTATCCACAGCAAGGATTGGAAACAGAGGAGCAGGCTTAATACACTGATTAGGTTTACCTGTTAGCTGACACGTGTGACACGTCTTAATGTAAGCAGAAACATCACGCTTAAGACGAGGCCAAAAAAAATAGCGCAAAATGTGACGATATGTTTTCCCAACTCCCAAATGTCCAGTTTGGTCATGAGAACACTTCAACACATCATTACGGTACTTAATTGGCACCACTATCTGGATAACTGGATCACCCACACAGTCAACCCCTTGAGGAACCCATTTACGCACCAACACATCATTCTGCAGGAAATACCCAGAGGCAGCACTTTTAGCCTCACTGCTAGGCCTCACCTGGTCAAACATGTCACCCAGAGAATCATCAGATCTCTGCTCAGAAATGAGCTCTTGCTGAGAAACTGGAAGAGAAACAGGAAAATGTAAATGTGTTATATCCTTTCCCTCTCTATCATCTGAAGAGCTAGAGTTAACTTTAGACATTGCCAGTGTCACAGCACACGACACAAAAACCTCATGAAACTCATTTTCACAATCATCAGGTTCATGTACTTCAATGTTAGGCTTAGCAGGGGGATCCATCAACCCAAACACGGTTTCCGGCCAAATCATTTCCAAGTATTACATCAACTCCATCTATAGGCAAGGCAGGCCTGACACCTATCCGGACATCACCATTCACCAAACCACAAGACATGAGTAGCTGCATGCAAACACTCACCAGTATCCGAATCTGGAGAAAAAGGCAGCACCGAAGCAAGAATAAATGAGTCTTTCGCTCCAGTATCTCTCAGGATTTTAACAGGCACTTTATTGTCCCTACCCTGAAGTGCTACCAAACCATCAGACACAAAAGCTTCAAAACCAGAAAAATTGACATTTTCAGGCTTAACTGGATCAACTTTTGGTTCTGAAACAGAAATATGCCTAACAGGAGCACTAAGAGCGACTGGTTTAGCATATTTACCAAATGTGCGGCTTTTGCTTTTCAAAACCGGGAAATCAGCTTTCCGATGACCCTTTTCATGGCAGTAGTTACAAACTAGACCCAAACCAACAGAATGTGGGCCTCGGTTAAACTTAGGAGACTCAGGCAGATACATTTTGGCAGTGTGACTGTTAGCTTTCGCATTAGCTAAAGCACGAGCACGAGACCATCCGCTCTGCACCATCCCCGTTCTGCATTTCCTGTTTTTTTTTTAATTATTATTTTATTGTTATTGTTGTTATTGTTTGAGGACATTAATAAATTAATCCTTGAAAGTGATGAGACCTGAGTTCAGGTCTTTCTGGGAGAAGCCCTATGGGCACTTGAACCAGTTCCTGGCAGAGTTCTGCTGGGAGGGTGCAGTCAGTGGGGTAGCCAAGGCAGGTTTCTCACCATCAAGTCTGATTTTGTAGTATTTGGCTGGGAAAAAAACAAGAACACTGTTAAAGCAGAAAATGTTTGTTTCTGCACTTGGATCTAACTAATCCATGTGCATTGGAAATTCATATTTACACATTTTTTTACTTGCAGACCTAACTATGGATGGTTATTATTACCTTGCCAGTATTAAGTGGCCATACTCTGTCATAGCCAGGAGGCATTAACCATCTCTGCCTTTGTGTAAATTAGCTGAAAAAGTGGTGCCAGTATTTTTCCGAAGTGCGCCATAACAGTGACAAACTTGACAAAACTAAGTACTAGAACCTAGTTATTTATTATTTTGTTTTACCTTTAATCTCTTGCTCTGTAATAGTGAAAATAAGACTAATGACATCTTTATAGCGCACTTCGCACATGTAAACTAACACAGTATCTTTGGTCGCGAAACGATCTGATCGCAAAAATATTCGTTTTTATGGCTGAAACTAGAGAGTCTAGTGACTCTACAAATAAAATCCTGAAGCTCTACAAAATGCGGGACGATTAGCGGTATAAACACGAGTGTTTAAATGGTAGTAAACATACCTGAGAACGCCGCAATCTTGGCGTGTCGCGTCCACCGAATGCAAAGCAATCGGCCTCGATAACTCGCCTTCACTCGCCTCCGTCTCAAAAATGAGCTACAACTAATAATCTTCCAGCTATATCTGGAAGGAGAAGTCACGAACTTAAAGAATAATTACATAAACAGCCTCTTTATTGTAGGTATTCCACTCTTGGTCAGTCAAGCACCCGCTTACTGCAAAAGGCCTTGTTACGACTCGGCTCAAAAGCCGTAACAAGGAGGGAGATGCACACTGATGCATTTAAAAAGCAAAAATCAATTTATTTTGCAGAATTGAACTTAACAACAAGACTATGCAAATATGGGGTATGAAATTCAGTATCATCAGTAATGTAAGTGAGTGGATGTGTGCAAAGAGTACTGAAGCAGTGTTGCATGTAATCCAACCAAAAAAAACAAAGTCAAAATGGAGAGAGAGAGAGCCCAACATGGCAAATGGGCTTTTTTTTATTTGTTCAGCAAGCGAGCCACAGGTGCTCTCTATTGTACCAATGAGCCCCGGCTCCGCCCACCAGGCACCTGCAAATTGGCCTCAACTGCAAGCAGAGTAGGGGCCGTAACAGCCTATTGGAAATCTAGCCCATTGGGAAGGATAAATCTCTGCCAGCATAGCTGGATTTGAACTTTGGCCTATATATCAGCCGTACTGTGGCCAAGATATGCCGAAATGTAATCACTTGCATGTTATTTTAGTCGGCCTTACTTGCTGCACAGTTGTACAGGTCCAATATTTTAAATTTGTGAAGTAGTCAAATTGCCTAGGTGTAGGGGGCATTGTCAGGATTATCTCAGGGAGAGTATGATCCAAACTTCAGACAAAATAAAAGAAATAAAAAATATGGCACTATTTCCATAACTTAAGTTATAGTAGTTTTCTTTTTTTTTTTTCTTCTTCTTATTTATAGTTTACATTTGAAAGCCTTGTTGCATTCGTGAATGCATCCAGTGGGGCATCACGACAAAAGTTGACGTGTTAATTCCATGATGGGAGTTATGTCGTGTTTCCTAAAAAAGTTTGGGGGGATATATAGCCCGCATATATCTGCATCGGTGGATATCGGAAATTCAGAGTCAGCCAATATCGGCGTATCTGATATCAGCAAAACGGCCAATATCGCTCATCCCTAGTGTGCATTTTGTCTATTACTACATGATGGGCATGAAGAAACGAGTTCAGCAAAGTGAATTAAGTTGGAACCGGCATTGACATTTGAGTTACCTTTTCCTCTCAGCAAAAGATTCACAAACATGATTCTTATATAAAATTGGAATTAAAATCTATCCAAACAAAATGAGCGTAGGAGGGTATTCATGCATTGAAAAACTACAGAAGTTGAAGATACACTGTCACTTGCTGCTGAAGATTACATTAAAAAAAGTCAAAAAGCTGATCTGATGTGAGCAGAATTTACAATGTGTAAGGGGTGAAGAAAAGGGGCCCAATATCCTTCATTTCATGCATGATTCACGCGGTCTGGTGTGTTGTTTCTTTAGAGACAGAATGACTAGACAGTTGGCTCTCATTCCAATTTCCTTTGAGCCGTGTGTCATAACTGGCAGCCGACAATCTGACCAGACAAGTTGTGTTGTACTGGTGTAATGTTGAGACATGAGTAAATAAGAATGCAGCCAAGTGGATGTTTCAGTTGGTCAAAAAATAAGGTTTCTGTGAACTTACTCCTTGAGAAGATGAAGTGTTCATATCCATCTGGCTCCCTGCGGCTGGGTATAGACACCGCTGATGTCACGACAGTAGGGAACCCTCTCCAATGGATTTTAATGTTAATCTCCTTCCCCGGGCCATTCTCTGAAGCTGTTGATTAAAAGTAATCAGCATTTTGTTGTATTTTTGCCTCTGATTAATGGTTTTCAGCCTAACACACTTGCATCTGACCCAAGAGTCCAGACAATAGAATGGGAAGGTTATCAACCTTGTTCAGTGGAACTGACTTTCTGTGGCCAGTTTTTTTTTCCTGACTTTCAAAATCATGTTTTCTCATGCAGTGACTGACCCATGCTGTGTTTGGAGTATGTCCCAGCAAAAAAAAAAAAAATAAAAATAAAAAGTCAATGCTCTATATTTGTAAAATCTGAACTTTGCACTCCTGGAGTTCTGTTAAATTTCCCATGTCAGGAAGTACGCAGGAAAATCTGTAATTGCCCTTGACCTTATTGGCACTACACTTCCAAGGGAAAGATCAGAGAATGGATACTAAAGTGCTATTACCTGTTTGTCTGGCAAATCGGTTTCTGACTATATGGATTCTACATGGTGCTCTCCGACTGCAGGACAAGCTCTGCTTGTAGACATAATTCTGAACCAGGCCTCCTACACACAAGCCACATGGAAAAACAAGTCAGTAAATGGAACCTGTGCTGATTAAAGATCAGTGATGACTAGAATTTGGTAGTGAAACTCACCTTTTTTGAAGAAATATACAGATTCTCTTTTAGTCCTGGTTGCAGGAACAGACAGGGCAGCAGTGATCTTTCCTCTCAGCATATCAAAGCCCTCAGAGATGGGTTTGGGATAACCATGATCCATCACACCATTTCCAAATCGCCAATAATTCTTGCCCTGTATGATGTACCATATAGAAATTCATTTTTGTTAAGAGTTATCATTACTTCTCAGCTCACATTATTTGAAAGAGTAGGGCCTCTTCCATCAAGTACTTGAATTTAGAAAAAGCCTTTGAAGAAATGGTCTTGTATTTTTTTTCCTCTAACTTCTGAAGCCATTAGAAAGGGGTTGAGATCATTCTAAATGATTCTGCGCTGCAGACAGGTTGTTCAGAACACTCCCAATGGAACATGCAAATGTGAAAATGAGAAACATAATGATACAATTGCGTAAATATGCACATTCTTATGTGAATACATGTTTTGAGAGGAAAGTAACCATCAAATATAAATTTGTGAATCATTCTGGATTATATACACCAATTATGTATGCTGGATTACATACATAACTTAAGCACCACTCAATTCTCAGAGTAAGTTCTACTCCGCCAAAAGACTAAATAAACTAGGCTTATGCCGTCAGAGGCGACGGCTTGGGGTATATCCCCGAACGCCCCCAATCCTACAATTGAACCAATACAATAAAAAGCCCCACAGGTCATGACCTTTCATTTGAACTTCATTTCAGGTCAATCGGACAAATGGTTCTGAAGATATAGCCAAAATGGTAATTTTTCCATCACAAAGCGCCACCTGGTGGCAAAATATTAAACCATACAGGTACAATGTTATCATAGTTGCACATAGTTTCATGTCAATTGGACTAATAGTTCCAAAGATATTGCAAAAATGGTGAATTTTATGTGACAAAGCTCCACCTTGTGTCAAAAACCAAACAGGTATAATGTCATCGTGGGACACATCCTCAGGTCATGACCTTTCATTTGCACTTGATTTGAGGTCAATCAGACAAATATTTCCAGAGATATGATAAAAACAGTGATTTATTTCCGTTTTTGGCTCCTGGTGGCCAATCTAGAAATTGTAAATTGTCCAAAATTGAATCAGTTCTTCCTCTTTATGATACTTACTTATGTGCAAAACTTGGAATTTCTAATTGAAATATTACTGAAGTTATCGCGTTAACACGTAAATAGAAATCGTAAATTGTCCAAAATCGCATCAGTTCTTCCTCTTTATGACACTTACTTATGTGCAAAACTTGAATTTGTACTTGAAATATCACTGAAGTTATTGCCTTAACACGTAGGGCGGCGGCGGCAGTCGGACCAAAAACATAATATCCCCGGAACGCCATTCGTTGCGGCCCAAGTCATGGAAATATGACTTGGACATGCCTTTTCTGGCAAACCAAATAAGTTTGTAAATAATTTGATCTCTACATGTTATTAGCTTTTAAAGGAAGGGTATGTTTTCATTACATCTCATGCTTTTAAAAGTACGGCCCTTCTGTCTTTTAAAAATTGCAAGGGGACCCATGTTTGCCGATTAAACTGTTCCCTGATGTCTGAACTTCATTTGGAAGACACAATCATTATCTGACTATAATGGAAAGTTAGTTTAAGAAGTGCCATCCAACTAGTAACATTTAAGCACGGTTAATGACAAAGCTATTTGAATTTGAAATGCATGTGGAATGCATGATAAAACCTTCATGCAAAGATGCATACAGGATTTGCAAATTTTTGGAAAATTTTTGAATTGGGTGGTGTTTATTTTTCTGGGAAAGGAAATTGCTCGATCGTTTTCACCAGTAAACACTTATAGAACCTTTTACCTCCACAAGCGCTCTTGTACATCTTCTACAGTGAAATTCAATCCACTGCGGAACCTGAGTGATGCATAATGCTTTTCCTGTTTAGAAAAAATCTGTGTACCTTGATGAAGTAGGTATTGCCATCACAGTGACAGCGGAAGAAGACCGTATCAATTGGCGAGGGGATGCCCCAAACATCTGTGATATTACGGGCTGGCCCAGGCGACCTGTTGGAATCCAGCCCCCAGTAGTAGTGACCTGGTAATAAAATGCAGAGGAAACAATCCGTTAATCACCGAGGCAAGACTATTGCCCATTTCAGTTCGTGTGTTCAGCTTGATGACATCATTTCATTTTTGTTGTATTTTGGACCTGTTTTCATAAGTTATGGCAATGATTTTTGACAAAAAATGAAAAGGCTAGTTCGATTTAGTTCTAATTCATACTCACTATACTGGGAGAAAATCTACTTGGGGAAACATGAGTAAATTGCAAGGTCACATAATTGCAGGGAAGCTGGACTCCGCGATTCTTCTTGCAGTGTACATGTAGCGGTGCACAGAATGATGCCACAAGCTCAAACTGGTGCTACACATTTATTGTAAAATCTGCAAGATATTAAAATATCACTTTAGGTTGGCAATCGCAATTTCTGTGCTGTCTGCATTCATTTTACTCTGAAATTCTCATTCTCTAATTCATCGCAAAGTAAATACAAAAAAACCGCGACGATACTGGATGTAAACATTCTTAGTTTCCACTGGTTATAGCTAATAGTCAATTATCATCGGTCATTTCCGTTACCAGATTACACATCTTTCCCGTAAAACACCACGTTTGTAATCATAAAACATCGTCATGTAATCCCATACAACCTTAAAGGGATAGTTCGGGATTTTTCACATGAATCTGTATGGCATCACCGTCTTTAGTCTCGTGCACACACACTGACTTTCCCCCGACAGTGTCCTGTGAGCGAGTTCTGTCCAGTTTTGGTCAAAGCGAAAGTAGTTCCGGCAGGTTTCCTGGGGTCTGCAAAGTAAAACGTTTTTCTTCTCAAAACAGTATGTGTTCGAACGAGTGATTTATTTGCATAAGAAAACCCTGGTATTCCAAAAAGTCACATCTTGTAATTGCTTGGGGCTACTTTCTCTCAATAGCGATCACTGCGCGCTGTCACTGCTAACAGCTGTGCGCACTAGCCAACTACTTTCATCAGTTGTTCGACAGTGTTTACATATTCCAGCCAGAGGAGGATGTCTCCTTACGGTCGAGGACGGCAGACTCGAGAGAAACTACTACTTCTTAGCGAACTGACCCAAGGATAACCGGAGCACTCGGAGTAACTTTCCAAAGGATTTTATTATTATTATTATTATTATTATTATTTCGGGAAGACGCTGGTGCGTCGACACCAAAATTAATATGTATGCTGGGTGCTGCGGTCATCCCTCGCTCTAGTAGCTGAGAAAGGTAGCCAAGTTTGTCTTAATTATGCCAGCCAACGCTGTGACTGGAGTCATGGACTTCTCATTCAAACCTAGAAACCATCCACACCCATCCACGTAGTTTCTGACGATTGTAATAACAGTACAGCAATAACAATACATATTATGTTTCATAAGCTTCACTGGTAATATGACACTGATAGATGAATCGATGTTGCGCTTACATAGCCCTCGGTGCATCACCAGGAGGCTATGCACGGATGCTATAGAAAATCTTTAGTACAATTTTGTTTACCTGGGGTGTAGGAACAGCAGAGCTCTTCAAAACCCGTCTCTTCCTCTGTCCTGAACGAAAGTAGTCGTCCTCGCTGACGTGCACACTGCAAACGCGAAGCTTTTTCATTTTTAGTAGTTTGGTGTACACTTGGAAGCCCAGAGCAAGTAGCCAAAGTTGCCTCAGAGCTACGTCCGTCACAGGGAAGCGATGGACTGTATGAGGAGACTCACTCACGTCTTTGTTGGTACAGACTGGATAATCGCAAGTGCGCACCGTTTTTATCAAATAAACTATTTTCTGGAGAAGCTGATGAACTTCTCACTCTAGCTCTCGAACTAGCAAGTTAGCGTCGTAGGTCTGTTGTCGGTAAACACTGTCGAACAACTGAGCTCTGCTGTCCCTACACCCCAGGTAAACAAAATTGTACTAAAGATTTTCTATAGCATCCGTGCATAGCCTCCTGGTGATGCACCGAGGGCTATGTAAGCGCAACATAGATTCATCTATCGGTGTCATATTACCAGTGAAGCTTATGAAACATAATATGTATTGTTATTGCTGTACTGTTATTACAATCGTCAGAAACTACGTGGACGGGTGTGGATGGTTTCTAGGTTTGAATGAGAAGTCCATGACTCCAGTCACAGCGTTGGCGAGCATTATCAAGACAAACTTGGCTACCTTTCTCAGCTACTAGAGCGAGGGATGACCGCAGCACCCAGCATACATATTAATTTTGGTGTCGACGCACCAGCGTCTTCCCGAAATAATAATAAAATCCTTTGGAAAGTTACTCCGAGTGCTCCGGTTATCCCTGGGTCAGTTCGCTAAGAAGTAGTAGTTTCTCTCGAGTCTGCCGTCCTCGACCGTAAGGAGACATCCTCCTCTGGCTGGAATATGTAAACACTGTCGAACAACTGATGAAAGTAGTTGGCTAGTGCGCACAGCTGTTAGCAGTGACAGCGCGCAGTGATCGCTATTGAGAGAAAGTAGCCCCAAGCAATTACAAGATGTGACTTTTTGGAATACCAGGGTTTTCTTATGCAAATAAATCACTCGTTCGAACACATACTGTTTTGAGAAGAAAAACGTTTTACTTTGCAGACCCCAGGAAACCTGCCGGAACTACTTTCGCTTTGACCAAAACTGGACAGAACTCGCTCACAGGACACTGTCGGGGGAAAGTCAGTGTGTGTGCACGAGACTAAAGACGGTGATGCCATACAGATTCATGTGAAAAATCCCGAACTAACCCTTTAACTTTTCAAATCGTTGCCAGCCTAATTTACATGGGCGACTTTCCCGAGGGCTCACTATAGCAAACTGCACTAGCATTCCAATTAGCCCCACAATCGCTGGCCACATAGCTAACCAAACACGCGCAACACGATCTAATATCTCTTTATCGATTCCGTAAATTGATCGCCCAACAGAACGATGATCATCTATAAGCACTACGCTAACAAATATAGGCTCCCAGTATCACCAGCTTACCTGCAAGATATTAAAATATCACTTTAGGTTGACAATCGCAATTTCTGTGCTGTCTGCATTCATCTTACTCGGGAATTCTCATTCTCTAATTCCCCAGTCTCAACGGCACACAATACGTAGCGATTACTGACATATGCTGGTGATATACTGGTACTACCACTTGAAATAAATAAAATAAAATGAAGTTTTCCCAGCAACAACGATAATTAAACAATTCGACTGGTCAAAAAATGGGAAAAAGACTAGAATTTCACAGTAACGACAATCAGTTGCCTTACTTAATAAAGAGTAACTGGCTTATTGCGCCACATACACCGATGGTCAGCTGGCCATCACATACCTCTGAGCACGACAACTGTTCCATTTTGGAGAGTAGTCAGTCCACTGATGGGTCGGCCACTACATAGATTGGTGTCATCATTGCCTTTGTGGAAAGTAATAAAAAAACAGTGCATAGCTGATGAAAAAATTGAAGAATCAAAGAAACCAAATGCAGTGAATAAGCATGTATGTAAACGGTGATACCTTCCTTTGCACATAATTTTTGTCTAATTCATAATTATCCTGTGCTGATTTAAAATTTTGTAAATACAGTAATTCTTTCTTTCTGTTGTACAAAAATGCATTAACTTACTTTTCCAGTGATCAAGATTCATCATCTTAAAAGATTATGGCAATATCTGGCTAATGTCTTTTCAGTGATCATTCCAGTGTGTCAGCATGAGAACATTTCTATTTAAAAAAAAAAAAAAGAGCTTCAACACATCATTGTTAAAGTAACAAATGTGCTTCACTAAACATATTTAAAATGACCCATTATTTGTTGTTTTGAAAATGTCTGTTTTGAAAATGCTCCTTTCATGTGCGTGTGTCTGTATGTTTGTTTGTTTGTTCTGGAGGTCCTACCTGGGCGGTAGTAGCTGTTAGTACGCAGCCAGTGAACATTGCCTGTCAGAATACTGGGTTTAGTGAGACTCTTGGAAGGTGCTAAAGGAGAGACAATGGGCCTTGTTGGTGCAGTCATATGATCACGCGAGGGGTATGGCTGCGTCTTGATGTTGTGAACTTCATCTGCAGGCATGGAGCCTCTATTCTGAGCAGCGATTGTGATGTCTCCACTTGTGATTGATGTGTGCACTCCCCTCATTGTATCAGGCAATAATGAATCAGTCTGGACAGAATTTGTAATGACAGTGTGAGCAGTTGTGGCAGAAAGCAACGGCATGATAGATATGTTTCTCTGGTCTGCATTTTCCGAGAGGCCTGGGGTAGAGGCATCTCTGACATGGCTTTGGGAAGAAGTAGGTGTGACTACTGGGGTCTCGTTCTTGCTTGAGGAGGAAGATGTTATGACCACTGGGCTCTCAGGCTGTCTGGTGGAGCAAGGTCATACTGCTGGGGTCTCATCCTGCCTTAAGGAGAAAGATGTGACTGCTGGGTTCCTTTTCTGGCTTGGGGAGGAAGTAAGTGTGGTCGCTGGGGTCCAGTCCTGGCTTACGGAGGAAGTAAGTGTGACTGCCGGGGTCTTGTCCTGGCTTGAGGAGGAAGTGGTGACAGCTAAGGTCTCATCCTGGCTTGGGGAGGAGGCAAGTGTGTCTGCGGGGGTCTCTTCCTGGCTTAGGGAGGATGTAGGTGTGACTGCTGAGGTCTCGTCCTGGCTTGGGGAGGAAGGTCTGACTTCTCGGGTCTCATCCTGGCTTGGAGAGGAGATGTCACTGCCAAGGTCTCGTCTTGGCTTGGGGAGGGAGTAAATGTGACTACTAGGATCTCTTCCTGGCTTGGGGAAGAAGGTGTGACTGCTGGGGTGTCATCTTTTCTTTGGGAGGATGTCGGAGTGATTGCTGATGTCTTGTCCAGGTTTGGGGAGGAAGTATGTATGACTGTTGTGGTCTCATCCTAGTTTGAGGAGGAAGATGTGCTTTTCAGGGTCTTGTCCTGGCTTGGGGAGGAAGTAGGTGTGGCTACTGAGGTCTCTTCCTGGCTTGGGGAGGAAGGAGTGACTGCTGGGGTCTCATTCTGACTTGGGGAGGTATAAGGTGTTTCTGCTGAGGTCTTGTCCTGGCTTGGGGAGGAAGATGTGACTGCTGGGGTCTCATCCTGGCTTGGGGAGGAAGTAAGTGTGACTGCCGAGGTCTCGTCCTGGCTTGGAGAAAGATTGTGACTGTCGGGGCCTTAGCCTGGCTTGAGGAGGAGGATATGACTGCAGAGGTTTCTTGCTGGCTTGGAGAGGAAGATGTGACTGCTGGGGTCTTATCCTGGTTTGGGGAAGAAGTAGCTGTGACTGCCAGGGTCTCATTCTGGCTTTGGGAGGAAGTAGCTGTGACTGTCGGGGTCTCATCCTGGCTTGGATAGGAAGCAGCTGTGACTGTTGGGGTCTCATTCTGGCTTGGGGAGGAAGTAGGTCTGACTGCTGGGGTCTCCTTGCGTGTGGGGGCACTGTCAGCAGGGCCTAATCAGGGTTTTTCCGCCACCAGCTAATTTTGTGCCGCCCCCAGCCACAGCAATTGAAAAGCTCCAGCTGTGTTGATTGAGCGATTGATGTACCTCTGTGGCAGCGACGTATTTTAACTGCAGTTGCAGCGTTGCGCCACTATGAGGGCGCTATATCAATAGCAGTACACCAATAACACCTAAACCAACTACCGAAGAAGAAACCGACCGAATCGTGTTTTTTCCAGTTTTTCCCGCTAGTTGGTGCCATCGGCGTCCTGGGAAACAACAGTGGGGTTTCTGGCGGTTCATGAGACGTGGTGACGATATGCTCCTGGAGGCTAGGAAAAGTTGGAACGCAGAGAGGCAAACACCTGGGGATAGCTATTGAGTTACTGAGAGGGTTTGGAGGGCCTGAAAAATGGAGTGGGAAGTAGAGGAAGGAGGGAAAAAGAAAAGAAAAAAAGAATCAGAAAAAGGAGAGGAAGAGGTTTATTTAGTTGGCATGAAATTAGTTAGATCCAGTTATAAAACAAATCATGTATTTAGTGATAGGCATTTTTTAGGACAATTTATTAAAAAAGAAGTGGGAGATGTAAAGTCAGTGAGGGTTTGTAGGAGTGGACTGATAATTATTGAATGTAAATCTAAGCGACAAAGGGATAAGGCATTGAAAATTGTAGAATTTGATTTATCCGAAGTATCGTGTTTTAGTATGCGGAATCAGCCTACAGTGAAGGGAGTAATTAGTGGAGTTGTCCATTCGGTGAAAGCTGAAGCATTTTTGAATATTGAAGGTGTTTGCGGCGCTAGGAGATTAAAAAGCCACCGTGACGGGGAAGAAACGGATAGCTTGTCAATTTTATTAGAATTTGAAAAAGAGCTACCAGAAAGGGTAATGATGGATTATGTCAGCTATAGAGTGAGGATATATGAACGAAATCCATTAAGGTGCTTTTGGTGCCAAGACTATGGGCATGTGGCTGCGGTTTGTAGGAAAAGGGTGTTTCGTTGTAGACGATGCGGGAAAGACGGATGCAATGAAGAAGATTGTGAACTGCCGAAAGAAAGAGCTGTATGTCTTCATTGCCAGGGTAATCATGAAGCGGGTGCTAAGCAGTGCGAGCGGAGGAAAACTGAAGGGAAAATTGAAAGGACACGTGTACATAACAGAATTTCGTATGCTGAGGCGGTTAAAAAAGTGAGGGAAGAAAAGGGAGTCGCAGAGCCACAAGAACAAAGTCGAGATATTGATCGTATCAGTGTGGATAAAAGAAGGTTTCTGGCATTTGTTGCAATGGTGATAAATTGTGCGAGCGAGATAGAGTCAAAAACGGAAAGAATTAAAATGGTGGTACACGCAGCCAAGGAGTTTCTTGGGATAATTGACGTGAAAGGAGAAGAAATTAAGGACATGTTAGAGAAAGGGTTTGGAGGGAGTGGGAGTCAGATACCCTCTGAATAAATTTGGTTAGTGGGAAAGAACAGAGAACTTATTTCACAGGATTTAGGTAAATCGTTTTTTTTTTTTTTTTTTTTTTTTAGTAGTAGTATTAGCTTTTGTATCCATACCCCAGTCTAGTAGGTGGCGGTAATGCACCTATTATGCTAAGGTGCCAACCGCCAAAAAACCAAAAGAAGAAGAAGAAGATCGGCGTCCTGATTTTCACTGGCGGATGGTACAGACAGGTAAATATTGCTTGTTTTTTGCATCCAAGAATGTCGTGTTTATTTAAAAAAAAAAAAAGTTTCCTCCGTGTCAGACTAACGTTTATGATTTTTAGCGTTGCAGATATGGCAGGCAAAATCAGCCTCTACTTTAAAAAGCGACCTCGCGAGGAGGAAAGTCAAGAGTCCAGGTGAAACAGAGCAGAGAAATTAACGTAACAGGCAGTTAAAATGTAATAATTCATGGTGGTGACAACATGTGGAAATTTGTGTCAGGTCTGAAAGTAGACCACAAGGGACTGGTGATAGCGAGGGCCAGAATGCTGGACAGGACGAGTCGGCGAGGCTTGGTTACGGACTAGATGTGGGGAAAATGCATGAGGATAATCGCCGCCACGACACATTAATAATATAGCCTATACATTTACCATAGTTTCGACACAGGTTTTCGGGACACTGTGAGTCGATTTAATACCCTGAAGACTGTCGTCGAAACAGCTGGTAATTAAATGCATTAAATGATCGAATAGTGGCTTTGAGTGTCCTCGGGCTAGCACTGGGGATTCAATATGGTAGAACGCAACTATTCTAAATGAATATACGGGCGTTTACTTTATCATCGCCCATGGACCAGCCTCTCACCAGAATTAAATCTCAATTTTTAACATTGAAGTCATCTTTCTTTAAAAAGGATATCAATGTCTGCCCGTTAGACGCCCCCTTCTTTTTTAGGACGGCATGTTTTGACCAGCTGCCGAATGAAATTCAAATATTTTCAGAAAATACAACGAAATTATAATGTGACGAGATGGAAGTAGAATTATTAGAGTTCATATGACGCGAGCAATGTTATTGGATGTGGAAATTGTTCTCGAGTAATCACTGCTTGGCTTAGAGCAACATTTCAATACGTCGGCAAAGAGAAGGCCAATACGCAAACTGAAAAGCGTTTATCAAAATAAAACGCGTCTAAACTCGCCCTAAAAACTTGTAAATTTGCGGGAAAGTAGCCGTAGGTAGAGGACAGAGTAGTCGGCGAAATCGCCGACGTGAACGTTAATCAGGTCACTGCTCTCATCGGCCGAAGCTCATACCTAAGTGAGTGTTTTTTATTTTTTTTTTAAACAAATGTCAGGCAGTGTCAATGTGTTAGAAGCTCTTGTATTGTGATTTTATGTAGGCCTATTTCTGCAAGGAGTTTCTGATACCAGAAATGTTAAGTTTTAAGCCCCAGCAGTTTTTCAATCCTCAGAATTATTTTTTTTTGCAATTATAATGGTGAATTCTCATGAAGATTTTTTATGTTTGCAGCTGATTTTCTCTACCAAAATCATGAAAATAAACTGAAATACAAAGTAATTCTAAATGCTGTAAGTGTCTTTTCTGAATTGAGCCACATTTTTCCTCTTTATGAAGCTTGAATCTTGAATTATACAGCATTAAAGTGGGTAACCCATAAATAGCCAAATTTGGCTTCTGCAGAAAGGGGTTAAAGTATGTTGCTTGTAAAAGAAAGTGAGTCAGTTGAAATTACAGAATACATGCATGTCATGGCGCACGGTCAGGATGGTCCCACCTCTGCCTCAATTTGAGCCAGGAAAAACCCTGCTAATGTGTACTCTTTTGTGGGTGCCAGTCGATTAGAACTCATGGAAGCAGATGGTGAAGACTCTGTCGTACCTGAGGTAGCAGCGGGTTTTGCCGTAGGCTGTGACCCTTGAAACATCCAAGGAGTTGGTTCAGTTTCTTTGAGAGAGATTGCTTGATGCTCTCTGGGGCTTGGTAAGTCTGAAACGTTGCCTTGGAGTAGATTAATGGTGGAGTAACTTTGCTCTTCAGGAACTGCATAACGAAATAAAATGCATTTATTTATTTTGTCTCTCTGTAATAAAATGTCATTTTTGTTGGTTTAGGTGGCACAACCTCGGCAGTTTGTCCTTAGAGTTATGAAATGGATCAGTCGATTCTGCATATGGTTCTTTCCCACTGTTCCACATCCTCACCGTCCCCCACCCAACAACAGAAATATTACTGCATACATGGCACAGCTTACCTCCTAAGCAACAATCACTTCACACTCAAGTAACTTGCAGTATTTCACTGATAATGAATGGCACTGTTAAAGATTGCTGTAGGTTTATAGAAGATTTCTTACAGTAATAGATTGTATCTTGGAAACACAACCAAATACTGTATATAGTGGATAGTGTTAACGGTCAACTCAGAGGGCAAACGGTTTATTACTGTAATTTGCATTGCATCACGGGAGCTCACTCGCGCTTGATTTGGTATTCGCGCCGTTTCTCTCTGCCTTTTCTGACGAGCACAACTGCCAAGTGCCAACCCTGGGGTTCAACCAGCTCCCCCGCCTCAACACACGGTAAGCCGCGCCATTATTGCCAGTATAATGGTTTAAGTTATTGAAGTTGAATTGTTGAATCCATGGAAGTATTTTAAGAGTTAAATCCTGCTATAGTAGAGAATACCCATACTGTCATCTCCCGGCGGATTATGATAGCTAGCGGTGCGTGTTCACCCTTTTTAGAACTCTGGTGCTCACGCCACCATGTGCAACGTTACACAGCATTAGGCTATTGGCAGGGTAAATAGCTAACTTTAGCTAGTGATGCGTCTTGAGAGTGCGATAAGTACAAAAATATTTCCACGTTACTATATATGACCATATTCCTTTGTTTTTTTATATTATTAGCGATCTCTCTGTTCAGCCTGGCTTCGAATGAGCCACCGCAAATATTTTATTTGCCTCTTAATTTTATTAGTTGGCTAACGTTAGTAGCTCGCTAGCAATATCTAGCCAGGCGAGGCAGCATTAAGCATTCATCAACTAACTGCAGTAACGTGCCGTCGGAGGTCCGTTAGGGTAGGCAGAATCGTCATCGTTAGACAAACGATACTTTGCTTGATTTGCAATCAGAGGATTGATTAACTAATTTACCAGACTAAACGGCAGAATGGCGTACCAGTTCCATCCACAACATTATTGCTCACTGCACCGAACTTAAAATGCTCAGGAGACAGAAAGTTTGTTCATATTTGCCTAGAGGAAGCTAACGCAATACCATTCACAAATATTAAAACCTTTCTTATGCGCCGTTCAAGCTCACGATAATAATTCTCCCCTTAAACACGTACTTTTTAATGCCATTTTTATTTTAAGTAGGGACTTTATTTTCAGTCTTCTTTCATAATCTGATAAACAAAATATCAAAACAATATACAGAATTACGGAGAGAGTTGAGATTTTTTCCTAATTATTTACTTTATTTACTTCCTTGCAGTCTCGAATCAAAGCCTAAAGGTGAATTTATCTTTTTGTCACAATCACCTCTTAATCATTACATGCTTAATTGACCAGAAAAAAAGTAATTGATTGATTGACAATCAGGCTAAGTACATGGAAACGGGTTGACAAAATCTAGCGTTAAAGAAATCACTGCCCACCCTGACCGCACGTCTTTGGCTATCCTCTTTAGGAGGCACATGTATCACAAGCCAACAGTTGAATGATTGATTGTTTTTTAGTGCTTGTTGTTTTTCCATTCGCATGTTGGCTTAAGTGTGCTTCTTTTCTTTTATTCAACAGTATTGAACAGCAATGTCGAATTCACCGTTGTCACTTGCACTGTCTGAGCTCTACGAAGTTGCCGCATCAGAGTGAGTAACTAGCTTGCAAAGCAATGTTGTAGAAGACCGGTATACATTTAGACACTTTCAGGCAGATTGCAGTTTGGTAACTGACTTACCTATCTAGCTAACAAGTAGGCGTGCTGTTTAGGTACACTGTAGGATAAAGATAGCTTTTACAATTTTGGTCTGTATAATCAATTGCAGCATAGCAATTTCAAATATAAGTCATTGGTTATTGGCTTTAGAATATTTTTTTTATTGCTTTTGTGGGGGTTAATCAAGAATTTTTCTTGTCTCTCTAGTCCTTTTAGTCTACCATTAATTTTCACAATGTTTCCTTGCCAACTCTGTGGACAGGAATGCAGCACTATATTTTCATATACCAGACACATGCGAATTCACAGGAATATTCCAAATGTAGCTTTCAGATGTGCTGTGCCCATTTGCCAGAAAACTTTCTCCAAATTTGCAGCTTTTAAAACACACCAGTTCAGGCATCACACAGAGGAAAAAGATGTTGTTGATGCCAGGTTGTGTCGTGCTGATCTAAATTTAAAGTGTCATATGATTTTTTGCAGTGTTAGCTGTGATGATATGAAGAGTTTGTTCGGTCATTTAAAGACCCATATTGCTGAAGGTAAAGCAGTTACTTGTCCATTCAGACAATGCAGCTGGACATTTTCTGTGAGATCTACACTGACTTCACACCTGAGCAGAAACCACAAACACTCTTCTGAGGGAAGTGTAGTTGACACAATACTACAGAAACCTGTTGAGAATCCAGGTAGTTCGTACTGAGTAAATGATGGTGGCCAACTATGGGATGCACCAAGTGAGCCTTGCACATATGAGGAGCAATGTGAAATATGCCCAGAAAACATTGATGAAGCCCTTTTTTTTAAAAAAAAGCGTTGCCCTATTTTATCTCAAGTTACAGGCAAAATTATTGCTTCCATCCTCAGTTATTCAAACAATTGTGGAGGAATTTCAGGAGATCTATTCCACCAGCCAATCACATTTGTAGTGCAAAATGAGAGAAAAGTTGGTTACACTAGGGGTTTCTGAAGCTGATATTAAGAATGTTATTGAGGTACTGAAAACAAGACCTTTTTACAGCTTGGAACACTCAGACATTGAAAACAGATCAGCGGCGTAAAACTGTGTTTAAAAAAAGTTTTCATTATGTTTAGCCAGAACCCATTTGTTTGGGACAGAATACAGATGGTCGGGAGTGCTTTGCTCAATATGTCCCTATCAAGGAGACAATTCAATCACTCTTCCATTCTGAGTTGATCGGAGAACAGCAGAAAATGGCACAGTCCAGGGTTCAATCAAAAAATATCTATCAGGATATTTGGGATGGCGAAAATCTGGAAAGAAACCTATTGTTAAAAACTGACCCCTCATCCCTAGCTGTGATCCTCTATCAGGATTCTTTTGAGGTTGTAAATCCTCTTGGCTCTGGAAAGAGAAAACATAAAATACTTGCAGTGTATATGACTCTTGGGAATATTTTCCCTCATAATAGATCAAGTATTGATCAAATGCATCTAGTTCTCCTTTGTAGAGAGCAAGCTTTTAAATTTTTTGGTCAAGACCTAGTTATGGGCCCACTGGTTAAAGAACTCAAAGATCTTGTGGTGAATGGTCTAGCTCTGCCTGATGGCCAGAACGTCAAAGGGACTGTGGTTGCCATTGCAGGAGACAACCTGGGGTCACACAATATAGGGGGGTTTGTTGAAAATTTCAGCAGGAGTCTCAATTTTTGGAGATACTGTGAAATTGATCGACCCACATTTGAGTCTGAGCCATTGTCTAAGGGTGTTCCTAGGTCAGTGCAGTCATACAAACATAACCTAGAGAATGTTGCTTTTGATGGGATTGCAAACGTAGGTGTCAAGTTTGACTCTGTTTAATGAGCTCAATTTCTTTCATGCATGTCAGCCTGGGATACCACCTTGCCTTGGCCATGATGTTTTTGAGGGAGTTGTTTCTTATGATCTAGCATTATACATAAATCATCTTGTATCCGAGAAACACTTGAGTTATCTTGATTTAAACCGGCGTATCGACCAGTTCAAATATCAGGGGAATGACGCAAAGGAAAAACTGTGTGAGGTTAACCCAGGTGGGGCTAAGCTTAGTGGGCATGCTGTTCAGAACTGGGTTTTCCTCCGGCTGCTGCCACTGTTGATTGGAGATAAAATTCAAAATGCTGAGAATGAGGTGTGGCAGGTAGTGTTGCAGCTTAGGCAGATTGTTGACCTTATTTGTGCACCAGTAATTTCTTCTGGTCAGGTGGCCTATTTGCAAGTTCTAATCAAAGAGTATCTGTCATTTCAAGTACAAGTTTTTCCACACCACGAGCTCAAGCCCAAGCATCATTATCTCATTCATTATCCTGAACTTATTGTGAGCTTTGGTCCACTTATTCGTCTGTGGACGCTCAGATTTGAAAGTAAACACACCTACTTTAAACAATGTGCACAAAAATTGCACAATTTTAAAAACCTGTGTTCCACCCTTGCCGAGAGACATTAGCTTCTTCAGTCTTTGCTAAGTGCTGGCAACTTCTTCCCCCCTGAGGTCATTGCTGAAAATGGGACGCCATTCTACACCAGTGATTACAATGAAGAAATTGGTCAGTCAGTCGCACTCAGTACAAAAAGAACAAGTTTGTTGTAATTGACAAAAATGAGAAAGGACTGATATTTGGCCAGATCCAGTTGATTCTCATTCACAGGGCTTCTGTTGTATATTTTATTACAAAAAAATGTCAGTCTGTGTACCTTGCAGACTAAGGTGTTCATTGGGTTGAGTCTGTCGAGAAAACCTACTGTTGTGTTGATCAGGAAAGACTGCTGGACTATTACCCCTTGCCCAACTACAAAGTATGGGGCTTGACTCTTACGGTTCTTCACCACTCTCCCCTTTCTTTAGAGTGAGGCCTGCTTTCAGTGAAGAGATGAGTGCAGTCATCATGACAACTATTCCTTGTGTTCCTACAGATACTCTGAACGAAATCATCAAAAGACTTATCCACAGTGGTGTAGAGACTAAAGAAGACCTGAGTTTTGTGAAGGAAGAAGACATAGCCAGCCTTTTACGTCCTATTCGAGTGAGGAAGCTTCTGGCTGCTTTTCAATCAGGTATGACATTATATAGATGGCTGAGAGAGAGATGAAACGCTTATCTTTATTAAAGGGCCACTATCATATTATAGACTAACTTAAACATAGTTTAAGGCTGAATTTTTAAATTGTATGTATACTTTGTATAATCACTGTCAGTGTAACCCTGACCCTAGACTATGTCATTTTCCATGCCCAAACCAATCCAGATTATGTCATAAGCACTAGGTGTGTTGGAGATATGGAAAATGTGGTAAATAATACTCTCAGGCATAGATCTGAAATCCGACTGCAAATCCAATTTTTATGATTCTATTCAAAAGAAACACATTTAGGTCTGAATTTTCACATTCCTTCATGCTCCTGTGTCCTTGTAGAATTTTTTAAGATTACTGTTATCTTTTTTCAGCTTCACATACGGACCCTCCTGGCTCCTCAGTCCTTTCACCAAATTCCACACTTTCAAGTTCCTCTGCAGCAAGCACCCCAAGACGTACATCCTCCAGCCCTTGTCCAAGAACCTTGGGGGAGTTCGGCAGTCCCAAGTCTTTAACCCCTACAGTTTCAGTAACCTGGCCAGAGACGTTTCAGGTTCCGTGGGAACAGATGCCTGCTGGGATACGGTCAGCCATTGCCAATGGAAAACGTCATACCCCCGCCGATAGACGCCAAATGGTCAGAGTACTTGCAGACGAAATGCGCAAGTTTGAGGCAAACCCCACACGATCACAGTGTCAAACAGTGACTCTGAAAATTGTGAGACAATGGGCTCTAATTTCCTGGCACAGCGCAGGTGGCGTAGCGAGGCGCAGCCCGCGCAGTGGTAATTTCGTACGGCGCAGCCCGCGTAGTGGTAATTTTGTGAGGTGCGCAGCCTTCGGTAGACGAAGGTGCGCCGAGATGGGTGTGGCGGCGTAGTAGGGGGAGGTGTCACATATTCATCAAGACGCAGTGACAATTTCGTAGAAAAAGTCTCCGCTGGAGTTGCGCAGAAAACTCGCCAGCTCCAACCTGGTTTAATTTCCGTGCAGTGGTAATTTGGCTGACCGGCGCAGAGTGCGCACAAGTCACCGAAATCTCAGAGGCAGGTTTACAGAATGTCAGGCACATTTCAATGCAAGAAATAATTACAGGAAGCACTATTTAATGTAACTATCTGAATAAGGACATAAATTATAGTATCTATATCGATTGTCCTGATGTCAGATTAAAGGCAGTTGCCACGCGGAATGGAACGACCTGGTTTGATCAACGCAGCTGAACCTGTGATGCAAACTAACGACTTCCCATCTTTCTCAGCCAACCACAAACTGAAAAAAAAAAAAAAATATATATATATATATATCGAATGCTTGCGTTCTATGCTCATTAAAGCCGCTTGCACACTGGACGCGAAACGAATTTTTCGCACGACTGATTACAGACAAAGTCGATGCAAAGACGCGATAGTCTGACAGGGTTTTAATATAGCTCCGTGTCCGAAAGTCATAAAAGTTCTAATTTTTCCGAGTATTCCAGGAATTATTAGACGTGCAAACTTGGCTATTTTTGTGTTCGACCTTCACAAAATGCAAATTGACAGCTATCGACTTTTCTTGGTCTTTTTAGCCTATTCGTCTGTTTTCGTTGAAGATAGACGGCAGTCTTTATTCGGTCTTTCTTTTGAAAATTAGTCAGATGGATCGAACAGATTCACGCTTTATTTCCACAGCAGAGATAAAATAGTTGCGTGAGCAAATCAATTCCATGACCATTGACAGTGTGAAGAAATTATTGCATGCACGATCAAGACTGTCCGACACGAAATGCAAAATACTCCATGTCCACCAGCCAGCAAAAAGTATTGATATGAGAACAGATTTATAACGAAATAAAGAATAAAAACCAACAAACGGGATATCCAACAAAGATGACCCGCCAATAAATAAATCGCAGTGTTCATTGGATGTTCTGTTGTTAAAATGTTTCTTTTTATTCTTTATTTCGTTATCTATCTGGTCTAATCGTCCTCTTTTTTTTTTTTTGGCTGTCAGATACGGAGGCATTGTACATTGTCTCGCGCCAGTGTCGACTCACTTTATTGAGCAGAGATTAAACAGAAACATTGATTGAAATTCTCGGTACTCATCTTGAAGAACTGAGTCGGACACGGAGATTTATTAAAACCCTGTCAGACTTTCGGACACAAGACGCAATCTGTCGAGCGAAAAATGCGTTTTGCGTCCAGTGTGCAAGCGGCTTAATACTAGGCTACTATCATTGTCACTTAGGTTTTATCGTCTTCAGTGGGGGAAAGGAATACATCCTGATTGCTATGATCTTGTACTGAGTAAAGATCACATATTGAAAATAAATGTGTCACATTATCTTGCATTGTTGTCCATGCATGTTAATCCCAAAATTTTAAGCAGCAACAGTTTGTTACTAATGGGAACACGCTATCCATCGTTTCTCTTGCCAGTGAGCAAGATTTGACTCGGCTGTGTCGCCTTCTTTGCCAACTTGCGCTGGAAGGCGGGACAGAGGAGTACTTGCGCCAGGCTACGTCGGGCACAAAATTGCCACATACGCCTGGACACACCCCGTTGGCGCGGCGCACCCCCCATGCGCCGCGCCTGCGCCTGGTCTACGAAATTAGAGCCCAATATCCCAAATCTTTCTCAGATGCTGTAACTGTTCCCGGTGTTGAGACCATCGGCTATTGTTCACTTCTTTCACAACTCAAAGTACGCATTGAGCACCTGAACCGCAACAACACACTTGCCCGCCGTCAAATGCAGAAGTCAACAGAAGATGAACCAACAACTAAAAGAAGTCTCACCGATTCCTATGGATGTACAAGATGGCAACCAGAACTCCCACCAGGTGAGAGTGAGAAAACTCTAGAAGAGAAACAAATGCGTCTGGAGGAGCTGTTCCAACAAGAGGGTGCATCTGGGGCCAACAGAGGAGAAGTTGCCAAACTCATGGAGAGCTCATATTGCCTCCAGCGCCGAATGATCAACACATCGCCACCACCTACCATAGAGGAGCTTCAAAAGAAATGGCCCTACCTTTTTTTTTTTTTTCAGAAGTTCATTTATGCTCATTTTGAACTCCTCACTGACAAAGATGTTCTGATGATGCTCGAGCTCTCCATGGAAGAGTGCGCCAAGGCAATACTTGCTTTCTTCAAGAGCAAACCTACAAATGAAGAGGTTCGGGCTGTTCTTTCCATGGGTGAAGATGGTGAAATCGCCTCCTGCGTAACCCAGCTGCTACTTGCACACTTCAAGGAGAAGGATGGACTTATCCTTCAAGCAGATGTAAGTAGGGTCAATTCATTTTTCTGCTGAAAATATACTTTTTTCATACTCTTTCATTTCTAATTTTCATTTTACTTCTCTAACTTTGATTTCACCAGGGGGAACCCATTGAGACGGTCTCATTTTCAATGGTGCCCTGGTTACTAAGCAAAATGTTCGTCAGTACAAGATTAATATTGATCATGTATAAAACTGATAACTTTTTATTTTATGCTTCAAACTTCATTTTATGCTTTGGCTTTCATAAAATCTTGTATTTGCTGGGTGTGTTTGACAGGTGTCTGCCACAGCTGCAGATGTCGAGAGAACCCTAGCCCTACCCCAGAGTCCTCGGCTCATTATTCTTGGTAAGTACATAAGTTTTGCTTGGTCCTACGCACCTGTCTAGGAAATGTTTGATGATGTGCATTTAAGTTAGTTAGAAAACTTGAGTTATGGGTAACCAAAAATAAAAAAGCCTACTGAAAAAGGTCAAAAAAGATTACATTAAATGAATACAACTACATTTAATTTCATGGTTATTTACATGGTTGTCTTGTCAAGTAATGCATGACAGGAAATCAACTTGCAAGCTTCCCTCCAGGAAGTACTGAAGCTAGACTTCAGTTATGCATGTAGTCTACGTGCAGCGTTTAAATCTGTGTGTGGTATTTCGTGTCAGGGGAAACTCTGAGCAGAAGACGTTGGATGCTGAGCATGGACGGGCACGTGACGTGTGAGGGCTCACAAACCACCTTCATCAGTGGACTTGCAGCTGTCATGGCAGCGTACTACAACTTTAATTATCAATATGAAGAGGCAGCATGCACCCTTGAATTTATTCAAAGGTAAGAGAGACTCTCTCCCCTCCATTTTCTCTCTCTCTTCCCCCCATGTCTTCTCCACCTTTTCTCTTCCACTCCCATCTATCTCCCCTCTCCCTTCCCTCCACCTACCCTCCACTTCCCCTCTCCACCTCCTCTCCATCTCCCCCCTTCCCCCTCCACTCTTACTCCATCTCCTCTCTCTCCCCTCTACCTAGCCTCTGATTCTGACTCGTTTCCTTGTTTTTCAGACGATTCTTCGACATCAACCCTGAATGTGGGTCCAAAACCAGCCGGAAAAAGGTGACGTGCAGCAAGACTGGAAAACAAGTCCAGAAGAGGCAAACCTCCGTCAATCCTCATGTCTCTTCACTCATGCGCAAGCTCATGGACTTTGAGTGGAGCGTAATGAGTGAGTGTATGCATACACTTAAACAGGTCCGGTCCACCCTACATGGTGAGTGATGGTGAAGAGTCATGTAAAAGAGAAGAGTTATGTTAAAATGGTCATACCAGTTAGTGTTATGGTTATGTTTAAAAAAAGTTGTGTTTGGTCTAACCAATGTTTATTTGTTTGTTAATGCAACACTCTGTTCAGAAGGAATCCTCAATTTCCCCTTAGTCCAAGTAGCTGCGCAGTCCATTTTTCAATACCTATAAATCCTATGGGAAAAATAGATTTTTTTTTAACACTTCTATTTTCTTTCGCCACTTTCTCTCTCCTCATTTCAAAATCTTTACACATTTGAGTCTGAGCCATTGTCTGAGGGTGTTACTAGGCTAGTGCAGTCATACAAACATGTTGCTCTCTCCTCATATCAAACTGTTTAATATCTGCTCAGGAGTGAAGTCAGCTTCTCACCTGAGCAGAAACCACAAACCCCCCCCCCCTTTTTTTTTTTAAATGTTGCTCTATTTTATCTCAAGTTGGCGACAAAATTATTGCTTCCATCCTCGGTTATTCAAACAAGGAATCTGAGGAGATATGTTCCACCAGCCAATCACATTTGTATTGCAAAATGAGAGAAAAGTTGGTTACACTTGGGTTTTCTGAAGCTGATATTAAGAATGTTATTGAGGTAGTGAAAACAGAAGACCAGCTTGCAACGCTCAGACATTGAAAACAGATCAGCGGCGTAAAACTGTGTTAATGAAAACTTTTTTTTATGCTGAGCCAGAACCCATTTGTTTGGGACAGAATACAGATGGTCGGGAGTGCTTTGCTCGATATGCCCCTATCAAGGAGACAATTCAATCACTTCCATTCTGAGCCGATCAGCCACCACCAGTAGGGGCAGTAAATGCATTATTTTTTTTCCCATTGGTCAAGGTGGATTTTTTTGTGGAGGGGATTTTTCATTGCTCAAACATTGGTACCAGCATTGATTTTGAGCCAACTTTCTTTGTTTTGAGAATCTTCCACTTTCTTGTACAATGTACATCCATTAATATTTTCAGTGACATCTACCAGTAATGGTGAGTGCAGATTTTGGACAGGTTTGTTATTTTGTTTAATATACTGTTATTCAAATCTATTTTCTTTTATTTAATTGCTCAAATATTGGGACCAGGATTGATAAAGGGCCAGCTTGTTTCGTTAGAGAATCGTGTATTTTTTGTGCATCCATTAATATTTTCAGTGACATTTACTGGTAATGGTGATTGCATATTTTGGACAAGTTTATCATTTTGTTTAGTATACTGTTATTCAAATATATTGACTTTTGCTAGAAATACAGTATGATTATGTATTTGTCTATTACAGTGTACGGCTGTAAATTTAAGTTACAGTCATAGAGCTGTAAAAATTGCAAAAAAACTGCTTGGGAACCCAGCTGCCAGTAATTGACTGTAATTTTGTTAATTACAGTAAAAGGTTGTGAATTTGAACTACAGTAAGAGCTGTAAAAAATACAGAAAGTGTTTGGAAACAGCTGCCAGTAATTTACTGTAATTTCAAATAAGTACAGAATCATACTGGATTTGTTACTTACAGTAAAAGGTCGTAAATTTGAATTACAGTAAGAGAACTGTAAAAATTACAGTAACTGCTTGGGAACACAGCTGCCAGTAATTTACTGTAAAATTTACAGAATTTTTTACAGTGTGGGATTGACCTATTTATAGGAATATTATCTTACACTGTCGTCTTTCTTCACAATTTGTTATGGATTAAGTGTTGGGCAAAAAGTGCATTGCAAAGAATAATTGAATATTTTCATACTATTGGAGAATCAAATATAAATTGATCACATTTGTAATTAATGATAAATCTTAATCTAAATAAAGTTGTATTTTCATTGGCATTTTTGCTTTATTGGATGTATATAATAGAGACAGGCAGGAAGGATGGGTTGGAGAGGGGTTGACATGCAGCAAAGGATCCAAGCCAGAATCAAGCAGGGGTAGCTCTGCAGCAAGGACTTCGCCTTATATGGTACATGCTTTTAATCAGTGAGTCATTGGAGTCCCCATTGATCAATCTTTTATTAAAATAACTCCTACTTTGCTCTGTCAGGACTTTTTATGCATTCAAATTCTGATCACATTAAATGCTTAAGAGACCCACCATCTGTTATCTGAACCTGAGGGTCGCTGGTTGGTACTAAAGTGGAGACATTGGTGCGGCCAGTCAAATGAAGAGTCTTTGTGGAGCTCAAGGTCTGCAGCAGATCTTCAGGGAATCTTGTAGTAACCTCTGATGCAGTTGGTCCTTGCTCTGTACACTGCGCAGACATGCCTGCAGGCACCATCCAGAGATGACATGTCCTCGGTTGCATTTATAGGTATGGGCTCATGCCCACTTGTGATCTCTGGGTATGCAGTTGCTGTCTGGCCAACATCTTCAAATGGTGGAACTGGGACCTGATATGGTGTTGGCATTAAACTCTCTGTAATAATTAGACAGGTTCAAATGGCATCAGAGATCCAAATTGACCAGATGTAAAGGCTGAGGCAGATGTGGCAAAATAACAGTACTGATGTAGGTAAATTCCCTCACCATCTGCTTGCATTTCTTCTTTTGGTCGCAATGATGAAAAAGGGGTGGAAAGAGGGATAAGGTGGTTGTCTGATAAATCTAAAATTAAATTAATATATTTATTAGTATAAACTAATGTGTATTCATACTATCTAATTCACTCAGAATTTCTAGACAATTATATTTTGTTTCTTGCCATTCTCATATGGAAAGTATTGATATATTTGCAGGACTAAATCCCTGAAAGTCACAAGAAAAGGAGCAGCATCCTGTTTGTCTGAGTGCGATCGTGTTTTTACACCACCCGGCTCAGACAGGGAATGAGAGCCAGATCCCATGTGAACCAGAGCTGAAGTAAACCCCACCCTGTGACTCATCTGCCAGGCATTTTGTTTTTTTAGGAGTGCTTATTCTGTGTCCGTGCCACCTCAGTGGACTTGATATGAAACAGTCAATTTGTCTTAAAAGGTAGGCTTTCAGTTTGAATTCAAGTGTTTTACTGGAAATATGTTATCAATCATGAAGGAATTACAATCATTTTCTTACACAGCCCTCTAATTTTTGGTGTTCAAAAACATTGGATCAACTAGTGAACATTATCTTAAATATAATTATTAATGATTGTTTGCAAAGCCTTTGCAGTCAATGACAACATGATACCTGGAACCTACAGACTACCTAAACAGTTTCTTCCAAGTTTATGTCCTGCTGTTTTCCTCACTGTCTGCTATTTTTGCTCGATCTAGGGGTGTTTGCCTTCATTTTCACTTCAGCAAGTGAAATGCATTCTTCATAGAATTTATTTTTGGTGACTGAAATGCCTGTTGTGCAACATAACACTTCTTTGCTTTCTAAAAGGACTGAGTTGCTTTCTCCTCATGCCTCAGGTCACTGTCAAACTGCACCATAATGTGCCATTCAATGAGTTTTGAAGCATTTGTCTCAATTTGATCAAACCATATAGCCCTATGCAATTCAGAATTTATCCTTGTGGCTTTCATCAGCATTCACATTATCAGAAAACACAAGGGAACCCACTCCAATGGCTGCCATATTCTACCGTGACCACGCTTCACAGGGCAGGTGGAAGGGTTCAGATCATGAGCAGTTCCTTCTATCCTCCAAACTCCTCTCTACCCATCATTCTGCTACAGCCTATGCTGATTTTTTTTTTTATCATCTCTGTCTATGCAATGTTGGCAAACTTCCAGACTACACAATGGTTGAATTCTTATGGTAAACCATCTATATTTACTCTGGTGAAGCCCTGTCTTGATTGTTGATATGCCTGCCTCTTAGAAACTGTTCTTTGTCAAGCTCAAGAATTGAAGACCACAAAGGAAAAACGATAATAGTCCAAATGTATATTTCATATATTATTATAATATTTATAATAATCTATAATAATATTATATATAACAAAAATGTTTTGTATATCTTTTTTGCGTATTACTTCAGTGCTTTATTTCTAAGACTATTTAGAATTTTTAATTCATCATTTCTACACAATGTGAAAATGTGACTGACATTTTCCCTTTGTGGTCTTCAATTGTAAGTAAAGTGATTTTTCTTCATCAGGACAATACTGATTCTGTCATCCACCAAAATTGTTATTTGTGACCTTTGGGGCCTTTTGATGTTCCTGAGCTCACCAGCATATTCATTCTTTTGAAGAATGTACTAAATACCTATAGTTCATTTGACCACATGTAATGCTTTTGCAATTTCTCTAATGGTTTGGTTTAGATTTATCTGCTGACTGATGACTTGCTTCAGTCACAGGGACAGCTCTTTGGACTAAATAACATTAAGAGTTAACTGCAACAACTTCAAAAGCCACACTTTAAATGAAGGCTAAAGCACTTATCTGTGTACTTGCAGCCAATTTCTCAATTACTTTTGGTCCCTTGAAAAGTGGTGTAATTCCTACATCTTTTGACCGATTTGGATGCGAACACCTGCAAATTACAGTTGCACTGTGAGCTCCTCTTCATCTTGAAATTTAATCTCCCATATGCTTTGGTAAATTTTGAAAAATAACATAACTTTCTCAATGTCCAAATATTTATGGACCTGAATATAGGTACGACTAAACAAGTATTCACCAACAGACACAAATATCTGAAAAGATTCAGACTCAAATCATTCAAGATATGATACATGAAGTGTATTGTATTAATTTTGTAACAATCCTGATTATTTGAAACCTATTTAATTATCACTGCTTACTAAATTATAAGATTTTTGCACTTGTTTAGTTACTTTGTGCTTTTGATTGCTTTCCTTGACTTTTGTTTCTGGATTTAAAGCAGATTATAATCTCAGACAAAAAATATCCCTTCACATAATTAAACAAGGCAATCAGAGATAGCAGACCTGGCCCCAGCCACAGAGTGACAGACAAACACACACACATACACACACACACACACACAGACATGATCATTGCTTAACCTGGCCCCCTAGGGGAGGGGCCAGGTAATAAAATGAAAAACCATACTCATACACAACAATACAATTAACTAAAATAATGTTATCATGAGATACAAATCTTTTGCAAGTGTTTTCACAATCTATATAATATGCAAGGACCTCAGGAATTTGAATTGCAAACAGATAAAAAAAAAAAAAAAGACATTCCAATCCCAGAATTAACATGCATATTATGAAAGATAAGAAAAATATACATGCCTGTCCCACAGTGCATTTGATAATCAGGACAGCACTGGTTGTAAATTGTGCATTACCTGTCACCGTCACTGATAACGTACATTTTGCCATAATCTTAGTCGTTGTGCCAACTATGCAGCTTAAAAAAGCCTGATTTTTTTTTCAGCAGTCAAAAGTAACCGAGATGCGTTTTAGCAAATAAACCCTGCTGTCTAGCCAGCTTCTCCAGAGGAGCAGTAATAAACCTCAAAAGAGGGAAAACATTTCCCAGTTCCAGCACGAGGGACATTGATCAACCTGTATCATTTAATGCCTCAAAATTATCTTCAGAAAACAAATCAGTGACAATGAAAGAAGTAAGCAATTTCATCAGCGCACATTACGAGGAAAGAAGAAAAATGCAGTCAAATAACTAAGTAAAAATAGGGTCCCTTACGTGTAGTGCACAAAGACTCATAATCCTTGCAGCACTCATTGTAAACAAGACACTCATAGTCGCAATAGCAGATATGACCCCTGTAGTATGATTGCCCACATCTGCCCCTGCAGCTCTCTGATGAGAGAATAAGACACTGAGATCAGCTGTGTGAAATGGGGAGATTCGGATTATACTAACCACGACTAAACTGTAGTGATATGTCAGTGTTACAGGTTTCACCAAACAGTTTTACCTTTAAGAAAAACTGCAAAGAGCGAGCTAAATGAACCACACAATGTGTAAGCATAACATTTTTATAACAAGAACTGATGCTGAAATCTATTTCAATATTTATGTTTTGCATTCTACCTGAGAAACAAGTATATCATTAAAGGTTAAAAAAAAGCTTGTGAACTCACTTTGTCCTGAGTGAAGAGGAAGAAGAGAACACCCCAGGACCAGAAGAGAGGCAGGTAAGAATCGGCTGACCATTGCTGATAACTTTTTACCACTCAGGTAAAAATAGGTTTTAAAATGTAGACAAGTTATGGAGGAAAAATTAAATATACATGGCAATATGCAGCAAATATTCCATCCATATCAAAATATGGCAGCTTACCAACGTGGATGATATGCTATGGATACTGTACGCCTAGCCTTATTAAATTTACCTGTGAATGTGACAAAAAAAATTACCCGCATATAGAAAGCTCTTATCCAACTTGGCTGGTCTTGGTTGATGATATCTTTCATATGGTGTGAAGGGGAAGGATTCGTCTTTAGGGCAGGTCTGTCTAATTAGGTAATCCAGCGAGTAAAGCAACAATTTTGTACTCGCTGGTGGCACAGACATATTTATGTGTGCACAGGAAGAAACTCTAGACTACACACTTTCAAAGCAGCAGATTCTTAGTAAGAGTTGGACAGACCCCAAAATTTTTTGAAGGAGTGACAGGCCGCAGCCTTTTTGGTGTCTGAAACAAAATGTTGTAATTCATGGCTACTCTGATGACGCTGAAAAGTAGGTTTCTTCATTCAAAAATGAGCACCGAGGATCGTTCTCCATTCATATTTGTAATATAACCATGACAAATTGCACCATCAGGTGGAAATTACAAACTAAAATAACAGTTTCATTCCAGGGAAATTGGCTTCCGTGGCAAAAATCTGTCAGAATCCAGTGTTGCATTTGATTATGTACAAGGATTACTAAAATGTGCTTGAATTAAGATAACTGTCAGTATTTACTGGAAACAGCAGCAAGGGAGAAGTTTGCCGTTCAGTGTTTCACATCCTCAGGTTACTGCCATCCTTCCCGAGGGTCTTAAAACAAGCAAACTTGCTGCTCTGTGTCTCGGAAAGATTGAATGTACACATTGGCATGAAGACAGCCATAACATAGTCAGGAGTTTCATGAAAATACATATGAATTTCCAGTCTCAGAATAAAGCAAATATTGATAGTGGTTGGTCTCTTGCCTTCTCATACACCCATACATGCATATACATAAATCACTGACCACATTATTAGGTATGCCTGTACACTGTCACAAATATTCTGAATTTCTAAACCGTTGAGCATAATGTCAGTAAACCGGCTTGCAGTAATGGCTCCACAGGTCTGACAGTGATGTCAGTTTAATTCAGGACCCTAGTTTCTTTAGTGTGTTTGTCACTCCTAAATGTCTCAGACTATCAAAACTGAGCAAAGATAACCCCAGTAAACACAAAATGTAGTTTTAAATGATTATTTCAAATATTGAATAAAGAAAGCTATCCAACACGAGTACCCTCTGTGAAAAATCCCCCTTAGATATTAAATCAACCAATTTAACCAATCTACTTGATAATTTGGTTCAGTTTGTCTAGAAACACCCCAATATGATTTCATAAATGTCAGCCTTGCTGAATCTGGCAGATTTCCTGAATCTGCCAAATAGCAGCACAAGATGCCAAAATATAAAGAAATTCAAGAACAGATGAGAGACAAAGTGATTAATATCTATCAGTCTGGAAGGGGTGGATAATAGATTGCAGACGTTCCCACTCACTGAGAACAGGCGCAAGTGGCAAGTGGCGTGATTTGCTACCAAAAGGAATGTAATTCCATTGATGATTTAACCACTTTTTGTAATAACGTGCCTGTCCCCACTGATGACAAGGGGCCAGGGGTCAGTATGGGCCCCCTGACCGGTCTGTGGCTGTGCAGCCCAAAACGCAACAAACTGCAGTGCAATGTGTGTTCTAACAACTTTCTGTCTGAACCAGCATGTATTTTTTCAGCAGTTTGAGCACCAGTGGCTCTTCTGTTGGATCAGACCAGCAGCACAGCCTTCACTCCTCACGCGCATCGATGAGCCATGTCCGGTCATGACCCTGTCGCCAATTCACCAGATTTCTTTCCTTGGAACACTTATGGTAGGTACTGACCACTGCAGACCGGGAACACCCCACAATGGCAGTTTCGCAGTTTTGGAGATGTTCTGGCCCAGTCGTCTAGACATCACAATAACGGCCCTTGTTCACATCCTCAGCTTGCCCATTTTTCCTGCTTCCAACACATAATCTTTGAGGACAAAATGTTCACATGCTGTCTAATGCATCCCTCCCACTGACTGGTGCCAGTGGTCATAATGTTATTAGAAAAATTTTGAATTTTTTTCTTGATACTTTTATTCACAAAGGTAGAATTAAATTGATGTAAAGCACATGCAGGACATTGATCTTACCAATGACCAAATAGTTTGTAAATACAAAATTTTATTCAATGTGTAGATTTGCTAAGAAACTGAAGATTTTAGTCAAAGGTGTGCATTACTGTCCTGAAAGAGGAGAGAAAACTTGGTCTCATTAGGATAAAGAGAGAAGTACAACAGTCTCTAGTTTGAGAAACATATGTCCCACGTGGTCAGCTGGCTGCTTCATTGAACCGGATCCTAAATATCAGTTCATCTGCATTAAAAAAAGAGGATGCTGGCCTTATCAAACACCACATCTGAAATGGGCAAAGCAAAATTGAATGGTGAAAATTAGCAAAAGAACATGAGGATTGATCAGTATGAGGCTAATAATGCCTAATTGGCTTGTTTTGTCTTAGCACAGCAATAAATTATATTCTCAAATGGGCATTCACTAAAAGCATTAGCCCATGCTCCAAATAATGCTTATGTAACGAGCAAATGGTTCCGTAATACCCCACATAATGATGAAATGGTTTGTATGAGACGGCATGCCAGGCCTTCTTAAATTCAGCAATGACTGAATAATGGGGGAGATACTATTGTTGAAAGCAGCACATAGAGGAAAAACTGACCTATTTTTGCACTGAGGTAACGTCTTCAAACCAACACCCAGGACTTCTCAGTTTAACACATGACCATAGAAATGTTTGCACATACCAACACGTATTCAAAAAAAAAAAGAAGTGTTTGAAATATATACAGACAACTCGAGAATGACTGGCTGCATTTATGAAAGTGAGCAAAAATAATTTAATGAATACAATGAGTACAACCCCAAAAGAATATGCCACAACACAGAAATTAAAATGAATAAATGAATTCATTCATAAAAAAACAGTTTTGAAAAGTGAATTCACCCCCTGGGATATTGAAAACACTACCACAACACACTATTTGATGTTCTATCAAGAAATTCAAATTTATTATTTAAAATATATCATGTGATGACTGCAAAAGAAGTCCAAAAAAGTTGGCCCAGTCAACAGTTTACCACCGGGTACTAGTGTTGTAGTACTCAAGACCGGTCTTGGTCTCGAAACCACTTTTACATGGTCTTGGTCTTGGTCTCGGGCATAATGGTCTTGAGGGAATTTCAACATCCAGACAAGCAGCTGGTCCTGGTACAGCCTCATTATTACCAGAGCCATGTAGAGAGAGAGTCGCATCAACGAAGGTCCAAAATTCTCGACTGTCATGTGGTTCATGGAGACAGCGAATAGTTCCCGGAAGTCGCTGGCGGGCAATTTAAATGCGTCTGTCAAATAAGCTGCAGAGAGACATACCTGCAATTCTCGGTAATTACTAGTCAATAAATAGCGTTATTTTTGCCTTGTTTACATATTTTAGGCTTGAGTGAATGTCGCCGTCTCACTTAAGTGACCCCAACATTAAACAACCGCGAAAAAGCTACATTAAACGCAGAATTTTGAACATTTGCACTCAATATAGGCAGTATTCAAGCAGTTTTAGTGCCATACAATGACTTTAACCCCTTTCTGCAGATGTAGATGCCCGCGTCTATAGACCTGCAAATTGGAAGTACGCTGTTACTGTACTCGATCACTAGATAGCACCCCCGGATCAGTTATTGAATGTTCACAAGCAAGCAGACCTCGAACGCGGTTCTGAATACAGTGAAGTTCACTCCACTCCCTGTTTTTTGAGAGCTGCATGAATTAAACTCCTCAGCTAAGCCTGATGTGCAAACTGGTCAGTATCCTTGCCCATAGTGTCGATTCAGCAGTTTGAAAAAACGATATCTTGACACAGAAAAAATCGTTATCCTTAGTAGCAACCAGTTTAGCCACAGTGAGCTAACAGTATTCCAATTAGTAGTTCATACAAATCAGTTTTCTGAGGCAAAAAAATCGACATGGTATTGATTCTCTCACATTCTATTGCCTATTACAGTTGTCCCATACAAAAAAAAATTGTAGTTCCCTACCGTGGATTTACGCGTAGATTCCTTCATTGCCAAATCCAGCGCTTCCTTATATCCACCCGAGTACTGGCGTTGATAGCCAATCACTCAACCATACACTCAAGCTCTTCTGCGTAATTGTAGAGTTACACTTCATGGCCTCGTGAAGTTTCCCTGATAAGAATGTATTGATTGGCTCGTTTCTTATCCAATTCCCGAGTGTTTAAACATTTTAGAGTAAGTGAAACACATTGATTGGACAAACACAGAGCATACAAACCAATGCGTATCAGCAGGCTCGGTTGTATCCTGTCTACGTTATGCACATTACGCGGCTAAAATAGACGGGATTTATAGAAAATCGGTTCGCAAAACTGGCCTTGAAGTGTTCAGTTACATTACAGGATTTAAATGAGAACGATATGCTCTATTGGAATTATTTCGAATGAAACAGGACCGGAGGGTTCTTGCTACTGGGTACATCGGTCTCTATTTTATACAGTCAATGTCTCTGGAGGAGGGATTCACGAAAAAGGTCAGGCTGCTATTTTTGTTTTTTTTTTTTTTCTGTTTCGGAATGTATATGTACTCAACAAAGTCGAATGTCGAGGTTTTTTTCCTGTTTAAAACGCGAACTGCCCGTGCATTTTGGTGTGGACCCCCGGTACGTTCATTGCACGTTTCTTTTGAATCGGGAGACGCAATGGATTTGATATTCCCTGAAAGTGGAGTGTCTGTTCACTTAAAATAAGGTATATTTCAGAATTCAGATATTACTGTGTTCGTGAGGTGTACTTGCTCCTTATAAGTGTTGAAATGGGTTCGTGAGCTTTGAAGAGGGGACTGGTAGCTTTCATTACAGGGTGAATGTTCTGACCGTTTAATTAGCAGTTTATTTAATGCGTGTTTGTGCTGGCTTTGAAGAAAAATGGCCAAAACTCTAAACTTTATTATGAAGAAAAGGCACGTTCGTATTTGGAGAGGTTACTGGGGATCACTGATATTCAACTGCACTGATATTGATAAATTCATACTAAACTCAACCAGAAAATCATTCGTTAATATTAAATTTCATGCCTTAAAGCTTTAATTGTGTTAAATACATGATTTTTTTAATGATTTGACAGCAAATCATTTGGAGACTTTGGGGAGACACTTGGGTAGCTGTATAATTTGGCTAATAGCATGGAGGTAATCTAGAATGTAATGTTGAAGATGAATTCTACTTGTGCTCAAGGAGTTTATGATACCATAAATGTACAGTTTTAAGCCCCAGCAGTTTTTCAATCGTCAGAATTATTTTTTTTGCAATTTCAATGGTGAATTCTCATGAAGATTTTTTATGTTTGCTGCTCATTTTCTCTACCAAAATCATGAAAATAAACTGAAATACAATGTAATTCTAAATGCTGTAAGTGTCTTTCCTGAATTGAGCCACATTTTTCCTCTTTGTGAAGCTTAAATCTTGAATTATACAGCATTAAAGTGGGTAACCCATAAATAGCCAAATTTGGCTTCTGCACAATGACTTTAATAAAGAGCGCGTTCCTGTTCTCTATTGCTTTGAATTCTTGGTTTTTGCTTTTGACAACAATGCTTGTTTAATCCCATCCTAATGTTTATTATGCAGAGGGAGGGGAAGGAATGTTTCAAAATTGTTTAATTTTCTACCAGTTCTTCATTTGCTTGGGGTTTTAATCATTCCATGGATATTAAGGATCTAAGTTACCAATTTAGTAATTAACTAATGTAATCTTCATGACTTTCAGAAAGGACAGAGGACTGACAGGTGACTATCAATGAGTATCAACTGACAGCACAATTAGTCCATGCCTCATTAAAAGCAACATAATATTCAGTGTGGCATCTTAGAAAATCCAGTGGTAATAATTATAATTTATCTGCTCATAATTTTTATGCACATCTGCACTTATCACTAAACACCAATACATAAATTCAAAACAACTTTTTCATTGACTTTTTACATGCAGATGGTATAAATTTATCTAGGCTTGCATGTACAGTAATATTTTTAGGAAGGGCACAATAAACACTATATATCCAGACAGAACAAGACACATTAACATACAAACTTATATTGTTATGCACATACAAACTCTTACATTTTCTGTATATCTGTTTATTTTGCTCTTATGTACTACAATTACTTCATGAAAAAGCAATCTTAAATAAACTCAGAAACATGAATAGCATGTGAGGCAGTTTGTCTGTGCCTCCTCCATGCTGTCCTTGTATATCATCTCGACCATGGTTTGCGGTGCTGCGTGAGGATGCTCCATTCGCTGGGGGGTTGAGTACAAATGTACAGTTTGTTGACTCAATTCAGCAGGAGAAATCTAACAATCATTCCAAATTACAACAACAACAAAAATGTGAGGTGATCATATTCAAACACTGCATATGCATTTTTTCACAACCAAAGATTACACAATTTGGAAGCTTGTTGTCCAATTCATTAAAAGTAAGGAACAGGGAAAGGCCTGCACAGCTTAGGGAGTTAAGACTCAGGGTTCAGGGTGGGTGTCGTCTGTCTCATTGCAGGGAGTTCTCTGGCTCTTATTGAATCGCCAGCAGTTCTTCTCCTGAAAGAGAGAAAGGGGAAGAAAAAGACAGGAGAAAGGGTCAGACGCATGGGCTTGGATGGGAAATGGTGCTGAGAGATGAGGCTGGTCTTTGTTTCCCTATTTAGCTGATGAAACTTAAGTAGTTGTGATCAGCTTTTGCTGCTGATGTTTAAGAAAGTATAGCGAGTGGCATCAGTAACATGTAACAGGAATAAGTATGTTCTTTGCTGTCTTTCAGACAAATAATACAGTACAGCTCAATATTCTCCACTCTCCACTTAGTCTTCTATGCTAAATTTCCAAATTGTTTGGCCTATTTGGCCAATACCTTCTGTTTTCAGTTTTCTATTTGGTCCTCCAGCTTCCCTCTCCCTTAACCATCAATCCAAAATTAGCAAAATGAGCAGCGACATAATATTGACCAGTAATGGTCAATAGAATCTCAAGTCCTAAAAACTCTAACTATAGATAACGTCTTAGTTCATTGAATAGCAGTAAAAAAAATTAGCTCTAACAATCAATATTAATAGCGATGTATCACAGCAACCGATGGCTTTCTGCTTTAACATTGTTTATCGTTAACTTTATTATAATGGCTAACGTTAGCTACCTTGTGCTCAAAGAGAACCTTACTTCACCACTTCCACTACTGTAGCCATTCAGATGTTATATGTACGCTAATTCTCTAACATTTCACTCCTCCACCCCACTCCAAAAAAATCACTTGAGGAAGCCTTTTTCTGTAATATCGCGTCGATGGATGAAATGACACCGAGAGAACGGAGTTTTCCATATAATGCTGCTCCTCTTGGTTAGCGCCAAGGACTGTATTGTAGTTGGCGATCGAGACGCTTTTGCTTCACTTTTCAGGAGACGTTCAACCATCCATGTTTTATACTGTCCTTGGTTAGCGCTAGTAACTGTGTCGCTAACTGTACCTATAGCTAGTATCCTACCCAAATTTCTGCCGTTAAACGTTCAATATATCTTGAATTATACAGGGGATAATCCAGGAAAAACGCTTTACTGTATGTGTTAATTTAATTCAGATGTGCTGACTATATACAGCCTAATTCTTTAATCATCTTTTGAAAGATCGTCACGAACGGTCCATTCCGCTTCATCTCAGCTGCTGGACTAGACTTCGTCGCTAACTTCCGGGAACTATTGCGAGACTCCACGACCCGCCAATACTGTACATTATTGGTCCATTGGAGTGAACGGAGTTGATGCTACTCTCGCTACATGGCTCTGATTATTACTACGCAGCCTTCTTTAAATGCGGCCAATAAGAGGCATCTTTTTAAAAAAACATGTTACAATGTATATTTTTCCCTGCCTCCGCAGTCTCCCGTCCCTTCTCGTCTCACAACATATGCGCAAATAATTAGTCCAGTGAATCAGTAAAAATGCCAGCCAATTCATTTACTCAGGGTTCCCGCTGCCGCTCGTCATTTTCCTTATTGACGAATAAAATCCATCAGTGATGAGAAGAAAATTTCAAGCAGTAGTCACACTGGCGAATGTAATTGCTTCATGACAAATATAAATTCCACAAGACTGAACGTCAGTAAAGCGAGACCGCACACCGCTGTATTTTTTTTTCATCTTCAATGAACAGAGGAGGGAAAGACCAACTAGAGAGGGTTTGTTAGTGGAAAATACATCCAAAAGCACCCTCATTCAGTCTCTGTGAGTTCGATGTGTCAAATGCAGTTCGCAGTGTGAGAAAATACATACGCGGATAACAGCAGAAGCAGGAGCTCAAACATCCTCTCTAGTTCAGCCAGGAGAACAAGGTGTGTAAATGTCTATATGAGTGCTAAGCTACACGAACGCGATATTAGCAGAGCGTAAGCTATATGGCTAACGTTCGGCTGTGACTCCTTGGCTAGCGATACCAAACTAGCCTAGCCTCATGTTATATGCCGTATAACATTTGGGAACAAAACTCACTTCCAATATAACGCTGGTTATTGTAAGATCCCTATCTACCAGATCGAATCGAAGCACGGATTTTGGCGCCCCATTTTAGTGCCCCATAACTCAGCTTTAAAATACCAGAGTTGCCTTTTTTTATATTTTCTCATTATTGCTGGGAAGTGGGATGTTACCTTACAGGCAAAATAAACTAGTTGGTGTGCAATAGCCATTCAGCGCAGTCTTATTATTTCTGCGCTTTGTCATCTCAAGAAAAAAATATGCATGAAGCTGAACTCTTCGAATTACTTGTTAATTGTACCGTTTTATCTATCCTTTCCGTCTTTTTCAGTGGGTATGCGACTGAACTTCAGTGGCCACATGTTCACTTATCTACTGACATTCCTAACAGCCTATCTTTAGAGGTTTATTTATAAGGTTGATAAGTCTTCAAGATGAGGACTGATCATTCACTCAATGCGTAAAGTCATCCCATTTGCAACGCTACAACAGTGATGGAAAATATAACAGATTAACAAAACGGAAAAACTGGAAATAAAGGCACAGTGCCTTTAAAACAGTGCATTTATCAACAGTGCGACTCCAAGATATGAAAATTAGCAATTTCCAGAAAAACCAACCCAGATGCAAGCATTGATTTCTCTGGGAGCGTATGAAAGTGATTATAAGGGCTAATACGGACACACTTCCAAGCAACTATGCAACTAGACAGACGCTTCAACTGCAGTGTGTACAATGGAGTTGGCTTGAGTCCTGTCCATCAGGCAAGCGCAGAAAATAAGTTATGGCTCTTCACGAACATCCCCCGTCACATCCAGCGACCTTTCTAGCATAAATCAGCGAAGCTCAAGGTTGGGGTGAAGTGGATTTAAACAATGCAGAAAGTAGATGTGCAGTCTTCATTGTGACCTTGCGTACACTGATTGCCCCCGGAAAATCATACAGAAATAAACAGCAAATAAATAAAAACAAACTAACGTTTTTTCTTGAAGCGCAATTGCTTAATAGCCCATGCTGACTGAGGACAGACCAGTAACCTGTAAGGCTCCCCTGTGAAAGAAGACTGGAGTGGATGAGGCTGCCACCACTGAGACCTTGTACGTTGTTAGATTCAGAATGGGTGGAAATCTGAAATGTTTAAGGAATGAAACCCAAAGTATGTGAGATTTCCATCTATTTTGATTCCAATAAATTGTTTGTGCACACGACTTTGAGCTCATCCAAAGTTCAATTTAGAACAAGTATTTGCCACTAACGTGTCTTTGCCCCCCGCCACAAAATGTCAAATCGTGTCAAAATGAACAGTGTCTCGGTGTGACCTTGAGAGTGACGCGAAGGTCACCAAAGTCGACTGGCGCCGGGGTATCTCTCTAATACACATGAAATTGGAAGAAAATCCGTCAATTGGTTCTTGAGATATCTCGCTGACAAGGCTATCAGCGTGAAAATCCACAATCTCTCGGTGTGACCTTGAGAATGGCACAAAGGTCACCAAAATCAACTGGCGCCGGGATATCACACTAATACATGTTGACATCAAATTTGAAGAAAATCCGTCAATTGGTTCTTGAGATATCTTGCTGACAAGGCTATCAGTGTGAAAATCCGCAATCTCTCGGTGTGACCTTGAGAATGGTGCGAAGGTCACCAAAATCGAATGGCGCCGGGGTATCAGAGTAGTATACGTTGACATAAGATTTGAAGTAAATCTGTCGATTATTTCTTGAGATATCTCGCTGACAAGGCTATCAGTGTGAAAATCCGCAATCTCTCAGTGTGACCTTGAGAGTGGCGCGAAGGTCACCGAAATTGACTGGCGCCAGGGTATCACAGTAATACATGTTGAATTAAGATTTGAAGTGAATTTGTAGATTCTTTCTTGATATCTCGCTGACAAGGCTATCAGTGTGAAAATCCACAATCTCTCGGTGTGACCTTGAGAATGACGCGAAGGTCACCGAAATCGACTGGCGCCGGGGTGTGACACTAATACATGTTGACATAAAATCTGAAGTAAATCCGTCGATTAGTTCTTGAGATATCTCGCTGACAAGGCTATCAGTGTGAGAATCCACAATGTCTCGGTGTGACCTTGAGAATGGCGAGAAGGTCACCAAAATCGACTGGCGCTGGGGTATCACACTAATACATGTTGACATAAAGTTTGAAGAGAATCCGTCAATTCGTTCTTGAGATATCTCGCTGACAAAGATTCGGGACGTACGTACGTACAGACGGACGGACGGTCGTGAATACTATGTCCCGCCAGTTGATGGAAATCTCAGAAGTATAACATTCTAAATAAACATTTCAGAATTCCATTAATCCTGATTCTGACAGCACAAAATTTCTCACCCCATCTCTTATAACATTTTTTGTCATGCCTCTTCATTACACAGTTGATACCCTTAAAGGGTGTGTCCCTTAATTATGGGATGCCTAAAATGGTTATATTAATAAAACTGTGAAGAGAAAAATCAAGAAATAAACGGTTTAAAGGAATTCCTAATTCCACTCTTTAGAATAAATTCCATGTTAAAAGCTCAAAAGAGGATTAATTTATCTTTTATAGAGCTATTGCCCGCTATTCAAGGCTGGATGGGACTGAAGGCGAAATCATATCAACTATCAAACAAATAATGGAGAGGCCTGTTTGTGCACAAATATTTGAGGTTTGACTTCTTCCTTGTACATTCTGTCGGCACTTAATATGCTTTAAAGATTTTTTTTTTTTTGAAGTTATGTAAAGTCCATGAGTAACGAATAAAAAAAATTAAGACTAAGGTAAGGTGAAGAATATTTTTTTGACTGTATCTTTCGAGGAAAAACGTGAAGAATATTTTTCAAAACTCAGGGGGAACCCTGTCTATTATAAAGTTCTCCTATGCAGATTGCAAAGAATCTATATGTTAAGATTCTGCCTTTTGTGTGTTGTCCGGTGCTCATTTGTGCTTGTGCTTTACCTTCGGTTAATAATTTCAGCCTTCAGTTCTGCCGTCTGACGATCCACTCCCAGTCTGCATTCTGTGATGTCGCCTGACAGCCTTCAGCATGCCTGCGTCTCGTCGTCCAATCCTGTTTTCTCTTTTGGTTTCGGCTCTGGTAGTTCATTCATTGCTTCCAGCTGTGTTTAGTTCTGGGTCTCGCGAAACTCTGAGTGAATGCGTTCTCTGATAGGATATTACTAACCCGTACTAACCGGCACTTATTCGAGGGTGATTGTAAATATTTCATCACGTAGTATTAACCTTAAATAATGATTTTTCGCATAATTTTATGTTAGCTATAGCAAGTTCCAAGTCTCCTTTGATATATCATGACGTTCATTTTCGTGAATTATGGTCCCATATAAACTAGAATAAAGTATAAAGCCAGAATATGCTTCTGGGCCGTGGCTATCCTCTGTTCCTCGTCCGATACGGTCAGATCCAGAGCCACGTTCCTCCCCGCATCTTCGATTCACGCTCTCCACTAGAAATCAGATCCGGTTTCCACAACATGGCGCAATTCAAATGGCCAAAATCGAGGCTTCCTTTATTGTATGCTGAAACCAATGGGTGACGTCATAGTAGCTTCATCCATTTTTACAGTCTATGGTATGCAGTAACATTTACAATATCCAGAGCATACAGTGAATAGTTTACACTGTGTTTAAATCTTTACTTTAATCTTTGGCACTTGTTCTGTTACTAAGCCTCGTTCACCCATAGTTTGGTAAAATGTTTTGCAGTTTATAAGTTATGCAAATAAATCTGCTCAAGAGGAACAAAGAGAATATTGATGTTGATTATTTTATAACTGCAATGTTTCACAGTGTTTTGGTATTGCAAATAATTTCATAAGAGAATTCTTGCTTCATTATTACAAAAATTTGCTTTATGACTGGTCATTTTAGTTTTTTTTTAATGCCCGCGGAAAATCAACTTTCAAGCTGCAGAGTCAATAATTGCTCTCCGCAGAATCAGGATTGTTCTCTGCGGAATCAACACTTTTTCTCCGCAGATTCCTGGTGGGACTACCTGATAGCAGACTGACCTCTTTCAGACGTAATGAACTGGTCCTAACCTGGTCCTAACCTGTCGTCTATATGAGATCAAAAATGTTCTCACTTTTTATATGACCATTACATGACGTATTTTTTACATCAATTATTTACCACTTTTTCTACATCGTTTTAAGTCTAGAATAATACGTATTTTTTACGTCATTTATTTACCACTTTTTCCATGTCTTTTTAAGACCACATTACGTGTTTTTTTTTACGTCTAATTATTTACCACCTTAAGAAATTATGTCAATTATCATGTGGCTACCACCGCAGGAAATAAGTTTCATTTAATAATTCATTTCCTTTCTTGTTTCTTGAAATTTCAAAAAGGGAAATTTATTTTGGGATGGTCCCGCAATGCGACATTTTTTCCCCCAGGTGAGTGCGTAATTAATGAAACTTTATACCATATTTTCTTGCGCGAAGTCTCGTGATTCACGATATTAGCTGCGCAGCAGTTTCAGTCTACTCCTCGAGCAGACGCGCACCGCCCGCCCTGTACTCAGCTGGGCAAAAAAAAAAATACGCGCTTCGGATGCGAATTTTTTTTCCTAACCCGTATATCCATTGCACCCGCTATTCGCCTCCTGATTAGTCGATAGGTTGACGTCATCATGATCATGAAATGAAAATGGCTGCGTCCACACTTCATCACTTCGGATGTGAAGAATTGTTTATCAACGAGTTTCCTGAACTAAATGTACGTTTTTACAATCAGAAACACGTCAGGTTTGAAAAATTATCGATTTTGGATGTTATATGACATGTTTTTTTGCAGGAAATTGCGAGTTTACAGGCCTCTTCCAGTGCTGCATATCACTGGCACTGTGCGTTTGCTGATGGCGCATGCATTGATATGGCATGTATGGGATGCATATAGGCCTACAAGGCTCAAGTCAATCAATTTTGTGTTGAAAGGCCACCCATTTTAAAAATTTGAACCGCTCTACAACAATCTATAGTCATCTCTAATTGTAAGGCGAATGCTCGGCCAATCCATTGAAGACAATCGACCAATCAGGAGCCGAATAGCGGGTGCAGTGGATATATGAGTTAGGAAAAAAAAAAATCCACGCCCTGGAAATGGTTTAGCTGAAAGTTGAAATAAAAAAATGAAATGTATTCTGTGAAGGATGTTGAGGTAACTTTTTCTGTTTTGGCTGTTACTGTTTGCATTTGTTTTGCTTTTTTCCCCCCTTTTTTTTACACTTCAACAATCATTATGTTTTCAATCTTCTCATTGTACCATTATTTAGCTTAAATTTTTGGGGTACATTTCTCTTAAACAGAACTGACTTCTCGGATGATTGCCATGTTAAAATCCCTTGGTTACTTGAGGTGTGTATCTAAGTTGTATGCAGTTTAATGTGTAGTAGTTTTCTCTCATACATGCATGTTAATCTTGCTTGAGTTATGAACTAAAAATAAGTAATAAGCTCGCGTTTTACTCTTAATATGATGCATTTTCATTATTGCAATATCGAATATTAAGTTAGTCAAATCTATTGACATATTTTCCAATTTTCTTGACCAATTTTCTTTGCCTTTACACAAATGTGCTTCCATTCTGTTATCATATTTTGCAACATTTTTTGTGGAGTGACATTGTGTAAAACTTGCTGGCAAGAATAATGTCATCTCATTTGATATCTGTGTTAAGAGCAAAGAAATGTACAAAATGTGCAACAAGATACCTTGTATCTGATCAAAGTTTATTATTCCCCGCCAACACGAAGTGGGAGGGGGATATCGGTTTGACCTCCGTCCGTCCGTCCGAGATAAAGGGGACTGCTTTACTCAGAAACTATTACAGATACAGTAACCAAATTTGGTGTGTAGCTTCAGATCATAAAGGCCTTGATGGAGTTAGAAAATATGAAGCGCATGATTGGCGGGGGATGTTGTAGACCATGTCGACTTGTTGTACTATAAATGTGCAGCTGAAATTGGTACATATGTATTAGTATTGCCAAAATGTTTTCTCTTATTGTACAGTACTGACTTAACAATGATAAAATAAAGACGTCCATTTTTTACCAATATGACAAAAGTATGACGTGATATTTACCAGTATGAGGGCTTGTTTTTGGTCTCAAAAATGTCATAACAATGTCTATTTTTTACCAATATGACGAAAAATGATGTCAAAAAAGGACAAATTTTTTCACGTCTTGTGCTGTTGCAAACTGATGTCTTAAAGACGTAAATATATGACTTAAATAAGATGTCTATTTTTTACCAATATGACAAAAGTATGACGTGATATTTACCAGTATGAGGGCTTGTTTTTGGTCTCAAAGACGTCATAAAGATGCCTATTTTTTACCAATATGACAAAATATGACGTCAAAAAAGGACGTCTTTTTTCACATCTTGTGATGTTGCAAACTGATGTCTTAAAGACGTAAATATATGACATAAATAAGATGTCTATTTTTTACCAATATGACAAAAGTATGACGTGATATTTACCAGTAGGAGAGCTTGTTTTTGGTCTCAAAGACGTCATGAAGATGTCTATTTTTTTACCAATATGACAAAATATGACGTCAAAAAAGGACATCTTTTTTATGTCTTGTGCTGTTGCAAACTGATGTCTTAAAGACGTAAATATATGACAGGTCGTAAAAATGACGTCTACAGGACGTAATTTTTGCCAGTTTCTGCTATCAGGGTGGTTTCAGTTTAAAATGACAGGGCTTATACCATTGCATTCTGTGGACTTTCCTCCTTATTTGGGGTATCGTTTTCATGCATAGCATGAATTCAGCAGAAATTCTGGCGATTCAGCGCTGATATGATATTATCCTATGTTTTGCTGCATGCTTTTTTACTTGCTTGGTGCTTGAATTGTGTTCGGTTGAGGTAAAAATGTTTTACATGAGCTTTTGGCCAAGTCTCTATGCGAAATGTGGATATGCCGCTTGAGAATGTCGGGATTTGGAAAAATGCTGTATTTATAATGCGTAATAACCGGCCCCGGTATCGGGCCGTAGTTCTTAAGGGGTTAATTGCATTTCAATTTTTTTTGTCACATAGTTAACCATATTCAATCATCACCAATATCGAATAACGCTTTATGTGATCACACTTTCACACTCTCACTCTCCCACTCTCCTCACCCAGTTTGTAAATACTTTAACAACTCCAGCTCAGTACTAAACTTGCACTTCATATAACTGAATGAGCTCATACAGCACTCGGCAGCCCAGCCATGTACTCGATTGCACCTAGTCTTGTTAACATAGGTCCAGGTAGGTTTGGATTGCTTTTTCCCCTTAATAAATGAAATCATCATTACCTGGCCCCTCCCCTAGGGGGCCAGATTAAGCAATGATCATGTCTGTGTGTGTGTGTGTGTGTGTGTTTCTGTCAGTCTGTCTGTCAGCCCGTGGCTGGGGCCAGGTCTGCTATCTCTGATTGCCTTGTTTAGAAAATGCATTTTGTATTGGCTCGGGTTATCTTTTTCTTATATTAAAATTAGTTTGATGATCTGAAACATATAAGTGTGAAAAATATGCAATAAAGAAAGAAATTGTGAAGGGGGCAAATACTTTCTCACGGCACTGTATATTCAACATAAAATTCTAGGATATACTTTGAAACTCGAATTTTCCAGCTTTCTACACGTGATTTTATCATTTCTTAAAGTTAAAAAAAACCTTTAAAATCATGCATGATATAACATAACTGATACATTGATCTAAAAGGTCCTGCACGTTTATTCAGATTGAAATAAAAAATAGCGGGTATATATTTCGACTCTGACTGTTTTAAAAACAAAGACATTGCAAATAATTTAACAAACTAATGTTGTACTGAAATTTATGAAAATGGTTTATCTATAATCGAGTATATTGGAATTATTTAATCTATTTTTTGTTACTCATTTCCAAGACTGGATGAAACATATTACAAAAAAAAAAACATTTATAAGTGATAAATGCGGAGCATTATCAGATACAAAATACAGAAAATATTTAACATGGCCATGCCCTTGGGTAGGTATTACTTATGGTGAGGAAAGTAGGATCTGTAGCCATTGAGAATAATTAGAAGGAAAGAAAACCAACGGAATGAGAATACTTTGGATACTCTACAACCATCCTTATTTTGCGTCATTTTTCATCTTTCTACTCAAATCGTGCCAAAATAATTTAATCTTTCTTTCGTTTTCCTTTACGCAAACTTATTCACTGCATGCACCGCTATTTTCAGCATGCTTTCACCATCGCATTATTTTCCAGTTTTAACACTTCTTGCTTTAATTTTTTTGCTTTAAAACACTATCTTTACCAACATGTCGCAAATAACTTTAAAACACTCTCCGAATTTAAACTCTCTTTCGTTAGCCCATGACCAACAAAACGCTTGAAATAAAGTTTTACCACTTATCACTTTCACTTCCCCAACCACTCAAATAATACACGGTTAAAAAGCAGAAAACTAACACAATTAAATGAATGCATTAAAAGGTTTATCCCCACCAAAAAAAAAAACATCAAAAAAATAAAAAACATAAAACACGCTTAAATATATAAAATTCTGTACCACACCACAGATAAAAGGGAAGGGAGGCTTGGGGACGGTGCTGAATCACTCACACGCAGCCTGGAGAGAGAGAGAGAGAGAGAGAGAGAGAGAGAGAGAGAGAGAGAGAAGGAAGGGGGATGAGGAGAAGGGGGGTAATACAGAAAAACTATAATAACCTCATTAAAAATGAACTCATTTGAACTCATCAACTCATCAAAAAGCCATCAATCATTTTGTTGACAGAAGGCGCATGATATTATCTCTCCATGGACATTTATCTCTCCAAGCCTAAGAAGACCGTAGCGAAGGAATAGAGGGCGTGAGGGAGCATTGTATCTCGCGTACAACATAGCTCGTAACATCTTCTTTTGTAGACTTTCAAGTTTTGTAAGATGACTGGGGAAGTGTTGCACCATATGTCATTGCAGTAGTTGATATTCGGCTCAAACAGGGTCTTGTAGAGGGTTAGGACAGCATATAGTGGGAGGCAATATCTTATTTTGAAGAATAGACTAATGTATTTGGATAATTCAGATAATGTGCTGCACACGAGAAAGATCTGGGAGTGATTGTTGACCAAACCTCTAGCCACTGCCGTAGCAGTTAAAAAAGCCAATCAGATGCTGGGATACATCGCCAAAAGTATTGAGTACAAATCTAAGGAGGTGATGCTTCTTTTGTACAACACGTTCGTTAGACCACATCTGGAGTATTGTGTACAGTTCTGGGGACCATACTTTAAGAAAGATATAGAGGCTCTAGAGAAAGTTCAGAGAAGAGCCACCAAGCTTATTCCAGGTATTAAAGATGAAAGCTACGAGAAGAGGCTGAAGATCCTTAATCTCTTTAGTCTTAGGAAAAGGAGACTCAGGGGTGATTTGATTGTGGTCTTTAAATATGATAAAGGGATTAACAAAGTGAATCATGTAGGATTCCTTCGACCAGTTGTGAGTAGAACTCGGGGTGTAATGTGAATATAGGCCACTAGATGATTTACCTTTTTTTGTTAAGCCCAGACTGGAGCTAGGTTTGGACATGTTCTGGGCATGTCTGGGGCAAAAAATAGGTCTAAATGTGGGTGGGGTTTGCAAAAGAGTATATAAAGAGGGAGAATTGAGACAGTAAAGTAGTAGGAGAAATTGCAAGGAGAAGGATACATGTGACCAGACCTGTCATTCTGTTTAAGACCTGTGAAGCTTATAGTGGATTTTTGCCTGTGTTAGAGCATTTTCCTCACCCAGGACATCACCAAGGAACCCAAACAAAAGGGACTGTAAATATTTCTGTTTTTCTTGTTAATCAATCTTGGTCATTAGATTACTCAGTAGATTAGTTAGTTGTTAGTTGTTTTTGTAAATTAAATGTGTTTAAGTTTTAAAATTGTGTTTGTCATCCCTTGCTATTGTGGATGTTGTAAATGTAATAACAAATTGGGGCCATAACAGGGGTCACAAATGGAAGTTGACCAAAGGTAAATTTAGCACTGATATTCGGAAATATTTCTTCACCCAAAGAGTAATTTCAATGTGGAATAGCTTGCCTGACCAGATTGTTGAGGCAGAGACCTTGGGGGTTTTCAAGAGCAGGCTTGACTTAAAGCTAGATACCATTGAGTCATTCAGTATCTGAAGGGATATATTCACAATAGAATAAAGAAACTGGTGAGCTTAGTTGGGCTGAAAGGCCTGTTCTTGCCATTCATGTTATGTTATGTTATGTTTTGTTTTCTTTTTCATTGCCACCTAGAGAATATGCAGTAATTTTTGAAGCTATTCTGTCTGGTGTCAGGATGCTACTTGAAGGTCCTTTTCAGTCGATTTGAATCCTTCTTCTCTGTTTGTAGATAAGTCTTTGGTAAGCAACAAATTTACTGGTAAGAAAATCAGATCTATTCTGCTCAAACCGAGCATTTCTACCCCCGTATGTATAAGTTCTTGAAATAAAAAATTTGAAAATATTGATTGGTTTAGATTTTGGTCTCTTAGAAAGCAATTTATGATCACAAATAAAGTAGCTGAAATCTCTCTTAAGATCATTCATTAATGTTATCCCTGCAACTATCTCTAATCTAAATTTTCCCTCACATTTCTTCTGATTGCTCTTTCTGTAATTCTTTCACTGAAACAACTGATCATTTGTTTTGGGAATGTGCTTACACCAAGGTCTTTTGAATTGATTTTTATGAATTTATCAAAAGGAACATTCTCAAAGATTTTAACATGAAAATAATTTGTTTTGGTGCTCCTAAAGACCTTGATGTCACTTAAAGGGACTTTCTTATTAACTTGTTTCTTTTTCTAGCTAAATTCTTCATTCATAAATGAACATTTTTACAAAGAAGCCTTTCTTTTTCATTTTTATTAAAGGACCTAAGCACTACTTATCTTCTGTCGAATTTTCACTTTGCCCTATAGCTATTAATACATGCTTGCAATGTGCTATTTATAAAATTATGTAACCTCTTGTCTGTTCAAATGATTTGCCTGTACTTGTACTCTTTTATATTACAAATGTATTTGTACATGTATGTACTTGTACCAGAGCTTTCAATAAAAAAAAAATGCATCTGCATGATGAGCAGAAACCACGTAAAAAAAAAAAAAAAAACTTTTTCAAAATATCTGTTTTGTGACCATATAAAAACAGCCTTGGGTCACTGAAATGTTTTCAGAGTGGCACAGAGATTAGTTCTATTTTTATGTATTTCTGCACTTTAGTTTGTGGGATTTGCTACTGACTGGAGATAAGTTGAAACTCTTTTTACATATTTACATGAGGCCTGTCTTCTCACAGTGCTTTGTTGTTCCTTTCTCTGATTTCACTGAATACTTGTCATGATAATTAATACATGTGTACAAGGCCCAGAGTGAAATCAGTCAGTCAATACACTACTGTGGTTGAAGGTTTTTATTTTTACTATTCAAAGGTAAAATAAAGATAGGTTCCTCTCTCCCTTCAGATTTATTTATTTATTCTTCTCACACACATATACCTTATCTCTTGTGCATGACTGAAGTTTTGGGAGTCGTGTGAATCAGACCTCCCAGAGTAGCTATAAAAAGTCTTTCAGAGGGAGCCTGAAAACATAGAAACATTAATAAAGATAGTTACTGGGTATGTAACTCCAGTTATACAAGTATGGGCTCTGCCCTCTAACAGCTCTGCTAGTGCCACAAAGGGTGGAGCCTAGATGAGTTCCTGCCCAGCTGTCCTCATTTGTAGGAGGGGGAGTATCCTGGCATCAATTCCGGTCCAGTTCCTTGCCTAGAGCAGCATTCAATGCAGCCTCAGAAAAGGAACCAGCCGTCATATCCCTGAGATAAAATCAAACGCAGGGGGATGGTGAGGACTAGGAGCAGCAGCACAGATGTCACCAACAGCAACACCCCTATACAAGGCCGCAGAGGCTGCCAAACCCCTTGTTGAATGAGCATGCGGCCCCGTTGGGGCAGTGCTTCCCATTGTGACGTAAGCCTCAGAGATTGCGTCGCACAGCCAGTGAACCAGACGCTGAGTTGATCCAGGTCGACCAGATGCAGGTACGCCATAACAAATGAACAGCTATTCTGTCTTATGACTTGCCGATGTATGACAACCATTGCAGGCCAAGGTCCTTACTGGGAAAATCAAGTGTAACCGGCTATCTTCCTCAGAAGTATGAGCCAGAGGATGAAACGCTGCCAAGACCACTGTCCTAGAACTGAAGGACGTTGTAATGTTCTTAGGCATGAATGCCAGGTTAGGATGCAGGATAGCCTTATCCGCACTCAAAAGCAGACATTGTGGGTTTACTGACAAGGCTCACAAGTCCATTACTCTCTTTGCAGAAGACAGCACCACCAGCAGAGCTGTCTCAAGGACAAAAGACACATGGAAACATTGTCTAATGGCTCAAATGGTGGCTTACAAAGACCGTCAAGGGCTATGTAGAGATCCCACTGCAGCACTGTGGCCCACCGCGGTGGCCACAGCCGCAAAGCGCCCATTAAAAATTGCGGCAAAAGGGGCTTGCAAGAACACAGGAGCCCCCTGCAGTCCTCCATGACATGCAGAGATAGCGGCTGCATACACCCTCACAGTGGACACAGCCCTGCCAGAATCCAAAAGATATTGCAGGAAACTGATGTGAACTCAGGGGTTATGGTTCTCAGGTCTCGCGCAATGAGCGTGATTGTCACTCATTTCAGTCGGATGTCACACACTTGCGCCATACACAGTATTTCTCACGCAAAAAAAAAAAATGAAAACAATTTAGCACCGTTATAACTGTGGAAACCGGCAGGAATCAAACACGTCTCCCCTGGAGTCCTCGTTGGCAGCTTGCCATCTGCCAGCCAAAAAAAGGAATGGGGCTACAAAATAGCCAATCAGATAATAGCACTATTGTATCTGGGTAAGATTTAGGGCAACAACCATTGGGAAAAAACACAGTTATCCTGGAATTACTAACGTGATCTTGCCACAAAAACGTTCTGAAAGCTGCATTCACCCACGGTGGAAAACAGGGGTATCAAGCACCGCCGTTCTTTCCTAAACAATCTCATATCACAATGTGCACATGGTTGTTTCTGTCAAGACAAACCATACGCTATTCGTTTGCAGCAAAGACGACGGAAGAGAAAAAAATTTTTTGAGGAAAATTTGTGAATATTTTACTGGAAAATGCATCAAACTTTGCAAGCATGCAGCTTGAAAGACCGCGTAGAGGGCCAAAACTGCGTAGGTTTTCAGTTAACAGCGTAGCGGCCCCCTCCGCTGAAATACGCCGGTGAGAACTGGTGAGAGCGCCGATATGTGAAGAAGGAGCCAGTCGTCCAAGTAGTGTAGGACTCGCATCCTCCCCTCCGCAACGGTTCCAAGGCCAAGTCCACTCACTTGGAGAACGTTCGGCGCGAGAGTGAAAGCCCAAAAGACAATCTGGAGTACTGAAAAACACAACAAAGCGTAAGAATTTCTGATGGTGACGCCGGATAGCCACATGAAAGTATGCATCCTTCAGGTCGACTGATACACACCAGTCGCCCGGCTGGACTGCTTTCAACAGCTGCTGGACTGTCAGCATTTTGAGGGGCTTCCGTCAGGCTCGTGCACAGGATTCTAGAAGGGCTATTGCCCACATTCATGAAAAGGGCACCTTGCCTGCGCACAGCTGAATGTATTTTTTTTACTTGATTTGAAGAGTTTGTGGGATACTCATCGTGCTATTGACTAATACGCCGAAACCAAGAAGTTGTGTTTGCTGCCATTGCTGCGGTCCAAACGTCACTGGAAATTAACGGATGTCTATGGAGTGCGCCAATGGCACTTTATTTTAGCCCTCTCTATTTACAAGATTTTCTTTTTCTGAACTCACCTGCGGGGAAAAACTGTGCTGTGTTCGGCTGCTCAGATAGCAGTGGGAATATTCAAATTTAGAATACCAGTATAGATGAAATCCACACAACTTTGGCACATAGTGACTGCCCCAGTTTAGCACCATATTCACTGCACAGATTCTGTGCAAAGGAGGACGACGTTCGCCAGCAGATAGCAGTCCTAAGCTGCTGAGGTGAATGTTTTCGCCACCTGTTAGTGCTAATACCGTGGTAAGACACAGTGCTGCATTAGTAACGCATCTATTTGAATATCTTATTTGACCGTCAATATAAAATAGTCCGGAACAAGAACAAGAACAGGCTTAACGGAATAGTGAGGATGTGTGGCAGAATTGTGGGGACAAATTTAGAGGAGCCCATTGTCCTGTATAGGGCCAGGGCTACCAGGAAAGCAGAAAGCATCCTGACTAATCCCAGTCACCCGCTGGCCTGCCAATACAGGCTACTGCCTTCTGGTCGCAGGTACATTGTCATGGTTCTGGTTTTTGGTCATGTTTTATGTGCTGGTTTTGTGTTCATGATTATTGTCTTTTATTTATTCTTTTTGATTATTGTAACTTTCAGGTTTTTAGTTCATTCCATGTTTCAGTTCCATTGCACTTGTCTCCCCTTTCTTGTGATCTAGTTGTTTCAGTCCGTCTTCCCCGTCTGCATGCTCACTGACTTCGGGTGATTTAAATTAAGTCCGGTGTTTAAAATATTCCTTCGTATCTCGTTTTCTTCCTTCACACTTCTGTTCTGATTACTAACAAGACTAACATTTGTATTTTGTATTATAGTCTACTAACACAACTAACCATGTATATATATTCGATTACTAAATTACTAATGAGCACTCTAGTTTAAGTTGTAAAGCTGCACTGCAACTAATAGACTAATTACCTCTCCGCAATCGCCCTGTTCTATTCTCCGCCACTTGTCTATCGCTGTCCTCTCCCTGAGCTTCAGCGAGAATCTCTTGCACGTGCTTAATCACTCTCCTGCGCTTGTTATCTGTGCACGTAGAACTCCAGGACCGGAGCTGTTTAAATGTCATAGGCTGTTTGTGGGATTCCCGTTCGTATTTTGTCTCTCGCCAATTTTCGTGGTTAGGGTTTCCCTCATGTGTTTCTCCCGATGTAATTAGCCTCATTCCCCACAGCTGATCTCTGTATAGCATGTGACCATTCCTGTGTGTATATTAGGAGTCTTTTCACTCACAGCTCTTGTCATAACGTTGATCAATATTTCTTTGTGCAGAGCGCCTCGTATGCCATTGATTATTGTTTCGCTTCTACTAGATAGTCCGACCTTGATTCTTGCCATTGCCCTTTTTGTACTGTTTTTGTCTTTCTGGATTTCGACCTATTTTTGTATGACCATGAATTTTGTGTTTGGATGCCCTGTGTATGACAATTGGCTTTGCCCATCGACTACGACTTTTTGCCTTTCGTCTTTGTACCTCTGCCCATCTGTCTTACTGGTTCTGACCCTGGCCTGTCTAGTCGATACTGTTTTTGGATTTCGTATTGTGGCTTGGCAATTCCTGTGTTTTCCGGCTTTGACTCGGACCCCATTAAAGGCATACTTTTTTTTTGATTACGCTGCCTCGTGAATGGTTCCTGAACGGTACCTCGCATGATAGCAAAGGTCAGAATGAACAGATTTAAAAATTCGTTTGTACCCAGCCAACATGTCTATCTGGGGCCCATAAGGGTTAAATTTGGGCTGCAGATAAGGGTCCCAAGTGGGTTTGTCCGCAGTTTCCATGGTGGCCCCACCTGCGTTTGCCCATATGGGTTTCAAGTTGGTTCTGACTGGGTTTCAGATAGGGCCCAACTTGGTGAGTTATACACGACCAATGTAGGCCCCACTTGTTTGTCCATATGGGCACAAAGATGGATTAGACTGGACTTTAAATGGGCCTCAACCGGGCAGTTTATCTGAGACCCATTTAGGCCCCAGCTGGTTGACTTTAAGAGGGATCTGACTGGGCTCTAAGTAGGACCCAAGTGGAAGACTTTTATGAGACCCATGTAAGCCCCAAGTGTGTGCCTCCATTTGGTCTTGAAATGAGCTCAGGCTGGGCTTTAGGTGGGTCCTAAGTGGGTGAGTTCTATTAGACCCATGTAGGCTCCACCTGTGTGTTCCGATGTGAGTTTGAGGGATTTTACTAGTTCAGGCTCAAATAAAGTGAATTTGTACACATGGAGCAGGGGATAACATTATATACATTTTACAATGTGTATATTTGTGTAGTCTTGTCTGACATAAACAAGAGATTATGGAACGTATTTGTGTTGTGATGCTGCCAAGAGAGCTGGGACACGGGGTTGGAGGCGTTGATGCTGCAAGGTTGGATTTTGGTCAAGGGACACTACTTGGAAGGCAGAGAGCCTCCATTCTCCCCATAACAAGTCATTTAGTCATCACAATTACTCCACAGCCATTTGATATATTAACTATTTAAATTTAATAAAGGATCAAAGTTGCATAGTTCATCTTCAACTAAATACAAAAAAATAATGCAACAATTTAGCCACAAAAACCACAACATAAAGTTGTATTTCAATCAATGTTACAGTTGCTTTGAACATAAAAATTTGAGTTGCACTTTTTTTTTTTTTAAATCTTGCTTTAAACATAACACATTTGAGATGTACTTTTTTAGGAAAACCCAGTAAAAGAAACCCAATAAAACTTGTCATTTTTTCTCATCTCGTTTATTATGGCGTAATGGGATTACACCATAGATTATTAAACTTCACATAGCGGATCATTCACTGGGCTTGCTTGGCATTTTTAGCACAAATTAATTGTTTAAGCGCTAGGGAATTAAAACCGAAAGCTGAATGGCTGAGTTGAATGAATGGCGTTTATGTTCACGCAGCTTTGAAATTTGTATATTGCGATGTGCGACATCATATGTGAATTCACTTTCCCCAAATAATTTATTCAGTAAGTTCTTTGATTAGTTATTATGTTATTTAGCATAGGCTATATAACATTGTTCAAATCAAGTGAACTTCTCCTAGTTCATTCTGTATTGCGGTTTCAAAGGAAAAACAAAGCAACTGTAACCAATTTTAGTGATGTAAAAGTGAATTACAGTATGATAACTAACTTGGATTTGTACTAGGACACTGGCCAGGATAAGAAGACACCAAATCTGTAAGGGGCCAAAGTATTGAGCAGCAACAATGAGTCGTACACAGGAACAACTGTTGAGTAAACACTCTTGTATTGTTACAGTAAGTAGAGAGAAATGTCCAGTTTATACGACAATATAACACAATAAATCGGATTATCAGAGAAAATGAAGTGTGCACACTCAAATAAAATGAAATTATCCGTTGGGGCCCTTTAAACAAGAGTTGTTGCAGCTGGTCAGTAGTGTGACTATTGTAGTGTGAATGCATGTGTAAGGGTATATACGCGTTTCCTTCGTGTTGATTTTTTCCTCAAAGTGGTTGGCTTGCCATCAGTCACGACCAGAATCTCGTCCTGGCCCTTGGATTTTCTCCCTTCTCTCAAAACCTGACCTATAAACAAGGTAATATAATTTACATTCTATTTAGTCTACTATCAAATACATCAATAAAGGTTTAAATGTCAAAAAAATCAAAATATTGCATCAAACCTCATGTATAAATCTTAAATTTTGTTAAATCACAAGACTCAAAGTTTGTTTTTTTTCCTAGTTGTACAACATTCAATTTTCAGGTGTATCAGACATGAGAACTAAACATTCAAATAGTTGCCTATTTATCTTTTCATGTAACCAGTGTTCAGCAATGCCCATGGTAAGTAACCATCAATACTCATATATATATATATATACACACCACAACCATATCAAAACCATGTGCAAATAACATAACAGTAGCATGAGCTCATTGTAGAGGTATCCAGAAAGTGTGCTTAATTTACTCTTACACAATAGGCCTTTTTGTTTAAGAGATTCTGCACCAAAACTTTCCTTCTAGTCACTTTAAACTCAACTGAGATAAATTTAATCCCTTTAATACACAGAATTTACAAAATAAAAATATTATTTCACTCTCATCATATGATTGATGAAATTATTCATTGTTAAATTGGCAATAGGAAACAAAACAAACTTTAACTTTAAACTCCCTTTAACATGTACATCAGCATAAAATAACTGGCATCATATATGCGCAATGTTCGGAAATAATGCACCACCATTCACCCCAGCGCACGGAGGAACAATCAGTAAACTAGATTCAGAGCAGCTAAAAACACGGTTCTCACCGTTGCTCTGTGCACCATAGTCAAGCACGCCGATGTCGGAGCTGCAGCGGCTCTCTGGATGGATGTGAATGGTTAGCCGACGCTATTTCTCTACTTCGTTCGGTTGCACGGCTCCGGATCTCCCGCAAGTAAGCGCGCCGACTCCCTCCGCTCTCCTCCCGCAGTTCAACTCGGGGGTTATTTCCCTTTTTCTGATTTTTTTTTCTGTTCTCTCAGCAGTAGCTGCCTCCATTCCCGTGGCTGAGATGAGGAAAAAAAAAAGGTCGGAAGAGCAAGGTTGAACCTGGTTGTTCACAGCATAGACATATATACATAGACGCCGCATTGACTGCTGCCGCCCACTAGAGCGACGTGCCTACAGGGCGGCCATCTTGGAACAGGACCACTCGCTCCTACAGTGCATTACGTCTATGAAGAAATGATGCGCCTACACAATAAAAATGTTCATAAATCGCTTATTTGTCAAGCTATTTTCACGGGGTTTGTTTATCAAACATCAGACCAGATAGACAGACAGAAATAAAACAAAAATAACCCAAAAAACGTTCAGGTGTGTTCAGGTCTTTATTGCTTGAAGGCTATTACATTTGAGTACCTTCTTTTTTGTCTCTCACATTATGATTATTATTATTACTATTATATGTTAATATTATTACGGTTATTTTTATTGTTATTCCAATTATATTATTATTATAACATCAACATCATTATTATTGTTGTTATTTAATATTACTATTATACTATTTTTGTTATTATTATAATTACATCACTCACACCACCCCCTGATCATTTTTATCATCTCTATGAACAAAGTGATTTGATTGGCTCCAAATATTCAAACTAAACAGGCACTTTGAATTATCAGGGGGTTAAGTAGTAAAACTTGAAAATATTCAAGGAAAGAACAAGAACATGAACTCACCCCTCCAAACAAACTATTTATTTGAGTATTTACAACCTGTCCTGAATTGGAGCTAAAACCCCTGAAAGAGAACTGTTTTGCACAATTTCTTTCTTGTGCTGCCACTCTGGTATTTGAGTGATGTGAGTTTTGCAATGTGGTGCAGCCTAATTTTGAGGAACACAGACACCACTAGTTTCAGCAGGTCAGAATGGTGGTTGTCAATGCCAAATTGTGTGTCTTCAGTGTGTTCCCCGAGCAAAAATACATCATCTGTACCAATCTCCTCACGGACCACATGCATGACCACTGACACCTTGGGAGCTTGCTCTGAGTGGACCTGGCGAATCACCCGCTCTGCTGCTCTCACTACTTTTACTGTGCCCTCTGAGGGAATCATGAGCCCGCCATTATTTTTGAGGACAAGTAGGTGGTAGCTCTCATCATGTGAAGAGGGTACGGCTTCTGCCACCAGGCTGGCACGGCACACATGGCAAGAGAGCCTTTTTAGAACCTGCCGAACAACGAACCCTGCAATGTAGACCAGAGCATTGTCTACAAGCGCACCAAAGCGTGTGGGCAGGTAGCTGTGGTCACACACAAGGGCTGCAAAGTTAACAAATGGGGTAGGGAGTTCTTCTGCAGTCTCGGCAGACGACATCTCGAGGGCAGACAGTGACACTGTGTCATCCTGTGCTGCCACGTTGCCTAGCCCACTTGGTGAGACACCACACCGGACCATCAGGCGCCGGAAGATGCCCTGAAACTGGCTGGCAGAGGGATTGTTGTTCCAGCCCCCTAAAGGAAAACAACAACAACACACACACACACACACACACACTTCAATTACACCAAAGATATTTTCTGATTGTTTCTGATTGTTTTAAAGGCTTTAAAATGTGAACTTTACCTGATGCTCTGATCGAATTAAAGAGAAGCTCCAAGTGATCTTGGCTGAACCGGTAGGTGCAGACATACCGCTGGACTTGGAGCAGCTCAGGAATCATGAGCATGAGGGTGTCAATGTTGATCACAAACCCGATGACAGACAAGTACCTTCAAAAGAAAATGTTTGTTCAATTTCCCTAATTGTATTGAGACAAAAGACACCTTGAGGAAGCACCTAGGAATTTTGTAAACAGGTAAATTGATTTTGCCAGCAAATCCATCAGATGTGAAACGGCAAAGGGTGACAGGGCCAGACAGACAGACAGATACATAGAGATAGATAGACAGGCAGACAGACAGATAGAGGTAGACAGACAGACAGACAGACAGACAGATAGAGGTAGACAGACAGATGGATAGATAGAAGCTCTATTGTAATTGTGAATCTAATGGCCATACTCATAGGTCTTTTGCTTAGGTGGCATCCATTGTGGGCCAATTTACTGGGAACAAAATTACTGTGTGCTTCTTACAGGTTTGCAAATCTTATCTTCTTTTAGGAAGCTGAACCAACTACAGGAACATTATTTAACCAGAACAGGGACAGCTTGAAACAAGAACTTGCCATACCTGACACCTGCATGATGTTAACATGTATCATACATACCATTCAGGACCTGCAGGACCTGAAAAACACTAAACAATTGGAATAGAAAAAATGCAGACAGCAAACAAATTGGAACAAGACACAGCATATCACATACCGTTATATTAGACAAACTCCTCTTCCTCACATATCACTTCATGCCCTTGCCCCCCAGTACCTGTCCGACCTTCTCCATCTCCATCATTTTCACTTACCTGCTGCCAGTACCTGTCCGACCTTCTCCATCTCCATCATTTTCACTTACCTGCTGCATACCATACAATACCATACTGGCACCTATAAGACCTGGGGAAACACTGAACAAAAGATATTTCCAACAGTAAAAACCACTGCATACAGGGGAAAACACACTTGAACAAAAGCATTATCTAACCGGAATCAGAACAGGAGAACAGGGCATCTTATGAACTCGATGCAGAATATGGGAACTGAGTATTGAATGAACTTATTTCATGCAAACAGTATAGTCACTATTTTTAAAAGACCTCTTGGATTTGTGTAGCGGTGTGCCATCTTTCATTGACAATTTGATCAGAAACTCCCTTGCTCTCATCAAGAACACTACTCTCTCCTCCCAATTCAAAGCCCCAAGGGGAGCTTTAAATCCTTTTGCGCGGGGATTGCGGCTATTCATTACATCAAAGAGCCTGTCAATCATCTAAAAACAAATATCTGCATTAACTTTAAGCATCTAAAACCATCTCCATAACATTGTTTCAACATGTATCATATCAAATGAATACTTATATATTATATTAAAAAATAATAATAATAATTTCAGTATGTAAACATGCGAGTATTTGGAACTTGACTCTGCTCCATCTATGGCCCTATGCACATCTCTAATCATTTTACCTCAATGAATTCTGCTGTTGCTTCACAGTCTCTGAACTGCGAGTAGCCCAGGTCCCGCAGCGTGCGCAGAGCCACTGCAACAGACCGACTCAATGTCTGGGCAGCTAGGGACACTTTCATTTTTGATTTTCAAAGTGGACATGCTTTTGGGTGACCTTATTTGCAGCATGCAGTCCGTCTTTGGTTTGCACATCGTTGAGATGGATGATGTATCTCCAGCTGATCAGGCCTGTGGTGTTCTTAACTGGGCTGTAAGCCTTCAAAATCAAAAACTGAATTAGAATCTTTATTAGTCACAGCTGAGCTCACCAAAGTACAGACAGGAAAATGTAACTATGTAAATAAAACACACAACAATAAAATAGAATAAAAAAGCAAATAAGCCTAGAACAACAATCAGCACTTACCGCCAGCCAGCCAGCCAGCCAGCCAGCCAGCCAGCCAGATAGATAGATAGATAGCAAAGACAGCACTTACCTGTAGCATGTTACGTGCCAGTTTCAGCATGTGACAGGCATCCATTGTAACAAACACTCTCTCACCAGTCACTGGATGGGGAAAAGAGGTCTTCAAGGGCTCAAGAGGGTTTGCTTTAAGGTCACACCCGAGTTGGTTGCACATGCTGAGGTTGGTTGCACGCCCATCCATCGTCATGCAGATCACTCTCAAACCATGAGCATGAAGTTCCTCTATGGCATGGACAACCAAGACCTTTTGTGTTTCCGGCGAGAGAGTCTTGGTAAAATAGTAGCCGACTGGAGCTTTCCAGTGCCCTAGAATGCCTACCACCATAAGAACGAGAGCCTCTGAGGCAACATCGGTCTCATTCAATCCATCCCCCAAATCCACAAACCCTGACATTTTTTGAGTTTGTGGATTGTAGTGCACATGCTTTTAATAGCCATGGCATCCAAAATCAGTGTCACCAAGCCATATTTAGCTTGGTCTTCTGTGCACCTTCGTCCTAGCATCTCCAACATCATCTTGTTGAGGCCAGGCTTTGCATCCACTGATGTCAGCCACCTTTGAAAAATAAAATGTAGTAATTTGACCACCTTAACCCATTCCGAAAAAACAAAATAAACAGAAACTAGCATTCTCCCCACACATTCCCCTCATAGACATCATGGATATGCACTCACAAACACACACGGACACACACACTCACAACACTAAAGGGACCACAATGGAAATAAGCTGTCGGCTTTTCTGCGTTTTTATCCCTTTGGCAGCATTTGTGTCGATGTATGTTTGTCAATCTCAATCAATCAATCAATCAATATCTGAAAGCTCAAAATGTATCAGCACGCAGTGTGTGATGTGATCTGAGCTTTTTAAATCAGTAATTTTTACTGTCTTGTTTAGAATACATTTACATTTTTGAGCACATTATGAATAAATACCACACACTAGTCTTGTTTTATACAATGTACACACTATTTAACATTTTGGCAGTAAGTTCTATTTGTAGTGCTCACATTTAGTTACTTTTGTACGGTCAATTCTTAATTTCTTTGTATGGGTTGTTTGTATTGGTTGTTATATGCTTTTTGAAATAAAATATTTTCAAATTTCCTTTTTTTGGGTATATAAAACCCATTTTTCAGAATTTTCCTGCCAGCTCGCTCCCTGACAAAATATTTAACAATCAGGCAACATGGAGAATACCGTTGCAATGTATGAGGATGTGGGAGAGGAAGATGTTGAGACTCTCTCAGGAAACTATATGCCTTCGGACCATGAAGGTGTAGTGTGAGGGCAAACTCCCTCTGCTCTCTGGTGTACTCATGGCCCTTCTTTGCCAAGAGGTCTACCCGAAGATCTGAAATTCAGTAAGCATAAACTAGTAAGTATTAGTAAGACCCCTTTAAATAAAAAGGAAGAGGGTTTAACACAGACTATAAACAAAAAATACCTATATAAAATATTCAAATTAGTATTTCCATTTTACCTGAGTAGCATTCAAGCTTGTCTTTCAGCTCTTCATTTATAAGGTTTTTCTCCCTCAGATCCTCGAGAAGAGCGTGTATGTTTTTCTTCGCCCTTCGCTCGCGGAGCTTGCTATTTCTCCTCTCGCGCTCCAGGCTCTCCACTCTAGCCAGAGCTTCACTAAGTCTGGCCTTCAGGACAGTGGGAGACGCAGGCAAAGCATAACTGTGGTCCTAGTGGAAAGAGGGATGAAAATATATTGTGATATTTACAATTCAATAGTCATTTATGAAGCTGGCCCACATTGTTTATTTCTCAGTCCCACTGTTTTCACCCTGAGACCTGAGCCTCTTAGTTACAGGGACATATACAGTATACTCATGTGTATTTCAGTGTGTCAAAAATGAGTGGCAGAGGGCAAATGTGATACAGGTTTCATGTGTTTTTAAAAATATTACATGCAAGTACTCACAACATTAGAATGAGGTTCAGCTTCAAGGAAATGCTGAGGCAAGTCCACTGGCAGAATTTCTTCTGCTTTCCTTGAAGCTTTTGTTGTCCTTGATGGTACTTGCTAAAATATAAGAAACACAATGCAACATTTTTAAAAAAAGTTTTTAGCATCAGAAAGTGTACTGTACTTTATTCCTAAACATGCAGACAGAATTTTTTTTTTTTAGAAAAGTGTGGCATTTAGTAGCTATGGAATGCTTACATGGACATATGAATCACACATACCTTTTGTAAATGAGATGGGAAGTTAAACACAGATGGTTTGACTCCATGTCTCAGCCTAATAATTTGTCCTGTTCTGTCAAAGTCATCTGGCTGGAAGTGCTCACTGCAGAGCAAGGACCTCTCAGTTGCCACAAAACCTTCCCGTTTCACTGCCAGTTCCCACTGTCTCTTTAAATAACTGTCTTTGGGAAACCTTAAAAATATGAGAAAAGTAGTGAGAGATGAAGAATTGTCTACAACAAGAAATAATTCCATTTAATCCCTTCCCATGAACCAGTCTGCCACCGAGTCCTCCCATTAAGCTGGCCAGCTCTCCCTGCCTTTCCTCCAAACAGAAGCTGCCTTCATCTGCCTTCATCAGTTCTTGCTAACATTTCCATGTATCCAACATTTTGTGTTATAAACTATAAACTGTTTTATTGTCTGTGACAACATCTATTGCACGTCTGCCCGTCCTTGGTGAGGGATCCCTCCTCTGTTGCTTGATTTTCCCTGTTAAAAGGGTTTTCTATTGAGTTTTTCCTCAGTGGATGTGAGGGTCTAAGGACAGAGGATGTTGTTATGATGCTATGTGAAGCCCTTTGAGACAAACTGTTTGTAAAGGTGGGCTATACAAATGAAATTGCCTTGCACAATCGAGCCAATGATGATCAATATACTGTGTTTGCTATATTAGACCGATCACTGCAGTCTGTTTTTTCTGTGTAAACGGGAGTTGCTAGGGACGCCGCTTCTTTAACAGTTTCCGGTAGTTTTTACAGAGATAATTTATAGATTCATAACACGGCATTTAGACCAAAATTTTGTCTCAGATTAGTTGTTTCACCAGTAAGCAGCTATGTAATACGCGGGATGATGTATAGAGAACTGGTTATAACATGGATAGAACCAAAGTCTTACTAGAATGTCTCTGATAGAACCTGAAAGAAGCTGAAACGTTCCGTCCTGTCAGGGTTTATTTCACTATAACAACCTGCAGTTACACTATGTTATACCTTACTTATCTTAACTTACTATCTTACCTGTGAAAAGTGATCCCACGAGATCTGGTTTGTATGTTCCGCTCATTACAGCATCCATAGGCGGCACAATAGTCCGGCATCTTTTCACAGAGGCTTGTCTGCTGATAACGTTAAGTATGTTAAAATTTGTATTTTGGGTAGTAAAACCAGCATTTTTAAAATATCCAACCACCCTGTATCATAGCTACTTGTATGAAGTTTTTAACGAACCAAACCGTTTGAAAATCGGTCAAAAATTCAGAGAATAATTCTATTTTGAGATTGAGGAGTACCTGTTTCCCACGTCGACGCTCATGTGCCGCTGCCTCTGCTGGTCCTGTTCCAAGATGGCCGCCCTGTAGGCACGTCGCTCCACAGTCGATGCGGCGTCTATGTATATATGTCTATGGTTCACAGGTTGGACCTGGGCTGCGTAGGCTTCGATTGGCTGTTGAGGGCTAGGCACCCCCACGTGGGGTGAGCTGAGTTATGCATTCAATGGAAATGTAGTTTTTTTAACACTTCTCCGATATAAAAAAATAAAATAAAGAAAATATATACTCTGTCTCTTCTTTTATTACTAGAGTCATCTAATTGTGTTTTTTTTTCTTTTTCTAATCTGGGTTACACCCTCCCCTCCTGAACTCATGCACATCCCTGTGCATGATAGACAGTTAAATGGTAATTATTCGAGGGATTAAAGCAGAGGGTTGAGCAGGCTTTTAACCATCATGAATGATATCTTCCCAAGCTGTGGACAGTCCTTGAAAGAAGGATTTCACGGCTGTAATCAAGGGATTGCCTAACTCCTCATAATCAAGCCATCGTGGCGGTTGACAGTTTCTCTCAGATCTCCTGACAGGATCATTTATATCTGTGGTTTTCTCCGTATCCGTAAGGACTGTTCCATCCTTTCCTTCCTCAGGTTCTGCACTTCCAATGTCATCCTTCTCAACTGAAGGTGGCTTTCCTTGGACATCTGAATGTTCATCAGGTAAGTCATTTTGAATCAAAGCTGTTACATCTGCTTGCTCGGTTGATGCGACTATATCGGTGGGTAAGTGCTCAGTATAATCTGTAGCACTATTGGACATATCAGGTAAGTTGTCAAAATCAGATGGGTCGTCAAGATTGGGTGGATTGTCAAAATCGGGTGAGTTGTCAATATCTGGTAGATTGTCAATATCAGGTGGGTTGTCTGGTGGATTGTCAACATTCTGAGCATTTACTGGACTCTCGACAGGATGGATGCCAAAAGGTTCAGTATGCTGAGTTTCTTGGACACTGGTCATAGGTAAATCAGGATGTGCAGGGCTCGTACTGACCGTAGGGATAGGGGGACTTAAACAAACAGGAATGAGAACACCATCTTCTTCATCTGAGGAATTCTCTTCTTCAACCGCAGGACCTGCTCGGGTTCCAGGCCTGCGTGGTGTTAGTCTTTGTACAGGCTCACTGCTTTCCTCCACAGGTAGGTACCCACATGGTAGTAACAGATCCCTGTGTAGTGTCCTTAGGGGACCATCACTATTTTCAGGTTTAATTGTGTATACTGGGCGATTGCCTGCTCTTTTCAGTACTACGTGAATAGTGTGTTCCCATTTGTCTGAAATCTTATGTTTTCCCCGGATACGAACATTTCTGACCAGTACCCGATCTCCAGCTTCCAAGTCTGAGGCAGTTACATGTCTGTCAAACCTTGTTTTTTTCTTGTGAGCAATCTTTGCAGCCTTGTCCATTGCTAGCTTGTAGCTTTCTTTGAGACGTGATTTGAGGTTTTGCACATACTCAGAATGAGACGAATGTTGACCTCTTGTACTGGCAGATTGAACGCAAGATCAACTGGCAGGCGGGGTTGATGCCCAAATATCATTTCGTACGGGGTGAAACCTGTCACCTCATTTCTGGTGCAATTATAGGCATGGACCAGGGGTCTTACATGGTCACGCCAACGGGACTTGTCTTGATTTTGGAGAGTGCCCAACATGTCAAGTAGGGCACGATTAAATCGTTCCACAGGGTTGCCCCTTGGGTGGTACGGGGTTGTCCCACCTTGTGCATTCCAGCCACCTGGCAGAGTTCCTAGATTGTGCGAGACTCAAAATCTGGACCCTGGTCACTATGTAGCTTCTCTGGGATACCATAGTGTACCATAAAGTTCTCCCACAGACACTTTGCTACTGTGCGAGCCTTTTCATTTGGTGTTGGGATTGCAACCGCAAATTTAGTGAAGTGATCTGTGATCACTAGTATATCCTTAGTTCCACTTTTGTCTGCTTCAAGGGACAGGAAGTCCATGCAAAGGCGCTCAAGAGGCCGAGTGGTGTTAATGTTGACCAAGGGGGCAGCTCTTTCAGGTCGGGCCTTCCTCCGCACGCACCTGCCACAGGTCCTCACTTTCCTTTCCACATCCAGAACCATCCTTAGCCAATAAAATCTAGTCCTTACGAGATCCGGCATACGGTCGACTCCCATGTGACCCATATGGTCGTGCAGGCTGGTGAGGGCTGTGCCGCGGAACTCAGCTGGGAGTACGAGCTGGTAAGTTGTTTGGGAACCCACTTGGCGTCGCCTGTACAGGCTATTGTCCTGGAGCTCAAGACGATTTAGTTCTCGAAGGAGGACCGGGAGGTCAGGAAGTTGGGTGCGCAAGGTGGGGGGTGGTGTGTCCCCATGTTCGATCTGGGCGATAACATGTTTTATATATTGATCGGCTCTTTGCTTATCTGCTAGCTCTGCCTGAGTTAGATGGGGGATGGTTGGCAGACCCCCAAACTGCTCTTCCCGTCCATAGCTGTCAGGAATAGCGCAAGGCGACATGGCAAGAACCTCCACCAAAGCAACACAATCCGTATCTCCCCCTCTCTCATCATCAGGACTGCCGCTGTAGGCAAGCTGTCTCTCGCAGATTGCTTTCACAACAAACTGATCGACCGCATTGCTGTTGTTAGGATCAGAGAGGTGATCTTGAGTGAACTGGTGTATGCGTTCTCTCTCTTTTTGTGATTTCAGGTCATCTGCTAGCACCCCATGTGGTCTGCGGAATAATCCATCTGCATCCCCGTTCTGCCTTTCTGGACGATAGAGAGTTTGAAAGAGAATGTGGACAGTGCTGCTAACCACCTATAGCTGATCGCGTCAAGTTTTGCTGAGGTCAGAATGTAAGTTAGTGGATTGCTGTCCGTCACAACGGTGAAGTGGTTGCCATAAAGGTAGTCACTAAACTTTTCTGTAACTGACCACTTGAGCGCCAAAAACTCCAACTTATGCGCTGGATAGCGACTCTCGCTTCGTGACAGCCCCCTACTTGCATTGCCTATGACTCAGAGTTGATCCTCTTGCTCCTGATATAACACAGCACGGAGCCCGGTGGTACTGGCGTCGGTGTGCAGTATATAGGGTTTCTGGGGGTCAGCAAAGGCAAGTACAGGGGCTGTAGTGAGTCTCTGGATGACTGCCTTGAAGGCTTGCTGGCAAGCTGGTGTCCAGCGACCTCTGAAGGGCTCTTTTGGGTCATGGTATCGATTCGTGTTCTGCCGTGCGTTTGCTTGTTTTGCTCTCTTATGGAGAGTTGGGTAGCCAGAGGTTAAATTGTGGAGAGGTTTCACAATGCTAGAGTAGCCCCTAACGAACCTCCTATAGTACCCAGTGAAACCGAGGAACCACTTTATCTCTCGTAGGGTCTGGGGGACAGGCCATGTTTTAAGGGCTGAAAACTTCTTGGGATCAGTCTGAACGCCATTTCTGGAGACTACATGTCCCAGATAACGAACCAATGTCTGGAAAAAGATGCACTTTTCTGGGGACAACTTCAGCCCGAACACTTAGAGACGAGTGAGAACTTTCATGAGTCTTTCTTCGTGCTCCTCGAGGTTCTGGAGAATATTATCACGTCATTGAGGAAGACTAACGCATCTTTCAAATGCATATCCCCCATGCACCGTTCCATTAATCTTTGGAATGTGCTGGGGGTATTTGTCACACCTTGAGGCATTCTGTTGAACTCCCAAAACTGAGAGGGCACACAAAGGCCGTCTTCGGTTTGTCGGCTTCTTCAACCTCAATCTGGTAGTATCCCGACTTTAAGTCGAGAACAGAGAACCATTTAGAACCATTCAGGGCTGAGAATGTGTCCTCCAGCTTTGGAAGGTGGTACGCGTCTTTTATAGGCTGGAGATTTAGACGCCTATAATCGATACACAACCGTACTTGGCCGTTCTTTTTCCGCACTACCACTATGGGCAACGCAAATGGCGATTCTGACTCCCTGATCACTCCTGCCTCAAGAAGCTCTTGGATGTGTCTCCGGACTGCTTCAATGTCCTGCGGGTGGATCGGTCGGGCATGTAGTTTGAAGGGTGTGTCATCTGAGAGTTTTATGCGATGCCGCTCCTGGTCTGTCCGGCCAAAATCCAGGTCAGGATGTGCGAAAACATCAGGCATGTTGCTGAGCTGCTGAGTGATGCGTTGCTTCCATTCAAATGGGACAGGAGAATCACCAAAATTGAAATTTATGGTGGGCTCTTGAGACGACTGGGCCTCCGAAGGTGTCTGGAGGGGTTCTGATTTCTTAGCCATGCTGTGTTCCTTTAATAGGATGGTTTGATAAGCACTAACCTCTGCAATAGTACACTTGGCAGGGATGACAACGTCGTGATCAGACTCATTGCTTATGACGACTGGCAACTTATGGGGCCGTAGCTGAGGGAAATCAACCAGACCAGCTTTTACCAGCAGGCCACCTGGCAAGGGGGAGGACAATGGATACTCAATGACAACTGATTTTTCATCCTGAAGACCACTGACCAGGGAAACCCCCTCACCCACTACAGTTTTTCCGGCTGGAATGATTTGTGGCATCTTGCATCTTCACTACCCCCTGGTGGGTGTTGCTTGCCTGCTTCCGTCTTAACTCAATGACTTTGAAGACTACTTTGTAGCCATGTGGAAGGGGCTGACGGTTAAGTCAGTCTCTGAGTAAATGTCAAACAGTACATCTAGGGTGTTCGTGCCTATGAGCATGAGGGATTGTGAAGTGTCAGGAACGACTAAGGCAAGAGTGTTTACATCTACTGGAACCCCTATAAAGTTCTTTGGAAAGGTTATGGTCATTTCTATATAGCCAAAGTAAGGCACTCCTCCTGCATGAACAAAGGCACTTTAGACAGACTCGCTGGTGGCATGAAAGCTAAGTCTTAGGCTGTGTTACTAAAAGCAGCACCGGTCAATCAGATTGGCAGAGATATTTTTTAAGTCTTCTGAATGTACTAGGCAACCATACTGATTTAAATGTCACATAACATCTTCTGTACATATTCCACAAACATACTGATTAAATGTTGTGGACCTAAAGGTCAAACAATATAATTAGATTTTTCATCAGAATGATAGCGTTTCCTTTGATGTGTGCTCCATTTCCTCAGCAAGGAAGATGAAACTCTGGGTGTGCTTTTGAAGGAGAGTTGCACACCACCAACACCTCCGTCAGCAGCCACATCGTCACCATTAACCATGTCATTGTCCCCTCCAACTGTCACCCCCACTCTCCCCAGAGACCTGACTACACCCTCCACAACACCAAACCCATCAATCTCACAAAACACATCAGCCCTACCAGAGACTTCTACACCAGTACAAAGCGCAACAACCATTCCAATGACTGCTACTACACAACAAAAGACAACAGCGCTATCAATGACTGCTACAACACAACAAAACACAACAGCTATACCAATGACTCGTACAATACAACAGAACACAACAGCCTCACCAGAGACTGCTACAATACTACAAAGCACAACTGTCATACCAATTACTGCCACAACTGTACAAAAGACAACAGAAACACCAATGTCTGCTACTGCACAACAACACACAACAGTCATACCAATGGCGACAACTCAACAGAACACAACAGCCATACCAATCACTGCGACCACACAACAACACACAACAAATGCACCACTATCTACTACACAACAAAGCACAACAGCCACACCATTGACTGCTACTACACAACAAAACACAACAGTGCCACCAATGACAGCTACAACTCAAGAAAACACAACAACCATACCAATGACAGCTACTACACCACAAAACACAACAGCCATACCAATGACAGCTGCAACTCAACAAAACACAACAGTCATACAAATGAGTGCGTCAACACAACAAAACACAGCAGCCGCACCACTGGATTCAATTCAACAAAACACAACAGCCATACCAATGACTACTACAACACAACAAAACACAACAGCCATACCAATGACTACTACAACACAACAAAACACAACAGCCATACCAGTGACTACTACAACACAACAAAACACAACAGCCATACCAATGACTACTACAACACAATAAAACACAACAGCCATACCAATGACTACTACAACACAACAAAACACAACAGCCATACCAGTGACTACTACAACACAACAAGACACAACAGCCATACCAATGACTACTACTACACAACAAAACACAACAGTCATACAAATGACTGTGACAACACAACAAAACACTGCAGCTGCACCAGCGGCTTCAACTCAACAAAATACAACAGCGCTACCAGTGACTACTACAACACAGCAAAACACAACACCACAACAAATTACTGCTACTACACCACAAACTACAAAAGTCACACCAATGACTGCTACAACACAAGAACTTACAGCCATACCAATTGCTGCAACCACGCAACAAAACACAACGGCCACACCACTGGCTACAACTAAACAAAACACAACAGTGCTACCAATGACTGCCACTACACAAGAAAACACAACAGCCATACCAATGACTGCCACGACACCACAAAACACAACAGCCATTCCAATGACTGCCACTATACAACAAAACACAACAGCACAACCAATCACAGCTACTACACAACAAAACACAACAGCACAACTAATGACTACGACTACACAACGAAACACAACAGCCATTCCAATGACTGCCACTACACAACAAAACACAACAGCACAACCAATGACTATGACTACACAACAAAACACAACAGCACAACCAACGACTGCCACTACACAACAAATACAACAGCACAACCAATCACAGCTACTACACAACAAAACACATCAGCACAACCAATAACTGCCACTACACAACAAAACACAACAGCACAATTGATGACTGATACTACACAACAAAACACAACAGCCTCACCAATGATGACTACAAACCGACAAAACACAACAGTCATCCAAATGACTGCGACAACACAACAAAACACTACAGCCATACCAATGACTGTACAGCCATACCAACACAACACAACAAAACTTCATAATTAGTGACTGCTACTACACAACAAAACACAACAGCCATGATAGTAACAGCTACTACACAACAAAACACAACAACTCTAGTAATGAATGCTACAACTCAACAAAATACAACTGCCATACCACTGCCTGACACAACAGAACAAAACACATCATCACAATTAATGACTGCTACTACACAACCAAACACAACTGCCATACCACTTGCTACAACAGCTCAACAAAACACAACAGCCATGATAGTTATTGCTACTACACAGCAAAACACAACAGCCACACCACCGGCTACAACAGCACAACAGAGCACTACAGTCCTACCAATAAGTGCAACAACACAACAAAACACAACAGTAGGATCTCCAACGACCATACAGCTAAACACAACAGCAATTTTTCTCAACACTACCATGCAGCACAATGCAACAGAACTACCACTGACAACTGCAACACAAGAAAGCACGAAAGCACTATCAATGACTGCAGCAACACAACTAAATACGACAACACTGCTACTGACTTCTACAACACAAGAAAATACAACGATTATTCACCATGATTTTACCATGCAACAAAACACAACAGTGCTACCACTGACTGCGACGACAAAAGACAACACAATACTGGGTGTTAGAATAGGACAAAACGCAACAGCACTTCCTCCAAATACTATGGCACAAGAAAACACAACAGCACTATTAATGACTCCAACAACACTGCAAAACACAACTAATACACTGTCCAGTACAACCATGCAGCAAAACACAACAGCATTCCCGTTGACTACCACAACCCAAGAAGACACAGTCATGCTTGACAGCACTCCAACACAGCAGAGCACAACAACAACACGTCTACTGACCTCTGCAACGCAACAAAACACAACAGCTATTCTGCTCAATACAACCATACGGGAAGACACAACAGCACTACTGCTTACGTCTACCACAAAACAAAGTACAACAGATAATACACAAGAAAACTCAACAGCTGTACCACTGACAGTTTCAGATTCAGATTCAGAAAACTTTATTGATCCCAGGATGAGCAATTCATTTGCAGCTTTCCAGCGTCACAATCACACAGACAACATTCATATAGCATGCATCAGCACTCAATCAATCAACAACGGGGGTAAGTGAAGTAAATAAATAAGTAAATGGCCTCAAATTAAAATACCTACATTACCACAGTAAGATACGTACAAATAAAAATGTAATAGATGGACATGTTGCATCTCTCCATGCACTGCCCTGTGCAAGAACGACGCAAATTTATCAGTGGATACCACTAGAATTCAGGCATCTTATAGCCGAAGGAATAAAACTGTACAAATATCGATTAGTTCTCCCCAGGGGAGCATGATAGCGGCGACCAGAGGGCATCTCCTTGAACTTGAGAGCCAGAGCGTGGTGAGGCTGGCTCATTATAGTCTTTGCCTTCCTCACTACCTGGTCTCTCTGCAACTCTCTCTGCTTGACTCCAATGATCTTGGAGCAAACATTCACAATGCCATGCAATTCATTTTTATCCCTTATGGATAATCCTTTAAACCAGCAAATGAAAGAAAAAGTTAAAAGATTTTCAATAAATGAACGATAAAAGTTGGTCAGGATCCTTTCACTGACATTGAAGGAGTTCAGCTTCCTCATCAAGTAGACTCTCTGTTGTCCCCGTTTAACAATGGACTCAGTGTTAATATCAAACTTGAGTTTACAATCAAAGACCGTCCCCAAATAATTGTACGACTCCACAATCTGAACTTCTTCTCCATGTATAATGCTTGTTTTCCGTTCAGTGTTGTGTCTAAAATCAATAATCAGCTCTTTAGTTTTTGATACATTTAGATCCAGAAGGTTGTCATCGCACCAGTTAACAAACTCTGTTAGTGCAGGTCCATGGTCAGACTCAGAACTGTTTAGTAGAGAAACAAGGACAGAGTCATCAGAGAACTTAACAAGAAGCCTGCCCTCCTGAGAAGCCCTACAGCTGTCGGTGTACATGATAAATAAAAGGGGTGACAAAACACAACCTTGAGGTGAACCTGTATTTGATACAGTCATCCTGGACATTTGACCATTCACCAGAACCCGCTGGACTCTTCCAGTGAGGAAGTTTAAAATCAGCATGAGAAGCTGATCTGGAAGATTAAAATGAGATGCCAGTCTCTCTATTAGAATATGAGGCTGCATCTTGTTAAAAGCAGAGGAAAAGTCAGCAAATAGGAGTCTGGCATGACATCCTGGTTTTTCTAGGTGCTTGTACACAGTGTCCAGTATAAGGAGTTTTGCATCCCCCACACCTTTATTCGGCTGGTAAGCAAATTGCAAAGGATCAAGTTCACCATCTAAAAAAGACCCAATAATGTGTTTTAGGATCCTTTCGTACGTTTTCATTACCAATGAAGTAAGTGCTACTGGTCTGAACTCATTTAGTTCTTTGGACTGATTTGATTTCGGGATGGGTATGATGGTTGATGTTTTCCAGATTGTGGGTATCTGGCCCAGATCAACACACCTCTGAAAGAGTTCGGTGAAGACAACACTGAGCTGGTCTGCACAATAATGTAAAGTAGCCCACAGATGAAATCAGGTCCAGCAGCTTTCCTCACATTGACCCTCCTAAGTAAAGTTGTGACTCTTTCCTCAGATATCACAATTTCGCACAGAGGCTCAAGGGACATTTTACATTCAGATATATTTTCAGAGAAATCAGGCTGTTCAAAATGAGAAAAAAAGGAGTTAAAAGAGTTAGGCAAGTCAGAATTATCCACTCCATTCACCCTAATAAACCTTTTGGTCTCACTAGCCTGTTACAACCATACGGGAAGACACAACAGCACTACTGCTTACGTCTACCACAAAACAAAGAACAACAGATAATAAACAAGAAAATTCAACAGCTGTACCACTGACAGTTGCAGTACGACAGAACACAACAGCTATTCTTCTCAATACAACCGCACAGCTAAACTCAACTGCACTACCACTGACTGCTACAACACAACAGTACACCACGGTACCACCACCGACTGCTACAACAGAACAAAACACAACAGCTGTTCTATTCAGTAGCACTGCTGATAAAAATACTACAGCTCTCCCACTGATTGAAACTACAAAACCCAAAACCAGTGAAGTTGGAACGTTGTGTAAATCCTAAATAAAAACAGAATATAATGATTTGCAAATCCTTTTCAACCTATATTCAATTGAATAGACAGCAAAGACAAGTTACTTAATGTTCGAACAGGTAAACTTTGTAATTTTTTGCAAATATAAGCTCATTTGGAATTTGATGCCTGCAACATGTTTCAAAAAAGCTGGCACAAGTGGCAGAAAAGACTGAGAGAATTGAGGAATGCTCATCAAACACTTATTTGGAACATCCCACAGGTGAACGGGCTAATTGGGAACAGGTGGGTGTCATGATTGGGTATAAAAGCAGATTCCCTGAAATGCTCAGTCATTCACAAACAAGGATGGGGCGAGGGTCACCACTTGGTGAACAAATGCGTGAGCTGATTGTCGAACAGTTTAAAAGCAACATTCCTCAACGAGCTATTGCAAGAAATTTAAGGATTTCATCATCTACGGTCCGTAATATGGTCAAACGGTTCAGAGAATCTGGAGAAATCACTGCACATAAGCGACAAGGCCGAAAACCAACATTGAATGCCCGTGACCTTCGATCCCTCAGGCGGTACTGCATCAAAAACCGACATCAGTGTGTAAAGGACATCACCACATGGGCTCAGGAACACTTCAGAAAACCACTGTCAGTAACTACAGTTCGTCGCTACATCTGCAAGTGCAAGTTAAAACTCTACAATGCAAAGCGAAAGCCATTTATCAACAGCACCCAGAAACGCCGCCGGCTTTGCTGGGCCCAGCTCATCTAAGATGGACTGATGCAAAATGGAAAAGTGCTCTGTGGTCTGACGAGTCCACATTTCAAATTTTTTGTTTTTGGAAAATGTGGACGCCATGTCCTCCGAACCAAAGAGGAAAAGAACCATCCGGACTGTTATAGGCGCAAAGTTAAAAAGCCAGCATCTGTGATGGTATGGGGGTGTATTAGTGCCCAAGGTATGGGCAATGTGGTGGAAATTCTTATTTCATAGTGTGTACCTCCTGAACTGTAGCTGTCGCTGTTTATATAAGGATTTGCTTAATGTAACCTTCCGGCCCTTTCTCTTAGTTCACTGTAACTCCTCCCCTCCTTTTTATGAATAAGATCTGTGGTCACCCCCGTTTCTGGGAGTCTCCACCTACGACTTTTGTCTGTAAAGTGTGGCTTCCCGTGCACGTATAAACTAATATCAACTGCCTTTGACTGAGTGTGTCATTACTTATTGCTTACAATACTTAAAATACACAACGCAGAAGTGGAAATCCCCCACAATCAGTTTTTGGTGCCGTGACCCGGCTCGGAATTGCATCAGGATCTGGACTTCTGCTTGTTTCCAGAGGAACGGTTCATGCGCACTGTAAAAAACCAAGGAGTTTTCTCTCCATCCCTTGCCCTGGAAGGAAACAGAGTTCTGCCTGTGGGTGAGAAGGAGTACCCGCAAAATATTTGAATCTGTTTTAACATGCTCAGTCTTATAGCGGGTGATCTTGGTTGCTTTGCTGTATGTTTATAATTTGGTACCGCGTATTTTTCGGGGATATTGCATACGCTAATATTAATTTTGAACCCTGTAATATTAATTGGAGTAAACTTACGGTTTTAAGACTTGAACTGTTCATTATTAAATTTGTCAGGTTGTTGGCGTTTCTAGGTTGTAATATCCTAGGTACCTCTTCATAAAACCCCCAGGGTTTTTTGATATTGACAATGGGAACAGTACATACTCGACGCTGTACAAACTGTACCAAGGGGTACAAATACGACTATTGTAGTGCTGATTTGTGAATTAAATCTAGACGGTTCATTGCTGAATGAAGACCGATAGCACTTGCGGAATAGATTCAAAGCCGAAGAAATCTATTCTTGCCTTAATTCATAGTCGGCTTGAGTAAGAGACATTTTAAGATCGTGGTGAGCTTAAGTTAAAGCGTGATTCTTTGAGAATTGAGAGAACACAGACAGGGGAACTGGGGAAAGAGTGCAGGTTGTTCATAAAAAGGGGGGTGCAAAGGGTTATGATACTAAGAGGGAAGATCCAGTTGAATCTATTGCAGAAAGGGTAAAATTAAGTCATGCAACCACATTTCCAATGCGGGTTGTTGCTGTGGGACCAGATCCCAATGATCATGTTTTAGTTTATAGGCCTTGGACCCCTACTGAATTATGTGCTATGGTTAACCAATTCCCTAAACCCGATAAAAATCCTACTGGGTTTATTAATCACTTAACCACTGTTTGTAATTGCTATGACCCCACTCCCAGAGACATCCAACAGTTAATGCTGGCCTGTTTTGGGGAACGCTTTGAGGAGGTAAGACAAGCTATGGCTATTCCTGATTTAGACGACTGGAATTTGCATAACACACGAGAGGACTGCATAAGAACTATTGGAACAGCAGTTAATGTGTATGCAGGGCGCAATGCATGTCTTTCTAACATCACCTCCTGCAGGCAAGAAGACACAGAAACTGTGGAGGCCTTTTGTCGCAGATTTAAAATCTTATGGGAGACAAACAGTGGTATGGGCGAGGACGCAGGTCAGGCATTTCGAGTGGCTTGCTTTGTGAATGGGCTATTGCCTCACATATCAAAACACTTGAAATTAGTGATGCTGAACTGGGAAAGGTCTCCATTTGCAGATGTTAAAATGGCTGCCTCGAATGTAGAAAGGCAGTACAGGGATAAGAAACGAGCGGTCGTAAAAGAGCTTGGTGTGTTTTATTCACAGCAACCTCCAGACGCTTATTTGCAAAACAATAGAGGCAGAGGTAGAGGCGGAAGTAGAGGAAGAGGAAATGGCGCATTGTTTCGAGGGGGTTATAGAAACAAAAATCAGCAGGGGGGGCCTGGAGTACAAACTAAGATCAATGACTGTTGTTTTGAGTGTGGAGGTTCTGGGCATGTAGCTGCTGTTTGCTCAAATAGGATTCAGTGTTACACCTGTGGGGGATGAGGTCGTCTCTCTAAATGGTGTTCCAAAGATTCTGCTATCCCTACTGCACCCCCTGTGGCTAACTTCACAGTTAACAGCCCTTTTCCTGAAGAAAAAGAATAGGACAACCAACAGAAAGCAATAGAGAGGTGTAATCAATGTCCTTTGCATACACTTACTAAAGTCTCTAAGGAGGAACCAACACTTAACTTGAGTATTAATGGTAAAAGTTTTCAATTTTTAGTTGATACAGGAGCTACAATTTCATCTTTCAGGACTGAAGAGATTGATTTACCCCATTCGGGTAAAGAAGTTTTAACAGTTGGAATTGCTGGAGTACCTCAACAGACTCCAGTATCTGCTCCTGTTACAGTAACTTCAACTTTCCACCCATTTACAGCAACTCATTCCTTTTTGTTAACCTCAAATGCTCCTGTTAATTTGTTGTGTAGGGATTTGCTATGTAAGATGAATTGTAAAATACATTGTACACCTGAAGGGGTATTTTTGGAAGTGCCATATGAACATCATTATGAACTCAATTTAATGATGCAACAGATACTAATTTCGATATGTTAACAACCTCTTAGAAGCATGTTTACTTCCAGCAAAATTGGCTGTTATACATTGTGTAGCACATTCCTCTTCCACCTCTCTAGTTGCTAAAGGTAATGCTAGGGCTGATGCATGTGCCAGACATGCCGCGGCCACACCTTCCCTGTTGGTTAACCAAAATCCTCAAAAAGTTTTGAAGGACCCTGTCCCCTCTCTTAATGATGTCGCTGTTTTACAGAATCGCGCTGAGGCTGAGTGGGCGACATGGGTATCTGTGGGGTGTCATAAAGGTTCGGATGACATCTGGCAACACCCTGATGGTCGTATTGTAGCTCCCCGTGCAATACTACCTATTCTGGCTCAAGTGTCCCATGGTGCTAGCCATGTGAGCAAAGGGGGGACGATTGCTACCATAAACAATTTATGGTATGCTCCTGGGGCAACACAGCAAGCAGCGCTGTGGTGCAAAAGATGTCTTATCTGCCAGCAGCACAATGTTGGGAAACCAGAGCAGACCAAGAGAGGAGCGCATCCTCCTCCTTGGGGACCTTTTGTAAATATGCAAATAGATTTTATTCAGTTAGAGAACTGTTTAGGTTTTGAGTATGTTTTAGTTATTGTAGATATGTTTTCAAAATGGGTTGAAGCTTTCCCTTGCCGGAATTGTGATGCACAGTTGGTTGTGAAAATTCTGGTGAGGGAAATCGTACCCAGGTATGGTATGCCTCACTCCATCAACAGTGACAGAGGAACGCATTTTACAGCCCAGGTAATGAGAGATCTTAGCAAAGCTCTCTCTATAAAACTCAACTTTCACATCCCATGGCATGCTGCCTCTGCAGGAGGCGTGGAAAGGCAGAATGGCATATTGAAGAACAAGCTGGCCAAACTCTGTAGGGAAACGGGGTTAAAGTGGCCAGATGCCTTACCACTAGCCTTAATGTCTATGAGGTCAACACCCAATAGAGTAACTGGTTTATCTCCGCATGAAGTGTTAATGGGGCGGCCCATGTCGACTCCATTAATGCCTCTTCTACCTCTCTCTGAAGTTGAATTGCTATTAGCCAATAAGAGAGCCCTGCAGTAATACAAGGCTTTATGTGCTCAGTTAAAACATCTACATCCCCAGGTGAGGCTTGCGCAACCGCAGCCTCCAGACCGTCCATGTCATACTTTTGTACCTGGGGATTATGTGTACATGAAAGTCTTTAAAAGAAAAAATAAGTTGTCTCCCAGGTGGTCAGGTCCATTCCAGGTGCTCCTGACTACGGATACTGCAGTGAGGTGCCAGGGAAGAGCCACTTGGGTCCATGCGTCACACTGCAAGCGAGCACGAGACCCTGCTGCTGCTGAATAAGAGGCTGACAGAAAGCAGACGCTATCAGTCACCTCCAGATAATCAGGTGTAACGTTCCTAGTTGCCCAAATGTCAGTTTTTGTAGTAGATCAGAATACTGCACTCATACCATCGTTTCTGTTCTCTCAATCAGGTTGGAAAATTGTACTAAAGATTTTCTATCGCATCCGTGCATAGCCTTCTGGTGATGCACCGAGGGCTAAGTAAGCGCAACATAGATTCATCCATCGGTGTCATATTACCAGTGAAGCTAGTGAAACATAATATGTATTGTTATTGCTGTACTGTTATTACAATCGTCAGAAACTACGTGGACGGGTGTGGATGGTTTCTAGGTTTGAATGAGAAGTCCATGCCTGCAGTCACAGCGTTGGCTAGCATAATCAAGACAAACTTGGCTACCTTTCTCAGCTACTAGAGGGAGGGATGACCGCAGCACCCAGCATACATATTTATTTTGGTGTCGACGCACCAGCGTCTTCCCGAAATAATAATAAAATCCTTTGGAAAGTTACTCCGAGTGCTCCGGTTATCCCTTGGTCAGTTCGTTAGGAAGTAGTAGTTTCTCTCGAGTCTGCCGTCCTCGACCGTAAGGAGACATCCTCCTCTGGCTGGAATATGTAAACACTGTCGAACAACTGATGAAAGTAGTTGGCTAGTGCACACAGCTGTTAGCAGTGACAGCGCGCAGTGATCGCTATTGAGAGAAAGTAGCCCCAAGCAATTACAAGATGTGACTTTTTGGAAAACCAGGGTATTGTTGTGCAAATAAATCACTCGTTCGAACACATACTGTTTTGAGAAGAAAAACGTTTTACTTTGCAGACCCCAGGAAACCTGCCGGAACTACTTTCGCTTTGACCAAAACTTGATAGAACTCGGCTCACAGGACACTGTCGGGGGAAAGTCAGTGTGTGTGCACGAGACTAAAGACGGTGATGCCATACAGCTTCATGTGAAAAATCCCGAACTATCCCTTTAATTAGAGCATTCTTCTGGCTGGGATGAATCACAATAAAATGAATAATCTTCACCGTCCGAGGACGGGGCATGAAAACGCAATGGTTACGATTAATCTGACTCCATAGAACAAGTAGAATACAAAATTTAGCTATATCCTCGTTAAAAATCTGACTCCAAATTAGAATTCGAATTGATAATTTAGGGAACACCTGTGTGGATTTCGAGACAAATCTGCCATCAGATACCGCAGCGCAAACCATCATTGCTCAGTAAATACGTCCCCTGGGTTAATTAAACGCAACTGTCCTGGAATCAATTCGACAATACTTCCTTTGGTTAAACGAGACTACCTTGATAGCAGCTTCGAGGCTTAAACAATATAGCACTGAGCGTGAACGTATCAAGAACCCAGATTATATATATATATATACCCAAGGGCTCCTTAGAAAGATCAACCAGACACCGGCATATAAATAAAATACACGCCCAAGGGTATCTTTAATAGCTAAACCTTAAGAGCCGGTATTCCATAAATCCTTAAGGGGTAAAACATAATCCCAAATCTAACTAGGAGCCGCTAGGAGCCGCAGTGTCCTTACGATCGGGCGTTGAGGTAACCTGCGAGCAGGCTACTGTTTGCAATGGGGCCGAGGGAGTGATAAGAGAGCCTGCACGAAACCCGGGCTTTTGACAGGGCACCGCGTTCGTCCACGAATGCAGCATTTGATTAGTCGAACTTCACAGCTCCCAAATTCAAATTTGACAGTTGAACTCTCGCAGGGCTGGCGTTAAGCCTCATTCACACATCGCTACTCGCCCATCTCTGAGCGAGAACCATCAACGGAATGTGAACGTGTTCCAGCAGAATGTGGCGAGGACTGGCGACTCGAGGACTAGGGATGCGATGTGGGCGGGTACGGACATAAAATATTTTTTTACTGTCAGCAATGCGAGTGAAGCGAGTTACCAATGGGAATGTAGGAAAGAGATGATTCACTTGACGTGAACAGACAGTTCCACAGACAGTTTGAACACCGCAACGCACAAGAATTTTCGTTCCTACATCATGTCTGAGGAGCAGCTAATAATAGCCATCTCAAGCCAGCCGGAGCTCTATGATACCACCCTCAAAAATTATAGAAATAAAAACCGAAAGGATGACGCCTGGAACAGAGTGTCTGCAATCATCTGCGTTTCAGGTGAGAGCATGTATTAAATTACGTTTTTCTCTTTAGCCGAATATGCTTTTGGAAGCTAATTGTCAGCTAACTGTGGACGTCAAACCATGCCTTAGCTGACAATAGAAAACAGAAAAGGCGATCACAGAAAAGTGGTACTATTTATGATATATACTCAGCAACAAAAGTTTCTGTGACACCAATATTGTTAATTATTTTTCATAACGCAATTATGAAATTGTCATACATGGTGATATCAGACTGAAACAGTACACGTAAACACAACATTGAAATGGAAATCATGAAAATGCGAGAAAATGACTTTGCACGTGAAAATGTGCGTAAATCATGCTTGTGGATGGCAATAAAAGAGGAGAATTTTTGGAATGTTCACATTGTGCCTGATGAACGACAGAAGCATCACTTATCGAAAACACAGCCATTTCGGATCAGGAACTCTACCCTCTAAATGCCAAGACTGTCTGAAAATGATCGGTGGAGGGCCATTGGGATGATTGAATCCGGAACCTCGCAGAGGGAAGTTGCTCATCGCCTGAATGTCCACCGAAACACCATTTGGAACTTACGGCAGCGTCATCAGCAGACAAGACATGTCAGAGACCGTCCTCGCAGCGGCCGTCCACGAGTAACCACTCCCAGACAGGACAACTGGATTCGAACAACCCATCTCCGAAATCGATTCCAACCTGCAACCATAACTGCAAGAACGATACCTGGTTTGAGGCGACTGTCTGCACAGACAATCCGTCGCCGTCTCCGTCATTTTGGCATTGTCCCACGTCGGCCAGCAAGACGTCCAATACTCACAGTACAACACCGACGACTGCGTCTACAGTGGGCACAACAACATCGACGGTGGATCCAACGTCAGTGGGATCTTGTACTCTTCACTGATGAATCAAGATTCATGCTTAACCGATGTGATGGTCGTTTACGTGTATACCGTCGACGTGGAGAACGTTATGCCAACAACTGTATTCAGGAATTTGATCATTTTGGAGGTGGTAGTGTCATGATTTGGGGAGGGATCACGGCTAGAAACAGAACAGATTTGCTTGTTATTGATGGAAATCTGACAGGTCAAAGATATCGCGATGAAGTGCTACGGCCATTGGTGGTACCGTTTTTGATGCAACATGGTCCCGGAATAACGCTGCAACATGATAACGCCAGACCACACGTTGCAAGGATTGTACAGCAGTATCTGATGCAACAACATGTCAATGTCCTGCCATGGCCAGCCAGATCCCCAGACATGTCCCCAATCGAGCATCTTTGGGACGAGATGGATCGACGTTTGCGGCGGTTGGATAACCCGCCAGCTACACTCCAGGAATTGCGACAACGTCTACGTCAGATTTGGAATGACATCCCACAGCAATTTCTGGCACATCTGATTCGGTCCATGCGCCGGAGATGCGTTGCTTGCATCATGGCACGAGGAAGTCACACCCGGTATTGAAGTGTGAAGGTCACAATTGGTTAGACGTCAGACAAGTGCTTCATGACGCATGAAAATGACATTTTTCGTTTTGAGTGACGTTGGCACTGAAAAGTCAGTGTTTCTCCTGTTAAATAAACATATTGATTGCATTGAGATCTTTGCGTGTCATTTATAACATACACATAAATGGTGTCACAGAAACTTTTGTTGCTGAGTATACATACCAACAAAGTGTATAAACAGAAGGATTTTATTAATTGCAATACCACATTTGTCATCTATTGCCTGTCTTGCCCGTGTGTGGAGGGTTATTTTTATATCGGCCGCACTAAAAGACGCCTGAGGGATCGCCTTGCTGAGCATAAATACGCAATTGGCATTAAGAACTGTGATTATCCTTTTAGCCAGGTTCATAGCGCCAATGACTCTCTATTGCGTATTGAGGGTATTGAACACATTGGACCTTTGGTCAGGGGTAGTGACAGAATCCAGAAACTTAATCAAAGGGAAGTTTTCTGGATTCATCGACTAAGTGCGTTGAGCTATCCAGGCCTAAATGAAGATATTGATTTTACTTGTTTCTTGTGATGCCTTTTATATTTGTAAATACAGATGGACTTTCTTCTCTGTAGTTTTTTTATCTCCTGTGCAAATGCGCTGTTATCATATGTATGTATATGTCTTTATTATTTATGTGATTCTTTGATATATATGTATGCGCATATTGTGTTTGTATGTCTTGTGGATATGTGTATTTATTTGTTTTATGCATACGTTTCTACTTACCTGTCAGGTGTTGGGTCAGATGACTTTCTTTCATTGGCTGTGTATGGCATATAGGTGAGACCACACCCATTGTCTCTCTTTGAAGCCCTGATGAAGACCCATTGCGGTCGAAACATGTTGGCTTTTTTAATGTTCTAGCCACTATAATAAAGGCTTTTTAATTACTTTTTCCTTCCATTTTTACATGTGAGTGCCTGGATTGCCTTCTCGTTTTTGAATAATTATTTTCCCCCTTTTTCCAAGAGCACCCAACGTACTTTTTTTTCTTCTATTTACTCTTATTATTCAGAGCAACCGATCTTCTCTGTTTTTTCCTGGTACTATTTATGTGTTCATTTTATGCATTTAGAATTGTCAGCGATCTTAACCAAGGCGGATAATGACGTGTATGCACCCACTGGCATTTTATACAGCCACAACTTGCTTCCCTCTGACACGTTTGCAGTGGGAAGTAAACCATCGGGAAGCCATGGCAACCGACGCTGACGGCAGATAATTTTTCTGCCGGCGAGTACAATTTCAGCAAGCAACAAGGGGCTATGGGCAAGTAGCGATATGTGTGAATGCGGCGTAACGCCTGAAAATTCGGCAGCAATTATTCACAATAATCAAGTGGCAATTGAACACACGGCTTCTCTCCCTCATGCGATCTAAAAGCGACAAACTAATGGGCAACACAGTGGGTAGCAGCTAGTGTGTGTATATATATATATATATATATATATAAACCTTGGTTAAGATGTGTTAAAAGCCTTAAAATAAATTCAATTTTTATTGCAGAAGTATGTATACTCTCACACTGAAAATTGTAGAAAAATGTAACCTTCAACTCAAGTGAATTTTACGGGAAAAAAAAATCCCTGACAAAGAATTTTTTTTTTCATAAAATCATCTGTTCCACAATTATTGGCACCCCGAACAATTCCGAGGAAATCAATGTAATTGAAGTATTTCTGTCATTTCTACAGTAGTTTACAAAGTTGATCAGAGTATCAAGGAACATTTAATTAGTAATTCGTCACGTCCTGTTTCCCTGGGGTATAAATATGACGTGACACAGAGGCCATTACTCTTATCCACTCTTCAACATGGGAAAGACAAAGGCACACATTATTCAAGTAAGGCAGATGTGTGCCGACCTTCACAAGCCAGGCAATGGCCACAAGAAAATAGGCACTCACTTGCACCAACCCATATCTACTGTCAGAGGAACCATTAAGAAGTTTAAAACAACTGGAACAGTGGTAAACAAGCCTGGACGAGGACGCAAGGTTATTTTGCCACCACGCACAGTGAGGAGGATGGTAAGAGAAATAAAAAGTTCTCCAAAGCTCGCTGCTAATGAATTGCAACAAATGGTAGCATCTTGGGGTCACAAAGTCTCCAAAACAACCATCAGGCACTATCTACATGCCAACAAGCTGTTTGGAACACATGCACAGAAAAAACCTTTTCTCACTCATTATCATAAACGCAAACGTCTGGAGTTCGCTAAGCGGTATTGGGACTTCAACTGGGACCGTGCGCTTTGGTCAGATGAGCCCAAGATAGAGCTTTTTGGCAACAAACACTCAAAGTGGGTCTGGTGGAACACAAAAGATGAGTATGCAGAAAAGCACCTCATGCCCACTGTGAAGTATGAGGGAGGATAGTGATGCTGTGGCCCTGTTTCTCTTCCAGAGGCCCTGGGAACCTTGTTAGGGTGCATGGCATCATGAATGTTTGAAATACTAGGACATTTTAAATCAAAATCTGGTGGCCTCTGCCTGAAAGCTGAAGATGGGTCGTCACTGGCTCTTTCAGCAAGATAATGCCCCTAAACATGTGGCCAAATCTACACAGAAATGGTTCACCAGACCAGTGGCGGTTTTTCGCGGAGGCCAAGGGAGGCCTGGCTTCCCCAAAAATTATTGCAAGAAAGAAAAAATATAAATACGCTTCACCACAATGTATTTTATATTGTTGTCATTTCCTTGTCAAAACACTACATTGGCGCACTTCTGCTTTGGCGGAGCGTGAGGAGCAAAACAGCGCCCCTCCTGTCAAGCTCTCATTGTGTATTAAACTTCGTGTCTCATGCCCTCCGCCCTGGCTGTCAGTGCAGAGGCCAGCTTCACTTGGCCTCCTTTAGGAAAAAAAACAGCCCGTATTAGCCAATCAGATTGAAACAAGGCTCATCGCTTAATGGTCGATGCATCATTAAAAAAAAAACGAGGGAGGCCAGATCAAATCTGGCTTCCAACCAATCACAAACTGTTACGGAAAATACACACACAGCCAGCCCAAGAGAGTATAGGCATTAAAGGAGAGTCAGAGAATGGATGGTGACAGGGACCTTGAGTTTCTTGTAAAAAAATGACTTCACAAAACTTCCGTTTCAGGTTCAACTAAAAGTCAAGCGGGACGGTTGGCCGACTCCAAAGTTCAATTTAACTAAGGGGAGAGCTGATGGAAAAGTTCGCTCTTTTTGTGTAGCTAACTATGCTAGAAACGAGTGGCTAACAGGAAGTGCCGAGCTTAACCGGCTTTTCTGCTGGCCTTGTCTCCTATGGCCCGCCGTGGCCTTTTTGATTACCGGGCTGTTGTCGCATTTTTCTTATGTGATGCATAAAATGTGGTGTTTTATTCTTGTCGTGTCAAGTGGATTTCAGAGCATGATGGCTAAGCTATACTGTTTTTTTATACTCTCAGTCCTTACCGAGACTGCATTTAGGTCCGCTGACATTAGCTGCACTATCAGCTGACAGCTGTAAGGTTTACTGTTCATAGCGCTGCAGCACGGTTGATATCAATTTTTATAACAACCTTTGCAACTATGTGTTTTATATTTAGTTTATGTAATTCAGACGTTGCGCACGGGTTGTGCATTCATGTTGAGTGTGTTTTTGGATGCATGAATATTGGGCATCCTTGTGATTTGTTAATTTCAGTTGCGAGGCTGCCACATATGACATTGTTACTTCTAATGTCGGTGGAAGGGGTTTGTCTGTGTTTCTGTACAATAGTCCACGGCTATCTTGCAAATGCTTTTGTTGCCAATTAATTAAATATGAGTCAGAGAGAAGCATTGTCCACAAAACGGAACTTCATTAATACTGTCTGTGAAAGCAATGGCTAAAATGTTTTTGTTATATCTAGATCTTGTCATAATTGCCGTCTGATCGCTATGTTTTTATCTTTTCTGCTGTAATAAAGCTACGAGACGTTCACCAGCTTTGCATGGGCTTCCTCTAACTTACATACCACTGTGTGCCAGAGCCATACACACGCGCTGAGCCCGAAGCGCGCACCCACAGCTCTCCCTCGCGCTGTCACTCTCTCTCTCATGTAACCCCTGGATAAATCCCAGAGTTAAAAAAATGAATAAAAGTAAAACCCTACAGTAGCAACAACACGAAGTAGTGTTACTTTAAGAGATATGCAATGTATAGTTTGTTTGAAACGTACTTCCCTCAACACGAGGCATAACAAACTATCGTGTTGTCTCAATATTTTGTGGTTACCTGCCTGTAAGCGGTCAGTGTGGAGAGACATCTTGTTTCTTTAATTCGGATTGGCCAAGGGGCGGGAGGAGGGAAGTGGAGGAGTTTTTTTTTTTCGCTCTCCTCTGACGGGAGTGAATGGTTTTTTTTTTTTCTCTCGAGCCTGGCGACTAGCCAGTCTTTAAAAGTAATTTAAAGGTGTGGTTAAGTAAGGTGTAGTAGTTTCACTCCTTGGAGAAAGTGTTCAACAGCCACAAGCTTTGTTTATGTTCAGCATATTGAAAAACTAACCGTATCCCGTTAGCTTGCTACTTGTTAGCCTGTTTGCGAATGTAATGCAAGTGCTCGTTGGACAGACTGTTGAGTCGGAGCACCACCCGATGCAGCGCGGGAGAGAACCAGCCTAGTGCAGCCTTTTTCTGAATAAAACACGCTGTTTTCCCGTTTATGTCGTCCTTGGACATTTTCAACATTGTCGCCGCTTATGTCGTCCTTGGATTTTTTCCACATCGTCGCCGCTGAGCCAAGAGGCTAACATCGTCGCTGCTTAGCAGAGAGGTGGGCGTCATCTTTTTCCACTGCTGAGACGGAGTGGGAAGTCCCCCCCTGCTGCCGCAACAGGTCCAGGACTCTCTCTTTCCAGCATTGGCTGTCCCAGTACGAGGGCAATTTACCTGACTCTCGGTCACGGGTGAGTGAGTGTGGAAATTTTGATAGTGTCGCAAACGTTCTTCAACCATCGCACCCGAGCTTCACTCAGGCCTGCAACGGGGGTTTTGTTTGAAATGTTTTGCCGGCTGTTGTGTTATTTTTGTGTGGGCCCTCAGAAATGTGTTGATAGTGAATATTGAGGATTTGAGCATAAAAAGTGAACTTGGGTAATAGCAAGCTGTGTGTATCTTGCTGAATTCAACTATTATATTTTCTGTTTTGTTTAAAGTACTGCAAGATTGGGTATTGAGGATAATATCGCCTCAGACAGGTTTTAAGTGCCTGTTATTTTATTTTCCAATTAATTTTTGACTTTAAAAGGGCAACCTCCTAATTTTGTTTGGTACCTGGTTTATTTCGACTAATACCTTAAAAGTGTGTTTTTAAGTTATTTCATTACAGAAAAAAAAAACAAGTCATAAATAATATGAATTTGGTTAATAAATGAGTTGACAATTCATATTTTCTCTGGGTCAAATTAATAAGGAAGCACGTTTAAAACTGAGGTTAATCTTGTGAAAGGGTTAAAAATATATCATTACACTGTGGTATGTGAATTTAATTTCTGGTATAGGTAATGGTGGTATTCAGACAGGCCTTAATATGAGACGTATACACTTAAGGGAGCAATAGAAGAGATAACATTACAGTTCAGTCTATGTTATAGAACCCAGGGCGCTGTATCTCAAGATAGCTGATACAACGAAAGCGCTACATAAATGGAGGCACCGCTGGGATCTTGTTAACTAACTAAAGAATATTAGCCTGTACTGCTCACCTTAAATAAATCCTTAGTAAGATTTGTGTTTTTCTGCTATCAACAAACCAAGCTCTTTGTGGATTGAGTGAAACAACACTTCAGTGTAGACGTAGTGTTCAGCAAAAAAAAAAAAAAAAAAACGTAAAAGAAGAAATGTCACTGCTAGAGAACTGGTGCAAAGGGGAGGGGTTAGATCTAGCTCATGCCTTGATAGTGAAGCAAGTCCCTTTAGAAGCCACAGTCGAGAACATTGAAGAAACCCTGAAAACCATTAAAGCTCTTGGAAGAGTTAGGGTAAGAGGACGAATGTTTAGCCCCCAATCCCAATCATTAATGGTGTTATGTGAATGTAGTGAAAAAGTAAACCCCAAAGCTATTCCTCTTGATGTGCCCCCTGTCGAAGGAGATGGACTGTGGACCCTGCATGGACCAATGGGGGATGACGGCAAAAACCTACCTCAGGCGACAGGGAGCAGTCCCATTCATGCCGAAGAAACAACTAACCCTGAGACATTACCCACTGACACTGCATCAGGGAACTCTGCTGAGTCTATTATCCGAGCAGTGGGAGATCTGCTTGCCAAAACCATGAAACCCACTCCAGAGAGTAATGTTTTCCGATGCCTGCGGGCATATTCTGGTGTAACACCGACACCGGCTGGAGAAGAGAACCTGGACACATGGATGGAGCAGGCACGATTGATGGTGGACGAATGTGACTGTTCTATTCGTGAGAAACGGAAGAGGATCGTTGAGAGTCTTAAAGGACCTGCTCTAGAGATAGCTCAAGCTGTTAGAGCAAATGACCCTGAAGCTACACCTGAGGAATATATTGAGGCTCTTGATAGAGCTTTTGGGACTTCTGAAACTGCTGAGGACCTCTACTTTTCCTTCAGAGCACTACGCCAAAGCCCAGGTGAAAGACTCTCTGACTTTTTGAGAAGGGTTGAGCGGTTGTTAACGAAAGTGGTTCAAAGAGGAGGGCTACCTGCCAGTCAAAGAGACAGTGCACGTGTAGGGCAGCTCCTCCGAGGAGCCACTGAGTCGGACATAATGCTCCTACAGTTACGTTTGAGGGAGAGGAAGAACAACCCACCCTCTTTTCTGACACTGTTAAATGAAATTCGAGAAGAAGAGGATCAGCAGTCTGTAAGAAGGAAGGCTGCTCCTAGCTTAGCTAAACCTGTGGTTAGGCAAGTAAGAGTTAAGGATGAAGTAAAGTTACCAGATCCTGACGTTCAAGACTTAAGAGACCAAATTACAGTGCTTCAGTCCCAGGTGTCTGAACTGACAGCTGCGCAATTAAAAGCCACACCTATGAGTAAGCCTCCTAAAGCAGCACAGTTTGAGAAAGAGCCTAAAACAAAATCTAACTCAGAGGTGCAAGCATTAAAGAAACAAGATGAGGACATGCAAATTCAGCTGGCGGTGATGACAGTAACACACACAGAGGTTCAACCACCAAAAGGGTCTGGGTGGAGAGCTGATTCCAGAGAAAATAAAGAAAAAAGTAATGCCCATAATAGGGTCAGTAACAAACCAAGAGCCGGAGGCAGAAATGATGGAGAAGACTTCTTTTGTTATCGATGTGGTGCAGATGGACATGTGGCTACTCGCTGCACTGCTCCAGAGGATTCCGCCAGGGTCATACAAAAACTGGTGCGTTCTCTCAGGAGACACAAAGAAAACAACAAAGACCAACCCAACCAAGATAAAGAGGCACAAAACACTAACTGTTCTATTAAGCGGATTGCAGTGGATGCCAAAGAGTCTGGGAGCCTTCCTGAAGGGCTAGTGGGAGAGACTTCTCTAAGCAAAGTAATCATTGAGGGTCATCCGATCACTGCACTAATGGATGGTGGCTCCACTGTCTCCATAGTATTTGAATGCTGGTATGAAGAGCACCTATCCCACCTACCACTCAATCCCATTTCCAGTTTGGCCCTTTGGGGTCTCAGTGAGTCCTGCTACCCCTATAAAGGCTATGTAGCAATGAATGTTCAATTCTTGACAGATGGATCTAACCCTCCCCCAAAGACTGTGTTGGCACTGGTGTGCCCAGATCCTAATGGTCCTGATCAACCACCAGTACTCTTTGGGACCAATGCCAGGAAGTTTCACCATGAGCCAAAAACCCCAGACAGAACAAAGAGTAATGGATCAGCCCAGTCCTGGAGAGTCTGTGCACAGGCACCACCTGAACAAAAACCTCACGCTGACCCGATGGATGATGGCGTTGGACAAATAAGATGGGTGGGCCCCGGACCACTTAAAGTACCCCCTGGTGGTTCTGTCTTTGCTGCCGGCAAAGTGACTGCAAAGGAGTCATTGGAGCATGATGTGTTAGTAGTTGAGCCCCCTGTCCAACACCCTCTCCCCACTGGGATCATGGTGCCCTCATGCGTTCTCCTTCCCTCTGATATGAATGTGGACAACTTTTCAGTATTATTGAGAAACGAGTCCCTAAAAGCTAAGTCCATCCCCAAGGGCACGGTCATTGCCTATGTCCATAAAGCTGAAATAGTGACTGAGCTTCAGAGAGACGAGGGATGTACTGCAACATCGGATCCTGAATTTTTCAACTTTGGAGAGTCCCCCATCCCTAATGCTTGGAAAGAGAGACTGGCAAGCAAACTAGCAGAAAGATCTGGAGTTTTTTCCCTTGAAGAGTGGGATGTGGGGTTGGCAAAAGGTATTGAACATGCCATCCGCATCAATGACCCTCGACCTTTTAGAGAACGATCAAGACGATTGGCACCTGCAGATATCGACGATGTGCGGCGCCATCTACAAAAGCTTCTTGCAGCTGGAATAATTAAGGAATCACGTAGCCCATATGCTTCACCAATTGTTGTGGCAAGAAAAAAGAATGGCTCCATCAGGATGTGTATTGATTACCGCACCCTTAATGCTCGTACCATTCCTGATCAATACACCGTCCCCAGGATCGAGGATGCCCTCGACTGTATGACTGGCAGTCGTTGGTTTTCAGTGTTGGACTTAAGAAATGGCTACTACCAAATCCCGATGGCCGAGGAAGACAAGGAGAAAACCGCCTTCATATGCCCGTTGGGGTTCTTTCAGTTTGAGCGCATGCCTCAAGGCATCACCGGAGCCCCCGCTACATTCCAACGCCTAATGGAGAAGGCGGTAGGGGATATGAATCTGCTCCAGTGCCTGGTGTACCTCGATGACCTGATAGTGTTTGGTAAGACATTGGAGGAACACGAGGACCGTCTCCTCAAGGTGATTGATCGGCTGCAAGAATATGGGCTGAAGATATCCATCGACAAATGTCAGTTTTGCCAGCCTCAGGTCAAGTACGTCGACCATATTGTGTCGGCCAAAGGAATAGCCACCGACCCAGAAAAGATCAGAGCAGTCACCCACTGGGAGCAGCCAACAGATCTTAAAACCCTGCAGTCCTTCCTGGGTTTTTGTGGCTACTATAGGCGATTCATCTCCAACTATTCAGCGATTGTAAGACCTCTGACAGACCTGACAAAAGGCTACCTTCCAACACATGGTAACAAGAAAGCAGCATCTCAGACAGCTAGCTACTTTAATAAGTCTCAGCCGTTTGGCGAACGATGGACCCCTGCCTGTTCCGGTGCCTTCCAAAAGATAATCCACTGTCTCACTCATGCTCCTGTCCTGGCTTTTGCCAACCCAGCCGAGCCCTATATACTGCACGTAGATGCCAGCTTCGATGGTTTGGGTGCAGTACTCAACCAGGAGTACCCGGAAGGGTTGCGCCCTGTAGCCTTTGCTAGTCGAAAGCTAAGAAACTCTGAGAGAAACTACCCTGTCCATCAGCTTGAGTTTCTGGCATTGAAATGGGCTGTTGTTGACAAATTCCACGAGTACCTTTATGGTGCCAAGTTCACGGTCAGAACTGATAACAATCCATTGACCTATGTTCTCACTACCGCCAAACTCAACGCCACAGACCACCGCTGGCTGGCAGCCCTATCCACCTATGATTTTGGCATTCAGTATAGGCCAGGCAGAGAGAATGTAGATGCAGACTTGCTCTCCAGAAACCCGAATGATGGCGATGATGGATGGATTCCTCCATCAGGTGTGAAAGCCCTCTGTAAGAGGGTGAATGTCACCAAGTGCCCAGGCCCCCCGAGTCGGTGTGTGGATCAACTAGGTGCATCACCTTCTGCTATACCAGACATGTATGCCTACCCCATTTGGCTGAATGAACGCTCTGGGGAAAAGTTAAGTGGTAAGAACTTGCAAGAGGACCAGGATTTGGATGAAGTCATTGGGCAAGTGAAACAGCAAATAAGAGCAAGAAGCTGGCCCTGTCCCATTCAGAGTACTCATGCCGAGGCAGCCCTTCTACAGCGAGAGGGAGGCAAACTGCAGTTGCAGAACGAGCTACTCTATCGGAAGGTGGTGAAGCCATCTGGGAAAGAGACATTCCAGTTAGTGCTTCCAAAAAAACACCGGCGCCTAGTGCTACAGTCTTTACATGATGATTTTGGCCATCTTGGAATTGAAAAAACTACGGAGTTGGTACGTGAGAGATTCTACTGGCCGAAAATGGCCACTGACATTGACCAGTACATTAAAACATGTGGGAGGTGTGTGGCCCAGAAGACCTTACCTCACAAGGCCGCACCATTGCACCAGATCACAAGCCGGGGTCCAATGGACTTAGTCTGCATCGATTTCCTGTCCATCGAGCCAGATGCCCGAGGAGTGGCCAGTGTCTTAGTGGTTACCGACCATTTCACTCGATACGCTCAAGCATTCCCTACCAGCAATCAGAAAGCATCGACAGTTGCCAAAGTGCTGTTAGAGAAGTTCTTTGTCCATTATGGTCTGCCAGCACGAATACATTCTGACCAAGGGCGGGACTTTGAGAGTCGGTTGATAAAAGAGCTCCTGGCCATGCTGGGGATAAAGTAGTCAAGAACATCTCCGTATCACCCGCAAGGAGACCCGCAGCCAGAGCGTTTCAACCGCACCCTACTTTCCATGCTGGGGACTCTCAGTCCAACACGCAAACAAAAATGGAGTCAACATGTGGCCTTCATGGTACACGCCTACAACTGCACCCGTAATGAGGCAACAGGGTACTCACCATATTACCTAATGTTTGGCAGAGAGGCCCGTCTGCCCATTGATGTGTGTTTTGGTCTTTGCATGGATGGAAAGGACACGACCAAGCACTCTCAGTATGTTGAAAAGCTACGGGAGGAGTTGCTTCAAGCTTACCACCTAGCTTCTGAAGCTTCCCACAAAAACCATCAGAAAAACAAGCGAGGCTATGATATCAGAGTTCGGGTCCACAACCTGCAGGATGGCGACCGGGTGCTTATTCGAGCCTTAGGAATTCCAGGGAAACACAAGTTGAAAGAAAGATGGAGCCTACAGCCATATGTGGTTGTTGGAAAGCTCCCCAACCTGCCTGTTTACCAGGTGAAGCCTGAAGGGGGACAAGGTGTCATGAAAACGCTTCACAGGGACCATCTTCTCCCTATAGGGCTTCTCGTGAGAATGCCAACAGTTGAGGAGGAGAGACAATTGCCTCAAAGACCATCCACAAGAGCCTCTTGCAACCCCGCTCAGACACCAGCAAAAAGGGCTGAGAGACGGGTGACTGATGGATTTGAGCACTGTGGCTCTGAGTCTGAAGAGGAGGACCCTCACGATCCTTCCAGACGGATCACATATGCCGACTGGTCCATTTGGCCTCCTCCCTTTCAGTCATTGCCTCACATTAACGATAGACCCGCAGCCATTTGGGCAGAGAGCAGTAGTGCCCCTGGTAGTCCTTCCAATGAAGAGGTGCCTGACCCTGCTCCTACTGCACAGGAGGACACTGATAGTATTATACTTCCATCAGAGGACCCTGTGGTGGACACAGGGCTGGATGTGGGAGACGTCCCAACAAACAGTGAGTCTGATGATGTGATGGATCCTAGCATTGTCCCAGTTGCCAAAAGAGCAGTCAAGCCAATCATTCGTTTGAGTTATGATGAACTAGGAGAGCCCACTGACAAGCCCATTGTTATTCTGCATCGTGGGATAAGGATATACATTACCAGTGACATGACAGGTACTATCTCTGGGCCCCCTACATCTTCCTACAGCTTCACAGTTCAGTGCACCAGGTGCAGCGACAGGGGGACTTACAGTAACAGTCTGGCAGGTCACACTATTGTGCCCCAAAATGATAGGGAGTGAAGTCCGATGGGGACATCCAGACCTTAAGAAGGGGGAGGGTGTAACCCCTGGATAAATCCCAGAGTTAAAAAAATGAATAAAAGTAAAACCCTACAGTAGCAACAACACGAAGTAGTGTTACTTTAAGAGATATGCAATGTATAGTTTGTTTGAAACGTACTTCCCTCAACACGAGGCATAACAAACTATCGTGTTGTCTCAATATTTTGTGGTTACCTGCCTGTAAGCGGTCAGTGTGGAGAGACATCTTGTTTCTTTAATTCGGATTGGCCAAGGGGCGGGAGGAGGGAAGTGGAGGAGTTTTTTTTTTCGCTCTCCTCTGACGGGAGTGAATGGTTTTTTTTTTTCTCTCGAGCCTGGCGACTAGCCAGTCTTTAAAAGTAATTTAAAGGTGTGGTTAAGTAAGGTGTAGTAGTTTCACTCCTTGGAGAAAGTGTTCAACAGCCACAAGCTTTGTTTATGTTCAGCATATTGAAAAACTAACCGTATCCCGTTAGCTTGCTACTTGTTAGCCTGTTTGCGAATGTAATGCAAGTGCTCGGTGGACAGACTGTTGAGTCGGAGCACCACCCGATGCAGCGCGGGAGAGAACCAGCCTAGTGCAGCCTTTTTCTGAATAAAACACGCTGTTTTCCCGTTTATGTCGTCCTTGGACATTTTCAACATTGTCGCCGCTTATGTCGTCCTTGGATTTTTTCCACATCGTCGCCGCTGAGCCAAGAGGCTAACATCGTCGCTGCTTAGCAGAGAGGTGGGCGTCATCTTTTTCCACTGCTGAGACGGAGTGGGAAGTCCCCCCCTGCTGCCGCAACAGGTCCAGGACTTTCTCTTTCCAGCATTGGCTGTCCCAGTACAAGGGCAATTTACCTGACTCTCGGTCACGGGTGAGTGAGTGTGGAAATTTTGATAGTGTCGCAAACGTTCTTCAACCATCGCACCCGAGCTCCACTCAGGCCTGCAACGGGGGTTTTGTTTGAAATGTTTTGCCGGCTGTTGTGTTATTTTTGTGTGGGCCCTCAGAAATGTGTTGATAGTGAATATTGAGGATTTGAGCATAAAAAGTGAACTTGGGTAATAGCAAGCTGTGTGTATCTTGCTGAATTCAACTATTATATTTTCTGTTTTGTTTAAAGTACTGCAAGATTGGGTATTGAGGATAATATCGCCTCAGACAGGTTTTAAGTGCCTGTTATTTTATTTTCCAATTAATTTTTGACTTTAAAAGGGCAACCTCCTAATTTTGTTTGGTACCTGGTTTATTTCGACTAATACCTTAAAAGTGTGTTTTTAAGTTATTTCATTACAGAAAAAAAAAACAAGTCATAAATAATATGAATTTGGTTAATAAATGAGTTGACAATTCATATTTTCTCTGGGTCAAATTAATAAGGAAGCACGTTTAAAACTGAGGTTAATCTTGTGAAAGGGTTAAAAATATATCATTACACTGTGGTATGTGAATTTAATTTCTGGTATAGGTAATGGTGGTATTCAGACAGGCCTTAATATGAGACGTATACACTTAAGGGAGCAATAGAAGAGATAACATTACAGTTCAGTCTATGTTATAGAACCCAGGGCGCTGTATCTCAAGATAGCTGATACAACGAAAGCGCTACACTCACACACGCGATCCTCTTTTTTTAATCGTTTTTTTTTCACTAAAATGAATGAGAGGTCGGTAGAATAAAGGTACTGTAACAGTAGGCTAATTTGTTTGTGTGACAGTTGTTGGGTCCTGTCACAAGAAGTGTCTCCTAATAACACGTTAACACCGAATTAAATTCGTTGTTCATTCTGGCTTCCTCGGTAATTTTTGTCACGGGCCGCCACTGCACCAGACACAGAATCAAGCTTCTCCCATAGCCATCTCAGTCCCCAGACTTCAACCCCATTGAAAACCTGTGGAGTGAGCTGAAGAGTAGAGGACCCAGGTCGCTGGATGATTTAGAGAGATTGTGCAAAGAGGAATGGTTGAAGATCCCTCTTTCTGTATTCTCCCATGTTGTGAACCATTATAGAAGAAGATTAGGTGCTGTTTTGTTGGCAAAAGGGGGTTGTACAAAGTATTAACATCAGGGGTGCTAATAATTGTGGCACGCATGATTTAATGTAAAAGAATTATTTCTTAATGTGAGACTTTTTTTCACCCTGAATAAATGCACTTGAATTAAAGGTTGGATTTTCTTCTTTTTGTCATTGTGGTCGTATATTATTAAGAATCTTATCACATCTTAACCAGGGGTGCCAATAATTATTGAGGGTGCTGTATATATATAGTTTGTATATATAATGTTGATGATTCTGTCGATTATATGCTCTATGTGAGTAATGAAATTCTCCCCTTGATCTAAACACTGGTGGTGGCGGTGAGGAACTGCTGCTGGAACATTTCCTGATTAATTTGAAATAATGCTTTTCACAGAGATTATCACAAAGACGCTCTACATTGAGACATCAAATAAAACAATGAAGGAGCAGTGCCCAGCCTAATCCCCCCTACAGCAATGATGCAAAAAACTCCCAGTAGGGAGAAAAATCCTCAAACAGTGGTGAGAAAAAACTCCCCAGTGGGAAGAGATCTCAGGAGGAACCTGGCTATAGAGGGGAAGCCCAACCTCCACGGGTTTGCTAATTAATAATAAAATAAAGTAATAATAGAATAAAATGGCAATTAAGTTCAATTAAAGTCCATCTAAATAGATGTATCAGTCGCTCCAGGAAGTGGCATGTCGAGGATGGAGCTGAACTGGACGAAGATGAGGACAGCAGGACAGTACCAGCCAGCGCTCATGGAAGCATGGGGCTTGGACGGTCCAGGACTCAGGGTCTGGGCGTTCTTCAGAGGATGGTGTTGAGGTGAAGGAGGGTTGCAGAGCGTGTCAAAACTGGTCAACAGTGTATAATTGCGTATACGCTTGTTGAGTAGGATGTCTCTTTTATTATATAGCATATAATTTATTTTTCTGTGAACATAAGTGTGTTTATTTTCTATTCATTGTGTTTAATTGTGTGATCTGCCTCTTGGTCTGTAGGATGAAACAAATTATTTGTGTTTATTCCATTGGAGATCTTGTCTTCAGATCTTGTTTTTCAATCGTTTTGTAACCAGGGTAAGTTAACCGATTGTCAAGACCCATTGAGAAAGAACAAATATAAAGCTTCTGGAGCAGTTTAATGCTGAAGTGTTTTGCTCACAGCCAAAACTGTAGAGGTACCTCTGTTTTGCAACGGGACAAAAAACGAATAAATCCAGATATAAGTCAGTACTTCTTTACACTGACGATATTCTTGAGCCAGCTACTCCACAGCTGCCAGTTGACATTCCACCTCTGGACTCGCCCAGCCTCTGATCTCAAACCGAACATTAATGTGAATATGTGTGTCCTGCAGGATTTCACCATGACCCTGTATCTGCGGCACTACTGGAAGGACGAGCGCCTCGCCTTCCCTTCCAGCAGCAACAAGAGCCGCACGTTTGACGCGCGGCTGGTGAAGAAGATCTGGGTGCCCGACGTCTTCTTCGTCCACTCCAAACGCTCCTTCATCCATGACACCACCATGGAGAACATCAGGCTGAGAGTCTATCCTGATGGCAACATTTTGTACAGTGTCAGGTACTGCCTCCTGACCAAAGAGGGCACTGTCTTGTAAATGGTAGCTTTAAACTTTTTTCTGGTGCGGTACACAACAGTGGCTCCTTTGTTTAGTTTGCCTTTTATAACTTTTCATTTGATGTTCCTTCACTGATTTTCAAGTGTGGCACTGCAGGTCGTAAATAAAACCACATCGAAAGTAAAAGGGTAAAATTCTGTGTTAAGTTGCTCTACGACACCAAGATAGTGATCAAAGGATGTGTTACTGGGTTCCCATTTCAAAAATACATTTTTGTTATTCACATTCAAAAGGCAGATCCATTGTTTGCTATCATAATTGAGCAATTACGTTCCGTAAGCACCTTTCAAGGGTGCGGTACCATAGATGTTGATTTGAATGAACACTTTCCTGTAAAGCATAAGCCCGTAGGAGAACTGTATTTCGGAACACGCCGGTAACGCCTTTTCTCAAAAGGACAAACTGCACACATATTGACCTTTCTTTTGTTTGGCTGAATATGCGAATGCCCTGGTATCCAGAGTCATTGATGCTGAGATGAGCACTGAAGAGAGAGCAGAGGATACTGTATCTGTGTATCTCACTGAGATGAAAAAGGAGGAGAGAGACAGAAAAAGAGGGATTAAGGGAGAAAGAGGGCAAGCAAATATAATTTGGTGGCAAGGAGAGAGAGCTGTAATTGAAGCACCTATTACTAAAACCCCATAAGTCACACTTGACTTGACTTGACTTGTGGGGTTTTGGTAATCAGTGCTTCAATTGTGAATGAGTGTTTCAACATCCGCAGCACATACTGCAAATGGCATCAATTTTTTTGTCTTTTAGGGTCACAGTTACTGCTTTGTGTTCAATGGATTTCAGCAGATTTCCTCTCGACACACAGAACTGCTCCTTGAACTGGAGAGCTGTGAGTATGAGTAATCTGTGTCCAACACACACATACACGCACACAAGTGCACGCATGTACACACACACACACACACACACACACACACACACAGAGTTTCTCTATCTAGACATGTGCCAGTACACAGTCCATACATACACACTCCATATTTACACATTATTTCTGTACAGGAAAACTTTTTTTAAATGGTTATTTATTTTATCTCTGCAAAGGGCACCATGTCCTATATGTGATAAACAACACCACAGACTGAAATCAGATTATCTTCAAAAAATTTCCAAGGCCTAATTTCTATTTGAAAGAAATGTGAAAGTGTGGACCTCGCTTAAAGCAGTAATGATACATTTTTGTGGAGAAAGTGTTTCCCCATTACGCATATAACTGCTCTGGGGTGCGTTTCCCAAAAGCGTAGTTGCTAACTGAGTTAGCAACTTACATATACTCAGCAACAAAAGTTTCTGTGACACCAATATTGTTAATTATTTTTCATAACGCAATTATGAAATTGTCATACATGGTAATATCAGACTGAAACAGTACACGTACACACAACATTGAAATGGAAATCATGAAAATGCGAGAAAATGACTTTGCACGTGAAAATGTGCGTAAATCATGCTTGTGGATGGCAATTAAAAGAGGAGAATTTTTGGAATGTTCACATTGTGCCTGATGAACGACGGAAGCATCACTAATCGAAAACACAGCCATTTCGGATCAGGAACTCTACCCTCTAAATGCCAAGACTGTCTGAAAATGATCGGTGGAGGGCCATTGGGATGATTGAATCCGGAACCTCGCAGAGGGAAGTTGCTCATCGCCTGAATGTCCACCGAAACACCATTTGGAACTTATGGCAGCGTCATCAGCAGACAAGACATGTCAGAGACCGTCCTCGCAGCGGCCGTCCACGAGTAACCACTCCCAGACAGGACAACTGGATTCGAACAACCCATCTCCGAAATCGATTCCAACCTGCAACCATAACTGCAAGAACGATACCTGGTTTGAGGCGACTGTCTGCACAGACAATCCGTCGCCGTCTCCGTCATTTTGGCATTGTCCCAAGTCGGCCAGCAAGACGTCCAATACTCACAGTACAACACCGACGACTGCGTCTACAGTGGGCACAACAACATCGACGGTGGATCCAACGTCAGTGGGATCTTGTACTCTTCACTGATGAATCAAGATTCATGCTTAACCAATGTGATGGTCGTTTACGTGTATACCGTCGACGTGGAGAACGTTATGCCAACAACTGTGTTCAGGAATTTGATCGTTTTGGAGGTGGTAGTGTCATGATTTGGGGAGGGATCACGGCTAGAAACAGAACAGATTTGCTTGTTATTGATGGAAATCTGACAGGTCAAAGATATCGCGATGAAGTGCTACGGCCATTGGTGGTACCGTTTTTGATGCAACATGGTCCCGGAATAACGCTGCAACATGATAACGCCAGACCACACGTTGCAAGGATTGTACAGCAGTATCTGATGCAACAACATGTCAATGTCCTGCCATGGCCAGCCAGATCCCCAGACATGTCCCCAATCGAGCATCTTTGGGACGAGATGGATCGACGTTTGCGGCGGTTGGATAACCCGCCAGCTACACACCAGGAATTGCGACAACGTCTACGTCAGATTTGGAATGACATCCCACAGCAATTTCTGGCACATCTGATTCGGTCCATGCGCCGGAGATGCGTTGCTTGCATCATGGCACGAGGAAGTCACACCCGGTATTGAAGTGTGAAGGTCACAATTGGTTAGACGTCAGACAAGTGCTTCATGACGCATGAAAATGACATTTTTCGTTTTGAGTGACGTTGGCACTGAAAAGTCAGTGTTTCTCCTGTTAAATAAACATATTGATTGCATTGAGATCTTTGCGTGTCATTTATAACATACACATAAATGGTGTCACAGAAACTTTTGTTGCTGAGTATAGTTCGTCCATTCACAGGCAATGGGTCCAACTATGTTAGTTGGCATCTGTGATTTCGGGAAACGCACCCATGAACTTCCTGTGCCTGTTGTAATGGGCTGCTGGCAGGCTTATCCGGTACAGACACATTTCCACATCATGGATGGGACCCACTGTATGAAGTGCTGACTATAATATGGCCCAATGTGGCACGTAAACCTGCTGGGTGACACATGATCGGTGGAAGAGTCACTCAGGGTCAGAGAGGCCAACTTTAGAGTACTGCGGTGACAGTGTCATTGCTTGTTCACAGCAGGTGACGGACAGGAAATCCCCATGAAAATGCGTAATGGCGTTCAGCCGCGATCTGTCTTTACTCAAATTGGAAGCCATTTCATGAGACAGAAAACTTGGAGATTACCTATAATGTATACTGAAACAATTCTAGATTATAGACAACAAATCTGCCAGTATATTGGCAAACAAAATATCATAATTGAAATTACTGATGGTCGCGGTCAAGAAAAACAACATATCAAAGAAATTGATGGCAAACTAAAAATCTCTCACAGTGTTTTACAAATGAGTTTTTGAAAATATTTTTGGCTAAAATGAATGGGAATTTCACTTCCGACCTCAGTGTGATGTGGGCACTTCAGTGCTCTATGGGTGGGGCGAAAGCGAAATGAGTCGTGGTCCATCCGCCTGTCGAGCTCAAAATTCTGTCATGGTCACGGACATAGAAGTGTTCAAGAACCACCGTCTGACATCACTTTATCTGTGTTCATTGTAGGTCTGTCTTAGCTGGTTCGTGTTCATGTCAGTCTGTGTTGCGGGCATTCACAAGACCTCATCACTAAGTCTTCCACGATCCTGGCCATTTTCCAGAATACGATTGCATCGGAGTGTTTAAGAACGATTTGGACACTTACGCAAAACCACAGCGACATCACTATGAAATATGACGGTCTATGACGAGCACGTGAAGCGTCACAAATTTTTTGAACAATTTGAAAATCGTGCCACAACAAAAATGAGACGTCGACTTGGTTGCGACTGCTCAGGAATTCCCCCGAGTCCATCTCTGACACCCTCAAGACTTCCTTTTGACCTGCCATGATGTGACATCAGCGTGCATTGGCATATTAAATTGTAAAGGTGGAAAGGGGGCATTTGAGTTTGTGTGGCTGAATTTGACACTTTTGATTTTCCATAAGAAGAAGAAAAAGGCAGTCCATACCACTGGTCTGTCCCCACTGATTTACTTGGGCCAATATAGCAAGAGACTTGTGAATGTCACATGACGTGAATGTTGTGGCTGGGGGAAACTGAGGCTGTCAGCAGCCTTCGTGCTCCTTCACCTTTAGAATCCTGTCCATGCAAAAGTGCAAGATTAACACTGACGTTATAATGAGTACTTTAGTGGCTTTTTATGGCCTGATATATTGATTCAGGGAAGCGTGTAGAGGTGTGTTCTTCCCTTTTGTGAGAAATATCACTTTATTTCTTCATAGCACTGCTTTACCTCTCTTCTTTCCTCTCTCTAAGATGCATATAATGAGAATGACTTGATGCTGTACTGGAAGAATAGGAAACGATTCATTAAGAACTGATGAGATCTTGCTCTCTCAGTTTTTTGTCAAAGATTTCAATCCTTCCAATGGGCTAGCCTTCTACAGCAGCACGGGTATGTGCGCGAGTGTGTATGTATATGGTGAACGCATGACTGGGGATGTGCATGTGCACTAACAAACTTCAGGGCAAAAACACGGGCCAAGCTGAAAATGGCAAGATATTGAGCTTTTCGTGGTCTTAACAAGAAATAATTGGTCAGAAAATTATTAAGGATTAAAACCAATGCAGTCCTTTGACCTTCTGTGCCAGTTTCCTCCTTAACGTTTGCAGCCGTTATCTGTTTGGGGAAGAAGCTGAAAACGGTTTCACTGTGAGGTTGAGCTGCTATTTTAAAGGGACACTTAGCCAATTTTTACCCTTATCTCAGTCTATAAGAGTTAGGGATATATCAGTGTAAAAAAACTATGCAGTGTCTACCCATTTTTGTTATATCACTAGAAATCGGCTGTGAAATCTGTTGTAATTCCACTGTCAGCACGGCCTTTTAATGCATACAGCAACGTAGCTGATTAGGAAAAACGACAAGCTATTTCAACTTGGATTTCTATTCTCTGCCTTTGGGTAGCCCAGGTGAGTCCCTAGGATGCCGCTCATAAACAAAATTGATGTTATGGACATGGTACATTTGACTGAAAGCTGGCCAGGCAACATGTTTTCTATAACATTACCTTTCAACCAGCTAGCGAAGGTTTTTGTTAGCTTGCGATGGTCACAGATTGGAGCAAGCTAACTAATAGAAAATATAATTGTTAGCTAACCATACTTTTTTTCTATCAAGTAGCGTCACCTTTAGCTCACGGCTGTAACGTGAGTGAGATGAAGCAAGCTAGCAGCTGGAAAATTTTGCCAGTTTTTTGCCAAATTTTTCGCTAGATGATTACGTTGACATAAGAACCTGGCCTGGTTACTCACCTGCTACTCTGTTTTTTGTCCTCTCCTCTCCAGTGGGAGTTTGGAGGGCGCAAGTGAGTCTTGATTTATGTTAATTGCTTGGGTCAAAAATCGCATGCTATGGCTGCATCACTCAAAATTTGTTTCAGAGGATAACCCAGTAATTTCGATTGGAAAATATCTCTTGTGGACCTCAAGAAGAAACTCTTACATTTGTGTACTTATTTGCTGGCATGTCTACATAATATCTTGTGTTTACCGTGGCTCATTGCTGTTTAATTACCTGTACTGTATTTACTGGTAAACAGTGAAAATCTACGCCTCTAGCTTTGACCTTTTCTAGCCTGTATACAGAACTAACTGTGAGCATCATCATAACCAGTCCTCTTTGCAGTAAAGTTAACTGCACCCCAGAACCACATGGGGATGAGGATGTGTCTGATGAGCTAGAAAGCTAATGCAATGTATCGTGGTAACTGTTATCTTCACAGCAAATGCAAAAAAAGCCATTGAGTTGATAAATAAATGAATATCTCGGGCTGCTTAGGAAAAACATGTATGGTTTGTGTGTGACGTATTTTTACAGAGCCTATACTTTGAAAATACGTAACCTTGTACGCTAACGCAACTTGTCCCCCACAGCTGCGTGAAACTGGAAGCGACTTGGTCACCAAACCATGCTATAAAGCATCGAAAATGAGGCTAGATTGCAATATCCGGGAAGTTTTTTTGTATTGGCAATAGCTCAAATAGTTGCTTATTGCCTGACCATTTATTTATTAAGGCTATAAAAAGCTTCACATTTAGCCATTTTGGGCTCGGCCTGCTTTTTCTCTCCCCAGGAGTTTACATGTTAGCATTCCGGCGAGCGTCTATATGTACTTGTGCGTCCATGTGACTGTGAGCACATGTACCAATGGAATGCATGTGTGCCTTTTAGCCCTTTGCTGTGTCCTGTAATATCAATGTTCTTGCCCTATGCTACAGGGTGCTCCAGAATGAGAGGGCAAGGGCCGCAAAAGCCCCCCACCAAACTTTATCTGCCCTGTATGGGACCAAAGACTAAGACTTCAAATGCTGTTAAACACTGATCTCTGATTCTGCAATTTACGTTTCATATTGGTTCAGTTCTTTACTTATTGACTTAGCACAGGGCTTCTCAACGTGATCCAGAAAGGGCTAGAGTGACGACAGACTTTAGCTGCAGCCAAACAGTTTCACACTTGATTCACACTTGTGTCATCGATGACGAGATTCTTTGCCGAAAACTTTGATTAGTAGTACCAGGTGTGAAACTGATTGGCTGAAATGAAAGCCTGCACCCACACCAGACTGTCTGAGTAAGGTTGAGAACCTCTGACAAAGCAAGTGCCTTATCTAAAGAAATTTAGATGAGAACACAAGTGCACTCACTTCATGCAAGTAAGCAACAGTGGCAGACCTGACTTGGAACATCTCCACTCAGGCAGTCTATGATTGGCCAGGCCATGGTACAGTAGCTCCACCCACAGTTTTTGGGAGGGTCTCCTGAAGCCTTACTCTTCCTTTATAATCCAGTGGGACCCACACTCTTTCAGCAGCCCCGCCTGTAGCTGCCTGCTGCTATGCTGGAAATTCACCCCCCAACCCCCCAGCCTCCAAACCTCCAACAGCTGTGGCTCTCTAATTGTCCTGAGACCTCCTTGCGAGTGTGACTGTCTGTTCCAATCTAAAGAGCAATGACAATACTTCACCATGAATCTGTTATTTTTTTTCATCATCTTTGGGAAATACATCCTTTGGGATGGATTGAAGGTATTGTCACTGCAGTAATCCAGGACCAGGCAGCCTGTAAACCGAATATTCCTGTTAACTTTGAAATGTCTACAGCTTGAAATAAGGAAAGATGAGAGGGTGACAGCAGGTAATTGGACATGAGCAAACTAGTTCAGTAACTTTACTTGTGTTGCTTCACTATGTCTTACATCTAACAATGTACAATATACAGTATAAAAGTTCATGATGAATATGCTACATATACATTTAGCTAGTGCTGTTATGTAGAGTGATTTCTATTGCAGGCAAAATGACAGAAATCAGACATCAGTGCAGTAGGTTCTAACAGGATGAAATCGCCGTCTCAACAGCAGTCACATCACCATACTGTTAATCTACCATTGATATAACATCAGAAAGTGGATAAGGAATGTCCTGCATCAATGTTTCATGACTGAAAGCAGAAAATGTTTGATAAACTCTGATTTTTCTCAATGGCTTCTGGTTCTGTTGGTCTCTCCCCCTACTTTGCAGCAGCTGATGCTTTGCCGATCTCTCCTGTGTCAGAGCTAATATAACTGCCTGTTGCTAACTCCTTCTCCCTCTTGTTTTCTGAACCCACATTCCTGCTCCTGCTCTCTCTCTCTCTTTCTCTCTCAGGCTGGTATAATCGGCTCTATATAAACTTCATTCTCCGGAGACACATCTTCTTTTTCATGCTACAGACCTATTTTCCCACAATGCTAATGGTCATGCTCTCCTGGGTCTCCCTCTGGATTGACAGGAGGGTAGTCCCTGCGCGCGTCTCTCTAGGTACACTCAAATCCCGCCCCAATCACCTCAAGCAATATAGCACATATTTACATTGTCTTACAGACATTTCAAAACCATTCTATGGTTTGAAGACCATGTGCTTTCAATTGGTAGTATTGAAAGATATGCAGTGACCTGTGCAAAGTAGTTAGTCTCTCATCGAGTTCTGGGTTGATGAAATGTGACTCTCCTGGACCTGGGCTTTCCAAATTACAGCAGATTCCTTGCCCTAATTCTCAAATTGGCACACGCAAAGTGTGCATTTGCACGTGTCTGCAAAGTCTGAGGGCTAAGGATGTCACACGTAATATTTTGCTCCGAAAGCGTGCTCACAAGCACCCCCGAGCAGCCCTTGAGTTGCCATTTGGCATATGCAGATAGGACTTCTGCATATAGTAACATGCTGTCAGGGTGGACACTGTTGCGCTTTGTCCAAGTTAGTAGACCAATCAAAGCAGAGAAGAGGCCTTCAAGCAGGAATGTGCTGGTTAGAGTTGACATTGTCTGACCCCTTGTGAACTTTCTATTTCACTGGAAAATGAATTTACAGTGAATTAAATATCTACCGTTAAAAAATGTATATTTGCTAACTTACTGTACCTCTGCCTCTGACAGTGGCAATTATGCCTAGTAGTGCAATCTGATGAACAGGAAGTTGCAAATTGGACTGCTTCCTCTCAACTGTGATTGGTCACCTGAATTGAGCCATTCATGTTTCAACAAGCAAACTCCTGTCTGCTTGGCATACATGAAGCTATTCTTTGTTTTCTTTATTTGAATTAAGGGAATCATGAAGTGGTTGACTATTAGCATGCAACGGAATTTGTGAAGAAAAAAATTAAGGCTAATGTTAGCTAAGAGGCTTTTTGTTTCAGGGGAGCAACACAGGTCCTAAGTTTTGTGGACAATAGGGAAGTGGTGGTATGATATGATGAAGCTGTATCTTTCCATTAAAAACTCTTAAATTTTGCAGCGAAACTGAAGGCCAAACTTACAGCCCTGTCTAGGGCTCAAAATAGTTTTCATGAAATGTGGTAAAAATCACACTGCTTTAGCGGTAGGATGCTGTATGTTGACCTGGAATTCATAGTGTTTTTCCGTGTGCATGTGCTTATCACGCAAGGTGCGTGTATATCTGTGTGTGGACGTGTGTGCATGCATATGTGTGTGTGTGTGTGTGTGTGTGTGTGTGTGTGTGCACTAGTGAGCACATGCCTGTGTTTGAGGATGTTTGTGCGTGAATGTCTATACTACTTTGAGTATGACTCTGCTTTCTAAATGCACATGTGTATTATTTTGGGTATGTTTGCGTGATTTATATCTCTGTGTGCTTGTGTTTCCATGTGGGTGTGTGCGAATGAATTTCCTGTGCAGGCATCACCACGGTGCTCACCATGTCCACCATCATCACCGATGTGTCAGCTTCAATGCCCCAGGTGTCGTACGTCAAGGCGGTGGATATATACCTGTGGACCAGCTTCCTCTTCGTATTCCTCTCCGTCATCGAGTACGCCGCCGTCAACTACTTCACCACCATCGAGGAGATGAAGAGGCTCAAGAAGGGAAAGGTCAGCATGAGTTTGTGGGTTATGGGTTCAGAGGTCGCGAGGCAGGAAGCTGCCGGACTAGAAATGCAGATTCTCTGTAGTATCAATGTATCATTTGCTATGTGTGGCGTGGCACAGATCTCGCCATAATTGCTACACCATCTCCACATCATAACATACTTTTGGCCTATACTGTGTCTCCCTCTGCTGTCCAATAAGAGAACTCACTGAAATAGTCCATTGGAAAACTGTATTTTGGACATGAAAGCCAGGGCACTATCTCTGAGGAGAATGAGTGGTTCTGATTCATATTAACCTTGAAATCCTGCAAAATACTTTGGAGTTAGTTCACAGAAATTAATGCAACATAATGCACTCAATCACACGAACAAATCATCAGTAAATTCATACGCGTACAATTCTGCTGTACAAGAACCACACTGCTTTGCCAATGAGTCTGTGGAAAGTACTTAGTATGGATTTTTCATGTCTTGAGTTCAGTTTCTGAGTTCCACAGAAGGACGAGCTGGTCCTCATAGTTAAACTAATGCAATATCTTGACAGCATAGCATACGATGGCATCCCAGAAGATTCTGTTGTTGCAATTGCTTAACAGTTTTCGCATGCCCCATATACTCAGCACAAATTCCATCAACAGCTTGTTAAGATTAGTGAAGAAGAGATTGACAGGCTTGCTCAGAGCCCTGACTTCTCAGTTCAAGCTCATCGAACACCACTGGAGTCATCTGAAAAGGCAACTTTCAGACATCTAGTGGAAAGTCTTGGAGAGTACAGGCTGTTATAGGAGTGAAAGGATGGCTACTCCTGGAGTTCATAGATTGACAGAGTTGCAAAAACTCCAGAATAGGAGCCATTTAGTTTCCATCACCTGAAACTGAGCTGTTTCACTCAGTGGAAATAGTTGGATTTTTTATTCTTTTTCCTGTATGGAAACTTATTAATTCTGGGGGGAAAAACTATGAACCAGTTGCCAATGGTATCAACAAGCCTAAGAGAGGAAATTTTTTGGCACGAGAAGTGAGAAAATGGGGAAAAAAAATGAGCAATGAACAGGAGTAGTGTGATACATTTCATTCTGGTTTTTAAAAGCACTCTTCTTTATTTTAGGCAGTTTCTCTCAGTGTGAAACTCGGACCCCTTTACATGGGGTTTTCTCTTCCTTCATTTTGGCCTTCAAATCAGTAGTTCACTTTATGGTAATTTTATGTCTATTTCACAATCATTTGTAAGAGAACTTATACAAGCACACAACGCTTATGCAACTACTTAAGCTCAACAGCTGAAAAATTGAAGCGTTCCTTCCAGTCTATGGGGCTGTCTCATGGCAAGGTAAAGTAAAAAAAATTCCAATTATACTGGAGTACACTTCAACTAATGTATATCTTCTTGGTAGGTCTTTTTAGGGGGTTAGAATACAATTTTACTGGTGACCTATCAACATAAGAAGCTTTTGTGCAGTAATCCATGCTAACTTCTGCGAACTGTATGCGTTCCGATCACCGATTGCGGGTAATGCACAGGCTTTGGATAAGAAATTCATACAACCTCTTTAAAAAATCCAAACTCACCTTTTATGGTGCTAGCAGGCTAAAATAAATGCTTGCTAGTTTTTGTATCTCAATTTTTATGAGGAATGGTGGACAAAACATGGAAGTGGCTTAATGGAAGCTTATCACTATAAATGTTAGTCACTGTCATCGAGCTGTAACTGAGGCTTGGTGACAGTTGGATGGATGCTGAAATACATTTTGTGATTCGCTTCTCATGGGACGACCTGTAACATTATTCTGATATTGCCGAACTTGGTGAGCTATATCGTACCAGCCACAGTAAAGTATTGGACAAGCTTGTATTTAATTGAGTTTCACCAGAAACGAAAATAATGTTTATCCCTATCACCAATCACAATTAATTACAACAGGTAAGAGTTACCTCACAAATAAATGATGATGATGTTGGTTTCCATTCGTTAGATGGACTTTGATAGCCCATATTTTACAAAACCCAAAACCAGTGAAGTTGGCACGCCATGTAAATCGTAAATAAAAACAGAATACAATGATTTGCAAATCCTTTTCAACCTATATTCAATTGAATACACTGCAAAGACAAGTTACTTAATGTTCGAACAGGTAAACTTTGTAATCTTTTGCAAATATTAGCTCATTTGGAATTTGATGCCTGCAACATGTTTCAAAAAAGCTGGCACAAGTAGCAAAAAAGACTGAGAGAGTTGAGGAATGCTCATCAAACACTTATTTGGAACATCCCACAGGTGAACGGGCTAATTGGAAACAGGTGGGTGCCATGATTGGGTATAAAAGCAGCTTCCCTGAAATGCTCAGTCATTCACAAACAAGGATGGGGCGAGGGTCACCACTTAGTGAACAAATGCGTGAGCTGATTGTCGAACAGTTTAAAAACAACATTCCTCTACGAGCTATTGCAAGAAATTTAGGGATTTCATCATCTACGGTCCGTAATATCGTGAAAAGGTTCAGAGAATCTGGAGAAATCACTGCACGTAAGCGACAAGGCCGAAAACCAACATTGAATGCCCGTGACCTTCGATCCCTCAGGCGGTACTGCATCAAAAACCGACATCAGTGTGTAAAGGACATCACCACATGGGCTCAGGAACACTTCAGAAAACCACTGTCAGTAACTACAGTTCGTCACTACATCTGCAAGTGCAAGTTAAAAGTCTACAATGCAAAGTGAAAGCCATTTATCAACAGCAACCAGAAACGCCGCTGGCTTCGCTGGGCCCAAGCTCATCTAAGATGGACTGATGCAAAGTGGAAAAGTGTTCTGTGGTCTGACGAGTCCACATTTCAAATTGTTTTTGGGAACTGTGGAAGTTGTGTCCTCCGGACCAATGAGGAAAAGAACCATCCGGACTGTAGGCGCAAAGTTCAAAAGCCAGCATCTGTGATGGTATGGGGGTGTATTAGTGCCCAAGGCATGGGCAACTTACACATATGTGAAGGCACCATTAATGCTGAAAGGTGCATACAGGTTTTGGAGCAACATATGTTGCCATCCAAGCAACGTCTTCTTCATGGACGCCCCTGCTTATTTCAGCAAGACAATGCCAAGCCACATTCTGCACGTGTTACAACAGCATGGCTCTGTAGTAAAAGAGTGCGGGTACTAGACTGGCCTGCCTGTAGTCCAGACCTGTCTCCCATTGAAAATGTGTGGCGCATTATGAAGCGTAAAATACGACAACGGAGCCTCCGGACTGTTGAACAACTTAAGCTGTACATCAAGCAAGAATGGGAAAGAGTTCCACCTGAAAAGCTTTAAAAATTGGTCCCCTCAGTTCCCAAACGTTTACTGAGTGTTGTGAAAAGGAAAGGCGATGTAACACAGTGGTAAAAAGGCTCCTGTGTCAACTTTTTTGCAATGTGTTGCTGCCTTTAAATTCTAAGTTAATGATTATTTGCAAAAAAAAAGTTTCTCAGTTTAAACATTAAACATCTTGTCTTTGCAGTGTATTCAATTGAATATAAGTCGAAAAGGATTTGCAAATCATTGTATTCTGTTTTTATCTACGATTTACATAACGTGCCAACTTCACTGGTATTGGGTTTTGTAGTTCTTTCTGGATCAGCAGTAAACCTATGCAGTTTGTGGCCACAGGCACAGCAAACCATCATATTAACAAATTTTGTGTACATGTCTTTAAAATTATGAACCCATTCAAGTATGAACTCATTCAATTTGAGGCAGTGCCTTGATGCAATGGAAACAAAATGGCTCCATGATCAGGAGCCCTCACGTCGCAATTCTTTATCCGGGAATACTAGCAACTCCATATTTAACCCAGTGATGTAGGAATGAGATTTTCGATGAGCAGGTGTCCTTATACTTTCAGCCATGTTGGGCATGAATAAATTGACATGTTGGATATTCTTTGGGATATATTGAATATAAAAACACAATCTTGGCAGACACTGTGTGTTTTTGAGGGAAACTGCAGGCATCCACTCATTCCGAGATCAGCTGTTTGCAAACAAAAAACGGCTGCTAAAAATTTGACCTTCTGAACTGGGATGTAAAATTAACTCCCCTTAAGTGTATTTTATTCCTTACCCACACTTGCCAAGACTTCATTCAAGAAAATATGAATAAAACCGAGAAGTACTTCCAGCAGCAGCCAGCAGCACAATGCTAAAGTCTCACCCCCAGTGCACAGCGACCCCTCACACCTCCGGCTCTGCACCCCTCAACCTTGATGAACTGCTAACTGAGTTTGCCGATGATATGCTGGATGGCGAGATAGAGCTGGACTCCGCCATGAATGGAGACGACCTTCTTGTGATTCTGAATTTGCTCATGTTCTGTTTTGCCCTTGACCACGTTCATGCCTTGTTTATTCACACTGACTTTTGTGTATTTTGATATTTGCCATGTCTGACTATTCTTAGAATTATGTATTGGGTTCTGTTTGTATTGGTTTATTCTTGTATTTCTTTAGTATGTACTTTTCCATGTTTTGCATTTTGCCATAGTTACATTCCGGTTCATGTTTTCCATTATGCATTGCACTTTGTCTCCCCCGTCTGGTCTTTTCTCTTGTCATTGCACACAGCCCCAGTCCTGCGTGTTACTCTTCGGGTGATTTATTTGATTCTGGATTTCAACCTTCCTTCCATTCTCGTTTGCTTATTTCGCCTTACTTTTCTATCTTACTAACCATACTAACAGTTTGTTATTTTTTCTAGAAGTTACTAACACCAACTAACATTGTATATAATACTAACTTACTAACCAGCACCAAGATTGTATAGTTTCACTTACTAATTGATTAACACGCTCTCAGCACTCGCCCTGTTCTAGTCTCCGTCTCTTGTCTCTCCCTGATTTCCTTGCATTTTCTGTGGAAGCTCCACATCTGATCATGCTGTCCTTTCTCTAATTATCTATGCACGTTAGAACTCCTTAACTGGAGCTGTATGTCTTTGTATTGGTTTGTCCCGTGATCCCTGTCTGCGTTTTGGCTTCTGCCAAATTGCATGTGATTAGGTTCTCCCTCATGTGCTGCTCCCTTGTAATCAGTCTGACTGTTGGCACCTCTGTCTCTTACCATGTGATCTCCCTGGAAATGTATATTAGGTGTCTTTTCACAGTTAGTCTTTGTCAGATCGTTTTCCTCAGTCTTCTTGTGCCATGCTTCATTCGCCTTGATCACTCAGTGTTTATCTTTCTGACTGGATTTCCCGACCTTTCGATTTTTTGCCTTTGTGATTTTGGATTATTGTTGCATCTGTGTGTTTTGACTTTTTCTGCCCGACCACGAGATCTGTTTGCCGCCCTGGTTACGATTCGGATTACTCCCATTGGATTCTGGTTTTGCTTCTTTGACATACCTGTACCGCTGAACCAGACCCATTTCTGTCCGACTACGATTATTGTGATTGCTGCCCTGGTTTTCAACTCTATTTTTGCCCAACTGGATTGATTTTTGGAGTGTGGACATTGTACATTTGCCTTCAGCCCTGCGGGGTTCCTCCCCCTTTATTAATAAAGCAAGTTCTACTGCATTGCCTGGTTCTCGCGACTGGTTCCTGATCGCACCCTCAGACCTCCTCCTGCGGCTGTTGGTGATGATCGACAGCTAGGGGGCCAACCTCTGGAGTCTCCCATTTTTGTAACACTCACTTGGGGAGAGGGCTTGAGGGAGCATTGCACCTGGCCCACGACATAGCTCGTATCTTTTTTTTTTTTGTAGAGTTTCAAGTTTTGTAAGATGACTGGGGGAAATGCTGCACCATATGACATTTCAGTAGTTGATATGCGGCTCAAACAGGGTCTTGTAGAGGGTTAGGAGAGCAGATAGTGGGAGGAAATATCTTAATTTGAAGAATAGTCCAACGTATTCAGATATCAAATGTTCATGTGACATCTGAAGTCCAGTGACTCATCAATGAAGACCCCCAGGAACTTTGAGGAACTTACCCTTTCTAACTCCTTGTCATTTATTTTGAGACGGATATTATCTGTATGCATTACATTCATATTTGCTGGAAATACAATATTTGTCTAACTGATGTTGAGAGTATTTGTTGCTCTTGAACTAGTTATCAACTTTCTGTAATTCTGCATTAAGTAGATCAAATACTTTTGAGAGAGGAGGTAGAACAGGTATGGGATGATAATTGCTGAAATTGTTTTTATCACCAGATTTGAATATTAGTACAATATTGGTGATTTTAGTCATTTTTGGCACAACAGCATGGGGTAATGATAGGTCGATGCAATGTGCTAGCAGTTTTACAATTATATGTACAACAGCTATCAGAATTTTACTGCAAATTCCTTCAACGCCAGTTGTGCGAGAGCTCTTCAGATTTGTAATTATTACCTGCGTCACCGAAGGCAGCAGGTCTAGGAATGGCTTTTTCACTTCTGGACCCGAACTCTGAAAAATGCTCGGAGGGCAAAAATCTCTTGGGAGAGCGCCAAACTCATCAAATAGAGCGGGTGAAATTTTGTCGTCCATTGTCTTTTTGGCCGTCCGTCCGAAGTAATGACGTTATCAAGATAACTCAAAAAATAATTGGCCCAGGAAGTTGAAATTTGGTATGATGATGTATCTTGACCCAAGGCCGATCGCTATTGAAAATGGGCGCGCTGTGTCAAAATCCAAGATGGTCGCTGCCGTTTTTGTAAAAACGTTATCAAGAGAAAGCAAAAAAGAAGTGTCCTAGGAAGTTATAATTTGGTATGCTGATGTAGTATCCTCACCTAAGACAGTTTGCTATTGAAAACGGGCGTACTTCGTCAAAATCCAAGATGGCCACCGCAGTATTTGGAAAAACAATGTTCTCGAGATATCGAGTAGGAAGTTATAATTTTGAATGCTGATAATCTTGACCTAAGGCAGGTCGCTGTTGAAAATGGCCGCGCTGTATCAAAATCTAAGATTGCCGCCACCATTTTTGTAAAAGCAAAGTTATCGAGATAACGCAAAAAATGTGTCGTAGGAAGTTCTGATTTGGTATGCTGATGTATCTTGACCTAAGGCAGGTCGCTATAGAGAATGGGCACGCTGCGTCAAAATCCAAGATGTCCGCCGCCGTTTTTGTAAAAATGACATTATCATGGTAACGCAAAAAATAAGTGTCGTGGGACGTTATAAATTGGTTTGCTGATGTGTCTTGATCTAAGACAGGTGGCTACTGAAAATCGGTGTGCTGCATCAAAAGCCTAGATGGCCACCACTATGGATCTGCCAGAACAGCGTCATCGCAATGACTCCAAAAATAAGTGGCCTGAAACTTTTAATTTGGTATGGTGGTGCATATTGACCTATTGCATGGGCGGCACGGTGGCATGGTGGTTACCACTACTGCCTCACAGCAAGAAGGTCCTGGGTTCGAATCCGGCCTGGGGCCTTTCTGTGTGGAGTTTGCATGTTCTCCCCGTGTTCGCGTGGGTTTCCTCCGGGTACTCCGGTTTCCCCCACCCACAAAACATGCAATATAGGAACCCTCCCTCCCTCCTGTATGGCTCTGTGTGAATGTTTGGTGGTCCGTAGGGGGGCCCTACGGGGGGGGGCCGTAGGCGCATACTGTCAGCCTGCCCCAGGGCAGCTGTGGCTACAAAAATGTAGTTTACCACCATCAGAGCGTGAATGTGTGAGTGAATGAATAATGCCTCCATTGTAAAGCGTCTTTGAGTGTCCAAAAAAGCGCTATATAAATTGATGCATTATTATTATTATAACTGAAATACTGCTAAGTTGTGCAGTCAGTTGTGCAGTCAATCAATGGTCTGACCAGAGAATCAATGAGTTGGTATGTGCCTGGTACCCCATGTGCTTATAAGCACACCTTAAAGTGAAAAGGGACGAGATTTCCTTGCTACTTCAGTATAGTGGATATCACTATAGCACATTTTCATACCGTTAGTCCGGTCTCTCATTTCTAGAACCCGGGTACACATAAGGTAAATTGACCCTTCGACAGCATTGCAAGGAGTCATAAGATTTATTTTTATTTTTATTCAACCCCTGTTGATGATGTCTTTCCCAGTAAGCTTTTGTTCTATTAGAAGGTCCTGGAGACCATCAAAGTCCTATAGAACAGGTTTTTCAGCTAGCGTGTTCTATAGGAAGGTCTTATGTAACAGCAATAATCTTATAGGACTCTTTTCCATAGAGGTGCTCGATAGGTTTCTGGCATAGATATATATATATATTTAGAACACTAGATTGCTGATGATGTCGTATTTACATTATCTAAAGTGAAGCAACCGGCCGCCATATTGATACATTCAACTTCTTCATATAAATGAATGGTTTCCTATGAGGCCAATTTCAAATAAGTCGAGATAAGCATTAAAACGAGCTAGCTTGGTACCCTTAACGTCACGGGGACTGCACTGACTTAGCAGTTAATAAAATTAACAAGGTGGCTAACAAGCTAGCTTCTAGTAATTGACATCCAACGACAATATTTCTTACCTGCATAATATTTAAAACAGTGGACAAGTCACTTTGTCTGTTTGTGGGCTAGAGTTCCAAAAGACAAGGAGGGGAGAAAGGCTTGACTGTTAGAAATCTGGAGAAAAAAACTTTCTCTATCCCCTCGATCCGTGCTGTGCAGCGATCATTTTTGAGAGCAGTGGGCAAAGATGAAGCTTAGTAAAGAAGTAGCCAGAGTTAGCGCTGGCATTAATAAAGCTGGCATTAGCCATATGATTCAATATAAACAATTTGGTTGATGGAAAATGTGCTCAATCAGGGTACAATGAAGTGAGGAAACCAGAGAGTAATTTGATAATGTATACGGACATTCATCAACGTTTCTTATAACAGTGAAAATGTCCAAGCAATTATCTTATCAGATGGAAATTAAAAGCCTCGGTCACATTAACTTAACTTTTTTGCTTACACTTTAACGTTGACACCGAGTCACATTTCGATCTTCGCTTTGGAAAGTGTGCCGCTTTCCATCCTCCGAAAAGCACATATTTAGGGAGAAAAAATGTTGCTCTGCACAGTGATACCAAAATAACACCGACTCGCACGCAAGTGTTTTTGAAAATGTAATTTTAAAGTTGGCAAAAATGAATGGGAGTCTATGAGCGAATTTTACTTTCAGGTATATAGGCTCTTAGAACAGATGCTTCACTTGAGCATACCCTATCAGCAATCTAGTATTTTATATATATATATATATAAATATATAAATCTTTGGTTCCTAGCAAATTCCTATAGAACACACAGAAAATCCGATAGAACATGCTGTTCTACTAAAATGTTCTATAGAGTTCCATTGATGTTCGATAGAGTTCTATAGAATTCCAGAGAAGTTGTATAGAACATTTTTTGCAGGGACGCCAAAATCCTTTCCTGTTTATCTTTGCCATATGGCTGCATCTATCTATCATCATCATTGTCGTCATCAGCATCATAACAATTCACCATCACTCAATCAATGCTAATTTTATTCACCAAAGCATACTTCTACATAACACCCGCGCAGCGACGCAGGTTCTATGACTTCTCACTTGTTTTACGAAGTTCTGTAGTTACGGTAGTTTCAATGAAAACAGATTGCAGATCAATTCCAGAGAGGTAGTGTTTCAAAGAGTCCGACAATGATTGGGTAATTTTTTTGGCAAGGTCTTTGCCAATGGAGACAAAATACTTGTTTAATTTGTCGGCGAGATCAGTTAGTTTACCATTTACAGGGTCAGGGAGCACCGATGATTTCTAGCCCCTGTTGAGGACTTTGTTTAGTATTGACCACATTCTTTTGAAAACACCCATGGCTGCATTTTTATTTTCTGTATAATTGCATTTGCTCTTTCTTACTATGTGGGTGAGCTTATTTCTATAGGTATTGTATTTGTTTTTATGATTGTCACTGTCACCGGACACCAACAAGTCAGTTGCCTGTCTGAGAATGGAAAACAGCCCTGTCACTGACCGTTCCCATTGCAGCCACGAATGACCACTGAAGCTCAAAAGCGCCACATTCAGTAACAACAAGCATTTGACAGATTCCGGACGACAAACTAAACTGGTTGTGAGAGGAGGGCTCTTGATGCTTTTTGTTGGCTTTATGTAACCTACTGAGTACACCAAAAAAAAAACAAGACAAGCATCACTGTCGACATCAAAACAGCTGAATGTTTGTTATTACTGAAGTGCTCAGGGATTAGAATACCACATTATGTACTTTAACTACACTCGTATCTCACTGGAAAAGCAACAAAAATCGATTGATTCTTCAATTCGCCGCAAATACAGTACATACCTCACCCATGCAATTTTAAGAGATCTGAGTATGCTATTTTCAAATAAATAAACCAATCAAATTATTTGAAAACCCTTGTATTCTGTTTTCATTTACATTTTACACAATGTTCCAACTTTTTTGGAAATGGATTGTACTTTTGCGAAGCTATTACAGGTAAAGGATTTGGCATCACACCTTAGGAACGATTTAAAGATACTTTATTTCTAAGTAACACATATGTATTCTCCCCAAGTGAGTGTTACAAAAATGGGAGACTCCAGAAGTTGGCCCCCTAGCTGTCGATCAGCACCAACAGCTGCAGGAGGAGGTCGTCTCCATTCATGGCGGAGTCCAGCTCCATCTCGCCATCCAGCATATCATCGGCAAACTCAGTTAGCAGTTCATCAAGGTTGAGGGGTGCAGAGCCGGGTCGCTGTGTGAGGGGTCGCTGTGCACTGGCGGTGAGACTTTAGCATCGTGCTGCTGCTGGAAGTACAGAGAGGCTCGTTATGACAGCCTCACCCACACAAGCACGTCTGCCTCAGGACCAAACTACTTTACATAATGACTACAACTGCCAATTCAGCCCAATCACGCTCCCCATTTTCCATCCAATCGTTTCATTGCTATGCCACTTTTACCTATGCACTACAATAAGGTCTAGAGGCATTTAGACAGGGAAATTTCAATGAAGGTATTCAAAGAAGTTCAATACAAGGCTCAAGAACATCAACCTGAGTGGACAGTCAGCGCTGTAAATATAGAGCATTTGCATCCATAAATTTATACCCTGTTAAATTGTTACAATGCCAAAAATTATGAAACTCGGAGATGTATGCTATTTTCACTCTCTGGTATTGTTGCAAAAACCCCAAAGCTTTCACTTTCAAAACACAAACTGGCGAGCTGTGGGCGACAACTCTACAAACCAAAACAGGCAGACACAGGAGTGAGACATATTCAGATAAGTGCCTGCTAACACAGGTCAAGACCACTTTCAGCAGTGCCATACAGCATCCATCGTTTTGATTTTCACTCCAACCCACGCACATCTCATTCAACGGCATTCCAGAGCCTCTTAAGCTGGTATTTAGCAGAACAAAAGGTGATAATTTGAAGCATAAATAAACCGTGTCAGGGCAGCGAGTCCCTAGGAACAGAACAGGGCAGCCCTAAGCCCTTATTTTAAGGGTACTGGGGAGTCTGGGCTGCTTTGTGGGAGACTTTACCTTTGCAAAGCAGCAGGAGGGTCTTGGGCAAGAATGTGCAGTGGCTCGGTGCTGGTGGAGCTCTGCTCTGCTGTACTGGGGCTTCTGTTAATGTTCTGTAGCATCATCTCCTGGAAGGTCTTCGCCCTCTCCAACTCAACCAGAGACTCCGTCTTCCCATTCACAGCACCATTCTGCAGCAGACGGACCAAAATTCACATTTATTCAGCCCTGATCCTGGACATCTACCATACTTCAACTCCACAAGAGAACATCTCAGTCAAGCTAGAGCATGGCTGCCTATGCCTTCTCAAAGAGATCTACAGTCCTTTCAGTTTCCACCCTAACCTTAATTTGAGGTGCCTGATTTGACTAAATAGCTGCATGAGGAGAACTCCAGCAGATGAAGTCAGATTGTCCTGAACAGACTGAAGACCCACAGGACAGTAGATCTCCAAGCACAGGGTTTGGCAGGTTTAAATCAGGCTGACTTCAGCATTGAATATAGAAATAACACACAGCTGCTGCTCACCTCTGTAGTGCTGGGAGTAGCTGGCTTCTCTTTTCTGGCACTAGTATTACGGCCACTGTCTGCTCCTGTAAATATGCACAGTCCCTATGAACAATCAACTGCAGGAAAACGTGAGCAAAAACCTAACACATGGGAATCATGTCCGAGGGCCAGAAATGTGAAGTCCCACTGTGTATTTTTTCCACATAATTTCACCAATTAGATCCACCTCCGGGTTATTTAACAAATAGTGGGGAGGACTTATGCAGTCTGTGGCTGCACCTCATGCCTCTGGCTACCACACCTAACTGAAGTACATCAAGGAGCAGCTCATGAGAAACTAACCCCGAGGGGGGAAAGGGCAGAGGACACACAGAGGATGAAGGCTCACCAGTGGCCATGTTCTTGTTGATGCGCAGTATCCTCCTCTTGAACGGAGCAGAGAGAGGAGCTGGCAACTCCTCAGCCTTCACCTCCTGCACCGTGGTCTGCATTCGAGCCGCCTTCTCCTTCCGGATCTCTTCCAGGGTCTTAACCCGGATCTCGCCGGGGTGCCTGGCAGCCTTTTTGCAAGGGACCTCCCACTCGGGAGGCCCCTCTTTCCTCCCCATGAGCTCCTCCTCCTCGTTGTCTCTGGACAACTCCCTCTTTCTCTCCAGCTGGAGCTTGGGGGTCTTCACAAGGACAGCCCCGAGAGGTGTAGCGCTCGACTTTGTGGGGCTGGGGCCCTTAGTTCCGCACCAGTCGGCCTCGTGTAATTGGGCCTGTGCCAGGGACCTGGCCGCCTCCTCCTTTCGAATCTCATCCAGAGATTTGCTTCGGATCTCACCCTGCACCTCCTCCCATGCTGGTGCTGAGAAATTCACAGAGGGCTCAGTCTCACATTCCCAAAGACATTCTTACAACTAACCACAGCCATATTGCATCAGCCTTTATAGCCAAGACAAGACCCTTTGGGTCTAACAGACTCTGTGTATTATTCCACTTAATGCATGTGCAGGTGAGACTACATCATCACCAACAAAAATGTAAAAAAATGCACTATGCCGTTAATTTTAGACTGTATTACCCAGTGCCAGCACACACCAATGTATACCCAGCTGCATATTGACCAAATGCTAGGACTTTTCTAGAATGCACACGTCCAATCAAGTGTCTACCTTGGGTGAGGGTAAAGCGCAGGGGCTTTACAGAAGACCTTCCTTTCTCCTTATACTCGCTGAAGCCCTTGTTGCACTGCCTTGAGTAAGACATCAATCCAGAGCCCTGGTATGGCCAGGCAGCAGTCTGACCTAAATGAGGTTAGCAAGTGTTTGCATGGCTCCTCAATTCACCACCATTTCATTCTTACCACATCACAGAGGTACAGGGGTTCGGAGTCCCCAAACAACAAACGCAGAAAGTTAAGCACAAACACACAAAACTGAAGAACAGAGGGCAAGCCTTTTTATCACTGTCTGATAAAAACCGATGGTAAAATGACTTGCGGTTAGTTAGAGGTGATGACATACAACTCGTCGAGCTAATGCTGCTCATTGGCATTACTTTCTGTGAAGAATATTTCCACTGCATTAGCAACATTTTACCTTTATTATTATTGTGATTTTGTTTTTATTATTATTATAAGAATAGTAAAATTTTTAATTTATTGTAGGACTGAATAATTAATCACAATTGCTAATACATTTCAAAAGTTGCAATAATTGGTCACGCGTGGTTACCCGTGAACACACACTTACCCTTACATGACATTGTGGCGAGAGCAGCAGTCTTCAAAATATTTCGCTGAATATCTACGTCTACACGAAAACGTGAAACCGACTACAAACGAGTATTCTCCGAGGTAGCCACAGGCAGCGATAAGTTAAACATATTTATGCAGGTCAATAGAAAATCACGCAACGCAACAGCGGGTTTCCGCAAAATGAGCTGGACGTCATTGTTTTCTGACAGCTCCGTTTCACATGTTCGCAAGATGAGCAGAAACTATAATTTAAAAAAAAACTCCACAAGGCGTTTTTAAAATCTCTTTTTTGTGACCCTATTGAAACAACTTGGAGTTACTGAAATATTTCCAGAGTGCCACAGAGATTTGTTCTTTTTTATGCATTTCTGCACTTTAGCATGTGTGATTTGCTGCTGACAGGAGATCAGTTAAAACTCATTTTTCATATTTACATGAGGCCTGTCTTTTCACAGTGCTTTGTTGTTCCTTTCTCAGATTTCACTGAAAACTTAAGTCATGATAATTAATACATGTCTCCTTGGCCCACAGTGAAATCAGTCAGTCAATACACTTCTGTGGTTGAAGGTTTTATTTTTGCTATTCAAAGGTAAAATATGGGTCATTCATATCAATTGCATTAGTTATATCATCTCATCGTAACACCTGGTCTACTCACAGTAAAATGCTGATTGTTAACAGGATTTTTCTGTTTATTGCTTGTGATTAGAGAATAACACAGAAGATAATTAATATCTCAAATAAATTTCATGCTAAATTGCAATATTGGTCCAAAAAACTCACAGTCAGATTATTTTTCCAAAATCGCTCAGCCCTGATTTATTTAAGTCTATTTCTTTATTTTCATGGTTAATTACACTTCCAGTTCACTATGGACATACTGCGCCATCTGCAGGCACGGATTAAGAATGCAGAGGCCCCTGGGCACAAAATTGATCAGATTCCGCTCACTGCCGGCCAAACACGGGAACAACACCAGTCCTCCTGCTGGTGACCGGTAACCATCGCTAGCATTAATTTCTAATTAGCAGTTTATTCAAGTCAATAGGACAAATAATTAACTAGTTAGCATGCTAGTGTTTTTGGCCATTAAAGTAATAAGTTATAAGAATAACTGTTGTTGTATAAACTTTAAAAAATGTTTATTTAATGGAAAAAAGCGTTAGCAAGCTAGCGAGCTAATATCTAGCTAATATAGTAATTTATTCCATTGTCTTGAACAGACCGCCAAATAGAACCTAACGCATTTAGTTTCCCCAATAATACGACACTGATATTTATGGGATAAACAGGATCTCAAATATGTAAGCCTGAGATATCAAATTTATTCGACCCGAGCAGTCATTTTCGTTTCAAAAATTTTATTGCTCCAGCTCACTCAGTTGAGATCCTCTCGCTTCATATGACGATGGATTTACGGAACCAACCTTCAGCGGAATATGAACAAGGGTGGACCATATTGTACGAGTAGTCTGATTAATAAATGTATTTATTTTTAACAGCCTTAGAGGTAGTGTTCTGTCTATGGACCAGTCACAGACGGGAGACGAGACATCGGCGCTGCTGGGATGAAGCTGAAGAGCTTGTCTGGTGAGAGAGAAAAAAGGCTCACCACTTCATCCCAGCCTTCCCCAGCGCTCTAGCAAGCCCTGACATTGTTGTTATTTAGCCATGCTGTTCAATCAATTAATTTCATTATTTTTTCAAAAAATAACTTTTTTATTGGTGTCAGCATATAACAAATATAGTGCAGTCACTCAAATATCACCATAGTTTTAAGATGATCAACATCCTATTGTAACAAAGAAAAAGAAAGACCAACCAATAAAACAGAGCAAAACACAACAGCAAGTCAAAACAAAACACAGGAAAAAAAAACAGAACCAACCAAAACCCAACCAAAACAAACAAAACAAAAGCATGTGTGTGTGGGGGGAGCGGGGGGAACTTGTCAGGCAAACTGTTAAAATAAACCGCCGTGCCAAAGTGACCGTTTACAAAGGCATTCTGTATATAAAAGTAGGTAGCAGCAGAGAATAAATATAGGTCACTAACAGGCCAGAAATTATTCTGTAGGAGGAGCTGACATGTTGTTAAAATAAAAAATAAGTGATAAAATGACACCATAATACATGACACCTGTCATCTTAATAAATTTATGCTGGTGATTTGAGTGCTCCAGTTTCTTCTTTTGATTTAAACAATAAATGGTTTCCATTCTTTATAAAAGCTGTTAGTGGATCTCCTGAGAGAGAATTTTATATTTTCCAGGCTTTAAAACACATTTCATCATTCAACCAGACTTGGAAAGGAGGGTGGCTTCGGAGATTTCCATGATTGCAATAACCGTCTTCTTGCTAGGAGTGTTGTAAAGGCAATTATATCTCTATTTTGCGCTGTGCAGTGTAAAGGTTCTGAAGGCACACCAAATATAGCTAACAGCGCGCAAGGTTGTAAAGGTATCTGTAATACTGTGGACAATGTATCAAATGCAGAGAACCAGAATCATTGCAGTTGTGGACATGACCAGTACATGTGTGCAAGATGTGCCTGGGGCTCACCACAGCAGTCACATTTTGGATCAGACTCAGGATAATTAATTTTATTTTAATGAAAAAAAAAATTCCAGCTTGAAATTTTTAACAGCCTGTTCAGTCACTACATCCTGGTGCCTGACCTGAGTGATTGAAACAGCTAATATTATGGCTGAAATAGGTGGAAGTATTAGATAAGTTTTGGGATTTGTAAACTGGTAACCTACCCGCCACTGAGTCTCCCCCATCCGAATCGGTGTCGGGGAGACGTGCTCAGTCGGAGTAGAGGCTGGGGCAGTGGCAGCTGCTGTGGCGTTTCCTATGTCTTCTTGGCCAGCATCATCTCCACTCGCAAACCATCGATGGATTGCTGGTATTTTTTCTCAGTATGTTGTCTCGGTTTCTTTTTCTTCTTTATTTTTCTTTTTGCTTCTCCAACGTTTATTGAACAAGTTTCAAGGTGCAAAAAGTAGAAAAAGGTCACCACCAGATTCGACACCACCTGACCACCTGATTCATCTTCATCAGACGCAGCCAGCAAACCAACCATAATTTTTTTGTGTAACTTAGAGTTGATTGTTTCGTATTTCAACAGATATTTGCACACAAACGCGCAATTAATTTATCCGATTAGAAGTAAAAAAAAAAAAAGAAATAAAATAAAAATAAATAAAACAGTGGGTGCTTGGAGGCCCCCTAGAGGTGAGAGGTCCCTGTGCACCGGCCCACTCAGCCGGTAGTGAATCCATGCTTGCATATTGGAGTTTTTCCATGACAATGGCTCAAATTAGACTCTGGCTTTTTCACATTTTTTACCAAAATGTATTATTTGTATGAATGCCCCACAGCATTAAGGACATATTCAACTATCAGAAAAACATTTTCCCCACCTCAGGCATTAGCTTTCTGTGATTATTGGCCATTATTTCAAGATGCGGGTACAGTTATTCTTCAACCCCGTTATGTACACTATGGAAGCTCATTGAATATGATCATAAAATGTATTTCTAAAGAATGTAATATTTTTATATTAATCTGATGTCCCCCACACTAATTCAATAATTGCAAATACAAAAATGACATAAAATCTCACATTTTTGCTGCACTAAAGCCTGAAATGTGCCTATGAGTGAAAGAACTAAAGAAGAGGTCAGGGGAACACCAGATGCAGGAATCCAAAAGCGTTTATTGAAACACCAAACACTAAATGAGAAAGGTTGGCAACAAGCCAGAAATAAAACACTGTGCACATGCACTGAACCAATGGGAAAACTAAGGTACACTGTCCAACGCAGGGGGAAACAGAAATACACACTTCAAGAGTGGCTAAACTAGAAAAACAAAAACTGAACCTAACTAAACTGACGGACGCACTGGGAGACATAGACAAGGGGCAGACAAGACGTGGGCGCAGCAGAACACAAGACACGGGAATCATACAAAGGAAGTACTCGGGAAAGCACAGGAGCTGAGATTTCACAGTGTAGCACATAGCAAATACAAAGTTCCGTCTGACGGTCCCTTCTCTCTTTCCCGCTGAAATACCCATGGGAGGAGGCAGGGACTCGGAACGCAATCTCGAATGGAAACAGAAACAAATGGGATTAATAAAACAATAACACGAGAACCGGGTTTACATTAATGAGTCGGGACAAGACACCGAGACAATCAATCAAACTAGACGGTTAAGATTGAGGTAATCTAAACGTGACGAGTAAAAAGCACCATGAGAGAAGCAAAGGAAAGCACAGCTTTAAACGCAGTTAATCAGGGAAAGCTTAGGAAGGAATTACAAAAGATAGAAACACTCGCACTCGCTAATGAGTTAATTAAGGTTAATACTACGTGACAAAATTAAGTGCTGGTTAGGTTAGTACAGGTTAGTAATTATCCTATCAGAGAACACATTCACTGAGAGTTGAGCGAAACACAGAATTAAGCACAAGTGGAAGCAATGAATGAAATACCACAGCCGATTCCGAATGAGGAAACGTGATTGGACAATGAGACGCAGGCATGCTCAAGGCTGTCGCACGACACCACTGGAGTTGGGCAAGAGAGAATCAATCGTCAGCCGGCGGGAATGACAGCAGAAAAATAAAGCGAGAGTAAGGCACAGGAGAAAAAGCACAAGCACAATGGCAAAACAGCACACTTGAGGCAGAACCATAAGAGAGCTCTTGTCATTTTTCATCAAAAATGTGGTTTAACTGAAGAATTTTCATCAAAATCAATGATCTTATGATAGCCCTCAACATTTTAGTCAGAAGTCAGCAAACATTATTTTTTTTTATTAAACTTTTTTTTAAAAATAATGAATGAACATGTAGGTGTGACGGGGTTGAGATGAGGGTAACGGGGTTGAAGATGGTAACAGGGTTGAGGGACAAATACAACTTTACATAGAAATAGTTGTTTTTTACTCTCAAATTCACTGGATAGGATTTTCTATGAGCATTGTATTTCATTATGTAACCATAAGAAGGACAACAGATATAAATTGCAGTTGAATTGAGTTTTATTAACCAAAGTTAAAAACAACTACAACAACATATTATCTGTCAAACATTGAAAAGTGAATTGCTCAAATGTAACATAATGTGGAGTGTGTGTGTGTGTGTGTGTGTATGTTCAGGCGTAAGAGCCAACCCTCATCTGGTCAAATATACTTTCAAAGGCTTCATGAGAAGTGTACTAAAAGGGACCTTGTGCCTGTTACAAACAATTAAACTTGTAAACTGTTGAACTGATAGTTATGATACCAATAATTATCAAACAGTTAATGATTTCAGTGTTTCTGTGTCCGTGTCAGTGTCAGTGTGTGTGTGTGTGTGTGTGTGCAGTATGCATACTGTGCGTTCAGACATAAGAGTCAAGCCTCATCTGGTCAAATATACTTTTAAAGTCCTGTTACATGCACGCATCTCTCCCTTCTTTCAGGATCAGCTTTAAGGCGCTCGATACTTCCTGTGCCTTTCTGCTGCTGTTGTTGGTGCCATCTTACTCACAGCTTAAACATGGAGCATAGATCATATTCAGCATGCATGTGGCATAAGAATGTTGATTGAATTTCATAACAACTTAATTAAATAATTGGATTACAAGTATTAAAATCACAACCCCATCACAATCTCACAACCCCCTTTACAATCAAACACGTAACGTGGTTGAGTGTGACGGGGTTGTGATTTTCGCTCAAAATGGTTGCTGCTCTATGTAGTCAATACCAGAGAGAGATCACATGGCATGCATGAGATTCAGAATTAGCATATATTCTTTAAATAACTAAAACCTTTTTCATAAGTAATAGTTTTCGATCTTTATTTCATGTTACGGTCTTGAGTCATTGAGTTTGACGACCACGATATCACAAGATGAATGATGAAAATAAAGGAAAAGAAGGGAGCAACTTGCCTGTTTCTCTTGTCCTGTTGACCAAAAGACTTCAGTGATGTCACTTCCTGATGTTCATGCTATTACAGATCATACCATTGGATTTATGGGGGGGAAATCATTTATGTAACGGGGTTGAGGGGTTACTCAGGGACAGAACTAAATAATGTGATTTAAATGAATAATTATCAATTAATTTTGGAAAAAAAAACACCAGCAGGAGAGCACAAACAGATGTTTAGGTTGATATCAAAATTTACTGACTTTTTTTTTTACAGTTTTATTTGGTATTTTCAAATTATACCTTCATCAAGGCTGTGAAGGACATGACAAAATACAGCACCCTCCATAGTTATTGGCACCCCTGGTAAGATGTGTTAAAGGCCTGGACGAGGACGCAAGGTTATTTTGCCACCATGCACAGTGAGGATGGTAAGAGAAATAAAAAGTTCTCCAAAGCTCACTGTTAAAGAATTGCAACAAATGGTAGCATCTTGGGGTCACAAAGTCTCCAAAACAACCATCAGGCGCTATCTACCAACAAGCTGTCTGGAACGCATGCACGGAAAAAACCTTTTCTCAAAATCATAAATGCAAACGTCTGGAGTTCGCTAGGCGGTACTGGGACTTCAACTGGGACCATGTGCTTTGGTCAGATGAGACCAAGATAGAGCTATTTGGCAACAAACACTCTAAGTGGGTCTGGCGGAACACAAAAGATGAGTATGCAGAAAAGCACCTCATGCCCACTGTGAAGTATGGGGGAGGATCGGTGATGCTGTGGGCCTGTTTCTCTTCCAGAGGCCCTGGGAACCTTGTTAGGGTGCATGGCATCATGAACGCTTTGAAATACCAGGACATTTTAAATCAAAATCTGGTGGCCACTGCTCGAAAGCTGAAGAGGTAAGATAATGACCCTAAACATGTGGCCAAATCTACACAGAAATGGTTCACCAGACACAGAATCAAGCTCCTCCCATGGCCATCTCAGTCCCCAGACTTCAACCCCATTGAAAACCTGTAGAGTGATCTGAAGAGGAGAGTGCAGAGGAGAGGACCCAGGTCGCTGGATGATTTAGAGAGATTGTGCAAAGAGGAATGGTCAAAGATCCCTCTTTTTGTATTCTCCCATCTTGTGAAACATTATAGGAGAAGATTAGGTGCTGTTTTGTTGGCAAAAGGGGGTTGTACAAAGTATTAACATCAGAGGTGCTAATAATTGTGGCACACATGATTTGATGTAAAAGAATGATTTCTTAATGTGGGATTTTTTTTCCCTCTGAATAAATGCACTTGAATTAAAGGTTGGATTTTCCTCTTTTTTCATTGTGGTCCTATACCATTTAGAAAAAAAATGAATTTATTAGAAGCTAAAGAACACATCTTAACCAATAACCACATCTTGCCAATAATTATGGAGTACACTGTAGGTGGTGTCAACTGAAAAAAACTATATTAATTCTCATAAAAAGATAAAATTTTAACTTTTTTTTTTTACTCTGTTTTAAAGGAGACATTTCAATGTATATGTTAAGCTGTTAAAATATAAATTTTGGTGACCCAATAGATAAAATACACCTAAAGAGGTGAGAGGGACTGAAATTGTGCCATTTTCATGGAATGACTCATAGATGATGCATTGTCCTCTCCCCGCAGCTTCCAGCCTCCTTCAATGCGACCCAGGCGATGGCTTTTGACGGCTGTTTCCACGACAACGACATTGACCTCCCGTCCTTCCCAGAAATCTCCAGTACTAGTCTGGAACAGCAGGTGGACTCTCAAAATTTATCAGAGCCTCCTCGTGTCCAGGGTACGAGACTGAAGAGGAAAAGCTCTGTCAGGAAGAACATCAACTTCATTATGAGCAACAGCTACATGATCGACTCCTACTCCCGCATTCTCTTTCCACTCGCTTACCTGCTCTTCAACATCATCTACTGGAGTATGTACTCTTAAGCTCCCCTGCTACTTTGGAATATGTACTCTCAAACGCATCTGATACTTTGGAGTATGTACATTAAACACCCCTGCTACTTTGGAGCATATACTCTGAGACACTCTCGCCATGGTGGAGTACATGTTCCCTTCAACACACCAGCTTTTCAGTAGTGTGCACACTTGTTTGTCTGGAGTACCTATGTGATAAACACAGTTGGTACTCTGGAGAAAGGACTTTTATACACACCTGCAATTCTGGAGTTTGCACTTTTCAAAATGATTTCAACTCCGGAGTACATACTCCTCAATCACTCCTGCTTCTCTGAAGTGAGTACTTTTGAACATACTGGAATCTCTGGATTGTGTACTCTTTGAATATGTCTGCTGCTGTATAGTTAAACTATTGATTATGGTCCATCCAAGATCCTAATTTAATCTAACCTTACCAGGATCTTTGAACATCTTGACAGAATACCTAAAGATGGCAGTGAGGATCTTGAAGAGATCTTCATCAAATCGTGAAGCGACTCAGTTTCTTGAAAACTGGAAACCTGGAGGGCCTCTGTGAAACATCGCTGAAAGGTCCTGTTTGGAGCAGTTTCTGAGGCTAATTGATGATTTAAAGCATTACAGCTAGTAGGGCTATCTGGTCGGATCAAGAGCAAGTTGATCATTTAATCAGTCAGGTTAGTAAGGTGGCACTTGAACCTCCTGCTACCTTATGAGTTATCTCATTTTAATGCCACCGCTCACTGAAATAAACAAGGGTGAACTCAATGGGTATTGTATCAACCCTCTAGATTTCAACAGACTACTTGGACTGTGGTTCATTGCTGGCAAATCAAACCAAAATCACATTATAATAATGAAACCCATTCAATGTACTATTGCAGCTGCTTTGTAATCAGGTCTGATGAAAAGTCAAATTTACATTCATGAAAACAGATGTAAAACAAGAAAACCGAGCAAAAGAAATGAAGAAATATATATTTATCAATGTACCCCACATCTCAGAACACTGCAACACTAAATTATTCCTCTGTTGAGCATTATACTTTAACACAATTCTTTTGCTCCAGGACACTACATTGCACTCACCAGTAAGCAAACCCCAGAATGCTACACAGAATCAAATCTGCACATGCTGCTATACTCCCATGTGAAAGACCACGGCTTCACTCGAGAAAAAAAACAAAAAAAACAAAAACAATCCTCTCAACTTCTGACAACAGCCCACGGTATATGGAGAAGGGAAATATTTGTGTAGCGTATAAGTGTGCCTGAGTATAGGAAAACGAAATTCATGGCTCATTGATCTCTAGGGTTTTTCTCCTTGCTGCTGCTCTGTCTCTTGGACAGTTCTACATCGGAAATATCCATGTCCTAGTGAAGTCTGATTGGTGTTTTTCACCCATGCTGGTGAAGCACTGAATTGTGGGATATCACATGATATCAATAAACCCCACATGGTTGGCTCCTCTAGTGCACCAGAACTGCCAAATTATGATATTAATATGAATGCATAAAAAATTACAAAATGGATGAAGGTTTCAAAAAAGGTTAAACATCAGTGCCTCTGCAATGTCATGTAAGACAACAAAAAAGAATTAATACTGAAAATGAAAAAAAAAAACCTCACAATTTGGAAATGAATAAATGCAGTAAAAAAGTACAGTATTTATGTATTTTTAATTTTCTGGTTTGGAAGTTCTGGGCCTCTGTAGTTTCTCATGCATTCTGCTCTTTCAATAATGTGTCAGCTACTTTTGCTTAAAGGATTTTTTTATTTTATGTATATTTCCCAATGTAGTTTGTTTATTGCTGTGTCATTTACTGTGTGTTTATACTTTGAAGAACTATGTGTAATGAGTAAATCATCTGTCTGTGTATATGTGTGTCTTTATTTATTCCTGAAGGCTACATTTTCTCAGTGTTTGCACTCTTTCCCCAGCAAGAGTTGGGGTGACTGATTATCATAAAAAAGCACCAGTGTCAGTGGTGTTGGTCTGAGCCTGACCAAGTACTGCGTGGTGAGCAGACATATAAATACAAAGTATTAATTAAAATGAACCAAATGAAAATATACCAAAAATAATAATTTGCCCGTAACAGTTTGAACACAGCATTTTCACCCAACTCCTGTTATTTTCTCGAGCTTGAGAGATTGGTGTTTTATATAGTCCTCTCATTAGAATAATTGATGAAGCTACTGGCCACAGCTGCAGTGATTGAAAGTACCTCCAGCTGTGGCCCTGCCTTTTTGTAGGTTTGGTGCTGCCCTCTGTTGTGTGATTGCACACTTCACCATGGAGAGAGTAGTCTTGTTAGATCTTGTGTGATAACAAATCTGACTTAAAAATGAGTATCATCTTCTTTTTTAGATGTTCAAGTTTTTAAGATGACTGGGTAAAGTGTTGCACCATATGACATTGTAGTAGTTGATATGTGGCTCAAACAGGGTCTTGTGGAGGGTTAGGAGAGCAGATGGTGGGAGAAAATATCTTATTTTGAAGAATTGTCCAACGAATTTGGATAATTCACATAACAAATGTTCATGTTGCATCTAAAGCTTCGTGACTAATCAATGAAGACCCCCCTGGAACTTAGCCTTTCTAACTCCTTGTCATTTATTTTGAGACCGATATTATGTGCATGCATTACATTCATAATTGCTCAAAATACAACATAATTTGTCGAACTAATGTTGAGAGATAATTTGTTACACTTGAACCAGTTATCAACTTTCTGTAATTCTGCATTTAGTAGATCTTGTAGTTCAACTGGGTTCTTGTGTGACAAAAACAGATTGGTATCATCAGGAAACCTTATGTAGTATTTTAGATGAAGTTGCAAAATCGCTAATATACTGTATAAAAAGCAGCAGCCCCAAAATTGAGCCCTAGGGGGCCCCATATTTGATGTCCTGATATGGAGATTTATAATCATTAATATGCACATATTGTTGCCCTCAAAATAGTTCCTGAACCAGTTGAGCACAGGTCCTCTGATTCCATAATGGTAAAACTTTCAATGTAATATTTCAAAATCGATAGTATCAAAAGCCTTTGAGAGGTCCAGGTAAATGCCAATTCGAAAATCACCTTAGTCGATGGCATCGTGAGTTTTTTTTAAATAAGATCCAGTATTGCAGTGCAGGTTCAGGTTGTACTCTTTTTCCTGAAACCATACTGGGAACCAGTGAGAATATTTAACTTGTCGAGATAGTCACTCAATCTGCTGTACAATACTCTGTCAAGTACATTTGAGACAGTAGGTAGAACAGGTATAGGATGAGAAATGCTGAAATTGTTTTTGTTGCCAGATTTGAATATTGGTACAATTCTGGCGATTTTGGTCATTTTTGGCACAACAGCATGGAGTAATGATAGGTTGATGCAATGTGATAACAGTTTTACAATTATATTCACAACAGCAATCAGAATTTTACTGCAAATTCCTTCAATGCTAGTCATGCGAAAGCCCTTCAGATTTGTAATTATTTTATGAAGTTCTGTAGTATCAGTAGGTTTCATGAAAAAAGAGTGCAGATAATTTCCAGAGAGGTAGTGTTTGAAAGAGACCCCCAAGGATTGGGTTATTTTTTTCGCAAGGTCTTTGCCAATGGAGACAAAATACCTGTTTAATTTGTCAGCGAGATCAGTTAGTTTACCATTTACAGGGTCAGGGAGCACCGATGATTTCTGGCCGCTGTTAAGGATTTTGTTTAGTATTGACCAGGTCCTTTTGAAAACACCCATGGCTGCATTTATATTTTCTGCATACTTGCATTTGCTCTTTCTTATAATGTGGCTGAGCTTATTTCTATAGGTATTGTACTTGTCTTTTATGATTGTCACTGTCACTGGTCCCCAACAAGTCAGCTGACTGTCTGAGAATGGAAAACAGGCCCTGTCACTGACCATTCCCACTAATGGCAGCCACGAATGACCACTGAAGCTCAAAAGCACCACATCTGGTTACAGCAAGCATTTGATAGATTCCGGACAACAAAGTAAACTGGTTGTGAGATGAGGGCTCTTGATGTTTTTTGCTGGCTTTATGTCAGCTATTGAATACATACACAAAAAAAAAAACAAGTCAAGCATCACTATAGGCACCAAAAACAACTGAATGTTCGTTATTACTGAAGTGCTCAGGGATTAGTATACCACATGTTGTACTTTATGTCCACTCGTATCTCACTGGAAAAGCAATAAAAATCAATTGAATCTTCAATTCCCCACAAATAAAATACATATACCTCATCCATGCAATTTTAAGGGTTCTGAGTATGCAATTTTCAAAAAAAATATAAAGTTCAAATGATTTGAAAACCCCCGTATACTGTTTTCATTCACATTTTACATAACGTCCCAACTTTTTTGGAAATGGGATTGTACTTTTGCTAAGGTGTAACATTAGCTTTATTGGTTTTACAATTTAGACAATGTTACAACCAACAAGCTTAAAGTTCACAAATACAAACAAAGCAGGCCAGGTTAAAACACAGAAGGAAAATCTCCATAAATCACACCAATTAAATACTTACAAATTAATATTTCAAAATTCATCAAAGGCCAAAGTTACAAAAGAGTTACCGGTCTAGAATTAAGATAATAAGGAACAGAAATGAATATAGCACAGATGTAAAGTACACACAACTTAATAGCCCACATGACCATTTTAAATTTGCCAAAAAAATAAAATAAAATAAAAGGAAAAGAAAAAGGATTTCATTTTAATTAGGAAATCAAGAAAATACAAAAAATGTTATGGTCAAGAAGGAAGAGAAAGAAAGCAAGACACACATACTCACAAAGACACATTGTACTTTCACAACAAAACACGCAACAACCCCATGAAGTACTTCAACAGAACAAATAAAAATAAATGGCCCATACAGTATAAGGTGCTAAGGTGTAACAAGGTAAGGATTTGGCATAACACCTTTGGCACGCTTTAAAGATATTTTATTTCTAAGTAGCACATATCTATTCTCCCCAAGCGAGTGTTACAAAAATGGGAGACTCCAGGGCCCGATTCACAAAGCATCATATCTTACCACTAGGAGTACTCCTAAGTCGCGCTAAAACATTTTATGTAGGAGTAAAATCTTAAAAGTTATTCACAAAACCGCTGAGAGCAACTTTTAGTAAAGAAAACTGGCAACTCCTAGAATAGGAGTAGCTCTAAGATAGGTGGGAGTAATCTCCGTTCTATTTCATACGTGTTCCGCCCTCGAACGGGCTTCGCTATTAGTTACCCCAACGAGGCTCCGCCTCGGTGCCTGAGAAAGAAAATTGAACTCACCTGCTCCGTAAGAGGGGGTAGCATACTCACCTCCCATAAAGCCCCGGCGTTGCCTATGCTCGTCTCCCTTTTTCACTCAGCCTCGAGAGAATGAAGAACTCATAATGATTTGTGTGTGAAATGGATAAGCTGTGCCAGCAGTGTGCCTCCCCGATGGTATCCGAGGATCAGCATGACGACTGCTTCGTCTGTCAGGGCTTGCGGCACGGTGGTTTTGGCAGAGGTTTGTTGGGAAAAAAAATGACGCGGCCCGGATGCGTGGCCCCCATGTCGGCGTGCTGCGCCACTGAGCAATTTCCATTGAAATGAATGGGCGGCCATTTTCCAATTGTATATCCAGTGAAATATAAAACATCCTTGGAGAAAACGTACCTCAAACGCTGTTGTGCACCAATGCACACCGGTTGGAGGAAACGGGTCATTCAACTCAGAAACCGTAACAAAACAAAGTGCACCGGTGTGTCTTTGAACGCACCCCTGGACAACCAAACTCATGCACGAGCTGTCATCAATCTCCTAGTATCAGTTCTTATTTTACAGGCCCTCTTGAAAACATCGAACAGTTGCGTCAGACAAAGAGCAAAGTAATGAAGGAGGACCGAATAGCTGTCTTGCAATAGGCGTGACCTAGCTGTCACGAATACGAGGTCAAGCTTTGTCCGCCATTGATGATGTGGCCAAACAAAGCTCCAGGCTATTGACGCTACACACTGCACACAGAGAAAAGTAAAGAAAATGCTGAGTAAGTGTGCCATCGTTGGCTGTTCCAATCGGTCTGACCGGGAGAGGGAGAAACGATTTCACCATGTGCCCGATATTATACGGAATCAGGGTGAAAAAAACTTAGGAGTAGTCAATAATTCGACGAGCTAAATGGTTTTCAAGCATCTCCAGGGCCGACTTGGGCATACACAAGAAGGAAATCCGCTTTTATAGTGACCACTTCATCCGTGGTTGGTTTTTTTGTGATTTTATACTTGAGACAGTTTGTATTGGATTATAGTTGCAAACTGATAACAATACACCTATTTAAGAAAACTGTTGTTATGACCGCTTGGTCACTGCGGCATGTGTGTTCGCGTGTCGCGCTACTGGAAGCGCTCCTGGTTGACTTATTTGCAGTAATTATGACTGGTTTGCTTGTGTTACTTTGGTTAGCAATTAAGGTTGTAGTTTCTTCTTAATGTTACATGATCGTAGCTGCTACAGTTGAAGCTAAAAGGAGAGGCGTTGTATCTGTTGGGCTGATAAGGCTGCAATTAGTGAACCGATCCAGCTGGGAACTTAGCCATCGTGCATCCTTACAAAAAAAATGCTATTTGATTTGCCACTGGATACCATTTATTTACCATTGAGAATTTTCGTAAGGGTGGGCTAGCTCTGATGCTAAAGCTGTGTCTGGTATAACAAAAGATTTCTCTGCATTGCCGTGGCGGAATTTTATCCTCTTTAAAAAAATGTTTTGGCGAATTACAAGCTGAAACTTTTTTTTATTTCAGTGGGACTCCCCAGTATAATAAAGGCTATTTTAAATAATTATTTTGTGTATTTGTATAGTTTTGTCTGTCACAAACAAGAGATGTTGCGGTACCACCTGTGACACTGGATCTGTCAGGGTTTGTTTCCAGCCAAAATACACTGCATGGAGGGCAGAGAGCCCCCACTCTCTCCGTAACAAGTTACAAGTCAATTCATTTAACCATAACCGTCCAAAGCTTTTAAATTGAGGCAAAAAAAATGATCCATAAAGCAAATATCCTGCATAGTTCCTCGACTTTAATAAGCAGCCATTGTAAAACAAAAAAAACATTAAGTGATAAAGTGATTACCTGATTTCGGGCTTCCACTAAGGGCCGGTTCATACTCTACGCAAGGTACACGAGCGAACGCGAGCATAGGTCCGTTCCATTCTGTTCGCAGAGAGGCCTAAACGCGCGTCCTTGCTGCGCTGTGCCTCGTTAAAAAGCAGTACACTGCTCATGCAATAGGGGGTAGCAAAGTCTCCTTCTTCTCCTCCTCCTTTTTTCTTTTTGATGTGTTGAACACAGCTTATGGTGCATTATTTGCTTTATCTCCCCTATTGGAATCTCACGGAAACGCGTTACAAAAATTTGGACGACAGACTTTGCTACACAAGGAAGCAAGATGGCTACCTTGCGTTGCTCGATGTGGTGCCTTGCGTTTGCGCTCGCGTACCTTGCTTAGGCCTGGGCCACACTGCCTGCAGCTGCGATACGTCTTCTTCATATCGCATGCGTCTTCTCGTTTCGATTCCCATGTTATTCAATGAGAGCGGCCACACTGCATGCCGAAGCTGCGCGACTCACGCATGCAAAAGCCGTACTGCTACCTTGCGGAAAATATAGATTCAGACTCTTGCCAAATTTTTCCGCACGACGCATGCAGAAAAAGGCAAAGCAGAGCTGAAAATGACTGTCAGAAACAGTCATATCGCCATAAATACATGAATTTTGCCTAATTGCCGTGGATGCGTGTCTGTTGCAAGCATGAAGCAGACAATCAAAAAATGTAACAACACTTCCGGCATGTTTATCATATTAAAAGCCCGTTTATATGGACATAATCCCTTCTGCTCAATTCAGCAATGCTTCGTGAAATATTGAAACATGTAGCGGGAAATTTGCGACTTTCATCGTAGGCTGCTGTCATTAAAGGGGATATAGCCTATGGAAAAGTATTTTGTCATTCTCAACTTATTTTTAAAAACTTAAATACAACGTAGCTCGTTTTATTTTGGATTTAGATTCAGCAAACTTTTTTATGTTTTGCGGTCACTTCGAGCAACCATAAGAGCACATTAACTTACTAGCTAACTTGCGTTTCTTTTGTTGCTCAGTATATTTTTGCCATTTTATTTTGATTGATGAATGGCCATAATATGTAGCAACTCAATTGCCACATTTCATCTAGCAAAATGTACTGTAAGCTAGGGCCGCTGTTGTGACATCCAAGAACCATGTACGCTGCCAACACTCACCTTACTTTTTCATATTAAAATGATATGGATATATCCATGAACTGAGTTGTACATTTCCATTTCTTTGAATAGCACCAATTCACATTACTCTATTTTGATGCGTTATGCATGTGTCAGCTGAGTAGCATCTAATGTAATATCCATATGAGTGCATTTATAGCTCCTTGCCGTCCGTCTGTGATCAACATTATAGACGCAGCCAAGTTGGTAAAGCGAGCTGGTGTTACAGTGCAAATATTTCAGCCATTTTATTTTAATTGATGAATGGCCGTAATTTACTCGATTGCCACACTTCATTTTGTAGCGTGGCAAAATGTATATTAAGCTAGGGCCGCTGTTGTGATATTGTAGAATCTGAACATATGGCTGATAAGCTCGATCCAGAGCCAGCAGTAAAACTTATGACATTCCCCTAGGATGTTCCTGCAGCCAGCCTGTGGGGGGTAGTATCTCTGGCTTTTCCCAGCGGGGGGCGGGGTCGCAAAGCCCTGGCTGCCCCAAAACTCCAGTGAGAGTCATATCACTGTCCCCAAAGCCCAGTTACATTAATCTGTTTAAAATAATCTAAATCTCTAGGAAATTCAAAATATGTTTAACATCCTGTCAAGAAATCACTTATATACTTATAACCCAATGAAACTATACAACACTGCATTTTAAGGCTTTTTCATGACAACAGCATCATATTAGTCCATATTCCTATCGTGTTTGTGTAATGAACGTACGGAGACTCCAATCTCGGTTCAAGCTCAGAAGAGCATCTTTTATTCACATTACCGTTGCTCATGGTCAGACAGAAACAGAGGTCAATAGCCAGGAATCAGGAATATCACAGAAAAGCTCAATCGTAGTCAGGGACAGGCAAAATGTCAAAAAACCAGGAAATCAGTCAGCACAGAATACAGAAACGAAGGGAAACTAATCTAAGGGAATGGGGAAAGGGAAAGGGTAATAGGACGGGAAAAGAGGGAGACAGAAATAAAATAAACAGTCGAAGTAAAAAGGGAGCTGAGGAAACACGAGACTCAAACTCACCACACTCACTCGACGAATACAATCAATTACTTGAATACAGAAAATCTCAAAAGACAAAAACTCTCAATAATCGCAGAAACACACGGAGAAAAAGCGCAGAAACGGAACGACCGGCAGAGCAAGGAAGGGACACGAATCGACAAAGACAAGCGGGAAAGTGGGGTCTTTATAAACAAAGTAATTAGAGTGTTTAGCCAAAGAAATGAAGGACAGCTGAGAGGATGCAGAATCTAGAACAGCAAAGGATAGTGATAGGACAGACTGAGTAAGTAGGTGTGCCCTGCTTCTTCAAACTAACTAATCACCGTGCCTAACTACTCTGCTCTAATGTGTAGTCCTACCCTTTTCTAATCACCAGTGTCTCAGCTAAACTATTCTCAGGTGCAGACAGTTAACAAGCACAGGAAGAAGGAAGCAGGAAGTACCCAACCAGAAAAAACAGGGGAAAAGACTGTGAATGGAAACAAGACACAACACTTAGACACACAAGGGAGCGAGAGACAAAAGACAAGCATTCATGAAACATGAACAATCACACTAGAAATAAATCTAACACAAAGAAACAAATAATTCTAAACATCATGAAACTAAAAACATACAAAAACAAAGTATCAATTACTTAATTCACAACAGTTTGGTCCTGTTATTCTCGGGGGAATCCAAGGAGTTGAATGGAGCATGTTTCATTTCCCTTGAAATTATGGTTCATTCCCTTTGGGAAATTCCTGAAAAATTGGTCAGATTTCACTCTGGATAGTTTTATTACCCCAAATGGTGTAGAACCCAAATTTGACCCCCCAGGCCACCCTGATCAAAGGTGTAGTTTGGCTTAAAACCAAGAGATTCTAGCCATTGGGTGTGTATCATATTTCGATCTTCCTGCGTGCGGAAGTATTTTAATTCGGGAGGGTCGCATCCCAGCTCTCTCCGCATGCCTGGGTCTGTGCGTAAATAACGGATCGAGGTGGGCGGGGAGGGATGGCATCCGAGTTCTCCCCGGGCACGTGGTGTGGCCTCACTTCACGTGGTTGGCCTCCATTTTTCCAGGTATGTATTTATTCTCTTTTACTAAATTGTGTGTAACTTGTAATTGGCTTAATGTTGATTTGTTTGATCTAAGTTTGTGCCTAACTGGTGATTAAATTATTGTTATTCCGTTCAGCTTGCGTGGTCTCCGTGACTCTTAATACTTGTACATTCTTTCTAGCCCTGCCTCGGCAGATACCTAGGGGTATTATCCCCACTGAGGAACGACTGGCCAGCGGCCCGGTGTGGGAATTGGTTTTATTAAGTTGGAGAGACAATCATGATCTACTTACACAAAGGGTTTATGTATTGCTGCTGCTGGGGTTTTAGCCTTAAGGAAACCCATGGACGAAAAGTCGGTTATCTGTTAAAATTCCCTAACGGAACCCATGGGCGTATTTGAATTTGGGTTCGCTGTAGATAAATGCCAACAGAGGCTATTGCAGTGATGGCTGACTTCCAACCTCTAATCTAACCAACGAACCTAGGATCTGGACGTGATGTTAAAACCCGGGAACATTAATGTGGCGACGGTGGTTGTCTGTTAGGAATTCGAGGTATAATCAACTTCATGTTTTCCCTAGAGTCTGAGTAACAATGGTTTTCACAGATGAGCTAATATTTGCAAAAAATTACAAAGTTTACCTGTTCGAACATTAAGTAACTTGTCTTTGCAGTGTATTCAATTGAATATAGGTTGAAAATGATTTGCAAATCATTGTATTCTGTTTTTATTTACAATTTACACAACGTGCCAACTTCACTGGTTTTGGGTTAGTGTAAACCAAAATAAGATGATGTGGTCATCACTTTCCCCTGCGACGATCAAGTGCCATAACTGTCAATAAATACATTTCGACATCCATTTTCAAATTCAATCTAGATCGAGACCAGCTTATTAAGCAAACAAAATTTGACCCATGTAACCGCCATAGTTTTTGAGAGAACGTGTGTGTATAGAATGTGTGACAGACAGACAGACGGACGGAACCCAATCCTATATCCCCCGCACTACTTCGTGGCAGGGGATAATTGTGTCTTTTTGGGAGAAAAGGTCGATATCTAATGTGGCCACCCTTTGCTCTGATTATAGCATTTAATCTTTCAGGCATAGTTTTGACATTTTTTTTTAAAAAATCCCCCTGGCATATAATGCGGGGGATACAGTCATCAGTATGCCTTTCCGTCCGTCTGTAATCATTTCATTTTTAAGCTTTCTCTCTTCTGAAAGAATAACTTGCCACCCATCCTCATGCATCAGCGACTGTTGGTTTCCCCCTGTAATTCATTTGACAAACTAAACTGACAGCATAACCAGACTGTTATTGGAATGCATGTACCTAATGGGTAGAATAGCTGACTGCAGACGCACTAACCCTGTGCCCCGGGCTCAGGCGCTGGGCGAGCGCGAGGCGGAGGCAAGGAGCCTGCAGTAGCAGGTGAGCAGGCTGCAGCTGGAGCTCTCCCGGCTCAGGCAGGAGCTGCAGGAGAAGTCTGCGGTGGAGGAGCAGCAGCGCCAGCTGATGGAGGAGAAGATAAAAAAAGTCCTCATAGGAGCCAGGCAGAAGATCAGCCTGGTTATGGGTCAGTGGCATGTGTCTCCCCGATCCTCAGCTTTGGTGCTCTCTCTCCCCCAGTTACTGTAATGCTACTATACCACTGCACTGGCCGTACCACTACTCAATCTGCTCCAGCTGTGTGTCAGAAGCTAAGCTTGGTTAGTACTTAGATGGGAGACAGGCTGGGAAAACAAAGTTGCTGCTGGAAGAGGTGTTGGTGGCCAGTAGGTGGCGATCTTCCCTCTGGTGGAATAATCCCCAATCCCCCATTGCAGTGAAGGGGACACTGCACTAAAGGAGACGCTGTCTTTCAGATGAGACGTTAAACCTAGGTCCTGACTCACTGTGGTCATTAAAGATCCTATGACGTTCAGCTACGACCTCACAAAAGCTATCCAATATTGACCACACGAACTGTAATTTTAATTTTTTAATTTTAATTATGACTATGACTATGGAGATGTGAACCAGCTGCTGGAACGGAGCCTGAAGGTGTACATCAAGCCGGTGATCAGCAACCCGGAGAGGACGGGCAGCTCACATCACGACCTGTCGCAATGCTGTCCACCTATCAGACGGACTTCTCTGTCCAACTCAGAAGAAAAAGAAAAAGAAGAAAAAGGAGAAGAAAAAGAAGAGGAAGAAGAAAAAGTAGACGAAGAATCTGGTGGCGTTATTCCCAAATCCCAAAGTCGTCCAAAGTCTCTGGGTTCCAGGGGGAGAATGGTTGCAAATCTGAAACTTAATGGAATTGGCCTGACAAATATCTACCAGATTGATAGCCTTTTTTCGGTTCTGTGGGTGGTGGTGCATGGCCACTCTTAATTGGAAGCCCGATTTGTCTGGTTGTCACAGATTCCGGAGAAGCCGGCGGGGGCCCCGGGGAGAGTTCTTTTTTCTTTGTGAAGGGCAGGGCACCCTGGAATGGGTTTGTCTAGTTACAGGGGGCTGAGCTTGGAAATTGTCACGGTTCTGGCGCCTGGTGAGCTCTCGCTGGCCCTTGAAAATCCGGGGGGAGATGGTGTAAATCTCGCACCGGGCCATACCCATATACACAGCAGGTCTCCAAGGTGAACAGCCTCTGGCATGTTAGAACAAGGCAGGGAAGGGAAGTGGGCACAAGGAAGCTGGAAGCTCCCACAAGGATCTGTCTTCATGCTGTCCACCTATCAGACGGACTTCATTCTGGTCAGAGAGAAGGACTTGCCCATGGTTATAAACGATGCCATGGTTATAGCGATCCCCCGGCGTTATTCCCAAGAGCAAAGAGCCAAACAAAAGTCTTTGGGTTCCAGTGGGGGGGGAGGGAGGAGGAGTAGGAATTGACGGAAGGGCACCACCAGGAGTGGAGCCTGCTGCTTAATTTGACTCAACACGGGAAACCTCATCCGGCCCAGACACTGAAAGGATTGACGGATTGACAGATTTATAGCTTTCTCATTTCTGTGGGTGGTGGTGCATGGCCGTTTTTAGTTGGAAGTGCGATTTGTCTGGTTAATTCAATGTTGTGGGAATTTTGATTTTATATTCCTGGTATTACCTTCAGAAATAACTCAGGCAGAGACAAAAGAGTTAATATCCAAGCCAACGTCAGTTTACTTCATCTGCAGAGAAGGATCCTTGCAAGTCAAGGCAGCAACATCAAGGATAAGGACAGTTTCTGATTCGGTGGCTTTTATACGAGAACATTGTGACGTTCTTCTCCCCCCGCACTGATTTACACATCTGCTGGAAGTACTGCAAATTCCCCAACCACAAGACTTACTACAGATGTAATTCCCGCCTTCCAACCTCCAGACATAAGCCAGTCCCAGCAGGAATGCCACTGCTGGTGCAAGGTCTCGCTGTTGTGCATCAGATGTGTCATTCAAACGTTGCAAGGCTTGATCAGTCACCCCTCCTGCCTCATCATTGGCGGGTATATAGGTACATCACGCCCAACAAGCTCATTTTTTTATGAATGAGTCCGGAGTTTCTACTGACTTGGAGGATAAATAAAATCTTCACCGGGTTTGAGACGGACGGGCTCTATATGCCACGCCCCCCTTTGTAGCCGGACTCCCTCCAAGTCTATCCTGACTCACCCAAATGTACTTATATACCCGCTGGAGGGGAAGATGGCACCTTACAATCTGACTGATGTATTATTCTATATGTATTATTATTGCCATCAAGTAATAAAATCAGATAATGCTAGCCAGAGATACAAGCCTCCATATGGTGGGCAGTTTCTGACCTACGACCTCCCAAAAGCTATCCAATATAGCCCACACTTGATCTGTAATTTTAAGCTGCCAGATTGTGCTAGGATGGAAAGCCTATGCTGGTTACAAAGAAGGGAATCTAAGCTTTCATTTGATGTACATGTGTGGTTTGAACCAGCCTTAACAAAAATTCAGGAGGAAAAGTAAGACTGTACAGTAGGATGGTTTCAGGCCTCTGAAAAACAGCCGAATGTGACCATAATTCAACCAGGGACTGCTAGCCCGCTGAAGGATTAAAATTAACAAGCTTGGGCTTCCTAGAAAGTACCCTCAGTAACGGTGAGTGAAGAGGGAAGAGCCCAGCGCCAAACTGCGGCAGCCTGAAGGTGTACATCAAGACTGTGATCTGCTATCCGGAGAGGACGGGAAGCTCCCACCAGGATTTCTCTCAATGCTGTCCACCTATCAGACGGATTTCTCTGTCCAGCTCAGAAGAAAAAGAATAAGATAAAGAAGAAAGAGGAAGATGAAGAGGCGGAAGAGGAGGAAGAAGAGGCGTTTTTCCCATGACCCGTGGGTTGGGTTCCGTGTGGAGTATGGTTGCTATACTGAAACTTAAATTGACTGAAGGGCACCACCAGGAGTGGGAGTTCTCACCAAGACCTCAGGCAATGCTGTCCACCTATCATATGCACTTCTATGTCCAGCTCAGAAGAAAAAGAATAAGAAAAAGAAGAAAAAGAAAAAGAAGAGGAAGAAGAATGAATTTAAGCATTAATAAGCAGAGGAAAAGAAACAATGACGTGCACTGCATGTTTGGTATTAGATATGATGATTATGACTATGGAGAGGTGAACCAGGTGCTGGAACGCAGCCTGAAGGTCTACATCAAAACAGTGACATGCTACCCAGAGAGGACCACGCGGCGCATGTACGACAGCTACTGGAGCCAGTTCCGCCACTCAGAGAAGGTACACGTCAACCTGCTCCACAAGGATTTGGCTTCATGCTGTCCAAGTATCAGACGGACTTCATTCTGGTCAGAGAGAAGGACTTGCCCATGGTTATAAACTATGCCAACTAGGGATCCCCTGGCGTTATTCCCAAGAGCAAAGAGCCAAACAAAAGTCTTTAGCTTTATAATCAGGGATGCAAACAGAGGTATGGTCAAAAAGGAGTGAGATTATCAAAGCCCACGCCCCCCGTGGGATCTCGGACTGATGGAAATCCTTGCAGTGCAGTGAAGTGGCGTCAGCAGCAGATAATGGTGCGCAGCCAATTGGCTTTACGTGCGCAGCTTTCTGATTTACTGTTTTACTTATACTTCCTATGTTTCATGAACTGTAACGGCATTTGTTTATTTAGTCATTTTAATACAGAATTTCCTTTGATGAAATTATAATACAGGGCTCCCAAGTTTTGAATGCAGGCTCGCGTGAGATTTTATCCGGGGGGTGGTGGTGGTGCATGTTACTCTCGTTTTCAAAGGTGCATGGCAACTTAAGTACATGTACTTCGTTACAGCACTTAAGTTTTTTTTTTTTTTTGAGGATTTGTGCATTACTTAGGATTTTTTTTTTTTTGAACAGGGACTTTTAACTCGACTTCATTTAAAAGATAAAAAGTATACTTTCACTTCGTTATTTTGACACTGGCAACTTAGTTACTCGTTTCAAATTAAAATATTAATTGAATTCATCATTTACGGATAATCCGGATTTGGCGCGTTCGCGAAGAACAAAGGTGTATCTTTTGTGCAGATGTGTCCGCCAGTGGACGTGGAGCTGCAAACTTAGGCATGCAGTTACAATATTCTACCACTAGATGGCAAACCAAGATCGGTCGCGGAAGTTTTGTGCGCGTTGTAGGCAGAATGAATGCTGACCGCGTTATCCGTTGCTTCTTGTTGTCTGAAGTGGTAGCTCAAGTAGTAAAACTTTGCGATATACAAGTATCTATCTTATATCTGCATATTGCGTGCATATTTCCTTTTACTTTGCACCATCAAGCATTTTACAACAGCGTCACGAATATGAGTTAGTTGGACAGCGACGGCATTCTCGAAAGCTATTTGACATGAGCTTAAACATTTTATTTAAACTTGCTAGCGATTACGCTTGGAATAATTGTTAGATTTTGAACAAGATAATGTTTATACATACCTATACTTTTCTATTTCAGTGGGACTCCCCAGTATAATAAAGGCTAAATTAAATCATTGTTTTTTTGTATTTGTATCGTTTTGTCTGTCACAAACAAGAGATGTTGCGGTACCACCTCTGACACCGGATCGGAGCAGGGTTTGTTTTCAGCCGTAATAAGTTACAAGTCAATTCATCTAACCATAACCGTCCAAAGCAGTTAAATTGAGGCAAAAAATGATCCATCAAGCAAGTATCCTACATAGTTCCCCGACTTTAATAAGCAGCCGTTGTAAAGAAAAATTTCAGTGATGAAGCGATTACCTGATTTCGGGCTTCCACTTCCGCTCTCATCGACGTGTGCACACAATAGCATTCGCGCGCGTGTCTGGAAGACGTGATCACGGCGCTGCTATTTCACCTAGCAACAAGAAATACTATTTTCTGATTGGCTGATAGGTTGCTGGTTCATGCAGAGCAGTCTGCCGTCACCTCATCCATTCATAGATTACTAATCTCTGCAGTCTATGCTACTAATGTGCGGCGATTTAATCACTTCTCAGCGTGAGAAATGTCATGTGTGGCGTGCGAACTTATTGAAATGCGTGAGACTTGAGAGCCCTGATAATTATAATCAGACCCTCCAACGGACCCCCCCCCCCCCCCCAAAAAAAAACTCATCGGATCTGCACGATTCATACAAGTCCCCCAGACAGGCGTGAAAAAGGCGGCATCCGCCAAAAGTCACAAAATCAGATAATGCTGATGCTGATACAAGCCAGAGATACAAGCCTCCATATGGTGGACAGTTTCTGACCTATGACCTCACAAAAGCTATCCAAATATTGACAACACGAACTGTAATTTTAATTTTTTTATTTTAATTATGACTATAACTATGGAGATGTGAACCAGCTGCTGGAACGGAGCCTGAAGGTGTACATCAAGCCGGTGATCAGCAACCCGGAGAGGACGGGCAGCTCACATCACGACCTGTCGCAATGCTGTCCACCTATCAGACGGACTTCTCTGTCCAACTCAGAAGAAAAAGAAGAAAAAGGAGAAGAAAAAGAAGAGGAAGAAGAAAAAGTAGAAGAAGAATCTGGTGGCGTTATTCCCAAATCCCAAAGTCGTCCAAAGTCTCTGGGTTCCAGGGGGAGAATGGTTGCAAATCTGAAACTTGATGGAATTGGCCTGACAAATATCTACCAGATTGATAGCCTTTTTTCGGTTCTGTGGGTGGTGGTGCATGGCCACTCTTAATTGGAAGCCCGATTTGTCTGGTTGTCACAGATTCCGGAGAAGCCGGCGGGGGCCCCGGGGAGAGTTCTTTTTTCTTTGTGAAGGGCAGGGCACTCTGGAATGGGTTTGTCTAGTTACAGGGGGCTGAGCTTGGAAATTGTCACGGTTCTGGCGCCTGGTGAGCTCTCGCTGGCCCTTGAAAATCCGGGGGGAGATGGTGTAAATCTCGTACCGGGCCATACCCATATACACAGCAGGTCTCCAAGGTGAACAGCCTCTGGCACGTTAGAACAAGGCAGGGAAGGGAAGTGGGCACAAGGAAGCTGGAAGCTCCCACAAGGATCTGTCTTCATGCTGTCCACCTATCAGACGGACTTCATTCTGGTCAGAGAGAAGGACTTGCCCATGGTTATAAACGATGCCATGGTTATAGCGATCCCCCGGCGTTATTCCCAAGAGCAAAGAGCCAAACAAAAGTCTTTGGGTTCCAGTGGGGGGGGAGGGAGGAGGAGTAGGAATTGACGGAAGGGCACCACCAGGAGTGGAGCCTGCTGCTTAATTTGACTCAACACGGGAAACCTCATCCGGCCCAGACACTGAAAGGATTGACGGATTGACAGATTTATAGCTTTCTCATTTCTGTGGGTGGTGGTGCATGGCCGTTTTTAGTTGGAAGTGCGATTTGTCTGGTTAATTCAATGTTGTGGGAATTTTGATTTTATATTCCTGGTACTACCTTCAGAAATAACTCAGGCAGAGACAAAAGAGTTAATATCCAAGCCAACATCAGTTTACTTCATCTGCAGAGAAGGATCCTTGCAAGTCAAGGCAGCAACATCAAGGATAAGGACAGTTTCTGATTCGGTGGCTTTTATACGAGAACATTGTGACGTTCTTCTCCCCCCGCACTGATTTACACATCTGCTGGAAGTACTGCAAATTCCCCAACCACAAGACTTACTACAGATGTAATTCCCGCCTTCCAACCTCCAGACATAAGCCAGTCCCAGCAGGAATGCCACTGCTGGTGCGAGGTCTTGCTGTTGTGCATCAGATGTGTCATTCAAACGTTGCAAGGCTTGATCAGTCACCCCTCCTGCCTCATCATTGGCGGGTATATAGGTACATCACGCCCAACAAGCTCATTTTTTTATGAATGAGTCCCGAGTTTCTACTGACTTGGAGGATAAATAAAATCTTCACCGGGTTTGAGATGGACAGGCTCTATATGCCACGCCCCCCTTTGTAGCCGGACTCCCTCCAAGTCTATCCTGACTCACCCAAATGTACTTATATACCCGCTGGAGGGGAAGATGGCACCTTACAATCTGACTGATGTATTATTCTATATGTATTATTATTGCCATCAAGTAATAAAATCAGATAATGCTAGCCAGAGATACAAGCCTCCATATGGTGGGCAGTTTCTGACCTACGACCTCCCAAAAGCTATCCAATATAGCCCACACTTGATCTGTAATTTTAAGCTGCCAGATTGTGCTAGGATAGAATGCCTATGCTTGTTACAAAGAAGGGAATCCAAGCTTTCATTTGATGTACAACATGTGTGATTTGAACCAGGTTTAATAAAAATACAGGAGGAAAGGTAAGACTGTACAGTAGGACGGTTTCAGGCTTGTGAAAATCAGCCGAATGTGACCATAATTCAACCAGGGACTGCTAGCCTGCAGAAGGCTTTAAATTAACAAGCTTGGGCTTCCTAGAAAGTACCCTCAGTAACAGTGAGTGAAGAGGGAAGAGCCCAGCGCCAAACTGCGGCAGCCTGAAGGTGTACATCAAGACTGTGATCTGCTATCCGGAGAGGACGGGAAGCTCCCACCAGGATTTCTCTCAATGCTGTCCACCTATCAGACGGATTTCTCTGTCCAGCTCAGAAGAAAAAGAATAAGATAAAGAAGAAAGAGGAAGAGGAAGATAAAGAAGAAGAGGAAGATGAAGAGGCGGAAGAGGAGGAAGAAGAGGCGTTTTTCCCATGACCCGTGGGTTGGGTTCCGTGTGGAGTATGGTTGCTATACTGAAACTTAAATTGACTGAAGGGCACCACCAGGAGTGGGAGTTCTCACCAAGACCTCAGGCAATGCTGTCCACCTATCATATGCACTTCTCTGTCCAGCTCAGAAGAAAAAGAATAAGAAAAAGAAGAAAAAGAAAAAGAAGAAGAGGAAGAAGAATGAATTTAAGCATTACTAAGCAGAGGAAAAGAAACAATGACGTGCACTGCATGTTTGGTATTAGATATGATGATTATGACTATGGAGAGGTGAACCAGGTGCTGGAACGCAGCCTGAAGGTCTACATCAAAACAGTGACATGCTACCCAGAGAGGACCACGCGGCGCATGTACGACAGCTACTGGAGCCAGTTCCGCCACTCAGAGAAGGTACACGTCAACCTGCTCCACAAGGATTTGGCTTCATGCTGTCCAAGTATCAGACGGACTTCATTCTGGTCAGAGAGAAGGACTTGCCCATGGTTATAAACTATGCCAACTAGGGATCCCCTGGCATTATTCCCAAGAGCAAAGAGCCAAACAAAAGTCTTTAGCTTTATAATCAGGGATGCAAACAGAGGTATGGTCAAAAAGGAGTGAGATTATCAAAGCCCACGCCCCCCGTGGGATCTCGGACTGATGGAAATCCTTGCAGTGCAGTGAAGTGGCGTCAGCAGCAGATAATGGTGCGCAGCCAATTGGCTTTACGTGCGCAGCTTTCTGATTTACTGTTTTCTTCTCATACTTATACTTCCTATGTTTCATGAACTGTAACGGCATTTGTTTATTTAGTCATTTTAATACAGAATTTCCTTTGATGAAATTATAATACAGGGCTCCCAAGTTTTGAATGCAGGCTCGCGTGAGATTTTATCCGGGGGGTGGTGGTGGTGGTGCATGTTACTCTCGTTTTCAAAGGTGCATGGCAACTTAAGTACATGTACTTCGTTACAGCACTTAAGTTTATTTTTTTTTTGAGGATTTGTGCATTACTTAGGATTTTTTTTTTTTTGAACAGGGACTTTTAACTCGACTTCATTTAAAAGATAAAAAGTATACTTTCACTTCGTTATTTTGACACTGGCAACTTAGTTACTCGTTTCAAATTAAAATATTAATTGAATTCATCATTTACGGATAATCCGGATTTGGCGCGTTCGCGAAGAACAAAGGTGTATCTTTTGTGCAGATGTGTCCGCCAGTGGACGTGGAGCTGCAAACTTAGGCATGCAGTTACAATATTCTACCACTAGATGGCAAACCAAGATCGTTCGTGGAAGTTTTGTGCGCGTTGTAGGCAGAATGAATGCTGACCGCATTATCCGTTGCTTCTTGTTGTCTGAAGTGGTAGCTCAAGTAGTATAACTTTGCGATATACAAGTATCTATCTTATATCTGCATATTGCGTGTATATTTCCTTTTACTTTGCACCATCAAGCATTTTACAACAGCGTCACGAATATGAGTTCGTTGGACAGCGACGGCATTCTCGAAAGCTATTTGACATGAGCTTAAACATTTTATTTAAACTTGCTAGCGATTACCCTTAGAATAATTGTTAGATTTTGAACAAGATAATGTTTATACATACCTATACTTTATTTCAGTGGGACTCCCCAGTATAATAAAGGCTAAATTAAATCATTGTTTTTTTGTATTTGTATCGTTTTGTCTGTCACAAACAAGAGATGTTGCGGTACCACCTCTGACACCGGATCGGAGCAGGGTTTGTTTTCAGCCGTAATAAGTTACAAGTCAATTCATCTAACCATAACCGTCCAAAGCAGTTAAATTGAGGCAAAAAATGATCCATCAGGCAAGTATCCTACATAGTTCCCCGACTTTAATAAGCAGCCGTTGTAAAGAAAAATTTCAGTGATGAAGCGATTACCTGATTTCGGGCTTCCACTTCCGCTCTCATCGACGTGTGCACACAATAGCATTCGCGCGCGTGTCTGGAAGACGTGATCACGGCGCTGCTATTTCACCTAGCAACAAGAAATACTATTTTCTGATTGGCTGATAGGTTGCTGGTTCATGCAGAGCAGTCTGCCGTCACCTCATCCATTCATAGATTACTAATCTCTGCAGTCTATGCTACTAATGTGCGGCGATTTAATCACTTCTCAGCGTGAGAAATATCATGTGTGGCGTGCAAACTTATTGAAATGCGTGAGACTTGAGAGCCCTGATAATTATAATCAGACCCTCCAACGGACCCCCCCCCCCCCCCCCAAAAAAAAACTCATCGGATCTGCACGATTCATACAAGTCCCCCAGACAGGCGTGAAAAAGGCGGCATCCGCCAAAAGTCACAAAATCAGATAATGCTGATGCTGATACAAGCCAGAGATACAAGCCTCCATATGGTGGACAGTTTCTGACCTATGACCTCACAAAAGCTATCCAATATTGACCACACGAACTGTAATTTTAATTTTTTAATTTTAATTATGACTATGACTATGGAGATGTGAACCAGCTGCTGGAACAGAGCCTGAAGGTGTACATCAAGCCGGTGATCAGCAACCCGGAGAGGACGGGCAGCTCACATCACGACCTGTCGCAATGCTGTCCACCTATCAGACGGACTTCTCTGTCCAACTCAGAAGAAAAAGAAAAAGAAGAAAAAGGAGAAGAAAAAGAAGAGGAAGAAGAAAAAGTAGACGAAGAATCTGGTGGCGTTATTCCCAAATCCCAAAGTCGTCCAAAGTCTCTGGGTTCCAGGGGGAGAATGGTTGCAAATCTGAAACTTGATGGAATTGGCCTGACAAATATCTACCAGATTGATAGCCTTTTTTCGGTTCTGTGGGTGGTGGTGCATGGCCACTCTTAATTGGAAGCCCGATTTGTCTGGTTGTCACAGATTCCGGAGAAGCCGGCGGGGGCCCCGGGGAGAGTTCTTTTTTCTTTGTGAAGGGCAGGGCACTCTGGAATGGGTTTGTCTAGTTACAGGGGGCTGAGCTTGGAAATTGTCACGGTTCTGGCGCCTGGTGAGCTCTCGCTGGCTCATGCACGAGCTGTCATCAATCTCCTAGTATCAGTTCTTATTTTACAGGCCCTCTTGAAAACATCGAACAGTTGCGTCAGACAAAGAGCAAAGTAATGAAGGAGGACCGAATAGCTGTCTTGCAATAGGCGTGACCTAGCTGTCACGAATACGAGGTCAAGCTTTGTCCGCCATTGATGATGTGGCCAAACAAAGCTCCAGGCTATTGACGCTACACACTGCACACAGAGAAAAGTAAAGAAAATGCTGAGTAAGTGTGCCATCGTTGGCTGTTCCAATCGGTCTGACCGGGAGAGGGAGAAACGAATTCACCATGTGCCCGATATTATACGGAATCAGGGTGAAAAAAACTTAGGAGTAGTCAATAATTCGACGAGCTAAATGATTTTCAAGCATCTCCAGGGCCGACTTGGGCATACACAAGAAGGAAATCCGCTTTTATAGTGACCACTTCATCCGTGGTTGGTTTTTTTGTGATTTTATACTTGAGACAGTTTGTATTGGATTATAGTTGCAAACTGATAACAATACACCTATTTAAGAAAACTGTTGTTATGACCGCTTGGTCACTGCGGCATGTGTGTTCGCGTGTCGCGCTACTGGAAGCGCTCCTGGTTGACTTATTTGCAGTAATTATGACTGGTTTGCTTGTGTTACTTTGGTTAGCAATTAAGGTTGTAGTTTCTTCTTAATGTTACATGATCGTAGCTGCTACAGTTGAAGCTAAAAGGAGAGGCGTTGTATCTGTTGGGCTGATAAGGCTGCAATTAGTGAACCGATCCAGCTGGGAACTTAGCCATCGTGCATCCTTACAAAAAAAATGCTATTTGATTTGCCACTGGATACCATTAATTTACCATTGAGAATTTTCATAAGGGCGGGCTAGCTCTGATGCTAAAGCTGTGTCTGGTATAACAAAAGATTTCTCTGCATTGCCGTGGCGGAATTTTATCCTCTTTAAAAAAATGTTTTGGCGAATTACAAGCTGAAACTTTTTTTTTTTTCAGTGGGACTCCCCAGTATAATAAAGGCTATTTTAAATAATTATTTTGTGTATTTGTATCGTTTTGTCTGTCACAAACAAGAGATGTTGCGGTACCACCTGTGACACTGGATCTGTCAGGGTTTGTTTCCAGCCAAAATACACTGCATGGAGGGCAGAGAGCCCCCACTCTCTCCGTAACAAGTTACAAGTCAATTCATTTAACCATAACCGTCCAAAGCTGTTAAATTGAGGCAAAAAAAATGATCCATAAAGCAAATATCCTGCATAGTTCCTCGACTTTAATAAGCAGCCACTGTAAAACAAAAAAAACATTAAGTGATGAAGTGATTACCTGATTTCGGGCTTCCACTAAGGGCCGGTTCATACTCTACGCAAGGTACACGAGCGAACGCGAGCATAGGTCCGTTCCATTCTGTTCGCAGAGAAGCCTAAACGCGCGTCCTTGCTGCGCTGTGCCTCGTTAAAAAGCAGTACACTGCTCATGCAATAGGGGGTAGCAAAGTCTCCTTCCTCTCCTCCTCCTTTTTTCTTTTTGGTGTGTTGAAGACAGCGTATGGTGCATTATTTGCTTTATCTCCCCTATTGGAATCTCACGGAAACGCGTTACAAAAATTTGGAAGACAGACTTTGCTACACAAGGAAGCAAGATGGCTACCTTGCGTTGCTCGATGTGGTGCCTTGCGTTTGCGCTTGCGTACCTTGCTTAGGCCTGGGCCACACTGCCTGCAGCTGCGATACGTCTTCTTCATATCACATGCGTCTTCTCGTTTCGATTCCCATGTTATTCAATGAGAGCGGCCACACTGCATGCCGAAGCTGCGCGACTCACGCATGCAAAAGCCGTACTGCTACCTTGTGGAAAATATAGATTCAGACTCTTGCCAAATTTTTCCGCACCACGCATGCAGAAAAAGGCAAAGCAGAGCTGAAAATGACTGTCAGAAACAGTCATATCGCCATAAATACATGAATTTTGCCTAATTGCCGTGGATGCGTGTCTGTTGTAAGCATGAAGCAGACAATCAAAAAATGTAACAACACTTCCGGCATGTTTATCATATTAAAAGCCCGTTTATATGGACATAATCCCTTCTGCTCAATTCAGCAATGCTTCGTGACATATTGAAACATGTAGCGGGAAATTTGCGACTTTCATCGTAGGCTGCTGTCATTAAAGGGGATATAGCCTATGGAAAAGTATTTTGTCATTCTCAACTTATTTTTAAAAACTTAAATACAACGTAGCTCGTTTTATTTTGGATTTAGATTCAGCAAACTTTTTTATGTTTGGCGGTCACTTTGAGCAACCATAAGAGCACATTAACTTACTAGCTAACTTGCGTTTCTTTTGTTGCTCAGTATATTTTTGCCATTTTATTTTGATTGATGAATGGCCATAATATGTAGCGACTCAATTGCCACATTTCATCTAGCAAAATGTACTGTAAGCTAGGGCCGCTGTTGTGACATCCAAGAACCATGTACGCTGCCAACACTCATCTTACTTTTTCATATTAAAATGATATGGATATATCCATGAACTGAGTTGTACATTTCCATTTCTTTGAATAGCACCAATTCACATTACTCTATTTTGATGCGTTATGCATGTGTCAGCTGAGTAGCATCTAATGTAATATCCATATGAGTGCATTTATAGCTCCTTGCCGTCCGTCTGTGATCAACATTATAGACGCAGCCAAGTTGGTAAAGCGAGCTGGTGTTACAGTGCAAATATTTCAGCCATTTTATTTTAATTGATGAATGGCCGTAATTTACTCGATTGCCACACTTCATTTTGTAGCGTGGCAAAATGTATATTAAGCTAGGGCCGCTGTTGTGATATTGTAGAATCTGAACATATGGCTGATAAGCTCGATCCAGAGCCAGCAGTAAAACTTATGACATTCCCCTAGGATGTTCCTGCAGCCAGCCTGTGGGGGGTAGTATCTCTGGCTTTTCCCAGCGGGGGGCGGGGTCGCAAAGCCCTGGCTGCCCCAAAACTCCTGTGAGAGTCATATCACTGTCCCCAAAGCCCAGTTACATTAATCTGTTTAAAATAATCTAAATCTCTAGGAAATTCAAAATATGTTTAACATCCTGTCAAGAAATCACTTATATACTTATAACCCAATGAAATTATACAACACTGCATTTTAAGGCTTTTTCATGACAACAGCATCAAATTAATCCATATTCCAATCGTGTTTGTGTAATGAACTTACGGAGACTCCAATCTCGGTTCAAGCTCAGAAGAGCATCTTTTATTCACATTACCGTTGCTCATGGTCAGACAGAAACAGAGGTCAATAGCCAGGAATCAGGAATATCACAGAAAAGCTCAATCGTAGTCAGGGACAGGCAAAATGTCAAAAAACCAGGAAATCAGTCAGCACAGAATACAGAAACGAAGGGAAACTAATCTAAGGGAATGGGGAAAGGGAAAGGGTAATAGGACGGGAAAAGAGGGAGACAGAAATAAAATAAACAGTCGAAGTAAAAAGGGAGCTGGGGAAACACGAGACTCAAACTCACCACACTCACTCGACGAATACAATCAATTACTTGAATACAGAAAATCACAAAAGACAAAAACTCTCAATAATCGCAGAAACACACGGAGAAAAAGCGCAGAAACGGAACGACCGGCAGAGCAAGGAAGGGACACGAATCGACAAAGACAAGCGGGAAAGTGGGGTCTTTATAAACAAAGTAATTAGAGTGTTTAGCCAAAGAAATGAAGGACAGCTGAGAGGATGCAGAATCTAGAACAGCAAAGGATAGTGATAGGACAGACTGAGTAAGTAGGTGTGCCCTGCTTCTTCAAACTAACTAATCACCGTGCCTAACTACTCTGCTCTAATGTGTAGTCCTACCCTTTTCTAATCACCAGTGTCTCAGCTAAACTATTCTCAGGTGCAGACAGTTAACAAGCACAGGAAGAAGGAAGCAGGAAGTACCCAACCAGAAAAAACAGGGGAAAAGACTGTGAATGGAAACAAGACACAACACTTAGACACACAAGGGAGCGAGAGACAAAAGACAAGCATTCATGAAACATGAACAATCACACTAGAAATAAATCTAACACAAAGAAACAAATAATTCTAAACATCGTGAAACTAAAAACATACAAAAACAAAGCATCAATTACTTAATTCACAACAGTTTGGTCCTGTTATTTTCGGGGGAATCCAAGAGTTGAATGATGCATGTTTCATTTCCCTTGAAATTATGGTTCATTCCCTTTGGGAAATTCCTGAAAAATTGGTCAGATTTCACTCTGGATGGTTTTATTACCCCAAATGGTGTAGAACCCAAATTTGACCCCCCAGGCCACCCCGATCAAAGGTGTAGTTTGGCTTAAAACCAAGAGATTCTAGCCATTGGGTGTGTATCATATTTCGATCTTCCTGCGTGCGGAAGTATTTTAATTCGGGAGGGTCGCATCCCAGCTCTCTCCGCATGCCTGGGTCTGTGCGTAAATAACGGATCTAGGTGGGCGGGGAGGGATGGCATCCGAGTTCTCCCCGGGCACGTGGTGTGGCCTCACTTCACGTGGTTGGCCTCCATTTTTCCAGGTATGTATTTATTCTCTTTTACTAAATTGTGTGTAACTTGTAATTGGCTTAATGTTGATTTGTTTGATCTAAGTTTGTGCCTAACTGGTGATTAAATTATTGTTATTCCGTTCAGCTTGCGTGGTCTCCGTGACTCTTAATACTTGTACATTCTTTCTAGCCCTGCCTCGGCAGATACCTAGGGGTATTTATCCCCACTGAGGAACGACTGGCCAGCGGCCCGGTGTGGGAATTGGTTTTATTAAGTTGGAGAGACAATCATGATCTACTGACACAAAGGGTTTCTGTATTGCTGCTGCTGGGGTTTTAGCCTTAAGGAAACCCATGGACGAAAAGTCGGTTATCTGTTAAAATTCCCTAACGGAACCCATGGGCGTATTTGAATTTGGGTTCGCTGTAGATAAATGCCAACAGAGGCTATTGCAGTGATGGCTGACTTCCAACCTCTAATCTAACCAACGAACCTAGGATCTGGATGTGATGTTAAAACCCGGGAACATTAATGTGGCGACGGTGGTTGTCTGTTAGGAATTCGAGGTATAATCAACTTCATGTTTTCCCTAGAGTCTGAGTAACAATGGTTTTCCCAGATGAGCTAATATTTGCAAAAAATTACAAAGTTTACCTGTTCGAACATTAAGTAACTTGTCTTTGCAGTGTATTCAATTGAATATAGGTTGAAAATGATTTGCAAATCATTGTATTCTGTTTTTATTTACAATTTACACAACGTGCCAACTTCACTGGTTTTGAGTTAGTGTAAACCAAAATAAGATGATGTGGTCATCACTTTCCCCTGCGACGATCAAGTGCCATAACTGTTAATAAATACATTTCGACATCCATTTTCAAATTCAATCTAGATCGAGACCAGCTTATTAAGCAAACAAAATTTGATCCATGTAACCGCCATAGTTTTTGAGAGAACGTGTGTGTATAGAATGTGTGACAGACAGACAGACGGACGGAACCCAATCCTATATCCCCCGCACTACTTCGTGGCAGGGGATAATTGTGTCTTTTTGGGAGAAAAGGTCGATATCTAATGTGGCCACCCTTTGCTGTGATTATAGCATTTAATCTTTCAGGCATAGTTTTGACATTTTTTTTTTTTTAAATCCCCCTGGCATATAATGCGGGGGATACAGTCATCAGTATGCCTTTCCGTCCGTCTGTGATCATTTCATTTTTAAGCTTTCTCTCTTCTGAAAGAATAACTTGCCACCCATCCTCATGCATCAGCGACTGTTGGTTTCCCCCTGTAATTCATTTGACAAACTAAACTGACCGCATAACCAGACTGTTATTGGAATGCATGTACCTAATGGGTAGAATAGCTGACTGCAGACGCACTAACCCTGTGCCCCGGGCTCAGGCGCTGGGCGAGCGCGAGGCGGAGGCAAGGAGCCTGCAGTAGCAGGTGAGCAGGCTGCAGCTGGAGCTCTCCCGGCTCAGGCAGGAGCTGCAGGAGAAGTCTGTGGAGGAGGAGCAGCAGCACCAGCAGATAACGGAGAAGGAGGAGAAGATTAAGAATGTCCTCATAGGAGCCAGGCAGAAGATCAGCCCGGTTATGGGTCAGTGGCATGTGTCTCCCCGATCCTCAGCTTTGGTGCTCTCTCTCCCCCAGTTACTGTAATGCTACTATACCACTGCACTGGCCGTACCACTACTCAATCTGCTCCAGCTGTGTGGCTGAAGCTAAGCTTGGTTAGTACTTAGATGGGAGACAGGCTGGGAAAACAAAGTTGCTGCTGGAAGAGGTGTTGGTGGCCAGTAGGTGGCGATCTTCCCTCTGGTGGAATAATCCCCAATCCCCCATTGCAGTGAAGGGGACACTGCACTAAAGGAGACGCTGTCTTTCAGATGAGACGTTAAACCTAGGTCCTGACTCACTGTGGTCATTAAAGATCCTATGACGTTCATCGATAAGAGTAGGGGGTTCCCTACACTCCATCTGCAATGGGTAGGTTAACGCCGTCTACCCACTGCATGCTTTTGTACTCTTTCATAATGGCCACCAGGTGGCAACCGCAAGTCGACGACGACTGAGGACCAATCAGCGCCAAGCTTACAAATGCGTCGCCAGCAGCAGACAGAATAGCAGAAACAACATGTAAACGGTAAACAATCCACGATGATCATGGCAGAAAATACTCCCAAAAAAAGGTTATACCGTTGTGCCAAAGGGCTTTCATCCTTGTGCGTGGTATGGCAGTGCGATATAAGATTAGGATATAAGTTCGCACTTGGAAGACGATGTGTGACATCGCCGGCAAACCGTCATTTGCGGCAAGTTTTGACATGGGTGGACTGAGGCCGTTTCTCAATACCAAGAATGCTAAGAACAAACTTGCATTCTTGGGAGGAACGTTCTCGCTAGTCGTTCTAGGAGGAGTGCACTTCCAAGGCTACGAGCACACAGAATGCTGTCGACGGTTTGAGACGATGCGTTCTCATTGGTAATACGAAATACGCCAGCCAGTGAGCCACGATTTCCTCCGTGTTCATCCTTTTTTCCCCAGTTAGCTGCGGGGGAAGAGGGGTCTGTGAGCGTGAGTTAGTTGAGGTGCTTAGCTACGTTCCACCGGCTAATGCGGAGCTTTTCTACTACAAAGACACTGGAGCATATCCGACATAAAACATCGTAAAGCTGCCAATATTCCAAATGTACACTGATAATAGTTCCTCGCCTGAAAATTAGCCGAAAAGAATTTAACGTTAGCTAAGAAATAGCGAACGAGTACCGACACATTGTCATTGGCTGTGAAAATTTGCGTCTTTGCATTGACTTTGAATGTAACTTAGACCTGTTAGTACAAAAAATTTGTTTAGCGTCCAGTGTGAAAGCAGTTTTACCGATCCTGGGGTGCATTTCCCGAAAGCACAGATGCTAACTTACATAGTTAGAACCATTGACTGTGAATGGACGAACTATGTAAGTTGCTAATTTAGTTAGCAACTACGCTTTTCGAAGACGTCCCTCTTGGGAGCGGAACAGATGCCGAAAAGAATTCTGGGATATGCGGGCTGTCAAGTTCACACAAGTTACCATCCGATGCATCCTCGGAAAAATGGGCATATCAAGAACACTTCCGGGACTGGTAACCGTTCTCGTCGAGATGCAAACTTTGAATTGAGACAGTACATGGTCTCAGAGGGATGACGTTTCTCAAGTTCACTAGAACAGAAGTACAGAGAAGAACGCATATTGAGAAACGGCCACAGACTTGGACGAGTTCTGGCCATAGATATATATAAAACACCAGATTGCTGATAGGGTATGCTCAAGTGAAGCATCTGTCCTATGAGCCTATTCACCCGGAAGTAAAATTCGCTCATAGACTCTCATTCATTTTCGCGTACTTTAAAATTACATTTTCAAAAACACTTGCGTGCGAGTCTGTGTTATTTTGGTATCGCTGTGCAGAGCAACATTTTGTCTCCCTAAATATGTCCTTTTCGGAGGATGGAAAGCGGCACACTTTCTAAAGCGAAGATCGAAATGTTATTCGGTGTTAACGTTAAAGTACAGCAAAAGTGACGCAACCGAGGCTTTTACCTCTAATCAGATAATTGCTTGGAAGTTACCTCCATTAAAAGAAACGTCGATTAATGTCCGTTTACGTTATCAGTTACAAGTAGCGAGCAAGCTTGTTAGCCACCTTTTTAATTTTATTTACCACTAAGTCAATGTAGTCCCTGCGACGCCAAGGCAGCTCGCTGGTGACCGTTGTCAATCGCTAGCGTTCGCTTTCAGTCAGCGGTCTGTTCAAGTCAATGGGATGGCTAATTAGCTAGCTAGCACGAAACGAGATTTTTTTCTATTAAAGTGTCTACTTTGCGTTTATACGTTAACTTACGCATGAAACGTTTTATTACAGCTCTTCAAATAAATATTGCTGCAAAAGGCAGCCGCGCATCTCGGCATTTTCTCGCTTATATCTACTTATTTGAAATTGGCCTCATAGGAAACCATTTTAATGAAGAATTTGGATGTATCAATATTGCGGCCGGGTGCTTCACTTTGCTGATGTCGTCGTATTTACATTATCCAATCTACTGTTCTAAAAAAAAAAAAAAAAAAAAAAAATATATATATCTATGGTTCTGGCAGTTCGTGTTGCCACTAAAACGCGAGATTTACATCTGCTGCAGGTGTCATAATCAGTTGATGAGATTTGATAAAACCTGTAGCAGATACAGGCAGCAAGAGAGTGATTACAAGCACGAACTGGCGAAGTTGGCCCCACAGCTAAGGGACTTCAAACAGAATCACATTGGCTGGAAGCGCAACATACCACCCCAGGGCCAGGCACCCCCTCACGTGGGTCGCCCGGAGCCAATGACAAACGATGTTATAGATTCTCAGCTTAAAGCAGGATGAGTGCGCTGATTGGATGGTTGTGATCATCTGACCTAGTGGCCATTATTACGAAAGCGTGCAGTGGGTAGACGGAGTTAACCTACCCACTGCAGATGGAGTGTAGGGGTTCCCCAGTGCCGTGGCTAAATTCCCTACCTGGCTCTTTCGACCTGCCACCAAGTCAACCCCGAACCTAATTGGCTGTGCAATTTGTCCTCTCCCTCTCCACCTCTACCTCCCTTTAAAAAGAGATTTCTAACTCAACGGGACTTCCCTGGTGAAACAAAGGCTAAATTAAAAAAAAATAAAAAATTTTTGAGAACTGGTGAACTAATGGCGATGGATTGACAAACTAGCTTAGTAATGTTGTTGGAGTTTAGTTTGATATAAATAATTTTAAGAAAACCTGTAAGCCGTGTGCATACAGCAAAACTGTTTGCAGTCTTGAAGTCAGCAGACGCCATCCGCTCATTAGGGAGGGAAAGAAGGTTTCTTTGGGTATGAAGTGAGCCCTGTGACATGCGTTTCATCAGTTTTAACAGCGTTGTGTGTGTGTATGTGGAGCAGGTCAGAAGGAGCTGGTGTTGAAGGAGAATGAGGAGCTGAAGCAGCAGCGGGAGGAGTTGGAGGTGCGCATGGGGGCTCTGAAGTCGCAGTACGAGGGGCGCATCTGCCGGCTGGACCGCGAGCTGAGGGACCTCCAGGAACAGCAGGAGAGGCACAGCGAGAAGCGGGACGAGCCCCCAGAACAGGGGCCTAGCAAGGTACTGAAGCTGGGCTGGGCTGGGCGGGGCGGGGTGTGGTTGGCCAGCGAAAGCCTGTGGTGTTGGTTACTTGGGCACTAAAGCAGAAAAGCAAACCTGCATCTGATTTTGCGAGTGTTTGAGTTCCTGGGGAATTCAAATGTATAAAGTAATGTTCCTCCTTCTACTCATTGCTGTTTAAAGGTCCCCTGTCATGCCACCAGGTGCACAGCTAATTGGCTGTGACCACCCTGAATAATGAAATATGACTGACTACTTGGCTTAAGTTGATCAGTTCTTTCCTCTGGTTAGTTCCTACCCCATGTGATGTCAAGAGGGGAAAGATTTTGAAATGGCTTGGACTACCTTAGTGGCTGTGCACCTGGGGTGCGTTCAAATTTGGCATCACGTAGCAAAACGTATATTTAAACGGCAAAAGTAGTACGCTGTTGTGTCACTCAAGCGTTGCAACTACGGCATCTGAGAGGGCCATACTGTGCGTTCTCTTGCGAGAATTCTCGGAGCCTGTTGAAATGGGTTCAAATTCGTGTTTGATTTTTAAACTTTTTAAACTTCTACTTGCCACAAACATGTCATTTGTCATCAACCGTGGTGAATACCGAGCTGCTGGAGATGCATTTATATAGTACCCTCGTTGGATTCATTGCGCCACTGCCTTTTTAAGATGATGCAGTTTATATACATTTTTCAGCTGATTGGATAACAACCCTGGCATACCCACCTAATGGGAGAAAACATACCTCCCGGTTGGAGGAAACAATTTGTTCAACCTGGAAACCGTAAAAAAACGATGTGCACTGTTATGGCCCCAATTTGTTATTACATTTATAACACAACAGCAAGGGATGACAGACACAGTTTTTAAAACTCAAACACATTTAATTAACAAATTAACAATAACAACCAACTAACCTACAACTAAGACCAAGATTGATTAATAACAAGAAAAAAAATATTTACAGTCCCTTGTTTTGGTGGGGTGGCTTGGTGATGTCCTGGGTGAGGAAAAATGCTCAAATACAGGCAAAAATCCACAAAAGAAACTTCACAGGTCCTGAACAGAAATGACAGGTCTGGTCACATGTATCCTTCTTCTTGCAATTTCTCCTACTACTCCACTGTCTCAATTCTCCTTATATACTCTTTTGCAGACCCCACCCACATTTAGACCTCTTTTTTTTAATTTTCGGGGACTTGCCCCAGACATGTCCAGGACATGTCTAAACATAATCCCAGTCTGAGCTTAACAAAAAAAAGGTAAATACTGCCATCCAGTGGCCTATATTCACATTACACCTCCATTCCAAAAGGGAAAAATTTTGACTCATAAAGGCAAAATTTTTCTTTTCAATACAAAATGGTTAAGTGGACACTTGTCTATATATACATATCATACAATATTCAAATAAACACGTGATATATATATACATATTCAAACACGGGATAAGCAATCAGCAATTACATTGTCTGTACCCTTCACATGCTTAATTTCCAAGTCAAACTCCTGTAAAATCAAACTCCAATTCAACAATCTCCGATTCTTGTTTTTCATCTTACTCAAAAACATTAACGGATTGTGGTCAGTGTACACAATCCTTGTCTTAGTCGTTAAAAGAGATCCGGAGTCTGGCTGGATAAAGCAAACCGTAACGAACGCCTTTCCTTCCACGAAGCACCTTTCGTACATCGGTGAATGCGGCCCTGGCTCTGGCAACGTTAGAAGTGTAGTCGGGGAATATCGCAATCCGTTTCCCACTGTACATCAGCGGAGCTCTGTCCTGCGCCCTTCTGAGGATATCGACCGCGTCTCCGTCATAATGAAGTTTAGCTATTATCACCCGTGGCTTCTCCCGATCCCCAAGTCCTCTGGAGCCTAATGTGCGGTGCGAACGATCGATCTTTATCTCCCGGTCCAGCTGTAGCACTTCTTTAAGCATTTTAGACACCGACCCTGGCGCGCTGGAACCCGGGACCTCATCGACGCCAACAATCCTGATGTTTCCGCGTCTCATTCTTCCCTCCATGTCCTCGCACTTGTCTTTTAATATCGCGACCTGGCTTTGGAGGCTTGTTACCGTAGTTTGAAGTGAGACCACCTCATCCGACCATGTCGATAGTCCTCCCGTCACGTCCTGAATTTCCGCCTTCATTTGACTGATCTCCGACCTGATAGCGGCTGAAGTATTAGCAATTTCCGACCGCACCGCTCGTAGCTCGGATTTGAGTGTCGAAATCATCCGTCAGGGCACTTTTAAGCTCCTCTCTGATGATTTTCGATATTTCCCCACCCAAAGTGTCAAGGATGTCAGCTTTAATATTTTCGGCAGTCATGGCTATATTTTCAGTGCTTTCATTCGGCGAGGTTTGGTCCGGATTAGCTGGAGCAGGTGAGTTCTGCCTCGTGGTCCTTCTAGCCAGCTGACCGCTAGCTGCGTATTTAAACTTCTCCAGTCTTTTATCCATTCGTCATCTATGTATATCGGACTTTGTTTGGCTCTTGGTAGGTTTGGGGTAGCCTTAATTATGATTTAAACAAATACTTAGCACAAAAATGGCATTTTAAGAAGAATATATTAACAATTCGACAGGAGCCCAGGGAAACACGTCTTACTCCATGTGTCGCACACTAGCGCCCCCCAAGGATTCCAGTTTTGAAGTTCCAGGTAAGGTGTTTGACTGGAACTAAGAGTGTTTGTTGCAGCAGCAATAAGAGGAGTGTTGGACCTGTTAGTGCTGCCCTTAACCCCACATTACTGCAGGGGTATTGGCCCCTGTGTCAGAGTGGAAACGGGGGTCTAATGAGCCTAGGGGACCAATGTAACACATCACATACAGTGGGCTCCAAAACTACAGGCACCCCTGACTGCCAACACAGAAATAATACAATGAAAATGTAAAGAATGTAATTACAGAGAAAAGGAATGCACCAACGTGTGAAATACTTCACTTTATTCATGTTTTTAATGGTAACTGCCAAAATCGTAACAATCATTTAATACAAAATAGATTTCCACAAAAGCAAGGTTTCATAATAATTGAAACCCTTCATTTAGGACTTTGTGCAACCATACTGGCTATGATATCAGCAGGGAGTCTTTTCCTGTGATTTTTTTAAAAATTATCCACCTAGCAGATAATGCGGGGGATATAGTCATCAGCATGTCCATGTGTCCGTCCATACGTCCGGCCGTAATCGATTCATTTCCGAAGTAAAACTTTAAAACTGTTAAATATTTCTGAAAAAATCTTGCTGTGCATATTAGTCCGGTCTTGAACTAGTGCCTTCTCACATTCTGGAATTTCTGAGATTTAAATATTTTCTTTGTTTCCATGGAAACAAGCTTAACTTATGGAAAATGAGGGTTGGGACCATTTCCGGAGCAGAAATCTAAAACCGCTTAATATTTTTCATCATGTCTGTCTATGTATATTAGTCAGTCTCTAAACTTGTGCCTTTTAGTATTTTGAAATTTCTGAGATGGATGGATTCTGCGTGGATCTTGAGGGATGCTTTGGGTCATGTCTTGGTGGAAAGTCCACCTTACAGCCCAGTCCCAGCCCTCTGGTGGAGGCAACCAGATGGTCAGTCAAATTATCCTGATACTTGGTGGAATTCATTTTGCCATTAATGTTAACCAATGCCTGTAAACCTCTTGAATTAAAACGGCCCATAAACATGACTGACCAATCGTCATATTTCACCATGGGTATGAGGTGCTTTTCCATCTATGCATCTCTGTTTCGACACCAAAAACTCAATGCTGTTTCTAACCAAAATGTGCAATTTTGGTCTCATCTACCCAAAGGGCCTTGTGCCAGTCATAAATGATGTTTGGTAAACTCCAAACGCTTGCTTCTGTGTCTTCTGGTCAGAAATATCTTTCCTCTAGCAACCCTTCCAAGGAGACTGTGGTTGTGGAGGTGGCCCCTGGCGGTGCTTTTTGAAACCTGGTGACCCCAAGATGCCATCAAGGCCTACAATTCTTTGGAATTTTTTTTGTTTCTCTCACCATACTCCACAGTAGCCAGGGGGGGAGGAATTCAGTTTTGTCCTCGACACTTGAGGTTTTCAACAGATCCATATCTTGGAATTTTTTAATAACAGTGCTCAGTGGCATATTCAATCGTTCATAATGTAGCCATTACTGGATTTATGAAGATCTATGTCCACCTGCCTGTTTTAAAATGACATTTTGTTTTACTGATGGTTTTGGATGAGAAAGGGATATTGCATGTGAGTTACCTCATTTTTATTCCCTATTGAAACAGGAAGCCATGAAATGGCTCAGTGTAGGTCCTTAACACTCAGATAGAACTTACATGATTGGAATTTAATCCCTGGTTTAATTTTGGTAATGCTATTTACAATAATCTTCAGAGGTGCCATTAATTGTGAAATTTGATTTTGAGGGAATTGATTTTTTATTAAATTAATAGATGATTTTGGTTCATTCCATTGGCACATTAATATCGTACAGTATTCCACACATTTATTTTTTAGAGTTTTTCCATAAATTTATTTTTTTGGAATTTATTTAAGAATTTTTTGTGCATTGCCAGTCCGGGCTTCCAGTAATTTTGGAGCCCACTGCATTTGTTATGAATAGATAATAAAGCACATAAGTAACTCGTTGATGATTTTCATTTTGATTGTCTATATTTTGGCAGATGGTTTATCCTATTATTAGGAAGTGCAGGGCATTCTTCAAAAAGCACAGAATAAATAGCATACACTCACAGCTAATCAGGTTGCGTGAAGATGCAAAACATCCAATCCTAGGCAGTTAATGAAGGTCAAATGTCAATACGATCCAACCAATCAGAGACTGTTAACCAGAAGCAAAAACTCTGCTTAAACAGTGCTGAATCTCTGCAAGCTTTTGTACTGTGATCAAGGATTAGTCAGCTGTATTTTATAGCCAGTACTTCTTTGAACAAAAGGTCATCACAGCACCTAGCTGAATCTTTGACTTTGGTGTGGATTAACAAAAAATTATGAATTGGGCTGTGAAGCTCTCCATTCATTCAATTGGGCAAATCTGAAGTGTCTTCACAATGCTGAAAACATTCACACTTCTGAATGTGATTGGAATTCACCTATTCATCCACTTATTTTATGATTTTTACCATTCTTAAGTGCTTTTCGACCAGTGTGTTGACAGTAGGGTCATTTTTGGATTTCCAGTCAATGAAACACAGACAGCTGATTGAACAATCCAAAGGGACTCCTCTTTGTATATAAACAGTCATGAGAAAAAGAAAGTACATCCTATTTCAATTCTATATTTTTATGTAATAGGACATAAAAGAATAAGCTGGTTCTTTTCTGGTCCTAAAATTAGGTACTTCTAACCTCTGGTGTCAGACAACACAAAACAGATTGTTTTCATCTGAAAAATCAGCAATGACGCATCAACACCAACACAGCAACAGTATACCACTACGGCTAACCAAGTCGCATGTCAGCTGCTGCTCAATGGGAAATCCACCAGCAAACAGCCAAGACCAAAGGTAGACCAACTACATTTCTCCCAAAACACCGGACTGACTGAGCCGGTCTCCCTTGAAGAGCTCAACACCAGCATCAAAGCCTTTAAGACAGGCAAAGCCACCGGCCTGGACAATATTTTCCCAGAGGAGATCAAACAGTTTGGACCTCTGACACGAAAGTGGGTCCTTGACCCGATGAACGACTGCATGCTGACAAGAAACATCCAAGATCTGGAGGAAAACCAAAATCATCGCTCTTCTAAAACCCTGTAAAGATCCAGCATATGCAAAGAGCATCCACCCAATCTCCCTGCTATGCCCACCGTACAAGCTGTTTGAGCGTCTGATTCTAAACAGCCTTGCCCCAGTCGAACCAGCCATCATCCTTCAACAGGCTAGATTCCAACCTGGCAAAGCCACAACAAGTCAACTCCTGAATCTCGCACAGCACATTGAAGGCGAGTTCCAGAAAGGACTGTTGACAGGAGTTGTCTGTGTTGAACCGTCTGCTGCATTTGGCACTGTGAACCACCCCCTCCTCCTGAAGATGATCTTGGAGAATATCAAAGACCTAGCACTCACGGACCTTATAGGAGCCCTCCTGAAAGATAGGAGCTTCGACAGCGCCCTCAATAATTATTGGCACCCCTGGTTAAGATGTGTTAAAAGCCTTAAAATAAATTCAATTTTTATAGCAGAAGCATACTCTCAGACTGAAGATTGTAGAAAAATGTAACCTTCAACTCAAGTGAATTTTAAGGGAAAATAATCCCTGACTAAGAAATTATTATTTTTCATAAAATCACCTGTTCCACAATTATTGGCACCCCTAACAATTCCTAGGAAATAAATGTAATTGAAGTATTTCAGTCATTTCTACAGTAGTTTACAAAGTTGATCAGAGTATCTAGGAACATTTTAATTAGTAATTCATCACTCCCCGTTTCCCTGGGGTATAAATATGAGGTGACAGAGAGGCCATTACTCTTATCCACTCTTCAATATGGGAAAGACAAAGGAACACACCATTCAAGTAAGGCAGATGTGTGTCGACCTTCACAAGTCAGGCAATGGCTAAAATAAGATAGCCTTCTCCATGGCCTGCAGACTGGAACTGACCTTTGTTTGTAAATTTGATTTGATGACTGATTCATTCAACACAGCATGCACACTGACAACCATAGTTTATTACTTTTGTAGCATTTTATTGAACTTTCTGATGATTTGTGGTGATCTGGAAAAGTGAACACCTGTGAAAAAGACAAACCCTCGGTCACAGTGAGAAACCGGACGGACTTTCACCACTGATCTCTAGTCAGACCATAAATCCACATCACACTCTTATCTTTCTGTTACCAAAAGGATATGCTGATCCTAGATCAGAGCTCCGATTCAAATGCATTGACAATAATGATCTAAGAGTTGAGCACAGCTATGGTAGAGACCACAAGCAGCATCTCAGAGGGGCAGAGTGGGAAGGCTTGGGCGAGTGAGTGTCAAGGGACGCACCTCTGGGCCATGAGCTTTTTGGCAATGGGGGGCTCGGAGGACTCCTCCTGTGTTGTGACTCTGTCGGTGGAGCTTTCCAGCTCCTCATCCCAAGGTCTCTTCGACTTGGAGGTTCTAGGCGTGGCTAAAACAAACAACAGATTGCAGTTAGACCTTCCCTCATGATCCCTAGCTCTTGAACGAGGAGTGCTTATACGAGGAAAACCTGCAAGATGGTTAATTGGTGGAACTGTGCTGTATTGCTTGAAAGGTGCTATATAAATAAATTTTATTATTATGCAGTGTTTCCATTACATTCATTCAGCAGTGGCGCTGCGCTGCTACTGGATTTTGAGCGCCGCTGATCATCAATATCAATGTGCTACTGATGATTTTTGCTCACACTGTGTGAGCGCAACAACACAACATAATTTTGGACCTGTATTGAGTGATCAACGAGCGCATCAAATTCTGTTGGACCCTCTTAAGACATCAACTTAAAAGGTAATGTTCATGCTAATACCCGGTCTATATAGCGAGTAGTGCAGGTAACGCATCGTGAACGTAACAGCGTAGCTCCTTAGGGCGGTTAGTGGGAAGAGAAAGTGGCGGTGATAGCGAGCGGAGCAGCAGTGATTCAGAAAGATTGAGAAAACGTACTGTTTGTTAGTTAATGAACTTCTCAAGCCAACAGTCTTATGCTATGCAGTGACCTGCCGTCAGGAAGGCCTGATTAACGATCAAACAGTTTATTAACTGAACTGCCACCACCAATGTATTACACGTAATGATTAACGAATGACAAAGCGATTACCTATTGTCTATGTTAATATAATTGATGTGACTCCGCAAGGATGAGAATCTTCAAAAAATCCGGAACTTTTGCTGAATTCGCGGCAATTATTTTCGTTATCATCACTCAGCTGTGCATCGTACCTAATATGGCACTTTGGCTGTCAGTACATTCAGACTATAGAACTAATTCTCATGGCTTATTGCTCAATAAACCTCGCGAACTAATTTACGCAAATCCAGAAATTATGAAGACGTAGGTGATTGATATTTTCCATCGTCACTGGTGTGCGGAAGTAAACTCTGTACTCGTAGTGCAATGTATAACAAGGCTTTCAAAAATAAATTAGATACTGGTCGGTTCCACCAATCAGTCGGAGCAACTGTTTCTAATCAGGGAGGTAAACTGCGAGAGGTGTCTGTCATTAAGAATTGAAAGGTGAGGTTATTGCTGGCCCTGTGTTTCTGCCGACGGACCGTCACTGCATATTAGCCGTATGTATACCATTAAATCAGTTTATACCGCCATATTTATACTGTTAATTCTGTTTATACTAATACACTTGCCATATTTATACTGTTTATATCTGTTTATATCCACTGTTTTCTCTTAGATATATTTTACCTTGTATATATTTATCCTTCTACATGTTGATAGTAAAATGATATTTCAATTTTCAGATGAGTCTGTTACCACTGGGTGGTTAGGAAGAGAAAGGAGGATGTGACCATGGAGGAGCTGAAGTTAGTAAATTATGGATGCAAACTAGTCACCTTTTAAGATGAGTTTCTTTTGGATTTTAATGTACAACTGTTTATATAAGATCATGTAAGTGAAAGTGCTGGTTACAACATGTTGCTAAAGTTGTGAAGTGTGATATAGAAAAGATCAGTAGTGCAGGTGAGAGAGGAAAGAGAAGCAGGAGGAGGTCATGAGCAGGGAGAGGAGCGAAGACAGGAGCAGGGAGAGGAGTGAAGAGAGGAGCAGGGAGAGATGAAGGAGAGGAGCAGAGATTATTTTTATTTTCTTCAGATAAATGTCAAAAGCTGTAAATTGAGACAAAATACAGACATGATATAATCCTGTCTAAGGATTCCAAGGTAATTTCATTTGAAACTATTTTCACGCACATGAATACGGGTCGACGTCGCATCCTGATGGAGACGGACACAGTAGCACAGCTGCTGAAAAAAATTCTTGTATGGAGAAACACTTATTTATATTAAAATAGCTGAGTGGCCTCTGCGCGTGTGTGTGTGTCTGCATGCGTGTCCGGCCACTCAGAGGTAGATTCCACCAGGCGCGAATCTGCAGAATAGTGTGAGCGACGTCTAGCAGGGGACTGTGTCTGGCCAATCGGTGCTAAACTCCACCGGGCACATATCTGCAGCATAACGTGAGCCACACTATTATAATATAGACATGCAGGGGGGATTCCCCCTTTGTCCTCTCCTGGGGATTCCCGTCTTGAACCCAAGCCAATTCATCCACAGGAGTCTTGAATCCCAAAAAACAGATGCCAGGCCGCAAGAGAAAGTAGCACGTAATCTGCAGCATAGTCTTGCAGGCGACTGTGTTCCACTGAGTGCAGAATGTCAGCGCAGCACATTCCCCTAGATAGCTACTTAGTTTTAGTTACTATAAAAACATCGGTCAGGTGACAGTCACCTTGGTGTTCATGGAAACACCATAGCAACGTGATGACATCATAGAGGTGCATGTGATGTCATCATAATGGTGCACTGCTCTCTAATATAAAGACGAAGTTACATAAAATTGAACCTGTGGATCCCCACGGGCAGAGTGCTAGTTATTATTCATAGTAGTACACCACGAGTACAACTGGTTACCACTGAATCAGGGATGTTGACCACTGTATCTAACTGGCCCTTAACAGTCTGATTCATCCAGTTCGGAAATAAAGTGACTAAAATTCTAGGCCTATACCTGTATCAAAGTCGGCTGAGGAGGTGGAGGGCCTGTCCATCTGGGAGCTGGGGACACCCTCCTTCACGCTGGGTGCCGGCTCCTGATAGGCTGGCTCTGCTGGGTGGGCTGGACGAAGGCGGTGGCCTGGGTCTGCTGCTGCACGGTGAGGATGGGCTGGGACAGTATGGTCTGCAAGTTGGGGCTGGTGGAGCGCACAGAGCCGCTGGCACTGCCGAACACAGTCACGTGCTCCACGGGGCCCTCAGAGGCCTGCATGGCTGGGCAAAACAACAAAAAGGGAAACAGAAAATTGAGATTTACAGAGATGTTCCATTCTAAGTGCACTGCAAAGAGTCTGTAACGCCATAGATGTGTACTGATGAACTACCAGGATCTTGAGGCGTTGTCCCATTTCATACGGGAATATTTCAACTTCTATCACTTGTAAGCATTTCAAAGGGCAAGGCAGGGGAAAAGTGCAGGGGGTCGGGGCGGCAATAAAATGCGATTGGCCCTTGGTGTCGTGTTCACCTTCCTGCGATTCCACCTGGGTGGTGGGCATGACTGTGGTGGTGGGGGTGGGTGTGGTGACGGTCATGAGCGGAATACTGGCCCTCAGGGTGGACTTGTTCCTGGGAATGGCAAAGGGCTTGCTGGGAGTGGCCACCAAAGGTGTGGGCTTTATGGGTGAGTCTGAAGTGCTTGCGCTAAGACACGGACAGAGAGAGATTTTGAATGACTGTGCCATACATTTCGCTGATAAAACAGGGCTGCTTTCAGAAATGGAGATGTAGTGTTCCCATCGGTGGGGAAGACTGACCTGCCCCTGTCCACTGCTGGAGTGGTTTTGAGGGAGATCTGTCTCTGCTCAGCCGGACGCTGCTGCTCTTGAACCTGTGGGACCAGCAACAGAATTCATACCAAACTGGATACCGATCACTACACTACCTGTCAGGAAATGACACCATTACCTCCACTCAAAAGCACAGGGCCTATAATGCTCCCCGTCGTGTAGACCTGAGGATTCAAGCATTGTGCGCCTGTAGTTCAATAAATGGGAACATTAAAAGGTCCCCCATTATGTCACCAGCAGTGCATTCAAAGTCACATGGTGCACATCGTTTTTTTACGGTTTCCAGGTTGAACAAATTGTTTCCTCCAACCGGGAGGTATGTTTTCTCCCATTAGGTGGGTATGCCAGGGTTATTATCCAATCAGCTGAAAAATGTATATAAACTGCATCATCTTAAAAAGGCAGTGGTGCAATGAATCCAACGAGGGTACTATATAAATGCATCTCCAGCAGCTCGGTATTCAGCACGGTTGATGACATGTTTGTAGCAAGTAGAAGTTTAAAAAGTTTAAAAATCAAACACGAATTTGAACCCATTTCAACAGGCTCCGAGAATTCTCGCAAGAGAACGCACAGTATGGCACTCTCAGATGCTGTAGTTGCAACGCTTGAGTGACACAACAGCGTACTACTTTTGCCGTTTAAATATACGTTTTGCTAAGTGATGCCAAATTTGAACGCACCCCAGGTGCACAGCCACTAAGGTAGTCCAAGCCATTTCAAAATCTTTCCCCTCTTGACATCACATGGGGTAGGAACCAACCAGAGGAAAGAACTGATCAACTTAAGCCAAGTAGTCAGTCATATTTCATTATTCAGGGTGGTCACAGCCAATTAGCTGTGCACCTGGTGGCATGACAGGGGACCTTTAAACAGCAATGAGTAGAAGGAGGTACATTACTTTATACATTTGAATTCCCCAGGAACTCAAACACTCGCAAAATCAGATGCAGGTTTGCTTTTCTGCTTTAGTGCCCAAGTAACCAACACCACAGGCTTTCGCTGGCCAACCACACCCCGCCCCGCCCAGCCCAGCTTTAGTACCTTGCTAGGCCCCTGTTCTGGGGGCTCGTCCCGCTTCTCGCTGTGCCTCTCCTGCTGTTCCTGGAGGTCCCGCAGCTCGCGGTCCAGCCGGCAGATGCGCCCCTCGTACTGCGACTTCAGAGCCCCCATGCGCACCTCCAACTCCTCCCGCTGCTGCTTCAGCTCCTCATTCTCCTTCAACACCTGCTCCTTCTGACCTGCTCCACATACACACACACAACACCGTTAAAACTGATGAAACGCATGTCACAGGGCTCACTTCATACACAAAGAAACCTTCTTTCCCTCCCTAATGAGCGGATGGCGTCTGCGGACTTCAAGACTGCAAACAGTTTTGCTGTATGCACACGGCTTACAGGTTTTCTTAAAATTATTTATATCAAACTAAACTCCAACAACATTACTAAGCTAGTTTGTCAATCCATCGCCATTAGTTCACCAGTTCTCAAAAATATATATATTTTTTTAATTTAGCCTTTGTTTCACCAGGGAAGTCCCGTTGAGTTCGAAATCTCTTTTTAAAGGGAGGTAGAGGTGGAGAGGGAGAGGACAAATTGCACAGCCAATTAGGTTCGGGGTTGACTTGGTGGCAGGTCGAAAGAGCCAGGTAGGGAATTTAGCCACGGCACTGGGGAACCCCTACACTCCATCTGCAGTGGGTAGGTTAACTCCGTCTACCCACTGCACGCTTTCGTAATAATGGCCACTAGGTCAGATGATCACAACCATCCAATCAGCGCACTCATCCTGCTTTAAGCTGAGAATCTATAACATCGTTTGTCATTGGCTCCGGGCGACCCACGTGAGGGGGTGCCTGGCCCTGGGGTGGTATGTTGCGCTTCCAGCCAATGTGATTCTGTTTGAAGTCCCTTAGCTGTGGGGCCAACTTCGCCAGTTCGTGCTTGTAATCACTCTCTTGCTGGCTGTATCTGCTACAGGTTTTATCAAATCTCATCAACTGATTATGACACCTGCAGCAGATGTAAATCTCGCGTTTTAGTGGCAACACGAACTGCCAGAACCATAGATATATATATTTTTTAGAACACTAGATTGGATAATGTAAATACGACGACATCAGCAAAGTGAAGCACCCGGCCGCAATATTGATACATCCAAATTCTTCATTAAAATGGTTTCCTATGAGGCCAATTTCAAATAAGTAGATATAAGCGAGAAAATGCCGAGATGCGCGGCTGCCTTTTGCAGCAATATTTATTTGAAGAGCTGTAATAAAACGTTTCATGCGTAAGTTAACGTATAAACGCAAAGTAGACACTTTAATAGAAAAAAATCTCGTTTCGTGCTAGCTAGCTAATTAGCCGTCCCATTGACTTGAACAGACCGCTGACTGAAAGCGAACGCTAGCGATTGACAACGGTCACCAGCGAGCTGCCTTGGCGTCGCAGGGACTACATTGACTTAGTGGTAAATAAAATTAAAAAGGTGGCTAACAAGCTTGCTCGCTACTTGTAATTGATAACGTAAACGGACATTCATCGACGTTTCTTTTAATGGAGGTAACTTCCAAGCAATTATCTGATTAGAGGTAAAAGCCTCGGTTGCATCACTTTTGCTGTACTTTAACGTTAACACCGAATAACATTTCGATCTTCGCTTTAGAAAGTGTGCCGCTTTCCATCCTCCGAAAAGGACATATTTAGGGAGACAAAATGTTGCTCTGCACAGCGATACCAAAATAACACAGACTCACACGCAAGTGTTTTTGAAAATGTAATTTTAAAGTACGCGAAAATGAATGGGAGTCTATGAGCGAATTTTACTTCCGGGTGAATAGGCTCATAGAACAGATGCTTCACTTGAGCATACCCTATCAGCAATCTAGTGTTCTATATATATCTATGGCCAGAACTCGTCCAAGTCTGTGGCCGTTTCTCAATATGCGTTTTTCACTGTACTTCTGTTCTAGTGAACTTGAGAAACGTCATCCCTCTGAGACCATGTACTGTCTCAATTCAAAGTTTGAATCTCGACGAGAACGGTTACCAGTCCCGGAAGTGTTCTTGATATGCCCATTTTTCCGAGGATGCATCGGATGGTAACTTGTGTGAACTTGACAGCCCGCATATCCCAGAATTCTTTTCGGCATCTGTTCCGCTCCCAAGAGAGACGTCTTCGAAAAGCGTAGTTGCTAACTAAAGTAGCAACTTACATAGAACCAATGACTGTGAATGGACGAACTAACTATGTAAGTTAGCATCTGTGCTTTCGGGAAATGCACCCCAGGATCGGGAAAAATGCTTTCACACTGGACGCTAAACGAATTTTTTGTACAACAGATTTAAGTTACATACAAAGTCAATGCAAAGACGCAAATTCGCGTCTTTGCATTGACTTTGAATGTAATGTGTCAGTACTCGTTCGCTATTTCTTAGCTAACGTTAAATTCTTTTCTGCTAATTTTCAGGCGAGGAACTATTATCAGTGTACATTTGGCATATTGGCAGCTTTACGATGTTTTATGTCGGATATGCTCCAGTGTCTTTGTAGTAGAAAAGCTCCGCATTAGCCGGTGGAACGTAGCTAAGCACCTTAACTAGCTCACGCTCACAGACCCCTCTTCCCCCACAGCTAACTGGGGAAAAAAGGATGAACACGGAGGAAATCGTGGCTCACTGGCTGGCGTATTTCGTATTACCAATGAGAACGCATCGTCTCAAACCGTCGACAGCATTCTGAGTGCTCGTAGCCTTGGAAGTGCACTCCTCCTAGCACGACTAGCGAGAACGTTCCTCCCAAGAATGCAAGTTTGTTCTTAGCATTCTTGGTATTGAGAAACGGCCTCAGTCCACCCATGTCAAAACTTGTCGCAAATGACGGTTTGCCGGCAATGTCACACATCGTCTTCCACGTGCGAACTTATATTCTAATCTTATATCGCACTGACATACCACGCACAAGCAAGAAAGCCCTTCGGCACAACGGTATAACCTTTTTATGGGAGTATTTTCTGCCATGATCATCGCGGATTGTTTACCGTTTACATGTTGTTTCTGCTATTCCGTCTGCTGCTGGCGACGCATTTGTAAGCTTGGCGCTGATTGGTCCTCAGTCGTCGTCGACTTGCGGTTGCCACCTGGTGGCCATTATGAAAGAGTACAAAAGCATGCAGTGGGTAGACGGCGTTAACCTACCCATTGCAGATGGAGTGTTGGGAACCCCCTACTCTTATCGATGAACGTCATAGGATCTTTAATGACCACAGTGAGTCAGGACCTAGGTTTAACGTCTCATCTGAAAGACAGCGTCTCCTTTAGTGCAGTGTCCCCTTCACTGCAATGGGGGATTGGGGATTATTCCACCAGAGGGAAGATCGCCACCTACTGGCCACCAACATCTCTTCCAGCAGCAACTTTGTTTTCCCAGCCTGTCTCCCATCTAAGTACTAACCAAGCTTAGCTTCAGCCACACAGCTGGAGCAGATTGAGTAGTGGTACGGCCAGTGCAGTGGTATAGTAGCATTACAGTAACTGGGGGAGAGAGAGCACCAAAGCTGAGGATCGGGGAGACACATGCCACTGACCCATAACCAGGCTGATCATCTGCCTGGCTCCTATAACTTCCTTAATCTTCTGCTCCTCCATCATCAGCTGGCACTGCTGCTCCTCCACCACAGACTTCTCCTGCAGCTCCTGCCTGAGCCGGGAGAGCTCCAGCTGCAGCCGGCTCCTTGCCTCCGCCTCGTGCTCGCCCAGCGCCTGAGCCCTCGGCACAGGGTTAGTGCGTCTGCAGTCAGCTATTCTACCCATTAGGTACATGCATTCCAATAACAGTCTGGTTATGCTGTCAGTTTAATTTGTCAAATGAATTACAGGGGGAAACCAACAGTCGCTGATGCATGAGGATGGGTGGCAAGTTATTCTTTCAGAAGAGAGAAAGCTTAAAAATGAAATGATTACAGACGGACGGAAAGGCATACTGATGACTGTATCCCCCGCATCATATGCCAGGGGGATTTAAAAAAAATATGTCAAAACTATGCCTGAAAGATTAAATGCTTTCACATTTGCTAAATCACAGCAAAGGGTGGCCACATTAGATATCGACCTTTTCTCCCAAAAAGACACAATTATCCCCTGCCACGAAGTAGTGCGGGGGATATAGGATTGGGTTCCGTCCGTCTGTCTGTCTGTCACACATTCTATACACACACGTTCTCTCAAAAACTATGGCGGTTACATGGGTCAAATTTTGTTTGCTTAATAAGCTGGTCTCGATCTAGATTGAATTTGAAAATGGATGTCGAAATGTATTTATTAACAGTTATGGCACTTGATCGTCGCAGGGGAAAGTGATGACCACATCATCTTATTTTGGTTTACACTAACCCAAAACCAGTGAAGTTGGCACGTTGTGTAAATTGTAAATAAAAACAGAATACAATGATTTGCAAATCATTTTCAACCTATATTCAATTGTATACACTGCAAAGACAAGTTACTTAATGTTCGAACAGGTAAACTTTGTAATTTTTTGCAAATATTAGCTCATCTGTGAAAACCATTGATACTCAGACTCTAGGGAAAACATGAAGTTGATTATACCTCGAATTCCTAACAGACAACCACCGTCGCTACATTAATGTTCCTGGGTTTTAACATCACGTCCAGATCCTAGGTTCGTTGGTTAGATTAGAGGTTGGAAGTCAGCCATCACTGCACTAGCCTCTGTTGGCATTTATCTACAGCGAACCCAAATTCCAAATACACCCATGGGTTCCGTTAGGGAATTTTAACAGATAACCGACTTTTCGTCCATGGGTTTCCTTTAGGCTAAAACCCCAGCAGCAGCAATACATAAACCCTTTGTGTAAGTAGATCATGATTGTCTCTCCAACTTAATAAAACCAATTCCCACACCGGGCCGCTGGCCAGTCGTTCCTCAGTGGGGATAATACCCCTAGGTATCTGCCGAGGCAGGGCTAGAAAGAATGTACAAGTATTAAGAGTCACGGAGACCACGCAAGCTGAACGGAATAACAATAATTTAATCACCAGTTAGGCACAAACTTAGATCAAACAAATCAACATTAAGCCAATTACAAGTTACACACAATTTAGTAAAAGAGAATAAATTCATACCTGGAAAAATGGAGGCCAACCACGTGAAGTGAGGCCACACCACGTGCCCGGGGAGAACTCGGATGCCATCCCTCCCCGCCCACCTAGATCCGTTATTTACGCACAGACCCAGGCATGCGGAGAGAGCTGGGATGCGACCCTCCCGAATTAAAATACTTCCGCACGCAGGAAGATCGAAATATGATACACACCCAATGGCTAGAATCTCTTGGTTTTAAGCCAAACCACACCTTTGATCGGGGTGGCCTGGGGGGTCAAATTTGGGTTCTACACCATTTGGGGTAATAAAACTATCCAGAGTGAAATCTGACCAATTTTTCAGGAATTTCCCAAAGGGAATGAACCATAATTTCAAGGGAAATGAAACATGCTCCATTCAACTCCTTGGATTCCCCCGAGAATAACAGGACCAAACTGTTGTGAATTAAGTAATTGATGCTTTGTTTTTGTATGTTTTTAGTTTCATGATGTTTAGAATTATTTGTTTCTTTGTGTTAGATTTATTTCTAGTGTGATTGTTCATGTTTCATGAATGCTTGTCTCTTGTCTCTCGCTCCCTTGTGTGTCTAAGTGTTGTGTCTTGTTTCCATTCAGTCTTTTCCCCTGTTTTTTCTGGTTGGGTACTTCCTGCTTCCTTCTTCCTGTGCTTGTTAACTGTCTGCACCTGAGAATAGTTTAGCTGAGACACTGGTGATTAAAAAAGGGTAGGACTACACATTAGAGCAGAGTAGTTAGGCACGGTGATTAGTTAGTTTGAAGAAGCAGGGCACACCTACTTACTCAGTCTGTCCTATCACTATCCTTTGCTGTTCTAGATTCTGCATCCTCTCAGCTATCCTTCATTTCTTTGGCTAAACACTCTAATTACTTTGTTTATAAAGACCCCACTTTTCCGCTTGTCTTTGTCGATTCGTGTCCCTTCCTTGCTCTGCCGGTCGTTCCGTTTCTGCGCTTTTTCTCCGTGTGTTTCTGCGATTATTGAGAGTTTTTGTCTTTTGTGATTTTCTGTATTCAAGTAATTGATTGTATTCGTCGAGTGAGTGTGGTGAGTTTGAGTCTCGTGTTTCCCCAGCTCCCTTTTTACTTCGACTGTTTATTTTATTTCTGTCTCCCTCTTTTCCCGTCCTATTACCCTTTCCCTTTCCCCATTCCCTTAGATTAGTTTCCCTTCGTTTCTGTATTCTGTGCTGACTGATTTCCTGGTTTTTTGACATTTTGCCTGTCCCTGACTACGATTGAGCTTTTCTGTGATATTCCTGATTCCTGGCTATTGACCTCTGTTTCTGTCTGACCATGAGCAACGGTAATGTGAATAAAAGATGCTCTTCTGAGCTTGAACCGAGATTGGAGTCTCCGTACGTTCATTACACAAACACGATAGGAATATGGACTAATATGATGCTGTTGTCATGAAAAAGCCTTAAAATGCAGTGTTGTATAGTTTCATTGGGTTATAAGTATATAAGTGATTTCTTGACAGGATGTTAAACATATTTTGAATTTCCTAGAGATTTTGATTATTTTAAACAGATTAATGTAACTGGGCTTTGGGGACAGTGATATGACTCTCACAGGAGTTTTGGGGCAGCCAGGGCTTTGTGACCTCGCCCCCCGCTGGGAAAAGCCAGAGATACTACCCCCCACAGGCTGGCTGCAGGAACATCCTAGGGGAATGTCATAAGTTTTACTGCTGGCTCTGGATCGAGCTTATCAGCCATATGTTCAGATTCTGCAATATCACAACAGCGGCCTTAGCTTAATATACATTTTGCCACGCTACAAAATGAAGTGTGGCAATCGAGTAAATTACGGCCATTCATCAATTAAAATAAAATGGCTGAAATATTTGCACTGTAACACCAGCTCGCTTTACCAACTTGGCTGCGTCTATAATGTTGATCACAGACGGACGGCAAGGAGCTATAAATGCACTCATATGGATATTACATTAGATGCTACTCAGCTGACACATGCATAACGCATCAAAATAGAGTAATGTGAACTGGCGCTATTCAAAGAAATGGAAATGTACAACTCAGTTCATGGATATATCCATATCATTTTAATATGAAAAAGTAAGGTGAGTGTTGGCAGCGTACATGGATCTTGGATGTCACAACAGCGGCCTTAGCTTACAGGGGTGCATTCAAAGACACACCGGTGCACTTTGTTTTGTTACGGTTTCTGGGTTGAATGACCTGTTTCCTCCAACCGGTGTGCATTGGTGCACAACAGCGTTTGAGGTACGTTTTCTCCAAGGTTGTTTTATATTTCACTGGATATACAATTGGAAAATGGCCGCTCTCTAGGCCATAAAACAGGGTTCCAACCCTAGACTGAACCAATGACAAATAACTAATAAACCTACAATAGTGATTTAACATTTAACAAATATACAAACATTATTTCCAAGTTTTAGTTTTACCATTTTGAACACGATCAAATTTGTAGTTTTTTTTTATACTTACAATAGAATAATCCCATTTAACCTTCCCAACATTTGTAGCTCCTCTCCCCACAGCATCTCCAACCTTGGCGCCTAGGAGCAATTTAAGAGGAAGGAAAGCAGAGACCGCAGAGGACAGTGCAGCAAAATTTAAGGAAGATAAGCAAGGTTCAAAAGGTTACACGGCTCTCCTCCGAAGCACGTGCCCGTCTGCCACTGATTCTTATACACTCATTGGTTGAATCTTCGTAAGCTCAGAACTAGAGCGGAGGATACCCGGACATGAACCAACCCGGAGCCTTCCTGACGAGCGCCCGTCTGGCCAACAGGAGGCGCTGGAGCCACGAACAAAGCTGATATATATTGTATACCCAAATCCGGCAGTCCCTCCCCAATTTGAAACCCTGTAGCGCGATAGCCAATTGTGCGCTACTCTGAAAAAGCTCCCGACCCCTGCCAATGGGTAAGCCGGGGCTCGAACTCGCGACGTGGTGATCACCTCTGCACTGCAGCGCAGTGCCTTAACCGTGTGAGCCACCCGGCAGCTCATTCAATGCCTTTCTTGTCAGCCTGAAGAAGAATAGCACCTAAACCTACATTGCTAGCATCTACATGCAATGAGAAAGGCTGCTCACAACGTGGCGCTAACAAAACAGGAGCTGAACATAGCAGAGCTTTCACATTACAAAAAGCATCTTGACAAGACTCAGACCACACAAATTTGGATTTTGCCTTCAACAGATCAGTTAAAGGAGTGACCACACTTGAGAAGTTTCGGCAAAAACATCGATAATAACCGACTCGGCCCAAAAACCTCATCAACTCCTTTTTAGTTGAAGGGGCAGGAAACTCATTTATAGCTGAAACCTTGGCATCAACTGGCCTCACATGACCCTGACCCACTACTTTGCCCAAATAGGTCACTGTTGCTTTTGCAAACTCACATTTAGCAAGATTTACAGTCAGATTTCCATCAGCTAGACGTTCAAACAAAGCTTTAATACGACTCAAATGATTTTCCCAGGTATCACTGTATATTACCACGTCGTCTAGGTAAACGGCACAGCCTTCAAGTCCATTTAGCACCAGGTTCATCAGTCGTTGAAATGTAGCAGGTGCGTTATGTAATCCAAATCCCATAACTGTATATGAATACAAGCCAGATGGTGTTATGAAAGCAGATATTTCTTGGGCTCTTGGAGTCAGTGGCACCTGCCAATACTCTTTCAACAGGCTGACATAATTTGCTGCACCAACTTGATCAATACAATCCTCAATTCTAGGCAATGGATAAGAATCACGTTTTGTTACAGCGTTTACTTTGCGGAAATCTGCGCAACATCGAGGAGATTTATCAGATTTTTCAACGAGCAAACAGGGAGATGCCCAGCTTGAAGAAGAGGGAACAGCAATGTGGTTTTCCAACATTTACTTTACTTCACTGTCGATAACTTTTCGTTTCGATTCAGAGAGTCTATAAAACCTCTGACGAATTGGTTTGGCCTCACCAACATCAATGTCATGTTCAATCAGAGTAGTTCTTGAGGGCGTGTCCTTAAATAATGAAGGATAACTTTGGATTAACTCTAATCGTTTATCAGCATTCAAATGGGCTAACAAAACATCTAAATTTTGAAGAGACTCAGAATTCTTCAGACGACCACAAAGAACAGAATCATCTGGTGCTGCCACATCCCCCTCTCCCCCTAAAGATGACTGCACCACTGTACCTATATCTGAGGGAGAAACATCTGAGACATCAGACTTTAACTGAGCTGATGTACGAGCATAATACGGCTTCAATAAGTTTATGTGGCAGAGCCGATTCCTCTTTCTGCGATCTGGAGTAGCTATCAAGTAATTTTGCTCAGACAACTGACGTACAACTGTGTAAGGACGAACAAACTTTGCTTGAAATGGTGAACCAGTAACGGGCAACAAAGCAAGTACTTGAACCCCTTCAATAAACTGACGTTTTTCAGACTTTTTGTCATACAAATGCTTCATTTTGATCGGAGATTCCTCTAGGTTTTATCTTGCCAATTCACCCGCCAAATAGTCTGTGTCGAAAACCATTCACATAATCAATCAAGTTTGAAGGTGGCTCATCATTCAACCACTCGTCACGGAGCACTGCCAAAGGACCTCGTACATTGTGACTAAAAACAGGATCATGAGGACTGAATCCCGTGCTCTCCTAGCACACCTCCCTTGCTGCCAGCAGTAACCATGGTAGCCCCTCCTCCCAGTCATTACCCAACTCGGTGCAGTAAGAGCACATCAATGACTTAAGAGACTGGTGAAACTGTTCCAAAGCACCCTAAGCAGAAGCTTGGTTATGCTTGACGTCTAACTGTTTCAGAACTTGTGCAAATAAACATGAGGAAAAATTAGATCCTTGGTCACTTTGAATAATTTTAGGAATACCAAATATAGCAATAAACTGAGTTAAGGCTTTAACCACAGATTTAGCTGTAATGGTTCGCAACAGATAAGCAGCAGGATAACATGTAACCTGGCACATAACCGTCAACAGGTACTCACAACCAGATTTTGATCTTGGCAAAGGTCCAACACAATCAATGATCAAATGTTCAAACGATTTATCCACAGCAGGGATTGGAAACAGAGGAGCAGGCTTAATACACTGATTAGGTTTACCTGTTAGCTGACACGTGTGACACGTCTTAATGTAAGCAGAAACATCACGCTTAAGACGAGGCCAAAAAAAATAGCGCAAAATGTGACGATATGTTTTCCCAACTCCCAAATGTCCAGTTTGGTCATGAGAACACTTCAACACATCATTACGGTACTTAATTGGCACCACTATCTGGATAACTGGATCACCCACACAGTCAACCCCTTGAGGAACCCATTTACGCACCAACACATCATTCTGCAGGAAATACCCAGAGGCAGCACTTTTAGCCTCACTGCTAGGCCTCACCTGGTCAAACATGTCACCCAGAGAATCATCAGATCTCTGCTCAGAAATGAGCTCTTGCTGAGAAACTGGAAGAGAAACAGGAAAATGTAAATGTGTTATATCCTTTCCCTCTCTATCATCTGAAGAGCTAGAGTTAACTTTAGACATTGCCAGTGTCACAGCACACGACACAAAAACCTCATGAAACTCATTTTCACAATCATCAGGTTCATGTACTTCAATGTTAGGCTTAGCAGGGGGGATCCATCAACCCAAACACGGTTTCCGGCCAAATCATTTCCAAGTATTACATCAACTCCATCTATAGGCAAGGCAGGCCTGACACCTATCCGGACATCACCATTCACCAAACCACAAGACATGAGTAGCTGCATGCAAACACTCACCAGTATCCGAATGTGGAGAAAAAGGCAGCACCGAAGCAAGAATAAATGAGTCTTTCGCTCCAGTATCTCTCAGGATTTTAACAGGCACTTTATTGTCCCTACCCTGAAGTGCTACCAAACCATCAGACACAAAAGCTTCAAAACCAGAAAAATTGACATTTTCAGGCTTAACTGGGTCAACTTTTGTTTCTGAAACAGAAATATGCCCACAGGAGCACTAAGAGCGACTGGTTTAGCATATTTACCAAATGTGCGGCTTTTGATTTTCAAAACAGGGCAATCAGCTTTCCAATGACCCTTTTCATGGCAGTAGTTACAAACTAGACCCAAACCAACAGAACGTGGGCCTCGGCCTCAGACCTACGACCTCACAAAAGCTATCCAATATTGCCCACACTTGATCAGTAATTTTAAGCTGCCAGATTATGCTAGGATGTAAAGCCTAGGCAGGTTACAAAGAAGGGAATCCAAGCTTTCATTTGATGTACAATATGTGTGATTATAACCAGGTTTAAGAAAAATACAGGAGTAAAGGTAAGACTGTACAGTAGGATGGTTTTAGGCCAGCCGAATGTGACCATAGTTCAACCAGCGACTGCTAGCCCCCAGAAGGCTTTAAATTAACAAGCTTGGGCTTTCTAGAAAGGCCTGAATCTTGGCATTATAATGAGCCATCAAGTAAGAAAATAAATTAAAGCTAGCCAGAGATACAAGCCTCCATATGGTGGGCAGTTTCTGAACTACGACCTCACAAAAGCTATCCAATATTGCCCACACTTGATCTTTAATTTTAGGCTGCCAGATTTTGCTAGGATAGAATGCCCATGCTTCTTACAAAGAAGGGAATCCAAGCTTTCATTTGATGTACAACTTGTGTGATTTGAACTGGGTTTAAGAAAAATACAGGAGGAAACGTAAGACTGTACAATAGGACGGTTTCAGGCCTGTGAAAATCAGCCGAATGTGACCATAATTCAACCAGGGACTGCTAGCCCCCAGAAGGCTTTAAATTAACAAGCTTGGGCTTCCTAGAAAGTACCCTCAGTAACGGTGAGTGAAGAGGGAAGAGCCCAGCGCCAAACTGCGGCAGCCTGAAGGTGCACATCAAGACTGTGATCTGCTATCCGGAGAGGACGGGAAGCTCCCACCAGGATTTCTCTCAATGCTGTCCACCTATCAGACGGATTTCTCTGTCCAGCTCAGAAGAAAAAGAATAAAATAAAGAAGAAAGAGGAAGAGGAAGATAAAGAAGAAAAGGAAGATGAAGAGGCATAAGAGGAGGAAGAAGAGGCGTTTTTCCCATGACCCGTGGGTTGGGTTCCGTGTGGAGTATGGTTTTAGGCCAGCCGAATGTGACCATAGTTCAACCAGCGACTGCTAGCCCCCAGAAGGCTTTAAATTAACAAGCTTGGGCTTTCTAGAAAGGCCTGAATCTTGGCATTATAATGAGCCATCAAGTAAGAAAATAAATTAAAGCTAGCCAGAGATACAAGCCTCCATATGGTGGGCAGTTTCTGAACTACGACCTCACAAAAGCTATCCAATATTGCCCACACTTGATCTTTAATTTTAGGCTGCCAGATTTTGCTAGGATAGAATGCCCATGCTTCTTACAAAGAAGGGAATCCAAGCTTTCATTTGATGTACAACTTGTGTGATTTGAACTGGGTTTAAGAAAAATACAGGAGGAAACGTAAGACTGTACAATAGGACGGTTTCAGGCCTGTGAAAATCAGCCGAATGTGACCATAATTCAACCAGGGACTGCTAGCCCCCAGAAGGCTTTAAATTAACAAGCTTGGGCTTCCTAGAAAGTACCCTCAGTAACGGTGAGTGAAGAGGGAAGAGCCCAGCGCCAAACTGCGGCAGCCTGAAGGTGCACATCAAGACTGTGATCTGCTATCCGGAGAGGACGGGAAGCTCCCACCAGGATTTCTCTCAATGCTGTCCACCTATCAGACGGATTTCTCTGTCCAGCTCAGAAGAAAAAGAATAAAATAAAGAAGAAAGAGGAAGAGGAAGATAAAGAAGAAAAGGAAGATGAAGAGGCATAAGAGGAGGAAGAAGAGGCGTTTTTCCCATGACCCGTGGGTTGGGTTCCGTGTGGAGTATGGTTGCTATACTGAAACTTAAATTGACTGAAGGGCACCACCAGGAGTGGAGCCTGCTGCTTAATTTGACTCAACACGGGAAACCTCATCCAGCCCAGACACTGAAAGGATTGACAGATTGACAGATTTATAGCTTTCTCATTTCTGTGGGTGGTGGTGCATGGCCATTTTTAGTTGGAAGTGCGATTTGTCTGGTTAATTCAATGTTGTGGGAATTTTGATTTTATATTCCTGGTATTACCTTCAGAAATAACTCAGGCAGAGACAAAAGAGTTAATATCCAAGCCAACGTCAGTTTACTTCATCTGCAGAGAAGGATCCTTGCAAGTCAAGGCAGCAACATCAAGGATAAGGACAGTTTCTGATTCGGTGGCTTTTATACGAGAACATTGTGACGTTCTTCTCCCCCCGCACTGATTTACACATCTGCTGGAAGTACTGCAAATTCCCCAACCACAAGACTTACTACAGATGTAATTCCCGCCTTCCAACCTCCAGACATAAGCCAGTCCCAGCAGGAATGCCACTGCTGGTGCGAGGTCTCGCTGTTGTGCATCAGATGTGTCATTCAAACGTTGCAAGGCTTGATCAGTCACCCCTCCTGCCTCATCATTGGCGGGTATATAGGTACATCACGCCCAACAAGCTCATTTTTTTATGAATGAGTCCGGAGTTTCTACTGACTTGGAGGATAAATAAAATCTTCACCGGGTTTGAGACGGACGGGCTATAGATGCCACGCCCCCCTTTGTAGCCGGACTCCCTCCAAGTCTATCCTGACTCACCCAAATGTACTTATATACCCGCTGGAGGGGAAGATACCACCTTACAATCTGACTGATGTATTATTCTAGATGTATTATTGCCATCAAGTAATAAAATCAGATAATGTTAGCCAGAGATACATGCCTCCATATGTTGGACAGTTTCTGAGCTACGACCTCCCAAAAGCTATCCAATATAGCCCACACTTGATCTGTAATTTTAAGCTGCCAGATTGTGCTATGATAGAATGCCTATGCAGGTTACAAAGAAGGGAATCCAAGCTTTCATATGATGTACAACATGTGTGATTTGAACCAGGTTTAAGAAAAATACAGGAGGAAAGGTAAGACTGTACAGTAGGATGATTTCAGGCTTGTGAAAATCAGCCGAATGTGACCATAATTCAACCAGGGACTGCTAGCCCCCAGAAGGCTTAAAATTAACAATGTTGGGCTCAATAAAATCATGCATTTTAATTTAGGAGTCCCCTTATTAAAGTGATCTTGCATTTAATACGATGATGACGTATTGTTTTATGTTTTGATTTAAGTTATTTTGCCACAGTAACAGTAAAATTACAACAGTTTCCCATAAAATCCCATTGCCAGTATCAGTATTATAAATATTGGTTGCAATCCATGGGTCAAAATCGATTTCCTCTCTGCCTCATACGTCTGCAGAGGGGAAATTTCAGAAGTCCAGGATTGCGTCGACCAATATTCTTCAGCGTCGTGTGAACACAAAAACCCTCAGTTCTGCAAACCGGAGGTTCCCACTGACTGCGTGCAAACCGCGGGACTGTGCAAACAGCCCTCTAGTCAGTCGGTTCCTCAAATAGCGAGTGTCACTTAATCTGGGTGTGCGTCGACTTCGCGACACAGACTCAATTTGCAGAATTTAACTTGTTTCTTTTCGCTCTCTATCACCACCAGTGTGGATTTACAACAAAATGCACAAAAGGTTCTGCTTACCTCTATTATGACCTGTCGTGAAGTGTCTGGCTATTGTCGTCAAGCCTCGACATGAGCCATGTCATTTTAAACAGACACCCCACTCAAAGAACAGCAGGCATATACTTTACAGTCGACAGAGATGAGAAAAAAAATTCTTACCTTTGCCATTTTGTAATAAAAAAAGCTGCTCGAGTGTAAATCTGCACTCGCTATTGTATACTGCTCAGCAAAATAAGGGGTGGCATGCAAGAACACAGTATAACTCGCAGTCCACCCCTTACTTTTTTGATCAGTATAGATCTGCCAGTCTCCTAGAATGTTCTTTCCCAGGGCGTTGCTTCAAAGATCTCAGCTTTTGCACTCAGAAGTAAATAACCATGTAACAAAAAATAGGATAAAATCATCTCAGAACCGAGTCGCTAGCATTTCATCTGAATTTGTGCTATGCATACAAACGATGCCTCAAATGAAATGGGACAGTCCACAGATTCAAAAGATATGAGGCTTTTCATTTTAAACTGACACTACATTCAAAGAACAGCAGGCATATACTTTACAGTCAACAGAGATGAGCAAACAAGAATTCTTACCTTTCCAGATTGAAGTCCGTCTGATAGGTGGACAGCATGAAGACAAATCCTTGTGGGGGCTTGCAGTCCCTGGTTAAACTACAACTACAACTATAAATACAACTTCAACTACTACTACTACTACTACTCAAATTCATTCTTCATCTTCTTCCACTTCCTCCTCTTCTTCGTTTACTTCATCTGCAAGGATCCTTCCCTGCAAGTCAAGGCAGCAACATCAAGGATAAGGACAGTTTCTGGTTCATTTGATGTACAACGTGTGTGATTTGAAGCAGGTTTAAGAGAAATACAGGAGGAAAGGTAAGACTGTACAGTGCTAGCCCCCAGAAGGCTTAAAATTAACAAGCTTGCGCTCCCTGAGAAGGCCTGAATCTTAGCTTTATAATGTGCCATCAAGTAATAAAATCAGATCATGCTAGCAAGAGATACAAGCCTCCATTAGCTGCTCGAGGGTTAATCTGTGCTTGGTATTGTATACTGCTCAGCAAAATAAAAAGCATGCGCAAAGAACACATTATAACTCTGCGCTTACCCTTTATTTTTTTGATCAGTATAGATCTGCCAGTATCCTAGAATTTCTTTCCCAGGGCGTTGCTTCAAAGATCTCAGCTTTTGCACTCAGAAGTAAATAGTCCTGTACAAAATATAGGATAAAATCATCTCAGTACTGAGTCGCTAGCATTTCAACTGAATTTGTGCTATGCATACAAACGATGCCTCAAATGAAATGGGACCGTCCACAGATTCAAAAGATATGAGGCTTTTCATTTTAAACTGACACTACATTCATACTCTCACCAAAACCCAAAGACTTTGGTTTGGCTCTTGGGAATAACGGGACCCCATCAATAAGGCAGGTCCTCCTCTATAACCAGAAATAAGTCCTTCTGATAGGTGGACGGCATTGCGAAAAATCCTGGGGGGGGGGGGGGGGGGGGGGGGGGGTAGAGTATGGTTGCAAAGCTGTAACTTAAAAGGAATGGTCAGAAGTCAATTACAACCAGGGACTGGTAGGCCCCACAAGGATTGTCCACCTATGAGATGGACTTATTTCTGGTCAGAGAGAAGGACTTGGCATTGTTTATGACCATGGGCAACTCGCGATCTGGCGCCGTTACCCCAAGACCCAAACCAAAGTCTCTGCAGCCATACTCTCACCAGAACCCAAAGACTTTGGTTTGGCTCTTGGGAATAACGGGACCGGGTCACTAGTGTGCATCTATTAGGCAGGTCCTCCTCTCTAACCAGAAATAAGTCCTTCTTGTAGATGGACGGCATTGAGAGAAATCCTGGTGGGGGCTTCCAGTTCCTGGTTATAATTGACTTCCGTCAATTCCTTTTAGTATCAGCTTTGGAACCATACTCCCACCAGAACACAAAGACTTTGGTTTGGCTCTTGGGAATAACTGGACCCCATCAATAAGGCAGGTCCTCCTCTATAACCAGAAATAAGTCCTTCTGACAGGTGGATGGCATTGAGACAGATCCTGGTGGGGGCTTCCAGTTCCTGGTTGTAATTGACTTCCAATTCCTTTTAGTATCAGCTTTGCAACCATACTCCCCCCGGAACGAGAAGAAACACTTTGAACTGGGCCCAGGAAACCAAAGACTTTGGGTTCCAGGGGAGGGGGGAGGTGTATGGTTGCAAAGCTGTAACTTAAAGGAATTGACGGAAGTTAATTACAACCAGGGACTGGTAGGCCCCACAAGGATTTTCCACCTATGAGATGGACTTATTTCTGGTCAGAGAGAAGGACTTGGCATCGTTTATGACCATGGTCAACTCGCGATCCAGCGGCGTTACCCCAAGACCCAAACCAAAATCTTTGCAACTACACTCTCACCAGAACCCAAAGACTTTGGTTTGGCTCTTTGGCTCAAGGCAGCAACATCAAGGCCCGAAAGAAACTAAGCAAGAGCAAAATTAAGGCAAACAAGGATAAACAATTAAAAAAATCAAATGGATCAACAATAATGAAATAAATCAAAAGATGATTCCAACATTTTCCCCGTTTATAATTTTTTTTTTATTTTTATTTTTTTAGCCCGCCACCACCCCCCCTCTTTGGGGACAACTTTGTATTTAAGTCCGGCAAAATAATAATGATATATTAGTCCCCCCAGGAATCTGCAGAGAAAAAGTGTTGATTCCGCGGAAAACATTCCTGATTCTGCGGAGAGCAATTCTTGATTCCGCGGCTCGAAAGTTGATTATCCGCGGGCATTAAAAAAACCCTAAAATGACCAGTTGTAAAGCAAATCTATGTAATAATGAAGCAAAAATTCTCTTATGAAATTATTTGCAATACCAAAACACTGCGGAACATTTTGGTTATAAAATAAGCAGCATCAATATTCTTTTTGTCCCTCTTGAGCAGATTTATTTGCATAACTTAAAAAGTGCAAAACATTTCACCAAACTATGGGTGAACGAGGCTTAGTAACTGAACAAGTGCCAAAGATCAAAGTAAAGATTTAAACAAAGTGTACACTATTCACTGTATCCTCAGGATATTGTAAACGTTACTGCATACTATAGACTGTATAAAAGGATGGAAGAAGCTACCGTGATGTCACCCACTGGTTCGAAGATGAAGAAGTGAATCGAAGATCCGGGGAGGAACGTGGCTCTGGATCTGACCGTATCGGACGAGGACCAGAGGATAGCGACGCCCCAGAAGCATATTCTGGCTTTATACTTTATTCTAGTTTAAATGGGACCATAATTCACGAAAATGAATGTCATGATATATCGAAGGAGACCTGAAACTTGCTATAGCTAACATAAAATGATGTGAAAAATCATTATTTAAATTAAAAATCAGGTCGGAAGGTAGGATCATTTTCTCATAGACTTCTATTGCATTGAACTTCTTTCTGCAACCACTGACGTCGCCATCTGCTGGCCATTAAATAGAATGCCATTCTACGGTACTTCCACATGGGCTTCTTTTTTCAAATCAGGGTGCTGCGTCCATCTTTTTACATAGTTTATGCTGCATACAGCAGAAAAAAATCAGTTTCCGTAACCAGCAGCACCAGCTGTGAGTCTTAGATCCCGTTAATCTTACCGCAAAATCTAGCGGCCGGGATGAAAAATACATGTAAAATATAAAATTCTGCACCTCGCCCTATATTCCGCGGACTGCTCTGATTTCCGCGGAGGGCTTTGAATTCCGCGGTAAATTCCGCGATCGCGGAATCGCGGATTCCTGGGGGGACTAATATATCACCTCTTGAGCGAGGGACTAAACGAAGAAAAAATAGAAAAGAAAAAATATATAATATAGCAATGAAAGGAAAAAACCTAGAAAAATAAAGAACGTAACCACACACCAACAAATCTCAAAGCCATCAATCCTCCAGTGAACCCCCGTTTATAATTTTTTTTTTTTTTTTTAGCCCGCCACCACCCCCCCTCTTTGGGGACAACTTTATTATTTTGCCGGACTTAAATACAATGATATATCACCTCTTGAGCGAGGGACTAAACGAAGAAAAAATAGAAAAGAAAAAAATATATAAAATAGCAATGAAAGGAAAAAAACCTAGAAAAATAAAGAACGTAACCACACACCAACAACTCTCAAAGCCATCAATCCTCCAGTGAACCCCCGTTTATAATTGATTATCTGCCGTCATGCCACTTCTCTCAATTTTCAGCATGTGTTAAATTCACTGGGAAGAGGTGCCATCATATCGCCACTGCCCTCTATCCTTTTATTCAAACAAACCCCCCCAACTCAATTACATTGTTGTATGATTTCTTCAGCTCCTCGGGCAGAGTAAACATCTCATTGTCCTGTAATAGAAACATCTGATATTGCGGATTAGTACTCAGTACTCTATATCATTCCTTTAATAATGGGAATACCTCAGCAACTACAGAAGAGCAGTACTGCAAATTCCCCAACCACAAGACTTAAAGAAGTAATTCCCGCCTTCCCACCTCCAGATATAAGCCAGTCCCACAAGGACTACCACTGCTGGTGCGAGGTCTCGCTGTTGTGCATCAGATGTGTCATTCAAACGTTGTGAGGCTTGATCAGTCACCCCTCCGGCCTCATCATTGGCGGGTATATAGGTACATCACGCCCAACAAGCTGGGAAAACCCCGCCCTGTGCTTCCGTCAATAGATCTAATACCATTTGATTTTGTAATGTCATTAATCGTAGATATGGCGGCTGGTAGGTGTGTGCACACATAATCAGAATGGTTGGCAGCATGTGCTGATCTATTAGCATATCTCCACCACAAATTAGTAGCATACACATGTGAGGGATTGTCTGCTTGAGGCAAGAGATCACCCACCCCCACATACCTCCTTGCTCTGGGGGAGGTCAATCTCCAGCCTGTATTCACAGCACACGTTTAAAATAAGCAGACACAAAGAGAGGCAAGCCATGAAAATAGAAAAAAGTAGTGTATAACCTGACCTACTACAACATGGCCAGCCATGTAGATGTAGATACCACCATGCTCCAAAGGGCCCTTTTCAATCATGTGCACTGAATGTATGGTATTAGATATGACTATGACTATGACTATGGAGATGTTAACTAGCTGCTGGAATGCAGCCTGAAGATGTACATCAAGACTGTGATCTGCTACCCGGAGAGGACGGGAAGCTTACACCAAGACTTGAGTCGATGCTGTCCACCTATCAGACGGACTTCTCTGTCCAGCTCAGAAGAAAAAGAAGAATAAAAAAAAGTAAGAAGAAAAAGTAGCAGAAAAAGTAAAAGAAACAGTAGGCTCATTAAATCAGTTATGGCTGGGCGTGGGAGCTCCTCCAGCTCACAGCCTGTAGGTGTCACCAAGATTGCAAAGTCAGTCATCACTCCTTTAGCAGAGCCCATCATCTCCATCTTCATGCTCTCAACCTATCAGACGGACTTCATTCTGGTCAGAGAAGGAAAAGCAAAACACCGAAGTCTTTGGGTTCTGTGTGGAGTATGGTTGCAGTCCTGAAACTTAAAGGAATTGACTGAAGGGCACCACCAGGAGTGGTAGCTCACACCCAGACTTCTCAATGCTGTCCACCTATCATATGGACTAATCTCTGTCCAGCTCAGAAGAAAAAGAAAAAGAATAAGAAAAAGAAAAAGAAGATGAAGAGGAAGAGGAGGAAAAGAAACAAACCAGGGTTCCCTCAGTAACGGTGAGTGAAGAGGGAAGAGCCCAGCGCCAAACTGCGGCAGCCTGAAGGTGTACATCAAGACTGATCTGTTACCCGGAGAGGACGGGCAGCTCACACCAAGACTTGTGTCGATGCTGTCCACCTGTCAGACGGACTTCTCTGTCCAGCTCAGAAGAAAAAGAAGAAAAAAGAAAAAGTAGCAGAAAAAGAAAAAGAAGAAACAGTAGGCTCATTAAATCAGTTATGGCTGGGAGTGGGAGCTCCTCCAGCTCACAGCCTGTAGGCGTCACCAAGATCGCAAAGTCACATCTCCATCTTCATGCTCTCAACCTATGAGACGGACTTCATTCTGGTAAGAGAGGGAAAAGTTCTGTGTGGAGTATGGTTAGAAGTATATAGTAGAAGTAGTAGTAGTAGAAGTAGAAGTAGTAGTGGTAGTAGTAGTAGTAGAAGTAGTAGTAGAGGAGGAAAAAGAAGAGGAGGAAGTGGAAGAAGATGAATAATTAATTTAAGCATTACTAAGCGGAGGAAAAGAAACAAACTAGGATTCCCCCAGTAACGGTGAGTGAAGAGGGAAGAGCCCAGCGCCAAACTGCGGCAGCCTGAAGGTGTACATCAAGACTGTGCTCTGCTACCCAGAGAGGACGGGAAGCTCCCACCAGGATCTCTCTCAATGCAGTTCACCGATCAGAGGAAGAGGAGGGAGGAAGAAGAGGAGGAGGAAGAAGAGGCGTTTTTCCCATGACCCGTGGGTTGGGTTCCGTGTGGAGTATGGTTGCTATACTGAAACTTAAATTGACTGAAGGGCACCACCAGGAGTGGGAGCTCTCACCAAGTCCTTACGCAATGCTGTCCACCTATCATACAGCACAGGAAGAGGAAGAAGAATGAATTTAAGCATTACTTAGCGGAGGAAAAGAAACAAACCAGGATTCCCTCAGTAATGGCGAGTGAAGAGGAGAAGAACCCAGCGCCGAACCGCGGCGTACTTCTTTTTTCTTTGTGAAGGGCAGGGTACCCTGGAATGGGTTTGCTTAGTTACAGGGGGCTGAGCTTGGAAAGCGTCAGGGTTCCGGCACAGCCGGTGGGCTCTCGCTGGCCCTTGAAAATCTGGGGGAGATGGTGTAAATTACATAGTAGTAGTAGTACTAGTAGTAGAAGAGGAAAAAGAGGAAGATAGAGGAAGAAGAGAAAGATGAGGATGAAGAAGAGGAGAAGTAGAGGAAGAGGCGGCGTTTTTCCCATGACCCGTGGATTGGATTCCGTGTGGAGTATGGCTGCTATACTGAAACTTAAAGAAATTGACTGAAGGGCACCACCAGGAGTGGGAGCTCCCACCAAGACCTGTCCCAATGCTTTCCACCTACCATATGGACTTCTCTGTCCAGCTCAGAAGAAAAAGAATAAGAGGAAGAGGAAGAAGAAGAAGAGGAAGAGGAATGAATTTAAGCATTACTAAGCGGAGGAAAAGAAACAAACCAGGATTCCCTCAGTATTCCAGGATTCCCTGGAATGGGTTTGCTTAGTTACAGGGGGCTGAGCTTGGAAAGTGTCACGGTTCCGGCACAGCCGGTGGGCTCTCGCTGGCCCTTGAAAATCCGGGGGAGATGGTGTAAATTACATAGTAGAAGTAGTAGTAGTAGTGGAGGAAGAAAAAGAAGAAGAGGAGGAAGAGCAGGAAGTGGAAGATGAAGAATGAATTTAAGCATTACTAAGCGGAGGAAAAGAAACAAACCAGGATTCCCTCAGTAACCCTACGACCTCCCAAAAACTGACAAACATCTACCAAATAGATAGCTCTTTTCCAACCATAAACCATGCCAACTAGCGATCCGGCGGCGTTATTCCCATGACCCGCCAGGCAGCGTCCGGGAAACCAAAGTCTTTGGGTTCCGGGGGGAATATGGTTGCAAAGCTGAAACTTAAAGGAATTGACGGAAGGGCACCACCAGGAGTGGAGCCCGCGGCTTAATTTGACTCAACACGGGAAACCTCACCCGGCCCGGACACGGAAAGGATTGACAGATTGATAGCTCTTTCTCGATTCTGTGGGTGGTGGTGCATGGCCGTTCTTAGTTGGTGGAGCGATTTGTCTGGTTAATTCCAATAACGAACGAGACTCCGGCATGCTAACTAGTTACGCGGCCCCGAACGGCCGGCGTCCAACTTCTTAGAGGGACAAGTGGCGTACAGCCAGACGAGATTGAGCAATAACAGGTCTGTGATGCCCTTAGATGTCCGGGGCTGCACGGGCGCCACACTGAGTGGATCAGCGTGTGTTTACCCTTCAAACGTTGCAAGGCTTAATCAGTCACCCCGCCTGCCTCATCATTGGCAGGGTATATAAAGTGGGGCAAAAAAGTATTTAGTCAGGCACTGATTTTGCAAGTTCTCCTACTTAGAAAGATGAGAGAGGTCTGTAATTTTCATCAGAGTACACTTCAACTATGAGAGATAAAATGAGAAAAAAAAATCCAGGAAATCACAATGTCGGATTTTTAAAGAATTTATTTGTAAATGATGGTGGAAAATAAGTATTTGGTCACCCACAAACAAGCAAGATTTCTGGCTCTCACAGACCTGAAACTACTTCTTTAAGAAGCTCTTCTGTCCTCCACTCGTTACCTGTATTAATGACACCTGTTTGAACTCGTTATCTGTATAAAAGACACCTGTCCACAGCCTCAAACAATCAGACTCCAAACTCAACCATGGCCAAGACCAAAGAGCTGTTGAAGGACACCAGGAAGAAAATTGTAGACCTGCACAAGGCTGGGAAGAGTGAATCTACAATAGGCAAGCAGCTTGGTGTGAATAAATCAACTGTGGGAGCAATTGTAAGAAAATGGAAGACATACAAGACCACTGAATCTCCCACGATCTGGGGCCCCATGCAAGATCTCATCCCGTGGGGTCAAAATGATCATGAGAACAGTGAGCAAAAATCCCAGAACTACGCGGAGGGACATGATGAATGACCTGCAGCGAGCTGGGACCAAAGTAACAAAGGCTACCATCAGTAACACACTACGCTGAGAGGGACTCAAATCCTGCAGCGCTAGGCGTGTCCCCCTGCTTAAGCCAGTACATGTCCAGGCCCGTCTGAAGTTTGCCAGAGAGCATATGGATGATCCAGAGGAGGATTGGGAGAATATCATGTGGTCAGATGAAACCAAAATTGAACTTTTTGGCAAAAACTCAACTCGTCGTGTTTGGAGGAAGAAGAATGCGGAGTTGCATCCCAAGAACACCATACCTACTGTGAAGCATGGGGGTGGGAACATTATGCTTTGGGGCTGTTTTTCTGCAAAGGGGACAGGACGACTGATCTGTGTCAAGGGAAGAATGAACGGGGCCATGTATCGTGAGATTTTAAGCCAAAACCTCCTTCCATCAGTGAGAGCATTGAAAATGAAACGTGGCTGGGTCTTCCAGCATAACAATGATCCCAAACACACTGCTTGGGCAACGAAGGAGTGGCTCCGTAAAAAGCATTTCAAGGTCCTGGAGTGGCCTAGCCAGTCTCCAGACCTCAACCCCATAGAAAATTTGTGGAGGGAGTTGAAAGTCCGAGTTGCCCAGCGACAGCCCCAAAACATCACTGCTCTAGAGGAGATCTGCATGGAGGAATGGGCCAAAATACCAGCTACAGTGTGTGCAAACCTGGCAAAGACCTACAGGAAACGTTTGACCTCTGTCATTGCCAACTAGGGTTATGCTACAAAGTATTGAGTTGAACTTTTGTTATTGACTAAATACTTATTTTCCACCATTATTTACAAATAAATTCTTTAAAAATCCTACAATGTGATTTCATGGATTTTTTTTTTTCATTTTGTCTCTCATAGTTGACGTGTATCTCTGATGAAAATTACAGACCTCTCTCATCTTTCTAAGTAGGAGAACTTGCAAAATCAGTGCCTGACTAAATACTTTTTTGCCCCACTGTAGGTACATCACGCCCAAAAAGCTTAATGAATGAGTCCGGAGTTTCTACTGACTTGGAGCGTAAATAAACTGTTCACCGGGTTTGAGACGGACGGGCTCTATATGCCACGCCCCCCTTTGTAGCCGGACTCCCTCCAAGTCTATCCTGACTCACCCAGATGTACTTATACACCCGCTGGAGGGGGAGATACCACCTTACAATGTGACTGATGTATCCACGCCTCCCTCTCCTGGATTTTTACTGCAGTCGTTGTGGTCAGGAGCACTTGATATGGACCCTTCCACGCCAGTTTCAATTTCCTCTCTGCCTCGTACATCTGCAGAGGGGAAATTTTAGAAGTCCAGCATTTCGTCGACCAATATTCTTCAGCGTCGTGTAAGAACACAAAAACCCACAGTTCTGCAAACCGTAGGTTCCCACTGACAGCGTGCAAACCGCGGGACTGTGCAAACAGCCCTCTAGTCAGTCGGTTCCTCAAATAGCGAGTGTCACTTAATCTGGGTGTGCGTCGACTTCGCGACAAAGACTCAATTTGCAGAATTTAACGTGTTTCTTTTCGCTCTATCACCACCAGTGTGGATTTACAACAAAATGTAAAAAAGGTTCTGCTTACCTCCCTTATGACCGGTCGTGAAGTGTCTGGCTATTGTCGTCAAGCCTTGAAAGCAGAAAGCTTTTACACACCTATAAAGATATAGAAACTAAATTTCACAATCTAAAACTAAGCAAAGTCATGCATACATCATATATGTTCACACTTTACACTCTGATATTTTTCAGCCAATGTTGATATCAGGGGAATTGCGTCGATAGGGACGCAATTCTCCTAATCTCACATTTTGTGAAAATGACAGGTCAGCTTTTGCAAACCTATTTACCGATACAAATCTTATCTCCAAATACTCACTGCCACTTATATCTGCATTACATATGTTTTTTTGTGTGTGTGTGTGTGTATTTTAAAGGAATTGCTCAAAATAATTTGAAATCAACCAAAAATATTTTTTTTTTTACCATCACTATTTGTATACAATTTTTTTCTGAACTAGTAATAAGAATTACAAAATGTTTAAGACAAACAAAACAACACAGATAAACAGAGTGAACACTTTGAACAAATGGTGCTGAAATTGGTCCTAAAAACATTAAACGTTTGCTTGAATAGACGTGAAACTCACCAAGTGGTCATTGGTGTTCCTTGATGTCATTAAAAAATATGTAAAAAAATAAATATATATATAAAAGCGATTGTTTTTGCCATGTTAATAATGCAATAAAAGACTACCATCCTTGCGTCAATTGGCCAGGAGGCTTAAAAACTGTCAAGCAGAGGCTTACACATGGATGCCAAGATAGCAAAGATTATTGAATCAATGTTGATTAGATGTCAGGCATACTCGTTGAATCAATGTTAATCTCTGACGTTGCTTTCAAATTGATCTTGCACGTTGTTTCTGCCATTGATTCCACATCTAAAAACTGACCATTTCTAAACGAAAAATCAATGTTGATTCAACTCTAGATCTTCAATGCTGATTTGGAATTGATCTTGCTGGTTGTTTCTGTCATTGAATCCCCATTGAAACATTGACTAGTTTTTACTCAAAATCAATGTTGATTCAACATTTGATTTCCAATGTTGATTTTGAATTGATGCTCCTTTGATTGTACTACTAAAAAAACAGAACTGATGCCAATAACTGATTTGCCTGGGCTACAGCTTCATATAAAAGACAATACAACAGACTTATTATCCCCCGCCAGCACGAAGTGGGAGGGGGATATAGGTTTGACCTCCGTCCGTCTGTCCGTCCGTCCGAGATAAAGGGGACAGCTTTACTCAGAAACTACTACAGATACAGTAACTATGTTTGGTGTGTAGCATCAGACCATAAAGGCCTTGATCGAGTTCGAAAATAAGAAGCGCACGATTGGCGGGGGATGTTGTAGACCATGTCGACTTGTTTAAGAAAGAATTTATTTAAAAATTACATCATCTAAAATTTCATCTGAATTTCTCAAGAAATTGAATGGCTTTTTATAGCTATTCATAAAGGAAGGGGTGGAGCAAACACATTTGACCCGTTCGAGTTGAAATATATAAGTACCACCATTTAGTCATTTCTATTGAGACAAGGCTTCATGAAATCCTCTGGAAACAGCTATTTAACCACAACAAAAGAAACCGTCACCATGTTAGTCAGTTCTGAATGTCTTAAAAAATGTGATATCTGTCGTGTTTCAGGTCCTGGCAGAGAATACTGGCCGTTGCATGTATCATTTAAATCATTGTATTTTGTTCATATTTACATTTTACACAGAATCCCAACTTTTTTGGAATAGGGGTTGTAAAAATTAGGAGAGTGTATCTGAGTATGATACGGATCACACGCGCACACAACACAAACTGAACATGGACAAGATGGTATTTTACGCACACACGCGCGCGCACACACACACACACACCATCTTATCAGTGTCCAATTTAAATGTGCAATTTGGAACAAACACAGCTGGGGAGCAAGAGAGAAACTTGCTCTTGTTCATGTTAATGTTCAGTTCGCATCCCGCTACTTGTTAGGTTTACAATGCTTTTTCATTAAACCAAACATAAATTTATATGGGTAACACCACAGATGTCAGACACTCTAGGTAATAATATAATGTTCCAAACACCAACAAGCAATTTACTTCAGAGAGTGTTCTAAAATTACTCATCGTCAATATGATGCATGAACTCCACTATCGAAAATATGAGTGGATTTAAACATTTTATGACATTAAAATAAGTGTTATATTGTAAGAGGAAAATTCAGGGGGTCATAGAAACACAATTTTAAAAGCGAAATCACAAAAAAAAAAATAAAAATTTGCCTCGGTGCTTTATGAGTTGGCGATGCTCAAATTCTGGAACACAAAACAGACAAAAAACAAAGCAGTCAATAAAGCTTTTACTAACTACCCTATACTATATTAGGGCCACTTCATAGTCAATTCCAAAGCCTATGATAGAAGTGGAATGATTGGGGAAAGTTTAGGGGCCTATATGCACTCAGCCCCTGCAGGTGGTAAGACTCAGTATCCAGTGTGAGCCGCCACAGTTACCTCTGATCCATTCGTCTCTGTGCTCCTCCTTCACGCTCAGGCGCGTAGCGGAGCCACTTTTTAACTGCGTCACTGAAAGTGAGATGTGTGACATCCTTGAAACGGTGCCTTAGAGATTCTAATATTTAAAAAAAAGAAAACGTTAACATGCATGATGAGATGCAGCAGTGGCTATGATGAAATACAAACTAAGTTGTCAAAAAATGTCAAAAGCATAATGCAATGATTTGCAAATCTCACAAAGCCACAATTTACTCATAGCAGTTGAAAGACATTTTACCATTTCATGACAAATATCACCTCATTTTGAAACTGATAGAAGTAACACATCTCAAAAAAGTTGGGACAGGGGCAACAGAAGGCCGTAGAAGTGGTACTAATAAAAATTGGGCCTCGCTGAAGTGGACAATACCCCTCAGCCCCGAAGGTCACTGCTGCAAGGTCAAAGGTCAAACTGGGACGAAACCTCAAAAAGGCATGCTTAGCCCCCATGGGGAGTCCATGAACTTCCTAACCCAAGCGGTTACAGAGAAATAGCCCGGACAAAATTTGCAGCTGCCCGCCCTCCCACCGAAGGGACAACAATACCCCTCGTGCCCTTGTCGGGCTGAGAGGTAAAAACTGCTGGAGGAGCATTTTTCAACTAATTAGGTTAATTGGAAAAAGGTCAGTAGCATGACGGAGTATAAAAACAGCATTTTAGAGAGGCAGAGTCTCTCAGAAGACGAGCAGAGGGTTCACAGATCTTCAGAAAACCCCGTCTAAAAATTGTGGACCAATTTCAGAAAAATGCTCCTCAATGTAAAATTGCAAAGACTTTGAATCTACAGTACATAATATCATCAAAAGATTCAGGGAATCTGGAGAAAATCGGACAAAGGCCAAAGGTCAATATTGGATGCTCATGAACTTCAGCCCACAGGTGGCACTGCATTAAAAACAGGCATGACACTGCATTGGAATTCACTGTATGGGCTCAGGAACACTTCCAGAAATCATTGTCTGTGAACACAGTTTACCATGCAATCCACAGATGCAATTAGAATCTGTATCATGCAAAGAAGAAGCCATATGCGAACATGATCCAGAAACGTTGCCGTCTTCTCGGAGCCAAAGCTCATTTGCTTCAGACTGAGGCAAAAAGGTAAAATTGTCCGGTAATAAGATGAATCAAAATCTGAAATTCTTTTTGGAAACCACGGACACCATGTTGTGCAACTTAAGAGGAGAGGGACCTTCCAGCTTGTTATCAGCGCTCAGTTCAAAAGCCTGCATCTCTGATTGAAAGGAGTTGCATTCGTGCCTGTGGCGTGGACAGCTTACGCATCTTGGAAGGCATTATCAATGCTGAAAAATATATAGAGATGTTACAACAACATATGCTCCCATCGAGACATGGTCTCTTTCAAGAAAAGGAGAGAGAGAGTAAGCCTCATCTGAGCCTAGTGGCCCATCGTGCTGGTGCTTAACCCCGATTTTATACCACGAAGGAACAAGGAATTTTACTACTCCCCCTGGATGGGATGCCAGTCCATCGCAGGTACTCCCCCAGCTCTTAGTCAAGTTTCCCAGACTATTTTCTGGTACCCATTTATACACCTGGGTAGAGTGAGGTGTGAAGTGGAGTGTGGGAGTGAAGTGTTTTGCCCAAGAGCACACCGCGAAGGCCGTGGCCAGGGCTTGAACTCAGGACCTTTTAATCCCAACCACATAACTGCATCATTCACAACAGCATGGCTTCGAAGTAGGAGAGTCTGGGTGCTGAACAGGCCTGTCTGCAGTCCAGACCTTTCAGCAATAGAAAACATTTGGCGCATCATTAAAAAAAAAAAATCCTGCAAAGACGACCAGGACTGTTGGGCAGCTGGAATCCCAAATCAGACAAGAGTGGGACATCATTCCTCCATCAAAACTCAAGCAATTGGTCTCTGCACTTCCAAGACATTTACCAATGGCTGTAAAAAGAAGAGGGATGCTACACAATGGTAAAAATGGCCCAGTCCCAACTTTACAGAGTTGTGTTGCTGCCATCAAATTCAAAATAAGCAGATTTTTTTCAACCCCATATAGGGTTGTCGATCATCTATGATTGAGCAATTCACCGGAAAAAGTTTAACAGTAAAAACCAAGTTGTACATTTGCGCGGCTTATTAAACCTGAGTGGGACCAAGTAAACTCACTGCTTATATTCCTCACAAGGAGGAACAACATATGTGCAATTAAACAGGCCGGGCACAGGCTAGAGTATGACCGTGTCTACACAGCACTCAAAGAGAGGAAATTAAATTTACTAACTTTTACAGTTTGGTTGGTTGTGAAATGTGCTCAGGAGAGGGGCTAGATGTGGACAATGGATATTCTATTGATTTTTTCTCCCAGGTAGACATATTTTGAGAATCTGAAATCATACTGAATTTTTAAAGAAAGCATTTGTCGTGATAAAACACCACAGTATTACGAATGACAAACTATTCTGATTGCTTTTTTCATTTCTATAGAACAAAGGAGTTGCTGCAATAGATTTGTGAACCTTGTAATGATTTATATTTAATATAATCTTACCAAATAAGCAGGACTGCAGCCTTGTGTTTCCAAAGGCCTGCTTTTATCCTTTTCCTGCCCAATTAAAATGACAAGCCAGCCAGTTTGTCATCATTGCTCTCAGCATCCGCCGTACAGTGCCTTCAGGGGCCATTACCACCGACCAAAGAAATTCGGGAAACCTGGAAGAAGGAGACAATGCTTAGTGTCGAATGTCTGTAAACCAGTGTTTCTCAAACCTCTCCTGGAGGACCACCTGTCCTGCATGTTTTAGATCTCTCCCTGCTCCTGCACAGGGGATTCAAATGATCAGCTCATTTATCACCCTCTAAAGCTGATTGATGACAACCTGATCATTTGAATCACCTGTGCTGGAGCAGGGAGAGATCTAAAACAAGCAGGACAGGTGGTCCTCCAGGAGAGGTTTGAGAAGCACTGCTGTAAACCAATCAGCTCAGCAGAATTTCAGTATAAAGTTTAAGTCTGAAGTTAAGGTGGTATTTTCCTTGGTCGTAAAGCCGCAAAGACACTTGCGTTACCTTTGCTCCCCCCCGCGCTGGGTGTAAGATAGAGACCTAAAACTTCTTTGACAGACTTCAAGATGAACCTAATAATCATCTCAGATTCAGACTAAAAATGCTCCCCATTTCCCAGAAGGTATCCAATTTCATGTGGCGAGTCCTTATAAATGAATGAAAGTGCATTTTAACATTGCGGTAATTGTAGGCAGTAATTCTTAATACACTGCCTGGCCAAAAAAAAAGTTGCACACTCAAATATTTAGTAGGAACCCCAGTAGCTTTGATTACAATGCATATTCGTCTTGTCATTGTTTTGACAACTATATGCAATGCCAGAACATTTCTTTTCGATCAGAAATTCCATGATTTTTGTCCAAGATCTTGTCTTCTCGACATAATGGTTGAACCACTCGGTGGTCTTGAGTACATCCCAATAACTTTTATTATGTTAAAGGTCAGGACTGTGTGGTGGAAAATTTGTTTGTGAAAATGATTCCTCCTGCTTGGTTTTGTCATTCATGGTTCTCTTTGCTAAATACAGGCCAATAACTTGCCCGTTCTGAAATACTGTAACATCGTTTCCACCGTCAGGGAATGTGTTTTCCGACATGATTTTTTTAAGAAATGAATAGCGACGTACTTCATCAGTCAGGGTTAAAATGATTATTGCCATCTGAAACATATTAATAACCGCAATAATGATCCAATTTTAGAATTTGTTCATTAACTTCCAAATGGTGACTTTTTTTTTGGCCGGACAGTGTATTTTTGCACTTACAGGAGGCAGACTTTAAAATGATGATATTACACAAGATGTTAACATTTACCATTCTCTGATGCAGAGAATCATTTTGAAGAGCCTCTTCTGCTTTCTTAAATTCCTCAAGGCTACAAAGGGGCAGTTTGATAGGAAACTCTGTGGTGGCAGCAGAGAAACTGTGCTCAGAGTGCTGCTCAGCCAGATTCACCCGGAGCTCCTCAAGTTCATGCTGAACTCCAAGAAGTGCTTGTTTGACTTCTTTTATCTCTTCAAGAAGGTGGGCCATAGAGGGAACCATTTTTCGGTCAGAAACATCTTGGGCAGATAAAAATAAAAGTACATATACAAAATTATATGAAATTGACAATGAGAATGACACTTTTCTAACATTTCAGTTGAGGGCCCAATTTTTCCACATGTGCTCCATCTGATTATATGTGAACAGACCAATCGCTGCATCTGTTCCTATTGTCCTCCAGCTGCAAGGACTACCTAGTGTTTTTTTGCCAGTGCTACACGTAAAACATGAACATCAAGGGTGTGGTTACATTTCAGGGGGCATTTTTCATGAAAGTTGGCTAGCATGGTGGGAGTATCATTTAAAGGGACATTATGATGGTACAGCAAGTAACACTCTATAGCTGCATAAATACACAAAATCAATCATGTGTCAGAAATTTTTCATATGGAGTCAACCTTTCATTTTGTTTAGATGTTTTGATAAGTTTATGGAACATGCCATGACACTTCTAGCAGATCCCTCTTTTTTTTTTTACTGAGCGTTAGCTGTATGTAACATATATGCAGAGCAGCTGGCGTAACATCACAGCTAAGCACCGAAAAGAGGCTGCTCTGTAATGTGAATATAGGCCACTGGATGGCAGTATTTACCTTTTTTTTATTCAGCTCAGACTGGAGCTATGTTTAGACATGTCCTGGACATGTCTGGGGCAAGTCCCCGAAAATTAAAAAAAAGAGGGCTAAATGTGGGTGGGGTCTGCAAAAGGGTATATAAGGAAAAGAATTGAGACAGTAAAGTAGAAGGAGAAATTGCAAGAAGAAGGATACATGTGACCAGACCTGTCATTCTGTTTAAGACCTGTGAAGTTTTCTTTTGTGGATTTTTGCCTGTGTTTGAGCATTTTTCTCACCCAGGACATCACCAAGCCACCCCACAGCAAGGGACTGTAAATATTTCTTTTTGTAGTATTCAATCTGCCATAACAGCTCTAATAAAATGGCGAGCCTCATTCAAGGGAGAATAGCCTGTTTGCTCGCACCCTTTGTTCAATATTTGAATTTCAAGGAGTTTGAATCATCTGGAAAAGATTATAAGTTGAATGTATTGTTATATGGGAATTATTTAAGCACCAAATTGTACTGAATGATAATGTCCCTTTAAACGAGGTCATGTGAGGCGATGACTGGTATCTTTCAGAGATGTGCGCCAGTCCTCGTATGATGGGGAAACTGCACCTAAACTGAAGTTTCAAATTTCACCAGAGGGTTCTGCCTGAGTGACAGCAATAATATAAATAATGGATCATAATTGAGTAGCGTTCTATTGTTTCTTCACTATTTCTGACTTGCAGGCATACATTTGGAGTTGATAATTTTTTTGCACCATGCAACATCGGCACATTACATAAACTTGGTGACAAATGTTAAGAAATTCACCTTTCATCCGGTCATTTGATTCATACCCTGGCCTGTGCATCTTTTGACCTGATGGAAATAAAACAGTAATACAATAAAATAAAGGATTACTCAATATTTCAGCCACTGGAACTTCAATACACAAAGTCAAACAAAACTGTGATCACGTAAGAGCGACAAAAACACTCATAAAAGGCAAGTTTATACTGTATGTGCGCCAAAACCAAGTAGTCTGACTCCAATCCCAAAGTACCAGGTGCCTGCCACCAGGTAGGTCCACAAGTAGTAATTGTATTATTTGGTCAATTTTTCTTGTCGCTTGATTGTAGCCATAAATATTTTGCCAAATTTGGAGATTTTATTTAACCTCTGAGATGGTTGGTGTCAAAACCTTGTTTCTTCTGGGGACTTGACACAAAATACCACTTCACTGGCATTCCTGCTGCTATTTTTTCAAACTATAGATGTGACATTAGACAATTAGATAATATCAATAAAACCATTGCAAAATTTCGATGAAGATTTTTGCTACTGAATACCTCAGGTCAAGGTCAATGGTATTGTTTTAATGCACATACGCACAAGCCCTAAATCATGGCTTAAGTCATAGTTAAAAGCATCTAATGAATTACACTACTTACTGCTTGTATTCTGAGCTGGTGACTGCATTAAGTGGTAAGTTCTCTCTGCTGCTGAGTAAGGGACACACATATCACATTTTAGAGGAAAGCTATTTCAATAATGATAACTGCATTCATGAAACAAGCAGAAACACTGGAGTATGTATGCACTATGCATTTTGTAGTCGCTAACAAAACTTCGTGAATGGTCATTAGAGGATTGGGTAATTACAAATAGGAGTGCATCAACACCACTTTTCAAAGCTGTTATTAAGCGAATGCATACCTTGTAAACCCAGCCCTCATGGGCTTATAAAACACCAAACAATCAAATAATCCAAAACCAGGACCAGGGTACAATAAAGGGTAATGTCACAACAAACTATCTTGCCTTCTTTTCCAGGCTTTAGAAATGAAATTTGCCAAAAACATCAAAATCAAACAACCGTTTCAGTTTATCCTCATCTGACCAATAAAATATATCAGGATTACGTTGTATAACATCATTAAACAGGCACTCTCTTAAATCATCATAAAGTGTGCAGTACCAGAGAAAATGGCATTTACTTTCCAAATCATTCAAGTCACACATCTCACATAATCTGTTATGTTCAGGGATGCTACTGAATTTACCAGTTTCAATGGCTAGAGGGAGAATACCAGTCCTCAATTGAGTAATCAAGGATCTTTAGTTTCGAACAAGGTTCAGGAGCAAAGTTCTCCTTAATCTGACATTTACGTTCTCAATTTGGGCTTTAACAAAACATTTTTGGTTAAAGCCAGGTCTCTTCAAACTTAAGAAGCAGCTTATTTTTAACAGAATTAATATTACAACATAAATTATTCCTGTAAATATACAGCATATCTACTTCTTTAAAGATTGAGGAGAGCTTTTTTGTCTAAGGGCAATCATGTCATTTGCTCCACATAAACACTTTGTTATTGATTCTCCCCTCTGCCATTTTAATCACTCCCCTCTGCCATTTTAATCAATCTATTCCATAAACATAGCATTTCACATTTTCGTTTCATGTATCCAGCCGATATATCCTTGAATCGCTGAGATTGGAGCGAATCCCCCAGAAAGCACCTAATGGCTCTCTTCTGTATAACATCGATAACTTTGAATTCTTTGAAGCCTGCAAGCTAGGTTGCAAGAACTAACTTCAAAATATGACAGTGGGGAGTTTATTAACTGTTTTTATCTTATTCTTATGGTTTGCTCAAATTTTTTGAATACGGTTGTATACTGTAGCTAGCTACTTATCTGTAGTCAGTGTATCAATACTGGCTACCCACCAAGCCAGACATTGGTATGAGAGCTAAGCAACGAACTGCCAAGGATGAGGAAAGAGCAAACTCTCCTTAAATATAAATCTAAATGCGCCAACCCTTTAACAAATCTTTAATTGGAGTAGAACTGGTCTCAGGTCATTGTACAAGCGGTGAAGTTGTACGCCAAAACTGGAGCAGCCACCCAAGAAATATGAAAATACAGGGGACGTGCTTGCTAACATTAAGCTAAGCAGGTGTATGGGCTGAACCTCAATATCGCGGCTCAACCTCCTCATCACTACTGCACTGACTTTGGCTTCAAACGTGCAAGATGGGAGCCTCCATATGAAGGATATTTGTCCCCATTTTTGAACAGCGCTCAGAAGTGGAGACATCCCGTCCATCTTGAAAATCAATCTATGGTTCACAGTGGTACCACAGTTGCAAAATCTATACGCAGTGTATAAAATACCTGTTGGTCTCCGAAGTAGCTCCTGGCTAAAGCTGCAACCTGGTGTCATAAAGATAACCATTCACAAACTAGAAATATTAGTTTTCGCAAACGAAAACATAGGTTATGCATCCCCCGAGAAGCCCATCCCCAGTTGAACTTAGAGACATCCTAGGCTAAGAAAATCAACAATAGAGATGGAAAGTGATAGTGCATATGTCACAGCCAATTATGCTGATGCTGTCATAGGGTGACCTTGAAAAAACAGGTTAAGGTGAAGGTCACCATACCCAACAAAATCCCCTGGGTCTGATCAGTATGGGTGGTCAATATGTAATGGCAACTCAAAACCCCCAAAATCCAAATTTAGACAATCTATCAAATGACCTTGAACAAGTAGGTGAAGGTCACCCATGTTCGAACTTGTCCAAGCCCCTCCAGAGATACATCTGTAGTATCAATTTCAAGTGTCTAGCTCAAATCCCTCCAAAGTTAGAGAGTGCACAACCCCAGAATCTCATAATCCCGGATGACCTTGAAAAATCAGGCCAAGGTCAAGGTCACCATACCCAACAAAATTCCCCTGGCTGCTCAAAATACTCTTGGAGATATTAGCAAAAACATCGGACGCAGTGGTGGCGGCTTCACGCTACTGAATACATACATGCTCCCCCTGTCGGGGGATGCATAATTAATAATTGCTCAGATTGCATAATATTTTTCACAAATTTTCCACAATATTAACATAAAATGGAAGCATTGCCCTCGTACTGCCCTTTCAATTTGCACTTGCACTTGTCCACAGATTTACTAGACTCAGAGCATGTTTTTTATTCATATTTACCTTGAGATCGACTTTGGCGAATGACATCTGGTTTCCCTGATGACTCTACACAGGGAAAGATTTTATTTAGAAGATGAAAGGACAATATACAAAACTAATGTTTACAAACTATGTGCAATGAAACCACTCCATATCAACTGGTATGTTGGACCCCCTTGAAAACGAGATGGTTCATCTCAAGGGGTAATCCATTAATAAATTTCAAGCAAATGTTCTGGCAAAACAATGTATAGGCAAGCATATTAATGTGTGAGCCAAGAAACCAAAACATACTCAATTAAAGCATGCAACATCACCTAAGCGATTCATCTGCAAGAAAACCATTGCTATTCACAAAAACGTTGTTCGCCACAACACTCAATGGCATCGTTTTCTCGAAAACACCCCACGTGTGATGAAATGTGTTACCATGAGGTCGCGCCAGTGGCCTTTCTTCCGTTTCCCAGAGTAATTCTATACAGCAGAGAGAACATATAATAAGTATGGATTGATTACTGATAAGTAATTCATGGTCAGGTGAGTACATAGAATAAATTTATGGCACCAAGAGAGGCTCTCAAAGTTCATGAGGAAAAGAAAAATATTCTCACTTTCTCACTAATGGCACAGGAGCAACTGATTAAGATGACTGACAATAGAAGCTCAAATGATATCTGCTGAAAGAAGGTCACCTTTGCTTATCTCAGGAGGTGGCAAAGGTCCTTCTAGGCTGAAGCTGCTGCCTGCTGTCAACATGGAAAGCAGTCTCAGTACAGCCACCATAACCAGTTCTTCACACAATAAGGAAAGGAAAGATCAGTGAAACATCAAAGTATCAAAGTTTTCACCATGTACACACCTGGTGGGACAACTGTAGGTGGTTGGGCCAGTTTAGTTCTCTTAATCTCAGTTTCCACCTCAAAATCAGAATTTACGTACAAGGAGTTGGGTCTGAAAAACAAATACATTAAAATGTCAGTGACAAGTGAAAACAAAGTGCTCGAATTTCGCGTCTCGGCATGCAAAAATACACATTGCAAATTTCCATTGCAAATGACGTATTTATCATCTTAGCACAGTTTGGAAGTGTCACGGTCAACAATGAAGGCGTTCGCATCACAGTACGTTGAACAGCACAACGGGGTGTGTCAGGGTATACCGTTGGCGCAGTGCAAGCTTTGTGTCTAAGCCCTGGTCCTCAAATCACACCCTACGTGGTCCGCAAATTGCTGGGTTTCCCCCTATCTTTACCTGGGAGTCAGGTGTTGCCACAGTCTAGCCAATCAGAGGCACTACCTGTTCATTTACTTGCCAGGGATAACAGAAAACCTGGGCTGGATTTGGTTTTGAGGTCCAGATTTGAGGATCCCTATGTATAAGGACTCATTACATCCCCGAACGCCGATATTATGTTTTTGGTCCGACCGCCGCTGCGCTACGCGTTTACGCGATAACTTCAGTAATATTTAAATTAGAAATTTCAAGTTTTGCATGTGAGTAAGTATCATAAAGAGGAAGAACTGATTCGATTTTGGACAATTTACGATTTCTAGATTGGCCACCAGGGGCCAAAAACTGATTTACGTGTTAACGCGATAACTTCAGTAATATTTCAATTAGAAATTCCAAGTTTTGCATATAAGTAAGTATCATAGAGAGGAAGAACTGATTTGATTTTGGACAATTTAAAATTTCGAGATTGGCCATCAGGGGCCAAAAACTGAAAAAAAATTACTGTTTTTAATCATATCTCTGGAAACATTTGCCCGACTCACCTCAAATCAAGTGTAAATGAAAGGTCGTGACCTGATGATGTGTCCTACAATGACATTAAACCTTTTTGGTTCAAAATTTTGACACAAGGTGGAGCTTTGTCACATAAAATTCACCATTTTTGCCATATCTTTGGAACTATTTGTCCAATTGACATGAAACTATGTGCAACTACAAGGTAATGACCTCACAACGTGTCACATGATGATATCATACCTGTATGGTTCAATATTTTGCCACCAGGTGGTGCTTTGTCATGGAAAAATTACCATTTTGGCCATATCTTCAGAACCATTTGTCCGATTGACCTGAAATTAAGTTCAAATGAAAGTCTATTCAAGGTCTATTCAAGTATTGGGGTATTGGAGGATTGGGGGCGTTTGGGGATATACTCCCAGTCGACGGCATAAACCTAGTTTGAATTTGAACGCACCTCAACCATCTTTCAACACAAACTATGTCAATCTATCATAGTTACACGGGAATGAACCCTGGCTTGTTGAGATGTTTGCAAATAAACACGTTGCTCGTATTGTTTTCCCTCCCTTTTTTATTCTCAGTTTCCTCATGTACCAAGCAAATGATGGTGGAGACTAATGTGAGGCTCAGTGAATACTTTCTGTGTGTTGGGGGGGAAACAAGTAAATTATTCCCCTTTAACTTTTGACTGTTTACCTCTTACAAGACTCCATTTGAGATTATATCAAGAAGTTTAGCCGTTTAAATTTCTCCAATAAAGAGTGCTGTGACATAAGCAAAATGTGTCAAAACTTTTGACTGGTACTGTATTTTTTGAGCATTCGGTTGTTAGGAAAATGGTCAGCCTAGTTGGGTTGAATAGTCAGTGCAGCCGCCAAGAGTAACCCCCTTCCAGACCACACCCTGGTATAATCTGGCCTAGGCCATAAAATGCAGCTGAATGTGGGAGGTACAATCTGCCCTGCTAGCCGAAACAACACCCTGGGTATGAAACAGGCTTGCCCACATTTCTCCCAGGTATACTCCGGACTGGGGGTACACTTTGGGCTGTTACACTGGTTCTTGCCACTCATGTTATGTTTTATTACTTGTTTGCACCCATTTCCTACCTTGATTTTCTTTTTCTTCTCCCTTCTGTCTCTTCCTCTGATTCTATGTCAGATGTCAGGCAAAACTGTTCACTATATTTATGTTCACAGTGTTTGGCCAGCTCAAACGAGTCTGCAAAAAAACACTGAAACTGGTCACTTTATCCTTTATCCCTCCTTTCAGGATAACTACGTTTTGGAACCTTAAGACTCTAGTATTGCAATATTTTGAGTAATGATTATTCCTCTAGTCAGCATTGCAGTAATTTTCTTCATTCTATCACTGCTATACTTTTCATGTATATAAACTTGTAGCCGAAACTGTAGTGCAAGGGACTTATTTACATTTATTCAGCATTTACCCAGAAAGTAATTTTGAAAGCGCAATATATTATAGCAGTTTCTGAAAATCTAGAATACAATTTCAAAGCCTGAAACATATTTACAGGTCAAATCAGGTGAAATGTCACATTTATCTGAAAGCCTGAACACTGCTTTAAAAGTAAATCCACTCACCTTTAGTAACCAGAAGGCGCACAGGTTGATATATGGTCCAATCTGTGTCAGGCTCACAGTGTTCCTGAATGGCCTTGAGAAGCTTTTGGTTTCTATATGGTGGCCAATAACAGTTCTTCTCATCAGCATTATACCAGCTGTGCGGAACAACTGCCGTTCCACCAGCTTCAAACTGCACCAAACACTACTGCACCACTTTACCTTAGATTGGCAAAAGAGAACATTAAAGAACCACATTCAAAAGTTTTAAATCACTGCAAATTGTCTAAGTTTTTTGGGGGGGAAAATAAATAAATAAAATGAAAAAAAATAAAAAATAAAATATATATATATATATATATGTATAAGAAATGACAAAACTTCTGGAGTGATTCTAAACTTTTGAATGTTAGGGTTAACATAATGGGGCTCTACATCATGTGTAGTAGAGGGATAGCTTTATAGCTGCCATTACCAGGATACAAAACACATTTCTGAGTGATGTGAGAAAGTCTGCATACTCCCAATTCTTCCCGCAAGTTGCATACCTCGTAACACCCAATATGGGATGACAGACCGGGGTAAGAGTAATAGGGCTCCTGATTCTTGAATCTCTGGTAAATAACATAAGTACCATCACTGGACTTCAGTATGTTTTTTACGACAGCAATCTCATCACCAATTTTAATGCAATTATTTCCCTGCTCAGTTGACAAAGTGAATCTGTTAGTGATGACCTTTCTATACTGCTCATAAGCCTGGAAGTGTACGGGCAAAGGGCCATCAAAGTGGACCTTGCGTAATGTAGCTTGACTGGGTGGCACTGGCACGTTAGCACTCGGAATTTCTGAAAGCCTTTTCACAATCTGTTGAAGTGGCTGGTGAGGTTTACGCAGCAGGCGTTTCATTTGACCCAAATAATTCTCAAAAGGAAAGGCGGAAATATTGTCCAGAGGTCCAAACAGTCTATACTCATCAGCTAAGTGGATGACTTGATGTATGTTAAACACAATTTCATCCTGTCCATATAACTGACCAAAGTGAGTTACAAAAGAGACCAGCAGTGAATGAGCGAAAGAGACCACTTCATCAGAAAGGCCCGGCGACATCAGCAAAAACATGCCAACATGGAACAACATAAAGTTGTCATATAATTCACTGAGAAGGCAGTCCCTAAGCACCACAGGGCCAGTGTACAACATAATGGATCTCAGCTCTGTTGCCTTCCAGCGGTCAATATCTGAGAGATATCTTGGCTTCCGACTGAATTCAACTGGCGTGTGGGGTCTTAGGTTAAGCAGCCTATTAGAAATGATGTCCACAGAATGAGAAGGAAGCCTGGTTGCCAGATTTTTGCCCCTTAACCACAGGTAAAGTAATTTTCTTGTAATCCCAAGACAGCAAAGGTGCATGTAGTCGATAGGAAACATTGAAACCAAGTTCACAATACCTGACAAAGGACCTAGTTTTCCCCCAGTGTGATGTTCCTCGTCAACCATCTCCAGAAAATCTAAATCAGTCCTCAGTTTAACATTCGTGTCTGGGTAGGTCATTTTTTTTTTCCATACTCCCTCCTGATGACATTAGTCACATCCTGAGTATCCATTGTGAGACTTCACATGTTTAATGAAAGCACGGGCAGGGGCATCACAAATAAAAGCAGAAACAAGTACTTGCAGTGTCTTCCCTTTGTGAACAATGCCATTACCCAGAATATGAACCAGATCTTGAGTAAAGCATCTCAGGTACTCAAAAACACATTTAGGTTTACTAAAGCCGCAGTAAATTCCAATTACAAAGGGAGATTTTTTGTAATCAACATCCAAGAGTCCAAGGATGGGCCAGATCTGGAGTTTGGAGCTACGGAACAGGGGAAGACCATCAATGTTGAACTGTAATTTTAATGTTTGAAGTCCAGCTGGCAAACTCAAGCATTTCAGCCTGGAGAGCAAGCCTTTGGCCAATCCAAAATGGTGATACTCACCACCCTCAATTTTGTAGTCTGCACATGATTTTTTGTGCCAAGCAATGTTCTACCATCTTTTGGGAGTTGGGGATGAAACACTCTTAAGATGGAAAGGAGGGCAGAAAGTGCCACAAGAGAGATGGAGAAGGTTGAAGCCCAGTATCGCAAACTTATGATTAAAGTGTCTGGGCTGGGCTCATTATCTTCATCAGTCTTTGTCCTCGTTTGAATTAACATCACAGTCTTTAGTGTCCTGCACTAAACCACTGTCACACTGACTGAGCCATTCCCCTTTGGAGGTAAAGGGAGCCAAACAGTCATTTTCTTGGTCAGCTGTCAATTTATGTCTTTTGTGTCCTGGCAATGTGTCATTTAAAAATGATCGGGCCTGTGACTCCAAGTTTGACTCCAAGTCTCTGCAAACTGCTTGTTTGAATTCATGAAACTCACTATACAAGCCTGTTTTCTCATTTTCAAAATCCTGCAGTATTTCATGCTCAGTCTGCTTTACTGTATCAATAATTCTGCGTCTTTTGGACCAATATGATGACATGTTCGAAATGCTTACAGTGAAAGTGGTGCAGTAGATTTCATGACTTCTGTCATCACTATTGATATGCTGCAAAAGGAAAGAAACATGTCAAATATGTATTCCATAAAATTTGATCACAATATTTATTTAGTCCTTCATTACTGCTACAATATGTTTAATTTCATAGTATGCCTAACATATACACCATAATAACATGAGTAACTTTTTACTTGGAATGTAAGCAGAACTATATCTGCATGGGCCTGTCTGGCGTAACTTTTGCAAATAATTAACTGATCACATTTAAAAAACAAATGGTTACACTTTAATGTAAGTTAATGTAATGTAAGCTCATAAGTGTGTCACCTTTTGCTTTGTGTCTCAACCAGTTTTGAAGCCATTTCAACTTCAAAAGGGCTAACAAGTCGCCAAGGACAGGCTACACTGGAACTTATGGTCGCGCTCCACCAGCCATTTCCATACTTGCCCGCGTGCATGTGTAAGTCTAATACAGTAGTTCTCAAACTCAGTCCTGGGGGACAACTGTGTGCAGGCTTTCATCGCAACCACAACTGCAGTCCCAGAATTCTGTAAAGTGCTTAATTTGTCTTAATTTGTAGCATTTAATTTGTTTAAACTCTGACTTTACATTATGCAAGAAATAGCAGAGCCTGCCATGTAGAATGAAAGCCCCATGTCCATGTTGTGTTGAAAATGCAGTGCTGCAAGTAATTGCACAAGGTTTAACATACTGACAGATCCAAGTAATTCTAAGATTAATTAATGAGCTGCTGTAGGTTGTTTCACGAGCTGAAAGTTCATTAAAATTCTTCACACAATACTAACACAATACAGATGTGAGTCATTGTTACTTGCTTTGCCATCAAACCCTTTATTTTCTAGTAAATGTATAGATTTAGAGACAATGAATCAATTATGCAAGTCAAAAGCCTGCTGATTTTATTTTTAAATTCATTGGTACATTTTTACTTCCTCTTTATTCAGCTGTCTGCCATATAGAATATGAATGCAGAAGTTTATTGTTCAAAGCAAGCACAGCAATTTTTGACAACGTTGCTTGTAAGGGTAACGAAGAGAAATTACCCTTATTAAAATTCTTGGGCTGCATTTGTAGTTGCAACTAAAACCAGCATGCACAGTGGTCGCCTAGGACCGCGTTTGAGAACCACTGGTCTAATATACAGGGATGCAAACAGAGGTATGGTCAAAAAGGAGTGAGATTATCAAAGCCTACACCCCCGTGGGATCTCGGACTGATGGAAATCCTTGCAGTGCAGTGAAGTGCAGCCAGCAGCAGATAATGGTGCGCAGCCAATTGGCTTTACGTGCGCAGCTTTCTGATTTACTGTTTCCTTCTCATACTTATACTTCCTATGTTACATGAACTGTAACGGCATTTGTTTATTTAGTCATTTTAATATAGAATTTCCTTTGATGAAATTATAAGTCACGGCTCCCAAGTTTTGAATGCAGGCTCGCGTGATTTTTTTTTCCTCCGGCGGGGGGGGGGGGGGGGGGGTGCATGTAGCTCTCGTTTTCAAAGGTGCACGGTAACTTAACCCCTTTCTGCAGATATAGACGCCTGCATCTATAGACCTGCAAATTGGAAGCACGCTGTTATTGTACTCGATCAATAAATGGCACCCTCGGATCAGTTATTGAATGTTCACAAGCAAGCAGACCTCCAACGCTGTTCTGAATATGGGGAAGTTCACTCCACGCCCTGTTTTTCAAGAGCTGCATGAATTTAACTCCTCAGCTAAGCCTGATGTGCAAACTGGTCAGTATCCTTCCCTATAGTATCGATCCAGCAGTTTAAAAAAACGATATCTTGACACAGAAAAAATCGTTATCCTCTGTAGCAACCAGTTAAGCCACAGTGAGCCAACAGTATTCCAAGTAATGGTTCAGAAAAATCAGTTTTCTGAGGCAAAAAAATCGACATGGTATTGATTCTCTCACATTCTACTGTTAATTACAGTTGTCACATACAAAAAAATTCGTTGTTCCCTACCGTGGATTTACGCGCAGATCCATTCATTGACAAATCCAGCGCTTCATTATATCCACCCGAGTACTGGCGTTGATAGCCAATCACTCAACCATACGCTCAAGCTCTTCTGCGTAATTGTATAGTTACACTTCATGCTCTCGTGAAGCTACCCTGGTAAAAATGTATTGACTGGCTCGTTTCTTATCCAATTCCCGAGTGTTTAAACATTTTAGAGTAAGTGAAACACATTGATTGGACAAACACAGAGCATACAAACCAATGCGTATCAGCATGCGCTGTTGTATCCTGTCTACGTTATGCACATTACGCGGCTAAAATAGACGCGATTTATAGAAAACACGATCGCAAAACTGGCCTTGAAGTGTTCAGTTACATTTAGGGGATTTAAATGAGATAAGGATATGGTCAATTGGAATTATTTCGAATGAAACAGGACCGGAAGGTTCCTGCTACAGGATACATCTGTCTCTAGAATTGGGATTCATGAAAAAGGTGAGGCTGCTACTTTGTTATTTTTTTGCTGTTGTTGTTGTTTTGTTTTTGGAATGTATATGTACTCTACAAAGTCGAATGTCGAGGTTTTTTTCCTGTTTAAAACGCGAACTGCCCGTGCATTTGGGTGGACCCCCTGGTACGTTCATTGCATGTTTCTTTTGAATCCAGGGAGGCAATGGATTGTTCCCTGAAAGTGGAGTGTCTGTTCTATTAAAATAAGGTATATTTCAGAATTCAGATATTACTGAGTTAGTGAGTTGCACTTGTTCCTTATAAGTGTTGAAATGAGTTTGTAAGCTTAGAAGAGGGGACTGGTAGCTTTCATTACAGGGTGAATGTTCTAACCGTTTAATAAGAAGTTTATTTAATGCGTGTTTGTGCTGGCTTGGGGCACTTTGAAGTAAAATGGCCAAAACTCTAAACTTTATTAAGGAGAAAAGGCATATTTTGTCTTTGGAGTGGTTACTGGTGACCATTGATATTCAACTGCACTGAGATTGATAAATTCATACAAAACTCAACCAGAAAATCATTTGTTCATATTAAATTTCATGCCTTAAAACTTTATTTGTGTTATATACATGATTTTTTTATGATTTGACAGGACTTCATTTTGAGACTTCGGGGAGACACTTGGATAGGTGTATAATTTGGCTAAAAGCATGTAGGTAATCTAGAATGTAATGTTGAAGATAAATTGTACTTGTGGTCAAGGAGTTTATGATCCCAGAAATGTATAGTTTTAAGCCCCAGCAGTTTTTCAATCCTCAGAATTATTTTTTTTTGCAATTTCAATGGTGAATTCTCATGAAGATTTTTTATGTTTGCAGCTCATTTTCTCTACCATAATCATGAAAATTAACTGAAATATTATGTAATTCTAAATGCTGTAAGAGTCTTTTCAGAATTGAGCCACATTTTTCCTCTTTATGAAGCTTAAATCTTGAATTATACAGCATTAAAGTGGGTAACCCAAAAATAGCCAAATTTGGCTTCTGCGCAAAGGGGTTAAGTACATGTACTTCGTTACAGCACTTATGTTGTTTTTTTTTTTGAGGATTTGTGCATTACTTATCAATTTTTTTTTTCTTTTTTGAACGGGGACTTTTACTTTTAACTCTACTTCATTTAAAAGATAAAAAGTATACTTTCACTTCGTTATTTTGACACTAGCAACTTAGATACTTGTTTCAAATTAAAATATTAATTGAATTAATCATTTACAGATTATCCGGATTTGGCGCATTCGCGAAGAACAAAGGTGCATCTTTTGTGCAGATGTGTCCGCCAGTGGACGTGGAGCTGCAAACTTAGGCACGGAGTTACAATATTCTACCACTAGATGGCACACCAGGATCGGTCGCGGAAGTTTTGTGCGCGTTGTAGGCTATTTGCAGAATGAATGCTGACCGCGTTATCCGTTGCTTCTTGTAGTCGGAAGCAGTGGCGTAGGTATTGCCGGTGCCACCGGTGCACGGAACCGGGGCCCCGATGAGCTCTGAGGGCCCACGGTGATTAGCCAGGCCACTCTTCCTCTTGTCACAGCACATAGAGAAAATTTAACTTCAATTAGGACAGCCCCGAAAATTCTGTTAAACCCAATGATATCATCCTTATGCACATGAGTTGATGAGTATATATATTGCTTCACTATTGCATACAACACAGTCATGGTAACACCCCCCCCCCCTCCCTCCCACACACACTGGCCATTTTTCCTCTTTTCTTTGATATATGTATTTTGTATTTCAGTAATGATACTTTGTCCGTTATAATCACAATTACTATCACAATTACTAATCATATATTTGATTGTTTTATTCTCAACATTTTCATAAAGAACATGGCCTGCTGGTAAATGTGTTTGTCCAATTAGTTGACATTTACTTAATCCTTTCTGATCGTAGCTTCGTAGGCTACGCGCTTGCTCGTGAAGTGTTCTTTTTTGAGAGATCAGCTAACCCATTAGCCTAGTATTAGAGGTGAAAAGTCTTGAGCACCATGTTGAGCAGCACAAAAGCGGTGCTCAAAAAAGAAAAGAAAAAAAAGAGCTCGATGTACGGAACTCCAAATTGGCGAAATTGAATGCATTTTTTAACCCGTTACCACTCCGACGGCCCGTAATCGGGCCGTCAGGGAAGTTGAAAACATACTACGTCATTTACACAGCTTGTATGCAACTGAGATACTCATGCCACATATCGACAGAAAGCTAAGATTCTTGAGATTCGAATGATGCAAACCATTTCAAAGTATAATCATCCCAGCAGCTTTAATCAACGCCCATGTCAGACCACAAACAAACAAACGAACAGTTACAAAACTGATGTGACTCACCGATGAAGCCCCCTAGTACTCTTCCAGTCCGACATATCCCCTCAAAAATGGTCTTGTTATATCCACGAAGTTCCAGTAAATCAAACCAAGTAAAGTTTTTAGTCCAAAACACGCTATTATACCGGTAAATATCCATGAACAGCTGCTGCATCGTTTGAAATGAATCGGTGGTTATCCACAAAGTTCGCTGCATTAGTGGTCGTTGCTTCAGAACAGATTTAGACAGTACACAGCCATTTGTGCCAAAATGGAGTCTGCACTCTAACCTTTCGATTGACACTTCACTCGACCAGTTACGAGCTTCCCTGCCCTGTCTACAGCCTGCTATAGCCAACGAGTGCCTGCGTTGAAACGAAGCTCATGCCTCCTTTTTTTGCGTGTAGCCCGAGCAACCACCAACCAATCGAGACGACGATTGCTGCATTATGACACCAACGAAATTCTGGAAACGCCGATATATAGGTTGTTGGGGTGGCGAAAAGGCTGGCGCTGCCTATCGCTCGCGTAAGAGAATGGACAGAATATGGCTCAGCTGTGCGTAATGCGTGCTGTGCGTTCCGCAAAACAGAGCGAGGCAGAAAGAGATTTCCAGCGAATGTTTGATGGTTGTTCATGGAGTTTGAAAGAAAAAATAGCCAAAAGGTTGCGAAAAAAATCATTTTCAGTTCAGAAGCTGCAGAGCTGTGCACTCGGCGTGCAAGTGATAGCTCAGGGGAAGAAATATCCGACCAAAACCGTGATGGTTCCGTAGCAGAGGAAATGTTTCTCGGGGGAGATGACATTACTCTTGACAAGTACGCATCATATTATAACTTATATTTCATTATATAATAACATTACATTATATTTATTATTATTATTATTTATTATTATTATTATTATTATAAAATTACATTACGTATTATTTGCATCTGTCACGGAAGGTGGAAGGACGTCATGTTTTCACTGGAGTTCACCGTCATGTTTTCACCGGAGTAATTCTGTGTAAATAATTACGGGAAAAGGATATTATAATATGATGCTGATATTATGATGATTATATTATTACCATATTACGCATTATTACCTCCGTTACCGAAGGTGGAAGGAAGTTATTTTTTCGCCGGCGTTGGTTGTTGTGGGAATTTAAATTTTCATCCCTGTAAGAAATCAGAGTGAGACAAAGTAAGTAAATAGGATCCATTTTACTATGTGCCACATAGGGTCTTCGTTACAGGCAAGAACGAAGACAAAGGAATCTCTCCTTTGCTTTGGATATATGTAAAAGCACAAAGTCAGAATCTCCTCCCCTTGGGGTTTATATGCACAAATTTGAGTTTATGCCTCAGTAACCTTTTAATTTTTTAATTTATCATATATTGTAAATAGTTTGCTATGGAAAGGTTATTTGTTTGTTTACCTTTCATGTAAAAAACATTTTTTTTACATGACAGCACTTGTTTTGACTTTTATATGCACAAATTTGAGTTTATGCTTCAGTAACTTTTACTTTTTTTTATTGATCATATATTGTAAATATTTTACTGTGAGTTTGCTGCGTAAATGTCATTTGTTTGTTTACCTTTCATATAAAAAAGCATTTTATTAACATAAAGGCACTCGTTTTGACTCTTATGTGCACAAATGTGAGCTTATGCGTCAGTAACTTTTTTTCAGCAATATTGATAGTGAATCTGGATATGGGATTGGATTCCTCTAAGTGTCACCTTTCATTAGAGCCCAACATTATGACTGTAGGTTGAAGCGTTCAAGAGTTATGCCCTTTTATCCTAGGTATGTGACCATGGTTATCCAAGGGTCCTTTTGGGGTCTCCAAATGGCCATTTTTGGAAACGCCTAGACATGGCCTTAGAAAAACATGTGTAAAATGCTCATTTTCTGTAGGATTGTTATCAAATTTGAACTGGAACTAAGTAAGACTTCATGCTGTGGTCCCATTGTGTTTTTCAGCTAATAAGTCCCAGCTGCTCTCATCTACAGGCATCTGTTTGCAAAAAAAAATTTTGGCGAGAGTAAAAACCTTCTACTTCAGTGTGTTCCAGCTTGGATTACTCAATGACAGTAGCACTTAGAGTATTTCTTTTAGCTGGGGGAAAAACTTCAGAGTGTTTTCTTTCAAATGAGACCATAACCATCTATATAGTCCAAACGGTTCAAGAACAGCGTTCAATTTACTTTGGGTACGCTTTTCATAGGCATTTTAGGCAAATATTCCCGGAGTTTTAATTAAACAGTCATATTGTCCAGATCCAGTTCCTGCTAGCGTTGTGAATGTTAGCTGCGACACGCAGCAGTCAGACTTGGAGGCTAATGCTACCAGCCATTGCCTTCTTGCTCAACGACTTTGCAGAGCAGAAGGCACCCAGAGTTAACTTCTGAATGGGTGAGTGGCAGTGCAGTTTTTATTTATTAAGCTACTGTAAGTGATCAGCTTGCCGGTTGTGGTTAAATGGCTGCTGTGCCAGGATGTGTGTATCTATCTGTTTACTTTATGATTTGGCCACTGTTGTGCTGTTAGGGAAATATGGTTGACTGTTCAGCCTTATGGATCTTTTTGCATTTTGATTGGCTATGTATTGTCACTGTTGTTCATGGTTCAAATAGCCTAACGTGTTGTGTGATGTAGAGATGCAGTGCAAATATTCATTGTCCATGGTTCTACTAGCCCTAATAATTATGGGTGTCTACGTTTTTCAGAAAACTGATTTTTTTAATTACTGATTTGGATACCTACTTGCTCACTGTAGCTGAAGTGGTCGGCTACAGAGGACGATTGTTTGTGTGAATATCCAATAACTGATGCGGGTGGGCCATCTAGTGATAGAATATTGTAACTACGTGCATAAATTTGCAGCTCCGTGTCCCCGCACTATACCCTGCTGCCGAGCACCGTTGTTCCTCTCGAAGACGCCAAATTCAGATTAACCTTAAACGATTAACAGCGTTCATATTTTAATTTGTAACGAAGTGGCTAGTGTCAAAGTAACGAAGTAAAATGACAATTTTTAAGTTTAAAATGTTGTAGAGTAAAAGTCCAGGTTTAAAAAAGAACTCAGGTAAAGTACAAATCCTCAAAAAACTTACGCTCTGTTACGATTTACATGTATTTCGTTAGTATACACCTCTGGGGGGAGGGGGGGGTAGCGCCATTCTCGCACCGGGGCCCAGCGCCTCTACGCTACGCCACTGGTCGGAAGTGATAGCTCAAGTAGTAAAACTTTGCGATATACAAGTATCTATCTTATATCTACATATTGCGTGTATATTTCCTTTTACTTTGCACCATCAAGCATTTTACAACAGCGTCACGAATATGAGTTAGTTGGACAGCGACGGCATTCTCGAACGCTATTTGACATGAGCTTAAAAATTTTATTTCAACTTGCTAGCGGTTACCCTTGGAATAACTGTTAGATTTTGAACAAGATAATGTTTAGCCATACCTGTACTTTTTTATTTCAGTGGGACTCCCCAGTATAATAAACGCTAAATTAAATAATTGTTTTTTGTATTTGAATCGTTTTGTCTGTCACAAGCAAGAGATGCCGCGTTACCACCTCTGACACCGGATCGGAGCAGGGTTTGTTTTCAGCCAAAATACACTACATGGAGGGCAGAGATCCCCTCTCTCCCCGTAATAAGTTACAAGTCAGTTCATCTGACCATAACCGTCCAAAGCAGTTAAATTGAGGCAAAAAATTATCCATAAAGCAAGTATTCTATATAGTTCCTCGAGTTTAATAAACAGCCGTTGTATTATAAGCGTTGTATAAGCGATTACCTGATTTCGCGCTTCCACTTCCAGCTCTTCTCTGTCGCGTTCACACAATAGCATTCGCGCGCGTGTGGAAGACCTGATTACGGCGCTGCTATTTCACCTAGCAACAAGAAATACTATTATCTGATTGGCTAATAGGTTGAGAGCTTGAGAGCCCTGATAATTATAATCAGGCACTCCAACGGACACCCCCCCCCCCCCCCCCCTAAAAAAAAAACTCATCGGATCTGCACGATTCATGCGAGCCCCCCAGACAGCCGTGAAAAAGGCGGCATCCGCCAAAAGGCGCGCCGTTTGCATCCCTGAATATAACAATTAGTAAGAAAATTCGGATGCGTTCCTCATTTCTATATGACGCGCTGCCCTTAAATGGGTGTGCTGCTATGCGAATAGGAACGCTGCTTCTCTACAGCAATTCTCAAAAGTTAAAATGGATGAAAACAAAGACTCTTCCTTTAAAACATGCCCAAATCAATAAATAAATGGCTCACATCATAAAAAGAAATTACAGCTCTCGTTCGTATCAATAATACCGAGAGCGGAATTGATTAATTTTGCGAATTAACCCACCATTCCAGTTTCTTCCACTTCGCTACGATAGCAAATGCTTTATCGCTCTTTTTCCTGCCGTACCAGCACCGATATCCAATTGTATGTCCCAAAGGCCCTCCAAATATACGAACGGTCCAGTTTGAGCCAGGCGGCACAATTGTGCACCGCACCCTTTGTTGCACGCCACCCCGAAGGATTAGGCCGGGGCCCGTCCGTGCATGTGCGCGAGCGGAGAGTCTTTGGCGGGAGACAGGTTAACTTCTGTCTTCTTGAGAGCATCTCGCTAGGTGGCTAGCAGTTAGCAACGAAATCCACGGCTAAAATTGGCAACGTAGCGAATTTAGCCATCTATCAGAAGAAAACCATAGCGACATGAGACGGATAGACTTCTCATTCGGAAAACCAAATAGGTAGAAGAAAAAAATGCTGTTAGCTTATTAAGAGCTGATTAATTAGCTGTGCTTACCTAGCACAGTAGCATAATTGGGAGAATTCACAACTGCTCAATTGGCCAGCTAGCTTGCTAACGTTAATTGTGTGTGACGACTAGAAATGATGGCTCTATAACACGGATTCCCTGACTTTCCAGTCAGGTTTTTGCGTAGGTATTTCGGTTTTCCACCGAATACAAAATCTATGTCTTATGTCGCTATGGTTTTCCTCTGATTGATAAATTGAATTCGCTCAGTCGCAATTTAGCTACCGAGGGAGATGCTTTTAAGAAAAAAATAACGGTTTTTCTTCTGCCTAATAAACTGCCACTGTGCCAACAAACAGTGATTGTGTAGCTATCTCTGAAAGTGAAACACTTGCTGAACATCCGCGAACTGAGGCTACCGTTAAATATGAACTAGCTTGTCTGCTAATGTTACCTAGCTAGCTAAATTTTGTGGGAATTTTTATAACGTCGGTATTTATTAGACATATTTTTGCACATATATTCAAACCTTCATCTTTGCTCACAGCATCTCGATACAGAGAAATTATCAATATTTAATTGAGTAACAATAGGAAGCCCATACTTTACCTCTGAACGGTACAGTGTTGGCAGTTGGAAGACGCTGCTGGTGACCTTTTACCTCTCAACTGGCGTACAGGGTCCTTTTGGCGCGCAGGAGGTGTAACCAGATGTGAACGAGCCCACTCTTCCGTTCATTATCCAACTACATGCAGCGGCGTATTGCAAGTTATCCGATATGGCTTTAACAAGTCGACATGGTCTACAACATCCCCCGCCAATCGTGCGCTTCTCATTTTCGAACTCAATCAAGGCCTTTATGGTCTGAAGCTACACACCAAATTTGGTTACTGTATCTGTAGTAGTTTCTGAGTAAAGCTGTCCCCTTTATCACGGACGGACGCACAGAGGTCAAACCTATATCCCCCTCCCACTTCGTGTTGGCGGGGGATAATAAGCCTGAGCTTTGTACCACTCCAGTGCGATGTGTCCTAGCCCATTATGTAGCGTTTCCCGTGCAACCTCTAAAATACTCATATTTAGCTGACTTAGTCTAGCTGACTTTTATACTTAGTTTGCAATTGTTGTTTTTCCGTAGTACTCTGACCGTTTGCTTTCGAAGCTCGGCTACTAAAATAATAAATACAATTCGTCTTCTTCGCATCTGAATCCAGCCAACGTCCTTTAGTGCACTCCACATCGTGCACTGAAAAAACCATTACATTGGTCCCATACAGCGCATAATATTTTATATCAATTTTAAATGATATTCTTTAAGAAATCAAAATAATGTGATAGAAAATAACTGCATAATAAAATATGTTTAGTTTTTTTATTATTATTTTGTGGGTTGATTTGTGCAGCTGCTACATCTGAGCACCATGCAATTGAACTGAGCTCCATATTTGTAATTAGTTTTTACATTTGCATTCATTCTCCGCCAATTTACAATCTTTTAAATATTAAGTGCTTTAATAGTGTCCTTGTTTCATATGATTTAACAAAAAAGTCCCACTCAAATTAGCAATGATCATAAATGTCTATATGGGTAAATCAAAAGTTATTGCACAATTAACTAACAAATGCCCACAAAATTTTCAGTGTCTGTAGCCTTCTATTCATTATCTAGAAAGTACATGTAATTGATTCTTTGTGAGCGCAATACTTTTAGATGATTTTTGTGGAAAGCATTCAACAAAATATTGTAGGTACCATTGACTCAAGATTTTAGTAAATGTCTTTGAAGAAATTTATCAGTGTCCGTAGCTCCATCCAGTATCAGTAGCCTCAACCAGAGTGGTATCGTTCCAATTTAAGAGAAACTCTAAAACTCGCTCAAAATGGGGTTTTACAAGGTATAATATTTGCACTATCTTCTAAACTTCATTTTGTTGCCAAATATTCTTAAATGAAAGTTATTTCACTTTTGCTTCACATGTGCTTCATGCTTAGTCCCCCTGTTTGTGATTTACCCAAAGGCATTGGGGCATAGCCCCTGGGGATCAGCCTATAGCAAAGTTAGTTTCCGGGCAGAGCATGTAAGGTGTATACTTATTTTTATAGCATCTGAGAACATGAGCATAACATGAATGATCTTTCACAAATCAAAAATAATTGATACAGTGACACATTGACACATGATTGGTTGCACAGCGTACACATCAACACAACATTCAGTCAGTAGCAGGGGTGTCAAACTGGTCCGTAAAAACGGCTAAGGCTAAAGGATTTCAGTCCAACCAAGCAGAAGCACACCTGATGCAACTAATCAACTGATCTCAGCTTACATAGTTGATTAGTTCCTATCAGGTGCGCTTCTGCTGGGCTGTTCTGAAAACCAGCAGCCCTTCGGCCCTTTTACGGACCAGTTTAACACCCGAGTCAGCAAGACCAATTTCAGCATGCCCACAGACATTACATTAGCAGCTGACTAGGCCTAACAAAACGACCCTAATTTCTCCAAACAGAGCCTTTTTTTTTCTAAAATCGCACCTGAAGCATTCTGTTTCACGGTAAACCAGCGACAAATGAGGCTCAAAGTGCAAAATGACCAGAGTATTCCTTCAATACCGACTTTAACGTTACCGGGGGGGGGTGATGGTAATTAGCGAATTAGGACAATAGCATGCTGCTTCGCAAAAATCTCATTTTGACCCTTCTTACCTCAACCAAACCAAATTCAAGCATCAAGCAAGAAAATAACAAAGTAACAAAATATAGGATAAAATTATATCAGCTCTGAGTCACAAGTATTTCAACTGAATTTGTGCTACGCATACAAACGATGCCTCAATTGAAAAACGAGGCCACAGACGCCATTTTCAATTAACAGCAGGCATATACAGTTTACAGAGATGAGCAAAAAAATCCTTACCTTTGCTATTTTTGAATAAAAAAAGCTGCTCGAGGGTAAATCTGCGCTTGCTATTGTATACTGCTCAGAAAAATAAAGGTAATACCGAAAGAACAAAATATTACACGAAGTATTCCCTTCGTTTCTTTGAGCAGCGTTCTGAAATGGCCGCATGTGCTAGCATTCTCCGAACATCTGCCAGTCTTCTTCTTCTTCTTCTTTTGGTGATGAGCCAGTCTTCTGGCATGTTCTTTTCCAGGGCAGGGAATCGAATATCTCAACTCTTTCGCATACCTGTTGATCGCAATGTCTGTTCCTATCTGTGATTGATTGATTTTGTTTTGTTGATTGTTAAACTTTAGCGTCAGAAATTATGCATGCAGATTTGAAAAAACCTTAATTACTATAAGTTTTGAGCAATAAAAAAAATCCTACTGTTTCTGAAAGATGAGAAGGTGTGTTTGGCCGAAATACAGGTTACTATGGTAACCACGGAAGCATCAGTTTCTGCTTGGATTTTTACGTTCGTCATTACAGGCATAAACGGGCAATTTCTTTCGTTTTTTAATAAATAATACCTCACAATATTGACGCCACTGGATGTGTAATGCAAACCAGCCAGATTGTGCTAGGATGGAAAGATGTTTTGTGGAGTTTTGCCGTTGCTACTGGGTGCCCCCTTTCCTTCCATTGAAAAAGAATTATGATCGTTTTTCTAAACTCCCCAGAGGCCATAAACTTTCCACCAGGTGAAAATATTCGTGGTCAATGTCAACTTCGTCCCCATCGAATGGTGAGTACATTGGGTGAGAAATGTCAGAGTGAAAAACCTTAAAATTAGTTTTCTATATTTTTGGATTAATTAAATTGTAATCATCCAGTGAGAAAGCATTGCTGCTGCTGTTGTTTGGCACCAGTGTGTTTTGTCGTGCACAGTTGTGAATTTTTGGTCTTCTGATTTGGTGAGATGTGGCAAGTTAGATATGACTGAGTTCAAATCAGAGAGGGCGTTTTATTCTGCAGCTGGTAAAAAATTTGAGAAGTTAATTATTGGTATTGCTACTGAAGCGTTTGGAAATTTTTCTTGGGCGACTCTGTACATTTCCATCAATTGAGATTTGACCTTTTCTGTGTCCCTGGCATTTCTCACATTGATCCCAAATGAAAGGATGACTTTTTGCACTTTGTCTGTTTTTGCGGTGGTCTGCAAAATGTGCAGTACATGCTACAATCTGGCTCCTGGATAGGAGTCTATCTGTACTCTGTTGTCACAGCATTTTGGTAACCTTGAAAGGTTTGAGTCGCCAAGGATCAAAATTGGTCTGTGGGTGCTAAGCCTTCAATTGTTGAATTTATCATTAAAATGCTCATGCCTTTAAAATAATGATTTTTCTTCTGTCAATTTATGCACCACTTTGTGCAATTGTTCCCTGAGCTTCTGTTCAGCCCTTACTGTTGCATCTGTGTTTAAATTGGGCAGTTCCTTTTTGCACCAGACAACTGTTTTTACAACATGCCTAAGGCACTGGTATGCCTGTCTGCAATTGATAGGTTCAATCATTGATAGGTACGGGTAATGCTGCATAGTTGAAGTGTGCGTTGTTTTGTCTCGCTGCTGATTGTTAGGAAAATAAGGATTAATTTAAGATGAGAATTCACTAGAAAATTCTTTAGGCTTTTTGAGTGATTTCAAATTATTTTGAGCAAGTCCTTGAAAATACACAAACATACTCACAAAAAAACATATATACTACAGATATAAGTAGCAGTGAGTATTTGGAGTTAAAGTTTGTATCAGTAAATAGGTTAGCAAAAGCTGACCCATCATTTTCACAAAATGGGAGATCTGGGGAATTACATCACTATGGGCGCAATTCCCCTAATATCAACATTGGCTGAAAAATATCAGACTGAAAAATGTGAACATATATGATGTACGGGTAATGCTGTATAGTTGAAGTGTGCATTGTTTTGTCTCTCTGCTGATTGTTAGAAAAATAAGGATTCATTTAAGATGAGAATTCACTAGAACGGGGTCACCCAGTAGCAACGGAAAAATTCCACAAAACGTCTTTCCATCCTAGCACAATCTGGCTGGTTTGCATTGCACATCAAGTGGGGTCAGTATTGGCTTGTGTGAGGTATTATTTATTTAAAAAAAACAAAATAAACTGCCCATTTATGCCTGTAAGGACGAACGCAAAAATCCCAGCAGAAACTCATGCTGCCATATACGTCATATATGCTCACATTTTTCATTCTGATATTTTTCAGCCAATGTTGAGATCAGGGGAATTGCGCCAATAGACAGATTTTTAAGTAATAATACTGCAAATTTTTTTCAGTGTACTACAGATGATGGCATATAAAATAAAATTAAGGGAGAAGGACTCAGACTGGAGTGGCTTGAGAGTTGGGGTACAGTCTGTGCTAAGCCCATGCTCTGTCCCCCCAGACAGTGCAGTGAAATGCAGTGAAGTGAAATGCAGTGCAGGGAAATGCAGTGAAGTGCAGTGCAGGGAAGTGCAGTGCAGTGAAATGCAGTGAAGTGCAGTGAAATGCAGTGCAGTGTAGTGCAGTGATGTGGGTGGAGATTTGGGGCACAGTCTGTGCTGAGCCCCTGCCCCGTCCAATAGTGGCACAATTCCCCTGATCTCACATTTTGTGAAAATTACTCATACAAACTTATTCTCTTAAATACTCACTGCTACTTATATCTGTATTGCATGTGTTTTGGATTAATTAAATTGTAATCATCCAGTGAGAAAGCATTGCTGCTGCTGTTGTTTGGCACCAGTGTGTTTTGTCGTGCACGGTTGTAAATTTTTGGTCTTCTAATTTGGTGAGATGTGGCAAATTAGATATGACTGAGTTCAAATCAGAGAGGGTGTTTTTTTCTGCTGCTGGTGAAAAATTTGAGAAGTTAATTATTGGTATTGCCACTGAAGCTTTTGGAAATTTTTCTTGGGCGACTCTGTACATTTCCATCAATTGCAATTTGACCTTTTCTGTGTCCCTGGCATTTCTCTCATTGATCCCAAATGAAAGGATGACTTTTTGCACTTTGTCTGTTTTTGCAGTGGTCTGCAAAATGTGCAGTGCATGCTGCAATCTGGCTCCTGGATAGGAGTCTATCTGTACTCTGTTGTCACAGCATTTTGGTAACCTTGAAAGGTTTGAGTCGCCAAGGATCAAAATTGGTCTGTGGGTGCTAAGCCTCCACTTGTTGAATTTATCATTAAAATGCTCATGCCTTTGAAATAATTATTTTTCTCCTGTCAATTCATGCACCACTGTGCCCAATTGTTCCCTGAGCTTCTGTTCAGCCATTATTGTTGCATCTGTGTTTAAATTAGGCAGTTCCTTTTTGCACCAGACAACTGCCTGAGCCCATGCTGCTCGCCAATTGGTGGTATCAGATTTTTTCATATTGTGGAGAAGATCCTCTATAACCTCCTCAAGATGTCTCGCTATCCGAGAGATTGTATCCAGATTCCAATTGCTGCACTCTGCGTTAACATGTGTTTGCAGTTCTTCATCCGTTAGTTTTGTTTTTACAACCTGCCTAAGGCGCTGGTATGCCTGTCTGCGATTGATAGGTTCAAATGGTTGATCTCTAAATTTTAGGCAGAAGTTGAGGTGGTCCTGTGCTTTTAGGTAGTTTTTTAAGGTTTTGACCAATTTGGTGTTAGTTTTGGAGCTAGAATTTTGTCCCTCTGCCATGTTTGGGTTTAAATCTAACTCCTTCTCTTTACTTTTTATTTTTTTGCCAAAAATCTGGTGTTTAAATCAAAAAGTTACGTTTCAAATAATTCAATCTAAATTCTTTCAATTAAAGTTAAAGATTTTAAAGACCTTTTTCTTATTTGCTAAGCCACTACTGTGCTATAGAAAAAAGATCTGCAGGAGTAGCAATGAAAATTGCTTTTGGGTCTTGTGATACCTGAAGTTCCTCTGAAGCAGTCTGTGTCTTCGCAGGAGAAGTGGTTGTTTAGGCTGTGACAAGGCAATAAGTACTGTTGTGGGGTAGTCAGGGGCGGGGCTGTGATGCCTCAACCCCAGTCTGTGATTGCTCCATGTGTTCATAGTGTTCACTTTGTTTATCTGTGTTGTTTTGTTTGTCTTAAACATTTTGTAATTCTTATTGCTAATTCAGAAAAAAATAGTATACAAATAGTGATGGTAAAAATATATTGTTGGTTGATTTCAAATTATTTTGAGCAATTCCTTTAAAATACACACACAAGCACAAAAAAAATGTAATGCAGTTATAAGTAGCAGTGAGTATTTGGAGATAAGGTTTGTATCAGTAAATTAAATTTTGTTGTAAATCCACACTGGTGGTGATAGAGAGCGAAAAGAAACAAGTTAAATTCTGCAAATTGAGTCTGTGTCCCCAAGTCGACACACACCCAGATTAAGTGTTCAGTTTTAGATTGTGAAATTTCGTTTCTATATCTTTATAGGTGTGTAAAAGCTTTCTGCTTTCAAGCGCTTGACGACAATAGCCAGACACTTCACGACCGATCATAAGGGAGGTAAGCAGAACCTTTTTTACATTTTGTTGTAAATCCACACTGGTGGTGATAGAGCGAAAAGAAACAAGTTAAATTCTGCAAATTGAGTCTTTGTCGCGAAGTCGACGCACACCCAGATTAAGTGACACTCGCTATTTGAGGAACCAACTGACTAGAGGGCTGTTTGCACAGTCCCGCGGTTTGCACGCAGTCAGTGGGAACCTCCGGTTTGCAGAACTGTGGGTTTTTGTGTTCTCTCACACGACGCTGAAGAATATTGGTCGACGCAATGCTGGACTTCTGAAATTTTCCCTCTGCAGATGTATGAGGCAGAGAGGAAATCGATTTTGACCGGTGGATTGCAACCAATATTCATAATACTGATACTGGCGATGGGATTTTATGGGAAACTGTTGTAATTTTACTGTTACTGTGGCAAAATAATAACTTAGATCAAAACATAAGACAATACGTCATCATATTAAATGCAAGATCTATTTAATAAGGGGACTCCTAAATTAAAATTCTGAAGAAAAGGTGACCTTTTGACCCATTGGTGGGATGCACCACCAGTAACTACGGTATTATACAGTAACAAACAATATTCATACTACTGATACTGGCAATGGGATTTCATGGGAAACTTGTAATTTAACTGTTACTGTGGCAAAATAATAACAACATTGGCTGAAAAATATCAGAGTGAAAAATGTGAACATACATTATGTATGGATGAATTTGTTTAGTTTTACATTACTGTGAAATTTAGTGTCTCTATCTTTATAGGTGTGTAAAAGCTTTCTGTGTTCTTGTTTACTTCTGACAAGGGCACCAACAGAGCTGAAGCCCCCATTAGCAAAACATATCCATAATTGCTATGCAGAGTGACCCCTGGACAATGCACACATTCAAGCAATTTACACAGTATTGTTTGGGTAGTTTCATGTTCTCTCTCTCTATCCATCTTGTACTGCCGCCTGAATGGCTGGTTGATGGGTATCATAGTAACATAACAATAGGGGGTGTGCCCCACCTTCATGAGCAGAAACTAGTATAAATATTTGAGGTAAATCACACATTCTAGCAATTTACACAGTATTGTCTGGCTAGAATAGAATAGAATGAATCTTTGCAGTAAAGAGGTTTAGATAAGCAGACCCGTCATTTTCACAAAATGGGAGATCTGGGGAATTACATCACTATGGGCGCAATTCCCCTGATATCAACATCGGCTGAAAAATACCAGAGTGAAAAATGTAAACGTATATGATGTACGGATAATGCTGTATAGTTGAAGTCTGCGTTGTTTTGTCTCTGCTGATTGTTACAAAAATAAGGATTCATTTAAGATGAGAATTCACTAGAAAATTCATTAGCCTTTTTGGGAGATTTCAAATTATTTTTAGCAAGTCCTTGAATATACAAACACACACATACACATACTCACAAATGAAAAGTAATACAGATATAAGTAGCTGTGAATATTTGGAGTTAAGGTTTGTATCAGTAAATAGGTTTACATAAGCTGACCCGTCATTTTCACAAAATGTGAGCTCAACATTGGCTGAAAAATATCAGAGTGAGAAATATGAACATATATGATGTACGGATAATGCTGTATAGTTGAAGTCTGCGTTGTTTTGTCTCTCTGCTGATTGTTAGAAAAATAAGGATTCATTTAAAATGAGAATTCACTGGAAAATTCATTAGCCTTTTTGGGTGATTTCAAATTATTTTGAGCAAGTCTTTGAAAATACACACACTCACACATACACATACTCACAAATGAAATGTAATACAGTTATAAGTTGCCGTGAGTATTTGGAGACAAAGTTTGTATCAGTAAAGAGGTTTACATAAGCTGACCTGTCATTTTCACAAAATGGGAGATCTGGGGAATTACGTCCCTATGGACGCAATTCCCCTGATTTCAACATTGGCTGAAAAATATCAGAGTGAGAAATATGAACATATATGATGTACGGGTAATGCTGTTTCATTGAAGTCTGCGTTGTTTTGTCTCTCTGCTGATTGTTAGGAAAATAAGAATTCATTTAAGATGAGAATTCACTAGAAAATTCATTAGCCTTTTTGGGTGATTTCAAATTATTTTGAGCAAGTCCTTGAAAATACAAACACACACATACACATACTCACAAAAAACATATGTAATACAGATATAAGTTGCAGTGAGTATTTGGAGATAACGTTTGTATCAGTAAAGAGATTTACAAAAGCTGACCCATCATTTTCACAAAATGTGAGATCTGGGTGAAATCTGAGTGAAAAATGTTAACATATATGATATATGGATGACTTTGTTTAGTTTTAGATTATTGTGAAATTTAGTTTCTATATCTTTATAGGTATGTAAAAGCTTTCTGTTTTCATTTTTACTTCTGACAAGGGCACCAACAGAGCTGAGGGCCCCATTAGCAAAACATATCCATAATTGCCATGCAGAGTGACCCCTGGACAATTCACACATTCCAGCAATTTACACAGTATTGTTTGGCTAGTTTCTTGTTCTCTCTCTCTCCCCCCCCCCCATCTTGTCCTGCCACCTGATTGGCTGGTTGATAGGTATCATAGTGCATTACAATAGGGGGTGTGGCCCACCCTCATGAGCAGAAACTAGTATAAAAATTTGAGGTACATCCAACTCAGTTCCACTGTTTTGTTTCGACAAGACGGATCTGCTGCATCACTGCATCTGAGTTTTTGCTTGGACTTTTGGCTCTTCGCTCTTTTTCTCCTTCCATTCTACAATGGCTGAACAAGCTCAGAAGAGGTGAGATTTTGTATTCCTTAATTTTATTTGCTTGAGTTTGTTTTGAGGTTGAAGTGTTCTCTTCAGTGAATTATTTTTGCATTCTGAATTTAAGAGTTAGGATTGGCTGCTATTTTATCAGTACATCAGATAGGTTGACTTTTTTTTGCATACTTTTACTATCTTTGTTATTTGGAGATTTTCACCAGATAAGGCTTTAGTTTGTTACCCAAACATTTCTATACACTGAAGCAGGTAAAATACTTTCTGTGTGTGTGGTGTTGCTCTTAGCATCTTGGATAATTATTGTTATATGAGTTTCTCTGTGTCAAATAATCCAATTTTTAAGAAAGTTTTTGGCATATTTGAGGGCCCATTTCTCATCAAATACATATCCCACCAGCCTGTAATGGTACTAATGTATGAGACTATCCCATAGAACAGGTTTCTGTTAAATGAAGCTTTTTGAATTTTGTTTTGTGGAGTTATGACTTCCTAAAATTGCCAAAATTAGCATTTTTGACCATTTTTGCCACACTGCTGGCCAAGTTTAGGGATCAATATCTCTTCAATTGTAATACCCAGAGCCCTGTCATTTCTTAGGGTAGTTGCCCGGTACACAGAGAAAAACAGAATGTCATTTTGAGGGATCTGTTTTGATTTGAAGACACGCTGCCTTACGAAACCTTCATATTACATCACATGTTCTATGGGATTTGTATTTGATAAGAAATGGGCCCTCTATAGAGAGAGGCGACCAAAAACTGCATCAAGTTCTGCAATTGTTATTTGGTTATCACATGTTTGCTTAAAACTATCTTTTACCTTGGGAATATATTTTGTAATGCAGTTTAAAAATATGTGACAGTCCTCACTGGAGAATTTGGAGCTGTAAAGCTGACTGTAAAATTTAAAAATTTCAGAGGAGATTAATTTCTCGTCAAAAATGTCTGTATCATCAACAATCAAGGATTTGATGTTATTTTTTTCCTGTCTTCTTTTTTCTAAACCACAAAAATATGCTGAATTTTTTCCCCTTCCTCCATCCATTTAGCTCTGGACCTAATAAAAGCCCCCAGTGCTTTTTGAATGTACATTTCGTCTAATTTAGATTGAAGGTCTAGGATTTTCTGTTTATCATTATCTTAGGGATTAGATATATTGCAGTACACACTTCAATGTTGAATGATTTCTAATTCTTGTCTTCAAATTTTTTTTTTATTTCTTTACTGAATGAGATGGAACACTCGATTTTGTATTTCAGGAATTCCCATTTCTTAGTAAGAGTTGTACATTCTTTGGAGTTCATTATTTCTTTAATTAGTAATTGAATCTTTTGACAATAATCATTATTTTTCAGCAAATTGGAATTAAATTTCCAATATTTACATTAATAGATATTTTTATCTTTAGGTTTAAAATGTAGCGTGATAATGCTATGATCCGTCATTGGAGCAGCCAAAACATCAGAGGTGATTTCGTAACATAGCAGGTGATTATCAATTAACCAGTGGTCGATTCTAGATTTCAAATTTTGACTGGAAATAAACCATGAGTATTTAATTGTTCCTGGATTTAAATGTCTCCAAACATCAACTAGATTTTGTTCGTTGCAAAAGTTAATGAATATAGGGTTTGGATGACTTATAGGATATCTAGGAGGATATCTATCAAAAGATTCATCATGAACTAAGTTTAAATCGCCTCCAATTATTATATTATCAGTTGAGTGTGTTGACTTGATACCATCTAAATGTGAGCTTATTTGTTCTAACAAGATTTTATTTTCTCTGTTTATGTAATAGCCACACAAGACACATTCACAACATCATAATTAACACAACCATGTATATTGTAGTTAAAATTCAGAGTGAACGGGATGCCCCCGGGTTTGGGCATAGGAATAAACAGATAATATACAGATATTATGCATGCATGCATAACTGGTATGATTTTAACCAATGTTTAAGCTCTTTTTTAAAGGTTACATAGCTGTCACAGTTTCTGATATGTACTGGTATATTGTTCCAGGAATGTGCACCTCTGACGGACACCACCGCTTGACTAAATTTAGTTCTGCGCCGAGGCATATAGCATTCTCCCCTAGTTTGTGCTCTGGTTGTTATTGCATTTTTGCATTTTTTATGAATAAAATTATTTAATGGAGGTGGGGCAAGTACATTTAAAACTTTAAAAACAAGACAGGCATCTTTAAAAATTTGGTAACTGTCAAGGTTAAAAATATTATGTTTTCTTGTGATATCACAATAATGAAAATTAAGAGGTTTCTTGTCAAAGATTTTTACTGCCTTCTTGAAGAGAGACTTGATGGGTTTGAACGTGCTTGCAGTAGTATGTGACCAGGTTGTAAAACTGTATGTTATGTGAGAAAATACCATTGCATGCATATAAGCTTTTGCTGACTGTGTGGTGAGAAAAGGTCTTATATGACGAAAATTAGCCAAGTTGAACTTGATAAAATGTAAGTTTGGAATTAAAAACTATACCAAGATACTTAAATTGTTCCACCACATCAAGTCTCTCTCCATTAACCATCACACATGGCTGCAGGGCCTCTGCTGGCTGGCGGGAAAAAAACATGCATACAGTTTTTTTTGAAGTAAGATGTAAACATGATTTCTGGAGCCAATGAGACACCGGTACCATAGCAGCAGATGGTATAGCAGCAGCTTCTTGTTTTATCTTAGCATGTGCATATAGTACTGTGTCATCAGCATATAATTGCACTTTAACATTAGGACAAACATTAGGCAAATCATTAACATATAGACTAAACAGGATTGGTCCCAGTATAGAGCCTTGTGGAACTCCAACTGAGCAACTGAGGTATGAAGATTGTGTTTTTCCAATATGTACTGCTTGTTCTCTATTTGACAGATATGACCTCATCCAGTACAGGGCACTACTGGAAAAATTAAAGTTAGCGAGTTTTGCAAGAAGCACGTTATGATTTATTGTGTCAAAAGCTGGTTTTAGATCCAGGAATACAGCTCCTACATAACCACCTTGATCTAATGAGCCTTTGATGCTCTCAAAAAAGTAACAAGTGGCTGTATCTGTGGAATGATGTTGACGAAATCCAAACTGCATTGGGTGGAGAGGGGTATGACAGCTTTTAAGATGTTCTATTAATTCGGGGCAACCCATTTCTCAGCCACCTTAGTGTTATGTATGATCAATTTTTGTACAGCATTTTATTTCATTTGTAAATGAAGATTTGTTGCATGCTGTTTTGCTGCCTTGCTGGTCAGCTATATTTATTTTGTTCATTGGCACCATCTGGTGGCGTACTTGTAAAATCATTAAGAAAAGTCTAGTAATTTCTCGAAGCTTCTGGCACTTTCCTGCTTGGAGGGGGCGGGATTTCCCTAGAATCCTGTGGATCTTTCTGGAAGGTTGCTAGACTATAAAAAGGCTGTGATTTTAAGCACGAGAGACTGACAACAAAGAGAGCAGACAGCAGAAGAGAGCAGACCAGAGTTTTGTTTTGGCAACAGTTAAATAGTGGCAGTGTTATTAGAGAATTTAAATAGTGGATAATTTTTGTACAACTTTTTTTGTAAAGAATAAATTTGTTTTAGTTGTACTTGCCAGTTTTTTTGTTGTGATTTTTCCAAGTCATAACAAATTGGAGGTTCCACCGAGATTGGATTCACCGAAGAAGTATTATTTTAAATCTTTTGACTAGTTTAAAAACCAGCAATCATGACTTTTGATGTGGAAAGTTTTTTGAAAACTCCAACCCAGGAATTAATTTTGTTGGCAAAGAAGAAGGACTTGCTACAAATAGCCTCAACCCTTGGATTATCTGATGTGAGGTCATCAATGAAGAAACAAGAAATATTCAACATTTTGGTGCAACACTTCATCGATGAAGATATCTTTGGGGAAGAAGCAGCAGAATTAATTAAAGCTGTGGAAGTGCCTGCAACGGAGCTGCAAAGACTTGAATTTCAGCTACGCCTGAAAGAGCTGGAAGAGAGAAGGTTGCAGAAGGAAAGAGAGCTGGAAGAGAGAAGGTTGGAGAAGGAAAGAGAACAGGAGGAAAGAAGGATGGAGAAAGAAATGGAAGAAAGAAGGTCAGAAAGGGAGAGAGAACTAGAAGAAAGAAGATTGGAGAAAGAACTAGAAGAAAAAAGAATGCAGTACGAATTGGAAATGAAGAGAATAGAAGCAGGTACTGTTCCAAAATCATTTGGACTTTCTGATCATTTTGATGTGGTTAAGCATATCAGACTTGTTCCTCCTTTCTTAGAAAATGATGTTGACCAATACTTTACCCATTTTGAAAAAATTGCTGAAAATTTGAAATGGCCAAAAGAGCATTGGACAATGATGTTACAAAGTGTTCTTACTGGTAAAGCTAGAAAAATCTATAACCAGTTATCTGTCCAACAGTGTGCTGATTATGATTTTGTCAAATCTGCCATTCTGAAGGGTTATGAATTAGTCCCCGAGGCTTACAGGCAAAAATTTAGGAATTCTTGCAAGGAAGCCAGTCAAACTCATGTTGAATTTGGCAGGCTAAAGGAACAGTTGTTTGATCAGTGGTGTAATTCCATGAATGTTGAAAAAGATTTTGATAGAATGAGGCAACTTATTCTGGTTGAGGAATTCAAAAGGTGTGTCCAGCCTGATATTAAGACTTTCCTTGAAGAAAAACAAGCCATTACTTTGCAAGATGTTTCTACGCTAGCTGATAGTTATGCATTGACTCACAAGTCTTCTTTTGTCCAGAAATCCACTTTTTCTAAATTTCAAAGCAAGTTTCAGTCCAAGACTACTTCTAATAACACTTCTAATGATTCTAAGGCCACTTCTGAAAGGAAACCTTCCAGTGAGAAGCAATCCTCTGATTTTTTACCCTCTGTGTCTTGCCATTACTGCAAAAAGCAAGGTCACCTTATTTCTGAGTGTTATGCTCTCAAGAAAAAACAACAACGAGAAGAAACCAAGCCAACTGCTTTGACAAAGAGAGAATCTCTTGTATCAATGGTCAGTTCACCTGATCTTCTACCTTCTGTGTCTGATTCTGTTATGGAGGGTTTTGAGCCATTCATCACTGATGGTTTGGTCTCACTTTCACATGATTTTTCCTCATCTGCTCCTGTTCGAATTCTAAGGGATACTGGGTCTTCCCAATCTCTTATTCTTGCAGATATTCTGCCTTTCTCGGACAAATCGTCTACTCAGGCTAATGTCCTTATTCAAGGAGTAGAATGTGGTTTTACAAGTGTACCTCTCCATAATGTTCATCTCAAATCAGACTTGGTCTCTGGACCTGTTACTGTTGGTGTTAGGTCTTCTCTTCCTTTCAAAGGCATTCATTTGCTTCTTGGTAATGATCTTGCTGGGGATAAGGTTGTACCCTACCCTATTGTAACTGACACTCCTTTGATTCATCAAGAATCTGACTCTATAGAGGAGGAAATTCCAGACCTCTATCCTTCATGTGCAGTTACTCGTTCTATGGCCAAAAAGGCTATTCAGGATGTTGCTGACCTGGACTTTAACCTGGCTGACACCTTCATTGGGCAGTCTTTTCATCAGGAACCTTCCAGTCCTGAGATGTCTGGGAAATCTTCAGACTTGTCCTTGTCAGGTCATTCTGATGACATTTTGTCTCGTAAACAACTTATTCATGAGCAACAACAAGCTCGTGATCTAGCGCATCTTCTACCACAGGCTGCAAGTGAACAAGAGGCTACTTAAGTTCCTGTCTGTTTTTACTACAAAAATGGTGTGCTTATGAGAAAGTGGCGTCCACCCGATGTTCCTGCAGATGAAGAGTGGATGATCACCCATCAAATTGTTCTTCCAAAGCCGTACCGTCAAGAAACTCTTAGTCTGGCCCATGACAATCCTATGTCAGGTCATTTGGGTATCAAGAAGACCCTTCAACGTGTCAGAAACCACTTCTTCTGGCCTTCCATGAGGTCTGATGTACAGGAGTACTGCAAATCCTGTCATACTTGTCAAATGGTAGGGAAGCCGAACCAAAATATTCCAAAGGCTCGACTTAAGCCCATTCCCGCTTTTGAAGAACCTTTCAGTCGGATCATCATTGACTGTGTTGGACCATTGCCGAAGACTAGATCTGGTTGTGAGTACTTACTGACTATCATGTGTGCTTCCACTCGGTTTCCTGAGGCAATTCCACTTCGTAATATCAAGGCGAAGACTATCATCAAGGCTCTAACCAAGTTTTTCTGCTTTGTTGGTCTTCCTAAGTCTATTCAGTCTGATCAAGGATCAAATTTCATGTCAAGCATATTTCAACAAGTTATGCATGAGCTTGGTATAAAACAATACAGGTCATCAGCTTACCATCCTGAGAGTCAAGGTGCTTTGGAGAGGTTCCATCAAACCCTGAAGAACATGATAAGGACCTACTGCCTTGACACAGAAAGATTGGGATGAAGGTGTCCATCTTCTTCTGTTTGCTGCCCGTGAAGCTGTTCAGGAGTCTCTTGGGTTCAGTCCTTTTGAGCTCGTTTTTGGGCATACAGTCCGTGGACCTCTGAAGCTACTGAAGGAAAAGTTGCTCGCTGAAGATGATGTCCCAATGAACTTGCTTCGGTATGTCTCTGACTTCCGTAATCGTCTCTCTAAAGCCTGTGACTTTGCTAAGTCTAATCTCAAAGAAGCTCAGGGCAAAATGAAAGCCAGATATGACCTTCACTCAAAAGATAGAAGTTTCAAAACTGGTGACAAAGTTCTTGCACTTTTGCCAGTTCCTGGAAACCCTCTAAGGGCCCGATATTTCGGCCCTTACACTGTCCTCAAAAAGGTCAGTGATCTAAATTACATAATTTCAACTCCTGGAAGGAGGAAACAAAAACAAATGTGTCACATCAACATGCTGAAAGAATACATTGATAGAGGCACTCAGCAAAAGCCAGTCAATGTGGTAAATACAGTTGAACTGGAAAATTCCGAAGATTGTGACTGCCCCTTAGAAAATGAACCTGGTCCAGTCAAACTTGAAAATTCAGACATTCTTCAAAATATTGACAGCAAGTTGTCCCACCTGGACCCTTTTCAACAACAGCAGCTAAAGCAGCTCATATTTGAATATAGTCACATTTTCCCTGACGTTCCATCAAGGACTGATTTGGTTTACCACGATGTCATCCTACAAGATGATGCAAAAGTCAAAGTTATCACTGAATTTCCTGAGCCAACAACTAAAAGACAGCTCATGAGATTTCTAGGGATGGCTGGCTACTACAGAAAATTCTGTAAAAATTTCTCTATCATCTCTGAACCTTTGACAAATTTACTGAAGAAAAATGCAAAATTTGTTTGGGATGAAAAATGTCAAAATTCATTTGACCAGCTGAAAGCGATTCTCAAAAATGCACCAGTTCTCTTATCTCCCAATTTCAAAAAGGAGTTCAAGTTGGCAGTTGATGCCAGTGACATTGGTGCAGGTGCAGTTTTACTGCAAGAAGACACTGATGGAGTAGATCATCCTGTTTGTTACTTTTCCAAAAAGTTTGATAAACATCAGAAAAACTACTCAACAATTGAAAAAGAATGTTTGGCACTTGTTTTGGCTTTACAACATTTTGAAGTCTATTTGACTTGTTCAGCTACTTCCATCAAGGTCTTCAGTGATCACAATCCCCTCACATTCTTGCACAAGATCAAAAACAAGAATCAAAGATTACTGAGATGGAGTTTACTTTTGCAAGAGTATGATTTGGATATTTCTCACATCAGGGGAAAAGATAATGTAATCCCAGATACACTTTCACGCATGTAATTTTATTTCTTTTCGTGATTGTGAAAAACGTAATTTTACTTTTCTATTTGATTGTGAGACTTACACTGTTTGTTATGTATATGATTGTTATCATGATCAATAATATGTTTGTGTAAAGTTCAATATTGTTCTGATTATAAAACTGTGTTAATTTTAACAAAAGAAAGCTTTTAGCAAACCTTTCTTTTCTTAAAGAGGGGAGGTGTTATGTATGATCAATTTTTGTACAGCATTTTATTTCATTTGTAAATGAAGATTTGTTGCATGCTGTTTTGCTGCCTTGCTGGTCAGCTATATTTATTTTGTTCATTGGCACCATCTGGTGGCGTACTTGTAAAATCATTAAGAAAAGTCTAGTAATTTCTCGAAGCTTCTGGCACTTTCCTGCTTGGAGGGGGCAGGATTTCCCTAGAATCCTGTGGATCTTTCTGGAAGGTTGCTAGACTATAAAAAGGCTGTGATTTTAAGCACGAGAGACTGACAACAAAGAGAGCAGACAGCAGAAGAGAGCAGACCAGAGTTTTGTTTTGGCAACAGTTAAATAGTGGCAGTGTTATTAGAGAATTTAAATAGTGGATAATTTTTGTACAACTTTTTTTGTAAAGAATAAATTTGTTTTAGTTGTACTTGCCAGTTTTTTTGTTGTGATTTTTCCAAGTCATAACATTAGATACAATAGGTAGGATACTTGTAGGTCGATAGTTCTCTGGTTTGGTCTTATCGCCAGCTTTAAAGACTGGAGTAACCTTTGCAATCTTCCAAGTTGTTGGCACTCTACATTGTTTTATAGAGCGGTTTACCAAATGAGCAATTGGGCCTGCAAGAACCTTTCTGTGGAGCTTTACAAGGTTACTATCCAGACCAAATACATCCCTGGCTTTTGAGCTTTTTAAAGAAGAGATAATTTTTTCAGCTTCTGGAATAGATATATTTCCGATATTAAATACTGGTTTGCTATAATCAGGAGGCTTAACGGAAGCGACTGGAGATTTTAAATGCTTTGTAAATTCCTCTACTGACTCTGTGAAGAACTTGTTGAAGGTATCAACGACAATGTCCAAGACGCTTATCAGTGTGCTGTTTACTTGGAGCTGTATGTCATTGGGTTTAGTGTCTTTGTGTTGTCCTAATAGTTTGTTTAGGTTTTCCCAAATCAACTTTCCCTTTCCATTCGCCCCATCTATTACCTCGATGAAAAAATCTGCTTTTGCTTTGCGGATCTGTTTTACCACTTCATTCCTCAACGATGTAAAAATATATCGGTCACTCGCTAGCCCTGTTTTTAAGGATTTTTTTAGTGCATTATCTCTTTTTTTCATTAATTTCCAAGTATTTTCTCTCAACCAGGGTAAAGATTTTTTCACCCTTTTAGAGCATACCTTTTTTTGTGAAACGACTGGAAATTTCTTTGATGCTTGTGATAAATGCATAACTGTCGTCCTCAATATCATCACTCATGAGTATATTGGACCAGTTGTGTTGCTGCAGAGCATTATTTAAATTTTGTTGTGCACTTCGAGGTATCAAATATTGACTGCTTACCCTAGTGGATCCAGTAAAATGTTTCCTGTTAATTTTTCTTGCACAAAGAATAAAATTATGATCAGAAAGCCCAGATAAGAGATTAAAAGTTTTAGTAATTCTGTCGGACTTATTTGTGAATGTAAGGTCGATAGTTGTTTTAGACATATTAGTTATTCTCGTTGGACCATGAATGAGTTGAGTAAAATTGAAGTTGTCTGTCAGTTGTTTTAGTTTTTTCCTCTCCAATTTATTATCCCAATTCATATTGAAATCTCCTATTAGTATAATTTCCCTTTTAAGATTGCAATAATTAAAAATTGTTTTAAGTTGTTCATAAAAAGTGTCATTTGAAGAGGGTGGTCGATATAGACATATAACAGTGAAAGACATTTCAGGGGAAAGAATTACATTCAGAGCGATACATTCAATATTCATCTCCACGGGCCATTCGATCCGTTCACATTTAAAACAATCCTTAACATAAACCAATAAACCGCCCCCTCGTCCAGCCCCTCTGTCTCTTCTAAATGTTTTATAGCCTGAGAAGTTGACAGCAGCCGTCGGTGAGAGATTAGTCAGCCAACTTTCTGATATGCCGAGTAGATCAATATTGGAATCCGTCAATAAATGCTCAATTTGCTCAATTTTGTTCATTATACTCCGAATGTTGATATGTCCCAATAAAAGTCCTTTTACTTTTGATCGTGAGTCCCAAATAAGTTTAGCATTATTAAGAGTTCGAAAGAAGCGCAGTTTTCGCTCTTTCTTGACCGCTGGATTTAGTGACCTTAGTCTCACTGCTACAGTGGAACTTTTATTCAGAGTTATAGTTGCAGATGGGGGTGCAACCAAGTTACACTCACCATTGTCCGTAATCGTCGCTGTCTCCTGTGAATCTGCCGACATGGGCAGCAGCTCCCGTGATAATCCGGTGTCAAAGCCGCCAGATTTTACCAAAGAATGTGGATTTTTACTTTGATAATCCATGTGGTTAAGCGGCACCGAGACTGGTGGCGTGGGCAACGCCACTGCTCCAGTGAGTTGAGCCAATCCGTGAAACCGCCAAGTTGGTAGTCCGTGCTGAGGCAGTTCAAACGGAGCTGCGTAGCCCCCATGAACCTAAGCGGGGCGGGCTGTACCCATCGCTGGCAAAGCAAGCGTTGCCCAAAAGTGTGGTGTTATACTGGGGAACAATGCCATTGACGCCATGGCCGTAATGAACCGGCCAGGTAGATCCATGCCATAGAAGGTAGCTGGCAACCGGGACACAACACGGGGCTGGTCACCACACAGATATGTCAGGTCACTCCCAAACAGGTTAGGTCCAGGGTTCAATTCTATGTCACCAGCTATTACCAGTATTATTAATATGCACATGTTTTTTGACTGTGGGCTTAATGATATGCCCGAAGTTTTAGATTGCCTGACGCAACCATCGTCAAGTAATGTTTTATCGTTTTAGCGAGGTGAATGTAGTTGTCATGCCGAGTGGTGTAGCAGCAGCGCACAGAGAGCAAAAATATGGTTAAGCAGAGAAAAACTGTAAATGATTTTTGCGAGGTCATGATAAAGTTCTCCCGTTGTTTTTCGTTGCTTTGATCACACTGTTGTCGACTGTCATAGTTGGCGAGATGTCTCTTGCACCTGCCGGTACGCGCCGCCATCTTCCAAAGCCCAGTTCCCAGAATCAATCCGGGGTTCAACAGTCCGGGGTCTCCGTTGTCGTATTTTACGCTTCATAATGCGCCACACATTTTCAATGGGAGACAGGTCTGGACTACAGGCACGCCAGTCTAGTACCCGCACTCTTTTACTAAGGAGCCATGCTGTTGTAACACGTGCAGAATGTGGCTTGGCCTTGTCTTGCTGAAATAAGCGGGGGTGTCCATGAAAAAGACGTTGCTTGGATGGCAACATATGTTGCCCCAAAACCTGTATGTACCTTTCAGCATTAATGGTGCCTTCACATATGTGTAAGTTGCCCATGCCTTGGGCACTAATACACCCCCATACCATCACAGATGCTGGCTTTTGAACTTTGCGCCTATAACAGTCCGGATGGTTCTTTTCCTCTTTGGTCCGGAGGACACGACGTCCACAGTTTCCAAAAACAATTTGAAATGTGGACTCGTCAGACCACAGAACACTTTTCCATTTTGCATCAGTCCATCTTAGATGAGCTTGGGCCCAGCGAAGCCGGCGGCGTTTCTGGGTGCTGTTGATAAATGGCTTTCGCTTTGCATTGTAGAGTTTTAACTTGCACTTGCAGATGTAGCGACAAACTGTAGTTACTGACAGTGGTTTTCTGAAGTGTTCCTGAACCCATGTGGTGATGTCCTTTACACACTGATGTCGGTTTTTGATGCAGTACTGCCCGAGGGATCGAAGGTCACGGGCATTCAATGTTGGTTTTCGGCCTTGTCGGTTACGTGCAGTGATTTCTCCTGATTCTCTGAACCTTTTGACGATATTACGGACCGTAGATGATGAAATCCCTAAATTTCTTGCAATAGCTCGTCGAGGAATGTTGTTTTTAAACTGTTCGATAATCAGCTCACGCATTTGTTCACTAAGTAGTGACCCTCGCCCCATCCTTGTTTGTGAATGACTGAGCATTTCAGGGAAGCAGCTTTTATACCCAATCATGGCACCCACCTGTTCCCAATTAGCCCGTTCACCTGTGGGATGTTCCAAATAAGTGTTTGATGAGCATTCCTCAACTCTGTCTTTTTTGCCACTTGTGTCAGCTTTTTTGAAACATGTTGCAGGCATCATATTTCAAATATTTCAGACCCGTGTTCTGGCCTTCCAGCGCTCGATGTCCGCCTCCAGGAGTTTCTTCTCGGCCTGCAGCATTCCACTCTTCTCGCTCAGCTCCGCATTGGCTTCCTGCAGAACGGGAGAGCGATAGTCTGAGTTTGGCGATGTTACGGAGGTGAAAAAAGGAAGTTTTGCAAATATGGGTGATGTGGTTGTCAAAGCTAAGATGGGAGTCAAATCTGACCCCCAAATTAGTTACAGAAGGAGAAAGGGAAATGTTGTGACCAAGCAAGGAGACAGAGGAAATAGGGGAGGAGCGGAGCTGGTGAGGGGTGCCGATCTGTATGGCTTCAGTTTTGGAACTGTTCAGCTGCAGGAAGTTTTTACTCATCCATGCCTTGATCTCCTCCAGGCAGGAGTCCAGTTTAGTGATGGAGGAGGGGAATGTGAAGGAGGGCGTGACCTTGAAGTAAAGCTGAGTGTCGTCAGCATAGCAATGGAATTGTATTCCATGCCTGCTGACGACACAGCCGAGGGGGAGCATGTGTATGGTGAAGAGGGTTGGACCGAGCACGGAGCCCTGGGGTACCCCACACGTGACAAAGTGGGGGCGAGATTTAACGTCCCCCAGAGCCACATACTCGGTCCTTCCTGTGAGATAAGAACGGAACCACTGGAGGGCGGTACCGGAAATGCCAATGTAGTGTTGAAGGCGGTGGAGGAGGATGTGATGATCAATAGTGTCAAATGCAGCAGAGAGGTCGAGAAGGATAAGGAGGGAAGTAGCACCGGAGTCAGAGGTCATCAAGAGGTCATTGGTGACTCTGATGAGCGCTGACTCTGTGCTCTGGGAGGCAAGGAAACCAGATTCAAATTTTTCATTTAGGCTGTTAGAGTTGAGGTGGTTGTGAAGTTGACTGGAAATGACTCTTTCTAAAATTTTGGAGATGAAAGGCAGATTGGAGATGGGTCTGTAATTTGACAGGGGTTCAGGGTCAAGAGTGGGTTTTTTGAGGAGGGGCTTGATGATGGCAGTTTTAAGGCTGGCCGGAAAAAGGCCGGTATGGAGTGAGAGGTTGATGATTGTGGTTATGAGAGGGCTGATGGAATGACTGTGTGCTTTAAGCAGAGGGGAGGGAATGGGATCAAGGGAGCATGTGGATGGTTTGGAGTTATGGATTATTTTCTCGACCTCCTGCTGCATTGTGGGGGAGAAACGTGATAGGGGTAGTGAGGTAGGTGAAATGTCGTTGAGTGGAAATGTACTGTTGGGATTTGTGTTAGTTAAGTTTAAGTTTGTCTGCTTTTCACCATCACATCTTAATCGTTATAGGCTACTGAAATTGCTTGATTGTTATTTAGGACAAGTACACGGGTGCAGATTTAGTGAAGGGCGGAGCACCTGCAATTAGCGAAATCTAAACTCAGGCTTCTTCCCGATGACATTTTAAATCGCGCCGCTTCAGGTGTGTCTGTTTCAAGAAATTACACGCGACCCCGTGACCGCAATGGTCTTATCACACTTAAAAAAAAAATCTTCGTTCAATATCACCATATCCCAACTCTGCATTTCATCTCTCATTGTAGAATTTTTAGGAGATCCATAATTATAAAATAAAAATAAAGAGATTTGTTTTCAGATCGCCCTGGATTTCAAACGTCTAAAAAATGCTCAAGGTGGAAAACATTCTGTAAAGCGGATGAAACGCGAATGTGAGATATAAATTATCACAGTCGCACGAAATGCCGTGGCAATGGCAATCGTGTTCATGTTGTGCTGTTCTATGGCCATTTAAATTTCAAAATGCAGCAATCAAACTTGCTGCCTTAATAAACAGCTCTGCTCATTCAACTTCGAGAGTAAACGCATCCACCATTTGATTGCTCATTAAGCAAGTAAAATGGAACAGGTTACTTTTCGTAGAGTAACTACTTGGTTACTTGGCCTACTTGGTTAATAGGAGACGATTCTGTAGACCTTTACTTGGTTCCGTGCAGCATGTCGCCGAAAAGAAGTTTTTTTCCGGAAGCATTTCACATGCCCTTTGATGTTTGGCACTTTCCTTCAACCTGCGTCGGGTTTTATAAAGGAAAAAGTAAAGCTTGGATGTTCGCCCCATGGCAGCAGGTAGTGGTACTACGCCTTAAAAAAGAATCGATTCAGAATCGCCCCAGCCCTACTTACAACTCGGGGTTTGTTCTTACAAACGTAGTGCCCTTGTAAAATTGCCAACGCTTTTCTTCCATTCCGGTTTGCGTCCCGCATCACCAGGGATAAACTCTTATCGTCAAGATACTGCACTAATTCCGCATATGCTTCTGCATTTTTGGCTGCATCCTCTCTCGTGCTTCCTCACTTGGCTCGTTTAGCATAGTTCCACTGAGCCCGCGCAACTCCATGTGCGCCAAAAATCTCGTCTCCCTCAACTCGCAGTTTTTCTCTTCACCATGGAATAAAAACCGAAACCACCTTTGGCCACCCTGACTGGGCCCATAACCTGTTGAGTGCGCCATCTTGCGCAACAGCCTTCGTGGAGGTGCACCAAAGTGGTTTGCATTCACGATAAACTATACTTTACCGGGGAGAAATAAAAATGCGTGTGCGTCCAACATTTTCAGCGAGCACTGTTCCATTTTTTTTATTTTGCACATGCGCACCATGTATATACATCTGAGTCAGTTCACTCAGTTTGGTCTACTGCATTTCCTATGTTTCTATCTAGTGGCCATAGATGACATTTCCTTTCTATTACAGTATTACTGTCTCTAACTGAAACATGACTTTGCTAATACTCAACACTGTTGCTGGATGTCCATGATCTTTGGGCCCTCAGACGCCACAGCCTCACTCATTGGCATGATTCTGTCATTGTTACTAAATGCGCCCAGCAATACTTCAAGAAACCACTGTCTGTAAGCACAGTCCACCGGACTGTACACAGATGCCACCTAAAACTCTATCATGAAAAAAGGAAGCCATTGTTGAGCACGATCTACAAGTGTCGCCGTGTTCTGTGGGCCAAGGCTCTTTTAAACTCTTTTAGACTGTAGCAAAGTGGCAAAGTGTCCTGTGGTCAGGCAGTCCAAATTTGACATTCTTGTTGGAAATCATGGGTGTCGCGTCCTCCGGGCAAAGGAGGACAAACACCACCCCTCCTGTTATCAGTGTTCAGTTCAAAAGCCAGCATCTCTGATGGTATGGGAATGCTTTAGTGGATATGGTGAGGGACAGTTGCATCATCATCATACTATAATTTGAGGAACGTTTGTCTGTTTGTCTGTCTGTCTGTTTGTTCCCCTACTCCTCCGAGGTCCTCTGACGGATCTTCACCAAACTTGGTGGGTCTATGTAGGTTGTCCCTGGAATTGTCCTTGAGGGGTCAGTTTTTTGAAAGGTCAAGGTTACTGGGGTCAAAGGTCAATTTTTCGCATTTCCCATCTCCCTGGACAGATTTTCTTGAAAGTTGGTACGTGGACGTAGATCGTCACAAGAAATGACCGCGAGAGGTCCGTTCCGTCAAAGGTCAAAGTCACGAGGGTCAAAGGTCACCGTATTCATGAAAGTTGGTATGTGGACGTAGGTCATCACAAGAAATTATTCTCGCCACGGGTAATTCACTAGTGTTTTAAAAAGCACCATGAATGCTGAAAGGCATATAAAGGTTTTACAGCAACATACGCTCTCCTCCAGACAACATCTATTCCAGGGGTGGCCATGTGTATTTCAGCAGGACAATGCAAAACCACATACTGCAGCTATTACAACAACATTGCTTCTCAGTAGAAGAGTCCGTGTGCTGAATTGGCCTGCCTGTAGTCCTGATCGTTCACCGATTGAGAACATTTGACGCATAATTTCACGAAAAGTCTGTCTAAGAAGACAACTCAAGTTGTTGTAATAGGATCACAAAACTGAGATTTTAAAAACGCGTTGTGGAGTTTTTTTTATATATATATACGTGGTTTCTGCTCATCTTGCGGACATGTGGCACGGAGGTGTCGGGGGAAAATGACGTCGCAGCTCATTTTGCGCAAACCCTCTGTTGCGCTGTGACGTTATTGACCACCGTACATATGTTTATCGCTACCTTGGAGAATATTAATTTGTAGTCGCTTTTACGTTTTCGTGGACGGAAATATTTTGCAAACTACTTTGAAGACTGCTGCTCTCGCCAGAATGTCACGTAAGGGTAAGTGTGTGTTCACCACTGATCTATATATAAGAACTGGATAGCTGAAAAATGCCTCAAGGACCGCTGATTTAACGACAGTAGGCAGTAGTTGTACGTGCCTTTAACATTTTCAATGGACAAAATCAGCAGGCAGTACGACCATGAGTGCGTTCCATAGGAAATCTATACGGATTTTTTTACATCTCGCCTGAGTGGGGCAGTGGTACAACGAAATTGAAGTCCAAAGACTTTGAGACTGAAGAAGACAAGACGTCAATCCTGCACATATTATTATTATTCTGAGTGGGGGGATTTAAAAACTTCATGAAAAAATAAAGTAGCCGTAAGCTCGCATCTTGTCAACCGTTGTCTTTATTTTAGAAACACTGGGTGTGAGATTCAATTGCGCACAACGCATATGTAACTCCCAATGGATATCTTGTATAGAGTTTTCTCTTGCGCTGTCTTCACTCAGTAGCTGCCATGAAGCTGTAGGCTAATTTTCCAACAAAGCGAAAGTGGGTTCGCTGAAGAGAACGCAATGTAAACTTATCGAGGTCGCAATCAGTGTTCACATGAACAGTGAAGTGAGTTGTGCATTTTGGAGATGTATGTAAAACTGCCCGCCATTCATTGTCGAGTATGAATCACATTATTAAGTAGCTCAAACGTTATATCCTCATCGATAACCTGGCATAATTGAATTTGTCCGTCAACGGTAATTGAGTATCAGCAGAACATTAACCTTTTTCAGTGCTGGAATAAATTTGCCTTAATGATTAGACCAGTCAACACCGGGTTTTGTTGTCTAGTTAGTCTGGTCTGATATTATAGACAGCGTAACACAGCAGTTTAACTGGATTATCTGAATGAATGAATGAAAGAAATTTATTTCGGTTCACTTGCAACAAAAACAATTTAGTAGATCGAAGGAAAGATTCAAAGATTTCAAGCTCACCGAAAGGGTGTAGGCAGAAGCCAAAGCTTATTTAAACCTACCCCTTCAACAAAACAAAACAAACTATCCCCCCCCCCCTCCCCAAAAAAAAAAAAATTGACAGCAAGAACAATGCTAATGCATTGTTGTTGTTTGCATTCATATTAAATTGATACAAAAACATAGACACATTATCTAACGTAACCCATGTAAATATACATAAAGTGCAGATATATACATTATAACATAGACATATTAACTAACATAATTAATGGCATATTTCAAAACCACTTGATACTTATAGAGTCTTTTGAGCCTTACCAATGTTGTGCTTCTTTTTATATTTTCAGAAGAAGAATTCCACAAATTTACCCCTGTAACTGACAAACAATGAGATTTGATAGTTGTTTGTATTTTTGGTTTTTGAAAAATAAATGTTCCTCTAAAATTGTATTGACTGTCTCTCATCATTAACAACTTCTGGATACTTTCTGGTAATTGTCCAGATTTAGCTTTGTACATTGTTTGTATTATACTTTAGTCCACTAAGTCGGAAAATTTTTAAATATTTAGCTGCAGAAATAGAGGATTGGTTGGTTCACGATAGGGTTTTTTACTGATAATTCGTATGGCTTTTTTTTGTAACAGAAAAATGGAGTTAGTATTCGTTTTGTAGGTGTTTCCCCAAACCTCTACACAGTATGTCATGTATGGGACGATAAGTGAGTAATAGAGAGTGCACAAAGATTTCTGGTTTAAGTCTTGAGCTTTATACAGAATTGCAATGGATCTAGACATTTTGGCTGTCACATGGTTTATATGAGATTTCCAATTTAATTTATTGTCATCACACCTAGAAATTTATTTTCAGACACAGTTTCAATTTCAACTTCATTTATAGTGATCTTATAGTCAAGGTTTGATGACCGGTTTCCAAAAATCATGCATTTTGTTTTTCCAAGGTGAAGTGATAATTTATTGGCATCAAATCATTTTTAAAGCTTCTGAAGTTCACTCTCTACTGTATCCAAAAGTTGTTTTAAATGTTGCCCGCTACAAAAGATTGTTGTGTCATTAGCAAATAAAATAAACTTGAGTGCCTTGGAAACCAAACATAAATCATTAATATACAATATGAACAACAATGGCCCGAGTACTGAACCCTGCGGTACCCCACACGTGACTTTTAAAAGGTTTGAATTTGTGTTATTAATATGGACAAATTGGCGCCTGTCATCTAAATAGCTTGTTAGCCAATCATGAGCCAGTCCTCGGATACCATATTTCTGTAATTTAGACATCAATAAATTATGGTCAATGGTAACAAATGCTTTTTGTAAATCTAGAAATATCCCAACTGTGTATTCATTTCTCTCTATAGAATTAGTAATTTGTTTTTGAGGTGGTTCTGTTTTTCCTAAATCCATATTGTTGTTCATAAAGTATGTTGTATGTCTAATTTACACCGTGTGACATTGACTGATCTGGTTAACTTCAGTTTGGTAATCTAGGTAGCTTTAGGCTGACCTGATGGATTAGCGAACATTAATTAGAATTGTTCCAATAATAGCCGTTAGTTGACACATTATGCTGTTAAGGTAGATCGCCAGTGGCTAATAATAAGCAGTACATTCGTTGAAATCCATTTATGTGTATCCGTCTTCACTACAGCCAGTGCATTGTGTCGCTACATCCCCCCCAAAAACGTCACTCTGTTTTGGAAAGCTGCACATCAGCGCTTCTCTGCCATAGAATATTATTGCTACCGGGCATAGTAAAGTAAATGTGCTTTTCTTCTGTCATCAATTTGGTAAAAATTAAAACGTCACATCTGTATTGCAATGTATTATGGGTAATTACACTTGTGAAATCTGCTGAAGTCTGCACCTCAAGCGGACTCTAGAAGTCCGCAGAAAGTCCGCTTGAGGCCCTTGTTGACTGCATCAATTGTGGATTTGGACAGCCCTCAGCACTCCCAGACTCCGTGAACGCGCCCGCAAAGTCCGCGAGTCTGCTAGTACGGAGAAGTGCGAACATTTGGATGCAGCCTATCACGTCAGTAGTGGTGTTCACATATAACCACCATAGAGATATATGATCGAACCAGAGAGATCGAGGAAGTACAGTTACTTTAGCCAGTTAACATGTTAGTTTCCTGCTTCCACGTTTTCCAGTGTGGAAAAATTTGTGGCCACAATCAGAAAAGTGTGCATTTTTTTCTTGCCAAATAGTGCGAAAACAAAATGAAGTATAGCTGACTTGCAATAATCACGTGACCTAACACTGACTAACACCTAACTATACAATGTATAGTTCTTAAAGTCATCCATATCCCTGAACATCTACACTAGCTCATGCAGAAAGCAGTGGCTTACCAAAGTAGGTCAAGTTATGGTACATCATGAACTTGAAGGCACGATTGCAAAAGCTCTGGGTTAGATCAATAGCCAAAGATAAGATGAAAATGCAACTGTGTTATGAAAGTTCAAGATGGAGATGCTTCAAGATAGTGGAAGTGCTCTGTGTTGCATAAAGCAAGTTCACTGGGCCTGCGATCTTTGGCTGTGGGGCTTATTTTCGTGCAAGAGCATATGCACTAGGTTCCTAAAAGGTAAAGGGATATATTTGAATGAAAAAAAAAAAACTGCTGTGCCAAAGAAAATCAACTACTGACTGAATTTATATAATATTTCCAAGGTAAGATTAGTTTTGAACAAGCTTCAGTGGACAAGTTGGCTTTTTGCACCAAAGGTTGTCACTGAAGCTTGTGCTCTCTATCTTCTCACTTCCTCCGCAGGTGTTTGAGGAGCTGCTGCTGGATGCGGATTACAGTGTGAACGCAGGCAGCTGGATGTGCAGTACCTTCTTCCAGCAGTTCTTTCACCGCTACTGCAGTGGGCTTCGGCCGTCGCACGGACCCCAGTGGCGACTACATCAGATGGGTGGGGCATGGTGTCATTGCAGGTTTTGGTTGCATAGATGTGTACACCTAGTGATTTTTCGCATAGTTTAAAGGGAAGAAATGAGGAGCTTGTTTCCAAAATGCAATATTATCCATTTTATTGATTTTGACTGAAACAGCTTTTTCAATGTTTGCACCTATTGCATTTTAATAGAAAAACACAAACTTTGACCATGAAAAAATACACCTAAAAGTATAAGTTTCTAAAAACAGATTTTTGCACCATGTGGAAGAAGCACCAGGCTATCATTCTGTGGTATTATCTCAATATTAGTAATTTTGCATTTTGAAAATGAACTTTTCAAATTTAGGTACGTAAGGACAAAGACCCAAAGCATAAATCCGTACCCAGCAGCAACTTTCTCGGGATTTGACTACATAATACGGAGTGGTCAGCCCAGTCATTAGATTTAAACTCCATTGAGCTGTTTTGAGTGAATCTAGATCATAAAGGTAATAAAGTGTGCCCAGCTTCAAAGACGCATCTGGGGGAAATATTTCTGGCCATGTAAGAATCAGTGGAGAATGTTACCGCTGTAGGATTTATGTTCTGAATACCTAAACTTTGCAGAGCAGTCAATAAGTCGCAGTCTGTGCTTCAGTAAAAATCAGTAAAATAGATTCTGGGAAGGCCCTCTGTTAGTTACTGCGGAAGTTTTCCAGCCAGAATAGCAGTTGTGCAGTGACTCAAACTTTTGGCTATAATGGATTTTCCCCATGTGAAATTATTCTTTGTAAAATTGGACTGTTGGTAAAATTGGTCATATGTGGCACATTTAAATGAAAGCCTTGATCTGTGTGCAGGCGGTGCATACCAAAGCTGAAGGACTACCCAAACTGAACACCCCTGGAGCACCCCGGAGATGGTGCAGAAGGAGGCTAACTGTGTGATCAGCATGGACTACCCCAAACCAATGATTAATCACGCCGAAGTCAGCAGGCTGAACATAGAGAGCAGGTCGACCAGCAACTCTCACACTACAAGGGGCTGAGTACGTATCGCCCACACAAACCCTCAAAAAACACATTGGGAGCTTATGAATGGGGATTTGTGATTGACTTTCAAGCATAATAATAATTATAAATTTCATACATTTGAATATTTAATTCTCCTGGCAAAAGAAGTCATAGTTTTCAATGAGAACAAGTCGACATGGTCTACAACATCCCCCGCCAATCGTGCGCTTCTCATTTTCGAACTCGATCAAGGCCTTTATGGTCTGAAGCTACACACCAATTTTGGTAACTGTATCTGTAGTAGTTTCTGAGTAAAGCTGTCCCCTTTATCTCGGACGGACGGACGGGCGCACGGATGGACGGACGGACGGAGGTCAAACCTATATCCCCCTCCCACTTCGTGTTGGCGGGGGATAATAATCTTTCAAGTGTACAGATATTGAGAAGTTCAGCTCCTGATATCTAGTCCCTTATAGAGCAATTTTATTGTACACAATTCAGTTAGATATTCAAATTGTGGGGTTAAGCCCAGTGGCAGCTCGTGAACTGGCAGTAGGGAAATCTCAACCAATCCCTTAAATTTAATGACTGGTCATCATTTCAATCATTCATTGAAATTACCATGACAGAAACTCCGAAAACTCTCTACATTATCAGATATGGCCAGTTTTCCTTTATAACGCATACTGATTATGACTCCAGACTTCTCACGCTTTAATTTAAATTGAAACATCTTTATACAACTCCATTGCTTCAAACTCCTCCATGCACAAGTAGTTAAATTCCATGCGAAAATCTCTTACATACGCGTTTATAGAATATAGAATAGAATATATAGCAGAGGAACGTAAAAATGCCACTTAAACTCATGCCGAATGCGTGAGAGTTGACAGGTCTGCGTTATTAATGAAAACTGGCCGCATCAGATAATGTTAAGTTTTCGGAGTTTCTGTTATTGTAATTTAAATGAATGATTGAAAACAGGTCATGAACAATCATTAACTTGAAGGGATAGTTTGAGCTTCCCCTGTTGCCAATTCACGAGCCGCCACTGGTTAAGTCTAATGACAGGTGTTTGTTTGTTTGTTGTTCTGAATTCCTTGTTCTGTAATCAGTTAAGCTGCCAAAGCTGGTCCACAGCAGAGTGTAATTTTAGATTTATTGAGATTTTTGAAAAACATTCGCAGTCAAAATGCCCAACTTGGCCCCTGTAAATTGACTGTTACTTATGAAGCTGATTAGCATTTTGGCAAAAAAAAAAAAAAAAAAGAAGTTTAAAAAATGCTTCTGTCATCTCTGTACACCATCTGATGGAGTTTCAGCTTCATCTGAGATGGTGGGTCACAAAACCTTGTTTCTTCTGCTGGCATGAAAAGGAAAACCTTGTTTTCCTGTATGTAATACCGTAATGGCGCAGTCTTTAACTGCCTAAGTGGAAGTGAGATGGGCTTTACGTCAGCCTGTTCTGTCCTATTGTGTGCGTTTTCTAAGAAGGCACAGCGGCATTGCATTTCAGTATTGCAACAGGGGAGCTGAAGATCAGGGGAGAGCGAGAACCATGTGACTGTTTCAATAAATGTAGATCATATCATTCATATCATTATCAGGAACGTACTTACAGTCCCCGCTTGATATCCTAAATGGCTAGTATTTTGTGTGTCTTTTCCTTGTGAAATTTCTTTGTGTATTTTCTTTATATTTATGCAATATGCCATCTTAAATGCATAAATAAACATGCATGTCTGCTTTTTTCTTTTTCAAACCAGGTTTGCTGGCCTCCGTCCCCACAATTCAGGAGGAGGCCGAACCATTTGTGTCCGACAGCTCTCCGGCCCACAGGAGCCCCAGTGCTGAGGCCGGTGCGTTTAGATCTGGTTGAAAGTTTAGTTATGACTAAAAATAGTAGTTTTTGACATTTTTAAGGAGATTCAATACTGCTACTCTAAAACTTTGCTGTTAAAACCCAATGTTTTGTTTTCTGTTTGGGTAAGATATGAAGAATAGGGTACCTAGAAATTAATATGCAAATATTTTCATATAGTGCTGCAGTAAACTGAAGAATTGTTCTTCACAATAAAAGTGGGACTGTCGGGCATGCTGAAAAAAGAGTGCTCTCCTGTTGGCCTTGCTGGTTCTGGCCAATTCTGCGAAATGTACTGAGATTTTCATCAGAAGACAAATTTAACAGTGAAAATTGTGGGGTTTGGTGCTGCCCCCAAAAGATTAGACATCCTCTAGGTTTTCAATTGGCATTATTTTGGCTGGACTGACTAATAATAACATCCTCTATTGCAGGGATACTCACTCTTTTCCAGAATGAGCCGGTGTGGGTGCAGGCTTTCATTCTAACCAACCAGTCACACACCTTGTAGCGACTGCAAAACCAACCTTGTCGCTTGAGAGGAAACGAGTGGGTCCTGTACTTTGTCTGACGCGCTATCAATGTATCCAAAGAAGTTCACGGAGGCTCGGAATGCACTTTTAAGAGGTTTTAATGAAACATCCGCTTGCAAGGTCACACACACTGGACGCATTCAGGTACACAATGGAAACAAAGGGGTAAAACGAAGTGAAGACAAAGTGAGGCAATACGGTGCGAAGCGAAGCGGTCAACAAAAATTACGGCTACCCCCCGCTTCCCTCTCTCCTCTCGACTGCAGGTAAGCAACATCACTTAGTAGCTTCCTGTCCTGCCCCACCTAACTCACATGACCCAAGCTCCCATACATTTCTATGGCAACCCCAAAATACCACGTGACACAGACTACATTATGGCTCCTACACACCAGCCCCTTAATGATTACTCAATAATTACCATCTATCCACTTAATATATAGGAGACATAAATGCAGCAGCAATATTAAACAACAATTTTACAATCCTGTAAACTTGTGTCCACACAGAAATCTTCCTTCTTCATGTTTCAAGTCAGTCAAAATCAAATAGTCAAAATGTCTCAAACAAAACAAGTTCACAGTAAAATGTGAGCAAAAGTAGTCCAAAAATCTTGTTCTGCCGGGAGTCCACAGGATCCAAAGTTTCTACTGTTTTCTAGCAGTTCTCTCAATAGGGAGCAGCTCCTCTTCTCCATCCGCATCATCAATTTCTCCTTCACTACTGTTATCCATGGTGCCATAGTCATCAACCATTCCTTCATAGTCATCGTCAATGTCATCATCACCAGCCTGCTCCTCCTCCCCGTATCTCTCATCAGTTGAGCCATATATGTGGTCTTTTCTCCTGGAGCACAGCTCATGTCGAGAAATGTCTCCCCCTCTTGGGGAGAGAGTGCCATGACAGGCACTTGAGGCACCCTGGAGCATGTACTGTCCAACCAAGTACTCTGGCGTTACACCTATGGGTACAGAGGAGTCAAATATGACAAGGCGCACTTTAGACCACTTTCCTAAGGGGTCCAAGTTCACCCCTCTGTTAATCAAAGCCTGAGCCAAATCCCGCCTTCTTGCCTTGAGCATATTTGTTCGAATGGTCACCGGTCTTTGAATTTCATTGGCTTCCAAGAAATCGACCAACTCTGATACTGGGAAGATGTCCATCAGTTTCTCAATGAGGAAGGTCTTATAGCTGTAATAGGTGGATAGATCCTTTTTTTAGCAGGGCGACATAGTCTGCCCTCTCCCTCCCCTCTTCTCTCTTGCTAACAAAGTTAGAAAGGACATCCACATTGTCCTTAATTCGCTGATGGATGGACTGCAGATCTAAAGGTAACAATCTTTCCTTCTCCCTTTCCTCAGTATTAGGAAGCTGGAACCTGTCCATCTCATCGATGTTGGCCTGTACAGTGTCCTCTTCATCTGCAAGCTCACTCCCACTGCCCTCGTCCTCCTCCTCCTCATCCTCACTGTCCTCTTCCGCAGCCTCTTCCAATTTCTTCTGCTTCAGGAACTTCCTCCTCAAACTCTGGTCATTCCTGAGCTGCTTCTCCCTCTTCAACGGCTTCAGCAGAAGCAGCCTCTTTAAGGACCTCCTCAACAGCCTCTTCTTCAACAGGTGCAGCCTCCTCAACAGGGGTGGCAACCTCCTCTTCCACAGGAGCAGCAACTTCCTCTCCCTAAAGATTTGTTTCATCAACTGGGGCTTCCACTTCCTCGTCCTCTGGAGCAGCCGCCACCTCCTCATCCGATGCAGCCACCACCTCCTCCTCTTCCACAGGAGCAGCCACCTCCTCTTCCACGGGAGCAGCCGCCGTTTGAGGTGTTGTAAATGCTGCTCAACAAGTTTCCTGTTTGACATGCGGAGGGTGCTTTGCTTTAATGGAAGGCTGATCTGATAATGACCATTCAGATGTTTTACTGAGTTGCTAACCGATTCCAGAAATTGCTGATCTTCCCTTGACATAGCAGGTTGTTCATCTAAACTGCTCTCAGGAAAGTCATTTTTGAGCTGTTGTTGCCAAAGCTCATCTAGGTTTACAACAGAGACTCTGTTTACAGTTACTTGTGGCTGTTTACTGTCTACAGTGACCTCAGTGCTGCCTCCCAGTGGTCTATTAACGGTCCATCCCAGCATAGCCCTTATTGCAAATGGTCCTCTCTCCACACTACACACTACTTCCAATGGCTCCAGAGCTTTTGGCACATTAGCTCCAATCAGGAGCTCAATTCCTGCATCGATTTGCGGTAAGTGAATGTGTTTCAGGTGAGCCCTTTTTTTAATATCCCTTTTAGTAGGAATATTTTCTTTATACACTGGCATGGACACCTGTGTGTATTCTTTGGGCAACCCAAGGAAACTGTCCCCGTGCAGTGCAGCCACCTCCAATCCTGACAATGTGTTGCTGCTCACAACCTTCTGTTGGCCCATAGTGCGAAGAAGGATGTGTCCTTTCCTCCCTGTGAGTTGCAGTTTGTTCATCAGACTTTCTGCACAAAAGACTGCTGTACTCCCTTGGTCCAAAAACGCATAGGTGGTAACAATTCTACTTCCCCTTTTAGATTTTACTTGGACGGGCACAATTGGCAACTTACAATCTTGGTCTCCAGCCCCTGTAAAACCACTTGACACCAGCATGTTAACACAGACCTCTGCATCCTTCTCAGCTTGCTCTGAAACCCTTTCTCTGTGGAGTACAGTGGGGTGCTTCAGGCTACACTTTGAACAGGAAATCCTCTTACGGCAGTGCTTACTAATGTGTCCTACACACAAACAGCCAAAGCAAACGCCATTTTCCTTTAAGAACTGAATCTTCTTCTCATGTGCCATTTTCCCCAACTGTGCACACATAACCAGAGTGTGTCCTGCACCACAGAAAATGCATGTATTTATTCCTAATGCTTTGATTTCTTTGTCTTTCTTTGCAGGCTGAGGCTGGTTCTCCACAGGTCCAACTGTGGTGGCAAAGCTGGCTCCTTCGGATCAAGGCTGTAACCTTGGTTTACACGATCCTTTATTTGTGATTATAGGAGAATCTTGGATATTGCCGAAGACTGGATCTGTTAGAATCTTGACTTGGTTTTCAATGAAATCGGCAATATCACTGAACTTTGCTCTTCGTTGTTGACGTACTTGCAACTCACAAGCTTGACTTCTCCATCTGTCCCTGAGCTTATAAGGCATTATAAAGCAACATTTTTTAATAATGTTCAGCATATTCAAAGGCATATCCTAGTCATGGAGATACAACACGACCTCAATCGCATTACAGCAACCTCTGAGGAATAGACTGTAGTCCTGTAGTGCCTTTGCATCCTCCATTTTTATTGCGGGCCATGAAAGAGCTTTGTCCATGTAGCAACAGGCAACCTTTTGCTCATTACCAAATTGCTCCTTTAATAAAGTTTTGGCTCTCAAATATCCATGGTCTGAGTGTATATATTGACAGCTCCTAACAAGTTCTTTGGCATGTCCTTTAGTATGCTGTTCCAGGAAGTATAGACGATCTGAGCTGTTTGTTATGTTTCTCTCAACTCCATTTTCAAACGCCTTCATAAAGTTGTGGTATTTTAATGGGTCACCATCGAATATTGGGATCTCTCTTTTTGGTAGAGCTGCAAGGTATTGTTGTTGTATAAGCAAAGTGGTTATTTTGTTTTGCTTCCTTAAAATACCAAGAACATTATCATTGTTTTCCACATCAGGTGCATATGTATTTGAATTTGAGGTAGGTTGTTGATGAACGTACTCTGTGTCGGCCATTTCATTTTCGAACACTGAACACTGAGAGACTTTATAGTATGAGGGCGTTACATTTTCCATCACAGTGTGTTTAACTGACTGTTTTTCATCCTCCTTAGTTTTTGGTTTTACAGTTGCTGATGGATGGAATTCCTCTGCATTCACGTTAAATTGCTGTAGAGATTTTCCCTTTTTCAAATATGAATTCAATCCATCTGAAACTTTTGATGACCTTCTCCCACTTGTTGTGCTTTGTGTTCTGAGTACATTTAATTTCGCCATTTTTTCTGCAATTTCAGTATCCAGTTGTAATTTTTCCTTTCTTTTGCGCAGCTGTTCCTCCTCTTCTTCCAGTTGTAGTCTTGCTTTCTTTTTACGCAGCTGCTCTTCTTCAAGCACATGCTTTTCATCCAATAACCTTTGTCTTGTAGCTAAAGCAGCCAGCTCAGCTTCAGCTCTTAAGCGTGCAGATGAAGTTCTATTTCGTCCCTTTATGACCGCCAGGTGGTGCTTAAAGCACTGAATATCACCGCTCGCGCAAGCGCATGTGGAGTACAAATAACAACAATGTCACCCGTGACCCCTGCATGACTCCTGGAAGGCTATATCTTCCGGTGTGCGCAGGGTTCGGTTCCTTTTTTCTTCTCGCGATCGCGTTAAGAGTACACGCTTAAAACTAACAAGCTACTGTCCCTTTTCAGTTACTGTCGCTTGCCCTGTGCAACCTCGTGCCTTACGGTAGGAGCAACAATTTTATCGTCCTCTGAGAGGTTGTGGCTGGTGAGTTATTAGTTTAGTTTCATGAGTTTTGCTGGAGATAGCAGCATTTGCCCCTCCCTCCCGGCATTGCTCACAACAGCTGGAGAGCAGTTTTGTAGCGCTATTGTCTGCTACAATAATCTGCTCTATTTCTGCGTTGGTGAAGATTGTGTGCTCGCTGCCTTCTCCCAGCACAATCTCAGTCTGCTTTTTGTTTGTTTTCGTGTTGCTTTGTTGGTGAAGGTGGTGTGTTCTCCTCCCTCTCCCAGCATTGTCACATCCTATTCTTTTGTTTAACTGTTGTGTTAACTTCGTTGGTGAAGGCAGCGTTTCCGCTCCCCTCTCCCAGCTCTGTTATATCAATCTTTATGTGTGTTACCCTGTTGGCGAAGGTGGTGTGCTCGCTGCCCTCTCCCAGCACTGTCACACATTTATTCTGCCCTGGCCTTTGCTGTAATGGAGCAGGCCTGCACTGGATGTCAGGCCCTCCTGGATCTAGCAGATGGCCATGATCTCTGTCCCTCCTGCCTGGGCATTGAGCATTTACAAGAAGCCCTCACTGAAGGTGCTTGCATGAATTGCAGCATAATGCCGCGGTCAGTGAGACTAGCCAGGTTAGCGCAGCTAGATCCACTGGCCAGCCTCCCTTCATCCCAACCAGTGAGGGTTGATTTCAGTGGTGGGGGGACTCTAAAGAGGCCCTCAACACAGAGCGCTGCGGGTGCCCCCAAGCGGAGTAAGTCGAACAGGCAGCTCTCAACTAAAGTGGATCGCTCGGCTGCTGACATGGAGCAGATGAAGACACTTCTCTGGAGTCTGCAGCCTGCGCATCTAGGGGAACCTGTTGGATTAGGGCATGCACTGCAGCCACCCCCGCCAGAGGACGCCATTTCCATTGCAGCCTCTGCAACTCAGTTTAATGCTTCGTCAGGTGACCTTGCCTCTCAGGCCTCAGAGCATTCTTTGCGCTCATCAGCCCAGAGTTCTCACTGGGGGTCAGATGCCTCCTCCATGGAGACTATTATCCGCACCGCTTTGGCATGCGTGCACCTCGATACCCCCCAAGGAAATGTGACCCCTAGCGCCTTCCACAGGCGCAATCCTTCTCCAGCTAAAATTGCCATCCCGCATTCGCCGGATTTTTTGAAAGAGCTGCATTCGTGTTGGAGAGATACTACAGCCCTCTCCAAGCCAACTTCTGATGAGCGGATTTTGGCAGCAATGGAGAGTCCAGAAGCTGTCGGCCTGGGACACATGCCTGCTGTCGAGCCCCCTGTTGCGGCCCTGATTGTGGCCCCTGATGAGGCTCTGAAGCCAAACTCCAGGTGCCCCTCTGTCCAGTGTCGAGTCACTGATGGATATATCTGTAGGGCCTATGATGCAGCAGCACGCATTGGTCGGCTCGGCAACTCCTTTTCCCACCTACTGCTTGCCCTCTCAACTTCCCTGCACGATGCACAGGTGGATGATTCTACCCGTGACATCTGTGATGCATCGCTGCAGGCTTTTGCCTTCCAGACAAAGGAACTAGGCCGTTTGATGTCCACACTGGTACATGCACGCCGTCATGTCTGGCTAGCGCAGTCACCTTTGACGGAGGCCACTAGGAAGGTCCTCCGTCAGGTACCAGCAGAACCAGGGGAGCTGTTTGGCTCGGCTGCTCAGGAGGCACTGGACCGTACAGCCCTGGCTGGGAAGACCAGGCAGTGGCTGGCTAGTCTTCACAGGAGAGCGGAGAGCAATCGGAGAGGCCCCTCATCTACTTCTGGGCGCCGCCCTCAGCCACCTACACACAGTGGCCGGTCGGGTTTCCAGCGGCCTGCTGAACAGCCTGCTGCTGACACTCGTCCTCCTGGACGTCGATCGGCTGGACAGCGTCGGGGCTCTGAGTCTGACCGCCATCCCCCCAGCACTTCTAAAGGTCATGGGGGACGGCGCTAGGGCTACGGGGCCGGTTGTCGGCAGTTTTTCCCAGCAGCAGCTCAGTTACTGGGCTGCCTGCTCGGCAGACCCTTGGGTGGTTTCCACCCTGACCCGAGGGTACGAATTGCAGTTCCGACACCGGCCCCCTGCGTCTGGCCGGGTCACAATGACCATCATCAGCGACCCGGCAAAAGCCCTAACTCTGGCTCAGGAGTTGTCCGTCCTCCTGAGCAAGGGTGCCATCTTGCCGGTAGATCCTCTAAATCAGACAGGGGGGTTCTATTCGACTTACTTTCTTGTCAGCAAGAAAGACGGCGGACTTCATCCCATACTGGACCTGAGAGGCCTCAACAGGTACTTGAAGGTTCTGCCCTGCCGGATGCTGACCACGGCAGACGTGTTGCGCGCGATCAGTCAGGGGGAATGGTTTACATTCTTGGATCTGAAGGATGCTTATTTTCATGTGCCGATCGCCACACATCACCAGCTATTCCTCAGGTTTGCCTTCCGGGGTCACCACTACCAGTTCAGGGTGCTCCCGTTCGGGCTCTCCCTGTCCCCAAGGGTGTTTACCAGATGTGTGGCAGCAGCCCTTGCGCCTCTGCAGGCACAAGGTATGAAGATTCTTCCATACCTAGACGATTGGTTGGTGTGTGCGCCATTCCGGGATCAGGTGTCACGGGATACGGCCCGTCTATTGTCTCACGTGGCCAGGTTGGGGCTCAACGTAAACAAGGAGAAGAGCTGCCTGGTCCCTTCTCAGCAGGTCACCTATCTAGGGCTGGAGCTCAACTCTGTCGCCATGAAGGCCTACCTTTCGCCACGGCGCGTGAGCGACATTTTGCATCTTCTTTCCCACTTCAGGAGGGGCAGGTGGCTGCCCTACATGAAGTGTCTGCAGCTCTTGGGAAAACTGACAGCTGCCTCAACTGTTGTACCCTTGGGTCTGCTGACATTGCGCCCCTTGCAAATGTAGCTAAACAGCCTCCATCTGGATGCCAGAAAACACAGGCGCAGGCTGGTCAGGGTCTCTCAGGCATGTGTTCGTGCCTTAGCGCCCTGGAAGGACAGGGCGTTCCTGCTGGGAGGGGCATCCTTGGGGATTATTCCATCCTTCCAAGAGACCGTCATCACGGATGCCTCTCTCTCAGGGTGGGGTGCGGTGTGGCGAGGAAGACCTGCCCAGGGACAGTGGTCTGCTTGCAACCGCAAATGCCACATTAATGTGCTGGAGCTTTGAGCTGTGCATCTGGCACTCCACCATTTTCTGCCATGTCTGCAGGGGAGACATGTGCTTGTTCAGTCAGACAACATCCCAGATCAATCATCAAGGAGGCACCAGGTCAGTGCAGCTGCTACGAGTGTCCCGGTGCCTCCTGATGTGGGCCGCTCCTCGCCTATCCAGCCTGCGGGCAATTTACCTGCCGGGGGAACGGAATCAGGTGGCGGACTTCCTTTCCCGGTGCAAGACCCCACCAGGGGAATGGCGTCTTCACCCGGAGGTGGTAGACACCATATGGAACCTCTTCGGCAGAGCAGCGGTAGACCTCTTTGCCACAGAGGAGTCAACTCATTGCCCACTCTGGGTCTCTTGGACAGAGGAGACCGCTCGACTGGGACAGGACGCCCTCGGGCACGAGTGGCCCAAGGTGCTCCTATATGCATTTCCACCTCTGCCTCTGATTCTGCCAACGTTGCAGAGGGTCCTTCAGCGGGGCCACAGGCTCCTCCTGGTGGCCCCCTTTTGGCCAGGGAGATCTTGGTTTCCGATGCTGCGGAGGCTTTGTTGCAGCTCTCCATGGCGCCTCCCAGAGAGGAAGGACCTTCTGTCACAGCTGGGGGGTCAGGTTTGGCATCCCAACCCCAGCCGCCTCCAGCTATGGGTCTAGCCGTTGCGGAGCCCAACCCTCTCCTGACGAGCTGTACCGAGCCCATTCAGGCTACCATCATGAATGCCCGTGCAGCATCCACCCGTCTTCAGTATGAAAGTAAATGGAGGCGTTTCTCTGCCTGGTGTGCGGGCAGGGCAGAGGATCCTGCCCTTTGTTCTGTGGCTATAATCCTGGAGTTCCTTCAGTCCCTCCTGGATGGTGGTCGTGCTCACTCCACTTTGAAAGTGTATGTGGCAGCCATTTCCTCACGACATGCCTTAGTTGACAATGCTACTGTGGGATGCCACCGGTTGGTGTCTCTCTTCCTCAGAGGGGCTTTGAGCCTGCACCCTCCAAGAGCCCCAAGGGTCCCAGTGTGGGATCTGTCCCTGGTCCTAAGTGCCCTGTCTGCTCCACCCTTTGAGCCTTTAGCTCGAGCGGACCTGAAATGGCTGTCAATGAAAACTGCCTTTCTCCTTGCTGTAACATCAGCCAAGAGAGTTGGGAAAATTACATGCCCTGTCAGTCAGTGAGTCCTGTCTTAGATGGAACCCGGATGGTTCGGGGGTTACACTATGGCCAAACGTGGCATTTCTCCCCAAAGTATTGCCACGGACACATGTCAATCGGCCAATCCAGCTCGCCCGTTTCAACTCTCCCTCAGCCGAGGATGGGTCGAGCCTGCTGTGCCCAGTACGGGCTCTTGATGCTTATGTTGCTGCTACAGCGTCTGTGCGACAATCGGAACAGCTTTTTGTTCGTTACAGTGGGCCCAATCGAGGTTGTGCTCTCTCACGATTAAACATGCCTATGGAGTCAGTGGCTGTTCCTTGCCACCAGACGTAAAGTGCCACTCCACCAGGGGTATATCTGCTTCGTGGGCTGCCCTTAAGGGGGTACCTCTGGAAGACATCTGTGCGGTGGCTTCCTGGACGTCGCCTGATACTTTTGCCCGCTTTTACAGAATCAACGTTGCCTCTCCCCACCCGATGGGTGTGGTCCTGCTCCCAGCTTCTTCTGCCTCCAATCACTGAGGTATCTGCTTGGGCTTCTTTGTGACGTTGTTGGTATATTTCATCCAGTGCTTTAAGCACCCCCTGGCGGTCATAAAGGGACGAAATAGAACGAAGGTTACAACTGTAACTACGGTTCTATGAGTCCCGGATGACCGCCAGGACATTCGGTCACTCAGAAGCCTCGTGCTCTCGCGAGTAGTTTCTAGGAACCGAACCCTGCGCACACCGGAAGATATAGCCTTCCAGGAGTCATGCTGGGGTCACGGGTGACATTGTTGTTATTTGTACTCGACATGCCTTTGCGCGAGCGGTGATATCCAGTGCTTTAAGCACCGCCTAGCGGTCATCCGGGACTCATAGAACCATAGTTACAGTCGTAACTTTCGTTGTAGAGCGCATGGTCCAAGAGGTTTTGTGCGATCCAACATTGGAAATACTGTCACTTGGCTTTATGTCATCTTCATTTTTATCTGAAACATTTGATAACAGTTCATTTGTTTCAGCTTGTTCCACAAAACATATGTTCTCATTCATTTCAGTTGATTTTTGTTGTTCCTGTGGGTTGTGGTGTTGTTCAGTTTCCTCTTTCCATTGTCTCGCTTTATTTTGAAATGTTTCAGTGTATTTCATTATGCTTGAAAACCATTCAACTTGTTTATCAACTTCATCTTGTGGCAGTAGTGACACCAATTCATCATGAGCATTGTTAGCACATTCACAAAGTTTGTTCAATTTCCCCAGAAATTCTTTTATTTGAGACACATTCTCCCTTTGTTTCATGAGTGTTTTCATTTCTGGTATTATTCCTTTCATTTTGTTCACAAACTATTTGCGTTCATTTTGCAGTTTTTCCACCTTATACACCAAAGCCTTTTCAGTGAGTTTGCTTACTCTCCTTTCCCCAGACTCCATTTCCGAGCACGAGGTACCACCATTTGTTTGACTCATTTTGACCGCTTTCGTTCGGTTTTTCAGTGAAACATTGCATCAAACATATTCAAATGAATTCAGCGGTGCTTGGTGACTAGGGCATTTAATTTCAACAAAGCGGCATCATTATAATCTCCATTGAAACTCCAAGGCATTGTGTTATTGAATCCACAATATAACAAACTTTAAAGCACGCGCTGAGCCAACATAGCGCACAGGCATCCTTATCCGAACAGCATTTCGACATTCAGAAACTCCCAAACACGGGCTTTCCAGCATTAATGCACACAGATTCCTCATCCACAGACAAGCAAGAAACAGGAAGCTTACCTGTTCTTCATAAAGCGGCGTGTGGCTGTGGCGTTATGCTCAGCGTTATGGCTTGTATTGCGAGCGATGGCTTTCATAAACGCCTTTTTTTTGAATGGAGCATGTTTCATTTCCCTTGAAATTATGGTTCATTCCCTTTGGGAAATTCCTGAAAAATTGGTCAGATTTCACTCTGGATAGTTTTATTACCCCAAATGGTGTAGAACCCAAATTTGACCCCCCAGGCCACCCCGATCAAAGGTGTGGTTTGGCTTAAAACCAAGAGATTCTAGCCATTGGGTGTGTATCATATTTCGATATTCCGGCGTGCGGAAGTATTTTAGTTCGGGAGGGTCGCATCCCAGCTCTCTCCGCATGCCTGGGTCTGTGCGTAAATAACGGATCTAGGTGGGCGGGGAGGGATGGCATCTGAGTTCTCCCCGGGCACGTGGTGTGGCCTCACTTTGCGTGGTTGGCCTCCATTTTTCCAGGTATGAATTTATTCTCTTTTTCTAAATTGTGTGTAACTTGTAATTGGCTTAATGTTGATTTGTTTGATCTAAGTTTGTGCCTAACTGGTGATTAAATTATTGTTATTCCGTTCAGCTTGCGTGGTCTCCGTGACTCTTAATACTTGTACATTCTTTCTAGCCCTGCCTCGGCAGATACCTAGGGGTATTATCCCCACTGAGGAACGACTGGCTAGCGGCCCGGTGTGGGAATTGGTGTTATTAGGTTGGAGAGACAATCATGATCTACTTACACAAAGGGTTTATGTATTGCTGCTGCTGGGGTTTTAGCCTTAAGGAAACCCATGGACGAAAAGTCGGTTATCTGTTAAAGTTCCTAAACGGAACCCATGGGCGTATTTGAATTTGGGTTCGCTGTAGATAAATGCCAACAGAGGCTATTGCAGTGATGGCTGACTTCCAACCTCTAATCTTACCAACGAACCTAGGATCTGGATGTGATGTTAAAACCCGGGAACATTAATGTGGCGACGGTGGTTGTCTGTTAGGAATTCGAGGTATAATCAACTTCATGTTTTCCCTAGAGTCTGAGTAACAATGGTTTTCACAGATGAGCTAATATTTGCAAAAAATTACAATGTTTACCTGTTCGAACATTAAGTAACTTGTCTTTGCAGGGTATTCAATTGAATATAGGTTGAAAATGATTTGCAAATCATTGTATTCTGTTTTTATTTACAATTTACACAACGTGCCAACTTCACTGGTTTTGGGTTAGTGTAAACCAAAATAAGATGATGTGGTCATCACTTTCCCCTGCGACGATCAAGTGCCATAACTGTAAATAAATACATTTCGACATCCATTTTCGAATTCAATCTAGATCGAGACCAGCTTATTAAGCAAACAAAATTTGACCCATGTAACCGCCATAGTTTTTGAGAGAACGTGTGTGTATAGAATGTGTGACAGACAGACAGACGGACGGAACCCAATCCTATATCCCCCGCACTACTTCGTGGCAGGAGATAATTGTGTCTTTTTGGGAGAAAAGGTCGATATCTAATGTGGCCACCCTTTGCTGTGATAAAAGCATTTAATCTTTCAGGCATAGTTTTGACATATTTTTTTTAAATCCCCCTGGCATATAATGCGGGGGATACAGTCATCAGTATGCCTTTCCGTCCGTCTGTAATCATTTCATTTTTATGCTTTCTCTCTTCTGAAAGCATAACTTGCCACCCATCCTCATGCATCAGCGACTGTTGGTTTCCCCCTGTAATTCATTTGACAAACTAAACTGACAGCATAACCAGACTGTTATTGGAATGCATGTACCTAATGGGTAGAATAGCTGACTGCAGACGCACTAACCCTGTGCCCCGGGCTCAGGCGCTGGGCGAGCGCGAGGCGGAGGCAAGGAGCCTGCAGTAGCAGGTGAGCAGGCTGCAGCTGGAGCTCTCCCGGCTCAGGCAGGAGCTGCAGGAGAAGTCTGTGGTGGAGGAGCAGCAGCGCCAGCAGATGACGGAGAAGGAGGAGAAGATTAAGAATGTCCTCATAGGAGCCAGGCAGAAGATCAGCCTGGTTATGGGTCAGTGGCATGTGTCTCCCCGATCCTCAGCTTTGGTGCTCTCTCTCCCCCAGTTACTGTAATGCTACTATACCACTGCACTGGCCGTACCACTACTCAATCTGCTCCAGCTGTGTGGCTGAAGCTAAGCTTGGTTAGTACTTAGATGGGAGACAGGCTGGGAAAACAAAGTTGCTGCTGGAAGAGGTGTTGGTGGCCAGTAGTTGGCGATCTTCCCTCTGATGGAATAATCCTCAATCCCCCATTGCAGTGAAGGGGACACTGCACTAAAGGAGACGCTGTCTTTCAGATGAGACGTTAAACCTAGGTCCTGACTCACTGTGGTCATTAAAGATCCTATGACTTTCATCGATAAGAGTAGGGGGTTCCCAACACTCCATCTGCAATGGGTAGGTTAACGCCGTCTACCCACTGCATGCTTTTGTACTCTTTCATAATGGCCATCAGGTGGCAACCGCAAGTCGACGACGACTGAGGACCAATCAGCGCCAAGCTTACAAATGCGTCGCCAGCAGCAGACGGAATAGCAGAAACAACATGTAAACGGTAAACAATCCGCGATGATCATGGCAGAAAATACTCCCAAAAAAAGGTTATATCGTTGTGCCGAAGGGCTTTCATGCTTGTGCGTGGTATGTCAGTGCGATATAAGATTAGGATATAAGTTCGCACGTGGAAGACGATGTGTGACATCGCCGGCAAACCGTCATTTGCGACAAGTTTTGACTTGGGTGGACACAGGCCGTTTCTCAATACCAAGAATGCTAAGAACAAACTTGCATTCTTGGGAGGAACGTTCTCGCTAGTCGTTCTAGGAGGAGTGCACTTCCAAGGCTACGAGCACACAGAATGCTGTCGACGGTTTGAGACGATGCGTTCTCATTGGTAATACGAAATACGCCAGCCAGTGAGCCACGATTTCCTCCGTGTTCATCCTTTTTTCCCCAGTTAGCTGCGGGGGAAGAGGGGTCTGTGAGCGTGAGCTAGTTAAGGTGCTTAGCTACGTTCCACCGGCTAATGCGGAGCTTTTCTACTACAAAGACACTGGAGCATATCCGACATAAAACATCGTAAAGCTGCCAATATTCCAAATGAACACTGAAAAAAGTTCCTCGCCTGAAAATTAGCAGAAAAGAATTTAACGTTAGCTAAGCAATAGCGAACGAGTACCGACACATTACATTCAAAGTCAATGCAAAGACGCAAATGCGTCTTTGCATTGACTTTGAATGTAACTTAAACCTGTTGTACAAAAAATTCGTTTAGCGTCCAGTGTGAAAGCAGTTTTACCGATCCTGGGGTGCATTTCCCGAAAGCACAGATGCTAACTTACATTGTTAGAACCATTGACTGTGAATGGACGAACTATGTAAGTTGCTAATTTAGTTAGCAACTACGCTTTTCGAAGACGTCTCTCTTGGGAGCGGAACAGATGCCGAAAAGAATTCTGGGATATGCGGGCTGTCAAGTTCACACAAGTTACCATCCGATGCATCCTCGGAAAAATGGGCATATCAAGAACACTTCCGGGACTGGTAACCGTTCTCGTCGAGATTCAAACTTTGAATTGAGACAGTACATGGTCTCAGAGGGATGACGTTCCTCAAGTTCACTAGAACAGAAGTACAGAGAAGAACGCATATTGAGAAACGGCCACAGACTTGGACGAGTTCTGGCCATAGATATATATAGAACACTAGATTGCTGATAGGGTATGCTCAAGTGAAGCATCTGTTCTATGAGCCTATTCACCCGGAAGTAAAATTCGCTCATAGACTCCCATTCATTTTCGCATACTTTAAAATTACATTTTCAAAAACACTTGCGTGCGAGTCTGTGTTATTTTGGTATCGCTTTGCAGAGCAACATCTTGTCTCCCTAAATATGTCCTTTTCGAAGGATGGAAAGCGGCACACTTTCTAAAGCGAAGATCGAAATGTTATTCGGTGTTAACATTAAAGTACAGCAAAAGTGACGCAACCGAGGCTTTTACCTCTAATCAGATAATTGCTTGGAAGTTACCTCCATTAAAAGAAACGTCGATGAATGTCCGTTTACGTTATCAATTACAAGTAGCGAGCAAGCTTGTTGGCCACCTTTTTAATTTTATTTACCACTAAGTCAATGAAGTCCCTGCGACGCCAAGGCAGCTCGCTGGTGACCGTTGTCAATCGCTAGCGTTCGCTTTCAGTCAGCGGTCTGTTCAAGTCAATGGGACGGCTAATTAGCTAGCTAGCACGAAACGAGATTTTTTTCTATTAAAGTGTCTACTTTGCGTTTATACGTTAACTTACGCATGAAACGTTTTATTACAGCTCTTCAAATAAATATTGCTGCAAAAGGCAGCCGCGCATCTCGGCATTTTCTCGCTTATATCTACTTATTTGAAATTGGCCTCATAGGAAACCATTTTAATGAAGAATTTGGATGTATCAATATTGCGGCCGGGTGCTTCACTTTGCTGATGTCGTCGTATTTACATTATCCAATCTAGTGTTCTAAAAAAAAAATATATATATATATATATATATCTATGGTTCTGGCAGTTCGTGTTGCCACTAAAACGCGAGATTTACATATGCTGCAGGTGTCATAATCAGTTGATGAGATTTGATAAAACCTGTAGCAGATACAGGCAGCAAGAGAGTGATTACAAGCACGAACTGGCGAAGTTGGCCTCACAGCTAAGGGACTTCAAACAGAATCACATTGGCTGGAAGCTCAACATACCACCCCAGGGCCAGGCACCCCCTCACGTGGGTCGCCCGGAGCCAATGACAAACGATGTTATAGATTCTCAGCTTAAAGCAGGATGAGTGCGCTGATTGGATGGTTGTGATCATCTGACCTAGTGGCCATTATTATGAAAGCGTGCAATGGGTAGACGGAGTTAACCTACCCACTGCAGATGGAGTGTAGGGGTTCCCCAGTGCCGTGGCTAAATTCCCTACCTGGCTCTTTCGACCTGCCACCAAGTCAACCCCGAACCTAATTGGCTGTGCAATTTGTCCTCTCCCTCTCCACCTCTACCTCCCTTTAAAAAGAGATTTCGAACTCAACGGGACTTCCCTGGTGAAACAAAGGCTAAATTAAAAAATATATATATATTTTTGAGAACTGGTGAACTAATGGCGATGGATTGACAAACTAGCTTAGTAATGTTGTTGGAGTTTAGTTTGATATAAATAATTTTAAGAAAACCTGTAAGCCGTGTGCATACAGCAAAACTGTTTGCAGTCTTGAAGTCAGCAGACGCCATCCGCTCATTAGGGAGGGAAAGAAGGTTTCTTTGGGTATGAAGTGAGCCCTTTGACATGCGTTTCATCAGTTTTAACAGCGTTGTGTGTGTGTGTGTGTGTGTGTGTGTGTGTGTTTGTGGAGCAGGTCAGAAGGAGCAGGTGTTGAAGGAGAATGAGGAGCTGAAGCAGCAGCGGGAGGAGTTGGAGGTGCGCATGGGGGCTCTGAAGTCGCAGTACGAGGGGCGCATCTGCCGGCTGGACCGCGAGCTGCAGGACCTCCAGGAACAGCAGGAGAGGCACAGCGAGAAGCGGGACGAGCCCCCAGAACAGGGGCCTAGCAAGGTACTGAAGCTGGGCTGGGCGGGGCGGGGTGTGGTTGGCCAGCGAAAGCCTGTGGTGTTGGTTACTTAGGCACTAAAGCAGAAAAGCAAACCTGCATCTGATTTTGCGAGTGTTTGAGTTCCTGGGGAATTCAAATGTATAAAGTAATGTACCTCCTTCTACTCATTGCTGTTTAAAGGTCCCCTGTCATGCCACCAGGTGCACAGCTAATTGGCTGTGACCACCCTGAATAATGAAATATGACTGACTACTTGGCTTAAGTTGATCAGTTCTTTCCTCTGGTTGGTTCCTACCCCATGTGATGTCAAGAGGGGAAAGATTTTGAAATGGCTTGGACTACCTTAGTGGCTGTGCACCTGGGGTGCGTTCAAATTTGGCATCACTTAGCAAAACGTATATTTAAACGGCAAAAGTAGCCTGTTGTGTCACTCAAGCGTTGCAACTACGGCATCTGAGATGGCCATACTGTGCGTTCTCTTGCGAGAATTCTCGGAGCCTGTTGAAATGGGTTCAAATTCGTGTTTGATTTTTAAACTTTTTAAACTTCTACTTGCCACAAACATGTCATTTGTCATCAACCGTGCTGAATACCGAGCTGCTGGAGATGCATTTATATAGTACCCTCGTTGGATTCATTGCGCCACTGCCTTTTTAAGATGATGCAGTTTATATACATTTTTCAGCTGATTGGATAATAACCCTGGCATACCCACCTAATGGGAGAAAACATACCTCCCGGTTGGAGGAAACAATTTGTTCAACCTGGAAACCGTAAAAAAACGATGTGCACCGTGTGACTTTGAATGCACCGCTGGTGACATAATGGGGGACCTTTTAATGTTCCCATTTATTGAACTACAGGCGCACAATGCTTGAATCCTCTGGTCTACACGACGGGGAGCATTATAGGCCCTGTGCTTTTGAGTGGAGGTAATGGTGTCATTTCCTGACAGGTAGTGTAGTGATCGGTATCCAGTTTGGTATGAATTCTGTTGCTGGTCCCACAGGTTCAAGAGTAGCAGCGTCCGGCTGAGCAGAGACAGATCTCCCTCAAAACCACTCCAGCAGCGGACAGGGGCAGGTCAGTCTTCCCCACCGATGGGAACACTACATCTCCATTTCTGAAAGCAGCCCTGTTTTATCAGCGAAATGTATGGCACAGTCATTCAAAATCTCTCTCTGTCCGTGTCCCAGCGCAAGCACTTCAGACTCACCCATAAAGCCCACACCTTTGGTGGCCACTCCCAGCAAGCCCCCTGCCATCCCCAGGAACAAGTCCACCCTGAGGGCCAGTATTCCGCTCATGACCGTCACCACACCCACCCCCACCACCACAGTCATGCCCACCACCCAGGTGGAATCGCAGGAAGGTGAACACGACACCAAGGGCCAATCGCATTTTATTGACGCCCCGACCCCCTGCACTTTTCCCCTGCCTTGCCCTTTGAAATGCTTACAAGTGATAGAAGTTGAAATATTCCCGTATGAAATGGGACAACGCTTCAAGATCCTGGTAGTTCATCAGTAGACATCTATGGCGTTACAGACTCTTTGCAGTGCACTTAGAATGGAACATCTCTGTAAATCTCAATTGTCTGTTGCCCTTTTTGTTGTTTTGCCCAGCCATGCAGGCCCCTGAGGGCCCCGTGGAGCACGTGACGGTGTTCGGCAGTGCCAGCGGCTCTGTGCGCTCCACCAGCCCCAACTTGCAGACCATACTGTCCCAGCCCATCCTCACCGTGCAGCAGCAGACCCAGGCTACCGCCTTCCTCCAGCCCACCCAGCAGACCCTGCCCATGCTGGAGCCAGCCAATCAGGAGCCGGCACCCAGCGTGAAGGAGGGTGTCCCCAGCTCCCAGATGGACAGGCCCTCCACCTCCTCTGCCGACTTTGATACAGGTATAGGCCTAGAATTTCAGTCACTTTATTTCCGTACTAGATGAATCAGACTGTTAAGGGCCAGTTAGTTACAGTGGTCAACATCCCTGATTCAGTGGTAACCAGTTGTACTCGTGGTGTACTACTATGAATAATAACTAGCACTCTGCCCGTGGGGATTCACAGGTTCTATTTTATGTAACTTCGTCTTTATATTAGAGAGCAGTACACCATTATGATGACATCACATGCACCTCTATGATGTCATCACGTTGCTATGGTGTTTCCATGAACACCAAGGTGACTGTCAGCTGACCGATGTTTTTATAGTAACTAAAATTAAGTAGCTATCTAGGGGAATGTGCTGCGCTGACATTCTGCGCTCAGTGGAACACAAAGTCGCCTGCAAGACTATGCTGCAGATTACGTGCTACTTTCTCTTGCGGCCTGGCATCTGTTTTTTGGGATTCAAGACTCCTGTGGATGAATTGGCTTGGGTTCAAAAGGGGAATCCCCAGGAGAGGACAAAGGGGGAATCCCCCCTGCATGTCTATATTATAATAGTGTGGCTCACGTTATGCTGCAGATATGTGCCCAGTGGAGTGAAGCACCGATTGGCCAGACACAGTCCCCTGCTAGACGTCTCTCACACTATTCTGCAGATTCGCGCCTGGTGGAATCTACCTCTGAGTGGCCGGACACGCATGCAGACACACACACACACGCGCAGAGGCCACTCAGCTATTTTAATATAAATAAGTGTTTCTCCATACAAGAATTTTTTTCAGCAGCTGTGCTACTGTGTCCGTCTCCATCAGGATGCGACGTCGACCCGTATTCATGTGCGTGAAAATAGTTTCAAATGAAATTACCTTGGAATCCTTAGACAGGATTATATCATGTCTGTATTTTGTCTCAATTTACAGCTTTTGACATTTATCTGAAGAAAATAAAAATAATCTCTGCTCCTCTCCTTCATCTCTCCCTGCTCCTCTCTTCGCTCCTCTCCCTGCTCATGACCTCCTCCTGCTTCTCTTTCCTCTCTCACCTGCACTACTGATCTTTTCTATATCACACTTCACAACTTTTGCCACATGTTGTAACCAGCACTTTCACTTACATGATCTTATATAAACAGTTGTACATTAAAATCCAAAAGAAACTCATCTTAAAAGGTGACTAGTTTGCATCCATAATTTACTAACTTCAGCTCCTCCATGGTCACATCCTCCTTTCTCTTCCTAACCACCCAGTTTAACAGACTCATCTGAAAATTGAAATATCATTTTACTATCAACATGTAGAAGGGTAAATATATACAAGGTAAAATATATCTAAGAGAAAACAGTGGATATAAACAGATATAAACAGTATAAATATGGCAAGTGTATTAGTATAAACAGAATTAACAGTATAAATATGGCGGTATAAACTGATTTAATGGTATACATACGGCTAATATGCAGTGACGGTCCGTCGGCAGAAACACAGGGCCAGCAATAACCTCACCTTTCAATTCTTAATGACAGACACCTCTCGCAGTTTACCTCCCTGATTAGAAACAGTTGCTCCGACTGATTGGTGGAACCGACCAGTATCTAATTTATTTTTGAAAGCCTTGTTATACATTGCACTACGAGTACAGAGTTTACTTCCGCACACCAATGACGATGGAAAATATCAATCACCTACGTCTTAATAATTTCTGGATTTGCGTAAATTAGTTCGCGAGGTTTATTGAGCAATAAGCCATGAGAATTAGTTCTATAGTCTGAATGTACTGACAGCCAAAGTGCCATATTAGGTACGATGCACAGCTGAGTGATGATAACGAAAATAATTGCCGCGAATTCAGCAAAAGTTCCGGATTTTTTGAAGATTCTCATGCTTGCGGAGTCACATCAATTATATTAACATAGACAATAGGTAATCGCTTTGTCATTCGTTAATCATTACGTGTAATACATTGGTGGTGGCAGTTCAGTTAATAAACTGTTTGATCGTTAATCAGGCCTTCCTGACGGCAGGTCACTGCATAGCATAAGACTGTTGGCTTGAGAAGTTTATTAACTAACAAACAGTACGTTTTCTCAATCTTTCTGAATCACTGCTGCTCCGCTCGCTATCACCGCCACTTTCTCTTCACACTAACCGCCCTAAGGAGCTACGCTGTTACGTTCACAATGCGTTACCTGCACTACTCGCTATATAGACCGGGTATTAGCATGAACATTACCTTTTAAGTTGATGTTTTAAGAGGGTCCAACAGGATTTGATGCGCTCGTTGATCACTCAATACAGGTCCAAAATTATGTTGTGTTGTTGCGCTCACACAGTGTGAGTAAAAATCATCAGTAGCACATTGATATTAATGATCAGCGGCGCTCAAAATCCAGTAGCAGCGCAGCGCCGCTGCTGAATGAATGTAGTGGAAACACTGCATAATAATAAAATTTATTTATATAGCACTGTTACGACCAAGACTGAGGTCATAACAAGAAGGGAGACCACACAGGGAAACAAAAGTCAAAACAATATAATTTATTTATTTAGCCAAGGCATATTTGTCAAAGACAACCACTAAACTCCACACCATTGCCACAAACCAAATCCAATCTCCTCCCCCCCCAATTTGGAGAAGGCGGCTCATTTAAATAGTATCACACAGGTGGAGCTAATGACCTTCAATTCTCTCTTCACAAATTGAACTGAATGAGTTAATTGAATACTGATACCAATTAGCAAAGTGGAGTTTTTACACGTACTCTTATCTAAGCTTTAACAGACCAGCAGGGCTGTAACACCCCCCTCCATAAAAACAGGGACCCATAGGGCCCTGAATTAGTTGCCTCAAAAGCAAACTAATTCAATAAACCACATTTAATTACAATCAAGTACTTATGGAAATAAATAAAATAATCAAATACAAGGAACAAACAAGACTTTAAAGCAAAAAAAAAAAAAAAAACCTCAACTACACATACAATTCAGAGCTTGCCCACAGGTTTACCAAATTGAAAGTCCCCAGACACGCAAACGAATTCCGGACCCGGACACACACACAGCTGGCCCACGTGGCCAGCAAACGAATTCCGGACCCGGACACACACACAGCTGGCCCACGTGGCCAGCAAACGAATTCCGGACCAGGACACACACAAAGCTGGCCCACGTGGCCAGCAAACGAATTCCGGACCCTGACACACACAAAGCTGGCCCACGTGGCCAGCAAACGAATTCCGGACCCGGACACACAAAGCTGGCCCACGTGGCCAGCAAACGAATTCCGGACCCGGACACACAAAGCTTATACATGTGGCAAGTGAATGAAATAAAGATCTAAATCTGATTCCAAGAGCACATGCCAACTTAACCAAGCACTCAAAGTAGCGCAAGCAATTGAAGTCCATTCCAAGACAACTACAGCAGCACTACCACTGAAAACCAAAGTTACACTATCAAAATGAAACTGAAAAGTGTCTGACAAGGTAAAACCTAGCACAGCCATCCAAAAGCACACTGAATACAAACACCAAAGTCCATCTCAGGACACAAATCAAGGACTGCATCAATGTGCACCAGAAGCAGCGCGAGCAGAAACGGGTACAAAAATGAAGGGCCATCCCCCAGACACACACTACTCAACTGTCCAAAGACAAACTTGAAGCCATAAATCACATCCTTCCACAGAAAGAATTTAAATGTACAAATGGGACCATGTTCTCTTCCAGACTATTTAAATATAAACGGGGTCAAGTGAAATACATAAATGGACAGATCTTTACTCAACTAACCTAATTTAACCTAGTCTTCACCGACTTTTTGGGCTCGTGATTGGCAATGCCATTCAGTCCCCCATATTCACCGGCAAAAACAAAAAAGGAAAAATAAAGTGAAAAGCCACCCTGGGCTTGCCCGATGACTACCCGATGCAAACTGTCATTCACCAATTAGCCAACATGTCCCATTTGACAAAGAACTTAAACTAGAAAAATACTGTTCCAATTTCCACAAGTACCTGATTAAACAAATTCACTTCACAACTCAAGCCATTCAATGCACCAGTTCAATAATATGACCAGAACAAATACAACACAAACCAAACATGCCATAGCCTTCAACTTTTCCCTCTGCATCTCCCAAAACACAAATGGCAGAACTCCAAATGAGCTTCTGACACCCAAACACTCAAATGCTATCCATTTCACAAAACTACAAAATACACAGCTAAACAAAGCTCCCAGACGAGCCCCCAACTGTTACGACCAAGACTGAGGTCATAACAAGAAGGGAGACCACACATAGAAACAAAAGTCAAAACAATATAATTTATTTATTTAGCCAAGGCATATTTGTCAAAGACAACCACTAAACTCCACACCATTGCCACAAACCAAATCCAATCTCCTCCCCCCCAATTTGGAGAAGGCGGCTCATTTAAATAGTATCACACAGGTGGAGCTAATGAGCTTCAATTCTCTCTTCACAAATTGAACTGAATGAGTTAATTGAATACTGATACCAATTAGCAAAGTGGAGTTTTTACACGTACTCTTATCTAAGCTTTAACAGACCAGCAGGGCTGTAACAAGCACCTTTCAAGCAATACAGCACAGTTCCACCAATTAACCATCTTGCAGGTTTTCCTCGTATAAGCACCCCTCGTTCAACAGCTAGGGATCATGAGGGCAGGTCTAACTGCAATCTGTTGTTTGTTTTAGCCACGCCTAGAACCTCCAAGTCGAAGAGACCTTGGGATGAGGAGCTGGAAAGCTCCACCGAGTCACAACACAGGAGGAGTCCTCCGAGCCCCCCATCGCCAAAAAGCTCATGGCCCAGAGGTGCGTCCCTTGACACTCACTCGCCCAAGCCTTCCCACTCTGCCCCTCTGAGATGCTGCTTGTGGTCTCTACCATAGCTGTGCTCAACTCTTAGATCATTATTGTCAATGCATTTGAATTGGAGCTCTGATCTAGGATCAGCATATCCTTTTGGTAACAGAAAGATAAGAGTGTGATGTGGATTTATGGTCTGACTAGAGATCAGTGGTGACAGTTCGTCCGGTTTCTCACTGTGACCGAGGGTTTGTCTTTTTCACAGGTGTTCGCTTTTCCAGATCACCACAAATCATCAGAAAGTTCAATAAAATGCTACAAAAGTAATAAACTATGGTTGTCAGTGTGCATGCTGTGTTGAATGAATCAGTCATCAAATCAAATTAACAAACAAACAAAGGTCAGTCCCAGTCTGCAGGCCATGGAGAAGAGAGAATCAGATCTGTGAGCAGGTCTGCTTTATAGCTTCCTGAGCCCAGCCTGCTCAGGTGTGCCAGATTGGTGCCTGAACAGACACCTCCCCCACTACCTGAAACAGAAAGCACAGCCAGCACCCCTCGTTCAACAGCTAGGGATCATGAGGGCAGGTCTAACTGCAATCTGTTGTTTGTTTTAGGCATTTTGGCAGTGTGACTGTTAGCTTTAGCATTAGCTAAAGCACGAGCACGAGACCATCGGCTCTGCACCATCCCCGTTCTGCATTTCCTGTTTTTTTTTTATTATTATTTTATTGTTATTGTTGTAAAGTTTGAGGACATTAATAAATTAATCCTTGAAAGTGATGAGACCTGAGTTCAGTTCTTTCTGGGAGAAGCCCTATGGGCACTTGAACCAGTTCCTGGCAGAGTTCTGCTGGGAGGGTGCAGTCAGTGGGGTGGCCAGGGCAGGTTTCTCACCATCAAGTCTGATTTTGTAGTATTTGGCTGGGGAAAAAAACAAGAACACTGTTAAAGCAGAAAATGTTTGTTTCTGCACTTGGATATAACTAATCCATGTGCATTGGAAATTCATATCTACACATTTTTTTACTTGCAGACCTAACTATGGATGGTTATTATTACCTTGCCAGTATAAAGTGGCCATACTCTGTCATAGCCAGGAGGCATTAACCATCTCTGCCTTTGTGTAAATTAGCTGAAAAAGTGGTGCCAGTATTTTTCCAAAGTGCGCCATAACAGTGACAAACTTGACAAAACAAAGTACTAGAACCTAGTTATTTATTATTTCTTTTTACCTTTAATCTCTTGCTCTGTAATAGTGAAAATAAGACTAATGACATCTTTATAGCGCACTTCGCACATGTAAACTAACACAGTATCTTTGGTCGCGAAACGATCTGATCGCAAAAATATTCATTTTTATGGCTGAAACTAGAGAGTCTAGTGACTCTACAAATAAAATACTGAAGCTCTACAAAATGCGGGACGATTAGCGGTATAAACACGAGTGTTTAAATGGTAGTAAACATACCTGAGAACGCCGCAATCTTGGCGTGTCGCGTCCACCGAATGCAAAGCAATCGGCCTCGATAACTCGCCTTCACTCGTTCTTTCGTCTCAAAAATGAGCTACAACTAATAATCAATGCTTCTTCTAGCTATATCTGGAAGGAGAAGTCGCGAACTTCAAGAATAATTACATAAACAACCTCTTTATTGTAGGTATTCCACTCTTGGTCAGTCGAGCACCCGCTTACTGCAAAAGGCCTATTGGAAATCTAGCCCATTGGGAAGGATAAATCTCTGCCAGCATAGCTGGATTTGAACTTTGGCCTATATCTCAGCCGTACTTTGGCCTAGATATGCCAAAATGTAATCACTTGTATGTTATTTTAGTCGGCCTTACTTGCTGCACAGTTGTACAGGTCCAATATTTTAAATTTGTGAAGTAGTCAAATTGCCTAGGTGTAGGGGGCATTGTCAGGATTATCTCAGGGAGAGTATGATCCAAACTGTTCATACAAAATAAAAGAAATAAAAAATATGGCACTATTTCCATAACTTAAGTTATAGTAGTTTTCTTTTTTTTTTCTTCTTCTTCTTATTTATAGTTTACATTTGAAAGCCTTGTTGCATTCGTGAATGCATCCAGTGGGGCATCACGACAAAAGTTGACTTGTTAATTCCATGATGGGAGTTATGTCGTGTTTCCTAAAAAAGTTTGGGGGGATATATAGCCCGCATACATCTGCATCGGTGGATATCGGAAATTAAGAGTCAGCCAATATCGGAGTATCTGATATCAGCAAAACGGCCAATATCACTCATCCCTAGTGTGCATTTTGTCTATTTTGTCTATGAGTAAATAAGAATGCAGCCAAGTGGATGTTTCAGTTGGTCTAAAAATAAGGTTTCTGTGAACTTACTCCTTGAGAAGATGAAGTGTTCATATCCATCTGGCTCCCTGCGGCTGGGTATAGACACCGCTGATGTCACGACAGTCGGGAACCTTCTCCAATGGATTTTAATGTTAATCTCCTTCCCCGGGCCATTCTCTGAAGCTGTTGATTAAAAGTAATCAGCATTTCCTTGTATTTTTGCCTCTGATTAATGGTTTTCAGCCTAACACACTTGCATCTGACCCAAGAGTCCAGACAATAGAATGGGAAGGTTATCAACCTTGTTCAGTGGAACTGACTTTCTGTGGCCAGTTTTTTTTTCCTGACTTTCAAAATCATGTTGTTTTCTCATGCAGTGACTGACCCATGCTGTGTTTGGAGTATGTCCCAGCAAAAAAAAAAAAAAAAAGTCAATGCTCTATATTTGTAAAATCTGAACTTTGCACTCCTGGAGTTCTGTTAAATTTCCCATGTCAGGAAGTACGCAGGAAAATCTGTAATTGCCCTTGACCTTATTGGCACTGCACTTCCAAGGAAAAGATCAGAGAATGGATACTAAAGTGCTATTACCTGTTTGTCTGGCAAATCGGTTTCTGACTATATGGATTCTATATGGTGCTCTCCGACTGCAGGACAAGCTCTGCTAGTAGACACAATTCTGCACCAGGCCTCCTACACACAAGCCACATGGAAAAACAAGTCAGTAAATGGAACCTGTGCTGATTAAAGATCAGTGATGACTAGAATTTGGTAGTGAAACTCACCTTTTTTGAAGAAATATACAGATTCTCTTTTAGTCCTGGTTGCAGGAACAGACAGGGCAGCAGTGATCTTTCCTCTCAGCATATCAAAGCCCTCAGAGATGGGTTTGGGATAACCATGATCCATCACACCATTTCCAAATCGCCAATAATTCTTGCCCTGTATGATGTACCATATAGAAATTCATTTTTGTTAAGAGTTATCATTACTTCTCAGCTCACATTATTTGAAAGAGTAGGGCCTCTTCCATCAAGTACTTGAATTTAGAAAAAGCCTTTGAAGAAATGGTCTTGGATTTTTTTTCCTCTAACTTCTGAAGCCATTAGAAAGGGGTTGAGATCATTAAATGATTCTGCGCAGCAGACAGGTTCTTCAGAACACTCCCAATGGAACATGCAAATGTGAAAATGAGAAACATAATGATACAATTGTGTAAATATGCTCATTCTTATGTGAATTCATGTTTTGAGAGGAAAGTAACCATCAAATATAAATCCGGAATGATTCTGGATTATATACACTAATTATGTGTGCCGGATTACATACAAAACTTAAGCACCACTCAATTCTCAGAGTAAGTTCTACTCCGCCAAAAGACTAAATAAACTAGGCTTATGCCGTCAGAGGCGACGGCTTGGGGTATATCCCCGAAAGCCCCCAATCCTACCATTGACCCAATATAATATAAAGCCCCTCAGGTCATGACCTTTCATTTGAACTTCATTTCAGGTGTATTTCCACAATGCGGGACACAGGCAGGATTTGTCAAAAATGAATACCTCTGATGAAACTATTGACTCTTCTTTTAATTTCAAATCTAAATCACGTTTTTCGCCCATTGTGTCCAATTCTGCGCTCATTACTTTCACTAAAAAGGTGGACTTTGAGGTGGATAGACTAATTAATGACAACCTATCTACTCCTAAATCTAACCTGTCTCATAAGGAACGCATGGCTTTAAATGAACTCTCGACTAATCCTGACATCATCATTCGTCCAGCTGATAAGGGGGGTGCTGTAGTTGTTCTATGTAGAGATATGTACATTAAAGAGGCTCATCGCCAACTTAACACTAAGTACTATGAAAGACTACACACCAACCCCTTATTGAACATGAAAAAACAGTTCGATGCTTTAATTAAGGAGGCTTATGACGAGGGCTGCATTGATGCTAATGTATGGGGTTTTTTAACGGTTGATCACCCTGTCATGGCAACGTTTTACCTACTCCCAAAGGTGCATAAAGAGCCCAAGGACAACCCTCCTGGTCGGCCCATTATATCGGGCAATGGTACCCTAACTGAACCAGCATCTAAATATATTGATTTCTGGATTAAACCTTTAGTGAGGAAACTTCCATCTTTTATCGAGGACACTACTGATGTGCTGAATAGTCTTGCCACTCTGACTGATGTTCGCTCTCAATTTTTCGTAACTATGGATATAGAAAGTTTGTATACAAATATTGACCACCAGGGGGGACTTAATGCTTTACGTCATTATCTCTCCGATAGTGAACATTCTATATCCTTTGACTTCTTATTGAAACTGACTGATTGGGTTATTCACAATAATGTTTTCTTATTTATGGATGAGGTGTATGTACAGAAGATTGGCGTTCCTATGGGTTCTTGTTTTTCTCCCAATTATGCCTGTTTATATTTGGGCTTGTGGGAAAAGGAAAATGTTTTGAATCCTGCCAACCCTTTCCACCACTGTATTACTTGGTACGGTCGGTACATTGATGATGTGCTATTGATCTTTGATGGTAACGAGACTCAACTTCTGGATTTTCATAAATACTTGAATTCAATTAATCCCAATATAAGACTCTCTCTTGATTACTCTCAGCACAGTATAAATTTTTTGGACTTGAAAATTGCTAAGGGGGCTGAGGGACGTATACATACAAGTCTTTTTAGAAAAAGTTCCTCCCGTAACACCATCCTGCGGGCTGACTCTTTTCATCCTCGCCACCTTATTGAGAACATTCCTTTTGGTCAATTTCAACGTCTTCGGCGCATTTGTGACCAGGACTCTGATTTTGCAGCACAAGCTGATGCCATGTCCAATAGGTTTTTGGATAGAGCTTATAAACCCCAGCTCATTAAACAGGCACGGAACAGGGCACAGTCTCTGCAGCGTGATACCCTTCTTCACAAATCTAGACCTACACAGTCCCGCCAATCCCGTCCTTTTTTTGTCACTACTTACAGTACATATGCCGAAAAAATCAAACGGATCATTAAAAGAAACTGGTCCATTATTGAGAGTGACACACTTCTGAGTAGAGTTTTTCCTGAACCTCCGGTTATGTCCTATAGGCGCGCCCCCACTCTTAGGGATAAACTCATGCACTCCTATCTTCCACCGGACAAAAAAGGCACCTGGCTGACGAAACCAGTTGGTACTTTTAAATGTATGCATTGCCCCCATTGTGACAATGTATTGCAGACCAAAAGTTTTGCTGATATTCATACCAACAAAGTGTATAAACAGAAGGATTTTATTAATTGCAATACCACATTTGTCATATATCGCCTGTCTTGCCCGTGTGTGGAGGGTTATTTTTATATCGGCCGCACTAAAAGACGCCTGAGGGATCGCCTTGCTGAGCATAAATACGCAATTCGCATTAAGAACTGTGATTATCCTATGGCGAGGCATTTTAGCCAGGTTCATAACGCCAATGACTCTCTATTGCGTATTGAGGGTATTGAACATATTGGACCTTTGATCAGGGGTGGTGACAGAATCCAGAAACTTAATCAAAGGGAAGTTTTCTGGATTCATCGACTAGGTGCGCTGCGTTATCCCGGCCTAAATGAAGACATTGATTTTACTTGTTTTTTGTGATGCCTTTTATATTTGTATACACAGATGGACGTTATTTTCTGTAGTTTTTTCATCTCCCGGGCACATATATTGCTCCTATATGTATGTATATGTCTGTATTACTTATGTGATTTTTTGATATATATGTATGTGCTTATTGTGCATGTATTTGTTTTATGCTACGTTTCTGCTTACCTGTCAGGTGTTGGGTCAGATGACTTTCTTTCATTGGCTGTGTATAGTATATAGGTGAGACCACACCCATCGTCTCTGTTTGAAGCCCTGATGAAGACCCATTGCGGTCGAAACATGTTGGCTTTTTTAATGTTCTAGCCACTATAATAAAGGCTTTTTAATAACTTTTTCCTTCCATCTTTACAAGTGAGTGCCTGGATTGCGTTCTCGTTTTTTGAATTCATTTCAGGTCAATCGGACAAATGGTTCTGAAGATATAGCCAAAATGGTAATTTTTCCATCACAAAGCGCCACCTGGTGGCAAAATATTAAGCCATACAGGTACAATGTTATCATGTGACACGTTGTGAGGTCATGACCTTGCAGTTGCACATAGTTTCATGTCAATTGGACCAATAGTTCCAAAGATATTGCAAAAATGGTGAATTTTATGTGACAAAGCTCCACTTTGTGTCAAAAACCAAACAGGTATAATGTCATCGTGGGACACATCCTCAGGCCATGACCTTTCATTTGCACTTGATTTGAGGTCAATCGGACAAATATTTCCAGAAATATGATAAAAACAGTGATTTATTTCCGTTTTTGGCTCCCGGTGGCCAATCTAGAAATTGTAAATTGCCCAAAATTGAATCAGTTCTTCCTCTTTATGATACTTACTTATGTGCAAAACTTGGAATTTCTAATTGAAATATTACTGAAGTTATCGCCTTAACACGTAAATAGAAATCGTAAATTGTCCAAAATCGCATCAGTTCTTCCTCTTTAAGATACTTACTTATGTGCAAAACTTGAATTTGTAATTGCAATTATCACTGAAGTTATCGCCTTAACACGTAGGGCGGCGGTCGGACCAAAAACATAATATCCCCGGAACGCCATTCGTTGCGGCCCAAGTCATGGAAATATGACTTGGACATGCCTTTCCTGGCAAACCAAATAAGTTTGTAAATAATTTGATCTCTACATGTTATTAGCTTTTAAAGGAAGGGTATGTTTTCATTACATCTCATGCTTTTAAAAGTACGGCCCTTCTGTCTTTTAAAAATTGCAAGGGGACCCATGTTTGCCGATTAAACTGTTCCCTGATGTCTGAACTTCATTTGGAAGACACAATCATTATCTGACTAAACTTAATTTAAGAAGTGCCATCCAACTAGTAACATTTAAGCACGGTTAATGACAAAGCTATTTGAATGTGAAATGCATGTGGAATGCATGATAAAACCTTCATGCAAAGATGCATACAGGATTTGCAAATTTTTGGAAATTTTTGAATTGGGTGGTGTTTATTTTTCTGGGAAAGGAAATTGCTCGATCGTTTTCACCAGTAAACACTTATAGAACCTTTTACCTCCACAAGCGCTCTTGTACATCTTCTGCAGTGAAATTCAATCCACTGCGGAACCTGAGTGATGCATAATGCTTTTCCTGTTTAGAAAAATCTGTGTACCTTGATGAAGTAGGTATTGCCATCACAGTGACAGCGGAAGAAGACCGTATCAATTGGCGAGGGGATGCCCCAAACATCTGTGATATTACGGGCTGGCCCAGGCGACCTGTTGGAATCCAGCCCCCAGAAGTAGTGACCTGGTAATAAAATGCAGAGGAAAGAATCCGTTAATCACCGAGGCAAGACTATTGCCCATTTCAGTTCGTGTGTTCAGCTTGATGACATCATTTCATTTTTGTTGTATTTTGGACCTGTTTTCATAAGTTATGGCAATGATTTTTGACAAAAAATGAAAAGGCTAGTTCGATTTAGTTCTAATTCATACTCACTATACTGGGAGAAAATCTACTTGGGGAAACATGAGTAAATTGCAAGGTCACATAATTGCAGGGAAGCTGGACTCCGCAATTCTTCTTGCAGTGTACATGTAGCGGTGCACAGAATGATGCCACAAGCTCAAACTGGTGCTACACATTTATTGTAAAATCTGCAAGATATTAAAATATCACTTTAGGTTGACAATCGCAATTTCTGTGCTGTCTGCATTCATCTTACTCTGGAATTTTCATTCTCTAATTCATCGCAAAGTAAGTACAAAAACCGCGACGATACTGGATGTAAACATTCTTAGTTTCCACTGGTTATAGCTAATAGTCAATTCAGGGTTCCCACAGCTTCGGGCAAGTTATATTCAAGACTTTAAGACTTTTTTAATGCCATTTGATATTAAATTTAAGACCAACTTCATAATAAACACAAATGGAAAAATAACACTGCATCATAGGATTCAGGACAATTTTGCCCAAATGTTTATTTGAACATGAAATATGACCTTTTGATCAAATGAAAACGTTTTTTTTGAAAAACATTAATACTAGGGATGGATGATATTAGATTTTTGGCCGATATCCGATATGCCAATATTTTACAACTCATTTGGCCGATATCCGATACTGACGGAGATGTATTTTCCCCCACATCTCATTGCAGTGATCATCTAGTTTCTGCAGGGGAATTAACAGACAGAATTATTCTGCAGACTCTTCATCATGTCGGCCTGCTGGCAAATGCAGACATAAGACAAAGCTGAAAATGATGTAACATCAGTAATCACTCCTTGTGCAAAATAAGAAAAATACCTCAATTTACGTTATTTAAAACATGTCATATTTATTCATTACAATTGTTTTTAAACAAAACAAATAAGATACTTGCAGCCTGTCCTACTTAAAACAGACTTATGACAACACCCACAACCAATTTTACCTCTATTCACAAGGAACATGTATGAAGTGCATTGAACAACTACAGCAATGCCCGTGACCTTTGACCCCTCAGGCGGTACTGCATCAAAAACCAACATCAGTGTGTAAAGGACATCACCACATGGGCTCAGGAACACTTCAGAAAACCACTGTCAGTAACTACAGTTCGTTGCTACATCTGCAAGTGCAAGTTAAAACTCTACAATGCAAAGTGAAAGCCATTTATCAACAGCACCCAGAAACGCCACCGGCTTTGCTGGGCCCGAGCTCATCTAAGATGCACTGATGGAAAGTAGAAAAGTGTTCTGTGGTCTGACGAGTCCACATTTCAAATTGTTTTTGGAAACTGTGGACGTCGTGTCCTCCGGAGCGAAGAGGGAAAGAACCATCCGAACTGTTGTCGGTGCAAAGTTCAAAAGCCAGCATCTGTGATGGTATGGGGGTGTATTAGTGCCCAAGGCATGGGCAACTTACACATATGTGAAGGCTTCATTAATGCTGAAAGGTGCATACAGGTTTTGGAGCAACATATGTTGCCATCCAAGCAACGTCTTTTTCATGGACGCCCCTGCTTATTCCAGCAAGACAATGCCAAGCCACATTCTGCACGTGTTATAACAGCATGGCTCCGTAGTAAAAGAGTCTGGGTACTAGACTGGCCTGCCTGTAGTCCAGACCTGTCTCCTATTGAAAATGTGTGGTGCATTATGAAGCATAAAATACAACAACAGAGACCCCGCACTGTTGAACAACTTAAGCTGTACATTAAGCAAGAATGGGAAAGAGTTTCACCTGAAAAACTTCAAAATTGGTCTCCTCAGTTCCCAAACATTTACTGAGTGTCGTTAAAAGGAAAGGCGATGTAACACAGTGATAAAAAGGCCCCTGTGCCAACTTTTTTGCAATGTGTTGCTGCCTTTAAATTCTAAGTTAATGATTATTTTCAACAACAAAAAAAGTTTCTCAGTTTGAACATTAACTGGGCTGCAACCACATCACTGTTGGTTCCGCAACTGTGATTGCGCGATGTCACCGCGAGATTCATTCGTAAATTATTTTTAAAAAAATAATAAAAAATAAATTAATGTTACCATTTTTTTTTTTTTAGATTTGAGACTAATTACAACCATAAAATAATTCATCACGAGTTCACATTTTTAAGACTTTTGAAAGATTTCTTTAAGACATTTTAATGCCAATTAAGGCCTTGTTTTTAGATTCGTGAATTTAATGCCTTTTAAGACTTTTTAAGGATCCGTGAGAACCCTGCAATTATCATCGGTCATTTCCGTTACCAAATTACACATCTTTCCCGTAAAACACCACGTTTGTAATCATAAAACATCGTCATGTAATCCCATACAACCTTAACTTTTCAAATCGTTGCCAGCCTAATTTACATGGGCGACTTTCCCGAGGGCTCACTATAGCAAACTGCACTAGCATTCCAATTAGCCCCACAATCGCTGGCCACATGGCTAACCAAACACGCGCAACACGATCTAATATCTCTTTATCGATTCCGTAAATTGATCTCCCAACAGAACGATGATCATCTATAAGCACCACGCTAACAAATATAGGCTCCCAGTATCACCAGCTTACATGCAAGATATTAAAATATCACTTTAGGTTGACAATCGCAATTTCTGCGCTGTCTGCATTCATCTTACTCGGGAATTCTCATTCTCTAATTCCCCAGTCTCAACGGCACACAATACGTAGCGATTACTGACATATGCTGGTGATATACTGGTACTACCACTTCAAATAAATAAAATAAAATGAAGTTTTCCGAGCAACAACGATAATTAAACAATTCGACTGGTCAAAAAATGGGAAAAAGACTAGAATTTCACAGTAACGACAATCAGTTTCCTTGCTTAATAAAGAGTAACTGGCTTATTGCGCCACATACACCGATGGTCAGCTGGCCATCACATACCTCTGAGCACGACAACTGTTCCATTTTGAAGAGTAGTCAGTCCACTGATGGGTCGGCCACTACATAGATTGGTGTCATCATTGCCTTTGTGGAAAGTAATAAAAAAAACAGTGCATAGCTGATGAAAAAATTGAAGAATCAAAGAAACCAAATGCAGTGAATAAGCATGTATGTAAACGGTGATACCTTCCTTTGCACATAATATTTGTCTAATTCATAATTATCCCGTGCTGATTTAAAATATTGTAAATACAGTAATTCTTTCTTTCTGTTGTACAAAAATGCATTAACTTACTTTTCCAGTGATCAAGATTCATCATCTTAAAAGGTTATGGCAATATCTGGCTAATGTCTTTTCAGTGATCATACCAGTGTGTCAGCATGAGAACATTTCTATTTAAAAAAAAAAAAGAGCTTCAACGCATCATTGTTAAAGTAACAAATGTGCTTCACTAAACATATTTAAAATGACCCATTATTTGTTGTTTTGAACATGTCTGTTTTGAAAATGCTCCTTTCATGTACGTGTGTCTGTATGTTTGTTTGTTTGTTCTGGAGGTCCTACCTGGGTGGTAGTGGCTGTTAGTACGCAGCCAGTGAACATTGCCTGTCAGAATACTGGGTTTAGTGAGACTCTTGGAAGGTGCTAAAGGAGAGACAATGGGCCTTGTTGGTGCTGTCATATGATCACGCGAGGGGTATGGCTTCGTCTTGATGTTGTGAACTTCATCTGCAGGCATGGAGCCTCTATTCTGAGCAGCGATTGTGATGTCTCCACTTGTGATTGATGTGTGCACTTCCCTCATTGTATCAGGCAATAATGAATCAGTCTGGACAGAATTTGTAATGACAGTGTGAGCAGTTGTGGCAGAAAACAACGGCATGATAGATATGTTTCTCTGGTCTGCATTTTCCGAGAGGCCTGGGGTAGAGGCATCTCTGACATGGCTTTGGGAAGAAGTAGGTGTGACTACTGGGGTCTCGTTCTTGCTTGAGGAGGAAGATGTTATGACCGCTGGGCTCTCAGGCTGTCTGGTGGAGTAAAGTAATACTGCTGGGGTCTCATCCTGCCTTAGGGAGAAAGATGTGACTGCTGGGTTACTTTTCTGGCTTGGGGAGGAAGTAAGTGTGGTCACTGGGGTCCAGTCCTGGCTTACGGAGGAAGTAAGTGTGACTGCCGGGGTCTTGTCCTGGCTTGAGGAGGAAGTGGTGACAGCTAAGGTCTCATCCTGGCTTGGGGAGGAGGCAAGTGCGACTGCGGGGGTCTCTTCCTGGCTTAGGGAGGATGTAGGTGTGACTGCTGAGGTCTCGTCCTGGCTTGGGGAGGAAGGTCTGACTTTTGGGGTCTCATCCTGGCTTGGGGAGGAAGATGTCACTGCCAAGGTCTCGTCTTGGCTTGGGGAGGGAGTAAATGTGACTACTAGGATCTCCTCCTGGCTTGGGGAAGAAGGTGTGACTGCTGGGGTGTCATCTTTTCTTTGGGAGGATGTTGGAGTGATTGCTGATATCTTGTCCAGGTTTGGGGAGGAAGTATGTATGACTGTTGTGGTCTCATCCTAGCTTGAGGAGGAAGATGTGCTTTTCAGGGTCTTGTCCTGGCTTGGGGAGGAAGTAGGTGTGGCTACTGAGGTCTCTTCCTGGCTTGGGGAGGAAGGAGTGACTGCTGGGGTCTCATTCTGACTTGGGGAGGTATAAGGTGTTTCTGCTGAGGTCTTGTCCTGGCTTGGGGAGGAAGATGTGACTGCTGGGGTCTCATCCTAGCTTGGGGAGGAAGTAAGTGTGACTGCCGAGGTCTTGTCCTGGCTTGGAGAAAAATTGTGACTGTGGGGGCCTTGGCCTGGCTTGAGGAGGAGGATATGACTGCAGAGGTTTCTTGCTGGCTTGGAGAGGAAGATGTGACTGCTGGGGTCTTATCCTGGTTTGGGGAAGAAGTAGCTGTGACTGCCAGGGTCTCATTCTGGCTTTGGGAGGAAGTAGCTGTGACTGTCGGGGTCTCATCCTGGCTTGGATAGGAAGCAGCTGTGACTGTTGGGGTCTCATCCTGGCTCGGGGAGGAAGTAAGTCTGACTGCCAGGGTCTCATTCTGGCTTGGTGAGGAAGTAGGTCTGACTGCTGGGGTCTCCTTGCGTGTGGGGGCACTGTCAGCAGGGCCTAATGTGTACTCTTTTGTGGGTGCCAGTCGATTAGAACTCATGGAAGCAGATGGTGAAGACTCTGTCGTACCTGAGGTAGCAGCGGGTTTTGCCGTAGGCTGTGACCCTTGAAACATCCAAGGAGTTGGTTCAGTTTCTTTGAGAGAGATTGCTTGATGCTCTCTGGGGCTTGGTAAGTCTGAAACGTTGCCTTGGAGTAGATTAATGGTGGAGTAACTTTGCTCTTCAGGAACTGCATAACGAAATAAAATGCATTTATTTATTTAGTCTCTCTGTAATAAAATGTCATTTTTGTTGGTTTAGGTGGCACAACCTCGGCAGTTTGTCCTTAGAGTTATGAAATGGATCAGTCGATTCTGCATATGGTTCTTTCCCACTGTTCCACATCCTCACCGTCCCCCACCCAACAACAGAAATATTACTGCATACATGGCACAGCTTACCGCCTAAGCAACAATCACTTTACACTCAAGTAACTTGCAGTATTTCACTGATAATGAATGGCACTGTTAAAGATTGCTGTAGGTTTACAGCAGATTTCTTACAGTAATAGATTGTATCTTGGAAACACAACCAAATACTGTATACAACAATGCATTTTGGGAAAAGGGATAGTGTTAACGGTCAACTCAGAGGGCAAACGGTTTATTACTGTAATTTGCATTGCATCATGGGAGCTCACTCGCGCTTGATTTGGTATTCGTGCCGTTTCTCTCCGCCTTTTCTGACGAGCACAACTGGCAAGTGCCAACCCTGGGGTTCAACCAGCTCCCCCGCCTCAACACACGGTAAGCCGCGCCATTATTGCCAGTATAATGGTTTAAGTTATTGAAGTTGAATTGTTGAATCCATGGAAGTATTTTAAGAGTTAAATCCTGCTATAGTAGGGAATACCCATACTGTCATCTCCCGGCGGATTATGATAGCTAGCGGTGCGTGTTCACCCTTTTTAGAACTCTGGTGCTCACGCCACCATGTGCAACGTTACACAGCATTAGGCTATTGGCAGGGTAAATAGCTAACTTTAGCTAGTGATGCGTCTTGAGAGTGCGATAAGTACAAAAATATTTCCACGTTACTATATATGACCATATTCCTTTGTTTTGTTATATTATTAGCGATCTCTCTGTTCAGCCTGGCTTCGAATGAGCCACCGCAAATATTTTATTTGCGTCTTAATTTTATTAGTTGGCTAACGTTAGTAGCTCGCTAGCAATATCTAGCCAGGCGAGGCAGCATTAAGCATTCATCAACTAACTGCAGTAACGTGCCGTCGGAGGTCCGTTAGGGTAGGCAGAATCGTCATCGTTAGACAAACGATACTTTGCTTGATTTGCAATCAGAGGATTGATTAACTAATTTACCAGACTAAACGGCAGAATGGCGTACCAGTTCCATCCACAACATTATTGCTCACTGCACCAAACTTAAAATGCTCAGGAGACAGCAAGTTTGTTCATATTTGCCTAGAGGAAGCTAACGCAATACCATTCACAAATATTAAAACCTTTCTTATGCGCCGTTCAAGCTCACGATAATAATTCTCCCCTTAAACACGTACTTTTTAATGCCATTTTTATTTTAAGTAGGGACTTTATTTTCAGTCTTCTTTCATAATCTGATAAACAAAATATCAAAACAATATACAGAATTACGGAGAGAGTTGAGATTTTTTCCTAATTATTTACTTTATTTACTTCCTTGCAGTCTCGAATCAAAGCCTAAAGGTGAATTTATCTTTTTGTCACAATCACCTCTTAATCATTACATGCTTAATTGACCAGAAAAAAAGTCTAATTGATTGATTGACAATCAGGCTAAGTACGTGGAAACGGGTTGACAAAATCTAGCGTTAAAGAAATCACTGCCCACCCTGACCGCACGTCTTTGGCTATCCTCTTTAGGAGGCACATGTATCACAAGCCAACAGTTGAATGATTGATTGTTTTTTAGTGCTTGTTTTTTATTATTCCATTCGCATGTTGGCTTAAGTGTGCTTCTTTTCTTTTATTCAACAGTATTGAACAGCAATGTCGAATTCACCGTTGTCACTAGCACTGTCTGAGCTCTACGAAGTTGCCGCATCAGAGTGAGTAACTAGCTTGCAAAGCAATGTTGTTGAAGACCGGTATACATTTAGACACTTTCAGGCAGATTGCAGTTTGGTAACTGACTAACCTATCTAGCTAGCAAGTAGGCGTGCTGTTTAGGTACACTGTAGGATAAAGTTAGCTTTTACAATTTTGGTCTGTATAATCAATTGCAGCATAGCAATTTCAAATATAAGTCATTGGTTATTGGCTTTAGAATATATTTTTTTATTGCTTTTGTGGGGGTTAATCAAGAATTTTTCTAGTCTCTCTAGTCCTTTTAGTCTACCATTAATTTTCACAATGTTTCCTTGCCAACTCTGTGGACAGGAATGCAGCACTATATTTTCATATACCAGACACATGCGAATTCACAGGAATATTCCAAATGTAGCTTTCAGATGTGCTGTGCCCATTTGCCAGAGAACTTTTTCCAAATTTGCAGCTTTTAAAACACACCAGTTCAGGCATCACATAGAGGAAAAAGATGTTGTTGATGCCAGGTTGTGTCATGCTGATCTAAATTTAAAGTGTCATATGATTTTTTGAAGTGTTAGCTGTGATGATATGAAGAGTTTGTTCGGTCATTTAAAGACCCATATTGATGAAGGTAAAGCAGTTACTTGTCCATTCAGACAATGCAGCTGGACATTTTCTGTGAAATCTGATATGGAATCAGGTAGACACCAGATGCGGGGAGATGGGAATGAGGATTTATTAAACAAAAAACAAAACAGGCACGAGGGCCAACGAAAAACTTGGCCCAAAGGGTTGCAAAAGACAGACTAAAGTACGCTACACAGAGCGGGGAAACTAAATAGCAAAAATGGCAAGAACAAAAAACCACTGGAAACTCCAGGGAGATAAGCAAGAAAAATAAACAAGACTATGGCTATATTTACAAGGGCTATGAACATGAGCAAAGACTTGAACATGAAACGAGACTTGACTAGAACCAAAACTTGCACATGGAGCGAGACACGGAAACAAGAACTTGAACATGGAGCGAGACACTGTCTGCCAGCCAACTTCCACCGCATCCAGATAAAGGGTAGGTAATCAAGGACACATGAGGGGCAACACCTGGAGAAGCAGAAACAAGAGGCATAGCAAGATCATGACATGGACAGAGATTGGATGACAAGACTAGCTCATTAAGAGAATGAGCGTGCTCAGCTTAAGTACCAATTAAGTATGCGGTTTGAAAGCAGCATGAATGTTTAGAACAGAAAAGCACAGCAAGACTTGAAATAGTAAAGCAGGAATCATGACAATAAACTCCCTGTCTAAATTAGTAATATTAGTAATGTGCCTATCTAAGAATTACACCACCCAGTGAGTGTTAGTAAATGTTAGTAACTTAAAAACAGCTAATTGTCAATTAAGCTTAGACAGCCCCGAATCAGCACAGCACGGAAGGAAGGGTGAAATACCAAAGCCAACCATAGCTCAGAAATGTGCGACAACGAAGGCACGGGGCGGAACGCAGACAAGCGGTGGAGTGGCTTGGCAGACCTGGCATGAACAAGAACATGGAAAAGTAAAAGCATGGACAGTGAACATGAATAATGAAATGATTGATCCAGATACAAGAAACTGTTAAAACTGTGACATGAACATGAACTAAGAACTATGAAATCTTGAACATGAAACTGTTAAAACCATAAACAATATTGTTCTGGCCAAAGGCCAGAACCCCGGAACACAACAGTAATCTACACTGACTTCACACCTGAGCAGAAACCACAAACACTCTTCTGAGGGAAGTTTAGTTGACACAATACTACGGAAACCTGTTGAGAATCCAGGTAGTTCGTACTGAGTAAATGATGTTGGCCAACTATGGGATGCACCAAGTGAGCCTTGCACAAATGAGGAGCAATGTGAAATATGCCCAGAAAGCATTGATGAAGCCCTTTTTTTAAAAAAAGCGTTGCCCTATTTTATCTCAAGTTACAGGCAAAATTATTGCTTCCATCCTCGGTTATTCAAACAATTGTGGAGGAATTTCAGGAGATCTATTCCACCAGCCAATCACATTTGTATTGCAAAATGAGAGAAAAGTTGGTTACACTAGGGGTTTCTGAAGCTGATATTAAGAATGTTATTGAGGTACTGAAAACAAGACCTTTTTACAGCTTGGAACACTCAGACATTGAAAACAGATCAGCGGCGTAAAACTGTGTTTAAAAAAAGTTTTCATTATGTTGAGCCAGAACCCATTTGTTTGGGACAGAATACAGATGGTCGGGAGTGCTTTGCTCAATATGTCCCAATCAAGGAGACAATTCAATCACTCTTCCATTCTGAGTTGATCAGAGAACAGCAGAAAATGGCACAGTCCAGGGTTCAATCAAAAAATATCTATCAGGATATTTGGGATGGCGAAAATATGGAAAGAAACCTATTGTTAAAAACTGACCCTTCATCCCTAGCTGTGATCCTCTATCAGGATTCTTTTGAGGTTGTAAATCCTCTTGGCTCTGGAAAGAGAAAACATAAAATACTTGCAGTGTATATGACTCTTGGGAATATTTTCCCTCATAATAGATCAAGTATTGATCAAATGCAACTTGTTCTCCTTTGTAGAGAGCAAGATTTTAAATTTTTTGGTCAAGACCTAGTTATGGGCCCACTGGTTAAAGAACTCAAAGATCTTGAAGTGAATGGTCTAGCTCTGCCTGATGGCCAGAACGTCAAAGGGACTGTGGTTGCCATTGCAGGAGACAACCTGGGGTCACACAATATAGGGGGGTTTGTTGAAAATTTCAGCAGGATTCTCAATTTTTGTAGATACTGTGAAATTGATCGACCCACATTTGAGTCTGAGCCATTGTCTAAGGGTGTTCCTAGGTCAGTGCAGTCATACAAACATAACCTAGAGAATGTTGCTTTTGATGGGATTGCAAACGTAGGTGTCAAGTTTGACTCTCTGTTTAATGAGCTCAATTTCTTTCATGTATGTCAGCCTGAGATACCACCTTGCCTTGGCCATGATGTTTTTGAGGGAGTTGTTTCTTATGATCTAGCATTATACATAAATCATCTTGTATCCGAGAAACACTTGAGTTATCTTGATTTAAACCGGCGTATCAACCAGTTCAAATATCAGGGGAATGACGCAAAGGAAAAACTGTGTGAGGTTAACCCAGGTGGGGCTAAGCTTAGTGGGCATGCTGTTCAGAACTGGGTTTTCCTCCGGCTGCTGCCACTGTTGATTGGAGATAAAATTCAAAATGCTGAGAATGAGGTGTGGCAGCTAGTGTTGCAGCTTAGGCAAATTGTTGACCTTATTTGTGCACCAGTAATTTCTTCTGGTCAGGTGGCCTATTTGCAAGTTCTAATCGAAGAGTATCTGCCATTTCAAGTACAAGTTTTTCCACACCACAAGCTCAAGCCCAAGCATCATTATCTCATTCATTATCCTGAACTTATTGTGAGCTTTGGTCCACTTGTTCGTCTGTGGACGCTCAGATTTGAAAGTAAACACACCTACTTTAAACAATGTGCACAAAAATTGCACAATTTTAAAAACCTGTGTTCCACCCTTGCCGAGAGACATTAGCTTCTCCAGTCTTTGCTAAGTGCTGGCAACTTCTTCCCCCCTGAGGTCATTGCTGAAAATGGGACGCCATTCTACGCCAGTGATTACAATGAAGAAATTGGTCAGTCAGTCGCACATCATCATTTTGACTCCGAGATCACTATTGTTACCCATGAGGCAACAGTGAAGGGCACTCAGTACAAAAAGAACATGTTTGTTGTAATTGACAAAAATGAGAAAGGATTGATATTTGGCCAGATCCAGTTGATTCTCATTCACAGGGCTTCTGTTGTATATTTTATTACAAAAAATGTCAGTCTGTGTACCTTGCAGACTAAGGTGTTCATTGTGTTGAGTCTGTCGAGAAAACCTACTGTTGTGTTGATCAGGAAAGACTGCTGGACTATTACCCCTTGCCCAACTACAAAGTATGGGGCTTGACTCTTACGGTTCTTCACCACTCTCCCCTTTCTTTAGAGTGAGGCCTGCTTTCAGTGAAGAGATGAGTGCAGTCATCATGACAACTATTCCTAGTGTTCCTACAGATACTCTGAACGAAATCATCAAAAGACTTATCCACAGTGGTGTAGAGACTAAAGAAGACCTGAGTTTTGTGAAGGAAGAAGACATAGCCAACCTTTTACGTCCTATTCAAGTGAGGAAGCTTCTGGCTACTTTTCAATCAGGTATGACATTATATATATGGCTGAGAGAGAGATGAAACGCTTATCTTTATTAAAGGGACACTATCATATTATAGACTAACTTAAACATAGTTTAAGGCTGAATTTTTAAATTGTATGTATACTTTGTATAATCACTGTCAGTGTAACCCTGACCCTATACTATGTCATTTTCCATGCCCAAACCAATCCAGATTATGTCATAAGCACTAGGTGTGTTGGAGATATGGAAAATGTGGTAAATAATACTCTCAGGCATAGATCTGAAATCCGACTGCAAATCCAATTTTTATGATTCTATTCAAAAGAAACACATTTAGGTCTGAATTTTCACATTCCTTCATGCTCCTGTGTCCTTGTAGAATTTTTTAAGATTACTGTTATCTTTTTTCAGCTTCACATACGGACCCTCCTGGCTCCTCAGTCCTTTCACCAAATTCCACACTTTCAAGTTCCTCTGCAGCAAGCACCCCAAGACGTACATCCTCCAGCCCTTGTCCAAGAACCTTGGGGGAGTTCGGCAGTCCCAAGTCTTTAACCCCTACAGTTTCAGTAACCTGGCCAGAGACGTTTCAGGTTCCGTGGGAACAGATGCCTGCTGGGATACGGTCAGCCATTGCCAATGGAAAACGTCCTACCCCCGCCGATAGATGCCAAATGGTCAGAGTACTTGCAGACGAAATGCGCAAGTTTGAGGCAAACCCCACACGATCACAGTGTCAAACAGTGACTCTGAAAATTGTGAGACAATGGGCTCTAATTTCCTGGCGCAGCGCAGGTGGCGTAGCGAGGCGCAGCCCGCGCAGTGGTAATTTCGTACGGCGCCGCCCGCGTAGTGGTAATTTCGTGAGGTGCGCAGCCTTCGGTAGACGGTGCGTTGAGATGGGTGTGGCGGCGTAGTAGGGGGAGGTGTCACATATTCATCAAGACGCAGTGACAATTTCGTAGAAAAAGTCTCCGCTGGAGTTGCGGCTCCAACCTGGTTTAATTTCCGTGCAGTGGTAATTTGGCTGACCGGCGCAGAGTGCGCACAAGTCACCGAAATCTCAGAAGCAGGTTTACAGAATGTCAGGCACATTTCAATGCAAGAAATAATTACAGGAAGCACTATTTAATGTAACTATCTGAATAAGGACATAAATTATAGTATCTATATCGATTGTCCTGATGTCAGATTAAGGGCAGTTGCCACGCGTAATGGAACGACCTGGTTTGATCAACGCAGCTGAACCTGTGATGCAAAGATGCAAACTAACGACTTCACATCTTTCTCAGCCAACCACAAACTGAAAAAAAAAAAAAAAAAATTATATATATAAAAAAATATATATATATATATATATATATATATATATATATATATATATATATATATATATATATATATCGAATGCTTGCGTTCTATGTTCATTAAAGCCGCTTGCACCCTGGACGCGAAACGAATTTTTCGCACGACTGATTACAGACAAAGTCGATGCGAAGACGCGATAGTCTGACAGGGTTTTAATATAGCTCCGTGTCCGAAAGTCATAAAAGTTCTAATTTTTCCGAGTATTCCAGGAATTATTAGACGTGCAAACTTGGCTATTTTTGTGTTCGACCTTCACAAAATGCAAATTGACAGCTATCGACTTTTCTTGGTCTTTTTAGCCTATTCGTCTGTTTTCGTTGAAGATAGACGGCAGTCTTTATTCGGTCTTTCTTTTGAAAATTAGTCAGATGGACGCTTTATTTCCACAGCAGAGATAAAATTGTTGCGTGAGCAAATCAATTCCATGACCATTGACAGTGTGAAGAAATTATCGCATGCACGATCAAGACTGTCCGACACGAAATGCAAAATACTCCATGTCCACCAGCCAGCAAAAAGTATTGATATGAGAACAGATTTATAACGAAATAAAGAATAAAAACCAACAAATGGGATATCCAACAAAGATGACCCGCCAATAAATAAATCGCAGTGTTCATTGGATGTTCTGTTGTTAAAATGTTTCTTTTTATTCTTTATTTCGTATATATATCTATCTGGTCTAATCGTCCTCTTTTTTTTTTTTGGCTGTCAGATACGGAGGCATTGTACATTGTCTCGCGCCAGTGTCGACTCACTTTATTGAGCAGAGATTAAACAGAAACATTGATTGAAATTCTCGGTACTCATCTTGAAGAACTGAGTCGGACACGGAGATTTATTAAAACCCTGTTAGACTTTCGGACACAAGACGCAATCTGTCGAGCGAAAAATTCGTTTTGCGTCCAGTGTGCAAGCGGCTTAATTCTAGGCTACTATCACTTAGGTTTTATCGTCTTCAGTGGGGGAAAGGAATACAGCCTGATTGCTATGATCTCGTACTGAGTAAAGATCACATATTGAAAATAAATGTGTCACGTTATCTTGCATTGTTGTCCATGCATGTTAATCCCAAAATTTAAAGCAGCAACAGTTTGTTACTAATGGGAACACGCTATCGATCGTTTCTCTTGCCAGTGAGCAAGATTTGACTCGGCTGTGTCGCCTTCTTTGCCAACTTGCGCTGGAAGGCGGGACAGAGGAGTACTTGCGCCAGGCTACGTCGGGCACGAAATTGCCACATACGCCTGGACACACCCCGTTGGCGCGGCGCACCCCCCATGCGCCATGCCTGCGCCTGGTCTACGAAATTAGAGTCCAATATCCCAAATCTTTCTCAGATGCTGTAACTGTTCCCGGTGTTGAGACCATCGGCTATTGTTCACTTCTTTCACAACTCAAAGTACGCATTGAGCACCTGAACCGCAACAACACACTTGCCCGCCGTCAAATGCAGAAGTCAACAGAAGATGGACCAACAACTAAAAGAAGTCTCACCGATTCCTATGGATGTACAAGATGGCAACCAGAACTCCCGCCAGGTGAGAGTGAGGAAACTCTAGAAGAGAAACGAATGCGTCTGGAGGAGCTGTTCCAACAAGAGGGTGCATCTGGGGCCAACAGAGGAGAAGTTGCCAAACTCATGGAGAGCTCATATTGCCTCCAGCGCCGAATGATCAACACATCGCCACCACCTACCATAGAGGAGCTTCAAAAGAAATGGCCCTACCTTTTTTTTTTCAGAAGTTCATTTATGCTCATTTTGAACTCCTCACTGACAAAGATGTTCTGATGATGCTCGAACTCTCCATGGAAGAGTGTGCCAAGGCAATACTTGCATTCTTCAAGAGCCAACCTACAAATGAAGAGATTCGCGCTGTTCTTTCCATGGGTGAAGATGGTGAAATCGCCTCCTGCGTAACCCAGCTGCTACTTGCACACTTCAAGGAGAAGGATGGACTTATCCTTCAAGCAGATGTAAGTAGGGTCAATTAATTTTTCTGCTGAAAATATACTTTTTTCATACTCTTTCATTTCTAATTTTCATTTTACTTCTCTAACTTTGATTTCACCAGGGGGAACCCATTGACACTGTCTCATTTTCAATGGTGCCCTGGTTACTAAGCAAAATGTTCATCAGTACAAAATTAATATTGATCATGTATAAAACTGATAACTTTTTATTTTATGCTTCAAACTTCATTTTATGCTTTGGCTTTCATAAAATCTTGTATCTGCTGGGTGTGTTTGACAGGTGTCTGCCACAGCTGCAGATGTCGAGAGAACCCTAGCCCTACCCCAGAGTCCTCGGCTCATTATTCTTGGTAAGTACATAAGTTTTGCTTGGTCCTACGCACCTGTCTAGGAAATGTTTGATGATGTGCATTTAAGTTAGTTAGAAAACTTGAGTTATGGGTAACCAAAAATAAAAAAGCCTACTGAAAAAGGTCAAAAAAGATTACATTAAATGAATACAACTACATTTAATTTCATGGTTATTTACATGGTTGTCTTGTCAAGTAATGCATGACAGGAAATCAACTTGCAAGCTTCCCTCCAGGAAGTACTGAAGCTAGACTTCAGTTATGCAAGTAGTCTACGTGCAGCGTTTAAATCTGTGTGTGGTATTTCGTTTCAGGGGAAACTCTGAGCAGAAGACGTTGGATGCTGAGCATGAACGGGCACGTGACGTGTGAGGGCTCACAACCCACCTTCATCAGTGGACTTGCAGCTGTCATGGCAGCGTACTACAACTTTAATTATCAATATGAAGAGGCAGCATGCACCCTTGAATTTATTCAAAGGTAAGAGAGACTCTCTCCCCTCCATTTTCTCTCTCTCTTCCCCCCATGTCTTCTCCACCTTTTCTCTTCCACTCCCATCTATCTCCCCTCTCCCTTCCCTCCACCTACCCTCCACTTCCCCTCTCCACCCCCTCTCCATCTCCCCCCTTCCCCCTCCACTCTTACTCCATCTCCTCTCTCTCCCCTCTACCTAGCCTCTGATTCTGACTCGTTTCCTTGTTTTTCAGACGATTCTTCGACATCAACCCTGAATGTGGGTCCAAAACCAGCCGGAAAAAGGTGACGTGCAGCAAGACTGGAAAACAAGTCCAGAAGAGGCAAACCTCCGTCAATCCTCATGTCTCTTCACTCATGCGCAAGCTCATGGACTTTGAGTGGAGCTTCTTAAATGAGTGAGTGTATGCATACACTTAAACAGGTCCGGTCCACCCTACATGGTGAGTGATGGTGAAGAGTGATGTAAAGGAGAAGAGTTATGTTAAAATGGTCATACCAGTTAGTGTTATGGTTATGTTTAAAAAAAGTTGTGTTTGGTCTAACCAATGTTTATTTGTTTGTTAATGCAACACTCTGTTCAGAAGGAATCCTCAATTTCCCCTTAGTACAAGTAGCTGCGCAGTCCATTTTTCAATACCTATAAATCCTATGGGAAAAATAGATTTTTTTTAACACTTCTATTTTCTTTCGCCACTTTCTCTCTCCTCATTTCAAAATCTTTACACATTTGAGTCTGAGCCATTGTCTGAGGGTGTTACTAGGCTAGTGCAGTCATACAAACATGTTGCTCTCTCCTCATATCAAACTGTTTAATATCTGCTGAGGAGTGAAGTCAGCTTCTCACCTGAGCAGAAACCACAAACCCCCCCCTTTTTTTTTAAGTGTTGCTCTATTTTATCTCAAGTTGGCGACAAAATTATTGCTTCCATCCTCGGTTATTCAAACAAGGAATTTGAGGAGATATGTTCCACCAGCCAATCACATTTGTATTGCAAAATGAGAGAAAAGTTGGTTACACTAGGGTTTTCTGAAGCTGATATTCAGAATGTTATTGAGGTAGTGAAAACAGAAGACCAGCTTGCAACGCTCAGACATTGAAAACAGATCAGCGGCGTAAAACTGTGTTAATGAAAACTTTTTTTTATGCTGAGCCAGAACCCATTTGTTTGGGACAGAATACAGATGGTCGGGAGTGCTTTGCTCGATATGTCCCTATCAAGGAGACAATTCAATCACTTCCATTCTGAGCCGATCAGCCACCACCAGTAGGGGCAGTAAATGCATTATTTTTTTTCCCATTGGTCAAGGTGGATTTTTTTGTGGAGGGGATTTTTCATTGCTCAAACATTGGTACCAGCATTGATTTTGAGCCAACTTTCTTTGTTTTGAGAATCTTTCACTTTCTTGTACATTGTACATCCATTAATACTTTCAGTGACATCTACCAGTAATGGTGAGTGCAGATTTTGGACAGGTTTGTTATTTTGTTTAATATACTGTTATTCAAATCTATTTTCTTTTATTTAATTGCTCAAATATTGGGACCAGGATTGATAAAGGGCCAGCTTGTTTCGTTAGAGAATCGTGTATTTTTTGTGCATCCATTAATATTTTCAGTGACATTTACTGGTAATGGTGATTGCATATTTTGGACAAGTTTATCATTTTGTTTAGTATACTGTTATTCAAATATATTGGCTTTTGCTAGAAATACAGTATGATTATGTATTTGTCTATTTCAGTGTACGGCTGTAATTTTAAGTTACAGTTATAGAGCTGTAAAAATTGCAAAAAAACTGCTTGGGAACCCAGCTGCCAGTAATTGACTGTAATTTTGTTAATTACAGTAAAAGGTTGTGAATTTTAACTACAGTAAGAGCTGTAAAAAATACAGTAAGTGTTTGGAAACAGCTGCCAGTAATTTACTGTAATTTCAAATAAGTACAGAATCATACTGGATTTGTTACTTACAGTAAATGGTTGTAAATTTGAATTACAGTAAGAGAACTGTAAAAATTACAGTAACTGCTTGGGAACACAGCTGCCAGTAATTTACTGTAAAATTTACAGAAAATTTTTTACAGTGTGGGATTGACCTATTTATAGGAATATTATATTACACTGTCGTCTTTCTTCACAATTTGTTATGGATTAAGTGTTGGGCAAAAAGTGCATTGCAAAGAATAACTGAATATTTTCATACTATTGGAGAATCAAATATAAATTGATCACATTTGTAATTAATGATAAATCTTAATCTAAATAAAGTTGTATTTTTATTGGCATTTTTGCTTTATTGGATATATATAATAGAGACAGGCAGAAAGGATGGGTTGGAGAGGGGTTGACATGCAGCAAAGGATCCAAGCCAGAATCAAGCAGGGGTAACTCTGCAGCAAGGACTTCGCCTTATATGGTACATGCTTTTAATCAGTGAGTCATTGGAGTCCCCATTGATCAATCTTTTATTAAAATAACTCCTACTTTGCTCTGTCAGGACTTTTTATGCATTCAAATTCTGATCACATTAAATGCTTAAGAGACCCACCATCTGTTATCTGAACCTGAGGGTCGCTGGTTGGTACTAAAGTGGAGACATTGGTGCGGCCAGTCAAATGAAGAGTCTTTGTGGAGCTCAAGGTCTGCAGCAGATCTTCAGGGAATCTTGTAGTAACCTCTGATGCAGTTGGTCCTTGCTCTGTACACTGCGCAGACATGCCTGCAGGCACCATCCAGAGATGACATGTCCTCGGTTGCATTTATAGGTATGGGCTCATGCCCACTTGTGATCTCTGGGTATGCAGTTGCTGTCTGGCCAACATCTTCAAATGGTGGAACTGGGACCTGATATGGTGTTGGCATTAAACTCTCTGTAATAATTAGACAGGTTCAAATGGCATCAGAGATCCAAATTGACCAGATGTAAAGGCTGAGGCAGATGTGGCAAAATAACAGTACTGATGTAGGTAAATTCCCTCACCATCTGCTTGCATTTCTTCTTTTGGTCGCAATGATGAAAAAGGGGTGGAAAGAGGGATAAGGTGGTTGTCTGATAAATCTAAAATGAAATTAATATATTTATTAGTATAAACTAATGTGTATTCATACCATCTAATTCACTCAGAATTTCTAGACAATTATATTTTGTTTCTTGCCATTCTCATATGGAAAGTATTGATATATTTGCATGACTAAATCCCTGAAAGTCACAAGAAATGGAGCAGCATCCTGTTTGTCTGAGTGCGATCGTGTTTTTACACCACCCGGCTCAGACAGGGAATGAGAGCCAGATCCCATGTGAACCAGAGCTGAAGTAAGCTCATCTGCCAGGCATTTTGTTACTTTAGGAATGCTTACTCTGTGTCCGTGCCACCTCAGTGGACTTGAAATGAAACAGTCAATTTGTCTTAAAAGGTAGGCTTTCAGTTTGAATTCAAGTGTTTTACTGGAAATATGTTATCAATCATGAAGGAATTACAATAATTTTCTTACACAGCCCTCTAATTTTTGGTGTTCAAAAACATTGGATCAACTAGTGAACATTATCTTAAATATAATTATTAATGATTGTTTGCAAAGCCTTTGCAGTCAATGACAACATGATACCTGGAACCTACAGACTACCTAAACAGTTTCTTCCAAGTTTATGTCCTGCTGTTTTCCTCACTGTCTACTGTTTTTGCTCGATCTAGAGGTGTTTGCCTTCATTTTCACCTCAGCAAGTGAAATGCATTCTTCATAGAATTTATTTTTGGTGACTGAAATGCCTGTTGTGCAACATAACACTTCTTTGCCTTCTAAAAGGACTGAGTTGCTTTCTCCTCATGCCTCAGGTCACTGTCAAACTGCACCATAATGTGCCATTCAATGAGTTTTGAAGCATTTGTCTCAATTTGATCAAACCATATAGCCCTATGCAATTCAGAATTTATCCTTGTTGCTTTCATCAGCATTCACATTATCAGAAAACACAAGGGAACCCACTCCAATGGCTGCCATATTCTACCGTGACCACGCTTCACAGGGCAGGTGGAAGGGTTCAGATCATGAGCAGTTCCTTCTATCCTCCAAACTCCTCTCTACCCATCATTCTGCTACAGCCTATGCTGATTTTTTTTTTATCATCTCTGTCTATGCAATGTTGGCAAACTTCCAGACTAAACAATGGTTGAATTCTTATGGTAAACCATCTATATTTACTCTGGTGAAGCCCTGTCTTGATTGTTGATATGCCTGCCTCTTAGAAACTGTTCTTTGTCAAGCTCAAGAATTGAAGACCACAAAGGAAAAACGATAATAGTCCAAATGTATATTTCATATTATTATATTTATAATAATCTATAATAATATTATATATAACAAAAATGTTTTATATATCTTTTTTGCGTATTACTTCAGTGCTTTATTTCTAAGACTATTTAGAATTTTTAATTCATCATTTCTACACAATGTGAAAATGTGACTGACATTTTCCCTTTGTGGTCTTCAATTGTAAGTAAAGTGATTTTTCTTCATCAGGACAATACTGATTCTGTCATCCACCAAAATTGTTATTTGTGACCTTTGGGGCCTTTTGATGTTCCTGAGCTCACCAGCATATTCATTCTTTTGAAGAATGTACTAAATACCTATAGTTCATTTGACCACATGTAATGCTTTTGCAATTTCTCTAATGGTTTGGTTTAGATTTATCCGCTGACTGATGACTTGCTTCAGTCACAGGGACAGCTCTTTGGACTAAATAACATTAAGAGTTAACTGCAACAACTTCAAAAGCCACACTTTAAATGAAGGCTAAAGCACTTATCTGTGTACTTGCAGCCAATTTCTCAATTACTTTTGGTCCCTTGAAAAGTGGTGTAATTCCTACATCTTTTGACCGATTTGGATGCGAACACCTGCAAATTACAGTTGCACTGTGAGCTCCTCTTCATCTTGAAATTTAATCTCCCATATGCTTTGGTAAATTTTGAAAAATAACATAACTTTCTCAATGTCCAAATATTTATGGACCTGAATATAGGTACGACTAAACAAGTATTCACCAACAGACACAAATATCTGAAAAGATTCAGACTCAAATCATTCAAGATATGATACATGAAGTGTATTGTATTAATTTTGTAACAATCCTGATTATTTGATACCTATTTAATTATCACTGCTTACTAAATTATAAGATTTTTGCACTTGTTTAGTTACTTTGTGCTTTTGATTGCTTTCCTTGACTTTTGTTTCTGGATTTAAAGCAGATTATAATCTCAGACAAAAAATATCCCTTCACATAATTAAACAAGGCAATCAGAGATAGCAGACCTGGCCCCAGCCACAGAGTGACAGACAAACACACACACACACACACACACACACATACACACACACACACACACACACAGACATGATCATTGCTTAACCTGGCCCCCTAGGGGAGGGGCCAGGTAATAAAATGAAAAACCATACTCATACACAACAATACAATTAACTAAAATAATGTTATCATGAGATACAAATCTTTTGCAAGTGTTTTCACAATCTATATAATATGCAAGGACCTCAGGAATTTGAATTGCAAACAGATAAAAAAAAAAAAAGACATTCCAATCCCAGAATTAACATGCATATTATGAAAGATAAGAAAAATATACATGCCTGTCCCACAGTGCATTTGATAATCAGGACAGCACTGGTTGTAAATTGTGCATTACCTGTCACCGTCACTGATAACGTACATTTTGCCATAATCTTAGTCGTTGTGCCAACTATGCAGCTTAAAAAAGCCTGATTTTTTTTCAGCAGTCAAAAGTAACCGAGATGCGTTTTAGCAAATAAACCCTGCTGTCTAGCCAGCTTCTCCAGAGGAGCAGTAATAAACCTCAAAAGAGGTAAAACATTTCCCAGTTCCAGCACGAGGGACATTGATCAACCTGTATCATTTAATGCCTCAAAATTAACTTCAGAAAACAAATCAGTGACAATGAAAGAAGTAAGCAATTTCATCAGCGCACATTACGAGGAAAGAAGAAAAATGCAGTCAAATAACTAAGTAAAAATAGGGTCCCTTACGTGTAGTGCACAAAGACTCATAATCCTTGCAGCACTCATTGTAAACGAGACACTCATAGTCGCAATAGCAGATATGACCCCTGTAGTATGATTGCCCACATCTGCCCCTGCAGCTCTCTGATGAGAGAATAAGACACTGAGATCAGCTGTGTGAAATGGGGAGATTCGGATTATACTAACCACGACTAAACTGTAGTGATATGTCAGTGTTACAGGTTTCACCAAACAGTTTTACCTTTAAGAAAAACTGCAAAGAGCGAGCTAAATGAACCACACAATGTGTAAGCATAACATTTTTATAACAAGAACTGATGCTGAAATCTATTTCAATATTTATGTTTTGCATTCTACCTGAGAAACAAGTATATCATTAAAGGTTAAAAAAAAGCTTGTGAACTCACTTTGTCCTGAGTGAAGAGGAAGAAGAGAACACCCCAGGACCAGAAGAGAGGCAGGTAAGAATCGGCTGACCATTGCTGATAACTTTTTACCACTCAGGTAAAAATAGGTTTTAAAATGTAGACAAGTTATGGAGGAAAAATTAAATATACATGGCAATATGCAGCAAATATTCCATCCATATCAAAATATGGCAGCTTACCAACGTGGATGATATGCTATGGATACTGTACGCCTAGCCTTATTAAATTTACCTGTGAATGTGACAAAAAAAATTACCCGCATATAGAAAGCTCTTATCCAACTTGGCTGGTCTTGGTTGATGATATCTTTCATATGGTGTTAAAGGGGAAGGATTCGTCTTTAGGGCAGGTCTGTCTAATTAGGTAATCCAGTGAGTAAAGCAACAATTTTGTACTCGCTGGTGGCACAGACATATTTATGTGTGCACAGGAAGAAACTCTAGACTACACACTTTCAAAGCAGCAGATTCTTAGTAAGAGTTGGACAGACGCCAAAATTTTTTGAAGGAGTGACAGGCCGCAGCCTTTTTGGTGTCTGAAACAAAATGTTGTAATTCATGGCTACCCTGATGACGCTGAAAAGTAGGTTTCTTCATTCAAAAATGAGCACCGAGGATCGTTCTCCATTCATATTTGTAATATAACCATGACAAATTGCACCATCAGGTGGAAATTACAAACTAAAATAACAGTTTCATTCCAGGGAAATTGGCTTCCGTGGCAAAAATTTGCCAGAATCCAGTGTTGCATTTGATTATGTACAAGGATTACTAAAATGTGCTTGAATTAAGATAACTGTCAGTATTTACTGGAAACAGCAGCAAGGGAGAAGTTCGCCGTTCAGTGTTTCACATCCTCAGGTTACTGCCATCCTTCCCGAGGGTCTTAAAACAAGCAAACTTGCTGCTCTGTGTCTCGGAAAAATTGAATGTACACATTGGCATGAAGACAGCCATAACATAGTCAGGAGTTTCATGAAAATACATATGAATTTCCAGTCTCAGAATAAAGCAAATATTGATAGTGGTTGGTCTCTTGCCTTCTCATACACCCATACATGCATATACATAAACCACTGACCACATTATTAGGTATGCCTGTACACTGTCACAAATATTCTGAATTTCTAAACCGTTGAGCATAATGTCAGTAAACCAGCTTGCAGTAATGGCTCCACAGGTCTGACAGTGATGTCAGTTTAATTCAGGACCCTAGTTTCTTTAGTGTGTTTGTCACTCCTAAATGTCTCAGACTATCAAAACTGAGCAAAGATAACCCCAGTAAACACAAAATGTAGTTTTAAATGATTATTTCAAATATTGAATAAAGAAAGCTATCCAACACGAGTACCCTCTGTGAAAAATCCCCCTTTGATATTAAATCAACCAATTTAACCAATCTACTTGATAATTTGGTTCAGTTTGTCTAGAAACACCCCAATATGATTTCATAAATGTCAGCCTTGCTGAATCTGGCAGATTTCCTGAATCTGCCAAATAGCAGCACAAGATGCCAAAATATAAAGAAATTCAAGAACAGATGAGAGACAAAGTGATTAATATCTATCAGTCTGGAAGGGGTGGATAATAGATTGCAGACGTTCCCACTCACTGAGAACAGGCGCAAGTGGCAAGTGGCGTGATTTGCTACCAATTGCAATGTAATTCCATTGATGATTTAACCACTTTTTGTAATAACGTGCCTGTCCCCACTGATGACAAGGGGCCAGGGGTCAGTATGGGCCCCCTGACCGGTCTGTGGCTGTGCAGCCCAATACGCAACAAACTGCAATGCAATGTGTGTTCTAACAACTTTCTGTCTGAACCAGCATGTACTTTTTCAGCAGTTTGAGCACCAGTGGCTCTTCTGTTGCATCAGACCAGCAGCACAGCCTTCACTCCTCACGCGCATCGATGAGCCATGTCTGGTCATGACCCTGTCGCCAATTCACCAGATTTCTTTCCTTGGAACACTTATGGTAGGTACTGACCACTGCAGACCGGGAACACCCCACAATGGCAGTTTCGCAGTTTTGGAGATGTTCTGGCCCAGTCGTCTAGACATCACAATAACGGCCCTTGTTCACATCCTCAGCTTGCCCATTTTTCCTGCTTCCAACACATAATCTTTGTGGACAAAATGTTTCAAGCTGTCTAATGCATCCCTCCCACTGACTGGTGCCAGTGGTCATAATGTTATTAGAAAAATTTTGAATTTTTTTCTTGATACTTTTATTCACGAAGGTAGAATTAAATTGATGTAAAGCACATGCAGGACATTGATCTTACCAATGACCAAATAGTTTGTAAATACAAAATTTTATTCAATGTGTAGATTTGCTAAGAAACTGAAGATTTTAGTCAAAGGTGTGCATTACTGTCCTGAAAGAGGAGAGAAAAGTTGGTCTCATTAGGATAAAGAGAGAAGTACAACAGTCTCTAGTTTGAGAAACATATGTCCCACGTGGTCAGCTGGCTGCTTCATTGAACCGGATCCTAAATATCAGTTCATCTGCATTAAAAAAAGAGGATGCTGGCCTTATCAAACACCACATCTGAAATGGGCAAAGCAAAATTGAATGGTGAAAATTAGCAAAAGAGCATGAGGATTGATCAGTATGAGGCTAATAATGCCTAATTGGCTTGTTTTGTCTTAGCACAGCAATAAATTATATTCTCAAATGGGCATTCACTAAAAGCATTAGCCCATGCTCCAAATAATGCTTATGTAACGAGCAAATGGTTCCGTAATACCCCACATAATGATGAAATGGTTTGTATGAGACGGCATGCCAGGCCTTCTTAAATTCAGCAATGACTGAATAATGGGGGAGATACTATTGTTGAAAGCAGCACATAGAGGAAAAACTGACCTATTTTTGCACTGAGGTAACGTCTTCAAACCAACACCCAGGACTTCTCAGTTTAACACATGACCATAGAAATGTCTGCACATACCAACACGTATTCAAAAAAAAAAAGAAGTGTTTGAAATATATACAGAAAACTCGAGAATGACTGGCTGCATTTATGAAAGTGAGCAAAAATAATTTAATGAATACAATGAGTACAACCCCAAAAGAATATGCCACAACACAGAAATTAAAATGAATAAATGAATTCATTCATAAAAAAACAGTTTTGAAAAGTGAATTCACCCCCTGGGATATTGAAAACACTACCACAACACACTATTTGATGTTCTATCAAGAAATTCAAATTTATTATTTAAAATATATCATGTGATGACTGCAAAAGAAGTCCAAAAAAGTTGGCCCAGTCAACAGTTTACCACCGGGTACTAGTGTTGTAGTACTCAAGACCGGTCTTGGTCTCGAAACCACTTTTACATGGTCTTGGTCTTGGTCTCGGGCATAATGGTCTTGAGGGGATTTTAACATCCAGACAAGCAGCTGGTCCTGGTACAGCCTCATTATTACCAGAGCCATGTAGAGAGAGAGTCGCATCAACGAAGGTCCAAAATTCTCGACTGTCATGTGGTTCATGGAGACAGCGAATAGTTCCCGGAAGTCGCTGGCGGGCAATTTAAATGCGTCTGTCAAATAAGCTGCAGAGAGACATACCTGCAATTCTCGGTAATTACTAGTCAATAAATAGCGTTATTTTTGCCTTGTTTACATATTTTAGGCTTGAGTGAATGTCGCCGTCTCACTTAAGTGACCCCAACATTAAACAACCGCGAAAAAGCTACATTAAACGCAGAATTTTGAACATTTGCACTCAATATAGGCAGTATTCAAGCAGTTTTAGTGCCATACAATGACTTTAATAAAGAGCATGTTCCTGTTGTCCATTTCTTTGAATTCTTGGTTTTACTTTTGACTACAATGCTTGTTTAATCCCATCCTTATGTTTATTATGCAGAGGGAGGGGAAGGAATGTTTCAAAATTGTTTAATTTTCTACCAGTTCTTCATTTGCTTGGGGTTTTGATCATCCCATGGAAATGGAGGATCTAAGAAATCAATTCAGTAATTGACTAATGTAATCTTCATAACTTTCAGACTGGACAGAGGATTGATCAATGAGTATCAACTGACAGCACAATTAGTCCATGCCTCATTAAAAGCAGCATAATGTTCAGTGTGGCATCTTAGAAAATCCAGTGGTAATAATTATAATTTATCTGCTCATAATTTTTATGCACATCTGCACTTATCACTAAACACCAATACATAAATTCAAAACAACTTTTTCATTGACTTTTTACATGCAGATGGTATAAATTTATCTAGGCTTGCATGTACAGTAATATTTTTAGGAAGGGCACAATAAACACTATATATCCAGACAGAACAAGACACATTAACATACAAACTTATATTGTTATGCACATACAAACTCTTACATTTTCTGTATATCTGTTTATTTTGCTCTTATGTACTACAATTACTTCATGAAAAAGCAATCTTAAATAAACTCAGAAACATGAATAGCATGTGAGGCAGTTTGTCTGTGCCTCCTCCATGCTGTCCTTGTATATCATCTCGACCATGGTTTGCGGTGCTGTGTGAGGATGCTCCATTCGCTGGGGGGTTGAGTACAAATGTACAGTTTGTTGACTCAATTCAGCAGGAGAAATCTAACAATCATTCAAAATTACAACAACAACAAAAATGTGAGGTGATCATATTCAAACACTGCATATGCATTTTTTCACAACCAAAGATTACACAATTTGGAAGCTTGTTGTCCAATTCATTAAAAGTAAGGAACAGGGAAAGGCCTGCACAGCTTAGGGAGTTAAGACTCAGGGTTCAGGGTGGGTGTCGTCTGTCTCATTGCAGGGAGTTCTCTGGCTCTTATTGAATCGCCAGCAGTTCTTCTCCTGAAAGAGAGAAAGGGGGAGAAAAAGACTGGAGAAAGGGTCAGACGCATGGGCTTGGATGGGAGATGCTGCTGAGAGATGAGGCTGGTCTTTGTTTCCCTACTTAGCTGATGAAACTTAAGTAGTTGTGATTAGCTTTTGCTGCTGATGTTTAAGAAAGTATGGCGAGTGGCATCAGTAACATGTAACAGGAATAAGTATGTTCTTTGCTGTCTTTCAGACAAATAATACAGTACAGCTCAATATTCTCCACTCTCCACTTAGTCTTCTATGCTAAATTTCCAAATTGTTTGGCCTATTTGGCCAATACCTTCTGTTTTCAGTTTTCTATTTGGTCCTCCAGCTTCCCTCTCCCTTAACCATCAATCCAAAATTAGCAAAATGAGCAGCGACATAATATTGACCAGTAATGGTCAATAGAATCTCAAGTCCTAAAAACTCTAACTATAGATAACGTCTTAGTTCATTGAATAGCAGTAAAAAAAGATTAGCTCTAACAATCAATATTAATAGCGATGTATCACAGCAACCGATGGCTTTCTGCTTTAACATTGTTTATCGTTAACTTTATTATAATGGCTAACGTTAGCTACCTTGTGCTCAAAGAGAACCTTACTTCACCACTTCCACTACTGTAGCCATTCAGATGTTATAAGTACGCTAATTCTCTAACATTTCACTCCTCCACCCCACTCCAAAAAAATCACTTTAGGAAGCCTTTTTCTGTAATATCGGGTCGATGGATGAAATGACACCGAGAGAACGGAGTTTTCCATATAATGCTGCTCCTCTTGGTTAGCGCCAAGGACTGTATTGTAGTTGGCGATCGAGACGCTTTTGCTTCACTTTTCAGGAGACGTTCAACCATCCATGTTTTATACTGTCCTTGGTTAGCGCTAGTAACTGTGTCGCTAACTGTACCTATAGCTAGTATCCTACCCAAATTTCTGCCGTTAAACGTTCAATATATCTCGAATTATACAGGGGATAATCCAGGAAAAACGCTTTACTGTATGTGTTAATTTAATTCAGATGTGCTGACTATATACAGCCTAATTCTTTAATCATCTTTTGAAAGATCGTCACGAACGGTCCATTCCGCTTCATCTCAGCTGCTGGACTAGACTTCGTCGCTAACTTCCGGGAACTATTGCGAGACTCCACGACCCGCCAATACTGTACATTATTGGTCCATTGGAGTGAACGGAGTTGATGCTACTCTCGCTACATGGCTCTGATTATTACTACGCAGCCTTCTTTAAATGGGGCCAATAAGAGGCATCTTTTTAAAAAAACATGTTACAATGTATATTTTTCCCTGCCTCCGCAGTCTCCCGTCCCTTCTCGTCTCACAACATATGGGCAAATAATTAGTCCAGTGAATCAGTAAAAATGCCAGCCAATTCATTTACTCAGGGTTCCCGCTGCCGCTCGTCATTTTCCTTATTGACGAATAAAATCCATCAGTGACGAGAAGAAAATTTCAAGCAGTAGTTACACTGGCGAATGTAATTGCTTCATGACAAATATAAATTCCACAAGACTGAACGTCAGTAAAGCGAGACCGCACACCGCTGTATTTTTTTTCATCTTCAATGAACAGAGGAGGGAAAGACCAACTAGAGAGGGTTTGTAAGTGGAAAATACATCCAAAAGCACCCTCATTCAGTCTCCGTGAGTTCGATGTGTCAAATGCAGTTCGCAGTGTGAGAAAATACATACGCGGATAACAGCAGAAGCAGGAGCTCAAACATCCTCTCTAGTTTAGCCAGGAGAACAAGGTGTGTAAATGTCTATATGAGTGCTAAGCTACATGAACGCGATATTAGCAGAGCGTAAGCTATATGGCTAACGTTCGGCTGTGACTCCTTGGCTAGCGATACCAAACTAGCCTAGCCTCATGTTATATGCCGTATAACATTTGGGAACAAAACTCACTTCCAATATAACGCTGGTTATTGTAAGATCCCTATCTACCAGATCGAATCGAAGCACGGATTTTGGCGCCTCATTTTAGCGCCCCATAACTCAGCTTTAAAATACCAGAGTTGCCTTTTTTATATTTTCTCATTATTGCTGGGAAGTGGGATGTTACCTTACAGGCAAAATAAACTAGTTGGTGTGCAATAGCCATTCAGCGCAGTCTTATTATTTCTGCGCTTTGTCATCTCAAGAAAAAAATATGCATGAAGCTGAACTCTTCGAATTACTTGTTAATTGTACCGTTTTATCTATCCTTTCCGTCTTTTTCAGTGGGTATGCGACTGAACTTCAGTGGCCACATGTTCACTTATCTACTGACATTCCTAACAGCCTATCTTTAGAGGTTTATTTATAAGGTTGATAAGTCTTCAAGATGAGGACTGATCATTCACTCAATGCGTAAAATCATCCCATTTGCAACGCTACAACAGTGATGGAAAATATAACAGATTAACAAAACGGAAAAACTGGAAATAAAGGCACAGTGCCTTTAAAACAGTGCATTTATCAACAGTGCGACTCCAAGATATGAAAATTAGCAATTTCCAGAAAAACCAACCCAGATGCAAGCATTGATTTCTCTGGGAGCGTATGAAAGTGATTATAAGGGCTAATACGGACACACTTCCAAGCAACTATGCAACTAGACAGACGCTTCAACTGCAGTGTGTACAATGGAGTTGGCTTGAGTCCTGTCCATCAGGCAAGCGCAGAAAATAAGTTATGGCTCTTCACGAACATCGCCCGTCACATCCAGCGACCTTTCTAGCATAAATCAGCGAAGCTCAAGGTTGGGGTGAAGTGGATTTAAACAATGCAGAAAGTAGATGTCCAGTCTTCATTGTGACCTTGCGTACACTGATTGCCCCCGGAAAATCATACAGAAATAAACAGCAAATAAATAAAAACAAACTAACGTTTTTTCTTGAAGCGCAATTGCTTAATAGCCCATGCTGACTGAGGACAGACCAGTAACCTGTAAGGCTCCCCTGTGAAAGAAGACTGGAGTGGATGAGGCTGCCACCACTGAGACCTTGTACGTTGTTAGATTCAGAATGGGTGGAAATCTGAAATGTTTAAGGAATGAAACCCAAAGTATGCGAGATTTCCATCTATTTTGATTCCAATAAATTGTTTGTGCACACGACTTTGAGCTTATCCAAAGTTCAATTTAGAACAAGTATTTGCCACTAACGTGTCTTTGCCCCCCGCCACAAAATGTCAAATCGTGTCAAAATGAACAGTGTCTCGGTGTGACCTTGAGAGTGACGCGAAGGTCACCAAAGTCGACTGGCGCCGGGGTATCACTCTAATACACATGAAATTGGAAGAAAATCCGTCAATTGGTTCTTGAGATATCTCGCTGACAAGGCTATCAGCGTGAAAATCCACAATCTCTCGGTGTGACCTTGAGAATGGCACAAAGGTCACCAAAATCAACTGGCGCCGGGATATCACACTAATACATGTTGACATCAAATTTGAAGAAAATCCGTCAATTGGTTCTTGAGATATCTTGCTGACAAGGCTATCAGTGTGAAAATCCGCAATCTCTCGGTGTGACCTTGAGAATGGTGCGAAGGTCACCAAAATCGAATGGCGCCGGGGTATCAGAGTAGTATACGTTGACATAAGATTTGAAGTAAATCTGTCGATTATTTCTTGAGATATCTCGCTGACAAGGCTATCAGTGTGAAAATCCGCAATCTCTCAGTGTGACCTTGAGAGTGGCGCGAAGGTCACCGAAATTGACTGGCGCCAGGGTATCACAGTAATACATGTTGAATTAAGATTTGAAGTGAATTTGTAGATTCTTTCTTGATATCTCGCTGACAAGGCTATCAGCGTGAAAATCCACAATCTCTCAGTGTGACCTTGAGAATGACGCGAAGGTCACCGAAATCGACTGGCGCCGGGGTGTGACACTAATACATGTTGACATAAAATCTGAAGTAAATCCGTCGATTAGTTCTTGAGATATCTCGCTGACAAGGCTATCAGTGTGAGAATCCACAATGTCTCGGTGTGACCTTGAGAATGGCGAGAAGGTCACCAAAATCGACTGGCGCTGGGGTATCACACTAATACATGTTGACATAAAGTTTGAAGAGAATCCGTCAATTCGTTCTTGAGATATCTCGCTGACAAAGATTCGGGACGTACGTACGTACAGACGGACGGACGGTCGTGAATACTATGTCCCGCCAGTTGATGGAAATCTCAGAAGTTTAACATTCTAAATAAACATTTCAGAATTCCATTAATCCTGATTCTGACAGCACAAAATTTCTCACCCCATCTCTTATAACATTTTTTGTCATGCCTCTTCATTACACAGTTGATACCCTTAAAGGGTGTGTCCCTTAATTATGGGATGCCTAAAATGGTTATATTAATAAAACTGTGAAGAGAAAAATCAAGAAATAAACGGTTTAAAGGAATTCCTAATTCCACTCTTTAGAATAAATTCCATGTTAAAAGCTCAAAAGAGGATTAATTTATATTTTATAGAGCTATTGCCCGCTATTCAAGGCTGGATGGGACTGAAGGCGAAATCATATCAACTATCAAACGAATAATGGAGAGGCCTGTTTGTGCACAAATATTTGAGGTTTGACTTCTTCCTAGTACATTCTGTCGGCACTTAATATGCTTTAAAGATTTTTTTTTTTTTTGAAGTTATGTAAAGTCCATGAGTAACGAATAAAAAAAATTAAGACTAAGGTAAGGTGAAGAATATTTCTTTGACTGTATCTTTCGAGGAAAAACGTGAAGAATATTTTTCAAAACCCAGGGGGAACCCTGTCTATTATAAAGTTCTCCTATGCAGATTGCAAAGAATCTATATGTTAAGATTCTGCCTTTTGTGTGTTGTCCGGTGCTCATTTGTGCTTGTGCTTTACCTTCGGTTAATATTTTCAGCCTTCAGTTCTGCCGCCTGACGATCCACTCCCAGTCTGCATTCTGTGATGTCGCCTGACAGCCTTCAGCATGCCTGCGTCTCGTCGTCCAATCCTGTTTTCTCTTTTGGTTTCGGCTCTGGTAGTTCATTCATTGCTTCCAGCTGTGTTTAGTTCTGGGTCTCGCGAAACTCTGAGTGAATGCGTTCTCTGATAGGATATTACTAACCCGTACTAACCGGCACTTATTCGAGGGTGATTGTAAATATTTCATCACGTAGTATTAACCTTAAATAATGATTTTTCGCATAATTTTATGTTAGCTATAGTAAGTTCCAAGTCTCCTTTGATATATCACGACGTTCATTTTCGTGAATTATGGTCCCATATAAACTAGAATAAAGTATAAAGCCAGAATATGCTTCTGGGCCGTGGCTATCCTCTGTTCCTCGTCCGATACGGTCAGATCCAGAGCCACGTTCCTCCCCGCATCTTCGATATACGCTCTCCACTAGAAATCAGATCCGGTTTCCACAACATGGCGCAATTCAAATGGCCAAAATCGAGGCTTCCTTTATTGTATGCTGAAACCAATGGGTGACGCCACAGTAGCTTCATCCATTTTTACAGTCTATGGTATGCAGTAACATTTACAATATCCAGAGCATACAGTGAATAGTTTATACTGTGTTTAAATCTTTACTTTAATCTTTGGCACTTGTTCTGTTACTAAGCCTCGTTCACCCATAGTTTGGTAAAATGTTTTGCAGTTTATAAGTTATGCAAATAAATCTGCTCAAGAGGAACAAAGAGAATATTGATGTTGATTATTTTATAACTGCAATGTTTCACAGTGTTTTGGTATTGCAAATAATTTCATAAGAGAATTCTTGCTTCATTATTACAAAAATTTGCTTTATGACTGGTCATTTTAGTTTTTTTTTTAATGCCCGCGGAAAATCAACTTTCAAGCTGCAGAGTCAATAATTGCTCTCCGCAGAATCAGGATTGTTCTCCGCGGAATCAACACTTTTTCTCCGCAGATTCCTGGTGGGACTACCTGATAGCAGACTGACCTCTTTCAGACGTAATGGACTGGTCCTAACCTGGTCCTAACCTGTCGTCTATATGAGACCAAAAATGTTCTCACTTTTTATATGACCATTACATGACGTATTTTTTACATCAATTATTTACCACTTTTTCTACATCGTTTTAAGTCTAGAATAATACGTATTTTTTACGTCATTTATTTACCACTTTTTCCATGTCTTTTTAAGACCACATTACGTGTTTTTTTTTACGTCTAATTATTTACCACCTTAAGAAATTATGTCAATTATCATGTGGCTACCACCGCAGGAAATAAGTTTCATTTAATAATTCATTTCCTTTCTTGTTTCTTGAAATTTCAAAAAGGGAAATTTATTTTGGGATGGTCCCGCAATGCGACATTTTTTCCCCCAGGTGAGTGCGTAATTAATGAAACTTTATGCCATATTTTCTTGCGCGAAGTCTCGTGATTCACGATATTAGCTGCGCAGCAGTTTCAGTCTACTCCTCGAGCAGACGCGCACCGCCCGCCCTGTACTCAGCTGGGCAAAAAAAAAAATACGCGCTTCGGATGCGAATTTTTTTTCCTAACCCGTATATCCATTGCACCCGCTATTCGCCTCCTGATTAGTCGATAGGTTGACGTCATCATGATCATGAAATGAAAATGGCTGCGTCCACACTTCTTTTTTTTTTTTTTTTTTTTTTTGAGTAATATCAACATACAACTCATGAGGACTTAACAAAACTGAATACACAAACACTAGAGAAGGACATTGGGGGGTGGGGGGGAGGGAAGAAAAAAAAACTGCAAGGAGGAGCAATAAACATTATGATAAAAGAATGCACAATCACATTAAAATAAAAGGGGGGGTGGAATCACATAAGTAAAATTTTGCATAAGTCTTCAATCAATGTCTTTGCTTGATCATTTTTAACTTTTCGGAGTGTGGATATATACATTTTCATTTCGTTGAGAAAACAAATAAAGGAGGGTTTAGCATTTCTCCATTTAGTACAATGAAGATGATATTTACCCAGCAGTATTACAATGTTAACTGACCTACTTAGGGCAGGGTTAATGTTTGTCATATAAAATAATACATCACAGGAAACAAAATTTGGAAGGTCATGTATTTTTAAAGATAGCCAATTGTAAATGTTCGTCCAGAAAATGTTTGTTAAGGGGCATGTATAAAACAAATGTTCTATTGACTCATCAGATACGTTACAAAAGGAACATGGCTCAACTTCAAATTTAAATCTTTTTTGCAGAAAGACCCCAACTGGGTATATATTATTTATAATTTTAAAATGAGTTTCCTTGACCTTGGGTGGAATAGGCCATTTAATATATTTCGAATGAGCTTTCTCCATGAGTGCTGCATATGATCGTTCGATAGGCCCGTCCATGAAAACAGCTCTGTTGAAGTTGTGAAACAGTTTGTCTTTCAAAAAGGTGGCAATGACTCTGTTACTGCACCTTTTGTCATTGATGGGAATATAATTTATCATTAGTGTTGGTAACATTGGTAAAAGAGGCCTATTTGAGCACCTTATTGTGTTCTGTATCATTTTAAGTAGAGGTAGGGGTATTGCTTTGCATACTTTCTTATACTCGTGTTCTGTACACTTCAACTTATATTTATTGGTAAAGGTCATGTGATCTAATAGGTCACCATTTCTATCTAATATATCTGTAATAAAAATAATGCCTTTATTAAACCAGTCATTTTTGAAAATGGACTTTCTATTCACAGTAATTACTCTATTATTCCATAAGGTTGATGTGTGCGGAGTAAAATTATGGGTAAATATCATCTTCCAAAACAAAAGAATCTGTCGGTGAAAATTGGACAATTTCACACAGAGCTTATGTGCATCAAAGTCAGTTTTCAAAAGAAATTCTATCCCTCCTAATTTCTTAAAAAGGGACCTTGGTATGTGAAACCACATTGACTCTTGCTGGGCCATAAAAGTTTGAATCCATTTGACCTTCAGAGTACCAATAATTGATTCAAACTCAGGGGCTCTTATACCACCTACTTTGAATTCTTTAACTAATTGTGATCTTTTAATATAGTGGGTTTTATTTTTCCACAGAAATTGGAAAATCACAGTGTTAGCTTTTTTAATACTGTTAGAGGAAACAAAAAGTGAATGGCAGGGGTATATTAATTGAGATATACCCTCAGCTTTGGATAATGTCACTCTACCAAAGATAGTTAAATCTCTTGTTAACCATCTACTTAGTGATTTCTTCATCTCCGATATACGATTGCAAATATTAGTATCTTCTCTTCTTAAGTAATTCTTAGATATAGTAATTCCAAGATACTTAACTTCAGAATTCACTTTTATTGAAGCAATGGATGATTCGGTAAAAGTATTAATGGGAAACAGTTCACATTTTTTAATATTAAGGTATAATCCTGACGCTGTGGAAAATAATTTTATAATATTTAGAGCTTTTTCAACCATAGATTTATCTCTCAGGAAAATGGACGTGTCATCTGCAAATTGGCTAATTTTGAATTCCTTGTCCATAATTGTTATGCCCTTTAATTGCTCACTGTTATTAATTAACATTGCTAATAATTGAGTGGTCAAAATGAATAATTTAGGGGAAATTGGGCAGCCTTGTCTAATTCCACGCATTACTCTGAATCTAGGTGTCATACCAGGGTTTAAAGACACTGAACTGTAAATATCATTGTAAAACATCTGCACAATGTTACAGAAATTTTCCCCAAAACCCATAAATTTGAGTGTTTCAAGCAGGAATGAGTGCTCGACTGTATCGAAGGCCTTGTAAAAGTCAAGGAATAAAACAAAACTATCTGTATCAATACACTCTCTATAATCTATCATATCTAATATTAGTCTAGTATGGTTGTGTATATTCCTTCCCTTAACAAAGGCAGATTGGCATTCGTCTATTATTTTAGTTAAGCCTTCATTTAATCGATTTGCATAAACATGTGCCAAAAGTTTATAGTCGTTACATAACAGAGTTAAAGGTCTCCAATTATCTAATGACAGAATACATTTGTTAGGTTTGGGGATTAAAGAAATAATTCCCAGTTTCATGGTAGAAGACAAACTTTTCTGTGCTATACATTCCATGAGTGCATTGTAAAGTATCCCCCTAATTTCACTCCAGAAAAACACGTAAAAATCTACTGTCAGGCCATCTATTCCCGGTGACTTTCCCTTAGCCATACGCCCAATTGCTCTATCCAATTCTTCAATATTAAGTTCATCTTCCATATACTGTTTAAAGTCATCATCTAAACTCCTCCTAAATTCTTTCACTTTGTCAAAGAATAAAGAACAGTTATCTTTAGAAAACTGGGACTTATAAAGGTTATCATAAAAGGTTCTTATTTCTTCATTAATTTCAACTTGGTTATCAATTTCTTTACCATTAATGCACAATTTCTGAATTTTCTTTTTACTTTGTCTTTGTTTTTCTAAGCTGAAAAAGTAGGATGAATTTTTCTCCCCTTCCTCAATCCATCGTGCACGTGAACGTACAAATGCTCCCTTTGCTTTTTCTATATACAAACTGTCAAGGTCAGCATGTAAGTCAATTAATTTTCTTTTTTCTTCCACAGACAAATCGGACTTACAGCATAACTGGTTAATACTCTTAATAATATCCTGCTGTTTACTCTTTTTCAATTGACAAATACGCTTGCTTATTCGTATTGCAGCCTGTTTGGCTTGGAATTTAAACCATTCCCATTTGTTCAAGGATGACATTTCCAATTTAACAATATCCTGAATCAATTGTTTTACTTCTGTGCAGAATTCAACATTATCCAGCAAGGTATTATTGAATTTCCATATTTGGCTTAAAGTTCCTTTATGTCTTGATAATGACAAAGATAGTGTAACTGCACAATGATCAGTCAAGGGGGAAGCTGAAATTTCACATTTTGTAATGTTATTGATTAACTCGTCTGATATCAACCAGTAATCCAACCTAGAACATTGTCTGTTACCTGACGAATGAAACCAAGTATATTGTGCAGCATGAGGATTTCTCAACCTCCAGCAGTCAGTCACTCTCAGACAGTTTACTAAATTTATAATTGTGTCATCATATTTATGACACTGACCCCTTGGGGGCATACGGTCCAACCACAGATCAGGTGCTATGTTAAAATCTCCCCCTATTATGATTTGGTCAACAGCATAAGACACTTTCCATTCCTCCAACAGTGTTATCAAGGACGAAAAAAAACATTTGTTCTCAGGCTTTTTGTTGTACCCATATACACAAAGGAAAATATAGTGCACTCCATTGATTTCCACCACTACCATCACCCAGTGGCCATAAGTATCACTTTTGTGATCCACAACATTACCATTGAATCTATTAAACAAAATCATAGCGCCCGCTGAGCGGGAAGTCCCATGACTACAAAAGAAAGTGTCACCCCATTGTGATTTCCAGAATTTGACATCTTCTTCAACTGAATGAGTCTCTTGCAGAAAAATACAATTAGCCTTTTGCTCCTTGCAAAAAAGAAAAATTGCTTTACGTTTCGCAATGTCCTTTAACCCTCTAGTGTTAAGTGAAATAAACGATAGCATTTAACTATTTAATGCACAACTATTAGGGCGATGTGCAGGAACGAGTGATCAAACTCAGTCTGTATAACAGTCATTTAATTAACGTGCTTTTTTCCTTTTTCGTACCTCTAGAACGTACGTGCTGGCATTTAAAACAGCCTACCTTTCAGAAATTACCTTACTTTTAATCCACGTCAACTCTTTTAAAGTCAATCATCGCGTAGCCTTCTTTTAGGAAGGCTCGCTTCCCTTGTTTCCTTGCCGCTTCTACGAGCGGCCACAGTTTAGTGCGGGCATCGCGATCCTCTTTGGAAAAATCCTCGCGGAAGCGAATGCTCTTCTCAGTGCAGACCGGGGCATCCTTGGACCGCTTCCACGCCTCGTCTCGCACGGTTCTCCTAGCGAACTGGATGATAATGGCTCGTGGCGGTTTCAGTGCGTTGTTGTTGGAGATAGACTGCCCTTGGCTCTTCTCCTCTCTTTTCCCCAAACGATGTACGATGTCCACCGCCTCGCTCATTCGTTCCACAGAGAGAGGCACCACTCTGGTCAGTATTCCAATGACAACTTCTCTCGTGTTTTCTCCCTCTTTCTCTGGAAGACCCGTTAGCCTTAGGTTCCATCTTCTCTTATAGCGGGCGTGCTCCTCGCATGCACGCCGGAGGGACAGGTTTTCCTTCTTAAGATCAATCATTTCTTTTTGGATCGCCTCTATTTTCTTTTCGTTTTCCTTAGCTGCAGCTGTGTTAGCAGAAATACGTTTATCAAAACTTTTCAATAGTTCAGTTTGTTCATCCAACTTAGCTGTTAAATTCTGTACAGCGTGAAGGATGGCAGCCCCAGTTTCTTGTTCAATTCCAGTTTGCGTCCTCATTTTCTTGGCATATGGGCTCTTTGTTGGTGTGTGGTCCCAATTAACTTTACTTGCTTTTTGTCCCTGTTCCTGATCAATTAGAATCTCCTCAATGTCTTGTTCTTCGCATGCTTCCAAGAGAGCAGTCTTGTCATAGCTGTGTTCCTCCATGCTAGTTATCACAAGTGTAGCTACTATCCTAGCGTTACACATACATAGAAAAAGAAAAGGATTTAACCATTTGATGCACAACACTCGATAAATTTCGCTAGTTTAGCCTACTATGGTAATTAAACATTAGCACGTGCTTTTCACGATTCTAGGACTAAAAAATTAACTTTTTTCACGGAGCCTGCAAAAAAGTTGACCGCTCACTCCGCCATCTTGAATTTCCTCCTGCGTCCACACTTCATCACTTCGGATGTGAAGAATTGTTTATCAACGAGTTTCCTGAACTAAATGTACGTTTTTACAATCAGAAACACGTCAGGTTTGAAAAATTATCGATTTTGGATGTTATATGACATGTTTTTTTGCAGGAAATTGCGAGTTTACAGGCCTCTTCCAGTGCTGCATATCACTGGCACTGTGCGTTTGCTGATGGCGCATGCATTGATATGGCATGTATGGGATGCATATAGGCCTACAAGGCTCAAGTCAATCAATTTTGTGTTGAAAGGCTACCCATTTTAAAAATTTGAACCGCTCTACAACAATCTATAGTCATCTCTAATTGTAAGGCGAATGCTCGGCCGATCCATTGAAGACAATCGACCAATCAGGAGCCGAATAGCGGGTGCAGTGGATATATGAGTTAGGAAAAAAAAAAATCCACGCCCTGGAAATGGTTTAGCTGAAAGTTGAAATAAAAAAATGAAATATATTCTGTGAAGGATGTTGAGGTAACTTTTTCTGTTTTGGCTGTTACTGTTTGCATTTGTTTTGTTTTTTTCCCCCCTTTTTTTTACACTTCAACAATCATTATGTTTTCAATCTTCTCATTGTACCATTATTTAGCTTAAATTTTTGGGGTACATTTCTCTTAAACAGAACTGACTTCTCGGATGATTGCCATGTTAAAATCCCTTGGTTACTTGAGGTGTGTATCTAAGTTGTATGCAGTTTAATGTGTAGTAGTTTTCTCTCATACATGCATGTTAATCTTGCTTGAGTTATGAACTAAAAATAAGTAATAAGCTCGCGTTTTACTCTTAATATGATGCATTTTCATTATTGCAATATCGGATATTAAGTTAGTCAAATCTATTGACATATTTTCCAATTTTCTTGACCAATTTTCTTTGCCTTTACACAAATGTGCTTCCATTCTGTTATCATATTTTGCAACATGTTTTGTGTAGTGACATTGTGTAAAACTTGCTGGCAAGAATAATGTCATCTCATTTGATATCTGTGTTAAGAGCAAAGAAATGTACAAAATGTGCAACAAGATACCTTGTATCTGATCAAAGTTTATTATTCCCCGCCAACACGAAGTGGGAGGGGGATATCGGTTTGACCTCCGTCCGTCCGTCCGAGATAAAGGGGACTGCTTTACTCAGAAACTATTACAGATACAGTAACCAAATTTGGTGTGTAGCTTCAGATCATAAAGGCCTTGATGGAGTTAGAAAATATGAAGCGCATGATTGGCGGGGGATGTTGTAGACCATGTCGACTTGTTGTACTATAAATGTGCAGCTGAAATTGGTACATATGTATTAGTATTGCCAAAATGTTTTCTCTTATTGTACAGTACTGACTTAACAATGATAAAATAAAGACGTCCATTTTTTACCAATATGACAAAAGTATGACGTGATATTTACCAGTATGAGGGCTTGTTTTTGGTCTCAAAAATGTCATAACAATGTCTATTTTTTGCCAATATGACGAAAAATGATGTCAAAAAAGGACAAATTTTTTCACGTCTTGTGCTGTTGCACACTGATGTCTTAAAGATGTAAATATATGACTTAAATAAGATGTCTATTTTTTACCAATTTGACAAAAGTATGACGTGATATTTACCAGTATGAGGGCTTGTTTTTGGTCTCAAAGACGTCATAAAGATGCCTATTTTTTACCAATATGACAAAATATGACGTCAAAAAAGGACGTGTTTTTTCACATCTTGTGATGTTGCAAACTGATGTCTTAAAGACGTAAATATATGACATAAATAAGATGTCTATTTTTTACCAATATGACAAAAGTATGACGTGATATTTACCAGTAGGAGAGCTTGTTTTTGGTCTCAAAGACGTCATGAAGATGTCTATTTTTTTACCAATATGACAAAATATGACGTCAAAAAAGGACATCTTTTTTTATTTCTTGTGCTGTTGCAAACTGATGTCTTAAAGACGTAAATATATGACAGGTCGTAAAAATGACGTCTACAGGACGTAATTTTTGCCAGTTTCTGCTATCAGGGTGGTTTCGGTTTAAAATGACAGGGCTTATATCATTGCATTCTGTGGACTTTCCTCTTTTATTTGGGGTATCGTTTTCATGCATAGCATGAATTCAGCAGAAATTCTGGCGATTCAGCGCTGATATGATATTATCCTATGTTTTGCTGCATGCTTTTTTACTTGCTTGGTGCTTGAATTGTGTTCGGTTGAGGTAAAAATGTTTTACATGAGCTTTTGGCCAAGTCTCTTTGCGAAATGTGGATATGCCGCTTGAGAATGTCGGGATTTGGAAAAATGCTGTATTTATAATGCGTAATAACCGGCCCCGGTATCAGGCCGTAGTTCTTAAGGGGTTAATTGCATTTCAATTTTTTTTGTCACATAGTTAACCATATTCAATCATCACCAATATCGAATAACGCTTTATGTGATCACACTTTCACACTCTCACTCTCCCACTCTCCTCACCCAGTTTGTAAATACTTTAACAACTCCAGCTCAGTACTAAACTTGCACTTCATATAACTGAATGAGCTCATACAGCACTCGGCAGCCCAGCCATGTACTCGATTGCACCTAGTCTTGTTAACATAGGTCCAGGTAGGTTTGGATTGCTTTTTCCCCTTAATAAATGAAATCATCATTACCTGGCCCCTCCCCTAGGGGGCCAGATTAAGCAATGATCATGTCTGTGTGTGTGTGTGTGTGTGTGTGTGTGTGTTTCTGTCAGTCTGTCTGTCAGCCCGTGGCTGGGGCCAGGTCTGCTATCTCTGATTGCCTTGTTTAAAAACTGCATTTTGTATTTACTCAGGTCGTCTTTGTTTAATATTAAAATTTGTTTGATGATCTGAAACATTTAAGCGCGACAAACGTAAAAAAAGAAGAAATCAGGAAGGGAGCAAATACTTTTTCACGGCACTGTATATTCAACATAAAATTCTAGGATATACTTTGAAACTCGCATTTTCCAGCTTTCTACACATGATTGTATCATTTCTTAAAGTTAAAAAATCTTTAAAATGATAAATGATATAACATAACTGATACATTGATCTAAAAGGTCCTGCACTTTTATTCAGATTGAAATAAAAAATAGCGGGTATATATTTCGACTCTGACTGTTTTAAAAACAAAGACATTGCAAATAATTTAACAAACTAATGTTGTACTGAAATTTATGAAAATGGTTTATCTATAATCGAGTATATTGGAATTATTTAATCTATTTTTTGTTACTCATTTCCAAGACTGGATGAAACATATTACAAAAAAAAAAACATTTATAAGTGATAAATGCGAAGCATTATCAGATACAAAATACAGAAAATATTTAACATGGCCATGCCCTTGGGTAGGTATTACTTATGGTGAGGAAAGTAGGATCTGTAGCCATTGAGAATAATTAGAAGGAAAGAAAACCAACGGAATGAGAATACTTTGGATACTCTACAACCATCCTTATTTTGCATCATTTTTCATCTTTCTACTCAAATCGTGCCAAAATAATTTAATCTTTCTTTCGTTTTCCTTTACGCACACTTATTCACTGCATGCACCGCTATTTTCAGCATGCTTTCACCATCGCATTATTTTCCAGTTTTAACACTTCTTGCTTTAATTTTTTTGCTTTAAAGCACTATCTTTACCAACATGTCGCAAATAACTTTAAAACACTCTCCGAATTTAAACTCTCTTTCGTTAGCCCATGACCAACAAAACGCTTGAAATAAAGTTTTACCACTTATCACTTTCACTTCCCCAACCACTCAAATAATACACGGTTAAAAAGCAGAAAACTAACACCATTAAATGAATGCATTAAAAGGTTTATCCCCACCAAAAAAAAAAACATCAAAAAAATAAAAAACATAAAACACGCTTAAATATATAAAATTCTGTACGACACCACAGATAAAAGGGAAGGGAGGCTTGGGGACGGTGCTGAATCACTCACACGCAGCCTGGAGAGAGAGAGAGAGAGAGAGAAGGAAGTAGGATGAGGAGAATGGGGGGTAATACAGAAAAACTATAATAACCTCATTAAAAATGAACTCATTTGAACTCATCAACTCATCAAAAAGCCATCAATCATTTTGTTGACAGAAGGCGCATGATATTATCTCTCCATGGACATTTATCTCTCCAAGCCTAAGAAGACCGTAGCGAAGGAATAGAGGGCGTGAGGGAGCATTGTATCTCGCGTACAACATAGCTCCTAACATCTTCTTTTGTAGACTTTCAAGTTTTGTAAGATGACTGGGGAAGTGTTGCACCATATGTCATTGCAGTAGTTGATATTCGGCTCAAACAGGGTCTTGTAGAGGGTTAGGACAGCATATAGTGGGAGGCAATATCTTATTTTGAAGAATAGACTAATGTATTTGGATAATTCAGATAATGTGCTGCACACGAGAAAGATCTGGGAGTGATTGTTGACCAAACCTCTAGCCACTGCCGTAGCAGTTAAAAAAGCCAATCAGATGCTGGGATACATCGCCAAAAGTATTGAGTACAAATCTAAGGAGGTGATGCTTCTTTTGTACAACACGTTCGTTAGACCACATCTGGAGTATTGTGTACAGTTCTGGGGACCATACTTTAAGAAAGATATAGAGGCTCTAGAGAAAGTTCAGAGAAGAGCCACCAAGCTTATTCCAGGTATTAAAGATGAAAGCTACGAGAAGAGGCTGAAGATCCTTAATCTCTTTAGTCTTAGGAAAAGGAGACTCAGGGGTGATTTGATTGAGGTCTTTAAATATGTTAAAGGGATTAACAAAGTGAATCATGTAGGATTCCTTCGACCAGTTGTGAGTAGAACTCGGGGTGTAATGTGAATATAGGCCACTAGATGATTTACCTTTTTTTGTTAAGCCCAGACTGGAGCTAGGTTTGGACATGTTCTGGGCATGTCTGGGGCAAAAAATAGGTCTAAATGTGGGTGGGGTTTGCAAAAGAGTATATAAAGAGGGAGAATTGAGACAGTAAAGTAGTAGGAGAAATTGCAAGGAGAAGGATACATGTGACCAGACCTGTCATTCTGTTTAAGACCTGTGAAGCTTATAGTGGATTTTTGCCTGTGTTAGAGCATTTTCCTCACCCAGGACATCACCAAGGAACCCAAACAAAAGGGACTGTAAATATTTCTGTTTTTCTTGTTAATCAATCTTGGTCATTAGATTACTCAGTAGATTAGTTAGTTGTTAGTTGTTTTTGTAAATTAAATGTGTTTAAGTTTTAAAATTGTGTTTGTCATCCCTTGCTATTGTGGATGTTGTAAATGTAATAACAAATTGGGGCCATAACAGGGGTCACAAATGGAAGTTGACCAAAGGTAAATTTAGCACTGATATTCGGAAATATTTCTTCACCCAAAGAGTAATTTCAATGTGGAATAGCTTGCCTGACCAGATTGTTGAGGCAGAGACCTTGGGGGTTTTCAAGAGCAGGCTTGACTTAAAGCTAGATACCATTGAGTCATTCAGTATCTGAAGGGATATATTCACAATAGAATAAAGAAACTGGTGAGCTTAGTTGGGCTGAAAGGCCTGTTCTTGCCATTCATGTTATGTTATGTTATGTTTTGTTTTCTTTTTCATTGCCACCTAGAGAATATGCAGTAATTTTTGAAGCTATTCTGTCTGGTGTCAGGATGCTACTTGAAGGTCCTTTTCAGTCGATTTGAATCCTTCTTCTCTGTTTGTAGATAAGTCTTTGGTAAGCAACAAATTTACTGGTAAGAAAATCAGATCTATTCTGCTCAAACCGAGCATTTCTGCCCCCGTATGTATAAGTTCTTGAAATAAAAAATTTGAAAATATTGATTGGTTTAGATTTTGGTCTCTTAGAAAGCAATTTATGATCACAAATAAAGTAGCTGAAATCTCTCTTAAGATCATTCATTAATGTTATCCCTGCAACTATCTCTAATCTAAATTTTCCCTCACATTTCTTCTGATTGCTCTTTCTGTAATTCTTTCACTGAAACAACTGATCATTTGTTTTGGGAATGTGCTTACACCAAGGTCTTTTGGATTGATTTTTATGAATTTATCAAAAGGAACATTCTCAAAGATTTTAACATGAAAATAATTTGTTTTGGTGCTCCTAAAGACCTTGATGTCACTTAAAGGGACTTTCTTATTAACTTGTTTCTTTTTCTGGCTAAATTCTTCATTCATAAATGAACATTTTTACAAAGAAGCCTTTCTTTTTCATTTTTATTAAAGGACCTAAGCACTACTTATCTTCTGTCGAATTTTCACTTTGCCCTATAGCTATTAATACATGCTTGCAATGTGCTATTTATAAAATTATGTAACCTCTTGTCTGTTCAAATGATTTGCCTGTACTTGTACTCTTTTATATTACAAATGTATTTGTACATGTATGTACTTGTACCAGAGCTTTCAATAAAAAAAAAATGCATCTGCATGATGAGCAGAAACCACGTAAAAAAAAAAAAAAAAAACTCCACTTAGCAAGGCGTTTTCAAAATATCTGTTTTGTGACCATATAAAAACAGCCTTGGGTCACTGAAATGTTTTCAGAGTGGCACAGAGATTAGTTCTATTTTTATGTATTTCTGCACTTTAGTTTGTGGGATTTGCTACTGACTGGAGATAAGTTGAAACTCTTTTTACATATTTACATGAGGCCTGTCTTCTCACAGTGCTTTGTTGTTCCTTTCTCTGATTTCACTGAATTCTTGTCATGATAATTAATACATGTCTACAAGGCCCAGAGTGAAATCAGTCAGTCAATACACTACTGTGGTTGAAGGTTTTTATTTTTACTATTCAAAGGTAAAATAAAGATAGGTTCCTCTCTCCCTTCAGATTTATTTATTTATTCTTCTCACACACATACACCTTATCTATTGTGCATGACTGAAGTTTTGGGAGTCGTGTGAATCAGACCTCCCAGAGAAGCTATAAAAAGTCTTTCAGAGGGAGCCTGAAAACATAGAAACATTAATAAAGATAGTTACTGGGTATGTAACTCCAGTTATACAAGTATGGGCTCTGCCCTCTAACAGCTCTGCTAGTGCCACAAAGGGTGGAGCCTAGATGAGTTCCTGCCCAGCTGTCCTCATTTGTAGGAGGGGGAGTATCCTGGCATCAATTCCGGTCCAGTTCCTTGCCTAGAGCAGCATTCAATGCAGCCTCAGAAAAGGAACCAGCCGTCATATCCCTGAGATAAAATCAAACGCAGGGGGATGGTGACGACTAGGAGCAGCAGCACAGATGTCACCAACAGCAACACCCCTATACAAGGCCGCAGAGGCTGCCAAACCCCTTGTTGAATGAGCATGCGGCCCCGTTGGGGCAGTGCTTCCCATTGTGACGTAAGCCTCAGAGATTGCGTCGCACAGCCAGTGAACCAGACGCTGAGTTGATCCAGGTCGACCAGATGCAGGTACGCCATAACAAATGAACAGCTATTCTGTCTTATGACTTGCCGATGTATGACGACCATTGCAGGCCAAGGTCCTTACTGGGAAAATCAAGTGTAACCGGCTATCTTCCTCAGAGGTATGAGCCAGAGGATGAAACGCTGCCAAGACCACTGTCCTAGAACTGAAGGACGTTGTAATGTTCTTAGGCATGAATGCCAGGTTAGGATGCAGGATAGCCTTATCCGCACTCAAAAGCAGACATTGTGGGTTTACTGACAAGGCTCACAAGTCCATTACTCTCTTTGCAAAAGACAGCACCACCAGCAGAGCTGTCTCAAGGACAAAAGACACATGGAAACATTGTCTAATGGCTCAAATGGTGGCTTACAAAGACCGTCAAGGGCTATGTAGAGATCCCACTGCAGCACTGTGGCCCACCGCGGTGGCCACAGCCGCAAAGCGCCCATTAAAAATTGCGGCAAAAGGGGCTTGCAAGAACACAGGAGCCCCCTGCAGTCCTCCATGACATGCAGAGATAGCGGCTGCATACACCCTCACAGTGGACACAGCCCTGCCAGAATCCAAAAGATATTGCAGGAAACTGATGTGAACTCAGGGGTTATGGTTCTCAGGTCTCGCGCAAAGAGCGTGATTGTCACTCATTTCAGTCGGATGTCACACACTTGCGCCATACACAGTATTTCTCACGCAAAAAAAAAAAATGAAAACAATTTAGCACCGTTATAACTGTGGAAACCGGCAGGAATCAAACACGTCTCCCCTGGAGTCCTCGTTGGCAGCTTGCCATCTGCCAGCCAAAAAAAGGAATGGGGCTACAAAATAGCCAATCAGATAATAGCACTATTGTATCTGGGTAAGATTTAGGGCAACAACCATTGGGAAAAAACACAGTTATCCTGGAATTACTAACGTGATCTTGCCACAAAAACGTTCTGAAAGCTGCATTCACCCACGGTGGAAAACAGGGGTATCAAGCACCGCCGTTCTTTCCTAAACAATCTCATATCACAATGTGCACATGGTTGTTTCTGTCAAGACAAACCATACGCTATTCGTTTGCAGCAAAGACGACGGAAGAGAAAAAAATTTTTTGAGGAAAATTTGTGAATATTTTACTGGAAAATGCATCAAACTTTGCAAGCATGCAGCTTGAAAGACCGCGTAGAGGGCCAAAACTGCGTAGGTTTTCAGTTAACAGCGTAGCGGCCCCCTCCGCTGAAATACGCCGGTGAGAACTGGTGAGAGCGCCGATATGTGAAGAAGGAGCCAGTCGTCCAAGTAGTGTAGGACTCGCATCCTCCCCTCCGCAACGGTTCCAAGGCCAAGTCCACTCACTTGGAGAACGTTCGGCGCGAGAGTGAAAGCCCAAAAGACAATCTGGAGTACTGAAAAACACAACAAAGCGTAAGAATTTCTGATGCTGACGCTGGATAGCCACATGAAAGTATGCATCCTTCAGGTCGACTGATACACACCAGTCGCCCAGCTGGATTGCTTTCAACAGCTGCTGGACTGTCAGCATTTTGAGGGGCTTCCGTCAGGCTCGTGCACAGGATTCTAGAAGGGCTATTGCCCACATTCATGAAAAGGGCACCTTGCCTGCGCACAGCTGAATGTATTTTTTTTACTTGATTTGAAGAGTTTGTGGGATACTCATCGTGCTATTGACTAATACGCCGAAACCAAGAAGTTGTGTTTGCTGCCATTGCTGCGGTCCAAACGTCACTGGAAATTAACGGATGTCTATGGAGTGCGCCAATGGCACTTTATTTTAGCCCTCTCTATTTACAAGATTTTCTTTTTCTGAACTCACGTGCGGGGAAAAACTGTGCTGTGTTCGGCTGCTCAGATAGCAGTGGGAATATTCAAATTTAGAATACCAGTATAGATGAAATCCACACAACTTTGGCACATAGTGACTGCCCCAGTTTAGCACCATATTCACTGCACAGATTCTGTGCAAAGGAGGACGACGTTCGCCAGCAGATAGCAGTCCTAAGCTGCTGAGGTGAATGTTTTCGCCACCTGTTAGTGCTAATACCGTGGTAAGACACAGTGCTGCATGAGTAACGCATCTATTTGAATATCTTATTTGACCGTCAATATAAAATAGTCCGGAACAAGAACAAGAACAGGCTTAACGGAATAGTGAGGATGTGTGGCAGAATTGTGGGAACAAATTTAGAGGAGCCCATTGTCCTGTATAGGGCCAGGGCTACCAGGAAAGCAGAAAGCATCCTGACTAATCCCAGTCACCCGCTGGCCTGCCAATACAGGCTACTGCCTTCTGGTCGCAGGTACATTGTCATGGTTCTGGTTTTTGGTCATGTTTTATGTGCTGGTTTTGTGTTCATGATTATTGTCTTTTATTTATTCTTTTTGATTATTGTAACTTTCAGGTTTTTAGTTCATTCCATGTTTCAGTTCCATTGCACTTGTCTCCCCTTTCTTGTGATCTAGTTGTTTCAGTCCGTCTTCCCCGTCTGCATGCTCACTGACTTCGGGTGATTTAAATTAAGTCCGTTGTTTAAAATATTCCTTCGTATCTCGTTTTCTTCCTTCACACTTCTGTTCTGATTACTAACAAGACTAACGTTTGTATTTTGTATTATAGTCTACTAACACAACTAACCATGTATATATATTCGATTACTAAATTACTAATGAGCACTCTAGTTTAAGTTGTAAAGCTGCACCGCAACTAATAGACTAATTACCTCTCCGCAATCGCCCTGTTCTATTCTCCGCCACTTGTCTATCGCTGTCCTCTCCCTGAGCTTCAGCGAGAATCTCTTGCACGTGCTTAATCACTCTCCTGCGCTTGTTATCTGTGCACGTAGAACTCCAGGACCGGAGCTGTTTAAATGTCATAGGCTGTTTGTGGGATTCCCGTTCGTATTTTGTCTCTCGCCAATTTTCGTGGTTAGGGTTTCCCTCATTCCCTTTCTCCCGATGTAATTAGCCTCTGTATAGCATGTGACCATTCCTGTGTGTATATTAGGAGTCTTTTCACTCACAGCTCTTGTCATCCATCCGTCATCCATTTTTTTTCCTCACTAGGGTCACGGGGCAAGCTGGAGCCTATCCCAGCTGACTACGGGCAAAGGCAGGGACCCACCCTGAACAGGTTGCCAATCCATCGCAGGGCACACACACCATTCACACACCATTCACTCTCACACTCATGCCTATGGGCAATTTGGTGTCTCCAATTAGCCTGATATGCATGTCTTTGGACTGTGGGAGGAAACCGGAGTGCCCGGCGAAAACCCACGCAACACGGGGAGAACATGCAAACTCCACACAGAAAGGCCCCAGGCCGGATTCGAACCCACGACCTTCTTGCTGTGAGGCAGCAATGCTAACCACTGTGCCACCGTAGCTCTTGTCATAACGTTGATCTATATTTCTTTGTGCAGAGCGCCTCGTATGCCATTGATTATTGTTTCGCTTCTACTGGATAGTCCGACCTTGATTCTTGCCATTGCCCTTTTTGTACTGTTTTTGTCTTTCTGGATTTCGACCTATTTTTGTATGACCATGAATTTTGTGTTTGGATGCCCTGTGTATGACAATTGGCTTTGCCCATCGACTACGACTTTTTGCCTTTCGTCTTTGTACCTCTGCCCATCTGTCTTACTGGTTCTGACCCTGGCCTGTCTAGTCGATACTGTTTTTGGATTTCGTATTGTGGCTTGGCAATTCCTGTGTTTTCCGGCTTTGACTCGGACCCCATTAAAGGCATACTTTTTTTTTGATTACGCTGCCTCGTGAATGGTTCCTGAACGGTACCTCGCATGATAGCAAAGGTCAGAATGAACAGATTTAAAAATTTGTTTGTACCCAGCCAACATGTCTATCTGGGGCCCATAAGGGTTAAATTTGGGCTGCAGATAAGGGTCCCAAGTGGGTTTGTCCGCAGTTTCCATGGTGGCCCCACCTGCGTTTGCCCATATGGGTTTCAAGTTGGTTCTGACTGGGTTTCAGATAGGGCCCAACTTGGTGAGTTATACACGACCCATGTAGGCCCCACTTGTTTGTCCATATGGGCACAAAGATGGATTAGACTGGACTTTAAATGGGCCTCAACCGGGCAGTTTATCTGAGACCCATTTAGGCCCCAGCTGGTTGACTTTAAGAGGGATCTGACTGGGCTCTAAGTAGGACCCAAGTGGAAGACTTTTATGAGACCCATGTAAGCCCCAAGTGTGTGCCTCCATTTGGTCTTGAAATGAGCTCAGGCTGGGCTTTAGGTGGGTCCTAAGTGGGTGAGTTCTATTAGACCCATGTAGGCTCCACCTGTGTGTTCCGATGTGAGTTTGAGGGATTTTACTAGTTCAGGCTCAAATAAAGTGAATTTGTACACATGGAGCAGGGGATAACATTATATACATTTTACAATGTGTATATTTGTGTAGTCTTGTCTGACATAAACAAGAGATTATGGAACGTATTTGTGTTGTGATGCTGCCAAGAGAGCTGGGACACGGGGTTGGAGGCGTTGATGCTGCAAGGTTGGATTTTGGTCAAGGGACACTACTTGGAAGGCAGAGAGCCTCCATTCTCCCCATAACAAGTCATTTAGTCATCACAATTACTCCCCAGCCATTTGATATATTAACTATTTAAATTTAATAAAGGATCAAAGTTGCATAGTTCATCTTCAACTAAAGACAAAAAAATAATGCAACAATTTAGCCACAAAAACCACAACATAAAGTTGTATTTCAATCAATGTTACAGTTGCTTTGAACATAAAAATTTGAGTTGCACTTTTTTTTTTTTTTAATCTTGCTTTAAACATAACACATTTGAGATGTACTTTTTTAGGAAAACCCAGTAAAAGAAACCCAATAAAATTTGTCATTTTTTCTCATCTCGTTTATTATGGCGTAATGGGATTACACCATAGATTATTAAACTTCACATAGCGGATCATTCACTGGGCTTGCTTGGCATTTTTAGCACAAATTAATTGTTTAAGCGCTAGGGAATTAAAACCGAAAGCTGAATGGCTGAGTTGAATGAATGGCGTTTATGTTCACGCAGCTTTGAAATTTGTATATTGCGATGTGCGACATCATATGTGAATTCACTTTCCCCAAATAATTTATTCAGTAAGTTCTTTGATTAGTTATTATGTTATTTAGCATAGGCTATATAACATTGTTCAAATCAAGTGAACTTCTCCTAGTTCATTCTGTATTGCGGTTTCAAAGGAAAAACAAAGTAACTGTAACCAATTTTAGTGATGTAAAAGTGAATTACAGTATGATAACTAACTTGGATTTGTACTAGGACACTGGCCAGGATCAGAAGACACCAAATCTGTAAGGGGCCAAAGTATTGAGCAGCAACAATGAGTCGTACACAGGAACAACTGTTGAGTAAACACTCTTGTATTGTTACAGTAAGTAGAGAGAAATGTCCAGTTTATACGACAATATAACACAATAAATCGGATTATCAGAGAAAATGAAGTGTGCACACTCAAATAAAATGAAATTATCCGTTGGGGCCCTTTAAACAAGAGTTGTTGCAGCTGGTCAGTAGTGTGACTATTGCAGTGTGAATGCATGTGTAAGGGTATATACGCGTTTCCTTCATGGTGATTTTTTCCTCAAAGTGGTTGGCTTGCCATCAGTCACAACCAGAATCTCGTCCTGGCCCTTGGATTTTCTCCCTTCTCTCAAAACCTGACCTATAAACAAGGTAATATAATTTACATTCTATTTAGTCTACTATCAAATACATCAATAAAGGTTTAAATGTCAAAAAAATCAAAATATTGCATCAAACCTCATGTATAAATCTTAAATTTTGTTAAATCACAAGACTCAAAGTTTGTTTTTTTTCCTAGTTGTACAACATTCAATTTTCAGGTGTATCAGACATGAGAACTAAACATTCAAATAGTTGCCTATTTATCTGTTCATGTACCCAGTGTTCAGCAATGCCCATGGTAAGTAACCATCAACACTCATATATATATATAAATATATATATATATATATATATATATATACATATATATATACATACACACCGCAACCATATCAAAATCATGTGCAAATAACATAACAGTAGCATGAGCTCATTGTAGAGGTATCCAGAAAGTGTGCTTAATTTACTCTTACACAATAGGCCTTTTTGTTTAAGAGATTCTGCACCAAAACTTTCCTTCTAGTCACTTTAAACTCAACTGAGATAAATTTAATCCCTTTAACACACAGAATTTACAAAATAAAAATATTATTTCACTCTCATCATATGATTGATGAAATTATTCATTGTTAAATTGGCAATAGGAAACAAAACAAACTTTAACTTTAAACTCCCTTTAACATGTACATCAGCATAAAATAACTGGCATCATATATGCGCAATGTTCGGAAATAATGCACCACCATTCACCCCAGCGCACGGAGGAACAATCAGTAAACTAGATTCAGAGCAGCTAAAAACACGGTTCTCACCGTTGCTCTGTGCACCATAGTCAAGCACGCCGATGTCGGAGCTGCAGCGGCTCTCTGGATGAATGTGAATGGTTAACCGACGTTATTTCTCTACTTCGTTCGGTTGCACGGCTCCGGATCTCCCGCAAGTAAGCGCGCCGACTCCCTCCGCTCTCCTCCTGCAGTTCAACTCGGGGGTTATTTCCCTTTTTCTGATTTTTTTTTCTGTTCTCTCAGCAGTAGCTGCCTCCATTCCCGTGGCTGAGATGAGGAAAAAAAAAAGGTCGGAAGAGCAAGGTTGAACCTGGTTGTTCACAGCATAGACATATATACATAGACGCCGCATTGACTGCTGCCGCCCACTAGAGCGACGTGCCTACAGGGCGGCCATCTTGGAACCAGACCAATCGCTCCTACAGTGCATTACGTCTATGAAGAAATGATGCGCCTACACAATAAAAATGTTCATAAATCGCTTATTTGTCAAGCTATTTTCACGGGGTTTGTTTATCAAACATCAGACCAGATAGACAGACAGAAATAAAACAAAAATAACCCAAAAAACGTTCAGGTGTGTTCAGGTCTTTATTGCTTGAAGGCTATTACATTTGAGTACCTTCTTTTTTGTCTTCTTATTATGATTATTATTATTACTATTATATGTTAATATTATTATGGTTATTTTTATTGTTATTCCAATTATATTTTTATTATAACATCAACATCATTATTATTGTTGTTATTTAATATTACTATTATACTATTTTTGTTATTATTATAATTACATCACTCACACCACCCCCTGATCATTTTTATCATCTCTATGAACAAAGTGATTTGATTGGCTCCAAATATTCAAACTAAACAGGCACTTTGAATTATCAGGGGGTTAAGTAGTAAAACTTGAAAATATTCAAGGAAAGAACAAGAACATGAACTCACCCCTCCAAACAAACTATTTATTTGAGTATTTACAACCTGTCCTGAATTGGAGCTAAAACCCCTGAAAGAGAACTGTTTTGCACAATTTCTTTCTTGTGCTGCCACTCTGGTATTTGAGTGATGTGAGTTTTGCAATGTGGTGCAGCCTAATTTTGAGGAACACAGACACCACTAGTTTCAGCAGGTCAGAATGGTGGTTGTCAATGCCAAATTGTGTGTCTTCAGTGTGTTCCCCGAGCAAAAATACATCATCTGTACCAATCTCCTCACGGACCACATGCATGACCACTGACACCTTGGGAGCTTGCTCTGAGTGGACCTGGCGAATCACCCGCTCTGCTGCTCTCACTACTTTTACTGTGCCCTCTGAGGGAATCATGAGCCCGCCATTATTTTTGAGGACAAGTAGGTGGTAGCTCTCATCATGTGAAGAGGGTACGGCTTCTGCCACCAGGCTGGCACGGCACACATGGCAAGAGAGCCTTTTTAGAACCTGCCGAACAACGAACCCTGCAATGTAGACCAGAGCATTGTCTACAAGCGCACCAAAGCGTGTGGGCAGGTAGCTGTGGTCACACACAAGGGCTGCAAAGTTAACAAATGGGGTAGGGAGTTCTTCTGCAGTCTCGGCAGACGACATCTCGAGGGCAGACAGTGACACTGTGTCATCCTGTGCTGCCACGTTGCCTAGCCCACTTGGTGAGACACCACACCGGACCATCAGGCGCCGGAAGATGCCCTGAAACTGGCTGGCAGAGAGATTGATGTTTCAGCCCCCTAAAGGAAAACAACAACAACACACACACACACACACACACTTCAATTACACCAAAGATATTTTCTGATTGTTTCTGATTGTTTTAAAGGCTTTAAAATGTGAACTTTACCTGATGCTCTGATCGAATTAAAGAGAAGCTCCAAGTGATCTTGGCTGAACCGGTAGGTGCAGACATACCGCTGGACTTGGAGCAGCTCAGGAATCATGAGCATGAGGGTGTCAATGTTGATCACAAACCCGATGACAGACAAGTACCTTCAAAAGAAAATGTTTGTTCAATTTCCCTAATTGTATTGAGACAAAAGACACCTTGAGGAAGCACCTAGGAATTTTGTAAACAGGTAAATTGATTTTGCCAGCAAATCCATCAGATGTGAAACGGCAAAGGGTGACAGGGCCAGACAGACAGACAGATACATAGAGATAGACAGACAGGCAGATAGACAGGCAGACAGACAGATAGAGGTAGACAGACAGACAGATAGATAGAGGTAGACAGACAGATGGATAGATAGAAGCTCTATTGTAATTGTGAATCTAATGGCCATACTCATAGGTCTTTTGCTTAGGTGGCATCCATTGTGGGCCAATTTACTGGGAACAAAATTACTGTGTGCTTCTTACAAATCTTATCTTCTTTTAGGAAGCTGAACCAACTACAGGAACATTATTTAACCAGAACAGGGACAGCTTGAAACAAGAACTTGCCATACCTGACACCTGCATGATGTTAACATGTATCATACATACCATTCAGGACCTGCAGGACCTGAAAAACACTAAACAATTGGAATAGAAAAAATGCAGACAGCAAACAAATTGGAACAAGACACAGCATATCACATACCGTTATATTAGACAAACTCCTCTTCCTCACATATCACTTCATGCCCTTGCCCCCCAGTACCTGTCCGACCTTCTCCATCTCCATCATTTTCACTTACCTGCTGCCAGTACCTGTCCGACCTTCTCCATCTCCATCATTTTCACTTACCTGCTGCATACCATACAATACCATACTGGCACCTATAAGACCTGGGGAAACACTGAACAAAAGATATTTCCAACAGTAAAAACCACTGCATACAGGGGAAAACACACTTGAACAAAAGCATTATCTAACCGGAATCAGAACAGGAGAACAGGGCATCTTATGAACTCGATGCAGAATATGGGAACTGAGTATTGAATGAACTTATTTCATGCAAACAGTATAGTCACTATTTTTAAAAGACCTCTTGGATTTGTGTAGCGGTGTGCCATCTTTCATTGACAATTTGATCAGAAACTCCTTGCTCTCATCAAGAACACTACTCTCTCCTCCCAATTCAAAGCCCCAAGGGGAGCTTTAAATCCTTTTGCGCGGGGATTGCGACTATTCATTACATCAAAGAGCCTGTCAATCATCTAAAAACAAATATCTGCATTAACTTTAAGCATCTAAAACCATCTCCATAACATTGTTTCAACATGTATCATATCAAATGAATACTTATATATTATATTAAAAAATAATAATAATAATTTCAGTATGTAAACATGCGAGTATTTGGAACTTGACTCTGCTCCATCTATGGCCCTATGCACATCTCTAATCATTTTACCTCAATGAATTCTGCTGTTGCTTCACAGTCTCTGAACTGCGAGTAGCCCAGGTCCCGCAGCGTGCGCAGAGCCACTGCAACAGACCGACTCAATGTCTGGGCAGCTAGGGACACTTTCATTTTTGATTTTCAAAGTGGACATGCTTTTGGGTGACCTTATTTGCAGCATGCAGTCCGTCTTTGGTTTGCACATCGTTGAGATGGATGATGTATCTCCAGCTGATCAGGCCTGTGGTGTTCTTAACTGGGCTGTAAGCCTTCAAAATCAAAAACTGAATTAGAATCTTTATTAGTCACAGCTGAGCTCACCAAAGTACAGACAGGAAAATGTAACTATGTAAATAAAACACACAACAATAAAATAGAATAAAAAAGCAAATAAGCCTAGAACAACAATCAGCACTTACCGCCAGCCAGCCAGCCAGCCAGCCAGATAGATAGATAGATAGCAAAGACAGCACTTACCTGTAGCATGTTACGTGCCAGTTTCAGCATGTGACAGGCATCCATTGTAACAAACACTCTCTCACCAGTCACTGGATGGGGAAAAGAGGTCTTCAAGGGCTCAAGAGGGTTTGCTTTAAGGTCACACCCGAGTTGGTTGCACATGCTGAGGTTGGTTGCATGCCCATCCATCGTCATGCAGATCACTCTCAAACCATGAGCATGAAGTTCCTCTATGGCATGGACAACCAAGACCTTTTGTGTTTCCGGCGAGAGAGTCTTGGTAAAATAGTAGCCGACTGGAGCTTTCCAGTGCCCTAGAATGCCTACCACCATAAGAACGAGAGCCTCTGAGGCAACATCGGTCTCATTCAATCCATCCCCCAAATCCACAAACCCTGACATTTTTTGAGTTTGTGGATTGTAGTGCACATGCTTTTTAATAGCCATGGCATCCAAAATCAGTGTCACCAAGCCATATTTAGCTTGGTCTTCTGTGCACCTTCGTCCTAGCATCTCCAACATCATCTTGTTGAGGCCAGGCTTTGCATCCACTGATGTCAGCCACCTTTGAAAAATAAAATGTAGTAATTTGACCACCTTAACCCATTCCGAAAAAACAAAATAAACAGAAACTAGCATTCTCCCCACACATTCCCCTCATAGACATCATGCATATGCACTCACAAACACACACGGACACACACAGTCACAACACTAAAGGGACCACAATGGAAATAAGCTGTCGGCTTTTCTGCGTTTTTATCCCTTTGGCAGCATTTGTGTCGATGTATGTTTGTCAATCTCAATCAATCAATCAATCAATATCTGAAAGCTCAAAATGTATCAGCATGCAGTGTGTGATGTGATCTGAGCTTTTTAAATCAGTAATTTTTACTGTCTTGTTTAGAATACATTTACATTTTTGAGCACATTATGAATAAATACCACACACTAGTCTTGTTTTATACAATGTACACACTATTTAACATTTTGGCAGTAAGTTCTATTTGTAGTGCTCACATTTAGTTACTTTTGTACGGTCAATTCTTAATTTCTTTGTATGGGTTGTTTGTATTGGTTGTTATATGCTTTTTGAAATAAAATATTTTCAAATTTCCTTTTTTTGGGTATATAAAACCCATTTTTCAGAATTTTCCTGCCAGCTCGCTCCCTGACAAAATATTTAACAATCAGGCAACATGGAGAATACCGTTGCAATGTATGAGGATGTGGGAGAGGAAGATGTTGAGACTCTCTCAGGAAACTATATGCCTTCGGACCATGAAGGTGTAGTGTGAGGGCAAACTCCCTCTGCTCTCTGGTGCACTCATGGCCCTTCTTTGCCAAGAGGTCTACCCGAAGATCTGAAATTCAGTAAGCATAAACTAGTAAGTATTAGTAAGACCCCTTTAAATAAAAAGGAAGAGGGTTTAACACAGACTATAAACAAAAAATACCTATATAAAATATTCAAATTAGTATTTCCATTTTACCTGAGTAGCATTCAAGCTTGTCTTTCAGCTCTTCATTTATAAGGTTTTTCTCCCTCAGATCCTCGAGAAGAGCGTGTATGTTTTTCTTCGCCCTTCGCTCGCGGAGCTTGCTATTTCTCCTCTCGCGCTCCAGGCTCTCCACTCTAGCCAGAGCTTCACTAAGTCTGGCCTTCAGGACAGTGGGAGACGCAGGCAAAGCATAACTGTGGTCCTAGTGGAAAGAGGGATGAAAATACATTGTGATATTTACAATTCAATAGTCATTTATGAAGCTAGCCCACATTGTTTATTTCTCAGTCCCACTGTTTTCACCCTGAGACCTGAGCCTCTTAGTTACAGGGACATATACAGTATACTCATGTGTATTTCAGTGTGTCAAAAATGAGTGGCAGAGGGCAAATGTGATACAGGTTTCATGTGTTTTTAAAAATATTACATGCAAGTACTCACAACATTAGAATGAGGTTCAGCTTCAAGGAAATGCTGAGGCAAGTCCACTGGCAGAATTTCTTCTGCTTTCCTTGAAGCTTTTGTTGTCCTTGATGGTACTTGCTAAAATATAAGAAACACAATGCAACATTTTTAAAAAAGTTTTTAGCATCAGAAAGTGTACTGTACTATATTCCTAAACATGCAGACAGAATTTTTTTTTTTTTAGAAAAGTGTGGCATTAAGTAGCTATGGAATGCTTACATGGACATATGAATCACACATACCTTTTGTCAATAAGATGGGAAGTTAAACACAGATGGTTTGACTCCATGTCTCAGCCTAATAATTTGTCCTGTTCTGTCAAAGTCATCTGGCTGGAAGTGCTCACTGCAGAGCAAGGACCTCTCAGTTGCCACAAAACCTTCCCGTTTCACTGCCAGTTCCCACTGTCTCTTTAAATGACTGTCTTTGGGAAACCTTAAAAATATGAGAAAAGTAGTGAGAGATGAAGAATTGTCTACAACAAGAAATAATTCCATTTAATCCCTTCCCATGAACCAGTCTGCCACCGAGTCCTCCCATTAAGCTGGCCAGCTCTCCCTGCCTTTCCTCCAAACAGAAGCTGCCTTCATCTGCCTTCATCAGTTCTTGCTAACATTTCCATGTATCCAACATTTTGTGTTATAAACTATAAACTGTTTTATTGTCTGTGACAACATCTATTGCACGTCTGCCCGTCCTTGGTGAGGGATCCCTCCTCTGTTGCTTGATTTTCCCTGTTAAAAGGGTTTTCTATTGAGTTTTTCCTCAGTGGATGTGAGGGTCTAAGGACAGAGGATGTTGTTATGATGCTATGTGAAGCCCTTTGAGACAAACTGTTTGTAAAGGTGGGCTATACAAATGAAATTGCCTTGCACAATAGAGCCAATGATGATCAATATACTGTGTTTGCTATATTAGACCGATCACTGCAGTCTGTTTTTTCTGTGTAAACGGGAGTTGCGAGGGACGCCGCTTCTTTAACGGTTTCCGGTAGTTTTTACAGAGATAATTTATAGATTCATAACACGGCATTTAGACCAAAATTTTGTCTCAGATTAGTTGTTTCACCAGTAAGCAGCTATGTAATACACGGGATGATGTATAGAGAACTGGTTATAACATGGATAGAACCAAAGTCTTACTAGAATGTCTCTGATAGAACCTGAAAGAAGCTGAAACGTTCCGTCCTGTCAGGGTTTATTTCACTATAACAACCTGCAGTTACACTATGTTATACCTTACTTATCTTAACTTACTATCTTACCTGTGAAAAGTGATCCCACGAGATCTGGTTTGTATGTTCCGCTCATTACAGCATCCATAGGCGGCACAATAGTCCGGCATCTTTTCACAGAGGCTTGTCTGCTGATAACGTTAAGTACGTTAAAATTTGTATTTTGGGTAGTAAAACCAGCATTTTTAAAATATCCAACCACCCTGTATCATAGCTACTTGTATGAAGTTTTTAACGAACCAAACCGTTTAAAAATCGGTCAAAAATTCAGAGAATAATTCTATTTTGAGATTGAGGAGTACCTGTTTCCCACGTCGACGCTCATGTGCCGCTGCCTCTGCTGGTCCTGTTCCAAGATGGCCGCCCTGTAGGCACGTCGCTCCACAGTCGATGCGGCGTCTATGTATATATGTCCATGGTTCACAGGTTGGACCTGGGCTGCGTAGGCTTCGATTGGCTGTTGAGGGCTAGGCACCCCCACGTGGGGTGAGCTGAGTTATGCATTCAATGGAAATGTAGTTTTTTTAACACTTCTCCGATATAAAAAAATAAAATAAAGAAAATATATACTCTGTCTCTTCTTTTATTACTAGAGTCATCTAATTGTGTTTTTTTTTCTTTTTCTAATCTGGGTTACACCCTCCCCTCCTGAACTCATGCACATCCCTGTGCATGATAGACAGTTAAATGGTAATTATTCGAGGGATTAAAGCAGAGGGTTGAGCAGGCTTTTAACCATCATGAATGATATCTTCCCAAGCTGTGGACAGTCCTTGAAAGAAGGATTTCACGGCTGTAATCAAGGGATTGCCTAACTCCTCATAATCAAGCCATCGTGGCGGTTGACAGTTTCTCTCAGATCTCCTGACAGGATCATTTATATCTGTGGTTTTCTCCGTATCCGTAAGGACTGTTCCATCCTTTCCTTCCTCAGGTTCTGCACTTCCAATGTCATCCTTCTCAACTGAAGGTGGCTTTCCTTGGACATCTGAATGTTCATCAGGTAAGTCATTTTGAATCAAAGCTGTTACATCTGCTTGCTCGGTTGATGCGACTATATCGGTGGGTAAGTGCTCAGTATAATCTGTAGCACTATTGGACATATCAGGTAAGTTGTCAAAATCAGATGGGTCGTCAAGATTGGGTGGATTGTCAAAATCGGGTGAGTTGTCAATATCTGGTAGATTGTCAATATCAGGTGGGTTGTCTGGTGGATTGTCAACATTCTGAGCATTTACTGGACTCTCGACAGGATGGATGCCAAAAGGTTCAGTATGCTGAGTTTCTTGGACACTGGTCATAGGTAAATCAGGATGTGCAGGGCTCGTACTGACCGTAGGGATAGGGGGACTTAAACAAACAGGAATGAGAACACCATCTTCTTCATCTGAGGAATTCTCTTCTTCAACCGCAGGACCTGCTCGGGTTCCAGGCCTGCGTGGTGTTAGTCTTTGTACAGGCTCACTGCTTTCCTCCATAGGTAGGTACCCACATGGTAGTAACAGATCCCTGTGTAGTGTCCTTAGGGGACCATCACTATTTTCAGGTTTAATTGTGTATACTGGGCGATTGCCTGCTCTTTTCAGTACTACGTGAATAGTGTGTTCCCATTTGTCTGAAATCTTATGTTTTCCCCGGATACGAACATTTCTGACCAGTACCCGATCTCCAGCTTCCAAGTCTGAGGCAGTTACATGTCTGTCAAACCTTGTTTTTTTCTTGTGAGCAATCTTTGCAGCCTTGTCCATAGCTAGCTTGTAGCTTTCTTTGAGACGTGATTTGAGGTTTTGCACATACTCAGAATGAGACGAATGTTGACCTCTTGTACTGGCAGATTGAACGCAAGATCAACTGGCAGGCGGGGTTGATGCCCAAATATCATTTCGTACGGGGTGAAACCTGTCACCTCATTTCTGGTGCAATTATAGGCATGGACCAGGGGTCTTACATGGTCACGCCAACGGGACTTGTCTTGATTTTGGAGAGTGCCCAACATGTCAAGTAGGGCACGAATAAATTGTTCCACAGGGTTGCCCCTTGGGTGGTACGGGGTTGTCCCACCTTGTGGATTCCAGCCACCTGGCAGAGTTCCTAGATTGTGCGAGACTCAAAATCTGGACCCTGGTCACTATGTAGCTTCTCTGGGATACCATAGTGTACCATAAAGTTCTCCCACAGACACTTTGCTACTGTGCGAGCCTTTTCATTTGGTGTTGGGATTGCAACCGCAAATTTAGTGAAGTGATCTGTGATCACTAGTATATCCTTAGTTCCACTTTTGTCTGCTTCAAGGGACAGGAAGTCCATGCAAAGGCGCTCAAGAGGCCGAGTGGTGTTAATGTTGTCCAAGGGGGCAGCTCTTTCAGGTCGGGCCTTCCTCCGCACGCACCTGCCACAGGTCCTCACTTTCCTTTCCACATCCAGAACCATCCTTAGCCAATAAAATCTAGTCCTTACGAGATCCGGCATACGGTCGACTCCCATGTGACCCATATGGTCGTGCAGGCTGGTGAGGGCTGTGCCGCGGAACTCAGCTGGGAGTAGGAGCTGGTAAGTTGTTTGGGAACCCACTTGGCGTCGCCTGTACAGGCTATTGTCCTGGAGCTCAAGACGATTTAGTTCTCGAAGGAGGACCGGGAGGTCAGGAAGTTGGGTGCGCAAGGTGGGGGGTGGTGTGTCCCCATGTTCGATCTGGGCGATAACATGTTTTATATATTGATCGGCTCTTTGCTTATCTGCTAGCTCTGCCTGAGTTAGATGGGGGATGGTTGGCAGACCCCCAAACTGCTCTTCCCGTCCATAGCTGTCAGGAATAGCGCAAGGCGACATGGCAAGAACCTCCACCAAAGCAACACAATCAGTATCTCCCCCTCTCTCATCATCAGGACTGCCGCTGTAGGCAAGCTGTCTCTCGCAGATTGCTTTCACAACAAACTGATCGACCGCATTGCTGTTGTTAGGATCAGAGAGGTGATCTTGAGTGAACTGGTGTATGCGTTCTCTCTCTTTTTGTGATTTCAGATCATCTGCTAGCACCCCATGTGGTCTGCGGAATAATCCATCTGCATCCCCGTTCTGCCTTTCTGGACGACAGAGAGTTTGAAAGAGAATGTGGACAGTGCTGCTAACCACCTATAGCTGATCGCGTCAAGTTTTGCTGAGGTCAGAATGTAAGTTAGTGGATTGCTGTCCGTCACAACGGTGAAGTGGTTGCCATAAAGGTAGTCACTAAACTTTTCTGTAACTGACCACTTGAGCGCCAAAAACTCCAACTTATGCGCTGGATAGCGACTCTCGCTTCGTGACAGCCCCCTACTTGCATTGCCTATGACTCAGAGTTGATCCTCTTGCTCCTGATAAAACACAGCACGGAGCCCGGTGGTACTGGCGTCGGTGTGCAGTATATAGGGTTTCTGGGGGTCAGCAAAGGCAAGTACAGGGGCTGTAGTGAGTCTCTGGATGACTGCCTTGAAGGCTTGCTGGCAAGCTGGTGTCCAGCGACCTCTGAAGGGCTCTTTTGGGTCATGGTATCGATTCGTGTTCTGCCGTGCGTTTGCTTGTTTTGCTTTCTTATGGAGAGTTGGGTAGCCAGAGGTTAAATTGTGGAGAGGTTTCACAATGCTAGAGTAGCCCCTAACGAACCTCCTATAGTACCCAGTGAAACCGAGGAACCACTTTAACTCTCGTAGGGTCTGGGGGACAGGCCATGTTTTAAGGGCTGAAAACTTCTTGGGATCAGTCTGAACGCCATTTCTGGAGACTACATGTCCCAGATAACGAACCAATGTCTGGAAAAAGATGCACTTTTCTGGGGACAACTTCAGCCCGAACACTTAGAGACGAGTGAGAACTTTCATGAGTCTTTCTTCGTGCTCCTCGAGGGTTCTGGAGAATATTATCACGTCATTGAGGAAGACTAGCGCATCTTTCAAATGCATATCCCCCATGCACCGTTCCATTAATCTTTGGAATGTGCTGGGGGTATTTGTCACACCTTGAGGCATTCTGTTGAACTCCCAAAACTGAGAGGGCACACAAAGGCCGTCTTCGGTTTGTCGGCTTCTTCAACCTCAATCTGGTAGTATCCCGACTTTAAGTCGAGAACAGAGAACCATTTAGAACCATTCAGGGCTGAGAATGTGTCCTCCAGCTTTGGAAGGTGGTACGCGTCTTTTATAGGCTGGAGATTTAGACGCCTATAATCGATACACAACCGTACTTGGCCGTTCTTTTTCCGCACTACCACTATGGGCAACGCAAATGGCGATTCTGACTCCCTGATCACTCCTGCCTCAAGAAGCTCTTGGATGTGTCTCCGGACTGCTTCAATGTCCTGCGGGTGGATCGGTCGGGCATGTAGTTTGAAGGTGTGTCATCTGAGAGTTTTATGCGATGCCGCTCCTGGTCTGTCCGGCCAAAATCCAGGTCAGGATGTGCGAAAACATCAGGCATGTTGCTGAGCTGCTGAGTGATGCGTTGCTTCCATTCAAATGGGACAGGAGAATCACCAAAATTGAAATTTATGGTGGGCTCTTGAGACGACTGGGCCTCCGAAGGTGTCTGGAGGGGTTCTGATTTCTTAGCCATGCTGTGTTCCTTTAATAGGATGGTTTGATAAGCACTAACCTCTGCAATAGTACACTTGGCAGGGATGACAACGTCGTGATCAGACTCATTGCTTATGACGACTGGCAACTTATGGGGCCGTAGCTGAGGGAAATCAACCAGACCAGCTTTTACCAGCAGGCCACCTGGCAAGGGGGAGGACAATGGATACTCAATGACAACTGATTTTTCATCCTGAAGACCACTGACCAGGGAAACCCCCTCACCCACTACAGTTTTTCCGGCTGGAATGACTTGTGGCATCTTGCATCTTCACTACCCCCTGGTGGGTGTTGCTTGCCTGCTTCCGTCTTAACTCAATGACTTTGAAGACTACTTTGTAGCCAAGTGGAAGGGGCTGACGGTTAAGTCAGTCTCTGAGTAAATGTCGAACAGTACATCTAGGGTGTTCGTGCCTATGAGCATGAGGGATTGTGAAGTGTCAGGAACGACTAAGGCAAGAGTGTTTACATCTACTGGAACCCCTATAAAGTTCTTTGGAAAGGTTATGGTCATTTCTATATAGCCAAAGTGAGGCACTCCTCCTGCATGAACAAAGGCACTTTAGACAGACTCGCTGGTGGCATGAAAGCTAAGTCTTAGGCTGTGTTACTAAAAGCAGCACCGGTCAATCAGATTGGCAGAGATATTTTTTAAGTCTTCTGAATGTACTAGGCAACCATACTGATTTAAATGTCACATAACATCTTCTGTACATATTCCACAAACATACTGATTAAATGTTGTGGACCTAAAGGTCAAACAATATAATTAGATTTTTCATCAGAATGATAGCGTTTCCTTTGATGTGTGCTCCATTTCCTCAGCAAGGAAGATGAAACTCTGGGTGTGCTTTTGAAGGAGAGTTGCACACCACCAACACCTCCGTCAGCAGCCACATCGTCACCATTAACCATGTCATTGTCCCCTCCAACTGTCACCCCCACTCTCCCCAGAGACCTGACTACACCCTCCACAACACTAAACCCATCAATCTCACAAAACACATCAGCCCTACCAGAGACTTCTACACCAGTACAAAGCGCAACAACCATTCCAATGACTGCTACTACACAACAAAAGACAACAGCGCTATCAATGACTGCTACAACACAACAAAACATAACAGCTATACCAATGACTCGTACAATACAACAGAACACAACAGCCTCACCAGAGACTGCTACAATACTACAAAGCACAACTGTCATACCAATTACTGCCACAACTGTACAAAAGACAACAGAAACACCAATGTCTGCTACTGCACAACAACACACAACAGTCATACCAATGGCGACAACTCAACAGAACACAACAGCCATACCAATCACTGCGACCACACAACAACACACAACAAATGCACCACTATCTACTACACAACAAAGCACAACAGCCACACCATTGACTGCTACTACACAACAAAACACAACAGTGCCACCAATGACAGCTACAACTCAAGAAAACACAACAACCATACAAATGACAGCTACTACACCACAAAACACAACAGCCATACCAATGACAGCTGCAACTCAACAAAACACAACAGTCATGCAAATGAGTGTGTCAACACAACAAAACACAGCAGCCGCACCACTGGCTTCAATTCAACAAAACACAACAGCCATACCAATGACTACTACAACACAACAAAACACAACAGCCATACCAATGACTGCTACACCACAACAAAACACAACAGCCATACCAGTGACTACTACAACACAACAAAACACAACAGCCATACCAATGACTACTACAACACAATAAAACACAACAGCCATACCAATGACTACTACAACACAACAAAACACAACAGCCATACCAGTGACTACTACAACACAACAAGACACAACAGCCATACCAATGACTACTACTACACAACAAAACACAACAGTCATACAAATGACTGCGACAACACAACAAAACACTGCAGCTGCACCAGTGGCTTCAACTCAACAAAATACAACAGCGCTACCAGTGACTACTACAACACAGCAAAACACAACACCACAACAAATTACTGCTACTACACCACAAACTACAAAAGTCACACCAATGACTGCTACAACACAAGAAATTACAGCCATACCAATTGCTGCAACCACGCAACAAAACACAACGGCCACACCACTGGCTACAACTAAACAAAACACAACAGTGCTACCAATGACTGCCACTACACAAGAAAACACAACAGCCATACCAATGACTGCCACGACACCACAAAACACAACAGCCATTCCAATGACTGCCACTATACAACAAAACACAACAGCACAACCAATGACTACGACTACACAACAAAACACAACAGCACAACCAATCACAGCTACTACACAACAAAACACAACAGCACAACTAATGACTACGACTACACAACGAAACACAACAGCCATTCCAATGACTGCCACTACACAACAAAACACAACAGCACAACCAATGACTATGACTACACAACAAAACACAACAGCACAACCAACGACTGCCACTACACAACAAATACAACAGCACAACCAATCACAGCTACTACACAACAAAACACATCACCACAACCAATAACTGCCACTACAAAAAAAAACACAACAACAAAATTGATGACTGAGAGTACACAACAAAACATAACAGCCACACCAATGATGACTACAACACAACAAAACACAACAGTCATCCAAATGACTGCGACAACACAACAAAACACTACAGCCATACCAATGACTGTACAGCCATACCAACACAACACAACAAAACTTCATAATTAGTGACTGCTACTACACAACAAAACACAACAGCCATGATAGTAACAGCTACTACACAACAAAACACAACAACTCTAGTAATGAATGCTACAACCCAACAAAATACAACTGCCATACCACTGCCTGACACAACAGAACAAAACACATCATCACAATTAATGACTGCTACTACACAACCAAACACAACTGCCATACCACTTGCTACAACAGCTCAACAAAACACAACAGCCATGATAGTTATTGCTACTACACAGCAAAACACAACAGCCACACCACCGGCTACAACAGCACAACAGAGCACTACAGTCCTACCAATAAGTGCAACAACACAACAAAACACAACAATAGGATCTCCAACGACCATACAGCTAAACACAAGAGCAATTTTTCTCAACACTACCATGCAGCACAATGCAACAGAACTACCACTGACAACTGCAACACAAGAAAGCACGAAAGCACTATCAATGACTGCAGCAACACAACTAAATACGACAACACTGCTACTGACTTCTACAACACAAGAAAATACAACGATTATTCACCATGATTTTACCATGCAACAAAACACAACAGTGCTACCACTGACTGCGACGACAAAAGGCAACACAATACTGGGTGTTAGAATAGGACAAAACGCAACAGCACTTCCTCCAAATACTATGGCACAAGAAAACACAACAGCACTATTAATGACTCCAACAACACTGCAAAACACAACTAATACACTGTCCAGTACAACCATGCAGCAAAACACAACAGCATTCCCGTTGACTACCACAACCCAAGAAGACACAGTCATGCTTGACAGCACTCCAACACAGCAGAGCACAACAACAACACGTCTACTGACCTCTGCAACGCAACAAAACACAACAGCTATTCTGCTCAATCCAACCATACGGGAAGACACAACAGCACTACTGCTTACGTCTACCACAAAACAAAGTACAACAGATAATACACAAGAAAACTCAACAGCTGTACCACTGACAGTTTCAGATTCAGATTCAGAAAACTTTATTGATCCCAGGATGAGCAATTCATTTGCAGCTTTCCAGCGTCACAATCACACAGACAACATTCATATAGCATGCATCAGCACTCAATCAATCAACAACGGGGGTAAGTGAAGTAAATAAATAAGTAAATGGCCTCAAATTAAAATACCTACATTACCACAGTAAGATACGTACAAATAAAAATGTAATAGATGGACATGTTGCATCTCTCCATGCACTGCCCTGTGCAAGAACGATGCAAATTTATCAGTGGATACCACTAGAATTCAGGCATCTTATAGCCGAAGGAATAAAACTGTACAAATATCGATTAGTTCTCCCCAGGGGAGCATGATAGCGGCGACCAGAGGGCATCTTCTTGAACTTGAGAGCCAGAGCGTGGTGAGGCTGGCTCATTATAGTCTTTGCCTTCCTCACTACCTGGTCTCTCTGCAACTCTCTCTGCTTGACTCCAATGATCTTGGAGCAAACATTCACAATGCCATGCAATTCATTTTTATCCCTTATGGATAATCCTTTAAACCAGCAAATGAAAGAAAAAGTTTAAAGATTTTCAATAAATGAACGATAAAAGTTGGTCAGGATCCTTTCACTGACATTTAAGGAGTTCAGCTTCCTCATCAAGTAGACTCTCTGTTGTCCCCGTTTAACAATGGACTCAGTGTTAGTATCAAACTTGAGTTTACAATCAAAGACCGTCCCCAAATAATTGTACGACTCCACAATCTGAACTTCTTCTCCATGTATAATGCTTGTTTTCCGTTCAGTGTTGTGTCTAAAATCAATAATCAGCTCTTTAGTTTTTGATACATTTAGGTCCAGAAGGTTGTCATCGCACCAGTTAACAAACTCTGTTAGTGCAGGTCCATGGTCAGACTCAGAACTGTTTAGTAGAGAAACAAGGACAGAGTCATCAGAGAACTTAACAAGAAGCCTGCCCTCCTGAGAAGCCCTACAGCTGTCGGTGTACATGATAAATAAAAGGGGTGACAAAACACAACCTTGAGGTGAACCTGTATTTGATACAGTCATCCTGGACATTTGACCATTCACCAGAACCCGCTGGACTCTTCCAGTGAGGAAGTTTAAAATCAGCATGAGAAGCTGATCTGGAAGATTAAAATGAGATGCCAGTCTCTCTATTAGAATATGAGGCTGCATCTTGTTAAAAGCAGAGGAAAAGTCAGCAAATAGGAGTCTGGCATGACATCCTGGTTTTTCTAGGTGCTTGTACACAGTGTCCAGTATAAGGAGTTTTGCATCCCCCACACCTTTATTCGGCTGGTAAGCAAATTGCAAAGGATCAAGTTCACCATCTAAAAAAGACCCAATAATGTGTTTTAGGATCCTTTCGTACGTTTTCATTACCAATGAAGTAAGTGCTACTGGTCTGAACTCATTTAGTTCTTTGGACTGATTTGATTTCGGGATGGGTATGATGGTTGATGTTTTCCAGATTGTGGGTATCTGGCCCAGATCAACACACCCCTGAAAGAGTTCGGTGAAGACAACACTGAGCTGGTCTGCACAATAATGTAAAGTAGCCCACAGATGAAATCAGGTCCAGCAGCTTTCCTCACATTGACCCTCCTAAGTAAAGTTGTGACTCTTTCCTCAGATATCACAATTTCGCTCAGAGGCTCAAGGGACATTTTACATTCAGATATATTTTCAGAGAAATCAGGCTGTTCAAAACGAGAAAAAAAGGAGTTAAAAGAGTTAGGCAAGTCAGAATTATCCACTCCATTCACCCTAATAAACCTTTTGGTCTCACTAGCTTGTTACAACCATACGGGAAGACACAACAGCACTACTGCTTACGTCTACCACAAAACAAAGAACAACAGATAATACACAAGAAAATTCAACAGCTGTACCACTGACAGTTGCAGTACGACAGAACACAACAGCTATTCTTCTCAATACAACCACACAGCTAAACTCAACTGCACTACCACTGACTGCTACAACACAACAGTACACCACGGTACCACCACCGACTGCTACAACAGAACAAAACACAACAGCTGTTCTATTCAGTAGCACTGCTGATAAAAATACTACAGCTCTCCCACTGATTGAAACTACAAAACCCAAAACCAGTGAAGTTGGAACGTTGTGTAAATCATAAATAAAAACAGAATATAATGATTTGCAAATCCTTTTCAACCTATATTCAATTGAATAGACAGCAAAGACGAGTTACTTAATGTTCGAACAGGTAAACTTTGTAATTTTTTGCAAATATAAGCTCATTTGGAATTTGATGCCTGCAACATGTTTCAAAAAAGCTGGCACAAGTGGCAGAAAAGACTGAGAGAATTGAGGAATGCTCATCAAACACTTATTTGGAACATCCCACAGGTGAACGGGCTAATTGGGAACAAGTGGGTGTCATGATTGGGTATAAAAGCAGATTCCCTGAAATGCTCAGTCATTCACAAACAAGGATGGGGCGAGGGTCACCACTTGGTGAACAAATGCGTGAGCTGATTGTCGAACAGTTTAAAAGCAACATTCCTCAACGAGCTATTGCAAGAAATTTAAGGATTTCATCATCTACGGTCCGTAATATGGTCAAACGGTTCAGAGAATCTGGAGAAATCACTGCACATAAGCGACAAGGCCGAAAACCAACATTGAATGCCCGTGACCTTCGATCCCTCAGGCGGTACTGCATCAAAAACCGACATCAGTGTGTAAAGGACATCACCACATGGGCTCAGGAACACTTCAGAAAACCACTGTCAGTAACTACAGTTCGTCGCTACATCTGCAAGTGCAAGTTAAAACTCTACAATGCAAAGCGAAAGCCATTTATCAACAGCACCCAGAAACGCCGCCGGCTTTGCTGGGCCCAGCTCATCTAAGATGGACTGATGCAAAATGGAAAAGTGCTCTGTGGTCTGACGAGTCCACATTTCAAATTTTTTGTTTTTGGAAAATGTGGACGCCATGTCCTCCGAACCAAAGAGGAAAAGAACCATCCGGACTGTTATAGGCGCAAAGTTAAAAAGCCAGCATCTGTGATGGTATGGGGGTGTATTAGTGCCCAAGGTATGGGCAATGTGGTGGAAATTCTTATTTCATAGTGTGTACCTCCTGAACTGTAGCTGTCGCTGTTTATATAAGGATTTGCTTAATGTAACCTTCCGGCCCTTTCTCTTAGTTCACTGTAACTCCTCCCCTCCTTTTTATGAATAAGATCTGTGGTCACCCCCGTTTCTGGGAGTCTCCACCTACGACTTTTATCTGTAAAGTGTGGCTTCCCGTGCACGTATAAACTAATATCAACTGCCTTTGACTGAGTGTGTCATTACTTATTGCTTACAATACTTAAAATACACAACGCAGAAGTGGAAATCCCCCACAATCAGTTTTTGGTGCCGTGACCCGGCTCGGAATTGCATCAGGATCTGGACTTCTGCTTGTTTCCAGAGGAACGGTTCAAGCGCACTGTAAAAAACCAAGGAGTTTTCTCTCCATCCCTTGCTCTGGAAGGAAACAGAGTTCTGCCTGTGGGTGAGAAGGAGTACCCGCAAAATATTTGAATCTGTTTTAACATGCTCAGTCTTATAGCGGGTGATCAACCCTGTAATATTAATTGGAGTAAACTTACGGTTTTAAGACTTGAACTGTTCATTATTAAATTTGTCAGGTTCTTGGCGTTTCTAGGTTGTAATATCCTAGGTACCTCTTCATAAAACCCCCAGGGTTTTTTGATATTGACAATGGGAACAGTACATACTCGACGCTGTACAAACTGTACCAAGGGGTACAAATACGACTATTGTAGTGCTGATTTGTGAATTAAATCTAGACGGTTCATTGCTGAATGAAGACCGATAGCACTTGCGGAATAGATTCAAAGCCGAAGAAATCTATTCTTGCCTTAATTCATAGTCGGCTTGAGTAAGAGACATTTTAAGATCGTGGTGAGCTTAAGTTAAAGCGTGATTCTTTGAGAATTGAGAGAACACAGACAGGGGAACTGGGGAAAGAGTGCAGGTTGGTCATAAAAAGGGGGGTGCAAAGGGTTATGATACTAAGAGGGAAGATCCAGTTGAATCTATTGCAGAAAGGGTAAAATTAAGTCATGCAACCACATTTCTAATGCGGGTTGTTGCTGTGGGACCAGATCCCAATGATCATGTTTTAGTTTATAGGCCTTGGACCCCTACTGAATTATGTGCTATGGTTAACCAATTCTCTAAACCCGATAAAAATCCTACTGGGTTTATTAATCACTTAACCACTGTTTGTAATTGCTATGACCCCACTCCCAGAGACATCCAACAGTTAATGCTGGCCTGTTTTGGGGAACGCTTTGAGGAGGTAAGACAAGCTATGGCTATTCCTGATTTAGACGACTGGAATTTGCATAACACACGAGAGGACTGCATAAGAACTATTGGAACAGCAGTTAATGTGTATGCAGGGCGCAATGCATGTCTTTCTAACATCACCTCCTGCAGGCAAGAGGACACAGAAACTGTGGAGGCCCTTTGTCGCAGATTTAAAATCTTATGGGAGACAAACAGTGGTATGGGCGAGGACGAAGGTCAGGCATTTCAAGTGGCTTGCTTAGTGAATGGGCTATTGCCTCACATATCAAAACACTTGAAATTAGTGATGCTGAACTGGGAAAGGTCTCCATTTGCAGATGTTAAAATGGCTGCCTCGAATGTAGAAAGGCAGTACAGGGATAAGAAACGAGCGGTCGTAAAAGAGCTTGGTGTGTTTTATTCACAGCAACCTCCAGACGCTTATTTGCAAAACAATAGAGGCAGAGGTAGAGGCGGAAGTAGAGGAAGAGGAAATGGCGCATTGTTTCGAGGGGGTTATAGAAACAAAAATCAGCAGGGGGGGGCCTGGAGTACAAACTAAGATCAATGACTGTTGTTTTGAGTGTGGAGGTTCTGGGCATGTAGCTGCTGTTTGCTCAAATAGGATTCAGTGTTACACCTGTGGGGGATGGGGTCGTCTCTCTAAATGGTGTTCCAAAGATTCTGCTATCCCTACTGCACCCCCTGTGGCTAACTTCACAGTTAACAGCCCTTTTCCTGAAGAAAAAGAATAGGACAACCAACAGAAAGCAATAGAGAGGTGTAATCAATGTCCTTTGCATACACTTACTAAAGTCTCTAAGGAGGAACCAACACTTAACTTGAGTATTAATGGTAAAAGTTTTCAATTTTTAGTTGATACAGGAGCTACAATTTCATCTTTCAGAACTGAAGAGATTGATTTACCCCATTCGGGTAAAGAAGTTTTAACAGTTGGAATTGCTGGAGTACCTCAACAGACTCCAGTATCTGCTCCTGTTACAGTAACTTCAACTTTCCACCCATTTACAGCAACTCATTCCTTTTTGTTAACCTCAAATGCTCCTGTTAATTTGTTGTGTAGGGATTTGCTATGTAAGATGAATTGTAAAATACATTGTACACCTGAAGGGGTATTTTTGGAAGTGCCATATGAACATCATTATGAACTCAATTTAATGATGCAACAGATACTAATTTCGATATTTTAACAACCTCTTAGAAGCATGTTTACTTCCAGCAAAATTGGCTGTTATACATTGTGTAGCACATTCCTCTTCCACCTCTCTAGTTGCTAAAGGTAATGCTAGGGCTGATGCATGTGCCAGACATGCCGCGGCCACACCTTCCCTGTTGATTAACCAAAATCCTCAAAAAGTTTTGAAGGACCCTGTCCCCTCTCTTAATGATGTCGCTGTTTTACAGAATCGCGCTGAGGCTGAGTGGGCGACATGGGTATCTGTGGGGTGTCATAAAGGTTCGGATGACATCTGGCAACACCCTGATGGTCGTATTGTAGCTCCCTGTGAGGTTTTACGAAATGAGCCAAGAGCGAAAACCAGATAAATGCAAAATGGAGGCTTTATTTCTGAAGGGGGAAACCCCCCAACAGAGCTGGCAACAGTACAATGTCCACAATCCACAAACAGAATCCAAAGGGCAAAGTCCAAAACTGTAACCAGGGCACCAATAACAAAACTCAAGGTCAGGCAAAAATGGTTCGGTACACAGGCGAGGGTTTGGTGGAGATACAAACTCATAAGCCGTAAACAGTCCGAATCCAAATACCAGGGCAGCAAAGACAATAGACGTGGTCGGGCAAAAATAGGTCAAAACTCACAAGGCAAGGGCAAACCAAAAAACAAGTGTCGGGCAATCCAGTCAGAAAGAAAATATCACGATGAGCAAGGCGAGGAACGTAGCACAAGACAAAGGAGTAAAGACGATCTGACAAGGAACTAAAAGTGCAGACACCTTATATACATATCCGGGGTGAACACATGACTAGGGTAAACAGGTGTAATCAATGACATGGGAGTGACACATGAGGAAAACTAATTACATGAATTTGGCGAATGCCGAAACGCAGACAGGGATAACGAGACATTCCTATGAACGAATAACAGCTCCGGTTAAGGAGTACTAAAGTGTATAGTCTAAAGAAAAGAGAAAGCCTGAGATATAAATGGAAACTGCAGTAGAGATAATTAGTGATAGGCAAGGAGGGCGGAGATACAGATTGGGCGAATGCTGAGAGATCGTTAGTCTATTAGTATGTGCAGCTATACAATCCCGAGTGCAAGTTAGTCAGTTAGTATGAATATACAATGTTAATCGGGGTTAGTAATTATCGAAAACAATAAACTGTTAGTAGGGTTAGTAGATAGCATAAAGAGAGAGGAAGGAAGAAAACGAGATATGAAGAAAGATTGAAATCCCAGAAACCAGGAAATCACCCGAATGAGTGGCACGTCAGACAAGGGACCGTGGGCAAAGACCTACACAAGACAAGACAGGGTAAACGAAGTGCAGGACTAGAACCAAAAACAAGACTATAAAACATGGCAAGGCTATGAAACATGGCAAGACTAAGAAACATGGCAAAGACGTAAATAATAACAAAACAAGAAAAATAATAAAACATGAAATCAAACAACCAAAACACAATACATAATCCTAGGGATGGTCAGAGGCAGGCAGTGGTCACTTAAACACAAAAGGCATACATGGCAAGCCAGGCACAGAACTTAAACATGGGCTAGGGCAAAGCATGGCAGAGATGCAGATTCACAACACTCCCCGTGCAATACTACCTATTCTGGCTCAAGTGTCCCATGGTGCTAGCCATGTGAGCAAAGGGGGGACGATTGCTACCATAAACAATTTATGGTATGCTCCTGGGGCAACACAGCAAGCAGCGCTGTGGTGCAAAAGATGTCTTATCTGCCAGCAGCACAATGTTGGGAAACCAGAGCAGACCAAGAGAGGAGCGCATCCTCCCCCTTGGGGACCTTTTGTAAATATGCAAATAGATTTTATTCAGTTAGAGAACTGTTTAGGTTTTGAGTATGTTTTAGTTATTGTAGATATGTTTTCAAAATGGGTTGAAGCTTTCCCTTGCCGGAATTGTGATGCACAGTCGGTTGTGAAAATTCCGTTGAGGGAAATCGTACCCAGGTATGGTATTCCTCACTCCATCAACAGTGACAGAGGAACGCATTTTACAGCCCAGGTAATGAGAGATCTTAGCAAAGCTCTCTCTATAAAACTCAACTTTCACATCCCATGGCATGCTGCCTCTGCAGGAGGCGTGGAAAGGCAGAATGGCATATTGAAGAACAAGCTGGCCAAACTCTGTAGGGAAACGGGGTTAAAGTGGCCAGATGCCTTACCACTAGCCTTAATGTCTATGAGGTCAACACCCAATAGAGTAACTGGTTTATCTTTGCATGAAGTGTTAATGGGGCGGCCCATGTCGACTCCATTAATGCCTCTTCTACCTCTCTCTGAAGTTGAATTGCTATTAGCCAATAAGAGAGCCCTGCAGTAATACAAGGCTTTATGTGCTCAGTTAAAACATCTGCATCCCCAGGTGAGGCTTGCGCAACCGCAGCCTCCAGACCGTCCATGTCATACTTTTGTACCTGGGGATTATGTGTACATGAAAGTCTTTAAAAGAAAAAATAAGTTGTCTCCCAGGTGGTCAGGTCCATTCCAGGTGCTCCTGACTACGGATACTGCAGTGAGGTGCCAGGAAAGAGCCACTTGGGTCCATGCGTCACACTGCAAGCGAGCACGAGACCCTGCTGCTGCTGAATAAGAGGCTGACAGAAAGCAGACGCTATCAGTCACCTCCAGATAATCAGGTGTAACGTTCCTAGTCGCCCAAATGTCAGTTTTTGTAGTAGATCAGAATACTGCACTCATACCATCGTTTCTGTTCTCTCAATCAGGTTGGAAAATTGTACTAAAGATTTTCTATCGCATCCGTGCATAGCCTTCTGGTGATGCACCGAGGGCTAAGTAAGCGCAACATAGATTCATCCATCGGTGTCATATTACCAGTGAAGCTAATGAAACATAATATGTATTGTTATTGCTGTACTGTTATTACAATCGTCAGAAACTACGTGGACGGGTGTGGATGGTTTCTAGGTTTGAATGAGAAGTCCATGCCTGCAGTCACAGCGTTGGCTAGCATAATCAAGACAAACTTGGCTACCTTTCTCAGCTGCTAGAGGGAGGGATGACCGCAGCACCCAGCATACATATTTATTTTGGTGTCGACGCACCAGCGTCTTCCCGAAATAATAATAAAATCCTTTGGAAAGTTACTCCGAGTGCTCCAGTTATCCCTTGGTCAGTTCGTTAAGAAGTAGTAGTTTCTCTCGAGTCTGCAGTCCTCGACCGTAAGGAGACATCCTCCTCTGGCTGGAATATGTAAACACTGTCGAACAACTAATGAAAGTAGTTGGCTAGTGCACACAGCTGTTAGCAGTGACAGCGCGCAGTGATCGCTATTGAGAGAAAGTAGCCCCAAGCAATTACAAGATGTGACTTTTTGGAAAACCAGGGTATTGTTGTGCAAATAAATCACTCGTTCGAACACATACTGTTTTGAGAAGAAAAACGTTTTACTTTGCAGACCCCAGGAAACCTGCCGGAACTACTTTCGCTTTGACCAAAACTTGATAGAACTCGGCTCACAGGACACTGTCGGGGGAAAGTCAGTGTGTGTGCACGAGACTAAAGACGGTGATGCCATACAGCTTCATGTGAAAAATCCCGAACTATCCCTTTAATTAGAGCATTCTTCTGGCTGGGATGAATCACAATAAAATGAATAATCTTCACCGTCCGAGGACGGGGCATGAAAACGCAATGGTTACGATTAATCTGACTCCATAGAACAAGTAGAATACAAAATTTAGCTATATCCTCGTTAAAAATCTGACTCCAAATTAGAATTCGAATTGATAATTTAGGGAACACCTGTGTGGATTTCGAGACAAATCTGCCATCAGATACCGCAGCGCAAACCATCATTGCTCAGTAAATACGTCCCCTGGGTTAATTAAACGCAGCTGTCCTGGAATCAATTCGACAATACTTCCTTTGGTCAAACGAGACTACCTTGATAGCAGCTTCGAGGCTTAAACAATATAGCACTGAGCGTGAACGTATCAAGAACCCAGATTATATATATATATATATATATATATATATATATATATATATACCCAAGGGCTCCTTAGAAAGATCAACCAGACACCGGCATATAAATAAAATACACGCCCAAGGGTATCTTTAATAGCTAAACCTTAAGAGCCGGTATTCCATAAATCCTTAAGGGGTAAAACATAATCCCAAATCTAACTAGGAGCCGCTAGGAGCCGCAGTGTCCTTACGATCGGGCGTTGAGGTAACCTGCGAGCAGGCTACTGTTTGCAATGGGGCCGAGGGAGTGATAAGAGAGCCTGCACGAAACCCGGGCTTTTGACAGGGCACCGCGTTCGTCCACGAATGCAGCATTTGATTAGTCGAACTTCACAGCCCCCAAATTCAAATTTGACAGTTGAACTCTCGCCGGGCTGGCGTTAAGCCTCATTCACACATCGCTACTCGCCCATCTCTGAGCGAGAACCATCAACGGAATGTGAACGTGTTCCAGCAGAATGTGGCGAGGACTGGCGACTCGAGGACTAGGGATGCGATGTGGGCGGGTACGGACATAAAATATTTTTTACTGTCAGCAATGCGAGTGAAGCGAGTTACCAATGGGAATGTAGGAAAGAGATGATTCACTTGATGTGAACAGACAGTTCCACAGACAGTTTGAACACCGCAACGCACAAGAATTTTCGTTCCTACATCATGTCTGAGGAGCAGCTAATAATAGCCATCTCAAGCCAGCCGGAGCTCTATGATACCACCCTCAAAAATTATAGAAATAAAAACCGAAAGGATGACGCATGGAACAGAGTGTCTGCAATCATCTGCGTTTCAGGTGAGAGCATGTTTTAAATTACGTTTTTCTCTTTAGCCGAATATGCTTTTGGAAGCTAATTGTCAGCTAACTGTGGACGTCAAACCATGCCTTAGCTGACAATAGAAAACAGAAAAGGCGATCACAGAAAAGTGGTACTATTTATGATATACATACCAACAAAGTGTATAAACAGAAGGATTTTATTAATTGCAATACCACATTTGTCATCTATTGCCTGTCTTGCCCGTGTGTGGAGGGTTATTTTTATATCGGCCGCACTAAAAGACGCCTGAGGGATCGCCTTGCTGAGCATAAATACGCAATTGGCATTAAGAACTGTGATTATCCTTTTAGCCAGGTTCATAGCGCCAATGACTCTCTATTGCGTATTGAGGGTATTGAACACATTGGACCTTTGGTCAGGGGTGGTGACAGAATCCAGAAACTTAATCAAAGGGAAGTTTTCTGGATTCATCGACTAAGTGCGTTGAGCTATCCAGGCCTAAATGAAGATATTGATTTTACTTGTTTCTTGTGATGCCTTTTATATTTGTAAATACAGATGGACTTTCTTCTCTGTAGTTTTTTTATCTCCTGTGCAAATGCGCTGTTATCATATGTATGTATATGTCTTTATTATTTATGTGATTCTTTGATATATATGTATGCGCATATTGTGTTTGTATGTCTTGTGGATATGTGTATTTATTTGTTTTATGCATACGTTTCTACTTACCTGTCAGGTGTTGGGTCAGATGACTTTCTTTCATTGGCTGTGTATGGTATATAGGTGAGACCACACCCATTGTCTCTCTTTGAAGCCCTGATGAAGACCCATTGCGGTCGAAACATGTTGGCTTTTTTAATGTTCTAGCCACTATAATAAAGGCTTTTTAATTACTTTTTCCTTCCATTTTTACATGTGAGTGCCTGGATTGCCTTCTCGTTTTTGAATAATTATTTTCCCCCTTTTTCCAAGAGCACCCAACGTACTTTTTTTTCTTCTATTTACTCTTATTATTCAGAGCAACCGATCTTCTCTGTTTTTTCCTGGTACTATTTATGTGTTCATTTTATGCATTTAGAATTGTCAGCGATCTTAACCAAGGCGGATAATGACGTGTATGCACCCACTGGCATTTTATACAGCCACAACTTGCTTCCCTCTGACACGTTTGCAGTGGGAAGTAAACCATCGGGAAGCCATGGCAACCGACGCTGACGGTAGATAATTTTTCTGCCGGCGAGTACAATTTCAGCAAGCAACAAGGGGCTATGGGCAAGTAGCGATATGTGTGAATGCGGCGTAACACCTGAAAATTCGGCAGCAATTATTCACAATAATCAAGTGGCAATTGAACACACGGCTTCTCTCCCTCATGCGATCTAAAAGCGACAAACTAATGGGCAACACAGTGGGTAGCAGCAAGTGTGTGTATATATATATATATATATATAAACCTTGGTTAAGATGTGTTAAAAGCCTTAAAATAAATTCAATTTTTATTGCAGAAGTATGTATACTCTCACACTGAAAATTGTAGAAAAATGTAACCTTCAACTCAAGTGAATTTTACGGGAAAAAAAAATCCCTGACAAAGAATTTTTTTTTTCATAAAATCATCTGTTCCACAATTATTGGCACCCCGAACAATTCCGAGGAAATCAATGTAATTGAAGTATTTCTGTCATTTCTACAGTAGTTTACAAAGTTGATCAGAGTATCAAGGAACATTTAATTAGTAATTCATCACGTCCTGTTTCCCTGGGGTATAAATATGACGTGACACAGAGGCCATTACTCTTATCCACTCTTCAACATGGGAAAGACAAAGGCACACATCATTCAAGTAAGGCAGATGTGTGCCGACCTTCACAAGCCAGGCAATGGCCACAAGAAAATAGGCACTCACTTGCACCAACCCATATCTACTGTCAGAGGAACCATTAAGAAGTTTAAAACAACTGGAACAGTGGTAAACAAGCCTGGACGAGGACGCAAGGTTATTTTGCCACCACGCACAGTGAGGAGGATGGTAAGAGAAATAAAAAGTTCTCCAAAGCTCGCTGTTAATGAATTGCAACAAATGGTAGCATCTTGGGGTCACAAAGTCTCCAAAACAACCATCAGGCACTATCTACATGCCAACAAGCTGTTTGGAACACATGCACAGAAAAAACCTTTTCTCACTCATTATCATAAACGCAAACGTCTGGAGTTCGCTAAGCGGTATTGGGACTTCAACTGGGACCGTGCGCTTTGGTCAGATGAGCCCAAGATAGAGCTTTTTGGCAACAAACACTCAAAGTGGGTCTGGTGGAACACAAAAGATGAGTATGCAGAAAAGCACCTCATGCCCACTGTGAAGTATGAGGGAGGATCGTGATGCTGTGGCCCTGTTTCTCTTCCAGAGGCCCTGGGAACCTTGTTAGGGTGCATGGCATCATGAATGTTTGAAATACTAGGACATTTTAAATCAAAATCTGGTGGCCTCTGCCTGAAAGCTGAAGATGGGTCGTCACTGGCTCTTTCAGCAAGATAATGCCCCTAAACATGTGGCCAAATCTACACAGAAATGGTTCACCAGACCAGTGGCGGTTTTTCGCGGAGGCCAAGGGAGGCCTGGCTTCCCCAAAAATTATTGCAAGAAAGAAAAAATATAAATACGCTTCACCACAATGTATTTTATATTGTTGTAATTTCCTTGTCAAAACACTACATCGGCGCACTTCTGCTTTGGCGGAGCGTGAGGAGCAAAACAGCGCCCCTCCTGTCAAGCTCTCATTGTGTATTACACTTCGTGTCTCATGCCCTCCGCCCTGGCTGTCAGTGCGGAGGCCAGCTTCACTTGGCCTCCTTTAGGAAAAAAAACAGCCCGTATTAGCCAATCAGATTGAAACAAGGCTCATCGCTTTATGGTCGATGCATCATTAAAAAAAAAACGAGGGAGGCCAGATCAAATCTGGCTTCCAACCAATCACAAACTGTTACGGAAAATACACACACAGCCAGCCCAAGAGAGTATGGGCATTGAAGGAGAGTCAGAGAATGGATGGTGACAGGGACCTTGAGTTTCTTGTCAAAAAATGACTTCACAAAACTTCCGTTTGAGGTTCAACTAAAAGTCAAGCGGGACGGTAGGCCGACTCCAAAGTTCAATTTAACTAAGGGGAGAGCTGATGGAAAAGTTCGCTCTTTTTGTGTAGCTAACTATGCTAGAAACGAGTGGCTAACAGGAAGTGCCGAGCTTAACCGGCTTTTCTGCTGGCCTTGTCTCCTATGGCCCGCCGTGGCCTTTTTGATTACCGGGCTGTTGTCGCATTTTTCTTATGTGATGCATAAAATGTGGTGTTTTATTCTTGTCGTGTCAAGTGGATTTCAGAGCATGATGGCTAAGCTATACTGTTTTTTTATACTCTCAGTCCTTACCGAGACTGCATTTAGGTCCGCTGACATTAGCTGCACTATCAGCTGACAGCTGTAAGGTTTACTGTTCATAGCGCTGCAGCACGGTTGATATCAATTTTTATAACAACCTTTGCAACTATGTGTTTTATATTTAGTTTATGTAATTCAGACGTTGCGCACGGGTTGTGCATTCATGTTGAGTGTGTTTTTGGATGCATGAATATTGGGCATCCTTGTGATTTGTTAATTTCAGTTGCGAGGCTGCCACATATGACATTGTTACTTCTAATGTCGGTGGAAGGAAACTGTGTTTCTGTACAATAGTCCACGGCTATCTTGCAAATGCTTTTGTTGCCAATTAATTAAATATGAGTCAGAGAGAAGCATTGTCCACAAAACGGAACTTCATTAATACTGTCTGTGAAAGCAATGGCTAAAATGTTTTTGTTATATCTAGATCTTGTCATAATTGCCGTCTGATCGCTATGTTTTTATCTTTCTGCTGTAATAAAGCTACGAGACGTTCACCAGCTTTGCATGGGCTTCCTCTAACTTACATACCACTGTGTGCCAGAGCCATACACACGCGCTGAGCCCGAAGCGCGCACCCACAGCTCTCCCTCGCGCTGTCACTCTCTCTCTCACACACGCGATCGTCTTTTTTTAATCGTTTTTTTTTCACTAAAATGAATGAGAGGTCGGTAGAATAAAGGTACTGTAACAGTAGGCTAATTTGTTTGTGTGACAGTTGTTGGGTCCTGTCACAAGAAGTGTCTCCTAATAACACGTTAACACCGAATTAAATTCGTTGTTCATTCTGGCTTCCTCGGTAATTTTTGTCACGGGCCGCCACTGCACCAGACACAGAATCAAGCTTCTCCCATAGCCATCTCAGTCCCCAGACTTCAACCCCATTGAAAACCTGTGGAGTGAGCTGAAGAGTAGAGGACCCAGGTCGCTGGATGATTTAGAGAGATTGTGCAAAGAGGAATGGTTGAAGATCCCTCTTTCTGTATTCTCCCATGTTGTGAACCATTATAGAAGAAGATTAGGTGCTGTTTTGTTGGCAAAAGGGGGTTGTACAAAGTATTAACATCAGGGGTGCTAATAATTGTGGCACACATGATTTAATGTAAAATAATTATTTCTTAATGTGAGATTTTTTTTCACCCTGAATAAAGGCACTTGAATTAAAGGTTGGATTTTCTTCTTTTTGTCATTGTGGTCGTATATTATTTAGAATCTTATCACATCTTAACTAGGGGTGCCAATAATTATTGAGGATGCTGTATATATATAGTTTGTATATATAATGTTGATGATTCTGTCGATTATATGCTCTATGTGAGTAATGAAATTCTCCCCTTGATCTAAACACTGGTGGTGGCGGTGAGGAACTGCTGCTGGAACATTTCCTGATTAATTTGAAATAATGCTTTTCACAGAGATTATCACAAAGACGCTCTACATTGAGACATCAAATAAAACAATGAAGGAGCAGTGCCCAGCCTAATCCCCCCTACAGCAATGAGGCAAAAAACTCCCAGTAGGGAGAAAAATCCTCAAACAGTGGTGAGAAAAAACTCCCCAGTGGGAAGAGATCTCAGGAGGAACCTGGCTATAGAGGGGAAGCCCAACCTCCACGGGTTTGCTAATTAATAATAAAATAAAGTAATAATAGAATAAAATGGCAATTAAGTTCAATTAAAGTCCATCTAAATAGATGTATCAGTCGCTCCAGGAAGTGGCATGTCGAGGATGGAGCTGAACTGGACGAAGATGAGGACAGCAGGACAGTACCAGCCAGCGCTCATGGAAGCACGGGGCTTGGACGGTCCAGGACTCAGGGTCTGGGCGTTCTTCAGAGGATGGTGTTGAGGTGAAGGAGGGTTGCAGAGCGTGTCAAAACTGGTCAACAGTGTATAATTGCGTATACGCTTGTTGAGTAGGATGTCTCTTTTATTATATAGCATATAATTTATTTTTCTGTGAACATAAGTGTGTTTATTTTCTATTCATTGTGTTTAATTGTGTGATCTGCCTCTTGGTCTGAAGGATGAAACAAATTATTTGTGTTTATGCCATTGGAGATCTTGTCTTCAGATCTTGTTTTTCAATCGTTTTGTAACCAGGGTAAGTTAACCGATTGTCAAGACCCATTGAGAAAGAACAAATATAAAGCTTCTGGAGCAGTTTAATGCTGAAGTGTTTTGCTCACAGCCAAAACTGTAGAGGTACCTCTGTTTTGCAACGGGACAAAAAACGAATAAATCCAGATATAAGTCAGTACTTCTTTACACTGACGATGTTCTTGAGCCAGCTACTCCACAGCTGCCAGTTGACATTCCACCTCTGGACTCGCCCAGCCTCTGATCTCAAACCGAACATTAATGTGAATGTGTGTGTCCTGCAGGATTTCACCATGACCCTGTATCTGCGGCACTACTGGAAGGACAAGCGCCTCGCCTTCCCTTCCAGCAGCAACAAGAGCCGCACGTTTGACGCGCGGCTGGTGAAGAAGATCTGGGTGCCCGACGTCTTCTTCGTCCACTCCAAACGCTCCTTCATCCATGACACCACCATGGAGAACATCAGGCTGAGAGTCTATCCTGATGGCAACATTTTGTACAGTGTCAGGTACTGCCTCCTGACCAAAGAGGGCACTGTCTTGTAAATGGTAGCTTTAAACTTTTTTCTGGTGCGGTACACAACAGTGGCTCCTTTGTTTAGTTTGCCTTTTATAACTTTTCATTTGATGTTCCTTCACTGATTTTCAAGTGTGGCACTGCAGGTCGTAAATAAAACCACATCGAAAGTAAAAGGGTAAAATTCTGTGTTAAGTTGCTCTACGACACCAAGATAGTGATCAAAGGATGTGTTACTGGGTTCCCATTTCAAAAATACATTTTTGTTATTCACATTCAAAAGGCAGATCCATTGTTTGCTATCATAATTGAGCAATTACGTTCCGTAAGCACCTTTCAAGGGTGCGGTACCATAGATGTTGATTTGAATGAACACTTTCCTGTAAAGCATAAGCCCGTAGGAGAACTGTATTTCGGAACACGCCGGTAACGCCTTTTCTCAAAAGGACAAACTGCACACATATTGACCTTTCTTTTGTTTGGCTGAATATGCGAATGCCCTGGTATCCAGAGTCATTGATGCTGAGATGAGCACTGAAGAGAGAGCAGAGGATACTGTATCTGTGTATCTCACTGAGATGAAAAAGGAGGAGAGAGACAGAAAAAGAGGGATTAAGGGAGAAAGAGGGCAAGCAAATATAATTCGGTGGCAAGGAGAGAGAGCTGTAATTGAAGCACCTATTACTAAAACCCCATAAGTCACACTTGACTTGACTTGACTTGTGGGGTTTTAGTAATCAGTGCTTCAATTGTGAATGAGTGTTTCAACATCCGCAGCACATACTGCAAATTGCATCAATTTTTTTGTCTTTTAGGGTGACAGTTACTGCTTTGTGTTCAATGGATTTCAGCAGATTTCCTCTCGACACACAGAACTGCTCCTTGAACTGGAGAGCTGTGAGTATGAGTAATCTGTGTCCAACACACACATACACGCACACAAGTGCACGCACACACGCACACACACACACACACACAGTTTCTCTATCTAGGCATGTGCCAGTACACAGTCCATACTTACACACTCCATATTTACACATTATTTCTGTCCAGGAAAACTTTTTTTAAATGGTTATTTATTTTATCTCAGCAAAGGGCACCATGTCCTATATGTGATAAACAACGCAACAGACTGAAATCAGATTATCTTCAAAAAATTTACAAGGCCTAATTTCTATGTGAAAGACACGTGAAAGTGCGGGTCCTGCTTAAAGCGGTAACGATACATTTTTGTGGAGAAAGTGTTTCCCCATTACGCATATAACTGCTCTGGGGTGCGTTTCCCAAAAGCGTAGTTGCTAACTGAGTTAGCAACTTACATAGTTCGTCCATTCACAGGCAATGGGTCCAACTATGTTAGTTGGCATCTGTGATTTCAGGAAACGCACCCATGAACTTCCTGTGCCTGTTGTAATGGGCTGCTGGCAGGCTTATCCGGTACAGACACATTTCCACATCATGGATGGGACCCACTGTGTGAAGTGCTGACTATAATATGGCCCAATGTGGCACGTAAACCTGCTGGGTGACACATGATCGGTGGAAGAGTCACTCAGGGTCAGAGAGGCCAACTTAGAGTACTGTGGTGACAGTGTCATTGCTTGTTCACAGCAGGTGACGGACAGGAAATCCCCATGAAAATGCGTAATGGCGTTCATCCGCGATCTGTCTTTACTCAAATTGGAAGCCATTTCATGAGACAGAAAACTTGGAGATTACCTATAATGTATACTGAAACAATTCTAGATTATAGACAACAAATCTGCCAGTATATTGGCAAACAAAATATCATAATTTAAATTACTGCTGGTCGCGGTCAAGAAAAACAACATATCAAAGAAATTGATGGCAAACTAAAAATCTCTCACAGTGTTTTACAAGTGAGTTTTTGAAAATATTTATGGCTAAAATGAATGGGAATTTCACTTCCGACCTCAGTGTGATGTGGGCACTTCAGTGCTCTATGGGTGGGGCGAAAGCGAAATGAGTCGTGGTCCATCCGCCTGTCGAGCTCAAAATTCTGTCATGGTCACGGACATAGAAGTGTTCAAGAACCACCGTCTGACATCACTTTATCTGTGTTCATTGTAGGTCTGTCTTTGCTGGTTCGTGTTCATGTCATTCTGTGTTGCGGGCATTCACAAGACCTCATCACTAAGTCTTCTACGATCCTGGCCATTTTCCAGAATACGATTGCATCGGAGTGTTTAAGAACGATTTGGACACTTACGCAACACCACAGCGACATCACTATGAAATATGACGGTCTATGACGAGCACGTGAAGCGTCACAAATTTTTTGAACAATTTGAAACGATTTGAAAATCGTGCCACAACAAAAATGAGACGTCGACTTGGTTGCGACTGCTCAGGAATTCCCCCGAGTCCATCTCTGACACCCTCAAGACTTCCTTTTGACCTGCCATGATGTGACATCAGCGTGCATTGGCATATTAAATTGTAAAGGTGGAAAGGGGGCATTTGAGTTTGTGTGGCTGAATTTGACACTTTTGATTTTCCATTAGAAGAAGAAAAAGGCAGTCCATACACTGGTCTGTCCCCACTGATTTACTTGGGCCAATATAGCAAGAGACTTGTGAATGTCACATGACGTGAATGTTGTGGCTGGGGGAAACTGAGGCTGTCAGCAGCCTTCGTGCTCCTTCACCTTTAGAATCCTGTCCATGCAAAAGAGCAAGATTAACACTGACGTTATAATGAGCACTTCAGTGGCTTTTTATGGCCTGATATATTGATTCAGTTGCTCTCTCAGTTTTTTGTCAAAGATTTCAATCCTTCCAATGGGCTAGCCTTCTACAGCAGCACAGGTATGTGCGCGAGTGTGTATGTATATGGTGAACGCATGACTGGGGATGTGCATGTGCACTAACAAACTTCAGGGCAAAAACACGGGCCAAGCTGAAAATGGCAAGATATTGAGCTTTTCGTGGTCTTAACAAGAAATAATTGGTCAGAAAATTATTAAGGATTAAAACCAATGCAGTCCTTTGACCTTCTGTGCCAGTTTCCTCCTTAACGTTTGCAGCAGTTATCTGTTTGGGGAAGAAGCTGAAAACGGTTTCACTGTGAGGTTGAGCTGCTATTTTAAAGGGACACTTAGCCAATTTCCACCCTTATCTCAGTCTATAAGAGTTAGGGATATATCAGTGTAAAAAAACTATGCAGTGTCTACCCAGTTTTGTTATATCACTAGAAATCGGCTGTGAAATCTGTTCTAATTCCACTGTCAGCACGGCCTTTTAATGCATACAGCAACGTAGCTGATTAGGAAAAACGACAAGCTATTTCAACTTGGATTTCTATTCTCTGCCTTTGGGTAGCCCAGGTGAGTCCCTAGGATGCCGCTCATAAACAAAATTGATGTTATGGACATGGTACATTTGACTGAAAGCTGGCTAGACAACATGTTTTCTATAACATTACCTTTCAACCAGCTAGCGAAGGTTTTTGTTAGCTTGCGATGGTCACAGATTGGAGCAAGCTAACTAATAGAAAATATAATTGTTAGCTAACCATACTTTTTTTCTATCAAGTAGCGTCACCTTTAGCTCACGGCTGTAACGTGAGTGAGATGAAGCAAGCTAGCAGCTGGAAAATTTTGCCAGTTTTTTGCCAAATTTTTCGCTAGATGATTACGTTGACATAAGAACCTGGCCTGGTTACTCACCTGCTACTCTGTTTTTTGTCCTCTCCTCTCCAGTGGGAGTTTGGAGGGCGCAAGTGAGTCTTGATTTATGTTAATTGCTTGGGTCAAAAATCGCATGCTATGGCTGCATCACTCAAAATTTGTTTCAGAGGATAACCCAGTAATTTCGATTGGAAAATATCTCTTGTGGACCTCAAGAAGAAACTCTTACATTTGTGTACTTATTTGCTGGCATGTCTACATAATATCTTGTGTTTACCGTGGCTCATTGCTGTTTAATTACCTGTACTGTATTTACTGGTAAACAGTGAAAATCTACGCCTCTAGCTTTGACCTTTTCTAGCCTGTATACAGAACTAACTGTGAGCATCATCATAACCAGTCCTCTTTGCAGTAAAGTTAACTGCACCCCAGAACCACATGGGGATGAGGATGTGTCTGATGAGCTAGAAAGCTAATGCAATGTATTGTGGTAACTGTTATCTTCACAGCAAATGCAAAAAAAGCCATGGAGTTGATAAATAAATGAATATCTCGGGCTGCTTAGGAAAAACATGTATGGTTTGTGTGTGACGTATTTTTACAGAGCCTATACTTTGAAAATACGTAACCTTGTACGCTAACGCAACTTGTCCCCCACAGCTGCGTGAAACTGGAAGCGACTTGGTCACCAAACCATGCTAAGCATCGAAAATGAGGCTAGATTGCAATATCCGGGAAGTTTTTTTGTATTGGCAATAGCTCAAATAGTTGCTTATTGCCTGACCATTTATTTATTAAGGCTATAAAAAGCTTCACATTTAGCCATTTTGGGCTCGGCCTGCTTTTTCTCTCCCCAGGAGTTTACATGTTAGCATTCCGGCGAGCGTCTATATGTACTTGTGCGTCCATGTGACTGTGAGCACATGTACCAATGGAATGCATGTGTGCCTTTTAGCCCTTTGCTGTGTCCTGTAATATCAATGTTCTTGCCCTATGCTACAGGGTGCTCCAGAATGAGAGGGCAAGGGCCGCAAAAGCCCCCCACCAAACTTTATCTGCCCTGTATGGGACCAAAGACTAAGACTTCAAATGCTGTTAAACACTGATCTCTGATTCTGCAATTTACGTTTCATATTGGTTCAGTTCTTTACTTATTGACTTAGCACAGGGCTTCTCAACGTGATCCAGAAAGGGCTAGAGTGACGACAGACTTTAGCTGCAGCCAAACAGTTTCACACTTGTGTCATCGATGACGAGAGTCTTTGCCGAAAACTTTGATTAGTAGTACCAGGTGTGAAACTGATTGGCTGAAATGAAAGCCTGCACCCACACCAGACTGTCTGGGTAAGGTTGAGAACCTCTGACAAAGCAAGTGCCTTATCTAAAGAAATTTAGATGAGAACACAAGTGCACTCACTTCATGCAAGTAAGCAACAGTGGCAGACCTGACTTGGAACATCTCCACTCAGGCAGTCTATGATTGGCCAGGCCATGGTACAGTAGCTCCACCCACAGTTTTTGGGAGGGTCTCCTGAAGCCTTACTCTTCCTTTATAATCCAGTGGGACCCACACTCTTTCAGCAGCCCTGCCTGTAGCTGCCTGCTGCTATGCTGGAAATTCACCCCCCAACCCCCCAGCCTCCAAACCTCCAACAGCTGTGGCTCTCTAATTGTCCTGAGACCTCCTTCGTGTGTGACTGTCTGTTCCAATCTAAAGAGCAATGACAATACTTCACCATGAATCTGTTATTTTTTTTTCATCATCTTTGGGAAATACATCCTTTGGGATGGATTGAAGGTATTGTCACTGCAGTAATCCAGGACCAGGCAGCCTGTAAACAGAATATTCCTGTTAACTTTGAAATGTCTACAGCTTGAAATAAGGAAAGATGAGAGGGTGACAGCAGGTAATTGGACATGAGCAAACTAGTTCAGTAACTTTACTTGTGTTGCTTCACTATGTCTTACATCTAACAATGTACAATATACAGTATAAAAGTTCATGATGAATATGCTACATATACATTTAGCTAGTGCTGTTATGTAGAGTGATTTCTATTGCAGGCAAAATGACAGAAATCAGACATCAGTGCAGTAGGTTCTAACAGGATGAAATCGCCGTCTCAACAGCAGTCACATCACCATACTGTTAATCTACCATTGATATAACATCAGAAAGTGGATAAGGAATGTCCTGCAGAAAATGTTTGATAAACTCTGATTTTTCTCAATGGCTTCTGGTTCTGTTGGTCTCTCCCCCTACTTTGCAGCAGCTGATGCTTTGCCGATCTCTCCTGTGTCAGAGCTAATATAACTGCCTGTTGCTAACTCCTTCTCCCTCTTGTTTTCTGAACCCACATTCCTGCTCCTCTCTCTCTCTCTCTCTTTCTTTCTCAGGCTGGTATAATCGGCTCTATATAAACTTCATTCTCCGGAGACACATCTTCTTTTTCATGCTACAGACCTATTTTCCCACAATGCTAATGGTCATGCTCTCCTGGGTCTCCTTCTGGATTGACAGGAGGGCAGTCCCTGCGCGCGTCTCTCTAGGTACACTCAAATCCCGCCCCAATCACCTCAAGCAATATAGCACATATTTGCATTGTCTTACAGACATTTCAAAACCCTTCCATGGTTGGAAGCCCATGTGCTTTCAATTGGTAGTATTGAAAGATATGCAGTGACCTGTGCAGAGTAGTTAGTCTCTCATCGAGTTCTGGGTTGATGAAATGTGACTCTCCTGGACCTGGGCTTTCCAAATTACAGCAGATTCCTTGCCCTAATTCTAAAATTGGCACACGCAAAGTGTGCATTTGCACGTGTCTGCAAAGTCTGTGAGGGCTAAGGATGTCACACGTAATATTTTGCTCCGAAAGCGTGCTCACAAGCACCCCCGAGCAGCCCTTGAGTTGCCATTTGGCATATGCAGATAGGACTTCTGCATATAGTAACATGCTGTCAGGGTGGACACTGTTGCGCTTTGTCCAAGTTAGTAGACCAATCAAAGCAGAGAAGAGGCCTTCAAGCAGGAATGTGCTGGTTAGAGCTGACATTGTCTGACCCCTTGTGAACTTTCTATTTCACTGGAAAATGAATTTACAGTGAATTAAATATCTACCGTTAAAAAATGTATATTTGCTAACTTACTGTACCTCTGCCTCTGACAGTGGCAATTATGCCTAGTAGTGCAATCTGATGAACAGGAAGTTGCAAATTGGACTGCTTCCTCTCAACTGTGATTGGTCACCTGAATTGAGCCATTCATGTTTCAATAAGCAAACTCCTGTCTGCTTGGCATACATGAAGCTACTCTTTGTTTTCTTTATTTGAATTAAGGGAATCATGAAGTGGTTGACTATTAGCATGCAACGGAATTTGTGAAGAAAAAAATTAAGGCTAATGTTAGCTAAGAGGCTTTTTGTTTCAGGGGTGCAACACAGGTCCTAAGTTTTGTGGACAATAGGGAAGTGGTGGTATGATATGATGAAGCTGTATCTTTCCATTAAAAACTCTTAAATTTTGCAGCGAAACTGAAGGCCAAACTTACAGCCCTGTCTAGGGCTCAAAATAGTTTTCATGAAATGTGGTAAAAATCACACTGCTTTAGCGGTAGGATGCTGTATGTTGACCTGGAATTCATAGTGTTTTTCCGTGTGCATGTGCTTATCACGCAAGGTGCGTGTATATCTGTGTGTGGACGTGTGTGCATGCATATGTGTGTGTGTGTGTGTGTGCACTAGTGAGCACATGCCTGTGTTTGAGGATGTTTGTGCGTGAATGTCTATACTACTTTGAGTATGACTCTGCTTTCTAAATGCACGTGTATTATTTTGGGTATGTTTGCGTGATTTATATCTCTGTGTGCTTGTGTTTCCATGTGGGTGTGTGCGAATGAATTTCCTGTGCAGGCATCACCACGGTGCTCACCATGTCCACCATCATCACCGGTGTGTCAGCTTCAATGCCCCAGGTGTCGTACGTCAAGGCGGTGGATATATACCTGTGGACCAGCTTCCTCTTCGTATTCCTCTCCGTCATCGAGTACGTCGCCGTCAACTACTTCACCACCATCGAGGAGATGAAGAGGCTCAAGAAGGGAAAGGTCAGCATGAGTTTGTGGGTTATGGGTTCAGAGGTCGCGAGGCAGGAAGCTGCCGGACTACAAATGCAGATTCTCTGTAGTAACAATGTATCATTTGCTATGTGTGGCGTGGCACAGATCTCGCCATAATTGCTACACCATCTCCACATCATAACATACTTTTGGCCTATACTGTGTCTCCCTCTGCTGTCCAATAAGAGAACTCACTGAAATAGTCCATTGGAAAACTGTATTTTGGACATGAAAGCCAGGGCACTATCTCTGAGGAGAATGAGTGGTTCTGATTCATATTAACCTTGAAATCCTGCAAAATACTTTGTGGTTAGTTCACAGAAATTAATGCAACATAATGCACTCAATCACACGAACAAATCATCAGTAAATTCATACGCGTACAATTCTGCTGTACAAGAACCACACTGCATTGCCAATGAGTCTGTGGAAAGTACTTAGTATGGATTTTTCATGTCTTGAGTTCAGTTTCTGAGTTCCACAGAAGGACGAGCTGGTCCTCATAGTTAAACTAATGCAATATCTTGACAGCATAGCATACGATGGCATCCCAGAAGATTCTGTTGTTGCAATTGCTTAACAGTTTTCACATGCCCCATATACTCAGCACAAATTCCATCAACAGCTTGTTAAGATTAGTGAAGAAGAGATTGACAGGCTTGCTCAGAGCCCTGACTTCTCAGTTCAAGCTCATCGAACACCACTGGAGTCATCTGAAAAGGCAACTTTCAGACATCTAGTGGAAAGTCTTGGAGAGTACAGGCTGTTATAGGAGTGAAAGGATGGCTACTCCTGGAGTTCATAGATTGACAGAGTTGCAAAAACTCCAGAATAGGAGCCATTTAGTTTCCATCACCTGAAACTGAGCTGTTTCACTCAGTGGAAATAGTTGGATTTTTTATTCTTTTTCCTGTATGGAAACTTATTAATTCTGGGGGTAAAAACTATGAACCAGTTGCCAATGGTATCAACAAGCCTAAGAGAGGAAATTTTTTGGCACGAGGAGTGAGAAAATGGGGAAAAAAAAAGAGCAATGAACAGGAGTAGTGTGATACATTTCATTCTGGTTTTTAAAAGCACTCTTCTTTATTTTAGGCAGTTTCTCTCAGTGTGAAACTCGGACCCCTTTACATGGGGTTTTCTCTTCCTTCATTTTGGCCTTCAAATCAGTAGTTCACTTTATGGTAATTTTATGTCTATTTCACAGTCATTTGTAAGAGAACTTATACAAGCACACAACGCTTATGCAATTGAAGTAGCCTACTTAAGCTCAACAGCTGAAAAATTGAAGCGTTCCTTCCAGTCTATGGGGCTGTCTCATGGCAAGGTAAAGTAAAAAAAATTCCAATTATACTGGAGTACACTTCAACTAATGTATATCATCTTGGTAGGTCTTTTTAGGGGGTTAGAATACAATTTTACTGGTGACCTATCAACATAAGAAGCTTTTGTGCAGTAATCCATGCTAACCTCTGCGAACTGTATGCGTTCCGATCACCGATTGCGGGTAATGCACAGGCTTTGGATAAGAAATTCATACAACCTCTTTAAAAAATCCAAACTCACCTTTTATGGTGCTAGCAGGCTAAAATAAATGCTTGCTAGTTTTTGTATCTCAATTTTTATGAGGAATGGTGGACAAAACATGGAAGTGGCTTAATGGAAGCTTATCACTATAAATGTTAGTCACTGTCATCGAGCTGTAACTGAGGCTTGGTGACAGTTGGATGGATGCTGAAATACATTTTGTGATTCGCTTCTCATGGTACGACCTGTAACATTATTCTGATATTGCCGAACTTGGTGAGCTATATCGTACCAGCCACAGTAAAGTATTGGACAAGCTTGTATTCAATTGAGTTTCACCAGAAACGAAAATAATGTTTATCCCTATCACCAATCACAATTAATTACAACAGGTAAGAGTTACCTCACAAATAAATGATGATGATGTTGGTTTCCATTCGTTAGATGGACTTTGATAGCCCATATTTTACAAAACCCAAAACCAGTGAAGTTGGTACGTCATGTAAATCGTAAATAAAAACAGAATACAATGATTTGCAAATCCTTTTCAACCTATATTCAATTGAATACACTGCAAAGACAAGTTACTTAATGTTCGAACAGGTAAACTTTGTAATCTTTTGCAAATATTAGCTCATTTGGAATTTGATGCCTGCAACATGTTTCAAAAAAGCTGGCACAAGTAGCAAAAAAGACTGAGAGAGTTGAGGAATGCTCATCAAACACTTATTTGGAACATCCCACAGGTGAACGGGCTAATTGGAAACAGGTGGGTGCCATGATTGGGTATAAAAGCAGCTTCCCTGAAATGCTCAGTCATTCACAAACAAGGATGGGGCGAGGGTCACCACTTAGTGAACAAATGCGTGAGCTGATTGTCGAACAGTTTAAAAACAACATTCCTCAACGAGCTATTGCAAGAAATTTAGGGATTTCATCATCTACGGTCCGTAATATCGTGAAAAGGTTCAGAGAATCTGGAGAAATCACTGCACGTAAACGACAAGGCCGAAAACCAACATTGAATGCCCGTGACCTTCGATCCCTCAGGCGGTACTGCATCAAAAACCGACATCAGTGTGTAAAGGACATCACCACATGGGCTCAGGAACACTTCAGAAAACCACTGTCAGTAACTACAGTTCGTCACTACATCTGCAAGTGCAAGTTAAAAGTCTACAATGCAAAGTGAAAGCCATTTATCAACAGCAACCAGAAACGCCGCTGGCTTCGCTGGGCCCAAGCTCATCTAAGATGGACTGATGCAAAGTGGAAAAGTGTTCTGTGGTCTGACGAGTCCACATTTCAAATTGTTTTTGGGAACTGTGGACGTTGTGTCCTCCGGACCAATGAGGAAAAGAACCATCCGGACTGTAGGCGCAAAGTTCAAAAGCCAGCATCTGTGATGGTATGGGGGTGTATTAGTGCCCAAGGCATGGGCAACTTACACATATGTGAAGGCACCATTAATGCTGAAAGGTGCATACAGGTTTTGGAGCAACATATGTTGCCATCCAAGCAACGTCTTCTTCATGGACGCCCCTGCTTATTTCAGCAAGACGATGCCAAGCCACATTCTGCACGTGTTACAACAGCATGGCTCTGTAGTAAAAGAGTGCGGGTACTAGACTGGCCTGCCTGTAGTCCAGACCTGTCTCCCATTGAAAATGTGTGGCTCATTATGAAGCGTAAAATACGACAACGGAGCCTCCGGACTGTTGAACAACTTAAGCTGTACATCAAGCAAGAATGGGAAAGAGTTCCACCTGAAAAGCTTTAAAAATTGGTCCCCTCAGTTCCCAAACGTTTACTGAGTGTTGTGAAAAGGAAAGGCGATGTAACACAGTGGTTAAAAGGCTCCTGTGTCAACTTTTTTGCAATGTGTTGCTGCCTTTAAATTCTAAGTTAATGATTATTTGCAAAAAAAAAGGTTCTCAGTTTAAACATTAAACATCTTGTCTTTGCAGTTTATTCAATTGAATATTAGTCGAAAAGGATTTGCAAATCATTGTATTCTGTTTTTATCTACGATTTACATAACGTGCCAACTTCACTGGTATTGGGTTTTGTAGTTCATTCTGGATCAGCAGTAAACCTATGCAGTTTGTGGCCACAGGCACAGCAAACCATCATATTAACAAATTTTGTGTACATGTCTTTAAAATTATGAACCCATTCAAGTATGAACTCATTCAATTTGAGGCAGTGCCTTGATGCAATGGAAACAAAATGGCTCCATGATCAGGAGCCCTCACGTCGCAACTCCTTATCCGGGAATACTAGCATCTCCATATTTAACCCAGTGATGTAGGAATGAGATTTTCGATGAGCAGGTGTCCTTATACTTTCAGCCATGTTGGGCATGAATAAATTGACATGTTGGATATTCTTTGGGATATATTGAATATAAAAACACAATCTTGGCAGACACTGTGTGTTTTTGAGGGAAACTGCTGGCATCCACTCATTCCAAGATCAGCTGTTTGCAAACAAAAAACGGCTGCTAAAAATTTGACCTTCTGAACTGGGATGTAAAATTAACTCCCCTTAAGTGTATTTTACTCCTTACCCACACTTGCCAAGACTTCATTCAAGAAAATATTAATAAAACCGAGAAGTACTTCCAGCAGCAGCCAGCAGCATAATGCTAAAGTCTCACCCCCAGTGCACAGCGACCCCTCACACCTCCGGCTCTGCACCCCTCAACCTTGATGAACTGCTAACTGAGTTTGCCGATGATATGCTGGATGGCGAGATAGAGCTGGACTCCGCCATGAATGGAGACGACCTTGTTGTGATTCTGAATTTGCTCATGTTCTGTTTTGCCCTTGACCATGTTCATGCCTTGTTTATTCACACTGACTTTTGTGTATTTTGATATTTGCCATGTCTGACTATTCTTAGAATTATGTATTGGGTTCTGTTTGTATTGGTTTATTCTTGTATTTCTTTAGTATGTACTTTTCCATGTTTTGCATTTTGCCACAGTTACATTCCGGTTCATGTTTTCCATTATGCATTGCACTTTGTCTCCCCCGTCTGGTCTTTTCTCTTGTCATTGCACACAGCCCCAGTCCTGCGTGTTACTCTTCGGGTGATTTATTTGATTCTGGATTTCAACCTTCCTTCCATTCTCGTTTGCTTATTTCGCCTTACTTTTCTATCTTACTAACCATACTAACAGTTTGTTATTTTTGCTAGAAGTTACTAACACCAACTAACATTGTATATAATACTAACTTACTAACCAGCACCAAGATTGTATAGTTTCACTTACTAATTGATTAACACGCTCTCAGCACTCGCCCTGTTCTAGTCTCCGCCTCTTGTCTCTCCCTGATTTCCTTGCATTTTCTGTGGAAGCTCCACATCTGATCATGCTGTCCTTTCTCTAATTATCTATGCACGTTAGAACTCCTTAACTGGAGCTGTATGTCTTTGTATTGGTTTGTCCCGTGATCCCTGTCTGCGTTTTGGCTTCTGCCAAATTGCATGTGATTAGGTTCTCCCTCATGTGCTGCTCCCTTGTAATCAGTCTGACTGTTGGCACCTCTGTCTCTTACCATGTGATCTCCCTGGAAATGTATATTAGGTGTCTTTTCACAGTTAGTCTTTGTCAGATCGTTTTCCTCAGTCTTCTTGTGCCATGCTTCATTCGCCTTGATCACTCAGTGTTTATCTTTCTGACTGGATTTCCCGACCTTTCGATTTTTTGCCTTTGTGATTTTGGATTATTGTTGCATCTGTGTGTTTTGACTTTTTCTGCCCGACCACGAGATCTGTTTGCCGCCCTGGTTACGATTCGGATTACTCCCATTGGATTCTGGTTTTGCTTCTTTGACATACCTGTACCGCTGAACCAGACCCATTTCTGTCCGACTACGATTATTGTGATTGCTGCCCTGGTTTTCAACTCTATTTTTGCCCAACTGGATTGATTTTTGGAGTGTGGACATTGTACATTTGCCTTCAGCCCTGCGGGGTTCCTCCCCCTTTATTAATAAAGCAAGTTCTACTGCATTGCCTGGTTCTCGCGACTGGTTCCTGATCGCACCCTCAGACCTCCTCCTGCGGCTGTTGGTGATGATCGACAGCTAGGGGGCCAACCTCTGGAGTCTCCCATTTTTGTAACACTCACTTGGGGAGAGGGCTTGAGGGAGCATTGCACCTGGCCCACGACATAGCTCGTATCTTTTTTTTTTTTTTTTTTGTAGAGTTTCAAGTTTTGTAAGATGACTGGGGGAAATGCTGCACCATATGACATTTCAGTAGTTGATATGCGGCTCAAACAGGGTCTTGTCGAGGGTTAGGAGAGCAGATAGTGGGAGGAAATATCTTAATTTGAAGAATAGTCCAACGTATTCAGATATCAAATGTTCATGTGACATCTGAAGTCCAGTGACTCATCAATGAAGACCCCCAGGAACTTTGAGGAACTTACCCTTTCTAACTCCTTGTCATTTATTTTGAGACGGATATTATCTGTATGCATTACATTCATATTTGCTGGAAATACAATATTTGTCTAACTGATGTTGAGAGTATTTTTTGCTCTTGAACTAGTTATCAACTTTCTGTAATTCTGCATTAAGTAGATCAAATACTTTTGAGAGAGGAGGTAGAACAGGTATGGGATGATAATTGCTGAAATTGTTTTTATCACCAGATTTGAATATTAGTACAATATTGGTGATTTTAGTCATTTTTGGCACAACAGCATGGAGTAATGATAGGTCGATGCAATGTGCTAGCAGTTTTACAATTATATGTACAACAGCTATCAGAATTTTACTGCAAATTCCTTCAACGCCAGTTGTGCGAGAGCTCTTCAGATTTGTAATTATTACCTGCGTCACCGAAGGCAGCAGGTCTAGGAATGGCTTTTTCACTTCTGGACCCGAACTCTGAAAAATGCTCGGAGGGCAAAAATCTCTTGGGAGAGCGCCAAACTCATCAAATAGAGCGGGTGAAATTTTGTCGTCCATTGTCTTTTTGGCCGTCCGCCCGAAGTAATGACGTTATCAAGATAACTCAAAAAATAATTGGCCCAGGAAGTTGAAATTTGGTATGATGATGTATCTTGACCCAAGGCCGATCGCTATTGAAAATGGGCGCGCTGTGTCAAAATCCAAGATGGTCGCTGCCGTTTTTGTAAAAACGTTATCAAGAGAAAGCAAAAAAGAAGTGTCCTAGGAAGTTATAATTTGGTATGCTGATGTAGTATCCTCACCTAAGGCAGTTTGCTATTGAAAACGGGCGTACTTCGTCAAAATCCAAGATGGCCACCGCAGTATTTGGAAAAACAATGTTCTCGAGATATCGAGTAGGAAGTTATAATTTTGAATGCTGATAATCTTGACCTAAGGCAGGTCGCTGTTGAAAATGGCCGCGCTGTATCAAAATCTAAGATTGCCGCCACCATTTTTGTAAAAGCAAAGTTATCGAGATAACGCAAAAAATGTGTCGTAGGAAGTTCTGATTTGGTATGCTGATGTATCTTGACCTAAGGCAGGTCGCTATAGAGAATGGGCACGCTGCGTCAAAATCCAAGATGTCCGCCGCCGTTTTTGTAAAAATGACATTATCATGGTAACGCAAAAAATAAGTGTCGTGGGACGTTATAAATTGGTATGCTGATGTGTCTTGATCTAAGACAGGTGGCTACTGAAAATCGGTGTGCTGCATCAAAAGCCTAGATGGCCACCACTATGGATCTGCCAGAACAGCGTCATCGCATGGCATGGTGGTTACCACTACTGCCTCACAGCAAGAAGGTCCTGGGTTCGAATCCGGCCTGGGGCCTTTCTGTGTGGAGTTTGCATGTTCTCCCCATGTTCGCGTGGGTTTCCTCCGGGTACTCCGGTTTCCCCCACCTACAAAACATGCAATATAGGAACCCTCCCTCCTGTATGGCTCTGTGTGAATGTGTGGTGGTCGAAGGGGCCGTAGGCGCATACTGTCAGCCTGCCACAGGGCAGCTGTGGCTACAAAAATGTAGTTTACCACCATCAGAGCGTGAATGTGTGAGTGAATGAATAATGCCTCCATTGTAAAGCGTCTTTGAGTGTCCAAAAAAGCGCTATATAAATTGATGCATTATTATTATTATAACTGAAATACTGCTAAGTTGTGCAGTCAGTTGTGCAGTCAATCAATGGTCTGACCAGAGAATCAATGAGTTGGTATGTGCCTGGTACCCCATGTGCTTATAAGCACACCTTAAAGTTAAAAGGGACGAGATTTCCTTGCTACTTCAGTATAGTGGATATCACTATAGCACATTTTCATACCGTTAGTCCGGTCTCTCATTTCTAGAACCCGGGTACACATAAGGTAAATTGACCCTTCGACAGCATTGCAAGGAGTCATAAGATTTATTTTTATTTTTATTTAACCCCTGTTGATGATGTCTTTCCCAGTAAGCTTTTGTTCTATTAGAAGGTCCTGGAGACCATCAAAGTCCTATAGAACAGGTTTTTCAGCTAGCGTGTTCTATAGGAAGGTCTGATGGAACAGCAATAATCTTATAGGACTCTTTTCCATAGAGGTGCTCGATAGGTTTCTAGCATAGATATATATATATATTTAGAACACTAGATTGCTGATGATGTCATATTTACATTATCTAAAGTGAAGCAACCGGCCGCCATATTGATACATTCAACTTCTTCATATAAATGAATGGTTTCCTATGAGGCCAATTTCAAATAAGTCGAGATAAGCATTAAAACGAGCTAGCTTGGTACCCTTAACGTCACGGGGACTGCACTGACTTAGCAGTTAATAAAATTAACAAGGTGGCTAACAAGCTAGCTTCTAGTAATTGACATCCAACGACAATATTTCTTACCTGCATAATATTTAAAACAGTGGACAAGTCACTTTGTCTGCTTGTGGGCTAGAGTTCCAAAAGACAAGGAGGGGAGAAAGGCTTGACTGTTAGAAATCTGGAGAAAAAAACTTTCTCTATCCCCTCGATCCGTGCTGTGCAGCGATCATTTTTGAGAGCAGTGGGCAAAGATGAAGCTTAGTAAAGAAGTAGCCAGAGTTAGCGCTGGCATTAATAAAGCTGGCATTAGCCATATGATTCAATATAAACAATTTGGTTGATGGAAAATGTGCTCAATCAGGGTACAATGAAGTGAGGAAACCAGAGAGTAATTTGATAATGTATACGGACATTCATCAACGTTTCTTATAACAGTGAAAATGTCCAAGCAATTATCTTATCAGATGGAAATTAAAAGCCTCGGTCACATTAACTTAACTTTTTTGCTTGCACGTTAACGTTGACACCGAGTCACATTTCGATCTTCGCTTTGGAAAGTGTGCCGCTTTCCATCCTCCGAAAAGCGCATATTTAGGGAGAAAAAATGTTGCTCTGCACAGTGATACCAAAATAACACCGACTCGCACGCAAGTGTTTTAGAAAATGTAATTTTAAAGTTGGCAAAAATGAATGGGAGTCTATGAGCAAATTTTACTTTCAGGTATATAGGCTCTTAGAACAGATGCTTCACTTGAGCATACCCTATCAGCAATCTAGTATTTTTTATATATATATATATATATATATATATATATATATATATAAATATATAAATCTTTGGTTCCTAGCAAATTCCTATAGAACACACAGAAAATCCGATAGAACATGCTGTTCTACTAAAATGTTCTATAGAGTTCCATTGATGTTCGATAGAGTTCTATAGAATTCCAGAGAAGTTGTATAGAACATTTTTTGCAGGGACGCCAAAATCCTTTCCAGTTTATCTTTGCCATATGGCTGCATCTATCTATCATCATCATTGTCGTCATCAGCATCATAACAATTCACCATCACTCAATCAATGCTAATTTTATTCACCAAAGCATACTTCTACATAACACCCGCGCAGCGACGCAGGTTCAATGACTTCTCACTTGTTTTACGAAGTTCTGTAGTTACGGTAGTTTCAATGAAAACAGATTGCAGATCAATTCCAGAGAGGTAGTGTTTCAAAGAGACCGACAATGATTGGGTAATTTTTTTGGCAAGGTCTTTGCCAATGGAGACAAAATACTTGTTTAATTTGTCGGCGAGATCAGTTAGTTTACCATTTACAGGGTCAGGGAGCACCGATGATTTCTAGCCCCTGTTGAGGACTTTGTTTAGTATTGACCACATTCTTTTGAAAACACCCATGGCTGCATTTTTATTTTCTGTATAATTGCATTTGCTCTTTCTTACTATGTGGGTGAGCTTATTTCTATAGGTATTGTATTTGTTTTTATGATTGTCACTGTCACCGGACACCAACAAGTCAGTTGCCTGTCTGAGAATGGAAAACAGCCCTGTCACTGACCGTTCCCATTGCAGCCACGAATGACCACTGAAGCTCAAAAGCGCCACATTCAGTAACAACAAGCATTTGACAGATTCCGGACGACAAACTAAACTGGTTGTGAGAGGAGGGCTCTTGATGCTTTTTGTTGGCTTTATGTAACCTACTGAATACACCAAAAAAAAAAAACAAGACAAGCATCACTGTCGACATCAAAACAGCTGAATGTTTGTTATTACTGAAGTGCTCAGGGATTAGAATACCACATTATGTACTTTAACTACACTCGTATCTCACTGGAAAAGCAACAAAAATCGATTGATTCTTCAATTCGCCGCAAATACAGTACATACCTCACCCATGCAATTTTAAGAGATCTGAGTATGCTATTTTCAAATAAATAAACCAATCAAATTATTTGAAAACCCTTGTATTCTGTTTTCATTTACATTTTACACAATGTTCCAACTTTTTTGGAAATGGATTGTACTTTTCCGAAGCTATAACAGGTAAAGGATTTGGCATCACACCTTAGGAACGATTTAAAGATACTTTATTTCTAAGTAACACATATGTATTCTCCCCAAGTGAGTGTTACAAAAATGGGAGACTCCAGAAGTTGGCCCCCTAGCTGTCGATCAGCACCAACAGCTGCAGGAGGAGGTCGTCTCCATTCATGGCGGAGTCCAGCTCCATCTCGCCATCCAGCATATCATCGGCAAACTCAGTGAGCAGTTCATCAAGGTTGAGGGTTGCAGAGCCGGGTCGCTGTGTGAGGGGTCGCTGTGCACTGGCGGTGAGACTTTAGCATCGTGCTGCTGCTGGAAGTACAGAGAGGCTCGTTACGACAGCCTCACCCACACAAGCACGTCTGCCTCAGGACCTAACTACTTTACATAATGACTACAACTGCCAATTCAGCCCAATCACGCTCCCCATTTTCCATCCAATCGTTTCATTGCTATGCCACTTTTACCTATGCACTACAATAAGGTCTAGAGGCATTTAGACAGGGAAATTTCAATGAAGGTATTCAAAGAAGTTCAATACAAGACTCAAGAACATCAACCAGAGTGGACAGTCAGCGCTGTAAATATAGAGCATTTGCATCCATAAATTTATACCCTGTTAAATTGTTACAATGCCAAAAATTATGAAACTCGGAGATGTATGCTATTTTCACTCTCTGGTATTGTTGCAAAAACCCCAAAGCTTTCACTTTCAAAACACAAACTGGCGAGCTGTGGGCGACAACTCTACAAACCAAAACAGGCAGACACAGGAGTGAGACATATTCAGATAAGTGCCTGCTAACACAGGTCAAGACCACTTTCAGCAGTGCCATACAGCATCCATCGTTTTGATTTTCACTCCAACCCACGCACATCTCATTCAACGCCATTCCAGAGCCTCTTAAGCTGGTATTTAGCAGAACAAAAGGTGATAATTTGAAGCATAAATAAACCGTGTCAGGGCAGCGAGTCCCTAGGAACAGGACAGATCAGCCCTAAGCCCTAATTTTAAGGGTACTGGGGAGTCTGGGCTGCTTTGTGGGAGACTTTACCTTTGCAAAGCAGCAGGAGGGTCTTGGGCAAGAATGTGCAGTGGCTCGGTGCTGGTGGAGCTCTGCTCTGCTGTACTGGGGCTTCTGTTAATGTTCTGTAGCATCATCTCCTGGAAGGTCTTCACCCTCTCCAACTCAACCAGAGACTCCGTCTTCCCATTCACGGCACCATTCTGCAGCAGACGGACCAAAAGTCACATTTATTCATCCCTGATCCTGGACATCTACCATGCTTCAACTCCACAAGAAAACATCTCAGTCAAGCTAGAGCATGGCCGCCTATGCCTTCTCAAAGAGATTTACAGTCCTTTCAGTTTCCACTCTAACCTTAATTTGAGGTGCCTGATTTGACTAAATAGCTGCATGAGGAGAAGCCCAGCAGATGAAGTCAGATTGTCCTGAACAGACTGAAGACCCACAGGACAGTAGATCTCCAAGCACAGGGTTTGGCAGGTTTAAATCAGGCTGACTTCAGCATTGAATATAGAAATAACACACAGCTGCTGCTCACCTCTGTAGTGCTGGGAGTAGCTGGCTTCTCTTTTCTGGCACTAGTATTACAGCCACTGTCTGCTCCTGTAAATGTACACAGTCCCTATGAACAATCAACTGCAGAAAAACGTGAGCAAAAACCTAACACATGGGAATCATGTCCGAGGGCCAGAAATGTGAAGTCCCACTGTGTATTTTTTCCACATAATTTTACCAATTAGATCCACCTCCTGGTTATTTAACAAATAGTGGGGAGGACTTTTGCAGTCTATGTCTGGACCTCATGCCTCCGGCTACCACACCAAACTGAAGTACATCAAGGAGTAGCTCATGAGAAACTAACCCCGAGAGGTGAAAGGACAGAGGATGAAGGCTCACCAGTGTCCATGTTCCTGCGGATGCGCCGTATCCACCTCTTGAGCGGAGCAGACAGAGGAGCTGGCGACTCCTCAGCCTTCACCTCCTGCACCGTGGTCTGCATTCGAGCCGCCTTCTCCTTCCGGATCTCTTCCAGGGTCTTAACCCGGATCTCGCCGGGGTGCCTGGCAGCGTTCTTGCAAGGGACCTCCTTCTCGGGAGGCCCCTCTTTCCTCCTCATGAGCTCCTCCTCCTCGTTGTCTCTGGACAGCTTCCTCTTTCTCTCCAGCTGGAGCTTGGGGGTCTTCACAAGGACGGCCCCGAGAGGTGTAGCGCTCGACTTTGTGGGGCTGGGGCCCTTAGTTCCGCACCAGTCGGCCTCGTGTAATTGGGCCTGTGCCAGGGACCTGGCCGCCTCCTCCTTTCGAATCTCATCCAGAGATTTGCTTCGGATCTCACCCAGCACCTCCTCCCATGCTGGTGCTGAGAAATCCACAGAGGGCTCAGTCTCACATTCCCAAAGACATTCTTACAACTAACCACAGCCATATTGCATCAGCCTTTATAGCCAAGACAAGACCCTTTGGGTCTAACAGACTCTGTGTATTATTCCATTTAATGCATGTGCAGGTGAGACTACATCATCACCAACAAAAATGTAATGCACTATGCCGTTAATTTTAGACTGTATTACCCAGTGCCAGCACACACCAATGTATACCCAGCTGCATATTGACCAAATGCTAGGACTTTTCTAGAATGCACACGTCCAATCAAGTGTCTACCTTGGGTGAGGGTAAAGCGCAGGGGCTTTACAGAAGACCTTCCTTTCTCCTTATACTTGCTGAAGCCCTTGTTGCACTGCCTTGAGTAAGACATCCATCCAGAGCCCTGGTATGGCCAGGCAGCAGTCTGACCTAAATGAGGTTAGCAAGTGTTTGCATGGCTCCTCAATTCACCACCATTTCATTCTTACCACATCACAGAGGTACAGGGGTTCGGAGTCCCCAAACAACAAACGCAGAAAGTTAAGCACAAACACACAAAACTGAAGAACAGAGGGCAAGCCCCTTCTTCACTGTCTGATAAAAACCGATGGGAAAATGACTTGCGGTTAGTTAGAGGTGATGACATACAACTCGTCGAGCTAATGCTGCTCATTGGCATTACTTTCTGTGAAGAATATTTCCACTGCATTAGCAACATTTTACCTTTATTATTATTGTGATTTTGTTTTTATTATTATTATAAGAATAGTAAAATTTTTAATTTCTTGTAGGACTGAATAATTAATCACAATTGCGAATACATTTCAAAAGTTGCAATAATTGGTCACGCGTGGTTACCCGTGAACACACACTTACCCTTACATGACATTGTGGCGAGAGCAGCAGTCTTCAAAATATTTCGCTGAATATCTACGTCTACACGAAAACGTGAAACCGACTACAAACGAGTATTCTCCGAGGTAGCCACAGGCAGCGATAAGTTAAACATATTTATACAGGTCAATAGAAAATCACGCAACGCAACAGCGGGTTTGCGCAAAATGAGCTGGACGTCATTGTTTTCTGACAGCTCCGTTTCACATGTTCGCAAGATGAGCAGAAACTATAATTTAAAAAAAAACTTACAAGGCATTTTTAAAATCTCTTTTTTGTGACCCTATTGAAACAACTTGGAGTTACTGAAATATTTCCAGAGTGCCACAGAGATTTGTTCTTTTTTATGTATTTCTGCACTTTAGCATGTGTGATTTGCTGCTGACAGGAGATCAGTTCAAACTCATTTTTCATATTTACATGAGGCCTGTCTTTTCACAGTGCTTTGTTGTTCCTTTCTCAGATTTCACTGAAAACTTAAGTCATGATAATTAATACATGTCTCCTTGGCCCACAGTGAAATCAGTCAGTCAATGCACTTCTGTGGTTGAAGGTTTTATTTTTGCTATTCAAAGGTAAAATATAGGTCATTCATATCAATTGCATTAGTTATATCATCTCATCGTAACACCTGGTCTACTCACAGTAAAATGCTGATTGTTAACAGGATTTTTCTGTTTATTGCTCGTGATTAGAGAATAACACAGAAGATAATTAATATCTCAAATAAATTTCATGCTAAATTGCAATATTGGTCCAAAAAACTCGCAGTCAGATTATTTTTCCAAAATCGCTCAGCCCTGATTTATTTAAGTCTATTTCTTTATTTTCATGGTTAATTACACTTACAGTTCACTATGGACATACTGCGCCATCTGCAGGCACGGATTAAGAATGCAGAGGCCCCTGGGCACAAAATTGATCAGATTCCGCTCACTGCCGGCCAAACACGGGAACAACACCAGTCCTCCTACTGGTGACCGGTAACCATCGCTAGCATTAATTTCTAATTAGCAGTTTATTCAAGTCAATAGGACAAATAATGAACTAGTTAGCATGCTAGTGTTTTTGGCCATTAAAGTAATAAGTTATAAGAATAACTGTTGTTGTATAAACTTTAAAAAATGTTTATTTAATGGAAAAAAGCGTTAGCAAGCTAGCGAGCTAATATCTAGCTAATATAGTAATTTATTCCATTGTCTTGAACAGACCGCCAAATAGAACCTAACGCATTTAGTTTCCCCAATAATACGACACTGATATTTATGGGATAAACAGGATCTCAAATATGTAAGCCTGAGATATCAAATTTATTCGACCCGAGCAGTCATTTACGTTTCAAAAATTTTATTGCTCCAGCTCACTCAGTAGAGATCCTCTCGCTTCCTATGACGATGGATTTACGGAACCAACCTTCAGCGGAATATGAACAAGGGTGGACCATATTGTACGAGTAGTCTGATTAATAAATGTATTTATTTTTAACAGCCTTAGAGGTAGTGTTCTGTCTATGGACCAGTCACAGACGGGAGACGAGACATCGGCGCTGCTGGGATGAAGCTGAAGAGCTTGTCTGGTAAGAGAGAAAAAAGGCTCACCACTTCATCCCAGCCTTCCCCAGCGCTCTAGCAAGCCCTGACATTGTTGTTATTTAGCCATGCTGTTCAATCAATTAATTTCATTATTTTTTCAAAAAATAACTTTTTTATTGGTGTCAGCATATAACAAATATAGTGCAGTCACTCAAATATCACCATAGTTTTAAGATGATCAACATCCTAGTGTAACAAAGAAAAAGAAAGACCAACCAATAAAACAGAGCAAAACACAACAGCAAGTCAAAACAAAACACAGGAAAAAAAAAACAGAACCAACCAAAACCCAACCAAAACAAACAAAACAAAAGCATGTGTGTGTGGGGGGAGCGGGGGGAACTTGTCAGGCAAACTGTTAAAATAAACCGCCGTGCCAAAGTGACCGTTTACAAAGGCATTCTGTATATAAAAGTAGGTAGCAGCAGAGAATAAATATAGGTCACTAACAGGCCAGAAATTATTCTGTAGGAGGAGCTGACATGTTGTTAAAATAAAAAATAAGTGATAAAATGACACCATAATACATGACACCTGTCATCTTAATAAATTTATGCTGGTGATTTGAGTGCTCCAGTTTCTTCTTTTGATTTAAACAATAAATGGTTTCCATTCTTTATAAAAGCTGTTAGTGGATCTCCTGAGAGAGAATTTTATATTTTCCAGGCTTTAAAGGACATTTCATCATTCAACCAGACTTGGAAAGGAGGGTGGCTTCGGAGATTTCCATGATTGCAATAACCGTCTTCTTGCTAGGAGTGTTGTAAAGGCAATTATATCTCTATTTTGTGCTGTGCAGTGTAAAGGTTCTGAAGGCACACCAAATATAGCTAACAGCGCGCAAGGTTGTAAAGGTATCTGTAATTCTGTGGACAACGTATCAAATGCAGAGAACCAGAATCATTGCAGTTGTGGACATGACCAGTACATGTGTGCAAGATGTGCCTGGGGCTCACCACAGCAGTCACATTTTGGATCAGACTCAGGATAATTAATTTTGTTTTAATGAAAAAAAAATTCCTGCTTGAAATTTTTAACAGCCTGTCTAGTCACTACATCCTGGTGCCTGACCTGAGTGATTGAAACAGCTAATATTATGGCTGAAATAGGTGGAAGTATTTGATAAGTTTTGGGATTTGTAAACTGGTAACCTACCCGCCACTGAGTCTCCCCCATCCGAAAAATCCGGTATTTTTTCTCAGTATGTTGTCTCGGTTTCTTTTTCTTCTTTATTTTTCTTTTTGCTTCTCCAACGTTTATTGAAGAAGTTTCAAGGTGCAAAAAGTAGAAAATGGTCACCACCAGATTCGACACCACCTGACCACCTGATTCACCTTCATCAGACGCAGCCAGCAAACCAACCATAATTTTTTTGCGTAACTTAGAGTTAATTGTTTCGTATTTTAACAGATATTTGCACACACACACGCGCAATTAATTTATCCGATTAGAAGTAAAAAAAAAAAGAAATAAAATAAAAATAAATAAAACAGTGGGTGCTTGGAGGCCCCCTAGAGGTGAGAGGTCCCTGTGCACCGGCCCACTCAGCCGGTAGTGAATCCATGCTTGCATATAGGAGTTTTTCCATGAGAATGGCTCAAATTAGACTCTGGCTTTTTCACATTTTTTACCAAAATGTATTATTTGTATGAATGCCCCACAGCATTAAGGACATATTCAACTATCAGAAAAACATTTTCCCCACCTCAGGCATTAGCTTTCTGTGATTATTGGCCATTATTTCAAGATGCGGGTACAGTTATTCTTCAACCCCGTTATGTACACCATGGAAGCTCATTGAATATGATCATAAAATGTATTTCTAAAGAAAGTAATATTTTTATATTAATCTGATGTCCCCCACACTAATTCAATAATTGCAAATACAAAAATGACATAAAATCTCACATTTTTGCTGCACTAAAGCCTGAAATGTGCCTATGAGTGAAAGAACTAAAGAAGAGGTCAGGGGAACACCAGATGCAGGAATCCAAAAGCGTTTATTGAAACACCAAACACTAAATGAGAAAGGTTGGCAACAAGCCAGAAATAAAACACTGTGCACATGCACTGAACCAATGGGAAAACTAAGGTACACTGTCCAACGCAGGGGGAAACAGAAATACACACTTCAAGAGTGGCTAAACTAGAAAAACAAAAACTGAACCTAACTAAACTGACGGACACACTGGGAGACATAGACAAGGGGCAGACAAGACGTGGGCGCAGCAGAACACAAGACACGGGAATCGCACAAAGGAAATACTCGGGAAAGCACAGGAGCTGAGATTTCACAGTGTAGCACATAGCAAATACAAAGTTCCGTCTGACGGTCCCTTCTCTCTTTCCCGCTGAAATACCCATGGGAGGCGGCAGGGACTCGGAACGCAATCTCGAATGGAAACAGAAACAAATGGGATTAATAAAACAATAACACGAGAACCGGGTTTACATTAATGAGTCGGGACAAGACACCGAGACAATCAATCAAACTAGACGGTTAAGATTGAGGTAATCTAAACGTGACGAGTAAAAAGCACCATGAGAGAAGCAAAGGAAAGCACAGCTTTAAACGCAGTTAATCAGGGAAAGCTTAGGAAGGAATTACAAAAGATAGAAACACTCGCACTCGCTAATGAGTTAATTAAGGTTAATACTACGTGACAAAATTAAGTGCTGGTTAGGTTAGTACAGGTTAGTAATTATCCTATCAGAGAACACATTCACTGAGAGTTGAGCGAAACACAGAATTAAGCACAAGAGGAAGCAATGAATGAAATACCACAGCCGATTCCGAATGAGGAAACATGATTGGACAACGAGACGCAGGCATGCTCAAGGCTGTCACACGACATCACTGGAGTTGGGCAAGAGAGAATCAATCGTCAGCCGGCGGGAATGACAGCTGAAAAATAAAGCGAGAGTAAGGCACAGGAGAAAAAGAACAAGCACAATGACAAAACAGCACACTTGAGGCAGAAACATAACAGAGCTCTTGTCATTTTTCATCAGAAATGTGGTTTAACTGAAGAATTTTCATCAAAATCAATGATCTTATGATAGCCCTCAACATTTTAGTCAGAAGTCAGCAAACATTTTTTTTTTTATTAAACTTTTTTTAAAAATAATGTATGAACATGTAGGTGTGACGGGGTTGAGACGAGGGTAACGGGGTTGAAGATGGTAACAGGGTTGAGGGACAAATACAACTTTACATAGAAATAGTTGCTTTTTACTCTCAAATTCACTGGATAGGATTTTCTATGAGCATTGTATTTCATTATGTAACCATAAGAAGGACAACAGATATAAATTGCAGTTGAATTGAGTTTTAATAACCTAAGTTAAAAACAACTACAACAACATATTATCTGTCAAACATTGAAAAGTGAATTGCTCAAATGTAACATAATGTGGAGTGTGTGTGTGTGTGTGTGTGTGTGTGTGTTCAGGCGTAAGAGCCAACCCTCATCTGGTCAAATATACTTTTAAAGGCTTCATGAGAAGTGTACTAAAAGGGACCTTGTGCCTGTTACAAACAATTAAACTTGTAAACTGTTGAACAGATAGTTATAATACCAATAATTATCAAACAGTAAATGATTTCAGTGTTTCCGTGTCCGTGTCAGTGTCAGTGTGTGTGTGTGTGTGTGTGTGTGTGTGTGTGTGTGTGTGCAGTATGCATACTGTGCGTTCAGACATAAGAGTCAAGCCTCATCTGGTCAAATATACTTTTAAAGTCCTGTTACATGCACGCATCTCTCCCTTCTTTCAGGATCAGCTTTAAGGCGCCCGATACTTCCTGTGCCTTTCTGCTGCTGTTGTTGGTGCCATATTACTCACAGCTTAAACATGGAGCATAGATCATATTCAGCATGCATGTGGCATAAGAATGTTGATTGAATTTCATAACAACTCAATTAAATAATTGGATTACAAGTATTAAAATCACAACCCCGTCACAATCTCATAACCCCCTTCGCAATCAAACGCGTAACGTGGTTAAGTGTGACGGGGTTGTGATTTTCGCTCAAAATGGTTGCTGCTCTATGTATTCAATACCAGAGAGAGATCACATGGCATGCATGAGATTCAGAATTAGCATATATTCTTTAAATAACTAAAACCTTTTTCATAAGTAATAGTTTTCGATCTTTATTTCATGTTACGGTCTTGAGTCATTGAGTTTGACGACCACGATATCACAAGATGAATGATGAAAATAAAGGAAAAGAAGGGAGAAACTTGCCTGTTTCTCTTGTCCTGTTGACCAAAAGACTTCAGTGATGTCACTTCCTGATGTTCATGCTATTATAGATCATACCATTGGATTTATGGGGGGGAAATCATTAATGTAACGGGGTTGAGGGGTTACTCAGGGACAGAACTAAATAATGTGATTTAAATGAATAATTATCAATTAATTTTGGAAAAAAAAACACCAGCAGGAGAGCACAAACAGATGTTTAGGTTGATATCAAAATGTACTGACTTTTCTTTTACAGTTTTATTTGGCATTTTCAAATTATACTTTCATCAAGGCTGTGAGGGACATGACAAAATACAGCACCCTCCATAGTTATTGGCACCCCTGGTAAGATGTGTTAAAGGCCTTAAAATAAATTCAATTTTTATTGCAGAGGCATACTCTCACACTGAAAATAGTAGAAAAATGTAACCTTCAACTCAAGTGAATTTTAAGGGGAAAAAAATCCCTGACTAAGAAATAATAATTTTTCATAAAATCACCACAATTATTGGCACCCCTAGCAATTCCTAGGAAATAAATGTAATTAAAGTATTTCTGTCATTTTTACAGTAGTTTACAAAGTTGATCAGAGTATCTAGGAACATTTAATTAGTAATTCATCACTTCCTGTTTCCCTGGGGTATAAATACGACGTGACACAGAGGCCATTTCTGTAATCCACTCTTCAACATGGGAAAGACAAAGCAACACACCATTCAAGTAAGGCAGATGGGTGTCGACCTTCACAAGTCAGGCAATGGCTACAAGAAAATAGCCACTCGCCTGCACCTGCCCACATCTACTGTCAGAGGAATCATTAAGAAGTTTAAAACAACCGGAACAGTGGTAAACAAGCCTGGACGAGGACGCAAGGTTATTTTGCCACCATGCACAGTGAGGATGGTAAGAGAAATAAAAAGTTCTCCAAAGCTCACTGTTAAAGAATTGCAACAAATGGTAGCATCTTGGGGTCACAAAGTCTCCAAAACAACCATCAGGCGCTATCTACCAACAAGCTGTTTGGAACGCATGCACGGAAAAAACCTTTTCTCAAAATCATAAATGCAAACGTCTGGAGTTCGCTAGGCGGTACTGGGACTTCAACTGGGACCGTGTGCTTTGGTCAGATGAGACCAAGATAGAGCTTTTTGGCAACAAACACTCTAAGTGGGTCTGGCGGAACACAAAAGATGAGTATGCAGAAAAGCACCTCATGCCCACTGTGAAGTATGGGGGAGGATCGGTGATGCTGTGGGCCTGTTTCTCTTCCAGAGGCCCTGGGAACCTTGTTAGGGTGCATGGCATCATGAACGCTTTGAAATACCAGGACATTTCAAATCAAAATCTGGTGGCCACTGCCCGAAAGCTGAAGAGGTAAGATAATGACCCTAAACATGTGGCCAAATCTACACAGAAATGGTTCACCAGACACAGAATCAAGCTCCTCCCATGGCCATCTCAGTCCCCAGACCTCAACTCCATTGAAAACCTGTAGAGTGATTTAAAGAGGAGAGTGCAGAGGAGAGGACCCAGGTCGCTGGATGATTTAGAGAGATTGTGCAAAGAGGAATGGTCAAAGATCCCTCTTTTTGTATTCTCCCATCTTGTGAAACATTATAGGAGAAGATTAGGTGCTGTTTTGTTGGCAAAAGGGGTTGTACAAAGTATTAACATCAGAGGTGCTAATAATTGTGGCACACATGATTTGATGTAAAAGAATGATTTCTTAATGTGGGATTTTTTTCCCACTGAATAAATGCACTTGAATTAAAGGTTGGATTTTCCTCTTTTTTCATTGTGGACCTATACTATTTAGAAAAAAAAAGAATTTATTAGAAGCTAAAGAACACATTTTAACCAGGGGTGCCAATAATTATGGAGTGCACTGTAGGTGGTGTCAACAGAAAAAACTATATTAATTCTCATAAAAAGATAAAATTTAACTTTTTTTTTACTCTGTATTAAAGGAGACATTTCAATGTATATGTTAATCTGCTAAAATATAAATTTTGGTGACCCAATAGATAAAATACACCTAAAGAGGTGAGAGGGACTGAAATTGTGCCATTTTCATGGAATGACTCATAGATGATGCATTGTCCTCTCCCCGCAGCTTCCAGCCTCCTTCAATGCGACCCAGGCGATGGCTTTTGACGGCTGTTTCCACGACAACGACATTGACCTCCCGTCCTTCCCAGAAATCTCCAGTACTAGTCTGGAACAGCAGGTGGACTCTCAAAATTTATCAGAGCCTCCTCGTGTCCAGGGTACGAGACTGAAGAGGAAAAGCTCTGTCAGGAAGAACATCAACTTCATTATGAGCAACAGCTACATGATCGACTCCTACTCCCGCATTCTCTTTCCACTTGCTTACCTGCTCTTCAACATCATCTACTGGAGTATGTACTCTTAAGCTCCCCTGCTACTTTGGAATATGTACTCTTAAAGGCATCTGATACTTTGGAGTATGTACATTAAACACCCCTGCTACTTTGGAGCATATACTCTGAGACACTCTCGCCATGGTGGAGTACATGTTCCCTTCAACACACCAGCTTTTCAGTAGTGTGCACACTTGTTTGTCTGGAGTACCTATGTGATAAACACAGTTGGTACTCTGGAGAAAGGACTTTTATACACACCTGCAATTCTGGAGTTTGCACTTTTCAAAATGATTTCAACTCCGGAGTACATACTCCTCGATCACTCCAGCTTCTCTGAAGTGAGTACTTTTTAACATACTGGAATCTCTGGATTGTGTACTCTTTGAATATGTCTGCTGCTGTATAGTTAAACTATTGATTATGGTCCATCCAAGATCCTAATTTAATCTAACCTTACCAGGATCTTTGAACATCATGACAGAATACCTAAAGATGGCAGTGAGGATCTTGAAGAGATCTTCATCAAATTGTGAAGCGACTCAGTTTCTTGAAAACTGGAAACCTGGAGGGCCTCTGTGAAACATCGCTGAAAGGTCCTGTTTGGAGCAGTTTCTGAGGCTAATTGATGATTTAAAACATTACAGCTAGTAGGGCTATCTGGTCGGATCAAGAGCAAGTTGATCATTTAATCAGTCAGGTTAGTAAGGTGGCACTTGAACCTCCTGCTACCTTATGAGTTATCTCATTTTAATGCCACCGCTCACTGAAATAAACAAGGGTGAACTCAATGGGTTTTTGTATCAACCCTCAAGATTTCAACAGACTACTTGGACTGTGGTCCATTGCTGGCAAATCAAACCAAAATCACATTATAACAATGAAACCCATTCAATGTACTATTGCAGCTGCTTTGTAATCAGGTCTGAAGAAAAGTCAAATTTACATTCATGAAAACAGATGTAAAACAAAAAAACAGAGCAAAAGAAATGAAGAAATATATATTTATCAATGTACCCCACATCTCAGAACACTGCAACACTAAATTATTCCTCTGTTGAGCATTATATACTCAGCAACAAAAGTTTCTGTGACACCAATATTATTAATTATTTTTCATAACGCAATTATGAAATTGTCATACATGGTGATATCAGACTGAAACAGTACACGTAAACACAACATTGAAATGGAAATCATGAAAATGCGAGAAAATGACTTTGCACGTGAAAATGTGCGTAAATCATGCTTGTGGATGGCAATAAAAGAGGAGAATTTTTGGAATGTTCACATTGTGCCTGATGAACGACGGAAGCATCACTTATCGAAAACACAGCCATTTCGGATCAGGAACTCTACCCTCTAAATGCCAAGACTGTCTGAAAATGATCGGTGGAGGGCCATTGGGATGATTGAATCCGGAACCTTGCAGAGGGAAGTTGCTCATCGCCTGAATGTCCACCGAAACACCATTTGGAACTTATGGCAGCGTCATCAGCAGACAAGACATGTCAGAGACCGTCCTCGCAGCGGCCGTCCACGAGTAACCACTCCCAGACAGGACAACTGGATTCGAACAACCCATCTCCGAAATCGATTCCAACCTGCAACCATAACTGCAAGAACGATACCTGGTTTGAGGCGACTGTCTGCACAGACAATCCGTCGCCGTCTCCGTCATTTTGGCATTGTCCCACGTCGGCCAGCAAGACGTCCAATACTCACAGTACAACACCGACGACTGCGTCTACAGTGGGCACAACAACATCGACGGTGGATCCAACGTCAGTAGGATCTTGTACTCTTCACTGATGAATCAAGATTCATGCTTAACCGATGTGATGGTCGTTTACGTGTATACCGTCGACGTGGAGAACGTTATGCCAACAACTGTGTTCAGGAATTTGATCGTTTTGGAGGTGGTAGTGTCATGATTTGGGGAGGGATCACGGCTAGAAACAGAACAGATTTGCTTGTTATTGATGGAAATCTGACAGGTCAAAGATTTCGCAATGAAGTGCTACGGCCATTGGTGGTACCGTTTTTGATGCAACATGGTCCCGGAATAACGCTGCAACATGATAACGCCAGACCACACGTTGCAAGGATTGTACAGCAGTATCTGATGCAACAACATGTCAATGTCCTGCCATAGCCAGCCAGATCCCCAGACATGTCCCCAATCGAGCATCTTTGGGACGAGATGGATCGACGTTTTGCGGCGGTTGGATAACCCGCTAGCTACACTCCAGGAATTGCGACAACGTCTACATCAGATTTGGAATGACATCCCACAGCAATTTCTGGCACATCTGATTCGGTCCATGCGCCGGAGATGCGTTGCTTGCATCATGGCACGAGGAAGTCACACCCGGTATGGAAGTGTGAAGGTCACAATTGGTTAGACGTCAGACAAGTGCTTCATGACGCATGAAAATGACATTTTTCGTTTTGAGTGACGTTGGCACTGAAAAGTCAGTGTTTCTCCTGTTAAATAAACATATTGATTGCATTGAGATCTTTGCGTGTCATTTATAACATACACATAAATGGTGTCACAGAAACTTTTGTTGCTGAGTATACTTTAACACAATTCTTTTGCTCCAGGACACTACATTGCACTCACCAGTAAGCAAACCCCAGAATGCTACACAGAACCAAATCTGCACATGCTGCTATACTCCCATGTGAAAGACCACGGCTTCACTCGAGAAAAAACAAAAAAAACAAAAACAATCCTCTCAACTTCTGACAACAGCCCACGGTATATGGAGAAGGGAAATATTTGTGTAGCGTATAAGTGTGCCTGAGTATAGGAAAACGAAATTCATGGCTCATTGATCTCTAGGGCTTTTCTCCTTGCTGCTGCTCTGTCCCTTGGACAGTTCTACATCGGAAATATCCATGTCCTAGTGAAGTCTGATTGGTGTTTTTCACCCATGCTGGTGAAGCACTGAATTGTGGGATATCACATGATATCAATAAACCCCACATGGTTGGCTCCTCTAGTGCACCAGAACTGCCAAATTATGATATTAATATGAATGCATAAAAAATTACAAAATGGATGAAGGTTTCAAAAAAGGTTAAACATCAGTGCCTCTGCAATGTCATGTAAGACAACAAAAAATAATTAATACTGAAAATGAAAAAAAAAAAAACCCTCACAATTTGGAAATGAATAAATGCAGTAAAAAAGTACAGTATTTATGTATTTTTAATTTTCTGGTTTGGAAGTTCTGGGCCTCTGTAGTTTCTCATGCATTCTGCTCTTTCAATAATGTGTCAGCTACTTTTGCTTAAAGGATTTTTTATTTTATGTATATTTCCTAATGTAGTTTGTTTATTGCTGTGTCATTTACTATGTGTTTATACTTTGAAGAACTATGTGTATTGAGTAAATCATCTGTCTGTGTATATGTGTGTCTTTATTTATTCCTGAAGGCTACATTTTCTCAGTGTTTGCACTCTTTCCCCAGCAAGAGTTGGGGTGACTGATTATCATAAAAAAGCACCAGTGTCAGTGGTGTTGGTCTGAGCCTGACCAAGTACTGCGTGGTGAGCAGACATATAAATACAAAGTATTAATTAAAATGAACCAAATGAAAATATACCAAAAATAATAATTTACCCGTAACAGTTTGAACACAGCATTTTCACCCAACTCCTGTTATTTTCTCGAGCTTGAGAGATTGGTGTTTAATATAGTCCTCTCATTAGAATAATTGATGAAGCTACTGGCCTCAGCTGCAGTGATTGAAAGTACCTCCAGCTGTGGCCTTGCCTTTTTGTAGGTTTGGTGCTGCCCTCTGGTGGGCAGTACCCTGAACTACTCCCTTCCTGCCACGGGTTACAGACAATTCATTCATATACCTATGTTAGAGTCACCAACCAGCTAAACATGCACATTTCTGACCTGTGGGACAACATGGGAGTACAATGGGATATGATTCACATTTGTTACACACAACACAAAGCAGGACATGATCCAGTTATGTTGCACAGCACTCAGAGGAGAACAGAATTCACACTGGAATGATAATGTTAACTAGGCTTATTATGCACTTCTCAAAGGCATATGTGATTCTTTGCTTTGTGTGATTGCACACTTCACCATGGAGACAGTAGTCTTGTTAGATCTTGTGTGATAACAAATCTGACTTAAAAATGAGTATGATCTTCTTTTTTAGATGTTCAAGTTTTTAAGAAGACTGGGTAAAGTGTTGCACCATATGACATTGTAGTAGTTGATATGTGGCTCAAACAGGGTCTTGTGGAGGGTTAGGAGAGCAGATGGTGGGAGGAAATATCTTATTTTGAAGAATAGTCCAACGTATTTGGATAATTCACATAACAAATGTTCATGTTGCATCTAAAGCTTCGTGACTAATCAATGAAGACCCCCCTGGAACTTATCCTTTCTAACTCCTTGTCATTTATTTTGAGACAGATATTATGTGCATGCATTACATTCATAATTGCTCAAAATACAATATAATTTGTCGAACTAATGTTGAGAGATAATTTGTTACACTTGAACCAGTTATCAACTTTCTGTAATTCTGCATTTAGTAGATCTTGTAGTTCAACTGGGTTCTTGCGTGACAAAAACAGATTGGTATCATCAGGAAACCTTATGTAGTATTTTAGATGAAGTTGCAAAATCGCTAATAAACTGTATAAAAAGCAGCAGCCCCAAAATTGAGCCCTAGGGGGCCCCATATTTGATGTCCTGATATGGAGATTTATAATCATTAATATGCACATATTGTTGCCCTCAAAATAGTTCCTGAACCAGTTGAGCACAGGTCCTCTGATTCCATAATGGTAAAACTTTCAATGTAATATTTCAAAATCGATAGTATCAAAAGCCTTTGAGAGGTCCAGGTAAATGCCAATTCGAAAATCACCTTAGTCGATGGCATCGTGAGTTTTTTTTATAAGATCCAGTATTACAGTGCAGGTTCAGGTTGTACTCTTTTTCCTGAAACCATACTGGGAACCAGTGAGAATATTTAACTTGTCGAGATAGTCACTCAATCTGCTGTACAATACTCTGTCAAATACATTTGAGACAGTAGGTAGAACAGATATAGGACAAGAACTGCTGAAATTGTTTTTGTTGCCAGATTTGAATATTGGTACAATTCAGGCGATTTTGGTCATTTTTGGCTCAACAGCATGGAGTAATGATAGGGTGATGCAATGTGATAACAGTTTTACAATTATATTCACAACAGCAATCAGAATTTTACTGCAAATTCCTTCAACGCTAGTCATGCGAAAGCCCTTCAGATTTGTAATTATTTTATGAAGTTCTGTAGTATCAGTAGGTTTCATGAAAAAAGAGTCCAGATAATTTCCAGAGAGGTAGTGTTTGAAAGAGACCCCGTAGGATTGGGTTATTTTTTTCGCAAGGTCTTTGCCGATGGAGACAAAATACTTGTTTAATTTGTCAGTGAGATCAGTTAGTTTACCATTTACAGGGTCAGGGAGCACCGATGATTTCTGGCCGCTGTTAAGGATTTTGTTTAGTATTGACCAGGTCCTTTTGAAAACACCCATGGCTGCATTTATATTTTCTGCATACTTGCATTTGCTCTTTCTTATAATGTGGGTGAGCTTATTTCTATAGGTATTGTATTTGTCTTTTATGATTGTCACTGTCACTGGTCCCCAACAAGTCAGCTGACTGTCTGAGAATGGAAAACAGGCCCTGTCACTGACCATTCCCACTAATGGCAGCCACGAATGACCACTGAAGCTCAAAAGCACCACATCCGGTTACAGCAAGCATTTGACAGATTCCGGACAACAAAGTAAACTGGTTGTGAGATGAGGGCTCTTGATGTTTTTTGCTGGCTTTATGTCAGCTATTGAATACATACACAAAAAAAAAACAAGTCAAGCATCACTATAGGCACCAAAAACAACTGAATGTTCTTTATTACTGAAGTGCTCAGGGATTAGTATACCACATGTTGTACTTTATGTCCACTCGTATCTCACTGGAAAAGCAATAAAAATCAATTGAATCTTCAATTCCCCACAAATACAATATATATACCTCATCCATGCAATTTTAAGGGCTCTGAGTATGCAATTTTCAAAAAAAAATATAAAGTTCAAATGATTTGAAAACCCCCGTATTCTGTTTTCATTCACATTTTACATAACGTCCCAACTTTTTTGGAAATGGGATTGTACTTTTGCTAAGGTGTAACATTAGCTTTATTGGTTTTACAATTTAGACAATGTTACAACCAACAAGCTTAAAGTTCACAAATATAAACAAAGCAGGCCAGGTTAAAACACAGAAGGAAAATCCCCATAAATCACACCAATTAAATACTTACAAATTAATATTTCAAAATTCATCAAAGGCCAAAGTTACAAAAGAGTTACCGGTCTAGAATTAAGATAATAAGGAGCAGAAATGAATATAGCACAGATGTGAAGTACACACAACTTAATAGCCCACATTACCATTTTAAATTTGCCAAAAAAATAAAATAAAATAAAAGGAAAAGAAAAAGGATTTCATTTTAATTAGGAAATCAAGAAAATACAAAAAATGTTATGGTCAAGAAGGAAGAGAAAGAAAGCAAGACACACATACTCACAAAGACACATTGTACTTTTACTACAAAACACGCAACAACCCCATGAAGTACTTCAACAGAACAAATAAAAATAACTGGCCCATACAGTATAAGGTGCTAAGGTGTAACAAGGTAAGGATTTGGCATAACACCTTTGGCACGCTTTAAAGATATTTTATTTCTAAGTAGCACATATCTATTCTCCCCAAGCGAGTGTTACAAAAATGGGAGACTCCAGGGCCCGATTCACAAAGCATCATATCTTACCACTAGGAGTACTCCTAAGTCGCGCTAAAACATTTTATGTAGGAGTAAAATCTTAAAAGTTATTCACAAAACCGCTGAGAGCAACTTTTAGTAAAGAAAACTGGTAACTCCTAGAATAGGAGTAGCTCTAAGATAGGTGGGAGTAATCTCCGTTCTATTTCATACGTGTTCCGCCCTCAAACGGGCTTCGCTATTAGTTACCCCAACGAGGCTCCGCCTCGGTGCCTGAGAAAGAAAATTGAACTCACCTGCTCCGTAGGAGGGGGTAGCATACTCACCTCCCATAAAGCCCCGGCGTTGCCTATGCTCGTCTCCCTTTTTCACTCAGCCTCGAGAGAATTAAGAACTCATAATTATTTATGTGTGAAATGGATAAGCTGTGCCAGCAGTGTGCCTCCCAGATGGTGTCCGAGGATCAGCATGACGACTGCTTCGTCTGTCTGGGCTTGCGGCACCATGGGGAGGCAGGTTGCTGTGCTGTCAGCGCAGTGCTCCCCCGGAGGAGCGTGAGCATCGGCATCAGTTGTACGGGCCGCACGCGCCCTCCGGGCCGGCTCGGGGCCAGTCCGTGAGCTGGTGGCAACGGTCCGCTCTAAGCCCTGGGACGCGTATGATAGAAGGATGATTGTGGTGTGTATGAGGAGGACCCGACGACCCTCTTCTTGGACAATGAGCCGCCCCCCGAGCATCGCTATCCGCTGGACGACCTCCCTGGGTTATTCCAGTCCACGGTGGAGAGGATGGAGATGCCCCTACCACCGCAGCCCTCCAGTGATCAGGCTGGCGAGTTCACTATTGGTCTGCTGGCTCAGTCGACGTCGAAGCCGCGCCCCAAGGTGGATATGTCCCAGGATGGCGCTTTGGCTACGCAGCGGGACTGGAGGAATCCGATTGCCAAGTCCCCAGCTATGGCGCTTGCACCGTATTCGAATGTGGAAGATTGGGAGTGGGATGTCGGAGTCCCGGCCGTTTAAGATGCGGTGAGATGGTGTCTGCTCCCAACCGCTTCCGAGAGGGACAAGATGGCGGCGGTCCTCTTTGACCGAAGTTATGGTAGCGCAGCTCAGGTGGTATCGCTAGCTATCAATATGGCCTTCCTCGTCGGAGCAGCTGGGCTCGCACATACGCCTGCAACAGCAACCCCGCAGGCCCAGTGTATCCCAACCACCGCCAAGTCGCCACCATCGCCGTTCTTTGGACGACCGGTCATCCCTGGCGTCGAATTAACCGATCCTGAGCCTCGACGCCCTTTACTTCAGCCACAGCAGCCGCCGGAAGTGCACCAGAGGTGCGGCGTCTGGTCGTGCAGCGCCTGGAAAGTGTCTTTTTAGTATGAGGTCTCTGGGTTGTATTGCACACACTGATACGCTGGCTGTTTCAGGTGTTGGCACACAAGGTAATCTGGTTCAAAGGGGTTTAGCGAGACAGACATTGAGCGCGAGGCTCGTGTTTTCTCTTCGCATCCACTAAACTCTGATCCTCGAATCGGACTCTCCAGCTAATGGCTTGTTTAGGAAGCACTGGCTAGCTAGTCGCCGGCAGGGGTGGCGTGGTCCTACCCGTGGAGGTAGCACACGATCAAACTCCGGGGTTAAACCAAAACTTAACCCTTCCATCAGTCTGTGTTGGCTCAAATCAAAGTGAAGCTCTTTCTCCTGGTTCAGTACCAGTGAGAAAACGATTGCAAATTGAGGCAGACGGCCTGCACGAATCCAACGCTACTAGCTGGGCTGGCTCCAGCAGAGTGTTTGGTGTAGGTCAACTGGTTTACTCTTCCAGGGTTGCACGATTTTTTTTTTTTTTAAACAAGTAAACAAAAGGAATACAAAGATATAAAATTGTTACATAAAGCATAAGTCATAAGATAACGCTAGGGGGTAGGAATCTATACAAAGATTTTCAGTAAGGTACAAGCCGTCACAGTTTTAATTGCCTTTTGATTTGTTGAGTGTTGAAGAGAATGAATATATTGTCTGAACTCTTTGCTAAACGCAATGAAACATGATTTTTTTACCTATAACTTTGCACTTATGTATATGAAATTTACCCATTACAAGAATTAAATTTATAAAAAATACTGAAATATGTGCCAGCGTGTCGTTTTCCAAAAAACCAAACAGAACATTCTTCCACATTAAAATAAATCTTTTGTCAATCGATTCGATAATCAGAGCAGATGTGATTTGCCAGAATCTTTTTCACTATAGGGCAATGCCAGAATAAATGCACTACAGTTTCAGGACACTTATTACAGAAAATACAGTTCACATCAATATCAATTCCAAATTTTGATTTAATGTATTGTTTGGCAGGATAGCATCTATGAATAAGTTTAAAAGAAATTTCTTTTACCTTATTTGTAATTAAAAATCGATTAGGCAAAAGCCATACCTTCTTCCACACCAGGTCATCAACAAACCGTTTCCAATATGAAATCACATACGGTAGTGTAGCTACATCTCTTTGAAACAACGTTCGTATGGATTTGTTATTACCCAAATTACTAGAAAAGCAAACTTTTCCAATGGGAGTGCATGTTGGAGATAACAAGGGCAATTGCAGAGCATTGAGTCTTGGTTGAGATCTAAATAGCATACAGACACCAGAGGGTATTGCGCCAATAACTTTTTCATAATCTTTAAGTGTTACAGGAATTTTATGTACTTGCAAAAATTCTTCGTAAGTTAAAAGACCGATTTGATTAAATAGTTGATCTACCAATACAATATTGTTATTAAACCAGTGTTCTAAAGAGATTTGTTTTATATAGAATGTCCTTGTTATTGCATATGTAATAGCTATGAGGTGAGAAATTGTGTTTGTAGATGAGAGTCCATGATAGGAAGGCCTGGCGAAGAAAAGCAGACATCTTGACAGGGATTTTTTCAATATTATAGTTACAGACAAGAAAAAAGTTGAAACCACCAAGCTTAGACAGTATCTGGAGAGGTACTATATTCCAGATGGAGGTAGGGTTTCTGAAAAATTGCCTCAGCCAATTAATTTTAAATGTTTTGTTTAAAGTGTGAAAATCCAAAAACTTTTACCCACCATTTGTCATGGTTTTGCCCCCGCCGGCTAAAGGCAACAAGCCGGCGGGCACTGGGACCATGTACCCAAAGAAGGAGGGACCCAAGAGCACAGGCTGAGTAAAATATAAATAAGATTTAATTTTAAAATCAACAACCGAATGCCCGGGGGGGCAGCGGCAAAAGGGCTCCATAAACACACGGCCAACATACAGACAAAGCCTACAGAATCCCACTGCACTGAATAACTGCCAGTGCAGCTCTTAAATACTCTTGCAAAGCACCTCCACCTCAACGAGCAGCAGCTGTGGCTCGTTGAGGTGGAGGTGCAAACAGGAGAGGGGAGGGCCTGCAGGGCCAGACCATGACACCATTATCGTAAGAGTTCATGATAACCGAGTTCTTTATGTAATGGGTCCCATTTTTCCAAATAAAATTAAAAAGTATTTTGTCAATTTCCTTGAGTAATTTGTTATCCATTTGCAAGGCCAAAGCAACATATGTCAATCGGGATATTCCCTCTGCCATCGTTAATAGATCTCTGCCTCTCAAAGAGAGATACTTTAAGAGCCATTGATTAAGCTTTTTTTTGTTTGTTTTCTGAATGATAGGATCAAAATTCAAGGAAATTCTCTTTTCCATATCTTTAGTGATTACTATACCTAAATACTTGACTTCATTTTTTATTGGAATACTGAAAAGGGCAGATATGGAGCACTCCTTAATAGCCATAAGTTCACATTTATCAATATTCAAGTGTAGGCCAGAAGCCTTTGAGAACTCCTCAATTACTTTGACCGCACGGGAAATTTGATTTTCATCCTTTAGGAATAAAGTGGTGTCATCTGCCAGTTGAGTTATAATTAGTTCATGACCATTAAGAGAGATACCTTTCACGCTAGCTTTTATATGGGCAGTCAAAAGTTGGGCTACTAACAGGAAGAGGTAAGGGGAGGTGGAGCAACCTTGCCGTATGCCTCTAAACACATCGAATCTAGGGGATGTACCACCCATTAACTTAATGGAACTATTGCTGTTCTTATAAAGAGTTTTAATTGCTGTTATGAAATAGTTGCCAAAGCCAAATTTTAATAAAGATTGTAAAATGAACCGATGCTCCACAGTATCGAAAGCTTTGTAGAAGTCTAAAAATAAAATGAAGCCATTATCTTCAATTAGTTCTGTACAATCCAGTATGTCCAGAACAAGTCTAACATTATTTATTATGTGCCCTTTTCTCATGAATCCTGATTGTGTTTCCTCAGTAACCGATTCCAATACTATTTTAAGTCTTTTAGCCAAAAGAAGAGCAAATATCTTGTAGTCATTATTAAGCAAGCAAATTGGACGCCAGTTGTCAATAAATAGCTTATCTTTATCGGGCTTGGGGATTAAAGTAGTCAATCCTTGTGTCATGGTGGTAGGTAGACACTCATTTTCTAAGGATTCTTCAAACACTTTAAAAAGGAAAGGAGCTAGTTCCTCAGTAAAGGCTTTATAAAATTCTGAAGTTAATCCATCCGCTCCCAGTGATTTATTGTTTTTTAGAGAATGAATTGCATTTTTATTCTCCTCAAGCGTGATTGGTTTATCACATAACTCCTCTTCATTTTTATCAATAGGTTTAACTGTTTAAGAGTTTAAAAAGTGGTTTGTTGATGTTTGGCAAAACTTGGAGCTATATAAATTCTGATAAAATTGACTACAATAACTAGCAATGACTTTATAGTCTTCTGTAATGGTATCTTTAATATTTAGTCTATTAATATTATTGTTGTTTGAATTATGTTTTTCTAAACTAAAAAAGTAATGTGAATTTTGTTACCCTTCTTCAAGCCATTTTTTTCTAGATCTGACAAATGCACCTTTCACCTTTTGACTGTATAGTTCATTCAATTTTACTCGCAAGCTAGCTAATTCCAATTACTCCTCCTCTAATAATGCACCTGGGTTCTTGCGGGATAAACTAGAATTTCTCGTTATTATGTTAGATTCTTCATCTCTTCTAGACTTGGCTTTAATACTACCAAATTTTCTTCAGAATTTTCCAATCTCGAACTTTAGAAGTTCCCAATTGTTTCCAAAACGGTTTTCTGCATTGGCCTTGCATGAATAATATGAAATCAAACCTTTGACCTCTTTTTTAAGTTCTTCAAATAATAATAATGAACTATTTAATTTCCAGTAACCTGCAGCGGCTGCACATGTATTATTAGAGGACAATTTTATTTTTATGGATATTGCCTTATGATCTGTTAGAGGAGTGGGTAATATATCAACGTTAGTAACACTGCTGCTAAGACTTTCAGAGATTAACCAAAAATCGATCCTTGATTGCCTCGAGCCAGTTTTATTACTCCATATGAATGACTTATTATTAGGATGCAATACTCTCCAAATGTCTATGAGACTATATCTATCCATTAAGGCTTTTAGATTAGTATTCAATCTATTTAATGGACCAGGAGGCCATTTGTCTGCATTGCCATCCAAAATACTATTAAAATCCCCTCCTAGCAATAGAAAGGCATTCGGGAATTTAGCTAACCAGCCAATCAAAATGTTCTCTATGGTTGAAATGAGAATATCATTTTCCCTATGTGAATTGTATCCATAGATATTTGTCACGATGAATACCATATCATTGCATTTACAAACGTTTGTAATTACTTGGCAAATAAAATGACCAGCTGGATCACATTCTGTAAGTAAAACATCACCATTAAACCGATTCTTTAAAATTGCCATGCCCGCCAAACGTTCAGAACCATGAGAAAGCCAAATAGAATTACCCCACTGTCACCTCCAAAAATTAGCATCATTTAAAACAGAATGAGATTCTTGTAAATAAAACAAATCAGACTTTAACTGCTGAGCAAAAAGAAATAAAGCTTTACGATAAGATTGTTACGTATTCCCCTGGCATTAAGAGAGATAAAGGATAAAGTAAACAGATTAAAACGAACAGAGACAGAAGTATATACTCCGTGTTTGCTTTTAAGATTAACTAAACTGGAACGCCCGTATTGAGATCCGCACCAATTTGATGTTAAAACAAAAAATGTCAAGTTTAATATTTTAACAAAGTTGACTGTATCTTTTTTTTTCTCTTTTTCCCCCATATCTTTTCCCTCAATTCTACTTCATGAAAAAGTGAGACAGAAGAGTAAACATATGAATTTTTAGGTTGGGTGTTTTTTTCCCCCCCCTCCTTTTTCCCCTTCTAAGTTAACCATCTTGAAGCAAATAGGCAAAACAGCCCTAGTAATTAAGTGATAGAGCTGCAAAGTTGTGTGATAAGGAAAGCAACCCTCAATAATGGAGTGAGCTCCCTTAAGATGTCTTGAGTTCAGGTAAAAAAAAACCTGAGAGTGTCATGGTTCTGGTTTTTGATCATGTATTATGTGCTGGTTTTGTGTTTATGACTATTGTCTTTTATTCATTCTTTTTGGTTTTTGTAATATTCTGGTTTTTGGTTCATTCCATGTTTCAGTTCCATTGCACTTGTCTCCCCTGTCTTGTGATCTAGTTGGTTCAGTCCGTCTTCCCTGTCTGTGTGCTCACTGACTTCGGGTGCTTTAAAGGCAGTCTGGTGTTTAAAACATTTCTTCGTATCTCGTTTTCTCCCTTCACTCTTCTGTTCTGATTACTAATGAGACTAACACTTGTATTATAGTATACTAACACAACTAACCATGTATATATAGATTCGATTACTAAATTACTAATGAGCACTCTAGTTTACGTTTTAAAACCGCACCGCTACTAATAGACTATTTCCCTCTTCGCAGTCGCCCTGTTGTATTCTCCGCCCCTTTTGCTTTCCACCGTCCTCTCCCTATGTTCAGCGAGAATCTCTCGCACGTGCTTAATTACTTTCCTGCTCTTGTTATTTGTGCACATAGAACTCCTGGACCGGAGCTGTTTAAATGTCATAGGCTGTCTGTGTGATTCCCGTTCGTATTTCGTCTCTCGCCAGTTTTCGTGGTAGGGGTTTCCCTCATGTGATTTTCCCGATGTAATTAGCCTCATTCCCCACAGCTGATCTCTGTATAGCATGTGACCATTCCTGTGTGTATCTTAGGAGTCTTTTCACTCACAGCTCTTGTTAGAACGTTGATCAATATTTCTTTGCGCAGAGCTCCTTGTATGCCATTGATTGTTGTTTTTATTCTACTGGATAGTCCGACCCTGATTCTTGCCATAGCCCTGTTTGTACTGTTTTTGCCTTTCTGGATTTTGACCTATTTTTCTATGACCACAAGTTCTGTGTTTGGATGCCCTGTGTATGACCATTGGCTTTGCCCATCGACTACGACTTTTTGCCTATTGTTTTTGTACCTCTGCCCATATGTCTTACTGGTTCTGACCCCGGCCTGTCAAGTCAATACTGTTTTTGGATTTCGTATTGTGGCTTGGCAAGTCCTGTGTTTTTTGGCTTTGACTCGGACTTCATTAAAGGCATACGTTTTTTGGATTTCTGTCTCTCGCGTGTGGTTCCTGAACTGTACCTCACAGAACGTTTTGACCACGATGGAACCAGCGAGAGATTCCAAGTTACGAGAAAGGTTGGCGGACCAGGCCGTCAGGCTGGAATCCCAGCAGCAGCAGTTATTAGCTGTCGTCCAACACCTGCAGACCATGATGCACCAGATGACGGACCTGGCTTCAGCGGTAAGAGTCAGCCCACACTCACCACCTGTTTCTCCGCTGCTACCCCTCCTGCTCCTGTGCCAGTGCCTGCTACTGCCCCACCTCTTCCAGTCCAAGAACCACGCCTATCTCCCCCTGAGAAGTTTGACGGTGAATCTGGGTCCTGCCGCGCCTTCCTGAAGCAGTGTAAGCTGATTTTCAGTCTTCAGCCTGCCACCTTCCCCTCTGAGCAATCCCGCGTGGCTTACATCATCACGCAGCTAACTGGGAGAGCCAAACTGTGGGCTACGGCCGCCTGGGAGGCGAGGCTACCCTGTGCCCAATCATCCAGCCTGTTGGAGGAGGAGATGAAGCGGGTTTTTGATCGATCCAGGCACGGGCATGAGGCTGGTCGAGAGCTCCTCCACACACGCTAAGGTAATCATTCTGTTTCTGATTACGCCATAGATTTCCAGACCCTGGCTACGAACAGCGGGTGGCAGAAGGGGGCACTGTATGACACCTTTTTGAATGGTCTGGCTGAGAGGATAAAGGACGAACTCCTTACTCGTGAGCTGCCTGAAGAGCTGGAGGCTCTTATCAGCCTGGCCATTCGTGTGGACGCACGTTTGGAGGAGCGAAGGCGGACAAAGCAATCCAGCGCTTCTCCGGACCCCCCCCATCGTGACCCATGCTAGACAGCAGCCTCCTCCCCTTACATCTGCAGTTCCCAAGACCGCTCCTGAGAGGGATCCTAGGCAGAGGAACCGAGCCAGACTGACCAAAGAAGAGCGGGAATGCAGGTTCAGGGAGAGGGCCTGCTTCTACTGCGGCGAGGCTGGACACATCGTCTTCCAGTGTCCAGCCAAGGGTCAACGCACACCCAGGAAGACAGGGCCACGAGTGGGCATAACTCCAGTGGAAACCTCCTCCATCAGTCGTACCTGTGTACCCATCAGTGTGGAGTGGAAAGGGGGGTCCAAGCAAACCACTGCCCTGGTGGATTCTGGAGCTGAAGCCAGCTTCATGGACACTGAGACGGCGCGCAAGTGGGGAATACCTCTGGAAGAGGTTTCAGGTTCTCAAGTGGCTAATTCTATTAACGGTCAGAGGATCGGCCGTATTACCCACTCCACTGCCCCCATCAAACTGTGCGTCTCAGGCAACCACCAGGAAACCATCAGGCTGAACCTTATTGACTCCCCTCACTCCCACGTTATTCTGGGCCATCCTTGGATGGCTAAGCACAAACCCGAGATTGATTGGGCTACCCATGAGATTAAGGGTTAGAGCCTCAATTGTTCAGTCTTGTCTTGCTGATGCCCATGTTCATGTTCATGTTCCTCCTCTTGCAGAGATTCCAAGTCTGGAGAAAGTTCCACAGATTTACCATGACCTCAGGGAGGTGTTTTGCAAGACCCGTGCCACGAGCCTACCCCCTTATCGCCCTTACGACTGCGCCGTTGATCTCAAGCCAGGAACCATGCCTCCCAGAGGCCGTCTATTTTCCCTGTCCCGTCCCGAGACTCAAGCTATGGAGAAGTACATAAGTGAGTCCCTCGCCGCCGAAATCATCCACCCATCCTCCTCTCCTGCGGGAGCGGGCTTCTTCTTTGTGGGTAAGAAGGACGGGTCTCTTCGCCCATGCATTGACTATAGAGGCTTCAATGAGATCACTGTTAAGAATCGATACCCACTACCACTCATGACCACTGCTTTCGAGCTTCTCCGAGGGGCCTCCGTGTTTACAAAGTTGGATCTACGCAATGCCTACCACCTGGTCCGTATCCGTGAGGGGGATGAGTGGAAAACGGCATTGAACAACCCCACGGGGCACTGGGAATATCTAGTTCTTCCCTTCGGGCTTACTAACGCCCCAGCTGTATTCCAGGGTCTGGTTAATGATGTATTGCGGGATATGATTAACAGGTTCGTCTTTGTATACCTTGACGATATTCTAATTTTTTTCCAAGACCCTGGAGGATCATGTGAAGCTGGTGCGTCAATTCCTTAAGCGCCTACTAGAGAACCGTCTGTTTGTGAAAGCTGAGAAGTGTGAGTTCTCTGTCTCCACCACGACTTTCCTGCCGTTCGTTATCTCAGCCGGTGCCATTAATATGGACCCCTCCAAGGTGAATGCTGTCACAGATTAGTCCAGACCCACAGATCGTAAGTCACTACAACGTTTTTTGGGATTTGCTCATTTTTACCGGAGATGCATTCATAACTATAGCTTTGTAGCTGTTCCCCTTACTACAATAACTTCCAGTAAACTCAAGTTCCAGTGGAATGAGGAAGCGGAAGTAGCCTTTACTAGTCTCAAGTCACGTTTTACCACAGCCCCTATCCTTTCAATCCCCAATCCTGAAGCCCAGTTCATTGTAGAGGTTGACGCTTCTAACGTTGGCATCAGAGCCGTTCTGTCACAGAGATCAGAAAAGGATCATAAGGTTCACCCATGTGCTGTTTACTCTCACCGTTAAACCTCCACAGAACAAAACTATGACATTGGCAATCGGGAGCAGCTGGCCGTCAAACGAGCAGTGGAGGAGTGGAGACAATGGCTAGAGGGCGCCAAACTCCCGTTTCTCGTCTGGACCGACCATAAAAACCTCGAATATCTGCAAACTGCTAAGAGACTGAACCCTCGACAAGCCAGGTGGGCGCTCTTCTTTTCGTGTTTTAATTTTCATCTTGCCTATCGCCCAGGCAATAAGAACATCATGCCGGATGCTCTGTCTCGGATTTTTGAGCCCACAGACAAGGAACCAGTTACTGAAACTATCTTGCCACAGGAAGTTTTTGTCAACGCCATTGCTTTGGACATTGAGAAAGAGGTGAGAGATGCTCTCACAGACTCTGCAGCTCCCAGTGCATGCCCCACTAATTGCCTATTTGTACCTGTCTCCAAACGTCCCCAAGTTTTGAAATGGGGCCATGCCTCTAATCTGGCCTGTCACCCTGGCATCAACCGCACCATAGACTTTATTGCTCGTCGCTTCTGGAGGCCTGAAATGCGGAAAGAAGTTAGGGACTACATCTCTGCCTGCTCGGTCTGTGCCCAGTCCAAAGTCTCTCACCAGCCCCCTCAAGGTCTTCTTCAACCATTACCCACGCCCCATCGCTCTTATTCTCACATTTCACTAGATTTCATTACTGGCTTACCTCCCTCTAATCACCATAACACTATCCTCACTATTGTTGACCGATTTTCCAAGGCTGTTCACTTCATTCCCCTCACCAAACTACCCACTGCACAAGAAACTGCCACTCTACTCATTCAACACGTCATCCGTCTCCATGGCATCCCCACGGACATTGTATCTGATCATGGTCCCCAATTCGCTGCCTGATTCTGGAAAGCCTTCTGCACTTTACTCAGCACTTCAGTTAGTCTTACATCAGGTTTCCATCCCCAGTCTAATGGCCAGACCGAGCGGGCTAATCAATGTATTGAAACTGTCCTCAGATGTCTTTGTGCCAAAAACCCAGCCTCCTGGAGTCATCAATTACCATAGGCCGAGTACGCCATCAACAGCCACACCTCCTCCTCCTCCAAGCTGTCTCCTTTCGAGTGCTGCATGGGATACCAACCGCCACTGTTCCCCAGTCAGGAGGAGGAGGTAGCCATCCCGTCTGCACAGGCCTTCATCCGCCGATGCAGACGCACCTGGAGAACTACTCGCGTCACCCTGCTGAAGTCGGTGGCTAGTATGAAACGCCTGGCGGACAGAAGGCGTGCTCCAGCTCCCAACTACCAAGCAGGACAGCGCGTTTGGCTGTCCTCCAGGGACCTTCCCTTGAGGGGGAGTGGGGGAAAGCTGTTCCCCAAGTTCCTGGGTCACTTCACCGTGGAGAAGGTACTTAGTCCCACTGCTGTCCGCCTCCGTCTACCACTTTCCATGCGCCGTATTCACCCTACATTCCATGTGTCCCAAGTTAAGCCCGCAGTAACCCACCCCCTGTCCTCTGCGCCAGATCCCCCACCACTCTCCCGGGTCGTTGACGGAGGCGAAGCTTTTACGGTCCGAGCCCTCCTGGACTGTCATCGGCGAGGTAGAGGACTCCAGTACCTTGTCGACTGGGAGGGCTATGGACCGGAGCATGGCAGTTGGGTGCCTTCTCGCCACATCCTGGACAAATCATTAATAAGAGACTTTCATAAAGATCACTCTAGACCACGTAGATGAAACGCCTGGAGGCCTTTCATAGGAGGGGGGGTACTGTCATGGTTCTGGTTTTTGATCATGTATTATGTGCTGGTTTTGTGTTTATGATTATTGTCTTTTATTTATTCTTTTTGTTTTTTGTAATATTCTGGTTTTTGGTTCATTCCATGTTTCAGTTCCATTGCACTTGTCTCCCCTGTCTTGTGATCTAGTGGGTTCAGTCCGTCTTCCCTGTCTGCGTGCTCACTGACTTCGGGTGCTTTAAAGGCAGTCTGGTGTTTAAAACATTTCTTCGTATCTCGTTTTCTCCCTTCACTCTTCTGTTCTGATTACTAATGAGACTAACACTTGTAGTATAGTATACGAACACAACTAACCATGTGTATATATAGATTCGATTACTAAATTACTAATGAGCACTCTAGTTTACGTTTTGAAACTGCACCGCTACTAATAGACTAATTCCCTCTTCGCAGTCGCCCTGTTGTACTCTCCGCCCCTTTTGCTTTCCACCGTCCTCTCCCTATGTTCAGCGAGAATCTCTTGCACGTGCTTAATTACTTTCCTGCTCTTGTTATCTGTGCACGTAGAACTCCTGGACCGGAGCTGTTTAAATGACATAGGCTGTCTGTGTGATTCCCGTTCGTATTTCGTCTCTCGCCAATTTTCGTGGTAAGGGTTTCCCTCATGTGATTCTCCCGATGTAATCAGCCTCATTCCCCACAGCTGATCTCTGTATAGCATGTGACCATTCCTGTGTGTATATTAGGAGTCTTTTCACTCACAGCTCTTGTCAGAACGTTGATCAATATTTCTTTGTGCAGAGCTCCTTGTATGCCATTGATTGCTGTTTTTCTTCTACTGGATAGTCCGACCCTGATTCTTGCCATAGCCCTGTTTGTACTGTTTTTGCCTTTCTGGATTTTGACCTATTTTTGTATGACCACGAGTTCTGTGTTTGGATGCCCTGTGTATGACCATTGGCTTTGCCCATCGACTACGACTTTTTGCCTATTGTTTTTGTACCTCTGCCCATATGTCTTACTGGTTCTGACCCCGGCCTGTCTAGTCGATACTGTTTTTGGATTTCGTATTGTGGCTTGGCAAGTCCTGTGTTTTTTGGCTTTGACTCGGACTTCATTAAAGGCATACGTTTTTTGGATTTCTGTCTCTCGCGTGTGGTTCCTGAACTGTACCTCACAAAGAGAGCAAAAAGCCATGAGTTCCTTCACATAATAGGGTTTAAGACTGTAGAGGGATTTCTAATCCATTAATAAATCCTTTCCCTCCCACAAAGTAGGCCAGTTTTCCTTCGTCACACGCGCTCTTAATCATGGGCCACAGTTTGTTTCTATTTTCTCTGTCCTCCTTTGTTAAGTCCTCCGCGAAGCGCTATTCCTTGGTTCGAAGAAAAGTGCTGGATTTGGCAGCTTTCCATACTGTATCCTTGAACCGTCTGGAGATGAACCTTACGATGATGCCGCGAGGTTTCGGATCATTTCGGTGCGGTTTCCCGACACGATGTGCGATGTCAATAGCATCCGCTAACTTTCCCCTCTCAGATGGTAGCACCTCCTGGCAAACATCGACCACCAATGCACGCACATCCTCCTTTTCATTTTCTGAAACACCATACAGTCTTAAGTTCCATCGCCGACCATAGCGTTCCAATTCAGATACCCGATCCATACAATTCTGAACTATTTTCTCATTTTTTTCAGCTCGTTTTTCAATGCAAACAATTTTTTCATTCATGACCATGATTTCAGTACGGACGGATTCCACCATTTTCTCCAACGCATCGCTTCTACAGTTAATAAGATTCGCCAACGTGCGAACTGCGTCATCAGATTTTAAAGAAAGGTCAGCATGGATCGGGGAAATCATGGGTTTCTTTGGAACTGGAGGCTTACTTGGTGTAACGGGCAATGGAGGAAAATCCTCTTCATAGTCCGCTTGCGAACTGCATTCCATTCCTTTGTCGTAGTTGTGGTCGCCAGCAACAATGCTAACGCTAACGTTATTTTTCCCCTCCTTGCCAGGGTCAGCCTGTCTTTTTGATAGTGCTTTGCGCATTTTCGTAAAGCAGGTTCACTTTCGCGTTGAGATCAATAAATAAACTTGCTTCAACTGTCGATATAAATTGAAAGATGTCGAATACAGTGATGAAATAAACTTGGCATAAAAGTTTGGTGCAGAGAGCTCAATACCAATGTGACCATTCACGTCGCCATCTTTCCGACCCCCCGGAAGTGGAGCGAACTGCCATTTTGGCTCCAAGGCGCTTGACGTGGCGAAGAATACTGAGGGGCGCAAACCTGTGAAGGAGATCTTCACTCGTTTAGTGCCACAGGTTGAGGCCTGATCGGACGTCAGCGTTTCTGAAACTAAAGACTAGGGACTCCCAAACGCGGAAGTAGCCGTGCCCTCGCTACCAATGGTGAGTGAATCACCGGGCAGTGTGCACGGGAACACAGCAGAAATATTACTGCTGTAATCCTCTCAGCCCTTTCGGGCAGGGCCTCCCGGTCGAACTCTTCCTCAGGGGGAGGGGCGTTGCGGGAGGGCCCAGGTTAGCAGGAGCCATCGAACGAACAGCTTCGTCCCTTACGAAGTATTACCAAGTTTGGGGACACAGTGGCTCATTCAGTCTTGGGAACCCTATCTGAGGGGTCCCCCTCTGGTGCTAACTAGCGGTTGATTATGGCCAACCTGGGACGAGGCATCTCGGGGGTGCCCCGCCTGCAGCTGTTGGGCGTGTCATGGGAAAGTGACATGATCTTCCCCAAGCGTGGGGTGGGAGACTGCATTGGGGAGAGAGCCCCTTCCAGCAGTAGCTGTGGTTATGTTGGTACCATGGTCTGGGTGTGGCACTCAAGTGTGCCTACCTGGGGGTATGAGACCGATATGGCGGAACGCTATCAGAGGAAGTCCCCTTGCCAAGTAACGGCTGATGTCCGCCCGCCCACAGGTGCGAACCTTGTTTTTGGAATGACAATGGTCAGGCCCTTCCATTTTTTCCCTCGGAGGGGCCTGTTAAGGAAGGGTCCCCTCCCAGCACCGGTAATGGTTTGGGTGCTACTTTGCCACCACCTGGGGCGGGATACGCAGACTGGCGGTGTGCGCCCCAGGGTGTGGACAGGTTTTGCTTGGTTGCGAGAGGATCTGTGTGGCTAGGGTCCACATCCATCCCTAACGGCCTTCGCCTTAGTGTAACCAATAGAGAAGTCCGTGTGAGGGCGGTGCACGTAAGAAATAGAACTATTAGGTACCCTGGATGTAATTCCAGTTCTATGAGCACGTGGGTATCCCTCTAACAACTTGCCCAGGTGGCCCCCAGTGTGGGATGCTGAGTTTCAAAGGGACACGAGCATTGGCAATGCCGGGGCTTTATGGGAGGTAAGTATGCTACCCCCTCCTATGGAGCAGGTGAGTTTAATTTTCTTTCTCAGGCCTCGTAGGGGTAACCAATGGCAAAGCCCGTTAGAGGGCTACGAACGTATTCATAGAACTGGAGTTACATCCAGGGTAACTATTAGTTGCTATGGCTGACGTCAATTCTCATGCACGAGTCTTGGGACAATGAGCACGGTGATTGGTTGTTTGGTGGCAGGGCAGCCCATTGAAGAAAATATCCCACATACAACCCATGGATGTATGTGGGATAAATGAGAAAATAGTCCAAGCGGCTAGTTTGTTCCATAAAATAATGGCAGTTGCTATGGGTACGGCAGTTTTCCAATGCATTTCAATGTAGAGAACGGTACGGCAGTCCAAATTTTAAACACTGCCCTCACCTTAAGCCTAACCTTAATCTTGCCGTTGACCTATAAAATAACTCCCTGCCGCCTCACTTCGAAATGCTTCGGGTGAGTTCCTTTAACTTACTTGAACATTTATTCCAGTTCGTCGTATCGTTTTTCAAGATTCTGCGTAAAATAATAACATGTTGAGCACTTTTGAAAATGCACAATGCGCGGTCCCCGCAAATCATGCGCTAGGCAAATAAACGTATATAGGAAAGAGTTAAATTGTAAAAATGTTAATAGCATAAAACGAGTTTTTAATGAAACGCGTCATTTGCCCCAATAATTAGCAACTTATTACCCAATCAGAACGAGAATATGTTGCGACCACTTAAATGTTGGACAGTTCAAGTTTGTTTGCCCTAAACTGTTATGGATGAAAAATCTAAAAGGACGCGAAAGCCCAACTGGAGCCACGACCAGTTACTGCTGCTGGCCCAGTTGGTGCTGGAGCAAAAGCACATAATCAAAGGGAAATTTGGGATGCAAGTCCAAGTGGGATGTATGCGATAATATCAGCCTACAGATCAATGCTGCATTCCCCGGTGTCTCGGACGACGAGAAGCGGTGGTATGGACTGCAATCGCAGATGAGGTCCGAGATTGCAGCCTATAAACGGGCTATCGTACAAACAGGATAGCATACTAAGCCTGGTTTGTAAGGTATAGCCTACAATTTAAATATGCATACAAAGTATGACATAGGCTGGTATTATTATGATGATCTATTAAATGTAACCCTCGCTGAATAGCCTAATAAAACAAGTGTTTGCCACTAACATGGCAATATCCCCCGCCGCTTCAATTTTATGAGTCCGTACGGACGTACGTTCGAACGGACGGACGGACGAAGCCCAATGCTATATCTCAATGTCCAAAATATTGTAATCGGCATCAAATACTATCAGGGTGCTGATGAAATTAACTTTTTTCTATTTACAAATAACTCTTCATCTTGGGTCGGAGAAATAATTCGTGGGTCTCGTCAATAACACTGATGATACCGGGCATACCTGAGATGAGCATGAATTCAAGTTTGATTCTGTGTTGTTGGCGAATGTATATTGGACAACGGATAAACTGTCGGATGATATGGGGTTCACAGATCGCATTGTTTGTTTGTTGAATTTAACAACTGACAGATGACTGTGAAATCCCTAATTGTCCACGCTGCAAAGTTGCATTTTCCGGTGACAAGGTAACGAAGTGTTGTCAAACATTTTATTTCGGGGCTTGTTTGGTTGTTTCTCATGGTTGGAGACGTAATTCTCTCCTTTACCAAGTCAACAACAAATAAAATCCCTTCACGGTCGATCCGATATCTTTTCAACAACTGTGCATCATTCAGAATTTCCAAGTCGTCCCCTCTTTCAACAGCAGAAGCGATTTTCCGATTCTTTATGAATAGCTTTTAGCAAGTTAGGAGTCCTCTTGACTACTTTTAAGCTCTCCCGGACTTAGGAGCTACTTTTAGGCCTAAAATGCTTTGTGAATAACACTTAGTAAAAATAATTAGGAGTCCTATATTTAAGACTGACATGCCCATTTTTTTTTGGAGTTTCTCCTAAATCCGGCAGTTAGGACCTACTATTAGCGCTAAGCTTCTTTGTGAATACGGGCCCAGAAGTTGGCCCCCTAGCTGTTGATCAGCACCCACAGCTGCAGGATGAGTTCGTCTACACTCATGGCCAGCTCCATCTCGCCATCCAGCATATCGACGGGGAACTCAGTTAGCAGTTCATCAAGGTTGAGGGGTGCAGAACTGAAGGTGTGAGGGATCGCTGTGCACTGGCGGTGAGACTTTAGCATCATGCTGCAGCTGGAAGTACAGAGAGGCTCGTTACAACAGCCTCACCCACACAAGCATGTCTGCCTCAGTACCAAACTACTTTACATAATGACTGCAACTGCCCATTCAGCCCAATCACGCTCCCCATTTTCCATCCAATCGTTTCATTGCTATGCCACTTTTACCTATGCACTACAATAAGGTCCAGAGGCATTTAGACGGGGAAATTTCAATGAAAGTGTTCAAAGCAGTTCAATACAAGACTCAAGAACATCAACCTGAAGTGGACAGTCAGCAGTGTAAATGAAGAGCATTTGCATCCATAAATATATACCCTGTTAAATCGTAACAGTGTCAAAACTTATGGAACTCAGTGCAAATAGCATATATCTCTATCTCGTATGGTTGTGAAAACCCCAAAGCTTTCATTCTCAAAACGCAAAGTGGTGAGCTATGTGGGCGACAACTCTTTAAACCAAAACAGGCAGACACAGGAGTGAGGCATATTCAGATAAGTGCCTGCTAATACAGGTCAAGACCACTTTCAGCAGTGCCATACAGCATCCATCGTTTTGATTTTCACTCCAACCCACGCACACCTCATTCAACAGCATTCAAGAGCTTCTTAAGCTGGTATTTAGCAGAACAAAAGGTGATAATTTGAAGCATAAATAAACCGTGTCAGGGCAGCGAGTCCCTAGGAACAGGACAGGGCAGCCCTAAGCCCAAATTTTAAGGGTACTGCGGAGTCTGGGCTGCTTTGTGGGAGACTTTACCTTTGCAAAGCAGCAGGAGGGTCTTTGGCAAGAATGTGCAGTGGCTCGGTGCTGGTGGAGCTCTGCTCTGCTGTACAGGTGCTTCTGTTAATGTTCTGTAGCATCATCTCCTGGAAGGTCTTCACCCTCTCCAACTCAACCAGAGACTCCGTCTTCCCATTCACAGCACCATTCTGCAGCAGACGGACCAAAAGTCACATTTATTCCGCCCTGATCCTGGACATCTACCATACTTCAACTCCACAAGAAAACATCTCAGTCAAGCTAGAGCATGGCTGCGTATGCCTTCTCAAAGAGATCTACAGTCCTTTCAGTTTCCACCCTAACTTTAATTTGAGGTGCCTGATTTGACTAAATAGCTGCATGAGGAGAACTCCAGCAGATGAAGTCAGATTGTCCTGAACAGACTGAAGACCCACAGGACAGTAGATCTCCAAGCACAGGGTTTGGCAGGTCTAAATCAGGCTGACTTCAGGATTGAATATAGAAATAACACACAGCTGCTGCTCACCTCTGTAGTACTGGGAGTAGCTGGCTTCTCTTTACTGGGACTAGTATTACGGCCACTGTCTGCTCCTGTAAATATGCACAGTCCCTATGAAAAATCAACTGCAGAAAAATGTTAACAAAAGACTAATCATGGGAATCATGTCCGAGGGCCAGAAATGTGAAGTCCCACTTTGCATTTTTTCCACATAATTTCACCTATTAGATCCACCTCCTGGTTATTTAACAAATAGTGGGGAGGACTTATGCAGTCTGTGCCAGGACCTCATGCCTCTGGCTACCACACCCAACTGAAGTACATCAAGGAGCAGCTCATGAGAAACTAACCCCGAGAGGGGAAAGGGCAGAGGACACACAGAGGATGAAGGCTCACCAGTGGCCATGTTCTTGTTGATGCGCAGTATCCTCCTCTTGAACAGAGCAGAGAGAGGAGCTGGCAACTCCTCAGCCTTCACCTCCTGCACTGTGGTCTGCATTCGTGCCGCCTTCTCCTTCCGGATCTCTTCCAGGGTCTCAACCCGGATCTCGCTGGAGTGCCTGGCAGCCTTCTTGCCTGGGACCTCCCACTCGCGAGGCCCCTCTTTCCTCCCCATGCGCTCCTCCTCCTCTCTGGACAGCTTCCTCTTTCTCTCCTGCTGGAGATTGGGGGTCTTCACAAGGACGGCCCCAGGAGGTGTAGCGCTCGACTTTGCGGGGATGGGGCCCTTAGTTCCGCACCAGTCGGCCTAGTGTACCTGGGCCTGTGCCAGGGACCTGGCCGCCTTCTTTCGAATCTCATCCAGAAATTTGATTCAGATCTCACCCTGCACCTCCTCCCATGCTGGGGCTGAGAAATCCAGAGAGGGCTCAGTCTCACATTCCCAAAGACATTCTTGCAACTAACCACAGCCACATTGCATCAGCCTTTATAGCCAAGAAAAGACCCTTTGGGTCTAACAGACTCTGTGTATTATTCCATTTAATGCATGTCCAGGTAAGACTAAATCATCACCAACCAAAATGTAATGCACTATGCCGTTAATTTTAGACTGTATTACCCAGTGCCTGCACACACCAATGTATACCCAGCTGCATATTGACCAAATGCTAAGACTTTTCTCGAACCCACACCTAGAACCTAAATGAGGTTAGCAAGTGTGAGGATGGCTCCTCAATTCACCACCATTTCATTCTTACCATGTCACAGAGGTACAGGGGTTTGGAGTCCCCAAACAACAAACGCAAAGTTAAACACAAACACGCAAAACTGAAGAACAGAGGGCAAGCCCATTCTTCACTGCCTGATAGAAACCGATGGTAACATGACTTGCAGTTAGTTAGAGGTGATGACATACAACTCTACGTGCTAATGCCGCTCATTGGCACTACTTTTTGTGAAGAATATTTCCATTGCATTAGCAACATTTTACCTTTGTTATTTTTATAAAAGTAGTAAGATATTTAATTTATTGTCGGGCTGAACGATCGCAATCGCTAATACATTTCAAAAGCTGCAATAATTGGTCAAGCGTGGTTACCACAGAGGAAATATATTAGAACTGGAGAGAGCGAGGAAGTACCACCCTTATTACTTTTAATGGGAGAAGCTAGGCTAGCTACCTACTCCCAGGAAGTACGGAATTGAACGACGCCAGCTATAAGAATGGCATTCCATGGGTGCTTAGCACTGGCACCATTTCATAACATTGTCAATCTGATTACACAGCACAAATGGCCAAGAAAGTGTGTCGGCTATGCGGGTTGGCGAATGTTTTCGAGGTGAAAATGACGAGCAACGCTGTTAATCCATAAGGTGCACGCACTTTTCACTCTTTTCGTACGAAACACGTGCACGAGCTGTCATCAAGCTCTTACTGTCAGTTCTTATTTTACAGGCCCTCTTGAAAACATCAAATGGTTGCGTCAGACAAAGACAAAATAATGAAGGATTACAGAATACATTTTATTTTGTTTTCGAACTATTTGGCAAGAATAAAATGCGCACTTTTCTACTGGTGGCCACAAATTTTTCCGCACTGTGAAACGCGGAAGCAGGGGCCGATTGCACAAAAGTTGGATCCTGAGATCCTGGATCAACGCCAAAGCGAGGATTGCCATATCCCATACAGCATATAACTGGCTTAATTGATTGCACAAAGCCAACAGCCGCTGGAGGAGGATAAGCTAAGTGAAGCCCCACGACTTTCTCTTCTGCGTCTTATTAATTTATAGGCGGCGTTACAATGCATACCGCCACCCAATGCGCCAGAATTGTAACGACACGTGACATTCACAAAGCAAACAGTCCGGAGGCGAGGTCGAGTCAAAAGCCGAAAAATGTATTTGTGGCGGCCAAAATTTATTTGTGGCGGGCCGCCACGAATAAATGAATGTGTGGGAAACACTGCCAGAGACTTTTTTTGCGTCTTGGCCAAATACACATGTGTACCAATTTTCATCTTTCTACTCCAAAAAAACCCCTATGGGGAGGGGTTTTTTAAAATTTCAAGGGGGCGCTATCGAGGCATTTTGCTGCCCTCATGGGCAAAGCCCCAATCAGATGTGAGAGCTTGCCACCCTTGACCTGTCTATCAATTTTTATGATGATACAAGTTTATTAAAGACATCAAAAACCCAAACGTATTTTCATGGCAAGGGATGGATAGTCGCCGCGTCACTACACGGACGCTATTATGCGTAGCTTCACAGCATTCATAAGGTAGCTTCACCAATTTGTTCTGCATGTAATGGAAGTGGAATGAGGTTGATATCAAGTATGTGTCCTCAGTACAAGTGAAAGTAACAACTGGTCCCTTCCTGTTACCACAGGGGGGCGCTAGTAGCAAAGTGGAATTTTAATGCATCTAGACGTTCAGGGCGGAGCAATGATCATGTCTAGCAAGGTTGAAGCTACTACAGTCAAGTATGTGGGAGTGAGAGCATTGGGAATCCCAAACGTATTTTGGGGGATCCAAAGTCACCGCTTCGCCACACAGATGCCATTACTCGTAGCTATACAGTGTTCAAAATGTAGCTTCATCAACTTGTTCTGCATGTTTCAGAAGTAGAATGAAGTTGATGGGTTTAACAATGTGTCATCAGTACAAGTGGAAGTAACGAGTGGTCACTTCCTGTTACCACAGGGGGGCGCTATTAGCAAAGTGGGAAGCTAATATATTAGGATGTTCAGGGCGGCGCCCTCATCATGTTCAGCAAGTTTGAAGCTTCTAAAATCAAGTATTTGAGTGTGAGAGCATTGTGAAATTTTTTCCTCAAGTCACTAAAATTTGTCACGCCCTAGCAGCCACGCCCTTTGACCTGCAGATCTGCAGACACAACTTTTGATCATCTTGGTCTCACAATGATCTGTACAAAATTTGAAGTCGATCCGGCGAAATCCCTAGGAGGAGTTCGTTTTAAAATTTAAAAATTCTAATCAAAATGGCCGACTTCCTGTTGGGTTTAGGGCATGGCTCCAATGAAGTTTTTTGTATGTCCGAGTACAATACATATATCTACGGAATTTTGTCTGCCTACGACAAAATAATCAAATTTTCCTAAGGGAATTTTGAAACATGTTTAGGGGGCGCTATTTCGGCATTTGGGGTTGAACCTGTGCAACCACACAAAAATTTCAAATTTCTGATCCGGCCGGATGTATGTGGAAAGTTAGACGCGTTTTCACAATTGGGACAGTGGCGAAATTGCCTTTTGAATTGTCGTAAGAATAATAATAATTAAAGCTGCAAGCAGCGTTGAAAGGGCCCTCGCACCCCTCGAGGTGGCAGCAAAATCTTGATGGGTGTAGGTGTCCATTCACAGCCATTGGACACTGCTAGCCTGTGTACAATGTGTTTTCCTGATGGGATTGCAAAAATTTTCTGGAGGGCGCTATGATACCATTTTGTCATGCCTGTGCGCAAAATCTACAGCATAATTATTGTAATACCGGGCTCCATGAGTGTGTTGATTTTCATTAATTTTCAAGCATGCTTAGACCCCCAAGAAGGCAATTCTTTAAAAAATCTGATTGGGGGCGCTATAGAGCCATTATGCCACATTTAGTGCCAGTTGATGTATCAGATTCAAGACAATAAGACAATGATAATTTGTGCCACGTTTAGTCATAGCCAACTTCCTGTTTGGCCAAAAAATGTCAAAAAATTAAGCATTTCCCGGAATGACTAATGCAATGATCACATCTAATTTCATGAACATTCAAGCACTTTTATGTAAACATGGCCGTATCTAGAGTACGCTGTGGAGCCACATGGCCACTCCCGATCTAATATTAGCATATATTTATACTTGGGAGGACAATTTTATCAAGCATTGAAAGTTTTAAGTTGACGATAAGACAATTATAATTTGTGCAACTTTTTGCAAGATTTCGAGTATTCTAAGGCCTTCAAACATGTGTTCATAAAATTTTGAAAAACGCAGGAAATGGCTCATAGCTCACTTCCTGTTTGGCCAAAAAATTTCAAAAAAATTACCATAACCCGGCATGACAAATGCAATGATTAGACCAAATTTCATGAACATTCAAGCACTTTTATCTCAACATGGCCGTGTCAAGAGGGCGCTGTGGAGCTATCTGACCACACCTAATCTAATATCAACATATACGTATACTTGGAAAAAGACTCTTATCAAGCCTGTAAAGTTTTGCGCAAATCTCACAAATCATGTGTGCGTAAAACCAAAATCCTCTTTCATGGCGGAACATCGAAATTCGCCGCATCACCACGGATACAAAGTTCGATGAAACCAAAAAAGCTTCGTAATTTAACATCGACAAGGTCTTTAGATGTGATATGCAAAATTTTAAGTTGATCGGATAAAATCTCGAGGAGGAGTTCATTAAAGTACGACGCCTGTGAATGGCAAAAAATCCAAAAAAGTTGCAAATTCAGTTAAAAATGGCGGACTTCCTGTTGAGTCTAGGTCATGGCACTAGGAGACTTTTTTTAGGTCTTGGCATAATCCACATGTCCACCGAATTTTGTACATGTAGGTTCAAGACGCTGCGAGGGCTGCTTCATTGAAATTTTCTAGGTGGTGCTGTAATGCAATTTTGCCACATCTATCTGTAAACCCCATAGCCCAGTAAAAAGTATGACTGGCTTAATATGTTTGCAAAGTTTGGTGAGTTTTCGAGCATGCTGAGGCCCTCAAAAATGCAATTATGTATTAGGGGGCGCTATAGAGACACCATGTCACACCCAGTGCCAAATTAGATAGCGAATCAAAGAACTTAATATTTCTAGTCTATGAGCCAAGTTTGGTGAGTTTTCGAGTATGATAAGGCCCTCAAAAATGTGTTTGTAACATCTGAAAAAATGCAGGAAAAGCCTCATAGCTCACTTCCTGTGCAGAGAAAAAATTTCAAAAACATTTACAAAGCACTTCATTATGCATGCTATGGCCCCACTAAATTTCGTGAGAATCCGAGCAAGTGCGTTCCAAAATGGCCGCGTGTTTGGTGGCGCTATAGAGCCACAGGGGCATGCACCAATACATTTCTTGCAAAAAAGTAAATTTTTTGCAAGGCCTGCCAATTTTCATGAGTTTTTGACCATGTTTAGGCCCTCAAAAATGCAATTCATTTTGACTAAAGATAATAATAATAATAAACATTACAATTACAAGAGGGTCCTCGCACCCTCGGTGCTCGGGCCCTAATAATAATAATAAAAATAAACAGTACCATTTCAATAGGGTCCTCGGACGACTTTCAGTCGGCTCGGGCCCTAAATAAACAGTAAGATTCCAATAGGGTCCTCGGACGACTTTCAGTCGGTTCGGGCCCTAATAATAATAATAATAAACAGCATGATTTCAATAGGGTCCTCCGCGGACGACTTGCAGTCGTGCTCGGGCCCTAATAATAATAATAAACAGCAAGATTTCAATAGGGTCCTCCGCGGACGACTTTCAGTCGGCTCGGGCCCTAATAATTAAAAGGCCAACAATGCTTAATTGTTCATGATTAATTAAATCAGTCTCATTCAGTTGACGAGTAATGTTTTAATGTTAATTTCGAGTCGTGATGGCCAGTCGCGGAGAGAAAGCAATGCAACGCAAGATCTCCTCGATCTTTACGACCGGCGGGGTGACCCAAAAATAGACAGTTTGTGTTTTCCAACATCATGCTTGTGGGTTTGTTGTTAAGCAACTTCTCTCATATTTTGAGAGCCAAAAATAATAATTGATGAAGCATCTTCTCTTTAATTTTGAGGGCAAAAATAATACTTAAACAATCTAATTTTATTTATAAAACACTCCTTGGACTGGTCCCTTCTTACCTGTCCACTTATCTTTTTCGAATTGAAGGCCATTACAACCTCCGTTCAAGATATTTTGCATTTGACTGTTCCACGTGCTCGCACAGAGCTTGGAAAAAAGCTTTTAAATATGCTGCCCCCTCTGCCTGGAACATCCTTCAAAAGGACTTGAGATTGTCAGAACTGATTTCTATTAATGCTTTTGGTTCAATTTTAAAGGATTTAGAATGTGAAAGCATGAGAAATTGTCTATGTGCCTAATTTACTTATTTATGTATTTATTCTTATTTTTAAATGTTTTGATACCTGTGTCACTGTCCTTGTATGAAACTTATATGTGTCCTTTTTATTTTTGCTGCCTTCTTGGCCAGGTCACTCTCGAAAAAGAGATTTTAAATCTCAATGAGTCTTACCTGGTCAAATAAAGGTTTAATAATAATAAAAAAAAAAAATTAATTAATTTATCTCTTTTTTTTTTTGCTGAGAATGGTTGCCGAGAAACTCCGCCCCCCCCCCCCCCGGCCAAAGTTTTTTCCTGCAGGAAACCCTGAAAGGGGAGGTTTCTGCCTCAAACTAACCTCCACCGCACATCACTGCCTTGTTTTAATCTTTGCCCTTCCTATTTGAAAGATGCATTTATCTCTTAAGTGAAATAATCCAACTCGAGTAGTTGGAGTTGTCAGAGTTTGGTCAGATATGGGGAAAGCCCAAGGAAAGGTGTCAAGTATTGTAAAAACGGCATTGTGTTAGCTGCTGGGAAAGGGTTAATCCCTTGTTTTGTCAATTTAACTGGGGGATGTTGGCTGCTAATAGCACATTGTAATCTTCCCATAGATCAATTTAATTCATAGGTCTGTTTTTACTACCATAAACATGAATAGGCAGTTGACAAACAACAGTTGACCTACTTTCTGGACTTAGGATTTTTCCAAAAATAATCAAAAATAGTGCCATATGCAAAGGCTTAGTTGATAGTGAAGGGGTTTGGTAATCAAAGTTTTTATTGGCTCAAAACTTTGATAAAAGGTGACTGTTGATGGGGTAAAAAGCTCATTCCAGTCATGATGTGCCCACATGGCCAACTCGGGGCCCAAAGTAGGGGGTACCAAAGGGTAATTTTGTCCCAAGGCCATATTTGGGACCCTCCTGTACCCCCATCAAGGCTCTGAGTGCCTTGAAATTCTTTAAATACACAGTAGTGTACAGAAATATGATGATAAATAAGTTGAAACCCCATCAAGACAAAAACTTTCCAAGATATAGACCCCCAAAGTGCCCCAAAAATGTATTGCGTCATTTAAGAAAACCACTTTAAAGGGGTTAATATCCCTAAAAATAGTAAACCTATGCTAGTTTAAAGAGCAGATTCTGATAGACAGGGCCAGAATACATATACATAGCAATTTACAGGCCTGCAGCTAGCTTAAAACAAAAGATATGGGTCTCCAAAAATGCTTGCAAATTAAGTGTGCCATTCCCGGACCCCAAAAGTGGCCGTGGCACCCAAACTTTGAAGAGCCATAACTCAAAAACCACTTTGGATTCTTTCATTTGACATCATAAGGCAATATTAAAATAAAAATCTGGCAAATTGAAGAGGTGTCACTGGGGAGGGTGTGACTTGACATGGAATGATCCTATAATGCCATGGATAAAATACCTTGGCTGACTTAGGGAGCAAGCCACACAACCCCTGGGAAAGTGTGCATAATTGCAAAAAGTAGTGATTTGCAGCGCCACCTATGGGCTGCTCCCCAAGTCAGCCGCCAAAATGTTCACATTTTTGGAGTGTCCATACCCGATAGACTTGCACAAATGAAAATCAATTTGGCTCACTCAGGGCGCACAGAAATGCAACCATTCAAAACCCTAATTTTGATTTTGGGTGAGTTTGCCTTTTCGGCTGATTTTCACCCCAATATTCCAGGACCCCCTAAAAAAAGTGGTCCCTATTAAGGATAGAAAATGTGATTTTTGTTTGTTTCTAACATACATCTGTCAATAAAAAAAATTTCGGACAAATCCGAAGGGGTCATGAATCACCGTCTGCCTGAATTATAAAAACTGGCTCTTAAATAAATGAAAATTCCATGCACTTTATTTTAGACATAGGTGTACTTTATTGGTCATTTTCCACAAAACGTCAGTAATTTTTTTTGTGCGTACTTATTTAGGTATGAAATCCACTCAAATTCTCTAAATAGGGCCCCAGGTCTTTAAGCAGCAATGCAGACTATCACAATACCATGACTGGGTTTTAATTTTGTATGTTCTTATTGTGGAATGCTATGTTAAGTCAGATGTAACTGGACCAATGTCTTCCAAAAAGTTTGACTTTTGATGCACGAGTCCACAGATTATTGTCTTAAAAGTAACTTCAAGAAGGTCATCAAGATGCTTTTTGGAAAATGTGAGCTAAGCCTTTATGCTCTTTTTGGTCGGCAGTGGTTTTTGCCTTGCAGCTAAGTAAGTAAGTAATTGTTTATTTATATAGTACTTTTCACAGCTCAAAGTCACAAAGCGCTTCACAGGAAATAAATGAAAACATAAAAAATGCAGTCAATACAATCATCAAGACCGTACAGTGTCACATGCTGCAAACAGTTTATGGCTGCCTAAACACCTGCCTGAACAGGTAGGTTTTTAACTCATCCATAGTCCAGAGAAGGGAGGAGGGGGGAGGAGGGGGACGTGTTGTTTTTGTTTTCGGTTTGCCGTTTGTTTCTGTGTCGGCGTTTGCACCATTTCTGGGCCATAACTCAGAAACCGTGAGATATATTTTAATGGAAATTTGCATCAGGTCTTGCAGATGTGCCTTTTGCTATTTTGAGGTTATAAACTTTTCAAGTTTCTTCCCAAATGTCTCTGAATATCAGTGAGGGGTGGCTGCATTGGAATGGGGTGAGACATTGTTTTCAAAGACAAAAAAAAAAAAAAAATCAAGTTTTTTCGTGTGTCTGTTTATGGCATTGTGAATGCTGACCATAAACATTCAGTACCTTTCTAGCTAGCTACAACAGATACTCTGCTTAATTGAATTGGGTCACACTCAGCTGATAAATGTTTCTGTCAGTGCTTCAGCTGGTGGATTACCTTGCTCCATTGTCAGAAAAATTAAATGATGTCAATTGGATCATTGGAAAGCTGACAAACCTGGTGGAAAAATCTCTCACAATTGTAAACACAGGGATGTGTCCCCGGGCGCTTTAGCGGCAGAATGTCAGTCGGGTGACCAGAGGGGGCGCGAGAGAAGGGAGTAACAGCTGAGGCCAAGAGGAAGCGGTGTTCTTTTTCTTTTGTTTTTATTTATTTGGAAAAACGTGGTGGTGAGCAAGAGGGGACGGACAGCGGAGTTGGCAACAAAAAAAAGAAAGAGAACGAGAGGAAGAACTCTGTGTTTTAAATGTGTTTTAAAAAGCGAAAAGTCACATTTTTACTATTTACTTTGTGAAACTGAGTCGCTGGCGGTGGCGAGGCTGATTCCGAACTGCGGTTTCCAGAAGAGGATGTTTCTCCTGAGGAAGCGGCTCCGTGGTATTAATTCAGTTCTATCGAACAGTGCGACAATTAGCTCAGTAGCCACTCCGGCTAAAGCTTAGTCCCAGGACGTTACAGGCGGCCGGGGCAGCTGGTGTTGTGTTTAGGCCTTCCGTTTTTTTTGAGGGGAGTGTCCCGGTTATGAGGAATCAACGCGTGTGCTACGGTACAACATTGCTTGCCAGCGGATATTCCTCCACACTTCCCTTTGGCTTCAGGTGACAGCCCCCTGGGCTTGTGTGTGTTCACGTGGAATTTGGGTTCATCCGGGCACTGGCCACCAGTGCAGCCATCTAATTTAAGGAACAGTCGCAAGAACTGGCACAGTACAAAGCGCTGAAGCGGACAATATAATTAGACTGAGGCTGAGCACAGGCTATCGTTAGCGTCTTGCTGGATAGCTGGGTGCACGGGGTTGGTTTCTTTTCTAGCGTTATTCACATGGCGAATGCCGCCGTGCGTCTGCATGTCCCTTTTGTCTTCGTTTTAAGGGCAGACTGTTTGTGAAGCATCTAAGGTATAGAAATATTACTTGCTTGTACATTACAGGCCGAAGTATCGGGCAGTGTCAATCTTTTAATTTTATTGAATTATTTTTTTTTTTTCCCTCCCATGAGAATACAATAATTTGGGTGTGTTTTTTTATTTTACGAGGAGGTGTCTCTGTGAATACTCGTATCAATGTAAAACGTACTGGTGAATGCATTTTGCTTATAGTACTACTTATATGGGAGGCGGAGCCACTGTCATAAGTGAGTAGACCACACTGCGCGTTTGGGTGATTCCAATAAGTGTTGTAAGTCATTGCGCAGAAGCTGAGGAGGGCATTATCTAAATTGTTTTGTTCTTTGAATAAGGCCTGTTGGGTCGGTGATATTAACCAGCCGGAAAGGTTAATTTCATTTTTGTAAGCATTGGAGTCATTCATTTTAACTGACCATGTCTCCTGCCACTTAAAATTACATTTTTTAAGTTAAACTTGGAACGGGCGAATGTTTATGAGGGAAGTGTTTGTGTTCTGCAATTTTTTTATATATATATATATATATATATTTATATATATATATATATATATATTTTTTTTTTTTTAAATTTGGCATCTCCAATCCCACCCGAATCTGGAATTCTATGTACAAATGTACAAAGCTTGTACATGTACAAAGCTATGTACATAGTATGTACAAAGCTTGCTCGTATGCGACCCCTTGCTGCCAACACAGGATAGTGAGGACAGTTCACGGCTCTCCTCCGAAGCACTTGCCTGTCAACCACTAATTCTTATACACTCATTGGTTGAATCCTCGTAAGTTCAGAACGAGGGCGGAGGATACCTGGACATGAACCATCCCAGAGTCTTCCTGACGAGCGCCCGTCTGGCCAACAGGAGGCACTGGAGCAACGAACAAAGCTGATTATGTATCCCAAATCCGGCAGTCCCTTCCCAATTTGAAACCCTGTAGCGCGATGGCCAATTGTGCGTTACTCTGAAAAAGCTGCCGACCCCTGCCGGTGGGTACGCCGGGGCTCGAACCCGCGACAGGAGCAATTTCCTTATATTGTAAAAAAGTGGTGAAGCGCTGCATCTGTATTTCTGTAGGGGTTAAAAGGGAGTGACTGTTACTTTTCTCTCTGTGACCAAATGAACCTGGCTGCGTTAAGCTAAGGGGCACCGATTGGCGGTGGAAATTTTCTTTGTGTTATTGTCATTGTTTTATCCTTATTGTTGCAGGTCTACAGCTCAGGGGTGACACAAGCAACTACGTTTATTACTCCAAAATAAATATTCATTCCCTTAATAATGGCAAATCCTGTCTGGGCATGGCGTTACTACAATGAGCCAGGTATCTCTCCAGTAGGTTTTCATTAGGGGGAATACTCAGCGAATGACAATAGTGGTACGCACTGGGCATGGGGGGAGGTGCCGCCGGTTGGGGGAGTGTAGTTGATTGGGGTATACAGCAGGTGTGTAAGCCACTGTTACAAGGGGGTCAAAGCTTATACCTCTGTCACCTCACCTAGGTACATAAATCCTAAGGCCTCAGTCAACCCACTCATACCTCACCACCCTAGCCAGGTGAAATCATTAGTTGGGGCGTGCCTGGACTCAGATCCGCCGCGCTCCAGCTGTCCGGTGCGTGTAAGATATCTACCCTCACCGCGCAGGTAACTTGCACCTGCTACACAAGCTTATTTACTGCAGACATACATGTAACATGCCAGAATGACATGTTTATTGTAAGCAAACATACCTTATTTTCTAGTTGCCATATATAAATTACTACTGACGTTTTTACTCTGTCTAGATTAAGCCAGTGAAGTGCTCTGAAGTGAGACATGTGACCTAACCACTTGCATTGGGGTTTAACTTGGCAGCTAGGTGTATTGCTAGTGCTGGTGGTTCAAATCCTATTGTAGCCATAGTCATATGGATGACTGCAAACATTGGAGAGATGTTACATAAATATAAATGTTTACATGCTGTTATTTATATCTCTATAAATTCTTAAACTTTGCCTCTGCTGTCAGTTTCATGAACCGTTGTGCTCTGTTGACTTTTTTGGACCCTTTGGTATCTTTTGGGACTGTTTGCTGGGTCACTCAGTTTGACCCAGGAGTCCAGGACATAATTGAGATTTTGAAGAAATAGGAAAGTATTACATAGATGTCTGATATAAATATTTTTTGACTCAAATCCAGATGGTATGCTTGCTATTTTTGTTTCTCCATGACTTGCAGTTGATTACATTTCACAATTTATTGTACTAGATCACATTTCACAATTTTTTTTACTTTTGTTAATTTGCCCTTAAATGATCCCATTACCTGATATTTACACCCATTAAAAATAAGTGATTTGGGTAATTTGCAAAAATTGTGCATCATTTATATTTATTTTGCCCTTTTTATAGATTCAGTCGGCAACAAAGGGAACACCCACAAAAGTAAAGCCGAGGGGGAAAACAAGCCATTCTCTGCCATTAGCCATAATGCTGAAGAGTTGCTGTGTGCCCTTTTGCACCTCAAATAAACCAAAAATAGCCAATTAAGGTTTTACATTTTACCAAATAATAAAATGGAAGCACAAAGTAGGACAAAATGGCTTCAATCTATCAGAGAAGAGGACGAGTTTGCCAGATTATGCCGGCGACCCCAGAACAGAACGTGTATGTCTGCAGGCCATTGAGTCGGATCATTCGCCCAGTCTTTTAAAACGTGGACAACAATCGAACACCAGTATATTTCATGATCTATTGCTCCTTGTCAGCAGGGAATAGCGACTCGAAGTACGTCATGAAATCTTCTTCGCGTTAGCCAGACAAGTTTAAATTCCGCCTTTTTACAGTACAGCGGACGGGGGGTAAGGATTGTTTTCCCCCTCGGCTCTAACCAGATGTGACGTTTGTGGGCGTTCTCGTTGTTGCCGACTGTATCTATGAAGCCAATATTACTCTCGCGAGAATTTCAAGATTTTGACTCTGCAGGAAGATAGAGGCATGGGTGGGCGGAGGGGGTGGTGCGAGGGAAGAGGGTGGGAGGAGGGAGGAGTGGCTAGATTGCGCAGCCATAGCAATGCCTGCATAGTAACGCAACGTGTGACCTCACCATGGCTGAATCTATCGACCATTCAGGGTGGCTTAGATGTGTTCCTGTCTGAATGGGATGCTCTGGCCCCTGCGTGAGATGAACTAGCAAACTGGCCTAAAACGGGGGGAATGTAAATGTCACATGCAAGCTAACATGAGTACATTGAAGTTCCATGATTAGTAACGCGCTGCGTTTGGACAGCATAAAAAGACAATAATATACAGCCATCCATCAACAAATTAACAATGTGCAAGGTTAATGCTGGCCTAAATTTACTTGGCTAGCTAATGTTAGCTTTTTGCTTGCAGAAATTTATTGTATATTTGGAGCATTATTTGGCCTGCTTACTGACATTATAGCATAGCGTTTTTGATAGCTATAGATTTCTAGGTTGTCTGGTTTCATAAGTTGTGTTTCTTTGCTGTAGCTGAATGTGAGCCCGCTACAGCTATGGAAATACAGCATGTCAGGCGAGCCCTCGGGCTGTGAGGGAAACGTTTAGATATTGGGTACAACCTATTCTTAGTACATCTAAGTTCCATGATCATATAATCAAGAGTAACACACTGCATTTGGACAGCATGAAAAGACAACAATATAGCTACAGCAACCCATCAACAAATTAACAGAATGTGGACGGTTATTGCTGGCCTAAATCGACTTGGCTAGTTAATGTTAGCTTTTTGCTAGCAGAAATTTACCGTATGTTTGGAGTGTAATTTCGCCTGCTTACCGACATTATAGCATAGCATTTTTGACATCTTCTTGAGGTTGACTGGTTTCATATGATCTATGTATCAAGAGTGAGCCTGCTACAGCTATGAAAATACAGCATGTCAGGTGAGCCTGTGGGCTGTGAGGGTAACGTTTACTAATTGGGTATACTGCCAAGTTTCTTTTGAACTGCACCACACGCCATCCTATAGCTAATGTAATGATAACATTGAAGTTGGGGGAACAAAGTTGTCAGCTAATGCGGAAGTTGACATTTACAGACAATATTAAAGTGGCGGGTTCCATAGTGTTGGAACAATATCTTTCTGGAGGCGCAAGTTTTTAGCTAAGCCAGCTTTGACGTGAAATGAGCACGCAAGAATAGGTTGGTGGCAAGGGCTGCAGGAACATAATCAGCAAAAATAAATGCAGTTCACTTGTTCGTCTGTGATTCATCACTCTATGGAAAGTTAAAAAACGTTTTGTGGATTCACAATAGAAGCTTTAGCTCGTCTCCGATATTTGTCTTGGGCGTGTTTGCGGAAAACAGTGGGCACTGATTGCTACTCCCAAGCCACACCTCGACACCTCTTCCTCCTGTGCTGCACACGTCATCAGGATGCCCAAACTGAAATCTCCAATTTTCATGTCTCTCGAGTAGAAAGCCTCCGGATGAGGAAAAAAGGAGGAGGGAAGCGGCTTTGACTCCGAAACTTTTCATATTTTGTCAGAGTGAAGGATGACTAATGCTTACAAGCAATAACTGGGAAAAAATGTGTTTTCACGGTAATGGATCCTGAAAGATGTTTGAATCTGATTAAGTTTGCATGTTTGCCAGATGGGGAAACTAGGTTCTGAAACTGAAATGCATTTTGCTCCAATATCCTTAATTTGATAAATGACAGAATTCCCCACATCATAGATTAAATAATCAATGACTGGCTGGGTTCAAGGGTGTAAGACAGGCACGGCAATACTTTCATTTTCTGGTGCCTGGTCTTTTCACATTAGCCTCTGGCTCATTACTCCAGGTCATGTCCTCACTGTTGGTCCTGCTAGTGATTCAACAGCGTTCGCCATCTTGCTCCCTGGTCGTGCTGTAATTTATTAGCTCTCTTTAAACCACAGTATATTTGAAAATTAATCACAAAGTCATTACCTAGCTCTAGTGTGTAAAATGTTTTGTTGCCATTTCATCTGCCATACTGAATTATGTGCTTTTGTATCTTATGCCTTCAGAGCAGCAGTACTTTGAGGTTGAGAAATGACTGGCTCAGAGTCAGGAGCAGTTCGTGTTGCAAACACAGGAGCACCACAAGCTCAAATAGGAGTTTTCCAAGCTCAGTAAGTTAACTGCAACAGACCTGTTCCGACTGTATGCTTGAATTGCTCAAAACTCCTGTTTTGTGGGGAGTGTTAAGAAATATTTGTTTTTATAGGTGAAGAATTGAAGATATTTAAAGAAAAGAACCAAGAACATGAAGAATTGGAAAAGAATTTGTCTTCCCAACAGGTGAGATCTTATGAACATTGCAGTTAGGTGTCGTCTCTGCCGCCGCGTCCACGTCTGTAGACACTTTCTTGCGGATGCTCTTGAGGCTGTTATTTTTGACAGATTGCTTTCATATTTGGTATGGACACGTGTTTCACTTCACTTATGACACCTATCGATTTTGGTTGCCATAGCGACAGTATTGGCCGAATAATGTGCAAATTATTGGCAAAACGGATTTCCTTGTGGACGCAGTACAGGCTGCAATTTTTCACCAATTACTTTCATATTTGATATGTACAGTATCTCGCAAAAATGAGTACACCCCTCGCATTTAGACAATTAATTTATTATGTCTTTTCAAGGGACAACGTTACAGAAATGAAACTTGAATATATTCTGGAGTAGTCATTATACAATATGTGTAGTAGTGTAGATTTACTGCATTGTACAAATAACTGAACAAACAGTCACTATATCCAGAATGGGTGGCAACAAAAGAGAGTACACATCCCAATTGATAATGGTCAACCAAGCGATGAAACGTGTCTTATTCATCATTTTCATGCTATTTCTGTACAACTGGGATATATCAGGTTGGGTAACATGTTGAAGGTTTAAATTGTGGTGCTTTGGGTGCATATATTCTCATTCTGGTTACTGGAAGGTTAACATGGCACCTATTGGAAAGAACTCTCTGAGGATCTGAAAAAGAGAATTGTAGCTCTCCACAAAGATGGTCTAAGCTACAAGAAGATCTGTGAAACCATGAAACTGAGCTACAGCGCGTTGGCCAAGGTTATCAAGCGGTTTTCCAAGACTGATTCTATTCGGAACAGGCCTCGTCAGGGTCGACCGAAGAGGTTGAGTCCCCATGCTCTGCCTCAGGTGCACAAGTTTGCTTCAGAAAACAGATGCAGGAGTGCTGGCAGCATTGCTAAGGAGGTTGCAGCAGTGGGAGAACAGCCTATCAGTGCTCAGACCATACGTCAAGCACTGCACCAAGTTGGTCTGCATGGCCGTCGGCCATGACGGAAGCCAAACTTGTTCGGCTCAGATGGTGTCCAGCATGTGTGGCGGTGCCCTGGTGAGGAGTGCCAAGACAAGTGTGCACTGCCGACAGTCAAACTTGGTGGTGGCAGCATCATAGTCTGGGCTGCATGAGTGCTTCATTGATGGAATAATGGATTCCAACATGTATTGTGACATTCTGAAGCAGAACATGATGCTCTCCCGTTGGAAACTGGGCCGCACGGCAGTTTTCCAACATAACAACCCGAAACACACCTCCAAGATGACTACTGTCTTCCTAAAGAAGATCGAGGTGAAGGTGATGGCGTGGCCAAGTATGTCTCCAGACCTAAATCCCATGGAGCGCCTGGGGCATCTTCAAGAGGAAGGTGGAGGAGCAGCCGGTGCCCAACATCCACCAGCTCCATCATGATGTCGTGGAGGAGGATCCCGGCAACACCTTGTGCTGCTCTGGTGAATTCCAAGCCTCAGAGAATCAAGGCAGTGCTGGACAACAATGGTGGTCACACTAAATATTGACACTATGGACACAATTTGGCATGTTGACCGTGAGGTGTACTCACTTTTGTTGCCACCCATTTTGGAAGTTATGACTAGAATATATTCAGGTTTCATTTCTGTAACGTTGTCCCTTGAAAAGATGTACTAAATTAATTGTCGAAATTTGAGGGGTGTACTCACTTTTGTGAGATGCTGTTCATGTGTTTCACTTCACTTATGACACCTGTCGATTTTAGTTGCCATCGTGACAGTATTGGCCGAATTACGTGAAAATTAGTGGCAAAACGGATTTCCTTGTGGCCACAGTACAGGCCGCAATTTTTCACCGATTACTTTCATATTTCATATGGACGTGCGTTGCACATCACTTATGACACGTCAATTTTGGTTGCCAGGGTGACCGAATTGGCTGAATAAAATGCAAATTAGTGATAAAACATAGACATTTGTGGACGCAGTACAAGCTGCAATTTTTGACCGATTTCTCCCCCCCCCTCTTCAATATTTGGTATGGGCATGTGTTACACTCAACTTATGACATCTATCGATTTCAGTTGCCATGGCAACAGTATTGGCCGAATAATGCACACAAAAAAGGGGAGAAGCAGGCTTTCGGGGGCTACACCTGTGAAGTTGCAGCCGATCGGACTGTCTACTTCATGGGTCGGCAATCCTGGTCTGAGAGAGCCGCAGTGTCTGCTGGATTTTGACGTTACTCTGCATTTAATTGATGAATGAAAGCAGTTAATTACACCTATAACTCATCTCACCTGGTGTCTTAGGTTTAAATAGGGTGGCGAAAACCAAACTCCGCACACCCTGAGCTATTAGCAATACTCCTGCACTAAGGGAATAATAAGCCAATCAATCAATTACCAGGAACTACCCACTGACTCCTAGAGCCAATTAAATAGACATGCAGGTTGTGACAGAAGTCTAAGTGGAAACCAAGATTTGTCAATGTAGTTGGACATTTAGCATAGTAATCTGGACAGAGTGGAGGTTCAAAGTAAAGATAAAAGTTTATAGGGCAGGGGTAGCAAGCCCTGGTCCTGTGGAGCCACATGATGTGTGAGTTTGTTTATCCTCCCTATTTAAACCTAAGACACCAGGTGAGAAGTTTAGTGTGTAATCAACTGCTTTCGTTCATCAATTAAGTGCAGAGTAACGTCAAAATCCAGCAGACACTGCGGCTCTCTAGGACCAGGATTGCCGACCCCTGGTGTAGTTTATGAATGTTTGCTGATTGTAATGTTCTTTTTTATGCTGTGCAGAATTATACAACATGCAGTACTTCCTTACGTTATTCATTAAGGCCCGTATGCATTAATGAGGTACAGTGGTGCTTGAAAGTTTGTGAACCCTTTAGAATTTTCAATATTTTTGCATAAATATGACCTAAAACATCAGATCTCCACACAAGTCCTGAAAGTAGATAAAGAGAACTCAGTTAAACAAATGAGACAAAAATATTATACTTGGTCGTTTATTGAGAAAAATGATCCAATATTGCATATCTGTGAGGGGCAAAAGTATGTGAACCTCTAGGATTAACAGTTAATTTGAAGGTGAAACTAGAGTCAGGCGTTTTCAATCAATGGGATGACACTCAGTTGGGCGTGTTTTTATTTACTGTTTTGTTTAAAGAACAGGGATCTATCGAAGTCTGGTCTTCACAACACATGTTTGTGGAAGTGTACCATGGCACGAACAAAGGAGATTTCTGAGGAGCTCAGAAAAAGGGTTGTTGATGCTCATCATGCTGGAAAAGGTGACACAACCGTCTCGATAGAGTTTGGACTCCACCAATCCAGTCAGACAGATTGTGTACATATGGAGGAAATTCAAGACCATTGTTACCCTCCCAGGATTGGTCGACCAACAAAGATCACTCTGAGAGCAAGGCGTGTAACAGTCGGCGAGGTCACAAAGGACCCCAGAGTAACTTCTAAGCAACTGAAGGCCTCTCTCAATACTGGTTAATGTTAATGTTCATGAGTCCACCATCAGGAGAACACTGAACAACAATGGTATGCATGGCAGGGTTGCAAGGAGAAAGCCACTGCTCTCCTGAAAGAACATTGCTGCTCGTCTGCAGTTTGCTGAAGATCACAAGGACAAGCCAGAAAGCTATTGGAAAAATCTTTTGTGAATGGATGAGACCAAAATAGAACTTTTTGGTTTAAATGAGAAGAGTTATGGTTGGAGAAAGGAAAACACTGCTTTTCAGCATAAGAACCTTATCCCATCTGTGAAAAATGGTGGTGTTTCATCATGGTTTGGGCCTGTTTTGCTGCGCCTGTGCCAGGACGGCTTGCCATCATTGATGGAACGATAAATTCTGAATTATACCAGCCAATTCGAAAGGAAAATGTCAGGACATCTGTCCATGAACTGAATCTCAAGAGAAGGCGAGTCATGCAGCAAGACAACGACCCTGATCACACAAGTTGTTCTACCAAAGAATGGTTAAAGAAGAATAAAGTTAATGTTTTGGCATGGCCAAGTCAAAGTCCTGACCTTAATCCAATCAAAATGTTGTGGAAGGACCTGAAGCAAGCAGGTCATGTGAGGAAACCCACCAACATCCCAGAGTTGAAGCTGTTCTGTACGGAGGAATGGGCTAAATTTCCTCCAAGCCGATGTGCAGGACTGATCAACAGTCACAGGAAATATTTACTTGAGGTTATAGCTGCACAAAGGGGTCACGCCAGATACCGAAAGCAAAGGTTCACATACTTTTGCCACTCACACACATGTAACATTGGATCATTTTCCCCAATAAATAAATGACCAAATATAATATTTTTGTCTCATTTGTTTCACTAGGTTCTCTTTATCTACTTTCAGGACTTGTGTGAAAATCTGATGTTTTAAGTCATATTTATGCATAAATGTAGAAACTTCTAAAGGGTTCACAAACTTTCAAGCACCACTGTATAACTTGTACTGGGTGTAAGTGAATAGTTATTGCAGCCCCTGTGGGAGAAGAAAATTCAGGCCTCAATGTAAACTTTTTTTCTCAAGGAGCATGCATGCTCCTAAAAAATTTTTTAGGAGCACAATTAAATTTTTAGGACCATGAAATAAGTTTTGGGAGCACAAAATTAACAAAGTACTAAAAAAGGAACTTAAATATTAAAAAAAAAACAAAAAAACAAAACTCAAGATAAAGTCTTTATGTTTTAATTAAGGTTCACTTTGTTTCAAGAACAAGGGGGAGGGGGTGTGCCACTCAATCTGTTGCCCATTAGCAACTGGCCATGGGGGAGCAATCATCATCCCATTCAACCGGAGGGCAATCTGGCATGGGAATGTACCATTGGGAATGTAGGAAAGAGATGATTGACTTGACGTTAACAGACAGTTCCCCAGAGAGCTGCCATTAGAACACCGCAACGCACAAGAATTTTGGTTCCTACATCATATCTGACGAGCAGCAAATAATAGCGATCTCAAACCAGCCGGAGCTCTATGATGCCACCCTTAAAAAATAATAAAAATAAAAACCGAAAGCATGACAAATGGAATGGAGACTGCGGTCAAGCTATCCGCGCTTCAGCAATTCTTGGTCAAGCCATCAGCGACAAAAAATGTAAGTGCGCGTATATAAGTAAAATTGCGGTAGCACAGGAAACTGGGACTTCACGACTCCATCGAATTTAAAGAATGAGCACACTTAGCAGATGTCCTGTGAATTAAACTGTCTTATCAAAGGTCTGTGTAAACTGACAGCATATTATTATAGAACTTGTTATTATCTACATTATGTGTATGTCTGGAGTGATCTTACTGCACAGTTTTTGAGTTCACCATTTCTGAGTGTTTAATGCATGTACATGCTCATTTTAGGGATGTCAAATTTGATTGACAGTGTATAAAAATAACGAGAGGTAAGTAAGTAATTTATTTATATTGCTCCTTTCACAGATAAAATCACAAAGTGCTTTACAGTGCATACCAGGAATAAAAGCAAAAGCAGATCAACAGACACAATGAAAAAAAGAAAGGTCTGTCCAAACTGACACAATAGATCATACTTTGGTCTATGATTGCATCTCAGGGCAGAGTCTGAAGACATTTTACTGCATAATTTTTGAATTAACCCCTTGTGATCATGTAAGGCATGTAAATAGGCGTTTTGGTTCTGTCAACATTGATTGACAATTTATGAAAAATTAACAAAGGTCTGTAAAAACTGCCACCATAGTATAAGAGAACAAGGTGTGCTCTACCAAAGTGTTAAGTCTGGGGACATTTTACTGCGTCATTTTTGAATGAACCCCTTGTGAATAATTAAGGCATGTAAATGACTATTTCAGTTCTGTCAACTTTGATTGAATTTTTATGAAAAATTAGCGTAGGTTTGTAAAAACTGACACCATACGATAATAGAACAAGGTGTGCTCTACCAAAGTGTTAAGTCTGGGGATATTTTACTGCGTAATTTTTGAATTAACCCCTTGTGAACATGTAAGGCATGTAAATAGGCATTTTGGTTCTGTCAATTTTGATTGAATTTTTATGAAAAATTAGCAAAGGTCTGTAAAAACTGACACCATAGTATCATAGAACAAGTTGTGCCCGACCAAAGTGCTAAGTCTGGGGACATTTTACTGCTTCACTTTTTAATTAACCCCTTGTGAATAATTAAGGCACGTAAATGGCTATTTCAGTTCTGTCAACTTCGATTGAATTTTTATGAAAAATTAGCAAAGGTCTGTAAAAACTGACACCATGTTATCATTGGCCTCATCTGTTCCCACTGTATTGTCAACTCTGGAGACACTTTACTTTGTAGCCTCTGACTTCACCCTGAATTTGTGTATAAGCGCATTTTGGCTACTTCGATTTTAAATTACAGTTTGTAAAATGTATCAAACGTCCGTAGAAAGTCACACTGCCTTTTAAGTGAATGGAGCGTTATTTCCCACTTAGAAAAACCTTTCTTCTATGTGTTTTCTTGAAATCAGATCATTAAGTTTGAGAAAAATGCAGCATATATAAATGTTTGCGTGTCCCTTTCACCTTTGATTGACACATTATACAGCGCCCTCCATAATTATTGGCACCCCTGCTTAAGATGTGTTCTTTAGCTTCTGATAAATTCTGTTTTTTTTTTTCTAAATAATATAGGACCACAATGAAATAACGAAGAAAATCCAGCCTTTAATTCAAGTGCATTTATTCAGTGGGAAAAAAATCCCACATTAAGAAATAATTATTTTGCCATACCTGCAAACTAGTCACCTTTCGGCGAAATTCGCCGTTTTGATCCCAAAATTGGTCGCTTACGTGAATCGTGGAGATTCGAAGAGTTTTTTTTTTGGGGGGGGGGGGGGGGGGGGAGGCAGGCAGGCAGGCAGACAGACAGACAGACAGACTTTATTGTTGAGCAACATTTTATAATGTTGGTCTGCCTGTCGTTCCATGACTGCCAGTTACAAAGTTAGAACCTAGTCTCGCGCAGTAACGCGCGCTTCCTTTCCATTGTAGTTCTGGTTGCTTACGAATACTCCAGACTCAGACTGCAATCAAATCACTGTCACTTTCTGTCTCTGCGGCAAAGTCTTTGGAGTGCTGGGATGAAATACATAGGATTTTGTTGCTGTTACGTGTGCTGAGGTAAGTCTTGTATCGTGCCAGAAATATGTGCATAAATGATATTTTAACCTTATACATGCTAAACATCAAGTTTAATTCATAATATGTCAGCTAGCTCCAGACGTCTGAAGATGATATCCGACTCGTCAGATATGAAAACGAACAGCTAATGAACTCAGTGGTGTGACTCTGAATTTCCCTTGTCACATTGAATGTTGTCCAAATATAGAAAGCCCAAATATAGAAAGTTGCAGGGCTTAGGGATCTGAGGACTCAAAAGGGTAGAGGGAAACCCTGGCGAACTTAAGACGCGACCGAAGATATCGGGATGTTGGAGTCCCAAGGAATAACGAAGAAAGCTAAGTGAGCGCAGAACGTTTACAATTCTTTTCCCAGTTCTGCGATACCGCTCACACCGAACTATGCAAAACAAAGAAAGCTAAGTGAGCGCAGAACGTTAACAATTCTTTTCCCAGTTCTGCGATACCGCTCACACCGAGCTATGCAAAATAAAGAAAGCTAAGTGGGCGCAGAACGTTTACAATTCTTCTCCCAGTTCTGCGATACCGCCCATACCGAACCATACAACATAAAGAAAGCTAAGTGAGCGCAGAACGTTTACAATTCTTTTCCCAGTTCTGCGATACTGCTCACACCATTCTTTACCTAACCGGCTAGAGTGTTTAGCGAGAGACACTGAAGCCCAGAAAGCAGGAACTGCACAGCTTAAATAGCAGAGACTCTGGGCGGAGCGTGCAATGAGCACGGGAATCACCTGCTGCAAACAATTGAGTCCACGCACTAGCCACCTCACATATTAACTTGCAGCTTGCAGGCCCAGAACCATGACAGTCCTAGTATTTCAAAGCGTCCATGATGCCATGCACCCTAACAAGGTTCCCAGGGCCTCTGGAAGACAAACAGGCCCACAGCATCACCGATCCTCCCCCATACTTCACAGTAGGCATGAGGTGCTTTTCTTCATACTCATATTTTGTGTTCCGCCAGATCCACTTAGAGTGCTTGTTGCCAGAAAGCTCTATCTTGGTCTCATCTGACCAAAGCACACAGTCCCAGTTGAAGTCCCAGTACCGCTTGGCGAACTCCAGACATTTGTGTTTATGATTGTGAGAAAAGGTTTTTTTCTGTGCATGCCTCCCAAATAGCTTGTTGGCATGTAGATGGCGCCTGATGGTTGTTTTGGAGACTTTGTGACGCCAAGATGCTACCATTTGTTACAATTCTTTAACAGTGAGCTTTGGAGAATTTCTCTTACCATCCTCCTCACTGTGCATGGTGGCAAAATAACCTTGTTTACCACTGTTCTAGTTGTTTTCAACTTCTTAATAATTCTTCTGACAGTTGATATGGGCAGGTGCAGGCGAGTGGTTATTTTCTTGTAGCCATTGCCTGACCTGTGAAGGTCGACACGCATCTGCCTGACTTGAATGGTGCGTTCCTTTGTGTTTCCCATGTTGAAGAATGGATAACAGAAATGGCCTCTGTCACGTCGTATTTATACCCCAGGGAAACAGGAAGTGATGAATTACTAATTAAATGTTCCTCAATACTCTGATCGTGTGAGGTATCTATCTGGAACCAAGTGCAAGGCCAAGGGATTGCAAAAATAAGGTGCTTTATTGAATAAGGTGGATAACCCCCGCAGAGAAAAAGGCAACAGTACAGAGTCCGTAATCCAAAGCTCAAATTCCAATGGGGCAGAGCAGAGTTCGTTACCAGGGCACCAATCACAAAAATCGTACTCAGACAAAACAGATCCGGTACACATGCGAAGGTTTGAGGGATTATTTTTATAAAAATAATTATCTCTTAGTCAGGGATTTTTTGTCCTTAAAATTCACTTGAGTTGAAGGTTACATTTTCTACTACAATTTTCAGTGTGAGAGTATGCATCTCCAATAAAAATTCAATTTATTTTAAGGCTTTTAACACATCTTAACCAGGGGTGCCAATGATTATGATGGGCGCTGTATATCTTCAAACCTTGTCGAAAAATGCTACCGTAATGCAAAGCGATCGTAAAGTCTTTGTTTTTGCCTTGATATTGCAATTATAAGTTCTGCTTATGTTATAATGTTTGTATTAACGAGTTGAATAAGTTTGTTCAAAGATATAAGCCCATATACGCCATTATCATCTAATTTTTGCGTTTTCAGGAAAACCCAGCGTGTGCATGCAAATACAGTATATGTGCGCTTACAGGTCGAAATGCGCCCTGAAAATAAATCCAATTTTATGATTTTTGAACATACTTAAGATTTGAGCGAGGAAAGGTTTGTTGAACGAGTTGGGTTGAGTCAAAACGAAACCGGTGAGTCCCGGTGTTCGGACAATTTAATCTGCCTTGTCAAAAAATGCTACCATAATGCAAAGGGATCGTAAAGTAATGTAATGTTGCAATATGAATCAGTTTACAGTACTAACTTTGTTTGTTAGCTTATTATAATATAAACAGATGTTATAGGGAGTTGGATAAGCACAAATTGACAGAACACCGGCGGTCCAACAATCAAAGATTATTTCAATCTGAATTCCAGGCCTCCCAGTGCCCGCACATTGCACTACATTCCGTGCATGCAATCAATACTGGATGCGAGGTTGAGTGTGTGAAGACGGTGGGATATCTGACTGACTCTGCGTGCAGTAAGGAAGTGAAAACATTGGTCTGAACAGCTGATTGTGGATGGCTTTTTAAGGTATTTTTGGGATATTTTAAGGACTTTTTCCTTCTTTAATTTTCTAGATTCGCCAAAAAAAAATTCTCCATATATTTTTCTTTGAAGCCAAATATTTTTTTTATTTTGCTATTGGCGAATTTGGTGAGTGCCAGCGGAAGCCCTGGCATAAGCCCCTTGGGCCTTTTGGCCAAGCGGGCAAAAAATTTGAGCATCTTCGATCATAGAATAAGGGAGCTAGAGCTGTTTAAAGTTTTGCAGAAGACGCCGCCTGGTGGCCAAACCAAGAATCGCAGCATGACCAAAATCGAACTTGGGGCTAGATCTTGGGCTCATATACATGCAAATAAAATAGGAATAGGATCCACTGAGAACTGAGGGCGCTATGGCGCTGAAACCGAATCGGCTCATTTTATCACCATTGACCTAAATAAGCTTTAAAATTGGGTCAAATCAAAAACCCATGACATATATGATGAACCCTTGGCAGAGCAATCTATAAAAAAATGTCAGCATTTTAGCTCGTAGAATAAGGGAGCTAGAGCTGTTTGAAGTTTTGCAGAAAAAGCTGCCTGTTGGCTAAACGATGAGTAGCTGCACGCCCAAAATCGAACTCTGGCTAGATCTTTGGCCCATATACATGAATATAAAATATGCAAAGGATCCGTGGAAAACTGAAATTGCGCAGAAATGACAATTGTGCTCGCACAAGTGATTGGGCCTGTCGACCAAGCGGGCTAAATATGGCAGGTAGATTATAACTACCTGGAGAGAAAACGGTTATGGGTTTTTTTTTTTTTTTTTTTTTAATGTGATTTTGTCTGTCTGTCTGGAGCCTAGCTTGAAATGTGCTCCGATAAATTGATTATTCTTTCACATTTTTTCAGGCATAGACGTGCTTACCGAAGAGCAGCTATCCACAATGTCCCCCACTGCAGCTGCCGTAGCAAAGATTGTGAAGCCTGGCATGAAACTAACAGAGGTGAGAATTGCTCATCCATTTCAGACTGTCTCCTCTGATGTCCTTTCTCCTCTGATTATGGGTGGAGCCCATTGTAAGCCTGTTTCCTCCAGAATGGCACATCTCTCCTCCTTTGTGTCCAGCTGTACAGTGCATATGTGGAGGCTCAGGATCAGCTGCAGATGGAGAGAATGGAGAACAAGCGGGTCAACAAGCACCTGGACGAGATTGTGCAGGAGGTGGAGGCCAAAGCCCCTCTTCTGAAGAGGCAGCGGGACGAGTTTGAGCGCATGCAGAAGTCAGTCGCCAGCCTCTCCACCAAGCTGGAGCAAGCCATGAAGGTGGGGTGAAGAGTGTGGTTGGTGCCAGCGGGTCCGTGCTGTTCATTTTAGCATTTAATCGTGATGAGTTGATACCTGCTATGATTTCAGGAGGTTGGTCGCCTGCAAAATGAGTCGGATGAGGCCAACCAGCGCGCCTCTGTGCTGGAAAGGGACAACCAGAGGTTTGAGCTGCAGAGGTTTGAGGGAGAGAGAGGGAGAGACGCATGTTTTTACATGTGGGCCTGTCCACAGAAATGGGGTACCTAAGGGGCATGGTACATTAACGGTTAAATAACACGTTACAGTGTTCGACAATTCACTGAATTGTATGTTTATTGTGTTATACATATGACAAAGATATAATAAGAACATTTTTGAAGTAATGCTTTGCCTAGTTTTATTTTTACTTGCAGAAAGAAGAAAATGTCCACACTGGTTTTTTACATGGTTTGTGACATTGTAGATGTAGTTCATTTCAGGGCGGTTTCAGCCCATCAAAGGGCACCCTTATTTTGAGTAAAGTTGTCAGCTTGAATAAATAACTTAGTTTCTTTTAGTTCCTCTTCGTTTTCTAAAAAAAAATTAATGACGGGTAATTTAATGGCACCCTATTTGAAAAGCTTACGTTCGTAACCATCGTCTGTCCTTGCAGTTACGAACATAAAAATGGGTCAGACTGGGATATATTTGCGGAAATAACCACCCATACATGTACGAAAAGTAAGAGTCCATTTGTTGATACACGATATAATTATTGATTTCGGTTTTCTTTCCTTATGATTTCTTTCAATGATTGTTGAAATTTTTGCGTTGCGAGTCTGTCCAAAAAATACTACGTTCGTAACCCCACCTAAACAAGAAAAATTAATGCGACTCTACGACTGTGAACTCAGTCACAGCTGAATACTAAATATGCGTGTGCGCCTCGACGTTGACGGCATTGCTTGAAGGTCATGCGAGCATCGTCTGCAATGCTGGAATGATTTTCTCTGAATCTGTCACGAATATTACTTACGTAAGTACTGTTACGAACGTAATACAAAATGAGCAATGATCACATCATTTATTTGACATAATCAACACAATAGTTTGGGTGAATAATGCACTTTGAGTTCGCAGATTGGACTGCAAACATGGAGCAAATTCGCCGGCTTTTTATATAGATTACACCTACGGAGCATAAAATATCACCAAATCTACCTATTTCTGCCATTAGCGGTCTCACTGACTGTACAGTTTTGCGGCTGTAATTTTTTTCGAAAAATGTAGGCCTATCTTTTGTTTGCCTAGCAACTAACCGATGCCCCTGTCAGAGTTGGTGGAGTAGAGTAGTCTAGAATTATTTTATTTTATTGGGCAGCACTGGCAAAAAGTTTGAGGCAGCAGCAGCAGGATACACTGGCACCAAAACGGAGGCAGTGCCAGGTCCGCTGGAGCTGACATACAAAATAAGACGCGTCACCTGCTGCAATTGCTTCAGACCCGTCTGTGGGAATTGCACCAGGAAAACGGAGGTCACCTGCGCAGACTATTACGATTAGACTAAATGCTACGCATTTTACCAAAAAGGTAATCAGAAAAAAAGTTCAGCACCTCCCTGGCCAATTGTTTTCTAATTCCGTGTCATTGTTCCGATTAATTATTTCATAATAAATAAGATATTCCATATGGTTATGTTGTTATAAATGTTGAACCCGAATGTATGTTCATCAAAATAATGTTTTTAATCGTTGTTTTTGTCGTTCTGAATTGTTTAATTATTTCTTTACCCGAAAATATCGTTGTGAATGTTAACAATAAAGCCGCTTTCACACTGGACGCGAACGAATTTTTCGCACGACAGATCACATTCAAAGTCAATGCAAAGACGCGAATCCGCGAGAAACGCGCATAGGCTATTTGCGTCTTTGCATTGAATTTGAATGCAATCTGTCTTGAATATTTAAACCATTAAATATGCCACCTGGGAGTAAATTATATTATTTTCGAGGAAATGTCTCAGCAGTTTCTCTCATCTGTCCTGTTACAAACGTAATACCTTTCAGCTAGTTTTGGAAAACGAATATTGTTAGTTTTGGTGTTGATTTATGTAAGGTTTTTTTATTGATTGATGTTACTGATGTTCAATGGAGTTCATTTAGCTCAATTTTTAACTTGGCAAGGTGTTTGCTTTGAATGTTGAAAAACACTATGTGCCAGAATTTGCAAGCGGGAAATCCACAAATTGCACATCTGGAAGAAAATTTGATTTTTAATACTACTCGACTTTAATACTACTTTTTTATCAGTGTTATTGTTTTTATGACTTTTAGAATGAATTAATGTTTTCACCTACTTCTAATAAGCATTTTTTTGTTGATTTTAGGTTGAAATATCTGTCCTGTTACATACGTAAATTGGTGTTGCCATGACCATTTCAACTGTGTGTTCCAATGTCATCTTTGCTGATATTATCTTCACAACTGCAGAAAGTCATTCAAGGTCCCTTTAGTGACTTATTAGGTTGAATCTTTTTTTCTCCTTTATTGGTTTATTTTTCGTCTTGTGTGTCACACTTATGTACCCCATTTCTGTGGACAGGCCCATGTAAAAACACATTCTTGTTCTAAATTGGTATGGTTTTTTCACTTGTTTTCGTAGTGCATCTTAGGATGAGGGCTGTAGATATACAACCCCAATTCCGAAATAGTTGGAACAAAGTGTAAATTGTGAATAAAATCAAAACGCAATGACTTTCAAATCACACCCGCCAGTATTTTATTCAAAATAGAACACAGATAACATAGCAAATGTTGAAACTGAGAAATTATACAATTTTTATCCACAAAATGAGCTAATTTCAAATTTGATGGCTGCTTTAGGTCTCAAAAAAGTTGGGACAGGGGCCTGTTTACCATAGTGTGACATCCCCTCTTCTTTTTAACACAGAGTGAAGGCGTGTGGGCATTGAGGAGATAAGTTTCTGAGTTTAGCCAAACTCTAGTTATAATACAGGCTTCCAGCTGCTGGATAGTTTTGGGTCTCCTTCGATGGACTTTTTGTTTAATTATGCGCCAAAATGAACAAATGTTCTCAATCAGTGAATGAACAGGACTGCAGGCAGGGCAGTTCAGCACACGGACACTCCTACTATGAAGCCATGCTGTTGTAATGGCTGCTGTATGTGGTTTTGCATTGTCCTGCTGAAATGCACAAGGCCTTCCCAGGGATAGAGGTCGTCTGGAGGGGAGCATATGTTGCTCAAAAACCTTTATATACCTTTCAGCATTCATGGTGCTTTTTAAAACACCCAAGTGTCCCTCACCATATGCACCATATGCATCCCCATACCATCAGAGATGCTGGCTTTTGAACTGAATGCTGATAACTCGAGGGTTGGGCTTTATCCTCTTTACATACCTGCAAACTAGTCACCTTTCGGCGAAATTTGCCGTTTTGATCCCAAAATTGGTCGCTTACGTGAATCGTGGAGATCCGAAGAGTTTTTTTTTGGGGGGGTAGGCAGGCAGGCAGGCAGACAGACAGACAGACAGACTACGGACGTTATAGTTTAGCAACATTCTATAATGTTGGTCAGCCTGTCGTTCCATGACTGCCAGTTACAAAGTTAGAACCTTGTCTCGCGCAGTAACGCGCGCTTCCTTTCCATTGGAGCTCTGGTTGCTTACGAATACTCCAGACTCAGACTGCAAACAAACCACTGTCACTTTCACTGTCTCTGCGTCAAAGTCGCCTTTTGATCGACTTTGTAGTGCCAACCTGAACAACTGCTCTGGGATGAAATACAAAGGATTTTGTTGCTGTTACGTGTGCTGAGGTAATAAGTCTTGTATAGTGCCAGCAATATGTGCATAAATGATATTTTAACCTTATACATGCTAAACATCAAATTCAAGACATAATATGTCAGCTAGCTCCAGACGTCTGAAGATGATATCCTACTCGTCAGATATGAAAACGAACAGCTAATAAGCTCAGTGGTGTGACCCTCAATATCCCTTGTCACATTGGATGTTTTTCAAATACAGAAAGCACTCGATCAGAGCGTTTTTTGAGAGACAGAAAGCAGACGGGGTTTTTTTTTCTAAAATAAGCAACCTAGAGTCTTTTCAAATCCCCATGACAGCCGCTTGTTTTAGCAGTTGTTGCACAAGCAGCAGTAGCAGCAGTTGTTGAGCACAAGCAAGCTATCGTATCAAAGACGTTAGCTAAACTTTTTTCGGCGTCAACTAGCAACTAATATTGCTCTTTACCAAGTCGAGGGTGAGTGATTAGCCCTTGTTTTTGGTGAGAATGACAATCACTGTTTGTGTTTTTATGTCGTTAACTGAGTGCGGTAGATTGTCATTTTTTCTGTTGGAAGAACTTAACTATCTTCATGGTCAGCTATCAAAAAAATAGCCTGATAAACCCGCCCCTCGTAATTCACTGGGGCGGGTTTACCAGGCTACAAAAAAGCCCCTGACATCGAGTGTTTTTTTTTTTCTTTTTTTTTTCTTGGAGTTGGCTAACTTTTATCAGCGTCAACTAGTAACTGTTATTGTTATTTACCATGACAAGGATGAGCGAATTAGCCCTTGTTTTTGCATTAGAAGCTAACGAAGATGGCACCGAACATTACCATTTGTGTGGTATTGATCTAGACGTTGCCATTTTTTTTCTGAAGACGAATTACATTCTCGTCTTTCATTGGTCAGCTGTTAAAAAAAGCACCTTACCTTGGGTGCTTTTATCTGGGAGAGTTGAAATTTCTCAACTTGAAAAAGCATCCAGCGGCGGTGTTTTAAAAAGCGCCCAGGACATTATTTTTTCCAAAAACACCGGATACCATAGGAAAATAATGCAAATAAGCATCCACCGGCGGCTGCAAAAAAAAGCATCACGTCTGAACACCCCCTAATGTAAACTCGCATCTGAGAGAGAGAGAAAAAAAAAAGTCGCTTTGGGTTAAAAAGCGTCTGCCAAATATAATGTAATGTAATGTCATGTGCTGAGGGAATACGGAAGGGCCGAATTTTGTTGCCAGCCGTCTACCAGTGCTGCTGGTATTAGGGCAGAGGTGGCGGAAAAGGAGAGGATGGCCCGAAAGAGGCACATGGCAAAACAGCGCAAACGTGCCCTTGAACCGCTTGTTCAGGCCAAAAGGTCTAAAAATGATTTTCTTTCCAGCCAATTCAGTGGATTTTATGTTTCAGATGTATATTGTGATCTCTTGTACTACCAATCTAACAATATAACTTGATTATAAAGCTCTAGTTTATGTTCATATAGTTTGAGCAGTGTTTCCTGTGTCATGCTGCGTCTGGTAATCTGGTGTGAGATGCAAAACTCAAAATTACAAGAATAAAAATTAATAAATTAATAAATAAAATATTGTCTTTTTCCTTAATTTTGTTTGGTTGTGCCCGGGGGAGGGGTCCACGATTAGTTTGTCACCTTTTTTAACCCTCATGAGTTTGCAGGTATATCTTTAGTCCGGAGGACACAACGCCCATGATTACCAACATGAATGACAATTTGGACTCGTCTGACCACTGGCCACTTTGCCACTTTGTTGCAGTCCATTTTAAATAAGCCTTGGCCCACAGAACACGCCGTCGCTTCTGGATCATGCTCAACAATTGCTTTCTTTTTGCATGATAGAGTTTTAGGTGGCATCTGTGGATGGCATGGCGGACTGTGTTTACAGACAGTGGTTTCTTGAAGTATTCCTGGGTCCATTTAGTAATGTCAATGCCAGGATCATGCCGGAGAGTGACGCAGTGGCGTCTGAGGGCCCAAAGATCACGGGCATCCAATAAAGGTCTTCGGTCTTGTCCCTTACGCACAGAGATTTTTCCAGTTTCTCTGAATCTTTTGATGATCTTGTGCACTGTCAATGATGAGACCTTCAAAGCCTTTGCAATTTGAAGTTGAGGAATATTGTTTTTAAAGTATTCCACAATTTTTTTTACGCAAGCCTTCACAGGTTGGAGAGCTTCTACTGAGAGACTCAGTCTCTCTAAGACATCCCATTTATAGCCAATCATGTCACACACCTGATACCAGTTAATGTAGTTACTTGCTAAATGTTCTTTTAGCCGATTCTCTAATATATTAATTTTTTCAGTCCTTTTTAGCCTGTGTCCCAACTTTTTTGAGACCTTTGCAGCTACAAAATTTGAACTGCGCTCATTTTGTAGATAAAAATGGAAAATATCTCAGTTTCAACATGTGAAATGTTATTTATGTTCTCTTGTAAATAACATATTGACTCATGTGATCTTAAAGTCATAGAATTTAGATTTTATTCATAATTTACACTTTTTCCCAACTATTTTTGAATTGGGGTCGTACATAGTAGTTTGTGGGGTTTTGATTGGCGCAGTGGGCTCTGCACATGGCATGATGTGGGGTCTCTCCTCTCCGCAGACGCACAGAGCTGGAGCGGAGTCTGGATAAGCTGCAGAGTGAGCTGGAACAGCTGAGAGAGCAGCGCCACCGCCACATGCAGATCACTGAGTCCATCGTGCGGCAGAGAGACATGTACCGCATCCTACTGGCCCAAACCACCGGTGTCAGCTTCCCAGCACAAGGTGAGTGAGCCGGTGCCCACCTGAGCCCCTCTCTCTGGGACTGCCGGCTACCACAACTGCGCGTGTTTATTTCCAGTACAGAGGCACGATATTGTGGACTTTTCCTCTTCTAACTTTTAAGAGCGTGAAAAAGATGAGTTGTTTGAAATGTATAGTTTTTTTTTTTTTTGCATCTCCAATCTCAACCGAATCTTTAATGTCCAATTAGGGAATTATGTACAAGCACTTGGGCTTTATCGCATATGCGGACCCCTGTTGCCAACTCAAGAGAGAGTACACAGCTCGCAGCTCTCCTCCGAAGCACACGCCCATTAGCCACTGCTTCTTATTCAGTCACTGGTTGAGACTTTGCAAGCTCAGAAGGAGGGCGGAGGATACCTGAGCATAGGCGAGCCCAGAATCTTCATTATGAGCGCCCGTCTGGCCAAAAGGAGGCGCCTAGGGGAACTATATCTACATAACCCTTCCAGCAGACCCTTCCGGATTTGCATCCCTGTAGCACATTCGCCAATTGCGCGCTACTTCTGAAAAGAGCTGCTGACCACTGCTGTTTGGTACAGGGCGGGGATCGAGCCCGCACCGTGATGGTCACTTCTGCTTTGCAACTAGGGATCGACCGATATGGATTTTTTAGGGCCGATGCCAATACCGATTTTTTTCTATCACCCTTCGCCTCAATTTACATAAAAAAATGACACAATGATAACAAATATCACAGGTCTCAAGTTAGACAAACATTTATTGAAAAGTTTCAACCAGCCATCGATGTGATGGCTGCTCCTCCCCAGTGACACGCACCCCCCCCCCCCACGCACACACACACACACACACAAACACATCAGCTGAGCAGACGCTGACTGAAAAACTCTGCTACCGCTGGATCGATAACAGCAGCAAACTGCTCTAAATACGTTTTCACAAAACACTGACACAAATTAGTACTACATATAAAACATTTCTCTCATCATTTAAGTTCCTCTAGTGCACGCTAAAGACCTCTCTGATAGCAGACATGGCTGCGCCACTCCACTCTGAGGGAGAGAACACACAGCAGGGCTGAAATTAAATTTTTTTCTTGGTTCAAAAAGTTAGGAGTGCGAGCAAAAATTTAGGAGCGCATAAACCCAAATCAAAGAAGCACCAATATATATGTATTTTTTAATGTTTAAAGAAACTCCAATATAACATTCCGCATTAACAATAGAACTGTCTCCAACAAATGACAATTATTAAACAATATGAGAGTCTTGAGTTAATTGATTAACAAAGGTTTCCACTACATTGGCTTTATGACATATCTGGAGGCCAGGATTTAAATTGGGTCTCCTTGCTCTCTGCCCTTCTATCCATCTCCTCACTGCCTGTGAGGCATCAAATATGTCCAAAGGACCCTCCACACTGATCCCAATCAAATCTTCAATTGTGTTTGGGTTAAATGCAGATCTGACGTAAAGTCCTTTTTTTGCCTCAATATTGCAATATGAATCAGTCCACAGCGGTAACTTTGCTATTTGTTGGTTTATTATAACATAAGCAGACTTTATAATGAGTTGGATATGTTTGTTTTAAGATATCCTATGCCACACGCCCAGGCGCGTCTCTAGGACTAAAGATCGGTGCGGCCCAGAGCTCCCCTTAATTACTAACCCTGACTTGCACGCAATCATTCGCATAATTTACAAACAGTCCTTCCAGGATTTTCCTGGCTTTTTTAATGTTTTTTTTTTTTTTTTTGCAGTACCTTTTCAAAAAGTGGCAATGAAAGTTGCAATGTCTTGGCAATTTATTTTTTTGTCCGCCAGAAATTTGCGTGGATTGGTTGAATTTGCTTTAATAGCTGCAATCGCGACATGCAACTTCCTTGAGGGACTGAGCAATAGATTCACTCCGACAACACACCGGTACAGTATGGTACATTTCGGTACGGGGACAATCATTAATCTAGAAGCGTAATTTCGTGCATTTAAATCAGCGTTATTCAGAATTGCACGCAGACGTTTCAAATGGTCTTATATTTTATTTAAACAAAACGATCATGAAGCGCCAGTTAAATCACTTGATGTGTGGAAAAGGTAGCGCACACGTTTGAGAGCAGTTTGTCTGTCATAAAGCGTTGAACAATTTTTGAGTGGCCTAAATAATTTTTCTGATCTGAATCTATCCCATTATTTAGTCGTCAATAGATCTAATGAAGAGAGAAACCGTAACTTTGATTGCCAGAGGATTATTGTCAAAATTAGAAAACGTGTTAATAACGGAAAATAACTGAGTACAAGCCAGGAACAATCCTTGACGCAAAGGCATGGTCCGGGCTCCACCAATTATCACTTCCAGAGACGCCACTGCACACGCGATTGTCTTCTAATTTCTGCATTTTCAGGAAAACGTTGCGTGTACTTGCAAATATATAATCGTTTACTGGCCTAAAGACGCGCAGTAAAAAATGTTAATTATTTTTGCAGATAGGATACAGAAGACATGAGCGAAGAAACCGAAGATTTTGGAGCTGAGCAAACGCCGAGCCGCGAGGCAGCATATTTTGATAAGTTGTAATTATTAACAGAAATACGGATCTACTCGTTTACGCACATTTGTCACAGTATTTTCTGTGTTTCGTGCGCTTTCTCCATGTTTGGAAGGACGTTCGCGTTTAAAGTGTTTGGACTCAGTAGATAACGGGCTGTTAACAGCGAGATTCGGGCCATCTTCACAATGAACACGGTGCTCTTCACCTTGTGGTGGGAAAAATGTCCCAAACGGTTCTAAATTCAGAATAGTACTATAATCACATTTAAACAGAGAGAACTCAGCCAGCTTCTTGTGGCCCCTCAAAATTGCTAGAAGACTGTGGAGCAGAGAAGAAGCATAAGCTCATAAATCTGCCAAACGCAAGATAACAGGACTGCAAACCGGCCGACCAAGGCTGGCTAGATGAGCTAATCTTCCGGAATGACCATATTGGTCAGCCTGGACCCACTACCGGAGCATGCGCAGCTAAGTGTTCTGGAACCATCCATGACCTAGATAAGTTACCAAACTTTTGCTGAACCCAAGGTTTGGGCGGCTCAAATGTGGTCTTCGAGTGTCCCTGGAGGCTTAAAATGAATTTACACAATGATGTAATGGTTAACTTGTTACTAAGGGCGGAGGGTTGCTTTATGACAATGAACCAATCAGAATTAATAATTTTGTATAAAGTGGGACGAGCCACATTTAATCCCACCTAGAGGAATGTGCCAAAAGGGTAATAAATATGAGGGTTCGGACAGTCAGTGGTCAGTCTGTGTCAGGTGATTGAAGAAGAATGAATGCTATGTGTTTTGCGCAGACCAGCCTGGGTTTTGTACTTCACTTTGAGCGACTTGCAATAAACCTGATCACATCAGACTCAGTAGAATGTGTCCATTCCTTGAAGGTAGATTTATAGGGGTTGGGAGAACACTTGGTCCACAAGTGTTTTCACCCACAACCTTCTTATAACCTCAGCCATTCAAAATTTTGATGCAACTCTTTGCAAAAAAAATCAACTGATGGGCCTATCGCCGCCGCTTCATCTGAATCACCGTCATGATTTTCAGTTTCAGTAACTTTTGATACCGACTCAACTTTTTTCACGTTAACGGTACCAAAAAAAACAAGAAGTCTTCCATTGCTCTTTGTTTCATTTTCAGTCCAAATCTTGTGCGTAGCTACAGTGGTTACACTCATTCGCCCGAAATGGATTATTTGACGGCTAATATTTACCATTCTAGAATCAGTACAGAGGTTTACGACGTCAATCTCCCCTTTGATTGGTCAGAATGGTTACTGTCAGCTCAAGGGAACACACTGGGTTGCGGCTCATTCTTATACCGGTGCGCTTGGCTGCGGTATGTCCAGTAGATTCATGCACTGCTCCGAGACATACGCCCATCTTTATTTAAGCGGCAGCTGGCTTGCCTTCTGACTACCAAATGTACCCGATAAGAGGCGATTAATTGGGGGGGAAAGCGGTCGCACAGGTGTGACTATTTTAATTCGAAGGTCGCACAGTGTTAATTTTGTTCGCAATTTCGAGCCCTGCTCATACACACACGCCACGAAACGCATTTAACCTCACCCCGGTGTTTGCTGAATTTCACTCCGACAAACACCATGGAACTGAATTGACAACACTGATATTACTTAATCCTTAAACCGGTGTTCGTTACATCTGTACATATTAGCCTACAACTACGTCAACATCTCCCTAAATACAATGGTAAGCACTTTTAAAGACGAAGCATTCAGCAGCATTCCGGTTTTCTGACCCAAAAACTTAACTATGTTTGCAAACACGAGTTCTAATAGGCAATTACTGGCATTCATGTTTCCTATTTCAAAGTGGGTGGCAATATTTCAACTAAGTTTAACAGTGAGAGGCTAATTGAAATTTTAAAACACCTTGTTCTGAAGCAGCCACTGCGTTCACCACTCTTCCAGTGGGGGAGGGGTAATGCGTCTGCATGTGCTGCAGGGTCTTCCGGCAACACAGAGCTGCCCCTGGATGCCTGTCTGTAAATCATGCCGCGGGAAAATAAATCGGCGGACCCACGCGCGAATGCCGATTCAAGTAAAAAATGCAAATATCGGCCTAATATATCGGCCGGCCGATGTATCGGTCGATCCTTATTTGCAACGCAATGCTTTTTCTGATGAAATGTATAGTTACAAATGATGGTGCTTACGGACTTCAGCAGAAGCCAAATATGTTGACCCATTTGAAATTGATTTGTGCCTTTATTTACATGGAGAGAGGCAAGTTAATTGCAAAGCTCACTGACTAGGGCATCTTGACAATAGTACAGTGCAACAAACGCACAACCTCGTATACTGCTGGTGCAAGCAAGTGTAAAGTGTACACTGCTGATCGCTTGCATTATGGAAACCTGGGAAAACTTTTTTTGAAGAAGAAGAACATCTCTTGATAGAAACCTGAAAAGGGTCCCATGCTTTGTCATTCCCAGGTGTGACTCCAGATGAGTTGTCTCTGACATCCACCCGCTGCTGCGCCCCTGCAGTCACGCCCACAACTGCCACACCCGTGCAGGTCACCGCAGCCGAGTCCACCGAGGCCGCAGAGGCCAAGGCTGCTCTTAAACAGGTCTGTTCTCCTCAGAGGTCTTTGTTCTAGCCCTGTGATATGCTGACCACTAGAGGGCAGTGTTTAATTTCAGATTTCCCCTTGTGGAATTTTTTTGTTTTTTTTGCCTTGCACTATCTTGATGAATTGCAAATTTAACTACAGTTTAGCCATAATTATTTGAATAGTGGCACAATTCTGAATGATACAGACAGAATTAAGATTATTTTAATTCTGTTGGCCAATGTCATTTCTTACCATTCAGCTTCAGGAAGTGTTCACCATGTACAAGAAAGAAAAGGCTGAGAATGACAAGATACTCAATGAGCAAAATGAGAAGCTGCAGGAGCAGGCCTCTGAACTTCGCTCTCAAAACGCCAAAATATCCACTCAGCTGGAATTTGCTTCAAAGCGGTGAGCCAGTTGAATATTACATATGCTTTACTTCTATCCCGCGAGCTAAGAAATTTAATGTAAAGTATTATTTATTCTGGATTATTGACTACATATTCTGTATAATTTCTATTTCATTATTACTATGAATGTGTCTGGTGTATTTGCAACCAGATAAGTTTATGCGAGTAAGACTGTTCCTTCTTGGAAGTTTGTAAGAATGTTCAGGCGTCTGAATACTCAGATTTTGTACAAAACCCAAAACCAGTGAAGTTGGCACGTCGTGTAAATCGTAAATAGAAACAGAATACAATGATTTGCAAATCCTTTTCAACCTATATTAAATTGAATACACTGCAAAGACAAGTTACTTAATGTTTGAACAGGTAAACTTTGTAATTTTTTGCAAATATTAGCTCATTTGGAATTTGATGCCTGCAACATGTTTCAAAAAAGCTGGCACAAGTGGCAGAAAAGACTGAGAGAATTGAGGAATGCTCATCAAACACTTATTTGGAACATCCCACAGGTGAACGGGCTAATTGGGAACAGGTGGGTGCCATGATTGGCTATAAAAGCAGCTTCTCTGAAATGCTCAGTCATTCACAAACAAGGATGGGGCGAGGGTCACCACTTGGTGAACAAATGCGTGAGCTGATTGTTGAACAGTTTAAAAACAAGATTCCTCAACGAGCTATTGCAAGAAATTTAGGGATTTCATCATCTACGGTCCGTAATATCGTCAAACGGTTCAGAGAATCTGGAGAAATCACTGCACGTAAGCGACAAGGCCGAAAACCAACATGGAATGCCCGTGACCTTCGATCCCTCAGGCGGTACTGCATCAAAAACCGACATCAGTGTGTAAAGGACATCACCACATGGGCTCAGGAACACTTCAGAAAACCACTGTCAGTAACTACAGTTCGTCGCTACATCTGCAAGTGCAAGTTAAAACTCTACAATGCAAAGCGAAAGCCATTTATCAACAGCACCCAGAAACGCCGCCGGCTTCGCTGGGCCCATGCTCATCTAAGATGGACTGATGCAAAGTGGAAAAGTGTTCTGTGGTCTGACGAGTCCACATTTCAAATTGTTTTTGGAAACTGTGGACGTCGTGTCCTCGGAACCAAAGAGGAAAAGAACCATCCGGACTGTTATAGGCGCAAAGTTCAAAAGCCAGCATCTGTGATGGTATGGGGGTGTATTAGTGCCCAAGGCATGGGCAACTTACACATATGTGAAGGCACCATTAATGCTGAAAGGTACATACAGGTTTTGGAGCAACATATGTTGCCATCCAAGCAACGTCTTTTTCATGGACGCCCCTGCTTATTTCAGCAAGACAATGCCAAGCCACATTCTGCACGTGTTACAACAGCATGGCTCCGTAGTAAAAGGGTGCGGGTACTAGACTGGCCTGCCTGTAGTCCAGACCTGTCTCCCATTGAAAATGTGTGGCGCATTATGAAGCGTAAAATACGACAACGGAGACCCCGGACTGTTGAACAACTTAAGCTGTACATCAAGCAAGAATGGGAAAGAGTTCCACCTGAAAAGCTTCAAAAATTGGTCTCCATAGTTCCCAAACGTTTACTGAGTGTTGTTAAAAGGAAAGGCGATGTAACACAGTGGTAAAAAGGCCCCTGTGCCAACTTTTTTGCAATGTGTTGCTGCCTTTAAATTCTAAGTTGATGATTATTTGCAAAAAAAAGTTTCTCAGTTTGAACATTAATCATCTTGTCTTTGCAGTGTATTCAATTGAATATAAGTTGAAAAGGATTTGCAAATCATTGTATTCTTTTTTTATCTACGATTTACATAACGTGCCAACTTCACTGGTTTTGGGTTTGTAGATTATTTCTACTTCGAAAAACTCACCTTTTTTCCCCATCTCAGGTACGAGATGCTTCAGGACAATGTTGAAGGTTACCGGCGTGAAATTGCAACACTTCAGGAAAAGGGCCAAAAAACATCTGCCACAACTCAAAAACAGGAAGAGATCATCCACACCATGACCCAAGACCTACGTGCAGCCAATGAGTGGCTGGCCATGGCTGAGGTGTGTGTGCGTGTTTGCACGCGTGTATGTTTGGTTGGGGTGGGGTCAGAACTTTGGTAGTCTATGTCAATCGCAATAAGATTCCACTTAATTTGACTTTGTGGCCAGAAAAATTACTGTGTACTTGTAGCACACATTCCTCATAAAGAGGTTTGAAGATGAGTAGAAAAACAAGAAAACATGATGGCGTTTAATGCCCTGAAACCATCTAATGAGTGGTTGAAAACTGCTATTATGGAAATATCATTCAAATATTTAACCATCAGTGATTCAGGTGAATAAAAGTATTGTCACCAGGTGTGTGGCCATGTATAGATGGTTAATGACAAGAAGTAGGATTGACATTTTTTGCTGAAAATGATTTTTTTCTGCTGTAATAACATTAACTTGAGATGTTTATGTGTCTACATCTATTGGCCATGGTGTCCCCGTAGCATAATTGCTCAAATGTCAGAAAAATGTCTTTGTGTCTCTCCTTCAGTCTGACTTTTTTGAAGTGATTGAATATTGATACCTGCACACAAACTCAGTTGCATTCTGAATGTGTGGAGAAAATTCCCAGTAGAATTTGAATTGTCACAAACTTGGATTCGTAGCTCCGTATTACAGCTTTCACCCAGCTAAATATGTGCCGTCTCACGAGCTTACAGGATTCACAATATTCAGCAGACAATTGTCGTTTAATGCCCTAATTTACAAAAATACGCTATAACTTTTTTGATTAAATGAACAGGAATACAAGCTATGAACAGATTTACCAGTGGATAGGCATACTACCCAGTCTTCGCAAATGAGTGAATCCATGCTTGGTTACGGAGTAGATGCCCTGCTGAAAAAACCAGCATGCACCAGCATGGAAATCATGTTGGTCAATGCTGGTCCCTGCTGGTTAAATGCTGGTTTGTTGCTGGCCCAAGCTGGTCCGTGTTGGTCTGCCAGCACGGACCAGCATAGACCAGCATTATCTCCATGCTAGTCCATGTTGGTTTTGTGCTGGTCAATGCTGGCTGACCATCAACCAGCATGGAGAGAATGCTGGTCTATGCTAGTCAATACTGGCAGACCAGCATTATTTCCAGACTGGTTGATGCTGGTTTGGTGCTGGTCAATGCTGGGAGACCATCAACCGGCATGGAGAGAATGCTGGTCAGTGCTGGTAGACCAGCACAGAACAGCATATCCCCATGCTGGTTGATGGTCAGCCAGCACAGACCAGCATTATATCCATGCTGGTTGGTGCTGATCTATGCTGGTTAGCAAGCATAGTCCAGCACAGACCAGCATTATCTCCATGCTGGTCTTTGCTGTTTTGTTGCTGGTGTAGCTACGAGTTAAGTTGGTCCTCCATCAAGAAACAGTTCAGCAAACATGCCTGTGTGGGCCCAAAATGGGTTAATTGTATACAGTTTGGGCAGGGGCAACCCTCACTAATCGCATGCGGGACCCCAGTAGATTAGCCCAGGTGTAGCCTAAGGAAATTTGTCCCCTTTGAGCCTCTTTGTGGGCTTTCTGTGGGTGCCCTCAGTCAGGCACTGTACTGGCTAACCCCTAGCCCACTCAGGCCTTGCACTGGCTAACCTCTAACCCACTTAAGCACTGCACTGGCTAACCTCTATTAGCCTACTGCACTTTTACCCATTGGAACCACAATGGGGTTTAGTGTGGGCTAACCCCAGTGTAAACAGTTCCATTGTTTTAAGATTATAGATGTTCTAGAGCTAGGGGTAATAGTACTTTTCTTATTAACAGTCCCCATGCAAATGTTGAATAAAAAAATGTCAACATTCAACAACCAATCACACTTCAACCGCCCATTCTACACAACTAAAATTGCACACAGTCAACAAGACGGCAAGAAAAGCTTACCAGAAAAGCACCAACGAGAGATTTGATAACCTTGATTCTCAGCTAACCCCCGGTTCACACAGAGCTGCGACTTTAGGACCATCATCCCGATCAAGCCACGATTGGAAAAAGTATTGGATTGGGGCGGATCGGCGCCCAAATCAAGCAATTTGGCAAATTATGGTCTTCATTACGACCGTACTATGATACTCCCACGTCCAACGCGCTGCTGACACACTTCTACTACGATGTTACGCAGACCGTTGCCGACCAGGGGCCGCGTTAACTGCGTTTATACTACGCTGCCGCTGTAAACACCGTGCAACTAGGCCAAGGAGGGTCCTAGCTGAGGCGGAAGGTCTCAGCGTGTTTGCCTTAACAGCCAGCTAAAAGATGGTCCTCGCAGTCTCCATTATAATAATGGGGTCTGGCTACAGCGCCAGCACTGGACCTCTGCCCCAGGCCTCACGTGATGACGTCTTTTACGTTCCGCTTTTAAATGGCCTGAGACGTGCCGAGCGGATGCTGCAGCCCTAATATCTTAGTGGTTACAATATATCTGACTCCATATCAAATTTATTTGACTCCATATCAAATTTAGGATACAAAACTGTAGTCACAATCATTTGCGGTTATCATGTGTTTGCATGAGTATGTTCGGATTTTAATTCGTCAATTTATTACCCAATTTGGAGCTCCGTTGTGCATCGGACTCATAACAGGTATAACCTTTCTCCGCCGGACCAAAACCATCTGAACAACCCAATCCGGCGAGAGAACTCTGAGGCTGGCGGCCTATTAAGCGCAGTAATTTGACATAGGAATACATTATGACTAGGGATTACCGGGGCCCACAGCGAGCAACTACAAAGGCATAACGGAAATACATCGTTCAGAGGCCTTGCGTCTTTTAAGATTTCCGCCTAAAAATATAAACGGAATGTTGCTCGAAGCCAATATTAATAGCACCATACACAGCATGGAAAATCCACCTTATAACGCAGATGCCAAGCGCGTTGATCAGGCGCGCAATTACGGACTACGTTACTCGATTGAGAGCCAGGAGTCCGAAAACCGGAAAGTATATGTTTGTTTAAAGTCAGAAACACACAACAGATGCGAATATCAATTTATTTCGCCAGGCAGGCACAAGCTTAAATCGCAAGACCTAATTACATCGTTACAGAAAAGAGAAAAGAAGTCAATTCATACCTGGCGCAGCCAAAACTACACATATACACAACGTATATGGGGAAGGATGAATACAAGCTTCCCCGACTTCTCTGTTTCCCCCTCTTTTATGCCCAATCTCTAGACTGCGTCCTATGGCGGGGTCATCGGTCGTTTTGGGTCATTTGAGCCAAGAATGCTCCCCCATTTCGGAGGGGCTGTGGGAGGAGACATGACCACAAGGAAAACTGAAGCATATTCTTCCCTTAAAGTTATTGAAAGAGAGTATGGCACAAGTCCAATTCCTTCGAAATATTTCCTATGAATATTCCTTTCTCTGCCTGGAGATATTAATATTCAGCAATAAACATTTAATTTAGTACATTAATTTAAAATGTCATAACATCAATAAAAAAATCAAAATAACATTTATTATGTGAAGTGAATTATTTATATTTGCAAGACAATAAGACGGAACATTTCTGCTTGGCAAATCGATGAGAGTACTACTGTTTTCTATGCTACATGAACGTGTCAACATCAAGAAGGAACTTCGGTTTTTAATTGCGTGCCGTGCTCGAGAGAGAGCGTTGGGAAGGACGGTTGAAGACCGTTCATCGGTCTCTATGGAGCTTGAGCGCGTGCAGCACTTATCAGTCAGCTTCACAACGCATCAGGTGAGGCCAATCTACAGTAACGGTAATGTTTGGGATTTTGAGGTCTTTTACCGCAATGGCTATTTTATTTCCCCATATGTGAAAAGTCAGTCATTAATATTTTGTAACTGAGGCTTAAACCCCTTTATGGCTTTCTAATGTAACAAGCTAGAGGCATTAGTTTAGATGTACTTGCGCGACTTCAGGCGAACGTAACGTTAGCTAACGTTAGCTCGCTAGCTAGCAAGCTCGTCAATCGAAATTCAAAAGTGGCTAATGTTCAACGTCAAGTAAACTGGCCGGTAGCTTGCTCAGAGGCAGAGGCGTAGCTAGAAATGGGAATTGGGGCGGCACAGACACGTCCCTTTATGACAATTAGGATAGTCCTGGCTAGTTCTCAATTATTTTTCTTTATTGACGTGTTTTCCAATTATCGTACTTGGCAACTGAAGACACGGTTTCTATCTATACGCGATCTAACAGCGATGAAATCCTGGGGTAAATTCCGTAGAACTGAGCATTGAGGTGGACAGAACATCCGTTTCAAACAATTATTAGTCCTGACCTGTTCTCAGTCATTTTCATGATTAACAAAATGTTCACTCCGAGAGCACTCCACACTTCACAGGTGTGTTGCTTGTTCTCTCCGGTTAGGTAAGACGACAATCATTCATCTGGACGCGTTTGCTTAATTTCAATCAACGTTATTCAAAATTTCTCTCGGTATTGAGTGAAAAAAGTGGCACTTGGCAGTGAATTGGGCTATAAAAAGCATGCGGCTCAAAATATTTGACGTTGATTTAAATTCAGCAAATAGCATCCAGATGAATGATTGTTATCCTACCTAATCGGGGAGAACAAGCAGCACCTGCTAACTGTGGAGTGCTCTCGGAGTTAACCTTTCGTTAATCATGAAAATGACTGAGAACAGGTCAGGACTAATAATTGTTTGAAACGGATGTTTTGTCCACCCCAATGCTCAGTTCTACTGAATTTACCCCATGATTTCATCGCTGTTAGATCGCGTATAGATAGAAACCGTGTCTTCAGTTGCCAATTACGATAATTGGAAAACACGTCAATAAAGAAAAATAATTGAGAACTAGCCAGGACTATCCAAATTGTCATAAAGGGACGTGTCTGTGCCGCCCCAATTCCCTGTTCTAGCTACCCCTCTGAGTAGCGTAATTGAAAGTCTGCAGTTTGGCTTTACAGAGCTAGTTTATCAATATTGTTGACTGGACGCAGTGTTTCCCATACGTTCATTTATGTGTGGCGCACCGCCACAAATAAATTCTATCCGCCACAAATAGATTTTTCCGCTTTCGGCTCGACCTCGCTTATAAAAACACTAGCTACTACCCGCTACCCGGAGTGAAATTGCCATTTTTTTTTTTTTTTGCTAGCATGACCGTTTTTCAAAAATCGGGCGACGTCAAGTCCGTAGTGTTAACGTTCAAATTAGTTGAGCAGCAGCTAGCGCTTAAAGTCCACTTCCAATCATTCTTTTTAGCCATTTAAAGCTTCTCGGTGGTCTTTAAACATAGGCGGATTTAGACGCGCCCCCCCCTTATTTCTGCAGACTGACTTTTCGAAGACAGCCTTTTTCGCACATTACACGCAGCTCGAAAAATTTCCATGCCGAAAAACTGAAAAATCAAAAAGAGTTGCGTCCTAACGCACTTTGCAATGGTCAGAGGTGTATAGTAACGAACAGTAGCCTACTTAAGTAGTTTTTTTTTTTTTTTGAGGATTTGTACTTTACTTGAGTTTGGACTTTTACTACTTTTACTCTACAACATTTAAAAGGAAAAAATATACTTTCACTTCGTTACGCTGACACTGGCCACTTCGTTACTCGTCACAAATTAAAAATGTAATTCATCGTAAGGATTATCTGGATTTGGCGTGTTCAAGAACAACTGCGCTCAGCATGGTATCTTTGTACAGATGTTGATGTCGGTGGACATGAAGCTGTAAATTTATGCAGGCAGTTACAATATTATGTCGCTAGATGGCACACCAGGATCAGTTATTGAATATTCACAAGCAAGTCAAGCTGAAACACGGTTTTATGGAGGAGTTCGCCCCTAATTTAAATGCAGGATTTCTACTTTTATTAAAGCATTTATATTGTGATATTTACACTTTGTTAATCCTCAGAGTATTTATTGCACTACAGTTAAAATGTATCTGTACATAGCATTTGGAATCAAACTCTGCTCACCGATTTTTCATCTACGGAGCCCCCCTGGTGTCAGTCAAGGAAAAAAAAAAAAGCCATGCACTAAACTGAGGGAACAGATTACTAAACTGGGGGAACAGATTGCTAAACTGCGCACAGTTTACGAAACTGAGGGAACAGATTACTAAACTGAGGGAACAGATTGCTAAACTGTGCGCACAGTTTACTAAACTGAGGGAACAGATTGCTAAACTGAGGGAACAGATTACTAAACTGAGGGAACAGATTGCTAAACTGTGCACACAGTTTACTAAACTGAGGGAACAGATTGCTTAACTGAGGGAACAGTTTACTAAATTGAAGGAACAGATTGCTAAACTGTGCATGCAGTTTACTAAACTGAGGGAACAGATTACTAAACTCCTGAACCATGTTATGTTCAAAACTGATCTGAACAATTTCTTTATTTTATTTTCATTTAATTCTCTTCTCTCTTTTTTTTCCTGGGAAAGACAGCATTTAGGGCTAGTTTACTTTCGTCTACTCGCTAAAATGGTGTCAACTACGGGTATCTAAAGTGGCAGAAGAGTGCCTAATTTCATGTGTGTTACAATATTTGACCGCACAGCGTCATTTGAAGTTTGAAGTTAATTTCAACATGCATCTTTCTCAGCGGAGATTCGGCCTATTGGAACCTGCAATATACCAACTTTGCGCTTCTGGCTCTAAAATGAGATTGGAGACGGCAGATGGCATTCTCATTGGTTTATCATGTTGTGCCCTAAACACAAATATTACGTAATTAGCCTTAAGACCAACCCTTTTTAGCTTTATGTTGGGTGCAAGGGTATGCATATGCTTAACATGAATAGCCTAACAGTGTCCTCGTATCTCCCCTAAGCAACTTGCGCTTCATGTTTAAACTTGGGTTTCAGATCATTAAAATAGAGCCCTTGGACTGATTGAGCATTGAACTTTCGGGGGCAATTTATCTAACATATCTTCGGGTTCAGGCTAACTTCTGTCTTTTCACCCCTTCCTTTTCTGTTGCCATCAATTTACCCTGCATTGTTAAACTAGAAACAGTCGGTCGAGGGCGACCGCATATGTGGCCCCCCGCCTGAGAAATTATTAGCAAGTCAACTGCGAGGACAACAAGCTAATCGAGCCAAATCTGGCTAATCGAGCCAAATAAATAATAATATATAATAATAATAATAATAATAATAAATTTGATTCATTTTTTCAACTTCAAACTAAACATAATCTTCCCCAATCACATTTTTTCCGCTATCTTCAGGTTAGACATTTTATACGAGAGTGCATCCCTCTCTTTATGACGAAACCTAAGAGTCACCCTTTCAATGACCTTCTACTTAATGTGCCAAATTCTAAAAACCCTGTTTCTAAATTTGTCGATATTTTTTCAGTTTCAGTCGATACCAGTCATCTTAGGGAGGTCTGGGCAACGGAGCTAGATGTTTCAGTATCTAACAAACTCTGGGAGGAATGTTTGGCTGCAATACAGAGCTGTTCTGTTAATTCAAGATATAGATTAATTCAATTCAAAGTCCTGCACAGACTACATTATTCTAAAGTTAAACTGCATAAGATGTACCCATCAATATCTCCTATGTGCAATAGGTGCTGTACGGCTGATGGTTCACTCTCTCATCTTTTCTGGCATTGCCCAAAGCTAGAGAGTTTTTGGAGTGATATATTTCATTGGTTTTCCAAACAGCTGGAAAGGAACATTCCCCCAGATTGTGTGCTGGCATTATAATAATGGGGTCTGGCTACAGCGCCAGCACTGGACCTCTGCCCCAGGCCTCACGTGATGACGTCTTTCACGTTCCGCTTTTAAATGGCCTGAGACGTGCCGAGCGGATGCTGCAGCCCTAATATCTTAGTGGTCACAATATATCTGACTCCATATCAAATTTAGGATACAAAACTGTAGTCGCAATCATTTGCGGTTATCATGCGTTTGCATGAGTATGTTCGGATTTTAATTCGTCAATTTATTACCCAATTTGGAGCTCCGTTGTGCATCGGACTCATAACAGGTATAACCTTACTCCGCCGGACCAAAACCATCTGAACAACCCAATCCGGCGAAAGAACTCTGAGGCTGGCGGCCTATTAAGCGCAGTAATTTGACATAGGAATACATTATGACTAGGGATTACCGGGGCCCAGAGCGAGCAACTACAAAGGCATAACGGAAATACATCGTTCAGAGGCCTTGCGTCTTTTAAGATTTCCGCCTAAAAATATAAACGGAATTTTGCTCGAAGCCAATATTAATAGCACCATACACAGCATGGAAAATCCACCTTATAACACAGATGCCAAGCGCGTTGATCAGGCACGCAATTACGGACTACGTTACTCGATTGAGAGCCAGGATTCCGAAAACCGGAAATTATATGTTTGTTTAAAGTCAGAAACACACAACAGATGCGAATATCAATTTATTTCGCCAGGCAGGCACAAGCTTAAATCGCAAGACCTAATTACATCGTTACAGAAAAGAGAAAAGAAGTCAATTCATACCTGGCGCAGCCCAAAACTACACATATACACAACGTATATGGGGAAGGATGAATACAAGCTTCCCCGACTTCTCTGTTTCCCCCTCTTTTATGCCCAATCTCTAGACTGCGTCCTATGGCGGGGTCATTTGTCGTTTTGGGTCATTTGAGCCAAGAATGCTCCCCCATTTCGGAGGGGCTGTGGGAGGAGACATGACCACAAGGAAAACTGAAGCATATTCTTCCCTTAAAGTTATTGAAAGAGAGTATGGCACAAGTCCAATTCCTTCGAAATATTCCCTATGAATATTCCTTTCTCTGCCTGGAGATATTAATATTAAGCAATAAACATTTAATTTAGTACATTAATTTAAAATGTCATAACATCAATAAAAAAATCAAAATAACATTTATTATGTGAAGTGAATTATTTATATTTGCAAGACAATAAGACGGAACATTTCTGCTTGGCAAATCGATGAGAGTACTACTGTTTTCTATGCTACATGAACGTGTCAACATCAAGAAGGAACTTCGGTTTTTAATTGCGTGCCGTGCTCGAGAGAGAGCGTTGGGAAGGACGGTTGAAGACCGTTCATCGGTCTCTATGGAGCTTGAGCGCGTGCAGCACTTATCAGTCAGCTTCACAACGCATCAGGTGAGGCCAATCTACAGTAACGGTAATGTTTGGGATTTTGAGGTCTTTTACCGCTATGGCTATTTTATTTCCCCATATGTGAAAAGTCAGTCATTAATATTTTGTAACTGAGGCTTAAACCCCTTTATGGCTTTCTAATGTAACAAGCTAGAGGCATTAGTTTAGATGTACTTGCGCAACTTCAGGCGAACGTAACGTTAGCTAACGTTAGCTCGCTAGCTAGCAAGCTCGTCAATCGAAATTCAAAAGTGGCTAATGTTCAACGTCAAGTAAACTGTCCGGTAGCTTGCTCAGAGGCAGAGGCGTAGCTAGAAATGGGAATTGGGGCGGCTCAGACACGTCCCTTTATGACAATTAGGATAGTCCTGGCTAGTTCTCAACTATTTTTCTTTATTGACGTGTTTTCCAATTATCGTACTTGGCAACTGAAGACACGGTTTCTATCTATACGCGATCTAACAGCGATGAAATCCTGGGGTAAATTCCGTAGAACTGAGCATTGGGGTGGACAGAACATCCGTTTCAAACAATTATTAGTCCTGACCTGTTCTCAGTCATTTTCATGATTAACAAAATGTTCACTCCGAGAGCACTCCACACTTAACAGGTGTGTTGCTTGTTCTCTCCGGTTAGGTAAGACGACAATCATTCATCTGGACGCGTTTGCTTAATTTAAATCAACGTTATTCAAAATTTCTCTCGGTATTGAGTGAAAAAAGTGGCACTTGGCAGTGAATTGGGCTATAAAAAGCATGCGGCTCAAAATATTTGACGTTGATTTAAATTCAGCAAATAGCATCCAGATGAATGATTGTTATCCTACCTAATCGGGGAGAACAAGCAGCACCTGCTAACTGTGGAGTGCTCTCGGAGTTAACCTTTCGTTAATCATGAAAATGACTGAGAACAGGTCAGGACTAATAATTGTTTGAAACGGATGTTTTGTCCACCCCAATGCACAGTTCTACTGAATTTACCCCATGATTTCATCGCTGTTAGATCGCGTATAGATAGAAACCGTGTCTTCAGTTGCCAATTACGATAATTGGAAAACACGTCAATAAAAAAAAATAATTGAGAACTAGCCAGGACTATCCAAATTGTCATAAAGGGACGTGTCTGTGCCGCCCCAATTCCCTGTTCTAGCTACGCCTCTGAGTAGCGTAATTGAAAGTCTGCAGTTTGGCTTTACAGAGCTAGTTTATCAATATTGTTGACTGGACGCAGTGTTTCCCATACGTTCATTTATGTGTGGCGCACCGCCACAAATAAATTCTATCCGCCACGAATAGATTTTTCCGCTTTCGGCTCGACCTCGCTTAAAAAAACACTAGCTACTACCCGCTACCCGGAGTGAAATTGCCATTTTTTTTTTGCTTGCATGACCGTTTTTCAAAAATCGGGCGACGTCAAGTCCGTAGTGTTAACGTTCAAATTAGTTGAGCAGCAGCTAACGCTTAAAGTCCACTTCCAATCATTCTTTTTAGCCATTTAAAGCTTCTCGGTGGTCTTTAAACATAGGCGGATTTAGACGCGCGCCCCCCATATTTCTGCAGACTGACTTTTCGAAGACAGCCTTTTTCGCACATTACACGCAGCTCGAAAAATTTCCATGCTGAAAAACTGAAAAATCAAAAAGAGTTGCGTCCTAACGCACTTTGTAATGGTCAGAGGTGTATAGTAACGAACAGTAGCCTACTTAAGTAGTTTTTTTTTTTTTTTGAGGATTTGTACTTTACTTGAGTTTGGACTTTTACTACTTTTACTCTACAACATTTAAAAGGAAAAAATATACTTTCACTTCGTTACGCTGACACTGGCCACTTCGTTACTCGTCACAAATTAAAAATGTAATTCATCGTAAGGATTATCTGGATTTGGCTTGTTCAAGAACAACGGCGCTCAGCATGGTATCTTTGTACAGATGTTGATGTCGGCGGACATGAAGCTGTAAATTTATGCAGGCAGTTACAATATTATGTCGCTAGATGGCACACCAGGATCAGTTATTGAATATTCACAAGCAAGTCAAGCTGAAACACGGTTTTATGGAGGAGTTTGCCCCTAATTTAAATGCAGGATTTCTACTTTTATTAAAGCATTTATATTGTGATATTTACACTTTGTTAATCCTCAGAGTATTTATTGCACTACAGTTAAAATGTATCTGTACATAGCATTTGGAATCAAACTCTGCTCACCGATTTTTCATCTACGGAGCCCCCCTGGTGTCAGTCAAGGAAAAAAAAAAAGCCATGCACTAAACTGAGGGAACAGATTACTAAACTGGGGGAACAGATTGCTAAACTGCGCACAGTTTACGAAACTGAGGGAACAGATTACTAAACTGAGGGAACAGATTGCTAAACTGTGCGCACAGTTTACTAAACTGAGGGAACAGATTGCTAAACTGAGGGAACAGATTACTAAACTGAGGGAACAGATTGCTAAACTGTGCACACAGTTTACTAAACTGAGGGAACAGATTGCTTAACTGAGGGAACAGTTTACTAAATTGAAGGAACAGATTGCTAAACTGTGCATGCAGTTTACTAAACTGAGGGAACAGATTACTAAACTCCTGAACCATGTTATGTTCAAAACTGATCTGAACAATTTCTTTATTTTATTTTCATTTAATTCTCTTCTCTCTTTTTTTTCCTGGGAAAGACAGCATTTAGGGCTAGTTTACTTTCGTCTACTCGCTAAAATGGTGTCAACTACGGGTATCTAAAGTGGCAGAAGAGTGCCTAATTTCATGTGTGTTACAATATTTGACCGCACAGCGTCATTTGAAGTTTGAAGTTAATTTCAACATGCATCTTTCTCAGCGGAGATTCGGCCTATTGGAACCTGCAATATACCAACTTTGCGCTTCTGGCTCTAAAATGAGATTGGAGACGGCAGATGGCATTCTCATTGGTTTATCATGTTGTGCCCTAAACACAAATATTACGTAATTAGCCTTAAGACCAACCCTTTTTAGCTTTATGTTGGGTGCAAGGGTATGCATATGCTTAACATGAATAGCCTAACAGTGTCCTCGTATCTCCCCTAAGCAACTTGCGCTTCATGTTTAAACTTGGGTTTCAGATCATTAAAATAGAGCCCTTGGACTGATTGAGCATTGAACTTTCGGGGGCAATTTATCTAACATATCTTCAGGTTCAGGCTAACTTCTGTCTTTTCACCCCTTCCTTTTCTGTTGCCATCAATTTACCCTGCATTGTTAAACTAGAAACAGTTGGTCGAGGGCGACCGCATATGTGGCCCCCCGCCTGAGAAATTATTAGCAAGTCAACTGCGAGGACAACAAGCTAATCGAGCCAAATCTGGCTAATCGAGCCAAATAAATAATAATATATAATAATAATAATAATAATAATAATAAATTTGATTCATTTTTTCAACTTCAAACTAAACATAATCTTCCCCAATCACATTTTTTCCGCTATCTTCAGGTTAGACATTTTATACGAGAGTGCATCCCTCTCTTTATGACGAAACCTAAGAGTCACCCTTTCAATGACCTTCTACTTAATGTGCCAAATTCTGAAAACCTTGTTTCTAAATTTGTCAATATTTTTTCAGTTTCAGTCGATACCAGTCATCTTAGGGAGGTCTGGGCAACGGAGCTAGATGTTTCAGTTTCTAACAAACTCTGGGAGGAATGTTTGGCTGCAATACAGAGCTGTTCTGTTAATTCAAGATATAGATTAATTCAATTCAAAGTCCTGCACAGACTACATTATTCTAAAGTTAAACTGCATAAGATGTACCCATCAATATCTCCTATGTGCAATAGGTGCTGTACGGCTGATGGTTCACTCTCTCATCTTTTCTGGCATTGCCCAAAGCTAGAGAGTTTTTGGAGTGATATATTTCATTGGTTTTCCAAACAGCTGGAAAGGAACATTCCCCCAGATTGTGTGCTGGCATTATAATAATGGGGTCTGGCTACAGCGCCAGCACTGGACCTCTGCCCCAGGCCTCACGTGATGACGTCTTTCACGTTCCGCTTTTAAATGGCCTGAGACGTGCCGAGCGGATGCTGCAGCCCTAATATCTTAGTGGTCACAATATATCTGACTCCATATCAAATTTATTTGACTCCATATCAAATTTAGGATACAAAACTGTAGTCGCAATCATTTGCGGTTATCATGCGTTTGCATGAGTATGTTCGGATTTTAATTCGTCAATTTATTACCCAATTTGGAGCTCCGTTGTGCATCGGACTCATAACAGGTATAACCTTACTCCGCCGGACCAAAACCATCTGAACAACCCAATCCGGCGAAAAAACTCTGAGGCTGGCGGCCTATTAAGCGCAGTAATTTGACATAGGAATACATTATGACTAGGGATTACCGGGGCCCAGAGCGAGCAACTACAAAGGCATAACGGAAATACATCGTTCAGAGGCCTTGCGTCTTTTAAGATTTCCGCCTAAAAATATAAACGGAATTTTGCTCGAAGCCAATATTAATAGCACCATACACAGCATGGAAAATCCACCTTATAACACAGATGCCAAGCGCGTTGATCAGGCACGCAATTACGGACTACGTTACTCGATTGAGAGCCAGGATTCCGAAAACCGGAAATTATGTGTTTGTTTAAAGTCAGAAACACACAACAGATGCGAATATCAATTTATTTCGCCAGGCAGGCACAAGCTTAAATCGCAAGACCTAATTACATCGTTACAGAAAAGAGAAAAGAAGTCAATTCATACCTGGCGCAGCCCAAAACTACACATATACACAACGTATATGGGGAAGGATGAATACAAGCTTCCCCGACTTCTCTGTTTCCCCCTCTTTTATGCCCAATCTCTAGACTGCGTCCTATGGCGGGGTCATCGGTCGTTTTGGGTCATTTGAGCCAAGAATGCTCCCCCATTTCGGAGGGGCTGTGGGAGGAGACATGACCACAAGGAAAACTGAAGCATATTCTTCCCTTAAAGTTATTGAAAGAGAGTATGGCACAAGTCCAATTCCTTCGAAATATTCCCTATGAATATTCCTTTCTCTGCCTGGAGATATTAATATTAAGCAATAAACATTTAATTTAGTACATTAATTTAAAATGTCATAACATCAATAAAAAAATCAAAATAACATTTATTATGTGAAGTGAATTATTTATATTTGCAAGACAATAAGACGGAACATTTCTGCTTGGCAAATCGATGAGAGTACTACTGTTTTCTATGCTACATGAACGTGTCAACATCAAGAAGGAACTTCGGTTTTTAATTGCGTGCCGTGCTCGAGAGAGAGCGTTGGGAAGGACGGTTGAAGACCGTTCATCGGTCTCTATGGAGCTTGAGCGCGTGCAGCGCTTATCAGTCAGCTTCACAACGCATCAGGTGAGGCCAATCTACAGTAACGGTAATGTTTGGGATTTTGAGGTCTTTTACCGCAATGGCTATTTTATTTCCCCATATGTGAAAAGTCAGTCATTAATATTTTGTAACTGAGGCTTAAACCCCTTTATGGCTTTCTAATGTAACAAGCTAGAGGCATTAGTTTAGATGTACTTGCGCAACTTCAGGCGAACGTAACGTTAGCTAACGTTAGCTCGCTAGCTAGCAAGCTCGTCAATCGAAATTCAAAAGTGGCTAATGTTCAACGTCAAGTAAACTGGCCGGTAGCTTGCTCAGAGGCAGAGGCGTAGCTAGAAATGGGAATTGGGGCGGCACAGACACGTCCCTTTATGACAATTAGGATAGTCCTGGCTAGTTCTCAATTATTTTTCTTTATTGACGTGTTTTCCAATTATCGTACTTGGCAACTGAAGACACGGTTTCTATCTATACGCGATCTAACAGCGATGAAATCCTGGGGTAAATTCCGTAGAACTGAGCATTGGGGTGGACAGAACATCCGTTTCAAACAATTATTAGTCCTGACCTGTTCTCAGTCATTTTCATGATTAACAAAATGTTCACTCCGAGAGCACTCCACACTTAACAGGTGTGTTGCTTGTTCTCTCCGGTTAGGTAAGACGACAATCATTCATCTGGACGCGTTTGCTTAATTTCAATCAACGTTATTCAAAATTTCTCTCGGTATTGAGTGAAAAAAGTGGCACTTGGCAGTGAATTGGGCTATAAAAAGCATGCGGCTCAAAATATTTGACGTTGATTTAAATTCAGCAAATAGCATCCAGATGAATGATTGTTATCCTACCTAATCGGGGAGAACAAGCAGCACCTGCTAACTGTGGAGTGCTCTCGGAGTTAACCTTTCGTTAATCATGAAAATGACTGAGAACAGGTCAGGACTAATAATTGTTTGAAACGGATGTTTTGTCCACCCCAATGCTCAGTTCTACTGAATTTACCCCATGATTTCATCGCTGTTAGATCGCGTATAGATAGAAACCGTGTCTTCAGTTGCCAATTACGATAATTGGAAAACACGTCAATAAAGAAAAATAATTGAGAACTAGCCAGGACTATCCAAATTGTCATAAAGGGACGTGTCTGTGACGCCCCAATTCCCTGTTCTAGCTACCCCTCTGAGTAGCGTAATTGAAAGTCTGCAGTTTGGCTTTACAGAGCTAGTTTATCAATATTGTTGACTGGACGCAGTGTTTCCCATACGTTCATTTATGTGTGGCGCACCGCCACAAATAAATTCTATCCGCCACAAATAGATTTTTCCGCTTTCGGCTCGACCTCGCTTATAAAAACACTAGCTACTACCCGCTACCCGGAGTGAAATTGCCATTTTTTTTTTTTTTTGCTAGCATGACCGTTTTTCAAAAATCGGGCGACGTCAAGTCCGTAGTGTTAACGTTCAAATTAGTTGAGCAGCAGCTAGCGCTTAAAGTCCACTTCCAATCATTCTTTTTAGCCATTTAAAGCTTCTCGGTGGTCTTTAAACATAGGCGGATTTAGACGCGCGCCCCCCTTATTTCTGCAGACTGACTTTTCGAAGACAGCCTTTTTCGCACATTACACGCAGCTCGAAAAATTTCCATGCCGAAAAACTGAAAAATCAAAAAGAGTTGCGTCCTAACGCACTTTGTAATGGTCAGAGGTGTATAGTAACGAACAGTAGCCTACTTAAGTAGTTTTTTTTTTTTTTTTGAGGATTTGTACTTTACTTGAGTTTGGACTTTTACTACTTTTACTCTACAACATTTAAAAGGAAAAAATATACTTTCACTTCGTTACGCTGACACTGGCCACTTCGTTACTCGTCACAAATTAAAAATGTAATTCATCGTAAGGATTATCTGGATTTGGCGTGTTCAAGAACAACGGCGCTCAGCATGGTATCTTTGTACAGATGTTGATGTCGGCGGACATGAAGCTGTAAATTTATGCAGGCAGTTACAATATTATGTCGCTAGATGGCACACCAGGATCAGTTATTGAATATTCACAAGCAAGTCAAGCTGAAACACGGTTTTATGGAGGAGTTCGCCCCTAATTTAAATGCAGGATTTCTACTTTTATTAAAGCATTTATATTGTGATATTTACACTTTGTTAATCCTCAGAGTATTTATTGCACTACAGTTAAAATGTATCTGTACATAGCATTTGGAATCAAACTCTGCTCACCGATTTTTCATCTACGGAGCCCCCCTGGTGTCAGTCAAGGAAAAAAAAAAAAGCCATGCACTAAACTGAGGGAACAGATTACTAAACTGGGGGAACAGATTGCTAAACTGCGCACAGTTTACGAAACTGAGGGAACAGATTACTAAACTGAGGGAACAGATTGCTAAACTGTGCGCACAGTTTACTAAACTGAGGGAACAGATTGCTAAACTGAGGGAACAGATTACTAAACTGAGGGAACAGATTGCTAAACTGTGCACACAGTTTACTAAACTGAGGGAACAGATTGCTTAACTGAGGGAACAGTTTACTAAATTGAAGGAACAGATTGCTAAACTGTGCATGCAGTTTACTAAACTGAGGGAACAGATTACTAAACTCCTGAACCATGTTATGTTCAAAACTGATCTGAACAATTTCTTTATTTTATTTTCATTTAATTCTCTTCTCTCTTTTTTTTCCTGGGAAAGACAGCATTTAGGGCTAGTTTACTTTCGTCTACTCGCTAAATTGGTGTCAACTACGGGTATCTAAAGTGGCAGAAGAGTGCCTAATTTCATGTGTGTTACAATATTTGACCGCACAGCGTCATTTGAAGTTTGAAGTTAATTTCAACATGCATCTTTCTCAGCGGAGATTCGGCCTATTGGAACCTGCAATATACCAACTTTGCGCTTCTGGCTCTAAAATGAGATTGGAGACGGCAGATGGCATTCTCATTGGTTTATCATGTTGTGCCCTAAACACAAATATTACGTAATTAGCCTTAAGACCAACCCTTTTTAGCTTTATGTTGGGTGCAAGGGTATGCATATGCTTAACATGAATAGCCTAACAGTGTCCTCGTATCTCCCCTAAGCAACTTGCGCTTCATGTTTAAACTTGGGTTTCAGATCATTAAAATAGAGCCCTAGGACTGATTGAGCATTGAACTTTCGGGGGCAATTTATCTAACATATCTTCGGGTTCAGGCTAACTTCTGTCTTTTCACCCCTTCCTTTTCTGTTGCCATCAATTTACCCTGCATTGTTAAACTAGAAACAGTCGGTCGAGGGCGACCGCATATGTGGCCCCCCGCCTGAGAAATTATTAGCAAGTCAACTGCGAGGACAACAAGCTAATCGAGCCAAATCTGGCTAATCGAGCCAAATAAATAATAATATATAATAATAATAATAATAATAATAAATTTGATTCATTTTTTCAACTTCAAACTAAACATAATCTTCCCCAATCACATTTTTTCCGCTATCTTCAGGTTAGACATTTTATACGAGAGTGCATCCCTCTCTTTATGACGAAACCTAAGAGTCACCCTTTCAATGACCTTCTACTTAATGTGCCAAATTCTGAAAACCTTGTTTCTAAATTTGTCGATATTTTTTCAGTTTCAGTCGATACCAGTCATCTTAGGGAGGTCTGGGCAACGGAGCTAGATGTTTCAGTATCTAACAAACTCTGGGAGGAATGTTTGGCTGCAATACAGAGCTGTTCTGTTAATTCAAGATATAGATTAATTCAATTCAAAGTCCTGCACAGACTACATTATTCTAAAGTTAAACTGCATAAGATGTACCCATCAATATCTCCTATGTGCAATAGGTGCTGTACGGCTGATGGTTCACTCTCTCATCTTTTCTGGCATTGCCCAAAGCTAGAGAGTTTTTGGAGTGATATATTTCATTGGTTTTCCAAACAGCTGGAAAGGAACATTCCCCCAGATTGTGTGCTGGCATTATAATAATGGGGTCTGGCTACAGCGCCAGCACTGGACCTCTGCCCCAGGCCTCACGTGATGACGTCTTTCACGTTCCGCTTTTAAATGGCCTGAGACGTGCCGAGCGGATGCTGCAGCCCTAATATCTTAGTGGTCACAATATATCTGACTCCATATCAAATTTATTTGACTCCATATCAAATTTAGGATACAAAACTGTAGTCGCAATCATTTGCGGTTATCATGCGTTTGCATGAGTATGTTCGGATTTTAATTCGTCAATTTATTACCCAATTTGGAGCTCCGTTGTGCATCGGACTCATAACAGGTATAACCTTACTCCGCCGGACCAAAACCATCTGAACAACTCAATCCGGCGAAAGAACTCTGAGGCTGGCGGCCTATTAAGCGCAGTAATTTGACATAGGAATACATTATGACTAGGGATTACCGGGGCCCAGAGCGAGCAACTACAAAGGCATAACGGAAATACATCGTTCAGAGGCCTTGCGTCTTTTAAGATTTCCGCCTAAAAATATAAACGGAATTTTGCTCGAAGCCAATATTAATAGCACCATACACAGCATGGAAAATCCACCTTATAACACAGATGCCAAGCGCGTTGATCAGGCACGCAATTACGGACTACGTTACTCGATTGAGAGCCAGGATTCCGAAAACCGGAAATTATATGTTTGTTTAAAGTCAGAAACACACAACAGATGCGAATATCAATTTATTTCGCCAGGCAGGCACAAGCTTAAATCGCAAGACCTAATTACATCGTTACAGAAAAGAGAAAAGAAGTCAATTCATACCTGGCGCAGCCCAAACCTACACATATACACAACGTATATGGGGAAGGATGAATACAAGCTTCCCCGACTTCTCTGTTTCCCCCTCTTTTATGCCCAATCTCTAGACTGCGTCCTATGGCGGGGTCATCGGTCGTTTTGGGTCATTTGAGCCAAGAATGCTCCCCCATTTCGGAGGGGCTGTGGGAGGAGACATGACCACAAGGAAAACTGAAGCATATTCTTCCCTTAAAGTTATTGAAAGAGAGTATGGCACAAGTCCAATTCCTTCGAAATATTCCCTATGAATATTCCTTTCTCTGCCTGGAGATATTAATATTCAGCAATAAACATTTAATTTAGTACATTAATTTAAAATGTCATAACATCAATAAAAAAATCAAAATAACATTTATTATGTGAAGTGAATTATTTATATTTGCAAGACAATAAGACGGAACATTTCTGCTTGGCAAATCGATGAGAGTACTACTGTTTTCTATGCTACATGAACGTGTCAACATCAAGAAGGAACTTCGGTTTTTAATTGCGTGCCGTGCTCGAGAGAGAGCGTTGGGAAGGACGGTTGAAGACCGTTCATCGGTCTCTATGGAGCTTGAGCGCGTGCAGCACTTATCAGTCAGCTTCACAACGCATCAGGTGAGGCCAATCTACAGTAACGGTAATGTTTGGGATTTTGAGGTCTTTTACTGCTATGGCTATTTTATTTCCCCATATGTGAAAAGTCAGTCATTAATATTTTGTAACTGAGGCTTAAACCCCTTTATGGCTTTCTAATGTAACAAGCTAGAGGCATTAGTTTAGATGTACTTGCGCAACTTCAGGCGAACGTAACGTTAGCTAACGTTAGCTCGCTAGCTAGCAAGCTCGTTAATCGAAATTCAAAAGTGGCTAATGTTCAATGTCAAGTAAACTGGCCGGTAGCTTGCTCAGAGGCAGAGGCGTAGCTAGAAATGGGAATTGGGGCGGCTCAGACACGTCCCTTTATGACAATTAGGATAGTCCTGGCTAGTTCTCAATTATTTTTCTTTATTGACGTGTTTTCCAATTATCGTACTTGGCAACTGAAGACACGGTTTCTATCTATACGCGATCGAACAGCGATGAAATCCTGGGGTAAATTCCGTAGAACTGAGCATTGGGGTGGACAGAACATCCGTTTCAAACAATTATTAGTCCTGACCTGTTCTCAGTCATTTTCATGATTAACAAAATGTTCACTCCGAGAGCACTCCACACTTAACAGGTGTGTTGCTTGTTCTCTCCGGTTAGGTAAGACGACAATCATTCATCTGGACGCGTTTGCTTAATTTAAATCAACGTTATTCAAAATTTCTCTCGGTATTGAGTGAAAAAAGTGGCACTTGGCAGTGAATTGGGCTATAAAAAGCATGCGGCTCAAAATATTTGACGTTGATTTAAATTCAGCAAATAGCATCCAGATGAATGATTGTTATCCTACCTAATCGGGGAGAACAAGCAGCACCTGCTAACTGTGGAGTGCTCTCGGAGTTAACCTTTCGTTAATCATGAAAATGACTGAGAACAGGTCAGGACTAATAATTGTTTGAAACGGATGTTTTGTCCACCCCAATGCACAGTTCTACTGAATTTACCCCATGATTTCATCGCTGTTAGATCGCGTATAGATAGAAACCGTGTCTTCAGTTGCCAATTACGATAATTGGAAAACACGTCAATAAAGAAAAATAATTGAGAACTAGCCAGGACTATCCAAATTGTCATAAAGGGACGTGTCTGTGCCACCCCAATTCCCTGTTCTAGCTACCCCTCTGAGTAGCGTAATTGAAAGTCTGCAGTTTGGCTTTACAGAGCTAGTTTATCAATATTGTTGACTGGACGCAGTGTTTCCCATACGTTCATTTATGTGTGGCGCACCGCCACAAATAAATTCTATCCGCCACGAATAGATTTTTCCGCTTTCGGCTCGACCTCGCTTATAAAAACACTAGCTACTACCCGCTACCCGGAGTGAAATTGCCATTTTTTTTTTTGCTAGCATGACCGTTTTTCAAAAATCGGGCGACGTCAAGTCCGTAGTGTTAACGTTCAAATTAGTTGAGCAGCAGCTAACGCTTAAAGTCCACTTCCAATCATTCTTTTTAGCCATTTAAAGCTTCTCGGTGGTCTTTAAACATAGGCGGATTTAGACGCGCGCCCCCCTTATTTCTGCAGACTGACTTTTCGAAGACAGCCTTTTTCGCACATTACACGCAGCTCGAAAAATTTCCATGCCGAAAAACTGAAAAATCAAAAAGAGTTGCGTCCTAACGCACTTTGTAATGGTCAGAGGTGTATAGTAACGAACAGTAGCCTACTTAAGTAGTTTTTTTTTTTTTTGAGGATTTGTACTTTACTTGAGTTTTGACTTTTACTACTTTTACTCTACAACATTTAAAAGGAAAAAATATACTTTCACTTCGTTACGCTGACACTGGCCACTTCGTTACTCGTCACAAATTAAAATATGAATGTAATTCATCGTAAGGATTATCTGGATTTTGCGTGTTCAAGAACAACGGCGCTCAGCATGGTATCTTTGTACAGATGTTGATGTCGGCGGACATGAAGCTGTAAATTTATGCAGGCAGTTACAATATTATGTCGCTAGATGGCACACCAGGATCAGTTATTGAATATTCACAAGCAAGTCAAGCTGAAACACGGTTTTATGGAGGAGTTCGCCCCTAATTTAAATGCAGGATTTCTACTTTTATTAAAGCATTTATATTGTGATATTTACACTTTGTTAATCCTCAGAGTATTTATTGCACTACAGTTAAAATGTATCTGTACATAGCATTTGGAATCAAACTCTGCTCACCGATTTTTCATCTACGGAGCCCCCCTGGTGTCAGTCAAGGAAAAAAAAAAAAGCCATGCACTAAACTGAGGGAACAGATTACTAAACTGGGGGAACAGATTGCTAAACTGCGCACAGTTTACGAAACTGAGGGAACAGATTACTAAACTGAGGGAACAGATTGCTAAACTGTGCACACAGTTTACTAAACTGAGGGAACAGATTGCTAAACTGAGGGAACAGATTACTAAACTGAGGGAACAGATTGTTAAACTGTGCACACAGTTTACTAAACTGAGGGAACAGATTGCTTAACTGAGGGAACAGTTTACTAAACTGAAGGAACAAATTACTAAACTGAGGGAACAGATTGCTAAACTGTGCATGCAGTTTACTAAACTGAGGGAACAGATTACTAAACTCCTGAACCATGTTATGTTCAAAACTGATCTGAACAATTTCTTTATTTTATTTTCATTTAATTCTCTTCTCTCTTTTTTTTCCTGGGAAAGACAGCATTTAGGGCTAGTTTACTTTCGTCTACTCGCTAAAATGGTGTCTACTAAGGGTATCTAAAGTGGCAGAAGAGTGCCTAATTTCATGTGTGTTATAATATTTGACCGCACAGCGTCATTTGAAGTTTGAAGTTAATTTCAACATGCATCTTTCTCAGCGGAGATTCGGCCTATTGGAACCTGCAATATACCAACTTTGCGCTTCTGGCTCTAAAATGAGATTGGAGACGGCAGATGGCATTCTCATTGGTTTATCATGTTGTGCCCTAAACACAAATATTACGTAATTAGCCTTAAGACCAGCCCTTTTTAGCTTTATGTTGGGTGCAAGGGTATGCATATGCTTAACATGAATAGCCTAACAGTGTCCTCGTATCTCCCCTAAGCAACTTGCGCTTCATGTTTAAACTTGGGTTTCAGATCATTAAAATAGAGCCCTTGGACTGATTGAGCATTGAACTTTCGGGGGCAATTTATCTAACATATCTTCGGGTTCAGGCTAACTTCTGTCTTTTCACCCCTTCCTTTTTTGTTGCCATCAATTTACCCTGCATTGTTAAACTAGAAACAGTCGGTCGAGGGCGACCGCATATGTGGCCCCCCGCCTGAGAAATTATTAGCAAGTCAACTGCGAGGACAACAAGCTAATCGAGCCAAATCTGGCTAATCGAGCCAAATAAATAATAATAATAATAATAATAAATTTGCTTCATTTTTTCAACTTCAAACTAAACATAATCTTCCCCAATCACATTTATTCCGCTATCTTCAGGTTAGACATTTTATACGAGAGTGCATCCCGCTCTTTATGACCAAACCTAAGAGTCACCCTTTCTATGACCTTCTACTTAATGTGCCAAATTCTAAAAACCTTATTTCTAAATTTGTCGATATTTTTTCAGTTTCAGTCGATACCAGTCATCTTAGGGAGGTCTGGGCAACGGAGCTAGATGTTTCAGTATCTAACGAACTCTGGGAGGAATGTTTGGCTGCAATACAGAGCTGTTCTGTTAATTCAAGATATAGATTAATTCAATTCAAAGTCCTGCACAGACTACATTATTCTAAAGTTAAACTGCATAAGATGTACCCATCAATATCTCCTATGTCCAATAGGTGCTGTACGGCTGATGGTTCACTCTCTCATCTTTTCTGGCATTGCCCAAAGCTAGAGAGTTTTTGGAGTGATATATTTCATTGGTTTTCCAAACAGCTTGAAAGGAACATTCCCCCAGATTGTGTGCTGGCAGTGTTTGGATGCTCCGATAACTTAGCAGCCATCCCTTCCCATCAGAGGCATATTCTCAAAGCAGACATGGTTGCAGCAAAAAAGTTAATTTTATTGAATTGGAAGTCCCCTCTGCCCCCATGTTTTAACAGACTGCTAAATGAGATGCTGTTCATTGCTAAAATGGAGCAGATTGGTTCTAGCGAGGGAAAATCTCAAGAGGCCTTTTTTCGAACATGGAAGCCTTTCCTGTGTGTGTTAAGGAAAGAATAGAGGTTCTCCCTTTTTTTATCTTTTCTTTTCGCAGTTTGTCCATTTTGTACTGCTAAAAAAAATAATACAACTAGAAAAGCACTCAGAGAGCACAGAACCTCCGCCGGGGGGCAGCAAAGCCAAAAGCACGGTGATTGGAACTCCGGCCCATTGGAAAGACTTGAAATCTTGAATTTTGGCGTATATCTCAGCAGTACTTTGGCCTAGATATGCCAAAATTTATTCACCTCTTCCTTGAGTTAATACCCACCTACCCTGAAAATTTCGTCAAAATCTGGCCATAAGTTTTTGAGTTATGTTGTACACAAACAAACAAACCAACAAACAAACCAACAAACAAAGGCACCGAAAACATATACCTCCTGGTGGAGGTTAACAATGGTCTAAACTAGACCGGCTGGAAATTCCCCATTTAAAGAAGTATTATACTATGTTTTTGTCCCTGTTGAATGTTTGTCATATTATGTCTGTTGGCTTGTGTAGCAAATATGTTAGCTTTTCTTTTTTTTTTTTTCTTCTTTTCCTTCTAAGGTCATAAAATGATTGTCTAATGTGTTGGGTTAACCTACCGTAGTACACTAGTTCTAAAAGACAAGACCCTGTATTCGATGTGTTTTGCTATTGTCCTTGTCTGTTTTAATTTATGAAACAAAAAATTCAAAAAAAAAAAAAAAATTCAAAAAAAAAAAAATTCAAAAAAAAAAAAAAAAAACAAGACTGCAAGACTAGTACTGTCTCAGTATTTTATTTGTAGCGACTTTGATATTATTTTTAGAGAGGAAGAATACTATACAGTTTTTCATTAATTTCTTTCTTTTTCTTTGTTTTGAAACTCAGATAAGTAAACATAGCTGACTCAGGTTGCCAAACGAATTTGGCTGACAGGGATGTAGCACAGGGGAAGGTGGACCTGCCGTTTCAAGTAGGTCTGGACCATGCTTAATCAGAATTTAGCACAAAATGATGCAGGAAATTACCTCTAAACTTGTGGACAGAAAACTCATATCATATCTTTTAAAAGAAGACACGTGCACGAGCACATGCACACACAATTGGTATTAATTGGGCTGACAGGCCAAATTACTGAAGCATTAATAAGTACTGTTAATGACACAAAATACATTCTTAAATTTTTAATATAATTTCATTATATTTATTTGGCAGAGGATTTGATCAAAAGAGACGGAAAGCAAGTGCAAAGAATAAGCCACTGAAACAGTCACACAACAGATTAGACATTACGAAGTCTGGAATATGTCACTGGAATAACGGTAGACTCATAAAAGACGTTCACAGCTGTAATTGCACATATCAATTCGAGTCAAAGCCATACCTCCTTAGTGCTGTACGGAGTTTCTGTTATGGCATGTTTGCTTCCAGTAGAGTAAATTAATGCCGAATTATATCCGTTTTCAGACGTTATTAAGTTTACCAAAAATTATTTATTACGCTTTTGATATAATGAATGTTAGATCACTATTTGGTCAAAATTTTCAAGGCGCACGGGTGCGATCGGCAAAAAATTATTGATTGCTAAACTGAAATACGAGTCGTACATGCGACCAAAACAGTCGCAACATTGAGGCCTGAAATTGGTATGCACGAAACGTAGTTTAACTATTTGCGGAATAACTATTGTGCGAATAAGCTATTCCGCAGTCGTAGGGTTATTCAATGATTTATTGCTGTCGTTTACCACAAATCTATTAATAGGCCTGCCCTCGCGCTTCATTTCTCTGAATTGGGAGTAATTCGCGAGCTAGTAAGTGAATGCCTATCTATTGTTCGACTACTGTTTGAACGTTCGCATACATTAAACCTACCCCATGGTTGGAATAAGTTACGGCAGGAAATCTGCAATATTTGCACCACAGGTCAGCTATTCCGTATTTGTGCATACGACTCCCTTTTTGAGGTTTAATGTTATACTGCAGTTATACCACCTTCATGCATAGCAACAGTGGTAAAGCCATTGATTTATACCTGGTATGAGCTATTCTGTCCCTATTCCACTTTAATGTATACGGGCCTAATTGTTTAACGGTTGTTAAATGTTATTTATGTCAATATTTCTGTTACAGAGCCAACTCTCTAAAGCTAAAAGTGATCTTGAGGCAGATAAAAGGGAACTGTTGCGCATGCTTGAGAAACGATCCCAAGAAGTGGAGCATCTGAATGGTATGGTATATTACACACTGAGCTGTATTCTTCTGCCTCCAGAAGGAACAAGTGTAACTTGGTTGTTTCTCACAGAGGACCTGAAACGCCTCAGTGACAAACTGGTCGCGACCAATGCTGCTTAGGTGGAGCTTCAGCTGAAACTGGAAGAGCTCCAGTCCTCCGAAGTGTCAATCAAGGTGAGAATCGACGCTTTCCTTTCTGTTCATTCTGGGGCTTCGCGGACAGCATTGACTCACTGGCAATTGTGTCCTGTTAGCTTGTTCAATCCAGTCCAGAGAAAAGAGAATGGAGCAGGAGAAGGATCTTCAGAGCCAAAACGCTTGGCTCAATGCAGAGCTGAAGACCAAAAGCGAGGAGCTGCTGTCCCTCTCCAGAGAGAAGGGCAATGAGATCCTGGAGCTCAAGTGCGGTCTGGCAAGTAGGGAGGAAGAGGTACCATGTCTGGACTACTGGGAAACTCTATTTTAGTGTTGTCAAATTTAAAAAAGATATGCATGTCCATGATGCTTTGAAGGCGGTCTCCTTCACTTTGTGTTATGTTTATGCAGGTGGCCAGACTTCAGGACATAGTTACCAGTATGAAGGCATCTAATGAGAACCTGCAGAGGCAAACTGAGGATTTGATCAACAAGCTTAAAGAGGTAATGAAAGGGTGGTTTTTTACACTGCTGTAAGTTGATGTTTAAAAGGAAGCGCATCCTTATAAGTGTATCTCTTTCATCTCAAGGTGAAGGAGCAGCAGGGCAGTAAGGAGGAAAAGCTCCTCTATGAGTTGAATGCGAACATCAAGCTGTCCAACTTATACAAGGTGAGGCGGAACTGAAGAGCGTCAGCCATGTGTGGCCATGATGCATGCACCGCTAAGTGGTGGCTGATATTTAGTGTAAAGTCTTAAATTGGGTGCTGTCACAATCCGCATTATGCATCGGTCTCGTGTGCTGTGATTGCAGGCTGCGGCAGAGGACTTTGAGTCGAAGAGCAATGTGCTGACTCTGGCTGTGGAGAAGATCCTCAAGCTGCTGAAGGAGACGGAAGAAGGTGCGTGAGCTTCGGCAAAATAACAGAGTGATGCTGAAACCAGGACCCATCTTCTTTTTTTATTTATTCCTTAGGTAATGAAAAATTGGTGTGACAGAACCCATGTGGTACAGGTTTGGTATTACAGCCGTGTAATACAGCTTTCTGGCGTCGCTAATGGTCTGATTCAGTTCGTTGGTGCAAACGGCAATATTGCCAATCCTACTGCTGGTAACAGTTAACCAGCGCTAGCGTTAGTTTCTGGTTTGCGGTTTATTCAAGTCAATGGGATGAATAATTTGCCAGCTAGCATGCTAGTGCCTTTTACCCCTCAGCCCCTCAGCCCTTCGTGCGGTTGGGCGGGCGTCAAAGTTTTTGGAGACGACATCGGGCTGAGGGGTATTTCGTGCATTGCACGCCTATTTTATTCCATTACAGTAATAAGTTTTATGAGTTGCTGTTATCGTAAACTTGAATTTCTTAATTTAACGGCAGATAGCGTTGGCATGCTATTTAGCAAAGTATTCATCCCATTGACATTCATTCCATTGACTTGAATAGACTGCAAACTAGAAGTCGACACTTTTAATTTCCAAATGATGTGATGCTGACATTTATGGGATTGATAGGATCTCAGATTTGTGAGCCTGAGATATCAAATTTATTGAACTCCTATTTCATAAATTTGATGTATTGGGCTCACTCAGAGATCCTCTATGTATTTTTTTTATCACTGAAATTCAATGCCATTAAATACCCACAATGACACGCCCTCTGTTTTTTTCTCAGAATAATTACACGGCTGTTCCTCGCAGTCCCACCACCAGTCCACCCTAGAAATAGGAAGGTAATTGGTGCTGTTACAACATGCCATTATATTCTCTACAGCCAAAAAGACTGTTGAAGAAAGACTTATGGAACTGAAGAAATCCAAAGATAAGACTGAAGTGGAACTGACCGACAAGATCCGTAACTTGGAGAAGGAGCTGGACAATGCCAATGAGTTGCTCTCTGATTCCAAGCGTAGAGGTAATGCATAATGGTTTTTCTAATGCCACTTTGGTTCTGTGCATGTTGCCTCAAATCCCATTATTCAGTGGTGTAGATGTGTTGGATGTCAAAATGTTTTTGGTTACTCCCTGTGACTCACAGCTAAGATGTCCGTCTGTGAACCCTGTTGGTTAGGTGTTGAAATCCCAGCCACATTAATACTGGCTATGGCTGGGGATCCGCTTGGGTGAGGGAGCAGTTGGTATGGCCTTGGTTGGTTAAAATTTTTCGATTTATCATTCATGATATCCCCGAACGCCGAATGGCTTTCCGGGGATGTTATGTTTTTGGTCTCACCGCCGCCGCTGCCGCGCCGCCCTACGTGTTAACGCGATAACTTCAGTAATATTTCAATTAGAAATTTCATGTTTTGCATATAAGTAAGTATCATATAGAGGAAGAACTGATTAGACTTTGGACAATTTACAATGTGTAGATTAGCCACCAGGGGCCAAAAACGGAAAAATCACTGTTTTTATCATATTTCTGGAAATATTTGTCCGATTGACCGCAAATCAAATGAAAATGAATGGTCATGACCTGAGACTGTGTCCCACGATGACATTATACCTGTTTGGTTCAAAATTTTGACACAAGGTGGAGCTATTTTCGCATAAAATTCACCATTTTTGCCATATCTTTGTAACCATTTGCCCAATTGAAATGAAACTATGTGCAACTGCAAGGTCATGACCTCACAACGTGTCACATGATGACATCATACCTGTATGGTTCAATATTTTGCCACCAGGTGGCACTTTGTGATGGAAAATGACCATTTTGGCCGTATCTTCAGAACCATTTGTCCGATTGACCTGATATTAAGTTCAAATGAAAGTCTATTCAAGGTCTATTCAAGGATTGGGGAATTGGATGATTGGGGGCGTTCGGGGATATACCCTAAGACATCGCCTCCGACGGCATAAGCCTAGTTTCAGCTGTGTTTGGGAAGGGGAAGAAAAGGGGGGAAAATTCAAAAAGAAAAGATTGAGAAACCAAGTGCCGTAAAATGTGTGACTCCCTAGGCTATAATCATAGTTTCATTTGCACAACATTCAGTCTGTTGAGAGACCATTCTGAGGGATGACGGTTGACTAAAATTCAGATTGTCAAATGCAACTATTGCAAAAAATTAGCACTTCACCCTGGTATTCTACATCCTAGCCGCAGAGGAACGAGCAGAATATTGCGTGGAATTGACAGGCATATATTAGTGCTTGCAATTTTATTGCTGGGTAAAATGAAAGAGAAGACTCTTTGCTTTCCTTTTAATTTTGTATCTTGATAGTCCATTGATGCCTATTTGGACCTAGTTCAGTGATGCTCTGGTACCAGGAAGATGAAACTACGTTGGTAGCCTTTGTCTGTATTCTGAGCGTCTTGCTCAGCTGTTGTGATCATATTTAGGAATCAACAAGAAATAAAAATGGCGGCACATTCGCTTTGACCATTTCACCAGCCTCGCCTGTTCAGAGGTCGTCTCTATCGCCCCTCTGATAGGTGTGGGCTGTCACCCATGTACCACGTGTTGCCCTCAACTTGCATGCGACAAACATGCCGACTAGATAGTCCCATGGAAATATGTCAATTTATACTTCACCAGACACTACTTCACCAGACACGGGGGTCTTCAGTCCTCTCCCCAGCACTATTTGCAACATTGCTGTAATCGGCTTGCGAGGGGGCAAATCTGCAAATTGCAACGCTTAGTAGATCGCTGGGGGTCCGGTTCCCAGAACCACCATCTGATCCCTGCAATCTCACCCTGTTCGTTTCCTTCGAACACGCGCATTGCCTCCCACATAGTAGGACCTGTAGGAACCACCCCGAGCCCCAGTTTAGACATTACGTCCCTCCCCAGGAGGTTTACTGGGTGCTGTGTGGACACCATTACAGAGCAGAGTGTAGCAATCCCCTCAGGATCCTCAAATTTGAGTTCCTCTGTTGCTACGCTGTCCCATTGCCCCATTTGCAGCACAAGTTTGTGTCATATTAGTGCTGAGCTGATGTGAAAAATTGCACTTACTTTTCTGATAACAGTTCAACATGCCCCCGTGTCACATAGAAAAGAAATTGGTGTATCATTTTCAATCAGGGTTTTCCAAGCACTCGTCGGTGCAGCCATTAATGCAAACAATTTAATTTCATCATAGGGAAATGGCTCCCCAGATGCTAACCCTTCCCCCACGGCGGTTAGTCATTCTGAATTTTTCCCGTCGCTTGTGTGTGGATACCCACTCAAAATCAATAGTTTCTCCTGGCACCCCTGGGTTACTCCCACAAACCCTGTGCCATTTCCTTCGACACATCGACGATATAAAGTGGGGGTAAACTGGGGTCGTTTGAAACTAATCCATTACGTGCAGTAGACACTGCCATGGCGCATTTAACTATACTGTTCGCATTCATTGTTGGCGCAGCATATGTTTAAAAATGAACAGACACAGGGAGAGATAAGACATTTTATGAAACCTCTTTTTTTTGTAATATGAATAAGTCTGGAGTGTCTACTGACTTGGAGCGTAAATAAACTCTTCACTCTTCGGTTTGAGACGGACGGGCTCTATTTGCCACGCCCTCCTTTGTAGCCGGACTCCCTCCAAGTCTATCCTGACTCACCCATATGTACCTACACACCCGCTGGAGGAGGAGATACCACCTTACAATGTGACTGATGTATCCACGCCTCCCTCTCCTGGATTTTTACTGCAGTCGGTGTGGTCAGGAGCACTTGATATGGACCCTTCCATGCCGGTTCACTCCACTCCCATTTTTTTTTCCGGCACTCCGCCCCAGGATCCAATCTCCAGGCTTTATCTCACTGGGGGGCAGCTCCGCTACTGATCTGGGAAGAAGCACATTTCGAATCTCACGTTTGTTAGTCAACATTCTATTCATATACTCTGCCAGAGTCGTTTCTTCTACTTGTGTTCTCTTCAGTAAATGTACTAACTCAAAAGGTTTCCCATGTACTACTTCATAAGGTGACAACCCCAATCCCCGCTTGTGGAGTTATCCTCATGCTAGTTAATACTTATGGCAGACATTCTACCCAGTTCCATTTAGTTTCTGCCATGGCTTTGCGCAGTTTTGCTTTCAGGGTTCTATTAGTCCTTTCTGCCAATCCTGCTAATTGTGGATGATATGCATAATGTTTTTTCAATTCTATTCCCAATTTTACTTCCAAACAAGCCAGTTCTTCATTTCTAAATTCTGGCCCATTATCACTATAGAATGGTTTTAGAATCCCCCACCTAGGAACAATTTCCCTACTCAGGATTTTTGCTACTGTGATTGCAACTATAGCTTCTACCTCATTTTGCAAAGGTCACATCAATAATAACACATCACTTCTTCTCACTTTACACAGTGTTAAATGTGTGAAATGTGTGGAATGGCCCAGGGGGTGTAGGGATTGCCCCCTACTGTACTACTACGCTTCCCCGTGTGTCCTGTGTGTTATAACTTCGTCATGTTGTACTTCGATCTATTAACCACTTAGTCCCCCCTCTTGGTACATGGCACTGCCCATGCACCAAATCTACAGCAATATGGAAGAGGGATGTTGGTAATATAGGCTTTCCATAGGGTCCTACCCACCTGCCATCAGTGTATTGTGTTCCATGTAATGCCCATTGACATTTTTCTTATGGGGGATCTGCTCACAGCAGGTCAGATGAATATTGACACTTCAGATTGGTGTAATCGCCCCACAAGAGTGCGTTTGACTGCTGCCCTTGTTTCTATGTCAGCAAAGGCCTCAGCCAAACTGATCAACATGTTTGCGGTGCAGAGGGCCACAATCAACACAGCTATCATGAGTACAGACAGCAAATCCAACACATGGGTTGCCCTTATCGACTCATGACGCCCAACCATCAACAAAGTATTCAATATCAGGATTTGATAGAGGGGTGTCCCTGAGTCCAGGACATGCAGTATTATTAGATAGGACTTCTTTAACACAATGGAGAATACATTTTTATTTTTTTTCCTCTCAATGAATTGTAATTAAGCAATCTACCTCAGTCTAGGGTTCCGCTAATAGCATGGAGGAAATACACAGTCAGGGCTTATTAGCCCCAACCATTCTTACATTTCCCCTCATCATCAGCAGAACCGGGTGGAATCACTTTAGACCATGTTACAATTAGCAAAAAAATTTTAATATTTTTTTTTTTTCACAAAAATGGCTACATATATAATATTAGCTTTCACTTTGAGCTCCTAGCACATAAAGGTCCTCTCAGTCAGTCAAGCAAAGTAATATGTGATCACGTTACTAGTTGACTTTTGAATTTAGTCTTGTGTTAATACTTCAGATTGTATTTCCCCGAATCTATTTTAGAAGGCAAACTTTTAAGCTAAAACATATCCAGCTGGCCAGCTTTATCACTTTTACCCAAGGTTATTTTCTTTTCTTCTCTTCAGCAGTGCTCTCTGTGGAAAAGTTCCAAGAGGAGTTAGAGACAAACAATAATGAACAATTTTGTTTTAATTCAACTCGTTCGGACACTTCCCTGTAAAAGTTAAATAAACATATTAAGGTTATCAGTCCACTCAGTTCCTTTGCCATGGAGACACTCGTTGACAATTCCTGTTCAAAATGGAGAAAAGATTTTTAATTGCATTTCTTTGGTCAGGGAAACTTTCAGTCACATTTGTTCCACTTAGTGCTTCCCCATCTAAAGATCCATGATTCTCTAATCCCACAATACTTCATTTGATTTTTTTTTAATCAATTTGATATTTACCATTAAATTTCATATTATATTTTGTATTTACTGGCACTTTTCTGATCATTTTACCTTATTTCTTTCCTTCAGATAGCAATTGCAATTTAATTTTTTAATGCTTGATAGAAAAACCTCTAAATTGAATTTGGCACACAGTCTCTTATTGTATACAGTGTTACACAGTACTTTGGCAAATTTTGAACACACTGTGTTATTCTTGTTCACTTTCACTTCATTTTCTTTTCGGAGATGTGCTTCTAGCACACCAATCTCACACAGCCTGATTATCTACAGAAAAGTGCTTAGATTTTCTAGCTCTTTAAAATATTTTACAAATTCAAATAGCGTAATCACATCATGCTCATAGAGGATATCACTGGTAGTTTTCTCTGCAATGTATTACTACCGCCAAATATTAGAGCATTTAAATCTTCACTTTGTCCTGCATCTTAAAGAAATTCAGTTAGCCACAACATTAGAAACACTTGTCCATGTTTGTATAATTTACATTCAATTGTTACTTCATCTAAACTTCCCTCTGTTTATAAGTACCGATCATCTAAGAGGGGTTAGCTTTTATTTTATCAAGAAATGGCGACTTTTGCTCGGTTTCATAAGGAAAATTTATTCTGCTTACTTCTGCAACTTTGTCCTTTTACAAATACACAGTCATTAAAAATGGCTTAACTCCTACAAATTTGCTCTGCTAATATACACTTTTTTTTCAGAATTTTCACTTTTTACCAATCCTGTAATTACACTAAGGAGTCCATAAAATACTGTAAATATTAGCTAATCAACTGGCACCATAACTTATTCTCAAATCAATGCTAATTTTATTGAAAACATCTATATGCACTTCATGGAATAGATTCAATCTAACAAAGAGAGAACTAACAAATATGCCAGCAATGCAGTTGTTTACAGACACCGAGTTAGGTTCATTCACATTGATTTCCACATACGCACACGCAGTCTGAGCTCAGGACACACACATACCTTAGTGCACTTTCCTCTCTCACATTCATTCACATTGGAAAAGATCCAAGGCTTAAATTTTCTCATGATCTGACACCATTGTTGCTTCGATAACATACACAAACAATGCTCTATTTCAACTGAACCCAAATTCCTTTGCTCACAATGATTCCCAGAATCATTATGTCAGCATTCTACACACTCCTCAGTCTCAGACCCACAATGATTCCCTGAACCATTATGTCAACTTTCAACAAATTGCCCAGTCTCAGTCACACTTCATCATCATCAGTCCCAGAACAGCAGTCCTTACAACAACAACCACAGCAACCTCTTTACTGCTCATCAGTCCCATAATTGGCATTATTACTTTCTCTGCCTCGCAACAACTAAGCCGAATTCAGTAAAAATTCCGTCACTCACCCGCACCTCCACTCATTGTTTGGAGAACCCCCCATTTCTGACCTCCTACACACCCCAAAAGGGCCATCTCAAGCGCCCTGGGCTGAGGTCTTACCACAACGTCCCCTGGACGACCGTGCGCACGGTTTTTAGTCGGCGCTGATTCTCCAGGGAGTGCAGGTGAGATATTGGAATTCCGGACGTAGCCCCCAATGTTAAAGGAATTTTGATTTTACATTCCAAGTATTACCTTCACGAGAGAACTCAAGACGACTCAGGAAAAAATCAGTCGGAGGCAGAGAAGTTAATATCCAAGCCAAAGTCCGTTTACTTTTTTGCAAAAAAGGATCCCCACATACAGAAGTTCAGGTGAAAGTGGAGGGATGATACAGTTAGTCTCTCTCTGGTTTTTGTAGGGGCACTCCATGACGTTCTCCTCCGCCCGCGCTGATTTACGCATCATGAGGTCTCACGCAACGTCAAGTTTTCTAGGGATGCACATATACATCTTCCTAGGGAGGAGAGCACCTGCCTTCTCTCTCAGCTCTGGCTCCAGCTTATACTGTTATGGATTCCGGAGCTTTCTATGAACACATAAAGAGAAAGAGAAAAACATCTTGCCCTTGGTACAGACATTCAAGTTGTCATGACTTTAGATAGGCTACATGTCATGACACACTAGTAGAGTTATGCAGGCCCCTGCTAAATCAGAAATATGCAAGCACACACACACTCTAGGCCTATGAAGTTGTGAACTAAAACAGAATATGAGCAAGCAAGGATAAGCAATTAATAATAATTAAATGAATCAAAAAAAATGTTTCCATAGCAGCTATTAGATCCTTCTGATCTACTTGTTAATAAACTACCTGTGCATTTTCAAAGTTCTCAGTGCTTCGTTTTAAATCTCAGGGCCCTCGGAATTCTAGCGATCAAGTGTGGAGCTATTTTGAGCCTTGTCAATGATGAAAAAATAGCGATTTCTTTGCATGGCAACGTTATGCCCGATTCACTAACATTGTAAGCCTGTTGGGAGGTTCGGCTAAAAAGCCATTTATTTTGAAATGTTGCGTGCGTACGGAGGTTGGGTATTCAACAAGGGTTAGTACTCGTTATCATGTTTCAACACACCCCAAGTCAATTTCACACCGGAATTCTCCTTTAATAATGGAAAAATGAGGTTTTCCACCAGACTAGTGATTCACATGACTCAAAAAGTAAAAATATATTCGAACATCTACATGTACCAGTACATGAACTTGAATTGAAGGGAAAACTTAACAGCCTACTGTGAGTGTAACATGTTGCATCACTCTAATATCTCAAGCTGAGTGATGGGTGACTGTCCCTCAAGAATTCTCTGCTCATGAATTTAATAATTTTCTCTATCATAACTTGAAAGAACACAAAGCAACAAAGCTGGAACCCTTCTTCGTTTGATTAGAAACAGGGTGATTAGTCACGCACAGAGCACAGAAATGTTTGTGCAACGCGATCGTGCATCCAAATTTTCTGCATGCGTCGGACTGCCGGCGTTCTGTCAAATGTGCTACCTCACGGTTCTGCGCTTTAACACACCTAACATCTCGGGCTGTTTCTTCACTTGTACACTGCCCGGCCAAAAAAAAGTCGCACACTCAAATATTTAGTTGGAACCCCTGTAGCTTTGATTACAGTGCATATTCATTCTGTCATTGTTTTGACAACTATATGCAATGCCAGAACATTTATTTTCGATCATACATGCCATAATTTTTGGCCGAGATCTTGTCTTCTCGACATAATGGTTGAACCACTCGGTGGTCTTCCTTGAGCACATCCCAATAACTTTTACTGTGTCTAAGATCAGGACTTTGTGGTGGCAAATATGTTTGTGAAAATGATTCCTCATACTTGTTTTTGCATTCATGATTTTCTTTGCTAAATACAGGCCAATAAGTTGCCTGTTCTGAAATACTGTAACATCTTTTCCAACAGCAAGGGATGTGTCTTCCGACATGATTTTTTGAGAAATGAGTAGCGATGCGCTTCATCAGTCAGGGCAAAAATGATTATTGCCGGCTGAAACATATTAGTAACCGCAATAATGATCCAATTCTAGAATTTGTTCATTAATTTCCAAACGGTGACCTTTTTTTTTGGCCGGGCAGTGTATCTTCACTCATATCGAAGGTATCTTCAAAAATCATAAAAATAGATTTATTTTCAGTGTGCCATTCTACCTGTAAGCGTATATAGCCTACATTTGCATGTACACGCTTGGTTTTCCTGATAATGCAAAAATTGGATGATCATGGCGTATATGGGCATACAGCGCCCTCCATACTTATTGGCACCCCTGGTTAAGTGTTCTAAGATGTGTTCTTTAGCTTCTAATAAATTCACTTTTTTTCTAAATAATATAGGACAACAATAAAAAAAGAGGAAATCCAACCTTTAATTCAAGTGCATTTATTCAGTGGGAAAAAAAATCCCACATTAAGAAATAATTATTTTACATCAAATCATGTGTGCCACAATTATTAGCACCCCATATGTTAATAATTTGTACAACCCCCTTTTGCCAACAGAACAGCACCTAATTCTCCTATAATGTTTCACAAGATGGGAGAATGCAGAAAGAGGGATCTTCGACCATTCTTCTTTGCACAATCTCTCTAAATCATCCCGCGACCTCGGTCCTCTCCTCTGCACTCTCCTCCTCAGCTCACTCCACAGGTTTTCACTGGGGTTGAAGTCTGGGGACTGAGATGGCCATGGGAGGAGCTTGATTCTGTGTCTGGTGAACCTTTTCTGTGTAGATTTGGCCACATGTTTAAGGTCATTATCTTGCTGAAAGACCCAGTGATGACCCACCTTCAGGTTTCGGGCAGAGGCCACCAGATTTTGATTTAAAATGTCCTGGTATTTCAAAGCGTCCATGATGCCATGCACCCTAACAAGGTTCCCAGGGCCTCTGGAAGAGAAACAGGCCCACAGCATCACCGATCCTCCCCCATACTTCACAGTAGGCATGAGGTGCTTTTCTTCATACTCGTATTTTGTGTTCCACCAGATCCACTTAGAGTGCTTGTTGCCAAAAAGCTCTATCTTGGTCTCATCTGACCAAAGCACACAGTCCCAGTTGAAGTCCCAGTACCGCTTGGCGAACTCCAGACATTTGTGTTTATGATTGTGGGAAAAGGTTTTTTCTGTGCATGCCTCCCAAACAGCTTTTTGGCATGTAGATAGTGCCTGATGGTTGTTTTGGAGACTTTTTGACCCCAAGATGCTACCATTTGTTACAATTCTTTAACAGTGAGCTTTGGAGAATGTCTCTTACCATCCTCCTCACTGTGCGTGGTGGCAAAATAACCTTGTTTACCACTGTTCTAGTTGTTTTCAACTTCTTAATGATTCTTCTGACAGTTGAAATGGGCAGGTGCAGGCGAGTGGTTATTTTCTTGTAGCCATTGCCTGACCTGTGAAGGTCGACACGCATCTGCCTGACTTGAATGGTGCGTTCCTTTGTGTTTCCCATGTTGAAGAATGGATAACAGAAATGGCCTCTGTGTCACGTCGTATTTATACTCCAGGGAAACAGGAAGTGATGAATTACTAATTAAATGTTCCTCAATACTCTGATCATGTGAGGTATCTATCTGGAACCAAGTGCAAGGCCAAGGGATTGCAAAAATAAGGTGCTTTATTGAATAAGGGGGATAACCCCCGCAGAGAAAAAGGCAACAGTACAGAGTCCGTAATCCAAAGCTCAAATTCCAATGGGGCAGAGCAGAGTTCGTTACCAGGGCACCAATCACAAAAATCGTAGTCAGACAAAACAGATCCGGTACACAGGCGAAGGTTTGAGGGAGAAGCAAACTCATAAGCCGTAGGACAGTCCGCGTCGTTAAACAGGGCAGCAATCCACAAAATCAAGGTCGGGCAGGAAAAGGTCAAAAATACACAGATGCAACAATATCCAAAATGGCAAACCAAGAATCAGTAGTCGGGCAATCCAGTCAGAATCAGAAACTCAATGAAATCAAGGCGGAGAAATAGGAGCACAAGAAATGCACGTGAAACGATCTGACTGGCAGTGAAAAGACACCGAATATACACTTCTGGAAGGATCACATGGGGAGAATCACAGATGCAGGAAATCAAACTGATTACAAGGGGAAGGCACATGAGGAAGAACCTAATCACATGAAATTGGCTGAAGCCAAAACGCGGACAGGGAACACAAGACATTCCTATGAACAAACATACGGCTCCAGTCACGGAGTTTCTAACGTGCATAGATAAATGAGAAGTCGGACAGCGTGATCAGATGTGAGCTTTCACAGAAGATGCAGCAACGGTAATTGGGGAGAACTAAGAGGCGGAGATTAGAACAGGGCGAGTGCTGAGAAATCGTTAGACAATTAGTAAGTGCAACTATACGAATCCTTGGTGCTCGTTAGTAAGTTAGTATTATATACACCCGAATCACCCGAAGAGTGAGACATAAGACTGGGGCTAGAACAGCAGGCGAGACGAGAGACCAGACGGGGGAGACAAAGCGCAATGCAAAATGGAAAACATGAACCGGAGTATGACTATGGCAAAAAGTAAAACATGGAAAAGTAAACTAAGACAGATCATGATAAATCAAGGCAGGCAAATCACAATACATAATCCAAAGAACAGTCAGAAGACAGGCAGTGGTCACTTAGCACATAAATCAATAAACATGGCAAGCAGGTACAGAACTTAAACAAGGCATGAAACAGACAGTCATGGCAGAATCATAACAGATCAACATTGTAAACTACTGTAGAAATAAAATAAATACTTCAATAACATTTAATTCCTAGGAATTAGGGGTGCCAATAATTGTGAAACAGGTGATTTTATAAAAATAATTATTTCTTAGTCAGGGATTTTTTTTCCTTAAAATTCACTTGGGTTGAAAGTTACATTTTCTACTACAATTTTCAGTGCGAGAGTATGCATCTCCAATAAAAATTCAATTTATTTTAAGGCTTTTAACACATCTTAACCAGGGGTGCCAATGATTATGGTGGGCGCTGTATATCTTAAAACCTTGTCGAACAATGCTACCGTAATGCAAAGCACTCGTAAACTCTTTGTTTTTGCCTTGATATTGCAATTATAAGTTCTGCTTATGTTATAATGTATGTATTAACGAGTTGGATAAGTTTGTTCAAAGATATAAGCCCATATACGCCATTATCATCTAATTTTTGCGTTTTCAGGAAAACCCAGCGTGTGCATGCAAATACAGTATATGTGCGCTTACAGGTCGAAATGCGCCCTGAAAATAAATCCAATTTTTTGATTTTTGAACATACTTAAGATTTGAGCGAGGAAAGGTTTGTTGAACGAGTTGGGTTGAGTCAAAACGAAACCGGTGAGTCCCGGTGTTCTGACAATTTGTGCTGCCTTGTCAAAAAATGCTACCATAATGCAAAGCGATCGTAAAGTAATGTAATGTTGCAATATGAATCAGTTTACAGTACTAACTTTGTTTGTTAGCTTATTATAATATAAACAGATGTTATAGGGAGTTGGATAAGCACAAATTGACAGAACACCGGCGGTCCAACAATCAAAGATTATTTCAATCTGAATTCCAGGCCTCCCAGTGCCCGCACATTGCACTACATTCCGTGCATGCAATCAATACTGGATGCGAGGTTGAGTGTGTGAAGACAGTGGGATATCTGACTGACTCTGCGTGCAGTAAGGAAGTGAAAACATTGGTCTGAACAGCTGATTGTAGATGGCTTTTTAAGGTATTTTTTGGGATATTTTAAGGACTTTTTCCTTCTTTAATTTTCTAGATTCCCCAAAAAAAATTCTCCATATATTTTTCTTTGAAGCCAAATATTTCTTTTATTTTGCTATTGGCGAATTTGGTGAGCGCCAGCGGAAGCCCTGGCATTAGCCCCTTGGGCCTTTTGGCCAAGCGGGCAAAAAATTTGAGCATCTTAGATCATAGAATAAGGGAGCTAGAGCTGTTTAAAGTTTTGCAGAAGACGCCACCTGGTGGCCAAACCAAGAATCGCAGCATGACCAAAATCGAACTTGGGGCTAGATCTTGGGCTCATATACATGCAAATAAAATAGGAATAGGATCCACTGAGAACTGAGGGCGCTATGGCGCTGAAACCGAATCGGCTCATTTTATCACCATTGACCTAAATAAGCTTTAAAATTGGGTCAAATCAAAAACCCATTACATATATGATGAACCCTTGGCAGAGCAATCTATAAAAAAATCTGAGCATTTAGCTCATAGAATAAGGGAGCTAGAGCTGTTTGAAGTTTTGCAGAAAAAGCTGCCTGTTGGCAAAACAATGAGTAGCTGCACGCCCAAAATCGAACTCTGGCTAGATCTTTGGCCCATATACATGAATATAAAATATGAAAAGGATCTGTGGAAAACTGAAATCGCGCAGAAATGACAATTGTGCACGCACAAGTCTGATTGGGCCTGTCGGCCAAGCGGGCTAAATATGGCAGGTAGATTATAACTACCTGGAGTGAAAACGGTTATGGGTTTTTTTTTTTTTTTTTTAAATGTGATTTTGTCTGTCTGTCTGGAGCCCAGCTTGAAATGTGCTCCGATAAATTGATTATTCTTTCTCATTTTTTCAGGCATAGACGTGCTTACCGAAGAGCAGCTATCCACAATGTCCCCCACTGCAGCTGCCGTAGCAAAGATTGTGAAGCCTGGCATGAAACTAACAGAGGTAAGAATTGCTCATCCATTTCAGACTGTCTCCTCTGATGTCCTTTCTCCTCTGATTATGGGTGGAGCCCATTGTAAGCCTGTTTCCTCCAGAATGGCACATCTCTCCTCCTTTGTGTCCAGCTGGACAGTGCATATGTGGAGGCTCAGGATCAGCTGCAGATGGAGAGAATGGAGAACAAGCGGGTCAACAAGCACCTGGACGAGATTGTGCAGGAGGTGGAGGCCAAAGCCCCTCTTCTGAAGAGGCAGCGGGACGAGTTTGAGCGCATGCAGAAGTCAGTCGCCAGCCTCTCCACCAAGCTGGAGCAAGCCATGAGGGTGGGGTGAAGAGTGTGGTTGGTGCCAGCGGGTCCGTGCTGTTCATTTTAGCATTTAATCGTGATGAGTTGATACCTGCTATGATTTCAGGAGGTTTGTCGCCTGCAAAATGAGTCGGATGAGGCCAACCAGCGCGCCTCTGTGCTGGAAAGGGACAACCAGAGGTTTGAGCTGCAGCTCGGTGACCTTTCGCGACAGGTTAGCCGGATGAATTTTAATCCAAAATGGCAGAACATTTGGTTTGTGTTTTCGTTATTAGAAATTGCAACATCGTGTTTTGCTACAGGTCCGCATTCTGCTAATTGAGCTGGAGGAGGCTCGTGGGAATCATGTGATCCGAGACGAGGAGGACCTGAGCTCAGCTGATGTCATCAGGAGCTCTGAGGTCATCTCCCAGCACCTTGTGACGTTCCGTAACGTGGAGGAGCTGCAGCAGCAGAACCAGCGCCTCCTGGTGGTACTGAGGGATCTGGCCGAAGCTCAGGAAAAAGAGGAAATGGAGGGCGATTCTTCGAGGTACCAGAGCGACAATGATGTGTACTCATATACTTTGGGTTTAGCCATCATTAAAACTGTTGGATGGGTGGAACAGGACTTCAGATGGTCCTTATTCCAAAGCTTTGTGAAGATTGAGGTGTCAGTAAGTCAGGGAAACCATCTTATCTCCCTCTCATCTTGTGCTCCAAGATTTGATTGGCATACCTCCCGCAGCCTTTCAAGTAGGAGTGAATGACCATACTTCAGCACTCTATTTTTGCAGCCTTTTGTTACCATAGTACTGCCTATCACGCATTGGGCATTGGTTTTTGGTTCACAATCTCAGATTTCTGATCCTATGCTTGCCGACTGGGTGTGAGCATTTAGGCATATGAGCTCAGTTAACTGCTGCGTTAATTTGAGTATTTTAATATAGTCTTGTTTGTCCATAGCGAATTGACAGAATTTGTTTTTACATTGCCTTCCATTTTCAGGCACCATCATGTTTGATACAGATGGCCTCAGGAGAATTTCTAAATTGGTGTGGTGTTTTCACTTGTTGTCTTACTGCAGGTCAGGTTAAGGGCTGTAGGTATACATTTTAGTTTGTGGAGTCATGTCTCTCTCCCCGCCCCCCCGGAGGCAGAGGGGAGGCATTGTCTTTGGCTCGGTTCCTGTTCGCGTTTGTGTTCGTGATCACGTCGCGTCGCCATTCCCTCTTCATTTCCGGAGCGTAACTCCAAAACCATTTGCATGCTCTGAACGGAACTGTATCCTCACTAAAGTCCTGAAGTGGTGGCTTTTGGCATGAGCCCCTCTCTCTGTCTGTCCCGATGTGATGAATTTTTGTCCGGAGCATAACTCCTAATCCATTCGCATGATCTTAACGAAACTTTGCACACTTATTACTTAGGTCCTGCACTGGTGCCTTCTAGTCTGTGCCTGTCCGTTTGGTGGGTTTGGGGGCCGGGCGGGCGGGGGGGCTGAGGGAGAGAGAGGGAGAGACACGTTTTTACAAGTAAAAACACATTCTAGTTCTAAATTGGTATGGTGTTTTCACTTGTTTTCGTAGTGCATCTTAGGATGAGGGCTGTAGATATACAACCCCAATTCCGAAATAGTTGGAACAAAGTGTAAATTGTGAATAAAATCAAAACGCAATGACTTTCAAATCACACCCGCCAGTATTTTATTCAAAATAGAACAGAGATAACATAGCAAATGTTGAAACTGAGAAATTTTACAATTTTTATCCACAAAATGAGCTCATTTCAAATTTGATGGCTGCTTTAGGTCTCAAAAAAGTTGGGATGGGGCCTGTTTACCATGGTGTGACATCCCCTCTTCTTTTTAACACAGAGTGAAGGCGTGTGGGCATTGAGGAGATAAGTTTCTGGAGTTTAGCCAAACTCTAGTTTAATACAGGCTTCCAGCTGCTGGAGAGTTTTGGGTCTCCTTCGATGGACTTTTTGTTTAATTATGCGCCAAGTGTTCTCAATCAGTGAATGAACAGGACTGCAGGCAGGGCAGTTCAGCACACGGACACTCCTACTATGAAGCCCTGCACAAGGCCTTCCCCGGGATAGAGGTCGTCTGGAGGGGAGCATATGTTGCTCTAAAACCTATATATACCTTTTAGCATTCATGGTGCTTTTTAAAACACCCAAGTGTCCCTCACCATATGCACTAATTCATCCCCATACCATCAGAGATGCTGGCTTTTGAACTGAATGCTGATAACTTGAGGGTTTGGCGTTATCCTCTTTACATACCTGCAAACTAGTCACCTTTCGGCGAAATTCGCCGTTTTGATCCCAAAATTGGTCACTTACGTGAATCGTGGAGATCCGAAGATTTTTTTTTTGGGGGGGGGGGGGGGGGTAGGCAGGCAGGCAGGCAGACAGACAGACTACGGACGTTATAGTGTAGCAACATTCTATAATGTTGGTCTGCCTGTCGTTCCATGACTGCCAGTTACAAAGTTAGAACCTAGTCTCGCGCAGTAACGCGCGCTTCCTTTCCATTGGAGCTCTGGTTGCTTACGAATATTCCAGACTCAGACTGCAAACAAACCACTGTCACTTTCACTGTCTCTGCGTCAAAGTCCCCTTTTGATCGACTTTGTAGTGCCAACCTGAACAACTGCTCTGGGAAGAAATACAAAGGATTTTGTTGCTGTTACGTGTGCTGAGGTAATAAGTCTTGTATAGTGCCAGCAATATGTGCATAAATGATATTTTAACCTTATACATGCTAAACATCAAGTTTAAGACATAATATGTCAGCTAGCTCCAGATGTCTGAAGATGATATCCTACTCGTCAGATATGAAAACGAACAGCTAATAAGCTCAGTGGTGTGACCCTCAATGTCCCTTGTCACATTGGATGTTTTTCAAATACAGAAAGCACTCGATCAGAGCGCTTTTTGAGAGACAGAAAGCAGACGGGGTTTTTGTGTCACCTGCGACAGCAGGAGACACTTAGGTGTTGCTTTTCGGCGGCGTCGGCGGCATCCAAGAATTGGTGCTCTACCTTCTGTTGGGGTTGACGAATTTTGATCATATTTGGGCCGTAGGCATATGGTGTGGATACCACGCTCGAGTTCGATTTTGGAGCGATTTCGACTGAAACTAATTTGCATACTGCAATCTGATTGCTTGTTGGGTTTCCGTGCTCTATCTTCTGTTGGGGTAAACAGATTTTGATCATATTTGGGCCGTAGGCTTATGGTGTGGATACCACGCTCGAGTTCGATTAAGGAGCGATTTCCACTGAAACTAATTTGCATACTGCAATCTGATTGGTTGTTGGGTTCCCGTGCTTTATCTTCTGTTGGAGTTGACGGATTTTGATCAGTTTTGGGCCGTCGGCTTATGGTGTGGATACCACGCTCGAGTTCGATTAAGGAGCGATTTCGACCGAAACTAATTTGCATACTGCAATCTGATTGGTTGTTGGGTTTCCGTGCTTTATCTTCTGTTGGGGTTGACGGATTTTGATCAAATTTGAGTTGTAGGCCTATGGTGTGGATAGCACGCTCAAGTTCGATTTCGGAGCGATTCCGTCCATAACTAATTTGCATACTGCAATCTGATTGTTCATTAGGTTTCCGTGCTCTATCTTTTGTTGTAGTTGGTGGATTTTTTTCAGATTTGGGATGAAGGTTTTCTCTTTGGATACCATGCTCGAGTTTGATTTTGGAGTGATTTCCATCGTGACTCATGTGCAAACTGCAATTAAATTGGTTGTTCTTTGTTTTTGTTTTTTTTTTGGAAAAGGTCCTCACTAAAGCTTCTTTCGTCAATATGTCACTCCTGTTCATCTCAAATAATTTGCATATTTTTAGCATCGACTCTTGCCAAGTATCAGGAAACGTACTATGAATTCGAAGACAATAGAAATAAACTGTTTCATCTCTATGGTAAGTCAGTTTTGATGTGAATGTATTCAAAAACCTTTCCCTGCTGTTGGCACCTGTGGAGGTTTGCAGAATGTTTTGTACAACTACTTTTGCCATATCAAATTCTGCAAGCCTTCACGCTGTGATCCGCCTCCTCGCGATGGTGCCGGTAACACCATATAACCTGCTCACAGTCTTTTCTTACCATATTCGCCTTTATGTACTTTGTGGCAACTCACACATTACCCTGCTAGTCTCACCTTCCCGGTGTGTACTCACAGTTTAAATGTAGTATACATTTCTATCCCCTCTCTCCCCAATAACTACAACTGCCACTTTACTGTACTACTTACTCGATAAACATTCGTCTGCCCTTTCCTTATTGTTCTGTTATTTTTTTACAGACCATTTCGCAGGTGACACATATACTTCACAGAATTCTAGTTTTTTCTAAAATAAGCAACCTAGAGTCTTTTCAAATCCCCATGACAACCGCTTGTTTTAGCAGTTGTTGCACAAACAGCAGTAGCAGCAGTTGTTGAGCACAAGCAAGCTATTGTATCAAAGACGTTAGCGAAACTTTTATCGGCGTCAACGAGGAACTAATATTGTTCTTTACCAAGTCGAGGGCGAGTGATTAGCCCTTGTTTTTGGCGAGAATGACAATTACTGTTTGTGTTTTTATGTCATTAACTGAGTGCGGTAGATTGTCATTTTTTCTGTTGGAAGAACTTAACTATCTTCATGGTCAGCTATCAAAAAAATAGCCTGATAAACCCGCTCCTCGTAATTCACTGGGGCGGGTTTACCAGGCTACAAAAAAGCCCCTGACGTCGAGTGTTTTTTTTTTTTTTTTTCTTGGAGTACGCTAACTTTTATCAGCGTCAACTAGTAACTGTTATTGTTATTTACCATGACAAGGATGAGCGATTTAGCCCTTGTTTTTGCGTTAGAAGCTAACGAAGATGGCACCGAACATTACCATTTGTGTGGTATTGATCTATAGGTTGCCATTTTTTTTCTGAAGACGAACTACATTCTCATGAGTTTGCAGGTATGTCTTTAGCCCGGAGGACACAACGCCCATGATTACCGACATGAATGACAATTTGGACTCGTCTGAACACTGGCCACTTTGCTACTTTGTTGCAGTCCATTTTAAATAAGCCTTGGCCCACAGAACACGCCGTCACTTCTGGATCATGCTCAACAATGGCTTTCTTTTTGCATGATAGAGTTTTAGGTGGCATCTGTGGATGGCACGGCGGACTGTGTTTACAGACAGTGGTTTCTTGAAGTATTCCTGGGTCCATTTAGTAATGTCAATGCCAGAATCATGCCGGAGAGTGACGCAGTGGCGTCTGAGGGCCCAAAGATCACGGGCATCCAGTAAAGGTCTTCGGTCTTGTCCCTTACGCACAGAAATTTTTCCAGTTTCTCTGAATCTTTTGATGATCTTGTGCACTGTCAATGATGAGACCTTCAAAGCCTTTGCAATTTGACGTGGAGGAATATTGTTTTTAAAGTATTCCACAATTTTTTTTACGCAAGCCTTCACAGGTTGGAGAGCTTCTACTGAGAGACTCAGTCTCTCTAAGACATCCCATTTATAGCCAATCATGTCACACACCTGATACCAGTTAATGTAGTTACTTGCTAAATGTTCTTTTAGCCGATTCTCTAATATATTAATTTTTTCAGTCCTTTTTAGCCTGTGTCCCAACTTTTTTGAGACCTTTGCAGCTAGAAAATTTGAACTGCGCTCATTATGTGGATAAAAATGTAAAATATCTCAGTTTCAACATGTGAAATGTTATTTATGTTCTCTTGTAAATAACATATTGACTCATGTGATCTTAAAGTCATAGAATTTTGATTTTATTCATAATTTACACTTTTTCCCAACTATTTTTGAATTGGGGTCGTACGTAGTAATTTGTGGGGTTTTGATTGGCGCAGTGGGCTCTGCACATGGCAAGATGTGGGGACTCTCCTCTCCGCAGACGCACAGAGCTGGAGCAGAGTCTGGATAAGATGCAGAGTGATCTGGAACAGCTGAGAGAGCAGCGCCACCGCCACATGCAGATCACTGAGTCCATCGTGCGGCAGAGAGACATGTACCGCATCCTACTGGCCCAAACCACCGGTGTCAGCTTCCCAGCACAAGGTGAGTGAGCCGGGGCCCACCTGTGCCCCTCTCTCTGGGACTGCTGGCTACCACAACTGCGTGTGTTTATTTCCAGTACAGAGGCACGATATTGTGGACTTTTCCTCTCCTAACTTTTAAGAGCGTGAAAAAGATTAGTTGTTTGAAATGTATAGTTTTTTTTTTTTTTTTGCATCTCCAATCTCAACCGAATCTGCAATGTCCAATTAGGGAATTATGTACAAGCACTTGGGCTTTATCGCATATGCGGACCCCTGTTGCCAACTCAAGAGAGAGTACACAGCTCGCTGCTCTCCTCCGAAGCACACGCCCATTAGCCACTGCTTCTTATTCATTCACTGGCTGAGACTTTGCAAGCTCAGAAGGAGGGCGGAGGATACCTGAGCATAGGCGAGCCCAGAATCTTCCTTATGAGCGCCCGTCTGGCCAACAGGAGGCGCCTAGGGGAACTATATCTACATAACCCTTCCAGCAGACCCTTCCAGATTTGCATCCCTGTAGCACATTGGCCAATTGCGCGCTACTTCTGAAAAGACCTGCTGACCACTGCTGTTTGGTACGGGGCCGGGATCGAGCCCGCACCGTGATGGTCACTTCTGCTTTGCAACGCAATGCTTTTTCTGATGAAATGTATAGTTACAAATGATGGTGCTTACGGACTTCAGCAGGAGCCAAATTGATTTGTGCCTTTATTTACATGGAGAGAGGCAAGTTAATTGCAAAGCTCACTGACTAGGGCATCTTGACAATAGGACAGTGCAACAAACGCACAACCTCGTATACCGCTGGTGCAAGCAAGTGTAAAGTGTACACTGCTGATCGCTTGCATTATGGAAACCTGGGAAAACTTTTTTTTTGAAGAACAACATCTCTTGATAGAAACCTGAAAAGGGTCCCATGCTTTGTCATTCCCAGGTGTGACTCCAGATGAGTGGTCTCTGACATCCACCCGCTGCTGCGCCCCTGCAGTCACGCCCACAACTGCCACACCCGTGCAGGTCACCGCAGCCGAGTCCACCGAGGCCGCAGAGGCCAAGGCTGCCCTTAAACAGGTCTGTTCTCCTCAGAGGTCTTTGTTCTAGCCCTGTGATATGCTGATCACTAGAGGGCAGTGTTTAATTTCAGATTTTATTTTTTTTGCTTTGCACTATCTTGATGAATTGCTAATTTAACTACAGTTTAGCCATAATTATTTGAATAGTGGCACAATTCTGAATCATACAGACAGAATTAAGATTATTTTAATTCTGTTGGCCAATGTCATTTCTTACCATTCAGCTTCAGGAAGTGTTCACCATGTACAAGAAAGAAAAGGCTGAGAATGTCAAGATACTCAATGAGCAAAATGAGAAGCTTCAGGAGCAGGCCTCTGCACTTCGCTCTCAAAACACCAAAATATCCACTCAGCTGGGATTTGCTTCAAAGCAGTGAGCCAGTTGAATATTACATATGCTTTACTTCTATCCCGCGAGCTAAGAAATTTCATGTAAAGTATTATTATCCCCCGCCAACACGAAGTGGGAGGGGGATATAGGTTTGACGTCCGTCCATCCGTGCGTCCGTCCGTCCGTCCGAGATAAAGGGGACAGCTTTACTCAGAAACTACTACAGATACAGTAACCAAATTTGGTGTGTAGCTTCAGACCATAAAGGCCTTGATTGAGTTCGAAAATGAGAAGCGCACGACTGGCGGGGGATGTTGTAGATCATGTCGACTTGTTTATTCTGGATTATTGACTACATATTCTGTATAATATCTATTTCATGATTACTATGAATGTGTTTGGTGTATTTGCAACCAGATAAGTTTATGTGAGTAAGACTGTTCCTTCTTGGAAGTTTGTAAGAATGTTCAGGCGTCTGAATACTCAGATTTTGTACAAAACCCAAAACCAGTGAAGTTGTCACGTCGTGTAAATCGTAAATAAAAACAGAATACAATGATTTGCAAATCCTTTTCAACCTATATTAAATCGAATACACTGCAAAGACAAGTTACTTAATGTTCGAACAGGTAAACTTTGTAATTTTTTGCAAATATTGGCTCATTTGGAATTTGATGCCTGCAACATGCTTCAAAAAAGCTGGCACAAGTGGCCAAAAAGACTGAGAGAGTTGAGGAATGCTCATCAAACACTTATTTGGAACATCCCACAGGTGAACGGGCTAATTGGGAACAGGTGGGTGCCATGATTGGCTATAAAAGCAGCTTCCCTGAAATGCTCAGTCATTCACAAACAAGGATGGGGCGAGGGTCACCACTTAGTGAATAAATGCGTGAGCTGATTGTCGAACAGTTTAAAAACAACATTCCTCAACGAGCTATTGCAAGAAATTTAGGGATTTCATCATCTACGGTCCGTAATATTGTCAAACGGGTCAGAGAATCTGGAGAAATCACTGCACGTAAGCGACAAGGCCGAAAACCAACATTGAATGCCCGTGACCTTCGATCCCTCAGGCGGTACTGCATCAACTAGAATTCTGTGAAGTATATGTGTCACCTGCGAAATATTTATTGAGTAAGTAGTACAGTAAAGTGGCAGTTGTAGTTATTGGGGAGAGAGGGGAGAGAAATGTATACTACATTTGAACTCTGAGTACACACCGGGAAGGTGAGACTAGCAGGGTAATGTGAGAGTTTCTACAAACTCCATAAAGGTGAATATGGTAAGAAAAGACTGTGAGCAGGTTATATGGTGTTACCGGCACCACCGCGAGGAGGCGGATCGCAGCGTGAAGGCTTGCAGAATTTGAAATGGCAAAAGTAGTTGTACAAAACATTCTGCAAACCTCCACAGGTGCCAACAACAGGGAAAGGTTGGCATAAGTAACGATGGAAATCACTCCAGAATCAAACTCGAGCATGGTATCCATAGAGAAAGCCTTCATCCCAAATCTGAAAAAAATCCACCAACTACAACAAAAGATGGAGCACGGAAACCCAACAACAATTAGACTGCAGTATGCAAATTATTTTCAGTCGAAATCGCTCCGAAATCGAACTCGAGCGTGGTATCCACACCATAAGCCTACGACCCAAATCTGATCAAAATCCGTCAACCCCAACAGAAGATAGAGCATGGAAACCAATTCTTGGACGCCGCCGAAAAGCAACACCTAAGTGTCTCCTGCTGTCACAGGTGACACAATAACCGACATTAGTGTGTAAAGGACATCACCACATGGGCTCAGGAACACTTCAGAAAACCACTGTCAGTAACTACAGTTCGTCGCTACATCTGCAAGTGCAAGTTAAAACTCTACAATGCAAAGCAAAAGCCATTTATCAACAGCACCCAGAAACGCCGCCGGCTTCGCTGGGCCCAAGCTCATCTAAGATGGACTGATGCAAAGTGGAAAAGTGTTCTGTGGTCCGACGAGTCCACATTTCAAATTGTTTTTGGAAACTGTGGACGTCCTGTCCTCCAGACCAAAGAGGAAAAGAACCATTCGGACTGTTATAGGCGCATAGTTCAAAAGCCAGCATCTGTGATGGTATGGGGGTGTATTAGTGCCCAAGGCATGGGCAACTTACACATATGTGAAGGCACCATTAATGCTGAAAGGTACATACAGGTTTTGGAGCAACATATGTTGCCATCCAAGCAACGTCTTTTTCATGGACGCCCCTGCTTATTTCAGCAAGACAATGCCAAGCCACATTCTGCTCGTGTTACAACAGCATGGCTCCGTAGTAAAAGGGTGCGGGTACTAGACTGGCCTGCCTGTAGTCCAGACCTGTCTCCCATTGAAAATGTGTGGCGCATTATGAAGCGTAAAATACGACAACGGAGACCCCGGACTGTTGAACAACTTAAGCTGTACATCAAGCAAGAATGGGAAAGAGTTCCACCTGAAAAGCTTCAAAAATTGGTCTCCTCAGTTCCCAAACGTTTACTGAGTGTCGTTAAAAGGAAAGGTAAAAAGGCCGCTGTGCCAACTTTTTTGCAATGTGTTGCTGCCTTTTGAATTCTAAGTTAATGATTATTTGCAAAAAAAAAAAAAAAAAAAAGTTTCTCAGTTTGAACATTAAACATCTTGTCTTTGCAGTGTATTGAATTGAATATAAGTTGAAAAGGATTTGCAAATCATTGTATTCTTTTTTTATCTACGATTTTCATAATGTGCCAACTTCACTGGTTTTGGGTTTGTAGATTATTTCTACTTCGAAAAACTCACCTTTTTTCCCCATCTCAGGAACGAGATGCTTCAGGACAGTGTTGAAGGTTACCGGCGTGAAATTGCTGCACTTCTGGAAAAGGGCCAAAAAACATCTGCCACAGCTCAAAAACAGGCAGGGATCATCCACACCATGACCCAAGACCTACGTGCAGCCAATGAGCGGCTGGCCATGGCTGAGGTGTGTGCGCGTGTGCGCGCGCGTGAATGTTTGGTTGGGGTGGTGTCAGAACTTTGGTAGTCTATGTCAATCGCAATAAGATTCCACTTAATTTGACTTTGTGGCCAGAAAAATTACTATGTACTTGTAGCACACATTCCTCAAAAAGAGGTTTGAAGATGAGTAGAAAAACAAGAAAACATGATGGCGTTTAATGCACTGAAACCATCGAATGAGTGGTTGAAAACTGCTATTATGGAAATATCATTCAAATATTTAACCAGCAGTGATTCAGGTGAATAAAAGTATTGTCACCAGGTGTGTGGCCATGTATAGACGGTTAAAGGGATAGTTCGGGATTTTTCACATGAATCTGTATGGCATCACCGCCTTTAGTCTCGTGCACACACACTGACTTTCCCCCGACAGTGTCCTGTGAGCCGAGTTCTGTCCAGTTTTGGTCAAAGCGAAAGTAGTTCCGGCAGGTTTCCTGGGGTCTGCAAAGTAAAACGTTTTTCTTCTCAAAACAGTATGTGTTCGAACGAGTGATTTATTTGCATAACAAAACCCTGGTATTCCAAAAAGTCACATCTTGTAATTGCTTGGGGCTACTTTCTCTCAATAGCGATCACTGCGCGCTGTTACTGCTAACAGCTGTGCGCACTAGCCAACTACTTTCATCGGTTGTTCGACAGTGTTTACATATTCCAGCCAGAGGAGGATGTCCCCCTACGGTCGAGGACGGCAGACTCGAGAGAAACTACTACTTCTTAGCGAACTGACCCAGGGATAACCGGAGCACTCGGAGTAACTTTCCAAAGGATTTTATTATTATTTCGGGAAGACGCTGGTGCGTCGACACCAAAATAAATATGTATGCTGGGTGCTGCGGTCATCCCTCGCTCTAGTAGCTGAGAAAGGTAGCCAATTTTGTCTTGATTATGCTAGCCAACGCTGTGACTGGAGTCCTGGACTTCTCATTCAAACCTAGAAACCATCCACACCCGTCCACGTAGTTTCTGACGATTGTAATAACAGTACAACAATAACAAAACATATTATTTTTCATAAGCTTCACTGGTAATATGACACCGATAGATGAATCTATGTTGCGCTTACATAGCCCTCGGTGCATCACCAGAAGGCTATGCACGGATGCTATAGAAAATCTGAAGTACAATTTTGTTTACCTGGGGTGTAGGGACAGCAGAGCTCAGGTGTTCGACAGTGTTTACCGACTACAGACCTACGACGCTAACGAGCTAGTTCTAGAGCTTGAGTGAGAAGTTCATCAGCTTCTCCAGAAAATAGTTTATTTGATAAAAATGGTGCGCACTTGCGATTATCCAGGCTGTACCAACAAAGACGTGAGTGAGTCTCCTCACACAGCCCATCGCTTCCCTGTGACGGACAACTTTGGCTACTTTCTCTGGGCTTCCAAGTGCACACCAAACTACTAAAAATGAAAAAGCTTCGCGTTTGCAGTGTGCACTTCAGTGAGGACGACTACTTTCCTTCAAGACAGAGGAAGAGACGGGTTTTGAAGAGCTCTGCTGTCCCTACACCCCGGGTAAACAAAATTGTACTAATGATTTTCTATAGCATCCGTGCATAGCCTTCTGGTGCTGCACCGAGGGCTATGTAAGCGCAACATAGATTCATCTATCGGTGTCATATTACCAGTGAAGCTTATGAAACATAATATGTTTCGTTATTGTTGTACTGTTATTACAATCGTCAGAAACTATGTGGACGGGTGTGGATGGTTTCTAGGTTTGAATCAGAAGTCCAGGACTCCAGTCACAGCGTTGGCTAGCATAATCAAGACAAACTTGGCTACCTTTCTCAGCTACTAGAGCGAGGGATGACCGCAGCGCCCAGCATACATATTTATTTTGGTGTCGACGCACCAGCGTCTTACCGAAATAATAATGAAATCCTTTGGAAAGTTACTCCGAGTGCTCCGGTTATCCCTGGGTCAGTTCGCTAAGAAGTAGTAGTTTCTCTCGAGTCTGCCGTCCTCGACCGTAAGGAGACATCCTCCTCTGGCTGGAATATTTGAACACTGTCGAACAACTGATGAAAGTAGTTGGCTAGTGCGCACAGCTGTTAGCAGTGACAGCGCGCAGTGATCGCTATTGAGAGAAAGCAGCCCCAAGCAATTACAAGATGTGACTTTTTGGAATACCAGGGTTTTGTTTTGCAAATAAATCACTCGTTCGAACACATACTGTTTTGAGAAGAAAAACGTTTTACTTTGCAGACCCCAGGAAACCTGCCGGAACTACTTTCGCTTTGACCAAAACTGGACAGAACTCGGCTCACAGGACACTGTCGGTGGAAAGTCAGTGTGTGTGCACGAGACGAAAGACGGTGATGCCATACAGATTCATGTGAAAAATCCCGAACTATCCCTTTAAATGCTATGTAACCATAGCTGCAATCCCGATACTATTTTGCTTTTATTTCTACTTTGATATGCAAAAGGGTAACAGACTTCCCTCCTAGGGTAAGGGAGGCACTGCTACCCTTTAAAGTAGGCTAAATAGAGGTTATTTTTGGAATGGGAGGGGGTAACGGGGTTATCCTGGAATGGTCCAAAATACAATGGGCTTTTTTTGTGCCTCATTTGGGGGGGCACTGAGGGGGTGGTTGGGGTTTGTTGTTTTGTGTTGTTTTGTGTTTCTCTTACACTACTGTGGGGAATGGTTAGATTGTCATCTTTTCAAAATAATTGATGGTGCCTGATGACGTTGGAAATGGCAGCACCAATAAAAATTTAACATGGGTTTCATGGAACGTGAAGGGTCTTGGGATTGCCTCTAAAAGAGGCCAAGTTTTCTCTCATCTCAAATCATTGAAAGCAGATGTTATTTTTCTTCAAGAGACCCACCTCAGTGCCAGTGATCAGCGTAGGTTGAGGACAAATTGGATTTCGCAGGTATATCAAGCACCTTTTCCTCGAAGAGCTAGGGGTGTCGCTATTTTATTTAGCAAAAATATTCAATTTTGTCTTGAATCTATGGTGGCGGACCCATATGGCAGATAGCTAATGATCACAGGTCATATAAATTGCTTTCCAATAATAATGATGAACATTTATGGTCCAAATGCTATTGATTGTGATTTTTTTCGTAAAATTTTTGATTTGATACCAGCTCTGAATTCCAATGTTATCATTGCAGGTGATTTCAATTGTTACCTAGACCCATTATTAGACAGACTCTCAACAAAAAAAGCATTTTACATTATCTGCTGTTCAAACTTTGAACGATTTGATTAAAACTAGGAATATGATTGATATCTGGCGCTTACAACATCCTGCAGACAGAGATTTCTCTTTCTATTCTCCTGTTCATAATTCTTATACTAGAATTGATTATTTTTTGGTATCTTCTGGACTGATTTCTAATACTACTAATTCTAAGTATCATAATATTATAATATCAGATCATAGTCCCGTCTCACTCCAATTCCAAAATATTCTGTCTAAACCAAATTTGCATCAAGCAAATAGGCCTACTAGCCGCAGCGGCCTCCATTTTAATACGAGGACAGATGAACAATGCGCTGGTCCCCGTGGCATGGCGTAGTTAATCCCGGGCAGCTAGCTAGCTAGCTAACTCTCCTTGTAACATGATCATTGCTTAACCTGGCTCCCCCTAGGGAGGGGGGCGGCAGGTAATGGCCACGGGCTGACAGACAGAGTGACAGAAACACACACACACACACACACACACACAGACATGATCATTGCTTGACCTGGCTCCTCCCTTAGGGGACTCATAAAATACTTTCCCAGCTGTAATTGCATATCCTTTCTCTGCCTGGAGATATTAATATTTACCAATAAACATTTAATTCAGTAAATTAGTTTAAAATGTCATATCATCAATTAAAAAAAAATCAAAATAACATTTATTATGTGAAGTGAATTATTTATATTTGCAAGACAATAAGACGGAACATTTCTGCTTGGCAAATCGATGAGAGTACTACTGTTTTCTATGCTACATGAACGTGTCAACATCAAGAAGGAACTTCGGTTTTTAATTGCGTGCCGTGCTCGAGAGAGAGCGTTGGGAAGGACGGTTGAAGACCGTTCATCGGTCTCTATGGAGCTTGAGCGCGTGCAGCACTTATCAGTCAGCTTCACAACGCATCAGGTGAGGCCAATCTACAGTAAGGGTAATGTTTGGGATTTTGAGGTCTTTTACCGCAATGGCTATTTTATTTCCCCATATGTGAAAAGTCAGTCATTAATATTTTGTAACTGAGGCTTAAACCCTTTTATGGCTTTCTAATGTAACAAGCTAGAGGCATTAGTTTAGATGTACTTGCGCAACTTCAGGCGAACGTTAGCTAACGTTAGCTCGCTAGCTAGCAAGCTCGTCAATCGTAATTCAAAAGTGGCTAATGTTCAACGTCAAGTAAACTGGCCGGTAGCTTGCTCAGAGGCAGAGGCGTAGCTAGAAATGGGAATTGGGGCGGCACAGACATGGCCCTTTATGACAATTAGGATAGTCCTGGCTAGTTCTCAATTATTTTTCTTTACTGACGTGTTGTCCAATTATCGTAATTGGCAACTGAAGACACGGTTTCTATCTATACGCGATCTAACAGCGATGAAATCCTGGGCTAAATTCCGTAGAACTGAGCATTGGGGTGGACAGAACATCCGTTTCAAACAATTATTAGTCCTGACCTGTTCTCAGTCATTTGCATGATTAACAAAATGTTCACTCCGAGTTTTTGGAGACGACAAGGGTTGAGGGGTATTCCGTGCATTGCATGCCTATTTCTATTAGAAAGCAGCAGAAAATCTCTTAATGAAGTGACCTTGCAGTCTTATCAGTTGTGTTGTTGTCCTCATAAATATGTGTAACGTTTCTGTGCTCTCACAGCTAAATGCTGACATACATGATTTACTGGCCATTCAGCTGGATTCACGACAGTTTCTGTACTCAAAAAACGGGTAACTTACTGAAATAAGTGTGTGCTGGGTTTTTAATTAATACATACTGCTCTAATTGGTCCTTTTTGGTCGGTCCGAACGATTCTTTTAAATTGCAGTAGGAGCATTAGGTGGGTTTAAAGGAGCCTTTTTTAAGTACAGAGTACTAGTTTTATGTAATACTGTCTGTACACAGTGACAGTTTTAGCAAAAATGACAAAGTTACTTTTCTAAAACTTACCAACTGCAGCTTTAAAGGCGTTGGCACATCCATACTACAGGGTGGCCCAAAAAAAGTGTCCCTCCTTCCTCTCAGAACTCCAGGGTGGATGAGAACTTGGAAATGAGTGGGCAGGATTGACAAAGCCCTGTTTATGTGGATTAGCGGGTTGGTCACTGGCGTGCCTTACCTTTTCTCTGCTCATCGTGCCATTATTGGCGTTGGCTGAGACAATCTTGTCACTGTTTGGGTTCCGTCCTGTGAACACCAATTTTCCGTCCATGTAACATGAGCAACAAGACCCAATTTTTGAATTCCCTTTTTTTTTTTTTTTTAACAAAATAACAGTGATCCCGGTCTAAAACTTCATTTAAACATTTGTTTTTATGTTATTAATGAAATAAACCACATATATACCATTAATTTATAATTTCATCCTGTTAAGTACAGTGGGACCTCTTGGCCACACTTTCTGTGAAATCTGTCATTTATGTATATAAATATGTAATTTACCATAGCTGTAAGGTGCTGGAAAGGCATGAAAATACACCTTGAAAATCCTTGAAAAGTGCCTGAATTTCACTTTGTAAAAGGTGTATGAAGCCTGTAGACAGCATTACAGTGGTGTGTTTTTAGATTTTTGTTTTTCTGTTTAACTATGTTCCATTTATTGTTTGCATCTTTACAAAACATCAAAATCCCAGTTAGTTGGGGGATTATCTTTAACATGACCGCTTTTACAATCGATTTGTAGGTAATGTAAGGACAGATACAGTGATCTGTGGACATGGGGGATACATCCTCAATTCATAATTAAAAAGGGTACAAACCCTGATAAAATCTATAGGCTACATGTTCCTTCATAACTGACTGCGTCAACATCAAAGCAGCTGTTGGGTGTGCTGCGCCAAGGTAAATTGCGCTCCCCCCCCCCCCCCAAAATTTTTGGCACCAGCCGCCACTTGGATATTACCATGTCCATCAGTCCTTCCATCTTGTGCGCACATCTTTGGGATTTGATTCCAAGTTTGATGGCTCAGCTGAGTACTGTGAACTCAGAGTCTTAATAAATCTCATCTACAATATATATACATGAAGAAATGAACTTTATACACAAATGACTGTGTGAAGAGAGGATGGACAATGATAAGCATGTTAAATCTTATGCAAAGAAAATTCAACTGCCCTCGGTGAAAATACATAACTGATTTAGTTGGGACATGACTTTCTGGATGAAAACCAGCTGCCATTTATATTTTAATGGTAAAATGAATGATAAGAGTTACTGATTCACTGGTTTCAAAATGAAAAGAAATTGGTGCAATGGACCATAGTTGATGGTGAATGATTGCATTTTCTTGATTCACTTTTATGGTGATAGTGAAAACACAGTATGAATAATATAAACTAAAATTGGAAAAGGATGAATACTCCCAAGTCTCTTGTACAATGCAGTAGTAGGTAGTGACAGTTTTGGCCAGGTTGACTGAAAAAATATATAGGTTGTCAAATACATTTTACAAAGATTTTCAATGGTGTTTTTCCACTGTTTATGAACATTTAGCTTGAGGATTACATTGAAATTAAGGGACCTATACATAGCTCAAATATGTGTCAAGATATCACCATAATGCACCATTTGATGCCATTGTAGGCAAAATTTTCGGAGGGGGCAAACTCCTCCAGACCCCCCCTTAGGAGCTTGTGTCATTGGCACAAGCTCGGTGGCGCAACACCAGACCGCCTACTCACGTGGGTCGCCCGGAGCCAATGACAAACGATGTTATAGATTCTCAGCTTAAAGCAGGATGAGTGCGCTGATTGGATGGTTGTGATCATCTGACCTAGTGGCCATTATTATGAAAGCGTGCAGTGGGTAGACGGAGTTAACCTACCCACTGCAGATGGAGTGTAGGGGTTCCCCAGTGCCGTGGCTAAATTCCCTACCTGGCTCTTTCGACCTGCCACCAAGTCGACCCCGAACCTGTGGGATGTTCCAAATAAGTGTTTGATGAGCATTCCTCAACTCTGTCTATTTTGCCACTTGTGCCAGCTTTTTTGAAACATGTTGCAGGCATCAAATTCCAAATGAGCTAATATTTGCAAAAAATTACAAAGTTTACCTGTTCGAACATTAAGTAACTTGTCTTTGCAGTGTATTCAATTGAATATAGGTTGAAAATGATTTGCAAATCATTGTATTCTGTTTTTATTTACAATTTACACAACGTGCCAACTTCACTGGTTTTGGGTTAGTGTAAACCAAAATAAGATGATGTGGTCATCACTTTCCCCCGCGACGATCAAGTGCCATAACTGTAAATAAATACATTTCGACATCCATTTTCAAATTCAATCTAGATCGAGACCAGCTTATTAAGCAAACAAAATTTGACCCATGTAACCGCCAGTTTTTGAGAGAACGTGTGTGTATAGAATGTGTGACAGACAGACAGACGGACGGAACCCAATCCTATATCCCCCACACTACTTCGTGGCAGGGGATAATTGTGTCTTTTTGGGAGAAAAGGTCGATATCTAATGTGGCCACCCTTTGCTGTGATTATAGCATTTAATCTTTCAGGCATAGTTTTGACATATTTTTTTTAAATCCCCCTGGCATATAATGCGGGGGATACAGTCATCAGTATGCCTTTCCGTCCGTCTGTAATCATTTCATTTTTAAGCTTTCTCTCTTCTGAAAGAATAACTTGCCACCCATCCTCATGCATCAGCAACTGATGGTTTCCCCCTGTAATTCATTTGACAAACTAAACTGACAGCATAACCAGACTGTTATTGGAATGCATGTACCTAATGGGTAGAATAGCTGACTGCAGACGCACTAACCCTGTGCCCCGGGCTTAGGCGCTGGGCGGGCGCGAGGCGGAGGCGAGGAGCCTGCTGCAGCTGGAGCTCTCCCGGCTCAAGCAGGAGCTGCAGGAGAAATCTGCGGCGGAGGAGCAGCAGCGCCTGGTGATGGAGGAGAAGATTAAAAAAGTGATCCTAGGAGCCAGGCAAAAGATCAGCCTGGTTATGGGTCAGTGGCATGTGTCTCCCCGATCCTCAGCTTTGGTGCTCTCTCCCCCAGTTGCTGTAATGCTACTGTACCACTGCACTGGCCGTACCACTACTCAATCTGCTCCAGCTGTGTGTCAGAAGCTAAGCTTGGTTAGTACTTAGATGGGAGACAGGCTGGGAAAACAAAGTTGCTGCTGGTAAGGTGTTGGTGGCCAGTAGGTGGCGATCTTCCCTCTGGTGGAATAATCCCCAATTCCCCATTGCAGTGAAGGGGACACTGCACTAAAGGAGACGCTGTCTTTCAGATGAGACGTTAAACCGAGGTCCTGACTCACTGTGGTCATTAAAGATCCTATGACGTTCATCGATAAGAGTAGGGGGTTCCCTACACTCCATCTGCAATGGGTAGGTTAACGCCGTCTACCCACTGCATGCTTTTGTACTCTTTCATAATGGCCACCAGGTGGCAACCGCAAGTCGACGACGACTGAGGACCAATCAGTGCTGAGCTTACAAATGCGTCGCCAGCAGCAGACGGAATAGCAGAAACAACATGTAAACGGTAAACAATCCGCGATGATCATGGCAGAAAATATTCCCAAAAAAAGGTTATACCGTTGTGCCGAAGGGCTTTCATGCTTGTGCGTGGTATGTCAGTGCGATATAAGATTAGGAAATAAGTTCGCACGTGGAAGACGCCGGCAAACAGTCATTTGCGACAAGTTTTGACATGGGTGGACACAGACTTGGACGAGTTCTGGCCATAGATATATATAGAACACTAGATTGCTGATAGGGTATGCTCAAGTGAAGCATCTGTTCTATGAGCCTATACACCCGGAAGTAAAATTCGCTCATAGACTCCCATTCATTTTCGCGTACTTTAAAATTACATTTTCAAAAACACTTGCGTGCGAGTCTGTGTTATTTTGGTATCGCTGTGCAGAGCAACATTTTGTCTCCCTGAATATGTCCTTTTCGGAGGATGGAAAGTGGCACACTTTCTAAAGCGAAGATCGAAATGTTATTCGGTGTTAACGTTAAAGGGATAGTTCGGGATTTTTCACATGAATCTGTATGGCATCACCGCCTTTAGTCTCGTGCACACACACTGACTTTCCCCCGACAGTGTCCTGTGAGCCGAGTTCTGTCCAGTTTTGGTCAAAGCGAAAGTAGTTCCGGCAGGTTTCCTGGGGTCTGCAAAGTAAAACGTTTTTCTTCTCAAAACAGTATGTGTTCGAACGAGTGATTTATTTGCATAACAAAACCCCGGTATTCCAAAAAGTCACATCTTGTAATTGCTTGGGGCTACTTTCTCTCAATAGCGATCACTGCGCGCTGTCACTGCTAACAGCTGTGCGCACTAGCCAACTACTTTCATCAGTTGTTCGACAGTGTTCACATATTCCAGCCAGAGGAGGATGTCTCCTTACGGTCGAGGACGGCAGACTCGAGAGAAACTACTACTTCTTAGCGAACTGACCCAGGGATAACCGGAGCACTCGGAGTAACTTTCCAAAGGATTTCATTATTATTTCGGGAAGACGCTGGTGCGTCGACACCAAAATAAATATGTATGCTGGTTGCTGCGGTCATCCCTCGCTCTAGTAGCTGAGAAAGGTAGCCAAGTTTGTCTTGATTATGCTCGCCAACGCTGTGACTGGAGTCATGGACTTCTCATTCAAACCTAGAAACCATCCACACCCGTCCACGTAGTTTCTGACGATTGTAATAACAGTACAGCAATAACAATACATATTATGTTTCATAAGCTTCACTGGTAATATGACACCGATAGATGAATCTATGTTGCGCTTACATAGCCCTCGGTGCATCACCAGGAGGCTATGCACGGATGCTATAGAAAATCTTTAGTACAATTTTGTTTACCTGGGGTGTAGGGACAGCAGAGCTCAGTTGTTCGACAGTGTTTACCGACAACAGACCTACGACGCTAACTTGCTAGTTCGAGAGCTAGAGTGAGAAGTTCATCAGCTTCTCCAGAAAATAGTTTATTTGATAAAAACGGTGCGCACTTGCGATTATCCAGTCTGTACCAACAAAGACGTGAGTGAGTCTCCTCATACAGTCCATCGCTTCCCTGTGACGGACGTTGCTCTGAGGCAACTTTGGCTACTTGCTCTGGGCTTCCAAGTGTACACCAAACTACTAAAAATGAAAAAGCTTCGCGTGTGCAGTGTGCACGTAAGCGAGGACGACTACTTTCGTTCAGGACAGAGGAAGAGACGGGTTTTGAAGAGCTCTGCTGTTCCTACACCCCAGGTAAACAAAATTGTACTAAAGATTTTCTATAGCATCCGTGCATAGCCTCCTGGTGATGCACCGAGGGCTATGTAAGCGCAACATCGATTCATCTATCAGTGTCATATTACCAGTGAAGCTTATGAAACATAATATGTATTGTTATTGCTGTACTGTTATTACAATCGTCAGAAACTACGTGGATGGGTGTGGATGGTTTCTAGGTTTGAATGAGAAGTCCATGACTCCAGTCACAGCGTTGGCTGGCATAATCAAGACAAACTTGGCTACCTTTCTCAGCTACTAGAGCGAGGGATGACCGCAGCACCCAGCATACATATTTATTTTGGTGTCGACGCACCAGCGTCTTCCCGAAATAATAATAATAATAATAAAATCCTTTGGAAAGTTACTCCGAGTGCTCCGGTTATCCTTGGGTCAGCTCGCTAAGAAGTAGTAGTTTCTCTCGAGTCTGCCGTCCTCGACCGTAAGGAGACATCCTCCTCTGGCTGGAATATGTAAACACTGTCGAACAACTGATGAAAGTAGTTGGCTAGTGCGCACAGCTGTTAGCAGTGACAGCGCGCAGTGATCGCTATTGAGAGAAAGTAGCCCCAAGCAATTACAAGATGTGACTTTTTGGAATACCAGGGTTTTGTTATGCAAATAAATCACTCGTTCGAACACATACTGTTTTGAGAAGAAAAAAGTTTTACTTTGCAGACCCCAGGAAACCTGCAGGAACTACTTTCGCTTTGACCAAAAGTGGTCAGAACTCGGCTCACAGGACACTGTCAGGGGAAAGTCAGTGTGTGTGCACGAGACTAAAGACGGTGATGCCATACAGATTCATGTGAAAAATCCCGAACTATCCCTTTAAAGTACAGCAAAAGTGATGCAACCAAGGCTTTTACCTCTAATCAGATAATTGCTTGGAAGTTACCACCATTAAAAGAAACGTCGATGAATGTCTGTTTACGTTATCAATTACAAGTAGCGAGCAAGCTTGTTAGCCACCTTTTTAATTTTATTTACCACTAAGTCAATGTAGTCCCTGCGACGCCTAGGCAGCTCGCTGGTGACCGTTGTCAATCGCTAGCGTTCGCTTTCAGTCAGCGGTCTGTTCAAGTCAATGGGACGGCTAATTAGCTAGCTAGCACGAAACGAGATTTTTTTCTTTTAAAGTGTCTACTTTGCGTTTATACGTTAACTTACGCATGAAACGTTTTATTACAGCTCTTCAAATAAATATTGCTGCAAAAGGCAGCCGCGCATCTCGGCATTTTCTCGCTTATATCTACTTATTTGAAATTGGCCTCATAGGAAACCATTTTAAAGAAGAATTTGGATGTATCAATATTGCGGCCGGGTGCTTCACTTTGCTGATGTCGTCGTATTTACATTATCCAATCTAGTGTTCTAAAAAAAAAAAATATATATATATATATATATATATATATATATATAAATATATAATCTCTATGGTTCTGGCAGTTCGTGTTGCCACTAAAACGCGAGATTTACATCTGCTGCAGGTGTCATAATCAGTTGATGAGAGTTGATAAAAACCTGTCGCAGATACAGGCAGCAAGAGAGTGATTACAAGCACGAACTGGCGAAGTTGGCCTCACAGCTAAGGGACTTCAAACAGAATCACATTGGCTGGAAGCGCAACATACCACCCCAGGGCCAGGCACCCCCTCACGTGGGTCGCCCGGAGCCAATGACAAACGATGTTATAGATTCTCAGCTTAAAGCAGGATGAGTGCGCTGATTGGATGGTTGTGATCATCTGACCTAGTGGCCATTATTATGAAAGCGTGCAGTGGGTAGACGGAGTTAACCTACCCACTGCAGATGGAGTGTAGGGGTTCCCCAGTGCCGTGGCTAAATTCCCTACCTGGCTCTTTCGACCTGCCACCAAGTCAACCCCGAACCTAATTGGCTGTGCAATTTGTCCTCTCCCTCTCCACCTCTACCTCCCTTTAAAAAGAGATTTCGAACTCAACGGGACTTCCCTGGTGAAACAAAGGCTAAATTAAAAAAAATATATATATTTTTGAGAACTGGTGAACTAATGGCGATGGATTGACAAACTAGCTGAGTAATGTTGTTGGAGTTTAGTTTGATATAAATAATTTTAAGAAAACCTGTAAGCCGTGTGCATACAGCAAAACTGTTTGCAGTCTTGAAGTCAGCAGACGCCATCCGCTCATTAGGGAGGGAAAGAAGGTTTCTTTGGGTATGAAGTGAGCCCATTGACATGCGTTTCATCAGTTTTAACAGCGTTGTGTGTGTGTGTGTGTGTGTGTGTGTGTGTGTGTGTGTGTGTTTGTGGAGCAGGTCAGAAGGAGCAGGTGTTGAAGGAGAATGAGGAGCTGAAGCAGCAGCGGGAGTTGGAGGTGCGCATGGGGGCTCTGAAGTCGCAGTACGAGGGGCGCATCTGCCGGCTGGACCGCGAGCTGCGGGACCTCCAGGAACAGCAGGAGAGGCACAGCGAGAAGCGGGACGAGCCCCCAGAACAGGGGCCTAGCAAGGTACTGAAGCTGGGCTGGGCGGGGCGGGGTGTGGTTGGCCAGCGAAAGCCTGTGGTGTTGGTTACTTGGGCACTAAAGCAGAAAAGCAAACCTGCATCTGATTTTGCGAGTGTTTGAGTTCCTGGGGAATTCAAATGTATAAAGTAATGTACCTCCTTCTACTCATTGCTGTTTAAAGGTCCCCTGTCATGCCACCAGGTGCACAGCTAATTGGCTGTGACCACCCTGAATAATGAAATATGACTGACTACTTGGCTTAAGTTGATCAGTTCTTTCCTCTGGTTGGTTCCTACCCCATGTGATGTCAAGAGGGGAAAGATTTTGAAATGGCTTGGACTACCTTAGTGGCTGTGCACCTGGGGTGCGTTCAAATTTGGCATCACTTAGCAAAACGTATATTTAAACGGCAAAAGTAGTACGCTGTTGTGTCACTCAAGCGTTGCAACTACGGCATCTGAGAGGGCCATACTCTGCGTTCTCTTGCGAGAATTCTCGGAGCCTGTTGAAATGGGTTCAAATTCGTGTTTGATTTTTAAACTTTTTAAACATCTACTTGCCACAAACATGTCATTTGTCATCAACCGTGGTGAATACCGAGCTGCTGGAGATGCATTTATATAGTACCCTCGTTGGATTCATTGCGCCACTGCCTTTTTAAGATGATGCAGTTTATATACATTTTTCAGCTGATTGGATAACAACCCTGGCATACCCACCTAATGGGAGAAAACATACCTCCCGGTTGGAGGAAACAATTTGTTCAACCTGGAAACCGTAAAAAAACGATGTGCACCGTGTGACTTTGAATGCACCGCTGGTGACATAATGGGGGACCTTTTAATGTTCCCATTTATTGAACTACAGGCGCACAATGCTTGAATCCTCTGGTCTACACGACGGGGAGCATTATAGGCCCTGTGCTCTTGAGTGGAGGTAATGGTGTCATTTCCTGACAGGTAGTGTAGTGATCGGTATCCAGTTTGGTATGAATTCTGTTGCTGGTCCCACAGGTTCAAGAGCAGCAGCGCTCCACCAGCCCCAACTCGCAGGCCATACTGTCTCAGCCCATCCTCACCATGCAGCAGCAGACCCAGGCCGTGAAGGAGGGTGTCCCCAGCTCCCAGAAGGACAGGCCCTCCACCGACTTTGATACAGGTATAGGCCTAGAATTTTAGTCACTTTATTTCCGTACTAGATGAATCAGACTGTTAAGGGCCAGTTAGTTACAGTGGTCAACAGCCCTGATTCAGTGGTAACCAGTTGTACTCGTGGTGTACTACTATGAATAATAACTAGCACTCTGCCCGTGGGGATCCACAGGTTCTATTTTATGTAACTTCGTCTTTATATTAGAGAGCAGTGCACCATTATGATGACATCACATGCACCTCTATGATGTCATCACGTTGCTATGGTGTCTCCATGAACACCAAGGTGACTGTCACCTGACCAATGTTTTTATAGTAACTAAAATTAAGTAGCTATCTAGGGGAATGTGCTGCGCTGACATTCTGCGCTCAGCGGAACACAAAGTCGCCTGCAAGACTATGCTGCAGATTACGTGCTACTTTCTCTTGCGGCCTGGCATCTGTTTTTTGGGATTCAAGACTCCTGTGGATGAATTGGCTTGGGTTCAAAAGGGGAATCCCCAGGAGAGGACAAAGGGGGAATCCCCCCTGCATGTCTATATTATAATAGTGTGGCTCACGTTATGCTGCAGATATGTGCCCGGTGGAGTTTAGCACCGATTGGCCAGACACAGTCCCCTGCTAGACGTCGCTCACACTATTCTGCAGATTCGCGCCTGATGGAATCTACCTCTGAGTGGCCAGACACGCATGCAGACACACACACACACACACACGCAGAGGCCACTCAGCTATTTTAATATACATAAGTGTTTCTCCATACAAGAATTTTTTTCAGCAGCGGTGCTATCAGGATGCGACGTCGACCCGTATTCGTGTGCGTGAAAATAGTTTCAAATTAAATTACCTTGGAATCCTTCGACAGGATTATATCATGTCTGTATTTTGTCTCAATTTACAGCTTTTGACATTTATCTGAAGAAAATAAAAATAATCTCTGCTCCTCTCCTTCATCTCTCCCTGCTCATGACCTCCTCCTGCTTCTCTTTCCTCTCTCACCTGCACTACTGATCTTTTCTATATCACACTTCACAACTTTAGCAACATGTTGTAACCAGCACTTTCACTTACATGATCTTATATAAACAGTTGTACATTAAAATCCAAAAGAAACTCATCTTAAAAGGTGACTAATTTGCATCCATAATTTACTAACTTCAGCTCCTCCACGGTCACATCCTCCTTACTCTTCCTAACCACCCTGTTTAACAGACTCATCTGAAAACTGAAATATCATTTTACTATCAACATGTAGAAGGATAAATATATACAAGGTAAAATATATCTAAGAGAAAACAGTGGATATAAACAGATATAAACAGTATAAATATGGCAAGTGTATTAGTATAAACAGAATTAACAGTATAAATATGGCGGTATAAACTGATTTAATGGTATACATACGGCTAATATGCAGTGACGGTCCGTCGGCAGAAACACAGGGCCAGCAATAACCTCACCTTTCAATTCTTAATGACAGACACCCCTCGCAGTTTACCTCCCTGATTAGAAACAGTTGCTCCGACTGATTGGTGGAACCGACGAGTATCTAATTTATTTTTGAAAGCCTTGTTATACATTGCACTAAGAATACAGAGTTTACTTCCGCACACCAATGACGATGGAAAATATCAATCACCTACGTCTTAATAATTTCTGGATTTGCGTAAATTAGTTTGCGAGGTTCATTGAGCAATAAGCCATGAGAATTAGTTCTATAGTCTGAATGTACTGACAGCCAAAGTGCCATATTAGGTACGATGCACAGCTGAGTGATGATAACGAAAATAATTGCCGCGAATTCAGCAAAAGTTCCGGATTTTTTGAAGATTCTCATCCTTGCGGAGTCACATCAATTATATTAACATAGACAATAGGTAATCGCTTTGTCATTCGTTAATCGTTACGTGTAATACATTGGTGGGGGCAGTTCAGTTAATAAACTGTTTGATCGTTAATCAGGCCTTCCTGACGGCAGGTCACTGCATAGCATAAGACTGTTGGCTTGAGAAGTTTATTAACTAACAAACAGTACGTTTTCTCAATCTTTCTGAATCACTGCTGCTCCGCTCGCTATCACCGCCACTTTCTCTTCCCACTAACCGCCCTAAGGAGCTACGCTGTTACGTTCACGATGCGTTACCTGCACTACTCGCTATATAGACCGGGTATTAGCATGAACATTACCTTTTAAGTTGATGTCTTAAGAGGGTCCAACAGGATTTGATGCGCTCGTTGATCACTAAATACAGGTCCAAAATTATGTTGTGTTGTTGCGCTCACACAGTGTGAGTAAAAATCATCAGTAGCACATTGATATTAATGATCAGCGGCGCTCAAAATCCAGTAGCAGCGCAGCGCCACTGCTGAATGAATGTAGTGGAAACACTGCATAATAATAAAATTTATTTATATAGCACCTTTCAAGCAATACAGCACAGTTCCACCAATTAACCATCTTGCAGGTTTTCCTCGTATAAGCACCCCTCGTTCAACAGCTAGGGATCATGAGGGCAGGTCTAACTGCAATCTGTTGTTTGTTTTAGCCACGCCTAGAACCTCCACCGACAGAGTCGCAACGCAGGAGGAGTCCTACGAGCCCCCCATCGCCAAAAAGCTGCGCATCATCCAGAGGGGTGGGCCCAGAGGTGCGTCCCTTGACACTCACTCGCCCACTCTGCCCCTCTGAGATGCTGCTTGTGGTCTCTACCATAGCTGTGCTCAACTCTTAGATCATTATTGTCAATGCATTTGAATTGGAGCTCTGATCTAGGATCAGCATATCCTTTTGGTAACAGAAAGATAAGAGTGTGATGTGGATTTATGGTCTGACTAGAGATCAGTGGTGACAGTCCGTCCGGTTTCTCACTGTGACCGAGGGTTTGTCTTTTTCACAGGTGTTCGCTTTTCCAGACCGTCTCTCAAAAAGGGAGACCACAAATAAAATGCTACAAAAGTAATAAACTATGGTTGTCAGTGTGCATGCTGTGTTGAATGAATCAGTCATCAAATCAAATTAACAAACAAACAAAGGTCAGTCCCAGTCTGCAGGCCATGGAGAAGAGAGAATCAGAGCTGTGAGCAGGTCTGCTTTATAGCTTCCTGAGCCCAGCCTGCTCAGGTGTGCCAGATTGGTGCCTGAACAGACACCTCCCCCACTACCTGAAACAGAAAGCACAGCCAGCAAAAAAGAACAGGCCTCTCTCTAGGCCATAAAACAGGGTTCCAACCCTAGATTGAACCAATGACAAATAACTAATAAACCTACAATAGTGATTTAACATTTAATAAATATACAAACATTATTTACAAGTTTTAGTTTTACCATTTTGAACACGATCAAATTTGTAGTTTTTTTTTTATACTTACAATAGAATAATCCCATTTAACCTTCCCAACATTTGTAGCTCCTCTCCCCACAGACTCAGCATCTCCAACCTCAGCAACCTTGGCGCCTAGGAGCAATTTAAGAGGAAGGAAAGCAGAGACCGCAGAGGACAGTGCAGCAAAATTTAAGGAAGATAAGCAAGGTTCAAAAGGTTACACGGCTCTCCTCCGAAGCACGTGCCTGTCTGCCACTGATTCTTATACACTCATTGGTTGAATCTTCGTAAGCTCAGAACTAGGGCGGAGGATACCCAGACATGAACCAACCCGGAGTCTTCCTGACGAGCGCCCGTCTGGCCAACAGGAGGCGCTGGAGCAACGAACAAAGCTGATATATATTGTATACCCAAATCCGGCAGTCCCTTCCCAATTTGAAACCCTGTAGCGCGATAGCCAATTGTGCGCTACTCTGAAAAAGCTGCCGACCCCTGCCAATGGGTACGCCGGGGCTCGAACTCGCGACGTGGTGATCACCTCTGCACTGCCTTAACCATGTGAGCCACCCGGCAGCTCATTAGGGCCCGAGCACCGACCGGTGCCAGGGCCCGGAACGGGTCCTGGCACCGAAGGTGCGAGGAACCTATTGTTTTTGATGGGATTTTTATTCTTCTTCTTCTTCTTCTTTTTATTCTGCTGCGAGAACGCATTTTTGAGGGCTTTGCCATGCACGAAAACTCACAAAAATTTGCCCACACTTCAGTCGTGGTAAAAATTGCAAAGTATTACTATTTTTGTGCTTAGACATGCCCCGGTGGCTCTATAGCGCCACCAAACACGCGTCCATTTTGGAACGCACTAGCTCGGATTCTCATGAAATTTGATAAGGTCATAGTAGTCATCATAAATTTTTTTGAAATTTTTTTGCTGCACAGGAAGTGAGCTATGAGCCATTTCCTGCGTTTTTTCAGATTTTACGAACACATTTTTGAGGGCCTTATCATACTTGAAATTTCACCAAACTTGGCTGATAGACTAGAAATATTAAGTTCTTTAATTCGATATCTCACTTGGCACTAAGTGTGACATGGTAGCTCTATAGCGCCCCCTAATACATAATTGCATCTTTGAGGGCCTCAGCATGCTCGAAAACTCACGTTACTTTGCACATCTATTCAGTTGGTCATACTGTTTACTAGGATATAGGGTTTACTGATGAGCGTGGCAAAATTGCATTACAGCGCCACCTAGAAAATTTCAATGAAGCAGCCCTCGCAGCATGTTTAACCTACATGTACAAAATTCGGTGGACATGTGTACTATGCCAAGACCTAAAAAAAAGTTTCTTGGTGCCATGACCTAGACTCAACAGAAAGTCCGCCATTTTTAATTGAATTTGCAAATTTTTTTAATTTTTTGCCATTCACAGGCGTCGTACTTTAACGAACTCCTCCTAGAGATGTCACCCGATCAACTTAAAATTTCGCATATGGCATCTAATGACCTTGTCGATGTTAAATTGCGAAGCTTTTTTGGATTTATTGAACTTTGTATCCGTGGCGTCGCGGCAAATTTCAATGTTCCGCCATGAAACAGGAAGTTGGTTTTCCGCGCACATGCTTTATGAGATTTGCGCAAAACTTTACAGGCTTCATTAGAGTCTACTTCCAAGTAGAACTATATGTTGATATTAGATTGGATGTGGTCAGGTGGCTCCACAGCGCCCTCTTGACACAACCATGTTGAGATAAAAGTGCTTGAATGTTCATGAAATTTGGTTTGATCATTGCATTTGTCATGTCAGGTCATGGTAAATTTTTTGGCCAAACAGGAAGTGAGCTATGAGCCATTTCCTGCGTTTTTCCAAATTTTATTAACACATATTTGGAAGCCTAAGAATACTCGAAATCTTGCAAAAAGTTGCACAAATTATAATTGTCTTATTATCTTCAATTTTCACTAAATTTGGCACCATGGCTCTATAGCGCCCCCAATCAGATTTAAAAAAAAAGAATTGCTCTTTTGAGGGTCTCAGCATGTTCAAAAACTCACAAAATTTTGTAAATGTATAAAAATCATCATTCGTATTACTCTGATAAAAAGCTTATATATAGGCTTGGCAAAATTGTCATAATAGCGCCCCCTGGATAATTTCAAATAAGCAGCCCTCGCAGCCTGGTAAACCTACATGTATGAAATTCGGTAGACATGTGGAATATGCTGAGACCTAAAAAAAAAGTCTCCTGGTGCCATGACCTAGACTCAACAGGGAGTCCGCCATCTTTAATTGAAATTGCAACTTTTTTTGATTTTTTGCCATTCACAGGCGCCGTACTTTAACGAACTCCTCCTAGAGATTTTATCCGATCAACTTAAAATTTGGCATATAATATCTAAAGACCTTGCTGATGTTAAATTGCGAAGCTTTTTTTATTTCATCGAACAATGTATCCGTGGCTTCGCGGCGAATTTTGATATCCCGCCATGAAACAGGGAGTTGCTTTTACTGCCACATACTTTGTGGGATTTGCCCGAACCTTCTTCTGCTTGATAAAATTGTTCTCCGAAGTAAAAACATATGCTAATAATGGATCGGCAGGTGCTAGGTGGCTCCACAGCGCCCTCTAGATATGGTCATGTTAAGATAAAAGTGCTTGAATGTTCATGAAATTTGGTGTGATCATTGCATTCGTCATTTCGGGTAATGTTTAATTTTTTGAAATTTTTTGGCCAAACAGGAAGTGAGCTATGAGCTATTTGCTGCGTTTTTCCAAATTTTTCTGAAGACACGTTTTAAGGCCTTAGGATGCTTCAAAACTTGCAAAACTTTGCACAAATTATAAATGTCTTATTTTGTTTAATATCATCCATCAATTGGCACTAAATGTGGCATAACGGCTCTATAGCGCCCCCAATCAGACTCATAAAAGAATTGCTCTTTTGAAAGTCTAAACATGCTGGAAAATTTACAAAAATCAACACACTCATGGAGCCCCATATTACGATTACTGTGTTGTAGATTTTGTGCACAGGCTAGTCAAAATGGTATCATAGCGCCCTCCAGAAAATTTTTGCACTCTCATCAGGAAACCACATTGTACGCGGTCCAGCAGTGTCCAATGGCTCTGAATGGACACCTGCAGCCATCAAGATCCTGCTGCCACCCCAACGTGCACGAGAGGGGCGAGGGCCCTTTCAACGCTGCTTGCAGCTTTAATTCAATGCCTTTCTTGTCAGCCTGAAGAAGAATAGCACCTAAACCTACATTGCTAGCATCTACATGCAATGAGAAAGGCTGCTCACAACGTGGCGCTAACAAAACAGGAGCTGAACATAGCAGAGCTTTCACATTACAAAAAGCATCTTGACAAGACTCAGACCACACAAATTTGGATTTTGCCTTCAACAGATCAGTTAAAGGAGCGACCACAGTTGAGAAGTTTCGGCAAAAACATCGATAATAACCGACTCGGCCCAAAAACCTCATCAACTCCTTTTTAGTTGAAGGGGCAGGAAACTCATTTATAGCTGAAACCTTGGCATCAACTGGCCTCACATGACCCTGACCCACTACTTTGCCCAAATAGGTCACTGTTGCTTTTGCAAACTCACATTTAGCAAGATTTACAGTCAGATTTCCATCAGCTAGACGTTCAAACAAAGCTTTAATACGATTCAAATGATTTTCCCAGGTATCACTGTATATTACCACGTCGTCTAGGTAAACGGCACAGCCTTCAAGTCCATTTAGCACCAGGTTCATCAGTCGTTGAAATGTAGCAGGTGCGTTACGTAATCCAAATCCCATAACTGTATATGAATACAAGCCAGATATTTCTTGGGCTCTTGGAGTCCATGGATAAGAATCAGGTTTTGTTTCAGCGTTTACTTTGCGGAAATCTGTGCAACATCGAGGAGATTTATCAGATTTTTCAACGAGCAAACAGGGAGATGCCCAGCTTGAAGAAGAGGGAACAGCAATGTGGTTTTCCAACATTTACTTTACTTCACTGTCGATAACTTTTCGTTTCGATTCAGAGAGTCTATAAAACCTCTGACGAATTGGTTTGGCCTCACCAACATCAATGTCATGTTCAATCAGAGTAGTTCTTGAGGGTGTGTCCTTAAATAACGAAGGATAACTTTGGATTAACTCTAATCGTTTATCAGCATTCAAATGGGCTAACAAAACATCTAAATTTTGAAGAGACTCAGAATTCTTCAGACGACCACAAAGAACAGTATCATCTGGTGCTGCCACATCCCCCTCTCCCCCTAAAGATGACTGCACCACTGTACCTATATCTGAGGGAGAAACATCTGAGACATCAGACTTTAACTGAGCTGATGTACGAGCATAATACGGCTTCAATAAGTTTATGTGGCAGAGCCGATTCCTCTTTCTGCGATCTGGAGTAGCTATCAAGTAATTTTGCTCAGACAACTGACGTACAACTGTGTAAGGACCAACAAACTTTTCTTGAAATGGTGAACCAGTAACAGGCAACAAAGCAAGTACTTGAACCCCTTCAATAAACTGACGTTTTTCAGACTTTTTGTCATACAAATGCTTCATTTTGATCTGAGATTCCTCTAGGTCTTGTCTTGCCAATTCACCCGCCAAATAGAGTCTGTGTCGAAAACCATTCACATAATCAATCAAGTTTGAAGGTGGCTCATCAGTCAACCACTCGTCACGGAGCACTGCCAAAGGACCTCGTACATTGTGACCGAAAACAAGATCATTAGGACTGAATCCCGTGCTCTCCTGGCACACTTCCCTTGCTGCCAGCAGTAACCATGGTAGCCCCTCCTCCCAGTCATTACCCAACTCGGTGCAGTAAGAGCGCATCAATGACTTAAGAGACTGGTGAAACTGTTCCAAAGCACCCTGACTTCGTGCGTGATAAGCAGAAGCTTGGTTATGCTTGATGTTTAACTGTTTCAGAACTTGTGCAAATAAACGTGAGGAAAAATTAGATCCTTGGTCACTTTGAATGATTTTAGGAATACCAAATATAGCAATAAACTGAGTTAAGGCTTTAACCACAGATTTAGCTGTAATGGTTCGCAGCAGGATAACGTGTAACCTGGTACATAACCGTCAACAGGTAGTCAGAACCAGATTTTGATCTCGGCAAAAGTCCAACACAATCAGTGATCAAATGTTCAAACGATTTATCCACAGCAAGGATTGGAAACAGAGGAGCAGGCTTAATACACTGATTAGGTTTACCTGTTAGCTGACACGTGTGACACGTCTTAATGTAAGCAGAAACATCACGCTTAAGACGAGGCCAAAAAAAATAGCGCAAAATGTGACGATATGTTTTCCCAACTCCCAAATGTCCAGTTTGGTCATGAGAACACTTCAACACATCATTACGGTACTTAATTGGCACCACTATCTGGATAACTGGATCACCCACACAGTCAACCCCTTGAGGAACCCATTTACGCACCAACACATCATTCTGCAGGAAATACCCAGAGGCAGCACTTTTAGCCTCACTGCTAGGCCTCACCTGGTCAAACATGTCACCCAGAGAATCATCAGATCTCTGCTCAGAAATGAGCTCTTGCTGAGAAACTGGAAGAGAAACAGGAAAATGTAAATGTGTTATATCCTTTCCCTCTCTATCATCTGAAGAGCTAGAGTTAACTTTAGACATTGCCAGTGTCACAGCACACGACACAAAAACCTCATGAAACTCATTTTCACAATCATCAGGTTCATGTACTTCAATGTTAGGCTTAGCAGGGGGATCCATCAACCCAAACACGGTTTCCGGCCAAATCATTTCCAAGTATTACATCAACTCCATCTATAGGCAAGGCAGGCCTGACACCTATCCGGACATCACCATTCACCAAACCACAAGACATGAGTAGCTGCATGCAAACACTCACCAGTATCCGAATCTGGAGAAAAAGGCAGCACCGAAGCAAGAATAAATGAGTCTTTCGCTCCAGTATCTCTCAGGATTTTAACAGGCACTTTATTGTCCCTACCCTGAAGTGCTACCAAACCATCAGACACAAAAGCTTCAAAACCAGAAAAATTGACATTTTCAGGCTTAACTGGATCAACTTTTGGTTCTGAAACAGAAATATGCCTAACAGGAGCACTAAGAGCGACTGGTTTAGCATATTTACCAAATGTGCGGCTTTTGCTTTTCAAAACCGGGAAATCAGCTTTCCGATGACCCTTTTCATGGCAGTAGTTACAAACTAGACCCAAACCAACAGAATGTGGGCCTCGGTTAAACTTAGGAGACTCAGGCAGATACATTTTGGCAGTGTGACTGTTAGCTTTCGCATTAGCTAAAGCACGAGCACGAGACCATCCGCTCTGCACCATCCCCGTTCTGCATTTCCTGTTTTTTTTTTAATTATTATTTTATTGTTATTGTTGTTATTGTTTGAGGACATTAATAAATTAATCCTTGAAAGTGATGAGACCTGAGTTCAGGTCTTTCTGGGAGAAGCCCTATGGGCACTTGAACCAGTTCCTGGCAGAGTTCTGCTGGGAGGGTGCAGTCAGTGGGGTAGCCAAGGCAGGTTTCTCACCATCAAGTCTGATTTTGTAGTATTTGGCTGGGAAAAAAACAAGAACACTGTTAAAGCAGAAAATGTTTGTTTCTGCACTTGGATCTAACTAATCCATGTGCATTGGAAATTCATATTTACACATTTTTTTACTTGCAGACCTAACTATGGATGGTTATTATTACCTTGCCAGTATTAAGTGGCCATACTCTGTCATAGCCAGGAGGCATTAACCATCTCTGCCTTTGTGTAAATTAGCTGAAAAAGTGGTGCCAGTATTTTTCCGAAGTGCGCCATAACAGTGACAAACTTGACAAAACTAAGTACTAGAACCTAGTTATTTATTATTTCGTTTTACCTTTAATCTCTTGCTCTGTAATAGTGAAAATAAGACTAATGACATCTTTATAGCGCACTTCGCACATGTAAACTAACACAGTATCTTTGGTCGCGAAACGATCTGATCGCAAAAATATTCGTTTTTATGGCTGAAACTAGAGAGTCTAGTGACTCTACAAATAAAATCCTGAAGCTCTACAAAATGCGGGACGATTAGCGGTAGAAACACACCTGAGAACGCCGCAATCTTGGCGTGTCGCGTCCACCGAATGCAAAGCAATCGGCCTCGATAACTCGCCTTCACTCGCCTCCGTCTCAAAAATGAGCTACAACTAATAATCTTCCAGCTATATCTGGAAGGAGAAGTCACGAACTTAAAGAATAATTACATAAACAGCCTCTTTATTGTAGGTATTCCACTCTTGGTCAGTCAAGCACCCGCTTACTGCAAAAGGCCTTGTTACGACTCGGCTCAAAAGCCGTAACAAGGAAGGAGATGCACACTGATGCATTTAAAAAGCAAAAATCAATTTATTTTGCAGAATTGAACTTAACAACAAGACTATGCAAATATGGGGTATGAAATTCAGTATCATCAGTAATGTAAGTGAGTGGATGTGTGCAAAGAGTACTGAAGCAGTGTTGCATGTAATCCAACCAAAAAAAACAAAGTCAAAATGGAGAGAGAGAGAGCCCAACATGGCAAATGGGCTTTTTTTTATTTGTTCAGCAAGCGAGCCACAGGTGCTCTCTATTGTACCAATGAGCCCCGGCTCCGCCCACCAGGCACCTGCAAATTGGCCTCAACTGCAAGCAGAGTAGGGGCCGTAACAGCCTATTGGAAATCTAGCCCATTGGGAAGGATAAATCTCTGCCAGCATAGCTGGATTTGAACTTTGGCCTATATATCAGCCGTACTGTGGCCAAGATATGCCGAAATGTAATCACTTGCATGTTATTTTAGTCGGCCTTACTTGCTGCACAGTTGTACAGGTCCAATATTTTAAATTTGTGAAGTAGTCAAATTGCCTAGGTGTAGGGGGCATTGTCAGGATTATCTCAGGGAGAGTATGATCCAAACTTCAGACAAAATAAAAGAAATAAAAAATATGGCACTATTTCCATAACTTAAGTTATAGTAGTTTTCTTTTTTTTTTTTTCGTCTTCTTATTTATAGTTTACATTTGAAAGCCTTGTTGCATTCGTGAATGCATCCAGTGGGGCATCACGACAAAAGTTGACGTGTTAATTCCATGATGGGAGTTATGTCGTGTTTCCTAAAAAAGTTTGGGGGGATATATAGCCCGCATATATCTGCATCGGTGGATATCGGAAATTAAGAGTCGGCCAATATCGCTCATCCCTAGTGTGCATTTTGTCTATTACTACATGATGGGCATGAAGAAACGAGTTCAGCAAAGTGAATTAAGTTGGAACCGGCATTGACATTTGAGTTACCTTTTCCTCTCAGCAAAAGATTCACAAACATGATTCTTATATAAAATTGGAATTAAAATCTATCCAAACAAAATGAGCGTAGGAGGGTATTCATGCATTGAAAAACTACAGAAGTTGAAGATACACTGTCACTTGCTGCTGAAGATTACATTAAAAAAGTCAAAAAGCTGATCTGATGTGAGCAGAATTTACAATGTGTAAGGGGTGAAGAAAAGGGGCCCAATATCCTTCATTTCATGCATGATTCACGCGGTCTGGTGTGTTGTTTCTTTAGAGACAGAATGACTAGACAGTTGGCTCTCATTCCAATTTCCTTTGAGCCGTGTGTCATAACTGGCAGCCGACAATCTGACCAGACAAGTTGTGTTGTACTGGTGTAATGTTGAGACATGAGTAAATAAGAATGCAGCCAAGTGGATGTTTCAGTTGGTCAAAAAATAAGGTTTCTGTGAACTTACTCCTTGAGAAGATGAAGTGTTCATATCCATCTGGCTCCCTGCGGCTGGGTATAGACACCGCTGATGTCACGACAGTAGGGAACCCTCTCCAATGGATTTTAATGTTAATCTCCTTCCCCGGGCCATTCTCTGAAGCTGTTGATTAAAAGTAATCAGCATTTTGTTGTATTTTTGCCTCTGATTAATGGTTTTCAGCCTAACACACTTGCATCTGACCCAAGAGTCCAGACAATAGAATGGGAAGGTTATCAACCTTGTTCAGTGGAACTGACTTTCTGTGGCCAGTTTTTTTTTCCTGACTTTCAAAATCATGTTTTCTCATGCAGTGACTGACCCATGCTGTGTTTGGAGTATGTCCCAGCAAAAAAAAAATTAAAAAAAATAAAAAGTCAATGCTCTATATTTGTAAAATCTGAACTTTGCACTCCTGGAGTTCTGTTAAATTTCCCATGTCAGGAAGTACGCAGGAAAATCTGTAATTGCCCTTGACCTTATTGGCACTACACTTCCAAGGGAAAGATCAGAGAATGGATACTAAAGTGCTATTACCTGTTTGTCTGGCAAATCGGTTTCTGACTATATGGATTCTACATGGTGCTCTCCGACTGCAGGACAAGCTCTGCTTGTAGACATAATTCTGAACCAGGCCTCCTACACACAAGCCACATGGAAAAACAAGTCAGTAAATGGAACCTGTGCTGATTAAAGATCAGTGATGACTAGAATTTGGTAGTGAAACTCACCTTTTTTGAAGAAATATACAGATTCTCTTTTAGTCCTGGTTGCAGGAACAGACAGGGCAGCAGTGATCTTTCCTCTCAGCATATCAAAGCCCTCAGAGATGGGTTTGGGATAACCATGATCCATCACACCATTTCCAAATCGCCAATAATTCTTGCCCTGTATGATGTACCATATAGAAATTCATTTTTGTTAAGAGTTATCATTACTTCTCAGCTCACATTATTTGAAAGAGTAGGGCCTCTTCCATCAAGTACTTGAATTTAGAAAAAGCCTTTGAAGAAATGGTCTTGTATTTTTTTTCCTCTAACTTCTGAAGCCATTAGAAAGGGGTTGAGATCATTCTAAATGATTCTGCGCTGCAGACAGGTTGTTCAGAACACTCCCAATGGAACATGCAAATGTGAAAATGAGAAACATAATGATACAATTGCGTAAATATGCACATTCTTATGTGAATACATGTTTTGAGAGGAAAGTAACCATCAAATATAAATTTGTGAATCATTCTGGATTATATACACCAATTATGTATGCTGGATTACATACATAACTTAAGCACCACTCAATTCTCAGAGTAAGTTCTACTCCGCCAAAAGACTAAATAAACTAGGCTTATGCCGTCAGAGGCGACGGCTTGGGGTATATCCCCGAACGCCCCCAATCCTACAATTGAACCAATACAATAAAAAGCCCCACAGGTCATGACCTTTCATTTGAACTTCATTTCAGGTCAATCGGACAAATGGTTCTGAAGATATAGCCAAAATGGTAATTTTTCCATCACAAAGCGCCACCTGGTGGCAAAATATTAAACCATACAGGTACAATGTTATCATAGTTGCACATAGTTTCATGTCAATTGGACTAATAGTTCCAAAGATATTGCAAAAATGGTGAATTTTATGTGACAAAGCTCCACCTTGTGTCAAAAACCAAACAGGTATAATGTCATCGTGGGACACATCCTCAGGTCATGACCTTTCATTTGCACTTGATTTGAGGTCAATCAGACAAATATTTCCAGAGATATGATAAAAACAGTGATTTATTTCCGTTTTTGGCTCCTGGTGGCCAATCTAGAAATTGTAAATTGTCCAAAATTGAATCAGTTCTTCCTCTTTATGATACTTACTTATGTGCAAAACTTGGAATTTCTAATTGAAATATTACTGAAGTTATCGCGTTAACACGTAAATAGAAATCGTAAATTGTCCAAAATCGCATCAGTTCTTCCTCTTTATGACACTTACTTATGTGCAAAACTTGAATTTGTACTTGAAATATCACTGAAGTTATTGCCTTAACACGTAGGGCGGCGGCGGCAGTCGGACCAAAAACATAATATCCCCGGAACGCCATTCGTTGCGGCCCAAGTCATGGAAATATGACTTGGACATGCCTTTTCTGGCAAACCAAATAAGTTTGTAAATAATTTGATCTCTACATGTTATTAGCTTTTAAAGGAAGGGTATGTTTTCATTACATCTCATGCTTTTAAAAGTACGGCCCTTCTGTCTTTTAAAAATTGCAAGGGGACCCATGTTTGCCGATTAAACTGTTCCCTGATGTCTGAACTTCATTTGGAAGACACAATCATTATCTGACTATAATGGAAAGTTAGTTTAAGAAGTGCCATCCAACTAGTAACATTTAAGCACGGTTAATGACAAAGCTATTTGAATTTGAAATGCATGTGGAATGCATGATAAAACCTTCATGCAAAGATGCATACAGGATTTGCAAATTTTTGGAAAATTTTTGAATTGGGTGGTGTTTATTTTTCTGGGAAAGGAAATTGCTTGATCGTTTTCACCAGTAAACACTTATAGAACCTTTTACCTCCACAAGCGCTCTTGTACATCTTCTACAGTGAAATTCAATCCACTGCGGAACCTGAGTGATGCATAATGCTTTTCCTGTTTAGAAAAAATCTGTGTACCTTGATGAAGTAGGTATTGCCATCACAGTGACAGCGGAAGAAGACCGTATCAATTGGCGAGGGGATGCCCCAAACATCTGTGATATTACGGGCTGGCCCAGGCGACCTGTTGGAATCCAGCCCCCAGTAGTAGTGACCTGGTAATAAAATGCAGAGGAAACAATCCGTTAATCACCGAGGCAAGACTATTGCCCATTTCAGTTCGTGTGTTCAGCTTGATGACATCATTTCATTTTTGTTGTATTTTGGACCTGTTTTCATAAGTTATGGCAATGATTTTTGACAAAAAATGAAAAGGCTAGTTCGATTTAGTTCTAATTCATACTCACTATACTGGGAGAAAATCTACTTGGGGAAACATGAGTAAATTGCAAGGTCACATAATTGCAGGGAAGCTGGACTCCGCGATTCTTCTTGCAGTGTACATGTAGCGGTGCACAGAATGATGCCACAAGCTCAAACTGGTGCTACACATTTATTGTAAAATCTGCAAGATATTAAAATATCACTTTAGGTTGGCAATCGCAATTTCTGTGCTGTCTGCATTCATTTTACTCTGAAATTCTCATTCTCTAATTCATCGCAAAGTAAATACAAAAAAACCGCGACGATACTGGATGTAAACATTCTTAGTTTCCACTGGTTATAGCTAATAGTCAATTATCATCGGTCATTTCCGTTACCAGATTACACATCTTTCCCGTAAAACACCACGTTTGTAATCATAAAACATCGTCATGTAATCCCATACAACCTTAAAGGGATAGTTCGGGATTTTTCACATGAATCTGTATGGCATCACCGTCTTTAGTCTCGTGCACACACACTGACTTTCCCCTGACAGTGTCCTGTGAGCCGAGTTCTGACCAGTTTTGGTCAAAGCGAAAGTAGTTCCGGCAGGTTTCCTGGGGTCTGCAAAGTAAAACGTTTTTCTTCTCAAAACAGTATGTGTTCGAACGAGTGATTTATTTGCATAACAAAACCCTGGTATTCCAAAAAGTCACATCTTGTAATTGCTTGGGGCTACTTTCTCTCAATAGCGATCACTGCGCGCTGTCACTGCTAACAGCTGTGCGCACTAGCCAACTACTTTCATCAGTTGTTCGACAGTGTTTACATATTCCAGCCAGAGGAGGATGTCTCCTTACGGTCGAGGACGGCAGACTCGAGAGAAACTACTACTTCTTAGCGAACTGACCCAAGGATAACCGGAGCACTCGGAGTAACTTTCCAAAGGATTTTATTATTATTATTATTATTATTATTATTTCGGGAAGACGCTGGTGCGTCGACACCAAAATAAATATGTATGCTGGGTGCTGCGGTCATCCCTCGCTCTAGTAGCTGAGAAAGGTAGCCAAGTTTGTCTTAATTATGCCAGCCAACGCTGTGACTGGAGTCATGGACTTCTCATTCAAACCTAGAAACCATCCACACCCATCCACGTAGTTTCTGACGATTGTAATAACAGTACAGCAATAACAATACATATTATGTTTCATAAGCTTCACTGGTAATATGACACTGATAGATGAATCGATGTTGCGCTTACATAGCCCTCGGTGCATCACCAGGAGGCTATGCACGGATGCTATAGAAAATCTTTAGTACAATTTTGTTTACCTGGGGTGTAGGAACAGCAGAGCTCTTCAAAACCCGTCTCTTCCTCTGTCCTGAACGAAAGTAGTCGTCCTCGCTGACGTGCACACTGCAAACGCGAAGCTTTTTCATTTTTAGTAGTTTGGTGTACACTTGGAAGCCCAGAGCAAGTAGCCAAAGTTGCCTCAGAGCTACGTCCGTCACAGGGAAGCGATGGACTGTATGAGGAGACTCACTCACGTCTTTGTTGGTACAGACTGGATAATCGCAAGTGCGCACCGTTTTTATCAAATAAACTATTTTCTGGAGAAGCTGATGAACTTCTCACTCTAGCTCTCGAACTAGCAAGTTAGCGTCGTAGGTCTGTTGTCGGTAAACACTGTCGAACAACTGAGCTCTGCTGTCCCTACACCCCAGGTAAACAAAATTGTACTAAAGATTTTCTATAGCATCCGTGCATAGCCTCCTGGTGATGCACCGAGGGCTATGTAAGCGCAACATAGATTCATCTATCGGTGTCATATTACCAGTGAAGCTTATGAAACATAATATGTATTGTTATTGCTGTACTGTTATTACAATCGTCAGAAACTACGTGGACGGGTGTGGATGGTTTCTAGGTTTGAATGAGAAGTCCATGACTCCAGTCACAGCGTTGGCGAGCATTATCAAGACAAACTTGGCTACCTTTCTCAGCTACTAGAGCGAGGGATGACCGCAGCACCCAGCATACATATTAATTTTGGTGTCGACGCACCAGCGTCTTCCCGAAATAATAATAAAATCCTTTGGAAAGTTACTCCGAGTGCTCCGGTTATCCCTGGGTCAGTTCGCTAAGAAGTAGTAGTTTCTCTCGAGTCTGCCGTCCTCGACCGTAAGGAGACATCCTCCTCTGGCTGGAATATGTGAACACTGTCGAACAACTGATGAAAGTAGTTGGCTAGTGCGCACAGCTGTTAGCAGTGACAGCGCGCAGTGATCGCTATTGAGAGAAAGTAGCCCCAAGCAATTACAAGATGTGACTTTTTGGAATACCAGGGTTTTCTTATGCAAATAAATCACTCGTTCGAACACATACTGTTTTGAGAAGAAAAACGTTTTACTTTGCAGACCCCAGGAAACCTGCCGGAACTACTTTCGCTTTGACCAAAACTGGACAGAACTCGCTCACAGGACACTGTCGGGGGAAAGTCAGTGTGTGTGCACGAGACTAAAGACGGTGATGCCATACAGATTCATGTGAAAAATCCCGAACTATCCCTTTAACTTTTCAAATCGTTGCCAGCCTAATTTACATGGGCGACTTTCCCGAGGGCTCACTATAGCAAACTGCACTAGCATTCCAATTAGCCCCACAATCGCTGGCCACATAGCTAACCAAACACGCGCAACACGATCTAATATCTCTTTATCGATTCCGTAAATTGATCGCCCAACAGAACGATGATCATCTATAAGCACTACGCTAACAAATATAGGCTCCCAGTATCACCAGCTTACCTGCAAGATATTAAAATATCACTTTAGGTTGACAATCGCAATTTCTGTGCTGTCTGCATTCATCTTACTCGGGAATTCTCATTCTCTAATTCCCCAGTCTCAACGGCACACAATACGTAGCGATTACTGACATATGCTGGTGATATACTGGTACTACCACTTGAAATAAATAAAATAAAATGAAGTTTTCCCAGCAACAACGATAATTAAACAATTCGACTGGTCAAAAAATGGGAAAAAGACTAGAATTTCACAGTAACGACAATCAGTTGCCTTACTTAATAAAGAGTAACTGGCTTATTGCGCCACATACACCGATGGTCAGCTGGCCATCACATACCTCTGAGCACGACAACTGTTCCATTTTGGAGAGTAGTCAGTCCACTGATGGGTCGGCCACTACATAGATTGGTGTCATCATTGCCTTTGTGGAAAGTAATAAAAAAACAGTGCATAGCTGATGAAAAAATTGAAGAATCAAAGAAACCAAATGCAGTGAATAAGCATGTATGTAAACGGTGATACCTTCCTTTGCACATCATTTTTGTCTAATTCATAATTATCCTGTGCTGATTTAAAATATTGTAAATACAGTAATTCTTTCTTTCTGTTGTACAAAAATGCATTAACTTACTTTTCCAGTGATCAAGATTCATCATCTTAAAAGATTATGGCAATATCTGGCTAATGTCTTTTCAGTGATCATTCCAGTGTGTCAGCATGAGAACATTTCTATTTAAAAAAAAAAAAAAGAGCTTCAACACATCATTGTTAAAGTAACAAATGTGCTTCACTAAACATATTTAAAATGACCCATTATTTGTTGTTTTGAACATGTCTGTTTTGAAAATGCTCCTTTCATGTGCGTGTGTCTGTATGTTTGTTTGTTTGTTCTGGAGGTCCTACCTGGGCGGTAGTAGCTGTTAGTACGCAGCCAGTGAACATTGCCTGTCAGAATACTGGGTTTAGTGAGACTCTTGGAAGGTGCTAAAGGAGAGACAATGGGCCTTGTTGGTGCAGTCATATGATCACGCGAGGGGTATGGCTGCGTCTTGATGTTGTGAACTTCATCTGCAGGCATGGAGCCTCTATTCTGAGCAGCGATTGTGATGTCTCCACTTGTGATTGATGTGTGCACTCCCCTCATTGTATCAGGCAATAATGAATCAGTCTGGACAGAATTTGTAATGACAGTGTGAGCAGTTGTGGCAGAAAGCAACGGCATGATAGATATGTTTCTCTGGTCTGCATTTTCCGAGAGGCCTGGGGTAGAGGCATCTCTGACATGGCTTTGGGAAGAAGTAGGTGTGACTACTGGGGTCTCGTTCTTGCTTGAGGAGGAAGATGTTATGACCACTGGGCTCTCAGGCTGTCTGGTGGAGCAAGGTCATACTGCTGGGGTCTCATCCTGCCTTAAGGAGAAAGATGTGACTGCTGGGTTCCTTTTCTGGCTTGGGGAGGAAGTAAGTGTGGTCGCTGGGGTCCAGTCCTGGCTTACGGAGGAAGTAAGTGTGACTGCCGGGGTCTTGTCCTGGCTTGAGGAGGAAGTGGTGACAGCTAAGGTCTCATCCTGGCTTGGGGAGGAGGCAAGTGTGTCTGCGGGGGTCTCTTCCTGGCTTAGGGAGGATGTAGGTGTGACTGCTGAGGTCTCGTCCTGGCTTGGGGAGGAAGGTCTGACTTCTCGGGTCTCATCCTGGCTTGGAGAGGAGATGTCACTGCCAAGGTCTCGTCTTGGCTTGGGGAGGGAGTAAATGTGACTACTAGGATCTCTTCCTGGCTTGGGGAAGAAGGTGTGACTGCTGGGGTGTCATCTTTTCTTTGGGAGGATGTCGGAGTGATTGCTGATGTCTTGTCCAGGTTTGGGGAGGAAGTATGTATGACTGTTGTGGTCTCATCCTAGTTTGAGGAGGAAGATGTGCTTTTCAGGGTCTTGTCCTGGCTTGGGGAGGAAGTAGGTGTGGCTACTGAGGTCTCTTCCTGGCTTGGGGAGGAAGGAGTGACTGCTGGGGTCTCATTCTGACTTGGGGAGGTATAAGGTGTTTCTGCTGAGGTCTTGTCCTGGCTTGGGGAGGAAGATGTGACTGCTGGGGTCTCATCCTGGCTTGGGGAGGAAGTAAGTGTGACTGCCGAGGTCTCGTCCTGGCTTGGAGAAAGATTGTGACTGTCGGGGCCTTAGCCTGGCTTGAGGAGGAGGATATGACTGCAGAGGTTTCTTGCTGGCTTGGAGAGGAAGATGTGACTGCTGGGGTCTCATTCTGGCTTTGGGAGGAAGTAGCTGTGACTGTCGGGGTCTCATCCTGGCTTGGATAGGAAGCAGCTGTGACTGTTGGGGTCTCATTCTGGCTTGGGGAGGAAGTAGGTCTGACTGCTGGGGTCTCCTTGCGTGTGGGGGCACTGTCAGCAGGGCCTAATCAGGGTTTTTCCGCCACCAGCTAATTTTGTGCCGCCCCCAGCCACAGCAATTGAAAAGCTCCAGCTGTGTTGATTGAGCGATTGATGTACCTCTGTGGCAGCGACGTATTTTAACTGCAGTTGAAGCGTTGCGCCACTATGAGGACGCTATATCAATAGCAGTGCACCAATTACACCTAAACCAACTACCGAAGAAGAAACCGACCGAATCGTGTTTTTTCCAGTTTTTCCCGCTAGTTGGTGCCATCGGCGTCCTGATTTTCACTGGCGGATGGTACAGACAGGTAAATATTGCTTGTTTTTTGCATCCAAGAATGTCGTGTTTATTTAAAAAAAAAAAAAAAAGTTTCCTCCGTGTCAGACTAACGTTTATGATTTTTAGCGTTGCAGATATGGCAGGCAAAATCAGCCTCTACTTTAAAAAGCGACCTCGCGAGGAGGAAAGTCAAGAGTCCAGGTGAAACAGAGCAGAGAAATTAACGGAACAGGCAGTTAAAATGTAATAATTCATGGTGGTGACAACATGTGGAAATTTGTGTCAGGTCTGAAAGTAGACCACAAGGGACTGGTGATAGCGAGGGCCAGAATGCTGGACAGGACGAGTCGGCGAGGCTTGGTTACGGACTAGATGTGGGGAAAATGCATGAGGATAATCGCCGCCACGACACATTAATAATATAGCCTATACATTTACCATAGTTTCGACACAGGTTTTCGGGACACTGTGAGTCGATTTAGTACCCTGAAGACTGTCGTCGAAACAGCTGGTAATTAAATGCATTAAATGATCGAATAGTGGCTTTGAGTGTCCTCGGGCTAGCACTGGGGATTCAATATGGTAGAACGCAACTATTCTAAATGAATATACGGGCGTTTACTTTATCATCGCCCATGGACCAGCCTCTCACCAGAATTAAATCTCAATTTTTAACATTGAAGTCATCTTTCTTTAAAAAGGATATCAATGTCTGCCCGTTAGACGCCCCCTTCTTTTTTAGGACGGCATGTTTTGACCAGCTGCCGAATGAAATTCAAATATTTTCAGAAAATACAACGAAATTATAATGTGACGAGATGGAAGTAGAATTATTAGAGTTCATATGACGCGAGCAATGTTATTGGATGTGGAAATTGTTCTCGAGTAATCACTGCTTGGCTTAGAGCAACATTTCAATACGTCGGCAAAGAGAAGGCCAATACGCAAACTGAAAAGCGTTTATCAAAATAAAACGCGTCTAAACTCGCCCTAAAAACTTGTAAATTTGCGGGAAAGTAGCCGTAGGTAGAGGACAGAGTAGTCGGCGAAATCGCCGACGTGAACGTTAATCAGGTCACTGCTCTCATCGGCCGAAGCTCATACCTAAGTGAGTGTTTTTTATTTTTTTTTTAAACAAATGTCAGGCAGTGTCAATGTGTTAGAAGCTCTTGTATTGTGATTTTATGTAGGCCTATTTCTGCAAGGAGTTTCTGATACCAGAAATGTTAAGTTTTAAGCCCCAGCAGTTTTTCAATCCTCAGAATTATTTTTTTTTGCAATTATAATGGTGAATTCTCATGAAGATTTTTTATGTTTGCAGCTGATTTTCTCTACCAAAATCATGAAAATAAACTGAAATACAAAGTAATTCTAAATGCTGTAAGTGTCTTTTCTGAATTGAGCCACATTTTTCCTCTTTATGAAGCTTGAATCTTGAATTATACAGCATTAAAGTGGGTAACCCATAAATAGCCAAATTTGGCTTCTGCAGAAAGGGGTTAAAGTATGTTGCTTGTAAAAGAAAGTGAGTCAGTTGAAATTACAGAATACATGCATGTCATGGCGCATGGTCAGGATGGTCCCACCTCTGCCTCAATTTGAGCCAGGAAAAACCCTGCTAATGTGTACTCTTTTGTGGGTGCCAGTCGATTAGAACTCATGGAAGCAGATGGTGAAGACTCTGTCGTACCTGAGGTAGCAGCGGGTTCTGCCGTAGGCTGTGACCCTTGAAACATCCAAGGAGTTGGTTCAGTTTCTTTGAGAGAGATTGCTTGATGCTCTCTGGGGCTTGGTAAGTCTGAAACGTTGCCTTGGAGTAGATTAATGGTGGAGTAACTTTGCTCTTCAGGAACTGCATAACGAAATAAAATGCATTTATTTATTTAGTCTCTCTGTAATAAAATGTCATTTTTGTTGGTTTAGGTGGCACAACCTCGGCAGTTTGTCCTTAGAGTTATGAAATGGATCAGTCGATTCTGCATATGGTTCTTTCCCACTGTTCCACATCCTCACCGTCCCCCATTCAACAACAGAAATATTACTGCATACATGGCACAGCTTACCTCCTAAGCAACAATCACTTCACACTCAAGTAACTTGCAGTATTTCACTGATAATGAATGGCGCTGTTAAAGATTGCTGTAGGTTTATAGAAGATTTCTTACAGTAATAGATTGTATCTTGGAAACACAACCAAATACTGTATATAGTGGATAGTGTTAACGGTCAACTCAGAGGGCAAACGGTTTATTACTGTAATTTGCATTGCATCACGGGAGCTCACTCGCGCTTGATTTGGTATTCGCGCCGTTTCTCTCTGCCTTTTCTGACGAGCACAACTGCCAAGTGCCAACCCTGGGGTTCAACCAGCTCCCCCGCCTCAACACACGGTAAGCCGCGCCATTATTGCCAGTATAATGGTTTAAGTTATTGAAGTTGAATTGTTGAATCCATGGAAGTATTTTAAGAGTTAAATCCTGCTATAGTAGAGAATACCCATACTGTCATCTCCCGGCGGATTATGATAGCTAGCGGTGCGTGTTCACCCTTTTTAGAACTCTGGTGCTCACGCCACCATGTGCAACGTTACACAGCATTAGGCTATTGGCAGGGTAAATAGCTAACTTTAGCTAGTGATGCGTCTTGAGAGTGCGATAAGTACAAAAATATTTCCACGTTACTATATATGACCATATTCCTTTGTTTTGTTATTATTAGCGATCTCTCTGTTCAGCCTGGCTTCGAATGAGCCACCGCAAATATTTTATTTGCCTCTTAATTTTATTAGTTGGCTAACGTTAGTAGCTCGCTAGCAATATCTAGCCAGGCGAGGCAGCATTAAGCATTCATCAACTAACTGCAGTAACGTGCCGTCGGAGGTCCGTTAGGGTAGGCAGAATCGTCATCGTTAGACAAACGATACTTTGCTTGATTTGCAATCAGAGGATTGATTAACTAATTTACCAGACTAAACGGCAGAATGGCGTACCAGTTCCATCCACAACATAATTGCTCACTGCACCGAACTTAAAATGCTCAGGAGACAGAAAGTTTGTTCATATTTGCCTAGAGGAAGCTAACGCAATACCATTCACAAATATTAAAACCTTTCTTATGCGCCGTTCAAGCTCACGATAATAATTCTCCCCTTAAACACGTACTTTTTAATGCCATTTTTATTTTAAGTAGGGACTTTATTTTCAGTCTTCTTTCATAATCTGATAAACAAAATATCAAAACAATATACAGAATTACGGAGAGAGTTGAGATTTTTTCCTAATTATTTACTTTATTTACTTCCTTGCAGTCTCGAATCAAAGCCTAAAGGTGAATTTATCTTTTTGTCACAATCACCTCTTAATCATTACATGCTTAATTGACCAGAAAAAAAGTAATTGATTGATTGACAATCAGGCTAAGTACATGGAAACGGGTTGACAAAATCTAGCGTTAAAGAAATCACTGCCCACCCTGACCGCACGTCTTTGGCTATCCTCTTTAGGAGGCACATGTATCACAAGCCAACAGTTGAATGATTGATTGTTTTTTAGTGCTTGTTGTTTTTCCATTCGCATGTTGGCTTAAGTGTGCTTCTTTTCTTTTATTCAACAGTATTGAACAGCAATGTCGAATTCACCGTTGTCACTTGCACTGTCTGAGCTCTACGAAGTTGCCGCATCAGAGTGAGTAACTAGCTTGCAAAGCAATGTTGTAGAAGACCGGTATACATTTAGACACTTTCAGGCAGATTGCAGTTTGGTAACTGACTTACCTATCTAGCTAACAAGTAGGCGTGCTGTTTAGGTACACTGTAGGATAAAGATAGCTTTTACAATTTTGGTCTGTATAATCAATTGCAGCATAGCAATTTCAAATATAAGTCATTGGTTATTGGCTTTAGAATATTTTTTTTATTGCTTTTGTGGGGGTTAATCAAGAATTTTTCTTGTCTCTCTAGTCCTTTTAGTCTACCATTAATTTTCACAATGTTTCCTTGCCAACTCTGTGGACAGGAATGCAGCACTATATTTTCATATACCAGACACATGCGAATTCACAGGAATATTCCAAATGTAGCTTTCAGATGTGCTGTGCCCATTTGCCAGAAAACTTTCTCCAAATTTGCAGCTTTTAAAACACACCAGTTCAGGCATCACACAGAGGAAAAAGATGTTGTTGATGCCAGGTTGTGTCGTGCTGATCTAAATTTAAAGTGTCATATGATTTTTTGCAGTGTTAGCTGTGATGATATGAAGAGTTTGTTCGGTCATTTAAAGACCCATATTGCTGAAGGTAAAGCAGTTACTTGTCCATTCAGACAATGCAGCTGGACATTTTCTGTGAAATCTACACTGACTTCACACCTGAGCAGAAACCACAAACACTCTTCTGAGGGAAGTGTAGTTGACACAATACTACAGAAACCTGTTGAGAATCCAGGTAGTACGTACTGAGTAAATGATGGTGGCCAACTATGGGATGCACCAAGTGAGCCTTGCACATATGAGGAGCAATGTGAAATATGCCCAGAAAACATTGATGAAGCCCTTTTTTTTAAAAAAAAAGCGTTGCCCTATTTTATCTCAAGTTACAGGCAAAATTATTGCTTCCATCCTCAGTTATTCAAACAATTGTGGAGGAATTTCAGGAGATCTATTCCACCAGCCAATCACATTTGTAGTGCAAAATGAGAGAAAAGTTGGTTACACTAGGGGTTTCTGAAGCTGATATTAAGAATGTTATTGAGGTACTGAAAACAAGACCTTTTTACAGCTTGGAACACTCAGACATTGAAAACAGATCAGCGGCGTAAAACTGTGTTTAAAAAAAGTTTTCATTATGTTTAGCCAGAACCCATTTGTTTGGGACAGAATACAGATGGTCGGGAGTGCTTTGCTCAATATGTCCCTATCAAGGAGACAATTCAATCACTCTTCCATTCTGAGTTGATCGGAGAACAGCAGAAAATGGCACAGTCCAGGGTTCAATCAAAAAATATCTATCAGGATATTTGGGATGGCGAAAATATGGAAAGAAACCTATTGTTAAAAACTGACCCCTCATCCCTAGCTGTGATCCTCTATCAGGATTCTTTTGAGGTTGTAAATCCTCTTGGCTCTGGAAAGAGAAAACATAAAATACTTGCAGTGTATATGACTCTTGGGAATATTTTCCCTCATAATAGATCAAGTATTGATCAAATGCATCTAGTTCTCCTTTGTAGAGAGCAAGCTTTTAAATTTTTTGGTCAAGACCTAGTTATGGGCCCACTGGTTAAAGAACTCAAAGATCTTGAGGTGAATGGTCTAGCTCTGCCTGATGGCCAGAACGTCAAAGGGACTGTGGTTGCCATTGCAGGAGACAACCTGGGGTCACACAATATAGGGGGGTTTGTTGAAAATTTCAGCAGGAGTCTCAATTTTTGGAGATACTGTGAAATTGATCGACCCACATTTGAGTCTGAGCCATTGTCTAAGGGTGTTCCTAGGTCAGTGCAGTCATACAAACATAACCTAGAGAATGTTGCTTTTGATGGGATTGCAAACGTAGGTGTCAAGTTTGACTCTGTTTAATGAGCTCAATTTCTTTCATGCATGTCGGCCTGGGATACCACCTTGCCTTGGCCATGATGTTTTTGAGGGAGTTGTTTCTTATGATCTAGCATTATACATAAATCATCTTGTATCCGAGAAACACTTGAGTTATCTTGATTTAAACCGGCGTATCGACCAGTTCAAATATCAGGGGAATGACGCAAAGGAAAAACTGTGTGAGGTTAACCCAGGTGGGGCTAAGCTTAGTGGGCATGCTGTTCAGAACTGGGTTTTCCTCCGGCTGCTGCCACTGTTGATTGGAGATAAAATTCAAAATGCTGAGAATGAGGTGTGGCAGGTAGTGTTGCAGCTTAGGCAGATTGTTGACCTTATTTGTGCACCAGTAATTTCTTCTGGTCAGGTGGCCTATTTGCAAGTTCTAATCAAAGAGTATCTGTCATTTCAAGTACAAGTTTTTCCACACCACGAGCTCAAGCCCAAGCATCATTATCTCATTCATTATCCTGAACTTATTGTGAGCTTTGGTCCACTTATTCGTCTGTGGACGCTCAGATTTGAAAGTAAACACACCTACTTTAAACAATGTGCACAAAAATTGCACAATTTTAAAAACCTGTGTTCCACCCTTGCCGAGAGACATTAGCTTCTTCAGTCTTTGCTAAGTGCTGGCAACTTCTTCCCCCCTGAGGTCATTGCTGAAAATGGGACGCCATTCTACACCAGTGATTACAATGAAGAAATTGGTCAGTCAGTCGCACTCAGTACAAAAAGAACAAGTTTGTTGTAATTGACAAAAATGAGAAAGGACTGATATTTGGCCAGATCCAGTTGATTCTCATTCACAGGGCTTCTGTTGTATATTTTATTACAAAAAAATGTCAGTCTGTGTACCTTGCAGACTAAGTTGTTCATTGGGTTGAGTCTGTCGAGAAAACCTACTGTTGTGTTGATCAGGAAAGACTGCTGGACTATTACCCCTTGCCCAACTACAAAGTATGGGGCTTGACTCTTACGGTTCTTCACCACTCTCCCCTTTCTTTAGAGTGAGGCCTGCTTTCAGTGAAGAGATGAGTGCAGTCATCATGACAACTATTCCTTGTGTTCCTACAGATACTCTGAACGAAATCATCAAAAGACTTATCCACAGTGGTGTAGAGACTAAAGAAGACCTGAGTTTTGTGAAGGAAGAAGACATAGCCAGCCTTTTACGTCCTATTCGAGTGAGGAAGCTTCTGGCTGCTTTTCAATCAGGTATGACATTATATAGATGGCTGAGAGAGAGATGAAACGCTTATCTTTATTAAAGGGACACTATCATATTATAGACTAACTTAAACATAGTTTAAGGCTGAATTTTTAAATTGTATGTATACTTTGTATAATCACTGTCAGTGTAACCCTGACCCTAGACTATGTCATTTTCCATGCCCAAACCAATCCAGATTATGTCATAAGCACTAGGTGTGTTGGAGATATGGAAAATGTGGTAAATAATACTCTCAGGCATAGATCTGAAATCCGACTGCAAATCCAATTTTTATGATTCTATTCAAAAGAAACACATTTAGGTCTGAATTTTCACATTCCTTCATGCTCCTGTGTCCTTGTAGAATTTTTTAAGATTACTGTTATCTTTTTTCAGCTTCACATACGGACCCTCCTGGCTCCTCAGTCCTTTCACCAAATTCCACACTTTCAAGTTCCTCTGCAGCAAGCACCCCAAGACGTACATCCTCCAGCCCTTGTCCAAGAACCTTGGGGGAGTTCGGCAGTCCCAAGTCTTTAACCCCTACAGTTTCAGTAACCTGGCCAGAGACGTTTCAGGTTCCGTGGGAACAGATGCCTGCTGGGATACGGTCAGCCATTGCCAATGGAAAACGTCATACCCCCGCCGATAGACGCCAAATGGTCAGAGTACTTGCAGACGAAATGCGCAAGTTTGAGGCAAACCCCACACGATCACAGTGTCAAACAGTGACTCTGAAAATTGTGAGACAATGGGCTCTAATTTCCTGGCACAGCGCAGGTGGCGTAGCGAGGCGCAGCCCGCGCAGTGGTAATTTCGTACGGCGCAGCCCGCGTAGTGGTAATTTTGTGAGGTGCGCAGCCTTCGGTAGACGAAGGTGCGCCGAGATGGGTGTGGCGGCGTAGTAGGGGGAGGTGTCACATATTCATCAAGACGCAGTGACAATTTCGTAGAAAAAGTCTCCGCTGGAGTTGCGCAGAAAACTCGCCAGCTCCAACCTGGTTTAATTTCCGTGCAGTGGTAATTTGGCTGACCGGCGCAGAGTGCGCACAAGTCACCGAAATCTCAGAGGCAGGTTTACAGAATGTCAGGCACATTTCAATGCAAGAAATAATTACAGGAAGCACTATTTAATGTAACTATCTGAATAAGGACATAAATTATAGTATCTATATCGATTGTCCTGATGTCAGATTAAAGGCAGTTGCCACGCGGAATGGAACGACCTGGTTTGATCAACGCAGCTGAACCTGTGATGCAAAGATGCAAACTAACGACTTCCCATCTTTCTCAGCCAACCACAAACTGAAAAAAATATATATATATATATATATATATATATCGAATGCTTGCGTTCTATGCTCATTAAAGCCGCTTGCACACTGGACGCGAAACGAATTTTTCGCACGACTGATTACAGACAAAGTCGATGCAAAGACGCGATAGTCTGACAGGGTTTTAATATAGCTCCGTGTCCGAAAGTCATAAAAGTTCTAATTTTTCCGAGTATTCCAGGAATTATTAGACGTGCAAACTTGGCTATTTTTGTGTTCGACCTTCACAAAATGCAAATTGACAGCTATCGACTTTTCTTGGTCTTTTTAGCCTATTCGTCTGTTTTCGTTGAAGATAGACGGCAGTCTTTATTCGGTCTTTCTTTTGAAAATTAGTCAGATGGATCGAACAGATTCACGCTTTATTTCCACAGCAGAGATAAAATAGTTGCGTGAGCAAATCAATTCCATGACCATTGACAGTGTGAAGAAATTATCGCATGCACGATCAAGACTGTCCGACACGAAATGCAAAATACTCCATGTCCACCAGCCAGCAAAAAGTATTGATATGAGAACAGATTTATAACGAAATAAAGAATAAAAACCAACAAACGGGATATCCAACAAAGATGACCCGCCAATAAATAAATCGCAGTGTTCATTGGATGTTCTGTTGTTAAAATGTTTCTTTTTATTCTTTATTTCGTTATCTATCTGGTCTACTCGTCCTCTTTTTTTTTTTTTGGCTGTCAGATACGGAGGCATTGTACATTGTCTCGCGCCAGTGTCGACTCACTTTATTGAGCAGAGATTAAACAGAAACATTGATTGAAATTCTCGGTACTCATCTTGAAGAACTGAGTCGGACACGGAGATTTATTAAAACCCTGTCAGACTTTCGGACACAAGACGCAATCTGTCGAGCGAAAAATGCGTTTTGCGTCCAGTGTGCAAGCGGCTTAATACTAGGCTACTATTATTGTCACTTAGGTTTTATCGTCTTCAGTGGGGGAAAGGAATACATCCTGATTGCTATGATCTTGTACTGAGTAAAGATCACATATTGAAAATAAATGTGTCACATTATCTTGCATTGTTGTCCATGCATGTTAATCCCAAAATTTTAAGCAGCAACAGTTTGTTACTAATGGGAACACGCTATCCATCGTTTCTCTTGCCAGTGAGCAAGATTTGACTCGGCTGTGTCGCCTTCTTTGCCAACTTGCGCTGGAAGGCGGGACAGAGGAGTACTTGCGCCAGGCTACGTCGGGCACGAAATTGCCACATACGCCTGGACACACCCCGTTGGCGCGGCGCACCCCCCATGCGCCGCGCCTGCGCCTGGTCTACGAAATTAGAGCCCAATATCCCAAATCTTTCTCAGATGCTGTAACTGTTCCCGGTGTTGAGACCATCGGCTATTGTTCACTTCTTTCACAACTCAAAGTACGCATTGAGCACCTGAACCGCAACAACACACTTGCCCGCCGTCAAATGCAGAAGTCAACAGAAGATGAACCAACAACTAAAAGAAGTCTCACCGATTCCTATGGATGTACAAGATGGCAACCAGAACTCCCACCAGGTGAGAGTGAGAAAACTCTAGAAGAGAAACAAATGCGTCTGGAGGAGCTGTTCCAACAAGAGGGTGCATCTGGGGCCAACAGAGGAGAAGTTGCCAAACTCATGGAGAGCTCATATTGCCTCCAGCGCCGAATGATCAACACATCGCCACCACCTACCATAGAGGAGCTTCAAAAGAAATGGCCCTACCTTTTTTTTTTTTTTCAGAAGTTCATTTATGCTCATTTTGAACTCCTCACTGACAAAGATGTTCTGATGATGCTCGAGCTCTCCATGGAAGAGTGCGCCAAGGCAATACTTGCTTTCTTCAAGAGCAAACCTACAAATGAAGAGGTTCGGGCTGTTCTTTCCATGGGTGAAGATGGTGAAATCGCCTCCTGCGTAACCCAGCTGCTACTTGCACACTTCAAGGAGAAGGATGGACTTATCCTTCAAGCAGATGTAAGTAGGGTCAATTAATTTTTCTGCTGAAAATATACTTTTTTCATACTCTTTCATTTCTAATTTTCATTTTACTTCTCTAACTTTGATTTCACCAGGGGGAACCCATTGAGACGGTCTCATTTTCAATGGTGCCCTGGTTACTAAGCAAAATGTTCGTCAGTACAAGATTAATATTGATCATGTATAAAACTGATAACTTTTTATTTTATGCTTCAAACTTCATTTTATGCTTTGGCTTTCATAAAATCTTGTATTTGCTGGGTGTGTTTGACAGGTGTCTGCCACAGCTGCAGATGTCGAGAGAACCCTAGCCCTACCCCAGAGTCCTCGGCTCATTATTCTTGGTAAGTACATAAGTTTTGCTTGGTCCTACGCACCTGTCTAGGAAATGTTTGATGATGTGCATTTAAGTTAGTTAGAAAACTTGAGTTATGGGTAACCAAAAATAAAAAAGCCTACTGAAAAAGGTCAAAAAAGATTACATTAAATGAATACAACTACATTTAATTTCATGGTTATTTACATGGTTGTCTTGTCAAGTAATGCATGACAGGAAATCAACTTGCAAGCTTCCCTCCAGGAAGTACTGAAGCTAGACTTCAGTTATGCATGTAGTCTACGTGCAGCGTTTAAATCTGTGTGTGGTATTTCGTTTCAGGGGAAACTCTGAGCAGAAGACGTTGGATGCTGAGCATGAACGGGCACGTGACGTGTGAGGGCTCACAACCCACCTTCATCAGTGGACTTGCAGCTGTCATGGCAGCGTACTACAACTTTAATTATCAATATGAAGAGGCAGCATGCACCCTTGAATTTATTCAAAGGTAAGAGAGACTCTCTCCCCTCCATTTTCTCTCTCTCTTCCCCCCATGTCTTCTCCACCTTTTCTCTTCCACTCCCATCTATCTCCCCTCTCCCTTCCCTCCACCTACCCTCCACTTCCCCTCTCCACCTCCTCTCCATCTCCCCCCTTCCCCCTCCACTCTTACTCCATCTCCTCTCTCTCCCCTCTACCTAGCCTCTGATTCTGACTCGTTTCCTTGTTTTTCAGACGATTCTTCGACATCAACCCTGAATGTGGGTCCAAAACCAGCCGGAAAAAGGTGACGTGCAGCAAGACTGGAAAACAAGTCCAGAAGAGGCAAACCTCCGTCAATCCTCATGTCTCTTCACTCATGCGCAAGCTCATGGACTTTGAGTGGAGCGTAATGAGTGAGTGTATGCATACACTTAAACCGGTCCGGTCCACCCTACATGGTGAGTGATGGTGAAGAGTCATGTAAAAGAGAAGAGTTATGTTAAAATGGTCATACCAGTTAGTGTTATGGTTATGTTTAAAAAAAGTTGTGTTTGGTCTAACCAATGTTTATTTGTTTGTTAATGCAACACTCTGTTCAGAAGGAATCCTCAATTTCCCCTTAGTCCAAGTAGCTGCGCAGTCCATTTTTCAATACCTATAAATCCTATGGGAAAAATAGATTTTTTTTTAACACTTCTATTTTCTTTCGCCACTTTCTCTCTCCTCATTTCAAAATCTTTACACATTTGAGTCTGAGCCATTGTCTGAGGGTGTTACTAGGCTAGTGCAGTCATACAAACATGTTGCTCTCTCCTCATATCAAACTGTTTAATATCTGCTCAGGAGTGAAGTCAGCTTCTCACCTGAGCAGAAACCACAAACCCCCCCCCCTTTTTTTTTTAAAATGTTGCTCTATTTTATCTCAAGTTGGCGACAAAATTATTGCTTCCATCCTCGGTTATTCAAACAAGGAATCTGAGGAGATATGTTCCACCAGCCAATCACATTTGTATTGCAAAATGAGAGAAAAGTTGGTTACACTTGGGTTTTCTGAAGCTGATATTAAGAATGTTATTGAGGTAGTGAAAACAGAAGACCAGCTTGCAACGCTCAGACATTGAAAACAGATCAGCGGCGTAAAACTGTGTTAATGAAAACTTTTTTTTATGCTGAGCCAGAACCCATTTGTTTGGGACAGAATACAGATGGTTGGGAGTGCTTTGCTCGATATGCCCCTATCAAGGAGACAATTCAATCACTTCCATTCTGAGCCGATCAGCCACCACCAGTAGGGGCAGTAAATGCATTATTTTTTTTCCCATTGGTCAAGGTGGATTTTTTTGTGGAGGGGATTTTTCATTGCTCAAACATTGGTACCAGCATTGATTTTGAGCCAACTTTCTTTGTTTTGAGAATCTTCCACTTTCTTGTACAATGTACATCCATTAATATTTTCAGTGACATCTACCAGTAATGGTGAGTGCAGATTTTGGACAGGTTTGTTATTTTGTTTAATATACTGTTATTCAAATCTATTTTCTTTTATTTAATTGCTCAAATATTGGGACCAGGATTGATAAAGGGCCAGCTTGTTTGGTTAGAGAATCGTGTATTTTTTGTGCATCCATTAATATTTTCAGTGACATTTACTGGTAATGGTGATTGCATATTTTGGACAAGTTTATCATTTTGTTTAGTATACTGTTATTCAAATATATTGACTTTTGCTAGAAATACAGTATGATTATGTATTTGTCTATTACAGTGTACGGCTGTAAATTTAAGTTACAGTCATAGAGCTGTAAAAATTGCAAAAAAACTGCTTGGGAACCCAGCTGCCAGTAATTGACTGTAATTTTGTTAATTACAGTAAAAGGTTGTGAATTTGAACTACAGTAAGAGCTGTAAAAAATACAGAAAGTGTTTGGAAACAGCTGCCAGTAATTTACTGTAATTTCAAATAAGTACAGAATCATGCTGGATTTGTTACTTACAGTAAAAGGTCGTAAATTTGAATTACAGTAAGAGAACTGTAAAAATTACAGTAACTGCTTGGGAACACAGCTGCCAGTATTTTACTGTAAAATTTACAGAATTTTTTACAGTGTGGGATTGACCTATTTATAGGAATATTATCTTACACTGTCGTCTTTCTTCACAATTTGTTATGGATTAAGTGTTGGGCAAAAAGTGCATTGCAAAGAATAATTGAATATTTTCATACTATTGGAGAATCAAATATAAATTGATCACATTTGTAATTAATGATAAATCTTAATCTAAATAAAGTTGTATTTTCATTGGCATTTTTGCTTTATTGGATGTATATAATAGAGACAGGCAGGAAGGATGGGTTGGAGAGGGGTTGACATGCAGCAAAGGATCCAAGCCAGAATCAAGCAGGGGTAGCTCTGCAGCAAGGACTTCGCCTTATATGGTACATGCTTTTAATCAGTGAGTCATTGGAGTCCCCATTGATCAATCTTTTATTAAAATAACTCCTACTTTGCTCTGTCAGGACTTTTTATGCATTCAAATTCTGATCACATTAAATGCTTAAGAGACCCACCATCTGTTATCTGAACCTGAGGGTCGCTGGTTGGTACTAAAGTGGAGACATTGGTGCGGCCAGTCAAATGAAGAGTCTTTGTGGAGCTCAAGGTCTGCAGCAGATCTTCAGGGAATCTTGTAGTAACCTCTGATGCAGTTGGTCCTTGCTCTGTACACTGCGCAGACATGCCTGCAGGCACCATCCAGAGATGACATGTCCTCGGTTGCATTTATAGGTATGGGCTCATGCCCACTTGTGATCTCTGGGTATGCAGTTGCTGTCTGGCCAACATCTTCAAATGGTGGAACTGGGACCTGATATGGTGTTGGCATTAAACTCTCTGTAATAATTAGACAGGTTCAAATGGCATCAGAGATCCAAATTGACCAGATGTAAAGGCTGAGGCAGATGTGGCAAAATAACAGTACTGATGTAGGTAAATTCCCTCACCATCTGCTTGCATTTCTTCTTTTGGTCGCAATGATGAAAAAGGGGTGGAAAGAGGGATAAGGTGGTTGTCTGATAAATCTAAAATTAAATTAATATATTTATTAGTATAAACTAATGTGTATTCATTTTATCTAATTCACTCAGAATTTCTAGACAATTATATTTTGTTTCTTGCCATTCTCATATGGAAAGTATTGATATATTTGCAGGACTAAATCCCTGAAAGTCACAAGAAAAGGAGCAGCATCCTGTTTGTCTGAGTGCGATCGTGTTTTTACACCACCCGGCTCAGACAGGGAATGAGAGCCAGATCCCATGTGAACCAGAGCTGAAGTAAGCCCCACCCTGTGACTCATCTGCCAGGCATTTTGTTACTTTAGGAATGCTTACTCTGTGTCCGTGCCACCTCAGTGGACTTGATATGAAACAGTCAATTTGTCTTAAAAGGTAGGCTTTCAGTTTGAATTCAGCTGGAAATATGTTATCAATCATGAAGGAATTACAATCATTTTCTTACACAGCCCTCTAATTTTTGGTGTTCAAAAACATTGGATCAACTAGTGAACATTATCTTAAATATAATTATTAATGATTGTTTGCAAAGCCTTTGCAGTCAATGACAACATGATACCTGGAACCTACAGACTACCTAAACAGTTTCTTCCAAGTTTATGTCCTGCTGTTTTCCTCACTGTCTGCTATTTTTGCTCGATCTAGGGGTGTTTGCCTTCATTTTCACTTCAGCAAGTGAAATGCATTCTTCATAGAATTTATTTTTGGTGACTGAAATGCCTGTTGTGCAACATAACACTTCTTTGCCTTCTAAAAGGACTGAGTTGCTTTCTCCTCATGCCTCAGGTCACTGTCAAACTGCACCATAATGTGCCATTCAATGAGTTTTGAAGCATTTGTCTCAATTTGATGAAACCATATAGCCCTATGCAATTCAGAATTTATCCTTGTTGCTTTCATCAGCATTCACATTATCAGAAAACACAAGGGAACCCACTCCAATGGCTGCCATATTCTACCGTGACCACGCTTCACAGGGCAGGTGGAAGGGTTCAGATCATGAGCAGTTCCTTCTATCCTCCAAACTCCTCTCTACCCATCATTCTGCTACAGCCTATGCTGATTTTTTTTTTTTATCATCTCTGTCTATGCAATGTTGGCAAACTTCCAGACTAAACAATGGTTGAATTCTTATGGTAAACCATCTATATTTACTCTGGTGAAGCCCTGTCTTGATTGTTGATATGCCTGCCTCTTAGAAACTGTTCTTTGTCAAGCTCAAGAATTGAAGACCACAAAGGAAAAACGATAATAGTCCAAATGTATATTTCATATATTATTATAATATTTATAATAATCTATAATAATATTATATATAACAAAAATGTTTTATATATCTTTTTTGCGTATTACTTCAGTGCTTTATTTCTAAGACTATTTAGAATTTTTAATTCATCATTTCTACACAATGTGAAAATGTGACTGACATTTTCCCTTTGTGGTCTTCAATTGTAAGTAAAGTGATTTTTCTTCATCAGGACAATACTGATTCTGTCATCCACCAAAATTGTTATTTGTGACCTTTGGGGCCTTTTGATGTTCCTGAGCTCACCAGCATATTCATTCTTTTGAAGAATGTACTAAATACCTATAGTTCATTTGACCACATGTAATGCTTTTGCAATTTCTCTAATGGTTTGGTTTAGATTTATCCGCTGACTGATGACTTGCTTCAGTCACAGGGACAGCTCTTTGGACTAAATAACATTAAGAGTTAACTGCAACAACTTCAAAAGCCACACTTTAAATGAAGGCTAAAGCACTTATCTGTGTACTTGCAGCCAATTTCTCAATTACTTTTGGTCCCTTGAAAAGTGGTGTAATTCCTACATCTTTTGACCGATTTGGATGCGAACACCTGCAAATTACAGTTGCACTGTGAGCTCCTCTTCATCTTGAAATTTAATCTCCCATATGCTTTGGTAAATTTTGAAAAATAACATAACTTTCTCAATGTCCAAATATTTATGGACCTGAATATAGGTACGACTAAACAAGTATTCACCAACAGACACAAATATCTGAAAAGATTCAGACTCAAATCATTCAAGATATGATACATGAAGTGTATTGTATTAATTTTGTAACAATCCTGATTATTTGAAACCTATTTAATTATCACTGCTTACTAAATTATAAGATTTTTGCACTTGTTTAGTTACTTTGTGCTTTTGATTGCTTTCCTTGACTTTTGTTTCTGGATTTAAAGCAGATTATAATCTCAGACAAAAAATATCCCTTCACATAATTAAACAAGGCAATCAGAGATAGCAGACCTGGCCCCAGCCACAGAGTGACAGACAAACACACACATACACACACACACACACACACACACACAGACATGATCATTGCTTAACCTGGCCCCCTAGGGGAGGGGCCAGGTAATAAAATGAAAAACCATACTCATACACAACAATACAATTAACTAAAATAATGTTATCATGAGATACAAATCTTTTGCAAGTGTTTTCACAATCTATATAATATGCAAGGACCTCAGGAATTTGAATTGCAAACAGATAAAAAAAAAAAAAGACATTCCAATCCCAGAATTAACATGCATATTATGAAAGATAAGAAAATATACATGCCTGTCCCACAGTGCATTTGATAATCAGGACAGCACTGGTTGTAAATTGTGCATTACCTGTCACCGTCACTGATAACGTACATTTTGCCATAATCTTAGTCGTTGTGCCAACTATGCAGCTTAAAAAAGCCTGATTTTTTTTTCAGCAGTCAAAAGTAACCGAGATGCGTTTTAGCAAATAAACCCTGCTGTCTAGCCAGCTTCTCCAGAGGAGCAGTAATAAACCTCAAAAGAGGGAAAACATTTCCCAGTTCCAGCACGAGGGACATTGATCAACCTGTATCATTTAATGCCTCAAAATTAACTTCAGAAAACAAATCAGTGACAATGAAAGAAGTAAGCAATTTCATCAGCGCACATTACGAGGAAAGAAGAAAAATGCAGTCAAATAACTAAGTAAAAATAGGGTCCCTTACGTGTAGTGCACAAAGACTCATAATCCTTGCAGCACTCATTGTAAACGAGACACTCATAGTCGCAATAGCAGATATGACCCCTGTAGTATGATTGCCCACATCTGCCCCTGCAGCTCTCTGATGAGAGAATAAGACACTGAGATCAGCTGTGTGAAATGGGGAGATTCGGATTATACTAACCACGACTAAACTGTAGTGATATGTCAGTGTTACAGGTTTCACCAAACAGTTTTACCTTTAAGAAAAACTGCAAAGAGCGAGCTAAATGAACCACACAATGTGTAAGCATAACATTTTTATAACAAGAACTGATGCTGAAATCTATTTCAATATTTATGTTTTGCATTCTACCTGAGAAACAAGTATATCATTAAAGGTTAAAAAAAAGCTTGTGAACTCACTTTGTCCTGAGTGAAGAGGAAGAAGAGAACACCCCAGGACCAGAAGAGAGGCAGGTAAGAATCGGCTGACCATTGCTGATAACTTTTTACCACTCAGGTAAAAATAGGTTTTAAAATGTAGACAAGTTATGGAGGAAAAATTAAATATACATGGCAATATGCAGCAAATATTCCATCCATATCAAAATATGGCAGCTTACCAACGTGGATGATATGCTATGGATACTGTACGCCTAGCCTTATTAAATTTACCTGTGAATGTGACAAAAAAAATTACCCGCATATAGAAAGCTCTTATCCAACTTGGCTGGTCTTGGTTGATGATATCTTTCATATGGTGTGAAGGGGAAGGATTCGTCTTTAGGGCAGGTCTGTCTAATTAGGTAATCCAGCGAGTAAAGCAACAATTTTGTACTCGCTGGTGGCACAGACATATTTATGTGTGCACAGGAAGAAACTCTAGACTACACACTTTCAAAGCAGCAGATTCTTAGTTAGAGTTGGACAGACCCCAAAATTTTTTGAAGGAGTGACAGGCCGCAGCCTTTTTGGTGTCTGAAACAAAATGTTGTAATTCATGGCTACTCTGATGACACTGAAAAGTAGGTTTCTTCATTCAAAAATGAGCACCGAGGATCGTTCTCCATTCATATTTGTAATATAACCATGACAAATTGCACCATCAGGTGGAAATTACAAACTAAAATAACAGTTTCATTCCAGGGAAATTGGCTTCCGTGGCAAAAATTTGTCAGAATCCAGTGTTGCATTTGATTATGTACAAGGATTACTAAAATGTGCTTGAATTAAGATAACTGTCAGTATTTACTGGAAACAGCAGCAAGGGAGAAGTTTGCCGTTCAGTGTTTCACATCCTCAGGTTACTGCCATCCTTCCCGAGGGTCTTAAAACAAGCAAACTTGCTGCTCTGTGTCTCGGAAAGATTGAATGTACACATTGGCATGAAGACAGCCATAACATAGTCAGGAGTTTCATGAAAATACATATGAATTTCCAGTCTCAGAATAAAGCAAATATTGATAGTGGTTGGTCTCTTGCCTTCTCATACACCCATACATGCATATACATAAACCACTGACCACATTATTAGGTATGCCTGTACACTGTCACAAATATTCTGAATTTCTAAACCGTTGAGCATAATGTCAGTAAACCGGCTTGCAGTAATGGCTCCACAGGTCTGACAGTGATGTCAGTTTAATTCAGGACCCTAGTTTCTTTAGTGTGTTTGTCACTCCTAAATGTCTCAGACTATCAAAACTGAGCAAAGATAACCCCAGTAAACACAAAATGTAGTTTTAAATGATTATTTCAAATATTGAATAAAGAAAGCTATCCAACACGAGTACCCTCTGTGAAAAATCCCCCTTAGATATTAAATCAACCAATTTAACCAATCTACTTGATAATTTGGTTCAGTTTGTCTAGAAACACCCCAATATGATTTCATAAATGTCAGCCTTGCTGAATCTGGCAGATTTCCTGAATCTGCCAAATGGCAGCACAAGATGCCAAAATATAAAGAAATTCAAGAACAGATGAGAGACAAAGTGATTAATATCTATCAGTCTGGAAGGGGTGGATAATAGATTGCAGGCGCAAGTGGCAAGTGGCGTGATTTGCTACCAAAAGGAATGTAATTCCATTGATGATTTAACCACTTTTTGTAATAACGTGCCTGTCCCCACTGATGACAAGGGGCCAGGGGTCAGTATGGGCCCCCTGACCGGTCTGTGGCTGTGCAGCCCAATACGCAACAAACTGCAATGCAATGTGTGTTCTAACAACTTTCTGTCTGAACCAGCATGTATTTTTTCAGCAGTTTGAGCACCAGTGGCTCTTCGGTTGGATCAGACCAGCAGCACAGCCTTCACTCCTCACGCGCATCGATGAGCCATGTCCGGTCATGACCCTGTCGCCAATTCACCAGATTTCTTTCCTTGGAACACTTATGGTAGGTACTGACCACTGCAGACCGGGAACACCCCACAATGGCAGTTTCGCAGTTTTGGAGATGTTCTGGCCCAGTCGTCTAGACATCACAATAACGGCCCTTGTTCACATCCTCAGCTTGCCCATTTTTCCTGCTTCCAACACATAATCTTAGAGGACAAAATGTTCACATGCTGTCTAATGCATCCCTCCCACTGACTGGTGCCAGTGGTCATAATGTTATTAGAAAAATTTTGAATTTTTTTCTTGATACTTTTATTCACGAAGGTAGAATTAAATTGATGTAAAGCACATGCAGGACATTGATCTTACCAATGACCAAATAGTTTGTAAATACAAAATTTTATTCAATGTGTAGATTTGCTAAGAAACTGAAGATTTTAGTCAAAGGTGTGCATTACTGTCCTGAAAGAGGAGAGAAAAGTTGGTCTCATTAGGATAAAGAGAGAAGTACAACAGTCTCTAGTTTGAGAAACATATGTCCCACGTGGTCAGCTGGCTGCTTCATTGAACCGGATCCTAAATATCAGTTCATCTGCATTAAAAAAAGAGGATGCTGGCCTTATCAAACACCACATCTGAAATGGGCAAAGCAAAATTGAATGGTGAAAATTAGCAAAAGAACATGAGGATTGATCAGTATGAGGCTAATAATGCCTAATTGGCTTGTTTTGTCTTAGCACAGCAATAAATTATATTCTCAAATGGGCATTCACTAAAAGCATTAGCCCATGCTCCAAATAATGCTTATGTAACGAGCAAATGGTTCCGTAATACCCCACATAATGATGAAATGGTTTGTATGAGACGGCATGCCAGGCCTTCTTAAATTCAGCAATGACTGAATAATGGGGGAGATACTATTGTTGAAAGCAGCACATAGAGGAAAAACTGACCTATTTTTGCACTGAGGTAACGTCTTCAAACCAACACCCAGGACTTCTCAGTTTAACACATGACCATAGAAATGTCTGCACATACCAACACGTATTCAAAAAAAAAAAGAAGTGTTTGAAATATATACAGACAACTCGAGAATGACTGGCTGCATTTATGAAAGTGAGCAAAAATAATTTAATGAATACAATGAGTACAACCCCAAAAGAATATGCCACAACACAGAAATTAAAATGAATAAATGAATTCATTCATAAAAAAACAGTTTTGAAAAGTGAATTCACCCCCTGGGATATTGAAAACACTACCACAACACACTATTAGATGTTCTATCAAGAAATTCAAATTTATTATTTAAAATATATCATGTGATGACTGCAAAAGAAGTCCAAAAAAGTTGGCCCAGTCAACAGTTTACCACCGGGTACTAGTGTTGTAGTACTCAAGACCGGTCTTGGTCTCGAAACCACTTTTACATGGTCTTGGTCTTGGTCTCGGGCATAATGGTCTTGAGGGGATTTCAACATCCAGACAAGCAGCTGGTCCTGGTACAGCCTCATTATTACCAGAGCCATGTAGAGAGAGAGTCGCATCAACTAAGGTCCAAAATTCTCGACTGTCATGAGGTTCATGGAGACAGCGAATAGTTCCCGGAAGTCGCTGGCGGGCAATTTAAATGCGTCTGTCAAATAAGCTGCAGAGAGACATACCTGCAATTCTCGGTAATTACTAGTCAATAAATAGCGTTATTTTTGCCTTGTTTACATATTTTAGGCTTGAGTGAATGTCGCCGTCTCACTTAAGTGACCCCAACATTAAACAACCGCGAAAAAGCTACATTAAACGCAGAATTTTGAACATTTGCACTCAATATAGGCAGTATTCAAGCAGTTTTAGTGCCATACAATGACTTTAACCCCTTTCTGCAGATGTAGATGCCCGCGTCTATAGACCTGCAAATTGGAAGTACGCTGTTACTGTACTCGATCACTAGATAGCACCCCCGGATCAGTTATTGAATGTTCACAAGCAAGCAGACCTCGAACGCGGTTCTGAATACAGTGAAGTTCACTCCACTCCCTGTTTTTTGAGAGCTGCATGAATTAAACTCCTCAGCTAAGCCTGATGTGCAAACTGGTCAGTATCCTTGCCCATAGTGTCGATTCAGCAGTTTGAAAAAACGATATCTTGACACAGAAAAAATCGTTATCCTTAGTAGCAACCAGTTTAGCCACAGTGAGCTAACAGTATTCCAATTAGTAGTTCATACAAATCAGTTTTCTGAGGCAAAAAAATCGACATGGTATTGATTCTCTCACATTCTATTGCCTATTACAGTTGTCCCATACAAAAAAAATTGTAGTTCCCTACCGTGGATTTACGCGTAGATTCCTTCATTGCCAAATCCAGCGCTTCCTTATATCCACCCGAGTACTGGCGTTGATAGCCAATCACTCAACCATACACTCAAGCTCTTCTGCGTAATTGTAGAGTTACACTTCATGGCCTCGTGAAGTTTCCCTGATAAGAATGTATTGATTGGCTCGTTTCTTATCCAATTCCCGAGTGTTTAAACATTTTAGAGTAAGTGAAACACATTGATTGGACAAACACAGAGCATACAAACCAATGCGTATCAGCAGGCTCGGTTGTATCCTGTCTACGTTATGCACATTACGCGGCTAAAATAGACGGGATTTATAGAAAATCGGTTCGCAAAACTGGCCTTGAAGTGTTCAGTTACATTACAGGATTTAAATGAGAACGATATGCTCTATTGGAATTATTTCGAATGAAACAGGACCGGAGGGTTCTTGCTACTGGGTACATCGGTCTCTATTTTATACAGTCAATGTCTCTGGAGGAGGGATTCACGAAAAAGGTCAGGCTGCTATTTTTGTTTTTTTTTTTTTTTTCTGTTTCGGAATGTATATGTACTCAACAAAGTCGAATGTCGAGGTTTTTTTCCTGTTTAAAACGCGAACTGCCCGTGCATTTTGGTGTGGACCCCCGGTACGTTCATTGCACGTTTCTTTTGAATCGGGAGACGCAATGGATTTGATATTCCCTGAAAGTGGAGTGTCTGTTCAGTTAAAATAAGGTATATTTCAGAATTCAGATATTACTGTGTTCGTGAGGTGTACTTGCTCCTTATAAGTGTTGAAATGGGTTCGTGAGCTTTGAAGAGGGGACTGGTAGCTTTCATTACAGGGTGAATGTTCTGACCGTTTAATTAGCAGTTTATTTAATGCGTGTTTGTGCTGGCTTTGAAGAAAAATGGCCAAAACTCTAAACTTTATTATGGAGAAAAGGCACGTTCGTATTTGGAGAGGTTACTGGGGATCACTGATATTCAACTGCACTGATATTGATAAATTCATACTAAACTCAACCAGAAAATCATTCGTTCATATTAAATTTCATGCCTTAAAGCTTTAATTGTGTTAAATACATGATTTTTTTAATGATTTGACAGCAAATCATTTTGAGACTTTGGGGAGACACTTGGGTAGCTGTATAATTTGGCTAATAGCATGTAGGTAATCTAGAATGTAATGTTGAAGATGAATTCTACTTGTGCTCAAGGAGTTTATGATACCATAAATGTATAGTTTTAAGCCCCAGCAGTTTTTCAATCGTCAGAATTATTTTTTTTGCAATTTCAATGGTGAATTCTCATGAAGATTTTTTATGTTTGCTGCTCATTTTCTCTACCAAAATCATGAAAATAAACTGAAATACAATGTAATTCTAAATGCTGTAAGTGTCTTTCCTGAATTGAGCCACATTTTTCCTCTTTGTGAAGCTTAAATCTTGAATTATACAGCATTAAAGTGGGTAACCCATAAATAGCCAAATTTGGCTTCTGCACAATGACTTTAATAAAGAGCGCGTTCCTGTTCTCTATTGCTTTGAATTCTTGGTTTTTGCTTTTGACAACAATGCTTGTTTAATCCCATCCTAATGTTTATTATGCAGAGGGAGGGGAAGGAATGTTTCAAAATTGTTTAATTTTCTACCAGTTCTTCATTTGCTTGGGGTTTTAATCATTCCATGGATATTAAGGATCTAAGTTACCAATTTAGTAATTAACTAATGTAATCTTCATGACTTTCAGAAAGGACAGAGGACTGACAGGTGACTATCAATGAGTATCAACTGACAGCACAATTAGTCCATGCCTCATTAAAAGCAACATAATATTCAGTGTGGCATCTTAGAAAATCCAGTGGTAATAATTATAATTTATCTGCTCATAATTTTTATGCACATCTGCACTTATCACTAAACACCAATACATAAATTCAAAACAACTTTTTCATTGACTTTTTACATGCAGATGGTATAAATTTATCTAGGCTTGCATGTACAGTAATATTTTTAGGAAGGGCACAATAAACACTATATATCCAGACAGAACAAGACACATTAACATACAAACTTATATTGTTATGCACATACAAACTCTTACATTTTCTGTATATCTGTTTATTTTGCTCTTATGTACTACAATTACTTCATGAAAAAGCAATCTTAAATAAACTCAGAAACATGAATAGCATGTGAGGCAGTTTGTCTGTGCCTCCTCCATGCTGTCCTTGTATATCATCTCGACCATGGTTTGCGGTGCTGCGTGAGGATGCTCCATTCGCTGGGGGGTTGAGTACAAATGTACAGTTTGTTGACTCAATTCAGCAGGAGAAATCTAACAATCATTCAAAATTACAACAACAACAAAAATGTGAGGTGATCATATTCAAACACTGCATATGCATTTTTTCACAACCAAAGATTACACAATTTGGAAGCTTGTTGTCCAATTCATTAAAAGTAAGGAACAGGGAAAGGCCTGCACAGCTTAGGGAGTTAAGACTCAGGGTTCAGGGTGGGTGTCGTCTGTCTCATTGCAGGGAGTTCTCTGGCTCTTATTGAATCGCCAGCAGTTCTTCTCCTGAAAGAGAGAAAGGGGGAGAAAAAGACAGGAGAAAGGGTCAGACGCATGGGCTTGGATGGGAAATGGTGCTGAGAGATGAGGCTGGTCTTTGTTTCCCTATTTAGCTGATGAAACTTAAGTAGTTGTGATCAGCTTTTGCTGCTGATGTTTAAGAAAGTATGGCGAGTGGCATCAGTAACATGTAACAGGAATAAGTATGTTCTTTGCTGTCTTTCAGACAAATAATACAGTACAGCTCAATATTCTCCACTCTCCACTTAGTCTTCTATGCTAAATTTCCAAATTGTTTGGCTTATTTGGCCAATACCTTCTGTTTTCAGTTTTCTATTTGGTCCTCCAGCTTCCCTCTCCCTTAACCATCAATCCAAAATTAGCAAAATGAGCAGCGACATAATATTGACCAGTAATGGTCAATAGAATCTCAAGTCCTAAAAACTCTAACTATAGATAACGTCTTAGTTCATTGAATAGCAGTAAAAAAAATTAGCTCTAACAATCAATATTAATAGCGATGTATCACAGCAACCGATGGCTTTCTGCTTTAACATTGTTTATCGTTAACTTTATTATAATGGCTAACATTAGCTACCTTGTGCTCAAAGAGAACCTTACTTCACCACTTCCACTACTGTAGCCATTCAGATGTTATATGTACGCTAATTCTCTAACATTTCACTCCTCCACCCCACTCCAAAAAAATCACTTTAGGAAGCCTTTTTCTGTAATATCGCGTCGATGGATGAAATGACACCGAGAGAACGGAGTTTTCCATATAATGCTGCTCCTCTTGGTTAGCGCCAAGGACTGTATTGTAGTTGGCGATCGAGACGCTTTTGCTTCACTTTTCAGGAGACGTTCAACCATCCATGTTTTATACTGTCCTTGGTTAGCGCTAGTAACTGTGTCGCTAACTGTACTGTAATGTGAATATAGGCCACTAGATGGCAGTATTTACCTTTTTTTTGTTAAGCTCAGACTGGAGTCATGTTTAGACATGTCCTGGACATGTCTGGGGCAAGTCTCAGAAAATTAAAAAAAAGAGGTCTAAATGTGGGTGGGGTCTGCAAAAGAGTATATAAGGAAAAGAATTGAGACAGTAAAGTAGTAGGAGAAATTGCAAGAAGATGACCAGACCTGCCATTCTGTTCAAGACCTCTGACGTTTCTTTTGTGGATTTCTTTGCCTGTGTTTGAGCATTTTCATCATCCAGGACATCACCAAGCCACCCCCACGAAAAGGGATTGTAAATATTTATGTTTTGTACATAATTCAATCTTGGTCTCTAGTTGTAGGTTGTCATTAGTCTTTGTCTTTGTTAAAAATTAAATGTGTTTTAGTTGTTAAAACTGTGTTTGTCAACCCTTGCTGTTGCTGTTGTGTTTTAAATGTAATAACAAATTGGGGCCATAACAAATTGGGGGCTCAAGTCCGGGAATAGACCATTGTGAGAGTCATTAATTGAAAATCTAACATTTCAAATTGTAAAATTGATTTTTTTTTCATTGAATACATATATATTGACAACAGCAATGGATGATTTCTTGGCATCACCAACCGTAGGGGTTTTGAAGTCTTTTAAAAAGACAGAACTGCTAGAAATTTGCAGACAGTTGGAGCTGACAGAGGTAAAACCAGCCATGCGAAAAGCAAGACTGGCTAGAGAGATAGTTGAATATTACATTGATGAAAATGTGTTTGCACCAGGAGATCTGGAACAGTTTCCAGTGGAAAATCCAAATATAGAAATGGAACTTAAATTAAAAATGCTAGAGATTGAAAGGGAGGAAAAAGAAAAACAAAGAGAATTTGAGAGGGAAGAAAAAGAAAAACAAAGAGAATTTGAGAGAGAGAAAGAGGAAAGAGCAGAAAGAGAGAGACAGAGACAGAGAGATTTTGAATTAGAGAAATTCGATAGAGAAGAAAGACTCCAAATGGAGCAACTAAAAATTAAAATTGAAACTAAAAATAAATTTTGTGCCGGTCAGGAGGTAAAACTGGTGCCTCCATTTTCAGAAAAGGATGTTGACAACTATTTCCAGTGTTTTGAAAAGGTAGCAAAGAGTTGCCAGTGGCCAAAGGTACACTGGCCTCTGATGTTGCAAACTGTCCTCAAGGGTAAAGCTCAACAAGCCTATTCGGCTTTGTCTGCAGATGATTCCTCTGATTATGAGGTTGTCAAAAAGGTTATTTTGAGAGCTTATGAGTTGGTTCCAGAGGCTTACCGACAGAAATTCAGAGGTCTGAAGAAATCTGAAAATCAGACTTATGTTGAATTTGTTAATGAAAAGCAGGTTTGCTTTGAGCGCTGGTGTACTTCTATGGAGGTCAAGGATGATTTCAACTCACTAAAAGAGATGGTGTTAGTTGAAGAATTCAAGAACTGTGTTAAAGATGATGTTAAGACCTACCTTAATGAGAAGCAAGCACTGAATTTGCAATCAGCTGCCAAATTTGCAGATGAATATGTTCTCACACATAAGTCCAAATTTCAGTCTAGCAGTAACAATAGATGGTCCCAATTTCAGAAAAAGGGTTATGGTGATACCCAAGATTCCTCACCCAAAGACAAAGACAAATCTGGTGATGGTGCTCAGAAATCCAGTAACAGGTCTGATCAAAGTGTGAAAGCTGACAGTGACAAAAGTGGTCTAGTTTGCAGTTATTGCAAGAAATCTGGTCATGTTACAACTAACTGTTGGTTCCTTAAAGCAAAGAAAGAAAAAGAAAAGGATACCAAACCAAATGCCTTTGTGAAAACAAGGTTAGAAACCCCTGTAGTAGATAACCGATCTGCTAAATTGCCTGCTTCTTGTGGGGCTAAAAAGCCTAATACAGCTGACTTCGTGAGGGAAGAATTTCTTCCATTTGTGTCAGAGGGATTTGTGGCTCTGAATGAGCATACTACTCCTGTCCCCATATATATCCTAAGGGATACCGGAGCTTCTCAGTCACTTTTGTTGATGGACTCTTTGGAGTTACGTGATGAGACCGCTTCAGGGGATTTCATACTTGTACAAGGTATTGAAGGGAGGACTGTATCTGTACCCCTGCGCTCTATATTCTTGAAGTCAGATTTAGTTACAGGACAGGTAAAGGTGGGACTTATGTCAAGTCTACCTATAAAGGGTGTTTCTCTGTTGCTAGGCAATGACCTGGCTGGGGGCAAAGTAGTTCCCCCTGTACATCTTACTTCACAGCCGAGCACTGAAGATGGGGATGAGGACCCATCTCTGTATCCTTCTTGCGCAGTGACTCGTGCTATGGCCAAGAAGGCTAAAGAAGAAGGTGATGTGGTGCCGTCCAGTACATTGAATAGTCAGGACTCAGGTGGTTCGCCTCATGACTCTGATTGGCCTACTATGGTTTCTCCGTTTGAGGACTTATCAGATACTTTTATCAGTTCTCTATTCAGCCAGCCGGATGGGTCTGGTGATTCTGATGTGTCTGGAGACTTGTCTCTGTCCAGAAAGCGGTTGATTGAGGAGCAAACTAATGATCCTGAAATTTGTGTACTAAAGAGGAGAGCCCTTCCTGATAAAGAAATAGACGCAGTTCCAGTTGGGTATTATCTCAAGGATGGTGTGTTGATGCGGAAGTGGCGCCCTCCTGATATCCCTGCCAATGCAGATTGGGCAGTGGTCAGGCAAATTGTTGTTCCGAAGGTCTATAGGAATGAGATCTTAACAATGGCTCATAGTTTACCTTTAGGAGGTCATCTTGGTGTTAACAAGACTGTTGATAAGATCATGAAACACTTCTTTTGGCCTGGGCTTCGGAAAGACGTTTCCAACTTTTGCAAAACCTGTCACACTTGTCAGGTAGTTGGAAAACACCAGTTAGACCCACCTGTAGCTCCATTGCAGCCTATCCCAGCATTTGGGGAGCCATTCTCTAGGGTCATTGTTGATTGTGTTGTTCCATTACCCAAGACTAGATCTGGAAATCAGTACTTGTTGACAATCATGTGTGCATCTACCAGATTTCCCGAAGCCATACCTCTACGTAACATCAAGGCAACTACAATCTCGAAGGCTTTGATAAAGTTCTTCACGTTGTTTGGCCTTCCCAGGGAAATTCAGTCAGACCAGGGTAGCAATTTCACTTCAGGATTGTTTCAGCAGGTTGTGTATGAACTAGGTGCAAAGCAGATTCTTTCTAGTGCCTATCATCCAGAAAGTCAGGGTGCCTTAGAGCGGTTTCATTCCACTCTCAAGACAATGATGAGGACTTATTGTTATGACCATGAGAAAGACTGGGATGAAGGGGTTCATTTGCTGTTGTTTGCAGCTAGAGAAGCAGTGCAGGAGTCTACTGGATTCAGTCCATTTGAGCTAGTGTTTGGTCATGAAGTGAGAGGACCTTTGCTATTATTGAGTGAACAATGGCAAGAGGAGGAGCCGCACATCAGTCTGTTAGACTATGTTAGCAAGTTCAAGGAAAGATTGCGTGCAGCTTGTGACCTAGCCAAAGAGAACTTGAAATCAAGTCAGGGAAAAATGAAAACTTGGTTTGATCATAAGGCTAGAAGCCGTGAGTTTAAACCAGGAGACAAGGTCCTTGTGTTGTTTCCCTTGCAGTCCAATCCATTGCAGGCTAGATTTCATGGTCCTTATGAAATTCTGACAAAACTCAATGATCTCAATTACATTGTGAAGACTCCAGATAGGAGAAAACCAAAACAATTGTGTCACATTAACATGCTGAAGCCTTATCATGACAGAAATGCTGGGGTTGCAGCTGTCACTTCAGATTCTCCTATGGCCAAGATGTATGAAGATGAGGGGGAGTTTCTAGATGATGAACCTAGAATTAAAGCTGAAGTTCTTTCATGTAAATTGTCAAACACTGAAGTGTTGCAAAATCTTGATGTAAAACTCCAGCACTTAGAACCCTCACAGAGAGATCAGTTTGAAAGGTTGATCAAGAAATATGAGGATTTGTTTCCTGATGTTCCAAAGAGAGTTACTATAGCCTCTCATGATGTAGATGTTGGTGATGCCAAACCAATAAAACAGCATCCATACCGGATGAATCCTGAAAAGAGAAAGATTGCTGAGAAAGAGGTTGAGTACATGTTAAAACATGATATTATCAGACCCTCCAACTCCGATTGGAGTTCACCCTGTGTGCTAGTTCCAAAACCTGATGGAAGGACTAGATTCTGTACAGATTATCGCAAAGTCAATGCTGTAACTAGAACTGATGTGTTTCCAATACCTAGGATTGATGATTGTATTGATAGTGTAGGGCAAGCAAAGTTTCTGACCAAGATTGATTTATTGAAGGGTTATTGGTGTGTGCCTTTAACTGAGAGGGCCAAGAGCATCTCTGCTTTTGCCACACCATCTGGATTGTACCAGTATGAAGTCCTGCCCTTTGGCATGAAAAATGCCCCAGCCACATTCCAAAGGATGATACAGTCTACAATCGCCGGATTGCCACACACAGGTGCATACATCGAAGACCTGATCACATGGAGCGACTCCTGGGAAGAACATCTAAAAGATGTAGAGACGTTGTTCCAGCGCCTGACCCAGGCTAACCTGACTGTTAACCTGAACAAGAGTGACTTTGGTTGTGCTACTGTCACCTATCTTGGCTACGTCATAGGCCAGGGTAAGGTGGCACCCATAAATGCTAAAGTCCAAGCCATCATGGACTTTCCAGTTCCTGACAACAAAAAAAGCTTTGCGCCGCTTCCTTGGAATGATCGGGTACTACCGCAAGTTCTGCAAGAACTTTGCTGAGATTGCTCTCAGTCTAACTAACCAACTGAAGAAAGGCGTAAAGTTCACCTGGGATGATGCATGCCAGAGAGCCTTCGATCACCTGAAGTCTCTGCTGTGTCACTTCCCCGTGCTCAAATCTCCTGACTTCAACAAACCGTTCTCCATCGCGGTCGATGCTAGCGACCAAGCTTGTGGATCTGTGCTCCTACAGAGAAGTGACTCTGATGACATTGAGCATCCCGTGGCATACTTCTCCAGGAAGTTCAATCGCCACCAAAGGAACTATTCCACAATAGAGAAGGAACTGTTGGCTCTGGTCCTGTCTTTACAACACTTTGAGGTTTATGTTTGTACAGGACAAAAGCCAATGATTGTGTACACTGACCACAATCCGTTAATGTTTTTGAGTAAGATGAAAAACAAGAATCGGAGGTTGTTGAATTGGAGTTTGATTTTACAGGAGTTTGACTTGGAAATTAAGCATGTGAAGGGTACAGACAATGTAATTGCTGATTGCTTATCTCGTGTTTGAATGTGTATATATATATCATGTGTTTGAATATTGTATGATATGTATATATAGACAAGTGTTCACTTAACCATTTTGTATTGAAAAGAAAAATTTTGCCTTTATGAGTCAAAATTTTTCCCTTTTGGAATGGAGGTGTAATGTGAATATAGGCCACTAGATGGCAGTATTTACCTTTTTTTTGTTAAGCTCAGACTGGAGTCATGTTTAGACATGTCCTGGACATGTCTGGGGCAAGTCTCAGAAAATTAAAAAAAAGAGGTCTAAATGTGGGTGGGGTCTGCAAAAGAGTATATAAGGAAAAGAATTGAGACAGTAAAGTAGTAGGAGAAATTGCAAGAAGATGACCAGACCTGCCATTCTGTTCAAGACCTCTGACGTTTCTTTTGTGGATTTCTTTGCCTGTGTTTGAGCATTTTCATCATCCAGGACATCACCAAGCCACCCCCACGAAAAGGGATTGTAAATATTTATGTTTTGTACATAATTCAATCTTGGTCTCTAGTTGTAGGTTGTCATTAGTCTTTGTCTTTGTTAAAAATTAAATGTGTTTTAGTTGTTAAAACTGTGTTTGTCAACCCTTGCTGTTGCTGTTGTGTTTTAAATGTAATAACAAATTGGGGCCATAACAGTACCTATTGCTAGTATCCTACCCAAATTTCTGCCGTTAAACGTTCAATATATCTCGAATTATACAGGGGATAATCCAGGAAAAACGCTTTACTGTATGTGTTAATTTAATTCAGATGTGCTGACTATATACAGCCTATTTCTTTAATCATCTTTTGAAAGATCGTCACGAACGGTCCATTCCGCTTCATCTCAGCTGCTGGACTAGACTTCGTCGCTAACTTCCGGGAACTATTGCGAGACTCCACGACCCGCCAATACTGTACATTATTGGTCCATTGGAGTGAACGGAGTTGATGCTACTCTCGCTACATGGCTCTGATTATTACTACGCAGCCTTCTTTAAATGCGGCCAATAAGAGGCATCTTTTTAAAAAAACATGTTACAATGTATATTTTTCCCTGCCTCCGCAGTCTCCCGTCCCTTCTCGTCTCACAACATATGCGCAAATAATTAGTCCAGTGAATCAGTAAAAATGCCAGCCAATTCATTTACTCAGGGTTCCCGCTGCCGCTCGTCATTTTCCTTATTGACGAATAAAATCCATCAGTGACGAGAAGAAAATTTCAAGCAGTAGTCACACTGGCGAATGTAATTGCTTCATGACAAATATAAATTCCACAAGACTGAACGTCAGTAAAGCGAGACCGCACACCGCTGTATTTTTTTTTCATCTTCAATGAACAGAGGAGGGAAAGACCAACTAGAGAGGGTTTGTTAGTGGAAAATACATCCAAAAGCACCCTCATTCAGTCTCCGTGAGTTCGATGTGTCAAATGCAGTTCGCAGTGTGAGAAAATACATACGCGGATAACAGCAGAAGCAGGAGCTCAAACATCCTCTCTAGTTTAGCCAGGAGAACAAGGTGTGTAAATGTCTATATGAGTGCTAAGCTACACGAACGCGATATTAGCAGAGCGTAAGCTATATGGCTAACGTTCGGCTGTGACTCCTTGGCTAGCGATACCAAACTAGCCTAGCCTCATGTTATATGCCGTATAACATTTGGGAACAAAACTCACTTCCAATATAACGCTGGTTATTGTAAGATCCCTATCTACCAGATCGAATCGAAGCACGGATTTTGGCGCCTCATTTTAGTGCCCCATAACTCAGCTTTAAAATACCAGAGTTGCCTTTTTTTATATTTTCTCATTATTGCTGGGAAGTGGGATGTTACCTTACAGGCAAAATAAACTAGTTGGTGTGCAATAGCCATTCAGCGCAGTCTTATTATTTCTGCGCTTTGTCATCTCAAGAAAAAAATATGCATGAAGCTGAACTCTTCGAATTACTTGTTAATTGTACCGTTTTATCTATCCTTTCCGTCTTTTTCAGTGGGTATGCGACTGAACTTCAGTGGCCACATGTTCACTTATCTACTGACATTCCTAACAGCCTATCTTTAGAGGTTTATTTATAAGGTTGATAAGTCTTCAAGATGAGGACTGATCATTCAACAGTGCGACTCCAAGATATGAAAATGAGCAATTTCCAGAAAAACCAACCCAGATGCAAGCATTGATTTCTCTGGGAGCGTATGAAAGTGATTATAAGGGCTAATACGGACACACTTCCAAGCAACTATGCAACTAGACAGACGCTTCAACTGCAGTGTGTACAATGGAGTTGGCTTGAGTCCTGTCCATCAGGCAAGCGCAGAAAATAAGTTATGGCTCTTCACGAACATCGCCCGTCACATCCAGCGACCTTTCTAGCATAAATCAGCGAAGCTCAAGGTTGGGGTGAAGTGGATTTAAACAATGCAGAAAGTAGATGTCCAGTCTTCATTGTGACCTTGCGTACACTGATTGCCCCCGGAAAATCATACAGAAATAAACAGCAAATAAATAAAAACAAACTAACGTTTTTTCTTGAAGCGCAATTGCTTAATAGCCCATGCTGACTGAGGACAGACCAGTAACCTGTAAGGCTCCCCTGTGAAAGAAGACTGGAGTGGATGAGGCTGCCACCACTGAGACCTTGTACGTTGTTAGATTCAGAATGGGTGGAAATCTGAAATGTTTAAGGAATGAAACCCAAAGTATGTGAGATTTCCATCTATTTTGATTCCAATAAATTGTTTGTGCACACGAATTTGAGCTCATCCAAAGTTCAATTTAGAACAAGTATTTGCCACTAACGTGTCTTTGCCCCCCGCCACAAAATGTCAAATCGTGTCAAAATGAACAGTGTCTCGGTGTGACCTTGAGAGTGACGCGAAGGTCACTAAAGTCGACTGGCGCCGGGGTATCACTCTAATACACATGAAATTGGAAGAAAATCCGTCAATTGGTTCTTGAGATATCTCGCTGACAAGGCTATCAGCGTGAAAATCCACAATCTCTCGGTGTGACCTTGAGAATGGCACAAAGGTCACCAAAATCAACTGGCGCCGGGATATCACACTAATACATGTTGACATCAAATTTGAAGAAAATCCGTCAATTGGTTCTTGAGATATCTTGCTGACAAGGCTATCAGTGTGAAAATCCGCAATCTCTCGGTGTGACCTTGAGAATGGTGCGAAGGTCACCAAAATCGAATGGCGCCGGGGTATCAGAGTAGTATACGTTGACATAAGATTTGAAGTAAATCTGTCGATTATTTCTTGAGATATCTCGCTGACAAGGCTATCAGTGTGAAAATCCGCAATCTCTCAGTGTGACCTTGAGAGTGGCGCGAAGGTCACCGAAATTGACTGGCGCCAGGGTATCACAGTAATACATGTTGAATTAAGATTTGAAGTGAATTTGTAGATTCTTTCTTGATATCTCGCTGACAAGGCTATCAGTGTGAAAATCCACAATCTCTCGGTGTGACCTTGAGAATGACGCGAAGGTCACCGAAATCGACTGGCGCCGGGGTGTGACACTAATACATGTTGACATAAAATCTGAAGTAAATCCGTCGATTAGTTCTTGAGATATCTCGCTGACAAGGCTATCAGTGTGAGAATCCACAATGTCTCGGTGTGACCTTGAGAATGGCGAGAAGGTCACCAAAATCGACTGGCGCTGGGGTATCACACTAATACATGTTGACATAAAGTTTGAAGAGAATCCGTCAATTCGTTCTTGAGATATCTCGCTGACAAAGATTCGGGACGTACGTACGTACAGACGGACGGACGGTCGTGAATACTATGTCCCGCCAGTTGATGGAAATCTCAGAAGTTTAACATTCTAAATAAACATTTCAGAATTCCATTAATCCTGATTCTGACAGCACAAAATTTCTCACCCCATCTCTTATAACATTTTTTGTCATGCCTCTTCATTACACAGTTGATACCCTTAAAGGGTGTGTCCCTTAATTATGGGATGCCTAAAATGGTTATATTAATAAAACTGTGAAGAGAAAAATCAAGAAATAAACGGTTTAAAGGAATTCCTAATTCCACTCTTTAGAATAAATTCCATGTTAAAAGCTCAAAAGAGGATTAATTTATCTTTTATAGAGCTATTGCCCGCTATTCAAGGCTGGATGGGACTGAAGGCGAAATCATATCAACTATCAAACGAATAATGGAGAGGCCTGTTTGTGCACAAATATTTGAGGTTTGACTTCTTCCTTGTACATTCTGTCGGCACTTAATATGCTTTAAAGATTTTTTTTTTTTTGAAGTTATGTCAAGTCCATGAGTAACGAATAAAAAAAATTAAGACTAAGGTAAGGTGAAGAATATTTTTTTGACTGTATCTTTCGAGGAAAAACGTGAAGAATATTTTTCAAAACCCAGGGGGAACCCTGTCTATTATAAAGTTCTCCTATGCAGATTGCAAAGAATCTATATGTTAAGATTCTGCCTTTTGTGTGTTGTCCGGTGCTCATTTGTGCTTGTGCTTTACCTTCGGTTAATATTTTCAGCCTTCAGTTCTGCCGTCTGACGATCCACTCCCAGTCTGCATTCTGTGATGTCGCCAGACAGCCTTCAGCATGCCTGCGTCTCGTCGTCCAATCCTGTTTTCTCTTTTGGTTTCGGCTCTGGTAGTTCATTCATTGCTTCCAGCTGTGTTTAGTTCTGGGTCTCGCGAAACTCTGAGTGAATGCGTTCTCTGATAGGATATTACTAACCCGTACTAACCGGCACTTATTCGAGGGTGATTGTAAATATTTCATCACGTAGTATTAACCTTAAATAATGATTTTTCGCATAATTTTATGTTAGCTATAGCAAGTTCCAAGTCTCCTTTGATATATCATGACGTTCATTTTCGTGAATTATGGTCCCATATAAACTAGAATAAAGTATAAAGCCAGAATATGCTTCTGGGCCGTGGCTATCCTCTGTTCCTCGTCCCATACGGTCAGATCCAGAGCCACGTTCCTCCCCGCATCTTCGATATACGCTCTCCACTAGAAATCAGATCCGGTTTCCACAACATGGCGCAATTCAAATGGCCAAAATCGAGGCTTCCTTTATTGTATGCTGAAACCAATGGGTGACGTCACAGTAGCTTCATCCATTTTTACAGTCTATGGTATGCAGTAACATTTACAATATCCAGAGCATACAGTGAATAGTTTACACTGTGTTTAAATCTTTACTTTAATCTTTGGCACTTGTTCTGTTACTAAGCCTCGTTCACCCATAGTTTGGTAAAATGTTTTGCAGTTTATAAGTTATGCAAATAAATCTGCTCAAGAGGAACAAAGAGAATATTGATGTTGATTATTTTATAACTGCAATGTTTCACAGTGTTTTGGTATTGCAAATAATTTCATAAGAGAATTCTTGCTTCATTATTACAAAAATTTGCTTTATGACTGGTCATTTTAGTTTTTTTTTAATGCCCGCGGAAAATCAACTTTCAAGCTGCAGAGTCAATAATTTCTCTCCGCAGAATCAGGATTGTTCTCCGCGGAATCAACACTTTTTCTCCGCAGATTCCTGGTGGGACTACCTGATAGCAGACTGACCTCTTTCAGACGTAATGAACTGGTCCTAACCTGGTCCTAACCTGTCGTCTATATGAGACCAAAAATGTTCTCACTTTTTATATGACCATTACATGACGTATTTTTTACATCAATTTTTTACCACTTTTTCTACATCGTTTTAAGTCTAGAATAATACGTATTTTTTACGTCATTTATTTACCACTTTTTCCATGTCTTTTTAAGACCACATTACGTGTTTTTTTTTACGTCTAATTATTTACCACCTTAAGAAATTATGTCAATTATCATGTGGCTACCACCGCAGGAAATAAGTTTCATTTAATAATTCATTTCCTTTCTTGTTTCTTGAAATTTCAAAAAGGGAAATTTATTTTGGGATGGTCCCGCAATGCGACTTTTTTTCCCCCAGGTGAGTGCGTAATTAATGAAACTTTATACCATATTTTCTTGCGCGAAGTCTCGTGATTCACGATATTAGCTGCGCAGCAGTTTCAGTCTACTCCTCGAGCAGACGCGCACCGCCCGCCCTGTACTCAGCTGGGCAAAAAAAAAAATACGCGCTTCGGATGCGAATTTTTTTTCCTAACCCGTATATCCATTGCACCCGCTATTCGCCTCCTGATTAGTCGATAGGTTGACGTCATCATGATCATGAAATGAAAATGGCTGCGTCCACACTTCATCACTTCGGATGTGAAGAATTGTTTATCAACGAGTTTCCTGAACTAAATGTACGTTTTTACAATCAGAAACACGTCAGGTTTGAAAAATTATCGATTTTGGATGTTATATGACATGTTTTTTTGCAGGAAATTGCGAGTTTACAGGCCTCTTCCAGTGCTGCATATCACTGGCACTGTGCGTTTGCTGATGGCGCATGCATTGATATGGCATGTATGGGATGCATATAGGCCTACAAGGCTCAAGTCAATCAATTTTGTGTTGAAAGGCCACCCATTTTAAAAATTTGAACCGCTCTACAACAATCTATAGTCATCTCTAATTGTAAGGCGAATGCTCGGCCAATCCATTGAAGACAATCGACCAATCAGGAGCCGAATAGCGGGTGCAGTGGATATATGAGTTAGGAAAAAAAAAAATCCACGCCCTGGAAATGGTTTAGCTGAAAGTTGAAATAAAAAAATGAAATATATTCTGTGAAGGATGTTGAGGTAACTTTTTCTGTTTTGGCTGTTACTGTTTGCATTTGTTTTGTTTTTTTTCCCCCCTTTTTTTTACACTTCAACAATCATTATGTTTTCAATCTTCTCATTGTACCATTATTTAGCTTAAATTTTTGGGGTACATTTCTCTTAAACAGAACTGACTTCTCGGATGATTGCCATGTTAAAATCCCTTGGTTACTTGAGGTGTGTATCTAAGTTGTATGCAGTTTAATGTGTAGTAGTTTTCTCTCATACATGCATGTTAATCTTGCTTGAGTTATGAACTAAAAATAAGTAATAAGCTCGCGTTTTACTCTTAATATGATGCATTTTCATTATTGCAATATCGGATATTAAGTTAGTCAAATCTATTGACATATTTTCCAATTTTCTTGACCAATTTTCTTTGCCTTTACACAAATGTGCTTCCATTCTGTTATCATATTTTGCAACATGTTTTGTGTAGTGACATTGTGTAAAACTTGCTGGCAAGAATAATGTCATCTCATTTGATATCTGTGTTAAGAGCAAAGAAATGTACAAAATGTGCAACAAGATACCTTGTATCTGATCAAAGTTTATTATTCCCCGCCAACACGAAGTGGGAGGGGGATATCGGTTTGACCTCCGTCCGTCCGTCCGAGATAAAGGGGACTGCTTTACTCAGAAACTATTACAGATACAGTAACCAAATTTGGTGTGTAGCTTCAGATCATAAAGGCCTTGATGGAGTTAGAAAATATGAAGCGCATGATTGGCGGGGGATGTTGTAGACCATGTCGACTTGTTGTACTATAAATGTGCAGCTGAAATTGGTACATATGTATTAGTATTGCCAAAATGTTTTCTCTTATTGTACAGTACTGACTTAACAATGATAAAATAAAGACGTCCATTTTTTACCAATATGACAAAAGTATGACGTGATATTTACCAGTATGAGGGCTTGTTTTTGGTCTCAAAAATGTCATAACAATGTCTATTTTTTACCAATATGACAAAAAATGATGTCAAAAAAGGACAAATTTTTTCACGTCTTGTGCTGTTGCAAACTGATGTCTTAAAGACGTAAATATATGACTTAAATAAGATGTCTATTTTTTACCAATATGACAAAAGTATGACGTGATATTTACCAGTATGAGGGCTTGTTTTTGGTCTCAAAGACGTCATAGAGATGCCTATTTTTTACCAATATGACAAAATATGACGTCAAAAAAGGACGTCTTTTTTCACATCTTGTGATGTTGCAAACTGATGTCTTAAAGACGTAAATATATGACATAAATAAGATGTCTATTTTTTACCAATATGACAAAAGTATGACGTGATATTTACCAGTAGGAGAGCTTGTTTTTGGTCTCAAAGACGTCATGAAGATGTCTATTTTTTTACCAATATGACAAAATATGACGTCAAAAAAGGACATCTTTTTTATGTCTTGTGCTGTTGCAAACTGATGTCTTAAAGACGTAAATATATGACAGGTCGTAAAAATGACGTCTACAGGACGTAATTTTTGCCAGTTTCTGCTATCAGGGTGGTTTCAGTTTAAAATGACAGGGCTTATACCATTGCATTCTGTGGACTTTCCTCTTTTATTTGGGGTATCGTTTTCATGCATAGCATGAATTCAGCAGAAATTCTGGCGATTCAGCGCTGATATGATATTATCCTATGTTTTGCTGCATGCTTTTTTACTTGCTTGGTGCTTGAATTGTGTTCGGTTGAGGTAAAAATGTTTTACATGAGCTTTTGGCCAAGTCTCTATGCGAAATGTGGATATGCCGCTTGAGAATGTCGGGATTTGGAAAAATGCTGTATTTATAATGCGTAATAACCGGCCCCGGTATCGGGCCGTAGTTCTTAAGGGGTTAATTGCATTTCAATTTTTTTTGTCACATAGTTAACCATATTCAATCATCACCAATATCGAATAACGCTTTATGTGATCACACTTTCACACTCTCACTCTCCCACTCTCCTCACCCAGTTTGTAAATACTTTAACAACTCCAGCTCAGTACTAAACTTGCACTTCATATAACTGAATGAGCTCATACAGCACTCGGCAGCCCAGCCATGTACTCGATTGCACATAGTCTTGTTAACATAGGTCCAGGTAGGTTTGGATTGCTTTTTCCCCTTAATAAATGAAATCATCATTACCTGGCCCCTCCCCTAGGGGGCCAGATTAAGCAATGATCATGTCTGTGTGTGTGTGTGTGTGTGTGTGTGTGTGTGTGTGTGTGTGTGTGTGTTTCTGTCAGTCTGTCTGTCAGCCCGTGGCTGGGGCCAGGTCTGCTATCTCTGATTGCCTTGTTTAGAAAATGCATTTTGTATTGACTCGGGTTATCTTTTTCTTATATTAAAATTAGTTTGATGATCTGAAACATATAAGTGTGAAAAATATGCAATAAAGAAAGAAATTGTGAAGGGGGCAAATACTTTCTCACGGCACTGTATATTCAACATAAAATTCTAGGATATACTTTGAAACTCGAATTTTCCAGCTTTCTACACGTGATTTTATCATTTCTTAAAGTTAAAAAAAACCTTTTAAAATCATGCATGATATAACATAACTGATACATTGATCTAAAAGGTCCTGCACGTTTATTCAGATTGAAATAAAAAATAGCGGGTATATATTTCGACTCTGACTGTTTTAAAAACAAAGACATTGCAAATAATTTAACAAACTAATGTTGTACTGAAATTTATGAAAATGGTTTATCTATAATCGAGTATATTGGAATTATTTAATCTATTTTTTGTTACTCATTTCCAAGACTGGATGAAACATATTACAAAAAAAAAAACATTTATAAGTGATAAATGCGGAGCATTATCAGATACAAAATACAGAAAATATTTAACATGGCCATGCCCTTGGGTAGGTATTACTTATGGTGAGGAAAGTAGGATCTGTAGCCATTGAGAATAATTAGAAGGAAAGAAAACCAACGGAATGAGAATACTTTGGATACTCTACAACCATCCTTATTTTGCATCATTTTTCATCTTTCTACTCAAATCGTGCCAAAATAATTTAATCTTTCTTTCGTTTTCCTTTACGCACACTTATTCACTGCATGCACCGCTATTTTCAGCATGCTTTCACCATCGCATTATTTTCCAGTTTTAACACTTCTTGCTTAAATTTTTTTGCTTTAAAACACTATCTTTACCAACATGTCGCAAATAACTTTAAAACACTCTCCGAATTTAAACTCTCTTTCGTTAGCCCATGACCAACAAAACGCTTGAAATAAAGTTTTACCACTTATCACTTTCACTTCCCCAACCACTCAAATAATACACGGTTAAAAAGCAGAAAACTAACACAATTAAATGAATGCATTAAAAGGTTTATCCCCACCAAAAAAAAAAACATCAAAAAAATAAAAAACATAAAACACGCTTAAATATATAAAATTCTGTACCACACCACAGATAAAAGGGAAGGGAGGCTTGGGGACGGTGCTGAATCACTCACACGCAGCCTGGAGAGAGAGAGAGAGAGAGAGAGAGAGAGAGAGAGAGAGAGAGGGAAGGGGGATGAGGAGAAGGGGGGTAATACAGAAAAACTATAATAACCTCATTAAAAATGAACTCATTTGAACTCATCGACTCATCAAAAAGCCATCAATCATTTTGTTGACAGAAGGCGCATGATATTATCTCTCCATGGACATTTATCTCTCCAAGCCTAAGAAGACCGTAGCGAAGGAATAGAGGGCGTGAGGGAGCATTGTATCTCGCGTACAACATAGCTCGTAACATCTTCTTTTGTAGACTTTCAAGTTTTGTAAGATGACTGGGGAAGTGTTGCACCATATGTCATTGCAGTAGTTGATATTCGGCTCAAACAGGGTCTTGTAGAGGGTTAGGACAGCATATAGTGGGAGGCAATATCTTATTTTGAAGAATAGACTAATGTATTTGGATAATTCAGATAATGTGCTGCACACGAGAAAGATCTGGGAGTGATTGTTGACCAAACCTCTAGCCACTGCCGTAGCAGTTAAAAAAGCCAATCAGATGCTGGGATACATCGCCAAAAGTATTGAGTACAAATCTAAGGAGGTGATGCTTCTTTTGTACAACACGTTCGTTAGACCACATCTGGAGTATTGTGTACAGTTCTGGGGACCATACTTTAAGAAAGATATAGAGGCTCTAGAGAAAGTTCAGAGAAGAGCCACCAAGCTTATTCCAGGTATTAAAGATGAAAGCTACGAGAAGAGGCTGAAGATCCTTAATCTCTTTAGTCTTAGGAAAAGGAGACTCAGGGGTGATTTGATTGAGGTCTTTAAATATGTTAAAGGGATTAACAAAGTGAATCATGTAGGATTCCTTCGACCAGTTGTGAGTAGAACTCGGGGTGTAATGTGAATATAGGCCACTAGATGATTTACCTTTTTTTGTTAAGCCCAGACTGGAGCTAGGTTTGGACATGTTCTGGGCATGTCTGGGGCAAAAAATAGGTCTAAATGTGGGTGGGGTTTGCAAAAGAGTATATAAAGAGGGAGAATTGAGACAGTAAAGTAGTAGGAGAAATTGCAAGGAGAAGGATACATGTGACCAGACCTGTCATTCTGTTTAAGACCTGTGAAGCTTATAGTGGATTTTTGCCTGTGTTAGAGCATTTTCCTCACCCAGGACATCACCAAGGAACCCAAACAAAAGGGACTGTAAATATTTCTGTTTTTCTTGTTAATCAATCTTGGTCATTAGATTACTCAGTAGATTAGTTAGTTGTTAGTTGTTTTTGTAAATTAAATGTGTTTAAGTTTTAAAATTGTGTTTGTCATCCCTTGCTATTGTGGATGTTGTAAATGTAATAACAAATTGGGGCCATAACAGGGGTCACAAATGGAAGTTGACCAAAGGTAAATTTAGCACTGATATTCGGAAATATTTCTTCACCCAAAGAGTAATTTCAATGTGGAATAGCTTGCCTGACCAGATTGTTGAGGCAGAGACCTTGGGGGTTTTCAAGAGCAGGCTTGACTTAAAGCTAGATACCATTGAGTCATTCAGTATCTGAAGGGATATATTCACAATAGAATAAAGAAACTGGTGAGCTTAGTTGGGCTGAAAGGCCTGTTCTTGCCATTCATGTTATGTTATGTTATGTTTTGTTTTCTTTTTCATTGCCACCTAGAGAATATGCAGTAATTTTTGAAGCTATTCTGTCTGGTGTCAGGATGCTACTTGAAGGTCCTTTTCAGTCGATTTGAATCCTTCTTCTCTGTTTGTAGATAAGTCTTTGGTAAGCAACAAATTTACTGGTAAGAAAATCAGATCTATTCTGCTCAAACCGAGCATTTCTACCCCCGTATGTATAAGTTCTTGAAATAAAAAATTTGAAAATATTGATTGGTTTAGATTTTGGTCTCTTAGAAAGCAATTTATCATCACAAATAAAGTAGCTGAAATCTCTCTTAAGATCATTCATTAATGTTATCCCTGCAACTATCTCTTATCTAAATTTTCCCCTCACATTTCTTCTGATTGCTCTTTCTGTAATTCTTTCACTGAAATAACTGACCATTTGTTTTGGGAATGTGCTTACACCAAGGTTTTCTGGATTGATTTTTATGAATTTATTAAAAGGAACATTCTCAAAGACTTTAATTTAACATGAAAATAATTTATTTCGGTGCTCCTAAAGACCTTGATGTCACTAAAACTTGTTTCTTTTTCTAGCTAAATTCTTCATTCATAAATGAACATTTTTACAAAGAAGCCTTTCTTTTTTATTTTTATTAATGGACCTATGCACTACTTATCTTCTGTCGAATTTTCACTTTGCCCTCTAGCTATTAATGCGTGTTTGTAATGTGCTATTCATAAAATTACGTAGCCTCTTGTCTGTTCAAATGATTTGCCTGTACTTGTACGGGTATTTACTTGTAACAGAGCTTTTAATTAAAAAATGCATCTGCACGATGAGCAGAAACCACGTAAAAAAAAAACTCCACTTTGCAAGGCGTTTTTAAAATATCTGTTTTGTGACCATATAAAAACAGCTTTGGGTCATTGAAATATTTTCAGAGTGGCACAGAGATTAGTTCTTTTTTATGTATTTCAGCACTTTAGTTTGGGGGATTTGCTACTGACTGGAGATCAGTTGAAACTAATTTTTCATATTTACATGAGGCCTGTCTTCTCACAGTGCTTTGTTGTTCCTTTCTCTGATTTCACTGAATACTTAAGTCATGATAATTAATACATGTGTACAAGGCCCAGAGTGAAATCAGTCAGTCAATACACTACTGTGGTTGAAGGTTTTTATTTTTACTATTCAAAGGTAAAATAAAGATAGGTTCCTCTCTCCCTTCAGATTTATTTATTTATTCTTCTCACACACATATACCTTATCTCTTGTGCATGACTGAAGTTTTGGGAGTCGTGTGAATCAGACCTCCCAGAGAAGCTATAAAAAGTCTTTCAGAGGGAGCCTGAAAACATAGAAACATTAATAAAGATAGTTACTGGGTATGTAACTCCAGTTATACAAGTATGGGCTCTGCCCTCTAACAGCTCTGCTAGTGCCACAAAGGGTGGAGCCTAGATGAGTTCCTGCCCAGCTGTCCTCATTTGTAGGAGGGGGAGTATCCTGGCATCAATTCCGGTCCAGTTCCTTGCCTAGAGCAGCATTCAATGCAGCCTCAGAAAAGGAACCAGCCGTCATATCCCTGAGATAAAATCAAACGCAGGGGGATGGTGACGACTAGGAGCAGCAGCACAGATGTCACCAACAGCAACACCCCTATACAAGGCCGCAGAGGCTGCCAAACCCCTTGTTGAATGAGCATGCGGCCCCGTTGGGGCAATGCTTCCCATTGTGACGTAAGCCTCAGAGATTGCGTCGCACAGCCAGTGAACCAGACGCTGAGTTGATCCAGGTCGACCAGATGCAGGTACGCCATAACAAATGAACAGCTATTCTGTCTTATGACTTGCCGATGTATGACAACCATTGCAGGCCAAGGTCCTTACTGGGAAAATCAAGTGTAACCGGCTATCTTCCTCAGAAGTATGAGCCAGAGGATGAAACGCTGCCAAGACCACTGTCCTAGAACTGAAGGACGTTGTAATGTTCTTAGGCATGAATGCCAGGTTAGGATGCAGGATAGCCTTATCCGCACTCAAAAGCAGACATTGTGGGTTTACTGACAAGGCTCACAAGTCCATTACTCTCTTTGCAGAAGACAGCACCACCAGCAGAGCTGTCTCAAGGACAAAAGACACATGGAAACATTGTCTAATGGCTCAAATGGTGGCTTACAAAGACCGTCAAGGGCTATGTAGAGATCCCACTGCAGCACTGTGGCCCACCGCGGTGGCCACAGCCGCAAAGCGCCCATTAAAAATTGCGGCAAAAGGGGCTTGCAAGAACACAGGAGCCCCCTGCAGTCCTCCATGACATGCAGAGATAGCGGCTGCATACACCCTCACAGTGGACACAGCCCTGCCAGAATCCAAAAGATATTGCAGGAAACTGATGTGAACTCAGGGGTTATGGTTCTCAGGTCTCGCGCAATGAGCGTGATTGTCACTCATTTCAGTCGGATGTCACACACTTGCGCCATACACAGTATTTCTCACGCAAAAAAAAAAAAATGAAAACAATTTAGCACCGTTATAACTGTGGAAACCGGCAGGAATCAAACACGTCTCCCCTGGAGTCCTCGTTGGCAGCTTGCCATCTGCCAGCCAAAAAAAGGAATGGGGCTACAAAATAGCCAATCAGATAATAGCACTATTGTATCTGGGTAAGATTTAGGGCAACAACCATTGGGAAAAAACACAGTTATCCTGGAATTACTAACGTGATCTTGCCACAAAAACGTTCTGAAAGCTGCATTCACCCACGGTGGAAAACAGGGGTATCAAGCACCGCCGTTCTTTCCTAAACAATCTCATATTACAATGTGCACATGGTTGTTTCTGTCAAGACAAACCATACGCTATTCGTTTGCAGCAAAGACGACGGAAGAGAAAAAAATTTTTTGAGGAAAATTTGTGAATATTTTACTGGAAAATGCATCAAACTTTGCAAGCATGCAGCTTGAAAGACCGCGTAGAGGGCCAAAACTGCGTAGGTTTTCAGTTAACAGCGTAGCGGCCCCCTCCGCTGAAATACGCCGGTGAGAACTGGTGAGAGCGCCGATATGTGAAGAAGGAGCCAGTCGTCCAAGTAGTGTAGGACTCGCATCCTCCCCTCCGCAACGGTTCCAAGGCCAAGTCCACTCACTTGGAGAACGTTTGGCGCGAGAGTGAAAGCCCAAAAGACAATCTGGAGTACTGAAAAACACAACAAAGCGTAAGAATTTCTGATGGTGACGCCGGATAGCCACATGAAAGTATGCATCCTTCAGGTCGACTGATACACACCAGTCGCCCGGCTGGACTGCTTTCAACAGCTGCTGGACTGTCAGCATTTTGAGGGGCTTCCGTCAGGCTCGTGCACAGGATTCTAGAAGGGCTATTGCCCACATTCATGAAAAGGGCACCTTGCCTGCGCACAGCTGAATGTATTTTTTTTACTTGATTTGAAGAGTTTGTGGGATACTCATCGTGCTATTGACTAATACGCCGAAACCAAGAAGTTGTGTTTGCTGCCATTGCTGCGGTCCAAACGTCACTGTTAATTAACGGATGTCTATGGAGTGCGCCAATGGCACTTTATTTTAGCCCTCTCTATTTACAAGATTTTCTTTTTCTGAACTCACCTGCGGGGAAAAACTGTGCTGTGTTCGGCTGCTCAGATAGCAGTGGGAATATTCAAATTTAGAATACCAGTATAGATGAAATCCACACAACTTTGGCACATAGTGACTGCCCCAGTTTAGCACCATATTCACTGCACAGATTCTGTGCAAAGGAGGACGACGTTCGCCAGCAGATAGCAGTCCTAAGCTGCTGAGGTGAATGTTTTCGCCACCTGTTAGTGCTAATACCGTGGTAAGACACAGTGCTGCATTAGTAACGCATCTATTTGAATATCTTATTTGACCGTCAATATAAAATAGTCCGGAACAAGAACAAGAACAGGCTTAACGGAATAGTGAGGATGTGTGGCAGAATTGTGGGGACAAATTTAGAGGAGCCCATTGTCCTGTATAGGGCCAGGGCTACCAGGAAAGCAGAAAGCATCCTGACTAATCCCAGTCACCCGCTGGCCTGCCAATACAGGCTACTGCCTTCTGGTCGCAGGTACATTGTCATGGTTCTGGTTTTTGGTCATGTTTTATGTGCTGGTTTTGTGTTCATGATTATTGTCTTTTATTTATTCTTTTTGATTATTGTAACTTTCAGGTTTTTAGTTCATTCCATGTTTCAGTTCCATTGCACTTGTCTCCCCTTTCTTGTGATCTAGTTGTTTCAGTCCGTCTTCCCCGTCTGCATGCTCACTGACTTCGGGTGATTTAAATTAAGTCCGGTGTTTAAAATATTCCTTCGTATCTCGTTTTCTTCCTTCACACTTCTGTTCTGATTACTAACAAGACTAACATTTGTATTTTGTATTATAGTCTACTAACACAACTAACCATGTATATATATTCGATTACTAAATTACTAATGAGCACTCTAGTTTAAGTTGTAAAGCTGCACCGCAACTAATAGACTAATTACCTCTCCGCAATCGCCCTGTTCTATTCTCCGCCACTTGTCTATCGCTGTCCTCTCCCTGAGCTTCAGCGAGAATCTCTTGCACGTGCTTAATCACTCTCCTGCGCTTGTTATCTGTGCACGTAGAACTCCAGGACCGGAGCTGTTTAAATGTCATAGGCTGTTTGTGGGATTCCCGTTCGTATTTTGTCTCTCGCCAATTTTCGTGGTTAGGGTTTCCCTCATGTGTTTCTCCCGATGTAATTAGCCTCATTCCCCACAGCTGATCTCTGTATAACATGTGACCATTCCTGTGTGTATATTAGGAGTCTTTTCACTCACAGCTCTTGTCATAACGTTGATCAATATTTCTTTGTGCAGAGCTCCTCGTATGCCATTGATTATTGTTTCGCTTCTACTGGATAGTCCGACCTTGATTCTTGCCATTGCCCTTTTTGTACTGTTTTTGTCTTTCTGGATTTCGACCTATTTTTGTATGACCATGAATTTTGTGTTTGGATGCCCTGTGTATGACTATTGGCTTTGCCCATCGACTACGACTTTTTGCCTTTCGTCTTTGTACCTCTGCCCATCTGTCTTACTGGTTCTGACCCTGGCCTGTCTAGTCGATACTGTTTTTGGATTTCGTATTGTGGCTTGGCAATTCCTGTGTTTTCCGGCTTTGACTCGGACCCCATTAAAGGCATACTTTTTTTTTGATTACACTGCCTCGTGAATGGTTCCTGAACGGTACCTCGCATGATAGCAAAGGTCAGAATGAACAGATTTAAAAATTCGTTTGTACCCAGCCAACATGTCTATCTGGGGCCCATAAGGGTTAAATTTGGGCTGCAGATAAGGGTCCCAAGTGGGTTTGTCCGCAGTTTCCATGGTGGCCCCACCTGCGTTTGCCCATATGGGTTTCAAGTTGGTTCTGACTGGGTTTCAGATAGGGCCCAACTTGGTGAGTTATACACGACCCATGTAGGCCCCACTTGTTTGTCCATATGGGCACAAAGATGGATTAGACTGGACTTTAAATGGGCCTCAACCGGGCAGTTTATCTGAGACCCATTTAGGCCCCAGCTGGTTGACTTTAAGAGGGATCTGACTGGGCTCTAAGTAGGACCCAAGTGGAAGACTTTTATGAGACCCATGTAAGCCCCAAGTGTGTGCCTCCATTTGGTCTTGAAATGAGCTCAGGCTGGGCTTTAGGTGGGTCCTAAGTGGGTGAGTTCTATTAGACCCATGTAGGCTCCACCTGTGTGTTCCGATGTGAGTTTGAGGGATTTTACTAGTTCAGGCTCAAATAAAGTGAATTTGTACACATGGAGCAGGGGATAACATTATATACATTTTACAATGTGTATATTTGTGTAGTCTTGTCTGACATAAACGAGATTATGGAACGTATTTGTGTTGTGATGCTGCCAAGAGAGCTGGGACACGGGGTTGGAGGCGTTGATGCTGCAAGGTTGGATTTTGGTCAAGGGACACTACTTGGAAGGCAGAGAGCCTCCATTCTCCCCATAACAAGTCATTTAGTCATCACAATTACTCCACAGCCATTTGATATATTAACTATTTAAATTTAATAAAGGATCAAAGTTGCTTAGTTCATCTTCAACTAAATACAAAAAAATAATGCAACAATTTAGCCACAAAAACCACAACATAAAGTTGTATTTTAATCAATGTTACAGTTGCTTTGAACATAAAAATTTGAGTTGCACTTTTTTTTTTTTTTAATCTTGCTTTAAACATAACACATTTGAGATGTACTTTTTTAGGAAAACCCAGTAAAAGAAACCCAATAAAACTTGTCATTTTTTCTCATCTCGTTTATTATGGCGTAATGGGATTACACCATAGATTATTAAACTTCACATAGCGGATCATTCACTGGGCTTGCTTGGCATTTTTAGCACAAATTAATTGTTTAAGCGCTAGGGAATTAAAACCGAAAGCTGAATGGCTGAGTTGAATGAATGGCGTTTATGTTCACGCAGCTTTGAAATTTGTATATTGCGATGTGCGACATCATATGTGAATTCACTTTCCCCAAATAATTTATTCAGTAAGTTCTTTGATTAGTTATTATGTTATTTAGCATAGGCTATATAACATTGTTCAAATCAAGTGAACTTCTCCTAGTTCATTCTGTATTGCGGTTTCAAAGGAAAAACAAAGCAACTGTAACCAATTTTAGTGATGTAAAAGTGAATTACAGTATGATAACTAACTTGGATTTGTACTAGGACACTGGCCAGGATAAGAAGACACCAAATCTGTAAGGGGCCAAAGTATTGAGCAGCAACAATGAGTCGTACACAGGAACAACTGTTGAGTAAACACTCTTGTATTGTTACAGTAAGTAGAGAGAAATGTCCAGTTTATACGACAATATAACACAATAAATCGGATTATCAGAGAAAATGAAGTGTGCACACTCAAATAAAATGAAATTATCCGTTGGGGCCCTTTAAACAAGAGTTGTTGCAGCTGGTCAGTAGTGTGACTATTGTAGTGTGAATGCATGTGTAAGGGTATATACGCGTTTCCTTCGTGGTGATTTTTTCCTCAAAGTGGTTGGCTTGCCATCAGTCACGACCAGGATCTCGTCCTGGCCCTCCTCTCAAAACCTGACCTATAAACAAGGTCATATAATTTACATTCTATTCAGTCTACCATCAAATGCATCAATAAAAGTTTAAATGTCAAAAAATAAAAATATTGCATCAAACCTCATGTATAAATCTTAAATTTTGTTAAATCACAAGACTCAAAGTTTCCGTCTTTTTTCTGAGTTGTACAACATTCAATTTTCAAGTGTATCAAACATGAGAACTAAACATTCAAATAGTTGCCTATTTATCTGTTCATGTAACCAGTGTTCAGCAATGCCCATGGTAAGTAACCATCAACACACACACACACACACACATATATATATATATATATATATATACACACCGCAACCATATCAAAACCATGTACAAATAACATAACAGTAGCATGAGCTCATTGTAGAGGTATCCAGAAAGTGTGCTTAATTTACTCTTACACAATAGGTCTTTTTGTTTAAGAGATTCTGCACCAAAACTTTCCTTCTAGTCACTTTAAACTCAACTGAGATAAATTTAATCCCTTTAATACACAGAATTTACAAAATAAAAATATTATTTCACTCTCATCATATGATTGATGAAATTATTCATTGTTAAATTGGCAATAGGAAACAAAACAAACTTTAACTTTAAACTCCCTTTAACATGTACATCAGCATAAAATAACTGGCATCATATATGCGCAATGTTCGGAAATAATGCACCACCATTCACCCCAGCGCACGGAGGAACAATCAGTAAACTAGATTCAGAGCAGCTAAAAACACGGTTCTCACCGTTGCTCTGTGCACCATAGTCAAGCACGCCGATGTCGGAGCTGCAGCGGCTCTCTGGATGGATGTGAATGGTTAGCCGACGTTATTTCTCTACTTCGTTCGGTTGCACGGCTCCGGATCTCCCGCAAGTAAGCGCGCCGACTCCCTTCGCTCTCCTCCCGCAGTTCAACTCGGGGGTTATTTCCCTTTTTCTGATTTTTTTTTCTGTTCTCTCAGCAGTAGCTGCCTCCATTCCCGTGGCTGAGATGAGGAAAAAAAAAAAGGTCGGAAGAGCAAGGTTGAACCTGGTTGTTCACAGCATAGACATATATACATAGACGCCGCATTGACTGCTGCCGCCCACTAGAGCGACGTGCCTACAGGGCGGCCATCTTGGAACAGGACCACTCGCTCCTACAGTGCATTACGTCTATGAAGAAATGATGCGCCTACACAATAAAAATGTTCATAAATCGCTTATTTGTCAAGCTATTTTCACGGGGTTTGTTTATCAAACATCAGACCAGATAGACAGACAGAAATAAAACAAAAATAACCCAAAAAACGTTCAGGTGTGTTCAGGTCTTTATTGCTTGAAGGCTATTACATTTGAGTACCTTCTTTTTTGTCTTCTTATTATGATTATTATTATTACTATTATATGTTAATATTATTACGGTTATTTTTATTGTTATTCCAATTATATTATTATTATAACATCAACATCATTATTATTGTTGTTATTTAATATTACTATTATACTATTTTTGTTATTATTATAATTACATCACTCACACCACCCCCTGATCATTTTTATCATCTCTATGAACAAAGTGATTTGATTGGCTCCAAATATTCAAACTAAACAGGCACTTTGAATTATCAGGGGGTTAAGTAGTAAAACTTGAAAATATTCAAGGAAAGAACAAGAACATGAACTCACCCCTCCAAACAAACTATTTATTTGAGTATTTACAACCTGTCCTGAATTGGAGCTAAAACCCCTGAAAGAGAACTGTTTTGCACAATTTCTTTCTTGTGCTGCCACTCTGGTATTTGAGTGATGTGAGTTTTGCAATGTGGTGCAGCCTAATTTTGAGGAACACAGACACCACTAGTTTCAGCAGGTCAGAATGGTGGTTGTCAATGCCAAATTGTGTGTCTTCAGTGTGTTCCCCGAGCAAAAATACATCATCTGTACCAATCTCCTCACGGACCACATGCATGACCACTGACACCTTGGGAGCTTGCTCTGAGTGGACCTGGCGAATCACCCGCTCTGCTGCTCTCACTACTTTTACTGTGCCCTCTGAGGGAATCATGAGCCCGCCATTATTTTTGAGGACAAGTAGGTGGTAGCTCTCATCATGTGAAGAGGGTACGGCTTCTGCCACCAGGCTGGCACGGCACACATGGCAAGAGAGCCTTTTTAGAACCTGCCGAACAACGAACCCTGCAATGTAGACCAGAGCATTGTCTACAAGCGCACCAAAGCGTGTGGGCAGGTAGCTGTGGTCACACACAAGGGCTGCAAAGTTAACAAATGGGGTAGGGAGTTCTTCTGCAGTCTCGGCAGACGACATCTCGAGGGCAGACAGTGACACTGTGTCATCCTGTGCTGCCACGTTGCCTAGCCCACTTGGTGAGACACCACACCGGACCATCAGGCGCCGGAAGATGCCCTGAAACTGGCTGGCAGAGGGATTGTTGTTCCAGCCCCCTAAAGGAAAACAACAACTACACACACACACACACACACACACTTCAATTACACCAAAGATATTTTCTGATTGTTTCTGATTGTTTTAAAGGCTTTAAAATGTGAACTTTACCTGATGCTCTGATCGAATTAAAGAGAAGCTCCAAGTGATCTTGGCTGAACCGGTAGGTGCAGACATACCGCTGGACTTGGAGCAGCTCAGGAATCATGAGCATGAGGGTGTCAATGTTGATCACAAACCCGATGACAGACAAGTACCTTCAAAAGAAAATGTTTGTTCAATTTCCCTAATTGTATTGAGACAAAAGACACCTTGAGGAAGCACCTAGGAATTTTGTAAACAGGTAAATTGATTTTGCCAGCAAATCCATCAGATGTGAAACGGCAAAGGGTGACAGGGCCAGACAGACAGACAGATACATAGAGATAGACAGACAGGCAGATAGACAGGCAGACAGACAGATAGAGGTAGACAGACAGACAGACAGACAGATAGATAGAGGTAGACAGACAGATGGATAGATAGAAGCTCTATTGTAATTGTGAATCTAATGGCCATACTCATAGGTCTTTTGCTTAGGTGGCATCCATTGTGGGCCAATTTACTGGGAACAAAATTACTGTGTGCTTCTTACAAATCTTATCTTCTTTTAGGAAGCTGAACCAACTACAGGAACATTATTTAACCAGAACAGGGACAGCTTGAAACAAGAACTTGCCATACCTGACACCTGCATGATGTTAACATGTATCATACATACCATTCAGGACCTGCAGGACCTGAAAAACACTAAACAATTGGAATAGAAAAAATGCAGACAGCAAACAAATTGGAACAAGACACAGCATATCACATACCGTTATATTAGACAAACTCCTCTTCCTCACATATCACTTCATGCCCTTGCCCCCCAGTACCTGTCCGACCTTCTCCATCTCCATCATTTTCACTTACCTGCTGCCAGTACCTGTCCGACCTTCTCCATCTCCATCATTTTCACTTACCTGCTGCATACCATACAATACCATACTGGCACCTATAAGACCTGGGGAAACACTGAACAAAAGATATTTCCAACAGTAAAAACCACTGCATACAGGGGAAAACACACTTGAACAAAAGCATTATCTAACCGGAATCAGAACAGGAGAACAGGGCATCTTATGAACTCGATGCAGAATATGGGAACTGAGTATTGAATGAACTTATTTCATGCAAACAGTATAGTCACTATTTTTAAAAGACCTCTTGGATTTGTGTAGCGGTGTGCCATCTTTCATTGACAATTTGATCAGAAACTCCTTGCTCTCATCAAGAACACTACTCTCTCCTCCCAATTCAAAGCCCCAAGGGGAGCTTTAAATCCTTTTGCGCGGGGATTGCGACTATTCATTACATCAAAGAGCCTGTCAATCATCTAAAAACAAATATCTGCATTAACTTTAAGCATCTAAAACCATCTCCATAACATTGTTTCAACATGTATCATATCAAATGAATACTTATATATTATATTAAAAAATAATAATAATAATTTCAGTATGTAAACATGCGAGTATTTGGAACTTGACTCTGCTCCATCTATGGCCCTATGCACATCTCTAATCATTTTACCTCAATGAATTCTGCTGTTGCTTCACAGTCTCTGAACTGCGAGTAGCCCAGGTCCCGCAGCGTGCGCAGAGCCACTGCAACAGACCGACTCAATGTCTGGGCAGCTAGGGACACTTTCATTTTTGATTTTCAAAGTGGACATGCTTTTGGGTGACCTTATTTGCAGCATGCAGTCCGTCTTTGGTTTGCACATCGTTGAGATGGATGATGTATCTCCAGCTGATCAGGCCTGTGGTGTTCTTAACTGGGCTGTAAGCCTTCAAAATCAAAAACTGAATTAGAATCTTTATTAGTCACAGCTGAGCTCACCAAAGTACAGACAGGAAAATGTAACTATGTAAATAAAACACACAACAATAAAATAGAATAAAAAAGCAAATAAGCCTAGAACAACAATCAGCACTTACCGCCAGCCAGCCAGCCAGCCAGCCAGCCAGCCAGATAGATAGATAGATAGCAAAGACAGCACTTACCTGTAGCATGTTACGTGCCAGTTTCAGCATGTGACAGGCATCCATTGTAACAAACACTCTCTCACCAGTCACTGGATGGGGAAAAGAGGTCTTCAAGGGCTCAAGAGGGTTTGCTTTAAGGTCACACCCGAGTTGGTTGCACATGCTGAGGTTGGTTACTTTAGTACATTTAGTTACTTTTGTACGGTCAATTCTTAATTTCTTTGTATGGGTTGTTTGTATTGGTTGTTATATGCTTTTTGAAATAAAATATTTTCAAATTTCCTTTTATTGGGTATATAAAACCCATTTTTCAGAATTTTCCTGCCAGCTCGCTCCCTGACAAAATATTTAACAATCAGGCAACATGGAGAATACCGTTGCAATGTATGAGGATGTGGGAGAGGAAGATGTTGAGACTCTCTCAGGAAACTATATGCCTTCGGACCATGAAGGTGTAGTGTGAGGGCAAACTCCCTCTGCTCTCTGGTGTACTCATGGCCCTTCTTTGCCAAGAGGTCTACCCGAAGATCTGAAATTCAGTAAGCATAAACTAGTAAGTATTAGTAAGACCCCTTTAAATAAAAAGGAAGAGGGTTTAACACAGACTATATACAAAAAATACCTATATAAAATATTCAAATTAGTATTTCCATTTTACCTGAGTAGCATTCAAGCTTGTCTTTCAGCTCTTCATTTATAAGGTTTTTCTCCCTCAGATCCTCGAGAAGAGCGTGTATGTTTTTCTTCGCCCTTCGCTCGCGGAGCTTGCTATTTCTCCTCTCGCGCTCCAGGCTCTCCACTCTAGCCAGAGCTTCACTAAGTCTGGCCTTCAGGACAGTGGGAGACGCAGGCAAAGCATAACTGTGGTCCTAGTGGAAAGAGGGATGAAAATATATTGTGATATTTACAATTCAATAGTCATTTATGAAGCTGGCCCACATTGTTTATTTCTCAGTCCCACTGTTTTCACCCTGAGACCTGAGCCTCTTAGTTACAGGGACATATACAGTATACTCATGTGTATTTCAGTGTGTCAAAAATGAGTGGCAGAGGGCAAATGTGATACAGGTTTCATGTGTTTTTAAAAATATTACATGCAAGTACTCACAACATTAGAATGAGGTTCAGCTTCAAGGAAATGCTGAGGCAAGTCCACTGGCAGAATTTCTTCTGCTTTCCTTGAAGCTTTTGTTGTCCTTGATGGTACTTGCTAAAATATAAGAAACACAATGCAACATTTTTAAAAAAAGTTTTTAGCATCAGAAAGTGTACTGTACTTTATTCCTAAACATGCAGACAGAATTTTTTTTTTTTAGAAAAGTGTGGCATTTAGTAGCTATGGAATGCTTACATGGACATATGAATCACACATACCTTTTGTAAATGAGATGGGAAGTTAAACACAGATGGTTTGACTCCATGTCTCAGCCTAATAATTTGTCCTGTTCTGTCAAAGTCATCTGGCTGGAAGTGCTCACTGCAGAGCAAGGACCTCTCAGTTGCCACAAAACCTTCCCGTTTCACTGCCAGTTCCCACTGTCTCTTTAAATAACTGTCTTTGGGAAACCTTAAAAATATGAGAAAAGTAGTGAGAGATGAAGAATTGTCTACAACAAGAAATAATTCCATTTAATCCCTTCCCATGAACCAGTCTGCCACCGAGTCCTCCCATTAAGCTGGCCAGCTCTCCCTGCCTTTCCTCCAAACAGAAGCTGCCTTCATCTGCCTTCATCAGTTCTTGCTAACATTTCCATGTATCCAACATTTTGTGTTATAAACTATAAACTGTTTTATTGTCTGTGACAACATCTATTGCACGTCTGCCCGTCCTTGGTGAGGGATCCCTCCTCTGTTGCTTGATTTTCCCTGTTAAAAGGGTTTTCTATTGAGTTTTTCCTCAGTGGATGTGAGGGTCTAAGGACAGAGGATGTTGTTATGATGCTATGTGAAGCCCTTTGAGACAAACTGTTTGTAAAGGTGGGCTATACAAATGAAATTGCCTTGCACAATCGAGCCAATGATGATCAATATACTGTGTTTGCTATATTAGACCGATCACTGCAGTCTGTTTTTTCTGTGTAAACGGGAGTTGCTAGGGACGCCGCTTCTTTAACAGTTTCCGGTAGTTTTTACAGAGATAATTTATAGATTCATAACACGGCATTTAGACCAAAATTTTGTCTCAGATTAGTTGTTTCACCAGTAAGCAGCTATGTAATACGCGGGATGATGTATAGAGAACTGGTTATAACATGGATAGAACCAAAGTCTTACTAGAATGTCTCTGATAGAACCTGAAAGAAGCTGAAACGTTCCGTCCTGTCAGGGTTTATTTCACTATAACAACCTGCAGTTACACTATGTTATACCTTACTTATCTTAACTTACTATCTTACCTGTGAAAAGTGATCCCACGAGATCTGGTTTGTATGTTCCGCTCATTACAGCATCCATAGGCGGCACAATAGTCCGGCATCTTTTCACAGAGGCTTGTCTGCTGATAACGTTAAGTATGTTAAAATTTGTATTTTGGGTAGTAAAACCAGCATTTTTAAAATATCCAACCACCCTGTATCATAGCTACTTGTATGAAGTTTTTAACGAACCAAACCGTTTGAAAATCGGTCAAAAATTCAGAGAATAATTCTATTTTGAGATTGAGGAGTACCTGTTTCCCACGTCGACGCTCATGTGCCGCTGCCTCTGCTGGTCCTGTTCCAAGATGGCCGCCCTGTAGGCACGTCGCTCCACAGTCGATGCGGCGTCTATGTATATATGTCTATGGTTCACAGGTTGGACCTGGGCTGCGCAGGCTTCGATTGGCTGTTGAGGGCTAGGCACCCCCACGTGGGGTGAGCTGAGTTATGCATTCAATGGAAATGTAGTTTTTTTAACACTTCTCCGATATAAAAAAATAAAATAAAGAAAATATATACTCTGTCTCTTCTTTTATTACTAGAGTCATCTAATTGTGTTTTTTTTTCTTTTTCTAATCTGGGTTACACCCTCCCCTCCTGAACTCATGCACATCCCTGTGCATGATAGACAGTTAAATGGTAATTATTCGAGGGATTAAAGCAGAGGGTTGAGCAGGCTTTTAACCATCATGAATGATATCTTCCCAAGCTGTGGACAGTCCTTGAAAGAAGGATTTCACGGCTGTAATCAAGGGATTGCCTAACTCCTCATAATCAAGCCATCGTGGCGGTTGACAGTTTCTCTCAGATCTCCTGACAGGATCATTTATATCTGTGGTTTTCTCCGTATCCGTAAGGACTGTTCCATCCTTTCCTTCCTCAGGTTCTGCACTTCCAATGTCATCCTTCTCAACTGAAGGTGGCTTTCCTTGGACATCTGAATGTTCATCAGGTAAGTCATTTTGAATCAAAGCTGTTACATCTGCTTGCTCGGTTGATGCGACTATATCGGTGGGTAAGTGCTCAGTATAATCTGTAGCACTATTGGACATATCAGGTAAGTTGTCAAAATCAGATGGGTCGTCAAGATTGGGTGGATTGTCAAAATCGGGTGAGTTGTCAATATCTGGTAGATTGTCAATATCAGGTGGGTTGTCTGGTGGATTGTCAACATTCTGAGCATTTACTGGACTCTCGACAGGATGGATGCCAAAAGGTTCAGTATGCTGAGTTTCTTGGACACTGGTCATAGGTAAATCAGGATGTGCAGGGCTCGTACTGACCGTAGGGATAGGGGGACTTAAACAAACAGGAATGAGAACACCATCTTCTTCATCTGAGGAATTCTCTTCTTCAACCGCACGACCTGCTCGGGTTCCAGGCCTGCGTGGTGTTAGTCTTTGTACAGGCTCACTGCTTTCCTCCACAGGTAGGTACCCACATGGTAGTAACAGATCCCTGTGTAGTGTCCTTAGGGGACCATCACTATTTTCAGGTTTAATTGTGTATACTGGGCGATTGCCTGCTCTTTTCAGTACTACGTGAATAGTGTGTTCCCATTTGTCTGAAATCTTATGTTTTCCCCGGATACGAACATTTCTGACCAGTACCCGATCTCCAGCTTCCAAGTCTGAGGCAGTTACATGTCTGTCAAACCTTGTTTTTTTCTTGTGAGCAATCTTTGCAGCCTTGTCCATTGCTAGCTTGTAGCTTTCTTTGAGACGTGATTTGAGGTTTTGCACATACTCAGAATGAGACGAATGTTGACCTCTTGTACTGGCAGATTGAACGCAAGATCAACTGGCAGGCGGGGTTGATGCCCAAATATCATTTCGTACGGGGTGAAACCTGTCACCTCATTTCTGGTGCAATTATAGGCATGGACCAGGGGTCTTACATGGTCACGCCAACGGGACTTGTCTTGATTTTGGAGAGTGCCCAACATGTCAAGTAGGGCACGATTAAATCGTTCCACAGGGTTGCCCCTTGGGTGGTACGGGGTTGTCCCACCTTGTGGATTCCAGCCACCTGGCAGAGTTCCTAGATTGTGCGAGACTCAAAATCTGGACCCTGGTCACTATGTAGCTTCTCTGGGATACCATAGTGTACCATAAAGTTCTCCCACAGACACTTTGCTACTGTGCGAGCCTTTTCATTTGGTGTTGGGATTGCAACCGCAAATTTAGTGAAGTGATCTGTGATCACTAGTATATCCTTAGTTCCACTTTTGTCTGCTTCAAGGGACAGGAAGTCCATGCAAAGGCGCTCAAGAGGCCGAGTGGTGTTAATGTTGACCAAGGGGGCAGCTCTTTCAGGTCGGGCCTTCCTCCGCACGCACCTGCCACAGGTCCTCACTTTCCTTTCCACATCCAGAACCATCCTTAGCCAATAAAATCTAGTCCTTACGAGATCCGGCATACGGTCGACTCCCATGTGACCCATATGGTCGTGCAGGCTGGTGAGGGCTGTGCCGCGGAACTCAGCTGGGAGTACGAGCTGGTAAGTTGTTTGGGAACCCACTTGGCGTCGCCTGTACAGGCTATTGTCCTGGAGCTCAAGACGATTTAGTTCTCGAAGGAGGACCGGGAGGTCAGGAAGTTGGGTGCGCAAGGTGGGGGGTGGTGTGTCCCCATGTTCGATCTGGGCGATAACATGTTTTATATATTGATCGGCTCTTTGCTTATCTGCTAGCTCTGCCTGAGTTAGATGGGGGATGGTTGGCAGACCCCCAAACTGCTCTTCCCGTCCATAGCTGTCAGGAATAGCGCAAGGCGACATGGCAAGAACCTCCACCAAAGCAACACAATCCGTATCTCCCCCTCTCTCATCATCAGGACTGCCGCTGTAGGCAAGCTGTCTCTCGCAGATTGCTTTCACAACAAACTGATCGACCGCATTGCTGTTGTTAGGATCAGAGAGGTGATCTTGAGTGAACTGGTGTATGCGTTCTCTCTCTTTTTGTGATTTCAGGTCATCTGCTAGCACCCCATGTGGTCTGCGGAATAATCCATCTGCATCCCCGTTCTGCCTTTCTGGACGATAGAGAGTTTGAAAGAGAATGTGGACAGTGCTGCTAACCACCTATAGCTGATCGCGTCAAGTTTTGCTGAGGTCAGAATGTAAGTTAGTGGATTGCTGTCCGTCACAACGGTGAAGTGGTTGCCATAAAGGTAGTCACTAAACTTTTCTGTAACTGACCACTTGAGCGCCAAAAACTCCAACTTATGCGCTGGATAGCGACTCTCGCTTCGTGACAGCCCCCTACTTGCATTGCCTATGACTCAGAGTTGATCCTCTTGCTCCTGATATAACACAGCACGGAGCCCGGTGGTACTGGCGTCGGTGTGCAGTATATAGGGTTTCTGGGGGTCAGCAAAGGCAAGTACAGGGGCTGTAGTGAGTCTCTGGATGACTGCCTTGAAGGCTTGCTGGCAAGCTGGTGTCCAGCGACCTCTGAAGGGCTCTTTTGGGTCATGGTATCGATTCGTGTTCTGCCGTGCGTTTGCTTGTTTTGCTCTCTTATGGAGAGTTGGGTAGCCAGAGGTTAAATTGTGGAGAGGTTTCACAATGCTAGAGTAGCCCCTAACGAACCTCCTATAGTACCCAGTGAAACCGAGGAACCACTTTAACTCTCGTAGGGTCTGGGGGACAGGCCATGTTTTAAGGGCTGAAAACTTCTTGGGATCAGTCTGAACGCCATTTCTGGAGACTACATGTCCCAGATAACGAACCAATGTCTGGAAAAAGATGCACTTTTCTGGGGACAACTTCAGCCCGAACACTTAGAGACGAGTGAGAACTTTCATGAGTCTTTCTTCGTGCTCCTCGAGGGTTCTGGAGAATATTATCACGTCATTGAGGAAGACTAACGCATCTTTCAAATGCATATCCCCCATGCACCGTTCCATTAATCTTTGGAATGTGCTGGGGGTATTTGTCACACCTTGAGGCATTCTGTTGAACTCCCAAAACTGAGAGGGCACACAAAGGCCGTCTTCGGTTTGTCGGCTTCTTCAACCTCAATCTGGTAGTATCCCGACTTTAAGTCGAGAACAGAGAACCATTTAGAACCATTCAGGGCTGAGAATGTGTCCTCCAGCTTTGGAAGGTGGTACGCGTCTTTTATAGGCTGGAGATTTAGACGCCTATAATCGATACACAACCGTACTTGGCCGTTCTTTTTCCGCACTACCACTATGGGCAACGCAAATGGCGATTCTGACTCCCTGATCACTCCTGCCTCAAGAAGCTCTTGGATGTGTCTCCGGACTGCTTCAATGTCCTGCGGGTGGATCGGTCGGGCATGTAGTTTGAAGGGTGTGTCATCTGAGAGTTTTATGCGATGCCGCTCCTGGTCTGTCCGGCCAAAATCCAGGTCAGGATGTGCGAAAACATCAGGCATGTTGCTGAGCTGCTGAGTGATGCGTTGCTTCCATTCAAATGGGACAGGAGAATCACCAAAATTGAAATTTATGGTGGGCTCTTGAGACGACTGGGCCTCCGAAGGTGTCTGGAGGGGTTCTGATTTCTTAGCCATGCTGTGTTCCTTTAATAGGATGGTTTGATAAGCACTAACCTCTGCAATAGTACACTTGGCAGGGATGACAACGTCGTGATCAGACTCATTGCTTATGACGACTGGCAACTTATGGGGCCGTAGCTGAGGGAAATCAACCAGACCAGCTTTTACCAGCAGGCCACCTGGCAAGGGGGAGGACAATGGATACTCAATGACAACTGATTTTTCATCCTGAAGACCACTGACCAGGGAAACCCCCTCACCCACTACAGTTTTTCCGGCTGGAATGACTTGTGGCATCTTGCATCTTCACTACCCCCTGGTGGGTGTTGCTTGCCTGCTTCCGTCTTAACTCAATGACTTTGAAGACTACTTTGTAGCCATGTGGAAGGGGCTGACGGTTAAGTCAGTCTCTGAGTAAATGTCGAACAGTACATCTAGGGTGTTCGTGCCTATGAGCATGAGGGATTGTGAAGTGTCAGGAACGACTAAGGCAAGAGTGTTTACATCTACTGGAACCCCTATAAAGTTCTTTGGAAAGGTTATGGTCATTTCTATATAGCCAAAGTAAGGCACTCCTCCTGCATGAACAAAGGCACTTTAGACAGACTCGCTGGTGGCATGAAAGCTAAGTCTTAGGCTGTGTTACTAAAAGCAGCACCGGTCAATCAGATTGGCAGAGATATTTTTTAAGTCTTCTGAATGTACTAGGCAACCATACTGATTTAAATGTCACATAACATCTTCTGTACATATTCCACAAACATACTGATTAAATGTTGTGGACCTAAAGGTCAAACAATATAATTAGATTTTTCATCAGAATGATAGCGTTTCCTTTGATGTGTGCTCCATTTCCTCAGCAAGGAAGATGAAACTCTGGGTGTGCTTTTGAAGGAGAGTTGCACACCACCAACACCTCCGTCAGCAGCCACATCGTCACCATTAACCATGTCATTGTCCCCTCCAACTGTCACCCCCACTCTCCCCAGAGACCTGACTACACCCTCCACAACACTAAACCCATCAATCTCACAAAACACATCAGCCCTACCAGAGACTTCTACACCAGTACAAAGCGCAACAACCATTCCAATGACTGCTACTACACAACAAAAGACAACAGCGCTATCAATGACTGCTACAACACAACAAAACACAACAGCTATACCAATGACTCGTACAATACAACAGAACACAACAGCCTCACCAGAGACTGCTACAATACTACAAAGCACAACTGTCATACCAATTACTGCCACAACTGTACAAAAGACAACAGAAACACCAATGTCTGCTACTGCACAACAACACACAACAGTCATACCAATGGCGACAACTCAACAGAACACAACAGCCATACCAATCACTGCGACCACACAACAACACACAACAAATGCACCACTATCTACTACACAACAAAGCACAACAGCCACACCATTGACTGCTACTACACAACAAAACACAACAGTGCCACCAATGACAGCTACAACTCAAGAAAACACAACAACCATACCAATGACAGCTACTACACCACAAAACACAACAGCCATACCAAAGACAGCTGCAACTCAACAAAACACAACAGTCATACAAATGAGTGCGTCAACACAACAAAACACAGCAGCCGCACCACTGGCTTCAATTCAACAAAACACAACAGCCATACCAATGACTACTACAACACAACAAAACACAACAGCCATACCAATGACTACTACAACACAACAAAACACAACAGCCATACCAGTGACTACTACAACACAACAAAACACAACAGCCATACCAATGACTACTACAACACAATAAAACACAACAGCCATACCAATGACTACTACAACACAACAAAACACAACAGCCATACCAGTGACTACTACAACACAACAAGACACAACAGCCATACCAATGACTACTACTACACAACAAAACACAACAGTCATACAAATGACTGCGACAACACAACAAAACACTGCAGCTGCACCAGCGGCTTCAACTCAACAAAATACAACAGCGCTACCAGTGACTACTACAACACAGCAAAACACAACACCACAACAAATTACTGCTACTACACCACAAACTACAAAAGTCACACCAATGACTGCTACAACACAAGAAATTACACCCATACCAATTGCTGCAACCACGCAACAAAACACAACGGCCACACCACTGGCTACAACTAAACAAAACACAACAGTGCTACCAATGACTGCCACTACACAAGAAAACACAACAGCCATACCAATGACTGCCACGACACCACAAAACACAACAGCCATTCCAATGACTGCCACTATACAACAAAACACAACAGCACAACCAATCACAGCTACTACACAACAAAACACAACAGCACAACTAATGACTACGACTACACAACGAAACACAACAGCCATTCCAATGACTGCCACTACACAACAAAACACAACAGCACAACCAATGACTATGACTACACAACAAAACACAACAGCACAACCAACGACTGCCACTACACAACAAATACAACAGCACAACCAATCACAGCTACTACACAACAAAACACATCAGCACAACCAATAACTGCCACTACACAACAAAACACAACAGCACAATTGATGACTGATACTACACAACAAAACACAACAGCCACACCAATGATGACTACAACCCGACAAAACACAACAGTCATCCAAATGACTGCGACAACACAACAAAACACTACAGCCATACCAATGACTGTACAGCCATACCAACACAACACAACAAAACTTCATAATTAGTGACTGCTACTACACAACAAAACACAACAGCCATGATAGTAACAGCTACTACACAACAAAACACAACAACTCTAGTAATGAATGCTACAACTCAACAAAATACAACTGCCATACCACTGCCTGACACAACAGAACAAAACACATCATCACAATTAATGACTGCTACTACACAACCAAACACAACTGCCATACCACTTGCTACAACAGCTCAACAAAACACAACAGCCATGATAGTTATTGCTACTACACAGCAAAACACAACAGCCACACCACCGGCTACAACAGCACAACAGAGCACTACAGTCCTACCAATAAGTGCAACAACACAACAAAACACAACAGTAGGATCTCCAACGACCATACAGCTAAACACAACAGCAATTTTTCTCAACACTACCATGCAGCACAATGCAACAGAACTACCACTGACAACTGCAACACAAGAAAGCACGAAAGCACTATCAATGACTGCAGCAACACAACTAAATACGACAACACTGCTACTGACTTCTACAACACAAGAAAATACAACGATTATTCACCATGATTTTACCATGCAACAAAACACAACAGTGCTACCACTGACTGCGACGACAAAAGACAACACAATACTGGGTGTTAGAATAGGACAAAACGCAACAGCACTTCCTCCAAATACTATGGCACAAGAAAACACAACAGCACTATTAATGACTCCAACAACACTGCAAAACACAACTAATACACTGTCCAGTACAACCATGCAGCAAAACACAACAGCATTCCCGTTGACTACCACAACCCAAGAAGACACAGTCATGCTTGACAGCACTCCAACACAGCAGAGCACAACAACAACACGTCTACTGACCTCTGCAACGCAACAAAACACAACAGCTATTCTGCTCAATACAACCATACGGGAAGACACAACAGCACTACTGCTTACGTCTACCACAAAACAAAGTACAACAGATAATACACAAGAAAACTCAACAGCTGTACCACTGACAGTTTCAGATTCAGACTCAGAAAACTTTATTGATCCCAGGATGAGCAATTCATTTGCAGCTTTCCAGCGTCACAATCACACAGACAACATTCATATAGCATGCATCAGCACTCAATCAATCAACAACGGGGGTAAGTGAAGTAAATAAATAAGTAAATGGCCTCAAATTAAAATACCTACATTACCACAGTAAGATACGTACAAATAAAAATGTAATAGATGGACATGTTGCATCTCTCCATGCACTGCCCTGTGCAAGAACGACGCAAATTTATCAGTGGATACCACTAGAATTCAGGCATCTTATAGCCGAAGGAATAAAACTGTACAAATATCGATTAGTTCTCCCCAGGGGAGCATGATAGCGGCGACCAGAGGGCATCTCCTTGAACTTGAGAGCCAGAGCGTGGTGAGGCTGGCTCATTATAGTCTTTGCCTTCCTCACTACCTGGTCTCTCTGCAACTCTCTCTGCTTGACTCCAATGATCTTGGAGCAAACATTCACAATGCCATGCAATTCATTTTTATCCCTTATGGATAATCCTTTAAACCAGCAAATGAAAGAAAAAGTTAAAAGATTTTCAATAAATGAACGATAAAAGTTGGTCAGGATCCTTTCACTGACATTGAAGGAGTTCAGCTTCCTCATCAAGTAGACTCTCTGTTGTCCCCGTTTAACAATGGACTCAGTGTTAATATCAAACTTGAGTTTACAATCAAAGACCGTCCCCAAATAATTGTACGACTCCACAATCTGAACTTCTTCTCCATGTATAATGCTTTTTTTCCGTTCAGTGTTGTGTCTAAAATCAATAATCAGCTCTTTAGTTTTTGATACATTTAGGTCCAGAAGGTTGTCATCGCACCAGTTAACAAACTCTGTTAGTGCAGGTCCATGGTCAGACTCAGAACTGTTTAGTAGAGAAACAAGGACAGAGTCATCAGAGAACTTAACAAGAAGCCTGCCCTCCTGAGAAGCCCTACAGCTGTCGGTGTACATGATAAATAAAAGGGGTGACAAAACACAACCTTGAGGTGAACCTGTATTTGATACAGTCATCCTGGACATTTGACCACTCACCAGAACCCGCTGGACTCTTCCAGTGAGGAAGTTTAAAATCAGCATGAGAAGCTGATCTGGAAGATTAAAATGAGATGCCAGTCTCTCTATTAGAATATGAGGCTGCATCTTGTTAAAAGCAGAGGAAAAGTCAGCAAATAGGAGTCTGGCATGACATCCTGGTTTTTCTAGGTGCTTGTACACAGTGTCCAGTATAAGGAGTTTTGCATCCCCCACACCTTTATTCGGCTGGTAAGCAAATTGCAAAGGATCAAGTTCACCATCTAAAAAAGACCCAATAATGTGTTTTAGGATCCTTTCGTACGTTTTCATTACCAATGAAGTAAGTGCTACTGGTCTGAACTCATTTAGTTCTTTGGACTGATTTGATTTCGGGATGGGTATGATGGTTGATGTTTTCCAGATTGTGGGTATCTGGCCCAGATCAACACACCTCTGAAAGAGTTCGGTGAAGACAACACTGAGCTGGTCTGCACAATAATGTAAAGTAGCCCACAGATGAAATCAGGTCCAGCAGCTTTTCTCACATTGACCCTCCTAAGTAAAGTTGTGACTCTTTCCTCAGATATCACAATTTCGCACAGAGGCTCAAGGGACATTTTACATTCAGATATATTTTCAGAGAAATCAGGCTGTTCAAAATGAGAAAAAAAGGAGTTAAAAGAGTTAGGCAAGTCAGAATTATCCACTCCATTCACCCTAATAAACCTTTTGGTCTCACTAGCCTGTTACAACCATACGGGAAGACACAACAGCACTACTGCTTACGTCTACCACAAAACAAAGAACAACAGATAATAAACAAGAAAATTCAACTGCTGTACCACTGACAGTTGCAGTACGACAGAACACAACAGCTATTCTTCTCAATACAACCGCACAGCTAAACTCAACTGCACTACCACTGACTGCTACAACACAACAGTACACCACGGTACCACCACCGACTGCTACAACAGAACAAAACACAACAGCTGTTCTATTCAGTAGCACTGCTGATAAAAATACTACAGCTCTCCCACTGATTGAAACTACAAAACCCAAAACCAGTGAAGTTGGAACGTTGTGTAAATCCTAAATAAAAACAGAATATAATGATTTGCAAATCCTTTTCAACCTATATTCAATTGAATAGACAGCAAAGACAAGTTACTTAATGTTCGAACAGGTAAACTTTGTAATTTTTTGCAAATATAAGCTCATTTGGAATTTGATGCCTGCAACATGTTTCAAAAAAGCTGGCACAAGTGGCAGAAAAGACTGAGAGAATTGAGGAATGCTCATCAAACACTTATTTGGAACATCCCACAGGTGAACGGGCTAATTGGGAACAGGTGGGTGTCATGATTGGGTATAAAAGCAGATTCCCTGAAATGCTCAGTCATTCACAAACAAGGATGGGGCGAGGGTCACCACTTGGTGAACAAATGCGTGAGCTGATTGTCGAACAGTTTAAAAGCAACATTCCTCAACGAGCTATTGCAAGAAATTTAAGGATTTCATCATCTACGGTCCGTAATATGGTCAAACGGTTCAGAGAATCTGGAGAAATCACTGCACATAAGCGACAAGGCCGAAAACCAACATTGAATGCCCGTGACCTTCGATCCCTCAGGCGGTACTGCATCAAAAACCGACATCAGTGTGTAAAGGACATCACCACATGGGCTCAGGAACACTTCAGAAAACCACTGTCAGTAACTACAGTTCGTCGCTACATCTGCAAGTGCAAGTTAAAACTCTACAATGCAAAGCGAAAGCCATTTATCAACAGCACCCAGAAACGCCGCCGGCTTTGCTGGGCCCAGCTCATCTAAGATGGACTGATGCAAAATGGAAAAGTGCTCTGTGGTCTGACGAGTCCACATTTCAAATTTTTTGTTTTTGGAAAATGTGGACGCCATGTCCTCCGAACCAAAGAGGAAAAGAACCATCCGGACTGTTATAGGCGCAAAGTTAAAAAGCCAGCATCTGTGATGGTATGGGGGTGTATTAGTGCCCAAGGTATAGGCAATGTGGTGGAAATTCTTATTTCATAGTGTGTACCTCCTGAACTGTAGCTGTCGCTGTTTATATAAGGATTTGCTTAATGTAACCTTCCGGCCCTTTCTCTTAGTTCACTGTAACTCCTCCCCTCCTTTTTATGAATAAGATCTGTGGTCACCCCCGTTTCTGGGAGTCTCCACCTACGACTTTTGTCTGTAAAGTGTGGCTTCCCGTGCACGTATAAACTAATATCAACTGCCTTTGACTGAGTGTGTCATTACTTATTGCTTACAATACTTAAAATACACAACGCAGAAGTGGAAATCCCCCACAATCAGTTTTTGGTGCCGTGACCCGGCTCGGAATTGCATCAGGATCTGGACTTCTGCTTGTTTCCAGAGGAACGGTTCATGCGCACTGTAAAAAACCAAGGAGTTTTCTCTCCATCCCTTGCTCTGGAAGGAAACAGAGTTCTGCCTGTGGGTGAGAAGGAGTACCCGCAAAATATTTGAATCTGTTTTAACATGCTCAGTCTTATAGCGGGTGATCTTGGTTGCTTTGCTGTATGTTTATAATTTGGTACCGCGTATTTTTCGGGGATATTGCATACGCTAATATTAATTTTGAACCCTGTAATATTAATTGGAGTAAACTTACGGTTTTAAGACTTGAACTGTTCATTATTAAATTTGTCAGGTTGTTGGCGTTTCTAGGTTGTAATATCCTAGGTACCTCTTCATAAAACCCCCAGGGTTTTTTGATATTGACAATGGGAACAGTACATACTCGACGCTGTACAAACTGTACCAAGGGGTACAAATACGACTATTGTAGTGCTGATTTGTGAATTAAATCTAGACGGTTCATTGCTGAATGAAGACCGATAGCACTTGCGGAATAGATTCAAAGCCGAAGAAATCTATTCTTGCCTTAATTCATAGTCGGCTTGAGTAAGAGACATTTTAAGATCGTGGTCAGCTTAAGTTAAAGCGTGATTCTTTGAGAATTGAGAGAACACAGACAGGGGAACTGGGGAAAGAGTGCAGGTTGTTCATAAAAAGGGGGGTGCAAAGGGTTATGATACTAAGAGGGAAGATCCAGTTGAATCTATTGCAGAAAGGGTAAAATTAAGTCATGCAACCACATTTCCAATGCGGGTTGTTGCTGTGGGACCAGATCCCAATGATCATGTTTTAGTTTATAGGCCTTGGACCCCTACTGAATTATGTGCTATGGTTAACCAATTCCCTAAACCCGATAAAAATCCTACTGGGTTTATTAATCACTTAACCACTGTTTGTAATTGCTATGACCCCACTCCCAGAGACATCCAACAGTTAATGCTGGCCTGTTTTGGGGAACGCTTTGAGGAGGTAAGACAAGCTATGGCTATTCCTGATTTAGACGACTGGAATTTGCATAACACACGAGAGGACTGCATAAGAACTATTGGAACAGCAGTTAATGTGTATGCAGGGCGCAATGCATGTCTTTCTAACATCACCTCCTGCAGGCAAGAAGACACAGAAACTGTGGAGGCCTTTTGTCGCAGATTTAAAATCTTATGGGAGACAAACAGTGGTATGGGCGAGGACGCAGGTCAGGCATTTCGAGTGGCTTGCTTTGTGAATGGGCTATTGCCTCACATATCAAAACACTTGAAATTAGTGATGCTGAACTGGGAAAGGTCTCCATTTGCAGATGTTAAAATGGCTGCCTCGAATGTAGAAAGGCAGTACAGGGATAAGAAACGAGCGGTCGTAAAAGAGCTTGGTGTGTTTTATTCACAGCAACCTCCAGACGCTTATTTGCAAAACAATAGAGGCAGAGGTAGAGGAGGAAGTAGAGGAAGAGGAAATGGCGCATTGTTTCGAGGGGGTTATAGAAACAAAAATCAGCAGGGGGGGGCCTGGAGTACAAACTAAGATCAATGACTGTTGTTTTGAGTGTGGAGGTTCTGGGCATGTAGCTGCTGTTTGCTCAAATAGGATTCAGTGTTACACCTGTGGGGGATGGGGTCGTCTCTCTAAATGGTGTTCCAAAGATTCTGCTATCCCTACTGCACCCCCTGTGGCTAACTTCACAGTTAACAGCCCTTTTCCTGAAGAAAAAGAATAGGACAACCAACAGAAAGCAATAGAGAGGTGTAATCAATGTCCTTTGCATACACTTACTAAAGTCTCTAAGGAGGAACCAACACTTAACTTGAGTATTAATGGTAAAAGTTTTCAATTTTTAGTTGATACAGGAGCTACAATTTCATCTTTCAGAACTGAAGAGATTGATTTACCCCATTCGGGTAAAGAAGTTTTAACAGTTGGAATTGCTGGAGTACCTCAACAGACTCCAGTATCTGCTCCTGTTACAGTAACTTCAACTTTCCACCCATTTACAGCAACTCATTCCTTTTTGTTAACCTCAAATGCTCCTGTTAATTTGTTGTGTAGGGATTTGCTATGTAAGATGAATTGTAAAATACATTGTACACCTGAAGGGGTATTTTTGGAAGTGCCATATGAACATCATTATGAACTCAATTTAATGATGCAACAGATACTAATTTCGATATGTTAACAACCTCTTAGAAGCATGTTTACTTCCAGCAAAATTGGCTGTTATACATTGTGTAGCACATTCCTCTTCCACCTCTCTAGTTGCTAAAGGTAATGCTAGGGCTGATGCATGTGCCAGACATGCCGCGGCCACACCTTCCCTGTTGGTTAACCAAAATCCTCAAAAAGTTTTGAAGGACCCTGTCCCCTCTCTTAATGATGTCGCTGTTTTACAGAATCGCGCTGAGGCTGAGTGGGCGACATGGGTATCTGTGGGGTGTCATAAAGGTTCGGATGACATCTGGCAACACCCTGATGGTCGTATTGTAGCTCCCCGTGCAATACTACCTATTCTGGCTCAAGTGTCCCATGGTGCTAGCCATGTGAGCAAAGGGGGGACGATTGCTACCATAAACAATTTATGGTATGCTCCTGGGGCAACACAGCAAGCAGCGCTGTGGTGCAAAAGATGTCTTATCTGCCAGCAGCACAATGTTGGGAAACCAGAGCAGACCAAGAGAGGAGCGCATCCTCCTCCTTGGGGACCTTTTGTAAATATGCAAATAGATTTTATTCAGTTAGAGAACTGTTTAGGTTTTGAGTATGTTTTAGTTATTGTAGATATGTTTTCAAAATGGGTTGAAGCTTTCCCTTGCCGGAATTGTGATGCACAGTTGGTTGTGAAAATTCTGGTGAGGGAAATCGTACCCAGGTATGGTATTCCTCACTCCATCAACAGTGACAGAGGAACGCATTTTACAGCCCAGGTAATGAGAGATCTTAGCAAAGCTCTCTCTATAAAACTCAACTTTCACATCCCATGGCATGCTGCCTCTGCAGGAGGCGTGGAAAGGCAGAATGGCATATTGAAGAACAAGCTGGCCAAACTCTGTAGGGAAACGGGGTTAAAGTGGCCAGATGCCTTACCACTAGCCTTAATGTCTATGAGGTCAACACCCAATAGAGTAACTGGTTTATCTCCGCATGAAGTGTTAATGGGGCGGCCCATGTCGACTCCATTAATGCCTCTTCTACCTCTCTCTGAAGTTGAATTGCTATTAGCCAATAAGAGAGCCCTGCAGTAATACAAGGCTTTATGTGCTCAGTTAAAACATCTACATCCCCAGGTGAGGCTTGCGCAACCGCAGCCTCCAGACCGTCCATGTCATACTTTTGTACCTGGGGATTATGTGTACATGAAAGTCTTTAAAAGAAAAAATAAGTTGTCTCCCAGGTGGTCAGGTCCATTCCAGGTGCTCCTGACTACGGATACTGCAGTGAGGTGCCAGGGAAGTGCCACTTGGGTCCATGCGTCACACTGCAAGCGAGCACAAGACCCTGCTGCTGCTGAATAAGAGGCTGACAGAAAGCAGACGCTATCAGTCACCTCCAGATAATCAGGTGTAACGTTCCTAGTTGCCCAAATGTCAGTTTTTGTAGTAGATCAGAATACTGCACTCATACCATCGTTTCTGTTCTCTCAATCAGGTTGGAAAATTGTACTAAAGATTTTCTATCGCATCCGTGCATAGCCTTCTGGTGATGCACCGAGGGCTAAGTAAGCGCAACATAGATTCATCCATCGGTGTCATATTACCAGTGAAGCTAGTGAAACATAATATGTATTGTTATTGCTGTACTGTTATTACAATCGTCAGAAACTACGTGGACGGGTGTGGATGGTTTCTAGGTTTGAATGAGAAGTCCATGCCTGCAGTCACAGCGTTGGCTAGCATAATCAAGACAAACTTGGCTACCTTTCTCAGCTACTAGAGGGAGGGATGACCGCAGCACCCAGCATACATATTTATTTTGGTGTCGACGCACCAGCGTCTTCCCGAAATAATAATAAAATCCTTTGGAAAGTTACTCCGAGTGCTCCGGTTATCCCTTGGTCAGTTTGTTAGGAAGTAGTAGTTTCTCTCGAGTCTGCCGTCCTCGACCGTAAGGAGACATCCTCCTCTGGCTGGAATATGTAAACACTGTCGAACAACTGATGAAAGTAGTTGGCTAGTGCACACAGCTGTTAGCAGTGACAGCGCGCAGTGATCGCTATTGAGAGAAAGTAGCCCCAAGCAATTACAAGATGTGACTTTTTGGAAAACCAGGGTATTGTTGTGCAAATAAATCACTCGTTCGAACACATACTGTTTTGAGAAGAAAAACGTTTTACTTTGCAGACCCCAGGAAACCTGCCGGAACTACTTTCGCTTTGACCAAAACTTGATAGAACTCGGCTCACAGGACACTGTCGGGGGAAAGTCAGTGTGTGTGCACGAGACTAAAGACGGTGATGCCATACAGCTTCATGTGAAAAATCCCGAACTATCCCTTTAATTAGAGCATTCTTCTGGCTGGGATGAATCACAATAAAATGAATAATCTTCACCGTCCGAGGACGGGGCATGAAAACGCAATGGTTACGATTAATCTGACTCCATAGAACAAGTAGAATACAAAATTTAGCTATATCCTCGTTAAAAATCTGACTCCAAATTAGAATTCGAATTGATAATTTAGGGAACACCTGTGTGGATTTCGAGACAAATCTGCCATCAGATACCGCAGCGCAAACCATCATTGCTCAGTAAATACGTCCCCTGGGTTAATTAAACGCAACTGTCCTGGAATCAATTCGACAATACTTCCTTTGGTTAAACGAGACTACCTTGATAGCAGCTTCGAGGCTTAAACAATATAGCACTGAGCGTGAACGTATCAAGAACCCAGATTATATATATATATATACCCAAGGGCTCCTTAGAAAGATCAACCAGACACCGGCATATAAATAAAATACACGCCCAAGGGTATCTTTAATAGCTAAACCTTAAGAGCCGGTATTCCATAAATCCTTAAGGGGTAAAACATAATCCCAAATCTAACTAGGAGCCGCTAGGAGCCGCAGTGTCCTTACGATCGGGCGTTGAGGTAACCTGCGAGCAGGCTACTGTTTGCAATGGGGCCGAGGGAGTGATAAGAGAGCCTGCACGAAACCCGGGCTTTTGACAGGGCACCGCGTTCGTCCACGAATGCAGCATTTGATTAGTCGAACTTCACAGCTCCCAAATTCAAATTTGACAGTTGAACTCTCGCAGGGCTGGCGTTAAGCCTCATTCACACATCGCTACTCGCCCATCTCTGAGCGAGAACCATCAACGGAATGTGAACGTGTTCCAGCAGAATGTGGCGAGGACTGGCGACTCGAGGACTAGGGATGCGATGTGGGCGAGTACGGACATAAAATATTTTTTTACTGTCAGCAATGCGAGTGAAGCGAGTTACCAATGGGAATGTAGGAAAGAGATGATTCACTTGACGTGAACAGACAGTTCCACAGACAGTTTGAACACCGCAACGCACAAGAATTTTCGTTCCTACATCATGTCTGAGGAGCAGCTAATAATAGCCATCTCAAGCCAGCCGGAGCTCTATGATACCACCCTCAAAAATTATAGAAATAAAAACCGAAAGGATGACGCCTGGAACAGAGTGTCTGCAATCATCTGCGTTTCAGGTGAGAGCATGTATTAAATTACGTTTTTCTCTTTAGCCGAATATGCTTTTGGAAGCTAATTGTCAGCTAACTGTGGACGTCAAACCATGCCTTAGCTGACAATAGAAAACAGAAAAGGCGATCACAGAAAAGTGGTACTATTTATGATATATACTCAGCAACAAAAGTTTCTGTGACACCAATATTGTTAATTATTTTTCATAACGCAATTATGAAATTGTCATACATGGTGATATCAGACTGAAACAGTACACGTAAACACAACATTGAAATGGAAATCATGAAAATGCGAGAAAATGACTTTGCACGTGAAAATGTGCGTAAATCATGCTTGTGGATGGCAATAAAAGAGGAGAATTTTTGGAATGTTCACATTGTGCCTGATGAACGACAGAAGCATCACTTATCGAAAACACAGCCATTTCGGATCAGGAACTCTACCCTCTAAATGCCAAGACTGTCTGAAAATGATCGGTGGAGGGCCATTGGGATGATTGAATCCGGAACCTCGCAGAGGGAAGTTGCTCATCGCCTGAATGTCCACCGAAACACCATTTGGAACTTACGGCAGCGTCATCAGCAGACAAGACATGTCAGAGACCGTCCTCGCAGCGGCCGTCCACGAGTAACCACTCCCAGACAGGACAACTGGATTCGAACAACCCATCTCCGAAATCGATTCCAACCTGCAACCATAACTGCAAGAACGATACCTGGTTTGAGGCGACTGTCTGCACAGACAATCCGTCGCCGTCTCCGTCATTTTGGCATTGTCCCACGTCGGCCAGCAAGACGTCCAATACTCACAGTACAACACCGACGACTGCGTCTACAGTGGGCACAACAACATCGACGGTGGATCCAACGTCAGTGGGATCTTGTACTCTTCATTGATGAATCAAGATTCATGCTTAACCGATGTGATGGTCGTTTACGTGTATACCGTCGACGTGGAGAACGTTATGCCAACAACTGTATTCAGGAATTTGATCATTTTGGAGGTGGTAGTGTCATGATTTGGGGAGGGATCACGGCTAGAAACAGAACAGATTTGCTTGTTATTGATGGAAATCTGACAGGTCAAAGATATCGCGATGAAGTGCTACGGCCATTGGTGGTACCGTTTTTGATGCAACATGGTCCCGGAATAACGCTGCAACATGATAACGCCAGACCACACGTTGCAAGGATTGTACAGCAGTATCTGATGCAACAACATGTCAATGTCCTGCCATGGCCAGCCAGATCCCCAGACATGTCCCCAATCGAGCATCTTTGGGACGAGATGGATCGACGTTTGCGGCGGTTGGATAACCCGCCAGCTACACTCCAGGAATTGCGACAACGTCTACGTCAGATTTGGAATGACATCCCACAGCAATTTCTGGCACATCTGATTCGGTCCATGCACCGGAGATGCGTTGCTTGCATCATGGCACGAGGAAGTCACACCCGGTATGGAAGTGTGAAGGTCACAATTGGTTAGACGTCAGACAAGTGCTTCATGACGCATGAAAATGACATTTTTCGTTTTGAGTGACGTTGGCACTGAAAAGTCAGTGTTTCTCCTGTTAAATAAACATATTGATTGCATTGAGATCTTTGCGTGTCATTTATAACATACACATAAATGGTGTCACAGAAACTTTTGTTGCTGAGTATACATACCAACAAAGTGTATAAACAGAAGGATTTTATTAATTGCAATACCACATTTGTCATCTATTGCCTGTCTTGCCCGTGTGTGGAGGGTTATTTTTATATCGGCCGCACTAAAAGACGCCTGAGGGATCGCCTTGCTGAGCATAAATACGCAATTGGCATTAAGAACTGTGATTATCCTTTTAGCCAGGTTCATAGCGCCAATGACTCTCTATTGCGTATTGAGGGTATTGAACACATTGGACCTTTGGTCAGGGGTAGTGACAGAATCCAGAAACTTAATCAAAGGGAAGTTTTCTGGATTCATCGACTAAGTGCGTTGAGCTATCCAGGCCTAAATGAAGATATTGATTTTACTTGTTTCTTGTGATGCCTTTTATATTTGTAAATACAGATGGACTTTCTTCTCTGTAGTTTTTTTATCTCCTGTGCAAATGCGCTGTTATCATATGTATGTATATGTCTTTATTATTTATGTGATTCTTTGATATATATGTATGCGCATATTGTGTTTGTATGTCTTGTGGATATGTGTATTTATTTGTTTTATGCATACGTTTCTACTTACCTGTCAGGTGTTGGGTCAGATGACTTTCTTTCATTGGCTGTGTATGGCATATAGGTGAGACCACACCCATTGTCTCTCTTTGAAGCCCTGATGAAGACCCATTGCGGTCGAAACATGTTGGCTTTTTTAATGTTCTAGCCACTATAATAAAGGCTTTTTAATTACTTTTTCCTTCCATTTTTACATGTGAGTGCCTGGATTGCCTTCTCGTTTTTGAATAATTATTTTCCCCCTTTTTCCAAGAGCACCCAACGTACTTTTTTTTCTTCTATTTACTCTTATTATTCAGAGCAACCGATCTTCTCTGTTTTTTCCTGGTACTATTTATGTGTTCATTTTATGCATTTAGAATTGTCAGCGATCTTAACCAAGGCGGATAATGACGTGTATGCACCCACTGGCATTTTATACAGCCACAACTTGCTTCCCTCTGACACGTTTGCAGTGGGAAGTAAACCATCGGGAAGCCATGGCAACCGACGCTGACGGCAGATAATTTTTCTGCCGGCGAGTACAATTTCAGCAAGCAACAAGGGGCTATGGGCAAGTAGCGATATGTGTGAATGCGGCGTAACGCCTGAAAATTCGGCAGCAATTATTCACAATAATCAAGTGGCAATTGAACACACGGCTTCTCTCCCTCATGCGATCTAAAAGCGACAAACTAATGGGCAACACAGTGGGTAGCAGCTAGTGTGTGTATATATATATATATATATATAAACCTTGGTTAAGATGTGTTAAAAGCCTTAAAATAAATTCAATTTTTATTGCAGAAGTATGTATACTCTCACACTGAAAATTGTAGAAAAATGTAACCTTCAACTCAAGTGAATTTTACGGGAAAAAAAAATCCCTGACAAAGAATTTTTTTTTTCATAAAATCATCTGTTCCACAATTATTGGCACCCCGAACAATTCCGAGGAAATCAATGTAATTGAAGTATTTCTGTCATTTCTACAGTAGTTTACAAAGTTGATCAGAGTATCAAGGAACATTTAATTAGTAATTCGTCACGTCCTGTTTCCCTGGGGTATAAATATGACGTGACACAGAGGCCATTACTCTTATCCACTCTTCAACATGGGAAAGACAAAGGCACACATTATTCAAGTAAGGCAGATGTGTGCCGACCTTCACAAGCCAGGCAATGGCCACAAGAAAATAGGCACTCACTTGCACCAACCCATATCTACTGTCAGAGGAACCATTAAGAAGTTTAAAACAACTGGAACAGTGGTAAACAAGCCTGGACGAGGACGCAAGGTTATTTTGCCACCACGCACAGTGAGGAGGATGGTAAGAGAAATAAAAAGTTCTCCAAAGCTCGCTGCTAATGAATTGCAACAAATGGTAGCATCTTGGGGTCACAAAGTCTCCAAAACAACCATCAGGCACTATCTACATGCCAACAAGCTGTTTGGAACACATGCACAGAAAAAACCTTTTCTCACTCATTATCATAAACGCAAACGTCTGGAGTTCGCTAAGCGGTATTGGGACTTCAACTGGGACCGTGCGCTTTGGTCAGATGAGCCCAAGATAGAGCTTTTTGGCAACAAACACTCAAAGTGGGTCTGGTGGAACACAAAAGATGAGTATGCAGAAAAGCACCTCATGCCCACTGTAAAGTATGAGGGAGGATAGTGATGCTGTGGCCCTGTTTCTCTTCCAGAGGCCCTGGGAACCTTGTTAGGGTGCATGGCATCATGAATGTTTGAAATACTAGGACATTTTAAATCAAAATCTGGTGGCCTCTGCCTGAAAGCTGAAGATGGGTCGTCACTGGCTCTTTCAGCAAGATAATGCCCCTAAACATGTGGCCAAATCTACACAGAAATGGTTCACCAGACCAGTGGCGGTTTTTCGCGGAGGCCAAGGGAGGCCTGGCTTCCCCAAAAATTATTGCAAGAAAGAAAAAATATAAATACGCTTCACCACAATGTATTTTATATTGTTGTCATTTCCTTTTCAAAACACTACATTGGCGCACTTCTGCTTTGGCGGAGCGTGAGGAGCAAAACAGCGCCCCTCCTGTCAAGCTCTCATTGTGTATTACACTTCGTGTCTCATGCCCTCCGCCCTGGCTGTCAGTGCAGAGGCCAGCTTCACTTGGCCTCCTTTAGGAAAAAAAACAGCCCGTATTAGCCAATCAGATTGAAACAAGGCTCATCGCTTAATGGTCGATGCATCATTAAAAAAAAAACGAGGGAGGCCAGATCAAATCTGGCTTCCAACCAATCACAAACTGTTACGGAAAATACACACACAGCCAGCCCAAGAGAGTATAGGCATTAAAGGAGAGTCAGAGAATGGATGGTGACAGGGACCTTGAGTTTCTTGTAAAAAAATGACTTCACAAAACTTCCGTTTCAGGTTCAACTAAAAGTCAAGCGGGACGGTTGGCCGACTCCAAAGTTCAATTTAACTAAGGGGAGAGCTGATGGAAAAGTTCGCTCTTTTTGTGTAGCTAACTATGCAAGAAACGAGTGGCTAACAGGAAGTGCCGAGCTTAACCGGCTTTTCTGCTGGCCTTGTCTCCTATGGCCCGCCGTGGCCTTTTTGATTACCGGGCTGTTGTCGCATTTTTCTTATGTGATGCATAAAATGTGGTGTTTTATTCTTGTCGTGTCAAGTGGATTTCAGAGCATGATGGCTAAGCTATACTGTTTTTTTATACTCTCAGTCCTTACCGAGACTGCATTTAGGTCCGCTGACATTAGCTGCACTATCAGCTGACAGCTGTAAGGTTTACTGTTCATAGCGCTGCAGCACGGTTGATATCAATTTTTATAACAACCTTTGCAACTATGTGTTTTATATTTAGTTTATGTAATTCAGACGTTGCGCACGGGTTGTGCATTCATGTTGAGTGTGTTTTTGGATGCATGAATATTGGGCATCCTTGTGATTTGTTAATTTCAGTTGCGAGGCTGCCACATATGACATTGTTACTTCTAATGTCGGTGGAAGGGGTTTGTCTGTGTTTCTGTACAATAGTCCACGGCTATCTTGCAAATGCTTTTGTTGCCAATTAATTAAATATGAGTCAGAGAGAAGCATTGTCCACAAAACGGAACTTCATTAATACTGTCTGTGAAAGCAATGGCTAAAATGTTTTTGTTATATCTAGATCTTGTCATAATTGCCGTCTGATCGCTATGTTTTTATCTTTTCTGCTGTAATAAAGCTACGAGACGTTCACCAGCTTTGCATGGGCTTCCTCTAACTTACATACCACTGTGTGCCAGAGCCATACACACGCGCTGAGCCCGAAGCGCGCACCCACAGCTCTCCCTCGCGCTGTCACTCTCTCTCTCATGTAACCCCTGGATAAATCCCAGAGTTAAAAAAATGAATAAAAGTAAAACCCTACAGTAGCAACAACACGAAGTAGTGTTACTTTAAGAGATATGCAATGTATAGTTTGTTTGAAACGTACTTCCCTCAACACGAGGCATAACAAACTATCGTGTTGTCTCAATATTTTGTGGTTACCTGCCTGTAAGCGGTCAGTGTGGAGAGACATCTTGTTTCTTTAATTCGGATTGGCCAAGGGGCGGGAGGAGGGAAGTGGAGGAGTTTTTTTTTTTCGCTCTCCTCTGACGGGAGTGAATGGTTTTTTTTTTTCTCTCGAGCCTGGCGACTAGCCAGTCTTTAAAAGTAATTTAAAGGTGTGGTTAAGTAAGGTGTAGTAGTTTCACTCCTTGGAGAAAGTGTTCAACAGCCACAAGCTTTGTTTATGTTCAGCATATTGAAAAACTAACCGTATCCCGTTAGCTTGCTACTTGTTAGCCTGTTTGCGAATGTAATGCAAGTGCTCGTTGGACAGACTGTTGAGTCGGAGCACCACCCGATGCAGCGCGGGAGAGAACCAGCCTAGTGCAGCCTTTTTCTGAATAAAACACGCTGTTTTCCCGTTTATGTCGTCCTTGGACATTTTCAACATTGTCGCCGCTTATGTCGTCCTTGGATTTTTTCCACATCGTCGCCGCTGAGCCAAGAGGCTAACATCGTCGCTGCTTAGCAGAGAGGTGGGCGTCATCTTTTTCCACTGCTGAGACGGAGTGGGAAGTCCCCCCCTGCTGCCGCAACAGGTCCAGGACTCTCTCTTTCCAGCATTGGCTGTCCCAGTACGAGGGCAATTTACCTGACTCTCGGTCACGGGTGAGTGAGTGTGGAAATTTTGATAGTGTCGCAAACGTTCTTCAACCATCGCACCCGAGCTTCACTCAGGCCTGCAACGGGGGTTTTGTTTGAAATGTTTTGCCGGCTGTTGTGTTATTTTTGTGTGGGCCCTCAGAAATGTGTTGATAGTGAATATTGAGGATTTGAGCATAAAAAGTGAACTTGGGTAATAGCAAGCTGTGTGTATCTTGCTGAATTCAACTATTATATTTTCTGTTTTGTTTAAAGTACTGCAAGATTGGGTATTGAGGATAATATCGCCTCAGACAGGTTTTAAGTGCCTGTTATTTTATTTTCCAATTAATTTTTGACTTTAAAAGGGCAACCTCCTAATTTTGTTTGGTACCTGGTTTATTTCGACTAATACCTTAAAAGTGTGTTTTTAAGTTATTTCATTACAGAAAAAAAAAACAAGTCATAAATAATATGAATTTGGTTAATAAATGAGTTGACAATTCATATTTTCTCTGGGTCAAATTAATAAGGAAGCACGTTTAAAACTGAGGTTAATCTTGTGAAAGGGTTAAAAATATATCATTACACTGTGGTATGTGAATTTAATTTCTGGTATAGGTAATGGTGGTATTCAGACAGGCCTTAATATGAGACGTATACACTTAAGGGAGCAATAGAAGAGATAACATTACAGTTCAGTCTATGTTATAGAACCCAGGGCGCTGTATCTCAAGATAGCTGATACAACGAAAGCGCTACATAAATGGAGGCACCGCTGGGATCTTGTTAACTAACTAAAGAATATTAGCCTGTACTGCTCACCTTAAATAAATCCTTAGTAAGATTTGTGTTTTTCTGCTATCAACAAACCAAGCTCTTTGTGGATTGAGTGAAACAACACTTCAGTGTAGACGTAGTGTTCAGCAAAAAAAAAAAAAAAAAAACGTAAAAGAAGAAATGTCACTGCTAGAGAACTGGTGCAAAGGGGAGGGGTTAGATCTAGCTCATGCCTTGATAGTGAAGCAAGTCCCTTTAGAAGCCACAGTCGAGAACATTGAAGAAACCCTGAAAACCATTAAAGCTCTTGGAAGAGTTAGGGTAAGAGGACGAATGTTTAGCCCCCAATCCCAATCATTAATGGTGTTATGTGAATGTAGTGAAAAAGTAAACCCCAAAGCTATTCCTCTTGATGTGCCCCCTGTCGAAGGAGATGGACTGTGGACCCTGCATGGACCAATGGGGGATGACGGCAAAAACCTACCTCAGGCGACAGGGAGCAGTCCCATTCATGCCGAAGAAACAACTAACCCTGAGACATTACCCACTGACACTGCATCAGGGAACTCTGCTGAGTCTATTATCCGAGCAGTGGGAGATCTGCTTGCCAAAACCATGAAACCCACTCCAGAGAGTAATGTTTTCCGACGCCTGCGGGCATATTCTGGTGTAACACCGACACCGGCTGGAGAAGAGAACCTGGACACATGGATGGAGCAGGCACGATTGATGGTGGACGAATGTGACTGTTCTATTCGTGAGAAACGGAAGAGGATCGTTGAGAGTCTTAAAGGACCTGCTCTAGAGATAGCTCAAGCTGTTAGAGCAAATGACCCTGAAGCTACACCTGAGGAATATATTGAGGCTCTTGATAGAGCTTTTGGGACTTCTGAAACTGCTGAGGACCTCTACTTTTCCTTCAGAGCACTACGCCAAAGCCCAGGTGAAAGACTCTCTGACTTTTTGAGAAGGGTTGAGCGGTTGTTAACGAAAGTGGTTCAAAGAGGAGGGCTACCTGCCAGTCAAAGAGACAGTGCACGTGTAGGGCAGCTCCTCCGAGGAGCCACTGAGTCGGACATAATGCTCCTACAGTTACGTTTGAGGGAGAGGAAGAACAACCCACCCTCTTTTCTGACACTGTTAAATGAAATTCGAGAAGAAGAGGATCAGCAGTCTGTAAGAAGGAAGGCTGCTCCTAGCTTAGCTAAACCTGTGGTTAGGCAAGTAAGAGTTAAGGATGAAGTAAAGTTACCAGATCCTGACGTTCAAGACTTAAGAGACCAAATTACAGTGCTTCAGTCCCAGGTGTCTGAACTGACAGCTGCGCAATTAAAAGCCATACCTATGAGTAAGCCTCCTAAAGCAGCACAGTTTGAGAAAGAGCCTAAAACAAAATCTAACTCAGAGGTGCAAGCATTAAAGAAACAAGATGAGGACATGCAAATTCAGCTGGCGGTGATGACAGTAACACACACAGAGGTTCAACCACCAAAAGGGTCTGGGTGGAGAGCTGATTCCAGAGAAAATAAAGAAAAAAGTAATGCCCATAATAGGGTCAGTAACAAACCAAGAGCCGGAGGCAGAAATGATGGAGAAGACTTCTTTTGTTATCGATGTGGTGCAGATGGACATGTGGCTACTCGCTGCACTGCTCCAGAGGATTCCGCCAGGGTCATACAAAAACTGGTGCGTTCTCTCAGGAGACACAAAGAAAACAACAAAGACCAACCCAACCAAGATAAAGAGGCACAAAACACTAACTGTTCTATTAAGCGGATTGCAGTGGATGCCAAAGAGTCTGGGAGCCTTCCTGAAGGGCTAGTGGGAGAGACTTCTCTAAGCAAAGTAATCATTGAGGGTCATCCGATCACTGCACTAATGGATGGTGGCTCCACTGTCTCCATAGTATTTGAATGCTGGTATGAAGAGCACCTATCCCACCTACCACTCAATCCCATTTCCAGTTTGGCCCTTTGGGGTCTCAGTGAGTCCTGCTACCCCTATAAAGGCTATGTAGCAATGAATGTTCAATTCTTGACAGATGGATCTAACCCTCCCCCAAAGACTGTGTTGGCACTGGTGTGCCCAGATCCTAATGGTCCTGATCAACCACCAGTACTCTTTGGGACCAATGCCAGGAAGTTTCACCATGAGCCAAAAACCCCAGACAGAACAAAGAGTAATGGATCAGCCCAGTCCTGGAGAGTCTGTGCACAGGCACCACCTGAACAAAAACCTCACGCTGACCCGATGGATGATGGCGTTGGACAAATAAGATGGGTGGGCCCCGGACCACTTAAAGTACCCCCTGGTGGTTCTGTCTTTGCTGCCGGCAAAGTGACTGCAAAGGAGTCATTGGAGCATGATGTGTTAGTAGTTGAGCCCCCTGTCCAACACCCTCTCCCCACTGGGATCATGGTGCCCTCATGCGTTCTCCTTCCCTCTGATATGAATGTGGACAACTTTTCAGTATTATTGAGAAACGAGTCCCTAAAAGCTAAGTCCATCCCCAAGGGCACGGTCATTGCCTATGTCCATAAAGCTGAAATAGTGACTGAGCTTCAGAGAGACGAGGGATGTACTGCAACATCGGATCCTGAATTTTTCAACTTTGGAGAGTCCCCCATCCCTAATGCTTGGAAAGAGAGACTGGCAAGCAAACTAGCAGAAAGATCTGGAGTTTTTTCCCTTGAAGAGTGAGATGTGGGGTTGGCAAAAGGTATTGAACATGCCATCCGCATCAATGACCCTCGACCTTTTAGAGAACGATCAAGACGATTGGCACCTGCAGATATCGACGATGTGCGGCGCCATCTACAAAAGCTTCTTGCAGCTGGAATAATTAAGGAATCACGTAGCCCATATGCTTCACCAATTGTTGTGGCAAGAAAAAAGAATGGCTCCATCAGGATGTGTATTTATTACCGCACCCTTAATGCTCGTACCATTCCTGATCAATACACCGTCCCCAGGATCGAGGATGCCCTCGACTGTATGACTGGCAGTCGTTGGTTTTCAGTGTTGGACTTAAGAAATGGCTACTACCAAATCCCGATGGCCGAGGAAGACAAGGAGAAAACCGCCTTCATATGCCCGTTGGGGTTCTTTCAGTTTGAGCGCATGCCTCAAGGCATCACCGGAGCCCCCGCTACATTCCAACGCCTAATGGAGAAGGCGGTAGGGGATATGAATCTGCTCCAGTGCCTGGTGTACCTCGATGACCTGATAGTGTTTGGTAAGACATTGGAGGAACACGAGGACCGTCTCCTCAAGGTGATTGATCGGCTGCAAGAATATGGGCTGAAGATATCCATCGACAAATGTCAGTTTTGCCAGCCTCAGGTCAAGTACGTCGGCCATATTGTGTCGGCCAAAGGAATAGCCACCGACCCAGAAAAGATCAGAGCAGTCACCCACTGGGAGCAGCCAACAGATCTTAAAACCCTGCAGTCCTTCCTGGGTTTTTGTGGCTACTATAGGCGATTCATCTCCAACTATTCAGCGATTGTAAGACCTCTGACAGACCTGACAAAAGGCTACCTTCCAACACATGGTAACAAGAAAGCAGCATCTCAGACAGCTAGCTACTTTAATAAGTCTCAGCCGTTTGGCGAACGATGGACCCCTGCCTGTTCCGGTGCCTTCCAAAAGATAATCCACTGTCTCACTCATGCTCCTGTCCTGGCTTTTGCCAACCCAGCCGAGCCCTATATACTGCACGTAGATGCCAGCTTCGATGGTTTGGGTGCAGTACTCAACCAGGAGTACCCGGAAGGGTTGCGCCCTGTAGCCTTTGCTAGTCGAAAGCTAAGAAACTCTGAGAGAAACTACCCTGTCCATCAGCTTGAGTTTCTGGCATTGAAATGGGCTGTTGTTGACAAATTCCACGAGTACCTTTATGGTGCCAAGTTCACGGTCAGAACTGATAACAATCCATTGACCTATGTTCTCACTACCGCCAAACTCAACGCCACAGGCCACCGCTGGCTGGCAGCCCTATCCACCTATGATTTTGGCATTCAGTATAGGCCAGGCAGAGAGAATGTAGATGCAGACTTGCTCTCCAGAAACCCGAATGATGGCGATGATGGATGGATTCCTCCATCAGGTGTGAAAGCCCTCTGTAAGAGGGTGAATGTCACCAAGTGCCCAGGCCCCCCGAGTCGGTGTGTGGATCAACTAGGTGCATCACCTTCTGCTATACCAGACATGTATGCCTACCCCATTTGGCTGAATGAACGCTCTGGGGAAAAGTTAAGTGGTAAGAACTTGCAAGAGGACCAGGATTTGGATGAAGTCATTGGGCAAGTGAAACAGCAAATAAGAGCAAGAAGCTGGCCCTGTCCCATTCAGAGTACTCATGCCGAGGCAGCCCTTCTACAGCGAGAGGGAGGCAAACTGCAGTTGCAGAACGAGCTACTCTATCGGAAGGTGGTGAAGCCATCTGGGAAAGAGACATTCCAGTTAGTGCTTCCAAAAAAACACCGGCGCCTAGTGCTACAGTCTTTACATGATGATTTTGGCCATCTTGGAATTGAAAAAACTACGGAGTTGGTACGTGAGAGATTCTACTGGCCGAAAATGGCCACTGACATTGACCAGTACATTAAAACATGTGGGAGGTGTGTGGCCCAGAAGACCTTACCTCACAAGGCCGCACCATTGCACCAGATCACAAGCCGGGGTCCAATGGACTTAGTCTGCATCGATTTCCTGTCCATCGAGCCAGATGCCCGAGGAGTGGCCAGTGTCTTAGTGGTTACCGACCATTTCACTCGATACGCTCAAGCATTCCCTACCAGCAATCAGAAAGCATCGACAGTTGCCAAAGTGCTGTTAGAGAAGTTCTTTGTCCATTATGGTCTGCCAGCACGAATACATTCTGACCAAGGGCGGGACTTTGAGAGTCGGTTGATAAAAGAGCTCCTGGCCATGCTGGGGATAAAGAAGTCAAGAACATCTCCGTATCACCCGCAAGGAGACCCGCAGCCAGAGCGTTTCAACCGCACCCTACTTTCCATGCTGGGGACTCTCAGTCCAACACACAAACAAAAATGGAGTCAACATGTGGCCTTCATGGTACACGCCTACAACTGCACCCGTAATGAGGCAACAGGGTACTCACCATATTACCTAATGTTTGGCAGAGAGGCCCGTCTGCCCATTGATGTGTGTTTTGGTCTTTGCATGGATGGAAAGGACACGACCAAGCACTCACAGTATGTTGAAAAGCTACGGGAGGAGTTGCTTCAAGCTTACCACCTAGCTTCTGAAGCTTCCCACAAAAACCATCAGAAAAACAAGCGAGGCTATGATATCAGAGTTCGGGTCCACAACCTGCAGGATGGCGACCGGGTGCTTATTCGAGCCTTAGGAATTCCAGGGAAACACAAGTTGAAAGAAAGATGGAGCCTACAGCCATATGTGGTTGTTGGAAAGCTCCCCAACCTGCCTGTTTACCAGGTGAAGCCTGAAGGGGGACAAGGTGTCATGAAAACGCTTCACAGGGACCATCTTCTCCCTATAGGGCTTCTTGTGAGAATGCCAACAGTTGAGGAGGAGAGACAATTGCCTCAAAGACCATCCACAAGAGCCTCTTGCAACCCCGCTCAGACACCAGCAAAAAGGGCTGAGAGACGGGTGACTGATGGATTTGAGCACTGTGGCTCTGAGTCTGAAGAGGAGGACCCTCACGATCCTTCCAGACGGATCACATATGCCGACTGGTCCATTTGGCCTCCTCCCTTTCAGTCATTGCCTCACATTAACGATAGACCCGCAGCCATTTGGGCAGAGAGCAGTAGTGCCCCTGGTAGTCCTTCCAATGAAGAGGTGCCTGACCCTGCTCCTACTGCACAGGAGGACACTGATAGTATTATACTTCCATCAGAGGACCCTGTGGTGGACACAGGGCTGGATGTGGGAGACGTCCCAACAAACAGTGAGTCTGATGATGTGATGGATCCTAGCATTGTCCCAGTTGCCAAAAGAGCAGTCAAGCCAATCATTCGTTTGAGTTATGATGAACTAGGAGAGCCCACTGACAAGCCCATTGTTATTCTGCATCGTGGGATAAGGATATACATTACCAGTGACATGACAGGTACTATCTCTGGGCCCCCTACATCTTCCTACAGCTTCACAGTTCAGTGCACCAGGTGCAGCGACAGGGGGACTTACAGTAACAGTCTGGCAGGTCACACTATTGTGCCCCAAAATGATAGGGAGTGAAGTCCGATGGGGACATCCAGACCTTAAGAAGGGGGAGGGTGTAACCCCTGGATAAATCCCAGAGTTAAAAAAATGAATAAAAGTAAAACCCTACAGTAGCAACAACACGAAGTAGTGTTACTTTAAGAGATATGCAATGTATAGTTTGTTTGAAACGTACTTCCCTCAACACGAGGCATAACAAACTATCGTGTTGTCTCAATATTTTGTGGTTACCTGCCTGTAAGCGGTCAGTGTGGAGAGACATCTTGTTTCTTTAATTCGGATTGGCCAAGGGGCGGGAGGAGGGAAGTGGAGGAGTTTTTTTTTTCGCTCTCCTCTGACGGGAGTGAATGGTTTTTTTTTTTCTCTCGAGCCTGGCGACTAGCCAGTCTTTAAAAGTAATTTAAAGGTGTGGTTAAGTAAGGTGTAGTAGTTTCACTCCTTGGAGAAAGTGTTCAACAGCCACAAGCTTTGTTTATGTTCAGCATATTGAAAAACTAACCGTATCCCGTTAGCTTGCTACTTGTTAGCCTGTTTGCGAATGTAATGCAAGTGCTCGTTGGACAGACTGTTGAGTCGGAGCACCACCCGATGCAGCGCGGGAGAGAACCAGCCTAGTGCAGCCTTTTTCTGAATAAAACACGCTGTTTTCCCGTTTATGTCGTCCTTGGACATTTTCAACATTGTCGCCGCTTATGTCGTCCTTGGATTTTTTCCACATCGTCGCCGCTGAGCCAAGAGGCTAACATCGTCGCTGCTTAGCAGAGAGGTGGGCGTCATCTTTTTCCACTGCTGAGACGGAGTGGGAAGTCCCCCCCTGCTGCCGCAACAGGTCCAGGACTTTCTCTTTCCAGAATTGGCTGTCCCAGTACGAGGGCAATTTACCTGACTCTCGGTCACGGGTGAGTGAGTGTGGAAATTTTGATAGTGTCGCAAACGTTCTTCAACCATCGCACCCGAGCTCCACTCAGGCCTGCAACGGGGGTTTTGTTTGAAATGTTTTGCCGGCTGTTGTGTTATTTTTGTGTGGGCCCTCAGAAATGTGTTGATAGTGAATATTGAGGATTTGAGCATAAAAAGTGAACTTGGGTAATAGCAAGCTGTGTGTATCTTGCTGAATTCAACTATTATATTTTCTGTTTTGTTTAAAGTACTGCAAGATTGGGTATTGAGGATAATATCGCCTCAGACAGGTTTTAAGTGCCTGTTATTTTATTTTCCAATTAATTTTTGACTTTAAAAGGGCAACCTCCTAATTTTGTTTGGTACCTGGTTTATTTCGACTAATACCTTAAAAGTGTGTTTTTAAGTTATTTCATTACAGAAAAAAAAAACAAGTCATAAATAATATGAATTTGGTTAATAAATGAGTTGACAATTCATATTTTCTCTGGGTCAAATTAATAAGGAAGCACGTTTAAAACTGAGGTTAATCTTGTGAAAGGGTTAAAAATATATCATTACACTGTGGTATGTGAATTTAATTTCTGGTATAGGTAATGGTGGTATTCAGACAGGCCTTAATATGAGACGTATACACTTAAGGGAGCAATAGAAGAGATAACATTACAGTTCAGTCTATGTTATAGAACCCAGGGCGCTGTATCTCAAGATAGCTGATACAACGAAAGCGCTACACTCACACACGCGATCCTCTTTTTTTAATCGTTTTTTTTTCACTAAAATGAATGAGAGGTCGGTAGAATAAAGGTACTGTAACAGTAGGCTAATTTGTTTGTGTGACAGTTGTTGGGTCCTGTCACAAGAAGTGTCTCCTAATAACACGTTAACACCGAATTAAATTCGTTGTTCATTCTGGCTTCCTCGGTAATTTTTGTCACGGGCCGCCACTGCACCAGACACAGAATCAAGCTTCTCCCATAGCCATCTCAGTCCCCAGACTTCAACCCCATTGAAAACCTGTGGAGTGAGCTGAAGAGTAGAGGACCCAGGTCGCTGGATGATTTAGAGAGATTGTGCAAAGAGGAATGGTTGAAGATCCCTCTTTCTGTATTCTCCCATGTTGTGAACCATTATAGAAGAAGATTAGGTGCTGTTTTGTTGGCAAAAGGGGGTTGTACAAAGTATTAACATCAGGGGTGCTAATAATTGTGGCACGCATGATTTAATGTAAAAGAATTATTTCTTAATGTGAGACTTTTTTTCACCCTGAATAAATGCACTTGAATTAAAGGTTGGATTTTCTTCTTTTTGTCATTGTGGTCGTATATTATTAAGAATCTTATCACATCTTAACCAGGGGTGCCAATAATTATTGAGGGTGCTGTATATATATAGTTTGTATATATAATGTTGATGATTCTGTCGATTATATGCTCTATGTGAGTAATGAAATTCTCCCCTTGATCTAAACACTGGTGGTGGCGGTGAGGAACTGCTGCTGGAACATTTCCTGATTAATTTGAAATAATGCTTTTCACAGAGATTATCACAAAGACGCTCTACATTGAGACATCAAATAAAACAATGAAGGAGCAGTGCCCAGCCTAATCCCCCCTACAGCAATGATGCAAAAAACTCCCAGTAGGGAGAAAAATCCTCAAACAGTGGTGAGAAAAAACTCCCCAGTGGGAAGAGATCTCAGGAGGAACCTGGCTATAGAGGGGAAGCCCAACCTCCACGGGTTTGCTAATTAATAATAAAATAAAGTAATAATAGAATAAAATGGCAATTAAGTTCAATTAAAGTCCATCTAAATAGATGTATCAGTCGCTCCAGGAAGTGGCATGTCGAGGATGGAGCTGAACTGGACGAAGATGAGGACAGCAGGACAGTACCAGCCAGCGCTCATGGAAGCATGGGGCTTGGACGGTCCAGGACTCAGGGTCTGGGCGTTCTTCAGAGGATGGTGTTGAGGTGAAGGAGGGTTGCAGAGCGTGTCAAAACTGGTCAACAGTGTATAATTGCGTATACGCTTGTTGAGTAGGATGTCTCTTTTATTATATAGCATATAATTTATTTTTCTGTGAACATAAGTGTGTTTATTTTCTATTCATTGTGTTTAATTGTGTGATCTGCCTCTTGGTCTGTAGGATGAAACAAATTATTTGTGTTTATTCCATTGGAGATCTTGTCTTCAGATCTTGTTTTTCAATCGTTTTGTAACCAGGGTAAGTTAACCGATTGTCAAGACCCATTGAGAAAGAACAAATATAAAGCTTCTGGAGCAGTTTAATGCTGAAGTGTTTTGCTCACAGCCAAAACTGTAGAGGTACCTCTGTTTTGCAACGGGACAAAAAACGAATAAATCCAGATATAAGTCAGTACTTCTTTACACTGACGATATTCTTGAGCCAGCTACTCCACAGCTGCCAGTTGACATTCCACCTCTGGACTCGCCCAGCCTCTGATCTCAAACCGAACATTAATGTGAATATGTGTGTCCTGCAGGATTTCACCATGACCCTGTATCTGCGGCACTACTGGAAGGACGAGCGCCTCGCCTTCCCTTCCAGCAGCAACAAGAGCCGCACGTTTGACGCGCGGCTGGTGAAGAAGATCTGGGTGCCCGACGTCTTCTTCGTCCACTCCAAACGCTCCTTCATCCATGACACCACCATGGAGAACATCAGGCTGAGAGTCTATCCTGATGGCAACATTTTGTACAGTGTCAGGTACTGCCTCCTGACCAAAGAGGGCACTGTCTTGTAAATGGTAGCTTTAAACTTTTTTCTGGTGCGGTACACAACAGTGGCTCCTTTGTTTAGTTTGCCTTTTATAACTTTTCATTTGATGTTCCTTCACTGATTTTCAAGTGTGGCACTGCAGGTCGTAAATAAAACCACATCGAAAGTAAAAGGGTAAAATTCTGTGTTAAGTTGCTCTACGACACCAAGATAGTGATCAAAGGATGTGTTACTGGGTTCCCATTTCAAAAATACATTTTTGTTATTCACATTCAAAAGGCAGATCCATTGTTTGCTATCATAATTGAGCAATTACGTTCCGTAAGCACCTTTCAAGGGTGCGGTACCATAGATGTTGATTTGAATGAACACTTTCCTGTAAAGCATAAGCCCGTAGGAGAACTGTATTTCGGAACACGCCGGTAACGCCTTTTCTCAAAAGGACAAACTGCACACATATTGACCTTTCTTTTGTTTGGCTGAATATGCGAATGCCCTGGTATCCAGAGTCATTGATGCTGAGATGAGCACTGAAGAGAGAGCAGAGGATACTGTATCTGTGTATCTCACTGAGATGAAAAAGGAGGAGAGAGACAGAAAAAGAGGGATTAAGGGAGAAAGAGGGCAAGCAAATATAATTTGGTGGCAAGGAGAGAGAGCTGTAATTGAAGCACCTATTACTAAAACCCCATAAGTCACACTTGACTTGACTTGACTTGTGGGGTTTTGGTAATCAGTGCTTCAATTGTGAATGAGTGTTTCAACATCCGCAGCACATACTGCAAATGGCATCAATTTTTTTGTCTTTTAGGGTCACAGTTACTGCTTTGTGTTCAATGGATTTCAGCAGATTTCCTCTCGACACACAGAACTGCTCCTTGAACTGGAGAGCTGTGAGTATGAGTAATCTGTGTCCAACACACACATACACGCACACAAGTGCACGCATGTACACACACACACACACACACACACACACACACACAGAGTTTCTCTATCTAGACATGTGCCAGTACACAGTCCATACATACACACTCCATATTTACACATTATTTCTGTACAGGAAAACTTTTTTTAAATGGTTATTTATTTTATCTCTGCAAAGGGCACCATGTCCTATATGTGATAAACAACACCACAGACTGAAATCAGATTATCTTCAAAAAATTTCCAAGGCCTAATTTCTATTTGAAAGAAATGTGAAAGTGTGGACCTCGCTTAAAGCAGTAATGATACATTTTTGTGGAGAAAGTGTTTCCCCATTACGCATATAACTGCTCTGGGGTGCGTTTCCCAAAAGCGTAGTTGCTAACTGAGTTAGCAACTTACATATACTCAGCAACAAAAGTTTCTGTGACACCAATATTGTTAATTATTTTTCATAACGCAATTATGAAATTGTCATACATGGTAATATCAGACTGAAACAGTACACGTACACACAACATTGAAATGGAAATCATGAAAATGCGAGAAAATGACTTTGCACGTGAAAATGTGCGTAAATCATGCTTGTGGATGGCAATTAAAAGAGGAGAATTTTTGGAATGTTCACATTGTGCCTGATGAACGACGGAAGCATCACTAATCGAAAACACAGCCATTTCGGATCAGGAACTCTACCCTCTAAATGCCAAGACTGTCTGAAAATGATCGGTGGAGGGCCATTGGGATGATTGAATCCGGAACCTCGCAGAGGGAAGTTGCTCATCGCCTGAATGTCCACCGAAACACCATTTGGAACTTATGGCAGCGTCATCAGCAGACAAGACATGTCAGAGACCGTCCTCGCAGCGGCCGTCCACGAGTAACCACTCCCAGACAGGACAACTGGATTCGAACAACCCATCTCCGAAATCGATTCCAACCTGCAACCATAACTGCAAGAACGATACCTGGTTTGAGGCGACTGTCTGCACAGACAATCCGTCGCCGTCTCCGTCATTTTGGCATTGTCCCAAGTCGGCCAGCAAGACGTCCAATACTCACAGTACAACACCGACGACTGCGTCTACAGTGGGCACAACAACATCGACGGTGGATCCAACGTCAGTGGGATCTTGTACTCTTCACTGATGAATCAAGATTCATGCTTAACCAATGTGATGGTCGTTTACGTGTATACCGTCGACGTGGAGAACGTTATGCCAACAACTGTGTTCAGGAATTTGATCGTTTTGGAGGTGGTAGTGTCATGATTTGGGGAGGGATCACGGCTAGAAACAGAACAGATTTGCTTGTTATTGATGGAAATCTGACAGGTCAAAGATATCGCGATGAAGTGCTACGGCCATTGGTGGTACCGTTTTTGATGCAACATGGTCCCGGAATAACGCTGCAACATGATAACGCCAGACCACACGTTGCAAGGATTGTACAGCAGTATCTGATGCAACAACATGTCAATGTCCTGCCATGGCCAGCCAGATCCCCAGACATGTCCCCAATCGAGCATCTTTGGGACGAGATGGATCGACGTTTGCGGCGGTTGGATAACCCGCCAGCTACACACCAGGAATTGCGACAACGTCTACGTCAGATTTGGAATGACATCCCACAGCAATTTCTGGCACATCTGATTCGGTCCATGCGCCGGAGATGCGTTGCTTGCATCATGGCACGAGGAAGTCACACCCGGTATTGAAGTGTGAAGGTCACAATTGGTTAGACGTCAGACAAGTGCTTCATGACGCATGAAAATGACATTTTTCGTTTTGAGTGACGTTGGCACTGAAAAGTCAGTGTTTCTCCTGTTAAATAAACATATTGATTGCATTGAGATCTTTGCGTGTCATTTATAACATACACATAAATGGTGTCACAGAAACTTTTGTTGCTGAGTATAGTTCGTCCATTCACAGGCAATGGGTCCAACTATGTTAGTTGGCATCTGTGATTTCGGGAAACGCACCCATGAACTTCCTGTGCCTGTTGTAATGGGCTGCTGGCAGGCTTATCCGGTACAGACACATTTCCACATCATGGATGGGACCCACTGTATGAAGTGCTGACTATAATATGGCCCAATGTGGCACGTAAACCTGCTGGGTGACACATGATCGGTGGAAGAGTCACTCAGGGTCAGAGAGGCCAACTTTAGAGTACTGCGGTGACAGTGTCATTGCTTGTTCACAGCAGGTGACGGACAGGAAATCCCCATGAAAATGCGTAATGGCGTTCAGCCGCGATCTGTCTTTACTCAAATTGGAAGCCATTTCATGAGACAGAAAACTTGGAGATTACCTATAATGTATACTGAAACAATTCTAGATTATAGACAACAAATCTGCCAGTATATTGGCAAACAAAATATCATAATTGAAATTACTGATGGTCGCGGTCAAGAAAAACAACATATCAAAGAAATTGATGGCAAACTAAAAATCTCTCACAGTGTTTTACAAATGAGTTTTTGAAAATATTTTTGGCTAAAATGAATGGGAATTTCACTTCCGACCTCAGTGTGATGTGGGCACTTCAGTGCTCTATGGGTGGGGCGAAAGCGAAATGAGTCGTGGTCCATCCGCCTGTCGAGCTCAAAATTCTGTCATGGTCACGGACATAGAAGTGTTCAAGAACCACCGTCTGACATCACTTTATCTGTGTTCATTGTAGGTCTGTCTTAGCTGGTTCGTGTTCATGTCAGTCTGTGTTGCGGGCATTCACAAGACCTCATCACTAAGTCTTCCACGATCCTGGCCATTTTCCAGAATACGATTGCATCGGAGTGTTTAAGAACGATTTGGACACTTACGCAAAACCACAGCGACATCACTATGAAATATGACGGTCTATGACGAGCACGTGAAGCGTCACAAATTTTTTGAACAATTTGAAAATCGTGCCACAACAAAAATGAGACGTCGACTTGGTTGCGACTGCTCAGGAATTCCCCCGAGTCCATCTCTGACACCCTCAAGACTTCCTTTTGACCTGCCATGATGTGACATCAGCGTGCATTGGCATATTAAATTGTAAAGGTGGAAAGGGGGCATTTGAGTTTGTGTGGCTGAATTTGACACTTTTGATTTTCCATAAGAAGAAGAAAAAGGCAGTCCATACCACTGGTCTGTCCCCACTGATTTACTTGGGCCAATATAGCAAGAGACTTGTGAATGTCACATGACGTGAATGTTGTGGCTGGGGGAAACTGAGGCTGTCAGCAGCCTTCGTGCTCCTTCACCTTTAGAATCCTGTCCATGCAAAAGTGCAAGATTAACACTGACGTTATAATGAGTACTTTAGTGGCTTTTTATGGCCTGATATATTGATTCAGGGAAGCGTGTAGAGGTGTGTTCTTCCCTTTTGTGAGAAATATCACTTTATTTCTTCATAGCACTGCTTTACCTCTCTTCTTTCCTCTCTCTAAGATGCATATAATGAGAATGACTTGATGCTGTACTGGAAGAATAGGAAACGATTCATTAAGAACTGATGAGATCTTGCTCTCTCAGTTTTTTGTCAAAGATTTCAATCCTTCCAATGGGCTAGCCTTCTACAGCAGCACGGGTATGTGCGCGAGTGTGTATGTATATGGTGAACGCATGACTGGGGATGTGCATGTGCACTAACAAACTTCAGGGCAAAAACACGGGCCAAGCTGAAAATGGCAAGATATTGAGCTTTTCGTGGTCTTAACAAGAAATAATTGGTCAGAAAATTATTAAGGATTAAAACCAATGCAGTCCTTTGACCTTCTGTGCCAGTTTCCTCCTTAACGTTTGCAGCAGTTATCTGTTTGGGGAAGAAGCTGAAAACGGTTTCACTGTGAGGTTGAGCTGCTATTTTAAAGGGACACTTAGCCAATTTTTACCCTTATCTCAGTCTATAAGAGTTAGGGATATATCAGTGTAAAAAAACTATGCAGTGTCTACCCATTTTTGTTATATCACTAGAAATCGGCTGTGAAATCTGTTGTAATTCCACTGTCAGCACGGCCTTTTAATGCATACAGCAACGTAGCTGATTAGGAAAAACGACAAGCTATTTCAACTTGGATTTCTATTCTCTGCCTTTGAGTAGCCCAGGTGAGTCCCTAGGATGCCGCTCATAAACAAAATTGATGTTATGGACATGGTACATTTGACTGAAAGCTGGCCAGGCAACATGTTTTCTATAACATTACCTTTCAACCAGCTAGCGAAGGTTTTTGTTAGCTTGCGATGGTCACAGATTGGAGCAAGCTAACTAATAGAAAATATAATTGTTAGCTAACCATACTTTTTTTCTATCAAGTAGCGTCACCTTTAGCTCACGGCTGTAACGTGAGTGAGATGAAGCAAGCTAGCAGCTGGAAAATTTTGCCAGTTTTTTGCCAAATTTTTCGCTAGATGATTACGTTGACATAAGAACCTGGCCTGGTTACTCACCTGCTACTCTGTTTTTTGTCCTCTCCTCTCCAGTGGGAGTTTGGAGGGCGCAAGTGAGTCTTGATTTATGTTAATTGCTTGGGTCAAAAATCGCATGCTATGGCTGCATCACTCAAAATTTGTTTCAGAGGATAACCCAGTAATTTCGATTGGAAAATATCTCTTGTGGACCTCAAGAAGAAACTCTTACATTTGTGTACTTATTTGCTGGCATGTCTACATAATATCTTGTGTTTACCGTGGCTCATTGCTGTTTAATTACCTGTACTGTATTTACTGGTAAACAGTGAAAATCTACGCCTCTAGCTTTGACCTTTTCTAGCCTGTATACAGAACTAACTGTGAGCATCATCATAACCAGTCCTCTTTGCAGTAAAGTTAACTGCACCCCAGAACCACATGGGGATGAGGATGTGTCTGATGAGCTAGAAAGCTAATGCAATGTATCGTGGTAACTGTTATCTTCACAGCAAATGCAAAAAAAGCCATTGAGTTGATAAATAAATGAATATCTCGGGCTGCTTAGGAAAAACATGTATGGTTTGTGTGTGACGTATTTTTACAGAGCCTATACTTTGAAAATACGTAACCTTGTACGCTAACGCAACTTGTCCCCCACAGCTGCGTGAAACTGGAAGCGACTTGGTCACCAAACCATGCTATAAAGCATCGAAAATGAGGCTAGATTGCAATATCCGGGAAGTTTTTTTGTATTGGCAATAGCTCAAATAGTTGCTTATTGCCTGACCATTTATTTATTAAGGCTATAAAAAGCTTCACATTTAGCCATTTTGGGCTCGGCCTGCTTTTTCTCTCCCCAGGAGTTTACATGTTAGCATTCCGGCGAGCGTCTATATGTACTTGTGCGTCCATGTGACTGTGAGCACATGTACCAATGGAATGCATGTGTGCCTTTTAGCCCTTTGCTGTGTCCTGTAATATCAATGTTCTTGCCCTATGCTACAGGGTGCTCCAGAATGAGAGGGCAAGGGCCGCAAAAGCCCCCCACCAAACTTTATCTGCCCTGTATGGGACCAAAGACTAAGACTTCAAATGCTGTTAAACACTGATCTCTGATTCTGCAATTTACGTTTCATATTGGTTCAGTTCTTTACTTATTGACTTAGCACAGGGCTTCTCAACGTGATCCAGAAAGGGCTAGAGTGACGACAGACTTTAGCTGCAGCCAAACAGTTTCACACTTGATTCACACTTGTGTCATCGATGACGAGAGTCTTTGCCGAAAACTTTGATTAGTAGTACCAGGTGTGAAACTGATTGGCTGAAATGAAAGCCTGCACCCACACCAGACTGTCTGAGTAAGGTTGAGAACCTCTGACAAAGCAAGTGCCTTATCTAAAGAAATTTAGATGAGAACACAAGTGCACTCACTTCATGCAAGTAAGCAACAGTGGCAGACCTGACTTGGAACATCTCCACTCAGGCAGTCTATGATTGGCCAGGCCATGGTACAGTAGCTCCACCCACAGTTTTTGGGAGGGTCTCCTGAAGCCTTACTCTTCCTTTATAATCCAGTGGGACCCACACTCTTTCAGCAGCCCCGCCTGTAGCTGCCTGCTGCTATGCTGGAAATTCACCCCCCAACCCCCCAGCCTCCAAACCTCCAACAGCTGTGGCTCTCTAATTGTCCTGAGACCTCCTTGCGAGTGTGACTGTCTGTTCCAATCTAAAGAGCAATGACAATACTTCACCATGAATCTGTTATTTTTTTTCATCATCTTTGGGAAATACATCCTTTGGGATGGATTGAAGGTATTGTCACTGCAGTAATCCAGGACCAGGCAGCCTGTAAACCGAATATTCCTGTTAACTTTGAAATGTCTACAGCTTGAAATAAGGAAAGATGAGAGGGTGACAGCAGGTAATTGGACATGAGCAAACTAGTTCAGTAACTTTACTTGTGTTGCTTCACTATGTCTTACATCTAACAATGTACAATATACAGTATAAAAGTTCATGATGAATATGCTACATATACATTTAGCTAGTGCTGTTATGTAGAGTGATTTCTATTGCAGGCAAAATGACAGAAATCAGACATCAGTGCAGTAGGTTCTAACAGGATGAAATCGCCGTCTCAACAGCAGTCACATCACCATACTGTTAATCTACCATTGATATAACATCAGAAAGTGGATAAGGAATGTCCTGCATCAATGTTTCATGACTGAAAGCAGAAAATGTTTGATAAACTCTGATTTTTCTCAATGGCTTCTGGTTCTGTTGGTCTCTCCCCCTACTTTGCAGCAGCTGATGCTTTGCCAATCTCTCCTGTGTCAGAGCTAATATAACTGCCTGTTGCTAACTCCTTCTCCCTCTTGTTTTCTGAACCCACATTCCTGCTCCTGCTCTCTCTCTCTCTTTCTCTCTCAGGCTGGTATAATCGGCTCTATATAAACTTCATTCTCCGGAGACACATCTTCTTTTTCATGCTACAGACCTATTTTCCCACAATGCTAATGGTCATGCTCTCCTGGGTCTCCCTCTGGATTGACAGGAGGGTAGTCCCTGCGCGCGTCTCTCTAGGTACACTCAAATCCCGCCCCAATCACCTCAAGCAATATAGCACATATTTACATTGTCTTACAGACATTTCAAAACCATTCTATGGTTTGAAGACCATGTGCTTTCAATTGGTAGTATTGAAAGATATGCAGTGACCTGTGCAAAGTAGTTAGTCTCTCATCGAGTTCTGGGTTGATGAAATGTGACTCTCCTGGACCTGGGCTTTCCAAATTACAGCAGATTCCTTGCCCTAATTCTCAAATTGGCACACGCAAAGTGTGCATTTGCACGTGTCTGCAAAGTCTGAGGGCTAAGGATGTCACACGTAATATTTTGCTCCGAAAGCGTGCTCACAAGCACCCCCGAGCAGCCCTTGAGTTGCCATTTGGCATATGCAGATAGGACTTCTGCATATAGTAACATGCTGTCAGGGTGGACACTGTTGCGCTTTGTCCAAGTTAGTAGACCAATCAAAGCAGAGAAGAGGCCTTCAAGCAGGAATGTGCTGGTTAGAGTTGACATTGTCTGACCCCTTGTGAACTTTCTATTTCACTGGAAAATGAATTTACAGTGAATTAAATATCTACCGTTAAAAAATGTATATTTGCTAACTTACTGTACCTCTGCCTCTGACTGGCAATTATGCCTAGTAGTGCAATCTGATGAACAGGAAGTTGCAAATTGGACTGCTTCCTCTCAACTGTGATTGGTCACCTGAATTGAGCCATTCATGTTTCAATAAGCAAACTCCTGTCTGCTTGGCATACATGAAGCTATTCTTTGTTTTCTTTATTTGAATTAAGGGAATCATGAAGTGGTTGACTATTAGCATGCAACGGAATTTGTGAAGAAAAAAATTAAGGCTAATGTTAGCTAAGAGGCTTTTTGTTTCAGGGGAGCAACACAGGTCCTAAGTTTTGTGGACAATAGGGAAGTGGTGGTATGATATGATGAAGCTGTATCTTTCCATTAAAAACTCTTAAATTTTGCAGCGAAACTGAAGGCCAAACTTACAGCCCTGTCTAGGGCTCAAAATAGTTTTCATGAAATGTGGTAAAAATCACACTGCTTTAGCGGTAGGATGCTGTATGTTGACCTGGAATTCATAGTGTTTTTCCGTGTGCATGTGCTTATCACGCAAGGTGCGTGTATATCTGTGTGTGGACGTGTGTGCATGCATATGTGTGTGTGTGTGTGTGTGTGTGTGTGTGTGCACTAGTGAGCACATGCCTGTGTTTGAGGATGTTTGTGCGTGAATGTCTATACTACTTTGAGTATGACTCTGCTTTCTAAATGCACATGTGTATTATTTTGGGTATGTTTGCGTGATTTATATCTCTGTGTGCTTGTGTTTCCATGTGGGTGTGTGCGAATGAATTTCCTGTGCAGGCATCACCACGGTGCTCACCATGTCCACCATCATCACCGATGTGTCAGCTTCAATGCCCCAGGTGTCGTACGTCAAGGCGGTGGATATATACCTGTGGACCAGCTTCCTCTTCGTATTCCTCTCCGTCATCGAGTACGCCGCCGTCAACTACTTCACCACCATCGAGGAGATGAAGAGGCTCAAGAAGGGAAAGGTCAGCATGAGTTTGTGGGTTATGGGTTCAGAGGTCGCGAGGCAGGAAGCTGCCGGACTAGAAATGCAGATTCTCTGTAGTATCAATGTATCATTTGCTATGTGTGGCGTGGCACAGATCTCGCCATAATTGCTACACCATCTCCACATCATAACATACTTTTGGCCTATACTGTGTCTCCCTCTGCTGTCCAATAAGAGAACTCACTGAAATAGTCCATTGGAAAACTGTATTTTGGACATGAAAGCCAGGGCACTATCTCTGAGGAGAATGAGTGGTTCTGATTCATATTAACCTTGAAATCCTGCAAAATACTTTGGAGTTAGTTCACAGAAATTAATGCAACATAATGCACTCAATCACACGAACAAATCATCAGTAAATTCATACGCGTACAATTCTGCTGTACAAGAACCACACTGCTTTGCCAATGAGTCTGTGGAAAGTACTTAGTATGGATTTTTCATGTCTTGAGTTCAGTTTCTGAGTTCCACAGAAGGACGAGCTGGTCCTCATAGTTAAACTAATGCAATATCTTGACAGCATAGCATACGATGGCATCCCAGAAGATTCTGTTGTTGCAATTGCTTAACAGTTTTCGCATGCCCCATATACTCAGCACAAATTCCATCAACAGCTTGTTAAGATTAGTGAAGAAGAGATTGACAGGCTTGCTCAGAGCCCTGACTTCTGAGTTCAAGCTCATCGAACACCACTGGAGTCATCTGAAAAGGCAACTTTCAGACATCTAGTGGAAAGTCTTGGAGAGTACAGGCTGTTATAGGAGTGAAAGGATGGCTACTCCTGGAGTTCATAGATTGACAGAGTTGCAAAAACTCCAGAATAGGAGCCATTTAGTTTCCATCACCTGAAACTGAGCTGTTTCACTCAGTGGAAATAGTTGGATTTTTTATTCTTTTTCCTGGATGGAAACTTATTAATTCTGGGGGTAAAAACTATGAACCAGTTGCCAATGGTATCAACAAGCCTAAGAGAGGAAATTTTTTGGCACGAGAAGTGAGAAAATGGGTAAAAAAAATGAGCAATGAACAGGAGTAGTGTGATACATTTCATTCTGGTTTTTAAAAGCACTCTTCTTTATTTTAGGCAGTTTCTCTCAGTGTGAAACTCGGACCCCTTTACATGGGGTTTTCTCTTCCTTCATTTTGGCCTTCAAATCAGTAGTTCACTTTATGGTAATTTTATGTCTATTTCACAATCATTTGTAAGAGAACTTATACAAGCACACAACGCTTATGCAACTACTTAAGCTCAACAGCTGAAAAATTGAAGCGTTCCTTCCAGTCTATGGGGCTGTCTCATGGCAAGGTAAAGTAAAAAAAATTCCAATTATACTGGAGTACACTTCAACTAATGTATATCTTCTTGGTAGGTCTTTTTAGGGGGTTAGAATACAATTTTACTGGTGACCTATCAACATAAGAAGCTTTTGTGCAGTAATCCATGCTAACTTCTGCGAACTGTATGCGTTCCGATCACCGATTGCGGGTAATGCACAGGCTTTGGATAAGAAATTCAGACAACCTCTTTAAAAAATCCAAACTCACCTTTTATGGTGCTAGCAGGCTAAAATAAATGCTTGCTAGTTTTTGTATCTCAATTTTTATGAGGAATGGTGGACAAAACATGGAAGTGGCTTAATGGAAGCTTATCACTATAAATGTTAGTCACTGTCATCGAGCTGTAACTGAGGCTTGGTGACAGTTGGATGGATGCTGAAATACATTTTGTGATTCGCTTCTCATGGGACGACCTGTAACATTATTCTGATATTGCCGAACTTGGTGAGCTATATCGTACCAGCCACAGTAAAGTATTGGACAAGCTTGTATTTAATTGAGTTTCACCAGAAACGAAAATAATGTTTATCCCTATCACCAATCACAATTAATTACAACAGGTAAGAGTTACCTCACAAATAAATGATGATGATGTTGGTTTCCATTCGTTAGATGGACTTTGATAGCCCATATTTTACAAAACCCAAAACCAGTGAAGTTGGCACGCCATGTAAATCGTAAATAAAAACAGAATACAATGATTTGCAAATCCTTTTCAACCTATATTCAATTGAATACACTGCAAAGACAAGTTACTTAATGTTCGAACAGGTAAACTTTGTAATCTTTTGCAAATATTAGCTCATTTGGAATTTGATGCCTGCAACATGTTTCAAAAAAGCTGGCACAAGTAGCAAAAAAGACTGAGAGAGTTGAGGAATGCTCATCAAACACTTATTTGGAACATCCCACAGGTGAACGGGCTAATTGGAAACAGGTGGGTGCCATGATTGGGTATAAAAGCAGCTTCCCTGAAATGCTCAGTCATTCACAAACAAGGATGGGGCGAGGGTCACCACTTAGTGAACAAATGCGTGAGCTGATTGTCGAACAGTTTAAAAACAACATTCCTCTACGAGCTATTGCAAGAAATTTAGGGATTTCATCATCTACGGTCCGTAATATCGTGAAAAGGTTCAGAGAATCTGGAGAAATCACTGCACGTAAGCGACAAGGCCGAAAACCAACATTGAATGCCCGTGACCTTCGATCCCTCAGGCGGTACTGCATCAAAAACCGACATCAGTGTGTAAAGGACATCACCACATGGGCTCAGGAACACTTCAGAAAACCACTGTCAGTAACTACAGTTCGTCACTACATCTGCAAGTGCAAGTTAAAAGTCTACAATGCAAAGTGAAAGCCATTTATCAACAGCAACCAGAAACGCCGCTGGCTTCGCTGGGCCCAAGCTCATCTAAGATGGACTGATGCAAAGTGGAAAAGTGTTCTGTGGTCTGACGAGTCCACATTTCAAATTGTTTTTGGGAACTGTGGACGTTGTGTCCTCCGGACCAATGAGGAAAAGAACCATCCGGACTGTAGGCGCAAAGTTCAAAAGCCAGCATCTGTGATGGTATGGGGGTGTATTAGTGCCCAAGGCATGGGCAACTTACACATATGTGAAGGCACCATTAATGCTGAAAGGTGCATACAGGTTTTGGAGCAACATATGTTGCCATCCAAGCAACGTCTTCTTCATGGACGCCCCTGCTTATTTCAGCAAGACAATGCCAAGCCACATTCTGCACGTGTTACAACAGCATGGCTCTGTAGTAAAAGAGTGCGGGTACTAGACTGGCCTGCCTGTAGTCCAGACCTGTCTCCCATTGAAAATGTGTGGCGCATTATGAAGCGTAAAATACGACAACGGAGCCTCCGGACTGTTGAACAACTTAAGCTGTACATCAAGCAAGAATGGGAAAGAGTTCCACCTGAAAAGCTTTAAAAATTGGTCCCCTCAGTTCCCAAACGTTTACTGAGTGTTGTGAAAAGGAAAGGCGATGTAACACAGTGGTAAAAAGGCTCCTGTGTCAACTTTTTTGCAATGTGTTGCTGCCTTTAAATTCTAAGTTAATGATTATTTGCAAAAAAAAGTTTCTCAGTTTAAACATTAAACATCTTGTCTTTGCAGTGTATTCAATTGAATATAAGTCGAAAAGGATTTGCAAATCATTGTATTCTGTTTTTATCTACGATTTACATAACGTGCCAACTTCACTGGTATTGGGTTTTGTAGTTCTTTCTGGATCAGCAGTAAACCTATGCAGTTTGTGGCCACAGGCACAGCAAACCATCATATTAACAAATTTTGTGTACATGTCTTTAAAATTATGAACCCATTCAAGTATGAACTCATTCAATTTGAGGCAGTGCCTTGATGCAATGGAAACAAAATGGCTCCATGATCAGGAGCCCTCACGTCGCAACTCTTTATCCGGGAATACTAGCAACTCCATATTTAACCCAGTGATGTAGGAATGAGATTTTCGATGAGCAGGTGTCCTTATACTTTCAGCCATGTTGGGCATGAATAAATTGACATGTTGGATATTCTTTGGGATATATTGAATATAAAAACACAATCTTGGCAGACACTGTGTGTTTTTGAGGGAAACTGCAGGCATCCACTCATTCCGAGATCAGCTGTTTGCAAACAAAAAACGGCTGCTAAAAATTTGACCTTCTGAACTGGGATGTAAAATTAACTCCCCTTAAGTGTATTTTATTCCTTACCCACACTTGCCAAGACTTCATTCAAGAAAATATGAATAAAACCGAGAAGTACTTCCAGCAGCAGCCAGCAGCACAATGCTAAAGTCTCACCCCCAGTGCACAGCGACCCCTCACACCTCCGGCTCTGCACCCCTCAACCTTGATGAACTGCTAACTGAGTTTGCCGATGATATGCTGGATGGCGAGATAGAGCTGGACTCCGCCATGAATGGAGACGACCTTGTTGTGATTCTGAATTTGCTCATGTTCTGTTTTGCCCTTGACCACGTTCATGCCTTGTTTATTCACACTGACTTTTGTGTATTTTGATATTTGCCATGTCTGACTATTCTTAGAATTATGTATTGGGTTCTGTTTGTATTGGTTTATTCTTGTATTTCTTTAGTATGTACTTTTCCATGTTTTGCATTTTGCCATAGTTACATTCCGGTTCATGTTTTCCATTATGCATTGCACTTTGTCTCCCCCGTCTGGTCTTTTCTCTTGTCATTGCACACAGCCCCAGTCCTGCGTGTTACTCTTCGGGTGATTTATTTGATTCTGGATTTCAACCTTCCTTCCATTCTCGTTTGCTTATTTCGCCTTACTTTTCTATCTTACTAACCATACTAACAGTTTGTTATTTTTTCTAGAAGTTACTAACACCAACTAACATTGTATATAATACTAACTTACTAACCAGCACCAAGATTGTATAGTTTCACTTACTAATTGATTAACACGCTCTCAGCACTCGCCCTGTTCTAGTCTCCGTCTCTTGTCTCTCCCTGATTTCCTTGCATTTTCTGTGGAAGCTCCACATCTGATCATGCTGTCCTTTCTCTAATTATCTATGCACGTTAGAACTCCTTAACTGGAGCTGTATGTCTTTGTATTGGTTTGTCCCGTGATCCCTGTCTGCGTTTTGGCTTCTGCCAAATTGCATGTGATTAGGTTCTCCCTCATGTGCTGCTCCCTTGTAATCAGTCTGACTGTTGGCACCTCTGTCTCTTACCATGTGATCTCCCTGGAAATGTATATTAGGTGTCTTTTCACAGTTAGTCTTTGTCAGATCGTTTTCCTCAGTCTTCTTGTGCCATGCTTCATTCGCCTTGATCACTCAGTGTTTATCTTTCTGACTGGATTTCCCGACCTTTCGATTTTTTGCCTTTGTGATTTTGGATTATTGTTGCATCTGTGTGTTTTGACTTTTTCTGCCCGACCACGAGATCTGTTTGCCGCCCTGGTTACGATTCGGATTACTCCCATTGGATTCTGGTTTTGCTTCTTTGACATACCTGTACCGCTGAACCAGACCCATTTCTGTCCGACTACGATTATTGTGATTGCTGCCCTGGTTTTCAACTCTATTTTTGCCCAACTGGATTGATTTTTGGAGTGTGGACATTGTACATTTGCCTTCAGCCCTGCGGGGTTCCTCCCCCTTTATTAATAAAGCAAGTTCTACTGCATTGCCTGGTTCTCGCGACTGGTTCCTGATCGCACCCTCAGACCTCCTCCTGCGGCTGTTGGTGATGATCGACAGCTAGGGGGCCAACCTCTGGAGTCTCCCATTTTTGTAACACTCACTTGGGGAGAGGGCTTGAGGGAGCATTGCACCTGGCCCACGACATAGCTCGTATCTTTTTTTTTTTTGTAGAGTTTCAAGTTTTGTAAGATGACTGGGGGAAATGCTGCACCATATGACATTTCAGTAGTTGATATGCGGCTCAAACAGGGTCTTGTAGAGGGTTAGGAGAGCAGATAGTGGGAGGAAATATCTTAATTTGAAGAATAGTCCAACGTATTCAGATATCAAATGTTCATGTGACATCTGAAGTCCAGTGACTCATCAATGAAGACCCCCAGGAACTTTGAGGAACTTACCCTTTCTAACTCCTTGTCATTTATTTTGAGACGGATATTATCTGTATGCATTACATTCATATTTGCTGGAAATACAATATTTGTCTAACTGATGTTGAGAGTATTTGTTGCTCTTGAACTAGTTATCAACTTTCTGTAATTCTGCATTAAGTAGATCAAATACTTTTGAGAGAGGAGGTAGAACAGGTATGGGATGATAATTGCTGAAATTGTTTTTATCACCAGATTTGAATATTAGTACAATATTGGTGATTTTAGTCATTTTTGGCACAACAGCATGGAGTAATGATAGGTCGATGCAATGTGCTAGCAGTTTTACAATTATATGTACAACAGCTATCAGAATTTTACTGCAAATTCCTTCAACGCCAGTTGTGCGAGAGCTCTTCAGATTTGTAATTATTACCTGCGTCACCGAAGGCAGCAGGTCTAGGAATGGCTTTTTCACTTCTGGACCCGAACTCTGAAAAATGCTCGGAGGGCAAAAATCTCTTGGGAGAGCGCCAAACTCATCAAATAGAGCGGGTGAAATTTTGTCGTCCATTGTCTTTTTGGCCGTCCGTCCGAAGTAATGACGTTATCAAGATAACTCAAAAAATAATTGGCCCAGGAAGTTGAAATTTGGTATGATGATGTATCTTGACCCAAGGCCGATCGCTATTGAAAATGGGCGCGCTGTGTCAAAATCCAAGATGGTCGCTGCCGTTTTTGTAAAAACGTTATCAAGAGAAAGCAAAAAAGAAGTGTCCTAGGAAGTTATAATTTGGTATGCTGATGTAGTATCCTCACCTAAGACAGTTTGCTATTGAAAACGGGCGTACTTCGTCAAAATCCAAGATGGCCACCGCAGTATTTGGAAAAACAATGTTCTCGAGATATCGAGTAGGAAGTTATAATTTTGAATGCTGATAATCTTGACCTAAGGCAGGTCGCTGTTGAAAATGGCCGCGCTGTATCAAAATCTAAGATTGCCGCCACCATTTTTGTAAAAGCAAAGTTATCGAGATAACGCAAAAAATGTGTCGTAGGAAGTTCTGATTTGGTATGCTGATGTATCTTGACCTAAGGCAGGTCGCTATAGAGAATGGGCACGCTGCGTCAAAATCCAAGATGTCCGCCGCCGTTTTTGTAAAAATGACATTATCATGGTAACGCAAAAAATAAGTGTCGTGGGACGTTATAAATTGGTATGCTGATGTGTCTTGATCTAAGACAGGTGGCTACTGAAAATCGGTGTGCTGCATCAAAAGCCTAGATGGCCACCACTATGGATCTGCCAGAACAGCGTCATCGCAATGACTCCAAAAATAAGTGGCCTGAAACTTTTAATTTGGTATGGTGGTGCATATTGACCTATTGCATGGGCGGCACGGTGGCATGGTGGTTACCACTACTGCCTCACAGCAAGAAGGTCCTGGGTTCGAATCTGGCCTGGGGCCTTTCTGTGTGGAGTTTGCATGTTCTCCCCGTGTTCGCGTGGGTTTCCTCCGGGTACTCCGGTTTCCCCCACCCACAAAACATGCAATATAGGAACCCTTCCTCCCTCCTGTATGGCTCTGTGTGAATGTTTGGTGGTCGGAGGGGCCGTAGGCGCATACTGTCAGCCTGCCCCAGGGCAGCTGTGGCTACAAAAATGTAGTTTACCACCATCAGAGCGTGAATGTGTGAGTGAATGAATAATGCCTCCATTGTAAAGCGTCTTTGAGTGTCCAAAAAAGCGCTATATAAATTGATGCATTATTATTATTATAACTGAAATACTGCTAAGTTGTGCAGTCAGTTGTGCAGTCAATCAATGGTCTGACCAGAGAATCAATGAGTTGGTATGTGCCTGGTACCCCATGTGCTTATAAGCACACCTTAAAGTGAAAAGGGACGAGATTTCCTTGCTACTTCAGTATAGTGGATATCACTATAGCACATTTTCATACCGTTAGTCCGGTCTCTCATTTCTAGAACCCGGGTACACATAAGGTAAATTGACCCTTCGACAGCATTGCAAGGAGTCATAAGATTTATTTTTATTTTTATTCAACCCCTGTTGATGATGTCTTTCCCAGTAAGCTTTTGTTCTATTAGAAGGTCCTGGAGACCATCAAAGTCCTATAGAACAGGTTTTTCAGCTAGCGTGTTCTATAGGAAGGTCTTATGTAACAGCAATAATCTTATAGGACTCTTTTCCATAGAGGTGCTCGATAGGTTTCTGGCATAGATATATATATATATTTAGAACACTAGATTGCTGATGATGTCGTATTTACATTATCTAAAGTGAAGCAACCGGCCGCCATATTGATACATTCAACTTCTTCATATAAATGAATGGTTTCCTATGAGGCCAATTTCAAATAAGTCGAGATAAGCATTAAAACGAGCTAGCTTGGTACCCTTAACGTCACGGGGACTGCACTGACTTAGCAGTTAATAAAATTAACAAGGTGGCTAACAAGCTAGCTTCTAGTAATTGACATCCAACGACAATATTTCTTACCTGCATAATATTTAAAACAGTGGACAAGTCACTTTGTCTGTTTGTGGGCTAGAGTTCCAAAAGACAAGGAGGGGAGAAAGGCTTGACTGTTAGAAATCTGGAGAAAAAAACTTTCTCTATCCCCTCGATCCGTGCTGTGCAGCGATCATTTTTGAGAGCAGTGGGCAAAGATGAAGCTTAGTAAAGAAGTAGCCAGAGTTAGCGCTGGCATTAATAAAGCTGGCATTAGCCATATGATTCAATATAAACAATTTGGTTGATGGAAAATGTGCTCAATCAGGGTACAATGAAGTGAGGAAACCAGAGAGTAATTTGATAATGTATACGGACATTCATCAACGTTTCTTATAACAGTGAAAATGTCCAAGCAATTATCTTATCAGATGGAAATTAAAAGCCTCGGTCACATTAACTTAACTTTTTTGCTTACACTTTAACGTTGACACCGAGTCACATTTCGATCTTCGCTTTGGAAAGTGTGCCGCTTTCCATCCTCCGAAAAGCACATATTTAGGGAGAAAAAATGTTGCTCTGCACAGTGATACCAAAATAACACCGACTCGCACGCAAGTGTTTTTGAAAATGTAATTTTAAAGTTGGCAAAAATGAATGGGAGTCTATGAGCGAATTTTACTTTCAGGTATATAGGCTCTTAGAACAGATGCTTCACTTGAGCATACCCTATCAGCAATCTAGTATTTTATATATATATATATATAAATATATAAATCTTTGGTTCCTAGCAAATTCCTATAGAACACACAGAAAATCCGATAGAACATGCTGTTCTACTAAAATGTTCTATAGAGTTCCATTGATGTTCGATAGAGTTCTATAGAATTCCAGAGAAGTTGTATAGAACATTTTTTGCAGGGACGCCAAAATCCTTTCCTGTTTATCTTTGCCATATGGCTGCATCTATCTATCATCATCATTGTCGTCATCAGCATCATAACAATTCACCATCACTCAATCAATGCTAATTTTATTCACCAAAGCATACTTCTACATAACACCCGCGCAGCGACGCAGGTTCTATGACTTCTCACTTGTTTTACGAAGTTCTGTAGTTACGGTAGTTTCAATGAAAACAGATTGCAGATCAATTCCAGAGAGGTAGTGTTTCAAAGAGTCCGACAATGATTGGGTAATTTTTTTGGCAAGGTCTTTGCCAATGGAGACAAAATACTTGTTTAATTTGTCGGCGAGATCAGTTAGTTTACCATTTACAGGGTCAGGGAGCACCGATGATTTCTAGCCCCTGTTGAGGACTTTGTTTAGTATTGACCACATTCTTTTGAAAACACCCATGGCTGCATTTTTATTTTCTGTATAATTGCATTTGCTCTTTCTTACTATGTGGGTGAGCTTATTTCTATAGGTATTGTATTTGTTTTTATGATTGTCACTGTCACCGGACACCAACAAGTCAGTTGCCTGTCTGAGAATGGAAAACAGCCCTGTCACTGACCGTTCCCATTGCAGCCACGAATGACCACTGAAGCTCAAAAGCGCCACATTCAGTAACAACAAGCATTTGACAGATTCCGGACGACAAACTAAACTGGTTGTGAGAGGAGGGCTCTTGATGCTTTTTGTTGGCTTTATGTAACCTACTGAGTACACCAAAAAAAAAACAAGACAAGCATCACTGTCGACATCAAAACAGCTGAATGTTTGTTATTACTGAAGTGCTCAGGGATTAGAATACCACATTATGTACTTTAACTACACTCGTATCTCACTGGAAAAGCAACAAAAATCGATTGATTCTTCAATTCGCCGCAAATACAGTACATACCTCACCCATGCAATTTTAAGAGATCTGAGTATGCTATTTTCAAATAAATAAACCAATCAAATTATTTGAAAACCCTTGTATTCTGTTTTCATTTACATTTTACACAATGTTCCAACTTTTTTGGAAATGGATTGTACTTTTGCGAAGCTATTACAGGTAAAGGATTTGGCATCACACCTTAGGAACGATTTAAAGATACTTTATTTCTAAGTAACACATATGTATTCTCCCCAAGTGAGTGTTACAAAAATGGGAGACTCCAGAAGTTGGCCCCCTAGCTGTCGATCAGCACCAACAGCTGCAGGAGGAGGTCGTCTCCATTCATGGCGGAGTCCAGCTCCATCTCGCCATCCAGCATATCATCGGCAAACTCAGTTAGCAGTTCATCAAGGTTGAGGGGTGCAGAGCCGGGTCGCTGTGTGAGGGGTCGCTGTGCACTGGCGGTGAGACTTTAGCATCGTGCTGCTGCTGGAAGTACAGAGAGGCTCGTTACGACAGCCTCACCCACACAAGCACGTCTGCCTCAGGACCAAACTACTTTACATAATGACTACAACTGCCAATTCAGCCCAATCACGCTCCCCATTTTCCATCCAATCGTTTCATTGCTATGCCACTTTTACCTATGCACTACAATAAGGTCTAGAGGCATTTAGATAGGGAAATTTCAATGAAGGTATTCAAAGAAGTTCAATACAAGACTCAAGAACATCAACCTGAGTGGACAGTCAGCGCTGTAAATATAGAGCATTTGCATCCATAAATTTATACCCTGTTAAATTGTTACAATGCCAAAAATTATGAAACTCGGAGATGTATGCTATTTTCACTCTCTGGTATTGTTGCAAAAACCCCAAAGCTTTCACTTTCAAAACACAAACTGGCGAGCTGTGGGCGACAACTCTACAAACCAAAACAGGCAGACACAGGAGTGAGACATATTCAGATAAGTGCCTGCTAACACAGGTCAAGACCACTTTCAGCAGTGCCATACAGCATCCATCGTTTTGATTTTCACTCCAACCCACGCACATCTCATTCAACGGCATTCCAGAGCCTCTTAAGCTGGTATTTAGCAGAACAAAAGGTGATAATTTGAAGCATAAATAAACCGTGTCAGGGCAGCGAGTCCCTAGGAACAGAACAGGGCAGCCCTAAGCCCTTATTTTAAGGGTACTGGGGAGTCTGGGCTGCTTTGTGGGAGACTTTACCTTTGCAAAGCAGCAGGAGGGTCTTGGGCAAGAATGTGCAGTGGCTCGGTGCTGGTGGAGCTCTGCTCTGCTGTACTGGGGCTTCTGTTAATGTTCTGTAGCATCATCTCCTGGAAGGTCTTCGCCCTCTCCAACTCAACCAGAGACTCCGTCTTCCCATTCACAGCACCATTCTGCAGCAGACGGACCAAAATTCACATTTATTCAGCCCTGATCCTGGACATCTACCATACTTCAACTCCACAAGAGAACATCTCAGTCAAGCTAGAGCATGGCTGCCTATGCCTTCTCAAAGAGATCTACAGTCCTTTCAGTTTCCACCCTAACCTTAATTTGAGGTGCCTGATTTGACTAAATAGCTGCATGAGGAGAACTCCAGCAGATGAAGTCAGATTGTCCTGAACAGACTGAAGACCCACAGGACAGTAGATCTCCAAGCACAGGGTTTGGCAGGTTTAAATCAGGCTGACTTCAGCATTGAATATAGAAATAACACACAGCTGCTGCTCACCTCTGTAGTGCTGGGAGTAGCTGGCTTCTCTTTTCTGGCACTAGTATTACGGCCACTGTCTGCTCCTGTAAATATGCACAGTCCCTATGAACAATCAACTGCAGGAAAACGTGAGCAAAAACCTAACACATGGGAATCATGTCCGAGGGCCAGAAATGTGAAGTCCCACTGTGTATTTTTTCCACATAATTTCACCAATTAGATCCACCTCCTGGTTATTTAACAAATAGTGGGGAGGACTTATGCAGTCTGTGGCTGCACCTCATGCCTCTGGCTACCACACCTAACTGAAGTACATCAAGGAGCAGCTCATGAGAAACTAACCCCGAGGGGGGAAAGGGCAGAGGACACACAGAGGATGAAGGCTCACCAGTGGCCATGTTCTTGTTGATGCGCAGTATCCTCCTCTTGAACAGAGCAGAGAGAGGAGCTGGCAACTCCTCAGCCTTCACCTCCTGCACCGTGGTCTGCATTCGAGCCGCCTTCTCCTTCCGGATCTCTTCCAGGGTCTTAACCCGGATCTCGCCGGGGTGCCTGGCAGCCTTCTTGCATGGGACCTCCCACTCGGGAGGCCCCTCTTTCCTCCCCATGAGCTCCTCCTCCTCGTTGTCTCTGGACAACTTCCTCTTTCTCTCCAGCTGGAGCTTGGGGGTCTTCACAAGGACGGCCCCGAGAGGTGTAGCGCTCGACTTTGTGGGGCTGGGGCCCTTAGTTCCGCACCAGTCGGCCTCGTGTAATTGGGCCTGTGCCAGGGACCTGGCCGCCTCCTCCTTTCGAATCTCATCCAGAGATTTGCTTCGGATCTCACCCTGCACCTCCTCCCATGCTGGTGCTGAGAAATTCACAGAGGGCTCAGTCTCACATTCCCAAAGACATTCTTACAACTAACCACAGCCATATTGCATCAGCCTTTATAGCCAAGACAAGACCGAGACTCTGTGTATTATTCCACTTAATGCATGTGCAGGTGAGACTACATCATCACCAACAAAAATGTAAAAAAATGCACTATGCCGTTAATTTTAGACTGTATTACCCAGTGCCAGCACACACCAATGTATACCCAGCTGCATATTGACCAAATGCTAGGACTTTTCTAGAATGCACACGTCCAATCAAGTGTCTACCTTGGGTGAGGGTAAAGCGCAGGGGCTTTACAGAAGACCTTCCTTTCTCCTTATACTCGCTGAAGCCCTTGTTGCACTGCCTTGAGTAAGACATCAATCCAGAGCCCTGGTATGGCCAGGCAGCAGTCTGACCTAAATGAGGTTAGCAAGTGTTTGCATGGCTCCTCAATTCACCACCATTTCATTCTTACCACATCACAGAGGTACAGGGGTTCGGAGTCCCCAAACAACAAACGCAGAAAGTTAAGCACAAACACACAAAACTGAAGAACAGAGGGCAAGCCTTTTTATCACTGTCTGATAAAAACCGATGGTAAAATGACTTGCGGTTAGTTAGAGGTGATGACATACAACTCGTCGAGCTAATGCTGCTCATTGGCATTACTTTCTGTGAAGAATATTTCCACTGCATTAGCAACATTTTACCTTTATTATTATTGTGATTTTGTTTTTATTATTATTATAAGAATAGTTAAATTTTTAATTTATTGTAGGACTGAATAATTAATCACAATTGCTAATACATTTCAAAAGTTGCAATAATTGGTCACGCGTGGTTACCCGTGAACACACACTTACCCTTACATGACATTGTGGCGAGAGCAGCAGTCTTCAAAATATTTCGCTGAATATCTACGTCTACACGAAAACGTGAAACCGACAACAAACGAGTATTCTCCGAGGTAGCCACAGGCAGCGATAAGTTAAACATATTTATGCAGGTCAATAGAAAATCACGCAACGCAACAGCGGGTTTGCGCAAAATGAGCTGGACGTCATTGTTTTCTGACAGCTCCGTTTCACATGTTCGCAAGATGAGCAGAAACTATAATTTAAAAAAAAACTCCACAAGGCGTTTTTAAAATCTCTTTTTTGTGACCCTATTGAAACAACTTGGAGTTACTGAAATATTTCCAGAGTGCCACAGAGATTTGTTCTTTTTTATGCATTTCTGCACTTTAGCATGTGTGATTTGCTGCTGACAGGAGATCAGTTAAAACTCATTTTTCATATTTACATGAGGCCTGTCTTTTCACAGTGCTTTGTTGTTCCTTTCTCAGATTTCACTGAAAACTTAAGTCATGATAATGAATACATGTCTCCTTGGCCCACAGTGAAATCAGTCAGTCAATACACTTCTGTGGTTGAAGGTTTTATTTTTGCTATTCAAAGGTAAAATATAGGTCATTCATATCAATTGCATTAGTTATATCATCTCATCGTAACACCTGGTCTACTCACAGTAAAATGCTGATTGTTAACAGGATTTTTCTGTTTATTGCTTGTGATTAGAGAATAACACAGAAGATAATTAATATCTCAAATAAATTTCATGCTAAATTGCAATATTGGTCCAAAAAACTCGCAGTCAGATTATTTTTCCAAAATCGCTCAGCCCTGATTTATTTAAGTCTATTTCTTTATTTTCATGGTTAATTACACTTCCAGTTCACTATGGACATACTGCGCCATCTGCAGGCACGGATTAAGAATGCAGAGGCCCCTGGGCAAAAAATTGATCAGATTCCGCTCACTGCCGGCCAAACACGGGAACAACACCAGTCCTCCTGCTGGTGACCGGTAACCATCGCTAGCATTAATTTCTAATTAGCAGTTTATTCAAGTCAATAGGACAAATAATGAACTAGTTAGCATGCTAGTGTTTTTGGCCATTAAAGTAATAAGTTATAAGAATAACTGTTGTTGTATAAACTTTAAAAAATGTTTATTTAATGGAAAAAAGCGTTAGCAAGCTAGCGAGCTAATATCTAGCTAATATAGTAATTTATTCCATTGTCTTGAACAGACCGCCAAATAGAACCTAACGCATTTAGTTTCCCCAATAATACGACACTGATATTTATGGGATAAACAGGATCTCAAATATGTAAGCCTGAGATATCAAATTTATTCGACCCGAGCAGTCATTTTCGTTTCAAAAATTTTATTGCTCCAGCTCACTCAGTAGAGATCCTCTCGCTTCCTATGACGATGGATTTACGGAACCAACCTTCAGCGGAATATGAACAAGGGTGGACCATATTGTACGAGTAGTCTGATTAATAAATGTATTTATTTTTAACAGCCTTAGAGGTAGTGTTCTGTCTATGGACCAGTCACAGACGGGAGACGAGACATCGGCGCTGCTGGGATGAAGCTGAAGAGCTTGTCTGGTGAGAGAGAAAAAAGGCTCACCACTTCATCCCAGCCTTCCCCAGCGCTCTAGCAAGCCCTGACATTGTTGTTATTTAGCCATGCTGTTCAATCAATTAATTTCATTATTTTTTCAAAAAATAACTTTTTTATTGGTGTCAGCATATAACAAATATAGTGCAGTCACTCAAATATCACCATAGTTTTAAGATGATCAACATCCTAGTGTAACAAAGAAAAAGAAAGACCAACCAATAAAACAGAGCAAAACACAACAGCAAGTCAAAACAAAACACAGGAAAAAAAAAACAGAACCAACCAAAACCCAACCAAAACAAACAAAACAAAAGCATGTGTGTGTGGGGGGAGCGGGGGGAACTTGTCAGGCAAACTGTTAAAATAAACCGCCGTGCCAAAGTGACCGTTTACAAAGGCATTCTGTATATAAAAGTAGGTAGCAGCAGAGAATAAATATAGGTCACTAACAGGCCAGAAATTATTCTGTAGGAGGAGCTGACATGTTGTTAAAATAAAAAATAAGTGATAAAATGACACCATAATACATGACACCTGTCATCTTAATAAATTTATGCTGGTGATTTGAGTGCTCCAGTTTCTTCTTTTGATTTAAACAATAAATGGTTTCCATTCTTTATAAAAGCTGTTAGTGGATCTCCTGAGAGAGAATTTTATATTTTCCAGGCTTTAAAGGACATTTCATCATTCAACCAGACTTGGAAAGGAGGGTGGCTTCGGAGATTTCCATGATTGCAATAACCGTCTTCTTGCTAGGAGTGTTGTAAAGGCAATTATATCTCTATTTTGTGCTGTGCAGTGTAAAGGTTCTGAAGGCACACCAAATATAGCTAACAGCGCGCAAGGTTGTAAAGGTATCTGTAATTCTGTGGACAACGTATCAAATGCAGAGAACCAGAATCATTGCAGTTGTGGACATGACCAGTACATGTGTGCAAGATGTGCCTGGGGCTCACCACAGCAGTCACATTTTGGATCAGACTCAGGATAATTAATTTTGTTTTAATGAAAAAAAAATTCCTGCTTGAAATTTTTAACAGCCTGTCTAGTCACTACATCCTGGTGCCTGACCTGAGTGATTGAAACAGCTAATATTATGGCTGAAATAGGTGGAAGTATTTGATAAGTTTTGGGATTTGTAAACTGGTAACCTACCCACCACTGAGTCTCCCCCATCCGAAAAATCCGGTATTTTTTCTCAGTATGTTGTCTCGGTTTCTTTTTCTTCTTTATTTTTCTTTTTGCTTCTCCAACGTTTATTGAAGAAGTTTCAAGGTGCAAAAAGTAGAAAATGGTCACCACCAGATTCGACACCACCTGACCACCTGATTCACCTTCATCAGACGCAGCCAGCAAACCAACCATAATTTTTTTGCGTAACTTAGAGTTAATTGTTTCGTATTTTAACAGATATTTGCACACACACACGCGCAATTAATTTATCCGATTAGAAGTAAAAAAAAAAAGAAATAAAATAAAAATAAATAAAACAGTGGGTGCTTGGAGGCCCCCTAGAGGTGAGAGGTCCCTGTGCACCGGCCCACTCAGCCGGTAGTGAATCCATGCTTGCATATAGGAGTTTTTCCATGAGAATGGCTCAAATTAGACTCTGGCTTTTTCACATTTTTTACCAAAATGTATTATTTGTATGAATGCCCCACAGCATTAAGGACATATTCAACTATCAGAAAAACATTTTCCCCACCTCAGGCATTAGCTTTCTGTGATTATTGGCCATTATTTCAAGATGCGGGTACAGTTATTCTTCAACCCCGTTATGTACACCATGGAAGCTCATTGAATATGATCATAAAATGTATTTCTAAAGAAAGTAATATTTTTATATTAATCTGATGTCCCCCACACTAATTCAATAATTGCAAATACAAAAATGACATAAAATCTCACATTTTTGCTGCACTAAAGCCTGAAATGTGCCTATGAGTGAAAGAACTAAAGAAGAGGTCAGGGGAACACCAGATGCAGGAATCCAAAAGCGTTTATTGAAACACCAAACACTAAATGAGAAAGGTTGGCAACAAGCCAGAAATAAAACACTGTGCACATGCACTGAACCAATGGGAAAACTAAGGTACACTGTCCAACGCAGGGGGAAACAGAAATACACACTTCAAGAGTGGCTAAACTAGAAAAACAAAAACTGAACCTAACTAAACTGACGGACACACTGGGAGACATAGACAAGGGGCAGACAAGACGTGGGCGCAGCAGAACACAAGACACGGGAATCGCACAAAGGAAATACTCGGGAAAGCACAGGAGCTGAGATTTCACAGTGTAGCACATAGCAAATACAAAGTTCCGTCTGACGGTCCCTTCTCTCTTTCCCGCTGAAATACCCATGGGAGGCGGCAGGGACTCGGAACGCAATCTCGAATGGAAACAGAAACAAATGGGATTAATAAAACAATAACACGAGAACCGGGTTTACATTAATGAGTCGGGACAAGACACCGAGACAATCAATCAAACTAGACGGTTAAGATTGAGGTAATCTAAACGTGACGAGTAAAAAGCACCATGAGAGAAGCAAAGGAAAGCACAGCTTTAAACGCAGTTAATCAGGGAAAGCTTAGGAAGGAATTACAAAAGATAGAAACACTCGCACTCGCTAATGAGTTAATTAAGGTTAATACTACGTGACAAAATTAAGTGCTGGTTAGGTTAGTACAGGTTAGTAATTATCCTATCAGAGAACACATTCACTGAGAGTTGAGCGAAACACAGAATTAAGCACAAGAGGAAGCAATGAATGAAATACCACAGCCGATTCCGAATGAGGAAACATGATTGGACAACGAGACGCAGGCATGCTCAAGGCTGTCACACGACATCACTGGAGTTGGGCAAGAGAGAATCAATCGTCAGCCGGCGGGAATGACAGCTGAAAAATAAAGCGAGAGTAAGGCACAGGAGAAAAAGAACAAGCACAATGACAAAACAGCACACTTGAGGCAGAAACATAACAGAGCTCTTGTCATTTTTCATCAGAAATGTGGTTTAACTGAAGAATTTTCATCAAAATCAATGATCTTATGATAGCCCTCAACATTTTAGTCAGAAGTCAGCAAACATTTTTTTTTTTATTAAACTTTTTTTAAAAATAATGTATGAACATGTAGGTGTGACGGGGTTGAGACGAGGGTAACGGGGTTGAAGATGGTAACAGGGTTGAGGGACAAATACAACTTTACATAGAAATAGTTGCTTTTTACTCTCAAATTCACTGGATAGGATTTTCTATGAGCATTGTATTTCATTATGTAACCATAAGAAGGACAACAGATATAAATTGCAGTTGAATTGAGTTTTAATAACCTAAGTTAAAAACAACTACAACAACATATTATCTGTCAAACATTGAAAAGTGAATTGCTCAAATGTAACATAATGTGGAGTGTGTGTGTGTGTGTGTGTGTGTGTGTTCAGGCGTAAGAGCCAACCCTCATCTGGTCAAATATACTTTTAAAGGCTTCATGAGAAGTGTACTAAAAGGGACCTTGTGCCTGTTACAAACAATTAAACTTGTAAACTGTTGAACAGATAGTTATAATACCAATAATTATCAAACAGTAAATGATTTCAGTGTTTCTGTGTCCGTGTCAGTGTCAGTGTGTGTGTGTGTGTGTGTGTGTGTGTGTGTGTGTGCAGTATGCATACTGTGCGTTCAGACATAAGAGTCAAGCCTCATCTGGTCAAATATACTTTTAAAGTCCTGTTACATGCACGCATCTCTCCCTTCTTTCAGGATCAGCTTTAAGGCGCCCGATACTTCCTGTGCCTTTCTGCTGCTGTTGTTGGTGCCATATTACTCACAGCTTAAACATGGAGCATAGATCATATTCAGCATGCATGTGGCATAAGAATGTTGATTGAATTTCATAACAACTCAATTAAATAATTGGATTACAAGTATTAAAATCACAACCCCGTCACAATCTCATAACCCCCTTCGCAATCAAACGCGTAACGTGGTTAAGTGTGACGGGGTTGTGATTTTCGCTCAAAATGGTTGCTGCTCTATGTATTCAATACCAGAGAGAGATCACATGGCATGCATGAGATTCAGAATTAGCATATATTCTTTAAATAACTAAAACCTTTTTCATAAGTAATAGTTTTCGATCTTTATTTCATGTTACGGTCTTGAGTCATTGAGTTTGACGACCACGATATCACAAGATGAATGATGAAAATAAAGGAAAAGAAGGGAGAAACTTGCCTGTTTCTCTTGTCCTGTTGACCAAAAGACTTCAGTGATGTCACTTCCTGATGTTCATGCTATTATAGATCATACCATTGGATTTATGGGGGGGAAATCATTAATGTAACGGGGTTGAGGGGTTACTCAGGGACAGAACTAAATAATGTGATTTAAATGAATAATTATCAATTAATTTTGGAAAAAAAAACACCAGCAGGAGAGCACAAACAGATGTTTAGGTTGATATCAAAATGTACTGACTTTTCTTTTACAGTTTTATTTGGCATTTTCAAATTATACTTTCATCAAGGCTGTGAGGGACATGACAAAATACAGCACCCTCCATAGTTATTGGCACCCCTGGTAAGATGTGTTAAAGGCCTTAAAATAAATTCAATTTTTATTGCAGAGGCATACTCTCACACTGAAAATAGTAGAAAAATGTAACCTTCAACTCAAGTGAATTTTAAGGGGAAAAAAATCCCTGACTAAGAAATAATAATTTTTCATAAAATCACCACAATTATTGGCACCCCTAGCAATTCCTAGGAAATAAATGTAATTAAAGTATTTCTGTCATTTTTACAGTAGTTTACAAAGTTGATCAGAGTATCTAGGAACATTTAATTAGTAATTCATCACTTCCTGTTTCCCTGGGGTATAAATACGACGTGACACAGAGGCCATTTCTGTAATCCACTCTTCAACATGGGAAAGACAAAGCAACACACCATTCAAGTAAGGCAGATGGGTGTCGACCTTCACAAGTCAGGCAATGGCTACAAGAAAATAGCCACTCGCCTGCACCTGCCCACATCTACTGTCAGAGGAATCATTAAGAAGTTTAAAACAACCGGAACAGTGGTAAACAAGCCTGGACGAGGACGCAAGGTTATTTTGCCACCATGCACAGTGAGGATGGTAGGAGAAATAAAAAGTTCTCCAAAGCTCACTGTTAAAGAATTGCAACAAATGGTAGCATCTTGGGGTCACAAAGTCTCCAAAACAACCATCAGGCGCTATCTACCAACAAGCTGTTTGGAACGCATGCACGGAAAAAACCTTTTCTCAAAATCATAAATGCAAACGTCTGGAGTTCGCTAGGTGGTACTGGGACTTCAACTGGGACCGTGTGCTTTGGTCAGATGAGACCAAGATAGAGCTTTTTGGCAACAAACACTCTAAGTGGGTCTGGCGGAACACAAAAGATGAGTATGCAGAAAAGCACCTCATGCCCACTGTGAAGTATGGGGGAGGATCGGTGATGCTGTGGGCCTGTTTCTCTTCCAGAGGCCCTGGGAACCTTGTTAGGGTGCATGGCATCATGAACGCTTTGAAATACCAGGACATTTCAAATCAAAATCTGGTGGCCACTGCCCGAAAGCTGAAGAGGTAAGATAATGACCCTAAACATGTGGCCAAATCTACACAGAAATGGTTCACCAGACACAGAATCAAGCTCCTCCCATGGCCATCTCAGTCCCCAGACCTCAACTCCATTGAAAACCTGTAGAGTGATTTAAAGAGGAGAGTGCAGAGGAGAGGACCCAGGTCGCTGGATGATTTAGAGAGATTGTGCAAAGAGGAATGGTCAAAGATCCCTCTTTTTGTATTCTCCCATCTTGTGAAACATTATAGGAGAAGATTAGGTGCTGTTTTGTTGGCAAAAGGGGTTGTACAAAGTATTAACATCAGAGGTGCTAATAATTGTGGCACACATGATTTGATGTAAAAGAATGATTTCTTAATGTGGGATTTTTTTCCCACTGAATAAATGCACTTGAATTAAAGGTTGGATTTTCCTCTTTTTTCATTGTGGACCTATACTATTTAGAAAAAAAAAGAATTTATTAGAAGCTAAAGAACACATTTTAACCAGGGGTGCCAATAATTATGGAGTGCACTGTAGGTGTTGTCAACAGAAAAAACTATATTAATTCTCATAAAAAGATAAAATTTAACTTTTTTTTTACTCTGTATTAAAGGAGACATTTCAATGTATATGTTAATCTGTTAAAATATAAATTTTGGTGACCCAATAGATAAAATACACCTAAAGAGGTGAGAGGGACTGAAATTGTGCCATTTTCATGGAATGACTCATAGATGATGCATTGTCCTCTCCCCGCAGCTTCCAGCCTCCTTCAATGCGACCCAGGCGATGGCTTTTGACGGCTGTTTCCACGACAACGACATTGACCTCCCGTCCTTCCCAGAAATCTCCAGTACTAGTCTGGAACAGCAGGTGGACTCTCAAAATTTATCAGAGCCTCCTCGTGTCCAGGGTACGAGACTGAAGAGGAAAAGCTCTGTCAGGAAGAACATCAACTTCATTATGAGCAACAGCTACATGATCGACTCCTACTCCCGCATTCTCTTTCCACTTGCTTACCTGCTCTTCAACATCATCTACTGGAGTATGTACTCTTAAGCTCCCCTGCTACTTTGGAATATGTACTCTTAAAGGCATCTGATACTTTGGAGTATGTACATTAAACACCCCTGCTACTTTGGAGCATATACTCTGAGACACTCTCGCCATGGTGGAGTACATGTTCCCTTCAACACACCAGCTTTTCAGTAGTGTGCACACTTGTTTGTCTAGAGTACCTATGTGATAAACACAGTTGGTACTCTGGAGAAAGGACTTTTATACACACCTGCAATTCTGGAGTTTGCACTTTTCAAAATGATTTCAACTCCGGAGTACATACTCCTCAATCACTCCAGCTTCTCTGAAGTGAGTACTTTTTAACATACTGGAATCTCTGGATTGTGTACTCTTTGAATATGTCTGCTGCTGTATAGTTAAACTATTGATTATGGTCCATCCAAGATCCTAATTTAATCTAACCTTACCAGGATCTTTGAACATCATGACAGAATACCTAAAGATGGCAGTGAGGATCTTGAAGAGATCTTCATCAAATTGTGAAGCGACTCAGTTTCTTGAAAACTGGAAACCTGGAGGGCCTCTGTGAAACATCGCTGAAAGGTCCTGTTTGGAGCAGTTTCTGAGGCTAATTGATGATTTAAAACATTACAGCTAGTAGGGCTATCTGGTCGGATCAAGAGCAAGTTGATCATTTAATCAGTCAGGTTAGTAAGGTGGCACTTGAACCTCCTGCTACCTTATGAGTTATCTCATTTTAATGCCACCGCTCACTGAAATAAACAAGGGTGAACTCAATGGGTTTTTGTATCAACCCTCAAGATTTCAACAGACTACTTGGACTGTGGTCCATTGCTGGCAAATCAAACCAAAATCACATTATAACAATGAAACCCATTCAATGTACTATTGCAGCTGCTTTGTAATCAGGTCTGAAGAAAAGTCAAATTTACATTCATGAAAACAGATGTAAAACAAAAAAACAGAGCAAAAGAAATGAAGAAATATATATTTATCAATGTACCCCACATCTCAGAACACTGCAACACTAAATTATTCCTCTGTTGAGCATTATATACTCAGCAACAAAAGTTTCTGTGACACCAATATTATTAATTATTTTTCATAACGCAATTATGAAATTGTCATACATGGTGATATCAGACTGAAACAGTACACGTAAACACAACATTGAAATGGAAATCATGAAAATGCGAGAAAATGACTTTGCACGTGAAAATGTGCGTAAATCATGCTTGTGGATGGCAATAAAAGAGGAGAATTTTTGGAATGTTCACATTGTGCCTGATGAACGACGGAAGCATCACTTATCGAAAACACAGCCATTTCGGATCAGGAACTCTACCCTCTAAATGCCAAGACTGTCTGAAAATGATCGGTGGAGGGCCATTGGGATGATTGAATCCGGAACCTTGCAGAGGGAAGTTGCTCATCGCCTGAATGTCCACCGAAACACCATTTGGAACTTATGGCAGCGTCATCAGCAGACAAGACATGTCAGAGACCGTCCTCGCAGCGGCCGTCCACGAGTAACCACTCCCAGACAGGACAACTGGATTCGAACAACCCATCTCCGAAATCGATTCCAACCTGCAACCATAACTGCAAGAACGATACCTGGTTTGAGGCGACTGTCTGCACAGACAATCCGTCGCCATCTCCGTCATTTTGGCATTGTCCCACGTCGGCCAGCAAGACGTCCAATACTCACAGTACAACACCGACGACTGCGTCTACAGTGGGCACAACAACATCGACGGTGGATCCAACGTCAGTAGGATCTTGTACTCTTCACTGATGAATCAAGATTCATGCTTAACCGATGTGATGGTCGTTTACGTGTATACCGTCGACGTGGAGAACGTTATGCCAACAACTGTGTTCAGGAATTTGATCGTTTTGGAGGTGGTAGTGTCATGATTTGGGGAGGGATCACGGCTAGAAACAGAACAGATTTGCTTGTTATTGATGGAAATCTGACAGGTCAAAGATTTCGCAATGAAGTGCTACGGCCATTGGTGGTACCGTTTTTGATGCAACATGGTCCCGGAATAACGCTGCAACATGATAACGCCAGACCACACGTTGCAAGGATTGTACAGCAGTATCTGATGCAACAACATGTCAATGTCCTGCCATAGCCAGCCAGATCCCCAGACATGTCCCCAATCGAGCATCTTTGGGACGAGATGGATCGACGTTTTGCGGCGGTTGGATAACCCGCTAGCTACACTCCAGGAATTGCGACAACGTCTACATCAGATTTGGAATGACATCCCACAGCAATTTCTGGCACATCTGATTCGGTCCATGCGCCGGAGATGCGTTGCTTGCATCATGGCACGAGGAAGTCACACCCGGTATGGAAGTGTGAAGGTCACAATTGGTTAGACGTCAGACAAGTGCTTCATGACGCATGAAAATGACATTTTTCGTTTTGAGTGACGTTGGCACTGAAAAGTCAGTGTTTCTCCTGTTAAATAAACATATTGATTGCATTGAGATCTTTGCGTGTCATTTATAACATACACATAAATGGTGTCACAGAAACTTTTGTTGCTGAGTATACTTTAACACAATTCTTTTGCTCCAGGACACTACATTGCACTCACCAGTAAGCAAACCCCAGAATGCTACACACAACCAAATCTGCACATGCTGCTATACTCCCATGTGAAAGACCACGGCTTCACTCGAGAAAAAACAAAAAAAACAAAAACAATCCTCTCAACTTCTGACAACAGCCCACGGTATATGGAGAAGGGAAATATTTGTGTAGCGTATAAGTGTGCCTGAGTATAGGAAAACGAAATTCATGGCTCATTGATCTCTAGGGCTTTTCTCCTTGCTGCTGCTCTGTCCCTTGGACAGTTCTACATCGGAAATATCCATGTCCTAGTGAAGTCTGATTGGTGTTTTTCACCCATGCTGGTGAAGCACTGAATTGTGGGATATCACATGATATCAATAAACCCCACATGGTTGGCTCCTCTAGTGCACCAGAACTGCCAAATTATGATATTAATATGAATGCATAAAAAATTACAAAATGGATGAAGGTTTCAAAAAAGGTTAAACATCAGTGCCTCTGCAATGTCATGTAAGACAACAAAAAAGAATTAATACTGAAAATGAAAAAAAAAAAAACCCTCACAATTTGGAAATGAATAAATGCAGTAAAAAAGTACAGTATTTATGTATTTTTAATTTTCTGGTTTGGAAGTTCTGGGCCTCTGTAGTTTCTCATGCATTCTGCTCTTTCAATAATGTGTCAGCTACTTTTGCTTAAAGGATTTTTTATTTTATGTATATTTCCTAATGTAGTTTGTTTATTGCTGTGTCATTTACTATGTGTTTATACTTTGAAGAACTATGTGTATTGAGTAAATCATCTGTCTGTGTATATGTGTGTCTTTATTTATTCCTGAAGGCTACATTTTCTCAGTGTTTGCACTCTTTCCCCAGCAAGAGTTGGGGTGACTGATTATCATAAAAAAGCACCAGTGTCAGTGGTGTTGGTCTGAGCCTGACCAAGTACTGCGTGGTGAGCAGACATATAAATACAAAGTATTAATTAAAATGAACCAAATGAAAATATACCAAAAATAATAATTTACCCGTAACAGTTTGAACACAGCATTTTCACCCAACTCCTGTTATTTTCTCGAGCTTGAGAGATTGGTGTTTAATATAGTCCTCTCATTAGAATAATTGATGAAGCTACTGGCCTCAGCTGCAGTGATTGAAAGTACCTCCAGCTGTGGCCTTGCCTTTTTGTAGGTTTGGTGCTGCCCTCTGGTGGGCAGTACCCTGAACTACTCCCTTCCTGCCACGGGTTACATACAATTCATTCATATACCTATGTTAGAGTCACCAACCAGCTAAACATGCACATTTCTGACCTGTGGGACAACATGGGAGTACAATGGGATATGATTCACATTTGTTACACACAAAACCAAAGCAGGACATGATCCAGTTATGTTGCACAGCACTCAGAGGAGAACAGAATTCACACTGGAATGATAATGTTAACTAGGCTTATTATGCACTTCTCAAAGGCATATGTGATTCTTTGCTTTGTGTGATTGCACACTTCACCATGGAGACAGTAGTCTTGTTAGATCTTGTGTGATAACAAATCTGACTTAAAAATGAGTATGATCTTCTTTTTTAGATGTTCAAGTTTTTAAGAAGACTGGGTAAAGTGTTGCACCATATGACATTGTAGTAGTTGATATGTGGCTCAAACAGGGTCTTGTGGAGGGTTAGGAGAGCAGATGGTGGGAGGAAATATCTTATTTTGAAGAATAGTCCAACGTATTTGGATAATTCACATAACAAATGTTCATGTTGCATCTAAAGCTTCGTGACTAATCAATGAAGACCCCCCTGGAACTTATCCTTTCTAACTCCTTGTCATTTATTTTGAGACAGATATTATGTGTATGCATTACATTCATAATTGCTCAAAATACAACATAATTTGTCGAACTAATGTTGAGAGATAATTTGTTACACTTGAACCAGTTATCAACTTTCTGTAATTCTGCATTTAGTAGATCTTGTAGTTCAACTGGGTTCTTGCGTGACAAAAACAGATTGGTATCATCAGGAGACCTTATGTAGTATTTTAGATGAAGTTGCAAAATCGCTAATAAACTGTATAAAAAGCAGCAGCCCCAAAATTGAGCCCTAGGGGGCCCCATATTTGATGTCCTGATATGGAGATTTATAATCATTAATATGCACATATTGTTGCCCTCAAAATAGTTCCTGAACCAGTTGAGCACAGGTCCTCTGATTCCATAATGGTAAAACTTTCAATGTAATATTTCAAAATCGATAGTATCAAAAGCCTTTGAGAGGTCCAGGTAAATGCCAATTCGAAAATCACCTTAGTCGATGGCATCGTGAGTTTTTTTTATAAGATCCAGTATTACAGTGCAGGTTCAGGTTGTACTCTTTTTCCTGAAACCATACTGGGAACCAGTGAGAATATTTAACTTGTCGAGATAGTCACTCAATCTGCTGTACAATACTCTGTCAAATACATTTGAGACAGTAGGTAGAACAGATATAGGACAAGAACTGCTGAAATTGTTTTTGTTGCCAGATTTGAATATTGGTACAATTCAGGCGATTTTGGTCATTTTTGGCTCAACAGCATGGAGTAATGATAGGGTGATGCAATGTGATAACAGTTTTACAATTATATTCACAACAGCAATCAGAATTTTACTGCAAATTCCTTCAACGCTAGTCATGCGAAAGCCCTTCAGATTTGTAATTATTTTATGAAGTTCTGTAGTATCAGTAGGTTTCATGAAAAAAGAGTGCAGATAATTTCCAGAGAGGTAGTGTTTGAAAGAGACCCCGTAGGATTGGGTTATTTTTTTTCGCAAGGTCTTTGCCAATGGAGACAAAATACTTGTTTAATTTGTCAGTGAGATCAGTTAGTTTACCATTTACAGGGTCAGGGAGCACCGATGATTTCTGGCCGCTGTTAAGGATTTTGTTTAGTATTGACCAGGTCCTTTTGAAAACACCCATGGCTGCATTTATATTTTCTGCATACTTGCATTTGCTCTTTCTTATAATGTGGGTGAGCTTATTTCTATAGGTATTGTATTTGTCTTTTATGATTGTCACTGTCACTGGTCCCCAACAAGTCAGCTGACTGTCTGAGAATGGAAAACAGGCCCTGTCACTGACCATTCCCACTAATGGCAGCCACGAATGACCACTGAAGCTCAAAAGCACCACATCCGGTTACAGCAAGCATTTGACAGATTCCGGACAACAAAGTAAACTGGTTGTGAGATGAGGGCTCTTGATGTTTTTTGCTGGCTTTATGTCAGCTATTGAATACATACACAAAAAAAAAACAAGTCAAGCATCACTATAGGCACCAAAAACAACTGAATGTTCTTTATTACTGAAGTGCTCAGGGATTAGTATACCACATGTTGTACTTTATGTCCACTCGTATCTCACTGGAAAAGCAATAAAAATCAATTGAATCTTCAATTCCCCACAAATACAATATATATACCTCATCCATGCAATTTTAAGGGCTCTGAGTATGCAATTTTCAAAAAAAAATATAAAGTTCAAATGATTTGAAAACCCCCGTATTCTGTTTTCATTCACATTTTACATAACGTCCCAACTTTTTTGGAAATGGGATTGTACTTTTGCTAAGGTGTAACATTAGCTTTATTGGTTTTACAATTTAGACAATGTTACAACCAACAAGCTTAAAGTTCACAAATATAAACAAAGCAGGCCAGGTTAAAACACAGAAGGAAAATCCCCATAAATCACACCAATTAAATACTTACAAATTAATATTTCAAAATTCATCAAAGGCCAAAGTTACAAAAGAGTTACCGGTCTAGAATTAAGATAATAAGGAGCAGAAATGAATATAGCACAGATGTGAAGTACACACAACTTAATAGCCCACATTACCATTTTAAATTTGCCAAAAAAATAAAATAAAATAAAAGGAAAAGAAAAAGGATTTCATTTTAATTAGGAAATCAAGAAAATACAAAAAATGTTATGGTCAAGAAGGAAGAGAAAGAAAGCAAGACACACATACTCACAAAGACACATTGTACTTTTACTACAAAACACGCAACAACCCCATGAAGTACTTCAACAGAACAAATAAAAATAACTGGCCCATACAGTATAAGGTGCTAAGGTGTAACAAGGTAAGGATTTGGCATAACACCTTTGGCACGCTTTAAAGATATTTTATTTCTAAGTAGCACATATCTATTCTCCCCAAGCGAGTGTTACAAAAATGGGAGACTCCAGGGCCCGATTCACAAAGCATCATATCTTACCACTAGGAGTACTCCTAAGTCGCGCTAAAACATTTTATGTAGGAGTAAAATCTTAAAAGTTATTCACAAAACCGCTGAGAGCAACTTTTAGTAAAGAAAACTGGTAACTCCTAGAATAGGAGTAGCTCTAAGATAGGTGGGAGTAATCTCCGTTCTATTTCATACGTGTTCCGCCCTCAAACGGGCTTCGCTATTAGTTACCCCAACGAGGCTCCGCCTCGGTGCCTGAGAAAGAAAATTGAACTCACCTGCTCCGTAGGAGGGGGTAGCATACTCACCTCCCATAAAGCCCCGGCGTTGCCTATGCTCGTCTCCCTTTTTCACTCAGCCTCGAGAGAATTAAGAACTCATAATTATTTATGTGTGAAATGGATAAGCTGTGCCAGCAGTGTGCCTCCCAGATGGTGTCCGAGGATCAGCATGACGACTGCTTCGTCTGTCTGGGCTTGCGGCACCATGGGGAGGCAGGTTGCTGTGCTGTCAGCGCAGTGCTCCCCCGGAGGAGCGTGAGCATCGGCATCAGTTGTACGGGCCGCACGCGCCCTCCGGGCCGGCTCGGGGCCAGTCCGTGAGCTGGTGGCAACGGTCCGCTCTAAGCCCTGGGACGCGTATGATAGAAGGATGATTGTGGTGTGTATGAGGAGGACCCGACGACCCTCTTCTTGGACAATGAGCCGCCCCCCGAGCATCGCTATCCGCTGGACGACCTCCCTGGGTTATTCCAGTCCACGGTGGAGAGGATGGAGATGCCCCTACCACCGCAGCCCTCCAGTGATCAGGCTGGCGAGTTCACTATTGGTCTGCTGGCTCAGTCGACGTCGAAGCCGCGCCCCAAGGTGGATATGTCCCAGGATGGCGCTTTGGCTACGCAGCGAGACTGGAGGAATCCGATTGCCAAGTCCCCAGCTATGGCGCTTGCACCGTATTCGAATGTGGAAGATTGGGAGTGGGATGTCGGAGTCCCGGCCGTTTAAGATGCGGTGAGATGGTGTCTGCTCCCAACCGCTTCCGAGAGGGACAAGATGGCGGCGGTCCTCTTTGACCGAAGTTATGGTAGCGCAGCTCAGGTGGTATCGCTAGCTATCAATATGGCCTTCCTCGTCGGAGCAGCTGGGCTCGCACATACGCCTGCAACAGCAACCCCGCAGGCCCAGTGTATCCCAACCACCGCCAAGTCGCCACCATCGCCGTTCTTTGGACGACCGGTCATCCCTGGCGTCGAATTAACCGATCCTGAGCCTCGACGCCCTTTACTTCAGCCACAGCAGCCGCCGGAAGTGCACCAGAGGTGCGGCGTCTGGTCGTGCAGCGCCTGGAAAGTGTCTTTTTAGTATGAGGTCTCTGGGTTGTATTGCACACACTGATACGCTGGCTGTTTCAGGCGTTGGCACACAAGGTAATCTGGTTCAAAGGGGTTTAGCGAGACAGACATTGAGCGCGAGGCTCGTGTTTTCTCTTCGCATCCACTAAACTCTGATCCTCGAATCGGACTCTCCAGCTAATGGCTTGTTTAGGAAGCACTGGCTAGCTAGTCGCCGGCAGGGGTGGCGTGGTCCTACCCGTGGAGGTAGCACACGATCAAACTCCGGGGTTAAACCAAAACTTAACCCTTCCATCAGTCTGTGTTGGCTCAAATCAAAGTGAAGCTCTTTCTCCTGGTTCAGTACCAGTGAGAAAACGATTGCAAATTGAGGCAGACGGCCTGCACGAATCCAACGCTACTAGCTGGGCTGGCTCCAGCAGAGTGTTTGGTGTAGGTCAACTGGTTTACTCTTCCAGGGTTGCACGATTTTTTTTTTTTTAAACAAGTAAACAAAAGGAATACAAAGATATAAAATTGTTACATAAAGCATAAGTCATAAGATAACGCTAGGGGGTAGGAATCTATACAAAGATTTTCAGTAAGGTACAAGCCGTCACAGTTTTAATTGCCTTTTGATTTGTTGAGTGTTGAAGAGAATGAATATATTGTCTGAACTCTTTGCTAAACGCAATGAAACATGATTTTTTTACCTATAACTTTGCACTTATGTATATGAAATTTACCCATTACAAGAATTAAATTTATAAAAAATACTGAAATATGTGCCAGCGTGTCGTTTTCCAAAAAACCAAACAGAACATTCTTCCACATTAAAATAAATCTTTTGTCAATCGATTCGATAATCAGAGCAGATGTGATTTGCCAGAATCTTTTTCACTATAGGGCAATGCCAGAATAAATGCACTACAGTTTCAGGACACTTATTACAGAAAATACAGTTCACATCAATATCAATTCCAAATTTTGATTTAATGTATTGTTTGGCAGGATAGCATCTATGAATAAGTTTAAAAGAAATTTCTTTTACCTTATTTGTAATTAAAAATCGATTAGGCAAAAGCCATACCTTCTTCCACACCAGGTCATCAACAAACCGTTTCCAATATGAAATCACATACGGTAGTGTAGCTACATCTCTTTGAAACAACGTTCGTATGGATTTGTTATTACCCAAATTACTAGAAAAGCAAACTTTTCCAATGGGAGTGCATGTTGGAGATAACAAGGGCAATTGCAGAGCATTGAGTCTTGGTTGAGATCTAAATAGCATACAGACACCAGAGGGTATTGCTCCAATAACTTTTTCATAATCTTTAAGTGTTACAGGAATTTTATGTACTTGCAAAAATTCTTCGTAAGTTAAAAGACCGATTTGATTAAATAGTTGATCTACCAATACAATATTGTTATTAAACCAGTGTTCTAAAGAGATTTGTTTTATATAGAATGTCCTTGTTATTGCATATGTAATAGCTATGAGGTGAGAAATTGTGTTTGTAGATGAGAGTCCATGATAGGAAGGCCTGGCGAAGAAAAGCAGACATCTTGACAGGGATTTTTTCAATATTATAGTTACAGACAAGAAAAAAGTTGAAACCACCAAGCTTAGACAGTATCTGGAGAGGTACTATATTCCAGATGGAGGTAGGGTTTCTGAAAAATTGCCTCAGCCAATTAATTTTAAATGTTTTGTTTAAAGTGTGAAAATCCAAAAAATTTTACCCACCATTTGTCATGGTTTTGCCCCCGCCGGCTAAAGGCAACAAGCCGGCGGGCACTGGGACCATGTACCCAAAGAAGGAGGGACCCAAGAGCACAGGCTGAGTAAAATATAAATAAGATTTAATTTTAAAATCAACAACCGAATGCCCGGGGGGGCAGCGGCAAAAGGGCTCCATAAACACACGGCCAACATACAGACAAAGCCTACAGAATCCCACTGCACTGAATAACTGCCAGTGCAGCTTTTAAATACTCTTGCAAAGCACCTCCACCTCAACGAGCAGCAGCTGTGGCTCGTTGAGGTGGAGGTGCAAACAGGAGAGGGGAGGGCCTGCAGGGCCAGACCATGACACCATTATCGTAAGAGTTCATGATAACCGAGTTCTTTATGTAATGGGTCCCATTTTTCCAAATAAAATTAAAAAGTATTTTGTCAATTTCCTTGAGTAATTTGTTATCCATTTGCAAGGCCAAAGCAGCATATGTCAATCGGGATATTCCCTCTGCCATCGTTAATAGATCTCTGCCTCTCAAAGAGAGATACTTTAAGAGCCATTGATTAAGCTTTTTTTTGTTTGTTTTCTGAATGATAGGATCAAAATTCAAGGAAATTCTCTTTTCCATATCTTTAGTGATTACTATACCTAAATACTTGACTTCATTTTTTATTGGAATACTGAAAAGGGCAGATATGGAGCACTCCTTAATAGCCATAAGTTCGCATTTATCAATATTCAAGTGTAGGCCAGAAGCCTTTGAGAACTCCTCAATTACTTTGACCGCACGGGAAATTTGATTTTCATCCTTTAGGAATAAAGTGGTGTCATCTGCCAGTTGAGTTATAATTAGTTCATGACCATTAAGAGAGATACCTTTCACGCTAGCTTTTATATGGGCAGTCAAAAGTTGGGCTACTAACAGGAAGAGGTAAGGGGAGGTGGAGCAACCTTGCCGTATGCCTCTAAACACATCGAATCTAGGGGATGTACCACCCATTAACTTAATGGAACTATTGCTGTTCTTATAAAGAGTTTTAATTGCTGTTATGAAATAGTTGCCAAAGCCAAATTTTAATAAAGATTGTAAAATGAACCGATGCTCCACAGTATCGAAAGCTTTGTAGAAGTCTAAAAATAAAATGAAGCCATTATCTTCAATTAGTTCTGTACAATCCAGTATGTCCAGAACAAGTCTAACATTATTTATTATGTGCCCTTTTCTCATGAATCCTGATTGTGTTTCCTCAGTAACCGATTCCAATACTATTTTAAGTCTTTTAGCCAAAAGAAGAGCAAATATCTTGTAGTCATTATTAAGCAAGCAAATTGGACGCCAGTTGTCAATAAATAGCTTATCTTTATCGGGCTTGGGGATTAAAGTAGTCAATCCTTGTGTCATGGTGGTAGGTAGACACTCATTTTCTAAGGATTCTTCAAACACTTTAAAAAGGAAAGGAGCTAGTTCCTCAGTAAAGGCTTTATAAAATTCTGAAGTTAATCCATCCGCTCCCAGTGATTTATTGTTTTTTAGAGAATGAATTGCATTTTTATTCTCCTCAAGCGTGATTGGTTTATCACATAACTCCTCTTCATTTTTATCAATAGGTTTAACTGTTTAAGAGTTTAAAAAGTGGTTTGTTGATGTTTGGCAAAACTTGGAGCTATATAAATTCTGATAAAATTGACTACAATAACTAGCAATGACTTTATAGTCTTCTGTAATGGTATCTTTAATATTTAGTCTATTAATATTATTGTTGTTTGAATTATGTTTTTCTAAACTAAAAAAGTAATGTGAATTTTGTTACCCTTCTTCAAGCCATTTTTTTCTAGATCTGACAAATGCACCTTTCACCTTTTGACTGTATAGTTCATTCAATTTTACTCGCAAGCTAGCTAATTCCAATTACTCCTCCTCTAATAATGCACCTGGGTTCTTGCGGGATAAACTAGAATTTCTCGTTATTATGTTAGATTCTTCATCTCTTCTAGACTTGGCTTTAATACTACCAAATTTTCTTCAGAATTTTCCAATCTCGAACTTTAGAAGTTCCCAATTGTTTCCAAAACGGTTTTCTGCATTGGCCTTGCATGAATAATATGAAATCAAACCTTTGACCTCTTTTTTAAGTTCTTCAAATAATAATAATGAACTATTTAATTTCCAGTAACCTGCAGCGGCTGCACATGTATTATTAGAGGACAATTTTATTTTTATGGATATTGCCTTATGATCTGTTAGAGGAGTGGGTAATATATCAACGTTAGTAACACTGCTGCTAAGACTTTCAGAGATTAACCAAAAATCGATCCTTGATTGCCTCGAGCCAGTTTTATTACTCCATATGAATGACTTATTATTAGGATGCAATACTCTCCAAATGTCTATGAGACTATATCTATCCATTAAGGCTTTTAGATTAGTATTCAATCTATTTAATGGACCAGGAGGCCATTTGTCTGCATTGCCATCCAAAATACTATTAAAATCCCCTCCTAGCAATAGAAAGGCATTCGGGAATTTAGCTAACCAGCCAATCAAAATGTTCTCTATGGTTGAAATGAGAATATCATTTTCCCTATGTGAATTGTATCCATAGATATTTGTCACGATGAATACCATATCATTGCATTTACAAACGTTTGTAATTACTTGGCAAATAAAATGACCAGCTGGATCACATTCTGTAAGTAAAACATCACCATTAAACCGATTCTTTAAAATTGCCATGCCCGCCAAACGTTCAGAACCATGAGAAAGCCAAATAGAATTACCCCACTGTCACCTCCAAAAATTAGCATCATTTAAAACAGAATGAGATTCTTGTAAATAAAACAAATCAGACTTTAACTGCTGAGCAAAAAGAAATAAAGCTTTACGATTAAGATTGTTACGTATTCCCCTGGCATTAAGAGAGATAAAGAATAAAGTTAACAGATTAAAACGAACAGAGACAGAAGTATATACTCCGTGTTTGCTTTTAAGATTAACTAAACTGGAACGCCCGTATTGAGATCCGCACCAATTTGATGTTAAAACAAAAAATGTCAAGTTTAATATTTTAACAAAGTTGACTGTATCTTTTTTTTTCTCTTTTTCCCCCATATCTTTTCCCTCAATTCTACTTCATGAAAAAGTGAGACAGAAGAGTAAACATATGAATTTTTAGGTTGGGTGTTTTTTTCCCCCCCCTCCTTTTTCCCCTTCTAAGTTAACCATCTTGAAGCAAATAGGCAAAACAGCCCTAGTAATTAAGTGATAGAGCTGCAAAGTTGTGTGATAAGGAAAGCAACCCTCAATAATGGAGTGAGCTCCCTTAAGATGTCTTGAGTTCAGGTAAAAAAAAACCTGAGAGTGTCATGGTTCTGGTTTTTGATCATGTATTATGTGCTGGTTTTGTGTTTATGACTATTGTCTTTTATTCATTCTTTTTGGTTTTTGTAATATTCTGGTTTTTGGTTCATTCCATGTTTCAGTTCCATTGCACTTGTCTCCCCTGTCTTGTGATCTAGTTGGTTCAGTCCGTCTTCCCTGTCTGTGCGCTCACTGACTTCGGGTGCTTTAAAGGCAGTCTGGTGTTTAAAACATTTCTTCGTATCTCGTTTTCTCCCTTCACTCTTCTGTTCTGATTACTAATGAGACTAACACTTGTATTATAGTATACTAACACAACTAACCATGTATATATAGATTCGATTACTAAATTACTAATGAGCACTCTAGTTTACGTTTTAAAACCGCACCGCTACTAATAGACTATTTCCCTCTTCGCAGTCGCCCTGTTGTATTCTCCGCCCCTTTTGCTTTCCACCGTCCTCTCCCTATGTTCAGCGAGAATCTCTCGCACGTGCTTAATTACTTTCCTGCTCCTGTTATTTGTGCACATAGAACTCCTGGACCGGAGCTGTTTAAATGTCATAGGCTGTCTGTGTGATTCCCGTTCGTATTTCGTCTCTCGCCAGTTTTCGTGGTAGGGGTTTCCCTCATGTGATTTTCCCGATGTAATTAGCCTCATTCCCCACAGCTGATCTCTGTATAGCATGTGACCATTCCTGTGTGTATCTTAGGAGTCTTTTCACTCACAGCTCTTGTTAGAACGTTGATCAATATTTCTTTGCGCAGAGCTCCTTGTATGCCATTGATTGTTGTTTTTATTCTACTGGATAGTCCGACCCTGATTCTTGCCATAGCCCTGTTTGTACTGTTTTTGCCTTTCTGGATTTTGACCTATTTTTCTATGACCACAAGTTCTGTGTTTGGATGCCCTGTGTATGACCATTGGCTTTGCCCATCGACTACGACTTTTTGCCTATTGTTTTTGTACCTCTGCCCATATGTCTTACTGGTTCTGACCCCGGCCTGTCAAGTCAATACTGTTTTTGGATTTCGTATTGTGGCTTGGCAAGTCCTGTGTTTTTTGGCTTTGACTCGGACTTCATTAAAGGCATACGTTTTTTGGATTTCTGTCTCTCGCGTGTGGTTCCTGAACTGTACCTCACAGAACGTTTTGACCACGATGGAACCAGCGAGAGATTCCAAGTTACGAGAAAGGTTGGCGGACCAGGCCGTCAGGCTGGAATCCCAGCAGCAGCAGTTATTAGCTGTCGTCCAACACCTGCAGACCATGATGCACCAGATGACGGACCTGGCTTCAGCGGTAAGAGTCAGCCCACACTCACCACCTGTTTCTCCGCTGCTACCCCTCCTGCTCCTGTGCCAGTGCCTGCTACTGCCCCACCTCTTCCAGTCCAAGAACCACGCCTATCTCCCCCTGAGAAGTTTGACGGTGAATCTGGGTCCTGCCGCGCCTTCCTGAAGCAGTGTAAGCTGATTTTCAGTCTTCAGCCTGCCACCTTCCCCTCTGAGCAATCCCGCGTGGCTTACATCATCACGCAGCTAACTGGGAGAGCCAAACTGTGGGCTACGGCCGCCTGGGAGGCGAGGCTACCCTGTGCCCAATCATCCAGCCTGTTGGAGGAGGAGATGAAGCGGGTTTTTGATCGATCCAGGCACGGGCATGAGGCTGGTCGAGAGCTCCTCCACACACGCTAAGGTAATCATTCTGTTTCTGATTACGCCATAGATTTCCAGACCCTGGCTACGAACAGCGGGTGGCAGAAGGGGGCACTGTATGACACCTTTTTGAATGGTCTGGCTGAGAGGATAAAGGACGAACTCCTTACTCGTGAGCTGCCTGAAGAGCTGGAGGCTCTTATCAGCCTGGCCATTCGTGTGGACGCACGTTTGGAGGAGCGAAGGCGGACAAAGCAATCCAGCGCTTCTCCGGACCCCCCCATCGTGACCCATGCTAGACAGCAGCCTCCTCCCCTTACATCTGCAGTTCCCAAGACCGCTCCTGAGAGGGATCCTAGGCAGAGGAACCGAGCCAGACTGACCAAAGAAGAGCGGGAATGCAGGTTCAGGGAGAGGGCCTGCTTCTACTGCGGCGAGGCTGGACACATCGTCTTCCAGTGTCCAGCCAAGGGTCAACGCACACCCAGGAAGACAGGGCCACGAGTGGGCATAACTCCAGTGGAAACCTCCTCCATCAGTCGTACCTGTGTACCCATCAGTGTGGAGTGGAAAGGGGGGTCCAAGCAAACCACTGCCCTGGTGGATTCTGGAGCTGAAGCCAGCTTCATGGACACTGAGACGGCGCGCAAGTGGGGAATACCTCTGGAAGAGGTTTCAGGTTCTCAAGTGGCTAATTCTATTAACGGTCAGAGGATCGGCCGTATTACCCACTCCACTGCCCCCATCAAACTGTGCGTCTCAGGCAACCACCAGGAAACCATCAGGCTGAACCTTATTGACTCCCCTCACTCCCACGTTATTCTGGGCCATCCTTGGATGGCTAAGCACAAACCCGAGATTGATTGGGCTACCCATGAGATTAAGGGTTAGAGCCTCAATTGTTCAGTCTTGTCTTGCTGATGCCCATGTTCATGTTCATGTTCCTCCTCTTGCAGAGATTCCAAGTCTGGAGAAAGTTCCACAGATTTACCATGACCTCAGGGAGGTGTTTTGCAAGACCCGTGCCACGAGCCTACCCCCTTATCGCCCTTACGACTGCGCCGTTGATCTCAAGCCAGGAACCATGCCTCCCAGAGGCCGTCTATTTTCCCTGTCCCGTCCCGAGACTCAAGCTATGGAGAAGTACATAAGTGAGTCCCTCGCCGCCGAAATCATCCACCCATCCTCCTCTCCTGCGGGAGCGGGCTTCTTCTTTGTGGGTAAGAAGGACGGGTCTCTTCGCCCATGCATTGACTATAGAGGCTTCAATGAGATCACTGTTAAGAATCGATACCCACTACCACTCATGACCACTGCTTTCGAGCTTCTCCGAGGGGCCTCCGTGTTTACAAAGTTGGATCTACGCAATGCCTACCACCTGGTCCGTATCCGTGAGGGGGATGAGTGGAAAACGGCATTGAACAACCCCACGGGGCACTGGGAATATCTAGTTCTTCCCTTCGGGCTTACTAACGCCCCAGCTGTATTCCAGGGTCTGGTTAATGATGTATTGCGGGATATGATTAACAGGTTCGTCTTTGTATACCTTGACGATATTCTAATTTTTTTCCAAGACCCTGGAGGATCATGTGAAGCTGGTGCGTCAATTCCTTAAGCGCCTACTAGAGAACCGTCTGTTTGTGAAAGCTGAGAAGTGTGAGTTCTCTGTCTCCACCACGACTTTCCTGCCGTTCGTTATCTCAGCCGGTGCCATTAATATGGACCCCTCCAAGGTGAATGCTGTCACAGATTAGTCCAGACCCACAGATCGTAAGTCACTACAACGTTTTTTGGGATTTGCTCATTTTTACCGGAGATGCATTCATAACTATAGCTTTGTAGCTGTTCCCCTTACTACAATAACTTCCAGTAAACTCAAGTTCCAGTGGAATGAGGAAGCGGAAGTAGCCTTTACTAGTCTCAAGTCACGTTTTACCACAGCCCCTATCCTTTCAATCCCCAATCCTGAAGCCCAGTTCATTGTAGAGGTTGACGCTTCTAACGTTGGCATCAGAGCCGTTCTGTCACAGAGATCAGAAAAGGATCATAAGGTTCACCCATGTGCTGTTTACTCTCACCGTTAAACCTCCACAGAACAAAACTATGACATTGGCAATCGGGAGCAGCTGGCCGTCAAACGAGCAGTGGAGGAGTGGAGACAGTGGCTAGAGGGCGCCAAACTCCCGTTTCTCGTCTGGACCGACCATAAAAACCTCGAATATCTGCAAACTGCTAAGAGACTGAACCCTCGACAAGCCAGGTGGGCGCTCTTCTTTTCGTGTTTTAATTTTCATCTTGCCTATCGCCCAGGCAATAAGAACATCATGCCGGATGCTCTGTCTCGGATTTTTGAGCCCACAGACAAGGAACCAGTTACTGAAACTATCTTGCCACAGGAAGTTTTTGTCAACGCCATTGCTTTGGACATTGAGAAAGAGGTGAGAGATGCTCTCACAGACTCTGCAGCTCCCAGTGCATGCCCCACTAATTGCCTATTTGTACCTGTCTCCAAACGTCCCCAAGTTTTGAAATGGGGCCATGCCTCTAATCTGGCCTGTCACCCTGGCATCAACCGCACCATAGACTTTATTGCTCGTCGCTTCTGGAGGCCTGAAATGCGGAAAGAAGTTAGGGACTACATCTCTGCCTGCTCGGTCTGTGCCCAGTCCAAAGTCTCTCACCAGCCCCCTCAAGGTCTTCTTCAACCATTACCCACGCCCCATTGCTCTTATTCTCACATTTCACTAGATTTCATTACTGGCTTACCTCCCTCTAATCACCATAACACTATCCTCACTATTGTTGACCGATTTTCCAAGGCTGTTCACTTCATTCCCCTCACCAAACTACCCACTGCACAAGAAACTGCCACTCTACTCATTCAACACGTCATCCGTCTCCATGGCATCCCCACGGACATTGTATCTGATCATGGTCCCCAATTCGCTGCCTGATTCTGGAAAGCCTTCTGCACTTTACTCAGCACTTCAGTTAGTCTTACATCAGGTTTCCATCCCCAGTCTAATGGCCAGACCGAGCGGGCTAATCAATGTATTGAAACTGTCCTCAGATGTCTTTGTGCCAAAAACCCAGCCTCCTGGAGTCATCAATTACCGTAGGCCGAGTACGCCATCAACAGCCACACCTCCTCCTCCTCCAAGCTGTCTCCTTTCGAGTGCTGCATGGGATACCAACCGCCACTGTTCCCCAGTCAGGAGGAGGAGGTAGCCATCCCGTCTGCACAGGCCTTCATCCGCCGATGCAGACGCACCTGGAGAACTACTCGCGTCACCCTGCTGAAGTCGGTGGCTAGTATGAAACGCCTGGCGGACAGAAGGCGTGCTCCAGCTCCCAACTACCAAGCAGGACAGCGCGTTTGGCTGTCCTCCAGGGACCTTCCCTTGAGGGGGAGTGGGGGAAAGCTGTTCCCCAAGTTCCTGGGTCACTTCACCGTGGAGAAGGTACTTAGTCCCACTGCTGTCCGCCTCCGTCTACCACTTTCCATGCGCCGTATTCACCCTACATTCCATGTGTCCCAAGTTAAGCCCGCAGTAACCCACCCCCTGTCCTCTGCGCCAGATCCCCCACCACTCTCCCGGGTCGTTGACGGAGGCGAAGCTTTTACGGTCCGAGCCCTCCTGGACTGTCATCGGCGAGGTAGAGGACTCCAGTACCTTGTCGACTGGGAGGGCTATGGACCGGAGCATGGCAGTTGGGTGCCTTCTCGCCACATCCTGGACAAATCATTAATAAGAGACTTTCATAAAGATCACTCTAGACCACGTAGATGAAACGCCTGGAGGCCTTTCATAGGAGGGGGGGTACTGTCATGGTTCTGGTTTTTGATCATGTATTATGTGCTGGTTTTGTGTTTATGATTATTGTCTTTTATTTATTCTTTTTGTTTTTTGTAATATTCTGGTTTTTGGTTCATTCCATGTTTCAGTTCCATTGCACTTGTCTCCCCTGTCTTGTGATCTAGTGGGTTCAGTCCGTCTTCCCTGTCTGCGTGCTCACTGACTTCGGGTGCTTTAAAGGCAGTCTGGTGTTTAAAACATTTCTTCGTATCTCGTTTTCTCCCTTCACTCTTCTGTTCTGATTACTAATGAGACTAACACTTGTAGTATAGTATACGAACACAACTAACCATGTGTATATATAGATTCGATTACTAAATTACTAATGAGCACTCTAGTTTACGTTTTGAAACTGCACCGCTACTAATAGATTAATTCCCTCTTCGCAGTCGCCCTGTTGTACTCTCCGCCCCTTTTGCTTTCCACCGTCCTCTCCCTATGTTCAGCGAGAATCTCTTGCACGTGCTTAATTACTTTCCTGCTCTTGTTATCTGTGCACGTAGAACTCCTGGACCGGAGCTGTTTAAATGACATAGGCTGTCTGTGTGATTCCCGTTCGTATTTCGTCTCTCGCCAATTTTCGTGGTAAGGGTTTCCCTCATGTGATTCTCCCGATGTAATCAGCCTCATTCCCCACAGCTGATCTCTGTATAGCATGTGACCATTCCTGTGTGTATATTAGGAGTCTTTTCACTCACAGCTCTTGTCAGAACGTTGATCAATATTTCTTTGTGCAGAGCTCCTTGTATGCCATTGATTGCTGTTTTTCTTCTACTGGATAGTCCGACCCTGATTCTTGCCATAGCCCTGTTTGTACTGTTTTTGCCTTTCTGGATTTTGACCTATTTTTGTATGACCACGAGTTCTGTGTTTGGATGCCCTGTGTATGACCATTGGCTTTGCCCATCGACTACGACTTTTTGCCTATTGTTTTTGTACCTCTGCCCATATGTCTTACTGGTTCTGACCCCGGCCTGTCTAGTCGATACTGTTTTTGGATTTCGTATTGTGGCTTGGCAAGTCCTGTGTTTTTTGGCTTTGACTCGGACTTCATTAAAGGCATACGTTTTTTGGATTTCTGTCTCTCGCGTGTGGTTCCTGAACTGTACCTCACAAAGAGAGCAAAAAGCCATGAGTTCCTTCACATAATAGGGTTTAAGACTGTAGAGGGATTTCTAATCCATTAATAAATCCTTTCCCTCCCACAAAGTAGGCCAGTTTTCCTTCGTCACACGCGCTCTTAATCATGGGCCACAGTTTGTTTCTATTTTCTCTGTCCTCCTTTGTTAAGTCCTCCGCGAAGCGCTATTCCTTGGTTCGAAGAAAAGTGCTGGATTTGGCAGCTTTCCATACTGTATCCTTGAACCGTCTGGAGATGAACCTTACGATGATGCCGCGAGGTTTCGGATCATTTCGATGCGGTTTCCCGACACGATGTGCGATGTCAATAGCATCCGCTAACTTTCCCCTCTCAGATGGTAGCACCTCCTGGCAAACATCGACCACCAATGCACGCACATCCTCCTTTTCATTTTCTGAAACACCATACAGTCTTAAGTTCCATCGCCGACCATAGCGTTCCAATTCAGATACCCGATCCATACAATTCTGAACTATTTTCTCATTTTTTTCAGCTCGTTTTTCAATGCAAACAATTTTTTCATTCATGACCATGATTTCAGTACGGACGGATTCCACCATTTTCTCCAACGCATCGCTTCTACAGTTAATAAGATTCGCCAACGTGCGAACTGCGTCATCAGATTTTAAAGAAAGGTCAGCATGGATCGGGGAAATCATGGGTTTCTTTGGAACTGGAGGCTTACTTGGTGTAACGGGCAATGGAGGAAAATCCTCTTCATAGTCCGCTTGCGAACTGCATTCCATTCCTTTGTCGTAGTTGTGGTCGCCAGCAACAATGCTAACGCTAACGTTATTTTTCCCCTCCTTGCCAGGGTCAGCCTGTCTTTTTGATAGTGCTTTGCGCATTTTCGTAAAGCAGGTTCACTTTCGCGTTGAGATCAATAAATAAACTTGCTTCAACTGTCGATATAAATTGAAAGATGTCGAATACAGTGATGAAATAAACTTGGCATAAAAGTTTGGTGCAGAGAGCTCAATACCAATGTGACCATTCACGTCGCCATCTTTCCGACCCCCCGGAAGTGGAGCGAACTGCCATTTTGGCTCCAAGGCGCTTGACGTGGCGAAGAATACTGAGGGGCGCAAACCTGTGAAGGAGATCTTCACTCGTTTAGTGCCACAGGTTGAGGCCTGATCGGACGTCAGCGTTTCTGAAACTAAAGACTAGGGACTCCCAAACGCGGAAGTAGCCGTGCCCTCGCTACCAATGGTGAGTGAATCACCGGGCAGTGTGCACGGGAACACAGCAGAAATATTACTGCTGTAATCCTCTCAGCCCTTTCGGGCAGGGCCTCCCGGTCGAACTCTTCCTCAGGGGGAGGGGCGTTGCGGGAGGGCCCAGGTTAGCAGGAGCCATCGAACGAACAGCTTCGTCCCTTACGAAGTATTACCAAGTTTGGGGACACAGTGGCTCATTCAGTCTTGGGAACCCTATCTGAGGGGTCCCCCTCTGGTGCTAACTAGCGGTTGATTATGGCCAACCTGGGACGAGGCATCTCGGGGGTGCCCCGCCTGCAGCTGTTGGGCGTGTCATGGGAAAGTGACATGATCTTCCCCAAGCGTGGGGTGGGAGACTGCATTGGGGAGAGAGCCCCTTCCAGCAGTAGCTGTGGTTATGTTGGTACCATGGTCTGGGTGTGGCACTGGGTGTGCCTACCTGGGGGTATGAGACCGATATGGCGGAACGCTATCAGAGGAAGTCCCCTTGCCAAGTAACGGCTGATGTCCGCCCGCCCACAGGTGCGAACCTTGTTTTTGGAATGACAATGGTCAGGCCCTTCCATTTTTTCCCTCGGAGGGGCCTGTTAAGGAAGGGTCCCCTCCCAGCACCGGTAATGGTTTGGGTGCTACTTTGCCACCACCTGGGGCGGGATACGCAGACTGGCGGTGTGCGCCCCAGGGTGTGGACAGGTTTTGCTTGGTTGCGAGAGGATCTGCGTGGCTAGGGTCCACATCCATCCCTAACGGCCTTCGCCTTAGTGTAACCAATAGAGAAGTCCGTGTGAGGGCGGTGCACGTAAGAAATAGAACTATTAGGTACCCTGGATGTAATTCCAGTTCTATGAGCACGTGGGTATCCCTCTAACAACTTGCCCAGGTGGCCCCCAGTGTGGGATGCTGAGTTTCAAAGGGACACGAGCATTGGCAATGCCGGGGCTTTATGGGAGGTAAGTATGCTACCCCCTCCTATGGAGCAGGTGAGTTTAATTTTCTTTCTCAGGCCTCGTAGGGGTAACCAATGGCAAAGCCCGTTAGAGGGCTACGAACGTATTCATAGAACTGGAGTTACATCCAGGGTAACTATTAGTTGCTATGGCTGACGTCAATTCTCATGCACGAGTCTTGGGACAATGAGCACGGTGATTGGTTGTTTGGTGGCAGGGCAGCCCATTGAAGAAAATATCCCACATACAACCCATGGATGTATGTGGGATAAATGAGAAAATAGTCCAAGCGGCTAGTTTGTTCCATAAAATAATGGCAGTTGCTATGGGTACGGCAGTTTTCCAATGCATTTCAATGTAGAGAACGGTACGGCAGTCCAAATTTTAAACACTGCCCTCACCTTAAGCCTAACCTTAATCTTGCCGTTGACCTATAAAATAACTCCCTGCCGCCTCACTTCGAAATGCTTCGGGTGAGTTCCTTTAACTTACTTGAACATTTATTCCAGTTCGTCGTATCGTTTTTCAAGATTCTGCGTAAAATAATAACATGTTGAGCACTTTTGAAAATGCACAATGCGCGGTCCCCGCAAATCATGCGCTAGGCAAATAAACGTATATAGGAAAGAGTTAAATTGTAAAAATGTTAATAGCATAAAACGAGTTTTTAATGAAACGCGTCATTTGCCCCAATAATTAGCAACTTATTACCCAATCAGAACGAGAATATGTTGCGACCACTTAAATGTTGGACAGTTCAAGTTTGTTTGCCCTAAACTGTTATGGATGAAAAATCTAAAAGGACGCGAAAGCCCAACTGGAGCCACGACCAGTTACTGCTGCTGGCCCAGTTGGTGCTGGAGCAAAAGCACATAATCAAAGGGAAATTTGGGATGCAAGTCCAAGTGGGATGCATGCGATAATATCAGCCTACAGATCAATGCTGCATTCCCCGGTGTCTCGGACGACGAGAAGCGGTGGTATGGACTGCAATCGCAGATGAGGTCCGAGATTGCAGCCTATAAACGGGCTATCGTACAAACAGGATAGCATACTAAGCCTGGTTTGTAAGGTATAGCCTACAATTTAAATATGCATACAAAGTATGACATAGGCTGGTATTATTATGATGATCTATTAAATGTAACCCTCGCTGAATAGCCTAATAAAACAAGTGTTTGCCACTAACATGGCAATATCCCCCGCCGCTTCAATTTTATGAGTCCGTACGGACGTACGTTCGAACGGACGGACGGACGAAGCCCAATGCTATATCTCAATGTCCAAAATATTGTAATCGGCATCAAATACTATCAGGGTGCTGATGAAATTAACTTTTTTCTATTTACAAATAACTCTTCATCTTGGGTCGGAGAAATAATTCGTGGGTCTCGTCAATAACACTGATGATACCGGGCATACCTGAGATGAGCATGAATTCAAGTTTGATTCTGTGTTGTTGGCGAATGTATATTGGACAACGGATAAACTGTCGGATGATATGGGGTTCACAGATCGCATTGTTTGTTTGTTGAATTTAACAACTGACAGATGACTGTGAAATCCCTAATTGTCCACGCTGCAAAGTTGCATTTTCCGGTGGCAAGGTAACGAAGTGTTGTCAAACATTTTATTTCGGGGCTTGTTTGGTTGTTTCTCATGGTTGGAGACGTAATTCTCTCCTTTACCAAGTCAACAACAAATAAAATCCCTTCACGGTCGATCCGATATCTTTTCAACAACTGTGCATCATTCAGAATTTCCAAGTCGTCCCCTCTTTCAACAGCAGAAGCGATTTTCCGATTCTTTATGAATAGCTTTTAGCAAGTTAGGAGTCCTCTTGACTACTTTTAAGCTCTCCCGGACTTAGGAGCTACTTTTAGGCCTAAAATGCTTTGTGAATAACACTTAGTAAAAATAATTAGGAGTCCTATATTTAAGACTGACATGCCCATTTTTTTTTGGAGTTTCTCCTAAATCCGGCAGTTAGGACCTACTATTAGCGCTAAGCTTCTTTGTGAATACGGGCCCAGAAGTTGGCCCCCTAGCTGTCGATCATCACCAACAGCTGCAGGAGGAGGTCATCTACACTCATGGCCAGCTCCATCTCGCCATCCAGCATATCGACGGGGAACTCAGTAAGCAGTTCATCAAGGTTGAGGGGTGCAGAACTGAAGGTGTGAGGGATCGCTGTGCACTGGCGGTGAGACTTTAGCATCATGCTGCAGCTGGAAGTACAGAGAGGCTCGTTACAACAGCCTCACCCACACAAGCATGTCTGCCTCAGTACCAAACTACTTTACATAATGACTGCAACTGCCCATTCAGCCCAATCACGCTCCCCATTTTCCATCCAATCGTTTCATTGCTATGCCACTTTTACCTATGCACTACAATAAGGTCCAGAGGCATTTAGACGGGGAAATTTCAATGAAAGTGTTCAAAGCAGTTCAATACAAGACTCAAGAACATCAACCTGAAGTGGACAGTCAGCAGTGTAAATGAAGAGCATTTGCATCCATAAATATATACCCTGTTAAATCGTAACAGTGTCAAAACTTATGGAACTCAGTGCAAATAGCATATATCTCTATCTCGTATGGTTGTGAAAACCCCAAAGCTTTCATTCTCAAAACGCAAAGTGGTGAGCTATGTGGGCGACAACTCTTTAAACCAAAACAGGCAGACACAGGAGTGAGGCATATTCAGATAAGTGCCTGCTAATACAGGTCAAGACCACTTTCAGCAGTGCCATACAGCATCCATCGTTTTGATTTTCACTCCAACCCACGCACACCTCATTCAACAGCATTCAAGAGCTTCTTAAGCTGGTATTTAGCAGAACAAAAGGTGATAATTTGAAGCATAAATAAACCGTGTCAGGGCAGCGAGTCCCTAGGAACAGGACAGGGCAGCCCTAAGCCCAAATTTTAAGGGTACTGCGGAGTCTGGGCTGCTTTGTGGGAGACTTTACCTTTGCAAAGCAGCAGGAGGGTCTTTGGCAAGAATGTGCAGTGGCTCGGTGCTGGTGGAGCTCTGCTCTGCTGTACAGGTGCTTCTGTTAATGTTCTGTAGCATCATCTCCTGGAAGGTCTTCACCCTCTCCAACTCAACCAGAGACTCCGTCTTCCCATTCACAGCACCATTCTGCAGCAGACGGACCAAAAGTCACATTTATTCCGCCCTGATCCTGGACATCTACCATACTTCAACTCCACAAGAAAACATCTCAGTCAAGCTAGAGCATGGCTGCGTATGCCTTCTCAAAGAGATCTACAGTCCTTTCAGTTTCCACCCTAACTTTAATTTGAGGTGCCTGATTTGACTAAATAGCTGCATGAGGAGAACTCCAGCAGATGAAGTCAGATTGTCCTGAACAGACTGAAGACCCACAGGACAGTAGATCTCCAAGCACAGGGTTTGGCAGGTCTAAATCAGGCTGACTTCAGGATTGAATATAGAAATAACACACAGCTGCTGCTCACCTCTGTAGTACTGGGAGTAGCTGGCTTCTCTTTACTGGGACTAGTATTACGGCCACTGTCTGCTCCTGTAAATATGCACAGTCCCTATGAAAAATCAACTGCAGAAAAATGTTAACAAAAGACTAATCATGGGAATCATGTCCGAGGGCCAGAAATGTGAAGTCCCACTTTGCATTTTTTCCACATAATTTCACCTATTAGATCCACCTCCTGGTTATTTAACAAATAGTGGGGAGGACTTATGCAGTCTGTGCCAGGACCTCATGCCTCTGGCTACCACACCCAACTGAAGTACATCAAGGAGCAGCTCATGAGAAACTAACCCCGAGAGGGGAAAGGGCAGAGGACACACAGAGGATGAAGGCTCACCAGTGGCCATGTTCTTGTTGATGCGCAGTATCCTCCTCTTGAACAGAGCAGAGAGAGGAGCTGGCAACTCCTCAGCCTTCACCTCCTGCACTGTGGTCTGCATTCGTGCCGCCTTCTCCTTCCGGATCTCTTCCAGGGTCTCAACCCGGATCTCGCTGGAGTGCCTGGCAGCCTTCTTGCCTGGGACCTCCCACTCGCGAGGCCCCTCTTTCCTCCCCATGCGCTCCTCCTCCTCTCTGGACAGCTTCCTCTTTCTCTCCTGCTGGAGATTGGGGGTCTTCACAAGGACGGCCCCAGGAGGTGTAGCGCTCGACTTTGCGGGGATGGGGCCCTTAGTTCCGCACCAGTCGGCCTAGTGTACCTGGGCCTGTGCCAGGGACCTGGCCGCCTTCTTTCGAATCTCATCCAGAAATTTGATTCAGATCTCACCCTGCACCTCCTCCCATGCTGGGGCTGAGAAATCCAGAGAGGGCTCAGTCTCACATTCCCAAAGACATTCTTGCAACTAACCACAGCCACATTGCATCAGCCTTTATAGCCAAGAAAAGACCCTTTGGGTCTAACAGACTCTGTGTATTATTCCATTTAATGCATGTCCAGGTAAGACTAAATCATCACTAACCAAAATGTAATGCACTATGCCGTTAATTTTAGACTGTATTACCCAGTGCCTGCACACACCAATGTATACCCAGCTGCATATTGACCAAATGCTAAGACTTTTCTAGAACCCACACCTAGAACCTAAATGAGGTTAGCAAGTGTGAGGATGGCTCCTCAATTCACCACCATTTCATTCTTACCATGTCACAGAGGTACAGGGGTTTGGAGTCCCCAAACAACAAACGCAAAGTTAAACACAAACACGCAAAACTGAAGAACAGAGGGCAAGCCCATTCTTCACTGCCTGATAGAAACCGATGGTAACATGACTTGCAGTTAGTTAGAGGGGATGACATACAACTCTACGTGCTAATGCCGCTCATTGGCACTACTTTTTGTGAAGAATATTTCCATTGCATTAGCAACATTTTACCTTTGTTATTTTTATAAAAGTAGTAAGATATTTAATTTATTGTCGGGCTGAACGATCGCAATCGCTAATACATTTCAAAAGCTGCAATAATTGGTCAAGCGTGGTTACCACAGAGGAAATATATTAGAACTGGAGAGAGCGAGGAAGTACCACCCTTATTACTTTTAATGGGAGAAGCTAGGCTAGCTACCTACTCCCAGGAAGTACGGAATTGAACGACGCCAGCTATAAGAATGGCATTCCATGGGTGCTTAGCACTGGCACCATTTCATAACATTGTCAATCTGATTACACAGCACAAATGGCCAAGAAAGTGTGTCGGCTATGCGGGTTGGCGAATGTTTTCGAGGTGAAAATGACGAGCAACGCTGTTAGTCCATAAGGTGCACGCACTTTTCACTCTTTTCGTACGAAACACGTGCACGAGCTGTCATCAAGCTCTTACTGTCAGTTCTTATTTTACAGGCCCTCTTGAAAACATCAAATGGTTGCGTCTGACAAAGACAAAATAATGAAGGATTACAGAATACATTTTATTTTGTTTTCGAACTATTTGGCAAGAATAAAATGCGCACTTTTCTACTGGTGGCCACAAATTTTTCCGCACTGTGAAACGCGGAAGCAGGGGCCGATTGCACAAAAGTTGGATCCTGAGATCCTGGATCAACGCCAAAGCGAGGATTGCCATATCCCATACAGCATATAACTGGCTTAATTGATTGCACAAAGCCAACAGCCGCTGGAGGAGGATAAGCTAAGTGAAGCCCCACGACTTTCTCTTCTGCGTCTTATTAATTTATAGGCGGCGTTACAATGCATACCGCCACCCAATGCGCCAGAATTGTAACGACACGTGACATTCACAAAGCAAACAGTCCGGAGGCGAGGTCGAGTCAAAAGCCGAAAAATGTATTTGTGGCGGCCAAAATTTATTTGTGGCGGGCCGCCACGAATAAATGAATGTGTGGGAAACACTGCCAGAGACTTTTTTTGCGTCTTGGCCAAATACACATGTGTACCAATTTTCATCTTTCTACTCCAAAAAAACCCCTATGGGGAGGGGTTTTTTAAAATTTCAAGGGGGCGCTATCGAGGCATTTTGCTGCCCTCATGGGCAAAGCCCCAATCAGATGTGAGAGCTTGCCACCCTTGACCTGTCTATCAATTTTTATGATGATACAAGTTTATTAAAGACATCAAAAACCCAAACGTATTTTCATGGCAAGGGATGGATAGTCGCCGCGTCACTACACGGACGCTATTATGCGTAGCTTCACAGCATTCATAAGGTAGCTTCACCAATTTGTTCTGCATGTAATGGAAGTGGAATGAGGTTGATATCAAGTATGTGTCCTCAGTACAAGTGAAAGTAACAACTGGTCCCTTCCTGTTACCACAGGGGGGCGCTAGTAGCAAAGTGGAATTTTAATGCATCAAGACGTTCAGGGCGGAGCAATGATCATGTCTAGCAAGGTTGAAGCTACTACAGTCAAGTATGTGGGAGTGAGAGCATTGGGAATCCCAAACGTATTTTGGGGGATCCAAAGTCACCGCTTCGCCACACAGATGCCATTACTCGTAGCTATACAGTGTTCAAAATGTAGCTTCATCAACTTGTTCTGCATGTTTCAGAAGTAGAATGAAGTTGATGGGTTTAACAATGTGTCATCAGTACAAGTGGAAGTAACGAGTGGTCACTTCCTGTTACCACAGGGGGGCGCTATTAGCAAAGTGGGAAGCTAATATATTAGGATGTTCAGGGCGGCGCCCTCATCATGTTCAGCAAGTTTGAAGCTTCTAAAATCAAGTATTTGAGTGTGAGAGCATTGTGAAATTTTTTCCTCAAGTCACTAAAATTTGTCACGCCCTAGCAGCCACGCCCTTTGACCTGCAGATCTGCAGACACAACTTTTGATCATCTTGGTCTCACAATGATCTGTACAAAATTTGAAGTCGATCCGGCGAAATCCCTAGGAGGAGTTCGTTTTAAAATTTAAAAATTCTAATCAAAATGGCCGACTTCCTGTTGGGTTTAGGGCATGGCTCCAATGAAGTTTTTTGTATGTCCGAGTACAATACATATATCTACGGAATTTTGTCTGCCTACGACAAAATAATCAAATTTTCCTAAGGGAATTTTGAAACATGTTTAGGGGGCGCTATTTCGGCATTTGGGGTTGAACCTGTGCAACCACACAAAAATTTCAAATTTCTGATCCGGCCGGATGTATGTGGAAAGTTAGACGCGTTTTCACAATTGGGACAGTGGCGAAATTGCCTTTTGAATTGTCGTAAGAATAATAATAATTAAAGCTGCAAGCAGCGTTGAAAGGGCCCTCGCACCCCTCGAGGTGGCAGCAAAATCTTGATGGGTGTAGGTGTCCATTCACAGCCATTGGACACTGCTAGCCTGTGTACAATGTGTTTTCCTGATGGGATTGCAAAAATTTTCTGGAGGGCGCTATGATACCATTTTGTCATGCCTGTGCGCAAAATCTACAGCATAATTATTGTAATACCGGGCTCCATGAGTGTGTTGATTTTCATTAATTTTCAAGCATGCTTAGACCCCCAAGAAGGCAATTCTTTAAAAAATCTGATTGGGGGCGCTATAGAGCCATTATGCCACATTTAGTGCCAGTTGATGTATCAGATTCAAGACAATAAGACAATGATAATTTGTGCCACGTTTAGTCATAGCCAACTTCCTGTTTGGCCAAAAAATGTCAAAAAATTAAGCATTTCCCGGAATGACTAATGCAATGATCACATCTAATTTCATGAACATTCAAGCACTTTTATGTAAACATGGCCGTATCTAGAGTACGCTGTGGAGCCACATGGCCACTCCCGATCTAATATTAGCATATATTTATACTTGGGAGGACAATTTTATCAAGCATTGAAAGTTTTAAGTTGACGATAAGACAATTATAATTTGTGCAACTTTTTGCAAGATTTCGAGTATTCTAAGGCCTTCAAACATGTGTTCATAAAATTTTGAAAAACGCAGGAAATGGCTCATAGCTCACTTCCTGTTTGGCCAAAAAATTTCAAAAAAATTACCATAACCCGGCATGACAAATGCAATGATTAGACCAAATTTCATGAACATTCAAGCACTTTTATCTCAACATGGCCGTGTCAAGAGGGCGCTGTGGAGCTATCTGACCACACCTAATCTAATATCAACATATACGTATACTTGGAAAAAGACTCTTATCAAGCCTGTAAAGTTTTGCGCAAATCTCACAAATCATGTGTGCGTAAAACGAAAATCCTCTTTCATGGCGGAACATCGAAATTCGCCGCATCACCACGGATACAAAGTTCGATGAAACCAAAAAAGCTTCGTAATTTAACATCGACAAGGTCTTTAGATGTGATATGCAAAATTTTAAGTTGATCGGATAAAATCTCGAGGAGGAGTTCATTAAAGTACGACGCCTGTGAATGGCAAAAAATCCAAAAAAGTTGCAAATTCAGTTAAAAATGGCGGACTTCCTGTTGAGTCTAGGTCATGGCACTAGGAGACTTTTTTTAGGTCTTGGCATAATCCACATGTCCACCGAATTTTGTACATGTAGGTTCAAGACGCTGCGAGGGCTGCTTCATTGAAATTTTCTAGGTGGTGCTGTAATGCAATTTTGCCACATCTATCTGTAAACCCCATAGCCCAGTAAAAAGTATGACTGGCTTAATATGTTTGCAAAGTTTGGTGAGTTTTCGAGCATGCTGAGGCCCTCAAAAATGCAATTATGTATTAGGGGGCGCTATAGAGACACCATGTCACACCCAGTGCCAAATTAGATAGCGAATCAAAGAACTTAATATTTCTAGTCTATGAGCCAAGTTTGGTGAGTTTTCGAGTATGATAAGGCCCTCAAAAATGTGTTTGTAACATCTGAAAAAATGCAGGAAAAGCCTCATAGCTCACTTCCTGTGCAGAGAAAAAATTTCAAAAACATTTACAAAGCACTTCATTATGCATGCTATGGCCCCACTAAATTTCGTGAGAATCCGAGCAAGTGCGTTCCAAAATGGCCGCGTGTTTGGTGGCGCTATAGAGCCACCGGGGCATGCACCAATACATTTCTTGCAAAAAAGTAAATTTTTTGCAAGGCCTGCCAATTTTCATGAGTTTTTGACCATGTTTAGGCCCTCAAAAATGCAATTCATTTTGACTAAAGATAATAATAATAATAAACATTACAATTACAAGAGGGTCCTCGCACCCTCGGTGCTCGGGCCCTAATAATAATAATAAAAATAAACAGTACCATTTCAATAGGGTCCTCGGACGACTTTCAGTCGGCTCGGGCCCTAAATAAACAGTAAGATTCCAATAGGGTCCTCGGACGACTTTCAGTCGGTTCGGGCCCTAATAATAATAATAATAAACAGCATGATTTCAATAGGGTCCTCCGCGGACGACTTGCAGTCGTGCTCGGGCCCTAATAATAATAATAAACAGCAAGATTTCAATAGGGTCCTCCGCGGACGACTTTCAGTCGGCTCGGGCCCTAATAATTAAAAGGCCAACAATGCTTAATTGTTCATGATTAATTAAATCAGTCTCATTCAGTTGACGAGTAATGTTTTAATGTTAATTTCGAGTCGTGATGGCCAGTCGCGGAGAGAAAGCAATGCAATGCAAGATCTCCTCGATCTTTACGACCGGCGGGGTGACCCAAAAATAGACAGTTTGTGTTTTCCAACATCATGTTTGTTGTTAAGCAACTTCTCTCATATTTTGAGAGCCAAAAATAATAATTGATGAAGCATCTTCTCTTTAATTTTGAGGGCAAAAATAATACTTAAACAATCTAATTTTATTTATAAAACACTCCTTGGACTGGTCCCTTCTTACCTGTCCACTTATCTTTTTCGAATTGAAGGCCATTACAACCTCCGTTCAAGATATTTTGCATTTGACTGTTCCACGTGCTCGCACAGAGCTTGGAAAAAAGCTTTTAAATATGCTGCCCCCTCTGCCTGGAACATCCTTCAAAAGGACTTGAGATTGTCAGAACTGATTTCTATTAATGCTTTTGGTTCAATTTTAAAGGATTTAGAATGTGAAAGCATGAGAAATTGTCTATGTGCCTAATTTACTTATTTATGTATTTATTCTTATTATTAAATGTTTTGATACCTGTGTCACTGTCCTTGTATGAAACTTATATGTGTCCTTTTTATTTTTGCTGCCTTCTTGGCCAGGTCACTCTCGAAAAAGAGATTTTAAATCTCAATGAGTCTTACCTGGTCAAATAAAGGTTTAATAATAATAATAAAAAAAAATTAATTAATTTATCTCTTTTTTTTTTTGCTGAGAATGGTTGCCGAGAAACTCCGCCCCCCCCCCCGGCCAAAGTTTTTTCCTGCAGGAAACCCTGAAAGGGGAGGTTTCTGCCTCAAACTAACCTCCACCGCACATCACTGCCTTGTTTTAATCTTTGCCCTTCCTATTTGAAAGATGCATTTATCTCTTAAGTGAAATAATCCAACTCGAGTAGTTGGAGTTGTCAGAGTTTGGTCAGATATGGGGAAAGCCCAAGGAAAGGTGTCAAGTATTGTAAAAACGGCATTGTGTTAGCTGCTGGGAAAGGGTTAATCCCTTGTTTTGTCAATTTAACTGGGGGATGTTGGCTGCTAATAGCACATTGTAATCTTCCCATAGATCAATTTAATTCATAGGTCTGTTTTTACTACCATAAACATGAATAGGCAGTTGACAAACAACAGTTGACCTACTTTCTGGACTTAGGATTTTTCCAAAAATATCCAAAAATAGTGCCATATGCAAAGGCTTAGTTGATAGTGAAGGGGTTTGGTAATCAAAGTTTTTATTGGCTCAAAACTTTGATAAAAGGTGACTGTTGATGGGGTAAAAAGCTCATTCCAGTCATGATGTGCCCACATGGCCAACTCGGGGCCCAAAGTAGGGGGTACCAAAGGGTAATTTTGTCCCAAGGCCATATTTGGGACCCTCCTGTACCCCCATCAAGGCTCTGAGTGCCTTGAAATTCTTTAAATACACAGTAGTGTACAGAAATATGATGATAAATAAGTTGAAACCCCATCAAGACAAAAACTTTCCAAGATATAGACCCCCAAAGTGCCCCAAAAATGTATTGCGTCATTTAAGAAAACCACTTTAAAGGGGTTAATATCCCTAAAAATAGTAAACCTATGCTAGTTTAAAGAGCAGATTCTGATAGACAGGGCCAGAATACATATACATAGCAATTTACAGGCCTGCAGCTAGCTTAAAACAAAAGATATGGGTCTCCAAAAATGCTTGCAAATTAAGTGTGCCATTCCCGGACCCCAAAAGTGGCCGTGGCACCCAAACTTTGAAGAGCCATAACTCAAAAACCACTTTGGATTCTTTCATTTGACATCATAAGGCAATATTAAAATAAAAATCTGGCAAATTGAAGAGGTGTCACTGGGGAGGGTGTGACTTGACATGGAATGATCCTATAATGCCATGGATAAAATACCTTGGCTGACTTAGGGAGCAAGCCACACAACCCCTGGGAAAGTGTGCATAATTGCAAAAAGTAGTGATTTGCAGCGCCACCTATGGGCTGCTCCCCAAGTCAGCCGCCAAAATGTTCACATTTTTGGAGTGTCCATACCCGATAGACTTGCACAAATGAAAATCAATTTGGCTCACTCAGGGCGCACAGAAATGCAACCATTCAAAACCCTAATTTTGATTTTGGGTGAGTTTGCCTTTTCGGCTGATTTTCACCCCAATATTCCAGGACCCCCTAAAAAAAGTGGTCCCTATTAAGGATAGAAAATGTGATTTTTGTTTGTTTCTAACATACATCTGTCAATAAAAAAAATTTCGGACAAATCCGAAGGGGTCATGAATCACCGTCTGCCTGAATTATAAAAACTGGCTCTTAAATAAATGAAAATTCCATGCACTTTATTTTAGACATAGGTGTACTTTATTGGTCATTTTCCACAAAACGTCAGTAATTTTTTTTGTGCGTACTTATTTAGGTATGAAATCCACTCAAATTCTCTAAATAGGGCCCCAGGTCTTTAAGCAGCAATGCAGACTATCACAATACCATGACTGGGTTTTAATTTTGTATGTTCTTATTGTGGAATGCTATGTTAAGTCAGATGTAACTGGACCAATGTCTTCCAAAAAGTTTGACTTTTGATGCACGAGTCCACAGATTATTGTCTTAAAAGTAACTTCAAGAAGGTCATCAAGATGCTTTTTGGAAAATGTGAGCTAAGCCTTTATGCTCTTTTTGGTCGGCAGTGGTTTTTGCCTTGCAGCTAAGTAAGTAAGTAATTGTTTATTTATATAGTACTTTTCACAGCTCAAAGTCACAAAGCGCTTCACAGGAAATAAATGAAAACATAAAAAATGCAGTCAATACAATCATCAAGACCGTACAGTGTCACATGCTGCAAACAGTTTATGGCTGCCTAAACACCTGCCTGAACAGGTAGGTTTTTAACTCATCCATAGTCCAGAGAAGGGAGGAGGGGGGAGGAGGGGGACGTGTTGTTTTTGTTTTCGGTTTGCCGTTTGTTTCTGTGTCGGCGTTTGCACCATTTCTGGGCCATAACTCAGAAACCGTGAGATATATTTTAATGGAAATTTGCATCAGGTCTTGCAGATGTGCCTTTTGCTATTTTGAGGTTATAAACTTTTCAAGTTTCTTCCCAAATGTCTCTGAATATCAGTGAGGGGTGGCTGCATTGGAATGGGGTGAGACATTGTTTTCAAAGACAAAAAAAAAAAAAAAATCAAGTTTTTTCGTGTGTCTGTTTATGGCATTGTGAATGCTGACCATAAACATTCAGTACCTTTCTAGCTAGCTACAACAGATACTCTGCTTAATTGAATTGGGTCACACTCAGCTGATAAATGTTTCTGTCAGTGCTTCAGCTGGTGGATTACCTTGCTCCATTGTCAGAAAAATTAAATGATGTCAATTGGATCATTGGAAAGCTGACAAACCTGGTGGAAAAATCTCTCACAATTGTAAACACAGGGATGTGTCCCCGGGCGCTTTAGCGGCAGAATGTCAGTCGGGTGACCAGAGGGGGCGCGAGAGAAGGGAGTAACAGCTGAGGCCAAGAGGAAGCGGTGTTCTTTTTCTTTTGTTTTTATTTATTTGGAAAAACGTGGTGGTGAGCAAGAGGGGACGGACAGCGGAGTTGGCAACAAAAAAAAGAAAGAGAACGAGAGGAAGAACTCTGTGTTTTAAATGTGTTTTAAAAAGCGAAAAGTCACATTTTTACTATTTACTTTGTGAAACTGAGTCGCTGGCGGTGGCGAGGCTGATTCCGAACTGCGGTTTCCAGAAGAGGATGTTTCTCCTGAGGAAGCGGCTCCGTGGTATTAATTCAGTTCTATCGAACAGTGCGACAATTAGCTCAGTAGCCACTCCGGCTAAAGCTTAGTCCCAGGACGTTACAGGCGGCCGGGGCAGCTGGTGTTGTGTTTAGGCCTTCCGTTTTTTTTGAGGGGAGTGTCCCGGTTATGAGGAATCAACGCGTGTGCTACGGTACAACATTGCTTGCCAGCGGATATTCCTCCACACTTCCCTTTGGCTTCAGGTGACAGCCCCCTGGGCTTGTGTGTGTTCACGTGGAATTTGGGTTCATCCGGGCACTGGCCACCAGTGCAGCCATCTAATTTAAGGAACAGTCGCAAGAACTGGCACAGTACAAAGCGCTGAAGCGGACAATATAATTAGACTGAGGCTGAGCACAGGCTATCGTTAGCGTCTTGCTGGATAGCTGGGTGCACGGGGTTGGTTTCTTTTCTAGCGTTATTCACATGGCGAATGCCGCCGTGCGTCTGCATGTCCCTTTTGTCTTCGTTTTAAGGGCAGACTGTTTGTGAAGCATCTAAGGTATAGAAATATTACTTGCTTGTACATTACAGGCCGAAGTATCGGGCAGTGTCAATCTTTTAATTTAATTGAATTATTTTTTTTTTTCCCTCCCATGAGAATACAACAATTTGGGTGTGTTTTTTTATTTTACGAGGAGGTGTCTCTGTGAATACTCGTATCAATGTAAAACGTACTGGTGAATGCATTTTGCTTATAGTACTACTTATATGGGAGGCGGAGCCACTGTCATAAGTGAGTAGACCACACTGCGCGTTTGGGTGATTCCAATAAGTGTTGTAAGTCATTGCGCAGAAGCTGAGGAGGGCATTATCTAAATTGTTTTGTTCTTTGAATAAGGCCTGTTGGGTCGGTGATATTAACCAGCCGGAAAGGTTAATTTCATTTTTGTAAGCATTGGAGTCATTCATTTTAACTGACCATGTCTCCTGCCACTTAAAATTACATTTTTTAAGTTAAACTTGGAACGGGCGAATGTTTATGAGGGAAGTGTTTGTGTTCTGCAATTTCCTTATATATATATATATATATATATATATATATATATATATTTTTTTTTTTAAATTTGGCATCTCCAATCCCACCCGAATCTGGAATTCTATGTACAAATGTACAAAGCTTGTACATGTACAAAGCTATGTACATAGTATGTACAAAGCTTGCTCGTATGCGACCCCTTGCTGCCAACACAGGATAGTGAGGACAGTTCACGGCTCTCCTCCGAAGCACTTGCCTGTCAACCACTGATTCTTATACACTCATTGGTTGAATCCTCGTAAGTTCAGAACGAGGGCGGAGGATACCTGGACATGAACCATCCCAGAGTCTTCCTGACGAGCGCCCGTCTGGCCAACAGGAGGCACTGGAGCAACGAACAAAGCTGATTATGTATCCCAAATCCGGCAGTCCCTTCCCAATTTGAAACCCTGTAGCGCGATGGCCAATTGTGCGTTACTCTGAAAAAGCTGCCGACCCCTGCCGGTGGGTACGCCGGGGCTCGAACCCGCGACAGGAGCAATTTCCTTATATTGTAAAAAAGTGGTGAAGCGCTGCATCTGTATTTCTGTAGGGGTTAAAAGGGAGTGACTGTTACTTTTCTCTCTGTGACCAAATGAACCTGGCTGCGTTAAGCTAAGGGGCACCGATTGGCGGTGGAAATTTTCTTTGTGTTATTGTCATTGTTTTATCCTTATTGTTGCAGGTCTACAGCTCAGGGGTGACACAAGCAACTACGTTTATTACTCCAAAATAAATATTCATTCCCTTAATAATGGCAAATCCTGTCTGGGCATGGCGTTACTACAATGAGCCAGGTATCTCTCCAGTAGGTTTTCATTAGGGGGAATACTCAGCGAATGACAATAGTGGTACGCACTGGGCATGGGGGGAGGTGCCGCCGGTTGGGGGAGTGTAGTTGATTGGGGTATACAGCAGGTGTGTAAGCCACTGTTACAAGGGGGTCAAAGCTTATACCTCTGTCACCTCACCTAGGTACATAAATCCTAAGGCCTCAGTCAACCCACTCATACCTCACCACCCTAGCCAGGTGAAATCATTAGTTGGGGCGTGCCTGGACTCAGATCCGCCGCGCTCCAGCTGTCCGGTGCGTGTAAGATATCTACCCTCACCGCGCAGGTAACTTGCACCTGCTACACAAGCTTATTTACTGCAGACATACATGTAACATGCCAGAATGACATGTTTATTGTAAGCAAACATACCTTATTTTCTAGTTGCCATATATAAATTACTACTGACGTTTTTACTCTGTCTAGATTAAGCCAGTGAAGTGCTCTGAAGTGAGACATGTGACCTAACCACTTGCATTGGGGTTTAACTTGGCAGCTAGGTGTATTGCTAGTGCTGGTGGTTCAAATCCTATTGTAGCCATAGTCATATGGATGACTGCAAACATTGGAGAGATGTTACATAAATATAAATGTTTACATGCTGTTATTTATATCTCTATAAATTCTTAAACTTTGCCTCTGCTGTCAGTTTCATGAACCGTTGTGCTCTGTTGACTTTTTTGGACCCTTTGGTATCTTTTGGGACTGTTTGCTGGGTCACTCAGTTTGACCCAGGAGTCCAGGACATAATTGAGATTTTGAAGAAATAGGAAAGTATTACATAGATGTCTGATATAAATATTTTTTGACTCAAATCCAGATGGTATGCTTGCTATTTTTGTTTCTCCATGACTTGCAGTTGATTACATTTCACAATTTATTGTACTAGATCACATTTCACAATTTTTTTTACTTTTGTTAATTTGCCCTTAAATGATCCCATTACCTGATATTTACACCCATTAAAAATAAGTGATTTGGGTCTAAAACACGATGTTTTGCGGTAATTTGCAAAAATTGTGCATCATTTATATTTATTTTGCCCTTTTTATAGATTCAGTCGGCAACAAAGGGAACACCCACAAAAGTAAAGCCGAGGGGGAAAACAAGCCATTCTCTGCCATTAGCCATAATGCTGAAGAGTTGCTGTGTGCCCTTTTGCACCTCAAATAAACCAAAAATAGCCAATTAAGGTTTTACATTTTACCAAATAATAAAATGGAAGCACAAAGTAGGACAAAATGGCTTCAATCTATCAGAGAAGAGGACGAGTTTGCCAGATTATGCCGGCGACCCCAGAACAGAACGTGTATGTCTGCAGGCCATTGAGTCGGATCATTCGCCCAGTCTTTTAAAACGTGGACAACAATCGAACACCAGTATATTTCATGATCTATTGCTCCTTGTCAGCAGGGAATAGCGACTCGAAGTACGTCATGAAATCTTCTTCGCGTTAGCCAGACAAGTTTAAATTCCGCCTTTTTACAGTACAGCGGACGGGGGGTAAGGATTGTTTTCCCCCTCGGCTCTAACCAGATGTGACGTTTGTGGGCGTTCTCGTTGTTGCCGACTGTATCTATGAAGCCAATATTACTCTCGCGAGAATTTCAAGATTTTGACTCTGCAGGAAGATAGAGGCATGGGTGGGCGGAGGGGGTGGTGCGAGGGAAGAGGGTGGGAGGAGGGAGGAGTGGCTAGATTGCGCAGCCATAGCAATGCCTGCATAGTAACGCAACGTGTGACCTCACCATGGCTGAATCTATCGACCATTCAGGGTGGCTTAGATGTGTTCCTGTCTGAATGGGATGCTCTGGCCCCTGCGTGAGATGAACTAGCAAACTGGCCTAAAACGGGGGGAATGTAAATGTCACATGCAAGCTAACATGAGTACATTGAAGTTCCATGATTAGTAACGCGCTGCGTTTGGACAGCATAAAAAGACAATAATATACAGCCATCCATCAACAAATTAACAATGTGCAAGGTTAATGCTGGCCTAAATTTACTTGGCTAGCTAATGTTAGCTTTTTGCTTGCAGAAATTTATTGTATATTTGGAGCATTATTTGGCCTGCTTACTGACATTATAGCATAGCGTTTTTGATAGCTATAGATTTCTAGGTTGTCTGGTTTCATAAGTTGTGTTTCTTTGCTGTAGCTGAATGTGAGCCCGCTACAGCTATGGAAATACAGCATGTCAGGCGAGCCCTCGGGCTGTGAGGGAAACGTTTAGATATTGGGTACAACCTATTCTTAGTACATCTAAGTTCCATGATCATATAATCAAGAGTAACACACTGCATTTGGACAGCATGAAAAGACAACAATATAGCTACAGCAACCCATCAACAAATTAACAGAATGTGGACGGTTATTGCTGGCCTAAATCGACTTGGCTAGTTAATGTTAGCTTTTTGCTAGCAGAAATTTACCGTATGTTTGGAGTGTAATTTCGCCTGCTTACCGACATTATAGCATAGCATTTTTGACATCTTCTTGAGGTTGACTGGTTTCATATGATCTATGTATCAAGAGTGAGCCTGCTACAGCTATGAAAATACAGCATGTCAGGTGAGCCTGTGGGCTGTGAGGGTAACGTTTACTAATTGGGTATACTGCCAAGTTTCTTTTGAACTGCACCACACGCCATCCTATAGCTAATGTAATGATAACATTGAAGTTGGGGGAACAAAGTTGTCAGCTAATGCGGAAGTTGACATTTACAGACAATATTAAAGTGGCGGGTTCCATAGTGTTGGAACAATATCTTTCTGGAGGCGCAAGTTTTTAGCTAAGCCAGCTTTGACGTGAAATGAGCACGCAAGAATAGGTTGGTGGCAAGGGCTGCAGGAACATAATCAGCAAAAATAAATGCAGTTCACTTGTTCGTCTGTGATTCATCACTCTATGGAAAGTTAAAAAACGTTTTGTGGATTCACAACAGAAGCTTTAGCTCGTCTCCGATATTTGTCTTGGGCGTGTTTGCGGAAAACAGTGGGCACTGATTGCTACTCCCAAGCCACACCTCGACACCTCTTCCTCCTGTGCTGCACACGTCATCAGGATGCCCAAACTGAAATCTCCAATTTTCATGTCTCTCGAGTAGAAAGCCTCCGGATGAGGAAAAAAGGAGGAGGGAAGCGGCTTTGACTCCGAAACTTTTCATATTTTGTCAGAGTGAAGGATGACTAATGCTTACAAGCAATAACTGGGAAAAAATGTGTTTTCACGGTAATGGATCCTGAAAGATGTTTGAATCTGATTAAGTTTGCATGTTTGCCAGATGGGGAAACTAGGTTCTGAAACTGAAATGCATTTTGCTCCAATATCCTTAATTTGATAAATGACAGAATTCCCCACATCATAGATTAAATAATCAATGACTGGCTGGGTTCAAGGGTGTAAGACAGGCACGGCAATACTTTCATTTTCTGGTGCCTGGTCTTTTCACATTAGCCTCTGGCTCATTACTCCAGGTCATGTCCTCACTGTTGGTCCTGCTAGTGATTCAACAGCGTTCGCCATCTTGCTCCCTGGTCGTGCTGTAATTTATTAGCTCTCTTTAAACCACAGTATATTTGAAAATTAATCACAAAGTCATTACCTAGCTCTAGTGTGTAAAATGTTTTGTTGCCATTTCATCTGCCATACTGAATTATGTGCTTTTGTATCTTATGCCTTCAGAGCAGCAGTACTTTGAGGTTGAGAAATGACTGGCTCAGAGTCAGGAGCAGTTCGTGTTGCAAACACAGGAGCACCACAAGCTCAAATAGGAGTTTTCCAAGCTCAGTAAGTTAACTGCAACAGACCTGTTCCGACTGTATGCTTGAATTGCTCAAAACTCCTGTTTTGTGGGGAGTGTTAAGAAATATTTGTTTTTATAGGTGAAGAATTGAAGATATTTAAAGAAAAGAACCAAGAACATGAAGAATTGGAAAAGAATTTGTCTTCCCAACAGGTGAGATCTTATGAACATTGCAGTTAGGTGTCGTCTCTGCCGCCGCGTCCACGTCTGTAGACACTTTCTTGCGGATGCTCTTGAGGCTGTTATTTTTGACAGATTGCTTTCATATTTGGTATGGACACGTGTTTCACTTCACTTATGACACCTATCGATTTTGGTTGCCATAGCGACAGTATTGGCCGAATAATGTGCAAATTATTGGCAAAACGGATTTCCTTGTGGACGCAGTACAGGCTGCAATTTTTCACCAATTACTTTCATATTTGATATGTACAGTATCTCGCAAAAATGAGTACACCCCTCGCATTTAGACAATTAATTTATTATGTCTTTTCAAGGGACAACGTTACAGAAATGAAACTTGAATATATTCTGGAGTAGTCATTATACAATATGTGTAGTAGTGTAGATTTACTGCATTGTACAAATAACTGAACAAACAGTCACTATATCCAGAATGGGTGGCAACAAAAGAGAGTACACATCCCAATTGATAATGGTCAACCAAGCGATGAAACGTGTCTTATTCATCATTTTCATGCTATTTCTGTACAACTGGGATATATCAGGTTGGGTAACATGTTGAAGGTTTAAATTGTGGTGCTTTGGGTGCATATATTCTCATTCTGGTTACTGGAAGGTTAACATGGCACCTATTGGAAAGAACTCTCTGAGGATCTGAAAAAGAGAATTGTAGCTCTCCACAAAGATGGTCTAAGCTACAAGAAGATCTGTGAAACCATGAAACTGAGCTACAGCGCGTTGGCCAAGGTTATCAAGCGGTTTTCCAAGACTGATTCTATTCGGAACAGGCCTCGTCAGGGTTGACCGAAGAGGTTGAGTCCCCATGCTCTGCCTCAGGTGCACAAGTTTGCTTCAGAAAACAGATGCAGGAGTGCTGGCAGCATTGCTAAGGAGGTTGCAGCAGTGGGAGAACAGCCTATCAGTGCTCAGACCATACGTCAAGCACTGCACCAAGTTGGTCTGCATGGCCGTCGGCCATGACGGAAGCCAAACTTGTTCGGCTCAGATGGTGTCCAGCATGTGTGGCGGTGCCCTGGTGAGGAGTGCCAAGACAAGTGTGCACTGCCGACAGTCAAACTTGGTGGTGGCAGCATCATAGTCTGGGCTGCATGAGTGCTTCATTGATGGAATAATGGATTCCAACATGTATTGTGACATTCTGAAGCAGAACATGATGCTCTCCCGTTGGAAACTGGGCCGCACGGCAGTTTTCCAACATAACAACCCGAAACACACCTCCAAGATGACTACTGTCTTCCTAAAGAAGATCGAGGTGAAGGTGATGGCGTGGCCAAGTATGTCTCCAGACCTAAATCCCATGGAGCGCCTGGGGCATCTTCAAGAGGAAGGTGGAGGAGCAGCCGGTGCCCAACATCCACCAGCTCCATCATGATGTCGTGGAGGAGGATCCCGGCAACACCTTGTGCTGCTCTGGTGAATTCCAAGCCTCAGAGAATCAAGGCAGTGCTGGACAACAATGGTGGTCACACTAAATATTGACACTATGGACACAATTTGGCATGTTGACCGTGAGGTGTACTCACTTTTGTTGCCACCCATTTTGGAAGTTATGACTAGAATATATTCAGGTTTCATTTCTGTAACGTTGTCCCTTGAAAAGATGTACTAAATTAATTGTCGAAATTTGAGGGGTGTACTCACTTTTGTGAGATGCTGTTCATGTGTTTCACTTCACTTATGACACCTGTCGATTTTAGTTGCCATCGTGACAGTATTGGCCGAATTACGTGAAAATTAGTGGCAAAACGGATTTCCTTGTGGCCACAGTACAGGCCGCAATTTTTCACCGATTACTTTCATATTTCATATGGACGTGCGTTGCACATCACTTATGACACGTCAATTTTGGTTGCCAGGGTGACCGAATTGGCTGAATAAAATGCAAATTAGTGATAAAACATAGACATTTGTGGACGCAGTACAAGCTGCAATTTTTGACCGATTTCTCCCCCCCCCTCTTCAATATTTGGTATGGGCATGTGTTACACTCAACTTATGACATCTATCGATTTCAGTTGCCATGGCAACAGTATTGGCCGAATAATGCACACAAAAAAGGGGAGAAGCAGGCTTTCGGGGGCTACACCTGTGAAGTCGCAGCCGATCGGACTGTCTACTTCATGGGTCGGCAATCCTGGTCTGAGAGAGCCGCAGTGTCTGCTGGATTTTGACGTTACTCTGCATTTAATTGATGAATGAAAGCAGTTAATTACACCTATAACTCATCTCACCTGGTGTCTTAGGTTTAAATAGGGTGGCGAAAACCAAACTCAGCACACCCTGAGCTATTAGCAATACTCCTGCACTAAGGGAATAATAAGCCAATCAATCAATTACCAGGAACTACCCACTGACTCCTAGAGCCAATTAAATAGACATGCAGGTTGTGACAGAAGTCTAAGTGGAAACCAAGATTTGTCAATGTAGTTGGACATTTAGCATAGTAATCTGGACAGAGTGGAGGTTCAAAGTAAAGATAAAAGTTTATAGGGCAGGGGTAGCAAGCCCTGGTCCTGTGGAGCCACATGATGTGTGAGTTTGTTTATCCTCCCTATTTAAACCTAAGACACCAGGTGAGAAGTTTAGTGTGTAATCAACTGCTTTCGTTCATCAATTAAGTGCAGAGTAACGTCAAAATCCAGCAGACACTGCGGCTCTCTAGGACCAGGATTGCCGACCCCTGGTGTAGTTTATGAATGTTTGCTGATTGTAATGTTCTTTTTTATGCTGTGCAGAATTATACAACATGCAGTACTTCCTTACGTTATTCATTAAGGCCCGTATGCATTAATGAGGTACAGTGGTGCTTGAAAGTTTGTGAACCCTTTAGAATGTTCAATATTTTTGCATAAATATGACCTAAAACATCAGATCTCCACACAAGTCCTGAAAGTAGATAAAGAGAACTCAGTTAAACAAATGAGACAAAAATATTATACTTGGTCGTTTATTGAGAAAAATGATCCAATATTGCATATCTGTGAGGGGCAAAAGTATGTGAACCTGTAGGATTAACAGTTAATTTGAAGGTGAAACTAGAGTCAGGCGTTTTCAATCAATGGGATGACACTCAGTTGGGCGTGTTTTTATTTACTGTTTTGTTTAAAGAACAGGGATCTATCGAAGTCTGGTCTTCACAACACATGTTTGTGGAAGTGTACCATGGCACGAACAAAGGAGATTTCTGAGGAGCTCAGAAAAAGGGTTGTTGATGCTCATCATGCTGGAAAAGGTGACACAACCGTCTCGATAGAGTTTGGACTCCACCAATCCAGTCAGACAGATTGTGTACATATGGAGGAAATTCAAGACCATTGTTACCCTCCCAGGATTGGTCGACCAACAAAGATCACTCTGAGAGCAAGGCGTGTAACAGTCGGCGAGGTCACAAAGGACCCCAGAGTAACTTCTAAGCAACTGAAGGCCTCTCTCAATACTGGTTAATGTTAATGTTCATGAGTCCACCATCAGGAGAACACTGAACAACAATGGTATGCATGGCAGGGTTGCAAGGAGAAAGCCACTGCTCTCCTGAAAGAACATTGCTGCTCGTCTGCAGTTTGCTGAAGATCACAAGGACAAGCCAGAAAGCTATTGGAAAAATCTTTTGTGAACGGATGAGACCAAAATAGAACTTTTTGGTTTAAATGAGAAGAGTTATGGTTGGAGAAAGGAAAACACTGCTTTTCAGCATAAGAACCTTATCCCATCTGTGAAAAATGGTGGTGTTTCATCATGGTTTGGGCCTGTTTTGCTGCGCCTGTGCCAGGACGGCTTGCCATCATTGATGGAACGATAAATTCTGAATTATACCAGCCAATTCGAAAGGAAAATGTCAGGACATCTGTCCATGAACTGAATCTCAAGAGAAGGCGAGTCATGCAGCAAGACAACGACCCTGATCACACAAGTTGTTCTACCAAAGAATGGTTAAAGAAGAATAAAGTTAATGTTTTGGCATGGCCAAGTCAAAGTCCTGACCTTAATCCAATCAAAATGTTGTGGAAGGACCTGAAGCAAGCAGGTCATGTGAGGAAACCCACCAACATCCCAGAGTTGAAGCTGTTCTGTACGGAGGAATGGGCTAAATTTCCTCCAAGCCGATGTGCAGGACTGATCAACAGTCACAGGAAATATTTACTTGAGGTTATAGCTGCACAAAGGGGTCACGCCAGATACCGAAAGCAAAGGTTCACATACTTTTGCCACTCACACACATGTAACATTGGATCATTTTCCCCAATAAATAAATGACCAAATATAATATTTTTGTCTCATTTGTTTCACTAGGTTCTCTTTATCTACTTTCAGGACTTGTGTGAAAATCTGATGTTTTAAGTCATATTTATGCATAAATGTAGAAACTTCTAAAGGGTTCACAAACTTTCAAGCACCACTGTATAACTTGTACTGGGTGTAAGTGAATAGTTATTGCAGCCCCTGTGGGAGAAGAAAATTCAGGCCTCAATGTAAACTTTTTTTCTCAAGGAGCATGCATGCTCCTAAAAAATTTTTTAGGAGCACAATTAAATTTTTAGGAGCATGAAATAAGTTTTGGGAGCACAAAATTAACAAAGTACTAAAAAAGGAACTTAAATATTAAAAAAAAAACAAAAAAACAAAACTCAAGATAAAGTCTTTATGTTTTAATTAAGGTTCAGTTTGTTTCAAGAACAAGGGGGAGGGGGTGTGCCACTCAATCTGTTGCCCATTAGCAACTGGCCATGGGGGAGCAATCATCATCCCATTCAACCGGAGGGCAATCTGGCATGGGAATGTACCATTGGGAATGTAGGAAAGAGATGATTGACTTGACGTTAACAGACAGTTCCCCAGAGAGCTGCCATTAGAACACCGCAACGCACAAGAATTTTGGTTCCTACATCATATCTGACGAGCAGCAAATAATAGCGATCTCAAACCAGCCGGAGCTCTATGATGCCACCCTTAAAAAATAATAAAAATAAAAACCGAAAGCATGACAAATGGAATGGAGACTGCGGTCAAGCTATCCGCGCTTCAGCAATTCTTGGTCAAGCCATCAGCGACAAAAAATGTAAGTGCGCGTATATAAGTAAAATTGCGGTAGCACAGGAAACTGGGACTTCACGACTCCATCGAATTTAAAGAATGAGCACACTTAGCAGATGTCCTGTGAATTAAACTGTCTTATCAAAGGTCTGTGTAAACTGACAGCATATTATTATAGAACTTGTTATTATCTACATTATGTGTATGTCTGGAGTGATCTTACTGCACAGTTTTTGAGTTCACCATTTCTGAGTGTTTAATGCATGTACATGCTCATTTTAGGGATGTCAAATTTGATCGACAGTGTATAAAAATAACGAGAGGTAAGTAAGTAATTTATTTATATTGCTCCTTTCACAGATAAAATCACAAAGTGCTTTACAGTGCATACCAGGAATAAAAGCAAAAGCAGATCAACAGACACAATGAAAAAAAGAAAGGTCTGTCCAAACTGACACAATAGATCATACTTTGGTCTATGATTGCATCTCAGGGCAGAGTCTGAAGACATTTTACTGCATAATTTTTGAATTAACCCCTTGTGATCATGTAAGGCATGTAAATAGGCGTTTTGGTTCTGTCTACATTGATTGACAATTTATGAAAAATTAACAAAGGTCTGTAAAAACTGCCACCATAGTATAAGAGAACAAGGTGTGCTCTACCAAAGTGTTAAGTCTGGGGACATTTTACTGCGTCATTTTTGAATGAACCCCTTGTGAATAATTAAGGCATGTAAATGACTATTTCAGTTCTGTCAACTTTGATTGAATTTTTATGAAAAATTAGCGTAGGTTTGTAAAAACTGACACCATACGATAATAGAACAAGGTGTGCTCTACCAAAGTGTTAAGTCTGGGGATATTTTACTGCGTAATTTTTGAATTAACCCCTTGTGAACATGTAAGGCATGTAAATAGGCATTTTGGTTCTGTCAATTTTGATTGAATTTTTATGAAAAATTAGCAAAGGTCTGTAAAAACTGACACCATAGTATCATAGAACAAGTTGTGCCCGACCAAAGTGCTAAGTCTGGGGACATTTTACTGCTTCACTTTTTAATTAACCCCTTGTGAATAATTAAGGCACGTAAATGGCTATTTCAGTTCTGTCAACTTCGATTGAATTTTTATGAAAAATTAGCAAAGGTCTGTAAAAACTGACACCATGTTATCATTGGCCTCATCTGTTCCCACTGTATTGTCAACTCTGGAGACACTTTACTTTGTAGCCTCTGACTTCACCCTGAATTTGTGTATAAGCGCATTTTGGCTACTTCGATTTTAAATTACAGTTTGTAAAATGTATCAAACGTCCGTAGAAAGTCACACTGCCTTTTAAGTGAATGGAGCGTTATTTCCCACTTAGAAAAACCTTTCTTCTATGTGTTTTCTTGAAATCAGATCATTAAGTTTGAGAAAAATGCAGCATATATAAATGTTTGCGTGTCCCTTTCACCTTTGATTGACACATTATACAGCGCCCTCCATAATTATTGGCACCCCTGCTTAAGATGTGTTCTTTAGCTTCTGATAAATTCTGTTTTTTTTTTTCTAAATAATATAGGACCACAATGAAATAACGGAGAAAATCCAGCCTTTAATTCAAGTGCATTTATTCAGTGGGAAAAAAATCCCACATTAAGAAATAATTATTTTGCCATACCTGCAAACTAGTCACCTTTCGGCGAAATTCGCCATTTTGATCCCAAAATTGGTCGCTTACGTGAATCGTGGAGATTCGAAGAGTTTTTTTTTTTTGGGGGGGGGGGGGGAGGCAGGCAGGCAGGCAGGCAGGCAGACAGACAGACAGACAGACTACAGACTTTATTGTTGAGCAACATTTTATAATGTTGGTCTGCCTGTCGTTCCATGACTGCCAGTTACAAAGTTAGAACCTAGTCTCGCGCAGTAACGCGCGCTTCCTTTCCATTGTAGTTCTGGTTGCTTACGAATACTCCAGACTCAGACTGCAATCAAATCACTGTCACTTTCTGTCTCTGCGGCAAAGTCTTTGGAGTGCTGGGATGAAATACATAGGATTTTGTTGCTGTTACGTGTGCTGAGGTAAGTCTTGTATCGTGCCAGAAATATGTGCATAAATGATATTTTAACCTTATACATGCTAAACATCAAGTTTAATTCATAATATGTCAGCTAGCTCCAGACGTCTGAAGATGATATCCGACTCGTCAGATATGAAAACGAACAGCTAATGAACTCAGTGGTGTGACTCTGAATTTCCCTTGTCACATTGAATGTTGTCCAAATATAGAAAGCCCAAATATAGAAAGTTGCAGGGCTTAGGGATCTGAGGACTCAAAAGGGTAGAGGGAAACCCTGGCGAACTTAAGACGCGACCGAAGATATCGGGATGTTGGAGTCCCAAGGAATAACGAAGAAAGCTAAGTGAGCGCAGAACGTTTACAATTCTTTTCCCAGTTCTGCGATACCGCTCACACCGAACTATGCAAAACAAAGAAAGCTAAGTGAGCGCAGAACGTTAACAATTCTTTTCCCAGTTCTGCGATACCGCTCACACCGAGCTATGCAAAATAAAGAAAGCTAAGTGGGCGCAGAACGTTTACAATTCTTCTCCCAGTTCTGCGATACCGCCCATACCGAACCATACAACATAAAGAAAGCTAAGTGAGCGCAGAACGTTTACAATTCTTTTCCCAGTTCTGCGATACTGCTCACACCATTCTTTACCTAACCGGCTAGAGTGTTTAGCGAGAGACACTGAAGCCCAGAAAGCAGGAACTGCACAGCTTAAATAGCAGAGACTCTGGGCGGAGCGTGCAATGAGCACGGGAATCACCTGCTGCAAACAATTGAGTCCACGCACTAGCCACCTCACATATTAACTTGCAGCTTGCAGGCCCAGAACCATGACAGTCCTAGTATTTCAAAGCGTCCATGATGCCATGCACCCTAACAAGGTTCCCAGGGCCTCTGGAAGACAAACAGGCCCACAGCATCACCGATCCTCCCCCATACTTCACAGTAGGCATGAGGTGCTTTTCTTCATACTCATATTTTGTGTTCCGCCAGATCCACTTAGAGTGCTTGTTGCCAGAAAGCTCTATCTTGGTCTCATCTGACCAAAGCACACAGTCCCAGTTGAAGTCCCAGTACCGCTTGGCGAACTCCAGACATTTGTGTTTATGATTGTGAGAAAAGGTTTTTTTCTGTGCATGCCTCCCAAATAGCTTGTTGGCATGTAGATGGCGCCTGATGGTTGTTTTGGAGACTTTGTGACGCCAAGATGCTACCATTTGTTACAATTCTTTAACAGTGAGCTTTGGAGAATTTCTCTTACCATCCTCCTCACTGTGCGTGGTGGCAAAATAACCTTGTTTACCACTGTTCTAGTTGTTTTCAACTTCTTAATAATTCTTCTGACAGTTGATATGGGCAGGTGCAGGCGAGTGGTTATTTTCTTGTAGCCATTGCCTGACCTGTGAAGGTCGACACGCATCTGCCTGACTTGAATGGTGCGTTCCTTTGTGTTTCCCATGTTGAAGAATGGATAACAGAAATGGCCTCTGTGTCACGTCGTATTTATACCCCAGGGAAACAGGAAGTGATGAATTACTAATTAAATGTTCCTCAATACTCTGATCGTGTGAGGTATCTATCTGGAACCAAGTGCAAGGCCAAGGGATTGCAAAAATAAGGTGCTTTATTGAATAAGGTGGATAACCCCCGCAGAGAAAAAGGCAACAGTACAGAGTCCGTAATCCAAAGCTCAAATTCCAATGGGGCAGAGCAGAGTTCGTTACCAGGGCACCAATCACAAAAATCGTACTCAGACAAAACAGATCCGGTACACATGCGAAGGTTTGAGGGATTATTTTTATAAAAATAATTATCTCTTAGTCAGGGATTTTTTGTCCTTAAAATTCACTTGAGTTGAAGGTTACATTTTCTACTACAATTTTCAGTGTGAGAGTATGCATCTCCAATAAAAATTCAATTTATTTTAAGGCTTTTAACACATCTTAACCAGGGGTGCCAATGATTATGATGGGCGCTGTATATCTTCAAACCTTGTCGAAAAATGCTACCGTAATGCAAAGCGATCGTAAAGTCTTTGTTTTTGCCTTGATATTGCAATTATAAGTTCTGCTTATGTTATAATGTTTGTATTAACGAGTTGGATAAGTTTGTTCAAAGATATAAGCCCATATACGCCATTATCATCTAATTTTTGCGTTTTCAGGAAAACCCAGCGTGTGCATGCAAATACAGTATATGTGCGCTTACAGGTCGAAATGCGCCCTGAAAATAAATCCAATTTTATGATTTTTGAACATACTTAAGATTTGAGCGAGGAAAGGTTTGTTGAACGAGTTGGGTTGAGTCAAAACGAAACCGGTGAGTCCCGGTGTTCGGACAATTTAATCTGCCTTGTCAAAAAATGCTACCATAATGCAAAGGGATCGTAAAGTAATGTAATGTTGCAATATGAATCAGTTTACAGTACTAACTTTGTTTGTTAGCTTATTATAATATAAACAGATGTTATAGGGAGTTGGATAAGCACAAATTGACAGAACACCGGCGGTCCAACAATCAAAGATTATTTCAATCTGAATTCCAGGCCTCCCAGTGCCCGCACATTGCACTACATTCCGTGCATGCAATCAATACTGGATGCGAGGTTGAGTGTGTGAAGACGGTGGGATATCTGACTGACTCTGCGTGCAGTAAGGAAGTGAAAACATTGGTCTGAACAGCTGATTGTGGATGGCTTTTTAAGGTATTTTTGGGATATTTTAAGGACTTTTTCCTTCTTTAATTTTCTAGATTCGCCAAAAAAAAATTCTCCATATATTTTTCTTTGAAGCCAAATATTTTTTTTATTTTGCTATTGGCGAATTTGGTGAGTGCCAGCGGAAGCCCTGGCATAAGCCCCTTGGGCCTTTTGGCCAAGCGGGCAAAAAATTTGAGCATCTTCGATCATAGAATAAGGGAGCTAGAGCTGTTTAAAGTTTTGCAGAAGACGCCGCCTGGTGGCCAAACCAAGAATCGCAGCATGACCAAAATCGAACTTGGGGCTAGATCTTGGGCTCATATACATGCAAATAAAATAGGAATAGGATCCACTGAGAACTGAGGGCGCTATGGCGCTGAAACCGAATCGGCTCATTTTATCACCATTGACCTAAATAAGCTTTAAAATTGGGTCAAATCAAAAACCCATGACATATATGATGAACCCTTGGCAGAGCAATCTATAAAAAAATGTCAGCATTTTAGCTCGTAGAATAAGGGAGCTAGAGCTGTTTGAAGTTTTGCAGAAAAAGCTGCCTGTTGGCTAAACGATGAGTAGCTGCACGCCCAAAATCGAACTCTGGCTAGATCTTTGGCCCATATACGTGAATATAAAATATGCAAAGGATCCGTGGAAAACTGAAATTGCGCAGAAATGACAATTGTGCTCGCACAAGTGATTGGGCCTGTCGACCAAGCGGGCTAAATATGGCAGGTAGATTATAACTACCTGGAGTGAAAACGGTTATGGGTTTTTTTTTTTTTTTTTTTTTTAATGTGATTTTGTCTGTCTGTCTGGAGCCTAGCTTGAAATGTGCTCCGATAAATTGATTATTCTTTCACATTTTTTCAGGCATAGACGTGCTTACCGAAGAGCAGCTATCCACAATGTCCCCCACTGCAGCTGCCGTAGCAAAGATTGTGAAGCCTGGCATGAAACTAACAGAGGTGAGAATTGCTCATCCATTTCAGACTGTCTCCTCTGATGTCCTTTCTCCTCTGATTATGGGTGGAGCCCATTGTAAGCCTGTTTCCTCCAGAATGGCACATCTCTCCTCCTTTGTGTCCAGCTGTACAGTGCATATGTGGAGGCTCAGGATCAGCTGCAGATGGAGAGAATGGAGAACAAGCGGGTCAACAAGCACCTGGACGAGATTGTGCAGGAGGTGGAGGCCAAAGCCCCTCTTCTGAAGAGGCAGCGGGACGAGTTTGAGCGCATGCAGAAGTCAGTCGCCAGCCTCTCCACCAAGCTGGAGCAAGCCATGAAGGTGGGGTGAAGAGTGTGGTTGGTGCCAGCGGGTCCGTGCTGTTCATTTTAGCATTTAATCGTGATGAGTTGATACCTGCTTTGATTTCAGGAGGTTGGTCGCCTGCAAAATGAGTCGGATGAGGCCAACCAGCGCGCCTCTGTGCTGGAAAGGGACAACCAGAGGTTTGAGCTGCAGAGGTTTGAGGGAGAGAGAGGGAGAGACGCATGTTTTTACATGTGGGCCTGTCCACAGAAATGGGGTACCTAAGGGGCATGGTACATTAACGGTTAAATAACACGTTACAGTGTTCGACAATTCACTGAATTGTATGTTTATTGTGTTATACATATGACAAAGATATAATAAGAACATTTTTGAAGTAATGCTTTGCCTAGTTTTATTTTTACTTGCAGAAAGAAGAAAATGTCCACACTGGTTTTTTACATGGTTTGTGACATTGTAGATGTAGTTCATTTCAGGGCGGTTTCAGCCCATCAAAGGGCACCCTTATTTTGAGTAAAGTTGTCAGCTTGAATAAATAACTTAGTTTCTTTTAGTTCCTCTTCGTTTTCTAAAAAAAAATTAATGACGGGTAATTTAATGGCACCCTATTTGAAAAGCTTACGTTCGTAACCATCGTCTGTCCTTGCAGTTACGAACATGAAAATGGGTCAGACTGGGATATATTTGCGGAAATAACCACCCATACATGTACGAAAAGTAAGAGTCCATTTGTTGATACACGATATAATTATTGATTTCGGTTTTCTTTCCTTATGATTTCTTTCAATGATTGTTGAAATTTTTGCGTTGCGAGTCTGTCCAAAAAATATTACGTTCGTAACCCCACCTAAACAAGAAAAATTAATGCGACTCTACGACTGTGAACTCAGTCACAGCTGAATACTAAATATGCGTGTGCGCCTCGACGTTGACGGCATTGCTTGAAGGTCATGCGAGCATCGTCTGCAATGCTGGAATGATTTTCTCTGAATCTGTCACGAATATTACTTACGTAAGTACTGTTACGAACGTAATACAAAATGAGCAATGATCACATCATTTATTTGACATAATCAACACAATAGTTTGGGTGAATAATGCACTTTGAGTTCGCAGATTGGACTGCAAACATGGAGCAAATTCGCCGGCTTTTTATATAGATTACACCTACGGAGCATAAAATATCACCAAATCTACCTATTTCTGCCATTAGCGGTCTCACTGACTGTACAGTTTTGCGGCTGTAATTTTTTTCGAAAAATGTAGGCCTATCTTTTGTTTGCCTAGCAACTAACCGATGCCCCTGTCAGAGTTGGTGGAGTAGAGTAGTCTAGAATTATTTTATTTTATTGGGCAGCACTGGCAAAAAGTTTGAGGCAGCAGCAGCAGGATACACTGGCACCAAAACGGAGGCAGTGCCAGGTCCGCTGGAGCTGACATACAAAATAAGACGCGTCACCTGCTGCAATTGCTTCAGACCCGTCTGTGGGAATTGCACCAGGAAAACGGAGGTCACCTGCGCAGACTATTACGATTAGACTAAATGCTACGCATTTTACCAAAAAGGTAATCAGAAAAAAAGTTCAGCACCTCCCTGGCCAATTGTTTTCTAATTCCGTGTCATTGTTCCGATTAATTATTTCATAATAAATAAGATATTCCATATGGTTATGTTGTTATAAATGTTGAACCCGAATGTATGTTCATCAAAATAATGTTTTTAATCGTTGTTTTTGTCGTTCTGAATTGTTTAATTATTTCTTTACCCGAAAATATCGTTGTGAATGTTAACAATAAAGCCGCTTTCACACTGGACGCGAACGAATTTTTCGCACGACAGATCACATTCAAAGTCAATGCAAAGACGCGAATCCGCGAGAAACGCGCATAGGCTATTTGCGTCTTTGCATTGAATTTGAATGCAATCTGTCTTGAATATTTAAACCATTAAATATGCCACCTGGGAGTAAATTATATTATTTTCGAGGAAATGTCTCAGCAGTTTCTCTCATCTGTCCTGTTACAAACGTAATACCTTTCAGCTAGTTTTGGAAAACGAATATTGTTAGTTTTGGTGTTGATTTATGTAAGGTTTTTTTATTGATTGATGTTACTGATGTTCAATGGAGTTCATTTAGCTCAATTTTTAACTTGGCACGGTGTTTGCTTTGAATGTTGAAAAACACTATGTGCCAGAATTTGCAAGCGGGAAATCCACAAATTGCACATCTGGAAGAAAATTTGATTTTTAATACTACTCGACTTTAATACTACTTTTTTATCAGTGTTATTGTTTTTATGACTTTTAGAATGAATTAATGTTTTCACCTACTTCTAATAAGCATTTTTTTGTTGATTTTAGGTTGAAATATCTGTCCTGTTACATACGTAAATTGGTGTTGCCATGACCATTTCAACTGTGTGTTCCAATGTCATCTTTGCTGATATTATCTTTACAACTGCAGAAAGTCATTCAAGGTCCCTTTAGTGACTTATTAGGTTGAATCTTTTTTTCTCCTTTATTGGTTTATTTTTCGTCTTGTGTGTCACACTTATGTACCCCATTTCTGTGGACAGGCCCATGTAAAAACACATTCTTGTTCTAAATTGGTATGGTTTTTTCACTTGTTTTCGTAGTGCATCTTAGGATGAGGGCTGTAGATATACAACCCCAATTCCGAAATAGTTGGAACAAAGTGTAAATTGTGAATAAAATCAAAACGCAATGACTTTCAAATCACACCCGCCAGTATTTTATTCAAAATAGAACACAGATAACATAGCAAATGTTGAAACTGAGAAATTATACAATTTTTATCCACAAAATGAGCTAATTTCAAATTTGATGGCTGCTTTAGGTCTCAAAAAAGTTGGGACAGGGGCCTGTTTACCATAGTGTGACATCCCCTCTTCTTTTTAACACAGAGTGAAGGCGTGTGGGCATTGAGGAGATAAGTTTCTGAGTTTAGCCAAACTCTAGTTATAATACAGGCTTCCAGCTGCTGGAGAGTTTTGGGTCTCCTTCGATGGACTTTTTGTTTAATTATGCGCCAAAATGAACAAATGTTCTCAATCAGTGAATGAACAGGACTGCAGGCAGGGCAGTTCAGCACACGGACACTCCTACTATGAAGCCATGCTGTTGTAATGGCTGCTGTATGTGGTTTTGCATTGTCCTGCTGAAATGCACAAGGCCTTCCCAGGGATAGAGGTCGTCTGGAGGGGAGCATATGTTGCTCAAAAACCTTTATATACCTTTCAGCATTCATGGTGCTTTTTAAAACACCCAAGTGTCCCTCACCATATGCACCATATGCATCCCCATACCATCAGAGATGCTGGCTTTTGAACTGAATGCTGAAAACTCGAGGGTTGGGCTTTATCCTCTTTACATACCTGCAAACTAGTCACCTTTCGGCGAAATTTGCCGTTTTGATCCCAAAATTGGTCGCTTACGTGAATCGTGGAGATCCGAAGAGTTTTTTTTTGGGGGGGTAGGCAGGCAGGCAGGCAGACAGACAGACAGACAGACTACGGACGTTATAGTTTAGCAACATTCTATAATGTTGGTCAGCCTGTCGTTCCATGACTGCCAGTTACAAAGTTAGAACCTTGTCTCGCGCAGTAACGCGCGCTTCCTTTCCATTGGAGCTCTGGTTGCTTACGAATACTCCAGACTCAGACTGCAAACAAACCACTGTCACTTTCACTGTCTCTGCGTCAAAGTCGCCTTTTGATCGACTTTGTAGTGCCAACCTGAACAACTGCTCTGGGATGAAATACAAAGGATTTTGTTGCTGTTACGTGTGCTGAGGTAATAAGTCTTGTATAGTGCCAGAAGTATGTGTATAAATGATATTTTAACCTTTTCCATGCTAAACATCAAGTTCAAGACATAATATGTCAGCTAGCTCCAGACGTCTGAAGATGATATCCTACTCGTCAGATATGAAAACGAACAGCTAATAAGCTCAGTGGTGTGACCCTCAATATCCCTTGTCACATTGGATGTTTTTCAAATACAGAAAGCACTCGATCAGAGCGTTTTTTGAGAGACAGAAAGCAGACGGGGTTTTTTTTTCTAAAATAAGCAACCTAGAGTCTTTTCAAATCCCCATGACAGCCGCTTGTTTTAGCAGTTGTTGCACAAGCAGCAGTAGCAGCAGTTGTTGAGCACAAGCAAGCTATCGTATCAAAGACGTTAGCTAAACTTTTTTCGGCGTCAACTAGCAACTAATATTGCTCTTTACCAAGTCGAGGGTGAGTGATTAGCCCTTGTTTTTGGTGAGAATGACAATCACTGTTTGTGTTTTTATGTCGTTCACTGAGTGCGGTAGATTGTCATTTTTTCTGTTGGAAGAACTTAACTATCTTCATGGTCAGCTATCAAAAAAATAGCCTGATAAACCCGCCCCTCGTAATTCACTGGGGCGGGTTTACCAGGCTACAAAAAAGCCCCTGACATCGAGTGTTTTTTTTTTTCTTTTTTTTTTCTTGGAGTTGGCTAACTTTTATCAGCGTCAACTAGTAACTGTTATTGTTATTTACCATGACAAGGATGAGCGAATTAGCCCTTGTTTTTGCATTAGAAGCTAACGAAGATGGCACCGAACATTACCATTTGTGTGGTATTGATCTAGACGTTGCCATTTTTTTTCTGAAGACGAATTACATTCTCGTCTTTCATTGGTCAGCTGTTAAAAAAAGCACCTGACCTTGGGTGCTTTTATCTGGGAGAGTTGAAATTTCTCAACTTGAAAAAGCATCCAGCGGCGGTGTTTTAAAAAGCGCCCAGGACATTATTTTTTCCAAAAACACCGGATACCATAGGAAAATAATGCAAATAAGCATCCACCGGCGGCTGCAAAAAAAAGCATCACGTCTGAACACCCCCTAATGTAAACTCGCATCTGAGAGAGAGAGAAAAAAAAAAAGTCGCTTTGGGTTAAAAAGCGTCTGCCAAATATAATGTAATGTAATGTCATGTGCTGAGGGAATACGGAAGGGCCGAATTTTGTTGCCAGCCGTCTACCAGTGCTGCTGGTATTAGGGCAGAGGTGGCGGAAAAGGAGAGGATGGCCCGAAAGAGGCACATGGCAAAACAGCGCAAACGTGCCCTTGAACCGCTTGTTCAGGCCAAAAGGTCTAAAAATGATTTTCTTTCCAGCCAATTTAGTGGATTTTATGTTTCAGATGTATATTGTGATCTCTTGTACTACCAATCTAACAATATAACTTGATTATAAAGCTCTAGTTTATGTTCATATAGTTTGAGCAGTGTTTCCTGTGTCATGCTGCGTCTGGTAATCTGGTGTGAGATGCAAAACTCAAAATTACAAGAATAAAAATTAATAAATTAATAAATAAAATATTGTCTTTTTCCTTAATTTTGTTTGGTTGTGCCCGGGGGAGGGGTCCACGATTAGTTTGTCACCTTTTTTAACCCTCATGAGTTTGCAGGTATATCTTTAGTCCGGAGGACACAACGCCCATGATTACCAACATGAATGACAATTTGGACTCGTCTGACCACTGGCCACTTTGCCACTTTGTTGCAGTCCATTTTAAATAAGCCTTGGCCCACAGAACACGCCGTCGCTTCTGGATCATGCTCAACAATTGCTTTCTTTTTGCATGATAGAGTTTTAGGTGGCATCTGTGGATGGCACGGCGGACTGTGTTTACAGACAGTGGTTTCTTGAAGTATTCCTGGGTCCATTTAGTAATGTCAATGCCAGGATCATGCCGGAGAGTGACGCAGTGGCGTCTGAGGGCCCAAAGATCACGGGCATCCAATAAAGGTCTTCGGTCTTGTCCCTTACGCACAGAGATTTTTCCAGTTTCTCTGAATCTTTTGATGATCTTGTGCACTGTCAATGATGAGACCTTCAAAGCCTTTGCAATTTGAAGTTGAGGAATATTGTTTTTAAAGTATTCCACAATTTTTTTTACGCAAGCCTTCACAGGTTGGAGAGCTTCTACTGAGAGACTCAGTCTCTCTAAGACATCCCATTTATAGCCAATCATGTCACACACCTGATACCAGTTAATGTAGTTACTTGCTAAATGTTCTTTTAGCCGATTCTCTAATATATTAATTTTTTCAGTCCTTTTTAGCCTGTGTCCCAACTTTTTTGAGACCTTTCCAGCTACAAAATTTGAACTGCGCTCATTTTGTAGATAAAAATGGAAAATATCTCAGTTTCAACATGTGAAATGTTATTTATGTTCTCTTGTAAATAACATATTGACTCATGTGATCTTAAAGTCATAGAATTTAGATTTTATTCATAATTTACACTTTTTCCCAACTATTTTTGAATTGGGGTCGTACATAGTAGTTTGTGGGGTTTTGATTGGCGCAGTGGGCTCTGCACATGGCATGATGTGGGGTCTCTCCTCTCCGCAGACGCACAGAGCTGGAGCGGAGTCTGGATAAGCTGCAGAGTGAGCTGGAACAGCTGAGAGAGCAGCGCAGCCACCAGATGCAGGTCACTGAGTCCATCGTGCGGCAGAGAGACATGTACCGCATCCTACTGGCCCAAACCACCGGTGTCAGCTTCCCAGCACAAGGTGAGTGAGCCGGTGCCCACCTGAGCCCCTCTCTCTGGGACTGCCGGCTACCACAACTGCGTGTGTTTATTTCCAGTACAGAGGCACGATATTGTGGACTTTTCCTCTTCTAACTTTTAAGAGCGTGAAAAAGATTAGTTGTTTGAAATGTATAGTTTTTTTTTTTTTTGCATCTCCAATCTCAACCGAATCTTTAATGTCCAATTAGGGAATTGTAAAACCCCAAAAGAGCAATAACCAAAAGGCGGATGTTGCCGGGGTGAAGGCCTCACGTGTTCTCTTAGTCTAACTTGAATTAGAGCATTCTTCTGGCTGGTGTGAATCACAATATAATGGATATTTATTCACCGTCCGAGGACGGGGCATGAAAGCGCAATGGTTACGATATCTGACTCCATATAACAGTTAGAATACAAAATTTAGCAATAATCTCGTTAGAAATCTGACTCCAAATTAGAATTAGAATTGATAATTTTGAAACAGCATGCGTGAATCTCAGGGCAGTTACGCACCCAAACTCTGTCTGTGAAAACCATTGTCACTAAGCAGAACACCCCCTAGGGTTAAATTAGGCGTCTCTGCCTGGTCTAATTCGACGATAAATCCATTGGATAGAAGAGACTGTCATGGTAGCAACATCAGGCAAATGGCTCTGAGTATGAACGTACCACGAACCTAGGTTTATGCATATCAAAGGGCCCCTTAGAAAGATTAACCAATAGCTAAATCTTAAGAGCCGGTAATTTCATATCCCCTTAATAGGTAGAACCCAATCTCAATCTAACTTAGAAGTATCGCTACCTACACATGTCTTGGTAGGAGTCTCCCCTTAAGTCCCAATCGCAACAAGGCCAGAAAGAATTAACAATGAGAACACGCAGGCTGGAAAAGGAATAACAATAATTTAATTTACCAGGTAGGCACAACTTGAATCAAACAAATCAATGATAAGCCAATTACCGTTACATATAATTTAGAAGGATTTAGAGTATTTTCATACCTGGAAAAGATGAATGACCACGTGGAGCTATAAGTCGCTCCACGTGGTCGGGGAGAACTCAAATATTCCCCCGCTCCGCAGAGCAAGGCAACAGGTGACTTACCCCAAGAGGAGACAGAAAAAGAAGCCCCAAGAAAAGAAAGAGCCCACCCCCCTCAGGATCTCATACCTTTAAAGGCTCCAAACCACACCTCCGAACAAGGTAGAGGGAAGGTTGGCCGAATCAGAGTTTTACTGGCCTAGGTGATAAGATAATTTGCACAGGGAGACTAGGGTAGTTGCTTGAATGAATCTTACAAACGAACCATAATTCCAAGGGAAATGAAACATGTTCCATTCAACTCCTTGGACTCCCCCGAGAATAAAGAGACCAAACATGATATGAATATGTATTAAAATGATGCAGTTGTCATGGAAAAGCCTTAAGATGGAATATTATAGCCCAATTGCGTTATCAATATATAAGAGGTTCCTTCCTAGGATATTGAACAGAAATATGTTATGAATTTGGTAGAGGTTTAAGTTGTTTTAAGCCAATTGAAGTAGCTGCGCTTTAACTTCAATGAAAACAGTGAATTTGAGTTCAAGAGATGCTGGGCCTGCTAGACTTGATGGCTCTCACCCCCTGCCGTGGGGAACAAAGGATGCCACTCTCGCAGGCAGGCAATAAGACCATTCTAAGGTAATAAAACTTTACTGCTGACTTTTTGAGCTGCACCAGATCAACCAAACATTCAGATTTTACATGCATAATGGGCATGTGTTCCAACAATATGATTTTTGGCATATGTTTTGAGTAAAATCAAGCAAAATGAAAATTTCAGGTTCTACAGAATTATGTACAAGCACTTGGGCTTTATCGCATATGCGGACCCCTGTTGCCAACTCAAGAGAGAGTACACAGCTCGCAGCTCTCCTCCGAAGCACACGCCCATTAGCCACTGCTTCTTATTCATTCACTGGTTGAGACTTTGCAAGCTCAGAAGGAGGGCGGAGGATACCTGAGCATAGGCGAGCCCAGAATCTTCATTATGAGCGCCCGTCTGGCCAAAAGGAGGCGCCTAGGGGAACTATATCTACATAACCCTTCCAGCAGACCCTTCCGGATTTGCATCCCTGTAGCACATTCGCCAATTGCGCGCTACTTCTGAAAAGAGCTGCTGACCACTGCTGTTTGGTACAGGGCGGGGATCGAGCCCGCACCGTGATGGTCACTTCTGCTTTGCAACTAGGGATCGACCGATATGGATTTTTTAGGGCCGATGCCAATACCGATTTTTTTCTATCACCCTTCGCCTCAATTTACATAAAAAAATGACACAATGATAACAAATATCACAGGTCTCAAGTTAGACAAACATTTATTGAAAAGTTTCAACCAGCCATCGATGTGATGGCTGCTCCTCCCCAGTGACACGCACCCCCCCCCCACGCACACACACACACACACACACAAACACATCAGCTGAGCAGACGCTGACTGAAAAACTCTGCTACCGCTGGATCGATAACAGCAGCAAACTGCTCTAAATACGTTTTCACAAAACACTGACACAAATTAGTACTACATATAAAACATTTCTCTCATCATTTAAGTTCCTCTAGTGCACGCTAAAGACCTCTCTGATAGCAGACATGGCTGCGCCACTCCACTCTGAGGGAGAGAACACACAGCAGGGCTGAAATTAAATTTTTTTCTTGGTTCAAAAAGTTAGGAGCGCGAGCAAAAATTTAGGAGCGCATAAACCCAAATCAAAGAAGCACCAATATATATGTATTTTTTAATGTTTAAAGAAACTCCAATATAACATTCCGCATTAACAATAGAACTGTCTCCAACAAATGACAATTATTAAACAATATGAGAGTCTTGAGTTAATTGATTAACAAAGGTTTCCACTACATTGGCTTTATGACATATCTGGAGGCCAGGATTTAAATTGGGTCTCCTTGCTCTCTGCCCTTCTATCCATCTCCTCACTGCCTGTGAGGCATCAAATATGTCCAAAGGACCCTCCACACTGATCCCAATCAAATCTTCAATTGTGTTTGGGTTAAATGCAGATCTGACGTAAAGTCCTTTTTTTGCCTCAATATTGCAATATGAATCAGTCCACAGCGGTAACTTTGCTATTTGTTGGTTTATTATAACATAAGCAGACTTTATAATGAGTTGGATATGTTTGTTTTAAGATATCCTATGCCACACGCCCAGGCGCGTCTCTAGGACTAAAGATCGGTGCGGCCCAGAGCTCCCCTTAATTACTAACCCTGACTTGCACGCAATCATTCGCATAATTTACAAACAGTCCTTCCAGGATTTTCCTGGCTTTTTTAATGTTTTTTTTTTTTTTTTTGCAGTACCTTTTCAAAAAGTGGCAATGAAAGTTGCAATGTCTTGGCAATTTATTTTTTTGTCCGCCAGAAATTTGCGTGGATTGGTTGAATTTGCTTTAATAGCTGCAATCGCGACATGCAACTTCCTTGAGGGACTGAGCAATAGATTCACTCCGACAACACACCGGTACAGTATGGTACATTTCGGTACGGGGACAATCATTAATCTGGAAGCGTAATTTCGTGCATTTAAATCAGCGTTATTCAGAATTGCACGCAGACGTTTCAAATGGTCTTATATTTTATTTAAACAAAACGATCATGAAGCGCCAGTTAAATCACTTGATGTGTGGAAAAGGTAGCGCACACGTTTGAGAGCAGTTTGTCTGTCATAAAGCGTTGAACAATTTTTGAGTGGCCTAAATAATTTTTCTGATCTGAATCTATCCCATTATTTAGTCGTCAATAGATCTAATGAAGAGAGAAACCGTAACTTTGATTGCCAGAGGATTATTGTCAAAATTAGAAAACGTGTTAATAACGGAAAATAACTGAGTACAAGCCAGGAACAATCCTTGACGCAAAGGCATGGTCCGGGCTCCACCAATTATCACTTCCAGAGACGCCACTGCACACGCGATTGTCTTCTAATTTCTGCATTTTCAGGAAAACGTTGCGTGTACTTGCAAATATATAATCGTTTACTGGCCTAAAGACGCGCAGTAAAAAATGTTAATTATTTTTGCAGATAGGATACAGAAGACATGAGCGAAGAAACCGAAGATTTTGGAGCTGAGCAAACGCCGAGCCGCGAGGCAGCATATTTTGATAAGTTGTAATTATTAACAGAAATACGGATCTACTCGTTTACGCACATTTGTCACAGTATTTTCTGTGTTTCGTGCGCTTTCTCCATGTTTGGAAGGACGTTCCCGTTTAAAGTGTTTGGACTCAGTAGATAACGGGCTGTTAACAGCGAGATTCGGGCCATCTTCACAATGAACACGGTGCTCTTCACCTTGTGGTGGGAAAAATGTCCCAAACGGTTCTAAATTCAGAATAGTACTATAATCACATTTAAACAGAGAGAACTCAGCCAGCTTCTTGTGGCCCCTCAAAATTGCTAGAAGACTGTGGAGCAGAGAAGAAGCATAAGCTCATAAATCTGCCAAACGCAAGATAACAGGACTGCAAACCGGCCGACCAAGGCTGGCTAGATGAGCTAATCTTCCGGAATGACCATATTGGTCAGCCTGGACCCACTACCGGAGCATGCGCAGCTAAGTGTTCTGGAACCATCCATGACCTAGATAAGTTACCAAACTTTTGCTGAACCCAAGGTTTGGGCGGCTCAAATGTGGTCTTCGAGTGTCCCTGGAGGCTTAAAATGAATTTACACAATGATGTAATGGTTAACTTGTTACTAAGGGCGGAGGGTTGCTTTATGACAATGAACCAATCAGAATTAATAATTTTGTATAAAGTGGGACGAGCCACATTTAATCCCACCTAGAGGAATGTGCCAAAAGGGTAATAAATATGAGGGTTCGGACAGTCAGTGGTCAGTCTGTGTCGGGTGATTGAAGAAGAATGAATGCTATGTGTTTTGCGCAGACCAGCCTGGGTTTTGTACTTCACTTTGAGCGACTTGCAATAAACCTGATCACATCAGACTCCGTAGAATGTGTCCATTCCTTGAAGGTAGATTTATAGGGGTTGGGAGAACACTTGGTCCACAAGTGTTTTCACCCACAACCTTCTTATAACCTCAGCCATTCAAAATTTTGATGCAACTCTTTGCAAAAAAAATCAACTGATGGGCCTATCGCCGCCGCTTCATCTGAATCACCGTCATGATTTTCAGTTTCAGTAACTTTTGATACCGACTCAACTTTTTTCACGTTAACGGTACCAAAAAAAACAAGAAGTCTTCCATTGCTCTTTGTTTCATTTTCAGTCCAAATCTTGTGCGTAGCTACAGTGGTTACACTCATTCGCCCGAAATGGATTATTTGACGGCTAATATTTACCATTCTAGAATCAGTACAGAGGTTTACGACGTCAATCTCCCCTTTGATTGGTCAGAATGGTTACTGTCAGCTCAAGGGAACACACTGGGTTGCGGCTCATTCTTATACCGGTGCGCTTGGCTGCGGTATGTCCAGTAGATTCATGCACTGCTCCGAGACATACGCCCATCTTTATTTAAGCTGCAGCGGCAGCTGGCTTGCCTTCTGACTACCAAATGTACCCGATAAGAGGCGATTAATTGGGGGGGAAAGCGGTCGCACAGGTGTGACTATTTTAATTCGAAGGTCGCACAGTGTTAATTTTGTTCGCAATTTCGAGCCCTGCTCATACACACACGCCACGAAACGCATTTAACCTCACCCCGGTGTTTGCTGAATTTCACTCCGACAAACACCATGGAACTGAATTGACAACACTGATATTACTTAATCCTTAAACCGGTGTTCGTTACATCTGTACATATTAGCCTACAACTACGTCAACATCTCCCTAAATACAATGGTAAGCACTTTTAAAGACGAAGCATTCAGCAGCATTCCGGTTTTCTGACCCAAAAACTTAACTATGTTTGCAAACACGAGTTCTAATAGGCAATTACTGGCATTCATGTTTCCTATTTCAAAGTGGGTGGCAATATTTCAACTAAGTTTAACAGTGAGAGGCTAATTGAAATTTTAAAACACCTTGTTCTGAAGCAGCCACTGCGTTCACCACTCTTCCAGTGGGGGAGGGGTAATGCGTCTGCATGTGCTGCAGGGTCTTCCGGCAACACAGAGCTGCCCCTGGATGCCTGTCTGTAAATCATGCCGCGGGAAAATAAATCGGCGGACCCACGCGCGAATGCCGATTCAAGTAAAAAATGCAAATATCGGCCTAATATATCGGCCGGCCGATGTATCGGTCGATCCTTATTTGCAACGCAATGCTTTTTCTGATGAAATGTATAGTTACAAATGATGGTGCTTACGGACTTCAGCAGAAGCCAAATATGTTGACCCATTTGAAATTGATTTGTGCCTTTATTTACATGGAGAGAGGCAAGTTAATTGCAAAGCTCACTGACTAGGGCATCTTGACAATAGTACAGTGCAACAAACGCACAACCTCGTATACTGCTGGTGCAAGCAAGTGTAAAGTGTACACTGCTGATCGCTTGCATTATGGAAACCTGGGAAAACTTTTTTTGAAGAAGAAGAACATCTCTTGATAGAAACCTGAAAAGGGTCCCATGCTTTGTCATTCCCAGGTGTGACTCCAGATGAGTTGTCTCTGACATCCACCCGCTGCTGCGCCCCTGCAGTCACGCCCACAACTGCCACACCCGTGCAGGTCACCGCAGCCGAGTCCACCGAGGCCGCAGAGGCCAAGGCTGCTCTTAAACAGGTCTGTTCTCCTCAGAGGTCTTTGTTCTAGCCCTGTGATATGCTGACCACTAGAGGGCAGTGTTTAATTTCAGATTTCCCCTTGTGGAATTTTTTTGTTTTTTTTGCCTTGCACTATCTTGATGAATTGCAAATTTAACTACAGTTTAGCCATAATTATTTGAATAGTGGCACAATTCTGAATGATACAGACAGAATTAAGATTATTTTAATTCTGTTGGCCAATGTCATTTCTTACCATTCAGCTTCAGGAAGTGTTCACCATGTACAAGAAAGAAAAGGCTGAGAATGACAAGATACTCAATGAGCAAAATGAGAAGCTGCAGGAGCAGGCCTCTGAACTTCGCTCTCAAAACGCCAAAATATCCACTCAGCTGGAATTTGCTTCAAAGCGGTGAGCCAGTTGAATATTACATATGCTTTACTTCTATCCCGCGAGCTAAGAAATTTAATGTAAAGTATTATTTATTCTGGATTATTGACTACATATTCTGTATAATTTCTATTTCATTATTACTATGAATGTGTCTGGTGTATTTGCAACCAGATAAGTTTATGCGAGTAAGACTGTTCCTTCTTGGAAGTTTGTAAGAATGTTCAGGCGTCTGAATACTCAGATTTTGTACAAAACCCAAAACCAGTGAAGTTGGCACGTCGTGTAAATCGTAAATAGAAACAGAATACAATGATTTGCAAATCCTTTTCAACCTATATTAAATTGAATACACTGCAAAGACAAGTTACTTAATGTTTGAACAGGTAAACTTTGTAATTTTTTGCAAATATTAGCTCATTTGGAATTTGATGCCTGCAACATGTTTCAAAAAAGCTGGCACAAGTGGCAGAAAAGACTGAGAGAATTGAGGAATGCTCATCAAACACTTATTTGGAACATCCCACAGGTGAACGGGCTAATTGGGAACAGGTGGGTGCCATGATTGGCTATAAAAGCAGCTTCTCTGAAATGCTCAGTCATTCACAAACAAGGATGGGGCGAGGGTCACCACTTAGTGAACAAATGCGTGAGCTGATTGTCGAACAGTTTAAAAACAAGATTCCTCAACGAGCTATTGCAAGAAATTTAGGGATTTCATCATCTACGGTCCGTAATATCGTCAAACGGTTCAGAGAATCTGGAGAAATCACTGCACGTAAGCGACAAGGCCGAAAACCAACATGGAATGCCCGTGACCTTCGATCCCTCAGGCGGTACTGCATCAAAAACCGACATCAGTGTGTAAAGGACATCACCACATGGGCTCAGGAACACTTCAGAAAACCACTGTCAGTAACTACAGTTTGTCGCTACATCTGCAAGTGCAAGTTAAAACTCTACAATGCAAAGCGAAAGCCATTTATCAACAGCACCCAGAAACGCCGCCGGCTTCGCTGGGCCCATGCTCATCTAAGATGGACTGATGCAAAGTGGAAAAGTGTTCTGTGGTCTGACGAGTCCGCATTTCAAATTGTTTTTGGAAACTGTGGACGTCGTGTCCTCGGAACCAAAGAGGAAAAGAACCATCCGGACTGTTATAGGCGCAAAGTTCAAAAGCCAGCATCTGTGATGGTATGGGGGTGTATTAGTGCCCAAGGCATGGGCAACTTACACATATGTGAAGGCACCATTAATGCTGAAAGGTACATACAGGTTTTGGAGCAACATATGTTGCCATCCAAGCAACGTCTTTTTCATGGACGCCCCTGCTTATTTCAGCAAGACAATGCCAAGCCACATTCTGCACGTGTTACAACAGCATGGCTCCGTAGTAAAAGGGTGCGGGTACTAGACTGGCCTGCCTGTAGTCCAGACCTGTCTCCCATTGAAAATGTGTGGCGCATTATGAAGCGTAAAATACGACAACGGAGACCCCGGACTGTTGAACAACTTAAGCTGTACATCAAGCAAGAATGGGAAAGAGTTCCACCTGAAAAGCTTCAAAAATTGGTCTCCATAGTTCCCAAACGTTTACTGAGTGTTGTTAAAAGGAAAGGCGATGTAACACAGTGGTAAAAAGGCCCCTGTGCCAACTTTTTTGCAATGTGTTGCTGCCTTTAAATTCTAAGTTGATGATTATTTGCAAAAAAAAGTTTCTCAGTTTGAACATTAATCATCTTGTCTTTGCAGTGTATTCAATTGGATATAAGTTGAAAAGGATTTGCAAATCATTGTATTCTTTTTTTATCTACGATTTACATAACGTGCCAACTTCACTGGTTTTGGGTTTGTAGATTATTTCTACTTCGAAAAACTCACCTTTTTTCCCCATCTCAGGTACGAGATGCTTCAGGACAATGTTGAAGGTTACCGGCGTGAAATTGCAACACTTCAGGAAAAGGGCCAAAAAACATCTGCCACAACTCAAAAACAGGAAGAGATCATCCACACCATGACCCAAGACCTACGTGCAGCCAATGAGTGGCTGGCCATGGCTGAGGTGTGTGTGCGTGTTTGCACGCGTGTATGTTTGGTTGGGGTGGGGTCAGAACTTTGGTAGTCTATGTCAATCGCAATAAGATTCCACTTAATTTGACTTTGTGGCCAGAAAAATTACTGTGTACTTGTAGCACACATTCCTCATAAAGAGGTTTGAAGATGAGTAGAAAAACAAGAAAACATGATGGCGTTTAATGCCCTGAAACCATCTAATGAGTGGTTGAAAACTGCTATTATGGAAATATCATTCAAATATTTAACCATCAGTGATTCAGGTGAATAAAAGTATTGTCACCAGGTGTGTGGCCATGTATAGATGGTTAATGACAAGAAGTAGGATTGACATTTTTTGCTGAAAATGATTTTTTTCTGCTGTAATAACATTTACTTGAGATGTTTATGTGTCTACATCTATTGGCCATGGTGTCCCCGTAGCATAATTGCTCAAATGTCAGAAAAATGTCTTTGTGTCTCTCCTTCAGTCTGACTTTTTTGAAGTGATTGAATATTGATACCTGCACACAAACTCAGTTGCATTCTGAATGTGTGGAGAAAATTCCCAGTAGAATTTGAATTGTCACAAACTTGGATTCGTAGCTCCGTATTACAGCTTTCACCCAGCTAAATATGTGCCGTCTCACGAGCTTACAGGATTCACAATATTCAGCAGACAATTGTCGTTTAATGCCCTAATTTACAAAAATACGCTATAACTTTTTTGATTAAATGAACAGGAATACAAGCTATGAACAGATTTACCAGTGGATAGGCATACTACCCAGTCTTCGCAAATGAGTGAATCCATGCTTGGTTACGGAGTAGATGCCCTGCTGAAAAAACCAGCATGCACCAGCATGGAAATCATGTTGGTCAATGCTGGTCCCTGCTGGTTAAATGCTGGTTTGTTGCTGGCCCAAGCTGGTCCGTGTTGGTCTGCCAGCACGGACCAGCATAGACCAGCATTATCTCCATGCTAGTCCATGTTGGTTTTGTGCTGGTCAATGCTGGCTGACCATCAACCAGCATGGAGAGAATGCTGGTCTATGCTAGTCAATACTGGCAGACCAGCATTATTTCCAGACTGGTTGATGCTGGTTTGGTGCTGGTCAATGCTGGGAGACCATCAACCGGCATGGAGAGAATGCTGGTCAGTGCTGGTAGACCAGCACAGAACAGCATATCTCCATGCTGGTTGATGGTCAGCCAGCACAGACCAGCATTATATCCATGCTGGTTGGTGCTGATCTATGCTGGTTAGCAAGCATAGTCCAGCACAGACCAGCATTATCTCCATGCTGGTCTTTGCTGTTTTGTTGCTGGTGTAGCTACGAGTTAAGTTGGTCCTCCATCAAGAAACAGTTCAGCAAACATGCCTGTGTGGGCCCAAAATGGGTTAATTGTATACAGTTTGGGCAGGGGCAACCCTCACTAATCGCATGCGGGACCCCAGTAGATTAGCCCAGGTGTAGCCTAAGGAAATTTGTCCCCTTTGAGCCTCTTTGTGGGCTTTCTGTGGGTGCCCTCAGTCAGGCACTGTACTGGCTAACCCCTAGCCCACTCAGGCCTTGCACTGGCTAACCTCTAACCCACTTAAGCACTGCACTGGCTAACCTCTATTAGCCTACTGCACTTTTACCCATTGGAACCACAATGGGGTTTAGTGTGGGCTAACCCCAGTGTAAACAGTTCCATTGTTTTAAGATTATAGATGTTCTAGAGCTAGGGGTAATAGTACTTTTCTTATTAACAGTCCCCATGCAAATGTTGAATAAAAAAATGTCAACATTCAACAACCAATCACACTTCAACCGCCCATTCTACACAACTAAAATTGCACACAGTCAACAAGACGGCAAGAAAAGCTTACCAGAAAAGCACCAACGAGAGATTTGATAACCTTGATTCTCAGCTAACCCCCGGTTCACACAGAGCTGCGACTTTAGGACCATCATCCCGATCAAGCCACGATTGGAAAAAGTATTGGATTGGGGCGGATCGGCGCCCAAATCAAGCAATTTGGCAAATTATGGTCTTCATTACGACCGTACTATGATGCTCCCACGTCCAACGCGCTGCTGACACACTTCTACTACGATGTTACGCAGACCGTTGCCGACCAGGGGCCGCGTTAACTGCGTTTATACTACGCTGCCGCTGTAAACACCGTGCAACTAGGCCAAGGAGGGTCCTAGCTGAGGCGGAAGGTCTCAGCGTGTTTGCCTTAACAGCCAGCTAAAAGATGGTCCTCGCAGTCTCCATTATAATAATGGGGTCTGGCTACAGCGCCAGCACTGGACCTCTGCCCCAGGCCTCACGTGATGACGTCTTTTACGTTCCGCTTTTAAATGGCCTGAGACGTGCCGAGCGGATGCTGCAGCCCTAATATCTTAGTGGTTACAATATATCTGACTCCATATCAAATTTATTTGACTCCATATCAAATTTAGGATACAAAACTGTAGTCACAATCATTTGCGGTTATCATGTGTTTGCATGAGTATGTTCGGATTTTAATTCGTCAATTTATTACCCAATTTGGAGCTCCGTTGTGCATCGGACTCATAACAGGTATAACCTTACTCCGCCGGACCAAAACCATCTGAACAACCCAATCCGGCGAGAGAACTCTGAGGCTGGCGGCCTATTAAGCGCAGTAATTTGACATAGGAATACATTATGACTAGGGATTACCGGGGCCCACAGCGAGCAACTACAAAGGCATAACGGAAATACATCGTTCAGAGGCCTTGCGTCTTTTAAGATTTCCGCCTAAAAATATAAACGGAATGTTGCTCGAAGCCAATATTAATAGCACCATACACAGCATGGAAAATCCACCTTATAACGCAGATGCCAAGCGCGTTGATCAGGCGCGCAATTACGGACTACGTTACTCGATTGAGAGCCAGGAGTCCGAAAACCGGAAAGTATATGTTTGTTTAAAGTCAGAAACACACAACAGATGCGAATATCAATTTATTTCGCCAGGCAGGCACAAGCTTAAATCGCAAGACCTAATTACATCGTTACAGAAAAGAGAAAAGAAGTCAATTCATACCTGGCGCAGCCAAAACTACACATATACACAACGTATATGGGGAAGGATGAATACAAGCTTCCCCGACTTCTCTGTTTCCCCCTCTTTTATGCCCAATCTCTAGACTGCGTCCTATGGCGGGGTCATCGGTCGTTTTGGGTCATTTGAGCCAAGAATGCTCCCCCATTTCGGAGGGGCTGTGGGAGGGGACATGACCACAAGGAAAACTGAAGCATATTCTTCCCTTAAAGTTATTGAAAGAGAGTATGGCACAAGTCCAATTCCTTCGAAATATTCCCTATGAGATTTCAGAAATTACGAGGATTAAAATGATACCAAACACAACCTACTTGCGTTAGAGTTGGTCATGAAACGTCTGACACAATACCGAATTACAAGAATAATCTGCATTAAGGCTATTATTCCACTCTTAACCTTCAGTATAGCAAAATACACATTATTCTGTGACATTGTGAGTGAGATTAGTGTTTTACTCAGGAAATTAAAAGTCTTTAGAAATATTTACCTAAATTGTAATGTATTGAAATTGTACGGGTGCAGTTATGTCAGAGTCCATTGGATGGCACTGTGGAGTTGTCCAGCATGAGTCTCGCTGGCCAAAGGTTTGCGGACAGCAGTTTTTTTGGCAGATTCCTAGGCATCTGCATTAACCATTACCCCTGTAGCAAGATGAGATTGGCGCCAGAGAGTCTGGTTGAGTCCATTCCCATGACCCTGGGGTCATCTGCTAAATGTTGGAGCACGTATCCCAACAAGGGTCAAACTGTTGGAGTAATGATGGGGCACGTATCCCAACAAGTGTCAAACTGTTGGAGTAATGATTATGGTGCCAGATAATCCAGCCAGATAATCCTCTCTGTCTTTTCCGCTTACACCGCTATGACATTGAAGATCATACTACGACGCTACGCAGACCTTGAAGACTGTACGACGATATCGCTACGGTGGTGCTGCTCATATCACGCTTGTAGTACGCTTCTAGAACGATTTTGGCGATGATATGTATATACACACACACACACACACACACACACACACACACACATATTTTGGCTGAAAAAAAACCCTGGTCCGATCCGGGGTCAGAGGCAGTGCCGCAACATCTCTTGTTTGTGACAGACAAAAGGATACAAATACACAAAAGAATTATTTAATTTAGCCTTTGTTATACTGAGGAGTCCCACTGAAATTAAAAAGTATCGGGGGGAATGAAATCACTTCTTTGAGTGTAGTGACAGTTGTAATATTCAGTAACTGATGCTGATGTGCCATCTAGTGATAGAATATTGTAATTGCGTGTATAAATTTGCAGCTCCACGTCCACTGGCGGACACATCTGCACAAAGATACACCGTTGTTCTTCTCGAACACGCCAAATCCAGATAATCCGTGAATCATGAATTAAATTAATATTCTAGTTGAAACGAGTAACTAAGTTGCTCGTGTCAAAGGAACGAAGTGAAAGTAACTTATACCTATCTTTGAAATGTAGGAGAGTATAAGTCCCAGTTAAAAAAAAAAATCTATTTAAATACTGTAACGAAGTACATGTACATGTACAAACTGCTGCCTGATAGATCGTGGTATGATCGGCGTAAGGTCATGGTAGGTCTTCGTAGGATCGTCAGGAACGTAGAGAGATCGTAATGGGAACGTAGTAAGAACGTAGTGGGAGTGTTGTCGGAGCGTACTCAATATGTTCCCCGACCATCAAGCTCATCCACAATTCCGAACAGAAGTTATTCAGCGACCTGCCCAAGGCAGAGAGGTTTGTTGCTTCATTAGAGAAGACTCCCGTGTGAGCCTGAAATGTGTTAAGTTGTTCTGATTTGGCTCTTCATAATGATGGATGTCTTTCTTATTTTGCTTTTGTTTACTTCAGACTCAGATTGCCTGCTAAGCCTGGCTCTAAACTCGGAATTACTTTGTATGTTCGCTGGGCTAATATGTGGCAAAATCGTGCTTTGTTTTCTTGATATGCAGAAAGTGGTCTACTTCTATGTATCTGGGCTACGGGGCATGTTCGCTTGAATACTATTGTTGCTACTCTATTTCATTATTTCATTATCATTATCATTATTATTATTATTATTATTATCCCCCGCCAACACAAAGTGGGAGGGGGATATAGGTTTGACCTCCGTCCGTCCGTCCGTGCGTGCGTCCGTCCGTCCGTGCGTGCGTGCGTGCATCCGTCCGTCCGTCCGTCCGAGATAAAGGGGACAGCTTTACTCAGAAACTACTACAGATACAGTAACCAAATTTGGTGTGTAGCTTCAGACCATAAAGGCCTTGATCGAGTTCGAAAATGAGAAGCGCACAATTGGCGGGGGATGTTGTAGACCATGTCGACTTGTTATTATTACTATTACTAGTCTGCATTACCTGGACTATTTCTTATAATCAATATTGTCCTTGGTGATGGTATCCGTTTTCTTTATTATAATTATCCCCCGCCAACACGAAGTGGGAGGGGGATATAGGTTTGACCTCCGTCCGTCCGTCCGTCCGTCCGTGCGTGCGTGCGTGCGTGCGTCCGTCCGTCCGTCCGTCCGAGATAAAGGGGACAGCTTTACTCAGAAACTACTACAGATACAGTAACCAAATTTGGTGTGTAGCTTCAGGCCATAAAGGCCTTGATCGAGTTCGAAAATGAGAAGCGCACGATTGGCGGGGGATGTTGTTGACCCTGTCGACTTGTTATTATTATTTTTAATATTTGGCAATTATTATTGTTCAACTGTTTTTGTTATTATTGTTGGCATTATTAACATTGTATTATGATCTCAGTGTCAAGTTGTGTAATAGAAGTCTAACCCTATTTAGTCTCAATTTACTTCTGGTTTGATTGTGTACCATTTCATCACTGTTATGTTTATCTGAATGTGGGAACTTAAATGCTATGTAACCATAGCTGCAATCCCGATACTATTTTGCTTTTATTTCTACTTTGATATGGAAAAGGGTAACAGACTTCCCTCCTAGGGTAAGGGAGTCACTGCTACCCTTTAAAGTAGGCTAAATAGAGGTTATTTTTGGAATGGGAGGGGGTAACGGGGTTATCCTGGAATGGTCCAAAATACAATGGGCTTTTTTTGTGCCTCATTTGGGGGGACACTGAGGGGGTGGGTGGGGTTTGTTGTTTTGTTTAACATTTATGGTCCAAATGCTGTTGGTTGTGATTTTTTTCGTAAAATTTTTGATTTGATACCAGCCATTGCAGGTGATTTCAATTGTTACCTAGACCCATTATTAGACAGACTCTCAACAAAAAAGCATTTTACATTATCTACTGTTCAAACTTTGAACGATTTGATTAAAACTAGGAATATGATTGATATCTGGCGCTTACAACATCCTGCAGACAGAGATTTCTCTTTCTATTCTCCCGTTCATAATTCTTATACTAGAATTGATTATTTTTTGGTATCTTCTGGACTGATTTCTAATACTACTAATTCTAAGTATCATAATATTATAATATCAGATCATAGTCCGGTCTCACTCCAATTCCAAAATATTCTGTCTCAACCAAATTACAGTTGGTGTTTCAATCCTCTTCTAGGATTGCAGGTAATGGCCACGGGCTGACAGACAGAGTGACAGAAACAAACACACACACACACACACACAGACATGATCATTGCTTGACCTGGCTCCCCCCTTAGGGGACTCATAAAATACTTTTACAGCTGTAATTAGGGCCCGAGCACCGACCGGTGCCAGGGCCCGGAACGGGTCCTGGCACCGGAGGTGCGAGGAACCTATTGTTTTTGATGGGATTTTTATCAGGGCCCGAGCACCGACCGGTGCCAGGGCCCGGAACGGGTCCTGGCACCGAAGGTGCGAGGAACCTATTGTTTTTGATGGGATTTTTATTCTTCTTCTTCTTCTTCTTCTTTTTATTCTGCTGCGAGAACGCATTTTTGAGGGCTTTGCCATGCACGAAAACTCACAAAAATTTGCCCACAAGTCAGTCGTCGTGAAAATTGCAAAGTATTATTATTTTTGTGCTTGGACATGCCCCGGTGGCTCTATAGCGCCACCAAACGCGGCCATTTTGGAACCCACTTGCTCGGATTCTCACGAAATTTTATAGAGTCATAGTAGTCATCATAAATTTTTTTGAAATTTTTTTCCCTCACAGGAAGTGAGCTATGAGCCATTTCCTGCGTTTTTTCAGATTTTACGAACACATTTTTGAGGGTTTTATCATACTCGAAAACTCACCAAACTTGGCTCATAGACTAGAAATATTACGTTCTGTGATTCGATATCTCATTTGGCACTGAGTGTGACATGGTAGCTCTATAGCGCCCCCTAATACATAATTGCATTTTTGAGGGCCTCAGCATGCTTGAAAACTCACAAAACTTTGCAAACATATTAAGCTGGTCTTACGTTTTACTAGAATTTAGGGTTTACAGATGGATGTGGAAAAATTGCATTACAGCGCCACCTAGAAAATTTCAATGAAGCTGCCCTCGCAGCGTGTTTGACCTACATGTACAAAATTCGGTGGACATCTGTACTATGCCAAGACCTAAAAAAAAAGTCACTAGGTGCCATGACCTAGACTCAACAGGAAGTCCGCCATTTTTAATTGAATTTGCAACTTTTTTTTATTTTTTGCCATTCACAGGCGTCGTACTTTAACGAACTCCTCCTAGAGATTTTATCCGATCAACTTAAAATTTGGCACAGGCCATCTTAAGACCTTTCTTATGTTAAATTGCGAAGCTTTTTTGGATTCATCGAAATTTGTGTCCGTGGCGTTGCAGCGAATTTTGATGTTCCGCCATGAAAATGGAAGTTGCTTTTATGAGCACTTGCTTTGTGAGATTTGCGTGAAACTTTCCAGGCTTAATAATAGTCTACTTCCAAATATACATATATGTTTATATTGGAGTGGGTGTGATCAGGTGGCTCCACAGCGCCCTCTTGACACGGCCTTGTTGATATAAAAGTGCTTGAATGTTCATGAAATTTTGTCTGATCATTAGGGCCCGAGCACCGACCGGTGCCAGGGCCCGGAACGGGTCCTGGCACCGAAGGTGCGAGGAACCTATTGTTTTTGATGGGATTTTTCTTCTTCTTCTTCTTCTTCTTCTTCTTATTCTGCTACGAGAACGCATTTTTGAGGGCTTTGCCATGCACGAAAACTCACAAAAATTTGCCCACACGTCAGTCGTGGTGAAAATTGCAAAGTATTATTATTTTTGTGCTTGGTCATGCCCCGGTGGCTCTATAGCGCCACCAAACACACGGCCATTTTGGAACGCACTTGCTCGGATTCTCACGAAATTTGATAGGGTCATAGAAGTCATCTTATATTTTTTTTTCAATTTTTTGAAATTTTTTTGCCACACAGGAAGTGAGCTATGAGCCATTTCCTGCGTTTTTTCAGATTTTACGAACACATTTTTGAGGGCCTTATCATACTCGAAAAGACACCAAACTTCACTCATAGACTTAAAATATTAAGTTCCTTGATTCGATATCTCATTTGGCACTATGTGTGACATGGTGGCTCTATAGCGCCCCCTAATACATAATTGCATATTTGAGGGCATCAACATGCTCGAAAACTCACAAAACTTTGCAAACACATTAAGCTGGTCATACTATTTACGAGGATATAGGGTTCACAGATAGATGTAGCTAAATTGCATTACAGCGCCACCTAGAAAATTTCAATGAAGCAGCCCTCGCAGCGTGTTTAACCTACATGTACAAAATTCGATGGACATGTGTACTAGGCCAAGACCTAAAAAAAAGTCTCTTGGTGCCATGACCTAGACTCAACAGGAAGTCCGCCATTTTTAATTGAATTTGCAAATTTTTTAAATTTTTTGCCATTCACAGGCATCGTACTTTAACGAACTCCTCCTAGAGATTTTATCCGATCAACGTAAAATTTCGCATATGACATCTTAAGACCTTGGCAATGTTAAATTGCGAAGCTTTTTTTGATTCATCGAACTTTGTATCCGTGGCGTCGCGGCGAATTTTGATGTTCCGCCATGAAACAGGAAGTTGGTTTTACGCACACATGCTTTGTGAGAGTTGCGCGAAGCTTCACAGGCTTGATAATAGTCTACTTCCAAGTATACCCACATGTTGATATTGGATTGGGTGTGGTCAGGTGGCTCCACAGCGCCCTCTTGACACGGCCATGTTGAGATAAAAGTGCTTTAATGTTCATGAAATTTGGTGTGGTCATTTCGTTTGTCATGTCGAGTGATGGTAATTTTTTTGAAGTTTTTTGGCCAAACAGGAAGTGAGCTATGAGCCATTTCCTGCGTTTTTCCAAATTTTAGAAACACATGTTTGGAAGCCTTAGAATACTCAAAATCTTGCAAAAAGTTGCACAAATTATAATTGTCTTATTGTCTTCAATTTTATACATCAATTTACACTAAATTTGGCACAATGGCTCTTTAGCTCCCCCAATCAGATTTTTAAAAGAATTGCCCTTTTGAGGGTCTCAGCATGTTCGAAAACTCACAAAATTTTGTAAATGTATAAACACCATCATTCGTATTACTCTGACAAAAAACTTACAAATCGACATGGCAAAAATGGCATTATAGCGCCCCCTGGAAAATTTCAAATAAGCAGCCCTCGCAGCCCGGTAAACCCACATGTATGAAATTCGTTAGACATGTGGAATATGCCGAGACCTACAAAAAAGTCACTTGGTGCCATGACCTAGACTCAACAGAAAGGCTGCCATTTTTAATTGAAATTGCAACTTTTTTTTTTTTTTTTTTGCCATTCACAGGTGTCGTACTTTAACGAACTCCTCCTAGAGATTTTATCCGATCAACTTAAAATTTGGCATTTAATATCTAAAAACCTTGCTGACGTTAAATTGCGAAGCTTTTTTGATTTCATCGAACGATGCATCCGTGGCGTCATGGCGAATTTTGATGTCCTGCCATGAAACAAGAAGTTGCTTTCAATTCCACATACTTTGTGGGATTTGCCTGAAACTTTCCAAGCTTGATAAAATTGTCCGCCCAAGTATAGATATATGCTTATTTTATATCGAGAGGTGCCAGGTGGCTCCACAGCACCCTCTAGATATGGCCATGTTCAGATAAAAGTGCTTGAAAGTTCATGAAATTTGATATGATCATTGCATTAGTCATTCTCCGCAATTGTTAATTTTTTGAAATTTTTTTGCCAAACAGGAAGTGAGCTATGAGCTATTTCCTGTGTTTTTCCAAATTTTACGAACACACGTTTTAAGGCCTTAGAATGCTCCAAAACTTGCAAAACCATCCAAAAATTAGAACTGTCTTATTCTCTTCAATAAATCCATCAATTGGCACTAAATGGGGCATAATGGCTCTATAGCGCCCCCAATAATATTTATAAAAGAATTGCTCTTTTGAAAGTCTAAACATGCTGGAAAATTTACAAAAATCAAAACACTCATGGAGCGCCGTATTACGATTACTGTGTTGTAGATTTTGTGCACAGGCAAGTCAAAATGGTATCATAGCGCCCTCCAGAAAATTTTTGCACTCCCATCAGGAAACCACATTGTACGCGGTCGAGCTGTGTCCAATGGCTCTGAATGGACACCTGCAGCCATCAAGATCTTGCTGCCACCCTAATGTGCACAGGGGGGGCGAGGGCCCTTTCAACGCTGCTTGCAGCTTTAATTGCATTTGTTTTTTTGGGCTATGCTGATTTTTTTGAAATTTTTCGGCCAAACAGGAAGTGAGCTATGAGCCATTTCCTGCGTTATTCCAAATTTTACGAACACACATTTGAAGGCCTTAGCATACTCGAAAACTTGCAAAACTTGCAAAAATTATACTTTTCTGATTGTCTTCAATTTGAGGCAGAAATTGGCAGTAATTGTGGCATAATGGCCCAATAGCGCCCCCAATCAGATTTTCGAAAGAATTGCCCTTTTGAGGGTCTCAACATGCTCAAAAACTCACAAAATTTTGTACAATTCTAAAGACCATCATTCCTATTACACTGATAAAAAATTTACATATAGGCCTGGCAAAAATGGCATTATAGCGCCACCTGGAAAATTTCAAATAAGCAGCCCTTGCATCGTGGTTGACCTGCATATATGAACTTCGGTGGACATGTGGAATATCTTGAGACCTAAAAAAAAGTCTCTTGGAGCCATGACCTAGACCCAACAGGAAGTTTGCCATTTTTAATTGAAATTTCAACTTTTTTAGATTTTTCGCCATTCGCAGGTGTCGTACTTTAACAAACTCCTCCTAGAGATTTTATCCGATCAACTTAAAATTTCGCATATGACGTCTAAAGACTTTGTCGATGTTAAATTGCGAAGCTTTGTTGTATCAATCGAACTATGTATCTGTGGCGTCGCGGCGAATTTCGATGTTCCGCCCTGAAACAGGTAGTTGGTTTTACGCGCACATGCTTTGTGAGATTTGCGCGAAACTTCAAAGGCTTGATAAGAGTCTACTTTCAAGTATACCTATATGTTGATATTCGATTGGGTGTGGTCAGGTGGCTCCACAGTGCCCTCTTGACACGGCCATATTGAGATAAAAGTGCTTGATTGTTCATGAAATTTAGTGTGATCATTGCATGTGTCATGTCAGGGAATGATAATTTTTTTGAAATTTTTTGGCCAAACAGGAAGTGAGCTATGAGCCATTTCCTGTGTTTTTCCAAATTTTAAAAACACATGTTTGGAAGCCTTAGAATACTCGAAATCTTGCAAAAAGTTGCACAAATTTTAATTGCCTTATTGTCTTCAATTTTATATATCAATTTACACTAAATTAGGTACAATGGCTCTTTAGCGCCCCCAATCAGATTTTTGAAAGAATTGCCCTTTTAAGGGTCTCACCATGTTCAAAAACTCACAAAATTCTTTAAATGGATAAAGACCATCATTTGTATTACTTTGACAGGAAACTTACTTATAGGCATGGCAAAAATTTAAGTATAGCGCCCCCTGGAAAATTTCAAATAAGCAGCCCTCGCAGCCTGGTAAACCTACATCTATGAAATTTGGTATACATGTGGAATATGCCGAGACCTGAAAAAAAGTCTCTTGGTGCCATGACCTAGACTCAGCAGGAAGTCCGCCATTTTTAATTGAAATTGCAACTTTTTTGGATTTTTCGCCATTCACAAGTGTTGTACTTTCACTAACTCCTCCGAGAGGTTTTATCCGATCAACTTACAATTTGGCAACTGATATTAGGAGACATTGCCGATGTTAAATTGCGAAGCTTTTTTGGATTCATTGAACGATGAATCCAAGGCGACGCGGCGAATTTCGATGTTCCGCCATGAAACAGGAAGTTGGTTTTACTCCAACATACTTGGTGGGATTTGCCTGAAACTTTCCAAGCTTCATAAAAGTGTCCTCCCAAATATAAATTAATGCTGATATTGGATCAGGAGGTGCCAGGTGGCTCCTCAGCGCCCTCTAGATATGGCCATGTTAAGATAAAAGTGCTTGAATGTTCATGAAATTTGGTGTGATCATTGCATTAGTCATTCCGGGCAAGGGTTAATTTTCTAAAAATTTTTGGCCAAACATGAAGTGAGCTATGAGCTATTTCCTGAGTTTTTCCAAATTCTACGAAAACACGTTTAAAGGCCTTAGATTGCTCCAAAACTTGCAAAACCCCACAAATTATAAATGTCTTCTTCTCTTCAAAGTCATCCATAAATTGGCACTAAATGTGGCATAATGGCTCTACAGCGCCTCCAATCAGATATATAGAAGAATTGCTCTTCTGAAGGTCTAAACATGCTGGAAAATTAACAAAAATCAACACACTCATGGAGCTCGGTATTACGATTACTCGGTTGTAAATTGTGCACAGGCATGTCAAAATGGTACCATAGCGTCCTCTAGAAAATTTTTGCACTCCCCTCAGGATACCACATTGTATGCAGTCCAGCAGTGTCCACTGGCTGTGAATGGACACCTGCACCCATCAAGATCTTGGTGCCACCCCAACGTGCACGAAGGGGGCGAGGGCCCTTTCAACGCTGCTTGCAGCTTTAATTATTCTTCTTCTTCTTCTTCTTCTTCTTTTTATTCTGCTGCGAGAACGCATTTTTGAGGGCTTTGCCATGCACGAAAACTCACAAAAATTTGCCCACACGTCAGTCGTCGTGAAAATTGCAAAGTATTATTATTTTTGTGCTTGGACATGCCCCGGTGGCTCTATAGCGCCACCAAACACGCGGCCATTTTGGAACGCACTTGCTCGGATTCTCACGAAATTTTATAGAGTCATAGTAGTCATCATAAATTTTTTTGAAATTTTTTTGCCTCACAGGAAGTGAGCTATGAGCCATTTCCTGCGTTTTTTCAGATTTTACGAACACATTTTTGAGGGTTTTATCATACTCGAAAACTCACCAAACTTGGCTCATGGACTACAATATTACGTTCTTTGATTCGATATCTCATTTGGCACTGGGTGTGACATGGTAGCTCTATAGCGCCCCCTAATACATAATTGCATTTTTGAGGGCCTCAGCATGCTTGAAAACTCACAAAACTTTGCAAACATATTAAGCTGGTCTTAGTTTTTACTAGGATTTACGGTTTACAGATGGATGTGGCAAAATTGCATTACAGCGCCACCTAGAAAATTTCAATGAAGCAGCCCTCGCAGCGTGTTTGACCTACATGTACAAAATTCGGTGGACATGTGTACTATGCCAAGACCTAAAAAAAAGTCTCTAGGTGCCATTACCTAGACTCCACAGGAAGTCCGCCATTTTTAATTGAATTTGCAAATTTTTTAAATTTTTTGCCATTCACAGGCTTCGTACTTTAACGAACTCCTCCTAGAGATTTTATCCGATCAACTTAAAATTTTGAATTTAACATCTTAAGACCTTCTCGATGATAAATTGCGAAGCTTTTTTGGATTCATCGAACTTTGTATCCGTGGTATCGCGGCGAATTTCGATGTTCCGCCATGAAACAGGAAGTTGGTTTTACGCGCACATGCTTTGTGAAATTTGCGTGAAACTTTACAGGCTTTATAGGAGTCCACTTCCAAGTAGACCTATATGTTGATATTCGATTGGGTGTGGTCAGGTGGCTCCACAGCGCCCTCTTGAAACGGCCATGTTGAGATAAAAGTGCTTGAATGTTCATGAAATTTGGTGTGATCATTGCTTTGTTCATGTCGGGTTATATTAATTTTTTTGAAATTTTTTGGCTAAACAGGAAGTGAGCTATGCACCATTTCCTGCGTTTTTCCAAATTTTATAAACACATGTTTGGATGCTTAAGAATACTCGAAATCTTGCAAAAAGTTGCACAAATTATAATTGTCTTATTATCTTCAATTTTATATATCAATTTACACTAAATTTGGCACAATGGCTCTATAGCGCTCCCAATCAGATTTTTAAAAGAATTGCCATTTTGAGGGTCTCAGCATGTTCTAAAACTCACAAAATTTTTGTAAATGTATAAAGACCATCATTCGTATTACTCTGACAAAAAACTTATATCTAGACATGGCAAGAATGTCACTGTAGCGCCCCCTGGAAAATTTTAAATAAGCAGCCCTCGCAGCCTGGTAAACCTACATGTATGAAATTCAGTAGACGTTAGGAATATGACGAGACCTACAAAAAAGACTCTTGGTGCCATGACCTAGACTCAACAGGAAGTCCGCCATTTTTAATTGAAATTGCAACTTTTTTGGATTTTTCGCCATTCACAGGTGTCGTACTTTAACAAACTCCTCCTAGAGATTTCATCCGAACAACTTGAAATTTGGCTAATAGTATCTCAAGACATTGCCGATGTTAAATTGCGAAGCTTTTTTGGATTCATCAAATTTTGTTTCCATGGCGTTCCAGCAAATTTCGATGTCCCGCCATGAAACAGGAAGTTGGTTTTACTCCCACAGACTTCATGGGTTTTCCCTGAAACTGTCCAAGCTTGATAAAATGGTCCTCCCAAGTATCAATATATGCTAATATTAGATCAATTGTGGCCAGAAGGCTCCACAGCGCCCTCTAGATACGGCCATGTTAAGATAAATATGCTTGAATGTTCATGAAATTTGGTGTGATCATTGCATTAGTCATTCTGGGTTATGGTTTATTACTTTGGCCAAACAGGTATGAGCTATTAGCTATTTCCTGCGTTTTTCCAAATTTCACGAACATACGTTTGAAGGCCTTAGAATACTCCAAAGCTTGCAGAACCATGCACAATTTATAATTGTCTTATTCTCTTCAATGTCATCCATCAATTGGCACTAAATGTGGCGTAATGGCTCGATAGCGCCCCCAATCAGATTTTTAAAAGAAATCTCTTTTGTGGGTCTAAACGTGCTGTAAAAATTACAAAAATCAACATGCTCAAGGAGCCTGGTATTACAATTACTATGCTGGATATTTAGCGCACGGGCATGTCAAAATGATATCAAAGCACCCCTCCAGAAAATTTTTGCACTCTCCACAGGAAACCACATTGTTCACAGTCTAGCTGTGTCCAATGGCTGTGAATGCACACCTGCACCCATCAAGATTTTGCTGCCTCCCCAACGTGCAAGAGGGGTGCGAGGGCCCTTTCAACGCTGCTTGCAGCTTTAATTGCACTTCCTTTCTCTGCCTGGAGATATTAATATTCAGCAATAAACATTTAATTCAGTACATTAATTTAAAATGTCATAACATCAATAAAAAAATCAAAATAACATTTATTATGTGAAGTGAATTATTTATATTTGCAAGACAATAAGACAGAACATTTCTGCTTGGCAAATCGATGAGAGTACTACTGTTTTCTATGCTACATGAACGTGTCAACATCAAGAAGGAACTTCGGTTTTTAATTGCGTGCCGTGCTCGAGAGAGAGCGTTGGGAAGGACGGTTGAAGACCGTTCATCGGTCTCTATGGAGCTTGAGCGCGTGCAGCACTTATCAGTCAGCTTCACAACGCATCAGGTGAGGCCAATCTACAGTAACGGTAATGTTTGGGATTTTGAGGTCTTTTACCGCAATGGCTATTTTATTTCCCCATATGTGAAAAGTCAGTCATTAATATTTTGTAACTGAGGCTTAAACCCCTTTATGGCTTTCTAATGTAACAAGCTAGAGGCATTAGTTTAGATGTACTTGCGCAACTTCAGGCGAACGTAACGTTAGCTAACGTTAGCTCGCTAGCTAGCAAGCTCGTCAATCGAAATTCAAAAGTGGCTAATGTTCAACGTCAAGTAAACTGGCCGGTAGCTTGCTCAGAGGCAGAGGCGTAGCTAGAAATGGGAATTGGGGCGGCACAGACACGTCCCTTTATGACAATTGGGATAGTCCTGGCTAGTTCTTAATTATTTTTCTTTATTGACGTGTTTCCAATTATCGTACTTGGCAACTGAAGACACGGTTTCTATCTGTACGCGATCTAACAGCGATGAAATCATGGGGTAAATTCCGTAGAACTGATCATTGGGGTGGACAAAACATCCGTTTCAAACAATTATTAGTCCTGACCTGTTCTCAGTCATTTTCATGATTAACAAAATGTTCACTCCGAGAGCACTCCACACTTAACAGGTGTGTTGCTTGTTCTCCCCGATTAGGTAAGACGACAATCATTCATCTGGACGCGTTTGCTTAATTTCAATCAACGTTATTCAAAATTTCTCTCGGTATTGAGTGAAAAAAGTGGCACTTGGCAGTGAATTGGGCTATAAAAAGCATGCGGCTCAAAATATTTGACGTTGATTTAAATTCAGCAAATAGCATCCAGATGAATGATTGTTATCCTACCTAATCGGGGAGAACAAGCAGCACCTGCTAACTGTGGAGTGCTCTCGGAGTTAACCTTTCGTTAATCATGAAAATGACTGAGAACAGGTCAGGACTAATAATTGTTTGAAACGGATGTTTTGTCCACCCCAATGCTCAGTTCTACTGAATTTACCCCATGATTTCATCGCTGTTGAAACCGTGTCTTCAGTTGCCAATTACGATAATTGGAAAACACGTCAATAAAGAAAAATAATTGAGAACTAGCCATGACTATCCAAATTGTCATAAAGGGACGTGTCTGTGCCGCCCCAATTCCCTGTTCTAGCTACCCCTCTGAGTAGCGTAATTGAAAGTCTGCAGTTTGGCTTTACAGAGCTAGTTTATCAATATTGTTGACTGGACGCAGTGTTTCCCATACGTTCATTTATGTGTGGCGCACCGCCACAAATAAATTCTATCCGCCACAAATAGATTTTTCCGCTTTCGGCTCGACCTCGCTTATAAAAACACTAGCTACTACCCGCTACCCGGAGTGAAATTGCCATTTTTTTTTTTTTTTGCTAGCATGACCGTTTTTCTAAAATCGGGCGACGTCAAGTCCGTAGTGTTAACGTTCAAATTAGTTGAGCAGCAGCTAGCGCTTAAAGTCCACTTCCAATCATTCTTTTTAGCCATTTAAAGCTTCTCGGTGGTCTTTAAACATAGGCGGATTTAGACGCGCGCCCCCCTTATTTCTGCAGACTGACTTTTCGAAGACAGCCTTTTTCGCACATTACACGCAGCTCGAAAAATTTCCATGCCGAAAAACTGAAAAATCAAAAAGAGTTGCGTCCTAATGCACTTTGTAATGGTCAGAGGTGTATAGTAACGAACAGTAGCCTACTTAAGTAGTTTTTTTTTTTTTTTGAGGATTTGTACTTTACTTGAGTTTGGACTTTTACTACTTTTACTCTACAACATTTAAAAGGAAAAAATATACTTTCACTTCGTTACGCTGACACTGGCCACTTCGTTACTCGTCACAAATTAAAAATGTAATTCATCGTAAGGATTATCTGGATTTGGCGTGTTCAAGAACAACGGCGCTCAGCATGGTATCTTTGTACAGATGTTGATGTCGGCGGACATGAAGCTGTAAATTTATGCAGGCAGTTACAATATTATGTCGCTAGATGGCACACCAGGATCAGTTATTGAATATTCACAAGCAAGTCAAGCTGAAACACGGTTTTATGGAGGAGTTCGCCCCTAATTTAAATGCAGGATTTCTACTTTTATTAAAGCATTTATATTGTGATATTTACACTTTGTTAATCCTCAGAGTATTTATTGCACTACAGTTAAAATGTATCTGTACATAGCATTTGGAATCAAACTCTGCTCACCGATTTTTCATCTACGGAGCCCCCCTGGTGTCAGTCAAGGAAAAAAAAAAAAGCCATGCACTAAACTGAGGGAACAGATTACTAAACTGGGGGAACAGATTGCTAAACTGCGCACAGTTTACGAAACTGAGGGAACAGATTACTAAACTGAGGGAACAAATTGCTAAACTGTGCGCACAGTTTACTAAACTGAGGGAACAGATTGCTAAACTGAGGGAACAGATTACTAAACTGAGGGAACAGATTGCTAAACTGTGCACACAGTTTACTAAACTGAGGGAACAGATTGCTTAACTGAGGGAACAGTTTACTAAATTGAAGGAACAGATTGCTAAACTGTGCATGCAGTTTACTAAACTGAGGGAACAGATTACTAAACTCCTGAACCATGTTATGTTCAAAACTGATCTGAACAATTTCTTTATTTTATTTTCATTTAATTCTCTTCTCTCTTTTTTTTCCTGGGAAAGACAGCATTTAGGGCTAGTTTACTTTCGTCTACTCGCTAAAATGGTGTCTACTAAGGGTATCTAAAGTGGCAGAAGAGTGCCTAATTTCATGTGTGTTATAATATTTGACCGCACAGCGTCATTTGAAGTTTGAAGTTAATTTCAACATGCATCTTTCTCAGCGGAGATTTGGCCTATTGGAACCTGCAATATACCAACTTTGCGCTTCTGGCTCTAAAATGAGATTGGAGACGGCAGATGGCATTCTCATTGGTTTATCATGTTGTGCCCTAAACACAAATATTACGTAATTAGCCTTAAGACCAACCCTTTTTAGCTTTATGTTGGGTGCAAGGGTATGCATATGCTTAACATGAATAGCCTAACAGTGTCCTCGTATCTCCCCTAAGCAACTTGCGCTTCATGTTTAAACTTGGGTTTCAGATCATTAAAATAGAGCCCTTGGACTGATTGAGCATTGAACTTTCGGGGGCAATTTATCTAACATATCTTCGGGTTCAGGCTAACTTCTGTCTTTTCACCCCTTCCTTTTCTGTTGCCATCAATTTACCCTGCATTGTTAAACTAGAAACAGTCGGTCGAGGGCGACCGCATATGTGGCCCCCCGCCTGAGAAATTATTAGCAAGTCAACTGCGAGGACAACAAGCTAATCGAGCCAAATCTGGCTAATCGAGCCAAATAAATAATAATATATAATAATAATAATAATAATAATAAATTTGATTCATTTTTTCAACTTCAAACTAAACATAATCTTCCCCAATCACATTTTTTCCGCTATCTTCAGGTTAGACATTTTATACGAGAGTGCATCCCTCTCTTTATGACGAAACCTAAGAGTCACCCTTTCAATGACCTTCTACTTAATGTGCCAAATTCTAAAAACCCTGTTTCTAAATTTGTCGATATTTTTTCAGTTTCAGTCGATACCAGTCATCTTAGGGAGGTCTGGGCAACGGAGCTAGATGTTTCAGTATCTAACAAACTCTGGGAGGAATGTTTGGCTGCAATACAGAGCTGTTCTGTTAATTCAAGATATAGATTAATTCAATTCAAAGTCCTGCACAGACTACATTATTCTAAAGTTAAACTGCATAAGATGTACCCATCAATATCTCCTATGTGCAATAGGTGCTGTACGGCTGATGGTTCACTCTCTCATCTTTTCTGGCATTGCCCAAAGCTAGAGAGTTTTTGGAGTGATATATTTCATTGGTTTTCCAAACAGCTGGAAAGGAACATTCCCCCAGATTGTGTGCTGGCATTATAATAATGGGGTCTGGCTACAGCGCCAGCACTGGACCTCTGCCCCAGGCCTCACGTGATGACGTCTTTCACGTTCCGCTTTTAAATGGCCTGAGACGTGCCGAGCGGATGCTGCAGCCCTAATATCTTAGTGGTCACAATATATCTGACTCCATATCAAATTTAGGATACAAAACTGTAGTCGCAATCATTTGCGGTTATCATGCGTTTGCATGAGTATGTTCGGATTTTAATTCGTCAATTTATTACCCAATTTGGAGCTCCGTTGTGCATCGGACTCATAACAGGTATAACCTTACTCCGCCGGACCAAAACCATCTGAACAACCCAATCCGGCGAAAGAACTCTGAGGCTGGCGGCCTATTAAGCGCAGTAATTTGACATAGGAATACATTATGACTAGGGATTACCGGGGCCCAGAGCGAGCAACTACAAAGGCATAACGGAAATACATCGTTCAGAGGCCTTGCGTCTTTTAAGATTTCCGCCTAAAAATATAAACGGAATTTTGCTCGAAGCCAATATTAATAGCACCATACACAGCATGGAAAATCCACCTTATAACACAGATGCCAAGCGCGTTGATCAGGCACGCAATTACGGACTACGTTACTCGATTGAGAGCCAGGATTCCGAAAACCGGAAATTATATGTTTGTTTAAAGTCAGAAACACACAACAGATGCGAATATCAATTTATTTCGCCAGGCAGGCACAAGCTTAAATCGCAAGACCTAATTACATCGTTACAGAAAAGAGAAAAGAAGTCAATTCATACCTGGCGCAGCCCAAAACTACACATATACACAACGTATATGGGGAAGGATGAATACAAGCTTCCCCGACTTCTCTGTTTCCCCCTCTTTTATGCCCAATCTCTAGACTGCGTCCTATGGCGGGGTCATCGGTCGTTTTGGGTCATTTGAGCCAAGAATGCTCCCCCATTTCGGAGGGGCTGTGGGAGGAGACATGACCACAAGGAAAACTGAAGCATATTCTTCCCTTAAAGTTATTGAAAGAGAGTATGGCACAAGTCCAATTCCTTCGAAATATTCCCTATGAATATTCCTTTCTCTGCCTGGAGATATTAATATTAAGCAATAAACATTTAATTTAGTACATTAATTTAAAATGTCATAACATCAATAAAAAAATCAAAATAACATTTATTATGTGAAGTGAATTATTTATATTTGCAAGACAATAAGACGGAACATTTCTGCTTGGCAAATCGATGAGAGTACTACTGTTTTCTATGCTACATGAACGTGTCAACATCAAGAAGGAACTTCGGTTTTTAATTGCGTGCCGTGCTCGAGAGAGAGCGTTGGGAAGGACGGTTGAAGACCGTTCATCGGTCTCTATGGAGCTTGAGCGCGTGCAGCACTTATCAGTCAGCTTCACAACGCATCAGGTGAGGCCAATCTACAGTAACGGTAATGTTTGGGATTTTGAGGTCTTTTACCGCAATGGCTATTTTATTTCCCCATATGTGAAAAGTCAGTCATTAATATTTTGTAACTGAGGCTTAAACCCCTTTATGGCTTTCTAATGTAACAAGCTAGAGGCATTAGTTTAGATGTACTTGCGCAACTTCAGGCGAACGTAACGTTAGCTAACGTTAGCTCGCTAGCTAGCAAGCTCGTCAATCGAAATTCAAAAGTGGCTAATGTTCAACGTCAAGTAAACTGGCCGGTAGCTTGCTCAGAGGCAGAGGCGTAGCTAGAAATGGGAATTGGGGCGGCACAGACACGTCCCTTTATGACAATTAGGATAGTCCTGGCTAGTTCTCAATTATTTTTCTTTATTGACGTGTTTTCCAATTATCGTACTTGGCAACTGAAGACACGGTTTCTATCTATACGCGATCTAACAGCGATGAAATCCTGGGGTAAATTCCGTAGAACTGAGCATTGGGGTGGACAGAACATCCGTTTCAAACAATTATTAGTCCTGACCTGTTCTCAGTCATTTTCATGATTAACAAAATGTTCACTCCGAGAGCACTCCACACTTCACAGGTGTGTTGCTTGTTCTCTCCGGTTAGGTAAGACGACAATCATTCATCTGGACGCGTTTGCTTAATTTCAATCAACGTTATTCAAAATTTCTCTCGGTATTGAGTGAAAAAAGTGGCACTTGGCAGTGAATTGGGCTATAAAAAGCATGCGGCTCAAAATATTTGACGTTGATTTAAATTCAGCAAATAGCATCCAGATGAATGATTGTTATCCTACCTAATCGGGGAGAACAAGCAGCACCTGCTAACTGTGGAGTGCTCTCGGAGTTAACCTTTCGTTAATCATGAAAATGACTGAGAACAGGTCAGGACTAATAATTGTTTGAAACGGATGTTTTGTCCACCCCAATGCTCAGTTCTACTGAATTTACCCCATGATTTCATCGCTGTTAGATCGCGTATAGATAGAAACCGTGTCTTCAGTTGCCAATTACGATAATTGGAAAACACGTCAATAAAGAAAAATAATTGAGAACTAGCCAGGACTATCCAAATTGTCATAAAGGGACGTGTCTGTGCCGCCCCAATTCCCTGTTCTAGCTACCCCTCTGAGTAGCGTAATTGAAAGTCTGCAGTTTGGCTTTACAGAGCTAGTTTATCAATATTGTTGACTGGACGCAGTGTTTCCCATACGTTCATTTATGTGTGGCGCACCGCCACAAATAAATTCTATCCGCCACAAATAGATTTTTCCGCTTTCGGCTCGACCTCGCTTATAAAAACACTAGCTACTACCCGCTACCCGGAGTGAAATTGCCATTTTTTTTTTTTTTGCTAGCATGACCGTTTTTCAAAAATCGGGCGACGTCAAGTCCGTAGTGTTAACGTTCAAATTAGTTGAGCAGCAGCTAGCGCTTAAAGTCCACTTCCAATCATTCTTTTTAGCCATTTAAAGCTTCTCGGTGGTCTTTAAACATAGGCGGATTTAGACGCGCCCCCCCCTTATTTCTGCAGACTGACTTTTCGAAGACAGCCTTTTTCGCACATTACACGCAGCTCGAAAAATTTCCATGCCGAAAAACTGAAAAATCAAAAAGAGTTGCGTCCTAACGCACTTTGTAATGGTCAGAGGTGTATAGTAACGAACAGTAGCCTACTTAAGTAGTTTTTTTTTTTTTTTGAGGATTTGTACTTTACTTGAGTTTGGACTTTTACTACTTTTACTCTACAACATTTAAAAGGAAAAAATATACTTTCACTTCGTTACGCTGACACTGGCCACTTCGTTACTCGTCACAAATTAAAAATGTAATTCATCGTAAGGATTATCTGGATTTGGCGTGTTCAAGAACAACTGCGCTCAGCATGGTATCTTTGTACAGATGTTGATGTCGGCGGACATGAAGCTGTAAATTTATGCAGGCAGTTACAATATTATGTCGCTAGATGGCACACCAGGATCAGTTATTGAATATTCACAAGCAAGTCAAGCTGAAACACGGTTTTATGGAGGAGTTCGCCCCTAATTTAAATGCAGGATTTCTACTTTTATTAAAGCATTTATATTGTGATATTTACACTTTGTTAATCCTCAGAGTATTTATTGCACTACAGTTAAAATGTATCTGTACATAGCATTTGGAATCAAACTCTGCTCACCGATTTTTCATCTACGGAGCCCCCCTGGTGTCAGTCAAGGAAAAAAAAAAAAGCCATGCACTAAACTGAGGGAACAGATTACTAAACTGGGGGAACAGATTGCTAAACTGCGCACAGTTTACGAAACTGAGGGAACAGATTACTAAACTGAGGGAACAGATTGCTAAACTGTGCGCACAGTTTACTAAACTGAGGGAACAGATTGCTAAACTGAGGGAACAGATTACTAAACTGAGGGAACAGATTGCTAAACTGTGCACACAGTTTACTAAACTGAGGGAACAGATTGCTTAACTGAGGGAACAGTTTACTAAATTGAAGGAACAGATTGCTAAACTGTGCATGCAGTTTACTAAACTGAGGGAACAGATTACTAAACTCCTGAACCATGTTATGTTCAAAACTGATCTGAACAATTTCTTTATTTTATTTTCATTTAATTCTCTTCTCTCTTTTTTTTCCTGGGAAAGACAGCATTTAGGGCTAGTTTACTTTCGTCTACTCGCTAAAATGGTGTCAACTACGGGTATCTAAAGTGGCAGAAGAGTGCCTAATTTCATGTGTGTTACAATATTTGACCGCACAGCGTCATTTGAAGTTTGAAGTTAATTTCAACATGCATCTTTCTCAGCGGAGATTTGGCCTATTGGAACCTGCAATATACCAACTTTGCGCTTCTGGCTCTAAAATGAGATTGGAGACGGCAGATGGCATTCTCATTGGTTTATCATGTTGTGCCCTAAACACAAATATTACGTAATTAGCCTTAAGACCAACCCTTTTTAGCTTTATGTTGGGTGCAAGGGTATGCATATGCTTAACATGAATAGCCTAACAGTGTCCTCGTATCTCCCCTAAGCAACTTGCGCTTCATGTTTAAACTTGGGTTTCAGATCATTAAAATAGAGCCCTTGGACTGATTGAGCATTGAACTTTCGGGGGCAATTTATCTAACATATCTTCGGGTTCAGGCTAACTTCTGTCTTTTCACCCCTTCCTTTTCTGTTGCCATCAATTTACCCTGCATTGTTAAACTAGAAACAGTCGGTCGAGGGCGACCGCATATGTGGCCCCCCGCCTGAGAAATTATTAGCAAGTCAACTGCGAGGACAACAAGCTAATCGAGCCAAATCTGGCTAATCGAGCCAAATAAATAATAATAATAATAATAATAATAATAATAAATTTGATTCATTTTTTCAACTTCAAACTAAACATAATCTTCCCCAATCACATTTTTTCCGCTATCTTCAGGTTAGACATTTTATACGAGAGTGCATCCCTCTCTTTATGACGAAACCTAAGAGTCACCCTTTCAATGACCTTCTACTTAATGTGCCAAATTCTAAAAACCCTGTTTCTAAATTTGTCGATATTTTTTCAGTTTCAGTCGATACCAGTCATCTTAGGGAGGTCTGGGCAACGGAGCTAGATGTTTCAGTATCTAACAAACTCTGGGAGGAATGTTTGGCTGCAATACAGAGCTGTTCTGTTAATTCAAGATATAGATTAATTCAATTCAAAGTCCTGCACAGACTACATTATTCTAAAGTTAAACTGCATAAGATGTACCCATCAATATCTCCTATGTGCAATAGGTGCTGTACGGCTGATGGTTCACTCTCTCATCTTTTCTGGCATTGCCCAAAGCTAGAGAGTTTTTGGAGTGATATATTTCATTGGTTTTCCAAACAGCTGGAAAGGAACATTCCCCCAGATTGTGTGCTGGCATTATAATAATGGGGTCTGGCTACAGCGCCAGCACTGGACCTCTGCCCCAGGCCTCACGTGATGACGTCTTTCACGTTCCGCTTTTAAATGGCCTGAGACGTGCCGAGCGGATGCTGCAGCCCTAATATCTTAGTGGTCACAATATATCTGACTCCATATCAAATTTAGGATACAAAACTGTAGTCGCAATCATTTGCGGTTATCATGCGTTTGCATGAGTATGTTCGGATTTTAATTCGTCAATTTATTACCCAATTTGGAGCTCCGTTGTGCATCGGACTCATAACAGGTATAACCTTACTCCGCCGGACCAAAACCATCTGAACAACCCAATCCGGCGAAAGAACTCTGAGGCTGGCGGCCTATTAAGCGCAGTAATTTGACATAGGAATACATTATGACTAGGGATTACCGGGGCCCAGAGCGAGCAACTACAAAGGCATAACGGAAATACATCGTTCAGAGGCCTTGCGTCTTTTAAGATTTCCGCCTAAAAATATAAACGGAATTTTGCTCGAAGCCAATATTAATAGCACCATACACAGCATGGAAAATCCACCTTATAACACAGATGCCAAGCGCGTTGATCAGGCACGCAATTACGGACTACGTTACTCGATTGAGAGCCAGGATTCCGAAAACCGGAAATTATATGTTTGTTTAAAGTCAGAAACACACAACAGATGCGAATATCAATTTATTTCGCCAGGCAGGCACAAGCTTAAATCGCAAGACCTAATTACATCGTTACAGAAAAGAGAAAAGAAGTCAATTCATACCTGGCGCAGCCCAAAACTACACATATACACAACGTATATGGGGAAGGATGAATACAAGCTTCCCCGACTTCTCTGTTTCCCCCTCTTTTATGCCCAATCTCTAGACTGCGTCCTATGGCGGGGTCATCGGTCGTTTTGGGTCATTTGAGCCAAGAATGCTCCCCCATTTCGGAGGGGCTGTGGGAGGAGACATGACCACAAGGAAAACTGAAGCATATTCTTCCCTTAAAGTTATTGAAAGAGAGTATGGCACAAGTCCAATTCCTTCGAAATATTCCCTATGAATATTCCTTTCTCTGCCTGGAGATATTAATATTAAGCAATAAACATTTAATTTAGTACATTAATTTAAAATGTCATAACATCAATAAAAAAATCAAAATAACATTTATTATGTGAAGTGAATTATTTATATTTGCAAGACAATAAGACGGAACATTTCTGCTTGGCAAATCGATGAGAGTACTACTGTTTTCTATGCTACATGAACGTGTCAACATCAAGAAGGAACTTCGGTTTTTAATTGCGTGCCGTGCTCGAGAGAGAGCGTTGGGAAGGACGGTTGAAGACCGTTCATCGGTCTCTATGGAGCTTGAGCGCGTGCAGCACTTATCAGTCAGCTTCACAACGCATCAGGTGAGGCCAATCTACAGTAACGGTAATGTTTGGGATTTTGAGGTCTTTTACCGCAATGGCTATTTTATTTCCCCATATGTGAAAAGTCAGTCATTAATATTTTGTAACTGAGGCTTAAACCCCTTTATGGCTTTCTAATGTAACAAGCTAGAGGCATTAGTTTAGATGTACTTGCGCAACTTCAGGCGAACGTAACGTTAGCTAACGTTAGCTCGCTAGCTAGCAAGCTCGTCAATCGAAATTCAAAAGTGGCTAATGTTCAACGTCAAGTAAACTGGCCGGTAGCTTGCTCAGAGGCAGAGGCGTAGCTAGAAATGGGAATTGGGGCGGCACAGACACGTCCCTTTATGACAATTAGGATAGTCCTGGCTAGTTCTCAATTATTTTTCTTTATTGACGTGTTTTCCAATTATCGTACTTGGCAACTGAAGACACGGTTTCTATCTATACGCGATCTAACAGCGATGAAATCCTGGGGTAAATTCCGTAGAACTGAGCATTGGGGTGGACAGAACATCCGTTTCAAACAATTATTAGTCCTGACCTGTTCTCAGTCATTTTCATGATTAACAAAATGTTCACTCCGAGAGCACTCCACACTTAATAGGTGTGTTGCTTGTTCTCTCCGGTTAGGTAAGACGACAATCATTCATCTGGACGCGTTTGCTTAATTTCAATCAACGTTATTCAAAATTTCTCTCGGTATTGAGTGAAAAAAGTGGCACTTGGCAGTGAATTGGGCTATAAAAAGCATGCGGCTCAAAATATTTGACGTTGATTTAAATTCAGCAAATAGCATCCAGATGAATGATTGTTATCCTACCTAATCGGGGAGAACAAGCAGCACCTGCTAACTGTGGAGTGCTCTCGGAGTTAACCTTTCGTTAATCATGAAAATGACTGAGAACAGGTCAGGACTAATAATTGTTTGTAACGGATGTTTTGTCCACCCCAATGCTCAGTTCTACTGAATTTACCCCATGATTTCATCGCTGTTAGATCGCGTATAGATAGAAACCGTGTCTTCAGTTGCCACTTACGATAATTGGAAAACACGTCAATAAAGAAAAATAATTGAGAACTAGCCAGGACTATCCAAATTGTCATAAAGGGACGTGTCTGTGACGCCCCAATTCCCTGTTCTAGCTACCCCTCTGAGTAGCGTAATTGAAAGTCTGCAGTTTGGCTTTACAGAGCTAGTTTATCAATATTGTTGACTGGACGCAGTGTTTCCCATACGTTCATTTATGTGTGGCGCACCGCCACAAATAAATTCTATCCGCCACAAATAGATTTTTCCGCTTTCGGCTCGACCTCGCTTATAAAAACACTAGCTACTACCCGCTACCCGGAGTGAAATTGCCATTTTTTTTTTTTTTGCTAGCATGACCGTTTTTCAAAAATCGGGCGACGTCAAGTCCGTAGTGTTAACGTTCAAATTAGTTGAGCAGCAGCTAGCGCTTAAAGTCCACTTCCAATCATTCTTTTTAGCCATTTAAAGCTTCTCGGTGGTCTTTAAACATAGGCGGATTTAGACGCGCGCCCCCCTTATTTCTGCAGACTGACTTTTCGAAGACAGCCTTTTTCGCACATTACACGCAGCTCGAAAAATTTCCATGCCGAAAAACTGAAAAATCAAAAAGAGTTGCGTCCTAACGCACTTTGTAATGGTCAGAGGTGTATAGTAACGAACAGTAGCCTACTTAAGTAGTTTTTTTTTTTTTTTTGAGGATTTGTACTTTACTTGAGTTTGGACTTTTACTACTTTTACTCTACAACATTTAAAAGGAAAAAATATACTTTCACTTCGTTACGCTGACACTGGCCACTTCGTTACTCGTCACAAATTAAAAATGTAATTCATCGTAAGGATTATCTGGATTTGGCGTGTTCAAGAACAACGGCGCTCAGCATGGTATCTTTGTACAGATGTTGATGTCGGCGGACATGAAGCTGTAAATTTATGCAGGCAGTTACAATATTATGTCGCTAGATGGCACACCAGGATCAGTTATTGAATATTCACAAGCAAGTCAAGCTGAAACACGGTTTTATGGAGGAGTTCGCCCCTAATTTAAATGCAGGATTTCTACTTTTATTAAAGCATTTATATTGTGATATTTACACTTTGTTAATCCTCAGAGTATTTATTGCACTACAGTTAAAATGTATCTGTACATAGCATTTGGAATCAAACTCTGCTCACCGATTTTTCATCTACGGAGCCCCCCTGGTGTCAGTCAAGGAAAAAAAAAAAAGCCATGCACTAAACTGAGGGAACAGATTACTAAACTGGGGGAACAGATTGCTAAACTGCGCACAGTTTACGAAACTGAGGGAACAGATTACTAAACTGAGGGAACAGATTGCGAAACTGTGCGCACAGTTTACTAAACTGAGGGAACAGATTGCTAAACTGAGGGAACAGATTACTAAACTGAGGGAACAGATTGCTAAACTGTGCACACAGTTTACTAAACTGAGGGAACAGATTGCTTAACTGAGGGAACAGTTTACTAAATTGAAGGAACAGATTGCTAAACTGTGCATGCAGTTTACTAAACTGAGGGAACAGATTACTAAACTCCTGAACCATGTTATGTTCAAAACTGATCTGAACAATTTCTTTATTTTATTTTCATTTAATTCTCTTCTCTCTTTTTTTTCCTGGGAAAGACAGCATTTAGGGCTAGTTTACTTTCGTCTACTCGCTAAAATGGTGTCAACTACGGGTATCTAAAGTGGCAGAAGAGTGCCTAATTTCATGTGTGTTACAATATTTGACCGCACAGCGTCATTTGAAGTTTGAAGTTAATTTCAACATGCATCTTTCTCAGCGGAGATTTGGCCTATTGGAACCTGCAATATACCAACTTTGCGCTTCTGGCTGTAAAATGAGATTGGAGACGGCAGATGGCATTCTCATTGGTTTATCATGTTGTGCCCTAAACACAAATATTACGTAATTAGCCTTAAGACCAACCCTTTTTAGCTTTATGTTGGGTGCAAGGGTATGCATATGCTTAACATGAATAGCCTAACAGTGTCCTCGTATCTCCCCTAAGCAACTTGCGCTTCATGTTTAAACTTGGGTTTCAGATCATTAAAATAGAGCCCTTGGACTGATTGAGCATTGAACTTTCGGGGGCAATTTATCTAACATATCTTCGGGTTCAGGCTAACTTCTGTCTTTTCACCCCTTCCTTTTCTGTTGCCATCAATTTACCCTGCATTGTTAAACTAGAAACAGTCGGTCGAGGGCGACCGCATATGTGGCCCCCCGCCTGAGAAATTATTAGCAAGTCAACTGCGAGGACAACAAGCTAATCGAGCCAAATCTGGCTAATCGAGCCAAATAAATAATAATATATAATAATAATAATAATAATAATAAATTTGATTCATTTTTTCAACTTCAAACTAAACATAATCTTCCCCAATCACATTTTTTCCGCTATCTTCAGGTTAGACATTTTATACGAGAGTGCATCCCTCTCTTTATGACGAAACCTAAGAGTCACCCTTTCAATGACCTTCTACTTAATGTGCCAAATTCTAAAAACCTTGTTTCTAAATTTGTCGATATTTTTTCAGTTTCAGTCGATACCAGTCATCTTAGGGAGGTCTGGGCAACGGAGCTAGATGTTTCAGTATCTAACAAACTCTGGGAGGAATGTTTGGCTGCAATACAGAGCTGTTCTGTTAATTCAAGATATAGATTAATTCAATTCAAAGTCCTGCACAGACTACATTATTCTAAAGTTAAACTGCATAAGATGTACCCATCAATATCTCCTATGTGCAATAGGTGCTGTACGGCTGATGGTTCACTCTCTCATCTTTTCTGGCATTGCCCAAAGCTAGAGAGTTTTTGGAGTGATATATTTCATTGGTTTTCCAAACAGCTGGAAAGGAACATTCCCCCAGATTGTGTGCTGGCATTATAATAATGGGGTCTGGCTACAGCGCCAGCACTGGACCTCTGCCCCAGGCCTCACGTGATGACGTCTTTCACGTTCCGCTTTTAAATGGCCTGAGACGTGCCGAGCGGATGCTGCAGCCCTAATATCTTAGTGGTCACAATATATCTGACTCCATATCAAATTTAGGATACAAAACTGTAGTCGCAATCATTTGCGGTTATCATGCGTTTGCATGAGTATGTTCGGATTTTAATTCGTCAATTTATTACCCAATTTGGAGCTCCATTGTGCATCGGACTCATAACAGGTATAACCTTACTCCGCCGGACCAAAACCATCTGAACAACTCAATCCGGCGAAAGAACTCTGAGGCTGGCGGCCTATTAAGCGCAGTAATTTGACATAGGAATACATTATGACTAGGGATTACCGGGGCCCAGAGCGAGCAACTACAAAGGCATAACGGAAATACATCGTTCAGAGGCCTTGCGTCTTTTAAGATTTCCGCCTAAAAATATAAACGGAATTTTGCTCGAAGCCAATATTAATAGCACCATACACAGCATGGAAAATCCACCTTATAACACAGATGCCAAGCGCGTTGATCAGGCACGCAATTACGGACTACGTTACTCGATTGAGAGCCAGGATTCCGAAAACCGGAAATTATATGTTTGTTTAAAGTCAGAAACACACAACAGATGCGAATATCAATTTATTTCGCCAGGCAGGCACAAGCTTAAATCGCAAGACCTAATTACATCGCTACAGAAAAGAGAAAAGAAGTCAATTCATACCTGGCGCAGCCCAAACCTACACATATACACAACGTATATGGGGAAGGATGAATACAAGCTTCCCCGACTTCTCTGTTTCCCCCTCTTTTATGCCCAATCTCTAGACTGCGTCCTATGGCGGGGTCATCGGTCGTTTTGGGTCATTTGAGCCAAGAATGCTCCCCCATTTCGGAGGGGCTGTGGGAGGAGACATGACCACAAGGAAAACTGAAGCATATTCTTCCCTTAAAGTTATTGAAAGAGAGTATGGCACAAGTCCAATTCCTTCGAAATATTCCCTATGAATATTCCTTTCTCTGCCTGGAGATATTAATATTCAGCAATAAACATTTAATTTAGTACATTAATTTAAAATGTCATAACATCAATAAAAAAATCAAAATAACATTTATTATGTGAAGTGAATTATTTATATTTGCAAGACAATAAGACGGAACATTTCTGCTTGGCAAATCGATGAGAGTACTACTGTTTTCTATGCTACATGAACGTGTCAACATCAAGAAGGAACTTCGGTTTTTAATTGCGTGCCGTGCTCGAGAGAGAGCGTTGGGAAGGACGGTTGAAGACCGTTCATCGGTCTCTATGGAGCTTGAGCGCGTGCAGCACTTATCAGTCAGCTTCACAACGCATCAGGTGAGGCCAATCTACAGTAACGGTAATGTTTGGGATTTTGAGGTCTTTTACTGCTATGGCTATTTTATTTCCCCATATGTGAAAAGTCAGTCATTAATATTTTGTAACTGAGGCTTAAACCCCTTTATGGCTTTCTAATGTAACAAGCTAGAGGCATTAGTTTAGATGTACTTGCGCAACTTCAGGCGAACGTAACGTTAGCTAACGTTAGCTCGCTAGCTAGCAAGCTCGTTAATCGAAATTCAAAAGTGGCTAATGTTCAATGTCAAGTAAACTGGCCGGTAGCTTGCTCAGAGGCAGAGGCGTAGCTAGAAATGGGAATTGGGGCGGCTCAGACACGTCCCTTTATGACAATTAGGATAGTCCTGGCTAGTTCTCAATTATTTTTCTTTATTGACGTGTTTTCCAATTATCGTACTTGGCAACTGAAGACACGGTTTCTATCTATACGCGATCGAACAGCGATGAAATCCTGGGGTAAATTCCGTAGAACTGAGCATTGGGGTGGACAGAACATCCGTTTCAAACAATTATTAGTCCTGACCTGTTCTCAGTCATTTTCATGATTAACAAAATGTTCACTCCGAGAGCACTCCACACTTAACAGGTGTGTTGCTTGTTCTCTCCGGTTAGGTAAGACGACAATCATTCATCTGGACGCGTTTGCTTAATTTAAATCAACGTTATTCAAAATTTCTCTCGGTATTGAGTGAAAAAAGTGGCACTTGGCAGTGAATTGGGCTATAAAAAGCATGCGGCTCAAAATATTTGACGTTGATTTAAATTCAGCAAATAGCATCCAGATGAATGATTGTTATCCTACCTAATCGGGGAGAACAAGCAGCACCTGCTAACTGTGGAGTGCTCTCGGAGTTAACCTTTCGTTAATCATGAAAATGACTGAGAACAGGTCAGGACTAATAATTGTTTGAAACGGATGTTTTGACCACCCCAATGCACAGTTCTACTGAATTTACCCCATGATTTCATCGCTGTTAGATCGCGTATCGATAGAAACCGTGTCTTCAGTTGCCAATTACGATAATTGGAAAACACGTCAATAAAGAAAAATAATTGAGAACTAGCCAGGACTATCCAAATTGTCATAAAGGGACGTGTCTGTGCCGCCCCAATTCCCTGTTCTAGCTACGCCTCTGAGTAGCGTAATTGAAAGTCTGCAGTTTGGCTTTACAGAGCTAGTTTATCAATATTGTTGACTGGACGCAGTGTTTCCCATACGTTCATTTATGTGTGGCGCACCGCCACAAATAAATTCTATCCGCCACGAATAGATTTTTCCGCTTTCGGCTCGACCTCGCTTATAAAAACACTAGCTACTACCCGCTACCCGGAGTGAAATTGCCATTTTTTTTTTTGCTAGCATGACCGTTTTTCAAAAATCGGGCGACGTCAAGTCCGTAGTGTTAACGTTCAAATTAGTTGAGCAGCAGCTAACGCTTAAAGTCCACTTCCAATCATTCTTTTTAGCCATTTAAAGCTTCTCGGTGGTCTTTAAACATAGGCGGATTTAGACGCGCGCCCCCCTTATTTCTGCAGACTGACTTTTCGAAGACAGCCTTTTTCGCACATTACACGCAGCTCGAAAAATTTCCATGCCGAAAAACTGAAAAATCAAAAAGAGTTGCGTCCTAACGCACTTTGTAATGGTCAGAGGTGTATAGTAACGAACAGTAGCCTACTTAAGTAGTTTTTTTTTTTTTTGAGGATTTGTACTTTACTTGAGTTTTGACTTTTACTACTTTTACTCTACAACATTTAAAAGGAAAAAATATACTTTCACTTCGTTACGCTGACACTGGCCACTTCGTTACTCGTCACAAATTAAAATATGAATGTAATTCATCGTAAGGATTATCTGGATTTTGCGTGTTCAAGAACAACGGCGCTCAGCATGGTATCTTTGTACAGATGTTGATGTCGGCGGACATGAAGCTGTAAATTTATGCAGGCAGTTACAATATTATGTCGCTAGATGGCACACCAGGATCAGTTATTGAATATTCACAAGCAAGTCAAGCTGAAACACGGTTTTATGGAGGAGTTCGCCCCTAATTTAAATGCAGGATTTCTACTTTTATTAAAGCATTTATATTGTGATATTTACACTTTGTTAATCCTCAGAGTATTTATTGCACTACAGTTAAAATGTATCTGTACATAGCATTTGGAATCAAACTCTGCTCACCGATTTTTCATCTACGGAGCCCCCCTGGTGTCAGTCAAGGAAAAAAAAAAAAGCCATGCACTAAACTGAGGGAACAGATTACTAAACTGGGGGAACAGATTGCTAAACTGCGCACAGTTTACGAAACTGAGGGAACAGATTACTAAACTGAGGGAACAGATTGCTAAACTGTGCACACAGTTTACTAAACTGAGGGAACAGATTGCTAAACTGAGGGAACAGATTACTAAACTGAGGGAACAGATTGTTAAACTGTGCACACAGTTTACTAAACTGAGGGAACAGATTGCTTAACTGAGGGAACAGTTTACTAAACTGAAGGAACAAATTACTAAACTGAGGGAACAGATTGCTAAACTGTGCATGCAGTTTACTAAACTGAGGGAACAGATTACTAAACTCCTGAACCATGTGATGTTCAAAACTGATCTGAACAATTTCTTTATTTTATTTTCATTTAATTCTCTTCTCTCTTTTTTTTCCTGGGAAAGACAGCATTTAGGGCTAGTTTACTTTCGTCTACTCGCTAAAATGGTGTCAACTAAGGATATCTAAAGTGGCAGAAGAGTGCCTAATTTCATGTGTGTTATAATATTTGACCGCACAGCGTCATTTGAAGTTTGAAGTTAATTTCAACATGCATCTTTCTCAGCGGAGATTCGGCCTATTGGAACCTGCAATATACCAACTTTGCGCTTCTGGCTCTAAAATGAGATTGGAGACGGCAGATGGCATTCTCATTGGTTTATCATGTTGTGCCCTAAACACAAATATTACGTAATTAGCCTTAAGACCAGCCCTTTTTAGCTTTATGTTGGGTGCAAGGGTATGCATATGCTTAACATGAATAGCCTAACAGTGTCCTCGTATCTCCCCTAAGCAACTTGCGCTTCATGTTTAAACTTGGGTTTCAGATCATTAAAATAGAGCCCTTGGACTGATTGAGCATTGAACTTTCGGGGGCAATTTATCTAACATATCTTCGGGTTCAGGCTAACTTCTGTCTTTTCACCCCTTCCTTTTTTGTTGCCATCAATTTACCCTGCATTGTTAAACTAGAAACAGTCGGTCGAGGGCGACCGCATATGTGGCCCCCCGCCTGAGAAATTATTAGCAAGTCAACTGCGAGGACAACAAGCTAATCGAGCCAAATCTGGCTAATCGAGCCAAATAAATAATAATAATAATAATAATAAATTTGCTTCATTTTTTCAACTTCAAACTAAACATAATCTTCCCCAATCACATTTATTCCGCTATCTTCAGGTTAGACATTTTATACGAGAGTGCATCCCGCTCTTTATGACCAAACCTAAGAGTCACCCTTTCTATGACCTTCTACTTAATGTGCCAAATTCTAAAAACCTTATTTCTAAATTTGTCGATATTTTTTCAGTTTCAGTCGATACCAGTCATCTTAGGGAGGTCTGGGCAACGGAGCTAGATGTTTCAGTATCTAACGAACTCTGGGAGGAATGTTTGGCTGCAATACAGAGCTGTTCTGTTAATTCAAGATATAGATTAATTCAATTCAAAGTCCTGCACAGACTACATTATTCTAAAGTTAAACTGCATAAGATGTACCCATCAATATCTCCTATGTGCAATAGGTGCTGTACGGCTGATGGTTCACTCTCTAATCTTTTCTGGCATTGCCCAAAGCTAGAGAGTTTTTGGAGTGATATATTTCATTGGTTTTCCAAACAGCTTGAAAGGAACATTCCCCCAGATTGTGTGCTGGCAGTGTTTGGATGCTCCGATAACTTAGCAGCCATCCCTTCCCATCAGAGGCATATTCTCAAAGCAGACATGGTTGCAGCAAAAAAGTTAATTTTATTGAATTGGAAGTCCCCTCTGCCCCCATGTTTTAACAGACTGCTAAATGAGATGCTGTTCATTGCTAAAATGGAGCAGATTGGTTCTAGCGAGGGAAAATCTCAAGAGGCCTTTTTTCGAACATGGAAGCCTTTCCTGTGTGTGTTAAGGAAAGAATAGAGGTTCTCCCTTTTTTTATCTTTTCTTTTCGCAGTTTGTCCATTTTGTACTGCTAAAAAAAATAATACAACTAGAAAAGCACTCAGAGAGCGCAGAACCTCCGCCGGGGGGCAGCAAAGCCAAAAGCACGGTGATTGGAACTCCGGCCCATTGGAAAGACTTGAAATCTTGAATTTTGGCGTATATCTCAGCAGTACTTTGGCCTAGATATGCCAAAATTTATTCACCTCTTCCTTGAGTTAATACCCACCTACCCTGAAAATTTCGTCAAAATCTGGCCGTAAGTTTTTGAGTTATGTTGTACACAAACAAACAAACCAACAAACAAACCAACAAACAAAGGCACCGAAAACATATACCTCCTGGTGGAGGTTAACAATGGTCTAAACTAGACCGGCTGGAAATTCCCCATTTAAAGAAGTATTATACTATGTTTTTGTCCCTGTTGAATGTTTGTCATATTATGTCTGTTGGCTTGTGTAGCAAATATGTTAGCTTTTCTTTTTTTTTTTTTTCTTCTTTTCCTTCTAAGGTCATAAAATGATTGTCTAATGTGTTGGGTTAACCTACCGTAGTACACTAGTTCTAAAAGACAAGACCCTGTATTCGATGTGTTTTGCTATTGTCCTTGTCTGTTTTAATTTATGAAACAAAAAATTCAAAAAAAAAAAAAAATTCAAAAAAAAAAAAAAAAAAAAACAAGACTGCAAGACTAGTACTGTCTCAGTATTTTATTTGTAGCGACTTTGATATTATTTTTAGAGAGGAAGAATACTATACAGTTTTTCATTAATTTCTTTCTTTTTCTTTGTTTTGAAACTCAGATAAGTAAACATAGCTGACTCAGGTTGCCAAACGAATTTGGCTGACAGGGATGTAGCACAGGGGAAGGTGGACCTGCCGTTTCAAGTAGGTCTGGACCATGCTTAATCAGAATTTAGCACAAAATGATGCAGGAAATTACCTCTAAACTTGTGGACAGAAAACTCATATCATATCTTTTAAAAGAAGACACGTGCACGAGCACATGCACACACAATTGGTATTAATTGGGCTGACAGGCCAAATTACTGAAGCATTAATAAGTACTGTTAATGACACAAAATACATTCTTAAATTTTTAATATAATTTCATTATATTTATTTGGCAGAGGATTTGATCAAAAGAGACGGAAAGCAAGTGCAAAGAATAAGCCACTGAAACAGTAACACAACAGATTAGACATTACGAAGTCTGGAATATGTCACTGGAATAACGGTAGACTCATAAAAGACGTTCACAGCTGTAATTGCACATATCAATTCGAGTCAAAGCGATACCTCCTTAGTGCTGTACGGAGTTTCTGTTATGGCATGTTTGCTTCCGGTAGAGTAAATTAATGCCGAATTATATCCGTTTTCAGACGTTATTAAGTTTACCAAAAATTATTTATTACGCTTTTGATATAATGAATGTTAGATCACTATTTGGTCAAAATTTTCAAGGCGCACGGGTGCGATCGGCAAAAAATTATTGATTGCTAAACTGAAATACGAGTCGTACATGCGACCAAAACAGTCGCAACATTGAGGCCTGAAATTGGTATGCACGAAACGTAGTTTAACTATTTGCGGAATAACTATTGTGCGAATAAGCTATTCCGCAGTCGTAGGGTTATTCAATGATTTATTGCTGTCGTTTACCACAAATCTATTAATAGGCCTGCCCTCGCGCTTCATTTCTCTGAATTGGGAGTAATTCGCGAGCTAGTAAGTGAATGCCTATCTATTGTTCGACTACTGTTTGAACGTTCGCATACATTAAACCTACCCCATGGTTGGAATAAGTTACGGCAGGAAATCTGCAATATTTGCACCACAGGTCAGCTATTCCGTATTTGTGCATACGACTCCCTTTTTGAGGTTTAATGTTATACTGCAGTTATACCACCTTCATGCATAGCAACAGTGGTAAAGCCATTGATTTATACCTGGTATAAGCTATTCTGTCCCTATTCCACTTTAATGTATACGGGCCTAATTGTTTAACGGTTGTTAAATGTTATTTATGTCAATATTTCTGTTACAGAGCCAACTCTCTAAAGCTAAAAGTGATCTTGAGGCAGATAAAAGGGAACTGTTGCGCATGCTTGAGAAACGATCCCAAGAAGTGGAGCATCTGAATGGTATGGTATATTACACACTGAGCTGTATTCTTCTGCCTCCAGAAGGAACAAGTGTAACTTGGTTGTTTCTCACAGAGGACCTGAAACGCCTCAGTGACAAACTGGTCGCGACCAATGCTGCTTAGGTGGAGCTTCAGCTGAAACTGGAAGAGCTCCAGTCCTCCGAAGTGTCAATCAAGGTGAGAATCGACGCTTTCCTTTCTGTTCATACTGGGGCTTCGCGGACAGCATTGACTCACTGGCAATTGTGTCCTGTTAGCTTGTTCAATCCAGTCCAGAGAAAAGAGAATGGAGCAGGAGAAGGATCTTCAGAGCCAAAACGCTTGGCTCAATGCAGAGCTGAAGACCAAAAGCGAGGAGCTGCTGTCCCTCTCCAGAGAGAAGGGCAATGAGATCCTGGAGCTCAAGTGCGGTCTGGCAAGTAGGGAGGAAGAGGTACCATGTCTGGACTACTGGGAAACTCTATTTTAGTGTTGTCAAATTTAAAAAAGATATGCATGTCCATGATGCTTTGAAGGCGGTCTCCTTCACTTTGTGTTATGTTTATGCAGGTGGCCAGACTTCAGGACATAGTTACCAGTATGAAGGCATCTAATGAGAACCTGCAGAGGCAAACTGAGGATTTGATCAACAAGCTTAAAGAGGTAATGAAAGGGTGGTTTTTTACACTGCTGTAAGTTGATGTTTAAAAGGAAGCGCATCCTTATAAGTGTATCTCTTTCATCTCAAGGTGAAGGAGCAGCAGGGCAGTAAGGAGGAAAAGCTCCTCTATGAGTTGAATGCGAACATCAAGCTGTCCAACTTATACAAGGTGAGGCGGAACTGAAGAGCGTCAGCCATGTGTGGCCATGATGCATGCACCGCTAAGTGGTGGCTGATATTTAGTGTAAAGTCTTAAATTGGGTGCTGTCACAATCCGCATTATGCATCGGTCTCGTGTGCTGTGATTGCAGGCTGCGGCAGAGGACTTTGAGTCGAAGAGCAATGTGCTGACTCTGGCTGTGGAGAAGATCCTCAAGCTGCTGAAGGAGACGGAAGAAGGTGCGTGAGCTTCGGCAAAATAACAGAGTGATGCTGAAACCAGGACCCATCTTCTTTTTTTATTTATTCCTTAGGTAATGAAAAATTGGTGTGACAGAACCCATGTGGTACAGGTTTGGTATTACAGCCGTGTAATACAGCTTTCTGGCGTCGCTAATGGTCTGATTCAGTTCGTTGGTGCAAACGGCAATATTGCCAATCCTACTGCTGGTAACAGTTAACCAGCGCTAGCGTTAGTTTCTGGTTTGCGGTTTATTCAAGTCAATGGGATGAATAATTTGCCAGCTAGCATGCTAGTGCCTTTTACCCCTCAGCCCCTCAGCCCTTCGTGCGGTTGGGCGGGCGTCAAAGTTTTTGGAGACGACATCGGGCTGAGGGGTATTTCGTGCATTGCACGCCTATTTTATTCCATTACAGTAATAAGTTTTATGAGTTGCTGTTAGCGTAAACTTGAATTTCTTAATTTAACGGCAGATAGCGTTGGCATGCTATTTAGCAAAGTATTCATCCCATTGATATTCATTCCATTGACTTGAATAGACTGCAAACTAGAAGTCGACACTTTTAATTTCCAAATGATGTGATGCTGACATTTATGGGATTGATAGGATCTCAGATTTGTGAGCCTGAGATATCAAATTTATTGAACTCTTATTTCATAAATTTGATGTATTGGGCTCACTCAGAGATCCTCTATGTATTTTTTTTATCACTGAAATTCAATGCCATTAAATACCCACAATGACACGCCCTCTGTTTTTTTCTCAGAATAATTACACGGCTGTTCCTCGCAGTCCCACCACCAGTCCACCCTAGAAATAGGAAGGTAATTGGTGCTGTTACAACATGCCATTATATTCTCTACAGCCAAAAAGACTGTTGAAGAAAGACTTATGGAACTGAAGAAATCCAAAGATAAGACTGAAGTGGAACTGACCGACAAGATCCGTAACTTGGAGAAGGAGCTGGACAATGCCAATGAGTTGCTCTCTGATTCCAAGCGTAGAGGTAATGCATAATGGTTTTTCTAATGCCACTTTGGTTCTGTGCATGTTGCCTCAAATCTCATTATTCAGTGGTGTAGATGTGTTGGATGTCAAAATGTTTTTGGTTACTCCCTGTGACTCACAGCTAAGATGTCCGTCTGTGAACCCTGTTGGTTAGGTGTTGAAATCCCAGCCACATTAATACTGGCTATGGCTGGGGATCCGCTTGGGTGAGGGAGCAGTTGGTATGGCCTTGGTTGGTTAAAATTTTTCAATTTATCATTCATGATATCCCCGAACGCCGAATGGCTTTCCGGGGATGTTATGTTTTTGGTCTCACCGCCGCTGCTGCCGCGCCGCCCTACGTGTTAACGCGATAACTTCAGTAATATTTCAATTAGAAATTTCATGTTTTGCATATAAGTAAGTATCATATAGAGGAAGAACTGATTAGACTTTGGACAATTTACAATGTGTAGATTAGCCACCAGGGGCCAAAAACGGAAAAATCACTGTTTTTATCATATTTCTGGAAATATTTGTCCGATTGACCGCAAATCAAATGAAAATGAATGGTCATGACCTGAGACTGTGTCCCACGATGACATTATACCTGTTTGGTTCAAAATTTTGACACAAGGTGGAGCTATTTTCGCATAAAATTCACCATTTTTGCCATATCTTTGTAACCATTTGCCCAATTGAAATGAAACTATGTGCAACTGCAAGGTCATGACCTCACAACGTGTCACATGATGACATCATACCTGTATGGTTCAATATTTTGCCACCAGGTGGCACTTTGTGATGGAAAATGACCATTTTGGCCGTATCTTCAGAACCATTTGTCCGATTGACCTGATATTAAGTTCAAATGAAAGTCTATTCAAGGTCTATTCAAGGATTGGGGAATTGGATGATTGGGGGCGTTCGGGGATATACCCTAAGACATCGCCTCCGACGGCATAAGCCTAGTTTCAGCTGTGTTTGGGAAGGGGAAGAAAAGGGGGGAAAATTCAAAAAGAAAAGATTGAGAAACCAAGTGCCGTAAAATGTGTGACTCCCTAGGCTATAATCATAGTTTCATTTGCACAACATTCAGTCTGTTGAGAGACCATTCTGAGGGATGACGGTTGACTAAAATTCAGATTGTCAAATGCAACTATTGCAAAAAATTAGCACTTCACCCTGGTATTCTACATCCTAGCCGCAGAGGAACGAGCAGAATATTGCGTGGAATTGACAGGCATATATTAGTGCTTGCAATTTTATTGCTGGGTAAAATGAAAGAGAAGACTCTTTGCTTTCCTTTTAATTTTGTATCTTGATAGTCCATTGATGCCTATTTGGACCTAGTTCAGTGATGCTCTGGTACCAGGAAGATGAAACTACGTTGGTAGCCTTTGTCTGTATTCTGAGCGTCTTGCTCAGCTGTTGTGATCATATTTAGGAATCAACAAGAAATAAAAATGGCGGCACATTCGCTTTGACCATTTCACCAGCCTCGCCTGTTCAGAGGTCGTCTCTATCGCCCCTCTGATAGGTGTGGGCTGTCACCCATGTACCACGTGTTGCCCTCAACTTGCATGCGACAAACATGCCGACTAGATAGTCCCATGGAAATATGTCAATTTATACTTCACCAGACACTACTTCACCAGACACGGGGGTCTTCAGTCCTCTCCCCAGCACTATTTGCAACATTGCTGTAATCGGCTTGCGAGGGGGCAAATCTGCAAATTGCAACGCTTAGTAGATCGCTGGGGGTCCGGTTCCCAGAACCACCATCTGATCCCTGCAATCTCACCCTGTTCGTTTCCTTCGAACACGCGCATTGCCTCCCACATAGTAGGACCTGTAGGAACCACCCCGAGCCCCAGTTTAGACATTACGTCCCTCCCCAGGAGGTTTACTGGGTGCTGTGTGGACACCATTACAGAGCAGAGTGTAGCAATCCCCTCAGGATCCTCAAATTTGAGTTCCTCTGTTGCTACGCTGTCCCATTGCCCCATTTGCAGCACAAGTTTGTGTCATATTAGTGCTGAGCTGATGTGAAAAATTGCACTTACTTTTCTGATAACAGTTCAACATGCCCCCGTGTCACATAGAAAAGAAATTGGTGTATCATTTTCAATCAGGGTTTTCCAAGCACTCGTCGGTGCAGCCATTAATGCAAACAATTTAATTTCATCATAGGGAAATGGCTCCCCAGATGCTAACCCTTCCCCCACGGCGGTTAGTCATTCTGAATTTTTCCCGTCGCTTGTGTGTGGATACCCACTCAAAATCAATAGTTTCTCCTGGCACCCCTGGGTTACTCCCACAAACCCTGTGCCATTTCCTTCGACACATCGACGATATAAAGTGGGGGTAAACTGGGGTCGTTTGAAACTAATCCATTACGTGCAGTAGACACTGCCATGGCGCATTTAACTATACTGTTCGCATTCATTGTTGGCGCAGCATATGTTTAAAAATGAACAGACACAGGGAGAGATAAGACATTTTATGAAACCTCTTTTTTTTGTAATATGAATAAGTCTGGAGTGTCTACTGACTTGGAGCGTAAATAAACTCTTCACCGGGTTTGAGACGGACGGGCTCTATTTGCCACGCCCTCCTTTGTAGCCGGACTCCCTCCAAGTCTATCCTGACTCACCCATATGTACCTACACACCCGCTGGAGGAGGAGATACCACCTTACAATGTGACTGATGTATCCACGCCTCCCTCTCCTGGATTTTTACTGCAGTCGGTGTGGTCAGGAGCACTTGATATGGACCCTTCCATGCCGGTTCACTCCACTCCCATTTTTTTTCCGGCACTCCGCCCCAGGATCCAATCTCCAGGCTTTATCTCACTGGGGGGCAGCTCCGCTACTGATCTGGGAAGAAGCACATTTCGAATCTCACGTTTGTTAGTCAACATTCTATTCATATACTCTGCCAGAGTCGTTTCTTCTACTTGTGTTCTCTTCAGTAAATGTACTAACTCAAAAGGTTTCCCATGTACTACTTCATAAGGTGACAACCCCAATCCCCGCTTGTGGAGTTATCCTCATGCTAGTTAATACTTATGGCAGACATTCTACCCAGTTCCATTTAGTTTCTGCCATGGCTTTGCGCAGTTTTGCTTTCAGGGTTCTATTAGTCCTTTCTGCCAATCCTGCTAATTGTGGATGATATGCATAATGTTTTTTCAATTCTATTCCCAATTTTACTTCCAAACAAGCCAGTTCTTCATTTCTAAATTCTGGCCCATTATCACTATAGAATGGTTTTAGAATCCCCCACCTAGGAACAATTTCCCTACTCAGGATTTTTGCTACTGTGATTGCAACTATAGCTTCTACCTCATTTTGCAAAGGTCACATCAATAATAACACATCACTTCTTCTCACTTCACACAGTGTTAAATGTGTGAAATGTGTGGAATGGCCCAGGGGGTGTAGGGATTGCCCCCTACTGTACTACTACGCTTCCCCGTGTGTCCTGTGTGTTATAACTTCGTCATGTTGTACTTCGATCTATTAACCACTTAGTCCCCCCTCTTGGTACATGGCACTGCCCATGCACCAAATCTACAGCAATATGGAAGAGGGATGTTGGTAATATAGGCTTTCCATAGGGTCCTACCCACCTGCCATCAGTGTATTGTGTTCCATGTAATGCCCATTGACATTTTTCTTATGGGGGATCTGCTCACAGCAGGTCAGATGAATATTGACACTTCAGATTGGTGTAATCGCCCCACAAGAGTGCGTTTGACTGCTGCCCTTGTTTCTATGTCAGCAAAGGCCTCAGCCAAACTGATCAACATGTTTGCGGTGCAGAGGGCCACAATCAACACAGCTATCATGAGTACAGACAGCAAATCCAACACATGGGTTGCCCTTATCGACTCATGACGCCCAACCATCAACAAAGTATTCAATATCAGGATTTGATAGAGGGGTGTCCCTGAGTCCAGGACATGCAGTATTATTAGATAGGACTTCTTTAACACAATGGAGAATACATTTTTATTTTTTTTCCTCTCAATGAATTGTAATTAAGCAATCTACCTCAGTCTAGGGTTCCGCTAATAGCATGGAGGAAATACACAGTCAGGGCTTATTAGCCCCAACCATTCTTACATTTCCCCTCATCATCTGCAGAACCGGGTGGAATCACTTTAGACCATGTTACAATTAGCAAAAAAATTTTAATATTTTTTTTTTTTCACAAAAATGGCTACATATATAATATTAGCTTTCACTTTGAGCTCCTAGCACATAAAGGTCCTCTCAGTCAGTCAAGCAAAGTAATATGTGATCACGTTACTAGTTGACTTTTGAATTTAGTCTTGTGTTAATACTTCAGATTGTATTTCCCCGAATCTATTTTAGAAGGCAAACTTTTAAGCTAAAACATATCCAGCTGGCCAGCTTTATCACTTTTACCCAAGGTTATTTTCTTTTCTTCTCTTCAGCAGTGCTCTCTGTGGAAAAGTTCCAAGAGGAGTTAGAGACAAACAATAATGAACAATTTTGTTTTAATTCAACTCGTTCGGACACTTCCCTGTAAAAGTTAAATAAACATATTAAGGTTATCAGTCCACTCAGTTCCTTTGCCATGGAGACACTCGTTGACAATTCCTGTTCAAAATGGAGAAAAGATTTTTAATTGCATTTCTTTGGTCAGGGAAACTTTCAGTCACATTTGTTCCACTTAGTGCTTCCCCATCTAAAGATCCATGATTCTCTAATCCCACAATACTTCATTTGATTTTTTTTTAATCAATTTGATATTTACCATTAAATTTCATATTATATTTTGTATTTACTGGCACTTTTCTGATCATTTTACCTTATTTCTTTCCTTCAGATAGCAATTGCAATTTAATTTTTTAATGCTTGATAGAAAAACCTCTAAATTGAATTTGGCACACAGTCTCTTATTGTATACAGTGTTACACAGTACTTTTGCAAATTTTGAACACACTGTGTTATTCTTGTTCACTTTCACTTCATTTTCTTTTCGGAGATGTGCTTCTAGCACACCAATCTCACACAGCCTGATTATCTACAGAAAAGTGCTTAGATTTTCTAGCTCTTTAAAATATTTTACAAATTCAAATAGCGTAATCACATCATGCTCATAGAGGATATCACTGGTAGTTTTCTCTGCAATGTATTACTACCGCCAAATATTAGAGCATTTAAATCTTCACTTTGTCCTGCATCTTAAAGAAATTCAGTTAGCCACAACATTAGAAACACTTGTCCATGTTTGTATAATTTACATTCAATTGTTACTTCATCTAAACTTCCCTCTGTTTATAAGTACCGATCATCTAAGAGGGGTTAGCTTTTATTTTATCAAGAAATGGCGACTTTTGCTCGGTTTCATAAGGAAAATTTATTCTGCTTACTTCTGCAACTTTGTCCTTTTACAAATACACAGTCATTAAAAATGGCTTAACTCCTACAAATTTGCTCTGCTAATATACACTTTTTTTTCAGAATTTTCACTTTTTACCAATCCTGTAATTACACTAAGGAGTCCATAAAATACTGTAAATATTAGCTAATCAACTGGCACCATAACTTATTCTCAAATCAATGCTAATTTTATTGAAAACATCTATATGCACTTCATGGAATAGATTCAATCTAACAAAGAGAGAACTAACAAATATGCCAGCAATGCAGTTGTTTACAGACACCGAGTTAGGTTCATTCACATTGATTTCCACATACGCACACGCAGTCTGAGCTCAGGACACACACATACCTTAGTGCACTTTCCTCTCTCACATTCATTCACATTGGAAAAGATCCAAGGCTTAAATTTTCTCATGATCTGACACCATTGTTGCTTCGATAACATACACAAACAATGCTCTATTTCAACTGAACCCAAATTCCTTTGCTCACAATGATTCCCAGAATCATTATGTCAGCATTCTACACACTCCTCAGTCTCAGACCCACAATGATTCCCTGAACCATTATGTCAACTTTCAACAAATTGCCCAGTCTCAGTCACACTTCATCATCATCAGTCCCAGAACAGCAGTCCTTACAACAACAACCACAGCAACCTCTTTACTGCTCATCAGTCCCATAATTGGCATTATTACTTTCTCTGCCTCGCAACAACTAAGCCGAATTCAGTAAAAATTCCGTCACTCACCCGCACCTCCACTCATTGTTTGGAGAACCCCCCATTTCTGACCTCCTACACACCCCAAAAGGGCCATCTCAAGCGCCCTGGGCTGAGGTCTTACCACAACGTCCCCTGGACGACCGTGCGCACGGTTTTTAGTCGGCGCTGATTCTCCAGGGAGGGCAGGTGAGATATTGGAATTCCGGACGTAGCCCCCAATGTTAAAGGAATTTTGATTTTACATTTCAAGTATTACCTTCACGAGAGAACTCAAGACGACTCAGGAAAAAATCAGTCGGAGGCAGAGAAGTTAATATCCAAGCCAAAGTCCGTTTACTTTTTTGCAAAAAAGGATCCCCACATACAGAAGTTCAGGTGAAAGTGGAGGGATGATACAGTTAGTCTCTCTCTGGTTTTTGTAGGGGCACTCCATGACGTTCTCCTCCGCCCGCGCTGATTTACGCATCATGAGGTCTCACGCAACGTCAAGTTTTCTAGGGATGCACATATACATCTTCCTAGGGAGGAGAGCACCTGCCTTCTCTCTCAGCTCTGGCTCCAGCTTATACTGTTATGGATTCCGGAGCTTTCTATGAACACATAAAGAGAAAGAGAAAAACATCTTGCCCTTGGTACAGACATTCAAGTTGTCATGACTTTAGATAGGCTACATGTCATGACACACTAGTAGAGTTATGCAGGCCCCTGCTAAATCAGAAATATGCAAGCACACACACACTCTAGGCCTATGAAGTTGTGAACTAAAACAGAATATGAGCAAGCAAGGATAAGCAATTAATAATAATTAAATGAATCAAAAAAAATGTTTCCATAGCAGCTATTAGATCCTTCTGATCTACTTGTTAATAAACTACCTGTGCATTTTCAAAGTTCTCAGTGCTTCGTTTTAAATCTCAGGGCCCTCGGAATTCTAGCGATCAAGTGTGGAGCTATTTTGAGCCTTGTCAATGATGAAAAAATAGCGATTTCTTTGCATGGCAACGTTATGCCCGATTCACTAACATTGTAAGCCTGTTGGGAGGTTCGGCTAAAAAGCCATTTATTTTGAAATGTTGCGTGCGTACGGAGGTTGGGTATTCAACAAGGGTTAGTACTCGTTATCATGTTTCAACACACCCCAAGTCAATTTCACACCGGAATTCTCCTTTAATAATGGAAAAATGAGGTTTTCCACCAGACTAGTGATTCACATGACTCAAAAAGTAAAAATATATTCGAACATCTACATGTACCAGTACATGAACTTGAATTGAAGGGAAAACTTAACAGCCTACTGTGAGTGTAACATGTTGCATCACTCTAATATCTCAAGCTGAGTGATGGGTGACTGTCCCTCAAGAATTCTCTGCTCATGAATTTAATAATTTTCTCTATCATAACTTGAAAGAACACAAAGCAACAAAGCTGGAACCCTTCTTCGTTTGATTAGAAACAGGGTGATTAGTCACGCACAGAGCACAGAAATGTTTGTGCAACGCGATCGTGCATCCAAATTTTCTGCATGCGTCGGACTGCCGGCGTTCTGTCAAATGTGCTACCTCACGGTTCTGCGCTTTAACACACCTAACATCTCGGGCTGTTTCTTCACTTGTACACTGCCCGGCCAAAAAAAAGTCGCACACTCAAATATTTAGTTGGAACCCCTGTAGCTTTGATTACAGTGCATATTCATTCTGTCATTGTTTTGACAACTATATGCAATGCCAGAACATTTATTTTCGATCATACATGCCATAATTTTTGGCCGAGATCTTGTCTTCTCGACATAATGGTTGAACCACTCGGTGGTCTTCCTTGAGCACATCCCAATAACTTTTACTGTGTCTAAGATCAGGACTTTGTGGTGGCAAATATGTTTGTGAAAATGATTCCTCATACTTGTTTTTGCATTCATGATTTTCTTTGCTAAATACAGGCCAATAAGTTGCCTGTTCTGAAATACTGTAACATCTTTTCCAACAGCAAGGGATGTGTCTTCCGACATGATTTTTTGAGAAATGAGTAGCGATGCGCTTCATCAGTCAGGGCAAAAATGATTATTGCCGGCTGAAACATATTAGTAACCGCAATAATGATCCAATTCTAGAATTTGTTCATTAATTTCCAAACGGTGACCTTTTTTTTTGGCCGGGCAGTGTATCTTCACTCATATCGAAGGTATCTTCAAAAATCATAAAAATAGATTTATTTTCAGTGTGCCATTCTACCTGTAAGCGTATATAGCCTACATTTGCATGTACACGCTTGGTTTTCCTGATAATGCAAAAATTGGATGATCATGGCGTATATGGGCATACAGCGCCCTCCATACTTATTGGCACCCCTGGTTAAGTGTTCTAAGATGTGTTCTTTAGCTTCTAATAAATTCACTTTTTTTCTAAATAATATAGGACAACAATAAAAAAAGAGGAAATCCAACCTTTAATTCAAGTGCATTTATTCAGTGGGAAAAAAAATCCCACATTAAGAAATAATTATTTTACATCAAATCATGTGTGCCACAATTATTAGCACCCCATATGTTAATAATTTGTACAACCCCCTTTTGCCAACAGAACAGCACCTAATTCTCCTATAATGTTTCACAAGATGGGAGAATGCAGAAAGAGGGATCTTCGACCATTCTTCTTTGCACAATCTCTCTAAATCATCCCGCGACCTCGGTCCTCTCCTCTGCACTCTCCTCCTCAGCTCACTCCACAGGTTTTCACTGGGGTTGAAGTCTGGGGACTGAGATGGCCATGGGAGGAGCTTGATTCTGTGTCTGGTGAACCTTTTCTGTGTAGATTTGGCCACATGTTTAAGGTCATTATCTTGCTGAAAGACCCAGTGATGACCCACCTTCAGGTTTCGGGCAGAGGCCACCAGATTTTGATTTAAAATGTCCTGGTATTTCAAAGCGTCCATGATGCCATGCACCCTAACAAGGTTCCCAGGGCCTCTGGAAGAGAAACAGGCCCACAGCATCACCGATCCTCCCCCATACTTCACAGTAGGCATGAGGTGCTTTTCTTCATACTCGTATTTTGTGTTCCACCAGATCCACTTAGAGTGCTTGTTGCCAAAATGCTCTATCTTGGTCTCATCTGACCAAAGCACACAGTCCCAGTTGAAGTCCCAGTACCGCTTGGCGAACTCCAGACATTTGTGTTTATGATTGTGGGAAAAGGTTTTTTCTGTGCATGCCTCCCAAACAGCTTTTTGGCATGTAGATAGTGCCTGATGGTTGTTTTGGAGACTTTTTGACCCCAAGATGCTACCATTTGTTACAATTCTTTAACAGTGAGCTTTGGAGAATGTCTCTTACCATCCTCCTCACTGTGCGTGGTGGCAAAATAACCTTGTTTACCACTGTTCTAGTTGTTTTCAACTTCTTAATGATTCTTCTGACAGTTGAAATGGGCAGGTGCAGGCGAGTGGTTATTTTCTTGTAGCCATTGCCTGACCTGTGAAGGTCGACACGCATCTGCCTGACTTGAATGGTGCGTTCCTTTGTGTTTCCCATGTTGAAGAATGGATAACAGAAATGGCCTCTGTGTCACGTCGTATTTATACTCCAGGGAAACAGGAAGTGATGAATTACTAATTAAATGTTCCTCAATACTCTGATCATGTGAGGTATCTATCTGGAACCAAGTGCAAGGCCAAGGGATTGCAAAAATAAGGTGCTTTATTGAATAAGGGGGATAACCCCCGCAGAGAAAAAGGCAACAGTACAGAGTCCGTAATCCAAAGCTCAAATTCCAATGGGGCAGAGCAGAGTTCGTTACCAGGGCACCAATCACAAAAATCGTAGTCAGACAAAACAGATCCGGTACACAGGCGAAGGTTTGAGGGAGAAGCAAACTCATAAGCCGTAGGACAGTCCGCGTCGTTAAACAGGGCAGCAATCCACAAAATCAAGGTCGGGCAGGAAAAGGTCAAAAATACACAGATGCAACAATATCCAAAATGGCAAACCAAGAATCAGTAGTCGGGCAATCCAGTCAGAATCAGAAACTCAATGAAATCAAGGCGGAGAAATAGGAGCTCAAGAAATGCACGTGAAACGATCTGACTGGCAGTGAAAAGACACCGAATATACACTTCTGGAAGGATCACATGGGGAGAATCACAGATGCAGGAAATCAAACTGATTACAAGGGGAAGGCACATGAGGAAGAACCTAATCACATGAAATTGGCTGAAGCCAAAACGCGGACAGGGAACACAAGACATTCCTATGAACAAACATACGGCTCCAGTCACGGAGTTTCTAACGTGCATAGATAAATGAGAAGTCGGACAGCGTGATCAGATGTGAGCTTTCACAGAAGATGCAGCAACGGTAATTGGGGAGAACTAAGAGGCGGAGATTAGAACAGGGCGAGTGCTGAGAAATCGTTAGACAATTAGTAAGTGCAACTATACGAATCCTTGGTGCTCGTTAGTAAGTTAGTATTATATACACCCGAATCACCCGAAGAGTGAGACATAAGACTGGGGCTAGAACAGCAGGCGAGACGAGAGACCAGACGGGGGAGACAAAGCGCAATGCAAAATGGAAAACATGAACCGGAGTATGACTATGGCAAAAAGTAAAACATGGAAAAGTAAACTAAGACAGATCATGATAAATCAAGGCAGGCAAATCACAATACATAATCCAAAGAACAGTCAGAAGACAGGCAGTGGTCACTTAGCACATAAATCAATAAACATGGCAAGCAGGTACAGAACTTAAACAAGGCATGAAACAGACAGTCATGGCAGAATCATAACAGATCAACATTGTAAACTACTGTAGAAATAAAATAAATACTTCAATAACATTTAATTCCTAGGAATTAGGGGTGGCAATAATTGTGAAACAGGTGATTTTATAAAAATAATTATTTCTTAGTCAGGGATTTTTTTTCCTTAAAATTCACTTGGGTTGAAAGTTACATTTTCTACTACAATTTTCAGTGCGAGAGTATGCATCTCCAATAAAAATTCAATTTATTTTAAGGCTTTTAACACATCTTAACCAGGGGTGCCAATGATTATGGTGGGCGCTGTATATCTTAAAACCTTGTCGAACAATGCTACCGTAATGCAAAGCACTCGTAAACTCTTTGTTTTTGCCTTGATATTGCAATTATAAGTTCTGCTTATGTTATAATGTATGTATTAACGAGTTGGATAAGTTTGTTCAAAGATATAAGCCCATATACGCCATTATCATCTAATTTTTGCGTTTTCAGGAAAACCCAGCGTGTGCATGCAAATACAGTATATGTGCGCTTACAGGTCGAAATGCGCCCTGAAAATAAATCCAATTTTTTGATTTTTGAACATACTTAAGATTTGAGCGAGGAAAGGTTTGTTGAACGAGTTGGGTTGAGTCAAAACGAAACCGGTGAGTCCCGGTGTTCTGACAATTTGTGCTGCCTTGTCAAAAAATGCTACCATAATGCAAAGCGATCGTAAAGTAATGTAATGTTGCAATATGAATCAGTTTACAGTACTAACTTTGTTTGTTAGCTTATTATAATATAAACAGATGTTATAGGGAGTTGGATAAGCACAAATTGACAGAACACCGGCGGTCCAACAATCAAAGATTATTTCAATCTGAATTCCAGGCCTCCCAGTGCCCGCACATTGCACTACATTCCGTGCATGCAATCAATACTGGATGCGAGGTTGAGTGTGTGAAGACAGTGGGATATCTGACTGACTCTGCGTGCAGTAAGGAAGTGAAAACATTGGTCTGAACAGCTGATTGTAGATGGCTTTTTAAGGTATTTTTTGGGATATTTTAAGGACTTTTTCCTTCTTTAATTTTCTAGATTCCCCAAAAAAAATTCTCCATATATTTTTCTTTGAAGCCAAATATTTCTTTTATTTTGCTATTGGCGAATTTGGTGAGCGCCAGCGGAAGCCCTGGCATTAGCCCCTTGGGCCTTTTGGCCAAGCGGGCAAAAAATTTGAGCATCTTAGATCATAGAATAAGGGAGCTAGAGCTGTTTAAAGTTTTGCAGAAGACGCCACCTGGTGGCCAAACCAAGAATCGCAGCATGACCAAAATCGAACTTGGGGCTAGATCTTGGGCTCATATACATGCAAATAAAATAGGAATAGGATCCACTGAGAACTGAGGGCGCTATGGCGCTGAAACCGAATCGGCTCATTTTATCACCATTGACCTAAATAAGCTTTAAAATTGGGTCAAATCAAAAACCCATTACATATATGATGAACCCTTGGCAGAGCAATCTATAAAAAAATCTGAGCATTTAGCTCATAGAATAAGGGAGCTAGAGCTGTTTGAAGTTTTGCAGAAAAAGCTGCCTGTTGGCAAAACAATGAGTAGCTGCACGCCCAAAATCGAACTCTGGCTAGATCTTTGGCCCATATACATGAATATAAAATATGAAAAGGATCTGTGGAAAACTGAAATCGCGCAGAAATGACAATTGTGCACGCACAAGTCTGATTGGGCCTGTCGGCCAAGCGGGCTAAATATGGCAGGTAGATTATAACTACCTGGAGTGAAAACGGTTATGGGTTTTTTTTTTTTTTTTTTAAATGTGATTTTGTCTGTCTGTCTGGAGCCCAGCTTGAAATGTGCTCCGATAAATTGATTATTCTTTCTCATTTTTTCAGGCATAGACGTGCTTACCGAAGAGCAGCTATCCACAATGTCCCCCACTGCAGCTGCCGTAGCAAAGATTGTGAAGCCTGGCATGAAACTAACAGAGGTAAGAATTGCTCATCCATTTCAGACTGTCTCCTCTGATGTCCTTTCTCCTCTGATTATGGGTGGAGCCCATTGTAAGCCTGTTTCCTCCAGAATGGCACATCTCTCCTCCTTTGTGTCCAGCTGGACAGTGCATATGTGGAGGCTCAGGATCAGCTGCAGATGGAGAGAATGGAGAACAAGCGGGTCAACAAGCACCTGGACGAGATTGTGCAGGAGGTGGAGGCCAAAGCCCCTCTTCTGAAGAGGCAGCGGGACGAGTTTGAGCGCATGCAGAAGTCAGTCGCCAGCCTCTCCACCAAGCTGGAGCAAGCCATGAGGGTGGGGTGAAGAGTGTGGTTGGTGCCAGCGGGTCCGTGCTGTTCATTTTAGCATTTAATCGTGATGAGTTGATACCTGCTATGATTTCAGGAGGTTTGTCGCCTGCAAAATGAGTCGGATGAGGCCAACCAGCGCGCCTCTGTGCTGGAAAGGGACAACCAGAGGTTTGAGCTGCAGCTCGGTGACCTTTCGCGACAGGTTAGCCGGATGAATTTTAATCCAAAATGGCAGAACATTTGGTTTGTGTTTTCGTTATTAGAAATTGCAACATCGTGTTTTGCTGCAGGTCCGCATTCTGCTAATTGAGCTGGAGGAGGCTCGTGGGAATCATGTGATCCGAGACGAGGAGGACCTGAGCTCAGCTGATGTCATCAGGAGCTCTGAGGTCATCTCCCAGCACCTCGTGACGTTCCGTAACGTGGAGGAGCTGCAGCAGCAGAACCAGCGCCTCCTGGTGGTACTGAGGGATCTGGCCGAAGCTCAGGAAAAAGAGGAAATGGAGGGCGATTCTTCGAGGTACCAGAGCGACAATGATGTGTACTCATATACTTTGGGTTTAGCCATCATTAAAACTGTTGGATGGGTGGAACAGGACTTCAGATGGTCCTTATTCCAAAGCTTTGTGAAGATTGAGGTGTCAGTAAGTCAGGGAAACCATCTTATCTCCCTCTCATCTTGTGCTCCTAGATTTGATTGGCATACCTCCCGCAGCCTTTCAAGTAGGAGTGAATGACCATACTTCAGCACTCTATTTTTGCAGCCTTTTGTTACCATAGTACTGCCTATCACGCATTGGGCATTGGTTTTTGGTTCACAATCTCAGATTTCTGATCCTATGCTTGCCAACTGGGTGTGAGCATTTAGGGATATGAGCTCAGTTAACTGCTGCGTTAATTTGAGTATTTTAATATAGTCTTGTTTGTCCATAGCGAATTGACAGAATTTGTTTTTACATTGCCTTCCATTTTCAGGCACCATCATGTTTGATACAGATGGCCTCAGGAGAATTTCTAAATTGGTGTGGTGTTTTCACTTGTTGTCTTACTGCAGGTCAGGTTAAGGGCTGTAGGTATACATTTTAGTTTGTGGAGTCATGTCTCTCTCCCCGCCCCCCCGGAGGCAGAGGGGAGGCATTGTCTTTGGCTCGGTTCCTGTTCGCGTTTGTGTTCGTGATCACGTCGCGTCGCCATTCCCTCTTCATTTCCGGAGCGTAACTCCAAAACCATTTGCATGCTCTGAACGAAACTGTATCCTCACTAAAGTCCTGAAGTGGTGGCTTTTGGCATGAGCCCCTCTCTCTGTCTGTCCCGATGTGATGAATTTTTGTCCGGAGCATAACTCCTAATCCATTCGCATGATCTTAACGAAACTTTGCACACTTATTACTTAGGTCCTGCACTGGTGCCTTCTAGTCTGTGCCTGTCCGTTTGGTGGGTTTGGGGGCCGGGCGGGCGGGGGGGCTGAGGGAGAGAGAGGGAGAGACACGTTTTTACAAGTAAAAACACATTCTAGTTCTAAATTGGTATGGTGTTTTCACTTGTTTTCGTAGTGCATCTTAGGATGAGGGCTGTAGATATACAACCCCAATTCCGAAATAGTTGGAACAAAGTGTAAATTGTGAATAAAATCAAAACGCAATGACTTTCAAATCACACCCGCCAGTATTTTATTCAAAATAGAACAGAGATAACATAGCAAATGTTGAAACTGAGAAATTTTACAATTTTTATCCACAAAATGAGCTCATTTCAATTTGATGGCTGCTTTAGGTCTCAAAAAAGTTGGGATGGGGCCTGTTTACCATGGTGTGACATCCCCTCTTCTTTTTAACACAGAGTGAAGGCGTGTGGGCATTGAGGAGATAAGTTTCTGGAGTTTAGCCCAACTCTAGTTTAATACAGGCTTCCAGCTGCTGGAGAGTTTTGGGTCTCCTTCGATGGACTTTTTGTTTAATTATGCGCCAAGTGTTCTCAATCAGTGAATGAACAGGACTGCAGGCAGGGCAGTTCAGCACACGGACACTCCTACTATGAAGCCCTGCACAAGGCCTTCCCCGGGATAGAGGTCGTCTGGAGGGGAGCATATGTTGCTCTAAAACCTATATATACCTTTTAGCATTCATGGTGCTTTTTAAAACACCCAAGTGTCCCTCACCATATGCACTAATTCATCCCCATACCATCAGAGATGCTGGCTTTTGAACTGAATGCTGATAACTTGAGGGTTTGGCGTTATCCTCTTTACATACCTGCAAACTAGTCACCTTTCGGCGAAATTCGCCGTTTTGATCCCAAAATTGGTCACTTACGTGAATCGTGGAGATCCGAAGATTTTTTTTTTGGGGGGGGGGGGGGGGGTAGGCAGGCAGGCAGGCAGGCAGACAGACAGACTACGGACGTTATAGTGTAGCAACATTCTATAATGTTGGTCTGCCTGTCGTTCCATGACTGCCAGTTACAAAGTTAGAACCTAGTCTCGCGCAGTAACGCGCGCTTCCTTTCCATTGGAGCTCTGGTTGCTTACGAATATTCCAGACTCAGACTGCAAACAAACCACTGTCACTTTCACTGTCTCTGCGTCAAAGTCCCCTTTTGATCGACTTTGTAGTGCCAACCTGAACAACTGCTCTGGGAAGAAATACAAAGGATTTTGTTGCTGTTACGTGTGCTGAGGTAATAAGTCTTGTATAGTGCCAGCAATATGTGCATAAATGATATTTTAACCTTATACATGCTAAACATCAAGTTTAAGACATAATATGTCAGCTAGCTCCAGACGTCTGAAGATGATATCCTACTCGTCAGATATGAAAACGAACAGCTAATAAGCTCAGTGGTGTGACCCTCAATGTCCCTTGTCACATTGGATGTTTTTCAAATACAGAAAGCACTCGATCAGAGCGCTTTTTGAGAGACAGAAAGCAGACGGGGTTTTTGTGTCACCTGCGACAGCAGGAGACACTTAGGTGTTGCTTTTTGGCGGCGTCGGCGGCATCCAAGAATTGGTGCTCTACCTTCTGTTGGGGTTGACGAATTTTGATCATATTTGGGCCGTAGGCATATGGTGTGGATACCACGCTCGAGTTCGATTTTGGAGCGATTTCGACTGAAACTAATTTGCATACTGCAATCTGATTGCTTGTTGGGTTTCCGTGCTCTATCTTCTGTTGGGGTAAACAGATTTTGATCATATTTGGGCCGTAGGCTTATGGTGTGGATACCACGCTCGAGTTCGATTAAGGAGCGATTTCCACTGAAACTAATTTGCATACTGCAATCTGATTGGTTGTTGGGTTCCCGTGCTTTATCTTCTGTTGGAGTTGACGGATTTTGATCAGTTTTGGGCCGTCGGCTTATGGTGTGGATACCACGCTCGAGTTCGATTAAGGAGCGATTTCGACCGAAACTAATTTGCATACTGCAATCTGATTGGTTGTTGGGTTTCCGTGCTTTATCTTCTGTTGGGGTTGACGGATTTTGATCAAATTTGAGTTGTAGGCCTATGGTGTGGATAGCACGCTCAAGTTCGATTTCGGAGCGATTCCGTCCATAACTAATTTGCATACTGCAATCTGATTGGTCATTAGGTTTCCGTGCTCTATCTTTTGTTGTAGTTGGTGGATTTTTTTCAGATTTGGGATGAAGGTTTTCTCTTTGGATACCATGCTCGAGTTTGATTTTGGAGTGATTTCCATCGTGACTCATGTGCAAACTGCAATTAAATTGGTTGTTCTTTGTTTTTGTTTTTTTTTTGGAAAAGGTCCTCACTAAAGCTTCTTTCGTCAATATGTCACTCCTGTTCATCTCAAATAATTTGCATATTTTTAGCATCGACTCTTGCCAAGTATCAGGAAACGTACTATGAATTCGAAGACAATAGAAATAAACTGTTTCATCTCTATGGTAAGTCAGTTTTGATGTGAATGTATTCAAAAACCTTTCCCTGCTGTTGGCACCTGTGGAGGTTTGCAGAATGTTTTGTACAACTACTTTTGCCATATCAAATTCTGCAAGCCTTCACGCTGTGATCCGCCTCCTCGCGATGGTGCCGGTAACACCATATAACCTGCTCACAGTCTTTTCTTACCATATTCGCCTTTATGTACTTTGTGGCAACTCACACATTACCCTGCTAGTCTCACCTTCCCGGTGTGTACTCACAGTTTAAATGTAGTATACATTTCTATCCCCTCTCTCCCCAATAACTACAACTGCCACTTTACTGTACTACTTACTCGATAAACATTCGTCTGCCCTTTCCTTATTGTTCTGTTATTTTTTTACAGACCATTTCGCAGGTGACACATATACTTCACAGAATTCTAGTTTTTTCTAAAATAAGCAACCTAGAGTCTTTTCAAATCCCCATGACAACCGCTTGTTTTAGCAGTTGTTGCACAAACAGCAGTAGCAGCAGTTGTTGAGCACAAGCAAGCTATTGTATCAAAGACGTTAGCGAAACTTTTATCGGCGTCAACGAGGAACTAATATTGTTCTTTACCAAGTCGAGGGCGAGTGATTAGCCCTTGTTTTTGGCGAGAATGACAATAACTGTTTGTGTTTTTATGTCATTAACTGAGTGCGGTAGATTGTCATTTTTTCTGTTGGAAGAACTTAACTATCTTCATGGTCAGCTATCAAAAAAATAGCCTGATAAACCCGCTACTCGTAATTCACTGGGGCGGGTTTACCAGGCTACAAAAAAGCCCCTGACGTCGAGTGTTTTTTTTTTTTTTTTTCTTGGAGTACGCTAACTTTTATCAGCGTCAACTAGTAACTGTTATTGTTATTTACCATGACAAGGATGAGCGATTTAGCCCTTGTTTTTGCGTTAGAAGCTAACGAAGATGGCACCGAACATTACCATTTGTGTGGTATTGATCTATAGGTTGCCATTTTTTTTCTGAAGACGAACTACATTCTCATGAGTTTGCAGGTATGTCTTTAGCCCGGAGGACACAACGCCCATGATTACCGACATGAATGACAATTTGGACTCGTCTGAACACTGGCCACTTTGCCACTTTGTTGCAGTCCATTTTAAATAAGCCTTGGCCCACAGAACACGCCGTCACTTCTGGATCATGCTCAACAATGGCTTTCTTTTTGCATGATAGAGTTTTAGGTGGCATCTGTGGATGGCACGGCGGACTGTGTTTACAGACAGTGGTTTCTTGAAGTATTCCTGGGTCCATTTAGTAATGTCAATGCCAGAATCATGCCGGAGAGTGACGCAGTGGCGTCTGAGGGCCCAAAGATCACGGGCATCCAGTAAAGGTCTTCGGTCTTGTCCCTTACGCACAGAAATTTTTCCAGTTTCTCTGAATCTTTTGATGATCTTGTGCACTGTCAATGATGAGACCTTCAAAGCCTTTGCAATTTGACGTGGAGGAATATTGTTTTTAAAGTATTCCACAATTTTTTTTACGCAAGCCTTCACAGGTTGGAGAGCTTCTACTGAGAGACTCAGTCTCTCTAAGACATCCCATTTATAGCCAATCATGTCACACACCTGATACCAGTTAATGTAGTTACTTGCTAAATGTTCTTTTAGCCGATTCTCTAATATATTAATTTTTTCAGTCCTTTTTAGCCTGTGTCCCAACTTTTTTGAGACCTTTGCAGCTAGAAAATTTGAACTGCGCTCATTATGTGGATAAAAATGTAAAATATCTCAGTTTCAACATGTGAAATGTTATTTATGTTCTCTTGTAAATAACATATTGACTCATGTGATCTTAAAGTCATAGAATTTTGATTTTATTCATAATTTACACTTTTTCCCAACTATTTTTGAATTGGGGTCGTACGTAGTAATTTGTGGGGTTTTGATTGGCGCAGTGGGCTCTGCACATGGCAAGATGTGGGGACTCTCCTCTCCGCAGACGCACAGAGCTGGAGCAGAGTCTGGATAAGATGCAGAGTGATCTGGAACAGCTGAGAGAGCAGCGCCACCGCCACATGCAGATCACTGAGTCCATCGTGCGGCAGAGAGACATGTACCGCATCCTACTGGCCCAAACCACCGGTGTCAGCTTCCCAGCACAAGGTGAGTGAGCCGGGGCCCACCTGTGCCCCTCTCTCTGGGACTGCTGGCTACCACAACTGCGTGTGTTTATTTCCAGTACAGAGGCACGATATTGTGGACTTTTCCTCTCCTAACTTTTAAGAGCGTGAAAAAGATTAGTTGTTTGAAATGTATAGTTTTTTTTTTTTTTTTGCATCTCCAATCTCAACCGAATCTGCAATGTCCAATTAGGGAATTATGTACAAGCACTTGGGCTTTATCGCATATGCGGACCCCTGTTGCCAACTCAAGAGAGAGTACACAGCTCGCTGCTCTCCTCCGAAGCACACGCCCATTAGCCACTGCTTCTTATTCATTCACTGGCTGAGACTTTGCAAGCTCAGAAGGAGGGCGGAGGATACCTGAGCATAGGCGAGCCCAGAATCTTCCTTATGAGCGCCCGTCTGGCCAACAGGAGGCGCCTAGGGGAACTATATCTACATAACCCTTCCAGCAGACCCTTCCAGATTTGCATCCCTGTAGCACATTGGCCAATTGCGCGCTACTTCTGAAAAGACCTGCTGACCACTGCTGTTTGGTACGGGGCCGGGATCGAGCCCGCACCGTGATGGTCACTTCTGCTTTGCAACGCAATGCTTTTTCTGATGAAATGTATAGTTACAAATGATGGTGCTTACGGACTTCAGCAGGAGCCAAATTGATTTGTGCCTTTATTTACATGGAGAGAGGCAAGTTAATTGCAAAGCTCACTGACTAGGGCATCTTGACAATAGGACAGTGCAACAAACGCACAACCTCGTATACCGCTGGTGCAAGCAAGTGTAAAGTGTACACTGCTGATCGCTTGCATTATGGAAACCTGGGAAAACTTTTTTTTTGAAGAACAACATCTCTTGATAGAAACCTGAAAAGGGTCCCATGCTTTGTCATTCCCAGGTGTGACTCCAGATGAGTGGTCTCTGACATCCACCCGCTGCTGCGCCCCTGCAGTCACGCCCACAACTGCCACACCCGTGCAGGTCACCGCAGCCGAGTCCACCGAGGCCGCAGAGGCCAAGGCTGCCCTTAAACAGGTCTGTTCTCCTCAGAGGTCTTTGTTCTAGCCCTGTGATATGCTGATCACTAGAGGGCAGTGTTTAATTTCAGATTTTATTTTTTTTGCTTTGCACTATCTTGATGAATTGCTAATTTAACTACAGTTTAGCCATAATTATTTGAATAGTGGCACAATTCTGAATCATACAGACAGAATTAAGATTATTTTAATTCTGTTGGCCAATGTCATTTCTTACCATTCAGCTTCAGGAAGTGTTCACCATGTACAAGAAAGAAAAGGCTGAGAATGTCAAGATACTCAATGAGCAAAATGAGAAGCTTCAGGAGCAGGCCTCTGCACTTCGCTCTCAAAACACCAAAATATCCACTCAGCTGGGATTTGCTTCAAAGCAGTGAGCCAGTTGAATATTACATATGCTTTACTTCTATCCCGCGAGCTAAGAAATTTCATGTAAAGTATTATTATCCCCCGCCAACACGAAGTGGGAGGGGGATATAGGTTTGACGTCCGTCCATCCGTGCGTCCGTCCGTCCGTCCGAGATAAAGGGGACAGCTTTACTCAGAAACTACTACAGATACAGTAACCAAATTTGGTGTGTAGCTTCAGACCATAAAGGCCTTGATTGAGTTCGAAAATGAGAAGCGCACGACTGGCGGGGGATGTTGTAGATCATGTCGACTTGTTTATTCTGGATTATTGACTACATATTCTGTATAATATCTATTTCATGATTACTATGAATGTGTTTGGTGTATTTGCAACCAGATAAGTTTATGTGAGTAAGACTGTTCCTTCTTGGAAGTTTGTAAGAATGTTCAGGCGTCTGAATACTCAGATTTTGTACAAAACCCAAAACCAGTGAAGTTGTCACGTCGTGTAAATCGTAAATAAAAACAGAATACAATGATTTGCAAATCCTTTTCAACCTATATTAAATCGAATACACTGCAAAGACAAGTTACTTAATGTTCGAACAGGTAAACTTTGTAATTTTTTGCAAATATTGGCTCATTTGGAATTTGATGCCTGCAACATGCTTCAAAAAAGCTGGCACAAGTGGCCAAAAAGACTGAGAGAGTTGAGGAATGCTCATCAAACACTTATTTGGAACATCCCACAGGTGAACGGGCTAATTGGGAACAGGTGGGTGCCATGATTGGCTATAAAAGCAGCTTCCCTGAAATGCTCAGTCATTCACAAACAAGGATGGGGCGAGGGTCACCACTTAGTGAATAAATGCGTGAGCTGATTGTCGAACAGTTTAAAAACAACATTCCTCAACGAGCTATTGCAAGAAATTTAGGGATTTCATCATCTACGGTCCGTAATATTGTCAAACGGGTCAGAGAATCTGGAGAAATCACTGCACGTAAGCGACAAGGCCGAAAACCAACATTGAATGCCCGTGACCTTCGATCCCTCAGGCGGTACTGCATCAACTAGAATTCTGTGAAGTATATGTGTCACCTGCGAAATATTTATTGAGTAAGTAGTACAGTAAAGTGGCAGTTGTAGTTATTGGGGAGAGAGGGGAGAGAAATGTATACTACATTTGAACTCTGAGTACACACCGGGAACGTGAGACTAGCAGGGTAATGTGAGAGTTTCTACAAACTCCATAAAGGTGAATATGGTAAGAAAAGACTGTGAGCAGGTTATATGGTGTTACCGGCACCACCGCGAGGAGGCGGATCGCAGCGTGAAGGCTTGCAGAATTTGAAATGGCAAAAGTAGTTGTACAAAACATTCTGCAAACCTCCACAAGTGCCAACAACAGGGAAAGGTTGGCATAAGTAACGATGGAAATCACTCCAGAATCAAACTCGAGCATGGTATCCATAGAGAAAGCCTTCATCCCAAATCTGAAAAAAATCCACCAACTACAACAAAAGATGGAGCACGGAAACCCAACAACAATTAGACTGCAGTATGCAAATTATTTTCAGTCGAAATCGCTCCGAAATCGAACTCGAGCGTGGTATCCACACCATAAGCCTACGACCCAAATCTGATCAAAATCCGTCAACCCCAACAGAAGATAGAGCATGGAAACCAATTCTTGGACGCCGCCGAAAAGCAACACCTAAGTGTCTCCTGCTGTCACAGGTGACACAATAACCGACATTAGTGTGTAAAGGACATCACCACATGGGCTCAGGAACACTTCAGAAAACCACTGTCAGTAACTACAGTTCGTCGCTACATCTGCAAGTGCAAGTTAAAACTCTACAATGCAAAGCAAAAGCCATTTATCAACAGCACCCAGAAACGCCGCCGGCTTCGCTGGGCCCAAGCTCATCTAAGATGGACTGATGCAAAGTGGAAAAGTGTTCTGTGGTCCGACGAGTCCACATTTTAAATTGTTTTTGGAAACTGTGGACGTCCTGTCCTCCAGACCAAAGAGGAAACGAACCATTCGGACTGTTATAGGCGCATAGTTCAAAAGCCAGCATCTGTGATGGTATGGGGGTGTATTAGTGCCCAAGGCATGGGCAACTTACACATATGTGAAGGCACCATTAATGCTGAAAGGTACATACAGGTTTTGGAGCAACATATGTTGCCATCCAAGCAACGTCTTTTTCATGGACGCCCCTGCTTATTTCAGCAAGACAATGCCAAGCCACATTCTGCTCGTGTTACAACAGCATGGCTCCGTAGTAAAAGGGTGCGGGTACTAGACTGGCCTGCCTGTAGTCCAGACCTGTCTCCCATTGAAAATGTGTGGCGCATTATGAAGCGTAAAATACGACAACGGAGACCCCGGACTGTTGAACAACTTAAGCTGTACATCAAGCAAGAATGGGAAAGAGTTCCACCTGAAAAGCTTCAAAAATTGGTCTCCTCAGTTCCCAAACGTTTACTGAGTGTCGTTAAAAGGAAAGGTAAAAAGGCCGCTGTGCCAACTTTTTTGCAATGTGTTGCTGCCTTTTGAATTCTAAGTTAATGATTATTTGCAAAAAAAAAAAAAAAAAAAAGTTTCTCAGTTTGAACATTAAACATCTTGTCTTTGCAGTGTATTGAATTGAATATAAGTTGAAAAGGATTTGCAAATCATTGTATTCTTTTTTTATCTACGATTTTCATAATGTGCCAACTTCACTGGTTTTGGGTTTGTAGATTATTTCTACTTCGAAAAACTCACCTTTTTTCCCCATCTCAGGAACGAGATGCTTCAGGACAGTGTTGAAGGTTACCGGCGTGAAATTGCTGCACTTCTGGAAAAGGGCCAAAAAACATCTGCCACAGCTCAAAAACAGGCAGGGATCATCCACACCATGACCCAAGACCTACGTGCAGCCAATGAGCGGCTGGCCATGGCTGAGGTGTGTGCGCGTGTGCGCGCGCGTGAATGTTTGGTTGGGGTGGTGTCAGAACTTTGGTAGTCTATGTCAATCGCAATAAGATTCCACTTAATTTGACTTTGTGGCCAGAAAAATTACTATGTACTTGTAGCACACATTCCTCAAAAAGAGGTTTGAAGATGAGTAGAAAAACAAGAAAACATGATGGCGTTTAATGCACTGAAACCATCGAATGAGTGGTTGAAAACTGCTATTATGGAAATATCATTCAAATATTTAACCAGCAGTGATTCAGGTGAATAAAAGTATTGTCACCAGGTGTGTGGCCATGTATAGACGGTTAAAGGGATAGTTCGGGATTTTTCACATGAATCTGTATGGCATCACCGCCTTTAGTCTCGTGCACACACACTGACTTTCCCCCGACAGTGTCACTCTTACACTACTGTGGGGAATGGTTAGATTGTCATCTTTTCAAAATAATTGATGGTGCCTGATGACGTTGGAAATGGCAGCACCAATAAAAATTTAACATGGGTTTCATGGAACGTGAAGGGTCTTGGGATTGCCTCTAAAAGAGGCCAAGTTTTCTCTCATCTCAAATCATTGAAAGCAGATGTTATTTTTCTTCAAGAGACCCACCTCAGTGCCAGTGATCAGCGTAGGTTGAGGACAAATTGGATTTCGCAGGTATATCAAGCACCTTTTCCTCGAAGAGCTAGGGGTGTCGCTATTTTATTTAGCAAAAATATTCAATTTTGTCTTGAATCTATGGTGGCGGACCCATATGGCAGATACCTAATGATCACAGGTCATATAAATTGCTTTCCAATAATAATGATGAACATTTATGGTCCAAATGCTATTGATTGTGATTTTTTTCGTAAAATTTTTGATTTGATACCAGCTCTGAATTCCAATGTTATCATTGCAGGTGATTTCAATTGTTACCTAGACCCATTATTAGACAGACTCTCAACAAAAAAAGCATTTTACATTATCTGCTGTTCAAACTTTGAACGATTTGATTAAAACTAGGAATATGATTGATATCTGGCGCTTACAACATCCTGCAGACAGAGATTTCTCTTTCTATTCTCCTGTTCATAATTCTTATACTAGAATTGATTATTTTTTGGTATCTTCTGGACTGATTTCTAATACTACTAATTCTAAGTATCATAATATTATAATATCAGATCATAGTCCGGTCTCACTCCAATTCCAAAATATTCTGTCTAAACCAAATTTGCATCAAGCAAATAGGCCTACTAGCCGCAGCGGCCTCCATTTTAATACGAGGACAGATGAACAATGCGCTGGTCCCCGTGGCATGGCGTAGTTAATCCCGGGCAGCTAGCTAGCTAGCTAACTCTCCTTGTAACATGATCATTGCTTAACCTGGCTCCCCCTAGGGAGGGGGGCGGCAGGTAATGGCCACGGGCTGACAGACAGAGTGACAGAAACACACACACACACACACACACACACACACACACACACAGACATGATCATTGCTTGACCTGGCTCCCCCCTTAGGGGACTCATAAAATACTTTCCCAGCTGTAATTGCATATCCTTTCTCTGCCTGGAGATATTAATATTTACCAATAAACATTTAATTCAGTAAATTAGTTTAAAATGTCATATCATCAATTAAAAAAAAATCAAAATAACATTTATTATGTGAAGTGAATTATTTATATTTGCAAGACAATAAGACGGAACATTTCTGCTTGGCAAATCGATGAGAGTACTACTGTTTTCTATGCTACATGAACGTGTCAACATCAAGAAGGAACTTCGGTTTTTAATTGCGTGCCGTGCTCGAGAGAGAGCGTTGGGAAGGACGGTTGAAGACCGTTCATCGGTCTCTATGGAGCTTGAGCGCGTGCAGCACTTATCAGTCAGCTTCACAACGCATCAGGTGAGGCCAATCTACAGTAAGGGTAATGTTTGGGATTTTGAGGTCTTTTACCGCAATGGCTATTTTATTTCCCCATATGTGAAAAGTCAGTCATTAATATTTTGTAACTGAGGCTTAAACCCTTTTATGGCTTTCTAATGTAACAAGCTAGAGGCATTAGTTTAGATGTACTTGCGCAACTTCAGGCGAACGTTAGCTAACGTTAGCTCGCTAGCTAGCAAGCTCGTCAATCGTAATTCAAAAGTGGCTAATGTTCAACGTCAAGTAAACTGGCCGGTAGCTTGCTCAGAGGCAGAGGCGTAGCTAGAAATGGGAATTGGGGCGGCACAGACATGGCCCTTTATGACAATTAGGATAGTCCTGGCTAGTTCTCAATTATTTTTCTTTACTGACGTGTTGTCCAATTATCGTAATTGGCAACTGAAGACACGGTTTCTATCTATACGCGATCTAACAGCGATGAAATCCTGGGGTAAATTCCGTAGAACTGAGCATTGGGGTGGACAGAACATCCGTTTCAAACAATTATTAGTCCTGACCTGTTCTCAGTCATTTGCATGATTAACAAAATGTTCACTCCGAGTTTTTGGAGACGACAAGGGTTGAGGGGTATTCCGTGCATTGCATGCCTATTTCTATTAGAAAGCAGCAGAAAATCTCTTAATGGAGTGACCTTGCAGTCTTATCAGTTGTGTTGTTGTCCTCATAAATATGTGTAACGTTTCTGTGCTCTCACAGCTAAATGCTGACATACATGATTTACTGGCCATTCAGCTGGATTCACGACAGTTTCTGTACTCAAAAAACGGGTAACTTACTGAAATAAGTGTGTGCTGGGTTTTTAATTAATACATACTGCTCTAATTGGTCCTTTTTGGTCGGTCCGAACGATTCTTTTAAATTGCAGTAGGAGCATTAGGTGGGTTTAAAGGAGCCTTTTTTAAGTACAGAGTACTAGTTTTATGTAATACTGTCTGTACACAGTGACAGTTTTAGCAAAAATGACAAAGTTACTTTTCTAAAACTTACCAACTGCAGCTTTAAAGGCGTTGGCACATCCATACTACAGGGTGGCCCAAAAAAAGTGTCCCTCCTTCCTCTCAGAACTCCAGGGTGGATGAGAACTTGGAAATGAGTGAGCAGGATTGACAAAGCCCTGTTTATGTGGATTAGCGGGTTGGTCACTGGCGTGCCTTACCTTTTCTCTGCTCATCGTGCCATTATTGGCGTTGGCTGAGACAATCTTGTCACCGTTTGGGCTCCGTCCTGTGAACACCAATTTTCCGTCCATGTAACATGAGCAACAAGACCCAATTTTTGAATTCCCTTTTTTTTTTTTTTTTTAACAAAATAACAGTGATCCCGGTCTAAAACTTCATTTAAACATTTGTTTTTATGTTATTAATGAAATAAACCACATATATACCATTAATTTATAATTTCATCCTGTTAAGTACAGTGGGACCTCTTGGCCACACTTTCTGTGAAATCTGTCATTTATGTATATAAATATGTAATTTACCATAGCTGTAAGGTGCTGGAAAGGCATGAAAATACACCTTGAAAATCCTTGAAAAGTGCCTGAATTTCACTTTGTAAAAGGTGTATGAAGCCTGTAGACAGCATTACAGTGGTGTGTTTTTAGATTTTTGTTTTTCTGTTTAACTATGTTCCATTTATTGTTTGCATCTTTACAAAACATCAAAATCCCAGTTAGTTGGGGGATTATCTTTAACATGACCGCTTTTACAATCGATTTGTAGGTAATGTAAGGACAGATACAGTGATCTGTGGACATGGGGGATACATCCTCAATTCATAATTAAAAAGGGTACAAACCCTGATAAAATCTATAGGCTACATGTTCCTTCATAACTGACTGCGTCAACATCAAAGCAGCTGTTGGGTGTGCTGCGCCAAGGTAAATTGCGCTCCCCCCCCCCCCCCCAAAATTTTTGGCACCAGCCGCCACTTGGATATTACCATGTCCATCAGTCCTTCCATCTTGTGCGCACATCTTTGGGATTTGATTCCAAGTTTGATGGCTCAGCTGAGTACTGTGAACTCAGAGTCTTAATAAATCTCATCTACAATATATATACATGAAGAAATTAACTTTATACACAAATGACTGTGTGAAGAGAGGATGGACAATGATAAGCATGTTAAATCTTATGCAAAGAAAATTCAACTGCCCTCGGTGAAAATACATAACTGATTTAGTTGACACATGACTTTCTGGATGAAAACCAGCTGCCATTTATATTTTAATGGTAAAATGAATGATAAGAGTTACTGATTCACTGGTTTCAAAATGAAAAGAAATTGGTGCAATGGACCATAGTTGATGGTGAATGATTGCATTTTCTTGATTCACTTTTATGGTGATAGTGAAAACACAGTTTGAATAATATAAACTAAAATTGGAAAAGGATGAATACTCCCAAGTCTCTTGTACAATGCAGTAGTAGGTAGTGACAGTTTTGGCCAGGTTGACTGAAAAAATATATAGGTTGTCAAATACATTTTACAAAGATTTTCAATGGTGTTTTTCCACTGTTTATGAACATTTAGCTTGAGGATTACATTGAAATTAAGGGACCTATACATAGCTCAAATATGTGTCAAGATATCACCATAATGCACCATTTGATGCCATTGTAGGCAAAATTTTCGGAGGGGGCAAACTCCTCCAGACCCCCCCTTAGGAGCTTGTGTCATTGGCACAAGCTCGGTGGCGCAACACCAGACCGCCTACTCACGTGGGTCGCCCGGAGCCAATGACAAACGATGTTATAGATTCTCAGCTTAAAGCAGGATGAGTGCGCTGATTGGATGGTTGTGATCATCTGACCTAGTGGCCATTATTATGAAAGCGTGCAGTGGGTAGACGGAGTTAACCTACCCACTGCAGATGGAGTGTAGGGGTTCCCCAGTGCCGTGGCTAAATTCCCTACCTGGCTCTTTCGACCTGCCACCAAGTCGACCCCGAACCTGTGGGATGTTCCAAATAAGTGTTTGATGAGCATTCCTCAACTCTGTCTATTTTGCCACTTGTGCCAGCTTTTTTGAAACATGTTGCAGGCATCAAATTCCAAATGAGCTAATATTTGCAAAAAATTACAAAGTTTACCTGTTCGAACATTAAGTAACTTGTCTTTGCAGTGTATTCAATTGAATATAGGTTGAAAATGATTTGCAAATCATTGTATTCTGTTTTTATTTACAATTTACACAACGTGCCAACTTCACTGGTTTTGGGTTAGTGTAAACCAAAATAAGATGATGTGGTCATCACTTTCCCCCGCGACGATCAAGTGCCATAACTGTAAATAAATACATTTCGACATCCATTTTCAAATTCAATCTAGATCGAGACCAGCTTATTAAGCAAACAAAATTTGACCCATGTAACCGCCAGTTTTTGAGAGAACGTGTGTGTATAGAATGTGTGACAGACAGACAGACGGACGGAACCCAATCCTATATCCCCCACACTACTTCGTGGCAGGGGATAATTGTGTCTTTTTGGGAGAAAAGGTCGATATCTAATGTGGCCACCCTTTGCTGTGATTATAGCATTTAATCTTTCAGGCATAGTTTTGACATATTTTTTTTAAATCCCCCTGGCATATAATGCGGGGGATACAGTCATCAGTATGCCTTTCCGTCCGTCTGTAATCATTTCATTTTTAAGCTTTCTCTCTTCTGAAAGAATAACTTGCCACCCATCCTCATGCATCAGCGACTGATGGTTTCCCCCTGTAATTCATTTGACAAACTAAACTGACAGCATAACCAGACTGTTATTGGAATGCATGTACCTAATGGGTAGAATAGCTGACTGCAGACGCACTAACCCTGTGCCCCGGGCTTAGGCGCTGGGCGGGCGCGAGGCGGAGGCGAGGAGCCTGCTGCAGCTGGAGCTCTCCCGGCTCAGGCAGGAGCTGCAGGAGAAATCTGCGGCGGAGGAGCAGCAGCGCCAGGTGATGGAGGAGAAGATTAAAAAAGTGATCCTAGGAGCCAGGCAAAAGATCAGCCTGGTTATGGGTCAGTGGCATGTGTCTCCCCGATCCTCAGCTTTGGTGCTCTCTCCCCCAGTTGCTGTAATGCTACTGTACCACTGCACTGGCCGTACCACTACTCAATCTGCTCCAGCTGTGTGTCAGAAGCTAAGCTTGGTTAGTACTTAGATGGGAGATTCCCCATTGCAGTGAAGGGGACACTGCACTAAAGGAGACGCTGTCTTTCAGATGAGACGTTAAACCGAGGTCCTGACTCACTGTGGTCATTAAAGATCCTATGACGTTCATCGATAAGAGTAGGGGGTTCCCTACACTCCATCTGCAATGGGTAGGTTAACGCCGTCTACCCACTGCATGCTTTTGTACTCTTTCATAATGGCCACCAGGTGGCAACCGCAAGTCGACGACGACTGAGGACCAATCAGTGCTGAGCTTACAAATGCGTCGCCAGCAGCAGACGGAATAGCAGAAACAACATGTAAACGGTAAACAATCCGCGATGATCATGGCAGAAAATATTCCCAAAAAAAGGTTATACCGTTGTGCCGAAGGGCTTTCATGCTTGTGCGTGGTATGTCAGTGCGATATAAGATTAGGAAATAAGTTCGCACGTGGAAGACGCCGGCAAACAGTCATTTGCGACAAGTTTTGACATGGGTGGACACAGACTTGGACGAGTTCTGGCCATAGATATATATAGAACACTAGATTGCTGATAGGGTATGCTCAAGTGAAGCATCTGTTCTATGAGCCTATACACCCGGAAGTAAAATTCGCTCATAGACTCCCATTCATTTTCGCGTACTTTAAAATTACATTTTCAAAAACACTTGCGTGCGAGTCTGTGTTATTTTGGTATCGCTGTGCAGAGCAACATTTTGTCTCCCTGAATATGTCCTTTTCGGAGGATGGAAAGTGGCACACTTTCTAAAGCGAAGATCGAAATGTTATTCGGTGTTAACGTTAAAGGGATAGTTCGGGATTTTTCACATGAATCTGTATGGCATCACCGCCTTTAGTCTCGTGCACACACACTGACTTTCCCCCGACAGTGTCCTGTGAGCCGAGTTCTGTCCAGTTTTGGTCAAAGCGAAAGTAGTTCCGGCAGGTTTCCTGGGGTCTGCAAAGTAAAACGTTTTTCTTCTCAAAACAGTATGTGTTCGAACGAGTGATTTATTTGCATAACAAAACCCCGGTATTCCAAAAAGTCACATCTTGTAATTGCTTGGGGCTACTTTCTCTCAATAGCGATCACTGCGCGCTGTCACTGCTAACAGCTGTGCGCACTAGCCAACTACTTTCATCAGTTGTTCGACAGTGTTCACATATTCCAGCCAGAGGAGGATGTCTCCTTACGGTCGAGGACGGCAGACTCGAGAGAAACTACTACTTCTTAGCGAACTGACCCAGGGATAACCGGAGCACTCGGAGTAACTTTCCAAAGGATTTCATTATTATTTCGGGAAGACGCTGGTGCGTCGACACCAAAATAAATATGTATGCTGGTTGCTGCGGTCATCCCTCGCTCTAGTAGCTGAGAAAGGTAGCCAAGTTTGTCTTGATTATGCTCGCCAACGCTGTGACTGGAGTCATGGACTTCTCATTCAAACCTAGAAACCATCCACACCCGTCCACGTAGTTTCTGACGATTGTAATAACAGTACAGCAATAACAATACATATTATGTTTCATAAGCTTCACTGGTAATATGACACCGATAGATGAATCTATGTTGCGCTTACATAGCCCTCGGTGCATCACCAGGAGGCTATGCACGGATGCTATAGAAAATCTTTAGTACAATTTTGTTTACCTGGGGTGTAGGGACAGCAGAGCTCAGTTGTTCGACAGTGTTTACCGACAACAGACCTACGACGCTAACTTGCTAGTTCGAGAGCTAGAGTGAGAAGTTCATCAGCTTCTCCAGAAAATAGTTTATTTGATAAAAACGGTGCGCACTTGCGATTATCCAGTCTGTACCAACAAAGACGTGAGTGAGTCTCCTCATACAGTCCATCGCTTCCCTGTGACGGACGTTGCTCTGAGGCAACTTTGGCTACTTGCTCTGGGCTTCCAAGTGTACACCAAACTACTAAAAATGAAAAAGCTTCGCGTGTGCAGTGTGCACGTAAGCGAGGACGACTACTTTCGTTCAGGACAGAGGAAGAGACGGGTTTTGAAGAGCTCTGCTGTTCCTACACCCCAGGTAAACAAAATTGTACTAAAGATTTTCTATAGCATCCGTGCATAGCCTCCTGGTGATGCACCGAGGGCTATGTAAGCGCAACATCGATTCATCTATCAGTGTCATATTACCAGTGAAGCTTATGAAACATAATATGTATTGTTATTGCTGTACTGTTATTACAATCGTCAGAAACTACGTGGATGGGTGTGGATGGTTTCTAGGTTTGAATGAGAAGTCCATGACTCCAGTCACAGCGTTGGCTGGCATAATCAAGACAAACTTGGCTACCTTTCTCAGCTACTAGAGCGAGGGATGACCGCAGCACCCAGCATACATATTTATTTTGGTGTCGACGCACCAGCGTCTTCCCGAAATAATAATAATAATAATAAAATCCTTTGGAAAGTTACTCCGAGTGCTCCGGTTATCCTTGGGTCAGCTCGCTAAGAAGTAGTAGTTTCTCTCGAGTCTGCCGTCCTCGACCGTAAGGAGACATCCTCCTCTGGCTGGAATATGTAAACACTGTCGAACAACTGATGAAAGTAGTTGGCTAGTGCGCACAGCTGTTAGCAGTGACAGCGCGCAGTGATCGCTATTGAGAGAAAGTAGCCCCAAGCAATTACAAGATGTGACTTTTTGGAATACCAGGGTTTTGTTATGCAAATAAATCACTCGTTCGAACACATACTGTTTTGAGAAGAAAAAAGTTTTACTTTGCAGACCCCAGGAAACCTGCCGGAACTACTTTCGCTTTGACCAAAAGTGGTCAGAACTCGGCTCACAGGACACTGTCAGGGGAAAGTCAGTGTGTGTGCACGAGACTAAAGACGGTGATGCCATACAGATTCATGTGAAAAATCCCGAACTATCCCTTTAAAGTACAGCAAAAGTGATGCAACCAAGGCTTTTACCTCTAATCAGATAATTGCTTGGAAGTTACCACCATTAAAAGAAACGTCGATGAATGTCTGTTTACGTTATCAATTACAAGTAGCGAGCAAGCTTGTTAGCCACCTTTTTAATTTTATTTACCACTAAGTCAATGTAGTCCCTGCGACGCCTAGGCAGCTCGCTGGTGACCGTTGTCAATCGCTAGCGTTCGCTTTCAGTCAGCGGTCTGTTCAAGTCAATGGGACGGCTAATTAGCTAGCTAGCACGAAACGAGATTTTTTTCTTTTAAAGTGTCTACTTTGCGTTTATACGTTAACTTACGCATGAAACGTTTTATTACAGCTCTTCAAATAAATATTGCTGCAAAAGGCAGCCGCGCATCTCGGCATTTTCTCGCTTATATCTACTTATTTGAAATTGGCCTCATAGGAAACCATTTTAAAGAAGAATTTGGATGTATCAATATTGCGGCCGGGTGCTTCACTTTGCTGATGTCGTCGTATTTACATTATCCAATCTAGTGTTCTAAAAAAAAAAAAATATATATATATATATATATATATATATATATATATATAATCTCTATGGTTCTGGCAGTTCGTGTTGCCACTAAAACGCGAGATTTACATCTGCTGCAGGTGTCATAATCAGTTGATGAGAGTTGATAAAAACCTGTCGCAGATACAGGCAGCAAGAGAGTGATTACAAGCACGAACTGGCGAAGTTGGCCTCACAGCTAAGGGACTTCAAACAGAATCACATTGGCTGGAAGCGCAACATACCACCCCAGGGCCAGGCACCCCCTCACGTGGGTCGCCCGGAGCCAATGACAAACGATGTTATAGATTCTCAGCTTAAAGCAGGATGAGTGCGCTGATTGGATGGTTGTGATCATCTGACCTAGTGGCCATTATTATGAAAGCGTGCAGTGGGTAGACGGAGTTAACCTACCCACTGCAGATGGAGTGTAGGGGTTCCCCAGTGCCGTGGCTAAATTCCCTACCTGGCTCTTTCGACCTGCCACCAAGTCAACCCCGAACCTAATTGGCTGTGCAATTTGTCCTCTCCCTCTCCACCTCTACCTCCCTTTAAAAAGAGATTTCGAACTCAACGGGACTTCCCTGGTGAAACAAAGGCTAAATTAAAAAAAATATATATATTTTTGAGAACTGGTGAACTAATGGCGATGGATTGACAAACTAGCTGAGTAATGTTGTTGGAGTTTAGTTTGATATAAATAATTTTAAGAAAACCTGTAAGCCGTGTGCATACAGCAAAACTGTTTGCAGTCTTGAAGTCAGCAGACGCCATCCGCTCATTAGGGAGGGAAAGAAGGTTTCTTTGGGTATGAAGTGAGCCCATTGACATGCGTTTCATCAGTTTTAACAGCGTTGTGTGTGTGTGTGTGTGTGTGTGTGTGTTTGTGGAGCAGGTCAGAAGGAGCAGGTAATGAAGGAGAATGAGGAGCTGAAGCAGCAGCGGGAGTTGGAGGTGCGCATGGGTGCTCTGAAGTCGCAGTACGAGGGGCGCATCTGCCGGCTGGACCGCGAGCTGCGGGACCTCCAGGAACAGCAGGAGAGGCACAGCGAGAAGCGGGACGAGCCCCCAGAACAGGGGCCTAGCAAGGTACTGAAGCTGGGCTGGGCGGGGCGGGGTGTGGTTGGCCAGCGAAAGCCTGTGGTGTTGCTTACTTGGGCACTAAAGCAGAAAAGCAAACCTGCATCTGATTTTGCGAGTGTTTGAGTTCCTGGGGAATTCAAATGTATAAAGTAATGTACCTCCTTCTACTCATTGCTGTTTAAAGGTCCCCTGTCATGCCACCAGGTGCACAGCTAATTGGCTGTGACCACCCTGAATAATGAAATATGACTGACTACTTGGCTTAAGTTGATCAGTTCTTTCCTCTGGTTGGTTCCTACCCCATGTGATGTCAAGAGGGGAAAGATTTTGAAATGGCTTGGACTACCTTAGTGGCTGTGCACCTGGGGTGCGTTCAAATTTGGCATCACTTAGCAAAACGTATATTTAAACGGCAAAAGTAGCCTGTTGTGTCACTCAAGCGTTGCAACTACGGCATCTGAGATGGCCATACTGTGCGTTCTCTTGCGAGAATTCTCGGAGCCTGTTGAAATGGGTTCAAATTCGTGTTTGATTTTTAAACTTTTTAAACTTCTACTTGCCACAAACATGTCATTTGTCATCAACCGTGCTGAATACCGAGCTGCTGGAGATGCATTTATATAGTACCCTCGTTGGATTCATTGCGCCACTGCCTTTTTAAGATGATGCAGTTTATATACATTTTTCAGCTGATTGGATAACAACCCTGGCATACCCACCTAATGGGAGAAAACATACCTCCCGGTTGGAGGAAACAATTTGTTCAACCTGGAAACCGTAAAAAAACGATGTGCACCGTGTGACTTTGAATGCACCGCTGGTGACATAATGGGGGACCTTTTAATGTTCCCATTTATTGAACTACAGGCGCACAATGCTTGAATCCTCTGGTCTACACGACGGGGAGCATTATAGGCCCTGTGCTCTTGAGTGGAGGTAATGGTGTCATTTCCTGACAGGTAGTGTAGTGATCGGTATCCAGTTTGGTATGAATTCTGTTGCTGGTCCCACAGGTTCAAGAGCAGCAGCGCTCCACCAGCCCCAACTCGCAGGCCATACTGTCTCAGCCCATCCTCACCATGCAGCAGCAGACCCAGGCCGTGAAGGAGGGTGTCCCCAGCTCCCAGAAGGACAGGCCCTCCACCGACTTTGATACAGGTATAGGCCTAGAATTTTAGTCACTTTATTTCCGTACTAGATGAATCAGACTGTTAAGGGCCAGTTAGTTACAGTGGTCAACAGCCCTGATTCAGTGGTAACCAGTTGTACTCGTGGTGTACTACTATGAATAATAACTAGCACTCTGCCCGTGGGGATCCACAGGTTCTATTTTATGTAACTTCGTCTTTATATTAGAGAGCAGTGCACCATTATGATGACATCACATGCACCTCTATGATGTCATCACGTTGCTATGGTGTCTCCATGAACACCAAGGTGACTGTCACCTGACCAATGTTTTTATAGTAACTAAAATTAAGTAGCTATCTAGGGGAATGTGCTGCGCTGACATTCTGCGCTCAGCGGAACACAAAGTCGCCTGCAAGACTATGCTGCAGATTACGTGCTACTTTCTCTTGCGGCCTGGCATCTGTTTTTTGGGATTCAAGACTCCTGTGGATGAATTGGCTTGGGTTCAAAAGGGGAATCCCCAGGAGAGGACAAAGGGGGAATCCCCCCTGCATGTCTATATTATAATAGTGTGGCTCACGTTATGCTGCAGATATGTGCCCGGTGGAGTTTAGCACCGATTGGCCAGACACAGTCCCCTGCTAGACGTCGCTCACACTATTCTGCAGATTCGCGCCTGATGGAATCTACCTCTGAGTGGCCAGACACGCATGCAGACACACACACGCAGAGGCCACTCAGCTATTTTAATATACATAAGTGTTTCTCCATACAAGAATTTTTTTCAGCAGCGGTGCTATCAGGATGCGACGTCGACCCGTATTCGTGTGCGTGAAAATAGTTTCAAATTAAATTACCTTGGAATCCTTCGACAGGATTATATCATGTCTGTATTTTGTCTCAATTTACAGCTTTTGACATTTATCTGAAGAAAATAAAAATAATCTCTGCTCCTCTCCTTCATCTCTCCCTGCTCATGACCTCCTCCTGCTTCTCTTTCCTCTCTCACCTGCACTACTGATCTTTTCTATATCACACTTCACAACTTTAGCAACATGTTGTAACCAGCACTTTCACTTACATGATCTTATATAAACAGTTGTACATTAAAATCCAAAAGAAACTCATCTTAAAAGGTGACTAATTTGCATCCATAATTTACTAACTTCAGCTCCTCCACGGTCACATCCTCCTTACTCTTCCTAACCACCCTGTTTAACAGACTCATCTGAAAACTGAAATATCATTTTACTATCAACATGTAGAAGGATAAATATATACAAGGTAAAATATATCTAAGAGAAAACAGTGGATATAAACAGATATAAACAGTATAAATATGGCAAGTGTATTAGTATAAACAGAATTAACAGTATAAATATGGCGGTATAAACTGATTTAATGGTATACATACGGCTAATATGCAGTGACGGTCCGTCGGCAGAAACACAGGGCCAGCAATAACCTCACCTTTCAATTCTTAATGACAGACACCCCTCGCAGTTTACCTCCCTGATTAGAAACAGTTGCTCCGACTGATTGGTGGAACCGACGAGTATCTAATTTATTTTTGAAAGCCTTGTTATACATTGCACTAAGAATACAGAGTTTACTTCCGCACACCAATGACGATGGAAAATATCAGTCACCTACGTCTTAATAATTTCTGGATTTGCGTAAATTAGTTTGCGAGGTTCATTGAGCAATAAGCCATGAGAATTAGTTCTATAGTCTGAATGTACTGACAGCCAAAGTGCCATATTAGGTACGATGCACAGCTGAGTGATGATAACGAAAATAATTGCCGCGAATTCAGCAAAAGTTCCGGATTTTTTGAAGATTCTCATCCTTGCGGAGTCACATCAATTATATTAACATAGACAATAGGTAATCGCTTTGTCATTCGTTAATCATTACATGTAATACATTGGTGGGGGCAGTTCAGTTAATAAACTGTTTGATCGTTAATCAGGCCTTCCTGACGGCAGGTCACTGCATAGCATAAGACTGTTGGCTTGAGAAGTTTATTAACTAACAAACAGTACGTTTTCTCAATCTTTCTGAATCACTGCTGCTCCGCTCGCTATCACCGCCACTTTCTCTTCCCACTAACCGCCCTAAGGAGCTACGCTGTTACGTTCACGATGCGTTACCTGCACTACTCGCTATATAGACCGGGTATTAGCATGAACATTACCTTTTAAGTTGATGTCTTAAGAGGGTCCAACAGGATTTGATGCGCTCGTTGATCACTAAATACAGGTCCAAAATTATGTTGTGTTGTTGCGCTCACACAGTGTGAGTAAAAATCATCAGTAGCACATTGATATTAATGATCAGCGGCGCTCAAAATCCAGTAGCAGCGCAGCGCCACTGCTGAATGAATGTAGTGGAAACACTGCATAATAATAAAATTTATTTATATAGCACCTTTCAAGCAATACAGCACAGTTCCACCAATTAACCATCTTGCAGGTTTTCCTCGTATAAGCACCCCTCGTTCAACAGCTAGGGATCATGAGGGCAGGTCTAACTGCAATCTGTTGTTTGTTTTAGCCACGCCTAGAACCTCCACCGACAGAGTCGCAACGCAGGAGGAGTCCTACGAGCCCCCCATCGCCAAAAAGCTGCGCATCATCCAGAGGGGTGGGCCCAGAGGTGCGTCCCTTGACACTCACTCGCCCACTCTGCCCCTCTGAGATGCTGCTTGTGGTCTCTACCATAGCTGTGCTCAACTCTTAGATCATTATTGTCAATGCATTTGAATTGCTCTGATCTAGGATCAGCATATCCTTTTGGTAACAGAAAGATAAGAGTGTGATGTGGATTTATGGTCTGACTAGAGATCAGTGGTGACAGTCCGTCCGGTTTCTCACTGTGACCGAGGGTTTGTCTTTTTCACAGGTGTTCGCTTTTCCAGACCGTCTCTCAAAAAGGGAGACCACAAATAAAATGCTACAAAAGTAATAAACTATGGTTGTCAGTGTGCATGCTGTGTTGAATGAATCAGTCATCAAATCAAATTAACAAACAAACAAAGGTCAGTCCCAGTCTGCAGGCCATGGAGAAGAGAGAATCAGAGCTGTGAGCAGGTCTGCTTTATAGCTTCCTGAGCCCAGCCTGCTCAGGTGTGCCAGATTGGTGCCTGAACAGACACCTCCCCCACTACCTGAAACAGAAAGCACAGCCAGCAAAAAAGAACAGGCCTCTCTCTAGGCCATAAAACAGGGTTCCAACCCTAGATTGAACCAATGACAAATAACTAATAAACCTACAATAGTGATTTAACATTTAATAAATATACAAACATTATTTACAAGTTTTAGTTTTACCATTTTGAACACGATCAAATTTGTAGTTTTTTTTTTATACTTACAATAGAATAATCCCATTTAACCTTCCCAACATTTGTAGCTCCTCTCCCCACAGACTCAGCATCTCCAACCTCAGCAACCTTGGCGCCTAGGAGCAATTTAAGAGGAAGGAAAGCAGAGACCGCAGAGGACAGTGCAGCAAAATTTAAGGAAGATAAGCAAGGTTCAAAAGGTTACACGGCTCTCCTCCGAAGCACGTGCCTGTCTGCCACTGATTCTTATACACTCATTGGTTGAATCTTCGTAAGCTCAGAACTAGGGCGGAGGATACCCAGACATGAACCAACCCGGAGTCTTCCTGACGAGCGCCCGTCTGGCCAACAGGAGGCGCTGGAGCAACGAACAAAGCTGATATATATTGTATACCCAAATCCGGCAGTCCCTTCCCAATTTTAAACCCTGTAGCGCGATAGCCAATTGTGCGCTACTCTGAAAAAGCTGCCGACCCCTGCCAATGGGTACGCCGGGGCTCGAACTCGCGACGTGGTGATCACCTCTGCACTGCCTTAACCATGTGAGCCACCCGGCAGCTCATTAGGGCCCGAGCACCGACCGGTGCCAGGGCCCGGAACGGGTCCTGGCACCGAAGGTGCGAGGAACCTATTGTTTTTGATGGGATTTTTATTCTTCTTCTTCTTCTTCTTTTTATTCTGCTGCGAGAACGCATTTTTGAGGGCTTTGCCATGCACGAAAACTCACAAAAATTTGCCCACACGTCAGTCGTGGTGAAAATTGCAAAGTATTACTATTTTTGTGCTTAGACATGCCCCGGTGGCTCTATAGCGCCACCAAACACGCGTCCATTTTGGAACGCACTAGCTCGGATTCTCATGAAATTTGATAAGGTCATAGTAGTCATCATAAATTTTTTTGCTGCACAGGAAGTGAGCTATGAGCCATTTCCTGCGTTTTTTCAGATTTTACGAACACATTTTTGAGGGCCTTATCATACTTGAAATTTCACCAAACTTGGCTGATAGACTAGAAATATTAAGTTCTTTAATTCGATATCTCATTTGGCACTAAGTGTGACATGGTAGCTCTATAGCGCCCCCTAATACATAATTGCATTTTTGAGGGCCTCAGCATGCTCGAAAACTCACGTTACTTTGCACATCTATTAAGTTGGTCATACTGTTTACTAGGATATAGGGTTTACTGATGAGCGTGGCAAAATTGCATTACAGCGCCACCTAGAAAATTTCAATGAAGCAGCCCTCGCAGCATGTTTAACCTACATGTACAAAATTCGGTGGACATGTGTACTATGCCAAGACCTAAAAAAAAGTTTCTTGGTGCCATGACCTAGACTCAACAGAAAGTCCGCCATTTTTAATTGAATTTGCAAATTTTTTTAATTTTTTGCCATTCACAGGCGTCGTACTTTAACGAACTCCTCCTAGAGATGTCACCCGATCAACTTAAAATTTCGCATATGGCATCTAATGACCTTGTCGATGTTAAATTGCGAAGCTTTTTTGGATTTATTGAACTTTGTATCCGTGGCGTCGCGGCAAATTTCAATGTTCCGCCATGAAACAGGAAGTTGGTTTTCCGCGCACATGCTTTGTGAGATTTGCGCAAAACTTTACAGGCTTCATTAGAGTCTACTTCCAAGTAGAACTATATGTTGATATTAGATTGGATGTGGTCAGGTGGCTCCACAGCGCCCTCTTGACACAACCATGTTGAGATAAAAGTGCTTGAATGTTCATGAAATTTGGTTTGATCATTGCATTTGTCATGTCAGGTCATGGTAAATTTTTTGGCCAAACAGGAAGTGAGCTATGAGCCATTTCCTGCGTTTTTCCAAATTTTATTAACACATATTTGGAAGCCTAAGAATACTCGAAATCTTGCAAAAAGTTGCACAAATTATAATTGTCTTATTATCTTCAATTTTCACTAAATTTGGCACCATGGCTCTATAGCGCCCCCAATCAGATTTAAAAAAAAAGAATTGCTCTTTTGAGGGTCTCAGCATGTTCAAAAACTCACAAAATTTTGTAAATGTATAAAAATCATCATTCGTATTACTCTGATAAAAAGCTTATATATAGGCTTGGCAAAATTGTCATAATAGCGCCCCCTGGATAATTTCAAATAAGCAGCCCTCGCAGCCTGGTAAACCTACATGTATGAAATTCGGTAGACATGTGGAATATGCTGAGACCTAAAAAAAAGTCTCCTGGTGCCATGACCTAGACTCAACAGGAAGTCCGCCATCTTTAATTGAAATTGCAACTTTTTTTGATTTTTTGCCATTCACAGGCGCCGTACTTTAACGAACTCCTCCTAGAGATTTTATCCGATCAACTTAAAATTTGGCATATAATATCTAAAGACCTTGCTGATGTTAAATTGCGAAGCTTTTTTTATTTCATCGAACAATGTATCCGTGGCTTCGCGGCGAATTTTGATATCCCGCCATGAAACAGGGAGTTGCTTTTACTGCCACATACTTTGTGGGATTTGCCCGAACCTTCTTCTGCTTGATAAAATTGTTCTCCGAAGTAAAAACATATGCTAATAATGGATCGGCAGGTGCTAGGTGGCTCCACAGCGCCCTCTAGATATGGTCATGTTAAGATAAAAGTGCTTGAATGTTCATGAAATTTGGTGTGATCATTGCATTCGTCATTTCGGGTAATGTTTAATTTTTTGAAATTTTTTGGCCAAACAGGAAGTGAGCTATGAGCTATTTGCTGCGTTTTTCCAAATTTTTCTGAAGACACGTTTTAAGGCCTTAGGATGCTTCAAAACTTGCAAAACTTTGCACAAATTATAAATGTCTTATTTTGTTTAATATCATCCATCAATTGGCACTAAATGTGGCATAACGGCTCTATAGCGCCCCCAATCAGACTCATAAAAGAATTGCTCTTTTGAAAGTCTAAACATGCTGGAAAATTTACAAAAATCAACACACTCATGGAGCCCCATATTACGATTACTGTGTTGTAGATTTTGTGCACAGGCTAGTCAAAATGGTATCATAGCGCCCTCCAGAAAATTTTTGCACTCTCATCAGGAAACCACATTGTACGCGGTCCAGCAGTGTCCAATGGCTCTGAATGGACACCTGCAGCCATCAAGATCCTGCTGCCACCCCAACGTGCACGAGAGGGGCGAGGGCCCTTTCAACGCTGCTTGCAGCTTTAATTCAATGCCTTTCTTGTCAGCCTGAAGAAGAATAGCACCTAAACCTACATTGCTAGCATCTACATGCAATGAGAAAGGCTGCTCACAACGTGGCGCTAACAAAACAGGAGCTGAACATAGCAGAGCTTTCACATTATAAAAAGCATCTTGACAAGACTCAGACCACACAAATTTGGATTTTGCCTTCAACAGATCAGTTAAAGGAGCGACCACAGTTGAGAAGTTTCGGCAAAAACATCGATAATAACCGACTCGGCCCAAAAACCTCATCAACTCCTTTTTAGTTGAAGGGGCAGGAAACTCATTTATAGCTGAAACCTTGGCATCAACTGGCCTCACATGACCCTGACCCACTACTTTGCCCAAATAGGTCACTGTTGCTTTTGCAAACTCACATTTAGCAAGATTTACAGTCAGATTTCCATCAGCTAGACGTTCAAACAAAGCTTTAATACGATTCAAATGATTTTCCCAGGTATCACTGTATATTACCACGTCGTCTAGGTAAACGGCACAGCCTTCAAGTCCATTTAGCACCAGGTTCATCAGTCGTTGAAATGTAGCAGGTGCGTTACGTAATCCAAATCCCATAACTGTATATGAATACAAGCCAGATATTTCTTGGGCTCTTGGAGTCCATGGATAAGAATCAGGTTTTGTTTCAGCGTTTACTTTGCGGAAATCTGTGCAACATCGAGGAGATTTATCAGATTTTTCAACGAGCAAACAGGGAGATGCCCAGCTTGAAGAAGAGGGAACAGCAATGTGGTTTTCCAACATTTACTTTACTTCACTGTCGATAACTTTTCGTTTCGATTCAGAGAGTCTATAAAACCTCTGACGAATTGGTTTGGCCTCACCAACATCAATGTCATGTTCAATCAGAGTAGTTCTTGAGGGTGTGTCCTTAAATAACGAAGGATAACTTTGGATTAACTGATCGTTTATCAGCATTCAAATGGAATAACAAAACATCTAAATTTTGAAGAGACTCAGAATTCTTCAGACGACCACAAAGAACAGTATCATCTGGTGCTGCCACATCCCCCTCTCCCCCTAAAGATGACTGCACCACTGTACCTATATCTGAGGGAGAAACATCTGAGACATCAGACTTTAACTGAGCTGATGTACGAGCATAATACGGCTTCAATAAGTTTATGTGGCAGAGCCGATTCCTCTTTCTGCGATCTGGAGTAGCTATCAAGTAATTTTGCTCAGACAACTGACGTACAACTGTGTAAGGACCAACAAACTTTTCTTGAAATGGTGAACCAGTAACAGGCAACAAAGCAAGTACTTGAACCCCTTCAATAAACAATAAAACGTTTTTCAGACTTTTTGTCATACAAATGCTTCATTTTGATCTGAGATTCCTCTAGGTCTTGTCTTGCCAATTCACCCGCCAAATAGAGTCTGTGTCGAAAACCATTCACATAATCAATCAAGTTTGAAGGTGGCTCATCAGTCAACCACTCGTCACGGAGCACTGCCAAAGGACCTCGTACATTGTGACCGAAAACAAGATCATTAGGACTGAATCCCGTGCTCTCCTGGCACACTTCCCTTGCTGCCAGCAGTAACCATGGTAGCCCCTCCTCCCAGTCATTACCCAACTCGGTGCAGTAAGAGCGCATCAATGACTTAAGAGACTGGTGAAACTGTTCCAAAGCACCCTGACTTCGTGCGTGATAAGCAGAAGCTTGGTTATGCTTGATGTTTAACTGTTTCAGAACTTGTGCAAATAAACGTGAGGAAAAATTAGATCCTTGGTCACTTTGAATGATTTTAGGAATACCAAATATAGCAATAAACTGAGTTAAGGCTTTAACCACAGATTTAGCTGTAATGGTTCGCAGCAGGATAACGTGTAACCTGGTACATAACCGTCAACAGGTAGTCAGAACCAGATTTTGATCTCGGCAAAAGTCCAACACAATCAGTGATGAAATGTTCAAACGATTTATCCACAGCAAGGATTGGAAACAGAGGAGCAGGCTTAATACACTGATTAGGTTTACCTGTTAGCTGACTCGTGTGACACGTCTTAATGTAAGCAGAAACATCACGCTTAAGACGAGGCCAAAAAAAATAGCGCAAAATGTGACGATATGTTTTCCCAACTCCCAAATGTCCAGTTTGGTCATGAGAACACTTCAACACATCATTACGGTACTTAATTGGCACCACTATCTGGATAACTGGATCACCCACACAGTCAACCCCTTGAGGAACCCATTTACGCACCAACACATCATTCTGCAGGAAATACCCAGAGGCAGCACTTTTAGCCTCACTGCTAGGCCTCACCTGGTCAAACATGTCACCCAGAGAATCATCAGATCTCTGCTCAGAAATGAGCTCTTGCTGAGAAACTGGAAGAGAAACAGGAAAATGTAAATGTGTTATATCCTTTCCCTCTCTATCATCTGAAGAGCTAGAGTTAACTTTAGACATTGCCAGTGTCACAGCACACGACACAAAAACCTCATGAAACTCATTTTCACAATCATCAGGTTCATGTACTTCAATGTTAGGCTTAGCAGGGGGATCCATCAACCCAAACACGGTTTCCGGCCAAATCATTTCCAAGTATTACATCAACTCCATCTATAGGCAAGGCAGGCCTGACACCTATCCGGACATCACCATTCACCAAACCACAAGACATGAGTAGCTGCATGCAAACACTCACCAGTATCCGAATCTGGAGAAAAAGGCAGCACCGAAGCAAGAATAAATGAGTCTTTCGCTCCAGTATCTCTCAGGATTTTAACAGGCACTTTATTGTCCCTACCCTGAAGTGCTACCAAACCATCAGACACAAAAGCTTCAAAACCAGAAAAATTGACATTTTCAGGCTTAACTGGATCAACTTTTGGTTCTGAAACAGAAATATGCCTAACAGGAGCACTAAGAGCGACTGGTTTAGCATATTTACCAAATGTGCGGCTTTTGCTTTTCAAAACCGGGAAATCAGCTTTCCGATGACCCTTTTCATGGCAGTAGTTACAAACTAGACCCAAACCAACAGAATGTGGGCCTCGGTTAAACTTAGGAGACTCAGGCAGATACATTTTGGCAGTGTGACTGTTAGCTTTCGCATTAGCTAAAGCACGAGCACGAGACCATCCGCTCTGCACCATCCCCGTTCTGCATTTCCTGTTTTTTTTTTAATTATTATTTTATTGTTATTGTTGTTATTGTTTGAGGACATTAATAAATTAATCCTTGAAAGTGATGAGACCTGAGTTCAGGTCTTTCTGGGAGAAGCCCTATGGGCACTTGAACCAGTTCCTGGCAGAGTTCTGCTGGGAGGGTGCAGTCAGTGGGGTAGCCAAGGCAGGTTTCTCACCATCAAGTCTGATTTTGTAGTATTTGGCTGGGAAAAAAACAAGAACACTGTTAAAGCAGAAAATGTTTGTTTCTGCACTTGGATCTAACTAATCCATGTGCATTGGAAATTCATATTTACACATTTTTTTACTTGCAGACCTAACTATGGATGGTTATTATTACCTTGCCAGTATTAAGTGGCCATACTCTGTCATAGCCAGGAGGCATTAACCATCTCTGCCTTTGTGTAAATTAGCTGAAAAAGTGGTGCCAGTATTTTTCCGAAGTGCGCCATAACAGTGACAAACTTGACAAAACTAAGTACTAGAACCTAGTTATTTATTATTTCGTTTTACCTTTAATCTCTTGCTCTGTAATAGTGAAAATAAGACTAATGACATCTTTATAGCGCACTTCGCACATGTAAACTAACACAGTATCTTTGGTCGCGAAACGATCTGATCGCAAAAATATTCGTTTTTATGGCTGAAACTAGAGAGTCTAGTGACTCTACAAATAAAATCCTGAAGCTCTACAAAATGCGGGACGATTAGCGGTATAAACACGAGTGTTTAAATGGTAGTAAACATACCTGAGAACGCCGCAATCTTGGCGTGTCGCGTCCACCGAATGCAAAGCAATCGGCCTCGATAACTCGCCTTCACTCGCCTCCGTCTCAAAAATGAGCTACAACTAATAATCTTCCAGCTATATCTGGAAGGAGAAGTCACGAACTTAAAGAATAATTACATAAACAGCCTCTTTATTGTAGGTATTCCACTCTTGGTCAGTCAAGCACCCGCTTACTGCAAAAGGCCTTGTTACGACTCGGCTCAAAAGCCGTAACAAGGAGGGAGATGCACACTGATGCATTTAAAAAGCAAAAATCAATTTATTTTGCAGAATTGAACTTAACAACAAGACTATGCAAATATGGGGTATGAAATTCAGTATCATCAGTAATGTAAGTGAGTGGATGTGTGCAAAGAGTACTGAAGCAGTGTTGCATGTAATCCAACCAAAAAAAACAAAGTCAAAATGGAGAGAGAGAGAGCCCAACATGGCAAATGGGCTTTTTTTTATTTGTTCAGCAAGCGAGCCACAGGTGCTCTCTATTGTACCAATGAGCCCCGGCTCCGCCCACCAGGCACCTGCAAATTGGCCTCAACTGCAAGCAGAGTAGGGGCCGTAACAGCCTATTGGAAATCTAGCCCATTGGGAAGGATAAATCTCTGCCAGCATAGCTGGATTTGAACTTTGGCCTATATATCAGCCGTACTGTGGCCAAGATATGCCGAAATGTAATCACTTGCATGTTATTTTAGTCGGCCTTACTTGCTGCACAGTTGTACAGGTCCAATATTTTAAATTTGTGAAGTAGTCAAATTGCCTAGGTGTAGGGGGCATTGTCAGGATTATCTCAGGGAGAGTATGATCCAAACTTCAGACAAAATAAAAGAAATAAAAAATATGGCACTATTTCCATAACTTAAGTTATAGTAGTTTTCTTTTTTTTTTTTCTTCTTCTTATTTATAGTTTACATTTGAAAGCCTTGTTGCATTCGTGAATGCATCCAGTGGGGCATCACGACAAAAGTTGACGTGTTAATTCCATGATGGGAGTTATGTCGTGTTTCCTAAAAAAGTTTGGGGGGATATATAGCCCGCATATATCTGCATCGGTGGATATCGGAAATTAAGAGTCAGCCAATATCGGCGTATCTGATATCAGCAAAACGGCCAATATCGCTCATCCCTAGTGTGCATTTTGTCTATTACTACATGATGGGCATGAAGAAACGAGTTCAGCAAAGTGAATTAAGTTGGAACCGGCATTGACATTTGAGTTACCTTTTCCTCTCAGCAAAAGATTCACAAACATGATTCTTATATAAAATTGGAATTAAAATCTATCCAAACAAAATGAGCGTAGGAGGGTATTCATGCATTGAAAAACTACAGAAGTTGAAGATACACTGTCACTTGCTGCTGAAGATTACATTAAAAAAGTCAAAAAGCTGATCTGATGTGAGCAGAATTTACAATGTGTAAGGGGTGAAGAAAAGGGGCCCAATATCCTTCATTTCATGCATGATTCACGCGGTCTGGTGTGTTGTTTCTTTAGAGACAGAATGACTAGACAGTTGGCTCTCATTCCAATTTCCTTTGAGCCGTGTGTCATAACTGGCAGCCGACAATCTGACCAGACAAGTTGTGTTGTACTGGTGTAATGTTGAGACATGAGTAAATAAGAATGCAGCCAAGTGGATGTTTCAGTTGGTCAAAAAATAAGGTTTCTGTGAACTTACTCCTTGAGAAGATGAAGTGTTCATATCCATCTGGCTCCCTGCGGCTGGGTATAGACACCGCTGATGTCACGACAGTAGGGAACCCTCTCCAATGGATTTTAATGTTAATCTCCTTCCCCGGGCCATTCTCTGAAGCTGTTGATTAAAAGTAATCAGCATTTTGTTGTATTTTTGCCTCTGATTAATGGTTTTCAGCCTAACACACTTGCATCTGACCCAAGAGTCCAGACAATAGAATGGGAAGGTTATCAACCTTGTTCAGTGGAACTGACTTTCTGTGGCCAGTTTTTTTTTCCTGACTTTCAAAATCATGTTTTCTCATGCAGTGACTGACCCATGCTGTGTTTGGAGTATGTCCCAGCAAAAAAAATAAATAAATAAATAAAAAGTCAATGCTCTATATTTGTAAAATCTGAACTTTGCACTCCTGGAGTTCTGTTAAATTTCCCATGTCAGGAAGTACGCAGGAAAATCTGTAATTGCCCTTGACCTTATTGGCACTACACTTCCAAGGGAAAGATCAGAGAATGGATACTAAAGTGCTATTACCTGTTTGTCTGGCAAATCGGTTTCTGACTATATGGATTCTACATGGTGCTCTCCGACTGCAGGACAAGCTCTGCTTGTAGACATAATTCTGAACCAGGCCTCCTACACACAAGCCACATGGAAAAACAAGTCAGTAAATGGAACCTGTGCTGATTAAAGATCAGTGATGACTAGAATTTGGTAGTGAAACTCACCTTTTTTGAAGAAATATACAGATTCTCTTTTAGTCCTGGTTGCAGGAACAGACAGGGCAGCAGTGATCTTTCCTCTCAGCATATCAAAGCCCTCAGAGATGGGTTTGGGATAACCATGATCCATCACACCATTTCCAAATCGCCAATAATTCTTGCCCTGTATGATGTACCATATAGAAATTCATTTTTGTTAAGAGTTATCATTACTTCTCAGCTCACATTATTTGAAAGAGTAGGGCCTCTTCCATCAAGTACTTGAATTTAGAAAAAGCCTTTGAAGAAATGGTCTTGTATTTTTTTTCCTCTAACTTCTGAAGCCATTAGAAAGGGGTTGAGATCATTCTAAATGATTCTGCGCTGCAGACAGGTTGTTCAGAACACTCCCAATGGAACATGCAAATGTGAAAATGAGAAACATAATGATACAATTGCGTAAATATGCACATTCTTATGTGAATACATGTTTTGAGAGGAAAGTAACCATCAAATATAAATTTGTGAATCATTCTGGATTATATACACCAATTATGTATGCTGGATTACATACATAACTTAAGCACCACTCAATTCTCAGAGTAAGTTCTACTCCGCCAAAAGACTAAATAAACTAGGCTTATGCCGTCAGAGGCGACGGCTTGGGGTATATCCCCGAACGCCCCCAATCCTACAATTGAACCAATACAATAAAAAGCCCCACAGGTCATGACCTTTCATTTGAACTTCATTTCAGGTCAATCGGACAAATGGTTCTGAAGATATAGCCAAAATGGTAATTTTTCCATCACAAAGCGCCACCTGGTGGCAAAATATTAAACCATACAGGTACAATGTTATCATAGTTGCACATAGTTTCATGTCAATTGGACTAATAGTTCCAAAGATATTGCAAAAATGGTGAATTTTATGTGACAAAGCTCCACCTTGTGTCAAAAACCAAACAGGTATAATGTCATCGTGGGACACATCCTCAGGTCATGACCTTTCATTTGCACTTGATTTGAGGTCAATCAGACAAATATTTCCAGAGATATGATAAAAACAGTGATTTATTTCCGTTTTTGGCTCCTGGTGGCCAATCTAGAAATTGTAAATTGTCCAAAATTGAATCAGTTCTTCCTCTTTATGATACTTACTTATGTGCAAAACTTGGAATTTCTAATTGAAATATTACTGAAGTTATCGCGTTAACACGTAAATAGAAATCGTAAATTGTCCAAAATCGCATCAGTTCTTCCTCTTTATGACACTTACTTATGTGCAAAACTTGAATTTGTACTTGAAATATCACTGAAGTTATTGCCTTAACACGTAGGGCGGCGGCGGCAGTCGGACCAAAAACATAATATCCCCGGAACGCCATTCGTTGCCGCCCAAGTCATGGAAATATGACTTGGACATGCCTTTTCTGGCAAACCAAATAAGTTTGTAAATAATTTGATCTCTACATGTTATTAGCTTTTAAAGGAAGGGTATGTTTTCATTACATCTCATGCTTTTAAAAGTACGGCCCTTCTGTCTTTTAAAAATTGCAAGGGGACCCATGTTTGCCGATTAAACTGTTCCCTGATGTCTGAACTTCATTTGGAAGACACAATCATTATCTGACTATAATGGAAAGTTAGTTTAAGAAGTGCCATCCAACTAGTAACATTTAAGCACGGTTAATGACAAAGCTATTTGAATTTGAAATGCATGTGGAATGCATGATAAAACCTTCATGCAAAGATGCATACAGGATTTGCAAATTTTTGGAAAATTTTTGAATTGGGTGGTGTTTATTTTTCTGGGAAAGGAAATTGCTCGATCGTTTTCACCAGTAAACACTTATAGAACCTTTTACCTCCACAAGCGCTCTTGTACATCTTCTACAGTGAAATTCAATCCACTGCGGAACCTGAGTGATGCATAATGCTTTTCCTGTTTAGAAAAAATCTGTGTACCTTGATGAAGTAGGTATTGCCATCACAGTGACAGCGGAAGAAGACCGTATCAATTGGCGAGGGGATGCCCCAAACATCTGTGATATTACGGGCTGGCCCAGGCGACCTGTTGGAATCCAGCCCCCAGTAGTAGTGACCTGGTAATAAAATGCAGAGGAAACAATCCGTTAATCACCGAGGCAAGACTATTGCCCATTTCAGTTCGTGTGTTCAGCTTGATGACATCATTTCATTTTTGTTGTATTTTGGACCTGTTTTCATAAGTTATGGCAATGATTTTTGACAAAAAATGAAAAGGCTAGTTCGATTTAGTTCTAATTCATACTCACTATACTGGGAGAAAATCTACTTGGGGAAACATGAGTAAATTGCAAGGTCACATAATTGCAGGGAAGCTGGACTCCGCGATTCTTCTTGCAGTGTACATGTAGCGGTGCACAGAATGATGCCACAAGCTCAAACTGGTGCTACACATTTATTGTAAAATCTGCAAGATATTAAAATATCACTTTAGGTTGGCAATCGCAATTTCTGTGCTGTCTGCATTCATTTTACTCTGAAATTCTCATTCTCTAATTCATCGCAAAGTAAATACAAAAAAACCGCGACGATACTGGATGTAAACATTCTTAGTTTCCACTGGTTATAGCTAATAGTCAATTATCATCGGTCATTTCCGTTACCAGATTACACATCTTTCCCGTAAAACACCACGTTTGTAATCATAAAACATCGTCATGTAATCCCATACAACCTTAAAGGGATAGTTCGGGATTTTTCACATGAATCTGTATGGCATCACCGTCTTTAGTCTCGTGCACACACACTGACTTTCCCCTGACAGTGTCCTGTGAGCCGAGTTCTGACCAGTTTTGGTCAAAGCGAAAGTAGTTCCGGCAGGTTTCCTGGGGTCTGCAAAGTAAAACGTTTTTCTTCTCAAAACAGTATGTGTTCGAACGAGTGATTTATTTGCATAACAAAACCCTGGTATTCCAAAAAGTCACATCTTGTAATTGCTTGGGGCTACTTTCTCTCAATAGCGATCACTGCGCGCTGTCACTGCTAACAGCTGTGCGCACTAGCCAACTACTTTCATCAGTTGTTCGACAGTGTTTACATATTCCAGCCAGAGGAGGATGTCTCCTTACGGTCGAGGACGGCAGACTCGAGAGAAACTACTACTTCTTAGCGAACTGACCCAAGGATAACCGGAGCACTCGGAGTAACTTTCCAAAGGATTTTATTATTATTATTATTATTATTATTATTTCGGGAAGACGCTGGTGCGTCGACACCAAAATAAATATGTATGCTGGGTGCTGCGGTCATCCCTCGCTCTAGTAGCTGAGAAAGGTAGCCAAGTTTGTCTTAATTATGCCAGCCAACGCTGTGACTGGAGTCATGGACTTCTCATTCAAACCTAGAAACCATCCACACCCATCCACGTAGTTTCTGACGATTGTAATAACAGTACAGCAATAACAATACATATTATGTTTCATAAGCTTCACTGGTAATATGACACTGATAGATGAATCGATGTTGCGCTTACATAGCCCTCGGTGCATCACCAGGAGGCTATGCACGGATGCTATAGAAAATCTTTAGTACAATTTTGTTTACCTGGGGTGTAGGAACAGCAGAGCTCTTCAAAACCCGTCTCTTCCTCTGTCCTGAACGAAAGTAGTCGTCCTCGCTGACGTGCACACTGCAAACGCGAAGCTTTTTCATTTTTAGTAGTTTGGTGTACACTTGGAAGCCCAGAGCAAGTAGCCAAAGTTGCCTCAGAGCTACGTCCGTCACAGGGAAGCGATGGACTGTATGAGGAGACTCACTCACGTCTTTGTTGGTACAGACTGGATAATCGCAAGTGCGCACCGTTTTTATCAAATAAACTATTTTCTGGAGAAGCTGATGAACTTCTCACTCTAGCTCTCGAACTAGCAAGTTAGCGTCGTAGGTCTGTTGTCGGTAAACACTGTCGAACAACTGAGCTCTGCTGTCCCTACACCCCAGGTAAACAAAATTGTACTAAAGATTTTCTATAGCATCCGTGCATAGCCTCCTGGTGATGCACCGAGGGCTATGTAAGCGCAACATAGATTCATCTATCGGTGTCATATTACCAGTGAAGCTTATGAAACATAATATGTATTGTTATTGCTGTACTGTTATTACAATCGTCAGAAACTACGTGGACGGGTGTGGATGGTTTCTAGGTTTGAATGAGAAGTCCATGACTCCAGTCACAGCGTTGGCGAGCATTATCAAGACAAACTTGGCTACCTTTCTCAGCTACTAGAGCGAGGGATGACCGCAGCACCCAGCATACATATTAATTTTGGTGTCGACGCACCAGCGTCTTCCCGAAATAATAATAAAATCCTTTGGAAAGTTACTCCGAGTGCTCCGGTTATCCCTGGGTCAGTTCGCTAAGAAGTAGTAGTTTCTCTCGAGTCTGCCGTCCTCGACCGTAAGGAGACATCCTCCTCTGGCTGGAATATGTGAACACTGTCGAACAACTGATGAAAGTAGTTGGCTAGTGCGCACAGCTGTTAGCAGTGACAGCGCGCAGTGATCGCTATTGAGAGAAAGTAGCCCCAAGCAATTACAAGATGTGACTTTTTGGAATACCAGGGTTTTCTTATGCAAATAAATCACTCGTTCGAACACATACTGTTTTGAGAAGAAAAACGTTTTACTTTGCAGACCCCAGGAAACCTGCCGGAACTACTTTCGCTTTGACCAAAACTGGACAGAACTCGCTCACAGGACACTGTCGGGGGAAAGTCAGTGTGTGTGCACGAGACTAAAGACGGTGATGCCATACAGATTCATGTGAAAAATCCCGAACTATCCCTTTAACTTTTCAAATCGTTGCCAGCCTAATTTACATGGGCGACTTTCCCGAGGGCTCACTATAGCAAACTGCACTAGCATTCCAATTAGCCCCACAATCGCTGGCCACATAGCTAACCAAACACGCGCAACACGATCTAATATCTCTTTATCGATTCCGTAAATTGATCGCCCAACAGAACGATGATCATCTATAAGCACTACGCTAACAAATATAGGCTCCCAGTATCACCAGCTTACCTGCAAGATATTAAAATATCACTTTAGGTTGACAATCGCAATTTCTGTGCTGTCTGCATTCATCTTACTCGGGAATTCTCATTCTCTAATTCCCCAGTCTCAACGGCACACAATACGTAGCGATTACTGACATATGCTGGTGATATACTGGTACTACCACTTGAAATAAATAAAATAAAATGAAGTTTTCCCAGCAACAACGATAATTAAACAATTCGACTGGTCAAAAAATGGGAAAAAGACTAGAATTTCACAGTAACGACAATCAGTTGCCTTACTTAATAAAGAGTAACTGGCTTATTGCGCCACATACACCGATGGTCAGCTGGCCATCACATACCTCTGAGCACGACAACTGTTCCATTTTGGAGAGTAGTCAGTCCACTGATGGGTCGGCCACTACATAGATTGGTGTCATCATTGCCTTTGTGGAAAGTAATAAAAAAACAGTGCATAGCTGATGAAAAAATTGAAGAATCAAAGAAACCAAATGCAGTGAATAAGCATGTATGTAAACGGTGATACCTTCCTTTGCACATCATTTTTGTCTAATTCATAATTATCCTGTGCTGATTTAAAATATTGTAAATACAGTAATTCTTTCTTTCTGTTGTACAAAAATGCATTAACTTACTTTTCCAGTGATCAAGATTCATCATCTTAAAAGATTATGGCAATATCTGGCTAATGTCTTTTCAGTGATCATTCCAGTGTGTCAGCATGAGAACATTTCTATTTAAAAAAAAAAAAAAGAGCTTCAACACATCATTGTTAAAGTAACAAATGTGCTTCACTAAACATATTTAAAATGACCCATTATTTGTTGTTTTGAACATGTCTGTTTTGAAAATGCTCCTTTCATGTGCGTGTGTCTGTATGTTTGTTTGTTTGTTCTGGAGGTCCTACCTGGGCGGTAGTAGCTGTTAGTACGCAGCCAGTGAACATTGCCTGTCAGAATACTGGGTTTAGTGAGACTCTTGGAAGGTGCTAAAGGAGAGACAATGGGCCTTGTTGGTGCAGTCATATGATCACGCGAGGGGTATGGCTGCGTCTTGATGTTGTGAACTTCATCTGCAGGCATGGAGCCTCTATTCTGAGCAGCGATTGTGATGTCTCCACTTGTGATTGATGTGTGCACTCCCCTCATTGTATCAGGCAATAATGAATCAGTCTGGACAGAATTTGTAATGACAGTGTGAGCAGTTGTGGCAGAAAGCAACGGCATGATAGATATGTTTCTCTGGTCTGCATTTTCCGAGAGGCCTGGGGTAGAGGCATCTCTGACATGGCTTTGGGAAGAAGTAGGTGTGACTACTGGGGTCTCGTTCTTGCTTGAGGAGGAAGATGTTATGACCACTGGGCTCTCAGGCTGTCTGGTGGAGCAAGGTCATACTGCTGGGGTCTCATCCTGCCTTAAGGAGAAAGATGTGACTGCTGGGTTCCTTTTCTGGCTTGGGGAGGAAGTAAGTGTGGTCGCTGGGGTCCAGTCCTGGCTTACGGAGGAAGTAAGTGTGACTGCCGGGGTCTTGTCCTGGCTTGAGGAGGAAGTGGTGACAGCTAAGGTCTCATCCTGGCTTGGGGAGGAGGCAAGTGTGTCTGCGGGGGTCTCTTCCTGGCTTAGGGAGGATGTAGGTGTGACTGCTGAGGTCTCGTCCTGACTTGGGGAGGAAGGTCTGACTTCTCGGGTCTCATCCTGGCTTGGAGAGGAGATGTCACTGCCAAGGTCTCGTCTTGGCTTGGGGAGGGAGTAAATGTGACTACTAGGATCTCTTCCTGGCTTGGGGAAGAAGGTGTGACTGCTGGGGTGTCATCTTTTCTTTGGGAGGATGTCGGAGTGATTGCTGATGTCTTGTCCAGGTTTGGGGAGGAAGTATGTATGACTGTTGTGGTCTCATCCTAGTTTGAGGAGGAAGATGTGCTTTTCAGGGTCTTGTCCTGGCTTGGGGAGGAAGTAGGTGTGGCTACTGAGGTCTCTTCCTGGCTTGGGGAGGAAGGAGTGACTGCTGGGGTCTCATTCTGACTTGGGGAGGTATAAGGTGTTTCTGCTGAGGTCTTGTCCTGGCTTGGGGAGGAAGATGTGACTGCTGGGGTCTCATCCTGGCTTGGGGAGGAAGTAAGTGTGACTGCCGAGGTCTCGTCCTGGCTTGGAGAAAGATTGTGACTGTCAGGGCCTTAGCCTGGCTTGAGGAGGAGGATATGACTGCAGAGGTTTCTTGCTGGCTTGGAGAGGAAGATGTGACTGCTGGGGTCTTATCCTGGTTTGGGGAAGAAGTAGCTGTGACTGCCAGGGTCTCATTCTGGCTTTGGGAGGAAGTAGCTGTGACTGTCGGGGTCTCATCCTGGCTTGGATAGGAAGCAGCTGTGACTGTTGGGGTCTCATTCTGGCTTGGGGAGGAAGTAGGTCTGACTGCTGGGGTCTCCTTGCGTGTGGGGGCACTGTCAGCAGGGCCTAATCAGGGTTTTTCCGCCACCAGCTAATTTTGTGCCGCCCCCAGCCACAGCAATTGAAAAGCTCCAGCTGTGTTGATTGAGCGATTGATGTACCTCTGTGGCAGCGACGTATTTTAACTGCAGTTGAAGCGTTGCGCCACTATTAGAGCGCTATATCAATAGCAGTGCACCAATAACACCTAAACCAACTACCGAAGAAGAAACCGACCGAATCGTGTTTTTTCCAGTTTTTCCCGCTAGTTGGTGCCATCGGCGTCCTGATTTTCACTGGCGGATGGTACAGACAGGTAAATATTGCTTGTTTTTTGCATCCAAGAATGTCGTGTTTATTTAAAAAAAAAAAAAAAGTTTCCTCCGTGTCAGACTAACGTTTATGATTTTTAGCGTTGCAGATATGGCAGGCAAAATCAGCCTCTACTTTAAAAAGCGACCTCGCGAGGAGGAAAGTCAAGAGTCCAGGTGAAACAGAGCAGAGAAATTAACGTAACAGGCAGTTAAAATGTAATAATTCATGGTGGTGACAACATGTGGAAATTTGTGTCAGGTCTGAAAGTAGACCACAAGGGACTGGTGATAGCGAGGGCCAGAATGCTGGACAGGACGAGTCGGCGAGGCTTGGTTACGGACTAGATGTGGGGAAAATGCATGAGGATAATCGCCGCCACGACACATTAATAATATAGCCTATACATTTACCATAGTTTCGACACAGGTTTTCGGGACACTGTGAGTCGATTTAGTACCCTGAAGACTGTCGTCGAAACAGCTGGTAATTAAATGCATTAAATGATCGAATAGTGGCTTTGAGTGTCCTCGGGCTAGCACTGGGGATTCAATATGGTAGAACGCAACTATTCTAAATGAATATACGGGCGTTTACTTTATCATCGCCCATGGACCAGCCTCTCACCAGAATTAAATCTCAATTTTTAACATTGAAGTCATCTTTCTTTAAAAAGGATATCAATGTCTGCCCGTTTGACGCCCCCTTCTTTTTTAGGACGGCATGTTTTGACCAGCTGCCGAATGAAATTCAAATATTTTCAGAAAATACAACGAAATTATAATGTGACGAGATGGAAGTAGAATTATTAGAGTTCATATGACGCGAGCAATGTTATTGGATGTGGAAATTGTTCTCGAGTAATCACTGCTTGGCTTAGAGCAACATTTCAATACGTCGGCAAAGAGAAGGCCAATACGCAAACTGAAAAGCGTTTATCAAAATAAAACGCGTCTAAACTCGCCCTAAAAACTTGTAAATTTGCGGGAAAGTAGCCGTAGGTAGAGGACAGAGTAGTCGGCGAAATCGCCGACGTGAACGTTAATCAGGTCACTGCTCTCATCGGCCGAAGCTCATACCTAAGTGAGTGTTTTTTATTTTTTTTTTAAACAAATGTCAGGCAGTGTCAATGTGTTAGAAGCTCTTGTATTGTGATTTTATGTAGGCCTATTTCTGCAAGGAGTTTCTGATACCAGAAATGTTAAGTTTTAAGCCCCAGCAGTTTTTCAATCCTCAGAATTATTTTTTTTTGCAATTATAATGGTGAATTCTCATGAAGATTTTTTATGTTTGCAGCTGATTTTCTCTACGAAAATCATGAAAATAAACTGAAATACAAAGTAATTCTAAATGCTGTAAGTGTCTTTTCTGAATTGAGCCACATTTTTCCTCTTTATGAAGCTTGAATCTTGAATTATACAGCATTAAAGTGGGTAACCCATAAATAGCCAAATTTGGCTTCTGCAGAAAGGGGTTAAAGTATGTTGCTTGTAAAAGAAAGTGAGTCAGTTGAAATTACAGAATACATGCATGTCATGGCGCACGGTCAGGATGGTCCCACCTCTGCCTCAATTTGAGCCAGGAAAAACCCTGCTAATGTGTACTCTTTTGTGGGTGCCAGTCGATTAGAACTCATGGAAGCAGATGGTGAAGACTCTGTCGTACCTGAGGTAGCAGCGGGTTTTGCCGTAGGCTGTGACCCTTGAAACATCCAAGGAGTTGGTTCAGTTTCTTTGAGAGAGATTGCTTGATGCTCTCTGGGGCTTGGTAAGTCTGAAACGTTGCCTTGGAGTAGATTAATGGTGGAGTAACTTTGCTCTTCAGGAACTGCATAACGAAATAAAATGCATTTATTTATTTTGTCTCTCTGTAATAAAATGTCATTTTTGTTGGTTTAGGTGGCACAACCTCGGCAGTTTGTCCTTAGAGTTATGAAATGGATCAGTCGATTCTGCATATGGTTCTTTCCCACTGTTCCACATCCTCACCGTCCCCCACCCAACAACAGAAATATTACTGCATACATGGCACAGCTTACCTCCTAAGCAACAATCACTTCACACTCAAGTAACTTGCAGTATTTCACTGATAATGAATGGCGCTGTTAAAGATTGCTGTAGGTTTATAGAAGATTTCTTACAGTAATAGATTGTATCTTGGAAACACAACCAAATACTGTATATAGTGGATAGTGTTAACGGTCAACTCAGAGGGCAAACGGTTTATTACTGTAATTTGCATTGCATCACGGGAGCTCACTCGCGCTTGATTTGGTATTCGCGCCGTTTCTCTCTGCCTTTTCTGACGAGCACAACTGCCAAGTGCCAACCCTGGGGTTCAACCAGCTCCCCCGCCTCAACACACGGTAAGCCGCGCCATTATTGTCAGTATAATGGTTTAAGTTATTGAAGTTGAATTGTTGAATCCATGGAAGTATTTTAAGAGTTAAATCCTGCTATAGTAGAGAATACCCATACTGTCATCTCCCGGCGGATTATGATAGCTAGCGGTGCGTGTTCACCCTTTTTAGAACTCTGGTGCTCACGCCACCATGTGCAACGTTACACAGCATTAGGCTATTGGCAGGGTAAATAGCTAACTTTAGCTAGTGATGCGTCTTGAGAGTGCGATAAGTACAAAAATATTTCCACGTTACTATATATGACCATATTCCTTTGTTTTTTTATATTATTAGCGATCTCTCTGTTCAGCCTGGCTTCGAATGAGCCACCGCAAATATTTTATTTGCCTCTTAATTTTATTAGTTGGCTAACGTTAGTAGCTCGCTAGCAATATCTAGCCAGGCGAGGCAGCATTAAGCATTCATCAACTGACTGCAGTAACGTGCCGTCGGAGGTCCGTTAGGGTAGGCAGAATCGTCATCGTTAGACAAACGATACTTTGCTTGATTTGCAATCAGAGGATTGATTAACTAATTTACCAGACTAAACGGCAGAATGGCGTACCAGTTCCATCCACAACATTATTGCTCACTGCACCGAACTTAAAATGCTCAGGAGACAGAAAGTTTGTTCATATTTGCCTAGAGGAAGCTAACGCAATACCATTCACAAATATTAAAACCTTTCTTATGCGCCGTTCAAGCTCACGATAATAATTCTCCCCTTAAACACGTACTTTTTAATGCCATTTTTATTTTAAGTAGGGACTTTATTTTCAGTCTTCTTTCATAATCTGATAAACAAAATATCAAAACAATATACAGAATTACGGAGAGAGTTGAGATTTTTTCCTAATTATTTACTTTATTTACTTCCTTGCAGTCTCGAATCAAAGCCTAAAGGTGAATTTATCTTTTTGTCACAATCACCTCTTAATCATTACATGCTTAATTGACCAGAAAAAAAGTAATTGATTGATTGACAATCAGGCTAAGTACATGGAAACGGGTTGACAAAATCTAGCGTTAAAGAAATCACTGCCCACCCTGACCGCACGTCTTTGGCTATCCTCTTTAGGAGGCACATGTATCACAAGCCAACAGTTGAATGATTGATTGTTTTTTAGTGCTTGTTGTTTTTCCATTCGCATGTTGGCTTAAGTGTGCTTCTTTTCTTTTATTCAACAGTATTGAACAGCAATGTCGAATTCACCGTTGTCACTTGCACTGTCTGAGCTCTACGAAGTTGCCGCATCAGAGTGAGTAACTAGCTTGCAAAGCAATGTTGTAGAAGACCGGTATACATTTAGACACTTTCAGGCAGATTGCAGTTTGGTAACTGACTTACCTATCTAGCTAACAAGTAGGCGTGCTGTTTAGGTACACTGTAGGATAAAGATAGCTTTTACAATTTTGGTCTGTATAATCAATTGCAGCATAGCAATTTCAAATATAAGTCATTGGTTATTGGCTTTAGAATATTTTTTTTATTGCTTTTGTGGGGGTTAATCAAGATTTTTTTTTTGTCTCTCTAGTCCTTTTAGTCTACCATTAATTTTCACAATGTTTCCTTGCCAACTCTGTGGACAGGAATGCAGCACTATATTTTCATATACCAGACACATGCGAATTCACAGGAATATTCCAAATGTTGCTTTCAGATGGGCTGTGCCCATTTGCCAGAGAACTTTTTCCAAATTTGCAGCTTTTAAAACACCAGTTCAGGCATCACACAGAGGAAAAAGATGTGGTTGATGCCAGGTTGTGTCGTGCTGATCTAAATTTAAAGTGTCGTATGATTTTTTGCAGTGTTAGCTGTGATGATATGAAGAGTTTGTTCGGTCATTTAAAGACCCATATTGCTGAAGGTAAAGCAGTTACTTGTCCATTCAGACAATGCAGCTGGACATTTTCTGTGAAATCTACACTGACTTCACACCTGAGCAGAAACCACAAACACTCTTCTGAGGGAAGTTTAGTTGACACAATACTACAGAAACCTGTTGAGAATCCAGGTAGTTCGTACTGAGTAAATGATGGTGGCCAACTATGGGATGCACTAAGTGAGCCTTGCACAAATGAGGAGCAATCTGAAATATGCCCAGAAAGCGTTGATGAAGCCCTTTTTTTAAAAAGCATTGCCCTATTTTATCTCAAGTTACAGGCAAAATTATTGCTTCCATCCTCGGTTATTCAAACAAGGAATTTGAGGAGATATGTTCCACCAGCCAATCACATTTGTATTGCAAAATGAGAGAAAAGTTGGTTACACTAGGGTTTTCTGAAGCTGATATTAAGAATGTTATTGAGGTAGTGAAAACAGAAGACCTTTTTACAACTTGCAACGGTCAGACATTGAAAACAGATCAGCGGCGTAAAACTGTGTTTTAAAAAAGTTTTCATTATGCTGAGCCAGAACCCATTTATTTGGGACAGAAAACAGATGGTCGGGAGTGCTTTGCTCAATATGTCCCTATCAAGGAGACAATTCAATCACTCTTCCATTCTGAGTTGATCAGAGAACAGCAGAAAATGGCACAGTCCAGGGTTCAATCAAAAAATATCTATGAGGATATTTGGGATGGCAAAAATATGGAAAGAAACCTATTGTTAAAAACTGACCCCTCATCCCTAGCTGTGATCCTCTATCAGGATTCTTTCGAGGTTGTCAATCCTCTTAGAGAAAACATAAAATACTTGCAGTGTATATGACTCTTGGGAATATTTTCCCTCATAATAGATCAAGTATTGATCAAATGCAACTCGTTCTCCTTTGTAGAGAGCAAGATTTTACATTTTTTGGTCAAGACCTAGATATGGGCCCACTGGTTAAAGAACTCAAAGATCTTGAGGTGAATGGTCTAGCTCTGCCTGATGGCCAGAACGTCAAAGGGACTGTGGTTGCCATTGCAGGAGACAACCTGGGGTCACACAATATAGGGGGGTTTGTTGAAAATTTCAGCAGGAGTCACAATTTTTGTAGATACAGTGAAATTGATCGACCCACATTTGAGTCTGAGCCATTGTCTAAGGGTGTTCCTAGGTCAGTGCAGTCATACAAACATAACCTAGAGAATGTTGCTTTTGATGGGATTGCAAACGTAGGTGTCAAGTTTGACTCTGTTTAATGAGCTCAATTTCTTTCATGCATGTCAGCCTGGGATACCACCTTGCCTTGGCCATGATGTTTTTGAGGGAGTTGTTTCTTATGATCTAGCATTATACATAAATCATCTTGTATCCGAGAAACACTTGAGTTATCTTGATTTAAACCGGCGTATCGACCAGTTCAAATATCAGGGGAATGACGCAAAGGAAAAACTGTGTGAGGTTAACCCAGGTGGGGCTAAGCTTAGTGGGCATGCTGTTCAGAACTGGGTTTTCCTCCGGCTGCTGCCACTGTTGATTGGAGATAAAATTCAAAATGCTGAGAATGAGGTGTGGCAGCTAGTGTTGCAGCTTAGGCAGATTGTTGACCTTATTTGTGCACCAGTAATTTCTTCTGGTCAGGTGGCCTATTTGCAAGTTCTAATCAAAGAGTATCTGTCATTTCAAGTACAAGTTTTTCCACACCACGAGCTCAAGCCCAAGCATCATTATCTCATTCATTATCCTGAACTTATTGTGAGCTTTGGTCCACTTATTCGTCTGTGGACGCTCAGATTTGAAAGTAAACACACCTACTTTAAACAATGTGCACAAAAATTGCACAATTTTAAAAACCTGTGTTCCACCCTTGCCGAGAGACATTAGCTTCTTCAGTCTTTGCTAAGTGCTGGCAACTTCTTCCCCCCTGAGGTCATTGCTGAAAATGGGACGCCATTCTACACCAGTGATTACAATGAAGAAATTGGTCAGTCAGTCGCACTCAGTACAAAAAGAACAAGTTTGTTGTAATTGACAAAAATGAGAAAGGACTGATATTTGGCCAGATCCAGTTGATTCTCATTCACAGGGCTTCTGTTGTATATTTTATTACAAAAAAATGTCAGTCTGTGTACCTTGCAGACTAAGGTGTTCATTGGGTTGAGTCTGTCGAGAAAACCTACTGTTGTGTTGATCAGGAAAGACTGCTGGACTATTACCCCTTGCCCAACTACAAAGTATGGGGCTTGACTCTTACGGTTCTTCACCACTCTCCCCTTTCTTTAGAGTGAGGCCTGCTTTCAGTGAAGAGATGAGTGCAGTCATCATGACAACTATTCCTTGTGTTCCTACAGATACTCTGAACGAAATCATCAAAAGACTTATCCACAGTGGTGTAGAGACTAAAGAAGACCTGAGTTTTGTGAAGGAAGAAGACATAGCCAGCCTTTTACGTCCTATTCGAGTGAGGAAGCTTCTGGCTGCTTTTCAATCAGGTATGACATTATATAGATGGCTGAGAGAGAGATGAAACGCTTATCTTTATTAAAGGGCCACTATCATATTATAGACTAACTTAAACATAGTTTAAGGCTGAATTTTTAAATTGTATGTATACTTTGTATAATCACTGTCAGTGTAACCCTGACCCTAGACTATGTCATTTTCCATGCCCAAACCAATCCAGATTATGTCATAAGCACTAGGTGTGTTGGAGATATGGAAAATGTGGTAAATAATACTCTCAGGCATAGATCTGAAATCCGACTGCAAATCCAATTTTTATGATTCTATTCAAAAGAAACACATTTAGGTCTGAATTTTCACATTCCTTCATGCTCCTGTGTCCTTGTAGAATTTTTTAAGATTACTGTTATCTTTTTTCAGCTTCACATACGGACCCTCCTGGCTCCTCAGTCCTTTCACCAAATTCCACACTTTCAAGTTCCTCTGCAGCAAGCACCCCAAGACGTACATCCTCCAGCCCTTGTCCAAGAACCTTGGGGGAGTTCGGCAGTCCCAAGTCTTTAACCCCTACAGTTTCAGTAACCTGGCCAGAGACGTTTCAGGTTCCGTGGGAACAGATGCCTGCTGGGATACGGTCAGCCATTGCCAATGGAAAACGTCATACCCCCGCCGATAGACGCCAAATGGTCAGAGTACTTGCAGACGAAATGCGCAAGTTTGAGGCAAACCCCACACGATCACAGTGTCAAACAGTGACTCTGAAAATTGTGAGACAATGGGCTCTAATTTCCTGGCACAGCGCAGGTGGCGTAGCGAGGCGCAGCCCGCGCAGTGGTAATTTCGTACGGCGCAGCCCGCGTATTGGTAATTTTGTGAGGTGCGCAGCCTTCGGTAGACGAAGGTGCGCCGAGATGGGTGTGGCGGCGTAGTAGGGGGAGGTGTCACATATTCATCAAGACGCAGTGACAATTTCGTAGAAAAAGTCTCCGCTGGAGTTGCGCAGAAAACTCGCCAGCTCCAACCTGGTTTAATTTCCGTGCAGTGGTAATTTGGCTGACCGGCGCAGAGTGCGCACAAGTCACCGAAATCTCAGAGGCAGGTTTACAGAATGTCAGGCACATTTCAATGCAAGAAATAATTACAGGAAGCACTATTTAATGTAACTATCTGAATAAGGACATAAATTATAGTATCTATATCGATTGTCCTGATGTCAGATTAAAGGCAGTTGCCACGCGGAATGGAACGACCTGGTTTGATCAACGCAGCTGAACCTGTGATGCAAAGATGCAAACTAACGACTTCCCATCTTTCTCAGCCAACCACAAACTGAAAAAAAAATATATATATATATATATCGAATGCTTGCGTTCTATGCTCATTAAAGCCGCTTGCACACTGGACGCGAAACGAATTTTTCGCACGACTGATTACAGACAAAGTCGATGCAAAGACGCGATAGTCTGACAGGGTTTTAATATAGCTCCGTGTCCGAAAGTCATAAAAGTTCTAATTTTTCCGAGTATTCCAGGAATTATTAGACGTGCAAACTTGGCTATTTTTGTGTTCGACCTTCACAAAATGCAAATTGACAGCTATCGACTTTTTTTGGTCTTTTTAGCCTATTCGTCTGTTTTCGTTGAAGATAGACGGCAGTCTTTATTCGGTCTTTCTTTTGAAAATTAGTCAGATGGATCGAACAGATTCACGCTTTATTTCCACAGCAGAGATAAAATAGTTGCGTGAGCAAATCAATTCCATGACCATTGACAGTGTGAAGAAATTATCGCATGCACGATCAAGACTGTCCGACACGAAATGCAAAATACTCCATGTCCACCAGCCAGCAAAAAGTATTGATATGAGAACAGATTTATAACGAAATAAAGAATAAAAACCAACAAACGGGATATCCAACAAAGATGACCCGCCAATAAATAAATCGCAGTGTTCATTGGATGTTCTGTTGTTAAAATGTTTCTTTTTATTCTTTATTTCGTTATCTATCTGGTCTAATCGTCCTCTTTTTTTTTTTTTGGCTGTCAGATACGGAGGCATTGTACATTGTCTCGCGCCAGTGTCGACTCGCTTTATTGAGCAGAGATTAAACAGAAACATTGATTGAAATTCTCGGTACTCATCTTGAAGAACTGAGTCGGACACGGAGATTTATTAAAACCCTGTCAGACTTTCGGACACAAGACGCAATCTGTCGAGCGAAAAATGCGTTTTGCGTCCAGTGTGCAAGCGGCTTAATACTAGACTACTATTATTGTCACTTAGGTTTTATCGTCTTCAGTGGGGGAAAGGAATACATCCTGATTGCTATGATCTTGTACTGAGTAAAGATCACATATTGAAAATAAATGTGTCACATTATCTTGCATTGTTGTCCATGCATGTTAATCCCAAAATTTTAAGCAGCAACAGTTTGTTACTAATGGGAACACGCTATCCATCGTTTCTCTTGCCAGTGAGCAAGATTTGACTCGGCTGTGTCGCCTTCTTTGCCAACTTGCGCTGGAAGGCGGGACAGAGGAGTACTTGCGCCAGGCTACGTCGGGCACGAAATTGCCACATACGCCTGGACACACCCCGTTGGCGCGGCGCACCCCCCATGCGCCGCGCCTGCGCCTGGTCTACGAAATTAGAGCCCAATATCCCAAATCTTTCTCAGATGCTGTAACTGTTCCCGGTGTTGAGACCATCGGCTATTGTTCACTTCTTTCACAACTCAAAGTACGCATTGAGCACCTGAACCGCAACAACACACTTGCCCGCCGTCAAATGCAGAAGTCAACAGAAGATGAACCAACAACTAAAAGAAGTCTCACCGATTCCTATGGATGTACAAGATGGCAACCAGAACTCCCACCAGGTGAGAGTGAGAAAACTCTAGAAGAGAAACAAATGCGTCTGGAGGAGCTGTTCCAACAAGAGGGTGCATCTGGGGCCAACAGAGGAGAAGTTGCCAAACTCATGGAGAGCTCATATTGCCTCCAGCGCCGAATGATCAACACATCGCCACCACCTACCATAGAGGAGCTTCAAAAGAAATGGCCCTACCTTTTTTTTTTTTTCCAGAAGTTCATTTATGCTCATTTTGAACTCCTCACTGACAAAGATGTTCTGATGATGCTCGAGCTCTCCATGGAAGAGTGCGCCAAGGCAATACTTGCTTTCTTCAAGAGCAAACCTACAAATGAAGAGGTTCGGGCTGTTCTTTCCATGGGTGAAGATGGTGAAATCGCCTCCTGCGTAACCCAGCTGCTACTTGCACACTTCAAGGAGAAGGATGGACTTATCCTTCAAGCAGATGTAAGTAGGGTCAATTAATTTTTCTGCTGAAAATATACTTTTTTCATACTCTTTCATTTCTAATTTTCATTTTACTTCTCTAACTTTGATTTCACCAGGGGGAACCCATTGAGACGGTCTCATTTTCAATGGTGCCCTGGTTACTAAGCAAAATGTTCGTCAGTACAAAATTAATATTGATCATGTATAAAACTGATAACTTTTTATTTTATGCTTCAAACTTCATTTTATGCTTTGGCTTTCATAAAATCTTGTATTTGCTGGGTGTGTTTGACAGGTGTCTGCCACAGCTGCAGATGTCGAGAGAACCCTAGCCCTACCCCAGAGTCCTCGGCTCATTATTCTTGGTAAGTACATAAGTTTTGCTTGGTCCTACGCACCTGTCTAGGAAATGTTTGATGATGTGCATTTAAGTTAGTTAGAAAACTTGAGTTATGGGTAACCAAAAATAAAAAAGCCTACTGAAAAAGGTCAAAAAAGATTACATTAAATGAATACAACTACATTTAATTTCATGGTTATTTACATGGTTGTCTTGTCAAGTAATGCATGACAGGAAATCAACTTGCAAGCTTCCCTCCAGGAAGTACTGAAGCTAGACTTCAGTTATGCATGTAGTCTACGTGCAGCGTTTAAATCTGTGTGTGGTATTTCGTGTCAGGGGAAACTCTGAGCAGAAGACGTTGGATGCTGAGCATGGACGGGCACGTGACGTGTGAGGGCTCACAACCCACCTTCATCAGTGGACTTGCAGCTGTCATGGCAGCGTACTACAACTTTTATTATCAATATGAAGAGGCAGCATGCACCCTTGAATTTATTCAAAGGTAAGAGAGACTCTCTCCCCTCCATTTTCTCTCTCTCTTCCCCCCATGTCTTCTCCACCTTTTCTCTTCCACTCCCATCTATCTCCCCTCTCCCTTCCCTCCACCTACCCTCCACTTCCCCTCTCCACCTCCTCTCCATCTCCCCCCTTCCCCCTCCACTCTTACTCCATCTCCTCTCTCTCCCCTCTACCTAGCCTCTGATTTACTCTTGTTTCCTTGTTTTTCAGACGATTCTTCGACATCAACCCTGAACGTGGGTCCAAAGCCAGCCGGAAAAAGGTGACGTGCAGCAAGACTGGAAAACAAGTCCAGAAGAAGCAAACCTCCGTCAATCCTCATGTGTCTTCACTCATGCGCAAGCTCATGGACTTTGAGTGGAACTTCTTAAATGAGTGAGTGTATGCATACACTTAAACAGGTCCGGTCCACCCTACATGGTGAGTGATGGTGAAGAGTCATGTAAAAGAGAAGTTATGTTAAAATGGTCATAACAGTTAGTGTTATGGTTATGTTTAAAAAAAGTCGTGTTTGGTCTAACCATTGTTTATTTGTTTGTTAATGCAACTCCCTGTTAAGAAGGAATCCTCAATTTCAACCTTAGTCCAAGTAGCTGCGCAGTCCATTTTTCAATACCTATAAATCCTATGGGAAAAATAGATTTTTTTTAACACTTCTATTTTCTTTCGCCACTTTCTCTCTCCTCATATCAAAATCTTTACACATTTGAGTCTGAGCCATTGTCTGAGGGTGTTACTAGGCTAGTGCAGTCATACAAACATGTTGCTCTCTCCTCATATCAAACTGTTTAATATCTGCTCAGGAGTGAAGTCAGCTTCACACCTGAGCAAAAACCACAAACCCCCCCCCCCCCTTTTTTTTTTTAAAGTGTTGCTCTATTTTATCTCAAGTTGGCGACAAAATTATTGCTTCCATCCTCGGTTATTCAAACAAGGAATTTGAGGAGATATGTTCCACCAGCCAATCACATTTGTATTGCAAAATGAGAGAAAAGTTGGTTACACTTGGGTTTTCTGAAGCTGATATTAAGAATGTTATTGAGGTAGTGAAAACAGAAGACCAGCTTGCAACGCTCAGACATTGAAAACAGATCAGCGGCGTAAAACTGTGTTAATGAAAACTTTTTTTTATGCTGAGCCAGAACCCATTTGTTTGGGACAGAATACAGATGGTTGGGAGTGCTTTGCTCGATATGCCCCTATCAAGGAGACAATTCAATCACTTCCATTCAGAGCCGATCAGCCACCACCAGTAGGGGCAGTAAATGCATTATTTTTTTTCCCATTGGTCAAGGTGGATTTTTTTGTGGAGGGGATTTTTCATTGCTCAAACATTGGTACCAGCATTGATTTTGAGCCAACTTTCTTTGTTTTGAGAATCTTCCACTTTCTTGTACAATGTACATCCATTAATATTTTCAGTGACATCTACCAGTAATGGTGAGTGCAGATTTTGGACAGGTTTGTTATTTTGTTTAATATACTGTTATTCAAATCTATTTTCTTTTATTTAATTGCTCAAATATTGGGACCAGGATTGATAAAGGGCCAGCTTGTTTCGTTAGAGAATCGTGTATTTTTTGTGCATCCATTAATATTTTCAGTGACATTTACTGGTAATGGTGATTGCATATTTTGGACAAGTTTATCATTTTGTTTAGTATACTGTTATTCAAATATATTGACTTTTGCTAGAAATACAGTATGATTATGTATTTGTCTATTACAGTGTACGGCTGTAAATTTAAGTTACAGTCATAGAGCTGTAAAAATTGCAAAAAAACTGCTTGGGAACCCAGCTGCCAGTAATTGACTGTAATTTTGTTAATTACAGTAAAAGGTTGTGAATTTGAACTACAGTAAGAGCTGTAAAAAATACAGAAAGTGTTTGGAAACAGCTGCCAGTAATTTACTGTAATTTCAAATAAGTACAGAATCATACTGGATTTGTTACTTACAGTAAAAGGTCGTAAATTTGAATTACAGTAAGAGAACTGTAAAAATTACAGTAACTGCTTGGGAACACAGCTGCCAGTAATTTACTGTAAAATTTACAGAATTTTTTACAGTGTGGGATTGACCTATTTATAGGAATATTATCTTACACTGTCGTCTTTCTTCACAATTTGTTATGGATTAAGTGTTGGGCAAAAAGTGCATTGCAAAGAATAATTGAATATTTTCATACTATTGGAGAATCAAATATAAATTGATCACATTTGTAATTAATGATAAATCTTAATCTAAATAAAGTTGTATTTTCATTGGCATTTTTGCTTTATTGGATGTATATAATAGAGACAGGCAGGAAGGATGGGTTGGAGAGGGGTTGACATGCAGCAAAGGATCCAAGCCAGAATCAAGCAGGGGTAGCTCTGCAGCAAGGACTTCGCCTTATATGGTACATGCTTTTAATCAGTGAGTCATTGGAGTCCCCATTGATCAATCTTTTATTAAAATAACTCCTACTTTGCTCTGTCAGGACTTTTTATGCATTCAAATTCTGATCACATTAAATGCTTAAGAGACCCACCATCTGTTATCTGAACCTGAGGGTCGCTGGTTGGTACTAAAGTGGAGACATTGGTGCGGCCAGTCAAATGAAGAGTCTTTGTGGAGCTCAAGGTCTGCAGCAGATCTTCAGGGAATCTTGTAGTTACCTCTGATGCAGTTGGTCCTTGCTCTGTACACTGCGCAGACATGCCTGCAGGCACCATCCAGAGATGACATGTCCTCGGTTGCATTTATAGGTATGGGCTCATGCCCACTTGTGATCTCTGGGTATGCAGTTGCTGTCTGGCCAACATCTTCAAATGGTGGAACTGGGACCTGATATGGTGTTGGCATTAAACTCTCTGTAATAATTAGACAGGTTCAAATGGCATCAGAGATCCAAATTGACCAGATGTAAAGGCTGAGGCAGATGTGGCAAAATAACAGTACTGATGTAGGTAAATTCCCTCACCATCTGCTTGCATTTCTTCTTTTGGTCGCAATGATGAAAAAGGGGTGGAAAGAGGGATAAGGTGGTTGTCTGATAAATCTAAAATTAAATTAATATATTTATTAGTATAAACTAATGTGTATTCATACTATCTAATTCACTCAGAATTTCTAGACAATTATATTTTGTTTCTTGCCATTCTCATATGGAAAGTATTGATATATTTGCAGGACTAAATCCCTGAAAGTCACAAGAAAAGGAGCAGCATCCTGTTTGTCTGAGTGCGATCGTGTTTTTACACCACCCGGCTCAGACAGGGAATGAGAGCCAGATCCCATGTGAACCAGAGCTGAAGTAAGCCCCACCCTGTGACTCATCTGCCAGGCATTTTGTTACTTTAGGAATGCTTACTCTGTGTCCGTGCCACCTCAGTGGACTTGATATGAAACAGTCAATTTGTCTTAAAAGGTAGGCTTTCAGTTTGAATTCAAGTGTTTTACTGGAAATATGTTATCAATCATGAAGGAATTACAATCATTTTCTTACACAGCCCTCTAATTTTTGGTGTTCAAAAACATTGGATCAACTAGTGAACATTATCTTAAATATAATTATTAATGATTGTTTGCAAAGCCTTTGCAGTCAATGACAACATGATACCTGGAACCTACAGACTACCTAAACAGTTTCTTCCAAGTTTATGTCCTGCTGTTTTCCTCACTGTCTGCTATTTTTGCTCGATCTAGGGGTGTTTGCCTTCATTTTCACTTCAGCAAGTGAAATGCATTCTTCATAGAGTTTATTTTTGGTGACTGAAATGCCTGTTGTGCAACATAACACTTCTTTGCCTTCTAAAAGGACTGAGTTGCTTTCTCCTCATGCCTCAGGTCACTGTCAAACTGCACCATAATGTGCCATTCAATGAGTTTTGAAGCATTTGTCTCAATTTGATCAAACCATATAGCCCTATGCAATTCAGAATTTATCCTTGTTGCTTTCATCAGCATTCACATTATCAGAAAACACAAGGGAACCCACTCCAATGGCTGCCATATTCTACCGTGACCACGCTTCACAGGGCAGGTGGAAGGGTTCAGATCATGAGCAGTTCCTTCTATCCTCCAAACTCCTCTCTACCCATCATTCTGCTACAGCCTATGCTGATTTTTTTTTTTTATCATCTCTGTCTATGCAATGTTGGCAAACTTCCAGACTAAACAATGGTTGAATTCTTATGGTAAACCATCTATATTTACTCTGGTGAAGCCCTGTCTTGATTGTTGATATGCCTGCCTCTTAGAAACTGTTCTTTGTCAAGCTCAAGAATTGAAGACCACAAAGGAAAAACGATAATAGTCCAAATGTATATTTCATATATTATTATAATATTTATAATAATCTATAATAATATTATATATAACAAAAATGTTTTATATATCTTTTTTGCGTATTACTTCAGTGCTTTATTTCTAAGACTATTTAGAATTTTTAATTCATCATTTCTACACAATGTGAAAATGTGACTGACATTTTCCCTTTGTGGTCTTCAATTGTAAGTAAAGTGATTTTTCTTCATCAGGACAATACTGATTCTGTCATCCACCAAAATTGTTATTTGTGACCTTTGGGGCCTTTTGATGTTCCTGAGCTCACCAGCATATTCATTCTTTTGAAGAATGTACTAAATACCTATAGTTCATTTGACCACATGTAATGCTTTTGCAATTTCTCTAATGGTTTGGTTTAGATTTATCCGCTGACTGATGACTTGCTTCAGTCACAGGGACAGCTCTTTGGACTAAATAACATTAAGAGTTAACTGCAACAACTTCAAAAGCCACACTTTAAATGAAGGCTAAAGCACTTATCTGTGTACTTGCAGCCAATTTCTCAATTACTTTTGGTCCCTTGAAAAGTGGTGTAATTCCTACATCTTTTGACCGATTTGGATGCGAACACCTGCAAATTACAGTTGCACTGTGAGCTCCTCTTCATCTTGAAATTTAATCTCCCATATGCTTTGGTAAATTTTGAAAAATAACATAACTTTCTCAATGTCCAAATATTTATGGACCTGAATATAGGTACGACTAAACAAGTATTCACCAACAGACACAAATATCTGAAAAGATTCAGACTCAAATCATTCAAGATATGATACATGAAGTGTATTGTATTAATTTTGTAACAATCCTGATTATTTGAAACCTATTTAATTATCACTGCTTACTAAATTATAAGATTTTTGCACTTGTTTAGTTACTTTGTGCTTTTGATTGCTTTCCTTGACTTTTGTTTCTGGATTTAAAGCAGATTATAATCTCAGACAAAAAATATCCCTTCACATAATTAAACAAGGCAATCAGAGATAGCAGACCTGGCCCCAGCCACAGAGTGACAGACAAACACACACACACACACATACACACACACACACACACACAGACATGATCATTGCTTAACCTGGCCCCCTAGGGGAGGGGCCAGGTAATAAAATGAAAAACCATACTCATACACAACAATACAATTAACTAAAATAATGTTATCATGAGATACAAATCTTTTGCAAGTGTTTTCACAATCTATATAATATGCAAGGACCTCAGGAATTTGAATTGCAAACAGATAAAAAAAAAAAAAGACATTCCAATCCCAGAATTAACATGCATATTATGAAAGATAAGAAAAATATACATGCCTGTCCCACAGTGCATTTGATAATCAGGACAGCACTGGTTGTAAATTGTGCATTACCTGTCACCGTCACTGATAACGTACATTTTGCCATAATCTTAGTCGTTGTGCCAACTATGCAGCTTAAAAAAGCCTGATTTTTTTTTCAGCAGTCAAAAGTAACCGAGATGCGTTTTAGCAAATAAACCCTGCTGTCTAGCCAGCTTCTCCAGAGGAGCAGTAATAAACCTCAAAAGAGGGAAAACATTTCCCAGTTCCAGCACGAGGGACATTGATCAACCTGTATCATTTAATGCCTCAAAATTAACTTCAGAAAACAAATCAGTGACAATGAAAGAAGTAAGCAATTTCATCAGCGCACATTACGAGGAAAGAAGAAAAATGCAGTCAAATAACTAAGTAAAAATAGGGTCCCTTACGTGTAGTGCACAAAGACTCATAATCCTTGCAGCACTCATTGTAAACGAGACACTCATTGTCGCAATAGCAGATATGACCCCTGTAGTATGATTGCCCACATCTGCCCCTGCAGCTCTCTGATGAGAGAATAAGACACTGAGATCAGCTGTGTGAAATGGGGAGATTCGGATTATACTAACCACGACTAAACTGTAGTGATATGTCAGTGTTACAGGTTTCACCAAACAGTTTTACCTTTAAGAAAAACTGCAAAGAGCGAGCTAAATGAACCACACAATGTGTAAGCATAACATTTTTATAACAAGAACTGATGCTGAAATCTATTTCAATATTTATGTTTTGCATTCTACCTGAGAAACAAGTATATCATTAAAGGTTAAAAAAAAGCTTGTGAACTCACTTTGTCCTGAGTGAAGAGGAAGAAGAGAACACCCCAGGACCAGAAGAGAGGCAGGTAAGAATCGGCTGACCATTGCTGATAACTTTTTACCACTCAGGTAAAAATAGGTTTTAAAATGTAGACAAGTTATGGAGGAAAAATTAAATATACATGGCAATATGCAGCAAATATTCCATCCATATCAAAATATGGCAGCTTACCAACGTGGATGATATGCTATGGATACTGTACGCCTAGCCTTATTAAATTTACCTGTGAATGTGACAAAAAAAATTACCCGCATATAGAAAGCTCTTATCCAACTTGGCTGGTCTTGGTTGATGATATCTTTCATATGGTGTGAAGGGGAAGGATTCGTCTTTAGGGCAGGTCTGTCTAATTAGGTAATCCAGCGAGTAAAGCAACAATTTTGTACTCGCTGGTGGCACAGACATATTTATGTGTGCACAGGAAGAAACTCTAGACTACACACTTTCAAAGCAGCAGATTCTTAGTTAGAGTTGGACAGACCCCAAAATTTTTTGAAGGAGTGACAGGCCGCAGCCTTTTTGGTGTCTGAAACAAAATGTTGTAATTCATGGCTACTCTGATGACGCTGAAAAGTAGGTTTCTTCATTCAAAAATGAGCACCGAGGATCGTTCTCCATTCATATTTGTAATATAACCATGACAAATTGCACCATCAGGTGGAAATTACAAACTAAAATAACAGTTTCATTCCAGGGAAATTGGCTTCCGTGGCAAAAATTTGTCAGAATCCAGTGTTGCATTTGATTATGTACAAGGATTACTAAAATGTGCTTGAATTAAGATAACTGTCAGTATTTACTGGAAACAGCAGCAAGGGAGAAGTTTGCCGTTCAGTGTTTCACATCCTCAGGTTACTGCCATCCTTCCCGAGGGTCTTAAAACAAGCAAACTTGCTGCTCTGTGTCTCGGAAAGATTGAATGTACACATTGGCATGAAGACAGCCATAACATAGTCAGGAGTTTCATGAAAATACATATGAATTTCCAGTCTCAGAATAAAGCAAATATTGATAGTGGTTGGTCTCTTGCCTTCTCATACACCCATACATGCATATACATAAACCACTGACCACATTATTAGGTATGCCTGTACACTGTCACAAATATTCTGAATTTCTAAACCGTTGAGCATAATGTCAGTAAACCGGCTTGCAGTAATGGCTCCACAGGTCTGACAGTGATGTCAGTTTAATTCAGGACCCTAGTTTCTTTAGTGTGTTTGTCACTCCTAAATGTCTCAGACTATCAAAACTGAGCAAAGATAACCCCAGTAAACACAAAATGTAGTTTTAAATGATTATTTCAAATATTGAATAAAGAAAGCTATCCAACACGAGTACCCTCTGTGAAAAATCCCCCTTAGATATTAAATCAACCAATTTAACCAATCTACTTGATAATTTGGTTCAGTTTGTCTAGAAACACCCCAATATGATTTCATAAATGTCAGCCTTGCTGAATCTGGCAGATTTCCTGAATCTGCCAAATAGCAGCACAAGATGCCAAAATATAAAGAAATTCAAGAACAGATGAGAGACAAGGTGATTAATATCTATCAGTCTGGAAGGGGTGGATAATAGATTGCAGACGTTCCCACTCACTGAGAACAGGCGCAAGTGGCAAGTGGCGTGATTTGCTACCAAAAGGAATGTAATTCCATTGATGATTTAACCACTTTTTGTAATAACGTGCCTGTCCCCACTGATGACAAGGGGCCAGGGGTCAGTATGGGCCCCCTGACCGGTCTGTGGCTGTGCAGCCCAAAACGCAACAAACTGCAATGCAATGTGTGTTCTAACAACTTTCTGTCTGAACCAGCATGTATTTTTTCAGCAGTTTGAGCACCAGTGGCTCTTCTGTTGGATCAGACCAGCAGCACAGCCTTCACTCCTCACGCGCATCGATGAGCCATGTCCGGTCATGACCCTGTCGCCAATTCACCAGATTTCTTTCCTTGGAACACTTATGGTAGGTACTGACCACTGCAGACCGGGAACACCCCACAATGGCAGTTTCGCAGTTTTGGAGATGTTCTGGCCCAGTCGTCTAGACATCACAATAACGGCCCTTGTTCACATCCTCAGCTTGCCCATTTTTCCTGCTTCCAACACATAATCTTTGAGGACAAAATGTTCACATGCTGTCTAATGCATCCCTCCCACTGACTGGTGCCAGTGGTCATAATGTTATTAGAAAAATTTTGAATTTTTTTCTTGATACTTTTATTCACAAAGGTAGAATTAAATTGATGTAAAGCACATGCAGGACATTGATCTTACCAATGACCAAATAGTTTGTAAATACAAAATTTTATTCAATGTGTAGATTTGCTAAGAAACTGAAGATTTTAGTCAAAGGTGTGCATTACTGTCCTGAAAGAGGAGAGAAAACTTGGTCTCATTAGGATAAAGAGAGAAGTACAACAGTCTCTAGTTTGAGAAACATATGTCCCACGTGGTCAGCTGGCTGCTTCATTGAACCGGATCCTAAATATCAGTTCATCTGCATTAAAAAAAGAGGATGCTGGCCTTATCAAACACCACATCTGAAATGGGCAAAGCAAAATTGAATGGTGAAAATTAGCAAAAGAACATGAGGATTGATCAGTATGAGGCTAATAATGCCTAATTGGCTTGTTTTGTCTTAGCACAGCAATAAATTATATTCTCAAATGGGCATTCACTAAAAGCATTAGCCCATGCTCCAAATAATGCTTATGTAACGAGCAAATGGTTCCGTAATACCCCACATAATGATGAAATGGTTTGTATGAGACGGCATGCCAGGCCTTCTTAAATTCAGCAATGACTGAATAATGGGGGAGATACTATTGTAAAAAAGCAGCACATAGAGGAAAAACTGACCTATTTTTGCACTGAGGTAACGTCTTCAAACCAACACCCAGGACTTCTCAGTTTAACACATGACCATAGAAATGTCTGCACATACCAACACGTATTCAAAAAAAAAAAGAAGTGTTTGAAATATATACAGACAACTCGAGAATGACTGGCTGCATTTATGAAAGTGAGCAAAAATAATTTAATGAATACAATGAGTACAACCCCAAAAGAATATGCCACAACACAGAAATTAAAATGAATAAATGAATTCATTCATAAAAAAACAGTTTTGAAAAGTGAATTCACCCCCTGGGATATTGAAAACACTACCACAACACACTATTTGATGTTCTATCAAGAAATTCAAATTTATTATTTAAAATATATCATGTGATGACTGCAAAAGAAGTCCAAAAAAGTTGGCCCAGTCAACAGTTTACCACCGGGTACTAGTGTTGTAGTACTCAAGACCGGTCTTGGTCTCGAAACCACTTTTACATGGTCTTGGTCTTGGTCTCGGGCATAATGGTCTTGAGGGGATTTCAACATCCAGACAAGCAGCTGGTCCTGGTACAGCCTCATTATTACCAGAGCCATGTAGAGAGAGAGTCGCATCAACGAAGGTCCAAAATTCTCGACTGTCATGTGGTTCATGGAGACAGCGAATAGTTCCCGGAAGTCGCTGGCGGGCAATTTAAATGCGTCTGTCAAATAAGCTGCAGAGAGACATACCTGCAATTCTCGGTAATTACTAGTCAATAAATAGCGTTATTTTTGCCTTGTTTACATATTTTAGGCTTGAGTGAATGTCGCCGTCTCACTTAAGTGACCCCAACATTAAACAACCGCGAAAAAGCTACATTAAACGCAGAATTTTGAACATTTGCACTCAATATAGGCAGTATTCAAGCAGTTTTAGTGCCATACAATGACTTTAACCCCTTTCTGCAGATGTAGATGCCCGCGTCTATAGACCTGCAAATTGGAAGTACGCTGTTACTGTACTCGATCACTAGATAGCACCCCCGGATCAGTTATTGAATGTTCACAAGCAAGCAGACCTCGAACGCGGTTCTGAATTCAGTGAAGTTCACTCCACTCCCTGTTTTTTGAGAGCTGCATGAATTAAACTCCTCAGCTAAGCCTGATGTGCAAACTGGTCAGTATCCTTGCCCATAGTGTCGATTCAGCAGTTTGAAAAAACGATATCTTGACACAGAAAAAATCGTTATCCTTAGTAGCAACCAGTTTAGCCACAGTGAGCTAACAGTATTCCAATTAGTAGTTCATACAAATCAGTTTTCTGAGGCAAAAAAATCGACATGGTATTGATTCTCTCACATTCTATTGCCTATTACAGTTGTCCCATACAAAAAAAAATTGTAGTTCCCTACCGTGGATTTACGCGTAGATTCCTTCATTGCCAAATCCAGCGCTTCCTTATATCCACCCGAGTACTGGCGTTGATAGCCAATCACTCAACCATACACTCAAGCTCTTCTGCGTAATTGTAGAGTTACACTTCATGGCCTCGTGAAGTTTCCCTGATAAGAATGTATTGATTGGCTCGTTTCTTATCCAATTCCCGAGTGTTTAAACATTTTAGAGTAAGTGAAACACATTGATTGGACAAACACAGAGCATACAAACCAATGCGTATCAGCAGGCTCGGTTGTATCCTGTCTACGTTATGCACATTACGCGGCTAAAATAGACGGGATTTATAGAAAATCGGTTCGCAAAACTGGCCTTGAAGTGTTCAGTTACATTACAGGATTTAAATGAGAACGATATGCTCTATTGGAATTATTTCGAATGAAACAGGACCGGAGGGTTCTTGCTACTGGGTACATCGGTCTCTATTTTATACAGTCAATGTCTCTGGAGGAGGGATTCACGAAAAAGGTCAGGCTGCTATTTTTGTTTTTTTTTTTTTTCTGTTTCGGAATGTATATGTACTCAACAAAGTCGAATGTCGAGGTTTTTTTCCTGTTTAAAACGCGAACTGCCCGTGCATTTTGGTGTGGACCCCCGGTACGTTCATTGCACGTTTCTTTTGAATCGGGAGACGCAATGGATTTGATATTCCCTGAAAGTGGAGTGTCTGTTCAGTTAAAATAAGGTATATTTCAGAATTCAGATATTACTGTGTTCGTGAGGTGTACTTGCTCCTTATAAGTGTTGAAATGGGTTCGTGAGCTTTGAAGAGGGGACTGGTAGCTTTCATTACAGGGTGAATGTTCTGACCGTTTAATTAGCAGTTTATTTAATGCGTGTTTGTGCTGGCTTTGAAGAAAAATGGCCAAAACTCTAAACTTTATTATGGAGAAAAGGCACGTTCGTATTTGGAGAGGTTACTGGGGATCACTGATATTCAACTGCACTGATATTGATAAATTCATACTAAACTCAACCAGAAAATCATTCGTTAATATTAAATTTCATGCCTTAAAGCTTTAATTGTGTTAAATACATGATTTTTTTAATGATTTGACAGCAAATCATTTTGAGACTTTGGGGAGACACTTGGGTAGCTGTATAATTTGGCTAATAGCATGTAGGTAATCTAGAATGTAATGTTGAAGATGAATTCTACTTGTGCTCAAGGAGTTTATGATACCATAAATGTACAGTTTTAAGCCCCAGCAGTTTTTCAATCGTCAGAATTATTTTTTTTGCAATTTCAATGGTGAATTCTCATGAAGATTTTTTATGTTTGCTGCTCATTTTCTCTACCAAAATCATGAAAATAAACTGAAATACAATGTAATTCTAAATGCTGTAAGTGTCTTTCCTGAATTGAGCCACATTTTTCCTCTTTGTGAAGCTTAAATCTTGAATTATACAGCATTAAAGTGGGTAACCCATAAATAGCCAAATTTGGCTTCTGCACAATGACTTTAATAAAGAGCGCGTTCCTGTTCTCTATTGCTTTGAATTCTTGGTTTTTGCTTTTGACAACAATGCTTGTTTAATCCCATCCTAATGTTTATTATGCAGAGGGAGGGGAAGGAATGTTTCAAAATTGTTTAATTTTCTACCAGTTCTTCATTTGCTTGGGGTTTTAATCATTCCATGGATATTAAGGATCTAAGTTACCAATTTAGTAATTAACTAATGTAATCTTCATGACTTTCAGAAAGGACAGAGGACTGACAGGTGACTATCAATGAGTATCAACTGACAGCACAATTAGTCCATGCCTCATTAAAAGCAACATAATATTCAGTGTGGCATCTTAGAAAATCCAGTGGTAATAATTATAATTTATCTGCTCATAATTTTTATGCACATCTGCACTTATCACTAAACACCAATACATAAATTCAAAACAACTTTTTCATTGACTTTTTACATGCAGATGGTATAAATTTATCTAGGCTTGCATGTACAGTAATATTTTTAGGAAGGGCACAATAAACACTATATATCCAGACAGAACAAGACACATTAACATACAAACTTATATTGTTATGCACATACAAACTCTTAAATTTTCTGTATATCTGTTTATTTTGCTCTTATGTACTACAATTACTTCATGAAAAAGCAATCTTAAATAAACTCAGAAACATGAATAGCATGTGAGGCAGTTTGTCTGTGCCTCCTCCATGCTGTCCTTGTATATCATCTCGACCATGGTTTGCGGTGCTGCGTGAGGATGCTCCATTCGCTGGGGGGTTGAGTACAAATGTACAGTTTGTTGACTCAATTCAGCAGGAGAAATCTAACAATCATTCCAAATTACAACAACAACAAAAATGTGAGGTGATCATATTCAAACACTGCATATGCATTTTTTCACAACCAAAGATTACACAATTTGGAAGCTTGTTGTCCAATTCATTAAAAGTAAGGAACAGGGAAAGGCCTGCACAGCTTAGGGAGTTAAGACTCAGGGTTCAGGGTGGGTGTCGTCTGTCTCATTGCAGGGAGTTCTCTGGCTCTTATTGAATCGCCAGCAGTTCTTCTCCTGAAAGAGAGAAAGGGGGAGAAAAAGACAGGAGAAAGGGTCAGACGCATGGGCTTGGATGGGAAATGGTGCTGAGAGATGAGGCTGGTCTTTGTTTCCCTATTTAGCTGATGAAACTTAAGTAGTTGTGATCAGCTTTTGCTGCTGATGTTTAAGAAAGTATGGCGAGTGGCATCAGTAACATGTAACAGGAATAAGTATGTTCTTTGCTGTCTTTCAGACAAATAATACAGTACAGCTCAATATTCTCCACTCTCCACTTAGTCTTCTATGCTAAATTTCCAAATTGTTTGGCCTATTTGGCCAATACCTTCTGTTTTCAGTTTTCTATTTGGTCCTCCAGCTTCCCTCTCCCTTAACCATCAATCCAAAATTAGCAAAATGAGCAGCGACATAATATTGACCAGTAATGGTCAATAGAATCTCAAGTCCTAAAAACTCTAACTATAGATAACGTCTTAGTTCATTGAATAGCAGTAAAAAAAATTAGCTCTAACAATCAATATTAATAGCGATGTATCACAGCAACCGATGGCTTTCTGCTTTAACATTGTTTATCGTTAACTTTATTATAATGGCTAACGTTAGCTACCTTGTGCTCAAAGAGAACCTTACTTCACCACTTCCACTACTGTAGCCATTCAGATGTTATATGTACGCTAATTCTCTAACATTTCACTCCTCCACCCCACTCCAAAAAAATCACTTTAGGAAGCCTTTTTCTGTAATATCGCGTCGATGGATGAAATGACACCGAGAGAACGGAGTTTTCCATATAATGCTGCTCCTCTTGGTTAGCGCCAAGGACTGTATTGTAGTTGGCGATCGAGACGCTTTTGCTTCACTTTTCAGGAGACGTTCAACCATCCATGTTTTATACTGTCCTTGGTTAGCGCTAGTAACTGTGTCGCTAACTGTACCTATAGCTAGTATCCTACCCAAATTTCTGCCGTTAAACGTTCAATATATCTTGAATTATACAGGGGATAATCCAGGAAAAACGCTTTACTGTATGTGTTAATTTAATTCAGATGTGCTGACTATATACAGCCTAATTCTTTAATCATCTTTTGAAAGATCGTCACGAACGGTCCATTCCGCTTCATCTCAGCTGCTGGACTAGACTTCGTCGCTAACTTCCGGGAACTATTGCGAGACTCCACGACCCGCCAATACTGTACATTATTGGTCCATTGGAGTGAACGGAGTTGATGCTACTCTCGCTACATGGCTCTGATTATTACTACGCAGCCTTCTTTAAATGCGGCCAATAAGAGGCATCTTTTTAAAAAAACATGTTACAATGTATATTTTTCCCTGCCTCCGCAGTCTCCCGTCCCTTCTCGTCTCACAACATATGCGCAAATAATTAGTCCAGTGAATCAGTAAAAATGCCAGCCAATTCATTTACTCAGGGTTCCCGCTGCCGCTCGTCATTTTCCTTATTGACGAATAAAATCCATCAGTGATGAGAAGCAATTTCAAGCAGTAGTCACACTGGCGAATGTAATTGCTTCATGACAAATATAAATTCCACAAGACTGAACGTCAGTAAAGCGAGACCGCACACCGCTGTATTTTTTTTTCATCTTCAATGAACAGAGGAGGGAAAGACCAACTAGAGAGGGTTTGTTAGTGGAAAATACATCCAAAAGCACCCTCATTCAGTCTCTGTGAGTTCGATGTGTCAAATGCAGTTCGCAGTGTGAGAAAATACATACGCGGATAACAGCAGAAGCAGGAGCTCAAACATCCTCTCTAGTTTAGCCAGGAGAACAAGGTGTGTAAATGTCTATATGAGTGCTAAGCTACACGAACGCGATATTAGCAGAGCGTAAGCTATATGGCTAACGTTCGGCTGTGACTCCTTGGCTAGCGATACCAAACTAGCCTAGCCTCATGTTATATGCCGTATAACATTTGGGAACAAAACTCACTTCCAATATAACGCTGGTTATTGTAAGATCCCTATCTACCAGATCGAATCGAAGCACGGATTTTGGCGCCTCATTTTAGTGCCCCATAACTCAGCTTTAAAATACCAGAGTTGCCTTTTTTTATATTTTCTCATTATTGCTGGGAAGTGGGATGTTACCTTACAGGCAAAATAAACTAGTTGGTGTGCAATAGCCATTCAGCGCAGTCTTATTATTTCTGCGCTTTGTCATCTCAAGAAAAAAATATGCATGAAGCTGAACTCTTCGAATTACTTGTTAATTGTACCGTTTTATCTATCCTTTCCGTCTTTTTCAGTGGGTATGCGACTGAACTTCAGTGGCCACATGTTCACTTATCTACTGACATTCCTAACAGCCTATCTTTAGAGGTTTATTTATAAGGTTGATAAGTCTTCAAGATGAGGACTGATCATTCACTCAATGCGTAAAGTCATCCCATTTGCAACGCTACAACAGTGATGGAAAATATAACAGATTAACAAAACGGAAAAACTGGAAATAAAGGCACAGTGCCTTTAAAACAGTGCATTTATCAACAGTGCGACTCCAAGATATGAAAATTAGCAATTTCCAGAAAAACCAACCCAGATGCAAGCATTGATTTCTCTGGGAGCGTATGAAAGTGATTATAAGGGCTAATACGGACACACTTCCAAGCAACTATGCAACTAGACAGACGCTTCAACTGCAGTGTGTACAATGGAGTTGGCTTGAGTCCTGTCCATCAGGCAAGCGCAGAAAATAAGTTATGGCTCTTCACGAACATCCCCCGTCACATCCAGCGACCTTTCTAGCATAAATCAGCGAAGCTCAAGGTTGGGGTGAAGTGGATTTAAACAATGCAGAAAGTAGATGTGCAGTCTTCATTGTGACCTTGCGTACACTGATTGCCCCCGGAAAATCATACAGAAATAAACAGCAAATAAATTAAAACAAACTAACGTTTTTTCTTGAAGCGCAATTGCTTAATAGCCCATGCTGACTGAGGACAGACCAGTAACCTGTAAGGCTCCCCTGTGAAAGAAGACTGGAGTGGATGAGGCTGCCACCACTGAGACCTTGTACGTTGTTAGATTCAGAATGGGTGGAAATCTGAAATGTTTAAGGAATGAAACCCAAAGTATGTGAGATTTCCATCTATTTTGATTCCAATAAATTGTTTGTGCACACGACTTTGAGCTCATCCAAAGTTCAATTTAGAACAAGTATTTGCCACTAACGTGTCTTTGCCCCCCGCCACAAAATGTCAAATCGTGTCAAAATGAACAGTGTCTCGGTGTGACCTTGAGAGTGACGCGAAGGTCACCAAAGTCGACTGGCGCCGGGGTATCACTCTAATACACATGAAATTGGAAGAAAATCCGTCAATTGGTTCTTGAGATATCTCGCTGACAAGGCTATCAGCGTGAAAATCCACAATCTCTCGGTGTGACCTTGAGAATGGCACAAAGGTCACCAAAATCAACTGGCGCCGGGATATCACACTAATACATGTTGACATCAAATTTGAAGAAAATCCGTCAATTGGTTCTTGAGATATCTTGCTGACAAGGCTATCAGTGTGAAAATCCGCAATCTCTCGGTGTGACCTTGAGAATGGTGCGAAGGTCACCAAAATCGAATGGCGCCGGGGTATCAGAGTAGTATACGTTGACATAAGATTTGAAGTAAATCTGTCGATTATTTCTTGAGATATCTCGCTGACAAGGCTATCAGTGTGAAAATCCGCAATCTCTCAGTGTGACCTTGAGAGTGGCGCGAAGGTCACCGAAATTGACTGGCGCCAGGGTATCACAGTAATACATGTTGAATTAAGATTTGAAGTGAATTTGTAGATTCTTTCTTGATATCTCGCTGACAAGGCTATCAGTGTGAAAATCCACAATCTCTCGGTGTGACCTTGAGAATGACGCGAAGGTCACCGAAATCGACTGGCGCCGGGGTGTGACACTAATACATGTTGACATAAAATCTGAAGTAAATCCGTCGATTAGTTCTTGAGATATCTCGCTGACAAGGCTATCAGTGTGAGAATCCACAATGTCTCGGTGTGACCTTGAGAATGGCGAGAAGGTCACCAAAATCGACTGGCGCTGGGGTATCACACTAATACATGTTGACATAAAGTTTGAAGAGAATCCGTCAATTCGTTCTTGAGATATCTCGCTGACAAAGATTCGGGACGTACGTACGTACAGACGGACGGACGGTCGTGAATACTATGTCCCGCCAGTTGATGGAAATCTCAGAAGTTTAACATTCTAAATAAACATTTCAGAATTCCATTAATCCTGATTCTGACAGCACAAAATTTCTCACCCCATCTCTTATAACATTTTTTGTCATGCCTCTTCATGACACAGTTTATACCCTTAAAGGGTGTGTCCCTTAATTATGGGATGCCTAAAATGGTTATATTAATAAAACTGTGAAGAGAAAAATCAAGAAATAAACGGTTTAAAGGAATTCCTAATTCCACTCTTTAGAATAAATTCCATGTTAAAAGCTCAAAAGAGGATTAATTTATCTTTTATAGAGCTATTGCCCGCTATTCAAGGCTGGATGGGACTGAAGGCGAAATCATATCAACTATCAAACAAATAATGGAGAGGCCTGTTTGTGCACAAATATTTGAGGTTTGACTTCTTCCTTGTACATTCTGTCGGCACTTAATATGCTTTAAAGATTTTTTTTTTTTTGAAGTTATGTAAAGTCCATGAGTAACGAATAAAAAAAATTAAGACTAAGGTAAGGTGAAGAATATTTTTTTGACTGTATCTTTCGAGGAAAAACGTGAAGAATATTTTTCAAAACTCAGGGGGAACCCTGTCTATTATAAAGTTCTCCTATGCAGATTGCAAAGAATCTATATGTTAAGATTCTGCCTTTTTTGTGTTGTCCGGTGCTCATTTGTGCTTGTGCTTTACCTTCGGTTAATAATTTCAGCCTTCAGTTCTGCCGTCTGACGATCCACTCCCAGTCTGCATTCTGTGATGTCGCCTTACAGCCTTCAGCATGCCTGCGTCTCGTCGTCCAATCCTGTTTTCTCTTTTGGTTTCGGCTCTGGTAGTTCATTCATTGCTTCCAGCTGTGTTTAGTTCTGGGTCTCGCGAAACTCTGAGTGAATGCGTTCTCTGATAGGATATTACTAACCCGTACTAACCGGCACTTATTCGAGGGTGATTGTAAATATTTCATCACGTAGTATTAACCTTAAATAATGATTTTTCGCATAATTTTATGTTAGCTATAGCAAGTTCCAAGTCTCCTTTGATATATCATGACGTTCATTTTCGTGAATTATGGTCCCATATAAACTAGAATAAAGTATAAAGCCAGAATATGCTTCTGGGCCGTGGCTATCCTCTGTTCCTCGTCCGATACGGTCAGATCCAGAGCCACGTTCCTCCCCGCATCTTCGATTCACGCTCTCCACTAGAAATCAGATCCGGTTTCCACAACATGGCGCAATTCAAATGGCCAAAATCGAGGCTTCCTTTATTGTATGCTGAAACCAATGGGTGACGTCACAGTAGCTTCATCCATTTTTACAGTCTATGGTATGCAGTAACATTTACAATATCCAGAGCATACAGTGAATAGTTTACACTGTGTTTAAATCTTTACTTTAATCTTTGGCACTTGTTCTGTTACTAAGCCTCGTTCACCCATAGTTTGGTAAAATGTTTTGCAGTTTATAAGTTATGCAAATAAATCTGCTCAAGAGGAACAAAGAGAATATTGATGTTGATTATTTTATAACTGCAATGTTTCACAGTGTTTTGGTATTGCAAATAATTTCATAAGAGAATTCTTGCTTCATTATTACAAAAATTTGCTTTATGACTGGTCATTTTAGTTTTTTTTTAATGCCCGCGGAAAATCAACTTTCAAGCTGCAGAGTCAATAATTGCTCTCCGCAGAATCAGGATTGTTCTCTGCGGAATCAACACTTTTTCTCCGCAGATTCCTGGTGGGACTACCTGATAGCAGACTGACCTCTTTCAGACGTAATGAACTGGTCCTAACCTGTCGTCTATATGAGACCAAAAATGTTCTCACTTTTTATATGACCATTACATGACGTATTTTTTACATCAATTATTTACCACTTTTTCTACATCGTTTTAAGTCTAGAATAATACGTATTTTTTACGTCATTTATTTACCACTTTTTCCATGTCTTTTTAAGACCACATTACGTGTTTTTTTTTACGTCTAATTATTTACCACCTTAAGAAATTATGTCAATTATCATGTGGCTACCACCGCAGGAAATAAGTTTCATTTAATAATTCATTTCCTTTCTTGTTTCTTGAAATTTCAAAAAGGGAAATTTATTTTGGGATGGTCCCGCAATGCGACATTTTTTCCCCCAGGTGAGTGCGTAATTAATGAAACTTTATACCATATTTTCTTGCGCGAAGTCTCGTGATTCACGATATTAGCTGCGCAGCAGTTTCAGTCTACTCCTCGAGCAGACGCGCACCGCCCGCCCTGTACTCAGCTGGGCAAAAAAAAAAATACGCGCTTCGGATGCGAATTTTTTTTCCTAACCCGTATATCCATTGCACCCGCTATTCGCCTCCTGATTAGTCGATAGGTTGACGTCATCATGATCATGAAATGAAAATGGCTGCGTCCACACTTCATCACTTCGGATGTGAAGAATTGTTTATCAACGAGTTTCCTGAACTAAATGTACGTTTTTACGATCAGAAACACGTCAGGTTTGAAAAATTATCGATTTTGGATGTTATATGACATGTTTTTTTGCAGGAAATTGCGAGTTTACAGGCCTCTTCCAGTGCTGCATATCACTGGCACTGTGCGTTTGCTGATGGCGCATGCATTGATATGGCATGTATGGGATGCATATAGGCCTACAAGGCTCAAGTCAATCAATTTTGTGTTGAAAGGCCACCCATTTTAAAAATTTGAACCGCTCTACAACAATCTATAGTCATCTCTAATTGTAAGGCGAATGCTCGGCCAATCCATTGAAGACAATCGACCAATCAGGAGCCGAATAGCGGGTGCAGTGGATATATGAGTTAGGAAAAAAAAAATCCACGCCCTGGAAATGGTTTAGCTGAAAGTTGAAATAAAAAAATGAAATGTATTCTGTGAAGGATGTTGAGGTAACTTTTTCTGTTTTGGCTGTTACTGTTTGCATTTGTTTTGCTTTTTTCCCCCCTTTTTTTTACACTTCAACAATCATTATGTTTTCAATCTTCTCATTGTACCATTATTTAGCTTAAATTTTTGGGGTACATTTCTCTTAAACAGAACTGACTTCTCGGATGATTGCCATGTTAAAATCCCTTGGTTACTTGAGGTGTGTATCTAAGTTGTATGCAGTTTAATGTGTAGTAGTTTTCTCTCATACATGCATGTTAATCTTGCTTGAGTTATGAACTAAAAATAAGTAATAAGCTCGCGTTTTACTCTTAATATGATGCATTTTCATTATTGCAATATCGGATATTAAGTTAGTCAAATCTATTGACATATTTTCCAATTTTCTTGACCAATTTTCTTTGCCTTTACACAAATGTGCTTCCATTCTGTTATCATATTTTGCAACATGTTTTGTGTAGTGACATTGTGTAAAACTTGCTGGCAAGAATAATGTCATCTCATTTGATATCTGTGTTAAGAGCAAAGAAATGTACAAAATGTGCAACAAGATACCTTGTATCTGATCAAAGTTTATTATTCCCCGCCAACACGAAGTGGGAGGGGGATATCGGTTTGACCTCCGTCCGTCCGTCCGAGATAAAGGGGACTGCTTTACTCAGAAACTATTACAGATACAGTAACCAAATTTGGTGTGTAGCTTCAGATCATAAAGGCCTTGATGGAGTTAGAAAATATGAAGCGCATGATTGGCGGGGGATGTTGTAGACCATGTCGACTTGTTGTACTATAAATGTGCAGCTGAAATTGGTACATATGTATTAGTATTGCCAAAATGTTTTCTCTTATTGTACAGTACTGACTTAACAATGATAAAATAAAGACGTCCATTTTTTACCAATATGACAAAAGTATGACGTGATATTTACCAGTATGAGGGCTTGTTTTTGGTCTCAAAAATGTCATAACAATGTCTATTTTTTACCAATATGACGAAAAATGATGTCAAAAAAGGACAAATTTTTTCACGTCTTGTGCTGTTGCAAACTGATGTCTTAAAGACGTAAATATATGACTTAAATAAGATGTCTATTTTTTACCAATATGACAAAAGTATGACGTGATATTTACCAGTATGAGGGCTTGTTTTTGGTCTCAAAGACGTCATAAAGATGCCTATTTTTTACCAATATGACAAAATATGACGTCAAAAAAGGACGTCTTTTTTCACATCTTGTGATGTTGCAAACTGATGTCTTAAAGACGTAAATATATGACATAAATAAGATGTCTATTTTTTACCAATATGACAAAAGTATGACGTGATATTTACCAGTAGGAGAGCTTGTTTTTGGTCTCAAAGACGTCATGAAGACGTCTATTTTTTTACCAATATGACAAAATATGACGTCAAAAAAGGACATCTTTTTTATGTCTTGTGCTGTTGCAAACTGATGTCTTAAAGACGTAAATATATGACAGGTCGTAAAAATGACGTCTACAGGACGTAATTTTTGCCAGTTTCTGCTATCAGGGTGGTTTCAGTTTAAAATGACAGGGCTTATACCATTGCATTCTGTGGACTTTCCTCTTTTATTTGGGGTATCGTTTTCATGCATAGCATGAATTCAGCAGAAATTCTGGCGATTCAGCGCTGATATGATATTATCCTATGTTTTGCTGCATGCTTTTTTACTTGCTTGGTGCTTTAATTGTGTTCGGTTGAGGTAAAAATGTTTTACATGAGCTTTTGGCCAAGTCTCTATGCGAAATGTGGATATGCCGCTTGAGAATGTCGGGATTTGGAAAAATGCTGTATTTATAATGCGTAATAACCGGCCCCGGTATCGGGCCGTAGTTCTTAAGGGGTTAATTGCATTTCAATTTTTTTTGTCACATAGTTAACCATATTCAATCATCACCAATATCGAATAACGCTTTATGTGATCACACTTTCACACTCTCACTCTCCCACTCTCCTCACCCAGTTTGTAAATACTTTAACAACTCCAGCTCAGTACTAAACTTGCACTTCATATAACTGAATGAGCTCATACAGCACTCGGCAGCCCAGCCATGTACTCGATTGCACCTAGTCTTGTTAACATAGGTCCAGGTAGGTTTGGATTGTTTTTTCCCCTTAATAAATGAAATCATCATTACCTGGCCCCTCCCCTAGGGGGCCAGATTAAGCAATGATCATGTCTGTGTGTGTGTGTGTGTGTGTGTGTGTGTGTGTGTTTCTGTCAGTCTGTCTGTCAGCCCGTGGCTGGGGCCAGGTCTGCTATCTCTGATTGCCTTGTTTAGAAAATGCATTTTGTATTGGCTCGGGTTATCTTTTTCTTATATTAAAATTAGTTTGATGATCTGAAACATATAAGTGTGAAAAATATGCAATAAAGAAAGAAATTGTGAAGGGGGCAAATACTTTCTCACGGCACTGTATATTCAACATAAAATTCTAGGATATACTTTGAAACTCGAATTTTCCAGCTTTCTACACGTGATTTTATCATTTCTTAAAGTTAAAAAAAACCTTTAAAATCATGCATGATATAACATAACTGATACATTGATCTAAAAGGTCCTGCACGTTTATTCAGATTGAAATAAAAAATAGCGGGTATATATTTCGACTCTGACTGTTTTAAAAACAAAGACATTGCAAATAATTTAACAAACTAATGTTGTACTGAAATTTATGAAAATGGTTTATCTATAATCGAGTATATTGGAATTATTTAATCTATTTTTTGTTACTCATTTCCAAGGCTGGATGAAACATATTACAAAAAAAAAACATTTATAAGTGATAAATGCGGAGCATTATCAGATACAAAATACAGAAAATATTTAACATGGCCATGCCCTTGGGTAGGTATTACTTATGGTGAGGAAAGTAGGATCTGTAGCCATTGAGAATAATTAGAAGGAAAGAAAACCAACGGAATGAGAATACTTTGGATACTCTACAACCATCCTTATTTTGCATCATTTTTCATCTTTCTACTCAAATCGTGCCAAAATAATTTAATCTTTCTTTCGTTTTCCTTTACGCACACTTATTCACTGCATGCACCGCTATTTTCAGCATGCTTTCACCATCGCATTATTTTCCAGTTTTAACACTTCTTGCTTTAATTTTTTTGCTTTAAAACACTATCTTTACCAACATGTCGCAAATAACTTTAAAACACTCTCCGAATTTAAACTCTCTTTCGTTAGCCCATGACCAACAAAACGCTTGAAATAAAGTTTTACCACTTATCACTTTCACTTCCCCAACCACTCAAATAATACATGGTTAAAAAGCAGAAAACTAACACAATTAAATGAATGCATTAAAAGGTTTATCCCCACCAAAAAAAAAAACATCAAAAAAATAAAAAACATAAAACACGCTTAAATATATAAAATTCTGTACCACACCACAGATAAAAGGGAAGGGAGGCTTGGGGACGGTGCTGAATCACTCACACGCAGCCTGGAGAGAGAGAGAGAGAGAGAGAGAGAGAGAGAGAGAGAGAGAGAGAAGGAAGGGGGATGAGGAGAAGGGGGGTAATACAGAAAAACTATAATAACCTCATTAAAAATGAACTCATTTGAACTCATCAACTCATCAAAAAGCCATCAATCATTTTGTTGACAGAAGGCGCATGATATTATCTCTCCATGGACATTTATCTCTCCAAGCCTAAGAAGACCGTAGCGAAGGAATAGAGGGCGTGAGGGAGCATTGTATGTCGCGTACAACATAGCTCGTAACATCTTCTTTTGTAGACTTTCAAGTTTTGTAAGATGACTGGGGAAGTGTTGCACCATATGTCATTGCAGTAGTTGATATTCGGCTCAAACAGGGTCTTGTAGAGGGTTAGGACAGCATATAGTGGGAGGCAATATCTTATTTTGAAGAATAGACTAATGTATTTGGATAATTCAGATAATGTGCTGCACACGAGAAAGATCTGGGAGTGATTGTTGACCAAACCTCTAGCCACTGCCGTAGCAGTTAAAAAAGCCAATCAGATGCTGGGATACATCGCCAAAAGTATTGAGTACAAATCTAAGGAGGTGATGCTTCTTTTGTACAACACGTTCGTTAGACCACATCTGGAGTATTGTGTACAGTTCTGGGGACCATACTTTAAGAAAGATATAGAGGCTCTAGAGAAAGTTCAGAGAAGAGCCACCAAGCTTATTCCAGGTATTAAAGATGAAAGCTACGAGAAGAGGCTGAAGATCCTTAATCTCTTTAGTCTTAGGAAAAGGAGACTCAGAGGTGATTTGATTGAGGTCTTTAAATATGATAAAGGGATTAACAAAGTGAATCATGTAGGATTCCTTCGACCAGTTGTGAGTAGAACTCGGGGTGTAATGTGAATATAGGCCACTAGATGATTTACCTTTTTTTGTTAAGCCCAGACTGGAGCTAGGTTTGGACATGTTCTGGGCATGTCTGGGGCAAAAAATAGGTCTAAATGTGGGTGGGGTTTGCAAAAGAGTATATAAAGAGGGAGAATTGAGACAGTAAAGTAGTAGGAGAAATTGCAAGGAGAAGGATACATGTGACCAGACCTGTCATTCTGTTTAAGACCTGTGAAGCTTATAGTGAATTTTTGCCTGTGTTAGAGCATTTTCCTCACCCAGGACATCACCAAGGAACCCAAACAAAAGGGACTGTAAATATTTCTGTTTTTCTTGTTAATCAATCTTGGTCATTAGATTACTCAGTAGATTAGTTAGTTGTTAGTTGTTTTTGTAAATTAAATGTGTTTAAGTTTTAAAATTGTGTTTGTCATCCCTTGCTATTGTGGATGTTGTAAATGTAATAACAAATTGGGGCCATAACAGGGGTCACAAATGGAAGTTGACCAAAGGTAAATTTAGCACTGATATTCGGAAATATTTCTTCACCCAAAGAGTAATTTCAATGTGGAATAGCTTGCCTGACCAGATTGTTGAGGCAGAGACCTTGGGGGTTTTCAAGAGCAGGCTTGACTTAAAGCTAGATACCATTGAGTCATTCAGTATCTGAAGGGATATATTCACAATAGAATAAAGAAACTGGTGAGCTTAGTTGGGCTGAAAGGCCTGTTCTTGCCATTCATGTTATGTTATGTTATGTTTTGTTTTCTTTTTCATTGCCACCTAGAGAATATGCAGTAATTTTTGAAGCTATTCTGTCTGGTGTCAGGATGCTACTTGAAGGTCCTTTTCAGTCGATTTGAATCCTTCTTCTCTGTTTGTAGATAAGTCTTTGGTAAGCAACAAATTTACTGGTAAGAAAATCAGATCTATTCTGCTCAAACCGAGCATTTCTACCCCCGTATGTATAAGTTCTTGAAATAAAAAATTTGAAAATATTGATTGATTTAGATTTTGGTCTCTTAGAAAGCAATTTATGATCACAAATAAAGTAGCTGAAATCTCTCTTAAGATCATTCATTAATGTTATCCCTGCAACTATCTCTAATCTAAATTTTCCCTCACATTTCTTCTGATTGCTCTTTCTGTAATTCTTTCACTGAAACAACTGATCATTTGTTTTGGGAATGTGCTTACACCAAGGTCTTTTGAATTGATTTTTATGAATTTATCAAAAGGAACATTCTCAAAGATTTTAACATGAAAATAATTTGTTTTGGTGCTCCTAAAGACCTTGATGTCACTTAAAGGGACTTTCTTATTAACTTGTTTCTTTTTCTAGCTAAATTCTTCATTCATAAATGAACATTTTTACAAAGAAGCCTTTCTTTTTCATTTTTATTAAAGGACCTAAGCACTACTTATCTTCTGTCGAATTTTCACTTTGCCCTATAGCTATTAATACATGCTTGCAATGTGCTATTTATAAAATTATGTAACCTCTTGTCTGTTCAAATGATTTGCCTGTACTTGTACTCTTTTATATTACAAATGTATTTGTACATGTATGTACTTGTACCAGAGCTTTCAATAAAAAAAAAATGCATCTGCATGATGAGCAGAAACCACGTAAAAAAAAAAAAAAAACTTTTTCAAAATATCTGTTTTGTGACCATATAAAAACAGCCTTGGGTCACTGAAATGTTTTCAGAGTGGCACAGAGATTAGTTCTATTTTTATGTATTTCTGCACTTTAGTTTGTGGGATTTGCTACTGACTGGAGATAAGTTGAAACTCTTTTTACATATTTACATGAGGCCTGTCTTCTCACAGTGCTTTGTTGTTCCTTTCTCTGATTTCACTGAATACTTGTCATGATAATTAATACATGTGTACAAGGCCCAGAGTGAAATCAGTCAGTCAATACACTACTGTGGTTGAAGGTTTTTATTTTTACTATTCAAAGGTAAAATAAAGATAGGTTCCTCTCTTCCTTCAGATTTATTTATTTATTTATTCTTCTCACACACATATACCTTATCTATTGTGCATGACTGAAGTTTTGGGAGTCATGTGAATCAGACCTCCCAGAGAAGCTATAAAAAGTCTTTCAAAGGGAGCCTGAAAACATAGAAACATTATTAATGTTAGTTACTGGGTATGTAACTCCAGTTATACAAGTATGGGCTCTGCCCTCTAACAGCTCTGCTAGTGCCACAAAGGGTGGAGCCTAGATGAGTTCCTGCCCAGCTGTCCTCCTGTGTAGGAGGGGCAGTATCCTGGCATCAATTCCGGTCCTGTTCCTTGCCCAGAGCAGCATTTAACACAGCCTCAGACGAGGAACCAGCCGTCATATCCCTGAGATAAAATCAAACGAAGGGGGATGGTGAGGACTAGGAGGCAGCAGCACAGATGTCACCAACAGCAACACCCCTATACAAGGCCGCAGAGGCTGCCAAACCCCTTGTTGAATGAGCATGCGGCCCCGTTGGGACAGTGCTTCCCATAGTGACGTAAGCCTCAGATATTGCGTCGCACAGCCAGTGAACCAGACGCTGAGTTGATCCAGGTTGACCAGATGCAGGTACGCCATAACATATGAACAGCTATTCTGTCTTATGACTTGCCGATGTATGACGTACATTGCAGGCCAAGGTCCTTACTGGGAAAATCAAGTGTAACCGGCTATCTTCCTCAGAAGTATGAGCCAGAGGATGAAACACTGCCAAGACCACTGTCCTAGAACTGAAGGACGTTGTAATGTTCTTAGGCATGAATGCCAGGTTAGGATGCAGTATAGCCTTATCCGCACTCAAAATCAGATATTGTGGGTTTACTGACAAGGCTCACAAGTCCATTACTGTCTTTGCAGAAGACAGCACCACCAGCAGAGCTGTCTCAAGGACAAAAGACACATGGAAACATTGTCTAATGGCTCAAATGGTGGCTTACAAAGACCGTCAAGGGCTATGTAGAGATCCCACTGCAGCACTGTGGCCCACCGCGGTGGCCACAGCCGCAAAGCGCCCATTAAAAATTGCGGCAAAAGGGGCTTGCAAGAACACAGGAGCCCCCTGCAGTCCTCCATGACATGCAGAGATAGCGGCTGCATACACCCTCACAGTGGACACAGCCCTGCCAGAATCCAAAAGATATTGCAGGAAACTGATGTGAACTCAGGGGTTATGGTTCTCAGGTCTCGCGCAATGAGCGTGATTGTCACTCATTTCATTCGGATGTCACACACTTGCGCCATACACAGTATTTCTCACGCAAAAAAAAAAAATGAAAACAATTTAGCACCGTTATAACTGTGGAAACCGGCAGGAATCAAACACGTCTCCCCTGGAGTCCTCGTTGGCAGCTTGCCATCTGCCAGCCAAAAAAAGGAATGGGGCTGCAAAATAGCCAATCAGATAATAGCACTATTGTATCTGGGTAAGATTTAGGGCAACAACCATTGGGAAAAAACACAGTTATCCTGGAATTACTAACGTGATCTTGCCACAAAAACGTTCTGAAAGCTGCATTCACCCACGGTGGAAAACAGGGGTATCAAGCACCGCCGTTCTTTCCTAAACAATCTCATATCACAATGTGCACATGGTTGTTTCTGTCAAGACAAACCATACGCTATTCGTTTGCAGCAAAGACGACGGAAGAGAAAAAAATTTTTTAAGGAAAATTTGTGAATATTTTACTGGAAAATGCATCAAACTTTGCAAGCATGCAGCTTGAAAGACCGCGTAGAGGGCCAAAACTGCGTAGGTTTTCAGTTAACAGCGTAGCGGCCCCCTCCGCTGAAATACGCCGGTGAGAACTGGTGAGAGCGCCGATATGTGAAGAAGGAGCCAGTCGTCCAAGTAGTGTAGGACTCGCATCCTCCCCTCCGCAACGGTTCCAAGGCCAAGTCCACTCACTTGGAGAACGTTCGGCGCGAGAGTGAAAGCCCAAAAGACAATCTGGAGTACTGAAAAACACAACAAAGCGTAAGAATTTCTGATGGTGACGCCGGATAGCCACATGAAAGTATGCATCCTTCAGGTCGACTGATACACACCAGTCGCCCGGCTGGACTGCTTTCAACAGCTGCTGGACTGTCAGCATTTTGAGGGGCTTCCGTCAGGCTCGTGCACAGGATTCTAGAAGGGCTATTGCCCACATTCATGAAAAGGGCACCTTGCCTGCGCACAGCTGAATGTATTTTTTTTACTTGATTTGAAGAGTTTGTGGGATACTCATCGTGCTATTGACTAATACGCCGAAACCAAGAAGTTGTGTTTGCTGCCATTGCTGCGGTCCAAACGTCACTGGAAATTAACGGATGTCTATGGAGTGCGCCAATGGCACTTTATTTTAGCCCTCTCTATTTACAAGATTTTCTTTTTCTGAACTCACCTGCGGGGAAAAACTGTGCTGTGTTCGGCTGCTCAGATAGCAGTGGGAATATTCAAATTTAGAATACCAGTATAGATGAAATCCACACAACTTTGGCACATAGTGACTGCCCCAGTTTAGCACCATATTCACTGCACAGATTCTGTGCAAAGGAGGACGACGTTCGCCAGCAGATAGCAGTCCTAAGCTGCTGAGGTGAATGTTTTCGCCACCTGTTAGTGCTAATACCGTGGTAAGACACAGTGCTGCATTAGTAACGCATCTATTTGAATATCTTATTTGACCGTCAATATAAAATAGTCCGGAACAAGAACAAGAACAGGCTTAACGGAATAGTGAGGATGTGTGGCAGAATTGTGGGGACAAATTTAGAGGAGCCCATTGTCCTGTATAGGGCCAGGGCTACCAGGAAAGCAGAAAGCATCCTGACTAATCCCAGTCACCCGCTGGCCTGCCAATACAGGCTACTGCCTTCTGGTCGCAGGTACATTGTCATGGTTCTGGTTTTTGGTCATGTTTTATGTGCTGGTTTTGTGTTCATGATTATTGTCTTTTATTTATTCTTTTTGATTATTGTAACTTTCAGGTTTTTAGTTCATTCCATGTTTCAGTTCCATTGCACTTGTCTCCCCTTTCTTGTGATCTAGTTGTTTCAGTCCGTCTTCCCCGTCTGCATGCTCACTGACTTCGGGTGATTTAAATTAAGTCCGGTGTTTAAAATATTCCTTCGTATCTCGTTTTCTTCCTTCACACTTCTGTTCTGATTACTAACAAGACTAACATTTGTATTTTGTATTATAGTCTACTAACACAACTAACCATGTATATATATTCGATTACTAAATTACTAATGAGCACTCTAGTTTAAGTTGTAAAGCTGCACTGCAACTAATAGACTAATTACCTCTCCGCAATCGCCCTGTTCTATTCTCCGCCACTTGTCTATCGCTGTCCTCTCCCTGAGCTTCTGCGAGAATCTCTTGCACGTGCTTAATCACTCTCCTGCGCTTGTTATCTGTGCACGTAGAACTCCAGGACCGGAGCTGTTTAAATGTCATAGGCTGTTTGTGGGATTCCCGTTCGTATTTTGTCTCTCGCCAATTTTCGTGGTTAGGGTTTCCCTCATGTGTTTCTCCCGATGTAATTAGCCTCATTCCCCACAGCTGATCTCTGTATAGCATGTGACCATTCCTGTGTGTATATTAGGAGTCTTTTCACTCACAGCTCTTGTCATAACGTTGATCAATATTTCTTTGTGCAGAGCGCCTCGTATGCCATTGATTATTGTTTCGCTTCTACTGGATAGTCCGACCTTGATTCTTGCCATTGCCCTTTTTGTACTGTTTTTGTCTTTCTGGATTTCGACCTATTTTTGTATGACCATGAATTTTGTGTTTGGATGCCCTGTGTATGACAATTGGCTTTGCCCATCGACTACGACTTTTTGCCTTTCGTCTTTGTACCTCTGCCCATCTGTCTTACTGGTTCTGACCCTGGCCTGTCTAGTCGATACTGTTTTTGGATTTCGTATTGTGGCTTGGCAATTCCTGTGTTTTCCGGCTTTGACTCGGACCCCGTCCGAGTCATTAAAGGCATACTTTTTTTTTGATTACGCTGCCTCGTGAATGGTTCCTGAACGGTACCTCGCATGATAGCAAAGGTCAGAATGAACAGATTTAAAAATTCGTTTGTACCCAGCCAACATGTCTATCTGGGGCCCATAAGGGTTAAATTTGGGCTGCAGATAAGGGTCCCAAGTGGGTTTGTCCGCAGTTTCCATGGTGGCCCCACCTGCGTTTGCCCATATGGGTTTCAAGTTGGTTCTGACTGGGTTTCAGATAGGGCCCAACTTGGTGAGTTATACACGACCCATGTAGGCCCCACTTGTTTGTCCATATGGGCACAAAGATGGATTAGACTGGACTTTAAATGGGCCTCAACCGGGCAGTTTATCTGAGACCCATTTAGGCCCCAGCTGGTTGACTTTAAGAGGGATCTGACTGGGCTCTAAGTAGGACCCAAGTGGAAGACTTTTATGAGACCCATGTAAGCCCCAAGTGTGTGCCTCCATTTGGTCTTGAAATGAGCTCAGGCTGGGCTTTAGGTGGGTCCTAAGTGGGTGAGTTCTATTAGACCCATGTAGGCTCCACCTGTGTGTTCCGATGTGAGTTTGAGGGATTTTACTAGTTCAGGCTCAAATAAAGTGAATTTGTACACATGGAGCAGGGGATAACATTATATACATTTTACAATGTGTATATTTGTGTAGTCTTGTCTGAAATAAACAAGAGATTATGGAACGTATTTGTGTTGTGATGCTGCCAAGAGAGCTGGGACACGGGGTTGGAGGCGTTGATGCTGCAAGGTTGGATTTTGGTCAAGGGACACTACTTGGAAGGCAGAGAGCCTCCATTCTCCCCATAACAAGTCATTTAGTCATCACAATTACTCCACAGCCATTTGATATATTAACTATTTAAATTTAATAAAGGATCAAAGTTGCATAGTTCATCTTCAACTAAATACAAAAAAATAATGCAACAATTTAGCCACAAAAACCACAACATAAAGTTGTATTTCAATCAATGTTACAGTTGCTTTGAACATAAAAATTTGAGTTGCACTTTTTTTTTTTTTAAATCTTGCTTTAAACATAACACATTTGAGATGTACTTTTTTAGGAAAACCCAGTAAAAGAAACCCAATAAAACTTGTCATTTTTTCTCATCTCGTTTATTATGGCGTAATGGGATTACACCATAGATTATTAAACTTCACATAGCGGATCATTCACTGGGCTTGCTTGGCATTTTTAGCACAAATTAATTGTTTAAGCGCTAGGGAATTAAAACCGAAAGCTGAATGGCTGAGTTGAATGAATGGCGTTTATGTTCACGCAGCTTTGAAATTTGTATATTGCGATGTGCGACATCATATGTGAATTCACTTTCCCCAAATAATTTATTCAGTAAGTTCTTTGATTAGTTATTATGTTATTTAGCATAGGCTATATAACATTGTTCAAATCAAGTGAACTTCTCCTAGTTCATTCTGTATTGCGGTTTCAAAGGAAAAACAAAGCAACTGTAACCAATTTTAGTGATGTAAAAGTGAATTACAGTATGATAACTAACTTGGATTTGTACTAGGACACTGGCCAGGATAAGAAGACACCAAATCTGTAAGGGGCCAAAGTATTGAGCAGCAACAATGAGTCGTACACAGCAACAACTGTTGAGTAAACACTCTTGTATTGTTACAGTAAGTAGAGAGAAATGTCCAGTTTATACGACAATATAACACAATAAATCGGATTATCAGAGAAAATGAAGTGTGCACACTCAAATAAAATGAAATTATCCGTTGGGGCCCTTTAAACAAGAGTTGTTGCAGCTGGTCAGTAGTGTGACTATTGTAGTGTGAATGCATGTGTAAGGGTATATACGCGTTTCCTTCGTGGTGATTTTTTCCTCAAAGTGGTTGGCTTGCCATCAGTCACGACCAGAATCTCGTCCTGGCCCTTGGATTTTCTCCCTTCTCTCAAAACCTGACCTATAAACAAGGTAATATAATTTACATTCTATTTAGTCTACTATCAAATACATCAATAAAGGTTTAAATGTCAAAAAAATCAAAATATTGCATCAAACCTCATGTATAAATCTTAAATTTTGTTAAATCACAAGACTCAAAGTTTGTTTTTTTTCCTAGTTGTACAACATTCAATTTTCAGGTGTATCAGACATGAGAACTAAACATTCAAATAGTTGCCTATTTATCTTTTCATGTAACCAGTGTTCAGCAATGCCCATGGTAAGTAACCATCAATACTCATATATATATATATATATATATATATATATATATATATACACACCACAACCATATCAAAACCATGTGCAAATAACATAACAGTAGCATGAGCTCATTGTAGAGGTATCCAGAAAGTGTGCTTAATTTACTCTTACACAATAGGCCTTTTTGTTAAAGAGATTCTGCACCAAAACTTTCCTTCTAGTCACTTTAAACTCAACTGAGATAAATTTAATCCCTTTAATACACAGAATTTACAAAATAAAAATATTATTTCACTCTCATCATATGATTGATGAAATTATTCATTGTTAAATTGGCAATAGGAAACAAAACAAACTTTAACTTTAAACTCCCTTTAACATGTACATCAGCATAAAATAACTGGCATCATATATGCGCAATGTTCGGAAATAATGCACCACCATTCACCCCAGCGCACGGAGGAACAATCAGTAAACTAGATTCAGAGCAGCTAAAAACACGGTTCTCACCGTTGCTCTGTGCACCATAGTCAAGCACGCCGATGTCGGAGCTGCAGCGGCTCTCTGGATGGATGTGAATGGTTAGCCGACGCTATTTCTCTACTTCGTTCGGTTGCACGGCTCCGGATCTCCCGCAAGTAAGCGCGCCGACTCCCTCCGCTCTCCTCCCGCAGTTCAACTCGGGGGTTATTTCCCTTTTTCTGATTTTTTTTTCTGTTCTCTCAGCAGTAGCTGCCTCCATTCCCGTGGCTGAGATGAGGAAAAAAAAAAGGTCGGAAGAGCAAGGTTGAACCTGGTTGTTCACAGCATAGACATATATACATAGACGCCGCATTGACTGCTGCCGCCCACTAGAGCGACGTGCCTACAGGGCGGCCATCTTGGAACAGGACCACTCGCTCCTACAGTGCATTACGTCTATGAAGAAATGATGCGCCTACACAATAAAAATGTTCATAAATCGCTTATTTGTCAAGCTATTTTCACGGGGTTTGTTTATCAAACATCAGACCAGATAGACAGACAGAAATAAAACAAAAATAACCCAAAAAACGTTCAGGTGTGTTCAGGTCTTTATTGCTTGAAGGCTATTACATTTGAGTACCTTCTTTTTTGTCTTCTTATTATGATTATTATTATTACTATTATATGTTAATATTATTACGGTTATTTTTATTGTTATTCCAATTATATTATTATTATAACATCAACATCATTATTATTGTTGTTATTTAATATTACTATTATACTATTTTTGTTATTATTATAATTACATCACTCACACCACCCCCTGATCATTTTTATCATCTCTATGAACAAAGTGATTTGATTGGCTCCAAATATTCAAACTAAACAGGCACTTTGAATTATCAGGGGGTTAAGTAGTAAAACTTGAAAATATTCAAGGAAAGAACAAGAACATGAACTCACCCCTCCAAACAAACTATTTATTTGAGTATTTACAACCTGTCCTGAATTGGAGCTAAAACCCCTGAAAGAGAACTGTTTTGCACAATTTCTTTCTTGTGCTGCCACTCTGGTATTTGAGTGATGTGAGTTTTGCAATGTGGTGCAGCCTAATTTTGAGGAACACAGACACCACTAGTTTCAGCAGGTCAGAATGGTGGTTGTCAATGCCAAATTGTGTGTCTTCAGTGTGTTACCCGAGCAAAAATACATCATCTGTACCAATCTCCTCACGGACCACATGCATGACCACTGACACCTTGGGAGCTTGCTCTGAGTGGACCTGGCGAATCACCCGCTCTGCTGCTCTCACTACTTTTACTGTGCCCTCTGAGGGAATCATGAGCCCGCCATTATTTTTGAGGACAAGTAGGTGGTAGCTCTCATCATGTGAAGAGGGTACGGCTTCTGCCACCAGGCTGGCACGGCACACATGGCAAGAGAGCCTTTTTAGAACCTGCCGAACAACGAACCCTGCAATGTAGACCAGAGCATTGTCTACAAGCGCACCAAAGCGTGTGGGCAGGTAGCTGTGGTCACACACAAGGGCTGCAAAGTTAACAAATGGGGTAGGGAGTTCTTCTGCAGTCTCGGCAGACGACATCTCGAGGGCAGACAGTGACACTGTGTCATCCTGTGCTGCCACGTTGCCTAGCCCACTTGGTGAGACACCACACCGGACCATCAGGCGCCGGAAGATGCCCTGAAACTGGCTGGCAGAGGGATTGTTGTTCCAGCCCCCTAAAGGAAAACAACAACAACACACACACACACACACACACACTTCAATTACACCAAAGATATTTTCTGATTGTTTCTGATTGTTTTAAAGGCTTTAAAATGTGAACTTTACCTGATGCTCTGATCGAATTAAAGAGAAGCTCCAAGTGATCTTGGCTGAACCGGTAGGTGCAGACATACCGCTGGACTTGGAGCAGCTCAGGAATCATGAGCATGAGGGTGTCAATGTTGATCACAAACCCGATGACAGACAAGTACCTTCAAAAGAAAATGTTTGTTCAATTTCCCTAATTGTATTGAGACAAAAGACACCTTGAGGAAGCACCTAGGAATTTTGTAAACAGGTAAATTGATTTTGCCAGCAAATCCATCAGATGTGAAACGGCAAAGGGTGACAGGGCCAGACAGACAGACAGACAGATACATAGAGATAGATAGACAGGCAGACAGACAGATAGAGGTAGACAGACAGACAGACAGACAGATAGATAGAGGTAGACAGACAGATGGATAGATAGAAGCTCTATTGTAATTGTGAATCTAATGGCCATACTCATAGGTCTTTTGCTTAGGTGGCATCCATTGTGGGCCAATTTACTGGGAACAAAATTACTGTGTGCTTCTTACAGGTTTGCAAATCTTATCTTCTTTTAGGAAGCTGAACCAACTACAGGAACATTATTTAACCAGAACAGGGACAGCTTGAAACAAGAACTTGCCATACCTGACACCTGCATGATGTTAACATGTATCATACATACCATTCAGGACCTGCAGGACCTGAAAAACACTAAACAATTGGAATAGAAAAAATGCAGACAGCAAACAAATTGGAACAAGACACAGCATATCACATACCGTTATATTAGACAAACTCCTCTTCCTCACATATCACTTCATGCCCTTGCCCCCCAGTACCTGTCCGACCTTCTCCATCTCCATCATTTTCACTTACCTGCTGCCAGTACCTGTCCGACCTTCTCCATCTCCATCATTTTCACTTACCTGCTGCCAGTACCTGTCCGACCTTCTCCATCTCCATCATTTTCACTTACCTGCTGCATACCATACAATACCATACTGGCACCTATAAGACCTGGGGAAACACTGAACAAAAGATATTTCCAACAGTAAAAACCACTGCATACAGGGGAAAACACACTTGAACAAAAGCATTATCTAACCGGAATCAGAACAGGAGAACAGGGCATCTTATGAACTCGATGCAGAATATGGGAACTGAGTATTGAATGAACTTATTTCATGCAAACAGTATAGTCACTATTTTTAAAAGACCTCTTGGATTTGTGTAGCGGTGTGCCATCTTTCATTGACAATTTGATCAGAAACTCCCTTGCTCTCATCAAGAACACTACTCTCTCCTCCCAATTCAAAGCCCCAAGGGGAGCTTTAAATCCTTTTGCGCGGGGATTGCGGCTATTCATTACATCAAAGAGCCTGTCAATCATCTAAGAACAAATATCTGCATTAACTTTAAGCATCTAAAACCATCTCCATAACATTGTTTCAACATGTATCATATCAAATGAATACTTATATATTATATTAAAAAATAATAATAATAATTTCAGTATGTAAACATGCGAGTATTTGGAACTTGACTCTGCTCCATCTATGGCCCTATGCACATCTCTAATCATTTTACCTCAATGAATTCTGCTGTTGCTTCACAGTCTCTGAACTGCGAGTAGCCCAGGTCCCGCAGCGTGCGCAGAGCCACTGCAACAGACCGACTCAATGTCTGGGCAGCTAGGGACACTTTCATTTTTGATTTTCAAAGTGGACATGCTTTTGGGTGACCTTATTTGCAGCATGCAGTCCGTCTTTGGTTTGCACATCGTTGAGATGGATGATGTATCTCCAGCTGATCAGGCCTGTGGTGTTCTTAACTGGGCTGTAAGCCTTCAAAATCAAAAACTGAATTAGAATCTTTATTAGTCACAGCTGAGCTCACCAAAGTACAGACAGGAAAATGTAACTATGTAAATAAAACACACAACAATAAAATAGAATAAAAAAGCAAATAAGCCTAGAACAACAATCAGCACTTACCGCCAGCCAGCCAGCCAGCCAGCCAGATAGATAGATAGATAGCAAAGACAGCACTTACCTGTAGCATGTTACGTGCCAGTTTCAGCATGTGACAGGCATCCATTGTAACAAACACTCTCTCACCAGTCACTGGATGGGGAAAAGAGGTCTTCAAGGGCTCAAGAGGGTTTGCTTTAAGGTCACACCCGAGTTGGTTGCACATGCTGAGGTTGGTTGCATGCCCATCCATCGTCATGCAGATCACTCTCAAACCATGAGCATGAAGTTCCTCTATGGCATGGACAACCAAGACCTTTTGTGTTTCCGGCGAGAGAGTCTTGGTAAAATAGTAGCCGACTGGAGCTTTCCAGTGCCCTAGAATGCCTACCACCATAAGAACGAGAGCCTCTGAGGCAACATCGGTCTCATTCAATCCATCCCCCAAATCCACAAACCCTGACATTTTTTGAGTTTGTGGATTGTAGTGCACATGCTTTTAATAGCCATGGCATCCAAAATCAGTGTCACCAAGCCATATTTAGCTTGGTCTTCTGTGCACCTTCGTCCTAGCATCTCCAACATCATCTTGTTGAGGCCAGGCTTTGCATCCACTGATGTCAGCCACCTTTGAAAAATAAAATGTAGTAATTTGACCACCTTAACCCATTCCGAAAAAACAAAATAAACAGAAACTAGCATTCTCCCCACACATTCCCCTCATAGACATCATGCATATGCACTCACAAACACACACGGACACACACACTCACAACACTAAAGGGACCACAATGGAAATAAGCTGTCGGCTTTTCTGCGTTTTTATCCCTTTGGCAGCATTTGTGTCGATGTATGTTTGTCAATCTCAATCAATCAATCAATCAATATCTGAAAGCTCAAAATGTATCAGCACGCAGTGTGTGATGTGATCTGAGCTTTTTAAATCAGTAATTTTTACTGTCTTGTTTAGAATACATTTACATTTTTGAGCACATTATGAATAAATACCACACACTAGTCTTGTTTTATACAATGTACACACTATTTAACATTTTGGCAGTAAGTTCTATTTGTAGTGCTCACATTTAGTTACTTTTGTACGGTCAATTCTTAATTTCTTTGTATGGGTTGTTTGTATTGGTTGTTATATGCTTTTTGAAATAAAATATTTTCAAATTTCCTTTTATTGGGTATATAAAACCCATTTTTCAGAATTTTCCTGCCAGCTCGCTCCCTGACAAAATATTTAACAATCAGGCAACATGGAGAATACCGTTGCAATGTATGAGGATGTGGGAGAGGAAGATGTTGAGACTCTCTCAGGAAACTATATGCCTTCGGACCATGAAGGTGTAGTGTGAGGGCAAACTCCCTCTGCTCTCTGGTGTACTCATGGCCCTTCTTTGCCAAGAGGTCTACCCGAAGATCTGAAATTCAGTAAGCATAAACTAGTAAGTATTAGTAAGACCCCTTTAAATAAAAAGGAAGAGGGTTTAACACAGACTATATACAAAAAATACCTATATAAAATATTCAAATTAGTATTTCCATTTTACCTGAGTAGCATTCAAGCTTGTCTTTCAGCTCTTCATTTATAAGGTTTTTCTCCCTCAGATCCTCGAGAAGAGCGTGTATGTTTTTCTTCGCCCTTCGCTCGCGGAGCTTGCTATTTCTCCTCTCGCGCTCCAGGCTCTCCACTCTAGCCAGAGCTTCACTAAGTCTGGCCTTCAGGACAGTGGGAGACGCAGGCAAAGCATAACTGTGGTCCTAGTGGAAAGAGGGATGAAAATATATTGTGATATTTACAATTCAATAGTCATTTATGAAGCTGGCCCACATTGTTTATTTCTCAGTCCCACTGTTTTCACCCTGAGACCTGAGCCTCTTAGTTACAGGGACATATACAGTATACTCATGTGTATTTCAGTGTGTCAAAAATGAGTGGCAGAGGGCAAATGTGATACAGGTTTCATGTGTTTTTAAAAATATTACATGCAAGTACTCACAACATTAGAATGAGGTTCAGCTTCAAGGAAATGCTGAGGCAAGTCCACTGGCAGAATTTCTTCTGCTTTCCTTGAAGCTTTTGTTGTCCTTGATGGTACTTGCTAAAATATAAGAAACACAATGCAACATTTTTAAAAAAAGTTTTTAGCATCAGAAAGTGTACTGTACTTTATTCCTAAACATGCAGACAGAATTTTTTTTTTTTAGAAAAGTGTGGCATTTAGTAGCTATGGAATGCTTACATGGACATATGAATCACACATACCTTTTGTAAATGAGATGGGAAGTTAAACACAGATGGTTTGACTCCATGTCTCAGCCTAATAATTTGTCCTGTTCTGTCAAAGTCATCTGGCTGGAAGTGCTCACTGCAGAGCAAGGACCTCTCAGTTGCCACAAAACCTTCCCGTTTCACTGCCAGTTCCCACTGTCTCTTTAAATAACTGTCTTTGGGAAACCTTAAAAATATGAGAAAAGTAGTGAGAGATGAAGAATTGTCTACAACAAGAAATAATTCCATTTAATCCCTTCCCATGAACCAGTCTGCCACCGAGTCCTCCCATTAAGCTGGCCAGCTCTCCCTGCCTTTCCTCCAAACAGAAGCTGCCTTCATCTGCCTTCATCAGTTCTTGCTAACATTTCCATGTATCCAACATTTTGTGTTATAAACTATAAACTGTTTTATTGTCTGTGACAACATCTATTGCACGTCTGCCCGTCCTTGGTGAGGGATCCCTCCTCTGTTGCTTGATTTTCCCTGTTAAAAGGGTTTTCTATTGAGTTTTTCCTCAGTGGATGTGAGGGTCTAAGGACAGAGGATGTTGTTATGATGCTATGTGAAGCCCTTTGAGACAAACTGTTTGTAAAGGTGGGCTATACAAATGAAATTGCCTTGCACAATCGAGCCAATGATGATCAATATACTGTGTTTGCTATATTAGACCGATCACTGCAGTCTGTTTTTTCTGTGTAAACGGGAGTTGCTAGGGACGCCGCTTCTTTAACAGTTTCCGGTAGTTTTTACAGAGATAATTTATAGATTCATAACACGGCATTTAGACCAAAATTTTGTCTCAGATTAGTTGTTTCACCAGTAAGCAGCTATGTAATACGCGGGATGATGTATAGAGAACTGGTTATAACATGGATAGAACCAAAGTCTTACTAGAATGTCTCTGATAGAACCTGAAAGAAGCTGAAACGTTCCGTCCTGTCAGGGTTTATTTCACTATAACAACCTGCAGTTACACTATGTTATACCTTACTTATCTTAACTTACTATCTTACCTGTGAAAAGTGATCCCACGAGATCTGGTTTGTATGTTCCGCTCATTACAGCATCCATAGGCGGCACAATAGTCCGGCATCTTTTCACAGAGGCTTGTCTGCTGATAACGTTAAGTATGTTAAAATTTGTATTTTGGGTAGTAAAACCAGCATTTTTAAAATATCCAACCACCCTGTATCATAGCTACTTGTATGAAGTTTTTAACGAACCAAACCGTTTGAAAATCGGTCAAAAATTCAGAGAATAATTCTATTTTGAGATTGAGGAGTACCTGTTTCCCACGTCGACGCTCATGTGCCGCTGCCTCTGCTGGTCCTGTTCCAAGATGGCCGCCCTGTAGGCACGTCGCTCCACAGTCGATGCGGCGTCTATGTATATATGTCTATGGTTCACAGGTTGGACCTGGGCTGCGTAGGCTTCGATTGGCTGTTGAGGGCTAGGCACCCCCACGTGGGGTGAGCTGAGTTATGCATTCAATGGAAATGTAGTTTTTTTAACACTTCTCCGATATAAAAAAATAAAATAAAGAAAATATATACTCTGTCTCTTCTTTTATTACTAGAGTCATCTAATTGTGTTTTTTTTTCTTTTTCTAATCTGGGTTACACCCTCCCCTCCTGAACTCATGCACATCCCTGTGCATGATAGACAGTTAAATGGTAATTATTCGAGGGATTAAAGCAGAGGGTTGAGCAGGCTTTTAACCATCATGAATGATATCTTCCCAAGCTGTGGACAGTCCTTGAAAGAAGGATTTCACGGCTGTAATCAAGGGATTGCCTAACTCCTCATAATCAAGCCGTCGTGGCGGTTGACAGTTTCTCTCAGATCTCCTGACAGGATCATTTATATCTGTGGTTTTCTCTGTATCCGTAAGGACTGTTCCATCCTTTCCTTCCTCAGGTTCTGCACTTCCAATGTCATCCTTCTCAACTGAAGGTGGCTTTCCTTGGACATCTGAATGTTCATCAGGTAAGTCATTTTGAATCAAAGCTGTTACATCTGCTTGCTCGGTTGATGCGACTATATCGGTGGGTAAGTGCTCAGTATAATCTGTAGCACTATTGGACATATCAGGTAAGTTGTCAAAATCAGATGGGTCGTCAAGATTGGGTGGATTGTCAAAATCGGGTGAGTTGTCAATATCTGGTAGATTGTCAATATCAGGTGGGTTGTCTGGTGGATTGTCAACATTCTGAGCATTTACTGGACTCTCGACAGGATGGATGCCAAAAGGTTCAGTATGCTGAGTTTCTTGGACACTGGTCATAGGTAAATCAGGATGTGCAGGGCTCGTACTGACCGTAGGGATAGGGGGACTTAAACAAACAGGAATGAGAACACCATCTTCTTCATCTGAGAAATTCTCTTCTTCAACCGCAGGACCTGCTCGGGTTCCAGGCCTGCGTGGTGTTAGTCTTTGTACAGGCTCACTGCTTTCCTCCACAGGTAGGTACCCACATGGTAGTAACAGATCCCTGTGTAGTGTCCTTAGGGGACCATCACTATTTTCAGGTTTAATTGTGTATACTGGGCGATTGCCTGCTCTTTTCAGTACTACGTGAATAGTGTGTTCCCATTTGTCTGAAATCTTATGTTTTCCCCGGATACGAACATTTCTGACCAGTACCCGATCTCCAGCTTCCAAGTCTGAGGCAGTTACATGTCTGTCAAACCTTGTTTTTTTCTTGTGAGCAATCTTTGCAGCCTTGTCCATTGCTAGCTTGTAGCTTTCTTTGAGACGTGATTTGAGGTTTTGCACATACTCAGAATGAGACGAATGTTGACCTCTTGTACTGGCAGATTGAACGCAAGATCAACTGGCAGGCGGGGTTGATGCCCAAATATTTCGTACGGGGTGAAACCTGTCACCTCATTTCTGGTGCAATTATAGGCATGGACCAGGGGTCTTACATGGTCACGCCAACGGGACTTGTCTTGATTTTGGAGAGTGCCCAACATGTCAAGTAGGGCACGATTAAATCGTTCCACAGGGTTGCCCCTTGGGTGGTACGGGGTTGTACCACCTTGTGGATTCCAGCCACCTGGCAGAGTTCCTAGATTGTGCGAGACTCAAAATCTGGACCCTGGTCACTATGTAGCTTCTCTGGGATACCATAGTGTACCATAAAGTTCTCCCACAGACACTTTGCTACTGTGCGAGCCTTTTCATTTGGTGTTGGGATTGCAACCGCAAATTTAGTGAAGTGATCTGTGATCACTAGTATATCCTTAGTTCCACTTTTGTCTGCTTCAAGGGACAGGAAGTCCATGCAAAGGCGCTCAAGAGGCCGAGTGGTGTTAATGTTGACCAAGGGGGCAGCTCTTTCAGGTCGGGCCTTCCTCCGCACGCACCTGCCACAGGTCCTCACTTTCCTTTCCACATCCAGAACCATCCTTAGCCAATAAAATCTAGTCCTTACGAGATCCGGCATACGGTCGACTCCCATGTGACCCATATGGTCGTGCAGGCTGGTGAGGGCTGTGCCGCGGAACTCAGCTGGGAGTACGAGCTGGTAAGTTGTTTGGGAACCCACTTGGCGTCGCCTGTACAGGCTATTGTCCTGGAGCTCAAGACGATTTAGTTCTCGAAGGAGGACCGGGAGGTCAGGAAGTTGGGTGCGCAAGGTGGGGGGTGGTGTGTCCCCATGTTCGATCTGGGCGATAACATGTTTTATATATTGATCGGCTCTTTGCTTATCTGCTAGCTCTGCCTGAGTTAGATGGGGGATGGTTGGCAGACCCCCAAACTGCTCTTCCCGTCCATAGCTGTCAGGAATAGCGCAAGGCGACATGGCAAGAACCTCCACCAAAGCAACACAATCCGTATCTCCCCCTCTCTCATCATCAGGACTGCCGCTGTAGGCAAGCTGTCTCTCGCAGATTGCTTTCACAACAAACTGATCGACCGCATTGCTGTTGTTAGGATCAGAGAGGTGATCTTGAGTGAACTGGTGTATGCGTTCTCTCTCTTTTTGTGATTTCAGGTCATCTGCTAGCACCCCATGTGGTCTGCGGAATAATCCATCTGCATCCCCGTTCTGCCTTTCTGGACGATAGAGAGTTTGAAAGAGAATGTGGACAGTGCTGCTAACCACCTATAGCTGATCGCGTCAAGTTTTGCTGAGGTCAGAATGTAAGTTAGTGGATTGCTGTCCGTCACAACGGTGAAGTGGTTGCCATAAAGGTAGTCACTAAACTTTTCTGTAACTGACCACTTGAGCGCCAAAAACTCCAACTTATGCGCTGGATAGCGACTCTCGCTTCGTGACAGCCCCCTACTTGCATTGCCTATGACTCAGAGTTGATCCTCTTGCTCCTGATATAACACAGCACGGAGCCCGGTGGTACTGGCGTCGGTGTGCAGTATATAGGGTTTCTGGGGGTCAGCAAAGGCAAGTACAGGGGCTGTAGTGAGTCTCTGGATGACTGCCTTGAAGGCTTGCTGGCAAGCTGGTGTCCAGCGACCTCTGAAGGGCTCTTTTGGGTCATGGTATCGATTTGTGTTCTGCCGTGCGTTTGCTTGTTTTGCTCTCTTATGGAGAGTTGGGTAGCCAGAGGTTAAATTGTGGAGAGGTTTCACAATGCTAGAGTAGCCCCTAACGAACCTCCTATAGTACCCAGTGAAACCGAGGAACCACTTTAACTCTCGTAGGGTCTGGGGGACAGGCCATGTTTTAAGGGCTGAAAACTTCTTGGGATCAGTCTGAACGCCATTTCTGGAGACTACATGTCCCAGATAACGAACCAATGTCTGGAAAAAGATGCACTTTTCTGGGGACAACTTCAGCCCGAACACTTAGAGACGAGTGAGAACTTTCATGAGTCTTTCTTCGTGCTCCTCGAGGGTTCTGGAGAATATTATCACGTCATTGAGGAAGACTAACGCATCTTTCAAATGCATATCCCCCATGCACCGTTCCATTAATCTTTGGAATGTGCTGGGGGTATTTGTCACACCTTGAGGCATTCTGTTGAACTCCCAAAACTGAGAGGGCACACAAAGGCCGTCTTCGGTTTGTCGGCTTCTTCAACCTCAATCTGGTAGTATCCCGACTTTAAGTCGAGAACAGAGAACCATTTAGAACCATTCAGGGCTGAGAATGTGTCCTCCAGCTTTGGAAGGTGGTACGCGTCTTTTATAGGCTGGAGATTTAGACGCCTATAATCGATACACAACCGTACTTGGCCGTTCTTTTTCCGCACTACCACTATGGGCAACGCAAATGGCGATTCTGACTCCCTGATCACTCCTGCCTCAAGAAGCTCTTGGATGTGTCTCCGGACTGCTTCAATGTCCTGCGGGTGGATCGGTCGGGCATGTAGTTTGAAGGGTGTGTCATCTGAGAGTTTTATGCGATGCCGCTCCTGGTCTGTCCGGCCAAAATCCAGGTCAGGATGTGCGAAAACATCAGGCATGTTGCTGAGCTGCTGAGTGATGCGTTGCTTCCATTCAAATGGGACAGGAGAATCACCAAAATTGAAATTTATGGTGGGCTCTTGAGACGACTGGGCCTCCGAAGGTGTCTGGAGGGGTTCTGATTTCTTAGCCATGCTGTGTTCCTTTAATAGGATGGTTTGATAAGCACTAACCTCTGCAATAGTACACTTGGCAGGGATGACAACGTCGTGATCAGACTCATTGCTTATGACGACTGGCAACTTATGGGGCCGTAGCTGAGGGAAATCAACCAGACCAGCTTTTACCAGCAGGCCACCTGGCAAGGGGGAGGACAATGGATACTCAATGACAACTGATTTTTCATCCTGAAGACCACTGACCAGGGAAACCCCCTCACCCACTACAGTTTTTCCGGCTGGAATGACTTGTGGCATCTTGCATCTTCACTACCCCCTGGTGGGTGTTGCTTGCCTGCTTCCGTCTTAACTCAATGACTTTGAAGACTACTTTGTAGCCATGTGGAAGGGGCTGACGGTTAAGTCAGTCTCTGAGTAAATGTCGAACAGTACATCTAGGGTGTTCGTGCCTATGAGCATGAGGGATTGTGAAGTGTCAGGAACGACTAAGGCAAGAGTGTTTACATCTACTGGAACCCCTATAAAGTTCTTTGGAAAGGTTATGGTCATTTCTATATAGCCAAAGTAAGGCACTCCTCCTGCATGAACAAAGGCACTTTAGACAGACTCGCTGGTGGCATGAAAGCTAAGTCTTAGGCTGTGTTACTAAAAGCAGCACCGGTCAATCAGATTGGCAGAGATATTTTTTAAGTCTTCTGAATGTACTAGGCAACCATACTGATTTAAATGTCACATAACATCTTCTGTACATATTCCACAAACATACTGATTAAATGTTGTGGACCTAAAGGTCAAACAATATAATTAGATTTTTCATCAGAATGATAGCGTTTCCTTTGATGTGTGCTCCATTTCCTCAGCAAGGAAGATGAAACTCTGGGTGTGCTTTTGAAGGAGAGTTGCACACCACCAACACCTCCGTCAGCAGCCACATCGTCACCATTAACCATGTCATTGTCCCCTCCAACTGTCACCCCCACTCTCCCCAGAGACCTGACTACACCCTCCACAACACCAAACCCATCAATCTCACAAAACACATCAGCCCTACCAGAGACTTCTACACCAGTACAAAGCGCAACAACCATTCCAATGACTGCTACTACACAACAAAAGACAACAGCGCTATCAATGACTGCTACAACACAACAAAACACAACAGCTATACCAATGACTCGTACAATACAACAGAACACAACAGCCTCACCAGAGACTGCTACAATACTACAAAGCACAACTGTCATACCAATTACTGCCACAACTGTACAAAAGACAACAGAAACACCAATGTCTGCTACTGCACAACAACACACAACAGTCATACCAATGGCGACAACTCAACAGAACACAACAGCCATACCAATCACTGCGACCACACAACAACACACAACAAATGCACCACTATCTACTACACAACAAAGCACAACAGCCACACCATTGACTGCTACTACACAACAAAACACAACAGTGCCACCAATGACAGCTACAACTCAAGAAAACACAACAACCATACCAATGACAGCTACTACACCACAAAACACAACAGCCATACCAATGACAGCTGCAACTCAACAAAACACAACAGTCATACAAATGAGTGCGTCAACACAACAAAACACAGCAGCCGCACCACTGGCTTCAATTCAACAAAACACAACAGCCATACCAATGACTACTACAACACAACAAAACACAACAGCCATACCAATGACTACTACAACACAACAAAACACAACAGCCATACCAGTGACTACTACAACACAACAAAACACAACAGCCATACCAATGACTACTACAACACAATAAAACACAACAGCCATACCAATGACTACTACAACACAACAAAACACAACAGCCATACCAGTGACTACTACAACACAACAAGACACAACAGCCATACCAATGACTACTACTACACAACAAAACACAACAGTCATACAAATGACTGCGACAACACAACAAAACACTGCAGCTGCACCAGCGGCTTCAACTCAACAAAATACAACAGCGCTACCAGTGACTACTACAACACAGCAAAACACAACACCACAACAAATTACTGCTACTACACCACAAACTACAAAAGTCACACCAATGACTGCTACAACACAAGAAATTACAGCCATACCAATTGCTGCAACCACGCAACAAAACACAACGGCCACACCACTGGCTACAACTAAACAAAACACAACAGTGCTACCAATGACTGCCACTACACAAGAAAACACAACAGCCATACCAATGACTGCCACGACACCACAAAACACAACAGCCATTCCAATGACTGCCACTATACAACAAAACACAACAGCACAACCAATCACAGCTACTACACAACAAAACACAACAGCACAACTAATGACTACGACTACACAACGAAACACAACAGCCATTCCAATGACTGCCACTACACAACAAAACACAACAGCACAACCAATGACTATGACTACACAACAAAACACAACAGCACAACCAACGACTGCCACTACACAACAAATACAACAGCACAACCAATCACAGCTACTACACAACAAAACACATCAGCACAACCAATAACTGCCACTACACAACAAAACACAACAGCACAATTGATGACTGATACTACACAACAAAACATAACAGCCACACCAATGATGACTACAACCCGACAAAACACAACAGTCATCCAAATGACTGCGACAACACAACAAAACACTACAGCCATACCAAAGACTGAACAGCCATACCAACACAACACAACAAAACTTCATAATTAGTGACTGCTACTACACAACAAAACACAACAGACATGATAGTAACAGCTACTACACAACAAAACACAACAACTCTAGTAATGAATGCTACAACTCAACAAAATACAAGTGCCATACCACTGCCTGACACAACAGAACAAAACACATCATCACAATTAATGACTGCTACTACACAACCAAACACAACTGCCATACCACTTGCTACAACAGCTCAACAAAACACAACAGCCATGATAGTTATTGCTACTACACAGCAAAACACAACAGCCACACCACCGGCTACAACAGCACAACAGAGCACTACAGTCCTACCAATAAGTGCAACAACACAACAAAACACAACAGTAGGATCTCCAACGACCATACAGCTAAACACAACAGCAATTTTTCTCAACACTACCATGCAGCACAATGCAACAGAACTACCACTGACAACTGCAACACAAGAAAGCACGAAAGCACTATCAATGACTGCAGCAACACAACTAAATACGACAACACTGCTACTGACTTCTACAACACAAGAAAATACAACGATTATTCACCATGATTTTACCATGCAACAAAACACAACAGTGCTACCACTGACTGCGACGACAAAAGACAACACAATACTGGGTGTTAGAATAGGACAAAACGCAACAGCACTTCCTCCAAATACTATGGCACAAGAAAACACAACAGCACTATTAATGACTCCAACAACACTGCAAAACACAACTAATACACTGTCCAGTACAACCATGCAGCAAAACACAACAGCATTCCCGTTGACTACCACAACCCAAGAAGACACAGTCATGCTTGACAGCACTCCAACACAGCAGAGCACAACAACAACACGTCTACTGACCTCTGCAACGCAACAAAACACAACAGCTATTCTGCTCAATACAACCATACGGGAAGACACAACAGCACTACTGCTTACGTCTACCACAAAACAAAGTACAACAGACAATACACAAGAAAACTCAACAGCTGTACCACTGACAGTTTCAGATTCAGATTCAGAAAACTTTATTGATCCCAGGATGAGCAATTCATTTGCAGCTTTCCAGCGTCACAATCACACAGACAACATTCATATAGCATGCATCAGCACTCAATCAATCAACAACGGGGGTAAGTGAAGTAAATAAATAAGTAAATGGCCTCAAATTAAAATACCTACATTACCACAGTAAGATACGTACAAATAAAAATGTAATAGATGGACATGTTGCATCTCTCCATGCACTGCCCTGTGCAAGAACGACGCAAATTTATCAGTGGATACCACTAGAATTCAGGCATCTTATAGCCGAAGGAATAAAACTGTACAAATATCGATTAGTTCTCCCCAGGGGAGCATGATAGCGGCGACCAGAGGGCATCTCCTTGAACTTGAGAGCCAGAGCGTGGTGAGGCTGGCTCATTATAGTCTTTGCCTTCCTCACTACCTGGTCTCTCTGCAACTCTCTCTGCTTGACTCCAATGATCTTGGAGCAAACATTCACAATGCCATGCAATTCATTTTTATCCCTTATGGATAATCCTTTAAACCAGCAAATGAAAGAAAAAGTTAAAAGATTTTCAATAAATGAACGATAAAAGTTGGTCAGGATCCTTTCACTGACATTGAAGGAGTTCAGCTTCCTCATCAAGTAGACTCTCTGTTGTCCCCGTTTAACAATGGACTCAGTGTTAATATCAAACTTGAGTTTACAATCAAAGACCGTCCCCAAATAATTGTACGACTCCACAATCTGAACTTCTTCTCCATGTATAATGCTTTTTTTCCGTTCAGTGTTGTGTCTAAAATCAATAATCAGCTCTTTAGTTTTTGATACATTTAGGTCCAGAAGGTTGTCATCGCACCAGTTAACAAACTTTGTTAGTGCAGGTCCATGATGAGACTCAGAACTGTTTAGTAGTGAAACAAGGACAGAGTCATCAGAGAACTTAACAAGAAGCCTACCCTCCTGAGAAGCCCTACAGCTGTCGGTATACATGATAAATAAAAGGGGCGACAAAACACAACCTTGAGGCGGACCTGTATTTGATACAGTCATCCTGGACATTTGACCATTCACCAGAACCCGCTGGACTCTTCCAGTGAGGAAGTTTAAAATCAGCATGAGAAGCTGATCTGGAAGATTAAAATGAGATGCCAGTCTCTCTATTAAAATATGAGGCTGCTTCTTGTTAAAAGCAGAGGAAAAGTCAGCAAATAAGAGTCTGGCATGACATCCTGGTTTTTCTAGGTGCTTGTACACAGTGTCCAGTATAAGGAGTTTTGCATCCTCCACACCTTTATTCGGCTGGTAAGCAAATTGCAAAGGATCAAGTTCACCATCTAAAAAAGACCCAATAATGTGTTTTAGGATCCTTTCGTACGTTTTCATTACCAATGAAGTAAGTGCTACTGGTCTGAACTCATTTAGTTCTTTGGACTGATTTGATTTCGGGATGGGTATGATGGTTGATGTTTTCCAGATTGTGGGTATCTGGCCCAGATCAACACACCTCTGAAAGAGTTCGGTGAAGACAACACTGAGCTGGTCTGCACAATAATGTAAAGTAGCCCACAGATGAAATCAGGTCCAGCAGCTTTCCTCACATTGACCCTCCTAAGTAAAGTTGTGACTCTTTCCTCAGATATCACAATTTCGCACAGAGGCTCAAGGGAAATTTTACATTCAGATATATTTTCAGAGAAATCAGGCTGTTCAAAATGAGAAAAAAAGGAGTTAAAAGAGTTAGGCAAGTCAGAATTATCCACTCCATTCACCCTAATAAACCTTTTGGTCTCACTAGCCTGTTACAACCATACGGGAAGACACAACAGCACTACTGCTTACGTCTACCACAAAACAAAGAACAACAGATAATAAACAAGAAAATTCAACAGCTGTACCACTGACAGTTGCAGTACGACAGAACACAACAGCTATTCTTCTCAATACAACCGCACAGCTAAACTCAACTGCACTACCACTGACTGCTACAACACAACAGTACACCACGGTACCACCACCGACTGCTACAACAGAACAAAACACAACAGCTGTTCTATTCAGTAGCACTGCTGATAAAAATACTACAGCTCTCCCACTGATTGAAACTACAAAACCCAAAACCAGTGAAGTTGGAACGTTGTGTAAATCCTAAATAAAAACAGAATATAATGATTTGCAAATCCTTTTCAACCTATATTCAATTGAATAGACAGCAAAGACAAGTTACTTAATGTTCGAACAGGTAAACTTTGTAATTTTTTGCAAATATAAGCTCATTTGGAATTTGATGCCTGCAACATGTTTCAAAAAAGCTGGCACAAGTGGCAGAAAAGACTGAGAGAATTGAGGAATGCTCATCAAACACTTATTTGGAACATCCCACAGGTGAACGGGCTAATTGGGAACAGGTGGGTGTCATGATTGGGTATAAAAGCAGATTCCCTGAAATGCTCAGTCATTCACAAACAAGGATGGGGCGAGGGTCACCACTTGGTAAACAAATGCGTGAGCTGATTGTCGAACAGTTTAAAAGCAACATTCCTCAACGAGCTATTGCAAGAAATTTAAGGATTTCATCATCTACGGTCCGTAATATGGTCAAACGGTTCAGAGAATCTGGAGAAATCACTGCACATAAGCGACAAGGCCGAAAACCAACATTGAATGCCCGTGACCTTCGATCCCTCAGGCGGTACTGCATCAAAAACCGACATCAGTGTGTAAAGGACATCACCACATGGGCTCAGGAACACTTCAGAAAACCACTGTCAGTAACTACAGTTCGTCGCTACATCTGCAAGTGCAAGTTAAAACTCTACAATGCAAAGCGAAAGCCATTTATCAACAGCACCCAGAAACGCCGCCGGCTTTGCTGGGCCCAGCTCATCTAAGATGGACTGATGCAAAATGGAAAAGTGCTCTGTGGTCTGACGAGTCCACATTTCAAATTTTTTGTTTTTGGAAAATGTGGACGCCATGTCCTCCGAACCAAAGAGGAAAAGAACCATCCGGACTGTTATAGGCGCAAAGTTAAAAAGCCAGCATCTGTGATGGTATGGGGGTGTATTAGTGCCCAAGGTATGGGCAATGTGGTGGAAATTCTTATTTCATAGTGTGTACCTCCTGAACTGTAGCTGTCGCTGTTTATATAAGGATTTGCTTAATGTAACCTTCCGGCCCTTTCTCTTAGTTCACTGTAACTCCTCCCCTCCTTTTTATGAATAAGATCTGTGGTCACCCCCGTTTCTGGGAGTCTCCACCTACGACTTTTGTCTGTAAAGTGTGGCTTCCCGTGCACGTATAAACTAATATCAACTGCCTTTGACTGAGTGTGTCATTACTTATTGCTTACAATACTTAAAATACACAACGCAGAAGTGGAAATCCCCCACAATCAGTTTTTGGTGCCGTGACCCGGCTCGGAATTGCATCAGGATCTGGACTTCTGCTTGTTTCCAGAGGAACGGTTCATGCGCACTGTAAAAAACCAAGGAGTTTTCTCTCCATCCCTTGCTCTGGAAGGAAACAGAGTTCTGCCTGTGGGTGAGAAGGAGTACCCGCAAAATATTTGAATCTGTTTTAACATGCTCAGTCTTATAGCGGGTGATCTTGGTTGCTTTGCTGTATGTTTATAATTTGGTACCGCGTATTTTTCGGGGATATTGCATACGCTAATATTAATTTTGAACCCTGTAATATTAATTGGAGTAAACTTACGGTTTTAAGACTTGAACTGTTCATTATTAAATTTGTCAGGTTGTTGGCGTTTCTAGGTTGTAATATCCTAGGTACCTCTTCATAAAACCCCCAGGGTTTTTTGATATTGACAATGGGAACAGTACATACTCGACGCTGTACAAACTGTACCAAGGGGTACAAATACGACTATTGTAGTGCTGATTTGTGAATTAAATCTAGACGGTTCATTGCTGAATGAAGACCGATAGCACTTGCGGAATAGATTCAAAGCCGAAGAAATCTATTCTTGCCTTAATTCATAGTCGGCTTGAGTAAGAGACATTTTAAGATCGTGGTGAGCTTAAGTTAAAGCGTGATTCTTTGAGAATTGAGAGAACACAGACAGGGGAACTGGGGAAAGAGTGCAGGTTGTTCATAAAAAGGGGGGTGCAAAGGGTTATGATACTAAGAGGGAAGATCCAGTTGAATCTATTGCAGAAAGGGTAAAATTAAGTCATGCAACCACATTTCCAATGCGGGTTGTTGCTGTGGGACCAGATCCCAATGATCATGTTTTAGTTTATAGGCCTTGGACCCCTACTGAATTATGTGCTATGGTTAACCAATTCCCTAAACCCGATAAAAATCCTACTGGGTGTATTAATCACTTAACCACTGTTTGTAATTGCTATGACCCCACTCCCAGAGACATCCAACAGTTAATGCTGGCCTGTTTTGGGGAACGCTTTGAGGAGGTAAGACAAGCTATGGCTATTCCTGATTTAGACGACTGGAATTTGCATAACACACGAGAGGACTGCATAAGAACTATTGGAACAGCAGTTAATGTGTATGCAGGGCGCAATGCATGTCTTTCTAACATCACCTCCTGCAGGCAAGAAGACACAGAAACTGTGGAGGCCTTTTGTCGCAGATTTAAAATCTTATGGGAGACAAACAGTGGTATGGGCGAGGACGCAGGTCAGGCATTTCGAGTGGCTTGCTTTGTGAATGGGCTATTGCCTCACATATCAAAACACTTGAAATTAGTGATGCTGAACTGGGAAAGGTCTCCATTTGCAGATGTTAAAATGGCTGCCTCGAATGTAGAAAGGCAGTACAGGGATAAGAAACGAGCGGTCGTAAAAGAGCTTGGTGTGTTTTATTCACAGCAACCTCCAGACGCTTATTTGCAAAACAATAGAGGCAGAGGTAGAGGCGGAAGTAGAGGAAGAGGAAATGGCGCATTGTTTCGAGGGGGTTATAGAAACAAAAATCAGCAGGGGGGGGGCCTGGAGTACAAACTAAGATCAATGACTGTTGTTTTGAGTGTGGAGGTTCTGGGCATGTAGCTGCTGTTTGCTCAAATAGGATTCAGTGTTACACCTGTGGGGGATGGGGTCGTCTCTCTAAATGGTGTTCCAAAGATTCTGCTATCCCTACTGCACCCCCTGTGGCTAACTTCACAGTTAACAGCCCTTTTCCTGAAGAAAAAGAATAGGACAACCAACAGAAAGCAATAGAGAGGTGTAATCAATGTCCTTTGCATACACTTACTAAAGTCTCTAAGGAGGAACCAACACTTAACTTGAGTATTAATGGTAAAAGTTTTCAATTTTTAGTTGATACAGGAGCTACAATTTCATCTTTCAGAACTGAAGAGATTGATTTACCCCATTCGGGTAAAGAAGTTTTAACAGTTGGAATTGCTGGAGTACCTCAACAGACTCCAGTATCTGCTCCTGTTACAGTAACTTCAACTTTCCACCCATTTACAGCAACTCATTCATTTTTGTTAACCTCAAATGCTCCTGTTAATTTGTTGTGTAGGGATTTGCTATGTAAGATGAATTGTAAAATACATTGTACACCTGAAGGGGTATTTTTGGAAGTGCCATATGAACATCATTATGAACTCAATTTAATGATGCAACAGATACTAATTTCGATATGTTAACAACCTCTTAGAAGCATGTTTACTTCCAGCAAAATTGGCTGTTATACATTGTGTAGCACATTCCTCTTCCACCTCTCTAGTTGCTAAAGGTAATGCTAGGGCTGATGCATGTGCCAGACATGCCGCGGCCACACCTTCCCTGTTGGTTAACCAAAATCCTCAAAAAGTTTTGAAGGACCCTGTCCCCTCTCTTAATGATGTCGCTGTTTTACAGAATCGCGCTGAGGCTGAGTGGGCGACATGGGTATCTGTGGGGTGTCATAAAGGTTCGGATGACATCTGGCAACACCCTGATGGTCGTATTGTAGCTCCCCGTGCAATACTACCTATTCTGGCTCAAGTGTCCCATGGTGCTAGCCATGTGAGCAAAGGGGGGACGATTGCTACCATAAACAATTTATGGTATGCTCCTGGGGCAACACAGCAAGCAGCGCTGTGGTGCAAAAGATGTCTTATCTGCCAGCAGCACAATGTTGGGAAACCAGAGCAGACCAAGAGAGGAGCGCATCCTCCTCCTTGGGGACCTTTTGTAAATATGCAAATAGATTTTATTCAGTTAGAGAACTGTTTAGGTTTTGAGTATGTTTTAGTTATTGTAGATATGTTTTCAAAATGGGTTGAAGCTTTCCCTTGCCGGAATTGTGATGCACAGTTGGTTGTGAAAATTCTGGTGAGGGAAATCGTACCCAGGTATGGTATTCCTCACTCCATCAACAGTGACAGAGGAACGCATTTTACAGCCCAGGTAATGAGAGATCTTAGCAAAGCTCTCTCTATAAAACTCAACTTTCACATCCCATGGCATGCTGCCTCTGCAGGAGGCGTGGAAAGGCAGAATGGCATATTGAAGAACAAGCTGGCCAAACTCTGTAGGGAAACGGGGTTAAAGTGGCCAGATGCCTTACCACTAGCCTTAATGTCTATGAGGTCAACACCCAATAGAGTAACTGGTTTATCTCCGCATGAAGTGTTAATGGGGCGGCCCATGTCGACTCCATTAATGCCTCTTCTACCTCTCTCTGAAGTTGAATTGCTATTAGCCAATAAGAGAGCCCTGCAGTAATACAAGGCTTTATGTGCTCAGTTAAAACATCTACATCCCCAGGTGAGGCTTGCGCAACCGCAGCCTCCAGACCGTCCATGTCATACTTTTGTACCTGGGGATTATGTGTACATGAAAGTCTTTAAAAGAAAAAATAAGTTGTCTCCCAGGTGGTCAGGTCCATTCCAGGTGCTCCTGACTACGGATACTGCAGTGAGGTGCCAGGGAAGAGCCACTTGGGTCCATGCGTCACACTGCAAGCGAGCACGAGACCCTGCTGCTGCTGAATAAGAGGCTGACAGAAAGCAGACGCTATCAGTCACCTCCAGATAATCAGGTGTAACGTTCCTAGTTGCCCAAATGTCAGTTTTTGTAGTAGATCAGAATACTGCACTCATACCATTGTTTCTGTTCTCTCAATCAGGTTGGAAAATTGTACTAAAGATTTTCTATCGCATCCGTGCATAGCCTTCTGGTGATGCACCGAGGGCTAAGTAAGCGCAACATAGATTCATCCATCGGTGTCATATTACCAGTGAAGCTAGTGAAACATAATATGTATTGTTATTGCTGTACTGTTATTACAATCGTCAGAAACTACGTGGACGGGTGTGGATGGTTTCTAGGTTTGAATGAGAAGTCCATGCCTGCAGTCACAGCGTTGGCTAGCATAATCAAGACAAACTTGGCTACCTTTCTCAGCTACTAGAGGGAGGGATGACCGCAGCACCCAGCATACATATTTATTTTGGTGTCGACGCACCAGCGTCTTCCCGAAATAATAATAAAATCCTTTGGAAAGTTACTCCGAGTGCTCCGGTTATCCCTTGGTCAGTTCGTTAGGAAGTAGTAATTTCTCTCGAGTCTGCCGTCCTCGACCGTAAGGAGACATCCTCCTCTGGCTGGAATATGTAAACACTGTCGAACAACTGATGAAAGTAGTTGGCTAGTGCACACAGCTGTTAGCAGTGACAGCGCGCAGTGATCGCTATTGAGAGAAAGTAGCCCCAAGCAATTACAAGATGTGACTTTTTGGAAAACCAGGGTATTGTTGTGCAAATAAATCACTCGTTCGAACACATACTGTTTTGAGAAGAAAAACGTTTTACTTTGCAGACCCCAGGAAACCTGCCGGAACTACTTTCGCTTTGACCAAAACTTGATAGAACTCGGCTCACAGGACACTGTCGGGGGAAAGTCAGTGTGTGTGCACGAGACTAAAGACGGTGATGCCATACAGCTTCATGTGAAAAATCCCGAACTATCCCTTTAATTAGAGCATTCTTCTGGCTGGGATGAATCACAATAAAATGAATAATCTTCACCGTCCGAGGACGGGGCATGAAAACGCAATGGTTACGATTAATCTGACTCCATAGAACAAGTAGAATACAAAATTTAGCTATATCCTCGTTAAAAATCTGACTCCAAATTAGAATTCGAATTGATAATTTAGGGAACACCTGTGTGGATTTCGAGACAAATCTGCCATCAGATACCGCAGCGCAAACCATCATTGCTCAGTAAATACGTCCCCTGGGTTAATTAAACGCAACTGTCCTGGAATCAATTCGACAATACTTCCTTTGGTTAAACGAGACTACCTTGATAGCAGCTTCGAGGCTTAAACAATATAGCACTGAGCGTGAACGTATCAAGAACCCAGATTATATATATATATATACCCAAGGGCTCCTTAGAAAGATCAACCAGACACCGGCATATAAATAAAATACACGCCCAAGGGTATCTTTAATAGCTAAACCTTAAGAGCCGGTATTCCATAAATCCTTAAGGGGTAAAACATAATCCCAAATCTAACTAGGAGCCGCTAGGAGCCGCAGTGTCCTTACGATCGGGCGTTGAGGTAACCTGCGAGCAGGCTACTGTTTGCAATGGGGCCGAGGGAGTGATAAGAGAGCCTGCACGAAACCCGGGCTTTTGACAGGGCACCGCGTTCGTCCACGAATGCAGCATTTGATTAGTCGAACTTCACAGCTCCCAAATTCAAATTTGACAGTTGAACTCTCGCAGGGCTGGCGTTAAGCCTCATTCACACATCGCTACTCGCCCATCTCTGAGCGAGAACCATCAACGGAATGTGAACGTGTTCCAGCAGAATGTGGCGAGGACTGGCGACTCGAGGACTAGGGATGCGATGTGGGCGGGTACGGACATAAAATATTTTTTTACTGTCAGCAATGCGAGTGAAGCGAGTTACCAATGGGAATGTAGGAAAGAGATGATTCACTTGACGTGAACAGACAGTTCCACAGACAGTTTGAACACCGCAACGCACAAGAATTTTCGTTCCTACATCATGTCTGAGGAGCAGCTAATAATAGCCATCTCAAGCCAGCCGGAGCTCTATGATACCACCCTCAAAAATTATAGAAATAAAAACCGAAAGGATGACGCCTGGAACAGAGTGTCTGCAATCATCTGTGTTTCAGGTGAGAGCATGTATTAAATTACGTTTTTCTCTTTAGCCGAATATGCTTTTGGAAGCTAATTGTCAGCTAACTGTGGACGTCAAACCATGCCTTAGCTGACAATAGAAAACAGAAAAGGCGATCACAGAAAAGTGGTACTATTTATGATATATACTCAGCAACAAAAGTTTCTGTGACACCAATATTGTTAATTATTTTTCATAACGCAATTATGAAATTGTCATACATGGTGATATCAGACTGAAACAGTACACGTAAACACAACATTGAAATGGAAATCATGAAAATGCGAGAAAATGACTTTGCACGTGAAAATGTGCGTAAATCATGCTTGTGGATGGCAATAAAAGAGGAGAATTTTTGGAATGTTCACATTGTGCCTGATGAACGACAGAAGCATCACTTATCGAAAACACAGCCATTTCGGATCAGGAACTCTACCCTCTAAATGCCAAGACTGTCTGAAAATGATCGGTGGAGGGCCATTGGGATGATTGAATCCGGAACCTCGCAGAGGGAAGTTGCTCATCGCCTGAATGTCCACCGAAACACCATTTGGAACTTACGGCAGCGTCATCAGCAGACAAGACATGTCAGAGACCGTCCTCGCAGCGGCCGTCCACGAGTAACCACTCCCAGACAGGACAACTGGATTCGAACAACCCATCTCCGAAATCGATTCCAACCTGCAACCATAACTGCAAGAACGATACCTGGTTTGAGGCGACTGTCTGCACAGACAATCCGTCGCCGTCTCCGTCATTTTGGCATTGTCCCACGTCGGCCAGCAAGACGTCCAATACTCACAGTACAACACCGACGACTGCGTCTACAGTGGGCACAACAACATCGACGGTGGATCCAACGTCAGTGGGATCTTGTACTCTTCACTGATGAATCAAGATTCATGCTTAACCGATGTGATGGTCGTTTACGTGTATACCGTCGACGTGGAGAACGTTATGCCAACAACTGTATTCAGGAATTTGATCATTTTGGAGGTGGTAGTGTCATGATTTGGGGAGGGATCACGGCTAGAAACAGAACAGATTTGCTTGTTATTGATGGAAATCTGACAGGTCAAAGATATCGCGATGAAGTGCTACGGCCATTGGTGGTACCGTTTTTGATGCAACATGGTCCCGGAATAACGCTGCAACATGATAACGCCAGACCACACGTTGCAAGGATTGTACAGCAGTATCTGATGCAACAACATGTCAATGTCCTGCCATGGCCAGCCAGATCCCCAGACATGTCCCCAATCGAGCATCTTTGGGACGAGATGGATCGACGTTTGCGGCGGTTGGATAACCCGCCAGCTACACTCCAGGAATTGCGACAACGTCTACGTCAGATTTGGAATGACATCCCACAGCAATTTCTGGCACATCTGATTCGGTCCATGCGCCGGAGATGCGTTGCTTGCATCATGGCACGAGGAAGTCACACCCGGTATTGAAGTGTGAAGGTCACAATTGGTTAGACGTCAGACAAGTGCTTCATGACGCATGAAAATGACATTTTTCGTTTTGAGTGACGTTGGCACTGAAAAGTCAGTGTTTCTCCTGTTAAATAAACATATTGATTGCATTGAGATCTTTGCGTGTCATTTATAACATACACATAAATGGTGTCACAGAAACTTTTGTTGCTGAGTATACATACCAACAAAGTGTATAAACAGAAGGATTTTATTAATTGCAATACCACATTTGTCATCTATTGCCTGTCTTGCCCGTGTGTGGAGGGTTATTTTTATATCGGCCGCACTAAAAGACGCCTGAGGGATCGCCTTGCTGAGCATAAATACGCAATTGGCATTAAGAACTGTGATTATCCTTTTAGCCAGGTTCATAGCGCCAATGACTCTCTATTGCGTATTGAGGGTATTGAACACATTGGACCTTTGGTCAGGGGTAGTGACAGAATCCAGAAACTTAATCAAAGGGAAGTTTTCTGGATTCATCGACTAAGTGCGTTGAGCTATCCAGGCCTAAATGAAGATATTGATTTTACTTGTTTCTTGTGATGCCTTTTATATTTGTAAATACAGATGGACTTTCTTCTCTGTAGTTTTTTTATCTCCTGTGCAAATGCGCTGTTATCATATGTATGTATATGTCTTTATTATTTATGTGATTCTTTGATATATATGTATGCGCATATTGTGTTTGTATGTCTTGTGGATATGTGTATTTATTTGTTTTATGCATACGTTTCTACTTACCTGTCAGGTGTTGGGTCAGATGACTTTCTTTCATTGGCTGTGTATGGCATATAGGTGAGACCACACCCATTGTCTCTCTTTGAAGCCCTGATGAAGACCCATTGCGGTCGAAACATGTTGGCTTTTTTAATGTTCTAGCCACTATAATAAAGGCTTTTTAATTACTTTTTCCTTCCATTTTTACATGTGAGTGCCTGGATTGCCTTCTCGTTTTTGAATAATTATTTTCCCCCTTTTTCCAAGAGCACCCAACGTACTTTTTTTTCTTCTATTTACTCTTATTATTCAGAGCAACCGATCTTCTCTGTTTTTTCCTGGTACTATTTATGTGTTCATTTTATGCATTTAGAATTGTCAGCGATCTTAACCAAGGCGGATAATGACGTGTATGCACCCACTGGAATTTTATACAGCCACAACTTGCTTCCCTCTGACACGTTTGCAGTGGGAAGTAAACCATCGGGAAGCCATGGCAACCGACGCTGACGGCAGATAATTTTTCTGCCGGCGAGTACAATTTCAGCAAGCAACAAGGGGCTATGGGCAAGTAGCGATATGTGTGAATGCGGCGTAACGCCTGAAAATTCGGCAGCAATTATTCACAATAATCAAGTGGCAATTGAACACACGGCTTCTCTCCCTCATGCGATCTAAAAGCGACAAACTAATGGGCAACACAGTGGGTAGCAGCTAGTGTGTGTATATATATATATATATATATAAACCTTGGTTAAGATGTGTTAAAAGCCTTAAAATAAATTCAATTTATATTGCAGAAGTATGTATACTCTCACACTGAAAATTGTAGAAAAATGTAACCTTCAACTCAAGTGAATTTTACGGGAAAAAAAAATCCCTGACAAAGAATTTTTTTTTCCATAAAATCATCTGTTCCACAATTATTGGCACCCCGAACAATTCCGAGGAAATCAATGTAATTGAAGTATTTCTGTCATTTCTACAGTAGTTTACAAAGTTGATCAGAGTATCAAGGAACATTTAATTAGTAATTCGTCACGTCCTGTTTCCCTGGGGTATAAATATGACGTGACACAGAGGCCATTACTCTTATCCACTCTTCAACATGGGAAAGACAAAGGCACACATCATTCAAGTAAGGCAGATGTGTGCCGACCTTCACAAGCCAGGCAATGGCCACAAGAAAATAGGCACTCACTTGCACCAACCCATATCTACTGTCAGAGGAACCATTAAGAAGTTTAAAACAACTGGAACAGTGGTAAACAAGCCTGGACGAGGACGCAAGGTTATTTTGCCACCACGCACAGTGAGGAGGATGGTAAGAGAAATAAAAAGTTCTCCAAAGCTCGCTGCTAATGAATTGCAACAAATGGTAGCATCTTGGGGTCACAAAGTCTCCAAAACAACCATCAGGCACTATCTACATGCCAACAAGCTGTTTGGAACACATACACAGAAAAAACCTTTTCTCACTCATTATCATAAACGCAAACGTCTGGAGTTCGCTAAGCGGTATTGGGACTTCAACTGGGACCGTGCGCTTTGGTCAGATGAGCCCAAGATAGAGCTTTTTGGCAACAAACACTCAAAGTGGGTCTGGTGGAACACAAAAGATGAGTATGCAGAAAAGCACCTCATGCCCACTGTGAAGTATGAGGGAGGATAGTGATGCTGTGGCCCTGTTTCTCTTCCAGAGGCCCTGGGAACCTTGTTAGGGTGCATGGCATCATGAATGTTTGAAATACTAGGACATTTTAAATCAAAATCTGGTGGCCTCTGCCTGAAAGCTGAAGATGGGTCGTCACTGGCTCTTTCAGCAAGATAATGCCCCTAAACATGTGGCCAAATCTACACAGAAATGGTTCACCAGACCAGTGGCGGTTTTTCGCGGAGGCCAAGGGAGGCCTGGCTTCCCCAAAAATTATTGCAAGAAAGAAAAAATATAAATACGCTTCACCACAATGTATTTTATATTGTTGTCATTTCCTTGTCAAAACACTACATTGGCGCACTTCTGCTTTGGCGGAGCGTGAGGAGCAAAACAGCGCCCCTCCTGTCAAGCTCTCATTGTGTATTACACTTCGTGTCTCATGCCCTCCGCCCTGGCTGTCAGTGCAGAGGCCAGCTTCACTTGGCCTCCTTTAGGAAAAAAAACAGCCCGTATTAGCCAATCAGATTGAAACAAGGCTCATCGCTTAATGGTCGATGCATCATTAAAAAAAAAACGAGGGAGGCCAGATCAAATCTGGCTTCCAACCAATCACAAACTGTTACGGAAAATACACACACAGCCAGCCCAAGAGAGTATAGGCATTAAAGGAGAGTCAGAGAATGGATGGTGACAGGGACCTTGAGTTTCTTGTAAAAAAATGACTTCACAAAACTTCCGTTTCAGGTTCAACTAAAAGTCAAGCGGGACAGTTGGCCGACTCCAAAGTTCAATTTAACTAAGGGGAGAGCTGATGGAAAAGTTCGCTCTTTTTGTGTAGCTAACTATGCTAGAAACGAGTGGCTAACAGGAAGTGCCGAGCTTAACCGGCTTTTCTGCTGGCCTTGTCTCCTATGGCCCGCCGTGGCCTTTTTGATTACCGGGCTGTTGTCGCATTTTTCTTATGTGATGCATAAAATGTGGTGTTTTATTCTTGTCGTGTCAAGTGGATTTCAGAGCATGATGGCTAAGCTATACTGTTTTTTTATACTCTCAGTCCTTACCGAGACTGCATTTAGGTCCGCTGACATTAGCTGCACTATCAGCTGACAGCTGTAAGGTTTACTGTTCATAGCGCTGCAGCACGGTTGATATCAATTTTTATAACAACCTTTGCAACTATGTGTTTTATATTTAGTTTATGTAATTCAGACGTTGCGCACGGGTTGTGCATTCATGTTGAGTGTGTTTTTGGATGCATGAATATTGGGCATCCTTGTGATTTGTTAATTTCAGTTGCGAGGCTGCCACATATGACATTGTTACTTCTAATGTCGGTGGAAGGGGTTTGTCTGTGTTTCTGTACAATAGTCCACGGCTATCTTGCAAATGCTTTTGTTGCCAATTAATTAAATATGAGTCAGAGAGAAGCATTGTCCACAAAACGGAACTTCATTAATACTGTCTGTGAAAGCAATGGCTAAAATGTTTTTGTTATATCTAGATCTTGTCATAATTGCCGTCTGATCGCTATGTTTTTATCTTTTCTGCTGTAATAAAGCTACGAGACGTTCACCAGCTTTGCATGGGCTTCCTCTAACTTACATACCACTGTGTGCCAGAGCCATACACACGCGCTGAGCCCGAAGCGCGCACCCACAGCTCTCCCTCGCGCTGTCACTCTCTCTCTCATGTAACCCCTGGATAAATCCCAGAGTTAAAAAAATGAATAAAAGTAAAACCCTACAGTAGCAACAACACGAAGTAGTGTTACTTTAAGAGATATGCAATGTATAGTTTGTTTGAAACGTACTTCCCTCAACACGAGGCATAACAAACTATCGTGTTGTCTCAATATTTTGTGGTTACCTGCCTGTAAGCGGTCAGTGTGGAGAGACATCTTGTTTCTTTAATTCGGATTGGCCAAGGGGCGGGAGGAGGGAAGTGGAGGAGTTTTTTTTTTTCGCTCTCCTCTGACGGGAGTGAATGGTTTTTTTTTTTCTCTCGAGCCTGGCGACTAGCCAGTCTTTAAAAGTAATTTAAAGGTGTGGTTAAGTAAGGTGTAGTAGTTTCACTCCTTGGAGAAAGTGTTCAACAGCCACAAGCTTTGTTTATGTTCAGCATATTGAAAAACTAACCGTATCCCGTTAGCTTGCTACTTGTTAGCCTGTTTGCGAATGTAATGCAAGTGCTCGTTGGACAGACTGTTGAGTCGGAGCACCACCCGATGCAGCGCGGGAGAGAACCAGCCTAGTGCAGCCTTTTTCTGAATAAAACACGCTGTTTTCCCGTTTATGTCGTCCTTGGACATTTTCAACATTGTCGCCGCTTATGTCGTCCTTGGATTTTTTCCACATCGTCGCCGCTGAGCCAAGAGGCTAACATCGTCGCTGCTTAGCAGAGAGGTGGGCGTCATCTTTTTCCACTGCTGAGACGGAGTGGGAAGTCCCCCCCTGCTGCCGCAACAGGTCCAGGACTCTCTCTTTCCAGCATTGGCTGTCCCAGTACGAGGGCAATTTACCTGACTCTCGGTCACGGGTGAGTGAGTGTGGAAATTTTGATAGTGTCGCAAACGTTCTTCAACCATCGCACCCGAGCTTCACTCAGGCCTGCAACGGGGGTTTTGTTTGAAATGTTTTGCCGGCTGTTGTGTTATTTTTGTGTGGGCCCTCAGAAATGTGTTGATAGTGAATATTGAGGATTTGAGCATAAAAAGTGAACTTGGGTAATAGCAAGCTGTGTGTATCTTGCTGAATTCAACTATTATATTTTCTGTTTTGTTTAAAGTACTGCAAGATTGGGTATTGAGGATAATATCGCCTCAGACAGGTTTTAAGTGCCTGTTATTTTATTTTCCAATTAATTTTTGACTTTAAAAGGGCAACCTCCTAATTTTGTTTGGTACCTGGTTTATTTCGACTAATACCTTAAAAGTGTGTTTTTAAGTTATTTCATTACAGAAAAAAAAAACAAGTCATAAATAATATGAATTTGGTTAATAAATGAGTTGACAATTCATATTTTCTCTGGGTCAAATTAATAAGGAAGCACGTTTAAAACTGAGGTTAATCTTGTGAAAGGGTTAAAAATATATCATTACACTGTGGTATGTGAATTTAATTTCTGGTATAGGTAATGGTGGTATTCAGACAGGCCTTAATATGAGACGTATACACTTAAGGGAGCAATAGAAGAGATAACATTACAGTTCAGTCTATGTTATAGAACCCAGGGCGCTGTATCTCAAGATAGCTGATACAACGAAAGCGCTACATAAATGGAGGCACCGCTGGGATCTTGTTAACTAACTAAAGAATATTAGCCTGTACTGCTCACCTTAAATAAATCCTTAGTAAGATTTGTGTTTTTCTGCTATCAACAAACCAAGCTCTTTGTGGATTGAGTGAAACAACACTTCAGTGTAGACGTAGTGTTCAGCAAAAAAAAAAAAAAAAAAACGTAAAAGAAGAAATGTCACTGCTAGAGAACTGGTGCAAAGGGGAGGGGTTAGATCTAGCTCATGCCTTGATAGTGAAGCAAGTCCCTTTAGAAGCCACAGTCGAGAACATTGAAGAAACCCTGAAAACCATTAAAGCTCTTGGAAGAGTTAGGGTAAGAGGACGAATGTTTAGCCCCCAATCCCAATCATTAATGGTGTTATGTGAATGTAGTGAAAAAGTAAACCCCAAAGCTATTCCTCTTGATGTGCCCCCTGTCGAAGGAGATGGACTGTGGACCCTGCATGGACCAATGGGGGATGACGGCAAAAACCTACCTCAGGCGACAGGGAGCAGTCCCATTCATGCCGAAGAAACAACTAACCCTGAGACATTACCCACTGACACTGCATCAGGGAACTCTGCTGAGTCTATTATCCGAGCAGTGGGAGATCTGCTTGCCAAAACCATGAAACCCACTCCAGAGAGTAATGTTTTCCGACGCCTGCGGGCATATTCTGGTGTAACACCGACACCGGCTGGAGAAGAGAACCTGGACACATGGATGGAGCAGGCACGATTGATGGTGGACGAATGTGACTGTTCTATTCGTGAGAAACGGAAGAGGATCGTTGAGAGTCTTAAAGGACCTGCTCTAGAGATAGCTCAAGCTGTTAGAGCAAATGACCCTGAAGCTACACCTGAGGAATATATTGAGGCTCTTGATAGAGCTTTTGGGACTTCTGAAACTGCTGAGGACCTCTACTTTTCCTTCAGAGCACTACGCCAAAGCCCAGGTGAAAGACTCTCTGACTTTTTGAGAAGGGTTGAGCGGTTGTTAACGAAAGTGGTTCAAAGAGGAGGGCTACCTGCCAGTCAAAGAGACAGTGCACGTGTAGGGCAGCTCCTCCGAGGAGCCACTGAGTCGGACATAATGCTCCTACAGTTACGTTTGAGGGAGAGGAAGAACAACCCACCCTCTTTTCTGACACTGTTAAATGAAATTCGAGAAGAAGAGGATCAGCAGTCTGTAAGAAGGAAGGCTGCTCCTAGCTTAGCTAAACCTGTGGTTAGGCAAGTAAGAGTTAAGGATGAAGTAAAGTTACCAGATCCTGACGTTCAAGACTTAAGAGACCAAATTACAGTGCTTCAGTCCCAGGTGTCTGAACTGACAGCTGCGCAATTAAAAGCCACACCTATGAGTAAGCCTCCTAAAGCAGCACAGTTTGAGAAAGAGCCTAAAACAAAATCTAACTCAGAGGTGCAAGCATTAAAGAAACAAGATGAGGACATGCAAATTCAGCTGGCGGTGATGACAGTAACACACACAGAGGTTCAACCACCAAAAGGGTCTGGGTGGAGAGCTGATTCCAGAGAAAATAAAGAAAAAAGTAATGCCCATAATAGGGTCAGTAACAAACCAAGAGCCGGAGGCAGAAATGATGGAGAAGACTTCTTTTGTTATCGATGTGGTGCAGATGGACATGTGGCTACTCGCTGCACTGCTCCAGAGGATTCCGCCAGGGTCATACAAAAACTGGTGCGTTCTCTCAGGAAACACAAAGAAAACAACAAAGACCAACCCAACCAAGATAAAGAGGCACAAAACACTAACTGTTCTATTAAGCGGATTGCAGTGGATGCCAAAGAGTCTGGGAGCCTTCCTGAAGGGCTAGTGGGAGAGACTTCTCTAAGCAAAGTAATCATTGAGGGTCATCCGATCACTGCACTAATGGATGGTGGCTCCACTGTCTCCATAGTATTTGAATGCTGGTATGAAGAGCACCTATCCCACCTACCACTCAATCCCATTTCCAGTTTGGCCCTTTGGGGTCTCAGTGAGTCCTGCTACCCCTAAAAAGGCTATGTAGCAATGAATGTTCAATTCTTGACAGATGGATCTAACCCTCCCCCAAAGACTGTGTTGGCACTGGTGTGCCCAGATCCTAATGGTCCTGATCAACCACCAGTACTCTTTGGGACCAATGCCAGGAAGTTTCACCATGAGCCAAAAACCCCAGACAGAACAAAGAGTAATGGATCAGCCCAGTCCTGGAGAGTCTGTGCACAGGCACCACCTGAACAAAAACCTCACACTGACCCGATGGATGATGGCGTTGGACAAATAAGATGGGTGGGCCCCGGACCACTTAAAGTACCCCCTGGTGGTTCTGTCTTTGCTGCCGGCAAAGTGACTGCAAAGGAGTCATTGGAGCATGATGTGTTAGTAGTTGAGCCCCCTGTCCAACACCCTCTCCCCACTGGGATCATGGTGCCCTCATGCGTTCTCCTTCCCTCTGATATGAATGTGGACAACTTTTCAGTATTATTGAGAAACGAGTCCCTAAAAGCTAAGTCCATCCCCAAGGGCACGGTCATTGCCTATGTCCATAAAGCTGAAAATGTGACTGAGCTTCAGAGAGACGAGGGATGTACTGCAACATCGGATCCTGAATTTTTCAACTTTGGAGAGTCCCCCATCCCTAATGCTTGGAAAGAGAGACTGGCAAGCAAACTAGCAGAAAGATCTGGAGTTTTTTCCCTTGAAGAGTGGGATGTGGGGTTGGCAAAAGGTATTGAACATGCCATCCGCATCAATGACCCTCGACCTTTTAGAGAACGATCAAGACGATTGGCACCTGCAGATATCGACGATGTGCGGCGCCATCTACAAAAGCTTCTTGCAGCTGGAATAATTAAGGAATCACGTAGCCCATATGCTTCACCAATTGTTGTGGCAAGAAAAAAGAATGGCTCCATCAGGATGTGTATTGATTACCGCACCCTTAATGCTCGTACCATTCCTGATCAATACACCGTCCCCAGGATCGAGGATGCCCTCGACTGTATGACTGGCAGTCGTTGGTTTTCAGTGTTGGACTTAAGAAATGGCTACTACCAAATCCCGATGGCCGAGGAAGACAAGCAGAAAACCGCCTTCATATGCCCGTTGGGGTTCTTTCAGTTTGAGCGCATGCCTCAAGGCATCACCGGAGCCCCCGCTACATTCCAACGCCTAATGGAGAAGGCGGTAGGGGATATGAATCTGCTCCAGTGCCTGGTGTACCTCGATGACCTGATAGTGTTTGGTAAGACATTGGAGGAACACGAGGACCGTCTCCTCAAGGTGATTGATCGGCTGCAAGAATATGGGCTGAAGATATCCATCGACAAATGTCAGTTTTGCCAGCCTCAGGTCAAGTACGTCGGCCATATTGTGTCGGCCAAAGGAATAGCCACCGACCCAGAAAAGATCAGAGCAGTCACCCACTGGGAGCAGCCAACAGATCTTAAAACCCTGCAGTCCTTCCTGGGTTTTTGTGGCTACTATAGGCGATTCATCTCCAACTATTCAGCGATTGTAAGACCTCTGACAGACCTGACAAAAGGCTACCTTCCAACACATGGTAACAAGAAAGCAGCATCTCAGACAGCTAGCTACTTTAATAAGTCTCAGCCGTTTGGCGAACGATGGACCCCTGCCTGTTCCGGTGCCTTCCAAAAGATAATCCACTGTCTCACTCATGCTCCTGTCCTGGCTTTTGCCAACCCAGCCGAGCCCTATATACTGCACGTAGATGCCAGCTTCGATGGTTTGGGTGCAGTACTCAACCAGGAGTACCCGGAAGGGTTGCGCCCTGTAGCCTTTGCTAGTCGAAAGCTAAGAAACTCTGAGAGAAACTACCCTGTCCATCAGCTTGAGTTTCTGGCATTGAAATGGGCTGTTGTTGACAAATTCCACGAGTACCTTTATGGTGCCAAGTTCACGGTCAGAACTGATAACAATCCATTGACCTATGTTCTCACTACCGCCAAACTCAACGCCACAGGCCACCGCTGGCTGGCAGCCCTATCCACCTATGATTTTGGCATTCAGTATAGGCCAGGCAGAGAGAATGTAGATGCAGACTTGCTCTCCAGAAACCCGAATGATGGCGATGATGGATGGATTCCTCCATCAGGTGTGAAAGCCCTCTGTAAGAGGGTGAATGTCACCAAGTGCCCAGGCCCCCCGAGTCGGTGTGTGGATCAACTAGGTGCATCACCTTCTGCTATACCAGACATGTATGCCTACCCCATTTGGCTGAATGAACGCTCTGGGGAAAAGTTAAGTGGTAAGAACTTGCAAGAGGACCAGGATTTGGATGAAGTCATTGGGCAAGTGAAACAGCAAATAAGAGCAAGAAGCTGGCCCTGTCCCATTCAGAGTACTCATGCCGAGGCAGCCCTTCTACAGCGAGAGGGAGGCAAACTGCAGTTGCAGAACGAGCTACTCTATCGGAAGGTGGTGAAGCCATCTGGGAAAGAGACATTCCAGTTAGTGCTTCCAAAAAAACACCGGCGCCTAGTGCTACAGTCTTTACATGATGATTTTGGCCATCTTGGAATTGAAAAAACTACGGAGTTGGTACGTGAGAGATTCTACTGGCCGAAAATGGCCACTGACATTGACCAGTACATTAAAACATGTGGGAGGTGTGTGGCCCAGAAGACCTTACCTCACAAGGCCGCACCATTGCACCAGATCACAAGCCGGGGTCCAATGGACTTAGTCTGCATCGATTTCCTGTCCATCGAGCCAGATGCCCGAGGAGTGGCCAGTGTCTTAGTGGTTACCGACCATTTCACTCGATACGCTCAAGCATTCCCTACCAGCAATCAGAAAGCATCGACAGTTGCCAAAGTGCTGTTAGAGAAGTTCTTTGTCCATTATGGTCTGCCAGCACGAATACATTCTGACCAAAGGCGGGACTTTGAGAGTCGGTTGATAAAAGAGCTCCTGGCCATGCTGGGGATAAAGAAGTCAAGAACATCTCCGTATCACCCGCAAGGAGACCCGCAGCCAGAGCGTTTCAACCGCACCCTACTTTCCATGCTGGGGACTCTCAGTCCAACACACAAACAAAAATGGAGTCAACATGTGGCCTTCATGGTACACGCCTACAACTGCACCCGTAATGAGGCAACAGGGTACTCACCATATTACCTAATGTTTGGCAGAGAGGCCCGTCTGCCCATTGATGTGTGTTTTGGTCTTTGCATGGATGGAAAGGACACGACCAAGCACTCACAGTATGTTGAAAAGCTACGGGAGGAGTTGCTTCAAGCTTACCACCTAGCTTCTGAAGCTTCCCACAAAAACCATCAGAAAAACAAGCGAGGCTATGATATCAGAGTTCGGGTCCACAACCTGCAGGATGGCGACCGGGTGCTTATTCGAGCCTTAGGAATTCCAGGGAAACACAAGTTGAAAGAAAGATGGAGCCTACAGCCATATGTGGTTGTTGGAAAGCTCCCCAACCTGCCTGTTTACCAGGTGAAGCCTGAAGGGGGACAAGGTGTCATGAAAACGCTTCACAGGGACCATCTTCTCCCTATAGGGCTTCTCGTGAGAATGCCAACAGTTGAGGAGGAGAGACAATTGCCTCAAAGACCATCCACAAGAGCCTCTTGCAACCCCGCTCAGACACCAGCAAAAAGGGCTGAGAGACGGGTGACTGATGGATTTGAGCACTGTGGCTCTGAGTCTGAAGAGGAGGACCCTCACGATCCTTCCAGACGGATCACATATGCCGACTGGTCCATTTGGCCTCCTCCCTTTCAGTCATTGCCTCACATTAACGATAGACCCGCAGCCATTTGGGCAGAGAGCAGTAGTGCCCCTGGTAGTCCTTCCAATGAAGAGGTGCCTGACCCTGCTCCTACTGCACAGGAGGACACTGATAGTATTATACTTCCATCAGAGGACCCTGTGGTGGACACAGGGCTGGATGTGGGAGACGTCCCAACAAACAGTGAGTCTGATGATGTGATGGATCCTAGCATTGTCCCAGTTGCCAAAAGAGCAGTCAAGCCAATCATTCGTTTGAGTTATGATGAACTAGGAGAGCCCACTGACAAGCCCATTGTTATTCTGCATCGTGGGATAAGGATATACATTACCAGTGACATGACAGGTACTATCTCTGGGCCCCCTACATCTTCCTACAGCTTCACAGTTCAGTGCACCAGGTGCAGCGACAGGGGGACTTACAGTAACAGTCTGGCAGGTCACACTATTGTGCCCCAAAATGATAGGGAGTGAAGTCCGATGGGGACATCCAGACCTTAAGAAGGGGGAGGGTGTAACCCCTGGATAAATCCCAGAGTTAAAAAAATGAATAAAAGTAAAACCCTACAGTAGCAACAACACGAAGTAGTGTTACTTTAAGAGATATGCAATGTATAGTTTGTTTGAAACGTACTTCCCTCAACACGAGGCATAACAAACTATCGTGTTGTCTCAATATTTTGTGGTTACCTGCCTGTAAGCGGTCAGTGTGGAGAGACATCTTGTTTCTTTAATTCGGATTGGCCAAGGGGCGGGAGGAGGGAAGTGGAGGAGTTTTTTTTTTCGCTCTCCTCTGACGGGAGTGAATGGTTTTTTTTTTTCTCTCGAGCCTGGCGACTAGCCAGTCTTTAAAAGTAATTTAAAGGTGTGGTTAAGTAAGGTGTAGTAGTTTCACTCCTTGGAGAAAGTGTTCAACAGCCACAAGCTTTGTTTATGTTCAGCATATTGAAAAACTAACCGTATCCCGTTAGCTTGCTACTTGTTAGCCTGTTTGCGAATGTAATGCAAGTGCTCGGTGGACAGACTGTTGAGTCGGAGCACCACCCGATGCAGCGCGGGAGAGAACCAGCCTAGTGCAGCCTTTTTCTGAATAAAACACGCTGTTTTCCCGTTTATGTCGTCCTTGGACATTTTCAACATTGTCGCCGCTTATGTCGTCCTTGGATTTTTTCCACATCGTCGCCGCTGAGCCAAGAGGCTAACATCGTCGCTGCTTAGCAGAGAGGTGGGCGTCATCTTTTTCCACTGCTGAGACGGAGTGGGAAGTCCCCCCCTGCTGCCGCAACAGGTCCAGGACTTTCTCTTTCCAGCATTGGCTGTCCCAGTACGAGGGCAATTTACCTGACTCTCGGTCACGGGTGAGTGAGTGTGGAAATTTTGATAGTGTCGCAAACGTTCTTCAACCATCGCACCCGAGCTCCACTCAGGCCTGCAACGGGGGTTTTGTTTGAAATGTTTTGCCGGCTGTTGTGTTATTTTTGTGTGGGCCCTCAGAAATGTGTTGATAGTGAATATTGAGGATTTGAGCATAAAAAGTGAACTTGGGTAATAGCAAGCTGTGTGTATCTTGCTGAATTCAACTATTATATTTTCTGTTTTGTTTAAAGTACTGCAAGATTGGGTATTGAGGATAATATCGCCTCAGACAGGTTTTAAGTGCCTGTTATTTTATTTTCCAATTAATTTTTGACTTTAAAAGGGCAACCTCCTAATTTTGTTTGGTACCTGGTTTATTTCGACTAATACCTTAAAAGTGTGTTTTTAAGTTATTTCATTACAGAAAAAAAAAACAAGTCATAAATAATATGAATTTGGTTAATAAATGAGTTGACAATTCATATTTTCTCTGGGTCAAATTAATAAGGAAGCACGTTTAAAACTGAGGTTAATCTTGTGAAAGGGTTAAAAATATATCATTACACTGTGGTATGTGAATTTAATTTCTGGTATAGGTAATGGTGGTATTCAGACAGGCCTTAATATGAGACGTATACACTTAAGGGAGCAATAGAAGAGATAACATTACAGTTCAGTCTATGTTATAGAACCCAGGGCGCTGTATCTCAAGATAGCTGATACAACGAAAGCGCTACACTCACACACGCGATCCTCTTTTTTTAATCGTTTTTTTTTCACTAAAATGAATGAGAGGTCGGTAGAATAAAGGTACTGTAACAGTAGGCTAATTTGTTTGTGTGACAGTTGTTGGGTCCTGTCACAAGAAGTGTCTCCTAATAACACGTTAACACCGAATTAAATTCGTTGTTCATTCTGGCTTCCTCGGTAATTTTTGTCACGGGCCGCCACTGCACCAGACACAGAATCAAGCTTCTCCCATAGCCATCTCAGTCCCCAGACTTCAACCCCATTGAAAACCTGTGGAGTGAGCTGAAGAGTAGAGGACCCAGGTCGCTGGATGATTTAGAGAGATTGTGCAAAGAGGAATGGTTGAAGATCCCTCTTTCTGTATTCTCCCATGTTGTGAACCATTATAGAAGAAGATTAGGTGCTGTTTTGTTGGCAAAAGGGGGTTGTACAAAGTATTAACATCAGGGGTGCTAATAATTGTGGCACGCATGATTTAATGTAAAAGAATTATTTCTTAATGTGAGACTTTTTTTCACCCTGAATAAATGCACTTGAATTAAAGGTTGGATTTTCTTCTTTTTGTCATTGTGGTCGTATATTATTAAGAATCTTATCACATCTTAACCAGGGGTGCCAATAATTATTGAGGGTGCTGTATATATATAGTTTGTATATATAATGTTGATGATTCTGTCGATTATATGCTCTATGTGAGTAATGAAATTCTCCCCTTGATCTAAACACTGGTGGTGGCGGTGAGGAACTGCTGCTGGAACATTTCCTGATTAATTTGAAATAATGCTTTTCACAGAGATTATCACAAAGACGCTCTACATTGAGACATCAAATAAAACAATGAAGGAGCAGTGCCCAGCCTAATCCCCCCTACAGCAATGATGCAAAAAACTCCCAGTAGGGAGAAAAATCCTCAAACAGTGGTGAGAAAAAACTCCCCAGTGGGAAGAGATCTCAGGAGGAACCTGGCTATAGAGGGGAAGCCCAACCTCCACGGGTTTGCTAATTAATAATAAAATAAAGTAATAATAGAATAAAATGGCAATTAAGTTCAATTAAAGTCCATCTAAATAGATGTATCAGTCGCTCCAGGAAGTGGCATGTCGAGGATGGAGCTGAACTGGACGAAGATGAGGACAGCAGGACAGTACCAGCCAGCGCTCATGGAAGCATGGGGCTTGGACGGTCCAGGACTCAGGGTCTGGGCGTTCTTCAGAGGATGGTGTTGAGGTGAAGGAGGGTTGCAGAGCGTGTCAAAACTGGTCAACAGTGTATAATTGCGTATACGCTTGTTGAGTAGGATGTCTCTTTTATTATATAGCATATAATTTATTTTTCTGTGAACATAAGTGTGTTTATTTTCTATTCATTGTGTTTAATTGTGTGATCTGCCTCTTGGTCTGTAGGATGAAACAAATTATTTGTGTTTATTCCATTGGAGATCTTGTCTTCAGATCTTGTTTTTCAATCGTTTTGTAACCAGGGTAAGTTAACCGATTGTCAAGACCCATTGAGAAAGAACAAATATAAAGCTTCTGGAGCAGTTTAATGCTGAAGTGTTTTGCTCACAGCCAAAACTGTAGAGGTACCTCTGTTTTGCAACGGGACAAAAAACGAATAAATCCAGATATAAGTCAGTACTTCTTTACACTGACGATATTCTTGAGCCAGCTACTCCACAGCTGCCAGTTGACATTCCACCTCTGGACTCGCCCAGCCTCTGATCTCAAACCGAACATTAATGTGAATATGTGTGTCCTGCAGGATTTCACCATGACCCTGTATCTGCGGCACTACTGGAAGGACGAGCGCCTCGCCTTCCCTTCCAGCAGCAACAAGAGCCGCGCGTTTGACGCGCGGCTGGTGAAGAAGATCTGGGTGCCCGACATCTTCTTCGTCCACTCCAAACGCTCCTTCATCCATGACACCACCATGGAGAACATCAGGCTGAGAGTCTATCCTGATGGCAACATTTTGTACAGTGTCAGGTACTGCCTCCTGACCAAAGAGGGCACTGTCTTGTAAATGGTAGCTTTAAACTTTTTTCTGGTGCGGTACACAACAGTGGCTCCTTTGTTTAGTTTGCCTTTTATAACTTTTCATTTGATGTTCCTTCACTGATTTTCAAGTGTGGCACTGCAGGTCGTAAATAAAACCACATCGAAAGTAAAAGGGTAAAATTCTGTGTTAAGTTGCTCTACGACACCAAGATAGTGATCAAAGGATGTGTTACTGGGTTCCCATTTCAAAAATACATTTTTGTTATTCACATTCAAAAGGCAGATCCATTGTTTGCTATCATAATTGAGCAATTACGTTCCCTAAGCACCTTTCAAGGGTGCGGTACCATAGATGTTGATTTGAATGAACACTTTCCTGTAAAGCATAAGCCCGTAGGAGAACTGTATTTCGGAACACGCCGGTAACGCCTTTTCTCAAAAGGACAAACTGCACACATATTGACCTTTCTTTTGTTTGGCTGAATATGCGAATGCCCTGGTATCCAGAGTCATTGATGCTGAGATGAGCACTGAAGAGAGAGCAGAGGATACTGTATCTGTGTATCTCACTGAGATGAAAAAGGAGGAGAGAGACAGAAAAAGAGGGATTAAGGGAGAAAGAGGGCAAGCAAATATAATTTGGTGGCAAGGAGAGAGAGCTGTAATTGAAGCACCTATTACTAAAACCCCATAAGTCACACTTGACTTGACTTGACTTGTGGGGTTTTGGTAATCAGTGCTTCAATTGTGAATGAGTGTTTCAACATCCGCAGCACATACTGCAAATGGCATCAATTTTTTTGTCTTTTAGGGTCACAGTTACTGCTTTGTGTTCAATGGATTTCAGCAGATTTCCTCTCGACACACAGAACTGCTCCTTGAACTGGAGAGCTGTGAGTATGAGTAATCTGTGTCCAACACACACATACACGCACACAAGTGCACGCATGTACACACACACACACACACACACACACACACACACACACAGAGTTTCTCTATCTAGACATGTGCCAGTACACAGTCCATACATACACACTCCATATTTACACATTATTTCTGTACAGGAAAACTTTTTTTAAATGGTTATTTATTTTATCTCTGCAAAGGGCACCATGTCCTATATGTGATAAACAACACCACAGACTGAAATCAGATTATCTTCAAAAAATTTCCAAGGCCTAATTTCTATTTGAAAGAAATGTGAAAGTGTGGACCTCGCTTAAAGCAGTAATGATACATTTTTGTGGAGAAAGTGTTTCCCCATTACGCATATAACTGCTCTGGGGTGCGTTTCCCAAAAGCGTAGTTGCTAACTGAGTTAGCAACTTACATAGTTCGTCCATTCACAGGCAATGGGTCCAACTATGTTAGTTGGCATCTGTGATTTCGGGAAACGCACCCATGAACTTCCTGTGCCTGTTGTAATGGGCTGCTGGCAGGCTTATCCGGTACAGACACATTTCCACATCATGGATGGGACCCACTGTATGAAGTGCTGACTATAATATGGCCCAATGTGGCACGTAAACCTGCTGGGTGACACATGATCGGTGGAAGAGTCACTCAGGGTCAGAGAGGCCAACTTTAGAGTACTGCGGTGACAGTGTCATTGCTTGTTCACAGCAGGTGACGGACAGGAAATCCCCATGAAAATGCGTAATGGCGTTCAGCCGCGATCTGTCTTTACTCAAATTGGAAGCCATTTCATGAGACAGAAAACTTGGAGATTACCTATAATGTATACTGAAACAATTCTAGATTATAGACAACAAATCTGCCAGTATATTGGCAAACAAAATATCATAATTGAAATTACTGATGGTCGCGGTCAAGAAAAACAACATATCAAAGAAATTGATGGCAAACTAAAAATCTCTCACAGTGTTTTAAAAATGAGTTTTTGAAAATATTTTTGGCTAAAATGAATGGGAATTTCACTTCCGACCTCAGTGTGATGTGGGCACTTCAGTGCTCTATGGGTGGGGCGAAAGCGAAATGAGTCGTGGTCCATCCGCCTGTCGAGCTCAAAATTCTGTCATGGTCACGGACATAGAAGTGTTCAAGAACCACCGTCTGACATCACTTTATCTGTGTTCATTGTAGGTCTGTCTTAGCTGGTTCGTGTTCATGTCAGTCTGTGTTGCGGGCATTCACAAGACCTCATCACTAAGTCTTCCACGATCCTGGCCATTTTCCAGAATACGATTGCATCGGAGTGTTTAAGAACGATTTGGACACTTACGCAAAACCACAGCGACATCACTATGAAATATGACGGTCTATGACGAGCACGTGAAGCGTCACAAATTTTTTGAACAATTTGAAAATCGTGCCACAACAAAAATGAGACGTCGACTTGGTTGCGACTGCTCAGGAATTCCCCCGAGTCCATCTCTGACACCCTCAAGACTTCCTTTTGACCTGCCATGATGTGACATCAGCGTGCATTGGCATATTAAATTGTAAAGGTGGAAAGGGGGCATTTGAGTTTGTGTGGCTGAATTTGACACTTTTGATTTTCCATAAGAAGAAGAAAAAGGCAGTCCATACCACTGGTCTGTCCCCACTGATTTACTTGGGCCAATATAGCAAGAGACTTGTGAATGTCACATGACGTGAATGTTGTGGCTGGGGGAAACTGAGGCTGTCAGCAGCCTTCGTGCTCCTTCACCTTTAGAATCCTGTCCATGCAAAAGTGCAAGATTAACACTGACGTTATAATGAGTACTTTAGTGGCTTTTTATGGCCTGATATATTGATTCAGGGAAGCGTGTAGAGGTGTGTTCTTCCCTTTTGTGAGAAATATCACTTTATTTCTTCATAGCACTGCTTTACCTCTCTTCTTTCCTCTCTCTAAGATGCATATAATGAGAATGACTTGATGCTGTACTGGAAGAATAGGAAACGATTCATTAAGAACTGATGAGATCTTGCTCTCTCAGTTTTTTGTCAAAGATTTCAATCCTTCCAATGGGCTAGCCTTCTACAGCAGCACGGGTATGTGCGCGAGTGTGTATGTATATGGTGAACGCATGACTGGGGATGTGCATGTGCACTAACAAACTTCAGGGCAAAAACACGGGCCAAGCTGAAAATGGCAAGATATTGAGCTTTTCGTGGTCTTAACAAGAAATAATTGGTCAGAAAATTATTAAGGATTAAAACCAATGCAGTCCTTTGACCTTCTGTGCCAGTTTCCTCCTTAACGTTTGCAGCAGTTATCTGTTTGGGGAAGAAGCTGAAAACGGTTTCACTGTGAGGTTGAGCTGCTATTTTAAAGGGACACTTAGCCAATTTTTACCCTTATCTCAGTCTATAAGAGTTAGGGATATATCAGTGTAAAAAAACTATGCAGTGTCTACCCATTTTTGTTATATCACTAGAAATCGGCTGTGAAATCTGTTGTAATTCCACTGTCAGCACGGCCTTTTAATGCATACAGCAACGTAGCTGATTAGGAAAAACGACAAGCTATTTCAACTTGGATTTCTATTCTCTGCCTTTGGGTAGCCCAGGTGAGTCCCTAGGATGCCGCTCATAAACAAAATTGATGTTATGGACATGGTACATTTGACTGAAAGCTGGCCAGGCAACATGTTTTCTATAACATTACCTTTCAACCAGCTAGCGAAGGTTTTTGTTAGCTTGCGATGGTCACAGATTGGAGCAAGCTAACTAATAGAAAATATAATTGTTAGCTAACCATACTTTTTTTCTATCAAGTAGCGTCACCTTTAGCTCACGGCTGTAACGTGAGTGAAATGAAGCAAGCTAGCAGCTGGAAAATTTTGCCAGTTTTTTGCCAAATTTTTCGCTAGATGATTACGTTGACATAAGAACCTGGCCTGGTTACTCACCTGCTACTCTGTTTTTTGTCCTCTCCTCTCCAGTGGGAGTTTGGAGGGCGCAAGTGAGTCTTGATTTATGTTAATTGCTTGGGTCAAAAATCGCATGCTATGGCTGCATCACTCAAAATTTGTTTCAGAGGATAACCCAGTAATTTCGATTGGAAAATATCTCTTGTGGACCTCAAGAAGAAACTCTTACATTTGTGTACTTATTTGCTGGCATGTCTACATAATATCTTGTGTTTACCGTGGCTCATTGCTGTTTAATTACCTGTACTGTATTTACTGGTAAACAGTGAAAATCTACGCCTCTAGCTTTGACCTTTTCTAGCCTGTATACAGAACTAACTGTGAGCATCATCATAACCAGTCCTCTTTGCAGTAAAGTTAACTGCACCCCAGAACCACATGGGGATGAGGATGTGTCTGATGAGCTAGAAAGCTAATGCAATGTATCGTGGTAACTGTTATCTTCACAGCAAATGCAAAAAAAGCCATTGAGTTGATAAATAAATGAATATCTCGGGCTGCTTAGGAAAAACATGTATGGTTTGTGTGTGACGTATTTTTACAGAGCCTATACTTTGAAAATACGTAACCTTGTACGCTAACGCAACTTGTCCCCCACAGCTGCGTGAAACTGGAAGCGACTTGGTCACCAAACCATGCTATAAAGCATCGAAAATGAGGCTAGATTGCAATATCCGGGAAGTTTTTTTGTATTGGCAATAGCTCAAATAGTTGCTTATTGCCTGACCATTTATTTATTAAGGCTATAAAAAGCTTCACATTTAGCCATTTTGGGCTCGGCCTGCTTTTTCTCTCCCCAGGAGTTTACATGTTAGCATTCCGGCGAGCGTCTATATGTACTTGTGCGTCCATGTGACTGTGAGCACATGTACCAATGGAATGCATGTGTGCCTTTTAGCCCTTTGCTGTGTCCTGTAATATCAATGTTCTTGCCCTATGCTACAGGGTGCTCCAGAATGAGAGGGCAAGGGCCGCAAAAGCCCCCCACCAAACTTTATCTGCCCTGTATGGGACCAAAGACTAAGACTTCAAATGCTGTTAAACACTGATCTCTGATTCTGCAATTTACGTTTCATATTGGTTCAGTTCTTTACTTATTGACTTAGCACAGGGCTCCTCAACGTGATCCAGAAAGGGCTAGAGTGACGACAGACTTTAGCTGCAGCCAAACAGTTTCACACTTGATTCACACTTGTGTCATCGATGACGAGAGTCTTTGCCGAAAACTTTGATTAGTAGTACCAGGTGTGAAACTGATTGGCTGAAATGAAAGCCTGCACCCACACCAGACTGTCTGGGTAAGGTTGAGAACCTCTGACAAAGCAAGTGCCTTATCTAAAGAAATTTAGATGAGAACACAAGTGCACTCACTTCATGCAAGTAAGCAACAGTGGCAGACCTGACTTGGAACATCTCCACTCAGGCAGTCTATGATTGGCCAGGCCATGGTACAGTAGCTCCACCCACAGTTTTTGGGAGGGTCTCCTGAAGCCTTACTCTTCCTTTATAATCCAGTGGGACCCACACTCTTTCAGCAGCCCCGCCTGTAGCTGCCTGCTGCTATGCTGGAAATTCACCCCCCAACCCCCCAGCCTCCAAACCTCCAACAGCTGTGGCTCTCTAATTGTCCTGAGACCTCCTTGCGAGTGTGACTGTCTGTTCCAATCTAAAGAGCAATGACAATACTTCACCATGAATCTGTTATTTTTTTTCATCATCTTTGGGAAATACATCCTTTGGGATGGATTGAAGGTATTGTCACTGCAGTAATCCAGGACCAGGCAGCCTGTAAACCGAATATTCCTGTTAACTTTGAAATGTCTACAGCTTGAAATAAGGAAAGATGAGAGGGTGACAGCAGGTAATTGGACATGAGCAAACTAGTTCAGTAACTTTACTTGTGTTGCTTCACTATGTCTTACATCTAACAATGTACAATATACAGTATAAAAGTTCATGATGAATATGCTACATATACATTTAGCTAGTGCTGTTATGTAGAGTGATTTCTATTGCAGGCAAAATGACAGAAATCAGACATCAGTGCAGTAGGTTCTAACAGGATGAAATCGCCGTCTCAACAGCAGTCACATCACCATACTGTTAATCTACCATTGATATAACATCAGAAAGTGGATAAGGAATGTCCTGCATCAATGTTTCATGACTGAAAGCAGAAAATGTTTGATAAACTCTGATTTTTCTCAATGGCTTCTGGTTCTGTTGGTCTCTCCCCCTACTTTGCAGCAGCTGATGCTTTGCCGATCTCTCCTGTGTCAGAGCTAATATAACTGCCTGTTGCTAACTCCTTCTCCCTCTTGTTTTCTGAACCCACATTCCTGCTCCTGCTCTCTCTCTCTCTTTCTCTCTCAGGCTGGTATAATCGGCTCTATATAAACTTCATTCTCCGGAGACACATCTTCTTTTTCATGCTACAGACCTATTTTCCCACAATGCTAATGGTCATGCTCTCCTGGGTCTCCCTCTGGATTGACAGGAGGGTAGTCCCTGCGCGCGTCTCTCTAGGTACACTCAAATCCCGCCCCAATCACCTCAAGCAATATAGCACATATTTACATTGTCTTACAGACATTTCAAAACCATTCTATGGTTTGAAGACCATGTGCTTTCAATTGGTAGTATTGAAAGATATGCAGTGACCTGTGCAAAGTAGTTAGTCTCTCATCGAGTTCTGGGTTGATGAAATGTGACTCTCCTGGACCTGGGCTTTCCAAATTACAGCAGATTCCTTGCCCTAATTCTCAAATTGGCACACGCAAAGTGTGCATTTGCACGTGTCTGCAAAGTCTGAGGGCTAAGGATGTCACACGTAATATTTTGCTCCGAAAGCGTGCTCACAAGCACCCCCGAGCAGCCCTTGAGTTGCCATTTGGCATATGCAAATAGGACTTCTGCATATAGTAACATGCTGTCAGGGTGGACACTGTTGCGCTTTGTCCAAGTTAGTAGACCAATCAAAGCAGAGAAGAGGCCTTCAAGCAGGAATGTGCTGGTTAGAGTTGACATTGTCTGACCCCTTGTGAACTTTCTATTTCACTGGAAAATGAATTTACAGTGAATTAAATATCTACCGTTAAAAAATGTATATTTGCTAACTTACTGTACCTCTGCCTCTGACAGTGGCAATTATGCCTAGTAGTGCAATCTGATGAACAGGAAGTTGCAAATTGGACTGCTTCCTCTCAACTGTGATTGGTCACCTGAATTGAGCCATTCATGTTTCAATAAGCAAACTCCTGTCTGCTTGGCATACATGAAGCTATTCTTTGTTTTCTTTATTTGAATTAAGGGAATCATGAAGTGGTTGACTATTAGCATGCAACGGAATTTGTGAAGAAAAAAATTAAGGCTAATGTTAGCTAAGAGGCTTTTTGTTTCAGGGGAGCAACACAGGTCCTAAGTTTTGTGGACAATAGGGAAGTGGTGGTATGATATGATGAAGCTGTATCTTTCCATTAAAAACTCTTAAATTTTGCAGCGAAACTGAAGGCCAAACTTACAGCCCTGTCTAGGGCTCAAAATAGTTTTCATGAAATGTGGTAAAAATCACACTGCTTTAGCCGTAGGATGCTGTATGTTGACCTGGAATTCATAGTGTTTTTCCGTGTGCATGTGCTTATCACGCAAGGTGCGTGTATATCTGTGTGTGGACGTGTGTGCATGCATATGTGTGTGTGTGTGTGTGTGTGTGTGTGTGTGCACTAGTGAGCACATGCCTGTGTTTGAGGATGTTTGTGCGTGAATGTCTATACTACTTTGAGTATGACTCTGCTTTCTAAATGCACATGTGTATTATTTTGGGTATGTTTGCGTGATTTATATCTCTGTGTGCTTGTGTTTCCATGTGGGTGTGTGCGAATGAATTTCCTGTGCAGGCATCACCACGGTGCTCACCATGTCCACCATCATCACCGATGTGTCAGCTTCAATGCCCCAGGTGTCGTACGTCAAGGCGGTGGATATATACCTGTGGACCAGCTTCCTCTTCGTATTCCTCTCCGTCATCGAGTACGCCGCCGTCAACTACTTCACCACCATCGAGGAGATGAAGAGGCTCAAGAAGGGAAAGGTCAGCATGAGTTTGTGGGTTATGGGTTCAGAGGTCGCGAGGCAGGAAGCTGCCGGACTAGAAATGCAGATTCTCTGTAGTATCAATGTATCATTTGCTATGTGTGGCGTGGCACAGATCTCGCCATAATTGCTACACCATCTCCACATCATAACATACTTTTGGCCTATACTGTGTCTCCCTCTGCTGTCCAATAAGAGAACTCACTGAAATAGTCCATTGGAAAACTGTATTTTGGACATGAAAGCCAGGGCACTATCTCTGAGGAGAATGAGTGGTTCTGATTCATATTAACCTTGAAATCCTGCAAAATACTTTGGAGTTAGTTCACAGAAATTTATGCAACATAATGCACTCAATCACACGAACAAATCATCAGTAAATTCATACGCGTACAATTCTGCTGTACAAGAACCACACTGCTTTGCCAATGAGTCTGTGGAAAGTACTTAGTATGGATTTTTCATGTCTTGAGTTCAGTTTCTGAGTTCCACAGAAGGACGAGCTGGTCCTCATAGTTAAACTAATGCAATATCTTGACAGCATAGCATACGATGGCATCCCAGAAGATTCTGTTGTTGCAATTGCTTAACAGTTTTCGCATGCCCCATATACTCAGCACAAATTCCATCAACAGCTTGTTAAGATTAGTGAAGAAGAGATTGACAGGCTTGCTCAGAGCCCTGACTTCTCAGTTCAAGCTCATCGAACACCACTGGAGTCATCTGAAAAGGCAACTTTCAGACATCTAGTGGAAAGTCTTGGAGAGTACAGGCTGTTATAGGAGTGAAAGGATGGCTACTCCTGGAGTTCATAGATTGACAGAGTTGCAAAAACTCCAGAATAGGAGCCATTTAGTTTCCATCACCTGAAACTGAGCTGTTTCACTCAGTGGAAATAGTGGGATTTTTTATTCTTTTTCCTGTATGGAAACTTATTAATTCTGGGGGGAAAAACTATGAACCAGTTGCCAATGGTATCAACAAGCCTAAGAGAGGAAATTTTTTGGCACGAGAAGTGAGAAAATGGGGAAAAAAAATGAGCAATGAACAGGAGTAGTGTGATACATTTCATTCTGGTTTTTAAAAGCACTCTTCTTTATTTTAGGCAGTTTCTCTCAGTGTGAAACTCGGACCCCTTTACATGGGGTTTTCTCTTCCTTCATTTTGGCCTTCAAATCAGTAGTTCACTTTATGGTAATTTTATGTCTATTTCACAATCATTTGTAAGAGAACTTATACAAGCACACAACGCTTATGCAACTACTTAAGCTCAACAGCTGAAAAATTGAAGCGTTCCTTCCAGTCTATGGGGCTGTCTCATGGCAAGGTAAAGTAAAAAAAATTCCAATTATACTGGAGTACACTTCAACTAATGTATATCTTCTTGGTAGGTCTTTTTAGGGGGTTAGAATACAATTTTACTGGTGACCTATCAACATAAGAAGCTTTTGTGCAGTAATCCATGCTAACTTCTGCGAACTGTATGCGTTCCGATCACCGATTGCGGGTAATGCACAGGCTTTGGATAAGAAATTCATACAACCTCTTTAAAAAATCCAAACTCACCTTTTATGGTGCTAGCAGGCTAAAATAAATGCTTGCTAGTTTTTGTATCTCAATTTTTATGAGGAATGGTGGACAAAACATGGAAGTGGCTTAATGGAAGCTTATCACTATAAATGTTAGTCACTGTCATCGAGCTGTAACTGAGGCTTGGTGACAGTTGGATGGATGCTGAAATACATTTTGTGATTCGCTTCTCATGGGACGACCTGTAACATTATTCTGATATTGCCGAACTTGGTGAGCTATATCGTACCAGCCACAGTAAAGTATTGGACAAGCTTGTATTTAATTGAGTTTCACCAGAAACGAAAATAATGTTTATCCCTATCACCAATCACAATTAATTACAACAGGTAAGAGTTACCTCACAAATAAATGATGATGATGTTGGTTTCCATTCGTTAGATGGACTTTGATAGCCCATATTTTACAAAACCCAAAACCAGTGAAGTTGGCACGCCATGTAAATCGTAAATAAAAACAGAATACAATGATTTGCAAATCCTTTTCAACCTATATTCAATTGAATACACTGCAAAGACAAGTTACTTAATGTTCGAACAGGTAAACTTTGTAATCTTTTGCAAATATTAGCTCATTTGGAATTTGATGCCTGCAACATGTTTCAAAAAAGCTGGCACAAGTAGCAAAAAAGACTGAGAGAGTTGAGGAATGCTCATCAAACACTTATTTGGAACATCCCACAGGTGAACGGGCTAATTGGAAACAGGTGGGTGCCATGATTGGGTATAAAAGCAGCTTCCCTGAAATGCTCAGTCATTCACAAACAAGGATGGGGCGAGGGTCACCACTTAGTGAACAAATGCGTGAGCTGATTGTCGAACAGTTTAAAAACAACATTCCTCTACGAGCTATTGCAAGAAATTTAGGGATTTCATCATCTACGGTCCGTAATATCGTGAAAAGGTTCAGAGAATCTGGAGAAATCACTGCACGTAAGCGACAAGGCCGAAAACCAACATTGAATGCCCGTGACCTTCGATCCCTCAGGCGGTACTGCATCAAAAACCGACATCAGTGTGTAAAGGACATCACCACATGGGCTCAGGAACACTTCAGAAAACCACTGTCAGTAACTACAGTTCGTCACTACATCTGCAAGTGCAAGTTAAAAGTCTACAATGCAAAGTGAAAGCCATTTATCAACAGCAACCAGAAACGCCGCTGGCTTCGCTGGGCCCAAGCTCATCTAAGATGGACTGATGCAAAGTGGAAAAGTGTTCTGTGGTCTGACGAGTCCACATTTCAAATTGTTTTTGGGAACTGTGGACGTTGTGTCCTCCGGACCAATGAGGAAAAGAACCATCCGGACTGTAGGCGCAAAGTTCAAAAGCCAGCATCTGTGATGGTATGGGGGTGTATTAGTGCCCAAGGCATGGGCAACTTACACATATGTGAAGGCACCATTAATGCTGAAAGGTGCATACAGGTTTTGGAGCAACATATGTTGCCATCCAAGCAACGTCTTCTTCATGGACGCCCCTGCTTATTTCAGCAAGACAATGCCAAGCCACATTCTGCACGTGTTACAACAGCATGGCTCTGTAGTAAAAGAGTGCGGGTACTAGACTGGCCTGCCTGTAGTCCAGACCTGTCTCCCATTGAAAATGTGTGGCGCATTATGAAGCGTAAAATACGACAACGGAGCCTCCGGACTGTTGAACAACTTAAGCTGTACATCAAGCAAGAATGGGAAAGAGTTCCACCTGAAAAGCTTTAAAAATTGGTCCCCTCAGTTCCCAAACGTTTACTGAGTGTTGTGAAAAGGAAAGGCGATGTAACACAGTGGTAAAAAGGCTCCTGTGTCAACTTTTTTGCAATGTGTTGCTGCCTTTAAATTCTAAGTTAATGATTATTTGCAAAAAAAAAGTTTCTCAGTTTAAACATTAAACATCTTGTCTTTGCAGTGTATTCAATTGAATATAAGTCGAAAAGGATTTGCAAATCATTGTATTCTGTTTTTATCTACGATTTACATAACGTGCCAACTTCACTGGTATTGGGTTTTGTAGTTCTTTCTGGATCAGCAGTAAACCTATGCAGTTTGTGGCCACAGGCACAGCAAACCATCATATTAACAAATTTTGTGTACATGTCTTTAAAATTATGAACCCATTCAAGTATGAACTCATTCAATTTGAGGCAGTGCCTTGATGCAATGGAAACAAAATGGCTCCATGATCAGGAGCCCTCACGTCGCAATTCTTTATCCGGGAATACTAGCAACTCCATATTTAACCCAGTGATGTAGGAATGAGATTTTCGATGAGCAGGTGTCCTTATACTTTCAGCCATGTTGGGCATGAATAAATTGACATGTTGGATATTCTTTGGGATATATTGAATATAAAAACACAATCTTGGCAGACACTGTGTGTTTTTGAGGGAAACTGCAGGCATCCACTCATTCCGAGATCAGCTGTTTGCAAACAAAAAACGGCTGCTAAAAATTTGACCTTCTGAACTGGGATGTAAAATTAACTCCCCTTAAGTGTATTTTATTCCTTACCCACACTTGCCAAGACTTCATTCAAGAAAATATGAATAAAACCGAGAAGTACTTCCAGCAGCAGCCAGCAGCACAATGCTAAAGTCTCACCCCCAGTGCACAGCGACCCCTCACACCTCCGGCTCTGCACCCCTCAACCTTGATGAACTGCTAACTGAGTTTGCCGATGATATGCTGGATGGCGAGATAGAGCTGGACTCCGCCATGAATGGAGACGACCTTGTTGTGATTCTGAATTTGCTCATGTTCTGTTTTGCCCTTGACCACGTTCATGCCTTGTTTATTCACACTGACTTTTGTGTATTTTGATATTTGCCATGTCTGACTATTCTTAGAATTATGTATTGGGTTCTGTTTGTATTGGTTTATTCTTGTATTTCTTTAGTATGTACTTTTCCATGTTTTGCATTTTGCCATAGTTACATTCCGGTTCATGTTTTCCATTATGCATTGCACTTTGTCTCCCCCGTCTGGTCTTTTCTCTTGTCATTGCACACAGCCCCAGTCCTGCGTGTTACTCTTCGGGTGATTTATTTGATTCTGGATTTCAACCTTCCTTCCATTCTCGTTTGCTTATTTCGCCTTACTTTTCTATCTTACTAACCATACTAACAGTTTGTTATTTTTTCTAGAAGTTACTAACACCAACTAACATTGTATATAATACTAACTTACTAACCAGCACCAAGATTGTATAGTTTCACTTACTAATTGATTAACACGCTCTCAGCACTCGCCCTGTTCTAGTCTCCGTCTCTTGTCTCTCCCTGATTTCCTTGCATTTTCTGTGGAAGCTCCACATCTGATCATGCTGTCCTTTCTCTAATTATCTATGCACGTTAGAACTCCTTAACTGGAGCTGTATGTCTTTGTATTGGTTTGTCCCGTGATCCCTGTCTGCGTTTTGGCTTCTGCCAAATTGCATGTGATTAGGTTCTCCCTCATGTGCTGCTCCCTTGTAATCAGTCTGACTGTTGGCACCTCTGTCTCTTACCATGTGATCTCCCTGGAAATGTATATTAGGTGTCTTTTCACAGTTAGTCTTTGTCAGATCGTTTTCCTCAGTCTTCTTGTGCCATGCTTCATTCGCCTTGATCACTCAGTGTTTATCTTTCTGACTGGATTTCCCGACCTTTCGATTTTTTGCCTTTGTGATTTTGGATTATTGTTGCATCTGTGTGTTTTGACTTTTTCTGCCCGACCACGAGATCTGTTTGCCGCCCTGGTTACGATTCGGATTACTCCCATTGGATTCTGGTTTTGCTTCTTTGACATACCTGTACCGCTGAACCAGACCCATTTCTGTCCGACTACGATTATTGTGATTGCTGCCCTGGTTTTCAACTCTATTTTTGCCCAACTGGATTGATTTTTGGAGTGTGGACATTGTACATTTGCCTTCAGCCCTGCGGGGTTCCTCCCCCTTTATTAATAAAGCAAGTTCTACTGCATTGCCTGGTTCTCGCGACTGGTTCCTGATCGCACCCTCAGACCTCCTCCTGCGGCTGTTGGTGATGATCGACAGCTAGGGGGCCAACCTCTGGAGTCTCCCATTTTTGTAACACTCACTTGGGGAGAGGGCTTGAGGGAGCATTGCACCTGGCCCACGACATAGCTCGTATCTTTTTTTTTTTTGTAGAGTTTCAAGTTTTGTAAGATGACTGGGGGAAATGCTGCACCATATGACATTTCAGTAGTTGATATGCGGCTCAAACAGGGTCTTGTAGAGGGTTAGGAGAGCAGATAGTGGGAGGAAATATCTTAATTTGAAGAATAGTCCAACGTATTCAGATATCAAATGTTCATGTGACATCTGAAGTCCAGTGACTCATCAATGAAGACCCCCAGGAACTTTGAGGAACTTACCCTTTCTAACTCCTTGTCATTTATTTTGAGACGGATATTATCTGTATGCATTACATTCATATTTGCTGGAAATACAATATTTGTCTAACTGATGTTGAGAGTATTTGTTGCTCTTGAACTAGTTATCAACTTTCTGTAATTCTGCATTAAGTAGATCAAATACTTTTGAGAGAGGAGGTAGAACAGGTATGGGATGATAATTGCTGAAATTGTTTTTATCACCAGATTTGAATATTAGTACAATATTGGTGATTTTAGTCATTTTTGGCACAACAGCATGGGGTAATGATAGGTCGATGCAATGTGCTAGCAGTTTTACAATTATATGTACAACAGCTATCAGAATTTTACTGCAAATTCCTTCAACGCCAGTTGTGCGAGAGCTCTTCAGATTTGTAATTATTACCTGCGTCACCGAAGGCAGCAGGTCTAGGAATGGCTTTTTCACTTCTGGACCCGAACTCTGAAAAATGCTCGGAGGGCAAAAATCTCTTGGGAGAGCGCCAAACTCATCAAATAGAGCGGGTGAAATTTTGTCGTCCATTGTCTTTTTGGCCGTCCGTCCGAAGTAATGACGTTATCAAGATAACTCAAAAAATAATTGGCCCAGGAAGTTGAAATTTGGTATGATGATGTATCTTGACCCAAGGCCGATCGCTATTGAAAATGGGCGCGCTGTGTCAAAATCCAAGATGGTCGCTGCCGTTTTTGTAAAAACGTTATCAAGAGAAAGCAAAAAAGAAGTGTCCTAGGAAGTTATAATTTGGTATGCTGATGTAGTATCCTCACCTAAGACAGTTTGCTATTGAAAACGGGCGTACTTCGTCAAAATCCAAGATGGCCACCGCAGTATTTGGAAAAACAATGTTCTCGAGATATCGAGTAGGAAGTTATAATTTTGAATGCTGATAATCTTGACCTAAGGCAGGTCGCTGTTGAAAATGGCCGCGCTGTATCAAAATCTAAGATTGCCGCCACCATTTTTGTAAAAGCAAAGTTATCGAGATAACGCAAAAAATGTGTCGTAGGAAGTTCTGATTTGGTATGCTGATGTATCTTGACCTAAGGCAGGTCGCTATAGAGAATGGGCACGCTGCGTCAAAATCCAAGATGTCCGCCGCCGTTTTTGTAAAAATGACATTATCATGGTAATGCAAAAAATAAGTGTCGTGGGACGTTATAAATTGGTTTGCTGATGTGTCTTGATCTAAGACAGGTGGCTACTGAAAATCGGTGTGCTGCATCAAAAGCCTAGATGGCCACCACTATGGATCTGCCAGAACAGCGTCATCGCAATGACTCCAAAAATAAGTGGCCTGAAACTTTTAATTTGGTATGGTGGTGCATATTGACCTATTGCATGGGCGGCACGGTGGCATGGTGGTTACCACTACTGCCTCACAGCAAGAAGGTCCTGGGTTCGAATCCGGCCTGGGGCCTTTCTGTGTGGAGTTTGCATGTTCTCCCCGTGTTCGCGTGGGTTTCCTCCGGGTACTCCGGTTTCCCCCACCCACAAAACATGCAATATAGGAACCCTCCCTCCCTCCTGTATGGCTCTGTGTGAATGTTTGGTGGTCGGAGGGGCCGTAGGCGCATACTGTCAGCCTGCCCCAGGGCAGCTGTGGCTACAAAAATGTAGTTTACCACCATCAGAGCGTGAATGTGTGAGTGAATGAATAATGCCTCCATTGTAAAGCGTCTTTGAGTGTCCAAAAAAGCGCTATATAAATTGATGCATTATTATTATTATAACTGAAATACTGCTAAGTTGTGCAGTCAGTTGTGCAGTCAATCAATGGTCTGACCAGAGAATCAATGAGTTGGTATGTGCCTGGTACCCCATGTGCTTATAAGCACACCTTAAAGTGAAAAGGGACGAGATTTCCTTGCTACTTCAGTATAGTGGATATCACTATAGCACATTTTCATACCGTTAGTCCGGTCTCTCATTTCTAGAACCCGGGTACACATAAGGTAAATTGACCCTTCGACAGCATTGCAAGGAGTCATAAGATTTATTTTTATTTTTATTCAACCCCTGTTGATGATGTCTTTCCCAGTAAGCTTTTGTTCTATTAGAAGGTCCTGGAGACCATCAAAGTCCTATAGAACAGGTTTTTCAGCTAGCGTGTTCTATAGGAAGGTCTTATGTAACAGCAATAATCTTATAGGACTCTTTTCCATAGAGGTGCTCGATAGGTTTCTGGCATAGATATATATATATATTTAGAACACTAGATTGCTGATGATGTCGTATTTACATTATCTAAAGTGAAGCAACCGGCCGCCATATTGATACATTCAACTTCTTCATATAAATGAATGGTTTCCTATGAGGCCAATTTCAAATAAGTCGAGATAAGCATTAAAACGAGCTAGCTTGGTACCCTTAACGTCACGGGGACTGCACTGACTTAGCAGTTAATAAAATTAACAAGGTGGCTAACAAGCTAGCTTCTAGTAATTGACATCCAACGACAATATTTCTTACCTGCATAATATTTAAAACAGTGGACAAGTCACTTTGTCTGTTTGTGGGCTAGAGTTCCAAAAGACAAGGAGGGGAGAAAGGCTTGACTGTTAGAAATGTGGAGAAAAAAACTTTCTCTATCCCCTCGATCCGTGCTGTGCAGCGATCATTTTTGAGAGCAGTGGGCAAAGATGAAGCTTAGTAAAGAAGTAGCCAGAGTTAGCGCTGGCATTAATAAAGCTGGCATTAGCCATATGATTCAATATAAACAATTTGGTTGATGGAAAATGTGCTCAATCAGGGTACAATGAAGTGAGGAAACCAGAGAGTAATTTGATAATGTATACGGACATTCATCAACGTTTCTTATAACAATGAAAATGTCCAAGCAATTATCTTATCAGATGGAAATTAAAAGCCTCGGTCACATTAACTTAACTTTTTTGCTTACACTTTAACGTTGACACCGAGTCACATTTCGATCTTCGCTTTGGAAAGTGTGCCGCTTTCCATCCTCCGAAAAGCACATATTTAGGGAGAAAAAATGTTGCTCTGCACAGTGATACCAAAATAACACCGACTCGCACGCAAGTGTTTTTGAAAATGTAATTTTAAAGTTGGCAAAAATGAATGGGAGTCTATGAGCGAATTTTACTTTCAGGTATATAGGCTCTTAGAACAGATGCTTCACTTGAGCATACCCTATCAGCAATCTAGTATTTTATATATATAAATATATAAATCTTTGGTTCCTAGCAAATTCCTATAGAACACACAGAAAATCCGATAGAACATGCTGTTCTACTAAAATGTTCTATAGAGTTCCATTGATGTTCGATAGAGTTCTATAGAATTCCAGAGAAGTTGTATAGAACATTTTTTGCAGGGACGCCAAAATCCTTTCCTGTTTATCTTTGCCATATGGCTGCATCTATCTATCATCATCATTGTCGTCATCAGCATCATAACAATTCACCATCACTCAATCAATGCTAATTTTATTCACCAAAGCATACTTCTACATAACACCCGCGCAGCGACGCAGGTTCTATGACTTCTCACTTGTTTTACGAAGTTCTGTAGTTACGGTAGTTTCAATGAAAACAGATTGCAGATCAATTCCAGAGAGGTAGTGTTTCAAAGAGTCCGACAATGATTGGGTAATTTTTTTGGCAAGGTCTTTGCCAATGGAGACAAAATACTTGTTTAATTTGTCGGCGAGATCAGTTAGTTTACCATTTACAGGGTCAGGGAGCACCGATGATTTCTAGCCCCTGTTGAGGACTTTGTTTAGTATTGACCACATTCTTTTGAAAACACCCATGGCTGCATTTTTATTTTCTGTATAATTGCATTTGCTCTTTCTTACTATGTGGGTGAGCTTATTTCTATAGGTATTGTATTTGTTTTTATGATTGTCACTGTCACCGGACACCAACAAGTCAGTTGCCTGTCTGAGAATGGAAAACAGCCCTGTCACTGACCGTTCCCATTGCAGCCACGAATGACCACTGAAGCTCAAAAGCGCCACATTCAGTAACAACAAGCATTTGACAGATTCCGGACGACAAACTAAACTGGTTGTGAGAGGAGGGCTCTTGATGCTTTTTGTTGGCTTTATGTAACCTACTGAGTACACCAAAAAAAAAACAAGACAAGCATCACTGTCGACATCAAAACAGCTGAATGTTTGTTATTACTGAAGTGCTCAGGGATTAGAATACCACATTATGTACTTTAACTACACTCGTATCTCACTGGAAAAGCAACAAAAATCGATTGATTCTTCAATTCGCCGCAAATACAGTACATACCTCACCCATGCAATTTTAAGAGATCTGAGTATGCTATTTTCAAATAAATAAACCAATCAAATTATTTGAAAACCCTTGTATTCTGTTTTCATTTACATTTTACACAATGTTCCAACTTTTTTGGAAATGGATTGTACTTTTGCGAAGCTATTACAGGTAAAGGATTTGGCATCACACCTTAGGAACGATTTAAAGATACTTTATTTCTAAGTAACACATATGTATTCTCCCCAAGTGAGTGTTACAAAAATGGGAGACTCCAGAAGTTGGCCCCCTAGCTGTCGATCAGCACCAACAGCTGCAGGAGGAGGTCGTCTCCATTCATGGCGGAGTCCAGCTCCATCTCGCCATCCAGCATATCATCGGCAAACTCAGTTAGCAGTTCATCAAGGTTGAGGGGTGCAGAGCCGGGTCGCTGTGTGAGGGGTCGCTGTGCACTGGCGGTGAGACTTTAGCATCGTGCTGCTGCTGGAAGTACAGAGAGGCTCGTTACGACAGCCTCACCCACACAAGCACGTCTGCCTCAGGACCAAACTACTTTACATAATGACTACAACTGCCAATTCAGCCCAATCACGCTCCCCATTTTCCATCCAATCGTTTCATTGCTATGCCACTTTTACCTATGCACTACAATAAGGTCTAGAGGCATTTAGACAGGGAAATTTCAATGAAGGTATTCAAAGAAGTTCAATACAAGACTCAAGAACATCAACCTGAGTGGACAGTCAGCGCTGTAAATATAGAGCATTTGCATCCATAAATTTATACCCTGTTAAATTGTTACAATGCCAAAAATTATGAAACTCGGAGATGTATGCTATTTTCACTCTCTGGTATTGTTGCAAAAACCCCAAAGCTTTCACTTTCAAAACACAAACTGGCGAGCTGTGGGCGACAACTCTACAAACCAAAACAGGCAGACACAGGAGTGAGACATATTCAGATAAGTGCCTGCTAACACAGGTCAAGACCACTTTCAGCAGTGCCATACAGCATCCATCGTTTTGATTTTCACTCCAACCCACGCACATCTCATTCAACGGCATTCCAGAGCCTCTTAAGCTGGTATTTAGCAGAACAAAAGGTGATAATTTGAAGCATAAATAAACCGTGTCAGGGCAGCGAGTCCCTAGGAACAGAACAGGGCAGCCCTAAGCCCTTATTTTAAGGGTACTGGGGAGTCTGGGCTGCTTTGTGGGAGACTTTACCTTTGCAAAGCAGCAGGAGGGTCTTGGGCAAGAATGTGCAGTGGCTCGGTGCTGGTGGAGCTCTGCTCTGCTGTACTGGGGCTTCTGTTAATGTTCTGTAGCATCATCTCCTGGAAGGTCTTCGCCCTCTCCAACTCAACCAGAGACTCCGTCTTCCCATTCACAGCACCATTCTGCAGCAGACGGACCAAAATTCACATTTATTCAGCCCTGATCCTGGACATCTACCATACTTCAACTCCACAAGAGAACATCTCAGTCAAGCTAGAGCATGGCTGCCTATGCCTTCTCAAAGAGATCTACAGTCCTTTCAGTTTCCACCCTAACCTTAATTTGAGGTGCCTGATTTGACTAAATAGCTGCATGAGGAGAACTCCAGCAGATGAAGTCAGATTGTCCTGAACAGACTGAAGACCCACAGGACAGTAGATCTCCAAGCACAGGGTTTGGCAGGTTTAAATCAGGCTGACTTCAGCATTGAATATAGAAATAACACACAGCTGCTGCTCACCTCTGTAGTGCTGGGAGTAGCTGGCTTCTCTTTTCTGGCACCAGTATTACGGCCACTGTCTGCTCCTGTAAATATGCACAGTCCCTATGAACAATCAACTGCAGGAAAACGTGAGCAAAAACCTAACACATGGGAATCATGTCCGAGGGCCAGAAATGTGAAGTCCCACTGTGTATTTTTTCCACATAATTTCACCAATTAGATCCACCTCCGGGTTATTTAACAAATAGTGGGGAGGACTTATGCAGTCTGTGGCTGCACCTCATGCCTCTGGCTACCACACCTAACTGAAGTACATCAAGGAGCAGCTCATGAGAAACTAACCCCGAGGGGGGAAAGGGCAGAGGACACACAGAGGATGAAGGCTCACCAGTGGCCATGTTCTTGTTGATGCGCAGTATCCTCCTCTTGAACGGAGCAGAGAGAGGAGCTGGCAACTCCTCAGCCTTCACCTCCTGCACCGTGGTCTGCATTCGAGCCGCCTTCTCCTTCCGGATCTCTTCCAGGGTCTTAACCCGGATCTCGCCGGGGTGCCTGGCAGCCTTTTTGCAAGGGACCTCCCACTCGGGAGGCCCCTCTTTCCTCCCCATGAGCTCCTCCTCCTCGTTGTCTCTGGACAGCTTCATCTTTCTCTCTAGCTGGAGCTTGGGGGTCTTCACAAGGACAGCCCCGAGAGGTGTAGCGCTCGACTTTGTGGGGCTGGGGCCCTTAGTTCCACACCAGTCGGCCTCGTGTAATTGGGCCTGTGCCAGGGACCTGGCCGCCTCCTCCTTTCGAATCTCATCCAGAGATTTGCTTCGGATCTCACCCTGCACCTCCTCCCATGCTGGTGCTGAGAAATTCACAGAGGGCTCAGTCTCACATTCCCAAAGACATTCTTACAACTAACCACAGCCATATTGCATCAGCCTTTATAGCCAAGACAAGACCCTTTGGGTCTAACAGACTCTGTGTATTATTCCACTTAATGCATGTGCAGGTGAGACTACATCATCACCAACAAAAATGTAAAAAAATGCACTATGCCGTTAATTTTAGACTGTATTACCCAGTGCCAGCACACACCAATGTATACCCAGCTGCATATTGACCAAATGCTAGGACTTTTCTAGAATGCACACGTCCAATCAAGTGCAGACACGGCGCTCGGCATACGCTTATCACGCACTGCGCGTAGGGCACCAACTGCCTGGGGGGGCACCAAAAAAATCAAGCGCATAAAAAAATCATAATAATAACAGTATTTAATATTTAAAATAAAAGTTTGTAAAGCATGTTAATAAATATAAGTAATACAAAAATAACGAAGGCTTAGTTACGGTAAAAAAAGATTAATCTCCTGCGCGGCCCTCTCATCGGTTTACCTTTGGTGCCCCCTCCCCCATTCCCTAGTAGTTTGCTCCATTATGCTTCAATCGTAAATTTAGCAGAAGTTTATTCCGGAGATCTGGACATGTCATCGAAATCGAAAAGGCATCAAGAGTCGGGGGCGGAAAAGAAAAAAACTGCGAGATGATGCTCGCGTGTCACTTGCAGGTAAGACAATGTTTTAATTAACAATGATTTATTTTGTAACAGCTACGTTTACATGACCACAATAATCCGATAACTGGGAATAATCGGGTAATGGCAATAATCTGATTTGACGCGTTTTCATGTACTTCAGTCATGTGATAATCGGAAAAACCTGGTTTATATGGTTCAGTCAATAGTTCGATTTCTTTCCAAGTAGGCCTACATGACGTAAAACTCTTGGTCTCAGCATAGGCCTTCCTCCACTCCTACCAAAAACCCGTGCTTGCTGGATGTGCGTTAGGAGTAAGGACTGGTGGGAGAGAGTGGTGCTCAATGAATTTTTTAGATGCAAAATGGAGAGAGAATTACAGGATGTCTCGGGGAGCATTCGTGAAACTGTGTGATCAGATGAAGGATGTCATGAGCCCAGAAGAGATGACCGCTGTACCTCAAGAAATGCGAGTGGCGATTGCGTTATATTAGCTCGCTAGCTGCGGAGAGTGTAGGCTGATAGCGAATCAGTTTGGTGTCCATAAAGCGTCTCTAGTTAGCTACATCCGTTTTTCTATTTGTACACATTCGCTGATATATCCCTGTCAGTTTCCTCTGCTGAGCGAAGCGTCTCCAAACTTAAACTCATTAAAACATACCTGCGCTCATCAATGGGCCAGGAGCGTTTAAGTGGTCTGGCTGTCATCAGCATCAATGGGGAAATTGCTCAGAAACTGTCATATGATGACCTGATAGCTGATTTCGCAGCCCGAAAATGCAGACGTGTGCCTCTGTAGGGCCTCTAACAACTGGTGCTTGCATTTTAAAATATGCTTTTAAAGTTCCTTACTCAGAACTGTGATAACAGTTAAAAACATGTTTATTTGTTAATAGTCATGGCATTTTTTTTAAATTTAGATTATTTATTTTTATTTGAGTATATGATGCCATTGTTAGTGTTTTATAAAGACTTAATTATTGTTATTCATCTCATAATAATAAAATTAATAATAATAATTATGTTATTAATGTTATTATTTATCTCTATCTCAACTTATTTTGTAAAATAAAGCAAAACTGACAAATACTCAGATATTGTTCATTTCTGTCAGGGATGGGGTTGGGTGGGTGGGTATGTGGGGGGGCACCACAAAGCATTTATGCTTAGGGCACAAAAATGGCTAGCGCCGGCCCTGATCAAGTGTCTACCTTGGGTGAGGGTAAAGCGCAGGGGCTTTACAGAAGACCTTCCTTTCTCCTTATACTCGCTGAAGCCCTTGTTGCACTGCCTTGAGTAAGACATCAATCCAGAGCCCTGGTATGGCCAGGCAGCAGTCTGACCTAAATGAGGTTAGCAAGTGTTTGCATGGCTCCTCAATTCACCACCATTTCATTCTTACCACATCACAGAGGTACAGGGGTTCGGAGTCCCCAAACAACAAACGCAGAAAGTTAAGCACAAACACACAAAACTGAAGAACAGAGGGCAAGCCTTTTTATCACTGTCTGATAAAAACCGATGGTAAAATGACTTGCGGTTAGTTAGAGGTGATGACATACAACTCGTCGAGCTAATGCTGCTCATTGGCATTACTTTCTGTGAAGAATATTTCCACTGCATTAGCAACATTTTACCTTTATTATTATTGTGATTTTGTTTTTATTATTATTATAAGAATAGTAAAATTTTTAATTTATTGTAGGACTGAATAATTAATCACAATTGCTAATACATTTCAAAAGTTGCAATAATTGGTCACGCGTGGTTACCCGTGAACACACACTTACCCTTACATGACATTGTGGCGAGAGCAGCAGTCTTCAAAATATTTCGCTGAATATCTACGTCTACACGAAAACGTGAAACCGACTACAAACGAGTATTCTCCGAGGTAGCCACAGGCAGCGATAAGTTAAACATATTTATGCAGGTCAATAGAAAATCACGCAACGCAACAGCGGGTTTGCGCAAAATGAGCTGGACGTCATTGTTTTCTGACAGCTCCGTTTCACATGTTCGCAAGATGAGCAGAAACTATAATTTAAAAAAAAACTCCACAAGGCGTTTTTAAAATCTCTTTTTTGTGACCCTATTGAAACAACTTGGAGTTACTGAAATATTTCCAGAGTGCCACAGAGATTTGTTCTTTTTTATGCATTTCTGCACTTTAGCATGTGTGATTTGCTGCTGACAGGAGATCAGTTAAAACTCATTTTTCATATTTACATGAGGCCTGTCTTTTCACAGTGCTTTGTTGTTCCTTTCTCAGATTTCACTGAAAACTTAAGTCATGATAATGAATACATGTCTCCTTGGCCCACAGTGAAATCAGTCAGTCAATGCACTTCTGTGGTTGAAGGTTTTATTTTTGCTATTCAAAGGTAAAATATGGGTCATTCATATCAATTGCATTAGTTATATCATCTCATCGTAACACCTGGTCTACTCACAGTAAAATGCTGATTGTTAACAGGATTTTTCTGTTTATTGCTTGTGATTAGAGAATAACACAGAAGATAATTAATATCTCAAATAAATTTCATGCTAAATTGCAATATTGGTCCAAAAAACTCGCAGTCAGATTATTTTTCCAAAATCGCTCAGCCCTGATTTATTTAAGTCTATTTCTTTATTTTCATGGTTAATTACACTTCCAGTTCACTATGGACATACTGCGCCATCTGCAGGCACGGATTAAGAATGCAGAGGCCCCTGGGCACAAAATTGATCAGATTCCGCTCACTGCCGGCCAAACACGGGAACAACACCAGTCCTCCTGCTGGTGACCGGTAACCATCGCTAGCATTAATTTCTAATTAGCAGTTTATTCAAGTCAATAGGACAAATAATTAACTAGTTAGCATGCTAGTGTTTTTGGCCATTAAAGTAATAAGTTATAAGAATAACTGTTGTTGTATAAACTTTAAAAAATGTTTATTTAATGGAAAAAAGCGTTAGCAAGCTAGCGAGCTAATATCTAGCTAATATAGTAATTTATTCCATTGTCTTGAACAGACCGCCAAATAGAACCTAACGCATTTAGTTTCCCCAATAATACGACACTGATATTTATGGGATAAACAGGATCTCAAATATGTAAGCCTGAGATATCAAATTTATTCGACCCGAGCAGTCATTTTCGTTTCAAAAATTTTATTGCTCCAGCTCACTCAGTTGAGATCCTCTCGCTTCCTATGACGATGGATTTACGGAACCAACCTTCAGCGGAATATGAACAAGGGTGGACCATATTGTACGAGTAGTCTGATTAATAAATGTATTTATTTTTAACAGCCTTAGAGGTAGTGTTCTGTCTATGGACCAGTCACAGACGGGAGACGAGACATCGGCGCTGCTGGGATGAAGCTGAAGAGCTTGTCTGGTGAGAGAGAAAAAAGGCTCACCACTTCATCCCAGCCTTCCCCAGCGCTCTAGCAAGCCCTGACATTGTTGTTATTTAGCCATGCTGTTCAATCAATTAATTTCATTATTTTTTCAAAAAATAACTTTTTTATTGGTGTCAGCATATAACAAATATAGTGCAGTCACTCAAATATCACCATAGTTTTAAGATGATCAACATCCTATTGTAACAAAGAAAAAGAAAGACCAACCAATAAAACAGAGCAAAACACAACAGCAAGTCAAAACAAAACACAGGAAAAAAAAAACAGAACCAACCAAAACCCAACCAAAACAAACAAAACAAAAGCATGTGTGTGTGGGGGGAGCGGGGGGAACTTGTCAGGCAAACTGTTAAAATAAACCGCCGTGCCAAAGTGACCGTTTACAAAGGCATTCTGTATATAAAAGTAGGTAGCAGCAGAGAATAAATATAGGTCACTAACAGGCCAGAAATTATTCTGTAGGAGGAGCTGACATGTTGTTAAAATAAAAAATAAGTGATAAAATGACACCATAATACATGACACCTGTCATCTTAATAAATTTATGCTGGTGATTTGAGTGCTCCAGTTTCTTCTTTTGATTTAAACAATAAATGGTTTCCATTCTTTATAAAAGCTGTTAGTGGATCTCCTGAGAGAGAATTTTATATTTTCCAGGCTTTAAAGGACATTTCATCATTCAACCAGACTTGGAAAGGAGGGTGGCTTCGGAGATTTCCATGATTGCAATAACCGTCTTCTTGCTAGGAGTGTTGTAAAGGCAATTATATCTCTATTTTGTGCTGTGCAGTGTAAAGGTTCTGAAGGCACACCAAATATAGCTAACAGCGCGCAAGGTTGTAAAGGTATCTGTAATTCTGTGGACAACGTATCAAATGCAGAGAACCAGAATCATTGCAGTTGTGGACATGACCAGTACATGTGTGCAAGATGTGCCTGGGGCTCACCACAGCAGTCACATTTTGGATCAGACTCAGGATAATTAATTTTGTTTTAATGAAAAAAAAATTCCTGCTTGAAATTTTTAACAGCCTGTCTAGTCACTACATCCTGGTGCCTGACCTGAGTGATTGAAACAGCTAATATTATGGCTGAAATAGGTGGAAGTATTTGATATGTTTTGGGATTTGTAAACTGGTAACCTACCCACCACTGAGTCTCCCCCATCCGAAAAATCCGGTATTTTTTCTCAGTATGTTGTCTCGGTTTCTTTTTCTTCTTTATTTTTCTTTTTGCTTCTCCAACGTTTATTGAAGAAGTTTCAAGGTGCAAAAAGTAGAAAATGGTCACCACCAGATTCGACACCACCTGACCACCTGATTCACCTTCATCAGACGCAGCCAGCAAACCAACCATAATTTTTTTGCGTAACTTAGAGTTAATTGTTTCGTATTTTAACAGATATTTGCACACACACACGCGCAATTAATTTATCCGATTAGAAGTAAAAAAAAAAAGAAATAAAATAAAAATAAATAAAACAGTGGGTGCTTGGAGGCCCCCTAGAGGTGAGAGGTCCCTGTGCACCGGCCCACTCAGCCGGTAGTGAATCCATGCTTGCATATAGGAGTTTTTCCATGAGAATGGCTCAAATTAGACTCTGGCTTTTTCACATTTTTTACCAAAATGTATTATTTGTATGAATGCCCCACAGCATTAAGGACATATTCAACTATCAGAAAAACATTTTCCCCACCTCAGGCATTAGCTTTCTGTGATTATTGGCCATTATTTCAAGATGCGGGTACAGTTATTCTTCAACCCCGTTATGTACACCATGGAAGCTCATTGAATATGATCATAAAATGTATTTCTAAAGAAAGTAATATTTTTATATTAATCTGATGTCCCCCACACTAATTCAATAATTGCAAATACAAAAATGACATAAAATCTCACATTTTTGCTGCACTAAAGCCTGAAATGTGCCTATGAGTGAAAGAACTAAAGAAGAGGTCAGGGGAACACCAGATGCAGGAATCCAAAAGCGTTTATTGAAACACCAAACACTAAATGAGAAAGGTTGGCAACAAGCCAGAAATAAAACACTGTGCACATGCACTGAACCAATGGGAAAACTAAGGTACACTGTCCAACGCAGGGGGAAACAGAAATACACACTTCAAGAGTGGCTAAACTAGAAAAACAAAAACTGAACCTAACTAAACTGACGGACACACTGGGAGACATAGACAAGGGGCAGACAAGACGTGGGCGCAGCAGAACACAAGACACGGGAATCGCACAAAGGAAATACTCGGGAAAGCACAGGAGCTGAGATTTCACAGTGTAGCACATAGCAAATACAAAGTTCCGTCTGACGGTCCCTTCTCTCTTTCCCGCTGAAATACCCATGGGAGGCGGCAGGGACTCGGAACGCAATCTCGAATGGAAACAGAAACAAATGGGATTAATAAAACAATAACACGAGAACCGGGTTTACATTAATGAGTCGGGACAAGACACCGAGACAATCAATCAAACTAGACGGTTAAGATTGAGGTAATCTAAACGTGACGAGTAAAAAGCACCATGAGAGAAGCAAAGGAAAGCACAGCTTTAAACGCAGTTAATCAGGGAAAGCTTAGGAAGGAATTACAAAAGATAGAAACACTCGCACTCGCTAATGAGTTAATTAAGGTTAATACTACGTGACAAAATTAAGTGCTGGTTAGGTTAGTACAGGTTAGTAATTATCCTATCAGAGAACACATTCACTGAGAGTTGAGCGAAACACAGAATTAAGCACAAGAGGAAGCAATGAATGAAATACCACAGCCGATTCCGAATGAGGAAACATGATTGGACAACGAGACGCAGGCATGCTCAAGGCTGTCACACGACATCACTGGAGTTGGGCAAGAGAGAATCAATCGTCAGCCGGCGGGAATGACAGCTGAAAAATAAAGCGAGAGTAAGGCACAGGAGAAAAAGAACAAGCACAATGACAAAACAGCACACTTGAGGCAGAAACATAACAGAGCTCTTGTCATTTTTCATCAGAAATGTGGTTTAACTGAAGAATTTTCATCAAAATCAATGATCTTATGATAGCCCTCAACATTTTAGTCAGAAGTCAGCAAACATTTTTTTTTTTATTAAACTTTTTTTAAAAATAATGTATGAACATGTAGGTGTGACGGGGTTGAGACGAGGGTAACGGGGTTGAAGATGGTAACAGGGTTGAGGGACAAATACAACTTTACATAGAAATAGTTGCTTTTTACTCTCAAATTCACTGGATAGGATTTTCTATGAGCATTGTATTTCATTATGTAACCATAAGAAGGACAACAGATATAAATTGCAGTTGAATTGAGTTTTAATAACCTAAGTTAAAAACAACTACAACAACATATTATCTGTCAAACATTGAAAAGTGAATTGCTCAAATGTAACATAATGTGGAGTGTGTGTGTGTGTGTGTGTGTGTGTGTTCAGGCGTAAGAGCCAACCCTCATCTGGTCAAATATACTTTTAAAGGCTTCATGAGAAGTGTACTAAAAGGGACCTTGTGCCTGTTACAAACAATTAAACTTGTAAACTGTTGAACAGATAGTTATAATACCAATAATTATCAAACAGTAAATGATTTCAGTGTTTCTGTGTCCGTGTCAGTGTCAGTGTGTGTGTGTGTGTGTGTGTGTGTGTGTGTGTGTGCAGTATGCATACTGTGCGTTCAGACATAAGAGTCAAGCCTCATCTGGTCAAATATACTTTTAAAGTCCTGTTACATGCACGCATCTCTCCCTTCTTTCAGGATCAGCTTTAAGGCGCCCGATACTTCCTGTGCCTTTCTGCTGCTGTTGTTGGTGCCATATTACTCACAGCTTAAACATGGAGCATAGATCATATTCAGCATGCATGTGGCATAAGAATGTTGATTGAATTTCATAACAACTCAATTAAATAATTGGATTACAAGTATTAAAATCACAACCCCGTCACAATCTCATAACCCCCTTCGCAATCAAACGCGTAACGTGGTTAAGTGTGACGGGGTTGTGATTTTCGCTCAAAATGGTTGCTGCTCTATGTATTCAATACCAGAGAGAGATCACATGGCATGCATGAGATTCAGAATTAGCATATATTCTTTAAATAACTAAAACCTTTTTCATAAGTAATAGTTTTCGATCTTTATTTCATGTTACGGTCTTGAGTCATTGAGTTTGACGACCACGATATCACAAGATGAATGATGAAAATAAAGGAAAAGAAGGGAGAAACTTGCCTGTTTCTCTTGTCCTGTTGACCAAAAGACTTCAGTGATGTCACTTCCTGATGTTCATGCTATTATAGATCATACCATTGGATTTATGGGGGGGAAATCATTAATGTAACGGGGTTGAGGGGTTACTCAGGGACAGAACTAAATAATGTGATTTAAATGAATAATTATCAATTAATTTTGGAAAAAAAAACACCAGCAGGAGAGCACAAACAGATGTTTAGGTTGATATCAAAATGTACTGACTTTTCTTTTACAGTTTTATTTGGCATTTTCAAATTATACTTTCATCAAGGCTGTGAGGGACATGACAAAATACAGCACCCTCCATAGTTATTGGCACCCCTGGTAAGATGTGTTAAAGGCCTTAAAATAAATTCAATTTTTATTGCAGAGGCATACTCTCACACTGAAAATAGTAGAAAAATGTAACCTTCAACTCAAGTGAATTTTAAGGGGAAAAAAATCCCTGACTAAGAAATAATAATTTTTCATAAAATCACCACAATTATTGGCACCCCTAGCAATTCCTAGGAAATAAATGTAATTAAAGTATTTCTGTCATTTTTACAGTAGTTTACAAAGTTGATCAGAGTATCTAGGAACATTTAATTAGTAATTCATCACTTCCTGTTTCCCTGGGGTATAAATACGACGTGACACAGAGGCCATTTCTGTAATCCACTCTTCAACATGGGAAAGACAAAGCAACACACCATTCAAGTAAGGCAGATGGGTGTCGACCTTCACAAGTCAGGCAATGGCTACAAGAAAATAGCCACTCGCCTGCACCTGCCCACATCTACTGTCAGAGGAATCATTAAGAAGTTTAAAACAACCGGAACAGTGGTAAACAAGCCTGGACGAGGACGCAAGGTTATTTTGCCACCATGCACAGTGAGGATGGTAAGAGAAATAAAAAGTTCTCCAAAGCTCACTGTTAAAGAATTGCAACAAATGGTAGCATCTTGGGGTCACAAAGTCTCCAAAACAACCATCAGGCGCTATCTACCAACAAGCTGTTTGGAACGCATGCACGGAAAAAACCTTTTCTCAAAATCATAAATGCAAACGTCTGGAGTTCGCTAGGCGGTACTGGGACTTCAACTGGGACTGTGTGCTTTGGTCAGATGAGACCAAGATAGAGCTTTTTGACAACAAACACTCTAAGTGGGTCTGGCGGAACACAAAAGATGAGTATGCAGAAAAGCACCTCATGCCCACTGTGAAGTATGGGGGAGGATCGGTGATGCTGTGGGCCTGTTTCTCTTCCAGAGGCCCTGGGAACCTTGTTAGGGTGCATGGCATCATGAACGCTTTGAAATACCAGGACATTTCAAATCAAAATCTGGTGGCCACTGCCCGAAAGCTGAAGAGGTAAGATAATGACCCTAAACATGTGGCCAAATCTACACAGAAATGGTTCACCAGACACAGAATCAAGCTCCTCCCATGGCCATCTCAGTCCCCAGACCTCAACTCCATTGAAAACCTGTAGAGTGATTTAAAGAGGAGAGTGCAGAGGAGAGGACCCAGGTCGCTGGATGATTTAGAGAGATTGTGCAAAGAGGAATGGTCAAAGATCCCTCTTTTTGTATTCTCCCATCTTGTGAAACATTATAGGAGAAGATTAGGTGCTGTTTTGTTGGCAAAAGGGGTTGTACAAAGTATTAACATCAGAGGTGCTAATAATTGTGGCACACATGATTTGATGTAAAAGAATGATTTCTTAATGTGGGATTTTTTTCCCACTGAATAAATGCACTTGAATTAAAGGTTGGATTTTCCTCTTTTTTCATTGTGGACCTATACTATTTAGAAAAAAAAAGAATTTATTAGAAGCTAAAGAACACATTTTAACCAGGGGTGCCAATAATTATGGAGTGCACTGTAGGTGGTGTCAACAGAAAAAACTATATTAATTCTCATAAAAAGATAAAATTTAACTTTTTTTTTACTCTGTATTAAAGGAGACATTTCAATGTATATGTTAATCTGTTAAAATATAAATTTTGGTGACCCAATAGATAAAATACACCTAAAGAGGTGAGAGGGACTGAAATTGTGCCATTTTCATGGAATGACTCATAGATGATGCATTGTCCTCTCCCCGCAGCTTCCAGCCTCCTTCAATGCGACCCAGGCGATGGCTTTTGACGGCTGTTTCCACGACAACGACATTGACCTCCCGTCCTTCCCAGAAATCTCCAGTACTAGTCTGGAACAGCAGGTGGACTCTCAAAATTTATCAGAGCCTCCTCGTGTCCAGGGTACGAGACTGAAGAGGAAAAGCTCTGTCAGGAAGAACATCAACTTCATTATGAGCAACAGCTACATGATCGACTCCTACTCCCGCATTCTCTTTCCACTTGCTTACCTGCTCTTCAACATCATCTACTGGAGTATGTACTCTTAAGCTCCCCTGCTACTTTGGAATATGTACTCTTAAAGGCATCTGATACTTTGGAGTATGTACATTAAACACCCCTGCTACTTTGGAGCATATACTCTGAGACACTCTCGCCATGGTGGAGTACATGTTCCCTTCAACACACCAGCTTTTCAGTAGTGTGCACACTTGTTTGTCTGGAGTACCTATGTGATAAACACAGTTGGTACTCTGGAGAAAGGACTTTTATACACACCTGCAATTCTGGAGTTTGCACTTTTCAAAATGATTTCAACTCCGGAGTACATACTCCTCAATCACTCCAGCTTCTCTGAAGTGAGTACTTTTTAACATACTGGAATCTCTGGATTGTGTACTCTTTAACTATACAGCAGCAGACATATTCAAACTATTGATTATGGTCCATCCAAGATCCTAATTTAATCTAACCTTACCAGGATCTTTGAACATCATGACAGAATACCTAAAGATGGCAGTGAGGATCTTGAAGAGATCTTCATCAAATTGTGAAGCGACTCAGTTTCTTGAAAACTGGAAACCTGGAGGGCCTCTGTGAAACATCGCTGAAAGGTCCTGTTTGGAGCAGTTTCTGAGGCTAATTGATGATTTAAAACATTACAGCTAGTAGGGCTATCTGGTCGGATCAAGAGCAAGTTGATCATTTAATCAGTCAGGTTAGTAAGGTGGCACTTGAACCTCCTGCTACCTTATGAGTTATCTCATTTTAATGCCACCGCTCACTGAAATAAACAAGGGTGAACTCAATGGGTTTTTGTATCAACCCTCAAGATTTCAACAGACTACTTGGACTGTGGTCCATTGCTGGCAAATCAAACCAAAATCACATTATAACAATGAAACCCATTCAATGTACTATTGCAGCTGCTTTGTAATCAGGTCTGAAGAAAAGTCAAATTTACATTCATGAAAACAGATGTAAAACAAAAAAACAGAGCAAAAGAAATGAAGAAATATATATTTATCAATGTACCCCACATCTCAGAACACTGCAACACTGAATTATTCCTCTGTTGAGCATTATATACTCAGCAACAAAAGTTTCTGTGACACCAATATTATTAATTATTTTTCATAACGCAATTATGAAATTGTCATACATGGTGATATCAGACTGAAACAGTACACGTAAACACAACATTGAAATGGAAATCATGAAAATGCGAGAAAATGACTTTGCACGTGAAAATGTGCGTAAATCATGCTTGTGGATGGCAATAAAAGAGGAGAATTTTTGGAATGTTCACATTGTGCCTGATGAACGACGGAAGCATCACTTATCGAAAACACAGCCATTTCGGATCAGGAACTCTACCCTCTAAATGCCAAGACTGTCTGAAAATGATCGGTGGAGGGCCATTGGGATGATTGAATCCGGAACCTTGCAGAGGGAAGTTGCTCATCGCCTGAATGTCCACCGAAACACCATTTGGAACTTATGGCAGCGTCATCAGCAGACAAGACATGTCAGAGACCGTCCTCGCAGCGGCCGTCCACGAGTAACCACTCCCAGACAGGACAACTGGATTCGAACAACCCATCTCCGAAATCGATTCCAACCTGCAACCATAACTGCAAGAACGATACCTGGTTTGAGGCGACTGTCTGCACAGACAATCCGTCGCCGTCTCCGTCATTTTGGCATTGTCCCACGTCGGCCAGCAAGACGTCCAATACTCACAGTACAACACCGACGACTGCGTCTACAGTGGGCACAACAACATCGACGGTGGATCCAACGTCAGTAGGATCTTGTACTCTTCACTGATGAATCAAGATTCATGCTTAACCGATGTGATGGTCGTTTACGTGTATACCGTCGACGTGGAGAACGTTATGCCAACAACTGTGTTCAGGAATTTGATCGTTTTGGAGGTGGTAGTGTCATGATTTGGGGAGGGATCACGGCTAGAAACAGAACAGATTTGCTTGTTATTGATGGAAATCTGACAGGTCAAAGATTTCGCAATGAAGTGCTACGGCCATTGGTGGTACCGTTTTTGATGCAACATGGTCCCGGAATAACGCTGCAACATGATAACGCCAGACCACACGTTGCAAGGATTGTACAGCAGTATCTGATGCAACAACATGTCAATGTCCTGCCATAGCCAGCCAGATCCCCAGACATGTCCCCAATCGAGCATCTTTGGGACGAGATGGATCGACGTTTTGCGGCGGTTGGATAACCCGCTAGCTACACTCCAGGAATTGCGACAACGTCTACATCAGATTTGGAATGACATCCCACAGCAATTTCTGGCACATCTGATTCGGTCCATGCGCCGGAGATGCGTTGCTTGCATCATGGCACGAGGAAGTCACACCCGGTATGGAAGTGTGAAGGTCACAATTGGTTAGACGTCAGACAAGTGCTTCATGACGCATGAAAATGACATTTTTCGTTTTGAGTGACGTTGGCACTGAAAAGTCAGTGTTTCTCCTGTTAAATAAACATATTGATTGCATTGAGATCTTTGCATGTCATTTATAACATACACATAAATGGTGTCACAGAAACTTTTGTTGCTGAGTATACTTTAACACAATTCTTTTGCTCCAGGACACTACATTGCACTCACCAGTAAGCAAACCCCAGAATGCTACACACAACCAAATCTGCACATGCTGCTATACTCCCATGTGAAAGACCACGGCTTCACTCGAGAAAAAACAAAAAAAACAAAAACAATCCTCTCAACTTCTGACAACAGCCCACGGTATATGGAGAAGGGAAATATTTGTGTAGCGTATAAGTGTGCCTGAGTATAGGAAAACGAAATTCATGGCTCATTGATCTCTAGGGCTTTTCTCCTTGCTGCTGCTCTGTCCCTTGGACAGTTCTACATCGGAAATATCCATGTCCTAGTGAAGTCTGATTGGTGTTTTTCACCCATGCTGGTGAAGCACTGAATTGTGGGATATCACATGATATCAATAAACCCCACATGGTTGGCTCCTCTAGTGCACCAGAACTGCCAAATTATGATATTAATATGAATGCATAAAAAATTACAAAATGGATGAAGGTTTCAAAAAAGGTTAAACATCAGTGCCTCTGCAATGTCATGTAAGACAACAAAAAAGAATTAATACTGAAAATGAAAAAAAAAAAAACCCTCACAATTTGGAAATGAATAAATGCAGTAAAAAAGTACAGTATTTATGTATTTTTAATTTTCTGGTTTGGAAGTTCTGGGCCTCTGTAGTTTCTCATGCATTCTGCTCTTTCAATAATGTGTCAGCTACTTTTGCTTAAAGGATTTTTTATTTTATGTATATTTCCTAATGTAGTTTGTTTATTGCTGTGTCATTTACTATGTGTTTATACTTTGAAGAACTATGTGTATTGAGTAAATCATCTGTCTGTGTATATGTGTGTCTTTATTTATTCCTGAAGGCTACATTTTCTCAGTGTTTGCACTCTTTCCCCAGCAAGAGTTGGGGTGACTGATTATCATAAAAAAGCACCAGTGTCAGTGGTGTTGGTCTGAGCCTGACCAAGTACTGCGTGGTGAGCAGACATATAAATACAAAGTATTAATTAAAATGAACCAAATGAAAATATACCAAAAATAATAATTTACCCGTAACAGTTTGAACACAGCATTTTCACCCAACTCCTGTTATTTTCTCGAGCTTGAGAGATTGGTGTTTAATATAGTCCTCTCATTAGAATAATTGATGAAGCTACTGGCCTCAGCTGCAGTGATTGAAAGTACCTCCAGCTGTGGCCTTGCCTTTTTGTAGGTTTGGTGCTGCCCTCTGGTGGGCAGTACCCTGAACTACTCCCTTCCTGCCACGGGTTACATACAATTCATTCATATACCTATGTTAGAGTCACCAACCAGCTAAACATGCACATTTCTGACCTGTGGGACAACATGGGAGTACAATGGGATATGATTCACATTTGTTACACACAACACAAAGCAGGACATGATCCAGTTATGTTGCACAGCACTCAGAGGAGAACAGAATTCACACTGGAATGATAATGTTAACTAGGCTTATTATGCACTTCTCAAAGGCATATGTGATTCTTTGCTTTGTGTGATTGCACACTTCACCATGGAGACAGTAGTCTTGTTAGATCTTGTGTGATAACAAATCTGACTTAAAAATGAGTATGATCTTCTTTTTTAGATGTTCAAGTTTTTAAGAAGACTGGGTAAAGTGTTGCACCATATGACATTGTAGTAGTTGATATGTGGCTCAAACAGGGTCTTGTGGAGGGTTAGGAGAGCAGATGGTGGGAGGAAATATCTTATTTTGAAGAATAGTCCAACGTATTTGGATAATTCACATAACAAATGTTCATGTTGCATCTAAAGCTTCGTGACTAATCAATGAAGACCCCCCTGGAACTTATCCTTTCTAACTCCTTGTCATTTATTTTGAGACAGATATTATGTGCATGCATTACATTCATAATTGCTCAAAATACAATATAATTTGTCGAACTAATGTTGAGAGATAATTTGTTACACTTGAACCAGTTATCAACTTTCTGTAATTCTGCATTTTGTAGATCTTGTAGTTCAACTGGGTTCTTGCGTGACAAAAACAGATTGGTATCATCAGGAAACCTTATGTAGTATTTTAGATGAAGTTGCAAAATCGCTAATAAACTGTATAAAAAGCAGCAGCCCCAAAATTGAGCCCTAGGGGGCCCCATATTTGATGTCCTGATATGGAGATTTATAATCATTAATATGCACATATTGTTGCCCTCAAAATAGTTCCTGAACCAGTTGAGCACAGGTCCTCTGATTCCATAATGGTAAAACTTTCAATGTAATATTTCAAAATCGATAGTATCAAAAGCCTTTGAGAGGTCCAGGTAAATGCCAATTCGAAAATCACCTTAGTCGATGGCATCGTGAGTTTTTTTTATAAGATCCAGTATTGCAGTGCAGGTTCAGGTTGTACTCTTTTTCCTGAAACCATACTGGGAACCAGTGAGAATATTTAACTTGTCGAGATAGTCACTCAATCTGCTGTACAATACTCTGTCAAATACATTTGAGACAGTAGGTAGAACAGATATAGGACAAGAACTGCTGAAATTGTTTTTGTTGCCAGATTTGAATATTGGTACAATTCAGGCGATTTTGGTCATTTTTGGCTCAACAGCATGGAGTAATGATAGGGTGATGCAATGTGATAACAGTTTTACAATTATATTCACAACAGCAATCAGAATTTTACTGCAAATTCCTTCAACGCTAGTCATGCGAAAGCCCTTCAGATTTGTAATTATTTTATGAAGTTCTGTAGTATCAGTAGGTTTCATGAAAAAAGAGTGCAGATAATTTCCAGAGAGGTAGTGTTTGAAAGAGACCCCGTAGGATTGGGTTATTTTTTTCGCAAGGTCTTTGCCAATGGAGACAAAATACTTGTTTAATTTGTCAGTGAGATCAGTTAGTTTACCATTTACAGGGTCAGGGAGCACCGATGATTTCTGGCCGCTGTTAAGGATTTTGTTTAGTATTGACCAGGTCCTTTTGAAAACACCCATGGCTGCATTTATATTTTCTGCATACTTGCATTTGCTCTTTCTTATAATGTGGGTGAGCTTATTTCTATAGGTATTGTATTTGTCTTTTATGATTGTCACTGTCACTGGTCCCCAACAAGTCAGCTGACTGTCTGAGAATGGAAAACAGGCCCTGTCACTGACCATTCCCACTAATGGCAGCCACGAATGACCACTGAAGCTCAAAAGCACCACATCCGGTTACAGCAAGCATTTGACAGATTCCGGACAACAAAGTAAACTGGTTGTGAGATGAGGGCTCTTGATGTTTTTTGCTGGCTTTATGTCAGCTATTGAATACATACACAAAAAAAAAACAAGTCAAGCATCACTATAGGCACCAAAAACAACTGAATGTTCTTTATTACTGAAGTGCTCAGGGATTAGTATACCACATGTTGTACTTTATGTCCACTCGTATCTCACTGGAAAAGCAATAAAAATCAATTGAATCTTCAATTCCCCACAAATACAATATATATACCTCATCCATGCAATTTTAAGGGCTCTGAGTATGCAATTTTCAAAAAAAAATATAAAGTTCAAATGATTTGAAAACCCCCGTATTCTGTTTTCATTCACATTTTACATAACGTCCCAACTTTTTTGGAAATGGGATTGTACTTTTGCTAAGGTGTAACATTAGCTTTATTGGTTTTACAATTTAGACAATGTTACAACCAACAAGCTTAAAGTTCACAAATATAAACAAAGAAGGCCAGGTTAAAACACAGAAGGAAAATCCCCATAAATCACACCAATTAAATACTTACAAATTAATATTTCAAAATTCATCAAAGGCCAAAGTTACAAAAGAGTTACCGGTCTAGAATTAAGATAATAAGGAGCAGAAATGAATATAGCACAGATGTGAAGTACACACAACTTAATAGCCCACATTACCATTTTAAATTTGCCAAAAAAATAAAATAAAATAAAAGGAAAAGAAAAAGGATTTCATTTTAATTAGGAAATCAAGAAAATACAAAAAATGTTACGGTCAAGAAGGAAGAGAAAGAAAGCAAGACACACATACTCACAAAGACACATTGTACTTTTACTACAAAACACGCAACAACCCCATGAAGTACTTCAACAGAACAAATAAAAATAACTGGCCCATACAGTATAAGGTGCTAAGGTGTAACAAGGTAAGGATTTGGCATAACACCTTTGGCACGCTTTAAAGATATTTTATTTCTAAGTAGCACATATCTATTCTCCCCAAGCGAGTGTTACAAAAATGGGAGACTCCAGGGCCCGATTCACAAAGCATCATATCTTACCACTAGGAGTACTCCTAAGTCGCGCTAAAACATTTTATGTAGGAGTAAAATCTTAAAAGTTATTCACAAAACCGCTGAGAGCAACTTTTAGTAAAGAAAACTGGTAACTCCTAGAATAGGAGTAGCTCTAAGATAGGTGGGAGTAATCTCCGTTCTATTTCATACGTGTTCCGCCCTCAAACGGGCTTCGCTATTAGTTACCCCAACGAGGCTCCGCCTCGGTGCCTGAGAAAGAAAATTGAACTCACCTGCTCCGTAGGAGGGGGTAGCATACTCACCTCCCATAAAGCCCCGGCGTTGCCTATGCTCGTCTCCCTTTTTCACTCAGCCTCGAGAGAATTAAGAACTCATAATTATTTATGTGTGAAATGGATAAGCTGTGCCAGCAGTGTGCCTCCCAGATGGTGTCTGAGGATCAGCATGACGACTGCTTCGTCTGTCTGGGCTTGCGGCACCATGGGGAGGCAGGTTGCTGTGCTGTCAGCGCAGTGCTCCCCCGGAGGAGCGTGAGCATCGGCATCAGTTGTACGGGCCGCACGCGCCCTCTGGGCCGGCTCGGGGCCAGTCCGTGAGCTGGTGGCAACGGTCCGCTCTAAGCCCTGGGACGCGTATGATAGAAGGATGATTGTGGTGTGTATGAGGAGGACCCGACGACCCTCTTCTTGGACAATGAGCCGCCCCCCGAGCATCGCTATCCGCTGGACGACCTCCCTGGGTTATTCCAGTCCACGGTGGAGAGGATGGAGATGCCCCTACCACCGCAGCCCTCCAGTGATCAGGCTGGCGAGTTCACTATTGGTCTGCTGGCTCAGTCGACGTCGAAGCCGCGCCCCAAGGTGGATATGTCCCAGGATGGCGCTTTGGCTACGCAGCGGGACTGGAGGAATCCGATTGCCAAGTCCCCAGCTATGGCGCTTGCACCGTATTCGAATGTGGAAGATTGGGAGTGGGATGTCGGAGTCCCGGCCGTTTAAGATGCGGTGAGATGGTGTCTGCTCCCAACCGCTTCCGAGAGGGACAAGATGGCGGCGGTCCTCTTTGACCGAAGTTATGGTAGCGCAGCTCAGGTGGTATCGCTAGCTATCAATATGGCCTTCCTCGTCGGAGCAGCTGGGCTCGCACATACGCCTGCAACAGCAACCCCGCAGGCCCAGTGTATCCCAACCACCGCCAAGTCGCCACCATCGCCGTTCTTTGGACGACCGGTCATCCCTGGCGTCGAATTAACCGATCCTGAGCCTCGACGCCCTTTACTTCAGCCACAGCAGCCGCCGGAAGTGCACCAGAGGTGCGGCGTCTGGTCGTGCAGCGCCTGGAAAGTGTCTTTTTAGTATGAGGTCTCTGGGTTGTATTGCACACACTGATACGCTGGCTGTTTCAGGTGTTGGCACACAAGGTAATCTGGTTCAAAGGGGTTTAGCGAGACAGACATTGAGCGCGAGGCTCGTGTTTTCTCTTCGCATCCACTAAACTCTGATCCTCGAATCGGACTCTCCAGCTAATGGCTTGTTTAGGAAGCACTGGCTAGCTAGTCGCCGGCAGGGGTGGCGTGGTCCTACCCGTGGAGGTAGCACACGATCAAACTCCGGGGTTAAACCAAAACTTAACCCTTCCATCAGTCTGTGTTGGCTCAAATCAAAGTGAAGCTCTTTCTCCTGGTTCAGTACCAGTGAGAAAACGATTGCAAATTGAGGCAGACGGCCTGCACGAATCCAACGCTACTAGCTGGGCTGGCTCCAGCAGAGTGTTTGGTGTAGGTCAACTGGTTTACTCTTCCAGGGTTGCACGATTTTTTTTTTTTTAAACAAGTAAACAAAAGGAATACAAAGATATAAAATTGTTACATAAAGCATAAGTCATAAGATAACGCTAGGGGGTAGGAATCTATACAAAGATTTTCAGTAAGGTACAAGCCGTCACAGTTTTAATTGCCTTTTGATTTGTTGAGTGTTGAAGAGAATGAATATATTGTCTGAACTCTTTGCTAAACGCAATGAAACATGATTTTTTTACCTATAACTTTGCACTTATGTATATGAAATTTACCCATTACAAGAATTAAATTTATAAAAAATACTGAAATATGTGCCAGCGTGTCGTTTTCCAAAAAACCAAACAGAACATTCTTCCACATTAAAATAAATCTTTTGTCAATCGATTCGATAATCAGAGCAGATGTGATTTGCCAGAATCTTTTTCACTATAGGGCAATGCCAGAATAAATGCACTACAGTTTCAGGACACTTATTACAGAAAATACAGTTCACATCAATATCAATTCCAAATTTTGATTTAATGTATTGTTTGGCAGGATAGCATCTATGAATAAGTTTAAAAGAAATTTCTTTTACCTTATTTGTAATTAAAAATCGATTAGGCAAAAGCCATACCTTCTTCCACACCAGGTCATCAACAAACCGTTTCCAATATGAAATCACATACGGTAGTGTAGCTACATCTCTTTGAAACAACGTTCGTATGGATTTGTTATTACCCAAATTACTAGAAAAGCAAACTTTTCCAATGGGAGTGCATGTTGGAGATAACAAGGGCAATTGCAGAGCATTGAGTCTTGGTTGAGATCTAAATAGCATACAGACACCAGAGGGTATTGCTCCAATAACTTTTTCATAATCTTTAAGTGTTACAGGAATTTTATGTACTTGCAAAAATTCTTCGTAAGTTAAAAGACCGAATTGATTAAATAGTTGATCTACCAATACAATATTGTTATTAAACCAGTGTTCTAAAGAGATTTGTTTTATATAGAATGTCCTTGTTATTGCATATGTAATAGCTATGAGGTGAGAAATTGTGTTTGTAGATGAGAGTCCATGATAGGAAGGCCTGGCGAAGAAAAGCAGACATCTTGACAGGGATTTTTTCAATATTATAGTTACAGACAAGAAAAAAGTTGAAACCACCAAGCTTAGACAGTATCTGGAGAGGTACTATATTCCAGATGGAGGTAGGGTTTCTGAAAAATTGCCTCAGCCAATTAATTTTAAATGTTTTGTTTAAAGTGTGAAAATCCAAAAAATTTTACCCACCATTTGTCATGGTTTTGCCCCCGCCGGCTAAAGGCAACAAGCCGGCGGGCACTGGGACCATGTACCCAAAGAAGGAGGGACCCAAGAGCACAGGCTGAGTAAAATATAAATAAGATTTAATTTTAAAATCAACAACCGAATGCCCGGGGGGGCAGCGGCAAAAGGGCTCCATAAACACACGGCCAACATACAGACAAAGCCTACAGAATCCCACTGCACTGAATAACTGCCAGTGCAGCTCTTAAATACTCTTGCAAAGCACCTCCACCTCAACGAGCAGCAGCTGTGGCTCGTTGAGGTGGAGGTGCAAACAGGAGAGGGGAGGGCCTGCAGGGCCAGACCATGACACCATTATCGTAAGAGTTCATGATAACCGAGTTCTTTATGTAATGGGTCCCATTTTTCCAAATAAAATTAAAAAGTATTTTGTCAATTTCCTTGAGTAATTTGTTATCCATTTGCAAGGCCAAAGCAGCATATGTCAATCGGGATATTCCCTCTGCCATCGTTAATAGATCTCTGCCTCTCAAAGAGAGATACTTTAAGAGCCATTGATTAAGCTTTTTTTTGTTTGTTTTCTGAATGATAGGATCAAAATTCAAGGAAATTCTCTTTTCCATATCTTTAGTGATTACTATACCTAAATACTTGACTTCATTTTTTATTGGAATACTGAAAAGGGCAGATATGGAGCACTCCTTAATAGCCATAAGTTCACATTTATCAATATTCAAGTGTAGGCCAGAAGCCTTTGAGAACTCCTCAATTACTTTGACCGCACGGGAAATTTGATTTTCATCCTTTAGGAATAAAGTGGTGTCATCTGCCAGTTGAGTTATAATTAGTTCATGACCATTAAGAGAGATACCTTTCACGCTAGCTTTTATATGGGCAGTCAAAAGTTGGGCTACTAACAGGAAGAGGTAAGGGGAGGTGGAGCAACCTTGCCGTATGCCTCTAAACACATCGAATCTAGGGGATGTACCACCCATTAACTTAATGGAACTATTGCTGTTCTTATAAAGAGTTTTAATTGCTGTTATGAAATAGTTGCCAAAGCCAAATTTTAATAAAGATTGTAAAATGAACCGATGCTCCACAGTATCGAAAGCTTTGTAGAAGTCTAAAAATAAAATGAAGCCATTATCTTCAATTAGTTCTGTACAATCCAGTATGTCCAGAACAAGTCTAACATTATTTATTATGTGCCCTTTTCTCATGAATCCTGATTGTGTTTCCTCAGTAACCGATTCCAATACTATTTTAAGTCTTTTAGCCAAAAGAAGAGCAAATATCTTGTAGTCATTATTAAGCAAGCAAATTGGACGCCAGTTGTCAATAAATAGCTTATCTTTATCGGGCTTGGGGATTAAAGTAGTCAATCCTTGTGTCATGGTGGTAGGTAGACACTCATTTTCTAAGGATTCTTCAAACACTTTAAAAAGGAAAGGAGCTAGTTCCTCAGTAAAGACTTTATAAAATTCTGAAGTTAATCCATCCGCTCCCAGTGATTTATTGTTTTTTAGAGAATGAATTGCATTTTTATTCTCCTCAAGCGTGATTGGTTTATCACATAACTCCTCTTCATTTTTATCAATAGGTTTAACTGTTTAAGAGTTTAAAAAGTGGTTTGTTGATGTTTGGCAAAACTTGGAGCTATATAAATTCTGATAAAATTGACTACAATAACTAGCAATGACTTTATAGTCTTCTGTAATGGTATCTTTAATATTTAGTCTATTAATATTATTGTTGTTTGAATTATGTTTTTCTAAACTAAAAAAGTAATGTGAATTTTGTTACCCTTCTTCAAGCCATTTTTTTTTAGATCTGACAAATGCACCTTTCACCTTTTGACTGTATAGTTCATTCAATTTTACTCGCAAGCTAGCTAATTCCAATTACTCCTCCTCTAATAATGCACCTGGGTTCTTGCGGGATAAACTAGAATTTCTCGTTATTATGTTAGATTCTTCATCTCTTCTAGACTTGGCTTTAATACTACCAAATTTTCTTCAGAATTTTCCAATCTCGAACTTTAGAAGTTCCCAATTGTTTCCAAAACGGTTTTCTGCATTGGCCTTGCATGAATAATATGAAATCAAACCTTTGACCTCTTTTTTAAGTTCTTCAAATAATAATAATGAACTATTTAATTTCCAGTAACCTGCAGCGGCTGCACATGTATTATTAGAGGACAATTTTATTTTTATGGATATTGCCTTATGATCTGTTAGAGGAGTGGGTAATATATCAACGTTAGTAACACTGCTGCTAAGACTTTCAGAGATTAACCAAAAATCGATCCTTGATTGCCTCGAGCCAGTTTTATTACTCCATATGAATGACTTATTATTAGGATGCAATACTCTCCAAATGTCTATGAGACTATATCTATCCATTAAGGCTTTTAGATTAGTATTCAATCTATTTAATGGACCAGGAGGCCATTTGTCTGCATTGCCATCCAAAATACTATTAAAATCCCCTCCTAGCAATAGAAAGGCATTCGGGAATTTAGCTAACCAGCCAATCAAAATGTTCTCTATGGTTGAAATGAGAATATCATTTTCCCTATGTGAATTGTATCCATAGATATTTGTCACGATGAATACCATATCATTGCATTTACAAACGTTTGTAATTACTTGGCAAATAAAATGACCAGCTGGATCACATTCTGTAAGTAAAACATCACCATTAAATCGATTCTTTAAAATTGCCATGCCCGCCAAACGTTCAGAACCATGAGAAAGCCAAATAAAATTACCCCACTGTCACCTCCAAAAATTAGCATCATTTAAAACAGAATGAGATTCTTGTAAATAAAACAAATCAGACTTTAACTGCTGAGCAAAAAGAAATAAAGCTTTACGATTAAGATTGTTACGTAATCCCCTGGCATTAAGAGAGATAAAGGATAAAGTTAACAGATTAAAACGAACAGAGACAGAAGTATATACTCCGTGTTTGCTTTTAAGATTAACTAAACTGGAACGCCCGTATTGAGATCCGCACCAATTTGATGTTAAAACAAAAAATGTCAAGTTTAATATTTTAACAAAGTTGACTGTATCTTTTTTTTTCTCTTTTTCCCCCATATCTTTTCCCTCAATTCTACTTCATGAAAAAGTGAGACAGAAGAGTAAACATATGAATTTTTAGGTTGGGTGTTTTTTTCCCCCCCCTCCTTTTTCCCCTTCTAAGTTAACCATCTTGAAGCAAATAGGCAAAACAGCCCTAGTAATTAAGTGATAGAGCTGCAAAGTTGTGTGATAAGGAAAGCAACCCTCAATAATGGAGTGAGCTCCCTTAAGATGTCTTGAGTTCAGGTAAAAAAAAACCTGAGAGTGTCATGGTTCTGGTTTTTGATCATGTATTATGTGCTGGTTTTGTGTTTATGACTATTGTCTTTTATTCATTCTTTTTGGTTTTTGTAATATTCTGGTTTTTGGTTCATTCCATGTTTCAGTTCCATTGCACTTGTCTCCCCTGTCTTGTGATCTAGTTGGTTCAGTCCGTCTTCCCTGTCTGTGTGCTCACTGACTTCGGGTGCTTTAAAGGCAGTCTGGTGTTTAAAACATTTCTTCGTATCTCGTTTTCTCCCTTCACTCTTCTGTTCTGATTACTAATGAGACTAACACTTGTATTATGGTATACTAACACAACTAACCATGTATATATAGATTCGATTACTAAATTACTAATGAGCACTCTAGTTTACGTTTTAAAACCGCACCGCTACTAATAGACTATTTCCCTCTTCGCAGTCGCCCTGTTGTATTCTCCGCCCCTTTTGCTTTCCACCGTCCTCTCCCTATGTTCAGCGAGAATCTCTCGCACGTGCTTAATTACTTTCCTGCTCTTGTTATTTGTGCACATAGAACTCCTGGACCGGAGCTGTTTAAATGTCATAGGCTGTCTGTGTGATTCCCGTTCGTATTTCGTCTCTCGCCAGTTTTCGTGGTAGGGGTTTCCCTCATGTGATTTTCCCGATGTAATTAGCCTCATTCCCCACAGCTGATCTCTGTATAGCATGTGACCATTCCTGTGTGTATCTTAGGAGTCTTTTCACTCACAGCTCTTGTTAGAACGTTGATCAATATTTCTTTGCGCAGAGCTCCTTGTATGCCATTGATTGTTGTTTTTATTCTACTGGATAGTCCGACCCTGATTCTTGCCATAGCCCTGTTTGTACTGTTTTTGCCTTTCTGGATTTTGACCTATTTTTCTATGACCACAAGTTCTGTGTTTGGATGCCCTGTGTATGACCATTGGCTTTGCCCATCGACTACGACTTTTTGCCTATTGTTTTTGTACCTCTGCCCATATGTCTTACTGGTTCTGACCCCGGCCTGTCAAGTCAATACTGTTTTTGGATTTCGTATTGTGGCTTGGCAAGTCCCGTGTTTTTTGGCTTTGACTCGGACTTCATTAAAGGCATACGTTTTTTGGATTTCTGTCTCTCGCGTGTGGTTCCTGAACTGTACCTCACAGAACGTTTTGACCACGATGGAACCAGCGAGAGATTCCAAGTTACGAGAAAGGTTGGCGGACCAGGCCGTCAGGCTGGAATCCCAGCAGCAGCAGTTATTAGCTGTCGTCCAACACCTGCAGACCATGATGCACCAGATGACGGACCTGGCTTCAGCGGTAAGAGTCAGCCCACACTCACCACCTGTTTCTCCGCTGCTACCCCTCCTGCTCCTGTGCCAGTGCCTGCTACTGCCCCACCTCTTCCAGTCCAAGAACCACGCCTATCTCCCCCTGAGTAGTTTGATGGTGAATCTGGGTCCTGCCGCGCCTTCCTGAAGCAGTGTAAGCTGATTTTCAGTCTTCAGCCTGCCACCTTCCCCTCTGAGCAATCCCGCGTGGCTTACATCATCACGCAGCTAACTGGGAGAGCCAAACTGTGGGCTACGGCCGCCTGGGAGGCGAGGCTACCCTGTGCCCAATCATCCAGCCTGTTGGAGGAGGAGATGAAGCGGGTTTTTGATCGATCCAGGCACGGGCATGAGGCTGGTCGAGAGCTCCTCCACACACGCTAAGGTAATCATTCTGTTTCTGATTACGCCATAGATTTCCAGACCCTGGCTACGAACAGCGGGTGGCAGAAGGGGGCACTGTATGACACCTTTTTGAATGGTCTGGCTGAGAGGATAAAGAACAAACTCCTTACTCGTGAGCTGCCTGAAGAGCTGGAGGCTCTTATCAGCCTGGCCATTCGTGTGGACGCACGTTTGGAGGAGCGAAGGCGGACAAAGCAATCCAGCGCTTCTCCGGACCCCCCCCATCGTGACCCATGCTAGACAGCAGCCTCCTCCCCTTACATCTGCAGTTCCCAAGACCGCTCCTGAGAGGGATCCTAGGCAGAGGAACCGAGCCAGACTGACCAAAGAAGAGCGGGAATGCAGGTTCAGGGAGAGGGCCTGCTTCTACTGCGGCGAGGCTGGACACATCGTCTTCCAGTGTCCAGCCAAGGGTCAACGCACACCCAGGAAGACAGGGCCACGAGTGGGCATAACTCCAGTGGAAACCTCCTCCATCAGTCGTACCTGTGTACCCATCAGTGTGGAGTGGAAAGGGGGGTCCAAGCAAACCACTGCCCTGGTGGATTCTGGAGCTGAAGCCAGCTTCATGGACACTGAGACGGCGCGCAAGTGGGGAATACCTCTGGAAGAGGTTTCAGGTTCTCAAGTGGCTAATTCTATTAACGGTCAGAGGATCGGCCGTATTACCCACTCCACTGCCCCCATCAAACTGTGCGTCTCAGGCAACCACCAGGAAACCATCAGGCTGAACCTTATTGACTCCCCTCACTCTCACGTTATTCTGGGCCATCCTTGGATGGCTAAGCACAAACCCGAGATTGATTGGGCTACCCATGAGATTAAGGGTTAGAGCCTAAATTGTTCAGTCTTGTCTTGCTGATGCCCATGTTCATGTTCATGTTCCTCCTCTTGCAGAGATTCCAAGTCTGGAGAAAGTTCCACAGATTTACCATGACCTCAGGGAGGTGTTTTGCAAGACCCGTGCCACGAGCCTACCCCCTTATCGCCCTTACGACTGCGCCGTTGATCTCAAGCCAGGAACCATGCCTCCCAGAGGCCGTCTATTTTCCCTGTCCCGTCCCGAGACTCAAGCTATGGAGAAGTACATAAGTGAGTCCCTCGCCGCCGAAATCATCCACCCATCCTCCTCTCCTGCGGGAGCGGGCTTCTTCTTTGTGGGTAAGAAGGACGGGTCTCTTCGCCCATGCATTGACTATAGAGGCTTCAATGAGATCACTGTTAAGAATCGATACCCACTACCACTCATGACCACTGCTTTCGAGCTTCTCCGAGGGGCCTCCGTGTTTACAAAGTTGGATCTACGCAATGCCTACCACCTGGTCCGTATCCGTGAGGGGGATGAGTGGAAAACGGCATTGAACAACCCCACGGGGCACTGGGAATATCTAGTTCTTCCCTTCGGGCTTACTAACGCCCCAGCTGTATTCCAGGGTCTGGTTAATGATGTATTGCGGGATATGATTAACAGGTTCGTCTTTGTATACCTTGACGATATTCTAATTTTTTTCCAAGACCCTGGAGGATCATGTGAAGCTGGTGCGTCAATTCCTGAAGCGCCTACTAGAGAACCGTCTGTTTGTGAAAGCTGAGAAGTGTGAGTTCTCTGTCTCCACCACGACTTTCCTGCCGTTCGTTATCTCAGCCGGTGCCATTAATATGGACCCCTCCAAGGTGAATGCTGTCACAGATTAGTCCAGACCCACAGATCGTAAGTCACTACAACGTTTTTTGGGATTTGCTCATTTTTACCGGAGATGCATTCATAACTATAGCTTTGTAGCTGTTCCCCTTACTACAATAACTTCCAGTAAACTCAAGTTCCAGTGGAATGAGGAAGCGGAAGTAGCCTTTACTAGTCTCAAGTCACGTTTTACCACAGCCCCTATCCTTTCAATCCCCAATCCTGAAGCCCAGTTCATTGTAGAGGTTGACGCTTCTAACGTTGGCATCAGAGCCGTTCTGTCACAGAGATCAGAAAAGGATCATAAGGTTCACCCATGTGCTGTTTACTCTCACCGTTAAACCTCCACAGAACAAAACTATGACATTGGCAATCGGGAGCAGCTGGCCGTCAAACGAGCAGTGGAGGAGTGGAGACAGTGGCTAGAGGGCGCCAAACTCCCGTTTCTCGTCTGGACCGACCATAAAAACCTCGAATATCTGCAAACTGCTAAGAGACTGAACCCTCGACAAGCCAGGTGGGCGCTCTTCTTTTCGTGTTTTAATTTTCATCTTGCCTATCGCCCAGGCAATAAGAACATCATGCCGGATGCTCTGTCTCGGATTTTTGTGCCCACAGACAAGGAACCAGTTACTGAAACTATCTTGCCACAGGAAGTTTTTGTGAACGCCATTGCTTTGGACATTGAGAAAGAGGTGAGAGATGCTCTCACAGACTCTGCAGCTCCCAGTGCATGCCCCACTAATTGCCTATTTGTACCTGTCTCCAAACGTCCCCAAGTTTTGAAATGGGGCCATGCCTCTAATCTGGCCTGTCACCCTGGCATCAACCGCACCATAGACTTTATTGCTCGTCGCTTCTGGAGGCCTGAAATGCGGAAAGAAGTTAGGGACTACATCTCTGCCTGCTCGGTCTGTGCCCAGTCCAAAGTCTCTCACCAGCCCCCTCAAGGTCTTCTTCAACCATTACCCACGCCCCATCGCTCTTATTCTCACATTTCACTAGATTTCATTACTGGCTTACCTCCCTCTAATCACCATAACACTATCCTCACTATTGTTGACCGATTTTCCAAGGCTGTTCACTTCATTCCCCTCACCAAACTACCCACTGCACAAGAAACTGCCACTCTACTCATTCAACACGTCATCCGTCTCCATGGCATCCCCACGGACATTGTATCTGATCATGGTCCCCAATTCGCTGCCTGATTCTGGAAAGCCTTCTGCACTTTACTCAGCACTTCAGTTAGTCTTACATCAGGTTTCCATCCCCAGTCTAATGGCCAGACCGAGCGGGCTAATCAATGTATTGAAACTGTCCTCAGATCTCTTTGTGCCAAAAACCCAGCCTCCTGGAGTCATCAATTACCATAGGCCGAGTACGCCATCAACAGCCACACCTCCTCCTCCTCCAAGCTGTCTCCTTTCGAGTGCTGCATGGGATACCAACCGCCACTGTTCCCCAGTCAGGAGGAGGAGGTAGCCATCCCGTCTGCACAGGCCTTCATCCGCCGATGCAGACGCACCTGGAGAACTACTCGCGTCACCCTGCTGAAGTCGGTGGCTAGTATGAAACGCCTGGCGGACAGAAGGCGTGCTCCAGCTCCCAACTACCAAGCAGGACAGCGCGTTTGGCTGTCCTCCAGGGACCTTCCCTTGAGGGGGAGTGGGGGAAAGCTGTTCCCCAAGTTCCTGGGTCACTTCACCGTGGAGAAGGTACTTAGTCCCACTGCTGTCCGCCTCCGTCTACCACTTTCCATGCGCCGTATTCACCCTACATTCCATGTGTCCCAAGTTAAGCCCGCAGTAACCCACCCCCTGTCCTCTGCGCCAGATCCCCCACCACTCTCCCGGGTCGTTGACGGAGGCGAAGCTTTTACGGTCCGAGCCCTCCTGGACTGTCATCGGCGAGGTAGAGGACTCCAGTACCTTGTCGACTGGGAGGGCTATGGACCGGAGCATGGCAGTTGGGTGCCTTCTCGCCACATCCTGGACAAATCATTAATAAGAGACTTTCATAAAGATCACTCTAGACCACGTAGATGAAACGCCTGGAGGCCTTTCATAGGAGGGGGGGTACTGTCATGGTTCTGGTTTTTGATCATGTATTATGTGCTGGTTTTGTGTTTATGATTATTGTCTTTTATTTATTCTTTTTGTTTTTTGTAATATTCTGGTTTTTGGTTCATTCCATGTTTCAGTTCCATTGCACTTGTCTCCCCTGTCTTGTGATCTAGTGGGTTCAGTCCGTCTTCCCTGTCTGCGTGCTCACTGACTTCGGGTGCTTTAAAGGCAGTCTGGTGTTTAAAACATTTCTTCGTATCTCGTTTTCTCCCTTCACTCTTCTGTTCTGATTACTAATGAGACTAACACTTGTAGTATAGTATACGAACACAACTAACCATGTGTATATATAGATTCGATTACTAAATTACTAATGAGCACTCTAGTTTACGTTTTGAAACTGCACCGCTACTAATAGACTAATTCCCTCTTCGCAGTCGCCCTGTTGTACTCTCCGCCCCTTTTGCTTTCCACCGTCCTCTCCCTATGTTCAGCGAGAATCTCTTGCACGTGCTTAATTACTTTCCTGCTCTTGTTATCTGTGCACGTAGAACTCCTGGACCGGAGCTGTTTAAATGACATAGGCTGTCTGTGTGATTCCCGTTCGTATTTCGTCTCTCGCCAATTTTCGTGGTAAGGGTTTCCCTCATGTGATTCTCCCGATGTAATCAGCCTCATTCCCCACAGCTGATCTCTGTATAGCATGTGACCATTCCTGTGTGTATATTAGGAGTCTTTTCACTCACAGCTCTTGTCAGAACGTTGATCAATATTTCTTTGTGCAGAGCTCCTTGTATGCCATTGATTGCTGTTTTTCTTCTACTGGATAGTCCGACCCTGATTCTTGCCATAGCCCTGTTTGTACTGTTTTTGCCTTTCTGGATTTTGACCTATTTTTGTATGACCACGAGTTCTGTGTTTGGATGCCCTGTGTATGACCATTGGCTTTGCCCATCGACTACGACTTTTTGCCTATTGTTTTTGTACCTCTGCCCATATGTCTTACTGGTTCTGACCCCGGCCTGTCTAGTCGATACTGTTTTTGGATTTCGTATTGTGGCTTGGCAAGTCCTGTGTTTTTTGGCTTTGACTCGGACTTCATTAAAGGCATACGTTTTTTGGATTTCTGTCTCTCGCGTGTGGTTCCTGAACTGTACCTCACAAAGAGAGCAAAAAGCCATGAGTTCCTTCACATAATAGGGTTTAAGACTGTAGAGGGATTTCTAATCCATTAATAAATCCTTTCCCTCCCACAAAGTAGGCCAGTTTTCCTTCGTCACACGCGCTCTTAATCATGGGCCACAGTTTGTTTCTATTTTCTCTGTCCTCCTTTGTTAAGTCCTCCGCGAAGCGCTATTCCTTGGTTCGAAGAAAAGTGCTAGATTTGGCAGCTTTCCATACTGTATCCTTGAACCGTCTGGAGATGAACCTTACGATGATGCCGCGAGGTTTCGGATCATTTCGGTGCGGTTTCCCGACACGATGTGCGATGTCAATAGCATCCGCTAACTTTCCCCTCTCAGATGGTAGCACCTCCTGGCAAACATCGACCACCAATGCACGCACATCCTCCTTTTCATTTTCTGAAACACCATACAGTCTTAAGTTCCATCGCCGACCATAGCGTTCCAATTCAGATACCCGATCCATACAATTCTGAACTATTTTCTCATTTTTTTTCAGCTCGTTTTTCAATGCAAACAATTTTTTCATTCATGACCATGATTTCAGTACGGACGGATTCCACCATTTTCTCCAACGCATCGCTTCTACAGTTAATAAGATTCGCCAACGTGCGAACTGCGTCATCAGATTTTAAAGAAAGGTCAGCATGGATCGGGGAAATCATGGGTTTCTTTGGAACTGGAGGCTTACTTGGTGTAACGGGCAATGGAGGAAAATCCTCTTCATAGTCCGCTTGCGAACTGCATTCCATTCCTTTGTCGTAGTTGTGGTCGCCAGCAACAATGCTAACGCTAACGTTATTTTTCCCCTCCTTGCCAGGGTCAGCCTGTCTTTTTGATAGTGCTTTGCGCATTTTCGTAAAGCAGGTTCACTTTCGCGTTGAGATCAATAAATAAACTTGCTTCAACTGTCGATATAAATTGAAAGATGTCGAATACAGTGATGAAATAAACTTGGCATAAAAGTTTGGTGCAGAGAGCTCAATACCAATGTGACCATTCACGTCGCCATCTTTCCGACCCCCCGGAAGTGGAGCGAACTGCCATTTTGGCTCCAAGGCGCTTGACGTGGCGAAGAATACTGAGGGGCGCAAACCTGTGAAGGAGATCTTCACTCGTTTAGTGCCACAGGTTGAGGCCTGATCGGACGTCAGCGTTTCTGAAACTAAAGACTAGGGACTCCCAAACGCGGAAGTAGCCGTGCCCTCTCTACCAATGGTGAGTGAATCACCGGGCAGTGTGCACGGGAACACAGCAGAAATATTACTGCTGTAATCCTCTCAGCCCTTTCGGGCAGGGCCTCCCGGTCGAACTCTTCCTCAGGGGGAGGGGCGTTGCGGGAGGGCCCAGGTTAGCAGGAGCCATCGAACGAACAGCTTCGTCCCTTACGAAGTATTACCAAGTTTGGGGACACAGTGGCTCATTCAGTCTTGGGAACCCTATCTGAGGGGTCCCCCTCTGGTGCTAACTAGCGGTTGATTATGGCCAACCTGGGACGAGGCATCTCGGGGGTGCCCCGCCTGCAGCTGTTGGGCGTGTCATGGGAAAGTGACATGATCTTCCCCAAGCGTGGGGTGGGAGACTGCATTGGGGAGAGAGCCCCTTCCAGCAGTAGCTGTGGTTATGTTGGTACCATGGTCTGGGTGTGGCACTCAAGTGTGCCTACCTGGGGGTATGAGACCGATATGGCGGAACGCTATCAGAGGAAGTCCCCTTGCCAAGTAACGGCTGATGTCCGCCCGCCCACAGGTGCGAACCTTGTTTTTGGAATGACAATGGTCAGGCCCTTCCATTTTTTCCCTCGGAGGGGCCTGTTAAGGAAGGGTCCCCTCCCAGCACCGGTAATGGTTTGGGTGCTACTTTGCCACCACCTGGGGCGGGATACGCAGACTGGCGGTGTGCGCCCCAGGGTGTGGACAGGTTTTGCTTGGTTGCGAGAGGATCTGCGTGGCTAGGGTCCACATCCATCCCTAACGGCCTTCGCCTTAGTGTAACCAATAGAGAAGTCCGTGTGAGGGCGGTGCACGTAAGAAATAGAACTATTAGGTACCCTGGATGTAATTCCAGTTCTATGAGCACGTGGGTATCCCTCTAACAACTTGCCCAGGTGGCCCCCAGTGTGGGATGCTGAGTTTCAAAGGGACACGAGCATTGGCAATGCCGGGGCTTTATGGGAGGTAAGTATGCTACCCCCTCCTATGGAGCAGGTGAGTTTAATTTTCTTTCTCAGGCCTCGTAGGGGTAACCAATGGCAAAGCCCGTTAGAGGGCTACGAACGTATTCATAGAACTGGAGTTACATCCAGGGTAACTATTAGTTGCTATGGCTGACGTCAATTCTCATGCACGAGTCTTGGGACAATGAGCACGGTGATTGGTTGTTTGGTGGCAGGGCAGCCCATTGAAGAAAATATCCCACATACAACCCATGGATGTATGTGGGATAAATGAGAAAATAGTCCAAGCGGCTAGTTTGTTCCATAAAATAATGGCAGTTGCTATGGGTACGGCAGTTTTCCAATGCATTTCAATGTAGAGAACGGTACGGCAGTCCAAATTTTAAACACTGCCCTCACCTTAAGCCTAACCTTAATCTTGCCGTTGACCTATAAAATAACTCCCTGCCGCCTCACTTCGAAATGCTTCGGGTGAGTTCCTTTAACTTACTTGAACATTTATTCCAGTTCGTCGTATCGTTTTTCAAGATTCTGCGTAAAATAATAACATGTTGAGCACTTTTGAAAATGCACAATGCGCGGTCCCCGCAAATCATGCGCTAGGCAAATAAACGTATATAGGAAAGAGTTAAATTGTAAAAATGTTAATAGCATAAAACGAGTTTTTAATGAAACGCGTCATTTGCCCCAATAATTAGCAACTTATTACCCAATCAGAACGAGAATATGTTGCGACCACTTAAATGTTGGACAGTTCAAGTTTGTTTGCCCTAAACTGTTATGGATGAAAAATCTAAAAGGACGCGAAAGCCCAACTGGAGCCACGACCAGTTACTGCTGCTGGCCCAGTTGGTGCTGGAGCAAAAGCACATAATCAAAGGGAAATTTGGGATGCAAGTCCAAGTGGGATGCATGCTATAATATCAGCCTACAGATCAATGCTGCATTCCCCGGTGTCTCGGACGACGAGAAGCGGTGGTATGGACTGCAATCGCAGATGAGGTCCGAGATTGCAGCCTATAAACGGGCTATCGTACAAACAGGATAGCATACTAAGCCTGGTTTGTAAGGTATAGCCCACAATTTAAATATGCATACAAAGTATGACATAGGCTGGTATTATTATGATGATCTATTAAATGTAACCCTCGCTGAATAGCCTAATAAAACAAGTGTTTGCCACTAACATGGCAATATCCCCCGCCGCTTCAATTTTATGAGTCCGTACGGACGTACGTTCGAACGGACGGACGGACGAAGCCCAATGCTATATCTCAATGTCCAAAATATTGTAATCGGCATCAAATACTATCAGGGTGCTGATGAAATTAACTTTTTTCTATTTACAAATAACTCTTCATCTTGGGTCGGAGAAATAATTCGTGGGTCTCGTCAATAACACTGATGATACCGGGCATACCTGAGATGAGCATGAATTCAAGTTTGATTCTGTGTTGTTGGCGAATGTATATTGGACAACGGATAAACTGTCGGATGATATGGGGTTCACAGATCGCATTGTTTGTTTGTTGAATTTAACAACTGACAGATGACTGTGAAATCCCTAATTGTCCACGCTGCAAAGTTGCATTTTCCGGTGGCAAGGTAACGAAGTGTTGTCAAACATTTTATTTCGGGGCTTGTTTGGTTGTTTCTCATGGTTGGAGACGTAATTCTCTCCTTTACCAAGTCAACAACAAATAAAATCCCTTCACGGTCGATCCGATATCTTTTCAACAACTGTGCATCATTCAGAATTTCCAAGTCGTCCCCTCTTTCAACAGCAGAAGCGATTTTCCGATTCTTTATGAATAGCTTTTAGCAAGTTAGGAGTCCTCTTGACTACTTTTAAGCTCTCCCGGACTTAGGAGCTACTTTTAGGCCTAAAATGCTTTGTGAATAACACTTAGTAAAAATAATTAGGAGTCCTATATTTAAGACTGACATGCCCATTTTTTTTTGGAGTTTCTCCTAAATCCGGCAGTTAGGACCTACTATTAGCGCTAAGCTTCTTTGTGAATACGGGCCCAGAAGTTGGCCCCCTAGCTGTCGATCATCACCAACAGCTGCAGGAGGAGGTCGTCTACACTCATGGCCAGCTCCATCTCGCCATCCAGCATATCGACGGGGAACTCAGTTAGCAGTTCATCAAGGTTGAGGGGTGCAGAACTGAAGGTGTGAGGGATCGCTGTGCACTGGCGGTGAGACTATAGCATCATGCTGCAGCTGGAAGTACAGAGAGGCTCGTTACAACAGCCTCACCCACACAAGCATGTCTGCCTCAGTACCAAACTACTTTACATAATGACTGCAACTGCCCATTCAGCCCAATCACGCTCCCCATTTTCCATCCAATCGTTTCATTGCTATGCCACTTTTACCTATGCACTACAATAAGGTCCAGAGGCATTTAGACGGGGAAATTTCAATGAAAGTGTTCAAAGCAGTTCAATACAAGACTCAAGAACATCAACCTGAAGTGGACAGTCAGCAGTGTAAATGAAGAGCATTTGCATCCATAAATATATACCCTGTTAAATCGTAACAGTGTCAAAACTTATGGAACTCAGTGCAAATAGCATATATCTCTATCTCGTATGGTTGTGAAAACCCCAAAGCTTTCATTCTCAAAACGCAAAGTGGTGAGCTATGTGGGCGACAACTCTTTAAACCAAAACAGGCAGACACAGGAGTGAGGCATATTCAGATAAGTGCCTGCTAATACAGGTCAAGACCACTTTCAGCAGTGCCATACAGCATCCATCGTTTTGATTTTCACTCCAACCCACGCACACCTCATTCAACAGCATTCAAGAGCTTCTTCAGCTGGTATTTAGCAGAACAAAAGGTGATAATTTGAAGCATAAATAAACCGTGTCAGGGCAGCGAGTCCCTAGGAACAGGAGAGATCAGCCCTAAGCCCTAATTTTAAGGGTACTGGGGAGTCTGGGCTGCTTTGTGGGAGACTTTACCTTTGCAAAGCAGCAGGAGGGTCTTTGGCAAGAATGTGCAGTGGCTCGGTGCTGGTGGAGCTCTGCTCTGCTGTACTGGTGCTTCTGTTAAAGTTCTGTAGCATCATCTCCTGGAAGGTCTTCGCCCTCTCCAACTCAACCAGAGACTCCGTCTTCCCATTCACAGCACCATTCTGCAGCAGACGGACCAAAAGTCACATTTATTCAGCCCTGATCCTGGACATCTACCATACTTCAACTCCACAAGAAAACATCTCAGTCAAGCTAGAGCATGGCTGCGTATGCCTTCTCAAAGAGATCTACAGTCCTTTCAGTTTCCACCCTAACTTTAATTTGAGGTGCCTGATTTGACTAAATAGCTGCATGAGGAGAACTCCAGCAGATGAAGTCAGATTGTCCTGAACAGACTGAAGACCCACAGGACAGTAGATCTCCAAGCACAGGGTTTGGCAGGTTTAAATCAGGCTGACCTCAGGATTGAATATAGAAATAACACACAGCTGCTGCTCACCTCTGTAGTGCTGGGAGTAGCTGGCTTCTCTTTTCTGGCACCAGTATTACACCCACTGCCTGCTCCTGTAAATATGCACAGTCCCTATGAACAATCAACTGCAGGAAAACCTGAGCAAAAACCTAACACATGGGAATCATGTCCGAGGGCCAGAAATGCAAAGTCCCACTATGCATTTTTTCCACATAATTTCACCAATTAGATCCACCTCCTGGTTATTTAACAAATAGTGGGGAGGACTTATGCAGTCTGTGCCTGGACTTAATGCCTCTGGCTACCACACCTAACTGAAGTACATCAAGGAGCAGCTCATGAGAAACTAACCCCGAGAGGGGAAAGGGCAGAGGACACACAGAGGATGAAGGCTCACCAGTGGCCATGTTCTTGTTGATGCGCAGTATCCTCCTCTTGAACGGAGCAGAGAGAGGAGCTGGCAACTCCTCAGCCTTCACCTCCTGCACCGTGGTCTGCATTCGAGCCGCCTTCTCAACCCGGATCTCGTCGGGGTGCCTGGCAGTCTTCTTGCACGGAACCTCCCACTCCAGAGGCCCCTCTTTCCTCCCCATGAGCTCCTCCTCCTCGTTGTCTCTGGACAGCTTCATCTTTCTCTCTAGCTGGAGCCTTGTCTCCACAAGGACGGCCCCAGGAGGTGTAGCGCTCGACTTCGTGGGGCTGGGGCCCTTAGTTCCGCACCAGTCGGCCTCGTGTAATTGGGCCTGTGCCAGGGACCTGGCCGCCTTCCCCTTTCGAATCTCATCCAGAGATTTGCTTCGGATCTCAACCTGCACCTCCTGCCGTGCTGGTGCTGAGAAATCCTCAGAGGGCTCAGTCTCGCATTCCCAAAGACATTCTTGCAACTAACCACAGCCATATTGCATCAGCCTTTATCGCCAAGACAAGACCCTTTGGGTCTAACAGACACTGTGTATTATTCCATTTAATGCATGTGCAGGTGAGACTACATCATCACCAACAAAAATGTAATGCACTATGCCGTTAATTTTAGACTGTATTACCCAGTGCAAGCACACACAAATGTATACCCAGCTGCATATTGACCAAATGCTAAGACTTTTCTAGAATGCACACATCCAATCAAGTGTCTAACTTGGGTGAGGGTAAAGCGCAGGGGCTTTACAAAAGACCCTCCTTTCTCCTGATACTCGCTGAAGCCTTTGTTGCACTGCCTTGTGTAAAACATCCATCCAGAGCCCTGGTACAGCCAGGCAGCAGTCTTACCTAAATGAGGTTAGCAAGTGTTTGCATGGCTCCTCAATTCACCACCATTTCATTCTTACTACGTCACAGAGGAACAGGGTTTCGGAGTCCCCAAACAACAAACACAGAAAGTTAAACAAAAACACGCAAAACTGAAGAACAGAGGGCAAGCCCCTTCTTCACCCTCTGATGGAAACCGATGGTAAAATGACTTGCAGTTAGTTAGAGGTGATGACATACAACTCTTCGTGCTAATGCTGCTCATTTGCACTACTTTTTGTGAAGAATATTTCCATAGCAACATTTTACCTTTGTTATTTTTATAAAAGAAGTAAGACATTTAATTTATTGTAGGGCTGAACTATTAATCGCAATCGCTAATACATTTCAAAAGCTGCAATAACTGGTCAAGCGTGGTTACCACAGAGGAAATATATTAGAACTGGAGAGAGCGAGGAAGTACCACCCCTATTACTTTTAATAGGAGAAGCTAGGCTAGCTACCTAAGCCCAGGAAGTACGGAATTGAACGACGCCAGCTATAAGAATGGCGTTCCATGGGTGCTTAGCTCCGGGACCATTTCATGAAATTGTCAGTCTACTTACACAGCACAAATGGCCAAGAAAGTGTGTCGGCTATGCGTATTGGCGAATGTTTTCGAGGGGAAATGACGAGCAACGCTGTTTATCCAGAAGGTGCACGCACTTTTCACTCTTTTCGTACGAAACACGTGCACGAGCTGTCATAAAGCTCTTACTGTCAGTTCTTATTTTACAGGCCCTCTTGAAAACATTGAACAGTTGCGTCAGACAAAGACAAAATAATGAAGGATTACAGAATACATTTTATTTCGTTTTCGAACTATTTGGCAAGAATAAAATGCACACTTTTCTATTGGTGGACACAAATTTTTCCGCACTGTGAAACGCGGAAGCAGGGGCCGATTGCACAAAAGTCGGATCCTGAGATCCTGGATCTACGCCAAAGCGAGGATTGCCATATCCCATGCAGCGCGTTGCTGGCTTAATTGATTGCACAAAGCCAACAGCCGCTGGAGGAGGATAGGCTAATAAGTGAAGCCAGGTGCCGCATCCTACTGTGTGCGCGCACACGCCTACTTGAAATTGACCCTGAGATCGATCACAGAATCGACAATTCAGAGAGCAGCAGTCTTCAAAATAGTTTGCAAAATACCTCCGTGCACTTATGTGGGCTGTAGAGCGTTCTCAAGAAAATCTCTGCAGACGCGTGACGAGACCAAATCTAAAGTATCCACCGAACTCGTTCGGGGGATAAAATTAGTATTCTCCAAGGTAGCGATAACGTGAACATATATATGCATGTCAATAACGTCACATAACGCAACAGAGGGTATGCGCAAAATGAGCTGGCACGTCATTTTCCCCCCGACACCTCTGTGTCACATGTCCACATGATGGGCAGAAACCCCATTTTAAAAAAAAACTCCACAAGACGTTTAAAATCTGTTTTCTGACCCTATTAAAACAACTTTGAATTATTGAAATATTTTCAGAGTGGCACAGAGATTTGTTCTTTTTTATGTACAACCTAAATTCAAAATAGCTGGGACAAAGTGTAAATTGTGAAAGAAATCAAAATGCAAAGACTTTCAAAATCACACCAGCCAGTATTTTATTCACAATAAAGCGGGATTTACATTTGAACGTACGGGCGTCTACGTGCAACTTACGTGCGAAATTTGGGAAAAATGACTGCGTGCTCGACGTGGCGAGTACGTGACACGTGCGTGTTTTTTGAAGTCACCCATAAGAAACCTACTTGAGTACTAGTCTTAAAGTAGCTCACATTAAATGTACTCAAGTACAAAAAGTATCTTGTGAGTAAAATATACCTAAGTATCCAAAGTGCAAGTACACCTAGAAAGCATTTTTCATAGTACGCATATAAAGAAACAAAACAACCACACATTGTTCTCTTCTTGTTCTCTTTAATCAACTTGCAGGTGAATGAAAGATGCAGTATTCAAAAAACAAATAGGCAGCTTGTGCTTTATACTTCATCTTCTTTGAGTTTACCCGCAGTTTACAAAACCACTAGAATTGACAATAATTAACAGTAGAATGACATAAACAATACCATGTCGAACTGTTGCTTCAGAAAACTGATTTTTCATAACTACTAATTGGAATACCATTGGCTCACTGTAGATGAGGTGGTTCGCCAAATCCAGATAATCCTGAAAGATTTATTACATTAACATTTCAATTTGTGACGAGTAACAAACTGGCCACTGTCAAAGTAACGAAGTAAAAGAATACTTTTTTCTCTTTTAAATATAGTAGAGTAAAATTAAAAGTCCTGGTTAAAAAAAAAAAAAAAACTCTGGTAAAGTACAAATCCTCAAAAAAAAAAAACTACTTATGTACTGTAACGAAGCACATGTACTTCGTCATTATACACCCCTGGTGTTGAATCGACTCCCCCAACGGGAATTCTCCTTTCGCTCCGCAATGTAAAGCCCCTCTCCTTTGATTGGCTGTGGGACGAAAGCCGGTCTCCTCTGATCGGCTGTGGAATTAGTCGATCTCAGATCAGCACCCGCCTTTGTTTCTATAGACTGAATGCGCAGATAGTTTCGCACCAAATGTCACAGTGCTGAGGGGCGCGATTTGCGACTTGTAGGAAACAAAATCTGTGGCTTGTAGGAAACAGAATCTGTGACTCGTGGGGAAGATTTGAGCAGTTGTAGTTATCGATTTGTATTTGTGTTTTAAAAGAACACAAATATTTTCTTGATAAATTATTTCACATACATTGAACTTCCATTGCACAAATTCACATTCAGATTTACACATATTCAAATTTTGTCCACAACTTCACATTGCTTAATACAGGTGCACAAATATGTTTTGCACATATACTGCAACAATAGGAGTAAAAATGTGAGCATGTCAGTTTTTTAATCTGTGACTTGTAAAATAGGATTTGTGCACCTGTAATTAAGAATTTGTGAATGTGTAAGTGTTGTGTTGTATCTGTGCAGAGAAAAAAAATCTACAAGTACACAACTCATAGAGTATGTGACCTCAAATTTACTGATACACATACAAATCGCTGTACACAACTACAAATCCCACTGTTACAGGCGCTCAAACCTTTTTCACCAATAATACCTTCATAGGTTGGTGCTGGAGCAAAAGCACATATTCAAAGGGAAATTTGGCTCGGGGGTTAACTGCAAGTCCAAGCGGGAACTGGGATGCGTGCGATAATATCAGCCTTCAGATCAATGCTGCATTCCCCGGTGTCGCCCCGGACGGCGAGAAGAGGTGGTATGGACTGCAACCGCAGATGCTTTGTGAATGACGCTTAGTAAAAATAATTAGGAGTCCTATATTTACGACTGACACGCCCATTTTTTTTAGGAGTTTCTCCTAAATCCGGCAGTTAGGACCTACTTTTAGCGCTAAGATTCTTTGTGAATACGGGCCCAGAAATTGGCCCCCTAGCTGTTGATCAGCACCCACTGCAGCAGGAGGAGGTCGTCTACACTCATGGCCAGCTCCATCTTGCCATCCAGCATATCGATGGGGAACTCAGTTAGCAGTTCATCAAGGTTGAGGGGGGCAGAGCTGAAGGTGTGAGGGATCGCTGTGCACTGGCGGTGAGACTTTAGCATCGTGCTGCTGCTGCAGCAGGAGGAGGTCGTCTACACTCATGGCCAGCTCCATCTTGCCATCCAGCATATCGATGGGGAACTCAGTTAGCAGTTCATCAAGGTTGAGGGGTGCAGAGCTGAATGTGTGAGGGATCGCTGTGCACTGGTGGTGAGACTTCAGCATCGTGCTGCTGCTGGAAGTACAGAGAGGCTCGTTACAACAGCCTCACCCACACAAGCATGTCTGCCTCAGGACCAAACTACTTTACATAATGACTGCAACTGCCCATTCAGCCCAATCACGCTCCCCATTTTCCATCCAGTCGTTTCATTGCTATGCCACTTTTACCTATGCACTACAATAAGGTCCAGAGGCATTTAGACCGGGAAATTTCAATGAAAGTGTTCAAAGCAGTTCAATACAAGACTCAAGAACATCAACCTGAAGTGGACAGTCAGCAGTGTAAATGAAGAGCATTTGCATCCACAAATATATACCCTGTTAAATCGTAACAGTGTCAAAACTTATGGAACTCAGTGCAAATAGCATATATCTCTATTTCGTATGGTTGTGAAAACCCCAAAGCTTTCATTTTCAAAACGTTAAGTGGTGAGCTATGTGGGCGACAACTCTATATAAACCAAAACAGGCAGACACAGGAGTTAGACATATTCAGATAAGTGCCTGCTAACACAGGTCAAGACCACTTTCAGCAGTGCCATACAGCATCCATCGTTTTGATTTTCACTCCAACCCACGCAAATCTCATTATACAGCATTCCAGAGCCTCTTAAGCTGGTATTTAGCAGAACAAAAGGTGATGATTTGAAGCATAAATAAACCATGTCAGGGCAGCGAGTCCCTAGGAACAGGAGAGATCAGCCCTAAGCCCTAATTTTAAGGGTACTGGGGAGTCTGGGCTGCTTTGTGGGAGACTTTACCTTTGCAAAGCAGCAGGAGGGTCTTTGGCAAGAATGTGCAGTGGCTCGGTGCTGGTGGAGCTCTGCTCTGCTGTACTGGTGCTTCTGTTAAAGTTCTGTAGCATCATCTCCTGGAAGGTCTTCGCCCTCTCCAACTCAACCAGAGACTCCGTCTTCCCATTCACAGCACCATTCTGCAGCAGACGGACCAAAAGTCACATTTATTCAGCCCTGATCCTGGACATCTACCATACTTCAACTCCACAAGAAAACATCTCAGTCAAGCTAGAGCATGGCTGCGTATGCCTTCTCAAAGAGATCTACAGTCCTTTCAGTTTCCACCCTAACTTTAATTTGAGGTGCCTGATTTGACTAAATAGCTGCATGAGGAGAACTCCAGCAGATGAAGTCAGATTGTCCTGAACAGACTGAAGACCCACAGGACAGTAGATCTCCAAGCACAGGGTTTGGCAGGTTTAAATCAGGCTGACCTCAGGATTGAATATAGAAATAACACACAGCTGCTGCTCACCTCTGTAGTGCTGGGAGTAGCTGGCTTCTCTTTTCTGGCACCAGTATTACGGCCACTGCCTGCTCCTGTAAATATGCACAGTCCCTATGAACAATCAACTGCAGGAAAACCTGAGCAAAAACCTAACACATGGGAATCATGTCCGAGGGCCAGAAATGCAAAGTCCCACTATGCATTTTTTCCACATAATTTCACCAATTAGATCCACCTCCTGGTTATTTAACAAATAGTGGGGAGGACTTATGCAGTCTGTGCCTGGACTTAATGCCTCTGGCTACCACACCTAACTGAAGTACCGTATTGATCCGAATATAAGACGATATTTTTTTCCTTGAAAAATGCCTGAAAATGACACCTCGTCTAATATTCGGGGTCTAAGGAGTTACCCATGTAAAACAATATGTGGTGCCATATGAGCGCTTTTCTCTCTGTCAGTGTTTAGAGCAGTGTGACCCTAGCGTGATCCTGTAAACACGTCGGCTGGAGTGGGTGTGTTAGCTTACATTTGCATGAGCTACTTAATGACAGAAAGATGCAGCCAAGGCACAAAGATCCACTTGAAAAAAGTGCTTCCAAAATCGGTAAGGTGAATAAAAATCAGAGGAGAAGTTATGATGTGAAATTTAAACTTACGGTTGTAAACGAAGCTGAGAGAACGAACAACGTGAGGGCAGGAAAAAGATGTATGACAGAGTGCAACGTAATTATCGTAATTGGCAACCGAAAAATTAAGCAAACGTTTCCAGATGAATGATTGTCGTCTTACCTAATCGGGGAAAACAAGCAGCACCTGCTAAGTGCGGAGCGCTCTCGGAGTGAACATTTTGTTAATCATGAAAATGACTGCGAACAGGTCGAGACTAATAATTCTTTAAAACAGATGTTACGTCCACCCCAATTCTGTTTTACGGAATTTACCCCATGACTTCATCGCTGTTAGATCGCATGAGAAACCGTGTCTTCAGTTGCCTATTACGATAATTGGAAAACGCGTCAATAAAGAAAAATAATTGAGAACTAGCCAGGACTATCCTTATTGTCATAAAGGGACGTGTCTGTGCCACCCCAATTCCCGGTTCTAGCTTCGCCCCTGTACAAAAACTCCGTTTAAAACAATTATTAGTCCTGACCTGTTCTCACTCATTTTCATAATTAACAGAAGGTTCCCTCCGAGAGCACACCACAGTTAACAGGTGTTCCTTGTTCTTGTGGGACAACAATCATTCATCTGGACGCGTATATGCTGTATTTAAATCAACGTCATTCAGAATGAATTTGGAAAAAAACTGTTCATAGTGTTTTTAGATGTTAATGCTCTTACATTTTGCAGACTTTTCTGACAGTGTTTGTCAAGCGAATGAGCGCCGTTTATTGCACTAGTTAGGCCAGTAGGCCTAAGCCCGTTTTATTGCACTGTTTTCATGGCATATAACCGTGAAGTGCATTCTGCGCTTTTCCTATTTGCAGGGCTATGGATGATTTTATGATTTTCTCCCCCATGATAAACACCAAAGATGTTGAAATGTGCGAGAAAAACAATGAAATGTTTTTTGAAATTTTGTTCAATTAAAAAGTATTTTTCCAAATAAGGGTCTTGAAAAGAGGAGTCGTCTTATATTCAGGGTCGTCTTATATTCGGGTCAATACGGTACATCAAGGAGCAGCTCATGAGAAACTAACCCCGAGAGGGGAAAGGGCAGAGGACACACAGAGGATGAAGGCTCACCAGTGGCCATGTTCTTGTTGATGCGCAGTATCCTCCTCTTGAACGGAGCAGAGAGAGGAGCTGGCAACTCCTCAGCCTTCACCTCCTGCACCGTGGTCTGCATTCGAGCCGCCTTCTCAACCCGGATCTCGTCGGGGTGCCTGGCAGTCTTCTTGCACGGAACCTCCCACTCCAGAGGCCCCTCTTTCCTCCCCATGAGCTCCTCCTCCTCGTTGTCTCTGGACAGCTTCATCTTTCTCTCTAGCTGGAGCCTTGTCTCCACAAGGACGGCCCCAGGAGGTGTAGCGCTCGACTTCGTGGGGCTGGGGCCCTTAGTTCCGCACCAGTCGGCCTCGTGTAATTGGGCCTGTGCCAGGGACCTGGCCGCCTTCCCCTTTCGAATCTCATCCAGAGATTTGCTTCGGATCTCAACCTGCACCTCCTGCCGTGCTGGTGCTGAGAAATCCTCAGAGGGCTCAGTCTCGCATTCCCAAAGACATTCTTGCAACTAACCACAGCCATATTGCATCAGCCTTTATCGCCAAGACAAGACCCTTTGGGTCTAACAGACACTGTGTATTATTCCATTTAATGCATGTGCAGGTGAGACTACATCATCACCAACAAAAATGTAATGCACTATGCCGTTAATTTTAGACTGTATTACCCAGTGCAAGCACACACAAATGTATACCCAGCTGCATATTGACCAAATGCTAAGACTTTTCTAGAATGCACACATCCAATCAAGTGTCTAACTTGGGTGAGGGTAAAGCGCAGGGGCTTTACAAAAGACCTTCCTTTCTCCTGATACTCGCTGAAGCCTTTGTTGCACTGCCTTGTGTAAAACATCCATCCAGAGCCCTGGTACGGCCAGGCAGCAGTCTTACCTAAATGAGGTTAGCAAGTGTTTGCATGGCTCCTCAATTCACCACCGTTTCATTCTTACTACGTCACAGAGGAACAGGGTTTCGGAGTCCCCAAACAACAAACACAGAAAGTTAAACAAAAACACGCAAAACTGAAGAACAGAGGGCAAGCCCCTTCTTCACCCTCTGATGGAAACCGATGGTAAAATGACTTGCAGTTAGTTAGAGGTGATGACATACAACTCTTCGTGCTAATGCTGCTCATTTGCACTACTTTTTGTGAAGAATATTTCCATAGCAACATTTTACCTTTGTTATTTTTATAAAAGAAGTAAGACATTTAATTTATTGTAGGGCTGAACTATTAATCGCAATCGCTAATACATTTCAAAAGCTGCAATAACTGGTCAAGCGTGGTTACCACAGAGGAAATATATTAGAACTGGAGAGAGCGAGGAAGTACCACCCCTATTACTTTTAATAGGAGAAGCTAGGCTAGCTACCTAAGCCCAGGAAGTACGGAATTGAACGACGCCAGCTATAAGAATGGCGTTCCATGGGTGCTTAGCTCCGGGACCATTTCATGAAATTGTCAGTCTACTTACACAGCACAAATGGCCAAGAAAGTGTGTCGGCTATGCGGATTGGCGAATGTTTTCGAGGGGAAATGACGAGCAACGCTGTTTATCCAGAAGGTGCACGCACTTTTCACTCTTTTCGTACGAAACACGTGCACGAGCTGTCATCAAGCTCTTACTGTCAGTTCTTATTTTACAGGCCCTCTTGAAAACATTGAACAGTTGCGTCAGACAAAGACAAAATAATGAAGGATTACAGAATACATTTTATTTCGTTTTCGAACTATTTGGCAAGAATAAAATGCACACTTTTCTATTGGTGGACACAAATTTTTCCGCACTGTGAAACGCGGAAGCAGGGGCCGATTGCACAAAAGTCGGATCCTGAGATCCTGGATCTACGCCTAAGCGAGGATTGCCATATCCCATGCAGCGCGTTGCTGGCTTAATTGATTGCACAAAGCCAACAGCCGCTGGAGGAGGATAGGCTAATAAGTGAAGCCAGGTGCCGCATCCTACTGTGTGCGCGCACACGCCTACTTGAAATTGACCCTGAGATCGATCACAGAATCGACAATTCAGAGAGCAGCAGTCTTCAAAATAGTTTGCAAAATATCTCCGTGCACTTATGTGGGCTGTAGAGCGTTCTCAAGAAAATCTCTGCAGACGCGTGACGAGACCAAATCTAAAGTATCCACCGAACTCGTTCGGGGGATAAAATTAGTATTCTCCAAGGTAGCGATAACGTGAACATATATATGCATGTCAATAACGTCACATAACGCAACAGAGGGTATGCGCAAAATGAGCTGGCACGTCATTTTCCCCCCGACACCTCTGTGTCACATGTCCACATGATGGGCAGAAACCCCATTTTAAAAAAAAACTCCACAAGACGTTTAAAATCTGTTTTCTGACCCTATTAAAACAACTTTGAATTATTGAAATATTTTCAGAGTGGCACAGAGATTTGTTCTTTTTTATGTACAACCTAAATTCAAAATAGCTGGGACAAAGTGTAAATTGTGAAAGAAATCAAAATGCAATGACTTTCAAATCACACCAGCCAGTATTTTATTCACAATAAAGCGGGATTTACATTTGAACGTACGGGCGTCTACGTGCAACTTACGTGCGAAATTTGGGAAAAATGACTGCGTGCTCGACGTGGCGAGTACGTGACACGTGCGTGTTTTTTGAAGTCACCCATAAGAAACCTACTTGAGTACTAGTCTTAAAGTAGCTCACATTAAATGTACTCAAGTACAAAAAGTATCTTGTGAGTAAAATATACCTAAGTATCCAAAGTGCAAGTACACCTAGAAAGCATTTTTCATAGTACGCATATAAAGAAACAAAACAACCACACATTTTTCTCTTCTTGTTCTCTTTAATCAACTTGCAGGTGAATGAAAGATGCAGTATTCAAAAAACAAATAGGCAGCTTGTGCTTTATACTTCATCTTCTTTGAGTTTACCCGCAGTTTACAAAACCACTAGAATTGACAATAATTAACAGTAGAATGACATATTAACAATACCATGTCGAACTGTTGCTTCAGAAAACTGATTTTTCATAACTACTAATTGGAATACCATTGGCTCACTGTAACAGGTGGTTGCTAGAGAGGGCGACGATTTTTTTTTCTGTTGCAGGAGAGAATTTTTTTTTTTTTGAACTGCTGGATAGATACTGTGGGCAAGAGTATTGAGCAGTTTGCACATCAGGCTTAGCTGAGGAGTTTAATTCAGGCAACTCCTGAAAAACAGGGATCGGAGTGAACTCGTCCATAACATTCCAAACGTGTTTGAGCTGCTTGCTTGTCAATATTCAATAATTGATGCTGGTGTCCCATCTTGTGACAGAATATTGTAACTGCGTGCATAAATTTGCAGCTCCATGTCTGCTGGCGGGCACATCTGCTCAAAGCGCTGTTATGATACCGTGCCGAGCACCGTTGTTCCTCTCGAGCACGCCAAATCCAGATAATCCTGAAAGATTTATTACATTAACATTTCAATTTGTGACGAGTAACAAACTGGCCACTGTCAAAGTAACGAAGTAAAAGAATACTTTTTTCTCTTTTAAATATAGTAGAGTAAAATTAAAAGTCCTGGTTAAAAAAAAAAAAAAACTCTGGTAAAGTACAAATCCTCAAAAAAAAAAAACTACTTATGTACTGTAACGAAGCACATGTACTTCGTCATTATACACCCCTGGTGTTGAATCGACTCCCCCAACGGGAATTCTCCTTTCGCTCCGCAATGTAAAGCCCCTCTCCTTTGATTGGCTGTGGGACGAAAGCCGGTCTCCTCTGATCGGCTGTGGAATTAGTCGATCTCAGATCAGCACCCGCCTTTGTTTCTATAGACTGAATGCGCAGATAGTTTCGCACCAAATGTCACAGTGCTGAGGGGCGCGATTTGCGACTTGTAGGAAACAGAATCTGTGGCTTGTAGGAAACAGAATCTGTGACTCGTGGGGAAGATTCGAGCAGTTGTAGTTATCGATTTGTATTTGTGTTTTAAAAGAACACAAATATTTTCTTGATAAATTATTTCACATACATTGAACTTCCATTGCACAAATTCACATTCAGATTTACACATATTCAAATTTTGTCCACAACTTCACATTGCTTAATACACGTGCACAAATATGTTTTGCACATATACTGCAACAATAGGAGTAAAAATGTGAGCATGTCACTTTTTTAATCTGTGACTTGTAAAATAGGATTTGTGCACCTGTAATTAAGAATTTGTGAATGTGTAAGTGTTGTGTTGTATCTGTGCAGAGAAAAAAAATCTACAAGTACACAACTCATAGAGTATGTGACCTCAAATTTACTGATACACATACAAATCGCTGTACACAACTACAAATCCCACTGTTACAGGCGCTCAAACCTTTTTCACCAATAATACCTTCATAGGTTGGTGCTGGAGCAAAAGCACATATTCAAAGGGAAATTTGGCTCGGGGGTTAACTGCAAGTCCAAGCGGGAATTGGGATGCGTGCGATAATATCAGCCTTCAGATCAATGCTGCATTCCCCGGTGTCGCCCCGGACGGCGAGAAGAGGTGGTATGGACTGCAACCGCAGATGCTTTGTGAATGACGCTTAGTAAAAATAATTAGGAGTCCTATATTTACGACTGACACGCCCATTTTTTTTAGGAGTTTCTCCTAAATCCGGCAGTTAGGACCTACTTTTAGCGCTAAGATTCTTTGTGAATACGGGCCCAGAAATTGGCCCCCTAGCTGTTGATCAGCACCCACTGCAGCAGGAGGAGGTCGTCTACACTCATGGCCAGCTCCATCTTGCCATCCAGCATATCGATGGGGAACTCAGTTAGCAGTTCATCAAGGTTGAGGGGTGCAGAGCTGAAGGTGTGAGGCTTCGCTGTGCACTGGCGGTGAGACTTTAGCATCGTGCTGCTGCTGCAGCAGGAGGAGGTCGTCTACACTCATGGCCAGCTCCATCTTGCCATCCAGCATATCGATGGGGAACTCAGTTAGCAGTTCATCAAGGTTGAGGGGTGCAGAGCTGAAGGTGTGAGGGATCGCTGTGCACTGGCGGTGAGACTTCAGCATCGTGCTGCTGCTGGAAGTACAGAGAGGCTCGTTACAACAGCCTCACCCACACAAGCATGTCTGCCTCAGGACCAAACTACTTTACATAATGACTGCAACTGCCCATTCAGCCCAATCACGCTCCCCATTTTCCATCCAGTCGTTTCATTGCTATGCCACTTTTACCTATGCACTACAATAAGGTCCAGAGGCATTTAGACCGGGAAATTTCAATGAAGGTGTTCAAAGCAGTTCAATACAAGACTCAAGAACATCAACCTGAAGTGGACAGTCAGCAGTGTAAATGAAGAGCATTTGCATCCACAAATATATACCCTGTTAAATCGTAACAGTGTCAAAACTTATGGAACTCAGTGCAAATAGCATATATCTCTATTTCGTATGGTTGTGAAAACCCCAAAGCTTTCATTTTCAAAACGTTAAGTGGTGAGCTATGTGGGCGACAACTCTATATAAACCAAAACAGGCAGACACAGGAGTGAGACATATTCAGATAAGTGCCTGCTAACACAGGTCAAGACCACTTTCAGCAGTGCCATACAGCATCCATCGTTTTGATTTTCACTCCAACCCACGCAAATCTCATTATACAGCATTCCAGAGCCTCTTAAGCTGGTATTTAGCAGAACAAAAGGTGATGATTTGAAGCATAAATAAACCATGTCAGGGCAGCGAGTCCCTAGGAACAGGAGAGATCAGCCCTAAGCCCTAATTTTAAGGGTACTGGGGAGTCTGGGCTGCTTTGTGGGAGACTTTACCTTTGCAAAGCAGCAGGAGGGTCTTTGGCAAGAATGTGCAGTGGCTCGGTGCTGGTGGAGCTCTGCTCTGTTGTACTGGTGCTTCTGTTAATGTTCTGTAGCATCATCTCCTGGAAGGTCTTCGCCCTCTCCAACCCAACCAGAGACTCCGTCTTCCCATTCACAGCACCATTCTGCAGCAGACGGACCAAAAGTCACATTTATTCAGCCCTGATCCTGGACATCTACCATACTTCAACTCCACAAGAAAACATCTCAGTCAAGCTAGAGCATGGCTGCGTATGCCTTCTCAAAGAGATCTACAGTCCTTTCAGTTTCCACCCTAACTTTAATTTGAGGTGCCTGATTTGACTAAATAGCTGCATGAGGAGAACTCCAGCAGATGAAGTCAGATTGTCCTGAACAGACTGAAGACCCACAGGACAGTAGATCTCCAAGCACAGGGTTTGGCAGGTTTAAATCAGGCTGACCTCAGGATTGAATATAGAAATAACACACAGCTGCTGCTCACCTCTGTAGTGCTGGGAGTAGCTGGCTTCTCTTTTCTGGCACCAGTATTACGGCCACTGCCTGCTCCTGTAAATATGCACAGTCCCTATGAACAATCAACTGCAGGAAAACCTGAGCAAAAACCTAACACATGGGAATCATGTCCGAGGGCCAGAAATGCAAAGTCCCACTATGCATTTTTTCCACATAATTTCACCAATTAGATCCACCTCCTGGTTATTTAACAAATAGTGGGGAGGACTTATGCAGTCTGTGCCTGGACTTAATGCCTCTGGCTACCACACCTAACTGAAGTACATCAAGGAGCAGCTCATGAGAAACTAACCCCGAGAGGGGAAAGGGCAGAGGACACACAGAGGATGAAGGCTCACCAGTGGCCATGTTCTTGTTGATGCGCAGTATCCTCCTCTTGAACGGAGCAGAGAGAGGAGCTGGCAACTCCTCAGCCTTCACCTCCTGCACCGTGGTCTGCATTCGAGCCGCCTTCTCAACCCGGATCTCGCCGGGGTGCCTGGCAGTCTTCTTGCACGGGACCTCCCACTCCAGAGGCCCCTCTTTCCTCCCCATGAGCTCCTCCTCCTCGTTGTCTCTGGACAGCTTCATCTTTCTCTCTAGCTGGAGCCTTGTCTCCACAAGGACGGCCCCAGGAGGTGTAGCGCTCGACTTTGTGGGGCTGGGGCCCTTAGTTCCGCACCAGTCGGCCTCGTGTAATTGGGCCTGTGCCAGGGACCTGGCCGCCTTCCCCTTTCGAATCTCATCCAGAGATTTGCTTCGGATCTCAACCTGCACCTCCTGCCGTGCTGGTGCTGAGAAATCCTCAGAGGGCTCAGTCTCGCATTCCCAAAGACATTCTTGCAACTAACCACAGCCATATTGCATCAGCCTTTATCGCCAAGACAAGACCCTTTGGGTCTAACAGACACTGTGTATTATTCCATTTAATGCATGTGCAGGTGAGACTACATCATCACCAACAAAAATGTAATGCACTATGCCGTTAATTTTAGACTGTATTACCCAGTGCCAGCACACACAAATGTATACCCAGCTGCATATTGACCAAATGCTAAGACTTTTCTAGAATGCACACATCCAATCAAGTGTCTAACTTGGGTGAGGGTAAAGCGCAGGGGCTTTACAAAAGACCTTCCTTTCTCCTGATACTCGCTGAAGCCTTTGTTGCACTGCCTTGTGTAAGACATCCATCCAGAGCCCTGGTACGGCCAGGCAGCAGTCTTACCTAAATGAGGTTAGCAAGTGTTTGCATGGCTCCTCAATTCACCACCATTTCATTCTTACTACGTCACAGAGGAACAGGGTTTCGGAGTCCCCAAACAACAAACACAGAAAGTTAAACACAAACACGCAAAACTGAAGAACAGAGGGCAAGCCCCTTCTTCACCCTCTGATGGAAACCGATGGTAAAATGACTTGCAGTTAGTTAGAGGTGATGACATACAACTCTTCGTGCTAATGCTGCTCATTTGCACTACTTTTTGTGAAGAATATTTCCATAGCAACATTTTACCTTTGTTATTTTTATAAAAGAAGTAAGATATTTAATTTATTGTAGGGCTGAACTATTAATCGCAATCGCTAATACATTTCAAAAGCTGCAATAACTGGTCAAGCGTGGTTACCACAGAGGAAATATATTAGAACTGGAGAGAGCGAGGAAGTACCACCCCTATTACTTTTAATAGGAGAAGCTAGGCTAGCTACCTAAGCCCAGGAAGTACGGAATTGAACGACGCCAGCTATAAGAATGGCGTTCCATGGGTGCTTAGCTCCGGGACCATTTCATGAAATTGTCAGTCTACTTACACAGCACAAATGGCCAAGAAAGTGTGTCGGCTATGCGGATTGGCGAATGTTTTCGAGGGGAAATGACGAGCAACGCTGTTTATCCAGAAGGTGCACGCACTTTTCACTCTTTTCGTACGAAACACGTGCACGAGCTGTCATCAAGCTCTTACTGTCAGTTCTTATTTTACAGGCCCTCTTGAAAACATTGAACAGTTGCGTCAGACAAAGACAAAATAATGAAGGATTACAGAATACATTTTATTTCGTTTTCGAACTATTTGGCAAGAATAAAATGCACACTTTTCTATTGGTGGCCACAAACTTTTCCGCACTGTGAAACGCGGAAGCAGGGGCCGATTGCACAAAAGTCGGATCCTGAGATCCTGGATCTACGCCAAAGCGAGGATTGCCATATCCCATGCAGCGCGTTGCTGGCTTAATTGATTGCACAAAGCCAACAGCCGCTGGAGGAGGATAGGCTAATAAGTGAAGCCAGGTGCCGCATCCTACTGTGTGCGCGCACACGCCTACTTGAAATTGACCCTGAGATCGATCACAGAATCGACAATTCAGAGAGCAGCAGTCTTCAAAATAGTTTGCAAAATATCTCCGTGCACTTATGTGGGCTGTAGAGCGTTCTCTAGAAAATCTCTGCAGACGCGTGACGAGACCAAATCTAAAGTATCCACCGAACTCGTTCGGGGGATAAAATTAGTATTCTCCAAGGTAGCGATAACGTGAACATATATATGCAGGTCAATAACGTCACATAACGCAACAGAGGGTATGCGCAAAATGAGCTGGCACGTCATTTTCCCCCCGACACCTCTTTGTCACATGTCCACATGATGGGCAGAAACCCCATTTTAAAAAAAAAACTCCACAAGACGTTTAAAATCTGTTTTCTGACCCTATTAAAACAACTTTGAATTATTGAAATATTTTCAGAGTGGCACAGAGATTTGTTCTTTTTTATGTACAACCTAAATCCAAAATAGCTGGGACAAAGTGTAAATTGTGAAAGAAATCAAAATGCAATGACTTTCAAATCACACCAGCCAGTATTTTATTCACAATAAAGCGGGATTTACATTTGAACGTACGGGCGTCTACGTGCAACTTACGTGCGAAATTTGGGAAAAATGACTGCGTGCTCGACGTGGCGAGTACGTGACACGTGCGTGTTTTTTGAAGTCACCCATAAGAAACCTACTTGAGTACTAGTCTTAAAGTAGCTCACATTAAATGTACTCAAGTACAAAAAGTATCTTGTGAGTAAAATATACCTAAGTATCCAAAGTGCAAGTACACCTAGAAAGCATTTTTCATAGTACGCATATAAAGAAACAAAACAACCACACATTGTTCTCTTCTTGTTCTCTTTAATCAACTTGCAGGTGAATGAAAGATGCAGTATTCAAAAAACAAATAGGCAGCTTGTGCTTTATACTTCATCTTCTTTGAGTTTACTCACAGTTTACAAAACCACTAGAATTGACAATAATTAACAGTAGAATGACATATTAACAATACCATGTCGAACTGTTGCTTCAGAAAACTGATTTTTCATAACTACTAATTGGAATACCATTGGCTCACTGTAGCTGAGGTGGTTGCTAGAGAGGGCAACGATTTTTTTTTCTGTTGCAGGAGAGAATTTTTTTTTTTTGAACTGCTGGATAGATACTGTGGGCAAGAGTATTGAGCAGTTTGCACATCAGGCTTAGCTGAGGAGTTTAATTCAGGCAACTCCTGAAAAACAGGGATCGGAGTGAACTCGTCCATAACATTCCAAACGTGTTTGAGCTGCTTGCTTGTCAATATTCAATAATTGATGCTGGTGTCCCATCTTGTGACAGAATATTGTAACTGCGTGCATAAATTTGCAGCTCCATGTCTGCTGGCGGGCACATCTGCTCAAAGCACTGTTATGATACCGTGCCGAGCACCGTTGTTCCTCTCGAGCACGCCAAATCCAGATAATCCTGAAAGATTTATTACATTAACATTTCAATTTGTGACGAGTAACAAACTGGCCACTGTCAAAGTAACGAAGTAAAAGAATACTTTTTTCTCTTTTAAATATAGTAGAGTAAAATTAAAAGTCCTGGTTAAAAAAAAAAAAAAACTCTGGTAAAGTACAAATCCTCAAAAAAAAAAAACTACTTATGTACTGTAACGAAGCACATGTACTTCGTCATTATACACCCCTGGTGTTGAATCGACTCCCCCAACGGGAATTCTCCTTTCGCTCCGCAATGTAAAGCCCCTCTCCTTTGATTGGCTGTGGGACGAAAGCCGGTCTCCTCTGATCGGCTGTGGAATTAGTCGATCTCAGATCAGCACCCGCCTTTGTTTCTATAGACTGAATGCGCAGATAGTTTCGCACCAAATGTCACAGTGCTGAGGGGCGCGATTTGCGACTTGTAGGAAACAGAATCTGTGGCTTGTAGGAAACAGAATCTGTGACTCGTGCGGAAGATTCGAGCAGTTGTAGTTATCGATTTGTATTTGTGTTTTAAAAGAACACAAATATTTTCTTGATAAATTATTTCACATACATTGAACTTCCATTGCACAAATTCACATTCAGATTTACACATATTCAAATTTTGTCCACAACTTCACATTGCTTAATTCAGGTGCACAAATATGTTTTGCACATATACTGCAACAATAGGAGTAAAAATGTGAGCATGTCAGTTTTTTAATCTGTGACTTGTAAAATAGGATTTGTGCACCTGTAATTAAGAATTTGTGAATGTGTAAGTGTTGTGTTGTATCTGTGCAGAGAAAAAAAATCTACAAGTACACAACTCATAGAGTATGTGACCTCAAATTTACTGATACACATACAAATCGCTGTACACAACTACAAATCCCACTGTTACAGGCGCTCAAACCTTTTTCACCAATAATACCTTCATAGGTTGGTGCTGGAGCAAAAGCACATATTCAAAGGGAAATTTGGCTCGGGGGTTAACTGCAAGTCCAAGCGGGAATTGGGATGCGTGCGATAATATCAGCCTTCAGATCAATGCTGCATTCCCCGGTGTCGCCCCGGACGGCGAGAAGAGGTGGTATGGACTGCAACCGCAGATGCTTTGTGAATGACGCTTAGTAAAAATAATTAGGAGTCCTATATTTACGACTGACACGCCCATTTTTTTTAGGAGTTTCTCCTAAATCCGGCAGTTAGGACCTACTTTTAGCGCTAAGATTCTTTGTGAATACGGGCCCAGAAATTGGCCCCCTAGCTGTTGATCAGCACCCACTGCAGCAGGAGGAGGTCGTCTACACTCATGGCCAGCTCCATCTTGCCATCCAGCATATCGATGGGGAACTCAGTTAGCAGTTCATCAAGGTTGAGGGGTGCAGAGCTGAAGGTGTGAGGGATCGCTGTGCACTGGCGGTGAGACTTTAGCATCGTGCTGCTGCTGCAGCAGGAGGAGGTCGTCTACACTCATGGCCAGCTCCATCTTGCCATCCAGCATATCGATGGGGAACTCAGTTAGCAGTTCATCAAGGTTGAGGGGTGCAGAGCTGAAGGTGTGAGGGATCGCTGTGCACTGGCGGTGAGACTTCAGCATCGTGCTGCTGCTGGAAGTACAGAGAGGCTCGTTACAACAGCCTCACCCACACAAGCATGTCTGCCTCAGGACCAAACTACTTTACATAATGACTGCAACTGCCCATTCAGCCCAATCACGCTCCCCATTTTCCATCCAGTCGTTTCATTGCTATGCCACTTTTTGCCTATGCACTACAATAAGGTCCAGAGGCATTTAGACCGGGAAATTTCAATGAAGGTGTTCAAAGCAGTTCAATACAAGACTCAAGAACATCAACCTGAAGTGGACAGTCAGCAGTGTAAATGAAGAGCATTTGCATCCACAAATATATACCCTGTTAAATCGTAACAGTGTCAAAACTTATGGAACTCAGTGCAAATAGCATATATCTCTATTTCGTATGGTTGTGAAAACCCCAAAGCTTTCATTTTCAAAACGTTAAGTGGTGAGCTATGTGGGCGACAACTCTATATAAACCAAAACAGGCAGACACAGGAGTGAGACATATTCAGATAAGTGCCTGCTAACACAGGTCAAGACCACTTTCAGCAGTGCCATACAGCATCCATCGTTTTGATTTTCACTCCAACCCACGCAAATCTCATTATACAGCATTCCAGAGCCTCTTAAGCTGGTATTTAGCAGAACAAAAGGTGATGATTTGAAGCATAAATAAACCATGTCAGGGCAGCGAGTCCCTAGGAACAGGAGAGATCAGCCCTAAGCCCTAATTTTAAGGGTACTGGGGAGTCTGGGCTGCTTTGTGGGAGACTTTACCTTTGCAAAGCAGCAGGAGGGTCTTTGGCAAGAATGTGCAGTGGCTCGGTGCTGGTGGAGCTCTGCTCTGTTGTACTGGTGCTTCTGTTAATGTTCTGTAGCATCATCTCCTGGAAGGTCTTCGCCCTCTCCAACCCAACCAGAGACTCCGTCTTCCCATTCACAGCACCATTCTGCAGCAGACGGACCAAAAGTCACATTTATTCAGCCCTGATCCTGGACATCTACCATACTTCAACTCCACAAGAAAACATCTCAGTCAAGCTAGAGCATGGCTGCGTATGCCTTCTCAAAGAGATCTACAGTCCTTTCAGTTTCCACCCTAACTTTAATTTGAGGTGCCTGATTTGACTAAATAGCTGCATGAGGAGAACTCCAGCAGATGAAGTCAGATTGTCCTGAACAGACTGAAGACCCACAGGACAGTAGATCTCCAAGCACAGGGTTTGGCAGGTTTAAATCAGGCTGACCTCAGGATTGAATATAGAAATAACACACAGCTGCTGCTCACCTCTGTAGTGCTGGGAGTAGCTGGCTTCTCTTTTCTGGCACCAGTATTACGGCCACTGCCTGCTCCTGTAAATATGCACAGTCCCTATGAACAATCAACTGCAGGAAAACCTGAGCAAAAACCTAACACATGGGAATCATGTCCGAGGGCCAGAAATGCAAAGTCCCACTATGCATTTTTTCCACATAATTTCACCAATTAGATCCACCTCCTGGTTATTTAACAAATAGTGGGGAGGACTTATGCAGTCTGTGCCTGGACTTAATGCCTCTGGCTACCACACCTAACTGAAGTACATCAAGGAGCAGCTCATGAGAAACTAACCCCGAGAGGGGAAAGGGCAGAGGACACACAGAGGATGAAGGCTCACCAGTGGCCATGTTCTTGTTGATGCGCAGTATCCTCCTCTTGAACGGAGCAGAGAGAGGAGCTGGCAACTCCTCAGCCTTCACCTCCTGCACCGTGGTCTGCATTCGAGCCGCCTTCTCAACCCGGATCTCGCCGGGGTGCCTGGCAGTCTTCTTGCACGGGACCTCCCACTCCAGAGGCCCCTCTTTCCTCCCCATGAGCTCCTCCTCCTCGTTGTCTCTGGACAGCTTCATCTTTCTCTCTAGCTGGAGCCTTGTCTCCACAAGGACGGCCCCAGGAGGTGTAGCGCTCGACTTCGTGGGGCTGGGGCCCTTAGTTCCGCACCAGTCGGCCTCGTGTAATTGGGCCTGTGCCAGGGACCTGGCCGCCTTCCCCTTTCGAATCTCATCCAGAGATTTGCTTCGGATCTCAACCTGCACCTCCTGCCGTGCTGGTGCTGAGAAATCCTCAGAGGGCTCAGTCTCGCATTCCCAAAGACATTCTTGCAACTAACCACAGCCATATTGCATCAGCCTTTATCGCCAAGACAAGACCCTTTGGGTCTAACAGACACTGTGTATTATTCCATTTAATGCATGTGCAGGTGAGACTACATCATCACCAACAAAAATGTAATGCACTATGCCGTTAATTTTAGACTGTATTACCCAGTGCCAGCACACACAAATGTATACCCAGCTGCATATTGACCAAATGCTAAGACTTTTCTAGAATGCACACATCCAATCAAGTGTCTAACTTGGGTGAGGGTAAAGCGCAGGGGCTTTACAAAAGACCTTCCTTTCTCCTGATACTCGCTGAAGCCTTTGTTGCACTGCCTTGTGTAAGACATTCATCCAGAGCCCTGGTACGGCCAGGCAGCAGTCTTACCTAAATGAGGTTAGCAAGTGTTTGCATGGCTCCTCAATTCACCACCATTTCATTCTTACTACGTCACAGAGGAACAGGGTTTCGGAGTCCCCAAACAACAAACACAGAAAGTTAAACACAAACACGCAAAACTGAAGAACAGAGGGCAAGCCCCTTCTTCACCCTCTGATGGAAACCGATGGTAAAATGACTTGCAGTTAGTTAGAGGTGATGACATACAACTCTTCGTGCTAATGCTGCTCATTTGCACTACTTTTTGTGAAGAATATTTCCATAGCAACATTTTACCTTTGTTATTTTTATAAAAGAAGTAAGATATTTAATTTATTGTAGGGCTGAACTATTAATCGCAATCGCTAATACATTTCAAAAGCTGCAATAACTGGTCAAGCGTGGTTACCACAGAGGAAATATATTAGAACTGGAGAGAGCGAGGAAGTACCACCCCTATTACTTTTAATAGGAGAAGCTAGGCTAGCTACCTAAGCCCAGGAAGTACGGAATTGAACGACGCCAGCTATAAGAATGGCGTTCCATGGGTGCTTAGCTCCGGGACCATTTCATGAAATTGTCAGTCTACTTACACAGCACAAATGGCCAAGAAAGTGTGTCGGCTATGCGGATTGGCGAATGTTTTCGAGGGGAAATGACGAGCAACGCTGTTTATCCAGAAGGTGCACGCACTTTTCACTCTTTTCGTACGAAACACGTGCACGAGCTGTCATCAAGCTCTTACTGTCAGTTCTTATTTTACAGGCCCTCTTGAAAACATTGAACAGTTGCGTCAGACAAAGACAAAATAATGAAGGATTACAGAATACATTTTATTTCGTTTTCGAACTATTTGGCAAGAATAAAATGCACACTTTTCTATTGGTGGCCACAAACTTTTCCGCACTGTGAAACGCGGAAGCAGGGGCCGATTGCACAAAAGTCGGATCCTGAGATCCTGGATCTACGCCAAAGCGAGGATTGCCATATCCCATGCAGCGCGTTGCTGGCTTAATTGATTGCACAAAGCCAACAGCCGCTGGAGGAGGATAGGCTAATAAGTGAAGCCAGGTGCCGCATCCTACTGTGTGCGCGCACACGCCTACTTAAAATTGACCCTGAGATCGATCACAGAATCGACAATTCAGAGAGCAGCAGTCTTCAAAATAGTTTGCAAAATATCTCCGTGCACTTATGTGGGCTGTAGAGCGTTCTCAAGAAAATCTCTGCAGACGCGTGACGAGACCAAATCTAAAGTATCCACCGAACTCGTTCGGAGGATAAAATTAGTATTCTCCAAGGTAGCGATAACGTGAACATATATATGCAGGTCAATAACGTCACATAACGCAACAGAGGGTATGCGCAAAATGAGCTGGCACGTCATTTTCCCCCCGACACCTCTTTGTCACATGTCCACATGATGGGCAGAAACCCCATTTTAAAAAAAAAAACTCCACAAGACGTTTAAAATCTGTTTTCTGACCCTATTAAAACAACTTTGAATTATTGAAATATTTTCAGAGTGGCACAGAGATTTGTTCTTTTTTATGTACAACCTAAATCCAAAATAGCTGGGACAAAGTGTAAATTGTGAAAGAAATCAAAATGCAATGACTTTCAAATCACACCAGCCAGTATTTTATTCACAATAAAGCGGGATTTACATTTGAACGTACTGGCGTCTACGTGCAACTTACGTGCGAAATTTGGGAAAAATGACTGCGTGCTCGACGTGGCGAGTACGTGACACGTGCGTGTTTTTTGAAGTCACCCATAAGAAACCTACTTGAGTACTAGTCTTAAAGTAGCTCACATTAAATGTACTCAAGTACAAAAAGTATCTTGTGAGTAAAATATACCTAAGTATCCAAAGTGCAAGTACACCTAGAAAGCATTTTTCATAGTACGCATATAAAGAAACAAAACAACCACACATTGTTCTCTTCTTGTTCTCTTTAATCAACTTGCAGGTGAATGAAAGATGCAGTATTCAAAAAACAAATAGGCAGCTTGTGCTTTATACTTCATCTTCTTTGAGTTTACCCGCAGTTTACAAAACCACTAGAATTGACAATAATTAACAGTAGAATGACATATTAACAATACCATGTCGAACTGTTGCTTCAGAAAACTGATTTTTCATAACTACTAATTGGAATACCATTGGCTCACTGTAGCTGAGGTGGTTGCTAGAGAGGGCAACGATTTTTTTTTCTGTTGCAGGAGAGAATTTTTTTTTTTTGAACTGCTGGATAGATACTGTGGGCAAGAGTATTGAGCAGTTTGCACATCAGGCTTAGCTGAGGAGTTTAATTCAGGCAACTCCTGAAAAACAGGGATCGGAGTGAACTCGTCCATAACATTCCAAACGTGTTTGAGCTGCTTGCTTGTCAATATTCAATAATTGATGCTGGTGTCCCATCTTGTGACAGAATATTGTAACTGCGTGCATAAATTTGCAGCTCCATGTCTGCTGGCGGGCACATCTGCTCAAAGCGCTGTTATGATACCGTGCCGAGCACCGTTGTTCCTCTCGAGCACGCCAAATCCAGATAATCCTGAAAGATTTATTACATTAACATTTCAATTTGTGACGAGTAACAAACTGGCCACTGTCAAAGTAACGAAGTAAAAGAATACTTTTTTCTCTTTTAAATATAGTAGAGTAAAATTAAAAGTCCTGGTTAAAAAAAAAAAAAACTCTGGTAAAGTACAAATCCTCAAAAAAAAAAAACTACTTATGTACTGTAACGAAGCACATGTACTTCGTCATTATACACCCCTGGTGTTGAATCGACTCCCCCAACGGGAATTCTCCTTTCGCTCCGCAATGTAAAGCCCCTCTCCTTTGATTGGCTGTGGGACGAAAGCCGGTCTCCTCTGATCGGCTGTGGAATTAGTCGATCTCAGATCAGCACCCGCCTTTGTTTCTATAGACTGAATGCGCAGATAGTTTCGCACCAAATGTCACAGTGCTGAGGGGCGCGATTTGCGACTTGTAGGAAACAGAATCTGTGGCTTGTAGGAAACAGAATCTGTGACTCGTGGGGAAGATTCGAGCAGTTGTAGTTATCGATTTGTATTTGTGTTTTAAAAGAACACAAATATTTTCTTGATAAATTATTTCACATACATTGAACTTCCATTGCACAAATTCACATTCAGATTTACACATATTCAAATTTTGTCCACAACTTCACATTGCTTAATACAGGTGCACAAATATGTTTTGCACATATACTGCAACAATAGGAGTAAAAATGTGAGCATGTCACTTTTTTAATCTGTGACTTGTAAAATAGGATTTGTGCACCTGTAATTAAGAATTTGTGAATGTGTAAGTGTTGTGTTGTATATGTGCAGAGAAAAAAAATCTACAAGTACACAACTCATAGAGTATGTGACCTCAAATTTACTGATACACATACAAATCGCTGTACACAACTACAAATCCCACTGTTACAGGCGCTCAAACCTTTTTCACCAATAATACCTTCATAGGTTGGTGCTGGAGCAAAAGCACATATTCAAAGGGAAATTTGGCTCGGGGGTTAACTGCAAGTCCAAGCGGGAATTGGGATGCGTGCGATAATATCAGCCTTCAGATCAATGCTGCATTCCCCGGTGTCGCCCCGGACGGCGAGAAGAGGTGGTATGGACTGCAACCGCAGATGCTTTGTGAATGATGCTTAGTAAAAATAATTAGGAGTCCTATATTTACGACTGACACGCCCATTTTTTTTAGGAGTTTCTCCTAAATCCGGCAGTTAGGACCTACTTTTAGCGCTAAGATTCTTTGTGAATACGGGCCCAGAAATTGGCCCTCTAGCTGTTGATCAGCACCCACTGCAGCAGGAGGAGGTCGTCTACACTCATGGCCAGCTCCATCTTGCCATCCAGCATATCGATGGGGAACTCAGTTAGCAGTTCATCAAGGTTGAGGGGTGCAGAGCTGAAGGTGTGAGGGATCGCTGTGCACTGGCGGTGAGACTTTAGCATCGTGCTGCTGCTGCAGCAGGAGGAGGTCGTCTACACTCATGGCCAGCTCCATCTTGCCATCCAGCATATCGATGGGGAACTCAGTTAGCAGTTCATCAAGGTTGAGGGGTGCAGAGCTGAAGGTGTGAGGGATCGCTGTGCACTGGCGGTGAGACTTCAGCATCGTGCTGCTGCTGGAAGTACAGAGAGGCTCGTTACAACAGCCTCACCCACACAAGCATGTCTGCCTCAGGACCAAACTACTTTACATAATGACTGCAACTGCCCATTCAGCCCAATCACGCTCCCCATTTTCCATCCAGTCGTTTCATTGCTATGCCACTTTTACCTATGCACTACAATAAGGTCCAGAGGCATTTAGACCGGGAAATTTCAATGAAGGTGTTCAAAGCAGTTCAATACAAGACTCAAGAACATCAGCCTGAAGTGGACAGTCAGCAGTGTAAATGAAGAGCATTTGCATCCACAAATATATACCCTGTTAAATCGTAACAGTGTCAAAACTTATGGAACTCAGTGCAAATAGCATATATCTCTATTTCGTATGGTTGTGAAAACCCCAAAGCTTTCATTTTCAAAACGTTAAGTGGTGAGCTATGTGGGCGACAACTCTATATAAACCAAAACAGGCAGACACAGGAGTGAGACATATTCAGATAAGTGCCTGCTAACACAGGTCAAGACCACTTTCAGCAGTGCCATACAGCATCCATCGTTTTGATTTTCACTCCAACCCACGCAAATCTCATTATACAGCATTCCAGAGCCTCTTAAGCTGGTATTTAGCAGAACAAAAGGTGATGATTTGAAGCATAAATAAACCATGTCAGGGCAGCGAGTCCCTAGGAACAGGAGAGATCAGCCCTAAGCCCTAATTTTAAGGGTACTGGGGAGTCTGGGCTGCTTTGTGGGAGACTTTACCTTTGCAAAGCAGCAGGAGGGTCTTTGGCAAGAATGTGCAGTGGCTCGGTGCTGGTGGAGCTCTGCTCTGTTGTACTGGTGCTTCTGTTAATGTTCTGTAGCATCATCTCCTGGAAGGTCTTCGCCCTCTCCAACCCAACCAGAGACTCCGTCTTCCCATTCACAGCACCATTCTGCAGCAGACGGACCAAAAGTCACATTTATTCAGCCCTGATCCTGGACATCTACCATACTTCAACTCCACAAGAAAACATCTCAGTCAAGCTAGAGCATGGCTGCGTATGCCTTCTCAAAGAGATCTACAGTCCTTTCAGTTTCCACCCTAACTTTAATTTGAGGTGCCTGATTTGACTAAATAGCTGCATGAGGAGAACTCCAGCAGATGAAGTCAGATTGTCCTGAACAGACTGAAGACCCACAGGACAGTAGATCTCCAAGCACAGGGTTTGGCAGGTTTAAATCAGGCTGACCTCAGGATTGAATATAGAAATAACACACAGCTGCTGCTCACCTCTGTAGTGCTGGGAGTAGCTGGCTTCTCTTTTCTGGCACCAGTATTACGGCCACTGCCTGCTCCTGTAAATATGCACAGTCCCTATGAACAATCAACTGCAGGAAAACCTGAGCAAAAACCTAACACATGGGAATCATGTCCGAGGGCCAGAAATGCAAAGTCCCACTATGCATTTTTTCCACATAATTTCACCAATTAGATCCACCTCCTGGTTATTTAACAAATAGTGGGGAGGACTTATGCAGTCTGTGCCTGGACTTAATGCCTCTGGCTACCACACCTAACTGAAGTACATCAAGGAGCAGCTCATGAGAAACTAACCCCGAGAGGGGAAAGGGCAGAGGACACACAGAGGATGAAGGCTCACCAGTGGCCATGTTCTTGTTGATGCGCAGTATCCTCCTCTTGAACGGAGCAGAGAGAGGAGCTGGCAACTCCTCAGCCTTCACCTCCTGCACCGTGGTCTGCATTCGAGCCGCCTTCTCAACCCGGATCTCGCCGGGGTGCCTGGCAGTCTTCTTGCACGGGACCTCCCACTCCAGAGGCCCCTCTTTCCTCCCCATGAGCTCCTCCTCCTCGTTGTCTCTGGACAGCTTCATCTTTCTCTCTAGCTGGAGCCTTGTCTCCACAAGGACGGCCCCAGGAGGTGTAGCGCTCGACTTCGTGGGGCTGGGGCCCTTAGTTCCGCACCAGTCGGCCTCGTGTAATTGGGCCTGTGCCAGGGACCTGGCCGCCTTCCCCTTTCGAATCTCATCCAGAGATTTGCTTCGGATCTCAACCTGCACCTCCTGCCGTGCTGGTGCTGAGAAATCCTCAGAGGGCTCAGTCTCGCATTCCCAAAGACATTCTTGCAACTAACCACAGCCATATTGCATCAGCCTTTATCGCCAAGACAAGACCCTTTGGGTCTAACAGACACTGTGTATTATTCCATTTAATGCATGTGCAGGTGAGACTACATCATCACCAACAAAAATGTAATGCACTATGCCGTTAATTTTAGACTGTATTACCCAGTGCCAGCACACACAAATGTATACCCAGCTGCATATTGACCAAATGCTAAGACTTTTCTAGAATGCACACATCCAATCAAGTGTCTAACTTGGGTGAGGGTAAAGCGCAGGGGCTTTACAAAAGACCTTTCTTTCTCCTGATACTCGCTGAAGCCTTTGTTGCACTGCCTTGTGTAAGACATCCATCCAGAGCCCTGGTACGGCCAGGCAGCAGTCTTACCTAAATGAGGTTAGCAAGTGTTTGCATGGCTCCTCAATTCACCACCATTTCATTCTTACTACGTCACAGAGGAACAGGGTTTCGGAGTCCCCAAACAACAAACACAGAAAGTTAAACACAAACACGCAAAACTGAAGAACAGAGGGCAAGCCCCTTCTTCACCCTCTGATGGAAACCGATGGTAAAATGACTTGCAGTTAGTTAGAGGTGATGACATACAACTCTTCGTGCTAATGCTGCTCATTTGCACTACTTTTTGTGAAGAATATTTCCATAGCAACATTTTACCTTTGTTATTTTTATAAAAGAAGTAAGATATTTAATTTATTGTAGGGCTGAACTATTAATCGCAATCGCTAATACATTTCAAAAGCTGCAATAACTGGTCAAGCGTGGTTACCACAGAGGAAATATATTAGAACTGGAGAGAGCGAGGAAGTACCACCCCTATTACTTTTAATAGGAGAAGCTAGGCTAGCTACCTAAGCCCAGGAAGTACGGAATTGAACGACGCCAGCTATAAGAATGGCGTTCCATGGGTGCTTAGCTCCGGGACCATTTCATGAAATTGTCAGTCTACTTACACAGCACAAATGGCCAAGAAAGTGTGTCGGCTATGCGGATTGGCGAATGTTTTCGAGGGGAAATGACGAGCAACGCTGTTTATCCAGAAGGTGCACGCACTTTTCACTCTTTTCGTACGAAACACGTGCACGAGCTGTCATCAAGCTCTTACTGTCAGTTCTTATTTTACAGGCCCTCTTGAAAACATTGAACAGTTGCGTCAGACAAAGACAAAATAATGAAGGATTACAGAATACATTTTATCTGTTTTCGAACTATTTGGCAAGAATAAAATGCACACTTTTCTATTGGTGGCCACAAACTTTTCCGCACTGTGAAACGCGGAAGCAGGGGCCGATTGCACAAAAGTCGGATCCTGAGATCCTGGATCAACGCCAAAGCGAGGATTGCCATATCCCATGCAGCGCGTTGCTGGCTTAATTGATTGCACAAAGCCAACAGCCGCTGGAGGAGGATAGGCTAATAAGTGAAGCCAGGTGCCGCATCCTACTGTGTGCGCGCACACGCCTACTTGAAATTGACCCTGAGATCGATCACAGAATCGACAATTCAGAGAGCAGCAGTCTTCAAAATAGTTTGCAAAATATCTCCGTGCACTTATGTGGGCTGTAGAGCGTTCTCAAGAAAATCTCTGCAGACGCATGACGAGACCAAATCTAAAGTATCCACCGAACTCGTTCGGGGGATAAAATTAGTATTCTCCAAGGTAGCGATAACGTGAACATATATATGCAGGTCAATAACGTCACATAACGCAACAGAGGGTATGCGCAAAATGAGCTGGCACGTCATTTTCCCCCCGACACCTCTTTGTCACATGTCCACATGATGGGCAGAAACCCCATTTTAAAAAAAAAACTCCACAAGACGTTTAAAATCTGTTTTCTGACCCTATTAAAACAACTTTGAATTATTGAAATATTTTCAGAGTGGCACAGAGATTTGTTCTTTTTTATGTACAACCTAAATCCAAAATAGCTGGGACAAAGTGTAAATTGTGAAAGAAATCAAAATGCAATGACTTTCAAATCACACCAGCCAGTATTTCATTCACAATAAAGCGGGATTTACATTTGAACGTACGGGCGTCTACGTGCAACTTACGTGCGAAATTTGGGAAAAATGACTGCGTGCTCGACGTGGCGAGTACGTGACACGTGCGTGTTTTTTGAAGTCACCCATAAGAAACCTACTTGAGTACTAGTCTTAAAGTAGCTCACATTAAATGTACTCAAGTACAAAAAGTATCTTGTGAGTAAAATATACCTAAGTATCCAAAGTGCAAGTACACCTAGAAAGCATTTTTCATAGTACGCATATAAAGAAACAAAACAACCACACATTGTTCTCTTCTTGTTCTCTTTAATCAACTTGCAGGTGAATGAAAGATGCAGTATTCAAAAAACAAATAGGCAGCTTGTGCTTTATACTTCATCTTCTTTGAGTTTACCCGCAGTTTACAAAACCACTAGAATTGACAATAATTAACAGTAGAATGACATATTAACAATACCATGTCGAACTGTTGCTTCAGAAAACTGATTTTTCATAACTACTAATTGGAATACCATTGGCTCACTGTAGCTGAGGTGGTTGCTAGAGAGGGCAACGATTTTTTTTTCTGTTGCAGGAGAGAATTTTTTTTTTTTGAACTGCTGGATAGATACTGTGGGCAAGAGTATTGAGCAGTTTGCACATCAGGCTTAGCTGAGGAGTTTAATTCAGGCAACTCCTGAAAAACAGGGATCGGAGTGAACTCGTCCATAACATTCCAAACGTGTTTGAGCTGCTTGCTTGTCAATATTCAATAATTGATGCTGGTGTCCCATCTTGTGACAGAATATTGTAACTGCGTGCATAAATTTGCAGCTCCATGTCTGCTGGCGGGCACATCTGCTCAAAGCGCTGTTATGATACCGTGCCGAGCACCGTTGTTCCTCTCGAGCACGCCAAATCCAGATAATCCTGAAAGATTTATTACATTAACATTTCAATTTGTGACGAGTAACAAACTGGCCACTGTCAAAGTAACGAAGTAAAAGAATACTTTTTTCTCTTTTAAATATAGTAGAGTAAAATTAAAAGTCCTGGTTAAAAAAAAAAAAAACTCTGGTAAAGTACAAATCCTCAAAAAAAAAAAACTACTTATGTACTGTAACGAAGCACATGTACTTCGTCATTATACACCCCTGGTGTTGAATCGACTCCCCCAACGGGAATTCTCCTTTCGCTCCGCAATGTAAAGCCCCTCTCCTTTGATTGGCTGTGGGACGAAAGCCGGTCTCCTCTGATCGGCTGTGGAATTAGTCGATCTCAGATCAGCACCCGCCTTTGTTTCTATAGACTGAATGCGCAGATAGTTTCGCACCAAATGTCACAGTGCTGAGGGGCACGATTTGCGACTTGTAGGAAACAGAATCTGTGGCTTGTAGGAAACAGAATCTGTGACTCGTGGGGAAGATTCGAGCAGTTGTAGTTATCGATTTGTATTTGTGTTTTAAAAGAACACAAATATTTTCTTGATAAATTATTTCACATACATTGAACTTCCATTGCACAAATTCACATTCAGATTTACACATATTCAAATTTTGTCCACAACTTCACATTGCTCAATACAGGTGCACAAATATGTTTTGCACATATACTGCAACAATAGGAGTAAAAATGTGAGCATGTCACTTTTTTAATCTGTGACTTGTAAAATAGGATTTGTGCACCTGTAATTAAGAATTTGTGAATGTGTAAGTGTTGTGTTGTATCTGTGCAGAGAAAAAAAATCTACAAGTACACAACTCATAGAGTATGTGACCTCAAATTTACTGATACACATACAAATCGCTGTACACAACTACAAATCCCACTGTTACAGGCGCTCAAACCTTTTTCACCAATAATACCTTCATAGGTTGGTGCTGGAGCAAAAGCACATATTCAAAGGGAAATTTGGCTCGGGGGTTAACTGCAAGTCCAAGCGGGAATTGGGATGCGTGCGATAATATCAGCCTTCAGATCAATGCTGCATTCCCCGGTGTCGCCCCGGACGGCGAGAAGAGGTGGTATGGACTGCAACCGCAGATGCTTTGTGAATGACGCTTAGTAAAAATAATTAGGAGTCCTATATTTACGACTGACACGCCCATTTTTTTTAGGAGTTTCTCCTAAATCCGGCAGTTAGGACCTACTTTTAGCGCTAAGATTCTTTGTGAATACGGGCCCAGAAATTGGCCCTCTAGCTGTTGATCAGCACCCACTGCAGCAGGAGGAGGTCGTCTACACTCATGGCCAGCTCCATCTTGCCATCCAGCATATCGATGGGGAACTCAGTTAGCAGTTCATCAAGGTTGAGGGGTGCAGAGCTGAAGGTGTGAGGGATCGCTGTGCACTGGCGGTGAGACTTTAGCATCGTGCTGCTGCTGCAGCAGGAGGAGGTCGTCTACACTCATGGCCAGCTCCATCTTGCCATCCAGCATATCGATGGGGAACTCAGTTAGCAGTTCATCAAGGTTGAGGGGTGCAGAGCTGAAGGTGTGAGGGATCGCTGTGCACTGGCGGTGAGACTTCAGCATCGTGCTGCTGCTGGAAGTACAGAGAGGCTCGTTACAACAGCCTCACCCACACAAGCATGTCTGCCTCAGGACCAAACTACTTTACATAATGACTGCAACTGCCCATTCAGCCCAATCACGCTCCCCATTTTCCATCCAGTCGTTTCATTGCTATGCCACTTTTACCTATGCACTACAATAAGGTCCAGAGGCATTTAGACCGGGAAATTTCAATGAAGGTGTTCAAAGCAGTTCAATACAAGACTCAAGAACATCAACCTGAAGTGGACAGTCAGCAGTGTAAATGAAGAGCATTTGCATCCACAAATATAAACCCTGTTAAATCGTAACAGTGTCAAAACTTATGGAACTCAGTGCAAATAGCATATATCTCTATTTCGTATGGTTGTGAAAACCCCAAAGCTTTCATTTTCAAAACGTTAAGTGGTGAGCTATGTGGGCGACAACTCTATATAAACCAAAACAGGCAGACACAGGAGTGAGACATATTCAGATAAGTGCCTGCTAACACAGGTCAAGACCACTTTCAGCAGTGCCATACAGCATCCATCGTTTTGATTTTCACTCCAACCCACGCAAATCTCATTATACAGCATTCCAGAGCCTCTTAAGCTGGTATTTAGCAGAACAAAAGGTGATGATTTGAAGCATAAATAAACCATGTCAGGGCAGCGAGTCCCTAGGAACAGGAGAGATCAGCCCTAAGCCCTAATTTTAAGGGTACTGGGGAGTCTGGGCTGCTTTGTGGGAGACTTTACCTTTGCAAAGCAGCAGGAGGGTCTTTGGCAAGAATGTGCAGTGGCTCGGTGCTGGTGGAGCTCTGCTCTGTTGTACTGGTGCTTCTGTTAATGTTCTGTAGCATCATCTCCTGGAAGGTCTTCGCCCTCTCCAACCCAACCAGAGACTCCGTCTTCCCATTCACAGCACCATTCTGCAGCAGACGGACCAAAAGTCACATTTATTCAGCCCTGATCCTGGACATCTACCATACTTCAACTCCACAAGAAAACATCTCAGTCAAGCTAGAGCATGGCTGCGTATGCCTTCTCAAAGAGATCTACAGTCCTTTCAGTTTCCACCCTAACTTTAATTTGAGGTGCCTGATTTGACTAAATAGCTGCATGAGGAGAACTCCAGCAGATGAAGTCAGATTGTCCTGAACAGACTGAAGACCCACAGGACAGTAGATCTCCAAGCACAGGGTTTGGCAGGTTTAAATCAGGCTGACCTCAGGATTGAATATAGAAATAACACACAGCTGCTGCTCACCTCTGTAGTGCTGGGAGTAGCTGGCTTCTCTTTTCTGGCACCAGTATTACGGCCACTGCCTGCTCCTGTAAATATGCACAGTCCCTATGAACAATCAACTGCAGGAAAACCTGAGCAAAAACCTAACACATGGGAATCATGTCCGAGGGCCAGAAATGCAAAGTCCCACTATGCATTTTTTCCACATAATTTCACCAATTAGATCCACCTCCTGGTTATTTAACAAATAGTGGGGAGGACTTATGCAGTCTGTGCCTGGACTTAATGCCTCTGGCTACCACACCTAACTGAAGTACATCAAGGAGCAGCTCATGAGAAACTAACCCCGAGAGGGGAAAGGGCAGAGGACACACAGAGGATGAAGGCTCACCAGTGGCCATGTTCTTGTTGATGCGCAGTATCCTCCTCTTGAACGGAGCAGAGAGAGGAGCTGGCAACTCCTCAGCCTTCACCTCCTGCACCGTGGTCTGCATTCGAGCCGCCTTCTCAACCCGGATCTCGCCGGGGTGCCTGGCAGTCTTCTTGCACGGGACCTCCCACTCCAGAGGCCCCTCTTTCCTCCCCATGAGCTCCTCCTCCTCGTTGTCTCTGGACAGCTTCATCTTTCTCTCTAGCTGGAGCCTTGTCTCCACAAGGACGGCCCCAGGAGGTGTAGCGCTCGACTTCGTGGGGCTGGGGCCCTTAGTTCCACACCAGTCGGCCTCGTGTAATTGGGCCTGTGCCAGGGACCTGGCCGCCTTCCCCTTTCGAATCTCATCCAGAGATTTGCTTCGGATCTCAACCTGCACCTCCTGCCGTGCTGGTGCTGAGAAATCCTCAGAGGGCTCAGTCTCGCATTCCCAAAGACATTCTTGCAACTAACCACAGCCATATTGCATCAGCCTTTATCGCCAAGACAAGACCCTTTGGGTCTAACAGACACTGTGTATTATTCCATTTAATGCATGTGCAGGTGAGACTACATCATCACCAACAAAAATGTAATGCACTATGCCGTTAATTTTAGACTGTATTACCCAGTGCCAGCACACACAAATGTATACCCAGCTGCATATTGACCAAATGCTAAGACTTTTCTAGAATGCACACATCCAATCAAGTGTCTAACTTGGGTGAGGGTAAAGCGCAGGGGCTTTACAAAAGACCTTCCTTTCTCCTGATACTCGCTGAAGCCTTTGTTGCACTGCCTTGTGTAAGACATCCATCCAGAGCCCTGGTACGGCCAGGCAGCAGTCTTACCTAAATGAGGTTAGCAAGTGTTTGCATGGCTCCTCAATTCACCACCATTTCATTCTTACTACGTCACAGAGGAACAGGGTTTCGGAGTCCCCAAACAACAAACACAGAAAGTTAAACACAAACACGCAAAACTGAAGAACAGAGGGCAAGCCCCTTCTTCACCCTCTGATGGAAACCGATGGTAAAATGACTTGCAGTTAGTTAGAGGTGATGACATACAACTCTTCGTGCTAATGCTGCTCATTTGCACTACTTTTTGTGAAGAATATTTCCATAGCAACATTTTACCTTTGTTATTTTTATAAAAGAAGTAAGATATTTAATTTATTGTAGGGCTGAACTATTAATCGCAATCGCTAATACATTTCAAAAGCTGCAATAACTGGTCAAGCGTGGTTACCACAGAGGAAATATATTAGAACTGGAGAGAGCGAGGAAGTACCACCCCTATTACTTTTAATAGGAGAAGCTAGGCTAGCTACCTAAGCCCAGGAAGTACGGAATTGAACGACGCCAGCTATAAGAATGGCGTTCCATGGGTGCTTAGCTCCGGGACCATTTCATGAAATTGTCAGTCTACTTACACAGCACAAATGGCCAAGAAAGTGTGTCGGCTATGCGGATTGGCGAATGTTTTCGAGGGGAAATGACGAGCAACGCTGTTTATCCAGAAGGTGCACGCACTTTTCACTCTTTTCGTACGAAACACGTGCACGAGCTGTCATCAAGCTCTTACTGTCAGTTCTTATTTTACAGGCCCTCTTGAAAACATTGAACAGTTGCGTCAGACAAAGACAAAATAATGAAGGATTACAGAATACATTTTATTTCGTTTTCGAACTATTTGGCAAGAATAAAATGCACACTTTTCTATTGGTGGCCACAAACTTTTCCGCACTGTGAAACGCGGAAGCAGGGGCCGATTGCACAAAAGTCGGATCCTGAGATCCTGGATCTACGCCAAAGCGAGGATTGCCATATCCCATGCAGCGCGTTGCTGGCTTAATTGATTGCACAAAGCCAACAGCCGCTGGAGGAGGATAGGCTAATAAGTGAAGCCAGGTGCCGCATCCTACTGTGTGCGCGCACACGCCTACTTGAAATTGACCCTGAGATCGATCACAGAATCGACAATTCAGAGAGCAGCAGTCTTCAAAATAGTTTGCAAAATATCTCCGTGCACTTATGTGGGCTGTAGAGCGTTCTCAAGAAAATCTCTGCAGACGCGTGACGAGACCAAATCTAAAGTATCCACCGAACTCGTTCGGGGGATAAAATTAGTATTCTCCAAGGTAGCGATAACGTGAACATATATATGCAGGTCAATAACGTCACATAACGCAACAGAGGGTATGCGCAAAATGAGCTGGCACGTCATTTTCCCCCCGACACCTCTTTGTCACATGTCCACATGATGGGCAGAAACCCCATTTTAAAAAAAAAACTCCACAAGACGTTTAAAATCTGTTTTCTGACCCTATTAAAACAACTTTGAATTATTGAAATATTTTCAGAGTGGCACAGAGATTTGTTCTTTTTTATGTACAACCTAAATCCAAAATAGCTGGGACAAAGTGTAAATTGTGAAAGAAATCAAAATGCAATGACTTTCAAATCACACCAGCCAGTATTTTATTCACAATAAAGCGGGATTTACATTTAAACGTACGGGCGTCTACGTGCAACTTACGTGCGAAATTTGGGAAAAATGACTGCGTGCTCGACGTGGCGAGTACGTGACACGTGCGTGTTTTTTGAAGTCACCCATAAGAAACCTACTTGAGTACTAGTCTTAAAGTAGCTCACATTAAATGTACTCAAGTACAAAAAGTATCTTGTGAGTAAAATATACCTAAGTATCCAAAGTGCAGGTACACCTAGAAAGCATTTTTCATAGTACGCATATAAAGAAACAAAACAACCACACATTGTTCTCTTCTTGTTCTCTTTAATCAACTTGCAGGTGAATGAAAGATGCAGTATTCAAAAAACAAATAGGCAGCTTGTGCTTTATACTTCATCTTCTTTGAGTTTACCCGCAGTTTACAAAACCACTAGAATTGACAATAATTAACAGTAGAATGACATATTAACAATACCATGTCGAACTGTTGCTTCAGAAAACTGATTTTTCATAACTACTAATTGGAATACCATTGGCTCACTGTAGCTGAGGTGGTTGCTAGAGAGGGCAACGATTTTTTTTTCTGTTGCAGGAGAGAATTTTTTTTTTTTGAACTGCTGGATAGATACTGTGGGCAAGAGTATTGAGCAGTTTGCACATCAGGCTTAGCTGAGGAGTTTAATTCAGGCAACTCCTGAAAAACAGGGATCGGAGTGAACTCGTCCATAACATTCCAAACGTGTTTGAGCTGCTTGCTTGTCAATATTCAATAATTGATGCTGGTGTCCCATCTTGTGACAGAATATTGTAACTGCGTGCATAAATTTGCAGCTCCATGTCTGCTGGCGGGCACATCTGCTCAAAGCGTTGTTATGATACCGTGCCGAGCACCGTTGTTCCTCTCGAGCACGCCAAATCCAGATAATCCTGAAAGATTTATTACATTAACATTTCAATTTGTGACGAGTAACAAACTGGCCACTGTCAAAGTAACGAAGTAAAAGAATACTTTTTTCTCTTTTAAATATAGTAGAGTAAAATTAAAAGTCCTGGTTAAAAAAAAAAAAAAACTCTGGTAAAGTACAAATCCTCAAAAAAAAAAAACTACTTATGTACTGTAACGAAGCACATGTACTTCGTCATTATACACCCCTGGTGTTGAATCGACTCCCCCAACGGGAATTCTCCTTTCGCTCCGCAATGTAAAGCCCCTCTCCTTTGATTGGCGGTGGGACGAAAGCCGGTCTCCTCTGATCGGCTGTGGAATTAGTCGATCTCAGATCAGCACCCGCCTTTGTTTCTATAGACTGAATGCGCAGATAGTTTCGCACCAAATGTCACAGTGCTGAGGGGCGCGATTTGCGACTTGTAGGAAACAGAATCTGTGGCTTGTAGGAAACAGAATCTGTGACTCGTGGGGAAGATTCGAGCAGTTGTAGTTATCGATTTGTATTTGCGTTTTAAAAGAACACAAATATTTTCTTGATAAATTATTTCACATACATTGAACTTCCATTGCACAAATTCACATTCAGATTTACACATATTCAAATTTTGTCCACAACTTCACATTGCTTAATACAGGTGCACAAATATGTTTTGCACATATACTGCAACAATAGGAGTAAAAATGTGAGCATGTCAGTTTTTTAATCTGTGACTTGTAAAATAGGATTTGTGCACCTGTAATTAAGAATTTGTGAATGTGTAAGTGTTGTGTTGTATCTGTGCAGAGAAAAAAAATCTACAAGTACACAACTCATAGAGTATGTGACCTCAAATTTACTGATACACATACAAATCGCTGTACACAACTACAAATCCCACTGTTACAGGCGCTCAAACCTTTTTCACCAATAATACCTTCATAGGTTGGTGCTGGAGCAAAAGCACATATTCAAAGGGAAATTTGGCTCGGGGGTTAACTGCAAGTCCAAGCGGGAATTGGGATGCGTGCGATAATATCAGCCTTCAGATCAATGCTGCATTCCCCGGTGTCGCCCCGGACGGCGAGAAGAGGTGGTATGGACTGCAACCGCAGATGCTTTGTGAATGACGCTTTGTAAAAATAATTAGGAGTCCTATATTTACGACTGACACGCCCATTTTTTTAGGAGTTTCTCCTAAATCCGGCAGTTAGGACCTACTTTTAGCGCTAAGATTCTTTGTGAATACGGGCCCAGAAATTGGCCCCCTAGCTGTTGATCAGCACCCACTGCAGCAGGAGGAGGTCGTCTACACTCATGGCCAGCTCCATCTTGCCATCCAGCATATCGATGGGGAACTCAGTTAGCAGTTCATCAAGGTTGAGGGGTGCAGAGCTGAAGGTGTGAGGGATCGCTGTGCACTGGCGGTGAGACTTTAGCATCGTGCTGCTGCTGCAGCAGGAGGAGGTCGTCTACACTCATGGCCAGCTCCATCTTGCCATCCAGCATATCGATGGGGAACTCAGTTAGCAGTTCATCAAGGTTGAGGGGTGCAGAGCTGAAGGTGTGAGGGATCGCTGTGCACTGGCGGTGAGACTTCAGCATCGTGCTGCTGCTGGAAGTACAGAGAGGCTCGTTACAACAGCCTCACCCACACAAGCATGTCTGCCTCAGGACCAAACTACTTTACATAATGACTGCAACTGCCCATTCAGCCCAATCACGCTCCCCATTTTCCATCCAGTCGTTTCATTGCTATGCCACTTTTACCTATGCACTACAATAAGGTCCAGAGGCATTTAGACCGGGAAATTTCAATGAAGGTGTTCAAAGCAGTTCAATACAAGACTCAAGAACATCAACCTGAAGTGGACAGTCAGCAGTGTAAATGAAGAGCATTTGCATCCACAAATATATACCCTGTTAAATCGTAACAGTGTCAAAACTTATGGAACTCAGTGCAAATAGCATATATCTCTATTTCGTATGGTTGTGAAAACCCCAAAGCTTTCATTTTCAAAACGTTAAGTGGTGAGCTATGTGGGCGACAACTCTATATAAACCAAAACAGGCAGACACAGGAGTGAGACATATTCAGATAAGTGCCTGCTAACACAGGTCAAGACCACTTTCAGCAGTGCCATACAGCATCCATCGTTTTGATTTTCACTCCAACCCACGCAAATCTCATTATACAGCATTCCAGAGCCTCTTAAGCTGGTATTTAGCAGAACAAAAGGTGATGATTTGAAGCATAAATAAACCATGTCAGGGCAGCGAGTCCCTAGGAACAGGAGAGATCAGCCCTAAGCCCTAATTTTAAGGGTACTGGGGAGTCTGGGCTGCTTTGTGGGAGACTTTACCTTTGCAAAGCAGCAGGAGGGTCTTTGGCAAGAATGTGCAGTGGCTCGGTGCTGGTGGAGCTCTGCTCTGTTGTACTGGTGCTTCTGTTAATGTTCTGTAGCATCATCTCCTGGAAGGTCTTCGCCCTCTCCAACCCAACCAGAGACTCCGTCTTCCCATTCACAGCACCATTCTGCAGCAGACGGACCAAAAGTCACATTTATTCAGCCCTGATCCTGGACATCTACCATACTTCAACTCCACAAGAAAACATCTCAGTCAAGCTAGAGCATGGCTGCGTATGCCTTCTCAAAGAGATCTACAGTCCTTTCAGTTTCCACCCTAACTTTAATTTGAGGTGCCTGATTTGACTAAATAGCTGCATGAGGAGAACTCCAGCAGATGAAGTCAGATTGTCCTGAACAGACTGAAGACCCACAGGACAGTAGATCTCCAAGCACAGGGTTTGGCAGGTTTAAATCAGGCTGACCTCAGGATTGAATATAGAAATAACACACAGCTGCTGCTCACCTCTGTAGTGCTGGGAGTAGCTGGCTTCTCTTTTCTGGCACCAGTATTACGGCCACTGCCTGCTCCTGTAAATATGCACAGTCCCTATGAACAATCAACTGCAGGAAAACCTGAGCAAAAACCTAACACATGGGAATCATGTCCGAGGGCCAGAAATGCAAAGTCCCACTATGCATTTTTTCCACATAATTTCACCAATTAGATCCACCTCCTGGTTATTTAACAAATAGTGGGGAGGACTTATGCAGTCTGTGCCTGGACTTAATGCCTCTGGCTACCACACCTAACTGAAGTACATCAAGGAGCAGCTCATGAGAAACTAACCCCGAGAGGGGAAAGGGCAGAGGACACACAGAGGATGAAGGCTCACCAGTGGCCATGTTCTTGTTGATGCGCAGTATCCTCCTCTTGAACGGAGCAGAGAGAGGAGCTGGCAACTCCTCAGCCTTCACCTCCTGCACCGTGGTCTGCATTCGAGCCGCCTTCTCAACCCGGATCTCGCCGGGGTGCCTGGCAGTCTTCTTGCACGGGACCTCCCACTCCAGAGGCCCCTCTTTCCTCCCCATGAGCTCCTCCTCCTCGTTGTCTCTGGACAGCTTCATCTTTCTCTCTAGCTGGAGCCTTGTCTCCACAAGGACGGCCCCAGGAGGTGTAGCGCTCGACTTCGTGGGGCTGGGGCCCTTAGTTCCGCACCAGTCGGCCTCGTGTAATTGGGCCTGTGCCAGGGACCTGGCCGCCTTCCCCTTTCGAATCTCATCCAGAGATTTGCTTCGGATCTCAACCTGCACCTCCTGCCGTGCTGGTGCTGAGAAATCCTCAGAGGGCTCAGTCTCACATTCCCAAAGACATTCTTGCAACTAACCACAGCCATATTGCATCAGCCTTTATCGCCAAGACAAGACCCTTTGGGTCTAACAGACACTGTGTATTATTCCATTTAATGCATGTGCAGGTGAGACTACATCATCACCAACAAAAATGTAATGCACTATGCCGTTAATTTTAGACTGTATTACCCAGTGCCAGCACACACAAATGTATACCCAGCTGCATATTGACCAAATGCTAAGACTTTTCTAGAATGCACACATCCAATCAAGTGTCTAACTTGGGTGAGGGTAAAGCGCAGGGGCTTTACAAAAGACCTTCCTTTCTCCTGATACTCGCTGAAGCCTTTGTTGCACTGCCTTGTGTAAGACATCCATCCAGAGCCCTGGTACGGCCAGGCAGCAGTCTTACCTAAATGAGGTTAGCAAGTGTTTGCATGGCTCCTCAATTCACCACCATTTCATTCTTACTACGTCACAGAGGAACAGGGTTTCGGAGTCCCCAAACAACAAACACAGAAAGTTAAACACAAACACGCAAAACTGAAGAACAGAGGGCAAGCCCCTTCTTCACCCTCTGATGGAAACCGATGGTAAAATGACTTGCAGTTAGTTAGAGGTGATGACATACAACTCTTCGTGCTAATGCTGCTCATTTGCACTACTTTTTGTGAAGAATATTTCCATAGCAACATTTTACCTTTGTTATTTTTATAAAAGAAGTAAGATATTTAATTTATTGTAGGGCTGAACTATTAATCGCAATCGCTAATACATTTCAAAAGCTGCAATAACTGGTCAAGCGTGGTTACCACAGAGGAAATATATTAGAACTGGAGAGAGCGAGGAAGTACCACCCCTATTACTTTTAATAGGAGAAGCTAGGCTAGCTACCTAAGCCCAGGAAGTACGGAATTGAACGACGCCAGCTATAAGAATGGCGTTCCATGGGTGCTTAGCTCCGGGACCATTTCATGAAATTGTGAGTCTACTTACACAGCACAAATGGCCAAGAAAGTGTGTCGGCTATGCGGATTGGCGAATGTTTTCGAGGGGAAATGACGAGCAACGCTGTTTATCCAGAAGGTGCACGCACTTTTCACTCTTTTCGTACGAAACACGTGCACGAGCTGTCATCAAGCTCTTACTGTCAGTTCTTATTTTACAGGCCCTCTTGAAAACATTGAACAGTTGCGTCAGACAAAGACAAAATAATGAAGGATTACAGAATACATTTTATCTGTTTTCGAACTATTTGGCAAGAATAAAATGCACACTTTTCTATTGGTGGCCACAAACTTTTCCGCACTGTGAAACGCGGAAGCAGGGGCCGATTGCACAAAAGTCGGATCCTGAGATCCTGGATCTACGCCAAAGCGAGGATTGCCATATCCCATGCAGCGCGTTGCTGGCTTAATTGATTGCACAAAGCCAACAGCCGCTGGAGGAGGATAGGCTAATAAGTGAAGCCAGGTGCCGCATCCTACTGTGTGCGCGCACACGCCTACTTGAAATTGACCCTGAGATCGATCACAGAATCGACAATTCAGAGAGCAGCAGTCTTCAAAATAGTTTGCAAAATATCTCCGTGCACTTATGTGGGCTGTAGAGCGTTCTCAAGAAAATCTCTGCAGACGCGTGACGAGACCAAATCTAAAGTATCCACCGAACTCGTTCGGGGGATAAAATTAGTATTCTCCAAGGTAGCGATAACGTGAACATATATATGCAGGTCAATAACGTCACATAACGCAACAGAGGGTATGCGCAAAATGAGCTGGCACGTCATTTTCCCCCCGACACCTCTTTGTCACATGTCCACATGATGGGCAGAAACCCCATTTAAAAAAAAAAACTCCACAAGACGTTTAAAATCTGTTTTCTGACCCTATTAAAACAACTTTGAATTATTGAAATATTTTCAGAGTGGCACAGAGATTTGTTCTTTTTTATGTACAACCTAAATCCAAAATAGCTGGGACAAAGTGTAAATTGTGAAAGAAATCAAAATGCAATGACTTTCAAATCACACCAGCCAGTATTTCATTCACAATAAAGCGGGATTTACATTTGAACGTACGGGCGTCTACGTGCAACTTACGTGCGAAATTTGGGAAAAATGACTGCGTGCTCGACGTGGCGAGTACGTGACACGTGCGTGTTTTTTGAAGTCACCCATAAGAAACCTACTTGAGTACTAGTCTTAAAGTAGCTCACATTAAATGTACTCAAGTACAAAAAGTATCTTGTGAGTAAAATATACCTAAGTATCCAAAGTGCAAGTACACCTAGAAAGCATTTTTCATAGTACGCATATAAAGAAACAAAACAACCACACATTGTTCTCTTCTTGTTCTCTTTAATCAACTTGCAGGTGAATGAAAGATGCAGTATTCAAAAAACAAATAGGCAGCTTGTGCTTTATACTTCATCTTCTTTGAGTTTACCCGCAGTTTACAAAACCACTAGAATTGACAATAATTAACAGTAGAATGACATATTAACAATACCATGTCGAACTGTTGCTTCAGAAAACTGATTTTTCATAACTACTAATTGGAATACCATTGGCTCACTGTAGCTGAGGTGGTTGCTAGAGAGGGCAACGATTTTTTTTTCTGTTGCAGGAGAGAATTTTTTTTTTTTGAACTGCTGGATAGATACTGTGGGCAAGAGTATTGAGCAGTTTGCACATCAGGCTTAGCTGAGGAGTTTAATTCAGGCAACTCCTGAAAAACAGGGATCGGAGTGAACTCGTCCATAACATTCCAAACGTGTTTGAGCTGCTTGCTTGTCAATATTCAATAATTGATGCTGGTGTCCCATCTTGTGACAGAATATTGTAACTGCGTGCATAAATTTGCAGCTCCATGTCTGCTGGCGGGCACATCTGCTCAAAGCGCTGTTATGATACCGTGCCGAGCACCGTTGTTCCTCTCGAGCACGCCAAATCCAGATAATCCTGAAAGATTTATTACATTAACATTTCAATTTGTGACGAGTAACAAACTGGCCACTGTCAAAGTAACGAAGTAAAAGAATACTTTTTTCTCTTTTAAATATAGTAGAGTAAAATTAAAAGTCCTGGTTAAAAAAAAAAAAAACTCTGGTAAAGTACAAATCCTCAAAAAAAAAAAACTACTTATGTACTGTAACGAAGCACATGTACTTCGTCATTATACACCCCTGGTGTTGAATCGACTCCCCCAACGGGAATTCTCCTTTCGCTCCGCAATGTAAAGCCCCTCTCCTTTGATTGGCTGTGGGACGAAAGCCGGTCTCCTCTGATCGGCTGTGGAATTAGTCGATCTCAGATCAGCACCCGCCTTTGTTTCTATAGACTGAATGCGCAGATAGTTTCGCACCAAATGTCACAGTGCTGAGGGGCGCGATTTGCGACTTGTAGGAAACAGAATCTGTGGCTTGTAGGAAACAGAATCTGTGACTCGTGGGGAAGATTCGAGCAGTTGTAGTTATCGATTTGTATTTGTGTTTTAAAAGAACACAAATATTTTCTTGATAAATTATTTCACATACATTGAACTTCCATTGCACAAATTCACATTCAGATTTACACATATTCAAATTTTGTCCACAACTTCACATTGCTTAATACAGGTGCACAAATATGTTTTGCACATATACTGCAACAATAGGAGTAAAAATGTGAGCATGTCAGTTTTTTAATCTGTGACTTGTAAAATAGGATTTGTGCACCTGTAATTAAGAATTTGTGAATGTGTAAGTGTTGTGTTGTATCTGTGCAGAGAAAAAAAATCTACAAGTACACAACTCATAGAGTATGTGACCTCAAATTTACTGATACACATACAAATCGCTGTACACAACTACAAATCCCACTGTTACAGGCGCTCAAACCTTTTTCACCAATAATACCTTCATAGGTTGGTGCTGGAGCAAAAGCACATATTCAAAGGGAAATTTGGCTCGGGGGTTAACTGCAAGTCCAAGCGGGAATTGGGATGCGTGCGATAATATCAGCCTTCAGATCAATGCTGCATTCCCCGGTGTCGCCCCGGACGGCGAGAAGAGGTGGTATGGACTGCAACCGCAGATGCTTTGTGAATGACGCTTAGTAAAAATAATTAGGAGTCCTATATTTACGACTGACACGCCCATTTTTTTTAGGAGTTTCTCCTAAATCCGGCAGTTAGGACCTACTTTTAGCGCTAAGATTCTTTGTGAATACGGGCCCAGAAATTGGCCCTCTAGCTGTTGATCAGCACCCACTGCAGCAGGAGGAGGTCGTCTACACTCATGGCCAGCTCCATCTTGCCATCCAGCATATCGATGGGGAACTCAGTTAGCAGTTCATCAAGGTTGAGGGGTGCAGAGCTGAAGGTGTGAGGGATCGCTGTGCACTGGCGGTGAGACTTTAGCATCGTGCTGCTGCTGCAGCAGGAGGAGGTCGTCTACACTCATGGCCAGCTCCATCTTGCCATCCAGCATATCGATGGGGAACTCAGTTAGCAGTTCATCAAGGTTGAGGGGTGCAGAGCTGAAGGTGTGAGGGATCGCTGTGCACTGGCGGTGAGACTTCAGCATCGTGCTGCTGCTGGAAGTACAGAGAGGCTCGTTACAACAGCCTCACCCACACAAGCATGTCTGCCTCAGGACCAAACTACTTTACATAATGACTGCAACTGCCCATTCAGCCCAATCACGCTCCCCATTTTCCATCCAGTCGTTTCATTGCTATGCCACTTTTACCTATGCACTACAATAAGGTCCAGAGGCATTTAGACCGGGAAATTTCAATGAAGGTGTTCAAAGCAGTTCAATACAAGACTCAAGAACATCAACCTGAAGTGGACAGTCAGCAGTGTAAATGAAGAGCATTTGCATCCACAAATATATACCCTGTTAAATCGTAACAGTGTCAAAACTTATGGAACTCAGTGCAAATAGCATATATCTCTATTTCGTATGGTTGTGAAAACCCCAAAGCTTTCATTTTCAAAACGTTAAGTGGTGAGCTATGTGGGCGACAACTCTATATAAACCAAAACAGGCAGACACAGGAGTGAGACATATTCAGATAAGTGCCTGCTAACACAGGTCAAGACCACTTTCAGCAGTGCCATACAGCATCCATCGTTTTGATTTTCACTCCAACCCACGCAAATCTCATTATACAGCATTCCAGAGCCTCTTAAGCTGGTGTTTAGCAGAACAAAAGGTGATGATTTGAAGCATAAATAAACCATGTCAGGGCAGCGAGTCCCTAGGAACAGGAGAGATCAGCCCTAAGCCCTAATTTTAAGGGTACTGGGGAGTCTGGGCTGCTTTGTGGGAGACTTTACCTTTGCAAAGCAGCAGGAGGGTCTTTGGCAAGAATGTGCAGTGGCTCGGTGCTGGTGGAGCTCTGCTCTGTTGTACTGGTGCTTCTGTTAATGTTCTGTAGCATCATCTCCTGGAAGGTCTTCGCCCTCTCCAACCCAACCAGAGACTCCGTCTTCCCATTCACAGCACCATTCTGCAGCAGACGGACCAAAAGTCACATTTATTCAGCCCTGATCCTGGACATCTACCATACTTCAACTCCACAAGAAAACATCTCAGTCAAGCTAGAGCATGGCTGCTTATGCCTTCTCAAAGAGATCTACAGTCCTTTCAGTTTCCACCATAACTTTAATTTGAGGTGCCTGATTTGACTAAATAGCTGCATGAGGAGAACTCCAGCAGATGAAGTCAGATTGTCCTGAACAGACTGAAGACCCACAGGACAGTAGATCTCCAAGCACAGGGTTTGGCAGGTTTAAATCAGGCTGACCTCAGGATTGAATATAGAAATAACACACAGCTGCTGCTCACCTCTGTAGTGCTGGGAGTAGCTGGCTTCTCTTTTCTGGCACCAGTATTACGGCCACTGCCTGCTCCTGTAAATATGCACAGTCCCTATGAACAATCAACTGCAGGAAAACCTGAGCAAAAACCTAACACATGGGAATCATGTCCGAGGGCCAGAAATGCAAAGTCCCACTATGCATTTTTTCCACATAATTTCACCAATTAGATCCACCTCCTGGTTATTTAACAAATAGTGGGGAGGACTTATGCAGTCTGTGCCTGGACTTAATGCCTCTGGCTACCACACCTAACTGAAGTACATCAAGGAGCAGCTCATGAGAAACTAACCCCGAGAGGGGAAAGGGCAGAGGACACACAGAGGATGAAGGCTCACCAGTGGCCATGTTCTTGTTGATGCGCAGTATCCTCCTCTTGAACGGAGCAGAGAGAGGAGCTGGCAACTCCTCAGCCTTCACCTCCTGCACCGTGGTCTGCATTCGAGCCGCCTTCTCAACCCGGATCTCGCCGGGGTGCCTGGCAGTCTTCTTGCACGGGACCTCCCACTCCAGAGGCCCCTCTTTCCTCCCCATGAGCTCCTCCTCCTCGTTGTCTCTGGACAGCTTCATCTTTCTCTCTAGCTGGAGCCTTGTCTCCACAAGGACGGCCCCAGGAGGTGTAGCGCTCGACTTCGTGGGGCTGGGGCCCTTAGTTCCGCACCAGTCGGCCTCGTGTAATTGGGCCTGTGCCAGGGACCTGGCCGCCTTCCCCTTTCGAATCTCATCCAGAGATTTGCTTCGGATCTCAACCTGCACCTCCTGCCGTGCTGGTGCTGAGAAATCCTCAGAGGGCTCAGTCTCGCATTCCCAAAGACATTCTTGCAACTAACCACAGCCATATTGCATCAGCCTTTATCGCCAAGACAAGACCCTTTGGGTCTAACAGACACTGTGTATTATTCCATTTAATGCATGTGCAGGTGAGACTACATCATCACCAACAAAAATGTAATGCACTATGCCGTTAATTTTAGACTGTATTACCCAGTGCCAGCACACACAAATGTATACCCAGCTGCATATTGACCAAATGCTAAGACTTTTCTAGAATGCACACATCCAATCAAGTGTCTAACTTGGGTGAGGGTAAAGCGCAGGGGCTTTACAAAAGACCTTCCTTTCTCCTGATACTCGCTGAAGCCTTTGTTGCACTGCCTTGTGTAAGACATCCATCCAGAGCCCTGGTACGGCCAGGCAGCAGTCTTACCTAAATGAGGTTAGCAAGTGTTTGCATGGCTCCTCAATTCACCACCATTTCATTCTTACTACGTCACAGAGGAACAGGGTTTCGGAGTCCCCAAACAACAAACACAGAAAGTTAAACACAAACACGCAAAACTGAAGAACAGAGGGCAAGCCCCTTCTTCACCCTCTGATGGAAACCGATGGTAAAATGACTTGCAGTTAGTTAGAGGTGATGACATACAACTCTTCGTGCTAATGCTGCTCATTTGCACTACTTTTTGTGAAGAATATTTCCATAGCAACATTTTACCTTTGTTATTTTTATAAAAGAAGTAAGATATTTAATTTATTGTAGGGCTGAACTATTAATCGCAATCGCTAATACATTTCAAAAGCTGCAATAACTGGTCAAGCGTGGTTACCACAGAGGAAATATATTAGAACTGGAGAGAGCGAGGAAGTACCACCCCTATTACTTTTAATAGGAGAAGCTAGGCTAGCTACCTAAGCCCAGGAAGTACGGAATTCAACGACGCCAGCTATAAGAATGGCGTTCCATGGGTGCTTAGCTCCGGGACCATTTCATGAAATTGTCAGTCTACTTACACAGCACAAATGGCCAAGAAAGTGTGTCGGCTATGCGGATTGGCGAATGTTTTCGAGGGGAAATGACGAGCAACGCTGTTTATCCAGAAGGTGCACGCACTTTTCACTCTTTTCGTACGAAACACGTGCACGAGCTGTCATCAAGCTCTTACTGTCAGTTCTTATTTTACAGGCCCTCTTGAAAACATTGAACAGTTGCGTCAGACAAAGACGAAATAATGAAGGATTACAGAATACATTTTATCTGTTTTCGAACTATTTGGCAAGAATAAAATGCACACTTTTCTATTGGTGGCCACAAACTTTTCCGCACTGTGAAACGCGGAAGCAGGGGCCGATTGCACAAAAGTCGGATCCTGAGATCCTGGATCTACGCCAAAGCGAGGATTGCCATATCCCATGCAGCGCGTTGCTGGCTTAATTGATTGCACAAAGCCAACAGCCGCTGGAGGAGGATAGGCTAATAAGTGAAGCCAGGTGCCGCATCCTACTGTGTGCGCGCACACGCCTACTTGAAATTGACCCTGAGATCGATCACAGAATCGACAATTCAGAGAGCAGCAGTCTTCAAAATAGTTTGCAAAATATCTCCGTGCACTTATGTGGGCTGTAGAGCGTTCTCAAGAAAATCTCTGCAGACGCGTGACGAGACCAAATCTAAAGTATCCACCGAACTCGTTCGGGGGATAAAATTAGTATTCTCCAAGGTAGCGATAACGTGAACATATATATGCAGGTCAATAACGTCACATAACGCAACAGAGGGTATGCGCAAAATGAGCTGGCACGTCATTTTCCCCCCGACACCTCTTTGTCACATGTCCACATGATGGGCAGAAACCCCATTTTAAAAAAAAAACTCCACAAGACGTTTAAAATCTGTTTTCTGACCCTATTAAAACAACTTTGAATTATTGAAATATTTTCAGAGTGGCACAGAGATTTGTTCTTTTTTATGTACAACCTAAATCCAAAATAGCTGGGACAAAGTGTAAATTGTGAAAGAAATCAAAATGCAATGACTTTCAAATCACACCAGCCAGTATTTTATTCACAATAAAGCGGGATTTACATTTAAACGTACGGGCGTCTACGTGCAACTTACGTGCGAAATTTGGGAAAAATGACTGCGTGCTCGACGTGGCGAGTACGTGACACGTGCGTGTTTTTTGAAGTCACCCATAAGAAACCTACTTGAGTACTAGTCTTAAAGTAGCTCACATTAAATGTACTCAAGTACAAAAAGTATCTTGTGAGTAAAATATACCTAAGTATCCAAAGTGCAGGTACACCTAGAAAGCATTTTTCATAGTACGCATATAAAGAAACAAAACAACCACACATTGTTCTCTTCTTGTTCTCTTTAATCAACTTGCAGGTGAATGAAAGATGCAGTATTCAAAAAACAAATAGGCAGCTTGTGCTTTATACTTCATCTTCTTTGAGTTTACCCGCAGTTTACAAAACCACTAGAATTGACAATAATTAACAGTAGAATGACATATTAACAATACCATGTCGAACTGTTGCTTCAGAAAACTGATTTTTCATAACTACTAATTGGAATACCATTGGCTCACTGTAGCTGAGGTGGTTGCTAGAGAGGGCAACGATTTTTTTTTCTGTTGCAGGAGAGAATTTTTTTTTTTTGAACTGCTGGATAGATACTGTGGGCAAGAGTATTGAGCAGTTTGCACATCAGGCTTAGCTGAGGAGTTTAATTCAGGCAACTCCTGAAAAACAGGGATCGGAGTGAACTCGTCCATAACATTCCAAACGTGTTTGAGCTGCTTGCTTGTCAATATTCAATAATTGATGCTGGTGTCCCATCTTGTGACAGAATATTGTAACTGCGTGCATAAATTTGCAGCTCCATGTCTGCTGGCGGGCACATCTGCTCAAAGCGTTGTTATGATACCGTGCCGAGCACCGTTGTTCCTCTCGAGCACGCCAAATCCAGATAATCCTGAAAGATTTATTACATTAACATTTCAATTTGTGACGAGTAACAAACTGGCCACTGTCAAAGTAACGAAGTAAAAGAATACTTTTTTCTCTTTTAAATATAGTAGAGTAAAATTAAAAGTCCTGGTTAAAAAAAAAAAAAAACTCTGGTAAAGTACAAATCCTCAAAAAAAAAAACTACTTATGTACTGTAACGAAGCACATGTACTTCGTCATTATACACCCCTGGTGTTGAATCGACTCCCCCAACGGGAATTCTCCTTTCGCTCCGCAATGTAAAGCCCCTCTCCTTTGATTGGCGGTGGGACGAAAGCCGGTCTCCTCTGATCGGCTGTGGAATTAGTCGATCTCAGATCAGCACCCGCCTTTGTTTCTATAGACTGAATGCGCAGATAGTTTCGCACCAAATGTCACAGTGCTGAGGGGCGCGATTTGCGACTTGTAGGAAACAGAATCTGTGGCTTGTAGGAAACAGAATCTGTGACTCGTGGGGAAGATTCGAGCAGTTGTAGTTATCGATTTGTATTTGCGTTTTAAAAGAACACAAATATTTTCTTGATAAATTATTTCACATACATTGAACTTCCATTGCACAAATTCACATTCAGATTTACACATATTCAAATTTTGTCCACAACTTCACATTGCTTAATACAGGTGCACAAATATGTTTTGCACATATACTGCAACAATAGGAGTAAAAATGTGAGCATGTCAGTTTTTTAATCTGTGACTTGTAAAATAGGATTTGTGCACCTGTAATTAAGAATTTGTGAATGTGTAAGTGTTGTGTTGTATCTGTGCAGAGAAAAAAAATCTACAAGTACACAACTCATAGAGTATGTGACCTCAAATTTACTGATACACATACAAATCGCTGTACACAACTACAAATCCCACTGTTACAGGCGCTCAAACCTTTTTCACCAATAATACCTTCATAGGTTGGTGCTGGAGCAAAAGCACATATTCAAAGGGAAATTTGGCTCGGGGGTTAACTGCAAGTCCAAGCGGGAATTGGGATGCGTGCGATAATATCAGCCTTCAGATCAATGCTGCATTCCCCGGTGTCGCCCCGGACGGCGAGAAGAGGTGGTATGGACTGCAACCGCAGATGCTTTGTGAATGACGCTTTGTAAAAATAATTAGGAGTCCTATATTTACGACTGACACGCCCATTTTTTTAGGAGTTTCTCCTAAATCCGGCAGTTAGGACCTACTTTTAGCGCTAAGATTCTTTGTGAATACGGGCCCAGAAATTGGCCCCCTAGCTGTTGATCAGCACCCACTGCAGCAGGAGGAGGTCGTCTACACTCATGGCCAGCTCCATCTTGCCATCCAGCATATCGATGGGGAACTCAGTTAGCAGTTCATCAAGGTTGAGGGGTGCAGAGCTGAAGGTGTGAGGGATCGCTGTGCACTGGCGGTGAGACTTTAGCATCGTGCTGCTGCTGCAGCAGGAGGAGGTCGTCTACACTCATGGCCAGCTCCATCTTGCCATCCAGCATATCGATGGGGAACTCAGTTAGCAGTTCATCAAGGTTGAGGGGTGCAGAGCTGAAGGTGTGAGGGATCGCTGTGCACTGGCGGTGAGACTTCAGCATCGTGCTGCTGCTGGAAGTACAGAGAGGCTCGTTACAACAGCCTCACCCACACAAGCATGTCTGCCTCAGGACCAAACTACTTTACATAATGACTGCAACTGCCCATTCAGCCCAATCACGCTCCCCATTTTCCATCCAGTCGTTTCATTGCTATGCCACTTTTACCTATGCACTACAATAAGGTCCAGAGGCATTTAGACCGGGAAATTTCAATGAAGGTGTTCAAAGCAGTTCAATACAAGACTCAAGAACATCAACCTGAAGTGGACAGTCAGCAGTGTAAATGAAGAGCATTTGCATCCACAAATATATACCCTGTTAAATCGTAACAGTGTCAAAACTTATGGAACTCAGTGCAAATAGCATATATCTCTATTTCGTATGGTTGTGAAAACCCCAAAGCTTTCATTTTCAAAACGTTAAGTGGTGAGCTATGTGGGCGACAACTCTATATAAACCAAAACAGGCAGACACAGGAGTGAGACATATTCAGATAAGTGCCTGCTAACACAGGTCAAGACCACTTTCAGCAGTGCCATACAGCATCCATCGTTTTGATTTTCACTCCAACCCACGCAAATCTCATTATACAGCATTCCAGAGCCTCTTAAGCTGGTATTTAGCAGAACAAAAGGTGATGATTTGAAGCATAAATAAACCATGTCAGGGCAGCGAGTCCCTAGGAACAGGAGAGATCAGCCCTAAGCCCTAATTTTAAGGGTACTGGGGAGTCTGGGCTGCTTTGTGGGAGACTTTACCTTTGCAAAGCAGCAGGAGGGTCTTTGGCAAGAATGTGCAGTGGCTCGGTGCTGGTGGAGCTCTGCTCTGTTGTACTGGTGCTTCTGTTAATGTTCTGTAGCATCATCTCCTGGAAGGTCTTCGCCCTCTCCAACCCAACCAGAGACTCCGTCTTCCCATTCACAGCACCATTCTGCAGCAGACGGACCAAAAGTCACATTTATTCAGCCCTGATCCTGGACATCTACCATACTTCAACTCCACAAGAAAACATCTCAGTCAAGCTAGAGCATGGCTGCGTATGCCTTCTCAAAGAGATCTACAGTCCTTTCAGTTTCCACCCTAACTTTAATTTGAGGTGCCTGATTTGACTAAATAGCTGCATGAGGAGAACTCCAGCAGATGAAGTCAGATTGTCCTGAACAGACTGAAGACCCACAGGACAGTAGATCTCCAAGCACAGGGTTTGGCAGGTTTAAATCAGGCTGACCTCAGGATTGAATATAGAAATAACACACAGCTGCTGCTCACCTCTGTAGTGCTGGGAGTAGCTGGCTTCTCTTTTCTGGCACCAGTATTACGGCCACTGCCTGCTCCTGTAAATATGCACAGTCCCTATGAACAATCAACTGCAGGAAAACCTGAGCAAAAACCTAACACATGGGAATCATGTCCGAGGGCTAGAAATGCAAAGTCCCACTATGCATTTTTTCCACATAATTTCACCAATTAGATCCACCTCCTGGTTATTTAACAAATAGTGGGGAGGACTTATGCAGTCTGTGCCTGGACTTAATGCCTCTGGCTACCACACCTAACTGAAGTACATCAAGGAGCAGCTCATGAGAAACTAACCCCGAGAGGGGAAAGGGCAGAGGACACACAGAGGATGAAGGCTCACCAGTGACCATGTTCTTGTTGATGCGCAGTATCCTCCTCTTGAACGGAGCAGAGAGAGGAGCTGGCAACTCCTCAGCCTTCACCTCCTGCACCGTGGTCTGCATTCGAGCCGCCTTCTCAACCCGGATCTCGCCGGGGTGCCTGGCAGTCTTCTTGCACGGGACCTCCCACTCCAGAGGCCCCTCTTTCCTCCCCATGAGCTCCTCCTCCTCGTTGTCTCTGGACAGCTTCATCTTTCTCTCTAGCTGGAGCCTTGTCTCCACAAGGACGGCCCCAGGAGGTGTTGCGCTCGACTTCGTGGGGCTGGGGCCCTTAGTTCCGCACCAGTCGGCCTCGTGTAATTGGGCCTGTGCCAGGGACCTGGCCGCCTTCCCCTTTCGAATCTCATCCAGAGATTTGCTTCGGATCTCAACCTGCACCTCCTGCCGTGCTGGTGCTGAGAAATCCTCAGAGGGCTCAGTCTCGCATTCCCAAAGACATTCTTGCAACTAACCACAGCCATATTGCATCAGCCTTTATCGCCAAGACAAGACCCTTTGGGTCTAACAGACACTGTGTATTATTCCATTTAATGCATGTGCAGGTGAGACTACATCATCACCAACAAAAATGTAATGCACTATGCCGTTAATTTTAGACTGTATTACCCAGTGCCAGCACACACAAATGTATACCCAGCTGCATATTGACCAAATGCTAAGACTTTTCTAGAATGCACACATCCAATCAAGTGTCTAACTTGGGTGAGGGTAAAGCGCAGGGGCTTTACAAAAGACCTTCCTTTCTCCTGATACTCGCTGAAGCCTTTGTTGCACTGCCTTGTGTAAGACATCCATCCAGAGCCCTGGTACGGCCAGGCAGCAGTCTTACCTAAATGAGGTTAGCAAGTGTTTGCATGGCTCCTCAATTCACCACCATTTCATTCTTACTACGTCACAGAGGAACAGGGTTTCGGAGTCCCCAAACAACAAACACAGAAAGTTAAACACAAACACGCAAAACTGAAGAACAGAGGGCAAGCCCCTTCTTCACCCTCTGATGGAAACCGATGGTAAAATGACTTGCAGTTAGTTAGAGGTGATGACATACAACTCTTCGTGCTAATGCTGCTCATTTGCACTACTTTTTGTGAAGAATATTTCCATAGCAACATTTTACCTTTGTTATTTTTATAAAAGAAGTAAGATATTTAATTTATTGTAGGGCTGAACTATTAATCGCAATCGCTAATACATTTCAAAAGCTGCAATAACTGGTCAAGCGTGGTTACCACAGAGGAAATATATTAGAACTGGAGAGAGCGAGGAAGTACCACCCCTATTACTTTTAATAGGAGAAGCTAGGCTAGCTACCTAAGCCCAGGAAGTACGGAATTGAACGACGCCAGCTATAAGAATGGCGTTCCATGGGTGCTTAGCTCCGGGACCATTTCATGAAATTGTCAGTCTACTTACACAGCACAAATGGCCAAGAAAGTGTGTCGGCTATGCGGATTGGCGAATGTTTTCGAGGGGAAATGACGAGCAACGCTGTTTATCCAGAAGGTGCACGCACTTTTCACTCTTTTCGTACGAAACACGTGCACGAGCTGTCATCAAGCTCTTACTGTCAGTTCTTATTTTACAGGCCCTCTTGAAAACATTGAACAGTTGCGTCAGACAAAGACAAAATAATGAAGGATTACAGAATACATTTTATTTCGTTTTCGAACTATTTGGCAAGAATAAAATGCACACTTTTCTATTGGTGGCCACAAACTTTTCCGCACTGTGAAACGCGGAAGCAGGGGCCGATTGCACAAAAGTCGGATCCTGAGATCCTGGATCTACGCCAAAGCGAGGATTGCCATATCCCATGCAGCGCGTTGCTGGCTTAATTGATTGCACAAAGCCAACAGCCGCTGGAGGAGGATAGGCTAATAAGTGAAGCCAGGTGCCGCATCCTACTGTGTGCGCGCACACGCCTACTTGAAATTGACCCTGAGATCGATCACAGAATCGACAATTCAGAGAGCAGCAGTCTTCAAAATAGTTTGCAAAATATCTCCGTGCACTTATGTGGGCTGTAGAGCGTTCTCAAGAAAATCTCTGCAGACGCGTGACGAGACCAAATCTAAAGTATCCACCGAACTCGTTCGGGGGATAAAATTAGTATTCTCCAAGGTAGCGATAACGTGAACATATATATGCAGGTCAATAACGTCACATAACGCAACAGAGGGTATGCGCAAAATGAGCTGGCACGTCATTTTCCCCCCGACACCTCTTTGTCACATGTCCACATGATGGGCAGAAACCCCATTTTAAAAAAAAAACTCCACAAGACGTTTAAAATCTGTTTTCTGACCCTATTAAAACAACTTTGAATTATTGAAATATTTTCAGAGTGGCACAGAGATTTGTTCTTTTTTATGTACAACCTAAATCCAAAATAGCTGGGACAAAGTGTAAATTGTGAAAGAAATCAAAATGCAATGACTTTCAAATCACACCAGCCAGTATTTTATTCACAATAAAGCGGGATTTACATTTAAACGTACGGGCGTCTACGTGCAACTTACGTGCGAAATTTGGGAAAAATGACTGCGTGCTCGACGTGGCGAGTACGTGACACGTGCGTGTTTTTTGAAGTCACCCATAAGAAACCTACTTGAGTACTAGTCTTAAAGTAGCTCACATTAAATGTACTCAAGTACAAAAAGTATCTTGTGAGTAAAATATACCTAAGTATCCAAAGTGCAGGTACACCTAGAAAGCATTTTTCATAGTACGCATATAAAGAAACAAAACAACCACACATTGTTCTCTTCTTGTTCTCTTTAATCAACTTGCAGGTGAATGAAAGATGCAGTATTCAAAAAACAAATAGGCAGCTTGTGCTTTATACTTCATCTTCTTTGAGTTTACCCGCAGTTTACAAAACCACTAGAATTGACAATAATTAACAGTAGAATGACATATTAACAATACCATGTCGAACTGTTGCTTCAGAAAACTGATTTTTCATAACTACTAATTGGAATACCATTGGCTCACTGTAGCTGAGGTGGTTGCTAGAGAGGGCAACGATTTTTTTTTCTGTTGCAGGAGAGAATTTTTTTTTTTTGAACTGCTGGATAGATACTGTGGGCAAGAGTATTGAGCAGTTTGCACATCAGGCTTAGCTGAGGAGTTTAATTCAGGCAACTCCTGAAAAACAGGGATCGGAGTGAACTCGTCCATAACATTCCAAACGTGTTTGAGCTGCTTGCTTGTCAATATTCAATAATTGATGCTGGTGTCCCATCTTGTGACAGAATATTGTAACTGCGTGCATAAATTTGCAGCTCCATGTCTGCTGGCGGGCACATCTGCTCAAAGCGTTGTTATGATACCGTGCCGAGCACCGTTGTTCCTCTCGAGCACGCCAAATCCAGATAATCCTGAAAGATTTATTACATTAACATTTCAATTTGTGACGAGTAACAAACTGGCCACTGTCAAAGTAACGAAGTAAAAGAATACTTTTTTCTCTTTTAAATATAGTAGAGTAAAATTAAAAGTCCTGGTTAAAAAAAAAAAAAAACTCTGGTAAAGTACAAATCCTCAAAAAAAAAAACTACTTATGTACTGTAACGAAGCACATGTACTTCGTCATTATACACCCCTGGTGTTGAATCGACTCCCCCAACGGGAATTCTCCTTTCGCTCCGCAATGTAAAGCCCCTCTCCTTTGATTGGCGGTGGGACGAAAGCCGGTCTCCTCTGATCGGCTGTGGAATTAGTCGATCTCAGATCAGCACCCGCCTTTGTTTCTATAGACTGAATGCGCAGATAGTTTCGCACCAAATGTCACAGTGCTGAGGGGCGCGATTTGCGACTTGTAGGAAACAGAATCTGTGGCTTGTAGGAAACAGAATCTGTGACTCGTGGGGAAGATTCGAGCAGTTGTAGTTATCGATTTGTATTTGCGTTTTAAAAGAACACAAATATTTTCTTGATAAATTATTTCACATACATTGAACTTCCATTGCACAAATTCACATTCAGATTTACACATATTCAAATTTTGTCCACAACTTCACATTGCTTAATACAGGTGCACAAATATGTTTTGCACATATACTGCAACAATAGGAGTAAAAATGTGAGCATGTCAGTTTTTTAATCTGTGACTTGTAAAATAGGATTTGTGCACCTGTAATTAAGAATTTGTGAATGTGTAAGTGTTGTGTTGTATCTGTGCAGAGAAAAAAAATCTACAAGTACACAACTCATAGAGTATGTGACCTCAAATTTACTGATACACATACAAATCGCTGTACACAACTACAAATCCCACTGTTACAGGCGCTCAAACCTTTTTCACCAATAATACCTTCATAGGTTGGTGCTGGAGCAAAAGCACATATTCAAAGGGAAATTTGGCTCGGGGGTTAACTGCAAGTCCAAGCGGGAATTGGGATGCGTGCGATAATATCAGCCTTCAGATCAATGCTGCATTCCCCGGTGTCGCCCCGGACGGCGAGAAGAGGTGGTATGGACTGCAACCGCAGATGCTTTGTGAATGACGCTTTGTAAAAATAATTAGGAGTCCTATATTTACGACTGACACGCCCATTTTTTTAGGAGTTTCTCCTAAATCCGGCAGTTAGGACCTACTTTTAGCGCTAAGATTCTTTGTGAATACGGGCCCAGAAATTGGCCCCCTAGCTGTTGATCAGCACCCACTGCAGCAGGAGGAGGTCGTCTACACTCATGGCCAGCTCCATCTTGCCATCCAGCATATCGATGGGGAACTCAGTTAGCAGTTCATCAAGGTTGAGGGGTGCAGAGCTGAAGGTGTGAGGGATCGCTGTGCACTGGCGGTGAGACTTTAGCATCGTGCTGCTGCTGCAGCAGGAGGAGGTCGTCTACACTCATGGCCAGCTCCATCTTGCCATCCAGCATATCGATGGGGAACTCAGTTAGCAGTTCATCAAGGTTGAGGGGTGCAGAGCTGAAGGTGTGAGGGATCGCTGTGCACTGGCGGTGAGACTTCAGCATCGTGCTGCTGCTGGAAGTACAGAGAGGCTCGTTACAACAGCCTCACCCACACAAGCATGTCTGCCTCAGGACCAAACTACTTTACATAATGACTGCAACTGCCCATTCAGCCCAATCACGCTCCCCATTTTCCATCCAGTCGTTTCATTGCTATGCCACTTTTACCTATGCACTACAATAAGGTCCAGAGGCATTTAGACCGGGAAATTTCAATGAAGGTGTTCAAAGCAGTTCAATACAAGACTCAAGAACATCAACCTGAAGTGGACAGTCAGCAGTGTAAATGAAGAGCATTTGCATCCACAAATATATACCCTGTTAAATCGTAACAGTGTCAAAACTTATGGAACTCAGTGCAAATAGCATATATCTCTATTTCGTATGGTTGTGAAAACCCCAAAGCTTTCATTTTCAAAACGTTAAGTGGTGAGCTATGTGGGCGACAACTCTATATAAACCAAAACAGGCAGACACAGGAGTGAGACATATTCAGATAAGTGCCTGCTAACACAGGTCAAGACCACTTTCAGCAGTGCCATACAGCATCCATCGTTTTGATTTTCACTCCAACCCACGCAAATCTCATTATACAGCATTCCAGAGCCTCTTAAGCTGGTATTTAGCAGAACAAAAGGTGATGATTTGAAGCATAAATAAACCATGTCAGGGCAGCGAGTCCCTAGGAACAGGAGAGATCAGCCCTAAGCCCTAATTTTAAGGGTACTGGGGAGTCTGGGCTGCTTTGTGGGAGACTTTACCTTTGCAAAGCAGCAGGAGGGTCTTTGGCAAGAATGTGCAGTGGCTCGGTGCTGGTGGAGCTCTGCTCTGTTGTACTGGTGCTTCTGTTAATGTTCTGTAGCATCATCTCCTGGAAGGTCTTCGCCCTCTCCAACCCAACCAGAGACTCCGTCTTCCCATTCACAGCACCATTCTGCAGCAGACGGACCAAAAGTCACATTTATTCAGCCCTGATCCTGGACATCTACCATACTTCAACTCCACAAGAAAACATCTCAGTCAAGCTAGAGCATGGCTGCGTATGCCTTCTCAAAGAGATCTACAGTCCTTTCAGTTTCCACCCTAACTTTAATTTGAGGTGCCTGATTTGACTAAATAGCTGCATGAGGAGAACTCCAGCAGATGAAGTCAGATTGTCCTGAACAGACTGAAGACCCACAGGACAGTAGATCTCCAAGCACAGGGTTTGGCAGGTTTAAATCAGGCTGACCTCAGGATTGAATATAGAAATAACACACAGCTGCTGCTCACCTCTGTAGTGCTGGGAGTAGCTGGCTTCTCTTTTCTGGCACCAGTATTACGGCCACTGCCTGCTCCTGTAAATATGCACAGTCCCTATGAACAATCAACTGCAGGAAAACCTGAGCAAAAACCTAACACATGGGAATCATGTCCGAGGGCTAGAAATGCAAAGTCCCACTATGCATTTTTTCCACATAATTTCACCAATTAGATCCACCTCCTGGTTATTTAACAAATAGTGGGGAGGACTTATGCAGTCTGTGCCTGGACTTAATGCCTCTGGCTACCACACCTAACTGAAGTACATCAAGGAGCAGCTCATGAGAAACTAACCCCGAGAGGGGAAAGGGCAGAGGACACACAGAGGATGAAGGCTCACCAGTGACCATGTTCTTGTTGATGCGCAGTATCCTCCTCTTGAACGGAGCAGAGAGAGGAGCTGGCAACTCCTCAGCCTTCACCTCCTGCACCGTGGTCTGCATTCGAGCCGCCTTCTCAACCCGGATCTCGCCGGGGTGCCTGGCAGTCTTCTTGCACGGGACCTCCCACTCCAGAGGCCCCTCTTTCCTCCCCATGAGCTCCTCCTCCTCGTTGTCTCTGGACAGCTTCATCTTTCTCTCTAGCTGGAGCCTTGTCTCCACAAGGACGGCCCCAGGAGGTGTTGCGCTCGACTTCGTGGGGCTGGGGCCCTTAGTTCCGCACCAGTCGGCCTCGTGTAATTGGGCCTGTGCCAGGGACCTGGCCGCCTTCCCCTTTCGAATCTCATCCAGAGATTTGCTTCGGATCTCAACCTGCACCTCCTGCCGTGCTGGTGCTGAGAAATCCTCAGAGGGCTCAGTCTCGCATTCCCAAAGACATTCTTGCAACTAACCACAGCCATATTGCATCAGCCTTTATCGCCAAGACAAGACCCTTTGGGTCTAACAGACACTGTGTATTATTCCATTTAATGCATGTGCAGGTGAGACTACATCATCACCAACAAAAATGTAATGCACTATGCCGTTAATTTTAGACTGTATTACCCAGTGCCAGCACACACAAATGTATACCCAGCTGCATATTGACCAAATGCTAAGACTTTTCTAGAATGCACACATCCAATCAAGTGTCTAACTTGGGTGAGGGTAAAGCGCAGGGGCTTTACAAAAGACCTTCCTTTCTCCTGATACTCGCTGAAGCCTTTGTTGCACTGCCTTGTGTAAGACATCCATCCAGAGCCCTGGTACGGCCAGGCAGCAGTCTTACCTAAATGAGGTTAGCAAGTGTTTGCATGGCTCCTCAATTCACCACCATTTCATTCTTACTACGTCACAGAGGAACAGGGTTTCGGAGTCCCCAAACAACAAACACAGAAAGTTAAACACAAACACGCAAAACTGAAGAACAGAGGGCAAGCCCCTTCTTCACCCTCTGATGGAAACCGATGGTAAAATGACTTGCAGTTAGTTAGAGGTGATGACATACAACTCTTCGTGCTAATGCTGCTCATTTGCACTACTTTTTGTGAAGAATATTTCCATAGCAACATTTTACCTTTGTTATTTTTATAAAAGAAGTAAGATATTTAATTTATTGTAGGGCTGAACTATTAATCGCAATCGCTAATACATTTCAAAAGCTGCAATAACTGGTCAAGCGTGGTTACCACAGAGGAAATATATTAGAACTGGAGAGAGCGAGGAAGTACCACCCCTATTACTTTTAATAGGAGAAGCTAGGCTAGCTACCTAAGCCCAGGAAGTACGGAATTGAACGACGCCAGCTATAAGAATGGCGTTCCATGGGTGCTTAGCTCCGGGACCATTTCATGAAATTGTCAGTCTACTTACACAGCACAAATGGCCAAGAAAGTGTGTCGGCTATGCGGATTGGCGAATGTTTTCGAGGGGAAATGACGAGCAACGCTGTTTATCCAGAAGGTGCACGCACTTTTCACTCTTTTCGTACGAAACACGTGCACGAGCTGTCATCAAGCTCTTACTGTCAGTTCTTATTTTACAGGCCCTCTTGAAAACATTGAACAGTTGCGTCAGACAAAGACAAAATAATGAAGGATTACAGAATACATTTTATTTCGTTTTCGAACTATTTGGCAAGAATAAAATGCACACTTTTCTATTGGTGGCCACAAACTTTTCCGCACTGTGAAACGCGGAAGCAGGGGCCGATTGCACAAAAGTCGGATCCTGAGATCCTGGATCTACGCCAAAGCGAGGATTGCCATATCCCATGCAGCGCGTTGCTGGCTTAATTGATTGCACAAAGCCAACAGCCGCTGGAGGAGGATAGGCTAATAAGTGAAGCCAGGTGCCGCATCCTACTGTGTGCGCGCACACGCCTACTTGAAATTGACCCTGAGATCGATCACAGAATCGACAATTCAGAGAGCAGCAGTCTTCAAAATAGTTTGCAAAATATCTCCGTGCACTTATGTGGGCTGTAGAGCGTTCTCAAGAAAATCTCTGCAGACGCGTGACGAGACCAAATCTAAAGTATCCACCGAACTCGTTCGGGGGATAAAATTAGTATTCTCCAAGGTAGCGATAACGTGAACATATATATGCAGGTCAATAACGTCACATAACGCAACAGAGGGTATGCGCAAAATGAGCTGGCACGTCATTTTCCCCCCCACACCTCTTTGTCACATGTCCACATGATGGGCAGAAACCCCATTTAAAAAAAAAAACTCCACAAGACGTTTAAAATCTGTTTTCTGACCCTATTAAAACAACTTTGAATTATTGAAATATTTTCAGAGTGGCACAGAGATTTGTTCTTTTTTATGTACAACCTAAATCCAAAATAGCTGGGACAAAGTGTAAATTGTGAAAGAAATCAAAATGCAATGACTTTCAAATCACACCAGCCAGTATTTTATTCACAATAAAGCGGGATTTACATTTGAACGTACGGGCGTCTACGTGCAACTTACGTGCGAAATTTGGGAAAAATGACTGCGTGCTCGACGTGGCGAGTACGTGACACGTGCGTGTTTTTTGAAGTCACCCATAAGAAACCTACTTGAGTACTAGTCTTAAAGTAGCTCACATTAAATGTACTCAAGTACAAAAAGTATCTTGTGAGTAAAATATACCTAAGTATCCAAAGTGCAGGTACACCTAGAAAGCATTTTTCATAGTACGCATATAAAGAAACAAAACAACCACACATTGTTCTCTTCTTGTTCTCTTTAATCAACTTGCAGGTGAATGAAAGATGCAGTATTCAAAAAACAAATAGGCAGCTTGTGCTTTATACTTCATCTTCTTTGAGTTTACCCGCAGTTTACAAAACCACTAGAATTGACAATAATTAACAGTAGAATGACATATTAACAATACCATGTCGAACTGTTGCTTCAGAAAACTGATTTTTCATAACTACTAATTGGAATACCATTGGCTCACTGTAGCTGAGGTGGTTGCTAGAGAGGGCAACGATTTTTTTTTCTGTTGCAGGAGAGAATTTTTTTTTTTTGAACTGCTGGATAGATACTGTGGGCAAGAGTATTGAGCAGTTTGCACATCAGGCTTAGCTGAGGAGTTTAATTCAGGCAACTCCTGAAAAACAGGGATCGGAGTGAACTCGTCCATAACATTCCAAACGTGTTTGAGCTGCTTGCTTGTCAATATTCAATAATTGATGCTGGTGTCCCATCTTGTGACAGAATATTGTAACTGCGTGCATAAATTTGCAGCTCCATGTCTGCTGGCGGGCACATCTGCTCAAAGCGTTGTTATGATACCGTGCCGAGCACCGTTGTTCCTCTCGAGCACGCCAAATCCAGATAATCCTGAAAGATTTATTACATTAACATTTCAATTTGTGACGAGTAACAAACTGGCCACTGTCAAAGTAACGAAGTAAAAGAATACTTTTTTCTCTTTTAAATATAGTAGAGTAAAATTAAAAGTCCTGGTTAAAAAAAAAAAAAAACTCTGGTAAAGTACAAATCCTCAAAAAAAAAAAACTACTTATGTACTGTAACGAAGCACATGTACTTCGTCATTATACACCCCTGGTGTTGAATCGACTCCCCCAACGGGAATTCTCCTTTCGCTCCGCAATGTAAAGCCCCTCTCCTTTGATTGGCGGTGGGACGAAAGCCGGTCTCCTCTGATCGGCTGTGGAATTAGTCGATCTCAGATCAGCACCCGCCTTTGTTTCTATAGACTGAATGCGCAGATAGTTTCGCACCAAATGTCACAGTGCTGAGGGGCGCGATTTGCGACTTGTAGGAAACAGAATCTGTGGCTTGTAGGAAACAGAATCTGTGACTCGTGGGGAAGATTCGAGCAGTTGTAGTTATCGATTTGTATTTGCGTTTTAAAAGAACACAAATATTTTCTTAATAAATTATTTCACATACATTGAACTTCCATTGCACAAATTCACATTCAGATTTACACATATTCAAATTTTGTCCACAACTTCACATTGCTTAATACAGGTGCACAAATATGTTTTGCACATATACTGCAACAATAGGAGTAAAAATGTGAGCATGTCAGTTTTTTAATCTGTGACTTGTAAAATAGGATTTGTGCACCTGTAATTAAGAATTTGTGAATGTGTAAGTGTTGTGTTGTATCTGTGCAGAGAAAAAAAATCTACAAGTACACAACTCATAGAGTATGTGACCTCAAATTTACTGATACACATACAAATCGCTGTACACAACTACAAATCCCACTGTTACAGGCGCTCAAACCTTTTTCACCAATAATACCTTCATAGGTTGGTGCTGGAGCAAAAGCACATATTCAAAGGGAAATTTGGCTCGGGGGTTAACTGCAAGTCCAAGCGGGAATTGGGATGCGTGCGATAATATCAGCCTTCAGATCAATGCTGCATTCCCCGGTGTCGCCCCGGACGGCGAGAAGAGGTGGTATGGACTGCAACCGCAGATGCTTTGTGAATGACGCTTTGTAAAAATAATTAGGAGTCCTATATTTACGACTGACACGCCCATTTTTTTAGGAGTTTCTCCTAAATCCGGCAGTTAGGACCTACTTTTAGCGCTAAGATTCTTTGTGAATACGGGCCCAGAAATTGGCCCCCTAGCTGTTGATCAGCACCCACTGCAGCAGGAGGAGGTCGTCTACACTCATGGCCAGCTCCATCTTGCCATCCAGCATATCGATGGGGAACTCAGTTAGCAGTTCATCAAGGTTGAGGGGTGCAGAGCTGAAGGTGTGAGGGATCGCTGTGCACTGGCGGTGAGACTTTAGCATCGTGCTGCTGCTGCAGCAGGAGGAGGTCGTCTACACTCATGGCCAGCTCCATCTTGCCATCCAGCATATCGATGGGGAACTCAGTTAGCAGTTCATCAAGGTTGAGGGGTGCAGAGCTGAAGGTGTGAGGGATCGCTGTGCACTGGCGGTGAGACTTCAGCATCGTGCTGCTGCTGGAAGTACAGAGAGGCTCGTTACAACAGCCTCACCCACACAAGCATGTCTGCCTCAGGACCAAACTACTTTACATAATGACTGCAACTGCCCATTCAGCCCAATCACGCTCCCCATTTTCCATCCAGTCGTTTCATTGCTATGCCACTTTTACCTATGCACTACAATAAGGTCCAGAGGCATTTAGACCGGGAAATTTCAATGAAGGTGTTCAAAGCAGTTCAATACAAGACTCAAGAACATCAACCTGAAGTGGACAGTCAGCAGTGTAAATGAAGAGCATTTGCATCCACAAATATATACCCTGTTAAATCGTAACAGTGTCAAAACTTATGGAACTCAATGCAAATAGCATATATCTCTATTTCGTATGGTTGTGAAAACCCCAAAGCTTTCATTTTCAAAACGTTAAGTGGTGAGCTATGTGGGCGACAACTCTATATAAACCAAAACAGGCAGACACAGGAGTGAGACATATTCAGATAAGTGCCTGCTAACACAGGTCAAGACCACTTTCAGCAGTGCCATACAGCATCCATCGTTTTGATTTTCACTCCAACCCACGCAAATCTCATTATACAGCATTCCAGAGCCTCTTAAGCTGGTATTTAGCAGAACAAAAGGTGATGATTTGAAGCATAAATAAACCATGTCAGGGCAGCGAGTCCCTAGGAACAGGAGAGATCAGCCCTAAGCCCTAATTTTAAGGGTACTGGGGAGTCTGGGCTGCTTTGTGGGAGACTTTACCTTTGCAAAGCAGCAGGAGGGTCTTTGGCAAGAATGTGCAGTGGCTCGGTGCTGGTGGAGCTCTGCTCTGTTGTACTGGTGCTTCTGTTAATGTTCTGTAGCATCATCTCCTGGAAGGTCTTCGCCCTCTCCAACCCAACCAGAGACTCCGTCTTCCCATTCACAGCACCATTCTGCAGCAGACGGACCAAAAGTCACATTTATTCAGCCCTGATCCTGGACATCTACCATACTTCAACTCCACAAGAAAACATCTCAGTCAAGCTAGAGCATGGCTGCGTATGCCTTCTCAAAGAGATCTACAGTCCTTTCAGTTTCCACCCTAACTTTAATTTGAGGTGCCTGATTTGACTAAATAGCTGCATGAGGAGAACTCCAGCAGATGAAGTCAGATTGTCCTGAACAGACTGAAGACCCACAGGACAGTAGATCTCCAAGCACAGGGTTTGGCAGGTTTAAATCAGGCTGACCTCAGGATTGAATATAGAAATAACACACAGCTGCTGCTCACCTCTGTAGTGCTGGGAGTAGCTGGCTTCTCTTTTCTGGCACCAGTATTACGGCCACTGCCTGCTCCTGTAAATATGCACAGTCCCTATGAACAATCAACTGCAGGAAAACCTGAGCAAAAACCTAACACATGGGAATCATGTCCGAGGGCCAGAAATGCAAAGTCCCACTATGCATTTTTTCCACATAATTTCACCAATTAGATCCACCTCCTGGTTATTTAACAAATAGTGGGGAGGACTTATGCAGTCTGTGCCTGGACTTAATGCCTCTGGCTACCACACCTAACTGAAGTACATCAAGGAGCAGCTCATGAGAAACTAACCCCGAGAGGGGTAAGGGCAGAGGACACACAGAGGATGAAGGCTCACCAGTGGCCATGTTCTTGTTGATGCGCAGTATCCTCCTCTTGAACGGAGCAGAGAGAGGAGCTGGCAACTCCTCAGCCTTCACCTCCTGCACCGTGGTCTGCATTCGAGCCGCCTTCTCAACCCGGATCTCGCCGGGGTGCCTGGCAGTCTTCTTGCACGGGACCTCCCACTCCAGAGGCCCCTCTTTCCTCCCCATGAGCTCCTCCTCCTCGTTGTCTCTGGACAGCTTCATCTTTCTCTCTAGCTGGAGCCTTGTCTCCACAAGGACGGCCCCAGGAGGTGTAGCGCTCGACTTCGTGGGGCTGGGGCCCTTAGTTCCGCACCAGTCGGCCTCGTGTAATTGGGCCTGTGCCAGGGACCTGGCCGCCTTCCCCTTTCGAATCTCATCCAGAGATTTGCTTCGGATCTCAACCTGCACCTCCTGCCGTGCTGGTGCTGAGAAATCCTCAGAGGGCTCAGTCTCGCATTCCCAAAGACATTCTTGCAACTAACCACAGCCATATTGCATCAGCCTTTATCGCCAAGACAAGACCCTTTGGGTCTAACAGACACTGTGTATTATTCCATTTAATGCATGTGCAGGTGAGACTACATCATCACCAACAAAAATGTAATGCACTATGCCGTTAATTTTAGACTGTATTACCCAGTGCCAGCACACACAAATGTATACCCAGCTGCATATTGACCAAATGCTAAGACTTTTCTAGAATGCACACATCCAATCAAGTGTCTAACTTGGGTGAGGGTAAAGCGCAGGGGCTTTACAAAAGACCTTCCTTTCTCCTGATACTCGCTGAAGCCTTTGTTGCACTGCCTTGTGTAAGACATCCATCCAGAGCCCTGGTACGGCCAGGCAGCAGTCTTACCTAAATGAGGTTAGCAAGTGTTTGCATGGCTCCTCAATTCACCACCATTTCATTCTTACTACGTCACAGAGGAACTGGGTTTCGGAGTCCCCAAACAACAAACACAGAAAGTTAAACACAAACACGCAAAACTGAAGAACAGAGGGCAAGCCCCTTCTTCACCCTCTGATGGAAACCGATGGTAAAATGACTTGCAGTTAGTTAGAGGTGATGACATACAACTCTTCGTGCTAATGCTGCTCATTTGCACTACTTTTTGTGAAGAATATTTCCATAGCAACATTTTACCTTTGTTATTTTTATAAAAGAAGTAAGATATTTAATTTATTGTAGGGCTGAACTATTAATCGCAATCGCTAATACATTTCAAAAGCTGCAATAACTGGTCAAGCGTGGTTACCACAGAGGAAATATATTAGAACTGGAGAGAGCGAGGAAGTACCACCCCTATTACTTTTAATAGGAGAAGCTAGGCTAGCTACCTAAGCCCAGGAAGTACGGAATTGAACGACGCCAGCTATAAGAATGGCGTTCCATGGGTGCTTAGCTCCGGGACCATTTCATGAAATTGTCAGTCTACTTACACAGCACAAATGGCCAAGAAAGTGTGTCGGCTATGCGGATTGGCGAATGTTTTCGAGGGGAAATGACGAGCAACGCTGTTTATCCAGAAGGTGCACGCACTTTTCACTCTTTTCGTACGAAACACGTGCACGAGCTGTCATCAAGCTCTTACTGTCAGTTCTTATTTTACAGGCCCTCTTGAAAACATTGAACAGTTGCGTCAGACAAAGACAAAATAATGAAGGATTACAGAATACATTTTATTTCGTTTTCGAACTATTTGGCAAGAATAAAATGCACACTTTTCTATTGGTGGCCACAAACTTTTCCGCACTGTGAAACGCGGAAGCAGGGGCCGATTGCACAAAAGTCGGATCCTGAGATCCTGGATCTACGCCAAAGCGAGGATTGCCATATCCCATGCAGCGCGTTGCTGGCTTAATTGATTGCACAAAGCCAACAGCCGCTGGAGGAGGATAGGCTAATAAGTGAAGCCAGGTGCCGCATCCTACTGTGTGCGCGCACACGCCTACTTGAAATTGACCCTGAGATCGATCACAGAATCGACAATTCAGAGAGCAGCAGTCTTCAAAATAGTTTGCAAAATATCTCCGTGCACTTATGTGGGCTGTAGAGCGTTCTCAAGAAAATCTCTGCAGACGCGTGACGAGACCAAATCTAAAGTATCCACCGAACTCGTTTGGGGGATAAAATTAGTATTCTCCAAGGTAGCGATAACGTGAACATATATATGCAGGTCAATAACGTCACATAACGCAACAGAGGGTATGCGCAAAATGAGCTGGCACGTCATTTTCCCCCCGACACCTCTTTGTCACATGTCCACATGATGGGCAGAAACCCCATTTTAAAAAAAAAACTCCACAAGACGTTTAAAATCTCTTTTCTGACCCTATTAAAACAACTTTGAATTATTGAAATATTTTCAGAGTGGCACAGAGATTTGTTCTTTTTTATGTACAACCTAAATCCAAAATAGCTGGGACAAAGTGTAAATTGTGAAAGAAATCAAAATGCAATGACTTTCAAATCACACCAGCCAGTATTTTATTCACAATAAAGCGGGATTTACATTTGAACGTACGGGCGTCTACGTGCAACTTATGTGCGAAATTTGGGAAAAATGACTGCGTGCTCGACGTGGCGAGTACGTGACACGTGCGTGTTTTTTGAAGTCACCCATAAGAAACCTACTTGAGTACTAGTCTTAAAGTAGCTCACATTAAATGTACTCAAGTACAAAAAGTATCTTGTGAGTAAAATATACCTAAGTATCCAAAGTGCAAGTACACCTAGAAAGCATTTTTCATAGTACGCATATAAAGAAACAAAACAACCACACATTGTTCTCTTCTTGTTCTCTTTAATCAACTTGCAGGTGAATGAAAGATGCAGTATTCAAAAAACAAATAGGCAGCTTGTGCTTTATACTTCATCTTCTTTGAGTTTACCCGCAGTTTACAAAACCACTAGAATTGACAATAATTAACAGTAGAATGACATATTAACAATACCATGTCGAACTGTTGCTTCAGAAAACTGATTTTTCATAACTACTAATTGGAATACCATTGGCTCACTGTAGCTGAGGTGGTTGCTAGAGAGGGCAACGATTTTTTTTTCTGTTGCAGGAGAGAATTTTTTTTTTTTGAACTGCTGGATAGATACTGTGGGCAAGAGTATTGAGCAGTTTGCACATCAGGCTTAGCTGAGGAGTTTAATTCAGGCAACTCCTGAAAAACAGGGATCGGAGTGAACTCGTCCATAACATTCCAAACGTGTTTGAGCTGCTTGCTTGTCAATATTCAATAATTGATGCTGGTGTCCCATCTTGTGACAGAATATTGTAACTGCGTGCATAAATTTGCAGCTCCATGTCTGCTGGCGGGCACATCTGCTCAAAGCGCTGTTATGATACCGTGCCGAGCACCGTTGTTCCTCTCGAGCACGCCAAATCCAGATAATCCTGAAAGATTTATTACATTAACATTTCAATTTGTGACGAGTAACAAACTGGCCACTGTCAAAGTAACGAAGTAAAAGAATACTTTTTTCTCTTTTAAATATAGTAGAGTAAAATTAAAAGTCCTGGTTAAAAAAAAAAAAAAACTCTGGTAAAGTACAAATCCTCAAAAAAAAAAAGTACTTATGTACTGTAACGAAGCACATGTACTTCGTCATTATACACCCCTGGTGTTGAATCGACTCCCCCAACGGGAATTCTCCTTTCGCTCCGCAATGTAAAGCCCCTCTCCTTTGATTGGCTGTGGGACGAAAGCCAGTCTCCTCTGATCGGCTGTGGAATTAGTCGATCTCAGATCAGCACCCGCCTTTGTTTCTATAGACTGAATGCGCAGATAGTTTCGCACCAAATGTCACAGTGCTGAGGGGCGGGATTTGCGACTTGTAGGAAACAGAATCTGTGGCTTGTAGGAAACAGAATCTGTGACTCGTGGGGAAGATTCGAGCAGTTGTAGTTATCGATTTGTATTTGTGTTTTAAAAGAACACAAATATTTTCTTGATAAATTATTTCACATACATTGAACTTCCATTGCACAAATTCACATTCAGATTTACACATATTCAAATTTTGTCCACAACTTCACATTGCTTAATACACGTGCACAAATATGTTTTGCACATATACTGCAACAATAGGAGTAAAAATGTGAGCATGTCACTTTTTTAATCTGTGACTTGTAAAATAGGATTTGTGCACCTGTAATTAAGAATTTGTGAATGTGTAAGTGTTGTGTTGTATCTGTGCAGAGAAAAAAAATCTACAAGTACACAACTCATAGAGTATGTGACCTCAAATTTACTGATACACATACAAATCGCTGTACACAACTACAAATCCCACTGTTACAGGCGCTCAAACCTTTTTCACCAATAATACCTTCATAGGTTGGTGCTGGAGCAAAAGCACATATTCAAAGGGAAATTTGGCTCGGGGGTTAACTGCAAGTCCAAGCGAGAATTGGGATGCGTGCGATAATATCAGCCTTCAGATCAATGCTGCATTCCCCGGTGTCGCCCCGGACGGCGAGAAGAGGTGGTATGGACTGCAACCGCAGATGCTTTGTGAATGACGCTTAGTAAAAATAATTAGGAGTCCTATATTTACGACTGACACGCCCATTTTTTTTAGGAGTTTCTCCTAAATCCGGCAGTTAGGACCTACTTTTAGCGCTAAGATTCTTTGTGAATACGGGCCCAGAAATTGGCCCCCTAGCTGTTGATCAGCACCCACTGCAGCAGGAGGAGGTCGTCTACACTCATGGCCAGCTCCATCTTGCCATCCAGCATATCGATGGGGAACTCAGTTAGCAGTTCATCAAGGTTGAGGGGTGCAGAGCTGAAGGTGTGAGGGATCGCTGTGCACTGGCGGTGAGACTTTAGCATCGTGCTGCTGCTGCAGCAGGAGGAGGTCGTCTACACTCATGGCCAGCTCCATCTTGCCATCCAGCATATCGATGGGGAACTCAGTTAGCAGTTCATCAAGGTTGAGGGGTGCAGAGCTGAAGGTGTGAGGGATCGCTGTGCACTGGCGGTGAGACTTCAGCATCGTGCTGCTGCTGGAAGTACAGAGAGGCTCGTTACAACAGCCTCACCCACACAAGCATGTCTGCCTCAGGACCAAACTACTTTACATAATGACTGCAACTGCCCATTCAGCCCAATCACGCTCCCCATTTTCCATCCAGTCGTTTCATTGCTATGCCACTTTTACCTATGCACTACAATAAGGTCCAGAGGCATTTAGACCGGGAAATTTCAATGAAGGTGTTCAAAGCAGTTCAATACAAGACTCAAGAACATCAACCTGAAGTGGACAGTCAGCAGTGTAAATGAAGAGCATTTGCATCCACAAATATATACCCTGTTAAATCGTAACAGTGTCAAAACTTATGGAACTCAGTGCAAATAGCATATATCTCTATTTCGTATGGTTGTGAAAACCCCAAAGCTTTCATTTTCAAAACGTTAAGTGGTGAGCTATGTGGGCGACAACTCTATATAAACCAAAACAGGCAGACACAGGAGTGAGACATATTCAGATAAGTGCCTGCTAACACAGGTCAAGACCACTTTCAGCAGTGCCATACAGCATCCATCGTTTTGATTTTCACTCCAACCCACGCAAATCTCATTATACAGCATTCCAGAGCCTCTTAAGCTGGTATTTAGCAGAACAAAAGGTGATGATTTGAAGCATAAATAAACCATGTCAGGGCAGCGAGTCCCTAGGAACAGGAGAGATCAGCCCTAAGCCCTAATTTTAAGGGTACTGGGGAGTCTGGGCTGCTTTGTGGGAGACTTTACCTTTGCAAAGCAGCAGGAGGGTCTTTGGCAAGAATGTGCAGTGGCTCGGTGCTGGTGGAGCTCTGCTCTGCTGTACTGGTGCTTCTGTTAATGTTCTGTAGCATCATCTCCTGGAAGGTCTTCGCCCTCTCCAACCCAACCAGAGACTCCGTCTTCCCATTCACAGCACCATTCTGCAGCAGACGGACCAAAAGTCACATTTATTCAGCCCTGATCCTGGACATCTACCATACTTCAACTCCACAAGAAAACATCTCAGTCAAGCTAGAGCATGGCTGCGTATGCCTTCTCAAAGAGATCTACAGTCCTTTCAGTTTCCACCCTAACTTTAATTTGAGGTGCCTGATTTGACTAAATAGCTGCATGAGGAGAACTCCAGCAGATGAAGTCAGATTGTCCTGAACAGACTGAAGACCCACAGGACAGTAGATCTCCAAGCACAGGGTTTGGCAGGTTTAAATCAGGCTGACCTCAGGATTGAATATAGAAATAACACACAGCTGCTGCTCACCTCTGTAGTGCTGGGAGTAGCTGGCTTCTCTTTTCTGGCACCAGTATTACGGCCACTGCCTGCTCCTGTAAATATGCACAGTCCCTATGAACAATCAACTGCAGGAAAACCTGAGCAAAAACCTAACACATGGGAATCATGTCCGAGGGCCAGAAATGCAAAGTCCCACTATGCATTTTTTCCACATAATTTCACCAATTAGATCCACCTCCTGGTTATTTAACAAATAGTGGGGAGGACTTATGCAGTCTGTGCCTGGACTTAATGCCTCTGGCTACCACACCTAACTGAAGTACATCAAGGAGCAGCTCATGAGAAACTAACCCCGAGAGGGGAAAGGGCAGAGGACACACAGAGGATGAAGGCTCACCAGTGGCCATGTTCTTGTTGATGCGCAGTATCCTCCTCTTGAACGGAGCAGAGAGAGGAGCTGGCAACTCCTCAGCCTTCACCTCCTGCACCGTGGTCTGCATTCGAGCCGCCTTCTCAACCCGGATCTCGCCGGGGTGCCTGGCAGTCTTCTTGCACGGGACCTCCCACTCCAGAGGCCCCTCTTTCCTCCCCATGAGCTCCTCCTCCTCGTTGTCTCTGGACAGCTTCATCTTTCTCTCTAGCTGGAGCCTTGTCTCCACAAGGACGGCCCCAGGAGGTGTAGCGCTCGACTTCGTGGGGCTGGGGCCCTTAGTTCCGCACCAGTCGGCCTCGTGTAATTGGGCCTGTGCCAGGGACCTGGCCGCCTTCCCCTTTCGAATCTCATCCAGAGATTTGCTTCGGATCTCAACCTGCACCTCCTGCCGTGCTGGTGCTGAGAAATCCTCAGAGGGCTCAGTCTCGCATTCCCAAAGACATTCTTGCAACTAACCACAGCCATATTGCATCAGCCTTTATCGCCAAGACAAGACCCTTTGGGTCTAACAGACACTGTGTATTATTCCATTTAATGCATGTGCAGGTGAGACTACATCATCACCAACAAAAATGTAATGCACTATGCCGTTAATTTTAGACTGTATTACCCAGTGCCAGCACACACAAATGTATACCCAGCTGCATATTGACCAAATGCTAAGACTTTTCTAGAATGCACACATCCAATCAAGTGTCTAACTTGGGTGAGGGTAAAGCGCAGGGGCTTTACAAAAGACCTTCCTTTCTCCTGATACTCGCTGAAGCCTTTGTTGCACTGCCTTGTGTAAGACATCCATCCAGAGCCCTGGTACGGCCAGGCAGCAGTCTTACCTAAATGAGGTTAGCAAGTGTTTGCATGGCTCCTCAATTCACCACCATTTCATTCTTACTACGTCACAGAGGAACAGGGTTTCGGAGTCCCCAAACAACAAACACAGAAAGTTAAACACAAACACGCAAAACTGAAGAACAGAGGGCAAGCCCCTTCTTCACCCTCTGATGGAAACCGATGGTAAAATGACTTGCAGTTAGTTAGAGGTGATGACATACAACTCTTCGTGCTAATGCTGCTCATTTGCACTACTTTTTGTGAAGAATATTTCCATAGCAACATTTTACCTTTGTTATTTTTATAAAAGAAGTAAGATATTTAATTTATTGTAGGGCTGAACTATTAATCGCAATCGCTAATACATTTCAAAAGCTGCAATAACTGGTCAAGCGTGGTTACCACAGAGGAAATATATTAGAACTGGAGAGAGCGAGGAAGTACCACCCCTATTACTTTTAATAGGAGAAGCTAGGCTAGCTACCTAAGCCCAGGAAGTACGGAATTGAACGACGCCAGCTATAAGAATGGCGTTCCATGGGTGCTTAGCTCCGGGACCATTTCATGAAATTGTCAGTCTACTTACACAGCACAAATGGCCAAGAAAGTGTGTCGGCTATGCGGATTGGCGAATGTTTTCGAGGGGAAATGACGAGCAACGCTGTTTATCCAGAAGGTGCACGCACTTTTCACTCTTTTCGTACGAAACACGTGCACGAGCTGTCATCAAGCTCTTACTGTCAGTTCTTATTTTACAGGCCCTCTTGAAAACATTGAACAGTTGCGTCAGACAAAGACAAAATAATGAAGGATTACAGAATACATTTTATTTCGTTTTCGAACTATTTGGCAAGAATAAAATGCACACTTTTCTATTGGTGGCCACAAACTTTTCCGCACTGTGAAACGCGGAAGCAGGGGCCGATTGCACAAAAGTCGGATCCTGAGATCCTGGATCTACGCCAAAGCGAGGATTGCCATATCCCATGCAGCGCGTTGCTGGCTTAATTGATTGCACAAAGCCAACAGCCGCTGGAGGAGGATAGGCTAATAAGTGAAGCCAGGTGCCGCATCCTACTGTGTGCGCGCACACGCCTACTTGAAATTGACCCTGAGATCGATCACAGAATCGACAATTCAGAGAGCAGCAGTCTTCAAAATAGTTTGCAAAATATCTCCGTGCACTTATGTGGGCTGTAGAGCGTTCTCAAGAAAATCTCTGCAGACGCGTGACGAGACCAAATCTAAAGTATCCACCGAACTCGTTTGGGGGATAAAATTAGTATTCTCCAAGGTAGCGATAACGTGAACATATATATGCAGGTCAATAACGTCACATAACGCAACAGAGGGTATGCGCAAAATGAGCTGGCACGTCATTTTCCCCCCGACACCTCTTTGTCACATGTCCACATGATGGGCAGAAACCCCATTTTAAAAAAAAAACTCCACAAGACGTTTAAAATCTCTTTTCTGACCCTATTAAAACAACTTTGAATTATTGAAATATTTTCAGAGTGGCACAGAGATTTGTTCTTTTTTATGTACAACCTAAATCCAAAATAGCTGGGACAAAGTGTAAATTGTGAAAGAAATCAAAATGCAATGACTTTCAAATCACACCAGCCAGTATTTTATTCACAATAAAGCGGGATTTACATTTGAACGTACGGGCGTCTACGTGCAACTTATGTGCGAAATTTGGGAAAAATGACTGCGTGCTCGACGTGGCGAGTACGTGACACGTGCGTGTTTTTTGAAGTCACCCATAAGAAACCTACTTGAGTACTAGTCTTAAAGTAGCTCACATTAAATGTACTCAAGTACAAAAAGTATCTTGTGAGTAAAATATACCTAAGTATCCAAAGTGCAAGTACACCTAGAAAGCATTTTTCATAGTACGCATATAAAGAAACAAAACAACCACACATTGTTCTCTTCTTGTTCTCTTTAATCAACTTGCAGGTGAATGAAAGATGCAGTATTCAAAAAACAAATAGGCAGCTTGTGCTTTATACTTCATCTTCTTTGAGTTTACCCGCAGTTTACAAAACCACTAGAATTGACAATAATTAACAGTAGAATGACATATTAACAATACCATGTCGAACTGTTGCTTCAGAAAACTGATTTTTCATAACTACTAATTGGAATACCATTGGCTCACTGTAGCTGAGGTGGTTGCTAGAGAGGGCAACGATTTTTTTTTCTGTTGCAGGAGAGAATTTTTTTTTTTTGAACTGCTGGATAGATACTGTGGGCAAGAGTATTGAGCAGTTTGCACATCAGGCTTAGCTGAGGAGTTTAATTCAGGCAACTCCTGAAAAACAGGGATCGGAGTGAACTCGTCCATAACATTCCAAACGTGTTTGAGCTGCTTGCTTGTCAATATTCAATAATTGATGCTGGTGTCCCATCTTGTGACAGAATATTGTAACTGCGTGCATAAATTTGCAGCTCCATGTCTGCTGGCGGGCACATCTGCTCAAAGCGCTGTTATGATACCGTGCCGAGCACCGTTGTTCCTCTCGAGCACGCCAAATCCAGATAATCCTGAAAGATTTATTACATTAACATTTCAATTTGTGACGAGTAACAAACTGGCCACTGTCAAAGTAACGAAGTAAAAGAATACTTTTTTCTCTTTTAAATATAGTAGAGTAAAATTAAAAGTCCTGGTTAAAAAAAAAAAAAAACTCTGGTAAAGTACAAATCCTCAAAAAAAAAAAGTACTTATGTACTGTAACGAAGCACATGTACTTCGTCATTATACACCCCTGGTGTTGAATCGACTCCCCCAACGGGAATTCTCCTTTCGCTCCGCAATGTAAAGCCCCTCTCCTTTGATTGGCTGTGGGACGAAAGCCAGTCTCCTCTGATCGGCTGTGGAATTAGTCGATCTCAGATCAGCACCCGCCTTTGTTTCTATAGACTGAATGCGCAGATAGTTTCGCACCAAATGTCACAGTGCTGAGGGGCGGGATTTGCGACTTGTAGGAAACAGAATCTGTGGCTTGTAGGAAACAGAATCTGTGACTCGTGGGGAAGATTCGAGCAGTTGTAGTTATCGATTTGTATTTGTGTTTTAAAAGAACACAAATATTTTCTTGATAAATTATTTCACATACATTGAACTTCCATTGCACAAATTCACATTCAGATTTACACATATTCAAATTTTGTCCACAACTTCACATTGCTTAATACACGTGCACAAATATGTTTTGCACATATACTGCAACAATAGGAGTAAAAATGTGAGCATGTCACTTTTTTAATCTGTGACTTGTAAAATAGGATTTGTGCACCTGTAATTAAGAATTTGTGAATGTGTAAGTGTTGTGTTGTATCTGTGCAGAGAAAAAAAATCTACAAGTACACAACTCATAGAGTATGTGACCTCAAATTTACTGATACACATACAAATCGCTGTACACAACTACAAATCCCACTGTTACAGGCGCTCAAACCTTTTTCACCAATAATACCTTCATAGGTTGGTGCTGGAGCAAAAGCACATATTCAAAGGGAAATTTGGCTCGGGGGTTAACTGCAAGTCCAAGCGAGAATTGGGATGCGTGCGATAATATCAGCCTTCAGATCAATGCTGCATTCCCCGGTGTCGCCCCGGACGGCGAGAAGAGGTGGTATGGACTGCAACCGCAGATGCTTTGTGAATGACGCTTAGTAAAAATAATTAGGAGTCCTATATTTACGACTGACACGCCCATTTTTTTTAGGAGTTTCTCCTAAATCCGGCAGTTAGGACCTACTTTTAGCGCTAAGATTCTTTGTGAATACGGGCCCAGAAATTGGCCCCCTAGCTGTTGATCAGCACCCACTGCAGCAGGAGGAGGTCGTCTACACTCATGGCCAGCTCCATCTTGCCATCCAGCATATCGATGGGGAACTCAGTTAGCAGTTCATCAAGGTTGAGGGGTGCAGAGCTGAAGGTGTGAGGGATCGCTGTGCACTGGCGGTGAGACTTTAGCATCGTGCTGCTGCTGCAGCAGGAGGAGGTCGTCTACACTCATGGCCAGCTCCATCTTGCCATCCAGCATATCGATGGGGAACTCAGTTAGCAGTTCATCAAGGTTGAGGGGTGCAGAGCTGAAGGTGTGAGGGATCGCTGTGCACTGGCGGTGAGACTTCAGCATCGTGCTGCTGCTGGAAGTACAGAGAGGCTCGTTACAACAGCCTCACCCACACAAGCATGTCTGCCTCAGGACCAAACTACTTTACATAATGACTGCAACTGCCCATTCAGCCCAATCACGCTCCCCATTTTCCATCCAGTCGTTTCATTGCTATGCCACTTTTACCTATGCACTACAATAAGGTCCAGAGGCATTTAGACCGGGAAATTTCAATGAAGGTGTTCAAAGCAGTTCAATACAAGACTCAAGAACATCAACCTGAAGTGGACAGTCAGCAGTGTAAATGAAGAGCATTTGCATCCACAAATATATACCCTGTTAAATCGTAACAGTGTCAAAACTTATGGAACTCAGTGCAAATAGCATATATCTCTATTTCGTATGGTTGTGAAAACCCCAAAGCTTTCATTTTCAAAACGTTAAGTGGTGAGCTATGTGGGCGACAACTCTATATAAACCAAAACAGGCAGACACAGGAGTGAGACATATTCAGATAAGTGCCTGCTAACACAGGTCAAGACCACTTTCAGCAGTGCCATACAGCATCCATCGTTTTGATTTTCACTCCAACCCACGCAAATCTCATTATACAGCATTCCAGAGCCTCTTAAGCTGGTATTTAGCAGAACAAAAGGTGATGATTTGAAGCATAAATAAACCATGTCAGGGCAGCGAGTCCCTAGGAACAGGAGAGATCAGCCCTAAGCCCTAATTTTAAGGGTACTGGGGAGTCTGGGCTGCTTTGTGGGAGACTTTACCTTTGCAAAGCAGCAGGAGGGTCTTTGGCAAGAATGTGCAGTGGCTCGGTGCTGGTGGAGCTCTGCTCTGCTGTACTGGTGCTTCTGTTAATGTTCTGTAGCATCATCTCCTGGAAGGTCTTCGCCCTCTCCAACCCAACCAGAGACTCCGTCTTCCCATTCACAGCACCATTCTGCAGCAGACGGACCAAAAGTCACATTTATTCAGCCCTGATCCTGGACATCTACCATACTTCAACTCCACAAGAAAACATCTCAGTCAAGCTAGAGCATGGCTGCGTATGCCTTCTCAAAGAGATCTACAGTCCTTTCAGTTTCCACCCTAACTTTAATTTGAGGTGCCTGATTTGACTAAATAGCTGCATGAGGAGAACTCCAGCAGATGAAGTCAGATTGTCCTGAACAGACTGAAGACCCACAGGACAGTAGATCTCCAAGCACAGGGTTTGGCAGGTTTAAATCAGGCTGACCTCAGGATTGAATATAGAAATAACACACAGCTGCTGCTCACCTCTGTAGTGCTGGGAGTAGCTGGCTTCTCTTTTCTGGCACCAGTATTACGGCCACTGCCTGCTCCTGTAAATATGCACAGTCCCTATGAACAATCAACTGCAGGAAAACCTGAGCAAAAACCTAACACATGGGAATCATGTCCGAGGGCCAGAAATGCAAAGTCCCACTATGCATTTTTTCCACATAATTTCACCAATTAGATCCACCTCCTGGTTATTTAACAAATAGTGGGGAGGACTTATGCAGTCTGTGCCTGGACTTAATGCCTCTGGCTACCACACCTAACTGAAGTACATCAAGGAGCAGCTCATGAGAAACTAACCCCGAGAGGGGAAAGGGCAGAGGACACACAGAGGATGAAGGCTCACCAGTGGCCATGTTCTTGTTGATGCGCAGTATCCTCCTCTTGAACGGAGCAGAGAGAGGAGCTGGCAACTCCTCAGCCTTCACCTCCTGCACCGTGGTCTGCATTCGAGCCGCCTTCTCAACCCGGATCTCGCCGGGGTGCCTGGCAGTCTTCTTGCACGGGACCTCCCACTCCAGAGGCCCCTCTTTCCTCCCCATGAGCTCCTCCTCCTCGTTGTCTCTGGACAGCTTCATCTTTCTCTCTAGCTGGAGCCTTGTCTCCACAAGGACGGCCCCAGGAGGTGTAGCGCTCGACTTCGTGGGGCTGGGGCCCTTAGTTCCGCACCAGTCGGCCTCGTGTAATTGGGCCTGTGCCAGGGACCTGGCCGCCTTCCCCTTTCGAATCTCATCCAGAGATTTGCTTCGGATCTCAACCTGCACCTCCTGCCGTGCTGGTGCTGAGAAATCCTCAGAGGGCTCAGTCTCGCATTCCCAAAGACATTCTTGCAACTAACCACAGCCATATTGCATCAGCCTTTATCGCCAAGACAAGACCCTTTGGGTCTAACAGACACTGTGTATTATTCCATTTAATGCATGTGCAGGTGAGACTACATCATCACCAACAAAAATGTAATGCACTATGCCGTTAATTTTAGACTGTATTACCCAGTGCCAGCACACACAAATGTATACCCAGCTGCATATTGACCAAATGCTAAGACTTTTCTAGAATGCACACATCCAATCAAGTGTCTAACTTGGGTGAGGGTAAAGCGCAGGGGCTTTACAAAAGACCTTCCTTTCTCCTGATACTCGCTGAAGCCTTTGTTGCACTGCCTTGTGTAAGACATCCATCCAGAGCCCTGGTACGGCCAGGCAGCAGTCTTACCTAAATGAGGTTAGCAAGTGTTTGCATGGCTCCTCAATTCACCACCATTTCATTCTTACTACGTCACAGAGGAACAGGGTTTCGGAGTCCCCAAACAACAAACACAGAAAGTTAAACACAAACACGCAAAACTGAAGAACAGAGGGCAAGCCCCTTCTTCACCCTCTGATGGAAACCGATGGTAAAATGACTTGCAGTTAGTTAGAGGTGATGACATACAACTCTTCGTGCTAATGCTGCTCATTTGCACTACTTTTTGTGAAGAATATTTCCATAGCAACATTTTACCTTTGTTATTTTTATAAAAGAAGTAAGATATTTAATTTATTGTAGGGCTGAACTATTAATCGCAATCGCTAATACATTTCAAAAGCTGCAATAACTGGTCAAGCGTGGTTACCACAGAGGAAATATATTAGAACTGGAGAGAGCGAGGAAGTACCACCCCTATTACTTTTAATAGGAGAAGCTAGGCTAGCTACCTAAGCCCAGGAAGTACGGAATTGAACGACGCCAGCTATAAGAATGGCGTTCCATGGGTGCTTAGCTCCGGGACCATTTCATGAAATTGTCAGTCTACTTACACAGCACAAATGGCCAAGAAAGTGTGTCGGCTATGCGGATTGGCGAATGTTTTCGAGGGGAAATGACGAGCAACGCTGTTTATCCAGAAGGTGCACGCACTTTTCACTCTTTTCGTACGAAACACGTGCACGAGCTGTCATCAAGCTCTTACTGTCAGTTCTTATTTTACAGGCCCTCTTGAAAACATTGAACAGTTGCGTCAGACAAAGACAAAATAATGAAGGATTACAGAATACATTTTATTTCGTTTTCGAACTATTTGGCAAGAATAAAATGCACACTTTTCTATTGGTGGCCACAAACTTTTCCGCACTGTGAAACGCGGAAGCAGGGGCCGATTGCACAAAAGTCGGATCCTGAGATCCTGGATCTACGCCAAAGCGAGGATTGCCATATCCCATGCAGCGCGTTGCTGGCTTAATTGATTGCACAAAGCCAACAGCCGCTGGAGGAGGATAGGCTAATAAGTGAAGCCAGGTGCCGCATCCTACTGTGTGCGCGCACACGCCTACTTGAAATTGACCCTGAGATCGATCACAGAATCGACAATTCAGAGAGCAGCAGTCTTCAAAATAGTTTGCAAAATATCTCCGTGCACTTATGTGGGCTGTAGAGCGTTCTCAAGAAAATCTCTGCAGACGCGTGACGAGACCAAATCTAAAGTATCCACCGAACTCGTTTGGGGGATAAAATTAGTATTCTCCAAGGTAGCGATAACGTGAACATATATATGCAGGTCAATAACGTCACATAACGCAACAGAGGGTATGCGCAAAATGAGCTGGCACGTCATTTTCCCCCCGACACCTCTTTGTCACATGTCCACATGATGGGCAGAAACCCCATTTTAAAAAAAAAACTCCACAAGACGTTTAAAATCTGTTTTCTGACCCTATTAAAACAACTTTGAATTATTGAAATATTTTCAGAGTGGCACAGAGATTTGTTCTTTTTTATGTACAACCTAAATCCAAAATAGCTGGGACAAAGTGTAAATTGTGAAAGAAATCAAAATGCAATGACTTTCAAATCACACCAGCCAGTATTTTATTCACAATAAAGCGGGATTTACATTTGAACGTACGGGCGTCTACGTGCAACTTATGTGCGAAATTTGGGAAAAATGACTGCGTGCTCGACGTGGCGAGTACGTGACACGTGCGTGTTTTTTGAAGTCACCCATAAGAAACCTACTTGAGTACTAGTCTTAAAGTAGCTCACATTAAATGTACTCAAGTACAAAAAGTATCTTGTGAGTAAAATATACCTAAGTATCCAAAGTGCAAGTACACCTAGAAAGCATTTTTCATAGTACGCATATAAAGAAACAAAACAACCACACATTGTTCTCTTCTTGTTCTCTTTAATCAACTTGCAGGTGAATGAAAGATGCAGTATTCAAAAAACAAATAGGCAGCTTGTGCTTTATACTTCATCTTCTTTGAGTTTACCCGCAGTTTACAAAACCACTAGAATTGACAATAATTAACAGTAGAATGACATATTAACAATACCATGTCGAACTGTTGCTTCAGAAAACTGATTTTTCATAACTACTAATTGGAATACCATTGGCTCACTGTAGCTGAGGTGGTTGCTAGAGAGGGCAACGATTTTTTTTTCTGTTGCAGGAGAGAATTTTTTTTTTTTGAACTGCTGGATAGATACTGTGGGCAAGAGTATTGAGCAGTTTGCACATCAGGCTTAGCTGAGGAGTTTAATTCAGGCAACTCCTGAAAAACAGGGATCGGAGTGAACTCGTCCATAACATTCCAAACGTGTTTGAGCTGCTTGCTTGTCAATATTCAATAATTGATGCTGGTGTCCCATCTTGTGACAGAATATTGTAACTGCGTGCATAAATTTGCAGCTCCATGTCTGCTGGCGGGCACATCTGCTCAAAGCGCTGTTATGATATCGTGCCGAGCACCGTTGTTCCTCTCGAGCACGCCAAATCCAGATAATCCTGAAAGATTTATTACATTAACATTTCAATTTGTGACGAGTAACAAACTGGCCACTGTCAAAGTAACGAAGTAAAAGAATACTTTTTTCTCTTTTAAATATAGTAGAGTAAAATTAAAAGTCCTGGTTAAAAAAAAAAAAAACTCTGGTAAAGTACAAATCCTCAAAAAAAAAAAACTACTTATGTACTGTAACGAAGCACATGTACTTCGTCATTATACACCCCTGGTGTTGAATCGACTCCCCCAACGGGAATTCTCCTTTCGCTCCGCAATGTAAAGCCCCTCTTTTTTGATTGGCTGTGGGACGAAAGCCGGTCTCCTCTGATCGGCTGTGGAATTAGTCGATCTCAGATCAGCACCCGCCTTTGTTTCTATAGACTGAATGCGCAGATAGTTTCGCACCAAATGTCACAGTGCTGAGGGGCGCGATTTGCGACTTGTAGGAAACAGAATCTGTGGCTTGTAGGAAACAGAATCTGTGACTCGTGGGGAAGATTCGAGCAGTTGTAGTTATCGATTTGTATTTGTGTTTTAAAAGAACACAAATATTTTCTTGATAAATTATTTCACATACATTGAACTTCCATTGCACAAATTCACATTCAGATTTACACATATTCAAATTTTGTCCACAACTTCACATTGCTTAATACACGTGCACAAATATGTTTTGCACATATACTGCAACAATAGGAGTAAAAATGTGAGCATGTCACTTTTTTAATCTGTGACTTGTAAAATAGGATTTGTGCACCTGTAATTAAGAATTTGTGAATGTGTAAGTGTTGTGTTGTATCTGTGCAGAGAAAAAAAATCTACAAGTACACAACTCATAGAGTATGTGACCTCAAATTTACTGATACACATACAAATCGCTGTACACAACTACAAATCCCACTGTTACAGGCGCTCAAACCTTTTTCACCAATAATACCTTCATAGGTTGGTGCTGGAGCAAAAGCACATATTCAAAGGGAAATTTGGCTCGGGGGTTAACTGCAAGTCCAAGCGAGAATTGGGATGCGTGCGATAATATCAGCCTTCAGATCAATGCTGCATTCCCCGGTGTCGCCCCGGACGGCGAGAAGAGGTGGTATGGACTGCAACCGCAGATGCTTTGTGAATGACGCTTAGTAAAAATAATTAGGAGTCCTATATTTACGACTGACACGCCCATTTTTTTTAGGAGTTTCTCCTAAATCCGGCAGTTAGGACCTACTTTTAGCGCTAAGATTCTTTGTGAATACGGGCCCAGAAATTGGCCCCCTAGCTGTTGATCAGCACCCACTGCAGCAGGAGGAGGTCGTCTACACTCATGGCCAGCTCCATCTTGCCATCCAGCATATCGATGGGGAACTCAGTTAGCAGTTCATCAAGGTTGAGGGGTGCAGAGCTGAAGGTGTGAGGGATCGCTGTGCACTGGCGGTGAGACTTTAGCATCGTGCTGCTGCTGCAGCAGGAGGAGGTCGTCTACACTCATGGCCAGCTCCATCTTGCCATCCAGCATATCGATGGGGAACTCAGTTAGCAGTTCATCAAGGTTGAGGGGTGCAGAGCTGAAGGTGTGAGGGATCGCTGTGCACTGGCGGTGAGACTTCAGCATCGTGCTGCTGCTGGAAGTACAGAGAGGCTCGTTACAACAGCCTCACCCACACAAGCATGTCTGCCTCAGGACCAAACTACTTTACATAATGACTGCAACTGCCCATTCAGCCCAATCACGCTCCCCATTTTCCATCCAGTCGTTTCATTGCTATGCCACTTTTACCTATGCACTACAATAAGGTCCAGAGGCATTTAGACCGGGAAATTTCAATGAAGGTGTTCAAAGCAGTTCAATACAAGACTCAAGAACATCAACCTGAAGTGGACAGTCAGCAGTGTAAATGAAGAGCATTTGCATCCACAAATATATACCCTGTTAAATCGTAACAGTGTCAAAACTTATGGAACTCAGTGCAAATAGCATATATCTCTATTTCGTATGGTTGTGAAAACCCCAAAGCTTTCATTTTCAAAACGTTAAGTGGTGAGCTATGTGGGCGACAACTCTATATAAACCAAAACAGGCAGACACAGGAGTGAGACATATTCAGATAAGTGCCTGCTAACACAGGTCAAGACCACTTTCAGCAGTGCCATACAGCATCCATCGTTTTGATTTTCACTCCAACCCACGCAAATCTCATTATACAGCATTCCAGAGCCTCTTAAGCTGGTATTTAGCAGAACAAAAGGTGATGATTTGAAGCATAAATAAACCATGTCAGGGCAGCGAGTCCCTAGGAACAGGAGAGATCAGCCCTAAGCCCTAATTTTAAGGGTACTGGGGAGTCTGGGCTGCTTTGTGGGAGACTTTACCTTTGCAAAGCAGCAGGAGGGTCTTTGGCAAGAATGTGCAGTGGCTCGGTGCTGGTGGAGCTCTGCTCTGCTGTACTGGTGCTTCTGTTAATGTTCTGTAGCATCATCTCCTGGAAGGTCTTCGCCCTCTCCAACCCAACCAGAGACTCCGTCTTCCCATTCACAGCACCATTCTGCAGCAGACGGACCAAAAGTCACATTTATTCAGCCCTGATCCTGGACATCTACCATACTTCAACTCCACAAGAAAACATCTCAGTCAAGCTAGAGCATGGCTGCGTATGCCTTCTCAAAGAGATCTACAGTCCTTTCAGTTTCCACCCTAACTTTAATTTGAGGTGCCTGATTTGACTAAATAGCTGCATGAGGAGAACTCCAGCAGATGAAGTCAGATTGTCCTGAACAGACAGAAGACCCACAGGACAGTAGATCTCCAAGCACAGGGTTTGGCAGGTTTAAATCAGGCTGACCTCAGGATTGAATATAGAAATAACACACAGCTGCTGCTCACCTCTGTAGTGCTGGGAGTAGCTGGCTTCTCTTTTCTGGCACCAGTATTACGGCCACTGCCTGCTCCTGTAAATATGCACAGTCCCTATGAACAATCAACTGCAGGAAAACCTGAGCAAAAACCTAACACATGGGAATCATGTCCGAGGGCCAGAAATGCAAAGTCCCACTATGCATTTTTTCCACATAATTTCACCAATTAGATCCACCTCCTGGTTATTTAACAAATAGTGGGGAGGACTTATGCAGTCTGTGCCTGGACTTAATGCCTCTGGCTACCACACCTAACTGAAGTACATCAAGGAGCAGCTCATGAGAAACTAACCCCGAGAGGGGAAAGGGCAGAGGACACACAGAGGATGAAGGCTCACCAGTGGCCATGTTCTTGTTGATGCGCAGTATCCTCCTCTTGAACGGAGCAGAGAGAGGAGCTGGCAACTCCTCAGCCTTCACCTCCTGCACCGTGGTCTGCATTCGAGCCGCCTTCTCAACCCGGATCTCGCCGGGGTGCCTGGCAGTCTTCTTGCACGGGACCTCCCACTCCAGAGGCCCCTCTTTCCTCCCCATGAGCTCCTCCTCCTCGTTGTCTCTGGACAGCTTCATCTTTCTCTCTAGCTGGAGCCTTGTCTCCACAAGGACGGCCCCAGGAGGTGTAGCGCTCGACTTCGTGGGGCTGGGGCCCTTAGTTCCGCACCAGTCGGCCTCGTGTAATTGGGCCTGTGCCAGGGACCTGGCCAGCTTCCCCTTTCGAATCTCATCCAGAGATTTGCTTCGGATCTCAACCTGCACCTCCTGCCGTGCTGGTGCTGAGAAATCCTCAGAGGGCTCAGTCTCGCATTCCCAAAGACATTCTTGCAACTAACCACAGCCATATTGCATCAGCCTTTATCGCCAAGACAAGACCCTTTGGGTCTAACAGACACTGTGTATTATTCCATTTAATGCATGTGCAGGTGAGACTACATCATCACCAACAAAAATGTAATGCACTATGCCGTTAATTTTAGACTGTATTACCCAGTGCCAGCACACACAAATGTATACCCAGCTGCATATTGACCAAATGCTAAGACTTTTCTAGAATGCACACATCCAATCAAGTGTCTAACTTGGGTGAGGGTAAAGCGCAGGGGCTTTACAAAAGACCTTCCTTTCTCCTGATACTCGCTGAAGCCTTTGTTGCACTGCCTTGTGTAAGACATCCATCCAGAGCCCTGGTACGGCCAGGCAGCAGTCTTACCTAAATGAGGTTAGCAAGTGTTTGCATGGCTCCTCAATTCACCACCATTTCATTCTTACTACGTCACAGAGGAACAGGGTTTCGGAGTCCCCAAACAACAAACACAGAAAGTTAAACACAAACACGCAAAACTGAAGAACAGAGGGCAAGCCCCTTCTTCACCCTCTGATGGAAACCGATGGTAAAATGACTTGCAGTTAGTTAGAGGTGATGACATACAACTCTTCGTGCTAATGCTGCTCATTTGCTCTACTTTTTGTGAAGAATATTTCCATAGCAACATTTTACCTTTGTTATTTTTATAAAAGAAGTAAGATATTTAATTTATTGTAGGGCTGAACTATTAATCGCAATCGCTAATACATTTCAAAAGCTGCAATAACTGGTCAAGCGTGGTTACCACAGAGGAAATATATTAGAACTGGAGAGAGCGAGGAAGTACCACCCCTATTACTTTTAATAGGAGAAGCTAGGCTAGCTACCTAAGCCCAGGAAGTACGGAATTGAACGACGCCAGCTATAAGAATGGCGTTCCATGGGTGCTTAGCTCCGGGACCATTTCATGAAATTGTCAGTCTACTTACACAGCACAAATGGCCAAGAAAGTGTGTCGGCTATGCGGATTGGCGAATGTTTTCGAGGGGAAATGACGAGCAACGCTGTTTATCCAGAAGGTGCACGCACTTTTCACTCTTTTCGTACGAAACACGTGCACGAGCTGTCATCAAGCTCTTACTGTCAGTTCTTATTTTACAGGCCCTCTTGAAAACATTGAACAGTTGCGTCAGACAAAGACAAAATAATGAAGGATTACAGAATACATTTTATTTCGTTTTCGAACTATTTGGCAAGAATAAAATGCACACTTTTCTATTGGTGGCCACAAACTTTTCCGCACTGTGAAACGCGGAAGCAGGGGCCGATTGCACAAAAGTCGGATCCTGAGATCCTGGATCTACGCCAAAGCGAGGATTGCCATATCCCATGCAGCGCGTTGCTGGCTTAATTGATTGCACAAAGCCAACAGCCGCTGGAGGAGGATAGGCTAATAAGTGAAGCCAGGTGCCGCATCCTACTGTGTGCGCGCACACGCCTACTTGAAATTGACCCTGAGATCGATCACAGAATCGACAATTCAGAGAGCAGCAGTCTTCAAAATAGTTTGCAAAATATCTCCGTGCACTTATGTGGGCTGTAGAGCGTTCTCAAGAAAATCTCTGCAGACGCGTGACGAGACCAAATCTAAAGTATCCACCAAACTCGTTCGGGGGATAAAATTAGTATTCTCCAAGGTAGCGATAACGTGAACATATATATGCAGGTCAATAACGTCACATAACGCAACAGAGGGTATGCGCAAAATGAGCTGGCACGTCATTTTCCCCCCGACACCTCTTTGTCACATGTCCACATGATGGGCAGAAACCCCATTTAAAAAAAAAAACTCCACAAGACGTTTAAAATCTGTTTTCTGACCCTATTAAAACAACTTTGAATTATTGAAATATTTTCAGAGTGGCACAGAGATTTGTTCTTTTTTATGTACAACCTAAATCCAAAATAGCTGGGACAAAGTGTAAATTGTGAAAGAAATCAAAATGCAATGACTTTCAAATCACACCAGCCAGTATTTTATTCACAATAAAGCGGGATTTACATTTGAACGTACGGGCGTCTACGTGCAACTTACGTGCGAAATTTGGGAAAAATGACTGCGTGCTCGACGTGGCGAGTACGTGACACGTGCGTGTTTTTTGAAGTCACCCATAAGAAACCTACTTGAGTACTAGTCTTAAAGTAGCTCACATTAAATGTACTCAAGTACAAAAAGTATCTTGTGAGTAAATTATACCTAAGTATCCAAAGTGCAAGTACACCTAGAAAGCATTTTTCATAGTACGCATATAAAGAAACAAAACAACCACACATTGTTCTCTTCTTGTTCTCTTTAATCAACTTGCAGGTGAATGAAAGATGCAGTATTCAAAAAACAAATAGGCAGCTTGTGCTTTATACTTCATCTTCTTTGAGTTTACCCGCAGTTTACAAAACCACTAGAATTGACAATAATTAACAGTAGAATGACATATTAACAATACCATGTCGAACTGTTGCTTCAGAAAACTGATTTTTCATAACTACTAATTGGAATACCATTGGCTCACTGTAGCTGAGGTGGTTGCTAGAGAGGGCAACGATTTTTTTTTCTGTTGCAGGAGAGAATTTTTTTTTTTTGAACTGCTGGATAGATACTGTGGGCAAGAGTATTGAGCAGTTTGCACATCAGGCTTAGCTGAGGAGTTTAATTCAGGCAACTCCTGAAAAACAGGGATCGGAGTGAACTCGTCCATAACATTCCAAACGTGTTTGAGCTGCTTGCTTGTCAATATTCAATAATTGATGCTGGTGTCCCATCTTGTGACAGAATATTGTAACTGCGTGCATAAATTTGCAGCTCCATGTCTGCTGGCGGGCACATCTGCTCAAAGCGCTGTTATGATACCGTGCCGAGCACCGTTGTTCCTCTCGAGCACGCCAAATCCAGATAATCCTGAAAGATTTATTACATTAACATTTCAATTTGTGACGAGTAACAAACTGGCCACTGTCAAAGTAACGAAGTAAAAGAATACTTTTTTCTCTTTTAAATATAGTAGAGTAAAATTAAAAGTCCTGGTTAAAAAAAAAAAAAAACTCTGGTAAAGTACAAATCCTCAAAAAAAAAAAACTACTTATGTACTGTAACGAAGCACATGTACTTCGTCATTATACACCCCTGGTGTTGAATCGACTCCCCCAACGGGAATTCTCCTTTCGCTCCGCAATGTAAAGCCCCTCTCCTTTGATTGGCTGTGGGACGAAAGCCGGTCTCCTCTGATCGGCTGTGGAATTAGTCGATCTCAGATCAGCACCCGCCTTTGTTTCTATAGACTGAATGCGCAGATAGTTTCGCACCAAATGTCACAGTGCTGAGGGGCGGGATTTGCGACTTGTAGGAAACAGAATCTGTGGCTTGTAGGAAACAGAATCTGTGACTCGTGGGGAAGATTCGAGCAGTTGTAGTTATCGATTTGTATTTGTGTTTTAAAAGAACACAAATATTTTCTTGATAAATTATTTCACATACATTGAACTTCCATTGCGCAAATTCACATTCAGATTTACACATATTCAAATTTTGTCCACAACTTCACATTGCTTAATACAGGTGCACAAATATGTTTTGCACATATACTGCAACAATAGGAGTAAAAATGTGAGCATGTCACTTTTTTAATCTGTGACTTGTAAAATAGGATTTGTGCACCTGTAATTAAGAATTTGTGAATGTGTAAGTGTTGTGTTGTATCTGTGCAGAGAAAAAAAATCTACAAGTACACAACTCATAGAGTATGTGACCTCAAATTTACTGATACACATACAAATCGCTGTACACAACTACAAATCCCACTGTTACAGGCGCTCAAACCTTTTTCACCAATAATACCTTCATAGGTTGGTGCTGGAGCAAAAGCACATATTCAAAGGGAAATTTGGCTCGGGGGTTAACTGCAAGTCCAAGCGGGAATTGGGATGCGTGCGATAATATCAGCCTTCAGATCAATGCTGCATTCCCCGGTGTCGCCCCGGACGGCGAGAAGAGGTGGTATGGACTGCAACCGCAGATGCTTTGTGAATGACGCTTAGTAAAAATAATTAGGAGTCCTATATTTACGACTGACACGCCCATTTTTTTTAGGAGTTTCTCCTAAATCCGGCAGTTAGGACCTACTTTTAGCGCTAAGATTCTTTGTGAATACGGGCCCAGAAATTGGCCCCCTAGCTGTTGATCAGCACCCACTGCAGCAGGAGGAGGTCGTCTACACTCATGGCCAGCTCCATCTTGCCATCCAGCATATCGATGGGGAACTCAGTTAGCAGTTCATCAAGGTTGAGGGGTGCAGAGCTGAAGGTGTGAGGGATCGCTGTGCACTGGCAGTGAGACTTTAGCATCGTGCTGCTGCTGCAGCAGGAGGAGGTCGTCTACACTCATGGCCAGCTCCATCTTGCCATCCAGCATATCGATGGGGAACTCAGTTAGCAGTTCATCAAGGTTGAGGGGTGCAGAGCTGAAGGTGTGAGGGATCGCTGTGCACTGGCGGTGAGACTTCAGCATCGTGCTGCTGCTGGAAGTACAGAGAGGCTCGTTACAACAGCCTCACCCACACAAGCATGTCTGCCTCAGGACCAAACTACTTTACATAATGACTGCAACTGCCCATTCAGCCCAATCACGCTCCCCATTTTCCATCCAGTCGTTTCATTGCTATGCCACTTTTACCTATGCACTACAATAAGGTCCAGAGGCATTTAGACCGGGAAATTTCAATGAAGGTGCTCAAAGCAGTTCAATACAAGACTCAAGAACATCAACCTGAAGTGGACAGTCAGCAGTGTAAATGAAGAGCATTTGCATCCACAAATATATACCCTGTTAAATCGTAACAGTGTCAAAACTTATGGAACTCAGTGCAAATAGCATATATCTCTATTTCGTATGGTTGTGAAAACCCCAAAGCTTTCATTTTCAAAACGTTAAGTGGTGAGCTATGTGGGCGACAACTCTATATAAACCAAAACAGGCAGACACAGGAGTGAGACATATTCAGATAAGTGCCTGCTAACACAGGTCAAGACCACTTTCAGCAGTGCCATACAGCATCCATCGTTTTGATTTTCACTCCAACCCACGCAAATCTCATTATACAGCATTCCAGAGCCTCTTAAGCTGGTATTTAGCAGAACAAAAGGTGATGATTTGAAGCATAAATAAACCATGTCAGGGCAGCGAGTCCCTAGGAACAGGAGAGATCAGCCCTAAGCCCTAATTTTAAGGGTACTGGGGAGTCTGGGCTGCTTTGTGGGAGACTTTACCTTTGCAAAGCAGCAGGAGGGTCTTTGGCAAGAATGTGCAGTGGCTCGGTGCTGGTGGAGCTCTGCTCTGTTGTACTGGTGCTTCTGTTAATGTTCTGTAGCATCATCTCCTGGAAGGTCTTCGCCCTCTCCAACCCAACCAGAGACTCCGTCTTCCCATTCACAGCACCATTCTGCAGCAGACGGACCAAAAGTCACATTTATTCAGCCCTGATCCTGGACATCTACCATACTTCAACTCCACAAGAAAACATCTCAGTCAAGCTAGAGCATGGCTGCGTATGCCTTCTCAAAGAGATCTACAGTCCTTTCAGTTTCCACCCTAACTTTAATTTGAGGTGCCTGATTTGACTAAATAGCTGCATGAGGAGAACTCCAGCAGATGAAGTCAGATTGTCCTGAACAGACTGAAGACCCACAGGACAGTAGATCTCCAAGCACAGGGTTTGGCAGGTTTAAATCAGGCTGACCTCAGGATTGAATATAGAAATAACACACAGCTGCTGCTCACCTCTGTAGTGCTGGGAGTAGCTGGCTTCTCTTTTCTGGCACCAGTATTACGGCCACTGCCTGCTCCTGTAAATATGCACAGTCCCTATGAACAATCAACTGCAGGAAAACCTGAGCAAAAACCTAACACATGGGAATCATGTCCGAGGGCCAGAAATGCAAAGTCCCACTATGCATTTTTTCCACATAATTTCACCAATTAGATCCACCTCCTGGTTATTTAACAAATAGTGGGGAGGACTTATGCAGTCTGTGCCTGGACTTAATGCCTCTGGCTACCACACCTAACTGAAGTACATCAAGGAGCAGCTCATGAGAAACTAACCCCGAGAGGGGAAAGGGCAGAGGACACACAGAGGATGAAGGCTCACCAGTGGCCATGTTCTTGTTGATGCGCAGTATCCTCCTCTTGAACGGAGCAGAGAGAGGAGCTGGCAACTCCTCAGCCTTCACCTCCTGCACCGTGGTCTGCATTCGAGCCGCCTTCTCAACCCGGATCTCGCCGGGGTGCCTGGCAGTCTTCTTGCACGGGACCTCCCACTCCAGAGGCCCCTCTTTCCTCCCCATGAGCTCCTCCTCCTCGTTGTCTCTGGACAGCTTCATCTTTCTCTCTAGCTGGAGCCTTGTCTCCACAAGGACGGCCCCAGGAGGTGTAGCGCTCGACTTCGTGGGGCTGGGGCCCTTAGTTCCGCACCAGTCGGCCTCGTGTAATTGGGCCTGTGCCAGGGACCTGGCCGCCTTCCCCTTTCGAATCTCATCCAGAGATTTGCTTCGGATCTCAACCTGCACCTCCTGCCGTGCTGGTGCTGAGAAATCCTCAGAGGGCTCAGTCTCGCATTCCCAAAGACATTCTTGCAACTAACCACAGCCATATTGCATCAGCCTTTATCGCCAAGACAAGACCCTTTGGGTCTAACAGACACTGTGTATTATTCCATTTAATGCATGTGCAGGTGAGACTACATCATCACCAACAAAAATGTAATGCACTATGCCGTTAATTTTAGACTGTATTACCCAGTGCCAGCACACACAAATGTATACCCAGCTGCATATTGACCAAATGCTAAGACTTTTCTAGAATGCACACATCCAATCAAGTGTCTAACTTGGGTGAGGGTAAAGCGCAGGGGCTTTACAAAAGACCTTCCTTTCTCCTGATACTCGCTGAAGCCTTTGTTGCACTGCCTTGTGTAAGACATCCATCCAGAGCCCTGGTACGGCCAGGCAGCAGTCTTACCTAAATGAGGTTAGCAAGTGTTTGCATGGCTCCTCAATTCACCACCATTTCATTCTTACTACGTCACAGAGGAACTGGGTTTCGGAGTCCCCAAACAACAAACACAGAAAGTTAAACACAAACACGCAAAACTGAAGAACAGAGGGCAAGCCCCTTCTTCACCCTCTGATGGAAACCGATGGTAAAATGACTTGCAGTTAGTTAGAGGTGATGACATACAACTCTTCGTGCTAATGCTGCTCATTTGCACTACTTTTTGTGAAGAATATTTCCATAGCAACATTTTACCTTTGTTATTTTTATAAAAGAAGTAAGATATTTAATTTATTGTAGGGCTGAACTATTAATCGCAATCGCTAATACATTTCAAAAGCTGCAATAACTGGTCAAGCGTGGTTACCACAGAGGAAATATATTAGAACTGGAGAGAGCGAGGAAGTACCACCCCTATTACTTTTAATAGGAGAAGCTAGGCTAGCTACCTAAGCCCAGGAAGTACGGAATTGAACGACGCCAGCTATAAGAATGGCGTTCCATGGGTGCTTAGCTCCGGGACCATTTCATGAAATTGTCAGTCTACTTACACAGCACAAATGGCCAAGAAAGTGTGTCGGCTATGCGGATTGGCGAATGTTTTCGAGGGGAAATGACGAGCAACGCTGTTTATCCAGAAGGTGCACGCACTTTTCACTCTTTTCGTACGAAACACGTGCACGAGCTGTCATCAAGCTCTTACTGTCAGTTCTTATTTTACAGGCCCTCTTGAAAACATTGAACAGTTGCGTCAGACAAAGACAAAATAATGAAGGATTACAGAATACATTTTATTTCGTTTTCGAACTATTTGGCAAGAATAAAATGCACACTTTTCTATTGGTGGCCACAAACTTTTCCGCACTGTGAAACGCGGAAGCAGGGGCCGATTGCACAAAAGTCGGATCCTGAGATCCTGGATCTACGCCAAAGCGAGGATTGCCATATCCCATGCAGCGCGTTGCTGGCTTAATTGATTGCACAAAGCCAACAGCCGCTGGAGGAGGATAGGCTAATAAGTGAAGCCAGGTGCCGCATCCTACTGTGTGCGCGCACACGCCTACTTGAAATTGACCCTGAGATCGATCACAGAATCGACAATTCAGAGAGCAGCAGTCTTCAAAATAGTTTGCAAAATATCTCCGTGCACTTATGTGGGCTGTAGAGCGTTCTCAAGAAAATCTCTGCAGACGCGTGACGAGACCAAATCTAAAGTATCCACCGAACTCGTTCGGGGGATAAAATTAGTATTCTCCAAGGTAGCGATAACGTGAACATATATATGCAGGTCAATAACGTCACATAACGCAACAGAGGGTATGCGCAAAATGAGCTGGCACGTCATTTTCCCCCCGACACCTCTTTGTCACATGTCCACATGATGGGCAGAAACCCCATTTTTAAAAAAAAACTCCACAAGACGTTTAAAATCTGTTTTCTGACCCTATTAAAACAACTTTGAATTATTGAAATATTTTCAGAGTGGCACAGAGATTTGTTCTTTTTTATGTACAACCTAAATCCAAAATAGCTGGGACAAAGTGTAAATTGTGAAAGAAATCAAAATGCAATGACTTTCAAATCACACCAGCCAGTATTTTATTCACAATAAAGCGGGATTTACATTTGAACGTACGGGCGTCTACGTGCAACTTATGTGCGAAATTTGGGAAAAATGACTGCGTGCTCGACGTGGCGAGTACGTGACACGTGCGTGTTTTTTGAAGTCACCCATAAGAAACCTACTTGAGTACTAGTCTTAAAGTAGCTCACATTAAATGTACTCAAGTACAAAAAGTATCTTGTGAGTAAAATATACCTAAGTATCCAAAGTGCAAGTACACCTAGAAAGCATTTTTCATAGTACGCATATAAAGAAACAAAACAACCACACATTGTTCTCTTCTTGTTCTCTTTAATCAACTTGCAGGTGAATGAAAGATGCAGTATTCAAAAAACAAATAGGCAGCTTGTGCTTTATACTTCATCTTCTTTGAGTTTACCCGCAGTTTACAAAACCACTAGAATTGACAATAATTAACAGTAGAATGACATATTAACAATACCATGTCGAACTGTTGCTTCAGAAAACTGATTTTTCATAACTACTAATTGGAATACCATTGGCTCACTGTAGCTGAGGTGGTTGCTAGAGAGGGCAACGATTTTTTTTTCTGTTGCAGGAGAGAATTTTTTTTTTTTGAACTGCTGGATAGATACTGTGGGCAAGAGTATTGAGCAGTTTGCACATCAGGCTTAGCTGAGGAGTTTAATTCAGGCAACTCCTGAAAAACAGGGATCGGAGTGAACTCGTCCATAACATTCCAAACGTGTTTGAGCTGCTTGCTTGTCAATATTCAATAATTGATGCTGGTGTCCCATCTTGTGACAGAATATTGTAACTGCGTGCATAAATTTGCAGCTCCATGTCTGCTGGCGGGCACATCTGCTCAAAGCGCTGTTATGATATCGTGCCGAGCACCGTTGTTCCTCTCGAGCACGCCAAATCCAGATAATCCTGAAAGATTTATTACATTAACATTTCAATTTGTGACGAGTAACAAACTGGCCACTGTCAAAGTAACGAAGTAAAAGAATACTTTTTTCTCTTTTAAATATAGTAGAGTAAAATTAAAAGTCCTGGTTAAAAAAAAAAAAACTCTGGTAAAGTACAAATCCTCAAAAAAAAAAAACTACTTATGTACTGTAACGAAGCACATGTACTTCGTCATTATACACCCCTGGTGTTGAATCGACTCCCCCAACGGGAATTCTCCTTTCGCTCCGCAATGTAAAGCCCCTCTCCTTTGATTGGCTGTGGGACGAAAGCCGGTCTCCTCTGATCGGCTGTGGAATTAGTCGATCTCAGATCAGCACCCGCCTTTGTTTCTATAGACTGAATGCGCAGATAGTTTCGCACCAAATGTCACAGTGCTGAGGGGCGCGATTTGCGACTTGTAGGAAACAGAATCTGTGGCTTGTAGGAAACAGAATCTGTGACTCGTGGGGAAGATTCGAGCAGTTGTAGTTATCGATTTGTATTTGTGTTTTAAAAGAACACAAATATTTTCTTGATAAATTATTTCACATACATTGAACTTCCATTGCACAAATTCACATTCAGATTTACACATATTCAAATTTTGTCCACAACTTCACATTGCTTAATACACGTGCACAAATATGTTTTGCACATATACTGCAACAATAGGAGTAAAAATGTGAGCATGTCACTTTTTTAATCTGTGACTTGTAAAATAGGATTTGTGCACCTGTAATTAAGAATTTGTGAATGTGTAAGTGTTGTGTTGTATCTGTGCAGAGAAAAAAAATCTACAAGTACACAACTCATAGAGTATGTGACCTCAAATTTACTGATACACATACAAATCGCTGTACACAACTACAAATCCCACTGTTACAGGCGCTCAAACCTTTTTCACCAATAATACCTTCATAGGTTGGTGCTGGAGCAAAAGCACATATTCAAAGGGAAATTTGGCTCGGGGGTTAACTGCAAGTCCAAGCGAGAATTGGGATGCGTGCGATAATATCAGCCTTCAGATCAATGCTGCATTCCCCGGTGTCGCCCCGGACGGCGAGAAGAGGTGGTATGGACTGCAACCGCAGATGCTTTGTGAATGACGCTTAGTAAAAATAATTAGGAGTCCTATATTTACGACTGACACGCCCATTTTTTTTAGGAGTTTCTCCTAAATCCGGCAGTTAGGACCTACTTTTAGCGCTAAGATTCTTTGTGAATACGGGCCCAGAAATTGGCCCCCTAGCTGTTGATCAGCACCCACTGCAGCAGGAGGAGGTCGTCTACACTCATGGCCAGCTCCATCTTGCCATCCAGCATATCGATGGGGAACTCAGTTAGCAGTTCATCAAGGTTGAGGGGTGCAGAGCTGAAGGTGTGAGGGATCGCTGTGCACTGGCGGTGAGACTTTAGCATCGTGCTGCTGCTGCAGCAGGAGGAGGTCGTCTACACTCATGGCCAGCTCCATCTTGCCATCCAGCATATCGATGGGGAACTCAGTTAGCAGTTCATCAAGGTTGAGGGGTGCAGAGCTGAAGGTGTGAGGGATCGCTGTGCACTGGCGGTGAGACTTCAGCATCGTGCTGCTGCTGGAAGTACAGAGAGGCTCGTTACAACAGCCTCACCCACACAAGCATGTCTGCCTCAGGACCAAACTACTTTACATAATGACTGCAACTGCCCATTCAGCCCAATCACGCTCCCCATTTTCCATCCAGTCGTTTCATTGCTATGCCACTTTTACCTATGCACTACAATAAGGTCCAGAGGCATTTAGACTGGGAAATTTCAATGAAGGTGTTCAAAGCAGTTCAATACAAGACTCAAGAACATCAACCTGAAGTGGACAGTCAGCAGTGTAAATGAAGAGCATTTGCATCCACAAATATATACCCTGTTAAATCGTAACAGTGTCAAAACTTATGGAACTCAGTGCAAATAGCATATATCTCTATTTCGTATGGTTGTGAAAACCCCAAAGCTTTCATTTTCAAAACGTTAAGTGGTGAGCTATGTGGGCGACAACTCTATATAAACCAAAACAGGCAGACACAGGAGTGAGACATATTCAGATAAGTGCCTGCTAACACAGGTCAAGACCACTTTCAGCAGTGCCATACAGCATCCATCGTTTTGATTTTCACTCCAACCCACGCAAATCTCATTATACAGCATTCCAGAGCCTCTTAAGCTGGTATTTAGCAGAACAAAAGGTGATGATTTGAAGCATAAATAAACCATGTCAGGGCAGCGAGTCCCTAGGAACAGGAGAGATCAGCCCTAAGCCCTAATTTTAAGGGTACTGGGGAGTCTGGGCTGCTTTGTGGGAGACTTTACCTTTGCAAAGCAGCAGGAGGGTCTTTGGCAAGAATGTGCAGTGGCTCGGTGCTGGTGGAGCTCTGCTCTGCTGTACTGGTGCTTCTGTTAATGTTCTGTAGCATCATCTCCTGGAAGGTCTTCGCCCTCTCCAACCCAACCAGAGACTCCGTCTTCCCATTCACAGCACCATTCTGCAGCAGACGGACCAAAAGTCACATTTATTCAGCCCTGATCCTGGACATCTACCATACTTCAACTCCACAAGAAAACATCTCAGTCAAGCTAGAGCATGGCTGCGTATGCCTTCTCAAAGAGATCTACAGTCCTTTCAGTTTCCACCCTAACTTTAATTTGAGGTGCCTGATTTGACTAAATAGCTGCATGAGGAGAACTCCAGCAGATGAAGTCAGATTGTCCTGAACAGACAGAAGACCCACAGGACAGTAGATCTCCAAGCACAGGGTTTGGCAGGTTTAAATCAGGCTGACCTCAGGATTGAATATAGAAATAACACACAGCTGCTGCTCACCTCTGTAGTGCTGGGAGTAGCTGGCTTCTCTTTTCTGGCACCAGTATTACGGCCACTGCCTGCTCCTGTAAATATGCACAGTCCCTATGAACAATCAACTGCAGGAAAACCTGAGCAAAAACCTAACACATGGGAATCATGTCCGAGGGCCAGAAATGCAAAGTCCCACTATGCATTTTTTCCACATAATTTCACCAATTAGATCCACCTCCTGGTTATTTAACAAATAGTGGGGAGGACTTATGCAGTCTGTGCCTGGACTTAATGCCTCTGGCTACCACACCTAACTGAAGTACATCAAGGAGCAGCTCATGAGAAACTAACCCCGAGAGGGGAAAGGGCAGAGGACACACAGAGGATGAAGGCTCACCAGTGGCCATGTTCTTGTTGATGCGCAGTATCCTCCTCTTGAACGGAGCAGAGAGAGGAGCTGGCAACTCCTCAGCCTTCACCTCCTGCACCGTGGTCTGCATTCGAGCCGCCTTCTCAACCCGGATCTCGCCGGGGTGCCTGGCAGTCTTCTTGCACGGGACCTCCCACTCCAGAGGCCCCTCTTTCCTCCCCATGAGCTCCTCCTCCTCGTTGTCTCTGGACAGCTTCATCTTTCTCTCTAGCTGGAGCCTTGTCTCCACAAGGACGGCCCCAGGAGGTGTAGCGCTCGACTTCGTGGGGCTGGGGCCCTTAGTTCCGCACCAGTCGGCCTCGTGTAATTGGGCCTGTGCCAGGGACCTGGCCGCCTTCCCCTTTCGAATCTCATCCAGAGATTTGCTTCGGATCTCAACCTGCACCTCCTGCCGTGCTGGTGCTGAGAAATCCTCAGAGGGCTCAGTCTCGCATTCCCAAAGACATTCTTGCAACTAACCACAGCCATATTGCATCAGCCTTTATCGCCAAGACAAGACCCTTTGGGTCTAACAGACACTGTGTATTATTCCATTTAATGCATGTGCAGGTGAGACTACATCATCACCAACAAAAATGTAATGCACTATGCCGTTAATTTTAGACTGTATTACCCAGTGCCAGCACACACAAATGTATACCCAGCTGCATATTGACCAAATGCTAAGACTTTTCTAGAATGCACACATCCAATCAAGTGTCTAACTTGGGTGAGGGTAAAGCGCAGGGGCTTTACAAAAGACCTTCCTTTCTCCTGATACTCGCTGAAGCCTTTGTTGCACTGCCTTGTGTAAGACATCCATCCAGAGCCCTGGTACGGCCAGGCAGCAGTCTTACCTAAATGAGGTTAGCAAGTGTTTGCATGGCTCCTCAATTCACCACCATTTCATTCTTACTACGTCACAGAGGAACAGGGTTTCGGAGTCCCCAAACAACAAACACAGAAAGTTAAACACAAACACGCAAAACTGAAGAACAGAGGGCAAGCCCCTTCTTCACCCTCTGATGGAAACCGATGGTAAAATGACTTGCAGTTAGTTAGAGGTGATGACATACAACTCTTCGTGCTAATGCTGCTCATTTGCTCTACTTTTTGTGAAGAATATTTCCATAGCAACATTTTACCTTTGTTATTTTTATAAAAGAAGTAAGATATTTAATTTATTGTAGGGCTGAACTATTAATCGCAATCGCTAATACATTTCAAAAGCTGCAATAACTGGTCAAGCGTGGTTACCACAGAGGAAATATATTAGAACTGGAGAGAGCGAGGAAGTACCACCCCTATTACTTTTAATAGGAGAAGCTAGGCTAGCTACCTAAGCCCAGGAAGTACGGAATTGAACGACGCCAGCTATAAGAATGGCGTTCCATGGGTGCTTAGCTCCGGGACCATTTCATGAAATTGTCAGTCTACTTACACAGCACAAATGGCCAAGAAAGTGTGTCGGCTATGCGGATTGGCGAATGTTTTCGAGGGGAAATGACGAGCAACGCTGTTTATCCAGAAGGTGCACGCACTTTTCACTCTTTTCGTACGAAACACGTGCACGAGCTGTCATCAAGCTCTTACTGTCAGTTCTTATTTTACAGGCCCTCTTGAAAACATTGAACAGTTGCGTCAGACAAAGACAAAATAATGAAGGATTACAGAATACATTTTATTTCGTTTTCGAACTATTTGGCAAGAATAAAATGCACACTTTTCTATTGGTGGCCACAAACTTTTCCGCACTGTGAAACGCGGAAGCAGGGGCCGATTGCACAAAAGTCGGATCCTGAGATCCTGGATCTACGCCAAAGCGAGGATTGCCATATCCCATGCAGCGCGTTGCTGGCTTAATTGATTGCACAAAGCCAACAGCCGCTGGAGGAGGATAGGCTAATAAGTGAAGCCAGGTGCCGCATCCTACTGTGTGCGCGCACACGCCTACTTGAAATTGACCCTGAGATCGATCACAGAATCGACAATTCAGAGAGCAGCAGTCTTCAAAATAGTTTGCAAAATATCTCCGTGCACTTATGTGGGCTGTAGAGCGTTCTCAAGAAAATCTCTGCAGACGCGTGACGAGACCAAATCTAAAGTATCCACCAAACTCGTTCGGGGGATAAAATTAGTATTCTCCAAGGTAGCGATAACGTGAACATATATATGCAGGTCAATAACGTCACATAACGCAACAGAGGGTATGCGCAAAATGAGCTGGCACGTCATTTTCCCCCCGACACCTCTTTGTCACATGTCCACATGATGGGCAGAAACCCCATTTTAAAAAAAAAACTCCACAAGACGTTTAAAATCTGTTTTCTGACCCTATTAAAACAACTTTGAATTATTGAAATATTTTCAGAGTGGCACAGAGATTTGTTCTTTTTTATGTACAACCTAAATCCAAAATAGCTGGGACAAAGTGTAAATTGTGAAAGAAATCAAAATGCAATGACTTTCAAATCACACCAGCCAGTATTTTATTCACAATAAAGCGGGATTTACATTTGAACGTACGGGCGTCTACGTGCAACTTACGTGCGAAATTTGGGAAAAATGACTGCGTGCTCGACGTGGCGAGTACGTGACACGTGCGTGTTTTTTGAAGTCACCCATAAGAAACCTACTTGAGTACTAGTCTTAAAGTAGCTCACATTAAATGTACTCAAGTACAAAAAGTATCTTGTGAGTAAATTATACCTAAGTATCCAAAGTGCAAGTACACCTAGAAAGCATTTTTCATAGTACGCATATAAAGAAACAAAACAACCACACATTGTTCTCTTCTTGTTCTCTTTAATCAACTTGCAGGTGAATGAAAGATGCAGTATTCAAAAAACAAATAGGCAGCTTGTGCTTTATACTTCATCTTCTTTGAGTTTACCCGCAGTTTACAAAACCACTAGAATTGACAATAATTAACAGTAGAATGACATATTAACAATACCATGTCGAACTGTTGCTTCAGAAAACTGATTTTTCATAACTACTAATTGGAATACCATTGGCTCACTGTAGCTGAGGTGGTTGCTAGAGAGGGCAACGATTTTTTTTTCTGTTGCAGGAGAGAATTTTTTTTTTTTGAACTGCTGGATAGATACTGTGGGCAAGAGTATTGAGCAGTTTGCACATCAGGCTTAGCTGAGGAGTTTAATTCAGGCAACTCCTGAAAAACAGGGATCGGAGTGAACTCGTCCATAACATTCCAAACGTGTTTGAGCTGCTTGCTTGTCAATATTCAATAATTGATGCTGGTGTCCCATCTTGTGACAGAATATTGTAACTGCGTGCATAAATTTGCAGCTCCATGTCTGCTGGCGGGCACATCTGCTCAAAGCGCTGTTATGATACCGTGCCGAGCACCGTTGTTCCTCTCGAGCACGCCAAATCCAGATAATCCTGAAAGATTTATTACATTAACATTTCAATTTGTGACGAGTAACAAACTGGCCACTGTCAAAGTAACGAAGTAAAAGAATACTTTTTTCTCTTTTAAATATAGTAGAGTAAAATTAAAAGTCCTGGTTAAAAAAAAAAAAAAACTCTGGTAAAGTACAAATCCTCAAAAAAAAAAAACTACTTATGTACTGTAACGAAGCACATGTACTTCGTCATTATACACCCCTGGTGTTGAATCGACTCCCCCAACGGGAATTCTCCTTTCGCTCCGCAATGTAAAGCCCCTCTCCTTTGATTGGCTGTGGGACGAAAGCCGGTCTCCTCTGATCGGCTGTGGAATTAGTCGATCTCAGATCAGCACCCGCCTTTGTTTCTATAGACTGAATGCGCAGATAGTTTCGCACCAAATGTCACAGTGCTGAGGGGCGCGATTTGCGACTTGTAGGAAACAGAATCTGTGGCTTGTAGGAAACAGAATCTGTGACTCGTGGGGAAGATTCGAGCAGTTGTAGTTATCGATTTGTATTTGTGTTTTAAAAGAACACAAATATTTTCTTGATAAATTATTTCACACACATTGAACATCCATTGCACAAATTCACATTCAGATTTACACATATTCAAATTTTGTCCACAACTTCACATTGCTTAATACAGGTGCACAAATATGTTTTGCACATATACTGCAACAATAGGAGTAAAAATGTGAGCATGTCACTTTTTTAATCTGTGACTTGTAAAATAGGATTTGCGCACCTGTAATTAAGAATCTGTGAATGTGTAAGTGTTGTGTTGTATCTGTGCAGAGAAAAAAAATCTACAAGTACACAACTCATAGAGTATGTGACCTCAAATTTACTGATACACATACAAATCGCTGTACACAACTACAAATCCCACTGTTACAGGCGCTCAAACCTTTTTCACCAATAATACCTTCATAGGTTGGTGCTGGAGCAAAAGCACATATTCAAAGGGAAATTTGGCTCGGGGGTTAACTGCAAGTCCAAGCGGGAATTGGGATGCGTGCGATAATATCAGCCTTCAGATCAATGCTGCATTCCCCGGTGTCGCCCCGGACGGCGAGAAGAGGTGGTATGGACTGCAACCGCAGATGCTTTGTGAATGACGCTTAGTAAAAATAATTAGGAGTCCTATATTTACGACTGACACGCCCATTTTTTTTAGGAGTTTCTCCTAAATCCGGCAGTTAGGACCTACTTTTAGCGCTAAGATTCTTTGTGAATATGGGCCCAGAAATTGGCCCCCTAGCTGTTGATCAGCACCCACTGCAGCAGGAGGAGGTCGTCTACACTCATGGCCAGCTCCATCTTGCCATCCAGCATATCGATGGGGAACTCAGTTAGCAGTTCATCAAGGTTGAGGGGTGCAGAGCTGAAGGTGTGAGGGATCGCTGTGCACTGGCGGTGAGACTTTAGCATCGTGCTGCTGCTGCAGCAGGAGGAGGTCGTCTACACTCATGGCCAGCTCCATCTTGCCATCCAGCATATCGATGGGGAACTCAGTTAGCAGTTCATCAAGGTTGACGGGTGCAGAGCTGAAGGTGTGAGGGATCGCTGTGCACTGGCGGTGAGACTTCAGCATCGTGCTGCTGCTGGAAGTACAGAGAGGCTCGTTACAACAGCCTCACCCACACAAGCATGTCTGCCTCAGGACCAAACTACTTTACATAATGACTGCAACTGCCCATTCAGCCCAATCACGCTCCCCATTTTCCATCCAGTCGTTTCATTGCTATGCCACTTTTACCTATGCACTACAATAAGGTCCAGAGGCATTTAGACCGGGAAATTTCAATGAAGGTGTTCAAAGCAGTTCAATACAAGACTCAAGAACATCAACCTGAAGTGGACAGTCAGCAGTGTAAATGAAGAGCATTTGCATCCACAAATATATACCCTGTTAAATCGTAACAGTGTCAAAACTTATGGAACTCAGTGCAAATAGCATATATCTCTATTTTGTATGGTTGTGAAAACCCCAAAGCTTTCATTTTCAAAACGTTAAGTGGTGAGCTATGTGGGCGACAACTCTATATAAACCAAAACAGGCAGACACAGGAGTGAGACATATTCAGATAAGTGCCTGCTAACACAGGTCAAGACCACTTTCAGCAGTGCCATACAGCATCCATCGTTTTGATTTTCACTCCAACCCACGCAAATCTCATTATACAGCATTCCAGAGCCTCTTAAGCTGGTATTTAGCAGAACAAAAGGTGATGATTTGAAGCATAAATAAACCATGTCAGGGCAGCGAGTCCCTAGGAACAGGAGAGATCAGCCCTAAGCCCTAATTTTAAGGGTACTGGGGAGTCTGGGCTGCTTTGTGGGAGACTTTACCTTTGCAAAGCAGCAGGAGGGTCTTTGGCAAGAATGTGCAGTGGCTCGGTGCTGGTGGAGCTCTGCTCTGCTGTACTGGTGCTTCTGTTAATGTTCTGTAGCATCATCTCCTGGAAGGTCTTTGCCCTCTCCAACTCAACCAGAGACTCCGTCTTCCCATTCACAGCACCATTCTGCAGCAGACGGACCAAAAGTCACATTTATTCAGCCCTGATCCTGGACATCTACCATACTTCAACTCCACAAGAAAACATCTCAGTCAAGCTAGAGCATGGCTGCGTATGCCTTCTCAAAGAGATCTACAGTCCTTTCAGTTTCCACCCTAACTTTAATTTGAGGTGCCTGATTTGACTAAATAGCTGCATGAGGAGAACTCCAGCAGATGAAGTCAGATTGTCCTGAACAGACTGAAGACCCACAGGACAGTAAATCTCCAAGCACAGGGTTTGGCAGGTTTAAATCAGGCTGACCTCAGGATTGAATATAGAAATAACACACAGCTGCTGCTCACCTCTGTAGTGCTGGGAGTAGCTGGCTTCTCTTTTCTGGCACCAGTATTACAGCCACTGCCTGCTCCTGTAAATATGCACAGTCCCTATGAACAATCAACTGCAGGAAAACCTGAGCAAAAACCTAACACATGGGAATCATGTTCGAGGGCCAGAAATGCAAAGTCCCACTATGCATTTTTTCCACATAATTTCACCAATTAGATCCACCTCCTGGTTATTTAACAAATAGTGGGGAGGACTTATGCAGTCTGTGCCTGGACTTAATGCCTCTGGCTACCACACCTAACTGAAGTACATCAAGGAGCAGCTCATGAGAAACTAACCCCGAGAGGGGAAAGGGCAGAGGACACACAGAGGATGAAGGCTCACCAGTGGCCATGTTCTTGTTGATGCGCAGTATCCTCCTCTTGAACGGAGCAGAGAGAGGAGCTGGCAACTCCTCAGCCTTCACCTCCTGCACCGTGGTCTGCATTCGAGCCGCCTTCTCAACCCGGATCTCGCCGGGGTGCCTGGCAGTCTTCTTGCACGGGACCTCCCACTCCAGAGGCCCCTCTTTCCTCCCCATGAGCTCCTCCTCCTCGTTGTCTCTGGACAGCTTCATCTTTCTCTCTAGCTGGAGCCTTGTCTCCACAAGGACGGCCCCAGGAGGTGTAGCGCTTGACTTCGTGGGGCTGGGGCCCTTAGTTCCGCACCAGTCGGCCTCGTGTAATTGGGCCTGTGCCAGGGACCTGGCCGCCTTCCCCTTTCGAATCTCATCCAGAGATTTGCTTCGGATCTCAACCTGCACCTCCTGCCGTGCTGGTGCTGAGAAATCCTCAGAGGGCTCAGTCTCGCATTCCCAAAGACATTCTTGCAACTAACCACAGCCATATTGCATCAGCCTTTATCGCCAAGACAAGACCCTTTGGGTCTAACAGACACTGTGTATTATTCCATTTAATGCATGTGCAGGTGAGACTTCATCATCACCAACAAAAATGTAATGCACTATGCCGTTAATTTTAGACTGTATTACCCAGTGCCAGCACACACAAATGTATACCCAGCTGCATATTGACCAAATGCTAAGACTTTTCTAGAATGCACACATCCAATCAAGTGTCTAACTTGGGTGAGGGTAAAGCGCAGGGGCTTTACAAAAGACCTTCCTTTCTCCTGATACTCGCTGAAGCCTTTGTTGCACTGCCTTGTGTAAGACATCCATCCAGAGCCCTGGTACGGCCAGGCAGCAGTCTTACCTAAATGAGGTTAGCAAGTGTTTGCATGGCTCCTCAATTCACCACCATTTCATTCTTACTACGTCACAGAGGAACAGGGTTTCGGAGTCCCCAAACAACAAACACAGAAAGTTAAACACAAACACGCAAAACTGAAGAACAGAGGGCAAGCCCCTTCTTCACCCTCTGATGGAAACCGATGGTAAAATGACTTGCAGTTAGTTAGAGGTGATGACATACAACTCTTCGTGCTAATGCTGCTCATTTGCACTACTTTTTGTGAAGAATATTTCCATAGCAACATTTTACCTTTGTTATTTTTATAAAAGAAGTAAGATATTTAATTTATTGTAGGGCTGAACTATTAATCGCAATCGCTAATACATTTCAAAAGCTGCAATAACTGGTCAAGCGTGGTTACCACAGAGGAAATATATTAGAACTGGAGAGAGCGAGGAAGTACCACCCCTATTACTTTTAATAGGAGAAGCTAGGCTAGCTACCTAAGCCCAGGAAGTACGGAATTGAACAACGCCAGCTATAAGAATGGCGTTCCATGGGTGCTTAGCTCCGGGACCATTTCATGAAATTGTCAGTCTACTTACACAGCACAAATGGCCAAGAAAGTGTGTCGGCTATGCGGATTGGCGAATGTTTTCGAGGGGAAATGACGAGCAACGCTGTTTATCCAGAAGGTGCACGCACTTTTCACTTTTTTCGTACGAAACACGTGCACGAGCTGTCATAAAGCTCTTACTGTCAGTTCTTATTTTACAGGCCCTCTTGAAAACATTGAACAGTTGCGTCAGACAAAGACAAAATAATGAAGGATTACAGAATACAGTTTATTTCGTTTTCGAACTATTTGGCAAGAATAAAATGCACACTTTTCTATTGGTGGCCACAAATTTTTCCGCACTGTGAAACGCGGAAGCAGGGGCCGATTGCACAAAAGTCGGATCCTGAGATCCTGGATCTACGCCAAAGCGAGGATTGCCATATCCCATGCAGTGCGTTGCTGGCTTAATTGATTGCACAAAGCCAACAGCCGCTGGAGGAGGATAGGCTAATAAGTGAAGCCAGGTGCCGCATCCTACTGTGTGCGCGCACACGCCTACTTGAAATTGACCCTGAGATCGATCACAGAATCGACAATTCAGAGAGCAGCAGTCTTCAAAATAGTTTGCAAAATATCTCCGTGCACTTATGTGGGCTGTAGAGCGTTCCCAAGAAAATCTCTGCAGACGCGTGACGAGACCAAATCTAAAGTATCCACCGAACTCGTTCGGGGGATAAAATTAGTATTCTCCAAGGTAGCGATAACGTGAACATATATATGCAGGTCAATAACGTCACATAACGCAACAGAGGGTATGCGCAAAATGAGCTGGCACGTCATTTTCCCCCCGACACCTCTTTGTCACATGTCCACATGATGGGCAGAAACCCCATTTTAAAAAAAAACTCCACAAGACGTTTAAAATCTGTTTTCTGACCCTATTAAAACAACTTTGAATTATTGAAATATTTTCAGAGTGGCACAGAGATTTGTTCTTTTTTATGTACAACCTAAATCCAAAATAGCTGGGACAAAGTGTAAATTGTGAAAGAAATCAAAATGCAATGACTTTCAAATCACACCAGCCAGTATTTTATTCACAATAAAGCGGGATTTACATTTGAACGTATGGGCGTCTACGTGCAACTTACGTGCGAAATTTGGGAAAAATGACTGCGTGCTCGACGTGGCGAGTACGTGACACGTGCGTGTTTTTTGAAGTCACCCATAAGAAACCTACTTGAGTACTAGTCTTAAAGTAGCTCACATTAAATGTACTCAAGTACAAAAAGTATCTTGTGAGTAAAATATACCTAAGTATCCAAAGTGCAAGTACACCTAGAAAGCATTTTTCATAGTACGCATATAAAGAAACAAAACAACCACACATTGTTCTCTTCTTGTTCTCTTTAATCAACTTGCAGGTGAATGAAAGATGCAGTATTCAAAAAACAAATAGGCAGCTTGTGCTTTATACTTCATCTTCTTTGAGTTTACCCGCAGTTTACAAAACCACTAGAATTGACAATAATTAACAGTAGAATGACATATTAACAATACCATGTCGAACTGTTGCTTCAGAAAACTGATTTTTCATAACTACTACTTGGAATACCATTGGCTCACTGTAGCTGAGGTGGTTGCTAGAGAGGGCAACGATTTTTTTTTCTGTTGCAGGAGAGAATTTTTTTTTTTTTTTGAACTGCTGGATAGATACTGTGGGCAAGAGTATTGAGCAGTTTGCACATCAGGCTTAGCTGAGGAGTTTAATTCAGGCAACTCCTGAAAAACAGGGATCGGAGTGAACTCGTCCATAACATTCCAAACGTGTTTGAGCTGCTTGCTTGTCAGTATTCAATAATTGATGCTGGTGTCCCATCTTGTGACAGAATATTGTAACTGCGTGCATAAATTTGCAGCTCCATGTCTGCTGGCGGGCACATCTGCTCAAAGCGCTGTTATGATACCGTGCCGAGCACCGTTGTTCCTCTCGAGCACGCCAAATCCAGATAATCCTGAAAGATTTATTACATTAACATTTCAATTTGTGACGAGTAACAAACTGGCCACTGTCAAAGTAACGAAGTAAAAGAATACTTTTTTCTCTTTTAAATATAGTAGAGTAAAATTAAAAGTCCTGGTTAAAAAAAAAAAAAAACTCTGGTAAAGTACAAATCCTCAAAAAAAAAAAACTACTTATGTACTGTAACGAAGCACATGTACTTCTTCATTATACACCCCTGGTGTTGACTCGACTCCCCCAACGGGAATTCTCCTTTCGCTCCGCAATGTAAAGCCCCTCTCCTTTGATTGGCTGTGGGACGAAAGCCGGTCTCCTCTGATCGGCTGTGGAATTAGTCGATCTCAGATCAGCACCCGCCTTTGTTTCTATAGACTGAATGCGCAGATAGTTTCGCACCAAATGTCACAGTGCTGAGGGGCGCGATTTGCGACTTGTAGGAAACAGAATCTGTGACTCGTGGGGAAGATTCGAGCAGTTGTAGTTATCGATTTGTATTTGTGTTTTAAAAGAACACAAATATTTTCTTGATAAATTATTTCACATACATTGAACTTCCATTGCACAAATTCACATTCAGATTTACACATATTCAAATTTTGTCCACAACTTCACATTGCTTAATACAGGTGCACAAATATGTTTTGCACATATACTGCAACAAAAGGAGTAAAAATGTGAGCATGTCAGTTTTTTAATCTGTGACTTGTAAAATAGGATTTGTGCACCTGTAATTAAGAATTTGTGAATGTGTAAGTGTTGTGTTGTATCTGTGCAGAGAAAAAAAATCTACAAGTACACAACTCATAGAGTATGTGACCTCAAATTTACTGATACACATACAAATCGCTGTACACAACTACAAATCCCACTGTTACAGGCGCTCAAACCTTTTTCACCAATAATACCTTCATAGGTTGGTGCTGGAGCAAAAGCACATATTCAAAGGGAAATTTGGCTCGGGGGTTAACTGCAAGTCCAAGCGGGAATTGGGATGCGTGCGATAATATCAGCCTTCAGATCAATGCTGCATTCCCCGGTGTCGCCCCGGACGGCGAGAAGAGGTGGTATGGACTGCAACCGCAGATGCTTTGTGAATGACGCTTAGTAAAAATAATTAGGAGTCCTATATTTACGACTGACACGCCCATTTTTTTTAGGAGTTTCTCCTAAATCCGGCAGTTAGGACCTACTTTTAGCGCTAAGATTCTTTGTGAATACGGGCCCAGAAATTGGCCCCCTAGTTGTTGATCAGCACCCACTGCAGCAGGAGGAGGTCGTCTACACTCATGGCCAGCTCCATCTTGCCATCCAGCATATCGATGGGGAACTCAGTTAGCAGTTCATCAAGGTTGAGGGGTGCAGAGCTGAAGGTGTGAGGGATCGCTGTGCACTGGCCGTGAGACTTTAGCATCGTGCTGCTGCTGCAGCAGGAGGAGGTCGTCTACACTCATGGCCAGCTCCATCTTGCCATCCAGCATATCGATGGGGAACTCAGTTAGCAGTTCATCAAGGTTGAGGGGTGCAGAGCTGAAGGTGTGAGGGATCGCTGTGCACTGGCGGTGAGACTTCAGCATCGTGCTGCTGCTGGAAGTACAGAGAGGCTCGTTACAACAGCCTCACCCACACAAGCATGTCTGCCTCAGGACCAAACTACTTTACATAATGACTGCAACTGCCCATTCAGCCCAATCACGCTCCCCATTTTCCATCCAGTCGTTTCATTGCTATGCCACTTTTACCTATGCACTACAATAAGGTCCAGAGGCATTTAGACCGGGAAATTTCAATGAAGGTGTTCAAAGCAGTTCAATACAAGACTCAAGAACATCAACCTGAAGTGGACAGTCAGCAGTGTAAATGAAGAGCATTTGCATCCACAAATATATACCCTGTTAAATCGTAACAGTGTCAAAACTTATGGAACTCAGTGCAAATAGCATATATCTCTATTTCGTATGGTTGTGAAAACCCCAAAGCTTTCATTTTCAAAACGTTAAGTGGTGAGCTATGTGGGCGACAACTCTATATAAACCAAAACAGGCAGACACAGGAGTGAGACATATTCAGATAAGTGCCTGCTAACACAGGTCAAGACCACTTTCAGCAGTGCCATACAGCATCCATCGTTTTGATTTTCACTCCAACCCACGCAAATCTCATTATACAGCATTCCAGAGCCTCTTAAGCTGGTATTTAGCAGAACAAAAGGTGATGATTTGAAGCATAAATAAACCATGTAAGGGCAGCGAGTCCCTAGGAACAGGAGAGATCAGCCCTAAGCCCTAATTTTAAGGGTACTGGGGAGTCTGGGCTGCTTTGTGGGAGACTTTACCTTTGCAAAGCAGCAGGAGGGTCTTTGGCAAGAATGTGCAGTGGCTCGGTGCTGGTGGAGCTCTGCTCTGTTGTACTGGTGCTTCTGTTAATGTTCTGTAGCATCATCTCCTGGAAGGTCTTCGCCCTCTCCAACCCAACCAGAGACTCCGTCTTCCCATTCACAGCACCATTCTGCAGCAGACGGACCAAAAGTCACATTTATTCAGCCCTGATCCTGGACATCTACCATACTTCAACTCCACAAGAAAACATCTCAGTCAAGCTAGAGCATGGCTGCGTATGCCTTCTCAAAGAGATCTACAGTCCTTTCAGTTTCCACCCTAACTTTAATTTGAGGTGCCTGATTTGACTAAATAGCTGCATGAGGAGAACTCCAGCAGATGAAGTCAGATTGTCCTGAACAGACTGAAGACCCACAGGACAGTAGATCTCCAAGCACAGGGTTTGGCAGGTTTAAATCAGGCTGACCTCAGGATTGAATATAGAAATAACACACAGCTGCTGCTCACCTCTGTAGTGCTGGGAGTAGCTGGCTTCTCTTTTCTGGCACCAGTATTACGGCCACTGCCTGCTCCTGTAAATATGCACAGTCCCTATGAACAATCAACTGCAGGAAAACCTGAGCAAAAACCTAACACATGGGAATCATGTCCGAGGGCCAGAAATGCAAAGTCCCACTATGCATTTTTTCCACATAATTTCACCAATTAGATCCACCTCCTGGTTATTTAACAAATAGTGGGGAGGACTTATGCAGTCTGTGCCTGGACTTAATGCCTCTGGCTACCACACCTAACTGAAGTACATCAAGGAGCAGCTCATGAGAAACTAACCCCGAGAGGGGAAAGGGCAGAGGACACACAGAGGATGAAGGCTCACCAGTGGCCATGTTCTTGTTGATGCGCAGTATCCTCCTCTTGAACGGAGCAGAGAGAGGAGCTGGCAACTCCTCAGCCTTCACCTCCTGCACCGTGGTCTGCATTCGAGCCGCCTTCTCAACCCGGATCTCGCCGGGGTGCCTGGCAGTCTTCTTGCACGGGACCTCCCACTCCAGAGGCCCCTCTTTCCTCCCCATGAGCTCCTCCTCCTCGTTGTCTCTGGACAGCTTCATCTTTCTCTCTAGCTGGAGCCTTGTCTCCACAAGGACGGCCCCAGGAGGTGTAGCGCTCGACTTCGTGGGGCTGGGGCCCTTAGTTCCGCACCAGTCGGCCTCGTGTAATTGGGCCTGTGCCAGGGACCTGGCCGCCTTCCCCTTTCGAATCTCATCCAGAGATTTGCTTCGGATCTCAACCTGCACCTCCTGCCGTGCTGGTGCTGAGAAATCCTCAGAGGGCTCAGTCTCGCATTCCCAAAGACATTCTTGCAACTAACCACAGCCATATTGCATCAGCCTTTATCGCCAAGACAAGACCCTTTGGGTCTAACAGACACTGTGTATTATTCCATTTAATGCATGTGCAGGTGAGACTACATCATCACCAACAAAAATGTAATGCACTATGCCGTTAATTTTAGACTGTATTACCCAGTGCCAGCACACACAAATGTATACCCAGCTGCATATTGACCAAATGCTAAGACTTTTCTAGAATGCACACATCCAATCAAGTGTCTAACTTGGGTGAGGGTAAAGCGCAGGGGCTTTACAAAAGACCTTCCTTTCTCCTGATACTCGCTGAAGCCTTTGTTGCACTGCCTTGTGTAAGACATCCATCCAGAGCCCTGGTACGGCCAGGCAGCAGTCTTACCTAAATGAGGTTAGCAAGTGTTTGCATGGCTCCTCAATTCACCACCATTTCATTCTTACTACGTCACAGAGGAACAGGGTTTCGGAGTCCCCAAACAACAAACACAGAAAGTTAAACACAAACACGCAAAACTGAAGAACAGAGGGCAAGCCCCTTCTTCACCCTCTGATGGAAACCGATGGTAAAATGACTTGCAGTTAGTTAGAGGTGATGACATACAACTCTTCGTGCTAATGCTGCTCATTTGCACTACTTTTTGTGAAGAATATTTCCATAGCAACATTTTACCTTTGTTATTTTTATAAAAGAAGTAAGATATTTAATTTATTGTAGGGCTGAACTATTAATCGCAATCGCTAATACATTTCAAAAGCTGCAATAACTGGTCAAGCGTGGTTACCACAGAGGAAATATATTAGAACTGGAGAGAGCGAGGAAGTACCACCCCTATTACTTTTAATAGGAGAAGCTAGGCTAGCTACCTAAGCCCAGGAAGTACGGAATTGAACGACGCCAGCTATAAGAATGGCGTTCCATGGGTGCTTAGCTCCGGGACCATTTCATGAAATTGTCAGTCTACTTACACAGCACAAATGGCCAAGAAAGTGTGTCGGCTATGCGGATTGGCGAATGTTTTCGAGGGGAAATGACGAGCAACGCTGTTTATCCAGAAGGTGCACGCACTTTTCACTCTTTTCGTACGAAACACGTGCACGAGCTGTCATCAAGCTCTTACTGTCAGTTCTTATTTTACAGGCCCTCTTGAAAACATTGAACAGTTGCGTCAGACAAAGACAAAATAATGAAGGATTACAGAATACATTTTATTTCGTTTTCGAACTATTTGGCAAGAATAAAATGCACACTTTTCTATTGGTGGCCACAAACTTTTCCGCACTGTGAAACGCGGAAGCAGGGGCCGATTGCACAAAAGTCGGATCCTGAGATATTGGATCTACGCCAAAGCGAGGATTGCCATATCCCATGCAGCGCGTTGCTGGCTTAATTGATTGCACAAAGCCAACAGCCGCTGGAGGAGGATAGGCTAATAAGTGAAGCCAGGTGCCGCATCCTACTGTGTGCGCGCACACGCCTACTTGAAATTGACCCTGAGATCGATCACAGAATCGACAATTCAGAGAGCAGCAGTCTTCAAAATAGTTTGCAAAATATCTCCGTGCACTTATGTGGGCTGTAGAGCGTTCTCAAGAAAATCTCTGCAGACGCGTGACGAGACCAAATCTAAAGTATCCACCGAACTCGTTCGGGGGATAAAATTAGTATTCTCCAAGGTAGCGATAACGTGAACATATATATGCAGGTCAATAACGTCACATAACGCAACAGAGGGTATGCGCAAAATGAGCTGGCACGTCATTTTCCCCCCGACACCTCTTTGTCACATGTCCACATGATGGGCAGAAACCCCATTTTAAAAAAAAAACTCCACAAGACGTTTAAAATCTGTTTTCTGACCCTATTAAAACAACTTTGAATTATTGAAATATTTTCAGAGTGGCACAGAGATTTGTTCTTTTTTATGTACAACCTAAATCCAAAATAGCTGGGACAAAGTGTAAATTGTGAAAGAAATCAAAATGCAATGACTTTCAAATCACACCAGCCAGTATTTTATTCACAATAAAGCGGGATTTACATTTGAACGTACGGGCGTCTACGTGCAACTTACGTGCGAAATTTGGGAAAAATGACTGCGTGCTCGACGTGGCGAGTACGTGACACGTGCGTGTTTTTTGAAGTCACCCATAAGAAACCTACTTGAGTACTAGTCTTAAAGTAGCTCACATTAAATGTACTCAAGTACAAAAAGTATCTTGTGAGTAAAATGTACCTAAGTATCCAAAGTGCAAGTACACCTAGAAAGCATTTTTCATAGTACGCATATAAAGAAACAAAACAACCACACATTGTTCTCTTCTTGTTCTCTTTAATCAACTTGCAGGTGAATGAAAGATGCAGTATTCAAAAAACAAATAGGCAGCTTGTGCTTTATACTTCATCTTCTTTGAGTTTACCCGCAGTTTACAAAACCACTAGAATTGACAATAATTAACAGTAGAATGACATATTAACAATACCATGTCGAACTGTTGCTTCAGAAAACTGATTTTTCATAACTACTAATTGGAATACCATTGGCTCACTGTAGCTGAGGTGGTTGCTAGAGAGGGCAACGATTTTTTTTTCTGTTGCAGGAGAGAATTTTTTTTTTTTGAACTGCTGGATAGATACTGTGGGCAAGAGTATTGAGCAGTTTGCACATCAGGCTTAGCTGAGGAGTTTAATTCAGGCAACTCCTGAAAAACAGGGATCGGAGTGAACTCGTCCATAACATTCCAAACGTGTTTGAGCTGCTTGCTTGTCAATATTCAATAATTGATGCTGGTGTCCCATCTTGTGACAGAATATTGTAACTGCGTGCATAAATTTGCAGCTCCATGTCTGCTGGCGGGCACATCTGCTCAAAGCGCTGTTATGATACCGTGCCGAGCACCGTTGTTCCTCTCGAGCACGCCAAATCCAGATAATCCTGAAAGATTTATTACATTAACATTTCAATTTGTGACGAGTAACAAACTGGCCACTGTCAAAGTAACGAAGTAAAAGAATACTTTTTTCTCTTTTAAATATAGTAGAGTAAAATTAAAAGTCGTGGTTAAAAAAAAAAAAAAACTCTGGTAAAGTACAAATCCTCAAAAAAAAAAAACTACTTATGTACTGTAACGAAGCACATGTACTTCGTCATTATACACCCCTGGTGTTGAATCGACTCCCCCAACGGGAATTCTCCTTTCGCTCCGCAATGTAAAGCCCCTCTCCTTTGATTGGCTGTGGGACGAAAGCCGGTCTCCTCTGATCGGCTGTGGAATTAGTCGATCTCAGATCAGCACCCGCCTTTGTTTCTATAGACTGAATGCGCAGATAGTTTCGCACCAAATGTCACAGTGCTGAGGGGCGCGATTTGCGACTTGTAGGAAACAGAATCTGTGGCTTGTAGGAAACAGAATCTGTGACTCGTGGGGGAGATTCGAGCAGTTGTAGTTATCGATTTGTATTTGTGTTTTAAAAGAACACAAATATTTTCTTGATAAATTATTTCACATACATTGAACTTCCATTGCACAAATTCACATTCAGATTTACACATATTCAAATTTTGTCCACAACTTCACATTGCTTAATACAGGTGCACAAATATGTTTTGCACATATACTGCAACAATAGGAGTAAAAATGTGAGCATGTCAGTTTTTTAATCTGTGACTTGTAAAATAGGATTTGTGCACCTGTAATTAAGAATTTGTGAATGTGTAAGTGTTGTGTTGTATCTGTGCAGAGAAAAAAAATCTACAAGTACACAACTCATAGAGTATGTGACCTCAAATTTACTGATACACATACAAATCGCTGTACACAACTACAAATCCCACTGTTACAGGCGCTCAAACCTTTTTCACCAATAATACCTTCATAGGTTGGTGCTGGAGCAAAAGCACATATTCAAAGGGAAATTTGGCTCGGGGGTTAACTGCAAGTCCAAGCGGGAATTGGGATGCGTGCGATAATATCAGCCTTCAGATCAATGCTGCATTCCCCGGTGTCGCCCCGGACGGCGAGAAGAGGTGGTATGGACTGCAACCGCAGATGCTTTGTGAATGACGCTTAGTAAAAATAATTAGGAGTCCTATATTTACGACTGACACGCCCATTTTTTTTAGGAGTTTCTCCTAAATCCGGCAGTTAGGACCTACTTTTAGCGCTAAGATTCTTTGTGAATACGGGCCCAGAAATTGGCCCCCTAGCTGTTGATCAGCACCCACTGCAGCAGGAGGAGGTCGTCTACACTCATGGCCAGCTCCATCTTGCCATCCAGCATATCGATGGGGAACTCAGTTAGCAGTTCATCAAGGTTGAGGGGTGCAGAGCTGAAGGTGTGAGGGATCGCTGTGCACTGGCGGTGAGACTTTAGCATCGTGCTGCTGCTGCAGCAGGAGGAGGTCGTCTACACTCATGGCCAGCTCCATCTTGCCATCCAGCATATCGATGGGGAACTCAGTTAGCAGTTCATCAAGGTTGAGGGGTGCAGAGCTGAAGGTGTGAGGGATCGCTGTGCACTGGCGGTGAGACTTCAGCATCGTGCTGCTGCTGGAAGTACAGAGAGGCTCGTTACAACAGCCTCACCCACACAAGCATGTCTGCCTCAGGACCAAACTACTTTACATAATGACTGCAACTGCCCATTCAGCCCAATCACGCTCCCCATTTTCCATCCAGTCGTTTCATTGCTATGCCACTTTTACCTATGCACTACAATAAGGTCCAGAGGCATTTAGACCGGGAAATTTCAATGAAGGTGTTCAAAGCAGTTCAATACAAGACTCAAGAACATCAACCTGAAGTGGACAGTCAGCAGTGTAAATGAAGAGCATTTGCATCCACAAATAAATACCCTGTTAAATCGTAACAGTGTCAAAACTTATGGAACTCAGTGCAAATAGCATATATCTCTATTTCGTATGGTTGTGAAAACCCCAAAGCTTTCATTTTCAAAACGTTAAGTGGTGAGCTATGTGGGCGACAACTCTATATAAACCAAAACAGGCAGACACAGGAGTGAGACATATTCAGATAAGTGCCTGCTAACACAGGTCAAGACCACTTTCAGCAGTGCCATACAGCATCCATCGTTTTGATTTTCACTCCAACCCACGCAAATCTCATTATACAGCATTCCAGAGCCTCTTAAGCTGGTATTTAGCAGAACAAAAGGTGATTATTTGAAGCATAAATAAACCATGTCAGGGCAGCGAGTCCCTAGGAACAGGAGAGATCAGCCCTAAGCCCTAATTTTAAGGGTACTGGGGAGTCTGGGCTGCTTTGTGGGAGACTTTACCTTTGCAAAGCAGCAGGAGGGTCTTTGGCAAGAATGTGCAGTGGCTCGGTGCTGGTGGAGCTCTGCTCTGTTGTACTGGTGCTTCTGTTAATGTTCTGTAGCATCATCTCCTGGAAGGTCTTCGCCCTCTCCAACCCAACCAGAGACTCCGTCTTCCCATTCACAGCACCATTCTGCAGCAGACGGACCAAAAGTCACATTTATTCAGCCCTGATCCTGGACATCTACCATACTTCAACTCCACAAGAAAACATCTCAGTCAAGCTAGAGCATGGCTGCGTATGCCTTCTCAAAGAGATCTACAGTCCTTTCAGTTTCCACCCTAACTTTAATTTGAGGTGCCTGATTTGACTAAATAGCTGCATGAGGAGAACTCCAGCAGATGAAGTCAGATTGTCCTGAACAGACTGAAGACCCACAGGACAGTAGATCTCCAAGCACAGGGTTTGGCAGGTTTAAATCAGGCTGACCTCAGGATTGAATATAGAAATAACACACAGCTGCTGCTCACCTCTGTAGTGCTGGGAGTAGCTGGCTTCTCTTTTCTGGCACCAGTATTACGGCCACTGCCTGCTCCTGTAAATATGCACAGTCCCTATGAACAATCAACTGCAGGAAAACCTGAGCAAAAACCTAACACATGGGAATCATGTCCGAGGGCCAGAAATGCAAAGTCCCACTATGCATTTTTTCCACATAATTTCACCAATTAGATCCACCTCCTGGTTATTTAACAAATAGTGGGGAGGACTTATGCAGTCTGTGCCTGGACTTAATGCCTCTGGCTACCACACCTAACTGAAGTACATCAAGGAGCAGCTCATGAGAAACTAACCCCGAGAGGGGAAAGGGCAGAGGACACACAGAGGATGAAGGCTCACCAGTGGCCATGTTCTTGTTGATGCGCAGTATCCTCCTCTTGAACGGAGCAGAGAGAGGAGCTGGCAACTCCTCAGCCTTCACCTCCTGCACCGTGGTCTGCATTCGAGCCGCCTTCTCAACCCGGATCTCGCCGGGGTGCCTGGCAGTCTTCTTGCACGGGACCTCCCACTCCAGAGGCCCCTCTTTCCTCCCCATGAGCTCCTCCTCCTCGTTGTCTCTGGACAGCTTCATCTTTCTCTCTAGCTGGAGCCTTGTCTCCACAAGGACGGCCCCAGGAGGTGTAGCGCTCGACTTCGTGGGGCTGGGGCCCTTAGTTCCGCACCAGTCGGCCTCGTGTAATTGGGCCTGTGCCAGGGACCTGGCCGCCTTCCCCTTTCGAATCTCATCCAGAGATTTGCTTCGGATCTCAACCTGCACCTCCTGCCGTGCTGGTGCTGAGAAATCCTCAGAGGGCTCAGTCTCGCATTCCCAAAGACATTCTTGCAACTAACCACAGCCATATTGCATCAGCCTTTATCGCCAAGACAAGACCCTTTGGGTCTAACAGACACTGTGTATTATTCCATTTAATGCATGTGCAGGTGAGACTACATCATCACCAACAAAAATGTAATGCACTATGCCGTTAATTTTAGACTGTATTACCCAGTGCCAGCACACACAAATGTATACCCAGCTGCATATTGACCAAATGCTAAGACTTTTCTAGAATGCACACATCCAATCAAGTGTCTAACTTGGGTGAGGGTAAAGCGCAGGGGCTTTACAAAAGACCTTCCTTTCTCCTGATACTCGCTGAAGCCTTTGTTGCACTGCCTTGTGTAAGACATCCATCCAGAGCCCTGGTACGGCCAGGCAGCAGTCTTACCTAAATGAGGTTAGCAAGTGTTTGCATGGCTCCTCAATTCACCACCATTTCATTCTTACTACGTCACAGAGGAACAGGGTTTCGGAGTCCCCAAACAACAAACACAGAAAGTTAAACACAAACACGCAAAACTGAAGAACAGAGGGCAAGCCCCTTCTTCACCCTCTGATGGAAACCGATGGTAAAATGACTTGCAGTTAGTTAGAGGGGATGACATACAACTCTTCGTGCTAATGCTGCTCATTTGCACTACTTTTTGTGAAGAATATTTCCATAGCAACATTTTACCTTTGTTATTTTTATAAAAGAAGTAAGATATTTAATTTATTGTAGGGCTGAACTATTAATCGCAATCGCTAATACATTTCAAAAGCTGCAATAACTGGTCAAGCGTGGTTACCACAGAGGAAATATATTAGAACTGGAGAGAGCGAGGAAGTACCACCCCTATTACTTTTAATAGGAGAAGCTAGGCTAGCTACCTAAGCCCAGGAAGTACGGAATTGAACGACGCCAGCTATAAGAATGGCGTTCCATGGGTGCTTAGCTCCGGGACCATTTCATGAAATTGTCAGTCTACTTACACAGCACAAATGGCCAAGAAAGTGTGTCGGCTATGCGGATTGGCGAATGTTTTCGAGGGGAAATGACGAGCAACGCTGTTTATCCAGAAGGTGCACGCACTTTTCACTCTTTTCGTACGAAACACGTGCACGAGCTGTCATCAAGCTCTTACTGTCAGTTCTTATTTTACAGGCCCTCTTGAAAACATTGAACAGTTGCGTCAGACAAAGACAAAATAATGAAGGATTACAGAATACATTTTATTTCGTTTTCGAACTATTTGGCAAGAATAAAATGCACACTTTTCTATTGGTGGCCACAAACTTTTCCGCACTGTGAAACGCGGAAGCAGGGGCCGATTGCACAAAAGTCGGATCCTGAGATCCTGGATCTACGCCAAAGCGAGGATTGCCATATCCCATGCAGCGCGTTGCTGGCTTTATTGATTGCACAAAGCCAACAGCCGCTGGAGGAGGATAGGCTAATAAGTGAAGCCAGGTGCCGCATCCTACTGTGTGCGCGCACACGCCTACTTGAAATTGACCCTGAGATCGATCACAGAATCGACAATTCAGAGAGCAGCAGTCTTCAAAATAGTTTGCAAAATATCTCCGTGCACTTATGTGGGCTGTAGAGCGTTCTCAAGAAAATCTCTGCAGACGCGTGACGAGACCAAATCTAAAGTATCCACCGAACTCGTTCGGGGGATAAAATTAGTATTCTCCAAGGTAGCGATAACGTGAACATATATATGCAGGTCAATAACGTCACATAACGCAACAGAGGGTATGCGCAAAATGAGCTGGCATGTCATTTTCCCCCCGACACCTCTTTGTCACATGTCCACATGATGGGCAGAAACCCCATTTAAAAAAAAAAACTCCACAAGACGTTTAAAATCTGTTTTCTGACCCTATTAAAACAACTTTGAATTATTGAAATATTTTCAGAGTGGCACAGAGATTTGTTCTTTTTTATGTACAACCTAAATCCAAAATAGCTGGGACAAAGTGTAAATTGTGAAAGAAATCAAAATGCAATGACTTTCAAATCACACCAGCCAGTATTTTATTCACAATAAAGCGGGATTTACATTTGAACGTACGGGCGTCTACGTGCAACTTACGTGCGAAATTTGGGAAAAATGACTGCGTGCTCGACGTGGCGAGTACGTGACACGTGCGTGTTTTTTGAAGTCACCCATAAGAAACCTACTTGAGTACTAGTCTTAAAGTAGCTCACATTAAATGTACTCAAGTACAAAAAGTATCTTGTGAGTAAAATGTACCTAAGTATCCAAAGTGCAAGTACACCTAGAAAGCATTTTTCATAGTACGCATATAAAGAAACAAAACAACCACACATTGTTCTCTTCTTGTTCTCTTTAATCAACTTGCAGGTGAATGAAAGATGCAGTATTCAAAAAACAAATAGGCAGCTTGTGCTTTATACTTCATCTTCTTTGAGTTTACCCGCAGTTTACAAAACCACTAGAATTGACAATAATTAACAGTAGAATGACATATTAACAATACCATGTCGAACTGTTGCTTCAGAAAACTGATTTTTCATAACTACTAATTGGAATACCATTGGCTCACTGTAGCTGAGGTGGTTGCTAGAGAGGGCAACGATTTTTTTTTCTGTTGCAGGAGAGAATTTTTTTTTTTTGAACTGCTGGATAGATACTGTGGGCAAGAGTATTGAGCAGTTTGCACATCAGGCTTAGCTGAGGAGTTTAATTCAGGCAACTCCTGAAAAACAGGGATCGGAGTGAACTCGTCCATAACATTCCAAACGTGTTTGAGCTGCTTGCTTGTCAATATTCAATAATTGATGCTGGTGTCCCATCTTGTGACAGAATATTGTAACTGCGTGCATAAATTTGCAGCTCCATGTCTGCTGGCGGGCACATCTGCTCAAAGCGCTGTTATGATACCGTGCCGAGCACCGTTGTTCCTCTCGAGCACGCCAAATCCAGATAATCCTGAAAGATTTATTACATTAACATTTCAATTTGTGACGAGTAACAAACTGGCCACTGTCAAAGTAACGAAGTAAAAGAATACTTTTTTCTCTTTTAAATATAGTAGAGTAAAATTAAAAGTCGTGGTTAAAAAAAAAAAAAAACTCTGGTAAAGTACAAATCCTCAAAAAAAAAAAACTACTTATGTACTGTAACGAAGCACATGTACTTCGTCATTATACACCCCTGGTGTTGAATCGACTCCCCCAACGGGAATTCTCCTTTCGCTCCGCAATGTAAAGCCCCTCTCCTTTGATTGGCTGTGGGACGAAAGCCGGTCTCCTCTGATCGGCTGTGGAATTAGTCGATCTCAGATCAGCACCCGCCTTTGTTTCTATAGACTGAATGCGCAGATAGTTTCGCACCAAATGTCACAGTGCTGAGGGGCGCGATTTGCGACTTGTAGGAAACAGAATCTGTGGCTTGTAGGAAACAGAATCTGTGACTCGTGGGGAAGATTCGAGCAGTTGTAGTTATCGATTTGTATTTGTGTTTTAAAAGAACACAAATATTTTCTTGATAAATTATTTCACATACATTGAACTTCCATTGCACAAATTCACATTCAGATTTACACATATTCAAATTTTGTCCACAACTTCACATTGCTTAATACAGGTGCACAAATATGTTTTGCACATATACTGCAACAATAGGAGTAAAAATGTGAGCATGTCAGTTTTTTAATCTGTGACTTGTAAAATAGGATTTGTGCACCTGTAATTAAGAATTTGTGAATGTGTAAGTGTTGTGTTGTATCTGTGCAGAGAAAAAAAATCTACAAGTACACAACTCATAGAGTATGTGACCTCAAATTTACTGATACACATACAAATCGCTGTACACAACTACAAATCCCACTGTTACAGGCGCTCAAACCTTTTTCACCAATAATACCTTCATAGGTTGGTGCTGGAGCAAAAGCACATATTCAAAGGGAAATTTGGCTCGGGGGTTAACTGCAAGTCCAAGCGGGAATTGGGATGCGTGCGATAATATCAGCCTTCAGATCAATGCTGCATTCCCCGGTGTCGCCCCGGACGGCGAGAAGAGGTGGTATGGACTGCAACCGCAGATGCTTTGTGAATGACGCTTAGTAAAAATAATTAGGAGTCCTATATTTACGACTGACACGCCCATTTTTTTTAGGAGTTTCTCCTAAATCCGGCAGTTAGGACCTACTTTTAGCGCTAAGATTCTTTGTGAATACGGGCCCAGAAATTGGCCCTCTAGCTGTTGATCAGCACCCACTGCAGCAGGAGGAGGTCGTCTACACTCATGGCCAGCTCCATCTTGCCATCCAGCATATCGATGGGGAACTCAGTTAGCAGTTCATCAAGGTTGAGGGGTGCAGAGCTGAAGGTGTGAGGGATCGCTGTGCACTGGCGGTGAGACTTTAGCATCGTGCTGCTGCTGCAGCAGGAGGAGGTCGTCTACACTCATGGCCAGCTCCATCTTGCCATCCAGCATATCGATGGGGAACTCAGTTAGCAGTTCATCAAGGTTGAGGGGTGCAGAGCTGAAGGTGTGAGGGATCGCTGTGCACTGGCGGTGAGACTTCAGCATCGTGCTGCTGCTGGAAGTACAGAGAGGCTCGTTACAACAGCCTCACCCACACAAGCATGTCTGCCTCAGGACCAAACTACTTTACATAATGACTGCAACTGCCCATTCAGCCCAATCACGCTCCCCATTTTCCATCCAGTCGTTTCATTGCTATGCCACTTTTACCTATGCACTACAATAAGGTCCAGAGGCATTTAGACCGGGAAATTTCAATGAAGGTGTTCAAAGCAGTTCAATACAAGACTCAAGAACATCAACCTGAAGTGGACAGTCAGCAGTGTAAATGAAGAGCATTTGCATCCACAAATAAATACCCTGTTAAATCGTAACAGTGTCAAAACTTATGGAACTCAGTGCAAATAGCATATATCTCTATTTCGTATGGTTGTGAAAACCCCAAAGCTTTCATTTTCAAAACGTTAAGTGGTGAGCTATGTGGGCGACAACTCTATATAAACCAAAACAGGCAGACACAGGAGTGAGACATATTCAGATAAGTGCCTGCTAACACAGGTCAAGACCACTTTCAGCAGTGCCATACAGCATCCATCGTTTTGATTTTCACTCCAACCCACGCAAATCTCATTATACAGCATTCCAGAGCCTCTTAAGCTGGTATTTAGCAGAACAAAAGGTGATGATTTGAAGCATAAATAAACCATGTCAGGGCAGCGAGTCCCTAGGAACAGGAGAGATCAGCCCTAAGCCCTAATTTTAAGGGTACTGGGGAGTCTGGGCTGCTTTGTGGGAGACTTTACCTTTGCAAAGCAGCAGGAGGGTCTTTGGCAAGAATGTGCAGTGGCTCGGTGCTGGTGGAGCTCTGCTCTGTTGTACTGGTGCTTCTGTTAATGTTCTGTAGCATCATCTCCTGGAAGGTCTTCGCCCTCTCCAACCCAACCAGAGACTCCGTCTTCCCATTCACAGCACCATTCTGCAGCAGACGGACCAAAAGTCACATTTATTCAGCCCTGATCCTGGACATCTACCATACTTCAACTCCACAAGAAAACATCTCAGTCAAGCTAGAGCATGGCTGCGTATGCCTTCTCAAAGAGATCTACAGTCCTTTCAGTTTCCACCCTAACTTTAATTTGAGGTGCCTGATTTGACTAAATAGCTGCATGAGGAGAACTCCAGCAGATGAAGTCAGATTGTCCTGAACAGACTGAAGACCCACAGGACAGTAGATCTCCAAGCACAGGGTTTGGCAGGTTTAAATCAGGCTGACCTCAGGATTGAATATAGAAATAACACACAGCTGCTGCTCACCTCTGTAGTGCTGGGAGTAGCTGGCTTCTCTTTTCTGGCACCAGTATTACGGCCACTGCCTGCTCCTGTAAATATGCACAGTCCCTATGAACAATCAACTGCAGGAAAACCTGAGCAAAAACCTAACACATGGGAATCATGTCCGAGGGCCAGAAATGCAAAGTCCCACTATGCATTTTTTCCACATAATTTCACCAATTAGATCCACCTCCTGGTTATTTAACAAATAGTGGGGAGGACTTATGCAGTCTGTGCCTGGACTTAATGCCTCTGGCTACCACACCTAACTGAAGTACATCAAGGAGCAGCTCATGAGAAACTAACCCCGAGAGGGGAAAGGGCAGAGGACACACAGAGGATGAAGGCTCACCAGTGGCCATGTTCTTGTTGATGCGCAGTATCCTCCTCTTGAACGGAGCAGAGAGAGGAGCTGGCAACTCCTCAGCCTTCACCTCCTGCACCGTGGTCTGCATTCGAGCCGCCTTCTCAACCCGGATCTCGCCGGGGTGCCTGGCAGTCTTCTTGCACGGGACCTCCCACTCCAGAGGCCCCTCTTTCCTCCCCATGAGCTCCTCCTCCTCGTTGTCTCTGGACAGCTTCATCTTTCTCTCTAGCTGGAGCCTTGTCTCCACAAGGACGGCCCCAGGAGGTGTAGCGCTCGACTTCGTGGGGCTGGGGCCCTTAGTTCCGCACCAGTCGGCCTCGTGTAATTGGGCCTGTGCCAGGGACCTGGCCGCCTTCCCCTTTCGAATCTCATCCAGAGATTTGCTTCGGATCTCAACCTGCACCTCCTGCCGTGCTGGTGCTGAGAAATCCTCAGAGGGCTCAGTCTCGCATTCCCAAAGACATTCTTGCAACTAACCACAGCCATATTGCATCAGCCTTTATCGCCAAGACAAGACCCTTTGGGTCTAACAGACACTGTGTATTATTCCATTTAATGCATGTGCAGGTGAGACTACATCATCACCAACAAAAATGTAATGCACTATGCCGTTAATTTTAGACTGTATTACCCAGTGCCAGCACACACAAATGTATACCCAGCTGCATATTGACCAAATGCTAAGACTTTTCTAGAATGCACACATCCAATCAAGTGTCTAACTTGGGTGAGGGTAAAGCGCAGGGGCTTTACAAAAGACCTTCCTTTCTCCTGATACTCGCTGAAGCCTTTGTTGCACTGCCTTGTGTAAGACATCCATCCAGAGCCCTGGTACGGCCAGGCAGCAGTCTTACCTAAATGAGGTTAGCAAGTGTTTGCATGGCTCCTCAATTCACCACCATTTCATTCTTACTACGTCACAGAGGAACAGGGTTTCGGAGTCCCCAAACAACAAACACAGAAAGTTAAACACAAACACGCAAAACTGAAGAACAGAGGGCAAGCCCCTTCTTCACCCTCTGATGGAAACCGATGGTAAAATGACTTGCAGTTAGTTAGAGGTGATGACATACAACTCTTCGTGCTAATGCTGCTCATTTGCACTACTTTTTGTGAAGAATATTTCCATAGCAACATTTTACCTTTGTTATTTTTATAAAAGAAGTAAGATATTTAATTTATTGTAGGGCTGAACTATTAATCGCAATCGCTAATACATTTCAAAAGCTGCAATAACTGGTCAAGCGTGGTTACCACAGAGGAAATATATTAGAACTGGAGAGAGCGAGGAAGTACCACCCCTATTACTTTTAATAGGAGAAGCTAGGCTAGCTACCTAAGCCCAGGAAGTACGGAATTGAACGACGCCAGCTATAAGAATGGCGTTCCATGGGTGCTTAGCTCCGGGACCATTTCATGAAATTGTCAGTCTACTGACACAGCACAAATGGCCAAGAAAGTGTGTCGGCTATGCGGATTGGCGAATGTTTTCGAGGGGAAATGACGAGCAACGCTGTTTATCCAGAAGGTGCACGCACTTTTCACTCTTTTCGTACGAAACACGTGCACGAGCTGTCATCAAGCTCTTACTGTCAGTTCTTATTTTACAGGCCCTCTTGAAAACATTGAACAGTTGCGTCAGACAAAGACAAAATAATGAAGGATTACAGAATACATTTTATTTCGTTTTCGAACTATTTGGCAAGAATAAAATGCACACTTTTCTATTGGTGGCCACAAACTTTTCCGCACTGTGAAACGCGGAAGCAGGGGCCGATTGCACAAAAGTCGGATCCTGAGACCCTGGATCTACGCCAAAGCGAGGATTGCCATATCCCATGCAGCGCGTTGCTGGCTTAATTGATTGCACAAAGCCAACAGCCGCTGGAGGAGGATAGGCTAATAAGTGAAGCCAGGTGCCGCATCCTACTGTGTGCGCGCACACGCCTACTTGAAATTGACCCTGAGATCGATCACAGAATCGACAATTCAGAGAGCAGCAGTCTTCAAAATAGTTTGCAAAATATCTCCGTGCACTTATGTGGGCTGTAGAGCGTTCTCAAGAAAATCTCTGCAGACGCGTGACGAGACCAAATCTAAAGTATCCACCGAACTCGTTCGGGGGATAAAATTAGTATTCTCCAAGGAAGCGATAACGTGAACATATATATGCAGGTCAATAACGTCACATAACGCAACAGAGGGTATGCGCAAAATGAGCTGGCACGTCATTTTCCCCCCGACACCTCTTTGTCACATGTCCACATGATGGGCAGAAACCCCATTTTTAAAAAAAACTCCACAAGACGTTTAAAATCTGTTTTCTGACCCTATTAAAACAACTTTGAATTATTGAAATATTTTCAGAGTGGCACAGAGATTTGTTCTTTTTTATGTACAACCTAAATCCAAAATAGCTGGGACAAAGTGTAAATTGTGAAAGAAATCAAAATGCAATGACTTTCAAATCACACCAGCCAGTATTTTATTCACAATAAAGCGGGATTTACATTTGAACGTACGGGCGTCTACGTGCAACTTACGTGCGAAATTTGGGAAAAATGACTGCGTGCTCGACGTGGCGAGTACGTGACACGTGCGTGTTTTTTGAAGTCACCCATAAGAAACCTACTTGAGTACTAGTCTTAAAGTAGCTCACATTAAATGTACTCAAGTACAAAAAGTATCTTGTGAGTAAAATATACCTAGGTATCCAAAGTGCAAGTACACCTAGAAAGCATTTTTCATAGTACGCATATAAAGAAACAAAACAACCACACATTGTTCTCTTCTTGTTCTCTTTAATCAACTTGCAGGTGAATGAAAGATGCAGTATTCAAAAAACAAATAGGCAGCTTGTGCTTTATACTTCATCTTCTTTGAGTTTACCCGCAGTTTACAAAACCACTAGAATTGACAATAATTAACAGTAGAATGACATATTAACAATACCATGTCGAACTGTTGCTTCAGAAAACTGATTTTTCATAACTACTAATTGGAATACCATTGGCTCACTGTAGCTGAGGTGGTTGCTAGAGAGGGCAACGATTTTTTTTTCTGTTGCAGGAGAGAATTTTTTTTTTTTTTTTGAACTGCTGGATAGATACTGTGGGCAAGAGTATTGAGCAGTTTGCACATCAGGCTTAGCTGAGGAGTTTAATTCAGGCAACTCCTGAAAAACAGGGATCGGAGTGAACTCGTCCATAACATTCCAAACGTGTTTGAGCTGCTTGCTTGTCAATATTCAATAATTGATGCTGGTGTCCCATCTTGTGACAGAATATTGTAACTGCGTGCATAAATTTGCAGCTCCATGTCTGCTGGCGGGCACATGTGCTCAAAGCGCTGTTATGATACCGTGCCGAGCACCGTTGTTCCTCTCGAGCACGCCAAATCCAGATAATCCTGAAAGATTTATTACATTAACATTTCAATTTGTGACGAGTAACAAACTGGCCACTGTCAAAGTAACGAAGTAAAAGAATACTTTTTTCTCTTTTAAATATAGTAGAGTAAAATTAAAAGTCCTGGTTAAAAAAAAAAAAAAAACTCTGGTAAAGTACAAATCCTCAAAAAAAAAACTACTTATGTACTGTAACGAAGCACATGTACTTCGTCATTATACACCCCTGGTGTTGAATCGACTCCCCCAACGGGAATTCTCCTTTCGCTCCGCAATGTAAAGCCCCTCTCCTTTGATTGGCTGTGGGACGAAAGCCGGTCTCCTCTGATCGGCTGTGGAATTAGTCGATCTCAGATCAGCACCCGCCTTTGTTTCTATAGACTGAATGCGCAGATAGTTTCGCACCAAATGTCACAGTGCTGAGGGGCGCGATTTGCGACTTGTAGGAAACAGAATCTGTGGCTTGTAGGAAACAGAATCTGTGACTCGTGGGGAAGATTCGAGCAGTTGTAGTTATCGATTTGTATTTGTGTTTTAAAAGAACACAAATATTTTCTTGATAAATTATTTCACATACATTGAACTTCCATTGCACAAATTCACATTCAGATTTACACATATTCAAATTTTGTCCACAACTTCACATTTCTTAATACAGGTGCACAAATATGTTTTGCACATATACTGCAACAATAGGAGTAAAAATGTGAGCATGTCAGTTTTTTAATCTGTGACTTGTAAAATAGGATTTGTGCACCTGTAATTAAGAATTTGTGAATGTGTAAGTGTTGTGTTGTATCTGTGCAGAGAAAAAAAATCTACAAGTACACAACTCATAGAGTATGTGACCTCAAATTTACTGATACACATACAAATCGCTGTACACAACTACAAATCCCACTGTTACAGGCGCTCAAACCTTTTTCACCAATAATACCTTCATAGGTTGGTGCTGGAGCAAAAGCACATATTCAAAGGGAAATTTGGCTCGGGGGTTAACTGCAAGTCCAAGCGGGAATTTGGATGCGTGCGATAATATCAGCCTTCAGATCAATGCTGCATTCCCCGGTGTCGCCCCGGACGGCGAGAAGAGGTGGTATGGACTGCAACCGCAGATGCTTTGTGAATGACGCTTAGTAAAAATAATTAGGAGTCCTATATTTACGACTGACACGCCCATTTTTTTTAGGAGTTTCTCCTAAATCCGGCAGTTAGGACCTACTTTTAGCGCTAAGATTCTTTGTGAATACGGGCCCAGAAATTGGCCCCCTAGCTGTTGATCAGCACCCACTGCAGCAGGAGGAGGTCGTCTACACTCATGGCCAGCTCCATCTTGCCATCCAGCATATCGATGGGGAACTCAGTTAGCAGTTCATCAAGGTTGAGGGGTGCAGAGCTGAAGGTGTGAGGGATCGCTGTGCACTGGCGGTGAGACTTTAGCATCGTGCTGCTGCTGCAGCAGGAGGAGGTCGTCTACACTCATGGCCAGCTCCATCTTGCCATCCAGCATATCGATGGGGAACTCAGTTAGCAGTTCATCAAGGTTGAGGGGTGCAGAGCTGAAGGTGTGAGGGATCGCTGTGCACTGGCGGTGAGACTTCAGCATCGTGCTGCTGCTGGAAGTACAGAGAGGCTCGTTACAACAGCCTCACCCACACAAGCATGTCTGCCTCAGGACCAAACTACTTTACATAATGACTGCAACTGCCCATTCAGCCCAATCACGCTCCCCATTTTCCATCCAGTCGTTTCATTGCTATGCCACTTTTACCTATGCACTACAATAAGGTCCAGAGGCATTTAGACCGGGAAATTTCAATGAAGGTGTTCAAAGCAGTTCAATACAAGACTCAAGAACATCAACCTGAAGTGGACAGTCAGCAGTGTAAATGAAGAGCATTTGCATCCACAAATAAATACCCTGTTAAATCGTAACAGTGTCAAAACTTATGGAACTCAGTGCAAATAGCATATATCTCTATTTCGTATGGTTGTGAAAACCCCAAAGCTTTCATTTTCAAAACGTTAAGTGGTGAGCTATGTGGGCGACAACTCTATATAAACCAAAACAGGCAGACACAGGAGTGAGACATATTCAGATAAGTGCCTGCTAACACAGGTCAAGACCACTTTCAGCAGTGCCATACAGCATCCATCGTTTTGATTTTCACTCCAACCCACGCAAATCTCATTATACAGCATTCCAGAGCCTCTTAAGCTGGTATTTAGCAGAACAAAAGGTGATGATTTGAAGCATAAATAAACCATGTCAGGGCAGCGAGTCCCTAGGAACAGGAGAGATCAGCCCTAAGCCCTAATTTTAAGGGTACTGGGGAGTCTGGGCTGCTTTGTGGGAGACTTTACCTTTGCAAAGCAGCAGGAGGGTCTTTGGCAAGAATGTGCAGTGGCTCGGTGCTGGTGGAGCTCTGCTCTGTTGTACTGGTGCTTCTGTTAATGTTCTGTAGCATCATCTCCTGGAAGGTCTTCGCCCTCTCCAACCCAACCAGAGACTCCGTCTTCCCATTCACAGCACCATTCTGCAGCAGACGGACCAAAAGTCACATTTATTCAGCCCTGATCCTGGACATCTACCATACTTCAACTCCACAAGAAAACATCTCAGTCAAGCTAGAGCATGGCTGCGTATGCCTTCTCAAAGAGATCTACAGTCCTTTCAGTTTCCACCCTAACTTTAATTTGAGGTGCCTGATTTGACTAAATAGCTGCATGAGGAGAACTCCAGCAGATGAAGTCAGATTGTCCTGAACAGACTGAAGACCCACAAGACAGTAGATCTCCAAGCACAGGGTTTGGCAGGTTTAAATCAGGCTGACCTCAGGATTGAATATAGAAATAACACACAGCTGCTGCTCACCTCTGTAGTGCTGGGAGTAGCTGGCTTCTCTTTTCTGGCACCAGTATTACGGCCACTGCCTGCTCCTGTAAATATGCACAGTCCCTATGAACAATCAACTGCAGGAAAACCTGAGCAAAAACCTAACACATGGGAATCATGTCCGAGGGCCAGAAATGCAAAGTCCCACTATGCATTTTTTCCACATAATTTCACCAATTAGATCCACCTCCTGGTTATTTAACAAATAGTGGGGAGGACTTATGCAGTCTGTGCCTGGACTTAATGCCTCTGGCTACCACACCTAACTGAAGTACATCAAGGAGCAGCTCATGAGAAACTAACCCCGAGAGGGGAAAGGGCAGAGGACACACAGAGGATGAAGGCTCACCAGTGGCCATGTTCTTGTTGATGCGCAGTATCCTCCTCTTGAACGGAGCAGAGAGAGGAGCTGGCAACTCCTCAGCCTTCACCTCCTGCACCGTGGTCTGCATTCGAGCCGCCTTCTCAACCCGGATCTCGCCGGGGTGCCTGGCAGTCTTCTTGCACGGGACCTCCCACTCCAGAGGCCCCTCTTTCCTCCCCATGAGCTCCTCCTCCTCGTTGTCTCTGGACAGCTTCATCTTTCTCTCTAGCTGGAGCCTTGTCTCCACAAGGACGGCCCCAGGAGGTGTTGCGCTCGACTTCGTGGGGCTGGGGCCCTTAGTTCCGCACCAGTCGGCCTCGTGTAATTGGGCCTGTGCCAGGGACCTGGCCGCCTTCCCCTTTCGAATCTCATCCAGAGATTTGCTTCGGATCTCAACCTGCACCTCCTGCCGTGCTGGTGCTGAGAAATCCTCAGAGGGCTCAGTCTCGCATTCCCAAAGACATTCTTGCAACTAACCACAGCCATATTGCATCAGCCTTTATCGCCAAGACAAGACCCTTTGGGTCTAACAGACACTGTGTATTATTCCATTTAATGCATGTGCAGGTGAGACTACATCATCACCAACAAAAATGTAATGCACTATGCCGTTAATTTTAGACTGTATTACCCAGTGCCAGCACACACAAATGTATACCCAGCTGCATATTGACCAAATGCTAAGACTTTTCTAGAATGCACACATCCAATCAAGTGTCTAACTTGGGTGAGGGTAAAGCGCAGGGGCTTTACAAAAGACCTTCCTTTCTCCTGATACTCGCTGAAGCCTTTGTTGCACTGCCTTGTGTAAGACATCCATCCAGAGCCCTGGTACGGCCAGGCAGCAGTCTTACCTAAATGAGGTTAGCAAGTGTTTGCATGGCTCCTCAATTCACCACCATTTCATTCTTACTACGTCACAGAGGAACAGGGTTTCGGAGTCCCCAAACAACAAACACAGAAAGTTAAACACAAACACGCAAAACTGAAGAACAGAGGGCAAGCCCCTTCTTCACCCTCTGATGGAAACCGATGGTAAAATGACTTGCAGTTAGTTAGAGGTGATGACATACAACTCTTCGTGCTAATGCTGCTCATTTGCACTACTTTTTGTGAAGAATATTTCCATAGCAACATTTTACCTTTGTTATTTTTATAAAAGAAGTAAGATATTTAATTTATTGTAGGGCTGAACTATTAATCGCAATCGCTAATACATTTCAAAAGCTGCAATAACTGGTCAAGCGTGGTTACCACAGAGGAAATATATTAGAACTGGAGAGAGCGAGGAAGTACCACCCCTATTACTTTTAATAGGAGAAGCTAGGCTAGCTACCTAAGCCCAGGAAGTACGGAATTGAACGACGCCAGCTATAAGAATGGCGTTCCATGGGTGCTTAGCTCCGGGACCATTTCATGAAATTGTCAGTCTACTTACACAGCACAAATGGCCAAGAAAGTGTGTCGGCTATGCGGATTGGCGAATGTTTTCGAGGGGAAATGACGAGCAACGCTGTTTATCCAGAAGGTGCACGCACTTTTCACTCTTTTCGTACGAAACACGTGCACGAGCTGTCATCAAGCTCTTACTGTCAGTTCTTATTTTACAGGCCCTCTTGAAAACATTGAACAGTTGCGTCAGACAAAGACAAAATAATGAAGGATTACAGAATACATTTTATTTCGTTTTCGAACTATTTGGCAAGAATAAAATGCACACTTTTCTATTGGTGGCCACAAACTTTTCCGCACTGTGAAACGCGGAAGCAGGGGCCGATTGCACAAAAGTCGGATCCTGAGATATTGGATCTACGCCAAAGCGAGGATTGCCATATCCCATGCAGCGCGTTGCTGGCTTAATTGATTGCACAAAGCCAACAGCCGCTGGAGGAGGATAGGCTAATAAGTGAAGCCAGGTGCCGCATCCTACTGTGTGCGCGCACACGCCTACTTGAAATTGACCCTGAGATCGATCACAGAATCGACAATTCAGAGAGCAGCAGTCTTCAAAATAGTTTGCAAAATATCTCCGTGCACTTATGTGGGCTGTAGAGCGTTCTCAAGAAAATCTCTGCAGACGCGTGACGGGACCAAATCTAAAGTATCCACCGAACTCGTTCGGGGGATAAAATTAGTATTCTCCAAGGTAGCGATAACGTGAACATATATATGCAGGTCAATAACGTCACATAACGCAACAGAGGGTATGCGCAAAATGAGCTGGCACGTCATTTTCCCCCCGACACCTCTTTGTCACATGTCCACATGATGGGCAGAAACCCAATTTTAAAAAAAAAACTCCACAAGACGTTTAAAATCTGTTTTCTGACCCTATTAAAACAACTTTGAATTATTGAAATATTTTCAGAGTGGCACAGAGATTTGTTCTTTTTTATGTACAACCTAAATCCAAAATAGCTGGGACAAAGTGTAAATTGTGAAAGAAATCAAAATGCAATGACTTTCAAATCACACCAGCCAGTATTTTATTCACAATAAAGCGGGATTTACATTTGAACGTACGGGCGTCTACGTGCAACTTACGTGCGAAATTTGGGAAAAATGACTGCGTGCTCGACGTGGCGAGTACGTGACACGTGCGTGTTTTTTGAAGTCACCCATAAGAAACCTACTTGAGTACTAGTCTTAAAGTAGCTCACATTAAATGTACTCAAGTACAAAAAGTATCTTGTGAGTAAAATATACCTAAGTATCCAAAGTGCAAGTACACCTAGAAAGCATTTTTCATAGTACGCATATAAAGAAACAAAACAACCACACATTGTTCTCTTCTTGTTCTCTTTAATCAACTTGCAGGTGAATGAAAGATGCAGTATTCAAAAAACAAATAGGCAGCTTGTGCTTTATACTTCATCTTCTTTGAGTTTACCCGCAGTTTACAAAACCACTAGAATTGACAATAATTAACAGTAGAATGACATATTAACAATACCATGTCGAACTGTTGCTTCAGAAAACTGATTTTTCATAACTACTAATTGGAATACCATTGGCTCACTGTAGCTGAGGTGGTTGCTAGAGAGGGCAACGATTTTTTTTTCTGTTGCAGGAGAGAATTTTTTATTTTTTTGAACTGCTGGATAGATACTGTGGGCAAGAGTATTGAGCAGTTTGCACATCAGGCTTAGCTGAGGAGTTTAATTCAGGCAACTCCTGAAAAACAGGGATCGGAGTGAACTCGTCCATAACATTCCAAACGTGTTTGAGCTGCTTGCTTGTCAATATTCAATAATTGATGCTGGTGTCCCATCTTGTGACAGAATATTGTAACTGCGTGCATAAATTTGCAGCTCCATGCCTGCTGGCGGGCACATCTGCTCAAAGCGCTGTTATGATACCGTGCCGAGCACCGTTGTTCCTCTCGAGCACGCCAAATCCAGATAATCCTGAAAGATTTATTACATTAACATTTCAATTTGTGACGAGTAACAAACTGGCCACTGTCAAAGTAACGAAGTAAAAGAATACTTTTTTCTCTTTTAAATATAGTAGAGTAAAATTAAAAGTCCTGGTTAAAAAAAAAAAAAAAACTCTGGTAAAGTACAAATCCTCAAAAAAAAAACTACTTATGTACTGTAACGAAGCACATGTACTTCGTCATTATACACCCCTGGTGTTGAATCGACTCCCCCAACGGGAATTCTCCTTTCGCTCCGCAATGTAAAGCCCCTCTCCTTTGATTGGCTGTGGGACGAAAGCCGGTCTCCTCTGATCGGCTGTGGAATTAGTCGATCTCAGATCAGCACCCGCCTTTGTTTCTATAGACTGAATGCGCAGATAGTTTCGCACCAAATGTCACAGTGCTGAGGGGCGCGATTTGCGACTTGTAGGAAACAGAATCTGTGGCTTGTAGGAAACAGAATCTGTGACTCGTGGGGAAGATTCGAGCAGTTGTAGTTATCGATTTGTATTTGTGTTTTAAAAGAACACAAATATTTTCTTGATAAATTATTTCACATACATTGAACTTCCATTGCACAAATTCACATTCAGATTTACACATATTCAAATTTTGTCCACAACTTCACATTTCTTAATACAGGTGCACAAATATGTTTTGCACATATACTGCAACAATAGGAGTAAAAATGTGAGCATGTCACTTTTTTAATCTGTGACTTGTAAAATAGGATTTGTGCACCTGTAATTAAGAATTTGTGAATGTGTAAGTGTTGTGTTGTATCTGTGCAGAGAAAAAAAATCTACAAGTACACAACTCATAGAGTATGTGACCTCAAATTTACTGATACACATACAAATCGCTGTACACAACTACAAATCCCACTGTTACAGGCGCTCAAACCTTTTTCACCAATAATACCTTCATAGGTTGGTGCTGGAGCAAAAGCACATATTCAAAGGGAAATTTGGCTCGGGGGTTAACTGCAAGTCCAAGCGGGAATTGGGATGCGTGCGATAATATCAGCCTTCAGATCAATGCTGCATTCCCCGGTGTCGCCCCGGACGGCGAGAAGAGGTGGTATGGACTGCAACCGCAGATGCTTTGTGAATGACGCTTAGTAAAAATAATTAGGAGTCCTATATTTACGACTGACACGCCCATTTTTTTTAGGAGTTTCTCCTAAATCCGGCAGTTAGGACCTACTTTTAGCGCTAAGATTCTTTGTGAATACGGGCCCAGAAATTGGCCCCCTAGCTGTTGATCAGCACCCACTGCAGCAGGAGGAGGTCGTCTACACTCATGGCCAGCTCCATCTTGCCATCCAGCATATCGATGGGGAACTCAGTTAGCAGTTCATCAAGGTTGAGGGGTGCAGAGCTGAAGGTGTGAGGGATCGCTGTGCACTGGCGGTGAGACTTTAGCATCGTGCTGCTGCTGCAGCAGGAGGAGGTCGTCTACACTCATGGCCAGCTCCATCTTGCCATCCAGCATATCGATGGGGAACTCAGTTAGCAGTTCATCAAGGTTGAGGGGTGCAGAGCTGAAGGTGTGAGGGATCGCTGTGCACTGGCGGTGAGACTTCAGCATCGTGCTGCTGCTGGAAGTACAGAGAGGCTCGTTACAACAGCCTCACCCACACAAGCATGTCTGCCTCAGGACCAAACTACTTTACATAATGACTGCAACTGCCCATTCAGCCCAATCACGCTCCCCATTTTCCATCCAGTCGTTTCATTGCTATGCCACTTTTACCTATGCACTACAATAAGGTCCAGAGGCATTTAGACCGGGAAATTTCAATGAAGGTGTTCAAAGCAGTTCAATACAAGACTCAAGAACATCAACCTGAAGTGGACAGTCAGCAGTGTAAATGAAGAGCATTTGCATCCACAAATATATACCCTGTTAAATCGTAACAGTGTCAAAACTTATGGAACTCAGTGCAAATAGCATATATCTCTATTTCGTATGGTTGTGAAAACCCCAAAGCTTTCATTTTCAAAACGTTAAGTGGTGAGCTATGTGGGCGACAACTCTATATAAACCAAAACAGGCAGACACAGGAGTGAGACATATTCAGATAAGTGCCTGCTAACACAGGTCAAGACCACTTTCAGCAGTGCCATACAGCATCCATCGTTTTGATTTTCACTCCAACCCACGCAAATCTCATTATACAGCATTCCAGAGCCTCTTAAGCTGGTATTTAGCAGAACAAAAGGTGATGATTTGAAGCATAAATAAACCATGTCAGGGCAGCGAGTCCCTAGGAACAGGAGAGATCAGCCCTAAGCCCTAATTTTAAGGGTACTGGGGAGTCTGGGCTGCTTTGTGGGAGACTTTACCTTTGCAAAGCAGCAGGAGGGTCTTTGGCAAGAATGTGCAGTGGCTCAGTGCTGGTGGAGCTCTGCTCTGTTGTACTGGTGCTTCTGTTAATGTTCTGTAGCATCATCTCCTGGAAGGTCTTCGCCCTCTCCAACCCAACCAGAGACTCCGTCTTCCCATTCACAGCACCATTCTGCAGCAGACGGACCAAAAGTCACATTTATTCAGCCCTGATCCTGGACATCTACCATACTTCAACTCCACAAGAAAACATCTCAGTCAAGCTAGAGCATGGCTGCGTATGCCTTCTCAAAGAGATCTACAGTCCTTTCAGTTTCCACCCTAACTTTAATTTGAGGTGCCTGATTTGACTAAATAGCTGCATGAGGAGAACTCCAGCAGATGAAGTCAGATTGTCCTGAACAGACTGAAGACCCACAGGACAGTAGATCTCCAAGCACAGGGTTTGGCAGGTTTAAATCAGGCTGACCTCAGGATTGAATATAGAAATAACACACAGCTGCTGCTCACCTCTGTAGTGCTGGGAGTAGCTGGCTTCTCTTTTCTGGCACCAGTATTACGGCCACTGCCTGCTCCTGTAAATATGCACAGTCCCTATGAACAATCAACTGCAGGAAAACCTGAGCAAAAACCTAACACATGGGAATCATGTCCGAGGGCCAGAAATGCAAAGTCCCACTATGCATTTTTTCCACATAATTTCACCAATTAGATCCACCTCCTGGTTATTTAACAAATAGTGGGGAGGACTTATGCAGTCTGTGCCTGGACTTAATGCCTCTGGCTACCACACCTAACTGAAGTACATCAAGGAGCAGCTCATGAGAAACTAACCCCGAGAGGGGAAAGGGCAGAGGACACACAGAGGATGAAGGCTCACCAGTGGCCATGTTCTTGTTGATGCGCAGTATCCTCCTCTTGAACGGAGCAGAGAGAGGAGCTGGCAACTCCTCAGCCTTCACCTCCTGCACCGTGGTCTGCATTCGAGCCGCCTTCTCAACCCGGATCTCGCCGGGGTGCCTGGCAGTCTTCTTGCACGGGACCTCCCACTCCAGAGGCCCCTCTTTCCTCCCCATGAGCTCCTCCTCCTCGTTGTCTCTGGACAGCTTCATCTTTCTCTCTAGCTGGAGCCTTGTCTCCACAAGGACGGCCCCAGGAGGTGTAGCGCTCGACTTCGTGGGGCTGGGGCCCTTAGTTCCACACCAGTCGGCCTCGTGTAATTGGGCCTGTGCCAGGGACCTGGCCGCCTTCCCCTTTCGAATCTCATCCAGAGATTTGCTTCGGATCTCAACCTGCACCTCCTGCCGTGCTGGTGCTGAGAAATCCTCAGAGGGCTCAGTCTCGCATTCCCAAAGACATTCTTGCAACTAACCACAGCCATATTGCATCAGCCTTTATCGCCAAGACAAGACCCTTTGGGTCTAACAGACACTGTGTATTATTCCATTTAATGCATGTGCAGGTGAGACTACATCATCACCAACAAAAATGTAATGCACTATGCCGTTAATTTTAGACTGTATTACCCAGTGCCAGCACACACAAATGTATACCCAGCTGCATATTGACCAAATGCTAAGACTTTTCTAGAATGCACACATCCAATCAAGTGTCTAACTTGGGTGAGGGTAAAGCGCAGGGGCTTTACAAAAGACCTTCCTTTCTCCTGATACTCGCTGAAGCCTTTGTTGCACTGCCTTGTGTAAGACATCCATCCAGAGCCCTGGTACGGCCAGGCAGCAGTCTTACCTAAATGAGGTTAGCAAGTGTTTGCATGGCTCCTCAATTCACCACCATTTCATTCTTACTACGTCACAGAGGAACAGGGTTTCGGAGTCCCCAAACAACAAACACAGAAAGTTAAACACAAACACGCAAAACTGAAGAACAGAGGGCAAGCCCCTTCTTCACCCTCTGATGGAAACCGATGGTAAAATGACTTGCAGTTAGTTAGAGGTGATGACATACAACTCTTCGTGCTAATGCTGCTCATTTGCACTACTTTTTGTGAAGAATATTTCCATAGCAACATTTTACCTTTGTTATTTTTATAAAAGAAGTAAGATATTTAATTTATTGTAGGGCTGAACTATTAATCGCAATCGCTAATACATTTCAAAAGCTGCAATAACTGGTCAAGCGTGGTTACCACAGAGGAAATATATTAGAACTGGAGAGAGCGAGGAAGTACCACCCCTATTACTTTTAATAGGAGAAGCTAGGCTAGCTACCTAAGCCCAGGAAGTACGGAATTGAACGACGCCAGCTATAAGAATGGCGTTCCATGGGTGCTTAGCTCCGGGACCATTTCATGAAATTGTCAGTCTACTTACACAGCACAAATGGCCAAGAAAGTGTGTCGGCTATGCGGATTGGCGAATGTTTTCGAGGGGAAATGACGAGCAACGCTGTTTATCCAGAAGGTGCACGCACTTTTCACTCTTTTCGTACGAAACACGTGCACGAGCTGTCATCAAGCTCTTACTGTCAGTTCTTATTTTACAGGCCCTCTTGAAAACATTGAACAGTTGCGTCAGACAAAGACAAAATAATGAAGGATTACAGAATACATTTTATTTCGTTTTCGAACTATTTGGCAAGAATAAAATGCACACTTTTCTATTGGTGGCCACAAACTTTTCCGCACTGTGAAACGCGGAAGCAGGGGCCGATTGCACAAAAGTCGGATCCTGAGATCCTGGATCTACGCCAAAGCGAGGATTGCCATATCCCATGCAGCGCGTTGCTGGCTTTATTGATTGCACAAAGCCAACAGCCGCTGGAGGAGGATAGGCTAATAAGTGAAGCCAGGTGCCGCATCCTACTGTGTGCGCGCACACGCCTACTTGAAATTGACCCTGAGATCGATCACAGAATCGACAATTCAGAGAGCAGCAGTCTTCAAAATAGTTTGCAAAATATCTCCGTGCACTTATGTGGGCTGTAGAGCGTTCTCAAGAAAATCTCTGCAGACGCGTGACGAGACCAAATCTAAAGTATCCACCGAACTCGTTCGGGGGATAAAATTAGTATTCTCCAAGGTAGCGATAACGTGAACATATATATGCAGGTCAATAACGTCACATAACGCAACAGAGGGTATGCGCAAAATGAGCTGGCATGTCATTTTCCCCCCGACACCTCTTTGTCACATGTCCACATGATGGGCAGAAACCCCATTTAAAAAAAAAAACTCCACAAGACGTTTAAAATCTGTTTTCTGACCCTATTAAAACAACTTTGAATTATTGAAATATTTTCAGAGTGGCACAGAGATTTGTTCTTTTTTATGTACAACCTAAATCCAAAATAGCTGGGACAAAGTGTAAATTGTGAAAGAAATCAAAATGCAATGACTTTCAAATCACACCAGCCAGTATTTTATTCACAATAAAGCGGGATTTACATTTGAACGTCCGGGCGTCTACGTGCAACTTACGTGCGAAATTTGGGAAAAATGACTGCGTGCTCGACGTGGCGAGTACGTGACACGTGCGTGTTTTTTGAAGTCACCCATAAGAAACCTACTTGAGTACTAGTCTTAAAGTAGCTCACATTAAATGTACTCAAGTACAAAAAGTATCTTGTGAGTAAAATGTACCTAAGTATCCAAAGTGCAAGTACACCTAGAAAGCATTTTTCATAGTACGCATATAAAGAAACAAAACAACCACACATTGTTCTCTTCTTGTTCTCTTTAATCAACTTGCAGGTGAATGAAAGATGCAGTATTCAAAAAACAAATAGGCAGCTTGTGCTTTATACTTCATCTTCTTTGAGTTTACCCGCAGTTTACAAAACCACTAGAATTGACAATAATTAACAGTAGAATGACATATTAACAATACCATGTCGAACTGTTGCTTCAGAAAACTGATTTTTCATAACTACTAATTGGAATACCATTGGCTCACTGTAGCTGAGGTGGTTGCTAGAGAGGGCAACGATTTTTTTTTCTGTTGCAGGAGAGAATTTTTTTTTTTTGAACTGCTGGATAGATACTGTGGGCAAGAGTATTGAGCAGTTTGCACATCAGGCTTAGCTGAGGAGTTTAATTCAGGCAACTCCTGAAAAACAGGGATCGGAGTGAACTCGTCCATAACATTCCAAACGTGTTTGAGCTGCTTGCTTGTCAATATTCAATAATTGATGCTGGTGTCCCATCTTGTGACAGAATATTGTAACTGCGTGCATAAATTTGCAGCTCCATGTCTGCTGGCGGGCACATCTGCTCAAAGCGCTGTTATGATACCGTGCCGAGCACCGTTGTTCCTCTCGAGCACGCCAAATCCAGATAATCCTGAAAGATTTATTACATTAACATTTCAATTTGTGACGAGTAACAAACTGGCCACTGTCAAAGTAACGAAGTAAAAGAATACTTTTTTCTCTTTTAAATATAGTAGAGTAAAATTAAAAGTCGTGGTTAAAAAAAAAAAAAAACTCTGGTAAAGTACAAATCCTCAAAAAAAAAAAACTACTTATGTACTGTAACGAAGCATATGTACTTCGTCATTATACACCCCTGGTGTTGAATCGACTCCCCCAACGGGAATTCTCCTTTCGCTCCGCAATGTAAAGCCCCTCTCCTTTGATTGGCTGTGGGACGAAAGCCGGTCTCCTCTGATCGGCTGTGGAATTAGTCGATCTCAGATCAGCACCCGCCTTTGTTTCTATAGACTGAATGCGCAGATAGTTTCGCACCAAATGTCACAGTGCTGAGGGGCGCGATTTGCGACTTGTAGGAAACAGAATCTGTGGCTTGTAGGAAACAGAATCTGTGACTCGTGGGGAAGATTCGAGCAGTTGTAGTTATCGATTTGTATTTGTGTTTTAAAAGAACACAAATATTTTCTTGATAAATTATTTCACATACATTGAACTTCCATTGCACAAATTCACATTCAGATTTACACATATTCAAATTTTGTCCACAACTTCACATTGCTTAATACAGGTGCACAAATATGTTTTGCACATATACTGCAACAATAGGAGTAAAAATGTGAGCATGTCAGTTTTTTAATCTGTGACTTGTAAAATAGGATTTGTGCACCTGTAATTAAGAATTTGTGAATGTGTAAGTGTTGTGTTGTATCTGTGCAGAGAAAAAAAATCTACAAGTACACAACTCATAGAGTATGTGACCTCAAATTTACTGATACACATACAAATCGCTGTACACAACTACAAATCCCACTGTTACAGGCGCTCAAACCTTTTTCACCAATAATACCTTCATAGGTTGGTGCTGGAGCAAAAGCACATATTCAAAGGGAAATTTGGCTCGGGGGTTAACTGCAAGTCCAAGCGGGAATTGGGATGCGTGCGATAATATCAGCCTTCAGATCAATGCTGCATTCCCCGGTGTCGCCCCGGACGGCGAGAAGAGGTGGTATGGACTGCAACCGCAGATGCTTTGTGAATGACGCTTAGTAAAAATAATTAGGAGTCCTATATTTACGACTGACACGCCCATTTTTTTTAGGAGTTTCTCCTAAATCCGGCAGTTAGGACCTACTTTTAGCGCTAAGATTCTTTGTGAATACGGGCCCAGAAATTGGCCCCCTAGCTGTTGATCAGCACCCACTGCAGCAGGAGGAGGTCGTCTACACTCATGGCCAGCTCCATCTTGCCATCCAGCATATCGATGGGGAACTCAGTTAGCAGTTCATCAAGGTTGAGGGGTGCAGAGCTGAAGGTGTGAGGGATCGCTGTGCACTGGCGGTGAGACTTTAGCATCGTGCTGCTGCTGCAGCAGGAGGAGGTCGTCTACACTCATGGCCAGCTCCATCTTGCCATCCAGCATATCGATGGGGAACTCGGTTAGCAGTTCATCAAGGTTGAGGGGTGCAGAGCTGAAGGTGTGAGGGATCGCTGTGCACTGGCGGTGAGACTTCAGCATCGTGCTGCTGCTGGAAGTACAGAGAGGCTCGTTACAACAGCCTCACCCACACAAGCATGTCTGCCTCAGGACCAAACTACTTTACATAATGACTGCAACTGCCCATTCAGCCCAATCACGCTCCCCATTTTCCATCCAGTCGTTTCATTGCTATGCCACTTTTACCTATGCACTACAATAAGGTCCAGAGGCATTTAGACCGGGAAATTTCAATGAAGGTGTTCAAAGCAGTTCAATACAAGACTCAAGAACATCAACCTGAAGTGGACAGTCAGCAGTGTAAATGAAGAGCATTTGCATCCACAAATAAATACCCTGTTAAATCGTAACAGTGTCAAAACTTATGGAACTCAGTGCAAATAGCATATATCTCTATTTCGTATGGTTGTGAAAACCCCAAAGCTTTCATTTTCAAAACGTTAAGTGGTGAGCTATGTGGGCGACAACTCTATATAAACCAAAACAGGCAGACACAGGAGTGAGACATATTCAGATAAGTGCCTGCTAACACAGGTCAAGACCACTTTCAGCAGTGCCATACAGCATCCATCGTTTTGATTTTCACTCCAACCCACGCAAATCTCATTATACAGCATTCCAGAGCCTCTTAAGCTGGTATTTAGCAGAACAAAAGGTGATGATTTGAAGCATAAATAAACCATGTCAGGGCAGCGAGTCCCTAGGAACAGGAGAGATCAGCCCTAAGCCCTAATTTTAAGGGTACTGGGGAGTCTGGGCTGCTTTGTGGGAGACTTTACCTTTGCAAAGCAGCAGGAGGGTCTTTGGCAAGAATGTGCAGTGGCTCGGTGCTGGTGGAGCTCTGCTCTGTTGTACTGGTGCTTCTGTTAATGTTCTGTAGCATCATCTCCTGGAAGGTCTTCGCCCTCTCCAACCCAACCAGAGACTCCGTCTTCCCATTCACAGCACCATTCTGCAGCAGACGGACCAAAAGTCACATTTATTCAGCCCTGATCCTGGACATCTACCATACTTCAACTCCACAAGAAAACATCTCAGTCAAGCTAGAGCATGGCTGCGTATGCCTTCTCAAAGAGATCTACAGTCCTTTCAGTTTCCACCCTAACTTTAATTTGAGGTGCCTGATTTGACTAAATAGCTGCATGAGGAGAACTCCAGCAGATGAAGTCAGATTGTCCTGAACAGACTGAAGACCCACAGGACAGTAGATCTCCAAGCACAGGGTTTGGCAGGTTTAAATCAGGCTGACCTCAGGATTGAATATAGAAATAACACACAGCTGCTGCTCACCTCTGTAGTGCTGGGAGTAGCTGGCTTCTCTTTTCTGGCACCAGTATTACGGCCACTGCCTGCTCCTGTAAATATGCACAGTCCCTATGAACAATCAACTGCAGGAAAACCTGAGCAAAAACCTAACACATGGGAATCATGTCCGAGGGCCAGAAATGCAAAGTCCCACTATGCATTTTTTCCACATAATTTCACCAATTAGATCCACCTCCTGGTTATTTAACAAATAGTGGGGAGGACTTATGCAGTCTGTGCCTGGACTTAATGCCTCTGGCTACCACACCTAACTGAAGTACATCAAGGAGCAGCTCATGAGAAACTAACCCCGAGAGGGGAAAGGGCAGAGGACACACAGAGGATGAAGGCTCACCAGTGGCCATGTTCTTGTTGATGCGCAGTATCCTCCTCTTGAACGGAGCAGAGAGAGGAGCTGGCAACTCCTCAGCCTTCACCTCCTGCACCGTGGTCTGCATTCGAGCCGCCTTCTCAACCCGGATCTCGCCGGGGTGCCTGGCAGTCTTCTTGCACGGGACCTCCCACTCCAGAGGCCCCTCTTTCCTCCCCATGAGCTCCTCCTCCTCGTTGTCTCTGGACAGCTTCATCTTTCTCTCTAGCTGGAGCCTTGTCTCCACAAGGACGGCCCCAGGAGGTGTAGCGCTCGACTTCGTGGGGCTGGGGCCCTTAGTTCCGCACCAGTCGGCCTCGTGTAATTGGGCCTGTGCCAGGGACCTGGCCGCCTTCCCCTTTCGAATCTCATCCAGAGATTTGCTTCGGATCTCAACCTGCACCTCCTGCCGTGCTGGTGCTGAGAAATCCTCAGAGGGCTCAGTCTCGCATTCCCAAAGACATTCTTGCAACTAACCACAGCCATATTGCATCAGCCTTTATCGCCAAGACAAGACCCTTTGGGTCTAACAGACACTGTGTATTATTCCATTTAATGCATGTGCAGGTGAGACTACATCATCACCAACAAAAATGTAATGCACTATGCCGTTAATTTTAGACTGTATTACCCAGTGCCAGCACACACAAATGTATACCCAGCTGCATATTGACCAAATGCTAAGACTTTTCTAGAATGCACACATCCAATCAAGTGTCTAACTTGGGTGAGGGTAAAGCGCAGGGGCTTTACAAAAGACCTTCCTTTCTCCTGATACTCGCTGAAGCCTTTGTTGCACTGCCTTGTGTAAGATATCCATCCAGAGCCCTGGTACGGCCAGGCAGCAGTCTTACCTAAATGAGGTTAGCAAGTGTTTGCATGGCTCCTCAATTCACCACCATTTCATTCTTACTACGTCACAGAGGAACAGGGTTTCGGAGTCCCCAAACAACAAACACAGAAAGTTAAACACAAACACGCAAAACTGAAGAACAGAGGGCAAGCCCCTTCTTCACCCTCTGATGGAAACCGATGGTAAAATGACTTGCAGTTAGTTAGAGGTGATGACATACAACTCTTCGTGCTAATGCTGCTCATTTGCTCTACTTTTTGTGAAGAATATTTCCATAGCAACATTTTACCTTTGTTATTTTTATAAAAGAAGTAAGATATTTAATTTATTGTAGGGCTGAACTATTAATCGCAATCGCTAATACATTTCAAAAGCTGCAATAACTGGTCAAGCGTGGTTACCACAGATGAAATATATTAGAACTGGAGAGAGCGAGGAAGTACCACCCCTATTACTTTTAATAGGAGAAGCTAGGCTAGCTACCTAAGCCCAGGAAGTACGGAATTGAACGACGCCAGCAATAAGAATGGCGTTCCATGGGTGCTTAGCTCCGGGACCATTTCATGAAATTGTCAGTCTACTTACACAGCACAAATGGCCAAGAAAGTGTGTCGGCTATGCGGATTGGCGAATGTTTTCGAGGGGAAATGACGAGCAACGCTGTTTATCCAGAAGGTGCACGCACTTTTCACTCTTTTCGTACGAAACACGTGCACGAGCTGTCATCAAGCTCTTACTGTCAGTTCTTATTTTACAGGCCCTCTTGAAAACATTGAACAGTTGCGTCAGACAAAGACAAAATAATGAAGGATTACAGAATACATTTTATTTCGTTTTCGAACTATTTGGCAAGAATAAAATGCACACTTTTCTATTGGTGGCCACAAACTTTTCCGCACTGTGAAACGCGGAAGCAGGGGCCGATTGCACAAAAGTCGGATCCTGAGATCCTGGATCTACGCCAAAGCGAGGATTGCCATATCCCATGCAGCGCGTTGCTGGCTTAATTGATTGCACAAAGCCAACAGCCGCTGGAGGAGGATAGGCTAATAAGTGAAGCCAGGTGCCGCATCCTACTGTGTGCGCGCACACGCCTACTTGAAATTGACCCTGAGATCGATCACAGAATCGACAATTCAGAGAGCAGCAGTCTTCAAAATAGTTTGCAAAATATCTCCGTGCACTTATGTGGGCTGTAGAGCGTTCTCAAGAAAATCTCTGCAGACGCGTGACGAGACCAAATCTAAAGTATCCACCAAACTCGTTCGGGGGATAAAATTAGTATTCTCCAAGGTAGCGATAACGTGAACATATATATGCAGGTCAATAACGTCACATAACGCAACAGAGGGTATGCGCAAAATGAGCTGGCACGTCATTTTCCCCCCGACACCTCTTTGTCACATGTCCACATGATGGGCAGAAACCCCATTTTAAAAAAAAAACTCCACAAGACGTTTAAAATCTGTTTTCTGACCCTATTAAAACAACTTTGAATTATTGAAATATTTTCAGAGTGGCACAGAGATTTTTTATGTACAACCTAAATCCAAAATAGCTGGGACAAAGTGTAAATTGTGAAAGAAATCAAAATGCAATGACTTTCAAATCACACCAGCCAGTATTTTATTCACAATAAAGCGGGATTTACATTTGAACGTACGGGCGTCTACGTGCAACTTACGTGCGAAATTTGGGAAAAATGACTGCGTGCTCGACGTGGCGAGTACGTGACACGTGCGTGTTTTTTGAAGTCACCCATAAGAAACCTACTTGAGTACTAGTCTTAAAGTAGCTCACATTAAATGTACTCAAGTACAAAAAGTATCTTGTGAGTAAAATATACCTAAGTATCCAAAGTGCAAGTACACCTAGAAAGCATTTTTCATAGTACGCATATAAAGAAACAAAACAACCACACATTGTTCTCTTCTTGTTCTCTTTAATCAACTTGCAGGTGAATGAAAGATGCAGTATTCAAAAAACAAATAGGCAGCTTGTGCTTTATACTTCATCTTCTTTGAGTTTACCCGCAGTTTACAAAACCACTAGAATTGACAATAATTAACAGTAGAATGACATATTAACAATACCATGTCGAACTGTTGCTTCAGAAAACTGATTTTTCATAACTACTAATTGGAATACCATTGGCTCACTGTAGCTGAGGTGGTTGCTAGAGAGGGCAACGATATTTTTTTCTGTTGCAGGAGAGAATTTTTTTTTTTTGAACTGCTGGATAGATACTGTGGGCAAGAGTATTGAGCAGTTTGCACATCAGGCTTAGCTGAGGAGTTTAATTCAGGCAACTCCTGAAAAACAGGGATCGGAGTGAACTCGTCCATAACATTCCAAACGTGTTTGAGCTGCTTGCTTGTCAATATTCAATAATTGATGCTGGTGTCCCATCTTGTGACAGAATATTGTAACTGCGTGCATAAATTTGCAGCTCCATGCCTGCTGGCGGGCACATCTGCTCAAAGCGCTGTTATGATACCGTGCCGAGCACCGTTGTTCCTCTCGAGCACGCCAAATCCAGATAATCCTGAAAGATTTATTACATTAACATTTCAATTTGTGACGAGTAACAAACTGGCCACTGTCAAAGTAACGAAGTAAAAGAATACTTTTTTCTCTTTTAAATATAGTAGAGTAAAATTAAAAGTCCTGGTTAAAAAAAAAAAAAAAACTCTGGTAAAGTACAAATCCTCAAAAAAAAAACTACTTATGTACTGTAACGAAGCACATGTACTTCGTCATTATACACCCCTGGTGTTGAATCGACTCCCCCAACGGGAATTCTCCTTTCGCTCCGCAATGTAAAGCCCCTCTCCTTTGATTGGCTGTGGGACGAAAGCCGGTCTCCTCTGATCGGCTGTGGAATTAGTCGATCTCAGATCAGCACCCGCCTTTGTTTCTATAGACTGAATGCGCAGATAGTTTCGCACCAAATGTCACAGTGCTGAGGGGCGCGATTTGCGACTTGTAGGAAACAGAATCTGTGGCTTGTAGGAAACAGAATCTGTGACTCGTGGGGAAGATTCGAGCAGTTGTAGTTATCGATTTGTATTTGTGTTTTAAAAGAACACAAATATTTTCTTGATAAATTATTTCACATACATTGAACTTCCATTGCACAAATTCACATTCAGATTTACACATATTCAAATTTTGTCCACAACTTCACATTTCTTAATACAGGTGCACAAATATGTTTTGCACATATACTGCAACAATAGGAGTAAAAATGTGAGCATGTCAGTTTTTTAATCTGTGACTTGTAAAATAGGATTTGTGCACCTGTAATTAAGAATTTGTGAATGTGTAAGTGTTGTGTTGTATCTGTGCAGAGAAAAAAAATCTACAAGTACACAACTCATAGAGTATGTGACCTCAAATTTACTGATACACATACAAATCGCTGTACACAACTACAAATCCCACTGTTACAGGCGCTCAAACCTTTTTCACCAATAATACCTTCATAGGTTGGTGCTGGAGCAAAAGCACATATTCAAAGGGAAATTTGGCTCGGGGGTTAACTGCAAGTCCAAGCGGGAATTTGGATGCGTGCGATAATATCAGCCTTCAGATCAATGCTGCATTCCCCGGTGTCGCCCCGGACGGCGAGAAGAGGTGGTATGGACTGCAACCGCAGATGCTTTGTGAATGACGCTTAGTAAAAATAATTAGGAGTCCTATATTTACGACTGACACGCCCATTTTTTTTAGGAGTTTCTCCTAAATCCGGCAGTTAGGACCTACTTTTAGCGCTAAGATTCTTTGTGAATACGGGCCCAGAAATTGGCCCCCTAGCTGTTGATCAGCACCCACTGCAGCAGGAGGAGGTCGTCTACACTCATGGCCAGCTCCATCTTGCCATCCAGCATATCGATGGGGAACTCAGTTAGCAGTTCATCAAGGTTGAGGGGTGCAGAGCTGAAGGTGTGAGGGATCGCTGTGCAATGGCGGTGAGACTTTAGCATCGTGCTGCTGCTGCAGCAGGAGGAGGTCGTCTACACTCATGGCCAGCTCCATCTTGCCATCCAGCATATCGATGGGGAACTCAGTTAGCAGTTCATCAAGGTTGAGGGGTGCAGAGCTGAAGGTGTGAGGGATCGCTGTGCACTGGCGGTGAGACTTCAGCATCGTGCTGCTGCTGGAAGTACAGAGAGGCTCGTTACAACAGCCTCACCCACACAAGCATGTCTGCCTCAGGACCAAACTACTTTACATAATGACTGCAACTGCCCATTCAGCCCAATCACGCTCCCCATTTTCCATCCAGTCGTTTCATTGCTATGCCACTTTTACCTATGCACTACAATAAGGTCCAGAGGCATTTAGACCGGGAAATTTCAATGAAGGTGTTCAAAGCAGTTCAATACAAGACTCAAGAACATCAACCTGAAGTGGACAGTCAGCAGTGTAAATGAAGAGCATTTGGATCCACAAATAAATACCCTGTTAAATCGTAACAGTGTCAAAACTTATGGAACTCAGTGCAAATAGCATATATCTCTATTTCGTATGGTTGTGAAAACCCCAAAGCTTTCATTTTCAAAACGTTAAGTGGTGAGCTATGTGGGCGACAACTCTATATAAACCAAAACAGGCAGACACAGGAGTGAGACATATTCAGATAAGTGCCTGCTAACACAGGTCAAGACCACTTTCAGCAGTGCCATACAGCATCCATCGTTTTGATTTTCACTCCAACCCACGCAAATCTCATTATACAGCATTCCAGAGCCTCTTAAGCTGGTATTTAGCAGAACAAAAGGTGATGATTTGAAGCATAAATAAACCATGTCAGGGCAGCGAGTCCCTAGGAACAGGAGAGATCAGCCCTAAGCCCTAATTTTAAGGGTACTGGGGAGTCTGGGCTGCTTTGTGGGAGACTTTACCTTTGCAAAGCAGCAGGAGGGTCTTTGGCAAGAATGTGCAGTGGCTCGGTGCTGGTGGAGCTCTGCTCTGTTGTACTGGTGCTTCTGTTAATGTTCTGTAGCATCATCTCCTGGAAGGTCTTCGCCCTCTCCAACCCAACCAGAGACTCCGTCTTCCCATTCACAGCACCATTCTGCAGCAGACGGACCAAAAGTCACATTTATTCAGCCCTGATCCTGGACATCTACCATACTTCAACTCCACAAGAAAACATCTCAGTCAAGCTAGAGCATGGCTGCGTATGCCTTCTCAAAGAGATCTACAGTCCTTTCAGTTTCCACCCTAACTTTAATTTGAGGTGCCTGATTTGACTAAATAGCTGCATGAGGAGAACTCCAGCAGATGAAGTCAGATTGTCCTGAACAGACTGAAGACCCACAGGACAGTAGATCTCCAAGCACAGGGTTTGGCAGGTTTAAATCAGGCTGACCTCAGGATTGAATATAGAAATAACACACAGCTGCTGCTCACCTCTGTAGTGCTGGGAGTAGCTGGCTTCTCTTTTCTGGCACCAGTATTACGGCCACTGCCTGCTCCTGTAAATATGCACAGTCCCTATGAACAATCAACTGCAGGAAAACCTGAGCAAAAACCTAACACATGGGAATCATGTCCGAGGGCCAGAAATGCAAAGTCCCACTATGCATTTTTTCCACATAATTTCACCAATTAGATCCACCTCCTGGTTATTTAACAAATAGTGGGGAGGACTTATGCAGTCTGTGCCTGGACTTAATGCCTCTGGCTACCACACCTAACTGAAGTACATCAAGGAGCAGCTCATGAGAAACTAACCCCGAGAGGGGAAAGGGCAGAGGACACACAGAGGATGAAGGCTCACCAGTGGCCATGTTCTTGTTGATGCGCAGTATCCTCCTCTTGAACGGAGCAGAGAGAGGAGCTGGCAACTCCTCAGCCTTCACCTCCTGCACCGTGGTCTGCATTCGAGCCGCCTTCTCAACCCGGATCTCGCCGGGGTGCCTGGCAGTCTTCTTGCACGGGACCTCCCACTCCAGAGGCCCCTCTTTCCTCCCCATGAGCTCCTCCTCCTCGTTGTCTCTGGACAGCTTCATCTTTCTCTCTAGCTGGAGCCTTGTCTCCACAAGGACGGCCCCAGGAGGTGTAGCGCTCGACTTCGTGGGGCTGGGGCCCTTAGTTCCGCACCAGTCGGCCTCGTGTAATTGGGCCTGTGCCAGGGACCTGGCCGCCTTCCCCTTTCGAATCTCATCCAGAGATTTGCTTCGGATCTCAACCTGCACCTCCTGCCGTGCTGGTGCTGAGAAATCCTCAGAGGGCTCAGTCTCGCATTCCCAAAGACATTCTTGCAACTAACCACAGCCATATTGCATCAGCCTTTATCGCAAAGACAAGACCCTTTGGGTCTAACAGACACTGTGTATTATTCCATTTAATGCATGTGCAGGTGAGACTACATCATCACCAACAAAAATGTAATGCACTATGCCGTTAATTTTAGACTGTATTACCCAGTGCCAGCACACACAAATGTATACCCAGCTGCATATTGACCAAATGCTAAGACTTTTCTAGAATGCACACATCCAATCAAGTGTCTAACTTGGGTGAGGGTAAAGCGCAGGGGCTTTACAAAAGACCTTCCTTTCTCCTGATACTCGCTGAAGCCTTTGTTGCACTGCCTTGTGTAAGACATCCATCCAGAGCCCTGGTACGGCCAGGCAGCAGTCTTACCTAAATGAGGTTAGCAAGTGTTTGCATGGCTCCTCAATTCACCACCATTTCATTCTTACTACGTCACAGAGGAACAGGGTTTCGGAGTCCCCAAACAACAAACACAGAAAGTTAAACACAAACACGCAAAACTGAAGAACAGAGGGCAAGCCCCTTCTTCACCCTCTGATGGAAACCGATGGTAAAATGACTTGCAGTTAGTTAGAGGTGATGACATACAACTCTTCGTGCTAATGCTGCTCATTTGCACTACTTTTTGTGAAGAATATTTCCATAGCAACATTTTACCTTTGTTATTTTTATAAAAGAAGTAAGATATTTAATTTATTGTAGGGCTGAACTATTAATCGCAATCGCTAATACATTTCAAAAGCTGCAATAACTGGTCAAGCGTGGTTACCACAGAGGAAATATATTAGAACTGGAGAGAGCGAGGAAGTACCACCCCTATTACTTTTAATAGGAGAAGCTAGGCTAGCTACCTAAGCCCAGGAAGTACGGAATTGAACGACGCCAGCTATAAGAATGGCGTTCCATGGGTGCTTAGCTCCGGGACCATTTCATGAAATTTTCAGTCTACTTACACAGCACAAATGGCCAAGAAAGTGTGTCGGCTATGCGGATTGGCGAATGTTTTCGAGGGGAAATGACGAGCAACGCTGTTTATCCAGAAGGTGCACGCACTTTTCACTCTTTTCGTACGAAACACGTGCACGAGCTGTCATCAAGCTCTTACTGTCAGTTCTTATTTTACAGGCCCTCTTGAAAACATTGAACAGTTGCGTCAGACAAAGACAAAATAATGAAGGATTACAGAATACATTTTATTTCGTTTTCGAACTATTTGGCAAGAATAAAATGCACACTTTTCTATTGGTGGCCACAAACTTTTCCGCACTGTGAAACGCGGAAGCAGGGGCCGATTGCACAAAAGTCGGATCCTGAGATCCTGGATCTACGCCAAAGCGAGGATTGCCATATCCCATGCAGCGCGTTGCTGGCTTAATTGATTGCACAAAGCCAACAGCCGCTGGAGGAGGATAGGCTAATAAGTGAAGCCAGGTGCCGCATCCTACTGTGTGCGCGCACACGCCTACTTGAAATTGACCCTGAGATCGATCACAGAATCGACAATTCAGAGAGCAGCAGTCTTCAAAATAGTTTGCAAAATATCTCCGTGCACTTATGTGGGCTGTAGAGCGTTCTCAAGAAAATCTCTGCAGACGCGTGACGAGACCAAATCTAAAGTATCCACCAAACTCGTTCGGGGGATAAAATTAGTATTCTCCAAGGTAGCGATAACGTGAACATATATATGCAGGTCAATAACGTCACATAACGCAACAGAGGGTATGCGCAAAATGAGCTGGCACGTCATTTTCCCCCCGACACCTCTTTGTCACATGTCCACATGATGGGCAGAAACCCCATTTTAAAAAAAAAACTCCACAAGACGTTTAAAATCTGTTTTCTGACCCTATTAAAACAACTTTGAATTATTGAAATATTTTCAGAGTGGCACAGAGATTTGTTCTTTTTTATGTACAACCTAAATCCAAAATAGCTGGGACAAAGTGTAAATTGTGAAAGAAATCAAAATGCAATGACTTTCAAATCACACCAGCCAGTATTTTATTCACAATAAAGCGGGATTTACATTTGAACGTCCGGGCGTCTACGTGCAACTTACGTGCGAAATTTGGGAAAAATGACTGCGTGCTCGACGTGGCGAGTACGTGACACGTGCGTGTTTTTTGAAGTCACCCATAAGAAACCTACTTGAGTACTAGTCTTAAAGTAGCTCACATTAAATGTACTCAAGTACAAAAAGTATCTTGTGAGTAAAATGTACCTAAGTATCCAAAGTGCAAGTACACCTAGAAAGCATTTTTCATAGTACGCATATAAAGAAACAAAACAACCACACATTGTTCTCTTCTTGTTCTCTTTAATCAACTTGCAGGTGAATGAAAGATGCAGTATTCAAAAAACAAATAGGCAGCTTGTGCTTTATACTTCATCTTCTTTGAGTTTACCCGCAGTTTACAAAACCACTAGAATTGACAATAATTAACAGTAGAATGACATATTAACAATACCATGTCGAACTGTTGCTTCAGAAAACTGATTTTTCATAACTACTAATTGGAATACCATTGGCTCACTGTAGCTGAGGTGGTTGCTAGAGAGGGCAACGATTTTTTTTTCTGTTGCAGGAGAGAATTTTTTTTTTTTGAACTGCTGGATAGATACTGTGGGCAAGAGTATTGAGCAGTTTGCACATCAGGCTTAGCTGAGGAGTTTAATTCAGGCAACTCCTGAAAAACAGGGATCGGAGTGAACTCGTCCATAACATTCCAAACGTGTTTGAGCTGCTTGCTTGTCAATATTCAATGATTGATGCTGGTGTCCCATCTTGTGACAGAATATTGTAACTGCGTGCATAAATTTGCAGCTCCATGTCTGCTGGCGGGCACATCTGCTCAAAGCGCTGTTATGATACCGTGCCGAGCACCGTTGTTCCTCTCGAGCACGCCAAATCCAGATAATCCTGAAAGATTTATTACATTAACATTTCAATTTGTGACGAGTAACAAACTGGCCACTGTCAAAGTAACGAAGTAAAAGAATACTTTTTTCTCTTTTAAATATAGTAGAGTAAAATTAAAAGTCGTGGTTAAAAAAAAAAAAAAACTCTGGTAAAGTACAAATCCTCAAAAAAAAAAAACTACTTATGTACTGTAACGAAGCACATGTACTTCGTCATTATACACCCCTGGTGTTGAATCGACTCCCCCAACGGGAATTCTCCTTTCGCTCCGCAATGTAAAGCCCCTCTCCTTTGATTGGCTGTGGGACGAAAGCCGGTCTCCTCTGATCGGCTGTGGAATTAGTCGATCTCAGATCAGCACCCGCCTTTGTTTCTATAGACTGAATGCGCAGATAGTTTCGCACCAAATGTCACAGTGCTGAGGGGCGCGATTTGCGACTTGTAGGAAACAGAATCTGTGGCTTGTAGGAAACAGAATCTGTGACTCGTGGGGAAGATTCGAGCAGTTGTAGTTATCGATTTGTATTTGTGTTTTAAAAGAACACAAATATTTTCTTGATAAATTATTTCACATACATTGAACTTCCATTGCACAAATTCACATTCAGATTTACACATATTCAAATTTTGTCCACAACTTCACATTGCTTAATACAGGTGCACAAATATGTTTTGCACATATACTGCAACAATAGGAGTAAAAATGTGAGCATGTCAGTTTTTTAATCTGTGACTTGTAAAATAGGATTTGTGCACCTGTAATTAAGAATTTGTGAATGTGTAAGTGTTGTGTTGTATCTGTGCAGAGAAAAAAAATCTACAAGTACACAACTCATAGAGTATGTGACCTCAAATTTACTGATACACATACAAATCGCTGTACACAACTACAAATCCCACTGTTACAGGCGCTCAAACCTTTTTCACCAATAATACCTTCATAGGTTGGTGCTGGAGCAAAAGCACATATTCAAAGGGAAATTTGGCTCGGGGGTTAACTGCAAGTCCAAGCGGGAATTGGGATGCGTGCGATAATATCAGCCTTCAGATCAATGCTGCATTCCCCGGTGTCGCCCCGGACGGCGAGAAGAGGTGGTATGGACTGCAACCGCAGATGCTTTGTGAATGACGCTTAGTAAAAATAATTAGGAGTCCTATATTTACGACTGACACGCCCATTTTTTTTAGGAGTTTCTCCTAAATCCGGCAGTTAGGACCTACTTTTAGCGCTAAGATTCTTTGTGAATACGGGCCCAGAAATTGGCCCCCTAGCTGTTGATCAGCACCCACTGCAGCAGGAGGAGGTCGTCTACACTCATGGCCAGCTCCATCTTGCCATCCAGCATATCGATGGGGAACTCAGTTAGCAGTTCATCAAGGTTGAGGGGTGCAGAGCTGAAGGTGTGAGGGATCGCTGTGCACTGGCGGTGAGACTTTAGCATCGTGCTGCTGCTGCAGCAGGAGGAGGTCGTCTACACTCATGGCCAGCTCCATCTTGCCATCCAGCATATCGATGGGGAACTCAGTTAGCAGTTCATCAAGGTTGAGGGGTGCAGAGCTGAAGGTGTGAGGGATCGCTGTGCACTGGCGGTGAGACTTCAGCATCGTGCTGCTGCTGGAAGTACAGAGAGGCTCGTTACAACAGCCTCACCCACACAAGCATGTCTGCCTCAGGACCAAACTACTTTACATAATGACTGCAACTGCCCATTCAGCCCAATCACGCTCCCCATTTTCCATCCAGTCGTTTCATTGCTATGCCACTTTTACCTATGCACTACAATAAGGTCCAGAGGCATTTAGACCGGGAAATTTCAATGAAGGTGTTCAAAGCAGTTCAATACAAGACTCAAGAACATCAACCTGAAGTGGACAGTCAGCAGTGTAAATGAAGAGCATTTGCATCCACAAATAAATACCCTGTTAAATCGTAACAGTGTCAAAACTTATGGAACTCAGTGCAAATAGCATATATCTCTATTTCGTATGGTTGTGAAAACCCCAAAGCTTTCATTTTCAAAACGTTAAGTGGTGAGCTATGTGGGCGACAACTCTATATAAACCAAAACAGGCAGACACAGGAGTGAGACATATTCAGATAAGTGCCTGCTAACACAGGTCAAGACCACTTTCAGCAGTGCCATACAGCATCCATCGTTTTGATTTTCACTCCAACCCACGCAAATCTCATTATACAGCATTCCAGAGCCTCTTAAGCTGGTATTTAGCAGAACAAAAGGTGATGATTTGAAGCATAAATAAACCATGTCAGGGCAGCGAGTCCCTAGGAACAGGAGAGATCAGCCCTAAGCCCTAATTTTAAGGGTACTGGGGAGTCTGGGCTGCTTTGTGGGAGACTTTACCTTTGCAAAGCAGCAGGAGGGTCTTTGGCAAGAATGTGCAGTGGCTCGGTGCTGGTGGAGCTCTGCTCTGTTGTACTGGTGCTTCTGTTAATGTTCTGTAGCATCATCTCCTGGAAGGTCTTCGCCCTCTCCAACCCAACCAGAGACTCCGTCTTCCCATTCACAGCACCATTCTGCAGCAGACGGACCAAAAGTCACATTTATTCAGCCCTGATCCTGGACATCTACCATACTTCAACTCCACAAGAAAACATCTCAGTCAAGCTAGAGCATGGCTGCGTATGCCTTCTCAAAGAGATCTACAGTCCTTTCAGTTTCCACCCTAACTTTAATTTGAGGTGCCTGATTTGACTAAATAGCTGCATGAGGAGAACTCCAGCAGATGAAGTCAGATTGTCCTGAACAGACTGAAGACCCACAGGACAGTAGATCTCCAAGCACAGGGTTTGGCAGGTTTAAATCAGGCTGACCTCAGGATTGAATATAGAAATAACACACAGCTGCTGCTCACCTCTGTAGTGCTGGGAGTAGCTGGCTTCTCTTTTCTGGCACCAGTATTACGGCCACTGCCTGCTCCTGTAAATATGCACAGTCCCTATGAACAATCAACTGCAGGAAAACCTGAGCAAAAACCTAACACATGGGAATCATGTCCGAGGGCCAGAAATGCAAAGTCCCACTATGCATTTTTTCCACATAATTTCACCAATTAGATCCACCTCCTGGTTATTTAACAAATAGTGGGGAGGACTTATGCAGTCTGTGCCTGGACTTAATGCCTCTGGCTACCACACCTAACTGAAGTACATCAAGGAGCAGCTCATGAGAAACTAACCCCGAGAGGGGAAAGGGCAGAGGACACACAGAGGATGAAGGCTCACCAGTGGCCATGTTCTTGTTGATGCGCAGTATCCTCCTCTTGAACGGAGCAGAGAGAGGAGCTGGCAACTCCTCAGCCTTCACCTCCTGCACCGTGGTCTGCATTCGAGCCGCCTTCTCAACCCGGATCTCGCCGGGGTGCCTGGCAGTCTTCTTGCACAGGACCTCCCACTCCAGAGGCCCCTCTTTCCTCCCCATGAGCTCCTCCTCCTCGTTGTCTCTGGACAGCTTCATCTTTCTCTCTAGCTGGAGCCTTGTCTCCACAAGGACGGCCCCAGGAGGTGTAGCGCTCGACTTCGTGGGGCTGGGGCCCTTAGTTCCACACCAGTCGGCCTCGTGTAATTGGGCCTGTGCCAGGGACCTGGCCGCCTTCCCCTTTCGAATCTCATCCAGAGATTTGCTTCGGATCTCAACCTGCACCTCCTGCCGTGCTGGTGCTGAGAAATCCTCAGAGGGCTCAGTCTCGCATTCCCAAAGACATTCTTGCAACTAACCACAGCCATATTGCATCAGCCTTTATCGCCAAGACAAGACCCTTTGGGTCTAACAGACACTGTGTATTATTCCATTTAATGCATGTGCAGGTGAGACTACATCATCACCAACAAAAATGTAATGCACTATGCCGTTAATTTTAGACTGTATTACCCAGTGCCAGCACACACAAATGTATACCCAGCTGCATATTGACCAAATGCTAAGACTTTTCTAGAATGCACACATCCAATCAAGTGTCTAACTTGGGTGAGGGTAAAGCGCAGGGGCTTTACAAAAGACCTTCCTTTCTCCTGATACTCGCTGAAGCCTTTGTTGCACTGCCTTGTGTAAGACATCCATCCAGAGCCCTGGTACGGCCAGGCAGCAGTCTTACCTAAATGAGGTTAGCAAGTGTTTGCATGGCTCCTCAATTCACCACCATTTCATTCTTACTACGTCACAGAGGAACAGGGTTTCGGAGTCCCCAAACAACAAACACAGAAAGTTAAACACAAACACGCAAAACTGAAGAACAGAGGGCAAGCCCCTTCTTCACCCTCTGATGGAAACCGATGGTAAAATGACTTGCAGTTAGTTAGAGGTGATGACATACAACTCTTCGTGCTAATGCTGCTCATTTGCACTACTTTTTGTGAAGAATATTTCCATAGCAACATTTTACCTTTGTTATTTTTATAAAAGAAGTAAGATATTTAATTTATTGTAGGGCTGAACTATTAATCGCAATCGCTAATACATTTCAAAAGCTGCAATAACTGGTCAAGCGTGGTTACCACAGAGGAAATATATTAGAACTGGAGAGAGCGAGGAAGTACCACCCCTATTACTTTTAATAGGAGAAGCTAGGCTAGCTACCTAAGCCCAGGAAGTACGGAATTGAACGACGCCAGCTATAAGAATGGCGTTCCATGGGTGCTTAGCTCCGGGACCATTTCATGAAATTGTCAGTCTACTTACACAGCACAAATGGCCAAGAAAGTGTGTCGGCTATGCGGATTGGCGAATGTTTTCGAGGGGAAATGACGAGCAACGCTGTTTATCCAGAAGGTGCACGCACTTTTCACTCTTTTCGTACGAAACACGTGCACGAGCTGTCATCAAGCTCTTACTGTCAGTTCTTATTTTACAGGCCCTCTTGAAAACATTGAACAGTTGCGTCAGACAAAGACAAAATAATGAAGGATTACAGAATACATTTTATTTCGTTTTCGAACTATTTGGCAAGAATAAAATGCACACTTTTCTATTGGTGGCCACAAACTTTTCCGCACTGTGAAACGCGGAAGCAGGGGCCGATTGCACAAAAGTCGGATCCTGAGATCCTGGATCTACGCCAAAGCGAGGATTGCCATATCCCATGCAGCGCGTTGCTGGCTTAATTGATTGCACAAAGCCAACAGCCGCTGGAGGAGGATAGGCTAATAAGTGAAGCCAGGTGCCGCATCCTACTGTGTGCGCGCACACGCCTACTTGAAATTGACCCTGAGATCGATCACAGAATCGACAATTCAGAGAGCAGCAGTCTTCAAAATAGTTTGCAAAATATCTCCGTGCACTTATGTGGGCTGTAGAGCGTTCTCAAGAAAATCTCTGCAGACGCGTGACGAGACCAAATCTAAAGTATCCACCGAACTCGTTCGGGGGATAAAATTAGTATTCTCCAAGGTAGCGATAACGTGAACATATATATGCAGGTCAATAACGTCACATAACGCAACAGAGGGTATGCGCAAAATGAGCTGGCATGTCATTTTCCCCCCGACACCTCTTTGTCACATGTCCACATGATGGGCAGAAACCCCATTTTAAAAAAAAAACTCCACAAGACGTTTAAAATCTGTTTTCTGACCCTATTAAAACAACTTTGAATTATTGAAATATTTTCAGAGTGGCACAGAGATTTGTTCTTTTTTATGTACAACCTAAATCCAAAATAGCTGGGACAAAGTGTAAATTGTGAAAGAAATCAAAATGCAATGACTTTCAAATCACACCAGCCAGTATTTTATTCACAATAAAGCGGGATTTACATTTGAACGTACGGGCGTCTACGTGCAACTTACGTGCGAAATTTGGGAAAAATGACTGCGTGCTCGACGTGGCGAGTACGTGACACGTGCGTGTTTTTTGAAGTCACCCATAAGAAACCTACTTGAGTACTAGTCTTAAAGTAGCTCACATTAAATGTACTCAAGTACAAAAAGTATCTTGTGAGTAAAATGTACCTAAGTATCCAAAGTGCAAGTACACCTAGAAAGCATTTTTCATAGTACGCATATAAAGAAACAAAACAACCACACATTGTTCTCTTCTTGTTCTCTTTAATCAACTTGCAGGTGAATGAAAGATGCAGTATTCAAAAAACAAATAGGCAGCTTGTGCTTTATACTTCATCTTCTTTGAGTTTACCCGCAGTTTACAAAACCACTAGAATTGACAATAATTAACAGTAGAATGACATATTAACAATACCATGTCGAACTGTTGCTTCAGAAAACTGATTTTTCATAACTACTAATTGGAATACCATTGGCTCACTGTAGCTGAGGTGGTTGCTAGAGAGGGCAACGATTTTTTTTTCTGTTGCAGGAGAGAATTTTTTTTTTTTGAACTGCTGGATAGATACTGTGGGCAAGAGTATTGAGCAGTTTGCACATCAGGCTTAGCTGAGGAGTTTAATTCAGGCAACTCCTGAAAAACAGGGATCGGAGTGAACTCGTCCATAACATTCCAAACGTGTTTGAGCTGCTTGCTTGTCAATATTCAATAATTGATGCTGGTGTCCCATCTTGTGACAGAATATTGTAACTGCGTGCATAAATTTGCAGCTCCATGTCTGCTGGCGGGCACATCTGCTCAAAGCGCTGTTATGATACCGTGCCGAGCACCGTTGTTCCTCTCGAGCACGCCAAATCCAGATAATCCTGAAAGATTTATTACATTAACATTTCAATTTGTGACGAGTAACAAACTGGCCACTGTCAAAGTAACGAAGTAAAAGAATACTTTTTTCTCTTTTAAATATAGTAGAGTAAAATTAAAAGTCGTGGTTAAAAAAAAAAAAAAACTCTGGTAAAGTACAAATCCTCAAAAAAAAAAAACTACTTATGTACTGTAACGAAGCACATGTACTTCGTCATTATACACCCCTGGTGTTGAATCGACTCCCCCAACGGGAATTCTCCTTTCGCTCCGCAATGTAAAGCCCCTCTCCTTTGATTGGCTGTGGGACGAAAGCCGGTCTCCTCTGATCGGCTGTGGAATTAGTCGATCTCAGATCAGCACCCGCCTTTGTTTCTATAGACTGAATGCGCAGATAGTTTCGCACCAAATGTCACAGTGCTGAGGGGCGCGATTTGCGACTTGTAGGAAACAGAATCTGTGGCTTGTAGGAAACAGAATCTGTGACTCGTGGGGAAGATTCGAGCAGTTGTAGTTATCGATTTGTATTTGTGTTTTAAAAGAACACAAATATTTTCTTGATAAATTATTTCACATACATTGAACTTCCATTGCACAAATTCACATTCAGATTTACACATATTCAAATTTTGTCCACAACTTCACATTGCTTAATACAGGTGCACAAATATGTTTTGCACATATACTGCAACAATAGGAGTAAAAATGTGAGCATGTCAGTTTTTTAATCTGTGACTTGTAAAATAGGATTTGTGCACCTGTAATTAAGAATTTGTGAATGTGTAAGTGTTGTGTTGTATCTGTGCAGAGAAAAAAAATCTACAAGTACACAACTCATAGAGTATGTGACCTCAAATTTACTGATACACATACAAATCGCTGTACACAACTACAAATCCCACTGTTACAGGCGCTCAAACCTTTTTCACCAATAATACCTTCATAGGTTGGTGCTGGAGCAAAAGCACATATTCAAAGGGAAATTTGGCTCGGGGGTTAACTGCAAGTCCAAGCGGGAATTGGGATGCGTGCGATAATATCAGCCTTCAGATCAATGCTGCATTCCCCGGTGTCGCCCCGGACGGCGAGAAGAGGTGGTATGGACTGCAACCGCAGATGCTTTGTGAATGACGCTTAGTAAAAATAATTAGGAGTCCTATATTTACGACTGACACGCCCATTTTTTTTAGGAGTTTCTCCTAAATCCGGCAGTTAGGACCTACTTTTAGCGCTAAGATTCTTTGTGAATACGGGCCCAGAAATTGGCCCCCTAGCTGTTGATCAGCACCCACTGCAGCAGGAGGAGGTCGTCTACACTCATGGCCAGCTCCATCTTGCCATCCAGCATATCGATGGGGAACTCAGTTAGCAGTTCATCAAGGTTGAGGGGTGCAGAGCTGAAGGTGTGAGGGATCGCTGTGCACTGGCGGTGAGACTTTAGCATCGTGCTGCTGCTGCAGCAGGAGGAGGTCGTCTACACTCATGGCCAGCTCCATCTTGCCATCCAGCATATCGATGGGGAACTCGGTTAGCAGTTCATCAAGGTTGAGGGGTGCAGAGCTGAAGGTGTGAGGGATCGCTGTGCACTGGCGGTGAGACTTCAGCATCGTGCTGCTGCTGGAAGTACAGAGAGGCTCGTTACAACAGCCTCACCCACACAAGCATGTCTGCCTCAGGACCAAACTACTTTACATAATGACTGCAACTGCCCATTCAGCCCAATCACGCTCCCCATTTTCCATCCAGTCGTTTCATTGCTATGCCACTTTTACCTATGCACTACAATAAGGTCCAGAGGCATTTAGACCGGGAAATTTCAATGAAGGTGTTCAAAGCAGTTCAATACAAGACTCAAGAACATCAACCTGAAGTGGACAGTCAGCAGTGTAAATGAAGAGCATTTGCATCCACAAATAAATACCCTGTTAAATCGTAACAGTGTCAAAACTTATGGAACTCAGTGCAAATAGCATATATCTCTATTTCGTATGGTTGTGAAAACCCCAAAGCTTTCATTTTCAAAACGTTAAGTGGTGAGCTATGTGGGCGACAACTCTATATAAACCAAAACAGGCAGACACAGGAGTGAGACATATTCAGATAAGTGCCTGCTAACACAGGTCAAGACCACTTTCAGCAGTGCCATACAGCATCCATCGTTTTGATTTTCACTCCAACCCACGCAAATCTCATTATACAGCATTCCAGAGCCTCTTAAGCTGGTATTTAGCAGAACAAAAGGTGATGATTTGAAGCATAAATAAACCATGTCAGGGCAGCGAGTCCCTAGGAACAGGAGAGATCAGCCCTAAGCCCTAATTTTAAGGGTACTGGGGAGTCTGGGCTGCTTTGTGGGAGACTTTACCTTTGCAAAGCAGCAGGAGGGTCTTTGGCAAGAATGTGCAGTGGCTCGGTGCTGGTGGAGCTCTGCTCTGTTGTACTGGTGCTTCTGTTAATGTTCTGTAGCATCATCTCCTGGAAGGTCTTCGCCCTCTCCAACCCAACCAGAGACTCCGTCTTCCCATTCACAGCACCATTCTGCAGCAGACGGACCAAAAGTCACATTTATTCAGCCCTGATCCTGGACATCTACCATACTTCAACTCCACAAGAAAACATCTCAGTCAAGCTAGAGCATGGCTGCGTATGCCTTCTCAAAGAGATCTACAGTCCTTTCAGTTTCCACCCTAACTTTAATTTGAGGTGCCTGATTTGACTAAATAGCTGCATGAGGAGAACTCCAGCAGATGAAGTCAGATTGTCCTGAACAGACTGAAGACCCACAGGACAGTAGATCTCCAAGCACAGGGTTTGGCAGGTTTAAATCAGGCTGACCTCAGGATTGAATATAGAAATAACACACAGCTGCTGCTCACCTCTGTAGTGCTGGGAGTAGCTGGCTTCTCTTTTCTGGCACCAGTATTACGGCCACTGCCTGCTCCTGTAAATATGCACAGTCCCTATGAACAATCAACTGCAGGAAAACCTGAGCAAAAACCTAACACATGGGAATCATGTCCGAGGGCCAGAAATGCAAAGTCCCACTATGCATTTTTTCCACATAATTTCACCAATTAGATCCACCTCCTGGTTATTTAACAAATAGTGGGGAGGACTTATGCAGTCTGTGCCTGGACTTAATGCCTCTGGCTACCACACCTAACTGAAGTACATCAAGGAGCAGCTCATGAGAAACTAACCCCGAGAGGGGAAAGGGCAGAGGACACACAGAGGATGAAGGCTCACCAGTGGCCATGTTCTTGTTGATGCGCAGTATCCTCCTCTTGAACGGAGCAGAGAGAGGAGCTGGCAACTCCTCAGCCTTCACCTCCTGCACCGTGGTCTGCATTCGAGCCGCCTTCTCAACCCGGATCTCGCCGGGGTGCCTGGCAGTCTTCTTGCACGGGACCTCCCACTCCAGAGGCCCCTCTTTCCTCCCCATGAGCTCCTCCTCCTCGTTGTCTCTGGACAGCTTCATCTTTCTCTCTAGCTGGAGCCTTGTCTCCACAAGGACGGCCCCAGGAGGTGTAGCGCTCGACTTCGTGGGGCTGGGGCCCTTAGTTCCGCACCAGTCGGCCTCGTGTAATTGGGCCTGTGCCAGGGACCTGGCCGCCTTCCCCTTTCGAATCTCATCCAGAGATTTGCTTCGGATCTCAACCTGCACCTCCTGCCGTGCTGGTGCTGAGAAATCCTCAGAGGGCTCAGTCTCGCATTCCCAAAGACATTCTTGCAACTAACCACAGCCATATTGCATCAGCCTTTATCGCCAAGACAAGACCCTTTGGGTCTAACAGACACTGTGTATTATTCCATTTAATGCATGTGCAGGTGAGACTACATCATCACCAACAAAAATGTAATGCACTATGCCGTTAATTTTAGACTGTATTACCCAGTGCCAGCACACACAAATGTATACCCAGCTGCATATTGACCAAATGCTAAGACTTTTCTAGAATGCACACATCCAATCAAGTGTCTAACTTGGGTGAGGGTAAAGCGCAGGGGCTTTACAAAAGACCTTCCTTTCTCCTGATACTCGCTGAAGCCTTTGTTGCACTGCCTTGTGTAAGATATCCATCCAGAGCCCTGGTACGGCCAGGCAGCAGTCTTACCTAAATGAGGTTAGCAAGTGTTTGCATGGCTCCTCAATTCACCACCATTTCATTCTTACTACGTCACAGAGGAACAGGGTTTCGGAGTCCCCAAACAACAAACACAGAAAGTTAAACACAAACACGCAAAACTGAAGAACAGAGGGCAAGCCCCTTCTTCACCCTCTGATGGAAACCGATGGTAAAATGACTTGCAGTTAGTTAGAGGTGATGACATACAACTCTTCGTGCTAATGCTGCTCATTTGCTCTACTTTTTGTGAAGAATATTTCCATAGCAACATTTTACCTTTGTTATTTTTATAAAAGAAGTAAGATATTTAATTTATTGTAGGGCTGAACTATTAATCGCAATCGCTAATACATTTCAAAAGCTGCAATAACTGGTCAAGCGTGGTTACCACAGATGAAATATATTAGAACTGGAGAGAGCGAGGAAGTACCACCCCTATTACTTTTAATAGGAGAAGCTAGGCTAGCTACCTAAGCCCAGGAAGTACGGAATTGAACGACGCCAGCAATAAGAATGGCGTTCCATGGGTGCTTAGCTCCGGGACCATTTCATGAAATTGTCAGTCTACTTACACAGCACAAATGGCCAAGAAAGTGTGTCGGCTATGCGGATTGGCGAATGTTTTCGAGGGGAAATGACGAGCAACGCTGTTTATCCAGAAGGTGCACGCACTTTTCACTCTTTTCGTACGAAACACGTGCACGAGCTGTCATCAAGCTCTTACTGTCAGTTCTTATTTTACAGGCCCTCTTGAAAACATTGAACAGTTGCGTCAGACAAAGACAAAATAATGAAGGATTACAGAATACATTTTATTTCGTTTTCGAACTATTTGGCAAGAATAAAATGCACACTTTTCTATTGGTGGCCACAAACTTTTCCGCACTGTGAAACGCGGAAGCAGGGGCCGATTGCACAAAAGTCGGATCCTGAGATCCTGGATCTACGCCAAAGCGAGGATTGCCATATCCCATGCAGCGCGTTGCTGGCTTAATTGATTGCACAAAGCCAACAGCCGCTGGAGGAGGATAGGCTAATAAGTGAAGCCAGGTGCCGCATCCTACTGTGTGCGCGCACACGCCTACTTGAAATTGACCCTGAGATCGATCACAGAATCGACAATTCAGAGAGCAGCAGTCTTCAAAATAGTTTGCAAAATATCTCCGTGCACTTATGTGGGCTGTAGAGCGTTCTCAAGAAAATCTCTGCAGACGCGTGACGAGACCAAATCTAAAGTATCCACCAAACTCGTTCGGGGGATAAAATTAGTATTCTCCAAGGTAGCGATAACGTGAACATATATATGCAGGTCAATAACGTCACATAACGCAACAGAGGGTATGCGCAAAATGAGCTGGCACGTCATTTTCCCCCCGACACCTCTTTGTCACATGTCCACATGATGGGCAGAAACCCCATTTTAAAAAAAAAACTCCACAAGACGTTTAAAATCTGTTTTCTGACCCTATTAAAACAACTTTGAATTATTGAAATATTTTCAGAGTGGCACAGAGATTTTTTATGTACAACCTAAATCCAAAATAGCTGGGACAAAGTGTAAATTGTGAAAGAAATCAAAATGCAATGACTTTCAAATCACACCAGCCAGTATTTTATTCACAATAAAGCGGGATTTACATTTGAACGTACGGGCGTCTACGTGCAACTTACGTGCGAAATTTGGGAAAAATGACTGCGTGCTCGACGTGGCGAGTACGTGACACGTGCGTGTTTTTTGAAGTCACCCATAAGAAACCTACTTGAGTACTAGTCTTAAAGTAGCTCACATTAAATGTACTCAAGTACAAAAAGTATCTTGTGAGTAAAATATACCTAAGTATCCAAAGTGCAAGTACACCTAGAAAGCATTTTTCATAGTACGCATATAAAGAAACAAAACAACCACACATTGTTCTCTTCTTGTTCTCTTTAATCAACTTGCAGGTGAATGAAAGATGCAGTATTCAAAAAACAAATAGGCAGCTTGTGCTTTATACTTCATCTTCTTTGAGTTTACCCGCAGTTTACAAAACCACTAGAATTGACAATAATTAACAGTAGAATGACATATTAACAATACCATGTCGAACTGTTGCTTCAGAAAACTGATTTTTCATAACTACTAATTGGAATACCATTGGCTCACTGTAGCTGAGGTGGTTGCTAGAGAGGGCAACGATATTTTTTTCTGTTGCAGGAGAGAATTTTTTTTTTTTGAACTGCTGGATAGATACTGTGGGCAAGAGTATTGAGCAGTTTGCACATCAGGCTTAGCTGAGGAGTTTAATTCAGGCAACTCCTGAAAAACAGGGATCGGAGTGAACTCGTCCATAACATTCCAAACGTGTTTGAGCTGCTTGCTTGTCAATATTCAATAATTGATGCTGGTGTCCCATCTTGTGACAGAATATTGTAACTGCGTGCATAAATTTGCAGCTCCATGCCTGCTGGCGGGCACATCTGCTCAAAGCGCTGTTATGATACCGTGCCGAGCACCGTTGTTCCTCTCGAGCACGCCAAATCCAGATAATCCTGAAAGATTTATTACATTAACATTTCAATTTGTGACGAGTAACAAACTGGCCACTGTCAAAGTAACGAAGTAAAAGAATACTTTTTTCTCTTTTAAATATAGTAGAGTAAAATTAAAAGTCCTGGTTAAAAAAAAAAAAAAAACTCTGGTAAAGTACAAATCCTCAAAAAAAAAACTACTTATGTACTGTAACGAAGCACATGTACTTCGTCATTATACACCCCTGGTGTTGAATCGACTCCCCCAACGGGAATTCTCCTTTCGCTCCGCAATGTAAAGCCCCTCTCCTTTGATTGGCTGTGGGACGAAAGCCGGTCTCCTCTGATCGGCTGTGGAATTAGTCGATCTCAGATCAGCACCCGCCTTTGTTTCTATAGACTGAATGCGCAGATAGTTTCGCACCAAATGTCACAGTGCTGAGGGGCGCGATTTGCGACTTGTAGGAAACAGAATCTGTGGCTTGTAGGAAACAGAATCTGTGACTCGTGGGGAAGATTCGAGCAGTTGTAGTTATCGATTTGTATTTGTGTTTTAAAAGAACACAAATATTTTCTTGATAAATTATTTCACATACATTGAACTTCCATTGCACAAATTCACATTCAGATTTACACATATTCAAATTTTGTCCACAACTTCACATTTCTTAATACAGGTGCACAAATATGTTTTGCACATATACTGCAACAATAGGAGTAAAAATGTGAGCATGTCAGTTTTTTAATCTGTGACTTGTAAAATAGGATTTGTGCACCTGTAATTAAGAATTTGTGAATGTGTAAGTGTTGTGTTGTATCTGTGCAGAGAAAAAAAATCTACAAGTACACAACTCATAGAGTATGTGACCTCAAATTTACTGATACACATACAAATCGCTGTACACAACTACAAATCCCACTGTTACAGGCGCTCAAACCTTTTTCACCAATAATACCTTCATAGGTTGGTGCTGGAGCAAAAGCACATATTCAAAGGGAAATTTGGCTCGGGGGTTAACTGCAAGTCCAAGCGGGAATTTGGATGCGTGCGATAATATCAGCCTTCAGATCAATGCTGCATTCCCCGGTGTCGCCCCGGACGGCGAGAAGAGGTGGTATGGACTGCAACCGCAGATGCTTTGTGAATGACGCTTAGTAAAAATAATTAGGAGTCCTATATTTACGACTGACACGCCCATTTTTTTTAGGAGTTTCTCCTAAATCCGGCAGTTAGGACCTACTTTTAGCGCTAAGATTCTTTGTGAATACGGGCCCAGAAATTGGCCCCCTAGCTGTTGATCAGCACCCACTGCAGCAGGAGGAGGTCGTCTACACTCATGGCCAGCTCCATCTTGCCATCCAGCATATCGATGGGGAACTCAGTTAGCAGTTCATCAAGGTTGAGGGGTGCAGAGCTGAAGGTGTGAGGGATCGCTGTGCAATGGCGGTGAGACTTTAGCATCGTGCTGCTGCTGCAGCAGGAGGAGGTCGTCTACACTCATGGCCAGCTCCATCTTGCCATCCAGCATATCGATGGGGAACTCAGTTAGCAGTTCATCAAGGTTGAGGGGTGCAGAGCTGAAGGTGTGAGGGATCGCTGTGCACTGGCGGTGAGACTTCAGCATCGTGCTGCTGCTGGAAGTACAGAGAGGCTCGTTACAACAGCCTCACCCACACAAGCATGTCTGCCTCAGGACCAAACTACTTTACATAATGACTGCAACTGCCCATTCAGCCCAATCACGCTCCCCATTTTCCATCCAGTCGTTTCATTGCTATGCCACTTTTACCTATGCACTACAATAAGGTCCAGAGGCATTTAGACCGGGAAATTTCAATGAAGGTGTTCAAAGCAGTTCAATACAAGACTCAAGAACATCAACCTGAAGTGGACAGTCAGCAGTGTAAATGAAGAGCATTTGGATCCACAAATAAATACCCTGTTAAATCGTAACAGTGTCAAAACTTATGGAACTCAGTGCAAATAGCATATATCTCTATTTCGTATGGTTGTGAAAACCCCAAAGCTTTCATTTTCAAAACGTTAAGTGGTGAGCTATGTGGGCGACAACTCTATATAAACCAAAACAGGCAGACACAGGAGTGAGACATATTCAGATAAGTGCCTGCTAACACAGGTCAAGACCACTTTCAGCAGTGCCATACAGCATCCATCGTTTTGATTTTCACTCCAACCCACGCAAATCTCATTATACAGCATTCCAGAGCCTCTTAAGCTGGTATTTAGCAGAACAAAAGGTGATGATTTGAAGCATAAATAAACCATGTCAGGGCAGCGAGTCCCTAGGAACAGGAGAGATCAGCCCTAAGCCCTAATTTTAAGGGTACTGGGGAGTCTGGGCTGCTTTGTGGGAGACTTTACCTTTGCAAAGCAGCAGGAGGGTCTTTGGCAAGAATGTGCAGTGGCTCGGTGCTGGTGGAGCTCTGCTCTGTTGTACTGGTGCTTCTGTTAATGTTCTGTAGCATCATCTCCTGGAAGGTCTTCGCCCTCTCCAACCCAACCAGAGACTCCGTCTTCCCATTCACAGCACCATTCTGCAGCAGACGGACCAAAAGTCACATTTATTCAGCCCTGATCCTGGACATCTACCATACTTCAACTCCACAAGAAAACATCTCAGTCAAGCTAGAGCATGGCTGCGTATGCCTTCTCAAAGAGATCTACAGTCCTTTCAGTTTCCACCCTAACTTTAATTTGAGGTGCCTGATTTGACTAAATAGCTGCATGAGGAGAACTCCAGCAGATGAAGTCAGATTGTCCTGAACAGACTGAAGACCCACAGGACAGTAGATCTCCAAGCACAGGGTTTGGCAGGTTTAAATCAGGCTGACCTCAGGATTGAATATAGAAATAACACACAGCTGCTGCTCACCTCTGTAGTGCTGGGAGTAGCTGGCTTCTCTTTTCTGGCACCAGTATTACGGCCACTGCCTGCTCCTGTAAATATGCACAGTCCCTATGAACAATCAACTGCAGGAAAACCTGAGCAAAAACCTAACACATGGGAATCATGTCCGAGGGCCAGAAATGCAAAGTCCCACTATGCATTTTTTCCACATAATTTCACCAATTAGATCCACCTCCTGGTTATTTAACAAATAGTGGGGAGGACTTATGCAGTCTGTGCCTGGACTTAATGCCTCTGGCTACCACACCTAACTGAAGTACATCAAGGAGCAGCTCATGAGAAACTAACCCCGAGAGGGGAAAGGGCAGAGGACACACAGAGGATGAAGGCTCACCAGTGGCCATGTTCTTGTTGATGCGCAGTATCCTCCTCTTGAACGGAGCAGAGAGAGGAGCTGGCAACTCCTCAGCCTTCACCTCCTGCACCGTGGTCTGCATTCGAGCCGCCTTCTCAACCCGGATCTCGCCGGGGTGCCTGGCAGTCTTCTTGCACGGGACCTCCCACTCCAGAGGCCCCTCTTTCCTCCCCATGAGCTCCTCCTCCTCGTTGTCTCTGGACAGCTTCATCTTTCTCTCTAGCTGGAGCCTTGTCTCCACAAGGACGGCCCCAGGAGGTGTAGCGCTCGACTTCGTGGGGCTGGGGCCCTTAGTTCCGCACCAGTCGGCCTCGTGTAATTGGGCCTGTGCCAGGGACCTGGCCGCCTTCCCCTTTCGAATCTCATCCAGAGATTTGCTTCGGATCTCAACCTGCACCTCCTGCCGTGCTGGTGCTGAGAAATCCTCAGAGGGCTCAGTCTCGCATTCCCAAAGACATTCTTGCAACTAACCACAGCCATATTGCATCAGCCTTTATCGCAAAGACAAGACCCTTTGGGTCTAACAGACACTGTGTATTATTCCATTTAATGCATGTGCAGGTGAGACTACATCATCACCAACAAAAATGTAATGCACTATGCCGTTAATTTTAGACTGTATTACCCAGTGCCAGCACACACAAATGTATACCCAGCTGCATATTGACCAAATGCTAAGACTTTTCTAGAATGCACACATCCAATCAAGTGTCTAACTTGGGTGAGGGTAAAGCGCAGGGGCTTTACAAAAGACCTTCCTTTCTCCTGATACTCGCTGAAGCCTTTGTTGCACTGCCTTGTGTAAGACATCCATCCAGAGCCCTGGTACGGCCAGGCAGCAGTCTTACCTAAATGAGGTTAGCAAGTGTTTGCATGGCTCCTCAATTCACCACCATTTCATTCTTACTACGTCACAGAGGAACAGGGTTTCGGAGTCCCCAAACAACAAACACAGAAAGTTAAACACAAACACGCAAAACTGAAGAACAGAGGGCAAGCCCCTTCTTCACCCTCTGATGGAAACCGATGGTAAAATGACTTGCAGTTAGTTAGAGGTGATGACATACAACTCTTCGTGCTAATGCTGCTCATTTGCACTACTTTTTGTGAAGAATATTTCCATAGCAACATTTTACCTTTGTTATTTTTATAAAAGAAGTAAGATATTTAATTTATTGTAGGGCTGAACTATTAATCGCAATCGCTAATACATTTCAAAAGCTGCAATAACTGGTCAAGCGTGGTTACCACAGAGGAAATATATTAGAACTGGAGAGAGCGAGGAAGTACCACCCCTATTACTTTTAATAGGAGAAGCTAGGCTAGCTACCTAAGCCCAGGAAGTACGGAATTGAACGACGCCAGCTATAAGAATGGCGTTCCATGGGTGCTTAGCTCCGGGACCATTTCATGAAATTTTCAGTCTACTTACACAGCACAAATGGCCAAGAAAGTGTGTCGGCTATGCGGATTGGCGAATGTTTTCGAGGGGAAATGACGAGCAACGCTGTTTATCCAGAAGGTGCACGCACTTTTCACTCTTTTCGTACGAAACACGTGCACGAGCTGTCATCAAGCTCTTACTGTCAGTTCTTATTTTACAGGCCCTCTTGAAAACATTGAACAGTTGCGTCAGACAAAGACAAAATAATGAAGGATTACAGAATACATTTTATTTCGTTTTCGAACTATTTGGCAAGAATAAAATGCACACTTTTCTATTGGTGGCCACAAACTTTTCCGCACTGTGAAACGCGGAAGCAGGGGCCGATTGCACAAAAGTCGGATCCTGAGATCCTGGATCTACGCCAAAGCGAGGATTGCCATATCCCATGCAGCGCGTTGCTGGCTTAATTGATTGCACAAAGCCAACAGCCGCTGGAGGAGGATAGGCTAATAAGTGAAGCCAGGTGCCGCATCCTACTGTGTGCGCGCACACGCCTACTTGAAATTGACCCTGAGATCGATCACAGAATCGACAATTCAGAGAGCAGCAGTCTTCAAAATAGTTTGCAAAATATCTCCGTGCACTTATGTGGGCTGTAGAGCGTTCTCAAGAAAATCTCTGCAGACGCGTGACGAGACCAAATCTAAAGTATCCACCAAACTCGTTCGGGGGATAAAATTAGTATTCTCCAAGGTAGCGATAACGTGAACATATATATGCAGGTCAATAACGTCACATAACGCAACAGAGGGTATGCGCAAAATGAGCTGGCACGTCATTTTCCCCCCGACACCTCTTTGTCACATGTCCACATGATGGGCAGAAACCCCATTTTAAAAAAAAAACTCCACAAGACGTTTAAAATCTGTTTTCTGACCCTATTAAAACAACTTTGAATTATTGAAATATTTTCAGAGTGGCACAGAGATTTGTTCTTTTTTATGTACAACCTAAATCCAAAATAGCTGGGACAAAGTGTAAATTGTGAAAGAAATCAAAATGCAATGACTTTCAAATCACACCAGCCAGTATTTTATTCACAATAAAGCGGGATTTACATTTGAACGTACGGGCGTCTACGTGCAACTTACGTGCGAAATTTGGGAAAAATGACTGCGTGCTCGACGTGGCGAGTACGTGACACGTGCGTGTTTTTTGAAGTCACCCATAAGAAACCTACTTGAGTACTACTCTTAAAGTAGCTCACATTAAATGTACTCAAGTACAAAAAGTATCTTGTGAGTAAAATATACCTAAGTATCCAAAGTGCAAGTACACCTAGAAAGCATTTTTCATAGTACGCATATAAAGAAACAAAACAACCACACATTGTTCTCTTCTTGTTCTCTTTAATCAACTTGCAGGTGAATGAAAGATGCAGTATTCAAAAAACAAATAGGCAGCTTGTGCTTTATACTTCATCTTCTTTGAGTTTACCCGCAGTTTACAAAACCACTAGAATTGACAATAATTAACAGTAGAATGACATATTAACAATACCATGTCGAACTGTTGCTTCAGAAAACTGATTTTTCATAACTACTAATTGGAATACCATTGGCTCACTGTAGCTGAGGTGGTTGCTAGAGAGGGCAACGATTTTTTTTTCTGTTGCAGGAGAGAATTTTTTTTTTTTGAACTGCTGGATAGATACTGTGGGCAAGAGTATTGAGCAGTTTGCACATCAGGCTTAGCTGAGGAGTTTAATTCAGGCAACTCCTGAAAAACAGGGATCGGAGTGAACTCGTCCATAACATTCCAAACGTGTTTGAGCTGCTTGCTTGTCAATATTCAATAATTGATGCTGGTGTCCCATCTTGTGACAGAATATTGTAACTGCGTGCATAAATTTGCAGCTCCATGCCTGCTGGCGGGCACATCTGCTCAAAGCGCTGTTATGATACCGTGCCGAGCACCGTTGTTCCTCTCGAGCACGCCAAATCCAGATAATCCTGAAAGATTTATTACATTAACATTTCAATTTGTGACGAGTAACAAACTGGCCACTGTCAAAGTAACGAAGTAAAAGAATACTTTTTTCTCTTTTAAATATAGTAGAGTAAAATTAAAAGTCCTGGTTAAAAAAAAAAAAAAAACTCTGGTAAAGTACAAATCCTCAAAAAAAAAACTACTTATGTACTGTAACGAAGCACATGTACTTCGTCATTATACACCCCTGGTGTTGAATCGACTCCCCCAACGGGAATTCTCCTTTCGCTCCGCAATGTAAAGCCCCTCTCCTTTGATTGGCTGTGGGACGAAAGCCGGTCTCCTCTGATCGGCTGTGGAATTAGTCGATCTCAGATCAGCACCCGCCTTTGTTTCTATAGACTGAATGCGCAGATAGTTTCGCACCAAATGTCACAGTGCTGAGGGGCGCGATTTGCGACTTGTAGGAAACAGAATCTGTGGCTTGTAGGAAACAGAATCTGTGACTCGTGGGGAAGATTCGAGCAGTTGTAGTTATCGATTTGTATTTGTGTTTTAAAAGAACACAAATATTTTCTTGATAAATTATTTCACATACATTGAACTTCCATTGCACAAATTCACATTCAGATTTACACATATTCAAATTTTGTCCACAACTTCACATTTCTTAATACAGGTGCACAAATATGTTTTGCACATATACTGCAACAATAGGAGTAAAAATGTGAGCATGTCAGTTTTTTAATCTGTGACTTGTAAAATAGGATTTGTGCACCTGTAATTAAGAATTTGTGAATGTGTAAGTGTTGTGTTGTATCTGTGCAGAGAAAAAAAATCTACAAGTACACAACTCATAGAGTATGTGACCTCAAATTTACTGATACACATACAAATCGCTGTACACAACTACAAATCCCACTGTTACAGGCGCTCAAACCTTTTTCACCAATAATACCTTCATAGGTTGGTGCTGGAGCAAAAGCACATATTCAAAGGGAAATTTGGCTCGGGGGTTAACTGCAAGTCCAAGCGGGAATTTGGATGCGTGCGATAATATCAGCCTTCAGATCAATGCTGCATTCCCCGGTGTCGCCCCGGACGGCGAGAAGAGGTGGTATGGACTGCAACCGCAGATGCTTTGTGAATGACGCTTAGTAAAAATAATTAGGAGTCCTATATTTACGACTGACACGCCCATTTTTTTTAGGAGTTTCTCCTAAATCCGGCAGTTAGGACCTACTTTTAGCGCTAAGATTCTTTGTGAATACGGGCCCAGAAATTGGCCCCCTAGCTGTTGATCAGCACCCACTGCAGCAGGAGGAGGTCGTCTACACTCATGGCCAGCTCCATCTTGCCATCCAGCATATCGATGGGGAACTCAGTTAGCAGTTCATCAAGGTTGAGGGGTGCAGAGCTGAAGGTGTGAGGGATCGCTGTGCACTGGCGGTGAGACTTTAGCATCGTGCTGCTGCTGCAGCAGGAGGAGGTCGTCTACACTCATGGCCAGCTCCATCTTGCCATCCAGCATATCGATGGGGAACTCAGTTAGCAGTTCATCAAGGTTGAGGGGTGCAGAGCTGAAGGTGTGAGGGATCGCTGTGCACTGGCGGTGAGACTTCAGCATCGTGCTGCTGCTGGAAGTACAGAGAGGCTCGTTACAACAGCCTCACCCACACAAGCATGTCTGCCTCAGGACCAAACTACTTTACATAATGACTGCAACTGCCCATTCAGCCCAATCACGCTCCCCATTTTCCATCCAGTCGTTTCATTGCTATGCCACTTTTACCTATGCACTACAATAAGGTCCAGAGGCATTTAGACCGGGAAATTTCAATGAAGGTGTTCAAAGCAGTTCAATACAAGACTCAAGAACATCAACCTGAAGTGGACAGTCAGCAGTGTAAATGAAGAGCATTTGCATCCACAAATAAATACCCTGTTAAATCGTAACAGTGTCAAAACTTATGGAACTCAGTGCAAATAGCATATATCTCTATTTCGTATGGTTGTGAAAACCCCAAAGCTTTCATTTTCAAAACGTTAAGTGGTGAGCTATGTGGGCGACAACTCTATATAAACCAAAACAGGCAGACACAGGAGTGAGACATATTCAGATAAGTGCCTGCTAACACAGGTCAAGACCACTTTCAGCAGTGCCATACAGCATCCATCGTTTTGATTTTCACTCCAACCCACGCAAATCTCATTATACAGCATTCCAGAGCCTCTTAAGCTGGTATTTAGCAGAACAAAAGGTGATGATTTGAAGCATAAATAAACCATGTCAGGGCAGCGAGTCCCTAGGAACAGGAGAGATCAGCCCTAAGCCCTAATTTTAAGGGTACTGGGGAGTCTGGGCTGCTTTGTGGGAGACTTTACCTTTGCAAAGCAGCAGGAGGGTCTTTGGCAAGAATGTGCAGTGGCTCGGTGCTGGTGGAGCTCTGCTCTGTTGTACTGGTGCTTCTGTTAATGTTCTGTAGCATCATCTCCTGGAAGGTCTTCGCCCTCTCCAACCCAACCAGAGACTCCGTCTTCCCATTCACAGCACCATTCTGCAGCAGACGGACCAAAAGTCACATTTATTCAGCCCTGATCCTGGACATCTACCATACTTCAACTCCACAAGAAAACATCTCAGTCAAGCTAGAGCATGGCTGCGTATGCCTTCTCAAAGAGATCTACAGTCCTTTCAGTTTCCACCCTAACTTTAATTTGAGGTGCCTGATTTGACTAAATAGCTGCATGAGGAGAACTCCAGCAGATGAAGTCAGATTGTCCTGAACAGACTGAAGACCCACAGGACAGTAGATCTCCAAGCACAGGGTTTGGCAGGTTTAAATCAGGCTGACCTCAGGATTGAATATAGAAATAACACACAGCTGCTGCTCACCTCTGTAGTGCTGGGAGTAGCTGGCTTCTCTTTTCTGGCACCAGTATTACGGCCACTGCCTGCTCCTGTAAATATGCACAGTCCCTATGAACAATCAACTGCAGGAAAACCTGAGCAAAAACCTAACACATGGGAATCATGTCCGAGGGCCAGAAATGCAAAGTCCCACTATGCATTTTTTCCACATAATTTCACCAATTAGATCCACCTCCTGGTTATTTAACAAATAGTGGGGAGGACTTATGCAGTCTGTGCCTGGACTTAATGCCTCTGGCTACCACACCTAACTGAAGTACATCAAGGAGCAGCTCATGAGAAACTAACCCCGAGAGGGGAAAGGGCAGAGGACACACAGAGGATGAAGGCTCACCAGTGGCCATGTTCTTGTTGATGCGCAGTATCCTCCTCTTGAACGGAGCAGAGAGAGGAGCTGGCAACTCCTCAGCCTTCACCTCCTGCACCGTGGTCTGCATTCGAGCCGCCTTCTCAACCCGGATCTCGCCGGGGTGCCTGGCAGTCTTCTTGCACGGGACCTCCCACTCCAGAGGCCCCTCTTTCCTCCCCATGAGCTCCTCCTCCTCGTTGTCTCTGGACAGCTTCATCTTTCTCTCTAGCTGGAGCCTTGTCTCCACAAGGACGGCCCCAGGAGGTGTAGCGCTCGACTTCGTGGGGCTGGGGCCCTTAGTTCCACACCAGTCGGCCTCGTGTAATTGGGCCTGTGCCAGGGACCTGGCCGCCTTCCCCTTTCGAATCTCATCCAGAGATTTGCTTCGGATCTCAACCTGCACCTCCTGCCGTGCTGGTGCTGAGAAATCCTCAGAGGGCTCAGTCTCGCATTCCCAAAGACATTCTTGCAACTAACCACAGCCATATTGCATCAGCCTTTATCGCCAAGACAAGACCCTTTGGGTCTAACAGACACTGTGTATTATTCCATTTAATGCATGTGCAGGTGAGACTACATCATCACCAACAAAAATGTAATGCACTATGCCGTTAATTTTAGACTGTATTACCCAGTGCCAGCACACACAAATGTATACCCAGCTGCATATTGACCAAATGCTAAGACTTTTCTAGAATGCACACATCCAATCAAGTGTCTAACTTGGGTGAGGGTAAAGCGCAGGGGCTTTACAAAAGACCTTCCTTTCTCCTGATACTCGCTGAAGCCTTTGTTGCACTGCCTTGTGTAAGACATCCATCCAGAGCCCTGGTACGGCCAGGCAGCAGTCTTACCTAAATGAGGTTAGCAAGTGTTTGCATGGCTCCTCAATTCACCACCATTTCATTCTTACTACGTCACAGAGGAACAGGGTTTCGGAGTCCCCAAACAACAAACACAGAAAGTTAAACACAAACACGCAAAACTGAAGAACAGAGGGCAAGCCCCTTCTTCACCCTCTGATGGAAACCGATGGTAAAATGACTTGCAGTTAGTTAGAGGTGATGACATACAACTCTTCGTGCTAATGCTGCTCATTTGCACTACTTTTTGTGAAGAATATTTCCATAGCAACATTTTACCTTTGTTATTTTTATAAAAGAAGTAAGATATTTAATTTATTGTAGGGCTGAACTATTAATCGCAATCGCTAATACATTTCAAAAGCTGCAATAACTGGTCAAGCGTGGTTACCACAGAGGAAATATATTAGAACTGGAGAGAGCGAGGAAGTACCACCCCTATTACTTTTAATAGGAGAAGCTAGGCTAGCTACCTAAGCCCAGGAAGTACGGAATTGAACGACGCCAGCTATAAGAATGGCGTTCCATGGGTGCTTAGCTCCGGGACCATTTCATGAAATTGTCAGTCTACTTACACAGCACAAATGGCCAAGAAAGTGTGTCGGCTATGCGGATTGGCGAATGTTTTCGAGGGGAAATGACGAGCAACGCTGTTTATCCAGAAGGTGCACGCACTTTTCACTCTTTTCGTACGAAACACGTGCACGAGCTGTCATCAAGCTCTTACTGTCAGTTCTTATTTTACAGGCCCTCTTGAAAACATTGAACAGTTGCGTCAGACAAAGACAAAATAATGAAGGATTACAGAATACATTTTATTTCGTTTTCGAACTATTTGGCAAGAATAAAATGCACACTTTTCTATTGGTGGCCACAAACTTTTCCGCACTGTGAAACGCGGAAGCAGGGGCCGATTGCACAAAAGTCGGATCCTGAGATCCTGGATCTACGCCAAAGCGAGGATTGCCATATCCCATGCAGCGCGTTGCTGGCTTTATTGATTGCACAAAGCCAACAGCCGCTGGAGGAGGATAGGCTAATAAGTGAAGCCAGGTGCCGCATCCTACTGTGTGCGCGCACACGCCTACTTGAAATTGACCCTGAGATCGATCACAGAATCGACAATTCAGAGAGCAGCAGTCTTCAAAATAGTTTGCAAAATATCTCCGTGCACTTATGTGGGCTGTAGAGCGTTCTCAAGAAAATCTCTGCAGACGCGTGACGAGACCAAATCTAAAGTATCCACCGAACTCGTTCGGGGGATAAAATTAGTATTCTCCAAGGTAGCGATAACGTGAACATATATATGCAGGTCAATAACGTCACATAACGCAACAGAGGGTATGCGCAAAATGAGCTGGCATGTCATTTTCCCCCCGACACCTCTTTGTCACATGTCCACATGATGGGCAGAAACCCCATTTAAAAAAAAAAACTCCACAAGACGTTTAAAATCTGTTTTCTGACCCTATTAAAACAACTTTGAATTATTGAAATATTTTCAGAGTGGCACAGAGATTTGTTCTTTTTTATGTACAACCTAAATCCAAAATAGCTGGGACAAAGTGTAAATTGTGAAAGAAATCAAAATGCAATGACTTTCAAATCACACCAGCCAGTATTTTATTCACAATAAAGCGGGATTTACATTTGAACGTACGGGCGTCTACGTGCAACTTACGTGCGAAATTTGGGAAAAATGACTGCGTGCTCGACGTGGCGAGTACGTGACACGTGCGTGTTTTTTGAAGTCACCCATAAGAAACCTACTTGAGTACTAGTCTTAAAGTAGCTCACATTAAATGTACTCAAGTACAAAAAGTATCTTGTGAGTAAAATGTACCTAAGTATCCAAAGTGCAAGTACACCTAGAAAGCATTTTTCATAGTACGCATATAAAGAAACAAAACAACCACACATTGTTCTCTTCTTGTTCTCTTTAATCAACTTGCAGGTGAATGAAAGATGCAGTATTCAAAAAACAAATAGGCAGCTTGTGCTTTATACTTCATCTTCTTTGAGTTTACCCGCAGTTTACAAAACCACTAGAATTGACAATAATTAACAGTAGAATGACATATTAACAATACCATGTCGAACTGTTGCTTCAGAAAACTGATTTTTCATAACTACTAATTGGAATACCATTGGCTCACTGTAGCTGAGGTGGTTGCTAGAGAGGGCAACGATTTTTTTTTCTGTTGCAGGAGAGAATTTTTTTTTTTTGAACTGCTGGATAGATACTGTGGGCAAGAGTATTGAGCAGTTTGCACATCAGGCTTAGCTGAGGAGTTTAATTCAGGCAACTCCTGAAAAACAGGGATCGGAGTGAACTCGTCCATAACATTCCAAACGTGTTTGAGCTGCTTGCTTGTCAATATTCAATAATTGATGCTGGTGTCCCATCTTGTGACAGAATATTGTAACTGCGTGCATAAATTTGCAGCTCCATGTCTGCTGGCGGGCACATCTGCTCAAAGCGCTGTTATGATACCGTGCCGAGCACCGTTGTTCCTCTCGAGCACGCCAAATCCAGATAATCCTGAAAGATTTATTACATTAACATTTCAATTTGTGACGAGTAACAAACTGGCCACTGTCAAAGTAACGAAGTAAAAGAATACTTTTTTCTCTTTTAAATATAGTAGAGTAAAATTAAAAGTCGTGGTTAAAAAAAAAAAAAAAACTCTGGTAAAGTACAAATCCTCAAAAAAAAAAAACTACTTATGTACTGTAACGAAGCACATGTACTTCGTCATTATACACCCCTGGTGTTGAATCGACTCCCCCAACGGGAATTCTCCTTTCGCTCCGCAATGTAAAGCCCCTCTCCTTTGATTGGCTGTGGGACGAAAGCCGGTCTCCTCTGATCGGCTGTGGAATTAGTCGATCTCAGATCAGCACCCGCCTTTGTTTCTATAGACTGAATGCGCAGATAGTTTCGCACCAAATGTCACAGTGCTGAGGGGCGCGATTTGCGACTTGTAGGAAACAGAATCTGTGGCTTGTAGGAAACAGAATCTGTGACTCGTGGGGAAGATTCGAGCAGTTGTAGTTATCGATTTGTATTTGTGTTTTAAAAGAACACAAATATTTTCTTGATAAATTATTTCACATACATTGAACTTCCATTGCACAAATTCACATTCAGATTTACACATATTCAAATTTTGTCCACAACTTCACATTGCTTAATACAGGTGCACAAATATGTTTTGCACATATACTGCAACAATAGGAGTAAAAATGTGAGCATGTCAGTTTTTTAATCTGTGATTTGTAAAATAGGATTTGTGCACCTGTAATTAAGAATTTGTGAATGTGTAAGTGTTGTGTTGTATCTGTGCAGAGAAAAAAAATCTACAAGTACACAACTCATAGAGTATGTGACCTCAAATTTACTGATACACATACAAATCGCTGTACACAACTACAAATCCCACTGTTACAGGCGCTCAAACCTTTTTCACCAATAATACCTTCATAGGTTGGTGCTGGAGCAAAAGCACATATTCAAAGGGAAATTTGGCTCGGGGGTTAACTGCAAGTCCAAGCGGGAATTGGGATGCGTGCGATAATATCAGCCTTCAGATCAATGCTGCATTCCCCGGTGTCGCCCCGGACGGCGAGAAGAGGTGGTATGGACTGCAACCGCAGATGCTTTGTGAATGACGCTTAGTAAAAATAATTAGGAGTCCTATATTTACGACTGACACGCCCATTTTTTTTAGGAGTTTCTCCTAAATCCGGCAGTTAGGACCTACTTTTAGCGCTAAGATTCTTTGTGAATACGGGCCCAGAAATTGGCCCCCTAGCTGTTGATCAGCACCCACTGCAGCAGGAGGAGGTCGTCTACACTCATGGCCAGCTCCATCTTGCCATCCAGCATATCGATGGGGAACTCAGTTAGCAGTTCATCAAGGTTGAGGGGTGCAGAGCTGAAGGTGTGAGGGATCGCTGTGCACTGGCGGTGAGACTTTAGCATCGTGCTGCTGCTGCAGCAGGAGGAGGTCGTCTACACTCATGGCCAGCTCCATCTTGCCATCCAGCATATCGATGGGGAACTCAGTTAGCAGTTCATCAAGGTTGAGGGGTGCAGAGCTGAAGGTGTGAGGGATCGCTGTGCACTGGCGGTGAGACTTCAGCATCGTGCTGCTGCTGGAAGTACAGAGAGGCTCGTTACAACAGCCTCACCCACACAAGCATGTCTGCCTCAGGACCAAACTACTTTACATAATGACTGCAACTGCCCATTCAGCCCAATCACGCTCCCCATTTTCCATCCAGTCGTTTCATTGCTATGCCACTTTTACCTATGCACTACAATAAGGTCCAGAGGCATTTAGACCGGGAAATTTCAATGAAGGTGTTCAAAGCAGTTCAATACAAGACTCAAGAACATCAACCTGAAGTGGACAGTCAGCAGTGTAAATGAAGAGCATTTGCATCCACAAATAAATACCCTGTTAAATCGTAACAGTGTCAAAACTTATGGAACTCAGTGCAAATAGCATATATCTCTATTTCGTATGGTTGTGAAAACCCCAAAGCTTTCATTTTCAAAACGTTAAGTGGTGAGCTATGTGGGCGACAACTCTATATAAACCAAAACAGGCAGACACAGGAGTGAGACATATTCAGATAAGTGCCTGCTAACACAGGTCAAGACCACTTTCAGCAGTGCCATACAGCATCCATCGTTTTGATTTTCACTCCAACCCACGCAAATCTCATTATACAGCATTCCAGAGCCTCTTAAGCTGGTATTTAGCAGAACAAAAGGTGATGATTTGAAGCATAAATAAACCATGTCAGGGCAGCGAGTCCCTAGGAACAGGAGAGATCAGCCCTAAGCCCTAATTTTAAGGGTACTGGGGAGTCTGGGCTGCTTTGTGGGAGACTTTACCTTTGCAAAGCAGCAGGAGGGTCTTTGGCAAGAATGTGCAGTGGCTCGGTGCTGGTGGAGCTCTGCTCTGTTGTACTGGTGCTTCTGTTAATGTTCTGTAGCATCATCTCCTGGAAGGTCTTCGCCCTCTCCAACCCAACCAGAGACTCCGTCTTCCCATTCACAGCACCATTCTGCAGCAGACGGACCAAAAGTCACATTTATTCAGCCCTGATCCTGGACATCTACCATACTTCAACTCCACAAGAAAACATCTCAGTCAAGCTAGAGCATGGCTGCGTATGCCTTCTCAAAGAGATCTACAGTCCTTTCAGTTTCCACCCTAACTTTAATTTGAGGTGCCTGATTTGACTAAATAGCTGCATGAGGAGAACTCCAGCAGATGAAGTCAGATTGTCCTGAACAGACTGAAGACCCACAGGACAGTAGATCTCCAAGCACAGGGTTTGGCAGGTTTAAATCAGGCTGACCTCAGGATTGAATATAGAAATAACACACAGCTGCTGCTCACCTCTGTAGTGCTGGGAGTAGCTGGCTTCTCTTTTCTGGCACCAGTATTACGGCCACTGCCTGCTCCTGTAAATATGCACAGTCCCTATGAACAATCAACTGCAGGAAAACCTGAGCAAAAACCTAACACATGGGAATCATGTCCGAGGGCCAGAAATGCAAAGTCCCACTATGCATTTTTTCCACATAATTTCACCAATTAGATCCACCTCCTGGTTATTTAACAAATAGTGGGGAGGACTTATGCAGTCTGTGCCTGGACTTAATGCCTCTGGCTACCACACCTAACTGAAGTACATCAAGGAGCAGCTCATGAGAAACTAACCCCGAGAGGGGAAAGGGCAGAGGACACACTGAGGATGAAGGCTCACCAGTGGCCATGTTCTTGTTGATGCGCAGTATCCTCCTCTTGAACGGAGCAGAGAGAGGAGCTGGCAACTCCTCAGCCTTCACCTCCTGCACCGTGGTCTGCATTCGAGCCGCCTTCTCAACCCGGATCTCGCCGGGGTGCCTGGCAGTCTTCTTGCACGGGACCTCCCACTCCAGAGGCCCCTCTTTCCTCCCCATGAGCTCCTCCTCCTCGTTGTCTCTGGACAGCTTCATCTTTCTCTCTAGCTGGAGCCTTGTCTCCACAAGGACGGCCCCAGGAGGTGTAGCGCTCGACTTCGTGGGGCTGGGGCCCTTAGTTCCGCACCAGTCGGCCTCGTGTAATTGGGCCTGTGCCAGGGACCTGGCCGCCTTCCCCTTTCGAATCTCATCCAGAGATTTGCTTCGGATCTCAACCTGCACCTCCTGCCGTGCTGGTGCTGAGAAATCCTCAGAGGGCTCAGTCTCGCATTCCCAAAGACATTCTTGCAACTAACCACAGCCATATTGCATCAGCCTTTATCGCCAAGACAAGACCCTTTGGGTCTAACAGACACTGTGTATTATTCCATTTAATGCATGTGCAGGTGAGACTACATCATCACCAACAAAAATGTAATGCACTATGCCGTTAATTTTAGACTGTATTACCCAGTGCCAGCACACACAAATGTATACCCAGCTGCATATTGACCAAATGCTAAGACTTTTCTAGAATGCACACATCCAATCAAGTGTCTAACTTGGGTGAGGGTAAAGCGCAGGGGCTTTACAAAAGACCTTCCTTTCTCCTGATACTCGCTGAAGCCTTTGTTGCACTGCCTTGTGTAAGATATCCATCCAGAGCCCTGGTACGGCCAGGCAGCAGTCTTACCTAAATGAGGTTAGCAAGTGTTTGCATGGCTCCTCAATTCACCACCATTTCATTCTTACTACGTCACAGAGGAACAGGGTTTCGGAGTCCCCAAACAACAAACACAGAAAGTTAAACACAAACACGCAAAACTGAAGAACAGAGGGCAAGCCCCTTCTTCACCCTCTGATGGAAACCGATGGTAAAATGACTTGCAGTTAGTTAGAGGTGATGACATACAACTCTTCGTGCTAATGCTGCTCATTTGCTCTACTTTTTGTGAAGAATATTTCCATAGCAACATTTTACCTTTGTTATTTTTATAAAAGAAGTAAGATATTTAATTTATTGTAGGGCTGAACTATTAATCGCAATCGCTAATACATTTCAAAAGCTGCAATAACTGGTCAAGCGTGGTTACCACAGATGAAATATATTAGAACTGGAGAGAGCGAGGAAGTACCACCCCTATTACTTTTAATAGGAGAAGCTAGGCTAGCTACCTAAGCCCAGGAAGTACGGAATTGAACGACGCCAGCAATAAGAATGGCGTTCCATGGGTGCTTAGCTCCGGGACCATTTCATGAAATTGTCAGTCTACTTACACAGCACAAATGGCCAAGAAAGTGTGTCGGCTATGCGGATTGGCGAATGTTTTCGAGGGGAAATGACGAGCAACGCTGTTTATCCAGAAGGTGCACGCACTTTTCACTCTTTTCGTACGAAACACGTGCACGAGCTGTCATCAAGCTCTTACTGTCAGTTCTTATTTTACAGGCCCTCTTGAAAACATTGAACAGTTGCGTCAGACAAAGACAAAATAATGAAGGATTACAGAATACATTTTATTTCGTTTTCGAACTATTTGGCAAGAATAAAATGCACACTTTTCTATTGGTGGCCACAAACTTTTCCGCACTGTGAAACGCGGAAGCAGGGGCCGATTGCACAAAAGTCGGATCCTGAGATCCTGGATCTACGCCAAAGCGAGGATTGCCATATCCCATGCAGCGCGTTGCTGGCTTAATTGATTGCACAAAGCCAACAGCCGCTGGAGGAGGATAGGCTAATAAGTGAAGCCAGGTGCCGCATCCTACTGTGTGCGCGCACACGCCTACTTGAAATTGACCCTGAGATCGATCACAGAATCGACAATTCAGAGAGCAGCAGTCTTCAAAATAGTTTGCAAAATATCTCCGTGCACTTATGTGGGCTGTAGAGCGTTCTCAAGAAAATCTCTGCAGACGCGTGACGAGACCAAATCTAAAGTATCCACCAAACTCGTTCGGGGGATAAAATTAGTATTCTCCAAGGTAGCGATAACGTGAACATATATATGCAGGTCAATAACGTCACATAACGCAACAGAGGGTATGCGCAAAATGAGCTGGCACGTCATTTTCCCCCCGACACCTCTTTGTCACATGTCCACATGATGGGCAGAAACCCCATTTTAAAAAAAAAACTCCACAAGACGTTTAAAATCTGTTTTCTGACCCTATTAAAACAACTTTGAATTATTGAAATATTTTCAGAGTGGCACAGAGATTTGTTCTTTTTTATGTACAACCTAAATCCAAAATAGCTGGGACAAAGTGTAAATTGTGAAAGAAATCAAAATGCAATGACTTTCAAATCACACCAGCCAGTATTTTATTCACAATAAAGCGGGATTTACATTTGAACGTACGGGCGTCTACGTGCAACTTACGTGCGAAATTTGGGAAAAATGACTGCGTGCTCGACGTGGCGAGTACGTGACACGTGCGTGTTTTTTGAAGTCACCCATAAGAAACCTACTTGAGTACTACTCTTAAAGTAGCTCACATTAAATGTACTCAAGTACAAAAAGTATCTTGTGAGTAAAATATACCTAAGTATCCAAAGTGCAAGTACACCTAGAAAGCATTTTTCATAGTACGCATATAAAGAAACAAAACAACCACACATTGTTCTCTTCTTGTTCTCTTTAATCAACTTGCAGGTGAATGAAAGATGCAGTATTCAAAAAACAAATAGGCAGCTTGTGCTTTATACTTCATCTTCTTTGAGTTTACCCGCAGTTTACAAAACCACTAGAATTGACAATAATTAACAGTAGAATGACATATTAACAATACCATGTCGAACTGTTGCTTCAGAAAACTGATTTTTCATAACTACTAATTGGAATACCATTGGCTCACTGTAGCTGAGGTGGTTGCTAGAGAGGGCAACGATTTTTTTTTCTGTTGCAGGAGAGAATTTTTTTTTTTTGAACTGCTGGATAGATACTGTGGGCAAGAGTATTGAGCAGTTTGCACATCAGGCTTAGCTGAGGAGTTTAATTCAGGCAACTCCTGAAAAACAGGGATCGGAGTGAACTCGTCCATAACATTCCAAAACGTGTTTGAGCTGCTTGCTTGTCAATATTCAATAATTGATGCTGGTGTCCCATCTTGTGACAGAATATTGTAACTGCGTGCATAAATTTGCAGCTCCATGCCTGCTGGCGGGCACATCTGCTCAAAGCGCTGTTATGATACCGTGCCGAGCACCGTTGTTCCTCTCGAGCACGCCAAATCCAGATAATCCTGAAAGATTTATTACATTAACATTTCAATTTGTGACGAGTAACAAACTGGCCACTGTCAAAGTAACGAAGTAAAAGAATACTTTTTTCTCTTTTAAATATAGTAGAGTAAAATTAAAAGTCCTGGTTAAAAAAAAAAAAAAAACTCTGGTAAAGTACAAATCCTCAAAAAAAAAACTACTTATGTACTGTAACGAAGCACATGTACTTCGTCATTATACACCCCTGGTGTTGAATCGACTCCCCCAACGGGAATTCTCCTTTCGCTCCGCAATGTAAAGCCCCTCTCCTTTGATTGGCTGTGGGACGAAAGCCGGTCTCCTCTGATCGGCTGTGGAATTAGTCGATCTCAGATCAGCACCCGCCTTTGTTTCTATAGACTGAATGCGCAGATAGTTTCGCACCAAATGTCACAGTGCTGAGGGGCGCGATTTGCGACTTGTAGGAAACAGAATCTGTGGCTTGTAGGAAACAGAATCTGTGACTCGTGGGGAAGATTCGAGCAGTTGTAGTTATCGATTTGTATTTGTGTTTTAAAAGAACACAAATATTTTCTTGATAAATTATTTCACATACATTGAACTTCCATTGCACAAATTCACATTCAGATTTACACATATTCAAATTTTGTCCACAACTTCACATTTCTTAATACAGGTGCACAAATATGTTTTGCACATATACTGCAACAATAGGAGTAAAAATGTGAGCATGTCAGTTTTTTAATCTGTGACTTGTAAAATAGGATTTGTGCACCTGTAATTAAGAATTTGTGAATGTGTAAGTGTTGTGTTGTTTCTGTGCAGAGAAAAAAAATCTACAAGTACACAACTCATAGAGTATGTGACCTCAAATTTACTGATACACATACAAATCGCTGTACACAACTACAAATCCCACTGTTACAGGCGCTCAAACCTTTTTCACCAATAATACCTTCATAGGTTGGTGCTGGAGAAAAGGACATATTCAAAGGGAAATTTGGCTCGGGGGTTAACTGCAAGTCCAAGCGGGAATTTGGATGCGTGCGATAATATCAGCCTTCAGATCAATGCTGCATTCCCCGGTGTCGCCCCGGACGGCGAGAAGAGGTGGTATGGACTGCAACCGCAGATGCTTTGTGAATGACGCTTAGTAAAAATAATTAGGAGTCCTATATTTACGACTGACACGCCCATTTTTTTTAGGAGTTTCTCCTAAATCCGGCAGTTAGGACCTACTTTTAGCGCTAAGATTCTTTGTGAATACGGGCCCAGAAATTGGCCCCCTAGCTGTTGATCAGCACCCACTGCAGCAGGAGGAGGTCGTCTACACTCATGGCCAGCTCCATCTTGCCATCCAGCATATCGATGGGGAACTCAGTTAGCAGTTCATCAAGGTTGAGGGGTGCAGAGCTGAAGGTGTGAGGGATCGCTGTGCACTGGCGGTGAGACTTTAGCATCGTGCTGCTGCTGCAGCAGGAGGAGGTCGTCTACACTCATGGCCAGCTCCATCTTGCCATCCAGCATATCGATGGGGAACTCAGTTAGCAGTTCATCAAGGTTGAGGGGTGCAGAGCTGAAGGTGTGAGGGATCGCTGTGCACTGGCGGTGAGACTTCAGCATCGTGCTGCTGCTGGAAGTACAGAGAGGCTCGTTACAACAGCCTCACCCACACAAGCATGTCTGCCTCAGGACCAAACTACTTTACATAATGACTGCAACTGCCCATTCAGCCCAATCACGCTCCCCATTTTCCATCCAGTCGTTTCATTGCTATGCCACTTTTACCTATGCACTACAATAAGGTCCAGAGGCATTTAGACCGGGAAATTTCAATGAAGGTGTTCAAAGCAGTTCAATACAAGACTCAAGAACATCAACCTGAAGTGGACAGTCAGCAGTGTAAATGAAGAGCATTTGCATCCACAAATAAATACCCTGTTAAATCGTAACAGTGTCAAAACTTATGGAACTCAGTGCAAATAGCATATATCTCTATTTCGTATGGTTGTGAAAACCCCAAAGCTTTCATTTTCAAAACGTTAAGTGGTGAGCTATGTGGGCGACAACTCTATATAAACCAAAACAGGCAGACACAGGAGTGAGACATATTCAGATAAGTGCCTGCTAACACAGGTCAAGACCACTTTCAGCAGTGCCATACAGCATCCATCGTTTTGATTTTCACTCCAACCCACGCAAATCTCATTATACAGCATTCCAGAGCCTCTTAAGCTGGTATTTAGCAGAACAAAAGGTGATGATTTGAAGCATAAATAAACCATGTCAGGGCAGCGAGTCCCTAGGAACAGGAGAGATCAGCCCTAAGCCCTAATTTTAAGGGTACTGGGGAGTCTGGGCTGCTTTGTGGGAGACTTTACCTTTGCAAAGCAGCAGGAGGGTCTTTGGCAAGAATGTGCAGTGGCTCGGTGCTGGTGGAGCTCTGCTCTGTTGTACTGGTGCTTCTGTTAATGTTCTGTAGCATCATCTCCTGGAAGGTCTTCGCCCTCTCCAACCCAACCAGAGACTCCGTCTTCCCATTCACAGCACCATTCTGCAGCAGACGGACCAAAAGTCACATTTATTCAGCCCTGATCCTGGACATCTACCATACTTCAACTCCACAAGAAAACATCTCAGTCAAGCTAGAGCATGGCTGCGTATACCTTCTCAAAGAGATCTACAGTCCTTTCAGTTTCCACCCTAACTTTAATTTGAGGTGCCTGATTTGACTAAATAGCTGCATGAGGAGAACTCCAGCAGATGAAGTCAGATTGTCCTGAACAGACTGAAGACCCACAGGACAGTAGATCTCCAAGCACAGGGTTTGGCAGGTTTAAATCAGGCTGACCTCAGGATTGAATATAGAAATAACACACAGCTGCTGCTCACCTCTGTAGTGCTGGGAGTAGCTGGCTTCTCTTTTCTGGCACCAGTATTACGGCCACTGCCTGCTCCTGTAAATATGCACAGTCCCTATGAACAATCAACTGCAGGAAAACCTGAGCAAAAACCTAACACATGGGAATCATGTCCGAGGGCCAGAAATGCAAAGTCCCACTATGCATTTTTTCCACATAATTTCACCAATTAGATCCACCTCCTGGTTATTTAACAAATAGTGGGGAGGACTTATGCAGTCTGTGCCTGGACTTAATGCCTCTGGCTACCACACCTAACTGAAGTACATCAAGGAGCAGCTCATGAGAAACTAACCCCGAGAGGGGAAAGGGCAGAGGACACACAGAGGATGAAGGCTCACCAGTGGCCATGTTCTTGTTGATGCGCAGTATCCTCCTCTTGAACGGAGCAGAGAGAGGAGCTGGCAACTCCTCAGCCTTCACCTCCTGCACCGTGGTCTGCATTCGAGCCGCCTTCTCAACCCGGATCTCGCCGGGGTGCCTGGCAGTCTTCTTGCACGGGACCTCCCACTCCAGAGGCCCCTCTTTCCTCCCCATGAGCTCCTCCTCCTCGTTGTCTCTGGACAGCTTCATCTTTCTCTCTAGCTGGAGCCTTGTCTCCACAAGGACGGCCCCAGGAGGTGTAGCGCTCGACTTCGTGGGGCTGGGGCCCTTAGTTCCGCACCAGTCGGCCTCGTGTAATTGGGCCTGTGCCAGGGACCTGGCCGCCTTCCCCTTTCGAATCTCATCCAGAGATTTGCTTCGGATCTCAACCTGCACCTCCTGCCGTGCTGGTGCTGAGAAATCCTCAGAGGGCTCAGTCTCGCATTCCCAAAGACATTCTTGCAACTAACCACAGCCATATTGCATCAGCCTTTATCGCCAAGACAAGACCCTTTGGGTCTAACAGACACTGTGTATTATTCCATTTAATGCATGTGCAGGTGAGACTACATCATCACCAACAAAAATGTAATGCACTATGCCGTTAATTTTAGACTGTATTACCCAGTGCCAGCACACACAAATGTATACCCAGCTGCATATTGACCAAATGCTAAGACTTTTCTAGAATGCACACATCCAATCAAGTGTCTAACTTGGGTGAGGGTAAAGCGCAGGGGCTTTACAAAAGACCTTCCTTTCTCCTGATACTCGCTGAAGCCTTTGTTGCACTGCCTTGTGTAAGACATCCATCCAGAGCCCTGGTACGGCCAGGCAGCAGTCTTACCTAAATGAGGTTAGCAAGTGTTTGCATGGCTCCTCAATTCACCACCATTTCATTCTTACTACGTCACAGAGGAACAGGGTTTCGGAGTCCCCAAACAACAAACACAGAAAGTTAAACACAAACACGCAAAACTGAAGAACAGAGGGCAAGCCCCTTCTTCACCCTCTGATGGAAACCGATGGTAAAATGACTTGCAGTTAGTTAGAGGTGATGACATACAACTCTTCGTGCTAATGCTGCTCATTTGCACTACTTTTTGTGAAGAATATTTCCATAGCAACATTTTACCTTTGTTATTTTTATAAAAGAAGTAAGATATTTAATTTATTGTAGGGCTGAACTATTAATCGCAATCGCTAATACATTTCAAAAGCTGCAATAACTGGTCAAGCGTGGTTACCACAGAGGAAATATATTAGAACTGGAGAGAGCGAGGAAGTACCACCCCTATTACTTTTAATAGGAGAAGCTAGGCTAGCTACCTAAGCCCAGGAAGTACGGAATTGAACGACGCCAGCTATAAGAATGGCGTTCCATGGGTGCTTAGCTCCGGGACCATTTCATGAAATTGTCAGTCTACTTACACAGCACAAATGGCCAAGAAAGTGTGTCGGCTATGCGGATTGGCGAATGTTTTCGAGGGGAAATGACGAGCAACGCTGTTTATCCAGAAGGTGCACGCACTTTTCACTCTTTTCGTACGAAACACGTGCACGAGCTGTCATCAAGCTCTTACTGTCAGTTCTTATTTTACAGGCCCTCTTGAAAACATTGAATAGTTGCGTCAGACAAAGACAAAATAATGAAGGATTACAGAATACATTTTATTTCGTTTTCGAACTATTTGGCAAGAATAAAATGCACACTTTTCTATTGGTGGCCACAAACTTTTCCGCACTGTGAAACGCGGAAGCAGGGGCCGATTGCACAAAAGTCGGATCCTGAGATCCTGGATCTACGCCAAAGCGAGGATTGCCATATCCCATGCAGCGCGTTGCTGGCTTAATTGATTGCACAAAGCCAACAGCCGCTGGAGGAGGATAGGCTAATAAGTGAAGCCAGGTGCCGCATCCTACTGTGTGCGCGCACACGCCTACTTGAAATTGACCCTGAGATCGATCACAGAATCGACAATTCAGAGAGCAGCAGTCTTCAAAATAGTTTGCAAAATATCTCCGTGCACTTATGTGGGCTGTAGAGCGTTCTCAAGAAAATCTCTGCAGACGCGTGACGAGACCAAATCTAAAGTATCCACCAAACTCGTTCGGGGGATAAAATTAGTATTCTCCAAGGTAGCGATAACGTGAACATATATATGCAGGTCAATAACGTCACATAACGCAACAGAGGGTATGCGCAAAATGAGCTGGCACGTCATTTTCCCCCCGACACCTCTTTGTCACATGTCCACATGATGGGCAGAAACCCCATTTTAAAAAAAAAACTCCACAAGACGTTTAAAATCTGTTTTCTGACCCTATTAAAACAACTTTGAATTATTGAAATATTTTCAGAGTGGCACAGAGATTTGTTCTTTTTTATGTACAACCTAAATCCAAAATAGCTGGGACAAAGTGTAAATTGTGAAAGAAATCAAAATGCAATGACTTTCAAATCACACCAGCCAGTATTTTATTCACAATAAAGCGGGATTTACATTTGAACGTACGGGCGTCTACGTGCAACTTACGTGCGAAATTTGGGAAAAATGACTGCGTGCTCGACGTGGCGAGTACGTGACACGTGCGTGTTTTTTGAAGTCACCCATAAGAAACCTACTTGAGTACTACTCTTAAAGTAGCTCACATTAAATGTACTCAAGTACAAAAAGTATCTTGTGAGTAAAATATACCTAAGTATCCAAAGTGCAAGTACACCTAGAAAGCATTTTTCATAGTACGCATATAAAGAAACAAAACAACCACACATTGTTCTCTTCTTGTTCTCTTTAATCAACTTGCAGGTGAATGAAAGATGCAGTATTCAAAAAACAAATAGGCAGCTTGTGCTTTATACTTCATCTTCTTTGAGTTTACCCGCAGTTTACAAAACCACTAGAATTGACAATAATTAACAGTAGAATGACATATTAACAATACCATGTCGAACTGTTGCTTCAGAAAACTGATTTTTCATAACTACTAATTGGAATACCATTGGCTCACTGTAGCTGAGGTGGTTGCTAGAGAGGGCAACGATTTTTTTTTCTGTTGCAGGAGAGAATTTTTTTTTTTTGAACTGCTGGATAGATACTGTGGGCAAGAGTATTGAGCAGTTTGCACATCAGGCTTAGCTGAGGAGTTTAATTCAGGCAACTCCTGAAAAACAGGGATCGGAGTGAACTCGTCCATAACATTCCAAACGTGTTTGAGCTGCTTGCTTGTCAATATTCAATAATTGATGCTGGTGTCCCATCTTGTGACAGAATATTGTAACTGCGTGCATAAATTTGCAGCTCCATGTCTGCTGGCGGGCACATCTGCTCAAAGCGCTGTTATGATACCGTGCCGAGCACCGTTGTTCCTCTCGAGCATGCCAAATCCAGATAATCCTGAAAGATTTATTACATTAACATTTCAATTTGTGACGAGTAACAAACTGGCCACTGTCAAAGTAACGAAGTAAAAGAATACTTTTTTCTCTTTTAAATATAGTAGAGTAAAATTAAAAGTCGTGGTTAAAAAAAAAAAAAAACTCTGGTAAAGTACAAATCCTCAAAAAAAAAAAACTACTTATGTACTGTAACGAAGCACATGTACTTCGTCATTATACACCCCTGGTGTTGAATCGACTCCCCCAACGGGAATTCTCCTTTCGCTCCGCAATGTAAAGCCCCTCTCCTTTGATTGGCTGTGGGACGAAAGCCGGTCTCCTCTGATCGGCTGTGGAATTAGTCAATCTCAGATCAGCACCCGCCTTTGTTTCTATAGACTGAATGCGCAGATAGTTTCGCACCAAATGTCACAGTGCTGAGGGGCGCGATTTGCGACTTGTAGGAAACAGAATCTGTGGCTTGTAGGAAACAGAATCTGTGACTCGTGGGGAAGATTCGAGCAGTTGTAGTTATCGATTTGTATTTGTGTTTTAAAAGAACACAAATATTTTCTTGATAAATTATTTCACATACATTGAACTTCCATTGCACAAATTCACATTCAGATTTACACATATTCAAATTTTGTCCACAACTTCACATTGCTTAATACAGGTGCACAAATATGTTTTGCACATATACTGCAACAATAGGAGTAAAAATGTGAGCATGTCAGTTTTTTAATCTGTGACTTGTAAAATAGGATTTGTGCACCTGTAATTAAGAATTTGTGAATGTGTAAGTGTTGTGTTGTATCTGTGCAGAGAAAAAAAATCTACAAGTACACAACTCATAGAGTATGTGACCTCAAATTTACTGATACACATACAAATCGCTGTACACAACTACAAATCCCACTGTTACAGGCGCTCAAACCTTTTTCACCAATAATACCTTCATAGGTTGGTGCTGGAGCAAAAGCACATATTCAAAGGGAAATTTGGCTCGGGGGTTAACTGCAAGTCCAAGCGGGAATTGGGATGCGTGCGATAATATCAGCCTTCAGATCAATGCTGCATTCCCCGGTGTCGCCCCGGACGGCGAGAAGAGGTGGTATGGACTGCAACCGCAGATGCTTTGTGAATGACGCTTAGTAAAAATAATTAGGAGTCCTATATTTACGACTGACACGCCCATTTTTTTTAGGAGTTTCTCCTAAATCCGGCAGTTAGGACCTACTTTTAGCGCTAAGATTCTTTGTGAATACGGGCCCAGAAATTGGCCCCCTAGCTGTTGATCAGCACCCACTGCAGCAGGAGGAGGTCGTCTACACTCATGGCCAGCTCCATCTTGCCATCCAGCATATCGATGGGGAACTCAGTTAGCAGTTCATCAAGGTTGAGGGGTGCAGAGCTGAAGGTGTGAGGGATCGCTGTGCACTGGCGGTGAGACTTTAGCATCGTGCTGCTGCTGCAGCAGGAGGAGGTCGTCTACACTCATGGCCAGCTCCATCTTGCCATCCAGCATATCGATGGGGAACTCAGTTAGCAGTTCATCAAGGTTGAGGGGTGCAGAGCTGAAGGTGTGAGGGATCGCTGTGCACTGGCGGTGAGACTTCAGCATCGTGCTGCTGCTGGAAGTACAGAGAGGCTCGTTACAACAGCCTCACCCACACAAGCATGTCTGCCTCAGGACCAAACTACTTTACATAATGACTGCAACTGCCCATTCAGCCCAATCACGCTCCCCATTTTCCATCCAGTCGTTTCATTGCTATGCCACTTTTACCTATGCACTACAATAAGGTCCAGAGGCATTTAGACCGGGAAATTTCAATGAAGGTGTTCAAAGCAGTTCAATACAAGACTCAAGAACATCAACCTGAAGTGGACAGTCAGCAGTGTAAATGAAGAGCATTTGCATCCACAAATAAATACCCTGTTAAATCGTAACAGTGTCAAAACTTATGGAACTCAGTGCAAATAGCATATATCTCTATTTCGTATGGTTGTGAAAACCCCAAAGCTTTCATTTTCAAAACGTTAAGTGGTGAGCTATGTGGGCGACAACTCTATATAAACCAAAACAGGCAGACACAGGAGTGAGACATATTCAGATAAGTGCCTGCTAACACAGGTCAAGACCACTTTCAGCAGTGCCATACAGCATCCATCGTTTTGATTTTCACTCCAACCCACGCAAATCTCATTATACAGCATTCCAGAGCCTCTTAAGCTGGTATTTAGCAGAACAAAAGGTGATGATTTGAAGCATAAATAAACCATGTCAGGGCAGCGAGTCCCTAGGAACAGGAGAGATCAGCCCTAAGCCCTAATTTTAAGGGTACTGGGGAGTCTGGGCTGCTTTGTGGGAGACTTTACCTTTGCAAAGCAGCAGGAGGGTCTTTGGCAAGAATGTGCAGTGGCTCGGTGCTGGTGGAGCTCTGCTCTGTTGTACTGGTGCTTCTGTTAATGTTCTGTAGCATCATCTCCTGGAAGGTCTTCGCCCTCTCCAGCCCAACCAGAGACTCCGTCTTCCCATTCACAGCACCATTCTGCAGCAGACGGACCAAAAGTCACATTTATTCAGCCCTGATCCTGGACATCTACCATACTTCAACTCCACAAGAAAACATCTCAGTCAAGCTAGAGCATGGCTGCGTATGCCTTCTCAAAGAGATCTACAGTCCTTTCAGTTTCCACCCTAACTTTAATTTGAGGTGCCTGATTTGACTAAATAGCTGCATGAGGAGAACTCCAGCAGATGAAGTCAGATTGTCCTGAACAGACTGAAGACCCACAGGACAGTAGATCTCCAAGCACAGGGTTTGGCAGGTTTAAATCAGGCTGACCTCAGGATTGAATATAGAAATAACACACAGCTGCTGCTCACCTCTGTAGTGCTGGGAGTAGCTGGCTTCTCTTTTCTGGCACCAGTATTACGGCCACTGCCTGCTCCTGTAAATATGCACAGTCCCTATGAACAATCAACTGCAGGAAAACCTGAGCAAAAACCTAACACATGGGAATCATGTCCGAGGGCCAGAAATGCAAAGTCCCACTATGCATTTTTTCCACATAATTTCACCAATTAGATCCACCTCCTGGTTATTTAACAAATAGTGGGGAGGACTTATGCAGTCTGTGCCTGGACTTAATGCCTCTGGCTACCACACCTAACTGAAGTACATCAAGGAGCAGCTCATGAGAAACTAACCCCGAGAGGGGAAAGGGCAGAGGACACACAGAGGATGAAGGCTCACCAGTGGCCATGTTCTTGTTGATGCGCAGTATCCTCCTCTTGAACGGAGCAGAGAGAGGAGCTGGCAACTCCTCAGCCTTCACCTCCTGCACCGTGGTCTGCATTCGAGCTGCCTTCTCAACCCGGATCTCGCCGGGGTGCCTGGCAGTCTTCTTGCACGGGACCTCCCACTCCAGAGGCCCCTCTTTCCTCCCCATGAGCTCCTCCTCCTCGTTGTCTCTGGACAGCTTCATCTTTCTCTCTAGCTGGAGCCTTGTCTCCACAAGGACGGCCCCAGGAGGTGTAGCGCTCGACTTCGTGGGGCTGGGGCCCTTAGTTCCGCACCAGTCGGCCTCGTGTAATTGGGCCTGTGCCAGGGACCTGGCCGCCTTCCCCTTTCGAATCTCATCCAGAGATTTGCTTCGGATCTCAACCTGCACCTCCTGCCGTGCTGGTGCTGAGAAATCCTCAGAGGGCTCAGTCTCGCATTCCCAAAGACATTCTTGCAACTAACCACAGCCATATTGCATCAGCCTTTATCGCCAAGACAAGACCCTTTGGGTCTAACAGACACTGTGTATTATTCCATTTAATGCATGTGCAGGTGAGACTACATCATCACCAACAAAAATGTAATGCACTATGCCGTTAATTTTAGACTGTATTACCCAGTGCCAGCACACACAAATGTATACCCAGCTGCATATTGACCAAATGCTAAGACTTTTCTAGAATGCACACATCCAATCAAGTGTCTAACTTGGGTGAGGGTAAAGCGCAGGGGCTTTACAAAAGACCTTCCTTTCTCCTGATACTCGCTGAAGCCTTTGTTGCACTGCCTTGTGTAAGACATCCATCCAGAGCCCTGGTACGGCCAGGCAGCAGTCTTACCTAAATGAGGTTAGCAAGTGTTTGCATGGCTCCTCAATTCACCACCATTTCATTCTTACTACGTCACAGAGGAACAGGGTTTCGGAGTCCCCAAACAACAAACACAGAAAGTTAAACACAAACACGCAAAACTGAAGAACAGAGGGCAAGCCCCTTCTTCACCCTCTGATGGAAACCGATGGTAAAATGACTTGCAGTTAGTTAGAGGTGATGACATACAACTCTTCGTGCTAATGCTGCTCATTTGCACTACTTTTTGTGAAGAATATTTCCATAGCAACATTTTACCTTTGTTATTTTTATAAAAGAAGTAAGATATTTAATTTATTGTAGGGCTGAACTATTAATCGCAATCGCTAATACATTTCAAAAGCTGCAATAACTGGTCAAGCGTGGTTACCACAGAGGAAATATATTAGAACTGGAGAGAGCGAGGAAGTACCACCCCTATTACTTTTAATAGGAGAAGCTAGGCTAGCTACCTAAGCCCAGGAAGTACGGAATTGAACGACGCCAGCTAAAAGAATGGCGTTCCATGGGTGCTTAGCTCCGGGACCATTTCATGAAATTGTCAGTCTACTTACACAGCACAAATGGCCAAGAAAGTGTGTCGGCTATGCGGATTGGCGAATGTTTTCGAGGGGAAATGACGAGCAACGCTGTTTATCCAGAAGGTGCACGCACTTTTCACTCTTTTCGTACGAAACACGTGCACGAGCTGTCATCAAGCTCTTACTGTCAGTTCTTATTTTACAGGCCCTCTTGAAAACATTGAACAGTTGCGTCAGACAAAGACAAAATAATGAAGGATTACAGAATACATTTTATTTCGTTTTCGAACTATTTGGCAAGAATAAAATGCACACTTTTCTATTGGTGGCCACAAACTTTTCCGCACTGTGAAACGCGGAAGCAGGGGCCGATTGCACAAAAGTCGGATCCTGAGATCCTGGATCTACGCCAAAGCGAGGATTGCCATATCCCATGCAGCGCGTTGCTGGCTTAATTGATTGCACAAAGCCAACAGCCGCTGGAGGAGGATAGGCTAATAAGTGAAGCCAGGTGCCGCATCCTACTGTGTGCGCGCACACGCCTACTTGAAATTGACCCTGAGATCGATCACAGAATCGACAATTCAGAGAGCAGCAGTCTTCAAAATAGTTTGCAAAATATCTCCGTGCACTTATGTGGGCTGTAGAGCGTTCTCAAGAAAATCTCTGCAGACGCGTGACGAGACCAAATCTAAAGTATCCACCGAACTCGTTCGGGGGATAAAATTAGTATTCTCCAAGGTAGCGATAACGTGAACATATATATGCAGGTCAATAACGTCACATAACGCAACAGAGGGTATGCGCAAAATGAGCTGGCACGTCATTTTCCCCCCGACACCTCTTTGTCACATGTCCACATGATGGGCAGAAACCCCATTTTAAAAAAAAAACTCCACAAGACGTTTAAAATCTGTTTTCTGACCCTATTAAAACAACTTTGAATTATTGAAATATTTTCAGAGTGGCACAGAGATTTGTTCTTTTTTATGTACAACCTAAATCCAAAATAGCTGGGACAAAGTGTAAATTGTGAAAGAAATCAAAATGCAATGACTTTCAAATCACACCAGCCAGTATTTTATTCACAATAAAGCGGGATTTACATTTGAACGTACGGGCGTCTACGTGCAACTTACGTGCGAAATTTGGGAAAAATGACTGCGTGCTCGACGTGGCGAGTACGTGACACGTGCGTGTTTTTTGAAGTCACCCATAAGAAACCTACTTGAGTACTAGTCTTAAAGTAGCTCACATTAAATGTACTCAAGTACAAAAAGTATCTTGTGAGTAAAATATACCTAAGTATCCAAAGTGCAAGTACACCTAGAAAGCATTTTTCATAGTACGCATATAAAGAAACAAAACAACCACACATTGTTCTCTTCTTGTTCTCTTTAATCAACTTGCAGGTGAATGAAAGATGCAGTATTCAAAAAACAAATAGGCAGCTTGTGCTTTATACTTCATCTTCTTTGAGTTTACCCGCAGTTTACAAAACCACTAGAATTGACAATAATTAACAGTAGAATGACATATTAACAATACCATGTCGAACTGTTGCTTCAGAAAACTGATTTTTCATAACTACTAATTGGAATACCATTGGCTCACTGTAGCTGAGGTGGTTGCTAGAGAGGGCAACGATATTTTTTTCTGTTGCAGGAGAGAATTTTTTTTTTTTGAACTGCTGGATAGATACTGTGGGCAAGAGTATTGAGCAGTTTGCACATCAGGCTTAGCTGAGGAGTTTAATTCAGGCAACTCCTGAAAAACAGGGATCGGAGTGAACTCGTCCATAACATTCCAAACGTGTTTGAGCTGCTTGCTTGTCAATATTCAATAATTGATGCTGGTGTCCCATCTTGTGACAGAATATTGTAACTGCGTGCATAAATTTGCAGCTCCATGCCTGCTGGCGGGCACATCTGCTCAAAGCGCTGTTATGATACCGTGCCGAGCACCGTTGTTCCTCTCGAGCACGCCAAATCCAGATAATCCTGAAAGATTTATTACATTAACATTTCAATTTGTGACGAGTAACAAACTGGCCACTGTCAAAGTAACGAAGTAAAAGAATACTTTTTTCTCTTTTAAATATAGTAGAGTAAAATTAAAAGTCCTGGTTAAAAAAAAAAAAAAAACTCTGGTAAAGTACAAATCCTCAAAAAAAAAACTACTTATGTACTGTAACGAAGCACATGTACTTCGTCATTATACACCCCTGGTGTTGAATCGACTCCCCCAACGGGAATTCTCCTTTCGCTCCGCAATGTAAAGCCCCTCTCCTTTGATTGGCTGTGGGACGAAAGCCGGTCTCCTCTGATCGGCTGTGGAATTAGTCGATCTCAGATCAGCACCCGCCTTTGTTTCTATAGACTGAATGCGCAGATAGTTTCGCACCAAATGTCACAGTGCTGAGGGGCGCGATTTGCGACTTGTAGGAAACAGAATCTGTGGCTTGTAGGAAACAGAATCTGTGACTCGTGGGGAAGATTCGAGCAGTTGTAGTTATCGATTTGTATTTGTGTTTTAAAAGAACACAAATATTTTCTTGATAAATTATTTCACATACATTGAACTTCCATTGCACAAATTCACATTCAGATTTACACATATTCAAATTTTGTCCACAACTTCACATTTCTTAATACAGGTGCACAAATATGTTTTGCACATATACTGCAACAATAGGAGTAAAAATGTGAGCATGTCACTTTTTTAATCTGTGACTTGTAAAATAGGATTTGTGCACCTGTAATTAAGAATTTGTGAATGTGTAAGTGTTGTGTTGTATCTGTGCAGAGAAAAAAAATCTACAAGTACACAACTCATAGAGTATGTGACCTCAAATTTACTGATACACATACAAATCGCTGTACACAACTACAAATCCCACTGTTACAGGCGCTCAAACCTTTTTCACCAATAATACCTTCATAGGTTGGTGCTGGAGCAAAAGCACATATTCAAAGGGAAATTTGGCTCGGGGGTTAACTGCAAGTCCAAGCGGGAATTGGGATGCGTGCGATAATATCAGCCTTCAGATCAATGCTGCATTCCCCGGTGTCGCCCCGGACGGCGAGAAGAGGTGGTATGGACTGCAACCGCAGATGCTTTGTGAATGACGCTTAGTAAAAATAATTAGGAGTCCTATATTTACGACTGACACGCCCATTTTTTTTAGGAGTTTCTCCTAAATCCGGCAGTTAGGACCTACTTTTAGCGCTAAGATTCTTTGTGAATACGGGCCCAGAAATTGGCCCCCTAGCTGTTGATCAGCACCCACTGCAGCAGGAGGAGGTCGTCTACACTCATGGCCCGCTCCATCTTGCCATCCAGCATATCGATGGGGAACTCAGTTAGCAGTTCATCAAGGTTGAGGGGTGCAGAGCTGAAGGTGTGAGGGATCGCTGTGCACTGGCGGTGAGACTTTAGCATCGTGCTGCTGCTGCAGCAGGAGGAGGTCGTCTACACTCATGGCCAGCTCCATCTTGCCATCCAGCATATCGATGGGGAACTCAGTTAGCAGTTCATCAAGGTTGAGGGGTGCAGAGCTGAAGGTGTGAGGGATCGCTGTGCACTGGCGGTGAGACTTCAGCATCGTGCTGCTGCTGGAAGTACAGAGAGGCTCGTTACAACAGCCTCACCCACACAAGCATGTCTGCCTCAGGACCAAACTACTTTACATAATGACTGCAACTGCCCATTCAGCCCAATCACGCTCCCCATTTTCCATCCAGTCGTTTCATTGCTATGCCACTTTTACCTATGCACTACAATAAGGTCCAGAGGCATTTAGACCGGGAAATTTCAATGAAGGTGTTCAAAGCAGTTCAATACAAGACTCAAGAACATCAACCTGAAGTGGACAGTCAGCAGTGTAAATGAAGAGCATTTGCATCCACAAATATATACCCTGTTAAATCGTAACAGTGTCAAAACTTATGGAACTCAGTGCAAATAGCATATATCTCTATTTCGTATGGTTGTGAAAACCCCAAAGCTTTCATTTTCAAAACGTTAAGTGGTGAGCTATGTGGGCGACAACTCTATATAAACCAAAACAGGCAGACACAGGAGTGAGACATATTCAGATAAGTGCCTGCTAACACAGGTCAAGACCACTTTCAGCAGTGCCATACAGCATCCATCGTTTTGATTTTCACTCCAACCCACGCAAATCTCATTATACAGCATTCCAGAGCCTCTTAAGCTGGTATTTAGCAGAACAAAAGGTGATGATTTGAAGCATAAATAAACCATGTCAGGGCAGCGAGTCCCTAGGAACAGGAGAGATCAGCCCTAAGCCCTAATTTTAAGGGTACTGGGGAGTCTGGGCTGCTTTGTGGGAGACTTTACCTTTGCAAAGCAGCAGGAGGGTCTTTGGCAAGAATGTGCAGTGGCTCGGTGCTGGTGGAGCTCTGCTCTGTTGTACTGGTGCTTCTGTTAATGTTCTGTAGCATCATCTCCTGGAAGGTCTTCGCCCTCTCCAACCCAACCAGAGACTCCGTCTTCCCATTCACAGCACCATTCTGCAGCAGACGGACCAAAAGTCACATTTATTCAGCCCTGATCCTGGACATCTACCATACTTCAACTCCACAAGAAAACATCTCAGTCAAGCTAGAGCATGGCTGCGTATGCCTTCTCAAAGAGATCTACAGTCCTTTCAGTTTCCACCCTAACTTTAATTTGAGGTGCCTGATTTGACTAAATAGCTGCATGAGGAGAACTCCAGCAGCTGAAGTCAGATTGTCCTGAACAGACTGAAGACCCACAGGACAGTAGATCTCCAAGCACAGGGTTTGGCAGGTTTAAATCAGGCTGACCTCAGGATTGAATATAGAAATAACACACAGCTGCTGCTCACCTCTGTAGTGCTGGGAGTAGCTGGCTTCTCTTTTCTGGCACCAGTATTACGGCCACTGCCTGCTCCTGTAAATATGCACAGTCCCTATGAACAATCAACTGCAGGAAAACCTGAGCAAAAACCTAACACATGGGAATCATGTCCGAGGGCCAGAAATGCAAAGTCCCACTATGCATTTTTTCCACATAATTTCACCAATTAGATCCACCTCCTGGTTATTTAACAAATAGTGGGGAGGACTTATGCAGTCTGTGCCTGGACTTAATGCCTCTGGCTACCACACCTAACTGAAGTACATCAAGGAGCAGCTCATGAGAAACTAACCCCGAGAGGGGAAAGGGCAGAGGACACACAGAGGATGAAGGCTCACCAGTGGCCATGTTCTTGTTGATGCGCAGTATCCTCCTCTTGAACGGAGCAGAGAGAGGAGCTGGCAACTCCTCAGCCTTCACCTCCTGCACCGTGGTCTGCATTCGAGCCGCCTTCTCAACCCGGATCTCGCCGGGGTGCCTGGCAGTCTTCTTGCACGGGACCTCCCACTCCAGAGGCCCCTCTTTCCTCCCCATGAGCTCCTCCTCCTCGTTGTCTCTGGACAGCTTCATCTTTCTCTCTAGCTGGAGCCTTGTCTCCACAAGGACGGCCCCAGGAGGTGTAGCGCTCGACTTCGTGGGGCTGGGGCCCTTAGTTCCGCACCAGTCGGCCTCGTGTAATTGGGCCTGTGCCAGGGACCTGGCCGCCTTCCCCTTTCGAATCTCATCCAGAGATTTGCTTCGGATCTCAACCTGCACCTCCTGCCGTGCTGGTGCTGAGAAATCCTCAGAGGGCTCAGTCTCGCATTCCCAAAGACATTCTTGCAACTAACCACAGCCATATTGCATCAGCCTTTATCGCCAAGACAAGACCCTTTGGGTCTAATAGACACTGTGTATTATTCCATTTAATGCATGTGCAGGTGAGACTACATCATCACCAACAAAAATGTAATGCACTATGCCGTTAATTTTAGACTGTATTACCCAGTGCCAGCACACACAAATGTATACCCAGCTGCATATTGACCAAATGCTAAGACTTTTCTAGAATGCACACATCCAATCAAGTGTCTAACTTGGGTGAGGGTAAAGTGCAGGGGCTTTACAAAAGACCTTCCTTTCTCCTGATACTCGCTGAAGCCTTTGTTGCACTGCCTTGTGTAAGACATCCATCCAGAGCCCTGGTACGGCCAGGCAGCAGTCTTACCTAAATGAGGTTAGCAAGTGTTTGCATGGCTCCTCAATTCACCACCATTTCATTCTTACTACGTCACAGAGGAACAGGGTTTCGGAGTCCCCAAACAACAAACACAGAAAGTTAAACACAAACACGCAAAACTGAAGAACAGAGGGCAAGCCCCTTCTTCACCCTCTGATGGAAACCGATGGTAAAATGACTTGCAGTTAGTTAGAGGTGATGACATACAACTCTTCGTGCTAATGCTGCTCATTTGCACTACTTTTTGTGAAGAATATTTCCATAGCAACATTTTACCTTTGTTATTTTTATAAAAGAAGTAAAATATTTAATTTATTGTAGGGCTGAACTATTAATCGCAATCGCTAATACATTTCAAAAGCTGCAATAACTGGTCAAGCGTGGTTACCACAGAGGAAATATATTAGAACTGGAGAGAGCGAGGAAGTACCACCCCTATTACTTTTAATAGGAGAAGCTAGGCTAGCTACCTAAGCCCAGGAAGTACGGAATTGAACGACGCCAGCTATAAGAATGGCGTTCCATGGGTGCTTAGCTCCGGGACCATTTCATGAAATTGTCAGTCTACTTACACAGCACAAATGGCCAAGAAAGTGTGTCGGCTATGCGGATTGGCGAATGTTTTCGAGGGGAAATGACGAGCAACGCTGTTTATCCAGAAGGTGCACGCACTTTTCACTCTTTTCGTACGAAACACGTGCACGAGCTGTCATCAAGCTCTTACTGTCAGTTCTTATTTTACAGGCCCTCTTGAAAACATTGAACAGTTGCGTCAGACAAAGACAAAATAATGAAGGATTACAGAATACATTTTATTTCGTTTTCGAACTATTTGGCAAGAATAAAATGCACACTTTTCTATTGGTGGCCACAAACTTTTCCGCACTGTGAAACGCGGAAGCAGGGGCCGATTGCACAAAAGTCGGATCCTGAGATCCTGGATCTACGCCAAAGCGAGGATTGCCATATCCCATGCAGCGCGTTGCTGGCTTAATTGATTGCACAAAGCCAACAGCCGCTGGAGGAGGATAGGCTAATAAGTGAAGCCAGGTGCCGCATCCTACTGTGTGCGCGCACACGCCTACTTGAAATTGACCCTGAGATCGATCACAGAATCGACAATTCAGAGAGCAGCAGTCTTCAAAATAGTTTGCAAAATATCTCCGTGCACTTATGTGGGCTGTAGAGCGTTCTCAAGAAAATCTCTGCAGACGCGTGACGAGACCAAATCTAAAGTATCCACCGAACTCGTTCGGGGGATAAAATTAGTATTCTCCAAGGTAGCGATAACGTGAACATATATATGCAGGTCAATAACGTCACATAACGCAACAGAGGGTATGCGCAAAATGAGCTGGCACGTCATTTTCCCCCCGACACCTCTTTGTCACATGTCCACATGATGGGCAGAAACCCCATTTTAAAAAAAAAACTCCACAAGACGTTTAAAATCTGTTTTCTGACCCTATTAAAACAACTTTGAATTATTGAAATATTTTCAGAGTGGCACGGAGATTTGTTCTTTTTTATGTACAACCTAAATCCAAAATAGCTGGGACAAAGTGTAAATTGTGAAAGAAATCAAAATGCAATGACTTTCAAATCACACCAGCCAGTATTTTATTCACAATAAAGCGGGATTTACATTTGAACGTACGGGCGTCTACGTGCAACTTACGTGCGAAATTTGGGAAAAATGACTGCGTGCTCGACGTGGCGAGTACGTGACACGTGCGTGTTTTTTGAAGTCACCCATAAGAAACCTACTTGAGTACTAGTCTTAAAGTAGCTCACATTAAATGTACTCAAGTACAAAAAGTATCTTGTGAGTAAAATATACCTAAGTATCCAAAGTGCAAGTACACCTAGAAAGCATTTTTCATAGTACGCATATAAAGAAACAAAACAACCACACATTGTTCTCTTCTTGTTCTCTTTAATCAACTTGCAGGTGAATGAAAGATGCAGTATTCAAAAAACAAATAGGCAGCTTGTGCTTTATACTTCATCTTCTTTGAGTTTACCCGCAGTTTACAAAACCACTAGAATTGACAATAATTAACAGTAGAATGACATATTAACAATACCATGTCGAACTGTTGCTTCAGAAAACTGATTTTTCATAACTACTAATTGGAATACCATTGGCTCACTGTAGCTGAGGTGGTTGCTAGAGAGGGCAACGATTTTTTTTTCTGTTGCAGGAGAGAATTTTTTTTTTTTGAACTGCTGGATAGATACTGTGGGCAAGAGTATTGAGCAGTTTGCACATCAGGCTTAGCTGAGGAGTTTAATTCAGGCAACTCCTGAAAAACAGGGATCGGAGTGAACTCGTCCATAACATTCCAAACGTGTTTGAGCTGCTTGCTTGTCAATATTCAATAATTGATGCTGGTGTCCCATCTTGTGACAGAATATTGTAACTGCGTGCATAAATTTGCAGCTCCATGCCTGCTGGCGGGCACATCTGCTCAAAGCGCTGTTATGATACCGTGCCGAGCACCGTTGTTCCTCTCGAGCACGCCAAATCCAGATAATCCTGAAAGATTTATTACATTAACATTTCAATTTGTGACGAGTAACAAACTGGCCACTGTCAAAGTAACGAAGTAAAAGAATACTTTTTTCTCTTTTAAATATAGTAGAGTAAAATTAAAAGTCCTGGTTAAAAAAAAAAAAAAAACTCTGGTAAAGTACAAATCCTCAAAAAAAAAACTACTTATGTACTGTAACGAAGCACATGTACTTCGTCATTATACACCCCTGGTGTTGAATCGACTCCCCCAACGGGAATTCTCCTTTCGCTCCGCAATGTAAAGCCCCTCTCCTTTGATTGGCTGTGGGACGAAAGCCGGTCTCCTCTGATCGGCTGTGGAATTAGTCGATCTCAGATCAGCACCCGCCTTTGTTTCTATAGACTGAATGCGCAGATAGTTTCGCACCAAATGTCACAGTGCTGAGGGGCGCGATTTGCGACTTGTAGGAAACAGAATCTGTGGCTTGTAGGAAACAGAATCTGTGACTCGTGGGGAAGATTCGAGCAGTTGTAGTTATCGATTTGTATTTGTGTTTTAAAAGAACACAAATATTTTCTTGATAAATTATTTCACATACATTGAACTTCCATTGCACAAATTCACATTCAGATTTACACATATTCAAATTTTGTCCACAACTTCACATTGCTTAATACAGGTGCACAAATATGTTTTGCACATATACTGCAACAATAGGAGTAAAAATGTGAGCATGTCAGTTTTTTAATCTGTGACTTGTAAAATAGGATTTGTGCACCTGTAATTAAGAATTTGTGAATGTGTAAGTGTTGTGTTGTATCTGTGCAGAGAAAAAAAATCTACAAGTACACAACTCATAGAGTATGTGACCTCAAATTTACTGATACACATACAAATCGCTGTACACAACTACAAATCCCACTGTTACAGGCGCTCAAACCTTTTTCACCAATAATACCTTCATAGGTTGGTGCTGGAGCAAAAGCACATATTCAAAGGGAAATTTGGCTCGGGGGTTAACTGCAAGTCCAAGCGGGAATTGGGATGCGTGCGATAATATCAGCCTTCAGATCAATGCTGCATTCCCCGGTGTCGCCCCGGACGGCGAGAAGAGGTGGTATGGACTGCAACCGCAGATGCTTTGTGAATGACGCTTAGTAAAAATAATTAGGAGTCCTATATTTACGACTGACACGCCCATTTTTTTTAGGAGTTTCTCCTAAATCCGGCAGTTAGGACCTACTTTTAGCGCTAAGATTCTTTGTGAATACGGGCCCAGAAATTGGCCCCCTAGCTGTTGATCAGCACCCACTGCAGCAGGAGGAGGTCGTCTACACTCATGGCCAGCTCCATCTTGCCATCCAGCATATCGATGGGGAACTCATTTAGCAGTTCATCAAGGTTGAGGGGTGCAGAGCTGAAGGTGTGAGGGATCGCTGTGCACTGGCGGTGAGACTTTAGCATCGTGCTGCTGCTGCAGCAGGAGGAGGTCGTCTACACTCATGGCCAGCTCCATCTTGCCATCCAGCATATCGATGGGGAACTCAGTTAGCAGTTCATCAAGGTTGAGGGGTGCAGAGCTGAAGGTGTGAGGGATCGCTGTGCACTGGCGGTGAGACTTCAGCATCGTGCTGCTGCTGGAAGTACAGAGAGGCTCGTTACAACAGCCTCACCCACACAAGCATGTCTGCCTCAGGACCAAACTACTTTACATAATGACTGCAACTGCCCATTCAGCCCAATCACGCTCCCCATTTTCCATCCAGTCGTTTCATTGCTATGCCACTTTTACCTATGCACTACAATAAGGTCCAGAGGCATTTAGACCGGGAAATTTCAATGAAGGTGTTCAAAGCAGTTCAATACAAGACTCAAGAACATCAACCTGAAGTGGACAGTCAGCAGTGTAAATGAAGAGCATTTGCATCCACAAATATATACCCTGTTAAATCGTAACAGTGTCAAAACTTATGGAACTCAGTGCAAATAGCATATATCTCTATTTCGTATGGTTGTGAAAACCCCAAAGCTTTCATTTTCAAAACGTTAAGTGGTGAGCTATGTGGGCGACAACTCTATATAAACCAAAACAGGCAGACACAGGAGTGAGACATATTCAGATAAGTGCCTGCTAACACAGGTCAAGACCACTTTCAGCAGTGCCATACAGCATCCATCGTTTTGATTTTCACTCCAACCCACGCAAATCTCATTATACAGCATTCCAGAGCCTCTTAAGCTGGTATTTAGCAGAACAAAAGGTGATGATTTGAAGCATAAATAAACCATGTCAGGGCAGCGAGTCCCTAGGAACAGGAGAGATCAGCCCTAAGCCCTAATTTTAAGGGTACTGGGGAGTCTGGGCTGCTTTGTGGGAGACTTTACCTTTGCAAAGCAGCAGGAGGGTCTTTGGCAAGAATGTGCAGTGGCTCGGTGCTGGTGGAGCTCTGCTCTGTTGTACTGGTGCTTCTGTTAATGTTCTGTAGCATCATCTCCTGGAAGGTCTTCGCCCTCTCCAACCCAACCAGAGACTCCGTCTTCCCATTCACAGCACCATTCTGCAGCAGACGGACCAAAAGTCACATTTATTCAGCCCTGATCCTGGACATCTACCATACTTCAACTCCACAAGAAAACATCTCAGTCAAGCTAGAGCATGGCTGCGTATGCCTTCTCAAAGAGATCTACAGTCCTTTCAGTTTCCACCCTAACTTTAATTTGAGGTGCCTGATTTGACTAAATAGCTGCATGAGGAGAACTCCAGCAGATGAAGTCAGATTGTCCTGAACAGACTGAAGACCCACAGGACAGTAGATCTCCAAGCACAGGGTTTGGCAGGTTTAAATCAGGCTGACCTCAGGATTGAATATAGAAATAACACACAGCTGCTGCTCACCTCTGTAGTGCTGGGAGTAGCTGGCTTCTCTTTTCTGGCACCAGTATTACGGCCACTGCCTGCTCCTGTAAATATGCACAGTCCCTATGAACAATCAACTGCAGGAAAACCTGAGCAAAAACCTAACACATGGGAATCATGTCCGAGGGCCAGAAATGCAAAGTCCCACTATGCATTTTTTCCACATAATTTCACCAATTAGATCCACCTCCTGGTTATTTAACAAATAGTGGGGAGGACTTATGCAGTCTGTGCCTGGACTTAATGCCTCTGGCTACCACACCTAACTGAAGTACATCAAGGAGCAGCTCATGAGAAACTAACCCCGAGAGGGGAAAGGGCAGAGGACACACAGAGGATGAAGGCTCACCAGTGGCCATGTTCTTGTTGATGCGCAGTATCCTCCTCTTGAACGGAGCAGAGAGAGGAGCTGGCAACTCCTCAGCCTTCACCTCCTGCACCGTGGTCTGCATTCGAGCCGCCTTCTCAACCCGGATCTCGCCGGGGTGCCTGGCAGTCTTCTTGCACGGGACCTCCCACTCCAGAGGCCCCTCTTTCCTCCCCATGAGCTCCTCCTCCTCGTTGTCTCTGGACAGCTTCATCTTTCTCTCTAGCTGGAGCCTTGTCTCCACAAGGACGGCCCCAGGAGGTGTAGCGCTCGACTTCGTGGGGCTGGGGCCCTTAGTTCCGCACCAGTCGGCCTCGTGTAATTGGGCCTGTGCCAGGGACCTGGCCGCCTTCCCCTTTCGAATCTCATCCAGAGATTTGCTTCGGATCTCAACCTGCACCTCCTGCCGTGCTGGTGCTGAGAAATCCTCAGAGGGCTCAGTCTCGCATTCCCAAAGACATTCTTGCAACTAACCACAGCCATATTGCATCAGCCTTTATCGCCAAGACAAGACCCTTTGGGTCTAACAGACACTGTGTATTATTCCATTTAATGCATGTGCAGGTGAGACTACATCATCACCAACAAAAATGTAATGCACTATGCCGTTAATTTTAGACTGTATTACCCAGTGCCAGCACACACAAATGTATACCCAGCTGCATATTGACCAAATGCTAAGACTTTTCTAGAATGCACACATCCAATCAAGTGTCTAACTTGGGTGAGGGTAAAGCGCAGGGGCTTTACAAAAGACCTTCCTTTCTCCTGATACTCGCTGAAGCCTTTGTTGCACTGCCTTGTGTAAGACATCCATCCAGAGCCCTGGTACGGCCAGGCAGCAGTCTTACCTAAATGAGGTTAGCAAGTGTTTGCATGGCTCCTCAATTCACCACCATTTCATTCTTACTACGTCACAGAGGAACAGGGTTTCGGAGTCCCCAAACAACAAACACAGAAAGTTAAACACAAACACGCAAAACTGAAGAACAGAGGGCAAGCCCCTTCTTCACCCTCTGATGGAAACCGATGGTAAAATGACTTGCAGTTAGTTAGAGGTGATGACATACAACTCTTCGTGCTAATGCAGCTCATTTGCACTACTTTTTGTGAAGAATATTTCCATAGCAACATTTTACCTTTGTTATTTTTATAAAAGAAGTAAGATATTTAATTTATTGTAGGGCTGAACTATTAATCGCAATCGCTAATACATTTCAAAAGCTGCAATAACTGGTCAAGCGTGGTTACCACAGAGGAAATATATTAGAACTGGAGAGAGCGAGGAAGTACCACCCCTATTACTTTTAATAGGAGAAGCTAGGCTAGCTACCTAAGCCCAGGAAGTACGGAATTGAACGACGCCAGCTATAAGAATGGCGTTCCATGGGTGCTTAGCTCCGGGACCATTTCATGAAATTGTCAGTCTACTTACACAGCACAAATGGCCAAGAAAGTGTGTCGGCTATGCGGATTGGCGAATGTTTTCGAGGGGAAATGACGAGCAACGCTGTTTATCCAGAAGGTGCACGCACTTTTCACTCTTTTCGTACGAAACACGTGCACGAGCTGTCATCAAGCTCTTACTGTCAGTTCTTATTTTACAGGCCCTCTTGAAAACATTGAACAGTTGCGTCAGACAAAGACAAAATAATGAAGGATTACAGAATACATTTTATTTCGTTTTCGAACTATTTGGCAAGAATAAAATGCACACTTTTCTATTGGTGGCCACAAACTTTTCCGCACTGTGAAACGCGGAAGCAGGGGCCGATTGCACAAAAGTCGGATCCTGAGATCCTGGATCTACGCCAAAGCGAGGATTGCCATATCCCATGCAGCGCGTTGCTGGCTTAATTGATTGCACAAAGCCAACAGCCGCTGGAGGAGGATAGGCTAATAAGTGAAGCCAGGTGCCGCATCCTACTGTGTGCGCGCACACGCCTACTTGAAATTGACCCTGAGATCGATCACAGAATCGACAATTCAGAGAGCAGCAGTCTTCAAAATAGTTTGCAAAATATCTCCGTGCACTTATGTGGGCTGTAGAGCGTTCTCAAGAAAATCTCTGCAGACGCGTGACGAGACCAAATCTAAAGTATCCACCGAACTCGTTCGGGGGATAAAATTAGTATTCTCCAAGGTAGCGATAACGTGAACATATATATGCAGGTCAATAACGTCACATAACGCAACAGAGGGTATGCGCAAAATGAGCTGGCACGTCATTTTCCCCCCTACACCTCTTTGTCACATGTCCATATGATGGGCAGAAACCCCATTTTAAAAAAAAAACTCCACAAGACGTTTAAAATCTGTTTTCTGACCCTATTAAAACAACTTTGAATTATTGAAATATTTTCAGAGTGGCACAGAGATTTGTTCTTTTTTATGTACAACCTAAATCCAAAATAGCTGGGACAAAGTGTAAATTGTGAAAGAAATCAAAATGCAATGACTTTCAAATCACACCAGCCAGTATTTTATTCACAATAAAGCGGGATTTACATTTGAACGTACGGGCGTCTACGTGCAACTTACGTGCGAAATTTGGGAAAAATGACTGCGTGCTCGACGTGGCTAGTACGTGACACGTGCGTGTTTTTTGAAGTCACCCATAAGAAACCTACTTGAGTACTAGTCTTAAAGTAGCTCACATTAAATGTACTCAAGTACAAAAAGTATCTTGTGAGTAAAATATACCTAAGTATCCAAAGTGCAAGTACACCTAGAAAGCATTTTTCATAGTACGCATATAAAGAAACAAAACAACCACACATTGTTCTCTGCTTGTTCTCTTTAATCAACTTGCAGGTGAATGAAAGATGCAGTATTCAAAAAACAAATAGGCAGCTTGTGCTTTATACTTCATCTTCTTTGAGTTTACCCGCAGTTTACAAAACCACTAGAATTGACAATAATTAACAGTAGAATGACATATTAACAATACCATGTCGAACTGTTGCTTCAGAAAACTGATTTTTCATAACTACTAATTGGAATACCATTGGCTCACTGTAGCTGAGGTGGTTGCTAGAGAGGGCAACGATTTTTTTTTCTGTTGCAGGAGAGAATTTTTTTTTTTTGAACTGCTGGATAGATACTGTGGGCAAGAGTATTGAGCAGTTTGCACATCAGGCTTAGCTGAGGAGTTTAATTCAGGCAACTCCTGAAAAACAGGGATCGGAGTGAACTCGTCCATAACATTCCAAACGTGTTTGAGCTGCTTGCTTGTCAATATTCAATAATTGATGCTGGTGTCCCATCTTGTGACAGAATATTGTAACTGCGTGCATAAATTTGCAGCTCCATGCCTGCTGGCGGGCACATCTGCTCAAAGCGCTGTTATGATACCGTGCCGAGCACCGTTGTTCCTCTCGAGCACGCCAAATCCAGATAATCCTGAAAGATTTATTACATTAACATTTCAATTTGTGACGAGTAACAAACTGGCCACTGTCAAAGTAACGAAGTAAAAGAATACTTTTTTCTCTTTTAAATATAGTAGAGTAAAATTAAAAGTCCTGGTTAAAAAAAAAAAAAAAACTCTGGTAAAGTACAAATCCTCAAAAAAAAAACTACTTATGTACTGTAACGAAGCACATGTACTTCGTCATTATACACCCCTGGTGTTGAATCGACTCCCCCAACGGGAATTCTCCTTTCGCTCCGCAATGTAAAGCCCCTCTCCTTTGATTGGCTGTGGGACGAAAGCCGGTCTCCTCTGATCGGCTGTGGAATTAGTCGATCTCAGATCAGCACCCGCCTTTGTTTCTATAGACTGAATGCGCAGATAGTTTCGCACCAAATGTCACAGTGCTGAGGGGCGCGATTTGCGACTTGTAGGAAACAGAATCTGTGACTCGTGGGGAAGATTCGAGCAGTTGTAGTTATCGATTTGTATTTGTGTTTTAAAAGAACACAAATATTTTCTTGATAAATTATTTCACATACATTGAACTTCCATTGCACAAATTCACATTCAGATTTACACATATTCAAATTTTGTCCACAACTTCACATTGCTTAATACAGGTGCACAAATATGTTTTGCACATATACTGCAACAATAGGAGTAAAAATGTGAGCATGTCACTTTTTTAATCTGTGACTTGTAAAATAGGATTTGTGCACCTGTAATTAAGAATTTGTGAATGTGTAAGTGTTGTGTTGTATCTGTGCAGAGAAAAAAAATCTACAAGTACACAACTCATAGAGTATGTGACCTCAAATTTACTGATACACATACAAATCGCTGTACACAACTACAAATCCCACTGTTACAGGCGCTCAAACCTTTTTCACCAATAATACCTTCATAGGTTGGTGCTGGAGCAAAAGCACATATTCAAAGGGAAATTTGGCTCGGGGGTTAACTGCAAGTCCAAGCGGGAATTGGGATGCGTGCGATAATATCAGCCTTCAGATCAATGCTGCATTCCCCGGTGTCGCCCCGGACGGCGAGAAGAGGTGGTATGGACTGCAACCGCAGATGCTTTGTGAATGACGCTTAGTAAAAATAATTAGGAGTCCTATATTAACGACTGACACGCCCATTTTTTTTAGGAGTTTCTCCTAAATCCGGCAGTTAGGACCTACTTTTAGCGCTAAGATTCTTTGTGAATACGGGCCCAGAAATTGGCCCCCTAGCTGTTGATCAGCACCCACTGCAGCAGGAGGAGGTCGTCTACACTCATGGCCAGCTCCATCTTGCCATCCAGCATATCGATGGGGAACTCAGTTAGCAGTTCATCAAGGTTGAGGGGTGCAGAGCTGAAGGTGTGAGGGATCGCTGTGCACTGGCGGTGAGACTTTAGCATCGTGCTGCTGCTGCAGCAGGAGGAGGTCGTCTACACTCATGGCCAGCTCCATCTTGCCATCCAGCATATCGATGGGGAACTCAGTTAGCAGTTCATCAAGGTTGAGGGGTGCAGAGCTGAAGGTGTGAGGGATCGCTGTGCACTGGCGGTGAGACTTCAGCATCGTGCTGCTGCTGGAAGTACAGAGAGGCTCGTTACAACAGCCTCACCCACACAAGCATGTCTGCCTCAGGACCAAACTACTTTACATAATGACTGCAACTGCCCATTCAGCCCAATCACGCTCCCCATTTTCCATCCAGTCGTTTCATTGCTATGCCACTTTTACCTATGCACTACAATAAGGTCCAGAGGCATTTAGACTGGGAAATTTCAATGAAGGTGTTCAAAGCAGTTCAATACAAGACTCAAGAACATCAACCTGAAGTGGACAGTCAGCAGTGTAAATGAAGAGCATTTGCATCCACAAATATATACCCTGTTAAATCGTAACAGTGTCAAAACTTATGGAACTCAGTGCAAATAGCATATATCTCTATTTCGTATGGTTGTGAAAACCCCAAAGCTTTCATTTTCAAAACGTTAAGTGGTGAGCTATGTGGGCGACAACTCTATATAAACCAAAACAGGCAGACACAGGAGTGAGACATATTCAGATAAGTGCCTGCTAACACAGGTCAAGACCACTTTCAGCAGTGCCATACAGCATCCATCGTTTTGATTTTCACTCCAACCCACGCAAATCTCATTATACAGCATTCCAGAGCCTCTTAAGCTGGTATTTAGCAGAACAAAAGGTGATGATTTGAAGCATAAATAAACCATGTCAGGGCAGCGAGTCCCTAGGAACAGGAGAGATCAGCCCTAAGCCCTAATTTTAAGGGTACTGGGGAGTCTGGGCTGCTTTGTGGGAGACTTTACCTTTGCAAAGCAGCAGGAGGGTCTTTGGCAAGAATGTGCAGTGGCTCGGTGCTGGTGGAGCTCTGCTCTGTTGTACTGGTGCTTCTGTTAATGTTCTGTAGCATCATCTCCTGGAAGGTCTTCGCCCTCTCCAACCCAACCAGAGACTCCGTCTTCCCATTCACAGCACCATTCTGCAGCAGACGGACCAAAAGTCACATTTATTCAGCCCTGATCCTGGACATCTACCATACTTCAACTCCACAAGAAAACATCTCAGTCAAGCTAGAGCATGGCTGCGTATGCCTTCTCAAAGAGATCTACAGTCCTTTCAGTTTCCACCCTCACTTTAATTTGAGGTGCCTGATTTGACTAAATAGCTGCATGAGGAGAACTCCAGCAGATGAAGTCAGATTGTCCTGAACAGACTGAAGACCCACAGGACAGTAGATCTCCAAGCACAGGGTTTGGCAGGTTTAAATCAGGCTGACCTCAGGATTGAATATAGAAATAACACACAGCTGCTGCTCACCTCTGTAGTGCTGGGAGTAGCTGGCTTCTCTTTTCTGGCACCAGTATTACGGCCACTGCCTGCTCCTGTAAATATGCACAGTCCCTATGAACAATCAACTGCAGGAAAACCTGAGCAAAAACCTAACACATGGGAATCATGTCCGAGGGCCAGAAATGCAAAGTCCCACTATGCATTTTTTCCACATAATTTCACCAATTAGATCCACCTCCTGGTTATTTAACAAATAGTGGGGAGGACTTATGCAGTCTGTGCCTGGACTTAATGCCTCTGGCTACCACACCTAACTGAAGTACATCAAGGAGCAGCTCATGAGAAACTAACCCCGAGAGGGGAAAGGGCAGAGGACACACAGAGGATGAAGGCTCACCAGTGGCCATGTTCTTGTTGATGCGCAGTATCCTCCTCTTGAACGGAGCAGAGAGAGGAGCTGGCAACTCCTCAGCCTTCACCTCCTGCACCGTGGTCTGCATTCGAGCCGCCTTCTCAACCCGGATCTCGCCGGGGTGCCTGGCAGTCTTCTTGCACGGGACCTCCCACTCCAGAGGCCCCTCTTTCCTCCCCATGAGCTCCTCCTCCTCGTTGTCTCTGGACAGCTTCATCTTTCTCTCTAGCTGGAGCCTTGTCTCCACAAGGACGGCCCCAGGAGGTGTAGCGCTCGACTTCGTGGGGCTGGGGCCCTTAGTTCCGCACCAGTCGGCCTCGTGTAATTGGGCCTGTGCCAGGGACCTGGCCGCCTTCCCCTTTCGAATCTCATCCAGAGATTTGCTTCGGATCTCAACCTGCACCTCCTGCCGTGCTGGTGCTGAGAAATCCTCAGAGGGCTCAGTCTCGCATTCCCAAAGACATTCTTGCAACTAACCACAGCCATATTGCATCAGCCTTTATCGCCAAGACAAGACCCTTTGGGTCTAACAGACACTGTGTATTATTCCATTTAATGCATGTGCAGGTGAGACTACATCATCACCAACAAAAATGTAATGCACTATGCCGTTAATTTTAGACTGTATTACCCAGTGCCAGCACACACAAATGTATACCCAGCTGCATATTGACCAAATGCTAAGACTTTTCTAGAATGCACACATCCAATCAAGTGTCTAACTTGGGTGAGGGTAAAGCGCAGGGGCTTTACAAAAGACCTTCCTTTCTCCTGATACTCGCTGAAGCCTTTGTTGCACTGCCTTGCGTAAGACATCCATCCAGAGCCCTGGTACGGCCAGGCAGCAGTCTTACCTAAATGAGGTTAGCAAGTGTTTGCATGGCTCCTCAATTCACCACCATTTCATTCTTACTACGTCACAGAGGAACAGGGTTTCGGAGTCCCCAAACAACAAACACAGAAAGTTAAACACAAACACGCAAAACTGAAGAACAGAGGGCAAGCCCCTTCTTCACCCTCTGATGGAAACCGATGGTAAAATGACTTGCAGTTAGTTAGAGGTGATGACATACAACTCTTCGTGCTAATGCTGCTCATTTGCACTACTTTTTGTGAAGAATATTTCCATAGCAACATTTTACCTTTGTTATTTTTATAAAAGAAGTAAGATATTTAATTTATTGTAGGGCTGAACTATTAATCGCAATCGCTAATACATTTCAAAAGCTGCAATAACTGGTCAAGCGTGGTTACCACAGAGGAAATATATTAGAACTGGAGAGAGCGAGGAAGTACCACCCCTATTACTTTTAATAGGAGAAGCTAGGCTAGCTACCTAAGCCCAGGAAGTACGGAATTGAACGACGCCAGCTATAAGAATGGCGTTCCATGGGTGCTTAGCTCCGGGACCATTTCATGAAATTGTCAGTCTACTTACACAGCACAAATGGCCAAGAAAGTGTGTCGGCTATGCGGATTGGCGAATGTTTTCGAGGGGAAATGACGAGCAACGCTGTTTATCCAGAAGGTGCACGCACTTTTCACTCTTTTCGTACGAAACACGTGCACGAGCTGTCATCAAGCTCTTACTGTCAGTTCTTATTTTACAGGCCCTCTTGAAAACATTGAACAGTTGCGTCAGACAAAGACAAAATAATGAAGGATTACAGAATACATTTTATTTCGTTTTCGAACTATTTGGCAAGAATAAAATGCACACTTTTCTATTGGTGGCCACAAACTTTTCCGCACTGTGAAACGCGGAAGCAGGGGCCGATTGCACAAAAGTCGGATCCTGAGATCCTGGATCTACGCCAAAGCGAGGATTGCCATATCCCATGCAGCGCGTTGCTGGCTTAATTGATTGCACAAAGCCAACAGCCGCTGGAGGAGGATAGGCTAATAAGTGAAGCCAGGTGCCGCATCCTACTGTGTGCGCGCACACGCCTACTTAAAATTGACCCTGAGATCGATCACAGAATCGACAATTCAGAGAGCAGCAGTCTTCAAAATAGTTTGCAAAATATCTCCGTGCACTTATGTGGGCTGTAGAGCGTTCTCAAGAAAATCTCTGCAGACGCGTGACGAGACCAAATCTAAAGTATCCACCGAACTCGTTCGGGGGATAAAATTAGTATTCTCCAAGGTAGCGATAACGTGAACATATATATGCAGGTCAATAACGTCACATAACGCAACAGAGGGTATGCGCAAAATGAGCTGGCACGTCATTTTCCCCCCGACACCTCTTTGTCACATGTCCACATGATGGGCAGAAACCCCATTTTAAAAAAAAAACTCCACAAGACGTTTAAAATCTGTTTTCTGACCCTATTAAAACAACTTTGAATTATTGAAATATTTTCAGAGTGGCACAGAGATTTGTTCTTTTTTATGTACAACCTAAATCCAAAATAGCTGGGACAAAGTGTAAATTGTGAAAGAAATCAAAATGCAATGACTTTCAAATCACACCAGCCAGTATTTTATTCACAATAAAGCGGGATTTACATTTGAACGTACGGGCGTCTACGTGCAACTTACGTGCGAAATTTGGGAAAAATGACTGCGTGCTCGACGTGGCGAGTACGTGACACGTGCGTGTTTTTTGAAGTCACCCATAAGAAACCTACTTGAGTACTAGTCTTAAAGTAGCTCACATTAAATGTACTCAAGTACAAAAAGTATCTTGTGAGTAAAATGTACCTAAGTATCCAAAGTGCAAGTACACCTAGAAAGCATTTTTCATAGTACGCATATAAAGAAACAAAACAACCACACATTGTTCTCTTCTTGTTCTCTTTAATCAACTTGCAGGTGAATGAAAGATGCAGTATTCAAAAAACAAATAGGCAGCTTGTGCTTTATACTTCATCTTCTTTGAGTTTACCCGCAGTTTACAAAACCACTAGAATTGACAATAATTAACAGTAGAATGACATATTAACAATACCATGTCGAACTGTTGCTTCAGAAAACTGATTTTTCATAACTACTAATTGGAATACCATTGGCTCACTGTAGCTGAGGTGGTTGCTAGAGAGGGCAACGATTTTTTTTTCTGTTGCAGGAGAGAATTTTTTTTTTTTGAACTGCTGGATAGATACTGTGGGCAAGAGTATTGAGCAGTTTGCACATCAGGCTTAGCTGAGGAGTTTAATTCAGGCAACTCCTGAAAAACAGGGATCGGAGTGAACTCGTCCATAACATTCCAAACGTGTTTGAGCTGCTTGCTTGTCAATATTCAATAATTGATGCTGGTGTCCCATCTTGTGACAGAATATTGTAACTGCGTGCATAAATTTGCAGCTCCATGCCTGCTGGCGGGCACATCTGCTCAAAGCGCTGTTATGATACCGTGCCGAGCACCGTTGTTCCTCTCGAGCACGCCAAATCCAGATAATCCTGAAAGATTTATTACATTAACATTTCAATTTGTGACGAGTAACAAACTGGCCACTGTCAAAGTAACGAAGTAAAAGAATACTTTTTTCTCTTTTAAATATAGTAGAGTAAAATTAAAAGTCCTGGTTAAAAAAAAAAAAAAAACTCTGGTAAAGTACAAATCCTCAAAAAAAAAACTACTTATGTACTGTAACGAAGCACATGTACTTCGTCATTATACACCCCTGGTGTTGAATCGACTCCCCCAACGGGAATTCTCCTTTCGCTCCGCAATGTAAAGCCCCTCTCCTTTGATTGGCTGTGGGACGAAAGCCGGTCTCCTCTGATCGGCTGTGGAATTAGTCGATCTCAGATCAGCACCCGCCTTTGTTTCTATAGACTGAATGCGCAGATAGTTTCGCACCAAATGTCACAGTGCTGAGGGGCGCGATTTGCGACTTGTAGGAAACAGAATCTGTGGCTTGTAGGAAACAGAATCTGTGACTCGTGGGGAAGATTCGAGCAGTTGTAGTTATCGATTTGTATTTGTGTTTTAAAAGAACACAAATATTTTCTTGATAAATTATTTCACATACATTGAACTTCCATTGCACAAATTCACATTCAGATTTACACATATTCAAATTTTGTCCACAACTTCACATTGCTTAATACAGGTGCACAAATATGTTTTGCACATATACTGCAACAATAGGAGTAAAAATGTGAGCATGTCACTTTTTTAATCTGTGACTTGTAAAATAGGATTTGTGCACCTGTAATTAAGAATTTGTGAATGTGTAAGTGTTGTGTTGTATCTGTGCAGAGAAAAAAAATCTACAAGTACACAACTCATAGAGTATGTGACCTCAAATTTACTGATACACATACAAATCGCTGTACACAACTACAAATCCCACTGTTACAGGCGCTCAAACCTTTTTCACCAATAATACCTTCATAGGTTGGTGCTGGAGCAAAAGCACATATTCAAAGGGAAATTTGGCTCGGGGGTTAACTGCAAGTCCAAGCGGGAATTGGGATGCGTGCGATAATATCAGCCTTCAGATCAATGCTGCATTCCCCGGTGTCGCCCCGGACGGCGAGAAGAGGTGGTATGGACTGCAACCGCAGATGCTTTGTGAATGACGCTTAGTAAAAATAATTAGGAGTCCTATATTTACGACTGACACGCCCATTTTTTTTAGGAGTTTCTCCTAAATCCGGCAGTTAGGACCTACTTTTAGCGCTAAGATTCTTTGTGAATACGGGCCCAGAAATTGGCCCCCTAGCTGTTGATCAGCACCCACTGCAGCAGGAGGAGGTCGTCTACACTCATGGCCAGCTCCATCTTGCCATCCAGCATATCGATGGGGAACTCAGTTAGCAGTTCATCAAGGTTGAGGGGTGCAGAGCTGAAGGTGTGAGGGATCGCTGTGCACTGGCGGTGAGACTTTAGCATCGTGCTGCTGCTGCAGCAGGAGGAGGTCGTCTACACTCATGGCCAGCTCCATCTTGCCATCCAGCATATCGATGGGGAACTCAGTTAGCAGTTCATCAAGGTTGAGGGGTGCAGAGCTGAAGGTGTGAGGGATCGCTGTGCACTGGCGGTGAGACTTCAGCATCGTGCTGCTGCTGGAAGTACAGAGAGGCTCGTTACAACAGCCTCACCCACACAAGCATGTCTGCCTCAGGACCAAACTACTTTACATAATGACTGCAACTGCCCATTCAGCCCAATCACGCTCCCCATTTTCCATCCAGTCGTTTCATTGCTATGCCACTTTTACCTATGCACTACAATAAGGTCCAGAGGCATTTAGACAGGGAAATTTCAATGAAGGTGTTCAAAGCAGTTCAATACAAGACTCAAGAACATCAACCTGAAGTGGACAGTCAGCAGTGTAAATGAAGAGCATTTGCATCCACAAATATATACCCTGTTAAATCGTAACAGTGTCAAAACTTATGGAACTCAGTGCAAATAGCATATATCTCTATTTCGTATGGTTGTGAAAACCCCAAAGCTTTCATTTTCAAAACGTTAAGTGGTGAGCTATGTGGGCGACAACTCTATATAAACCAAAACAGGCAGACACAGGAGTGAGACATATTCAGATAAGTGCCTGCTAACACAGGTCAAGACCACTTTCAGCAGTGCCATACAGCATCCATCGTTTTGATTTTCACTCCAACCCACGCAAATCTCATTATACAGCATTCCAGAGCCTCTTAAGCTGGTATTTAGCAGAACAAAAGGTGATGATTTGAAGCATAAATAAACCATGTCAGGGCAGCGAGTCCCTAGGAACAGGAGAGATCAGCCCTAAGCCCTAATTTTAAGGGTACTGGGGAGTCTGGGCTGCTTTGTGGGAGACTTTACCTTTGCAAAGCAGCAGGAGGGTCTTTGGCAAGAATGTGCAGTGGCTCGGTGCTGGTGGAGCTCTGCTCTGTTGTACTGGTGCTTCTGTTAATGTTCTGTAGCATCATCTCCTGAAAGGTCTTCGCCCTCTCCAACCCAACCAGAGACTCCGTCTTCCCATTCACAGCACCATTCTGCAGCAGACGGACCAAAAGTCACATTTATTCAGCCCTGATCCTGGACATCTACCATACTTCAACTCCACAAGAAAACATCTCAGTCAAGCTAGAGCATGGCTGCGTATGCCTTCTCAAAGAGATCTACAGTCCTTTCAGTTTCCACCCTAACTTTAATTTGAGGTGCCTGATTTGACTAAATAGCTGCATGAGGAGAACTCCAGCAGATGAAGTCAGATTGTCCTGAACAGACTGAAGACCCACAGGACAGTAGATCTCCAAGCACAGGGTTTGGCAGGTTTAAATCAGGCTGACCTCAGGATTGAATATAGAAATAACACACAGCTGCTGCTCACCTCTGTAGTGCTGGGAGTAGCTGGCTTCTCTTTTCTGGCACCAGTATTACGGCCACTGCCTGCTCCTGTAAATATGCACAGTCCCTATGAACAATCAACTGCAGGAAAACCTGAGCAAAAACCTAACACATGGGAATCATGTCCGAGGGCCAGAAATGCAAAGTCCCACTATGCATTTTTTCCACATAATTTCACCAATTAGATCCACCTCCTGGTTATTTAACAAATAGTGGGGAGGACTTATGCAGTCTGTGCCTGGACTTAATGCCTCTGGCTACCACACCTAACTGAAGTACATCAAGGAGCAGCTCATGAGAAACTAACCCCGAGAGGGGAAAGGGCAGAGGACACATAGAGGATGAAGGCTCACCAGTGGCCATGTTCTTGTTGATGCGCAGTATCCTCCTCTTGAACGGAGCAGAGAGAGGAGCTGGCAACTCCTCAGCCTTCACCTCCTGCACCGTGGTCTGCATTCGAGCCGCCTTCTCAACCCGGATCTCGCCGGGGTGCCTGGCAGTCTTCTTGCACGGGACCTCCCACTCCAGAGGCCCCTCTTTCCTCCCCATGAGCTCCTCCTCCTCGTTGTCTCTGGACAGCTTCATCTTTCTCTCTAGCTGGAGCCTTGTCTCCACAAGGACGGCCCCAGGAGGTGTAGCGCTCGACTTTGTGGGGCTGGGGCCCTTAGTTCCGCACCAGTCGGCCTCGTGTAATTGGGCCTGTGCCAGGGACCTGGCCGCCTTCCCCTTTCGAATCTCATCCAGAGATTTGCTTCGGATCTCAACCTGCACCTCCTGCCGTGCTGGTGCTGAGAAATCCTCAGAGGGCTCAGTCTCGCATTCCCAAAGACATTCTTGCAACTAACCACAGCCATATTGCATCAGCCTTTATCGCCAAGACAAGACCCTTTGGGTCTAACAGACACTGTGTATTATTCCATTTAATGCATGTGCAGGTGAGACTACATCATCACCAACAAAAATGTAATGCACTATGCCGTTAATTTTAGACTGTATTACCCAGTGCCAGCACACACAAATGTATACCCAGCTGCATATTGACCAAATGCTAAGACTTTTCTAGAATGCACACATCCAATCAAGTGTCTAACTTGGGTGAGGGTAAAGCGCAGGGGCTTTACAAAAGACCTTCCTTTCTCCTGATACTCGCTGAAGCCTTTGTTGCACTGCCTTGCGTAAGACATCCATCCAGAGCCCTGGTACGGCCAGGCAGCAGTCTTACCTAAATGAGGTTAGCAAGTGTTTGCATGGCTCCTCAATTCACCACCATTTCATTCTTACTACGTCACAGAGGAACAGGGTTTCGGAGTCCCCAAACAACAAACACAGAAAGTTAAACACAAACACGCAAAACTGAAGAACAGAGGGCAAGCCCCTTCTTCACCCTCTGATGGAAACCGATGGTAAAATGACTTGCAGTTAGTTAGAGGTGATGACATACAACTCTTCGTGCTAATGCTGCTCATTTGCACTACTTTTTGTGAAGAATATTTCCATAGCAACATTTTACCTTTGTTATTTTTATAAAAGAAGTAAGATATTTAATTTATTGTAGGGCTGAACTATTAATCGCAATCGCTAATACATTTCAAAAGCTGCAATAACTGGTCAAGCGTGGTTACCACAGAGGAAATATATTAGAACTGGAGAGAGCGAGGAAGTACCACCCCTATTACTTTTAATAGGAGAAGCTAGGCTAGCTACCTAAGCCCAGGAAGTACGGAATTGAACGACGCCAGCTATAAGAATGGCGTTCCATGGGTGCTTAGCTCCGGGACCATTTCATGAAATTGTCAGTCTACTTACACAGCACAAATGGCCAAGAAAGTGTGTCGGCTATGCGGATTGGCGAATGTTTTCGAGGGGAAATGACGAGCAACGCTGTTTATCCAGAAGGTGCACGCACTTTTCACTCTTTTCGTACGAAACACGTGCACGAGCTGTCATCAAGCTCTTACTGTCAGTTCTTATTTTACAGGCCCTCTTGAAAACATTGAACAGTTGCGTCAGACAAAGACAAAATAATGAAGGATTACAGAATACATTTTATTTCGTTTTCGAACTATTTGGCAAGAATAAAATGCACACTTTTCTATTGGTGGCCACAAACTTTTCCGCACTGTGAAACGCGGAAGCAGGGGCCGATTGCACAAAAGTCGGATCCTGAGATCCTGGATCTACGCCAAAGCGAGGATTGCCATATCCCATGCAGCGCGTTGCTGGCTTAATTGATTGCACAAAGCCAACAGCCGCTGGAGGAGGATAGGCTAATAAGTGAAGCCAGGTGCCGCATCCTACTGTGTGCGCGCACACGCCTACTTAAAATTGACCCTGAGATCGATCACAGAATCGACAATTCAGAGAGCAGCAGTCTTCAAAATAGTTTGCAAAATATCTCCGTGCACTTATGTGGGCTGTAGAGCGTTCTCAAGAAAATCTCTGCAGACGCGTGACGAGACCAAATCTAAAGTATCCACCGAACTCGTTCGGGGGATAAAATTAGTATTCTCCAAGGTAGCGATAACGTGAACATATATATGCAGGTCAATAACGTCACATAACGCAACAGAGGGTATGCGCAAAATGAGCTGGCACGTCATTTTCCCCCCGACACCTCTTTGTCACATGTCCACATGATGGGCAGAAACCCCATTTAAAAAAAAAAACTCCACAAGACGTTTAAAATCTGTTTTCTGACCCTATTAAAACAACTTTGAATTATTGAAATATTTTCAGAGTGGCACAGAGATTTGTTCTTTTTTATGTACAACCTAAATCCAAAATAGCTGGGACAAAGTGTAAATTGTGAAAGAAATCAAAATGCAATGACTTTCAAATCACACCAGCCAGTATTTTATTCACAATAAAGCGGGATTTACATTTGAACGTACGGGCGTCTACGTGCAACTTACGTGCGAAATTTGGGAAAAATGACTGCGTGCTCGACGTGGCGAGTACGTGACACGTGCGTGTTTTTTGAAGTCACCCATAAGAAACCTACTTGAGTACTAGTCTTAAAGTAGCTCACATTAAATGTACTCAAGTACAAAAAGTATCTTGTGAGTAAAATGTACCTAAGTATCCAAAGTGCAAGTACACCTAGAAAGCATTTTTCATAGTACGCATATAAAGAAACAAAACAACCACACATTGTTCTCTTCTTGTTCTCTTTAATCAACTTGCAGGTGAATGAAAGATGCAGTATTCAAAAAACAAATAGGCAGCTTGTGCTTTATACTTCATCTTCTTTGAGTTTACCCGCAGTTTACAAAACCACTAGAATTGACAATAATTAACAGTAGAATGACATATTAACAATACCATGTCGAACTGTTGCTTCAGAAAACTGATTTTTCATAACTACTAATTGGAATACCATTGGCTCACTGTAGCTGAGGTGGTTGCTAGAGAGGGCAACGATTTTTTTTTCTGTTGCAGGAGAGAATTTTTTTTTTTTGAACTGCTGGATAGATACTGTGGGCAAGAGTATTGAGCAGTTTGCACATCAGGCTTAGCTGAGGAGTTTAATTCAGGCAACTCCTGAAAAACAGGGATCGGAGTGAACTCGTCCATAACATTCCAAACGTGTTTGAGCTGCTTGCTTGTCAATATTCAATAATTGATGCTGGTGTCCCATCTTGTGACAGAATATTGTAACTGCGTGCATAAATTTGCAGCTCCATGTCTGCTGGCGGGCACATCTGCTCAAAGCGCTGTTATGATACCGTGCCGAGCACCGTTGTTCCTCTCGAGCACGCCAAATCCAGATAATCCTGAAAGATTTATTACATTAACATTTCAATTTGTGACGAGTAACAAACTGGCCACTGTCAAAGTAACGAAGTAAAAGAATACTTTTTTCTCTTTTAAATATAGTAGAGTAAAATTAAAAGTCCTGGTTAAAAAAAAAAAAAAACTCTGGTAAAGTACAAATCCTCAAAAAAAAAAAACTACTTATGTACTGTAACGAAGCACATGTACTTCGTCATTATACACCCCTGGTGTTGAATCGACTCCCCCAACGGGAATTCTCCTTTCGCTCCGCAATGTAAAGCCCCTCTCCTTTGATTGGCTGTGGGACGAAAGCCGGTCTCCTCTGATCGGCTGTGGAATTAGTCGATCTCAGATCAGCACCCGCCTTTGTTTCTATAGACTGAATGCGCAGATAGTTTCGCACCAAATGTCACAGTGCTGAGGGGCGCGATTTGCGACTTGTAGGAAACAGAATCTGTGGCTTGTAGGAAACAGAATCTGTGACTCGTGCGGAAGATTCGAGCAGTTGTAGTTATCGATTTGTATTTGTGTTTTAAAAGAACACAAATATTTTCTTGATAAATTATTTCACATACATTGAACTTCCATTGCACAAATTCACATTCAGATTTACACATATTCAAATTTTGTCCACAACTTCACATTGCTTAATACAGGTGCACAAATATGTTTTGCACATATACTGCAACAATAGGAGTAAAAATGTGAGCATGTCAGTTTTTTAATCTGTGACTTGTAAAATAGGATTTGTGCACCTGTAATTAAGAATTTGTGAATGTGTAAGTGTTGTGTTGTATCTGTGCAGAGAAAAAAAATCTACAAGTACACGACTCATAGAGTATGTGACCTCAAATTTACTGATACACATACAAATCGCTGTACACAACTACAAATCCCACTGTTACAGGCGCTCAAACCTTTTTCACCAATAATACCTTCATAGGTTGGTGCTGGAGCAAAAGCACATATTCAAAGGGAAATTTGGCTCGGGGGTTAACTGCAAGTCCAAGCGGGAATTGGGATGCGTGCGATAATATCAGCCTTCAGATCAATGCTGCATTCCCCGGTGTCGCCCCGGACGGCGAGAAGAGGTGGTATGGACTGCAACCGCAGATGCTTTGTGAATGACGCTTAGTAAAAATAATTAGGAGTCCTATATTTACGACTGACACGCCCATTTTTTTTAGGAGTTTCTCCTAAATCCGGCAGTTAGGACCTACTTTTAGCGCTAAGATTCTTTGTGAATACGGGCCCAGAAATTGGCCCCCTAGCTGTTGATCAGCACCCACTGCGGCAGGAGGAGGTCGTCTACACTCATGGCCAGCTCCATCTTGCCATCCAGCATATCGATGGGGAACTCAGTTAGCAGTTCATCAAGGTTGAGGGGTGCAGAGCTGAAGGTGTGAGGGATCGCTGTGCACTGGCGGTGAGACTTTAGCATCGTGCTGCTGCTGCAGCAGGAGGAGGTCGTCTACACTCATGGCCAGCTCCATCTTGCCATCCAGCATATCGATGGGGAACTCAGTTAGCAGTTCATCAAGGTTGAGGGGTGCAGAGCTGAAGGTGTGAGGGATCGCTGTGCACTGGCGGTGAGACTTCAGCATCGTGCTGCTGCTGGAAGTACAGAGAGGCTCGTTACAACAGCCTCACCCACACAAGCATGTCTGCCTCAGGCCAAACTACTTTACATAATGACTGCAACTGCCCATTCAGCCCAATCACGCTCCCCATTTTCCATCCAGTCGTTTCATTGCTATGCCACTTTTACCTATGCACTACAATAAGGTCCAGAGGCATTTAGACCGGGAAATTTCAATGAAGGTGTTCAAAGCAGTTCAATACAAGACTCAAGAACATCAACCTGAAGTGGACAGTCAGCAGTGTAAATGAAGAGCATTTGCATCCACAAATATATACCCTGTTAAATCGTAACAGTGTCAAAACTTATGGAACTCAGTGCAAATAGCATATATCTCTATTTCGTATGGTTGTGAAAACCCCAAAGCTTTCATTTTCAAAACGTTAAGTGGTGAGCTATGTGGGCGACAACTCTATATAAACCAAAACAGGCAGACACAGGAGTGAGACATATTCAGATAAGTGCCTGCTAACACAGGTCAAGACCACTTTCAGCAGTGCCATACAGCATCCATCGTTTTGATTTTCACTCCAACCCACGCAAATCTCATTATACAGCATTCCAGAGCCTCTTAAGCTGGTATTTAGCAGAACAAAAGGTGATGATTTGAAGCATAAATAAACCATGTCAGGGCAGCGAGTCCCTAGGAACAGGAGAGATCAGCCCTAAGCCCTAATTTTAAGGGTACTGGGGAGTCTGGGCTGCTTTGTGGGAGACTTTACCTTTGCAAAGCAGCAGGAGGGTCTTTGGCAAGAATGTGCAGTGGCTCGGTGCTGGTGGAGCTCTGCTCTGTTGTACTGGTGCTTCTGTTAATGTTCTGTAGCATCATCTCCTGGAAGGTCTTCGCCCTCTCCAACCCAACCAGAGACTCCGTCTTCCCATTCACAGCACCATTCTGCAGCAGACGGACCAAAAGTCACATTTATTCAGCCCTGATCCTGGACATCTACCATACTTCAACTCCACAAGAAAACATCTCAGTCAAGCTAGAGCATGGCTGCGTATGCCTTCTCAAAGAGATCTACAGTCCTTTCAGTTTCCACCCTAACTTTAATTTGAGGTGCCTGATTTGACTAAATAGCTGCATGAGGAGAACTCCAGCAGATGAAGTCAGATTGTCCTGAACAGACTGAAGACCCACAGGACAGTAGATCTCCAAGCACAGGGTTTGGCAGGTTTAAATCAGGCTGACCTCACGATTGAATATAGAAATAACACACAGCTGCTGCTCACCTCTGTAGTGCTGGGAGTAGCTGGCTTCTCTTTTCTGGCACCAGTATTACGGCCACTGCCTGCTCCTGTAAATATGCACAGTCCCTATGAACAATCAACTGCAGGAAAACCTGAGCAAAAACCTAACACATGGGAATCATGTCCGAGGGCCAGAAATGCAAAGTCCCACTATGCATTTTTTCCACATAATTTCACCAATTAGATCCACCTCCTGGTTATTTAACAAATAGTGGGGAGGACTTATGCAGTCTGTGCCTGGACTTAATGCCTCTGGCTACCACACCTAACTGAAGTACATCAAGGAGCAGCTCATGAGAAACTAACCCCGAGAGGGGAAAGGGCAGAGGACACACAGAGGATGAAGGCTCACCAGTGGCCATGTTCTTGTTGATGCGCAGTATCCTCCTCTTGAACGGAGCAGAGAGAGGAGCTGGCAACTCCTCAGCCTTCACCTCCTGCACCGTGGTCTGCATTCGAGCCGCCTTCTCAACCCGGATCTCGCCGGGGTGCCTGGCAGTCTTCTTGCACGGGACCTCCCACTCCAGAGGCCCCTCTTTCCTCCCCATGAGCTCCTCCTCCTCGTTGTCTCTGGACAGCTTCATCTTTCTCTCTAGCTGGAGCCTTGTCTCCACAAGGACGGCCCCAGGAGGTGTAGCGCTCGACTTTGTGGGGCTGGGGCCCTTAGTTCCGCACCAGTCGGCCTTGTGTAATTGGGCCTGTGCCAGGGACCTGGCCGCCTTCCCCTTTCGAATCTCATCCAGAGATTTGCTTCGGATCTCAACCTGCACCTCCTGCCGTGCTGGTGCTGAGAAATCCTCAGAGGGCTCAGTCTCGCATTCCCAAAGACATTCTTGCAACTAACCACAGCCATATTGCATCAGCCTTTATCGCCAAGACAAGACCCTTTGGGTCTAACAGACACTGTGTATTATTCCATTTAATGCATGTGCAGGTGAGACTACATCATCACCAACAAAAATGTAATGCACTATGCCGTTAATTTTAGACTGTATTACCCAGTGCCAGCACACACAAATGTATACCCAGCTGCATATTGACCAAATGCTAAGACTTTTCTAGAATGCACACATCCAATCAAGTGTCTAACTTGGGTGAGGGTAAAGCGCAGGGGCTTTACAAAAGACCTTCCTTTCTCCTGATACTCGCTGAAGCCTTTGTTGCACTGCCTTGTGTAAGACATCCATCCAGAGCCCTGGTACGGCCAGGCAGCAGTCTTACCTAAATGAGGTTAGCAAGTGTTTGCATTGCTCCTCAATTCACCACCATTTCATTCTTACTACGTCACAGAGGAACAGGGTTTCGGAGTCCCCAAACAACAAACACAGAAAGTTAAACACAAACACGCAAAACTGAAGAACAGAGGGCAAGCCCCTTCTTCACCCTCTGATGGAAACCGATGGTAAAATGACTTGCAGTTAGTTAGAGGTGATGACATACAACTCTTCGTGCTAATGCTGCTCATTTGCACTACTTTTTGTGAAGAATATTTCCATAGCAACATTTTACCTTTGTTATTTTTATAAAAGAAGTAAGATATTTAATTTATTGTAGGGCTGAACTATTAATCGCAATCGCTAATACATTTCAAAAGCTGCAATAACTGGTCAAGCGTGGTTACCACAGAGGAAATATATTAGAACTGGAGAGAGCGAGGAAGTACCACCCCTATTACTTTTAATAGGAGAAGCTAGGCTAGCTACCTAAGCCCAGGAAGTACGGAATTGAACGACGCCAGCTATAAGAATGGCGTTCCATGGGTGCTTAGCTCCGGGACCATTTCATGAAATTGTCAGTCTACTTACACAGCACAAATGGCCAAGAAAGTGTGTCGGCTATGCGGATTGGCGAATGTTTTCGAGGGGAAATGACGAGCAACGCTGTTTATCCAGAAGGTGCACGCACTTTTCACTCTTTTCGTACGAAACACGTGCACGAGCTGTCATCAAGCTCTTACTGTCAGTTCTTATTTTACAGGCCCTCTTGAAAACATTGAACAGTTGCGTCAGACAAAGACAAAATAATGAAGGATTACAGAATACATTTTATTTCGTTTTCGAACTATTTGGCAAGAATAAAGTGCACACTTTTCTATTGGTGGCCACAAACTTTTCCGCACTGTGAAACGCGGAAGCAGGGGCCGATTGCACAAAAGTCGGATCCTGAGATCCTGGATCTACGCCAAAGCGAGGATTGCCATATCCCATGCAGCGCGTTGCTGGCTTAATTGATTGCACAAAGCCAACAGCCGCTGGAGGAGGATAGGCTAATAAGTGAAGCCAGGTGCCGCATCCTACTGTGTGCGCGCACACGCCTACTTGAAATTGACCCTGAGATCGATCACAGAATCGACAATTCAGAGAGCAGCAGTCTTCAAAATAGTTTGCAAAATATCTCCGTGCACTTATGTGGGCTGTAGAGCGTTCTCAAGAAAATCTCTGCAGACGCGTGACGAGACCAAATCTAAAGTATCCACCGAACTCGTTCGGGGGATAAAATTAGTATTCTCCAAGGTAGCGATAACGTGAACATATATATGCAGGTCAATAACGTCACATAACGCAACAGAGGGTATGCGCAAAATGAGCTGGCACGTCATTTTCCCCCCGACACCTCTTTGTCACATGTCCACATGATGGGCAGAAACCCCATTTTAAAAAAAAAACTCCACAAGACGTTTAAAATCTGTTTTCTGACCCTATTAAAACAACTTTGAATTATTGAAATATTTTCAGAGTGGCACAGAGATTTGTTCTTTTTTATGTACAACCTAAATCCAAAATAGCTGGGACAAAGTGTAAATTGTGAAAGAAATCAAAATGCAATGACTTTCAAATCACACCAGCCAGTATTTTATTCACAATAAAGCGGGATTTACATTTGAACGTACGGGCGTCTACGTGCAACTTACGTGCGAAATTTGGGAAAAATGACTGCGTGCTCGACGTGGCGAGTACGTGACACGTGCGTGTTTTTTGAAGTCACCCATAAGAAACCTACTTGAGTACTAGTCTTAAAGTAGCTCACATTAAATGTACTCAAGTACAAAAAGTATCTTGTGAGTAAAATATACCTAAGTATCCAAAGTGCAAGTACACCTAGAAAGCATTTTTCATAGTACGCATATAAAGAAACAAAACAACCACACATTGTTCTCTTCTTGTTCTCTTTAATCAACTTGCAGGTGAATGAAAGATGCAGTATTCAAAAAACAAATAGGCAGCTTGTGCTTTATACTTCATCTTCTTTGAGTTTACCCGCAGTTTACAAAACCACTAGAATTGACAATAATTAACAGTAGAATGACATATTAACAATACCATGTCGAACTGTTGCTTCAGAAAACTGATTTTTCATAACTACTAATTGGAATACCATTGGCTCACTGTAGCTGAGGTGGTTGCTAGAGAGGGCAACGATTTTTTTTTCTGTTGCAGGAGAGAATTTTTTTTTTTTGAACTGCTGGATAGATACTGTGGGCAAGAGTATTGAGCAGTTTGCACATCAGGCTTAGCTGAGGAGTTTAATTCAGGCAACTCCTGAAAAACAGGGATCGGAGTGAACTCGTCCATAACATTCCAAACGTGTTTGAGCTGCTTGCTTGTCAATATTCAATAATTGATGCTGGTGTCCCATCTTGTGACAGAATATTGTAACTGCGTGCATAAATTTGCAGCTCCATGTCTGCTGGCGGGCACATCTGCTCAAAGCGCTGTTATGATACCGTGCCGAGCACCGTTGTTCCTCTCGAGCACGCCAAATCCAGATAATCCTGAAAGATTTATTACATTAACATTTCAATTTGTGACGAGTAACAAACTGGCCACTGTCAAAGTAACGAAGTAAAAGAATACTTTTTTCTCTTTTAAATATAGTAGAGTAAAATTAAAAGTCCTGGTTAAAAAAAAAAAAAAACTCTGGTAAAGTACAAATCCTCAAAAAAAAAACTACTTATGTACTGTAACGAAGCACATGTACTTCGTCATTATACACCCCTGGTGTTGAATCGACTCCCCCAACGGGAATTCTCCTTTCGCTCCGCAATGTAAAGCCCCTCTCCTTTGATTGGCTGTGGGACGAAAGCCGGTCTCCTCTGATCGGCTGTGGAATTAGTCGATCTCAGATCAGCACCCGCCTTTGTTTCTATAGACTGAATGCGCAGATAGTTTCGCACCAAATGTCACAGTGCTGAGGGGCGCGATTTGCGACTTGTAGGAAACAGAATCTGTGGCTTGTAGGAAACAGAATCTGTGACTCGTGGGGAAGATTCGAGCAGTTGTAGTTATCGATTTGTATTTGTGTTTTAAAAGAACACAAATATTTTCTTGATAAATTATTTCACATACATTGAACTTCCATTGCACAAATTCACATTCAGATTTACACATATTCAAATTTTGTCCACAACTTCACATTGCTTAATACAGGTGCACAAATATGTTTTGCACATATACTGCAACAATAGGAGTAAAAATGTGAGCATGTCAGTTTTTTAATCTGTGACTTGTAAAATAGGATTTGTGCACCTGTAATTAAGAATTTGTGAATGTGTAAGTGTTGTGTTGTATCTGTGCAGAGAAAAAAAATCTACAAGTACACAACTCATAGAGTATGTGACCTCAAATTTACTGATACACATACAAATCGCTGTACACAACTACAAATCCCACTGTTACAGGCGCTCAAACCTTTTTCACCAATAATACCTTCATAGGTTGGTGCTGGAGCAAAAGCACATATTCAAAGGGAAATTTGGCTCGGGGGTTAACTGCAAGTCCAAGCGGGAATTGGGATGCGTGCGATAATATCAGCCTTCAGATCAATGCTGCATTCCCCGGTGTCGCCCCGGACGGCGTGAAGAGGTGGTATGGACTGCAACCGCAGATGCTTTGTGAATGACGCTTAGTAAAAATAATTAGGAGTCCTATATTTACGACTGACACGCCCATTTTTTTTAGGAGTTTCTCCTAAATCCGGCAGTAAGGACCTACTTTTAGCGCTAAGATTCTTTGTGAATACGGGCCCAGAAATTGGCCCCCTAGCTGTTGATCAGCACCCACTGCAGCAGGAGGAGGTCGTCTACACTCATGGCCAGCTCCATCTTGCCATCCAGCATATCGATGGGGAACTCATTTAGCAGTTCATCAAGGTTGAGGGGTGCAGAGCTGAAGGTGTGAGGGATCGCTGTGCACTGGCGGTGAGACTTAGCATCGTGCTGCTGCTGCAGCAGGAGGAGGTCGTCTACACTCATGGCCAGCTCCATCTTGCCATCCAGCATATCGATGGGGAACTCAGTTAGCAGTTCATCAAGGTTGAGGGGTGCAGAGCTGAAGGTGTGAGGGATCGCTGTGCACTGGCGGTGAGACTTCAGCATCGTGCTGCTGCTGGAAGTACAGAGAGGCTCGTTACAACAGCCTCACCCACACAAGCATGTCTGCCTCAGGACCAAACTACTTTACATAATGACTGCAACTGCCCATTCAGCCCAATCACGCTCCCCATTTTCCATCCAGTCGTTTCATTGCTATGCCACTTTTACCTATGCACTACAATAAGGTCCAGAGGCATTTAGACCGGGAAATTTCAATGAAGGTGTTCAAAGCAGTTCAATACAAGACTCAAGAACATCAACCTGAAGTGGACAGTCAGCAGTGTAAATGAAGAGCATTTGCATCCACAAATATATACCCTGTTAAATCGTAACAGTGTCAAAACTTATGGAACTCAGTGCAAATAGCATATATCTCTATTTCGTATGGTTGTGAAGACCCCAAAGCTTTCATTTTCAAAACGTTAAGTGGTGAGCTATGTGGGCGACAACTCTATATAAACCAAAACAGGCAGACACAGGAGTGAGACATATTCAGATAAGTGCCTGCTAACACAGGTCAAGACCACTTTCAGCAGTGCCATACAGCATCCATCGTTTTGATTTTCACTCCAACCCACGCAAATCTCATTATACAGCATTCCAGAGCCTCTTAAGCTGGTATTTAGCAGAACAAAAGGTGATGATTTGAAGCATAAATAAACCATGTCAGGGCAGCGAGTCCCTAGGAACAGGAGAGATCAGCCCTAAGCCCTAATTTTAAGGGTACTGGGGAGTCTGGGCTGCTTTGTGGGAGACTTTACCTTTGCAAAGCAGCAGGAGGGTCTTTGGCAAGAATGTGCAGTGGCTCGGTGCTGGTGGAGCTCTGCTCTGTTGTACTGGTGCTTCTGTTAATGTTCTGTAGCATCATCTCCTGGAAGGTCTTCGCCCTCTCCAACCCAACCAGAGACTCCGTCTTCCCATTCACAGCACCATTCTGCAGCAGACGGACCAAAAGTCACATTTATTCAGCCCTGATCCTGGACATCTACCATACTTCAACTCCACAAGAAAACATCTCAGTCAAGCTAGAGCATGGCTGCGTATGCCTTCTCAAAGAGATCTACAGTCCTTTCAGTTTCCACCCTAACTTTAATTTGAGGTGCCTGATTTGACTAAATAGCTGCATGAGGAGAACTCCAGCAGATGAAGTCAGATTGTCCTGAACAGACTGAAGACCCACAGGACAGTAGATCTCCAAGCACAGGGTTTGGCAGGTTTAAATCAGGCTGACCTCAGGATTGAATATAGAAATAACACACAGCTGCTGCTCACCTCTGTAGTGCTGGGAGTAGCTGGCTTCTCTTTTCTGGCACCAGTATTACGGCCACTGCCTGCTCCTGTAAATATGCACAGTCCCTATGAACAATCAACTGCAGGAAAACCTGAGCAAAAACCTAACACATGGGAATCATGTCCGAGGGCCAGAAATGCAAAGTCCCACTATGCATTTTTTCCACATAATTTCACCAATTAGATCCACCTCCTGGTTATTTAACAAATAGTGGGGAGGACTTATGCAGTCTGTGCCTGGACTTAATGCCTCTGGCTACCACACCTAACTGAAGTACATCAAGGAGCAGCTCATGAGAAACTAACCCCGAGAGGGGAAAGGGCAGAGGACACACAGAGGATGAAGGCTCACCAGTGGCCATGTTCTTGTTGATGCGCAGTATCCTCCTCTTGAACGGAGCAGAGAGAGGAGCTGGCAACTCCTCAGCCTTCACCTCCTGCACCGTGGTCTGCATTCGAGCCGCCTTCTCAACCCAGATCTCGCCGGGGTGCCTGGCAGTCTTCTTGCACGGGACCTCCCACTCCAGAGGCCCCTCTTTCCTCCCCATGAGCTCCTCCTCCTCGTTGTCTCTGGACAGCTTCATCTTTCTCTCTAGCTGGAGCCTTGTCTCCACAAGGACGGCCCCAGGAGGTGTAGCGCTCGACTTCGTGGGGCTGGGGCCCTTAGTTCCGCACCAGTCGGCCTCGTGTAATTGGGCCTGTGCCAGGGACCTGGCCGCCTTCCCCTTTCGAATCTCATCCAGAGATTTGCTTCGGATCTCAACCTGCACCTCCTGCCGTGCTGGTGCTGAGAAATCCTCAGAGGGCTCAGTCTCGCATTCCCAAAGACATTCTTGCAACTAACCACAGCCATATTGCATCAGCCTTTATCGCCAAGACAAGACCCTTTGGGTCTAACAGACACTGTGTATTATTCCATTTAATGCATGTGCAGGTGAGACTACATCATCACCAACAAAAATGTAATGCACTATGCCGTTAATTTTAGACTGTATTACCCAGTGCCAGCACACACAAATGTATACCTAGCTGCATATTGACCAAATGCTAAGACTTTTCTAGAATGCACACATCCAATCAAGTGTCTAACTTGGGTGAGGGTAAAGCGCAGGGGCTTTACAAAAGACCTTCCTTTCTCCTGATACTCGCTGAAGCCTTTGTTGCACTGCCTTGTGTAAGACATCCATCCAGAGCCCTGGTACGGCCAGGCAGCAGTCTTACCTAAATGAGGTTAGCAAGTGTTTGCATGGCTCCTCAATTCACCACCATTTCATTCTTACTACGTCACAGAGGAACAGGGTTTCGGAGTCCCCAAACAACAAACACAGAAAGTTAAACACAAACACGCAAAACTGAAGAACAGAGGGCAAGCCCCTTCTTCACCCTCTGATGGAAACCGATGGTAAAATGACTTGCAGTTAGTTAGAGGTGATGACATACAACTCTTCGTGCTAATGCTGCTCATTTGCACTACTTTTTGTGAAGAATATTTCCATAGCAACATTTTACCTTTGTTATTTTTATAAAAGAAGTAAGATATTTAATTTATTGTAGGGCTGAACTATTAATCGCAATCGCTAATACATTTCAAAAGCTGCAATAACTGGTCAAGCGTGGTTACCACAGAGGAAATATATTAGAACTGGAGAGAGCGAGGAAGTACCACCCCTATTACTTTTAATAGGAGAAGCTAGGCTAGCTACCTAAGCCCAGGAAGTACGGAATTGAACGACGCCAGCTATAAGAATGGCGTTCCATGGGTGCTTAGCTCCGGGACCATTTCATGAAATTGTCAGTCTACTTACACAGCACAAATGGCCAAGAAAGTGTGTCGGCTATATGGATTGGCGAATGTTTTCGAGGGGAAATGACGAGCAACGCTGTTTATCCAGAAGGTGCACGCACTTTTCACTCTTTTCGTACGAAACACGTGCACGAGCTGTCATCAAGCTCTTACTGTCAGTTCTTATTTTACAGGCCCTCTTGAAAACATTGAACAGTTGCGTCAGACAAAGACAAAATAATGAAGGATTACAGAATACATTTTATTTCGTTTTCGAACTATTTGGCAAGAATAAAATGCACACTTTTCTATTGGTGGCCACAAACTTTTCCGCACTGTGAAACGCGGAAGCAGGGGCCGATTGCACAAAAGTCGGATCCTGAGATCCTGGATCTACGCCAAAGCGAGGATTGCCATATCCCATGCAGCGCGTTGCTGGCTTAATTGATTGCACAAAGCCAACAGCCGCTGGAGGAGGATAGGCTAATAAGTGAAGCCAGGTGCCGCATCCTACTGTGTGCGCGCACACGCCTACTTAAAATTGACCCTGAGATCGATCACAGAATCGACAATTCAGAGAGCAGCAGTCTTCAAAATAGTTTGCAAAATATCTCCGTGCACTTATGTGGGCTGTAGAGCGTTCTCAAGAAAATCTCTGCAGACGCGTGACGAGACCAAATCTAAAGTATCCACCGAACTCGTTCGGGGGATAAAATTAGTATTCTCCAAGGTAGCGATAACGTGAACATATATATGCAGGTCAATAACGTCACATAACGCAACAGAGGGTATGCGCAAAATGAGCTGGCACGTCATTTTCCCCCCGACACCTCTTTGTCACATGTCCACATGATGGGCAGAAACCCCATTTAAAAAAAAAAACTCCACAAGACGTTTAAAATCTGTTTTCTGACCCTATTAAAACAACTTTGAATTATTGAAATATTTTCAGAGTGGCACAGAGATTTGTTCTTTTTTATGTACAACCTAAATCCAAAATAGCTGGGACAAAGTGTAAATTGTGAAAGAAATCAAAATGCAATGACTTTCAAATCACACCAGCCAGTATTTTATTCACAATAAAGCGGGATTTACATTTGAACGTACGGGCGTCTACGTGCAACTTACGTGCGAAATTTGGGAAAAATGACTGCGTGCTCGACGTGGCGAGTACGTGACACGTGCGTGTTTTTTGAAGTCACCCATAAGAAACCTACTTGAGTACTAGTCTTAAAGTAGCTCACATTAAATGTACTCAAGTACAAAAAGTATCTTGTGAGTAAAATGTACCTAAGTATCCAAAGTGCAAGTACACCTAGAAAGCATTTTTCATAGTACGCATATAAAGAAACAAAACAACCACACATTGTTCTCTTCTTGTTCTCTTTAATCAACTTGCAGGTGAATGAAAGATGCAGTATTCAAAAAACAAATAGGCAGCTTGTGCTTTATACTTCATCTTCTTTGAGTTTACCCGCAGTTTACAAAACCACTAGAATTGACAATAATTAACAGTAGAATGACATATTAACAATACCATGTCGAACTGTTGCTTCAGAAAACTGATTTTTCATAACTACTAATTGGAATACCATTGGCTCACTGTAGCTGAGGTGGTTGCTAGAGAGGGCAACGATTTTTTTTTCTGTTGCAGGAGAGAATTTTTTTTTTTTGAACTGCTGGATAGATACTGTGGGCAAGAGTATTGAGCAGTTTGCACATCAGGCTTAGCTGAGGAGTTTAATTCAGGCAACTCCTGAAAATCAGGGATCGGAGTGAACTCGTCCATAACATTCCAAACGTGTTTGAGCTGCTTGCTTGTCAATATTCAATAATTGATGCTGGTGTCCCATCTTGTGACAGAGTATTGTAACTGCGTGCATAAATTTGCAGCTCCATGTCTGCTGGCGGGCACATCTGCTCAAAGCGCTGTTATGATACCGTGCCGAGCACCGTTGTTCCTCTCGAGCACGCCAAATCCAGATAATCCTGAAAGATTTATTACATTAACATTTCAATTTGTGACGAGTAACAAACTGGCCACTGTCAAAGTAACGAAGTAAAAGAATACTTTTTTCTCTTTTAAATATAGTAGAGTAAAATTAAAAGTCCTGGTTAAAAAAAAAAAAAAACTCTGGTAAAGTACAAATCCTCAAAAAAAAAAAACTACTTATGTACTGTAACGAAGCACATGTACTTCGTCATTATACACCCCTGGTGTTGAATCGACTCCCCCAACGGGAATTCTCCTTTCGCTCCGCAATGTAAAGCCCCTCTCCTTTGATTGGCTGTGGGACGAAAGCCGGTCTCCTCTGATCGGCTGTGGAATTAGTCGATCTCAGATCAGCACCCGCCTTTGTTTCTATAGACTGAATGCGCAGATAGTTTCGCACCAAATGTCACAGTGCTGAGGGGCGCGATTTGCGACTTGTAGGAAACAGAATCTGTGGCTTGTAGGAAACAGAATCTGTGACTCGTGGGGAAGATTCGAGCAGTTGTAGTTATCGATTTGTATTTGTGTTTTAAAAGAACACAAATATTTTCTTGATAAATTATTTCACATACATTGAACTTCCATTGCACAAATTCACATTCAGATTTACACATATTCAAATTTTGTCCACAACTTCACATTGCTTAATACAGGTGCACAAATATGTTTTGCACATATACTGCAACAATAGGAGTAAAAATGTGAGCATGTCAGTTTTTTAATCTGTGACTTGTAAAATAGGATTTGTGCACCTGTAATTAAGAATTTGTGAATGTGTAAGTGTTGTGTTGTATCTGTGCAGAGAAAAAAAATCTACAAGTACACAACTCATAGAGTATGTGACCTCAAATTTACTGATACACATACAAATCGCTGTACACAACTACAAATCCCACTGTTACAGGCGCTCAAACCTTTTTCACCAATAATACCTTCATAGGTTGGTGCTGGAGCAAAAGCACATATTCAAAGGGAAATTTGGCTCGGGGGTTAACTGCAAGTCCAAGCGGGAATTGGGATGCGTGCGATAATATCAGCCTTCAGATCAATGCTGCATTCCCCGGTGTCGCCCCGGACGGCGAGAAGAGGTGGTATGGACTGCAACCGCAGATGCTTTGTGAATGACGCTTAGTAAAAATAATTAGGAGTCCTATATTTACGACTGACACGCCCATTTTTTTTAGGAGTTTCTCCTAAATCCGGCAGTTAGGACCTACTTTTAGCGCTAAGATTCTTTGTGAATACGGGCCCAGAAATTGGCCCCCTAGCTGTTGATCAGCACCCACTGCAGCAGGAGGAGGTCGTCTACACTCATGGCCAGCTCCATCTTGCCATCCAGCATATCGATGGGGAACTCAGTTAGCAGTTCATCAAGGTTGAGGGGTGCAGAGCTGAAGGTGTGAGGGATCGCTGTGCACTGGCGGTGAGACTTTAGCATCGTGCTGCTGCTGCAGCAGGAGGAGGTCGTCTACACTCATGGCCAGCTCCATCTTGCCATCCAGCATATCGATGGGGAACTCAGTTAGCAGTTCATCAAGGTTGAGGGGTGCAGAGCTGAAGGTGTGAGGGATCGCTGTGCACTGGCGGTGAGACTTCAGCATCGTGCTGCTGCTGGAAGTACAGAGAGGCTCGTTACAACAGCCTCACCCACACAAGCATGTCTGCCTCAGGACCAAACTACTTTACATAATGACTGCAACTGCCCATTCAGCCCAATCACGCTCCCCATTTTCCATCCAGTCGTTTCATTGCTATGCCACTTTTACCTATGCACTACAATAAGGTCCAGAGGCATTTAGACAGGGAAATTTCAATGAAGGTGTTCAAAGCAGTTCAATACAAGACTCAAGAACATCAACCTGAAGTGGACAGTCAGCAGTGTAAATGAAGAGCATTTGCATCCACAAATATATACCCTGTTAAATCGTAACAGTGTCAAAACTTATGGAACTCAGTGCAAATAGCATATATCTCTATTTCGTATGGTTGTGAAAACCCCAAAGCTTTCATTTTCAAAACGTTAAGTGGTGAGCTATGTGGGCGACAACTCTATATAAACCAAAACAGGCAGACACAGGAGTGAGACATATTCAGATAAGTGCCTGCTAACACAGGTCAAGACCACTTTCAGCAGTGCCATACAGCATCCATCGTTTTGATTTTCACTCCAACCCACGCAAATCTCATTATACAGCATTCCAGAGCCTCTTAAGCTGGTATTTAGCAGAACAAAAGGTGATGATTTGAAGCATAAATAAACCATGTCAGGGCAGCGAGTCCCTAGGAACAGGAGAGATCAGCCCTAAGCCCTAATTTTAAGGGTACTGGGGAGTCTGGGCTGCTTTGTGGGAGACTTTACCTTTGCAAAGCAGCAGGAGGGTCTTTGGCAAGAATGTGCAGTGGCTCGGTGCTGGTGGAGCTCTGCTCTGTTGTACTGGTGCTTCTGTTAATGTTCTGTAGCATCATCTCCTGAAAGGTCTTCGCCCTCTCCAACCCAACCAGAGACTCCGTCTTCCCATTCACAGCACCATTCTGCTGCAGACGGACCAAAAGTCACATTTATTCAGCCCTGATCCTGGACATCTACCATACTTCAACTCCACAAGAAAACATCTCAGTCAAGCTAGAGCATGGCTGCGTATGCCTTCTCAAAGAGATCTACAGTCCTTTCAGTTTCCACCCTAACTTTAATTTGAGGTGCCTGATTTGACTAAATAGCTGCATGAGGAGAACTCCAGCAGATGAAGTCAGATTGTCCTGAACAGACTGAAGACCCACAGGACAGTAGATCTCCAAGCACAGGGTTTGGCAGGTTTAAATCAGGCTGACCTCAGGATTGAATATAGAAATAACACACAGCTGCTGCTCACCTCTGTAGTGCTGGGAGTAGCTGGCTTCTCTTTTCTGGCACCAGTATTACGGCCACTGCCTGCTCCTGTAAATATGCACAGTCCCTATGAACAATCAACTGCAGGAAAACCTGAGCAAAAACCTAACACATGGGAATCATGTCCGAGGGCCAGAAATGCAAAGTCCCACTATGCATTTTTTCCACATAATTTCACCAATTAGATCCACCTCCTGGTTATTTAACAAATAGTGGGGAGGACTTATGCAGTCTGTGCCTGGACTTAATGCCTCTGGCTACCACACCTAACTGAAGTACATCAAGGAGCAGCTCATGAGAAACTAACCCCGAGAGGGGAAAGGGCAGAGGACACACAGAGGATGAAGGCTCACCAGTGGCCATGTTCTTGTTGATGCGCAGTATCCTCCTCTTGAACGGAGCAGAGAGAGGAGCTGGCAACTCCTCAGCCTTCACCTCCTGCACCGTGGTCTGCATTCGAGCCGCCTTCTCAACCCGGATCTCGCCGGGGTGCCTGGCAGTCTTCTTGCACGGGACCTCCCACTCCAGAGGCCCCTCTTTCCTCCCCATGAGCTCCTCCTCCTCGTTGTCTCTGGACAGCTTCATCTTTCTCTCTAGCTGGAGCCTTGTCTCCACAAGGACGGCCCCAGGAGGTGTAGCGCTCGACTTCGTGGGGCTGGGGCCCTTAGTTCCGCACCAGTCGGCCTCGTGTAATTGGGCCTGTGCCAGGGACCTGGCCGCCTTCCCCTTTCGAATCTCATCCAGAGATTTGCTTCGGATCTCAACCTGCACCTCCTGCCGTGCTGGTGCTGAGAAATCCTCAGAGGGCTCAGTCTCGCATTCCCAAAGACATTCTTGCAACTAACCACAGCCATATTGCATCAGCCTTTATCGCCAAGACAAGACCCTTTGGGTCTAACAGACACTGTGTATTATTCCATTTAATGCATGTGCAGGTGAGACTACATCATCACCAACAAAAATGTAATGCACTATGCCGTTAATTTTAGACTGTATTACCCAGTGCCAGCACACACAAATGTATACCCAGCTGCATATTGACCAAATGCTAAGACTTTTCTAGAATGCACACATCCAATCAAGTGTCTAACTTGGGTGAGGGTAAAGCGCAGGGGCTTTACAAAAGACCTTCCTTTCTCCTGATACTCGCTGAAGCCTTTGTTGCACTGCCTTGCGTAAGACATCCATCCAGAGCCCTGGTACGGCCAGGCAGCAGTCTTACCTAAATGAGGTTAGCAAGTGTTTGCATGGCTCCTCAATTCACCACCATTTCATTCTTACTACGTCACAGAGGAACAGGGTTTCGGAGTCCCCAAACAACAAACACAGAAAGTTAAACACAAACACGCAAAACTGAAGAACAGAGGGCAAGCCCCTTCTTCACCCTCTGATGGAAACCGATGGTAAAATGACTTGCAGTTAGTTAGAGGTGATGACATACAACTCTTCGTGCTAATGCTGCTCATTTGCACTACTTTTTGTGAAGAATATTTCCATAGCAACATTTTACCTTTGTTATTTTTATAAAAGAAGTAAGATATTTAATTTATTGTAGGGCTGAACTATTAATCGCAATCGCTAATACATTTCAAAAGCTGCAATAACTGGTCAAGCGTGGTTACCACAGAGGAAATATATTAGAACTGGAGAGAGCGAGGAAGTACCACCCCTATTACTTTTAATAGGAGAAGCTAGGCTAGCTACCTAAGCCCAGGAAGTACGGAATTGAACGACGCCAGCTATAAGAATGGCGTTCCATGGGTGCTTAGCTCCGGGACCATTTCATGAAATTGTCAGTCTACTTACACAGCACAAATGGCCAAGAAAGTGTGTCGGCTATGCGGATTGGCGAATGTTTTCGAGGGGAAATGACGAGCAACGCTGTTTATCCAGAAGGTGCACGCACTTTTCACTCTTTTCGTACGAAACACGTGCACGAGCTGTCATCAAGCTCTTACTGTCAGTTCTTATTTTACAGGCCCTCTTGAAAACATTGAACAGTTGCGTCAGACAAAGACAAAATAATGAAGGATTACAGAATACATTTTATTTCGTTTTCGAACTATTTGGCAAGAATAAAATGCACACTTTTCTATTGGTGGCCACAAACTTTTCCGCACTGTGAAACGCGGAAGCAGGGGCCGATTGCACAAAAGTCGGATCCTGAGATCCTGGATCTACGCCAAAGCGAGGATTGCCATATCCCATGCAGCGCGTTGCTGGCTTAATTGATTGCACAAAGCCAACAGCCGCTGGAGGAGGATAGGCTAATAAGTGAAGCCAGGTGCCGCATCCTACTGTGTGCGCGCACACGCCTACTTAAAATTGACCCTGAGATCGATCACAGAATCGACAATTCAGAGAGCAGCAGTCTTCAAAATAGTTTGCAAAATATCTCCGTGCACTTATGTGGGCTGTAGAGCGTTCTCAAGAAAATCTCTGCAGACGCGTGACGAGACCAAATCTAAAGTATCCACCGAACTCGTTCGGGGGATAAAATTAGTATTCTCCAAGGTAGCGATAACGTGAACATATATATGCAGGTCAATAACGTCACATAACGCAACAGAGGGTATGCGCAAAATGAGCTGGCACGTCATTTTCCCCCCGACACCTCTTTGTCACATGTCCACATGATGGGCAGAAACCCCATTTAAAAAAAAAAACTCCACAAGACGTTTAAAATCTGTTTTCTGACCCTATTAAAACAACTTTGAATTATTGAAATATTTTCAGAGTGGCACAGAGATTTGTTCTTTTTTATGTACAACCTAAATCCAAAATAGCTGGGACAAAGTGTAAATTGTGAAAGAAATCAAAATGCAATGACTTTCAAATCACACCAGCCAGTATTTTATTCACAATAAAGCGGGATTTACATTTGAACGTACGGGCGTCTACGTGCAACTTACGTGCGAAATTTGGGAAAAATGACTGCGTGCTCGACGTGGCGAGTACGTGACACGTGCGTGTTTTTTGAAGTCACCCATAAGAAACCTACTTGAGTACTAGTCTTAAAGTAGCTCACATTAAATGTACTCAAGTACAAAAAGTATCTTGTGAGTAAAATGTACCTAAGTATCCAAAGTGCAAGTACACCTAGAAAGCATTTTTCATAGTACGCATATAAAGAAACAAAACAACCACACATTGTTCTCTTCTTGTTCTCTTTAATCAACTTGCAGGTGAATGAAAGATGCAGTATTCAAAAAACAAATAGGCAGCTTGTGCTTTATACTTCATCTTCTTTGAGTTTACCCGCAGTTTACAAAACCACTAGAATTGACAATAATTAACAGTAGAATGACATATTAACAATACCATGTCGAACTGTTGCTTCAGAAAACTGATTTTTCATAACTACTAATTGGAATACCATTGGCTCACTGTAGCTGAGGTGGTTGCTAGAGAGGGCAACGATTTTTTTTTCTGTTGCAGGAGAGAATTTTTTTTTTTTGAACTGCTGGATAGATACTGTGGGCAAGAGTATTGAGCAGTTTGCACATCAGGCTTAGCTGAGGAGTTTAATTCAGGCAACTCCTGAAAAACAGGGATCGGAGTGAACTCGTCCATAACATTCCAAACGTGTTTGAGCTGCTTGCTTGTCAATATTCAATAATTGATGCTGGTGTCCCATCTTGTGACAGAATATTGTAACTGCGTGCATAAATTTGCAGCTCCATGTCTGCTGGCGTGCACATCTGCTCAAAGCGCTGTTATGATACCGTGCCGAGCACCGTTGTTCCTCTCGAGCACGCCAAATCCAGATAATCCTGAAAGATTTATTACATTAACATTTCAATTTGTGACGAGTAACAAACTGGCCACTGTCAAAGTAACGAAGTAAAAGAATACTTTTTTCTCTTTTAAATATAGTAGAGTAAAATTAAAAGTCCTGGTTAAAAAAAAAAAAAAAACTCTGGCAAAGTACAAATCCTCAAAAAAAAAAAACTACTTATGTACTGTAACGAAGCACATGTACTTCGTCATTATACACCCCTGGTGTTGAATCGACTCCCCCAACGGGAATTCTCCTTTCGCTCCGCAATGTAAAGCCCCTCTCCTTTGATTGGCTGTGGGACGAAAGCCGGTCTCCTCTGATCGGCTGTGGAATTAGTCGATCTCAGATCAGCACCCGCCTTTGTTTCTATAGACTGAATGCGCAGATAGTTTCGCACCAAATGTCACAGTGCTGAGGGGCGCGATTTGCGACTTGTAGGAAACAGAATCTGTGGCTTGTAGGAAACAGAATCTGTGACTCGTGGGGAAGATTCGAGCAGTTGTAGTTATCGATTTGTATTTGTGTTTTAAAAGAACACAAATATTTTCTTGATAAATTATTTCACATACATTGAACTTCCATTGCACAAATTCACATTCAGATTTACACATATTCAAATTTTGTCCACAACTTCACATTGCTTAATACAGGTGCACAAATATGTTTTGCACATATACTGCAACAATAGGAGTAAAAATGTGAGCATGTCAGTTTTTTAATCTGTGACTTGTAAAATAGGATTTGTGCACCTGTAATTAAGAATTTGTGAATGTGTAAGTGTTGTGTTGTATCTGTGCAGAGAAAAAAAATCTACAAGTACACAACTCATAGAGTATGTGACCTCAAATTTACTGATACACATACAAATCGCTGTACACAACTACAAATCCCACTGTTACAGGCGCTCAAACCTTTTTCACCAATAATACCTTCATAGGTTGGTGCTGGAGCAAAAGCACATATTCAAAGGGAAATTTGGCTCGGGGGTTAACTGCAAGTCCAAGCGGGAATTGGGATGCGTGCGATAATATCAGCCTTCAGATCAATGCTGCATTCCCCGGTGTCGCCCCGGACGGCGAGAAGAGGTGGTATGGACTGCAACCGCAGATGCTTTGTGAATGACGCTTAGTAAAAATAATTAGGAGTCCTATATTTACGACTGACACGCCCATTTTTTTTAGGAGTTTCTCCTAAATCCGGCAGTTAGGACCTACTTTTAGCGCTAAGATTCTTTGTGAATACGGGCCCAGAAATTGGCCCCCTAGCTGTTGATCAGCACCCACTGCAGCAGGAGGAGGTCGTCTACACTCATGGCCAGCTCCATCTTGCCATCCAGCATATCGATGGGGAACTCAGTTAGCAGTTCATCAAGGTTGAGGGGTGCAGAGCTGAAGGTGTGAGGGATCGCTGTGCACTGGCGGTGAGACTTTAGCATCGTGCTGCTGCTGCAGCAGGAGGAGGTCGTCTACACTCATGGCCAGCTCCATCTTGCCATCCAGCATATCGATGGGGAACTCAGTTAGCAGTTCATCAAGGTTGAGGGGTGCAGAGCTGAAGGTGTGAGGGATCGCTGTGCACTGGCGGTGAGACTTCAGCATCGTGCTGCTGCTGGAAGTACAGAGAGGCTCGTTACAACAGCCTCACCCACACAAGCATGTCTGCCTCAGGACCAAACTACTTTACATAATGACTGCAACTGCCCATTCAGCCCAATCACGCTCCCCATTTTCCATCCAGTCGTTTCATTGCTATGCCACTTTTACCTATGCACTACAATAAGGTCCAGAGGCATTTAGACAGGGAAATTTCAATGAAGGTGTTCAAAGCAGTTCAATACAAGACTCAAGAACATCAACCTGAAGTGGACAGTCAGCAGTGTAAATGAAGAGCATTTGCATCCACAAATATATACCCTGTTAAATCGTAACAGTGTCAAAACTTATGGAACTCAGTGCAAATAGCATATATCTCTATTTCGTATGGTTGTGAAAACCCCAAAGCTTTCATTTTCAAAACGTTAAGTGGTGAGCTATGTGGGCGACAACTCTATATAAACCAAAACAGGCAGACACAGGAGTGAGACATATTCAGATAAGTGCCTGCTAACACAGGTCAAGACCACTTTCAGCAGTGCCATACAGCATCCATCGTTTTGATTTTCACTCCAACCCACGCAAATCTCATTATACAGCATTCCAGAGCCTCTTAAGCTGGTATTTAGCAGAACAAAAGGTGATGATTTGAAGCATAAATAAACCATGTCAGGGCAGCGAGTCCCTAGGAACAGGAGAGATCAGCCCTAAGCCCTAATTTTAAGGGTACTGGGGAGTCTGGGCTGCTTTGTGGGAGACTTTACCTTTGCAAAGCAGCAGGAGGGTCTTTGGCAAGAATGTGCAGTGGCTCGGTGCTGGTGGAGCTCTGCTCTGTTGTACTGGTGCTTCTGTTAATGTTCTGTAGCATCATCTCCTGAAAGGTCTTCGCCCTCTCCAACCCAACCAGAGACTCCGTCTTCCCATTCACAGCACCATTCTGCAGCAGACGGACCAAAAGTCACATTTATTCAGCCCTGATCCTGGACATCTACCATACTTCAACTCCACAAGAAAACATCTCAGTCAAGCTAGAGCATGGCTGCGTATGCCTTCTCAAAGAGATCTACAGTCCTTTCAGTTTCCGACCTAACTTTAATTTGAGGTGCCTGATTTGACTAAATAGCTGCATGAGGAGAACTCCAGCAGATGAAGTCAGATTGTCCTGAACAGACTGAAGACCCACAGGACAGTAGATCTCCAAGCACAGGGTTTGGCAGGTTTAAATCAGGCTGACCTCAGGATTGAATATAGAAATAACACACAGCTGCTGCTCACCTCTGTAGTGCTGGGAGTAGCTGGCTTCTCTTTTCTGGCACCAGTATTACGGCCACTGCCTGCTCCTGTAAATATGCACAGTCCCTATGAACAATCAACTGCAGGAAAACCTGAGCAAAAACCTAACACATGGGAATCATGTCCGAGGGCCAGAAATGCAAAGTCCCACTATGCATTTTTTCCACATAATTTCACCAATTAGATCCACCTCCTGGTTATTTAACAAATAGTGGGGAGGACTTATGCAGTCTGTGCCTGGACTTAATGCCTCTGGCTACCACACCTAACTGAAGTACATCAAGGAGCAGCTCATGAGAAACTAACCCCGAGAGGGGAAAGGGCAGAGGACACACAGAGGATGAAGGCTCACCAGTGGCCATGTTCTTGTTGATGCGCAGTATCCTCCTCTTGAACGGAGCAGAGAGAGGAGCTGGCAACTCCTCAGCCTTCACCTCCTGCACCGTGGTCTGCATTCGAGCCGCCTTCTCAACCCGGATCTCGCCGGGGTGCCTGGCAGTCTTCTTGCACGGGACCTCCCACTCCAGAGGCCCCTCTTTCCTCCCCATGAGCTCCTCCTCCTCGTTGTCTCTGGACAGCTTCATCTTTCTCTCTAGCTGGAGCCTTGTCTCCACAAGGACGGCCCCAGGAGGTGTAGCGCTCGACTTTGTGGGGCTGGGGCCCTTAGTTCCGCACCAGTCGGCCTCGTGTAATTGGGCCTGTGCCAGGGACCTGGCCGCCTTCCCCTTTCGAATCTCATCCAGAGATTTGCTTCGGATCTCAACCTGCACCTCCTGCCGTGCTGGTGCTGAGAAATCCTCAGAGGGCTCAGTCTCGCATTCCCAAAGACATTCTTGCAACTAACCACAGCCATATTGCATCAGCCTTTATCGCCAAGACAAGACCCTTTGGGTCTAACAGACACTGTGTATTATTCCATTTAATGCATGTGCAGGTGAGACTACATCATCACCAACAAAAATGTAATGCACTATGCCGTTAATTTTAGACTGTATTACCCAGTGCCAGCACACACAAATGTATACCCAGCTGCATATTGACCAAATGCTAAGACTTTTCTAGAATGCACACATCCAATCAAGTGTCTAACTTGGGTGAGGGTAAAGCGCAGGGGCTTTACAAAAGACCTTCCTTTCTCCTGATACTCGCTGAAGCCTTTGTTGCACTGCCTTGTGTAAGACATCCATCCAGAGCCCTGGTACGGCCAGGCAGCAGTCTTACCTAAATGAGGTTAGCAAGTGTTTGCATGGCTCCTCAATTCACCACCATTTCATTCTTACTACGTCACAGAGGAACAGGGTTTCGGAGTCCCCAAACAACAAACACAGAAAGTTAAACACAAACACGCAAAACTGAAGAACAGAGGGCAAGCCCCTTCTTCACCCTCTGATGGAAACCGATGGTAAAATGACTTGCAGTTAGTTAGAGGTGATGACATACAACTCTTCGTGCTAATGCTGCTCATTTGCACTACTTTTTGTGAAGAATATTTCCATAGCAACATTTTACCTTTGTTATTTTTATAAAAGAAGTAAGATATTTAATTTATTGTAGGGCTGAACTATTAATCGCAATCGCTAATACATTTCAAAAGCTGCAATAACTGGTCAAGCGTGGTTACCACAGAGGAAATATATTAGAACTGGAGAGAGCGAGGAAGTACCACCCCTATTACTTTTAATAGGAGAAGCTAGGCTAGCTACCTAAGCCCAGGAAGTACGGAATTGAACGACGCCAGCTATAAGAATGGCGTTCCATGGGTGCTTAGCTCCGGGACCATTTCATGAAATTGTCAGTCTACTTACACAGCACAAATGGCCAAGAAAGTGTGTCGGCTATGCGGATTGGCGAATGTTTTCGAGGGGAAATGACGAGCAACGCTGTTTATCCAGAAGGTGCACGCACTTTTCACTCTTTTCGTACGAAACACGTGCACGAGCTGTCATCAAGCTCTTACTGTCAGTTCTTATTTTACAGGCCCTCTTGAAAACATTGAACAGTTGCGTCAGACAAAGACAAAATAATGAAGGATTACAGAATACATTTTATTTCGTTTTCGAACTATTTGGCAAGAATAAAATGCACACTTTTCTATTGGTGGCCACAAACTTTTCCGCACTGTGAAACGCGGAAGCAGGGGCCGATTGCACAAAAGTCGGATCCTGAGATCCTGGATCTACGCCAAAGCGAGGATTGCCATATCCCATGCAGCGCGTTGCTGGCTTAATTGATTGCACAAAGCCAACAGCCGCTGGAGGAGGATAGGCTAATAAGTGAAGCCAGGTGCCGCATCCTACTGTGTGCGCGCACACGCCTACTTAAAATTGACCCTGAGATCGATCACAGAATCGACAATTCAGAGAGCAGCAGTCTTCAAAATAGTTTGCAAAATATCTCCGTGCACTTATGTGGGCTGTAGAGCGTTCTCAAGAAAATCTCTGCAGACGCGTGACGAGACCAAATCTAAAGTATCCACCGAACTCGTTCGGGGGATAAAATTAGTATTCTCCAAGGTAGCGATAACGTGAACATATATATGCAGGTCAATAACGTCACATAACGCAACAGAGGGTATGCGCAAAATGAGCTGGCCGTCATTTTCCCCCCGACACCTCTTTGTCACATGTCCACATGATGGGCAGAAACCCCATTTTAAAAAAAAAACTCCACAAGACGTTTAAAATCTGTTTTCTGACCCTATTAAAACAACTTTGAATTATTGAAATATTTTCAGAGTGGCACAGAGATTTGTTCTTTTTTATGTACAACCTAAATCCAAAATAGCTGGGACAAAGTGTAAATTGTGAAAGAAATCAAAATGCAATGACTTTCAAATCACACCAGCCAGTATTTTATTCACAATAAAGCGGGATTTACATTTGAACGTACGGGCGTCTACGTGCAACTTACGTGCGAAATTTGGGAAAAATGACTGCGTGCTCGACGTGGCGAGTACGTGACACGTGCGTGTTTTTTGAAGTCACCCATAAGAAACCTACTTGAGTACTAGTCTTAAAGTAGCTCACATTAAATGTACTCAAGTACAAAAAGTATCTTGTGAGTAAAATGTACCTAAGTATCCAAAGTGCAAGTACACCTAGAAAGCATTTTTCATAGTACGCATATAAAGAAACAAAACAACCACACATTGTTCTCTTCTTGTTCTCTTTAATCAACTTGCAGGTGAATGAAAGATGCAGTATTCAAAAAACAAATAGGCAGCTTGTGCTTTATACTTCATCTTCTTTGAGTTTACCCGCAGTTTACAAAACCACTAGAATTGACAATAATTAACAGTAGAATGACATATTAACAATACCATGTCGAACTGTTGCTTCAGAAAACTGATTTTTCATAACTACTAATTGGAATACCATTGGCTCACTGTAGCTGAGGTGGTTGCTAGAGAGGGCAACGATTTTTTTTTCTGTTGCAGGAGAGAATTTTTTTTTTTTGAACTGCTGGATAGATACTGTGGGCAAGAGTATTGAGCAGTTTGCACATCAGGCTTAGCTGAGGAGTTTAATTCAGGCAACTCCTGAAAAACAGGGATCGGAGTGAACTCGTCCATAACATTCCAAACGTGTTTGAGCTGCTTGCTTGTCAATATTCAATAATTGATGCTGGTGTCCCATCTTGTGACAGAATATTGTAACTGCGTGCATAAATTTGCAGCTCCATGTCTGCTGGCGGGCACATCTGCTCAAAGCGCTGTTATGATACCGTGCCGAGCACCGTTGTTCCTCTCGAGCACGCCAAATCCAGATAATCCTGAAAGATTTATTACATTAACATTTCAATTTGTGACGAGTAACAAACTGGCCACTGTCAAAGTAACGAAGTAAAAGAATACTTTTTTCTCTTTTAAATATAGTAGAGTAAAATTAAAAGTCCTGGTTAAAAAAAAAAAAAAACTCTGGTAAAGTACAAATCCTCAAAAAAAAAAACTACTTATGTACTGTAACGAAGCACATGTACTTCGTCATTATACACCCCTGGTGTTGAATCGACTCCCCCAACGGGAATTCTCCTTTCGCTCCGCAATGTAAAGCCCCTCTCCTTTGATTGGCTGTGGGACGAAAGCCGGTCTCCTCTGATCGGCTGTGGAATTAGTCGATCTCAGATCAGCACCCGCCTTTGTTTCTATAGACTGAATGCGCAGATAGTTTCGCACCAAATGTCACAGTGCTGAGGGGCGCGATTTGCGACTTGTAGGAAACAGAATCTGTGGCTTGTAGGAAACAGAATCTGTGACTCGTGGGGAAGATTCGAGCAGTTGTAGTTATCGATTTGTATTTGTGTTTTAAAAGAACACAAATATTTTCTTGATAAATTATTTCACATACATTGAACTTCCATTGCACAAATTCACATTCAGATTTACACATATTCAAATTTTGTCCACAACTTCACATTGCTTAATACAGGTGCACAAATATGTTTTGCACATATACTGCAACAATAGGAGTAAAAATGTGAGCATGTCAGTTTTTTAATCTGTGACTTGTAAAATAGGATTTGTGCACCTGTAATTAAGAATTTGTGAATGTGTAAGTGTTGTGTTGTATCTGTGCAGAGAAAAAAAATCTACAAGTACACAACTCATAGAGTATGTGACCTCAAATTTACTGATACACATACAAATCGCTGTACACAACTACAAATCCCACTGTTACAGGCGCTCAAACCTTTTTCACCAATAATACCTTCATAGGTTGGTGCTGGAGCAAAAGCACATATTCAAAGGGAAATTTGGCTCGGGGGTTAACTGCAAGTCCAAGCGGGAATTGGGATGCGTGCGATAATATCAGCCTTCAGATCAATGCTGCATTCCCCGGTGTCGCCCCGGACGGCGAGAAGAGGTGGTATGGACTGCAACCGCAGATGCTTTGTGAATGACGCTTAGTAAAAATAATTAGGAGTCCTATATTTACGACTGACACGCCCATTTTTTTTAGGAGTTTCTCCTAAATCCGGCAGTTAGGACCTACTTTTAGCGCTAAGATTCTTTGTGAATACGGGCCCAGAAATTGGCCCCCTAGCTGTTGATCAGCACCCACTGCAGCAGGAGGAGGTCGTCTACACTCATGGCCAGCTCCATCTTGCCATCCAGCATATCGATGGGGAACTCAGTTAGCAGTTCATCAAGGTTGAGGGGTGCAGAGCTGAAGGTGTGAGGGATCGCTGTGCACTGGCGGTGAGACTTTAGCATCGTGCTGCTGCTGCAGCAGGAGGAGGTCGTCTACACTCATGGCCAGCTCCATCTTGCCATCCAGCATATCGATGGGGAACTCAGTTAGCAGTTCATCAAGGTTGAGGGGTGCAGAGCTGAAGGTGTGAGGGATCGCTGTGCACTGGCGGTGAGACTTCAGCATCGTGCTGCTGCTGGAAGTACAGAGAGGCTCGTTACAACAGCCTCACCCACACAAGCATGTCTGCCTCAGGACCAAACTACTTTACATAATGACTGCAACTGCCCATTCAGCCCAATCACGCTCCCCATTTTCCATCCAGTCGTTTCATTGCTATGCCACTTTTACCTATGCACTACAATAAGGTCCAGAGGCATTTAGACAGGGAAATTTCAATGAAGGTGTTCAAAGCAGTTCAATACAAGACTCAAGAACATCAACCTGAAGTGGACAGTCAGCAGTGTAAATGAAGAGCATTTGCATCCACAAATATATACCCTGTTAAATCGTAACAGTGTCAAAACTTATGGAACTCAGTGCAAATAGCATATATCTCTATTTCGTATGGTTGTGAAAACCCCAAAGCTTTCATTTTCAAAACGTTAAGTGGTGAGCTATGTGGGCGACAACTCTATATAAACCAAAACAGGCAGACACAGGAGTGAGACATATTCAGATAAGTGCCTGCTAACACAGGTCAAGACCACTTTCAGCAGTGCCATACAGCATCCATCGTTTTGATTTTCACTCCAACCCACGCAAATCTCATTATACAGCATTCCAGAGCCTCTTAAGCTGGTATTTAGCAGAACAAAAGGTGATGATTTGAAGCATAAATAAACCATGTCAGGGCAGCGAGTCCCTAGGAACAGGAGAGATCAGCCCTAAGCCCTAATTTTAAGGGTACTGGGGAGTCTGGGCTGCTTTGTGGGAGACTTTACCTTTGCAAAGCAGCAGGAGGGTCTTTGGCAAGAATGTGCAGTGGCTCGGTGCTGGTGGAGCTCTGCTCTGTTGTACTGGTGCTTCTGTTAATGTTCTGTAGCATCATCTCCTGAAAGGTCTTCGCCCTCTCCAACCCAACCAGAGACTCCGTCTTCCCATTCACAGCACCATTCTGCAGCAGACGGACCAAAAGTCACATTTATTCAGCCCTGATCCTGGACATCTACCATACTTCAACTCCACAAGAAAACATCTCAGTCAAGCTAGAGCATGGCTGCGTATGCCTTCTCAAAGAGATCTACAGTCCTTTCAGTTTCCACCCTAACTTTAATTTGAGGTGCCTGATTTGACTAAATAGCTGCATGAGGAGAACTCCAGCAGATGAAGTCAGATTGTCCTGAACAGACTGAAGACCCACAGGACAGTAGATCTCCAAGCACAGGGTTTGGCAGGTTTAAATCAGGCTGACCTCAGGATTGAATATAGAAATAACACACAGCTGCTGCTCACCTCTGTAGTGCTGGGAGTAGCTGGCTTCTCTTTTCTGGCACCAGTATTACGGCCACTGCCTGCTCCTGTAAATATGCACAGTCCCTATGAACAATCAACTGCAGGAAAACCTGAGCAAAAACCTAACACATGGGAATCATGTCCGAGGGCCAGAAATGCAAAGTCCCACTATGCATTTTTTCCACATAATTTCACCAATTAGATCCACCTCCTGGTTATTTAACAAATAGTGGGGAGGACTTATGCAGTCTGTGCCTGGACTTAATGCCTCTGGCTACCACACCTAACTGAAGTACATCAAGGAGCAGCTCATGAGAAACTAACCCCGAGAGGGGAAAGGGCAGAGGACACACAGAGGATGAAGGCTCACCAGTGGCCATGTTCTTGTTGATGCGCAGTATCCTCCTCTTGAACGGAGCAGAGAGAGGAGCTGGCAACTCCTCAGCCTTCACCTCCTGCACCGTGGTCTGCATTCGAGCCGCCTTCTCAACCCGGATCTCGCCGGGGTGCCTGGCAGTCTTCTTGCACGGGACCTCCCACTCCAGAGGCCCCTCTTTCCTCCCCATGAGCTCCTCCTCCTCGTTGTCTCTGGACAGCTTCATCTTTCTCTCTAGCTGGAGCCTTGTCTCCACAAGGACGGCCCCAGGAGGTGTAGCGCTCGACTTCGTGGGGCTGGGGCCCTTAGTTCCGCACCAGTCGGCCTCGTGTAATTGGGCCTGTGCCAGGGACCTGGCCGCCTTCCCCTTTCGAATCTCATCCAGAGATTTGCTTCGGATCTCAACCTGCACCTCCTGCCGTGCTGGTGCTGAGAAATCCTCAGAGGGCTCAGTCTCGCATTCCCAAAGACATTCTTGCAACTAACCACAGCCATATTGCATCAGCCTTTATCGCCAAGACAAGACCCTTTGGGTCTAACAGACACTGTGTATTATTCCATTTAATGCATGTGCAGGTGAGACTACATCATCACCAACAAAAATGTAATGCACTATGCCGTTAATTTTAGACTGTATTACCCAGTGCCAGCACACACAAATGTATACCCAGCTGCATATTGACCAAATGCTAAGACTTTTCTAGAATGCACACATCCAATCAAGTGTCTAACTTGGGTGAGGGTAAAGCGCAGGGGCTTTACAAAAGACCTTCCTTTCTCCTGATACTCGCTGAAGCCTTTGTTGCACTGCCTTGCGTAAGACATCCATCCAGAGCCCTGGTACGGCCAGGCAGCAGTCTTACCTAAATGAGGTTAGCAAGTGTTTGCATGGCTCCTCAATTCACCACCATTTCATTCTTACTACGTCACAGAGGAACAGGGTTTCGGAGTCCCCAAACAACAAACACAGAAAGTTAAACACAAACACGCAAAACTGAAGAACAGAGGGCAAGCCCCTTCTTCACCCTCTGATGGAAACCGATGGTAAAATGACTTGCAGTTAGTTAGAGGTGATGACATACAACTCTTCGTGCTAATGCTGCTCATTTGCACTACTTTTTGTGAAGAATATTTCCATAGCAACATTTTACCTTTGTTATTTTTATAAAAGAAGTAAGATATTTAATTTATTGTAGGGCTGAACTATTAATCGCAATCGCTAATACATTTCAAAAGCTGCAATAACTGGTCAAGCGTGGTTACCACAGAGGAAATATATTAGAACTGGAGAGAGCGAGGAAGTACCACCCCTATTACTTTTAATAGGAGAAGCTAGGCTAGCTACCTAAGCCCAGGAAGTACGGAATTGAACGACGCCAGCTATAAGAATGGCGTTCCATGGGTGCTTAGCTCCGGGACCATTTCATGAAATTGTCAGTCTACTTACACAGCACAAATGGCCAAGAAAGTGTGTCGGCTATGCGGATTGGCGAATGTTTTCGAGGGGAAATGACGAGCAACGCTGTTTATCCAGAAGGTGCACGCACTTTTCACTCTTTTCGTACGAAACACGTGCACGAGCTGTCATCAAGCTCTTACTGTCAGTTCTTATTTTACAGGCCCTCTTGAAAACATTGAACAGTTGCGTCAGACAAAGACAAAATAATGAAGGATTACAGAATACATTTTATTTCGTTTTCGAACTATTTGGCAAGAATAAAATGCACACTTTTCTATTGGTGGCCACAAACTTTTCCGCACTGTGAAACGCGGAAGCAGGGGCCGATTGCACAAAAGTCGGATCCTGAGATCCTGGATCTACGCCAAAGCGAGGATTGCCATATCCCATGCAGCGCGTTGCTGGCTTAATTGATTGCACAAAGCCAACAGCCGCTGGAGGAGGATAGGCTAATAAGTGAAGCCAGGTGCCGCATCCTACTGTGTGCGCGCACACGCCTACTTAAAATTGACCCTGAGATCGATCACAGAATCGACAATTCAGAGAGCAGCAGTCTTCAAAATAGTTTGCAAAATATCTCCGTGCACTTATGTGGGCTGTAGAGCGTTCTCAAGAAAATCTCTGCAGACGCGTGACGAGACCAAATCTAAAGTATCCACCGAACTCGTTCGGGGGATAAAATTAGTATTCTCCAAGGTAGCGATAACGTGAACATATATATGCAGGTCAATAACGTCACATAACGCAACAGAGGGTATGCGCAAAATGAGCTGGCACGTCATTTTCCCCCCGACACCTCTTTGTCACATGTCCACATGATGGGCAGAAACCCCATTTAAAAAAAAAAACTCCACAAGACGTTTAAAATCTGTTTTCTGACCCTATTAAAACAACTTTGAATTATTGAAATATTTTCAGAGTGGCACAGAGATTTGTTCTTTTTTATGTACAACCTAAATCCAAAATAGCTGGGACAAAGTGTAAATTGTGAAAGAAATCAAAATGCAATGACTTTCAAATCACACCAGCCAGTATTTTATTCACAATAAAGCGGGATTTACATTTGAACGTACGGGCGTCTACGTGCAACTTACGTGCGAAATTTGGGAAAAATGACTGCGTGCTCGACGTGGCGAGTACGTGACACGTGCGTGTTTTTTGAAGTCACCCATAAGAAACCTACTTGAGTACTAGTCTTAAAGTAGCTCACATTAAATGTACTCAAGTACAAAAAGTATCTTGTGAGTAAAATGTACCTAAGTATCCAAAGTGCAAGTACACCTAGAAAGCATTTTTCATAGTACGCATATAAAGAAACAAAACAACCACACATTGTTCTCTTCTTGTTCTCTTTAATCAACTTGCAGGTGAATGAAAGATGCAGTATTCAAAAAACAAATAGGCAGCTTGTGCTTTATACTTCATCTTCTTTGAGTTTACCCGCAGTTTACAAAACCACTAGAATTGACAATAATTAACAGTAGAATGACATATTAACAATACCATGTCGAACTGTTGCTTCAGAAAACTGATTTTTCATAACTACTAATTGGAATACCATTGGCTCACTGTAGCTGAGGTGGTTGCTAGAGAGGGCAACGATTTTTTTTTTTTGAACTGCTGGATAGATACTGTGGGCAAGAGTATTGAGCAGTTTGCACATCAGGCTTAGCTGAGGAGTTTAATTCAGGCAACTCCTGAAAAACAGGGATCGGAGTGAACTCGTCCATAACATTCCAAACGTGTTTGAGCTGCTTGCTTGTCAATATTCAATAATTGATGCTGGTGTCCCATCTTGTGACAGAATATTGTAACTGCGTGCATAAATTTGCAGCTCCATGTCTGCTGGCGGGCACATCTGCTCAAAGCGCTGTTATGATACCGTGCCGAGCACCGTTGTTCCTCTCGAGCACGCCAAATCCAGATAATCCTGAAAGATTTATTACATTAACATTTCAATTTGTGACGAGTAACAAACTGGCCACTGTCAAAGTAACGAAGTAAAAGAATACTTTTTTCTCTTTTAAATATAGTAGAGTAAAATTAAAAGTCCTGGTTAAAAAAAAAAAAAAACTCTGGTAAAGTACAAATCCTCAAAAAAAAAAAACTACTTATGTACTGTAACGAAGCACATGTACTTCGTCATTATACACCCCTGGTGTTGAATCGACTCCCCCAACGGGAATTCTCCTTTCGCTCCGCAATGTAAAGCCCCTCTCCTTTGATTGGCTGTGGGACGAAAGCCGGTCTCCTCTGATCGGCTGTGGAATTAGTCGATCTCAGATCAGCACCCGCCTTTGTTTCTATAGACTGAATGCGCAGATAGTTTCGCACCAAATGTCACAGTGCTGAGGGGCGCGATTTGCGACTTGTAGGAAACAGAATCTGTGGCTTGTAGGAAACAGAATCTGTGACTCGTGGGGAAGATTCGAGCAGTTGTAGTTATCGATTTGTATTTGTGTTTTAAAAGAACACAAATATTTTCTTGATAAATTATTTCACATACATTGAACTTCCATTGCACAAATTCACATTCAGATTTACACATATTCAAATTTTGTCCACAACTTCACATTGCTTAATACAGGTGCACAAATATGTTTTGCACATATACTGCAACAATAGGAGTAAAAATGTGAGCATGTCAGTTTTTTAATCTGTGACTTGTAAAATAGGATTTGTGCACCTGTAATTAAGAATTTGTGAATGTGTAAGTGTTGTGTTGTATCTGTGCAGAGAAAAAAAATCTACAAGTACACAACTCATAGAGTATGTGACCTCAAATTTACTGATACACATACAAATCGCTGTACACAACTACAAATCCCACTGTTACAGGCGCTCAAACCTTTTTCACCAATAATACCTTCATAGGTTGGTGCTGGAGCAAAAGCACATATTCAAAGGGAAATTTGGCTCGGGGGTTAACTGCAAGTCCAAGCGGGAATTGGGATGCGTGCGATAATATCAGCCTTCAGATCAATGCTGCATTCCCCGGTGTCGCCCCGGACGGCGAGAAGAGGTGGTATGGACTGCAACCGCAGATGCTTTGTGAATGACGCTTAGTAAAAATAATTAGGAGTCCTATATTTACGACTGACACGCCCATTTTTTTTAGGAGTTTCTCCTAAATCCGGCAGTTAGGACCTACTTTTAGCGCTAAGATTCTTTGTGAATACGGGCCCAGAAATTGGCCCCCTAGCTGTTGATCAGCACCCACTGCAGCAGGAGGAGGTCGTCTACACTCATGGCCAGCTCCATCTTGCCATCCAGCATATCGATGGGGAACTCAGTTAGCAGTTCATCAAGGTTGAGGGGTGCAGAGCTGAAGGTGTGAGGGATCGCTGTGCACTGGCGGTGAGACTTTAGCATCGTGCTGCTGCTGCAGCAGGAGGAGGTCGTCTACACTCATGGCCAGCTCCATCTTGCCATCCAGCATATCGATGGGGAACTCAGTTAGCAGTTCATCAAGGTTGAGGGGTGCAGAGCTGAAGGTGTGAGGGATCGCTGTGCACTGGCGGTGAGACTTCAGCATCGTGCTGCTGCTGGAAGTACAGAGAGGCTCGTTACAACAGCCTCACCCACACAAGCATGTCTGCCTCAGGACCAAACTACTTTACATAATGACTGCAACTGCCCATTCAGCCCAATCACGCTCCCCATTTTCCATCCAGTCGTTTCATTGCTATGCCACTTTTACCTATGCACTACAATAAGGTCCAGAGGCATTTAGACAGGGAAATTTCAATGAAGGTGTTCAAAGCAGTTCAATACAAGACTCAAGAACATCAACCTGAAGTGGACAGTCAGCAGTGTAAATGAAGAGCATTTGCATCCACAAATATATACCCTGTTAAATCGTAACAGTGTCAAAACTTATGGAACTCAGTGCAAATAGCATATATCTCTATTTCGTATGGTTGTGAAAACCCCAAAGCTTTCATTTTCAAAACGTTAAGTGGTGAGCTATGTGGGCGACAACTCTATATAAACCAAAACAGGCAGACACAGGAGTGAGACATATTCAGATAAGTGCCTGCTAACACAGGTCAAGACCACTTTCAGCAGTGCCATACAGCATCCATCGTTTTGATTTTCACTCCAACCCACGCAAATCTCATTATACAGCATTCCAGAGCCTCTTAAGCTGGTATTTAGCAGAACAAAAGGTGATGATTTGAAGCATAAATAAACCATGTCAGGGCAGCGAGTCCCTAGGAACAGGAGAGATCAGCCCTAAGCCCTAATTTTAAGGGTACTGGGGAGTCTGGGCTGCTTTGTGGGAGACTTTACCTTTGCAAAGCAGCAGGAGGGTCTTTGGCAAGAATGTGCAGTGGCTCGGTGCTGGTGGAGCTCTGCTCTGTTGTACTGGTGCTTCTGTTAATGTTCTGTAGCATCATCTCCTGAAAGGTCTTCGCCCTCTCCAACCCAACCAGAGACTCCGTCTTCCCATTCACAGCACCATTCTGCAGCAGACGGACCAAAAGTCACATTTATTCAGCCCTGATCCTGGACATCTACCATACTTCAACTCCACAAGAAAACATCTCAGTCAAGCTAGAGCATGGCTGCGTATGCCTTCTCAAAGAGATCTACAGTCCTTTCAGTTTCCACCCTAACTTTAATTTGAGGTGCCTGATTTGACTAAATAGCTGCATGAGGAGAACTCCAGCAGATGAAGTCAGATTGTCCTGAACAGACTGAAGACCCACAGGACAGTAGATCTCCAAGCACAGGGTTTGGCAGGTTTAAATCAGGCTGACCTCAGGATTGAATATAGAAATAACACACAGCTGCTGCTCACCTCTGTAGTGCTGGGAGTAGCTGGCTTCTCTTTTCTGGCACCAGTATTACGGCCACTGCCTGCTCCTGTAAATATGCACAGTCCCTATGAACAATCAACTGCAGGAAAACCTGAGCAAAAACCTAACACATGGGAATCATGTCCGAGGGCCAGAAATGCAAAGTCCCACTATGCATTTTTTCCACATAATTTCACCAATTAGATCCACCTCCTGGTTATTTAACAAATAGTGGGGAGGACTTATGCAGTCTGTGCCTGGACTTAATGCCTCTGGCTACCACACCTAACTGAAGTACATCAAGGAGCAGCTCATGAGAAACTAACCCCGAGAGGGGAAAGGGCAGAGGACACACAGAGGATGAAGGCTCACCAGTGGCCATGTTCTTGTTGATGCGCAGTATCCTCCTCTTGAACGGAGCAGAGAGAGGAGCTGGCAACTCCTCAGCCTTCACCTCCTGCACCGTGGTCTGCATTCGAGCCGCCTTCTCAACCCGGATCTCGCCGGGGTGCCTGGCAGTCTTCTTGCACGGGACCTCCCACTCCAGAGGCCCCTCTTTCCTCCCCATGAGCTCCTCCTCCTCGTTGTCTCTGGACAGCTTCATCTTTCTCTCTAGCTGGAGCCTTGTCTCCACAAGGACGGCCCCAGGAGGTGTAGCGCTCGACTTTGTGGGGCTGGGGCCCTTAGTTCCGCACCAGTCGGCCTCGTGTAATTGGGCCTGTGCCAGGGACCTGGCCGCCTTCCCCTTTCGAATCTCATCCAGAGATTTGCTTCGGATCTCAACCTGCACCTCCTGCCGTGCTGGTGCTGAGAAATCCTCAGAGGGCTCAGTCTCGCATTCCCAAAGACATTCTTGCAACTAACCACAGCCATATTGCATCAGCCTTTATCGCCAAGACAAGACCCTTTGGGTCTAACAGACACTGTGTATTATTCCATTTAATGCATGTGCAGGTGAGACTACATCATCACCAACAAAAATGTAATGCACTATGCCGTTAATTTTAGACTGTATTACCCAGTGCCAGCACACACAAATGTATACCCAGCTGCATATTGACCAAATGCTAAGACTTTTCTAGAATGCACACATCCAATCAAGTGTCTAACTTGGGTGAGGGTAAAGCGCAGGGGCTTTACAAAAGACCTTCCTTTCTCCTGATACTCGCTGAAGCCTTTGTTGCACTGCCTTGTGTAAGACATCCATCCAGAGCCCTGGTACGGCCAGGCAGCAGTCTTACCTAAATGAGGTTAGCAAGTGTTTGCATGGCTCCTCAATTCACCACCATTTCATTCTTACTACGTCACAGAGGAACAGGGTTTCGGAGTCCCCAAACAACAAACACAGAAAGTTAAACACAAACACGCAAAACTGAAGAACAGAGGGCAAGCCCCTTCTTCACCCTCTGATGGAAACCGATGGTAAAATGACTTGCAGTTAGTTAGAGGTGATGACATACAACTCTTCGTGCTAATGCTGCTCATTTGCACTACTTTTTGTGAAGAATATTTCCATAGCAACATTTTACCTTTGTTATTTTTATAAAAGAAGTAAGATATTTAATTTATTGTAGGGCTGAACTATTAATCGCAATCGCTAATACATTTCAAAAGCTGCAATAACTGGTCAAGCGTGGTTACCACAGAGGAAATATATTAGAACTGGAGAGAGCGAGGAAGTACCACCCCTATTACTTTTAATAGGAGAAGCTAGGCTAGCTACCTAAGCCCAGGAAGTACGGAATTGAACGACGCCAGCTATAAGAATGGCGTTCCATGGGTGCTTAGCTCCGGGACCATTTCATGAAATTGTCAGTCTACTTACACAGCACAAATGGCCAAGAAAGTGTGTCGGCTATGCGGATTGGCGAATGTTTTCGAGGGGAAATGACGAGCAACGCTGTTTATCCAGAAGGTGCACGCACTTTTCACTCTTTTCGTACGAAACACGTGCACGAGCTGTCATCAAGCTCTTACTGTCAGTTCTTATTTTACAGGCCCTCTTGAAAACATTGAACAGTTGCGTCAGACAAAGACAAAATAATGAAGGATTACAGAATACATTTTATTTCGTTTTCGAACTATTTGGCAAGAATAAAATGCACACTTTTCTATTGGTGGCCACAAACTTTTCCGCACTGTGAAACGCGGAAGCAGGGGCCGATTGCACAAAAGTCAGATCCTGAGATCCTGGATCTACGCCAAAGCGAGGATTGCCATATCCCATGCAGCGCGTTGCTGGCTTAATTGATTGCACAAAGCCAACAGCCGCTGGAGGAGGATAGGCTAATAAGTGAAGCCAGGTGCCGCATCCTACTGTGTGCGCGCACACGCCTACTTGAAATTGACCCTGAGATCGATCACAGAATCGACAATTCAGAGAGCAGCAGTCTTCAAAATAGTTTGCAAAATATCTCCGTGCACTTATGTGGGCTGTAGAGCGTTCTCAAGAAAATCTCTGCAGACGCGTGACGAGACCAAATCTAAAGTATCCACCGAACTCGTTCGGGGGATAAAATTAGTATTCTCCAAGGTAGCGATAACGTGAACATATATATGCAGGTCAATAACGTCACATAACGCAACAGAGGGTATGCGCAAAATGAGCTGGCACGTCATTTTCCCCCCGACACCTCTTTGTCACATGTCCACATGATGGGCAGAAACCCCATTTAAAAAAAAAAAACTCCACAAGACGTTTAAAATCTGTTTTCTGACCCTATTAAAACAACTTTGAATTATTGAAATATTTTCAGAGTGGCACAGAGATTTGTTCTTTTTTATGTACAACCTAACTCCAAAATAGCTGGGACAAAGTGTAAATTGTGAAAGAAATCAAAATGCAATGACTTTCAAATCACACCAGCCAGTATTTTATTCACAATAAAGCGGGATTTACATTTGAACGTACGGGCGTCTACGTGCAACTTACGTGCGAAATTTGGGAAAAATGACTGCGTGCTCGACGTGGCGAGTACGTGACACGTGCGTGTTTTTTGAAGTCACCCATAAGAAACCTACTTGAGTACTAGTCTTAAAGTAGCTCACATTAAATGTACTCAAGTACAAAAAGTATCTTGTGAGTAAAATATACCTAAGTATCCAAAGTGCAAGTACACCTAGAAAGCATTTTTCATAGTACACATATAAAGAAACAAAACAACCACACATTGTTCTCTTCTTGTTCTCTTTAATCAACTTGCAGGTGAATGAAAGATGCAGTATTCAAAAAACAAATAGGCAGCTTGTGCTTTATACTTCATCTTCTTTGAGTTTACCCGCAGTTTACAAAACCACTAGAATTGACAATAATTAACAGTAGAATGACATATTAACAATACCATGTCGAACTGTTGCTTCAGAAAACTGATTTTTCATAACTACTAATTGGAATACCATTGGCTCACTGTAGCTGAGGTGGTTGCTAGAGAGGGCGACGATTTTTTTTTCTGTTGCAGGAGAGAATTTTTTTTTTTTGAACTGCTGGATAGATACTGTGGGCAAGAGTATTGAGCAGTTTGCACATCAGGCTTAGCTGAGGAGTTTAATTCAGGCAACTCCTGAAAAACAGGGATCGGAGTGAACTCGTCCATAACATTCCAAACGTGTTTGAGCTGCTTGCTTGTCAATATTCAATAATTGATGCTGGTGTCCCATCTTGTGACAGAATATTGTAACTGCGTGCATAAATTTGCAGCTCCATGTCTGCTGGCGGGCACATCTGCTCAAAGCGCTGTTATGATACCGTGCCGAGCACCGTTGTTCCTCTCGAGCACGCCAAATCCAGATAATCCTGAAAGATTTATTACATTAACATTTCAATTTGTGACGAGTAACAAACTGGCCACTGTCAAAGTAACGAAGTAAAAGAATACTTTTTTCTCTTTTAAATATAGTAGAGTAAAATTAAAAGTCCTGGTTAAAAAAAAAAAAAAACTCTGGTAAAGTACAAATCCTCAAAAAAAAAAAACTACTTATGTACTGTAACGAAGCACATGTACTTCGTCATTATACACCCCTGGTGTTGAATCGACTCCCCCAACGGGAATTCTCCTTTCGCTCCGCAATGTAAAGCCCCTCTCCTTTGATTGGCTGTGGGACGAAAGCCGGTCTCCTCTGATCGGCTGTGGAATTAGTCGATCTCAGATCAGCACCCGCCTTTGTTTCTATAGACTGAATGCGCAGATAGTTTCGCACCAAATGTCACAGTGCTGAGGGGCGCGATTTGCGACTTGTAGGAAACAGAATCTGTGGCTTGTAGGAAACAGAATCTGTGACTCGTGCGGAAGATTCGAGCAGTTGTAGTTATCGATTTGTATTTGTGTTTTAAAAGAACACAAATATTTTCTTGATAAATTATTTCACATACATTGAACTTCCATTGCACAAATTCACATTCAGATTTACACATATTCAAATTTTGTCCACAACTTCACATTGCTTAATACAGGTGCACAAATATGTTTTGCACATATACTGCAACAATAGGAGTAAAAATGTGAGCATGTCAGTTTTTTAATCTGTGACTTGTAAAATAGGATTTGTGCACCTGTAATTAAGAATTTGTGAATGTGTAAGTGTTGTGTTGTATCTGTGCAGAGAAAAAAAATCTACAAGTACACGACTCATAGAGTATGTGACCTCAAATTTACTGATACACATACAAATCGCTGTACACAACTACAAATCCCACTGTTACAGGCGCTCAAACCTTTTTCACCAATAATACCTTCATAGGTTGGTGCTGGAGCAAAAGCACATATTCAAAGGGAAATTTGGCTCGGGGGTTAACTGCAAGTCCAAGCGGGAATTGGGATGCGTGCGATAATATCAGCCTTCAGATCAATGCTGCATTCCCCGGTGTCGCCCCGGACGGCGAGAAGAGGTGGTATGGACTGCAACCGCAGATGCTTTGTGAATGACGCTTAGTAAAAATAATTAGGAGTCCTATATTTACGACTGACACGCCCATTTTTTTTAGGAGTTTCTCCTAAATCCGGCAGTTAGGACCTACTTTTAGCGCTAAGATTCTTTGTGAATACGGGCCCAGAAATTGGCCCCCTAGCTGTTGATCAGCACCCACTGCAGCAGGAGGAGGTCGTCTACACTCATGGCCAGCTCCATCTTGCCATCCAGCATATCGATGGGGAACTCAGTTAGCAGTTCATCAAGGTTGAGGGGTGCAGAGCTGAAGGTGTGAGGGATCGCTGTGCACTGGCGGTGAGACTTTAGCATCGTGCTGCTGCTGCAGCAGGAGGAGGTCGTCTACACTCATGGCCAGCTCCATCTTGCCATTCAGCATATCGATGGGGAACTCAGTTAGCAGTTCATCAAGGTTGAGGGGTGCAGAGCTGAATGTGTGAGGGATCGCTGTGCACTGGCGGTGAGACTTCAGCATCGTGCTGCTGCTGGAAGTACAGAGAGGCTCGTTACAACAGCCTCACCCACACAAGCATGTCTGCCTCAGGACCAAACTACTTTACATAATGACTGCAACTGCCCATTCAGCCCAATCACGCTCCCCATTTTCCATCCAGTCGTTTCATTGCTATGCCACTTTTACCTATGCACTACAATAAGGTCCAGAGGCATTTAGACCGGGAAATTTCAATGAAGGTGTTCAAAGCAGTTCAATACAAGACTCAAGAACATCAACCTGAAGTGGACAGTCAGCAGTGTAAATGAAGAGCATTTGCATCCACAAATATATACCCTGTTAAATCGTAACAGTGTCAAAACTTATGGAACTCAGTGCAAATAGCATATATCTCTATTTCGTATGGTTGTGAAAACCCCAAAGCTTTCATTTTCAAAACGTTAAGTGGTGAGCTATGTGGGCGACAACTCTATATAAACCAAAACAGGCAGACACAGGAGTGAGACATATTCAGATAAGTGCCTGCTAACACAGGTCAAGACCACTTTCAGCAGTGCCATACAGCATCCATCGTTTTGATTTTCACTCCAACCCACGCAAATCTCATTATACAGCATTCCAGAGCCTCTTAAGCTGGTATTTAGCAGAACAAAAGGTGATGATTTGAAGCATAAATAAACCATGTCAGGGCAGCGAGTCCCTAGGAACAGGAGAGATCAGCCCTAAGCCCTAATTTTAAGGGTACTGGGGAGTCTGGGCTGCTTTGTGGGAGACTTTACCTTTGCAAAGCAGCAGGAGGGTCTTTGGCAAGAATGTGCAGTGGCTCGGTGCTGGTGGAGCTCTGCTCTGTTGTACTGGTGCTTCTGTTAATGTTCTGTAGCATCATCTCCTGGAAGGTCTTCGCCCTCTCCAACCCAACCAGAGACTCCGTCTTCCCATTCACAGCACCATTCTGCAGCAGACGGACCAAAAGTCACATTTATTCAGCCCTGATCCTGGACATCTACCATACTTCAACTCCACAAGAAAACATCTCAGTCAAGCTAGAGCATGGCTGCGTATGCCTTCTCAAAGAGATCTACAGTCCTTTCAGTTTCCACCCTAACTTTAATTTGAGGTGCCTGATTTGACTAAATAGCTGCATGAGGAGAACTCCAGCAGATGAAGTCAGATTGTCCTGAACAGACTGAAGACCCACAGGACAGTAGATCTCCAAGCACAGGGTTTGGCAGGTTTAAATCAGGCTGACCTCAGGATTGAATATAGAAATAACACACAGCTGCTGCTCACCTCTGTAGTGCTGGGAGTAGCTGGCTTCTCTTTTCTGGCACCAGTATTACGGCCACTGCCTGCTCCTGTAAATATGCACAGTCCCTATGAACAATCAACTGCAGGAAAACCTGAGCAAAAACCTAACACATGGGAATCATGTCCGAGGGCCAGAAATGCAAAGTCCCACTATGCATTTTTTCCACATAATTTCACCAATTAGATCCACCTCCTGGTTATTTAACAAATAGTGGGGAGGACTTATGCAGTCTGTGCCTGGACTTAATGCCTCTGGCTACCACACCTAACTGAAGTACATCAAGGAGCAGCTCATGAGAAACTAACCCCGAGAGGGGAAAGGGCAGAGGACACACAGAGGATGAAGGCTCACCAGTGGCCATGTTCTTGTTGATGCGCAGTATCCTCCTCTTGAACGGAGCAGAGAGAGGAGCTGGCAACTCCTCAGCCTTCACCTCCTGCACCGTGGTCTGCATTCGAGCCGCCTTCTCAACCCGGATCTCGCCGGGGTGCCTGGCAGTCTTCTTGCACGGGACCTCCCACTCCAGAGGCCCCTCTTTCCTCCCCATGTGCTCCTCCTCCTCGTTGTCTCTGGACAGCTTCATCTTTCTCTCTAGCTGGAGCCTTGTCTCCACAAGGACGGCCCCAGGAGGTGTAGCGCTCGACTTTGTGGGGCTGGGGCCCTTAGTTTCGCACCAGTCGGCCTTGTGTAATTGGGCCTGTGCCAGGGACCTGGCCGCCTTCCCCTTTCGAATCTCATCCAGAGATTTGCTTCGGATCTCAACCTGCACCTCCTGCCGTGCTGGTGCTGAGAAATCCTCAGAGGGCTCAGTCTCGCATTCCCAAAGACATTCTTGCAACTAACCACAGCCATATTGCATCAGCCTTTATCGCCAAGACAAGACCCTTTGGGTCTAACAGACACTGTGTATTATTCCATTTAATGCATGTGCAGGTGAGACTACATCATCACCAACAAAAATGTAATGCACTATGCCGTTAATTTTAGACTGTATTACCCAGTGCCAGCACACACAAATGTATACCCAGCTGCATATTGACCAAATGCTAAGACTTTTCTAGAATGCACACATCCAATCAAGTGTCTAACTTGGGTGAGGGTAAAGCGCAGGGGCTTTACAAAAGACCTTCCTTTCTCCTGATACTCGCTGAAGCCTTTGTTGCACTGCCTTGTGTAAGACATCCATCCAGAGCCCTGGTACGGCCAGGCAGCAGTCTTACCTAAATGAGGTTAGCAAGTGTTTGCATTGCTCCTCAATTCACCACCATTTCATTCTTACTACGTCACAGAGGAACAGGGTTTCGGAGTCCCCAAACAACAAACACAGAAAGTTAAACACAAACACGCAAAACTGAAGAACAGAGGGCAAGCCCCTTCTTCACCCTCTGATGGAAACCGATGGTAAAATGACTTGCAGTTAGTTAGAGGTGATGACATACAACTCTTCGTGCTAATGCTGCTCATTTGCACTACTTTTTGTGAAGAATATTTCCATAGCAACATTTTACCTTTGTTATTTTTATAAAAGAAGTAAGATATTTAATTTATTGTAGGGCTGAACTATTAATCGCAATCGCTAATACATTTCAAAAGCTGCAATAACTGGTCAAGCGTGGTTACCACAGAGGAAATATATTAGAACTGGAGAGAGCGAGGAAGTACCACCCCTATTACTTTTAATAGGAGAAGCTAGGCTAGCTACCTAAGCCCAGGAAGTACGGAATTGAACGACGCCAGCTATAAGAATGGCGTTCCATGGGTGCTTAGCTCCGGGACCATTTCATGAAATTGTCAGTCTACTTACACAGCACAAATGGCCAAGAAAGTGTGTCGGCTATGCGGATTGGCGAATGTTTTCGAGGGGAAATGACGAGCAACGCTGTTTATCCAGAAGGTGCACGCACTTTTCACTCTTTTCGTACGAAACACGTGCACGAGCTGTCATCAAGCTCTTACTGTCAGTTCTTATTTTACAGGCCCTCTTGAAAACATTGAACAGTTGCGTCAGACAAAGACAAAATAATGAAGGATTACAGAATACATTTTATTTCGTTTTCGAACTATTTGGCAAGAATAAAGTGCACACTTTTCTATTGGTGGCCACAAACTTTTCCGCACTGTGAAACGCGGAAGCAGGGGCCGATTGCACAAAAGTCGGATCCTGAGATCCTGGATCTACGCCAAAGCGAGGATTGCCATATCCCATGCAGCGCGTTGCTGGCTTAATTGATTGCACAAAGCCAACAGCCGCTGGAGGAGGATAGGCTAATAAGTGAAGCCAGGTGCCGCATCCTACTGTGTGCGCGCACACGCCTACTTGAAATTGACCCTGAGATCGATCACAGAATCGACAATTCAGAGAGCAGCAGTCTTCAAAATAGTTTGCAAAATATCTCCGTGCACTTATGTGGGCTGTAGAGCGTTCTCAAGAAAATCTCTGCAGACGCGTGACGAGACCAAATCTAAAGTATCCACCGAACTCGTTCGGGGGATAAAATTAGTATTCTCCAAGGTAGCGATAACGTGAACATATATATGCAGGTCAATAACGTCACATAACGCAACAGAGGGTATGCGCAAAATGAGCTGGCACGTCATCTTCCCCCCGACACCTCTTTGTCACATGTCCACATGATGGGCAGAAACCCCATTTTAAAAAAAAAACTCCACAAGACGTTTAAAATCTGTTTTCTGACCCTATTAAAACAACTTTGAATTATTGAAATATTTTCAGAGTGGCACAGAGATTTGTTCTTTTTTATGTACAACCTAAATCCAAAATAGCTGGGACAAAGTGTAAATTGTGAAAGAAATCAAAATGCAATGACTTTCAAATCACACCAGCCAGTATTTTATTCACAATAAAGCGGGATTTACATTTGAACGTACGGGCGTCTACGTGCAACTTACGTGCGAAATTTGGGAAAAATGACTGCGTGCTCGACGTGGCGAGTACGTGACACGTGCGTGTTTTTTGAAGTCACCCATAAGAAACCTACTTGAGTACTAGTCTTAAAGTAGCTCACATTAAATGTACTCAAGTACAAAAAGTATCTTGTGAGTAAAATATACCTAAGTATCCAAAGTGCAAGTACACCTAGAAAGCATTTTTCATAGTACGCATATAAAGAAACAAAACAACCACACATTGTTCTCTTCTTGTTCTCTTTAATCAACTTGCAGGTGAATGAAAGATGCAGTATTCAAAAAACAAATAGGCAGCTTGTGCTTTATACTTCATCTTCTTTGAGTTTACCCGCAGTTTACAAAACCACTAGAATTGACAATAATTAACAGTAGAATGACATATTAACAATACCATGTCGAACTGTTGCTTCAGAAAACTGATTTTTCATAACTACTAATTGGAATACCATTGGCTCACTGTAGCTGAGGTGGTTGCTAGAGAGGGCAACGATTTTTTTTTCTGTTGCAGGAGAGAATTTTTTTTTTTTGAACTGCTGGATAGATACTGTGGGCAAGAGTATTGAGCAGTTTGCACATCAGGCTTAGCTGAGGAGTTTAATTCAGGCAACTCCTGAAAAACAGGGATCGGAGTGAACTCGTCCATAACATTCCAAACGTGTTTGAGCTGCTTGCTTGTCAATATTCAATAATTGATGCTGGTGTCCCATCTTGTGACAGAATATTGTAACTGCGTGCATAAATTTGCAGCTCCATGTCTGCTGGCGGGCACATCTGCTCAAAGCGCTGTTATGATACCGTGCCGAGCACCGTTGTTCCTCTCGAGCACGCCAAATCCAGATAATCCTGAAAGATTTATTACATTAACATTTCAATTTGTGACGAGTAACAAACTGGCCACTGTCAAAGTAACGAAGTAAAAGAATACTTTTTTCTCTTTTAAATATAGTAGAGTAAAATTAAAAGTCCTGGTTAAAAAAAAAAAAAAACTCTGGTAAAGTACAAATCCTCAAAAAAAAAACTACTTATGTACTGTAACGAAGCACATGTACTTCGTCATTATACACCCCTGGTGTTGAATCGACTCCCCCAACGGGAATTCTCCTTTCGCTCCGCAATGTAAAGCCCCTCTCCTTTGATTGGCTGTGGGACGAAAGCCGGTCTCCTCTGATCGGCTGTGGAATTAGTCGATCTCAGATCAGCACCCGCCTTTGTTTCTATAGACTGAATGCGCAGATAGTTTCGCACCAAATGTCACAGTGCTGAGGGGCGCGATTTGCGACTTGTAGGAAACAGAATCTGTGGCTTGTAGGAAACAGAATCTGTGACTCGTGGGGAAGATTCGAGCAGTTGTAGTTATCGATTTGTATTTGTGTTTTAAAAGAACACAAATATTTTCTTGATAAATTATTTCACATACATTGAACTTCCATTGCACAAATTCACATTCAGATTTACACATATTCAAATTTTGTCCACAACTTCACATTGCTTAATACAGGTGCACAAATATGTTTTGCACATATACTGCAACAATAGGAGTAAAAATGTGAGCATGTCAGTTTTTTAATCTGTGACTTGTAAAATAGGATTTGTGCACCTGTAATTAAGAATTTGTGAATGTGTAAGTGTTGTGTTGTATCTGTGCAGAGAAAAAAAATCTACAAGTACACAACTCATAGAGTATGTGACCTCAAATTTACTGATACACATACAAATCGCTGTACACAACTACAAATCCCACTGTTACAGGCGCTCAAACCTTTTTCACCAATAATACCTTCATAGGTTGGTGCTGGAGCAAAAGCACATATTCAAAGGGAAATTTGGCTCGGGGGTTAACTGCAAGTCCAAGCGGGAATTGGGATGCGTGCGATAATATCAGCCTTCAGATCAATGCTGCATTCCCCGGTGTCGCCCCGGACGGCGTGAAGAGGTGGTATGGACTGCAACCGCAGATGCTTTGTGAATGACGCTTAGTAAAAATAATTAGGAGTCCTATATTTACGACTGACACGCCCATTTTTTTTAGGAGTTTCTCCTAAATCCGGCAGTAAGGACCTACTTTTAGCGCTAAGATTCTTTGTGAATACGGGCCCAGAAATTGGCCCCCTAGCTGTTGATCAGCACCCACTGCAGCAGGAGGAGGTCGTCTACACTCATGGCCAGCTCCATCTTGCCATCCAGCATATCGATGGGGAACTCAGTTAGCAGTTCATCAAGGTTGAGGGGTGCAGAGCTGAAGGTGTGAGGGATCGCTGTGCACTGGCGGTGAGACTTAGCATCGTGCTGCTGCTGCAGCAGGAGGAGGTCGTCTACACTCATGGCCAGCTCCATCTTGCCATCCAGCATATCGATGGGGAACTCAGTTAGCAGTTCATCAAGGTTGAGGGGTGCAGAGCTGAAGGTGTGAGGGATCGCTGTGCACTGGCGGTGAGACTTCAGCATCGTGCTGCTGCTGGAAGTACAGAGAGGCTCGTTACAACAGCCTCACCCACACAAGCATGTCTGCCTCAGGACCAAACTACTTTACATAATGACTGCAACTGCCCATTCAGCCCAATCACGCTCCCCATTTTCCATCCAGTCGTTTCATTGCTATGCCACTTTTACCTATGCACTACAATAAGGTCCAGAGGCATTTAGACCGGGAAATTTCAATGAAGGTGTTCAAAGCAGTTCAATACAAGACTCAAGAACATCAACCTGAAGTGGACAGTCAGCAGTGTAAATGAAGAGCATTTGCATCCACAAATATATACCCTGTTAAATCGTAACAGTGTCAAAACTTATGGAACTCAGTGCAAATAGCATATATCTCTATTTCGTATGGTTGTGAAGACCCCAAAGCTTTCATTTTCAAAACGTTAAGTGGTGAGCTATGTGGGCGACAACTCTATATAAACCAAAACAGGCAGACACAGGAGTGAGACATATTCAGATAAGTGCCTGCTAACACAGGTCAAGACCACTTTCAGCAGTGCCATACAGCATCCATCGTTTTGATTTTCACTCCAACCCACGCAAATCTCATTATACAGCATTCCAGAGCCTCTTAAGCTGGTATTTAGCAGAACAAAAGGTGATGATTTGAAGCATAAATAAACCATGTCAGGGCAGCGAGTCCCTAGGAACAGGAGAGATCAGCCCTAAGCCCTAATTTTAAGGGCACTGGGGAGTCTGGGCTGCTTTGTGGGAGACTTTACCTTTGCAAAGCAGCAGGAGGGTCTTTGGCAAGAATGTGCAGTGGCTCGGTGCTGGTGGAGCTCTGCTCTGTTGTACTGGTGCTTCTGTTAATGTTCTGTAGCATCATCTCCTGGAAGGTCTTCGCCCTCTCCAACCCAACCAGAGACTCCGTCTTCCCATTCACAGCACCATTCTGCAGCAGACGGACCAAAAGTCACATTTATTCAGCCCTGATCCTGGACATCTACCATACTTCAACTCCACAAGAAAACATCTCAGTCAAGCTAGAGCATGGCTGCGTATGCCTTCTCAAAGAGATCTACAGTCCTTTCAGTTTCCACCCTAACTTTAATTTGAGGTGCCTGATTTGACTAAATAGCTGCATGAGGAGAACTCCAGCAGATGAAGTCAGATTGTCCTGAACAGACTGAAGACCCACAGGACAGTAGATCTCCAAGCACAGGGTTTGGCAGGTTTAAATCAGGCTGACCTCAGGATTGAATATAGAAATAACACACAGCTGCTGCTCACCTCTGTAGTGCTGGGAGTAGCTGGCTTCTCTTTTCTGGCACCAGTATTACGGCCACTGCCTGCTCCTGTAAATATGCACAGTCCCTATGAACAATCAACTGCAGGAAAACCTGAGCAAAAACCTAACACATGGGAATCATGTCCGAGGGCCAGAAATGCAAAGTCCCACTATGCATTTTTTCCACATAATTTCACCAATTAGATCCACCTCCTGGTTATTTAACAAATAGTGGGGAGGACTTACGCAGTCTGTGCCTGGACTTAATGCCTCTGGCTACCACACCTAACTGAAGTACATCAAGGAGCAGCTCATGAGAAACTAACCCCGAGAGGGGAAAGGGCAGAGGACACACAGAGGATGAAGGCTCACCAGTGGCCATGTTCTTGTTGATGCGCAGTATCCTCCTCTTGAACGGAGCAGAGAGAGGAGCTGGCAACTCCTCAGCCTTCACCTCCTGCACCGTGGTCTGCATTCGAGCCGCCTTCTCAACCCAGATCTCGCCGGGGTGCCTGGCAGTCTTCTTGCACGGGACCTCCCACTCCAGAGGCCCCTCTTTCCTCCCCATGAGCTCCTCCTCCTCGTTGTCTCTGGACAGCTTCATCTTTCTCTCTAGCTGGAGCCTTGTCTCCACAAGGACGGCCCCAGGAGGTGTAGCGCTCGACTTCGTGGGGCTGGGGCCCTTAGTTCCGCACCAGTCGGCCTCGTGTAATTGGGCCTGTGCCAGGGACCTGGCCGCCTTCCCCTTTCGAATCTCATCCAGAGATTTGCTTCGGATCTCAACCTGCACCTCCTGCCGTGCTGGTGCTGAGAAATCCTCAGAGGGCTCAGTCTCGCATTCCCAAAGACATTCTTGCAACTAACCACAGCCATATTGCATCAGCCTTTATCGCCAAGACAAGACCCTTTGGGTCTAACAGACACTGTGTATTATTCCATTTAATGCATGTGCAGGTGAGACTACATCATCACCAACAAAAATGTAATGCACTATGCCGTTAATTTTAGACTGTATTACCCAGTGCCAGCACACACAAATGTATACCTAGCTGCATATTGACCAAATGCTAAGACTTTTCTAGAATGCACACATCCAATCAAGTGTCTAACTTGGGTGAGGGTAAAGCGCAGGGGCTTTACAAAAGACCTTCCTTTCTCCTGATACTCGCTGAAGCCTTTGTTGCACTGCCTTGTGTAAGACATCCATCCAGAGCCCTGGTACGGCCAGGCAGCAGTCTTACCTAAATGAGGTTAGCAAGTGTTTGCATGGCTCCTCAATTCACCACCATTTCATTCTTACTACGTCACAGAGGAACAGGGTTTCGGAGTCCCCAAACAACAAACACAGAAAGTTAAACACAAACACGCAAAACTGAAGAACAGAGGGCAAGCCCCTTCTTCACCCTCTGATGGAAACCGATGGTAAAATGACTTGCAGTTAGTTAGAGGTGATGACATACAACTCTTCGTGCTAATGCTGCTCATTTGCACTACTTTTTGTGAAGAATATTTCCATAGCAACATTTTACCTTTGTTATTTTTATAAAAGAAGTAAGATATTTAATTTATTGTAGGGCTGAACTATTAATCGCAATCGCTAATACATTTCAAAAGCTGCAATAACTGGTCAAGCGTGGTTACCACAGAGGAAATATATTAGAACTGGAGAGAGCGAGGAAGTACCACCCCTATTACTTTTAATAGGAGAAGCTAGGCTAGCTACCTAAGCCCAGGAAGTACGGAATTGAACGACGCCAGCTATAAGAATGGCGTTCCATGGGTGCTTAGCTCCGGGACCATTTCATGAAATTGTCAGTCTACTTACACAGCACAAATGGCCAAGAAAGTGTGTCGGCTATGCGGATTGGCGAATGTTTTCGAGGGGAAATGACGAGCAACGCTGTTTATCCAGAAGGTGCACGCACTTTTCACTCTTTTCGTACGAAACACGTGCACGAGCTGTCATCAAGCTCTTACTGTCAGTTCTTATTTTACAGGCCCTCTTGAAAACATTGAACAGTTGCGTCAGACAAAGACAAAATAATGAAGGATTACAGAATACATTTTATTTCGTTTTCGAACTATTTGGCAAGAATAAAATGCACACTTTTCTATTGGTGGCCACAAACTTTTCCGCACTGTGAAACGCGGAAGCAGGGGCCGATTGCACAAAAGTCGGATCCTGAGATCCTGGATCTACGCCAAAGCGAGGATTGCCATATCCCATGCAGCGCGTTGCTGGCTTAATTGATTGCACAAAGCCAACAGCCGCTGGAGGAGGATAGGCTAATAAGTGAAGCCAGGTGCCGCATCCTACTGTGTGCGCGCACACGCCTACTTGAAATTGACCCTGAGATCGATCACAGAATCGACAATTCAGAGAGCAGCAGTCTTCAAAATAGTTTGCAAAATATCTCCGTGCACTTATGTGGGCTGTAGAGCGTTCTCAAGAAAATCTCTGCAGACGCGTGACGAGACCAAATCTAAAGTATCCACCGAACTCGTTCGGGGGATAAAATTAGTATTCTCCAAGGTAGCGATAACGTGAACATATATATGCAGGTCAATAACGTCACATAACGCAACAGAGGGTATGCGCAAAATGAGCTGGCACGTCATTTTCCCCCCGACACCTCTTTGTCACATGTCCACATGATGGGCAGAAACCCCATTTTAAAAAAAAAACTCCACAAGACGTTTAAAATCTGTTTTCTGACCCTATTAAAACAACTTTGAATTATTGAAATATTTTCAGAGTGGCACAGAGATTTGTTCTTTTTTATGTACAACCTAAATCCAAAATAGCTGGGACAAAGTGTAAATTGTGAAAGAAATCAAAATGCAATGACTTTCAAATCACACCAGCCAGTATTTTATTCACAATAAAGCGGGATTTACATTTGAACGTACGGGCGTCTACGTGCAACTTACGTGCGAAATTTGGGAAAAATGACTGCGTGCTCGACGTGGTGAGTACGTGACACGTGCGTGTTTTTTGAAGTCACCCATAAGAAACCTACTTGAGTACTAGTCTTAAAGTAGCTCACATTAAATGTACTCAAGTACAAAAAGTATCTTGTGAGTAAAATATACCTAAGTATCCAAAGTGCAAGTACACCTAGAAAGCATTTTTCATAGTACGCATATAAAGAAACAAAACAACCACACATTGTTCTCTTCTTGTTCTCTTTAATCAACTTGCAGGTGAATGAAAGATGCAGTATTCAAAAAACAAATAGGCAGCTTGTGCTTTATACTTCATCTTCTTTGAGTTTACCCGCAGTTTACAAAACCACTAGAATTGACAATAATTAACAGTAGAATGACATATTAACAATACCATGTCGAACTGTTGCTTCAGAAAACTGATTTTTCATAACTACTAATTGGAATACCATTGGCTCACTGTAGCTGAGGTGGTTGCTAGAGAGGGCAACGATTTTTTTTTCTGTTGCAGGAGAGAATTTTTTTTTTTTGAACTGCTGGATAGATACTGTGGGCAAGAGTATTGAGCAGTTTGCACATCAGGCTTAGCTGAGGAGTTTAATTCAGGCAACTCCTGAAAAACAGGGATCGGAGTGAACTCGTCCATAACATTCCAAACGTGTTTGAGCTGCTTGCTTGTCAATATTCAATAATTGATGCTGGTGTCCCATCTTGTGACAGAATATTGTAACTGCGTGCATAAATTTGCAGCTCCATGTCTGCTGGCGGGCACATCTGCTCAAAGCGCTGTTATGATACCGTGCCGAGCACCGTTGTTCCTCTCGAGCACGCCAAATCCAGATAATCCTGAAAGATTTATTACATTAACATTTCAATTTGTGACGAGTAACAAACTGGCCACTGTCAAAGTAACGAAGTAAAAGAATACTTTTTTCTCTTTTAAATATAGTAGAGTAAAATTAAAAGTCCTGGTTAAAAAAAAAAAAAAAACTCTGGTAAAGTACAAATCCTCAAAAAAAAAAAACTACTTATGTACTGTAACGAAGCACATGTACTTCGTCATTATACACCCCTGGTGTTGAATCGACTCCCCCAACGGGAATTCTCCTTTCGCTCCGCAATGTAAAGCCCCTCTCCTTTGATTGGCTGTGGGACGAAAGCCGGTCTCCTCTGATCGGCTGTGGAATTAGTCGATCTCAGATCAGCACCCGCCTTTGTTTCTATAGACTGAATGCGCAGATAGTTTCGCACCAAATGTCACAGTGCTGAGGGGCGCGATTTGCGACTTGTAGGAAACAGAATCTGTGACTCGTGGGGAAGATTCGAGCAGTTGTAGTTATCGATTTGTATTTGTGTTTTAAAAGAACACAAATATTTTCTTGATAAATTATTTCACATACATTGAACTTCCATTGCACAAATTCACATTCAGATTTACACATATTCAAATTTTGTCCACAACTTCACATTGCTTAATTCAGGTGCACAAATATGTTTTGCACATATACTGCAACAATATGAGTAAAAATGTGAGCATGTCACTTTTTTAATCTGTGACTTGTAAAATAGGATTTGTGCACCTGTAATTAAGAATTTGTGAATGTGTAAGTGTTGTGTTGTATCTGTGCAGAGAAAAAAAATCTACAAGTACACAACTCATAGAGTATGTGACCTCAAATTTACTGATACACATACAAATCGCTGTACACAACTACAAATCCCACTGTTACAGGCGCTCAAACCTTTTTCACCAATAATACCTTCATAGGTTGGTGCTGGAGCAAAAGCACATATTCAAAGGGAAATTTGGCTCGGGGGTTAACTGCAAGTCCAAGCGGGAATTGGGATGCGTGCGATAATATCAGCCTTCAGATCAATGCTGCATTCCCCGGTGTCGCCCCGGACGGCGAGAAGAGGTGGTATGGACTGCAACCGCAGATGCTTTGTGAATGACGCTTAGTAAAAATAATTAGGAGTCCTATATTTACGACTGACACGCCCATTTTTTTTAGGAGTTTCTCCTAAATCCGGCAGTTAGGACCTACTTTTAGCGCTAAGATTCTTTGTGAATACGGGCCCAGAAATTGGCTCCCTAGCTGTTGATCAGCACCCACTGCAGCAGGAGGAGGTCGTCTACACTCATGGCCAGCTCCATCTTGCCATCCAGCATATCGATGGGGAACTCAGTTAGCAGTTCATCAAGGTTGAGGGGTGCAGAGCTGAAGGTGTGAGGGATCGCTGTGCACTGGCGGTGAGACTTTAGCATCGTGCTGCTGCTGCAGCAGGAGGAGGTTGTCTACACTCATGGCCAGCTCCATCTTGCCATCCAGCATATCGATGGGGAACTCAGTTAGCAGTTCATCAAGGTTGAGGGGTGCAGAGCTGAAGGTGTGAGGGATCGCTGTGCACTGGCGGTGAGACTTCAGCATCGTGCTGCTGCTGGAAGTACAGAGAGGCTCGTTACAACAGCCTCACCCACACAAGCATGTCTGCCTCAGGACCAAACTACTTTACATAATGACTGCAACTGCCCATTCAGCCCAATCACGCTCCCCATTTTCCATCCAGTCGTTTCATTGCTATGCCACTTTTACCTATGCACTACAATAAGGTCCAGAGGCATTTAGACCGGGAAATTTCAATGAAGGTGTTCAAAGCAGTTCAATACAAGACTCAAGAACATCAACCTGAAGTGGACAGTCAGCAGTGTAAATGAAGAGCATTTGCATCCACAAATATATACCCTGTTAAATCGTAACAGTGTCAAAACTTATGGAACTCAGTGCAAATAGCATATATCTCTATTTCGTATGGTTGTGAAAACCCCAAAGCTTTCATTTTCAAAACGTTAAGTGGTGAGCTATGTGGGCGACAACTCTATATAAACCAAAACAGGCAGACACAGGAGTGAGACATATTCAGATAAGTGCCTGCTAACACAGGTCAAGACCACTTTCAGCAGTGCCATACAGCATCCATCGTTTTGATTTTCACTCCAACCCACGCAAATCTCATTATACAGCATTCCAGAGCCTCTTAAGCTGGTATTTAGCAGAACAAAAGGTGATGATTTGAAGCATAAATAAACCATGTCAGGGCAGCGAGTCCCTAGGAACAGGAGAGATCAGCCCTAAGCCCTAATTTTAAGGGTACTGGGGAGTCTGGGCTGCTTTGTGGGAGACTTTACCTTTGCAAAGCAGCAGGAGGGTCTTTGGCAAGAATGTGCAGTGGCTCGGTGCTGGTGGAGCTCTGCTCTGTTGTACTGGTGCTTCTGTTAATGTTCTGTAGCATCATCTCCTGGAAGGTCTTCGCCCTCTCCAACCCAACCAGAGACTCCGTCTTCCCATTCACAGCACCATTCTGCAGCAGACGGACCAAAAGTCACATTTATTCAGCCCTGATCCTGGACATCTACCATACTTCAACTCCACAAGAAAACATCTCAGTCAAGCTAGAGCATGGCTGCGTATGCCTTCTCAAAGAGATCTACAGTCCTTTCAGTTTCCACCCTAACTTTAATTTGAGGTGCCTGATTTGACTAAATAGCTGCATGAGGAGAACTCCAGCAGATGAAGTCAGATTGTCCTGAACAGACTGAAGACCCACAGGACAGTAGATCTCCAAGCACAGGGTTTGGCAGGTTTAAATCAGGCTGACCTCAGGATTGAATATAGAAATAACACACAGCTGCTGCTCACCTCTGTAGTGCTGGGAGTAGCTGGCTTCTCTTTTCTGGCACCAGTATTACGGCCACTGCCTGCTCCTGTAAATATGCACAGTCCCTATGAACAATCAACTGCAGGAAAACCTGAGCAAAAACCTAACACATGGGAATCATGTCCGAGGGCCAGAAATGCAAAGTCCCACTATGCATTTTTTCCACATAATTTCACCAATTAGATCCACCTCCTGGTTATTTAACAAATAGTGGGGAGGACTTATGCAGTCTGTGCCTGGACTTAATGCCTCTGGCTACCACACCTAACTGAAGTACATCAAGGAGCAGCTCATGAGAAACTAACCCCGAGAGGGGAAAGGGCAGAGGACACACAGAGGATGAAGGCTCACCAGTGGCCATGTTCTTGTTGATGCGCAGTATCCTCCTCTTGAACGGAGCAGAGAGAGGAGCTGGCAACTCCTCAGCCTTCACCTCCTGCACCGTGGTCTGCATTCGAGCCGCCTTCTCAACCCGGATCTCGCCGGGGTGCCTGGCAGTCTTCTTGCACGGGACCTCCCACTCCAGAGGCCCCTCTTTCCTCCCCATGAGCTCCTCCTCCTCGTTGTCTCTGGACAGCTTCATCTTTCTCTCTAGCTGGAGCCTTGTCTCCACAAGGACGGCCCCAGGAGGTGTAGCGCTCGACTTCGTGGGGCTGGGGCCCTTAGTTCCGCACCAGTCGGCCTCGTGTAATTGGGCCTGTGCCAGGGACCTGGCCGCCTTCCCCTTTCGAATCTCATCCAGAGATTTGCTTCGGATCTCAACCTGCACCTCCTGCCGTGCTGGTGCTGAGAAATCCTCAGAGGGCTCAGTCTCGCATTCCCAAAGACATTCTTGCAACTAACCACAGCCATATTGCATCAGCCTTTATCGCCAAGACAAGACCCTTTGGGTCTAACAGACACTGTGTATTATTCCATTTAATGCATGTGCAGGTGAGACTACATCATCACCAACAAAAATGTAATGCACTATGCCGTTAATTTTAGACTGTATTACCCAGTGCCAGCACACACAAATGTATACCCAGCTGCATATTGACCAAATGCTAAGACTTTTCTAGAATGCACACATCCAATCAAGTGTCTAACTTGGGTGAGGGTAAAGCGCAGGGGCTTTACAAAAGACCTTCCTTTCTCCTGATACTCGCTGAAGCCTTTGTTGCACTGCCTTGTGTAAGACATCCATCCAGAGCCCTGGTACGGCCAGGCAGCAGTCTTACCTAAATGAGGTTAGCAAGTGTTTGCATGGCTCCTCAATTCACCACCATTTCATTCTTACTACGTCACAGAGGAACAGGGTTTCGGAGTCCCCAAACAACAAACACAGAAAGTTAAACACAAACACGCAAAACTGAAGAACAGAGGGCAAGCCCCTTCTTCACCCTCTGATGGAAACCGATGGTAAAATGACTTGCAGTTAGTTAGAGGTGATGACATACAACTCTTCGTGCTAATGCAGCTCATTTGCACTACTTTTTGTGAAGAATATTTCCATAGCAACATTTTACCTTTGTTATTTTTATAAAAGAAGTAAGATATTTAATTTATTGTAGGGCTGAACTATTAATCGCAATCGCTAATACATTTCAAAAGCTGCAATAACTGGTCAAGCGTGGTTACCACAGAGGAAATATATTAAAACTGGAGAGAGCGAGGAAGTACCACCCCTATTACTTTTAATAGGAGAAGCTAGGCTAGCTACCTAAGCCCAGGAAGTACGGAATTGAACGACGCCAGCTATAAGAATGGCGTTCCATGGGTGCTTAGCTCCGGGACCATTTCATGAAATTGTCAGTCTACTTACACAGCACAAATGGCCAAGAAAGTGTGTCGGCTATGCGGATTGGCGAATGTTTTCGAGGGGAAATGACGAGCAACGCTGTTTATCCAGAAGGTGCACGCACTTTTCACTCTTTTCGTACGAAACACGTGCACGAGCTGTCATCAAGCTCTTACTGTCAGTTCTTATTTTACAGGCCCTCTTGAAAACATTGAACAGTTGCGTCAGACAAAGACAAAATAATGAAGGATTACAGAATACATTTTATTTCGTTTTCGAACTATTTGGCAAGAATAAAATGCACACTTTTCTATTGGTGGCCACAAACTTTTCCGCACTGTGAAACGCGGAAGCAGGGGCCGATTGCACAAAAGTCGGATCCTGAGATCCTGGATCTACGCCAAAGCGAGGATTGCCATATCCCATGCAGCGCGTTGCTGGCTTAATTGATTGCACAAAGCCAACAGCCGCTGGAGGAGGATAGGCTAATAAGTGAAGCCAGGTGCCGCATCCTACTGTGTGCGCGCACACGCCTACTTGAAATTGACCCTGAGATCGATCACAGAATCGACAATTCAGAGAGCAGCAGTCTTCAAAATAGTTTGCAAAATATCTCCGTGCACTTATGTGGGCTGTAGAGCGTTCTCAAGAAAATCTCTGCAGACGCGTGACGAGACCAAATCTAAAGTATCCACCGAACTCGTTCGGGGGATAAAATTAGTATTCTCCAAGGTAGCGATAACGTGAACATATATATGCAGGTCAATAACGTCACATAACGCAACAGAGGGTATGCGCAAAATGAGCTGGCACGTCATTTTCCCCCCTACACCTCTTTGTCACATGTCCATATGATGGGCAGAAACCCCATTTTAAAAAAAAAACTCCACAAGACGTTTAAAATCTGTTTTCTGACCCTATTAAAACAACTTTGAATTATTGAAATATTTTCAGAGTGGCACAGAGATTTGTTCTTTTTTATGTACAACCTAAATCCAAAATAGCTGGGACAAAGTGTAAATTGTGAAAGAAATCAAAATGCAATGACTTTCAAATCACACCAGCCAGTATTTTATTCACAATAAAGCGGGATTTACATTTGAACGTACGGGCGTCTACGTGCAACTTACGTGCGAAATTTGGGAAAAATGACTGCGTGCTCGACGTGGCTAGTACGTGACACGTGCGTGTTTTTTGAAGTCACCCATAAGAAACCTACTTGAGTACTAGTCTTAAAGTAGCTCACATTAAATGTACTCAAGTACAAAAAGTATCTTGTGAGTAAAATATACCTAAGTATCCAAAGTGCAAGTACACCTAGAAAGCATTTTTCATAGTACGCATATAAAGAAACAAAACAACCACACATTGTTCTCTGCTTGTTCTCTTTAATCAACTTGCAGGTGAATGAAAGATGCAGTATTCAAAAAACAAATAGGCAGCTTGTGCTTTATACTTCATCTTCTTTGAGTTTACCCGCAGTTTACAAAACCACTAGAATTGACAATAATTAACAGTAGAATGACATATTAACAATACCATGTCGAACTGTTGCTTCAGAAAACTGATTTTTCATAACTACTAATTGGAATACCATTGGCTCACTGTAGCTGAGGTGGTTGCTAGAGAGGGCAACGATTTTTTTTTCTGTTGCAGGAGAGAATTTTTTTTTTTTGAACTGCTGGATAGATACTGTGGGCAAGAGTATTGAGCAGTTTGCACATCAGGCTTAGCTGAGGAGTTTAATTCAGGCAACTCCTGAAAAACAGGGATCGGAGTGAACTCGTCCATAACATTCCAAACGTGTTTGAGCTGCTTGCTTGTCAATATTCAATAATTGATGCTGGTGTCCCATCTTGTGACAGAATATTGTAACTGCGTGCATAAATTTGCAGCTCCATGTCTGCTGGCGGGCACATCTGCTCAAAGCGCTGTTATGATACCGTGCCGAGCACCGTTGTTCCTCTCGAGCACGCCAAATCCAGATAATCCTGAAAGATTTATTACATTAACATTTCAATTTGTGACGAGTAACAAACTGGCCACTGTCAAAGTAACGAAGTAAAAGAATACTTTTTTCTCTTTTAAATATAGTAGAGTAAAATTAAAAGTCCTGGTTAAAAAAAAAAAAAAACTCTGGTAAAGTACAAATCCTCAAAAAAAAAAAACTACTTATGTACTGTAACGAAGCACATGTACTTCGTCATTATACACCCCTGGTGTTGAATCGACTCCCCCAACGGGAATTCTCCTTTCGCTCCGCAATGTAAAGCCCCTCTCCTTTGATTGGCTGTGGGACGAAAGCCGGTCTCCTCTGATCGGCTGTGGAATTAGTCGATCTCAGATCAGCACCCGCCTTTGTTTCTATAGACTGAATGCGCAGATAGTTTCGCACCAAATGTCACAGTGCTGAGGGGCGCGATTTGCGACTTGTAGGAAACAGAATCTGTGACTCGTGGGGAAGATTCGAGCAGTTGTAGTTATCGATTTGTATTTGTGTTTTAAAAGAACACAAATATTTTCTTGATAAATTATTTCACATACATTGAACTTCCATTGCACAAATTCACATTCAGATTTACACATATTCAAATTTTGTCCACAACCTCACATTGCTTAATACAGGTGCACAAATATGTTTTGCACATATACTGCAACAATAGGAGTAAAAATGTGAGCATGTCAGTTTTTTAATCTGTGACTTGTAAAATAGGATTTGTGCACCTGTAATTAAGAATTTGTGAATGTGTAAGTGTTGTGTTGTATCTGTGCAGAGAAAAAAAATCTACAAGTACACAACTCATAGAGTATGTGACCTCAAATTTACTGATACACATACAAATCGCTGTACACAACTACAAATCCCACTGTTACAGGCGCTCAAACCTTTTTCACCAATAATACCTTCATAGGTTGGTGCTGGAGCAAAAGCACATATTCAAAGGGAAATTTGGCTCGGGGGTTAACTGCAAGTCCAAGCGGGAATTGGGATGCGTGCGATAATATCAGCCTTCAGATCAATGCTGCATTCCCCGGTGTCGCCCCGGACGGCGAGAAGAGGTGGTATGGACTGCAACCGCAGATGCTTTGTGAATGACGCTTAGTAAAAATAATTAGGAGTCCTATATTTACGACTGACACGCCCATTTTTTTTAGGAGTTTCTCCTAAATCCGGCAATTAGGACCTACTTTTAGCGCTAAGATTCTTTGTGAATACGGGCCCAGAAATTGGCCCCCTAGCTGTTGATCAGCACCCACTGCAGCAGGAGGAGGTCGTCTACACTCATGGCCAGCTCCATCTTGCCATCCAGCATATCGATGGGGAACTCAGTTAGCAGTTCATCAAGGTTGAGGGGTGCAGAGCTGAAGGTGTGAGGGATCGCTGTGCACTGGCGGTGAGACTTTAGCATCGTGCTGCTGCTGCAGCAGGAGGAGGTCGTCTACACTCATGGCCAGCTCCATCTTGCCATCCAGCATATCGATGGGGAACTCAGTTAGCAGTTCATCAAGGTTGAGGGGTGCAGAGCTGAAGGTGTGAGGGATCGCTGTGCACTGGCGGTGAGACTTTAGCTTCGTGCTGCTGCTGCAGCAGGAGGAGGTCGTCTACACTCATGGCCAGCTCCATCTTGCCATCCAGCATATCGATGGGGAACTCAGTTAGCAGTTCATCAAGGTTGAGGGGTGCAGAGCTGAAGGTGTGAGGGATCGCTGTGCACTGGCGGTGAGACTTCAGCATCGTGCTGCTGCTGGAAGTACAGAGAGGCTCGTTACAACAGCCTCACCCACACAAGCATGTCTGCCTCAGGCCAAACTACTTTACATAATGACTGCAACTGCCCATTCAGCCCAATCACGCTCCCCATTTTCCATCCAGTCGTTTCATTGCTATGCCACTTTTACCTATGCACTACAATAAGGTCCAGAGGCATTTAGACCGGGAAATTTCAATGAAGGTGTTCAAAGCAGTTCAATACAAGACTCAAGAACATCAACCTGAAGTGGACAGTCAGCAGTGTAAATGAAGAGCATTTGCATCCACAAATATATACCCTGTTAAATCGTAACAGTGTCAAAACTTATCGAACTCAGTGCAAATAGCATATATCTCTATTTCGTATGGTTGTGAAAACCCCAAAGCTTTCATTTTCAAAACGTTAAGTGGTGAGCTATGTGGGCGACAACTCTATATAAACCAAAACAGGCAGACACAGGAGTGAGACATATTCAGATAAGTGCCTGCTAACACAGGTCAAGACCACTTTCAGCAGTGCCATACAGCATCCATCGTTTTGATTTTCACTCCAACCCACGCAAATCTCATTATACAGCATTCCAGAGCCTCTTAAGCTGGTATTTAGCAGAACAAAAGGTGATGATTTGAAGCATAAATAAACCATGTCAGGGCAGCGAGTCCCTAGGAACAGGAGAGATCAGCCCTAATTTTAAGGGTACTGGGGAGTCTGGGCTGCTTTGTGGGAGACTTTACCTTTGCAAAGCAGCAGGAGGGTCTTTGGCAAGAATGTGCAGTGGCTCGGTGCTGGTGGAGCTCTGCTCTGTTGTACTGGTGCTTCTGTTAATGTTCTGTAGCATCATCTCCTGGAAGGTCTTCGCCGTCTCCAACCCAACCAGAGACTCCGTCTTCCCATTCACAGCACCATTCTGCAGCAGACGGACCAAAAGTCACATTTATTCAGCCCTGATCCTGGACATCTACCATACTTCAACTCCACAAGAAAACATCTCAGTAAAGCTAGAGCATGGCTGCGTATGCCTTCTCAAAGAGATCTACAGTCCTTTCAGTTTCCACCCTAACTTTAATTTGAGGTGCCTGATTTGACTAAATAGCTGCATGAGGAGAACTCCAGCAGATGAAGTCAGATTGTCCTGAACAGACTGAAGACCCACAGGACAGTAGATCTCCAAGCACAGGGTTTGGCAGGTTTAAATCAGGCTGACCTCAGGATTGAATATAGAAATAACACACAGCTGCTGCTCACCTCTGTAGTGCTGGGAGTAGCTGGCTTCTCTTTTCTGGCACCAGTATTACGGCCACTGCCTGCTCCTGTAAATATGCACAGTCCCTATGAACAATCAACTGCAGGAAAACCTGAGCAAAAACCTAACACATGGGAATCATGTCCGAGGGCCAGAAATGCAAAGTCCCACTATGCATTTTTTCCACATAATTTCACCAATTAGATCCACCTCCTGGTTATTTAACAAATAGTGGGGAGGACTTATGCAGTCTGTGCCTGGACTTAATGCCTCTGGCTACCACACCTAACTGAAGTACATCAAGGAGCAGCTCATGAGAAACTAACCCCGAGAGGGGAAAGGGCAGAGGACACACAGAGGATGAAGGCTCACCAGTGGCCATGTTCTTGTTGATGCGCAGTATCCTCCTCTTGAACGGAGCAGAGAGAGGAGCTGGCAACTCCTCAGCCTTCACCTCCTGCACCGTGGTCTGCATTCGAGCCGCCTTCTCAACCCGGATCTCGCCGGGGTGCCTGGCAGTCTTCTTGCACGGGACCTCCCACTCCAGAGGCCCCTCTTTCCTCCCCATGAGCTCCTCCTCCTCGTTGTCTCTGGACAGCTTCATCTTTCTCTCTAGCTGGAGCCTTGTCTCCACAAGGACGGCCCCAGGAGGTGTAGCGCTCGACTTTGTGGGGCTGGGGCCCTTAGTTCCGCACCAGTCGGCCTCGTGTAATTGGGCCTGTGCCAGGGACCTGGCCGCCTTCCCCTTTCGAATCTCATCCAGAGATTTGCTTCGGATCTCAACCTGCACCTCCTGCCGTGCTGGTGCTGAGAAATCCTCAGAGGGCTCAGTCTCGCATTCCCAAAGACATTCTTGCAACTAACCACAGCCATATTGCATCAGCCTTTATCGCCAAGACAAGACCCTTTGGGTCTAACAGACACTGTGTATTATTCCATTTAATGCATGTGCAGGTGAGACTACATCATCACCAACAAAAATGTAATGCACTATGCCGTTAATTTTAGACTGTATTACCCAGTGCCAGCACACACAAATGTATACCTAGCTGCATATTGACCAAATGCTAAGACTTTTCTAGAATGCACACATCCAATCAAGTGTCTAACTTGGGTGAGGGTAAAGCGCAGGGGCTTTACAAAAGACCTTCCTTTCTCCTGATACTCGCTGAAGCCTTTGTTGCACTGCCTTGTGTAAGACATCCATCCAGAGCCCTGGTACGGCCAGGCAGCAGTCTTACCTAAATGAGGTTAGCAAGTGTTTGCATGGCTCCTCAATTCACCACCATTTCATTCTTAATACGTCACAGAGGAACAGGGTTTCGGAGTCCCCAAACAACAAACACAGAAAGTTAAACACAAACACGCAAAACTGAAGAACAGAGGGCAAGCCCCTTCTTCACCCTCTGATGGAAACCGATGGTAAAATGACTTGCAGTTAGTTAGAGATGATGACATACAACTCTTCGTGCTAATGCTGCTCATTTGCACTACTTTTTGTGAAGAATATTTCCATAGCAACATTTTACCTTTGTTATTTTTATAAAAGAAGTAAGATATTTAATTTATTGTAGGGCTGAACTATTAATCGCAATCGCTAATACATTTCAAAAGCTGCAATAACTGGTCAAGCGTGGTTACCACAGAGGAAATATATTAGAACTGGAGAGAGCGAGGAAGTACCACCCCTATTACTTTTAATAGGAGAAGCTAGGCTAGCTACCTAAGCCCAGGAAGTACGGAATTGAACGACGCCAGCTATAAGAATGGCGTTCCATGGGTGCTTAGCTCCGGGACCATTTCATGAAATTGTCAGTCTACTTACACAGCACAAATGGCCAAGAAAGTGTGTCGGCTATGCGGATTGGCGAATGTTTTCGAGGGGAAATGACGAGCAACGCTGTTTATCCAGAAGGTGCACGCACTTTTCACTCTTTTCGTACGAAACACGTGCACGAGCTGTCATCAAGCTCTTACTGTCAGTTCTTATTTTACAGGCCCTCTTGAAAACATTGAACAGTTGCGTCAGACAAAGACAAAATAATGAAGGATTACAGAATACATTTTATTTCGTTTTCGAACTATTTGGCAAGAATAAAATGCACACTTTTCTATTGGTGGCCACAAACTTTTCCGCACTGTGAAACGCGGAAGCAGGGGCCGATTGCACAAAAGTCGGATCCTGAGATCCTGGATCTACGCCAAAGCGAGGATTGCCATATCCCATGCAGCGCGTTGCTGGCTTAATTGATTGCACAAAGCCAACAGCCGCTGGAGGAGGATAGGCTAATAAGTGAAGCCAGGTGCCGCATCCTACTGTGTGCGCGCACACGCCTACTTGAAATTGACCCTGAGATCGATCACAGAATCGACAATTCAGAGAGCAGCAGTTTTCAAAATAGTTTGCAAAATATCTCCGTGCACTTATGTGGGCTGTAGAGCGTTCTCAAGAAAATCTCTGCAGACGCGTGACGAGACCAAATCTAAAGTATCCACCGAACTCGTTCGGGGGATAAAATTAGTATTCTCCAAGGTAGCGATAACGTGAACATATATATGCAGGTCAATAACGTCACATAACGCAACAGAGGGTATGCGCAAAATGAGCTGGCACGTCATTTTCCCCCCGACACCTCTTTGTCACATGTCCACATGATGGGCAGAAACCCCATTTAAAAAAAAAAACTCCACAAGACGTTTAAAATCTGTTTTCTGACTCTATTAAAACAACTTTGAATTATTGAAATATTTTCAGAGTGGCACAGAGATTTGTTCTTTTTTATGTACAACCTAAATCCAAAATAGCTGGGACAAAGTGTAAATTGTGAAAGAAATCAAAATGCAATGACTTTCAAATCACACCAGCCAGTATTTTATTCACAATAAAGCGGGATTTACATTTGAACGTACGGGCGTCTACGTGCAACTTACGTGCGAAATTTGGGAAAAATGACTGCGTGCTCGACGTGGTGAGTACGTGACACGTGCGTGTTTTTTGAAGTCACCCATAAGAAACCTACTTGAGTACTAGTCTTAAAGTAGCTCACATTAAATGTACTCAAGTACAAAAAGTATCTTGTGAGTAAAATATACCTAAGTATCCAAAGTGCAAGTACACCTAGAAAGCATTTTTCATAGTACGCATATAAAGAAACAAAACAACCACACATTGTTCTCTTCTTGTTCTCTTTAATCAACTTGCAGGTGAATGAAAGATGCAGTATTCAAAAAACAAATAGGCGGCTGCCGGGTGGCTCACACGGTTAAGGCACTGCGCTGCAGTGCAGAGGTGATCACCACGTCGCGGGTTCGAGCCTCGGCGTACTCACCGGCAGGGGTCGGCAGCTTTTTCAGAGTAGCGCACAATTGGCCACTGCGCTACAGGGTTACAAATTGGGAAGGGACTGCCGGATTTGGGTGTTCAGCGACAGCTTTGTTCGTTGCTCCAGCGCCTCCTGTTGGCCAGACGGGCGCTCGTCAGGAAGACTCTGGGTTTGTTCACGTCCGGGTATCCTCCGCCCTCGTTCGTAACTTACGAAGATTCGACCAATGAGTGTATAAGAATCAGTGGCTGACGGACACGTGCTTCGGAGGAGAGTCGTGAACTGTCTTCACTATCCTGAGTTGGCAGCAAGGGGTCGCATACGAGCAAGCTTTGTACATAGTTCCCCAATTGGGCATTCCAAATTCGGGTGGGATTGGAGATGCCAAATTTAAAAAAAAAAAAAAAAAAAAAAAAACAAATAGGCAGCTTGTGCTTTATACTTCATCTTCTTTGAGTTTACCCGCAGTTTACAAAACCACTAGAATTGACAATAATTAACAGTAGAATGACATATTAACAATACCATGTCGAACTGTTGCTTCAGAAAACTGATTTTTCATAACTACTAATTGGAATACCATTGGCTCACTGTAGCTGAGGTGGTTGCTAGAGAGGGCAACGATTTTTTTTTCTGTTGCAGGAGAGAATTTTTTTTTTTTGAACTGCTGGATAGATACTGTGGGCAAGAGTATTGAGCAGTTTGCACATCAGGCTTAGCTGAGGAGTTTAATTCAGGCAACTCCTGAAAAACAGGGATCGGAGTGAACTCGTCCATAACATTCCAAACGTGTTTGAGCTGCTTGCTTGTCAATATTCAATAATTGATGCTGGTGTCCCATCTTGTGACAGAATATTGTAACTGCGTGCATAAATTTGAAGCTCCATGTCTGCTGGCTGGCACATCTGCTCAAAGCGCTGTTATGATACCGTGCCGAGCACCGTTGTTCCTCTCGAGCACGCCAAATCCAGATAATCCTGAAAGATTTATTACATTAACATTTCAATTTGTGACGAGTAACAAACTGGCCACTGTCAAAGTAACGAAGTAAAAGAATACTTTTTTCTCTTTTAAATATAGTAGAGTAAAATTAAAAGTCCTGGTTAAAAAAAAAAAAAAACTCTGGTAAAGTACAAATCCTCAAAAAAAAAAAACTACTTATGTACTGTAACGAAGCACATGTACTTCGTCATTATACACCCCTGGTGTTGAATCGACTCCCCCAACGGGAATTCTCCTTTCGCTCCGCAATGTAAAGCCCCTCTCCTTTGATTGGCTGTGGGACGAAAGCCGGTCTCCTCTGATCGGCTGTGGAATTAGTCGATCTCAGATCAGCACCCGCCTTTGTTTCTATAGACTGAATGCGCAGATAGTTTCGCACCAAATGTCACAGTGCTGAGGGGCGCGATTTGCGACTTGTAGGAAACAGAATCTGTGGCTTGTAGGAAACAGAATCTGTGACTCGTGGGGAAGATTCGAGCAGTTGTAGTTATCGATTTGTATTTGTGTTTTAAAAGAACACAAATATTTTCTTGATAAATTATTTCACATACATTGAACTTCCATTGCACAAATTCACATTCAGATTTACACATATTCAAATTTTGTCCACAACTTCACATTGCTTAATACAGGTGCACAAATATGTTTTGCACATATACTGCAACAATAGGAGTAAAAATGTGAGCATGTCAGTTTTTTAATCTGTGACTGGTAAAATAGGATTTGTGCACCTGTAATTAAGAATTTGTGAATGTGTAAGTGTTGTGTTGTATCTGTGCAGAGAAAAAAAATCTACAAGTACACAACTCATAGAGTATGTGACCTCAAATTTACTGATACACATACAAATCGCTGTACACAACTACAAATCCCACTGTTACAGGCGCTCAAACCTTTTTCACCAATAATACCTTCATAGGTTGGTGCTGGAGCAAAAGCAAATATTCAAAGGGAAATTTGGCTCGGGGGTTAACTGCAAGTCCAAGCGGGAATTGGGATGCGTGCGATAATATCAGCCTTCAGATCAATGCTGCATTCCCCGGTGTCGCCCCGGACGGCGAGAAGAGGTGGTATGGACTGCAACCGCAGATGCTTTGTGAATGACGCTTAGTAAAAATAATTAGGAGTCCTATATTTACGACTGACACGCCCATTTTTTTTAGGAGTTTCTCCTAAATCCGGCAGTTAGGACCTACTTTTAGCGCTAAGATTCTTTGTGAATACGGGCCCAGAAATTGGCCCCCTAGCTGTTGATCAGCACCCACTGCAGCAGGAGGAGGTCGTCTACACTCATGGCCAGCTCCATCTTGCCATCCAGCATATCGATGGGGAACTCAGTTAGCAGTTCATCAAGGTTGAGGGGTGCAGAGCTGAAGGTGTGAGGGATCGCTGTGCACTGGCGGTGAGACTTTAGCATCGTGCTGCTGCTGCAGCAGGAGGAGGTCGTCTACACTCATGGCCAGCTCCATCTTGCCATCCAGCATATCGATGGGGAACTCAGTTAGCAGTTCATCAAGGTTGAGGGGTGCAGAGCTGAAGGTGTGAGGGATCGCTGTGCACTGGCGGTGAGACTTCAGCATCGTGCTGCTGCTGGAAGTACAGAGAGGCTCGTTACAACAGCCTCACCCACACAAGCATGTCTGCCTCAGGCCAAACTACTTTACATAATGACTGCAACTGCCCATTCAGCCCAATCACGCTCCCCATTTTCCATCCAGTCGTTTCATTGCTATGCCACTTTTACCTATGCACTACAATAAGGTCCAGAGGCATTTAGACCGGGAAATTTCAATGAAGGTGTTCAAAGCAGTTCAATACAAGACTCAAGAACATCAACCTGAAGTGGACAGTCAGCAGTGTAAATGAAGAGCATTTGCATCCACAAATATATACCCTGTTAAATCGTAACAGTGTCAAAACTTATGGAACTCAGTGCAAATAGCATATATCTCTATTTCGTATGGTTGTGAAAACCCCAAAGCTTTCATTTTCAAAACGTTAAGTGGTGAGCTATGTGGGCGACAACTCTATATAAACCAAAACAGGCAGACACAGGAGTGAGACATATTCAGATAAGTGCCTGCTAACACAGGTCAAGACCACTTTCAGCAGTGCCATACAGCATCCATCGTTTTGATTTTCACTCCAACCCACGCAAATCTCATTATACAGCATTCCAGAGCCTCTTAAGCTGGTATTTAGCAGAACAAAAGGTGATGATTTGAAGCATAAATAAACCATGTCAGGGCAGCGAGTCCCTAGGAACAGGAGAGATCAGCCCTAAGCCCTAATTTTAAGGGTACTGGGGAGTCTGGGCTGCTTTGTGGGAGACTTTACCTTTGCAAAGCAGCAGGAGGGTCTTTGGCAAGAATGTGCAGTGGCTCGGTGCTGGTGGAGCTCTGCTCTGTTGTACTGGTGCTTCTGTTAATGTTCTGTAGCATCATCTCCTGGAAGGTCTTCGCCCTCTCCAACCCAACCAGAGACTCCGTCTTCCCATTCACAGCACCATTCTGCAGCAGACGGACCAAAAGTCACATTTATTCAGCCCTGATCCTGGACATCTACCATACTTCAACTCCACAAGAAAACATCTCAGTCAAGCTAGAGCATGGCTGCGTATGCCTTCTCAAAGAGATCTACAGTCCTTTCAGTTTCCACCCTAACTTTAATTTGAGGTGTCTGATTTGACTAAATAGCTGCATGAGGAGAACTCCAGCAGATGAAGTCAGATTGTCCTGAACAGACTGAAGACCCACAGGACAGTAGATCTCCAAGCACAGGGTTTGGCAGGTTTAAATCAGGCTGACCTCAGGATTGAATATAGAAATAACACACAGCTGCTGCTCACCTCTGTAGTGCTGGGAGTAGCTGGCTTCTCTTTTCTGGCACCAGTATTACGGCCACTGCCTGCTCCTGTAAATATGCACAGTCCCTATGAACAATCAACTGCAGGAAAACCTGAGCAAAAACCTAACACATGGGAATCATGTCCGAGGGCCAGAAATGCAAAGTCCCACTATGCATTTTTTCCACATAATTTCACCAATTAGATCCACCTCCTGGTTATTTAACAAATAGTGGGGAGGACTTATGCAGTCTGTGCCTGGACTTAATGCCTCTGGCTACCACACCTAACTGAAGTACATCAAGGAGCAGCTCATGAGAAACTAACCCCGAGAGGGGAAAGGGCAGAGGACACACAGAGGATGAAGGCTCACCAGTGGCCATGTTCTTGTTGATGCGCAGTATCCTCCTCTTGAACGGAGCAGAGAGAGGAGCTGGCAACTCCTCAGCCTTCACCTCCTGCACCGTGGTCTGCATTCGAGCCGCCTTCTCAACCCGGATCTCGCCGGGGTGCCTGGCAGTCTTCTTGCACGGGACCTCCCACTCCAGAGGCCCCTCTTTCCTCCCCATGAGCTCCTCCTCCTCGTTGTCTCTGGACAGCTTCATCTTTCTCTCTAGCTGGAGCCTTGTCTCCACAAGGACGGCCCCAGGAGGTGTAGCGCTCGACTTCGTGGGGCTGGGGCCCTTAGTTCCGCACCAGTCGGCCTCGTGTAATTGGGCCTGTGCCAGGAACCTGGCCGCCTTCCCCTTTCGAATCTCATCCAGAGATTTGCTTCGGATCTCAATCTGCACCTCCTGCCGTGCTGGTGCTGAGAAATCCTCAGAGGGCTCAGTCTCGCATTCCCAAAGACATTCTTGCAACTAACCACAGCTAATTGCATCAGCCTTTATCGCCAAGACAAGACCCTTTGGGTCTAACAGACACTGTGTATTATTCCATTTAATGCATGTGCAGGTGAGACTACATCATCACCAACAAAAATGTAATGCACTATGCCGTTAATTTTAGACTGTATTACCCAGTGCCAGCACACACAAATGTATACCCAGCTGCATATTGACCAAATGCTAAGACTTTTCTAGAATGCACACATCCAATCAAGTGTCTAACTTGGGTGAGGGTAAAGCGCAGGGGCTTTACAAAAGACCTTCCTTTCTCCTGATACTCGCTGAAGCCTTTGTTGCACTGCCTTGTGTAAGACATCCATCCAGAGCCCTGGTACGGCCAGGCAGCAGTCTTACCTAAATGAGGTTAGCAAGTGTTTGCATGGCTCCTCAATTCACCACCATTTCATTCTTACTACGTCACAGAGGAACAGGGTTTCGGAGTCCCCAAACAACAAACACAGAAAGTTAAACACAAACACGCAAAACTGAAGAACAGAGGGCAAGCCCCTTCTTCACCCTCTGATGGAAACCGATGGTAAAATGACTTGCAGTTAGTTAGAGGTGATGACATACAACTCTTCGTGCTAATGCTGCTCATTTGCACTACTTTTTGTGAAGAATATTTCCATAGCAACATTTTACCTTTGTTATTTTTATAAAAGAAGTAAGATATTTAATTTATTGTAGGGCTGAACTATTAATCGCAATCGCTAATACATTTCAAAAGCTGCAATAACTGGTCAAGCGTGGTTACCACAGAGGAAATATATTAGAACTGGAGAGAGCGAGGAAGTACCACCCCTATTACTTTTAATAGGAGAAGCTAGGCTAGCTACCTAAGCCCAGGAAGTACGGAATTGAACGACGCCAGCTATAAGAATGGCGTTCCATGGGTGCTTAGCTCCGGGACCATTTCATGAAATTGTCAGTCTACTTACACAGCACAAATGGCCAAGAAAGTGTGTCGGCTATGCGGATTGGCGAATGTTTTCGAGGGGAAATGACTAGCAACGCTGTTTATCCAGAAGGTGCACGCACTTTTCACTCTTTTCGTACGAAACACGTGCACGAGCTGTCATCAAGCTCTTACTGTCAGTTCTTATTTTACAGGCCCTCTTGAAAACATTGAACAGTTGCGTCAGACAAAGACAAAATAATGAAGGATTACAGAATACATTTTATTTCGTTTTCGAACTATTTGGCAAGAATAAAGTGCACACTTTTCTATTGGTGGCCACAAACTTTTCCGCACTGTGAAACGCGGAAGCAGGGGCCGATTGCACAAAAGTCGGATCCTGAGATCCTGGATCTACGCCAAAGCGAGGATTGCCATATCCCATGCAGCGCGTTGCTGGCTTAATTGATTGCACAAAGCCAACAGCCGCTGGAGGAGGATAGGCTAATAAGTGAAGCCAGGTGCCGCATCCTACTGTGTGCGCGCACACGCCTACTTGAAATTGACCCTGAGATCGATCACAGAATCGACAATTCAGAGAGCAGCAGTCTTCAAAATAGTTTGCAAAATATCTCCGTGCACTTATGTGGGCTGTAGAGCGTTCTCAAGAAAATCTCTGCAGACGCGTGACGAGACCAAATCTAAAGTATCCACCGAACTCGTTCGGGGGATAAAATTAGTATTCTCCAAGGTAGCGATAACGTGAACATATATATGCAGGTCAATAACGTCACATAACGCAACAGAGGGTATGCGCAAAATGAGCTGGCACGTCATTTTCCCCCCGACACCTCTTTGTCACATGTCCACATGATGGGCAGAAATCCCATTTTAAAAAAAAAACTCCACAAGACGTTTAAAATCTGTTTTCTGACCCTATTAAAACAACTTTGAATTATTGAAATATTTTCAGAGTGGCACAGAGATTTGTTCTTTTTTATGTACAACCTAAATCCAAAATAGCTGGGACAAAGTGTAAATTGTGAAAGAAATCAAAATGCAATGACTTTCAAATCACACCAGCCAGTATTTTATTCACAATAAAGCGGGATTTACATTTGAACGTACGGGCGTCTACGTGCAACTTACGTGCGAAATTTGGGAAAAATGACTGCGTGCTCGACGTGGCTAGTACGTGACACGTGCGTGTTTTTTGAAGTCACCCATAAGAAACCTACTTGATTACTAGTCTTAAAGTAGCTCACATTAAATGTACTCAAGTACAAAAAGTATCTTGTGAGTAAAATATACCTAAGTATCCAAAGTGCAAGTACACCTAGAAAGCATTTTTCATAGTACGCATATAAAGAAACAAAACAACCACACATTGTTCTCTGCTTGTTCTCTTTAATCAACTTGCAGGTGAATGAAAGATGCAGTATTCAAAAAACAAATAGGCAGCTTGTGCTTTATACTTCATCTTCTTTGAGTTTACCCGCAGTTTACAAAACCACTAGAATTGACAATAATTAACAGTAGAATGACATATTAACAATACCATGTCGAACTGTTGCTTCAGAAAACTGATTTTTCATAACTACTAATTGGAATACCATTGGCTCACTGTAGCTAAAGGTGGTTGCTAGAGAGGGCAACGATTTTTTTTTCTGTTGCAGGAGAGAATTTTTTTTTTTTGAACTGCTGGATAGATACTGTGGGCAAGAGTATTGAGCAGTTTGCACATCAGGCTTAGCTGAGGAGTTTAATTCAGGCAACTCCTGAAAAACAGGGATCGGAGTGAACTCGTCCATAACATTCCAAACGTGTTTGAGCTGCTTGCTTGTCAATATTCAATAATTGATGCTGGTGTCCCATCTTGTGACAGAATATTGTAACTGCGTGCATAAATTTGCAGCTCCATGCCTGCTGGCGGGCACATCTGCTCAAAGCGCTGTTATGATACCGTGCCGAGCACCGTTGTTCCTCTCGAGCACGCCAAATCCAGATAATCCTGAAAGATTTATTACATTAACATTTCAATTTGTGACGAGTAACAAACTGGCCACTGTCAAAGTAACGAAGTAAAAGAATACTTTTTTCTCTTTTAAATATAGTAGAGTAAAATTAAAAGTCCTGGTTAAAAAAAAAAAAAAAACTCTGGTAAAGTACAAATCCTCAAAAAAAAAACTACTTATGTACTGTAACGAAGCACATGTACTTCGTCATTATACACCCCTGGTGTTGAATCGACTCCCCCAACGGGAATTCTCCTTTCGCTCCGCAATGTAAAGCCCCTCTCCTTTGATTGGCTGTGGGACGAAAGCCGGTCTCCTCTGATCGGCTGTGGAATTAGTCGATCTCAGATCAGCACCCGCCTTTGTTTCTATAGACTGAATGCGCAGATAGTTTCGCACCAAATGTCACAGTGCTGAGGGGCGCGATTTGCGACTTGTAGGAAACAGAATCTGTGACTCGTGGGGAAGATTCGAGCAGTTGTAGTTATCGATTTGTATTTGTGTTTTAAAAGAACACAAATATTTTCTTGATAAATTATTTCACATACATTGAACTTCCATTGCACAAATTCACATTCAGATTTACACATATTCAAATTTTGTCCACAACTTCACATTGCTTAATACAGGTGCACAAATATGTTTTGCACATATACTGCAACAATAGGAGTAAAAATGTGAGCATGTCACTTTTTTAATCTGTGACTTGTAAAATAGGATTTGTGCACCTGTAATTAAGAATTTGTGAATGTGTAAGTGTTGTGTTGTATCTGTGCAGAGAAAAAAAATCTACAAGTACACAACTCATAGAGTATGTGACCTCAAATTTACTGATACACATACAAATCGCTGTACACAACTACAAATCCCACTGTTACAGGCGCTCAAACCTTTTTCACCAATAATACCTTCATAGGTTGGTGCTGGAGCAAAAGCACATATTCAAAGGGAAATTTGGCTCGGGGGTTAACTGCAAGTCCAAGCGGGAATTGGGATGCGTGCGATAATATCAGCCTTCAGATCAATGCTGCATTCCCCGGTGTCGCCCCGGACGGCGAGAAGAGGTGGTATGGACTGCAACCGCAGATGCTTTGTGAATGACGCTTAGTAAAAATAATTAGGAGTCCTATATTTACGACTGACACGCCCATTTTTTTTAGGAGTTTCTCCTAAATCCGGCAGTTAGGACCTACTTTTAGCGCTAAGATTCTTTGTGAATACGGGCCCAGAAATTGGCTCCCTAGCTGTTGATCAGCACCCACTGCAGCAGGAGGAGGTCGTCTACACTCATGGCCAGCTCCATCTTGCCATCCAGCATATCGATGGGGAACTCAGTTAGCAGTTCATCAAGGTTGAGGGGTGCAGAGCTGAAGGTGTGAGGGATCGCTGTGCACTGGCGGTGAGACTTTAGCATCGTGCTGCTGCTGCAGCAGGAGGAGGTCGTCTACACTCATGGCCAGCTCCATCTTGCCATCCAGCATATCGATGGGGAACTCAGTTAGCAGTTCATCAAGGTTGAGGGGTGCAGAGCTGAAGGTGTGAGGGATCGCTGTGCACTGGCGGTGAGACTTCAGCATCGTGCTGCTGCTGGAAGTACAGAGAGGCTCGTTACAACAGCCTCACCCACACAAGCATGTCTGCCTCAGGACCAAACTACTTTACATAATGACTGCAACTGCCCATTCAGCCCAATCACGCTCCCCATTTTCCATCCAGTCGTTTCATTGCTATGCCACTTTTACCTATGCACTACAATAAGGTCCAGAGGCATTTAGACCGGGAAATTTCAATGAAGGTGTTCAAAGCAGTTCAATACAAGACTCAAGAACATCAACCTGAAGTGGACAGTCAGCAGTGTAAATGAAGAGCATTTGCATCCACAAATATATACCCTGTTAAATCGTAACAGTGTCAAAACTTATGGAACTCAGTGCAAATAGCATATATCTCTATTTCGTATGGTTGTGAAAACCCCAAAGCTTTCATTTTCAAAACGTTAAGTGGTGAGCTATGTGGGCGACAACTCTATATAAACCAAAACAGGCAGACACAGGAGTGAGACATATTCAGATAAGTGCCTGCTAACACAGGTCAAGACCACTTTCAGCAGTGCCATACAGCATCCATCGTTTTGATTTTCACTCCAACCCACGCAAATCTCATTATACAGCATTCCAGAGCCTCTTAAGCTGGTATTTAGCAGAACAAAAGGTGATGATTTGAAGCATAAATAAACCATGTCAGGGCAGCGAGTCCCTAGGAACAGGAGAGATCAGCCCTAAGCCCTAATTTTAAGGGTACTGGGGAGTCTGGGCTGCTTTGTGGGAGACTTTACCTTTGCAAAGCAGCAGGAGGGTCTTTGGCAAGAATGTGCAGTGGCTCGGTGCTGGTGGAGCTCTGCTCTGTTGTACTGGTGCTTCTGTTAATGTTCTGTAGCATCATCTCCTGGAAGGTCTTCGCCCTCTCCAACCCAACCAGAGACTCCGTCTTCCCATTCACAGCACCATTCTGCAGCAGACGGACCAAAAGTCACATTTATTCAGCCCTGATCCTGGACATCTACCATACTTCAACTCCACAAGAAAACATCTCAGTCAAGCTAGAGCATGGCTGCGTATGCCTTCTCAAAGAGATCTACAGTCCTTTCAGTTTCCACCCTAACTTTAATTTGAGGTGCCTGATTTGACTAAATAGCTGCATGAGGAGAACTCCAGCAGATGAAGTCAGATTGTCCTGAACAGACTGAAGACCCACAGGACAGTAGATCTCCAAGCACAGGGTTTGGCAGGTTTAAATCAGGCTGACCTCAGGATTGAATATAGAAATAACACACAGCTGCTGCTCACCTCTGTAGTGCTGGGAGTAGCTGGCTTCTCTTTTCTGGCACCAGTATTACGGCCACTGCCTGCTCCTGTAAATATGCACAGTCCCTATGAACAATCAACTGCAGGAAAACCTGAGCAAAAACCTAACACATGGGAATCATGTCCGAGGGCCAGAAATGCAAAGTCCCACTATGCATTTTTTCCACATAATTTCACCAATTAGATCCACCTCCTGGTTATTTAACAAATAGTGGGGAGGACTTATGCAGTCTGTGCCTGGACTTAATGCCTCTGGCTACCACACCTAACTGAAGTACATCAAGGAGCAGCTCATGAGAAACTAACCCCGAGAGGGGAAAGGGCAGAGGACACACAGAGGATGAAGGCTCACCAGTGGCCATGTTCTTGTTGATGCGCAGTATCCTCCTCTTGAACGGAGCAGAGAGAGGAGCTGGCAACTCCTCAGCCTTCACCTCCTGCACCGTGGTCTGCATTCGAGCCGCCTTCTCAACCCGGATCTCGCCGGGGTGCCTGGCAGTCTTCTTGCACGGGACCTCCCACTCCAGAGGCCCCTCTTTCCTCCCCATGAGCTCCTCCTCCTCGTTGTCTCTGGACAGCTTCATCTTTCTCTCTAGCTGGAGCCTTGTCTCCACAAGGACGGCCCCAGGAGGTGTAGCGCTCGACTTCGTGGGGCTGGGGCCCTTAGTTCCGCACCAGTCGGCCTCGTGTAATTGGGCCTGTGCCAGGAACCTGGCCGCCTTCCCCTTTCGAATCTCATCCAGAGATTTGCTTCGGATCTCAATCTGCACCTCCTGCCGTGCTGGTGCTGAGAAATCCTCAGAGGGCTCAGTCTCGCATTCCCAAAGACATTCTTGCAACTAACCACAGCCATATTGCATCAGCCTTTATCGCCAAGACAAGACCCTTTGGGTCTAACAGACACTGTGTATTATTCCATTTAATGCATGTGCAGGTGAGACTACATCATCACCAACAAAAATGTAATGCACTATGCCGTTAATTTTAGACTGTATTACCCAGTGCCAGCACACACAAATGTATACCCAGCTGCATATTGACCAAATGCTAAGACTTTTCTAGAATGCACACATCCAATCAAGTGTCTAACTTGGGTGAGGGTAAAGCGCAGGGGCTTTACAAAAGACCTTCCTTTCTCCTGATACTCGCTGAAGCCTTTGTTGCACTGCCTTGTGTAAGACATCCATCCAGAGCCCTGGTACGGCCAGGCAGCAGTCTTACCTAAATGAGGTTAGCAAGTGTTTGCATGGCTCCTCAATTCACCACCATTTCATTCTTACTACGTCACAGAGGAACAGGGTTTCGGAGTCCCCAAACAACAAACACAGAAAGTTAAACACAAACACGCAAAACTGAAGAACAGAGGGCAAGCCCCTTCTTCACCCTCTGATGGAAACCGATGGTAAAATGACTTGCAGTTAGTTAGAGGTGATGACATACAACTCTTCGTGCTAATGCTGCTCATTTGCACTACTTTTTGTGAAGAATATTTCCATAGCAACATTTTACCTTTGTTATTTTTATAAAAGAAGTAAGATATTTAATTTATTGTAGGGCTGAACTATTAATCGCAATCGCTAATACATTTCAAAAGCTGCAATAACTGGTCAAGCGTGGTTACCACAGAGGAAATATATTAGAACTGGAGAGAGCGAGGAAGTACCACCCCTATTACTTTTAATAGGAGAAGCTAGGCTAGCTACCTAAGCCCAGGAAGTACGGAATTGAACGACGCCAGCTATAAGAATGGCGTTCCATGGGTGCTTAGCTCCGGGACCATTTCATGAAATTGTCAGTCTACTTACACAGCACAAATGGCCAAGAAAGTGTGTCGGCTATGCGGATTGGCGAATGTTTTCGAGGGGAAATGACGAGCAACGCTGTTTATCCAGAAGGTGCACGCACTTTTCACTCTTTTCGTACGAAACACGTGCACGAGCTGTCATCAAGCTCTTACTGTCAGTTCTTATTTTACAGGCCCTCTTGAAAACATTGAACAGTTGCGTCAGACAAAGACAAAATAATGAAGGATTACAGAATACATTTTATTTCGTTTTCGAACTATTTGGCAAGAATAAAGTGCACACTTTTCTATTGGTGGCCACAAACTTTTCCGCACTGTGAAACGCGGAAGCAGGGGCCGATTGCACAAAAGTCGGATCCTGAGATCCTGGATCTACGCCAAAGCGAGGATTGCCATATCCCATGCAGCGCGTTGCTGGCTTAATTGATTGCACAAAGCCAACAGCCGCTGGAGGAGGATAGGCTAATAAGTGAAGCCAGGTGCCGCATCCTACTGTGTGCGCGCACACGCCTACTTGAAATTGACCCTGAGATCGATCACAGAATCGACAATTCAGAGAGCAGCAGTCTTCAAAATAGTTTGCAAAATATCTCCGTGCACTTATGTGGGCTGTAGAGCGTTCTCAAGAAAATCTCTGCAGACGCGTGACGAGACCAAATCTAAAGTATCCACCGAACTCGTTCGGGGGATAAAATTAGTATTCTCCAAGGTAGCGATAACGTGAACATATATATGCAGGTCAATAACGTCACATAACGCAACAGAGGGTATGCGCAAAATGAGCTGGCACGTCATTTTCCCCCCGACACCTCTTTGTCACATGTCCACATGATGGGCAGAAACCCCATTTTAAAAAAAAAACTCCACAAGACGTTTAAAATCTGTTTTCTGACCCTATTAAAACAACTTTGAATTATTGAAATATTTTCAGAGTGGCACAGAGATTTGTTCTTTTTTATGTACAACCTAAATCCAAAATAGCTGGGACAAAGTGTAAATTGTGAAAGAAATCAAAATGCAATGACTTTCAAATCACACCAGCCAGTATTTTATTCACAATAAAGCGGGATTTACATTTGAACGTACGGGCGTCTACGTGCAACTTACGTGCGAAATTTGGGAAAAATGACTGCGTGCTCGACGTGGCTAGTACGTGACACGTGCGTGTTTTTTGAAGTCACCCATAAGAAACCTACTTGAGTACTAGTCTTAAAGTAGCTCACATTAAATGTACTCAAGTACAAAAAGTATCTTGTGAGTAAAATATACCTAAGTATCCAAAGTGCAAGTACACCTAGAAAGCATTTTTCATAGTACGCATATAAAGAAACAAAACAACCACACATTGTTCTCTGCTTGTTCTCTTTAATCAACTTGCAGGTGAATGAAAGATGCAGTATTCAAAAAACAAATAGGCAGCTTGTGCTTTATACTTCATCTTCTTTGAGTTTACCCGCAGTTTACAAAACCACTAGAATTGACAATAATTAACAGTAGAATGACATATTAACAATACCATGTCGAACTGTTGCTTCAGAAAACTGATTTTTCATAACTACTAATTGGAATACCATTGGCTCACTGTAGCTGAGGTGGTTGCTAGAGAGGGCAACGATTTTTTTTTCTGTTGCAGGAGAGAATTTTTTTTTTTTGAACTGCTGGATAGATACTGTGGGCAAGAGTATTGAGCAGTTTGCACATCAGGCTTAGCTGAGGAGTTTAATTCAGGCAACTCCTGAAAAACAGGGATCGGAGTGAACTCGTCCATAACATTCCAAACGTGTTTGAGCTGCTTGCTTGTCAATATTCAATAATTGATGCTGGTGTCCCATCTTGTGACAGAATATTGTAACTGCGTGCATAAATTTGCAGCTCCATGCCTGCTGGCGGGCACATCTGCTCAAAGCGCTGTTATGATACCGTGCCGAGCACCGTTGTTCCTCTCGAGCACGCCAAATCCAGATAATCCTGAAAGATTTATTACATTAACATTTCAATTTGTGACGAGTAACAAACTGGCCACTGTCAAAGTAACGAAGTAAAAGAATACTTTTTTCTCTTTTAAATATAGTAGAGTAAAATTAAAAGTCCTGGTTAAAAAAAAAAAAAAAACTCTGGTAAAGTACAAATCCTCAAAAAAAAAACTACTTATGTACTGTAACGAAGCACATGTACTTCGTCATTATACACCCCTGGTGTTGAATCGACTCCCCCAACGGGAATTCTCCTTTCGCTCCGCAATGTAAAGCCCCTCTCCTTTGATTGGCTGTGGGACGAAAGCCGGTCTCCTCTGATCGGCTGTGGAATTAGTCGATCTCAGATCAGCACCCGCCTTTGTTTCTATAGACTGAATGCGCAGATAGTTTCGCACCAAATGTCACAGTGCTGAGGGGCGCGATTTGCGACTTGTAGGAAACAGAATCTGTGACTCGTGGGGAAGATTCGAGCAGTTGTAGTTATCGATTTGTATTTGTGTTTTAAAAGAACACAAATATTTTCTTGATAAATTATTTCACATACATTGAACTTCCATTGCACAAATTCACATTCAGATTTACACATATTCAAATTTTGTCCACAACTTCACATTGCTTAATACAGGTGCACAAATATGTTTTGCACATATACTGCAACAATAGGAGTAAAAATGTGAGCATGTCACTTTTTTAATCTGTGACTTGTAAAATAGGATTTGTGCACCTGTAATTAAGAATTTGTGAATGTGTAAGTGTTGTGTTGTATCTGTGCAGAGAAAAAAAATCTACAAGTACACAACTCATAGAGTATGTGACCTCAAATTTACTGATACACATACAAATCGCTGTACACAACTACAAATCCCACTGTTACAGGCGCTCAAACCTTTTTCACCAATAATACCTTCATAGGTTGGTGCTGGAGCAAAAGCACATATTCAAAAGGAAATTTGGCTCGGGGGTTAACTGCAAGTCCAAGCGGGAATTGGGATGCGTGCGATAATATCAGCCTTCAGATCAATGCTGCATTCCCCGGTGTCGCCCCGGACGGCGAGAAGAGGTGGTATGGACTGCAACCGCAGATGCTTTGTGAATGACGCTTAGTAAAAATAATTAGGAGTCCTATATTTACGACTGACACGCCCATTTTTTTTAGGAGTTTCTCCTAAATCCGGCAGTTAGGACCTACTTTTAGCGCTAAGATTCTTTGTGAATACGGGCCCAGAAATTGGCTCCCTAGCTGTTGATCAGCACCCACTGCAGCAGGAGGAGGTCGTCTACACTCATGGCCAGCTCCATCTTGCCATCCAGCATATCGATGGGGAACTCAGTTAGCAGTTCATCAAGGTTGAGGGGTGCAGAGCTGAAGGTGTGAGGGATCGCTGTGCACTGGCGGTGAGACTTTAGCATCGTGCTGCTGCTGCAGCAGGAGGAGGTCGTCTACACTCATGGCCAGCTCCATCTTGCCATCCAGCATATCGATGGGGAACTCAGTTAGCAGTTCATCAAGGTTGAGGGGTGCAGAGCTGAAGGTGTGAGGGATCGCTGTGCACTGGCGGTGAGACTTCAGCATCGTGCTGCTGCTGGAAGTACAGAGAGGCTCGTTACAACAGCCTCACCCACACAAGCATGTCTGCCTCAGGACCAAACTACTTTACATAATGACTGCAACTGCCCATTCAGCCCAATCACGCTCCCCATTTTCCATCCAGTCGTTTCATTGCTATGCCACTTTTACCTATGCACTACAATAAGGTCCAGAGGCATTTAGACCGGGAAATTTCAATGAAGGTGTTCAAAGCAGTTCAATACAAGACTCAAGAACATCAACCTGAAGTGGACAGTCAGCAGTGTAAATGAAGAGCATTTGCATCCACAAATATATACCCTGTTAAATCGTAACAGTGTCAAAACTTATGGAACTCAGTGCAAATAGCATATATCTCTATTTCGTATGGTTGTGAAAACCCCAAAGCTTTCATTTTCAAAACGTTAAGTGGTGAGCTATGTGGGCGACAACTCTATATAAACCAAAACAGGCAGACACAGGAGTGAGACATATTCAGATAAGTGCCTGCTAACACAGGTCAAGACCACTTTCAGCAGTGCCATACAGCATCCATCGTTTTGATTTTCACTCCAACCCACGCAAATCTCATTATACAGCATTCCAGAGCCTCTTAAGCTGGTATTTAGCAGAACAAAAGGTGATGATTTGAAGCATAAATAAACCATGTCAGGGCAGCGAGTCCCTAGGAACAGGAGAGATCAGCCCTAAGCCCTAATTTTAAGGGTACTGGGGAGTCTGGGCTGCTTTGTGGGAGACTTTACCTTTGCAAAGCAGCAGGAGGGTCTTTGGCAAGAATGTGCAGTGGCTCGGTGCTGGTGGAGCTCTGCTCTGTTGTACTGGTGCTTCTGTTAATGTTCTGTAGCATCATCTCCTGGAAGGTCTTCGCCCTCTCCAACCCAACCAGAGACTCCGTCTTCCCATTCACAGCACCATTCTGCAGCAGACGGACCAAAAGTCACATTTATTCAGCCCTGATCCTGGACATCTACCATACTTCAACTCCACAAGAAAACATCTCAGTCAAGCTAGAGCATGGCTGCGTATGCCTTCTCAAAGAGATCTACAGTCCTTTCAGTTTCCACCCTAACTTTAATTTGAGGTGCCTGATTTGACTAAATAGCTGCATGAGGAGAACTCCAGCAGATGAAGTCAGATTGTCCTGAACAGACTGAAGACCCACAGGACAGTAGATCTCCAAGCACAGGGTTTGGCAGGTTTAAATCAGGCTGACCTCAGGATTGAATATAGAAATAACACACAGCTGCTGCTCACCTCTGTAGTGCTGGGAGTAGCTGGCTTCTCTTTTCTGGCACCAGTATTACGGCCACTGCCTGCTCCTGTAAATATGCACAGTCCCTATGAACAATCAACTGCAGGAAAACCTGAGCAAAAACCTAACACATGGGAATCATGTCCGAGGGCCAGAAATGCAAAGTCCCACTATGCATTTTTTCCACATAATTTCACCAATTAGATCCACCTCCTGGTTATTTAACAAATAGTGGGGAGGACTTATGCAGTCTGTGCCTGGACTTAATGCCTCTGGCTACCACACCTAACTGAAGTACATCAAGGAGCAGCTCATGAGAAACTAACCCCGAGAGGGGAAAGGGCAGAGGACACACAGAGGATGAAGGCTCACCAGTGGCCATGTTCTTGTTGATGCGCAGTATCCTCCTCTTGAACGGAGCAGAGAGAGGAGCTGGCAACTCCTCAGCCTTAACCTCCTGCACCGTGGTCTGCATTCGAGCCGCCTTCTCAACCCGGATCTCGCCGGGGTGCCTGGCAGTCTTCTTGCACGGGACCTCCCACTCCAGAGGCCCCTCTTTCCTCCCCATGAGCTCCTCCTCCTCGTTGTCTCTGGACAGCTTCATCTTTCTCTCTAGCTGGAGCCTTGTCTCCACAAGGACGGCCCCAGGAGGTGTAGCGCTCGACTTCGTGGGGCTGGGGCCCTTAGTTCCGCACCAGTCGGCCTCGTGTAATTGGGCCTGTGCCAGGGACCTGGCCGCCTTCCCCTTTCGAATCTCATCCAGAGATTTGCTTCGGATCTCAACCTGCACCTCCTGCCGTGCTGGTGCTGAGAAATCCTCAGAGGGCTCAGTCTCGCATTCCCAAAGACATTCTTGCAACTAACCACAGCCATATTGCATCAGCCTTTATCGCCAAGACAAGACCCTTTGGGTCTAACAGACACTGTGTATTATTCCATTTAATGCATGTGCAGGTGAGACTACATCATCACCAACAAAAATGTAATGCACTATGCCGTTAATTTTAGACTGTATTACCCAGTGCCAGCACACACAAATGTATACCCAGCTGCATATTGACCAAATGCTAAGACTTTTCTAGAATGCACACATCCAATCAAGTGTCTAACTTGGGTGAGGGTAAAGCGCAGGGGCTTTACAAAAGACCTTCCTTTCTCCTGATACTCGCTGAAGCCTTTGTTGCACTGCCTTGTGTAAGACATCCATCCAGAGCCCTGGTACGGCCAGGCAGCAGTCTTACCTAAATGAGGTTAGCAAGTGTTTGCATGGCTCCTCAATTCACCACCATTTCATTCTTACTACGTCACAGAGGAACAGGGTTTCGGAGTCCCCAAACAACAAACACAGAAAGTTAAACACAAACACGCAAAACTGAAGAACAGAGGGCAAGCCCCTTCTTCACCCTCTGATGGAAACCGATGGTAAAATGACTTGCAGTTAGTTAGAGGTGATGACATACAACTCTTCGTGCTAATGCAGCTCATTTGCACTACTTTTTGTGAAGAATATTTCCATAGCAACATTTTACCTTTGTTATTTTTATAAAAGAAGTAAGATATTTAATTTATTGTAGGGCTGAACTATTAATCGCAATCGCTAATACATTTCAAAAGCTGCAATAACTGGTCAAGCGTGGTTACCACAGAGGAAATATATTAGAACTGGAGAGAGCGAGGAAGTACCACCCCTATTACTTTTAATAGGAGAAGCTAGGCTAGCTACCTAAGCCCAGGAAGTACGGAATTGAACGACGCCAGCTATAAGAATGGCGTTCCATGGGTGCTTAGCTCCGGGACCATTTCATGAAATTGTCAGTCTACTTACACAGCACAAATGGCCAAGAAAGTGTGTCGGCTATGCGGATTGGCGAATGTTTTCGAGGGGAAATGACGAGCAACGCTGTTTATCCAGAAGGTGCACGCACTTTTCACTCTTTTCGTACGAAACACGTGCACGAGCTGTCATCAAGCTCTTACTGTCAGTTCTTATTTTACAGGCCCTCTTGAAAACATTGAACAGTTGCGTCAGACAAAGACAAAATAATGAAGGATTACAGAATACATTTTATTTCGTTTTCGAACTATTTGGCAAGAATAAAATGCACACTTTTCTATTGGTGGCCACAAACTTTTCCGCACTGTGAAACGCGGAAGCAGGGGCCGATTGCACAAAAGTCGGATCCTGAGATCCTGGATCTACGCCAAAGCGAGGATTGCCATATCCCATGCAGCGCGTTGCTGGCTTAATTGATTGCACAAAGCCAACAGCCGCTGGAGGAGGATAGGCTAATAAGTGAAGCCAGGTGCCGCATCCTACTGTGTGCGCGCACACGCCTACTTGAAATTGACCCTGAGATCGATCACAGAATCGACAATTCAGAGAGCAGCAGTCTTCAAAATAGTTTGCAAAATATCTCCGTGCACTTATGTGGGCTGTAGAGCGTTCTCAAGAAAATCTCTGCAGACGCGTGACGAGACCAAATCTAAAGTATCCACCGAACTCGTTCGGGGGATAAAATTAGTATTCTCCAAGGTAGCGATAACGTGAACATATATATGCAGGTCAATAACGTCACATAACGCAACAGAGGGTATGCGCAAAATGAGCTGGCACGTCATTTTCCCCCCTACACCTCTTTGTCACATGTCCATATGATGGGCAGAAACCCCATTTTAAAAAAAAAACTCCACAAGACGTTTAAAATCTGTTTTCTGACCCTATTAAAACAACTTTGAATTATTGAAATATTTTCAGAGTGGCACAGAGATTTGTTCTTTTTTATGTACAACCTAAATCCAAAATAGCTGGGACAAAGTGTAAATTGTGAAAGAAATCAAAATGCAATGACTTTCAAATCACACCAGCCAGTATTTTATTCACAATAAAGCGGGATTTACATTTGAACGTACGGGCGTCTACGTGCAACTTACGTGCGAAATTTGGGAAAAATGACTGCGTGCTCGACGTGGCTAGTACGTGACACGTGCGTGTTTTTTGAAGTCACCCATAAGAAACCTACTTGAGTACTAGTCTTAAAGTAGCTCACATTAAATGTACTCAAGTACAAAAAGTATCTTGTGAGTAAAATATACCTAAGTATCCAAAGTGCAAGTACACCTAGAAAGCATTTTTCATAGTACGCATATAAAGAAACAAAACAACCACACATTGTTCTCTGCTTGTTCTCTTTAATCAACTTGCAGGTGAATGAAAGATGCAGTATTCAAAAAACAAATAGGCAGCTTGTGCTTTATACTTCATCTTCTTTGAGTTTACCCGCAGTTTACAAAACCACTAGAATTGACAATAATTAACAGTAGAATGACATATTAACAATACCATGTCGAACTGTTGCTTCAGAAAACTGATTTTTCATAACTACTAATTGGAATACCATTGGCTCACTGTAGCTGAGGTGGTTGCTAGAGAGGGCAACGATTTTTTTTTCTGTTGCAGGAGAGAATTTTTTTTTTTTGAACTGCTGGATAGATACTGTGGGCAAGAGTATTGAGCAGTTTGCACATCAGGCTTAGCTGAGGAGTTTAATTCAGGCAACTCCTGAAAAACAGGGATCGGAGTGAACTCGTCCATAACATTCCAAACGTGTTTGAGCTGCTTGCTTGTCAATATTCAATAATTGATGCTGGTGTCCCATCTTGTGACAGAATATTGTAACTGCGTGCATAAATTTGCAGCTCCATGCCTGCTGGCGGGCACATCTGCTCAAAGCGCTGTTATGATACCGTGCCGAGCACCGTTGTTCCTCTCGAGCACGCCAAATCCAGATAATCCTGAAAGATTTATTACATTAACATTTCAATTTGTGACGAGTAACAAACTGGCCACTGTCAAAGTAACGAAGTAAAAGAATACTTTTTTCTCTTTTAAATATAGTAGAGTAAAATTAAAAGTCCTGGTTAAAAAAAAAAAAAAAACTCTGGTAAAGTACAAATCCTCAAAAAAAAAACTACTTATGTACTGTAACGAAGCACATGTACTTCGTCATTATACACCCCTGGTGTTGAATCGACTCCCCCAACGGGAATTCTCCTTTCGCTCCGCAATGTAAAGCCCCTCTCCTTTGATTGGCTGTGGGACGAAAGCCGGTCTCCTCTGATCGGCTGTGGAATTAGTCGATCTCAGATCAGCACCCGCCTTTGTTTCTATAGACTGAATGCGCAGATAGTTTCGCACCAAATGTCACAGTGCTGAGGGGCGCGATTTGCGACTTGTAGGAAACAGAATCTGTGACTCGTGGGGAAGATTCGAGCAGTTGTAGTTATCGATTTGTATTTGTGTTTTAAAAGAACACAAATATTTTCTTGATAAATTATTTCACATACATTGAACTTCCATTGCACAAATTCACATTCAGATTTACACATATTCAAATTTTGTCCACAACTTCACATTGCTTAATACAGGTGCACAAATATGTTTTGCACATATACTGCAACAATAGGAGTAAAAATGTGAGCATGTCACTTTTTTAATCTGTGACTTGTAAAATAGGATTTGTGCACCTGTAATTAAGAATTTGTGAATGTGTAAGTGTTGTGTTGTATCTGTGCAGAGAAAAAAAATCTACAAGTACACAACTCATAGAGTATGTGACCTCAAATTTACTGATACACATACAAATCGCTGTACACAACTACAAATCCCACTGTTACAGGCGCTCAAACCTTTTTCACCAATAATACCTTCATAGGTTGGTGCTGGAGCAAAAGCACATATTCAAAGGGAAATTTGGCTCGGGGGTTAACTGCAAGTCCAAGCGGGAATTGGGATGCGTGCGATAATATCAGCCTTCAGATCAATGCTGCATTCCCCGGTGTCGCCCCGGACGGCGAGAAGAGGTGGTATGGACTGCAACCGCAGATGCTTTGTGAATGACGCTTTGTAAAAATAATTAGGAGTCCTATATTTACGACTGACACGCCCATTTTTTTTAGGAGTTTCTCCTAAATCCGGCAGTTAGGACCTACTTTTAGCGCTAAGATTCTTTGTGAATACGGGCCCAGAAATTGGCCCCCTAGCTGTTGATCAGCACCCACTGCAGCAGGAGGAGGTCGTCTACACTCATGGCCAGCTCCATCTTGCCATCCAGCATATCGATGGGGAACTCAGTTAGCAGTTCATCAAGGTTGAGGGGTGCAGAGCTGAAGGTGTGAGGGATCGCTGTGCACTGGCGGTGAGACTTTAGCATCGTGCTGCTGCTGCAGCAGGAGGAGGTCGTCTACACTCATGGCCAGCTCCATCTTGCCATCCAGCATATCGATGGGGAACTCAGTTAGCAGTTCATCAAGGTTGAGGGGTGCAGAGCTGAAGGTGTGAGGGATCGCTGTGCACTGGCGGTGAGACTTCAGCATCGTGCTGCTGCTGGAAGTACAGAGAGGCTCGTTACAACAGCCTCACCCACACAAGCATGTCTGCCTCAGGACCAAACTACTTTACATAATGACTGCAACTGCCCATTCAGCCCAATCACACTCCCCATTTTCCATCCAGTCGTTTCATTGCTATGCCACTTTTACCTATGCACTACAATAAGGTCCAGAGGCATTTAGACCGGGAAATTTCAATGAAGGTGTTCAAAGCAGTTCAATACAAGACTCAAGAACATCAACCTGAAGTGGACAGTCAGCAGTGTAAATGAAGAGCATTTGCATCCACAAATATATACCCTGTTAAATCGTAACAGTGTCAAAACTTATGGAACTCAGTGCAAATAGCATATATCTCTATTTCGTATGGTTGTGAAAACCCCAAAGCTTTCATTTTCAAAACGTTAAGTGGTGAGCTATGTGGGCGACAACTCTATATAAACCAAAACAGGCAGACACAGGAGTGAGACATATTCAGATAAGTGCCTGCTAACACAGGTCAAGACCACTTTCAGCAGTGCCATACAGCATCCATCGTTTTGATTTTCACTCCAACCCACGCAAATCTCATTATACAGCATTCCAGAGCCTCTTAAGCTGGTATTTAGCAGAACAAAAGGTGATGATTTGAAGCATAAATAAACCATGTCAGGGCAGCGAGTCCCTAGGAACAGGAGAGATCAGCCCTAAGCCCTAATTTTAAGGGTACTGGGGAGTCTGGGCTGCTTTGTGGGAGACTTTACCTTTGCAAAGCAGCAGGAGGGTCTTTGGCAAGAATGTGCAGTGGCTCGGTGCTGGTGGAGCTCTGCTCTGTTGTACTGGTGCTTCTGTTAATGTTCTGTAGCATCATCTCCTGGAAGGTCTTCGCCCTCTCCAACCCAACCAGAGACTCCGTCTTCCCATTCACAGCACCATTCTGCAGCAGACGGACCAAAAGTCACATTTATTCAGCCCTGATCCTGGACATCTACCATACTTCAACTCCACAAGAAAACATCTCAGTCAAGCTAGAGCATGGCTGCGTATGCCTTCTCAAAGAGATCTACAGTCCTTTCAGTTTCCACCCTAACTTTAATTTGAGGTGCCTGATTTGACTAAATAGCTGCATGAGGAGAACTCCAGCAGATGAAGTCAGATTGTCCTGAACAGACTGAAGACCCACAGGACAGTAGATCTCCAAGCACAGGGTTTGGCAGGTTTAAATCAGGCTGACCTCAGGATTGAATATAGAAATAACACACAGCTGCTGCTCACCTCTGTAGTGCTGGGAGTAGCTGGCTTCTCTTTTCTGGCACCAGTATTACGGCCACTGCCTGCTCCTGTAAATATGCACAGTCCCTATGAACAATCAACTGCAGGAAAACCTGAGCAAAAACCTAACACATGGGAATCATGTCCGAGGGCCAGAAATGCAAAGTCCCACTATGCATTTTTTCCACATAATTTCACCAATTAGATCCACCTCCTGGTTATTTAACAAATAGTGGGGAGGACTTATGCAGTCTGTGCCTGGACTTAATGCCTCTGGCTACCACACCTAACTGAAGTACATCAAGGAGCAGCTCATGAGAAACTAACCCCGAGAGGGGAAAGGGCAGAGGACACACAGAGGATGAAGGCTCACCAGTGGCCATGTTCTTGTTGATGCGCAGTATCCTCCTCTTGAACGGAGCAGAGAGAGGAGCTGGCAACTCCTCAGCCTTCACCTCCTGCACCGTGGTCTGCATTCGAGCCGCCTTCTCAACCCGGATCTCGCCGGGGTGCCTGGCAGTCTTCTTGCACGGGACCTCCCACTCCAGAGGCCCCTCTTTCCTCCCCATGAGCTCCTCCTCCTCGTTGTCTCTGGACAGCTTCATCTTTCTCTCTAGCTGGAGCCTTGTCTCCACAAGGACGGCCCCAGGAGGTGTAGCGCTCGACTTCGTGGGGCTGGGGCCCTTAGTTCCGCACCAGTCGGCCTCGTGTAATTGGGCCTGTGCCAGGGACCTGGCCGCCTTCCCCTTTCGAATCTCATCCAGAGATTTGCTTCGGATCTCAACCTGCACCTCCTGCCGTGCTGGTGCTGAGAAATCCTCAGAGGGCTCAGTCTCGCATTCCCAAAGACATTCTTGCAACTAACCACAGCCATATTGCATCAGCCTTTATCGCCAAGACAAGACCCTTTGGGTCTAACAGACACTGTGTATTATTCCATTTAATGCATGTGCAGGTGAGACTACATCATCACCAACAAAAATGTAATGCACTATGCCGTTAATTTTAGACTGTATTACCCAGTGCCAGCACACACAAATGTATACCCAGCTGCATATTGACCAAATGCTAAGACTTTTCTAGAATGCACACATCCAATCAAGTGTCTAACTTGGGTGAGGGTAAAGCGCAGGGGCTTTACAAAAGACCTTCCTTTCTCCTGATACTCGCTGAAGCCTTTGTTGCACTGCCTTGTGTAAGACATCCATCCAGAGCCCTGGTACGGCCAGGCAGCAGTCTTACCTAAATGAGGTTAGCAAGTGTTTGCATGGCTCCTCAATTCACCACCATTTCATTCTTACTACGTCACAGAGGAACAGGGTTTCGGAGTCCCCAAACAACAAACACAGAAAGTTAAACACAAACACGCAAAACTGAAGAACAGAGGGCAAGCCCCTTCTTCACCCTCTGATGGAAACCGATGGTAAAATGACTTGCAGTTAGTTAGAGGTGATGACATACAACTCTTCGTGCTAATGCTGCTCATTTGCACTACTTTTTGTGAAGAATATTTCCATAGCAACATTTTACCTTTGTTATTTTTATAAAAGAAGTAAGATATTTAATTTATTGTAGGGCTGAACTATTAATCGCAATCGCTAATACATTTCAAAAGCTGCAATAACTGGTCAAGCGTGGTTACCACAGAGGAAATATATTAGAACTGGAGAGAGCGAGGAAGTACCACCCCTATTACTTTTAATAGGAGAAGCTAGGCTAGCTACCTAAGCCCAGGAAGTACGGAATTGAACGACGCCAGCTATAAGAATGGCGTTCCATGGGTGCTTAGCTCCGGGACCATTTCATGAAATTGTCAGTCTACTTACACAGCACAAATGGCCAAGAAAGTGTGTCGGCTATGCGGATTGGCGAATGTTTTCGAGGGGAAATGACGAGCAACGCTGTTTATCCAGAAGGTGCACGCACTTTTCACTCTTTTCGTACGAAACACGTGCACGAGCTGTCATCAAGCTCTTACTGTCAGTTCTTATTTTACAGGCCCTCTTGAAAACATTGAACAGTTGCGTCAGACAAAGACAAAATAATGAAGGATTACAGAATACATTTTATTTCGTTTTCGAACTATTTGGCAAGAATAAAATGCACACTTTTCTATTGGTGGCCACAAACTTTTCCGCACTGTGAAACGCGGAAGCAGGGGCCGATTGCACAAAAGTCGGATCCTGAGATCCTGGATCTACGCCAAAGCGAGGATTGCCATATCCCATGCAGCGCGTTGCTGGCTTAATTGATTGCACAAAGCCAACAGCCGCTGGAGGAGGATAGGCTAATAAGTGAAGCCAGGTGCCGCATCCTACTGTGTGCGCGCACACGCCTACTTGAAATTGACCCTGAGATCGATCACAGAATCGACAATTCAGAGAGCAGCAGTCTTCAAAATAGTTTGCAAAATATCTCCGTGCACTTATGTGGGCTGTAGAGCGTTCTCAAGAAAATCTCTGCAGACGCGTGACGAGACCAAATCTAAAGTATCCACCGAACTCCATCGGGGGATAAAATTAGTATTCTCCAAGGTAGCGATAACGTGAACATATATATGCAGGTCAATAACGTCACATAACGCAACAGAGGGTATGCGCAAAATGAGCTGGCACGTCATTTTCCCCCCGACACCTCTTTGTCACATGTCCACATGATGGGCAGAAACCCCATTTTAAAAAAAAAACTCCACAAGACGTTTAAAATCTGTTTTCTGACCCTATTAAAACAACTTTGAATTATTGAAATATTTTCAGAGTGGCACAGAGATTTGTTCTTTTTTATGTACAACCTAAATCCAAAATAGCTGGGACAAAGTGTAAATTGTGAAAGAAATCAAAATGCAATGACTTTCAAATCACACCAGCCAGTATTTTATTCACAATAAAGCGGGATTTACATTTGAACGTACGGGCGTCTACGTGCAACTTACGTGCGAAATTTGGGAAAAATGACTGCGTGCTCGACGTGGCGAGTACGTGACACGTGCGTGTTTTTTGAAGTCACCCATAAGAAACCTACTTGAGTACTAGTCTTAAAGTAGCTCACATTAAATGTACTCAAGTACAAAAAGTATCTTGTGAGTAAAATATACCTAAGTATCCAAAGTGCAAGTACACCTAGAAAGCATTTTTCATAGTACGCATATAAAGAAACAAAACAACCACACATTGTTCTCTGCTTGTTCTCTTTAATCAACTTGCAGGTGAATGAAAGATGCAGTATTCAAAAAACAAATAGGCAGCTTGTGCTTTATACTTCATCTTCTTTGAGTTTACCCGCAGTTTACAAAACCACTAGAATTGACAATAATTAACAGTAGAATGACATATTAACAATACCATGTCGAACTGTTGCTTCAGAAAACTGATTTTTCATAACTACTAATTGGAATACCATTGGCTCACTGTAGCTGAGGTGGTTGCTAGAGAGGGCAACGATTTTTTTTTCTGTTGCAGGAGAGAATTTTTTTTTTTTGAACTGCTGGATAGATACTGTGGGCAAGAGTATTGAGCAGTTTGCACATCAGGCTTAGCTGAGGAGTTTAATTCAGGCAACTCCTGAAAAACAGGGATCGGAGTGAACTCGTCCATAACATTCCAAACGTGTTTGAGCTGCTTGCTTGTCAATATTCAATAATTGATGCTGGTGTCCCATCTTGTGACAGAATATTGTAACTGCGTGCATAAATTTGCAGCTCCATGCCTGCTGGCGGGCACATCTGCTCAAAGCGCTGTTATGATACCGTGCCGAGCACCGTTGTTCCTCTCGAGCACGCCAAATCCAGATAATCCTGAAAGATTTATTACATTAACATTTCAATTTGTGACGAGTAACAAACTGGCCACTGTCAAAGTAACGAAGTAAAAGAATACTTTTTTCTCTTTTAAATATAGTAGAGTAAAATTAAAAGTCCTGGTTAAAAAAAAAAAAAAAACTCTGGTAAAGTACAAATCCTCAAAAAAAAAACTACTTATGTACTGTAACGAAGCACATGTACTTCGTCATTATACACCCCTGGTGTTGAATCGACTCCCCCAACGGGAATTCTCCTTTCGCTCCGCAATGTAAAGCCCCTCTCCTTTGATTGGCTGTGGGACGAAAGCCGGTCTCCTCTGATCGGCTGTGGAATTAGTCGATCTCAGATCAGCACCCGCCTTTGTTTCTATAGACTGAATGCGCAGATAGTTTCGCACCAAATGTCACAGTGCTGAGGGGCGCGATTTGCGACTTGTAGGAAACAGAATCTGTGGCTTGTAGGAAACAGAATCTGTGACTCGTGGGGAAGATTCGAGCAGTTGTAGTTATCGATTTGTATTTGTGTTTTAAAAGAACACAAATATTTTCTTGATAAATTATTTCACATACATTGAACTTCCATTGCACAAATTCACATTCAGATTTACTGTGAGGTTTTACGAAATGAGCCAAGAGCGAGAACCAGATGAATGCGAAATGGAGGCTTTATTTCTGAAGGGGGAAACCCCCCAACAGAGCTGGCAACAGTACAATGTCCACAATCCACAAACAGAATCCAAGGGGCAAAGTCCAAAACTGTAACCAGGGCACCAATAACAAAACTCAAGGTCAGGCAAAAATGGTTCGGTACACAGGCGAGGGTTTGGTGGAGATACAAACTCATAAGCCGTAAACAGTCCGAATCCAAATACCAGGGCAGCAAAGACAATAGACGTGGTCGGGCAAAAATAGGTCAAAACTCACAAGGCAATCAGATTCAAAAGGGCAAACCAAAAAACGAGTGTCGGGCAATCCAGTCAGAAAGAAAATATCACGATGAGCAAGGCGAGGAACGTAGCACAAGACAAAGGAGTAAAGACGATCTGACAAGGAACTAAAAGTGCAGACACCTTATATACACATCCGGGTTAAGCACATGACTAGGGTAAACAGGTGTAATCAATGACATGGGAGTGACACATGAGGAAAACTAATTACATGAATTTGGCGAATGCCGAAACGCAGACAAGGATAACGAGACATTCCTATGAACGAATAAACGGCTCCGGTTAAGGAGTACTAAAGTGTACAGTCTAAAGAAAAGGGAAAGCCTGAGATATAAATGGAAACTGCAGTAGAGATAATTAGTGATAGGCAAAGAGGGCGGAGATACAGATTGGGCGAATGCTGAGAGATCGTTAGTCTATTAGTATGTGCAGCTATACAATCCCGAGTGCAAGTTAGTCAGTTAGTATGAATATACAATGTTAATCGGGGTTAGTAATTATCGAAAACAATAAACTGTTAGTAGGGTTAGTAGATAGCATAAAGAGAGAGGAAGGAAGAAAACGAGATATGAAGAAAGATTGAAATCCCAGAAACCAGGAAATCACCCGAATGAGTGGCACGTCAGACAAGGGACCGTGGGCAAAGACCTACACAAGACAAGACAGGGTAAACGAAGTGCAGGACTAGAAATCACAACAAGACTATGAACGAATGGCAAGGCTATGAAACATGGCAAGACTAAGAAACATGGCAAGACTATAAATAATAACAAAACAAGAAAAATAATAAAACATGAAATCAAACAACCAAAACACAATACATAATCCTAGGGATGGTCAGAGGCAGGCAGTGGTCACTAAAACACAAAAGGCATACATGGCAAGCCAGGCACAGAACTTAAACATGGGCTAGACCAAAGCATGGCAGAGATGCAGAATCACAACATTTACACATATTCAAATTTTGTCCACAACTTCACATTGCTTAATACAGGTGCACAAATATGTTTTGCACATATACTGCAACAATAGGAGTAAAAATGTGAGCATGTCACTTTTTTAATCTGTGACTTGTAAAATAGGATTTGTGCACCTGTAATTAAGAATTTGTGAATGTGTAAGTGTTTTGTTGTATCTGTGCAGAGAAAAAAAATCTACAAGTACACAACTCATAGAGTATGTGACCTCAAATTTACTGATACACATACAAATCGCTGTACACAACTACAAATCCCACTGTTACAGGCGCTCAAACCTTTTTCACCAATAATACCTTCATAGGTTGGTGCTGGAGCAAAAGCACATATTCAAAGGGAAATTTGGCTCGGGGGTTAACTGCAAGTCCAAGCGGGAATTGGGATGCGTGCGATAATATCAGCCTTCAGATCAATGCTGCATTCCCCGGTGTCGCCCCGGACGGCGAGAAGAGGTGGTATGGACTGCAACCGCAGATGCTTTGTGAATGACGCTTAGTAAAAATAATTAGGAGTCCTATATTTACGACTGACACGCCCATTTTTTTTAGGAGTTTCTCCTAAATCCGGCAGTTAGGACCTACTTTTAGCGCTAAGATTCTTTGTGAATACGGGCCCAGAAATTGGCCCCCTAGCTGTTGATCAGCACCCACTGCAGCAGGAGGAGGTCGTCTACACTCATGGCCAGCTCCATCTTGCCATCCAGCATATCGATGGGGAACTCAGTTAGCAGTTCATCAAGGTTGAGGGGTGCAGAGCTGAAGGTGTGAGGGATCGCTGTGCACTGGCGGTGAGACTTTAGCATCGTGCTGCTGCTGCAGCAGGAGGAGGTCGTCTACACTCATGGCCAGCTCCATCTTGCCATCCAGCATATCGATGGGGAACTCAGTTAGCAGTTCATCAAGGTTGAGGGGTGCAGAGCTGAAGGTGTGAGGGATCGCTGTGCACTGGCGGTGAGACTTCAGCATCGTGCTGCTGCTGGAAGTACAGAGAGGCTCGTTACAACAGCCTCACCCACACAAGCATGTCTGCCTCAGGACCAAACTACTTTACATAATGACTGCAACTGCCCATTCAGCCCAATCACGCTCCCCATTTTCCATCCAGTCGTTTCATTGCTATGCCACTTTTACCTATGCACTACAATAAGGTCCAGAGGCATTTAGACTGGGAAATTTCAATGAAGGTGTTCAAAGCAGTTCAATACAAGACTCAAGAACATCAACCTGAAGTGGACAGTCAGCAGTGTAAATGAAGAGCATTTGCATCCACAAATATATACCCTGTTAAATCGTAACAGTGTCAAAACTTATGGAACTCAGTGCAAATAGCATATATCTCTATTTCGTATGGTTGTGAAAACCCCAAAGCTTTCATTTTCAAAACGTTAAGTGGTGAGCTATGTGGGCGACAACTCTATATAAACCAAAACAGGCAGACACAGGAGTGAGACATATTCAGATAAGTGCCTGCTAACACAGGTCAAGACCACTTTCAGCAGTGCCATACAGCATCCATCGTTTTGATTTTCACTCCAACCCACGCAAATCTCATTATACAGCATTCCAGAGCCTCTTAAGCTGGTATTTAGCAGAACAAAAGGTGATGATTTGAAGCATAAATAAACCATGTCAGGGCAGCGAGTCCCTAGGAACAGGAGAGATCAGCCCTAAGCCCTAATTTTAAGGGTACTGGGGAGTCTGGGCTGCTTTGTGGGAGACTTTACCTTTGCAAAGCAGCAGGAGGGTCTTTGGCAAGAATGTGCAGTGGCTCGGTGCTGGTGGAGCTCTGCTCTGTTGTACTGGTGCTTCTGTTAATGTTCTGTAGCATCATCTCCTGGAAGGTCTTCGCCCTCTCCAACCCAACCAGAGACTCCGTCTTCCCATTCACAGCACCATTCTGCAGCAGACGGACCAAAAGTCACATTTATTCAGCCCTGATCCTGGACATCTACCATACTTCAACTCCACAAGAAAACATCTCAGTCAAGCTAGAGCATGGCTGCGTATGCCTTCTCAAAGAGATCTACAGTCCTTTCAGTTTCCACCCTAACTTTAATTTGAGGTGCCTGATTTGACTAAATAGCTGCATGAGGAGAACTCCAGCAGATGAAGTCAGATTGTCCTGAACAGACTGAAGACCCACAGGACAGTAGATCTCCAAGCACAGGGTTTGGCAGGTTTAAATCAGGCTGACCTCAGGATTGAATATAGAAATAACACACAGCTGCTGCTCACCTCTGTAGTGCTGGGAGTAGCTGGCTTCTCTTTTCTGGCACCAGTATTACGGCCACTGCCTGCTCCTGTAAATATGCACAGTCCCTATGAACAATCAACTGCAGGAAAACCTGAGCAAAAACCTAACACATGGGAATCATGTCCGAGGGCCAGAAATGCAAAGTCCCACTATGCATTTTTTCCACATAATTTCACCAATTATATCCACCTCCTGGTTATTTAACAAATAGTGGGGAGGACTTATGCAGTCTGTGCCTGGACTTAATGCCTCTGGCTACCACACCTAACTGAAGTACATCAAGGAGCAGCTCATGAGAAACTAACCCCGAGAGGGGAAAGGGCAGAGGACACACAGAGGATGAAGGCTCACCAGTGGCCATGTTCTTGTTGATGCGCAGTATCCTCCACTTGAACGGAGCAGAGAGAGGAGCTGGCAACTCCTCAGCCTTCACCTCCTGCACCGTGGTCTGCATTCGAGCCGCCTTCTCAACCCGGATCTCGCCGGGGTGCCTGGCAGTCTTCTTGCACGGGACCTCCCACTCCAGAGGCCCCTCTTTCCTCCCCATGAGCTCCTCCTCCTCGTTGTCTCTGGACAGCTTCATCTTTCTCTCTAGCTGGAGCCTTGTCTCCACAAGGACGGCCCCAGGAGGTGTAGCGCTCGACTTCGTGGGGCTGGGGCCCTTAGTTCCGCACCAGTCGGCCTCGTGTAATTGGGCCTGTGCCAGGGACCTGGCCGCCTTCCCCTTTCGAATCTCATCCAGAGATTTGCTTCGGATCTCAACCTGCACCTCCTGCCGTGCTGGTGCTGAGAAATCCTCAGAGGGCTCAGTCTCGCATTCCCAAAGACATTCTTGCAACTAACCACAGCCATATTGCATCAGCCTTTATCGCCAAGACAAGACCCTTTGGGTCTAACAGACACTGTGTATTATTCCATTTAATGCATGTGCAGGTGAGACTACATCATCACCAACAAAAATGTAATGCACTATGCCGTTAATTTTAGACTGTATTACCCAGTGCCAGCACACACAAATGTATACCCAGCTGCATATTGACCAAATGCTAAGACTTTTCTAGAATGCACACATCCAATCAAGTGTCTAACTTGGGTGAGGGTAAAGCGCAGGGGCTTTACAAAAGACCTTCCTTTCTCCTGATACTCGCTGAAGCCTTTGTTGCACTGCCTTGCGTAAGACATCCATCCAGAGCCCTGGTACGGCCAGGCAGCAGTCTTACCTAAATGAGGTTAGCAAGTGTTTGCATGGCTCCTCAATTCACCACCATTTCATTCTTACTACGTCACAGAGGAACAGGGTTTCGGAGTCCCCAAACAACAAACACAGAAAGTTAAACACAAACACGCAAAACTGAAGAACAGAGGGCAAGCCCCTTCTTCACCCTCTGATGGAAACCGATGGTAAAATGACTTGCAGTTAGTTAGAGGTGATGACATACAACTCTTCGTGCTAATGCTGCTCATTTGCACTACTTTTTGTGAAGAATATTTCCATAGCAACATTTTACCTTTGTTATTTTTATAAAAGAAGTAAGATATTTAATTTATTGTAGGGCTGAACTATTAATCGCAATCGCTAATACATTTCAAAAGCTGCAATAACTGGTCAAGCGTGGTTACCACAGAGGAAATATATTAGAACTGGAGAGAGCGAGGAAGTACCACCCCTATTACTTTTAATAGGAGAAGCTAGGCTAGCTACCTAAGCCCAGGAAGTACGGAATTGAACGACGCCAGCTATAAGAATGGCGTTCCATGGGTGCTTAGCTCCGGGACCATTTCATGAAATTGTCAGTCTACTTACACAGCACAAATGGCCAAGAAAGTGTGTCGGCTATGCGGATTGGCGAATGTTTTCGAGGGGAAATGACGAGCAACGCTGTTTATCCAGAAGGTGCACGCACTTTTCACTCTTTTCGTACGAAACACGTGCACGAGCTGTCATCAAGCTCTTACTGTCAGTTCTTATTTTACAGGCCCTCTTGAAAACATTGAACAGTTGCGTCAGACAAAGACAAAATAATGAAGGATTACAGAATACATTTTATTTCGTTTTCGAACTATTTGGCAAGAATAAAATGCACACTTTTCTATTGGTGGCCACAAACTTTTCCGCACTGTGAAACGCGGAAGCAGGGGCCGATTGCACAAAAGTCGGATCCTGAGATCCTGGATCTACGCCAAAGCGAGGATTGCCATATCCCATGCAGCGCGTTGCTGGCTTAATTGATTGCACAAAGCCAACAGCCGCTGGAGGAGGATAGGCTAATAAGTGAAGCCAGGTGCCGCATCCTACTGTGTGCGCGCACACGCCTACTTAAAATTGACCCTGAGATCGATCACAGAATCGACAATTCAGAGAGCAGCAGTCTTCAAAATAGTTTGCAAAATATCTCCGTGCACTTATGTGGGCTGTAGAGCGTTCTCAAGAAAATCTCTGCAGACGCGTGACGAGACCAAATCTAAAGTATCCACCGAACTCGTTCGGGGGATAAAATTAGTATTCTCCAAGGTAGCGATAACGTGAACATATATATGCAGGTCAATAACGTCACATAATGCAACAGAGGGTATGCGCAAAATGAGCTGGCACGTCATTTTCCCCCCGACACCTCTTTGTCACATGTCCACATGATGGGCAGAAACCCCATTTAAAAAAAAAAACTCCACAAGACGTTTAAAATCTGTTTTCTGACCCTATTAAAACAACTTTGAATTATTGAAATATTTTCAGAGTGGCACAGAGATTTGTTCTTTTTTATGTACAACCTAAATCCAAAATAGCTGGGACAAAGTGTAAATTGTGAAAGAAATCAAAATGCAATGACTTTCAAATCACACCAGCCAGTATTTTATTCACAATAAAGCGGGATTTACATTTGAACGTACGGGCGTCTACGTGCAACTTACGTGCGAAATTTGGGAAAAATGACTGCGTGCTCGACGTGGCGAGTACGTGACACGTGCGTGTTTTTTGAAGTCACCCATAAGAAACCTACTTGAGTACTAGTCTTAAAGTAGCTCACATTAAATGTACTCAAGTACAAAAAGTATCTTGTGAGTAAAATGTACCTAAGTATCCAAAGTGCAAGTACACCTAGAAAGCATTTTTCATAGTACGCATATAAAGAAACAAAACAACCACACATTGTTCTCTTCTTGTTCTCTTTAATCAACTTGCAGGTGAATGAAAGATGCAGTATTCAAAAAACAAATAGGCAGCTTGTGCTTTATACTTCATCTTCTTTGAGTTTACCCGCAGTTTACAAAACCACTAGAATTGACAATAATTAACAGTAGAATGACATATTAACAATACCATGTCGAACTGTTGCTTCAGAAAACTGATTTTTCATAACTACTAATTGGAATACCATTGGCTCACTGTAGCTGAGGTGGTTGCTAGAGAGGGCAACGATTTTTTTTTCTGTTGCAGGAGAGAATTTTTTTTTTTTGAACTGCTGGATAGATACTGTGGGCAAGAGTATTGAGCAGTTTGCACATCAGGCTTAGCTGAGGAGTTTAATTCAGGCAACTCCTGAAAAACAGGGATCGGAGTGAACTCGTCCATAACATTCCAAACGTGTTTGAGCTGCTTGCTTGTCAATATTCAATAATTGATGCTGGTGTCCCATCTTGTGACAGAATATTGTAACTGCGTGCATAAATTTGCAGCTCCATGTCTGCTGGCGGGCACATCTGCTCAAAGCGCTGTTATGATACCGTGCCGAGCACCGTTGTTCCTCTCGAGCACGCCAAATCCAGATAATCCTGAAAGATTTATTACATTAACATTTCAATTTGTGACGAGTAACAAACTGGCCACTGTCAAAGTAACGAAGTAAAAGAATACTTTTTTCTCTTTTAAATATAGTAGAGTAAAATTAAAAGTCCTGGTTAAAAAAAAAAAAAAACTCTGGTAAAGTACAAATCCTCAAAAAAAAAAAACTACTTATGTACTGTAACGAAGCACATGTACTTCGTCATTATACACCCCTGGTGTTGAATCGACTCCCCCAACGGGAATTCTCCTTTCGCTCCGCAATGTAAAGCCCCTCTCCTTTGATTGGCTGTGGGACGAAAGCCGGTCTCCTCTGATCGGCTGTGGAATTAGTCGATCTCAGATCAGCACCCGCCTTTGTTTCTATAGACTGAATGCGCAGATAGTTTCGCACCAAATGTCACAGTGCTGAGGGGCGCGATTTGCGACTTGTAGGAAACAGAATCTGTGGCTTGTAGGAAACAGAATCTGTGACTCGTGGGGAAGATTCGAGCAGTTGTAGTTATCGATTTGTATTTGTGTTTTAAAAGAACACAAATATTTTCTTGATAAATTATTTCACATACATTGAACTTCCATTGCACAAATTCACATTCAGATTTACACATATTCAAATTTTGTCCACAACTTCACATTGCTTAATACAGGTGCACAAATATGTTTTGCACATATACTGCAACAATAGGAGTAAAAATGTGAGCATGTCACTTTTTTAATCTGTGACTTGTAAAATAGGATTTGTGCACCTGTAATTAAGAATTTGTGAATGTGTAAGTGTTGTGTTGTATCTGTGCAGAGAAAAAAAATCTACAAGTACACAACTCATAGAGTATGTGACCTCAAATTTACTGATACACATACAAATCGCTGTACACAACTACAAATCCCACTGTTACAGGCGCTCAAACCTTTTTCACCAATAATACCTTCATAGGTTGGTGCTGGAGCAAAAGCACATATTCAAAGGGAAATTTGGCTCGGGGGTTAACTGCAAGTCCAAGCGGGAATTGGGATGCGTGCGATAATATCAGCCTTCAGATCAATGCTGCATTCCCCGGTGTCGCCCCGGACGGCGAGAAGAGGTGGTATGGACTGCAACCGCAGATGCTTTGTGAATGACGCTTAGTAAAAATAATTAGGAGTCCTATATTTACGACTGACACGCCCATTTTTTTTAGGAGTTTCTCCTAAATCCGGCAGTTAGGACCTACTTTTAGCGCTAAGATTCTTTGTGAATACGGGCCCAGGAATTGGCCCCCTAGCTGTTGATCAGCACCCACTGCAGCAGGAGGAGGTCGTCTACACTCATGGCCAGCTCCATCTTGCCATCCAGCATATCGATGGGGAACTCAGTTACCAGTTCATCAAGGTTGAGGGGTGCAGAGCTGAAGGTGTGAGGGATCGCTGTGCACTGGCGGTGAGACTTTAGCATCGTGCTGCTGCTGCAGCAGGAGGAGGTCGTCTACACTCATGGCCAGCTCCATCTTGCCATCCAGCATATCGATGGGGAACTCAGTTAGCAGTTCATCAAGGTTGAGGGGTGCAGAGCTGAAGGTGTGAGGGATCGCTGTGCACTGGCGGTGAGACTTCAGCATCGTGCTGCTGCTGTAGTACAGAGAGGCTCGTTACAACAGCCTCACCCACACAAGCATGTCTGCCTCAGGACCAAACTACTTTACATAATGACTGCAACTGCCCATTCAGCCCAATCACGCTCCCCATTTTCCATCCAGTCGTTTCATTGCTATGCCACTTTTACCTATGCACTACAATAAGGTCCAGAGGCATTTAGACAGGGAAATTTCAATGAAGGTGTTCAAAGCAGTTCAATACAAGACTCAAGAACATCAACCTGAAGTGGACAGTCAGCAGTGTAAATGAAGAGCATTTGCATCCACAAATATATACCCTGTTAAATCGTAACAGTGTCAAAACTTATGGAACTCAGTGCAAATAGCATATATCTCTATTTCGTATGGTTGTGAAAACCCCAAAGCTTTCATTTTCAAAACGTTAAGTGGTGAGCTATGTGGGCGACAACTCTATATAAACCAAAACAGGCAGACACAGGAGTGAGACATATTCAGATAAGTGCCTGCTAACACAGGTCAAGACCACTTTCAGCAGTGCCATACAGCATCCATCGTTTTGATTTTCACTCCAACCCACGCAAATCTCATTATACAGCATTCCAGAGCCTCTTAAGCTGGTATTTAGCAGAACAAAAGGTGATGATTTGAAGCATAAATAAACCATGTCAGGGCAGCGAGTCCCTAGGAACAGGAGAGATCAGCCCTAAGCCCTAATTTTAAGGGTACTGGGGAGTCTGGGCTGCTTTGTGGGAGACTTTACCTTTGCAAAGCAGCAGGAGGGTCTTTGGCAAGAATGTGCAGTGGCTCGGTGCTGGTGGAGCTCTGCTCTGTTGTACTGGTGCTTCTGTTAATGTTCTGTAGCATCATCTCCTGGAAGGTCTTCGCCCTCTCCAACCCAACCAGAGACTCCGTCTTCCCATTCACAGCACCATTCTGCAGCAGACGGACCAAAAGTCACATTTATTCAGCCCTGATCCTGGACATCTACCATACTTCAACTCCACAAGAAAACATCTCAGTCAAGCTCGAGCATGGCTGCGTATGCCTTCTCAAAGAGATCTACAGTCCTTTCAGTTTCCACCCTAACTTTAATTTGAGGTGCCTGATTTGACTAAATAGCTGCATGAGGAGAACTCCAGCAGATGAAGTCAGATTGTCCTGAACAGACTGAAGACCCACAGGACAGTAGATCTCCAAGCACAGGGTTTGGCAGGTTTAAATCAGGCTGACCTCAGGATTGAATATAGAAATAACACACAGCTGCTGCTCACCTCTGTAGTGCTGGGAGTAGCTGGCTTCTCTTTTCTGGCACCAGTATTACGGCCACTGCCTGCTCCTGTAAATATGCACAGTCCCTATGAACAATCAACTGCAGGAAAACCTGAGCAAAAACCTAACACATGGGAATCATGTCCGAGGGCCAGAAATGCAAAGTCCCACTATGCATTTTTTCCACATAATTTCACCAATTAGATCCACCTCCTGGTTATTTAACAAATAGTGGGGAGGACTTATGCAGTCTGTGCCTGGACTTAATGCCTCTGGCTACCACACCTAACTGAAGTACATCAAGGAGCAGCTCATGAGAAACTAACCCCGAGAGGGGAAAGGGCAGAGGACACACAGAGGATGAAGGCTCACCAGTGGCCATGTTCTTGTTGATGCGCAGTATCCTCCTCTTGAACGGAGCAGAGAGAGGAGCTGGCAACTCCTCAGCCTTCACCTCCTGCACCGTGGTCTGCATTCGAGCCGCCTTCTCAACCCGGATCTCGCCGGGGTGCCTGGCAGTCTTCTTGCACGGGACCTCCCACTCCAGAGGCCCCTCTTTCCTCCCCATGAGCTCCTCCTCCTCGTTGTCTCTGGACAGCTTCATCTTTCTCTCTAGCTGGAGCCTTGTCTCCACAAGGACGGCCCCAGGAGGTGTAGCGCTCGACTTCGTGGGGCTGGGGCCCTTAGTTCCGCACCAGTCGGCCTCGTGTAATTGGGCCTGTGCCAGGGACCTGGCCGCCTTCCCCTTTCGAATCTCATCCAGAGATTTGCTTCGGATCTCAACCTGCACCTCCTGCCGTGCTGGTGCTGAGAAATCCTCAGAGGGCTCAGTCTCGCATTCCCAAAGACATTCTTGCAACTAACCACAGCCATATTGCATCAGCGTTTATCGCCAAGACAAGACCCTTTGGGTCTAACAGACACTGTGTATTATTCCATTTAATGCATGTGCAGGTGAGACTACATCATCACCAACAAAAATGTAATGCACTATGCCGTTAATTTTAGACTGTATTACCCAGTGCCAGCACACACAAATGTATACCCAGCTGCATATTGACCAAATGCTAAGACTTTTCTAGAATGCACACATCCAATCAAGTGTCTAACTTGGGTGAGGGTAAAGCGCAGGGGCTTTACAAAAGACCTTCCTTTCTCCTGATACTCGCTGAAGCCTTTGTTGCACTGCCTTGCGTAAGACATCCATCCAGAGCCCTGGTACGGCCAGGCAGCAGTCTTACCTAAATGAGGTTAGCAAGTGTTTGCATGGCTCCTCAATTCACCACCATTTCATTCTTACTACGTCACAGAGGAACAGGGTTTCGGAGTCCCCAAACAACAAACACAGAAAGTTAAACACAAACACGCAAAACTGAAGAACAGAGGGCAAGCCCCTTCTTCACCCTCTGATGGAAACCGATGGTAAAATGACTTGCAGTTAGTTAGAGGTGATGACATACAACTCTTCGTGCTAATGCTGCTCATTTGCACTACTTTTTGTGAAGAATATTTCCATAGCAACATTTTACCTTTGTTATTTTTATAAAAGAAGTAAGATATTTAATTTATTGTAGGGCTGAACTATTAATCGCAATCGCTAATACATTTCAAAAGCTGCAATAACTGGTCAAGCGTGGTTACCACAGAGGAAATATATTAGAACTGGAGAGAGCGAGGAAGTACCACCCCTATTACTTTTAATAGGAGAAGCTAGGCTAGCTACCTAAGCCCAGGAAGTACGGAATTGAACGACGCCAGCTATAAGAATGGCGTTCCATGGGTGCTTAGCTCCGGGACCATTTCATGAAATTGTCAGTCTACTTACACAGCACAAATGGCCAAGAAAGTGTGTCGGCTATGCGGATTGGCGAATGTTTTCGAGGGGAAATGACGAGCAACGCTGTTTATCCAGAAGGTGCACGCACTTTTCACTCTTTTCGTACGAAACACGTGCACGAGCTGTCATCAAGCTCTTACTGTCAGTTCTTATTTTACAGGCCCTCTTGAAAACATTGAACAGTTGCGTCAGACAAAGACAAAATAATGAAGGATTACAGAATACATTTTATTTCGTTTTCGAACTATTTGGCAAGAATAAAATGCACACTTTTCTATTGGTGGCCACAAACTTTTCCGCACTGTGAAACGCGGAAGCAGGGGCCGATTGCACAAAAGTCGGATCCTGAGATCCTGGATCTACGCCAAAGCGAGGATTGCCATATCCCATGCAGCGCGTTGCTGGCTTAATTGATTGCACAAAGCCAACAGCCGCTGGAGGAGGATAGGCTAATAAGTGAAGCCAGGTGCCGCATCCTACTGTGTGCGCGCACACGCCTACTTAAAATTGACCCTGAGATCGATCACAGAATCGACAATTCAGAGAGCAGCAGTCTTCAAAATAGTTTGCAAAATATCTCCGTGCACTTATGTGGGCTGTAGAGCGTTCTCAAGAAAATCTCTGCAGACGCGTGACGAGACCAAATCTAAAGTATCCACCGAACTCGTTCGGGGGATAAAATTAGTATTCTCCAAGGTAGCGATAACGTGAACATATATATGCAGGTCAATAACGTCACATAACGCAACAGAGGGTATGCGCAAAATGAGCTGGCACGTCATTTTCCCCCCGACACCTCTTTGTCACATGTCCACATGATGGGCAGAAACCCCATTTAAAAAAAAAAACTCCACAAGACGTTTAAAATCTGTTTTCTGACCCTATTAAAACAACTTTGAATTATTGAAATATTTTCAGAGTGGCACAGAGATTTGTTCTTTTTTATGTACAACCTAAATCCAAAATAGCTGGGACAAAGTGTAAATTGTGAAAGAAATCAAAATGCAATGACTTTCAAATCACACCAGCCAGTATTTTATTCACAATAAAGCGGGATTTACATTTGAACGTACGGGCGTCTACGTGCAACTTACGTGCGAAATTTGGGAAAAATGACTGCGTGCTCGACGTGGCGAGTACGTGACACGTGCGTGTTTTTTGAAGTCACCCATAAGAAACCTACTTGAGTACTAGTCTTAAAGTAGCTCACATTAAATGTACTCAAGTACAAAAAGTATCTTGTGAGTAAAATGTACCTAAGTATCCAAAGTGCAAGTACACCTAGAAAGCATTTTTCATAGTACGCATATAAAGAAACAAAACAACCACACATTGTTCTCTTCTTGTTCTCTTTAATCAACTTGCAGGTGAATGAAAGATGCAGTATTCAAAAAACAAATAGGCAGCTTGTGCTTTATACTTCATCTTCTTTGAGTTTACCCGCAGTTTACAAAACCACTAGAATTGACAATAATTAACAGTAGAATGACATATTAACAATACCATGTCGAACTGTTGCTTCAGAAAACTGATTTTTCATAACTACTAATTGGAATACCATTGGCTCACTGTAGCTGAGGTGGTTGCTAGAGAGGGCAACGATTTTTTTTTCTGTTGCAGGAGAGAATTTTTTTTTTTTGAACTGCTGGATAGATACTGTGGGCAAGAGTATTGAGCAGTTTGCACATCAGGCTTAGCTGAGGAGTTTAATTCAGGCAACTCCTGAAAAACAGGGATCGGAGTGAACTCGTCCATAACATTCCAAACGTGTTTGAGCTGCTTGCTTGTCAATATTCAATAATTGATGCTGGTGTCCCATCTTGTGACAGAATATTGTAACTGCGTGCATAAATTTGCAGCTCCATGTCTGCTGGCGGGCACATCTGCTCAAAGCGCTGTTATGATACCGTGCCGAGCACCGTTGTTCCTCTCGAGCACGCCAAATCCAGATAATCCTGAAAGATTTATTACATTAACATTTCAATTTGTGACGAGTAACAAACTGGCCACTGTCAAAGTAACGAAGTAAAAGAATACTTTTTTCTCTTTTAAATATAGTAGAGTAAAATTAAAAGTCCTGGTTAAAAAAAAAAAAAAACTCTGGTAAAGTACAAATCCTCAAAAAAAAAAAACTACTTATGTACTGTAACGAAGCACATGTACTTCGTCATTATACACCCCTGGTGTTGAATCGACTCCCCCAACGGGAATTCTCCTTTCGCTCCGCAATGTAAAGCCCCTCTCCTTTGATTGGCTGTGGGACGAAAGCCGGTCTCCTCTGATCGGCTGTGGAATTAGTCGATCTCAGATCAGCACCCGCCTTTGTTTCTATAGACTGAATGCGCAGATAGTTTCGCACCAAATGTCACAGTGCTGAGGGGCGCGATTTGCGACTTGTAGGAAACAGAATCTGTGGCTTGTAGGAAACAGAATCTGTGACTCGTGGGGAAGATTCGAGCAGTTGTAGTTATCGATTTGTATTTGTGTTTTAAAAGAACACAAATATTTTCTTGATAAATTATTTCACATACATTGAACTTCCATTGCACAAATTCACATTCAGATTTACACATATTCAAATTTTGTCCACAACTTCACATTGCTTAATACAGGTGCACAAATATGTTTTGCACATATACTGCAACAATAGGAGTAAAAATGTGAGCATGTCAGTTTTTTAATCTGTGACTTGTAAAATAGGATTTGTGCACCTGTAATTAAGAATTTGTGAATGTGTAAGTGTTGTGTTGTATCTGTGCAGAGAAAAAAAATCTACAAGTACACAACTCATAGAGTATGTGACCTCAAATTTACTGATACACATACAAATCGCTGTACACAACTACAAATCCCACTGTTACAGGCGCTCAAACCTTTTTCACCAATAATACCTTCATAGGTTGGTGCTGGAGCAAAAGCACATATTCAAAGGGAAATTTGGCTCGGGGGTTAACTGCAAGTCCAAGCGGGAATTGGGATGCGTGCGATAATATCAGCCTTCAGATCAATGCTGCATTCCCCGGTGTCGCCCCGGACGGCGAGAAGAGGTGGTATGGACTGCAACCGCAGATGCTTTGTGAATGACGCTTAGTAAAAATAATTAGGAGTCCTATATTTACGACTGACACGCCCATTTTTTTTAGGAGTTTCTCCTAAATCCGGCAGTTAGGACCTACTTTTAGCGCTAAGATTCTTTGTGAATACGGGCCCAGAAATTGGCCCCCTAGCTGTTGATCAGCACCCACTGCAGCAGGAGGAGGTCGTCTACACTCATGGCCAGCTCCATCTTGCCATCCAGCATATCGATGGGGAACTCAGTTAGCAGTTCATCAAGGTTGAGGGGTGCAGAGCTGAAGGTGTGAGGGATCGCTGTGCACTGGCGGTGAGACTTTAGCATCGTGCTGCTGCTGCAGCAGGAGGAGGTCGTCTACACTCATGGCCAGCTCCATCTTGCCATCCAGCATATCGATGGGGAACTCAGTTAGCAGTTCATCAAGGTTGAGGGGTGCAGAGCTGAAGGTGTGAGGGATCGCTGTGCACTGGCGGTGAGACTTCAGCATCGTGCTGCTGCTGGAAGTACAGAGAGGCTCGTTACAACAGCCTCACCCACACAAGCATGTCTGCCTCAGGACCAAACTACTTTACATAATGACTGCAACTGCCCATTCAGCCCAATCACGCTCCCCATTTTCCATCCAGTCGTTTCATTGCTATGCCACTTTTACCTATGCACTACAATAAGGTCCAGAGGCATTTAGACAGGGAAATTTCAATGAAGGTGTTCAAAGCAGTTCAATACAAGACTCAAGAACATCAACCTGAAGTGGACAGTCAGCAGTGTAAATGAAGAGCATTTGCATCCACAAATATATACCCTGTTAAATCGTAACAGTGTCAAAACTTATGGAACTCAGTGCAAATAGCATATATCTCTATTTCGTATGGTTGTGAAAACCCCAAAGCTTTCATTTTCAAAACGTTAAGTGGTGAGCTATGTGGGCGACAACTCTATATAAACCAAAACAGGCAGACACAGGAGTGAGACATATTCAGATAAGTGCCTGCTAACACAGGTCAAGACCACTTTCAGCAGTGCCATACAGCATCCATCGTTTTGATTTTCACTCCAACCCACGCAAATCTCATTATACAGCATTCCAGAGCCTCTTAAGCTGGTATTTAGCAGAACAAAAGGTGATGATTTGAAGCATAAATAAACCATGTCAGGGCAGCGAGTCCCTAGGAACAGGAGAGATCAGCCCTAAGCCCTAATTTTAAGGGTACTGGGGAGTCTGGGCTGCTTTGTGGGAGACTTTACCTTTGCAAAGCAGCAGGAGGGTCTTTGGCAAGAATGTGCAGTGGCTCGGTGCTGGTGGAGCTCTGCTCTGTTGTACTGGTGCTTCTGTTAATGTTCTGTAGCATCATCTCCTGAAAGGTCTTCGCCCTCTCCAACCCAACCAGAGACTCCGTCTTCCCATTCACAGCACCATTCTGCAGCAGACGGACCAAAAGTCACATTTATTCAGCCCTGATCCTGGACATCTACCATACTTCAACTCCACAAGAAAACATCTCAGTCAAGCTAGAGCATGGCTGCGTATGCCTTCTCAAAGAGATCTACAGTCCTTTCAGTTTCCACCCTAACTTTAATTTGAGGTGCCTGATTTGACTAAATAGCTGCATGAGGAGAACTCCAGCAGATGAAGTCAGATTGTCCTGAACAGACTGAAGACCCACAGGACAGTAGATCTCCAAGCACAGGGTTTGGCAGGTTTAAATCAGGCTGACCTCAGGATTGAATATAGAAATAACACACAGCTGCTGCTCACCTCTGTAGTGCTGGGAGTAGCTGGCTTCTCTTTTCTGGCACCAGTATTACGGCCACTGCCTGCTCCTGTAAATATGCACAGTCCCTATGAACAATCAACTGCAGGAAAACCTGAGCAAAAACCTAACACATGGGAATCATGTCCGAGGGCCAGAAATGCAAAGTCCCACTATGCATTTTTTCCACATAATTTCACCAATTAGATCCACCTCCTGGTTATTTAACAAATAGTGGGGAGGACTTATGCAGTCTGTGCCTGGACTTAATGCCTCTGGCTACCACACCTAACTGAAGTACATCAAGGAGCAGCTCATGAGAAACTAACCCCGAGAGGGGAAAGGGCAGAGGACACACAGAGGATGAAGGCTCACCAGTGGCCATGTTCTTGTTGATGCGCAGTATCCTCCTCTTGAACGGAGCAGAGAGAGGAGCTGGCAACTCCTCAGCCTTCACCTCCTGCACCGTGGTCTGCATTCGAGCCGCCTTCTCAACCCGGATCTCGCCGGGGTGCCTGGCAGTCTTCTTGCACGGGACCTCCCACTCCAGAGGCCCCTCTTTCCTCCCCATGAGCTCCTCCTCCTCGTTGTCTCTGGACAGCTTCATCTTTCTCTCTAGCTGGAGCCTTGTCTCCACAAGGACGGCCCCAGGAGGTGTAGCGCTCGACTTTGTGGGGCTGGGGCCCTTAGTTCCGCACCAGTCGGCCTCGTGTAATTGGGCCTGTGCCAGGGACCTGGCCGCCTTCCCCTTTCGAATCTCATCCAGAGATTTGCTTCGGATCTCAACCTGCACCTCCTGCCGTGCTGGTGCTGAGAAATCCTCAGAGGGCTCAGTCTCGCATTCCCAAAGACATTCTTGCAACTAACCACAGCCATATTGCATCAGCCTTTATCGCCAAGACAAGACCCTTTGGGTCTAACAGACACTGTGTATTATTCCATTTAATGCATGTGCAGGTGAGACTACATCATCACCAACAAAAATGTAATGCACTATGCCGTTAATTTTAGACTGTATTACCCAGTGCCAGCACACACAAATGTATACCCAGCTGCATATTGACCAAATGCTAAGACTTTTCTAGAATGCACACATCCAATCAAGTGTCTAACTTGGGTGAGGGTAAAGCGCAGGGGCTTTACAAAAGACCTTCCTTTCTCCTGATACTCGCTGAAGCCTTTGTTGCACTGCCTTGTGTAAGACATCCATCCAGAGCCCTGGTACGGCCAGGCAGCAGTCTTACCTAAATGAGGTTAGCAAGTGTTTGCATGGCTCCTCAATTCACCACCATTTCATTCTTACTACGTCACAGAGGAACAGGGTTTCGGAGTCCCCAAACAACAAACACAGAAAGTTAAACACAAACACGCAAAACTGAAGAACAGAGGGCAAGCCCCTTCTTCACCCTCTGATGGAAACCGATGGTAAAATGACTTGCAGTTAGTTAGAGGTGATGACATACAACTCTTCGTGCTAATGCTGCTCATTTGCACTACTTTTTGTGAAGAATATTTCCATAGCAACATTTTACCTTTGTTATTTTTATAAAAGAAGTAAGATATTTAATTTATTGTAGGGCTGAACTATTAATCGCAATCGCTAATACATTTCAAAAGCTGCAATAACTGGTCAAGCGTGGTTACCACAGAGGAAATATATTAGAACTGGAGAGAGCGAGGAAGTACCACCCCTATTACTTTTAATAGGAGAAGCTAGGCTAGCTACCTAAGCCCAGGAAGTACGGAATTGAACGACGCCAGCTATAAGAATGGCGTTCCATGGGTGCTTAGCTCCGGGACCATTTCATGAAATTGTCAGTCTACTTACACAGCACAAATGGCCAAGAAAGTGTGTCGGCTATGCGGATTGGCGAATGTTTTCGAGGGGAAATGACGAGCAACGCTGTTTATCCAGAAGGTGCACGCACTTTTCACTCTTTTCGTACGAAACACGTGCACGAGCTGTCATCAAGCTCTTACTGTCAGTTCTTATTTTACAGGCCCTCTTGAAAACATTGAACAGTTGCGTCAGACAAAGACAAAATAATGAAGGATTACAGAATACATTTTATTTCGTTTTCGAACTATTTGGCAAGAATAAAATGCACACTTTTCTATTGGTGGCCACAAACTTTTCCGCACTGTGAAACGCGGAAGCAGGGGCCGATTGCACAAAAGTCGGATCCTGAGATCCTCGATCTACGCCAAAGCGAGGATTGCCATATCCCATGCAGCGCGTTGCTGGCTTAATTGATTGCACAAAGCCAACAGCCGCTGGAGGAGGATAGGCTAATAAGTGAAGCCAGGTGCCGCATCCTACTGTGTGCGCGCACACGCCTACTTAAAATTGACCCTGAGATCGATCACAGAATCGACAATTCAGAGAGCAGCAGTCTTCAAAATAGTTTGCAAAATATCTCCGTGCACTTATGTGGGCTGTAGAGCGTTCTCAAGAAAATCTCTGCAGACGCGTGACGAGACCAAATCTAAAGTATCCACCGAACTCGTTCGGAGGATAAAATTAGTATTCTCCAAGGTAGCGATAACGTGAACATATATATGCAGGTCAATAACGTCACATAACGCAACAGAGGGTATGCGCAAAATGAGCTGGCACGTCATTTTCCCCCCGACACCTCTTTGTCACATGTCCACATGATGGGCAGAAACCCCATTTAAAAAAAAAAACTCCACAAGACGTTTAAAATCTGTTTTCTGACCCTATTAAAACAACTTTGAATTATTGAAATATTTTCAGAGTGGCACAGAGATTTGTTCTTTTTTATGTACAACCTAAATCCAAAATAGCTGGGACAAAGTGTAAATTGTGAAAGAAATCAAAATGCAATGACTTTCAAATCACACCAGCCAGTATTTTATTCACAATAAAGCGGGATTTACATTTGAACGTACGGGCGTCTACGTGCAACTTACGTGCGAAATTTGGGAAAAATGACTGCGTGCTCGACGTGGCGAGTACGTGACACGTGCGTGTTTTTTGAAGTCACCCATAAGAAACCTACTTGAGTACTAGTCTTAAAGTAGCTCACATTAAATGTACTCAAGTACAAAAAGTATCTTGTGAGTAAAATGTACCTAAGTATCCAAAGTGCAAGTACACCTAGAAAGCATTTTTCATAGTACGCATATAAAGAAACAAAACAACCACACATTGTTCTCTTCTTGTTCTCTTTAATCAACTTGCAGGTGAATGAAAGATGCAGTATTCAAAAAACAAATAGGCAGCTTGTGCTTTATACTTCATCTTCTTTGAGTTTACCCGCAGTTTACAAAACCACTAGAATTGACAATAATTAACAGTAGAATGACATATTAACAATACCATGTCGAACTGTTGCTTCAGAAAACTGATTTTTCATAACTACTAATTGGAATACCATTGGCTCACTGTAGCTGAGGTGGTTGCTAGAGAGGGCAACGATTTTTTTTTCTGTTGCAGGAGAGAATTTTTTTTTTTGAACTGCTGGATAGATACTGTGGGCAAGAGTATTGAGCAGTTTGCACATCAGGCTTAGCTGAGGAGTTTAATTCAGGCAACTCCTGAAAAACAGGGATCGGAGTGAACTCGTCCATAACATTCCAAACGTGTTTGAGCTGCTTGCTTGTCAATATTCAATAATTGATGCTGGTGTCCCATCTTGTGACAGAATATTGTAACTGCGTGCATAAATTTGCAGCTCCATGTCTGCTGGCGGGCACATCTGCTCAAAGCGCTGTTATGATACCGTGCCGAGCACCGTTGTTCCTCTCGAGCACGCCAAATCCAGATAATCCTGAAAGATTTATTACATTAACATTTCAATTTGTGACGAGTAACAAACTGGCCACTGTCAAAGTAACGAAGTAAAAGAATACTTTTTTCTCTTTTAAATATAGTAGAGTAAAATTAAAAGTCCTGGTTAAAAAAAAAAAAAACTCTGGTAAAGTACAAATCCTCAAAAAAAAAAACTACTTATGTACTGTAACGAAGCACATGTACTTCGTCATTATACACCCCTGGTGTTGAATCGACTCCCCCAACGGGAATTCTCCTTTCGCTCCGCAATGTAAAGCCCCTCTCCTTTGATTGGCTGTGGGACGAAAGCCGGTCTCCTCTGATCGGCTGTGGAATTAGTCGATCTCAGATCAGCACCCGCCTTTGTTTCTATAGACTGAATGCGCAGATAGTTTCGCACCAAATGTCACAGTGCTGAGGGGCGCGATTTGCGACTTGTAGGAAACAGAATCTGTGGCTTGTAGGAAACAGAATCTGTGACTCGTGGGGAAGATTCGAGCAGTTGTAGTTATCGATTTGTATTTGTGTTTTAAAAGAACACAAATATTTTCTTGATAAATTATTTCACATACATTGAACTTCCATTGCACAAATTCACATTCAGATTTACACATATTCAAATTTTGTCCACAACTTCACATTGCTTAATACAGGTGCACAAATATGTTTTGCACATATACTGCAACAATAGGAGTAAAAATGTGAGCATGTCAGTTTTTTAATCTGTGACTTGTAAAATAGGATTTGTGCACCTGTAATTAAGAATTTGTGAATGTGTAAGTGTTGTGTTGTATCTGTGCAGAGAAAAAAAATCTACAAGTACACAACTCATAGAGTATGTGACCTCAAATTTACTGATACACATACAAATCGCTGTACACAACTACAAATCCCACTGTTACAGGCGCTCAAACCTTTTTCACCAATAATACCTTCATAGGTTGGTGCTGGAGCAAAAGCACATATTCAAAGGGAAATTTGGCTCGGGGGTTAACTGCAAGTCCAAGCGGGAATTGGGATGCGTGCGATAATATCAGCCTTCAGATCAATGCTGCATTCCCCGGTGTCGCCCCGGACGGCGAGAAGAGGTGATATGGACTGCAACCGCAGATGCTTTGTGAATGACGCTTTGTAAAAATAATTAGGAGTCCTATATTTACGACTGACACGCCCATTTTTTTTAGGAGTTTCTCCTAAATCCGGCAGTTAGGACCTACTTTTAGCGCTAAGATTCTTTGTGAATACGGGCCCAGAAATTGGCCCCCTAGCTGTTGATCAGCACCCACTGCAGCAGGAGGAGGTCGTCTACACTCATGGCCAGCTCCATCTTGCCATCCAGCATATCGATGGGGAACTCAGTTAGCAGTTCATCAAGGTTGAGGGGTGCAGAGCTGAAGGTGTGAGGGATCGCTGTGCACTGGCGGTGAGACTTTAGCATCGTGCTGCTGCTGCAGCAGGAGGAGGTCGTCTACACTCATGGCCAGCTCCATCTTGCCATCCAGCATATCGATGGGGAACTCAGTTAGCAGTTCATCAAGGTTGAGGGGTGCAGAGCTGAAGGTGTGAGGGATCGCTGTGCACTGGCGGTGAGACTTCAGCATCGTGCTGCTGCTGGAAGTACAGAGAGGCTCGTTACAACAGCCTCACCCACACAAGCATGTCTGCCTCAGGACCAAACTACTTTACATAATGACTGCAACTGCCCATTCAGCCCAATCACGCTCCCCATTTTCCATCCAGTCGTTTCATTGCTATGCCACTTTTACCTATGCACTACAATAAGGTCCAGAGGCATTTAGACCGGGAAATTTCAATGAAGGTGTTCAAAGCAGTTCAATACAAGACTCAAGAACATCAACCTGAAGTGGACAGTCAGCAGTGTAAATGAAGAGCATTTGCATCCACAAATATATACCCTGTTAAATCGTAACAGTGTCAAAACTTATGGAACTCAGTGCAAATAGCATATATCTCTATTTCGTATGGTTGTGAAAACCCCAAAGCTTTCATTTTCAAAACGTTAAGTGGTGAGCTATGTGGGCGACAACTCTATATAAACCAAAACAGGCAGACACAGGAGTGAGACATATTCAGATAAGTGCCTGCTAACACAGGTCAAGACCACTTTCAGCAGTGCCATACAGCATCCATCGTTTTGATTTTCACTCCAACCCACGCAAATCTCATTATACAGCATTCCAGAGCCTCTTAAGCTGGTATTTAGCAGAACAAAAGGTGATGATTTGAAGCATAAATAAACCATGTCAGGGCAGCGAGTCCCTAGGAACAGGAGAGATCAGCCCTAAGCCCTAATTTTAAGGGTACTGGGGAGTCTGGGCTGCTTTGTGGGAGACTTTACCTTTGCAAAGCAGCAGGAGGGTCTTTGGCAAGAATGTGCAGTGGCTCGGTGCTGGTGGAGCTCTGCTCTGTTGTACTGGTGCTTCTGTTAATGTTCTGTAGCATCATCTCCTGGAAGGTCTTCGCCCTCTCCAACCCAACCAGAGACTCCGTCTTCCCATTCACAGCACCATTCTGCAGCAGACGGACCAAAAGTCACATTTATTCAGCCCTGATCCTGGACATCTACCATACTTCAACTCCACAAGAAAACATCTCAGTCAAGCTAGAGCATGGCTGCGTATGCCTTCTCAAAGAGATCTACAGTCCTTTCAGTTTCCACCCTAACTTTAATTTGAGGTGCCTGATTTGACTAAATAGCTGCATGAGGAGAACTCCAGCAGATGAAGTCAGATTGTCCTGAACAGACTGAAGACCCACAGGACAGTAGATCTCCAAGCACAGGGTTTGGCAGGTTTAAATCAGGCTGACCTCAGGATTGAATATAGAAATAACACACAGCTGCTGCTCACCTCTGTAGTGCTGGGAGTAGCTGGCTTCTCTTTTCTGGCACCAGTATTACGGCCACTGCCTGCTCCTGTAAATATGCACAGTCCCTATGAACAATCAACTGCAGGAAAACCTGAGCAAAAACCTAACACATGGGAATCATGTCCGAGGGCCAGAAATGCAAAGTCCCACTATGCATTTTTTCCACATAATTTCACCAATTAGATCCACCTCCTGGTTATTTAACAAATAGTGGGGAGGACTTATGCAGTCTGTGCCTGGACTTAATGCCTCTGGCTACCACACCTAACTGAAGTACATCAAGGAGCAGCTCATGAGAAACTAACCCCGAGAGGGGAAAGGGCAGAGGACACACAGAGGATGAAGGCTCACCAGTGGCCATGTTCTTGTTGATGCGCAGTATCCTCCTCTTGAACGGAGCAGAGAGAGGAGCTGGCAACTCCTCAGCCTTCACCTCCTGCACCGTGGTCTGCATTCGAGCCGCCTTCTCAACCCGGATCTCGCCGGGGTGCCTGGCAGTCTTCTTGCACGGGACCTCCCACTCCAGAGGCCCCTCTTTCCTCCCCATGAGCTCCTCCTCCTCGTTGTCTCTGGACAGCTTCATCTTTCTCTCTAGCTGGAGCCTTGTCTCCACAAGGACGGCCCCAGGAGGTGTAGCGCTCGACTTCGTGGGGCTGGGGCCCTTAGTTCCGCACCAGTCGGCCTCGTGTAATTGGGCCTGTGCCAGGGACCTGGCCGCCTTCCCCTTTCGAATCTCATCCAGAGATTTGCTTCGGATCTCAACCTGCACCTCCTGCCGTGCTGGTGCTGAGAAATCCTCAGAGGGCTCAGTCTCGCATTCCCAAAGACATTCTTGCAACTAACCACAGCCATATTGCATCAGCCTTTATCGCCAAGACAAGACCCTTTGGGTCTAACAGACACTGTGTATTATTCCATTTAATGCATGTGCAGGTGAGACTACATCATCACCAACAAAAATGTAATGCACTATGCCGTTAATTTTAGACTGTATTACCCAGTGCCAGCACACACAAATGTATACCCAGCTGCATATTGACCAAATGCTAAGACTTTTCTAGAATGCACACATCCAATCAAGTGTCTAACTTGGGTGAGGGTAAAGCGCAGGGGCTTTACAAAAGACCTTCCTTTCTCCTGATACTCGCTGAAGCCTTTGTTGCACTGCCTTGTGTAAGACATCCATCCAGAGCCCTGGTACGGCCAGGCAGCAGTCTTACCTAAATGAGGTTAGCAAGTGTTTGCATGGCTCCTCAATTCACCACCATTTCATTCTTACTACGTCACAGAGGAACAGGGTTTCGGAGTCCCCAAACAACAAACACAGAAAGTTAAACACAAACACGCAAAACTGAAGAACAGAGGGCAAGCCCCTTCTTCACCCTCTGATGGAAACCGATGGTAAAATGACTTGCAGTTAGTTAGAGGTGATGACATACAACTCTTCGTGCTAATGCTGCTCATTTGCACTACTTTTTGTGAAGAATATTTCCATAGCAACATTTTACCTTTGTTATTTTTATAAAAGAAGTAAGATATTTAATTTATTGTAGGGCTGAACTATTAATCGCAATCGCTAATACATTTCAAAAGCTGCAATAACTGGTCAAGCGTGGTTACCACAGAGGAAATATATTAGAACTGGAGAGAGCGAGGAAGTACCACCCCTATTACTTTTAATAGGAGAAGCTAGGCTAGCTACCTAAGCCCAGGAAGTACGGAATTGAACGACGCCAGCTATAAGAATGGCGTTCCATGGGTGCTTAGCTCCGGGACCATTTCATGAAATTGTCAGTCTACTTACACAGCACAAATGGCCAAGAAAGTGTGTCGGCTATGCGGATTGGCGAATGTTTTCGAGGGGAAATGACGAGCAACGCTGTTTATCCAGAAGGTGCACGCACTTTTCACTCTTTTCGTACGAAACACGTGCACGAGCTGTCATCAAGCTCTTACTGTCAGTTCTTATTTTACAGGCCCTCTTGAAAACATTGAACAGTTGCGTCAGACAAAGACAAAATAATGAAGGATTACAGAATACATTTTATTTCGTTTTCGAACTATTTGGCAAGAATAAAATGCACACTTTTCTATTGGTGGCCACAAACTTTTCCGCACTGTGAAACGCGGAAGCAGGGGCCGATTGCACAAAAGTCGGATCCTGAGATCCTGGATCTACGCCAAAGCGAGGATTGCCATATCCCATGCAGCGCGTTGCTGGCTTAATTGATTGCACAAAGCCAACAGCCGCTGGAGGAGGATAGGCTAATAAGTGAAGCCAGGTGCCGCATCCTACTGTGTGCGCGCACACGCCTACTTGAAATTGACCCTGAGATCGATCACAGAATCGACAATTCAGAGAGCAGCAGTCTTCAAAATAGTTTGCAAAATATCTCCGTGCACTTATGTGGGCTGTAGAGCGTTCTCAAGAAAATCTCTGCAGACGCGTGACGAGACCAAATCTAAAGTATCCACCGAACTCCATCGGGGGATAAAATTAGTATTCTCCAAGGTAGCGATAACGTGAACATATATATGCAGGTCAATAACGTCACATAACGCAACAGAGGGTATGCGCAAAATGAGCTGGCACGTCATTTTCCCCCCGACACCTCTTTGTCACATGTCCACATGATGGGCAGAAACCCCATTTTAAAAAAAAAACTCCACAAGACGTTTAAAATCTGTTTTCTGACCCTATTAAAACAACTTTGAATTATTGAAATATTTTCAGAGTGGCACAGAGATTTGTTCTTTTTTATGTACAACCTAAATCCAAAATAGCTGGGACAAAGTGTAAATTGTGAAAGAAATCAAAATGCAATGACTTTCAAATCACACCAGCCAGTATTTTATTCACAATAAAGCGGGATTTACATTTGAACGTACGGGCGTCTACGTGCAACTTACGTGCGAAATTTGGGAAAAATGACTGCGTGCTCGACGTGGCGAGTACGTGACACGTGCGTGTTTTTTGAAGTCACCCATAAGAAACCTACTTGAGTACTAGTCTTAAAGTAGCTCACATTAAATGTACTCAAGTACAAAAAGTATCTTGTGAGTAAAATATACCTAAGTATCCAAAGTGCAAGTACACCTAGAAAGCATTTTTCATAGTACGCATATAAAGAAACAAAACAACCACACATTGTTCTCTGCTTGTTCTCTTTAATCAACTTGCAGGTGAATGAAAGATGCAGTATTCAAAAAACAAATAGGCAGCTTGTGCTTTATACTTCATCTTCTTTGAGTTTACCCGCAGTTTACAAAACCACTAGAATTGACAATAATTAACAGTAGAATGACATATTAACAATACCATGTCGAACTGTTGCTTCAGAAAACTGATTTTTCATAACTACTAATTGGAATACCATTGGCTCACTGTAGCTGAGGTGGTTGCTAGAGAGGGCAACGATTTTTTTTTCTGTTGCAGGAGAGAATTTTTTTTTTTTGAACTGCTGGATAGATACTGTGGGCAAGAGTATTGAGCAGTTTGCACATCAGGCTTAGCTGAGGAGTTTAATTCAGGCAACTCCTGAAAAACAGGGATCGGAGTGAACTCGTCCATAACATTCCAAACGTGTTTGAGCTGCTTGCTTGTCAATATTCAATAATTGATGCTGGTGTCCCATCTTGTGACAGAATATTGTAACTGCGTGCATAAATTTGCAGCTCCATGCCTGCTGGCGGGCACATCTGCTCAAAGCGCTGTTATGATACCGTGCCGAGCACCGTTGTTCCTCTCGAGCACGCCAAATCCAGATAATCCTGAAAGATTTATTACATTAACATTTCAATTTGTGACGAGTAACAAACTGGCCACTGTCAAAGTAACGAAGTAAAAGAATACTTTTTTCTCTTTTAAATATAGTAGAGTAAAATTAAAAGTCCTGGTTAAAAAAAAAAAAAAAACTCTGGTAAAGTACAAATCCTCAAAAAAAAAACTACTTATGTACTGTAACGAAGCACATGTACTTCGTCATTATACACCCCTGGTGTTGAATCGACTCCCCCAACGGGAATTCTCCTTTCGCTCCGCAATGTAAAGCCCCTCTCCTTTGATTGGCTGTGGGACGAAAGCCGGTCTCCTCTGATCGGCTGTGGAATTAGTCGATCTCAGATCAGCACCCGCCTTTGTTTCTATAGACTGAATGCGCAGATAGTTTCGCACCAAATGTCACAGTGCTGAGGGGCGCGATTTGCGACTTGTAGGAAACAGAATCTGTGGCTTGTAGGAAACAGAATCTGTGACTCGTGGGGAAGATTCGAGCAGTTGTAGTTATCGATTTGTATTTGTGTTTTAAAAGAACACAAATATTTTCTTGATAAATTATTTCACATACATTGAACTTCCATTGCACAAATTCACATTCAGATTTACTGTGAGGTTTTACGAAATGAGCCAAGAGCGAGAACCAGATGAATGCGAAATGGAGGCTTTATTTCTGAAGGGGGAAACCCCCCAACAGAGCTGGCAACAGTACAATGTCCACAATCCACAAACAGAATCCAAGGGGCAAAGTCCAAAACTGTAACCAGGGCACCAATAACAAAACTCAAGGTCAGGCAAAAATGGTTCGGTACACAGGCGAGGGTTTGGTGGAGATACAAACTCATAAGCCGTAAACAGTCCGAATCCAAATACCAGGGCAGCAAAGACAATAGACGTGGTCGGGCAAAAATAGGTCAAAACTCACAAGGCAATCAGATTCAAAAGGGCAAACCAAAAAACGAGTGTCGGGCAATCCAGTCAGAAAGAAAATATCACGATGAGCAAGGCGAGGAACGTAGCACAAGACAAAGGAGTAAAGACGATCTGACAAGGAACTAAAAGTGCAGACACCTTATATACACATCCGGGTTAAGCACATGACTAGGGTAAACAGGTGTAATCAATGACATGGGAGTGACACATGAGGAAAACTAATTACATGAATTTGGCGAATGCCGAAACGCAGACAAGGATAACGAGACATTCCTATGAACGAATAAACGGCTCCGGTTAAGGAGTACTAAAGTGTACAGTCTAAAGAAAAGGGAAAGCCTGAGATATAAATGGAAACTGCAGTAGAGATAATTAGTGATAGGCAAAGAGGGCGGAGATACAGATTGGGCGAATGCTGAGAGATCGTTAGTCTATTAGTATGTGCAGCTATACAATCCCGAGTGCAAGTTAGTCAGTTAGTATGAATATACAATGTTAATCGGGGTTAGTAATTATCGAAAACAATAAACTGTTAGTAGGGTTAGTAGATAGCATAAAGAGAGAGGAAGGAAGAAAACGAGATATGAAGAAAGATTGAAATCCCAGAAACCAGGAAATCACCCGAATGAGTGGCACGTCAGACAAGGGACCGTGGGCAAAGACCTACACAAGACAAGACAGGGTAAACGAAGTGCAGGACTAGAAATCACAACAAGACTATGAACGAATGGCAAGGCTATGAAACATGGCAAGACTAAGAAACATGGCAAGACTATAAATAATAACAAAACAAGAAAAATAATAAAACATGAAATCAAACAACCAAAACACAATACATAATCCTAGGGATGGTCAGAGGCAGGCAGTGGTCACTAAAACACAAAAGGCATACATGGCAAGCCAGGCACAGAACTTAAACATGGGCTAGACCAAAGCATGGCAGAGATGCAGAATCACAACAGAACCCCCCCCCCAACGAACGCCTCCTGGCGTTCAATTCGAAGAACGTGATGCGGAGTGATAGTCTCTTATTAAAGTCTTATCCAGTATGTGTCGGGCAGGAACCCAACTGCGGTGTTCCGGTCCGTAACCCTCCCAGTCGACGAGGTACTGTAGACCTCTGCCTCGTCGACGAGAGTCCAGGAGGGCACGGACCGTGTAGACTTCGCCTCCGTCGATGATCCGGGCGGGTGGAGGGGGATCAGGTCCAGAGGACAGGTGGTGGGTTACAGCAGGTTTTAGCTGGGACACATGGAAAGTGGGGTGTATGCGTCGCATGGACAGGGGGAGACGGAGGCGAACGGCAGTGGGACTTAGGACCCTTTCAATGGTGAAAGGGCCCAGGAACTTGGGGAAAAGCTTACCCCCGTTACCTCTGAGGGGAATGTCCCTTGAAGAAAGCCAAACCCGTTGCCCAGGTCGGTACGTGGGAGCAGATGTGCGTCTCCTGTCGGCCTGCTCCTTCATCCTGGAGACTGACCTGAGCAGGGCCTGGCGGGTGGTAATCCAGGTGCGTCTACACCTGCGCACGAACTCACGAGCTGAAGGGACGGCTACTTCTTCCTCCTGAGACGGGAACAACGGGGGTTGGTAGCCTAGGCAGGCCCTGAAGGGGGAAACGCCGGAGGCAGCCGAGGTGTGGCTGTTCAGGGCATATTCCACCCACGGCAATTGATGGCTCCAGGAGGAGGGGTTCCTGACACATAGGCACCTTAGAACATTTTCTACAGACTGGTTAGCTCGCTCGGTCTGGCCATTAGTTTGGGGGTGAAAACCTGATGACAAACTAACTGAAGTGCCAAGTGACTTACAAAATGCTTTCCAAAACAGAGCAGTGAATTGGGGGCCACGATCAGAAGTGATGTCGGTGGGGATTCCGTGAAGTCTAATAACGTGTTGAATGATGAGACTAGCGGTTTCTTGAGCGGAAGGGAGTTTGGTGAGGGGGACTAAATGAATGGCTTTGGAGAATCTATCAACTATCGTGAGAATGGTGGTGTGGTGGTTGGAAGGAGGAAGGCCAGTGACAAAATCTAGTGCAATGTGGGACCAGGGGCGATGTGGTGTAGGAAGGGGCTGAAGCAAACCTTGAGGGGGCTGGTGTGATGTCTTAGCCTGGGCGCAGACCGAGCAAGCAGCTACAAAACCCTGAACATCCTGAGTAATCTCTGGCCACCAAAATCTTCGGAGAATAAAGTCCTTGGTGCGGCGTACCCCGGGATGGCAGGACAGCATGGAGGAGTGTCCCCACTCCAGGACCTTGGGGCGCAAAGCAGCTGGGACATATAGGCAATTAGTGGGGCAAGCACTAGGAGTAGCAGCATTAGCTTGGGCATCCTTGACCTCTCTTTCAATATTAAAACATAGAGCGTTAATGAACGCTTCCTTAGGGAGTATTGTATCATTGCAAGGACCTCCTTCTCTAATCTCAAAACAGCGTGAGAGGGCGTCAGGTTTAACATTCTTACTTCCTGGTCTGAAAGCGATGTGGAAATTGAAACGGGAAAAGAATAATGCCCACCTGGCTTGTCGTGGGTTGAGTCTCTTGGCCGTCTGAAGGTACTCCAAATTCTTATGGTCAGTCCAGACAATAAAGGGAACTTTGGATCCTTCCAGCCATTGCCTCCATTCCTCCAAGGCCAACTTCACTGCTAACAGCTCCCGGTTGCCGATGTCGTAGTTTCTCTCCGCAGAGCTGAGGCGGCGAGAGAAGAAGGCGCATGGATGGATCTTTCCATCCTCCGTGGACCTCTGAGACAGGATGGCTCCAGCTCCAATATTGGAGGCATCCACCTCGACGATGAACTGGAGCTCTGGGTTGGGAATGGTGAGGATGGGTGCAGATGTGAATCTGGTTTTTAATTCCTTAAAGGCGTCCTCTGCTTTCTCCGACCAACGAAACTTGAATTTGGAGGAGGTGAGAGCAGTAAGAGGAGCCGCAACCGAACTATAGTTCCTGATGAACCGCCGGTAGAAGTTAGCAAATCCTAGGAAACGTTGGAGTGACTTACGGTCCTCAGGTCGGGGCCACTTGGTAACTGCCTCCACCTTTACTGGGTCCATGCAAATGGTGCTCGGGGAAATAATGTAACCCAAAAAGGTGGTGGTTTCAACAAAAAACTCACACTTCTCGGCCTTCACGAAAAGGCGGTTCTCCAAGAGGCGACGGAGCACTTGGCGAACATGCTTAACATGGTCCTCCTGGGATTCAGAAAAAATTAGAATGTCGTCAAGATAGACAAAAACAAACTTGTTTATCATGTCTCTTAAGACATCATTGACGAGGTTTTGAAATACTGCTGGAGCGTTGGTAAGCCCGAAAGGAAGAACCAAATATTCCCAGTGCCCTGTGGGAGTGTTAAAGGCGGTCTTCCATTCGTCCCCCTCTCTGATTCGCACTAAGTGGTATGCATTCCGGAGGTCGAGCTTAGTAAAGATCTTGGCTCCTTGCAGGAGATCAAAAGCGGTGTTCATGAGGGGAAGTGGGTAGCGGTTCTTAATAGTTATTTCGTTGAGGCCACGGTAATCAATGCAGGGTCTTAATGATCCATCCTTCTTAGCTACGAAGAAAAACCCTGCACCAGCTGGTGATGATGACGGGCGTATAAGGCCTGCAGCGAGAGACTCTGAGAGATACTTCTCCATAGCTTGGTTTTCTGGTCTGGAGAGTGAATAGAGTCGGCCTCTAGGGGGCATAGTACCTGGCTTCAGGTCTATGGTGCAGTCATAGGGTCGGTGAGGTGGTAAGCTGGTGGCCCGAGACTTTGAGAAAACCTCCTTGAGGTCATGGAATTCTAGGGGAACCTTTTCCAGGTCAGGAATCTCTTCCGGAGATGGGTTGCGTAGAGGGTCGAGGGCGTTGCGGAGGCATGTCAGGGAGCAGTTGGGGCTCCATCCCTTGATCTCATTCTTGCGCCAGTCGATCTCTGGTAGGTGTTTGGCCATCCATGGATGGCCCAGGACGATAGGAGCATGGGGAGAGTGTAACAGGAGGAACTGAATGGTTTCGTGGTGGTTCCCTGACACCTTGAGTCTGATGGGGCTGGTTGTATGGGTTATTTGAGCGATCCTCTGGCCACTGAGCGAATTGGCCACTCGATCAGGGAAGATCTTCTCTGTGGGAACCCCCCATTTCCGGGCCAGCTCCACATCAATTAAATTTTCCTCCGCCCCGGTGTCCACGAGAGCCTCGGTGGATCTGCTCTCGCCCCCCCATTCCAAAGTTACAGGAACGCATGTGCGATTGTTAGTTTCCTGTCCCGGCGTCACCCCTATTACTGTTGCTATGCGGGCACCAGGAGGACCTCTTCTCTTCCTTTTCTTTTCTCTGTCAGGGCACTGAGCGATAAGATGTCCTCCCTTGCCACAGTAAAAGCAGGCCCCATCACGGCGGCGGCGATCCCTCTCCTCCACAGGAATGCGCGTGCGTCCCAATTGCATGGGTTCAGGCTCAGGGGGGCGGCTGCCAGTAGGGGGTGATCGAGGCGGAGTACTCTGGGGAGCTGGATATGGTCGTCTGCGGGAAGCGAGGCGTCGGCGCTCCTCTAATCGCGAATCCACGCGAATAGCCAGGTCGACAAGGTCGTCCAAGTTCTCCGGTAATTCCCGCGACACTAGCTCATCTTTAAGTGCTTCGGATAATCCGTCAAAGAAGGCATCATAAAGAGCTCTCTGTCCCCATCTGCTGTTGGTGGCCAACGTCTGAAAATCAATGGCGTAGTCGGCTACGGGACGCCCACCTTGTCGCATGCGTAGGATCTCTCGTCCTGCCTCGTGACCCAACTTGGTGCGATCGAAGATCCGCCTCATCTCTTCACCCAGTAGACGAAAAGTCTGTACGCATGGGAGATCAGCTTCCCAAGCCGCTGTAGCCCACTGCTTAGCTCTTCCCGTCAGTTGTGTGATGATAAAAGCCACTCGTGCTCTTTCGGTGGGGAAGGACGAAGGCTGAAGGCTAAAGATGAGCTCACACTGGGTGAGAAACGCCCGACATGCTCCCGGGTTCCCGTCGTACCTCTCCGGCGGTGGTAGACGTGGTTCGCAGCTGGGTAGGGGCGGGGCGGAAGCGGGAGCAGGAGGAGTATAGACGGTAGGCTGGGGTGACTGTAGTTGCTGCGCTCCCTGTACTGAGCGAGTGAGATCCGCCATCTGGAGACTCATGGTTTGCATGTGCTGCATTAAAGCACGGAGCTGACGTTCCTGAAACTCCAACTGAGTGCCCTGCTGGTGCACTGCCTCCTGCAGAGACTGGTCTGACGCTGGCTCCGTCATGGTCAGATCGTAATGTGAGGTTTTACGAAATGAGCCAAGAGCGAGAACCAGATGAATGCGAAATGGAGGCTTTATTTCTGAAGGGGGAAACCCCCCAACAGAGCTGGCAACAGTACAATGTCCACAATCCACAAACAGAATCCAAGGGGCAAAGTCCAAAACTGTAACCAGGGCACCAATAACAAAACTCAAGGTCAGGCAAAAATGGTTCGGTACACAGGCGAGGGTTTGGTGGAGATACAAACTCATAAGCCGTAAACAGTCCGAATCCAAATACCAGGGCAGCAAAGACAATAGACGTGGTCGGGCAAAAATAGGTCAAAACTCACAAGGCAATCAGATTCAAAAGGGCAAACCAAAAAACGAGTGTCGGGCAATCCAGTCAGAAAGAAAATATCACGATGAGCAAGGCGAGGAACGTAGCACAAGACAAAGGAGTAAAGACGATCTGACAAGGAACTAAAAGTGCAGACACCTTATATACACATCCGGGTTAAGCACATGACTAGGGTAAACAGGTGTAATCAATGACATGGGAGTGACACATGAGGAAAACTAATTACATGAATTTGGCGAATGCCGAAACGCAGACAAGGATAACGAGACATTCCTATGAACGAATAAACGGCTCCGGTTAAGGAGTACTAAAGTGTACAGTCTAAAGAAAAGGGAAAGCCTGAGATATAAATGGAAACTGCAGTAGAGATAATTAGTGATAGGCAAAGAGGGCGGAGATACAGATTGGGCGAATGCTGAGAGATCGTTAGTCTATTAGTATGTGCAGCTATACAATCCCGAGTGCAAGTTAGTCAGTTAGTATGAATATACAATGTTAATCGGGGTTAGTAATTATCGAAAACAATAAACTGTTAGTAGGGTTAGTAGATAGCATAAAGAGAGAGGAAGGAAGAAAACGAGATATGAAGAAAGATTGAAATCCCAGAAACCAGGAAATCACCCGAATGAGTGGCACGTCAGACAAGGGACCGTGGGCAAAGACCTACACAAGACAAGACAGGGTAAACGAAGTGCAGGACTAGAAATCACAACAAGACTATGAACGAATGGCAAGGCTATGAAACATGGCAAGACTAAGAAACATGGCAAGACTATAAATAATAACAAAACAAGAAAAATAATAAAACATGAAATCAAACAACCAAAACACAATACATAATCCTAGGGATGGTCAGAGGCAGGCAGTGGTCACTAAAACACAAAAGGCATACATGGCAAGCCAGGCACAGAACTTAAACATGGGCTAGACCAAAGCATGGCAGAGATGCAGAATCACAACATTTACACATATTCAAATTTTGTCCACAACTTCACATTGCTTAATACAGGTGCACAAATATGTTTTGCACATATACTGCAACAATAGGAGTAAAAATGTGAGCATGTCACTTTTTTAATCTGTGACTTGTAAAATAGGATTTGTGCACCTGTAATTAAGAATTTGTGAATGTGTAAGTGTTGTGTTGTATCTGTGCAGAGAAAAAAAATCTACAAGTACACAACTCATAGAGTATGTGACCTCAAATTTACTGATACACATACAAATCGCTGTACACAACTACAAATCCCACTGTTACAGGCGCTCAAACCTTTTTCACCAATAATACCTTCATAGGTTGGTGCTGGAGCAAAAGCACATATTCAAAGGGAAATTTGGCTCGGGGGTTAACTGCAAGTCCAAGCGGGAATTGGGATGCGTGCGATAATATCAGCCTTCAGATCAATGCTGCATTCCCCGGTGTCGCCCCGGACGGCGAGAAGAGGTGGTATGGACTGCAACCGCAGATGCTTTGTGAATGACGCTTAGTAAAAATAATTAGGAGTCCTATATTTACGACTGACACGCCCATTTTTTTTAGGAGTTTCTCCTAAATCCGGCAGTTAGGACCTACTTTTAGCGCTAAGATTCTTTGTGAATACGGGCCCAGAAATTGGCCCCCTAGCTGTTGATCAGCACCCACTGCAGCAGGAGGAGGTCGTCTACACTCATGGCCAGCTCCATCTTGCCATCCAGCATATCGATGGGGAACTCAGTTAGCAGTTCATCAAGGTTGAGGGGTGCAGAGCTGAAGGTGTGAGGGATCGCTGTGCACTGGCGGTGAGACTTTAGCATCGTGCTGCTGCTGCAGCAGGAGGAGGTCGTCTACACTCATGGCCAGCTCCATCTTGCCATCCAGCATATCGATGGGGAACTCAGTTAGCAGTTCATCAAGGTTGAGGGGTGCAGAGCTGAAGGTGTGAGGGATCGCTGTGCACTGGCGGTGAGACTTCAGCATCGTGCTGCTGCTGGAAGTACAGAGAGGCTCGTTACAACAGCCTCACCCACACAAGCATGTCTGCCTCAGGACCAAACTACTTTACATAATGACTGCAACTGCCCATTCAGCCCAATCACGCTCCCCATTTTCCATCCAGTCGTTTCATTGCTATGCCACTTTTACCTATGCACTACAATAAGGTCCAGAGGCATTTAGACTGGGAAATTTCAATGAAGGTGTTCAAAGCAGTTCAATACAAGACTCAAGAACATCAACCTGAAGTGGACAGTCAGCAGTGTAAATGAAGAGCATTTGCATCCACAAATATATACCCTGTTAAATCGTAACAGTGTCAAAACTTATGGAACTCAGTGCAAATAGCATATATCTCTATTTCGTATGGTTGTGAAAACCCCAAAGCTTTCATTTTCAAAACGTTAAGTGGTGAGCTATGTGGGCGACAACTCTATATAAACCAAAACAGGCAGACACAGGAGTGAGACATATTCAGATAAGTGCCTGCTAACACAGGTCAAGACCACTTTCAGCAGTGCCATACAGCATCCATCGTTTTGATTTTCACTCCAACCCACGCAAATCTCATTATACAGCATTCCAGAGCCTCTTAAGCTGGTATTTAGCAGAACAAAAGGTGATGATTTGAAGCATAAATAAACCATGTCAGGGCAGCGAGTCCCTAGGAACAGGAGAGATCAGCCCTAAGCCCTAATTTTAAGGGTACTGGGGAGTCTGGGCTGCTTTGTGGGAGACTTTACCTTTGCAAAGCAGCAGGAGGGTCTTTGGCAAGAATGTGCAGTGGCTCGGTGCTGGTGGAGCTCTGCTCTGTTGTACTGGTGCTTCTGTTAATGTTCTGTAGCATCATCTCCTGGAAGGTCTTCGCCCTCTCCAACCCAACCAGAGACTCCGTCTTCCCATTCACAGCACCATTCTGCAGCAGACGGACCAAAAGTCACATTTATTCAGCCCTGATCCTGGACATCTACCATACTTCAACTCCACAAGAAAACATCTCAGTCAAGCTAGAGCATGGCTGCGTATGCCTTCTCAAAGAGATCTACAGTCCTTTCAGTTTCCACCCTAACTTTAATTTGAGGTGCCTGATTTGACTAAATAGCTGCATGAGGAGAACTCCAGCAGATGAAGTCAGATTGTCCTGAACAGACTGAAGACCCACAGGACAGTAGATCTCCAAGCACAGGGTTTGGCAGGTTTAAATCAGGCTGACCTCAGGATTGAATATAGAAATAACACACAGCTGCTGCTCACCTCTGTAGTGCTGGGAGTAGCTGGCTTCTCTTTTCTGGCACCAGTATTACGGCCACTGCCTGCTCCTGTAAATATGCACAGTCCCTATGAACAATCAACTGCAGGAAAACCTGAGCAAAAACCTAACACATGGGAATCATGTCCGAGGGCCAGAAATGCAAAGTCCCACTATGCATTTTTTCCACATAATTTCACCAATTATATCCACCTCCTGGTTATTTAACAAATAGTGGGGAGGACTTATGCAGTCTGTGCCTGGACTTAATGCCTCTGGCTACCACACCTAACTGAAGTACATCAAGGAGCAGCTCATGAGAAACTAACCCCGAGAGGGGAAAGGGCAGAGGACACACAGAGGATGAAGGCTCACCAGTGGCCATGTTCTTGTTGATGCGCAGTATCCTCCTCTTGAACGGAGCAGAGAGAGGAGCTGGCAACTCCTCAGCCTTCACCTCCTGCACCGTGGTCTGCATTCGAGCCGCCTTCTCAACCCGGATCTCGCCGGGGTGCCTGGCAGTCTTCTTGCACGGGACCTCCCACTCCAGAGGCCCCTCTTTCCTCCCCATGAGCTCCTCCTCCTCGTTGTCTCTGGACAGCTTCATCTTTCTCTCTAGCTGGAGCCTTGTCTCCACAAGGACGGCCCCAGGAGGTGTAGCGCTCGACTTCGTGGGGCTGGGGCCCTTAGTTCCGCACCAGTCGGCCTCGTGTAATTGGGCCTGTGCCAGGGACCTGGCCGCCTTCCCCTTTCGAATCTCATCCAGAGATTTGCTTCGGATCTCAACCTGCACCTCCTGCCGTGCTGGTGCTGAGAAATCCTCAGAGGGCTCAGTCTCGCATTCCCAAAGACATTCTTGCAACTAACCACAGCCATATTGCATCAGCCTTTATCGCCAAGACAAGACCCTTTGGGTCTAACAGACACTGTGTATTATTCCATTTAATGCATGTGCAGGTGAGACTACATCATCACCAACAAAAATGTAATGCACTATGCCGTTAATTTTAGACTGTATTACCCAGTGCCAGCACACACAAATGTATACCCAGCTGCATATTGACCAAATGCTAAGACTTTTCTAGAATGCACACATCCAATCAAGTGTCTAACTTGGGTGAGGGTAAAGCGCAGGGGCTTTACAAAAGACCTTCCTTTCTCCTGATACTCGCTGAAGCCTTTGTTGCACTGCCTTGCGTAAGACATCCATCCAGAGCCCTGGTACGGCCAGGCAGCAGTCTTACCTAAATGAGGTTAGCAAGTGTTTGCATGGCTCCTCAATTCACCACCATTTCATTCTTACTACGTCACAGAGGAACAGGGTTTCGGAGTCCCCAAACAACAAACACAGAAAGTTAAACACAAACACGCAAAACTGAAGAACAGAGGGCAAGCCCCTTCTTCACCCTCTGATGCAAACCGATGGTAAAATGACTTGCAGTTAGTTAGAGGTGATGACATACAACTCTTCGTGCTAATGCTGCTCATTTGCACTACTTTTTGTGAAGAATATTTCCATAGCAACATTTTACCTTTGTTATTTTTATAAAAGAAGTAAGATATTTAATTTATTGTAGGGCTGAACTATTAATCGCAATCGCTAATACATTTCAAAAGCTGCAATAACTGGTCAAGCGTGGTTACCACAGAGGAAATATATTAGAACTGGAGAGAGCGAGGAAGTACCACCCCTATTACTTTTAATAGGAGAAGCTAGGCTAGCTACCTAAGCCCAGGAAGTACGGAATTGAACGACGCCAGCTATAAGAATGGCGTTCCATGGGTGCTTAGCTCCGGGACCATTTCATGAAATTGTCAGTCTACTTACACAGCACAAATGGCCAAGAAAGTGTGTCGGCTATGCGGATTGGCGAATGTTTTCGAGGGGAAATGACGAGCAACGCTGTTTATCCAGAAGGTGCACGCACTTTTCACTCTTTTCGTACGAAACACGTGCACGAGCTGTCATCAAGCTCTTACTGTCAGTTCTTATTTTACAGGCCCTCTTGAAAACATTGAACAGTTGCGTCAGACAAAGACAAAATAATGAAGGATTACAGAATACATTTTATTTCGTTTTCGAACTATTTGGCAAGAATAAAATGCACACTTTTCTATTGGTGGCCACAAACTTTTCCGCACTGTGAAACGCGGAAGCAGGGGCCGATTGCACAAAAGTCGGATCCTGAGATCCTGGATCTACGCCAAAGCGAGGATTGCCATATCCCATGCAGCGCGTTGCTGGCTTAATTGATTGCACAAAGCCAACAGCCGCTGGAGGAGGATAGGCTAATAAGTGAAGCCAGGTGCCGCATCCTACTGTGTGCGCGCACACGCCTACTTAAAATTGACCCTGAGATCGATCACAGAATCGACAATTCAGAGAGCAGCAGTCTTCAAAATAGTTTGCAAAATATCTCCGTGCACTTATGTGGGCTGTAGAGCGTTCTCAAGAAAATCTCTGCAGACGCGTGACGAGACCAAATCTAAAGTATCCACCGAACTCGTTCGGGGGATAAAATTAGTATTCTCCAAGGTAGCGATAACGTGAACATATATATGCAGGTCAATAACGTCACATAACGCAACAGAGGGTATGCGCAAAATGAGCTGGCACGTCATTTTCCCCCCGACACCTCTTTGTCACATGTCCACATGATGGGCAGAAACCCCATTTAAAAAAAAAAACTCCACAAGACGTTTAAAATCTGTTTTCTGACCCTATTAAAACAACTTTGAATTATTGAAATATTTTCAGAGTGGCACAGAGATTTGTTCTTTTTTATGTACAACCTAAATCCAAAATAGCTGGGACAAAGTGTAAATTGTGAAAGAAATCAAAATGCAATGACTTTCAAATCACACCAGCCAGTATTTTATTCACAATAAAGCGGGATTTACATTTGAACGTACGGGCGTCTACGTGCAACTTACGTGCGAAATTTGGGAAAAATGACTGCGTGCTCGACGTGGCGAGTACGTGACACGTGCGTGTTTTTTGAAGTCACCCATAAGAAACCTACTTGAGTACTAGTCTTAAAGTAGCTCACATTAAATGTACTCAAGTACAAAAAGTATCTTGTGAGTAAAATGTACCTAAGTATCCAAAGTGCAAGTACACCTAGAAAGCATTTTTCATAGTACGCATATAAAGAAACAAAACAACCACACATTGTTCTCTTCTTGTTCTCTTTAATCAACTTGCAGGTGAATGAAAGATGCAGTATTCAAAAAACAAATAGGCAGCTTGTGCTTTATACTTCATCTTCTTTGAGTTTACCCGCAGTTTACAAAACCACTAGAATTGACAATAATTAACAGTAGAATGACATATTAACAATACCATGTCGAACTGTTGCTTCAGAAAACTGATTTTTCATAACTACTAATTGGAATACCATTGGCTCACTGTAGCTGAGGTGGTTGCTAGAGAGGGCAACGATTTTTTTTTCTGTTGCAGGAGAGAATTTTTTTTTTTTGAACTGCTGGATAGATACTGTGGGCAAGAGTATTGAGCAGTTTGCACATCAGGCTTAGCTGAGGAGTTTAATTCAGGCAACTCCTGAAAAACAGGGATCGGAGTGAACTCGTCCATAACATTCCAAACGTGTTTGAGCTGCTTGCTTGTCAATATTCAATAATTGATGCTGGTGTCCCATCTTGTGACAGAATATTGTAACTGCGTGCATAAATTTGCAGCTCCATGTCTGCTGGCGGGCACATCTGCTCAAAGCGCTGTTATGATACCGTGCCGAGCACCGTTGTTCCTCTCGAGCACGCCAAATCCAGATAATCCTGAAAGATTTATTACATTAACATTTCAATTTGTGACGAGTAACAAACTGGCCACTGTCAAAGTAACGAAGTAAAAGAATACTTTTTTCTCTTTTAAATATAGTAGAGTAAAATTAAAAGTCCTGGTTAAAAAAAAAAAAAAACTCTGGTAAAGTACAAATCCTCAAAAAAAAAAAACTACTTATGTACTGTAACGAAGCACATGTACTTCGTCATTATACACCCCTGGTGTTGAATCGACTCCCCCAACGGGAATTCTCCTTTCGCTCCGCAATGTAAAGCCCCTCTCCTTTGATTGGCTGTGGGACGAAAGCCGGTCTCCTCTGATCGGCTGTGGAATTAGTCGATCTCAGATCAGCACCCGCCTTTGTTTCTATAGACTGAATGCGCAGATAGTTTCGCACCAAATGTCACAGTGCTGAGGGGCGCGATTTGCGACTTGTAGGAAACAGAATCTGTGGCTTGTAGGAAACAGAATCTGTGACTCGTGGGGAAGATTCGAGCAGTTGTAGTTATCGATTTGTATTTGTGTTTTAAAAGAACACAAATATTTTCTTGATAAATTATTTCACATACATTGAACTTCCATTGCACAAATTCACATTCAGATTTACACATATTCAAATTTTGTCCACAACTTCACATTGCTTAATACAGGTGCACAAATATGTTTTGCACATATACTGCAACAATAGGAGTAAAAATGTGAGCATGTCACTTTTTTAATCTGTGACTTGTAAAATAGGATTTGTGCACCTGTAATTAAGAATTTGTGAATGTGTAAGTGTTGTGTTGTATCTGTGCAGAGAAAAAAAATCTACAAGTACACAACTCATAGAGTATGTGACCTCAAATTTACTGATACACATACAAATCGCTGTACACAACTACAAATCCCACTGTTACAGGCGCTCAAACCTTTTTCACCAATAATACCTTCATAGGTTGGTGCTGGAGCAAAAGCACATATTCAAAGGGAAATTTGGCTCGGGGGTTAACTGCAAGTCCAAGCGGGAATTGGGATGCGTGCGATAATATCAGCCTTCAGATCAATGCTGCATTCCCCGGTGTCGCCCCGGACGGCGAGAAGAGGTGGTATGGACTGCAACCGCAGATGCTTTGTGAATGACGCTTAGTAAAAATAATTAGGAGTCCTATATTTACGACTGACACGCCCATTTTTTTTAGGAGTTTCTCCTAAATCCGGCAGTTAGGACCTACTTTTAGCGCTAAGATTCTTTGTGAATACGGGCCCAGGAATTGGCCCCCTAGCTGTTGATCAGCACCCACTGCAGCAGGAGGAGGTCGTCTACACTCATGGCCAGCTCCATCTTGCCATCCAGCATATCGATGGGGAACTCAGTTACCAGTTCATCAAGGTTGAGGGGTGCAGAGCTGAAGGTGTGAGGGATCGCTGTGCACTGGCGGTGAGACTTTAGCATCGTGCTGCTGCTGCAGCAGGAGGAGGTCGTCTACACTCATGGCCAGCTCCATCTTGCCATCCAGCATATCGATGGGGAACTCAGTTAGCAGTTCATCAAGGTTGAGGGGTGCAGAGCTGAAGGTGTGAGGGATCGCTGTGCACTGGCGGTGAGACTTCAGCATCGTGCTGCTGCTGTAGTACAGAGAGGCTCGTTACAACAGCCTCACCCACACAAGCATGTCTGCCTCAGGACCAAACTACTTTACATAATGACTGCAACTGCCCATTCAGCCCAATCACGCTCCCCATTTTCCATCCAGTCGTTTCATTGCTATGCCACTTTTACCTATGCACTACAATAAGGTCCAGAGGCATTTAGACAGGGAAATTTCAATGAAGGTGTTCAAAGCAGTTCAATACAAGACTCAAGAACATCAACCTGAAGTGGACAGTCAGCAGTGTAAATGAAGAGCATTTGCATCCACAAATATATACCCTGTTAAATCGTAACAGTGTCAAAACTTATGGAACTCAGTGCAAATAGCATATATCTCTATTTCGTATGGTTGTGAAAACCCCAAAGCTTTCATTTTCAAAACGTTAAGTGGTGAGCTATGTGGGCGACAACTCTATATAAACCAAAACAGGCAGACACAGGAGTGAGACATATTCAGATAAGTGCCTGCTAACACAGGTCAAGACCACTTTCAGCAGTGCCATACAGCATCCATCGTTTTGATTTTCACTCCAACCCACGCAAATCTCATTATACAGCATTCCAGAGCCTCTTAAGCTGGTATTTAGCAGAACAAAAGGTGATGATTTGAAGCATAAATAAACCATGTCAGGGCAGCGAGTCCCTAGGAACAGGAGAGATCAGCCCTAAGCCCTAATTTTAAGGGTACTGGGGAGTCTGGGCTGCTTTGTGGGAGACTTTACCTTTGCAAAGCAGCAGGAGGGTCTTTGGCAAGAATGTGCAGTGGCTCGGTGCTGGTGGAGCTCTGCTCTGTTGTACTGGTGCTTCTGTTAATGTTCTGTAGCATCATCTCCTGGAAGGTCTTCGCCCTCTCCAACCCAACCAGAGACTCCGTCTTCCCATTCACAGCACCATTCTGCAGCAGACGGACCAAAAGTCACATTTATTCAGCCCTGATCCTGGACATCTACCATACTTCAACTCCACAAGAAAACATCTCAGTCAAGCTCGAGCATGGCTGCGTATGCCTTCTCAAAGAGATCTACAGTCCTTTCAGTTTCCACCCTAACTTTAATTTGAGGTGCCTGATTTGACTAAATAGCTGCATGAGGAGAACTCCAGCAGATGAAGTCAGATTGTCCTGAACAGACTGAAGACCCACAGGACAGTAGATCTCCAAGCACAGGGTTTGGCAGGTTTAAATCAGGCTGACCTCAGGATTGAATATAGAAATAACACACAGCTGCTGCTCACCTCTGTAGTGCTGGGAGTAGCTGGCTTCTCTTTTCTGGCACCAGTATTACGGCCACTGCCTGCTCCTGTAAATATGCACAGTCCCTATGAACAATCAACTGCAGGAAAACCTGAGCAAAAACCTAACACATGGGAATCATGTCCGAGGGCCAGAAATGCAAAGTCCCACTATGCATTTTTTCCACATAATTTCACCAATTAGATCCACCTCCTGGTTATTTAACAAATAGTGGGGAGGACTTATGCAGTCTGTGCCTGGACTTAATGCCTCTGGCTACCACACCTAACTGAAGTACATCAAGGAGCAGCTCATGAGAAACTAACCCCGAGAGGGGAAAGGGCAGAGGACACACAGAGGATGAAGGCTCACCAGTGGCCATGTTCTTGTTGATGCGCAGTATCCTCCTCTTGAACGGAGCAGAGAGAGGAGCTGGCAACTCCTCAGCCTTCACCTCCTGCACCGTGGTCTGCATTCGAGCCGCCTTCTCAACCCGGATCTCGCCGGGGTGCCTGGCAGTCTTCTTGCACGGGACCTCCCACTCCAGAGGCCCCTCTTTCCTCCCCATGAGCTCCTCCTCCTCGTTGTCTCTGGACAGCTTCATCTTTCTCTCTAGCTGGAGCCTTGTCTCCACAAGGACGGCCCCAGGAGGTGTAGCGCTCGACTTCGTGGGGCTGGGGCCCTTAGTTCCGCACCAGTCGGCCTCGTGTAATTGGGCCTGTGCCAGGGACCTGGCCGCCTTCCCCTTTCGAATCTCATCCAGAGATTTGCTTCGGATCTCAACCTGCACCTCCTGCCGTGCTGGTGCTGAGAAATCCTCAGAGGGCTCAGTCTCGCATTCCCAAAGACATTCTTGCAACTAACCACAGCCATATTGCATCAGCCTTTATCGCCAAGACAAGACCCTTTGGGTCTAACAGACACTGTGTATTATTCCATTTAATGCATGTGCAGGTGAGACTACATCATCACCAACAAAAATGTAATGCACTATGCCGTTAATTTTAGACTGTATTACCCAGTGCCAGCACACACAAATGTATACCCAGCTGCATATTGACCAAATGCTAAGACTTTTCTAGAATGCACACATCCAATCAAGTGTCTAACTTGGGTGAGGGTAAAGCGCAGGGGCTTTACAAAAGACCTTCCTTTCTCCTGATACTCGCTGAAGCCTTTGTTGCACTGCCTTGCGTAAGACATCCATCCAGAGCCCTGGTACGGCCAGGCAGCAGTCTTACCTAAATGAGGTTAGCAAGTGTTTGCATGGCTCCTCAATTCACCACCATTTCATTCTTACTACGTCACAGAGGAACAGGGTTTCGGAGTCCCCAAACAACAAACACAGAAAGTTAAACACAAACACGCAAAACTGAAGAACAGAGGGCAAGCCCCTTCTTCACCCTCTGATGGAAACCGATGGTAAAATGACTTGCAGTTAGTTAGAGGTGATGACATACAACTCTTCGTGCTAATGCTGCTCATTTGCACTACTTTTTGTGAAGAATATTTCCATAGCAACATTTTACCTTTGTTATTTTTATAAAAGAAGTAAGATATTTAATTTATTGTAGGGCTGAACTATTAATCGCAATCGCTAATACATTTCAAAAGCTGCAATAACTGGTCAAGCGTGGTTACCACAGAGGAAATATATTAGAACTGGAGAGAGCGAGGAAGTACCACCCCTATTACTTTTAATAGGAGAAGCTAGGCTAGCTACCTAAGCCCAGGAAGTACGGAATTGAACGACGCCAGCTATAAGAATGGCGTTCCATGGGTGCTTAGCTCCGGGACCATTTCATGAAATTGTCAGTCTACTTACACAGCACAAATGGCCAAGAAAGTGTGTCGGCTATGCGGATTGGCGAATGTTTTCGAGGGGAAATGACGAGCAACGCTGTTTATCCAGAAGGTGCACGCACTTTTCACTCTTTTCGTACGAAACACGTGCACGAGCTGTCATCAAGCTCTTACTGTCAGTTCTTATTTTACAGGCCCTCTTGAAAACATTGAACAGTTGCGTCAGACAAAGACAAAATAATGAAGGATTACAGAATACATTTTATTTCGTTTTCGAACTATTTGGCAAGAATAAAATGCACACTTTTCTATTGGTGGCCACAAACTTTTCCGCACTGTGAAACGCGGAAGCAGGGGCCGATTGCACAAAAGTCGGATCCTGAGATCCTGGATCTACGCCAAAGCGAGGATTGCCATATCCCATGCAGCGCGTTGCTGGCTTAATTGATTGCACAAAGCCAACAGCCGCTGGAGGAGGATAGGCTAATAAGTGAAGCCAGGTGCCGCATCCTACTGTGTGCGCGCACACGCCTACTTAAAATTGACCCTGAGATCGATCACAGAATCGACAATTCAGAGAGCAGCAGTCTTCAAAATAGTTTGCAAAATATCTCCGTGCACTTATGTGGGCTGTAGAGCGTTCTCAAGAAAATCTCTGCAGACGCGTGACGAGACCAAATCTAAAGTATCCACCGAACTCGTTCGGGGGATAAAATTAGTATTCTCCAAGGTAGCGATAACGTGAACATATATATGCAGGTCAATAACGTCACATAACGCAACAGAGGGTATGCGCAAAATGAGCTGGCACGTCATTTTCCCCCCGACACCTCTTTGTCACATGTCCACATGATGGGCAGAAACCCCATTTAAAAAAAAAAACTCCACAAGACGTTTAAAATCTGTTTTCTGACCCTATTAAAACAACTTTGAATTATTGAAATATTTTCAGAGTGGCACAGAGATTTGTTCTTTTTTATGTACAACCTAAATCCAAAATAGCTGGGACAAAGTGTAAATTGTGAAAGAAATCAAAATGCAATGACTTTCAAATCACACCAGCCAGTATTTTATTCACAATAAAGCGGGATTTACATTTGAACGTACGGGCGTCTACGTGCAACTTACGTGCGAAATTTGGGAAAAATGACTGCGTGCTCGACGTGGCGAGTACGTGACACGTGCGTGTTTTTTGAAGTCACCCATAAGAAACCTACTTGAGTACTAGTCTTAAAGTAGCTCACATTAAATGTACTCAAGTACAAAAAGTATCTTGTGAGTAAAATGTACCTAAGTATCCAAAGTGCAAGTACACCTAGAAAGCATTTTTCATAGTACGCATATAAAGAAACAAAACAACCACACATTGTTCTCTTCTTGTTCTCTTTAATCAACTTGCAGGTGAATGAAAGATGCAGTATTCAAAAAACAAATAGGCAGCTTGTGCTTTATACTTCATCTTCTTTGAGTTTACCCGCAGTTTACAAAACCACTAGAATTGACAATAATTAACAGTAGAATGACATATTAACAATACCATGTCGAACTGTTGCTTCAGAAAACTGATTTTTCATAACTACTAATTGGAATACCATTGGCTCACTGTAGCTGAGGTGGTTGCTAGAGAGGGCAACGATTTTTTTTTCTGTTGCAGGAGAGAATTTTTTTTTTTTGAACTGCTGGATAGATACTGTGGGCAAGAGTATTGAGCAGTTTGCACATCAGGCTTAGCTGAGGAGTTTAATTCAGGCAACTCCTGAAAAACAGGGATCGGAGTGAACTCGTCCATAACATTCCAAACGTGTTTGAGCTGCTTGCTTGTCAATATTCAATAATTGATGCTGGTGTCCCATCTTGTGACAGAATATTGTAACTGCGTGCATAAATTTGCAGCTCCATGTCTGCTGGCGGGCACATCTGCTCAAAGCGCTGTTATGATACCGTGCCGAGCACCGTTGTTCCTCTCGAGCACGCCAAATCCAGATAATCCTGAAAGATTTATTACATTAACATTTCAATTTGTGACGAGTAACAAACTGGCCACTGTCAAAGTAACGAAGTAAAAGAATACTTTTTTCTCTTTTAAATATAGTAGAGTAAAATTAAAAGTCCTGGTTAAAAAAAAAAAAAAACTCTGGTAAAGTACAAATCCTCAAAAAAAAAAAACTACTTATGTACTGTAACGAAGCACATGTACTTCGTCATTATACACCCCTGGTGTTGAATCGACTCCCCCAACGGGAATTCTCCTTTCGCTCCGCAATGTAAAGCCCCTCTCCTTTGATTGGCTGTGGGACGAAAGCCGGTCTCCTCTGATCGGCTGTGGAATTAGTCGATCTCAGATCAGCACCCGCCTTTGTTTCTATAGACTGAATGCGCAGATAGTTTCGCACCAAATGTCACAGTGCTGAGGGGCGCGATTTGCGACTTGTAGGAAACAGAATCTGTGGCTTGTAGGAAACAGAATCTGTGACTCGTGGGGAAGATTCGAGCAGTTGTAGTTATCGATTTGTATTTGTGTTTTAAAAGAACACAAATATTTTCTTGATAAATTATTTCACATACATTGAACTTCCATTGCACAAATTCACATTCAGATTTACACATATTCAAATTTTGTCCACAACTTCACATTGCTTAATACAGGTGCACAAATATGTTTTGCACATATACTGCAACAATAGGAGTAAAAATGTGAGCATGTCAGTTTTTTAATCTGTGACTTGTAAAATAGGATTTGTGCACCTGTAATTAAGAATTTGTGAATGTGTAAGTGTTGTGTTGTATCTGTGCAGAGAAAAAAAATCTACAAGTACACAACTCATAGAGTATGTGACCTCAAATTTACTGATACACATACAAATCGCTGTACACAACTACAAATCCCACTGTTACAGGCGCTCAAACCTTTTTCACCAATAATACCTTCATAGGTTGGTGCTGGAGCAAAAGCACATATTCAAAGGGAAATTTGGCTCGGGGGTTAACTGCAAGTCCAAGCGGGAATTGGGATGCGTGCGATAATATCAGCCTTCAGATCAATGCTGCATTCCCCGGTGTCGCCCCGGACGGCGAGAAGAGGTGGTATGGACTGCAACCGCAGATGCTTTGTGAATGACGCTTAGTAAAAATAATTAGGAGTCCTATATTTACGACTGACACGCCCATTTTTTTTAGGAGTTTCTCCTAAATCCGGCAGTTAGGACCTACTTTTAGCGCTAAGATTCTTTGTGAATACGGGCCCAGAAATTGGCCCCCTAGCTGTTGATCAGCACCCACTGCAGCAGGAGGAGGTCGTCTACACTCATGGCCAGCTCCATCTTGCCATCCAGCATATCGATGGGGAACTCAGTTAGCAGTTCATCAAGGTTGAGGGGTGCAGAGCTGAAGGTGTGAGGGATCGCTGTGCACTGGCGGTGAGACTTTAGCATCGTGCTGCTGCTGCAGCAGGAGGAGGTCGTCTACACTCATGGCCAGCTCCATCTTGCCATCCAGCATATCGATGGGGAACTCAGTTAGCAGTTCATCAAGGTTGAGGGGTGCAGAGCTGAAGGTGTGAGGGATCGCTGTGCACTGGCGGTGAGACTTCAGCATCGTGCTGCTGCTGGAAGTACAGAGAGGCTCGTTACAACAGCCTCACCCACACAAGCATGTCTGCCTCAGGACCAAACTACTTTACATAATGACTGCAACTGCCCATTCAGCCCAATCACGCTCCCCATTTTCCATCCAGTCGTTTCATTGCTATGCCACTTTTACCTATGCACTACAATAAGGTCCAGAGGCATTTAGACAGGGAAATTTCAATGAAGGTGTTCAAAGCAGTTCAATACAAGACTCAAGAACATCAACCTGAAGTGGACAGTCAGCAGTGTAAATGAAGAGCATTTGCATCCACAAATATATACCCTGTTAAATCGTAACAGTGTCAAAACTTATGGAACTCAGTGCAAATAGCATATATCTCTATTTCGTATGGTTGTGAAAACCCCAAAGCTTTCATTTTCAAAACGTTAAGTGGTGAGCTATGTGGGCGACAACTCTATATAAACCAAAACAGGCAGACACAGGAGTGAGACATATTCAGATAAGTGCCTGCTAACACAGGTCAAGACCACTTTCAGCAGTGCCATACAGCATCCATCGTTTTGATTTTCACTCCAACCCACGCAAATCTCATTATACAGCATTCCAGAGCCTCTTAAGCTGGTATTTAGCAGAACAAAAGGTGATGATTTGAAGCATAAATAAACCATGTCAGGGCAGCGAGTCCCTAGGAACAGGAGAGATCAGCCCTAAGCCCTAATTTTAAGGGTACTGGGGAGTCTGGGCTGCTTTGTGGGAGACTTTACCTTTGCAAAGCAGCAGGAGGGTCTTTGGCAAGAATGTGCAGTGGCTCGGTGCTGGTGGAGCTCTGCTCTGTTGTACTGGTGCTTCTGTTAATGTTCTGTAGCATCATCTCCTGAAAGGTCTTCGCCCTCTCCAACCCAACCAGAGACTCCGTCTTCCCATTCACAGCACCATTCTGCAGCAGACGGACCAAAAGTCACATTTATTCAGCCCTGATCCTGGACATCTACCATACTTCAACTCCACAAGAAAACATCTCAGTCAAGCTAGAGCATGGCTGCGTATGCCTTCTCAAAGAGATCTACAGTCCTTTCAGTTTCCACCCTAACTTTAATTTGAGGTGCCTGATTTGACTAAATAGCTGCATGAGGAGAACTCCAGCAGATGAAGTCAGATTGTCCTGAACAGACTGAAGACCCACAGGACAGTAGATCTCCAAGCACAGGGTTTGGCAGGTTTAAATCAGGCTGACCTCAGGATTGAATATAGAAATAACACACAGCTGCTGCTCACCTCTGTAGTGCTGGGAGTAGCTGGCTTCTCTTTTCTGGCACCAGTATTACGGCCACTGCCTGCTCCTGTAAATATGCACAGTCCCTATGAACAATCAACTGCAGGAAAACCTGAGCAAAAACCTAACACATGGGAATCATGTCCGAGGGCCAGAAATGCAAAGTCCCACTATGCATTTTTTCCACATAATTTCACCAATTAGATCCACCTCCTGGTTATTTAACAAATAGTGGGGAGGACTTATGCAGTCTGTGCCTGGACTTAATGCCTCTGGCTACCACACCTAACTGAAGTACATCAAGGAGCAGCTCATGAGAAACTAACCCCGAGAGGGGAAAGGGCAGAGGACACACAGAGGATGAAGGCTCACCAGTGGCCATGTTCTTGTTGATGCGCAGTATCCTCCTCTTGAACGGAGCAGAGAGAGGAGCTGGCAACTCCTCAGCCTTCACCTCCTGCACCGTGGTCTGCATTCGAGCCGCCTTCTCAACCCGGATCTCGCCGGGGTGCCTGGCAGTCTTCTTGCACGGGACCTCCCACTCCAGAGGCCCCTCTTTCCTCCCCATGAGCTCCTCCTCCTCGTTGTCTCTGGACAGCTTCATCTTTCTCTCTAGCTGGAGCCTTGTCTCCACAAGGACGGCCCCAGGAGGTGTAGCGCTCGACTTTGTGGGGCTGGGGCCCTTAGTTCCGCACCAGTCGGCCTCGTGTAATTGGGCCTGTGCCAGGGACCTGGCCGCCTTCCCCTTTCGAATCTCATCCAGAGATTTGCTTCGGATCTCAACCTGCACCTCCTGCCGTGCTGGTGCTGAGAAATCCTCAGAGGGCTCAGTCTCGCATTCCCAAAGACATTCTTGCAACTAACCACAGCCATATTGCATCAGCCTTTATCGCCAAGACAAGACCCTTTGGGTCTAACAGACACTGTGTATTATTCCATTTAATGCATGTGCAGGTGAGACTACATCATCACCAACAAAAATGTAATGCACTATGCCGTTAATTTTAGACTGTATTACCCAGTGCCAGCACACACAAATGTATACCCAGCTGCATATTGACCAAATGCTAAGACTTTTCTAGAATGCACACATCCAATCAAGTGTCTAACTTGGGTGAGGGTAAAGCGCAGGGGCTTTACAAAAGACCTTCCTTTCTCCTGATACTCGCTGAAGCCTTTGTTGCACTGCCTTGTGTAAGACATTCATCCAGAGCCCTGGTACGGCCAGGCAGCAGTCTTACCTAAATGAGGTTAGCAAGTGTTTGCATGGCTCCTCAATTCACCACCATTTCATTCTTACTACGTCACAGAGGAACAGGGTTTCGGAGTCCCCAAACAACAAACACAGAAAGTTAAACACAAACACGCAAAACTGAAGAACAGAGGGCAAGCCCCTTCTTCACCCTCTGATGGAAACCGATGGTAAAATGACTTGCAGTTAGTTAGAGGTGATGACATACAACTCTTCGTGCTAATGCTGCTCATTTGCACTACTTTTTGTGAAGAATATTTCCATAGCAACATTTTACCTTTGTTATTTTTATAAAAGAAGTAAGATATTTAATTTATTGTAGGGCTGAACTATTAATCGCAATCGCTAATACATTTCAAAAGCTGCAATAACTGGTCAAGCGTGGTTACCACAGAGGAAATATATTAGAACTGGAGAGAGCGAGGAAGTACCACCCCTATTACTTTTAATAGGAGAAGCTAGGCTAGCTACCTAAGCCCAGGAAGTACGGAATTGAACGACGCCAGCTATAAGAATGGCGTTCCATGGGTGCTTAGCTCCGGGACCATTTCATGAAATTGTCAGTCTACTTACACAGCACAAATGGCCAAGAAAGTGTGTCGGCTATGCGGATTGGCGAATGTTTTCGAGGGGAAATGACGAGCAACGCTGTTTATCCAGAAGGTGCACGCACTTTTCACTCTTTTCGTACGAAACACGTGCACGAGCTGTCATCAAGCTCTTACTGTCAGTTCTTATTTTACAGGCCCTCTTGAAAACATTGAACAGTTGCGTCAGACAAAGACAAAATAATGAAGGATTACAGAATACATTTTATTTCGTTTTCGAACTATTTGGCAAGAATAAAATGCACACTTTTCTATTGGTGGCCACAAACTTTTCCGCACTGTGAAACGCGGAAGCAGGGGCCGATTGCACAAAAGTCGGATCCTGAGATCCTCGATCTACGCCAAAGCGAGGATTGCCATATCCCATGCAGCGCGTTGCTGGCTTAATTGATTGCACAAAGCCAACAGCCGCTGGAGGAGGATAGGCTAATAAGTGAAGCCAGGTGCCGCATCCTACTGTGTGCGCGCACACGCCTACTTAAAATTGACCCTGAGATCGATCACAGAATCGACAATTCAGAGAGCAGCAGTCTTCAAAATAGTTTGCAAAATATCTCCGTGCACTTATGTGGGCTGTAGAGCGTTCTCAAGAAAATCTCTGCAGACGCGTGACGAGACCAAATCTAAAGTATCCACCGAACTCGTTCGGAGGATAAAATTAGTATTCTCCAAGGTAGCGATAACGTGAACATATATATGCAGGTCAATAACGTCACATAACGCAACAGAGGGTATGCGCAAAATGAGCTGGCACGTCATTTTCCCCCCGACACCTCTTTGTCACATGTCCACATGATGGGCAGAAACCCCATTTAAAAAAAAAAACTCCACAAGACGTTTAAAATCTGTTTTCTGACCCTATTAAAACAACTTTGAATTATTGAAATATTTTCAGAGTGGCACAGAGATTTGTTCTTTTTTATGTACAACCTAAATCCAAAATAGCTGGGACAAAGTGTAAATTGTGAAAGAAATCAAAATGCAATGACTTTCAAATCACACCAGCCAGTATTTTATTCACAATAAAGCGGGATTTACATTTGAACGTACGGGCGTCTACGTGCAACTTACGTGCGAAATTTGGGAAAAATGACTGCGTGCTCGACGTGGCGAGTACGTGACACGTGCGTGTTTTTTGAAGTCACCCATAAGAAACCTACTTGAGTACTAGTCTTAAAGTAGCTCACATTAAATGTACTCAAGTACAAAAAGTATCTTGTGAGTAAAATGTACCTAAGTATCCAAAGTGCAAGTACACCTAGAAAGCATTTTTCATAGTACGCATATAAAGAAACAAAACAACCACACATTGTTCTCTTCTTGTTCTCTTTAATCAACTTGCAGGTGAATGAAAGATGCAGTATTCAAAAAACAAATAGGCAGCTTGTGCTTTATACTTCATCTTCTTTGAGTTTACCCGCAGTTTACAAAACCACTAGAATTGACAATAATTAACAGTAGAATGACATATTAACAATACCATGTCGAACTGTTGCTTCAGAAAACTGATTTTTCATAACTACTAATTGGAATACCATTGGCTCACTGTAGCTGAGGTGGTTGCTAGAGAGGGCAACGATTTTTTTTTCTGTTGCAGGAGAGAATTTTTTTTTTTTGAACTGCTGGATAGATACTGTGGGCAAGAGTATTGAGCAGTTTGCACATCAGGCTTAGCTGAGGAGTTTAATTCAGGCAACTCCTGAAAAACAGGGATCGGAGTGAACTCGTCCATAACATTCCAAACGTGTTTGAGCTGCTTGCTTGTCAATATTCAATAATTGATGCTGGTGTCCCATCTTGTGACAGAATATTGTAACTGCGTGCATAAATTTGCAGCTCCATGTCTGCTGGCGGGCACATCTGCTCAAAGCGCTGTTATGATACCGTGCCGAGCACCGTTGTTCCTCTCGAGCACGCCAAATCCAGATAATCCTGAAAGATTTATTACATTAACATTTCAATTTGTGACGAGTAACAAACTGGCCACTGTCAAAGTAACGAAGTAAAAGAATACTTTTTTCTCTTTTAAATATAGTAGAGTAAAATTAAAAGTCCTGGTTAAAAAAAAAAAAAAACTCTGGTAAAGTACAAATCCTCAAAAAAAAAAAACTACTTATGTACTGTAACGAAGCACATGTACTTCGTCATTATACACCCCTGGTGTTGAATCGACTCCCCCAACGGGAATTCTCCTTTCGCTCCGCAATGTAAAGCCCCTCTCCTTTGATTGGCTGTGGGACGAAAGCCGGTCTCCTCTGATCGGCTGTGGAATTAGTCGATCTCAGATCAGCACCCGCCTTTGTTTCTATAGACTGAATGCGCAGATAGTTTCGCACCAAATGTCACAGTGCTGAGGGGCGCGATTTGCGACTTGTAGGAAACAGAATCTGTGGCTTGTAGGAAACAGAATCTGTGACTCGTGGGGAAGATTCGAGCAGTTGTAGTTATCGATTTGTATTTGTGTTTTAAAAGAACACAAATATTTTCTTGATAAATTATTTCACATACATTGAACTTCCATTGCACAAATTCACATTCAGATTTACACATATTCAAATTTTGTCCACAACTTCACATTGCTTAATACAGGTGCACAAATATGTTTTGCACATATACTGCAACAATAGGAGTAAAAATGTGAGCATGTCAGTTTTTTAATCTGTGACTTGTAAAATAGGATTTGTGCACCTGTAATTAAGAATTTGTGAATGTGTAAGTGTTGTGTTGTATCTGTGCAGAGAAAAAAAATCTACAAGTACACAACTCATAGAGTATGTGACCTCAAATTTACTGATACACATACAAATCGCTGTACACAACTACAAATCCCACTGTTACAGGCGCTCAAACCTTTTTCACCAATAATACCTTCATAGGTTGGTGCTGGAGCAAAAGCACATATTCAAAGGGAAATTTGGCTCGGGGGTTAACTGCAAGTCCAAGCGGGAATTGGGATGCGTGCGATAATATCAGCCTTCAGATCAATGCTGCATTCCCCGGTGTCGCCCCGGACGGCGAGAAGAGGTGGTATGGACTGCAACCGCAGATGCTTTGTGAATGACGCTTAGTAAAAATAATTAGGAGTCCTATATTTACGACTGACACGCCCATTTTTTTTAGGAGTTTCTCCTAAATCCGGCAGTTAGGACCTACTTTTAGCGCTAAGATTCTTTGTGAATACGGGCCCAGAAATTGGCCCCCTAGCTGTTGATCAGCACCCACTGCAGCAGGAGGAGGTCGTCTACACTCATGGCCAGCTCCATCTTGCCATCCAGCATATCGATGGGGAACTCAGTTAGCAGTTCATCAAGGTTGAGGGGTGCAGAGCTGAAGGTGTGAGGGATCGCTGTGCACTGGCGGTGAGACTTTAGCATCGTGCTGCTGCTGCAGCAGGAGGAGGTCGTCTACACTCATGGCCAGCTCCATCTTGCCATCCAGCATATCGATGGGGAACTCAGTTAGCAGTTCATCAAGGTTGAGGGGTGCAGAGCTGAAGGTGTGAGGGATCGCTGTGCACTGGCGGTGAGACTTCAGCATCGTGCTGCTGCTGGAAGTACAGAGAGGCTCGTTACAACAGCCTCACCCACACAAGCATGTCTGCCTCAGGACCAAACTACTTTACATAATGACTGCAACTGCCCATTCAGCCCAATCACGCTCCCCATTTTCCATCCAGTCGTTTCATTGCTATGCCACTTTTACCTATGCACTACAATAAGGTCCAGAGGCATTTAGACAGGGAAATTTCAATGAAGGTGTTCAAAGCAGTTCAATACAAGACTCAAGAACATCAACCTGAAGTGGACAGTCAGCAGTGTAAATGAAGAGCATTTGCATCCACAAATATATACCCTGTTAAATCGTAACAGTGTCAAAACTTATGGAACTCAGTGCAAATAGCATATATCTCTATTTCGTATGGTTGTGAAAACCCCAAAGCTTTCATTTTCAAAACGTTAAGTGGTGAGCTATGTGGGCGACAACTCTATATAAACCAAAACAGGCAGACACAGGAGTGAGACATATTCAGATAAGTGCCTGCTAACACAGGTCAAGACCACTTTCAGCAGTGCCATACAGCATCCATCGTTTTGATTTTCACTCCAACCCACGCAAATCTCATTATACAGCATTCCAGAGCCTCTTAAGCTGGTATTTAGCAGAACAAAAGGTGATGATTTGAAGCATAAATAAACCATGTCAGGGCAGCGAGTCCCTAGGAACAGGAGAGATCAGCCCTAAGCCCTAATTTTAAGGGTACTGGGGAGTCTGGGCTGCTTTGTGGGAGACTTTACCTTTGCAAAGCAGCAGGAGGGTCTTTGGCAAGAATGTGCAGTGGCTCGGTGCTGGTGGAGCTCTGCTCTGTTGTACTGGTGCTTCTGTTAATGTTCTGTAGCATCATCTCCTGAAAGGTCTTCGCCCTCTCCAACCCAACCAGAGACTCCGTCTTCCCATTCACAGCACCATTCTGCAGCAGACGGACCAAAAGTCACATTTATTCAGCCCTGATCCTGGACATCTACCATACTTCAACTCCACAAGAAAACATCTCAGTCAAGCTAGAGCATGGCTGCGTATGCCTTCTCAAAGAGATCTACAGTCCTTTCAGTTTCCACCCTAACTTTAATTTGAGGTGCCTGATTTGACTAAATAGCTGCATGAGGAGAACTCCAGCAGATGAAGTCAGATTGTCCTGAACAGACTGAAGACCCACAGGACAGTAGATCTCCAAGCACAGGGTTTGGCAGGTTTAAATCAGGCTGACCTCAGGATTGAATATAGAAATAACACACAGCTGCTGCTCACCTCTGTAGTGCTGGGAGTAGCTGGCTTCTCTTTTCTGGCACCAGTATTACGGCCACTGCCTGCTCCTGTAAATATGCACAGTCCCTATGAACAATCAACTGCAGGAAAACCTGAGCAAAAACCTAACACATGGGAATCATGTCCGAGGGCCAGAAATGCAAAGTCCCACTATGCATTTTTTCCACATAATTTCACCAATTAGATCCACCTCCTGGTTATTTAACAAATAGTGGGGAGGACTTATGCAGTCTGTGCCTGGACTTAATGCCTCTGGCTACCACACCTAACTGAAGTACATCAAGGAGCAGCTCATGAGAAACTAACCCCGAGAGGGGAAAGGGCAGAGGACACACAGAGGATGAAGGCTCACCAGTGGCCATGTTCTTGTTGATGCGCAGTATCCTCCTCTTGAACGGAGCAGAGAGAGGAGCTGGCAACTCCTCAGCCTTCACCTCCTGCACCGTGGTCTGCATTCGAGCCGCCTTCTCAACCCGGATCTCGCCGGGGTGCCTGGCAGTCTTCTTGCACGGGACCTCCCACTCCAGAGGCCCCTCTTTCCTCCCCATGAGCTCCTCCTCCTCGTTGTCTCTGGACAGCTTCATCTTTCTCTCTAGCTGGAGCCTTGTCTCCACAAGGACGGCCCCAGGAGGTGTAGCGCTCGACTTTGTGGGGCTGGGGCCCTTAGTTCCGCACCAGTCGGCCTCGTGTAATTGGGCCTGTGCCAGGGACCTGGCCGCCTTCCCCTTTCGAATCTCATCCAGAGATTTGCTTCGGATCTCAACCTGCACCTCCTGCCGTGCTGGTGCTGAGAAATCCTCAGAGGGCTCAGTCTCGCATTCCCAAAGACATTCTTGCAACTAACCACAGCCATATTGCATCAGCCTTTATCGCCAAGACAAGACCCTTTGGGTCTAACAGACACTGTGTATTATTCCATTTAATGCATGTGCAGGTGAGACTACATCATCACCAACAAAAATGTAATGCACTATGCCGTTAATTTTAGACTGTATTACCCAGTGCCAGCACACACAAATGTATACCCAGCTGCATATTGACCAAATGCTAAGACTTTTCTAGAATGCACACATCCAATCAAGTGTCTAACTTGGGTGAGGGTAAAGCGCAGGGGCTTTACAAAAGACCTTCCTTTCTCCTGATACTCGCTGAAGCCTTTGTTGCACTGCCTTGTGTAAGACATTCATCCAGAGCCCTGGTACGGCCAGGCAGCAGTCTTACCTAAATGAGGTTAGCAAGTGTTTGCATGGCTCCTCAATTCACCACCATTTCATTCTTACTACGTCACAGAGGAACAGGGTTTCGGAGTCCCCAAACAACAAACACAGAAAGTTAAACACAAACACGCAAAACTGAAGAACAGAGGGCAAGCCCCTTCTTCACCCTCTGATGGAAACCGATGGTAAAATGACTTGCAGTTAGTTAGAGGTGATGACATACAACTCTTCGTGCTAATGCTGCTCATTTGCACTACTTTTTGTGAAGAATATTTCCATAGCAACATTTTACCTTTGTTATTTTTATAAAAGAAGTAAGATATTTAATTTATTGTAGGGCTGAACTATTAATCGCAATCGCTAATACATTTCAAAAGCTGCAATAACTGGTCAAGCGTGGTTACCACAGAGGAAATATATTAGAACTGGAGAGAGCGAGGAAGTACCACCCCTATTACTTTTAATAGGAGAAGCTAGGCTAGCTACCTAAGCCCAGGAAGTACGGAATTGAACGACGCCAGCTATAAGAATGGCGTTCCATGGGTGCTTAGCTCCGGGACCATTTCATGAAATTGTCAGTCTACTTACACAGCACAAATGGCCAAGAAAGTGTGTCGGCTATGCGGATTGGCGAATGTTTTCGAGGGGAAATGACGAGCAACGCTGTTTATCCAGAAGGTGCACGCACTTTTCACTCTTTTCGTACGAAACACGTGCACGAGCTGTCATCAAGCTCTTACTGTCAGTTCTTATTTTACAGGCCCTCTTGAAAACATTGAACAGTTGCGTCAGACAAAGACAAAATAATGAAGGATTACAGAATACATTTTATTTCGTTTTCGAACTATTTGGCAAGAATAAAATGCACACTTTTCTATTGGTGGCCACAAACTTTTCCGCACTGTGAAACGCGGAAGCAGGGGCCGATTGCACAAAAGTCGGATCCTGAGATCCTCGATCTACGCCAAAGCGAGGATTGCCATATCCCATGCAGCGCGTTGCTGGCTTAATTGATTGCACAAAGCCAACAGCCGCTGGAGGAGGATAGGCTAATAAGTGAAGCCAGGTGCCGCATCCTACTGTGTGCGCGCACACGCCTACTTAAAATTGACCCTGAGATCGATCACAGAATCGACAATTCAGAGAGCAGCAGTCTTCAAAATAGTTTGCAAAATATCTCCGTGCACTTATGTGGGCTGTAGAGCGTTCTCAAGAAAATCTCTGCAGACGCGTGACGAGACCAAATCTAAAGTATCCACCGAACTCGTTCGGAGGATAAAATTAGTATTCTCCAAGGTAGCGATAACGTGAACATATATATGCAGGTCAATAACGTCACATAACGCAACAGAGGGTATGCGCAAAATGAGCTGGCACGTCATTTTCCCCCCGACACCTCTTTGTCACATGTCCACATGATGGGCAGAAACCCCATTTAAAAAAAAAAACTCCACAAGACGTTTAAAATCTGTTTTCTGACCCTATTAAAACAACTTTGAATTATTGAAATATTTTCAGAGTGGCACAGAGATTTGTTCTTTTTTATGTACAACCTAAATCCAAAATAGCTGGGACAAAGTGTAAATTGTGAAAGAAATCAAAATGCAATGACTTTCAAATCACACCAGCCAGTATTTTATTCACAATAAAGCGGGATTTACATTTGAACGTACGGGCGTCTACGTGCAACTTACGTGCGAAATTTGGGAAAAATGACTGCGTGCTCGACGTGGCGAGTACGTGACACGTGCGTGTTTTTTGAAGTCACCCATAAGAAACCTACTTGAGTACTAGTCTTAAAGTAGCTCACATTAAATGTACTCAAGTACAAAAAGTATCTTGTGAGTAAAATGTACCTAAGTATCCAAAGTGCAAGTACACCTAGAAAGCATTTTTCATAGTACGCATATAAAGAAACAAAACAACCACACATTGTTCTCTTCTTGTTCTCTTTAATCAACTTGCAGGTGAATGAAAGATGCAGTATTCAAAAAACAAATAGGCAGCTTGTGCTTTATACTTCATCTTCTTTGAGTTTACCCGCAGTTTACAAAACCACTAGAATTGACAATAATTAACAGTAGAATGACATATTAACAATACCATGTCGAACTGTTGCTTCAGAAAAATGATTTTTCATAACTACTAATTGGAATACCATTGGCTCACTGTAGCTGAGGTGGTTGCTAGAGAGGGCAACGATTTTTTTTTCTGTTGCAGGAGAGAATTTTTTTTTTTTGAACTGCTGGATAGATACTGTGGGCAAGAGTATTGAGCAGTTTGCACATCAGGCTTAGCTGAGGAGTTTAATTCAGGCAACTCCTGAAAAACAGGGATCGGAGTGAACTCGTCCATAACATTCCAAACGTGTTTGAGCTGCTTGCTTGTCAATATTCAATAATTGATGCTGGTGTCCCATCTTGTGACAGAATATTGTAACTGCGTGCATAAATTTGCAGCTCCATGTCTGCTGGCGGGCACATCTGCTCAAAGCGCTGTTATGATACCGTGCCGAGCACCGTTGTTCCTCTCGAGCACGCCAAATCCAGATAATCCTGAAAGATTTATTACATTAACATTTCAATTTGTGACGAGTAACAAACTGGCCACTGTCAAAGTAACGAAGTAAAAGAATACTTTTTTCTCTTTTAAATATAGTAGAGTAAAATTAAAAGTCCTGGTTAAAAAAAAAAAAAACTCTGGTAAAGTACAAATCCTCAAAAAAAAAAACTACTTATGTACTGTAACGAAGCACATGTACTTCGTCATTATACACCCCTGGTGTTGAATCGACTCCCCCAACGGGAATTCTCCTTTCGCTCCGCAATGTAAAGCCCCTCTCCTTTGATTGGCTGTGGGACGAAAGCCGGTCTCCTCTGATCGGCTGTGGAATTAGTCGATCTCAGATCAGCACCCGCCTTTGTTTCTATAGACTGAATGCGCAGATAGTTTCGCACCAAATGTCACAGTGCTGAGGGGCGCGATTTGCGACTTGTAGGAAACAGAATCTGTGGCTTGTAGGAAACAGAATCTGTGACTCGTGGGGAAGATTCGAGCAGTTGTAGTTATCGATTTGTATTTGTGTTTTAAAAGAACACAAATATTTTCTTGATAAATTATTTCACATACATTGAACTTCCATTGCACAAATTCACATTCAGATTTACACATATTCAAATTTTGTCCACAACTTCACATTGCTTAATACAGGTGCACAAATATGTTTTGCACATATACTGCAACAATAGGAGTAAAAATGTGAGCATGTCAGTTTTTTAATCTGTGACTTGTAAAATAGGATTTGTGCACCTGTAATTAAGAATTTGTGAATGTGTAAGTGTTGTGTTGTATCTGTGCAGAGAAAAAAAATCTACAAGTACACAACTCATAGAGTATGTGACCTCAAATTTACTGATACACATACAAATCGCTGTACACAACTACAAATCCCACTGTTACAGGCGCTCAAACCTTTTTCACCAATAATACCTTCATAGGTTGGTGCTGGAGCAAAAGCACATATTCAAAGGGAAATTTGGCTCGGGGGTTAACTGCAAGTCCAAGCGGGAATTGGGATGCGTGCGATAATATCAGCCTTCAGATCAATGCTGCATTCCCCGGTGTCGCCCCGGACGGCGAGAAGAGGTGGTATGGACTGCAACCGCAGATGCTTTGTGAATGACGCTTAGTAAAAATAATTAGGAGTCCTATATTTACGACTGACACGCCCATTTTTTTTAGGAGTTTCTCCTAAATCCGGCAGTTAGGACCTACTTTTAGCGCTAAGATTCTTTGTGAATACGGGCCCAGAAATTGGCCCCCTAGCTGTTGATCAGCACCCACTGCAGCAGGAGGAGGTCGTCTACACTCATGGCCAGCTCCATCTTGCCATCCAGCATATCGATGGGGAACTCAGTTAGCAGTTCATCAAGGTTGAGGGGTGCAGAGCTGAAGGTGTGAGGGATCGCTGTGCACTGGCGGTGAGACTTTAGCATCGTGCTGCTGCTGCAGCAGGAGGAGGTCGTCTACACTCATGGCCAGCTCCATCTTGCCATCCAGCATATCGATGGGGAACTCAGTTAGCAGTTCATCAAGGTTGAGGGGTGCAGAGCTGAAGGTGTGAGGGATCGCTGTGCACTGGCGGTGAGACTTCAGCATCGTGCTGCTGCTGGAAGTACAGAGAGGCTCGTTACAACAGCCTCACCCACACAAGCATGTCTGCCTCAGGACCAAACTACTTTACATAATGACTGCAACTGCCCATTCAGCCCAATCACGCTCCCCATTTTCCATCCAGTCGTTTCATTGCTATGCCACTTTTACCTATGCACTACAATAAGGTCCAGAGGCATTTAGACCGGGAAATTTCAATGAAGGTGTTCAAAGCAGTTCAATACAAGACTCAAGAACATCAACCTGAAGTGGACAGTCAGCAGTGTAAATGAAGAGCATTTGCATCCACAAATATATACCCTGTTAAATCGTAACAGTGTCAAAACTTATGGAACTCAGTGCAAATAGCATATATCTCTATTTCGTATGGTTGTGAAAACCCCAAAGCTTTCATTTTCAAAACGTTAAGTGGTGAGCTATGTGGGCGACAACTCTATATAAACCAAAACAGGCAGACACAGGAGTGAGACATATTCAGATAAGTGCCTGCTAACACAGGTCAAGACCACTTTCAGCAGTGCCATACAGCATCCATCGTTTTGATTTTCACTCCAACCCACGCAAATCTCATTATACAGCATTCCAGAGCCTCTTAAGCTGGTATTTAGCAGAACAAAAGGTGATGATTTGAAGCATAAATAAACCATGTCAGGGCAGCGAGTCCCTAGGAACAGGAGAGATCAGCCCTAAGCCCTAATTTTAAGGGTACTGGGGAGTCTGGGCTGCTTTGTGGGAGACTTTACCTTTGCAAAGCAGCAGGAGGGTCTTTGGCAAGAATGTGCAGTGGCTCGGTGCTGGTGGAGCTCTGCTCTGTTGTACTGGTGCTTCTGTTAATGTTCTGTAGCATCATCTCCTGGAAGGTCTTCGCCCTCTCCAACCCAACCAGAGACTCCGTCTTCCCATTCACAGCACCATTCTGCAGCAGACGGACCAAAAGTCACATTTATTCAGCCCTGATCCTGGACATCTACCATACTTCAACTCCACAAGAAAACATCTCAGTCAAGCTAGAGCATGGCTGCGTATGCCTTCTCAAAGAGATCTACAGTCCTTTCAGTTTCCACCCTAACTTTAATTTGAGGTGCCTGATTTGACTAAATAGCTGCATGAGGAGAACTCCAGCAGATGAAGTCAGATTGTCCTGAACAGACTGAAGACCCACAGGACAGTAGATCTCCAAGCACAGGGTTTGGCAGGTTTAAATCAGGCTGACCTCAGGATTGAATATAGAAATAACACACAGCTGCTGCTCACCTCTGTAGTGCTGGGAGTAGCTGGCTTCTCTTTTCTGGCACCAGTATTACGGCCACTGCCTGCTCCTGTAAATATGCACAGTCCCTATGAACAATCAACTGCAGGAAAACCTGAGCAAAAACCTAACACATGGGAATCATGTCCGAGGGCCAGAAATGCAAAGTCCCACTATGCATTTTTTCCACATAATTTCACTAATTAGATCCACCTCCTGGTTATTTAACAAATAGTGGGGAGGACTTATGCAGTCTGTGCCTGGACTTAATGCCTCTGGCTACCACACCTAACTGAAGTACATCAAGGAGCAGCTCATGAGAAACTAACCCCGAGAGGGGAAAGGGCAGAGGACACACAGAGGATGAAGGCTCACCAGTGGCCATGTTCTTGTTGATGCGCAGTATCCTCCTCTTGAACGGAGCAGAGAGAGGAGCTGGCAACTCCTCAGCCTTCACCTCCTGCACCGTGGTCTGCATTCGAGCCGCCTTCTCAACCCGGATCTCGCCGGGGTGCCTGGCAGTCTTCTTGCACGGGACCTCCCACTCCAGAGGCCCCTCTTTCCTCCCCATGAGCTCCTCCTCCTCGTTGTCTCTGGACAGCTTCATCTTTCTCTCTAGCTGGAGCCTTGTCTCCACAAGGACGGCCCCAGGAGGTGTAGCGCTCGACTTCGTGGGGCTGGGGCCCTTAGTTCCGCACCAGTCGGCCTCGTGTAATTGGGCCTGTGCCAGGGACCTGGCCGCCTTCCCCTTTCGAATCTCATCCAGAGATTTGCTTCGGATCTCAACCTGCACCTCCTGCCGTGCTGGTGCTGAGAAATCCTCAGAGGGCTCAGTCTCGCATTCCCAAAGACATTCTTGCAACTAACCACAGCCATATTGCATCAGCCTTTATCGCCAAGACAAGACCCTTTGGGTCTAACAGACACTGTGTATTATTCCATTTAATGCATGTGCAGGTGAGACTACATCATCACCAACAAAAATGTAATGCACTATGCCGTTAATTTTAGACTGTATTACCCAGTGCCAGCACACACAAATGTATACCCAGCTGCATATTGACCAAATGCTAAGACTTTTCTAGAATGCACACATCCAATCTAGTGTCTAACTTGGGTGAGGGTAAAGCGCAGGGGCTTTACAAAAGACCTTCCTTTCTCCTGATACTCGCTGAAGCCTTTGTTGCACTGCCTTGTGTAAGACATTCATCCAGAGCCCTGGTACGGCCAGGCAGCAGTCTTACCTAAATGAGGTTAGCAAGTGTTTGCATGGCTCCTCAATTCACCACCATTTCATTCTTACTACGTCACAGAGGAACAGGGTTTCGGAGTCCCCAAACAACAAACACAGAAAGTTAAACACAAACACGCAAAACTGAAGAACAGAGGGCAAGCCCCTTCTTCACCCTCTGATGGAAACCGATGGTAAAATGACTTGCAGTTAGTTAGAGGTGATGACATACAACTCTTCGTGCTAATGCTGCTCATTTGCACTACTTTTTGTGAAGAATATTTCCATAGCAACATTTTACCTTTGTTATTTTTATAAAAGAAGTAAGATATTTAATTTATTGTAGGGCTGAACTATTAATCGCAATCGCTAATACATTTCAAAAGCTGCAATAACTGGTCAAGCGTGGTTACCACAGAGGAAATATATTAGAACTGGAGAGAGCGAGGAAGTACCACCCCTATTACTTTTAATAGGAGAAGCTAGGCTAGCTACCTAAGCCCAGGAAGTACGGAATTGAACGACGCCAGCTATAAGAATGGCGTTCCATGGGTGCTTAGCTCCGGGACCATTTCATGAAATTGTCAGTCTACTTACACAGCACAAATGGCCAAGAAAGTGTGTCGGCTATGCGGATTGGCGAATGTTTTCGAGGGGAAATGACGAGCAACGCTGTTTATCCAGAAGGTGCACGCACTTTTCACTCTTTTCGTACGAAACACGTGCACGAGCTGTCATCAAGCTCTTACTGTCAGTTCTTATTTTACAGGCCCTCTTGAAAACATTGAACAGTTGCGTCAGACAAAGACAAAATAATGAAGGATTACAGAATACATTTTATTTCGTTTTCGAACTATTTGGCAAGAATAAAATGCACACTTTTCTATTGGTGGCCACAAACTTTTCCGCACTGTGAAACGCGGAAGCAGGGGCCGATTGCACAAAAGTCGGATCCTGAGATCCTCGATCTACGCCAAAGCGAGGATTGCCATATCCCATGCAGCGCGTTGCTGGCTTAATTGATTGCACAAAGCCAACAGCCGCTGGAGGAGGATAGGCTAATAAGTGAAGCCAGGTGCCGCATCCTACTGTGTGCGCGCACACGCCTACTTAAAATTGACCCTGAGATCGATCACAGAATCGACAATTCAGAGAGCAGCAGTCTTCAAAATAGTTTGCAAAATATCTCCGTGCACTTATGTGGGCTGTAGAGCGTTCTCAAGAAAATCTCTGCAGACGCGTGACGAGACCAAATCTAAAGTATCCACCGAACTCGTTCGGAGGATAAAATTAGTATTCTCCAAGGTAGCGATAACGTGAACATATATATGCAGGTCAATAACGTCACATAACGCAACAGAGGGTATGCGCAAAATGAGCTGGCACGTCATTTTCCCCCCGACACCTCTTTGTCACATGTCCACATGATGGGCAGAAACCCCATTTTAAAAAAAAAACTCCACAAGACGTTTAAAATCTGTTTTCTGACCCTATTAAAACAACTTTGAATTATTGAAATATTTTCAGAGTGGCACAGAGATTTGTTCTTTTTTATGTACAACCTAAATCCAAAATAGCTGGGACAAAGTGTAAATTGTGAAAGAAATCAAAATGCAATGACTTTCAAATCACACCAGCCAGTATTTTATTCACAATAAAGCGGGATTTACATTTGAACGTACGGGCGTCTACGTGCAACTTACGTGCGAAATTTGGGAAAAATGACTGCGTGCTCGACGTGGCGAGTACGTGACACGTGCGTGTTTTTTGAAGTCACCCATAAGAAACCTACTTGAGTACTAGTCTTAAAGTAGCTCACATTAAATGTACTCAAGTACAAAAAGTATCTTGTGAGTAAAATATACCTAAGTATCCAAAGTGCAAGTACACCTAGAAAGCATTTTTCATAGTACGCATATAAAGAAACAAAACAACCACACATTGTTCTCTTCTTGTTCTCTTTAATCAACTTGCAGGTGAATGAAAGATGCAGTATTCAAAAAACAAATAGGCAGCTTGTGCTTTATACTTCATCTTCTTTGAGTTTACCCGCAGTTTACAAAACCACTAGAATTGACAATAATTAACAGTAGAATGACATATTAACAATACCATGTCGAACTGTTGCTTCAGAAAACTGATTTTTCATAACTACTAATTGGAATACCATTGGCTCACTGTAGCTGAGGTGGTTGCTAGAGAGGGCAACGATTTTTTTTTCTGTTGCAGGAGAGAATTTTTTTTTTTTGAACTGCTGGATAGATACTGTGGGCAAGAGTATTGAGCAGTTTGCACATCAGGCTTAGCTGAGGAGTTTAATTCAGGCAACTCCTGAAAAACAGGGATCGGAGTGAACTCGTCCATAACATTCCAAACGTGTTTGAGCTGCTTGCTTGTCAATATTCAATAATTGATGCTGGTGTCCCATCTTGTGACAGAATATTGTAACTGCGTGCATAAATTTGCAGCTCCATGTCTGCTGGCGGGCACATCTGCTCAAAGCGCTGTTATGATACCGTGCCGAGCACCGTTGTTCCTCTCGAGCACGCCAAATCCAGATAATCCTGAAAGATTTATTACATTAACATTTCAATTTGTGACGAGTAACAAACTGGCCACTGTCAAAGTAACGAAGTAAAAGAATACTTTTTTCTCTTTTAAATATAGTAGAGTAAAATTAAAAGTCCTGGTTAAAAAAAAAAAAAACTCTGGTAAAGTACAAATCCTCAAAAAAAAAAAACTACTTATGTACTGTAACGAAGCACATGTACTTCGTCATTATACACCCCTGGTGTTGAATCGACTCCCCCAACGGGAATTCTCCTTTTGCTCCGCAATGTAAAGCCCCTCTCCTTTGATTGGCTGTGGGACGAAAGCCGGTCTCCTCTGATCGGCTGTGGAATTAGTCGATCTCAGATCAGCACCCGCCTTTGTTTCTATAGACTGAATGCGCAGATAGTTTCGCACCAAATGTCACAGTGCTGAGGGGCGCGATTTGCGACTTGTAGGAAACAGAATCTGTGGCTTGTAGGAAACAGAATCTGTGACTCGTGGGGAAGATTCGAGCAGTTGTAGTTATCGATTTGTATTTGTGTTTTAAAAGAACACAAATATTTTCTTGATAAATTATTTCACATACATTGAACTTCCATTGCACAAATTCACATTCAGATTTACACATATTCAAATTTTGTCCACAACTTCACATTGCTTAATACAGGTGCACAAATATGTTTTGCACATATACTGCAACAATAGGAGTAAAAATGTGAGCATGTCAGTTTTTTAATCTGTGACTTGTAAAATAGGATTTGTGCACCTGTAATTAAGAATTTGTGAATGTGTAAGTGTTGTGTTGTATCTGTGCAGAGAAAAAAAATCTACAAGTACACAACTCATAGAGTATGTGACCTCAAATTTACTGATACACATACAAATCGCTGTACACAACTACAAATCCCACTGTTACAGGCGCTCAAACCTTTTTCACCAATAATACCTTCATAGGTTGGTGCTGGAGCAAAAGCACATATTCAAAGGGAAATTTGGCTCGGGGGTTAACTGCAAGTCCAAGCGGGAATTGGGATGCGTGCGATAATATCAGCCTTCAGATCAATGCTGCATTCCCCGGTGTCGCCCCGGACGGCGAGAAGAGGTGGTATGGACTGCAACCGCAGATGCTTTGTGAATGACGCTTAGTAAAAATAATTAGGAGTCCTATATTTACGACTGACACGCCCATTTTTTTTAGGAGTTTCTCCTAAATCCGGCAGTTAGGACCTACTTTTAGCGCTAAGATTCTTTGTGAATACGGGCCCAGAAATTGGCCCCCTAGCTGTTGATCAGCACCCACTGCAGCAGGAGGAGGTCGTCTACACTCATGGCCAGCTCCATCTTGCCATCCAGCATATCGATGGGGAACTCAGTTAGCAGTTCATCAAGGTTGAGGGGTGCAGAGCTGAAGGTGTGAGGGATCGCTGTGCACTGGCGGTGAGACTTTAGCATCGTGCTGCTGCTGCAGCAGGAGGAGGTCGTCTACACTCATGGCCAGCTCCATCTTGCCATCCAGCATATCGATGGGGAACTCAGTTAGCAGTTCATCAAGGTTGAGGGGTGCAGAGCTGAAGGTGTGAGGGATCGCTGTGCACTGGCGGTGAGACTTCAGCATCGTGCTGCTGCTGGAAGTACAGAGAGGCTCGTTACAACAGCCTCACCCACACAAGCATGTCTGCCTCAGGACCAAACTACTTTACATAATGACTGCAACTGCCCATTCAGCCCAATCACGCTCCCCATTTTCCATCCAGTCATTTCATTGCTATGCCACTTTTACCTATGCACTACAATAAGGTCCAGAGGCATTTAGACCGGGAAATTTCAATGAAGGTGTTCAAAGCAGTTCAATACAAGACTCAAGAACATCAACCTGAAGTGGACAGTCAGCAGTGTAAATGAAGAGCATTTGCATCCACAAATATATACCCTGTTAAATCGTAACAGTGTCAAAACTTATGGAACTCAGTGCAAATAGCATATATCTCTATTTCGTATGGTTGTGAAAACCCCAAAGCTTTCATTTTCAAAACGTTAAGTGGTGAGCTATGTGGGCGACAACTCTATATAAACCAAAACAGGCAGACACAGGAGTGAGACATATTCAGATAAGTGCCTGCTAACACAGGTCAAGACCACTTTCAGCAGTGCCATACAGCATCCATCGTTTTGATTTTCACTCCAACCCACGCAAATCTCATTATACAGCATTCCAGAGCCTCTTAAGCTGGTATTTAGCAGAACAAAAGGTGATGATTTGAAGCATAAATAAACCATGTCAGGGCAGCGAGTCCCTAGGAACAGGAGAGATCAGCCCTAAGCCCTAATTTTAAGGGTACTGGGGAGTCTGGGCTGCTTTGTGGGAGACTTTACCTTTGCAAAGCAGCAGGAGGGTCTTTGGCAAGAATGTGCAGTGGCTCGGTGCTGGTGGAGCTCTGCTCTGTTGTACTGGTGCTTCTGTTAATGTTCTGTAGCATCATCTCCTGGAAGGTCTTCGCCCTCTCCAACCCAACCAGAGACTCCGTCTTCCCATTCACAGCACCATTCTGCAGCAGACGGACCAAAAGTCACATTTATTCAGCCCTGATCCTGGACATCTACCATACTTCAACTCCACAAGAAAACATCTCAGTCAAGCTAGAGCATGGCTGCGTATGCCTTCTCAAAGAGATCTACAGTCCTTTCAGTTTCCACCCTAACTTTAATTTGAGGTGCCTGATTTGACTAAAAAGCTGCATGAGGAGAACTCCAGCAGATGAAGTCAGATTGTCCTGAACAGACTGAAGACCCACAGGACAGTAGATCTCCAAGCACAGGGTTTGGCAGGTTTAAATCAGGCTGACCTCAGGATTGAATATAGAAATAACACACAGCTGCTGCTCACCTCTGTAGTGCTGGGAGTAGCTGGCTTCTCTTTTCTGGCACCAGTATTACGGCCACTGCCTGCTCCTGTAAATATGCACAGTCCCTATGAACAATCAACTGCAGGAAAACCTGAGCAAAAACCTAACACATGGGAATCATGTCCGAGGGCCAGAAATGCAAAGTCCCACTATGCATTTTTTCCACATAATTTCACCAATTAGATCCACCTCCTGGTTATTTAACAAATAGTGGGGAGGACTTATGCAGTCTGTGCCTGGACTTAATGCCTCTGGCTACCACACCTAACTGAAGTACATCAAGGAGCAGCTCATGAGAAACTAACCCCGAGAGGGGAAAGGGCAGAGGACACACAGAGGATGAAGGCTCACCAGTGGCCATGTTCTTGTTGATGCGCAGTATCCTCCTCTTGAACGGAGCAGAGAGAGGAGCTGGCAACTCCTCAGCCTTCACCTCCTGCACCGTGGTCTGCATTCGAGCCGCCTTCTCAACCCGGATCTCGCCGGGGTGCCTGGCAGTCTTCTTGCACGGGACCTCCCACTCCAGAGGCCCCTCTTTCCTCCCCATGAGCTCCTCCTCCTCGTTGTCTCTGGACAGCTTCATCTTTCTCTCTAGCTGGAGCCTTGTCTCCACAAGGACGGCCCCAGGAGGTGTAGCGCTCGACTTCGTGGGGCTGGGGCCCTTAGTTCCGCACCAGTCGGCCTCGTGTAATTGGGCCTGTGCCAGGGACCTGGCCGCCTTCCCCTTTCGAATCTCATCCAGAGATTTGCTTCGGATCTCAACCTGCACCTCCTGCCGTGCTGGTGCTGAGAAATCCTCAGAGGGCTCAGTCTCGCATTCCCAAAGACATTCTTGCAACTAACCACAGCCATATTGCATCAGCCTTTATCGCCAAGACAAGACCCTTTGGGTCTAACAGACACTGTGTATTATTCCATTTAATGCATGTGCAGGTGAGACTACATCATCACCAACAAAAATGTAATGCACTATGCCGTTAATTTTAGACTGTATTACCCAGTGCCAGCACACACAAATGTATACCCAGCTGCATATTGACCAAATGCTAAGACTTTTCTAGAATGCACACATCCAATCAAGTGTCTAACTTGGGTGAGGGTAAAGCGCAGGGGCTTTACAAAAGACCTTCCTTTCTCCTGATACTCGCTGAAGCCTTTGTTGCACTGCCTTGTGTAAGACATTCATCCAGAGCCCTGGTACGGCCAGGCAGCAGTCTTACCTAAATGAGGTTAGCAAGTGTTTGCATGGCTCCTCAATTCACCACCATTTCATTCTTACTACGTCACAGAGGAACAGGGTTTCGGAGTCCCCAAACAACAAACACAGAAAGTTAAACACAAACACGCAAAACTGAAGAACAGAGGGCAAGCCCCTTCTTCACCCTCTGATGGAAACCGATGGTAAAATGACTTGCAGTTAGTTAGAGGTGATGACATACAACTCTTCGTGCTAATGCTGCTCATTTGCACTACTTTTTGTGAAGAATATTTCCATAGCAACATTTTACCTTTGTTATTTTTATAAAAGAAGTAAGATATTTAATTTATTGTAGGGCTGAACTATTAATCGCAATCGCTAATACATTTCAAAAGCTGCAATAACTGGTCAAGCGTGGTTACCACAGAGGAAATATATTAGAACTGGAGAGAGCGAGGAAGTACCACCCCTATTACTTTTAATAGGAGAAGCTAGGCTAGCTACCTAAGCCCAGGAAGTACGGAATTGAACGACGCCAGCTATAAGAATGGCGTTCCATGGGTGCTTAGCTCCGGGACCATTTCATGAAATTGTCAGTCTACTTACACAGCACAAATGGCCAAGAAAGTGTGTCGGCTATGCGGATTGGCGAATGTTTTCGAGGGGAAATGACGAGCAACGCTGTTTATCCAGAAGGTGCACGCACTTTTCACTCTTTTCGTACGAAACACGTGCACGAGCTGTCATCAAGCTCTTACTGTCAGTTCTTATTTTACAGGCCCTCTTGAAAACATTGAACAGTTGCGTCAGACAAAGACAAAATAATGAAGGATTACAGAATACATTTTATTTCGTTTTCGAACTATTTGGCAAGAATAAAATGCACACTTTTCTATTGGTGGCCACAAACTTTTCCGCACTGTGAAACGCGGAAGCAGGGGCCGATTGCACAAAAGTCGGATCCTGAGATCCTGGATCTACGCCAAAGCGAGGATTGCCATATCCCATGCAGCGCGTTGCTGGCTTAATTGATTGCACAAAGCCAACAGCCGCTGGAGGAGGATAGGCTAATAAGTGAAGCCAGGTGCCGCATCCTACTGTGTGCGCGCACACGCCTACTTAAAATTGACCCTGAGATCGATCACAGAATCGACAATTCAGAGAGCAGCAGTCTTCAAAATAGTTTGCAAAATATCTCCGTGCACTTATGTGGGCTGTAGAGCGTTCTCAAGAAAATCTCTGCAGACGCGTGACGAGACCAAATCTAAAGTATCCACCGAACTCGTTCGGAGGATAAAATTAGTATTCTCCAAGGTAGCGATAACGTGAACATATATATGCAGGTCAATAACGTCACATAACGCAACAGAGGGTATGCGCAAAATGAGCTGGCACGTCATTTTCCCCCCGACACCTCTTTGTCACATGTCCACATGATGGGCAGAAACCCCATTTAAAAAAAAAAACTCCACAAGACGTTTAAAATCTGTTTTCTGACCCTATTAAAACAACTTTGAATTATTGAAATATTTTCAGAGTGGCACAGAGATTTGTTCTTTTTTATGTACAACCTAAATCCAAAATAGCTGGGACAAAGTGTAAATTGTGAAAGAAATCAAAATGCAATGACTTTCAAATCACACCAGCCAGTATTTTATTCACAATAAAGCGGGATTTACATTTGAACGTACGGGCGTCTACGTGCAACTTACGTGCGAAATTTGGGAAAAATGACTGCGTGCTCGACGTGGCGAGTACGTGACACGTGCGTGTTTTTTGAAGTCACCCATAAGAAACCTACTTGAGTACTAGTCTTAAAGTAGCTCACATTAAATGTACTCAAGTACAAAAAGTATCTTGTGAGTAAAATATACCTAAGTATCCAAAGTGCAAGTACACCTAGAAAGCATTTTTCATAGTACGCATATAAAGAAACAAAACAACCACACATTGTTCTCTTCTTGTTCTCTTTAATCAACTTGCAGGTGAATGAAAGATGCAGTATTCAAAAAACAAATAGGCAGCTTGTGCTTTATACTTCATCTTCTTTGAGTTTACCCGCAGTTTACAAAACCACTAGAATTGACAATAATTAACAGTAGAATGACATATTAACAATACCATGTCGAACTGTTGCTTCAGAAAACTGATTTTTCATAACTACTAATTGGAATACCATTGGCTCACTGTAGCTGAGGTGGTTGCTAGAGAGGGCAACGATTTTTTTTTCTGTTGCAGGAGAGAATTTTTTTTTTTTGAACTGCTGGATAGATACTGTGGGCAAGAGTATTGAGCAGTTTGCACATCAGGCTTAGCTGAGGAGTTTAATTCAGGCAACTCCTGAAAAACAGGGATCGGAGTGAACTCGTCCATAACATTCCAAACGTGTTTGAGCTGCTTGCTTGTCAATATTCAATAATTGATGCTGGTGTCCCATCTTGTGACAGAATATTGTAACTGCGTGCATAAATTTGCAGCTCCATGTCTGCTGGCGGGCACATCTGCTCAAAGCGCTGTTATGATACCGTGCCGAGCACCGTTGTTCCTCTCGAGCACGCCAAATCCAGATAATCCTGAAAGATTTATTACATTAACATTTCAATTTGTGACGAGTAACAAACTGGCCACTGTCAAAGTAACGAAGTAAAAGAATACTTTTTTCTCTTTTAAATATAGTAGAGTAAAATTAAAAGTCCTGGTTAAAAAAAAAAAAAACTCTGGTAAAGTACAAATCCTCAAAAAAAAAAAACTACTTATGTACTGTAACGAAGCACATGTACTTCGTCATTATACACCCCTGGTGTTGAATCGACTCCCCCAACGGGAATTCTCCTTTCGCTCCGCAATGTAAAGCCCCTCTCCTTTGATTGGCTGTGGGACGAAAGCCGGTCTCCTCTGATCGGCTGTGGAATTAGTCGATCTCAGATCAGCACCCGCCTTTGTTTCTATAGACTGAATGCGCAGATAGTTTCGCACCAAATGTCACAGTGCTGAGGGGCGCGATTTGCGACTTGTAGGAAACAGAATCTGTGGCTTGTAGGAAACAGAATCTGTGACTCGTGGGGAAGATTCGAGCAGTTGTAGTTATCGATTTGTATTTGTGTTTTAAAAGAACACAAATATTTTCTTGATAAATTATTTCACATACATTGAACTTCCATTGCACAAATTCACATTCAGATTTACACATATTCAAATTTTGTCCACAACTTCACATTGCTTAATACAGGTGCACAAATATGTTTTGCACATATACTGCAACAATAGGAGTAAAAATGTGAGCATGTCAGTTTTTTAATCTGTGACTTGTAAAATAGGATTTGTGCACCTGTAATTAAGAATTTGTGAATGTGTAAGTGTTGTGTTGTATCTGTGCAGAGAAAAAAAATCTACAAGTACACAACTCATAGAGTATGTGACCTCAAATTTACTGATACACATACAAATCGCTGTACACAACTACAAATCCCACTGTTACAGGCGCTCAAACCTTTTTCACCAATAATACCTTCATAGGTTGGTGCTGGAGCAAAAGCACATATTCAAAGGGAAATTTGGCTCGGGGGTTAACTGCAAGTCCAAGCGGGAATTGGGATGCGTGCGATAATATCAGCCTTCAGATCAATGCTGCATTCCCCGGTGTCGCCCCGGACGGCGAGAAGAGGTGGTATGGACTGCAACCGCAGATGCTTTGTGAATGACGCTTAGTAAAAATAATTAGGAGTCCTATATTTACGACTGACACGCCCATTTTTTTTAGGAGTTTCTCCTAAATCCGGCAGTTAGGACCTACTTTTAGCGCTAAGATTCTTTGTGAATACGGGCCCAGAAATTGGCCCCCTAGCTGTTGATCAGCACCCACTGCAGCAGGAGGAGGTCATCTACACTCATGGCCAGCTCCATCTTGCCATCCAGCATATCGATGGGGAACTCAGTTAGCAGTTCATCAAGGTTGAGGGGTGCAGAGCTGAAGGTGTGAGGGATCGCTGTGCACTGGCGGTGAGACTTTAGCATCGTGCTGCTGCTGCAGCAGGAGGAGGTCGTCTACACTCATGGCCAGCTCCATCTTGCCATCCAGCATATCGATGGGGAACTCAGTTAGCAGTTCATCAAGGTTGAGGGGTGCAGAGCTGAAGGTGTGAGGGATCGCTGTGCACTGGCGGTGAGACTTCAGCATCGTGCTGCTGCTGGAAGTACAGAGAGGCTCGTTACAACAGCCTCACCCACACAAGCATGTCTGCCTCAGGACCAAACTACTTTACATAATGACTGCAACTGCCCATTCAGCCCAATCACGCTCCCCATTTTCCATCCAGTCGTTTCATTGCTATGCCACTTTTACCTATGCACTACAATAAGGTCCAGAGGCATTTAGACCGGGAAATTTCAATGAAGGTGTTCAAAGCAGTTCAATACAAGACTCAAGAACATCAACCTGAAGTGGACAGTCAGCAGTGTAAATGAAGAGCATTTGCATCCACAAATATATACCCTGTTAAATCGTAACAGTGTCAAAACTTATGGAACTCAGTGCAAATAGCATATATCTCTATTTCGTATGGTTGTGAAAACCCCAAAGCTTTCATTTTCAAAACGTTAAGTGGTGAGCTATGTGGGCGACAACTCTATATAAACCAAAACAGGCAGACACAGGAGTGAGACATATTCAGATAAGTGCCTGCTAACACAGGTCAAGACCACTTTCAGCAGTGCCATACAGCATCCATCGTTTTGATTTTCACTCCAACCCACGCAAATCTCATTATACAGCATTCCAGAGCCTCTTAAGCTGGTATTTAGCAGAACAAAAGGTGATGATTTGAAGCATAAATAAACCATGTCAGGGCAGCGAGTCCCTAGGAACAGGAGAGATCAGCCCTAAGCCCTAATTTTAAGGGTACTGGGGAGTCTGGGCTGCTTTGTGGGAGACTTTACCTTTGCAAAGCAGCAGGAGGGTCTTTGGCAAGAATGTGCAGTGGCTCGGTGCTGGTGGAGCTCTGCTCTGTTGTACTGGTGCTTCTGTTAATGTTCTGTAGCATCATCTCCTGGAAGGTCTTCGCCCTCTCCAACCCAACCAGAGACTCCGTCTTCCCATTCACAGCACCATTCTGCAGCAGACGGACCAAAAGTCACATTTATTCAGCCCTGATCCTGGACATCTACCATACTTCAACTCCACAAGAAAACATCTCAGTCAAGCTAGAGCATGGCTGCGTATGCCTTCTCAAAGAGATCTACAGTCCTTTCAGTTTCCACCCTAACTTTAATTTGAGGTGCCTGATTTGACTAAATAGCTGCATGAGGAGAACTCCAGCAGATGAAGTCAGATTGTCCTGAACAGACTGAAGACCCACAGGACAGTAGATCTCCAAGCACAGGGTTTGGCAGGTTTAAATCAGGCTGACCTCAGGATTGAATATAGAAATAACACACAGCTGCTGCTCACCTCTGTAGTGCTGGGAGTAGCTGGCTTCTCTTTTCTGGCACCAGTATTACGGCCACTGCCTGCTCCTGTAAATATGCACAGTCCCTATGAACAATCAACTGCAGGAAAACCTGAGCAAAAACCTAACACATGGGAATCATGTCCGAGGGCCAGAAATGCAAAGTCCCACTATGCATTTTTTCCACATAATTTCACCAATTAGATCCACCTCCTGGTTATTTAACAAATAGTGGGGAGGACTTATGCAGTCTGTGCCTGGACTTAATGCCTCTGGCTACCACACCTAACTGAAGTACATCAAGGAGCAGCTCATGAGAAACTAACCCCGAGAGGGGAAAGGGCAGAGGACACACAGAGGATGAAGGCTCACCAGTGGCCATGTTCTTGTTGATGCGCAGTATCCTCCTCTTGAACGGAGCAGAGAGAGGAGCTGGCAACTCCTCAGCCTTCACCTCCTGCACCGTGGTCTGCATTCGAGCCGCCTTCTCAACCCGGATCTCGCCGGGGTGCCTGGCAGTCTTCTTGCACGGGACCTCCCACTCCAGAGGCCCCTCTTTCCTCCCCATGAGCTCCTCCTCCTCGTTGTCTCTGGACAGCTTCATCTTTCTCTCTAGCTGGAGCCTTGTCTCCACAAGGACGGCCCCAGGAGGTGTAGCGCTCGACTTCGTGGGGCTGGGGCCCTTAGTTCCGCACCAGTCGGCCTCGTGTAATTGGGCCTGTGCCAGGGACCTGGCCGCCTTCCCCTTTCGAATCTCATCCAGAGATTTGCTTCGGATCTCAACCTGCACCTCCTGCCGTGCTGGTGCTGAGAAATCCTCAGAGGGCTCAGTCTCGCATTCCCAAAGACATTCTTGCAACTAACCACAGCCATATTGCATCAGCCTTTATCGCCAAGACAAGACCCTTTGGGTCTAACAGACACTGTGTATTATTCCATTTAATGCATGTGCAGGTGAGACTACATCATCACCAACAAAAATGTAATGCACTATGCCGTTAATTTTAGACTGTATTACCCAGTGCCAGCACACACAAATGTATACCCAGCTGCATATTGACCAAATGCTAAGACTTTTCTAGAATGCACACATCCAATCTAGTGTCTACCTTGGGTGAGGGTAAAGCGCAGGGGCTTTACAAAAGACCTTCCTTTCTCCTGATACTCGCTGAAGCCTTTGTTGCACTGCCTTGTGTAAGACATTCATCCAGAGCCCTGGTACGGCCAGGCAGCAGTCTTACCTAAATGAGGTTAGCAAGTGTTTGCATGGCTCCTCAATTCACCACCATTTCATTCTTACTACGTCACAGAGGAACAGGGTTTCGGAGTCCCCAAACAACAAACACAGAAAGTTAAACACAAACACGCAAAACTGAAGAACAGAGGGCAAGCCCCTTCTTCACCCTCTGATGGAAACCGATGGTAAAATGACTTGCAGTTAGTTAGAGGTGATGACATACAACTCTTCGTGCTAATGCTGCTCATTTGCACTACTTTTTGTGAAGAATATTTCCATAGCAACATTTTACCTTTGTTATTTTTATAAAAGAAGTAAGATATTTAATTTATTGTAGGGCTGAACTATTAATCGCAATCGCTAATACATTTCAAAAGCTGCAATAACTGGTCAAGCGTGGTTACCACAGAGGAAATATATTAGAACTGGAGAGAGCGAGGAAGTACCACCCCTATTACTTTTAATAGGAGAAGCTAGGCTAGCTACCTAAGCCCAGGAAGTACGGAATTGAACGACGCCAGCTATAAGAATGGCGTTCCATGGGTGCTTAGCTCCGGGACCATTTCATGAAATTGTCAGTCTACTTACACAGCACAAATGGCCAAGAAAGTGTGTCGGCTATGCGGATTGGCGAATGTTTTCGAGGGGAAATGACGAGCAACGCTGTTTATCCAGAAGGTGCACGCACTTTTCACTCTTTTCGTACGAAACACGTGCACGAGCTGTCATCAAGCTCTTACTGTCAGTTCTTATTTTACAGGCCCTCTTGAAAACATTGAACAGTTGCGTCAGACAAAGACAAAATAATGAAGGATTACAGAATACATTTTATTTCGTTTTCGAACTATTTGGCAAGAATAAAATGCACACTTTTCTATTGGTGGCCACAAACTTTTCCGCACTGTGAAACGCGGAAGCAGGGGCCGATTGCACAAAAGTCGGATCCTGAGATCCTGGATCTACGCCAAAGCGAGGATTGCCATATCCCATGCAGCGCGTTGCTGGCTTAATTGATTGCACAAAGCCAACAGCCGCTGGAGGAGGATAGGCTAATAAGTGAAGCCAGGTGCCGCATCCTACTGTGTGCGCGCACACGCCTACTTAAAATTGACCCTGAGATCGATCACAGAATCGACAATTCAGAGAGCAGCAGTCTTCAAAATAGTTTGCAAAATATCTCCGTGCACTTATGTGGGCTGTAGAGCGTTCTCAAGAAAATCTCTGCAGACGCGTGACGAGACCAAATCTAAAGTATCCACCGAACTCGTTCGGAGGATAAAATTAGTATTCTCCAAGGTAGCGATAACGTGAACATATATATGCAGGTCAATAACGTCACATAACGCAACAGAGGGTATGCGCAAAATGAGCTGGCACGTCATTTTCCCCCCGACACCTCTTTGTCACATGTCCACATGATGGGCAGAAACCCCATTTAAAAAAAAAAACTCCACAAGACGTTTAAAATCTGTTTTCTGACCCTATTAAAACAACTTTGAATTATTGAAATATTTTCAGAGTGGCACAGAGATTTGTTCTTTTTTATGTACAACCTAAATCCAAAATAGCTGGGACAAAGTGTAAATTGTGAAAGAAATCAAAATGCAATGACTTTCAAATCACACCAGCCAGTATTTTATTCACAATAAAGCGGGATTTACATTTGAACGTACGGGCGTCTACGTGCAACTTACGTGCGAAATTTGGGAAAAATGACTGCGTGCTCGACGTGGCGAGTACGTGACACGTGCGTGTTTTTTGAAGTCACCCATAAGAAACCTACTTGAGTACTAGTCTTAAAGTAGCTCACATTAAATGTACTCAAGTACAAAAAGTATCTTGTGAGTAAAATATACCTAAGTATCCAAAGTGCAAGTACACCTAGAAAGCATTTTTCATAGTACGCATATAAAGAAACAAAACAACCACACATTGTTCTCTTCTTGTTCTCTTTAATCAACTTGCAGGTGAATGAAAGATGCAGTATTCAAAAAACAAATAGGCAGCTTGTGCTTTATACTTCATCTTCTTTGAGTTTACCCGCAGTTTACAAAACCACTAGAATTGACAATAATTAACAGTAGAATGACATATTAACAATACCATGTCGAACTGTTGCTTCAGAAAACTGATTTTTCATAACTACTAATTGGAATACCATTGGCTCACTGTAGCTGAGGTGGTTGCTAGAGAGGGCAACGATTTTTTTTTCTGTTGCAGGAGAGAATTTTTTTTTTTTGAACTGCTGGATAGATACTGTGGGCAAGAGTATTGAGCAGTTTGCACATCAGGCTTAGCTGAGGAGTTTAATTCAGGCAACTCCTGAAAAACAGGGATCGGAGTGAACTCGTCCATAACATTCCAAACGTGTTTGAGCTGCTTGCTTGTCAATATTCAATAATTGATGCTGGTGTCCCATCTTGTGACAGAATATTGTAACTGCGTGCATAAATTTGCAGCTCCATGTCTGCTGGCGGGCACATCTGCTCAAAGCGCTGTTATGATACCGTGCCGAGCACCGTTGTTCCTCTCGAGCACGCCAAATCCAGATAATCCTGAAAGATTTATTACATTAACATTTCAATTTGTGACGAGTAACAAACTGGCCACTGTCAAAGTAACGAAGTAAAAGAATACTTTTTTCTCTTTTAAATATAGTAGAGTAAAATTAAAAGTCCTGGTTAAAAAAAAAAAAAACTCTGGTAAAGTACAAATCCTCAAAAAAAAAAAACTACTTATGTACTGTAACGAAGCACATGTACTTCGTCATTATACACCCCTGGTGTTGAATCGACTCCCCCAACGGGAATTCTCCTTTCGCTCCGCAATGTAAAGCCCCTCTCCTTTGATTGGCTGTGGGACGAAAGCCGGTCTCCTCTGATCGGCTGTGGAATTAGTCGATCTCAGATCAGCACCCGCCTTTGTTTCTATAGACTGAATGCGCAGATAGTTTCGCACCAAATGTCACAGTGCTGAGGGGCGCGATTTGCGACTTGTAGGAAACAGAATCTGTGGCTTGTAGGAAACAGAATCTGTGACTCGTGGGGAAGATTCGAGCAGTTGTAGTTATCGATTTGTATTTGTGTTTTAAAAGAACACAAATATTTTCTTGATAAATTATTTCACATACATTGAACTTCCATTGCACAAATTCACATTCAGATTTACACATATTCAAATTTTGTCCACAACTTCACATTGCTTAATACAGGTGCACAAATATGTTTTGCACATATACTGCAACAATAGGAGTAAAAATGTGAGCATGTCAGTTTTTTAATCTGTGACTTGTAAAATAGGATTTGTGCACCTGTAATTAAGAATTTGTGAATGTGTAAGTGTTGTGTTGTATCTGTGCAGAGAAAAAAAATCTACAAGTACACAACTCATAGAGTATGTGACCTCAAATTTACTGATACACATACAAATCGCTGTACACAACTACAAATCCCACTGTTACAGGCGCTCAAACCTTTTTCACCAATAATACCTTCATAGGTTGGTGCTGGAGCAAAAGCACATATTCAAAGGGAAATTTGGCTCGGGGGTTAACTGCAAGTCCAAGCGGGAATTGGGATGCGTGCGATAATATCAGCCTTCAGATCAATGCTGCATTCCCCGGTGTCGCCCCGGACGGCGAGAAGAGGTGGTATGGACTGCAACCGCAGATGCTTTGTGAATGACGCTTAGTAAAAATAATTAGGAGTCCTATATTTACGACTGACACGCCCATTTTTTTTAGGAGTTTCTCCTAAATCCGGCAATTAGGACCTACTTTTAGCGCTAAGATTCTTTGTGAATACGGGCCCAGAAATTGGCCCCCTAGCTGTTGATCAGCACCCACTGCAGCAGGAGGAGGTCGTCTACACTCATGGCCAGCTCCATCTTGCCATCCAGCATATCGATGGGGAACTCAGTTAGCAGTTCATCAAGGTTGAGGGGTGCAGAGCTGAAGGTGTGAGGGATCGCTGTGCACTGGCGGTGAGACTTTAGCATCGTGCTGCTGCTGCAGCAGGAGGAGGTCGTCTACACTCATGGCCAGCTCCATCTTGCCATCCAGCATATCGATGGGGAACTCAGTTAGCAGTTCATCAAGGTTGAGGGGTGCAGAGCTGAAGGTGTGAGGGATCGCTGTGCACTGGCGGTGAGACTTCAGCATCGTGCTGCTGCTGGAAGTACAGAGAGGCTCGTTACAACAGCCTCACCCACACAAGCATGTCTGCCTCAGGACCAAACTACTTTACATAATGACTGCAACTGCCCATTCAGCCCAATCACGCTCCCCATTTTCCATCCAGTCATTTCATTGCTATGCCACTTTTACCTATGCACTACAATAAGGTCCAGAGGCATTTAGACCGGGAAATTTCAATGAAGGTGTTCAAAGCAGTTCAATACAAGACTCAAGAACATCAACCTGAAGTGGACAGTCAGCAGTGTAAATGAAGAGCATTTGCATCCACAAATATATACCCTGTTAAATCGTAACAGTGTCAAAACTTATGGAACTCAGTGCAAATAGCATATATCTCTATTTCGTATGGTTGTGAAAACCCCAAAGCTTTCATTTTCAAAACGTTAAGTGGTGAGCTATGTGGGCGACAACTCTATATAAACCAAAACAGGCAGACACAGGAGTGAGACATATTCAGATAAGTGCCTGCTAACACAGGTCAAGACCACTTTCAGCAGTGCCATACAGCATCCATCGTTTTGATTTTCACTCCAACCCACGCAAATCTCATTATACAGCATTCCAGAGCCTCTTAAGCTGGTATTTAGCAGAACAAAAGGTGATGATTTGAAGCATAAATAAACCATGTCAGGGCAGCGAGTCCCTAGGAACAGGAGAGATCAGCCCTAAGCCCTAATTTTAAGGGTACTGGGGAGTCTGGGCTGCTTTGTGGGAGACTTTACCTTTGCAAAGCAGCAGGAGGGTCTTTGGCAAGAATGTGCAGTGGCTCGGTGCTGGTGGAGCTCTGCTCTGTTGTACTGGTGCTTCTGTTAATGTTCTGTAGCATCATCTCCTGGAAGGTCTTCGCCCTCTCCAACCCAACCAGAGACTCCGTCTTCCCATTCACAGCACCATTCTGCAGCAGACGGACCAAAAGTCACATTTATTCAGCCCTGATCCTGGACATCTACCATACTTCAACTCCACAAGAAAACATCTCAGTCAAGCTAGAGCATGGCTGCGTATGCCTTCTCAAAGAGATCTACAGTCCTTTCAGTTTCCACCCTAACTTTAATTTGAGGTGCCTGATTTGACTAAATAGCTGCATGAGGAGAACTCCAGCAGATGAAGTCAGATTGTCCTGAACAGACTGAAGACCCACAGGACAGTAGATCTCCAAGCACAGGGTTTGGCAGGTTTAAATCAGGCTGACCTCAGGATTGAATATAGAAATAACACACAGCTGCTGCTCACCTCTGTAGTGCTGGGAGTAGCTGGCTTCTCTTTTCTGGCACCAGTATTACGGCCACTGCCTGCTCCTGTAAATATGCACAGTCCCTATGAACAATCAACTGCAGGAAAACCTGAGCAAAAACCTAACACATGGGAATCATGTCCGAGGGCCAGAAATGCAAAGTCCCACTATGCATTTTTTCCACATAATTTCACCAATTAGATCCACCTCCTGGTTATTTAACAAATAGTGGGGAGGACTTATGCAGTCTGTGCCTGGACTTAATGCCTCTGGCTACCACACCTAACTGAAGTACATCAAGGAGCAGCTCATGAGAAACTAACCCCGAGAGGGGAAAGGGCAGAGGACACACAGAGGATGAAGGCTCACCAGTGGCCATGTTCTTGTTGATGCGCAGTATCCTCCTCTTGAACGGAGCAGAGAGAGGAGCTGGCAACTCCTCAGCCTTCACCTCCTGCACCGTGGTCTGCATTCGAGCCGCCTTCTCAACCCGGATCTCGCCGGGGTGCCTGGCAGTCTTCTTGCACGGGACCTCCCACTCCAGAGGCCCCTCTTTCCTCCCCATGAGCTCCTCCTCCTCTTTGTCTCTGGACAGCTTCATCTTTCTCTCTAGCTGGAGCCTTGTCTCCACAAGGACGGCCCCAGGAGGTGTAGCGCTCGACTTTGTGGGGCTGGGGCCCTTAGTTCCGCACCAGTCGGCCTCGTGTAATTGGGCCTGTGCCAGGGACCTGGCCGCCTTCCCCTTTCGAATCTCATCCAGAGATTTGCTTCGGATCTCAACCTGCACCTCCTGCCGTGCTGGTGCTGAGAAATCCTCAGAGGGCTCAGTCTCGCATTCCCAAAGACATTCTTGCAACTAACCACAGCCATATTGCATCAGCCTTTATCGCCAAGACAAGACCCTTTGGGTCTAACAGACACTGTGTATTATTCCATTTAATGCATGTGCAGGTGAGACTACATCATCACCAACAAAAATGTAATGCACTATGCCGTTAATTTTAGACTGTATTACCCAGTGCCAGCACACACAAATGTATACCCAGCTGCATATTGACCAAATGCTAAGACTTTTCTAGAATGCACACATCCAATCAAGTGTCTAACTTGGGTGAGGGTAAAGCGCAGGGGCTTTACAAAAGACCTTCCTTTCTCCTGATACTCGCTGAAGCCTTTGTTGCACTGCCTTGTGTAAGACATCCATCCAGAGCCCTGGTACGGCCAGGCAGCAGTCTTACCTAAATGAGGTTAGCAAGTGTTTGCATGGCTCCTCAATTCACCACCATTTCATTCTTACTACGTCACAGAGGAACAGGGTTTCGGAGTCCCCAAACAACAAACACAGAAAGTTAAACACAAACACGCAAAACTGAAGAACAGAGGGCAAGCCCCTTCTTCACCCTCTGATGGAAACCGATGGTAAAATGACTTGCAGTTAGTTAGAGGTGATGACATACAACTCTTCGTGCTAATGCTGCTCATTTGCACTACTTTTTGTGAAGAATATTTCCATAGCAACATTTTACCTTTGTTATTTTTATAAAAGAAGTAAGATATTTAATTTATTGTAGGGCTGAACTATTAATCGCAATCGCTAATACATTTCAAAAGCTGCAATAACTGGTCAAGCGTGGTTACCACAGAGGAAATATATTAGAACTGGAGAGAGCGAGGAAGTACCACCCCTATTACTTTTAATAGGAGAAGCTAGGCTAGCTACCTAAGCCCAGGAAGTACGGAATTGAACGACGCCAGCTATAAGAATGGCGTTCCATGGGTGCTTAGCTCCGGGACCATTTCATGAAATTGTCAGTCTACTTACACAGCACAAATGGCCAAGAAAGTGTGTCGGCTATGCGGATTGGCGAATGTTTTCGAGGGGAAATGACGAGCAACGCTGTTTATCCAGAAGGTGCACGCACTTTTCACTCTTTTCGTACGAAACACGTGCACGAGCTGTCATCAAGCTCTTACTGTCAGTTCTTATTTTACAGGCCCTCTTGAAAACATTGAACAGTTGCGTCAGACAAAGACAAAATAATGAAGGATTACAGAATACATTTTATTTCGTTTTCGAACTATTTGGCAAGAATAAAATGCACACTTTTCTATTGGTGGCCACAAACTTTTCCGCACTGTGAAACGCGGAAGCAGGGGCCGATTGCACAAAAGTCGGATCCTGAGATCCTGGATCTACGCCAAAGCGAGGATTGCCATATCCCATGCAGCGCGTTGCTGGCTTAATTGATTGCACAAAGCCAACAGCCGCTGGAGGAGGATAGGCTAATAAGTGAAGCCAGGTGCCGCATCCTACTGTGTGCGCGCACACGCCTACTTGAAATTGACCCTGAGATCGATCACAGAATCGACAATTCAGAGAGCAGCAGTCTTCAAAATAGTTTGCAAAATATCTCCGTGCACTTATGTGGGCTGTAGAGCGTTCTCAAGAAAATCTCTGCAGACGCGTGACGAGACCAAATCTAAAGTATCCACCGAACTCGTTCGGGGGATAAAATTAGTATTCTCCAAGGTAGCGATAACGTGAACATATATATGCAGGTCAATAACGTCACATAACGCAACAGAGGGTATGCGCAAAATGAGCTGGCACGTCATTTTCCCCCCGACACCTCTTTGTCACATGTCCACATGATGGGCAGAAACCCCATTTAAAAAAAAAAAACTCCACAAGACGTTTAAAATCTGTTTTCTGACCCTATTAAAACAACTTTGAATTTTTGAAATATTTTCAGAGTGGCACAGAGATTTGTTCTTTTTTATGTACAACCTAAATCCAAAATAGCTGGGACAAAGTGTAAATTGTGAAAGAAATCAAAATGCAATGACTTTCAAATCACACCAGCCAGTATTTTATTCACAATAAAGCGGGATTTACATTTGAACGTACGGGCGTCTACGTGCAACTTACGTGCGAAATTTGGGAAAAATGACTGCGTGCTCGACGTGGCGAGTACGTGACACGTGCGTGTTTTTTGAAGTCACCCATAAGAAACCTACTTGAGTACTAGTCTTAAAGTAGCTCACATTAAATGTACTCAAGTACAAAAAGTATCTTGTGAGTAAAATATACCTAAGTATCCAAAGTGCAAGTACACCTAGAAAGCATTTTTCATAGTACGCATATAAAGAAACAAAACAACCACACATTGTTCTCTTCTTGTTCTCTTTAATCAACTTGCAGGTGAATGAAAGATGCAGTATTCAAAAAACAAATAGGCAGCTTGTGCTTTATACTTCATCTTCTTTGAGTTTACCCGCAGTTTACAAAACCACTAGAATTGACAATAATTAACAGTAGAATGACATATTAACAATACCATGTCGAACTGTTGCTTCAGAAAACTGATTTTTCATAACTACTAATTGGAATACCATTGGCTCACTGTAGCTGAGGTGGTTGCTAGAGAGGGCAACGATTTTTTTTTCTGTTGCAGGAGAGAATTTTTTTTTTTTGAACTGCTGGATAGATACTGTGGGCAAGAGTATTGAGCAGTTTGCACATCAGGCTTAGCTGAGGAGTTTAATTCAGGCAACTCCTGAAAAACAGGGATCGGAGTGAACTCGTCCATAACATTCCAAACGTGTTTGAGCTGCTTGCTTGTCAATATTCAATAATTGATGCTGGTGTCCCATCTTGTGACAGAATATTGTAACTGCGTGCATAAATTTGCAGCTCCATGTCTGCTGGCGGGCACATCTGCTCAAAGCGCTGTTATGATACCGTGCCGAGCACCGTTGTTCCTCTCGAGCACGCCAAATCCAGATAATCCTGAAAGATTTATTACATTAACATTTCAATTTATGACGAGTAACAAACTGGCCACTGTCAAAGTAACGAAGTAAAAGAATACTTTTTTCTCTTTTAAATATAGTAGAGTAAAATTAAAAGTCCTGGTTAAAAAAAAAAAAAAACTCTGGTAAAGTACAAATCCTCAAAAAAAAAAAACTACTTATGTACTGTAACGAAGCACATGTACTTCGTCATTATACACCCCTGGTGTTGAATCGACTCCCCCAACGGGAATTCTCCTTTCGCTCCGCAATGTAAAGCCCCTCTCCTTTGATTGGCTGTGGGACGAAAGCCGGTCTCCTCTGATCGGCTGTGGAATTAGTCGATCTCAGATCAGCACCCGCCTTTGTTTCTATAGACTGAATGCGCAGATAGTTTCGCACCAAATGTCACAGTGCTGAGGGGCGCGATTTGCGACTTGTAGGAAACAGAATCTGTGGCTTGTAGGAAACAGAATCTGTGACTCGTGCGGAAGATTCGAGCAGTTGTAGTTATCGATTTGTATTTGTGTTTTAAAAGAACACAAATATTTTCTTGATAAATTATTTCACATACATTGAACTTCCATTGCACAAATTCACATTCAGATTTACACATATTCAAATTTTGTCCACAACTTCACATTGCTTAATACAGGTGCACAAATATGTTTTGCACATATACTGCAACAATAGGAGTAAAAATGTGAGCATGTCAGTTTTTTAATCTGTGACTTGTAAAATAGGATTTGTGCACCTGTAATTAAGAATTTGTGAATGTGTAAGTGTTGTGTTGTATCTGTGCAGAGAAAAAAAATCTACAAGTACACAACTCATAGAGTATGTGACCTCAAATTTACTGATACACATACAAATCGCTGTACACAACTACAAATCCCACTGTTACAGGCGCTCAAACCATTTTCACCAATAATACCTTCATAGGTTGGTGCTGGAGCAAAAGCACATATTCAAAGGGAAATTTGGCTCGGGGGTTAACTGCAAGTCCAAGCGGGAATTGGGATGCGTGCGATAATATCAGCCTTCAGATCAATGCTGCATTCCCCGGTGTCGCCCCGGACGGCGAGAAGAGGTGGTATGGACTGCAACCGCAGATGCTTTGTGAATGACGCTTAGTAAAAATAATTAGGAGTCCTATATTTACGACTGACACGCCCATTTTTTTTAGGAGTTTCTCCTAAATCCGGCAGTTAGGACCTACTTTTAGCGCTAAGATTCTTTGTGAATACGGGCCCAGAAATTGGCCCCCTAGCTGTTGATCAGCACCCACTGCAGCAGGAGGAGGTCGTCTACACTCATGGCCAGCTCCATCTTGCCATCCAGCATATCGATGGGGAACTCAGTTAGCAGTTCATCAAGGTTGAGGGGTGCAGAGCTGAAGGTGTGAGGGATCGCTGTGCACTGGCGGTGAGACTTTAGCATCGTGCTGCTGCTGCAGCAGGAGGAGGTCGTCTACACTCATGGCCAGCTCCATCTTGCCATCCAGCATATCGATGGGGAACTCAGTTAGCAGTTCATCAAGGTTGAGGGGTGCAGAGCTGAATGTGTGAGGGATCGCTGTGCACTGGCGGTGAGACTTCAGCATCGTGCTGCTGCTGGAAGTACAGAGAGGCTCGTTACAACAGCCTCACCCACACAAGCATGTCTGCCTCAGGACCAAACTACTTTACATAATGACTGCAACTGCCCATTCAGCCCAATCACGCTCCCCATTTTCCATCCAGTCGTTTCATTGCTATGCCACTTTTACCTATGCACTACAATAAGGTCCAGAGGCATTTAGACCGGGAAATTTCAATGAAGGTGTTCAAAGCAGTTCAATACAAGACTCAAGAACATCAACCTGAAGTGGACAGTCAGCAGTGTAAATGAAGAGCATTTGCATCCACAAATATATACCCTGTTAAATCGTAACAGTGTCAAAACTTATGGAACTCAGTGCAAATAGCATATATCTCTATTTCGTATGGTTGTGAAAACCCCAAAGCTTTCATTTTCAAAACGTTAAGTGGTGAGCTATGTGGGCGACAACTCTATATAAACCAAAACAGGCAGACACAGGAGTGAGACATATTCAGATAAGTGCCTGCTAACACAGGTCAAGACCACTTTCAGCAGTGCCATACAGCATCCATCGTTTTGATTTTCACTCCAACCCACGCAAATCTCATTATACAGCATTCCAGAGCCTCTTAAGCTGGTATTTAGCAGAACAAAAGGTGATGATTTGAAGCATAAATAAACCATGTCAGGGCAGCGAGTCCCTAGGAACAGGAGAGATCAGCCCTAAGCCCTAATTTTAAGGGTACTGGGGAGTCTGGGCTGCTTTGTGGGAGACTTTACCTTTGCAAAGCAGCAGGAGGGTCTTTGGCAAGAATGTGCAGTGGCTCGGTGCTGGTGGAGCTCTGCTCTGTTGTACTGGTGCTTCTGTTAATGTTCTGTAGCATCATCTCCTGGAAGGTCTTCGCCCTCTCCAACCCAACCAGAGACTCCGTCTTCCCATTCACAGCACCATTCTGCAGCAGACGGACCAAAAGTCACATTTATTCAGCCCTGATCCTGGACATCTACCATACTTCAACTCCACAAGAAAACATCTCAGTCAAGCTAGAGCATGGCTGCGTATGCCTTCTCAAAGAGATCTACAGTCCTTTCAGTTTCCACCCTAACTTTAATTTGAGGTGCCTGATTTGACTAAATAGCTGCATGAGGAGAACTCCAGCAGATGAAGTCAGATTGTCCTGAACAGACTGAAGACCCACAGGACAGTAGATCTCCAAGCACAGGGTTTGGCAGGTTTAAATCAGGCTGACCTCACGATTGAATATAGAAATAACACACAGCTGCTGCTCACCTCTGTAGTGCTGGGAGTAGCTGGCTTCTCTTTTCTGGCACCAGTATTACGGCCACTGCCTGCTCCTGTAAATATGCACAGTCCCTATGAACAATCAACTGCAGGAAAACCTGAGCAAAAACCTAACACATGGGAATCATGTCCGAGGGCCAGAAATGCAAAGTCCCACTATGCATTTTTTCCACATAATTTCACCAATTAGATCCACCTCCTGGTTATTTAACAAATAGTGGGGAGGACTTATGCAGTCTGTGCCTGGACTTAATGCCTCTGGCTACCACACCTAACTGAAGTACATCAAGGAGCAGCTCATGAGAAACTAACCCCGAGAGGGGAAAGGGCAGAGGACACACAGAGGATGAAGGCTCACCAGTGGCCATGTTCTTGTTGATGCGCAGTATCCTCCTCTTGAACGGAGCAGAGAGAGGAGCTGGCAACTCCTCAGCCTTCACCTCCTGCACCGTGGTCTGCATTCGAGCCGCCTTCTCAACCCGGATCTCGCCGGGGTGCCTGGCAGTCTTCTTGCACGGGACCTCCCACTCCAGAGGCCCCTCTTTCCTCCCCATGAGCTCCTCCTCCTCGTTGTCTCTGGACAGCTTCATCTTTCTCTCTAGCTGGAGCCTTGTCTCCACAAGGACGGCCCCAGGAGGTGTAGCGCTCGACTTTGTGGGGCTGGGGCCCTTAGTTCCGCACCAGTCGGCCTTGTGTAATTGGGCCTGTGCCAGGGACCTGGCCGCCTTCCCCTTTCGAATCTCATCCAGAGATTTGCTTCGGATCTCAACCTGCACCTCCTGCCGTGCTGGTGCTGAGAAATCCTCAGAGGGCTCAGTCTCGCATTCCCAAAGACATTCTTGCAACTAACCACAGCCATATTGCATCAGCCTTTATCGCCAAGACAAGACCCTTTGGGTCTAACAGACACTGTGTATTATTCCATTTAATGCATGTGCAGGTGAGACTACATCATCACCAACAAAAATGTAATGCACTATGCCGTTAATTTTAGACTGTATTACCCAGTGCCAGCACACACAAATGTATACCCAGCTGCATATTGACCAAATGCTAAGACTTTTCTAGAATGCACACATCCAATCAAGTGTCTAACTTGGGTGAGGGTAAAGCGCAGGGGCTTTACAAAAGACCTTCCTTTCTCCTGATACTCGCTGAAGCCTTTGTTGCACTGCCTTGTGTAAGACATCCATCCAGAGCCCTGGTACGGCCAGGCAGCAGTCTTACCTAAATGAGGTTAGCAAGTGTTTGCATTGCTCCTCAATTCACCACCATTTCATTCTTACTACGTCACAGAGGAACAGGGTTTCGGAGTCCCCAAACAACAAACACAGAAAGTTAAACACAAACACGCAAAACTGAAGAACAGAGGGCAAGCCCCTTCTTCACCCTCTGATGGAAACCGATGGTAAAATGACTTGCAGTTAGTTAGAGGTGATGACATACAACTCTTCGTGCTAATGCTGCTCATTTGCACTACTTTTTGTGAAGAATATTTCCATAGCAACATTTTACCTTTGTTATTTTTATAAAAGAAGTAAGATATTTAATTTATTGTAGGGCTGAACTATTAATCGCAATCGCTAATACATTTCAAAAGCTGCAATAACTGGTCAAGCGTGGTTACCACAGAGGAAATATATTAGAACTGGAGAGAGCGAGGAAGTACCACCCCTATTACTTTTAATAGGAGAAGCTAGGCTAGCTACCTAAGCCCAGGAAGTACGGAATTGAACGACGCCAGCTATAAGAATGGCGTTCCATGGGTGCTTAGCTCCGGGACCATTTCATGAAATTGTCAGTCTACTTACACAGCACAAATGGCCAAGAAAGTGTGTCGGCTATGCGGATTGGCGAATGTTTTCGAGGGGAAATGACGAGCAACGCTGTTTATCCAGAAGGTGCACGCACTTTTCACTCTTTTCGTACGAAACACGTGCACGAGCTGTCATCAAGCTCTTACTGTCAGTTCTTATTTTACAGGCCCTCTTGAAAACATTGAACAGTTGCGTCAGACAAAGACAAAATAATGAAGGATTACAGAATACATTTTATTTCGTTTTCGAACTATTTGGCAAGAATAAAATGCACACTTTTCTATTGGTGGCCACAAACTTTTCCGCACTGTGAAACGCGGAAGCAGGGGCCGATTGCACAAAAGTCGGATCCTGAGATCCTGGATCTACGCCAAAGCGAGGATTGCCATATCCCATGCAGCGCGTTGCTGGCTTAATTGATTGCACAAAGCCAACAGCCGCTGGAGGAGGATAGGCTAATAAGTGAAGCCAGGTGCCGCATCCTACTGTGTGCGCGCACACGCCTACTTGAAATTGACCCTGAGATCGATCACAGAATCGACAATTCAGAGAGCAGCAGTCTTCAAAATAGTTTGCAAAATATCTCCGTGCACTTATGTGGGCTGTAGAGCGTTCTCAAGAAAATCTCTGCAGACGCGTGACGAGACCAAATCTAAAGTATCCACCGAACTCGTTCGGGGGATAAAATTAGTATTCTCCAAGGTAGCGATAACGTGAACATATATATGCAGGTCAATAACGTCACATAACGCAACAGAGGGTATGCGCAAAATGAGCTGGCACGTCATTTTCCCCCCGACACCTCTTTGTCACATGTCCACATGATGGGCAGAAACCCCATTTTAAAAAAAAAACTCCACAAGACGTTTAAAATCTGTTTTCTGACCCTATTAAAACAACTTTGAATTATTGAAATATTTTCAGAGTGGCACAGAGATTTGTTCTTTTTTATGTACAACCTAAATCCAAAATAGCTGGGACAAAGTGTAAATTGTGAAAGAAATCAAAATGCAATGACTTTCAAATCACACCAGCCAGTATTTTATTCACAATAAAGCGGGATTTACATTTGAACGTACGGGCGTCTACGTGCAACTTACGTGCGAAATTTGGGAAAAATGACTGCGTGCTCGACGTGGCGAGTACGTGACACGTGCGTGTTTTTTGAAGTCACCCATAAGAAACCTACTTGAGTACTAGTCTTAAAGTAGCTCACATTAAATGTACTCAAGTACAAAAAGTATCTTGTGAGTAAAATATACCTAAGTATCCAAAGTGCAAGTACACCTAGAAAGCATTTTTCATAGTACGCATATAAAGAAACAAAACAACCACACATTGTTCTCTTCTTGTTCTCTTTAATCAACTTGCAGGTGAATGAAAGATGCAGTATTCAAAAAACAAATAGGCAGCTTGTGCTTTATACTTCATCTTCTTTGAGTTTACCCGCAGTTTACAAAACCACTAGAATTGACAATAATTAACAGTAGAATGACATATTAACAATACCATGTCGAACTGTTGCTTCAGAAAACTGATTTTTCATAACTACTAATTGGAATACCATTGGCTCACTGTAGCTGAGGTGGTTGCTAGAGAGGGCAACGATTTTTTTTTCTGTTGCAGGAGAGAATTTTTTTTTTTTGAACTGCTGGATAGATACTGTGGGCAAGAGTATTGAGCAGTTTGCACATCAGGCTTAGCTGAGGAGTTTAATTCAGGCAACTCCTGAAAAACAGGGATCGGAGTGAACTCGTCCATAACATTCCAAACGTGTTTGAGCTGCTTGCTTGTCAATATTCAATAATTGATGCTGGTGTCCCATCTTGTGACAGAATATTGTAACTGCGTGCATAAATTTGCAGCTCCATGTCTGCTGGCGGGCACATCTGCTCAAAGCGCTGTTATGATACCGTGCCGAGCACCGTTGTTCCTCTCGAGCACGCCAAATCCAGATAATCCTGAAAGATTTATTACATTAACATTTCAATTTGTGACGAGTAACAAACTGGCCACTGTCAAAGTAACGAAGTAAAAGAATACTTTTTTCTCTTTTAAATATAGTAGAGTAAAATTAAAAGTCCTGGTTAAAAAAAAAAAAAACTCTGGTAAAGTACAAATCCTCAAAAAAAAAACTACTTATGTACTGTAACGAAGCACATGTACTTCGTCATTATACACCCCTGGTGTTGAATCGACTCCCCCAACGGGAATTCTCCTTTCGCTCCGCAATGTAAAGCCCCTCTCCTTTGATTGGCTGTGGGACGAAAGCCGGTCTCCTCTGATCGGCTGTGGAATTAGTCGATCTCAGATCAGCACCCGCCTTTGTTTCTATAGACTGAATGCGCAGATAGTTTCGCACCAAATGTCACAGTGCTGAGGGGCGCGATTTGCGACTTGTAGGAAACAGAATCTGTGGCTTGTAGGAAACAGAATCTGTGACTCGTGGGGAAGATTCGAGCAGTTGTAGTTATCGATTTGTATTTGTGTTTTAAAAGAACACAAATATTTTCTTGATAAATTATTTCACATACATTGAACTTCCATTGCACAAATTCACATTCAGATTTACACATATTCAAATTTTGTCCACAACTTCACATTGCTTAATACAGGTGCACAAATATGTTTTGCACATATACTGCAACAATAGGAGTAAAAATGTGAGCATGTCAGTTTTTTAATCTGTGACTTGTAAAATAGGATTTGTGCACCTGTAATTAAGAATTTGTGAATGTGTAAGTGTTGTGTTGTATCTGTGCAGAGAAAAAAAATCTACAAGTACACAACTCATAGAGTATGTGACCTCAAATTTACTGATACACATACAAATCGCTGTACACAACTACAAATCCCACTGTTACAGGCGCTCAAACCTTTTTCACCAATAATACCTTCATAGGTTGGTGCTGGAGCAAAAGCACATATTCAAAGGGAAATTTGGCTCGGGGGTTAACTGCAAGTCCAAGCGGGAATTGGGATGCGTGCGATAATATCAGCCTTCAGATCAATGCTGCATTCCCCGGTGTCGCCCCGGACGGCGAGAAGAGGTGGTATGGACTGCAACCGCAGATGCTTTGTGAATGACGCTTAGTAAAAATAATTAGGAGTCCTATATTTACGACTGACACGCCCATTTTTTTTAGGAGTTTCTCCTAAATCCGGCAGTTAGGACCTACTTTTAGCGCTAAGATTCTTTGTGAATACGGGCCCAGAAATTGGCCCCCTAGCTGTTGATCAGCACCCACTGCAGCAGGAGGAGGTCGTCTACACTCATGGCCAGCTCCATCTTGCCATCCAGCATATCGATGGGGAACTCAGTTAGCAGTTCATCAAGGTTGAGGGGTGCAGAGCTGAAGGTGTGAGGGATCGCTGTGCACTGGCGGTGAGACTTAGCATCGTGCTGCTGCTGCAGCAGGAGGAGGTCGTCTACACTCATGGCCAGCTCCATCTTGCCATCCAGCATATCGATGGGGAACTCAGTTAGCAGTTCATCAAGGTTGAGGGGTGCAGAGCTGAAGGTGTGAGGGATCGCTGTGCACTGGCGGTGAGACTTTAGCATCGTGCTGCTGCTGCAGCAGGAGGAGGTCGTCTACACTCATGGCCAGCTCCATCTTGCCATCCAGCATATCGATGGGGAACTCAGTTAGCAGTTCATCAAGGTTGAGGGGTGCAGAGCTGAAGGTGTGAGGGATCGCTGTGCACTGGCGGTGAGACTTCAGCATCGTGCTGCTGCTGGAAGTACAGAGAGGCTCGTTACAACAGCCTCACCCACACAAGCATGTCTGCCTCAGGACCAAACTACTTTACATAATGACTGCAACTGCCCATTCAGCCCAATCACGCTCCCCATTTTCCATCCAGTCGTTTCATTGCTATGCCACTTTTACCTATGCACTACAATAAGGTCCAGAGGCATTTAGACCGGGAAATTTCAATGAAGGTGTTCAAAGCAGTTCAATACAAGACTCAAGAACATCAACCTGAAGTGGACAGTCAGCAGTGTAAATGAAGAGCATTTGCATCCACAAATATATACCCTGTTAAATCGTAACAGTGTCAAAACTTATGGAACTCAGTGCAAATAGCATATATCTCTATTTCGTATGGTTGTGAAGACCCCAAAGCTTTCATTTTCAAAACGTTAAGTGGTGAGCTATGTGGGCGACAACTCTATATAAACCAAAACAGGCAGACACAGGAGTGAGACATATTCAGATAAGTGCCTGCTAACACAGGTCAAGACCACTTTCAGCAGTGCCATACAGCATCCATCGTTTTGATTTTCACTCCAACCCACGCAAATCTCATTATACAGCATTCCAGAGCCTCTTAAGCTGGTATTTAGCAGAACAAAAGGTGATGATTTGAAGCATAAATAAACCATGTCAGGGCAGCGAGTCCCTAGGAACAGGAGAGATCAGCCCTAAGCCCTAATTTTAAGGGTACTGGGGAGTCTGGGCTGCTTTGTGGGAGACTTTACCTTTGCAAAGCAGCAGGAGGGTCTTTGGCAAGAATGTGCAGTGGCTCGGTGCTGGTGGAGCTCTGCTCTGTTGTACTGGTGCTTCTGTTAATGTTCTGTAGCATCATCTCCTGGAAGGTCTTCGCCCTCTCCAACCCAACCAGAGACTCCGTCTTCCCATTCACAGCACCATTCTGCAGCAGACGGACCAAAAGTCACATTTATTCAGCCCTGATCCTGGACATCTACCATACTTCAACTCCACAAGAAAACATCTCAGTCAAGCTAGAGCATGGCTGCGTATGCCTTCTCAAAGAGATCTACAGTCCTTTCAGTTTCCACCCTAACTTTAATTTGAGGTGCCTGATTTGACTAAATAGCTGCATGAGGAGAACTCCAGCAGATGAAGTCAGATTGTCCTGAACAGACTGAAGACCCACAGGACAGTAGATCTCCAAGCACAGGGTTTGGCAGGTTTAAATCAGGCTGACCTCAGGATTGAATATAGAAATAACACACAGCTGCTGCTCACCTCTGTAGTGCTGGGAGTAGCTGGCTTCTCTTTTCTGGCACCAGTATTACGGCCACTGCCTGCTCCTGTAAATATGCACAGTCCCTATGAACAATCAACTGCAGGAAAACCTGAGCAAAAACCTAACACATGGGAATCATGTCCGAGGGCCAGAAATGCAAAGTCCCACTATGCATTTTTTCTACATAATTTCACCAATTAGATCCACCTCCTGGTTATTTAACAAATAGTGGGGAGGACTTATGCAGTCTGTGCCTGGACTTAATGCCTCTGGCTACCACACCTAACTGAAGTACATCAAGGAGCAGCTCATGAGAAACTAACCCCGAGAGGGGAAAGGGCAGAGGACACACAGAGGATGAAGGCTCACCAGTGGCCATGTTCTTGTTGATGCGCAGTATCCTCCTCTTGAACGGAGCAGAGAGAGGAGCTGGCAACTTCTCAGCCTTCACCTCCTGCACCGTGGTCTGCATTCGAGCCGCCTTCTCAACCCGGATCTCGCCGGGGTGCCTGGCAGTCTTCTTGCACGGGACCTCCCACTCCAGAGGCCCCTCTTTCCTCCCCATGAGCTCCTCCTCCTCTTTGTCTCTGGACAGCTTCATCTTTCTCTCTAGCTGGAGCCTTGTCTCCACAAGGACGGCCCCAGGAGGTGTAGCGCTCGACTTCGTGGGGCTGGGGCCCTTAGTTCCGCACCAGTCGGCCTTGTGTAATTGGGCCTGTGCCAGGGACCTGGCCGCCTTCCCCTTTCGAATCTCATCCAGAGATTTGCTTCGGATCTCAACCTGCACCTCCTGCCGTGCTGGTGCTGAGAAATCCTCAGAGGGCTCAGTCTCGCATTCCCAAAGACATTCTTGCAACTAACCACAGCCATATTGCATCAGCCTTTATCGCCAAGACAAGACCCTTTGGGTCTAACAGACACTGTGTATTATTCCATTTAATGCATGTGCAGGTGAGACTACATCATCACCAACAAAAATGTAATGCACTATGCCGTTAATTTTAGACTGTATTACCCAGTGCCAGCACACACAAATGTATACCCAGCTGCATATTGACCAAATGCTAAGACTTTTCTAGAATGCACACATCCAATCAAGTGTCTAACTTGGGTGAGGGTAAAGCGCAGGGGCTTTACAAAAGACCTTCCTTTCTCCTGATACTCGCTGAAGCCTTTGTTGCACTGCCTTGTGTAAGACATCCATCCAGAGCCCTGGTACGGCCAGGCAGCAGTCTTACCTAAATGAGGTTAGCAAGTGTTTGCATTGCTCCTCAATTCACCACCATTTCATTCTTACTACGTCACAGAGGAACAGGGTTTCGGAGTCCCCAAACAACAAACACAGAAAGTTAAACACAAACACGCAAAACTGAAGAACAGAGGGCAAGCCCCTTCTTCACCCTCTGATGGAAACCGATGGTAAAATGACTTGCAGTTAGTTAGAGGTGATGACATACAACTCTTCGTGCTAATGCTGCTCATTTGCACTACTTTTTGTGAAGAATATTTCCATAGCAACATTTTACCTTTGTTATTTTTATAAAAGAAGTAAGATATTTAATTTATTGTAGGGCTGAACTATTAATCGCAATCGCTAATACATTTCAAAAGCTGCAATAACTGGTCAAGCGTGGTTACCACAGAGGAAATATATTAGAACTGGAGAGAGCGAGGAAGTACCACCCCTATTACTTTTAATAGGAGAAGCTAGGCTAGCTACCTAAGCCCAGGAAGTACGGAATTGAACGACGCCAGCTATAAGAATGGTGTTCCATGGGTGCTTAGCTCCGGGACCATTTCATGAAATTGTCAGTCTACTTACACAGCACAAATGGCCAAGAAAGTGTGTCGGCTATGCGGATTGGCGAATGTTTTCGAGGGGAAATGACGAGCAACGCTGTTTATCCAGAAGGTGCACGCACTTTTCACTCTTTTCGTACGAAACACGTGCACGAGCTGTCATCAAGCTCTTACTGTCAGTTCTTATTTTACAGGCCCTCTTGAAAACATTGAACAGTTGCGTCAGACAAAGACAAAATAATGAAGGATTACAGAATACATTTTATTTCGTTTTCGAACTATTTGGCAAGAATAAAATGCACACTTTTCTATTGGTGGCCACAAACTTTTCCGCACTGTGAAACGCGGAAGCAGGGGCCGATTGCACAAAAGTCGGATCCTGAGATCCTGGATCTACGCCAAAGCGAGGATTGCCATATCCCATGCAGCGCGTTGCTGGCTTAATTGATTGCACAAAGCCAACAGCCGCTGGAGGAGGATAGGCTAATAAGTGAAGCCAGGTGCCGCATCCTACTGTGTGCGCGCACACGCCTACTTGAAATTGACCCTGAGATCGATCACAGAATCGACAATTCAGAGAGCAGCAGTCTTCAAAATAGTTTGCAAAATATCTCCGTGCACTTATGTGGGCTGTAGAGCGTTCTCAAGAAAATCTCTGCAGACGCGTGACGAGACCAAATCTAAAGTATCCACCGAACTCGTTCGGGGGATAAAATTAGTATTCTCCAAGGTAGCGATAACGTGAACATATATATGCAGGTCAATAACGTCACATAACGCAACAGAGGGTATGCGCAAAATGAGCTGGCACGTCATTTTCCCCCCGACACCTCTTTGTCACATGTCCACATGATGGGCAGAAACCCCATTTTAAAAAAAAAACTCCACAAGACGTTTAAAATCTGTTTTCTGACCCTATTAAAACAACTTTGAATTATTGAAATATTTTCAGAGTGGCACAGAGATTTGTTCTTTTTTATGTACAACCTAAATCCAAAATAGCTGGGACAAAGTGTAAATTGTGAAAGAAATCAAAATGCAATGACTTTCAAATCACACCAGCCAGTATTTTATTCACAATAAAGCGGGATTTACATTTGAACGTACGGGCGTCTACGTGCAACTTACGTGCGAAATTTGGGAAAAATGACTGCGTGCTCGACGTGGCGAGTACGTGACACGTGCGTGTTTTTTGAAGTCACCCATAAGAAACCTACTTGAGTACTAGTCTTAAAGTAGCTCACATTAAATGTACTCAAGTACAAAAAGTATCTTGTGAGTAAAATATACCTAAGTATCCAAAGTGCAAGTACACCTAGAAAGCATTTTTCATAGTACGCATATAAAGAAACAAAACAACCACACATTGTTCTCTTCTTGTTCTCTTTAATCAACTTGCAGGTGAATGAAAGATGCAGTATTCAAAAAACAAATAGGCAGCTTGTGCTTTATACTTCATCTTCTTTGAGTTTACCCGCAGTTTACAAAACCACTAGAATTGACAATAATTAACAGTAGAATGACATATTAACAATACCATGTCGAACTGTTGCTTCAGAAAACTGATTTTTCATAACTACTAATTGGAATACCATTGGCTCACTGTAGCTGAGGTGGTTGCTAGAGAGGGCAACGATTTTTTTTTCTGTTGCAGGAGAGAATTTTTTTTTTTTGAACTGCTGGATAGATACTGTGGGCAAGAGTATTGAGCAGTTTGCACATCAGGCTTAGCTGAGGAGTTTAATTCAGGCAACTCCTGAAAAACAGGGATCGGAGTGAACTCGTCCATAACATTCCAAACGTGTTTGAGCTGCTTGCTTGTCAATATTCAATAATTGATGCTGGTGTCCCATCTTGTGACAGAATATTGTAACTGCGTGCATAAATTTGCAGCTCCATGTCTGCTGGCGGGCACATCTGCTCAAAGCGCTGTTATGATACCGTGCCGAGCACCGTTGTTCCTCTCGAGCACGCCAAATCCAGATAATCCTGAAAGATTTATTACATTAACATTTCAATTTGTGACGAGTAACAAACTGGCCACTGTCAAAGTAACGAAGTAAAAGAATACTTTTTTCTCTTTTAAATATAGTAGAGTAAAATTAAAAGTCCTGGTTAAAAAAAAAAAAAAACTCTGGTAAAGTACAAATCCTCAAAAAAAAAAAAGTACTTATGTACTGTAACGAAGCACATGTACTTCGTCATTATACACCCCTGGTGTTGAATCGACTCCCCCAACGGGAATTCTCCTTTCGCTCCGCAATGTAAAGCCCCTCTCCTTTGATTGGCTGTGGGACGAAAGCCGGTCTCCTCTGATCGGCTGTGGAATTAGTCGATCTCAGATCAGCACCCGCCTTTGTTTCTATAGACTGAATGCGCAGATAGTTTCGCACCAAATGTCACAGTGCTGAGGGGCGCGATTTGCGACTTGTAGGAAACAGAATCTGTGGCTTGTAGGAAACAGAATCTGTGACTCGTGGGGAAGATTCGAGCAGTTGTAGTTATCGATTTGTATTTGTGTTTTAAAAGAACACAAATATTTTCTTGATAAATTATTTCACATACATTGAACTTCCATTGCACAAATTCACATTCAGATTTACACATATTCAAATTTTGTCCACAACTTCACATTGCTTAATACAGGTGCACAAATATGTTTTGCACATATACTGCAACAATAGGAGTAAAAATGTGAGCATGTCAGTTTTTTAATCTGTGACTTGTAAAATAGGATTTGTGCACCTGTAATTAAGAATTTGTGAATGTGTAAGTGTTGTGTTGTATCTGTGCAGAGAAAAAAAATCTACAAGTACACAACTCATAGAGTATGTGACCTCAAATTTACTGATACACATACAAATCGCTGTACACAACTACAAATCCCACTGTCACAGGCGCTCAAACCTTTTTCACCAATAATACCTTCATAGGTTGGTGCTGGAGCAAAAGCACATATTCAAAGGGAAATTTGGCTCGGGGGTTAACTGCAAGTCCAAGCGGGAATTGGGATGCGTGCGATAATATCAGCCTTCAGATCAATGCTGCATTCCCCGGTGTCGCCCCGGACGGCGAGAAGAGGTGGTATGGACTGCAACCGCAGATGCTTTGTGAATGACGCTTAGTAAAAATAATTAGGAGTCCTATATTTACGACTGACACGCCCATTTTTTTTAGGAGTTTCTCCTAAATCCGGCAATTAGGACCTACTTTTAGCGCTAAGATTCTTTGTGAATACGGGCCCAGAAATTGGCCCCCTAGCTGTTGATCAGCACCCACTGCCGCAGGAGGAGGTCGTCTACACTCATGGCCAGCTCCATCTTGCCATCCAGCATATCGATGGGGAACTCAGTTAGCAGTTCATCAAGGTTGAGGGGTGCAGAGCTGAAGGTGTGAGGGATCGCTGTGCACTGGCGGTGAGACTTTAGCATCGTGCTGCTGCTGCAGCAGGAGGAGGTCGTCTACACTCATGGCCAGCTCCATCTTGCCATCCAGCATATCGATGGGGAACTCAGTTAGCAGTTCATCAAGGTTGAGGGGTGCAGAGCTGAAGGTGTGAGGGATCGCTGTGCACTGGCGGTGAGACTTCAGCATCGTGCTGCTGCTGGAAGTACAGAGAGGCTCGTTACAACAGCCTCACCCACACAAGCATGTCTGCCTCAGGACCAAACTACTTTACATAATGACTGCAACTGCCCATTCAGCCCAATCACGCTCCCCATTTTCCATCCAGTCGTTTCATTGCTATGCCACTTTTACCTATGCACTACAATAAGGTCCAGAGGCATTTAGACCGGGAAATTTCAATGAAGGTGTTCGAAGCAGTTCAATACAAGACTCAAGAACATCAACCTGAAGTGGACAGTCAGCAGTGTAAATGAAGACCATTTGCATCCACAAATATATACCCTGTTAAATCGTTACAGTGTCAAAACTTATGGAACTCAGTGCAAATAGCATATATCTCTATTTCGTATGGTTGTGAAAACCCCAAAGCTTTCATTTTCAAAACGTTAAGTGGTGAGCTATGTGGGCGACAACTCTATATAAACCAAAACAGGCAGACACAGGAGTGAGACATATTCAGATAAGTGCCTGCTAACACAGGTCAAGACCACTTTCAGCAGTGCCATACAGCATCCATCGTTTTGATTTTCACTCCAACCCACGCAAATCTCATTATACAGCATTCCAGAGCCTCTTAAGCTGGTATTTAGCAGAACAAAAGGTGATGATTTGAAGCATAAATAAACCATGTCAGGGCAGCGAGTCCCTAGGAACAGGAGAGATCAGCCCTAAGCCCTAATTTTAAGGGTACTGGGGAGTCTGGGCTGCTTTGTGGGAGACTTTACCTTTGCAAAGCAGCAGGAGGGTCTTTGGCAAGAATGTGCAGTGGCTCGGTGCTGGTGGAGCTCTGCTCTGTTGTACTGGTGCTTCTGTTAATGTTCTGTAGCATCATCTCCTGGAAGGTCTTCGCCCTCTCCAACCCAACCAGAGACTCCGTCTTCCCATTCACAGCACCATTCTGCAGCAGACGGACCAAAAGTCACATTTATTCAGCCCTGATCCTGGACATCTACCATACTTCAACTCCACAAGAAAACATCTCAGTCAAGCTAGAGCATGGCTGCGTATGCCTTCTCAAAGAGATCTACAGTCCTTTCAGTTTCCACCCTAACTTTAATTTGAGGTGCCTGATTTGACTAAATAGCTGCATGAGGAGAACTCCAGCAGATGAAGTCAGATTGTCCTGAACAGACTGAAGACCCACAGGACAGTAGATCTCCAAGCACAGGGTTTGGCAGGTTTAAATCAGGCTGACCTCAGGATTGAATATAGAAATAACACACAGCTGCTGCTCACCTCTGTAGTGCTGGGAGTAGCTGGCTTCTCTTTTCTGGCACCAGTATTACGGCCACTGCCTGCTCCTGTAAATATGCACAGTCCCTATGAACAATCAACTGCAGGAAAACCTCAGCAAAAACCTAACACATGGGAATCATGTCCGAGGGCCAGAAATGCAAAGTCCCACTATGCATTTTTTCCACATAATTTCACCAATTAGATCCACCTCCTGGTTATTTAACAAATAGTGGGGAGGACTTATGCAGTCTGTGCCTGGACTTAATGCCTCTGGCTACCACACCTAACTGAAGTACATCAAGGAGCAGCTCATGAGAAACTAACCCCGAGAGGGGAAAGGGCAGAGGACACACAGAGGATGAAGGCTCACCAGTGGCCATGTTCTTGTTGATGCGCAGTATCCTCCTCTTGAACGGAGCAGAGAGAGGAGCTGGCAACTCCTCAGCCTTCACCTCCTGCACCGTGGTCTGCATTCGAGCCGCCTTCTCAACCCAGATCTCGCCGGGGTGCCTGGCAGTCTTCTTGCACGGGACCTCCCACTCCAGAGGCCCCTCTTTCCTCCCCATGAGCTCCTCCTCCTCGTTGTCTCTGGACAGCTTCATCTTTCTCTCTAGCTGGAGCCTTGTCTCCACAAGGACGGCCCCAGGAGGTGTAGCGCTCGACTTCGTGGGGCTGGGGCCCTTAGTTCCGCACCAGTCGGCCTCGTGTAATTGGGCCTGTGCCAGGGACCTGGCCGCCTTCCCCTTTCGAATCTCATCCAGAGATTTGCTTCGGATCTCAACCTGCACCTCCTGCCGTGCTGGTGCTGAGAAATCCTCAGAGGGCTCAGTCTCGCATTCCCAAAGACATTCTTGCAACTAACCACAGCCATATTGCATCAGCCTTTATCGCCAAGACAAGACCCTTTGGGTCTAACAGACACTGTGTATTATTCCATTTAATGCATGTGCAGGTGAGACTACATCATCACCAACAAAAATGTAATGCACTATGCCGTTAATTTTAGACTGTATTACCCAGTGCCAGCACACACAAATGTATACCTAGCTGCATATTGACCAAATGCTAAGACTTTTCTAGAATGCACACATCCAATCAAGTGTCTAACTTGGGTGAGGGTAAAGCGCAGGGGCTTTACAAAAGACCTTCCTTTCTCCTGATACTCGCTGAAGCCTTTGTTGCACTGCCTTGTGTAAGACATCCATCCAGAGCCCTGGTACGGCCAGGCAGCAGTCTTACCTAAATGAGGTTAGCAAGTGTTTGCATGGCTCCTCAATTCACCACCATTTCATTCTTACTACGTCACAGAGGAACAGGGTTTCGGAGTCCCCAAACAACAAACACAGAAAGTTAAACACAAACACGCAAAACTGAAGAACAGAGGGCAAGCCCCTTCTTCACCCTCTGATGGAAACCGATGGTAAAATGACTTGCAGTTAGTTAGAGGTGATGACATACAACTCTTCGTGCTAATGCTGCTCATTTGCACTACTTTTTGTGAAGAATATTTCCATAGCAACATTTTACCTTTGTTATTTTTATAAAAGAAGTAAGATATTTAATTTATTGTAGGGCTGAACTATTAATCGCAATCGCTAATACATTTCAAAAGCTGCAATAACTGGTCAAGCGTGGTTACCACAGAGGAAATATATTAGAACTGGAGAGAGCGAGGAAGTACCACCCCTATTACTTTTAATAGGAGAAGCTAGGCTAGCTACCTAAGCCCAGGAAGTACGGAATTGAACGACGCCAGCTATAAGAATGGCGTTCCATGGGTGCTTAGCTCCGGGACCATTTCATGAAATTGTCAGTCTACTTACACAGCACAAATGGCCAAGAAAGTGTGTCGGCTATGCGGATTGGCGAATGTTTTCGAGGGGAAATGACGAGCAACGCTGTTTATCCAGAAGGTGCACGCACTTTTCACTCTTTTCGTACGAAACACGTGCACGAGCTGTCATCAAGCTCTTACTGTCAGTTCTTATTTTACAGGCCCTCTTGAAAACATTGAACAGTTGCGTCAGACAAAGACAAAATAATGAAGGATTACAGAATACATTTTATTTCGTTTTCGAACTATTTGGCAAGAATAAAATGCACACTTTTCTATTGGTGGCCACAAACTTTTCCGCACTGTGAAACGCGGAAGCAGGGGCCGATTGCACAAAAGTCGGATCCTGAGATCCTGGATCTACGCCAAAGCGAGGATTGCCATATCCCATGCAGCGCGTTGCTGGCTTAATTGATTGCACAAAGCCAACAGCCGCTGGAGGAGGATAGGCTAATAAGTGAAGCCAGGTGCCGCATCCTACTGTGTGCGCGCACACGCCTACTTGAAATTGACCCTGAGATCGATCACAGAATCGACAATTCAGAGAGCAGCAGTCTTCAAAATAGTTTGCAAAATATCTCCGTGCACTTATGTGGGCTGTAGAGCGTTCTCAAGAAAATCTCTGCAGACGCGTGACGAGACCAAATCTAAAGTATCCACCGAACTCGTTCGGGGGATAAAATTAGTATTCTCCAAGGTAGCGATAACGTGAACATATATATGCAGGTCAATAACGTCACATAACGCAACAGAGGGTATGCGCAAAATGAGCTGGCACGTCATTTTCCCCCCGACACCTCTTTGTCACATGTCCACATGATGGGCAGAAACCCCATTTAAAAAAAAAAAACTCCACAAGACGTTTAAAATCTGTTTTCTGACCCTATTAAAACAACTTTGAATTATTGAAATATTTTCAGAGTGGCACAGAGATTTGTTCTTTTTTATGTACAACCTAAATCCAAAATAGCTGGGACAAAGTGTAAATTGTGAAAGAAATCAAAATGCAATGACTTTCAAATCACACCAGCCAGTATTTTATTCACAATAAAGCGGGATTTACATTTGAACGTACGGGCGTCTACGTGCAACTTACGTGCGAAATTTGGGAAAAATGACTGCGTGCTCGACGTGGCGAGTACGTGACACGTGCGTGTTTTTTGAAGTCACCCATAAGAAACCTACTTGAGTACTAGTCTTAAAGTAGCTCACATTAAATGTACTCAAGTACAAAAAGTATCTTGTGAGTAAAATATACCTAAGTATCCAAAGTGCAAGTACACCTAGAAAGCATTTTTCATAGTACGCATATAAAGAAACAAAACAACCACACATTGTTCTCTTCTTGTTCTCTTTAATCAACTTGCAGGTGAATGAAAGATGCAGTATTCAAAAAACAAATAGGCAGCTTGTGCTTTATACTTCATCTTCTTTGAGTTTACCCGCAGTTTACAAAACCACTAGAATTGACAATAATTAACAGTAGAATGACATATTAACAATACCATGTCGAACTGTTGCTTCAGAAAACTGATTTTTCATAACTACTAATTGGAATACCATTGGCTCACTGTAGCTGAGGTGGTTGCTAGAGAGGGCAACGATTTTTTTTTCTGTTGCAGGAGAGAATTTTTTTTTTTTGAACTGCTGGATAGATACTGTGGGCAAGAGTATTGAGCAGTTTGCACATCAGGCTTAGCTGAGGAGTTTAATTCAGGCAACTCCTGAAAAACAGGGATCGGAGTGAACTCGTCCATAACATTCCAAACGTGTTTGAGCTGCTTGCTTGTCAATATTCAATAATTGATGCTGGTGTCCCATCTTGTGACAGAAAATTGTAACTGCGTGCATAAATTTGCAGCTCCATGTCTGCTGGCTGGCACATCTGCTCAAAGCGCTGTTATGATACCGTGCCGAGCACCGTAGTTCCTCTCGAGCACGCCAAATCCAGATAATCCTGAAAGATTTATTACATTAACATTTCAATTTGTGACGAGTAACAAACTGGCCACTGTCAAAGTAACGAAGTAAAAGAATACTTTTTTCTCTTTTAAATATAGTAGAGTAAAATTAAAAGTCCTGGTTAAAAAAAAAAAAAAACTCTGGTAAAGTACAAATCCTCAAAAAAAAAAAACTACTTATGTACTGTAACGAAGCACATGTACTTCGTCATTATACACCCCTGGTGTTGAATCGACTCCCCCAACGGGAATTCTCCTTTCGCTCCGCAATGTAAAGCCCCTCTCCTTTGATTGGCTGTGGGACGAAAGCCGGTCTCCTCTGATCGGCTGTGGAATTAGTCGATCTCAGATCAGCACCTGCCTTTGTTTCTATAGACTGAATGCGCAGATAGTTTCGCACCAAATGTCACAGTGCTGAGGGGCGCGATTTGCGACTTGTAGGAAACAGAATCTGTGGCTTGTAGGAAACAGAATCTGTGACTCGTGGGGAAGATTCGAGCAGTTGTAGTTATCGATTTGTATTTGTGTTTTAAAAGAACACAAATATTTTCTTGATAAATTATTTCACATACATTGAACTTCCATTGCACAAATTCACATTCAGATTTACACATATTCAAATTTTGTCCACAACTTCACATTGCTTAATACAGGTGCACAAATATGTTTTGCACATATACTGCAACAATAGGAGTAAAAATGTGAGCATGTCAGTTTTTTAATCTGTGACTTGTAAAATAGGATTTGTGCACCTGTAATTAAGAATTTGTGAATGTGTAAGTGTTGTGTTGTATCTGTGCAGAGAAAAAAAATCTACAAGTACACAACTCATAGAGTATGTGACCTCAAATTTACTGATACACATACAAATCGCTGTACACAACTACAAATCCCACTGTTACAGGCGCTCAAACCTTTTTCACCAATAATACCTTCATAGGTTGGTGCTGGAGCAAAAGCACATATTCAAAGGGAAATTTGGCTCGGGGGTTAACTGCAAGTCCAAGCGGGAATTGGGATGCGTGCGATAATATCAGCCTTCAGATCAATGCTGCATTCCCCGGTGTCGCCCCGGACGGCGAGAAGAGGTGGTATGGACTGCAACCGCAGATGCTTTGTGAATGACGCTTAGTAAAAATAATTAGGAGTCCTATATTTACGACTGACACGCCCATTTTTTTTAGGAGTTTCTCCTAAATCCGGCAGTTAGGACCTACTTTTAGCGCTAAGATTCTTTGTGAATACGGGCCCAGAAATTGGCCCCCTAGCTGTTGATCAGCACCCACTGCAGCAGGAGGAGGTCGTCTACACTCATGGCCAGCTCCATCTTGCCATCCAGCATATCGATGGGGAACTCAGTTAGCAGTTCATCAAGGTTGAGGGGTGCAGAGCTGAAGGTGTGAGGGATCGCTGTGCACTGGCGGTGAGACTTTAGCATCGTGCTGCTGCTGCAGCAGGAGGAGGTCGTCTACACTCATGGCCAGCTCCATCTTGCCATCCAGCATATCGATGGGGAACTCAGTTAGCAGTTCATCAAGGTTGAGGGGTGCAGAGCTGAAGGTGTGAGGGATCGCTGTGCACTGGCGGTGAGACTTCAGCATCGTGCTGCTGCTGGAAGTACAGAGAGGCTCGTTACAACAGCCTCACCCACACAAGCATGTCTGCCTCAGGCCAAACTACTTTACATAATGACTGCAACTGCCCATTCAGCCCAATCACGCTCCCCATTTTCCATCCAGTCGTTTCATTGCTATGCCACTTTTACCTATGCACTACAATAAGGTCCAGAGGCATTTAGACCGGGAAATTTCAATGAAGGTGTTCAAAGCAGTTCAATACAAGACTCAAGAACATCAACCTGAAGTGGACAGTCAGCAGTGTAAATGAAGAGCATTTGCATCCACAAATATATACCCTGTTAAATCGTAACAGTGTCAAAACTTATCGAACTCAGTGCAAATAGCATATATCTCTATTTCGTATGGTTGTGAAAACCCCAAAGCTTTCATTTTCAAAACGTTAAGTGGTGAGCTATGTGGGCGACAACTCTATATAAACCAAAACAGGCAGACACAGGAGTGAGACATATTCAGATAAGTGCCTGCTAACACAGGTCAAGACCACTTTCAGCAGTGCCATACAGCATCCATCGTTTTGATTTTCACTCCAACCCACGCAAATCTCATTATACAGCATTCCAGAGCCTCTTAAGCTGGTATTTAGCAGAACAAAAGGTGATGATTTGAAGCATAAATAAACCATGTCAGGGCAGCGAGTCCCTAGGAACAGGAGAGATCAGCCCTAAGCCCTAATTTTAAGGGTACTGGGGAGTCTGGGCTGCTTTGTGGGAGACTTTACCTTTGCAAAGCAGCAGGAGGGTCTTTGGCAAGAATGTGCAGTGGCTCGGTGCTGGTGGAGCTCTGCTCTGTTGTACTGGTGCTTCTGTTAATGTTCTGTAGCATCATCTCCTGGAAGGTCTTCGCCCTCTCCAACCCAACCAGAGACTCCGTCTTCCCATTCACAGCACCATTCTGCAGCAGACGGACCAAAAGTCACATTTATTCAGCCCTGATCCTGGACATCTACCATACTTCAACTCCACAAGAAAACATCTCAGTCAAGCTAGAGCATGGCTGCGTATGCCTTCTCAAAGAGATCTACAGTCCTTTCAGTTTCCACCCTAACTTTAATTTGAGGTGCCTGATTTGACTAAATAGCTGCATGAGGAGAACTCCAGCAGATGAAGTCAGATTGTCCTGAACAGACTGAAGACCCACAGGACAGTAGATCTCCAAGCACAGGGTTTGGCAGGTTTAAATCAGGCTGACCTCAGGATTGAATATAGAAATAACACACAGCTGCTGCTCACCTCTGTAGTGCTGGGAGTAGCTGGCTTCTCTTTTCTGGCACCAGTATTACGGCCACTGCCTGCTCCTGTAAATATGCACAGTCCCTATGAACAATCAACTGCAGGAAAACCTGAGCAAAAACCTAACACATGGGAATCATGTCCGAGGGCCAGAAATGCAAAGTCCCACTATGCATTTTTTCCACATAATTTCACCAATTAGATCCACCTCCTGGTTATTTAACAAATAGTGGGGAGGACTTATGCAGTCTGTGCCTGGACTTAATGCCTCTGGCTACCACACCTAACTGAAGTACATCAAGGAGCAGCTCATGAGAAACTAACCCCGAGAGGGGAAAGGGCAGAGGACACACAGAGGATGAAGGCTCACCAGTGGCCATGTTCTTGTTGATGCGCAGTATCCTCCTCTTGAACGGAGCAGAGAGAGGAGCTGGCAACTCCTCAGCCTTCACCTCCTGCACCGTGGTCTGCATTCGAGCCGCCTTCTCAACCCGGATCTCGCCGGGGTGCCTGGCAGTCTTCTTGCACGGGACCTCCCACTCCAGAGGCCCCTCTTTCCTCCCCATGAGCTCCTCCTCCTCGTTGTCTCTGGACAGCTTCATCTTTCTCTCTAGCTGGAGCCTTGTCTCCACAAGGACGGCCCCAGGAGGTGTAGCGCTCGACTTCGTGGGGCTGGGGCCCTTAGTTCCGCACCAGTCGGCCTCGTGTAATTGGGCCTGTGCCAGGGACCTGGCCGCCTTCCCCTTTCGAATCTCATCCAGAGATTTGCTTCGGATCTCAATCTGCACCTCCTGCCGTGCTGGTGCTGAGAAATCCTCAGAGGGCTCAGTCTCGCATTCCCAAAGACATTCTTGCAACTAACCACAGCCATATTGCATCAGCCTTTATCGCCAAGACAAGACCCTTTGGGTCTAACAGACACTGTGTATTATTCCATTTAATGCATGTGCAGGTGAGACTACATCATCACCAACAAAAATGTAATGCACTATGCCGTTAATTTTAGACTGTATTACCCAGTGCCAGCACACACAAATGTATACCCAGCTGCATATTGACCAAATGCTAAGACTTTTCTAGAATGCACACATCCAATCAAGTGTCTAACTTGGGTGAGGGTAAAGCGCAGGGGCTTTACAAAAGACCTTCCTTTCTCCTGATACTCGCTGAAGCCTTTGTTGCACTGCCTTGTGTAAGACATCCATCCAGAGCCCTGGTACGGCCAGGCAGCAGTCTTACCTAAATGAGGTTAGCAAGTGTTTGCATGGCTCCTCAATTCACCACCATTTCATTCTTACTACGTCACAGAGGAACAGGGTTTCGGAGTCCCCAAACAACAAACACAGAAAGTTAAACACAAACACGCAAAACTGAAGAACAGAGGGCAAGCCCCTTCTTCACCCTCTGATGGAAACCGATGGTAAAATGACTTGCAGTTAGTTAGAGGTGATGACATACAACTCTTCGTGCTAATGCTGCTCATTTGCACTACTTTTTGTGAAGAATATTTCCATAGCAACATTTTACCTTTGTTATTTTTATAAAAGAAGTAAGATATTTAATTTATTGTAGGGCTGAACTATTAATCGCAATCGCTAATACATTTCAAAAGCTGCAATAACTGGTCAAGCGTGGTTACCACAGAGGAAATATATTAGAACTGGAGAGAGCGAGGAAGTACCACCCCTATTACTTTTAATAGGAGAAGCTAGGCTAGCTACCTAAGCCCAGGAAGTACGGAATTGAACGACGCCAGCTATAAGAATGGCGTTCCATGGGTGCTTAGCTCCGGGACCATTTCATGAAATTGTCAGTCTACTTACACAGCACAAATGGCCAAGAAAGTGTGTCGGCTATGCGGATTGGCGAATGTTTTCGAGGGGAAATGACGAGCAACGCTGTTTATCCAGAAGGTGCACGCACTTTTCACTCTTTTCGTACGAAACACGTGCACGAGCTGTCATCAAGCTCTTACTGTCAGTTCTTATTTTACAGGCCCTCTTGAAAACATTGAACAGTTGCGTCAGACAAAGACAAAATAATGAAGGATTACAGAATACATTTTATTTCGTTTTCGAACTATTTGGCAAGAATAAAATGCACACTTTTCTATTGGTGGCCACAAACTTTTCCGCACTGTGAAACGCGGAAGCAGGGGCCGATTGCACAAAAGTCGGATCCTGAGATCCTGGATCTACGCCAAAGCGAGGATTGCCATATCCCATGCAGCGCGTTGCTGGCTTAATTGATTGCACAAAGCCAACAGCCGCTGGAGGAGGATAGGCTAATAAGTGAAGCCAGGTGCCGCATCCTACTGTGTGCGCGCACACGCCTACTTGAAATTGACCCTGAGATCGATCACAGAATCGACAATTCAGAGAGCAGCAGTCTTCAAAATAGTTTGCAAAATATCTCCGTGCACTTATGTGGGCTGTAGAGCGTTCTCAAGAAAATCTCTGCAGACGCGTGACGAGACCAAATCTAAAGTATCCACCGAACTCGTTCGGGGGATAAAATTAGTATTCTCCAAGGTAGCGATAACGTGAACATATATATGCAGGTCAATAACGTCACATAACGCAACAGAGGGTATGCGCAAAATGAGCTGGCACGTCATTTTCCCCCCGACACCTCTTTGTCACATGTCCACATGATGGGCAGAAACCCCATTTTAAAAAAAAAACTCCACAAGACGTTTAAAATCTGTTTTCTGACCCTATTAAAACAACTTTGAATTATTGAAATATTTTCAGAGTGGCACAGAGATTTGTTCTTTTTTATGTACAACCTAAATCCAAAATAGCTGGGACAAAGTGTAAATTGTGAAAGAAATCAAAATGCAATGACTTTCAAATCACACCAGCCAGTATTTTATTCACAATAAAGCGGGATTTACATTTGAACGTACGGGCGTCTACGTGCAACTTACGTGCGAAATTTGGGAAAAATGACTGCGTGCTCGACGTGGCGAGTACGTGACACGTGCGTGTTTTTTGAAGTCACCCATAAGAAACCTACTTGAGTACTAGTCTTAAAGTAGCTCACATTAAATGTACTCAAGTACAAAAAGTATCTTGTGAGTAAAATATACCTAAGTATCCAAAGTGCAAGTACACCTAGAAAGCATTTTTCATAGTACGCATATAAAGAAACAAAACAACCACACATTGTTCTCTTCTTGTTCTCTTTAATCAACTTGCAGGTGAATGAAAGATGCAGAATTCAAAAAACAAATAGGCAGCTTGTGCTTTATACTTCATCTTCTTTGAGTTTACCCGCAGTTTACAAAACCACTAGAATTGACAATAATTAACAGTAGAATGACATATTAACAATACCATGTCGAACTGTTGCTTCAGAAAACTGATTTTTCATAACTACTAATTGGAATACCATTGGCTCACTGTAGCTGAGGTGGTTGCTAGAGAGGGCAACGATTTTTTTTTCTGTTGCAGGAGAGAATTTTTTTTTTTTGAACTGCTGGATAGATACTGTGGGCAAGAGTATTGAGCAGTTTGCACATCAGGCTTAGCTGAGGAGTTTAATTCAGGCAACTCCTGAAAAACAGAGATCGGAGTGAACTCGTCCATAACATTTCAAACGTGTTTGAGCTGCTTGCTTGTCAATATTCAATAATTGATGCTGGTGTCCCATCTTGTGACAGAATATTGTAACTGCGTGCATAAATTTGCAGCTCCATGTCTGCTGGCGGGCACATCTGCTCAAAGCGCTGTTATGATACCGTGCCGAGCACCGTTGTTCCTCTCGAGCACGCCAAATCCAGATAATCCTGAAAGATTTATTACATTAACATTTCAATTTGTGACGAGTAACAAACTGGCCACTGTCAAAGTAACGAAGTAAAAGAATACTTTTTTCTCTTTTAAATATAGTAGAGTAAAATTAAAAGTCCTGGTTAAAAAAAAAAAAAACTCTGGTAAAGTACAAATCCTCAAAAAAAAAAAACTACTTATGTACTGTAACGAAGCACATGTACTTCGTCATTATACACCCCTGGTGTTGAATCGACTCCCCCAACGGGAATTCTCCTTTCGCTCCGCAATGTAAAGCCCCTCTCCTTTGATTGGCTGTGGGACGAAAGCCGGTCTCCTCTGATCGGCTGTGGAATTAGTCGATCTCAGATCAGCACCCGCCTTTGTTTCTATAGACTGAATGCGCAGATAGTTTCGCACCAAATGTCACAGTGCTGAGGGGCGCGATTTGCGACTTGTAGGAAACAGAATCTGTGGCTTGTAGGAAACAGAATCTGTGACTCGTGGGGAAGATTCGAGCAGTTGTAGTTATCGATTTGTATTTGTGTTTTAAAAGAACACAAATATTTTCTTGATAAATTATTTCACATACATTGAACTTCCATTGCACAAATTCACATTCAGATTTACACATATTCAAAATTTGTCCACAACTTCACATTGCTTAATACAGGTGCACAAATATGTTTTGCACATATACTGCAACAATAGGAGTAAAAATGTGAGCATGTCAGTTTTTTAATCTGTGACTTGTAAAATAGGATTTGTGCACCTGTAATTAAGAATTTGTGAATGTGTAAGTGTTGTGTTGTATCTGTGCAGAGAAAAAAAATCTACAAGTACACAACTCATAGAGTATGTGACCTCAAATTTACTGATACACATACAAATCGCTGTACACAACTACAAATCCCACTGTTACAGGCGCTCAAACCTTTTTCACCAATAATACCTTCATAGGTTGGTGCTGGAGCAAAAGCACATATTCAAAGGGAAATTTGGCTCGGGGGTTAACTGCAAGTCCAAGCGGGAATTGGGATGCGTGCGATAATATCAGCCTTCAGATCAATGCTGCATTCCCCGGTGTCGCCCCGGACGGCGAGAAGAGGTGGTATGGACTGCAACCGCAGATGCTTTGTGAATGACGCTTAGTAAAAATAATTAGGAGTCCTATATTTACGACTGACACGCCCATTTTTTTTAGGAGTTTCTCCTAAATCCGGCAATTAGGACCTACTTTTAGCGCTAAGATTCTTTGTGAATACGGGCCCAGAAATTGGCCCCCTAGCTGTTGATCAGCACCCACTGCAGCAGGAGGAGGTCGTCTACACTCATGGCCAGCTCCATCTTGCCATCCAGCATATCGATGGGGAACTCAGTTAGCAGTTCATCAAGGTTGAGGGGTGCAGAGCTGAAGGTGTGAGGGATCGCTGTGCACTGGCGGTGAGACTTTAGCATCGTGCTGCTGCTGCAGCAGGAGGAGGTCGTCTACACTCATGGCCAGCTCCATCTTGCCATCCAGCATATCGATGGGGAACTCAGTTAGCAGTTCATCAAGGTTGAGGGGTGCAGAGCTGAAGGTGTGAGGGATCGCTGTGCACTGGCGGTGAGACTTCAGCATCGTGCTGCTGCTGGAAGTACAGAGAGGCTCGTTACAACAGCCTCACCCACACAAGCATGTCTGCCTCAGGACCAAACTACTTTACATAATGACTGCAACTGCCCATTCAGCCCAATCACGCTCCCCATTTTCCATCCAGTCGTTTCATTGCTATGCCACTTTTACCTATGCACTACAATAAGGTCCAGAGGCATTTAGACCGGGAAATTTCAATGAAGGTGTTCAAAGCAGTTCAATACAAGACTCAAGAACATCAACCTGAAGTGGACAGTCAGCAGTGTAAATGAAGAGCATTTGCATCCACAAATATATACCCTGTTAAATCGTAACAGTGTCAAAACTTATCGAACTCAGTGCAAATAGCATATATCTCTATTTCGTATGGTTGTGAAAACCCCAAAGCTTTCATTTTCAAAACGTTAAGTGGTGAGCTATGTGGGCGACAACTCTATATAAACCAAAACAGGCAGACACAGGAGTGAGACATATTCAGATAAGTGCCTGCTAACACAGGTCAAGACCACTTTCAGCAGTGCCATACAGCATCCATCGTTTTGATTTTCACTCCAACCCACGCAAATCTCATTATACAGCATTCCAGAGCCTCTTAAGCTGGTATTTAGCAGAACAAAAGGTGATGATTTGAAGCATAAATAAACCATGTCAGGGCAGCGAGTCCCTAGGAACAGGAGAGATCAGCCCTAAGCCCTAATTTTAAGGGTACTGGGGAGTCTGGGCTGCTTTGTGGGAGACTTTACCTTTGCAAAGCAGCAGGAGGGTCTTTGGCAAGAATGTGCAGTGGCTCGGTGCTGGTGGAGCTCTGCTCTGTTGTACTGGTGCTTCTGTTAATGTTCTGTAGCATCATCTCCTGGAAGGTCTTCGCCCTCTCCAACCCAACCAGAGACTCCGTCTTCCCATTCACAGCACCATTCTGCAGCAGACGGACCAAAAGTCACATTTATTCAGCCCTGATCCTGGACATCTACCATACTTCAACTCCACAAGAAAACATCTCAGTCAAGCTAGAGCATGGCTGCGTATGCCTTCTCAAAGAGATCTACAGTCCTTTCAGTTTCCACCCTAACTTTAATTTGAGGTGCCTGATTTGACTAAATAGCTGCATGAGGAGAACTCCAGCAGATGAAGTCAGATTGTCCTGAACAGACTGAAGACCCACAGGACAGTAGATCTCCAAGCACAGGGTTTGGCAGGTTTAAATCAGGCTGACCTCAGGATTGAATATAGAAATAACACACAGCTGCTGCTCACCTCTGTAGTGCTGGGAGTAGCTGGCTTCTCTTTTCTGGCACCAGTATTACGGCCACTGCCTGCTCCTGTAAATATGCACAGTCCCTATGAACAATCAACTGCAGGAAAACCTGAGCAAAAACCTAACACATGGGAATCATGTCCGAGGGCCAGAAATGCAAAGTCCCACTATGCATTTTTTCCACATAATTTCACCAATTAGATCCACCTCCTGGTTATTTAACAAATAGTGGGGAGGACTTATGCAGTCTGTGCCTGGACTTAATGCCTCTGGCTACCACACCTAACTGAAGTACATCAAGGAGCAGCTCATGAGAAACTAACCCCGAGAGGGGAAAGGGCAGAGGACACACAGAGGATGAAGGCTCACCAGTGGCCATGTTCTTGTTGATGCGCAGTATCCTCCTCTTGAACGGAGCAGAGAGAGGAGCTGGCAACTCCTCAGCCTTCACCTCCTGCACCGTGGTCTGCATTCGAGCCGCCTTCTCAACCCGGATCTCGCCGGGGTGCCTGGCAGTCTTCTTGCACGGGACCTCCCACTCCAGAGGCCCCTCTTTCCTCCCCATGAGCTCCTCCTCCTCGTTGTCTCTGGACAGCTTCATCTTTCTCTCTAGCTGGAGCCTTGTCTCCACAAGGACGGCCCCAGGAGGTGTAGCGCTCGACTTTGTGGGGCTGGGGCCCTTAGTTCCGCACCAGTCGGCCTCGTGTAATTGGGCCTGTGCCAGGGACCTGGCCGCCTTCCCCTTTCGAATCTCATCCAGAGATTTGCTTCGGATCTCAACCTGCACCTCCTGCCGTGCTGGTGCTGAGAAATCCTCAGAGGGCTCAGTCTCGCATTCCCAAAGACATTCTTGCAACTAACCACAGCCATATTGCATCAGCCTTTATCGCCAAGACAAGACCCTTTGGGTCTAACAGACACTGTGTATTATTCCATTTAATGCATGTGCAGGTGAGACTACATCATCACCAACAAAAATGTAATGCACTATGCCGTTAATTTTAGACTGTATTACCCAGTGCCAGCACACACAAATGTATACCTAGCTGCATATTGACCAAATGCTAAGACTTTTCTAGAATGCACACATCCAATCAAGTGTCTAACTTGGGTGAGGGTAAAGCGCAGGGGCTTTACAAAAGACCTTCCTTTCTCCTGATACTCGCTGAAGCCTTTGTTGCACTGCCTTGTGTAAGACATCCATCCAGAGCCCTGGTACGGCCAGGCAGCAGTCTTACCTAAATGAGGTTAGCAAGTGTTTGCATGGCTCCTCAATTCACCACCATTTCATTCTTACTACGTCACAGAGGAACAGGGTTTCGGAGTCCCCAAACAACAAACACAGAAAGTTAAACACAAACACGCAAAACTGAAGAACAGAGGGCAAGCCCCTTCTTCACCCTCTGATGGAAACCGATGGTAAAATGACTTGCAGTTAGTTAGAGGTGATGACATACAACTCTTCGTGCTAATGCTGCTCATTTGCACTACTTTTTGTGAAGAATATTTCCATAGCAACATTTTACCTTTGTTATTTTTATAAAAGAAGTAAGATATTTAATTTATTGTAGGGCTGAACTATTAATCGCAATCGCTAATACATTTCAAAAGCTGCAATAACTGGTCAAGCGTGGTTACCACAGAGGAAATATATTAGAACTGGAGAGAGCGAGGAAGTACCACCCCTATTACTTTTAATAGGAGAAGCTAGGCTAGCTACCTAAGCCCAGGAAGTACGGAATTGAACGACGCCAGCTATAAGAATGGCGTTCCATGGGTGCTTAGCTCCGGGACCATTTCATGAAATTGTCAGTCTACTTACACAGCACAAATGGCCAAGAAAGTGTGTCGGCTATGCGGATTGGCGAATGTTTTCGAGGGGAAATGACGAGCAACGCTGTTTATCCAGAAGGTGCACGCACTTTTCACTCTTTTCGTACGAAACACGTGCACGAGCTGTCATCAAGCTCTTACTGTCAGTTCTTATTTTACAGGCCCTCTTGAAAACATTGAACAGTTGCGTCAGACAAAGACAAAATAATGAAGGATTACAGAATACATTTTATTTCGTTTTCGAACTATTTGGCAAGAATAAAATGCACACTTTTCTATTGGTGGCCACAAACTTTTCCGCACTGTGAAACGCGGAAGCAGGGGCCGATTGCACAAAAGTCGGATCCTGAGATCCTGGATCTACGCCAAAGCGAGGATTGCCATATCCCATGCAGCGCGTTGCTGGCTTAATTGATTGCACAAAGCCAACAGCCGCTGGAGGAGGATAGGCTAATAAGTGAAGCCAGGTGCCGCATCCTACTGTGTGCGCGCACACGCCTACTTGAAATTGACCCTGAGATCGATCACAGAATCGACAATTCAGAGAGCAGCAGTCTTCAAAATAGTTTGCAAAATATCTCCGTGCACTTATGTGGGCTGTAGAGCGTTCTCAAGAAAATCTCTGCAGACGCGTGACGAGACCAAATCTAAAGTATCCACCGAACTCGTTCGGGGGATAAAATTAGTATTCTCCAAGGTAGCGATAACGTGAACATATATATGCAGGTCAATAACGTCACATAACGCAACAGAGGGTATGCGCAAAATGAGCTGGCACGTCATTTTCCCCCCGACACCTCTTTGTCACATGTCCACATGATGGGCAGAAACCCCATTTAAAAAAAAAAAATCCACAAGACGTTTAAAATCTGTTTTCTGACCCTATTAAAACAACTTTGAATTATTGAAATATTTTCAGAGTGGCACAGAGATTTGTTCTTTTTTATGTACAACCTAAATCCAAAATAGCTGGGACAAAGTGTAAATTGTGAAAGAAATCAAAATGCAATGACTTTCAAATCACACCAGCCAGTATTTTATTCACAATAAAGCGGGATTTACATTTGAACGTACGGGCGTCTACGTGCAACTTACGTGCGAAATTTGGGAAAAATGACTGCGTGCTCGACGTGGTGAGTACGTGACACGTGCGTGTTTTTTGAAGTCACCCATAAGAAACCTACTTGAGTACTAGTCTTAAAGTAGCTCACATTAAATGTACTCAAGTACAAAAAGTATCTTGTGAGTAAAATATACCTAAGTATCCAAAGTGCAAGTACACCTAGAAAGCATTTTTCATAGTACGCATATAAAGAAACAAAACAACCACACATTGTTCTCTTCTTGTTCTCTTTAATCAACTTGCAGGTGAATGAAAGATGCAGTATTCAAAAAACAAATAGGCAGCTTGTGCTTTATACTTCATCTTCTTTGAGTTTACCCGCAGTTTACAAAACCACTAGAATTGACAATAATTAACAGTAGAATGACATATTAACAATACCATGTCGAACTGTTGCTTCAGAAAACTGATTTTTCATAACTACTAATTGGAATACCATTGGCTCACTGTAGCTGAGGTGGTTGCTAGAGAGGGCAACGATTTTTTTTTCTGTTGCAGGAGAGAATTTTTTTTTTTTGAACTGCTGGATAGATACTGTGGGCAAGAGTATTGAGCAGTTTGCACATCAGGCTTAGCTGAGGAGTTTAATTCAGGCAACTCCTGAAAAACAGGGATCGGAGTGAACTCGTCCATAACATTCCAAACGTGTTTGAGCTGCTTGCTTGTCAATATTCAATAATTGATGCTGGTGTCCCATCTTGTGACAGAATATTGTAACTGCGTGCATAAATTTGCAGCTCCATGTCTGCTGGCGGGCACATCTGCTCAAAGCGCTGTTATGATACCGTGCCGAGCACCGTTGTTCCTCTCGAGCACGCCAAATCCAGATAATCCTGAAAGATTTATTACATTAACATTTCAATTTGTGACGAGTAACAAACTGGCCACTGTCAAAGGAACGAAGTAAAAGAATACTTTTTTATCTTTTAAATATAGTAGAGTAAAATTAAAAGTCCTGGTTAAAAAAAAAAAAAAACTCTGGTAAAGTACAAATCCTCAAAAAAAAAAAACTACTTATGTACTGTAACGAAGCACATGTACTTCGTCATTATACACCCCTGGTGTTGAATCGACTCCCCCAACGGGAATTCTCCTTTCGCTCCGCAATGTAAAGCCCCTCTCCTTTGATTGGCTGTGGGACGAAAGCCGGTCTCCTCTGATCGGCTGTGGAATTAGTCGATCTCAGATCAGCACCCGCCTTTGTTTCTATAGACTGAATGCGCAGATAGTTTCGCACCAAATGTCACAGTGCTGAGGGGCGCGATTTGCGACTTGTAGGAAACAGAATCTGTGGCTTGTAGGAAACAGAATCTGTGACTCGTGGGGAAGATTCGAGCAGTTGTAGTTATCGATTTGTATTTGTGTTTTAAAAGAACACAAATATTTTCTTGATAAATTATTTCACATACATTGAACTTCCATTGCACAAATTCACATTCAGATTTACACATATTCAAATTTTGTCCACAACTTCACATTGCTTAATACAGGTGCACAAATATGTTTTGCACATATACTGCAACAATAGGAGTAAAAATGTGAGCATGTCAGTTTTTTAATCTGTGACTTGTAAAATAGGATTTGTGCACCTGTAATTAAGAATTTGTGAATGTGTAAGTGTTGTGTTGTATCTGTGCAGAGAAAAAAAATCTACAAGTACACAACTCATAGAGTATGTGACCTCAAATTTACTGATACACATACAAATCGCTGTACACAACTACAAATCCCACTGTTACAGGCGCTCAAACCTTTTTCACCAATAATACCTTCATAGGTTGGTGCTGGAGCAAAAGCACATATTCAAAGGGAAATTTGGCTCGGGGGTTAACTGCAAGTCCAAGCGGGAATTGGGATGCGTGCGATAATATCAGCCTTCAGATCAATGCTGCATTCCCCGGTGTCGCCCCGGACGGCGAGAAGAGGTGGTATGGACTGCAACCGCAGATGCTTTGTGAATGACGCTTAGTAAAAATAATTAGGAGTCCTATATTTACGACTGACACGCCCATTTTTTTTAGGAGTTTCTCCTAAATCCGGCAGTTAGGACCTACTTTTAGCGCTAAGATTCTTTGTGAATACGGGCCCAGAAATTGGCCCCCTAGCTGTTGATCAGCACCCACTGCAGCAGGAGGAGGTCGTCTACACTCATGGCCAGCTCCATCTTGCCATCCAGCATATCGATGGGGAACTCAGTTAGCAGTTCATCAAGGTTGAGGGGTGCAGAGCTGAAGGTGTGAGGGATCGCTGTGCACTGGCGGTGAGACTTTAGCATCGTGCTGCTGCTGCAGCAGGAGGAGGTCGTCTACACTCATGGCCAGCTCCATCTTGCCATCCAGCATATCGATGGGGAACTCAGTTAGCAGTTCATCAAGGTTGAGGGGTGCAGAGCTGAAGGTGTGAGGGATCGCTGTGCACTGGCGGTGAGACTTCAGCATCGTGCTGCTGCTGGAAGTACAGAGAGGCTCGTTACAACAGCCTCACCCACACAAGCATGTCTGCCTCAGGCCAAACTACTTTACATAATGACTGCAACTGCCCATTCAGCCCAATCACGCTCCCCATTTTCCATCCAGTCGTTTCATTGCTATGCCACTTTTACCTATGCACTACAATAAGGTCCAGAGGCATTTAGACCGGGAAATTTCAATGAAGGTGTTCAAAGCAGTTCAATACAAGACTCAAGAACATCAACCTGAAGTGGACAGTCAGCAGTGTAAATGAAGAGCATTTGCATCCACAAATATATACCCTGTTAAATCGTAACAGTGTCAAAACTTATCGAACTCAGTGCAAATAGCATATATCTCTATTTCGTATGGTTGTGAAAACCCCAAAGCTTTCATTTTCAAAACGTTAAGTGGTGAGCTATGTGGGCGACAACTCTATATAAACCAAAACAGGCAGACACAGGAGTGAGACATATTCAGATAAGTGCCTGCTAACACAGGTCAAGACCACTTTCAGCAGTGCCATACAGCATCCATCGTTTTGATTTTCACTCCAACCCACGCAAATCTCATTATACAGCATTCCAGAGCCTCTTAAGCTGGTATTTAGCAGAACAAAAGGTGATGATTTGAAGCATAAATAAACCATGTCAGGGCAGCGAGTCCCTAGGAACAGGAGAGATCAGCCCTAAGCCCTAATTTTAAGGGTACTGGGGAGTCTGGGCTGCTTTGTGGGAGACTTTACCTTTGCAAAGCAGCAGGAGGGTCTTTGGCAAGAATGTGCAGTGGCTCGGTGCTGGTGGAGCTCTGCTCTGTTGTACTGGTGCTTCTGTTAATGTTCTGTAGCATCATCTCCTGGAAGGTCTTCGCCCTCTCCAACCCAACCAGAGACTCCGTCTTCCCATTCACAGCACCATTCTGCAGCAGACGGACCAAAAGTCACATTTATTCAGCCCTGATCCTGGACATCTACCATACTTCAACTCCACAAGAAAACATCTCAGTCAAGCTAGAGCATGGCTGCGTATGCCTTCTCAAAGAGATCTACAGTCCTTTCAGTTTCCACCCTAACTTTAATTTGAGGTGCCTGATTTGACTAAATAGCTGCATGAGGAGAACTCCAGCAGATGAAGTCAGATTGTCCTGAACAGACTGAAGACCCACAGGACAGTAGATCTCCAAGCACAGGGTTTGGCAGGTTTAAATCAGGCTGACCTCAGGATTGAATATAGAAATAACACACAGCTGCTGCTCACCTCTGTAGTGCTGGGAGTAGCTGGCTTCTCTTTTCTGGCACCAGTATTACGGCCACTGCCTGCTCCTGTAAATATGCACAGTCCCTATGAACAATCAACTGCAGGAAAACCTGAGCAAAAACCTAACACATGGGAATCATGTCCGAGGGCCAGAAATGCAAAGTCCCACTATGCATTTTTTCCACATAATTTCACCAATTAGATCCACCTCCTGGTTATTTAACAAATAGTGGGGAGGACTTATGCAGTCTGTGCCTGGACTTAATGCCTCTGGCTACCACACCTAACTGAAGTACATCAAGGAGCAGCTCATGAGAAACTAACCCCGAGAGGGGAAAGGGCAGAGGACACACAGAGGATGAAGGCTCACCAGTGGCCATGTTCTTGTTGATGCGCAGTATCCTCCTCTTGAACGGAGCAGAGAGAGGAGCTGGCAACTCCTCAGCCTTCACCTCCTGCACCGTGGTCTGCATTCGAGCCGCCTTCTCAACCCGGATCTCGCCGGGGTGCCTGGCAGTCTTCTTGCACGGGACCTCCCACTCCAGAGGCCCCTCTTTCCTCCCCATGAGCTCCTCCTCCTCGTTGTCTCTGGACAGCTTCATCTTTCTCTCTAGCTGGAGCCTTGTCTCCACAAGGACGGCCCCAGGAGGTGTAGCGCTCGACTTCGTGGGGCTGGGGCCCTTAGTTCCGCACCAGTCGGCCTCGTGTAATTGGGCCTGTGCCAGGGACCTGGCCGCCTTCCCCTTTCGAATCTCATCCAGAGATTTGCTTCGGATCTCAATCTGCACCTCCTGCCGTGCTGGTGCTGAGAAATCCTCAGAGGGCTCAGTCTCGCATTCCCAAAGACATTCTTGCAACTAACCACAGCCATATTGCATCAGCCTTTATCGCCAAGACAAGACCCTTTGGGTCTAACAGACACTGTGTATTATTCCATTTAATGCATGTGCAGGTGAGACTACATCATCACCAACAAAAATGTAATGCACTATGCCGTTAATTTTAGACTGTATTACCCAGTGCCAGCACACACAAATGTATACCCAGCTGCATATTGACCAAATGCTAAGACTTTTCTAGAATGCACACATCCAATCAAGTGTCTAACTTGGGTGAGGGTAAAGCGCAGGGGCTTTACAAAAGACCTTCCTTTCTCCTGATACTCGCTGAAGCCTTTGTTGCACTGCCTTGTGTAAGACATCCATCCAGAGCCCTGGTACGGCCAGGCAGCAGTCTTACCTAAATGAGGTTAGCAAGTGTTTGCATGGCTCCTCAATTCACCACCATTTCATTCTTACTACGTCACAGAGGAACAGGGTTTCGGAGTCCCCAAACAACAAACACAGAAAGTTAAACACAAACACGCAAAACTGAAGAACAGAGGGCAAGCCCCTTCTTCACCCTCTGATGGAAACCGATGGTAAAATGACTTGCAGTTAGTTAGAGGTGATGACATACAACTCTTCGTGCTAATGCTGCTCATTTGCACTACTTTTTGTGAAGAATATTTCCATAGCAACATTTTACCTTTGTTATTTTTATAAAAGAAGTAAGATATTTAATTTATTGTAGGGCTGAACTATTAATCGCAATCGCTAATACATTTCAAAAGCTGCAATAACTGGTCAAGCGTGGTTACCACAGAGGAAATATATTAGAACTGGAGAGAGCGAGGAAGAACCACCCCTATTACTTTTAATAGGAGAAGCTAGGCTAGCTACCTAAGCCCAGGAAGTACGGAATTGAACGACGCCAGCTATAAGAATGGCGTTCCATGGGTGCTTAGCTCCGGGACCATTTCATGAAATTGTCAGTCTACTTACACAGCACAAATGGCCAAGAAAGTGTGTCGGCTATGCGGATTGGCGAATGTTTTCGAGGGGAAATGACGAGCAACGCTGTTTATCCAGAAGGTGCACGCACTTTTCACTCTTTTCGTACGAAACACGTGCACGAGCTGTCATCAAGCTCTTACTGTCAGTTCTTATTTTACAGGCCCTCTTGAAAACATTGAACAGTTGCGTCAGACAAAGACAAAATAATGAAGGATTACAGAATACATTTTATCTGTTTTCGAACTATTTGGCAAGAATAAAATGCACACTTTTCTATTGGTGGCCACAAACTTTTCCGCACTGTGAAACGCGGAAGCAGGGGCCGATTGCACAAAAGTCGGATCCTGAGATCCTGGATCTACGCCAAAGCGAGGATTGCCATATCCCATGCAGCGCGTTGCTGGCTTAATTGATTGCACAAAGCCAACAGCCGCTGGAGGAGGATAGGCTAATAAGTGAAGCCAGGTGCCGCATCCTACTGTGTGCGCGCACACGCCTACTTGAAATTGACCCTGAGATCGATCACAGAATCGACAATTCAGAGAGCAGCAGTCTTCAAAATAGTTTGCAAAATATCTCCGTGCACTTATGTGGGCTGTAGAGCGTTCTCAAGAAAATCTCTGCAGACGCGTGACGAGACCAAATCTAAAGTATCCACCGAACTCGTTCGGGGGATAAAATTAGTATTCTCCAAGGTAGCGATAACGTGAACATATATATGCAGGTCAATAACGTCACATAACGCAACAGAGGGTATGCGCAAAATGAGCTGGCACGTCATTTTCCCCCCGACACCTCTTTGTCACATGTCCACATGATGGGCAGAAACCCCATTTTAAAAAAAAACTCCACAAGACGTTTAACATCTGTTTTCTGACCCTATTAAAACAACTTTGAATTATTGAAATATTTTCAGAGTGGCACAGAGATTTGTTCTTTTTTATGTACAACCTAAATCCAAAATAGCTGGGACAAAGTGTAAATTGTGAAAGAAATCAAAATGCAATGACTTTCAAATCACACCAGCCAGTATTTCATTCACAATAAAGCGGGATTTACATTTGAACGTACGGGCGTCTACGTGCAACTTACGTGCGAAATTTGGGAAAAATGACTGCGTGCTCGACGTGGCGAGTACGTGACACGTGCGTGTTTTTTGAAGTCACCCATAAGAAACCTACTTGAGTACTAGTCTTAAAGTAGCTCACATTAAATGTACTCAAGTACAAAAAGTATCTTGTGAGTAAAATATACCTAAGTATTCAAAGTGCAAGTACACCTAGAAAGCATTTTTCATAGTACGCATATAAAGAAACAAAACAACCACACATTGTTCTCTTCTTGTTCTCTTTAATCAACTTGCAGGTGAATGAAAGATGCAGTCTTCAAAAAACAAATAGGCAGCTTGTGCTTTATACTTCATCTTCTTTGAGTTTACCCGCAGTTTACAAAACCACTAGAATTGACAATAATTAACAGTAGAATGACATATTAACAATACCATGTCGAACTGTTGCTTCAGAAAACTGATTTTTCATAACTACTAATTGGAATACCATTGGCTCACTGTAGCTGAGGTGGTTGCTAGAGAGGGCAACGATTTTTTTTTCTGTTGCAGGAGAGAATTTTTTTTTTTTGAACTGCTGGATAGATACTGTGGGCAAGAGTATTGAGCAGTTTGCACATCAGGCTTAGCTGAGGAGTTTAATTCAGGCAACTCCTGAAAAACAGGGATCGGAGTGAACTCGTCCATAACATTCCAAACGTGTTTGAGCTGCTTGCTTGTCAATATTCAATAATTGATGCTGGTGTCCCATCTTGTGACAGAATATTGTAACTGCGTGCATAAATTTGCAGCTCCATGTCTGCTGGCGGGCACATCTGCTCAAAGCGCTGTTATGATACCGTGCCGAGCACCGTTGTTCCTCTCGAGCACGCCAAATCCAGATAATCCTGAAAGATTTATTACATTAACATTTCAATTTGTGACGAGTAACAAACTGGCCACTGTCAAAGTAACGAAGTAAAAGAATACTTTTTTCTCTTTTAAATATAGTAGAGTAAAATTAAAAGTCCTGGTTAAAAAAAAAAAAAAACTCTGGTAAAGTACAAATCCTCAAAAAAAAAAAACTACTTATGTACTGTAACGAAGCACATGTACTTCGTCATTATACACCCCTGGTGTTGAATCGACTCCCCCAACGGGAATTCTCCTTTCGCTCCGCAATGTAAAGCCCCTCTCCTTTGATTGGCTGTGGGACGAAAGCCGGTCTCCTCTGATCGGCTGTGGAATTAGTCGATCTCAGATCAGCACCCGCCTTTGTTTCTATAGACTGAATGCGCAGATAGTTTCGCACCAAATGTCACAGTGCTGAGGGGCGCGATTTGCGACTTGTAGGAAACAGAATCTGTGGCTTGTAGGAAACAGAATCTGTGACTCGTGGGGAAGATTCGAGCAGTTGTAGTTATCGATTTGTATTTGTGTTTTAAAAGAACACAAATATTTTCTTGATAAATTATTTCACATACATTGAACTTCCATTGCACAAATTCACATTCAGATTTACACATATTCAAATTTTGTCCACAACTTCACATTGCTTAATACAGGTGCACAAATATGTTTTGCACATATACTGCAACAATAGGAGTAAAAATGTGAGCATGTCAGTTTTTTAATCTGTGACTTGTAAAATAGGATTTGTGCACCTGTAATTAAGAATTTGTGAATGTGTAAGTGTTGTGTTGTATCTGTGCAGAGAAAAAAAATCTACAAGTACACAACTCATAGAGTATGTGACCTCAAATTTACTGATACACATACAAATCGCTGTACACAACTACAAATCCCACTGTTACAGGCGCTCAAACCTTTTTCACCAATAATACCTTCATAGGTTGGTGCTGGAGCAAAAGCACATATTCAAAGGGAAATTTGGCTCGGGGGTTAACTGCAAGTCCAAGCGGGAATTGGGATGCGTGCGATAATATCAGCCTTCAGATCAATGCTGCATTCCCCGGTGTCGCCCCGGACGGCGAGAAGAGGTGGTATGGACTGCAACCGCAGATGCTTTGTGAATGACGCTTAGTAAAAATAATTAGGAGTCCTATATTTACGACTGACACGCCCATTTTTTTTAGGAGTTTCTCCTAAATCCGGCAGTTAGGACCTACTTTTAGCGCTAAGATTCTTTGTGAATACGGGCCCAGAAATTGGCCCCCTAGCTGTTGATCAGCACCCACTGCAGCAGGAGGAGGTCGTCTACACTCATGGCCAGCTCCATCTTGCCATCCAGCATATCGATGGGGAACTCAGTTAGCAGTTCATCAAGGTTGAGGGGTGCAGAGCTGAAGGTGTGAGGGATCGCTGTGCACTGGCGGTGAGACTTTAGCATCGTGCTGCTGCTGCAGCAGGAGGAGGTCGTCTACACTCATGGCCAGCTCCATCTTGCCATCCAGCATATCGATGGGGAACTCAGTTAGCAGTTCATCAAGGTTGAGGGGTGCAGAGCTGAAGGTGTGAGGGATCGCTGTGCACTGGCGGTGAGACTTCAGCATCGTGCTGCTGCTGGAAGTACAGAGAGGCTCGTTACAACAGCCTCACCCACACAAGCATGTCTGCCTCAGGACCAAACTACTTTACATAATGACTGCAACTGCCCATTCAGCCCAATCACGCCCCCCATTTTCCATCCAGTCGTTTCATTGCTATGCCACTTTTACCTATGCACTACAATAAGGTCCAGAGGCATTTAGACCGGGAAATTTCAATGAAGGTGTTCAAAGCAGTTCAATACAAGACTCAAGAACATCAACCTGAAGTGGACAGTCAGCAGTGTAAATGAAGACCATTTGCATCCACAAATATATACCCTGTTAAATCGTAACAGTGTCAAAACTTATGGAACTCAGTGCAAATAGCATATATCTCTATTTCGTATGGTTGTGAAAACCCCAAAGCTTTCATTTTCAAAACGTTAAGTGGTGAGCTATGTGGGCGACAACTCTATATAAACCAAAACAGGCAGACACAGGAGTGAGACATATTCAGATAAGTGCCTGCTAACACAGGTCAAGACCACTTTCAGCAGTGCCATACAGCATCCATCGTTTTGATTTTCACTCCAACCCACGCAAATCTCATTATACAGCATTCCAGAGCCTCTTAAGCTGGTATTTAGCAGAACAAAAGGTGATGATTTGAAGCATAAATAAACCATGTCAGGGCAGCGAGTCCCTAGGAACAGGAGAGATCAGCCCTAAGCCCTAATTTTAAGGGTACTGGGGAGTCTGGGCTGCTTTGTGGGAGACTTTACCTTTGCAAAGCAGCAGGAGGGTCTTTGGCAAGAATGTGCAGTGGCTCGGTGCTGGTGGAGCTCTGCTCTGTTGTACTGGTGCTTCTGTTAATGTTCTGTAGCATCATCTCCTGGAAGGTCTTCGCCCTCTCCAACCCAACCAGAGACTCCGTCTTCCCATTCACAGCACCATTCTGCAGCAGACGGACCAAAAGTCACATTTATTCAGCCCTGATCCTGGACATCTACCATACTTCAACTCCACAAGAAAACATCTCAGTCAAGCTAGAGCATGGCTGCGTATGCCTTCTCAAAGAGATCTACAGTCCTTTCAGTTTCCACCCTAACTTTAATTTGAGGTGCCTGATTTGACTAAATAGCTGCATGAGGAGAACTCCAGCAGATGAAGTCAGATTGTCCTGAACAGACTGAAGACCCACAGGACAGTAGATCTCCAAGCACAGGGTTTGGCAGGTTTAAATCAGGCTGACCTCAGGATTGAATATAGAAATAACACACAGCTGCTGCTCACCTCTGTAGTGCTGGGAGTAGCTGGCTTCTCTTTTCTGGCACCAGTATTACGGCCACTGCCTGCTCCTGTAAATATGCACAGTCCCTATGAACAATCAACTGCAGGAAAACCTGAGCAAAAACCTAACACATGGGAATCATGTCCGAGGGCCAGAAATGCAAAGTCCCACTATGCATTTTTTCCACATAATTTCACCAATTAGATCCACCTCCTGGTTATTTAACAAATAGTGGGGAGGACTTATGCAGTCTGTGCCTGGACTTAATGCCTCTGGCTACCACACCTAACTGAAGTACATCAAGGAGCAGTTCATGAGAAACTAACCCCAAGAGGGGAAAGGGCAGAGGACACACAGAGGATGAAGGCTCACCAGTGGCCATGTTCTTGTTGATGCGCAGTATCCTCCTCTTGAACGGAGCAGAGAGAGGAGCTGGCAACTCCTCAGCCTTCACCTCCTGCACCGTGGTCTGCATTCGAGCCGCCTTCTCAACCCGGATCTCGCCGGGGTGCCTGGCAGTCTTCTTGCACGGGACCTCCCACTCCAGAGGCCCCTCTTTCCTCCCCATGAGCTCCTCCTCCTCGTTGTCTCTGGACAGCTTCATCTTTCTCTCTAGCTGGAGCCTTGTCTCCACAAGGACGGCCCCAGGAGGTGTAGCGCTCGACTTCGTGGGGCTGGGGCCCTTAGTTCCGCACCAGTCGGCCTTGTGTAATTGGGCCTGTGCCAGGGACCTGGCCGCCTTCCCCTTTCGAATCTCATCCAGAGATTTGCTTCGGATCTCAACCTGCACCTCCTGCCGTGCTGGTGCTGAGAAATCCTCAGAGGGCTCAGTCTCGCATTCCCAAAGACATTCTTGCAACTAACCACAGCCATATTGCATCAGCCTTTATCGCCAAGACAAGACCCTTTGGGTCTAACAGACACTGTGTATTATTCCATTTAATGCATGTGCAGGTGAGACTACATCATCACCAACAAAAATGTAATGCACTATGCCGTTAATTTTAGACTGTATTACCCAGTGCCAGCACACACAAATGTATACCCAGCTGCATATTGACCAAATGCTAAGACTTTTCTAGAATGCACACATCCAATCAAGTGTCTAACTTGGGTGAGGGTAAAGCGCAGGGGCTTTACAAAAGACCTTCCTTTCTCCTGATACTCGCTGAAGCCTTTGTTGCACTGCCTTGTGTAAGACATCCATCCAGAGCCCTGGTACGGCCAGGCAGCAGTCTTACCTAAATGAGGTTAGCAAGTGTTTGCATGGCTCCTCAATTCACCACCATTTCATTCTTACTACGTCACAGAGGAACAGGGTTTCGGAGTCCCCAAACAACAAACACAGAAAGTTAAACACAAACACGCAAAACTGAAGAACAGAGGGCAAGCCCCTTCTTCACCCTCTGATGGAAACCGATGGTAAAATGACTTGCAGTTAGTTAGAGGTGATGACATACAACTCTTCGTGCTAATGCAGCTCATTTGCACTACTTTTTGTGAAGAATATTTCCATAGCAACATTTTACCTTTGTTATTTTTATAAAAGAAGTAAGATATTTAATTTATTGTAGGGCTGAACTATTAATCGCAATCGCTAATACATTTCAAAAGCTGCAATAACTGGTCAAGCGTGGTTACCACAGAGGAAATATATTAGAACTGGAGAGAGCGAGGAAGTACCACCCCTATTACTTTTAATAGGAGAAGCTAGGCTAGCTACCTAAGCCCAGGAAGTACGGAATTGAACGACGCCAGCTATAAGAATGGCGTTCCATGGGTGCTTAGCTCCGGGACCATTTCATGAAATTGTCAGTCTACTTACACAGCACAAATGGCCAAGAAAGTGTGACGGCTATGCGGATTGGCGAATGTTTTCGAGGGGAAATGACGAGCAACGCTGTTTATCCAGAAGGTGCACGCACTTTTCACTCTTTTCGTACGAAACACGTGCACGAGCTGTCATCAAGCTCTTACTGTCAGTTCTTATTTTACAGGCCCTCTTGAAAACATTGAACAGTTGCGTCAGACAAAGACAAAATAATGAAGGATTACAGAATACATTTTATCTGTTTTCGAACTATTTGGCAAGAATAAAATGCACACTTTTCTATTGGTGGCCACAAACTTTTCCGCACTGTGAAACGCGGAAGCAGGGGCCGATTGCACAAAAGTCGGATCCTGAGATCCTGGATCTACGCCAAAGCGAGGATTGCCATATCCCATGCAGCGCGTTGCTGGCTTAATTGATTGCACAAAGCCAACAGCCGCTGGAGGAGGATAGGCTAATAAGTGAAGCCAGGTGCCGCATCCTACTGTGTGCGCGCACACGCCTACTTGAAATTGACCCTGAGATCGATCACAGAATCGACAATTCAGAGAGCAGCAGTCTTCAAAATAGTTTGCAAAATATCTCCGTGCACTTATGTGGGCTGTAGAGCGTTCTCAAGAAAATCTCTGCAGACGCGTGACGAGACCAAATCTAAAGTATCCACCGAACTCGTTCGGGGGATAAAATTAGTATTCTCCAAGGTAGCGATAACGTGAACATATATATGCAGGTCAATAGCGTCACATAACGCAACAGAGGGTATGCGCAAAATGAGCTGGCACGTCATTTTCCCCCCGACACCTCTTTGTCACATGTCCACATGATGGGCAGAAACCCCATTTTAAAAAAAAAACTCCACAAGACGTTTAAAATCTGTTTTCTGACCCTATTAAAACAACTTTGAATTATTGAAATATTTTCAGAGTGGCACAGAGATTTGTTCTTTTTTATGTACAACCTAAATCCAAAATAGCTGGGACAAAGTGTAAATTGTGAAAGAAATCAAAATGCAATGACTTTCAAATCACACCAGCCAGTATTTCATTCACAATAAAGCGGGATTTACATTTGAACGTACGGGCGTCTACGTGCAACTTACGTGCGAAATTTGGGAAAAATGACTGCGTGCTCGACGTGGCGAGTACGTGACACGTGCGTGTTTTTTGAAGTCACCCATAAGAAACCTACTTGAGTACTAGTCTTAAAGTAGCTCACATTAAATGTACTCAAGTACAAAAAGTATCTTGTGAGTAAAATATACCTAAGTATTCAAAGTGCAAGTACACCTAGAAAGCATTTTTCATAGTACGCATATAAAGAAACAAAACAACCACACATTGTTCTCTTCTTGTTCTCTTTAATCAACTTGCAGGTGAATGAAAGATGCAGTATTCAAAAAACAAATAGGCAGCTTGTGCTTTATACTTCATCTTCTTTGAGTTTACCCGCAGTTTACAAAACCACTAGAATTGACAATAATTAACAGTAGAATGACATATTAACAATACCATGTCGAACTGTTGCTTCAGAAAACTGATTTTTCATAACTACTAATTGGAATACCATTGGCTCACTGTAGCTGAGGTGGTTGCTAGAGAGGGCAACGATTTTTTTTTCTGTTGCAGGAGAGAATTTTTTTTTTTTGAACTGCTGGATAGATACTGTGGGCAAGAGTATTGAGCAGTTTGCACATCAGGCTTAGCTGAGGAGTTTAATTCAGGCAACTCCTGAAAAACAGGGATCGGAGTGAACTCGTCCATAACATTCCAAACGTGTTTGAGCTGCTTGCTTGTCAATATTCAATAATTGATGCTGGTGTCCCATCTTGTGACAGAATATTGTAACTGCGTGCATAAATTTGCAGCTCCATGTCTGCTGGCGGGCACATCTGCTCAAAGCGCTGTTATGATACCGTGCCGAGCACCGTTGTTCCTCTCGAGCACGCCAAATCCAGATAATCCTGAAAGATTTATTACATTAACATTTCAATTTGTGACGAGTAACAAACTGGCCACTGTCAAAGTAACGAAGTAAAAGAATACTTTTTTCTCTTTTAAATATAGTAGAGTAAAATTAAAAGTCCTGGTTAAAAAAAAAAAAAAACTCTGGTAAAGTACAAATCCTCAAAAAAAAAAAACTACTTATGTACTGTAACGAAGCACATGTACTTCGTCATTATACACCCCTGGTGTTGAATCGACTCCCCCAACGGGAATTCTCCTTTCGCTCCGCAATGTAAAGCCCCTCTCCTTTGATTGGCTGTGGGACGAAAGCCGGTCTCCTCTGATCGGCTGTGGAATTAGTCGATCTCAGATCAGCACCCGCCTTTGTTTCTATAGACTGAATGCGCAGATAGTTTCGCACCAAATGTCACAGTGCTGAGGGGCGCGATTTGCGACTTGTAGGAAACAGAATCTGTGGCTTGTAGGAAACAGAATCTGTGACTCGTGGGGAAGATTCGAGCAGTTGTAGTTATCGATTTGTATTTGTGTTTTAAAAGAACACAAATATTTTCTTGATAAATTATTTCACATACATTGAACTTCCATTGCACAAATTCACATTCAGATTTACACATATTCAAATTTTGTCCACAACTTCACATTGCTTAATACAGGTGCACAAATATGTTTTGCACATATACTGCAACAATAGGAGTAAAAATGTGAGCATGTCAGTTTTTTAATCTGTGACTTGTAAAATAGGATTTGTGCACCTGTAATTAAGAATTTGTGAATGTGTAAGTGTTGTGTTGTATCTGTGCAGAGAAAAAAAATCTACAAGTACACAACTCATAGAGTATGTGACCTCAAATTTACTGATACACATACAAATCGCTGTACACAACTACAAATCCCACTGTTACAGGCGCTCAAACCTTTTTCACCAATAATACCTTCATAGGTTGGTGCTGGAGCAAAAGCACATATTCAAAGGGAAATTTGGCTCGGGGGTTAACTGCAAGTCCAAGCGGGAATTGGGATGCGTGCGATAATATCAGCCTTCAGATCAATGCTGCATTCCCCGGTGTCGCCCCGGACGGCGAGAAGAGGTGGTATGGACTGCAACCGCAGATGCTTTGTGAATGACGCTTAGTAAAAATAATTAGGAGTCCTATATTTACGACTGACACGCCCATTTTTTTTAGGAGTTTCTCCTAAATCCGGCAGTTAGGACCTACTTTTAGCGCTAAGATTCTTTGTGAATACGGGCCCAGAAATTGGCCCCCTAGCTGTTGATCAGCACCCACTGCAGCAGGAGGAGGTCGTCTACACTCATGGCCAGCTCCATCTTGCCATCCAGCATATCGATGGGGAACTCAGTTAGCAGTTCATCAAGGTTGAGGGGTGCAGAGCTGAAGGTGTGAGGGATCGCTGTGCACTGGCGGTGAGACTTTAGCATCGTGCTGCTGCTGCAGCAGGAGGAGGTCGTCTACACTCATGGCCAGCTCCATCTTGCCATCCAGCATATCGATGGGGAACTCAGTTAGCAGTTCATCAAGGTTGAGGGGTGCAGAGCTGAAGGTGTGAGGGATCGCTGTGCACTGGCGGTGAGACCTCAGCATCGTGCTGCTGCTGGAAGTACAGAGAGGCTCGTTACAACAGCCTCACCCACACAAGCATGTCTGCCTCAGGACCAAACTACTTTACATAATGACTGCAACTGCCCATTCAGCCCAATCACGCCCCCCATTTTCCATCCAGTCGTTTCATTGCTATGCCACTTTTACCTATGCACTACAATAAGGTCCAGAGGCATTTAGACCGGGAAATTTCAATGAAGGTGTTCAAAGCAGTTCAATACAAGACTCAAGAACATCAACCTGAAGTGGACAGTCAGCAGTGTAAATGAAGACCATTTGCATCCACAAATATATACCCTGTTAAATCGTAACAGTGTCAAAACTTATGGAACTCAGTGCAAATAGCATATATCTCTATTTCGTATGGTTGTGAAAACCCCAAAGCTTTCATTTTCAAAACGTTAAGTGGTGAGCTATGTGGGCGACAACTCTATATAAACCAAAACAGGCAGACACAGGAGTGAGACATATTCAGATAAGTGCCTGCTAACACAGGTCAAGACCACTTTCAGCAGTGCCATACAGCATCCATCGTTTTGATTTTCACTCCAACCCACGCAAATCTCATTATACAGCATTCCAGAGCCTCTTAAGCTGGTATTTAGCAGAACAAAAGGTGATGATTTGAAGCATAAATAAACCATGTCAGGGCAGCGAGTCCCTAGGAACAGGAGAGATCAGCCCTAAGCCCTAATTTTAAGGGTACTGGGGAGTCTGGGCTGCTTTGTGGGAGACTTTACCTTTGCAAAGCAGCAGGAGGGTCTTTGGCAAGAATGTGCAGTGGCTCGGTGCTGGTGGAGCTCTGCTCTGTTGTACTGGTGCTTCTGTTAATGTTCTGTAGCATCATCTCCTGGAAGGTCTTCGCCCTCTCCAACCCAACCAGAGACTCCGTCTTCCCATTCACAGCACCATTCTGCAGCAGACGGACCAAAAGTCACATTTATTCAGCCCTGATCCTGGACATCTACCATACTTCAACTCCACAAGAAAACATCTCAGTCAAGCTAGAGCATGGCTGCGTATGCCTTCTCAAAGAGATCTACAGTCCTTTCAGTTTCCACCCTAACTTTAATTTGAGGTGCCTGATTTGACTAAATAGCTGCATGAGGAGAACTCCAGCAGATGAAGTCAGATTGTCCTGAACAGACTGAAGACCCACAGGACAGTAGATCTCCAAGCACAGGGTTTGGCAGGTTTAAATCAGGCTGACCTCAGGATTGAATATAGAAATAACACACAGCTGCTGCTCACCTCTGTAGTGCTGGGAGTAGCTGGCTTCTCTTTTCTGGCACCAGTATTACGGCCACTGCCTGCTCCTGTAAATATGCACAGTCCCTATGAACAATCAACTGCAGGAAAACCTGAGCAAAAACCTAACACATGGGAATCATGTCCGAGGGCCAGAAATGCAAAGTCCCACTATGCATTTTTTCCACATAATTTCACCAATTAGATCCACCTCCTGGTTATTTAACAAATAGTGGGGAGGACTTATGCAGTCTGTGCCTGGACTTAATGCCTCTGGCTACCACACCTAACTGAAGTACATCAAGGAGCAGCTCATGAGAAACTAACCCCGAGAGGGGAAAGGGCAGAGGACACACAGAGGATGAAGGCTCACCAGTGGCCATGTTCTTGTTGATGCGCAGTATCCTCCTCTTGAACGGAGCAGAGAGAGGAGCTGGCAACTCCTCAGCCTTCACCTCCTGCACCGTGGTCTGCATTCGAGCCGCCTTCTCAACCCGGATCTCGCCGGGGTGCCTGGCAGTCTTCTTGCACGGGACCTCCCACTCCAGAGGCCCCTCTTTCCTCCCCATGAGCTCCTCCTCCTCGTTGTCTCTGGACAGCTTCATCTTTCTCTCTAGCTGGAGCCTTGTCTCCACAAGGACGGCCCCAGGAGGTGTAGCGCTCGACTTTGTGGGGCTGGGGCCCTTAGTTCCGCACCAGTCGGCCTCGTGTAATTGGGCCTGTGCCAGGGACCTGGCCGCCTTCCCCTTTCGAATCTCATCCAGAGATTTGCTTCGGATCTCAACCTGCACCTCCTGCCGTGCTGGTGCTGAGAAATCCTCAGAGGGCTCAGTCTCGCATTCCCAAAGACATTCTTGCAACTAACCACAGCCATATTGCATCAGCCTTTATCGCCAAGACAAGACCCTTTGGGTCTAACAGACACTGTGTATTATTCCATTTAATGCATGTGCAGGTGAGACTACATCATCACCAACAAAAATGTAATGCACTATGCCGTTAATTTTAGACTGTATTACCCAGTGCCAGCACACACAAATGTATACCTAGCTGCATATTGACCAAATGCTAAGACTTTTCTAGAATGCACACATCCAATCAAGTGTCTAACTTGGGTGAGGGTAAAGCGCAGGGGCTTTACAAAAGACCTTCCTTTCTCCTGATACTCGCTGAAGCCTTTGTTGCACTGCCTTGTGTAAGACATCCATCCAGAGCCCTGGTACGGCCAGGCAGCAGTCTTACCTAAATGAGGTTAGCAAGTGTTTGCATGGCTCCTCAATTCACCACCATTTCATTCTTACTACGTCACAGAGGAACAGGGTTTCGGAGTCCCCAAACAACAAACACAGAAAGTTAAACACAAACACGCAAAACTGAAGAACAGAGGGCAAGCCCCTTCTTCACCCTCTGATGGAAACCGATGGTAAAATGACTTGCAGTTAGTTAGAGGTGATGACATACAACTCTTCGTGCTAATGCTGCTCATTTGCACTACTTTTTGTGAAGAATATTTCCATAGCAACATTTTACCTTTGTTATTTTTATAAAAGAAGTAAGATATTTAATTTATTGTAGGGCTGAACTATTAATCGCAATCGCTAATACATTTCAAAAGCTGCAATAACTGGTCAAGCGTGGTTACCACAGAGGAAATATATTAGAACTGGAGAGAGCGAGGAAGTACCACCCCTATTACTTTTAATAGGAGAAGCTAGGCTAGCTACCTAAGCCCAGGAAGTACGGAATTGAACGACGCCAGCTATAAGAATGGCGTTCCATGGGTGCTTAGCTCCGGGACCATTTCATGAAATTGTCAGTCTACTTACACAGCACAAATGGCCAAGAAAGTGTGTCGGCTATGCGGATTGGCGAATGTTTTCGAGGGGAAATGACGAGCAACGCTGTTTATCCAGAAGGTGCACGCACTTTTCACTCTTTTCGTACGAAACACGTGCACGAGCTGTCATCAAGCTCTTACTGTCAGTTCTTATTTTACAGGCCCTCTTGAAAACATTGAACAGTTGCGTCAGACAAAGACAAAATAATGAAGGATTACAGAATACATTTTATTTCGTTTTCGAACTATTTGGCAAGAATAAAATGCACACTTTTCTATTGGTGGCCACAAACTTTTCCGCACTGTGAAACGCGGAAGCAGGGGCCGATTGCACAAAAGTCGGATCCTGAGATCCTGGATCTACGCCAAAGCGAGGATTGCCATATCCCATGCAGCGCGTTGCTGGCTTAATTGATTGCACAAAGCCAACAGCCGCTGGAGGAGGATAGGCTAATAAGTGAAGCCAGGTGCCGCATCCTACTGTGTGCGCGCACACGCCTACTTGAAATTGACCCTGAGATCGATCACAGAATCGACAATTCAGAGAGCAGCAGTCTTCAAAATAGTTTGCAAAATATCTCCGTGCACTTATGTGGGCTGTAGAGCGTTCTCAAGAAAATCTCTGCAGACGCGTGACGAGACCAAATCTAAAGTATCCACCGAACTCGTTCGGGGGATAAAATTAGTATTCTCCAAGGTAGCGATAACGTGAACATATATATGCAGGTCAATAACGTCACATAACGCAACAGAGGGTATGCGCAAAATGAGCTGGCACGTCATTTTCCCCCGACACCTCTTTGTCACATGTCCACATGATGGGCAGAAACCCCATTTAAAAAAAAAAAATCCACAAGACGTTTAAAATCTGTTTTCTGACCCTATTAAAACAACTTTGAATTATTGAAATATTTTCAGAGTGGCACAGAGATTTGTTCTTTTTTATGTACAACCTAAATCCAAAATAGCTGGGACAAAGTGTAAATTGTGAAAGAAATCAAAATGCAATGACTTTCAAATCACACCAGCCAGTATTTTATTCACAATAAAGCGGGATTTACATTTGAACGTACGGGCGTCTACGTGCAACTTACGTGCGAAATTTGGGAAAAATGACTGCGTGCTCGACGTGGTGAGTACGTGACACGTGCGTGTTTTTTGAAGTCACCCATAAGAAACCTACTTGAGTACTAGTCTTAAAGTAGCTCACATTAAATGTACTCAAGTACAAAAAGTATCTTGTGAGTAAAATATACCTAAGTATCCAAAGTGCAAGTACACCTAGAAAGCATTTTTCATAGTACGCATATAAAGAAACAAAACAACCACACATTGTTCTCTTCTTGTTCTCTTTAATCAACTTGCAGGTGAATGAAAGATGCAGTATTCAAAAAACAAATAGGCAGCTTGTGCTTTATACTTCATCTTCTTTGAGTTTACCCGCAGTTTACAAAACCACTAGAATTGACAATAATTAACAGTAGAATGACATATTAACAATACCATGTCGAACTGTTGCTTCAGAAAACTGATTTTTCATAACTACTAATTGGAATACCATTGGCTCACTGTAGCTGAGGTGGTTGCTAGAGAGGGCAACGATTTTTTTTTCTGTTGCAGGAGAGAATTTTTTTTTTTTGAACTGCTGGATAGATACTGTGGGCAAGAGTATTGAGCAGTTTGCACATCAGGCTTAGCTGAGGAGTTTAATTCAGGCAACTCCTGAAAAACAGGGATCGGAGTGAACTCGTCCATAACATTCCAAACGTGTTTGAGCTGCTTGCTTGTCAATATTCAATAATTGATGCTGGTGTCCCATCTTGTGACAGAATATTGTAACTGCGTGCATAAATTTGCAGCTCCATGTCTGCTGGCGGGCACATCTGCTCAAAGCGCTGTTATGATACCGTGCCGAGCACCGTTGTTCCTCTCGAGCACGCCAAATCCAGATAATCCTGAAAGATTTATTACATTAACATTTCAATTTGTGACGAGTAACAAACTGGCCACTGTCAAAGTAACGAAGTAAAAGAATACTTTTTTCTCTTTTAAATATAGTAGAGTAAAATTAAAAGTCCTGGTTAAAAAAAAAAAAAAACTCTGGTAAAGTACAAATCCTCAAAAAAAAAAAACTACTTATGTACTGTAACGAAGCACATGTACTTCGTCATTATACACCCCTGGTGTTGAATCGACTCCCCCAACGGGAATTCTCCTTTCGCTCCGCAATGTAAAGCCCCTCTCCTTTGATTGGCTGTGGGACGAAAGCCGGTCTCCTCTGATCGGCTGTGGAATTAGTCGATCTCAGATCAGCACCCGCCTTTGTTTCTATAGACTGAATGCGCAGATAGTTTCGCACCAAATGTCACAGTGCTGAGGGGCGCGATTTGCGACTTGTAGGAAACAGAATCTGTGGCTTGTAGGAAACAGAATCTGTGACTCGTGGGGAAGATTCGAGCAGTTGTAGTTATCGATTTGTATTTGTGTTTTAAAAGAACACAAATATTTTCTTGATAAATTATTTCACATACATTGAACTTCCATTGCACAAATTCACATTCAGATTTACACATATTCAAATTTTGTCCACAACTTCACATTGCTTAATACACGTGCACAAATATGTTTTGCACATATACTGCAACAATAGGAGTAAAAATGTGAGCATGTCACTTTTTTAATCTGTGACTTGTAAAATAGGATTTGTGCACCTGTAATTAAGAATTTGTGAATGTGTAAGTGTTGTGTTGTATCTGTGCAGAGAAAAAAAATCTACAAGTACACAACTCATAGAGTATGTGACCTCAAATTTACTGATACACATACAAATCGCTGTACACAACTACAAATCCCACTGTTACAGGCGCTCAAACCTTTTTCACCAATAATACCTTCATAGGTTGGTGCTGGAGCAAAAGCACATATTCAAAGGGAAATTTGGCTCGGGGGTTAACTGCAAGTCCAAGCGGGAATTGGGATGCGTGCGATAATATCAGCCTTCAGATCAATGCTGCATTCCCCGGTGTCGCCCCGGACGGCGAGAAGAGGTGGTATGGACTGCAACCGCAGATGCTTTGTGAATGACGCTTAGTAAAAATAATTAGGAGTCCTATATTTACGACTGACACGCCCATTTTTTTTAGGAGTTTCTCCTAAATCCGGCAGTTAGGACCTACTTTTAGCGCTAAGATTCTTTGTGAATACGGGCCCAGAAATTGGCCCCCTAGCTGTTGATCAGCACCCACTGCAGCAGGAGGAGGTCGTCTACACTCATGGCCAGCTCCATCTTGCCATCCAGCATATCGATGGGGAACTCAGTTAGCAGTTCATCAAGGTTGAGGGGTGCAGAGCTGAAGGTGTGAGGGATCGCTGTGCACTGGCGGTGAGACTTTAGCATCGTGCTGCTGCTGCAGCAGGAGGAGGTCGTCTACACTCATGGCCAGCTCCATCTTGCCATCCAGCATATCGATGGGGAACTCAGTTAGCAGTTCATCAAGGTTGAGGGGTGCAGAGCTGAAGGTGTGAGGGATCGCTGTGCACTGGCGGTGAGACTTCAGCATCGTGCTGCTGCTGGAAGTACAGAGAGGCTCGTTACAACAGCCTCACCCACACAAGCATGTCTGCCTCAGGCCAAACTACTTTACATAATGACTGCAACTGCCCATTCAGCCCAATCACGCTCCCCATTTTCCATCCAGTCGTTTCATTGCTATGCCACTTTTACCTATGCACTACAATAAGGTCCAGAGGCATTTAGACCGGGAAATTTCAATGAAGGTGTTCAAAGCAGTTCAATACAAGACTCAAGAACATCAACCTGAAGTGGACAGTCAGCAGTGTAAATGAAGAGCATTTGCATCCACAAATATATACCCTGTTAAATCGTAACAGTGTCAAAACTTATGGAACTCAGTGCAGATAGCATATATCTCTATTTCGTATGGTTGTGAAAACCCCAAAGCTTTCATTTTCAAAACGTTAAGTGGTGAGCTATGTGGGCGACAACTCTATATAAACCAAAACAGGCAGACACAGGAGTGAGACATATTCAGATAAGTGCCTGCTAACACAGGTCAAGACCACTTTCAGCAGTGCCATACAGCATCCATCGTTTTGATTTTCACTCCAACCCACGCAAATCTCATTATACAGCATTCCAGAGCCTCTTAAGCTGGTATTTAGCAGAACAAAAGGTGATGATTTGAAGCATAAATAAACCATGTCAGGGCAGCGAGTCCCTAGGAACAGGAGAGATCAGCCCTAAGCCCTAATTTTAAGGGTACTGGGGAGTCTGGGCTGCTTTGTGGGAGACTTTACCTTTGCAAAGCAGCAGGAGGGTCTTTGGCAAGAATGTGCAGTGGCTCGGTGCTGGTGGAGCTCTGCTCTGTTGTACTGGTGCTTCTGTTAATGTTCTGTAGCATCATCTCCTGGAAGGTCTTCGCCCTCTCCAACCCAACCAGAGACTCCGTCTTCCCATTCACAGCACCATTCTGCAGCAGACGGACCAAAAGTCACATTTATTCAGCCCTGATCCTGGACATCTACCATACTTCAACTCCACAAGAAAACATCTCAGTCAAGCTAGAGCATGGCTGCGTATGCCTTCTCAAAGAGATCTACAGTCCTTTCAGTTTCCACCCTAACTTTAATTTGAGGTGCCTGATTTGACTAAATAGCTGCATGAGGAGAACTCCAGCAGATGAAGTCAGATTGTCCTGAACAGACTGAAGACCCACAGGACAGTAGATCTCCAAGCACAGGGTTTGGCAGGTTTAAATCAGGCTGACCTCAGGATTGAATATAGAAATAACACACAGCTGCTGCTCACCTCTGTAGTGCTGGGAGTAGCTGGCTTCTCTTTTCTGGCACCAGTATTACGGCCACTGCCTGCTCCTGTAAATATGCACAGTCCCTATGAACAATCAACTGCAGGAAAACCTGAGCAAAAACCTAACACATGGGAATCATGTCCGAGGGCCAGAAATGCAAAGTCCCACTATGCATTTTTTCCACATAATTTCACCAATTAGATCCACCTCCTGGTTATTTAACAAATAGTGGGGAGGACTTATGCAGTCTGTGCCTGGACTTAATGCCTCTGGCTACCACACCTAACTGAAGTACATCAAGGAGCAGCTCATGAGAAACTAACCCCGAGAGGGGAAAGGGCAGAGGACACACAGAGGATGAAGGCTCACCAGTGGCCATGTTCTTGTTGATGCGCAGTATCCTCCTCTTGAACGGAGCAGAGAGAGGAGCTGGCAACTCCTCAGCCTTCACCTCCTGCACCGTGGTCTGCATTCGAGCCGCCTTCTCAACCCGGATCTCGCCGGGGTGCCTGGCAGTCTTCTTGCACGGGACCTCCCACTCCAGAGGCCCCTCTTTCCTCCCCATGAGCTCCTCCTCCTCGTTGTCTCTGGACAGCTTCATCTTTCTCTCTAGCTGGAGCCTTGTCTCCACAAGGACGGCCCCAGGAGGTGTAGCGCTCGACTTCGTGGGGCTGGGGCCCTTAGTTCCGCACCAGTCGGCCTCGTGTAATTGGGCCTGTGCCAGGGACCTGGCCGCCTTCCCCTTTCGAATCTCATCCAGAGATTTGCTTCGGATCTCAATCTGCACCTCCTGCCGTGCTGGTGCTGAGAAATCCTCAGAGGGCTCAGTCTCGCATTCCCAAAGACATTCTTGCAACTAACCACAGCCATATTGCATCAGCCTTTATCGCCAAGACAAGACCCTTTGGGTCTAACAGACACTGTGTATTATTCCATTTAATGCATGTGCAGGTGAGACTACATCATCACCAACAAAAATGTAATGCACTATGCCGTTAATTTTAGACTGTATTACCCAGTGCCAGCACACACAAATGTATACCCAGCTGCATATTGACCAAATGCTAAGACTTTTCTAGAATGCACACATCCAATCAAGTGTCTAACTTGGGTGAGGGTAAAGCGCAGGGGCTTTACAAAAGACCTTCCTTTCTCCTGATACTCGCTGAAGCCTTTGTTGCACTGCCTTGTGTAAGACATCCATCCAGAGCCCTGGTACGGCCAGGCAGCAGTCTTACCTAAATGAGGTTAGCAAGTGTTTGCATGGCTCCTCAATTCACCACCATTTCATTCTTACTACGTCACAGAGGAACAGGGTTTCGGAGTCCCCAAACAACAAACACAGAAAGTTAAACACAAACACGCAAAACTGAAGAACAGAGGGCAAGCCCCTTCTTCACCCTCTGATGGAAACCGATGGTAAAATGACTTGCAGTTAGTTAGAGGTGATGACATACAACTCTTCGTGCTAATGCTGCTCATTTGCACTACTTTTTGTGAAGAATATTTCCATAGCAACATTTTACCTTTGTTATTTTTATAAAAGAAGTAAGATATTTAATTTATTGTAGGGCTGAACTATTAATCGCAATCGCTAATACATTTCAAAAGCTGCAATAACTGGTCAAGCGTGGTTACCACAGAGGAAATATATTAGAACTGGAGAGAGCGAGGAAGTACCACCCCTATTACTTTTAATAGGAGAAGCTAGGCTAGCTACCTAAGCCCAGGAAGTACGGAATTGAACGACGCCAGCTATAAGAATGGCGTTCCATGGGTGCTTAGCTCCGGGACCATTTCATGAAATTGTCAGTCTACTTACACAGCACAAATGGCCAAGAAAGTGTGTCGGCTATGCGGATTGGCGAATGTTTTCGAGGGGAAATGACGAGCAACGCTGTTTATCCAGAAGGTGCACGCACTTTTCACTCTTTTCGTACGAAACACGTGCACGAGCTGTCATCAAGCTCTTACTGTCAGTTCTTATTTTACAGGCCCTCTTGAAAACATTGAACAGTTGCGTCAGACAAAGACAAAATAATGAAGGATTACAGAATACATTTTATCTGTTTTCGAACTATTTGGCAAGAATAAAATGCACACTTTTCTATTGGTGGCCACAAACTTTTCCGCACTGTGAAACGCGGAAGCAGGGGCCGATTGCACAAAAGTCGGATCCTGAGATCCTGGATCTACGCCAAAGCGAGGATTGCCATATCCCATGCAGCGCGTTGCTGGCTTAATTGATTGCACAAAGCCAACAGCCGCTGGAGGAGGATAGGCTAATAAGTGAAGCCAGGTGCCGCATCCTACTGTGTGCGCGCACACGCCTACTTGAAATTGACCCTGAGATCGATCACAGAATCGACAATTCAGAGAGCAGCAGTCTTCAAAATAGTTTGCAAAATATCTCCGTGCACTTATGTGGGCTGTAGAGCGTTCTCAAGAAAATCTCTGCAGACGCGTGACGAGACCAAATCTAAAGTATCCACCGAACTCGTTCGGGGGATAAAATTAGTATTCTCCAAGGTAGCGATAACGTGAACATATATATGCAGGTCAATAGCGTCACATAACGCAACAGAGGGTATGCGCAAAATGAGCTGGCACGTCATTTTCCCCCCGACACCTCTTTGTCACATGTCCATATGATGGGCAGAAACCCCATTTTAAAAAAAAAACTCCACAAGACGTTTAAAATCTGTTTTCTGACCCTATTAAAACAACTTTGAATTATTGAAATATTTTCAGAGTGGCACAGAGATTTGTTCTTTTTTATGTACAACCTAAATCCAAAATAGCTGGGACAAAGTGTAAATTGTGAAAGAAATCAAAATGCAATGACTTTCAAATCACACCAGCCAGTATTTCATTCACAATAAAGCGGGATTTACATTTGAACGTACGGGCGTCTACGTGCAACTTACGTGCGAAATTTGGGAAAAATGACTGCGTGCTCGACGTGGCGAGTACGTGACACGTGCGTGTTTTTTGAAGTCACCCATAAGAAACCTACTTGAGTACTAGTCTTAAAGTAGCTCACATTAAATGTACTCAAGTACAAAAAGTATCTTGTGAGTAAAATATACCTAAGTATTCAAAGTGCAAGTACACCTAGAAAGCATTTTTCATAGTACGCATATAAAGAAACAAAACAACCACACATTGTTCTCTTCTTGTTCTCTTTAATCAACTTGCAGGTGAATGAAAGATGCAGTATTCAAAAAACAAATAGGCAGCTTGTGCTTTATACTTCATCTTCTTTGAGTTTACCCGCAGTTTACAAAACCACTAGAATTGACAATAATTAACAGTAGAATGACATATTAACAATACCATGTCGAACTGTTGCTTCAGAAAACTGATTTTTCATAACTACTAATTGGAATACCATTGGCTCACTGTAGCTGAGGTGGTTGCTAGAGAGGGCAACGATTTTTTTTTCTGTTGCAGGAGAGAAATTTTTTTTTTTGAACTGCTGGATAGATACTGTGGGCAAGAGTATTGAGCAGTTTGCACATCAGGCTTAGCTGAGGAGTTTAATTCAGGCAACTCCTGAAAAACAGGGATCGGAGTGAACTCGTCCATAACATTCCAAACGTGTTTGAGCTGCTTGCTTGTCAATATTCAATAATTGATGCTGGTGTCCCATCTTGTGACAGAATATTGTAACTGCGTGCATAAATTTGCAGCTCCATGTCTGCTGGCGGGCACATCTGCTCAAAGCGCTGTTATGATACCGTGCCGAGCACCGTTGTTCCTCTCGAGCACGCCAAATCCAGATAATCCTGAAAGATTTATTACATTAACATTTCAATTTGTGACGAGTAACAAACTGGCCACTGTCAAAGTAACGAAGTAAAAGAATACTTTTTTCTCTTTTAAATATAGTAGAGTAAAATTAAAAGTCCTGGTTAAAAAAAAAAAAAAACTCTGGTAAAGTACAAATCCTCAAAAAAAAAAAACTACTTATGTACTGTAACGAAGCACATGTACTTCGTCATTATACACCCCTGGTGTTGAATCGACTCCCCCAACGGGAATTCTCCTTTCGCTCCGCAATGTAAAGCCCCTCTCCTTTGATTGGCTGTGGGACGAAAGCCGGTCTCCTCTGATCGGCTGTGGAATTAGTCGATCTCAGATCAGCACCCGCCTTTGTTTCTATAGACTGAATGCGCAGATAGTTTCGCACCAAATGTCACAGTGCTGAGGGGCGCGATTTGCGACTTGTAGGAAACAGAATCTGTGGCTTGTAGGAAACAGAATCTGTGACTCGTGGGGAAGATTCGAGCAGTTGTAGTTATCGATTTGTATTTGTGTTTTAAAAGAACACAAATATTTTCTTGATAAATTATTTCACATACATTGAACTTCCATTGCACAAATTCACATTCAGATTTACACATATTCAAATTTTGTCCACAACTTCACATTGCTTAATACAGGTGCACAAATATGTTTTGCACATATACTGCAACAATAGGAGTAAAAATGTGAGCATGTCAGTTTTTTAATCTGTGACTTGTAAAATAGGATTTGTGCACCTGTAATTAAGAATTTGTGAATGTGTAAGTGTTGTGTTGTATCTGTGCAGAGAAAAAAAATCTACAAGTACACAACTCATAGAGTATGTGACCTCAAATTTACTGATACACATACAAATCGCTGTACACAACTACAAATCCCACTGTTACAGGCGCTCAAACCTTTTTCACCAATAATACCTTCATAGGTTGGTGCTGGAGCAAAAGCACATATTCAAAGGGAAATTTGGCTCGGGGGTTAACTGCAAGTCCAAGCGGGAATTGGGATGCGTGCGATAATATCAGCCTTCAGATCAATGCTGCATTCCCCGGTGTCGCCCCGGACGGCGAGAAGAGGTGGTATGGACTGCAACCGCAGATGCTTTGTGAATGACGCTTAGTAAAAATAATTAGGAGTCCTATATTTACGACTGACACGCCCATTTTTTTTAGGAGTTTCTCCTAAATCCGGCAGTTAGGACCTACTTTTAGCGCTAAGATTCTTTGTGAATACGGGCCCAGAAATTGGCCCCCTAGCTGTTGATCAGCACCCACTGCAGCAGGAGGAGGTCGTCTACACTCATGGCCAGCTCCATCTTGCCATCCAGCATATCGATGGGGAACTCAGTTAGCAGTTCATCAAGGTTGAGGGGTGCAGAGCTGAAGGTGTGAGGGATCGCTGTGCACTGGCGGTGAGACTTTAGCATCGTGCTGCTGCTGCAGCAGGAGGAGGTCGTCTACACTCATGGCCAGCTCCATCTTGCCATCCAGCATATCGATGGGGAACTCAGTTAGCAGTTCATCAAGGTTGAGGGGTGCAGAGCTGAAGGTGTGAGGGATCGCTGTGCACTGGCGGTGAGACTTCAGCATCGTGCTGCTGCTGGAAGTACAGAGAGGCTCGTTACAACAGCCTCACCCACACAAGCATGTCTGCCTCAGGACCAAACTACTTTACATAATGACTGCAACTGCCCATTCAGCCCAATCACGCTCCCCATTTTCCATCCAGTCGTTTCATTGCTATGCCACTTTTACCTATGCACTACAATAAGGTCCAGAGGCATTTAGACCGGGAAATTTCAATGAAGGTGTTCAAAGCAGTTCAATACAAGACTCAAGAACATCAACCTGAAGTGGACAGTCAGCAGTGTAAATGAAGACCATTTGCATCCACAAATATATACCCTGTTAAATCGTAACAGTGTCAAAACTTATGGAACTCAGTGCAAATAGCATATATCTCTATTTCGTATGGTTGTGAAAACCCCAAAGCTTTCATTTTCAAAACGTTAAGTGGTGAGCTATGTGGGCGACAACTCTATATAAACCAAAACAGGCAGACACAGGAGTGAGACATATTCAGATAAGTGCCTGCTAACACAGGTCAAGACCACTTTCAGCAGTGCCATACAGCATCCATCGTTTTGATTTTCACTCCAACCCACGCAAATCTCATTATACAGCATTCCAGAGCCTCTTAAGCTGGTATTTAGCAGAACAAAAGGTGATGATTTGAAGCATAAATAAACCATGTCAGGGCAGCGAGTCCCTAGGAACAGGAGAGATCAGCCCTAAGCCCTAATTTTAAGGGTACTGGGGAGTCTGGGCTGCTTTGTGGGAGACTTTACCTTTGCAAAGCAGCAGGAGGGTCTTTGGCAAGAATGTGCAGTGGCTCGGTGCTGGTGGAGCTCTGCTCTGTTGTACTGGTGCTTCTGTTAATGTTCTGTAGCATCATCTCCTGGAAGGTCTTCGCCCTCTCCAACCCAACCAGAGACTCCGTCTTCCCATTCACAGCACCATTCTGCAGCAGACGGACCAAAAGTCACATTTATTCAGCCCTGATCCTGGACATCTACCATACTTCAACTCCACAAGAAAACATCTCAGTCAAGCTAGAGCATGGCTGCGTATGCCTTCTCAAAGAGATCTACAGTCCTTTCAGTTTCCACCCTAACTTTAATTTGAGGTGCCTGATTTGACTAAATAGCTGCATGAGGAGAACTCCAGCAGATGAAGTCAGATTGTCCTGAACAGACTGAAGACCCACAGGACAGTAGATCTCCAAGCACAGGGTTTGGCATGTTTAAATCAGGCTGACCTCAGGATTGAATATAGAAATAACACACAGCTGCTGCTCACCTCTGTAGTGCTGGGAGTAGCTGGCTTCTCTTTTCTGGCACCAGTATTACGGCCACTGCCTGCTCCTGTAAATATGCACAGTCCCTATGAACAATCAACTGCAGGAAAACCTGAGCAAAAACCTAACACATGGGAATCATGTCCGAGGGCCAGAAATGCAAAGTCCCACTATGCATTTTTTCCACATAATTTCACCAATTAGATCCACCTCCTGGTTATTTAACAAATAGTGGGGAGGACTTATGCAGTCTGTGCCTGGACTTAATGCCTCTGGCTACCACACCTAACTGAAGTACATCAAGGAGCAGTTCATGAGAAACTAACCCCGAGAGGGGAAAGGGCAGAGGACACACAGAGGATGAAGGCTCACCAGTGGCCATGTTCTTGTTGATGCGCAGTATCCTCCTCTTGAACGGAGCAGAGAGAGGAGCTGGCAACTCCTCAGCCTTCACCTCCTGCACCGTGGTCTGCATTCGAGCCGCCTTCTCAACCCGGATCTCGCCGGGGTGCCTGGCAGTCTTCTTGCACGGGACCTCCCACTCCAGAGGCCCCTCTTTCCTCCCCATGAGCTCCTCCTCCTCGTTGTCTCTGGACAGCTTCATCTTTCTCTCTAGCTGGAGCCTTGTCTCCACAAGGACGGCCCCAGGAGGTGTAGCGCTCGACTTCGTGGGGCTGGGGCCCTTAGTTCCGCACCAGTCGGCCTCGTGTAATTGGGCCTGTGCCAGGGACCTGGCCGCCTTCCCCTTTCGAATCTCATCCAGAGATTTGCTTCGGATCTCAACCTGCACCTCCTGCCGTGCTGGTGCTGAGAAATCCTCAGAGGGCTCAGTCTCGCATTCCCAAAGACATTCTTGCAACTAACCACAGCCATATTGCATCAGCCTTTATCGCCAAGACAAGACCCTTTGGGTCTAAAACAGACACTGTGTATTATTCCATTTAATGCATGTGCAGGTGAGACTACATCATCACCAACAAAAATGTAATGCACTATGCCGTTAATTTTAGACTGTATTACCCAGTGCCAGCACACACAAATGTATACCCAGCTGCATATTGACCAAATGCTAAGACTTTTCTAGAATGCACACATCCAATCAAGTGTCTAACTTGGGTGAGGGTAAAGCGCAGGGGCTTTACAAAAGACCTTCCTTTCTCCTGATACTCGCTGAAGCCTTTGTTGCACTGCCTTGTGTAAGACATCCATCCAGAGCCCTGGTACGGCCAGGCAGCAGTCTTACCTAAATGAGGTTAGCAAGTGTTTGCATGGCTCCTCAATTCACCACCATTTCATTCTTACTACGTCACAGAGGAACAGGGTTTCGGAGTCCCCAAACAACAAACACAGAAAGTTAAACACAAACACGCAAAACTGAAGAACAGAGGGCAAGCCCCTTCTTCACCCTCTGATGGAAACCGATGGTAAAATGACTTGCAGTTAGTTAGAGGTGATGACATACAACTCTTCGTGCTAATGCTGCTCATTTGCACTACTTTTTGTGAAGAATATTTCCATAGCAACATTTTACCTTTGTTATTTTTATAAAAGAAGTAAGATATTTAATTTATTGTAGGGCTGAACTATTAATCGCAATCGCTAATACATTTCAAAAGCTGCAATAACTGGTCAAGCGTGGTTACCACAGAGGAAATATATTAGAACTGGAGAGAGCGAGGAAGTACCACCCCTATTACTTTTAATAGGAGAAGCTAGGCTAGCTACCTAAGCCCAGGAAGTACGGAATTGAACGACGCCAGCTATAAGAATGGCGTTCCATGGGTGCTTAGCTCCGGGACCATTTCATGAAATTGTCAGTCTACTTACACAGCACAAATGGCCAAGAAAGTGTGTCGGCTATGCGGATTGGCGAATGTTTTCGAGGGGAAATGACGAGCAACGCTGTTTATCCAGAAGGTGCACGCACTTTTCACTCTTTTCGTACGAAACACGTGCACGAGCTGTCATCAAGCTCTTACTGTCAGTTCTTATTTTACAGGCCCTCTTGAAAACATTGAACAGTTGCGTCAGACAAAGACAAAATAATGAAGGATTACAGAATACATTTTATCTGTTTTCGAACTATTTGGCAAGAATAAAATGCACACTTTTCTATTGGTGGCCACAAACTTTTCCGCACTGTGAAACGCGGAAGCAGGGGCCGATTGCACAAAAGTCGGATCCTGAGATCCTGGATCTACGCCAAAGCGAGGATTGCCATATCCCATGCAGCGCGTTGCTGGCTTAATTGATTGCACAAAGCCAACAGCCGCTGGAGGAGGATAGGCTAATAAGTGAAGCCAGGTGCCGCATCCTACTGTGTGCGCGCACACGCCTACTTGAAATTGACCCTGAGATCGATCACAGAATCGACAATTCAGAGAGCAGCAGTCTTCAAAATAGTTTGCAAAATATCTCCGTGCACTTATGTGGGCTGTAGAGCGTTCTCAAGAAAATCTCTGCAGACGCGTGACGAGACCAAATCTAAAGTATCCACCGAACTCGTTCGGGGGATAAAATTAGTATTCTCCAAGGTAGCGATAACGTGAACATATATATGCAGGTCAATAACGTCACATAACGCAACAGAGGGTATGCGCAAAATGAGCTGGCACGTCATTTTCCCCCCGACACCTCTTTGTCACATGTCCACATGATGGGCAGAAACCCCATTTTAAAAAAAAACTCCACAAGACGTTTAACATCTGTTTTCTGACCCTATTAAAACAACTTTGAATTATTGAAATATTTTCAGAGTGGCACAGAGATTTGTTCTTTTTTATGTACAACCTAAATCCAAAATAGCTGGGACAAAGTGTAAATTGTGAAAGAAATCAAAATGCAATGACTTTCAAATCACACCAGCCAGTATTTCATTCACAATAAAGCGGGATTTACATTTGAACGTACGGGCGTCTACGTGCAACTTACGTGCGAAATTTGGGAAAAATGACTGCGTGCTCGACGTGGCGAGTACGTGACACGTGCGTGTTTTTTGAAGTCACCCATAAGAAACCTACTTGAGTACTAGTCTTAAAGTAGCTCACATTAAATGTACTCAAGTACAAAAAGTATCTTGTGAGTAAAATATACCTAAGTATTCAAAGTGCAAGTACACCTAGAAAGCATTTTTCATAGTACGCATATAAAGAAACAAAACAACCACACATTGTTCTCTTCTTGTTCTCTTTAATCAACTTGCAGGTGAATGAAAGATGCAGTATTCAAAAAACAAATAGGCAGCTTGTGCTTTATACTTCATCTTCTTTGAGTTTACCCGCAGTTTACAAAACCACTAGAATTGACAATAATTAACAGTAGAATGACATATTAACAATACCATGTCGAACTGTTGCTTCAGAAAACTGATTTTTCATAACTACTAATTGAAATACCATTGGCTCACTGTAGCTGAGGTGGTTGCTAGAGAGGGCAACGATTTTTTTTTCTGTTGCAGGAGAGAAATTTTTTTTTTTGAACTGCTGGATAGATACTGTGGGCAAGAGTATTGAGCAGTTTGCACATCAGGCTTAGCTGAGGAGTTTAATTCAGGCAACTCCTGAAAAACAGGGATCGGAGTGAACTCGTCCATAACATTCCAAACGTGTTTGAGCTGCTTGCTTGTCAATATTCAATAATTGATGCTGGTGTCCCATCTTGTGACAGAATATTGTAACTGCGTGCATAAATTTGCAGCTCCATGTCTGCTGGCGGGCACATCTGCTCAAAGCGCTGTTATGATACCGTGCCGAGCACCGTTGTTCCTCTCGAGCACGCCAAATCCAGATAATCCTGAAAGATTTATTACATTAACATTTCAATTTGTGACGAGTAACAAACTGGCCACTGTCAAAGTAACAGAATACTTTTTTCTCTTTTAAATATAGTAGAGTAAAATTAAAAGTCCTGGTTAAAAAAAAAAAAAAAACTCTGGTAAAGTACAAATCCTCAAAAAAAAAAAACTACTTATGTACTGTAACGAAGCACATGTACTTCGTCATTATACACCCCTGGTGTTGAATCGACTCCCCCAACGGGAATTCTCCTTTCGCTCCGCAATGTAAAGCCCCTCTCCTTTGATTGGCTGTGGGACGAAAGCCGGTCTCCTCTGATCGGCTGTGGAATTAGTCGATCTCAGATCAGCACCCGCCTTTGTTTCTATAGACTGAATGCGCAGATAGTTTCGCACCAAATGTCACAGTGCTGAGGGGCGCGATTTGCGACTTGTAGGAAACAGAATCTGTGGCTTGTAGGAAACAGAATCTGTGACTCGTGGGGAAGATTCGAGCAGTTGTAGTTATCGATTTGTATTTGTGTTTTAAAAGAACACAAATATTTTCTTGATAAATTATTTCACATACATTGAACTTCCATTGCACAAATTCACATTCAGATTTACACATATTCAAATTTTGTCCACAACTTCACATTGCTTAATACAGGTGCACAAATATGTTTTGCACATATACTGCAACAATAGGAGTAAAAATGTGAGCATGTCAGTTTTTTAATCTGTGACTTGTAAAATAGGATTTGTGCACCTGTAATTAAGAATTTGTGAATGTGTAAGTGTTGTGTTGTATCTGTGCAGAGAAAAAAAATCTACAAGTACACAACTCATAGAGTATGTGACCTCAAATTTACTGATACACATACAAATCGCTGTACACAACTACAAATCCCACTGTTACAGGCGCTCAAACCTTTTTCACCAATAATACCTTCATAGGTTGGTGCTGGAGCAAAAGCACATATTCAAAGGGAAATTTGGCTCGGGGGTTAACTGCAAGTCCAAGCGGGAATTGGGATGCGTGCGATAATATCAGCCTTCAGATCAATGCTGCATTCCCCGGTGTCGCCCCGGACGGCGAGAAGAGGTGGTATGGACTGCAACCGCAGATGCTTTGTGAATGACGCTTAGTAAAAATAATTAGGAGTCCTATATTTACGACTGACACGCCCATTTTTTTTAGGAGTTTCTCCTAAATCCGGCAGTTAGGACCTACTTTTAGCGCTAAGATTCTTTGTGAATACGGGCCCAGAAATTGGCCCCCTAGCTGTTGATCAGCACCCACTGCAGCAGGAGGAGGTCGTCTACACTCATGGCCAGCTCCATCTTGCCATCCAGCATATCGATGGGGAACTCAGTTAGCAGTTCATCAAGGTTGAGGGGTGCAGAGCTGAAGGTGTGAGGGATCGCTGTGCACTGGCGGTGAGACTTTAGCATCGTGCTGCTGCTGCAGCAGGAGGAGGTCGTCTACACTCATGGCCAGCTCCATCTTGCCATCCAGCATATCGATGGGGAACTCAGTTAGCAGTTCATCAAGGTTGAGGGGTGCAGAGCTGAAGGTGTGAGGGATCGCTGTGCACTGGCGGTGAGACTTCAGCATCGTGCTGCTGCTGGAAGTACAGAGAGGCTCGTTACAACAGCCTCACCCACACAAGCATGTCTGCCTCAGGACCAAACTACTTTACATAATGACTGCAACTGCCCATTCAGCCCAATCACGCTCCCCATTTTCCATCCAGTCGTTTCATTGCTATGCCACTTTTACCTATGCACTACAATAAGGTCCAGAGGCATTTAGACCGGGAAATTTCAATGAAGGTGTTCAAAGCAGTTCAATACAAGACTCAAGAACATCAACCTGAAGTGGACAGTCAGCAGTGTAAATGAAGAGCATTTGCATCCACAAATATATACCCTGTTAAATCGTAACAGTGTCAAAACTTATGGAACTCAGTGCAAATAGCATATATCTCTATTTCGTATGGTTGTGAAAACCCCAAAGCTTTCATTTTCAAAACGTTAAGTGGTGAGCTATGTGGGCGACAACTCTATATAAACCAAAACAGGCAGACACAGGAGTGAGACATATTCAGATAAGTGCCTGCTAACACAGGTCAAGACCACTTTCAGCAGTGCCATACAGCATCCATCGTTTTGATTTTCACTCCAACCCACGCAAATCTCATTATACAGCATTCCAGAGCCTCTTAAGCTGGTATTTAGCAGAACAAAAGGTGATGATTTGAAGCATAAATAAACCATGTCAGGGCAGCGAGTCCCTAGGAACAGGAGAGATCAGCCCTAAGCCCTAATTTTAAGGGTACTGGGGAGTCTGGGCTGCTTTGTGGGAGACTTTACCTTTGCAAAGCAGCAGGAGGGTCTTTGGCAAGAATGTGCAGTGGCTCGGTGCTGGTGGAGCTCTGCTCTGTTGTACTGGTGCTTCTGTTAATGTTCTGTAGCATCATCTCCTGGAAGGTCTTCGCCCTCTCCAACCCAACCAGAGACTCCGTCTTCCCATTCACAGCACCATTCTGCAGCAGACGGACCAAAAGTCACATTTATTCAGCCCTGATCCTGGACATCTACCATACTTCAACTCCACAAGAAAACATCTCAGTCAAGCTAGAGCATGGCTGCGTATGCCTTCTCAAAGAGATCTACAGTCCTTTCAGTTTCCACCCTAACTTTAATTTGAGGTGCCTGATTTGACTAAATAGCTGCATGAGGAGAACTCCAGCAGATGAAGTCAGATTGTCCTGAACAGACTGAAGACCCACAGGACAGTAGATCTCCAAGCACAGGGTTTGGGAGGTTTAAATCAGGCTGACCTCAGGATTGAATATAGAAATAACACACAGCTGCTGCTCACCTCTGTAGTGCTGGGAGTAGCTGGCTTCTCTTTTCTGGCACCAGTATTACGGCCACTGCCTGCTCCTGTAAATATGCACAGTCCCTATGAACAATCAACTGCAGGAAAACCTGAGCAAAAACCTAACACATGGGAATCATGTCCGAGGGCCAGAAATGCAAAGTCCCACTATGCATTTTTTCCACATAATTTCACCAATTAGATCCACCTCCTGGTTATTTAACAAATAGTGGGGAGGACTTATGCAGTCTGTGCCTGGACTTAATGCCTCTGGCTACCACACCTAACTGAAGTACATCAAGGAGCAGTTCATGAGAAACTAACCCCGAGAGGGGAAAGGGCAGAGGACACACAGAGGATGAAGGCTCACCAGTGGCCATGTTCTTGTTGATGCGCAGTATCCTCCTCTTGAACGGAGCAGAGAGAGGAGCTGGCAACTCCTCAGCCTTCACCTCCTGCACCGTGGTCTGCATTCGAGCCGCCTTCTCAACCCGGATCTCGCCGGGGTGCCTGGCAGTCTTCTTGCACGGGACCTCCCACTCCAGAGGCCCCTCTTTCCTCCCCATGAGCTCCTCCTCCTCGTTGTCTCTGGACAGCTTCATCTTTCTCTCTAGCTGGAGCCTTGTCTCCACAAGGACGGCCCCAGGAGGTGTAGCGCTCGACTTCGTGGGGCTGGGGCCCTTAGTTCCGCACCAGTCGGCCTTGTGTAATTGGGCCTGTGCCAGGGACCTGGCCGCCTTCCCCTTTCGAATCTCATCCAGAGATTTGCTTCGGATCTCAACCTGCACCTCCTGCCGTGCTGGTGCTGAGAAATCCTCAGAGGGCTCAGTCTCGCATTCCCAAAGACATTCTTGCAACTAACCACAGCCATATTGCATCAGCCTTTATCGCCAAGACAAGACCCTTTGGGTCTAACAGACACTGTGTATTATTCCATTTAATGCATGTGCAGGTGAGACTACATCATCACCAACAAAAATGTAATGCACTATGCCGTTAATTTTAGACTGTATTACCCAGTGCCAGCACACACAAATGTATACCCAGCTGCATATTGACCAAATGCTAAGACTTTTCTAGAATGCACACATCCAATCAAGTGTCTAACTTGGGTGAGGGTAAAGCGCAGGGGCTTTACAAAAGACCTTCCTTTCTCCTGATACTCGCTGAAGCCTTTGTTGCACTGCCTTGTGTAAGACATCCATCCAGAGCCCTGGTACGGCCAGGCAGCAGTCTTACCTAAATGAGGTTAGCAAGTGTTTGCATGGCTCCTCAATTCACCACCATTTCATTCTTACTATGTCACAGAGGAACAGGGTTTCGGAGTCCCCAAACAACAAACACAGAAAGTTAAACACAAACACGCAAAACTGAAGAACAGAGGGCAAGCCCCTTCTTCACCCTCTGATGGAAACCGATGGTAAAATGACTTGCAGTTAGTTAGAGGTGATGACATACAACTCTTCGTGCTAATGCTGCTCATTTGCACTACTTTTTGTGAAGAATATTTCCATAGCAACATTTTACCTTTGTTATTTTTATAAAAGAAGTAAGATATTTAATTTATTGTAGGGCTGAACTATTAATCGCAATCGCTAATACATTTCAAAAGCTGCAATAACTGGTCAAGCGTGGTTACCACAGAGGAAATATATTAGAACTGGAGAGAGCGAGGAAGTACCACCCCTATTACTTTTAATAGGAGAAGCTAGGCTAGCTACCTAAGCCCAGGAAGTACGGAATTGAACGACGCCAGCTATAAGAATGGCGTTCCATGGGTGCTTAGCTCCGGGACCATTTCATGAAATTGTCAGTCTACTTACACAGCACAAATGGCCAAGAAAGTGTGTCGGCTATGCGGATTGGCGAATGTTTTCGAGGGGAAATGACGAGCAACGCTGTTTATCCAGAAGGTGCACGCACTTTTCACTCTTTTCGTACGAAACACGTGCACGAGCTGTCATCAAGCTCTTACTGTCAGTTCTTATTTTACAGGCCCTCTTGAAAACATTGAACAGTTGCGTCAGACAAAGACAAAATAATGAAGGATTACAGAATACATTTTATTTCGTTTTCGAACTATTTGGCAAGAATAAAATGCACACTTTTCTATTGGTGGCCACAAACTTTTCCGCACTGTGAAACGCGGAAGCAGGGGCCGATTGCACAAAAGTCGGATCCTGAGATCCTGGATCTACGCCAAAGCGAGGATTGCCATATCCCATGCAGCGCGTTGCTGGCTTAATTGATTGCACAAAGCCAACAGCCGCTGGAGGAGGATAGGCTAATAAGTGAAGCCAGGTGCCACATCCTACTGTGTGCGCGCACACGCCTACTTGAAATTGACCCTGAGATCGATCACAGAATCGACAATTCAGAGAGCAGCAGTCTTCAAAATAGTTTGCAAAATATCTCCGTGCACTTATGTGGGCTGTAGAGCGTTCTCAAGAAAATCTCTGCAGACGCGTGACGAGACCAAATCTAAAGTATCCACCGAACTCGTTCGGGGGATAAAATTAGTATTCTCCAAGGTAGCGATAACGTGAACATATATATGCAGGTCAATAACGTCACATAACGCAACAGAGGGTATGCGCAAAATGAGCTGGCACGTCATTTTCCCCCCGACACCTCTTTGTCACATGTCCACATGATGGGCAGAAACCCCATTTAAAAAAAAAAACTCCACAAGACGTTTAAAATCTGTTTTCTGACCCTATTAAAACAACTTTGAATTATTGAAATATTTTCAGAGTGGCACAGAGATTTGTTCTTTTTTATGTACAACCTAAATCCAAAATAGCTGGGACAAAGTGTAAATTGTGAAAGAAATCAAAATGCAATGACTTTCAAATCACACCAGCCAGTATTTTATTCACAATAAAGCGGGATTTACATTTGAACGTACGGGCGTCTACGTGCAACTTACGTGCGAAATTTGGGAAAAATGACTGCGTGCTCGACGTGGCGAGTACGTGACACGTGCGTGTTTTTTGAAGTCACCCATAAGAAACCTACTTGAGTACTAGTCTTAAAGTAGCTCACATTAAATGTACTCAAGTACAAAAAGTATCTTGTGAGTAAAATATACCTAAGTATCCAAAGTGCAAGTACACCTAGAAAGCATTTTTCATAGTACGCATATAAAGAAACAAAACAACCACACATTGTTCTCTTCTTGTTCTCTTTAATCAACTTGCAGGTGAATGAAAGATGCAGTATTCAAAAAACAAATAGGCAGCTTGTGCTTTATACTTCATCTTCTTTGAGTTTACCCGCAGTTTACAAAACCACTAGAATTGACAATAATTAACAGTAGAATGACATATTAACAATACCATGTCGAACTGTTGCTTCAGAAAACTGATTTTTCATAACTACTAATTGGAATACCATTGGCTCACTGTAGCTGAGGTGGTTGCTAGAGAGGGCAACGATTTTTTTTTCTGTTGCAGGAGAGAATTTTTTTTTTTTGAACTGCTGGATAGATACTGTGGGCAAGAGTATTGAGCAGTTTGCACATCAGGCTTAGCTGAGGAGTTTAATTCAGGCAACTCCTGAAAAACAGGGATCGGAGTGAACTCGTCCATAACATTCCAAACGTGTTTGAGCTGCTTGCTTGTCAATATTCAATAATTGATGCTGGTGTCCCATCTTGTGACAGAATATTGTAACTGCGTGCATAAATTTGCAGCTCCATGTCTGCTGGCGGGCACATCTGCTCAAAGCGCTGTTATGATACCGTGCCGAGCACCGTTGTTCCTCTCGAGCACGCCAAATCCAGATAATCCTGAAAGATTTATTACATTAACATTTCAATTTGTGACGAGTAACAAACTGGCCACTGTCAAAGTAACGAAGTAAAAGAATACTTTTTTCTCTTTTAAATATAGTAGAGTAAAATTAAAAGTCCTGGTTAAAAAAAAAAAAAAACTCTGGTAAAGTACAAATCCTCAAAAAAAAAAAAGTACTTATGTACTGTAACGAAGCACATGTACTTCGTCATTATACACCCCTGGTGTTGAATCGACTCCCCCAACGGGAATTCTCCTTTCGCTCCGCAATGTAAAGCCCCTCTCCTTTGATTGGCTGTGGGACGAAAGCCGGTCTCCTCTGATCGGCTGTGGAATTAGTCGATCTCAGATCAGCACCCGCCTTTGTTTCTATAGACTGAATGCGCAGATAGTTTCGCACCAAATGTCACAGTGCTGAGGGGCGCGATTTGCGACTTGTAGGAAACAGAATCTGTGGCTTGTAGGAAACAGAATCTGTGACTCGTGGGGAAGATTCGAGCAGTTGTAGTTATCGATTTGTATTTGTGTTTTAAAAGAACACAAATATTTTCTTGATAAATTATTTCACATACATTGAACTTCCATTGCACAAATTCACATTCAGATTTACACATATTCAAATTTTGTCCACAACTTCACATTGCTTAATACAGGTGCACAAATATGTTTTGCACATATACTGCAACAATAGGAGTAAAAATGTGAGCATGTCACTTTTTTAATCTGTGACTTGTAAAATAGGATTTGTGCACCTGTAATTAAGAATTTGTGAATGTGTAAGTGTTGTGTTGTATCTGTGCAGAGAAAAAAAATCTACAAGTACACAACTCATAGAGTATGTGACCTCAAATTTACTGATACACATACAAATCGCTGTACACAACTACAAATCCCACTGTTACAGGCGCTCAAACCTTTTTCACCAATAATACCTTCATAGGTTGGTGCTGGAGCAAAAGCACATATTCAAAGGGAAATTTGGCTCGGGGGTTAACTGCAAGTCCAAGCGGGAATTGGGATGCGTGCGATAATATCAGCCTTCAGATCAATGCTGCATTCCCCGGTGTCGCCCCGGACGGCGAGAAGAGGTGGTATGGACTGCAACCGCAGATGCTTTGTGAATGACGCTTAGTAAAAATAATTAGGAGTCCTATATTTACGACTGACACGCCCATTTTTTTTAGGAGTTTCTCCTAAATCCGGCAGTTAGGACCTACTTTTAGCGCTAAGATTCTTTGTGAATACGGGCCCAGAAATTGGCCCCCTAGCTGTTGATCAGCACCCACTGCAGCAGGAGGAGGTCGTCTACACTCATGGCCAGCTCCATCTTGCCATCCAGCATATCGATGGGGAACTCAGTTAGCAGTTCATCAAGGTTGAGGGGTGCAGAGCTGAAGGTGTGAGGGATCGCTGTGCACTGGCGGTGAGACTTTAGCATCGTGCTGCTGCTGCAGCAGGAGGAGGTCGTCTACACTCATGGCCAGCTCCATCTTGCCATCCAGCATATCGATGGGGAACTCAGTTAGCAGTTCATCAAGGTTGAGGGGTGCAGAGCTGAAGGTGTGAGGGATCGCTGTGCACTGGCGGTGAGACTTCAGCATCGTGCTGCTGCTGGAAGTACAGAGAGGCTCGTTACAACAGCCTCACCCACACAAGCATGTCTGCCTCAGGACCAAACTACTTTACATAATGACTGCAACTGCCCATTCAGCCCAATCACGCTCCCCATTTTCCATCCAGTCGTTTCATTGCTATGCCACTTTTACCTATGCACTACAATAAGGTCCAGAGGCATTTAGACCGGGAAATTTCAATGAAGGTGTTCAAAGCAGTTCAATACAAGACTCAAGAACATCAACCTGAAGTGGACAGTCAGCAGTGTAAATGAAGAGCATTTGCATCCACAAATATATACCCTGTTAAATCGTAACAGTGTCAAAACTTATGGAACTCAGTGCAAATAGCATATATCTCTATTTCGTATGGTTGTGAAAACCCCAAAGCTTTCATTTTCAAAACGTTAAGTGGTGAGCTATGTGGGCGACAACTCTATATAAACCAAAACAGGCAGACACAGGAGTGAGACATATTCAGATAAGTGCCTGCTAACACAGGTCAAGACCACTTTCAGCAGTGCCATACAGCATCCATCGTTTTGATTTTCACTCCAACCCACGCAAATCTCATTATACAGCATTCCAGAGCCTCTTAAGCTGGTATTTAGCAGAACAAAAGGTGATGATTTGAAGCATAAATAAACCATGTCAGGGCAGCGAGTCCCTAGGAACAGGAGAGATCAGCCCTAAGCCCTAATTTTAAGGGTACTGGGGAGTCTGGGCTGCTTTGTGGGAGACTTTACCTTTGCAAAGCAGCAGGAGGGTCTTTGGCAAGAATGTGCAGTGGCTCGGTGCTGGTGGAGCTCTGCTCTGTTGTACTGGTGCTTCTGTTAATGTTCTGTAGCATCATCTCCTGGAAGGTCTTCGCCCTCTCCAACCCAACCAGAGACTCCGTCTTCCCATTCACAGCACCATTCTGCAGCAGACGGACCAAAAGTCACATTTATTCAGCCCTGATCCTGGACATCAACCATACTTCAACTCCACAAGAAAACATCTCAGTCAAGCTAGAGCATGGCTGCATATGCCTTCTCAAAGAGATCTACAGTCCTTTCAGTTTCCACCCTAACTTTAATTTGAGGTGCCTGATTTGACTAAATAGCTGCATGAGGAGAACTCCAGCAGATGAAGTCAGATTGTCCTGAACAGACTGAAGACCCACAGGACAGTAGATCTCCAAGCACAGGGTTTGGCAGGTTTAAATCAGGCTGACCTCAGGATTGAATATAGAAATAACACACAGCTGCTGCTCACCTCTGTAGTGCTGGGAGTAGCTGGCTTCTCTTTTCTGGCACCAGTATTACGGCCACTGCCTGCTCCTGTAAATATGCACAGTCCCTATGAACAATCAACTGCAGGAAAACCTGAGCAAAAACCTAACACATGGGAATCATGTCCGAGGGCCAGAAATGCAAAGTCCCACTATGCATTTTTTCCACATAATTTCACCAATTAGATCCACCTCCTGGTTATTTAACAAATAGTGGGGAGGACTTATGCAGTCTGTGCCTGGACTTAATGCCTCTGGCTACCACACCTAACTGAAGTACATCAAGGAGCAGTTCATGAGAAACTAACCCCGAGAGGGGAAAGGGCAGAGGACACACAGAGGATGAAGGCTCACCAGTGGCCATGTTCTTGTTGATGCGCAGTATCCTCCTCTTGAACGGAGCAGAGAGAGGAGCTGGCAACTCCTCAGCCTTCACCTCCTGCACCGTGGTCTGCATTCGAGCCGCCTTCTCAACCCGGATCTCGCCGGGGTGCCTGGCAGTCTTCTTGCACGGGACCTCCCACTCCAGAGGCCCCTCTTTCCTCCCCATGAGCTCCTCCTCCTCGTTGTCTCTGGACAGCTTCATCTTTCTCTCTAGCTGGAGCCTTGTCTCCACAAGGACGGCCCCAGGAGGTGTAGCGCTCGACTTCGTGGGGCTGGGGCCCTTAGTTCCGCACCAGTCGGCCTTGTGTAATTGGGCCTGTGCCAGGGACCTGGCCGCCTTCCCCTTTCGAATCTCATCCAGAGATTTGCTTCGCATCTCAACCTGCACCTCCTGCCGTGCTGGTGCTGAGAAATCCTCAGAGGGCTCAGTCTCGCATTCCCAAAGACATTCTTGCAACTAACCACAGCCATATTGCATCAGCCTTTATCGCCAAGACAAGACCCTTTGGGTCTAAAACAGACACTGTGTATTATTCCATTTAATGCATGTGCAGGTGAGACTACATCATCACCAACAAAAATGTAATGCACTATGCCGTTAATTTTAGACTGTATTACCCAGTGCCAGCACACACAAATGTATACCCAGCTGCATATTGACCAAATGCTAAGACTTTTCTAGAATGCACACATCCAATCAAGTGTCTAACTTGGGTGAGGGTAAAGCGCAGGGGCTTTACAAAAGACCTTCCTTTCTCCTGATACTCGCTGAAGCCTTTGTTGCACTGCCTTGTGTAAGACATCCATCCAGAGCCCTGGTACGGCCAGGCAGCAGTCTTACCTAAATGAGGTTAGCAAGTGTTTGCATGGCTCCTCAATTCACCACCATTTCATTCTTACTACGTCACAGAGGAACAGGGTTTCGGAGTCCCCAAACAACAAACACAGAAAGTTAAACACAAACACGCAAAACTGAAGAACAGAGGGCAAGCCCCTTCTTCACCCTCTGATGGAAACCGATGGTAAAATGACTTGCAGTTAGTTAGAGGTGATGACATACAACTCTTCGTGCTAATGCTGCTCATTTGCACTACTTTTTGTGAAGAATATTTCCATAGCAACATTTTACCTTTGTTATTTTTATAAAAGAAGTAAGATATTTAATTTATTGTAGGGCTGAACTATTAATCGCAATCGCTAATACATTTCAAAAGCTGCAATAACTGGTCAAGCGTGGTTACCACAGAGGAAATATATTAGAACTGGAGAGAGCGAGGAAGTACCACCCCTATTACTTTTAATAGGAGAAGCTAGGCTAGCTACCTAAGCCCAGGAAGTACGGAATTGAACGACGCCAGCTATAAGAATGGCGTTCCATGGGTGCTTAGCTCCGGGACCATTTCATGAAATTGTCAGTCTACTTACACAGCACAAATGGCCAAGAAAGTGTGTCGGCTATGCGGATTGGCGAATGTTTTCGAGGGGAAATGACGAGCAACGCTGTTTATCCAGAAGGTGCACGCACTTTTCACTCTTTTCGTACGAAACACGTGCACGAGCTGTCATCAAGCTCTTACTGTCAGTTCTTATTTTACAGGCCCTCTTGAAAACATTGAACAGTTGCGTCAGATAAAGACAAAATAATGAAGGATTACAGAATACATTTTATCTGTTTTCGAACTATTTGGCAAGAATAAAATGCACACTTTTCTATTGGTGGCCACAAACTTTTCCGCACTGTGAAACGCGGAAGCAGGGGCCGATTGCACAAAAGTCGGATCCTGAGATCCTGGATCTACGCCAAAGCGAGGATTGCCATATCCCATGCAGCGCGTTGCTGGCTTAATTGATTGCACAAAGCCAACAGCCGCTGGAGGAGGATAGGCTAATAAGTGAAGCCAGGTGCCGCATCCTACTGTGTGCGCGCACACGCCTACTTGAAATTGACCCTGAGATCGATCACAGAATCGACAATTCAGAGAGCAGCAGTCTTCAAAATAGTTTGCAAAATATCTCCGTGCACTTATGTGGGCTGTAGAGCGTTCTCAAGAAAATCTCTGCAGACGCGTGACGAGACCAAATCTAAAGTATCCACCGAACTCGTTCGGGGGATAAAATTAGTATTCTCCAAGGTAGCGATAACGTGAACATATATATGCAGGTCAATAGCGTCACATAACGCAACAGAGGGTATGCGCAAAATGAGCTGGCACGTCATTTTCCCCCCGACACCTCTTTGTCACATGTCCACATGATGGGCAGAAACCCCATTTTAAAAAAAAAACTCCACAAGACGTTTAAAATCTGTTTTCTGACCCTATTAAAACAACTTTGAATTATTGAAATATTTTCAGAGTGGCACAGAGATTTGTTCTTTTTTATGTACAACCTAAATCCAAAATAGCTGGGACAAAGTGTAAATTGTGAAAGAAATCAAAATGCAATGACTTTCAAATCACACCAGCCAGTATTTCATTCACAATAAAGCGGGATTTACATTTGAACGTACGGGCGTCTACGTGCAACTTACGTGCGAAATTTGGGAAAAATGACTGCGTGCTCGACGTGGCGAGTACGTGACACGTGCGTGTTTTTTGAAGTCACCCATAAGAAACCTACTTGAGTACTAGTCTTAAAGTAGCTCACATTAAATGTACTCAAGTACAAAAAGTATCTTGTGAGTAAAATATACCTAAGTATTCAAAGTGCAAGTACACCTAGAAAGCATTTTTCATAGTACGCATATAAAGAAACAAAACAACCACACATTGTTCTCTTCTTGTTCTCTTTAATCAACTTGCAGGTGAATGAAAGATGCAGTATTCAAAAAACAAATAGGCAGCTTGTGCTTTATACTTCATCTTCTTTGAGTTTACCCGCAGTTTACAAAACCACTAGAATTGACAATAATTAACAGTAGAATGACATATTAACAATACCATGTCGAACTGTTGCTTCAGAAAACTGATTTTTCATAACTACTAATTGGAATACCATTGGCTCACTGTAGCTGAGGTGGTTGCTAGAGAGGGCAACGATTTTTTTTTCTGTTGCAGGAGAGAAATTTTTTTTTTTGAACTGCTGGATAGATACTGTGGGCAAGAGTATTGAGCAGTTTGCACATCAGGCTTAGCTGAGGAGTTTAATTCAGGCAACTCCTGAAAAACAGGGATCGGAGTGAACTCGTCCATAACATTCCAAACGTGTTTGAGCTGCTTGCTTGTCAATATTCAATAATTGATGCTGGTGTCCCATCTTGTGACAGAATATTGTAACTGCGTGCATAAATTTGCAGCTCCATGTCTGCTGGCGGGCACATCTGCTCAAAGCGCTGTTATGATACCGTGCCGAGCACCGTTGTTCCTCTCGAGCACGCCAAATCCAGATAATCCTGAAAGATTTATTACATTAACATTTCAATTTGTGACGAGTAACAAACTGGCCACTGTCAAAGTAACAGAATACTTTTTTCTCTTTTAAATATAGTAGAGTAAAATTAAAAGTCCTGGTTAAAAAAAAAAAAAAACTCTGGTAAAGTACAAATCCTCAAAAAAAAAAAACTACTTATGTACTGTAACGAAGCACATGTACTTCGTCATTATACACCCCTGGTGTTGAATCGACTCCCCCAACGGGAATTCTCCTTTCGCTCCGCAATGTAAAGCCCCTCTCCTTTGATTGGCTGTGGGACGAAAGCCGGTCTCCTCTGATCGGCTGTGGAATTAGTCGATCTCAGATCAGCACCCGCCTTTGTTTCTATAGACTGAATGCGCAGATAGTTTCGCACCAAATGTCACAGTGCTGAGGGGCGCGATTTGCGACTTGTAGGAAACAGAATCTGTGGCTTGTAGGAAACAGAATCTGTGACTCGTGGGGAAGATTCGAGCAGTTGTAGTTATCGATTTGTATTTGTGTTTTAAAAGAACACAAATATTTTCTTGATAAATTATTTCACATACATTGAACTTCCATTGCACAAATTCACATTCAGATTTACACATATTCAAATTTTGTCCACAACTTCACATTGCTTAATACAGGTGCACAAATATGTTTTGCACATATACTGCAACAATAGGAGTAAAAATGTGAGCATGTCAGTTTTTTAATCTGTGACTTGTAAAATAGGATTTGTGCACCTGTAATTAAGAATTTGTGAATGTGTAAGTGTTGTGTTGTATCTGTGCAGAGAAAAAAAATCTACAAGTACACAACTCATAGAGTATGTGACCTCAAATTTACTGATACACATACAAATCGCTGTACACAACTACAAATCCCACTGTTACAGGCGCTCAAACCTTTTTCACCAATAATACCTTCATAGGTTGGTGCTGGAGCAAAAGCACATATTCAAAGGGAAATTTGGCTCGGGGGTTAACTGCAAGTCCAAGCGGGAATTGGGATGCGTGCGATAATATCAGCCTTCAGATCAATGCTGCATTCCCCGGTGTCGCCCCGGACGGCGAGAAGAGGTGGTATGGACTGCAACCGCAGATGCTTTGTGAATGACGCTTAGTAAAAATAATTAGGAGTCCTATATTTACGACTGACACGCCCATTTTTTTTAGGAGTTTCTCCTAAATCCGGCAGTTAGGACCTACTTTTAGCGCTAAGATTCTTTGTGAATACGGGCCCAGAAATTGGCCCCCTAGCTGTTGATCAGCACCCACTGCAGCAGGAGGAGGTCGTCTACACTCATGGCCAGCTCCATCTTGCCATCCAGCATATCGATGGGGAACTCAGTTAGCAGTTCATCAAGGTTGAGGGGTGCAGAGCTGAAGGTGTGAGGGATCGCTGTGCACTGGCGGTGAGACTTTAGCATCGTGCTGCTGCTGCAGCAGGAGGAGGTCGTCTACACTCATGGCCAGCTCCATCTTGCCATCCAGCATATCGATGGGGAACTCAGTTAGCAGTTCATCAAGGTTGAGGGGTGCAGAGCTGAAGGTGTGAGGGATCGCTGTGCACTGGCGGTGAGACTTTAGCATCGTGCTGCTGCTGCAGCAGGAGGAGGTCGTCTACACTCATGGCCAGCTCCATCTTGCCATCCAGCATATCGATGGGGAACTCAGTTAGCAGTTCATCAAGGTTGAGGGGTGCAGAGCTGAAGGTGTGAGGGATCGCTGTGCACTGGCGGTGAGACTTCAGCATCGTGCTGCTGCTGGAAGTACAGAGAGGCTCGTTACAACAGCCTCACCCACACAAGCATGTCTGCCTCAGGACCAAACTACTTTACATAATGACTGCAACTGCCCATTCAGCCCAATCACGCTCCCCATTTTCCATCCAGTCGTTTCATTGCTATGCCACTTTTACCTATGCACTACAATAAGGTCCAGAGGCATTTAGACCGGGAAATTTCAATGAAGGTGTTCAAAGCAGTTCAATACAAGACTCAAGAACATCAACCTGAAGTGGACAGTCAGCAGTGTAAATGAAGAGCATTTGCATCCACAAATATATACCCTGTTAAATCGTAACAGTGTCAAAACTTATGGAACTCAGTGCAAATAGCATATATCTCTATTTCGTATGGTTGTGAAAACCCCAAAGCTTTCATTTTCAAAACGTTAAGTGGTGAGCTATGTGGGCGACAACTCTATATAAACCAAAACAGGCAGACACAGGAGTGAGACATATTCAGATAAGTGCCTGCTAACACAGGTCAAGACCACTTTCAGCAGTGCCATACAGCATCCATCGTTTTGATTTTCACTCCAACCCACGCAAATCTCATTATACAGCATTCCAGAGCCTCTTAAGCTGGTATTTAGCAGAACAAAAGGTGATGATTTGAAGCATAAATAAACCATGTCAGGGCAGCGAGTCCCTAGGAACAGGAGAGATCAGCCCTAAGCCCTAATTTTAAGGGTACTGGGGAGTCTGGGCTGCTTTGTGGGAGACTTTACCTTTGCAAAGCAGCAGGAGGGTCTTTGGCAAGAATGTGCAGTGGCTCGGTGCTGGTGGAGCTCTGCTCTGTTGTACTGGTGCTTCTGTTAATGTTCTGTAGCATCATCTCCTGGAAGGTCTTCGCCCTCTCCAACCCAACCAGAGACTCCGTCTTCCCATTCACAGCACCATTCTGCAGCAGACGGACCAAAAGTCACATTTATTCAGCCCTGATCCTGGACATCTACCATACTTCAACTCCACAAGAAAACATCTCAGTCAAGCTAGAGCATGGCTGCGTATGCCTTCTCAAAGAGATCTACAGTCCTTTCAGTTTCCACCCTAACTTTAATTTGAGGTGCCTGATTTGACTAAATAGCTGCATGAGGAGAACTCCAGCAGATGAAGTCAGATTGTCCTGAACAGACTGAAGACCCACAGGACAGTAGATCTCCAAGCACAGGGTTTGGCAGGTTTAAATCAGGCTGACCTCAGGATTGAATATAGAAATAACACACAGCTGCTGCTCACCTCTGTAGTGCTGGGAGTAGCTGGCTTCTCTTTTCTGGCACCAGTATTACGGCCACTGCCTGCTCCTGTAAATATGCACAGTCCCTATGAACAATCAACTGCAGGAAAACCTGAGCAAAAACCTAACACATGGGAATCATGTCCGAGGGCCAGAAATGCAAAGTCCCACTATGCATTTTTTCCACATAATTTCACCAATTAGATCCACCTCCTGGTTATTTAACAAATAGTGGGGAGGACTTATGCAGTCTGTGCCTGGACTTAATGCCTCTGGCTACCACACCTAACTGAAGTACATCAAGGAGCAGTTCATGAGAAACTAACCCCGAGAGGGGAAAGGGCAGAGGACACACAGAGGATGAAGGCTCACCAGTGGCCATGTTCTTGTTGATGCGCAGTATCCTCCTCTTGAACGGAGCAGAGAGAGGAGCTGGCAACTCCTCAGCCTTCACCTCCTGCACCGTGGTCTGCATTCGAGCCGCCTTCTCAACCCGGATCTCGCCGGGGTGCCTGGCAGTCTTCTTGCACGGGACCTCCCACTCCAGAGGCCCCTCTTTCCTCCCCATGAGCTCCTCCTCCTCGTTGTCTCTGGACAGCTTCATCTTTCTCTCTAGCTGGAGCCTTGTCTCCACAAGGACGGCCCCAGGAGGTGTAGCGCTCGACTTCGTGGGGCTGGGGCCCTTAGTTCCGCACCAGTCGGCCTTGTGTAATTGGGCCTGTGCCAGGGACCTGGCCGCCTTCCCCTTTCGAATCTCATCCAGAGATTTGCTTCGGATCTCAACCTGCACCTCCTGCCGTGCTGGTGCTGAGAAATCCTCAGAGGGCTCAGTCTCGCATTCCCAAAGACATTCTTGCAACTAACCACAGCCATATTGCATCAGCCTTTATCGCCAAGACAAGACCCTTTGGGTCTAACAGACACTGTGTATTATTCCATTTAATGCATGTGCAGGTGAGACTACATCATCACCAACAAAAATGTAATGCACTATGCCGTTAATTTTAGACTGTATTACCCAGTGCCAGCACACACAAATGTATACCCAGCTGCATATTGACCAAATGCTAAGACTTTTCTAGAATGCACACATCCAATCAAGTGTCTAACTTGGGTGAGGGTATAGCGCAGGGGCTTTACAAAAGACCTTCCTTTCTCCTGATACTCGCTGAAGCCTTTGTTGCACTGCCTTGTGTAAGACATCCATCCAGAGCCCTGGTACGGCCAGGCAGCAGTCTTACCTAAATGAGGTTGCAAGTGTTTGCATGGCTCCTCAATTCACCACCATTTCATTCTTACTATGTCACAGAGGAACAGGGTTTCGGAGTCCCCAAACAACAAACACAGAAAGTTAAACACAAACACGCAAAACTGAAGAACAGAGGGCAAGCCCCTTCTTCACCCTCTGATGGAAACCGATGGTAAAATGACTTGCAGTTAGTTAGAGGTGATGACATACAACTCTTCGTGCTAATGCTGCTCATTTGCACTACTTTTTGTGAAGAATATTTCCATAGCAACATTTTACCTTTGTTATTTTTATAAAAGAAGTAAGATATTTAATTTATTGTAGGGCTGAACTATTAATCGCAATCGCTAATACATTTCAAAAGCTGCAATAACTGGTCAAGCGTGGTTACCACAGAGGAAATATATTAGAACTGGAGAGAGCGAGGAAGTACCACCCCTATTACTTTTAATAGGAGAAGCTAGGCTAGCTACCTAAGCCCAGGAAGTACGGAATTGAACGACGCCAGCTATAAGAATGGCGTTCCATGGGTGCTTAGCTCCGGGACCATTTCATGAAATTGTCAGTCTACTTACACAGCACAAATGGCCAAGAAAGTGTGTCGGCTATGCGGATTGGCGAATGTTTTCGAGGGGAAATGACGAGCAACGCTGTTTATCCAGAAGGTGCACGCACTTTTCACTCTTTTCGTACGAAACACGTGCACGAGCTGTCATCAAGCTCTTACTGTCAGTTCTTATTTTACAGGCCCTCTTGAAAACATTGAACAGTTGCGTCAGACAAAGACAAAATAATGAAGGATTACAGAATACATTTTATTTCGTTTTCGAACTATTTGGCAAGAATAAAATGCACACTTTTCTATTGGTGGCCACAAACTTTTCCGCACTGTGAAACGCGGAAGCAGGGGCCGATTGCACAAAAGTCGGATCCTGAGATCCTGGATCTACGCCAAAGCGAGGATTGCCATATCCCATGCAGCGCGTTGCTGGCTTAATTGATTGCACAAAGCCAACAGCCGCTGGAGGAGGATAGGCTAATAAGTGAAGCCAGGTGCCGCATCCTACTGTGTGCGCGCACACGCCTACTTGAAATTGACCCTGAGATCGATCACAGAATCGACAATTCAGAGAGCAGCAGTCTTCAAAATAGTTTGCAAAATATCTCCGTGCACTTATGTGGGCTGTAGAGCGTTCTCAAGAAAATCTCTGCAGACGCGTGACGAGACCAAATCTAAAGTATCCACCGAACTCGTTCGGGGGATAAAATTAGTATTCTCCAAGGTAGCGATAACGTGAACATATATATGCAGGTCAATAACGTCACATAACGCAACAGAGGGTATGCGCAAAATGAGCTGGCACGTCATTTTCCCCCCGACACCTCTTTGTCACATGTCCACATGATGGGCAGAAACCCCATTTAAAAAAAAAAACTCCACAAGACGTTTAAAATCTGTTTTCTGACCCTATTAAAACAACTTTGAATTATTGAAATATTTTCAGAGTGGCACAGAGATTTGTTCTTTTTTATGTACAACCTAAATCCAAAATAGCTGGGACAAAGTGTAAATTGTGAAAGAAATCAAAATGCAATGACTTTCAAATCACACCAGCCAGTATTTTATTCACAATAAAGCGGGATTTACATTTGAACGTACGGGCGTCTACGTGCAACTTACGTGCGAAATTTGGGAAAAATGACTGCGTGCTCGACGTGGCGAGTACGTGACACGTGCGTGTTTTTTGAAGTCACCCATAAGAAACCTACTTGAGTACTAGTCTTAAAGTAGCTCACATTAAATGTACTCAAGTACAAAAAGTATCTTGTGAGTAAAATATACCTAAGTATCCAAAGTGCAAGTACACCTAGAAAGCATTTTTCATAGTACGCATATAAAGAAACAAAACAACCACACATTGTTCTCTTCTTGTTCTCTTTAATCAACTTGCAGGTGAATGAAAGATGCAGTATTCAAAAAACAAATAGGCAGCTTGTGCTTTATACTTCATCTTCTTTGAGTTTACCCGCAGTTTACAAAACCACTAGAATTGACAATAATTAACAGTAGAATGACATATTAACAATACCATGTCGAACTGTTGCTTCAGAAAACTGATTTTTCATAACTACTAATTGGAATACCATTGGCTCACTGTAGCTGAGGTGGTTGCTAGAGAGGGCAACGATTTTTTTTTCTGTTGCAGGAGAGAATTTTTTTTTTTTGAACTGCTGGATAGATACTGTGGGCAAGAGTATTGAGCAGTTTGCACATCAGGCTTAGCTGAGGAGTTTAATTCAGGCAACTCCTGAAAAACAGGGATCGGAGTGAACTCGTCCATAACATTCCAAACGTGTTTGAGCTGCTTGCTTGTCAATATTCAATAATTGATGCTGGTGTCCCATCTTGTGACAGAATATTGTAACTGCGTGCATAAATTTGCAGCTCCATGTCTGCTGGCGGGCACATCTGCTCAAAGCGCTGTTATGATACCGTGCCGAGCACCGTTGTTCCTCTCGAGCACGCCAAATCCAGATAATCCTGAAAGATTTATTACATTAACATTTCAATTTGTGACGAGTAACAAACTGGCCACTGTCAAAGTAACGAAGTAAAAGAATACTTTTTTCTCTTTTAAATATAGTAGAGTAAAATTAAAAGTCCTGGTTAAAAAAAAAAAAAAACTCTGGTAAAGTACAAATCCTCAAAAAAAAAAAAGTACTTATGTACTGTAACGAAGCACATGTACTTCGTCATTATACACCCCTGGTGTTGAATCGACTCCCCCAACGGGAATTCTCCTTTCGCTCCGCAATGTAAAGCCCCTCTCCTTTGATTGGCTGTGGGACGAAAGCCGGTCTCCTCTGATCGGCTGTGGAATTAGTCGATCTCAGATCAGCACCCGCCTTTGTTTCTATAGACTGAATGCGCAGATAGTTTCGCACCAAATGTCACAGTGCTGAGGGGCGCGATTTGCGACTTGTAGGAAACAGAATCTGTGGCTTGTAGGAAACAGAATCTGTGACTCGTGGGGAAGATTCGAGCAGTTGTAGTTATCGATTTGTATTTGTGTTTTAAAAGAACACAAATATTTTCTTGATAAATTATTTCACATACATTGAACTTCCATTGCACAAATTCACATTCAGATTTACACATATTCAAATTTTGTCCACAACTTCACATTGCTTAATACAGGTGCACAAATATGTTTTGCACATATACTGCAACAATAGGAGTAAAAATGTGAGCATGTCAGTTTTTTAATCTGTGACTTGTAAAATAGGATTTGTGCACCTGTAATTAAGAATTTGTGAATGTGTAAGTGTTGTGTTGTATCTGTGCAGAGAAAAAAAATCTACAAGTACACAACTCATAGAGTATGTGACCTCAAATTTACTGATACACATACAAATCGCTGTACACAACTACAAATCCCACTGTTACAGGCGCTCAAACCTTTTTCACCAATAATACCTTCATAGGTTGGTGCTGGAGCAAAAGCACATATTCAAAGGGAAATTTGGCTCGGGGGTTAACTGCAAGTCCAAGCGGGAATTGGGATGCGTGCGATAATATCAGCCTTCAGATCAATGCTGCATTCCCCGGTGTCGCCCCGGACGGCGAGAAGAGGTGGTATGGACTGCAACCGCAGATGCTTTGTGAATGACGCTTAGTAAAAATAATTAGGAGTCCTATATTTACGACTGACACGCCCATTTTTTTTAGGAGTTTCTCCTAAATCCGGCAGTTAGGACCTACTTTTAGCGCTAAGATTCTTTGTGAATACGGGCCCAGAAATTGGCCCCCTAGCTGTTGATCAGCACCCACTGCAGCAGGAGGAGGTCGTCTACACTCATGGCCAGCTCCATCTTGCCATCCAGCATATCGATGGGGAACTCAGTTAGCAGTTCATCAAGGTTGAGGGGTGCAGAGCTGAAGGTGTGAGGGATCGCTGTGCACTGGCGGTGAGACTTTAGCATCGTGCTGCTGCTGCAGCAGGAGGAGGTCGTCTACACTCATGGCCAGCTCCATCTTGCCATCCAGCATATCGATGGGGAACTCAGTTAGCAGTTCATCAAGGTTGAGGGGTGCAGAGCTGAAGGTGTGAGGGATCGCTGTGCACTGGCGGTGAGACTTCAGCATCGTGCTGCTGCTGGAAGTACAGAGAGGCTCGTTACAACAGCCTCACCCACACAAGCATGTCTGCCTCAGGACCAAACTACTTTACATAATGACTGCAACTGCCCATTCAGCGCAATCACGCTCCCCATTTTCCATCCAGTCGTTTCATTGCTATGCCACTTTTACCTATGCACTACAATAAGGTCCAGAGGCATTTAGACCGGGAAATTTCAATGAAGGTGTTCAAAGCAGTTCAATACAAGACTCAAGAACATCAACCTGAAGTGGACAGTCAGCAGTGTAAATGAAGACCATTTGCATCCACAAATATATACCCTGTTAAATCGTAACAGTGTCAAAACTTATGGAACTCAGTGCAAATAGCATATATCTCTATTTCGTATGGTTGTGAAAACCCCAAAGCTTTCATTTTCAAAACGTTAAGTGGTGAGCTATGTGGGCGACAACTCTATATAAACCAAAACAGGCAGACACAGGAGTGAGACATATTCAGATAAGTGCCTGCTAACACAGGTCAAGACCACTTTCAGCAGTGCCATACAGCATCCATCGTTTTGATTTTCACTCCAACCCACGCAAATCTCATTATACAGCATTCCAGAGCCTCTTAAGCTGGTATTTAGCAGAACAAAAGGTGATGATTTGAAGCATAAATAAACCATGTCAGGGCAGCGAGTCCCTAGGAACAGGAGAGATCAGCCCTAAGCCCTAATTTTAAGGGTACTGGGGAGTCTGGGCTGCTTTGTGGGAGACTTTACCTTTGCAAAGCAGCAGGAGGGTCTTTGGCAAGAATGTGCAGTGGCTCGGTGCTGGTGGAGCTCTGCTCTGTTGTACTGGTGCTTCTGTTAATGTTCTGTAGCATCATCTCCTGGAAGGTCTTCGCCCTCTCCAACCCAACCAGAGACTCCGTCTTCCCATTCACAGCACCATTCTGCAGCAGACGGACCAAAAGTCACATTTATTCAGCCCTGATCCTGGACATCTACCATACTTCAACTCCACAAGAAAACATCTCAGTCAAGCTAGAGCATGGCTGCATATGCCTTCTCAAAGAGATCTACAGTCCTTTCAGTTTCCACCCTAACTTTAATTTGAGGTGCCTGATTTGACTAAATAGCTGCATGAGGAGAACTCCAGCAGATGAAGTCAGATTGTCCTGAACAGACTGAAGACCCACAGGACAGTAGATCTCCAAGCACAGGGTTTGGCAGGTTTAAATCAGGCTGACCTCAGGATTGAATATAGAAATAACACACAGCTGCTGCTCACCTCTGTAGTGCTGGGAGTAGCTGGCTTCTCTTTTCTGGCACCAGTATTACGGCCACTGCCTGCTCCTGTAAATATGCACAGTCCCTATGAACAATCAACTGCAGGAAAACCTGAGCAAAAACCTAACACATGGGAATCATGTCCGAGGGCCAGAAATGCAAAGTCCCACTATGCATTTTTTCCACATAATTTCACCAATTAGATCCACCTCCTGGTTATTTAACAAATAGTGGGGAGGACTTATGCAGTCTGTGCCTGGACTTAATGCCTCTGGCTACCACACCTAACTGAAGTACATCAAGGAGCAGTTCATGAGAAACTAACCCCGAGAGGGGAAAGGGCAGAGGACACACAGAGGATGAAGGCTCACCAGTGGCCATGTTCTTGTTGATGCGCAGTATCCTCCTCTTGAACGGAGCAGAGAGAGGAGCTGGCAACTCCTCAGCCTTCACCTCCTGCACCGTGGTCTGCATTCGAGCCGCCTTCTCAACCCGGATCTCGCCGGGGTGCCTGGCAGTCTTCTTGCACGGGACCTCCCACTCCAGAGGCCCCTCTTTCCTCCCCATGAGCTCCTCCTCCTCGTTGTCTCTGGACAGCTTCATCTTTCTCTCTAGCTGGAGCCTTGTCTCCACAAGGACGGCCCCAGGAGGTGTAGCGCTCGACTTCGTGGGGCTGGGGCCCTTAGTTCCGCACCAGTCGGCCTTGTGTAATTGGGCCTGTGCCAGGGACCTGGCCGCCTTCCCCTTTCGAATCTCATCCAGAGATTTGCTTCGGATCTCAACCTGCACCTCCTGCCGTGCTGGTGCTGAGAAATCCTCAGAGGGCTCAGTCTCGCATTCCCAAAGACATTCTTGCAACTAACCACAGCCATATTGCATCAGCCTTTATCGCCAAGACAAGACCCTTTGGGTCTAAAACAGACACTGTGTATTATTCCATTTAATGCATGTGCAGGTGAGACTACATCATCACCAACAAAAATGTAATGCACTATGCCGTTAATTTTAGACTGTATTACCCAGTGCCAGCACACACAAATGTATACCCAGCTGCATATTGACCAAATGCTAAGACTTTTCTAGAATGCACACATCCAATCAAGTGTCTAACTTGGGTGAGGGTAAAGCGCAGGGGCTTTACAAAAGACCTTCCTTTCTCCTGATACTCGCTGAAGCCTTTGTTGCACTGCCTTGTGTAAGACATCCATCCAGAGCCCTGGTGCGGCCAGGCAGCAGTCTTACCTAAATGAGGTTAGCAAGTGTTTGCATGGCTCCTCAATTCACCACCATTTCATTCTTACTACGTCACAGAGGAACAGGGTTTCGGAGTCCCCAAACAACAAACACAGAAAGTTAAACACAAACACGCAAAACTGAAGAACAGAGGGCAAGCCCCTTCTTCACCCTCTGATGGAAACCGATGGTAAAATGACTTGCAGTTAGTTAGAGGTGATGACATACAACTCTTCGTGCTAATGCTGCTCATTTGCACTACTTTTTGTGAAGAATATTTCCATAGCAACATTTTACCTTTGTTATTTTTATAAAAGAAGTAAGATATTTAATTTATTGTAGGGCTGAACTATTAATCGCAATCGCTAATACATTTCAAAAGCTGCAATAACTGGTCAAGCGTGGTTACCACAGAGGAAATATATTAGAACTGGAGAGAGCGAGGAAGTACCACCCCTATTACTTTTAATAGGAGAAGCTAGGCTAGCTACCTAAGCCCAGGAAGTACGGAATTGAACGACGCCAGCTATAAGAATGGCGTTCCATGGGTGCTTAGCTCCGGGACCATTTCATGAAATTGTCAGTCTACTTACACAGCACAAATGGCCAAGAAAGTGTGTCGGCTATGCGGATTGGCGAATGTTTTCGAGGGGAAATGACGAGCAACGCTGTTTATCCAGAAGGTGCACGCACTTTTCACTCTTTTCGTACGAAACACGTGCACGAGCTGTCATCAAGCTCTTACTGTCAGTTCTTATTTTACAGGCCCTCTTGAAAACATTGAACAGTTGCGTCAGACAAAGACAAAATAATGAAGGATTACAGAATACATTTTATCTGTTTTCGAACTATTTGGCAAGAATAAAATGCACACTTTTCTATTGGTGGCCACAAACTTTTCCGCACTGTGAAACGCGGAAGCAGGGGCCGATTGCACAAAAGTCGGATCCTGAGATCCTGGATCTACGCCAAAGCGAGGATTGCCATATCCCATGCAGCGCGTTGCTGGCTTAATTGATTGCACAAAGCCAACAGCCGCTGGAGGAGGATAGGCTAATAAGTGAAGCCAGGTGCCGCATCCTACTGTGTGCGCGCACACGCCTACTTGAAATTGACCCTGAGATCGATCACAGAATCGACAATTCAGAGAGCAGCAGTCTTCAAAATAGTTTGCAAAATATCTCCGTGCACTTATGTGGGCTGTAGAGCGTTCTCAAGAAAATCTCTGCAGACGCGTGACGAGACCAAATCTAAAGTATCCACCGAACTCGTTCGGGGGATAAAATTAGTATTCTCCAAGGTAGCGATAACGTGAACATATATATGCAGGTCAATAACGTCACATAACGCAACAGAGGGTATGCGCAAAATGAGCTGGCACGTCATTTTCCCCCCGACACCTCTTTGTCACATGTCCACATGATGGGCAGAAACCCCATTTTAAAAAAAAACTCCACAAGACGTTTAACATCTGTTTTCTGACCCTATTAAAACAACTTTGAATTATTGAAATATTTTCAGAGTGGCACAGAGATTTGTTCTTTTTTATGTACAACCTAAATCCAAAATAGCTGGGACAAAGTGTAAATTGTGAAAGAAATCAAAATGCAATGACTTTCAAATCACACCAGCCAGTATTTCATTCACAATAAAGCGGGATTTACATTTGAACGTACGGGCGTCTACGTGCAACTTACGTGCGAAATTTGGGAAAAATGACTGCGTGCTCGACGTGGCGAGTACGTGACACGTGCGTGTTTTTTGAAGTCACCCATAAGAAACCTACTTGAGTACTAGTCTTAAAGTAGCTCACATTAAATGTACTCAAGTACAAAAAGTATCTTGTGAGTAAAATATACCTAAGTATTCAAAGTGCAAGTACACCTAGAAAGCATTTTTCATAGTACGCATATAAAGAAACAAAACAACCACACATTGTTCTCTTCTTGTTCTCTTTAATCAACTTGCAGGTGAATGAAAGATGCAGTCTTCAAAAAACAAATAGGCAGCTTGTGCTTTATACTTCATCTTCTTTGAGTTTACCCGCAGTTTACAAAACCACTAGAATTGACAATAATTAACAGTAGAATGACATATTAACAATACCATGTCGAACTGTTGCTTCAGAAAACTGATTTTTCATAACTACTAATTGGAATACCATTGGCTCACTGTAGCTGAGGTGGTTGCTAGAGAGGGCAACGATTTTTTTTTCTGTTGCAGGAGAGAATTTTTTTTTTTTGAACTGCTGGATAGATACTGTGGGCAAGAGTATTGAGCAGTTTGCACATCAGGCTTAGCTGAGGAGTTTAATTCAGGCAACTCCTGAAAAACAGGGATCGGAGTGAACTCGTCCATAACATTCCAAACGTGTTTGAGCTGCTTGCTTGTCAATATTCAATAATTGATGCTGGTGTCCCATCTTGTGACAGAATATTGTAACTGCGTGCATAAATTTGCAGCTCCATGTCTGCTGGCGGGCACATCTGCTCAAAGCGCTGTTATGATACCGTGCCGAGCACCGTTGTTCCTCTCGAGCACGCCAAATCCAGATAATCCTGAAAGATTTATTACATTAACATTTCAATTTGTGACGAGTAACAAACTGGCCACTGTCAAAGTAACGAAGTAAAAGAATACTTTTTTCTCTTTTAAATATAGTAGAGTAAAATTAAAAGTCCTGGTTAAAAAAAAAAAAAAACTCTGGTAAAGTACAAATCCTCAAAAAAAAAAAACTACTTATGTACTGTAACGAAGCACATGTACTTCGTCATTATACACCCCTGGTGTTGAATCGACTCCCCCAACGGGAATTCTCCTTTCGCTCCGCAATGTAAAGCCCCTCTCCTTTGATTGGCTGTGGGACGAAAGCCGGTCTCCTCTGATCGGCTGTGGAATTAGTCGATCTCAGATCAGCACCCGCCTTTGTTTCTATAGACTGAATGCGCAGATAGTTTCGCACCAAATGTCACAGTGCTGAGGGGCGCGATTTGCGACTTGTAGGAAACAGAATCTGTGGCTTGTAGGAAACAGAATCTGTGACTCGTGGGGAAGATTCGAGCAGTTGTAGTTATCGATTTGTATTTGTGTTTTAAAAGAACACAAATATTTTCTTGATAAATTATTTCACATACATTGAACTTCCATTGCACAAATTCACATTCAGATTTACACATATTCAAATTTTGTCCACAACTTCACATTGCTTAATACAGGTGCACAAATATGTTTTGCACATATACTGCAACAATAGGAGTAAAAATGTGAGCATGTCAGTTTTTTAATCTGTGACTTGTAAAATAGGATTTGTGCACCTGTAATTAAGAATTTGTGAATGTGTAAGTGTTGTGTTGTATCTGTGCAGAGAAAAAAAATCTACAAGTACACAACTCATAGAGTATGTGACCTCAAATTTACTGATACACATACAAATCGCTGTACACAACTACAAATCCCACTGTTACAGGCGCTCAAACCTTTTTCACCAATAATACCTTCATAGGTTGGTGCTGGAGCAAAAGCACATATTCAAAGGGAAATTTGGCTCGGGGGTTAACTGCAAGTCCAAGCGGGAATTGGGATGCGTGCGATAATATCAGCCTTCAGATCAATGCTGCATTCCCCGGTGTCGCCCCGGACGGCGAGAAGAGGTGGTATGGACTGCAACCGCAGATGCTTTGTGAATGACGCTTAGTAAAAATAATTAGGAGTCCTATATTTACGACTGACACGCCCATTTTTTTTAGGAGTTTCTCCTAAATCCGGCAGTTAGGACCTACTTTTAGCGCTAAGATTCTTTGTGAATACGGGCCCAGAAATTGGCCCCCTAGCTGTTGATCAGCACCCACTGCAGCAGGAGGAGGTCGTCTACACTCATGGCCAGCTCCATCTTGCCATCCAGCATATCGATGGGGAACTCAGTTAGCAGTTCATCAAGGTTGAGGGGTGCAGAGCTGAAGGTGTGAGGGATCGCTGTGCACTGGCGGTGAGACTTTAGCATCGTGCTGCTGCTGCAGCAGGAGGAGGTCGTCTACACTCATGGCCAGCTCCATCTTGCCATCCAGCATATCGATGGGGAACTCAGTTAGCAGTTCATCAAGGTTGAGGGGTGCAGAGCTGAAGGTGTGAGGGATCGCTGTGCACTGGCGGTGAGACTTCAGCATCGTGCTGCTGCTGGAAGTACAGAGAGGCTCGTTACAACAGCCTCACCCACACAAGCATGTCTGCCTCAGGACCAAACTACTTTACATAATGACTGCAACTGCCCATTCAGCCCAATCACGCCCCCCATTTTCCATCCAGTCGTTTCATTGCTATGCCACTTTTACCTATGCACTACAATAAGGTCCAGAGGCATTTAGACCGGGAAATTTCAATGAAGGTGTTCAAAGCAGTTCAATACAAGACTCAAGAACATCAACCTGAAGTGGACAGTCAGCAGTGTAAATGAAGACCATTTGCATCCACAAATATATACCCTGTTAAATCGTAACAGTGTCAAAACTTATGGAACTCAGTGCAAATAGCATATATCTCTATTTCGTATGGTTGTGAAAACCCCAAAGCTTTCATTTTCAAAACGTTAAGTGGTGAGCTATGTGGGCGACAACTCTATATAAACCAAAACAGGCAGACACAGGAGTGAGACATATTCAGATAAGTGCCTGCTAACACAGGTCAAGACCACTTTCAGCAGTGCCATACAGCATCCATCGTTTTGATTTTCACTCCAACCCACGCAAATCTCATTATACAGCATTCCAGAGCCTCTTAAGCTGGTATTTAGCAGAACAAAAGGTGATGATTTGAAGCATAAATAAACCATGTCAGGGCAGCGAGTCCCTAGGAACAGGAGAGATCAGCCCTAAGCCCTAATTTTAAGGGTACTGGGGAGTCTGGGCTGCTTTGTGGGAGACTTTACCTTTGCAAAGCAGCAGGAGGGTCTTTGGCAAGAATGTGCAGTGGCTCGGTGCTGGTGGAGCTCTGCTCTGTTGTACTGGTGCTTCTGTTAATGTTCTGTAGCATCATCTCCTGGAAGGTCTTCGCCCTCTCCAACCCAACCAGAGACTCCGTCTTCCCATTCACAGCACCATTCTGCAGCAGACGGACCAAAAGTCACATTTATTCAGCCCTGATCCTGGACATCTACCATACTTCAACTCCACAAGAAAACATCTCAGTCAAGCTAGAGCATGGCTGCGTATGCCTTCTCAAAGAGATCTACAGTCCTTTCAGTTTCCACCCTAACTTTAATTTGAGGTGCCTGATTTGACTAAATAGCTGCATGAGGAGAACTCCAGCAGATGAAGTCAGATTGTCCTGAACAGACTGAAGACCCACAGGACAGTAGATCTCCAAGCACAGGGTTTGGCAGGTTTAAATCAGGCTGACCTCAGGATTGAATATAGAAATAACACACAGCTGCTGCTCACCTCTGTAGTGCTGGGAGTAGCTGGCTTCTCTTTTCTGGCACCAGTATTACGGCCACTGCCTGCTCCTGTAAATATGCACAGTCCCTATGAACAATCAACTGCAGGAAAACCTGAGCAAAAACCTAACACATGGGAATCATGTCCGAGGGCCAGAAATGCAAAGTCCCACTATGCATTTTTTCCACATAATTTCACCAATTAGATCCACCTCCTGGTTATTTAACAAATAGTGGGGAGGACTTATGCAGTCTGTGCCTGGACTTAATGCCTCTGGCTACCACACCTAACTGAAGTACATCAAGGAGCAGTTCATGAGAAACTAACCCCGAGAGGGGAAAGGGCAGAGGACACACAGAGGATGAAGGCTCACCAGTGGCCATGTTCTTGTTGATGCGCAGTATCCTCCTCTTGAACGGAGCAGAGAGAGGAGCTGGCAACTCCTCAGCCTTCACCTCCTGCACCGTGGTCTGCATTCGAGCCGCCTTCTCAACCCGGATCTCGCCGGGGTGCCTGGCAGTCTTCTTGCACGGGACCTCCCACTCCAGAGGCCCCTCTTTCCTCCCCATGAGCTCCTCCTCCTCGTTGTCTCTGGACAGCTTCATCTTTCTCTCTAGCTGGAGCCTTGTCTCCACAAGGACGGCCCCAGGAGGTGTAGCGCTCGACTTCGTGGGGCTGGGGCCCTTAGTTCCGCACCAGTCGGCCTTGTGTAATTGGGCCTGTGCCAGGGACCTGGCCGCCTTCCCCTTTCGAATCTCATCCAGAGATTTGCTTCGGATCTCAACCTGCACCTCCTGCCGTGCTGGTGCTGAGAAATCCTCAGAGGGCTCAGTCTCGCATTCCCAAAGACATTCTTGCAACTAACCACAGCCATATTGCATCAGCCTTTATCGCCAAGACAAGACCCTTTGGGTCTAACAGACACTGTGTATTATTCCATTTAATGCATGTGCAGGTGAGACTACATCATCACCAACAAAAATGTAATGCACTATGCCGTTAATTTTAGACTGTATTACCCAGTGCCAGCACACACAAATGTATACCCAGCTGCATATTGACCAAATGCTAAGACTTTTCTAGAATGCACACATCCAATCAAGTGTCTAACTTGGGTGAGGGTAAAGCGCAGGGGCTTTACAAAAGACCTTCCTTTCTCCTGATACTCGCTGAAGCCTTTGTTGCACTGCCTTGTGTAAGACATCCATCCAGAGCCCTGGTACGGCCAGGCAGCAGTCTTACCTAAATGAGGTTAGCAAGTGTTTGCATGGCTCCTCAATTCACCACCATTTCATTCTTACTATGTCACAGAGGAACAGGGTTTCGGAGTCCCCAAACAACAAACACAGAAAGTTAAACACAAACACGCAAAACTGAAGAACAGAGGGCAAGCCCCTTCTTCACCCTCTGATGGAAACCGATGGTAAAATGACTTGCAGTTAGTTAGAGGTGATGACATACAACTCTTCGTGCTAATGCTGCTCATTTGCACTACTTTTTGTGAAGAATATTTCCATAGCAACATTTTACCTTTGTTATTTTTATAAAAGAAGTAAGATATTTAATTTATTGTAGGGCTGAACTATTAATCGCAATCGCTAATACATTTCAAAAGCTGCAATAACTGGTCAAGCGTGGTTACCACAGAGGAAATATATTAGAACTGGAGAGAGCGAGGAAGTACCACCCCTATTACTTTTAATAGGAGAAGCTAGGCTAGCTACCTAAGCCCAGGAAGTACGGAATTGAACGACGCCAGCTATAAGAATGGCGTTCCATGGGTGCTTAGCTCCGGGACCATTTCATGAAATTGTCAGTCTACTTACACAGCACAAATGGCCAAGAAAGTGTGTCGGCTATGCGGATTGGCGAATGTTTTCGAGGGGAAATGACGAGCAACGCTGTTTATCCAGAAGGTGCACGCACTTTTCACTCTTTTCGTACGAAACACGTGCACGAGCTGTCATCAAGCTCTTACTGTCAGTTCTTATTTTACAGGCCCTCTTGAAAACATTGAACAGTTGCGTCAGACAAAGACAAAATAATGAAGGATTACAGAATACATTTTATCTGTTTTCGAACTATTTGGCAAGAATAAAATGCACACTTTTCTATTGGTGGCCACAAACTTTTCCGCACTGTGAAACGCGGAAGCAGGGGCCGATTGCACAAAAGTCGGATCCTGAGATCCTGGATCTACGCCAAAGCGAGGATTGCCATATCCCATGCAGCGCGTTGCTGGCTTAATTGATTGCACAAAGCCAACAGCCGCTGGAGGAGGATAGGCTAATAAGTGAAGCCAGGTGCCGCATCCTACTGTGTGCGCGCACACGCCTACTTGAAATTGACCCTGAGATCGATCACAGAATCGACAATTCAGAGAGCAGCAGTCTTCAAAATAGTTTGCAAAATATCTCCGTGCACTTATGTGGGCTGTAGAGCGTTCTCAAGAAAATCTCTGCAGACGCGTGACGAGACCAAATCTAAAGTATCCACCGAACTCGTTCGGGGGATAAAATTAGTATTCTCCAAGGTAGCGATAACGTGAACATATATATGCAGGTCAATAACGTCACATAACGCAACAGAGGGTATGCGCAAAATGAGCTGGCACGTCATTTTCCCCCCGACACCTCTTTGTCACATGTCCACATGATGGGCAGAAACCCCATTTTAAAAAAAAAACTCCACAAGACGTTTAAAATCTGTTTTCTGACCCTATTAAAACAACTTTGAATTATTGAAATATTTTCAGAGTGGCACAGAGATTTGTTCTTTTTTATGTACAACCTAAATCCAAAATAGCTGGGACAAAGTGTAAATTGTGAAAGAAATCAAAATGCAATGACTTTCAAATCACACCAGCCAGTATTTCATTCACAATAAAGCGGGATTTACATTTGAACGTACGGGCGTCTACGTGCAACTTACGTGCGAAATTTGGGAAAAATGACTGCGTGCTCGACGTGGCGAGTACGTGACACGTGCGTGTTTTTTGAAGTCACCCATAAGAAACCTACTTGAGTACTAGTCTTAAAGTAGCTCACATTAAATGTACTCAAGTACAAAAAGTATCTTGTGAGTAAAATATACCTAAGTATTCAAAGTGCAAGTACACCTAGAAAGCATTTTTCATAGTACGCATATAAAGAAACAAAACAACCACACATTGTTCTCTTCTTGTTCTCTTTAATCAACTTGCAGGTGAATGAAAGATGCAGTATTCAAAAAACAAATAGGCAGCTTGTGCTTTATACTTCATCTTCTTTGAGTTTACCCGCAGTTTACAAAACCACTAGAATTGACAATAATTAACAGTAGAATGACATATTAACAATACCATGTCGAACTGTTGCTTTAGAAAACTGATTTTTCATAACTACTAATTGGAATACCATTGGCTCACTGTAGCTGAGGTGGTTGCTAGAGAGGGCAACGATTTTTTTTTCTGTTGCAGGAGAGAATTTTTTTTTTTTGAACTGCTGGATAGATACTGTGGGCAAGAGTATTGAGCAGTTTGCACATCAGGCTTAGCTGAGGAGTTTAATTCAGGCAACTCCTGAAAAACAGGGATCGGAGTGAACTCGTCCATAACATTCCAAACGTGTTTGAGCTGCTTGCTTGTCAATATTCAATAATTGATGCTGGTGTCCCATCTTGTGACAGAATATTGTAACTGCGTGCATAAATTTGCAGCTCCATGTCTGCTGGCGGGCACATCTGCTCAAAGCGCTGTTATGATACCGTGCCGAGCACCGTTGTTCCTCTCGAGCACGCCAAATCCAGATAATCCTGAAAGATTTATTACATTAACATTTCAATTTGTGACGAGTAACAAACTGGCCACTGTCAAAGTAACAGAATACTTTTTTCTCTTTTAAATATAGTAGAGTAAAATTAAAAGTCCTGGTTAAAAAAAAAAAAAAACTCTGGTAAAGTACAAATCCTCAAAAAAAAAAAAGTACTTATGTACTGTAACGAAGCACATGTACTTCGTCATTATACACCCCTGGTGTTGAATCGACTCCCCCAACGGGAATTCTCCTTTCGCTCCGCAATGTAAAGCCCCTCTCCTTTGATTGGCTGTGGGACGAAAGCCGGTCTCCTCTGATCGGCTGTGGAATTAGTCGATCTCAGATCAGCACCCGCCTTTGTTTCTATAGACTGAATGCGCAGATAGTTTCGCACCAAATGTCACAGTGCTGAGGGGCGCGATTTGCGACTTGTAGGAAACAGAATCTGTGGCTTGTAGGAAACAGAATCTGTGACTCGTGGGGAAGATTCGAGCAGTTGTAGTTATCGATTTGTATTTGTGTTTTAAAAGAACACAAATATTTTCTTGATAAATTATTTCACATACATTGAACTTCCATTGCACAAATTCACATTCAGATTTACACATATTCAAATTTTGTCCACAACTTCACATTGCTTAATACAGGTGCACAAATATGTTTTGCACATATACTGCAACAATAGGAGTAAAAATGTGAGCATGTCACTTTTTTAATCTGTGACTTGTAAAATAGGATTTGTGCACCTGTAATTAAGAATTTGTGAATGTGTAAGTGTTGTGTTGTATCTGTGCAGAGAAAAAAAATCTACAAGTACACAACTCATAGAGTATGTGACCTCAAATTTACTGATACACATACAAATCGCTGTACACAACTACAAATCCCACTGTTACAGGCGCTCAAACCTTTTTCACCAATAATACCTTCATAGGTTGGTGCTGGAGCAAAAGCACATATTCAAAGGGAAATTTGGCTCGGGGGTTAACTGCAAGTCCAAGCGGGAATTGGGATGCGTGCGATAATATCAGCCTTCAGATCAATGCTGCATTCCCCGGTGTCGCCCCGGACGGCGAGAAGAGGTGGTATGGACTGCAACCGCAGATGCTTTGTGAATGACGCTTAGTAAAAATAATTAGGAGTCCTATATTTACGACTGACACGCCCATTTTTTTTAGGAGTTTCTCCTAAATCCGGCAGTTAGGACCTACTTTTAGCGCTAAGATTCTTTGTGAATACGGGCCCAGAAATTGGCCCCCTAGCTGTTGATCAGCACCCACTGCAGCAGGAGGAGGTCGTCTACACTCATGGCCAGCTCCATCTTGCCATCCAGCATATCGATGGGGAACTCAGTTAGCAGTTCATCAAGGTTGAGGGGTGCAGAGCTGAAGGTGTGAGGGATCGCTGTGCACTGGCGGTGAGACTTTAGCATCGTGCTGCTGCTGCAGCAGGAGGAGGTCGTCTACACTCATGGCCAGCTCCATCTTGCCATCCAGCATATCGATGGGGAACTCAGTTAGCAGTTCATCAAGGTTGAGGGGTGCAGAGCTGAAGGTGTGAGGGATCGCTGTGCACTGGCGGTGAGACTTCAGCATCGTGCTGCTGCTGGAAGTACAGAGAGGCTCGTTACAACAGCCTCACCCACACAAGCATGTCTGCCTCAGGACCAAACTACTTTACATAATGACTGCAACTGCCCATTCAGCCCAATCACGCTCCCCATTTTCCATCCAGTCGTTTCATTGCTATGCCACTTTTACCTATGCACTACAATAAGGTCCAGAGGCATTTAGACCGGGAAATTTCAATGAAGGTGTTCAAAGCAGTTCAATACAAGACTCAAGAACATCAACCTGAAGTGGACAGTCAGCAGTGTAAATGAAGAGCATTTGCATCCACAAATATATACCCTGTTAAATCGTAACAGTGTCAAAACTTATGGAACTCAGTGCAAATAGCATATATCTCTATTTCGTATGGTTGTGAAAACCCCAAAGCTTTCATTTTCAAAACGTTAAGTGGTGAGCTATGTGGGCGACAACTCTATATAAACCAAAACAGGCAGACACAGGAGTGAGACATATTCAGATAAGTGCCTGCTAACACAGGTCAAGACCACTTTCAGCAGTGCCATACAGCATCCATCGTTTTGATTTTCACTCCAACCCACGCAAATCTCATTATACAGCATTCCAGAGCCTCTTAAGCTGGTATTTAGCAGAACAAAAGGTGATGATTTGAAGCATAAATAAACCATGTCAGGGCAGCGAGTCCCTAGGAACAGGAGAGATCAGCCCTAAGCCCTAATTTTAAGGGTACTGGGGAGTCTGGGCTGCTTTGTGGGAGACTTTACCTTTGCAAAGCAGCAGGAGGGTCTTTGGCAAGAATGTGCAGTGGCTCGGTGCTGGTGGAGCTCTGCTCTGTTGTACTGGTGCTTCTGTTAATGTTCTGTAGCATCATCTCCTGGAAGGTCTTCGCCCTCTCCAACCCAACCAGAGACTCCGTCTTCCCATTCACAGCACCATTCTGCAGCAGACGGACCAAAAGTCACATTTATTCAGCCCTGATCCTGGACATCAACCATACTTCAACTCCACAAGAAAACATCTCAGTCAAGCTAGAGCATGGCTGCATATGCCTTCTCAAAGAGATCTACAGTCCTTTCAGTTTCCACCCTAACTTTAATTTGAGGTGCCTGATTTGACTAAATAGCTGCATGAGGAGAACTCCAGCAGATGAAGTCAGATTGTCCTGAACAGACTGAAGACCCACAGGACAGTAGATCTCCAAGCACAGGGTTTGGCAGGTTTAAATCAGGCTGACCTCAGGATTGAATATAGAAATAACACACAGCTGCTGCTCACCTCTGTAGTGCTGGGAGTAGCTGGCTTCTCTTTTCTGGCACCAGTATTACGGCCACTGCCTGCTCCTGTAAATATGCACAGTCCCTATGAACAATCAACTGCAGGAAAACCTGAGCAAAAACCTAACACATGGGAATCATGTCCGAGGGCCAGAAATGCAAAGTCCCACTATGCATTTTTTCCACATAATTTCACCAATTAGATCCACCTCCTGGTTATTTAACAAATAGTGGGGAGGACTTATGCAGTCTGTGCCTGGACTTAATGCCTCTGGCTACCACACCTAACTGAAGTACATCAAGGAGCAGTTCATGAGAAACTAACCCCGAGAGGGGAAAGGGCAGAGGACACACAGAGGATGAAGGCTCACCAGTGGCCATGTTCTTGTTGATGCGCAGTATCCTCCTCTTGAACGGAGCAGAGAGAGGAGCTGGCAACTCCTCAGCCTTCACCTCCTGCACCGTGGTCTGCATTCGAGCCGCCTTCTCAACCCGGATCTCGCCGGGGTGCCTGGCAGTCTTCTTGCACGGGACCTCCCACTCCAGAGGCCCCTCTTTCCTCCCCATGAGCTCCTCCTCCTCGTTGTCTCTGGACAGCTTCATCTTTCTCTCTAGCTGGAGCCTTGTCTCCACAAGGACGGCCCCAGGAGGTGTAGCGCTCGACTTCGTGGGGCTGGGGCCCTTAGTTCCGCACCAGTCGGCCTTGTGTAATTGGGCCTGTGCCAGGGACCTGGCCGCCTTCCCCTTTCGAATCTCATCCAGAGATTTGCTTCGCATCTCAACCTGCACCTCCTGCCGTGCTGGTGCTGAGAAATCCTCAGAGGGCTCAGTCTCGCATTCCCAAAGACATTCTTGCAACTAACCACAGCCATATTGCATCAGCCTTTATCGCCAAGACAAGACCCTTTGGGTCTAAAACAGACACTGTGTATTATTCCATTTAATGCATGTGCAGGTGAGACTACATCATCACCAACAAAAATGTAATGCACTATGCCGTTAATTTTAGACTGTATTACCCAGTGCCAGCACACACAAATGTATACCCAGCTGCATATTGACCAAATGCTAAGACTTTTCTAGAATGCACACATCCAATCAAGTGTCTAACTTGGGTGAGGGTAAAGCGCAGGGGCTTTACAAAAGACCTTCCTTTCTCCTGATACTCGCTGAAGCCTTTGTTGCACTGCCTTGTGTAAGACATCCATCCAGAGCCCTGGTACGGCCAGGCAGCAGTCTTACCTAAATGAGGTTAGCAAGTGTTTGCATGGCTCCTCAATTCACCACCATTTCATTCTTACTACGTCACAGAGGAACAGGGTTTCGGAGTCCCCAAACAACAAACACAGAAAGTTAAACACAAACACGCAAAACTGAAGAACAGAGGGCAAGCCCCTTCTTCACCCTCTGATGGAAACCGATGGTAAAATGACTTGCAGTTAGTTAGAGGTGATGACATACAACTCTTCGTGCTAATGCTGCTCATTTGCACTACTTTTTGTGAAGAATATTTCCATAGCAACATTTTACCTTTGTTATTTTTATAAAAGAAGTAAGATATTTAATTTATTGTAGGGCTGAACTATTAATCGCAATCGCTAATACATTTCAAAAGCTGCAATAACTGGTCAAGCGTGGTTACCACAGAGGAAATATATTAGAACTGGAGAGAGCGAGGAAGTACCACCCCTATTACTTTTAATAGGAGAAGCTAGGCTAGCTACCTAAGCCCAGGAAGTACGGAATTGAACGACGCCAGCTATAAGAATGGCGTTCCATGGGTGCTTAGCTCCGGGACCATTTCATGAAATTGTCAGTCTACTTACACAGCACAAATGGCCAAGAAAGTGTGTCGGCTATGCGGATTGGCGAATGTTTTCGAGGGGAAATGACGAGCAACGCTGTTTATCCAGAAGGTGCACGCACTTTTCACTCTTTTCGTACGAAACACGTGCACGAGCTGTCATCAAGCTCTTACTGTCAGTTCTTATTTTACAGGCCCTCTTGAAAACATTGAACAGTTGCGTCAGATAAAGACAAAATAATGAAGGATTACAGAATACATTTTATCTGTTTTCGAACTATTTGGCAAGAATAAAATGCACACTTTTCTATTGGTGGCCACAAACTTTTCCGCACTGTGAAACGCGGAAGCAGGGGCCGATTGCACAAAAGTCGGATCCTGAGATCCTGGATCTACGCCAAAGCGAGGATTGCCATATCCCATGCAGCGCGTTGCTGGCTTAATTGATTGCACAAAGCCAACAGCCGCTGGAGGAGGATAGGCTAATAAGTGAAGCCAGGTGCCGCATCCTACTGTGTGCGCGCACACGCCTACTTGAAATTGACCCTGAGATCGATCACAGAATCGACAATTCAGAGAGCAGCAGTCTTCAAAATAGTTTGCAAAATATCTCCGTGCACTTATGTGGGCTGTAGAGCGTTCTCAAGAAAATCTCTGCAGACGCGTGACGAGACCAAATCTAAAGTATCCACCGAACTCGTTCGGGGGATAAAATTAGTATTCTCCAAGGTAGCGATAACGTGAACATATATATGCAGGTCAATAGCGTCACATAACGCAACAGAGGGTATGCGCAAAATGAGCTGGCACGTCATTTTCCCCCCGACACCTCTTTGTCACATGTCCACATGATGGGCAGAAACCCCATTTTAAAAAAAAAACTCCACAAGACGTTTAAAATCTGTTTTCTGACCCTATTAAAACAACTTTGAATTATTGAAATATTTTCAGAGTGGCACAGAGATTTGTTCTTTTTTATGTACAACCTAAATCCAAAATAGCTGGGACAAAGTGTAAATTGTGAAAGAAATCAAAATGCAATGACTTTCAAATCACACCAGCCAGTATTTCATTCACAATAAAGCGGGATTTACATTTGAACGTACGGGCGTCTACGTGCAACTTACGTGCGAAATTTGGGAAAAATGACTGCGTGCTCGACGTGGCGAGTACGTGACACGTGCGTGTTTTTTGAAGTCACCCATAAGAAACCTACTTGAGTACTAGTCTTAAAGTAGCTCACATTAAATGTACTCAAGTACAAAAAGTATCTTGTGAGTAAAATATACCTAAGTATTCAAAGTGCAAGTACACCTAGAAAGCATTTTTCATAGTACGCATATAAAGAAACAAAACAACCACACATTGTTCTCTTCTTGTTCTCTTTAATCAACTTGCAGGTGAATGAAAGATGCAGTATTCAAAAAACAAATAGGCAGCTTGTGCTTTATACTTCATCTTCTTTGAGTTTACCCGCAGTTTACAAAACCACTAGAATTGACAATAATTAACAGTAGAATGACATATTAACAATACCATGTCGAACTGTTGCTTCAGAAAACTGATTTTTCATAACTACTAATTGGAATACCATTGGCTCACTGTAGCTGAGGTGGTTGCTAGAGAGGGCAACGATTTTTTTTTCTGTTGCAGGAGAGAAATTTTTTTTTTTGAACTGCTGGATAGATACTGTGGGCAAGAGTATTGAGCAGTTTGCACATCAGGCTTAGCTGAGGAGTTTAATTCAGGCAACTCCTGAAAAACAGGGATCGGAGTGAACTCGTCCATAACATTCCAAACGTGTTTGAGCTGCTTGCTTGTCAATATTCAATAATTGATGCTGGTGTCCCATCTTGTGACAGAATATTGTAACTGCGTGCATAAATTTGCAGCTCCATGTCTGCTGGCGGGCACATCTGCTCAAAGCGCTGTTATGATACCGTGCCGAGCACCGTTGTTCCTCTCGAGCACGCCAAATCCAGATAATCCTGAAAGATTTATTACATTAACATTTCAATTTGTGACGAGTAACAAACTGGCCACTGTCAAAGTAACAGAATACTTTTTTCTCTTTTAAATATAGTAGAGTAAAATTAAAAGTCCTGGTTAAAAAAAAAAAAAAACTCTGGTAAAGTACAAATCCTCAAAAAAAAAAAACTACTTATGTACTGTAACGAAGCACATGTACTTCGTCATTATACACCCCTGGTGTTGAATCGACTCCCCCAACGGGAATTCTCCTTTCGCTCCGCAATGTAAAGCCCCTCTCCTTTGATTGGCTGTGGGACGAAAGCCGGTCTCCTCTGATCGGCTGTGGAATTAGTCGATCTCAGATCAGCACCCGCCTTTGTTTCTATAGACTGAATGCGCAGATAGTTTCGCACCAAATGTCACAGTGCTGAGGGGCGCGATTTGCGACTTGTAGGAAACAGAATCTGTGGCTTGTAGGAAACAGAATCTGTGACTCGTGGGGAAGATTCGAGCAGTTGTAGTTATCGATTTGTATTTGTGTTTTAAAAGAACACAAATATTTTCTTGATAAATTATTTCACATACATTGAACTTCCATTGCACAAATTCACATTCAGATTTACACATATTCAAATTTTGTCCACAACTTCACATTGCTTAATACAGGTGCACAAATATGTTTTGCACATATACTGCAACAATAGGAGTAAAAATGTGAGCATGTCAGTTTTTTAATCTGTGACTTGTAAAATAGGATTTGTGCACCTGTAATTAAGAATTTGTGAATGTGTAAGTGTTGTGTTGTATCTGTGCAGAGAAAAAAAATCTACAAGTACACAACTCATAGAGTATGTGACCTCAAATTTACTGATACACATACAAATCGCTGTACACAACTACAAATCCCACTGTTACAGGCGCTCAAACCTTTTTCACCAATAATACCTTCATAGGTTGGTGCTGGAGCAAAAGCACATATTCAAAGGGAAATTTGGCTCGGGGGTTAACTGCAAGTCCAAGCGGGAATTGGGATGCGTGCGATAATATCAGCCTTCAGATCAATGCTGCATTCCCCGGTGTCGCCCCGGACGGCGAGAAGAGGTGGTATGGACTGCAACCGCAGATGCTTTGTGAATGACGCTTAGTAAAAATAATTAGGAGTCCTATATTTACGACTGACACGCCCATTTTTTTTAGGAGTTTCTCCTAAATCCGGCAGTTAGGACCTACTTTTAGCGCTAAGATTCTTTGTGAATACGGGCCCAGAAATTGGCCCCCTAGCTGTTGATCAGCACCCACTGCAGCAGGAGGAGGTCGTCTACACTCATGGCCAGCTCCATCTTGCCATCCAGCATATCGATGGGGAACTCAGTTAGCAGTTCATCAAGGTTGAGGGGTGCAGAGCTGAAGGTGTGAGGGATCGCTGTGCACTGGCGGTGAGACTTTAGCATCGTGCTGCTGCTGCAGCAGGAGGAGGTCGTCTACACTCATGGCCAGCTCCATCTTGCCATCCAGCATATCGATGGGGAACTCAGTTAGCAGTTCATCAAGGTTGAGGGGTGCAGAGCTGAAGGTGTGAGGGATCGCTGTGCACTGGCGGTGAGACTTTAGCATCGTGCTGCTGCTGCAGCAGGAGGAGGTCGTCTACACTCATGGCCAGCTCCATCTTGCCATCCAGCATATCGATGGGGAACTCAGTTAGCAGTTCATCAAGGTTGAGGGGTGCAGAGCTGAAGGTGTGAGGGATCGCTGTGCACTGGCGGTGAGACTTCAGCATCGTGCTGCTGCTGGAAGTACAGAGAGGCTCGTTACAACAGCCTCACCCACACAAGCATGTCTGCCTCAGGACCAAACTACTTTACATAATGACTGCAACTGCCCATTCAGCCCAATCACGCTCCCCATTTTCCATCCAGTCGTTTCATTGCTATGCCACTTTTACCTATGCACTACAATAAGGTCCAGAGGCATTTAGACCGGGAAATTTCAATGAAGGTGTTCAAAGCAGTTCAATACAAGACTCAAGAACATCAACCTGAAGTGGACAGTCAGCAGTGTAAATGAAGAGCATTTGCATCCACAAATATATACCCTGTTAAATCGTAACAGTGTCAAAACTTATGGAACTCAGTGCAAATAGCATATATCTCTATTTCGTATGGTTGTGAAAACCCCAAAGCTTTCATTTTCAAAACGTTAAGTGGTGAGCTATGTGGGCGACAACTCTATATAAACCAAAACAGGCAGACACAGGAGTGAGACATATTCAGATAAGTGCCTGCTAACACAGGTCAAGACCACTTTCAGCAGTGCCATACAGCATCCATCGTTTTGATTTTCACTCCAACCCACGCAAATCTCATTATACAGCATTCCAGAGCCTCTTAAGCTGGTATTTAGCAGAACAAAAGGTGATGATTTGAAGCATAAATAAACCATGTCAGGGCAGCGAGTCCCTAGGAACAGGAGAGATCAGCCCTAAGCCCTAATTTTAAGGGTACTGGGGAGTCTGGGCTGCTTTGTGGGAGACTTTACCTTTGCAAAGCAGCAGGAGGGTCTTTGGCAAGAATGTGCAGTGGCTCGGTGCTGGTGGAGCTCTGCTCTGTTGTACTGGTGCTTCTGTTAATGTTCTGTAGCATCATCTCCTGGAAGGTCTTCGCCCTCTCCAACCCAACCAGAGACTCCGTCTTCCCATTCACAGCACCATTCTGCAGCAGACGGACCAAAAGTCACATTTATTCAGCCCTGATCCTGGACATCTACCATACTTCAACTCCACAAGAAAACATCTCAGTCAAGCTAGAGCATGGCTGCGTATGCCTTCTCAAAGAGATCTACAGTCCTTTCAGTTTCCACCCTAACTTTAATTTGAGGTGCCTGATTTGACTAAATAGCTGCATGAGGAGAACTCCAGCAGATGAAGTCAGATTGTCCTGAACAGACTGAAGACCCACAGGACAGTAGATCTCCAAGCACAGGGTTTGGCAGGTTTAAATCAGGCTGACCTCAGGATTGAATATAGAAATAACACACAGCTGCTGCTCACCTCTGTAGTGCTGGGAGTAGCTGGCTTCTCTTTTCTGGCACCAGTATTACGGCCACTGCCTGCTCCTGTAAATATGCACAGTCCCTATGAACAATCAACTGCAGGAAAACCTGAGCAAAAACCTAACACATGGGAATCATGTCCGAGGGCCAGAAATGCAAAGTCCCACTATGCATTTTTTCCACATAATTTCACCAATTAGATCCACCTCCTGGTTATTTAACAAATAGTGGGGAGGACTTATGCAGTCTGTGCCTGGACTTAATGCCTCTGGCTACCACACCTAACTGAAGTACATCAAGGAGCAGTTCATGAGAAACTAACCCCGAGAGGGGAAAGGGCAGAGGACACACAGAGGATGAAGGCTCACCAGTGGCCATGTTCTTGTTGATGCGCAGTATCCTCCTCTTGAACGGAGCAGAGAGAGGAGCTGGCAACTCCTCAGCCTTCACCTCCTGCACCGTGGTCTGCATTCGAGCCGCCTTCTCAACCCGGATCTCGCCGGGGTGCCTGGCAGTCTTCTTGCACGGGACCTCCCACTCCAGAGGCCCCTCTTTCCTCCCCATGAGCTCCTCCTCCTCGTTGTCTCTGGACAGCTTCATCTTTCTCTCTAGCTGGAGCCTTGTCTCCACAAGGACGGCCCCAGGAGGTGTAGCGCTCGACTTCGTGGGGCTGGGGCCCTTAGTTCCGCACCAGTCGGCCTTGTGTAATTGGGCCTGTGCCAGGGACCTGGCCGCCTTCCCCTTTCGAATCTCATCCAGAGATTTGCTTCGGATCTCAACCTGCACCTCCTGCCGTGCTGGTGCTGAGAAATCCTCAGAGGGCTCAGTCTCGCATTCCCAAAGACATTCTTGCAACTAACCACAGCCATATTGCATCAGCCTTTATCGCCAAGACAAGACCCTTTGGGTCTAACAGACACTGTGTATTATTCCATTTAATGCATGTGCAGGTGAGACTACATCATCACCAACAAAAATGTAATGCACTATGCCGTTAATTTTAGACTGTATTACCCAGTGCCAGCACACACAAATGTATACCCAGCTGCATATTGACCAAATGCTAAGACTTTTCTAGAATGCACACATCCAATCAAGTGTCTAACTTGGGTGAGGGTATAGCGCAGGGGCTTTACAAAAGACCTTCCTTTCTCCTGATACTCGCTGAAGCCTTTGTTGCACTGCCTTGTGTAAGACATCCATCCAGAGCCCTGGTACGGCCAGGCAGCAGTCTTACCTAAATGAGGTTGCAAGTGTTTGCATGGCTCCTCAATTCACCACCATTTCATTCTTACTATGTCACAGAGGAACAGGGTTTCGGAGTCCCCAAACAACAAACACAGAAAGTTAAACACAAACACGCAAAACTGAAGAACAGAGGGCAAGCCCCTTCTTCACCCTCTGATGGAAACCGATGGTAAAATGACTTGCAGTTAGTTAGAGGTGATGACATACAACTCTTCGTGCTAATGCTGCTCATTTGCACTACTTTTTGTGAAGAATATTTCCATAGCAACATTTTACCTTTGTTATTTTTATAAAAGAAGTAAGATATTTAATTTATTGTAGGGCTGAACTATTAATCGCAATCGCTAATACATTTCAAAAGCTGCAATAACTGGTCAAGCGTGGTTACCACAGAGGAAATATATTAGAACTGGAGAGAGCGAGGAAGTACCACCCCTATTACTTTTAATAGGAGAAGCTAGGCTAGCTACCTAAGCCCAGGAAGTACGGAATTGAACGACGCCAGCTATAAGAATGGCGTTCCATGGGTGCTTAGCTCCGGGACCATTTCATGAAATTGTCAGTCTACTTACACAGCACAAATGGCCAAGAAAGTGTGTCGGCTATGCGGATTGGCGAATGTTTTCGAGGGGAAATGACGAGCAACGCTGTTTATCCAGAAGGTGCACGCACTTTTCACTCTTTTCGTACGAAACACGTGCACGAGCTGTCATCAAGCTCTTACTGTCAGTTCTTATTTTACAGGCCCTCTTGAAAACATTGAACAGTTGCGTCAGACAAAGACAAAATAATGAAGGATTACAGAATACATTTTATTTCGTTTTCGAACTATTTGGCAAGAATAAAATGCACACTTTTCTATTGGTGGCCACAAACTTTTCCGCACTGTGAAACGCGGAAGCAGGGGCCGATTGCACAAAAGTCGGATCCTGAGATCCTGGATCTACGCCAAAGCGAGGATTGCCATATCCCATGCAGCGCGTTGCTGGCTTAATTGATTGCACAAAGCCAACAGCCGCTGGAGGAGGATAGGCTAATAAGTGAAGCCAGGTGCCGCATCCTACTGTGTGCGCGCACACGCCTACTTGAAATTGACCCTGAGATCGATCACAGAATCGACAATTCAGAGAGCAGCAGTCTTCAAAATAGTTTGCAAAATATCTCCGTGCACTTATGTGGGCTGTAGAGCGTTCTCAAGAAAATCTCTGCAGACGCGTGACGAGACCAAATCTAAAGTATCCACCGAACTCGTTCGGGGGATAAAATTAGTATTCTCCAAGGTAGCGATAACGTGAACATATATATGCAGGTCAATAACGTCACATAACGCAACAGAGGGTATGCGCAAAATGAGCTGGCACGTCATTTTCCCCCCGACACCTCTTTGTCACATGTCCACATGATGGGCAGAAACCCCATTTAAAAAAAAAAACTCCACAAGACGTTTAAAATCTGTTTTCTGACCCTATTAAAACAACTTTGAATTATTGAAATATTTTCAGAGTGGCACAGAGATTTGTTCTTTTTTATGTACAACCTAAATCCAAAATAGCTGGGACAAAGTGTAAATTGTGAAAGAAATCAAAATGCAATGACTTTCAAATCACACCAGCCAGTATTTTATTCACAATAAAGCGGGATTTACATTTGAACGTACGGGCGTCTACGTGCAACTTACGTGCGAAATTTGGGAAAAATGACTGCGTGCTCGACGTGGCGAGTACGTGACACGTGCGTGTTTTTTGAAGTCACCCATAAGAAACCTACTTGAGTACTAGTCTTAAAGTAGCTCACATTAAATGTACTCAAGTACAAAAAGTATCTTGTGAGTAAAATATACCTAAGTATCCAAAGTGCAAGTACACCTAGAAAGCATTTTTCATAGTACGCATATAAAGAAACAAAACAACCACACATTGTTCTCTTCTTGTTCTCTTTAATCAACTTGCAGGTGAATGAAAGATGCAGTATTCAAAAAACAAATAGGCAGCTTGTGCTTTATACTTCATCTTCTTTGAGTTTACCCGCAGTTTACAAAACCACTAGAATTGACAATAATTAACAGTAGAATGACATATTAACAATACCATGTCGAACTGTTGCTTCAGAAAACTGATTTTTCATAACTACTAATTGGAATACCATTGGCTCACTGTAGCTGAGGTGGTTGCTAGAGAGGGCAACGATTTTTTTTTCTGTTGCAGGAGAGAATTTTTTTTTTTTGAACTGCTGGATAGATACTGTGGGCAAGAGTATTGAGCAGTTTGCACATCAGGCTTAGCTGAGGAGTTTAATTCAGGCAACTCCTGAAAAACAGGGATCGGAGTGAACTCGTCCATAACATTCCAAACGTGTTTGAGCTGCTTGCTTGTCAATATTCAATAATTGATGCTGGTGTCCCATCTTGTGACAGAATATTGTAACTGCGTGCATAAATTTGCAGCTCCATGTCTGCTGGCGGGCACATCTGCTCAAAGCGCTGTTATGATACCGTGCCGAGCACCGTTGTTCCTCTCGAGCACGCCAAATCCAGATAATCCTGAAAGATTTATTACATTAACATTTCAATTTGTGACGAGTAACAAACTGGCCACTGTCAAAGTAACGAAGTAAAAGAATACTTTTTTCTCTTTTAAATATAGTAGAGTAAAATTAAAAGTCCTGGTTAAAAAAAAAAAAAAACTCTGGTAAAGTACAAATCCTCAAAAAAAAAAAAGTACTTATGTACTGTAACGAAGCACATGTACTTCGTCATTATACACCCCTGGTGTTGAATCGACTCCCCCAACGGGAATTCTCCTTTCGCTCCGCAATGTAAAGCCCCTCTCCTTTGATTGGCTGTGGGACGAAAGCCGGTCTCCTCTGATCGGCTGTGGAATTAGTCGATCTCAGATCAGCACCCGCCTTTGTTTCTATAGACTGAATGCGCAGATAGTTTCGCACCAAATGTCACAGTGCTGAGGGGCGCGATTTGCGACTTGTAGGAAACAGAATCTGTGGCTTGTAGGAAACAGAATCTGTGACTCGTGGGGAAGATTCGAGCAGTTGTAGTTATCGATTTGTATTTGTGTTTTAAAAGAACACAAATATTTTCTTGATAAATTATTTCACATACATTGAACTTCCATTGCACAAATTCACATTCAGATTTACACATATTCAAATTTTGTCCACAACTTCACATTGCTTAATACAGGTGCACAAATATGTTTTGCACATATACTGCAACAATAGGAGTAAAAATGTGAGCATGTCAGTTTTTTAATCTGTGACTTGTAAAATAGGATTTGTGCACCTGTAATTAAGAATTTGTGAATGTGTAAGTGTTGTGTTGTATCTGTGCAGAGAAAAAAAATCTACAAGTACACAACTCATAGAGTATGTGACCTCAAATTTACTGATACACATACAAATCGCTGTACACAACTACAAATCCCACTGTTACAGGCGCTCAAACCTTTTTCACCAATAATACCTTCATAGGTTGGTGCTGGAGCAAAAGCACATATTCAAAGGGAAATTTGGCTCGGGGGTTAACTGCAAGTCCAAGCGGGAATTGGGATGCGTGCGATAATATCAGCCTTCAGATCAATGCTGCATTCCCCGGTGTCGCCCCGGACGGCGAGAAGAGGTGGTATGGACTGCAACCGCAGATGCTTTGTGAATGACGCTTAGTAAAAATAATTAGGAGTCCTATATTTACGACTGACACGCCCATTTTTTTTAGGAGTTTCTCCTAAATCCGGCAGTTAGGACCTACTTTTAGCGCTAAGATTCTTTGTGAATACGGGCCCAGAAATTGGCCCCCTAGCTGTTGATCAGCACCCACTGCAGCAGGAGGAGGTCGTCTACACTCATGGCCAGCTCCATCTTGCCATCCAGCATATCGATGGGGAACTCAGTTAGCAGTTCATCAAGGTTGAGGGGTGCAGAGCTGAAGGTGTGAGGGATCGCTGTGCACTGGCGGTGAGACTTTAGCATCGTGCTGCTGCTGCAGCAGGAGGAGGTCGTCTACACTCATGGCCAGCTCCATCTTGCCATCCAGCATATCGATGGGGAACTCAGTTAGCAGTTCATCAAGGTTGAGGGGTGCAGAGCTGAAGGTGTGAGGGATCGCTGTGCACTGGCGGTGAGACTTCAGCATCGTGCTGCTGCTGGAAGTACAGAGAGGCTCGTTACAACAGCCTCACCCACACAAGCATGTCTGCCTCAGGACCAAACTACTTTACATAATGACTGCAACTGCCCATTCAGCGCAATCACGCTCCCCATTTTCCATCCAGTCGTTTCATTGCTATGCCACTTTTACCTATGCACTACAATAAGGTCCAGAGGCATTTAGACCGGGAAATTTCAATGAAGGTGTTCAAAGCAGTTCAATACAAGACTCAAGAACATCAACCTGAAGTGGACAGTCAGCAGTGTAAATGAAGACCATTTGCATCCACAAATATATACCCTGTTAAATCGTAACAGTGTCAAAACTTATGGAACTCAGTGCAAATAGCATATATCTCTATTTCGTATGGTTGTGAAAACCCCAAAGCTTTCATTTTCAAAACGTTAAGTGGTGAGCTATGTGGGCGACAACTCTATATAAACCAAAACAGGCAGACACAGGAGTGAGACATATTCAGATAAGTGCCTGCTAACACAGGTCAAGACCACTTTCAGCAGTGCCATACAGCATCCATCGTTTTGATTTTCACTCCAACCCACGCAAATCTCATTATACAGCATTCCAGAGCCTCTTAAGCTGGTATTTAGCAGAACAAAAGGTGATGATTTGAAGCATAAATAAACCATGTCAGGGCAGCGAGTCCCTAGGAACAGGAGAGATCAGCCCTAAGCCCTAATTTTAAGGGTACTGGGGAGTCTGGGCTGCTTTGTGGGAGACTTTACCTTTGCAAAGCAGCAGGAGGGTCTTTGGCAAGAATGTGCAGTGGCTCGGTGCTGGTGGAGCTCTGCTCTGTTGTACTGGTGCTTCTGTTAATGTTCTGTAGCATCATCTCCTGGAAGGTCTTCGCCCTCTCCAACCCAACCAGAGACTCCGTCTTCCCATTCACAGCACCATTCTGCAGCAGACGGACCAAAAGTCACATTTATTCAGCCCTGATCCTGGACATCTACCATACTTCAACTCCACAAGAAAACATCTCAGTCAAGCTAGAGCATGGCTGCATATGCCTTCTCAAAGAGATCTACAGTCCTTTCAGTTTCCACCCTAACTTTAATTTGAGGTGCCTGATTTGACTAAATAGCTGCATGAGGAGAACTCCAGCAGATGAAGTCAGATTGTCCTGAACAGACTGAAGACCCACAGGACAGTAGATCTCCAAGCACAGGGTTTGGCAGGTTTAAATCAGGCTGACCTCAGGATTGAATATAGAAATAACACACAGCTGCTGCTCACCTCTGTAGTGCTGGGAGTAGCTGGCTTCTCTTTTCTGGCACCAGTATTACGGCCACTGCCTGCTCCTGTAAATATGCACAGTCCCTATGAACAATCAACTGCAGGAAAACCTGAGCAAAAACCTAACACATGGGAATCATGTCCGAGGGCCAGAAATGCAAAGTCCCACTATGCATTTTTTCCACATAATTTCACCAATTAGATCCACCTCCTGGTTATTTAACAAATAGTGGGGAGGACTTATGCAGTCTGTGCCTGGACTTAATGCCTCTGGCTACCACACCTAACTGAAGTACATCAAGGAGCAGTTCATGAGAAACTAACCCCGAGAGGGGAAAGGGCAGAGGACACACAGAGGATGAAGGCTCACCAGTGGCCATGTTCTTGTTGATGCGCAGTATCCTCCTCTTGAACGGAGCAGAGAGAGGAGCTGGCAACTCCTCAGCCTTCACCTCCTGCACCGTGGTCTGCATTCGAGCCGCCTTCTCAACCCGGATCTCGCCGGGGTGCCTGGCAGTCTTCTTGCACGGGACCTCCCACTCCAGAGGCCCCTCTTTCCTCCCCATGAGCTCCTCCTCCTCGTTGTCTCTGGACAGCTTCATCTTTCTCTCTAGCTGGAGCCTTGTCTCCACAAGGACGGCCCCAGGAGGTGTAGCGCTCGACTTCGTGGGGCTGGGGCCCTTAGTTCCGCACCAGTCGGCCTTGTGTAATTGGGCCTGTGCCAGGGACCTGGCCGCCTTCCCCTTTCGAATCTCATCCAGAGATTTGCTTCGGATCTCAACCTGCACCTCCTGCCGTGCTGGTGCTGAGAAATCCTCAGAGGGCTCAGTCTCGCATTCCCAAAGACATTCTTGCAACTAACCACAGCCATATTGCATCAGCCTTTATCGCCAAGACAAGACCCTTTGGGTCTAAAACAGACACTGTGTATTATTCCATTTAATGCATGTGCAGGTGAGACTACATCATCACCAACAAAAATGTAATGCACTATGCCGTTAATTTTAGACTGTATTACCCAGTGCCAGCACACACAAATGTATACCCAGCTGCATATTGACCAAATGCTAAGACTTTTCTAGAATGCACACATCCAATCAAGTGTCTAACTTGGGTGAGGGTAAAGCGCAGGGGCTTTACAAAAGACCTTCCTTTCTCCTGATACTCGCTGAAGCCTTTGTTGCACTGCCTTGTGTAAGACATCCATCCAGAGCCCTGGTGCGGCCAGGCAGCAGTCTTACCTAAATGAGGTTAGCAAGTGTTTGCATGGCTCCTCAATTCACCACCATTTCATTCTTACTACGTCACAGAGGAACAGGGTTTCGGAGTCCCCAAACAACAAACACAGAAAGTTAAACACAAACACGCAAAACTGAAGAACAGAGGGCAAGCCCCTTCTTCACCCTCTGATGGAAACCGATGGTAAAATGACTTGCAGTTAGTTAGAGGTGATGACATACAACTCTTCGTGCTAATGCTGCTCATTTGCACTACTTTTTGTGAAGAATATTTCCATAGCAACATTTTACCTTTGTTATTTTTATAAAAGAAGTAAGATATTTAATTTATTGTAGGGCTGAACTATTAATCGCAATCGCTAATACATTTCAAAAGCTGCAATAACTGGTCAAGCGTGGTTACCACAGAGGAAATATATTAGAACTGGAGAGAGCGAGGAAGTACCACCCCTATTACTTTTAATAGGAGAAGCTAGGCTAGCTACCTAAGCCCAGGAAGTACGGAATTGAACGACGCCAGCTATAAGAATGGCGTTCCATGGGTGCTTAGCTCCGGGACCATTTCATGAAATTGTCAGTCTACTTACACAGCACAAATGGCCAAGAAAGTGTGTCGGCTATGCGGATTGGCGAATGTTTTCGAGGGGAAATGACGAGCAACGCTGTTTATCCAGAAGGTGCACGCACTTTTCACTCTTTTCGTACGAAACACGTGCACGAGCTGTCATCAAGCTCTTACTGTCAGTTCTTATTTTACAGGCCCTCTTGAAAACATTGAACAGTTGCGTCAGACAAAGACAAAATAATGAAGGATTACAGAATACATTTTATCTGTTTTCGAACTATTTGGCAAGAATAAAATGCACACTTTTCTATTGGTGGCCACAAACTTTTCCGCACTGTGAAACGCGGAAGCAGGGGCCGATTGCACAAAAGTCGGATCCTGAGATCCTGGATCTACGCCAAAGCGAGGATTGCCATATCCCATGCAGCGCGTTGCTGGCTTAATTGATTGCACAAAGCCAACAGCCGCTGGAGGAGGATAGGCTAATAAGTGAAGCCAGGTGCCGCATCCTACTGTGTGCGCGCACACGCCTACTTGAAATTGACCCTGAGATCGATCACAGAATCGACAATTCAGAGAGCAGCAGTCTTCAAAATAGTTTGCAAAATATCTCCGTGCACTTATGTGGGCTGTAGAGCGTTCTCAAGAAAATCTCTGCAGACGCGTGACGAGACCAAATCTAAAGTATCCACCGAACTCGTTCGGGGGATAAAATTAGTATTCTCCAAGGTAGCGATAACGTGAACATATATATGCAGGTCAATAACGTCACATAACGCAACAGAGGGTATGCGCAAAATGAGCTGGCACGTCATTTTCCCCCCGACACCTCTTTGTCACATGTCCACATGATGGGCAGAAACCCCATTTTAAAAAAAAACTCCACAAGACGTTTAACATCTGTTTTCTGACCCTATTAAAACAACTTTGAATTATTGAAATATTTTCAGAGTGGCACAGAGATTTGTTCTTTTTTATGTACAACCTAAATCCAAAATAGCTGGGACAAAGTGTAAATTGTGAAAGAAATCAAAATGCAATGACTTTCAAATCACACCAGCCAGTATTTCATTCACAATAAAGCGGGATTTACATTTGAACGTACGGGCGTCTACGTGCAACTTACGTGCGAAATTTGGGAAAAATGACTGCGTGCTCGACGTGGCGAGTACGTGACACGTGCGTGTTTTTTGAAGTCACCCATAAGAAACCTACTTGAGTACTAGTCTTAAAGTAGCTCACATTAAATGTACTCAAGTACAAAAAGTATCTTGTGAGTAAAATATACCTAAGTATTCAAAGTGCAAGTACACCTAGAAAGCATTTTTCATAGTACGCATATAAAGAAACAAAACAACCACACATTGTTCTCTTCTTGTTCTCTTTAATCAACTTGCAGGTGAATGAAAGATGCAGTCTTCAAAAAACAAATAGGCAGCTTGTGCTTTATACTTCATCTTCTTTGAGTTTACCCGCAGTTTACAAAACCACTAGAATTGACAATAATTAACAGTAGAATGACATATTAACAATACCATGTCGAACTGTTGCTTCAGAAAACTGATTTTTCATAACTACTAATTGGAATACCATTGGCTCACTGTAGCTGAGGTGGTTGCTAGAGAGGGCAACGATTTTTTTTTCTGTTGCAGGAGAGAATTTTTTTTTTTTGAACTGCTGGATAGATACTGTGGGCAAGAGTATTGAGCAGTTTGCACATCAGGCTTAGCTGAGGAGTTTAATTCAGGCAACTCCTGAAAAACAGGGATCGGAGTGAACTCGTCCATAACATTCCAAACGTGTTTGAGCTGCTTGCTTGTCAATATTCAATAATTGATGCTGGTGTCCCATCTTGTGACAGAATATTGTAACTGCGTGCATAAATTTGCAGCTCCATGTCTGCTGGCGGGCACATCTGCTCAAAGCGCTGTTATGATACCGTGCCGAGCACCGTTGTTCCTCTCGAGCACGCCAAATCCAGATAATCCTGAAAGATTTATTACATTAACATTTCAATTTGTGACGAGTAACAAACTGGCCACTGTCAAAGTAACGAAGTAAAAGAATACTTTTTTCTCTTTTAAATATAGTAGAGTAAAATTAAAAGTCCTGGTTAAAAAAAAAAAAAAACTCTGGTAAAGTACAAATCCTCAAAAAAAAAAAACTACTTATGTACTGTAACGAAGCACATGTACTTCGTCATTATACACCCCTGGTGTTGAATCGACTCCCCCAACGGGAATTCTCCTTTCGCTCCGCAATGTAAAGCCCCTCTCCTTTGATTGGCTGTGGGACGAAAGCCGGTCTCCTCTGATCGGCTGTGGAATTAGTCGATCTCAGATCAGCACCCGCCTTTGTTTCTATAGACTGAATGCGCAGATAGTTTCGCACCAAATGTCACAGTGCTGAGGGGCGCGATTTGCGACTTGTAGGAAACAGAATCTGTGGCTTGTAGGAAACAGAATCTGTGACTCGTGGGGAAGATTCGAGCAGTTGTAGTTATCGATTTGTATTTGTGTTTTAAAAGAACACAAATATTTTCTTGATAAATTATTTCACATACATTGAACTTCCATTGCACAAATTCACATTCAGATTTACACATATTCAAATTTTGTCCACAACTTCACATTGCTTAATACAGGTGCACAAATATGTTTTGCACATATACTGCAACAATAGGAGTAAAAATGTGAGCATGTCAGTTTTTTAATCTGTGACTTGTAAAATAGGATTTGTGCACCTGTAATTAAGAATTTGTGAATGTGTAAGTGTTGTGTTGTATCTGTGCAGAGAAAAAAAATCTACAAGTACACAACTCATAGAGTATGTGACCTCAAATTTACTGATACACATACAAATCGCTGTACACAACTACAAATCCCACTGTTACAGGCGCTCAAACCTTTTTCACCAATAATACCTTCATAGGTTGGTGCTGGAGCAAAAGCACATATTCAAAGGGAAATTTGGCTCGGGGGTTAACTGCAAGTCCAAGCGGGAATTGGGATGCGTGCGATAATATCAGCCTTCAGATCAATGCTGCATTCCCCGGTGTCGCCCCGGACGGCGAGAAGAGGTGGTATGGACTGCAACCGCAGATGCTTTGTGAATGACGCTTAGTAAAAATAATTAGGAGTCCTATATTTACGACTGACACGCCCATTTTTTTTAGGAGTTTCTCCTAAATCCGGCAGTTAGGACCTACTTTTAGCGCTAAGATTCTTTGTGAATACGGGCCCAGAAATTGGCCCCCTAGCTGTTGATCAGCACCCACTGCAGCAGGAGGAGGTCGTCTACACTCATGGCCAGCTCCATCTTGCCATCCAGCATATCGATGGGGAACTCAGTTAGCAGTTCATCAAGGTTGAGGGGTGCAGAGCTGAAGGTGTGAGGGATCGCTGTGCACTGGCGGTGAGACTTTAGCATCGTGCTGCTGCTGCAGCAGGAGGAGGTCGTCTACACTCATGGCCAGCTCCATCTTGCCATCCAGCATATCGATGGGGAACTCAGTTAGCAGTTCATCAAGGTTGAGGGGTGCAGAGCTGAAGGTGTGAGGGATCGCTGTGCACTGGCGGTGAGACTTCAGCATCGTGCTGCTGCTGGAAGTACAGAGAGGCTCGTTACAACAGCCTCACCCACACAAGCATGTCTGCCTCAGGACCAAACTACTTTACATAATGACTGCAACTGCCCATTCAGCCCAATCACGCCCCCCATTTTCCATCCAGTCGTTTCATTGCTATGCCACTTTTACCTATGCACTACAATAAGGTCCAGAGGCATTTAGACCGGGAAATTTCAATGAAGGTGTTCAAAGCAGTTCAATACAAGACTCAAGAACATCAACCTGAAGTGGACAGTCAGCAGTGTAAATGAAGACCATTTGCATCCACAAATATATACCCTGTTAAATCGTAACAGTGTCAAAACTTATGGAACTCAGTGCAAATAGCATATATCTCTATTTCGTATGGTTGTGAAAACCCCAAAGCTTTCATTTTCAAAACGTTAAGTGGTGAGCTATGTGGGCGACAACTCTATATAAACCAAAACAGGCAGACACAGGAGTGAGACATATTCAGATAAGTGCCTGCTAACACAGGTCAAGACCACTTTCAGCAGTGCCATACAGCATCCATCGTTTTGATTTTCACTCCAACCCACGCAAATCTCATTATACAGCATTCCAGAGCCTCTTAAGCTGGTATTTAGCAGAACAAAAGGTGATGATTTGAAGCATAAATAAACCATGTCAGGGCAGCGAGTCCCTAGGAACAGGAGAGATCAGCCCTAAGCCCTAATTTTAAGGGTACTGGGGAGTCTGGGCTGCTTTGTGGGAGACTTTACCTTTGCAAAGCAGCAGGAGGGTCTTTGGCAAGAATGTGCAGTGGCTCGGTGCTGGTGGAGCTCTGCTCTGTTGTACTGGTGCTTCTGTTAATGTTCTGTAGCATCATCTCCTGGAAGGTCTTCGCCCTCTCCAACCCAACCAGAGACTCCGTCTTCCCATTCACAGCACCATTCTGCAGCAGACGGACCAAAAGTCACATTTATTCAGCCCTGATCCTGGACATCTACCATACTTCAACTCCACAAGAAAACATCTCAGTCAAGCTAGAGCATGGCTGCGTATGCCTTCTCAAAGAGATCTACAGTCCTTTCAGTTTCCACCCTAACTTTAATTTGAGGTGCCTGATTTGACTAAATAGCTGCATGAGGAGAACTCCAGCAGATGAAGTCAGATTGTCCTGAACAGACTGAAGACCCACAGGACAGTAGATCTCCAAGCACAGGGTTTGGCAGGTTTAAATCAGGCTGACCTCAGGATTGAATATAGAAATAACACACAGCTGCTGCTCACCTCTGTAGTGCTGGGAGTAGCTGGCTTCTCTTTTCTGGCACCAGTATTACGGCCACTGCCTGCTCCTGTAAATATGCACAGTCCCTATGAACAATCAACTGCAGGAAAACCTGAGCAAAAACCTAACACATGGGAATCATGTCCGAGGGCCAGAAATGCAAAGTCCCACTATGCATTTTTTCCACATAATTTCACCAATTAGATCCACCTCCTGGTTATTTAACAAATAGTGGGGAGGACTTATGCAGTCTGTGCCTGGACTTAATGCCTCTGGCTACCACACCTAACTGAAGTACATCAAGGAGCAGTTCATGAGAAACTAACCCCGAGAGGGGAAAGGGCAGAGGACACACAGAGGATGAAGGCTCACCAGTGGCCATGTTCTTGTTGATGCGCAGTATCCTCCTCTTGAACGGAGCAGAGAGAGGAGCTGGCAACTCCTCAGCCTTCACCTCCTGCACCGTGGTCTGCATTCGAGCCGCCTTCTCAACCCGGATCTCGCCGGGGTGCCTGGCAGTCTTCTTGCACGGGACCTCCCACTCCAGAGGCCCCTCTTTCCTCCCCATGAGCTCCTCCTCCTCGTTGTCTCTGGACAGCTTCATCTTTCTCTCTAGCTGGAGCCTTGTCTCCACAAGGACGGCCCCAGGAGGTGTAGCGCTCGACTTCGTGGGGCTGGGGCCCTTAGTTCCGCACCAGTCGGCCTTGTGTAATTGGGCCTGTGCCAGGGACCTGGCCGCCTTCCCCTTTCGAATCTCATCCAGAGATTTGCTTCGGATCTCAACCTGCACCTCCTGCCGTGCTGGTGCTGAGAAATCCTCAGAGGGCTCAGTCTCGCATTCCCAAAGACATTCTTGCAACTAACCACAGCCATATTGCATCAGCCTTTATCGCCAAGACAAGACCCTTTGGGTCTAACAGACACTGTGTATTATTCCATTTAATGCATGTGCAGGTGAGACTACATCATCACCAACAAAAATGTAATGCACTATGCCGTTAATTTTAGACTGTATTACCCAGTGCCAGCACACACAAATGTATACCCAGCTGCATATTGACCAAATGCTAAGACTTTTCTAGAATGCACACATCCAATCAAGTGTCTAACTTGGGTGAGGGTAAAGCGCAGGGGCTTTACAAAAGACCTTCCTTTCTCCTGATACTCGCTGAAGCCTTTGTTGCACTGCCTTGTGTAAGACATCCATCCAGAGCCCTGGTACGGCCAGGCAGCAGTCTTACCTAAATGAGGTTAGCAAGTGTTTGCATGGCTCCTCAATTCACCACCATTTCATTCTTACTATGTCACAGAGGAACAGGGTTTCGGAGTCCCCAAACAACAAACACAGAAAGTTAAACACAAACACGCAAAACTGAAGAACAGAGGGCAAGCCCCTTCTTCACCCTCTGATGGAAACCGATGGTAAAATGACTTGCAGTTAGTTAGAGGTGATGACATACAACTCTTCGTGCTAATGCTGCTCATTTGCACTACTTTTTGTGAAGAATATTTCCATAGCAACATTTTACCTTTGTTATTTTTATAAAAGAAGTAAGATATTTAATTTATTGTAGGGCTGAACTATTAATCGCAATCGCTAATACATTTCAAAAGCTGCAATAACTGGTCAAGCGTGGTTACCACAGAGGAAATATATTAGAACTGGAGAGAGCGAGGAAGTACCACCCCTATTACTTTTAATAGGAGAAGCTAGGCTAGCTACCTAAGCCCAGGAAGTACGGAATTGAACGACGCCAGCTATAAGAATGGCGTTCCATGGGTGCTTAGCTCCGGGACCATTTCATGAAATTGTCAGTCTACTTACACAGCACAAATGGCCAAGAAAGTGTGTCGGCTATGCGGATTGGCGAATGTTTTCGAGGGGAAATGACGAGCAACGCTGTTTATCCAGAAGGTGCACGCACTTTTCACTCTTTTCGTACGAAACACGTGCACGAGCTGTCATCAAGCTCTTACTGTCAGTTCTTATTTTACAGGCCCTCTTGAAAACATTGAACAGTTGCGTCAGACAAAGACAAAATAATGAAGGATTACAGAATACATTTTATCTGTTTTCGAACTATTTGGCAAGAATAAAATGCACACTTTTCTATTGGTGGCCACAAACTTTTCCGCACTGTGAAACGCGGAAGCAGGGGCCGATTGCACAAAAGTCGGATCCTGAGATCCTGGATCTACGCCAAAGCGAGGATTGCCATATCCCATGCAGCGCGTTGCTGGCTTAATTGATTGCACAAAGCCAACAGCCGCTGGAGGAGGATAGGCTAATAAGTGAAGCCAGGTGCCGCATCCTACTGTGTGCGCGCACACGCCTACTTGAAATTGACCCTGAGATCGATCACAGAATCGACAATTCAGAGAGCAGCAGTCTTCAAAATAGTTTGCAAAATATCTCCGTGCACTTATGTGGGCTGTAGAGCGTTCTCAAGAAAATCTCTGCAGACGCGTGACGAGACCAAATCTAAAGTATCCACCGAACTCGTTCGGGGGATAAAATTAGTATTCTCCAAGGTAGCGATAACGTGAACATATATATGCAGGTCAATAACGTCACATAACGCAACAGAGGGTATGCGCAAAATGAGCTGGCACGTCATTTTCCCCCCGACACCTCTTTGTCACATGTCCACATGATGGGCAGAAACCCCATTTTAAAAAAAAAACTCCACAAGACGTTTAAAATCTGTTTTCTGACCCTATTAAAACAACTTTGAATTATTGAAATATTTTCAGAGTGGCACAGAGATTTGTTCTTTTTTATGTACAACCTAAATCCAAAATAGCTGGGACAAAGTGTAAATTGTGAAAGAAATCAAAATGCAATGACTTTCAAATCACACCAGCCAGTATTTCATTCACAATAAAGCGGGATTTACATTTGAACGTACGGGCGTCTACGTGCAACTTACGTGCGAAATTTGGGAAAAATGACTGCGTGCTCGACGTGGCGAGTACGTGACACGTGCGTGTTTTTTGAAGTCACCCATAAGAAACCTACTTGAGTACTAGTCTTAAAGTAGCTCACATTAAATGTACTCAAGTACAAAAAGTATCTTGTGAGTAAAATATACCTAAGTATTCAAAGTGCAAGTACACCTAGAAAGCATTTTTCATAGTACGCATATAAAGAAACAAAACAACCACACATTGTTCTCTTCTTGTTCTCTTTAATCAACTTGCAGGTGAATGAAAGATGCAGTATTCAAAAAACAAATAGGCAGCTTGTGCTTTATACTTCATCTTCTTTGAGTTTACCCGCAGTTTACAAAACCACTAGAATTGACAATAATTAACAGTAGAATGACATATTAACAATACCATGTCGAACTGTTGCTTTAGAAAACTGATTTTTCATAACTACTAATTGGAATACCATTGGCTCACTGTAGCTGAGGTGGTTGCTAGAGAGGGCAACGATTTTTTTTTCTGTTGCAGGAGAGAATTTTTTTTTTTTGAACTGCTGGATAGATACTGTGGGCAAGAGTATTGAGCAGTTTGCACATCAGGCTTAGCTGAGGAGTTTAATTCAGGCAACTCCTGAAAAACAGGGATCGGAGTGAACTCGTCCATAACATTCCAAACGTGTTTGAGCTGCTTGCTTGTCAATATTCAATAATTGATGCTGGTGTCCCATCTTGTGACAGAATATTGTAACTGCGTGCATAAATTTGCAGCTCCATGTCTGCTGGCGGGCACATCTGCTCAAAGCGCTGTTATGATACCGTGCCGAGCACCGTTGTTCCTCTCGAGCACGCCAAATCCAGATAATCCTGAAAGATTTATTACATTAACATTTCAATTTGTGACGAGTAACAAACTGGCCACTGTCAAAGTAACAGAATACTTTTTTCTCTTTTAAATATAGTAGAGTAAAATTAAAAGTCCTGGTTAAAAAAAAAAAAAAACTCTGGTAAAGTACAAATCCTCAAAAAAAAAAAACTACTTATGTACTGTAACGAAGCACATGTACTTCGTCATTATACACCCCTGGTGTTGAATCGACTCCCCCAACGGGAATTCTCCTTTCGCTCCGCAATGTAAAGCCCCTCTCCTTTGATTGGCTGTGGGACGAAAGCCGGTCTCCTCTGATCGGCTGTGGAATTAGTCGATCTCAGATCAGCACCCGCCTTTGTTTCTATAGACTGAATGCGCAGATAGTTTCGCACCAAATGTCACAGTGCTGAGGGGCGCGATTTGCGACTTGTAGGAAACAGAATCTGTGGCTTGTAGGAAACAGAATCTGTGACTCGTGGGGAAGATTCGAGCAGTTGTAGTTATCGATTTGTATTTGTGTTTTAAAAGAACACAAATATTTTCTTGATAAATTATTTCACATACATTGAACTTCCATTGCACAAATTCACATTCAGATTTACACATATTCAAATTTTGTCCACAACTTCACATTGCTTAATACAGGTGCACAAATATGTTTTGCACATATACTGCAACAATAGGAGTAAAAATGTGAGCATGTCAGTTTTTTAATCTGTGACTTGTAAAATAGGATTTGTGCACCTGTAATTAAGAATTTGTGAATGTGTAAGTGTTGTGTTGTATCTGTGCAGAGAAAAAAAATCTACAAGTACACAACTCATAGAGTATGTGACCTCAAATTTACTGATACACATACAAATCGCTGTACACAACTACAAATCCCACTGTTACAGGCGCTCAAACCTTTTTCACCAATAATACCTTCATAGGTTGGTGCTGGAGCAAAAGCACATATTCAAAGGGAAATTTGGCTCGGGGGTTAACTGCAAGTCCAAGCGGGAATTGGGATGCGTGCGATAATATCAGCCTTCAGATCAATGCTGCATTCCCCGGTGTCGCCCCGGACGGCGAGAAGAGGTGGTATGGACTGCAACCGCAGATGCTTTGTGAATGATGCTTAGTAAAAATAATTAGGAGTCCTATATTTACGACTGACACGCCCATTTTTTTTAGGAGTTTCTCCTAAATCCGGCAGTTAGGACCTACTTTTAGCGCTAAGATTCTTTGTGAATACGGGCCCAGAAATTGGCCCCCTAGCTGTTGATCAGCACCCACTGCAGCAGGAGGAGGTCGTCTACACTCATGGCCAGCTCCATCTTGCCATCCAGCATATCGATGGGGAACTCAGTTAGCAGTTCATCAAGGTTGAGGGGTGCAGAGCTGAAGGTGTGAGGGATCGCTGTGCACTGGCGGTGAGACTTTAGCATCGTGCTGCTGCTGCAGCAGGAGGAGGTCGTCTACACTCATGGCCAGCTCCATCTTGCCATCCAGCATATCGATGGGGAACTCAGTTAGCAGTTCATCAAGGTTGAGGGGTGCAGAGCTGAAGGTGTGAGGGATCGCTGTGCACTGGCGGTGAGACTTCAGCATCGTGCTGCTGCTGGAAGTACAGAGAGGCTCGTTACAACAGCCTCACCCACACAAGCATGTCTGCCTCAGGACCAAACTACTTTACATAATGACTGCAACTGCCCATTCAGCCCAATCACGCCCCCCATTTTCCATCCAGTCGTTTCATTGCTATGCCACTTTTACCTATGCACTACAATAAGGTCCAGAGGCATTTAGACCGGGAAATTTCAATGAAGGTGTTCAAAGCAGTTCAATACAAGACTCAAGAACATCAACCTGAAGTGGACAGTCAGCAGTGTAAATGAAGACCATTTGCATCCACAAATATATACCCTGTTAAATCGTAACAGTGTCAAAACTTATGGAACTCAGTGCAAATAGCATATATCTCTATTTCGTATGGTTGTGAAAACCCCAAAGCTTTCATTTTCAAAACGTTAAGTGGTGAGCTATGTGGGCGACAACTCTATATAAACCAAAACAGGCAGACACAGGAGTGAGACATATTCAGATAAGTGCCTGCTAACACAGGTCAAGACCACTTTCAGCAGTGCCATACAGCATCCATCGTTTTGATTTTCACTCCAACCCACGCAAATCTCATTATACAGCATTCCAGAGCCTCTTAAGCTGGTATTTAGCAGAACAAAAGGTGATGATTTGAAGCATAAATAAACCATGTCAGGGCAGCGAGTCCCTAGGAACAGGAGAGATCAGCCCTAAGCCCTAATTTTAAGGGTACTGGGGAGTCTGGGCTGCTTTGTGGGAGACTTTACCTTTGCAAAGCAGCAGGAGGGTCTTTGGCAAGAATGTGCAGTGGCTCGGTGCTGGTGGAGCTCTGCTCTGTTGTACTGGTGCTTCTGTTAATGTTCTGTAGCATCATCTCCTGGAAGGTCTTCGCCCTCTCCAACCCAACCAGAGACTCCGTCTTCCCATTCACAGCACCATTCTGCAGCAGACGGACCAAAAGTCACATTTATTCAGCCCTGATCCTGGACATCTACCATACTTCAACTCCACAAGAAAACATCTCAGTCAAGCTAGAGCATGGCTGCGTATGCCTTCTCAAAGAGATCTACAGTCCTTTCAGTTTCCACCCTAACTTTAATTTGAGGTGCCTGATTTGACTAAATAGCTGCATGAGGAGAACTCCAGCAGATGAAGTCAGATTGTCCTGAACAGACTGAAGACCCACAGGACAGTAGATCTCCAAGCACAGGGTTTGGCAGGTTTAAATCAGGCTGACCTCAGGATTGAATATAGAAATAACACACAGCTGCTGCTCACCTCTGTAGTGCTGGGAGTAGCTGGCTTCTCTTTTCTGGCACCAGTATTACGGCCACTGCCTGCTCCTGTAAATATGCACAGTCCCTATGAACAATCAACTGCAGGAAAACCTGAGCAAAAACCTAACACATGGGAATCATGTCCGAGGGCCAGAAATGCAAAGTCCCACTATGCATTTTTTCCACATAATTTCACCAATTAGATCCACCTCCTGGTTATTTAACAAATAGTGGGGAGGACTTATGCAGTCTGTGCCTGGACTTAATGCCTCTGGCTACCACACCTAACTGAAGTACATCAAGGAGCAGTTCATGAGAAACTAACCCCGAGAGGGGAAAGGGCAGAGGACACACAGAGGATGAAGGCTCACCAGTGGCCATGTTCTTGTTGATGCGCAGTATCCTCCTCTTGAACGGAGCAGAGAGAGGAGCTGGCAACTCCTCAGCCTTCACCTCCTGCACCGTGGTCTGCATTCGAGCCGCCTTCTCAACCCGGATCTCGCCGGGGTGCCTGGCAGTCTTCTTGCACGGGACCTCCCACTCCAGAGGCCCCTCTTTCCTCCCCATGAGCTCCTCCTCCTCGTTGTCTCTGGACAGCTTCATCTTTCTCTCTAGCTGGAGCCTTGTCTCCACAAGGACGGCCCCAGGAGGTGTAGCGCTCGACTTCGTGGGGCTGGGGCCCTTAGTTCCGCACCAGTCGGCCTTGTGTAATTGGGCCTGTGCCAGGGACCTGGCCGCCTTCCCCTTTCGAATCTCATCCAGAGATTTGCTTCGGATCTCAACCTGCACCTCCTGCCGTGCTGGTGCTGAGAAATCCTCAGAGGGCTCAGTCTCGCATTCCCAAAGACATTCTTGCAACTAACCACAGCCATATTGCATCAGCCTTTATCGCCAAGACAAGACCCTTTGGGTCTAACAGACACTGTGTATTATTCCATTTAATGCATGTGCAGGTGAGACTACATCATCACCAACAAAAATGTAATGCACTATGCCGTTAATTTTAGACTGTATTACCCAGTGCCAGCACACACAAATGTATACCCAGCTGCATATTGACCAAATGCTAAGACTTTTCTAGAATGCACACATCCAATCAAGTGTCTAACTTGGGTGAGGGTAAAGCGCAGGGGCTTTACAAAAGACCTTCCTTTCTCCTGATACTCGCTGAAGCCTTTGTTGCACTGCCTTGTGTAAGACATCCATCCAGAGCCCTGGTACGGCCAGGCAGCAGTCTTACCTAAATGAGGTTAGCAAGTGTTTGCATGGCTCCTCAATTCACCACCATTTCATTCTTACTATGTCACAGAGGAACAGGGTTTCGGAGTCCCCAAACAACAAACACAGAAAGTTAAACACAAACACGCAAAACTGAAGAACAGAGGGCAAGCCCCTTCTTCACCCTCTGATGGAAACCGATGGTAAAATGACTTGCAGTTAGTTAGAGGTGATGACATACAACTCTTCGTGCTAATGCTGCTCATTTGCACTACTTTTTGTGAAGAATATTTCCATAGCAACATTTTACCTTTGTTATTTTTATAAAAGAAGTAAGATATTTAATTTATTGTAGGGCTGAACTATTAATCGCAATCGCTAATACATTTCAAAAGCTGCAATAACTGGTCAAGCGTGGTTACCACAGAGGAAATATATTAGAACTGGAGAGAGCGAGGAAGTACCACCCCTATTACTTTTAATAGGAGAAGCTAGGCTAGCTACCTAAGCCCAGGAAGTACGGAATTGAACGACGCCAGCTATAAGAATGGCGTTCCATGGGTGCTTAGCTCCGGGACCATTTCATGAAATTGTCAGTCTACTTACACAGCACAAATGGCCAAGAAAGTGTGTCGGCTATGCGGATTGGCGAATGTTTTCGAGGGGAAATGACGAGCAACGCTGTTTATCCAGAAGGTGCACGCACTTTTCACTCTTTTCGTACGAAACACGTGCACGAGCTGTCATCAAGCTCTTACTGTCAGTTCTTATTTTACAGGCCCTCTTGAAAACATTGAACAGTTGCGTCAGACAAAGACAAAATAATGAAGGATTACAGAATACATTTTATCTGTTTTCGAACTATTTGGCAAGAATAAAATGCACACTTTTCTATTGGTGGCCACAAACTTTTCCGCACTGTGAAACGCGGAAGCAGGGGCCGATTGCACCAAAGTCGGATCCTGAGATCCTGGATCTACGCCAAAGCGAGGATTGCCATATCCCATGCAGCGCGTTGCTGGCTTAATTGATTGCACAAAGCCAACAGCCGCTGGAGGAGGATAGGCTAATAAGTGAAGCCAGGTGCCGCATCCTACTGTGTGCGCGCACACGCCTACTTGAAATTGACCCTGAGATCGATCACAGAATCGACAATTCAGAGAGCAGCAGTCTTCAAAATAGTTTGCAAAATATCTCCGTGCACTTATGTGGGCTGTAGAGCGTTCTCAAGAAAATCTCTGCAGACGCGTGACGAGACCAAATCTAAAGTATCCACCGAACTCGTTCGGGGGATAAAATTAGTATTCTCCAAGGTAGCGATAACGTGAACATATATATGCAGGTCAATAACGTCACATAACGCAACAGAGGGTATGCGCAAAATGAGCTGGCACGTCATTTTCCCCCCGACACCTCTTTGTCACATGTCCACATGATGGGCAGAAACCCCATTTTAAAAAAAAAACTCCACAAGACGTTTAAAATCTGTTTTCTGACCCTATTAAAACAACTTTGAATTATTGAAATATTTTCAGAGTGGCACAGAGATTTGTTCTTTTTTATGTACAACCTAAATCCAAAATAGCTGGGACAAAGTGTAAATTGTGAAAGAAATCAAAATGCAATGACTTTCAAATCACACCAGCCAGTATTTCATTCACAATAAAGCGGGATTTACATTTGAACGTACGGGCGTCTACGTGCAACTTACGTGCGAAATTTGGGAAAAATGACTGCGTGCTCGACGTGGCGAGTACGTGACACGTGCGTGTTTTTTGAAGTCACCCATAAGAAACCTACTTGAGTACTAGTCTTAAAGTAGCTCACATTAAATGTACTCAAGTACAAAAAGTATCTTGTGAGTAAAATATACCTAAGTATTCAAAGTGCAAGTACACCTAGAAAGCATTTTTCATAGTACGCATATAAAGAAACAAAACAACCACACATTGTTCTCTTCTTGTTCTCTTTAATCAACTTGCAGGTGAATGAAAGATGCAGTATTCAAAAAACAAATAGGCAGCTTGTGCTTTATACTTCATCTTCTTTGAGTTTACCCGCAGTTTACAAAACCACTAGAATTGACAATAATTAACAGTAGAATGACATATTAACAATACCATGTCGAACTGTTGCTTCAGAAAACTGATTTTTCATAACTACTAATTGGAATACCATTGGCTCACTGTAGCTGAGGTGGTTGCTAGAGAGGGCAACGATTTTTTTTTCTGTTGCAGGAGAGAATTTTTTTTTTTTGAACTGCTGGATAGATACTGTGGGCAAGAGTATTGAGCAGTTTGCACATCAGGCTTAGCTGAGGAGTTTAATTCAGGCAACTCCTGAAAAACAGGGATCGGAGTGAACTCGTCCATAACATTCCAAACGTGTTTGAGCTGCTTGCTTGTCAATATTCAATAATTGATGCTGGTGTCCCATCTTGTGACAGAATATTGTAACTGCGTGCATAAATTTGCAGCTCCATGTCTGCTGGCGGGCACATCTGCTCAAAGCGCTGTTATGATACCGTGCCGAGCACCGTTGTTCCTCTCGAGCACGCCAAATCCAGATAATCCTGAAAGATTTATTACATTAACATTTCAATTTGTGACGAGTAACAAACTGGCCACTGTCAAAGTAACAGAATACTTTTTTCTCTTTTAAATATAGTAGAGTAAAATTAAAAGTCCTGGTTAAAAAAAAAAAAAAACTCTGGTAAAGTACAAATCCTCAAAAAAAAAAAACTACTTATGTACTGTAACGAAGCACATGTACTTCGTCATTATACACCCCTGGTGTTGAATCGACTCCCCCAACGGGAATTCTCCTTTCGCTCCGCAATGTAAAGCCCCTCTCCTTTGATTGGCTGTGGGACGAAAGCCGGTCTCCTCTGATCGGCTGTGGAATTAGTCGATCTCAGATCAGCACCCGCCTTTGTTTCTATAGACTGAATGCGCAGATAGTTTCGCACCAAATGTCACAGTGCTGAGGGGCGCGATTTGCGACTTGTAGGAAACAGAATCTGTGGCTTGTAGGAAACAGAATCTGTGACTCGTGGGGAAGATTCGAGCAGTTGTAGTTATCGATTTGTATTTGTGTTTTAAAAGAACACAAATATTTTCTTGATAAATTATTTCACATACATTGAACTTCCATTGCACAAATTCACATTCAGATTTACACATATTCAAATTTTGTCCACAACTTCACATTGCTTAATACAGGTGCACAAATATGTTTTGCACATATACTGCAACAATAGGAGTAAAAATGTGAGCATGTCAGTTTTTTAATCTGTGACTTGTAAAATAGGATTTGTGCACCTGTAATTAAGAATTTGTGAATGTGTAAGTGTTGTGTTGTATCTGTGCAGAGAAAAAAAATCTACAAGTACACAACTCATAGAGTATGTGACCTCAAATTTACTGATACACATACAAATCGCTGTACACAACTACAAATCCCACTGTTACAGGCGCTCAAACCTTTTTCACCAATAATACCTTCATAGGTTGGTGCTGGAGCAAAAGCACATATTCAAAGGGAAATTTGGCTCGGGGGTTAACTGCAAGTCCAAGCGGGAATTGGGATGCGTGCGATAATATCAGCCTTCAGATCAATGCTGCATTCCCCGGTGTCGCCCCGGACGGCGAGAAGAGGTGGTATGGACTGCAACCGCAGATGCTTTGTGAATGACGCTTAGTAAAAATAATTAGGAGTCCTATATTTACGACTGACACGCCCATTTTTTTTAGGAGTTTCTCCTAAATCCGGCAGTTAGGACCTACTTTTAGCGCTAAGATTCTTTGTGAATACGGGCCCAGAAATTGGCCCCCTAGCTGTTGATCAGCACCCACTGCAGCAGGAGGAGGTCGTCTACACTCATGGCCAGCTCCATCTTGCCATCCAGCATATCGATGGGGAACTCAGTTAGCAGTTCATCAAGGTTGAGGGGTGCAGAGCTGAAGGTGTGAGGGATCGCTGTGCACTGGCGGTGAGACTTTAGCATCGTGCTGCTGCTGCAGCAGGAGGAGGTCGTCTACACTCATGGCCAGCTCCATCTTGCCATCCAGCATATCGATGGGGAACTCAGTTAGCAGTTCATCAAGGTTGAGGGGTGCAGAGCTGAAGGTGTGAGGGATCGCTGTGCACTGGCGGTGAGACTTCAGCATCGTGCTGCTGCTGGAAGTACAGAGAGGCTCGTTACAACAGCCTCACCCACACAAGCATGTCTGCCTCAGGACCAAACTACTTTACATAATGACTGCAACTGCCCATTCAGCCCAATCACGCTCCCCATTTTCCATCCAGTCGTTTCATTGCTATGCCACTTTTACCTATGCACTACAATAAGGTCCAGAGGCATTTAGACCGGGAAATTTCAATGAAGGTGTTCAAAGCAGTTCAATACAAGACTCAAGAACATCAACCTGAAGTGGACAGTCAGCAGTGTAAATGAAGAGCATTTGCATCCACAAATATATACCCTGTTAAATCGTAACAGTGTCAAAACTTATGGAACTCAGTGCAAATAGCATATATCTCTATTTCGTATGGTTGTGAAAACCCCAAAGCTTTCATTTTCAAAACGTTAAGTGGTGAGCTATGTGGGCGACAACTCTATATAAACCAAAACAGGCAGACACAGGAGTGAGACATATTCAGATAAGTGCCTGCTAACACAGGTCAAGACCACTTTCAGCAGTGCCATACAGCATCCATCGTTTTGATTTTCACTCCAACCCACGCAAATCTCATTATACAGCATTCCAGAGCCTCTTAAGCTGGTATTTAGCAGAACAAAAGGTGATGATTTGAAGCATAAATAAACCATGTCAGGGCAGCGAGTCCCTAGGAACAGGAGAGATCAGCCCTAAGCCCTAATTTTAAGGGTACTGGGGAGTCTGGGCTGCTTTGTGGGAGACTTTACCTTTGCAAAGCAGCAGGAGGGTCTTTGGCAAGAATGTGCAGTGGCTCGGTGCTGGTGGAGCTCTGCTCTGTTGTACTGGTGCTTCTGTTAATGTTCTGTAGCATCATCTCCTGGAAGGTCTTCGCCCTCTCCAACCCAACCAGAGACTCCGTCTTCCCATTCACAGCACCATTCTGCAGCAGACGGACCAAAAGTCACATTTATTCAGCCCTGATCCTGGACATCTACCATACTTCAACTCCACAAGAAAACATCTCAGTCAAGCTAGAGCATGGCTGCGTATGCCTTCTCAAAGAGATCTACAGTCCTTTCAGTTTCCACCCTAACTTTAATTTGAGGTGCCTGATTTGACTAAATAGCTGCATGAGGAGAACTCCAGCAGATGAAGTCAGATTGTCCTGAACAGACTGAAGACCCACAGGACAGTAGATCTCCAAGCACAGGGTTTGGCAGGTTTAAATCAGGCTGACCTCAGGATTGAATATAGAAATAACACACAGCTGCTGCTCACCTCTGTAGTGCTGGGAGTAGCTGGCTTCTCTTTTCTGGCACCAGTATTACGGCCACTGCCTGCTCCTGTAAATATGCACAGTCCCTATGAACAATCAACTGCAGGAAAACCTGAGCAAAAACCTAACACATGGGAATCATGTCCGAGGGCCAGAAATGCAAAGTCCCACTATGCATTTTTTCCACATAATTTCACCAATTAGATCCACCTCCTGGTTATTTAACAAATAGTGGGGAGGACTTATGCAGTCTGTGCCTGGACTTAATGCCTCTGGCTACCACACCTAACTGAAGTACATCAAGGAGCAGTTCATGAGAAACTAACCCCGAGAGGGGAAAGGGCAGAGGACACACAGAGGATGAAGGCTCACCAGTGGCCATGTTCTTGTTGATGCGCAGTATCCTCCTCTTGAACGGAGCAGAGAGAGGAGCTGGCAACTCCTCAGCCTTCACCTCCTGCACCGTGGTCTGCATTCGAGCCGCCTTCTCAACCCGGATCTCGCCGGGGTGCCTGGCAGTCTTCTTGCACGGGACCTCCCACTCCAGAGGCCCCTCTTTCCTCCCCATGAGCTCCTCCTCCTCGTTGTCTCTGGACAGCTTCATCTTTCTCTCTAGCTGGAGCCTTGTCTCCACAAGGACGGCCCCAGGAGGTGTAGCGCTCGACTTCGTGGGGCTGGGGCCCTTAGTTCCGCACCAGTCGGCCTTGTGTAATTGGGCCTGTGCCAGGGACCTGGCCGCCTTCCCCTTTCGAATCTCATCCAGAGATTTGCTTCGGATCTCAACCTGCACCTCCTGCCGTGCTGGTGCTGAGAAATCCTCAGAGGGCTCAGTCTCGCATTCCCAAAGACATTCTTGCAACTAACCACAGCCATATTGCATCAGCCTTTATCGCCAAGACAAGACCCTTTGGGTCTAACAGACACTGTGTATTATTCCATTTAATGCATGTGCAGGTGAGACTACATCATCACCAACAAAAATGTAATGCACTATGCCGTTAATTTTAGACTGTATTACCCAGTGCCAGCACACACAAATGTATACCCAGCTGCATATTGACCAAATGCTAAGACTTTTCTAGAATGCACACATCCAATCAAGTGTCTAACTTGGGTGAGGGTAAAGCGCAGGGGCTTTACAAAAGACCTTCCTTTCTCCTGATACTCGCTGAAGCCTTTGTTGCACTGCCTTGTGTAAGACATCCATCCAGAGCCCTGGTACGGCCAGGCAGCAGTCTTACCTAAATGAGGTTAGCAAGTGTTTGCATGGCTCCTCAATTCACCACCATTTCATTCTTACTACGTCACAGAGGAACAGGGTTTCGGAGTCCCCAAACAACAAACACAGAAAGTTAAACACAAACACGCAAAACTGAAGAACAGAGGGCAAGCCCCTTCTTCACCCTCTGATGGAAACCGATGGTAAAATGACTTGCAGTTAGTTAGAGGTGATGACATACAACTCTTCGTGCTAATGCTGCTCATTTGCACTACTTTTTGTGAAGAATATTTCCATAGCAACATTTTACCTTTGTTATTTTTATAAAAGAAGTAAGATATTTAATTTATTGTAGGGCTGAACTATTAATCGCAATCGCTAATACATTTCAAAAGCTGCAATAACTGGTCAAGCATGGTTACCACAGAGGAAATATATTAGAACTGGAGAGAGCGAGGAAGTACCACCCCTATTACTTTTAATAGGAGAAGCTAGGCTAGCTACCTAAGCCCAGGAAGTACGGAATTGAACGACGCCAGCTATAAGAATGGCGTTCCATGGGTGCTTAGCTCCGGGACCATTTCATGAAATTGTCAGTCTACTTACACAGCACAAATGGCCAAGAAAGTGTGTCGGCTATGCGGATTGGCGAATGTTTTCGAGGGGAAATGACGAGCAACGCTGTTTATCCAGAAGGTGCACGCACTTTTCACTCTTTTCGTACGAAACACGTGCACGAGCTGTCATCAAGCTCTTACTGTCAGTTCTTATTTTACAGGCCCTCTTGAAAACATTGAACAGTTGCGTCAGACAAAGACAAAATAATGAAGGATTACAGAATACATTTTATCTGTTTTCGAACTATTTGGCAAGAATAAAATGCACACTTTTCTATTGGTGGCCACAAACTTTTCCGCACTGTGAAACGCGGAAGCAGGGGCCGATTGCACAAAAGTCGGATCCTGAGATCCTGGATCTACGCCAAAGCGAGGATTGCCATATCCCATGCAGCGCGTTGCTGGCTTAATTGATTGCACAAAGCCAACAGCCGCTGGAGGAGGATAGGCTAATAAGTGAAGCCAGGTGCCGCATCCTACTGTGTGCGCGCACACGCCTACTTGAAATTGACCCTGAGATCGATCACAGAATCGACAATTCAGAGAGCAGCAGTCTTCAAAATAGTTTGCAAAATATCTCCGTGCACTTATGTGGGCTGTAGAGCGTTCTCAAGAAAATCTCTGCAGACGCGTGACGAGACCAAATCTAAAGTATCCACCGAACTCGTTCGGGGGATAAAATTAGTATTCTCCAAGGTAGCGATAACGTGAACATATATATGCAGGTCAATAACGTCACATAACGCAACAGAGGGTATGCGCAAAATGAGCTGGCACGTCATTTTCCCCCCGACACCTCTTTGTCACATGTCCACATGATGGGCAGAAACCCCATTTTAAAAAAAAAACTCCACAAGACGTTTAAAATCTGTTTTCTGACCCTATTAAAACAACTTTGAATTATTGAAATATTTTCAGAGTGGCACAGAGATTTGTTCTTTTTTATGTACAACCTAAATCCAAAATAGCTGGGACAAAGTGTAAATTGTGAAAGAAATCAAAATGCAATGACTTTCAAATCACACCAGCCAGTATTTCATTCACAATAAAGCGGGATTTACATTTGAACGTACGGGCGTCTACGTGCAACTTACGTGCGAAATTTGGGAAAAATGACTGCGTGCTCGACGTGGCGAGTACGTGACACGTGCGTGTTTTTTGAAGTCACCCATAAGAAACCTACTTGAGTACTAGTCTTAAAGTAGCTCACATTAAATGTACTCAAGTACAAAAAGTATCTTGTGAGTAAAATATACCTAAGTATTCAAAGTGCAAGTACACCTAGAAAGCATTTTTCATAGTACGCATATAAAGAAACAAAACAACCACACATTGTTCTCTTCTTGTTCTCTTTAATCAACTTGCAGGTGAATGAAAGATGCAGTATTCAAAAAACAAATAGGCAGCTTGTGCTTTATACTTCATCTTCTTTGAGTTTACCCGCAGTTTACAAAACCACTAGAATTGACAATAATTAACAGTAGAATGACATATTAACAATACCATGTCGAACTGTTGCTTCAGAAAACTGATTTTTCATAACTACTAATTGGAATACCATTGGCTCACTGTAGCTGAGGTGGTTGCTAGAGAGGGCAACGATTTTTTTTTCTGTTGCAGGAGAGAATTTTTTTTTTTTGAACTGCTGGATAGATACTGTGGGCAAGAGTATTGAGCAGTTTGCACATCAGGCTTAGCTGAGGAGTTTAATTCAGGCAACTCCTGAAAAACAGGGATCGGAGTGAACTCGTCCATAACATTCCAAACGTGTTTGAGCTGCTTGCTTGTCAATATTCAATAATTGATGCTGGTGTCCCATCTTGTGACAGAATATTGTAACTGCGTGCATAAATTTGCAGCTCCATGTCTGCTGGCGGGCACATCTGCTCAAAGCGCTGTTATGATACCGTGCCGAGCACCGTTGTTCCTCTCGAGCACGCCAAATCCAGATAATCCTGAAAGATTTATTACATTAACATTTCAATTTGTGACGAGTAACAAACTGGCCACTGTCAAAGTAACAGAATACTTTTTTCTCTTTTAAATATAGTAGAGTAAAATTAAAAGTCCTGGTTAAAAAAAAAAAAAAACTCTGGTAAAGTACAAATCCTCAAAAAAAAAAAACTACTTATGTACTGTAACGAAGCACATGTACTTCGTCATTATACACCCCTGGTGTTGAATCGACTCCCCCAACGGGAATTCTCCTTTCGCTCCGCAATGTAAAGCCCCTCTCCTTTGATTGGCTGTGGGACGAAAGCCGGTCTCCTCTGATCGGCTGTGGAATTAGTCGATCTCAGATCAGCACCCGCCTTTGTTTCTATAGACTGAATGCGCAGATAGTTTCGCACCAAATGTCACAGTGCTGAGGGGCGCGATTTGCGACTTGTAGGAAACAGAATCTGTGGCTTGTAGGAAACAGAATCTGTGACTCGTGGGGAAGATTCGAGCAGTTGTAGTTATCGATTTGTATTTGTGTTTTAAAAGAACACAAATATTTTCTTGATAAATTAGTTCACATACATTGAACTTCCATTGCACAAATTCACATTCAGATTTACACATATTCAAATTTTGTCCACAACTTCACATTGCTTAATACAGGTGCACAAATATGTTTTGCACATATACTGCAACAATAGGAGTAAAAATGTGAGCATGTCAGTTTTTTAATCTGTGACTTGTAAAATAGGATTTGTGCACCTGTAATTAAGAATTTGTGAATGTGTAAGTGTTGTGTTGTATCTGTGCAGAGAAAAAAAATCTACAAGTACACAACTCATAGAGTATGTGACCTCAAATTTACTGATACACATACAAATCGCTGTACACAACTACAAATCCCACTGTTACAGGCGCTCAAACCTTTTTCACCAATAATACCTTCATAGGTTGGTGCTGGAGCAAAAGCACATATTCAAAGGGAAATTTGGCTCGGGGGTTAACTGCAAGTCCAAGCGGGAATTGGGATGCGTGCGATAATATCAGCCTTCAGATCAATGCTGCATTCCCCGGTGTCGCCCCGGACGGCGAGAAGAGGTGGTATGGACTGCAACCGCAGATGCTTTGTGAATGACGCTTAGTAAAAATAATTAGGAGTCCTATATTTACGACTGACACGCCCATTTTTTTTAGGAGTTTCTCCTAAATCCGGCAGTTAGGACCTACTTTTAGCGCTAAGATTCTTTGTGAATACGGGCCCAGAAATTGGCCCCCTAGCTGTTGATCAGCACCCACTGCAGCAGGAGGAGGTCGTCTACACTCATGGCCAGCTCCATCTTGCCATCCAGCATATCGATGGGGAACTCAGTTAGCAGTTCATCAAGGTTGAGGGGTGCAGAGCTGAAGGTGTGAGGGATCGCTGTGCACTAGCGGTGAGACTTTAGCATCGTGCTGCTGCTGCAGCAGGAGGAGGTCGTCTACACTCATGGCCAGCTCCATCTTGCCATCCAGCATATCGATGGGGAACTCAGTTAGCAGTTCATCAAGGTTGAGGGGTGCAGAGCTGAAGGTGTGAGGGATCGCTGTGCACTGGCGGTGAGACTTCAGCATCGTGCTGCTGCTGGAAGTACAGAGAGGCTCGTTACAACAGCCTCACCCACACAAGCATGTCTGCCTCAGGACCAAACTACTTTACATAATGACTGCAACTGCCCATTCAGCCCAATCACGCTCCCCATTTTCCATCCAGTCGTTTCATTGCTATGCCACTTTTACCTATGCACTACAATAAGGTCCAGAGGCATTTAGACCGGGAAATTTCAATGAAGGTGTTCAAAGCAGTTCAATACAAGACTCAAGAACATCAACCTGAAGTGGACAGTCAGCAGTGTAAATGAAGAGCATTTGCATCCACAAATATATACCCTGTTAAATCGTAACAGTGTCAAAACTTATGGAACTCAGTGCAAATAGCATATATCTCTATTTCGTATGGTTGTGAAAACCCCAAAGCTTTCATTTTCAAAACGTTAAGTGGTGAGCTATGTGGGCGACAACTCTATATAAACCAAAACAGGCAGACACAGGAGTGAGACATATTCAGATAAGTGCCTGCTAACACAGGTCAAGACCACTTTCAGCAGTGCCATACAGCATCCATCGTTTTGATTTTCACTCCAACCCACGCAAATCTCATTATACAGCATTCCAGAGCCTCTTAAGCTGGTATTTAGCAGAACAAAAGGTGATGATTTGAAGCATAAATAAACCATGTCAGGGCAGCGAGTCCCTAGGAACAGGAGAGATCAGCCCTAAGCCCTAATTTTAAGGGTACTGGGGAGTCTGGGCTGCTTTGTGGGAGACTTTACCTTTGCAAAGCAGCAGGAGGGTCTTTGGCAAGAATGTGCAGTGGCTCGGTGCTGGTGGAGCTCTGCTCTGTTGTACTGGTGCTTCTGTTAATGTTCTGTAGCATCATCTCCTGGAAGGTCTTCGCCCTCTCCAACCCAACCAGAGACTCCGTCTTCCCATTCACAGCACCATTCTGCAGCAGACGGACCAAAAGTCACATTTATTCAGCCCTGATCCTGGACATCTACCATACTTCAACTCCACAAGAAAACATCTCAGTCAAGCTAGAGCATGGCTGCGTATGCCTTCTCAAAGAGATCTACAGTCCTTTCAGTTTCCACCCTAACTTTAATTTGAGGTGCCTGATTTGACTAAATAGCTGCATGAGGAGAACTCCAGCAGATGAAGTCAGATTGTCCTGAACAGACTGAAGACCCACAGGACAGTAGATCTCCAAGCACAGGGTTTGGCAGGTTTAAATCAGGCTGACCTCAGGATTGAATATAGAAATAACACACAGCTGCTGCTCACCTCTGTAGTGCTGGGAGTAGCTGGCTTCTCTTTTCTGGCACCAGTATTACGGCCACTGCCTGCTCCTGTAAATATGCACAGTCCCTATGAACAATCAACTGCAGGAAAACCTGAGCAAAAACCTAACACATGGGAATCATGTCCGAGGGCCAGAAATGCAAAGTCCCACTATGCATTTTTTCCACATAATTTCACCAATTAGATCCACCTCCTGGTTATTTAACAAATAGTGGGGAGGACTTATGCAGTCTGTGCCTGGACTTAATGCCTCTGGCTACCACACCTAACTGAAGTACATCAAGGAGCAGTTCATGAGAAACTAACCCCGAGAGGGGAAAGGGCAGAGGACACACAGAGGATGAAGGCTCACCAGTGGCCATGTTCTTGTTGATGCGCAGTATCCTCCTCTTGAACGGAGCAGAGAGAGGAGCTGGCAACTCCTCAGCCTTCACCTCCTGCACCGTGGTCTGCATTCGAGCCGCCTTCTCAACCCGGATCTCGCCGGGGTGCCTGGCAGTCTTCTTGCACGGGACCTCCCACTCCAGAGGCCCCTCTTTCCTCCCCATGAGCTCCTCCTCCTCGTTGTCTCTGGACAGCTTCATCTTTCTCTCTAGCTGGAGCCTTGTCTCCACAAGGACGGCCCCAGGAGGTGTAGCGCTCGACTTCGTGGGGCTGGGGCCCTTAGTTCCGCACCAGTCGGCCTTGTGTAATTGGGCCTGTGCCAGGGACCTGGCCGCCTTCCCCTTTCGAATCTCATCCAGAGATTTGCTTCGGATCTCAACCTGCACCTCCTGCCGTGCTGGTGCTGAGAAATCCACAGAGGGCTCAGTCTCACATTCCCAAAGACATTCTTGCAACTAACCACAGCCATATTGCATCAGCCTTTATAGCCAAGACAAGACCCTTTTTGGTCTAACAGACACTGTGTATTATTCCATTTAATGCATGTGCAGGTGAGACTACATCATCACCAACAAAAATGTAATGCACTATGCCGTTAATTTTAGACTGTATTACCCAGTGCCAGCACATACAAATGTATACCCAGCTGCATATTGACCAAATGCTAAGACTTTTCTAGAATGCACACGTCCAATCAAGTGTCTAACTTGGGTGAGGGTAAAGCGCAGGGGCTTTACAAAAGACCTTCTTTTCTCCTTATACTCGCTGAATCCCTTATTGCACTGCCTTGTGTAAGACATCCATCCAGAGCCCTGATACGGCCAGGCAGCTGTCTGGCCTAAATGAGGTTAGCAAGTGTTTGCATGGCTCCTCAATTCACCACCATTTCATTCTTACCACGTCACAGAGGTACAGGGGTTAGGAGTCCCCAAACAACAAACACAGAAAGTTAAGCACAAACACGCAAAACTGAAGAACAGAGGGCAAGCCCCTTCTTCACTGTCTGATAGAAACCGATGGTAAAATGACTTGCAGTTAGTTAGAGGTGATGACATACAACTCTTCGAGCGAATGCTGCTCATTTGCACTACTTTTTGTGAAGAATATTTCCATAGCAACATTTTACCTTTGTTATTTTTATAAAAGTAGTAAGATATTTGATTTATTGTAGGGCTGAACGATAAATCGCAATCGCTAATACATTTCAAAAGCTGCAATAATTGGTCAAGCGTGGTTACCACGGAGGATATATATTAGAACTGGAGAGAGCGAGGAAGTACCACCCCTATTACTTTTAATAGAAGCTAGGCTAGCTACCTACGCCCAGGAAGTACGGAATTGAACGATGCCAGCTATAAGAATGGCGTTCCATGGGTGCTTAGCTCCGGCACCATTTCATGAAATTGTCAGTCTACTTACACAGCACAAATGGCCAAGAAAGTGTGTCGGCTATGCGGATTGGCGAATGTTTTCGAGGGGAAATGACGAGCAACGCTGTTAATCCGGAAGGTGCACGCACTTTTCACTCTTTTCGTACGAAACACGTGCACGAGCTGTCATCAAGCTCTTACTGTCAGTTCTTATTTTACAGGCCCTCTTGAAAACATTGAACAGTTGCGTCAGACAAAGACAAAATAATGAAGGATTACAGAATACATTTTATCTGTTTTCGAACTATTTGGCAAGAATAAAATGCACACTTTTCTATTGGTGGCCACAAACTTTTCCGCACTGTGAAACGCGGAAGCAGGGGCCGATTGCACAAAAGTCGGATCCTGAGATCCTGGATCTACGCCAAAGCGAGGATTGCCATATCCCATGCAGCGCGTTGCTGGCTTAATTGATTGCACAAAGCCAACAGCCGCTGGAGGAGGATAGGCTAATAAGTGAAGCCAGGTACCGCATCCTACTGTGTGCGCGCACACGCCTACTTGAAATTGACCCTGAGATCGATCACAGAATCGACAATTCAGAGAGCAGCAGTCTTCAAAATAGTTTGCAAAATATCTCCGTGCACTTATGTGGGCTGTAGAGCGTTCTCAAGAAAATCTCTGCAGACGCGTGACGAGACCAAATCTAAAGTATCCACCGAACTCGTTCGGGGGATAAAATTAGTATTCTCCAAGGTAGCGATAACGTGAACATATATATGCAGGTCAATAACGTCACATAACGCAACAGAGGGTATGCGCAAAATGAGCTGGCACGTCATTTTCCCCCCGACACCTCTTTGTCACATGTCCACATGATGGGCAGAAACCCCATTTTAAAAAAAAAACTCCACAAGACGTTTAAAATCTGTTTTCTGACCCTATTAAAACAACTTTGAATTATTGAAATATTTTCAGAGTGGCACAGAGATTTGTTCTTTTTTATGTACAACCTAAATCCAAAATAGCTGGGACAAAGTGTAAATTGTGAAAGAAATCAAAATGCAATGACTTTCAAATCACACCAGCCAGTATTTCATTCACAATAAAGCGGGATTTACATTTGAACGTACGGGCGTCTACGTGCAACTTACGTGCGAAATTTGGGAAAAATGACTGCGTGCTCGACGTGGCGAGTACGTGACACGTGCGTGTTTTTTGAAGTCACCCATAAGAAACCTACTTGAGTACTAGTCTTAAAGTAGCTCACATTAAATGTACTCAAGTACAAAAAGTATCTTGTGAGTAAAATATACCTAAGTATTCAAAGTGCAAGTACACCTAGAAAGCATTTTTCATAGTACGCATATAAAGAAACAAAACAACCACACATTGTTCTCTTCTTGTTCTCTTTAATCAACTTGCAGGTGAATGAAAGATGCAGTATTCAAAAAACAAATAGGCAGCTTGTGCTTTATACTTCATCTTCTTTGAGTTTACCCGCAGTTTACAAAACCACTAGAATTGACAATAATTAACAGTAGAATGACATATTAACAATACCATGTCGAACTGTTGCTTCAGAAAACTGATTTTTCATAACTACTAATTGGAATCTCATTGGCTCACTGTAGCTGAGGTGGTTGCTAGAGAGGGCAACGATTTTTTTTTCTGTTGCAGGAGAGAATTTTTTTTTTTTGAACTGCTGGATAGATACTGTGGGCAAGAGTATTGAGCAGTTTGCACATCAGGCTTAGCTGAGGAGTTTAATTCAGGCAACTCCTGAAAAACAGGGATCGGAGTGAACTCGTCCATAACATTCCAAACGTGTTTGAGCTGCTTGCTTGTCAATATTCAATAATTGATGCTGGTGTCCCATCTTGTGACAGAATATTGTAACTGCGTGCATAAATTTGCAGCTCCATGTCTGCTGGCGGGCACATCTGCTCAAAGCGCTGTTATGATACCGTGCCGAGCACCGTTGTTCCTCTCGAGCACGCCAAATCCAGATAATCCTGAAAGATTTATTACATTAACATTTCAATTTGTGACGAGTAACAAACTGGCCACTGTCAAAGTAACGAAGTAAAAGAATACTTTTCTCTGGTAAACTCTGGTAAAGTACAAATCCTCAAAAAAATAAAAACTACTTATGTACTGTAACGAAGCACATGTACTTCGTCATTATACACCCCTGGTGTTGAATCGACTCCCCCAACGGGAATTCTCCTTTCGCTCCGCAATGTAAAGCCCCTCTCCTTTGATTGGCTGTGGGACGAAAGCCGGTCTCCTCTGATCGGCTGTGGAATTAGTCGATCTCAGATCAGCACCCGCCTTTGTTTCTATAGACTGAATGCGCAGATAGTTTCGCACCAAATGTCACAGTGCTGAGGGGCGCGATTTGCGACTTGTAGGAAACAGAATCTGTGGCTTGTAGGAAACAGAATCTGTGACTCGTGGGGAAGATTCGAGCAGTTGTAGTTATCGATTTGTATTTGTGTTTTAAAAGAACACAAATATTTTCTTGATAAATTATTTCACATACATTGAACTTCCATTGCACAAATTCACATTCAGATTTACACATATTCAAATTTTGTCCACAACTTCACATTGCTTAATACAGGTGCACAAATATGTTTTGCACATATACTGCAACAATAGGAGTAAAAATGTGAGCATGTCACTTTTTTAATCTGTGACTTGTAAAATAGGATTTGTGCACCTGTAATTAAGAATTTGTGAATGTGTAAGTGTTGTGTTGTATCTGTGCAGAGAAAAAAAATCTACAAGTACACAACTCATAGAGTATGTGACCTCAAATTTACTGATACACATACAAATCGCTGTACACAACTACAAATCCCACTGTTACAGGCGCTCAAACCTTTTTCACCAATAATACCTTCATAGGTTGGTGCTGGAGCAAAAGCACATATTCAAAGGGAAATTTGGCTCGGGGGTTAACTGCAAGTCCAAGCGGGAATTGGGATGCGTGCGATAATATCAGCCTTCAGATCAATGCTGCATTCCCCGGTGTCGCCCCGGACGGCGAGAAGAGGTGGTATGGACTGCAACCGCAGATGCTTTGTGAATGACGCTTAGTAAAAATAATTAGGAGTCCTATATTTACGACTGACACGCCCATTTTTTTTAGGAGTTTCTCCTAAATCCGGCAGTTAGGACCTACTTTTAGCGCTAAGATTCTTTGTGAATACGGGCCCAGAAATTTGCCCTCTAGCTGTTGATCAGCACCCACTGCAGCAGGAGGAGGTCGTCTACACTCATGGCCAGCTCCATCTTGCCATCCAGCATATCGATGGGGAACTCAGTTAGCAGTTCATCAAGGTTGAGGGGTGCAGAGCTGAAGGTGTGAGGGATCGCTGTGCACTGGCGGTGAGACTTTAGCATCGTGCTGCTGCTGCAGCAGGAGGAGGTCGTCTACACTCATGGCCAGCTCCATCTTGCCATCCAGCATATCGATGGGGAACTCAGTTAGCAGTTCATCAAGGTTGAGGGGTGCAGAGCTGAAGGTGTGAGGGATCGCTGTGCACTGGCGGTGAGACTTCAGCATCGTGCTGCTGCTGGAAGTACAGAGAGGCTCGTTACAACAGCCTCACCCACACAAGCATGTCTGCCTCAGGACCAAACTACTTTACATAATGACTGCAACTGCCCATTCAGCCCAATCACGCTCCCCATTTTCCATCCAGTCGTTTCATTGCTATGCCACTTTTACCTATGCACTACAATAAGGTCCAGAGGCATTTAGACCGGGAAATTTCAATGAAGGTGTTCAAAGCAGTTCAATACAAGACTCAAGAACATCAACCTGAAGTGGACAGTCAGCAGTGTAAATGAAGAGCATTTGCATCCACAAATATATACCCTGTTAAATCGTAACAGTGTCAAAACTTATGGAACTCAGTGCAAATAGCATATATCTCTATTTCGTATGGTTGTGAAAACCCCAAAGCTTTCATTTTCAAAACGTTAAGTGGTGAGCTATGTGGGCGACAACTCTATATAAACCAAAACAGGCAGACACAGGAGTGAGACATATTCAGATAAGTGCCTGCTAACACAGGTCAAGACCACTTTCAGCAGTGCCATACAGCATCCATCGTTTTGATTTTCACTCCAACCCACGCAAATCTCATTATACAGCATTCCAGAGCCTCTTAAGCTGGTATTTAGCAGAACAAAAGGTGATGATTTGAAGCATAAATAAACCATGTCAGGGCAGCGAGTCCCTAGGAACAGGAGAGATCAGCCCTAAGCCCTAATTTTAAGGGTACTGGGGAGTCTGGGCTGCTTTGTGGGAGACTTTACCTTTGCAAAGCAGCAGGAGGGTCTTTGGCAAGAATGTGCAGTGGCTCGGTGCTGGTGGAGCTCTGCTCTGTTGTACTGGTGCTTCTGTTAATGTTCTGTAGCATCATCTCCTGGAAGGTCTTCGCCCTCTCCAACCCAACCAGAGACTCCGTCTTCCCATTCACAGCACCATTCTGCAGCAGACGGACCAAAAGTCACATTTATTCAGCCCTGATCCTGGACATCTACCATACTTCAACTCCACAAGAAAACATCTCAGTCAAGCTAGAGCATGGCTGCGTATGCCTTCTCAAAGAGATCTACAGTCCTTTCAGTTTCCACCCTAACTTTAATTTGAGGTGCCTGATTTGACTAAATAGCTGCATGAGGAGAACTCCAGCAGATGAAGTCAGATTGTCCTGAACAGACTGAAGACCCACAGGACAGTAGATCTCCAAGCACAGGGTTTGGCAGGTTTAAATCAGGCTGACCTCAGGATTGAATATAGAAATAACACACAGCTGCTGCTCACCTCTGTAGTGCTGGGAGTAGCTGGCTTCTCTTTTCTGGCACCAGTATTACGGCCACTGCCTGCTCCTGTAAATATGCACAGTCCCTATGAACAATCAACTGCAGGAAAACCTGAGCAAAAACCTAACACATGGGAATCATGTCCGAGGGCCAGAAATGCAAAGTCCCACTATGCATTTTTTCCACATAATTTCACCAATTAGATCCACCTCCTGGTTATTTAACAAATAGTGGGGAGGACTTATGCAGTCTGTGCCTGGACTTAATGCCTCTGGCTACCACACCTAACTGAAGTACATCAAGGAGCAGCTCATGAGAAACTAACCCCGAGAGGGGAAAGGGCAGAGGACACACAGAGGATGAAGGCTCACCAGTGGCCATGTTCTTGTTGATGCGCAGTATCCTCCTCTTGAACGGAGCAGAGAGAGGAGCTGGCAACTCCTCAGCCTTCACCTCCTGCACCGTGGTCTGCATTCGAGCCGCCTTCTCAACCCGGATCTCGCCGGGGTGCCTGGCAGTCTTCTTGCACGGGACCTCCCACTCCAGAGGCCCCTCTTTCCTCCCCATGAGCTCCTCCTCCTCGTTGTCTCTGGACAGCTTCATCTTTCTCTCTAGCTGGAGCCTTGTCTCCACAAGGACGGCCCCAGGAGGTGTAGCGCTCGACTTCGTGGGGCTGGGGCCCTTAGTTCCGCACCAGTCGGCCTCGTGTAATTGGGCCTGTGCCAGGGACCTGGCCGCCTTCCCCTTTCGAATCTCATCCAGAGATTTGCTTCGGATCTCAACCTGCACCTCCTGCCGTGCTGGTGCTGAGAAATCCTCAGAGGGCTCAGTCTCGCATTCCCAAAGACATTCTTGCAACTAACCACAGCCATATTGCATCAGCCTTTATCGCCAAGACAAGACCCTTTGGGTCTAACAGACACTGTGTATTATTCCATTTAATGCATGTGCAGGTGAGACTACATCATCACCAACAAAAATGTAATGCACTATGCCGTTAATTTTAGACTGTATTACCCAGTGCCAGCACACACAAATGTATACCCAGCTGCATATTGACCAAATGCTAAGACTTTTCTAGAATGCACACATCCAATCAAGTGTCTAACTTGGGTGAGGGTAAAGCGCAGGGGCTTTACAAAAGACCTTCCTTTCTCCTGATACTCGCTGAAGCCTTTGTTGCACTGCCTTGTGTAAGACATCCATCCAGAGCCCTGGTACGGCCAGGCAGCAGTCTTACCTAAATGAGGTTAGCAAGTGTTTGCATGGCTCCTCAATTCACCACCATTTCATTCTTACTACGTCACAGAGGAACAGGGTTTCGGAGTCCCCAAACAACAAACACAGAAAGTTAAACACAAACACGCAAAACTGAAGAACAGAGGGCAAGCCCCTTCTTCACCCTCTGATGGAAACCGATGGTAAAATGACTTGCAGTTAGTTAGAGGTGATGACATACAACTCTTCGTGCTAATGCTGCTCATTTGCACTACTTTTTGTGAAGAATATTTCCATAGCAACATTTTACCTTTGTTATTTTTATAAAAGAAGTAAGATATTTAATTTATTGTAGGGCTGAACTATTAATCGCAATCGCTAATACATTTCAAAAGCTGCAATAACTGGTCAAGCGTGGTTACCACAGAGGAAATATATTAGAACTGGAGAGAGCGAGGAAGAACCACCCCTATTACTTTTAATAGGAGAAGCTAGGCTAGCTACCTAAGCCCAGGAAGTACGGAATTGAACGACGCCAGCTATAAGAATGGCGTTCCATGGGTGCTTAGCTCCGGGACCATTTCATGAAATTGTCAGTCTACTTACACAGCACAAATGGCCAAGAAAGTGTGTCGGCTATGCGGATTGGCGAATGTTTTCGAGGGGAAATGACGAGCAACGCTGTTTATCCAGAAGGTGCACGCACTTTTCACTCTTTTCGTACGAAACACGTGCACGAGCTGTCATCAAGCTCTTACTGTCAGTTCTTATTTTACAGGCCCTCTTGAAAACATTGAACAGTTGCGTCAGACAAAGACAAAATAATGAAGGATTACAGAATACATTTTATCTGTTTTCGAACTATTTGGCAAGAATAAAATGCACACTTTTCTATTGGTGGCCACAAACTTTTCCGCACTGTGAAACGCGGAAGCAGGGGCCGATTGCACAAAAGTCGGATCCTGAGATCCTGGATCTACGCCAAAGCGAGGATTGCCATATCCCATGCAGCGCGTTGCTGGCTTAATTGATTGCACAAAGCCAACAGCCGCTGGAGGAGGATAGGCTAATAAGTGAAGCCAGGTGCCGCATCCTACTGTGTGCGCGCACACGCCTACTTGAAATTGACCCTGAGATCGATCACAGAATCGACAATTCAGAGAGCAGCAGTCTTCAAAATAGTTTGCAAAATATCTCCGTGCACTTATGTGGGCTGTAGAGCGTTCTCAAGAAAATCTCTGCAGACGCGTGACGAGACCAAATCTAAAGTATCCACCGAACTCGTTCGGGGGATAAAATTAGTATTCTCCAAGGTAGCGATAACGTGAACATATATATGCAGGTCAATAACGTCACATAACGCAACAGAGGGTATGCGCAAAATGAGCTGGCACGTCATTTTCCCCCCGACACCTCTTTGTCACATGTCCACATGATGGGCAGAAACCCCATTTTAAAAAAAAACTCCACAAGACGTTTAACATCTGTTTTCTGACCCTATTAAAACAACTTTGAATTATTGAAATATTTTCAGAGTGGCACAGAGATTTGTTCTTTTTTATGTACAACCTAAATCCAAAATAGCTGGGACAAAGTGTAAATTGTGAAAGAAATCAAAATGCAATGACTTTCAAATCACACCAGCCAGTATTTCATTCACAATAAAGCGGGATTTACATTTGAACGTACGGGCGTCTACGTGCAACTTACGTGCGAAATTTGGGAAAAATGACTGCGTGCTCGACGTGGCGAGTACGTGACACGTGCGTGTTTTTTGAAGTCACCCATAAGAAACCTACTTGAGTACTAGTCTTAAAGTAGCTCACATTAAATGTACTCAAGTACAAAAAGTATCTTGTGAGTAAAATATACCTAAGTATTCAAAGTGCAAGTACACCTAGAAAGCATTTTTCATAGTACGCATATAAAGAAACAAAACAACCACACATTGTTCTCTTCTTGTTCTCTTTAATCAACTTGCAGGTGAATGAAAGATGCAGTATTCAAAAAACAAATAGGCAGCTTGTGCTTTATACTTCATCTTCTTTGAGTTTACCCGCAGTTTACAAAACCACTAGAATTGACAATAATTAACAGTAGAATGACATATTAACAATACCATGTCGAACTGTTGCTTCAGAAAACTGATTTTTCATAACTACTAATTGGAATACCATTGGCTCACTGTAGCTGAGGTGGTTGCTAGAGAGGGCAACGATTTTTTTTTCTGTTGCAGGAGAGAATTTTTTTTTTTTGAACTGCTGGATAGATACTGTGGGCAAGAGTATTGAGCAGTTTGCACATCAGGCTTAGCTGAGGAGTTTAATTCAGGCAACTCCTGAAAAACAGGGATCGGAGTGAACTCGTCCATAACATTCCAAACGTGTTTGAGCTGCTTGCTTGTCAATATTCAATAATTGATGCTGGTGTCCCATCTTGTGACAGAATATTGTAACTGCGTGCATAAATTTGCAGCTCCATGTCTGCTGGCGGGCACATCTGCTCAAAGCGCTGTTATGATACCGTGCCGAGCACCGTTGTTCCTCTCGAGCACGCCAAATCCAGATAATCCTGAAAGATTTATTACATTAACATTTCAATTTGTGACGAGTAACAAACTGGCCACTGTCAAAGTAACGAAGTAAAAGAATACTTTTTTCTCTTTTAAATATAGTAGAGTAAAATTAAAAGTCCTGGTTAAAAAAAAAAAAAAACTCTGGTAAAGTACAAATCCTCAAAAAAAAAAAACTACTTATGTACTGTAACGAAGCACATGTACTTCGTCATTATACACCCCTGGTGTTGAATCGACTCCCCCAACGGGAATTCTCCTTTCGCTCCGCAATGTAAAGCCCCTCTCCTTTGATTGGCTGTGGGACGAAAGCCGGTCTCCTCTGATCGGCTGTGGAATTAGTCGATCTCAGATCAGCACCCGCCTTTGTTTCTATAGACTGAATGCGCAGATAGTTTCGCACCAAATGTCACAGTGCTGAGGGGCGCGATTTGCGACTTGTAGGAAACAGAATCTGTGGCTTGTAGGAAACAGAATCTGTGACTCGTGGGGAAGATTCGAGCAGTTGTAGTTATCGATTTGTATTTGTGTTTTAAAAGAACACAAATATTTTCTTGATAAATTATTTCACATACATTGAACTTCCATTGCACAAATTCACATTCAGATTTACACATATTCAAATTTTGTCCACAACTTCACATTGCTTAATACAGGTGCACAAATATGTTTTGCACATATACTGCAACAATAGGAGTAAAAATGTGAGCATGTCAGTTTTTTAATCTGTGACTTGTAAAATAGGATTTGTGCACCTGTAATTAAGAATTTGTGAATGTGTAAGTGTTGTGTTGTATCTGTGCAGAGAAAAAAAATCTACAAGTACACAACTCATAGAGTATGTGACCTCAAATTTACTGATACACATACAAATCGCTGTACACAACTACAAATCCCACTGTTACAGGCGCTCAAACCTTTTTCACCAATAATACCTTCATAGGTTGGTGCTGGAGCAAAAGCACATATTCAAAGGGAAATTTGGCTCGGGGGTTAACTGCAAGTCCAAGCGGGAATTGGGATGCGTGCGATAATATCAGCCTTCAGATCAATGCTGCATTCCCCGGTGTCGCCCCGGACGGCGAGAAGAGGTGGTATGGACTGCAACCGCAGATGCTTTGTGAATGACGCTTAGTAAAAATAATTAGGAGTCCTATATTTACGACTGACACGCCCATTTTTTTTAGGAGTTTCTCCTAAATCCGGCAGTTAGGACCTACTTTTAGCGCTAAGATTCTTTGTGAATACGGGCCCAGAAATTGGCCCCCTAGCTGTTGATCAGCACCCACTGCAGCAGGAGGAGGTCGTCTACACTCATGGCCAGCTCCATCTTGCCATCCAGCATATCGATGGGGAACTCAGTTAGCAGTTCATCAAGGTTGAGGGGTGCAGAGCTGAAGGTGTGAGGGATCGCTGTGCACTGGCGGTGAGACTTTAGCATCGTGCTGCTGCTGCAGCAGGAGGAGGTCGTCTACACTCATGGCCAGCTCCATCTTGCCATCCAGCATATCGATGGGGAACTCAGTTAGCAGTTCATCAAGGTTGAGGGGTGCAGAGCTGAAGGTGTGAGGGATCGCTGTGCACTGGCGGTGAGACTTCAGCATCGTGCTGCTGCTGGAAGTACAGAGAGGCTCGTTACAACAGCCTCACCCACACAAGCATGTCTGCCTCAGGACCAAACTACTTTACATAATGACTGCAACTGCCCATTCAGCCCAATCACGCTCCCCATTTTCCATCCAGTCGTTTCATTGCTATGCCACTTTTACCTATGCACTACAATAAGGTCCAGAGGCATTTAGACCGGGAAATTTCAATGAAGGTGTTCAAAGCAGTTCAATACAAGACTCAAGAACATCAACCTGAAGTGGACAGTCAGCAGTGTAAATGAAGACCATTTGCATCCACAAATATATACCCTGTTAAATCGTAACAGTGTCAAAACTTATGGAACTCAGTGCAAATAGCATATATCTCTATTTCGTATGGTTGTGAAAACCCCAAAGCTTTCATTTTCAAAACGTTAAGTGGTGAGCTATGTGGGCGACAACTCTATATAAACCAAAACAGGCAGACACAGGAGTGAGACATATTCAGATAAGTGCCTGCTAACACAGGTCAAGACCACTTTCAGCAGTGCCATACAGCATCCATCGTTTTGATTTTCACTCCAACCCACGCAAATCTCATTATACAGCATTCCAGAGCCTCTTAAGCTGGTATTTAGCAGAACAAAAGGTGATGATTTGAAGCATAAATAAACCATGTCAGGGCAGCGAGTCCCTAGGAACAGGAGAGATCAGCCCTAAGCCCTAATTTTAAGGGTACTGGGGAGTCTGGGCTGCTTTGTGGGAGACTTTACCTTTGCAAAGCAGCAGGAGGGTCTTTGGCAAGAATGTGCAGTGGCTCGGTGCTGGTGGAGCTCTGCTCTGTTGTACTGGTGCTTCTGTTAATGTTCTGTAGCATCATCTCCTGGAAGGTCTTCGCCCTCTCCAACCCAACCAGAGACTCCGTCTTCCCATTCACAGCACCATTCTGCAGCAGACGGACCAAAAGTCACATTTATTCAGCCCTGATCCTGGACATCTACCATACTTCAACTCCACAAGAAAACATCTCAGTCAAGCTAGAGCATGGCTGCGTATGCCTTCTCAAAGAGATCTACAGTCCTTTCAGTTTCCACCCTAACTTTAATTTGAGGTGCCTGATTTGACTAAATAGCTGCATGAGGAGAACTCCAGCAGATGAAGTCAGATTGTCCTGAACAGACTGAAGACCCACAGGACAGTAGATCTCCAAGCACAGGGTTTGGCAGGTTTAAATCAGGCTGACCTCAGGATTGAATATAGAAATAACACACAGCTGCTGCTCACCTCTGTAGTGCTGGGAGTAGCTGGCTTCTCTTTTCTGGCACCAGTATTACGGCCACTGCCTGCTCCTGTAAATATGCACAGTCCCTATGAACAATCAACTGCAGGAAAACCTGAGCAAAAACCTAACACATGGGAATCATGTCCGAGGGCCAGAAATGCAAAGTCCCACTATGCATTTTTTCCACATAATTTCACCAATTAGATCCACCTCCTGGTTATTTAACAAATAGTGGGGAGGACTTATGCAGTCTGTGCCTGGACTTAATGCCTCTGGCTACCACACCTAACTGAAGTACATCAAGGAGCAGTTCATGAGAAACTAACCCCGAGAGGGGAAAGGGCAGAGGACACACAGAGGATGAAGGCTCACCAGTGGCCATGTTCTTGTTGATGCGCAGTATCCTCCTCTTGAACGGAGCAGAGAGAGGAGCTGGCAACTCCTCAGCCTTCACCTCCTGCACCGTGGTCTGCATTCGAGCCGCCTTCTCAACCCGGATCTCGCCGGGGTGCCTGGCAGTCTTCTTGCACGGGACCTCCCACTCCAGAGGCCCCTCTTTCCTCCCCATGAGCTCCTCCTCCTCGTTGTCTCTGGACAGCTTCATCTTTCTCTCTAGCTGGAGCCTTGTCTCCACAAGGACGGCCCCAGGAGGTGTAGCGCTCGACTTCGTGGGGCTGGGGCCCTTAGTTCCGCACCAGTCGGCCTCGTGTAATTGGGCCTGTGCCAGGGACCTGGCCGCCTTCCCCTTTCGAATCTCATCCAGAGATTTGCTTCGGATCTCAACCTGCACCTCCTGCCGTGCTGGTGCTGAGAAATCCTCAGAGGGCTCAGTCTCGCATTCCCAAAGACATTCTTGCAACTAACCACAGCCATATTGCATCAGCCTTTATCGCCAAGACAAGACCCTTTGGGTCTAACAGACACTGTGTATTATTCCATTTAATGCATGTGCAGGTGAGACTACATCATCACCAACAAAAATGTAATGCACTATGCCGTTAATTTTAGACTGTATTACCCAGTGCCAGCACACACAAATGTATACCCAGCTGCATATTGACCAAATGCTAAGACTTTTCTAGAATGCACACATCCAATCAAGTGTCTAACTTGGGTGAGGGTAAAGCGCAGGGGCTTTACAAAAGACCTTCCTTTCTCCTGATACTCGCTGAAGCCTTTGTTGCACTGCCTTGTGTAAGACATCCATCCAGAGCCCTGGTACGGCCAGGCAGCAGTCTTACCTAAATGAGGTTAGCAAGTGTTTGCATGGCTCCTCAATTCACCACCATTTCATTCTTACTACGTCACAGAGGAACAGGGTTTCGGAGTCCCCAAACAACAAACACAGAAAGTTAAACACAAACACGCAAAACTGAAGAACAGAGGGCAAGCCCCTTCTTCACCCTCTGATGGAAACCGATGGTAAAATGACTTGCAGTTAGTTAGAGGTGATGACATACAACTCTTCGTGCTAATGCTGCTCATTTGCACTACTTTTTGTGAAGAATATTTCCATAGCAACATTTTACCTTTGTTATTTTTATAAAAGAAGTAAGATATTTAATTTATTGTAGGGCTGAACTATTAATCGCAATCGCTAATACATTTCAAAAGCTGCAATAACTGGTCAAGCGTGGTTACCACAGAGGAAATATATTAGAACTGGAGAGAGCGAGGAAGTACCACCCCTATTACTTTTAATAGGAGAAGCTAGGCTAGCTACCTAAGCCCAGGAAGTACGGAATTGAACGACGCCAGCTATAAGAATGGCGTTCCATGGGTGCTTAGCTCCGGGACCATTTCATGAAATTGTCAGTCTACTTACACAGCACAAATGGCCAAGAAAGTGTGTCGGCTATGCGGATTGGCGAATGTTTTCGAGGGGAAATGACGAGCAACGCTGTTTATCCAGAAGGTGCACGCACTTTTCACTCTTTTCGTACGAAACACGTGCACGAGCTGTCATCAAGCTCTTACTGTCAGTTCTTATTTTACAGGCCCTCTTGAAAACATTGAACAGTTGCGTCAGACAAAGACAAAATAATGAAGGATTACAGAATACATTTTATCTGTTTTCGAACTATTTGGCAAGAATAAAATGCACACTTTTCTATTGGTGGCCACAAACTTTTCCGCACTGTGAAACGCGGAAGCAGGGGCCGATTGCACAAAAGTCGGATCCTGAGATCCTGGATCTACGCCAAAGCGAGGATTGCCATATCCCATGCAGCGCGTTGCTGGCTTAATTGATTGCACAAAGCCAACAGCCGCTGGAGGAGGATAGGCTAATAAGTGAAGCCAGGTGCCGCATCCTACTGTGTGCGCGCACACGCCTACTTGAAATTGACCCTGAGATCGATCACAGAATAGACAATTCAGAGAGCAGCAGTCTTCAAAATAGTTTGCAAAATATCTCCGTGCACTTATGTGGGCTGTAGAGCGTTCTCAAGAAAATCTCTGCAGACGTGTGACGAGACCAAATCTAAAGTATCCACCGAACTCGTTCGGGGGATAAAATTAGCATTCTCCAAGGTAGCGATAACGTGAACATATATATGCAGGTCAATAACGTCACATAACGCAACAGAGGGTATGCGCAAAATGAGCTGGCACGTCATTTTCCCCCCGACACCTCTTTGTCACATGTCCACATGATGGGCAGAAACCCCATTTTAAAAAAAAAACTCCACAAGACGTTTAACATCTGTTTTCTGACCCTATTAAAACAACTTTGAATTATTGAAATATTTTCAGAGTGGCACAGAGATTTGTTCTTTTTTATGTACAACCTAAATCCAAAATAGCTGGGACAAAGTGTAAATTGTGAAAGAAATCAAAATGCAATGACTTTCAAATCACACCAGCCAGTATTTCATTCACAATAAAGCGGGATTTACATTTGAACGTACGGGCGTCTACGTGCAACTTACGTGCGAAATTTGGGAAAAATGACTGCGTGCTCGACGTGGCGAGTACGTGACACGTGCGTGTTTTTTGAAGTCACCCATAAGAAACCTACTTGAGTACTAGTCTTAAAGTAGCTCACATTAAATGTACTCAAGTACAAAAAGTATCTTGTGAGTAAAATATACCTAAGTATTCAAAGTGCAAGTACACCTAGAAAGCATTTTTCATAGTACGCATATAAAGAAACAAAACAACCACACATTGTTCTCTTCTTGTTCTCTTTAATCAACTTGCAGGTGAATGAAAGATGCAGTCTTCAAAAAACAAATAGGCAGCTTGTGCTTTATACTTCATCTTCTTTGAGTTTACCCGCAGTTTACAAAACCACTAGAATTGACAATAATTAACAGTAGAATGACATATTAACAATACCATGTCGAACTGTTGCTTCAGAAAACTGATTTTTCATAACTACTAATTGGAATACCATTGGCTCACTGTAGCTGAGGTGGTTGCTAGAGAGGGCAACGATTTTTTTTTCTGTTGCAGGAGAGAATTTTTTTTTTTTGAACTGCTGGATAGATACTGTGGGCAAGAGTATTGAGCAGTTTGCACATCAGGCTTAGCTGAGGAGTTTAATTCAGGCAACTCCTGAAAAACAGGGATCGGAGTGAACTCGTCCATAACATTCCAAACGTGTTTGAGCTGCTTGCTTGTCAATATTCAATAATTGATGCTGGTGTCCCATCTTGTGACAGAATATTGTAACTGCGTGCATAAATTTGCAGCTCCATGTCTGCTGGCGGGCACATCTGCTCAAAGCGCTGTTATGATACCGTGCCGAGCACCGTTGTTCCTCTCGAGCACGCCAAATCCAGATAATCCTGAAAGATTTATTACATTAACATTTCAATTTGTGACGAGTAACAAACTGGCCACTGTCAAAGTAACGAAGTAAAAGAATACTTTTTTCTCTTTTAAATATAGTAGAGTAAAATTAAAAGTCCTGGTTAAAAAAAAAAAAAAACTCTGGTAAAGTACAAATCCTGAAAAAAAAAACTACTTATGTACTGTAACGAAGCACATGTACTTCGTCATTATACACCCCTGGTGTTGAATCGACTCCCCCAACGGGAATTCTCCTTTCGCTCCGCAATGTAAAGCCCCTCTCCTTTGATTGGCTGTGGGACGAAAGCCGGTCTCCTCTGATCGGCTGTGGAATTAGTCGATCTCAGATCAGCACCCGCCTTTGTTTCTATAGACTGAATGCGCAGATAGTTTCGCACCAAATGTCACAGTGCTGAGGGGCGCGATTTGCGACTTGTAGGAAACAGAATCTGTGGCTTGTAGGAAACAGAATCTGTGACTCGTGGGGAAGATTCGAGCAGTTGTAGTTATCGATTTGTATTTGTGTTTTAAAAGAACACAAATATTTTCTTGATAAATTATTTCACATACATTGAACTTCCATTGCACAAATTCACATTCAGATTTACACATATTCAAATTTTGTCCACAACTTCACATTGCTTAATACAGGTGCACAAATATGTTTTGCACATATACTGCAACAATAGGAGTAAAAATGTGAGCATGTCAGTTTTTTAATCTGTGACTTGTAAAATAGCATTTGTGCACCTGTAATTAAGAATTTGTGAATGTGTAAGTGTTGTGTTGTATCTGTGCAGAGAAAAAAAATCTACAAGTACACAACTCATAGAGTATGTGACCTCAAATTTACTGATACACATACAAATCGCTGTACACAACTACAAATCCCACTGTTACAGGCGCTCAAACCTTTTTCACCAATAATACCTTCATAGGTTGGTGCTGGAGCAAAAGCACATATTCAAAGGGAAATTTGGCTCGGGGGTTAACTGCAAGTCCAAGCGGGAATTGGGATGCGTGCGATAATATCAGCCTTCAGATCAATGCTGCATTCCCCGGTGTCGCCCCGGACGGCGAGAAGAGGTGGTATGGACTGCAACCGCAGATGCTTTGTGAATGACGCTTAGTAAAAATAATTAGGAGTCCTATATTTACGACTGACACGCCCATTTTTTTTAGGAGTTTCTCCTAAATCCGGCAGTTAGGACCTACTTTTAGCGCTAAGATTCTTTGTGAATACGGGCCCAGAAATTGGCCCCCTAGCTGTTGATCAGCACCCACTGCAGCAGGAGGAGGTCGTCTACACTCATGGCCAGCTCCATCTTGCCATCCAGCATATCGATGGGGAACTCAGTTAGCAGTTCATCAAGGTTGAGGGGTGCAGAGCTGAAGGTGTGAGGGATCGCTGTGCACTGGCGGTGAGACTTTAGCATCGTGCTGCTGCTGCAGCAGGAGGAGGTCGTCTACACTCATGGCCAGCTCCATCTTGCCATCCAGCATATCGATGGGGAACTCAGTTAGCAGTTCATCAAGGTTGAGGGGTGCAGAGCTGAAGGTGTGAGGGATCGCTGTGCACTGGCGGTGAGACTTCAGCATCGTGCTGCTGCTGGAAGTACAGAGAGGCTCGTTACAACAGCCTCACCCACACAAGCATGTCTGCCTCAGGCCAAACTACTTTACATAATGACTGCAACTGCCCATTCAGCCCAATCACGCTCCCCATTTTCCATCCAGTCGTTTCATTGCTATGCCACTTTTACCTATGCACTACAATAAGGTCCAGAGGCATTTAGACCGGGAAATTTCAATGAAGGTGTTCAAAGCAGTTCAATACAAGACTCAAGAACATCAACCTGAAGTGGACAGTCAGCAGTGTAAATGAAGAGCATTTGCATCCACAAATATATACCCTGTTAAATCGTAACAGTGTCAAAACTTATCGAACTCAGTGCAAATAGCATATATCTCTATTTCGTATGGTTGTGAAAACCCCAAAGCTTTCATTTTCAAAACGTTAAGTGGTGAGCTATGTGGGCGACAACTCTATATAAACCAAAACAGGCAGACACAGGAGTGAGACATATTCAGATAAGTGCCTGCTAACACAGGTCAAGACCACTTTCAGCAGTGCCATACAGCATCCATCGTTTTGATTTTCACTCCAACCCACGCAAATCTCATTATACAGCATTCCAGAGCCTCTTAAGCTGGTATTTAGCAGAACAAAAGGTGATGATTTGAAGCATAAATAAACCATGTCAGGGCAGCGAGTCCCTAGGAACAGGAGAGATCAGCCCTAAGCCCTAATTTTAAGGGTACTGGGGAGTCTGGGCTGCTTTGTGGGAGACTTTACCTTTGCAAAGCAGCAGGAGGGTCTTTGGCAAGAATGTGCAGTGGCTCGGTGCTGGTGGAGCTCTGCTCTGTTGTACTGGTGCTTCTGTTAATGTTCTGTAGCATCATCTCCTGGAAGGTCTTCGCCCTCTCCAACCCAACCAGAGACTCCGTCTTCCCATTCACAGCACCATTCTGCAGCAGACGGACCAAAAGTCACATTTATTCAGCCCTGATCCTGGACATCTACCATACTTCAACTCCACAAGAAAACATCTCAGTCAAGCTAGAGCATGGCTGCGTATGCCTTCTCAAAGAGATCTACAGTCCTTTCAGTTTCCACCCTAACTTTAATTTGAGGTGCCTGATTTGACTAAATAGCTGCATGAGGAGAACTCCAGCAGATGAAGTCAGATTGTCCTGAACAGACTGAAGACCCACAGGACAGTAGATCTCCAAGCACAGGGTTTGGCAGGTTTAAATCAGGCTGACCTCAGGATTGAATATAGAAATAACACACAGCTGCTGCTCACCTCTGTAGTGCTGGGAGTAGCTGGCTTCTCTTTTCTGGCACCAGTATTACGGCCACTGCCTGCTCCTGTAAATATGCACAGTCCCTATGAACAATCAACTGCAGGAAAACCTGAGCAAAAACCTAACACATGGGAATCATGTCCGAGGGCCAGAAATGCAAAGTCCCACTATGCATTTTTTCCACATAATTTCACCAATTAGATCCACCTCCTGGTTATTTAACAAATAGTGGGGAGGACTTATGCAGTCTGTGCCTGGACTTAATGCCTCTGGCTACCACACCTAACTGAAGTACATCAAGGAGCAGCTCATGAGAAACTAACCCCGAGAGGGGAAAGGGCAGAGGACACACAGAGGATGAAGGCTCACCAGTGGCCATGTTCTTGTTGATGCGCAGTATCCTCCTCTTGAACGGAGCAGAGAGAGGAGCTGGCAACTCCTCAGCCTTCACCTCCTGCACCGTGGTCTGCATTCGAGCCGCCTTCTCAACCCGGATCTCGCCGGGGTGCCTGGCAGTCTTCTTGCACGGGACCTCCCACTCCAGAGGCCCCTCTTTCCTCCCCATGAGCTCCTCCTCCTCGTTGTCTCTGGACAGCTTCATCTTTCTCTCTAGCTGGAGCCTTGTCTCCACAAGGACGGCCCCAGGAGGTGTAGCGCTCGACTTCGTGGGGCTGGGGCCCTTAGTTCCGCACCAGTCGGCCTCGTGTAATTGGGCCTGTGCCAGGGACCTGGCCGCCTTCCCCTTTCGAATCTCATCCAGAGATTTGCTTCGGATCTCAATCTGCACCTCCTGCCGTGCTGGTGCTGAGAAATCCTCAGAGGGCTCAGTCTCGCATTCCCAAAGACATTCTTGCAACTAACCACAGCCATATTGCATCAGCCTTTATCGCCAAGACAAGACCCTTTGGGTCTAACAGACACTGTGTATTATTCCATTTAATGCATGTGCAGGTGAGACTACATCATCACCAACAAAAATGTAATGCACTATGCCGTTAATTTTAGACTGTATTACCCAGTGCCAGCACACACAAATGTATACCCAGCTGCATATTGACCAAATGCTAAGACTTTTCTAGAATGCACACATCCAATCAAGTGTCTAACTTGGGTGAGGGTAAAGCGCAGGGGCTTTACAAAAGACCTTCCTTTCTCCTGATACTCGCTGAAGCCTTTGTTGCACTGCCTTGTGTAAGACATCCATCCAGAGCCCTGGTACGGCCAGGCAGCAGTCTTACCTAAATGAGGTTAGCAAGTGTTTGCATGGCTCCTCAATTCACCACCATTTCATTCTTACTACGTCACAGAGGAACAGGGTTTCGGAGTCCCCAAACAACAAACACAGAAAGTTAAACACAAACACGCAAAACTGAAGAACAGAGGGCAAGCCCCTTCTTCACCCTCTGATGGAAACCGATGGTAAAATGACTTGCAGTTAGTTAGAGGTGATGACATACAACTCTTCGTGCTAATGCTGCTCATTTGCACTACTTTTTGTGAAGAATATTTCCATAGCAACATTTTACCTTTGTTATTTTTATAAAAGAAGTAAGATATTTAATTTATTGTAGGGCTGAACTATTAATCGCAATCGCTAATACATTTCAAAAGCTGCAATAACTGGTCAAGCGTGGTTACCACAGAGGAAATATATTAGAACTGGAGAGAGCGAGGAAGTACCACCCCTATTACTTTTAATAGGAGAAGCTAGGCTAGCTACCTAAGCCCAGGAAGTACGGAATTGAACGACGCCAGCTATAAGAATGGCGTTCCATGGGTGCTTAGCTCCGGGACCATTTCATGAAATTGTCAGTCTACTTACACAGCACAAATGGCCAAGAAAGTGTGTCGGCTATGCGGATTGGCGAATGTTTTCGAGGGGAAATGACGAGCAACGCTGTTTATCCAGAAGGTGCACGCACTTTTCACTCTTTTCGTACGAAACACGTGCACGAGCTGTCATCAAGCTCTTACTGTCAGTTCTTATTTTACAGGCCCTCTTGAAAACATTGAACAGTTGCGTCAGACAAAGACAAAATAATGAAGGATTACAGAATACATTTTATCTGTTTTCGAACTATTTGGCAAGAATAAAATGCACACTTTTCTATTGGTGGCCACAAACTTTTCCGCACTGTGAAACGCGGAAGCAGGGGCCGATTGCACAAAAGTCGGATCCTGAGATCCTGGATCTACGCCAAAGCGAGGATTGCCATATCCCATGCAGCGCGTTGCTGGCTTAATTGATTGCACAAAGCCAACAGCCGCTGGAGGAGGATAGGCTAATAAGTGAAGCCAGGTGCCGCATCCTACTGTGTGCGCGCACACGCCTACTTGAAATTGACCCTGAGATCGATCACAGAATCGACAATTCAGAGAGCAGCAGTCTTCAAAATAGTTTGCAAAATATCTCCGTGCACTTATGTGGGCTGTAGAGCGTTCTCAAGAAAATCTCTGCAGACGCGTGACGAGACCAAATCTAAAGTATCCACCGAACTCGTTCGGGGGATAAAATTAGTATTCTCCAAGGTAGCGATAACGTGAACATATATATGCAGGTCAATAACGTCACATAACGCAACAGAGGGTATGCGCAAAATGAGCTGGCACGTCATTTTCCCCCCGACACCTCTTTGTCACATGTCCACATGATGGGCAGAAACCCCATTTTAAAAAAAAACTCCACAAGACGTTTAACATCTGTTTTCTGACCCTATTAAAACAACTTTGAATTATTGAAATATTTTCAGAGTGGCACAGAGATTTGTTCTTTTTTATGTACAACCTAAATCCAAAATAGCTGGGACAAAGTGTAAATTGTGAAAGAAATCAAAATGCAATGACTTTCAAATCACACCAGCCAGTATTTCATTCATAATAAAGCGGGATTTACATTTGAACGTACGGGCGTCTACGTGCAACTTACGTGCGAAATTTGGGAAAAATGACTGCGTGCTCGACGTGGCGAGTACGTGACACGTGCGTGTTTTTTGAAGTCACCCATAAGAAACCTACTTGAGTACTAGTCTTAAAGTAGCTCACATTAAATGTACTCAAGTACAAAAAGTATCTTGTGAGTAAAATATACCTAAGTATTCAAAGTGCAAGTACACCTAGAAAGCATTTTTCATAGTACGCATATAAAGAAACAAAACAACCACACATTGTTCTCTTCTTGTTCTCTTTAATCAACTTGCAGGTGAATGAAAGATGCAGTCTTCAAAAAACAAATAGGCAGCTTGTGCTTTATACTTCATCTTCTTTGAGTTTACCCGCAGTTTACAAAACCACTAGAATTGACAATAATTAACAGTATAATGACATATTAACAATACCATGTCGAACTGTTGCTTCAGAAAACTGATTTTTCATAACTACTAATTAGAATACCATTGGCTCACTGTAGCTGAGGTGGTTGCTAGAGAGGGCAACGATTTTTTTTTCTGTTGCAGGAGAGAATTTTTTTTTTTTGAACTGCTGGATAGATACTGTGGGCAAGAGTATTGAGCAGTTTGCACATCAGGCTTAGCTGAGGAGTTTAATTCAGGCAACTCCTGAAAAACAGGGATCGGAGTGAACTCGTCCATAACATTCCAAACGTGTTTGAGCTGCTTGCTTGTCAATATTCAATAATTGATGCTGGTGTCCCATCTTGTGACAGAATATTGTAACTGCGTGCATAAATTTGCAGCTCCATGTCTGCTGGCGGGCACATCTGCTCAAAGCGCTGTTATGATACCGTGCCGAGCACCGTTGTTCCTCTCGAGCACGCCAAATCCAGATAATCCTGAAAGATTTATTACATTAACATTTCAATTTGTGACGAGTAACAAACTGGCCACTGTCAAAGTAACGAAGTAAAAGAATACTTTTTTCTCTTTTAAATATAGTAGAGTAAAATTAAAAGTCCTGGTTAAAAAAAAAAAAAAACTCTGGTAAAGTACAAATCCTCAAAAAAAAAAAACTACTTATGTACTGTAACGAAGCACATGTACTTCGTCATTATACACCCCTGGTGTTGAATCGACTCCCCCAACGGGAATTCTCCTTTCGCTCCGCAATGTAAAGCCCCTCTCCTTTGATTGGCTGTGGGACGAAAGCCGGTCTCCTCTGATCGGCTGTGGAATTAGTCGATCTCAGATCAGCACCCGCCTTTGTTTCTATAGACTGAATGCGCAGATAGTTTCGCACCAAATGTCACAGTGCTGAGGGGCGCGATTTGCGACTTGTAGGAAACAGAATCTGTGGCTTGTAGGAAACAGAATCTGTGACTCGTGGGGAAGATTCGAGCAGTTGTAGTTATCGATTTGTATTTGTGTTTTAAAAGAACACAAATATTTTCTTGATAAATTATTTCACATACATTGAACTTCCATTGCACAAATTCACATTCAGATTTACACATATTCAAATTTTGTCCACAACTTCACATTGCTTAATACACGTGCACAAATATGTTTTGCACATATACTGCAACAATAGGAGTAAAAATGTGAGCATGTCACTTTTTTAATCTGTGACTTGTAAAATAGGATTTGTGCACCTGTAATTAAGAATTTGTGAATGTGTAAGTGTTGTGTTGTATCTGTGCAGAGAAAAAAAATCTACAAGTACACAACTCATAGAGTATGTGACCTCAAATTTACTGATACACATACAAATCGCTGTACACAACTACAAATCCCACTGTTACAGGCGCTCAAACCTTTTTCACCAATAATACCTTCATAGGTTGGTGCTGGAGCAAAAGCACATATTCAAAGGGAAATTTGGCTCGGGGGTTAACTGCAAGTCCAAGCGGGAATTGGGATGCGTGCGATAATATCAGCCTTCAGATCAATGCTGCATTCCCCGGTGTCGCCCCGGACGGCGAGAAGAGGTGGTATGGACTGCAACCGCAGATGCTTTGTGAATGACGCTTAGTAAAAATAATTAGGAGTCCTATATTTACGACTGACACGCCCATTTTTTTTAGGAGTTTCTCCTAAATCCGGCAGTTAGGACCTACTTTTAGCGCTAAGATTCTTTGTGAATACGGGCCCAGAAATTGGCCCCCTAGCTGTTGATCAGCACCCACTGCAGCAGGAGGAGGTCGTCTACACTCATGGCCAGCTCCATCTTGCCATCCAGCATATCGATGGGGAACTCAGTTAGCAGTTCATCAAGGTTGAGGGGTGCAGAGCTGAAGGTGTGAGGGATCGCTGTGCACTGGCGGTGAGACTTTAGCATCGTGCTGCTGCTGCAGCAGGAGGAGGTCGTCTACACTCATGGCCAGCTCCATCTTGCCATCCAGCATATCGATGGGGAACTCAGTTAGCAGTTCATCAAGGTTGAGGGGTGCAGAGCTGAAGGTGTGAGGGATCGCTGTGCACTGGCGGTGAGACTTCAGCATCGTGCTGCTGCTGGAAGTACAGAGAGGCTCGTTACAACAGCCTCACCCACACAAGCATGTCTGCCTCAGGCCAAACTACTTTACATAATGACTGCAACTGCCCATTCAGCCCAATCACGCTCCCCATTTTCCATCCAGTCGTTTCATTGCTATGCCACTTTTACCTATGCACTACAATAAGGTCCAGAGGCATTTAGACCGGGAAATTTCAATGAAGGTGTTCAAAGCAGTTCAATACAAGACTCAAGAACATCAACCTGAAGTGGACAGTCAGCAGTGTAAATGAAGAGCATTTGCATCCACAAATATATACCCTGTTAAATCGTAACAGTGTCAAAACTTATGGAACTCAGTGCAAATAGCATATATCTCTATTTCGTATGGTTGTGAAAACCCCAAAGCTTTCATTTTCAAAACGTTAAGTGGTGAGCTATGTGGGCGACAACTCTATATAAACCAAAACAGGCAGACACAGGAGTGAGACATATTCAGATAAGTGCCTGCTAACACAGGTCAAGACCACTTTCAGCAGTGCCATACAGCATCCATCGTTTTGATTTTCACTCCAACCCACGCAAATCTCATTATACAGCATTCCAGAGCCTCTTAAGCTGGTATTTAGCAGAACAAAAGGTGATGATTTGAAGCATAAATAAACCATGTCAGGGCAGCGAGTCCCTAGGAACAGGAGAGATCAGCCCTAAGCCCTAATTTTAAGGGTACTGGGGAGTCTGGGCTGCTTTGTGGGAGACTTTACCTTTGCAAAGCAGCAGGAGGGTCTTTGGCAAGAATGTGCAGTGGCTCGGTGCTGGTGGAGCTCTGCTCTGTTGTACTGGTGCTTCTGTTAATGTTCTGTAGCATCATCTCCTGGAAGGTCTTCGCCCTCTCCAACCCAACCAGAGACTCCGTCTTCCCATTCACAGCACCATTCTGCAGCAGACGGACCAAAAGTCACATTTATTCAGCCCTGATCCTGGACATCTACCATACTTCAACTCCACAAGAAAACATCTCAGTCAAGCTAGAGCATGGCTGCGTATGCCTTCTCAAAGAGATCTACAGTCCTTTCAGTTTCCACCCTAACTTTAATTTGAGGTGCCTGATTTGACTAAATAGCTGCATGAGGAGAACTCCAGCAGATGAAGTCAGATTGTCCTGAACAGACTGAAGACCCACAGGACAGTAGATCTCCAAGCACAGGGTTTGGCAGGTTTAAATCAGGCTGACCTCAGGATTGAATATAGAAATAACACACAGCTGCTGCTCACCTCTGTAGTGCTGGGAGTAGCTGGCTTCTCTTTTCTGGCACCAGTATTACGGCCACTGCCTGCTCCTGTAAATATGCACAGTCCCTATGAACAATCAACTGCAGGAAAACCTGAGCAAAAACCTAACACATGGGAATCATGTCCGAGGGCCAGAAATGCAAAGTCCCACTATGCATTTTTTCCACATAATTTCACCAATTAGATCCACCTCCTGGTTATTTAACAAATAGTGGGGAGGACTTATGCAGTCTGTGCCTGGACTTAATGCCTCTGGCTACCACACCTAACTGAAGTACATCAAGGAGCAGCTCATGAGAAACTAACCCCGAGAGGGGAAAGGGCAGAGGACACACAGAGGATGAAGGCTCACCAGTGGCCATGTTCTTGTTGATGCGCAGTATCCTCCTCTTGAACGGAGCAGAGAGAGGAGCTGGCAACTCCTCAGCCTTCACCTCCTGCACCGTGGTCTGCATTCGAGCCGCCTTCTCAACCCGGATCTCGCCGGGGTGCCTGGCAGTCTTCTTGCACGGGACCTCCCACTCCAGAGGCCCCTCTTTCCTCCCCATGAGCTCCTCCTCCTCGTTGTCTCTGGACAGCTTCATCTTTCTCTCTAGCTGGAGCCTTGTCTCCACAAGGACGGCCCCAGGAGGTGTAGCGCTCGACTTCGTGGGGCTGGGGCCCTTAGTTCCGCACCAGTCGGCCTCGTGTAATTGGGCCTGTGCCAGGGACCTGGCCGCCTTCCCCTTTCGAATCTCATCCAGAGATTTGCTTCGGATCTCAATCTGCACCTCCTGCCGTGCTGGTGCTGAGAAATCCTCAGAGGGCTCAGTCTCGCATTCCCAAAGACATTCTTGCAACTAACCACAGCCATATTGCATCAGCCTTTATCGCCAAGACAAGACCCTTTGGGTCTAACAGACACTGTGTATTATTCCATTTAATGCATGTGCAGGTGAGACTACATCATCACCAACAAAAATGTAATGCACTATGCCGTTAATTTTAGACTGTATTACCCAGTGCCAGCACACACAAATGTATACCCAGCTGCATATTGACCAAATGCTAAGACTTTTCTAGAATGCACACATCCAATCAAGTGTCTAACTTGGGTGAGGGTAAAGCGCAGGGGCTTTACAAAAGACCTTCCTTTCTCCTGATACTCGCTGAAGCCTTTGTTGCACTGCCTTGTGTAAGACATCCATCCAGAGCCCTGGTACGGCCAGGCAGCAGTCTTACCTAAATGAGGTTAGCAAGTGTTTGCATGGCTCCTCAATTCACCACCATTTCATTCTTACTACGTCACAGAGGAACAGGGTTTCGGAGTCCCCAAACAACAAACACAGAAAGTTAAACACAAACACGCAAAACTGAAGAACAGAGGGCAAGCCCCTTCTTCACCCTCTGATGGAAACCGATGGTAAAATGACTTGCAGTTAGTTAGAGGTGATGACATACAACTCTTCGTGCTAATGCTGCTCATTTGCACTACTTTTTGTGAAGAATATTTCCATAGCAACATTTTACCTTTGTTATTTTTATAAAAGAAGTAAGATATTTAATTTATTGTAGGGCTGAACTATTAATCGCAATCGCTAATACATTTCAAAAGCTGCAATAACTGGTCAAGCGTGGTTACCACAGAGGAAATATATTAGAACTGGAGAGAGCGAGGAAGTACCACCCCTATTACTTTTAATAGGAGAAGCTAGGCTAGCTACCTAAGCCCAGGAAGTACGGAATTGAACGACGCCAGCTATAAGAATGGCGTTCCATGGGTGCTTAGCTCCGGGACCATTTCATGAAATTGTCAGTCTACTTACACAGCACAAATGGCCAAGAAAGTGTGTCGGCTATGCGGATTGGCGAATGTTTTCGAGGGGAAATGACGAGCAACGCTGTTTATCCAGAAGGTGCACGCACTTTTCACTCTTTTCGTACGAAACACGTGCACGAGCTGTCATCAAGCTCTTACTGTCAGTTCTTATTTTACAGGCCCTCTTGAAAACATTGAACAGTTGCGTCAGACAAAGACAAAATAATGAAGGATTACAGAATACATTTTATCTGTTTTCGAACTATTTGGCAAGAATAAAATGCACACTTTTCTATTGGTGGCCACAAACTTTTCCGCACTGTGAAACGCGGAAGCAGGGGCCGATTGCACAAAAGTCGGATCCTGAGATCCTGGATCTACGCCAAAGCGAGGATTGCCATATCCCATGCAGCGCGTTGCTGGCTTAATTGATTGCACAAAGCCAACAGCCGCTGGAGGAGGATAGGCTAATAAGTGAAGCCAGGTGCCGCATCCTACTGTGTGCGCGCACACGCCTACTTGAAATTGACCCTGAGATCGATCACAGAATCGACAATTCAGAGAGCAGCAGTCTTCAAAATAGTTTGCAAAATATCTCCGTGCACTTATGTGGGCTGTAGAGCGTTCTCAAGAAAATCTCTGCAGACGCGTGACGAGACCAAATCTAAAGTATCCACCGAACTCGTTCGGGGGATAAAATTAGTATTCTCCAAGGTAGCGATAACGTGAACATATATATGCAGGTCAATAGCGTCACATAACGCAACAGAGGGTATGCGCAAAATGAGCTGGCACGTCATTTTCCCCCCGACACCTCTTTGTCACATGTCCACATGATGGGCAGAAACCCCATTTTAAAAAAAAAACTCCACAAGACGTTTAAAATCTGTTTTCTGACCCTATTAAAACAACTTTGAATTATTGAAATATTTTCAGAGTGGCACAGAGATTTGTTCTTTTTTATGTACAACCTAAATCCAAAATAGCTGGGACAAAGTGTAAATTGTGAAAGAAATCAAAATGCAATGACTTTCAAATCACACCAGCCAGTATTTCATTCACAATAAAGCGGGATTTACATTTGAACGTACGGGCGTCTACGTGCAACTTACGTGCGAAATTTGGGAAAAATGACTGCGTGCTCGACGTGGCGAGTACGTGACACGTGCGTGTTTTTTGAAGTCACCCATAAGAAACCTACTTGAGTACTAGTCTTAAAGTAGCTCACATTAAATGTACTCAAGTACAAAAAGTATCTTGTGAGTAAAATATACCTAAGTATTCAAAGTGCAAGTACACCTAGAAAGCATTTTTCATAGTACGCATATAAAGAAACAAAACAACCACACATTGTTCTCTTCTTGTTCTCTTTAATCAACTTGCAGGTGAATGAAAGATGCAGTATTCAAAAAACAAATAGGCAGCTTGTGCTTTATACTTCATCTTCTTTGAGTTTACCCGCAGTTTACAAAACCACTAGAATTGACAATAATTAACAGTAGAATGACATATTAACAATACCATGTCGAACTGTTGCTTCAGAAAACTGATTTTTCATAACTACTAATTGGAATACCATTGGCTCACTGTAGCTGAGGTGGTTGCTAGAGAGGGCAACGATTTTTTTTTCTGTTGCAGGAGAGAAATTTTTTTTTTTGAACTGCTGGATAGATACTGTGGGCAAGAGTATTGAGCAGTTTGCACATCAGGCTTAGCTGAGGAGTTTAATTCAGGCAACTCCTGAAAAACAGGGATCGGAGTGAACTCGTCCATAACATTCCAAACGTGTTTGAGCTGCTTGCTTGTCAATATTCAATAATTGATGCTGGTGTCCCATCTTGTGACAGAATATTGTAACTGCGTGCATAAATTTGCAGCTCCATGTCTGCTGGCGGGCACATCTGCTCAAAGCGCTGTTATGATACCGTGCCGAGCACCGTTGTTCCTCTCGAGCACGCCAAATCCAGATAATCCTGAAAGATTTATTACATTAACATTTCAATTTGTGACGAGTAACAAACTGGCCACTGTCAAAGTAACGAAGTAAAAGAATACTTTTTTCTCTTTTAAATATAGTAGAGTAAAATTAAAAGTCCTGGTTAAAAAAAAAAAAAAACTCTGGTAAAGTACAAATCCTCAAAAAAAAAAAACTACTTATGTACTGTAACGAAGCACATGTACTTCGTCATTATACACCCCTGGTGTTGAATCGACTCCCCCAACGGGAATTCTCCTTTCGCTCCGCAATGTAAAGCCCCTCTCCTTTGATTGGCTGTGGGACGAAAGCCGGTCTCCTCTGATCGGCTGTGGAATTAGTCGATCTCAGATCAGCACCCGCCTTTGTTTCTATAGACTGAATGCGCAGATAGTTTCGCACCAAATGTCACAGTGCTGAGGGGCGCGATTTGCGACTTGTAGGAAACAGAATCTGTGGCTTGTAGGAAACAGAATCTGTGACTCGTGGGGAAGATTCGAGCAGTTGTAGTTATCGATTTGCATTTGTGTTTTAAAAGAACACAAATATTTTCTTGATAAATTATTTCACATACATTGAACTTCCATTGCACAAATTCACATTCAGATTTACACATATTCAAATTTTGTCCACAACTTCACATTGCTTAATACAGGTGCACAAATATGTTTTGCACATATACTGCAACAATAGGAGTAAAAATGTGAGCATGTCAGTTTTTTAATCTGTGACTTGTAAAATAGGATTTGTGCACCTGTAATTAAGAATTTGTGAATGTGTAAGTGTTGTGTTGTATCTGTGCAGAGAAAAAAAATCTACAAGTACACAACTCATAGAGTATGTGACCTCAAATTTACTGATACACATACAAATCGCTGTACACAACTACAAATCCCACTGTTACAGGCGCTCAAACCTTTTTCACCAATAATACCTTCATAGGTTGGTGCTGGAGCAAAAGCACATATTCAAAGGGAAATTTGGCTCGGGGGTTAACTGCAAGTCCAAGCGGGAATTGGGATGCGTGCGATAATATCAGCCTTCAGATCAATGCTGCATTCCCCGGTGTCGCCCCGGACGGCGAGAAGAGGTGGTATGGACTGCAACCGCAGATGCTTTGTGAATGACGCTTAGTAAAAATAATTAGGAGTCCTATATTTACGACTGACACGCCCATTTTTTTTAGGAGTTTCTCCTAAATCCGGCAGTTAGGACCTACTTTTAGCGCTAAGATTCTTTGTGAATACGGGCCCAGAAATTGGCCCCCTAGCTGTTGATCAGCACCCACTGCAGCAGGAGGAGGTCGTCTACACTCATGGCCAGCTCCATCTTGCCATCCAGCATATCGATGGGGAACTCAGTTAGCAGTTCATCAAGGTTGAGGGGTGCAGAGCTGAAGGTGTGAGGGATCGCTGTGCACTGGCGGTGAGACTTCAGCATCGTGCTGCTGCTGGAAGTACAGAGAGGCTCGTTACAACAGCCTCACCCACACAAGCATGTCTGCCTCAGGACCAAACTACTTTACATAATGACTGCAACTGCCCATTCAGCCCAATCACGCTCCCCATTTTCCATCCAGTCGTTTCATTGCTATGCCACTTTTACCTATGCACTACAATAAGGTCCAGAGGCATTTAGACCGGGAAATTTCAATGAAGGTGTTCAAAGCAGTTCAATACAAGACTCAAGAACATCAACCTGAAGTGGACAGTCAGCAGTGTAAATGAAGACCATTTGCATCCACAAATATATACCCTGTTAAATCGTAACAGTGTCAAAACTTATGGAACTCAGTGCAAATAGCATATATCTCTATTTCGTATGGTTGTGAAAACCCCAAAGCTTTCATTTTCAAAACGTTAAGTGGTGAGCTATGTGGGCGACAACTCTATATAAACCAAAACAGGCAGACACAGGAGTGAGACATATTCAGATAAGTGCCTGCTAACACAGGTCAAGACCACTTTCAGCAGTGCCATACAGCATCCATCGTTTTGATTTTCACTCCAACCCACGCAAATCTCATTATACAGCATTCCAGAGCCTCTTAAGCTGGTATTTAGCAGAACAAAAGGTGATGATTTGAAGCATAAATAAACCATGTCAGGGCAGCGAGTCCCTAGGAACAGGAGAGATCAGCCCTAAGCCCTAATTTTAAGGGTACTGGGGAGTCTGGGCTGCTTTGTGGGAGACTTTACCTTTGCAAAGCAGCAGGAGGGTCTTTGGCAAGAATGTGCAGTGGCTCGGTGCTGGTGGAGCTCTGCTCTGTTGTACTGGTGCTTCTGTTAATGTTCTGTAGCATCATCTCCTGGAAGGTCTTCGCCCTCTCCAACCCAACCAGAGACTCCGTCTTCCCATTCACAGCACCATTCTGCAGCAGACGGACCAAAAGTCACATTTATTTAGCCCTGATCCTGGACATCTACCATACTTCAACTCCACAAGAAAACATCTCAGTCAAGCTAGAGCATGGCTGCGTATGCCTTCTCAAAGAGATCTACAGTCCTTTCAGTTTCCACCCTAACTTTAATTTGAGGTGCCTGATTTGACTAAATAGCTGCATGAGGAGAACTCCAGCAGATGAAGTCAGATTGTCCTGAACAGACTGAAGACCCACAGGACAGTAGATCTCCAAGCACAGGGTTTGGCAGGTTTAAATCAGGCTGACCTCAGGATTGAATATAGAAATAACACACAGCTGCTGCTCACCTCTGTAGTGCTGGGAGTAGCTGGCTTCTCTTTTCTGGCACCAGTATTACGGCCACTGCCTGCTCCTGTAAATATGCACAGTCCCTATGAACAATCAACTGCAGGAAAACCTGAGCAAAAACCTAACACATGGGAATCATGTCCGAGGGCCAGAAATGCAAAGTCCCACTATGCATTTTTTCCACATAATTTCACCAATTAGATCCACCTCCTGGTTATTTAACAAATAGTGGGGAGGACTTATGCAGTCTGTGCCTGGACTTAATGCCTCTGGCTACCACACCTAACTGAAGTACATCAAGGAGCAGTTCATGAGAAACTAACCCCGAGAGGGGAAAGGGCAGAGGACACACAGAGGATGAAGGCTCACCAGTGGCCATGTTCTTGTTGATGCGCAGTATCCTCCTCTTGAACGGAGCAGAGAGAGGAGCTGGCAACTCCTCAGCCTTCACCTCCTGCACCGTGGTCTGCATTCGAGCCGCCTTCTCAACCCGGATCTCGCCGGGGTGCCTGGCAGTCTTCTTGCACGGGACCTCCCACTCCAGAGGCCCCTCTTACCTCCCCATGAGCTCCTCCTCCTCGTTGTCTCTGGACAGCTTCATCTTTCTCTCTAGCTGGAGCCTTGTCTCCACAAGGACGGCCCCAGGAGGTGTAGCGCTCGACTTCGTGGGGCTGGGGCCCTTAGTTCCGCACCAGTCGGCCTCGTGTAATTGGGCCTGTGCCAGGGACCTGGCCGCCTTCCCCTTTCGAATCTCATCCAGAGATTTGCTTCGGATCTCAACCTGCACCTCCTGCCGTGCTGGTGCTGAGAAATCCTCAGAGGGCTCAGTCTCGCATTCCCAAAGACATTCTTGCAACTAACCACAGCCATATTGCATCAGCCTTTATCGCCAAGACAAGACCCTTTGGGTCTAACAGACACTGTGTATTATTCCATTTAATGCATGTGCAGGTGAGACTACATCATCACCAACAAAAATGTAATGCACTATGCCGTTAATTTTAGACTGTATTACCCAGTGCCAGCACACACAAATGTATACCCAGCTGCATATTGACCAAATGCTAAGACTTTTCTAGAATGCACACATCCAATCAAGTGTCTAACTTGGGTGAGGGTAAAGCGCAGGGGCTTTACAAAAGACCTTCCTTTCTCCTGATACTCGCTGAAGCCTTTGTTGCACTGCCTTGTGTAAGACATCCATCCAGAGCCCTGGTACGGCCAGGCAGCAGTCTTACCTAAATGAGGTTAGCAAGTGTTTGCATGGCTCCTCAATTCACCACCATTTCATTCTTACTACGTCACAGAGGAACAGGGTTTCGGAGTCCCCAAACAACAAACACAGAAAGTTAAACACAAACACGCAAAACTGAAGAACAGAGGGCAAGCCCCTTCTTCACCCTCTGATGGAAACCGATGGTAAAATGACTTGCAGTTAGTTAGAGGTGATGACATACAACTCTTCGTGCTAATGCTGCTCATTTGCACTACTTTTTGTGAAGAATATTTCCATAGCAACATTTTACCTTTGTTATTTTTATAAAAGAAGTAAGATATTTAATTTATTGTAGGGCTGAACTATTAATCGCAATCGCTAATACATTTCAAAAGCTGCAATAACTGGTCAAGCGTGGTTACCACAGAGGAAATATATTAGAACTGGAGAGAGCGAGGAAGTACCACCCCTATTACTTTTAATAGGAGAAGCTAGGCTAGCTACCTAAGCCCAGGAAGTACGGAATTGAACGACGCCAGCTATAAGAATGGCGTTCCATGGGTGCTTAGCTCCGGGACCATTTCATGAAATTGTCAGTCTACTTACACAGCACAAATGGCCAAGAAAGTGTGTCGGCTATGCGGATTGGCGAATGTTTTCGAGGGGAAATGACGAGCAACGCTGTTTATCCAGAAGGTGCACGCACTTTTCACTCTTTTCGTACGAAACACGTGCACGAGCTGTCATCAAGCTCTTACTGTCAGTTCTTATTTTACAGGCCCTCTTGAAAACATTGAACAGTTGCGTCAGACAAAGACAAAATAATGAAGGATTACAGAATACATTTTATCTGTTTTCGAACTATTTGGCAAGAATAAAATGCACACTTTTCTATTGGTGGCCACAAACTTTTCCGCACTGTGAAACGCGGAAGCAGGGGCCGATTGCACAAAAGTCGGATCCTGAGATCCTGGATCTACGCCAAAGCGAGGATTGCCATATCCCATGCAGCGCGTTGCTGGCTTAATTGATTGCACAAAGCCAACAGCCGCTGGAGGAGGATAGGCTAATAAGTGAAGCCAGGTGCCGCATCCTACTGTGTGCGCGCACACGCCTACTTGAAATTGACCCTGAGATCGATCACAGAATCGACAATTCAGAGAGCAGCAGTCTTCAAAATAGTTTGCAAAATATCTCCGTGCACTTATGTGGGCTGTAGAGCGTTCTCAAGAAAATCTCTGCAGACGCGTGACGAGACCAAATCTAAAGTATCCACCGAACTCGTTCGGGGGATAAAATTAGTATTCTCCAAGGTAGCGATAACGTGAACATATATATGCAGGTCAATAACGTCACATAACGCAACAGAGGGTATGCGCAAAATGAGCTGGCACGTCATTTTCCCCCCGACACCTCTTTGTCACATGTCCACATGATGGGCAGAAACCCCATTTTAAAAAAAAACTCCACAAGACGTTTAACATCTGTTTTCTGACCCTATTAAAACAACTTTGAATTATTGAAATATTTTCAGAGTGGCACAGAGATTTGTTCTTTTTTATGTACAACCTAAATCCAAAATAGCTGGGACAAAGTGTAAATTGTGAAAGAAATCAAAATGCAATGACTTTCAAATCACACCAGCCAGTATTTCATTCACAATAAAGCGGGATTTACATTTGAACGTACGGGCGTCTACGTGCAACTTACGTGCGAAATTTGGGAAAAATGACTGCGTGCTCGACGTGGCGAGTACGTGACACGTGCGTGTTTTTTGAAGTCACCCATAAGAAACCTACTTGAGTACTAGTCTTAAAGTAGCTCACATTAAATGTACTCAAGTACAAAAAGTATCTTGTGAGTAAATTATACCTAAGTATCCAAAGTGCAAGTACACCTAGAAAGCATTTTTCATAGTACGCATATAAAGAAACAAAACAACCACACATTGTTCTCTTCTTGTTCTCTTTAATCAACTTGCAGGTGAATGAAAGATGCAGTATTCAAAAAACAAATAGGCAGCTTGTGCTTTATACTTCATCTTCTTTGAGTTTACCCGCAGTTTACAAAACCACTAGAATTGACAATAATTAACAGTAGAATGACATATTAACAATACCATGTCGAACTGTTGCTTCAGAAAACTGATTTTTCATAACTACTAATTGGAATACCATTGGCTCACTGTAGCTGAGGTGGTTGCTAGAGAGGGCAACGATTTTTTTTTCTGTTGCAGGAGAGAAATTTTTTTTTTTGAACTGCTGGATAGATACTGTGGGCAAGAGTATTGAGCAGTTTGCACATCAGGCTTAGCTGAGGAGTTTAATTCAGGCAACTCCTGAAAAACAGGGATCGGAGTGAACTCGTCCATAACATTCCAAACGTGTTTGAGCTGCTTGCTTGTCAATATTCAATAATTGATGCTGGTGTCCCATCTTGTGACAGAATATTGTAACTGCGTGCATAAATTTGCAGCTCCATGTCTGCTGGCGGGCACATCTGCTCAAAGCGCTGTTATGATACCGTGCCGAGCACCGTTGTTCCTCTCGAGCACGCCAAATCCAGATAATCCTGAAAGATTTATTACATTAACATTTCAATTTGTGACGAGTAACAAACTGGCCACTGTCAAAGTAACAGAATACTTTTTTCTCTTTTAAATATAGTAGAGTAAAATTAAAAGTCCTGGTTAAAAAAAAAAAAAAAACTCTGGTAAAGTACAAATCCTCAAAAAAAAAAAACTACTTATGTACTGTAACGAAGCACATGTACTTCGTCATTATACACCCCTGGTGTTGAATCGACTCCCCCAACGGGAATTCTCCTTTCGCTCCGCAATGTAAAGCCCCTCTCCTTTGATTGGCTGTGGGACGAAAGCCGGTCTCCTCTGATCGGCTGTGGAATTAGTCGATCTCAGATCAGCACCCGCCTTTGTTTCTATAGACTGAATGCGCAGATAGTTTCGCACCAAATGTCACAGTGCTGAGGGGCGCGATTTGCGACTTGTAGGAAACAGAATCTGTGGCTTGTAGGAAACAGAATCTGTGACTCGTGGGGAAGATTCGAGCAGTTGTAGTTATCGATTTGTATTTGTGTTTTAAAAGAACACAAATATTTTCTTGATAAATTATTTCACATACATTGAACTTCCATTGCACAAATTCACATTCAGATTTACACATATTCAAATTTTGTCCACAACTTCACATTGCTTAATACAGGTGCACAAATATGTTTTGCACATATACTGCAACAATAGGAGTAAAAATGTGAGCATGTCAGTTTTTTAATCTGTGACTTGTAAAATAGGATTTGTGCACCTGTAATTAAGAATTTGTGAATGTGTAAGTGTTGTGTTGTATCTGTGCAGAGAAAAAAAATCTACAAGTACACAACTCATAGAGTATGTGACCTCAAATTTACTGATACACATACAAATCGCTGTACACAACTACAAATCCCACTGTTACAGGCGCTCAAACCTTTTTCACCAATAATACCTTCATAGGTTGGTGCTGGAGCAAAAGCACATATTCAAAGGGAAATTTGGCTCGGGGGTTAACTGCAAGTCCAAGCGGGAATTGGGATGCGTGCGATAATATCAGCCTTCAGATCAATGCTGCATTCCCCGGTGTTGCCCCGGACGGCGAGAAGAGGTGGTATGGACTGCAACCGCAGATGCTTTGTGAATGACGCTTAGTAAAAATAATTAGGAGTCCTATATTTACGACTGACACGCCCATTTTTTTTAGGAGTTTCTCCTAAATCCGGCAGTTAGGACCTACTTTTAGCGCTAAGATTCTTTGTGAATACGGGCCCAGAAATTGGCCCCCTAGCTGTTGATCAGCACCCACTGCAGCAGGAGGAGGTCGTCTACACTCATGGCCAGCTCCATCTTGCCATCCAGCATATCGATGGGGAACTCAGTTAGCAGTTCATCAAGGTTGAGGGGTGCAGAGCTGAAGGTGTGAGGGATCGCTGTGCACTGGCGGTGAGACTTTAGCATCGTGCTGCTGCTGCAGCAGGAGGAGGTCGTCTACACTCATGGCCAGCTCCATCTTGCCATCCAGCATATCGATGGGGAACTCAGTTAGCAGTTCATCAAGGTTGAGGGGTGCAGAGCTGAAGGTGTGAGGGATCGCTGTGCACTGGCGGTGAGACTTCAGCATCGTGCTGCTGCTGGAAGTACAGAGAGGCTCGTTACAACAGCCTCACCCACACAAGCATGTCTGCCTCAGGACCAAACTACTTTACATAATGACTGCAACTGCCCATTCAGCCCAATCACGCTCCCCATTTTCCATCCAGTCGTTTCATTGCTATGCCACTTTTACCTATGCACTACAATAAGGTCCAGAGGCATTTAGACCGGGAAATTTCAATGAAGGTGTTCAAAGCAGTTCAATACAAGACTCAAGAACATCAACCTGAAGTGGACAGTCAGCAGTGTAAATGAAGAGCATTTGCATCCACAAATATATACCCTGTTAAATCGTAACAGTGTCAAAACTTATGGAACTCAGTGCAAATAGCATATATCTCTATTTCGTATGGTTGTGAAAACCCCAAAGCTTTCATTTTCAAAACGTTAAGTGGTGAGCTATGTGGGCGACAACTCTATATAAACCAAAACAGGCAGACACAGGAGTGAGACATATTCAGATAAGTGCCTGCTAACACAGGTCAAGACCACTTTCAGCAGTGCCATACAGCATCCATCGTTTTGATTTTCACTCCAACCCACGCAAATCTCATTATACAGCATTCCAGAGCCTCTTAAGCTGGTATTTAGCAGAACAAAAGGTGATGATTTGAAGCATAAATAAACCATGTCAGGGCAGCGAGTCCCTAGGAACAGGAGAGATCAGCCCTAAGCCCTAATTTTAAGGGTACTGGGGAGTCTGGGCTGCTTTGTGGGAGACTTTACCTTTGCAAAGCAGCAGGAGGGTCTTTGGCAAGAATGTGCAGTGGCTCGGTGCTGGTGGAGCTCTGCTCTGTTGTACTGGTGCTTCTGTTAATGTTCTGTAGCATCATCTCCTGGAAGGTCTTCGCCCTCTCCAACCCAACCAGAGACTCCGTCTTCCCATTCACAGCACCATTCTGCAGCAGACGGACCAAAAGTCACATTTATTCAGCCCTGATCCTGGACATCTACCATACTTCAACTCCACAAGAAAACATCTCAGTCAAGCTAGAGCATGGCTGCGTATGCCTTCTCAAAGAGATCTACAGTCCTTTCAGTTTCCACCCTAACTTTAATTTGAGGTGCCTGATTTGACTAAATAGCTGCATGAGGAGAACTCCAGCAGATGAAGTCAGATTGTCCTGAACAGACTGAAGACCCACAGGACAGTAGATCTCCAAGCACAGGGTTTGGCAGGTTTAAATCAGGCTGACCTCAGGATTGAATATAGAAATAACACACAGCTGCTGCTCACCTCTGTAGTGCTGGGAGTAGCTGGCTTCTCTTTTCTGGCACCAGTATTACGGCCACTGCCTGCTCCTGTAAATATGCACAGTCCCTATGAACAATCAACTGCAGGAAAACCTGAGCAAAAACCTAACACATGGGAATCATGTCCGAGGGCCAGAAATGCAAAGTCCCACTATGCATTTTTTCCACATAATTTCACCAATTAGATCCACCTCCTGGTTATTTAACAAATAGTGGGGAGGACTTATGCAGTCTGTGCCTGGACTTAATGCCTCTGGCTACCACACCTAACTGAAGTACATCAAGGAGCAGTTCATGAGAAACTAACCCCGAGAGGGGAAAGGGCAGAGGACACACAGAGGATGAAGGCTCACCAGTGGCCATGTTCTTGTTGATGCGCAGTATCCTCCTCTTGAACGGAGCAGAGAGAGGAGCTGGCAACTCCTCAGCCTTCACCTCCTGCACCGTGGTCTGCATTCGAGCCGCCTTCTCAACCCGGATCTCGCCGGGGTGCCTGGCAGTCTTCTTGCACGGGACCTCCCACTCCAGAGGCCCCTCTTTCCTCCCCATGAGCTCCTCCTCCTCGTTGTCTTTGGACAGCTTCATCTTTCTCTCTAGCTGGAGCCTTGTCTCCACAAGGACGGCCCCAGGAGGTGTAGCGCTCGACTTCGTGGGGCTGGGGCCCTTAGTTCCGCACCAGTCGGCCTTGTGTAATTGGGCCTGTGCCAGGGACCTGGCCGCCTTCCCCTTTCGAATCTCATCCAGAGATTTGCTTCGGATCTCAACCTGCACCTCCTGCCGTGCTGGTGCTGAGAAATCCTCAGAGGGCTCAGTCTCGCATTCCCAAAGACATTCTTGCAACTAACCACAGCCATATTGCATCAGCCTTTATCGCCAAGACAAGACCCTTTGGGTCTAACAGACACTGTGTATTATTCCATTTAATGCATGTGCAGGTGAGACTACATCATCACCAACAAAAATGTAATGCACTATGCCGTTAATTTTAGACTGTATTACCCAGTGCCAGCACACACAAATGTATACCCAGCTGCATATTGACCAAATGCTAAGACTTTTCTAGAATGCACACATCCAATCAAGTGTCTAACTTGGGTGAGGGTAAAGCGCAGGGGCTTTACAAAAGACCTTCCTTTCTCCTGATACTCGCTGAAGCCTTTGTTGCACTGCCTTGTGTAAGACATCCATCCAGAGCCCTGGTACGGCCAGGCAGCAGTCCTACCTAAATGAGGTTAGCAAGTGTTTGCATGGCTCCTCAATTCACCACCATTTCATTCTTACTATGTCACAGAGGAACAGGGTTTCGGAGTCCCCAAACAACAAACACAGAAAGTTAAACACAAACACGCAAAACTGAAGAACAGAGGGCAAGCCCCTTCTTCACCCTCTGATGGAAACCGATGGTAAAATGACTTGCAGTTAGTTAGAGGTGATGACATACAACTCTTCGTGCTAATGCTGCTCATTTGCACTACTTTTTGTGAAGAATATTTCCATAGCAACATTTTACCTTTGTTATTTTTATAAAAGAAGTAAGATATTTAATTTATTGTAGGGCTGAACTATTAATCGCAATCGCTAATACATTTCAAAAGCTGCAATAACTGGTCAAGCGTGGTTACCACAGAGGAAATATATTAGAACTGGAGAGAGCGAGGAAGTACCACCCCTATTACTTTTAATAGGAGAAGCTAGGCTAGCTACCTAAGCCCAGGAAGTACGGAATTGAACGACGCCAGCTATAAGAATGGCGTTCCATGGGTGCTTAGCTCCGGGACCATTTCATGAAATTGTCAGTCTACTTACACAGCACAAATGGCCAAGAAAGTGTGTCGGCTATGCGGATTGGCGAATGTTTTCGAGGGGAAATGACGAGCAACGCTGTTTATCCAGAAGGTGCACGCACTTTTCACTCTTTTCGTACGAAACACGTGCACGAGCTGTCATCAAGCTCTTACTGTCAGTTCTTATTTTACAGGCCCTCTTGAAAACATTGAACAGTTGCGTCAGACAAAGACAAAATAATGAAGGATTACAGAATTCATTTTATTTCGTTTTCGAACTATTTGGCAAGAATAAAATGCACACTTTTCTATTGGTGGCCACAAACTTTTCCGCACTGTGAAACGCGGAAGCAGGGGCCGATTGCACAAAAGTCGGATCCTGAGATCCTGGATCTACGCCAAAGCGAGGATTGCCATATCCCATGCAGCGCGTTGCTGGCTTAATTGATTGCACAAAGCCAACAGCCGCTGGAGGAGGATAGGCTAATAAGTGAAGCCAGGTGCCGCATCCTACTGTGTGCGCGCACACGCCTACTTGAAATTGACCCTGAGATCGATCACAGAATCGACAATTCAGAGAGCAGCAGTCTTCAAAATAGTTTGCAAAATATCTCCGTGCACTTATGTGGGCTGTAGAGCGTTCTCAAGAAAATCTCTGCAGACGCGTGACGAGACCAAATCTAAAGTATCCACCGAACTCGTTCGGGGGATAAAATTAGTATTCTCCAAGGTAGCGATAACGTGAACATATATATGCAGGTCAATAACGTCACATAACGCAACAGAGGGTATGCGCAAAATGAGCTGGCACGTCATTTTCCCCCCGACACCTCTTTGTCACATGTCCACATGATGGGCAGAAACCCCATTTAAAAAAAAAAACTCCACAAGACGTTTAAAATCTGTTTTCTGACCCTATTAAAACAACTTTGAATTATTGAAATATTTTCAGAGTGGCACAGAGATTTGTTCTTTTTTATGTACAACCTAAATCCAAAATAGCTGGGACAAAGTGTAAATTGTGAAAGAAATCAAAATGCAATGACTTTCAAATCACACCAGCCAGTATTTTATTCACAATAAAGCGGGATTTATATTTGAACGTACGGGCGTCTACGTGCAACTTACGTGCGAAATTTGGGAAAAATGACTGCGTGCTCGACGTGGCGAGTACGTGACACGTGCGTGTTTTTTGAAGTCACCCATAAGAAACCTACTTGAGTACTAGTCTTAAAGTAGCTCACATTAAATGTACTCAAGTACAAAAAGTATCTTGTGAGTAAAATATACCTAAGTATCCAAAGTGCAAGTACACCTAGAAAGCATTTTTCATAGTACGCATATAAAGAAACAAAACAACCACACATTGTTCTCTTCTTGTTCTCTTTAATCAACTTGCAGGTGAATGAAAGATGCAGTATTCAAAAAACAAATAGGCAGCTTGTGCTTTATACTTCATCTTCTTTGAGTTTACCCGCAGTTTACAAAACCACTAGAATTGACAATAATTAACAGTAGAATGACATATTAACAATACCATGTCGAACTGTTGCTTCAGAAAACTGATTTTTCATAACTACTAATTGGAATACCATTGGCTCACTGTAGCTGAGGTGGTTGCTAGAGAGGGCAACGATTTTTTTTTCTGTTGCAGGAGAGAATTTTTTTTTTTTGAACTGCTGGATAGATACTGTGGGCAAGAGTATTGAGCAGTTTGCACATCAGGCTTAGCTGAGGAGTTTAATTCAGGCAACTCCTGAAAAACAGGGATCGGAGTGAACTCGTCCATAACATTCCAAACGTGTTTGAGCTGCTTGCTTGTCAATATTCAATAATTGATGCTGGTGTCCCATCTTGTGACAGAATATTGTAACTGCGTGCATAAATTTGCAGCTCCATGTCTGCTGGCGGGCACATCTGCTCAAAGCGCTGTTATGATACCGTGCCGAGCACCGTTGTTCCTCTCGAGCACGCCAAATCCAGATAATCCTGAAAGATTTATTACATTAACATTTCAATTTGTGACGAGTAACAAACTGGCCACTGTCAAAGTAACGAAGTAAAAGAATACTTTTTTCTCTTTTAAATATAGTAGAGTAAAATTAAAAGTCCTGGTTAAAAAAAAAAAAAAACTCTGGTAAAGTACAAATCCTCAAAAAAAAAAAAGTACTTATGTACTGTAACGAAGCACATGTACTTCGTCATTATACACCCCTGGTGTTGAATCGACTCCCCCAACGGGAATTCTCCTTTCGCTCCGCAATGTAAAGCCCCTCTCCTTTGATTGGCTGTGGGACGAAAGCCGGTCTCCTCTGATCGGCTGTGGAATTAGTCGATCTCAGATCAGCACCCGCCTTTGTTTCTATAGACTGAATGCGCAGATAGTTTCGCACCAAATGTCACAGTGCTGAGGGGCGCGATTTGCGACTTGTAGGAAACAGAATCTGTGGCTTGTAGGAAACAGAATCTGTGACTCGTGGGGAAGATTCGAGCAGTTGTAGTTATCGATTTGTATTTGTGTTTTAAAAGAACACAAATATTTTCTTGATAAATTATTTCACATACATTGAACTTCCATTGCACAAATTCACATTCAGATTTACACATATTCAAATTTTGTCCACAACTTCACATTGCTTAATACAGGTGCACAAATATGTTTTGCACATATACTGCAACAATAGGAGTAAAAATGTGAGCATGTCAGTTTTTTAATCTGTGACTTGTAAAATAGGATTTGTGCACCTGTAATTAAGAATTTGTGAATGTGTAAGTGTTGTGTTGTATCTGTGCAGAGAAAAAAAATCTACAAGTACACAACTCATAGAGTATGTGACCTCAAATTTACTGATACACATACAAATCGCTGTACACAACTACAAATCCCACTGTTACAGGCGCTCAAACCTTTTTCACCAATAATACCTTCATAGGTTGGTGCTGGAGCAAAAGCACATATTCAAAGGGAAATTTGGCTCGGGGGTTAACTGCAAGTCCAAGCGGGAATTGGGATGCGTGCGATAATATCAGCCTTCAGATCAATGCTGCATTCCCCGGTGTCGCCCCGGACGGCGAGAAGAGGTGGTATGGACTGCAACCGCAGATGCTTTGTGAATGACGCTTAGTAAAAATAATTAGGAGTCCTATATTTACGACTGACACGCCCATTTTTTTTAGGAGTTTCTCCTAAATCCGGCAGTTAGGACCTACTTTTAGCGCTAAGATTCTTTGTGAATACGGGCCCAGAAATTGGCCCCCTAGCTGTTGATCAGCACCCACTGCAGCAGGAGGAGGTCGTCTACACTCATGGCCAGCTCCATCTTGCCATCCAGCATATCGATGGGGAACTCAGTTAGCAGTTCATCAAGGTTGAGGGGTGCAGAGCTGAAGGTGTGAGGGATCGCTGTGCACTGGCGGTGAGACTTTAGCATCGTGCTGCTGCTGCAGCAGGAGGAGGTCGTCTACACTCATGGCCAGCTCCATCTTGCCATCCAGCATATCGATGGGGAACTCAGTTAGCAGTTCATCAAGGTTGAGGGGTGCAGAGCTGAAGGTGTGAGGGATCGCTGTGCACTGGCGGTGAGACTTCAGCATCGTGCTGCTGCTGGAAGTACAGAGAGGCTCGTTACAACAGCCTCACCCACACAAGCATGTCTGCCTCAGGACCAAACTACTTTACATAATGACTGCAACTGCCCATTCAGCCCAATCACGCTCCCCATTTTCCATCCAGTCGTTTCATTGCTATGCCACTTTTACCTATGCACTACAATAAGGTCCAGAGGCATTTAGACCGGGAAATTTCAATGAAGGTGTTCAAAGCAGTTCAATACAAGACTCAAGAACATCAACCTGAAGTGGACAGTCAGCAGTGTAAATGAAGAGCATTTGCATCCACAAATATATACCCTGTTAAATCGTAACAGTGTCAAAACTTATGGAACTCAGTGCAAATAGCATATATCTCTATTTCGTATGGTTGTGAGAACCCCAAAGCTTTCATTTTCAAAACGTTAAGTGGTGAGCTATGTGGGCGACAACTCTATATAAACCAAAACAGGCAGACACAGGAGTGAGACATATTCAGATAAGTGCCTGCTAACACAGGTCAAGACCACTTTCAGCAGTGCCATACAGCATCCATCGTTTTGATTTTCACTCCAACCCACGCAAATCTCATTATACAGCATTCCAGAGCCTCTTAAGCTGGTATTTAGCAGAACAAAAGGTGATGATTTGAAGCATAAATAAACCATGTCAGGGCAGCGAGTCCCTAGGAACAGGAGAGATCAGCCCTAAGCCCTAATTTTAAGGGTACTGGGGAGTCTGGGCTGCTTTGTGGGAGACTTTACCTTTGCAAAGCAGCAGGAGGGTCTTTGGCAAGAATGTGCAGTGGCTCGGTGCTGGTGGAGCTCTGCTCTGTTGTACTGGTGCTTCTGTTAATGTTCTGTAGCATCATCTCCTGGAAGGTCTTCGCCCTCTCCAACCCAACCAGAGACTCCGTCTTCCCATTCACAGCACCATTCTGCAGCAGACGGACCAAAAGTCACATTTATTCAGCCCTGATCCTGGACATCTACCATACTTCAACTCCACAAGAAAACATCTCAGTCAAGCTAGAGCATGGCTGCGTATGCCTTCTCAAAGAGATCTACAGTCCTTTCAGTTTCCACCCTAACTTTAATTTGAGGTGCCTGATTTGACTAAATAGCTGCATGAGGAGAACTCCAGCAGATGAAGTCAGATTGTCCTGAACAGACTGAAGACCCACAGGACAGTAGATCTCCAAGCACAGGGTTTGGCAGGTTTAAATCAGGCTGACCTCAGGATTGAATATAGAAATAACACACAGCTGCTGCTCACCTCTGTAGTGCTGGGAGTAGCTGGCTTCTCTTTTCTGGCACCAGTATTACGGCCACTGCCTGCTCCTGTAAATATGCACAGTCCCTATGAACAATCAACTGCAGGAAAACCTGAGCAAAAACCTAACACATGGGAATCATGTCCGAGGGCCAGAAATGCAAAGTCCCACTATGCATTTTTTCCACATAATTTCACCAATTAGATCCACCTCCTGGTTATTTAACAAATAGTGGGGAGGACTTATGCAGTCTGTGCCTGGACTTAATGCCTCTGGCTACCACACCTAACTGAAGTACATCAAGGAGCAGTTCATGAGAAACTAACCCCGAGAGGGGAAAGGGCAGAGGACACACAGAGGATGAAGGCTCACCAGTGGCCATGTTCTTGTTGATGCGCAGTATCCTCCTCTTGAACGGAGCAGAGAGAGGAGCTGGCAACTCCTCAGCCTTCACCTCCTGCACCGTGGTCTGCATTCGAGCCGCCTTCTCAACCCGGATCTCGCCGGGGTGCCTGGCAGTCTTCTTGCACGGGACCTCCCACTCCAGAGGCCCCTCTTTCCTCCCCATGAGCTCCTCCTCCTCGTTGTCTCTGGACAGCTTCATCTTTCTCTCTAGCTGGAGCCTTGTCTCCACAAGGACGGCCCCAGGAGGTGTAGCGCTCGACTTCGTGGGGCTGGGGCCCTTAGTTCCGCACCAGTCGGCCTTGTGTAATTGGGCCTGTGCCAGGGACCTGGCCGCCTTCCCCTTTCGAATCTCATCCAGAGATTTGCTTCGGATCTCAACCTGCACCTCCTGCCGTGCTGGTGCTGAGAAATCCTCAGAGGGCTCAGTCTCGCATTCCCAAAGACATTCTTGCAACTAACCACAGCCATATTGCATCAGCCTTTATCGCCAAGACAAGACCCTTTGGGTCTAACAGACACTGTGTATTATTCCATTTAATGCATGTGCAGGTGAGACTACATCATCACCAACAAAAATGTAATGCACTATGCCGTTAATTTTAGACTGTATTACCCAGTGCCAGCACACACAAATGTATACCCAGCTGCATATTGACCAAATGCTAAGACTTTTCTAGAATGCACACATCCAATCAAGTGTCTAACTTGGGTGAGGGTAAAGCGCAGGGGCTTTACAAAAGACCTTCCTTTCTCCTGATACTCGCTGAAGCCTTTGTTGCACTGCCTTGTGTAAGACATCCATCCAGAGCCCTGGTACGGCCAGGCAGCAGTCTTACCTAAATGAGGTTAGCAAGTGTTTGCATGGCTCCTCAATTCACCACCATTTCATTCTTACTATGTCACAGAGGAACAGGGTTTCGGAGTCCCCAAACAACAAACACAGAAAGTTAAACACAAACACGCAAAACTGAAGAACAGAGGGCAAGCCCCTTCTTCACCCTCTGATGGAAACCGATGGTAAAATGACTTGCAGTTAGTTAGAGGTGATGACATACAACTCTTCGTGCTAATGCTGCTCATTTGCACTACTTTTTGTGAAGAATATTTCCATAGCAACATTTTACCTTTGTTATTTTTATAAAAGAAGTAAGATATTTAATTTATTGTAGGGCTGAACTATTAATCGCAATCGCTAATACATTTCAAAAGCTGCAATAACTGGTCAAGCGTGGTTACCACAGAGGAAATATATTAGAACTGGAGAGAGCGAGGAAGTACCACCCCTATTACTTTTAATAGGAGAAGCTAGGCTAGCTACCTAAGCCCAGGAAGTACGGAATTGAACGACGCCAGCTATAAGAATGGCGTTCCATGGGTGCTTAGCTCCGGGACCATTTCATGAAATTGTCAGTCTACTTACACAGCACAAATGGCCAAGAAAGTGTGTCGGCTATGCGGATTGGCGAATGTTTTCGAGGGGAAATGACGAGCAACGCTGTTTATCCAGAAGGTGCACGCACTTTTCACTCTTTTCGTACGAAACACGTGCACGAGCTGTCATCAAGCTCTTACTGTCAGTTCTTATTTTACAGGCCCTCTTGAAAACATTGAACAGTTGCGTCAGACAAAGACAAAATAATGAAGGATTACAGAATTCATTTTATTTCGTTTTCGAACTATTTGGCAAGAATAAAATGCACACTTTTCTATTGGTGGCCACAAACTTTTCCGCACTGTGAAACGCGGAAGCAGGGGCCGATTGCACAAAAGTCGGATCCTGAGATCCTGGATCTACGCCAAAGCGAGGATTGCCATATCCCATGCAGCGCGTTGCTGGCTTAATTGATTGCACAAAGCCAACAGCCGCTGGAGGAGGATAGGCTAATAAGTGAAGCCAGGTGCCGCATCCTACTGTGTGCGCGCACACGCCTACTTGAAATTGACCCTGAGATCGATCACAGAATCGACAATTCAGAGAGCAGCAGTCTTCAAAATAGTTTGCAAAATATCTCCGTGCACTTATGTGGGCTGTAGAGCGTTCTCAAGAAAATCTCTGCAGACGCGTGACGAGACCAAATCTAAAGTATCCACCGAACTCGTTCGGGGGATAAAATTAGTATTCTCCAAGGTAGCGATAACGTGAACATATATATGCAGGTCAATAAAGTCACATAACGCAACAGAGGGTATGCGCAAAATGAGCTGGCACGTCATTTTCCCCCCGACACCTCTTTGTCACATGTCCACATGATGGGCAGAAACCCCATTTAAAAAAAAAAACTCCACAAGACGTTTAAAATCTGTTTTCTGACCCTATTAAAACAACTTTGAATTATTGAAATATTTTCAGAGTGGCACAGAGATTTGTTCTTTTTTATGTACAACCTAAATCCAAAATAGCTGGGACAAAGTGTAAATTGTGAAAGAAATCAAAATGCAATGACTTTCAAATCACACCAGCCAGTATTTTATTCACAATAAAGCGGGATTTATATTTGAACGTACGGGCGTCTACGTGCAACTTACGTGCGAAATTTGGGAAAAATGACTGCGTGCTCGACGTGGCGAGTACGTGACACGTGCGTGTTTTTTGAAGTCACCCATAAGAAACCTACTTGAGTACTAGTCTTAAAGTAGCTCACATTAAATGTACTCAAGTACAAAAAGTATCTTGTGAGTAAAATATACCTAAGTATCCAAAGTGCAAGTACACCTAGAAAGCATTTTTCATAGTACGCATATAAAGAAACAAAACAACCACACATTGTTCTCTTCTTGTTCTCTTTAATCAACTTGCAGGTGAATGAAAGATGCAGTATTCAAAAAACAAATAGGCAGCTTGTGCTTTATACTTCATCTTCTTTGAGTTTACCCGCAGTTTACAAAACCACTAGAATTGACAATAATTAACAGTAGAATGACATATTAACAATACCATGTCGAACTGTTGCTTCAGAAAACTGATTTTTCATAACTACTAATTGGAATACCATTGGCTCACTGTAGCTGAGGTGGTTGCTAGAGAGGGCAACGATTTTTTTTTCTGTTGCAGGAGAGAATTTTTTTTTTTTGAACTGCTGGATAGATACTGTGGGCAAGAGTATTGAGCAGTTTGCACATCAGGCTTAGCTGAGGAGTTTAATTCAGGCAACTCCTGAAAAACAGGGATCGGAGTGAACTCGTCCATAACATTCCAAACGTGTTTGAGCTGCTTGCTTGTCAATATTCAATAATTGATGCTGGTGTCCCATCTTGTGACAGAATATTGTAACTGCGTGCATAAATTTGCAGCTCCATGTCTGCTGGCGGGCACATCTGCTCAAAGCGCTGTTATGATACCGTGCCGAGCACCGTTGTTCCTCTCGAGCACGCCAAATCCAGATAATCCTGAAAGATTTATTACATTAACATTTCAATTTGTGACGAGTAACAAACTGGCCACTGTCAAAGTAACGAAGTAAAAGAATACTTTTTTCTCTTTTAAATATAGTAGAGTAAAATTAAAAGTCCTGGTTAAAAAAAAAAAAAAACTCTGGTAAAGTACAAATCCTCAAAAAAAAAAAACTACTTATGTACTGTAACGAAGCACATGTACTTCGTCATTATACACCCCTGGTGTTGAATCGACTCCCCCAACGGGAATTCTCCTTTCGCTCCGCAATGTAAAGCCCCTCTCCTTTGATTGGCTGTGGGACGAAAGCCGGTCTCCTCTGATCGGCTGTGGAATTAGTCGATCTCAGATCAGCACCCGCCTTTGTTTCTATAGACTGAATGCGCAGATAGTTTCGCACCAAATGTCACAGTGCTGAGGGGCGCGATTTGCGACTTGTAGGAAACAGAATCTGTGGCTTGTAGGAAACAGAATCTGTGACTCGTGGGGAAGATTCGAGCAGTTGTAGTTATCGATTTGTATTTGTGTTTTAAAAGAACACAAATATTTTCTTGATAAATTATTTCACATACATTGAACTTCCATTGCACAAATTCACATTCAGATTTACACATATTCAAATTTTGTCCACAACTTCACATTGCTTAATACAGGTGCACAAATATGTTTTGCACATATACTGCAACAATAGGAGTAAAAATGTGAGCATGTCAGTTTTTTAATCTGTGACTTGTAAAATAGGATTTGTGCACCTGTAATTAAGAATTTGTGAATGTGTAAGTGTTGTGTTGTATCTGTGCAGAGAAAAAAAATCTACAAGTACACAACTCATAGAGTATGTGACCTCAAATTTACTGATACACATACAAATCGCTGTACACAACTACAAATCCCACTGTTACAGGCGCTCAAACCTTTTTCACCAATAATACCTTCATAGGTTGGTGCTGGAGCAAAAGCACATATTCAAAGGGAAATTTGGCTCGGGGGTTAACTGCAAGTCCAAGCGGGAATTGGGATGCGTGCGATAATATCAGCCTTCAGATCAATGCTGCATTCCCCGGTGTCGCCCCGGACGGCGAGAAGAGGTGGTATGGACTGCAACCGCAGATGCTTTGTGAATGACGCTTAGTAAAAATAATTAGGAGTCCTATATTTACGACTGACACGCCCATTTTTTTTAGGAGTTTCTCCTAAATCCGGCAGTTAGGACCTACTTTTAGCGCTAAGATTCTTTGTGAATACGGGCCCAGAAATTGGCCCCCTAGCTGTTGATCAGCACCCACTGCAGCAGGAGGAGGTCGTCTACACTCATGGCCAGCTCCATCTTGCCATCCAGCATATCGATGGGGAACTCAGTTAGCAGTTCATCAAGGTTGAGGGGTGCAGAGCTGAAGGTGTGAGGGATCGCTGTGCACTGGCGGTGAGACTTTAGCATCGTGCTGCTGCTGCAGCAGGAGGAGGTCGTCTACACTCATGGCCAGCTCCATCTTGCCATCCAGCATATCGATGGGGAACTCAGTTAGCAGTTCATCAAGGTTGAGGGGTGCAGAGCTGAAGGTGTGAGGGATCGCTGTGCACTGGCGGTGAGACTTCAGCATCGTGCTGCTGCTGGAAGTACAGAGAGGCTCGTTACAACAGCCTCACCCACACAAGCATGTCTGCCTCAGGACCAAACTACTTTACATAATGACTGCAACTGCCCATTCAGCCCAATCACGCTCCCCATTTTCCATCCAGTCGTTTCATTGCTATGCCACTTTTACCTATGCACTACAATAAGGTCCAGAGGCATTTAGACCGGGAAATTTCAATGAAGGTGTTCAAAGCAGTTCAATACAAGACTCAAGAACATCAACCTGAAGTGGACAGTCAGCAGTGTAAATGAAGACCATTTGCATCCACAAATATATACCCTGTTAAATCGTAACAGTGTCAAAACTTATGGAACTCAGTGCAAATAGCATATATCTCTATTTCGTATGGTTGTGAAAACCCCAAAGCTTTCATTTTCAAAACGTTAAGTGGTGAGCTATGTGGGCGACAACTCTATATAAACCAAAACAGGCAGACACAGGAGTGAGACATATTCAGATAAGTGCCTGCTAACACAGGTCAAGACCACTTTCAGCAGTGCCATACAGCATCCATCGTTTTGATTTTCACTCCAACCCACGCAAATCTCATTATACAGCATTCCAGAGCCTCTTAAGCTGGTATTTAGCAGAACAAAAGGTGATGATTTGAAGCATAAATAAACCATGTCAGGGCAGCGAGTCCCTAGGAACAGGAGAGATCAGCCCTAAGCCCTAATTTTAAGGGTACTGGGGAGTCTGGGCTGCTTTGTGGGAGACTTTACCTTTGCAAAGCAGCAGGAGGGTCTTTGGCAAGAATGTGCAGTGGCTCGGTGCTGGTGGAGCTCTGCTCTGTTGTACTGGTGCTTCTGTTAATGTTCTGTAGCATCATCTCCTGGAAGGTCTTCGCCCTCTCCAACCCAACCAGAGACTCCGTCTTCCCATTCACAGCACCATTCTGCAGCAGACGGACCAAAAGTCACATTTATTCAGCCCTGATCCTGGACATCTACCATACTTCAACTCCACAAGAAAACATCTCAGTCAAGCTAGAGCATGGCTGCATATGCCTTCTCAAAGAGATCTACAGTCCTTTCAGTTTCCACCCTAACTTTAATTTGAGGTGCCTGATTTGACTAAATAGCTGCATGAGGAGAACTCCAGCAGATGAAGTCAGATTGTCCTGAACAGACTGAAGACCCACAGGACAGTAGATCTCCAAGCACAGGGTTTGGCAGGTTTAAATCAGGCTGACCTCAGGATTGAATATAGAAATAACACACAGCTGCTGCTCACCTCTGTAGTGCTGGGAGTAGCTGGCTTCTCTTTTCTGGCACCAGTATTACGGCCACTGCCTGCTCCTGTAAATATGCACAGTCCCTATGAACAATCAACTGCAGGAAAACCTGAGCAAAAACCTAACACATGGGAATCATGTCCGAGGGCCAGAAATGCAAAGTCCCACTATGCATTTTTTCCACATAATTTCACCAATTAGATCCACCTCCTGGTTATTTAACAAATAGTGGGGAGGACTTATGCAGTCTGTGCCTGGACTTAATGCCTCTGGCTACCACACCTAACTGAAGTACATCAAGGAGCAGTTCATGAGAAACTAACCCCGAGAGGGGAAAGGGCAGAGGACACACAGAGGATGAAGGCTCACCAGTGGCCATGTTCTTGTTGATGCGCAGTATCCTCCTCTTGAACGGAGCAGAGAGAGGAGCTGGCAACTCCTCAGCCTTCACCTCCTGCACCGTGGTCTGCATTCGAGCCGCCTTCTCAACCCGGATCTCGCCGGGGTGCCTGGCAGTCTTCTTGCACGGGACCTCCCACTCCAGAGGCCCCTCTTTCCTCCCCATGAGCTCCTCCTCCTCGTTGTCTCTGGACAGCTTCATCTTTCTCTCTAGCTGGAGCCTTGTCTCCACAAGGACGGCCCCAGGAGGTGTAGCGCTCGACTTCGTGGGGCTGGGGCCCTTAGTTCCGCACCAGTCGGCCTTGTGTAATTGGGCCTGTGCCAGGGACCTGGCCGCCTTCCCCTTTCGAATCTCATCCAGAGATTTGCTTCGGATCTCAACCTGCACCTCCTGCCGTGCTGGTGCTGAGAAATCCTCAGAGGGCTCAGTCTCGCATTCCCAAAGACATTCTTGCAACTAACCACAGCCATATTGCATCAGCCTTTATCGCCAAGACAAGACCCTTTGGGTCTAACAGACACTGTGTATTATTCCATTTAATGCATGTGCAGGTGAGACTACATCATCACCAACAAAAATGTAATGCACTATGCCGTTAATTTTAGACTGTATTACCCAGTGCCAGCACACACAAATGTATACCCAGCTGCATATTGACCAAATGCTAAGACTTTTCTAGAATGCACACATCCAATCAAGTGTCTAACTTGGGTGAGGGTAAAGCGCAGGGGCTTTACAAAAGACCTTCCTTTCTCCTGATACTCGCTGAAGCCTTTGTTGCACTGCCTTGTGTAAGACATCCATCCAGAGCCCTGGTACGGCCAGGCAGCAGTCTTACCTAAATGAGGTTAGCAAGTGTTTGCATGGCTCCTCAATTCACCACCATTTCATTCTTACTACGTCACAGAGGAACAGGGTTTCGGAGTCCCCAAACAACAAACACAGAAAGTTAAACACAAACACGCAAAACTGAAGAACAGAGGGCAAGCCCCTTCTTCACCCTCTGATGGAAACCGATGGTAAAATGACTTGCAGTTAGTTAGAGGTGATGACATACAACTCTTCGTGCTAATGCTGCTCATTTGCACTACTTTTTGTGAAGAATATTTCCATAGCAACATTTTACCTTTGTTATTTTTATAAAAGAAGTAAGATATTTAATTTATTGTAGGGCTGAACTATTAATCGCAATCGCTAATACATTTCAAAAGCTGCAATAACTGGTCAAGCGTGGTTACCACAGAGGAAATATATTAGAACTGGAGAGAGCGAGGAAGTACCACCCCTATTACTTTTAATAGGAGAAGCTAGGCTAGCTACCTAAGCCCAGGAAGTACGGAATTGAACGACGCCAGCTATAAGAATGGCGTTCCATGGGTGCTTAGCTCCGGGACCATTTCATGAAATTGTCAGTCTACTTACACAGCACAAATGGCCAAGAAAGTGTGTCGGCTATGCGGATTGGCGAATGTTTTCGAGGGGAAATGACGAGCAACGCTGTTTATCCAGAAGGTGCACGCACTTTTCACTCTTTTCGTACGAAACACGTGCACGAGCTGTCATCAAGCTCTTACTGTCAGTTCTTATTTTACAGGCCCTCTTGAAAACATTGAACAGTTGCGTCAGACAAAGACAAAATAATGAAGGATTACAGAATACATTTTATCTGTTTTCGAACTATTTGGCAAGAATAAAATGCACACTTTTCTATTGGTGGCCACAAACTTTTCCGCACTGTGAAACGCGGAAGCAGGGGCCGATTGCACAAAAGTCGGATCCTGAGATCCTGGATCTACGCCAAAGCGAGGATTGCCATATCCCATGCAGCGCGTTGCTGGCTTAATTGATTGCACAAAGCCAACAGCCGCTGGAGGAGGATAGGCTAATAAGTGAAGCCAGGTGCCGCATCCTACTGTGTGCGCGCACACGCCTACTTGAAATTGACCCTGAGATCGATCACAGAATCGACAATTCAGAGAGCAGCAGTCTTCAAAATAGTTTGCAAAATATCTCCGTGCACTTATGTGGGCTGTAGAGCGTTCTCAAGAAAATCTCTGCAGACGCGTGACGAGACCAAATCTAAAGTATCCACCGAACTCGTTCGGGGGATAAAATTAGTATTCTCCAAGGTAGCGATAACGTGAACATATATATGCAGGTCAATAACGTCACATAACGCAACAGAGGGTATGCGCAAAATGAGCTGGCACGTCATTTTCCCCCCGACACCTCTTTGTCACATGTCCACATGATGGGCAGAAACCCCATTTTAAAAAAAAACTCCACAAGACGTTTAACATCTGTTTTCTGACCCTATTAAAACAACTTTGAATTATTGAAATATTTTCAGAGTGGCACAGAGATTTGTTCTTTTTTATGTACAACCTAAATCCAAAATAGCTGGGACAAAGTGTAAATTGTGAAAGAAATCAAAATGCAATGACTTTCAAATCACACCAGCCAGTATTTCATTCACAATAAAGCGGGATTTACATTTGAACGTACGGGCGTCTACGTGCAACTTACGTGCGAAATTTGGGAAAAATGACTGCGTGCTCGACGTGGCGAGTACGTGACACGTGCGTGTTTTTTGAAGTCACCCATAAGAAACCTACTTGAGTACTAGTCTTAAAGTAGCTCACATTAAATGTACTCAAGTACAAAAAGTATCTTGTGAGTAAAATATACCTAAGTATTCAAAGTGCAAGTACACCTAGAAAGCATTTTTCATAGTACGCATATAAAGAAACAAAACAACCACACATTGTTCTCTTCTTGTTCTCTTTAATCAACTTGCAGGTGAATGAAAGATGCAGTCTTCAAAAAACAAATAGGCAGCTTGTGCTTTATACTTCATCTTCTTTGAGTTTACCCGCAGTTTACAAAACCACTAGAATTGACAATAATTAACAGTAGAATGACATATTAACAATACCATGTCGAACTGTTGCTTCAGAAAACTGATTTTTCATAACTACTAATTGGAATACCATTGGCTCACTGTAGCTGAGGTGGTTGCTAGAGAGGGCAACGATTTTTTTTTCTGTTGCAGGAGAGAATTTTTTTTTTTTGAACTGCTGGATAGATACTGTGGGCAAGAGTATTGAGCAGTTTGCACATCAGGCTTAGCTGAGGAGTTTAATTCAGGCAACTCCTGAAAAACAGGGATCGGAGTGAACTCGTCCATAACATTCCAAACGTGTTTGAGCTGCTTGCTTGTCAATATTCAATAATTGATGCTGGTGTCCCATCTTGTGACAGAATATTGTAACTGCGTGCATAAATTTGCAGCTCCATGTCTGCTGGCGGGCACATCTGCTCAAAGCGCTGTTATGATACCGTGCCGAGCACCGTTGTTCCTCTCGAGCACGCCAAATCCAGATAATCCTGAAAGATTTATTACATTAACATTTCAATTTGTGACGAGTAACAAACTGGCCACTGTCAAAGTAACGAAGTAAAAGAATACTTTTTTCTCTTTTAAATATAGTAGAGTAAAATTAAAAGTCCTGGTTAAAAAAAAAAAAAAAACTCTGGTAAAGTACAAATCCTCAAAAAAAAAAAAGTACTTATGTACTGTAACGAAGCACATGTACTTCGTCATTATACACCCCTGGTGTTGAATCGACTCCCCCAACGGGAATTCTCCTTTCGCTCCGCAATGTAAAGCCCCTCTCCTTTGATTGGCTGTGGGACGAAAGCCGGTCTCCTCTGATCGGCTGTGGAATTAGTCGATCTCAGATCAGCACCCGCCTTTGTTTCTATAGACTGAATGCGCAGATAGTTTCGCACCAAATGTCACAGTGCTGAGGGGCGCGATTTGCGACTTGTAGGAAACAGAATCTGTGGCTTGTAGGAAACAGAATCTGTGACTCGTGGGGAAGATTCGAGCAGTTGTAGTTATCGATTTGTATTTGTGTTTTAAAAGAACACAAATATTTTCTTGATAAATTATTTCACATACATTGAACTTCCATTGCACAAATTCACATTCAGATTTACACATATTCAAATTTTGTCCACAACTTCACATTGCTTAATACAGGTGCACAAATATGTTTTGCACATATACTGCAACAATAGGAGTAAAAATGTGAGCATGTCAGTTTTTTAATCTGTGACTTGTAAAATAGGATTTGTGCACCTGTAATTAAGAATTTGTGAATGTGTAAGTGTTGTGTTGTATCTGTGCAGAGAAAAAAAATCTACAAGTACACAACTCATAGAGTATGTGACCTCAAATTTACTGATACACATACAAATCGCTGTACACAACTACAAATCCCACTGTTACAGGCGCTCAAACCTTTTTCACCAATAATACCTTCATAGGTTGGTGCTGGAGCAAAAGCACATATTCAAAGGGAAATTTGGCTCGGGGGTTAACTGCAAGTCCAAGCGGGAATTGGGATGCGTGCGATAATATCAGCCTTCAGATCAATGCTGCATTCCCCGGTGTCGCCCCGGACGGCGAGAAGAGGTGGTATGGACTGCAACCGCAGATGCTTTGTGAATGACGCTTAGTAAAAATAATTAGGAGTCCTATATTTACGACTGACACGCCCATTTTTTTTAGGAGTTTCTCCTAAATCCGGCAGTTAGGACCTACTTTTAGCGCTAAGATTCTTTGTGAATACGGGCCCAGAAATTGGCCCCCTAGCTGTTGATCAGCACCCACTGCAGCAGGAGGAGGTCGTCTACACTCATGGCCAGCTCCATCTTGCCATCCAGCATATCGATGGGGAACTCAGTTAGCAGTTCATCAAGGTTGAGGGGTGCAGAGCTGAAGGTGTGAGGGATCGCTGTGCACTGGCGGTGAGACTTTAGCATCGTGCTGCTGCTGCAGCAGGAGGAGGTCGTCTACACTCATGGCCAGCTCCATCTTGCCATCCAGCATATCGATGGGGAACTCAGTTAGCAGTTCATCAAGGTTGAGGGGTGCAGAGCTGAAGGTGTGAGGGATCGCTGTGCACTGGCGGTGAGACTTCAGCATCGTGCTGCTGCTGGAAGTACAGAGAGGCTCGTTACAACAGCCTCACCCACACAAGCATGTCTGCCTCAGGACCAAACTACTTTACATAATGACTGCAACTGCCCATTCAGCCCAATCACGCCCCCCATTTTCCATCCAGTCGTTTCATTGCTATGCCACTTTTACCTATGCACTACAATAAGGTCCAGAGGCATTTAGACCGGGAAATTTCAATGAAGGTGTTCAAAGCAGTTCAATACAAGACTCAAGAACATCAACCTGAAGTGGACAGTCAGCAGTGTAAATGAAGACCATTTGCATCCACAAATATATACCCTGTTAAATCGTAACAGTGTCAAAACTTATGGAACTCAGTGCAAATAGCATATATCTCTATTTCGTATGGTTGTGAAAACCCCAAAGCTTTCATTTTCAAAACGTTAAGTGGTGAGCTATGTGGGCGACAACTCTATATAAACCAAAACAGGCAGACACAGGAGTGAGACATATTCAGATAAGTGCCTGCTAACACAGGTCAAGACCACTTTCAGCAGTGCCATACAGCATCCATCGTTTTGATTTTCACTCCAACCCACGCAAATCTCATTATACAGCATTCCAGAGCCTCTTAAGCTGGTATTTAGCAGAACAAAAGGTGATGATTTGAAGCATAAATAAACCATGTCAGGGCAGCGAGTCCCTAGGAACAGGAGAGATCAGCCCTAAGCCCTAATTTTAAGGGTACTGGGGAGTCTGGGCTGCTTTGTGGGAGACTTTACCTTTGCAAAGCAGCAGGAGGGTCTTTGGCAAGAATGTGCAGTGGCTCGGTGCTGGTGGAGCTCTGCTCTGTTGTACTGGTGCTTCTGTTAATGTTCTGTAGCATCATCTCCTGGAAGGTCTTCGCCCTCTCCAACCCAACCAGAGACTCCGTCTTCCCATTCACAGCACCATTCTGCAGCAGACGGACCAAAAGTCACATTTATTCAGCCCTGATCCTGGACATCTACCATACTTCAACTCCACAAGAAAACATCTCAGTCAAGCTAGAGCATGGCTGCGTATGCCTTCTCAAAGAGATCTACAGTCCTTTCAGTTTCCACCCTAACTTTAATTTGAGGTGCCTGATTTGACTAAATAGCTGCATGAGGAGAACTCCAGCAGATGAAGTCAGATTGTCCTGAACAGACTGAAGACCCACAGGACAGTAGATCTCCAAGCACAGGGTTTGGCAGGTTTAAATCAGGCTGACCTCAGGATTGAATATAGAAATAACACACAGCTGCTGCTCACCTCTGTAGTGCTGGGAGTAGCTGGCTTCTCTTTTCTGGCACCAGTATTACGGCCACTGCCTGCTCCTGTAAATATGCACAGTCCCTATGAACAATCAACTGCAGGAAAACCTGAGCAAAAACCTAACACATGGGAATCATGTCCGAGGGCCAGAAATGCAAAGTCCCACTATGCATTTTTTCCACATAATTTCACCAATTAGATCCACCTCCTGGTTATTTAACAAATAGTGGGGAGGACTTATGCAGTCTGTGCCTGGACTTAATGCCTCTGGCTACCACACCTAACTGAAGTACATCAAGGAGCAGTTCATGAGAAACTAACCCCGAGAGGGGAAAGGGCAGAGGACACACAGAGGATGAAGGCTCACCAGTGGCCATGTTCTTGTTGATGCGCAGTATCCTCCTCTTGAACGGAGCAGAGAGAGGAGCTGGCAACTCCTCAGCCTTCACCTCCTGCACCGTGGTCTGCATTCGAGCCGCCTTCTCAACCCGGATCTCGCCGGGGTGCCTGGCAGTCTTCTTGCACGGGACCTCCCACTCCAGAGGCCCCTCTTTCCTCCCCATGAGCTCCTCCTCCTCGTTGTCTCTGGACAGCTTCATCTTTCTCTCTAGCTGGAGCCTTGTCTCCACAAGGACGGCCCCAGGAGGTGTAGCGCTCGACTTCGTGGGGCTGGGGCCCTTAGTTCCGCACCAGTCGGCCTTGTGTAATTGGGCCTGTGCCAGGGACCTGGCCGCCTTCCCCTTTCGAATCTCATCCAGAGATTTGCTTCGGATCTCAACCTGCACCTCCTGCCGTGCTGGTGCTGAGAAATCCTCAGAGGGCTCAGTCTCGCATTCCCAAAGACATTCTTGCAACTAACCACAGCCATATTGCATCAGCCTTTATCGCCAAGACAAGACCCTTTGGGTCTAACAGACACTGTGTATTATTCCATTTAATGCATGTGCAGGTGAGACTACATCATCACCAACAAAAATGTAATGCACTATGCCGTTAATTTTAGACTGTATTACCCAGTGCCAGCACACACAAATGTATACCCAGCTGCATATTGACCAAATGCTAAGACTTTTCTAGAATGCACACATCCAATCAAGTGTCTAACTTGGGTGAGGGTAAAGCGCAGGGGCTTTACAAAAGACCTTCCTTTCTCCTGATACTCGCTGAAGCCTTTGTTGCACTGCCTTGTGTAAGACATCCATCCAGAGCCCTGGTACGGCCAGGCAGCAGTCTTACCTAAATGAGGTTAGCAAGTGTTTGCATGGCTCCTCAATTCACCACCATTTCATTCTTACTACGTCACAGAGGAACAGGGTTTCGGAGTCCCCAAACAACAAACACAGAAAGTTAAACACAAACACGCAAAACTGAAGAACAGAGGGCAAGCCCCTTCTTCACCCTCTGATGGAAACCGATGGTAAAATGACTTGCAGTTAGTTAGAGGTGATGACATACAACTCTTCGTGCTAATGCTGCTCATTTGCACTACTTTTTGTGAAGAATATTTCCATAGCAACATTTTACCTTTGTTATTTTTATAAAAGAAGTAAGATATTTAATTTATTGTAGGGCTGAACTATTAATCGCAATCGCTAATACATTTCAAAAGCTGCAATAACTGGTCAAGCGTGGTTACCACAGAGGAAATATATTAGAACTGGAGAGAGCGAGGAAGTACCACCCCTATTACTTTTAATAGGAGAAGCTAGGCTAGCTACCTAAGCCCAGGAAGTACGGAATTGAACGACGCCAGCTATAAGAATGGCGTTCCATGGGTGCTTAGCTCCGGGACCATTTCATGAAATTGTCAGTCTACTTACACAGCACAAATGGCCAAGAAAGTGTGTCGGCTATGCGGATTGGCGAATGTTTTCGAGGGGAAATGACGAGCAACGCTGTTTATCCAGAAGGTGCACGCACTTTTCACTCTTTTCTAGGAAACACGTGCACGAGCTGTCATCAAGCTCTTACTGTCAGTTCTTATTTTACAGGCCCTCTTGAAAACATTGAACAGTTGCGTCAGACAAAGACAAAATAATGAAGGATTACAGAATACATTTTATCTGTTTTCGAACTATTTGGCAAGAATAAAATGCACACTTTTCTATTGGTGGCCACAAACTTTTCCGCACTGTGAAACGCGGAAGCAGGGGCCGATTGCACAAAAGTCGGATCCTGAGATCCTGGATCTACGCCAAAGCGAGGATTGCCATATCCCATGCAGCGCGTTGCTGGCTTAATTGATTGCACAAAGCCAACAGCCGCTGGAGGAGGATAGGCTAATAAGTGAAGCCAGGTGCCGCATCCTACTGTGTGCGCGCACACGCCTACTTGAAATTGACCCTGAGATCGATCACAGAATCGACAATTCAGAGAGCAGCAGTCTTCAAAATAGTTTGCAAAATATCTCCGTGCACTTATGTGGGCTGTAGAGCGTTCTCAAGAAAATCTCTGCAGACGCGTGACGAGACCAAATCTAAAGTATCCACCGAACTCGTTCGGGGGATAAAATTAGTATTCTCCAAGGTAGCGATAACGTGAACATATATATGCAGGTCAATAACGTCACATAACGCAACAGAGGGTATGCGCAAAATGAGCTGGCACGTCATTTTCCCCCCGACACCTCTTTGTCACATGTCCACATGATGGGCAGAAACCCCATTTTAAAAAAAAACTCCACAAGACGTTTAACATCTGTTTTCTGACCCTATTAAAACAACTTTGAATTATTGAAATATTTTCAGAGTGGCACAGAGATTTGTTCTTTTTTATGTACAACCTAAATCCAAAATAGCTGGGACAAAGTGTAAATTGTGAAAGAAATCAAAATGCAATGACTTTCAAATCACACCAGCCAGTATTTCATTCACAATAAAGCGGGATTTACATTTGAACGTACGGGCGTCTACGTGCAACTTACGTGCGAAATTTGGGAAAAATGACTGCGTGCTCGACGTGGCGAGTACGTGACACGTGCGTGTTTTTTGAAGTCACCCATAAGAAACCTACTTGAGTACTAGTCTTAAAGTAGCTCACATTAAATGTACTCAAGTACAAAAAGTATCTTGTGAGTAAAATATACCTAAGTATTCAAAGTGCAAGTACACCTAGAAAGCATTTTTCATAGTACGCATATAAAGAAACAAAACAACCACACATTGTTCTCTTCTTGTTCTCTTTAATCAACTTGCAGGTGAATGAAAGATGCAGTCTTCAAAAAACAAATAGGCAGCTTGTGCTTTATACTTCATCTTCTTTGAGTTTACCCGCAGTTTACAAAACCACTAGAATTGACAATAATTAACAGTAGAATGACATATTAACAATACCATGTCGAACTGTTGCTTCAGAAAACTGATTTTTCATAACTACTAATTGGAATACCATTGGCTCACTGTAGCTGAGGTGGTTGCTAGAGAGGGCAACGATTTTTTTTTCTGTTGCAGGAGAGAATTTTTTTTTTTTGAACTGCTGGATAGATACTGTGGGCAAGAGTATTGAGCAGTTTGCACATCAGGCTTAGCTGAGGAGTTTAATTCAGGCAACTCCTGAAAAACAGGGATCGGAGTGAACTCGTCCATAACATTCCAAACGTGTTTGAGCTGCTTGCTTGTCAATATTCAATAATTGATGCTGGTGTCCCATCTTGTGACAGAATATTGTAACTGCGTGCATAAATTTGCAGCTCCATGTCTGCTGGCGGGCACATCTGCTCAAAGCGCTGTTATGATACCGTGCCGAGCACCGTTGTTCCTCTCGAGCACGCCAAATCCAGATAATCCTGAAAGATTTATTACATTAACATTTCAATTTGTGACGAGTAACAAACTGGCCACTGTCAAAGTAACGAAGTAAAAGAATACTTTTTTCTCTTTTAAATATAGTAGAGTAAAATTAAAAGTCCTGGTTAAAAAAAAAAAAAAACTCTGGTAAAGTACAAATCCTCAAAAAAAAAAAAGTACTTATGTACTGTAACGAAGCACATGTACTTCGTCATTATACACCCCTGGTGTTGAATCGACTCCCCCAACGGGAATTCTCCTTTCGCTCCGCAATGTAAAGCCCCTCTCCTTTGATTGGCTGTGGGACGAAAGCCGGTCTCCTCTGATCGGCTGTGGAATTAGTCGATCTCAGATCAGCACCCGCCTTTGTTTCTATAGACTGAATGCGCAGATAGTTTCGCACCAAATGTCACAGTGCTGAGGGGCGCGATTTGCGACTTGTAGGAAACAGAATCTGTGGCTTGTAGGAAACAGAATCTGTGACTCGTGGGGAAGATTCGAGCAGTTGTAGTTATCGATTTGTATTTGTGTTTTAAAAGAACACAAATATTTTCTTGATAAATTATTTCACATACATTGAACTTCCATTGCACAAATTCACATTCAGATTTACACATATTCAAATTTTGTCCACAACTTCACATTGCTTAATACAGGTGCACAAATATGTTTTGCACATATACTGCAACAATAGGAGTAAAAATGTGAGCATGTCAGTTTTTTAATCTGTGACTTGTAAAATAGGATTTGTGCACCTGTAATTAAGAATTTGTGAATGTGTAAGTGTTGTGTTGTATCTGTGCAGAGAAAAAAAATCTACAAGTACACAACTCATTGAGTATGTGACCTCAAATTTACTGATACACATACAAATCGCTGTACACAACTACAAATCCCACTGTTACAGGCGCTCAAACCTTTTTCACCAATAATACCTTCATAGGTTGGTGCTGGAGCAAAAGCACATATTCAAAGGGAAATTTGGCTCGGGGGTTAACTGCAAGTCCAAGCGGGAATTGGGATGCGTGCGATAATATCAGCCTTCAGATCAATGCTGCATTCCCCGGTGTCGCCCCGGACGGCGAGAAGAGGTGGTATGGACTGCAACCGCAGATGCTTTGTGAATGACGCTTAGTAAAAATAATTAGGAGTCCTATATTTACGACTGACACGCCCATTTTTTTTAGGAGTTTCTCCTAAATCCGGCAGTTAGGACCTACTTTTAGCGCTAAGATTCTTTGTGAATACGGGCCCAGAAATTGGCCCCCTAGCTGTTGATCAGCACCCACTGCAGCAGGAGGAGGTCGTCTACACTCATGGCCAGCTCCATCTTGCCATCCAGCATATCGATGGGGAACTCAGTTAGCAGTTCATCAAGGTTGAGGGGTGCAGAGCTGAAGGTGTGAGGGATCGCTGTGCACTGGCGGTGAGACTTTAGCATCGTGCTGCTGCTGCAGCAGGAGGAGGTCGTCTACACTCATGGCCAGCTCCATCTTGCCATCCAGCATATCGATGGGGAACTCAGTTAGCAGTTCATCAAGGTTGAGGGGTGCAGAGCTGAAGGTGTGAGGGATCGCTGTGCACTGGCGGTGAGACTTCAGCATCGTGCTGCTGCTGGAAGTACAGAGAGGCTCGTTACAACAGCCTCACCCACACAAGCATGTCTGCCTCAGGACCAAACTACTTTACATAATGACTGCAACTGCCCATTCAGCCCAATCACGCCCCCCATTTTCCATCCAGTCGTTTCATTGCTATGCCACTTTTACCTATGCACTACAATAAGGTCCAGAGGCATTTAGACCGGGAAATTTCAATGAAGGTGTTCAAAGCAGTTCAATACAAGACTCAAGAACATCAACCTGAAGTGGACAGTCAGCAGTGTAAATGAAGACCATTTGCATCCACAAATATATACCCTGTTAAATCGTAACAGTGTCAAAACTTATGGAACTCAGTGCAAATAGCATATATCTCTATTTCGTATGGTTGTGAAAACCCCAAAGCTTTCATTTTCAAAACGTTAAGTGGTGAGCTATGTGGGCGACAACTCTATATAAACCAAAACAGGCAGACACAGGAGTGAGACATATTCAGATAAGTGCCTGCTAACACAGGTCAAGACCACTTTCAGCAGTGCCATACAGCATCCATCGTTTTGATTTTCACTCCAACCCACGCAAATCTCATTATACAGCATTCCAGAGCCTCTTAAGCTGGTATTTAGCAGAACAAAAGGTGATGATTTGAAGCATAAATAAACCATGTCAGGGCAGCGAGTCCCTAGGAACAGGAGAGATCAGCCCTAAGCCCTAATTTTAAGGGTACTGGGGAGTCTGGGCTGCTTTGTGGGAGACTTTACCTTTGCAAAGCAGCAGGAGGGTCTTTGGCAAGAATGTGCAGTGGCTCGGTGCTGGTGGAGCTCTGCTCTGTTGTACTGGTGCTTCTGTTAATGTTCTGTAGCATCATCTCCTGGAAGGTCTTCGCCCTCTCCAACCCAACCAGAGACTCCGTCTTCCCATTCACAGCACCATTCTGCAGCAGACGGACCAAAAGTCACATTTATTCAGCCCTGATCCTGGACATCTACCATACTTCAACTCCACAAGAAAACATCTCAGTCAAGCTAGAGCATGGCTGCGTATGCCTTCTCAAAGAGATCTACAGTCCTTTCAGTTTCCACCCTAACTTTAATTTGAGGTGCCTGATTTGACTAAATAGCTGCATGAGGAGAACTCCAGCAGATGAAGTCAGATTGTCCTGAACAGACTGAAGACCCACAGGACAGTAGATCTCCAAGCACAGGGTTTGGCAGGTTTAAATCAGGCTGACCTCAGGATTGAATATAGAAATAACACACAGCTGCTGCTCACCTCTGTAGTGCTGGGAGTAGCTGGCTTCTCTTTTCTGGCACCAGTATTACGGCCACTGCCTGCTCCTGTAAATATGCACAGTCCCTATGAACAATCAACTGCAGGAAAACCTGAGCAAAAACCTAACACATGGGAATCATGTCCGAGGGCCAGAAATGCAAAGTCCCACTATGCATTTTTTCCACATAATTTCACCAATTAGATCCACCTCCTGGTTATTTAACAAATAGTGGGGAGGACTTATGCAGTCTGTGCCTGGACTTAATGCCTCTGGCTACCACACCTAACTGAAGTACATCAAGGAGCAGTTCATGAGAAACTAACCCCGAGAGGGGAAAGGGCAGAGGACACACAGAGGATGAAGGCTCACCAGTGGCCATGTTCTTGTTGATGCGCAGTATCCTCCTCTTGAACGGAGCAGAGAGAGGAGCTGGCAACTCCTCAGCCTTCACCTCCTGCACCGTGGTCTGCATTCGAGCCCCCTTCTCAACCCGGATCTCGCCGGGGTGCCTGGCAGTCTTCTTGCACGGGACCTCCCACTCCAGAGGCCCCTCTTTCCTCCCCATGAGCTCCTCCTCCTCGTTGTCTCTGGACAGCTTCATCTTTCTCTCTAGCTGGAGCCTTGTCTCCACAAGGACGGCCCCAGGAGGTGTAGCGCTCGACTTCGTGGGGCTGGGGCCCTTAGTTCCGCACCAGTCGGCCTTGTGTAATTGGGCCTGTGCCAGGGACCTGGCCGCCTTCCCCTTTCGAATCTCATCCAGAGATTTGCTTCGGATCTCAACCTGCACCTCCTGCCGTGCTGGTGCTGAGAAATCCTCAGAGGGCTCAGTCTCGCATTCCCAAAGACATTCTTGCAACTAACCACAGCCATATTGCATCAGCCTTTATCGCCAAGACAAGACCCTTTGGGTCTAACAGACACTGTGTATTATTCCATTTAATGCATGTGCAGGTGAGACTACATCATCACCAACAAAAATGTAATGCACTATGCCGTTAATTTTAGACTGTATTACCCAGTGCCAGCACACACAAATGTATACCCAGCTGCATATTGACCAAATGCTAAGACTTTTCTAGAATGCACACATCCAATCAAGTGTCTAACTTGGGTGAGGGTAAAGCGCAGGGGCTTTACAAAAGACCTTCCTTTCTCCTGATACTCGCTGAAGCCTTTGTTGCACTGCCTTGTGTAAGACATCCATCCAGAGCCCTGGTACGGCCAGGCAGCAGTCTTACCTAAATGAGGTTAGCAAGTGTTTGCATGGCTCCTCAATTCACCACCATTTCATTCTTACTACGTCACAGAGGAACAGGGTTTCGGAGTCCCCAAACAACAAACACAGAAAGTTAAACACAAACACGCAAAACTGAAGAACAGAGGGCAAGCCCCTTCTTCACCCTCTGATGGAAACCGATGGTAAAATGACTTGCAGTTAGTTAGAGGTGATGACATACAACTCTTCGTGCTAATGCTGCTCATTTGCACTACTTTTTGTGAAGAATATTTCCATAGCAACATTTTACCTTTGTTATTTTTATAAAAGAAGTAAGATATTTAATTTATTGTAGGGCTGAACTATTAATCGCAATCGCTAATACATTTCAAAAGCTGCAATAACTGGTCAAGCGTGGTTACCACAGAGGAAATATATTAGAACTGGAGAGAGCGAGGAAGTACCACCCCTATTACTTTTAATAGGAGAAGCTAGGCTAGCTACCTAAGCCCAGGAAGTACGGAATTGAACGACGCCAGCTATAAGAATGGCGTTCCATGGGTGCTTAGCTCCGGGACCATTTCATGAAATTGTCAGTCTACTTACACAGCACAAATGGCCAAGAAAGTGTGTCGGCTATGCGGATTGGCGAATGTTTTCGAGGGGAAATGACGAGCAACGCTGTTTATCCAGAAGGTGCACGCACTTTTCACTCTTTTCGTACGAAACACGTGCACGAGCTGTCATCAAGCTCTTACTGTCAGTTCTTATTTTACAGGCCCTCTTGAAAACATTGAACAGTTGCGTCAGACAAAGACAAAATAATGAAGGATTACAGAATACATTTTATCTGTTTTCGAACTATTTGGCAAGAATAAAATGCACACTTTTCTATTGGTGGCCAAAAACTTTTCCGCACTGTGAAACGCGGAAGCAGGGGCCGATTGCACAAAAGTCGGATCCTGAGATCCTGGATCTACGCCAAAGTGAGGATTGCCATATCCCATGCAGCGCGTTGCTGGCTTAATTGATTGCACAAAGCCAACAGCCGCTGGAGGAGGATAGGCTAATAAGTGAAGCCAGGTGCCGCATCCTACTGTGTGCGCGCACACGCCTACTTGAAATTGACCCTGAGATCGATCACAGAATCGACAATTCAGAGAGCAGCAGTCTTCAAAATAGTTTGCAAAATATCTCCGTGCACTTATGTGGGCTGTAGAGCGTTCTCAAGAAAATCTCTGCAGACGCGTGACGAGACCAAATCTAAAGTATCCACCGAACTCGTTCGGGGGATAAAATTAGTATTCTCCAAGGTAGCGATAACGTGAACATATATATGCAGGTCAATAACGTCACATAACGCAACAGAGGGTATGCGCAAAATGAGCTGGCACGTCATTTTCCCCCCGACACCTCTTTGTCACATGTCCACATGATGGGCAGAAACCCCATTTTAAAAAAAAAACTCCACAAGACGTTTAAAATCTGTTTTCTGACCCTATTAAAACAACTTTGAATTATTGAAATATTTTCAGAGTGGCACAGAGATTTGTTCTTTTTTATGTACAACCTAAATCCAAAATAGCTGGGACAAAGTGTAAATTGTGAAAGAAATCAAAATGCAATGACTTTCAAATCACACCAGCCAGTATTTCATTCACAATAAAGCGGGATTTACATTTGAACGTACGGGCGTCTACGTGCAACTTACGTGCGAAATTTGGGAAAAATGACTGCGTGCTCGACGTGGCGAGTACGTGACACGTGCGTGTTTTTTGAAGTCACCCATAAGAAACCTACTTGAGTACTAGTCTTAAAGTAGCTCACATTAAATGTACTCAAGTACAAAAAGTATCTTGTGAGTAAAATATACCTAAGTATTCAAAGTGCAAGTACACCTAGAAAGCATTTTTCATAGTACGCATATAAAGAAACAAAACAACCACACATTGTTCTCTTCTTGTTCTCTTTAATCAACTTGCAGGTGAATGAAAGATGCAGTATTCAAAAAACAAATAGGCAGCTTGTGCTTTATACTTCATCTTCTTTGAGTTTACCCGCAGTTTACAAAACCACTAGAATTGACAATAATTAACAGTAGAATGACATATTAACAATACCATGTCGAACTGTTGCTTCAGAAAACTGATTTTTCATAACTACTAATTGGAATACCATTGGCTCACTGTAGCTGAGGTGGTTGCTAGAGAGGGCAACGATTTTTTTTTCTGTTGCAGGAGAGAATTTTTTTTTTTTGAACTGCTGGATAGATACTGTGGGCAAGAGTATTGAGCAGTTTGCACATCAGGCTTAGCTGAGGAGTTTAATTCAGGCAACTCCTGAAAAACAGGGATCGGAGTGAACTCGTCCATAACATTCCAAACGTGTTTGAGCTGCTTGCTTGTCAATATTCAATAATTGATGCTGGTGTCCCATCTTGTGACAGAATATTGTAACTGCGTGCATAAATTTGCAGCTCCATGTCTGCTGGCGGGCACATCTGCTCAAAGCGCTGTTATGATACCGTGCCGAGCACCGTTGTTCCTCTCGAGCACGCCAAATCCAGATAATCCTGAAAGATTTATTACATTAACATTTCAATTTGTGACGAGTAACAAACTGGCCACTGTCAAAGTAACAGAATACTTTTTTCTCTTTTAAATATAGTAGAGTAAAATTAAAAGTCCTGGTTAAAAAAAAAAAAAAACTCTGGTAAAGTACAAATCCTCAAAAAAAAAAAACTACTTATGTACTGTAACGAAGCACATGTACTTCGTCATTATACACCCCTGGTGTTGAATCGACTCCCCCAACGGGAATTCTCCTTTCGCTCCGCAATGTAAAGCCCCTCTCCTTTGATTGGCTGTGGGACGAAAGCCGGTCTCCTCTGATCGGCTGTGGAATTAGTCGATCTCAGATCAGCACCCGCCTTTGTTTCTATAGACTGAATGCGCAGATAGTTTTGCACCAAATGTCACAGTGCTGAGGGGCGCGATTTGCGACTTGTAGGAAACAGAATCTGTGGCTTGTAGGAAACAGAATCTGTGACTCGTGGGGAAGATTCGAGCAGTTGTAGTTATCGATTTGTATTTGTGTTTTAAAAGAACACAAATATTTTCTTGATAAATTATTTCACATACATTGAACTTCCATTGCACAAATTCACATTCAGATTTACACATATTCAAATTTTGTCCACAACTTCACATTGCTTAATACAGGTGCACAAATATGTTTTGCACATATACTGCAACAATAGGAGTAAAAATGTGAGCATGTCAGTTTTTTAATCTGTGACTTGTAAAATAGGATTTGTGCACCTGTAATTAAGAATTTGTGAATGTGTAAGTGTTGTGTTGTATCTGTGCAGAGAAAAAAAATCTACAAGTACACAACTCATAGAGTATGTGACCTCAAATTTACTGATACACATACAAATCGCTGTACACAACTACAAATCCCACTGTTACAGGCGCTCAAACCTTTTTCACCAATAATACCTTCATAGGTTGGTGCTGGAGCAAAAGCACATATTCAAAGGGAAATTTGGCTCGGGGGTTAACTGCAAGTCCAAGCGGGAATTGGGATGCGTGCGATAATATCAGCCTTCAGATCAATGCTGCATTCCCCGGTGTCGCCCCGGACGGCGAGAAGAGGTGGTATGGACTGCAACCGCAGATGCTTTGTGAATGACGCTTAGTAAAAATAATTAGGAGTCCTATATTTACGACTGACACGCCCATTTTTTTTAGGAGTTTCTCCTAAATCCGGCAGTTAGGACCTACTTTTAGCGCTAAGATTCTTTGTGAATACGGGCCCAGAAATTGGCCCCCTAGCTGTTGATCAGCACCCACTGCAGCAGGAGGAGGTCGTCTACACTCATGGCCAGCTCCATCTTGCCATCCAGCATATCGATGGGGAACTCAGTTAGCAGTTCATCAAGGTTGAGGGGTGCAGAGCTGAAGGTGTGAGGGATCGCTGTGCACTGGCGGTGAGACTTTAGCATCGTGCTGCTGCTGCAGCAGGAGGAGGTCGTCTACACTCATGGCCAGCTCCATCTTGCCATCCAGCATATCGATGGGGAACTCAGTTAGCAGTTCATCAAGGTTGAGGGGTGCAGAGCTGAAGGTGTGAGGGATCGCTGTGCACTGGCGGTGAGACTTCAGCATCGTGCTGCTGCTGGAAGTACAGAGAGGCTCGTTACAACAGCCTCACCCACACAAGCATGTCTGCCTCAGGACCAAACTACTTTACATAATGACTGCAACTGCCCATTCAGCCCAATCACGCCCCCCATTTTCCATCCAGTCGTTTCATTGCTATGCCACTTTTACCTATGCACTACAATAAGGTCCAGAGGCATTTAGACCGGGAAATTTCAATGAAGGTGTTCAAAGCAGTTCAATACAAGACTCAAGAACATCAACCTGAAGTGGACAGTCAGCAGTGTAAATGAAGACCATTTGCATCCACAAATATATACCCTGTTAAATCGTAACAGTGTCAAAACTTATGGAACTCAGTGCAAATAGCATATATCTCTATTTCGTATGGTTGTGAAAACCCCAAAGCTTTCATTTTCAAAACGTTAAGTGGTGAGCTATGTGGGCGACAACTCTATATAAACCAAAACAGGCAGACACAGGAGTGAGACATATTCAGATAAGTGCCTGCTAACACAGGTCAAGACCACTTTCAGCAGTGCCATACAGCATCCATCGTTTTGATTTTCACTCCAACCCACGCAAATCTCATTATACAGCATTCCAGAGCCTCTTAAGCTGGTATTTAGCAGAACAAAAGGTGATGATTTGAAGCATAAATAAACCATGTCAGGGCAGCGAGTCCCTAGGAACAGGAGAGATCAGCCCTAAGCCCTAATTTTAAGGGTACTGGGGAGTCTGGGCTGCTTTGTGGGAGACTTTACCTTTGCAAAGCAGCAGGAGGGTCTTTGGCAAGAATGTGCAGTGGCTCGGTGCTGGTGGAGCTCTGCTCTGTTGTACTGGTGCTTCTGTTAATGTTCTGTAGCATCATCTCCTGGAAGGTCTTCGCCCTCTCCAACCCAACCAGAGACTCCGTCTTCCCATTCACAGCACCATTCTGCAGCAGACGGACCAAAAGTCACATTTATTCAGCCCTGATCCTGGACATCTACCATACTTCAACTCCACAAGAAAACATCTCAGTCAAGCTAGAGCATGGCTGCGTATGCCTTCTCAAAGAGATCTACAGTCCTTTCAGTTTCCACCCTAACTTTAATTTGAGGTGCCTGATTTGACTAAATAGCTGCATGAGGAGAACTCCAGCAGATGAAGTCAGATTGTCCTGAACAGACTGAAGACCCACAGGACAGTAGATCTCCAAGCACAGGGTTTGGCAGGTTTAAATCAGGCTGACCTCAGGATTGAATATAGAAATAACACACAGCTGCTGCTCACCTCTGTAGTGCTGGGAGTAGCTGGCTTCTCATTTCTGGCACCAGTATTACGGCCACTGCCTGCTCCTGTAAATATGCACAGTCCCTATGAACAATCAACTGCAGGAAAACCTGAGCAAAAACCTAACACATGGGAATCATGTCCGAGGGCCAGAAATGCAAAGTCCCACTATGCATTTTTTCCACATAATTTCACCAATTAGATCCACCTCCTGGTTATTTAACAAATAGTGGGGAGGACTTATGCAGTCTGTGCCTGGACTTAATGCCTCTGGCTACCACACCTAACTGAAGTACATCAAGGAGCAGCTCATGAGAAACTAACCCCGAGAGGGGAAAGGGCAGAGGACACACAGAGGATGAAGGCTCACCAGTGGCCATGTTCTTGTTGATGCGCAGTATCCTCCTCTTGAACGGAGCAGAGAGAGGAGCTGGCAACTCCTCAGCCTTCACCTCCTGCACCGTGGTCTGCATTCGAGCCGCCTTCTCAACCCGGATCTCGCCGGGGTGCCTGGCAGTCTTCTTGCACGGGACCTCCCACTCCAGAGGCCCCTCTTTCCTCCCCATGAGCTCCTCCTCCTCGTTGTCTCTGGACAGCTTCATCTTTCTCTCTAGCTGGAGCCTTGTCTCCACAAGGACGGCCCCAGGAGGTGTAGCGCTCGACTTCGTGGGGCTGGGGCCCTTAGTTCCGCACCAGTCGGCCTCGTGTAATTGGGCCTGTGCCAGGGACCTGGCCGCCTTCCCCTTTCGAATCTCATCCAGAGATTTGCTTCGGATCTCAACCTGCACCTCCTGCCGTGCTGGTGCTGAGAAATCCTCAGAGGGCTCAGTCTCGCATTCCCAAAGACATTCTTGCAACTAACCACAGCCATATTGCATCAGCCTTTATCGCCAAGACAAGACCCTTTGGGTCTAACAGACACTGTGTATTATTCCATTTAATGCATGTGCAGGTGAGACTACATCATCACCAACAAAAATGTAATGCACTATGCCGTTAATTTTAGACTGTATTACCCAGTGCCAGCACACACAAATGTATACCCAGCTGCATATTGACCAAATGCTAAGACTTTTCTAGAATGCACACATCCAATCAAGTGTCTAACTTGGGTGAGGGTAAAGCGCAGGGGCTTTACAAAAGACCTTCCTTTCTCCTGATACTCGCTGAAGCCTTTGTTGCACTGCCTTGTGTAAGACATCCATCCAGAGCCCTGGTACGGCCAGGCAGCAGTCTTACCTAAATGAGGTTAGCAAGTGTTTGCATGGCTCCTCAATTCACCACCATTTCATTCTTACTACGTCACAGAGGAACAGGGTTTCGGAGTCCCCAAACAACAAACACAGAAAGTTAAACACAAACACGCAAAACTGAAGAACAGAGGGCAAGCCCCTTCTTCACCCTCTGATGGAAACCGATGGTAAAATGACTTGCAGTTAGTTAGAGGTGATGACATACAACTCTTCGTGCTAATGCTGCTCATTTGCACTACTTTTTGTGAAGAATATTTCCATAGCAACATTTTACCTTTGTTATTTTTATAAAAGAAGTAAGATATTTAATTTATTGTAGGGCTGAACTATTAATCGCAATCGCTAATACATTTCAAAAGCTGCAATAACTGGTCAAGCGTGGTTACCACAGAGGAAATATATTAGAACTGGAGAGAGCGAGGAAGTACCACCCCTATTACTTTTAATAGGAGAAGCTAGGCTAGCTACCTAAGCCCAGGAAGTACGGAATTGAACGACGCCAGCTATAAGAATGGCGTTCCATGGGTGCTTAGCTCCGGGACCATTTCATGAAATTGTCAGTCTACTTACACAGCACAAATGGCCAAGAAAGTGTGTCGGCTATGCGGATTGGCGAATGTTTTCGAGGGGAAATGACGAGCAACGCTGTTTATCCAGAAGGTGCACGCACTTTTCACTCTTTTCGTACGAAACACGTGCACGAGCTGTCATCAAGCTCTTACTGTCAGTTCTTATTTTACAGGCCCTCTTGAAAACATTGAACAGTTGCGTCAGACAAAGACAAAATAATGAAGGATTACAGAATACATTTTATTTCGTTTTCGAACTATTTGGCAAGAATAAAATGCACACTTTTCTATTGGTGGCCACAAACTTTTCCGCACTGTGAAACGCGGAAGCAGGGGCCGATTGCACAAAAGTCGGATCCTGAGATCCTGGATCTACGCCAAAGCGAGGATTGCCATATCCCATGCAGCGCGTTGCTGGCTTAATTGATTGCACAAAGCCAACAGCCGCTGGAGGAGGATAGGCTAATAAGTGAAGCCAGGTACCGCATCCTACTGTGTGCGCGCACACGCCTACTTGAAATTGACCCTGAGATCGATCACAGAATCGACAATTCAGAGAGCAGCAGTCTTCAAAATAGTTTGCCAAATATCTCCGTGCACTTATGTGGGCTGTAGAGCGTTCTCAAGAAAATCTCTGCAGACGCGTGACGAGACCAAATCTAAAGTATCCACCGAACTCGTTCGGGGGATAAAATTAGTATTCTCCAAGGTAGCGATAACGTGAACATATATATGCAGGTCAATAACGTCACATAACGCAACAGAGGGTATGCGCAAAATGAGCTGGCACGTCATTTTCCCCCCGACACCTCTTTGTCACATGTCCACATGATGGGCAGAAACCCCATTTTAAAAAAAAAACTCCACAAGACGTTTAAAATCTGTTTTCTGACCCTATTAAAACAACTTTGAATTATTGAAATATTTTCAGAGTGGCACAGAGATTTGTTCTTTTTTATGTACAACCTAAATCCAAAATAGCTGGGACAAAGTGTAAATTGTGAAAGAAATCAAAATGCAATGACTTTCAAATCACACCAGCCAGTATTTCATTCACAATAAAGCGGGATTTACATTTGAACGTACGGGCGTCTACGTGCAACTTACGTGCGAAATTTGGGAAAAATGACTGCGTGCTCGACGTGGCGAGTACGTGACACGTGCGTGTTTTTTGAAGTCACCCATAAGAAACCTACTTGAGTACTAGTCTTAAAGTAGCTCACATTAAATGTACTCAAGCACAAAAAGTATCTTGTGAGTAAAATATACCTAAGTATTCAAAGTGCAAGTACACCTAGAAAGCATTTTTCATAGTACGCATATAAAGAAACAAAACAACCACACATTGTTCTCTTCTTGTTCTCTTTAATCAACTTGCAGGTGAATGAAAGATGCAGTATTCAAAAAACAAATAGGCAGCTTGTGCTTTATACTTCATCTTCTTTGAGTTTACCCGCAGTTTACAAAACCACTAGAATTGACAATAATTAACAGTAGAATGACATATTAACAATACCATGTCGAACTGTTGCTTCAGAAAACTGATTTTTCATAACTACTAATTGGAATCTCATTGGCTCACTGTAGCTGAGGTGGTTGCTAGAGAGGGCAACGATTTTTTTTTCTGTTGCAGGAGAGAATTTTTTTTTTTTGAACTGCTGGATAGATACTGTGGGCAAGAGTATTGAGCAGTTTGCACATCAGGCTTAGCTGAGGAGTTTAATTCAGGCAACTCCTGAAAAACAGGGATCGGAGTGAACTCGTCCATAACATTCCAAACGTGTTTGAGCTGCTTGCTTGTCAATATTCAATAATTGATGCTGGTGTCCCATCTTGTGACAGAATATTGTAACTGCGTGCATAAATTTGCAGCTCCATGTCTGCTGGCGGGCACATCTGCTCAAAGCGCTGTTATGATACCGTGCCGAGCACCGTTGTTCCTCTCGAGCACGCCAAATCCAGATAATCCTGAAAGATTTATTACATTAACATTTCAATTTGTGACGAGTAACAAACTGGCCACTGTCAAAGTAACGAAGTAAAAGAATACTTTTCTCTGGTAAACTCTGGTAAAGTACAAATCCTCAAAAAAATAAAAACTACTTATGTACTGTAACGAAGCACATGTACTTCGTCATTATACACCCCTGGTGTTGAATCGACTCCCCCAACGGGAATTCTCCTTTCGCTCCGCAATGTAAAGCCCCTCTCCTTTGATTGGCTGTGGGACGAAAGCCGGTCTCCTCTGATCGGCTGTGGAATTAGTCGATCTCAGATCAGCACCCGCCTTTGTTTCTATAGACTGAATGCGCAGATAGTTTCGCACCAAATGTCACAGTGCTGAGGGGCGCGATTTGCGACTTGTAGGAAACAGAATCTGTGGCTTGTAGGAAACAGAATCTGTGACTCGTGGGGAAGATTCGAGCAGTTGTAGTTATCGATTTGTATTTGTGTTTTAAAAGAACACAAATATTTTCTTGATAAATTATTTCACATACATTGAACTTCCATTGCACAAATTCACATTCAGATTTACACATATTCAAATTTTGTCCACAACTTCACATTGCTTAATACAGGTGCACAAATATGTTTTGCACATATACTGCAACAATAGGAGTAAAAATGTGAGCATGTCACTTTTTTAATCTGTGACTTGTAAAATAGGATTTGTGCACCTGTAATTAAGAATTTGTGAATGTGTAAGTGTTGTGTTGTATCTGTGCAGAGAAAAAAAATCTACAAGTACACAACTCATAGAGTATGTGACCTCAAATTTACTGATACACATACAAATCGCTGTACACAACTACAAATCCCACTGTTACAGGCGCTCAAACCTTTTTCACCAATAATACCTTCATAGGTTGGTGCTGGAGCAAAAGCACATATTCAAAGGGAAATTTGGCTCGGGGGTTAACTGCAAGTCCAAGCGGGAATTGGGATGCGTGCGATAATATCAGCCTTCAGATCAATGCTGCATTCCCCGGTGTCGCCCCGGACGGCGAGAAGAGGTGGTATGGACTGCAACCGCAGATGCTTTGTGAATGACGCTTAGTAAAAATAATTAGGAGTCCTATATTTACGACTGACACGCCCATTTTTTTTAGGAGTTTCTCCTAAATCCGGCAGTTAGGACCTACTTTTAGCGCTAAGATTCTTTGTGAATACGGGCCCAGAAATTGGCCCTCTAGCTGTTGATCAGCACCCACTGCAGCAGGAGGAGGTCGTCTACACTCATGGCCAGCTCCATCTTGCCATCCAGCATATCGATGGGGAACTCAGTTAGCAGTTCATCAAGGTTGAGGGGTGCAGAGCTGAAGGTGTGAGGGATCGCTGTGCACTGGCGGTGAGACTTTAGCATCGTGCTGCTGCTGCAGCAGGAGGAGGTCGTCTACACTCATGGCCAGCTCCATCTTGCCATCCAGCATATCGATGGGGAACTCAGTTAGCAGTTCATCAAGGTTGAGGGGTGCAGAGCTGAAGGTGTGAGGGATCGCTGTGCACTGGCGGTGAGACTTCAGCATCGTGCTGCTGCTGGAAGTACAGAGAGGCTCGTTACAACAGCCTCACCCACACAAGCATGTCTGCCTCAGGACCAAACTACTTTACATAATGACTGCAACTGCCCATTCAGCCCAATCACGCTCCCCATTTTCCATCCAGTCGTTTCATTGCTATGCCACTTTTACCTATGCACTACAATAAGGTCCAGAGGCATTTAGACCGGGAAATTTCAATGAAGGTGTTCAAAGCAGTTCAATACAAGACTCAAGAACATCAACCTGAAGTGGACAGTCAGCAGTGTAAATGAAGAGCATTTGCATCCACAAATATATACCCTGTTAAATCGTAACAGTGTCAAAACTTATGGAACTCAGTGCAAATAGCATATATCTCTATTTCGTATGGTTGTGAAAACCCCAAAGCTTTCATTTTCAAAACGTTAAGTGGTGAGCTATGTGGGCGACAACTCTATATAAACCAAAACAGGCAGACACAGGAGTGAGACATATTCAGATAAGTGCCTGCTAACACAGGTCAAGACCACTTTCAGCAGTGCCATACAGCATCCATCGTTTTGATTTTCACTCCAACCCACGCAAATCTCATTATACAGCATTCCAGAGCCTCATAAGCTGGTATTTAGCAGAACAAAAGGTGATGATTTGAAGCATAAATAAACCATGTCAGGGCAGCGAGTCCCTAGGAACAGGAGAGATCAGCCCTAAGCCCTAATTTTAAGGGTACTGGGGAGTCTGGGCTGCTTTGTGGGAGACTTTACCTTTGCAAAGCAGCAGGAGGGTCTTTGGCAAGAATGTGCAGTGGCTCGGTGCTGGTGGAGCTCTGCTCTGTTGTACTGGTGCTTCTGTTAATGTTCTGTAGCATCATCTCCTGGAAGGTCTTCGCCCTCTCCAACCCAACCAGAGACTCCGTCTTCCCATTCACAGCACCATTCTGCAGCAGACGGACCAAAAGTCACATTTATTCAGCCCTGATCCTGGACATCTACCATACTTCAACTCCACAAGAAAACATCTCAGTCAAGCTAGAGCATGGCTGCGTATGCCTTCTCAAAGAGATCTACAGTCCTTTCAGTTTCCACCCTAACTTTAATTTGAGGTGCCTGATTTGACTAAATAGCTGCATGAGGAGAACTCCAGCAGATGAAGTCAGATTGTCCTGAACAGACTGAAGACCCACAGGACAGTAGATCTCCAAGCACAGGGTTTGGCAGGTTTAAATCAGGCTGACCTCAGGATTGAATATAGAAATAACACACAGCTGCTGCTCACCTCTGTAGTGCTGGGAGTAGCTGGCTTCTCTTTTCTGGCACCAGTATTACGGCCACTGCCTGCTCCTGTAAATATGCACAGTCCCTATGAACAATCAACTGCAGGAAAACCTGAGCAAAAACCTAACACATGGGAATCATGTCCGAGGGCCAGAAATGCAAAGTCCCACTATGCATTTTTTCCACATAATTTCACCAATTAGATCCACCTCCTGGTTATTTAACAAATAGTGGGGAGGACTTATGCAGTCTGTGCCTGGACTTAATGCCTCTGGCTACCACACCTAACTGAAGTACATCAAGGAGCAGCTCATGAGAAACTAACCCCGAGAGGGGAAAGGGCAGAGGACACACAGAGGATGAAGGCTCACCAGTGGCCATGTTCTTGTTGATGCGCAGTATCCTCCTCTTGAACGGAGCAGAGAGAGGAGCTGGCAACTCCTCAGCCTTCACCTCCTGCACCGTGGTCTGCATTCGAGCCGCCTTCTCAACCCGGATCTCGCCGGGGTGCCTGGCAGTCTTCTTGCACGGGACCTCCCACTCCAGAGGCCCCTCTTTCCTCCCCATGAGCTCCTCCTCCTCGTTGTCTCTGGACAGCTTCATCTTTCTCTCTAGCTGGAGCCTTGTCTCCACAAGGACGGCCCCAGGAGGTGTAGCGCTCGACTTCGTGGGGCTGGGGCCCTTAGTTCCGCACCAGTCGGCCTCGTGTAATTGGGCCTGTGCCAGGGACCTGGCCGCCTTCCCCTTTCGAATCTCATCCAGAGATTTGCTTCGGATCTCAACCTGCACCTCCTGCCGTGCTGGTGCTGAGAAATCCTCAGAGGGCTCAGTCTCGCATTCCCAAAGACATTCTTGCAACTAACCACAGCCATATTGCATCAGCCTTTATCGCCAAGACAAGACCCTTTGGGTCTAACAGACACTGTGTATTATTCCATTTAATGCATGTGCAGGTGAGACTACATCATCACCAACAAAAATGTAATGCACTATGCCGTTAATTTTAGACTGTATTACCCAGTGCCAGCACACACAAATGTATACCCAGCTGCATATTGACCAAATGCTAAGACTTTTCTAGAATGCACACATCCAATCAAGTGTCTAACTTGGGTGAGGGTAAAGCGCAGGGGCTTTACAAAAGACCTTCCTTTCTCCTGATACTCGCTGAAGCCTTTGTTGCACTGCCTTGTGTAAGACATCCATCCAGAGCCCTGGTACGGCCAGGCAGCAGTCTTACCTAAATGAGGTTAGCAAGTGTTTGCATGGCTCCTCAATTCACCACCATTTCATTCTTACTACGTCACAGAGGAACAGGGTTTCGGAGTCCCCAAACAACAAACACAGAAAGTTAAACACAAACACGCAAAACTGAAGAACAGAGGGCAAGCCCCTTCTTCACCCTCTGATGGAAACCGATGGTAAAATGACTTGCAGTTAGTTAGAGGTGATGACATACAACTCTTCGTGCTAATGCTGCTCATTTGCACTACTTTTTGTGAAGAATATTTCCATAGCAACATTTTACCTTTGTTATTTTTATAAAAGAAGTAAGATATTTAATTTATTGTAGGGCTGAACTATTAATCGCAATCGCTAATACATTTCAAAAGCTGCAATAACTGGTCAAGCGTGGTTACCACAGAGGAAATATATTAGAACTGGAGAGAGCGAGGAAGTACCACCCCTATTACTTTTAATAGGAGAAGCTAGGCTAGCTACCTAAGCCCAGGAAGTACGGAATTGAACGACGCCAGCTATAAGAATGGCGTTCCATGGGTGCTTAGCTCCGGGACCATTTCATGAAATTGTCAGTCTACTTACACAGCACAAATGGCCAAGAAAGTGTGTCGGCTATGCGGATTGGCGAATGTTTTCGAGGGGAAATGACGAGCAACGCTGTTTATCCAGAAGGTGCACGCACTTTTCACTCTTTTCGTACGAAACACGTGCACGAGCTGTCATCAAGCTCTTACTGTCAGTTCTTATTTTACAGGCCCTCTTGAAAACATTGAACAGTTGCGTCAGACAAAGACAAAATAATGAAGGATTACAGAATACATTTTATTTCGTTTTCGAACTATTTGGCAAGAATAAAATGCACACTTTTCTATTGGTGGCCACAAACTTTTCCGCACTGTGAAACGCGGAAGCAGGGGCCGATTGCACAAAAGTCGGATCCTGAGATCCTGGATCTACGCCAAAGCGAGGATTGCCATATGCCATGCAGCGCGTTGCTGGCTTAATTGATTGCACAAAGCCAACAGCCGCTGGAGGAGGATAGGCTAATAAGTGAAGCCAGGTGCCGCATCCTACTGTGTGTGCGCACACGCCTACTTGAAATTGACCCTGAGATCGATCACAGAATCGACAATTCAGAGAGCAGCAGTCTTCAAAATAGTTTGCAAAATATCTCCGTGCACTTATGTGGGCTGTAGAGCGTTCTCAAGAAAATCTCTGCAGACGCGTGACGAGACCAAATCTAAAGTATCCACCGAACTCGTTCGGGGGATAAAATTAGTATTCTCCAAGGTAGCGATAACGTGAACATATATATGCAGGTCAATAACGTCACATAACGCAACAGAGGGTATGCGCAAAATGAGCTGGCACGTCATTTTCCCCCCGACACCTCTTTGTCACATGTCCACATGATGGGCAGAAACCCCATTTTAAAAAAAAAACTCCACAAGACGTTTAAAATCTGTTTTCTGACCCTATTAAAACAACTTTGAATTATTGAAATATTTTCAGAGTGGCACAGAGATTTGTTCTTTTTTATGTACAACCTAAATCCAAAATAGCTGGGACAAAGTGTAAATTGTGAAAGAAATCAAAATGCAATGACTTTCAAATCACACCAGCCAGTATTTTATTCACAATAAAGCGGGATTTACATTTGAACGTACGGGCGTCTACGTGCAACTTACGTGCGAAATTTGGGAAAAATGACTGCGTGCTCGACGTGGCGAGTACGTGACACGTGCGTGTTTTTTGAAGTCACCCATAAGAAACCTACTTGAGTACTAGTCTTAAAGTAGCTCACATTAAATGTACTCAAGTACAAAAAGTATCTTGTGAGTAAAATGTACCTAAGTATCCAAAGTGCAAGTACACCTAGAAAGCATTTTTCATAGTACGCATATAAAGAAACAAAACAACCACACATTGTTCTCTTCTTGTTCTCTTTAATCAACTTGCAGGTGAATGAAAGATGCAGTATTCAAAAAACAAATAGGCAGCTTGTGCTTTATACTTCATCTTCTTTGAGTTTACCCGCAGTTTACAAAACCACTAGAATTGACAATAATTAACAGTAGAATGACATATTAACAATACCATGTCGAACTGTTGCTTCAGAAAACTGATTTTTCATAACTACTAATTGGAATACCATTGGCTCACTGTAGCTGAGGTGGTTGCTAGAGAGGGCAACGATTTTTTTTTCTGTTGCCGGAGAGAATTTTTTTTTTTTGAACTGCTGGATAGATACTGTGGGCAAGAGTATTGAGCAGTTTGCACATCAGGCTTAGCTGAGGAGTTTAATTCAGGCAACTCCTGAAAAACAGGGATCGGAGTGAACTCGTCCATAACATTCCAAACGTGTTTGAGCTGCTTGCTTGTCAATATTCAATAATTGATGCTGGTGTCCCATCTTGTGACAGAATATTGTAACTGCGTGCATAAATTTGCAGCTCCATGTCTGCTGGCGGGCACATCTGCTCAAAGCGCTGTTATGATACCGTGCCGAGCACCGTTGTTCCTCTCGAGCACGCCAAATCCAGATAATCCTGAAAGATTTATTACATTAACATTTCAATTTGTGACGAGTAACAAACTGGCCACTGTCAAAGTAACGAAGTAAAAGAATACTTTTTTCTCTTTTAAATATAGTAGAGTAAAATTAAAAGTCCTGGTTAAAAAAAAAAAAAAACTCTGGTAAAGTACAAATCCTCAAAAAAAAAAAAATACTTATGTACTGTAACGAAGCACATGTACTTCGTCATTATACACCCCTGGTGTTGAATCGACTCCCCCAACGGGAATTCTCCTTTCGCTCCGCAATGTAAAGCCCCTCTCCTTTGATTGGCTGTGGGACGAAAGCCGGTCTCCTCTGATCGGCTGTGGAATTAGTCGATCTCAGATCAGCACCCGCCTTTGTTTCTATAGACTGAATGCGCAGATAGTTTCGCACCAAATGTCACAGTGCTGAGGGGCGCGATTTGCGACTTGTAGGAAACAGAATCTGTGGCTTGTAGGAAACAGAATCTGTGACTCGTGGGGAAGATTCGAGCAGTTGTAGTTATCGATTTGTATTTGTGTTTTAAAAGAACACAAATATTTTCTTGATAAATTATTTCACATACATTGAACATCCATTGCACAAATTCACATTCAGATTTACACATATTCAAATTTTGTCCACAACTTCACATTGCTTAATACAGGTGCACAAATATGTTTTGCACATATACTGCAACAATAGGAGTAAAAATGTGAGCATGTCACTTTTTTAATCTGTGACTTGTAAAATAGGATTTGCGCACCTGTAATTAAGAATTTGTGAATGTGTAAGTGTTGTGTTGTATCTGTGCAGAGAAAAAAAATCTACAAGTACACAACTCATAGAGTATGTGACCTCAAATTTACTGATACACATACAAATCGCTGTACACAACTACAAATCCCACTGTTACAGGCGCTCAAACCTTTTTCACCAATAATACCTTCATAGGTTGGTGCTGGAGCAAAAGCACATATTCAAAGGGAAATTTGGCTCAGGGGTTAACTGCAAGTCCAAGCGGGAATTGGGATGCGTGCGATAATATCAGCCTTCAGATCAATGCTGCATTCCCCGGTGTCGCCCCGGACGGCGAGAAGAGGTGGTATGGACTGCAACCGCAGATGCTTTGTGAATGACGCTTAGTAAAAATAATTAGGAGTCCTATATTTACGACTGACACGCCCATTTTTTTTAGGAGTTTCTCCTAAATCCGGCAGTTAGGACCTACTTTTAGCGCTAAGATTCTTTGTGAATACGGGCCCAGAAATTGGCCCCCTAGCTGTTGATCAGCACCCACTGCAGCAGGAGGAGGTCGTCTACACTCATGGCCAGCTCCATCTTGCCATCCAGCATATCGATGGGGAACTCAGTTAGCAGTTCATCAAGGTTGAGGGGTGCAGAGCTGAAGGTGTGAGGGATCGCTGTGCACTGGCGGTGAGACTTTAGCATCGTGCTGCTGCTGCAGCAGGAGGAGGTCGTCTACACTCATGGCCAGCTCCATCTTGCCATCCAGCATATCGATGGGGAACTCAGTTAGCAGTTCATCAAGGTTGAGGGGTGCAGAGCTGAAGGTGTGAGGGATCGCTGTGCACTGGCGGTGAGACTGCAGCATCGTGCTGCTGCTGGAAGTACAGAGAGGCTCGTTACAACAGCCTCACCCACACAAGCATGTCTGCCTCAGGACCAAACTACTTTACATAATGACTGCAACTGCCCATTCAGCCCAATCACGCTCCCCATTTTCCATCCAGTCGTTTCATTGCTATGCCACTTTTACCTATGCACTACAATAAGGTCCAGAGGCATTTAGACCGGGAAATTTCAATGAAGGAGTTCAAAGCAGTTCAATACAAGACTCAAGAACATCAACCTGAAGTGGACAGTCAGCAGTGTAAATGAAGAGCATTTGCATCCACAAATATATACCCTGTTAAATCGTAACAGTGTCAAAACTTATGGAACTCAGTGCAAATAGCATATATCTCTATTTCGTATGGTTGTGAAAACCCCAAAGCTTTCATTTTCAAAACGTTAAGTGGTGAGCTATGTGGGCGACAACTCTATATAAACCAAAACAGGCAGACACAGGAGTGAGACATATTCAGATAAGTGCCTGCTAACACAGGTCAAGACCACTTTCAGCAGTGCCATACAGCATCCATCGTTTTGATTTTCACTCCAACCCACGCAAATCTCATTATACAGCATTCCAGAGCCTCTTAAGCTGGTATTTAGCAGAACAAAAGGTGATGATTTGAAGCATAAATAAACCATGTCAGGGCAGCGAGTCCCTAGGAACAGGAGAGATCAGCCCTAAGCCCTAATTTTAAGGGTACTGGGGAGTCTGGGCTGCTTTGTGGGAGACTTTACCTTTGCAAAGCAGCAGGAGGGTCTTTGGCAAGAATGTGCAGTGGCTCGGTGCTGGTGGAGCTCTGCTCTGTTGTACTGGTGCTTCTGTTAATGTTCTGTAGCATCATCTCCTGGAAGGTCTTCGCCCTCTCCAACCCAACCAGAGACTCCGTCTTCCCATTCACAGCACCATTCTGCAGCAGACGGACCAAAAGTCACATTTATTCAGCCCTGATCCTGGACATCTACCATACTTCAACTCCACAAGAAAACATCTCAGTCAAGCTAGAGCATGGCTGCGTATGCCTTCTCAAAGAGATCTACAGTCCTTTCAGTTTCCACCCTAACTTTAATTTGAGGTGCCTGATTTGACTAAATAGCTGCATGAGGAGAACTCCAGCAGATGAAGTCAGATTGTCCTGAACAGACTGAAGACCCACAGGACAGTAGATCTCCAAGCACAGGGTTTGGCAGGTTTAAATCAGGCTGACCTCAGGATTGAATATAGAAATAACACACAGCTGCTGCTCACCTCTGTAGTGCTGGGAGTAGCTGGCTTCTCTTTTCTGGCACCAGTATTACGGCCACTGCCTGCTCCTGTAAATATGCACAGTCCCTATGAACAATCAACTGCAGGAAAACCTGAGCAAAAACCTAACACATGGGAATCATGTCCGAGGGCCAGAAATGCAAAGTCCCACTATGCATTTTTTCCACATAATTTCACCAATTAGATCCACCTCCTGGTTATTTAACAAATAGTGGGGAGGACTTATGCAGTCTGTGCCTGGACTTAATGCCTCTGGCTACCACACCTAACTGAAGTACATCAAGGAGCAGCTCATGAGAAACTAACCCCGAGAGGGGAAAGGGCAGAGGACACACAGAGGATGAAGGCTCACCAGTGGCCATGTTCTTGTTGATGCGCAGTATCCTCCTCTTGAACGGAGCAGAGAGAGGAGCTGGCAACTCCTCAGCCTTCACCTCCTGCACCGTGGTCTGCATTCGAGCCGCCTTCTCAACCCGGATCTCGCCGGGGTGCCTGGCAGTCTTCTTGCACGGGACCTCCCACTCCAGAGGCCCCTCTTTCCTCCCCATGAGCTCCTCCTCCTCGTTGTCTCTGGACAGCTTCATCTTTCTCTCTAGCTGGAGCCTTGTCTCCACAAGGACGGCCCCAGGAGGTGTAGCGCTCGACTTCGTGGGGCTGGGGCCCTTAGTTCCGCACCAGTCAGCCTCGTGTAATTGGGCCTGTGCCAGGGACCTGGCCGCCTTCCCCTTTCGAATCTCATCCAGAGATTTGCTTCGGATCTCAACCTGCACCTCCTGCCGTGCTGGTGCTGAGAAATCCTCAGAGGGCTCAGTCTCGCATTCCCAAAGACATTCTTGCAACTAACCACAGCCATATTGCATCAGCCTTTATCGCCCAGACAAGACCCTTTGGGTCTAACAGACACTGTGTATTATTCCATTTAATGCATGTGCAGGTGAGACTACATCATCACCAACAAAAATGTAATGCACTATGCCGTTAATTTTAGACTGTATTACCCAGTGCCAGCACACACAAATGTATACCCAGCTGCATATTGACCAAATGCTAAGACTTTTCTAGAATGCACACATCCAATCAAGTGTCTAACTTGGGTGAGGGTAAAGCGCAGGGGCTTTACAAAAGACCTTCCTTTCTCCTGATACTCGCTGAAGCCTTTGTTGCACTGCCTTGTGTAAGACATCCATCCAGAGCCCTGGTACGGCCAGGCAGCAGTCTTACCTAAATGAGGTTAGCAAGTGTTTGCACGGCTCCTCAATTCACCACCATTTCATTCTTACTACTTCACAGAGGAACAGGGTTTCGGAGTCCCCAAACAACAAACACAGAAAGTTAAACACAAACACGCAAAACTGAAGAACAGAGGGCAAGCCCCTTCTTCACCCTCTGATGGAAACCGATGGTAAAATGACTTGCAGTTAGTTAGAGGTGATGACATACAACTCTTCGTGCTAATGCTGCTCATTTGCACTACTTTTTGTGAAGAATATTTCCATAGCAACATTTTACCTTTGTTATTTTTATAAAAGAAGTAAGATATTTAATTTATTGTAGGGCTGAACTATTAATCGCAATCGCTAATACATTTCAAAAGCTGCAATAACTGGTCAAGCGTGGTTACCACAGAGGAAATATATTAGAACTGGAGAGAGCGAGGAAGTACCACCCCTATTACTTTTAATAGGAGAAGCTAGGCTAGCTACCTAAGCCCAGGAAGTACGGAATTGAACGACGCCAGCTATAAGAATGGCGTTCCATGGGTGCTTAGCTCCGGGACCATTTCATGAAATTGTCAGTCTACTTACACAGCACAAATGGCCAAGAAAGTGTGTCGGCTATGCGGATTGGCGAATGTTTTCGAGGGGAAATGACGAGCAACGCTGTTTATCCAGAAGGTGCACGCACTTTTCACTCTTTTCGTACGAAACACGTGCACGAGCTGTCATCAAGCTCTTACTGTCAGTTCTTATTTTACAGGCCCTCTTGAAAACATTGAACAGTTGCGTCAGACAAAGACAAAATAATGAAGGATTACAGAATACATTTTATTTCGTTTTCGAACTATTTGGCAAGAATAAAATGCACACTTTTCTATTGGTGGACACAAATTTTTCCGCACTGTGAAACGCGGAAGCAGGGGCCGATTGCACAAAAGTCGGATCCTGAGATCCTGGATCTACGCCAAAGCGAGGATTGCCATATCCCATGCAGCGCGTTGCTGGCTTAATTGATTGCACAAAGCCAACAGCCGCTGGAGGAGGATAGGCTAATAAGTGAAGCCAGGTGCCGCATCCTACTGTGTGCGCGCACACGCCTACTTGAAATTGACCCTGAGATCGATCACAGAATCGACAATTCAGAGAGCAGCAGTCTTCAAAATAGTTTGCAAAATATCTCCGTGCACTTATGTGGGCTGTAGAGCGTTCTCAAGAAAATCTCTGCAGACGCGTGACGAGACCAAATCTAAAGTATCCACCGAACTCGTTCGGGGGATAAAATTAGTATTCTCCAAGGTAGCGATAACGTGAACATATATATGCAGGTCAATAACGTCACATAACGCAACAGAGGGTATGCGCAAAATGAGCTGGCACGTCATTTTCCCCCCGACACCTCTTTGTCACATGTCCACATGATGGGCAGAAACCCCATTTAAAAAAAAAAACTCCACAAGACGTTTAAAATCTGTTTTCTGACCCTATTAAAACAACTTTGAATTATTGAAATATTTTCAGAGTGGCACAGAGATTTGTTCTTTTTTATGTACAACCTAAATCCAAAATAGCTGGGACAAAGTGTAAATTGTGAAAGAAATCAAAATGCAATGACTTTCAAATCACACCAGCCAGTATTTTATTCACAATAAAGCGGGATTTACATTTGAACGTACGGGCGTCTACGTGCAACTTACGTGCGAAATTTGGGAAAAATGACTGCGTGCTCGACGTGGCGAGTACGTGACACGTGCGTGTTTTTTGAAGTCACCCATAAGAAACCTACTTGAGTACTAGTCTTAAAGTAGCTCACATTAAATGTACTCAAGTACAAAAAGTATCTTGTGAGTAAAATGTACCTAAGTATCCAAAGTGCAAGTACACCTAGAAAGCATTTTTCATAGTACGCATATAAAGAAACAAAACAACCACACATTGTTCTCTTCTTGTTCTCTTTAATCAACTTGCAGGTGAATGAAAGATGCAGTATTCAAAAAACAAATAGGCAGCTTGTGCTTTATACTTCATCTTCTTTGAGTTTACCCGCAGTTTACAAAACCACTAGAATTGACAATAATTAACAGTAGAATGACATATTAACAATACCATGTCGAACTGTTGCTTCAGAAAACTGATTTTTCATAACTACTAATTGGAATACCATTGGCTCACTGTAGCTGAGGTGGTTGCTAGAGAGGGCAACGATTTTTTTTTCTGTTGCCGGAGAGAATTTTTTTTTTTTGAACTGCTGGATAGATACTGTGGGCAAGAGTATTGAGCAGTTTGCACATCAGGCTTAGCTGAGGAGTTTAATTCAGGCAACTCCTGAAAAACAGGGATCGGAGTGAACTCGTCCATAACATTCCAAACGTGTTTGAGCTGCTTGCTTGTCAATATTCAATAATTGATGCTGGTGTCCCATCTTGTGACAGAATATTGTAACTGCGTGCATAAATTTGCAGCTCCATGTCTGCTGGCGGGCACATCTGCTCAAAGCGCTGTTATGATACCGTGCCGAGCACCGTTGTTCCTCTCGAGCACGCCAAATCCAGATAATCCTGAAAGATTTATTACATTAACATTTCAATTTGTGACGAGTAACAAACTGGCCACTGTCAAAGTAACGAAGTAAAAGAATACTTTTTTCTCTTTTAAATATAGTAGAGTAAAATTAAAAGTCCTGGTTAAAAAAAAAAAAAAACTCTGGTAAAGTACAAATCCTCAAAAAAAAAAAACTACTTATGTACTGTAACGAAGCACATGTACTTCGTCATTATACACCCCTGGTGTTGAATCGACTCCCCCAACGGGAATTCTCCTTTCGCTCCGCAATGTAAAGCCCCTCTCCTTTGATTGGCTGTGGGACGAAAGCCGGTCTCCTCTGATCGGCTGTGGAATTAGTCGATCTCAGATCAGCACCCGCCTTTGTTTCTATAGACTGAATGCGCAGATAGTTTCGCACCAAATGTCACAGTGCTGAGGGGCGCGATTTGCGACTTGTAGGAAACAGAATCTGTGGCTTGTAGGAAACAGAATCTGTGACTCGTGGGGAAGATTCGAGCAGTTGTAGTTATCGATTTGTATTTGTGTTTTAAAAGAACACAAATATTTTCTTGATAAATTATTTCACATACATTGAACATCCATTGCACAAATTCACATTCAGATTTACACATATTCAAATTTTGTCCACAACTTCACATTGCTTAATACAGGTGCACAAATATGTTTTGCACATATACTGCAACAATAGGAGTAAAAATGTGAGCATGTCACTTTTTTAATCTGTGACTTGTAAAATAGGATTTGCGCACCTGTAATTAAGAATTTGTGAATGTGTAAGTGTTGTGTTGTATCTGTGCAGAGAAAAAAAATCTACAAGTACACAACTCATAGAGTATGTGACCTCAAATTTACTGATACACATACAAATCGCTGTACACAACTACAAATCCCACTGTTACAGGCGCTCAAACCTTTTTCACCAATAATACCTTCATAGGTTGGTGCTGGAGCAAAAGCACATATTCAAAGGGAAATTTGGCTCAGGGGTTAACTGCAAGTCCAAGCGGGAATTGGGATGCGTGCGATAATATCAGCCTTCAGATCAATGCTGCATTCCCCGGTGTCGCCCCGGACGGCGAGAAGAGGTGGTATGGACTGCAACCGCAGATGCTTTGTGAATGACGCTTAGTAAAAATAATTAGGAGTCCTATATTTACGACTGACACGCCCATTTTTTTTAGGAGTTTCTCCTAAATCCGGCAGTTAGGACCTACTTTTAGCGCTAAGATTCTTTGTGAATACGGGCCCAGAAATTGGCCCCCTAGCTGTTGATCAGCACCCACTGCAGCAGGAGGAGGTCGTCTACACTCATGGCCAGCTCCATCTTGCCATCCAGCATATCGATGGGGAACTCAGTTAGCAGTTCATCAAGGTTGAGGGGTGCAGAGCTGAAGGTGTGAGGGATCGCTGTGCACTGGCGGTGAGACTTTAGCATCGTGCTGCTGCTGCAGCAGGAGGAGGTCGTCTACACTCATGGCCAGCTCCATCTTGCCATCCAGCATATCGATGGGGAACTCAGTTAGCAGTTCATCAAGGTTGAGGGGTGCAGAGCTGAAGGTGTGAGGGATCGCTGTGCACTGGCGGTGAGACTGCAGCATCGTGCTGCTGCTGGAAGTACAGAGAGGCTCGTTACAACAGCCTCACCCACACAAGCATGTCTGCCTCAGGACCAAACTACTTTACATAATGACTGCAACTGCCCATTCAGCCCAATCACGCTCCCCATTTTCCATCCAGTCGTTTCATTGCTATGCCACTTTTACCTATGCACTACAATAAGGTCCAGAGGCATTTAGACCGGGAAATTTCAATGAAGGAGTTCAAAGCAGTTCAATACAAGACTCAAGAACATCAACCTGAAGTGGACAGTCAGCAGTGTAAATGAAGAGCATTTGCATCCACAAATATATACCCTGTTAAATCGTAACAGTGTCAAAACTTATGGAACTCAGTGCAAATAGCATATATCTCTATTTCGTATGGTTGTGAAAACCCCAAAGCTTTCATTTTCAAAACGTTAAGTGGTGAGCTATGTGGGCGACAACTCTATATAAACCAAAACAGGCAGACACAGGAGTGAGACATATTCAGATAAGTGCCTGCTAACACAGGTCAAGACCACTTTCAGCAGTGCCATACAGCATCCATCGTTTTGATTTTCACTCCAACCCACGCAAATCTCATTATACAGCATTCCAGAGCCTCTTAAGCTGGTATTTAGCAGAACAAAAGGTGATGATTTGAAGCATAAATAAACCATGTCAGGGCAGCGAGTCCCTAGGAACAGGAGAGATCAGCCCTAAGCCCTAATTTTAAGGGTACTGGGGAGTCTGGGCTGCTTTGTGGGAGACTTTACCTTTGCAAAGCAGCAGGAGGGTCTTTGGCAAGAATGTGCAGTGGCTCGGTGCTGGTGGAGCTCTGCTCTGTTGTACTGGTGCTTCTGTTAATGTTCTGTAGCATCATCTCCTGGAAGGTCTTCGCCCTCTCCAACCCAACCAGAGACTCCGTCTTCCCATTCACAGCACCATTCTGCAGCAGACGGACCAAAAGTCACATTTATTCAGCCCTGATCCTGGACATCTACCATACTTCAACTCCACAAGAAAACATCTCAGTCAAGCTAGAGCATGGCTGCGTATGCCTTCTCAAAGAGATCTACAGTCCTTTCAGTTTCCACCCTAACTTTAATTTGAGGTGCCTGATTTGACTAAATAGCTGCATGAGGAGAACTCCAGCAGATGAAGTCAGATTGTCCTGAACAGACTGAAGACCCACAGGACAGTAGATCTCCAAGCACAGGGTTTGGCAGGTTTAAATCAGGCTGACCTCAGGATTGAATATAGAAATAACACACAGCTGCTGCTCACCTCTGTAGTGCTGGGAGTAGCTGGCTTCTCTTTTCTGGCACCAGTATTACGGCCAGTGCCTGCTCCTGTAAATATGCACAGTCCCTATGAACAATCAACTGCAGGAAAACCTGAGCAAAAACCTAACACATGGGAATCATGTCCGAGGGCCAGAAATGCAAAGTCCCACTATGCATTTTTTCCACATAATTTCACCAATTAGATCCACCTCCTGGTTATTTAACAAATAGTGGGGAGGACTTATGCAGTCTGTGCCTGGACTTAATGCCTCTGGCTACCACACCTAACTGAAGTACATCAAGGAGCAGCTCATGAGAAACTAACCCCGAGAGGGGAAAGGGCAGAGGACACACAGAGGATGAAGGCTCACCAGTGGCCATGTTCTTGTTGATGCGCAGTATCCTCCTCTTGAACGGAGCAGAGAGAGGAGCTGGCAACTCCTCAGCCTTCACCTCCTGCACCGTGGTCTGCATTCGAGCCGCCTTCTCAACCCGGATCTCGCCGGGGTGCCTGGCAGTCTTCTTGCACGGGACCTCCCACTCCAGAGGCCCCTCTTTCCTCCCCATGAGCTCCTCCTCCTCGTTGTCTCTGGACAGCTTCATCTTTCTCTCTAGCTGGAGCCTTGTCTCCACAAGGACGGCCCCAGGAGGTGTAGCGCTCGACTTCGTGGGGCTGGGGCCCTTAGTTCCGCACCAGTCAGCCTCGTGTAATTGGGCCTGTGCCAGGGACCTGGCCGCCTTCCCCTTTCGAATCTCATCCAGAGATTTGCTTCGGATCTCAACCTGCACCTCCTGCCGTGCTGGTGCTGAGAAATCCTCAGAGGGCTCAGTCTCGCATTCCCAAAGACATTCTTGCAACTAACCACAGCCATATTGCATCAGCCTTTATCGCCCAGACAAGACCCTTTGGGTCTAACAGACACTGTGTATTATTCCATTTAATGCATGTGCAGGTGAGACTACATCATCACCAACAAAAATGTAATGCACTATGCCGTTAATTTTAGACTGTATTACCCAGTGCCAGCACACACAAATGTATACCCAGCTGCATATTGACCAAATGCTAAGACTTTTCTAGAATGCACACATCCAATCAAGTGTCTAACTTGGGTGAGGGTAAAGCGCAGGGGCTTTACAAAAGACCTTCCTTTCTCCTGATACTCGCTGAAGCCTTTGTTGCACTGCCTTGTGTAAGACATCCATCCAGAGCCCTGGTACGGCCAGGCAGCAGTCTTACCTAAATGAGGTTAGCAAGTGTTTGCACGGCTCCTCAATTCACCACCATTTCATTCTTACTACTTCACAGAGGAACAGGGTTTCGGAGTCCCCAAACAACAAACACAGAAAGTTAAACACAAACACGCAAAACTGAAGAACAGAGGGCAAGCCCCTTCTTCACCCTCTGATGGAAACCGATGGTAAAATGACTTGCAGTTAGTTAGAGGTGATGACATACAACTCTTCGTGCTAATGCTGCTCATTTGCATTACTTTTTGTGAAGAATATTTCCATAGCAACATTTTACCTTTGTTATTTTTATAAAAGAAGTAAGATATTTAATTTATTGTAGGGCTGAACTATTAATCGCAATCGCTAATACATTTCAAAAGCTGCAATAACTGGTCAAGCGTGGTTACCACAGAGGAAATATATTAGAACTGGAGAGAGCGAGGAAGTACCACCCCTATTACTTTTAATAGGAGAAGCTAGGCTAGCTACCTAAGCCCAGGAAGTACGGAATTGAACGACGCCAGCTATAAGAATGGCGTTCCATGGGTGCTTAGCTCCGGGACCATTTCATGAAATTGTCAGTCTACTTACACAGCACAAATGGCCAAGAAAGTGTGTCGGCTATGCGGATTGGCGAATGTTTTCGAGGGGAAATGACGAGCAACGCTGTTTATCCAGAAGGTGCACGCACTTTTCACTCTTTTCGTACGAAACACGTGCACGAGCTGTCATCAAGCTCTTACTGTCAGTTCTTATTTTACAGGCCCTCTTGAAAACATTGAACAGTTGCGTCAGACAAAGACAAAATAATGAAGGATTACAGAATACATTTTATTTCGTTTTCGAACTATTTGGCAAGAATAAAATGCACACTTTTCTATTGGTGGACACAAATTTTTCCGCACTGTGAAACGCGGAAGCAGGGGCCGATTGCACAAAAGTCGGATCCTGAGATCCTGGATCTACGCCAAAGCGAGGATTGCCATATCCCATGCAGCGCGTTGCTGGCTTAATTGATTGCACAAAGCCAACAGCCGCTGGAGGAGGATAGGCTAATAAGTGAAGCCAGGTGCCGCATCCTACTGTGTGCGCGCACACGCCTACTTGAAATTGACCCTGAGATCGATCACAGAATCGACAATTCAGAGAGCAGCAGTCTTCAAAATAGTTTGCAAAATATCTCCGTGCACTTATGTGGGCTGTAGAGCGTTCTCAAGAAAATCTCTGCAGACGCGTGACGAGACCAAATCTAAAGTATCCACCAAACTCGTTCGGGGGATAAAATTAGTATTCTCCAAGGTAGCGATAACGTGAACATATATATGCAGGTCAATAACGTCACATAACGCAACTGAGGGTATGCGCAAAATGAGCTGGCACGTCATTTTCCCCCCGACACCTCTTTGTCACATGTCCACATGATGGGCAGAAACCCCATTTTAAAAAAAAACTCCACAAGACGTTTAAAATCTGTTTTCTGACCCTATTAAAACAACTTTGAATTATTGAAATATTTTCAGAGTGGCACAGAGATTTGTTCTTTTTTATGTACAACCTAAATCCAAAATAGCTGGGACAAAGTGTAAATTGTGAAAGAAATCAAAATGCAATGACTTTCAAATCACACCAGCCAGTATTTTATTCACAATAAAGCGGGATTTACATTTGAACGTACGGGCGTCTACGTGCAACTTACGTGCGAAATTTGGGAAAAATGACTGCGTGCTCGACGTGGCGAGTACGTGACACGTGCGTGTTTTTTGAAGTCACCCATAAGAAACCTACTTGAGTACTAGTCTTAAAGTAGCTCACATTAAATGTACTCAAGTACAAAAAGTATCTTGTGAGTAAAATGTACCTAAGTATCCAAAGTGCAAGTACACCTAGAAAGCATTTTTCATAGTACGCATATAAAGAAACAAAACAACCACACATTGTTCTCTTCTTGTTCTCTTTAATCAACTTGCAGGTGAATGAAAGATGCAGTATTCAAAAAACAAATAGGCAGCTTGTGCTTTATACTTCATCTTCTTTGAGTTTACCCGCAGTTTACAAAACCACTAGAATTGACAATAATTAACAGTAGAATGACATATTAACAATACCATGTCGAACTGTTGCTTCAGAAAACTGATTTTTCATAACTACTAATTGGAATACCATTGGCTCACTGTAGCTGAGGTGGTTGCTAGAGAGGGCAACGATTTTTTTTTCTGTTGCAGGAGAGAATTTTTTTTTTTGAACTGCTGGATAGATACTGTGGGCAAGAGTATTGAGCAGTTTGCACATCAGGCTTAGCTGAGGAGTTTAATTCAGGCAACTCCTGAAAAACAGGGATCGGAGTGAACTCGTCCATAACATTCCAAACGTGTTTGAGCTGCTTGCTTGTCAATATTCAATAATTGATGCTGGTGTCCCATCTTGTGACAGAATATTGTAACTGCGTGCATAAATTTGCAGCTCCATGTCTGCTGGCGGGCACATCTGCTCAAAGCGCTGTTATGATACCGTGCCGAGCACCGTTGTTCCTCTCGAGCACGCCAAATCCAGATAATCCTGAAAGATTTATTACATTAACATTTCAATTTGTGACGAGTAACAAACTGGCCACTGTCAAAGTAACGAAGTAAAAGAATACTTTTTTCTCTTTTAAATATAGTAGAGTAAAATTAAAAGTCCTGGTTAAAAAAAAAAAAAAACTCTGGTAAAGTACAAATCCTCAAAAAAAAAAAACTACTTATGTACTGTAACGAAGCACATGTACTTCGTCATTATACACCCCTGGTGTTGAATCGACTCCCCCAACGGGAATTCTCCTTTCGCTCCGCAATGTAAAGCCCCTCTCCTTTGATTGGCTGTGGGACGAAAGCCGGTCTCCTCTGATCGGCTGTGGAATTAGTCGATCTCAGATCAGCACCCGCCTTTGTTTCTATAGACTGAATGCGCAGATAGTTTCGCACCAAATGTCACAGTGCTGAGGGGCGCGATTTGCGACTTGTAGGAAACAGAATCTGTGGCTTGTAGGAAACAGAATCTGTGACTCGTGGGGAAGATTCGAGCAGTTGTAGTTATCGATTTGTATTTGTGTTTTAAAAGAACACAAATATTTTCTTGATAAATTATTTCACATACATTGAACTTCCATTGCACAAATTCACATTCAGATTTACACATATTCAAATATTGTCCACAACTTCACATTGCTTAATACAGGTGCACAAATATGTTTTGCACATATACTGCAACAATAGGAGTAAAAATGTGAGCTTGTCACTTTTTTAATCTGTGACTTGTAAAATAGGATTTGTGCACCTGTAATTAAGAATTTGTGAATGTGTAAGTGTTGTGTTGTATCTGTGCAAAGAAAAAAAATCTACAAGTACACAACTCATAGAGTATGTGACCTCAAATTTACTGATACACATACAAATCGCTGTACACAACTACAAATCCCACTGTTACAGGCGCTCAAACCTTTTTCACCAATAATACCTTCATAGGTTGGTGCTGGAGCAAAAGCACATATTCAAAGGGAAATTTGGCTCGGGGGTTAACTGCAAGTCCAAGCGGGAATTGGGATGCGTGCGATAATATCAGCCTTCAGATCAATGCTGCATTCCCCGGTGTCGCCCCGGACGGCGAGAAGAGGTGGTATGGACTGCAACCGCAGATGCTTTGTGAATGACGCTTTGTAAAAATAATTAGGAGTCCTATATTTACGACTGACACGCCCATTTTTTTAGGAGTTTCTCCTAAATCCGGCAGTTAGGACCTACTTTTAGCGCTAAGATTCTTTGTGAATACGGGCCCAGAAATTGGCCCCCTAGCTGTTGATCAGCACCCACTGCAGCAGGAGGAGGTCGTCTACACTCATGGCCAGCTCCATCTTGCCATCCAGCATATCGATGGGGAACTCAGTTAGCAGTTCATCAAGGTTGAGGGGTGCAGAGCTGAAGGTGTGAGGGATCGCTGTGCACTGGCGGTGAGACTTTAGCATCGTGCTGCTGCTGCAGCAGGAGGAGGTCGTCTACACTCATGGCCAGCTCCATCTTGCCATCCAGCATATCGATGGGGAACTCAGTTAGCAGTTCATCAAGGTTGAGGGGTGCAGAGCTGAAGGTGTGAGGGATCGCTGTGCACTGGCGGTGAGACTTCAGCATCGTGCTGCTGCTGGAAGTACAGAGAGGCTCGTTACAACAGCCTCACCCACACAAGCATGTCTGCCTCAGGACCAAACTACTTTACATAATGACTGCAACTGCCCATTCAGCCCAATCACGCTCCCCATTTTCCATCCAGTCGTTTCATTGCTATGCCACTTTTACCTATGCACTACAATAAGGTCCAGAGGCATTTAGACCGGGAAATTTCAATGAAGGTGTTCAAAGCAGTTCAATACAAGACTCAAGAACATCAACCTGAAGTGGACAGTCAGCAGTGTAAATGAAGAGCATTTGCATCCACAAATATATACCCTGTTAAATCGTAACAGTGTCAAAACTTATGGAACTCAGTGCAAATAGCATATATCTCTATTTCGTATGGTTGTGAAAACCCCAAAGCTTTCATTTTCAAAACGTTAAGTGGTGAGCTATGTGGGCGACAACTCTATATAAACCAAAACAGGCAGACACAGGAGTGAGACATATTCAGATAAGTGCCTGCTAACACAGGTCAAGACCACTTTCAGCAGTGCCATACAGCATCCATCGTTTTGATTTTCACTCCAACCCACGCAAATCTCATTATACAGCATTCCAGAGCCTCTTAAGCTGGTATTTAGCAGAACAAAAGGTGATGATTTGAAGCATAAATAAACCATGTCAGGGCAGCGAGTCCCTAGGAACAGGAGAGATCAGCCCTAAGCCCTAATTTTAAGGGTTCTGGGGAGTCTGGGCTGCTTTGTGGGAGACTTTACCTTTGCAAAGCAGCAGGAGGGTCTTTGGCAAGAATGTGCAGTGGCTCGGTGCTGGTGGAGCTCTGCTCTGTTGTACTGGTGCTTCTGTTAATGTTCTGTAGCATCATCTCCTGGAAGGTCTTCGCCCTCTCCAACCCAACCAGAGACTCCGTCTTCCCATTCACAGCACCATTCTGCAGCAGACGGACCAAAAGTCACATTTATTCAGCCCTGATCCTGGACATCTACCATACTTCAACTCCACAAGAAAACATCTCAGTCAAGCTAGAGCATGGCTGCGTATGCCTTCTCAAAGAGATCTACAGTCCTTTCAGTTTCCACCCTAACTTTAATTTGAGGTGCCTGATTTGACTAAATAGCTGCATGAGGAGAACTCCAGCAGATGAAGTCAGATTGTCCTGAACAGACTGAAGACCCACAGGACAGTAGATCTCCAAGCACAGGGTTTGGCAGGTTTAAATCAGGCTGACCTCAGGATTGAATATAGAAATAACACACAGCTGCTGCTCACCTCTGTAGTGCTGGGAGTAGCTGGCTTCTCTTTTCTGGCACCAGTATTACGGCCACTGCCTGCTCCTGTAAATATGCACAGTCCCTATGAACAATCAACTGCAGGAAAACCTGAGCAAAAACCTAACACATGGGAATCATGTCCGAGGGCCAGAAATGCAAAGTCCCACTATGCATTTTTTCCACATAATTTCACCAATTAGATCCACCTCCTGGTTATTTAACAAATAGTGGGGAGGACTTATGCAGTCTGTGCCTGGACTTAATGCCTCTGGCTACCACACCTAACTGAAGTACATCAAGGAGCAGCTCATGAGAAACTAACCCCGAGAGGGGAAAGGGCAGAGGACACACAGAGGATGAAGGCTCACCAGTGGCCATGTTCTTGTTGATGCGCAGTATCCTCCTCTTGAACGGAGCAGAGAGAGGAGCTGGCAACTCCTCAGCCTTCACCTCCTGCACCGTGGTCTGCATTCGAGCCGCCTTCTCAACCCGGATCTCGCCGGGGTGCCTGGCAGTCTTCTTGCACGGGACCTCCCACTCCAGAGGCCCCTCTTTCCTCCCCATGAGCTCCTCCTCCTCGTTGTCTCTGGACAGCTTCATCTTTCTCTCTAGCTGGAGCCTTGTCTCCACAAGGACGGCCCCAGGAGGTGTAGCGCTCGACTTCGTGGGGCTGGGGCCCTTAGTTCCGCACCAGTCGGCCTCGTGTAATTGGGCCTGTGCCAGGGACCTGGCCGCCTTCCCCTTTCGAATCTCATCCAGAGATTTGCTTCGGATCTCAACCTGCACCTCCTGCCGTGCTGGTGCTGAGAAATCCTCAGAGGGCTCAGTCTCGCATTCCCAAAGACATTCTTGCAACTAACCACAGCCATATTGCATCAGCCTTTATCGCCAAGACAAGACCCTTTGGGTCTAACAGACACTGTGTATTATTCCATTTAATGCATGTGCAGGTGAGACTACATCATCACCAACAAAAATGTAATGCACTATGCCGTTAATTTTAGACTGTATTACCCAGTGCCAGCACACACAAATGTATACCCAGCTGCATATTGACCAAATGCTAAGACTTTTCTAGAATGCACACATTCAATCAAGTGTCTAACTTGGGTGAGGGTAAAGCGCAGGGGCTTTACAAAAGACCTTCCTTTCTCCTGATACTCGCTGAAGCCTTTGTTGCACTGCCTTGTGTAGGACATCCATCCAGAGCCCTGGTACGGCCAGGCAGCAGTCTTACCTAAATGAGGTTAGCAAGTGTTTGCATGGCTCCTCAATTCACCACCATTTCATTCTTACTACGTCACAGAGGAACAGGGTTTCGGAGTCCCCAAACAACAAACACAGAAAGTTAAACACAAACACGCAAAACTGAAGAACAGAGGGCAAGCCCCTTCTTCACCCTCTAATGGAAACCGATGGTAAAATGACTTGCAGTTAGTTAGAGGTGATGACATACAACTCTTCGTGCTAATGCTGCTCATTTGCACTACTTTTTGTGAAGAATATTTCCATAGCAACATTTTACCTTTGTTATTTTTATAAAAGAAGTAAGATATTTAATTTATTGTAGGGCTGAACTATTAATCGCAATCGCTAATACATTTCAAAAGCTGCAATAACTGGTCAAGCGTGGTTACCACAGAGGAAATATATTAGAACTGGAGAGAGCGAGGAAGTACCACCCCTATTACTTTTAATAGGAGAAGCTAGGCTAGCTACCTAAGCCCAGGAAGTACGGAATTGAACGACGCCAGCTATAAGAATGGCGTTCCATGGGTGCTTAGCTCCGGGACCATTTCATGAAATTGTCAGTCTACTTACACAGCACAAATGGCCAAGAAAGTGTGTCGGCTATGCGGATTGGCGAATGTTTTCGAGGGGAAATGACGAGCAACGCTGTTTATCCAGAAGGTGCACGCACTTTTCACTCTTTTCGTACGAAACACGTGCACGAGCTGTCATCCAGCTCTTACTGTCAGTTCTTATTTTACAGGCCCTCTTGAAAACATTGAACAGTTGCGTCAGACAAAGACAAAATAATGAAGGATTACAGAATACATTTTATTTTGTTTTCGAACTATTTGGCAAGAATAAAATGCACACTTTTCTATTGGTGGCCACAAACTTTTCCGCAATGTGAAACGCGGAAGCAGGGGCCGATTGCACAAAAGTCGGATCCTGAGATCCTGGATCTACGCCAAAGCGAGGATTGCCATATCCCATGCAGCGCGTTGCTGGCTTAATTGATTGCACATAGCCAACAGCTGCTGGAGGAGGATAGGCTAATAAGTGAAGCCAGGTGCCGCATCCTACTGTGTGCGCGCACACGCCTACTTGAAATTGACCCTGAGATCGATCACAGAATCGACAATTCAGAGAGCAGCAGTCTTCAAAATAGTTTGCAAAATATCTCCGTGCACTTATGTGGGCTGTAGAGCGTTCTCAAGAAAATCTCTGCAAACGCGTGACGAGACCAAATCTAAAGTGTCCACCGAACTCGTTCGGGGGATAAAATTAGTATTCTCCAAGGTAGTGATAACGTAAACATATATATGCAGGTCAATAACGTCACATAACGCAACAGAGGGTATGCGCAAAATGAGCTGGCACGTCATTTTCCCCCCGACACCTCTTTGTCACATGTCCACATGATGGGCAGAAACCCCATTTTAAAAAAAAACTCCACAAGACGTTTAAAATCTGTTTTCTGACCCTATTAAAACAACTTTGAATTATTGAAATATTTTCAGAGTGGCACAGAGATTTGTTCTTTTTTATGTACAACCTAAATCCAAAATAGCTGGGACAAAGTGTAAATTGTGAAAGAAATCAAAATGCAATGACTTTCAAATCACACCAGCCAGTATTTTATTCACAATAAAGCGGGATTTACATTTGAACGTACGGGCGTCTACGTGCAACTTACGTGCGAAATTTGGGAAAAATGACTGCGTGCTCGACGTGGCGAGTACGTGACACGTGCGTGTTTTTTGAAGTCACCCATAAGAAACCTACTTGAGTACTAGTCTTAAAGTAGCTCACATTAAATGTACTCAAGTACAAAAAGTATCTTGTGAGTAAAATGTACCTAAGTATCCAAAGTGCAAGTACACCTAGAAAGCATTTTTCATAGTACACATATAAAGAAACAAAACAACCACACATTGTTCTCTTCTTGTTCTCTTTAATCAACTTGCAGGTGAATGAAAGATGCAGTATTCAAAAAACAAATAGGCAGCTTGTGCTTTATACTTCATCTTCTTTGAGTTTACCCGCAGTTTACAAAACCACTAGAATTGACAATAATTAACAGTAGAATGACATATTAACAATACCATGTCGAACTGTTGCTTCAGAAAACTGATTTTTCATAACTACTAATTGGAATACCATTGGCTCACTGTAGCTGAGGTGGTTGCTAGAGAGGGCAACGATTTTTTTTTCTGTTGCAGGAGAGAATTTTTTTTTTTGAACTGCTGGATAGATACTGTGGGCAAGAGTATTGAGCAGTTTGCACATCAGGCTTAGCTGAGGAGTTTAATTCAGGCAACTCCTGAAAAACAGGGATCGGAGTGAACTCGTCCATAACATTCCAAACGTGTTTGAGCTGCTTGCTTGTCAATATTCAATAATTGATGCTGGTGTCCCATCTTGTGACAGAATATTGTAACTGCGTGCATAAATTTGCAGCTCCATGTCTGCTGGCGGGCACATCTGCTCAAAGCGCTGTTATGATACCGTGCCGAGCACCGTTGTTCCTCTCGAGCACGCCAAATCCAGATAATCCTGAAAGATTTATTACATTAACATTTCAATTTGTGACGAGTAACAAACTGGCCACTGTCAAAGTAACGAAGTAAAAGAATACTTTTTTCTCTTTTAAATATAGTAGAGTAAAATTAAAAGTCCTGGTTAAAAAAAAAAAAAAACTCTGGTAAAGTACAAATCCTCAAAAAAAAAAAACTACTTATGTACTGTAACGAAGCACATGTACTTTGTCATTATACACCCCTGGTGTTGAATCGACTCCCCCAACGGGAATTCTCCTTTCGCTCCGCAATGTAAAGCCCCTCTCCTTTGATTGGCTGTGGGACGAAAGCCGGTCTCCTCTGATCGGCTGTGGAATTAGTCGATCTCAGATCAGCACCCGCCTTTGTTTCTATAGACTGAATGCGCAGATAGTTTCGCACCAAATGTCACAGTGCTGAGGGGCGCGATTTGCGACTTGTAGGAAACAGAATCTGTGGCTTGTAGGAAACAGAATCTGTGACTCGTGGGGAAGATTCGAGCAGTTGTAGTTATCGATTTGTATTTGTGTTTTAAAAGAACACAAATATTTTCTTGATAAATTATTTCACATACATTGAACATCCATTGCACAAATTCACAATCAGATTTACACATATTCAAATTTTGTCCACAACTTCACATTGCTTAATACAGGTGCACAAATATGTTTTGCACATATACTGCAACAATAGGAGTAAAAATGTGAGCATGTCACTTTTTTAATCTGTGACTTGTAAAATAGGATTTGCGCACCTGTAATTAAGAATCTGTGAATGTGTAAGTGTTGTGTTGTATCTGTGCAGAGAAAAAAAATCTACAAGTACACAACTCATAGAGTATGTGACCTCAAATTTACTGATACACATACAAATCGCTGTACACAACTACAAATCCCACTGTTACAGGCGCTCAAACCTTTTTCACCAATAATACCTTCATAGGTTGGTGCTGGAGCAAAAGCACATATTCAAAGGGAAATTTGGCTCGGGGGTTAACTGCAAGTCCAAGCGGGAATTGGGATGCGTGCGATAATATCAGCCTTCAGATCAATGCTGCATTCCCCGGTGTCGCCCCGGACGGCGAGAAGAGGTGGTATGGACTGCAACCGCAGATGCTTTGTGAATGACGCTTAGTAAAAATAATTAGGAGTCCTATATTTACGACTGACACGCCCATTTTTTTTAGGAGTTTCTCCTAAATCCGGCAGTTAGGACCTACTTTTAGCGCTAAGATTCTTTGTGAATATGGGCCCAGAAATTGGCCCCCTAGCTGTTGATCAGCACCCACTGCAGCAGGAGGAGGTCGTCTACACTCATGGCCAGCTCCATCTTGCCATCCAGCATATCGATGGGGAACTCAGTTAGCAGTTCATCAAGGTTGAGGGGTGCAGAGCTGAAGGTGTGAGGGATCGCTGTGCACTGGCGGTGAGACTTTAGCATCGTGCTGCTGCTGCAGCAGGAGGAGGTCGTCTACACTCATGGCCAGCTCCATCTTGCCATCCAGCATATCGATGGGGAACTCAGTTAGCAGTTCATCAAGGTTGAGGGGTGCAGAGCTGAAGGTGTGAGGGATCGCTGTGCACTGGCGGTGAGACTTCAGCATCGTGCTGCTGCTGGAAGTACAGAGAGGCTCGTTACAACAGCCTCACCCACACAAGCATGTCTGCCTCAGGACCAAACTACTTTACATAATGACTGTAACTGCCCATTCAGCCCAATCACGCTCCCCATTTTCCATCCAGTCGTTTCATTGCTATGCCACTTTTACCTATGCACTACAATAAGGTCCAGAGGCATTTAGACCGGGAAATTTCAATGAAGGTGTTCAAAGCAGTTCAATACAAGACTCAAGAACATCAACCTGAAGTGGACAGTCAGCAGTGTAAATGAAGAGCATTTGCATCCACAAATATATACCCTGTTAAATCGTAACAGTGTCAAAACTTATGGAACTCAGTGCAAATAGCATATATCTCTATTTCGTATGGTTGTGAAAACCCCAAAGCTTTCATTTTCAAAACGTTAAGTGGTGAGCTATGTGGGCGACAACTCTATATAAACCAAAACAGGCAGACACAGGAGTGAGACATATTCAGATAAGTGCCTGCTAACACAGGTCAAGACCACTTTCAGCAGTGCCATACAGCATCCATCATTTTGATTTTCACTCCAACCCACGCAAATCTCATTATACAGCATTCCAGAGCCTCTTAAGCTGGTATTTAGCAGAACAAAAGGTGATGATTTGAAGCATAAATAAACCATGTCAGGGCAGCGAGTCCCTAGGAACAGGAGAGATCAGCCCTAAGCCCTAATTTTAAGGGTACTGGGGAGTCTGGGCTGCTTTGTGGGAGACTTTACCTTTGCAAAGCAGCAGGAGGGTCTTTGGCAAGAATGTGCAGTGGCTCGGTGCTGGTGGAGCTCTGCTCTGTTGTACTGGTGCTTCTGTTAATGTTCTGTAGCATCATCTCCTGGAAGGTCTTCGCCCTCTCCAACCCAACCAGAGACTCCGTCTTCCCATTCACAGCACCATTCTGCAGCAGACGGACCAAAAGTCACATTTATTCAGCCCTGATCCTGGACATCTACCATACTTCAACTCCACAAGAAAACATCTCAGTCAAGCTAGAGCATGGCTGCGTATGCCTTCTCAAAGAGATCTACAGTCCTTTCAGTTTCCACCCTAACTTTAATTTGAGGTGCCTGATTTGACTAAATAGCTGCATGAGGAGAACTCCAGCAGATGAAGTCAGATTGTCCTGAACAGACTGAAGACCCACAGGACAGTAGATCTCCAAGCACAGGGTTTGGCAGGTTTAAATCAGGCTGACCTCAGGATTGAATATAGAAATAACACACAGCTGCTGCTCACCTCTGTAGTGCTGGGAGTAGCTGGCTTCTCTTTTCTGGCACCAGTATTACGGCCACTGCCTGCTCCTGTAAATATGCACAGTCCCTATGAACAATCAACTGCAGGAAAACCTGAGCAAAAACCTAACACATGAGAATCATGTCCGAGGGCCAGAAATGCAAAGTCCCACTATGCATTTTTTCCACATAATTTCACCAATTAGATCCACCTCCTGGTTATTTAACAAATAGTGGGGAGGACTTATGCAGTCTGTGCCTGGACTTAATGCCTCTGGCTACCACACCTAACTGAAGTACATCAAGGAGCAGCTCATGAGAAACTAACCCCGAGAGGGGAAAGGGCAGAGGACACACAGAGGATGAAGGCTCACCAGTGGCCATGTTCTTGTTGATGCGCAGTATCCTCCTCTTGAACGGAGCAGAGAGAGGAGCTGGCAACTCCTCAGCCTTCACCTCCTGCACCGTGGTCTGCATTCGAGCCGCCTTCTCAACCCGGATCTCGCCGGGGTGCCTGGCAGTCTTCTTGCACGGGACCTCCCACTCCAGAGGCCCCTCTTTCCTCCCCATGAGCTCCTCCTCCTCGTTGTCTCTGGACAGCTTCATCTTTCTCTCTAGCTGGAGCCTTGTCTCCACAAGGACGGCCCCAGGAGGTGTAGCGCTCGACTTCGTTGGGCTGGGGCCCTTAGTTCCGCACCAGTCGGCCTCGTGTAATTGGGCCTGTGCCAGGGACCTGGCCGCCTTCCCCTTTCGAATCTCATCCAGAGATTTGCTTCGGATCTCAACCTGCACCTCCTGCCGTGCTGGTGCTGAGAAATCCTCAGAGGGCTCAGTCTCGCATTCCCAAAGACATTCTTGCAACTAACCACAGCCATATTGCATCAGCCTTTATCGCCAAGACAAGACCCTTTGGGTCTAACAGACACTGTGTATTATTCCATTTAATGCATGTGCAGGTGAGACTACATCATCACCAACAAAAATGTAATGCACTATGCCGTTAATTTTAGACTGTATTACCCAGTGCCAGCACACACAAATGTATACCCAGCTGCATATTGACCAAATGCTAAGACTTTTCTAGAATGCACACATCCAATCAAGTGTCTAACTTGGGTGAGGGTAAAGCGCAGGGGCTTTACAAAAGACCTTCCTTTCTCCTGATACTCGCTGAAGCCTTTGTTGCACTGCCTTGTGTAAGACATCCATCCAGAGCCCTGGTACGGCCAGGCAGCAGTCTTACCTAAATGAGGTTAGCAAGTGTTTGCATGGCTCCTCAATTCACCACCATTTCATTCTTACTACTTCACAGAGGAACAGGGTTTCGGAGTCCCCAAACAACAAACACAGAAAGTTAAACACAAACACGCAAAACTGAAGAACAGAGGGCAAGCCCCTTCTTCACCCTCTGATGGAAACCGATGGTAAAATGACTTGCAGTTAGTTAGAGGTGATGACATACAACTCTTCGTGCTAATGCTGCTCATTTGCACTACTTTTTGTGAAGAATATTTCCATAGCAACATTTTACCTTTGTTATTTTTATAAAAGAAGTAAGATATTTAATTTATTGTAGGGCTGAACTATTAATCGCAATCGCTAATACATTTCAAAAGCTGCAATAACTGGTCAAGCGTGGTTACCACAGAGGAAATATATTAGAACTGGAGAGAGCGAGGAAGTACCACCCCTATTACTTTTAATAGGAGAAGCTAGGCTAGCTACCTAAGCCCAGGAAGTACGGAATTGAACGACGCCAGCTATAAGAATGGCGTTCCATGGGTGCTTAGCTCCGGGACCATTTCATGAAATTGTCAGTCTACTTACACAGCACAAATGGCCAAGAAAGTGTGTCAGCTATGCGGATTGGCGAATGTTTTCGAGGGGAAATGACGAGCAACGCTGTTTATCCAGAAGGTGCACGCACTTTTCACTCTTTTCGTACGAAACACGTGCACGAGCTGTCATCAAGCTCTTACTGTCAGTTCTTATTTTACAGGCCCTCCTGAAAACATTGAACAGTTGCGTCAGACAAAGACAAAATAATGAAGGATTACAGAATACATTTTATTTCGTTTTCGAACTATTTGGCAAGAATAAAATGCACACTTTTCTATTGGTGGACACAAATTTTTCCGCACTGTGAAACGCGGAAGCAGGGGCCGATTGCACAAAAGTCGGATCCTGAGATCCTGGATCTACGCCAAAGCGAGGATTGCCATATCCCATGCAGCGCGTTGCTGGCTTAATTGATTGCACAAAGCCAACAGCCGCTGGAGGAGGATAGGCTAATAAGTGAAGCCAGGTGCCGCATCCTACTGTGAGCGCGCACACGCCTACTTGAAATTGACCCTGAGATCGATCACAGAATCGACAATTCAGAGAGCAGCAGTCTTCAAAATAGTTTGCAAAATATCTCCGTGCACTTATGTGGGCTGTAGAGCGTTCTCAAGAAAATCTCTGCAGACGCGTGACGAGACCAAATCTAAAGTATCCACCAAACTCGTTCGGGGGATAAAATTAGTATTCTCCAAGGTAGCGATAACGTGAACATATATATGCAGGTCAATAACGTCACATAACGCAACTGAGGGTATGCGCAAAATGAGCTGGCACGTCATTTTCCCCCCGACACCTCTTTGTCACATGTCCACATGATGGGCAGAAACCCCATTTTAAAAAAAAACTCCACAAGACGTTTAAAATCTGTTTTCTGACCCTATTAAAACAACTTTGAATTATTGAAATATTTTCAGAGTGGCACAGAGATTTGTTCTTTTTTATGTACAACCTAAATCCAAAATAGCTGGGACAAAGTGTAAATTGTGAAAGAAATCAAAATGCAATGACTTTCAAATCACACCAGCCAGTATTTTATTCACAATAAAGCGGGATTTACATTTGAACGTACGGGCGTCTACGTGCAACTTACGTGCGAAATTTGGGAAAAATGACTGCGTGCTCGACGTGGCGAGTACGTGACACGTGCGTGTTTTTTGAAGTCACCCATAAGAAACCTACTTGAGTACTAGTCTTAAAGTAGCTCACATTAAATGTACTCAAGTACAAAAAGTATCTTGTGAGTAAAATGTACCTAAGTATCCAAAGTGCAAGTACACCTAGAAAGCATTTTTCATAGTACGCATATAAAGAAACAAAACAACCACACATTGTTCTCTTCTTGTTCTCTTTAATCAACTTGCAGGTGAATGAAAGATGCAGTATTCAAAAAACAAATAGGCAGCTTGTGCTTTATACTTCATCTTCTTTGAGTTTACCCGCAGTTTACAAAACCACTAGAATTGACAATAATTAACAGTAGAATGACATATTAACAATACCATGTCGAACTGTTGCTTCAGAAAACTGATTTTTCATAACTACTAATTGGAATACCATTGGCTCACTGTAGCTGAGGTGGTTGCTAGAGAGGGCAACGATTTTTTTTTCTGTTGCAGGAGAGAATTTTTTTTTTTGAACTGCTGGATAGATACTGTGGGCAAGAGTATTGAGCAGTTTGCACATCAGGCTTAGCTGAGGAGTTTAATTCAGGCAACTCCTGAAAAACAGGGATCGGAGTGAACTCGTCCATAACATTCCAAACGTGTTTGAGCTGCTTGCTTGTCAATATTCAATAATTGATGCTGGTGTCCCATCTTGTGACAGAATATTGTAACTGCGTGCATAAATTTGCAGCTCCATGTCTGCTGGCGGGCACATCTGCTCAAAGCGCTGTTATGATACCGTGCCGAGCACCGTTGTTCCTCTCGAGCACGCCAAATCCAGATAATCCTGAAAGATTTATTACATTAACATTTCAATTTGTGACGAGTAACAAACTGGCCACTGTCAAAGTAACGAAGTAAAAGAATACTTTTTTCTCTTTTAAATATAGTAGAGTAAAATTAAAAGTCCTGGTTAAAAAAAAAAAAAACTCTGGTAAAGTACAAATCCTCAAAAAAAAAAAACTACTTATGTACTGTAACGAAGCACATGTACTTCGTCATTATACACCCCTGGTGTTGAATCGACTCCCCCAACGGGAATTCTCCTTTCGCTCCGCAATGTAAAGCCCCTCTCCTTTGATTGGCTGTGGGACGAAAGCCGGTCTCCTCTGATCGGCTGTGGAATTAGTCGATCTCAGATCAGCACCCGCCTTTGTTTCTATAGACTGAATGCGCAGATAGTTTCGCACCAAATGTCACAGTGCTGAGGGGCGCGATTTGCGACTTGTAGGAAACAGAATCTGTGGCTTGTAGGAAACAGAATCTGTGACTCGTGGGGAAGATTCGAGCAGTTGTAGTTATCGATTTGTATTTGTGTTTTAAAAGAACACAAATATTTTCTTGATAAATTATTTCACATACATTGAACTTCCATTGCACAAATTCACATTCAGATTTACACATATTCAAATATTGTCCACAACTTCACATTGCTTAATACAGGTGCACAAATATGTTTTGCACATATACTGCAACAATAGGAGTAAAAATGTGAGCATGTCACTTTTTTAATCTGTGACTTGTAAAATAGGATTTGTGCACCTGTAATTAAGAATTTGTGAATGTGTAAGTGTTGTGTTGTATCTGTGCAAAGAAAAAAAATCTACAAGTACACAACTCATAGAGTATGTGACCTCAAATTTACTGATACACATACAAATCGCTGTACACAACTACAAATCCCACTGTTACAGGCGCTCAAACCTTTTTCACCAATAATACCTTCATAGGTTGGTGCTGGAGCAAAAGCACATATTCAAAGGGAAATTTGGCTCGGGGGTTAACTGCAAGTCCAAGCGGGAATTGGGATGCGTGCGATAATATCAGCCTTCAGATCAATGCTGCATTCCCCGGTGTCGCCCCGGACGGCGAGAAGAGGTGGTATGGACTGCAACCGCAGATGCTTTGTGAATGACGCTTTGTAAAAATAATTAGGAGTCCTATATTTACGACTGACACGCCCATTTTTTTAGGAGTTTCTCCTAAATCCGGCAGTTAGGACCTACTTTTAGCGCTAAGATTCTTTGTGAATACGGGCCCAGAAATTGGCCCCCTAGCTGTTGATCAGCACCCACTGCAGCAGGAGGAGGTCGTCTACACTCATGGCCAGCTCCATCTTGCCATCCAGCATATCGATGGGGAACTCAGTTAGCAGTTCATCAAGGTTGAGGGGTGCAGAGCTGAAGGTGTGAGGGATCGCTGTGCACTGGCGGTGAGACTTTAGCATCGTGCTGCTGCTGCAGCAGGAGGAGGTCGTCTACACTCATGGCCAGCTCCATCTTGCCATCCAGCATATCGATGGGGAACTCAGTTAGCAGTTCATCAAGGTTGAGGGGTGCAGAGCTGAAGGTGTGAGGGATCGCTGTGCACTGGCGGTGAGACTTCAGCATCGTGCTGCTGCTGGAAGTACAGAGAGGCTCGTTACAACAGCCTCACCCACACAAGCATGTCTGCCTCAGGACCAAACTACTTTACATAATGACTGCAACTGCCCATTCAGCCCAATCACGCTCCCCATTTTCCATCCAGTCGTTTCATTGCTATGCCACTTTTACCTATGCACTACAATAAGGTCCAGAGGCATTTAGACCGGGAAATTTCAATGAAGGTGTTCAAAGCAGTTCAATACAAGACTCAAGAACATCAACCTGAAGTGGACAGTCAGCAGTGTAAATGAAGAGCATTTGCATCCACAAATATATACCCTGTTAAATCGTAACAGTGTCAAAACTTATGGAACTCAGTGCAAATAGCATATATCTCTATTTCGTATGGTTGTGAAAACCCCAAAGCTTTCATTTTCAAAACGTTAAGTGGTGAGCTATGTGGGCGACAACTCTATATAAACCAAAACAGGCAGACACAGGAGTGAGACATATTCAGATAAGTGCCTGCTAACACAGGTCAAGACCACTTTCAGCAGTGCCATACAGCATCCATCGTTTTGATTTTCACTCCAACCCACGCAAATCTCATTATACAGCATTCCAGAGCCTCTTAAGCTGGTATTTAGCAGAACAAAAGGTGATGATTTGAAGCATAAATAAACCATGTCAGGGCAGCGAGTCCCTAGGAACAGGAGAGATCAGCCCTAAGCCCTAATTTTAAGGGTTCTGGGGAGTCTGGGCTGCTTTGTGGGAGACTTTACCTTTGCAAAGCAGCAGGAGGGTCTTTGGCAAGAATGTGCAGTGGCTCGGTGCTGGTGGAGCTCTGCTCTGTTGTACTGGTGCTTCTGTTAATGTTCTGTAGCATCATCTCCTGGAAGGTCTTCGCCCTCTCCAACCCAACCAGAGACTCCGTCTTCCCATTCACAGCACCATTCTGCAGCAGACGGACCAAAAGTCACATTTATTCAGCCCTGATCCTGGACATCTACCATACTTCAACTCCACAAGAAAACATCTCAGTCAAGCTAGAGCATGGCTGCGTATGCCTTCTCAAAGAGATCTACAGTCCTTTCAGTTTCCACCCTAACTTTAATTTGAGGTGCCTGATTTGACTAAATAGCTGCATGAGGAGAACTCCAGCAGATGAAGTCAGATTGTCCTGAACAGACTGAAGACCCACAGGACAGTAGATCTCCAAGCACAGGGTTTGGCAGGTTTAAATCAGGCTGACCTCAGGATTGAATATAGAAATAACACACAGCTGCTGCTCACCTCTGTAGTGCTGGGAGTAGCTGGCTTCTCTTTTCTGGCACCAGTATTACGGCCACTGCCTGCTCCTGTAAATATGCACAGTCCCTATGAACAATCAACTGCAGGAAAACCTGAGCAAAAACCTAACACATGGGAATCATGTCCGAGGGCCAGAAATGCAAAGTCCCACTATGCATTTTTTCCACATAATTTCACCAATTAGATCCACCTCCTGGTTATTTAACAAATAGTGGGGAGGACTTATGCAGTCTGTGCCTGGACTTAATGCCTCTGGCTACCACACCTAACTGAAGTACATCAAGGAGCAGCTCATGAGAAACTAACCCCGAGAGGGGAAAGGGCAGAGGACACACAGAGGATGAAGGCTCACCAGTGGCCATGTTCTTGTTGATGCGCAGTATCCTCCTCTTGAACGGAGCAGAGAGAGGAGCTGGCAACTCCTCAGCCTTCACCTCCTGCACCGTGGTCTGCATTCGAGCCGCCTTCTCAACCCGGATCTCGCCGGGGTGCCTGGCAGTCTTCTTGCACGGGACCTCCCACTCCAGAGGCCCCTCTTTCCTCCCCATGAGCTCCTCCTCCTCATTGTCTCTGGACAGCTTCATCTTTCTCTCTAGCTGGAGCCTTGTCTCCACAAGGACGGCCCCAGGAGGTGTAGCGCTCGACTTCGTGGGGCTGGGGCCCTTAGTTCCGCACCAGTCGGCCTCGTGTAATTGGGCCTGTGCCAGGGACCTGGCCGCCTTCCCCTTTCGAATCTCATCCAGAGATTTGCTTCGGATCTCAACCTGCACCTCCTGCCGTGCTGGTGCTGAGAAATCCTCAGAGGGCTCAGTCTCGCATTCCCAAAGACATTCTTGCAACTAACCACAGCCATATTGCATCAGCCTTTATCGCCAAGACAAGACCCTTTGGGTCTAACAGACACTGTGTATTATTCCATTTAATGCATGTGCAGGTGAGACTACATCATCACCAACAAAAATGTAATGCACTATGCCGTTAATTTTAGACTGTATTACCCAGTGCCAGCACACACAAATGTATACCCAGCTGCATATTGACCAAATGCTAAGACTTTTCTAGAATGCACACATTCAATCAAGTGTCTAACTTGGGTGAGGGTAAAGCGCAGGGGCTTTACAAAAGACCTTCCTTTCTCCTGATACTCGCTGAAGCCTTTGTTGCACTGCCTTGTGTAGGACATCCATCCAGAGCCCTGGTACGGCCAGGCAGCAGTCTTACCTAAATGAGGTTAGCAAGTGTTTGCATGGCTCCTCAATTCACCACCATTTCATTCTTACTACGTCACAGAGGAACAGGGTTTCGGAGTCCCCAAACAACAAACACAGAAAGTTAAACACAAACACGCAAAACTGAAGAACAGAGGGCAAGCCCCTTCTTCACCCTCTAATGGAAACCGATGGTAAAATGACTTGCAGTTAGTTAGAGGTGATGACATACAACTCTTCGTGCCAATGCTGCTCATTTGCACTACTTTTTGTGAAGAATATTTCCATAGCAACATTTTACCTTTGTTATTTTTATAAAAGAAGTAAGATATTTAATTTATTGTAGGGCTGAACTATTAATCGCAATCGCTAATACATTTCAAAAGCTGCAATAACTGGTCAAGCGTGGTTACCACAGAGGAAATATATTAGAACTGGAGAGAGCGAGGAAGTACCACCCCTATTACTTTTAATAGGAGAAGCTAGGCTAGCTACCTAAGCCCAGGAAGTACGGAATTGAACGACGCCAGCTATAAGAATGGCGTTCCATGGGTGCTTAGCTCCGGGACCATTTCATGAAATTGTCAGTCTACTTACACAGCACAAATGGCCAAGAAAGTGTGGCGGCTATGCGGATTGGCGAATGTTTTCGAGGGGAAATGACGAGCAACGCTGTTTATCCAGAAGGTGCACGCACTTTTCACTCTTTTCGTACGAAACACGTGCACGAGCTGTCATCAAGCTCTTACTGTCAGTTCTTATTTTACAGGCCCTCTTGAAAACATTGAACAGTTGCGTCAGACAAAGACAAAATAATGAAGGATTACAGAATACATTTTATTTTGTTTTCGAACTATTTGGCAAGAATAAAATGCACACTTTTCTATTGGTGGCCACAAACTTTTCCGCACTGTGAAACGCGGAAGCAGGGGCCGATTGCACAAAAGTCGGATCCTGAGATCCTGGATCTACGCCAAAGCGAGGATTGCCATATCCCATGCAGCGCGTTGCTGGCTTAATTGATTGCACATAGCCAACAGCTGCTGGAGGAGGATAGGCTAATAAGTGAAGCCAGGTGCCGCATCCTACTGTGTGCGCGCACACGCCTACTTGAAATTGACCCTGAGATCGATCACAGAATCGACAATTCAGAGAGCAGCAGTCTTCAAAATAGTTTGCAAAATATCTCCGTGCACTTATGTGGGCTGTAGAGCGTTCTCAAGAAAATCTCTGCAAACGCGTGACGAGACCAAATCTAAAGTATCCACCGAACTCGTTCGGGGGATAAAATTAGTATTCTCCAAGGTAGCGATAACGTGAACATATATATGCAGGTCAATAACGTCACATAACGCAACAGAGGGTATGCGCAAAATGAGCTGGCACGTCATTTTCCCCCCGACACCTCTTTGTCACATGTCCACATGATGGGCAGAAACCCCATTTAAAAAAAAAAACTCCACAAGACGTTTAAAATCTGTTTTCTGACCCTATTAAAACAACTTTGAATTATTGAAATATTTTCAGAGTGGCACAGAGATTTGTTCTTTTTTATGTACAACCTAAATCCAAAATAGCTGGGACAAAGTGTAAATTGTGAAAGAAATCAAAATGCAATGACTTTCAAATCACACCAGCCAGTATTTTATTCACAATAAAGCGGGATTTACATTTGAACGTACGGGCGTCTACGTGCAACTTACGTGCGAAATTTGGGAAAAATGACTGCGTGCTCGACGTGGCGAGTACGTGACACGTGCGTGTTTTTTGAAGTCACCCATAAGAAACCTACTTGAGTACTAGTCTTAAAGTAGCTCACATTAAATGTACTCAAGTACAAAAAGTATCTTGTGAGTAAAATGTACCTAAGTATCCAAAGTGCAAGTACACCTAGAAAGCATTTTTCATAGTACGCATATAAAGAAACAAAACAACCACACATTGTTCTCTTCTTGTTCTCTTTAATCAACTTGCAGGTGAATGAAAGATGCAGTATTCAAAAAACAAATAGGCAGCTTGTGCTTTATACTTCATCTTCTTTGAGTTTACCCGCAGTTTACAAAACCACTAGAATTGACAATAATTAACAGTAGAATGACATATTAACAATACCATGTCGAACTGTTGCTTCAGAAAACAGATTTTTCATAACTACTAATTGGAATACCATTGGCTCACTGTAGCTGAGGTGGTTGCTAGAGAGGGCAACGATTTTTTTTTCTGTTGCAGGAGAGAATTTTTTTTTTTTGAACTGCTGGATAGATACTGTGGGCAAGAGTATTGAGCAGTTTGCACATCAGGCTTAGCTGAGGAGTTTAATTCAGGCAACTCCTGAAAAACAGGGATTGGAGTGAACTCGTCCATAACATTCCAAACGTGTTTGAGCTGCTTGCTTGTCAATATTCAATAATTGATGCTGGTGTCCCATCTTGTGACAGAATATTGTAACTGCGTGCATAAATTTGCAGCTCCATGTCTGCTGGCGGGCACATCTGCTCAAAGCGCTGTTATGATACCGTGCCGAGCACCGTTGTTCCTCTCGAGCACGCCAAATCCAGATAATCCTGAAAGATTTATTACATTAACATTTCAATTTGTGACGAGTAACAAACTGGCCACTGTCAAAGTAACGAAGTAAAAGAATACTTTTTTCTCTTTTAAATATAGTAGAGTAAAATTAAAAGTCCTGGTTAAAAAAAAAAAAAAACTCTGGTAAAGTACAAATCCTCAAAAAAAAAAAACTACTTATGTACTGTAACGAAGCACATGTACTTCGTCATTATACACCCCTGGTGTTGAATCGACTCCCCCAACGGGAATTCTCCTTTCGCTCCGCAATGTAAAGCCCCTCTCCTTTGATTGGCTGTGGGACGAAAGCCGGTCTCCTCTGATCGGCTGTGGAATTAGTCGATCTCAGATCAGCACCCGCCTTTGTTTCTATAGACTGAATGCGCAGATAGTTTCGCACCAAATGTCACAGTGCTGAGGGGCGCGATTTGCGACTTGTAGGAAACAGAATCTGTGGCTTGTAGGAAACAGAATCTGTGACTCGTGGGGAAGATTCGAGCAGTTGTAGTTATCGATTTGTATTTGTGTTTTAAAAGAACACAAATATTTTCTTGATAAATTATTTCACATACATTGAACTTCCATTGCACAAATTCACATTCAGATTTACACATATTCAAATTTTGTCCACAACTTCACATTGCTTAATACAGGTGCACAAATATGTTTTGCACATATACTGCAACAATAGGAGTAAAAATGTGAGCATGTCACTTTTTTAATCTGTGACTTGTAAAATAGGATTTGTGCACCTGTAATTAAGAATTTGTGAATGTGTAAGTGTTGTGTTGTATCTGTGCAAAGAAAAAAAATCTACAAGTACACAACTCATAGAGTATGTGACCTCAAATTTACTGATACACATACAAATCGCTGTACACAACTACAAATCCCACTGTTACAGGCGCTCAAACCTTTTTCACCAATAATACCTTCATAGGTTGGTGCTGGAGCAAAAGCACATATTCAAAGGGAAATTTGGCTCGGGGGTTAACTGCAAGTCCAAGCGGGAATTGGGATGCGTGCGATAATATCAGCCTTCAGATCAATGCTGCATTCCCCGGTGTCGCCCCGGACGGCGAGAAGAGGTGGTATGGACTGCAACCGCAGATGCTTTGTGAATGACGCTTTGTAAAAATAATTAGGAGTCCTATATTTACGACTGACACGCCCATTTTTTTAGGAGTTTCTCCTAAATCCGGCAGTTAGGACCTACTTTTAGCGCTAAGATTCTTTGTGAATACGGGCCCAGAAATTGGCCCCCTAGCTGTTGATCAGCACCCACTGCAGCAGGAGGAGGTCGTCTACACTCATGGCCAGCTCCATCTTGCCATCCAGCATATCGATGGGGAACTCAGTTAGCAGTTCATCAAGGTTGAGGGGTGCAGAGCTGAAGGTGTGAGGGATCGCTGTGCACTGGCGGTGAGACTTTAGCATCGTGCTGCTGCTGCAGCAGGAGGAGGTCGTCTACACTCATGGCCAGCTCCATCTTGCCATCCAGCATATCGATGGGGAACTCAGTTAGCAGTTCATCAAGGTTGAGGGGTGCAGAGCTGAAGGTGTGAGGGATCGCTGTGCACTGGCGGTGAGACTTCAGCATCGTGCTGCTGCTGGAAGTACAGAGAGGCTCGTTACAACAGCCTCACCCACACAAGCATGTCTGCCTCAGGACCAAACTACTTTACATAATGACTGCAACTGCCCATTCAGCCCAATCACGCTCCCCATTTTCCATCCAGTCGTTTCATTGCTATGCCACTTTTACCTATGCACTACAATAAGGTCCAGAGGCATTTAGACCGGGAAATTTCAATGAAGGTGTTCAAAGCAGTTCAATACAAGACTCAAGAACATCAACCTGAAGTGGACAGTCAGCAGTGTAAATGAAGAGCATTTGCATCCACAAATATATACCCTGTTAAATCGTAACAGTGTCAAAACTTATGGAACTCAGTGCAAATAGCATATATCTCTATTTCGTATGGTTGTGAAAACCCCAAAGCTTTCATTTTCAAAACGTTAAGTGGTGAGCTATGTGGGCGACAACTCTATATAAACCAAAACAGGCAGACACAGGAGTGAGACATATTCAGATAAGTGCCTGCTAACACAGGTCAAGACCACTTTCAGCAGTGCCATACAGCATCCATCGTTTTGATTTTCACTCCAACCCACGCAAATCTCATTATACAGCATTCCAGAGCCTCTTAAGCTGGTATTTAGCAGAACAAAAGGTGATGATTTGAAGCATAAATAAACCATGTCAGGGCAGCGAGTCCCTAGGAACAGGAGAGATCAGCCCTAAGCCCTAATTTTAAGGGTTCTGGGGAGTCTGGGCTGCTTTGTGGGAGACTTTACCTTTGCAAAGCAGCAGGAGGGTCTTTGGCAAGAATTTGCAGTGGCTCGGTGCTGGTGGAGCTCTGCTCTGTTGTACTGGTGCTTCTGTTAATGTTCTGTAGCATCATCTCCTGGAAGGTCTTCGCCCTCTCCAACCCAACCAGAGACTCCGTCTTCCCATTCACAGCACCATTCTGCAGCAGACGGACCAAAAGTCACATTTATTCAGCCCTGATCCTGGACATCTACCATACTTCAACTCCACAAGAAAACATCTCAGTCAAGCTAGAGCATGGCTGCGTATGCCTTCTCAAAGAGATCTACAGTCCTTTCAGTTTCCACCCTAACTTTAATTTGAGGTGCCTGATTTGACTAAATAGCTGCATGAGGAGAACTCCAGCAGATGAAGTCAGATTGTCCTGAACAGACTGAAGACCCACAGGACAGTAGATCTCCAAGCACAGGGTTTGGCAGGTTTAAATCAGGCTGACCTCAGGATTGAATATAGAAATAACACACAGCTGCTGCTCACCTCTGTAGTGCTGGGAGTAGCTGGCTTCTCTTTTCTGGCACCAGTATTACGGCCACTGCCTGCTCCTGTAAATATGCACAGTCCCTATGAACAATCAACTGCAGGAAAACCTGAGCAAAAACCTAACACATGGGAATCATGTCCGAGGGCCAGAAATGCAAAGTCCCACTATGCATTTTTTCCACATAATTTCACCAATTAGATCCACCTCCTGGTTATTTAACAAATAGTGGGGAGGACTTATGCAGTCTGTGCCTGGACTTAATGCCTCTGGCTACCACACCTAACTGAAGTACATCAAGGAGCAGCTCATGAGAAACTAACCCCGAGAGGGGAAAGGGCAGAGGACACACAGAGGATGAAGGCTCACCAGTGGCCATGTTCTTGTTGATGCGCAGTATCCTCCTCTTGAACGGAGCAGAGAGAGGAGCTGGCAACTCCTCAGCCTTCACCTCCTGCACCGTGGTCTGCATTCGAGCCGCCTTCTCAACCCGGATCTCGCCGGGGTGCCTGGCAGTCTTCTTGCACGGGACCTCCCACTCCAGAGGCCCCTCTTTCCTCCCCATGAGCTCCTCCTCCTCGTTGTCTCTGGACAGCTTCATCTTTCTCTCTAGCTGGAGCCTTGTCTCCACAAGGACGGCCCCAGGAGGTGTAGCGCTCGACTTCGTGGGGCTGGGGCCCTTAGTTCCGCACCAGTCGGCCTCGTGTAATTGGGCCTGTGCCAGGGACCTGGCCGCCTTCCCCTTTCGAATCTCATCCAGAGATTTGCTTCGGATCTCAACCTGCACCTCCTGCCGTGCTGGTGCTGAGAAATCCTCAGAGGGCTCAGTCTCGCATTCCCAAAGACATTCTTGCAACTAACCACAGCCATATTGCATCAGCCTTTATCGCCAAGACAAGACCCTTTGGGTCTAACAGACACTGTGTATTATTCCATTTAATGCATGTGCAGGTGAGACTACATCATCACCAACAAAAATGTAATGCACTATGCCGTTAATTTTAGACTGTATTACCCAGTGCCAGCACACACAAATGTATACCCAGCTGCATATTGACCAAATGCTAAGACTTTTCTAGAATGCACACATTCAATCAAGTGTCTAACTTGGGTGAGGGTAAAGCGCAGGGGCTTTACAAAAGACCTTCCTTTCTCCTGATACTCGCTGAAGCCTTTGTTGCACTGCCTTGTGTAAGACATCCATCCAGAGCCCTGGTACGGCCAGGCAGCAGTCTTACCTAAATGAGGTTAGCAAGTGTTTGCATGGCTCCTCAATTCACCACCATTTCATTCTTACTACGTCACAGAGGAACAGGGTTTCGGAGTCCCCAAACAACAAACACAGAAAGTTAAACACAAACACGCAAAACTGAAGAACAGAGGGCAAGCCCCTTCTTCACCCTCTGATGGAAACCGATGGTAAAATGACTTGCAGTTAGTTAGAGGTGATGACATACAACTCTTCGTGCTAATGCTGCTCATTTGCACTACTTTTTGTGAAGAATATTTCCATAGCAACATTTTACCTTTGTTATTTTTATAAAAGAAGTAAGATATTTAATTTATTGTAGGGCTGAACTATTAATCGCAATCGCTAATACATTTCAAAAGCTGCAATAACTGGTCAAGCGTGGTTACCACAGAGGAAATATATTAGAACTGGAGAGAGCGAGGAAGTACCACCCCTATTACTTTTAATAGGAGAAGCTAGGCTAGCTACCTAAGCCCAGGAAGTACGGAATTGAACGACGCCAGCTATAAGAATGGCGTTCCATGGGTGCTTAGCTCCGGGACCATTTCATGAAATTGTCAGTCTACTTACACAGCACAAATGGCCAAGAAAGTGTGTCGGCTATGCGGATTGGCGAATGTTTTCGAGGGGAAATGACGAGCAACGCTGTTTATCCAGAAGGTGCACGCACTTTTCACTCTTTTCGTACGAAACACGTGCACGAGCTGTCATCAAGCTCTTACTGTCAGTTCTTATTTTACAGGCCCTCTTGAAAACATTGAACAGTTGCGTCAGACAAAGACAAAATAATGAAGGATTACAGAATACATTTTATCTGTTTTCGAACTATTTGGCAAGAATAAAATGCACACTTTTCTATTGGTGGCCACAAACTTTTCCGCACTGTGAAACGCGGAAGCAGGGGCCGATTGCACAAAAGTCGGATCCTGAGATCCTGGATCTACGCCAAAGCGAGGATTGCCATATCCCATGCAGCGCGTTGCTGGCTTAATTGATTGCACATAGCCAACAGCTGCTGGAGGAGGATAGGCTAATAAGTGAAGCCAGGTGCCGCATCCTACTGTGTGCGCGCACACGCCTACTTGAAATTGACCCTGAGATCGATCACAGAATCGACAATTCAGAGAGCAGCAGTCTTCAAAATAGTTTGCAAAATATCTCCGTGCACTTATGTGGGCTGTAGAGCGTTCTCAAGAAAATCTCTGCAAACGCGTGACGAGACCAAATCTAAAGTATCCACCGAACTCGTTCGGGGGATAAAATTAGTATTCTCCTAGGTAGCGATAACGTGAACATATATATGCAGGTCAATAACGTCACATAACGCAACAGAGGGTATGCGCAAAATGAGCTGGCACGTCATTTTCCCCCCGACACCTCTTTGTCACATGTCCACATGATGGGCAGAAACCCCATTTAAAAAAAAAAACTCCACAAGACGTTTAAAATCTGTTTTCTGACCCTATTAAAACAACTTTGAATTATTGAAATATTTTCAGAGTGGCACAGAGATTTGTTCTTTTTTATGTACAACCTAAATCCAAAATAGCTGGGACAAAGTGTAAATTGTGAAAGAAATCAAAATGCAATGACTTTCAAATCACACCAGCCAGTATTTTATTCACAATAAAGCGGGATTTACATTTGAACGTACGGGCGTCTACGTGCAACTTACGTGCGAAATTTGGGAAAAATGACTGCGTGCTCGACGTGGCGAGTACGTGACACGTGCGTGTTTTTTGAAGTCACCCATAAGAAACCTACTTGAGTACTAGTCTTAAAGTAGCTCACATTAAATGTACTCAAGTACAAAAAGTATCTTGTGAGTAAAATGTACCTAAGTATCCAAAGTGCAAGTACACCAAGAAAGCATTTTTCATAGTACGCATATAAAGAAACAAAACAACCACACATTGTTCTCTTCTTGTTCTCTTTAATCAACTTGCAGGTGAATGAAAGATGCAGTATTCAAAAAACAAATAGGCAGCTTGTGCTTTATACTTCATCTTCTTTGAGTTTACCCGCAGTTTACAAAACCACTAGAATTGACAATAATTAACAGTAGAATGACATATTAACAATACCATGTCGAACTGTTGCTTCAGAAAACTGATTTTTCATAACTACTAATTGGAATACCATTGGCTCACTGTAGCTGAGGTGGTTGCTAGAGAGGGCAACGATTTTTTTTTCTGTTGCAGGAGAGAATTTTTTTTTTTTGAACTGCTGGATAGATACTGTGGGCAAGAGTATTGAGCAGTTTGCACATCAGGCTTAGCTGAGGAGTTTAATTCAGGCAACTCCTGAAAAACAGGGATCGGAGTGAACTCGTCCATAACATTCCAAACGTGTTTGAGCTGCTTGCTTGTCAATATTCAATAATTGATGCTGGTGTCCCATCTTGTGACAGAATATTGTAACTGCGTGCATAAATTTGCAGCTCCATGTCTGCTGGCGGGCACATCTGCTCAAAGCGCTGTTATGATACCGTGCCGAGCACCGTTGTTCCTCTCGAGCACGCCAAATCCAGATAATCCTGAAAGATTTATTACATTAACATTTCAATTTGTGACGAGTAACAAACTGGCCACTGTCAAAGTAACGAAGTAAAAGAATACTTTTTTCTCTTTTAAATATAGTAGAGTAAAATTAAAAGTCCTGGTAAAAAAAAAAAAAAAAACTCTGGTAAAGTACAAATCCTCAAAAAAAAAAAACTACTTATGTACTGTAACGAAGCACATGTACTTCGTCATTATACACCCCTGGTGTTGAATCGACTCCCCCAACGGGAATTCTCCTTTCGCTCCGCAATGTAAAGCCCCTCTCCTTTGATTGGCTGTGGGACGAAAGCCGGTCTCCTCTGATCGGCTGTGGAATTAGTCGATCTCAGATCAGCACCCGCCTTTGTTTCTATAGACTGAATGCGCAGATAGTTTCGCACCAAATGTCACAGTGCTGAGGGGCGCGATTTGCGACTTGTAGGAAACAGAATCTGTGGCTTGTAGGAAACAGAATCTGTGACTCGTGGGGAAGATTCGAGCAGTTGTAGTTATCGATTTGTATTTGTGTTTTAAAAGAACACAAATATTTTCTTGATAAATTATTTCACATACATTGAACATCCATTGCACAAATTCACATTCAGATTTACACATATTCAAATTTTGTCCACAACTTCACATTGCTTAATACAGGTGCACAAATATGTTTTGCACATATACTGCAACAATAGGAGTAAAAATGTGAGCATGTCACTTTTTTAATCTGTGACTTGTAAAATAGGATTTGCGCACCTGTAATTAAGAATTTGTGAATGTGTAAGTGTTGTGTTGTATCTGTGCAGAGAAAAAAAATCTACAAGTACACAACTCATAGAGTATGTGACCTCAAATTTACTGATACACATACAAATCGCTGTACACAACTACAAATCCCACTGTTACAGGCGCTCAAACCTTTTTCACCAATAATACCTTCATAGGTTGGTGCTGGAGCAAAAGCACATATTCAAAGGGAAATTTGGCTCGGGGGTTAACTGCAAGTCCAAGCGGGAATTGGGATGCGTGCGATAATATCAGCCTTCAGATCAATGCTGCATTCCCCGGTGTCGCCCCGGACGGCGAGAAGAGGTGGTATGGACTGCAACCGCAGATGCTTTGTGAATGACGCTTAGTAAAAATAATTAGGAGTCCTATATTTACGACTGACACGCCCATTTTTTTTAGGAGTTTCTCCTAAATCCGGCAGTTAGGACCTACTTTTAGCGCTAAGATTCTTTGTGAATATGGGCCCAGAAATTGGCCCCCTAGCTGTTGATCAGCACCCACTGCAGCAGGAGGAGGTCGTCTACACTCATGGCCAGCTCCATCTTGCCATCCAGCATATCGATGGGGAACTCAGTTAGCAGTTCATCAAGGTTGAGGGGTGCAGAGCTGAAGGTGTGAGGGATCGCTGTGCACTGGCGGTGAGACTTTAGCATCGTGCTGCTGCTGCAGCAGGAGGAGGTCGTCTACACTCATGGCCAGCTCCATCTTGCCATCCAGCATATCGATGGGGAACTCAGTTAGCAGTTCATCAAGGTTGAGGGGTGCAGAGCTGAAGGTGTGAGGGATCGCTGTGCACTGGCGGTGAGACTTCAGCATCGTGCTGCTGCTGGAAGTACAGAGAGGCTCGTTACAACAGCCTCACCCACACAAGCATGTCTGCCTCAGGACCAAACTACTTTACATAATGACTGCAACTGCCCATTCAGCCCAATCACGCTCCCCATTTTCCATCCAGTCGTTTCATTGCTATGCCACTTTTACCTATGCACTACAATAAGGTCCAGAGGCATTTAGACCGGGAAATTTCAATGAAGGTGTTCAAAGCAGTTCAATACAAGACTCAAGAACATCAACCTGAAGTGGACAGTCAGCAGTGTAAATGAAGAGCATTTGCATCCACAAATATATACCCTGTTAAATCGTAACAGTGTCAAAACTTATGGAACTCAGTGCAAATAGCATATATCTCTATTTTGTATGGTTGTGAAAACCCCAAAGCTTTCATTTTCAAAACGTTAAGTGGTGAGCTATGTGGGCGACAACTCTATATAAACCAAAACAGGCAGACACAGGAGTGAGACATATTCAGATAAGTGCCTGCTAACACAGGTCAAGACCACTTTCAGCAGTGCCATACAGCATCCATCGTTTTGATTTTCACTCCAACCCACGCAAATCTCATTATACAGCATTCCAGAGCCTCTTAAGCTGGTATTTAGCAGAACAAAAGGTGATGATTTGAAGCATAAATAAACCATGTCAGGGCAGCGAGTCCCTAGGAACAGGAGAGATCAGCCCTAAGCCCTAATTTTAAGGGTACTGGGGAGTCTGGGCTGCTTTGTGGGAGACTTTACCTTTGCAAAGCAGCAGGAGGGTCTTTGGCAAGAATGTGCAGTGGCTCGGTGCTGGTGGAGCTCTGCTCTGTTGTACTGGTGCTTCTGTTAATGTTCTGTAGCATCATCTCCTGGAAGGTCTTCGCCCTCTCCAACCCAACCAGAGACTCCGTCTTCCCATTCACAGCACCATTCTGCAGCAGACGGACAAAAAGTCACATTTATTCAGCCCTGATCCTGGACATCTACCATACTTCAACTCCACAAGAAAACATCTCAGTCAAGCTAGAGCATGGCTGCGTATGCCTTCTCAAAGAGATCTACAGTCCTTTCAGTTTCCACCCTAACTTTAATTTGAGGTGCCTGATTTGACTAAATAGCTGCATGAGGAGAACTCCAGCAGATGAAGTCAGATTGTCCTGAACAGACTGAAGACCCACAGGACAGTAGATCTCCAAGCACAGGGTTTGGCAGGTTTAAATCAGGCTGACCTCAGGATTGAATATAGAAATAACACACAGCTGCTGCTCACCTCTGTAGTGCTGGGAGTAGCTGGCTTCTCTTTTCTGGCACCAGTATTACGGCCACTGCCTGCTCCTGTAAATATGCACAGTCCCTATGAACAATCAACTGCAGGAAAACCTGAGCAAAAACCTAACACATGGGAATCATGTCCGAGGGCCAGAAATGCAAAGTCCCACTATGCATTTTTTCCACATAATTTCACCAATTAGATCCACCTCCTGGTTATTTAACAAATTGTGGGGAGGACTTATGCAGTCTGTGCCTGGACTTAATGCCTCTGGCTACCACACCTAACTGAAGTACATCAAGGAGCAGCTCATGAGAAACTAACCCCGAGAGGGGAAAGGGCAGAGGACACACAGAGGATGAAGGCTCACCAGTGGCCATGTTCTTGTTGATGCGCAGTATCCTCCTCTTGAACGGAGCAGAGAGAGGAGCTGGCAACTCCTCAGCCTTCACCTCCTGCACCGTGGTCTGCATTCGAGCCGCCTTCTCAACCCGGATCTCGCTGGGGTGCCTGGCAGTCTTCTTGCACGGGACCTCCCACTCCAGAGGCCCCTCTTTCCTCCCCATGAGCTCCTCCTCCTCGTTGTCTCTGGACAGCTTCATCTTTCTCTCTAGCTGGAGCCTTGTCTCCACAAGGACGGCCCCAGGAGGTGAAGCGCTCGACTTTGTGGGGCTGGGGCCCTTAGTTCCGCACCAGTCGGCCTCGTGTAATTGGGCCTGTGCCAGGGACCTGGCCGCCTTCCCCTTTCGAATCTCATCCAGAGATTTGCTTCGGATCTCAACCTGCACCTCCTGCCGTGCTGGTGCTGAGAAATCCTCAGAGGGCTCAGTCTCGCATTTCCAAAGACATTCTTGCAACTAACCACAGCCATATTGCATCAGCCTTTATCGCCAAGACAAGACCCTTTGGGTCTAACAGACACTGTGTATTATTCCATTTAATGCATGTGCAGGTGAGACTACATCATCACCAACAAAAATGTAATGCACTATGCCGTTAATTTTAGACTGTATTACCCAGTGCCAGCACACACAAATGTATACCCAGCTGCATATTGACCAAATGCTAAGACTTTTCTAGAATGCACACATCCAATCAAGTGTCTAACTTGGGTGAGGGTAAAGCGCAGGGGCTTTACAAAAGACCTTCCTTTCTCCTGATACTCGCTGAAGCCTTTGTTGCACTGCCTTGTGTAAGACATCCATCCAGAGCCCTGGTACGGCCAGGCAGCAGTCTTACCTAAATGAGGTTAGCAAGTGTTTGCATGGCTCCTCAATTCACCACCATTTCATTCTTACTACTTCACAGAGGAACAGGGTTTCGGAGTCCCCAAACAACAAACACAGAAAGTTAAACACAAACACGCAAAACTGAAGAACAGAGGGCAAGCCCCTTCTTCACCCTCTGATGGAAACCGATGGTAAAATGACTTGCAGTTAGTTAGAGGTGATGACATACAACTCTTCGTGCTAATGCTGCTCATTTGCACTACTTTTTGTGAAGAATATTTCCATAGCAACATTTTACCTTTGTTATTTTCATAAAAGAAGTAAGATATTTAATTTATTGTAGGGCTGAACTATTAATCGCAATCGCTAATACATTTCAAAAGCTGCAATAACTGGTCAAGCGTGGTTACCACAGAGGAAATATATTAGAACTGGAGAGAGCGAGGAAGTACCACCCCTATTACTTTTAATAGGAGAAGCTAGGCTAGCTACCTAAGCCCAGGAAGTACGGAATTGAACGACGCCAGCTATAAGAATGGCGTTCCATGGGTGCTTAGCTCCGGGACCATTTCATGAAATTGTCAGTCTACTTACACAGCACAAATGGCCAAGAAAGTGTGTCGGCTATGCGGATTGGCGAATGTTTTCGAGGGGAAATGACGAGCAACGCTGTTTATCCAGAAGGTGCACGCACTTTTCACTCTTTTCGTACGAAACACGTGCACGAGCTGTCATCAAGCTCTTACTGTCAGTTCTTATTTTACAGGCCCTCTTGAAAACATTGAACAGTTGCGTCAGACAAAGACAAAATAATGAAGGATTACAGAATACATTTTATTTCGTTTTCGAACTATTTGGCAAGAATAAAATGCACACTTTTCTATTGGTGGCCACAAACTTTTCCGCACTGTGAAACGCGGAAGCAGGGGCCGATTGCACAAAAGTCGGATCCTGAGATCCTGGATCTACGCCAAAGCGAGGATTGCCATATCCCATGCAGCGCGTTGCTGGCTTAATTGATTGCACAAAGCCAACAGCCGCTGGAGGAGGATAGGCTAATAAGTGAAGCCAGGTGCCGCATCCTACTGTGTGTGCGCACACGCCTACTTGAAATTGACCCTGAGATCGATCACAGAATCGACAATTCAGAGAGCAGCAGTCTTCAAAATAGTTTGCAAAATATCTCTGTGCACTTATGTGGGCTGTAGAGCGTTCTCAAGAAAATCTCTGCAGACGCGTGACGAGACCAAATCTAAAGTATCCACCGAACTCGTTCGGGGGATAAAATTAGTATTCTCCAAGGTAGCGATAACGTGAACATATATATGCAGGTCAATAACGTCACATAACGCAACAGAGGGTATGCGCAAAATGAGCAGGCACGTCATTTTCCCCCCGACACCTCTTTGTCACATGTCCACATGATGGGCAGAAACCCCATTTTAAAAAAAAAACTCCACAAGACGTTTAAAATCTGTTTTCTGACCCTATTAAAACAACTTTGAATTATTGAAATATTTTCAGAGTGGCACAGAGATTTGTTCTTTTTTATGTACAACCTAAATCCAAAATAGCTGGGACAAAGTGTAAATTGTGAAAGAAATCAAAATGCAATGACTTTCAAATCACACCAGCCAGTATTTTATTCACAATAAAGCGGGATTTACATTTGAACGTACGGGCTTCTGCGTGCAACTTACGTGCGAAATTTGGGAAAAATGACTGCGTGCTCGACGTGGCGAGTACGTGACACGTGCGTGTTTTTTGAAGTCACCCATAAGAAACCTACTTGAGTACTAGTCTTAAAGTAGCTCACATTAAATGTACTCAAGTACAAAAAGTATCTTGTGAGTAAAATATACCTAAGTATCCAAAGTGCAAGTACACCTAGAAAGCATTTTTCATAGTTCGCATATAAAGAAACAAAACAACCACACATTGTTCTCTTCTTGTTCTCTTTAATCAACTTGCAGGTGAATGAAAGATGCAGTATTCAAAAAACAAATAGGCAGCTTGTGCTTTATACTTCATCTTCTTTGAGTTTACCCGCAGTTTACAAAACCACTAGAATTGACAATAATTAACAGTAGAATGACATATTAACAATACCATGTCGAACTGTTGCTTCAGAAAACTGATTTTTCATAACTACTAATTGGAATACCATTGGCTCACTGTAGCTGAGGTGGTTGCTAGAGAGGGCAACGATTTTTTTTTCTGTTGCAGGAGAGAATTTTTTTTTTTTGAACTGCTGGATAGATACTGTGGGCAAGAGTATTGAGCAGTTTGCACATCAGGCTTAGCTGAGGAGTTTAATTCAGGCAACTCCTGAAAAACAGGGATCGGAGTGAACTCGTCCATAACATTCCAAACGTGTTTGAGCTGCTTGCTTGTCAATATTCAATAATTGATGCTGGTGTCCCATCTTGTGACAGAATATTGTAACTGCGTGCATAAATTTGCAGCTCCATGTCTGCTGGCGGGCACATCTGCTCAAAGCGCTGTTATGATACCGTGCCGAGCACCGTTGTTCCTCTCGAGCACGCCAAATCCAGATAATCCTGAAAGATTTATTACATTAACATTTCAATTTGTGACGAGTAACAAACTGGCCACTGTCAAAGTAACGAAGTAAAAGAATACTTTTTTCTCTTTTAAATATAGTAGAGTAAAATTAAAAGTCCTGGTTAAAAAAAAAAAAAAACTCTGGTAAAGTACAAATCCTCAAAAAAAAAAACTACTTATGTACTGTAACGAAGCACATGTACTTCGTCATTATACACCCCTGGTGTTGAATCGACTCCCCGAACGGGAATTCTCCTTTCGCTCCGCAATGTAAAGCCCCTCTCCTTTGATTGGCTGTGGGACGAAAGCCGGTCTCCTCTGATCGGCTGTGGAATTAGTCGATCTCAGATCAGCACCCGCCTTTGTTTCTATAGACTGAATGCGCAGATAGTTTCGCACCAAATGTCACAGTGCTGAGGGGCGCGATTTGCGACTTGTAGGAAACAGAATCTGTGGCTTGTAGGAAACAGAATCTGTGACTCGTGGGGAAGATTCGAGCAGTTGTAGTTATCGATTTGTATTTGTGTTTTAAAAGAACACAAATATTTTCTTGATAAATTATTTCACATACATTGAACTTCCATTGCACAAATTCACATTCAGATTTACACATATTCAAATTTTGTCCACAACTTCACATTGCTTAATACAGGTGCACAAATATGTTTTGCACATATACTGCAACAATAGGAGTAAAAATGTGAGCATGTCAGTTTTTTAATCTGTGACTTGTAAAATAGGATTTGTGCACCTGTAATTAAGAATTTGTGAATGTGTAAGTGTTGTGTTGTATCTGTGCAAAGAAAAAAAATCTACAAGTACACAACTCATAGAGTATGTGACCTCAAATTTACTGATACACATACAAATCGCTGTACACAACTACAAATCCCACTGTTACAGGCGCTCAAACCTTTTTCACCAATAATACCTTCATAGGTTGGTGCTGGAGCAAAAGCACATATTCAAAGGGAATTTTGGCTCGGGGGTTAACTGCAAGTCCAAGCGGGAATTGGGATGCGTGCGATAATATCAGCCTTCAGATCAATGCTGCATTCCCCGGTGTCGCCCCGGACGGCGAGAAGAGGTGGTATGGACTGCAACCGCAGATGCTTTGTGAATGACGCTTTGTAAAAATAATTAGGAGTCCTATATTTACGACTGACACGCCCATTTTTTTAGGAGTTTCTCCTAAATCCGGCAGTTAGGACCTACTTTTAGCGCTAAGATTCTTTGTGAATACGGGCCCAGAAATTGGCCCCCTAGCTGTTGATCAGCACCCACTGCAGCAGGAGGAGGTCGTCTACACTCATGGCCAGCTCCATCTTGCCATCCAGCATATCGATGGGGAACTCAGTTAGCAGTTCATCAAGGTTGAGGGGTGCAGAGCTGAAGGTGTGAGGGATCGCTGTGCACTGGCGGTGAGACTTTAGCATCGTGCTGCTGCTGCAGCAGGAGGAGGTCGTCTACACTCATGGCCAGCTCCATCTTGCCATCCAGCATATCGATGGGGAACTCAGTTAGCAGTTCATCAAGGTTGAGGGGTGCAGAGCTGAAGGTGTGAGGGATCGCTGTGCACTGGCGGTGAGACTTTAGCATCGTGCTGCTGCTGCAGCAGGAGGAGGTCGTCTACACTCATGGCCAGCTCCATCTTGCCATCCAGCATATCGATGGGGAACTCAGTTAGCAGTTCATCAAGGTTGAGGGGTGCAGAGCTGAAGGTGTGAGGGATCGCTGTGCACTGGCGGTGAGACTTCAGCATCGTGCTGCTGCTGGAAGTACAGAGAGGCTCGTTACAACAGCCTCACCCACACAAGCATGTCTGCCTCAGGACCAAACTACTTTACATAATGACTGCAACTGCCCATTCAGCCCAATCACGCTCCCCATTTTCCATCCAGTCGTTTCATTGCTATGCCACTTTTACCTATGCACTACAATAAGGTCCAGAGGCATTTAGACCGGGAAATTTCAATGAAGGTGTTCAAAGCAGTTCAATACAAGACTCAAGAACATCAACCTGAAGTGGACAGTCAGCAGTGTAAATGAAGAGCATTTGCATCCACAAATATATACCCTGTTAAATCGTAACAGTGTCAAAACTTATGGAACTCAGTGCAAATAGCATATATCTCTATTTCGTATGGTTGTGAAAACCCCAAAGCTTTCATTTTCAAAACGTTAAGTGGTGAGCTATGTGGGCGACAACTCTATATAAACCAAAACAGGCAGACACAGGAGTGAGACATATTCAGATAAGTGCCTGCTAACACAGGTCAAGACCACTTTCAGCAGTGCCATACAGCATCCATCGTTTTGATTTTCACTCCAACCCACGCAAATCTCATTATACAGCATTCCAGAGCCTCTTAAGCTGGTATTTAGCAGAACAAAAGGTGATGATTTGAAGCATAAATAAACCATGTCAGGGCAGCGAGTCCCTAGGAACAGGAGAGATCAGCCCTAAGCCCTAATTTTAAGGGTACTGGGGAGTCTGGGCTGCTTTGTGGGAGACTTTACCTTTGCAAAGCAGCAGGAGGGTCTTTGGCAAGAATGTGCAGTGGCTCGGTGCTGGTGGAGCTCTGCTCTGTTGTACTGGTGCTTCTGTTAATGTTCTGTAGCATCATCTCCTGGAAGGTCTTCGCCCTCTCCAACCCAACCAGAGACTCCGTCTTCCCATTCACAGCACCATTCTGCAGCAGACGGACCAAAAGTCACATTTATTCAGCCCTGATCCTGGACATCTACCATACTTCAACTCCACAAGAAAACATCTCAGTCAAGCTAGAGCATGGCTGCGTATGCCTTCTCAAAGAGATCTACAGTCCTTTCAGTTTCCACCCTAACTTTAATTTGAGGTGCCTGATTTGACTAAATAGCTGCATGAGGAGAACTCCAGCAGATGAAGTCAGATTGTCCTGAACAGACTGAAGACCCACAGGACAGTAGATCTCCAAGCACAGGGTTTGGCAGGTTTAAATCAGGCTGACCTCAGGATTGAATATAGAAATAACACACAGCTGCTGCTCACCTCTGTAGTGCTGGGAGTAGCTGGCTTCTCTTTTCTGGCACCAGTATTACGGCCACTGCCTGCTCCTGTAAATATGCACAGTCCCTATGAACAATCAACTGCAGGAAAACCTGAGCAAAAACCTAACACATGGGAATCATGTCCGAGGGCCAGAAATGCAAAGTCCCACTATGCATTTTTTCCACATAATTTCACCAATTAGATCCACCTCCTGGTTATTTAACAAATAGTGGGGAGGACTTATGCAGTCTGTGCCTGGACTTAATGCCTCTGGCTACCACACCTAACTGAAGTACATCAAGGAGCAGCTCATGAGAAACTAACCCCGAGAGGGGAAAGGGCAGAGGACACACAGAGGATGAAGGCTCACCAGTGGCCATGTTCTTGTTGATGCGCAGTATCCTCCTCTTGAACGGAGCAGAGAGAGGAGCTGGCAACTCCTCAGCCTTCACCTCCTGCACCGTGGTCTGCATTCGAGCCGCCTTCTCAACCCGGATCTCGCCGGGGTGCCTGGCAGTCTTCTTGCACGGGACCTCCCACTCCAGAGGCCCCTCTTTCCTCCCCATGAGCTCCTCCTCCTCGTTGTCTCTGGACAGCTTCATCTTTCTCTCTAGCTGGAGCCTTGTCTCCACAAGGACGGCCCCAGGAGGTGTAGCGCTCGACTTCGTGGGGCTGGGGCCCTTAGTTCCGCACCAGTCGGCCTCGTGTAATTGGGCCTGTGCCAGGGACCTGGCCGCCTTCCCCTTTCGAATCTCATCCAGAGATTTGCTTCGGATCTCAACCTGCACCTCCTGCCGTGCTGGTGCTGAGAAATCCTCAGAGGGCTCAGTCTCGCATTCCCAAAGACATTCTTGCAACTAACCACAGCCATATTGCATCAGCCTTTATCGCCAAGACAAGACCCTTTGGGTCTAACAGACACTGTGTATTATTCCATTTAATGCATGTGCAGGTGAGACTACATCATCACCAACAAAAATGTAATGCACTATGCCGTTAATTTTAGACTGTATTACCCAGTGCCAGCACACACAAATGTATACCCAGCTGCATATTGACCAAATGCTAAGACTTTTCTAGAATGCACACATTCAATCAAGTGTCTAACTTGGGTGAGGGTAAAGCGCAGGGGCTTTACAAAAGACCTTCCTTTCTCCTGATACTCGCTGAAGCCTTTGTTGCACTGCCTTGTGTAAGACATCCATCCAGAGCCCTGGTACGGCCAGGCAGCAGTCTTACCTAAATGAGGTTAGCAAGTGTTTGCATGGCTCCTCAATTCACCACCATTTCATTCTTACTACGTCACAGAGGAACAGGGTTTCGGAGTCCCCAAACAACAAACACAGAAAGTTAAACACAAACACGCAAAACTGAAGAACAGAGGGCAAGCCCCTTCTTCACCCTCTGATGGAAACCGATGGTAAAATGACTTGCAGTTAGTTAGAGGTGATGACATACAACTCTTCGTGCTAATGCTGCTCATTTGCACTACTTTTTGTGAAGAATATTTCCATAGCAACATTTTACCTTTGTTATTTTTATAAAAGAAGTAAGATATTTAATTTATTGTAGGGCTGAACTATTAATCGCAATCGCTAATACATTTCAAAAGCTGCAATAACTGGTCAAGCGTGGTTACCACAGAGGAAATATATTAGAACTGGAGAGAGCGAGGAAGTACCACCCCTATTACTTTTAATAGGAGAAGCTAGGCTAGCTACCTAAGCCCAGGAAGTACGGAATTGAACGACGCCAGCTATAAGAATGGCGTTCCATGGGTGCTTAGCTCCGGGACCATTTCATGAAATTGTCAGTCTACTTACACAGCACAAATGGCCAAGAAAGTGTGTCGGCTATGCGGATTGGCGAATGTTTTCGAGGGGAAATGACGAGCAACGCTGTTTATCCAGAAGGTGCACGCACTTTTCACTCTTTTCGTACGAAACACGTGCACGAGCTGTCATCAAGCTCTTACTGTCAGTTCTTATTTTACAGGCCCTCTTGAAAACATTGAACAGTTGCGTCAGACAAAGACAAAATAATGAAGGATTACAGAATACATTTTATTTTGTTTTCGAACTATTTGGCAAGAATAAAATGCACACTTTTCTATTGGTGGCCACAAACTTTTCCGCACTGTGAAACGCGGAAGCAGGGGCCGATTGCACAAAAGTCGGATCCTGAGATCCTGGATCTACGCCAAAGCGAGGATTGCCATATCCCATGCAGCGCGTTGCTGGCTTAATTGATTGCACATAGCCAACAGCTGCTGGAGGAGGATAGGCTAATAAGTGAAGCCAGGTGCCGCATCCTACTGTGTGCGCGCACACGCCTACTTGAAATTGACCCTGAGATCGATCACAGAATCGACAATTCAGAGAGCAGCAGTCTTCAAAATAGTTTGCAAAATATCTCCGTGCACTTATGTGGGCTGTAGAGCGTTCTCAAGAAAATCTCTGCAAACGCGTGACGAGACCAAATCTAAAGTATCCACCGAACTCGTTCGGGGGATAAAATTAGTATTGTCCAAGGTAGCGATAACGTGAACATATATATGCAGGTCAATAACGTCACATAACGCAACAGAGGGTATGCGCAAAATGAGCTGGCACGTCATTTTCCCCCCGACACCTCTTTGTCACATGTCCACATGATGGGCAGAAACCCCATTTTTAAAAAAAAACTCCACAAGACGTTTAAAATCTGTTTTCTGACCCTATTAAAACAACTTTGAATTATTGAAATATTTTCAGAGTGGCACAGAGATTTGTTCTTTTTTATGTACAACCTAAATCCAAAATAGCTGGGACAAAGTGTAAATTGTGAAAGAAATCAAAATGCAATGACTTTCAAATCACACCAGCCAGTATTTTATTCACAATAAAGCGGGATTTACATTTGAACGTACGGGCGTCTACGTGCAACTTACGTGCGAAATTTGGGAAAAATGACTGCGTGCTCGACGTGGCGAGTACGTGACACGTGCGTGTTTTTTGAAGTCACCCATAAGAAACCTACTTGAGTACTAGTCTTAAAGTAGCTCACATTAAATGTACTCAAGTACAAAAAGTATCTTGTGAGTAAAATGTACCTAAGTATCCAAAGTGCAAGTACACCTAGAAAGCATTTTTCATAGTACGCATATAAAGAAACAAAACAACCACACATTGTTCTCTTCTTGTTCTCTTTAATCAACTTGCAGGTGAATGAAAGATGCAGTATTCAAAAAACAAATAGGCAGCTTGTGCTTTATACTTCATCTTCTTTGAGTTTACCCGCAGTTTACAAAACCACTAGAATTGACAATAATTAACAGTAGAATGACATATTAACAATACCATGTCGAACTGTTGCTTCAGAAAACTGATTTTTCATAACTACTAATTGGAATACCATTGGCTCACTGTAGCTGAGGTGGTTGCTAGAGAGGGCAACGATTTTTTTTTCTGTTGCCGGAGAGAATTTTTTTTTTTTGAACTGCTGGATAGATACTGTGGGCAAGAGTATTGAGCAGTTTGCACATCAGGCTTAGCTGAGGAGTTTAATTCAGGCAACTCCTGAAAAACAGGGATCGGAGTGAACTCGTCCATAACATTCCAAACGTGTTTGAGCTGCTTGCTTGTCAATATTCAATAATTGATGCTGGTGTCCCATCTTGTGACAGAATATTGTAACTGCGTGCATAAATTTGCAGCTCCATGTCTGCTGGCGGGCACATCTGCTCAAAGCGCTGTTATGATACCGTGCCGAGCACCGTTGTTCCTCTCGAGCACGCCAAATCCAGATAATCCTGAAAGATTTATTACATTAACATTTCAATTTGTGACGAGTAACAAACTGGCCACTGTCAAAGTAACGAAGTAAAAGAATACTTTTTTCTCTTTTAAATATAGTAGAGTAAAATTAAAAGTCCTGGTTAAAAAAAAAAAAAAACTCTGGTAAAGTACAAATCCTCAAAAAAAAAAAACTACTTATGTACTGTAACGAAGCACATGTACTTCGTCATTATACACCCCTGGTGTTGAATCGACTCCCCCAACGGGAATTCTCCTTTCGCTCCGCAATGTAAAGCCCCTCTCCTTTGATTGGCTGTGGGACGAAAGCCGGTCTCCTCTGATCGGCTGTGGAATTAGTCGATCTCAGATCAGCACCCGCCTTTGTTTCTATCGACTGAATGCGCAGATAGTTTCGCACCAAATGTCACAGTGCTGAGGGGCGCGATTTGCGACTTGTAGGAAACAGAATCTGTGGCTTGTAGGAAACAGAATCTGTGACTCGTGGGGAAGATTCGAGCAGTTGTAGTTATCGATTTGTATTTGTGTTTTAAAAGAACACAAATATTTTCTTGATAAATTATTTCACATACATTGAACTTCCATTGCACAAATTCACATTCAGATTTACACATATTCAAATTTTGTCCACAACTTCACATTGCTTAATACAGGTGCACAAATATGTTTTGCACATATACTGCAACAATAGGAGTAAAAATGTGAGCATGTCACTTTTTTAATCTGTGACTTGTAAAATAGGATTTGTGCACCTGTAATTAAGAATTTGTGAATGTGTAAGTGTTGTGTTGTATCTGTGCAGAGAAAAAAAATCTACAAGTACACAACTCATAGAGTATGTGACCTCAAATTTACTGATACACATACAAATCGCTGTACACAACTACAAATCCCACTGTTACAGGCGCTCAAACCTTTTTCACCAATAATACCTTCATAGGTTGGTGCTGGAGCAAAAGCACATATTCAAAGGGAAATTTGGCTCGGGGGTTAACTGCAAGTCCAAGCGGGAATTGGGATGCGTGCGATAATATCAGCCTTCAGATCAATGCTGCATTCCCCGGTGTCGCCCCGGACGGCGAGAAGAGGTGGTATGGACTGCAACCGCAGATGCTTTGTGAATGACGCTTAGTAAAAATAATTAGGAGTCCTATATTTACGACTGACACGCCCATTTTTTTTAGGAGTTTCTCCTAAATCCGGCAGTTAGGACCTACTTTTAGCGCTAAGATTCTTTGTGAATATGGGCCCAGAAATTGGCCCCCTAGCTGTTGATCAGCACCCACTGCAGCAGGAGGAGGTCGTCTACACTCATGGCCAGCTCCATCTTGCCATCCAGCATATCGATGGGGAACTCAGTTAGCAGTTCATCAAGGTTGAGGGGTGCAGAGCTGAAGGTGTGAGGGATCGCTGTGCACTGGCGGTGAGACTTTAGCATCGTGCTGCTGCTGCAGCAGGAGGAGGTCGTCTACACTCATGGCCAGCTCCATCTTGCCATCCAGCATATCGATGGGGAACTCAGTTAGCAGTTCATCAAGGTTGAGGGGTGCAGAGCTGAAGGTGTGAGGGATCGCTGTGCACTGGCGGTGAGACTGCAGCATCGTGCTGCTGCTGGAAGTACAGAGAGGCTCGTTACAACAGCCTCACCCACACAAGCATGTCTGCCTCAGGACCAAACTACTTTACATAATGACTGCAACTGCCCATTCAGCCCAATCACGCTCCCCATTTTCCATCCAGTCGTTTCATTGCTATGCCACTTTTACCTATGCACTACAATAAGGTCCAGAGGCATTTAGACCGGGAAATTTCAATGAAGGTGTTCAAAGCAGTTCAATACAAGACTCAAGAACATCAACCTGAAGTGGACAGTCAGCAGTGTAAATGAAGAGCATTTGCATCCACAAATATATACCCTGTTAAATCGTAACAGTGTCAAAACTTATGGAACTCAGTGCAAATAGCATATATCTCTATTTCGTATGGTTGTGAAAACCCCAAATCTTTCATTTTCAAAACGTTAAGTGGTGAGCTATGTGGGCGACAACTCTATATAAACCAAAACAGGCAGACACAGGAGTGAGACATATTCAGATAAGTGCCTGCTAACACAGGTCAAGACCACTTTCAGCAGTGCCATACAGCATCCATCGTTTTGATTTTCACTCCAACCCACGCAAATCTCATTATACAGCATTCCAGAGCCTCTTAAGCTGGTATTTAGCAGAACAAAAGGTGATGATTTGAAGCATAAATAAACCATGTCAGGGCAGCGAGTCCCTAGGAACAGGAGAGATCAGCCCTAAGCCCTAATTTTAAGGGTACTGGGGAGTCTGGGCTGCTTTGTGGGAGACTACCTTTGCAAAGCAGCAGGAGGGTCTTTGGCAAGAATGTGCAGTGGCTCGGTGCTGGTGGAGCTCTGCTCTGTTGTACTGGTGCTTCTGTTAATGTTCTGTAGCATCATCTCCTGGAAGGTCTTCGCCCTCTCCAACCCAACCAGAAACTCCGTCTTCCCATTCACAGCACCATTCTGCAGCAGACGGACCAAAAGTCACATTTATTCAGCCCTGATCCTGGACATCTACCATACTTCAACTCCACAAGAAAACATCTCAGTCAAGCTAGAGCATGGCTGCGTATGCCTTCTCAAAGAGATCTACAGTCCTTTCAGTTTCCACCCTAACTTTAATTTGAGGTGCCTGATTTGACTAAATAGCTGCATGAGGAGAACTCCAGCAGATGAAGTCAGATTGTCCTGAACAGACTGAAGACCCACAGGACAGTAGATCTCCAAGCACAGGGTTTGGCAGGTTTAAATCAGGCTGACCTCAGGATTGAATATAGAAATAACACACAGCTGCTGCTCACCTCTGTAGTGCTGGGAGTAGCTGGCTTCTCTTTTCTGGCACCAGTATTACGGCCACTGCCTGCTCCTGTAAATATGCACAGTCCCTATGAACAATCAACTGCAGGAAAACCTGAGCAAAAACCTAACACATGGGAATCATGTCCGAGGGCCAGAAATGCAAAGTCCCACTATGCATTTTTTCCACATAATTTCACCAATTAGATCCACCTCCTGGTTATTTAACAAATAGTGGGGAGGACTTATGCAGTCTGTGCCTGGACTTAATGCCTCTGGCTACCACACCTAACTGAAGTACATCAAGGAGCAGCTCATGAGAAACTAACCCCGAGAGGGGAAAGGGCAGAGGACACACAGAGGATGAAGGCTCACCAGTGGCCATGTTCTTGTTGATGCGCAGTATCCTCCTCTTGAACGGAGCAGAGAGAGGAGCTGGCAACTCCTCAGCCTTCACCTCCTGCACCGTGGTCTGCATTCGAGCCGCCTTCTCAACCCGGATCTCGCCGGGGTGCCTGGCAGTCTTCTTGCACGGGACCTCCCACTCCAGAGGCCCCTCTTTCCTCCCCATGAGCTCCTCCTCCTCGTTGTCTCTGGACAGCTTCATCTTTCTCTCTAGCTGGAGCCTTGTCTCCACAAGGACGGCCCCAGGAGGTGTAGCGCTCGACTTCGTGGGGCTGGGGCCCTTAGTTCCGCACCAGTCGGCCTCGTGTAATTGGGCCTGTGCCAGGGACCTGGCCGCCTTCCCCTTTCGAATCTCATCCAGAGATTTGCTTCGGATCTCAACCTGCACCTCCTGCCGTGCTGGTGCTGAGAAATCCTCAGAGGGCTCAGTCTCGCATTCCCAAAGACATTCTTGCAACTAACCACAGCCATATTGCATCAGCCTTTATCGCCAAGACAAGACCCTTTGGGTCTAACAGACACTGTGTATTATTCCATTTAATGCATGTGCAGGTGAGACTACATCATCACCAACAAAAATGTAATGCACTATGCCGTTAATTTTAGACTGTATTACCCAGTGCCAGCACACACAAATGTATACCCAGCTGCATATTGACCAAATGCTAAGACTTTTCTAGAATGCACACATCCAATCAAGTGTCTAACTTGGGTGAGGGTAGAGCGCAGGGTCTTTACAAAAGACCTTCCTTTCTCCTGATACTCGCTGAAGCCTTTGTTGCACTGCCTTGTGTAAGACATCCATCCAGAGCCCTGGTACGGCCAGGCAGCAGTCTTACCTAAATGAGGTTAGCAAGTGTTTGCATGGCTCCTCAATTCACCACCATTTCATTCTTACTACGTCACAGAGGAACTGGGTTTCGGAGTCCCCAAACAACAAACACAGAAAGTTAAACACAAACACGCAAAACTGAAGAACAGAGGGCAAGCCCCTTCTTCACCCTCTGATGGAAACCGATGGTAAAATGACTTGCAGTTAGTTAGAGGTGATGACATACAACTCTTCGTGCTAATGCTGCTCATTTGCACTACTTTTTGTGAAGAATATTTCCATAGCAACATTTTACCTTTGTTATTTTTATAAAAGAAGTAAGATATTTAATTTATTGTAGGGCTGAACTATTAATCGCAATCGCTAATACATTTCAAAAGCTGCAATAACTGGTCAAGCGTGGTTACCACAGAGGAAATATATTAGAACTGGAGAGAGCGAGGAAGTACCACCCCTATTACTTTTAATAGGAGAAGCTAGGCTAGCTACCTAAGCCCAGGAAGTACGGAATTGAATGACGCCAGCTATAAGAATGGCGTTCCATGGGTGCTTAGCTCCGGGACCATTTCATGAAATTGTCAGTCTACTTACACAGCACAAATGGCCAAGAAAGTGTGTCGGCTATGCGGATTGGCGAATGTTTTCGAGGGGAAATGACGAGCAACGCTGTTTATCCAGAAGGTGCACGCACTTTTCACTCTTTTCGTACGAAACACGTGCACGAGCTGTCATCAAGCTCTTACTGTCAGTTCTTATTTTACAGGCCCTCTTGAAAACATTGAACAGTTGCGTCAGACAAAGACAAAATAATGAAGGATTACAGAATACATTTTATTTCGTTTTCGAACTATTTGGCAAGAATAAAATGCACACTTTTCTATTGGTGGCCACAAACTTTTCCGCACTGTGAAACGCAGAAGCAGGGGCCGATTGCACAAAAGTCGGATCCTGAGATCCTGGATCTACGCCAAAGCGAGGATTGCCATATCCCATGCAGCGCGTTGCTGGCTTAATTGATTGCACAAAGCCAACAGCCGCTGGAGGAGGATAGGCTAATAAGTGAAGCCAGGTGCCGCATCCTACTGTGTGCGCGCACACGCCTACTTGAAATTGACCCTGAGATCGATCACAGAATCGACAATTCAGAGAGCAGCAGTCTTCAAAATAGTTTGCAAAATATCTCCGTGCACTTATGTGGGCTGTAGAGCGTTCTCAAGAAAATCTCTGCAGACGCGTGACGAGACCAAATCTAAAGTATCCACCGAACTCGTTCGGGGGATAAAATTAGTATTCTCCAAGGTAGCGATAACGTGAACATATATATGCAGGTCAATAACGTCACATAACGCAACAGAGGGTATGCGCAAAATGAGCTGGCACGTCATTTTCCCCCCGACACCTCTTTGTCACATGTCCACATGATGGGCAGAAACCCCATTTAAAAAAAAAAACTCCACAAGACGTTTAAAATCTGTTTTCTGACCCTATTAAAACAACTTTGAATTATTGAAATATTTTCAGAGTGGCACAGAGATTTGTTCTTTTTTATGTACAACCTAAATCCAAAATAGCTGGGACAAAGTGTAAATTGTGAAAGAAATCAAAATGCAATGACTTTCAAATCACACCAGCCAGTATTTTATTCACAATAAAGCGGGATTTACATTTGAACGTACGGGCGTCTACGTGCAACTTACGTGCGAAATTTGGGAAAAATGACTGCGTGCTCGACGTGGCGAGTACGTGACACGTGCGTGTTTTTTGAAGTCACCCATAAGAAACCTACTTGAGTACTAGTCTTAAAGTAGCTCACATTAAATGTACTCAAGTACAAAAAGTATCTTGTGAGTAAAATATACCTAAGTATCCAAAGTGCAAGTACACCTAGAAAGCATTTTTCATAGTACGCATATAAAGAAACAAAACAACCACACATTGTTCTCTTCTTGTTCTCTTTAATCAACTTGCAGGTGAATGAAAGATGCAGTATTCAAAAAACAAATAGGCAGCTTGTGCTTAATACTTCATCTTCTTTGAGTTTACCCGCAGTTTACAAAACCACTAGAATTGACAATAATTAACAGTAGAATGACATATTAACAATACCATGTCGAACTGTTGCTTCAGAAAACTGATTTTTCATAACTACTAATTGGAATACCATTGGCTCACTGTAGCTGAGGTGGTTGCTAGAGAGGGCAACGATTTTTTTTTCTGTTGCAGGAGAGAATTTTTTTTTTTTTTGAACTGCTGGATAGATACTGTGGGCAAGAGTATTGAGCAGTTTGCACATCAGGCTTAGCTGAGGAGTTTAATTCAGGCAACTCCTGAAAAACAGGGATCGGAGTGAACTCGTCCATAACATTCCAAACGTGTTTGAGCTGCTTGCTTGTCAATATTCAATAATTGATGCCGGTGTGCCATCTTGTGACAGAATATTGTAACTGCGTGCATAAATTTGCAGCTCCATGTCTGCTGGCGGGCACATCTGCTCAAAGCGCTGTTATGATACCGTGCCGAGCACCGTTGTCCCTCTCGAGCACGCCAAATCCAGATAATCCTGAAAGATTTATTACATTAACATTTCAATTTGTGACGAGTAACGAACTGGCCACTGTCAAAGTAACGAAGTAAAAGAATACTTTTTTCTCTTTTAAATATAGTAGAGTAAAATTAAAAGTCCTGGTTAAAAAAAAAAAAACTCTGGTAAAGTACAAATCCTCAAAAAAAAAAAACTACTTATGTACTGTAACGAAGCACATGTACTTCGTCATTATACACCCCTGGTGTTGAATCGACTCCCCCAACGGGAATTCTCCTTTCGCTCCGCAATGTAAAGCCCCTCTCCTTTGATTGGCTGTGGGACGAAAGCCGGTCTCCTCTGATCGGCTGTGGAATTAGTCGATCTCAGATCAGCACCCGCCTTTGTTTCTAGTTTCGCACCAAATGTCACAGTGCTGAGGGGCGCGATTTGCGACTTGTAGGAAACAGAATCTGTGGCTTGTAGGAAACAGAATCTGTGACTCGTGGGGAAGATTCGAGCAGTTGTAGTTATCGATTTGTGTTTGTGTTTTAAAAGAACACAAATATTTTCTTGATAAATTATTTCACATACATTGAACTTCCATTGCACAAATTCACATTCAGATTTACACATATTCAAATTTTGTCCACAACTTCACATTGCTTAATACAGGTGCACAAATATGTTTTGCACATATACTGCAACAATAGGAGTAAAAATGTGAGCATGTCACTTTTTTAATCTGTGACTTGTAAAATAGGATTTGTGCACCTGTAATTAAGAATTTGTGAATGTGTAAGTGTTGTGTTGTATCTGTGCAGAGAAAAAAAATCTACAAGTACACAACTCATAGAGTATGTGACCTCAAATTTACTGATACACATACAAATCGCTGTACACAACTACAAATCCCTTTGTTATAGGCACTCAAACCTTTTTCACCAATAATACCTTCATAGGTTGGTGCTGGAGCAAAAGCACATATTCAAAGGGAAATTTGGCTCGGGGGTTAACTGCATGTCCAAGCGGGAATTGGGATGCGTGCGATAATATCAGCCTTCAGATCAATGCTGCATTCCCCGGTGTCGCCCCGGACGGCGAGAGGAGGTGGTATGGACTGCAACCGCAGATGCTTTGTGAATGACGCTTAGTAAAAATAATTAGGAGTCCTATATTTACGACTGACACGCCCATTCTTTTTAGGAGTTTCTCCTAAATCCGGCAGTTAGGACCTACTTTTAGCGCTAAGATTCTTTGTGAATACGGGCCCAGAAATTGGCCCCCTAGCTGTTGATCAGCACCCACTGCAGCAGGAGGAGGTCGTCTACACTCATGGCCAGCTCCATCTTGCCATCCAGCATATCGATGGGGAACTCAGTTAGCAGTTCATCAAGGTTGAGGGGTGCAGAGCTGAAGGTGTGAGGGATCGCTGTGCACTGGCGGTGAGACTTTAGCATCGTGCTGCTGCTGCAGCAGGAGGAGGTCGTCTACACTCATGGCCAGCTCCATCTTGCCATCCAGCATATCGATGGGGAACTCAGTTAGCAGTTCATCAAGGTTGAGGGGTGCAGAGCTGAAGGTGTGAGGGATCGCTGTGCACTGGCGGTGAGACTTCAGCATCGTGCTGCTGCTGGAAGTACAGAGAGGCTCGTTACAACAGCCTCACCCACACAAGCATGTCTGCCTCAGGACCAAACTACTTTACATAATGACTGCAACTGCCCATTCAGCCCAATCACGCTCCCCATTTTCCATCCAGTCGTTTCATTGCTATGCCACTTTTACCTATGCACTACAATAAGGTCCAGAGGCATTTAGACCGGGAAATTTCAATGGTGTTCAAAGCAGTTCAATACAAGACTCAAGAACATCAACCTGAAGTGGACAGTCAGCAGTGTAAATGAAGAGCATTTGCATCCACAAATATATACCCTGTTAAATCGTAACAGTGTCAAAACTTATGGAACTCAGTGCAAATAGCATCTCTATTTCGTATGGTTGTGAAAACCCCAAAGCTTTCATTTTCAAAACGTTAAGTGGTGAGCTATGTGGGCGACAACTCTATATAAACCAAAACAGGCAGACACAGGAGTGAGACATATTCAGATAAGTGCCTGCTAACACAGGTCAAGACCACTTTCAGCAGTGCCATACAGCATCCATCGTTTTGATTTTCACTCCAACCCACGCAAATCTCATTATACAGCATTCCAGAGCCTCTTAAGCTGGTATTTAGCAGAACAAAAGGTGATGATTTGAAGCATAAATAAACCATGTCAGGGCAGCGAGTCCCTAGGAACAGGAGAGATCAGCCCTAAGCCCTAATTTTAAGGGTACTGGGGAGTCTGGGCTGCTTTGTGGGAGACTTTACCTTTGAAAAGCAGCAGGAGGGTCTTTGGCAAGAATGTGCAGTGGCTCGGTGCTGGTGGAGCTCTGCTCTGTTGTACTGGTGCTTCTGTTAATGTTCTGTAGCATCATCTCCTGGAAGGTCTTCGCCCTCTCCAATCCAACCAGAGACTCCGTCTTCCCATTCACAGCACCATTCTGCTGCAGACGGACCAAAAGTCACATTTATTCAGCCCTGATCCTGGACATCTACCATACTTCAACTCCACAAGAAAACATCTCAGTCAAGCTAGAGCATGGCTGCGTATGCCTTCTCAAAGAGATCTACAGTCCTTTCAGTTTCCACCCTAACTTTAATTTGAGGTGCCTGATTTGACTAAATAGCTGCATGAGGAGAACTCCAGCAGATGAAGTCAGATTGTCCTGAACAGACTGAAGACCCACAGGACAGTAGATCTCCAAGCACAGGGTTTGGCAGGTTTAAATCAGGCTGACCTCAGGATTGAATATAGAAATAACACACAGCTGCTGCTCACCTCTGTAGTGCTGGGAGTAGCTGGCTTCTCTTTTCTGGCACCAGTATTACGGCCACTGCCTGCTCCTGTAAATATGCACAGTCCCTATGAACAATCAACTGCAGGAAAACCTGAGCAAAAACCTAACACATGGGAATCATGTCCGAGGGCCAGAAATGCAAAGTCCCACTATGCATTTTTTCCACATAATTTCACCAATTAGATCCACCTCCTGGTTATTTAACAAATAGTGGGGAGGACTTATGCAGTCTGTGCCTGGACTTAATGCCTCTGGCTACCACACCTAACTGAAGTACATCAAGGAGCAGCTCATGAGAAACTAACCCCGAGAGGGGAAAGGGCAGAGGACACACAGAGGATGAAGGCTCACCAGTGGCCATGTTCTTGTTGATGCGCAGTATCCTCCTCTTGAACGGAGCAGAGAGAGGAGCTGGCAACTCCTCAGCCTTCACCTCCTGCACCGTGGTCTGCATTCGAGCCGCCTTCTCAACCCGGATCTCGCCGGGGTGCCTGGCAGTCTTCTTGCACGGGACCTCCCACTCCAGAGGCCCCTCTTTCCTCCCCATGAGCTCCTCCTCCTCGTTGTCTCTGGACAGCTTCATCTTTCTCTCTAGCTGGAGCCTTGTCTCCACAAGGACGGCCCCAGGAGGTGTAGCGCTCGACTTCGTGGGGCTGGGGCCCTTAGTTCCGCACCAGTCGGCCTCGTGTAATTGGGCCTGTGCCAGGGACCTGGCCGCCTTCCCCTTTCGAATCTCATCCAGAGATTTGCTTCGGATCTCAACCTGCACCTCCTGCCGTGCTGGTGCTGAGAAATCCTCAGAGGGCTCAGTCTCGCATTCCCAAAGACATTCTTGCAACTAACCACAGCCATATTGCATCAGCCTTTATCGCCAAGACAAGACCCTTTGGGTCTAACAGACACTGTGTATTATTCCATTTAATGCATGTGCAGGTGAGACTACATCATCACCAACAAAAATGTAATGCACTATGCCGTTAATTTTAGACTGTATTACCCAGTGCCAGCACACACAAATGTATACCCAGCTGCATATTGACCAAATGCTAAGACTTTTCTAGAATGCACACATCCAATCAAGTGTCTAACTTGGGTGAGGGTAAAGCGCAGGGGCTTTACAAAAGACCTTCCTTTCTCCTGATACTCGCTGAAGCCTTTGTTGCACTGCCTTGTGTAAGACATCCATCCAGAGCCCTGGTACGGCCAGGCAGCAGTCTTACCTAAATGAGGTTAGCAAGTGTTTGCATGGCTCCTCAATTCACCACCATTTCATTCTTACTACGTCACAGAGGAACAGGGTTTCGGAGTCTCCAAACAACAAACACAGAAAGTTAAACACAAACACGCAAAACTGAAGAACAGAGGGCAAGCCCCTTCTTCACCCTCTGATGGAAACCGATGGTAAAATGACTTGCAGTTAGTTAGAGGTGATGACATACAACTCTTCGTGCTAATGCTGCTCATTTGCACTACTTTTTGTGAAGAATATTTCCATAGCAACATTTTACCTTTGTTATTTTTATAAAAGAAGTAAGATATTTAATTTATTGTTGGGCTGAACTATTAATCGCAATCGCTAATACATTTCAAAAGCTGCAATAACTGGTCAAGCGTGGTTACCACAGAGGAAATATATTAGAACTGGAGAGAGCGAGGAAGTACCACCCCTATTACTTTTAATAGGAGAAGCTAGGCTAGCTACCTAAGCCCAGGAAGTACGGAATTGAACGACGCCAGCTATAAGAATGGCGTTCCATGGGTGCTTAGCTCCGGGACCATTTCATGAAATTGTCAGTCTACTTACACAGCACAAATGGCCAAGAAAGTGTGTCGGCTATGCGGATTGGCGAATGTTTTCGAGGGGAAATGACGAGCAACGCTGTTTATCCAGAAGGTGCACGCACTTTTCACTCTTTTCGTACGAAACACGTGCACGAGCTGTCATCAAGCTCTTACTGTCAGTTCTTATTTTACAGGCCCTCTTGAAAACATTGAACAGTTGCGTCAGACAAAGACAAAATAATGAAGGATTACAGAATACATTTTATTTCGTTTTCGAACTATTTGGCAAGAATAAAATGCACACTTTTCTATTGGTGGCCACAAACTTTTCCGCACTGTGAAACGCGGAAGCAGGGGCCGATTGCACAAAAGTCGGATCCTGAGATCCTGGATCTACGCCAAAGCGAGGATTGCCATATCCCATGCAGCGCGTTGCTGGCTTAATTGATTGCACAAAGCCAACAGCCGCTGGAGGAGGATAGGCTAATAAGTGAAGCCAGGTGCCGCATCCTACTGTGTGCGCGCACACGCCTACTTGAAATTGACCCTGAGATCGATCACAGAATCGACAATTCAGAGAGCAGCAGTCTTCAAAATAGTTTGCAAAATATCTCCGTGCACTTATGTGGGCTGTAGAGCGTTCTCAAGAAAATCTCTGCAGACGCGTGACGAGACCAAATCTAAAGTATCCACCGAACTCGTTCGGGGGATAAAATTAGTATTCTCCAAGGTAGCGATAACGTGAACATATATATGCAGGTCAATAACGTCACATAACGCAACAGAGGGTATGCGCAAAATGAGCTGGCACGTCATTTTCCCCCCGACACCTCTTTGTCACATGTCCACATGATGGGCAGAAACCCCATTTTAAAAAAAAACTCCACAAGACGTTTAAAATCTGTTTTCTGACCCTATTAAAACAACTTTGAATTATTGAAATATTTTCAGAGTGGCACAGAGATTTGTTCTTTTTTATGTACAACCTAAATCCAAAATAGCTGGGACAAAGTGTAAATTGTGAAAGAAATCAAAATGCAATGACTTTCAAATCACACCAGCCAGTATTTTATTCACAATAAAGCGGGATTTACATTTGAACGTACGGGCGTCTACGTGCAACTTACGTGCGAAATTTGGGAAAAATGACTGCGTGCTCGACGTGGCGAGTACGTGACACGTGCGTGTTTTTTGAAGTCACCCATAAGAAACCTACTTGAGTACTAGTCTTAAAGTAGCTCACATTAAATGTACTCAAGTACAAAAAGTATCTTGTGAGTAAAATATACCTAAGTATCCAAAGTGCAAGTACACCTAGAAAGCATTTTTCATAGTACGCATATAAAGAAACAAAACAACCACACATTGTTCTCTTCTTGTTCTCTTTAATCAACTTGCAGGTGAATGAAAGATGCAGTATTCAAAAAACAAATAGGCAGCTTGTGCTTAATACTTCATCTTCTTTGAGTTTACCCGCAGTTTACAAAACCACTAGAATTGACAATAATTAACAGTAGAATGACATATTAACAATACCATGTCGAACTGTTGCTTCAGAAAACTGATTTTTCATAACTACTAATTGGAATACCATTGGCTCACTGTAGCTGAGGTGGTTGCTAGAGAGGGCAACGATTTTTTTTTCTGTTGCAGGAGAGAATTTTTTTTTTTTTTGAACTGCTGGATAGATACTGTGGGCAAGAGTATTGAGCAGTTTGCACATCAGGCTTAGCTGAGGAGTTTAATTCAGGCAACTCCTGAAAAACAGGGATCGGAGTGAACTCGTCCATAACATTCCAAACGTGTTTGAGCTGCTTGCTTGTCAATATTCAATAATTGATGCTGGTGTCCCATCTTGTGACAGAATATTGTAACTGCGTGCATAAATTTGCAGCTCCATGTCTGCTGGCGGGCACATCTGCTCAAAGCGCTGTTATGATACCGTGCCGAGCACCGTTGTTCCTCTCGAGCACGCCAAATCCAGATAATCCTGAAAGATTTATTACATTAACATTTCAATTTGTGAAGAGTAACGAACTGGCCACTGTCAAAGTAACGAAGTAAAAGAATACTTTTTTCTATTTTAAATATAGTAGAGTAAAATTAAAAGTCCTGGTTAAAAAAAAAAAAAACTCTGGTAAAGTACAAATCCTCAAAAAAAAAAAACTACTTATGTACTGTAACGAAGCACATGTACTTCGTCATTATACACCCCTGGTGTTGAATCGACTCCCCCAACGGGAATTCTCCTTTCGCTCCGCAATGTAAAGCCCCTCTCCTTTGATTGGCTGTGGGACGAAAGCCGGTCTCCTCTGATCGGCTGTGGAATTAGTCGATCTCAGATCAGCACCCGCCTTTGTTTCTATAGACTGAATGCGCAGATAGTTTCGCACCAAATGTCACAGTGCTGAGGGGCGCGATTTGCGACTTGTAGGAAACAGAATCTGTGGCTTGTAGGAAACAGAATCTGTGACTCGTGGGGAAGATTCGAGCAGTTGTAGTTATCGATTTGTATTTGTGTTTTAAAAGAACACAAATATTTTCTTGATAAATTATTTCACATACATTGATCTTCCATTGCACAAATTCACATTCAGATTTACACATATTCAAATTTTGTCCACAACTTCACATTGCTTAATACAGGTGCACAAATATGTTTTGCACATATACTGCAACAATAGGAGTAAAAATGTGAGCATGTCACTTTTTTAATCTGTGACTTGTAAAATAGGATTTGTGCACCTGTAATTAAGAATTTGTGAATGTGTAAGTGTTGTGTTGTATCTGTGCAGAGAAAAAATTTTCAAGTACACAACTCATAGAGTATGTGACCTCAAATTTACTGATACACATACAAATCGCTGTACACAACTACAAATCCCACTGTTACAGGCACTCAAACCTTTTTCACCAATAATACCTTCATAGGTTGGTGCTGGAGCAAAAGCACATATTCAAAGGGAAATTTGGCTCGGGGGTTAACTGCATGTCCAAGCGGGAATTGGGATGCGTGCGATAATATCAGCCTTCAGATCAATGCTGCATTCCCCGGTGTCGCCCCGGACGGCGAGAAGAGGTGGTATGGACTGCAACCGCAGATGCTTTGTGAATGACGCTTAGTAAAAATAATTAGGAGTCCTATATTTACGACTGACACGCCCATTTTTTTTAGGAGTTTCTCCTAAATCCGGCAGTTACGACCTACTTTTAGCGCTAAGATTCTTTGTGAATACGGGCCCAGAAATTGGCCCCCTAGCTGTTGATCAGCACCCACTGCAGCAGGAGGAGGTCGTCTACACTCATGGCCAGCTCCATCTTGCCATCCAGCATATCGATGGGGAACTCAGTTAGCAGTTCATCAAGGTTGAGGGGTGCAGAGCTGAAGGTGTGAGGGATCGCTGTGCACTGGCGGTGAGACTTTAGCATCGTGCTGCTGCTGCAGCAGGAGGAGGTCGTCTACACTCATGGCCAGCTCCATCTTGCTATCCAGCATATCGATGGGGAACTCAGTTAGCAGTTCATCAAGGTTGAGGGGTGCAGAGCTGAAGGTGTGAGGGATCGCTGTGCACTGGCGGTGAGACTTCAGCATCGTGCTGCTGCTGGATTTAGAGAGAGGCTCGTTACAACAGCCTCACCCACACAAGCATGTCTGCCTCAGGACCAAACTACTTGACATAATGACTGCAACTGCCCATTCAGCCCAATCACGCTCCCCATTTTCCATCCAGTCGTTTCATTGCTATGCCACTTTTACCTATGCACTACAATAAGGTCCAGAGGCATTTAGACCGGGAAATTTCAATGAAGGTGTTCAAAGCAGTTCAATACAAGACTCAAGAACATCAACCTGAAGTGGACAGTCAGCAGTGTAAATGAAGAGCATTTGCATCCACAAATATATACCCTGTGAAATCGTAACAGTGTCAAAACTTATGGAACTCAGTGCAAATAGCATATATCTCTATTTCGTATGGTTGTGAAAACCCCAAAGCTTTCATTTTCAAAACGTTAAGTGGTGAGCTATGTGGGCGACAACTCTATATAAACCAAAACAGGCAGACACAGGAGTGAGACATATTCAGATAAGTGCCTGCTAACACAGGTCAAGACCACTTTCAGCAGTGCCATACAGCATCCATCGTTTTGATTTTCACTCCAACCCACGCAAATCTCATTATACAGCATTCCAGAGCCTCTTAAGCTGGTATTTAGCAGAACAAAAGGTGATGATTTGAAGCATAAATAAACCATGTCAGGGCAGCGAGTCCCTAGGAACAGGAGAGATCAGCCCTAAGCCCTAATTTTAAGGGTACTGGGGAGTCTGGGCTGCTTTGTGGGAGACTTTACCTTTGCAAAGCAGCAGGAGGGTCTTTGGCAAGAATGTGCAGTGGCTCGGTGCTGGTGGAGCTCTGCTCTGCTGTACTGGTGCTTCTGTTAATGTTCTGTAGCATCATCTCCTGGAAGGTCTTCGCCCTCTCCAACTCAACCAGAGACTCCGTCTTCCCATTCACAGCACCATTCTGCAGCAGACGGACCAAAAGTCACATTTATTCAGCCCTGATCCTGGACATCTACCATACTTCAACTCCACAAGAAAACATCTCAGTCAAGCTAGAGCATGGCTGCGTATGCCTTCTCAAAGAGATCTACAGTCCTTTCAGTTTCCACCCTAACTTTAATTTGAGGTGCCTGATTTGACTAAATAGCTGCATGAGGAGAACTCCAGCAGATGAAGTCAGATTGTCCTGAACAGACTGAAGACCCACAGGACAGTAGATCTCCAAGCACAGGGTATGGCAGGTTTAAATCAGGCTGACCTCAGGATTGAATATAGAAATAACACACAGCTGCTGCTCACCTCTGTAGTGCTGGGAGTAGCTGGCTTCTCTTTTCTGGCACCAGTATTACGGCCACTGCCTGCTCCTGTAAATATGCACAGTCCCTATGAACAATCAACTGCAGGAAAACCTGAGCAAAAACCTAACACATGGGAATCATGTCCGAGGGCCAGAAATGCAAAGTCCCACTATGCATTTTTTCCACATAATTTCACCAATTAGATCCACCTCCTGGTTATTTAACAAATAGTGGGGAGGACTTATGCAGTCTGTGCCTGGACTTAATGCCTCTGGCTACCACACCTAACTGAAGTACATCAAGGAGCAGCTCATGAGAAACTAACCCCGAGAGGGGAAAGGGCAGAGGACACACAGAGGATGAAGGCTCACCAGTGGCCATGTTCTTGTTGATGCGCAGTATCCTCGTCTTGAACGGAGCAGAGAGAGGAGCTGGCAACTCCTCAGCCTTCACCTCCTGCACCGTGGTCTGCATTCGAGCCGCCTTCTCAACCCGGATCTCGCCGGGGTGCCTGGCAGTCTTCTTGCACGGGACCTCCCACTCCAGAGGCCCCTCTTTCCTCCCCATGAGCTCCTCCTCCTCGTTGTCTCTGGACAGCTTCATCTTTCTCTCTAGCTGGAGCCTTGTCTCCACAAGGACGGCCCCAGGAGGTGTAGCGCTCGACTTTGTGGGGCTGGGGCCCTTAGTTCCGCACCAGTCGGCCTCGTGTAATTGGGCCTGTGCCAGGGACCTGGCCGCCTTCCCCTTTCGAATCTCATCCAGAGATTTGCTTCGGATCTCAACCTGCACCTCCTGCCGTGCTGGTGCTGAGAAATCCTCAGAGGGCTCAGTCTCGCATTCCCAAAGACATTCTTATAACTAACCACAGCCATATTGCATCAGCCTTTATCGCCAAGACAAGACCCTTTGGGTCTAACAGACACTGTGTATTATTCCATTTAATGCATGTGCAGGTGAGACTACATCATCACCAACAAAAATGTAATGCACTATGCCGTTAATTTTAGACTGTATTACCCAGTGCCAGCACACACAAATGTATACCCAGCTGCATATTGACCAAATGCTAAGACTTTTCTAGAATGCACACATCCAATCAAGTGTCTAACTTGGGTGAGGGTAAAGCGCAGGGGCTTTACAAAAGACCTTCCTTTCTCCTGATACTCGCTGAAGCCTTTGTTGCACTGCCTTGTGTAAGACATCCATCCAGAGCCCTGGTACGGCCAGGCAGCAGTCTTACCTAAATGAGGTTAGCAAGTGTTTGCATGGCTCCTCAATTCACCACCATTTCATTCTTACTACGTCACAGAGGAACAGGGTTTCGGAGTCCCCAAACAACAAACACAGAAAGTTAAACACAAACACGCAAAACTGAAGAACAGAGGGCAAGCCCCTTCTTCACCCTCTGATGGAAACCGATGGTAAAATGACTTGCAGTTAGTTAGAGGTGATGACATACAACTCTTCGTGCTAATGCTGCTCATTTGCACTACTTTTTGTGAAGAATATTTCCATAGCAACATTTTACCTTTGTTATTTTTATAAAAGAAGTAAGATATTTAATTTATTGTAGGGCTGAACTATTAATCGCAATCGCTAATACATTTCAAAAGCTGCAATAACTGGTCAAGCGTGGTTACCACAGAGGAAATATATTAGAACTGGAGAGAGCGAGGAAGTACCTCCCCTATTACTTTTAATAGGAGAAGCTAGGCTAGCTACCTAAGCCCAGGAAGTACGGAATTGAACGACGCCAGCTATAAGAATGGCGTTCCATGGGTGCTTAGCTCCGGGACCATTTCATGAAATTGTCAGTCTACTTACACAGCACAAATGGCCAAGAAAGTGTGTCGGCTATGCGGATTGGCGAATGTTTTCGAGGGGAAATGACAAGCAACGCTGTTTATCCAGAAGGTGCACGCACTTTTCACTCTTTTCGTACGAAACACGTGCACGAGCTGTCATCAAGCTCTTACTGTCAGTTCTTATTTTACAGGCCCTCTTGAAAACATTGAACAGTTGCGTCAGACAAAGACAAAATAATGAAGGATTACAGAATACATTTTATTTCGTTTTCGAACTATTTGGCAAGAATAAAATGCACACTTTTCTATTGGTGGCCACAAACTTTTCCGCACTGTGAAACGCGGAAGCAGGGGCCGATTGCACAAAAGTCGGATCCTGAGATCCTGGATCTACGCCAAAGCGAGGATTGCCATATCCCATGCAGCGCGTTGCTGGCTTAATTGATTGCACAAAGCCAACAGCCGCTGGAGGAGGATAGGCTAATAAGTGAAGCCAGGTGCCGCATCCTACTGTGTGCGCGCACACGCCTACTTGAAATTGACCCTGAGATCGATCACAGAATCGACAATTCAGAGAGCAGCAGTCTTCAAAATAGTTTGCAAAATATCTCCGTGCACTTATGTGGGCTGTAGAGCGTTCTCAAGAAAATCTCTGCAGACGCGTGACGAGACCAAATCTAAAGTATCCACCGAACTCGTTCGGGGGATAAAATTAGTATTCTCCAAGGTAGCGATAACGTGAACATATATATGCAGGTCAATAACGTCACATAACGCAACAGAGGGTATGCGCAAAATGAGCTGGCACGTCATTTTCCCCCCGACACCTCTTTGTCACATGTCCACATGATGGGCAGAAACCCCATTTTAAAAAAAAAACTCCACAAGACGTTTAAAATCTGTTTTCTGACCCTATTAAAACAACTTTGAATTATTGAAATATTTTCAGAGTGGCACAGAGATTTGTTCTTTTTTATGTACAACCTAAATCCAAAATAGCTGGGACAAAGTGTAAATTGTGAAAGAAATCAAAATGCAATGACTTTCAAATCACACCAGCCAGTATTTTATTCACAATAAAGCGGGATTTACATTTGAACGTACAGGCGTCTACGTGCAACTTACGTGCGAAATTTGGGAAAAATGACTGCGTGCTCAACGTGGCGAGTACGTGACACGTGCGTGTTTTTTGAAGTCACCCATAAGAAACCTACTTGAGTACTAGTCTTAAAGTAGCTCACATTAAATGTACTCAAGTACAAAAAGTATCTTGTGAGTAAAATATACCTAAGTATCCAAAGTGCAAGTACACCTAGAAAGCATTTTTCATAGTACGCATATAAAGAAACAAAACAACCACACATTGTTCTCTTCTTGTTCTCTTTAATCAACTTGCAGGTGAATGAAAGATGCAGTATTCAAAAAACAAATAGGCAGCTTGTGCTTTATACTTCATCTTCTTTGAGTTTACCCGCAGTTTACAAAACCACTAGAATTGACAATAATTAACAGTAGAATGACATATTAACAATACCATGTCGAACTGTTGCTTCAGAAAACTGATTTTTCATAACTACTAATTGGAATACCATTGGCTCACTGTAGCTGAGGTGGTTGCTAGAGAGGGCAACGATTTTTTTTTCTGTTGCAGGAGAGAATTTTTTTTTTTTTTGAACTGCTGGATAGATACTGTGGGCAAGAGTATTGAGCAGTTTGCACATCAGGCTTAGCTGAGGAGTTTAATTCAGGCAACTCCTGAAAAACAGGGATCGGAGTGAACTCGTCCATAACATTCCAAACGTGTTTGAGCTGCTTGCTTGTCAATATTCAATAATTGATGCTGGTGCCCCATCTTGTGACAGAATATTGTAACTGCGTGCATAAATTTGCAGCTCCATGTCTGCTGGCGGGCACATCTGCTCAAAGCGCTGTTATGATACCGTGCCGAGCACCGTTGTTCCTCTCGAGCACGCCAAATCCAGATAATCCTGAAAGATTTATTACATTAACATTTCAATTTGTGACGAGTAACAAACTGGCCACTGTCAAAGTAACGAAGTAAAAGAATACTTTTTTCTCTTTTAAATATAGTAGAGTAAAATTAAAAGTCCTGGTTAAAAAAAAAAAAAACTCTGGTAAAGTACAAATCCTCAAAAAAAAAAAACTACTTATGTACTGTAACGAAGCACATGTACTTCGTCATTATACACCCCTGGTGTTGAATCGACTCCCCCAACGGGAATTCTCCTTTCGCTCCGCAATGTAAAGCCCCTCTCCTTTGATTGGCTGTGGGACGAAAGCCGGTCTCCTCTGATCGGCTGTGGAATTAGTCGATCTCAGATCAGCACCCGCCTTTGTTTCTATAGACTGAATGCGCAGATAGTTTCGCACCAAATGTCACAGTGCTGAGGGGCGCGATTTGCGACTTGTAGGAAACAGAATCTGTGGCTTGTAGGAAACAGAATCTGTGACTCGTGGGGAAGATTCGAGCAGTTGTAGTTATCGATTTGTATTTGTGTTTTAAAAGAACACAAATATTTTCTTGATAAATTATTTCACATACATTGAACTTCCATTGCACAAATTCACATTCAGATTTACACATATTCAAATTTTGTCCACAACTTCACATTGCTTAATACAGGTGCACAAATATGTTTTGCACATATACTGCAACAATAGGAGTAAAAATGTGAGCATGTCAGTTTTTTAATCTGTGACTTGTAAAATAGGATTTGTGCACCTGTAATTAAGAATTTGTGAATGTGTAAGTGTTGTGTTGTATCTGTGCAGAGAAAAAAAATCTACAAGTACACAACTCATAGAGTATGTGACCTCAAATTTACTGATACACATACAAATCGCTGTACACAACTACAAATCCCACTGTTACAGGCACTCAAACCTTTTTCACCAATAATACCTTCATAGGTTGGTGCTGGAGCAAAAGCACATATTCAAAGGGAAATTTGGCTCGGGGGTTAACTGCATGTCCAAGCGGGAATTGGGATGCGTGCGATAATATCAGCCTTCAGATCAATGCTGCATTCCCCGGTGTCGCCCCGGACGGCGAGAAGAGGTGGTATGGACTGCAACCGCAGATGCTTTGTGAATGACGCTTAGTAAAAATAATTAGGAGTCCTATATTTACGACTGACACGCCCATTTTTTTTAGGAGTTTCTCCTAAATCCGGCAGTTAGGACCTACTTTTAGCGCTAAGATTCTTTGTGAATACGGGCCCAGAAATTGGCCCCCTAGCTGTTGATCAGCACCCACTGCAGCAGGAGGAGGTCGTCTACACTCATGGCCAGCTCCATCTTGCCATCCAGCATATCGATGGGGAACTCAGTTAGCAGTTCATCAAGGTTGAGGGGTGCAGAGCTGAAGGTGTGAGGGATCGCTGTGCACTGGCGGTGAGACTTTAGCATCGTGCTGCTGCTGCAGCAGGAGGAGGTCGTCTACACTCATGGCCAGCTCCATCTTGCCATCCAGCATATCGATGGGGAACTCAGTTAGCAGTTCATCAAGGTTGAGGGGTGCAGAGCTGAAGGTGTGAGGGATCGCTGTGCACTGGCGGTGAGACTTCAGCATCGTGCTGCTGCTGGAAGTACAGAGAGGCTCGTTACAACAGCCTCACCCACACAAGCATGTCTGCCTCAGGACCAAACTACTTTACATAATGACTGCAACTGCCCATTCAGCCCAATCACGCTCCCCATTTTCCATCCAGTCGTTTCATTGCTATGCCACTTTTACCTATGCACTACAATAAGGTCCAGAGGCATTTAGACCGGGAAATTTCAATGGTGTTCAAAGCAGTTCAATACAAGACTCAAGAACATCAACCTGAAGTGGACAGTCAGCAGTGTAAATGAAGAGCATTTGCATCCACAAATATATACCCTGTTAAATCGTAACAGTGTCAAAACTTATGGAACTCAGTGCAAATAGCATATATCTCTATTTCCTATGGTTGTGAAAACCCCAAAGCTTTCATTTTCAAAACGTTAAGTGGTGAGCTATGTGGGCGACAACTCTATATAAACCAAAACAGGCAGACACAGGAGTGAGACATATTCAGATAAGTGCCTGCTAACACAGGTCAAGACCACTTTCAGCAGTGCCATACAGCATCCATCGTTTTGATTTTCACTCCAACCCACGCAAATCTCATTATACAGCATTCCAGAGCCTCTTAAGCTGGTATTTAGCAGAACAAAAGGTGATGATTTGAAGCATAAATAAACCATGTCAGGGCAGCGAGTCCCTAGGAACAGGAGAGATCAGCCCTAAGCCCTAATTTTAAGGGTACTGGGGAGTCTGGGCTGCTTTGTGGGAGACTTTACCTTTGCAAAGCAGCAGGAGGGTCTTTGGCAAGAATGTGCAGTGGCTCGGTGCTGGTGGAGCTCTGCTCTGCTGTACTGGTGCTTCTGTTAATGTTCTGTAGCATCATCTCCTGGAAGGTCTTCGCCCTCTCCAACTCAACCAGAGACTCCGTCTTCCCATTCACAGCACCATTCTGCAGCAGACGGACCAAAAGTCACATTTATTCAGCCCTGATCCTGGACATCTACCATACTTCAACTCCACAAGAAAACATCTCAGTCAAGCTAGAGCATGGCTGCGTATGCCTTCTCAAAGAGATCTACAGTCCTTTCAGTTTCCACCCTAACTTTAATTTGAGGTGCCTGATTTGACTAAATAGCTGCATGAGGAGAACTCCAGCAGATGAAGTCAGATTGTCCTGAACAGACTGAAGACCCACAGGACAGTAGATCTCCAAGCACAGGGTATGGCAGGTTTAAATCAGGCTGACCTCAGGATTGAATATAGAAATAACACACAGCTGCTGCTCACCTCTGTAGTGCTGGGAGTAGCTGGCTTCTCTTTTCTGGCACCAGTATTACGGCCACTGCCTGCTCCTGTAAATATGCACAGTCCCTATGAACAATCAACTGCAGGAAAACCTGAGCAAAAACCTAACACATGGGAATCATGTCCGAGGGCCAGAAATGCAAAGTCCCACTATGCATTTTTTCCACATAATTTCACCAATTAGATCCACCTCCTGGTTATTTAACAAATAGTGGGGAGGACTTATGCAGTCTGTGCCTGGACTTAATGCCTCTGGCTACCACACCTAACTGAAGTACATCAAGGAGCAGCTCATGAGAAACTAACCCCGAGAGGGGAAAGGGCAGAGGACACACAGAGGATGAAGGCTCACCAGTGGCCATGTTCTTGTTGATGCGCAGTATCCTCGTCTTGAACGGAGCAGAGAGAGGAGCTGGCAACTCCTCAGCCTTCACCTCCTGCACCGTGGTCTGCATTCGAGCCGCCTTCTCAACCCGGATCTCGCCGGGGTGCCTGGCAGTCTTCTTGCACGGGACCTCCCACTCCAGAGGCCCCTCTTTCCTCCCCATGAGCTCCTCCTCCTCGTTGTCTCTGGACAGCTTCATCTTTCTCTCTAGCTGGAGCCTTGTCTCCACAAGGACGGCCCCAGGAGGTGTAGCGCTCGACTTTGTGGGGCTGGGGCCCTTAGTTCCGCACCAGTCGGCCTCGTGTAATTGGGCCTGTGCCAGGGACCTGGCCGCCTTCCCCTTTCGAATCTCATCCAGAGATTTGCTTCGGATCTCAACCTGCACCTCCTGCCGTGCTGGTGCTGAGAAATCCTCAGAGGGCTCAGTCTCGCATTCCCAAAGACATTCTTATAACTAACCACAGCCATATTGCATCAGCCTTTATCGCCAAGACAAGACCCTTTGGGTCTAACAGACACTGTGTATTATTCCATTTAATGCATGTGCAGGTGAGACTACATCATCACCAACAAAAATGTAATGCACTATGCCGTTAATTTTAGACTGTATTACCCAGTGCCAGCACACACAAATGTATACCCAGCTGCATATTGACCAAATGCTAAGACTTTTCTAGAATGCACACATCCAATCAAGTGTCTAACTTGGGTGAGGGTAAAGCGCAGGGGCTTTACAAAAGACCTTCCTTTCTCCTGATACTCGCTGAAGCCTTTGTTGCACTGCCTTGTGTAAGACATCCATCCAGAGCCCTGGTACGGCCAGGCAGCAGTCTTACCTAAATGAGGTTAGCAAGTGTTTGCATGGCTCCTCAATTCACCACCATTTCATTCTTACTACGTCACAGAGGAACAGGGTTTCGGAGTCCCCAAACAACAAACACAGAAAGTTAAACACAAACACGCAAAACTGAAGAACAGAGGGCAAGCCCCTTCTTCACCCTCTGATGGAAACCGATGGTAAAATGACTTGCAGTTAGTTAGAGGTGATGACATACAACTCTTCGTGCTAATGCTGCTCATTTGCACTACTTTTTGTGAAGAATATTTCCATAGCAACATTTTACCTTTGTTATTTTTATAAAAGAAGTAAGATATTTAATTTATTGTAGGGCTGAACTATTAATCGCAATCGCTAATACATTTCAAAAGCTGCAATAACTGGTCAAGCGTGGTTACCACAGAGGAAATATATTAGAACTGGAGAGAGCGAGGAAGTACCTCCCCTATTACTTTTAATAGGAGAAGCTAGGCTAGCTACCTAAGCCCAGGAAGTACGGAATTGAACGACGCCAGCTATAAGAATGGCGTTCCATGGGTGCTTAGCTCCGGGACCATTTCATGAAATTGTCAGTCTACTTACACAGCACAAATGGCCAAGAAAGTGTGTCGGCTATGCGGATTGGCGAATGTTTTCGAGGGGAAATGACAAGCAACGCTGTTTATCCAGAAGGTGCACGCACTTTTCACTCTTTTCGTACGAAACACGTGCACGAGCTGTCATCAAGCTCTTACTGTCAGTTCTTATTTTACAGGCCCTCTTGAAAACATTGAACAGTTGCGTCAGACAAAGACAAAATAATGAAGGATTACAGAATACATTTTATTTCGTTTTCGAACTATTTGGCAAGAATAAAATGCACACTTTTCTATTGGTGGCCACAAACTTTTCCGCACTGTGAAACGCGGAAGCAGGGGCCGATTGCACAAAAGTCGGATCCTGAGATCCTGGATCTACGCCAAAGCGAGGATTGCCATATCCCATGCAGCGCGTTGCTGGCTTAATTGATTGCACAAAGCCAACAGCCGCTGGAGGAGGATAGGCTAATAAGTGAAGCCAGGTGCCGCATCCTACTGTGTGCGCGCACACGCCTACTTGAAATTGACCCTGAGATCGATCACAGAATCGACAATTCAGAGAGCAGCAGTCTTCAAAATAGTTTGCAAAATATCTCCGTGCACTTATGTGGGCTGTAGAGCGTTCTCAAGAAAATCTCTGCAGACGCGTGACGAGACCAAATCTAAAGTATCCACCGAACTCGTTCGGGGGATAAAATTAGTATTCTCCAAGGTAGCGATAACGTGAACATATATATGCAGGTCAATAACGTCACATAACGCAACAGAGGGTATGCGCAAAATGAGCTGGCACGTCATTTTCCCCCCGACACCTCTTTGTCACATGTCCACATGATGGGCAGAAACCCCATTTTAAAAAAAAAACTCCACAAGACGTTTAAAATCTGTTTTCTGACCCTATTAAAACAACTCTGAATTATTGAAATATTTTCAGAGTGGCACAGAGATTTGTTCTTTTTTATGTACAACCTAAATCCAAAATAGCTGGGACAAAGTGTAAATTGTGAAAGAAATCTAAATGCAATGACTTTCAAATCACACCAGCCAGTATTTTATTCACAATAAAGCGGGATTTACATTTGAACGTACAGGCGTCTACGTGCAACTTACGTGCGAAATTTGGGAAAAATGACTGCGTGCTCAACGTGGCGAGTACGTGACACGTGCGTGTTTTTTGAAGTCACCCATAAGAAACCTACTTGAGTACTAGTCTTAAAGTAGCTCACATTAAATGTACTCAAGTACAAAAAGTATCTTGTGAGTAAAATATACCTAAGTATCCAAAGTGCAAGTACACCTAGAAAGCATTTTTCATAGTACGCATATAAAGAAACAAAACAACCACACATTGTTCTCTTCTTGTTCTCTTTAATCAACTTGCAGGTGAATGAAAGATGCAGTATTCAAAAAACAAATAGGCAGCTTGTGCTTTATACTTCATCTTCTTTGAGTTTACCCGCAGTTTACAAAACCACTAGAATTGACAATAATTAACAGTAGAATGACATATTAACAATACCATGTCGAACTGTTGCTTCAGAAAACTGATTTTTCATAACTACTAATTGGAATACCATTGGCTCACTGTAGCTGAGGTGGTTGCTAGAGAGGGCAACGATTTTTTTTTCTGTTGCAGGAGAGAATTTTTTTTTTTTTTGAACTGCTGGATAGATACTGTGGGCAAGAGTATTGAGCAGTTTGCACATCAGGCTTAGCTGAGGAGTTTAATTCAGGCAACTCCTGAAAAACAGGGATCGGAGTGAACTCGTCCATAACATTCCAAACGTGTTTGAGCTGCTTGCTTGTCAATATTCAATAATTGATGCTGGTGTCCCATCTTGTGACAGAATATTGTAACTGCGTGCATAAATTTGCAGCTCCATGTCTGCTGGCGGGCACATCTGCTCAAAGCGCTGTTATGATACCGTGCCGAGCACCGTTGTTCCTCTCGAGCACGCCAAATCCAGATAATCCTGAAAGATTTATTACATTAACATTTCAATTTGTGACGAGTAACAAACTGGCCACTGTCAAAGTAACGAAGTAAAAGAATACTTTTTTCTCTTTTAAATATAGTAGAGTAAAATTAAAAGTCCTGGTTAAAAAAAAAAAAAACTCTGGTAAAGTACAAATCCTCAAAAAAAAAAAACTACTTATGTACTGTAACGAAGCACATGTACTTCGTCATTATACACCCCTGGTGTTGAATCGACTCCCCCAACGGGAATTCTCCTTTCGCTCCGCAATGTAAAGCCCCTCTCCTTTGATTGGCTGTGGGACGAAAGCCGGTCTCCTCTGATCGGCTGTGGAATTAGTCGATCTCAGATCAGCACCCGCCTTTGTTTCTATAGACTGAATGCGCAGATAGTTTCGCACCAAATGTCACAGTGCTGAGGGGCGCGATTTGCGACTTGTAGGAAACAGAATCTGTGGCTTGTAGGAAACAGAATCTGTGACTCGTGGGGAAGATTCGAGCAGTTGTAGTTATCGATTTGTATTTGTGTTTTAAAAGAACACAAATATTTTCTTGATAAATTATTTCACATACATTGAACTTCCATTGCACAAATTCACATTCAGATTTACACATATTCAAATTTTGTCCACAACTTCACATTGCTTAATACAGGTGCACAAATATGTTTTGCACATATACTGCAACAATAGGAGTAAAAATGTGAGCATGTCAGTTTTTTAATCTGTGACTTGTAAAATAGGATTTGTGCACCTGTAATTAAGAATTTGTGAATGTGTAAGTGTTGTGTTGTATCTGTGCAGAGAAAAAAAATCTACAAGTACACAACTCATAGAGTATGTGACCTCAAATTTACTGATACACATACAAATCGCTGTACACAACTACAAATCCCACTGTTACAGGCACTCAAACCTTTTTCACCAATAATACCTTCATAGGTTGGTGCTGGAGCAAAAGCACATATTCAAAGGGAAATTTGGCTCGGGGGTTAACTGCATGTCCAAGCGGGAATTGGGATGCGTGCGATAATATCAGCCTTCAGATCAATGCTGCATTCCCCGGTGTCGCCCCGGACGGCGAGAAGAGGTGGTATGGACTGCAACCGCAGATGCTTTGTGAATGACGCTTAGTAAAAATAATTAGGAGTCCTATATTTACGACTGACACGCCCATTTTTTTTAGGAGTTTCTCCTAAATCCGGCAGTTAGGACCTACTTTTAGCGCTAAGATTCTTTGTGAATACGGGCCCAGAAATTGGCCCCCTAGCTGTTGATCAGCACCCACTGCAGCAGGAGGAGGTCGTCTACACTCATGGCCAGCTCCATCTTGCCATCCAGCATATCGATGGGGAACTCAGTTAGCAGTTCATCAAGGTTGAGGGGTGCAGAGCTGAAGGTGTGAGGGATCGCTGTGCACTGGCGGTGAGACTTTAGCATCGTGCTGCTGCTGCAGCAGGAGGAGGTCGTCTACACTCATGGCCAGCTCCATCTTGCCATCCAGCATATCGATGGGGAACTCAGTTAGCAGTTCATCAAGGTTGAGGGGTGCAGAGCTGAAGGTGTGAGGGATCGCTGTGCACTGGCGGTGAGACTTCAGCATCGTGCTGCTGCTGGAAGTACAGAGAGGCTCGTTACAACAGCCTCACCCACACAAGCATGTCTGCCTCAGGACCAAACTACTTTACATAATGACTGCAACTGCCCATTCAGCCCAATCACGCTCCCCATTTTCCATCCAGTCGTTTCATTGCTATGCCACTTTTACCTATGCACTACAATAAGGTCCAGAGGCATTTAGACCGGGAAATTTCAATGGTGTTCAAAGCAGTTCAATACAAGACTCAAGAACATCAACCTGAAGTGGACAGTCAGCAGTGTAAATGAAGAGCATTTGCATCCACAAATATATACCCTGTTAAATCGTAACAGTGTCAAAACTTATGGAACTCAGTGCAAATAGCATATATCTCTATTTCCTATGGTTGTGAAAACCCCAAAGCTTTCATTTTCAAAACGTTAAGTGGTGAGCTATGTGGGCGACAACTCTATATAAACCAAAACAGGCAGACACAGGAGTGAGACATATTCAGATAAGTGCCTGCTAACACAGGTCAAGACCACTTTCAGCAGTGCCATACAGCATCCATCGTTTTGATTTTCACTCCAACCCACGCAAATCTCATTATACAGCATTCCAGAGCCTCTTAAGCTGGTATTTAGCAGAACAAAAGGTGATGATTTGAAGCATAAATAAACCATGTCAGGGCAGCGAGTCCCTAGGAACAGGAGAGATCAGCCCTAAGCCCTAATTTTAAGGGTACTGGGGAGTCTGGGCTGCTTTGTGGGAGACTTTACCTTTGAAAAGCAGCAGGAGGGTCTTTGGCAAGAATGTGCAGTGGCTCGGTGCTGGTGGAGCTCTGCTCTGTTGTACAGGTGCTTCTGTTAATGTTCTGTAGCATCATCTCCTGGAAGGTCTTCGCCCTCTCCAACCCAACCAGAGACTCCGTCTTCCCATTCTCAGCACCATTCTGCTGCAGACGGACCAAAAGTCACATTTATTCAGCCCTGATCCTGGACATCTACCATACTTCAACTCCACAAGAAAACATCTCAGTCAAGCTAGAGCATGGCTGCGTATGCCTTCTCAAAGAGATCTACAGTCCTTTCAGTTTCCACCCTAACTTTAATTTGAGGTGCCTGATTTGACTAAATAGCTGCATGAGGAGAACTCCAGCAGATGAAGTCAGATTGTCCTGAACAGACTGAAGACCCACAGGACAGTAGATCTCCAAGCACAGGGTTTGGCAGGTTTAAATCAGGCTGACCTCAGGATTGAATATAGAAATAACACACAGCTGCTGCTCACCTCTGTAGTGCTGGGAGTAGCTGGCTTCTCTTTTCTGGCACCAGTATTACGGCCACTGCCTGCTCCTGTAAATATGCACAGTCCCTATGAACAATCAACTGCAGGAAAACCTGAGCAAAAACCTAACACATGGGAATCATGTCCGAGGGCCAGAAATGCAAAGTCCCACTATGCATTTTTTCCACATAATTTCACCAATTAGATCCACCTCCTGGTTATTTAACAAATAGTGGGGAGGACTTATGCAGTCTGTGCCTGGACTTAATGCCTCTGGCTACCACACCTAACTGAAGTACATCAAGGAGCAGCTCATGAGAAACTAACCCCGAGAGGGGAAAGGGCAGAGGACACACAGAGGATGAAGGCTCACCAGTGGCCATGTTCTTGTTGATGCGCAGTATCCTCCTCTTGAACGGAGCAGAGAGAGGAGCTGGCAACTCCTCAGCCTTCACCTCCTGCACCGTGGTCTGCATTCGAGCCGCCTTCTCAACCCGGATCTCGCCGGGGTGCCTGGCAGTCTTCTTGCACGGGACCTCCCACTCCAGAGGCCCCTCTTTCCTCCCCATGAGCTCCTCCTCCTCGTTGTCTCTGGACAGCTTCATCTTTCTCTCTAGCTGGAGCCTTGTCTCCACAAGGACGGCCCCAGGAGGTGTAGCGCTCGACTTCGTGGGGCTGGGGCCCTTAGTTCCGCACCAGTCGGCCTCGTGTAATTGGGCCTGTGCCAGGGACCTGGCCGCCTTCCCCTTTCGAATCTCATCCAGAGATTTGCTTCGGATCTCAACCTGCACCTCCTGCCGTGCTGGTGCTGAGAAATCCTCAGAGGGCTCAGTCTCGCATTCCCAAAGACATTCTTGCAACTAACCACAGCCATATTGCATCAGCCTTTATCGCCAAGACAAGACCCTTTGGGTCTAACAGACACTGTGTATTATTCCATTTAATGCATGTGCAGGTGAGACTACATCATCACCAACAAAAATGTAATGCACTATGCCGTTAATTTTAGACTGTATTACCCAGTGCCAGCACACACAAATGTATACCCAGCTGCATATTGACCAAATGCTAAGACTTTTCTAGAATGCACACATCCAATCAAGTGTCTAACTTGGGTGAGGGTAAAGCGCAGGGGCTTTACAAAAGACCTTCCTTTCTCCTGATACTCGCTGAAGCCTTTGTTGCACTGCCTTGTGTAAGACATCCATCCAGAGCCCTGGTACGGCCAGGCAGCAGTCTTACCTAAATGAGGTTAGCAAGTGTTTGCATGGCTCCTCAATTCACCACCATTTCATTCTTACTACGTCACAGAGGAACAGGGTTTCGGAGTCCCCAAACAACAAACACAGAAAGTTAAACACAAACACGCAAAACTGAAGAACAGAGGGCAAGCCCCTTCTTCACCCTCTGATGGAAACCGATGGTAAAATGACTTGCAGTTAGTTAGAGGTGATGACATACAACTCTTCGTGCTAATGCTGCTCATTTGCACTACTTTTTGTGAAGAATATTTCCATAGCAACATTTTACCTTTGTTATTTTTATAAAAGAAGTAAGATATTTAATTTATTGTAGGGCTGAACTATTAATCGCAATCGCTAATACATTTCAAAAGCTGCAATAACTGGTCAAGCGTGGTTACCACAGAGGAAATATATTAGAACTGGAGAGAGCGAGGAAGTACCACCCCTATTACTTTTAATAGGAGAAGCTAGGCTAGCTACCTAAGCCCAGGAAGTACGGAATTGAACGACGCCAGCTATAAGAATGGCGTTCCATGGGTGCTTAGCTCCGGGACCATTTCATGAAATTGTCAGTCTACTTACACAGCACAAATGGCCAAGAAAGTGTGTCGGCTATGCGGATTGGCGAATGTTTTCGAGGGGAAATGACGAGCAACGCTGTTTATCCAGAAGGTGCACGCACTTTTCACTCTTTTCGTACGAAACACGTGCACGAGCTGTCATCAAGCTCTTACTGTCAGTTCTTATTTTACAGGCCTCTTGAAAACATTGAACAGTTGCGTCAGACAAAGACAAAATAATGAAGGATTACAGAATACATTTTATTTCGTTTTCGAACTATTTGGCAAGAATAAAATGCACACTTTTCTATTGGTGGCCACAAACTTTTCCGCACTGTGAAACGCGGAAGCAGGGGCCGATTGCACAAAAGTCGGATCCTGAGATCCTGGATCTACGCCAAAGCGAGGATTGCCATATCCCATGCAGCGCGTTGCTGGCTTAATTGATTGCACAAAGCCAACAGCCGCTGGAGGAGGATAGGCTAATAAGTGAAGCCAGGTGCCGCATCCTACTGTGTGCGCGCACACGCCTACTTGAAATTGACCCTGAGATCGATCACAGAATTGACAATTCAGAGAGCAGCAGTCTTCAAAATAGTTTGCAAAATATCTCCGTGCACTTATGTGGGCTGTAGAGCGTTCTCAAGAAAATCTCTGCAGACGCGTGACGAGACCAAATCTAAAGTATCCACCGAACTCGTTCGGGGGATAAAATTAGTATTCTCCAAGGTAGCGATAACGTGAACATATATATGCAGGTCAATAACGTCACATAACGCAACAGAGGGTATGCGCAAAATGAGCTGGCACGTCATTTTCCCCCCGACACCTCTTTGTCACATGTCCACATGATGGGCAGAAACCCCATTTTAAAAAAAAACTCCACAAGACGTTTAACATCTGTTTTCTGACCCTATTAAAACAACTTTGAATTATTGAAATATTTTCAGAGTGGCACAGAGATTTGTTCTTTTTTATCTACAACCTAAATCCAAAATAGCTGGGACAAAGTGTAAATTGTGAAAGAAATCAAAATGCAATGACTTTCAAATCACACCAGCCAGTATTTTATTCACAATAAAGCGGGATTTACATTTGAACGTACGGGCGTCTACGTGCAACTTACGTGCGAAATTTGGGAAAAATGACTGCGTGCTCGACGTGGCGAGTACGTGACACGTGCGTGTTTTTTGAAGTCACCCATAAGAAACCTACTTGAGTACTAGTCTTAAAGTAGCTCACATTAAATGTACTCAAGTACAAAAAGTATCTTGTGAGTAAAATATACCTAAGTATCCAAAGTGCAAGTACACCTAGAAAGCATTTTTCATAGTACGCATATAAAGAAACAAAACAACCACACATTGTTCTCTTCTTGTTCTCTTTAATCAACTTGCAGGTGAATGAAAGATGCAGTATTCAAAAAACAAATAGGCAGCTTGTGCTTAATACTTCATCTTCTTTGAGTTTACCCGCAGTTTACAAAACCACTAGAATTGACAATAATTAACAGTAGAATGACATATTAACAATACCATGTCGAACTGTTGCTTCAGAAAACTGATTTTTCATAACTACTAATTGGAATACCATTGGCTCACTATAGCTGAGGTGGTTGCTAGAGAGGGCAACGATTTTTTTTTCTGTTGCAGGAGAGAATTTTTTTTTTTTTTGAACTGCTGGATAGATACTGTGGGCAAGAGTATTGAGCAGTTTGCACATCAGGCTTAGCTGAGGAGTTTAATTCAGGCAACTCCTGAAAAACAGGGATCGGAGTGAACTCGTCCATAACATTCCAAACGTGTTTGAGCTGCTTGCTTGTCAATATTCAATAATTGATGCTGGTGTCCCATCTTGTGACAGAATATTGTAACTGCGTGCATAAATTTGCAGCTCCATGTCTGCTGGCGGGCACATCTGCTCAAAGCGCTGTTATGATACCGTGCCGAGCACCGTTGTTCCTCTCGAGCACGCCAAATCCAGATAATCCTGAAAGATTTATTACATTAACATTTCAATTTGTGACGAGTAACGAACTGGCCACTGTCAAAGTAACGAAGTAAAAGAATACTTTTTTCTCTTTTAAATATAGTAGAGTAAAATTAAAAGTCCTGGTTAAAAAAAAAAAAAACTCTGGTAAAGTACAAATCCTCAAAAAAAAAAAACTACTTATGTACTGTAACGAAGCACATGTACTTCGTCATTATACACCCCTGGTGTTGAATCGACTCCCCCAACGGGAATTCTCCTTTCGCTCCGCAATGTAAAGCCCCTCTCCTTTGATTGGCTGTGGGACGAAAGCCGGTCTCCTCTGATCGGCTGTGGAATTAGTCGATCTCAGATCAGCACCCGCCTTTGTTTCTATAGACTGAATGCGCAGATAGTTTCGCACCAAATGTCACAGTGCTGAGGGGCGCGATTTGCGACTTGTAGGAAACAGAATCTGTGGCTTGTAGGAAACAGAATCTGTGACTCGTGGGGAAGATTCGAGCAGTTGTAGTTATCGATTTGTATTTGTGTTTTAAAAGAACACAAATATTTTCTTGATAAATTATTTCACATACATTGAACTTCCATTGCACAAATTCACATTCAGATTTACACATATTCAAATTTTGTCCACAACTTCATATTGCTTAATACAGGTGCACAAATATGTTTTGCACATATACTGCAACAATAGGAGTAAAAATGTGAGCATGTCAGTTTTTTAATCTGTGACTTGTAAAATAGGATTTGTGCACCTGTAATTAAGAATTTGTGAATGTGTAAGTGTTGTGTTGTATCTGTGCAGAGAAAAAAAATCTACAAGTACACAACTCATAGAGTATGTGACCTCAAATTTACTGATACACATACAAATCGCTGTACACAACTACAAATCCCACTGTTACAGGCACTCAAACCTTTTTCACCAATAATACCTTCATAGGTTGGTGCTGGAGCAAAAGCACATATTCAAAGGGAAATTTGGCTCGGGGGTTAACTGCATGTCCAAGCGGGAATTGGGATGCGTGCGATAATATCAGCCTTCAGATCAATGCTGCATTCCCCGGTGTCGCCCCGGACGGCGAGAAGAGGTGGTATGGACTGCAACCGCAGATGCTTTGTGAATGACGCTTAGTAAAAATAATTAGGAGTCCTATATTTACGACTGACACGCCCATTTTTTTTAGGAGTTTCTCCTAAATCCGGCAGTTAGGACCTACTTTTAGCGCTAAGATTCTTTGTGAATACGGGCCCAGAAATTGGCCCCCTAGCTGTTGATCAGCACCCACTGCAGCAGGAGGAGGTCGTCTACACTCATGGCCAGCTCCATCTTGCCATCCAGCATATCGATGGGGAACTCAGTTAGCAGTTCATCAAGGTTGAGGGGTGCAGAGCTGAAGGTGTGAGGGATCGCTGTGCACTGGCGGTGAGACTTTAGCATCGTGCTGCTGCTGCAGCAGGAGGAGGTCGTCTACACTCATGGCCAGCTCCATCTTGCCATCCAGCATATCGATGGGGAACTCAGTTAGCAGTTCATCAAGGTTGAGGGGTGCAGAGCTGAAGGTGTGAGGGATCGCTGTGCACTGGCGGTGAGACTTCAGCATCGTGCTGCTGCTGGAAGTACAGAGAGGCTCGTTACAACAGCCTCACCCACACAAGCATGTCTGCCTCAGGACCAAACTACTTTACATAATGACTGCAACTGCCCATTCAGCCCAATCACGCTCCCCATTTTCCATCCAGTCGTTTCATTGCTATGCCACTTTTACCTATGCACTACAATAAGGTCCAGAGGCATTTAGACCGGGAAATTTCAATGGTGTTCAAAGCAGTTCAATACAAGACTCAAGAACATCAACCTGAAGTGGACAGTCAGCAGTGTAAATGAAGAGCATTTGCATCCACAAATATATACCCTGTTAAATCGTAACAGTGTCAAAACTTATGGAACTCAGTGCAAATCGCATATATCTCTATTTCCTATGGTTGTGAAAACCCCAAAGCTTTCATTTTCAAAACGTTAAGTGGTGAGCTATGTGGGCGACAACTCTATATAAACCAAAACAGGCAGACACAGGAGTGAGACATATTCAGATAAGTGCCTGCTAACACAGGTCAAGACCACTTTCAGCAGTGCCATACAGCATCCATCGTTTTGATTTTCACTCCAACCCACGCAAATCTCATTATACAGCATTCCAGAGCCTCTTCAGCTGGTATTTAGCAGAACAAAAGGTGATGATTTGAAGCATAAATAAACCATGTCAGGGCAGCGAGTCCCTAGGAACAGGAGAGATCAGCCCTAAGCCCTAATTTTAAGGGTACTGGGGAGTCTGGGCTGCTTTGTGGGAGACTTTACCTTTGCAAAGCAGCAGGAGGGTCTTTGGCAAGAATGTGCAGTGGCTCGGTGCTGGTGGAGCTCTGCTCTGCTGTACTGGTGCTTCTGTTAATGTTCTGTAGCATCATCTCCTGGAAGGTCTTCGCCCTCTCCAACCCAACCAGAGACTCCGTCTTCCCATTCACAGCACCATTCTGCAGCAGACGGACCAAAAGTCACATTTATTCAGCCCTGATCCTGGACATCTACCATACTTCAACTCCACAAGAAAACATCTCAGTCAAGCTAGAGCATGGCTGCGTATGCCTTCTCAAAGAGATCTACAGTCCTTTCAGTTTCCACCCTAACTTTAATTTGAGGTGCCTGATTTGACTAAATAGCTGCATGAGGAGAACTCCAGCAGATGAAGTCAGATTGTCCTGAACAGACTGAAGACCCACAGGACAGTAGATCTCCAAGCACAGGGTTTGGCAGGTTTAAATCAGGCTGACCTCAGGATTGAATATAGAAATAACACACAGCTGCTGCTCACCTCTGTAGTGCTGGGAGTAGCTGGCTTCTCTTTTCTGGCACCAGTATTACGGCCACTGCCTGCTCCTGTAAATATGCACAGTCCCTATGAACAATCAACTGCAGGAAAACCTGAGCAAAAACCTAACACATGGGAATCATGTCCGAGGGCCAGAAATGCAAAGTCCCACTATGCATTTTTTCCACATAATTTCACCAATTAGATCCACCTCCTGGTTATTTAACAAATAGTGGGGAGGACTTATGCAGTCTGTGCCTGGACTTAATGCCTCTGGCTACCACACCTAACTGAAGTACATCAAGGAGCAGCTCATGAGAAACTAACCCCGAGAGGAGAAAGGGCAGAGGACACACAGAGGATGAAGGCTCACCAGTGGCCATGTTATTGTTGATGCGCAGTATCCTCGTCTTGAACGGAGCAGAGAGAGGAGCTGGCAACTCCTCAGCCTTCACCTCCTGCACCGTGGTCTGCATTCGAGCCGCCTTCTCAACCCGGATCTCGCCGGGGAGCCTGGCAGTCTTCTTGCACGGGACCTCCCACTCCAGAGGCCCCTCTTTCCTCCCCATGAGCTCCTCCTCCTCGTTGTCTCTGGACAGCTTCATCTTTCTCTCTAGCTGGAGCCTTGTCTCCACAAGGACGGCCCCAGGAGGTGTAGCGCTCGACTTCGTGGGGCTGGGGCCCTTAGTTCCGCACCAGTCGGCCTCGTGTAATTGGGCCTGTGCCAGGTACCTGGCCGCCTTCCCCTTTCGAATCTCATCCAGAGATTTGCTTCGGATCTCAACCTGCACCTCCTGCCGTGCTGGTGCTGAGAAATCCTCAGAGGGCTCAGTCTCGCATTCCCAAAGACATTCTTGCAACTAACCACAGCCACATTGCATCAGCCTTTATCGCCAAGACAAGACCCTTTGGGTCTAACAGACACTGTGTATTATTCCATTTAATGCATGTGCAGGTGAGACTACATCATCACCAACAAAAATGTAATGCACTATGCCGTTAATTTTAGACTGTATTACCCAGTGCCAGCACACACAAATGTATACCCAGCTGCATATTGACCAAATGCTAAGACTTTTCTAGAATGCACACATCCAATCAAGTGTCTAACTTGGGTGAGGGTAAAGCGCAGGGGCTTTACAAAAGACCTTCCTTTCTCCTGATACTCGCTGAAGCCTTTGTTGCACTGCCTTGTGTAGGACATCCATCCAGAGCCCTGGTACGGCCAGGCAGCAGTCTTACCTAAATGAGGTTAGCAAGTGTTTGCATGGCTCCTCAATTCACCACCATTTCATTCTTACTACGTCACAGAGGAACAGGGTTTCGGAGCCCCCAAACAACAAACACAGAAAGTTAAACACAAACACGCAAAACTGAAGAACAGAGGGCAAGCCCCTTCTTCACCCTCTGATGGAAACCGATGGTAAAATGACTTGCAGTTAGTTAGAGGTGATGACATACAACTCTTCGTGCTAATGCTGCTCATTTGCACTACTTTTTGTGAAGAATATTTCCATAGCAACATTTTACCTTTGTTATTTTTATAAAAGAAGTAAGATATTTAATTTATTGTAGGGCTGAACTATTAATCGCAATCGCTAATACATTTCAAAAGCTGCAATAACTGGTCAAGCGTGGTTACCACAGAGGAAATATATTAGAACTGGAGAGAGCGAGGAAGTACCACCCCTATTACTTTTAATAGGAGAAGCTAGGCTAGCTACCTAAGCCCAGGAAGTACGGAATTGAACGACGCCAGCTATAAGAATGGCGTTCCATGGGTGCTTAGCTCCGGGACCATTTCATGAAATTGTCAGTCTACTTACACAGCACAAATGGCCAAGAAAGTGTGTCGGCTATGCGGATTGGCGAATGTTTTCGAGGGGAAATGACGAGCAACGCTGTTTATCCAGAAGGTGCACGCACTTTTCACTCTTTTCGTACGAAACACGTGCACGAGCTGTCATCAAGCTCTTACTGTCAGTTCTTATTTTACAGGCCCTCTTGAAAACATTGAACAGTTGCGTCAGACAAAGACAAAATAATGAAGGATTACAGAATACATTTTATTTCGTTTTCGAACTATTTGGCAAGAATAAAATGCACACTTTTCTATTGGTGGCCACAAACTTTTCCGCACTGTGAAACGCGGAAGCAGGGGCCGATTGCACAAAAGTCGGATCCTGAGATCCTGGATCTACGCCAAAGCGAGGATTGCCATATCCCATGCAGCGCGTTGCTGGCTTAATTGATTGCACAAAGCCAACAGCCGCTGGAGGAGGATAGGCTAATAAGTGAAGCCAGGTGCCGCATCCTACTGTGTGCGCGCACACGCCTACTTGAAATTGACCCTGAGATCGATCACAGAATCGACAATTCAGAGAGCAGCAGTCTTCAAAATAGTTTGCAAAATATCTCCGTGCACTTATGTGGGCTGTAGAGCGTTCTCAAGAAAATCTCTGCAGACGCGTGACGAGACCAAATCTAAAGTATCCACCGAACTCGTTCGGGGGATAAAATTAGTATTCTCCAAGGTAGCGATAACGTGAACATATATATGCAGGTCAATAACGTCACATAACGCAACAGAGGGTATGCGCAAAATGAGCTGGCACGTCATTTTCCCCCCGACACCTCTTTGTCACATGTCCACATGATGGGCAGAAACCCCATTTTAAAAAAAAAACTCCACAAGACGTTTAAAATCTGTTTTCTGACCCTATTAAAACAACTTTGAATTATTGAAATATTTTCAGAGTGGCACAGAGATTTGTTCTTTTTTATGTACAACCTAAATCCAAAATAGCTGGGACAAAGTGTAAATTGTGAAAGAAATCAAAATGCAATGACTTTCAAATCACACCAGCCAGTATTTTATTCACAATAAAGCGGGATTTACATTTGAACGTACGGGCTTCTACGTGCAACTTACGTGCGAAATTTGGGAAAAATGACTGCGTGCTCGACGTGGCGAGTACGTGACACGTGCGTGTTTTTTGAAGTCACCCATAAGAAACCTACTTGAGTACTAGTCTTAAAGTAGCTCACATTAAATGTACTCAAGTACAAAAAGTATCTTGTGAGTAAAATATACCTAAGTATCCAAAGTGCAAGTACACCTAGAGAGCATTTTTCATAGTTCGCATATAAAGAAACAAAACAACCACACATTGTTCTCTTCTTGTTCTCTTTAATCAACTTGCAGGTGAATGAAAGATGCAGTATTCAAAAAACAAATAGGCAGCTTGTGCTTTATACTTCATCTTCTTTGAGTTTACCCGCAGTTTACAAAACCACTAGAATTGACAATAATTAACAGTAGAATGACATATTAACAATACCATTTCGAACTGTTGCTTCAGAAAACTGATTTTTCATAACTACTAATTGGAATACCATTGGCTCACTGTAGCTGAGGTGGTTGCTAGAGAGGGCAACGATTTTTTTTTCTGTTGCAGGAGAGAATTTTTTTTTTTTGAACTGCTGGATAGATACTGTGGGCAAGAGTATTGAGCAGTTTGCACATCAGGCTTAGCTGAGGAGTTTAATTCAGGCAACTCCTGAAAAACAGGGATCGGAGTGAACTCGTCCATAACATTCCAAACGTGTTTGAGCTGCTTGCTTGTCAATATTCAATAATTGATGCTGGTGTCCCATCTTGTGACAGAATATTGTAACTGCGTGCATAAATTTGCAGCTCCATGTCTGCTGGCGGGCACATCTGCTCAAAGCGCTGTTATGATACCGTGCCGAGCACCGTTGTTCCTCTCGAGCACGCCAAATCCAGATAATCCTGAAAGATTTATTACATTAACATTTCAATTTGTGACGAGTAACAAACTGGCCACTGTCAAAGTAACGAAGTAAAAGAATACTTTTTTCTCTTTTAAATATAGTAGAGTAAAATTAAAAGTCCTGGTTAAAAAAAAAAAAAAACTCTGGTAAAGTACAAATCCTCAAAAAAAAAAAACTACTTATGTACTGTAACGAAGCACATGTACTTCGTCATTATACACCCCTGGTGTTGAATCGACTCCCCCAACGGGAATTCTCCTTTCGCTCCGCAATGTAAAGCCCCTCTCCTTTGATTGGCTGTGGGACGAAAGCCGGTCTCCTCTGATCGGCTGTGGAATTAGTCGATCTCAGATCAGCACCCGCCTTTGTTTCTATAGACTGAATGCGCAGATAGTTTCGCACCAAATGTCACAGTGCTGAGGGGCGCGATTTGCGACTTGTAGGAAACAGAATCTGTGGCTTGTAGGAAACAGAATCTGTGACTCGTGGGGAAGATTCGAGCAGTTGTAGTTATCGATTTGTATTTGTGTTTTAAAAGAACACAAATATTTTCTTGATAAATTATTTCACATTCATTGAACTTCCATTGCACAAATTCACATTCAGATTTACACATATTCAAATTTTGTCCACAACTTCACATTGCTTAATACAGGTGCACAAATATGTTTTGCACATATACTGCAACAATAGGAGTAAAAATGTGAGCATGTCAGTTTTTTAATCTGTGACTTGTAAAATAGGATTTGTGCACCTGTAATTAAGAATTTGTGAATGTGTAAGTGTTGTGTTGTATCTGTGCAGAGAAAAAAAATCTACAAGTACACAACTCATAGAGTATGTGACCTCAAATTTACTGATACACATACAAATCGCTGTACACAACTACAAATCCCACTGTTACAGGCGCTCAAACCTTTTTCACCAATAATACCTTCATAGGTTGGTGCTGGAGCAAAAGCACATATTCAAAGGGAAATTTGGCTCGGGGGTTAACTGCAAGTCCAAGCGGGAATTGGGATGCGTGCGATAATATCAGCCTTCAGATCAATGCTGCATTCCCCGGTGTCGCCCCGGACGGCGAGAAGAGGTGGTATGGACTGCAACCGCAGATGCTTTGTGAATGACGCTTAGTAAAAATAATTAGGAGTCCTATATTTACGACTGACACGCCCATTTTTTTTAGGAGTTCCTCCTAAATCCGGCAGTTAGGACCTACTTTTAGCGCTAAGATTCTTTGTGAATACGGGCCCAGAAATTGGCCCCCTAGCTGTTGATCAGCACCCACTGCAGCAGGAGGAGGTCGTCTACACTCATGGCCAGCTCCATCTTGCCATTCAGCATATCGATGGGGAACTCAGTTAGCAGTTCATCAAGGTTGAGGGGTGCAGAGCTGAAGGTGTGAGGGATCGCTGTGCACTGGCGGTGAGACTTTAGCATCGTGCTGCTGCTGCAGCAGGAGGAGGTCGTCTACACTCATGGCCAGCTCCATCTTGCCATGCAGCATATCGATGGGGAACTCAGTTAGCAGTTCATCAAGGTTGAGGGGTGCAGAGCTGAAGGTGTGAGGGATCGCTGTGCACTGGCGGTGAGACTTCAGCATCGTGCTGCTGCTGGAAGTACAGAGAGGCTCGTTACAACAGCCTCACCCACACAAGCATGTCTGCCTCAGGACCAAACTACTTTACATAATGACTGCAACTGCCCATTCAGCCCAATCACGCTCCCCATTTTCCATCCAGTCGTTTCATTGCTATGCCACTTTTACCTATGCACTACAATAAGGTCCAGAGGCATTTAGACCGGGAAATTTCAATGAAGGTGTTCAAAGCAGTTCAATACAAGACTCAAGAACATCAACCTGAAGTGGACAGTCAGCAGTGTAAATGAAGAGCATTTGCATCCACAAATATATACCCTGTTAAATCGTAACAGTGTCAAAACTTATGGAACTCAGTGCAAATAGCATATATCTCTATTTCGTATGGTTGTGAAAACCCCAAAGCTTTCATTTTCAAAACGTTAAGTGGTGAGCTATGTGGGCGACAACTCTATATAAACCAAAACAGGCAGATACAGGAGTGAGACATATTCAGATAAGTGCCTGCTAACACAGGTCAAGACCACTTTCAGCAGTGCCATACAGCATCCATCGTTTTGATTTTCACTCCAACCCACGCAAATCTCATTATACAGCATTCCAGAGCCTCTTAAGCTGGTATTTAGCAGAACAAAAGGTGATGATTTGAAGCATAAATAAACCATGTCAGGGCAGCGAGTCCCTAGGAACAGGAGAGATCAGCCCTAAGCCCTAATTTTAAGGGTACTGGGGAGTCTGGGCTGCTTTGTGGGAGACTTTACCTTTGCAAAGCAGCAGGAGGGTCTTTGGCAAGAATGTGCAGTGGCTCGGTGCTGGTGGAGCTCTGCTCTGTTGTACTGGTGCTTCTGTTAATGTTCTGTAGCATCATCTCCTGGAAGGTCTTCGCCCTCTCCAACCCAACCAGAGACTCCGTCTTCCCATTCACAGCACCATTCTGCAGCAGACGGACCAAAAGTCACATTTATTCAGCCCTGATCCTGGACATCTACCATACTTCAACTCCACAAGAAAACATCTCAGTCAAGCTAGAGCATGGCTGCGTATGCCTTCTCAAAGAGATCTACAGTCCTTTCAGTTTCCACCCTAACTTTAATTTGAGGTGCCTGATTTGACTAAATAGCTGCATGAGGAGAACTCCAGCAGATGAAGTCAGATTGTCCTGAACAGACTGAAGACCCACAGGACAGTAGATCTCCAAGCACAGGGTTTGGCAGGTTTAAATCAGGCTGACCTCAGGATTGAATATAGAAATAACACACAGCTGCTGCTCACCTCTGTAGTGCTGGGAGTAGCTGGCTTCTCTTTTCTGGCACCAGTATTACGGCCACTGCCTGCTCCTGTAAATATGCACAGTCCCTATGAACAATCAACTGCAGGAAAACCTGAGCAAAAACCTAACACATGGGAATCATGTCCGAGGGCCAGAAATGCAAAGTCCCACTATGCATTTTTTCCACATAATTTCACCAATTAGATCCACCTCCTGGTTATTTAACAAATAGTGGGGAGGACTTATGCAGTCTGTGCCTGGACTTAATGCCTCTGGCTACCACACCTAACTGAAGTACATCAAGGAGCAGCTCATGAGAAACTAACCCCGAGAGGGGAAAGGGCAGAGGACACACAGAGGATGAAGGCTCACCAGTGGCCATGTTCTTGTTGATGCGCAGTATCCTCCTCTTGAACGGAGCAGAGAGAGGAGCTGGCAACTCCTCAGCCTTCACCTCCTGCACCGTGGTCTGCATTCGAGCCGCCTTCTCAACCCGGATCTCGCCGGGGTGCCTGGCAGTCTTCTTGCACGGGACCTCCCACTCCAGAGGCCCCTCTTTCCTCCCCATGAGCTCCTCCTCCTCGTTGTCTCTGGACAGCTTCATCTTTCTCTCTAGCTGGAGCCTTGTCTCCACAAGGACGGCCCCAGGAGGTGTAGCGCTCGACTTCGTGGGGCTGGGGCCCTTAGTTCCGCACCAGTCGGCCTCGTGTAATTGGGCCTGTGCCAGGGACCTGGCCGCCTTCCCCTTTCGAATCTCATCCAGAGATTTGCTTCGGATCTCAACCTGCACCTCCTGCCGTGCTGGTGCTGAGAAATCCTCAGAGGGCTCAGTCTCGCATTCCCAAAGACATTCTTGCAACTAACCACAGCCATATTGCATCAGCCTTTATCGCCAAGACAAGACCCTTTGGGTCTAACAGACACTGTGTATTATTCCATTTAATGCATGTGCAGGTGAGACTACATCATCACCAACAAAAATGTAATGCACTATGCCGTTAATTTTAGACTGTATTACCCAGTGCCAGCACACACAAATGTATACCCAGCTGCATATTGACCAAATGCTAAGACTTTTCTAGAATGCACACATCCAATCAAGTGTCTAACTTGGGTGAGGGTAAAGCGCAGGGGCTTTACAAAAGACCTTCCTTTCTCCTGATACTCGCTGAAGCCTTTGTTGCACTGCCTTGTGTAGGACATCCATCCAGAGCCCTGGTACGGCCAGGCAGCAGTCTTACCTAAATGAGGTTAGCAAGTGTTTGCATGGCTCCTCAATTCACCACCATTTCATTCTTACTACGTCACAGAGGAACAGGGTTTCGGAGTCCCCAAACAACAAACACAGAAAGTTAAACACAAACACGCAAAACTGAAGAACAGAGGGCAAGCCCCTTCTTCACCCTCTGATGGAAACCGATGGTAAAATGACTTGCAGTTAGTTAGAGGTGATGACATACAACTCTTCGTGCTAATGCTGCTCATTTGCACTACTTTTTGTGAAGAATATTTCCATAGCAACATTTTACCTTTGTTATTTTTATAAAAGAAGTAAGATATTTAATTTATTGTAGGGCTGAACTATTAATCGCAATCGCTAATACATTTCAAAAGCTGCAATAACTGGTCAAGCGTGGTTACCACAGAGGAAATATATTAGAACTGGAGAGAGCGAGGAAGTACCACCCCTATTACTTTTAATAGGAGAAGCTAGGCTAGCTACCTAAGCCCAGGAAGTACGGAATTGAACGACGCCAGCTATAAGAATGGCGTTCCATGGGTGCTTAGCTCCGGGACCATTTCATGAATTTGTCAGTCTACTTACACAGCACAAATGGCCAAGAAAGTGTGTCGGCTATGCGGATTGGCGAATGTTTTCGAGGGGAAATGACGAGCAACGCTGTTTATCCAGAAGGTGCACGCACTTTTCACTCTTTTCGTACGAAACACGTGCACGAGCTGTCATCAAGCTCTTACTGTCAGTTCTTATTTTACAGGCCCTCTTGAAAACATTGAACAGTTGCGTCAGACAAAGACAAAATAATGAAGGATTACAGAATACATTTTATTTCGTTTTCGAACTATTTGGCAAGAATAAAATGCACACTTTTCTATTGGTGGCCACAAACTTTTCCGCACTGTGAAACGCGGAAGCAGGGGCCGATTGCACAAAAGTCGGATCCTGAGATCCTGGATCTACGCCAAAGCGAGGATTGCCATATCCCATGCAGCGCGTTGCTGGCTTAATTGATTGCACAAAGCCAACAGCCGCTGGAGGAGGATAGGCTAATAAGTGAAGCCAGGTGCCGCATCCTACTGTGTGCGCGCACACGCCTACTTGAAATTGACCCTGAGATCGATCACAGAATCGACAATTCAGAGAGCAGCAGTCTTCAAAATAGTTTGCAAAATATCTCCGTGCACTTATGTGGGCTGTAGAGCGTTCTCAAGAAAATCTCTGCAGACGCGTGACGAGACCAAATCTAAAGTATCCACCGAACTCGTTCGGGGGATAAAATTAGTATTCTCCAAGGTAGCGATAACGTGAACATATATATGCAGGTCAATAACGTCACATAACGCAACAGAGGGTATGCGCAAAATGAGCTGGCACGTCATTTTCCCCCCGACACCTCTTTGTCACATGTCCACATGATGGGCAGAAACCCCATTTTAAAAAAAAAACTCCACAAGACGTTTAAAATCTGTTTTCTGACCCTATTAAAACAACTTTGAATTATTGAAATATTTTCAGAGTGGCACAGAGATTTGTTCTTTTTTATGTACAACCTAAATCCAAAATAGCTGGGACAAAGTGTAAATTGTGAAAGAAATCAAAATGCAATGACTTTCAAATCACACCAGCCAGTATTTTATTCACAATAAAGCGGGATTTACATTTGAACGTACGGGCGTCTACGTGCAACTTACGTGCGAAATTTGGGAAAAATGACTGCGTGCTCGACGTGGCGAGTACGTGACACGTGCGTGTTTTTTGAAGTCACCCATAAGAAACCTACTTGAGTACTAGTCTTAAAGTAGCTCACATTAAATGTACTCAAGTACAAAAAGTATCTTGTGAGTAAAATATACCTAAGTATCCAAAGTGCAAGTACACCTAGAAAGCATTTTTCATAGTACGCATATAAAGAAACAAAACAACCACACATTGTTCTCTTCTTGTTCTCTTTAATCAACTTGCAGGTGAATGAAAGATGCAGTATTCAAAAAACAAATAGGCAGCTTGTGCTTTATACTTCATCTTCTTTGAGTTTACCCGCAGTTTACAAAACCACTAGAATTGACAATAATTAACAGTAGAATGACATATTAACAATACCATGTCGAACTGTTGCTTCAGAAAACTGATTTTTCATAACTACTAATTGGAATACCATTGGCTCACTGTAGCTGAGGTGGTTGCTAGAGAGAGCAACGATTTTTTTTTCTGTTGCAGGAGAGAATTTTTTTTTTTTGAACTGCTGGATAGATACTGTGGGCAAGAGTATTGAGCAGTTTGCACATCAGGCTTAGCTGAGGAGTTTAATTCAGGCAACTCCTGAAAAACAGGGATCGGAGTGAACTCGTCCATAACATTCCAAACGTGTTTGAGCTGCTTGCTTGTCAATATTCAATAATTGATGCTGGTGTCCCATCTTGTGACAGAATATTGTAACAGCGTGCATAAATTTGCAGCTCCATGTCTGCTGGCGGGCACATCTGCTCAAAGCGCTGTTATGATACCGTGCCGAGCACCGTTGTTCCTCTCGAGCACGCCAAATCCAGATAATCCTGAAAGATTTATTACATTAACATTTCAATTTGTGACGAGTAACAAACTGGCCACTGTCAAAGTAACGAAGTAAAAGAATACTTTTTTCTCTTTTAAATATAGTAGAGTAAAATTAAAAGTCCTGGTTAAAAAAAAAAAAAACTCTGGTAAAGTACAAATCCTCAAAAAAAAAAAACTACTTATGTACTGTAACGAAGCACATGTACTTCGTCATTATACACCCCTGGTGTTGAATCGACTCCCCCAACGGGAATTCTCCTTTCGCTCCGCAATGTAAAGCCCCTCTCCTTTGATTGGCTGTGGGACGAAAGCCGGTCTCCTCTGATCGGCTGTGGAATTAGTCGATCTCAGATCAGCACCCGCCTTTGTTTCTATAGACTGAATGCGCAGATAGTTTCGCACCAAATGTCACAGTGCTGAGGGGCGCGATTTGCGACTTGTAGGAAACAGAATCTGTGACTCGTGGGGAAGATTCGAGCAGTTGTAGTTATCGATTTGTATTTGTGTTTTAAAAGAACACAAATATTTTCTTGATAAATTATTTCACATACATTGAACTTCCATTGCACAAATTCACATTCAGATTTACACATATTCAAATTTTGTCCACAACTTCACATTGCTTAATACAGGTGCACAAATATGTTTTGCACATATACTGCAACAATAGGAGTAAAAATGTGAGCATGTCAGTTTTTTAATCTGTGACTTGTAAAATAGGATTTGTGCACCTGTAATTAAGAATTTGTGAATGTGTAAGTGTTGTGTTGTATCTGTGCAGAGAAAAAAAATCTACAAGTACACAACTCATAGAGTATGTGACCTCAAATTTACTGATACACATACAAATCGCTGTACACAACTACAAATCCCACTGTTACAGGCGCTCAAACCTTTTTCACCAATAATACCTTCATAGGTTGGTGCTGGAGCAAAAGCACATATTCAAAGGGAAATTTGGCTCGGGGGTTAACTGCAAGTCCAAGCGGGAATTGGGATGCGTGCGATAATATCAGCCTTCAGATGAATGCTGCATTCCCCGGTGTCGCCCCGGACGGCGAGAAGAGGTGGTATGGACTGCAACCGCAGATGCTTTGTGAATGACGCTTAGTAAAAATAATTAGGAGTCCTATATTTACGACTGACACGCCCATTTTTTTTAGGAGTTTCTCCTAAATCCGGCAGTAAGGACCTACTTTTAGCGCTAAGATTCTTTGTGAATACGGGCCCAGAAATTGGCCCCCTAGCTGTTGATCAGCACCCACTGCAGCAGGAGGAGGTCGTCTACACTCATGGCCAGCTCCATCTTGCCATGCAGCATATCGATGGGGAACTCAGTTAGCAGTTCATCAAGGTTGAGGGGTGCAGAGCTGAAGGTGTGAGGGATCGCTGTGCACTGGCGGTGAGACTTCAGCATCGTGCTGCTGCTGGAAGTACAGAGAGGCTCGTTACAACAGCCTCACCCACACAAGCATGTCTGCCTCAGGACCAAACTACTTTACATAATGACTGCAACTGCCCATTCAGCCCAATCACGCTCCCCATTTTCCATCCAGTCGTTTCATTGCTATGCCACTTTTACCTATGCACTACAATAAGGTCCAGAGGCATTTAGACCGGGAAATTTCAATGAAGGTGTTCAAAGCAGTTCAATACAAGACTCAAGAACATCAACCTGAAGTGGACAGTCAGCAGTGTAAATGAAGAGCATTTGCATCCACAAATATATACCCTGTTAAATCGTAACAGTGTCAAAACTTATGGAACTCAGTGCAAATAGCATATATCTCTATTTCGTATGGTTGTGAAAACCCCAAAGCTTTCATTTTCAAAACGTTAAGCGGTGAGCTATGTGGGCGACAACTCTATATAAACCAAAACAGGCAGACACAGGAGTGAGACATATTCAGATAAGTGCCTGCTAACACAGGTCAAGACCACTTTCAGCAGTGCCATACAGCATCCATCGTTTTGATTTTCACTCCAACCCACGCAAATCTCATTATACAGCATTCCAGAGCCACTTAAGCTGGTATTTAGCAGAACAAAAGGTGATGATTTGAAGCATAAATAAACCATGTCAGGGCAGCGAGTCCCTAGGAACAGGAGAGATCAGCCCTAAGCCCTAATTTTAAGGGTACTGGGGAGTCTGGGCTGCTTTGTGGGAGACTTTACCTTTGCAAAGCAGCAGGAGGGTCTTTGGCAAGAATGTGCAGTGGCTCGGTGCTGGTGGAGCTCTGCTCTGTTGTACTGGTGCTTCTGTTAATGTTCTGTAGCATCATCTCCTGGAAGGTCTTCGCCCTCTCCAACCCAACCAGAGACTCCGTCTTCCCATTCACAGCACCATTCTGCAGCAGACGGACCAAAAGTCACATTTATTCAGCCCTGATCCTGGACATCTACCATACTTCAACTCCACAAGAAAACATCTCAGTCAAGCTAGAGCATGGCTGCGTATGCCTTCTCAAAGAGATTTACAGTCCTTTCAGTTTCCACCCTAACTTTAATTTGAGGTGCCTGATTTGACTAAATAGCTGCATGAGGAGAACTCCAGCAGATGAAGTCAGATTGTCCTGAACAGGCTGAAGACCCACAGGACAGTAGATCTCCAAGCACAGGGTTTGGCAGGTTTAAATCAGGCTGACCTCAGGATTGAATATAGAAATAACACACAGCTGCTGCTCACCTCTGTAGTGCTGGGAGTAGCTGGCTTCTCTTTTCTGGCACCAGTATTACGGCCACTGCCTGCTCCTGTAAATATGCACAGTCCCTATGAACAATCAACTGCAGGAAAACCTGAGCAAAAACCTAACACATGGGAATCATGTCCGAGGGCCAGAAATGCAAAGTCCCACTATGCATTTTTTCCACATAATTTCACCAATTAGATCCACCTCCTGGTTATTTAACAAATAGTGGGGAGGACTTATGCAGTCTGTGCCTGGACTTAATGCCTCTGGCTACCACACCTAACTGAAGTACATCAAGGAGCAGCTCATGAGAAACTAACCCCGAGAGGGGAAAGGGCAGAGGACACACAGAGGATGAAGGCTCACCAGTGGCCATGTTCTTGTTGATGCGCAGTATCCTCCTCTTGAACGGAGCAGAGAGAGGAGCTGGCAACTCCTCAGCCTTCACCTCCTGCACCGTGGTCTGCATTCGAGCCGCCTTCTCAACCCGGATCTCGCCGGGGTGCCTGGCAGTCTTCTTGCACGGGACCTCCCACTCCAGAGGCCCCTCTTTCCTCCCCATGAGCTCCTCCTCCTCGTTGTCTCTGGACAGCTTCATCTTTCTCTCTAGCTGGAGCCTTGTCTCCACAAGGACGGCCCCAGGAGGTGTAGCGCTCGACTTCGTGGGGCTGGGGCCCTTAGTTCCGCACCAGTCGGCCTCGTGTAATTGGGCCTGTGCCAGGGACCTGGCCGCCTTCCCCTTTCGAATCTCATCCAGAGATTTGCTTCGGATCTCAACCTGCACCTCCTGCCGTGCTGGTGCTGAGAAATCCTCAGAGGGCTCAGTCTCGCATTCCCAAAGACATTCTTGCAACTAACCACAGCCATATTGCATCAGCCTTTATCGCCAAGACAAGACCCTTTGGGTCTAACAGACACTGTGTATTATTCCATTTAATGCATGTGCAGGTGAGACTACATCATCACCAACAAAAATGTAATGCACTATGCCGTTAATTTTAGACTGTATTACCCAGTGCCAGCACACACAAATGTATACCCAGCTGCATATTGACCAAATGCTAAGACTTTTCTAGAATGCACACATCCAATCAAGTGTCTAACTTGGGTGAGGGTAAAGCGCAGGGGCTTTACAAAAGACCTTCCTTTCTCCTGATACTCGCTGAAGCCTTTGTTGCACTGCCTTGTGTAGGACATCCATCCAGAGCCCTGGTACGGCCAGGCAGCAGTCTTACCTAAATGAGGTTAGCAAGTGTTTGCATGGCTCCTCAATTCACCACCATTTCATTCTTACTACGTCACAGAGGAACAGGGTTTCGGAGTCCCCAAACAACAAACACAGAAAGTTAAACACAAACACGCAAAACTGAAGAACAGAGGGCAAGCCCCTTCTTCACCCTCTGATGGAAACCGATGGTAAAATGACTTGCCGTTAGTTAGAGGTGATGACATACAACTCTACGTGCTAATGCTGCTCATTTGCACTACTTTTTGTGAAGAATATTTCCATAGCAGCATTTTACCTTTGTTATTTTTATAAAAGAAGTAAGATATTTAATTTATTGTAGGGCTGAACTATTAATCGCAATCGCTAATACATTTCAAAAGCTGCAATAACTGGTCAAGCGTGGTTACCACAGAGGAAATATATTAGAACTGGAGAGAGCGAGGAAGTACCACCCCTATTACTTTTAATAGGAGAAGCTAGGCTAGCTACCTAAGCCCAGGAAGTACGGAATTGAACGACGCCAGCTATAAGAATGGCGTTCCATGGGTGCTTAGCTCCGGGACCATTTCATGAAATTGTCAGTCTACTTACACAGCACAAATGGCCAAGAAAGTGTGTCGGCTATGCGGATTGGCGAATGTTTTCGAGGGGAAATGACGAGCAACGCTGTTTATCCAGAAGGTGCACGCACTTTTCACTCTTTTCGTACGAAACACGTGCACGAGCTGTCATCAAGCTCTTACTGTCAGTTCTTATTTTACAGGCCCTCTTGAAAACATTGAACAGTTGCGTCAGACAAAGACAAAATAATGAAGGATTACAGAATACATTTTATTTCGTTTTCGAACTATTTGGCAAGAATAAAATGCACACTTTTCTATTGGTGGCCACAAACTTTTCCGCACTGTGAAACGCGGAAGCAGGGGCCGATTGCACAAAAGTCGGATCCTGAGATCCTGGATCTACGCCAAAGCGAGGATTGCCATATCCCATGCAGCGCGTTGCTGGCTTAATTGATTGCACAAAGCCAACAGCCGCTGGAGGAGGATAGGCTAATAAGTGAAGCCAGGTGCCGCATCCTACTGTGTGCGCGCACACGCCTACTTGAAATTGACCCTGAGATCGATCACAGAATCGACAATTCAGAGAGCAGCAGTCTTCAAAATAGTTTGCAAAATATCTCCGTGCACTTATGTGGGCTGTAGAGCGTTCTCAAGAAAATCTCTGCAGACGCGTGACGAGACCAAATCTAAAGTATCCACCGAACTCGTTCGGGGGATAAAATTAGTATTCTCCAAGGTAGCGATAACGTGAACATATATATGCAGGTCAATAACGTCACATAACGCAACAGAGGGTATGCGCAAAATGAGCTGGCACGTCATTTTCCCCCCGACACCTCTTTGTCACATGTCCACATGATGGGCAGAAACCCCATTTTAAAAAAAAAACTCCACAAGACGTTTAAAATCTGTTTTCTGACCCTATTAAAACAACTTTGAATTATTGAAATATTTTCAGAGTGGCACAGAGATTTGTTCTTTTTTATGTACAACCTAAATCCAAAATAGCTGGGACAAAGTGTAAATTGAGAAAGAAATCAAAATGCAATGACTTTCAAATCACACCAGCCAGTATTTTATTCACAATAAAGCGGGATTTACATATGAACGTACGGGCGTCTACGTGCAACTTACGTGCGAAATTTGGGAAAAATGACTGCGTGCTCGACGTGGCGAGTACGTGACACGTGCGTGTTTTTTGAAGTCACCCATAAGAAACCTACTTGAGTACTAGTCTTAAAGTAGCTCACATTAAATGTACTCAAGTACAAAAAGTATCTTGTGAGTAAAATATACCTAAGTATCCAAAGTGCAAGTACACCTAGAAAGCATTTTTCATAGTACGCATATAAAGAAACAAAACAACCACACATTGTTCTCTTCTTGTTCTCTTTAATCAACTTGCAGGTGAATGAAAGATGCAGTATTCAAAAAACAAATAGGCAGCTTGTGCTTTATACTTCATCTTCTTTGAGTTTACCCGCAGTTTACAAAACCACTAGAATTGACAATAATTAACAGTAGAATGACATATTAACAATACCATGTCGAACTGTTGCTTCAGAAAACTGATTTTTCATAACTACTAATTGGAATACCATTGGCTCACTGTAGCTGAGGTGGTTGCTAGAGAGGGCAACGATTTTTTTTTCTGTTGCAGGAGAGAATTTTTTTTTTTTTGAACTGCTGGATAGATACTGTGGGCAAGAGTATTGAGCAGTTTGCACATCAGGCTTAGCTGAGGAGTTTAATTCAGGCAACTCCTGAAAAACAGGGATCGGAGTGAACTCGTCCATAACATTCCAAACGTGTTTGAGCTGCTTGCTTGTCTATATTCAATAATTGATGCTGGTGTCCCATCTTGTGACAGAATATTGTAACTGCGTGCATAAATTTGCAGCTCCATGTCTGCTGGCGGGCACATCTGCTCAAAGCGCTGTTATGATACCGTGCCGAGCACCGTTGTTCCTCTCGAGCACGCCAAATCCAGATAATCCTGAAAGATTTATTACATTAACATTTCAATTTGTGACGAGTAACAAACTGGCCACTGTCAAAGTAACGAAGTAAAAGAATACTTTTTTCTCTTTTAAATATAGTAGAGTAAAATTAAAAGTCCTGGTTAAAAAAAAAAAAAAACTCTGGTAAAGAACAAATCCTCAAAAAAAAAAAACTACTTATGTACTGTAACGAAGCACATGTACTTCGTCATTATACACCCCTGGTGTTGAATCGACTCCCCCAACGGGAATTCTCCTTTCGCTCCGCAATGTAAAGCCCCTCTCCTTTGATTGGCTGTGGGACGAAAGCCGGTCTCCTCTGATCGGCTGTGGAATTAGTCGATCTCAGATCAGCACCCGCCTTTGTTTCTATAGACTGAATGCGCAGATAGTTTCGCACCAAATGTCACAGTGCTGAGGGGAGCGATTTGCGACTTGTAGGAAACAGAATCTGTGGCTTGTAGGAAACAGAATCTGTGACTCGTGGGGAAGATTCGAGCAGTTGTAGTTATCGATTTGTATTTGTGTTTTAAAAGAACACAAATATTTTCTTGATAAATTATTTCACATACATTGAACTTCCATTGCACAAATTCACATTCAGATTTACACATATTCAAATTTTGTCCACAACTTCACATTGCTTAATACAGGTGCACAAATATGTTTTGCACATATACTGCAACAATAGGAGTAAAAATGTGAGCATGTCAGTTTTTTAATCTGTGACTTGTAAAATAGGATTTGTGCACCTGTAATTAAGAATTTGTGAATGTGTAAGTGTTGTGTTGTATCTGTGCAGAGAAAAAAAATCTACAAGTACACAACTCATAGAGTATGTGACCTCAAATTTACTGATACACATACAAATCGCTGTACACAACTACAAATCCCACTGTTACAGGCGCTCAAACCTTTTTCACCAATAATACCTTCATAGGTTGGTGCTGGAGCAAAAGCACATATTCAAAGGGAAATTTGGCTCGGGGGTTAACTGCAAGTCCAAGCGGGAATTGGGATGCGTGCGATAATATCAGCCTTCAGATCAATGCTGCATTCCCCGGTGTCGCCCCGGACGGCGAGAAGAGGTGGTATGGACTGCAACCGCAGATGCTTTGTGAATGATGCTTAGTAAAAATAATTAGGAGTCCTATATTTACGACTGACACGCCCATTTTTTTTAGGAGTTTCTCCTAAATCCGGCAGTTAGGACCTACTTTTAGCGCTAAGATTCTTTGTGAATACGGGCCCAGAAATTGGCCCCCTAGCTGTTGATCAGCACCCACTGCAGCAGGAGGAGGTCGTCTACACTCATGGCCAGCTCCATCTTGCCATCCAGCATATCGATGGGGAACTCAGTTAGCAGTTCATCAAGGTTGAGGGGTGCAGAGCTGAAGGTGTGAGGGATCGCTGTGCACTGGCGGTGAGACTTTAGCATCGTGCTGCTGCTGCAGCAGGAGGAGGTCGTCTACACTCATGGCCAGCTCCATCTTGCCATGCAGCATATCGATGGGGAACTCAGTTAGCAGTTCATCAAGGTTGAGGGGTGCAGAGCTGAAGGTGTGAGGGATCGCTGTGCACTGGCGGTGAGACTTCAGCATCGTGCTGCTGCTGGAAGTACAGAGAGGCTCGTTACAACAGCCTCACCCACACAAGCATGTCTGCCTCAGGACCAAACTACTTTACATAATGACTGCAACTGCCCATTCAGCCCAATCACGCTCCCCATTTTCCATCCAGTCGTTTCATTGCTATGCCACTTTTACCTATGCACTACAATAAGGTCCAGAGGCATTTAGACCGGGAAATTTCAATGAAGGTGTTCAAAGCAGTTCAATACAAGACTCAAGAACATCAACCTGAAGTGGACAGTCAGCAGTGTAAATGAAGAGCATTTGCATCCACAAATATATACCCTGTTAAATCGTAACAGTGTCAAAACTTATGGAACTCAGTGCAAATAGCATATATCTCTATTTCGTATGGTTGTGAAAACCCCAAAGCTTTCATTTTCAAAACGTTAAGTGGTGAGCTATGTGGGCGACAACTCTATATAAACCAAAACAGGCAGACACAGGAGTGAGACATATTCAGATAAGTGCCTGCTAACACAGGTCAAGACCACTTTCAGCAGTGCCATACAGCATCCATCGTTTTGATTTTCACTCCAACCCACGCAAATCTCATTATACAGCATTCCAGAGCCTCTTAAGCTGGTATTTAGCAGAACAAAAGGTGATGATTTGAAGCATAAATAAACCATGTCAGGGCAGCGAGTCCCTAGGAACAGGAGAGATCAGCCCTAAGCCCTAATTTTAAGGGTACTGGGGAGTCTGGGCTGCTTTGTGGGAGACTTTACCTTTGCAAAGCAGCAGGAGGGTCTTTGGCAAGAATGTGCAGTGGCTCGGTGCTGGTGGAGCTCTGCTCTGTTGTACTGGTGCTTCTGTTAATGTTCTGTAGCATCATCTCCTGGAAGGTCTTCGCCCTCTCCAACCCAACCAGAGACTCCGTCTTCCCATTCACAGCACCATTCTGCAGCAGACGGACCAAAAGTCACATTTATTCAGCCCTGATCCTGGACATCTACCATACTTCAACTCCACAAGAAAACATCTCAGTCAAGCTAGAGCATGGCTGCGTATGCCTTCTCAAAGAGATCTACAGTCCTTTCAGTTTCCACCCTAACTTTAATTTGAGGTGCCTGATTTGACTAAATAGCTGCATGAGGAGAACTCCAGCAGATGAAGTCAGATTGTCCTGAACAGGCTGAAGACCCACAGGACAGTAGATCTCCAAGCACAGGGTTTGGCAGGTTTAAATCAGGCTGACCTCAGGATTGAATATAGAAATAACACACAGCTGCTGCTCACCTCTGTAGTGCTGGGAGTAGCTGGCTTCTCTTTTCTGGCACCAGTATTACGGCCACTGCCTGCTCCTGTAAATATGCACAGTCCCTATGAACAATCAACTGCAGGAAAACCTGAGCAAAAACCTAACACATGGGAATCATGTCCGAGGGCCAGAAATGCAAAGTCCCACTATGCATTTTTTCCACATAATTTCACCAATTAGATCCACCTCCTGGTTATTTAACAAATAGTGGGGAGGACTTATGCAGTCTGTGCCTGGACTTAATGCCTCTGGCTACCACACCTAACTGAAGTACATCAAGGAGCAGCTCATGAGAAACTAACCCCGAGAGGGGAAAGGACAGAGGACACACAGAGGATGAAGGCTCACCAGTGGCCATGTTCTTGTTGATGCGCAGTATCCTCCTCTTGAACGGAGCAGAGAGAGGAGCTGGCAACTCCTCAGCCTTCACCTCCTGCACCGTGGTCTGCATTCGAGCCGCCTTCTCAACCCGGATCTCGCCGGGGTGCCTGGCAGTCTTCTTGCACGGGACCTCCCACTCCAGAGGCCCCTCTTTCCTCCCCATGAGCTCCTCCTCCTCGTTGTCTCTGGACAGCTTCATCTTTCTCTCTAGCTGGAGCCTTGTCTCCACAAGGACGGCCCCAGGAGGTGTAGCGCTCGACTTCGTGGGGCTGGGGCCCTTAGTTCCGCACCAGTCGGCCTCGTGTAATTGGGCCTGTGCCAGGGACCTGGCCGCCTTCCCCTTTCGAATCTCATCCAGAGATTTGCTTCGGATCTCAACCTGCACCTCCTGCCGTGCTGGTGCTGAGAAATCCTCAGAGGGCTCAGTCTCGCATTCCCAAAGACATTCTTGCAACTAACCACAGCCATATTGCATCAGCCTTTATCGCCAAGACAAGACCCTTTGGGTCTAACAGACACTGTGTATTATTCCATTTAATGCATGTGCAGGTGAGACTACATCATCACCAACAAAAATGTAATGCACTATGCCGTTAATTTTAGACTGTATTACCCAGTGCCAGCACACACAAATGTATACCCAGCTGCATATTGACCAAATGCTAAGACTTTTCTAGAATGCACACATCCAATCAAGTGTCTAACTTGGGTGAGGGTAAAGCGCAGGGGCTTTACAAAAGACCTTCCTTTCTCCTGATACTCGCTGAAGCCTTTGTTGCACTGCCTTGTGTAGGACATCCATCCAGAGCCCTGGTACGGCCAGGCAGCAGTCTTACCTAAATGAGGTTAGCAAGTGTTTGCATGGCTCCTCAATTCACCACCATTTCATTCTTACTACGTCACAGAGGAACAGGGTTTCGGAGTCCCCAAACAACAAACACAGAAAGTTAAACACAAACACGCAAAACTGAAGAACAGAGGGCAAGCCCCTTCTTCACCCTCTGATGGAAACCGATGGTAAAATGACTTGCAGTTAGTTAGAGGTGATGACATACAACTCTACGTGCTAATGCTGCTCATTTGCACTACTTTTTGCGAAGAATATTTCCATAGCAGCATTTTACCTTTGTTATTTTTATAAAAGAAGTAAGATATTTAATTTATTGTAGGGCTGAACTATTAATCGCAATCGCTAATACATTTCAAAAGCTGCAATAACTGGTCAAGCGTGGTTACCACAGAGGAAATATATTAGAACTGGAGAGAGCGAGGAAGTACCACCCCTATTACTTTTAATAGGAGAAGCTAGGCTAGCTACCTAAGCCCAGGAAGTACGGAATTGAACGACGCCAGCTATAAGAATGGCGTTCCATGGGTGCTTAGCTCCGGGACCATTTCATGAAATTGTCAGTCTACTTACACAGCACAAATGGCCAAGAAAGTGTGTCGGCTATGCGGATTGGCGAATGTTTTCGAGGGGAAATGACGAGCAACGCTGTTTATCCAGAAGGTGCACGCACTTTTCACTCTTTTCGTACGAAACACGTGCACGAGCTGTCATCAAGCTCTTACTGTCAGTTCTTATTTTACAGGCCCTCTTGAAAACATTGAACAGTTGCGTCAGACAAAGACAAAATAATGAAGGATTACAGAATACATTTTATTTCGTTTTCGAACTATTTGGCAAGAATAAAATGCACACTTTTCTATTGGTGGCCACAAACTTTTCCGCACTGTGAAACGCGGAAGCAGGGGCCGATTGCACAAAAGTCGGATCCTGAGATCCTGGATCTACGCCAAAGCGAGGATTGCCATATCCCATGCAGCGCGTTGCTGGCTTAATTGATTGCACAAAGCCAACAGCCGCTGGAGGAGGATAGGCTAATAAGTGAAGCCAGGTGCCGCATCCTACTGTGTGCGCGCACACGCCTACTTGAAATTGACCCTGAGATCGATCACAGAATCGACAATTCAGAGAGCAGCAGTCTTCAAAATAGTTTGCAAAATATCTCCGTGCACTTATGTGGGCTGTAGAGCGTTCTCAAGAAAATCTCTGCAGACGCGTGACGAGACCAAATCTAAAGTATCCACCGAACTCGTTCGGGGGATAAAATTAGTATTCTCCAAGGTAGCGATAACGTGAACATATATATGCAGGTCAATAACGTCACATAACGCAACAGAGGGTATGCGCAAAATGAGCTGGCACGTCATTTTCCCCCCGACACCTCTTTGTCACATGTCCACATGATGGGCAGAAACCCCATTTTAAAAAAAAAACTCCACAAGACGTTTAAAATCTGTTTTCTGACCCTATTAAAACAACTTTGAATTATTGAAATATTTTCAGAGTGGCACAGAGATTTGTTCTTTTTTATGTACAACCTAAATCCAAAATAGCTGGGACAAAGTGTAAATTGAGAAAGAAATCAAAATGCAATGACTTTCAAATCACACCAGCCAGTATTTTATTCACAATAAAGCGGGATTTACATTTGAACGTACGGGCGTCTACGTGCAACTTACGTGCGAAATTTGGGAAAAATGACTGCGTGCTCGACGTGGCGAGTACGTGACACGTGCGTGTTTTTTGAAGTCACCCATAAGAAACCTACTTGAGTACTAGTCTTAAAGTAGCTCACATTAAATGTACTCAAGTACAAAAAGTATCTTGTGAGTAAAATATACCTAAGTATCCAAAGTGCAAGTACACCTAGAAAGCATTTTTCATAGTACGCATATAAAGAAACAAAACAACCACACATTGTTCTCTTCTTGTTCTCTTTAATCAACTTGCAGGTGAATGAAAGATGCAGTATTCAAAAAACAAATAGGCAGCTTGTGCTTTATACTTCATCTTCTTTGAGTTTACCCGCAGTTTACAAAACCACTAGAATTGACAATAATTAACAGTAGAATGACATATTAACAATACCATGTCGAACTGTTGCTTCAGAAAACTGATTTTTCATAACTACTAATTGGAATACCATTGGCTCACTGTAGCTGAGGTGGTTGCTAGAGAGGGCAACGATTTTTTTTTCTGTTGCAGGAGAGAATTTTTTTTTTTTGAACTGCTGGATAGATACTGTGGGCAAGAGTATTGAGCAGTTTGCACATCAGGCTTAGCTGAGGAGTTTAATTCAGGCAACTCCTGAAAAACAGGGATCGGAGTGAACTCGTCCATAACATTCCAAACGTGTTTGAGCTGCTTGCTTGTCTATATTCAATAATTGATGCTGGTGTCCCATCTTGTGACAGAATATTGTAACTGCGTGCATAAATTTGCAGCTCCATGTCTGCTGGCGGGCACATCTGCTCAAAGCGCTGTTATGATACCGTGCCGAGCACCGTTGTTCCTCTCGAGCACGCCAAATCCAGATAATCCTGAAAGATTTATTACATTAACATTTCAATTTGTGACGAGTAACAAACTGGCCACTGTCAAAGTAACGAAGTAAAAGAATACTTTTTTCTCTTTTAAATATAGTAGAGTAAAATTAAAAGTCCTGGTTAAAAAAAAAAAAAAACTCTGGTAAAGTACAAATCCTCAAAAAAAAAAAACTACTTATGTACTGTAACGAAGCACATGTACTTCGTCATTATACACCCCTGGTGTTGAATCGACTCCCCCAACGGGAATTCTCCTTTCGCTCCGCAATGTAAAGCCCCTCTCCTTTGATTGGCTGTGGGACGAAAGCCGGTCTCCTCTGATCGGCTGTGGAATTAGTCGATCTCAGATCAGCACCCGCCTTTGTTTCTATAGACTGAATGCGCAGATAGTTTCGCACCAAATGTCACAGTGCTGAGGGGCGCGATTTGCGACTTGTAGGAAACAGAATCTGTGGCTTGTAGGAAACAGAATCTGTGACTCGTGGGGAAGATTCGAGCAGTTGTAGTTATCGATTTGTATTTGTGTTTGAAAAGAACACAAATATTTTCTTGATAAATTATTTCACATACATTGAACTTCCATTGCACAAATTCACATTCAGATTTACACATATTCAAATTTTGTCCACAACTTCACATTGCTTAATACAGGTGCACAAATATGTTTTGCACATATACTGCAACAATAGGAGTAAAAATGTGAGCATGTCAGTTTTTTAATCTGTGACTTGTAAAATAGGATTTGTGCACCTGTAATTAAGAATTTGTGAATGTGTAAGTGTTGTGTTGTATCTGTGCAGAGAAAAAAAATCTACAAGTACACAACTCATAGAGTATGTGACCTCAAATTTACTGATACACATACAAATCGCTGTACACAACTACAAATCCCACTGTTACAGGCGCTCAAACCTTTTTCACCAATAATACCTTCATAGGTTGGTGCTGGAGCAAAAGCACATATTCAAAGGGAAATTTGGCTCGGGGGTTAACTGCAAGTCCAAGCGGGAATTGGGATGCGTGCGATAATATCAGCCTTCAGATCAATGCTGCATTCCCCGGTGTCGCCCCGGACGGCGAGAAGAGGTGGTATGGACTGCAACCGCAGATGCTTTGTGAATGATGCTTAGTAAAAATAATTAGGAGTCCTATATTTACGACTGACACGCCCATTTTTTTTAGGAGTTTCTCCTAAATCCGGCAGTTAGGACCTACTTTTAGCGCTAAGATTCTTTGTGAATACGGGCCCAGAAATTGGCCCCCTAGCTGTTGATCAGCACCCACTGCAGCAGGAGGAGGTCGTCTACACTCATGGCCAGCTCCATCTTGCCATCCAGCATATCGATGGGGAACTCAGTTAGCAGTTCATCAAGGTTGAGGGGTGCAGAGCTGAAGGTGTGAGGGATCGCTGTGCACTGGCGGTGAGACTTTAGCATCGTGCTGCTGCTGCAGCAGGAGGAGGTCGTCTACACTCATGGCCAGCTCCATCTTGCCATGCAGCATATCGATGGGGAACTCAGTTAGCAGTTCATCAAGGTTGAGGGGTGCAGAGCTGAAGGTGTGAGGGATCGCTGTGCACTGGCGGTGAGACTTCAGCATCGTGCTGCTGCTGGAAGTACAGAGAGGCTCGTTACAACAGCCTCACCCACACAAGCATGTCTGCCTCAGGACCAAACTACTTTACATAATGACTGCAACTGCCCATTCAGCCCAATCACGCTCCCCATTTTCCATCCAGTCGTTTCATTGCTATGCCACTTTTACCTATGCACTACAATAAGGTCCAGAGGCATTTAGACCGGGAAATTTCAATGAAGGTGTTCAAAGCAGTTCAATACAAGACTCAAGAACATCAACCTGAAGTGGACAGTCAGCAGTGTAAATGAAGAGCATTTGCATCCACAAATATATACCCTGTTAAATCGTAACAGTGTCAAAACTTATGGAACTCAGTGCAAATAGCATATATCTCTATTTCGTATGGTTGTGAAAACCCCAAAGCTTTCATTTTCAAAACGTTAAGTGGTGAGCTATGTGGGCGACAACTCTATATAAACCAAAACAGGCAGACACAGGAGTGAGACATATTCAGATAAGTGCCTGCTAACACAGGTCAAGACCACTTTCAGCAGTGCCATACAGCATCCATCGTTTTGATTTTCACTCCAACCCACGCAAATCTCATTATACAGCATTCCAGAGCCTCTTAAGCTGGTATTTAGCAGAACAAAAGGTGATGATTTGAAGCATAAATAAACCATGTCAGGGCAGCGAGTCCCTAGGAACAGGAGAGATCAGCCCTAAGCCCTAATTTTAAGGGTACTGGGGAGTCTGGGCTGCTTTGTGGGAGACTTTACCTTTGCAAAGCAGCAGGAGGGTCTTTGGCAAGAATGTGCAGTGGCTCGGTGCTGGTGGAGCTCTGCTCTGTTGTACTGGTGCTTCTGTTAATGTTCTGTAGCATCATCTCCTGGAAGGTCTTCGCCCTCTCCAACCCAACCAGAGACTCCGTCTTCCCATTCACAGCACCATTCTGCAGCAGACGGACCAAAAGTCACATTTATTCAGCCCTGATCCTGGACATCTACCATACTTCAACTCCACAAGAAAACATCTCAGTCAAGCTAGAGCATGGCTGCGTATGCCTTCTCAAAGAGATCTACAGTCCTTTCAGTTTCCACCCTAACTTTAATTTGAGGTGCCTGATTTGACTAAATAGCTGCATGAGGAGAACTCCAGCAGATGAAGTCAGATTGTCCTGAACAGACTGAAGACCCACAGGACAGTAGATCTCCAAGCACAGGGTTTGGCAGGTTTAAATCAGGCTGACCTCAGGATTGAATATAGAAATAACACACAGCTGCTGCTCACCTCTGTAGTGCTGGGAGTAGCTGGCTTCTCTTTTCTGGCACCAGTATTACGGCCACTGCCTGCTCCTGTAAATATGCACAGTCCCTATGAACAATCAACTGCAGGAAAACCTGAGCAGAAACCTAACACATGGGAATCATGTCCGAGGGCCAGAAATGCAAAGTCCCACTATGCATTTTTTCCACATAATTTCACCAATTAGATCCACCTCCTGGTTATTTAACAAATAGTGGGGAGGACTTATGCAGTCTGTGCCTGGACTTAATGCCTCTGGCTACCACACCTAACTGAAGTACATCAAGGAGCAGCTCATGAGAAACTAACCCCGAGAGGGGAAAGGACAGAGGACACACAGAGGATGAAGGCTCACCAGTGGCCATGTTCTTGTTGATGCGAAGTATCCTCCTCTTGAACGGAGCAGAGAGAGGAGCTGGCAACTCCTCAGCCTTCACCTCCTGCACCGTGGTCTGCATTCGAGCCGCCTTCTCAACCCGGATCTCGCCGGGGTGCCTGGCAGTCTTCTTGCACGGGACCTCCCACTCCAGAGGCCCCTCTTTCCTCCCCATGAGCTCCTCCTCCTCGTTGTCTCTGGACAGCTTCATCTTTCTCTCTAGCTGGAGCCTTGTCTCCACAAGGACGGCCCCAGGAGGTGTAGCGCTCGACTTCGTGGGGCTGGGGCCCTTAGTTCCGCACCAGTCGGCCTCGTGTAATTGGGCCTGTGCCAGGGACCTGGCCGCCTTCCCCTTTCGAATCTCATCCAGAGATTTGCTTCGGATCTCAACCTGCACCTCCTGCCGTGCTGGTGCTGAGAAATCCTCAGAGGGCTCAGTCTCGCATTCCCAAAGACATTCTTGCAACTAACCACAGCCATATTGCATCAGCCTTTATCGCCAAGACAAGACCCTTTGGGTCTAACAGACACTGTGTATTATTCCATTTAATGCATGTGCAGGTGAGACTACATCATCACCAACAAAAATGTAATGCACTATGCCGTTAATTTTAGACTGTATTACCCAGTGCCAGCACACACAAATGTATACCCAGCTGCATATTGACCAAATGCTAAGACTTTTCTAGAATGCACACATCCAATCAAGTGTCTAACTTGGGTGAGGGTAAAGCGCAGGGGCTTTACAAAAGACCTTCCTTTCTCCTGATACTCGCTGAAGCCTTTGTTGCACTGCCTTGTGTAGGACATCCATCCAGAGCCCTGGTACGGCCAGGCAGCAGTCTTACCTAAATGAGGTTAGCAAGTGTTTGCATGGCTCCTCAATTCACCACCATTTCATTCTTACTACGTCACAGAGGAACAGGGTTTCGGAGTCCATAAACAACAAACACAGAAAGTTAAACACAAACACGCAAAACTGAAGAACAGAGGGCAAGCCCCTTCTTCACCCTCTGATGGAAACCGATGGTAAAATGACTTGCAGTTAGTTAGAGGTGATGACATACAACTCTTCGTGCTAATGCTGCTCATTTGCACTACTTTTTGTGAAGAATATTTCCATAGCAACATTTTACCTTTGTTATTTTTATAAAAGAAGTAAGATATTTAATTTATTGTAGGGCTGAACTATTAATCGCAATCGCTAATACATTTCAAAAGCTGCAATAACTGGTCAAGCGTGGTTACCACAGAGGAAATATATTAGAACTGGAGAGAGCGAGGAAGTACCACCCCTATTACTTTTAATAGGAGAAGCTAGGCTAGCTACCTAAGCCCAGGAAGTACGGAATAGAACGACGCCAGCTATAAGAATGGCGTTCCATGGGTGCTTAGCTCCGGGACCATTTCATGAAATTGTCAGTCTACTTACACAGCACAAATGGCCAAGAAAGTGTGTCGGCTATGCGGATTGGCGAATGTTTTCGAGGGGAAATGACGAGCAACGCTGTTTATCCAGAAGGTGCACGCACTTTTCACTCTTTTCGTACGAAACACGTGCACGAGCTGTCATCAAGCTCTTACTGTCAGTTCTTATTTTACAGGCCCTCTTGAAAACATTGAACAGTTGCGTCAGACAAAGACAAAATAATGAAGGATTACAGAATACATTTTATTTCGTTTTCGAACTATTTGGCAAGAATAAAATGCACACTTTTCTATTGGTGGCCACAAACTTTTCCGCACTGTGAAACGCGGAAGCAGGGGCCGATTGCACAAAAGTCGGATCCTGAGATCCTGGATCTACGCCAAAGCGAGGATTGCCATATCCCATGCAGCGCGTTGCTGGCTTAATTGATTGCACAAAGCCAACAGCCACTGGAGGAGGATAGGCTAATAAGTGAAGCCAGGTGCCGCATCCTACTGTGTGCGCGCACACGCCTACTTGAAATTGACCCTGAGATCGATCACAGAATCGACAATTCAGAGAGCAGCAGTCTTCAAAATAGTTTGCAAAATATCTCCGTGCACTTATGTGGGCTGTAGAGCGTTCTCAAGAAAATCTCTGCAGACGCGTGACGAGACCAAATCTAAAGTATCCACCGAACTCGTTCGGGGGATAAAATTAGTATTCTCCAAGGTAGCGATAACGTGAACATATATATGCAGGTCAATAACGTCACATAACGCAACAGAGGGTATGCGCAAAATGAGCTGGCACGTCATTTTCCCCCCGACACCTCTTTGTCACATGTCCACATGATGGGCAGAAACCCCATTTTAAAAAAAAAACTCCACAAGACGTTTAAAATCTGTTTTCTGACCCTATTAAAACAACTTTGAATTATTGAAATATTTTCAGAGTGGCACAGAGATTTGTTCTTTTTTATGTACAACCTAAATCCAAAATAGCTGGGACAAAGTGTAAATTGTGAAAGAAATCAAAATGCAATGACTTTCAAATCACACCAGCCAGTATTTTATTCACAATAAAGCGGGATTTACATTTGAACGTACGGGCGTCTACGTGCAACTTACGTGCGAAATTTGGGAAAAATGACTGCGTGCTCGACGTGGCGAGTACGTGACACGTGCGTGTTTTTTGAAGTCACCCATAAGAAACCTACTTGAGTACTAGTCTTAAAGTAGCTCACATTAAATGTACTCAAGTACAAAAAGTATCTTGTGAGTAAAATATACCTAAGTATCCAAAGTGCAAGTACACCTAGAAAGCATTTTTCATAGTACGCATATAAAGAAACAAAACAACCACACATTGTTCTCTTCTTGTTCTCTTTAATCAACTTGCAGGTGAATGAAAGATGCAGTATTCAAAAAACAAATAGGCAGCTTGTGCTTTATACTTCATCTTCTTTGAGTTTACCCGCAGTTTACAAAACCACTAGAATTGACAATAATTAACAGTAGAATGACATATTAACAATACCATGTCGAACTGTTGCTTCAGAAAACTGATTTTTCATAACTACTAATTGGAATACCATTGGCTCACTGTAGCTGAGGTGGTTGCTAGAGAGGGCAACGATTTTTTTTTCTGTTGCAGGAGAGAATTTTTTTTTTTTGAACTGCTGGATAGATACTGTGGGCAAGAGTATTGAGCAGTTTGCACATCAGGCTTAGCTGAGGAGTTTAATTCAGGCAACTCCTGAAAAACAGGGATCGGAGTGAACTTGTCCATAACATTCCAAACGTGTTTGAGCTGCTTGCTTGTCAATATTCAATAATTGATGCTGGTGTCCCATCTTGTGACAGAATATTGTAACAGCGTGCATAAATTTGCAGCTCCATGTCTGCTGGCGGGCACATCTGCTCAAAGCGCTGTTATGATACCGTGCCGAGCACCGTTGTTCCTCTCGAGCACGCCAAATCCAGATAATCCTGAAAGATTTATTACATTAACATTTCAATTTGTGACGAGTAACAAACTGGCCACTGTCAAAGTAACGAAGTAAAAGAATACTTTTTTCTCTTTTAAATATAGTAGAGTAAAATTAAAAGTCCTGGTTAAAAAAAAAAAAAAACTCTGGTAAAGTACAAATCCTCAAAAAAAAAAAACTACTTATGTACTGTAACGAAGCACATGTACTTCGTCATTATACACCCCTGGTGTTGAATCGACTCCCCCAACGGGAATTCTCCTTTCGCTCCGCAATGTAAAGCCCCTCTCCTTTGATTGGCTGTGGGACGAAAGCCGGTCTCCTCTGATCGGCTGTGGAATTAGTCGATCTCAGATCAGCACCCGCCTTTGTTTCTATAGACTGAATGCGCAGATAGTTTCGCACCAAATGTCACAGTGCTGAGGGGCGCGATTTGCGACTTGTAGGAAACAGAATCTGTGACTCGTGGGGAAGATTCGAGCAGTTGTAGTTATCGATTTGTATTTGTGTTTTAAAAGAACACAAATATTTTCTTGATAAATTATTTCACATACATTGAACTTCCATTGCACAAATTCACATTCAGATTTACACATATTCAAATTTTGTCCACAACTTCACATTGCTTAATACAGGTGCACAAATATGTTTTGCACATATACTGCAACAATAGGAGTAAAAATGTGAGCATGTCAGTTTTTTAATCTGTGACTTGTAAAATAGGATTTGTGCACCTGTAATTAAGAATTTGTGAATGTGTAAGTGTTGTGTTGTATCTGTGCAGAGAAAAAAAATCTACAAGTACACAACTCATAGAGTATGTGACCTCAAATTTACTGATACACATACAAATCGCTGTACACAACTACAAATCCCACTGTTACAGGCGCTCAAACCTTTTTCACCAATAATACCTTCATAGGTTGGTGCTGGAGCAAAAGCACATATTCAAAGGTAAATTTGGCTCGGGGGTTAACTGCAAGTCCAAGCGGGAATTGGGATGCGTGCGATAATATCAGCCTTCAGATCAATGCTGCATTCCCCGGTGTCGCCCCGGACGGCGAGAAGAGGTGGTATGGACTGCAACCGCAGATGCTTTGTGAATGACGCTTAGTAAAAATAATTAGGAGTCCTATATTTACGACTGACACGCCCATTTTTTTTAGGAGTTTCTCCTAAATCCGGCAGTAAGGACCTACTTTTAGCGCTAAGATTCTTTGTGAATACGGGCCCAGAAATTGGCCCCCTAGCTGTTGATCAGCACCCACTGCAGCAGGAGGAGGTCGTCTACACTCATGGCCAGCTCCATCTTGCCATGCAGCATATCGATGGGGAACTCAGTTAGCAGTTCATCAAGGTTGAGGGGTGCAGAGCTGAAGGTGTGAGGGATCGCTGTGCACTGGCGGTGAGACTTCAGCATCGTGCTGCTGCTGGAAGTACAGAGAGGCTCGTTACAACAGCCTCACCCACACAAGCATGTCTGCCTCAGGACCAAACTACTTTACATAATGACTGCAACTGCCCATTCAGCCCAATCACGCTCCCCATTTTCCATCCAGTCGTTTCATTGCTATGCCACTTTTACCTATGCACTACAATAAGGTCCAGAGGCATTTAGACCGGGAAATTTCAATGAAGGTGTTCAAAGCAGTTCAATACAAGACTCAAGAACATCAACCTGAAGTGGACAGTCAGCAGTGTAAATGAAGAGCATTTGCATCCACAAATATATACCCTGTTAAATCGTAACAGTGTCAAAACTTATGGAACTCAGTGCAAATAGCATATATCTCTATTTCGTATGGTTGTGAAAACCCCAAAGCTTTCATTTTCAAAACGTTAAGCGGTGAGCTATGTGGGCGACAACTCTATATAAACCAAAACAGGCAGACACAGGAGTGAGACATATTCAGATAAGTGCCTGCTAACACAGGTCAAGACCACTTTCAGCAGTGCCATACAGCATCCATCGTTTTGATTTTCACTCCAACCCACGCAAATCTCATTATACAGCATTCCAGAGCCACTTAAGCTGGTATTTAGCAGAACAAAAGGTGATGATTTGAAGCATAAATAAACCATGTCAGGGCAGCGAGTCCCTAGGAACAGGAGAGATCAGCCCTAAGCCCTAATTTTAAGGGTACTGGGGAGTCTGGGCTGCTTTGTGGGAGACTTTACCTTTGCAAAGCAGCAGGAGGGTCTTTGGCAAGAATGTGCAGTGGCTCGGTGCTGGTGGAGCTCTGCTCTGTTGTACTGGTGCTTCTGTTAATGTTCTGTAGCATCATCTCCTGGAAGGTCTTCGCCCTCTCCAACCCAACCAGAGACTCCGTCTTCCCATTCACAGCACCATTCTGCAGCAGACGGACCAAAAGTCACATTTATTCAGCCCTGATCCTGGACATCTACCATACTTCAACTCCACAAGAAAACATCTCAGTCAAGCTAGAGCATGGCTGCGTATGCCTTCTCAAAGAGATCTACAGTCCTTTCAGTTTCCACCCTAACTTTAATTTGAGGTGCCTGATTTGACTAAATAGCTGCATGAGGAGAACTCCAGCAGATGAAGTCAGATTGTCCTGAACAGGCTGAAGACCCACAGGACAGTAGATCTCCAAGCACAGGGTTTGGCAGGTTTAAATCAGGCTGACCTCAGGATTGAATATAGAAATAACACACAGCTGCTGCTCACCTCTGTAGTGCTGGGAGTAGCTGGCTTCTCTTTTCTGGCACCAGTATTACGGCCACTGCCTGCTCCTGTAAATATGCACAGTCCCTATGAACAATCAACTGCAGGAAAACCTGAGCAAAAACCTAACACATGGGAATCATGTCCGAGGGCCAGAAATGCAAAGTCCCACTATGCATTTTTTCCACATAATTTCACCAATTAGATCCACCTCCTGGTTATTTAACAAATAGTGGGGAGGACTTATGCAGTCTGTGCCTGGACTTAATGCCTCTGGCTACCACACCTAACTGAAGTACATCAAGGAGCAGCTCATGAGAAACTAACCCCGAGAGGGGAAAGGGCAGAGGACACACAGAGGATGAAGGCTCACCAGTGGCCATGTTCTTGTTGATGCGCAGTATCCTCCTCTTGAACGGAGCAGAGAGAGGAGCTGGCAACTCCTCAGCCTTCACCTCCTGCACCGTGGTCTGCATTCGAGCCGCCTTCTCAACCCGGATCTCGCCGGGGTGCCTGGCAGTCTTCTTGCACGGGACCTCCCACTCCAGAGGCCCCTCTTTCCTCCCCATGAGCTCCTCCTCCTCGTTGTCTCTGGACAGCTTCATCTTTCTCTCAAGCTGGAGCCTTGTCTCCACAAGGACCGCCCCAGGAGGTGTAGCGCTCGACTTCGTGGGGCTGGGGCCCTTAGTTCCGCACCAGTCGGCCTCGTGTAATTGGGCCTGTGCCAGGGACCTGGCCGCCTTCCCCTTTCGAATCTCATCCAGAGATTTGCTTCGGATCTCAACCTGCACCTCCTGCCGTGCTGGTGCTGAGAAATCCTCAGAGGGCTCAGTCTCGCATTCCCAAAGACATTCTTGCAACTAACCACAGCCATATTGCATCAGCCTTTATCGCCAAGACAAGACCCTTTGGGTCTAACAGACACTGTGTATTATTCCATTTAATGCATGTGCAGGTGAGACTACATCATCACCAACAAAAATGTAATGCACTATGCCGTTAATTTTAGACTGTATTACCCAGTGCCAGCACACACAAATGTATACCCAGCTGCATATTGACCAAATGCTAAGACTTTTCTAGAATGCACACATCCAATCAAGTGTCTAACTTGGGTGAGGGTAAAGCGCAGGGGCTTTACAAAAGACCTTCCTTTCTCTTGATACTCGCTGAAGCCTTTGTTGCACTGCCTTGTGTAGGACATCCATCCAGAGCCCTGGTACGGCCAGGCAGCAGTCTTACCTAAATGAGGTTAGCAAGTGTTTGCATGGCTCCTCAATTCACCACCATTTCATTCTTACTACGTCACAGAGGAACAGGGTTTCGGAGTCCCCAAACAACAAACACAGAAAGTTAAACACAAACACGCAAAACTGAAGAACAGAGGGCAAGCCCCTTCTTCACCCTCTGATGGAAACCGATGGTAAAATGACTTGCAGTTAGTTAGAGGTGATGACATACAACTCTACGTGCTAATGCTGCTCATTTGCACTACTTTTTGTGAAGAATATTTCCATAGCAGCATTTTACCTTTGTTATTTTTATAAAAGAAGTAAGATATTTAATTTATTGTAGGGCTGAACTATTAATCGCAATCGCTAATACATTTCAAAAGCTGCAATAACTGGTCAAGCGTGGTTACCACAGAGGAAATATATTAGAACTGGAGAGAGCGAGGAAGTACCACCCCTATTACTTTTAATAGGAGAAATTAGGCTAGCTACCTAAGCCCAGGAAGTACGGAATTGAACGACGCCAGCTATAAGAATGGCGTTCCATGGGTGCTTAGCTCCGGGACCATTTCATGAAATTGTCAGTCTACTTACACAGCACAAATGGCCAAGAAAGTGTGTCGGCTATGCGGATTGGCGAATGTTTTCGAGGGGAAATGACGAGCAACGCTGTTTATCCAGAAGGTGCACGCACTTTTCACTCTTTTCGTACGAAACACGTGCACGAGCTGTCATCAAGCTCTTACTGTCAGTTCTTATTTTACAGGCCCTCTTGAAAACATTGAACAGTTGCGTCAGACAAAGACAAAATAATGAAGGATTACAGAATACATTTTATTTCGTTTTCGAACTATTTGGCAAGAATAAAATGCACACTTTTCTATTGGTGGCCACAAACTTTTCCGCACTGTGAAACGCGGAAGCAGGGGCCGATTGCACAAAAGTCGGATCCTGAGATCCTGGATCTACGCCAAAGCGAGGATTGCCATATCCCATGCAGCGCGTTGCTGGCTTAATTGATTGCACAAAGCCAACAGCCGCTGGAGGAGGATAGGCTAATAAGTGAAGCCAGGTGCCGCATCCTACTGTGTGCGCGCACACGCCTACTTGAAATTGACCCTGAGATCGATCACAGAATCGACAATTCAGAGAGCAGCAGTCTTCAAAATAGTTTGCAAAATATCTCCGTGCACTTATGTGGGCTGTAGAGCGTTCTCAAGAAAATCTCTGCAGACGCGTGACGAGACCAAATCTAAAGTATCCACCGAACTCGTTCGGGGGATAAAATTAGTATTCTCCAAGGTAGCGATAACGTGAACATATATATGCAGGTCAATAACGTCACATAACGCAACAGAGGGTATGCGCAAAATGAGCTGGCACGTCATTTTCCCCCCGACACCTCTTTGTCACATGTCCACATGATGGGCAGAAACCCCATTTTAAAAAAAAAACTCCACAAGACGTTTAAAATCTGTTTTCTGACCCTATTAAAACAACTTTGAATTATTGAAATATTTTCAGAGTGGCACAGAGATTTGTTCTTTTTTATGTACAACCTAAATCCAAAATAGCTGGGACAAAGTGTAAATTGAGAAAGAAATCAAAATGCAATGACTTTCAAATCACACCAGCCAGTATTTTATTCACAATAAAGCGGGATTTACATTTGAACGTACGGGCGTCTACGTGCAACTTACGTGCGAAATTTGGGAAAAATGACTGCGTGCTCGACGTGGCGAGTACGTGACACGTGCGTGTTTTTTGAAGTCACCCATAAGAAACCTACTTGAGTACTAGTCTTAAAGTAGCTCACATTAAATGTACTCAAGTACAAAAAGTATCTTGTGAGTAAAATATACCTAAGTATCCAAAGTGCAAGTACACCTAGAAAGCATTTTTCATAGTACGCATATAAAGAAACAAAACAACCACACATTGTTCTCTTCTTGTTCTCTTTAATCAACTTGCAGGTGAATGAAAGATGCAGTATTCAAAAAACAAATAGGCAGCTTGTGCTTTATACTTCATCTTCTTTGAGTTTACCCGCAGTTTACAAAACCACTAGAATTGACAATAATTAACAGTAGAATGACATATTAACAATACCATGTCGAACTGTTGCTTCAGAAAACTGATTTTTCATAACTACTAATTGGAATACCATTGGCTCACTGTAGCTGAGGTGGTTGCTAGAGAGGGCAACGATTTTTTTTCTGTTGCAGGAGAGAATTTTTTTTTTTTGAACTGCTGGATAGATACTGTGGGCAAGAGTATTGAGCAGTTTGCACATCAGGCTTAGCTGAGGAGTTTAATTCAGGCAACTCCTGAAAAACAGGGATCGGAGTGAACTCGTCCATAACATTCCAAACGTGTTTGAGCTGCTTGCTTGTCTATATTCAATAATTGATGCTGGTGTCCCATCTTGTGACAGAATATTGTAACTGCGTGCATAAATTTGCAGCTCCATGTCTGCTGGCGGGCACATCTGCTCAAAGCGCTGTTATGATACCGTGCCGAGCACCGTTGTTCCTCTCGAGCACGCCAAATCCAGATAATCCTGAAAGATTTATTACATTAACATTTCAATTTGTGACGAGTAACAAACTGGCCACTGTCAAAGTAACGAAGTAAAAGAATACTTTTTTCTCTTTTAAATATAGTAGAGTAAAATTAAAAGTCCTGGTTAAAAAAAAAAAAAAACTCTGGTAAAGTACAAATCCTCAAAAAAAAAAAACTACTTATGTACTGTAACGAAGCACATGTACTTCGTCATTATACACCCCTGGTGTTGAATCGACTCCCCCAACGGGAATTCTCCTTTCGCTCCGCAATGTAAAGCCCCTCTCCTTTGATTGGCTGTGGGACGAAAGCCGGTCTCCTCTGATCGGCTGTGGAATTAGTCGATCTCAGATCAGCACCCGCCTTTGTTTCTATAGACTGAATGCGCAGATAGTTTCGCACCAAATGTCACAGTGCTGAGGGGCGCGATTTGCGACTTGTAGGAAACAGAATCTGTGGCTTGTAGGAAACAGAATCTGTGACTCGTGGGGAAGATTCGAGCAGTTGTAGTTATCGATTTGTATTTGTGTTTTAAAAGAACACAAATATTTTCTTGATAAATTATTTCACATACATTGAACTTCCATTGCACAAATTCACATTCAGATTTACACATATTCAAATTTTGTCCACAACTTCACATTGCTTAATACAGGTGCACAAATATGTTTTGCACATATACTGCAACAATAGGAGTAAAAATGTGAGCATGTCAGTTTTTTAATCTGTGACTTGTAAAATAGGATTTGTGCACCTGTAATTAAGAATTTGTGAATGTGTAAGTGTTGTGTTGTATCTGTGCAGAGAAAAAAAATCTACAAGTACACAACTCATAGAGTATGTGACCTCAAATTTACTGATACACATACAAATCGCTGTACACAACTACAAATCCCACTGTTACAGGCGCTCAAACCTTTTTCACCAATAATACCTTCATAGGTTGGTGCTGGAGCAAAAGCACATATTCAAAGGGAAATTTGGCTCGGGGGTTAACTGCAAGTCCAAGCGGGAATTGGGATGCGTGCGATAATATCAGCCTTCAGATCAATGCTGCATTCCCCGGTGTCGCCCCGGACGGCGAGAAGAGGTGGTATGGACTGCAACCGCAGATGCTTTGTGAATGACGCTTAGTAAAAATAATTAGGAGTCCTATATTTACGACTGACACGCCCATTTTTTTTAGGAGTTTCTCCTAAATCCGGCAGTTAGGACCTACTTTTAGCGCTAAGATTCTTTGTGAATACGGGCCCAGAAATTGGCCCCCTAGCTGTTGATCAGCACCCACTGCAGCAGGAGGAGGTCGTCTACACTCATGGCCAGCTCCATCTTGCCATCCAGCATATCGATGGGGAACTCAGTTAGCAGTTCATCAAGGTTGAGGGGTGCAGAGCTGAAGGTGTGAGGGATCGCTGTGCACTGGCGGTGAGACTTTAGCATCGTGCTGCTGCTGCAGCAGGAGGAGGTCGTCTACACTCATGGCCAGCTCCATCTTGCCATGCAGCATATCGATGGGGAACTCAGTTAGCAGTTCATCAAGGTTGAGGGGTGCAGAGCTGAAGGTGTGAGGGATCGCTGTGCACTGGCGGTGAGACTTCAGCATCGTGCTGCTGCTGGAAGTACAGAGAGGCTCGTTACAACAGCCTCACCCACACAAGCATGTCTGCCTCAGGACCAAACTACTTTACATAATGACTGCAACTGCCCATTCAGCCCAATCACGCTCCCCATTTTCCATCCAGTCGTTTCATTGCTATGCCACTTTTACCTATGCACTACAATAAGGTCCAGAGGCATTTAGACCGGGAAATTTCAATGAAGGTGTTCAAAGCAGTTCAATACAAGACTCTAGAACATCAACCTGAAGTGGACAGTCAGCAGTGTAAATGAAGAGCATTTGCATCCACAAATATATACCCTGTTAAAATGTAACAGTGTCAAAACTTATGGAACTCAGTGCAAATAGCATATATCTCTATTTCGTATGGTTGTGAAAACCCCAAAGCTTTCATTTTCAAAACGTTAAGTGGTGAGCTATGTGGGCGACAACTCTATATAAACCAAAACAGGCAGACACAGGAGTGAGACATATTCAGATAAGTGCCTGCTAACACAGGTCAAGACCACTTTCAGCAGTGCCATACAGCATCCATCGTTTTGATTTTCACTCCAACCCACGCAAATCTCATTATACAGCATTCCAGAGCCTCTTAAGCTGGTATTTAGCAGAACAAAAGGTGATGATTTGAAGCATAAATAAACCATGTAAGGGCAGCGAGTCCCTAGGAACAGGAGAGATCAGCCCTAAGCCCTAATTTTAAGGGTACTGGGGAGTCTGGGCTGCTTTGTGGGAGACTTTACCTTTGCAAAGCAGCAGGAGGGTCTTTGGCAAGAATGTGCAGTGGCTCGGTGCTGGTGGAGCTCTGCTCTGTTGTACTGGTGCTTCTGTTAATGTTCTGTAGCATCATCTCCTGGAAGGTCTTCGCCCTCTCCAACCCAACCAGAGACTCCGTCTTCCCATTCACAGCACCATTCTGCAGCAGACGGACCAAAAGTCACATTTATTCAGCCCTGATCCTGGACATCTACCATACTTCAACTCCACAAGAAAACATCTCAGTCAAGCTAGAGCATGGCTGCGTATGCCTTCTCAAAGAGATCTACAGTCCTTTCAGTTTCCACCCTAACTTTAATTTGAGGTGCCTGATTTGACTAAATAGCTGCATGAGGAGAACTCCAGCAGATGAAGTCAGATTGTCCTGAACAGACTGAAGACCCACAGGACAGTAGATCTCCAAGCACAGGGTTTGGCAGGTTTAAATCAGGCTGACCTCAGGATTGAATATAGAAATAACACACAGCTGCTGCTCACCTCTGTAGTGCTGGGAGTAGCTGGCTTCTCTTTTCTGGCACCAGTATTACGGCCACTGCCTGCTCCTGTAAATATGCACAGTCCCTATGAACAATCAACTGCAGGAAAACCTGAGCAGAAACCTAACACATGGGAATCATGTCCGAGGGCCAGAAATGCAAAGTCCCACTATGCATTTTTTCCACATAATTTCACCAATTAGATCCACCTCCTGGTTATTTAACAAATAGTGGGGAGGACTTATGCAGTCTGTGCCTGGACTTAATGCCTCTGGCTACCACACCTAACTGAAGTACATCAAGGAGCAGCTCATGAGAAACTAACCCCGAGAGGGGAAAGGGCAGAGGACACACAGAGGATGAAGGCTCACCAGTGGCCATGTTCTTGTTGATGCGAAGTATCCTCCTCTTGAACGGAGCAGAGAGAGGAGCTGGCAACTCCTCAGCCTTCACCTCCTGCACCGTGGTCTGCATTCGAGCCGCCTTCTCAACCCGGATCTCGCCGGGGTGCCTGGCAGTCTTCTTGCACGGGACCTCCCACTCCAGAGGCCCCTCTTTCCTCCCCATGAGCTCCTCCTCCTCGTTGTCTCTGGACAGCTTCATCTTTCTCTCTAGCTGGAGCCTTGTCTCCACAAGGACGGCCCCAGGAGGTGTAGCGCTCGACTTCGTGGGGCTGGGGCCCTTAGTTCCGCACCAGTCGGCCTCGTGTAATTGGGCCTGTGCCAGGGACCTGGCCGCCTTCCCCTTTCGAATCTCATCCAGAGATTTGCTTCGGATCTCAACCTGCACCTCCTGCCGTGCTGGTGCTGAGAAATCCTCAGAGGGCTCAGTCTCGCATTCCCAAAGACATTCTTGCAACTAATCACAGCCATATTGCATCAGCCTTTATCGCCAAGACAAGACCCTTTGGGTCTAACAGACACTGTGTATTATTCCATTTAATGCATGTGCAGGTGAGACTACATCATCACCAACAAAAATGTAATGCACTATGCCGTTAATTTTAGACTGTATTACCCAGTGCCAGCACACACAAATGTATACCCAGCTGCATATTGACCAAATGCTAAGACTTTTCTAGAATGCACACATCCAATCAAGTGTCTAACTTGGGTGAGGGTAAAGCGCAGGGGCTTTACAAAAGACCTTCCTTTCTCCTGATACTCGCTGAAGCCTTTGTTGCACTGCCTTGTGTAAGACATCCATCCAGAGCCCTGGTACGGCCAGGCAGCAGTCTTACCTAAATGAGGTTAGCAAGTGTTTGCATGGCTCCTCAATTCACCACCATTTCATTCTTACTACGTCACAGAGGAACAGGGTTTCGGAGTCCCCAAACAACAAACACAGAAAGTTAAACACAAACACGCAAAACTGAAGAACAGAGGGCAAGCCCCTTCTTCACCCTCTGATGGAAACCGATGGTAAAATGACTTGCAGTTAGTTAGAGGTGATGACATACAACTCTTCGTGCTAATGCTGCTCATTTGCACTACTTTTTGTGAAGAATATTTCCATAGCAACATTTTACCTTTGTTATTTTTATAAAAGAAGTAAGATATTTAATTTATTGTAGGGCTGAACAATTAATCGCAATCGCTAATACATTTCAAAAGCTGCAAAAACTGGTCAAGCGTGGTTACCACAGAGGAAATATATTAGAACTGGAGAGAGCGAGGAAGTACCACCCCTATTACTTTTAATAGGAGAAGCTAGGCTAGCTACCTAAGCCCAGGAAGTACGGAATTGAACGACGCCAGCTATAAGAATGGCGTTCCATGGGTGCTTAGCTCCGGGACCATTTCATGAAATTGTCAGTCTACTTACACAGCACAAATGGCCAAGAAAGTGTGTCGGCTATGCGGATTGGCGAATGTTTTCGAGGGGAAATGACGAGCAACGCTGTTTATCCAGAAGGTGCACGCACTTTTCACTCTTTTCGTACGAAACACGTGCACGAGCTGTCATCAAGCTCTTACTGTCAGTTCTTATTTTACAGGCCCTCTTGAAAACATTGAACAGTTGCGTCAGACAAAGACAAAATAATGAAGGATTACAGAATACATTTTATTTCGTTTTCGAACTATTTGGCAAGAATAAAATGCACACTTTTCTATTGGTGGCCACAAACTTTTCCGCACTGTGAAACGCGGAAGCAGGGGCCGATTGCACAAAAGTCGGATCCTGAGATCCTGGATCTACGCCAAAGCGAGGATTGCCATATCCCATGCAGCGCGTTGCTGGCTTAATTGATTGCACAAAGCCAACAGCCGCTGGAGGAGGATAGGCTAATAAGTGAAGCCAGGTGCCGCATCCTACTGTGTGCGCGCACACGCCTACTTGAAATTGACCCTGAGATCGATCACAGAATCGACAATTCAGAGAGCAGCAGTCTTCAAAATAGTTTGCAAAATATCTCCGTGCACTTATGTGGGCTGTAGAGCGTTCTCAAGAAAATCTCTGCAGACGCGTGACGAGACCAAATCTAAAGTATCCACCGAACTCGTTCGGGGGATAAAATTAGTATTCTCCAAGGTAGCGATAACGTGAACATATATATGCAGGTCAATAACGTCACATAACGCAACAGAGGGTATGCGCAAAATGAGCTGGCACGTCATTTTCCCCCCGACACCTCTTTGTCACATGTCCACATGATGGGCAGAAACCCCATTTTAAAAAAAAAACTCCACAAGACGTTTAAAATCTGTTTTCTGACCCTTTTAAAACAACTTATATAATATTTTCAGAGTGGCACAGAAATTTGTTCTTTTTTATGTACAACCTAAATCCAAAATAGCTGGGACAAAGTGTAAATTGTGAAAGAAATCAAAATGCAATGACTTTCAAATCACACCAGCCAGTATTTTATTCACAATAAAGCGGGATTTACATTTGAACGTACGGGCGTCTACGTGCAACTTACGTGCGAAATTTGGGAAAAATGACTGCGTGCTCGACGTGGCGAGTACGTGACACGTGCGTGTTTTTTGAAGTCACCCATAAGAAACCTACTTGAGTACTAGTCTTAAAGTAGCTCACATTAAATGTACTCAAGTACAAAAAGTATCTTGTGAGTAAAATATACCTAAGTATCCAAAGTGCAAGTACACCTAGAAAGCATTTTTCATAGTACGCATATAAAGAAACAAAACAACCACACATTGTTCTCTTCTTGTTCTCTTTAATCAACTTGCAGGTGAATGAAAGATGCAGTATTCAAAAAACAAATAGGCAGCTTGTGCTTTATACTTCATCTTCTTTGAGTTTACCCGCAGTTTACAAAACCACTAGAATTGACAATAATTAACAGTAGAATGACATATTAACAATACCATGTCGAACTGTTGCTTCAGAAAACTGATTTTTCATAACTACTAATTGGAATACCATTGGCTCACTGTAGCTGAGGTGGTTGCTAGAGAGGGCAACGATTTTTTTTTCTGTTGCAGGAGAGAATTTTTTTTTTTTGAACTGCTGGATAGATACTGTGGGCAAGAGTATTGAGCAGTTTGCACATCAGGCTTAGCTGAGGAGTTTAATTCAGGCAACTCCTGAAAAACAGGGATCGGAGTGAACTCGTCCATAACATTCCAAACGTGTTTGAGCTGCTTGCTTGTCAATATTCAATAATTGATGCTGGTGTCCCATCTTGTGACAGAATATTGTAACTGCGTGCATAAATTTGCAGCTCCATGTCTGCTGGCGGGCACATCTGCTCAAAGCGCTGTTATGATACCGTGCCGAGCACCGTTGTTCCTCTCGAGCACGCCAAATCCAGATAATCCTGAAAGATTTATTACATTAACATTTCAATTTGTGACGAGTAACAAACTGGCCACTGTCAAAGTAACGAAGTAAAAGAATACTTTTTTCTCTTTTAAATATAGTAGAGTAAAATTAAAAGTCCAGGTTAAAAAAAAAAAAAAACTCTGGTAAAGTACAAATCCTCAAAAAAAAAAAACTACTTATGTACTGTAACGAAGCACATGTACTTCGTCATTATACACCCCTGGTGTTGAATCGACTCCCCCAACGGGAATTCTCCTTTCGCTCCGCAATGTAAAGCCCCTCTCCTTTGATTGGCTGTGGGACGAAAGCCGGTCTCCTCTGATCGGCTGTGGAATTAGTCGATCTCAGATCAGCACCCGCCTTTGTTTCTATAGACTGAATGCGCAGATAGTTTCGCACCAAATGTCACAGTGCTGAGGGGCGCGATTTGCGACTTGTAGGAAACAGAATCTGTGGCTTGTAGGAAACAGAATCTGTGACTCGTGGGGAAGATTCGAGCAGTTGTAGTTATCGATTTGTATTTGTGTTTTAAAAGAACACAAATATTTTCTTGATAAATTATTTCACATACATTGAACTTCCATTGCACAAATTCACATTCAGATTTACACATATTCAAATTTTGTCCACAACTTCACATTGCTTAATACAGGTGCACAAATATGTTTTGCACATATACTGCAACAATAGGAGTAAAAATGTGAGCATGTCACTTTTTTAATCTGTGACTTGTAAAATAGGATTTGTGCACCTGTAATTAAGAATTTGTGAATGTGTAAGTGTTGTGTTGTATCTGTGCAGAGAAAAAAAATCTACAAGTACACAACTCATAGAGTATGTGACCTCAAATTTACTGATACACATACAAATCGCTGTACACAACTACAAATCCCACTGTTACAGGCGCTCAAACCTTTTTCACCATTAATACCTTCATAGGCTGGTGCTGGAGCAAAAGCACATATTCAAAGGGAAATTTGGCTCGGGGGTTAACTGCAAGTCCAAGCGGGAATTGGGATGCGTGCGATAATATCAGCCTTCAGATCAATGCTGCATTCCCCGGTGTCGCCCCGGACGGCGAGAAGAGGTGGTATGGACTGCAACCGCAGATGCTTTGTGAATGACGCTTAGTAAAAATAATTAGGAGTCCTATATTTACGACTGACACGCCCATTTTTTTTAAGGAGTTTCTCCTAAATCCGGCAGTTAGGACCTACTTTTAGCGCTAAGATTCTTTGTGAATACGGGCCCAGAAATTGGCCCCCTAGCTGTTGATCAGCACCCACTGCAGCAGGAGGAGGTCGTCTACACTCATGGCCAGCTCCATCTTGCCATCCAGCATATCGATGGGGAACTCAGTTAGCAGTTCATCAAGGTTGAGGGGTGCAGAGCTGAAGGTGTGAGGGATCGCTGTGCACTGGCGGTGAGACTTTAGCATCGTGCTGCTGCTGCAGCAGGAGGAGGTCGTCTACACTCATGGCCAGCTCCATCTTGCCATCCAGCATATCGATGGGGAACTCAGTTAGCAGTTCATCAAGGTTGAGGGGTGCAGAGCTGAAGGTGTGAGGGATCGCTGTGCACTGGCGGTGAGACTTCAGCATCGTGCTGCTGCTGGAAGTACAGAGAGGCTCGTTACAACAGCCTCACCCACACAAGAATGTCTGCCTCAGGACCAAACTACTTTACATAATGACTGCAACTGCCCATTCAGCCCAATCACGCTCCCCATTTTCCATCCAGTCGTTTCATTGCTATGCCACTTTTACCTATGCACTACAATAAGGTCCAGAGGCATTTAGACCGGGAAATTTCAATGAAGGTGTTCAAAGCAGTTCAATACAAGACTCAAGAACATCAACCTGAAGTGGACAGTCAGCAGTGTAAATGAAGAGCTTTTGCATCCACAAATATATACCCTGTTAAATCGTAACAGTGTCAAAACTTATGGAACTCAGTGCAAATAGCATATATCTCTATTTCGTATGGTTGTGAAAACCCCAAAGCTTTCATTTTCAAAACGTTAAGTGGTGAGCTATGTGGGCGACAACTCTATATAAACCAAAACAGGCAGACACAGGAGTGAGACATATTCAGATAAGTGCCTGCTAACACAGGTCAAGACCACTTTCAGCAGTGCCATACAGCATCCATCGTTTTGATTTTCACTCCAACCCACGCAAATCTCATTATACAGCATTCCAGAGCCTCTTAAGCTGGTATTTAGCAGAACAAAAGGTGATGATTTGAAGCATAAATAAACCATGTCAGGGCAGCGAGTCCCTAGGAACAGGAGAGATCAGCCCTAAGCCCTAATTTTAAGGGTACTGGGGAGTCTGGGCTGCTTTGTGGGAGACTTTACCTTTGCAAAGCAGCAGGAGGGTCTTTGGCAAGAATGTGCAGTGGCTCGGTGCTGGTGGAGCTCTGCTCTGTTGTACTGGTGCTTCTGTTAATGTTCTGTAGCATCATCTCCTGGAAGGTCTTCGCCCTCTCCAACCCAACCAGAGACTCCGTCTTCCCATTCACAGCACCATTCTGCAGCAGACGGACCAAAAGTCACATTTATTCAGCCCTGATCCTGGACATCTACCATACTTCAACTCCACAAGAAAACATCTCAGTCAAGCTAGAGCATGGCTGCGTATGCCTTCTCAAAGAGATCTACAGTCCTTTCAGTTTCCACCCTAACTTTAATTTGAGGTGCCTGATTTGACTAAATAGCTGCATGAGGAGAACTCCAGCAGATGAAGTCAGATTGTCCTGAACAGACTGAAGACCCACAGGACAGTAGATCTCCAAGCACAGGGTTTGGCAGGTTTAAATCAGGCTGACCTCAGGATTGAATATAGAAATAACACACAGCTGCTGCTCACCTCTGTAGTGCTGGGAGTAGCTGGCTTCTCTTTTCTGGCACCAGTATTACGGCCACTGCCTGCTCCTGTAAATATGCACAGTCCCTATGAACAATCAACTGCAGGAAAACCTGAGCAAAAACCTAACACATGGGAATCATGTCCGAGGGCCAGAAATGCAAAGTCCCACTATGCATTTTTTCCACATAATTTCACCAATTAGATCCACCTCCTGGTTATTTAACAAATAGTGGGGAGGACTTATGCAGTCTGTGCCTGGACTTAATGCCTCTGGCTACCACACCTAACTGAAGTACATCAAGGAGCAGCTCATGAGAAACTAACCCCGAGAGGGGAAAGGGCAGAGGACACACAGAGGATGAAGGCTCACCAGTGGCCATGTTCTTGTTGATGCGCAGTATCCTCCTCTTGAACGGAGCAGAGAGAGGAGCTGGCAACTCCTCAGCCTTCACCTCCTGCACAGTGGTCTGCATTCGAGCCGCCTTCTCAACCCGGATCTCGCCGGGGTGCCTGGCAGTCTTCTTGCACGGGACCTCCCACTCCAGAGGCCCCTCTTTCCTCCCCATGAGCTCCTCCTCCTCGTTGTCTCTGGACAGCTTCATCTTTCTCTCTAGCTGGAGCCTTGTCTCCACAAGGACGGCCCCAGGAGGTGTAGCGCTCGACTTCGTGGGGCTGGGGCCCTTAGTTCCGCACCAGTCGGCCTCGTGTAATTGGGCCTGTGCCAGGGACCTGGCCGCCTTCCCCTTTCGAATCTCATCCAGAGATTTGCTTCGGATCTCAACCTGCACCTCCTGCCGTGCTGGTGCTGAGAAATCCTCAGAGGGCTCAGTCTCGCATTCCCAAAGACATTCTTGCAACTAACCACAGCCATATTGCATCAGCCTTTATCGCCAAGACAAGACCCTTTGGGTCTAACAGACACTGTGTATTATTCCATTTAATGCATGTGCAGGTGAGACTACATCATCACCAACAAAAATGTAATGCACTATGCCGTTAATTTTAGACTGTATTACCCAGTGCCAGCACACACAAATGTATACCCAGCTGCATATTGACCAAATGCTAAGACTTTTCTAGAATGCACACATCCAATCAAGTGTCTAACTTGGGTGAGGGTAAAGCGCAGGGGCTTTACAAAAGACCTTCCTTTCTCCTGATACTCGCTGAAGCCTTTGTTGCACTGCCTTGTGTAAGACATCCATCCAGAGCCCTGGTACGGCCAGGCAGCAGTCTTACCTAAATGAGGTTAGCAAGTGTTTGCATGGCTCCTCAATTCACCACCATTTCATTCTTACTACGTCACAGAGGAACAGGGTTTCGGAGTCCCCAAACAACAAACACAGAAAGTTAAACACAAACACGCAAAACTGAAGAACAGAGGGCAAGCCCCTTCTTCACCCTCTGATGGAAACCGATGGTAAAATGACTTGCAGTTAGTTAGAGGTGATGACATACAACTCTTCGTGCTAATGCTGCTCATTTGCACTACTTTTTGTGAAGAATATTTCCATAGCAACATTTTACCTTTGTTATTTTTATAAAAGAAGTAAGATATTTAATTTATTGTAGGGCTGAACAATTAATCGCAATCGCTAATACATTTCAAAAGCTGCAAAAACTGGTCAAGCGTGGTTACCACAGAGGAAATATATTAGAACTGGAGAGAGCGAGGAAGTACCACCCCTATTACTTTTAATAGGAGAAGCTAGGCTAGCTACCTAAGCCCAGAAAGTACGGAATTGAACGACGCCAGCTATAAGAATGGCGTTCCATGGGTGCTTAGCTCCGGGACCATTTCATGAAATTGTCAGTCTACTTACACAGCACAAATGGCCAAGAAAGTGTGTCGGCTATGCGGATTGGCGAATGTTTTCGAGGGGAAATGACGAGCAACGCTGTTTATCCAGAAGGTGCACGCACTTTTCACTCTTTTCGTACGAAACACGTGCACGAGCTGTCATCAAGCTCTTACTGTCAGTTCTTATTTTACAGGCCCTCTTGAAAACATTGAACAGTTGCGTCAGACAAAGACAAAATAATGAAGGATTACAGAATACATTTTATTTCGTTTTCGAACTATTTGGCAAGAATAAAATGCACACTTTTCTATTGGTGGCCACAAACTTTTCCGCACTGTGAAACGCGGAAGCAGGGGCCGATTGCACAAAAGTCGGATCCTGAGATCCTGGATCTACGCCAAAGCGAGGATTGCCATATCCCATGCAGCGCGTTGCTGGCTTAATTGATTGCACAAAGCCAACAGCCGCTGGAGGAGGATAGGCTAATAAGTGAAGCCAGGTGCCGCATCCTACTGTGTGCGCGCACACGCCTACTTGAAATTGACCCTGAGATCGATCACAGAATCGACAATTCAGAGAGCAGCAGTCTTCAAAATAGTTTGCAAAATATCTCCGTGCACTTATGTGGGCAGTAGAGCGTTCTCAAGAAAATCTCTGCAGACGCGTGACGAGACCAAATCTAAAGTATCCACCGAACTCGTTCGGGGGATAAAATTAGTATTCTCCAAGGTAGCGATAACGTGAACATATATATGCAGGTCAATAACGTCACATAACGCAACAGAGGGTATGCGCAAAATGAGCTGGCATGTCATTTTCCCCCCGACACCTCTTTGTCACATGTCCACATGATGGGCAGAAACCCCATTTTAAAAAAAAAACTCCACAAGACGTTTAAAATCTGTTTTCTGACCCTATTAAAACAACTTTGAATTATTGAAATATTTTCAGAGTGGCACAGAGATTTGTTCTTTTTTATGTACAACCTAAATCCAAAATAGCTGGGACAAAGTGTAAATTGTGAAAGAAATCAAAATGCAATGACTTTCAAATCACACCAGCCAGTATTTTATTCACAATAAAGCGGGATTTACATTTGAACGTACGGGCGTCTACGTGCAACTTACGTGCGAAATTTGGGAAAAATGACTGCGTGCTCGACGTGGCGAGTACGTGACACGTGCGTGTTTTTTGAAGTCACCCATAAGAAACCTACTTGAGTACTAGTCTTAAAGTAGCTCACATTAAATGTACTCAAGTACAAAAAGTATCTTGTGAGTAAAATATACCTAAGTATCCAAAGTGCAAGTACACCTAGAAAGCATTTTTCATAGTACGCATATAAAGAAACAAAACAACCACACATTGTTCTCTTCTTGTTCTCTTTAATCAACTTGCAGGTGAATGAAAGATGCAGTATTCAAAAAACAAATAGGCAGCTTGTGCTTTATACTTCATCTTCTTTGAGTTTACCCGCAGTTTACAAAACCACTAGAATTGACAATAATTAACAGTAGAATGACATATTAACAATACCATGTCGAACTGTTGCTTCAGAAAACTGATTTTTCATAACTACTAATTGGAATACCATTGGCTCACTGTAGCTGAGGTGGTTGCTAGAGAGGGCAACGATTTTTTTTTCTGTTGCAGGAGAGAATTTTTTTTTTTTGAACTGCTGGATAGATACTGTGGGCAAGAGTATTGAGCAGTTTGCACATCAGGCTTAGCTGAGGAGTTTAATTCAGGCAACTCCTGAAAAACAGGGATCGGAGTGAACTCGTCCATAACATTCCAAACGTGTTTGAGCTGCTTGCTTGTCAATATTCAATAATTGATGCTGGTGTCCCATCTTGTGACAGAATATTGTAACTGCGTGCATAAATTTGCAGCTCCATGTCTGCTGGCGGGCACATCTGCTCAAAGCGCTGTTATGATACCGTGCCGAGCACCGTTGTTCCTCTCGAGCACGCCAAATCCAGATAATCCTGAAAGATTTATTACATTAACATTTCAATTTGTGACGAGTAACAAACTGGCCACTGTCAAAGTAACGAAGTACAAGAATACTTTTTTCTCTTTTAAATATAGTAGAGTAAAATTAAAAGTCCTGGTTAAAAAAAAAAAAAAAACTCTGGTAAAGTACAAATCCTCAAAAAAAAAAAACTACTTATGTACTGTAACGAAGCACATGTACTTCGTCATTATACACCCCTGGTGTTGAATCGACTCCCCCAACGGGAATTCTCCTTTCGCTCCGCAATGTAAAGCCCCTCTCCTTTGATTGGCTGTGGGACGAAAGCCGGTCTCCTCTGATCGGCTGTGGAATTAGTCGATCTCAGATCAGCACCCGCCTTTGTTTCTATAGACTGAATGCGCAGATAGTTTCGCACCAAATGTCACAGTGCTGAGGGGCGCGATTTGCGACTTGTAGGAAACAGAATCTGTGGCTTGTAGGAAACAGAATCTGTGACTCGTGGGGAAGATTCGAGCAGTTGTAGTTATCGATTTGTATTTGTGTTTTAAAAGAACACAAATATTTTCTTGATAAATTATTTCACATACATTGAACTTCCATTGCACAAATTCACATTCAGATTTACACATATTCAAATTTTGTCCACAACTTCACATTGCTTAATACAGGTGCACAAATATGTTTTGCACATATACTGCAACAATAGGAGTAAAAATGTGAGCATGTCACTTTTTTAATCTGTGACTTGTAAAATAGGATTTGTGCACCTGTAATTAAGAATTTGTGAATGTGTAAGTGTTGTGTTGTATCTGTGCAGAGAAAAAAAATCTACAAGTACACAACTCATAGAGTATGTGACCTCAAATTTACTGATACACATACAAATCGCTGTACACAACTACAAATCCCACTGTTACAGGCGCTCAAACCTTTTTCACCATTAATACCTTCATAGGTTGGTGCTGGAGCAAAAGCACATATTCAAAGGGAAATTTGGCTCGGGGGTTAACTGCAAGTCCAAGCGGGAATTGGGATGCGTGCGATAATATCAGCCTTCAGATCAACGCTGCATTCCCCGGTGTCGCCCCGGACGGCGAGAAGAGGTGGTATGGACTGCAACCGCAGATGCTTTGTGAATGACGCTTAGTAAAAATAATTAGGAGTCCTATATTTACGACTGACACGCCCATTTTTTTTAGGAGTTTCTCCTAAATCCGGCAGTTAGGACCTACTTTTAGCGCTAAGATTCTTTGTGAATACGGGCCCAGAAATTGGCCCCCTAGCTGTTGATCAGCACCCACTGCAGCAGGAGGAGGTCGTCTACACTCATGGCCAGCTCCATCTTGCCATCCAGCATATCGATGGGGAACTCAGTTAGCAGTTCATCAAGGTTGAGGGGTGCAGAGCTGAAGGTGTGAGGGATCGCTGTGCACTGGCGGTGAGACTTTAGCATCGTGCTGCTGCTGCAGCAGGAGGAGGTCGTCTACACTCATGGCCAGCTCCATCTTGCCATCCAGCATATCGATGGGGAACTCAGTTAGCAGTTCATCAAGGTTGAGGGGTGCAGAGCTGAAGGTGTGAGGGATCGCTGTGCACTGGCGGTGAGACTTCAGCATCGTGCTGCTGCTGGAAGTACAGAGAGGCTCGTTACAACAGCCTCACCCACACAAGCATGTCTGCCTCAGGACCAAACTACTTTACATAATGACTGCAACTGCCCATTCAGCCCAATCACGCTCCCCATTTTCCATCCAGTCGTTTCATTGCTATGCCACTTTTACCTATGCACTACAATAAGGTCCAGAGGCATTTAGACCGGGAAATTTCAATGAAGGTGTTCAAAGCAGTTCAATACAAGACTCAAGAACATCAACCTGAAGTGGACAGTCAGCAGTGTAAATGAAGAGCATTTGCATCCACAAATATATACCCTGTTAAATCGTAACAGTGTCAAAACTTATGGAACTCAGTGCAAATAGCATATATCTCTATTTCGTATGGTTGTGAAAACCCCAAAGCTTTCATTTTCAAAACGTTAAGTGGTGAGCTATGTGGGCGACAACTCTATATAAACCAAAACAGGCAGACACAGGAGTGAGACATATTCAGATAAGTGCCTGCTAACACAGGTCAAGACCACTTTCAGCAGTGCCATACAGCATCCATCGTTTTGATTTTCACTCCAACCCACGCAAATCTCATTATACAGCATTCCAGAGCCTCTTAAGCTGGTATTTAGCAGAACAAAAGGTGATGATTTGAAGCATAAATAAACCATGTCAGGGCAGCGAGTCCCTAGGAACAGGAGAGATCAGCCCTAAGCCCTAATTTTAAGGGTACTGGGGAGTCTGGGCTGCTTTGTGGGAGACTTTACCTTTGCAAAGCAGCAGGAGGGTCTTTGGCAAGAATGTGCAGTGGCTCGGTGCTGGTGGAGCTCTGCTCTGTTGTACTGGTGCTTCTGTTAATGTTCTGTAGCATCATCTCCTGGAAGGTCTTCGCCCTCTCCAACCCAACCAGAGACTCCGTCTTCCCATTCACAGCACCATTCTGCAGCAGACGGACCAAAAGTCACATTTATTCAGCCCTGATCCTGGACATCTACCATACTTCAACTCCACAAGAAAACATCTCAGTCAAGCTAGAGCATGGCTGCGTATGCCTTCTCAAAGAGTCCTTTCAGTTTCCACCCTAACTTTAATTTGAGGTGCCTGATTTGACTAAATAGCTGCATGAGGAGAACTCCAGCAGATGAAGTCAGATTGTCCTGAACAGACTGAAGACCCACAGGACAGTAGATCTCCAAGCACAGGGTTTGGCAGGTTTAAATCAGGCTGACCTCAGGATTGAATATAGAAATAACACACAGCTGCTGCTCACCTCTGTAGTGCTGGGAGTAGCTGGCTTCTCTTTTCTGGCACCAGTATTACGGCCACTGCCTGCTCCTGTAAATATGCACAGTCCCTATGAACAATCAACTGCAGGAAAACCTGAGCAAAAACCTAACACATGGGAATCATGTCCGAGGGCCAGAAATGCAAAGTCCCACTATGCATTTTTTCCACATAATTTCACCAATTAGATCCACCTCCTGGTTATTTAACAAATAGTGGGGAGGACTTATGCAGTCTGTGCCTGGACTTAATGCCTCTGGCTACCACACCTAACTGAAGTACATCAAGGAGCAGTTCATGAGAAACTAACCCCGAGAGGGGAAAGGGCAGAGGACACACAGAGGATGAAGGCTCACCAGTGGCCATGTTCTTGTTGATGCGCAGTATCCTCCTCTTGAACGGAGCAGAGAGAGGAGCTGGCAACTCCTCAGCCTTCACCTCCTGCACCGTGGTCTGCATTCGAGCCGCCTTCTCAACCCGGATCTCGCCGGGGTGCCTGGCAGTCTTCTTGCACGGGACCTCCCACTCCAGAGGCCCCTCTTTCCTCCCCATGAGCTCCTCCTCCTCGTTGTCTCTGGACAGCTTCATCTTTCTCTCTAGCTGGAGCCTTTTCTCCACAAGGACGGCCCCAGGAGGTGTAGCGCTCGACTTCGTGGGGCTGGGGCCCTTAGTTCCGCACCAGTCGGCCTCGTGTAATTGGGCCTGTGCCAGGGACCTGGCCGCCTTCCCCTTTCGAATCTCATCCAGAGATTTGCTTCGGATCTCAACCTGCACCTCCTGCCGTGCTGGTGCTGAGAAATCCTCAGAGGGCTCAGTCTCGCATTCCCAAAGACATTCTTGCAACTAACCACAGCCATATTGCATCAGCCTTTATCGCCAAGACAAGACCCTTTGGGTCTAACAGACACTGTGTATTATTCCATTTAATGCATGTGCAGGTGAGACTACATCATCACCAACAAAAATGTAATGCACTATGCCGTTAATTTTAGACTGTATTACCCAGTGCCAGCACACACAAATGTATACCCAGCTGCATATTGACCAAATGCTAAGACTTTTCTAGAATGCACACATCCAATCAAGTGTCTAACTTGGGTGAGGGTAAAGCGCAGGGGCTTTACAAAAGACCTTCCTTTCTCCTGATACTCGCTGAAGCCTTTGTTGCACTGCCTTGTGTAAGACATCCATCCAGAGCCCTGGTACGGCCAGGCAGCAGTCTTACCTAAATGAGGTTAGCAAGTGTTTGCATGGCTCCTCAATTCACCACCATTTCATTCTTACTACGTCACAGAGGAACAGGGTTTCGGAGTCCCCAAACAACAAACACAGAAAGTTAAACACAAACACGCAAAACTGAAGAACAGAGGGCAAGCCCCTTCTTCACCCTCTGATGGAAACCGATGGTAAAATGACTTGCAGTTAGTTAGAGGTGATGACATACAACTCTTCGTGCTAATGCTGCTCATTTGCACTACTTTTTGTGAAGAATATTTCCATAGCAACATTTTACCTTTGTTATTTTTATAAAAGAAGTAAGATATTTAATTTATTGTAGGGCTGAACTATTAATCGCAATCGCTAATACATTTCAAAAGCTGCAATAACTGGTCAAGCGTGGTTACCACAGAGGAAATATATTAGAACTGGAGAGAGCGAGGAAGTACCACCCCTATTACTTTTAATAGGAGAAGCTAGGCTAGCTACCTAAGCCCAGGAAGTACGGAATAGAACGACGCCAGCTATAAGAATGGCGTTCCATGGGTGCTTAGCTCCGGGACCATTTCATGAAATTGTCAGTCTACTTACACAGCACAAATGGCCAAGAAAGTGTGTCGGCTATGCGGATTGGCGAATGTTTTCGAGGGGAAATGACGAGCAACGCTGTTTATCCAGAAGGTGCACGCACTTTTCACTCTTTTCGTACGAAACACGTGCACGAGCTGTCATCAAGCTCTTACTGTCAGTTCTTATTTTACAGGCCCTCTTGAAAACATTGAACAGTTGCGTCAGACAAAGACAAAATAATGAAGGATTACAGAATACATTTTATTTCGTTTTCGAACTATTTGGCAAGAATAAAATGCACACTTTTCTATTGGTGGCCACAAACTTTTCCGCACTGTGAAACGCGGAAGCAGGGGCCGATTGCACAAAAGTCGGATCCTGAGATCCTGGATCTACGCCAAAGCGAGGATTGCCATATCCCATGCAGCGCGTTGCTGGCTTAATTGATTGCACAAAGCCAACAGCCGCTGGAGGAGGATAGGCTAATAAGTGAAGCCAGGTGCCGCATCCTACTGTGTGCGCGCACACGCCTACTTGAAATTGACCCTGAGATCGATCACAGAATCGACAATTCAGAGAGCAGCAGTCTTCAAAATAGTTTGCAAAATATCTCCGTGCACTTATGTGGGCTGTAGAGCGTTCTCAAGAAAATCTCTGCAGACGCGTGACGAGACCAAATCTAAAGTATCCACCGAACTCGTTCGGGGGATAAAATTAGTATTCTCCAAGGTAGCGATAACGTGAACATATATATGCAGGTCAATAACGTCACATAACGCAACAGAGGGTATGCGCAAAATGAGCTGGCACGTCATTTTCCCCCCGACACCTCTTTGTCACATGTCCACATGATGGGCAGAAACCCCATTTTAAAAAAAAAACTCCACAAGACGTTTAAAATCTGTTTTCTGACCCTATTAAAACAACTTTGAATTATTGAAATATTTTCAGAGTGGCACAGAGATTTGTTCTTTTTTATGTACAACCTAAATCCAAAATAGCTGGGACAAAGTGTAAATTGTGAAAGAAATCAAAATGCAATGACTTTCAAATCACACCAGCCAGTATTTTATTCACAATAAAGCGGGATTTACATTTGAACGTACGGGCGTCTACGTGCAACTTACGTGCGAAATTTGGGAAAAATGACTGCGTGCTCGACGTGGCGAGTACGTGACACGTGCGTGTTTTTTGAAGTCACCCATAAGAAACCTACTTGAGTACTAGTCTTAAAGTAGCTCACATTAAATGTACTCAAGTACAAAAAGTATCTTGTGAGTAAAATATACCTAAGTATCCAAAGTGCAAGTACACCTAGAAAGCATTTTTCATAGTACGCATATAAAGAAACAAAACAACCACACATTGTTCTCTTCTTGTTCTCTTTAATCAACTTGCAGGTGAATGAAAGATGCAGTATTCAAAAAACAAATAGGCAGCTTGTGCTTTATACTTCATCTTCTTTGAGTTTACCCGCAGTTTACAAAACCACTAGAATTGACAATAATTAACAGTAGAATGACATATTAACAATACCATGTCGAACTGTTGCTTCAGAAAACTGATTTTTCATAACTACTAATTGGAATACCATTGGCTCACTGTAGCTGAGGTGGTTGCTAGAGAGTGCAACGATTTTTTTTTCTGTTGCAGGAGAGAATTTTTTTTTTTTGAACTGCTGGATAGATACTGTGGGCAAGAGTATTGAGCAGTTTGCACATCAGGCTTAGCTGAGGAGTTTAATTCAGGCAACTCCTGAAAAACAGGGATCGGAGTGAACTCGTCCATAACATTCCAAACGTGTTTGAGCTGCTTGCTTGTCAATATTCAATAATTGATGCTGGTGTCCCATCTTGTGACAGAATATTGTAACTGCGTGCATAAATTTGCAGCTCCATGTCTGCTGGCGGGCACATCTGCTCAAAGCGCTGTTATGATACCGTGCCGAGCACCGTTGTTCCTCTCGAGCACGCCAAATCCAGATAATCCTGAAAGATTTATTACATTAACATTTCAATTTGTGACGAGTAACAAACTGGCCACTGTCAAAGTAACGAAGTAAAAGAATACTTTTTTCTCTTTTAAATATAGTAGAGTAAAATTAAAAGTCCTGGTTAAAAAAAAAAAAAAACTCTGGTAAAGTACAAATCCTCAAAAAAAAAAAAACTACTTATGTACTGTAACGAAGCACATGTACTTCGTCATTATACACCCCTGGTGTTGAATCGACTCCCCCAACGGGAATTCTCCTTTCGCTCCGCAATGTAAAGCCCCTCTCCTTTGATTGGCTGTGGGACGAAAGCCGGTCTCCTCTGATCGGCTGTGGAATTAGTCGATCTCAGATCAGCACCCGCCTTTGTTTCTATAGACTGAATGCGCAGATAGTTTCGCACCAAATGTCACAGTGCTGAGGGGCGCGATTTGCGACTTGTAGGAAACAGAATCTGTGGCTTGTAGGAAACAGAATCTGTGACTCGTGGGGAAGATTCGAGCAGTTGTAGTTATCGATTTGTATTTGTGTTTTAAAAGAACACAAATATTTTCTTGATAAATTATTTCACATACATTGAACTTCCATTGCACAAATTCACATTCAGATTTACACATATTCAAATTTTGTCCACAACTTCACATTGCTTAATACAGGTGCACAAATATGTTTTGCACATATACTGCAACAATAGGAGTAAAAATGTGAGCATGTCACTTTTTTAATCTGTGACTTGTAAAATAGGATTTGTGCACCTGTAATTAAGAATTTGTGAATGTGTAAGTGTTGTGTTGTATCTGTGCAGAGAAAAAAAATCTACAAGTACACAACTCATAGAGTATGTGACCTCAAATTTACTGATACACATACAAATCGCTGTACACAACTACAAATCCCACTGTTACAGGCGCTCAAACCTTTTTCACCATTAATACCTTCATAGGTTGGTGCTGGAGCAAAAGCACATATTCAAAGGGAAATTTGGCTCGGGGGTTAACTGCAAGTCCAAGCGGGAATTGGGATGCGTGCGATAATATCAGCCTTCAGATCAATGCTGCATTCCCCGGTGTCGCCCCGGACGGCGAGAAGAGGTGGTATGGACTGCAACCGCAGATGCTTTGTGAATGACGCTTAGTAAAAATAATTAGGAGTCCTATATTTACGACTGACACGCCCATTTTTTTTAGGAGTTTCTCCTAAATCCGGCAGTTAGGACCTACTTTTAGCGCTAAGATTCTTTGTGAATACGGGCCCAGAAATTGGCCCCCTAGCTGTTGATCAGCACCCACTGCAGCAGGAGGAGGTCGTCTACACTCATGGCCAGCTCCATCTTGCCATCCAGCATATCGATGGGGAACTCAGTTAGCAGTTCATCAAGGTTGAGGGGTGCAGAGCTGAAGGTGTGAGGGATCGCTGTGCACTGGCGGTGAGACTTTAGCATCGTGCTGCTGCTGCAGCAGGAGGAGGTCGTCTACACTCATGGCCAGCTCCATCTTGCCATCCAGCATATCGATGGGGAACTCAGTTAGCAGTTCATCAAGGTTGAGGGGTGCAGAGCTGAAGGTGTGAGGGATCGCTGTGCACTGGCGGTGAGACTTCAGCATCGTGCTGCTGCTGGAAGTACAGAGAGGCTCGTTACAACAGCCTCACCCACACAAGCATGTCTGCCTCAGGACCAAACTACTTTACATAATGACTGCAACTGCCCATTCAGCCCAATCACGCTCCCCATTTTCCATCCAGTCGTTTCATTGCTATGCCACTTTTACCTATGCACTACAATAAGGTCCAGAGGCATTTAGACCGGGAAATTTCAATGAAGGTGTTCAAAGCAGTTCAATACAAGACTCAAGAACATCAACCTGAAGTGGACAGTCAGCAGTGTAAATGAAGAGCATTTGCATCCACAAATATATACCCTGTTAAATCGTAACAGTGTCAAAACTTATGGAACTCAGTGCAAATAGCATATATCTCTATTTCGTATGGTTGTGAAAACCCCAAAGCTTTCATTTTCAAAACGTTAAGTGGTGAGCTATGTGGGCGACAACTCTATATAAACCAAAACAGGCAGACACAGGAGTGAGACATATTCAGATAAGTGCCTGCTAACACAGGTCAAGACCACTTTCAGCAGTGCCATACAGCATCCATCGTTTTGATTTTCACTCCAACCCACGCAAATCTCATTATACAGCATTCCAGAGCCTCTTAAGCTGGTATTTAGCAGAACAAAAGGTGATGATTTGAAGCATAAATAAACCATGTCAGGGCAGCGAGTCCCTAGGAACAGGAGAGATCAGCCCTAAGCCCTAATTTTAAGGGTACTGGGGAGTCTGGGCTGCTTTGTGGGAGACTTTACCTTTGCAAAGCAGCAGGAGGGTCTTTGGCAAGAATGTGCAGTGGCTCGGTGCTGGTGGAGCTCTGCTCTGTTGTACTGGTGCTTCTGTTAATGTTCTGTAGCATCATCTCCTGGAAGGTCTTCGCCCTCTCCAACCCAACCAGAGACTCCGTCTTCCCATTCACAGCACCATTCTGCAGCAGACGGACCAAAAGTCACATTTATTCAGCCCTGATCCTGGACATCTACCATACTTCAACTCCACAAGAAAACATCTCAGTCAAGCTAGAGCATGGCTGCGTATGCCTTCTCAAAGAGATCTACAGTCCTTTCAGTTTCCACCCTAACTTTAATTTGAGGTGCCTGATTTGACTAAATAGCTGCATGAGGAGAACTCCAGCAGATGAAGTCAGATTGTCCTGAACAGACTGAAGACCCACAGGACAGTAGATCTCCAAGCACAGGGTTTGGCAGGTTTAAATCAGGCTGACCTCAGGATTGAATATAGAAATAACACACAGCTGCTGCTCACCTCTGTAGTGCTGGGAGTAGCTGGCTTCTCTTTTCTGGCACCAGTATTACGGCTACTGCCTGCTCCTGTAAATATGCACAGTCCCTATGAACAATCAACTGCAGGAAAACCTGAGCAGAAACCTAACACATGGGAATCATGTCCGAGGGCCAGAAATGCAAAGTCCCACTATGCATTTTTTCCACATAATTTCACCAATTAGATCCACCTCCTGGTTATTTAACAAATAGTGGGGAGGACTTATGCAGTCTGTGCCTGGACTTAATGCCTCTGGCTACCACACCTAACTGAAGTACATCAAGGAGCAGCTCATGAGAAACTAACCCCGAGAGGGGAAAGGGCAGAGGACACACAGAGGATGAAGGCTCACCAGTGGCCATGTTCTTGTTGATGCGAAGTATCCTCCTCTTGAACGGAGCAGAGAGAGGAGCTGGCAACTCCTCAGCCTTCACCTCCTGCACCGTGGTCTGCATTCGAGCCGCCTTCTCAACCCGGATCTCGCCGGGGTGCCTGGCAGTCTTCTTGCACGGGACCTCCCACTCCAGAGGCCCCTCTTTCCTCCCCATGAGCTCCTCCTCCTCGTTGTCTCTGGACAGCTTCATCTTTCTCTCTAGCTGGAGCCTTGTCTCCACAAGGACGGCCCCAGGAGGTGTAGCGCTCGACTTCGTGGGGCTGGGGCCCTTAGTTCCGCACCAGTCGGCCTCGTGTAATTGGGCCTGTGCCAGGGACCTGGCCGCCTTCCCCTTTCGAATCTCATCCAGAGATTTGCTTCGGATCTCAACCTGCACCTCCTGCCGTGCTGGTGCTGAGAAATCCTCAGAGGGCTCAGTCTCGCATTCCCAAAGACATTCTTGCAACTAACCACAGCCATATTGCATCAGCCTTTATCGCCAAGACAAGACCCTTTGGGTCTAACAGACACTGTGTATTATTCCATTTAATGCATGTGCAGGTGAGACTACATCATCACCAACAAAAATGTAATGCACTATGCCGTTAATTTTAGACTGTATTACCCAGTGCCAGCACACACAAATGTATACCCAGCTGCATATTGACCAAATGCTAAGACTTTTCTAGAATGCACACATCCAATCAAGTGTCTAACTTGGGTGAGGGTAAAGCGCAGGGGCTTTACAAAAGACCTTCCTTTCTCCTGATACTCGCTGAAGCCTTTGTTGCACTGCCTTGTGTAAGACATCCATCCAGAGCCCTGGTACGGCCAGGCAGCAGTCTTACCTAAATGAGGTTAGCAAGTGTTTGCATGGCTCCTCAATTCACCACCATTTCATTCTTACTACGTCACAGAGGAACAGGGTTTCGGAGTCCCCAAACAACAAACACAGAAAGTTAAACACAAACACGCAAAACTGAAGAACAGAGGGCAAGCCCCTTCTTCACCCTCTGATGGAAACCGATGGTAAAATGACTTGCAGTTAGTTAGAGGTGATGACATACAACTCTTCGTGCTAATGCTGCTCATTTGCACTACTTTTTGTGAAGAATATTTCCATAGCAACATTTTACCTTTGTTATTTTTATAAAAGAAGTAAGATATTTAATTTATTGTAGGGCTGAACTATTAATCGCAATCGCTAATACATTTCAAAAGCTGCAATAACTGGTCAAGCGTGGTTACCACAGAGGAAATATATTAGAACTGGAGAGAGCGAGGAAGTACCACCCCTATTACTTTTAATAGGAGAAGCTAGGCTAGCTACCTAAGCCCAGGAAGTACGGAATTGAACGACGCCAGCTATAAGAATGGCGTTCCATGGGTGCTTAGCTCCGGGACCATTTCATGAAATTGTCAGTCTACTTACACAGCACAAATGGCCAAGAAAGTGTGTCGGCTATGCGGATTGGCGAATGTTTTCGAGGGGAAATGACGAGCAACGCTGTTTATCCAGAAGGTGCACGCACTTTTCACTCTTTTCGTACGAAACACGTGCACGAGCTGTCATCAAGCTCTTACTGTCAGTTCTTATTTTACAGGCCCTCTTGAAAACATTGAACAGTTGCGTCAGACAAAGACAAAATAATGAAGGATTACAGAATACATTTTATTTCGTTTTCGAACTATTTGGCAAGAATAAAATGCACACTTTTCTATTGGTGGCCACAAACTTTTCCGCACTGTGAAACGCGGAAGCAGGGGCCGATTGCACAAAAGTCGGATCCTGAGATCCTGGATCTACGCCAAAGCGAGGATTGCCATATCCCATGCAGCGCGTTGCTGGCTTAATTGATTGCACAAAGCCAACAGCCGCTGGAGGAGGATAGGCTAATAAGTGAAGCCAGGTGCCGCATCCTACTGTGTGCGCGCACACGCCTACTTGAAATTGACCCTGAGATCGATCACAGAATCGACAATTCAGAGAGCAGCAGTCTTCAAAATAGTTTGCAAAATATCTCCGTGCACTTATGTGGGCTGTAGAGCGTTCTCAAGAAAATCTCTGCAGACGCGTGACGAGACCAAATCTAAAGTATCCACCGAACTCGTTCGGGGGATAAAATTAGTATTCTCCAAGGTAGCGATAACGTGAACATATATATGCAGGTCAATAACGTCCCAGGTAGCAAGCCAACGTTGGCCCAACGTGATTTTAGTTGGTAATCTCAAGACAATGTCGGCCCAACGTTGGCATAACATTGTCAAGGTCTGTAACTGTTTGGAAACTTTGTCAACGTTGGCCCAACGTTGGCATAACGTTGCCAAGGTTGGTAATTGTTTGCAAATTTTAGGCCACCATGCCAATGTTGGCCCAACGTTGGCATAACATTGTCAAGGTCGGTAACTGTTTGGAAACTTTGTCAACGTTGGCCCAACGTTGGCATAATGTTGCAAAGGTTGATAATTGTTTGCAAATTTTAGGCTACCGTGCCAATGTTGGCCCAACGTTGGCATAACATTGTCAAGGTCGGTTATAGTTTTGAAACTTCACAAGGTTGAGAAGAGCTGGAAGATTGCAGCAAGATTGGCATGCTTAAAATCTTAAGTGTTACGGCCAAAATGTTGATGAAAGCTGGACTTTGTTAGGGTTTCTCCTGAGGCGTGCCGGTCTCCGCTCGGGTCCGCTCAGCTCCACTGATGACCGCTAGCCACTTCTTGGGGCTTTAGGGCTGCCAGCCTTCCTGCTTCTGCTTCTGCCTCTTCCTTTTCCAGCCATAATGATGAAGTTGAGATAAAAAAGTGGTCTTGTAGAATTTTGAGAATTTATTTAGGAGGATGATGTGATGAGAAGAGTTGTAGGCAGAGAAATCTTAAGTCCAGTAGAAATCTACAGTTGAAATTTTGTCCACGTTTACTCAATGTTGTGCAATGCTCAGCTGCACTGCTCAGATCACCATAGCCAATCAATGCAACCTTCCAACCAACGTTGCACTCCACTGGGGTCTGCTGGGCTCCTCTGCATGATAGCGAGCTGCGTCCAGTACAAGATTTCTTGCACTCTTGAGTGCAAATTCTCTGACGTTTGGCTCTTTTTTTTTTTTTTCCCACCATTCAGCTGTGCTGATGGCCTACGCCGACTGTGTGATTCTGCCTTAAATGTTTGGAAACTGCAAACGTCGGGCTGACATTGGCATAATGTTTGCAACGCTGGCAAATTTTTGGACACCTTGCCAACCTGGGATGATGATTGTAACATTGGCTTTTTACCCCTCAGCTCGACATGGGCACAAGGGGTATTGTCGTCCCTTCGGCGGGCGGGCGGGCGGGCGTCCGCCAATTTTGTCCGGGCTATTTCTCTTTAACCTCTTGGGTTAGAAAGTTCATATTGCATATGTGGGCTCACCATGGGGGGTAGGTGTGCCTTTGAGGATTTGTCCCAGTTTGACCTTTGACCTTGCAGCAGTGACCTTCGGGGCTGAGGGGTATTGCCCGCTTCAGCAAGGCCCATTTTTTAATTTTGCCATTGATCCTGGAGGTATATGATAACATTTAAACAATACAGGTGCATCTCAAAAAAATTGAATATCATGAAAAAGTCTATTTTTTTTACTGCAACTTTCATATATTTAAGATTAATTACATGTAAATTGAAGTATTACACTCAATACTTGGTCAGGGCTCATCTTGCATGAATGACTGCATCATGCGTCGTGGCATGGTGGCGATCAGCCTGTTGCACTGGTGAGGTGTTATGAAAGCCCAGGTTGCTTTGATGGAAGTCTTCAGCTCAACTGTACTGTATACAAAGTTTGTTATTAACACTCCAAAGTATCCCAGATAGTAATAATTCTGGCTGTAGTTTGGCATGCATGTGGCAATTTTGTGATGGGGTAAGCAAGGTCAAGGCCTTTGGCTGACCTGTGGTATGATTCTGGTTTACCATAAGAGATAGAATAGCACCAGTGTAAAGCCAGCCACTGGCTGAGTGATGGCATAGGTCTGGTTGACCAGAAAACTTAGTCAAGAGCGGGAGGGGACATCGTCTCATGATGTACCCTGATACATTTTTTCATCATTTTATGAGGCCCAAAGATTGAGCAAAGATGGGAAATTTTCAGAAGTTTGCTCCCAGAGGAGTTTTGGGTGAGGTTTGGCCAACTTTCATTTAGATTTTGACATTTCAAACTTGGGCCATTTAGGGGCTGTACATCCTTCCAAAACTTAACCAAACAGCTTGCCACATTTGGGCCACAATTGGGGAAAAATGATTGAGCCAGCTGGGATTTCACTTTCTTTTTAGCTCAAAACTAAAACAAATCTATCAGAGGATAGTCATATATGACACCTAAAGCTTGAAAAAACTGTTATCTTCTTGATTAGCAGAGGGATCTGTTCTGAACTCTTGACTAAGATGGTAGAGTCATCTGGCAACTCAGTTATGTACACATGATTTCCACACACATTTAAGGGCTCTTTGTCATGGGTATTTCTTTTGGAAATAGACAACAATTCTGCAACGTAGGGCCGCTATCACAGCACCCTGGGCCTCAATAACACCTCAGCAGTGCCACAGGCTGATCGCCTCCATGCCACGATGCATGATGCAGTCATTCATGCAAGATGAGCCCTGACCAATTATTGAGTGTATAAACAAAGACATTTTTTAGAATGTAGACTACTGTGGATTGCATTATCAATCCACTTTTTAAACGATTATTATGTGGCATTCTAATATTTTGAGATACTGGACTTTTGTTTGTCATAAACTTTAAGCCGTAATCATCAAAATTTTAAATTTAAAAAGGGTTTTAAATATTTCACTTTATGTGTAAATAATCTAATGTATGAAGGTTTCACTTTTTGAGCACAACTAAAGAAAAAAACGAACTTTTGCATGATATCCTTATTTTTTGAGATACACCTGTAGCCTGCAACACGTCTTCCACATAAAGGAAAGGAATGGGATGTGTGGCACATTTCTGAGATGAATTGCAAGACAATGTCGAGATATATATACATTTTTTATCAGTTGCCTCGGGATTCCGTAAGCCTACTTTAATCTGTTTCAGCAAGTGGCACAGAAACTAAATTATAATACGTCATATCTCAGCGACCGTGGAAAAAATGTGTCGACCTCATTTCGGATACCGTTTCATTCGGCAAGATACTTTAGAACAGCGGAACACAGAGGTGATTGCAACTGGTCTGCTGCGATCTCCGCCCTGTAAACCAACGAAGAACACGCGGGAGCTTCACTTGGAACTCCAACATTATGGTGAGTTTTCAATTTAACCTCACAATTTCTGATAGATGACGAATTAGCATATCCATAGTCGATAACATTTCACAGATTTATGCAGCGATTTCAATCTTGTAACTGAATGGGTTATGACCCTTACGAACACGATTCTGATATCAGTTCGCTTTTTCACCGGAATACTGATTTTGCAGTGCTTCTCGCCTATCCTATGAAGTACTCAGAATCTCTTATTGTAGCGACAAATGCCACAACGTGTTCACATCTAGACGAAAATCAGAGGGGCCACGTGCCAACTTTTAAGGGCGCGACGACACAACTAGCTGTTTGCGCGAGCCAACAAATTCCGTTAAACGACGTTGGCTAACGAGTTCTCTCCGCTGTCAGCTAAGGTAATACTCAGCCAGATTGCGTTGCTTATTATATGAATTTTAATGAGAATTATTTCTTAGTGATTTGTGTATAAATCTTATATAACCTACTTATAATAATTATAAACTTGGGACAACAATCTGTTAGGTATTTATTATTTCTCATAGGCTATTGTTTTGATATTCGTTGACTGCCGAGTGTCGACTTGCTTTGGCGAGCTTGTGGCTTGGCAGTAATCTTAGCAAGCGGCATCACCGCCTAGCTGTGCCGTCATTTAAAAAAAAAAATTCAAACTTTTAGGCTTTCAGAAATTTTCAAGCAAATGTTACCCGCACTAACTTATGGCGGAAAAACTGTACTCGCAAAGAACAATTAAACGCCACGCAAAAAGACTGGTTCAAGAGCAGCTGAGTAACATTTTGATTGATTACTCAAGACCAATAACAGAAAACACACTGTCGGAGGGTTACATAGAGGTGGATCCACAATGCGAAAATTACAACGCAGAAACGCAATTTCAGAAACAGTCTTACTATAATGGTGAATTTGATGGTGATGCTGACAGTAGTGATTTTGACTATTCTGATTCAGAGTCCAACATAGGCAGGATATCAGATTGTGAGTCCAGTGATGAAGCGTCTGATGATGAGGTAGCCTCTCCTTCCCTAAGAGATGAGCTAAAGGAATGGGCTGCCATGAGCAACACACCCCTTTGTCATGTTAACAGTTTGTTGGGGATATTGAAAAAATACTTCCCAAGCCTCCCTAAAGATGCGCGCACTCTTTTAGGTACTCCCACTAAGTACACAGTTGAAGAGATTGCAGGTGGCACCATGTACAGTTTTGGAATTGAAAAAGGTGTAAGCACTGTTTTAGAAGCCATGGAATCTTTGCCAAATTGTGTGACATTACAATTTAACATAGATGGCCTACCATTATTTAAGAATAGCTGTGAGCAATTCTGGCCCATACTTGGAATTGTTGAGGAGGATGAGAGTAAGGCCCCCTTTGTAATCAGTTTGTTTCTGGGAAAAAAGAAACCCATGAATGTAAATGATTACTTGCAAGGATTTGCTGTAGAACTGGAAAGGCTGCTGAATGAGGGTCTCGTTGTGAAGGGTAGGGTGTTAAAAGTCCACATTTCAAAGTTTGTGTGTGATGCCCCGGCCAGGGCCTTTGTTAAAAATATAAAGGCCCACAATTCATACCATGGTTGTGAGAAATGCACTCAAGAGGGTATCTGGGAACACAACCGAATGACATTCCCAGATACTGCTGCCCCTTTAAGAACTGATGAGACTTTCATCATGCAGTCTGATGAACACCACCATAAAGGTGTGAGTGTCCTTCAGGGGATGGTGGGCATGGTCTCTCAGTTTCCACTGGATTTCATGCATCTTGTTTGCTTGGGGGTGATGAAAACATTAATGAAACTTTGGACAAAGGGTCCTCTTCCCACTAGACTAGGGATGCAACAGATACAGCTGATATCAGCATGCATTCTGAGTTTCATGGTGCACATGCCAAGAGAGTTTGTGCGAAAGGGGAGATCCCTTTTAGAAATGGACAGGTGGAAGGCCACTGAATTCAGGAATTTTCTACTTTACACAGGGCCTGTAGCCTTATGGGGGCATATGCCTGAAGAGTTATATCATAACTTTCTTATTCTGCATGTTGCAATCAACATTTTATGCTGTCCCCACCTATGCTCTAAGTTCTGCGACTTTGCTGGGCAATTATTGGTCATATATGTTCAGAATTTCAAGTCAATTTATGGGAATTATGTGGTGTATAACATTCATGGATTAGTCCATTTAGCCAGTGATGCCAGGCAGTTTGGGGCACTTCATTCTTTCTCAGCATTCCCATTTGAGAATTTTCTACAGGCACTGAAAAAGACCATACGAGGTACAAAAAATCCTCTGCAGCAAGTCGTAAGGAGGATTTCTGAGAGACAGGACTATTTTAGGAAAGGTGGAGTAGTCAGATCAAAAACTGGGTGCAAAAATCAGCACAGAGAAGGGCCTTTGCCACCTAGTATGAATGAATTCTCACTTCAGGCAAGGCAGTACAAACAATATGAACTAACTGGGATGCGAGTCTCTATTAGCACAGGTGACAATGCCATTATGGCGAATGGTGACATTTTCATTGTCAAAAATATTGTATCACTTGGAAGCACCGCATATTTAATTTGCCTCAAGTTTCAAAGTAAGTCAGCTTTTTTCAACTATCCTGTAGATTCAATGAAGCTGAATATAGCATTCGTAAAAAACCTAGGAACAGTCCTGATCACAGTCCCTACAGATCACCCAATGTCTAAAGTTGTTTTGTTGCCACACAAAGATGGGTTTGTGTCATACCCTTTACTCCACACAGTGAAAGATTAGTATTTTCTAAAATATTCTGGCTATATATTAGATGTAATATTAGATGTATTCGATTGTGATTTTTACGGAAACAAACGAAACCGAAATCATCGCAAGCAACTGGCTGAGTTCAGATAAAAAAAGTGTCATTTTGGCCACCATATAAGAATACTGAAAAATGTAAGTAAGCAGTTGAATTGCAAGCAATGCCTGATGAGGAATGGAGTGAATTTGAAGTACAGTGGATCAGCCAATACGGTAAGTAGTTAATAATAATAATCATAATAATAATAATATTATCATGCAATAATACATAAGGAGCACCGTACTGTGAGATAAGACCAAGTGCTGTAGATCAGCACAGCAGTACCAACTTCATGGTAAAGTGGAACTGGGTAATTTCATGCCAAATGGTCAGATTTTTGGAAAGTTGGGAACTTGGATGGTGCCAACCCTGTAAGGACTTGAAATCAATATTTTTTTGGATGTAGCCAAATTCCCACTGACCATGTAGTATAGAATCACCCAACGTCAGGTGTATTATTGCAAATATACAACAGTTTTACCAACACATTTATAAATTTGAGTAAAACCCAATGAATGAAAATTCTACTTTTTAAAAACTGCCATTTTAAAGACTGAACAGCGTTTCTGAAGTGGTGCTAGGTTATGATTTTTTTTGCTAGCTTGTGTCTCATCATGAGGTAATGGCACTCCTTGTCCCTCTGCCAATCACAGTCCAAGGTTGGAACGAACTGTTATACAATAAATGAATAATAATAATTTCATTTTTGTGCAGCATCTTCCTCATTGCTCTTGGAATAACATGATTCATGTCTTCTCTGTCCAAACATGCTGTAGACACATATGAAAAGGCAAGAAAAAAAATACACAAGTTTGCAAAAGGGAGAGGCATCGAATCAACTGACGAGGACAGCATGAGAGTGAGAGTGTAAGTCAACCAAATGGGATTGTTGGGTGATACCGGTGAATTTTTCTAGCCCAAAGAATGGATCAACTCTATTAAAGCTATCTTTAAACGGTCACACATACCCAAACTCAAAAAGGCAAATGCAAATGGCGTACTGCTCCATTTGTGTAAGATGGAAATTGACAGGTGGAAGGCAACCAAATTCAAATTCTTTTTTTCTTCACACAAGCTGAAGATACCGATTCTGGTTTTTGATTGGTACCCTACTGAAATCGCGGAGAGGATCAGCATGGTTTAACTTTAGATCACCTCTTCCAAGATGCTTTGAGAAGGGTAGAGGGTAGCTGTCTAAGGAAGAAAACCAGTCATTTAAAAGGAATGTAACATTACTGATTCGAGCTTTAATATTGATTGTTATTTGCTGAGCAATCCCTACCCTTGAAAATTATCCAAGTAATCTGGTAACTTTTTTATTTGTCCTATTGGTCTTGCACCTATATCCATTAATTTTTGAAGGTAGCAGTACGCCTTTCCAGATTGTTCTAGAGAAATAGAGTCCCTTGTTGTAATAAGATAAATCTGCATGGAGTTTTTTTTTTTCTTTTCAACAGGCCATCATCCAGATATGGGCCACAAAATGGATACCATGGCATCTTGCAAAATGGTATGCCATTTATCTATTTGTTGACAATTCACGTGTCAGTTTTTGGGGATAAAATAAAAAAGGCAGGTGATTGCAATGTTTTGAGTGCAGGAGGGGGCAGGATGTAGCCTGGGTAAGATTCATGTAGCTGTGTGGCCCTTGAACAAGGCCAATTAACCCAGTAGTGCTCCAGGGGGATTGTCCCCTGCTTAATCATATCAACTGTAAATCACGTTGAATAAAAGCTTCAACTAAATAACAAATTTCAAGTTAAATTTCCAGTGTATCCAGTGCTTGCATAATCGTGATTATTTCATCCATGTGAATGTTTTTGTCAGTCAAAATAGCTCCAATTGTTCATAAGTTGCAGCTCCATTCCAAGCTTAGTTGCCATTTTGAACCCAGTGAAAAGATCTGCACTGCAAAAAATGAAAGATTAAAATACTAGGGAAGATGAATTTACTTATATAAAAAAGGAACTGGTTACCTTTAAAATAATAGATATGACCAAAACAAACAGGACCAAATAAATGTTTTCTCTGATAACGCTTGCAAGAAGGCTAGGATGAACATAAAATGCCAAAGTGATCGTTGGAAAACTTTCAAAGCCAGGTTTGGAGGTATTTCAGACGAAGATGTGGCCAAACATTTGCTGGGTACACAAGTAAACTTGAGACCCACTGGTGCAAAGCGCTCGATTTCCCTATATTCCTCGCACTTTTAGACCGCTCAGAGTAGTCTACTTGAAATGGTGCTTTATTTGTAACTAGGCACATTTATAATAATTTCTAGAGGCTTTCTGGCAGTACAGTAGACAGTTCTGAGAATAATGTGTTATTCTCGCCAATTCTGGTGTTGGTTTCGGGTCGCTATCCATGTTTGTATGGCACACGAAAAAAGACGAGCTCAAAAACTGGTGATGGCACCGTATTTCCTGAACATTTAGGCATGCCGTTTAATTTTGCTCACATTTTTCCATGCCTGATTGCATTTTATGTTAAACCTGTTTGTGTTAACGAAGGAAAAGTCAATGATTATTGAAACATATTAAAGCAGTGCACTTACATTTCTGACTTTGCTTCAATCTTTCTTTTTGTTTAGTAACACGAAAACTGAACACATCAGTCTAATACACCAAAATCACCTGCGATCACTTCTCATTGACTCCCTTGATGAAAGCAGGTTACATCTGGCGTTTCAGTAAGACCATTAGAAAATGCTTACATACCATGTGTAGTGAAGTGTGCAGTCATGTTGAGGTCTGGTAGGGAAAACACTAGGAACTCGGAAACAAGGACACAAAGGGGGATGAGACGCCATATGCAGGGATCCAAAAATATTTATTAAATAAAACCAGAAAACTCGAAAGGGGAAAACGGGGCACTATGGCCAGCAGAAACACCGTGCAACTGCACTGACAGAAGGAGAACTCAGGAATCTAAAACTAAGAGAAGGGAACACCAGGGGGCAGACTCGGGAACTGACTGAGGCAGACTCGGGAACTGACGGGCAGACTTGGGATGGAGCAACTCGGGATGGGGGCAGACTAGGGAACTGACAGGGGCAGACTCGGGAACTGACAGGGGCAACTCGGAATAGGGGCTACTCGGAAGGGGGAACTCGGGAAGCTTGGGAATGGGGGAGCTCGGGACAGAGGCTGGAGACAAAAAATAGAGGGCAGGCACAGGACGAGAAGACGGGCACAGCTGGCAAGTGGCTGACTCGGAAGGCACAGCTGGCCGGGAGAAGGGTAGGGGAAAACATCAGGAGGGGGCAGACGAGGACGACTGGAACATCTCGGGGCGGGGACAGGAACAGCTTGGAGCACCGACACTATCGTCTTGGAGCGGCGACAGGGATGTCTCGGAGCGGCGACAGGAACAGCTTGGGGCTTGGGAGACGACTTGAACACATTGCTCAGGAGACATCACGGGGCACCAGGGGGCTCAGAGACGACAGGCAGGGCGGACAGGACTGGACGGCACAGCTGGCAGACTGGCACAGCTGGCAGGAAGAAGGCTCTGGAAACAACAGGCGGGGGGCAGACTCAGACGGAACTGGTGCGGGAACGGCAGGGAGGGCAGGCTGGGCTGGGGCATGATGGTTGGAGAAGACAGAGAAGATTATGGGGACCAGAGGGAAAGTGCACAGGGGCAAGGAGTGGTGAGGCGCGGGCGAGCGAGCGAAGTCAGATCTGAGACTGGCTGCTTGCTGGAGACAGATATAGGGCAGGGGCACGGGCAGACACAGGTGCAGAAACTTAATATAATTAACAAAGGGTGGAACATGAGGGAAACCTAATTACATGAAACAGATAAACATTAAAACTCAGACGAGGATCACAAGACAATCCCAAAGACGGGATAAACTGAATAAATATTTCACAGTGCATAGAAAGAGACAGGACAGATAAGATAAATGCAGAAGGTTCTGCAGGAAAACACAGCAAAGCCAGTGAAAGAAAAGCAAGAGGCGGAAACTAGAACAGGGCGAATGCTGAGAGATCATTAGTCAATTAGTAAGTGCAGCTATACAATCCCGGGTGCTCGTTAGTATGTTAGTCTAATATACAATGTTAGTTTGTTATTTTCTAGAATTTACTAACCAAACTGTCAGTAGGGGTTAATAATATAGAAAAGCAAGGGGAAATTAGAAAACGAGAAAGGAAGGAAGGCTGAAACCCAGAATCCATTAAATCACCTGAAATAGTGTCACAATCCATTAAGACAGAAAACTGCTGCAAACAATGACGAGACCGGGGAGAAAGCAAAGACAGTACATGGGTAAGACGTGGACTGGAATAATACGGGGGAGGAATGAAATGTGAAACACTAAGATATGGACTAAAAACCAACATCACCAAAATAATATAAACCTAAAATTGATGAACCAAAGACACAGACCCACAGAACACAACAAGTCATGCAAATCGCTCATGCTTATTACCCCCCGTCGCGGGCCGACAGGCCCCGAAAGGGGGGTCTAGTGGAGATCGGCGTACGTATGTACGTCCGTCCGTCCAAACATTTTGCACTTTATCTCGGAAGCTCCTGGGCCGAATCCAACCAAACTTGGTACCACAATACTTTGGGGTGGGGGAAGGGTGACCATGGTGACCTTGACCTAATTTGCATAATAATTAGGTCATGGGGTTAATAAGTGCAAAAATCACATTTATGGCCATTGTTAGCTGAGTGATGAAGTTAGGTGGCTGAAATCTTTACAGCAGCTAGGGCTTCTCCTTGCACATTTGTCAAACTGGCTGATAGGGGGCATGCATGAAGTATTAAATTGTAATTCTGAATCAGTGCAGTATGCAGGTGCATGTGACTTTAAAGTTCATAAAGATGCGACGGGGGGTTCGCCGCAGCAACGGCTTTCTTGTTGATTAGTAGGTAGGTCCAAACGGTCGCGTTCCCTTAGCCGCAATGGCTGATCATAATGGTCGAGTGATTGCTTTCTTTCTGAGTTTATCCTTGTTGGGTGTTGAGGACGACATTAAAAGTTGAACAGAAGTCTTTTTATTGGAACAATCTGACAAATTATGCAAAAAAATTAAAAGCTCAGGGAACGGACAGTTTACCTTTAAGACTTAACACACTTATATCACCATTTTTCTTAGTAACACAAAAACTTAGCCCTTGATTTTAGAAAATTTTGACTAGCTTGCCAGTGGGATAAGCAAATTATAACTTGTTAAGCAAATAACTTCAAGCTTCCATTTGCTTGACAAGGTAAAACTTGTTTATCCCATTGGCAAGCTAGTCAAAATTATCTCAAATGAAGGGCAAATTTTTTGTGAAAAATGGTGATAGAAATAAGGATTTAAGTCTTAAAATAAGGTCTCTGAAGCAGCCCTTCCCATAGAGTGCTGTCTGGTTATTTCTGGGCGGTTCTTTATTCATGATTTTTAGTCGAGCCTCCGAAGGGGTTTCGCGAGACTATTGTAATCGCTTCGTGTGTGTGTGTGTGTGTGTCCTGTCCGGACTGATATCTCTGGAACCGCGAGGCCAATTGCCTTCATATTACACAGACGGGTTTCTTGTGAGACTCTTTCGGCATGACATAAATTTGAAGGTCATAGGTCAAAGGTCAAGGTCAAGGTCATCATGTTGGCGGATAACTATGGGCGAGACTATGAATTCTCTGAATGCTTGTTGGGCAAGTATTTGTGCTTTGACAAGTCAGTCTAGCAAGAGAGCAAATTAGACATGGGAGGTGTTTCTCTGTTAAGAGGTTGTTTATATAACTGCTAACTCGGTGTGACATCTGGCCATTGCTAGACTTTAACAGATGCAAAAGGCAATCAAAAGACTAGATTCAAGATTAGATGCTGAAAGCTTTCTTATACATGCACTACGGAAGCAATTGTATACAATTGACTATTCAGAATAGGCTGAGAAAAGGGGGGGAGGGGTATGTATAAAAATGTATGTGACTGCAATATGCAGCACCTGATATGAAAATGCCCTTAAATTAAAAGGGGACAGTCTGCACTTTAATCTCACATTGTTTCATGCCATATCCAATGTGCTCAATTACTGAGCCAAGGCTGGAATATTGTATTTACCAACGAGCAGCTTGGACAGGAACTAGCTTATATATACTGCTAATTTATGCTCATATTTTTAGGGTCAAGTTTAATCAACGTTCTAATTTCGCATTGCTTGGCCTGCTAGCTTACCTATTGTACCTATTGTAATAGCGGCTGGCTGACTAGTAACTTACAGAATATACTTGAACGGTTGCAAAGTATTTCCTTGTGTTGACTGGACTGTGAAACAGCCAGTTACATTTCATTTCATGTTATGTTAACTTAAAGAGAAGACGAATCTACCATTTGATTTTAATTCTTCTTCTTGCATTTTACACTTCTAGATCAAAAACGCAAGAAGGCATGTTCTAAATCTAAGGGGACTCGTTGCCCCCTTCCTGTTGTGCCACCCTTTCCACATTCAAAGAGGAGCTCTGTTGAAAGTCCTCCTTTCCAGAGGCCTAACAAGACGCAGTGTTTGGATGCACCAGCCTCAACATCATTCTCCTCTTCACTGCTCCCCATTGCCACTCCTCTGCCTGGACCATCAACCACTCACCACCTCAATGGTATAAGTAGGACTGGCAGTATTATTGTTTTGAGCATTTCCATTAAAATGTTAACCTCCGCATGAAGAAATGCAATGGGGACAGAAGCACATTAACATCAGATTTTAAACCAAATTACCTGTAAGGTGTCTAGAGACCACAAAAAAATTTACAGCTCATTCTGTAAATGCTTGATCCCCTCAACCCAACTGCCAAACATGAAGAGTGCCCCCAAAAACCTTTTTTTTTTGCCAAAAAAGTTAAGCGGTGGGACATAGTATTCACGACCGTCCGTCCATCTGTCCGTCCGTCCGTACTTCCCGAATTCTTGTCAGCGAGATATCTCAAGAACAAATTGACGGATTTTCTTCAAATTTCATGTAAACATGTATTAGTCTGATACCCCGGCGCCAGTCAATTTCGGTGACCTTCGCGTCATTCTCAAGGTCACACCAAGAGATTGTGCATTTTCACACTGATAGCCTTGTCAGCGAGATATCTCAAGAATGAATCAACAGATTTACTTCAAATTTCATGTCAACATGTATTAGGGTGATACCCCGGCGCCAGTCGATTTTGGTGACCTTCGCGTCACTCTCAAGGTCACACCGAGAGATTGCTCATTTTGACACGATTTCACATTTTGTGATGGGGGACAAAGACACTTTAGTGGCAAATACTTGTTTTTTTCTTGTTTTTTAAGAGCAATTTTTTGCAGTGTATGTAGAATAACTACTGACAATCCTTTCTCAAACTTTCCAAAATAAACACGAAAGTTTGCAAGTTCCCTAGTGCAAATCTCTAGCTAGCTCTCCTGCAGAAATCTTACATTCAAGCAGCAAGGGGCAGCAACCTTCAGGTTTAGATAGACCTGAAGCCAGGTGCTGCTGATAAGCAATCAACCAGCTCGAGAAAGAACCTGGTGAAGCAATTTGATGTCGTTCACGACGAGACAAGTAAAAACGGAATACACTCTTCCGTCCAAAAGGAGGCCAACAAACAAATTCCCAATTTAGATCCTTGCAGCGCTTGAGCCAATTGTGTGCTGCTATAAAACCCATTAACCACTGCCGGTACTGGCGCAGCCCCAGGGATCGAACCCAGGTTGCCAGCTCACATCTGCGAATGCCAAGCAACTGCCATAGCTGCGCGAGCCATGGCGGCTCATAGAACAGTTTCTAAGGATTATGTCTAACAGTCATTTAAGCAGACCATCTTGCTCCCATGGACAGCCTGGTACATCGTTTGAAAGTCAACAAAGTTCTGTTTCTCAATGTCCTTTTTCACTCTTTGCTTTGATAAATGATCCCACAAAGTAGCCCATGGTCAAATACTATGACATCTAGCTAGGATGTTGCAAATATTTTGTCTGAACTGGTCTTATAAGAGATTCTGCAGCACATTCTGCCTGTAATTAGATATCTATTTGTCTTTCAGAGGTTGTTCTTCAAACTTTGAAGGAAATTAAAATCCAGGTAAGGCAGAACACTCTTCTCCTGCAAGCCATCATGAAGAACAGTGTGAGAGAGGAGCCAGGCAAGTTACCTGAGGAGAACTTTGGACTACCTTTGAGGACCATGGCAGATGTCCAGGCTTTGGAGAAGAGGCTGGCTGGAAGTGCAGACTGCCAGTGTTCTCTGGTAAATACTGTCACCTTGCTAAAATAATGACCCAAGTCATATTTTAAAGTTTTTCAAAAACAAAAAATTGAACCAAATATAGCACCATGAAGAGCCGATGTAGGCAAAATATCATTTTGGATAGAAATAACTTGACAATTTTTTTTTTTTGCCTAAATCAGCTGTTCATGAAGGTGTGTTTTTTTTCAGTTTTTTTTGGAAAACTTGAAAATATGACCCAGGCCATTATCTTAGGAAGGCAAAGATGGAAAGCGATTATGACTCCGGACTTCCCGTGCTTCTCTTTACTCAGGGATTGGAAACAATGCATCTGTTTCATGATCGTTTAAATTGTTTAAATGAAATAAAGACCATTTGAAACGTCTTTATGCAGTTCAATTGCTTTCAATCCCTCAGTAAAGACAAGCTTTAGAATTCCCGGGTCATTGGTGGGGAAATCCATTGAAATGCATTTGAAACTGATGAACTTAATGCGCAATGACTTAATTCCGTGAGTGAATTTCTTCAGTGCACATGGATTGAATAATTGCTGAATATGGCACAGGAAAGTGAATGCCACTAAGAGGCGAGATTCACGTCTAATGCATGAGACTTGGCATCTCTGTAATTCAAAGTTAAGGTTTGGTGTAACCCTAAAATTCACCAAAATTTGAGACGTGTAAAATCTAAAACTGTGGACTGTCTGGACTCCTAATTCCTAATTCCTAATTGTTATTAAATAATAAAAAAAACAATGCGGAAATCAAAGTACCCAAACACAGGGAGAATATAAAACTCTTCCAAGAAAGGCTCCAGGGCAGGACTTGAACCTGCAATCTCCTTGCCACGCAACAACCACTGCGCCACCCTAATGTCATTGTTAATAGTCTTCAAATATGGTATCATTTCAAGTTTCACTTTGGTTCCAAACATTCAGACTTGCCATCCCATATTTTTAAGTAGATAACGGATTTTGGGTGGCGTGTTGGTTAGCACTGCCGCTTTACAGTACGAGGTTTGCAGGTTTGAGTCCTGGTCTGGCGCCTTTCTGCATGGAGATTGTGTTCGGGTACTACTATTGCCAAGTTGTTTTTTGGATTATTATCCCCCGCCGCGCGATATAGCATTGGGCTCCATCCGTAAAATTGAGGCGGCAGGGAATATTCCCATGTTAGTGGCAAAAACTTGTTTAATAACAATCTGCCGCTGTTGGTCTATTGAAGGCCAGTTCGTCAAACTTCTGAAAGGCTGAGCTCAGCTGCCGACTATAGTAATGCTGTCTGGGTAGTGAATCAACAGACTATGAGAGAGCCTTTTGTTTCTAAACCTACTCGAACGTTACCGAAATAGAACCGCGCTGTGATTCCGACTTTTGTATAACCACCAAGATGGCCGACTTCCGGTGTTCACCAAAAATGCAAATTAGCTGTGACATCACGTGCAGTCAAAGAATATCTTTTTATTATAGTGTAAAACCCCAAAAGAGCAATGACCAAAAGGCGGATATTGCCCGGGTTGAAGGCCTCACGTGTTCTCTTAGTCTAACTTTAATTAGAGCATTCTTCTGGCTGGTGTGAATCACAATATAATGGATATTTTTCACCGTCCGAGGACGGGGCATGAAAGCGCAATGGTTACGATTTATCTGACTCCATATAACAGTTATAATACAAAATTTAGCTATAATCCTCGTTAAAAATCTGACTCCAAATTAGAATTAGAATTGATAATTTTGAAACAGCATGCGTGAATCTCAGGGCAGTTACGCACCCAAACTCTGTCTGCGAAAACCATTGCCACTAAGCAGAACACCCCCTAGGGTTAAAATAGGCGTCTCTGCCTGGTCTAATTCGACGATAAATCCATTGGATAGAGGAGACTGGCACGGTAGCAACATCAGGCAAATAGCTCTGAGTATGAACGTACCACGAACCTAGGTTTATGTATATCAAAGGGCCCCTTAGAAAGATTAACCAATAGCTAAATCTTAAGAGCCAGTAATTTCATAACCCCTTAATAGGTAGAACCCAATCTCAATCTAACTTAGAAGTATCGCTACCTACACATGTCTTGGTAGGAGTCTCCCCTTAAGTCCCAATCGCAACAAGGCCAGAAAGAATTTACAATGAGAACACGCAGGCTGGAAAAGGAATAACAATAATTTAATTCACCAGGTAGGCACAACTTGAATCAAACAAATCAATGATAAGCCAATTACCGTTGCATATAATTTAGAAGGATTTAGAGTATTTTCATACCTGGAAAAGATGAATGACCACGTGGAGCTAAAAGTCGCTCCATGTGGTCGGGGAGAATTCACATGCCTCCCCGCTCCGGAACAAGGTGACATGTGACTTTTCCCCACTTACCCATTCGCACGTCAGAAGTTGACCCAGAAAAGGACAGGACCGGAAGAAAAGAAGAGAAGAGAAGAGAAGAGCCAAGAAAAGAAGAGAAGAGAAGAGAAGCGACAAGAAAGAAGAGAAGACCCAAGAAAAAGAAGAGAGCACCCCCCTCATGATCACATACCTTTAAAGGCTCCAAACCACACCTCCAAACAAGGTAGAGGGAAGGTTGGCCGAATCAGAGTTTTACTGGCCTAGGTGATAAGATAATTTGCACAGGGAGACTAGGGTAGTTGCTTGAATGAATCTTACAAACGAACCATAATTCCAAGGGAAATGAAACATGTTCCATTCAACTCCTTGGACTCCCCCGAGAATAAAGAGACCAAACATGATATGAATATGTATTAAAATGATGCAGTTGTCATGGAAAAGCCTTAAGATGGAATATTATAGCCCAATTGCATTATCAATATATAACAGGTTCCTTCCTAGGATATTGAACAGAAATATATTATGAATTTGATAGAGGTTAAGATCGTTTTAAGCAGCTTAAAAGTAACTGATCCTGACTTTAATTGAGAAGAGGTCTGTGAGTTTCAGAGGGCCAGAGCAAATGGCTCCAAACCCCCTGCTGGGCAGAACAAAGGAGATTCGAGGCAGGCAACAGAGCATCCAGGTCGTAAAAGCTTGCTGTTAAATCAACCAAATTTTACACATGGAATGTGCCTGTGTTCCAACAATATGAAGTGACACGTATTATGAGTAAAATCCAGCCAAATCAAACTTTCAGGTTCTACAATAGGAATATTTTTTCCCTAAATAACTCAATGCATAAAATTTGAAATACATATTTGACTCGAGTATGATTCTCAAAGATCTATTAATAAACTTTTTATGTCCTTGTATATCTTTTAGATCCGATATCTCGCCAGCTTTGGTGGCGTTACAGCCAAGGCCATAATACACAGAGTCATGGGGGAGCTTATGAGCAATGAACTGGCCAAACAGTTCAATTGGAAAGGAAGAGGGGATAAAAGCCCCTTTGGGATTTTATGGCTGGCGAAGATTGTAATAGGTAACTAATAAAAAGCCTTCGGACAATTCTGGCTTTCTGTCTCTGTGTCTCATCTGCACACACATCAGCAGTCACCACCCTCTATCCTTTCTTTTCTGTTTCGTATCCCCACGCATACTCTGTCTCACACACACATACACTATGAATCACAGGTGAGATTAACACAAAGATCAATCCTGTCCCTGCCTGCTCCATTTATTTTAACAGAGGTAGCAAAGCGCCAGTCAGTGACTGCCATTGATGCGGAGGAGAGAGTCAAGTCTTGGCTGAGATTCAGTGGTGACAGGGGTGGGGGGAGAAAGAGGAGAACTAACAAAAGAGGTATGTTGATAAATGCTATGTGGCACAAGGACCTGTTTTGAAACCCCTGGCATAAGTTATGGAATCAGCACACTTGTATCAATTGATAGGCTAGCTCTCTTCTTGGAGCAAGTACTTCCCTTCAATTAGCCAAATCCAACAGCTCATTAAGGTCTGCAAACTCTCCGTTTTAACTGCAGACTCACGCTCGCATTTTTTTTTTTTTTAGAAATCATAGTCGCTAATGACGTTATTAACTTGCACAGCTCTACCAAATACAGTCAGTGGATTTTACAGTGTAACTTTGCATCAGTGCTTTGGGGAGATGGGCCCAGTATGTTTGCTGTGTAGCTAACTAACAGTCAGGGGCCTCGGTAGTTACACATGTCTGCTTTGCTGGTTATGAGGGAGTATGCCGGCCGCTCTTGCCCACTTGTGGTGCCAGGTCTGAAAGTCATGCAGTAAGCAACAGTAAATTCTTGTTTAGCTACATTCAAAGTTGCTAATATTAGCTCTTTAACTGATAAATTTTAACACTGGCTAGCTGGCTGGCAGAGATGGGGACTCGAGTTTGTGACTCGGACTCGAGTCGCACTTAAGTCGCACACACAGAGGCTGCAGACTTGGACTCGTGCTCAAAAGACAATCGTTGTTTTATTTTTTCCTTTCTATTTTTTTTTCTGGGGGGGGGGGCATATTAACATTGGGGAAACTGAAACATCTGACGAGCTTAATGTCATTCCTTCCTTTTTGACATGGTAACCATATTACACATCGGATGCGCGCCTCGCGGCCTCACACACTTGTACCTCAGATGACACTATGGTGACTGACACACCTGCAGCTGCTGCTGTACCCTGCTGCTGTAATTACGTTTGGTTATAAAAACTTCAAACAAGACGGCACCAACAAAAGAAGCTCTGACTGCAAAGTCTGCAGTACCAAGATTAAGGACACTGGATCAACCACATCAAATTTTATCAGGCACCTGAAAACTCACCTGGATAGGTCAGTCACATTAGCACCTACGGTTAGCACACATGTATAGCTCAGCATTAGCTATGTTTAACTTAGCTTACTACTGGCTTTGTAACTGAATATTTGCATAGATGAGTGAATGTTAGTTTGCTTGTCACACTTGTTTGCAGGGAGTGGCGTTAACATGATGTTTTAAAAAAAAGTTGGGTAATTATTTATCTACGTTCTATTGCCATCATCTACTGGCTAACGTTAAACATAGAAAAATACATAGTTACACTGTCGGTTTACATGCAGGTTACAGGTTAATTGTTGACCATGTAACGTTAATGTTACAGGCTTGCCAGGTTACCATTACACTGGGTTTGAGTGAGAGGATAGAGGAATGTTTTAATTTATAGTAGACTTAAAGGATGTCATTAGAGACCCATTTATAATTAAACAATGTGGTTGCAGAGTGCACACTTTCAACTTTTTTTTTTTCCACTGGCCAAATGGCTTGCATATTGAATGTTGAAATTTTACCAGGGACTCAATAGATTACCATTCTTATTTTGACTGGTGAGTGCAGCGTACCAGCCATTTCCATAATTTACTAGCATTTGAATGGTGTTAAATTTGTGTCCAGCAGATGTAGCCTACTATAACTATAACTGTGATTGGATGATTAGTTGTTATTGCAATATTTTCCTGCTATCCTGAGTCAGTCTATGTCATACTAAAGTGTGATGTTTTGCACAAATATGAATGTTAATTAGCCTACAGTGCTTTTGACTGGGTGAGGTGTAACATTTTCTATATTTGTTTTTATTATGGTCCCATTGAGCCTGCACAATATGGGGCAAGGTATATTGTAACTGTATGTTCATGTTGGAAGAATACAGTTTCCTTTAAAGGAAATAATTCATTGTGTGTTTTCTTCATATTGCATTGCAGTTTAACCTTAATCCTACCGTGTGGGGTCCGTTTGGACCCCGGACACTGCTTTTTGCCTGCCAAACTCTTAACGGCTATGCGATCCAGCTGAAATTAATTGAATTTCTCTGTCTATGTAACCTTATTTTATAACCTAAAGAAAAGTTAATTCAGAGCAACAACTTGTATATTCTAATAATATCCTCTCTGGGGTCCCCGCAAAAATATCATAAAATACATAATATTACTTGGTCATAATCATACAAAAAAAAAATACAAACACTTGACCATCTGGCTATCATGGTCACTGCTAGAAGAAAAGTGAACCGTTGGCCTCTTGTGCTGTTTGGCAACATCATTGATGTAGGTGCTATTGCAGCATTTGTAATCTGGATGGGCAACTATCCAGAGTGGAAAGCCCCTGAGGGACGACAAAGGAAGCGTATCTTTCTCTCAGAGCTGGCATGCCAACTTGGAACACCTCAAGTCCAGCGTCGAGCAAACATTGCCACACTCCATGCCCCAGTGAAGCTGTCTATGAAGCTCTTTGGAGTTGAACCTGCTCAAGTTGTCCAACAGGGTCGAGATCCAACCAGACAGGGAAAGAGGAGACGGTGCATCTTTTGTCCCTGAGAGCAGGACAAGAAGGTCAGGCTTGAGTGTGCAGAATGCAAACGGACTGTGTGCTTGGACCACAGCAAGCAGCAAGTACTCTGTAATGAATGTGCCTAAACTTTCTTAGAGAGACCTCAGACACTCCATCTATGATCACTTATTATGGACAAGTGTGTGTTCTTTTCATATGTGTGGTTATGACATAGTTGTAAATATCAGCAACCACAAAACTTGAATTTACTGACACTGTTTCTCTATACAGGACATTTTCTTGGTTAAGTGTTCATTGTTTAAGTGGGTTCTTTATGCCCTTGGCCCTTGAGTGTATTGATGTTATGAATAAAAGATGTTCTGAGCAAAATTAATCCGGTAATTTTGTCTTTATAAGCTTTAATTTAAAAAAAAAGTATTGGGGTCCAAACGGACCCCACACGGTAAGATTAAGGTGTAAATTAGCATGGTAGGATGAGGGTTAAAGTGATCAAATAACAAACAACTAATCAGTACTGATACTTTATGCTAATAGATAAAGGAGTGATAAGAATACGGTAAATGCTCTGAATTTCTTAGATATAGCTCTGCGGTATTCTTAGTAGACCGAATAGCAGGAGATGATGGAAGGCTCATTACAACAAGAAGAGACGTGACACTCTTATTTTTTTTAGAGACTTGAGACTTGACTTGGACTTGTGACCAAAAACTTGAGACTTGACTTGGACTTGCAAAAAAAGACATGTAAATATCTCTGCTGGCTGCTGAAACTAAGCAACAAAAACTTGAAAAACACAGACAAATGGGCTATTTGCTAGCTTTTGCTCCTGTGCCTTCGACTTGCCACAGTGCATCATATTGAATCTTCATGTTAAGATATCAGCAAAGTGAATACCTTGGATGCCTTCATCTGTTTGCTTTTCATTTCCTCTACAGTCTCTCACACTGCACCACCTCCCTGTTCAAAAAAAGTATCATCCATCCCTCTTTTCACCTCATCCGATGAGACCCATACTGATAAAGAATGGTGTGGTTTCATCCATCCCTCTTTTCACCTCATCCGATGAGACCCATACTGATAAAGAATGGTGTGGTTTCATCCATCCCTCTTTTCACCTCATCCGATGAGACCCATACTGATAAAGAATGGTGTGGTTTCATCCATCCCTCTTTTCACCTCATCCGATGAGACCCATACTGATAAAGAATGGTGTGGTTTCATCCATCCCTCTTTTCACCTCATCCGATGAGACCGATATTGATAAAGAATGGTGTGGTTTCATCCATCCCTCTTTTCACCTCATCCGATGAGACCGATATTGATAAAGAATGGTGTGGTTTCATCCATCCCTCTTTTCACCTCATCCGATGAGACCGATATTGATAAAGAATGGTATGGTTTGCAACCCTTACACTCCAAATGTGATAGAATTTCTGAAAACAACCAAAACACAACAAGTGATTGTTTAAGTTGTGGAGAAGCACTTAAATTGTCCATTCCATTTTCTCTTCTCTGCAGAATCAGTTGGTGGCGCTGAAACGGAGACAGAGGCATAAATGCCCATTGTTTATTTGTTTTGTTTGTTAATTTATTCATCATTGTGTTAATTTGTTAAATTGTATTCGTAATAAAACTAATTTGTATTGAAAAGCAAAAATGTGTGAAGTTGTGTATTAGCCTGCATTTTGATATTATAATCAATTTCTGAAAGCATCTTGCACACTGATGGTTAAAAGTGAGCTTCCCTCAGTCGTTGCACTTATTTTTACCCCTCAGCCCTAAAGGCTGACGGGGTATTGCTATCCTTCGTGCGGTCGGGCGGCGGGCGGATGGGCGTCTCCAAAAACTTTGACATCGGGCTGAGGGGTATTTCGTGCATTGCACGCCTATTTTTTATTTTTACAATAAAAAGCTTCATAATTGGTTAAATAAGAGCGGCTCTCGAAATACTGAATCCAGATGCAGTAAATGAGCTCCCTTGGCAATGAGTTCTTGTGTTGAAATGCATGGATGTGTCTTTTGAAGATCTGTTGCTGTAGATAGGAATATTCACACCTTCTTTATTTGCCCTAAGATACATTTTAGCTGTTAAAGCAATTAACTCTATATAACTTGCTACAGATGGGCAATAGCACAAGCAGGGAAACCACTGAAGCCCCCTCAGTTAGAATGTAGAGTGAAACAAAAACCTGCACCCACACTGGCCATTTCTGGATAAAATTGGGCATCCCTGAGATTGGTAAGTCCACCACTTAATACATTATCACCCCATTCTAATGTACATGTCATGAAGTCAATTCTATATTACATAATATTTCTACTTTTATAAGCCATAAATATAAATTTAACATGTAGGGCCGAAGGACATATGTTTGGCACAAATGAGACAAAATAATGTTAGCTCAACATTGACTGCCAACCATGGGCCAACTGGTTGGTTTGCGTCAAGATACGGTGGCCTAATGTTGGCCCAATGCTCTCTCGCTAAATGCCCCCAAACTGGCTACGTTAGGCCAACGTTGGCCCGCCGGACAAAATGACGTTGGCCCAACATTGGGGCCCAACGTTGGGCCAGCCAATCTGCTTACGTTGGCCCAACCAGTTGGGCCAACGTTGGCCCGCCGGACAAAATGACGTTGGCCCAACGTAGGGGCCCAACGTTGGGCCAACATAACTGCTTACGTTGGCCCAACATTGGCCCAACATTGTATTGCTAGCTTGAAATTGACCCTGAGATCGATCACAGAATCGACAATTCAGAGAGCAGCAGTCTTCAAAATAGTTTGCAAAATATCTCCGTGCACTTATGTGGGCTGTAGAGCGTTCTCAAGAAAATCTCTGCAGACGCGTGACGAGACCAAATCTAAAGTATCCACCGAACTCGTTCGGGGGATAAAATTAGTATTCTCCAAGGTAGCGATAACGTGAACATATATATGCAGGTCAATAACGTCACATAACGCAACAGAGGGTATGCGCAAAATGAGCTGGCACGTCATTTTCCCCCCGACACCTCTTTGTCACATGTCCACATGATGGGCAGAAACCCCATTTTAAAAAAAAAACTCCACAAGACGTTTAAAATCTGTTTTCTGACCCTATTAAAACAACTTTGAATTATTGAAATATTTTCAGAGTGGCACAGAGATTTGTTCTTTTTTATGTACAACCTAAATCCAAAATAGCTGGGACAAAGTGTAAATTGTGAAAGAAATCAAAATGCAATGACTTTCAAATCACACCAGCCAGTATTTTATTCACAATAAAGCGGGATTTACATTTGAACGTACGGGCGTCTACGTGCAACTTACGTGCGAAATTTGGGAAAAATGACTGCGTGCTCGACGTGGCGAGTACGTGACACGTGCGTGTTTTTTGAAGTCACCCATAAGAAACCTACTTGAGTACTAGTCTTAAAGTAGCTCACATTAAATGTACTCAAGTACAAAAAGTATCTTGTGAGTAAAATATACCTAAGTATCCAAAGTGCAAGTACACCTAGAAAGCATTTTTCATAGTACGCATATAAAGAAACAAAACAACCACACATTGTTCTCTTCTTGTTCTCTTTAATCAACTTGCAGGTGAATGAAAGATGCAGTATTCAAAAAACAAATAGACAGCTTGTGCTTTATACTTCATCTTCTTTGAGTTTACCCGCAGTTTACAAAACCACTAGAATTGACAATAATTAACAGTAGAATGACATATTAACAATACCATGTCGAACTGTTGCTTCAGAAAACTGATTTTTCATAACTACTAATTGGAATACCATTGGCTCACTGTAGCTGAGGTGGTTGCTAGAGAGGGCAACGATTTTTTTTTCTGTTGCAGGAGAGAATTTTTTTTTTTTGAACTGCTGGATAGATACTGTGGGCAAGAGTATTGAGCAGTTTGCACATCAGGCTTAGCTGAGGAGTTTAATTCAGGCAACTCCTGAAAAACAGGGATCGGAGTGAACTCGTCCATAACATTCCAAACGTGTTTGAGCTGCTTGCTTGTCAATATTCAATAATTGATGCTGGTGTCCCATCTTGTGACAGAATATTGTAACTGCGTGCATAAATTTGCAGCTCCATGTCTGCTGGCGGGCACATCTGCTCAAAGCGCTGTTATGATACCGTGCCGAGCACCGTTGTTCCTCTCGAGCACGCCAAATCCAGATAATCCTGAAAGATTTATTACATTAACATTTCAATTTGTGACGAGTAACAAACTGGCCACTGTCAAAGTAACGAAGTAAAAGAATACTTTTTTCTCTTTTAAATATAGTAGAGTAAAATTAAAAGTCCTGGTTAAAAAAAAAAAAAAACTCTGGTAAAGTACAAATCCTCAAAAAAAAAAAACTACTTATGTACTGTAACGAAGCACATGTACTTCGTCATTATACACCCCTGGTGTTGAATCGACTCCCCCAACGGGAATTCTCCTTTCGCTCCGCAATGTAAAGCCCCTCTCCTTTGATTGGCTGTGGGATGAAAGCCGGTCTCCTCTGATCGGCTGTGGAATTAGTCGATCTCAGATCAGCACCCGCCTTTGTTTCTATAGACTGAATGCGCAGATAGTTTCGCACCAAATGTCACAGTGCTGAGGGGCGCGATTTGCGACTTGTAGGAAACAGAATCTGTGGCTTGTAGGAAACAGAATCTGTGACTCGTGGGGAAGATTCGAGCAGTTGTAGTTATCGATTTGTATTTGTGTTTTAAAAGAACACAAATATTTTCTTGATAAATTATTTCACATACATTGAACTTCCATTGCACAAATTCACATTCAGATTTACACATATTCAAATTTTGTCCACAACTTCACATTGCTTAATACAGGTGCACAAATATGTTTTGCACATATACTGCAACAATAGGAGTAAAAATGTGAGCATGTCAGTTTTTTAATCTGTGACTTGTAAAATAGGATTTGTGCACCTGTAATTAAGAATTTGTGAATGTGTAAGTGTTGTGTTGTATCTGTGCAGAGAAAAAAAATCTACAAGTACACAACTCATAGAGTATGTGACCTCAAATTTACTGATACACATACAAATCGCTGTACACAACTACAAATCCCACTGTTACAGGCGCTCAAACCTTTTTCACCAATAATACCTTCATAGGTTGGTGCTGGAGCAAAAGCACATATTCAAAGGGAAATTTGGCTCGGGGTTTAACTGCAAGTCCAAGCGGGAATTGGGATGCGTGCGATAATATCAGCCTTCAGATCAATGCTGCATTCCCCGGTGTCGCCCCGGACGGCGAGAAGAGGTGGTATGGACTGCAACCGCAGATGCTTTGTGAATGACGCTTAGTAAAAATAATTAGGAGTCCTATATTTACGACTGACACGCCCATTTTTTTTAGGAGTTTCTCCTAAATCCGGCAGTTAGGACCTACTTTTAGCGCTAAGATTCTTTGTGAATACGGGCCCAGAAATTGGCCCCCTAGCTGTTGATCAGCACCCACTGCAGCAGGAGGAGGTCGTCTACACTCATGGCCAGCTCCATCTTGCCATCCAGCATATCGATGGGGAACTCAGTTAGCAGTTCATCAAGGTTGAGGGGTGCAGAGCTGAAGGTGTGAGGGATCGCTGTGCACTGGCGGTGAGACTTTAGCATCGTGCTGCTGCTGCAGCAGGAGGAGGTCGTCTACACTCATGGCCAGCTCCATCTTGCCATCCAGCATATCGATGGGGAACTCAGTTAGCAGTTCATCAAGGTTGAGGGGTGCAGAGCTGAAGGTGTGAGGGATCGCTGTGCACTGGCGGTGAGACTTCAGCATCGTGCTGCTGCTGGAAGTAGAGAGAGGCTCGTTACAACAGCCTCACCCACACAAGCATGTCTGCCTCAGGACCAAACTACTTTACATAATGACTGCAACTGCCCATTCAGCCCAATCACGCTCCCCATTTTCCATCCAGTCGTTTCATTGCTATGCCACTTTTACCTATGCACTACAATAAGGTCCAGAGGCATTTAGACCGGGAAATTTCAATGAAGGTGTTCAAAGCAGTTCAATACAAGACTCAAGAACATCAACCTGAAGTGGACAGTCAGCAGTGTAAATGAAGAGCATTTGCATCCACAAATATATACCCTGTTAAATCGTAACAGTGTCAAAACTTATGGAACTCAGTGCAAATAGCATATATCTCTATTTCGTATGGTTGTGAAAACCCCAAAGCTTTCATTTTCAAAACGTTAAGTGGTGAGCTATGTGGGCGACAACTCTATATAAACCAAAACAGGCAGACACAGGAGTGAGACATATTCAGATAAGTGCCTGCTAACACAGGTCAAAACCACTTTCAGCAGTGCCATACAGCATCCATCGTTTTGATTTTCACTCCAACCCACGCAAATCTCATTATACAGCATTCCAGAGCCTCTTAAGCTGGTATTTAGCAGAACAAAAGGTGATGATTTGAAGCATAAATAAACCATGTCAGGGCAGCGAGTCCCTAGGAACAGGAGAGATCAGCCCTAAGCCCTAATTTTAAGGGTACTGGGGAGTCTGGGCTGCTTTGTGGGAGACTTTACCTTTGCAAAGCAGTAGGAGGGTCTTTGGCAAGAATGTGCAGTGGCTCGGTGCTGGTGGAGCTCTGCTCTGTTGTACTGGTGCTTCTGTTAATGTTCTGTAGCATCATCTCCTGGAAGGTCTTCGCCCTCTCCAACCCAACCAGAGACTCCGTCTTCCCATTCACAGCACCATTCTGCAGCAGACGGACCAAAAGTCACATTTATTCAGCCCTGATCCTGGACATCTACCATACTTCAACTCCACAAGAAAACATCTCAGTCAAGCTAGAGCATGGCTGCGTATGCCTTCTCAAAGAGATCTACAGTCCTTTCAGTTTCCACCCTAACTTTAATTTGAGGTGCCTGATTTGACTAAATAGCTGCATGAGGAGAACTCCAGCAGATGAAGTCAGATTGTCCTGAACAGACTGAAGACCCACAGGACAGTAGATCTCCAAGCACAGGGTTTGGCAGGTTTAAATCAGGCTGACCTCAGGATTGAATATAGAAATAACACACAGCTGCTGCTCACCTCTGTAGTGCTGGGAGTAGCTGGCTTCTCTTTTCTGGCACCAGTATTACGGCCACTGCCTGCTCCTGTAAATATGCACAGTCCCTATGAACAATCAACTGCAGGAAAACCTGAGCAAAAACCTAACACATGGGAATCATGTCCGAGGGCCAGAAATGCAAAGTCCCACTATGCATTTTTTACACATAATTTCACCAATTAGATCCACCTCCTGGTTATTTAACAAATAGTGGGGAGGACTTATGCAGTCTGTGCCTGGACTTAATGCCTCTGGCTACCACACCTAACTGAAGTACATCAAGGAGCAGCTCATGAGAAACTAACCCCGAGAGGGGAAAGGGCAGAGGACACACAGAGGATGAAGGCTCACCAGTGGCCATGTTCTTGTTGATGCGCAGTATCCTCCTCTTGAACGGAGCAGAGAGAGGAGCTGGCAACTCCTCAGCCTTCACCTCCTGCACCGTGGTCTGCATTCGAGCCGCCTTCTCAACCCGGATCTCGCCGGGGTGCCTGGCAGTCTTCTTGCACGGGACCTCCCACTCCAGAGGCCCCTCTTTCCTCCCCATGAGCTCCTCCTCCTCGTTGTCTCTGGACAGCTTCATCTTTCTCTCTAGCTGGAGCCTTGTCTCCACAAGGACGGCCCCAGGAGGTGTAGCGCTCGACTTCGTGGGGCTGGGGCCCTTAGTTCCGCACCAGTCGGCCTCGTGTAATTGGGCCTGTGCCAGGGACCTGGCCGCCTTCCCCTTTCGAATCTCATCCAGAGATTTGCTTCGGATCTCAACCTGCACCTCCTGCCGTGCTGGTGCTGAGAAATCCTCAGAGGGCTCAGTCTCGCATTCCCAAAGACATTCTTGCAACTAACCACAGCCATATTGCATCAGCCTTTATCGCCAAGACAAGACCCTTTGGGTCTAACAGACACTGTGTATTATTCCATTTAATGCATGTGCAGGTGAGACTACATCATCACCAACAAAAATGTAATGCACTATGCCGTTAATTTTAGACTGTATTACCCAGTGCCAGCACACACAAATGTATACCCAGCTGCATATTGACCAAATGCTAAGACTTTTCTAGAATGCACACATCCAATCAAGTGTCTAACTTGGGTGAGGGTAAAGCGCAGGGGCTTTACAAAAGACCTTCCTTTCTCCTGATACTCGCTGAAGCCTTTGTTGCACTGCCTTGTGTAAGACATCCATCCAGAGCCCTGGTACGGCCAGGCAGCAGTCTTACCTAAATGAGGTTAGCAAGTGTTTGCATGGCTCCTCAATTCACCACCATTTCATTCTTACTACGTCACAGAGGAACAGGGTTTCGGAGTCCCCAAACAACAAACACAGAAAGTTAAACACAAACACGCAAAACTGAAGAACAGAGGGCAAGCCCCTTCTTCACCCTCTGATGGAAACCGATGGTAAAATGACTTGCAGTTAGTTAGAGGTGATGACATACAACTCTTCGTGCTAATGCTGCTCATTTGCACTACTTTTTGTGAAGAATATTTCCATAGCAACATTTTACCTTTGTTATTTTTATAAAAGAAGTAAGATATTTAATTTATTGTAGGGCTGAACTATTAATCGCAATCGCTAATACATTTCAAAAGCTGCAATAACTGGTCAAGCGTGGTTACCACAGAGGAAATATATTAGAACTGGAGAGAGCGAGGAAGTACCACCCCTATTACTTTTAATAGGAGAAGCTAGGCTAGCTACCTAAGCCCAGGAAGTACGGAATTGAACGACGCCAGCTATAAGAATGGCGTTCCATGGGTGCTTAGCTCCGGGACCATTTCATGAAATTGTCAGTCTACTTACACAGCACAAATGGCCAAGAAAGTGTGTCGGCTATGCGGATTGGCGAATGTTTTCGAGGGGAAATGACGAGCAACGCTGTTTATCCAGAAGGTGCACGCACTTTTCACTCTTTTCGTACGAAACACGTGCACGAGCTGTCATCAAGCTCTTACTGTCAGTTCTTATTTTACAGGCCCTCTTGAAAACATTGAACAGTTGCGTCAGACAAAGACAAAATAATGAAGGATTACAGAATACATTTTATTTCGTTTTCGAACTATTTGGCAAGAATAAAATGCACACTTTTCTATTGGTGGCCACAAACTTTTCCGCACTGTGAAACGCGGAAGCATGGGCCGATTGCACAAAAGTCGGATCCTGAGATCCTGGATCTACGCCAAAGCGAGGATTGCCATATCCCATGCAGCGCGTTGCTGGCTTAATTGATTGCACAAAGCCAACAGCCGCTGGAGGAGGATAGGCTAATAAGTGAAGCCAGGTGCCGCATCCTACTGTGTGCGCGCACACGCCTACTTGAAATTGACCCTGAGATCGATCACAGAATCGACAATTCAGAGAGCAGCAGTCTTCAAAATAGTTTGCAAAATATCTCCGTGCACTTATGTGGGCTGTAGAGCGTTCTCAAGAAAATCTCTGCAGACGCGTGACGAGACCAAATCTAAAGTATCCACCGAACTCGTTCGGGGGATAAAATTAGTATTCTCCAAGGTAGCGATAACGTGAACATATATATGCAGGTCAATAACGTCACATAACGCAACAGAGGGTATGCGCAAAATGAGCTGGCACGTCATTTTCCCCCCGACACCTCTTTGTCACATGTCCACATGATGGGCAGAAACCCCATTTTAAAAAAAAAACTCCACAAGACGTTTAAAATCTGTTTTCTGACCCTATTAAAACAACTTTGAATTATTGAAATATTTTCAGAGTGGCACAGAGATTTGTTCTTTTTTATGTACAACCTAAATCCAAAATAGCTGGGACAAAGTGTAAATTGTGAAAGAAATCAAAATGCAATGACTTTCAAATCACACCAGCCAGTATTTTATTCACAATAAAGCGGGATTTACATTTGAACGTACGGGCGTCTACGTGCAACTTACGTGCGAAATTTGGGAAAAATGACTGCGTGCTCGACGTGGCGAGTACGTGACACGTGCGTGTTTTTTGAAGTCACCCATAAGAAACCTACTTGAGTACTAGTCTTAAAGTAGCTCACATTAAATGTACTCAAGTACAAAAAGTATCTTGTGAGTAAAATATACCTAAGTATCCAAAGTGCAAGTACACCTAGAAAGCATTTTTCATAGTACGCATATAAAGAAACAAAACAACCACACATTGTTCTCTTCTTGTTCTCTTTAATCAACTTGCAGGTGAATGAAAGATGCAGTATTCAAAAAACAAATAGACAGCTTGTGCTTTATACTTCATCTTCTTTGAGTTTACCCGCAGTTTACAAAACCACTAGAATTGACAATAATTAACAGTAGAATGACATATTAACAATACCATGTCGAACTGTTGCTTCAGAAAACTGATTTTTCATAACTACTAATTGGAATACCATTGGCTCACTGTAGCTGAGGTGGTTGCTAGAGAGGGCAACGATTTTTTTTTCTGTTGCAGGAGAGAATTTTTTTTTTTTGAACTGCTGGATAGATACTGTGGGCAAGAGTATTGAGCAGTTTGCACATCAGGCTTAGCTGAGGAGTTTAATTCAGGCAACTCCTGAAAAACAGGGATCGGAGTGAACTCGTCCATAACATTCCAAACGTGTTTGAGCTGCTTGCTTGTCAATATTCAATAATTGATGCTGGTGTCCCATCTTGTGACAGAATATTGTAACTGCGTGCATAAATTTGCAGCTCCATGTCTGCTGGCGGGCACATCTGCTCAAAGCGCTGTTATGATACCGTGCCGAGCACCGTTGTTCCTCTCGAGCACGCCAAATCCAGATAATCATGAAAGATTTATTACATTAACATTTCAATTTGTGACGAGTAACAAACTGGCCACTGTCAAAGTAACGAAGTAAAAGAATACTTTTTTCTCTTTTAAATATAGTAGAGTAAAATTAAAAGTCCTGGTTAAAAAAAAAAAAAAACTCTGGTAAAGTACAAATCCTCAAAAAAAAAAAACTACTTATGTACTGTAACGAAGCACATGTACTTCGTCATTATACACCCCTGGTGTTGAATCGACTCCCCCAACGGGAATTCTCCTTTCGCTCCGCAATGTAAAGCCCCTCTCCTTTGATTGGCTGTGGGATGAAAGCCGGTCTCCTCTGATCGGCTGTGGAATTAGTCGATCTCAGATCAGCACCCGCCTTTGTTTCTATAGACTGAATGCGCAGATAGTTTCGCACCAAATGTCACAGTGCTGAGGGGCGCGATTTGCGACTTGTAGGAAACAGAATCTGTGGCTTGTAGGAAACAGAATCTGTGACTCGTGGGGAAGATTCGAGCAGTTGTAGTTATCGATTTGTATTTGTGTTTTAAAAGAACACAAATATTTTCTTGATAAATTATTTCACATACATTGAACTTCCATTGCACAAATTCACATTCAGATTTACACATATTCAAATTTTGTCCACAACTTCACATTGCTTAATACAGGTGCACAAATATGTTTTGCACATATACTGCAACAATAGGAGTAAAAATGTGAGCATGTCAGTTTTTTAATCTGTGACTTGTAAAATAGGATTTGTGCACCTGTAATTAAGAATTTGTGAATGTGTAAGTGTTGTGTTGTATCTGTGCAGAGAAAAAAAATCTACAAGTACACAACTCATAGAGTATGTGACCTCAAATTTACTGATACACATACAAATCGCTGTACACAACTACAAATCCCACTGTTACAGGCGCTCAAACCTTTTTCACCAATAATACCTTCATAGGTTGGTGCTGGAGCAAAAGCACATATTCAAAGGGAAATTTGGCTCGGGGGTTAACTGCAAGTCCAAGCGGGAATTGGGATGCGTGCGATAATATCAGCCTTCAGATCAATGCTGCATTCCCCGGTGTCGCCCCGGACGGCGAGAAGAGGTGGTATGGACTGCAACCGCAGATGCTTTGTGAATGACGCTTAGTAAAAATAATTAGGAGTCCTATATTTACGACTGACACGCCCATTTTTTTTAGGAGTTTCTCCTAAATCCGGCAGTTAGGACCTACTTTTAGCGCTAAGATTCTTTGTGAATACGGGCCCAGAAATTGGCCCCCTAGCTGTTGATCAGCACCCACTGCAGCAGGAGGAGGTCGTCTACACTCATGGCCAGCTCCATCTTGCCATCCAGCATATCGATGGGGAACTCAGTTAGCAGTTCATCAAGGTTGAGGGGTGCAGAGCTGAAGGTGTGAGGGATCGCTGTGCACTGGCGGTGAGACTTTAGCATCGTGCTGCTGCTGCAGCAGGAGGAGGTCGTCTACACTCATGGCCAGCTCCATCTTGCCATCCAGCATATCGATGGGGAACTCAGTTAGCAGTTCATCAAGGTTGAGGGGTGCAGAGCTGAAGGTGTGAGGGATCGCTGTGCACTGGCGGTGAGACTTCAGCATCGTGCTGCTGCTGGAAGTAGAGAGAGGCTCGTTACAACAGCCTCACCCACACAAGCATGTCTGCCTCAGGACCAAACTACTTTACATAATGACTGCAACTGCCCATTCAGCCCAATCACGCTCCCCATTTTCCATCCAGTCGTTTCATTGCTATGCCACTTTTACCTATGCACTACAATAAGGTCCAGAGGCATTTAGACCGGGAAATTTCAATGAAGGTGTTCAAAGCAGTTCAATACAAGACTCAAGAACATCAACCTGAAGTGGACAGTCAGCAGTGTAAATGAAGAGCATTTGCATCCACAAATATATACCCTGTTAAATCGTAACAGTGTCAAAACTTATGGAACTCAGTGCAAATAGCATATATCTCTATTTCGTATGGTTGTGAAAACCCCAAAGCTTTCATTTTCAAAACGTTAAGTGGTGAGCTATGTGGGCGACAACTCTATATAAACCAAAACAGGCAGACACAGGAGTGAGACATATTCAGATAAGTGCCTGCTAACACAGGTCAAGACCACTTTCAGCAGTGCCATACAGCATCCATCGTTTTGATTTTCACTCCAACCCACGCAAATCTCATTATACAGCATTCCAGAGCCTCTTAAGCTGGTATTTAGCAGAACAAAAGGTGATGATTTGAAGCATAAATAAACCATGTCAGGGCAGCGAGTCCCTAGGAACAGGAGAGATCAGCCCTAAGCCCTAATTTTAAGGGTACTGGGGAGTCTGGGCTGCTTTGTGGGAGACTTTACCTTTGCAAAGCAGCAGGAGGGTCTTTGGCAAGAATGTGCAGTGGCTCGGTGCTGGTGGAGCTCTGCTCTGCTGTACTGGTGCTTCTGTTAATGTTCTGTAGCATCATCTCCTGGAAGGTCTTCGCCCTCTCCAACTCAACCAGAGACTCCGTCTTCCCATTCACAGCACCATTCTGCAGCAGACGGACCAAAAGTCACATTTATTCAGCCCTGATCCTGGACATCTACCATACTTCAACTCCACAAGAAAACATCTCAGTCAAGCTAGAGCATGGCTGCGTATGCCTTCTCAAAGAGATCTACAGTCCTTTCAGTTTCCACCCTGACTTTAATTTGAGGTGCCTGATTTGACTAAATAGCTGCATGAGGAGAACTCCAGCAGATGAAGTCAGATTGTCCTGAACAGACTGAAGACCCACAGGACAGTAGATCTCCAAGCACAGGGTATGGCAGGTTTAAATCAGGCTGACCTCAGGATTGAATATAGAAATAACACACAGCTGCTGCTCACCTCTGTAGTGCTGGGAGTAGCTGGCTTCTCTTTTCTGGCACCAGTATTACGGCCACTGCCTGCTCCTGTAAATATGCACAGTCCCTATGAACAATCAACTGCAGGAAAACCTGAGCAAAAACCTAACACATGGGAATCATGTCCGAGGGCCAGAAATGCAAAGTCCCACTATGCATTTTTTCCACATAATTTCACCAATTAGATCCACCTCCTGGTTATTTAACAAATAGTGGGGAGGACTTATGCAGTCTGTGCCTGGACTTAATGCCTCTGGCTACCACACCTAACTGAAGTACATCAAGGAGCAGCTCATGAGAAACTAACCCCGAGAGGGGAAAGGGCAGAGGACACACAGAGGATGAAGGCTCACCAGTGGCCATGTTCTTGTTGATGCGCAGTATCCTCCTCTTGAACGGAGCAGAGAGAGGAGCTGTCAACTCCTCAGCCTTCACCTCCTGCACCGTGGTCTGCATTCGAGCCGCCTTCTCAACCCGGATCTCGCTGGGGTGCCTGGCAGTCTTCTTGCACGGGACCTCCCACTCCAGAGGCCCCTCTTTCCTCCCCATGAGCTCCTCCTCCTCGTTGTCTCTGGACAGCTTCATCTTTCTCTCTAGCTGGAGCCTTGTCTCCACAAGGACGGCCCCAGGAGGTGTAGCGCTCGACTTCGTGGGGCTGGGGCCCTTAGTTCCGCACCAGTCGGCCTCGTGTAATTGGGCCTGTGCCAGGGACCTGGCCGCCTTCCCCTTTCGAATCTCATCCAGAGATTTGCTTCGGATCTCAACCTGCACCTCCTGCCGTGCTGGTGCTGAGAAATCCTCAGAGGGCTCAGTCTCGCATTCCCAAAGACATTCTTGCAACTAATCACAGCCATATTGCATCAGCCTTTATCGCCAAGACAAGACCCTTTGGGTCTAACAGACACTGTGTATTATTCCATTTAATGCATGTGCAGGTGAGACTACATCATCACCAACAAAAATGTAATGCACTATGCCATTAATTTTAGACTGTATTACCCAGTGCCAGCACACACAAATGTATACCCAGCTGCATATTGACCAAATGCTAAGACTTTTCTAGAATGCACACATCCAATCAAGTGTCTAACTTGGGTGAGGGTAAAGCGCAGGGGCTTTACAAAAGACCTTCCTTTCTCCTGATACTCGCTGAAGCCTTTGTTGCACTGCCTTGTGTAAGACATCCATCCAGAGCCCTGGTACGGCCAGGCAGCAGTCTTACCTAAATGAGGTTAGCAAGTGTTTGCATGGCTCCTCAATTCACCACCATTTCATTCTTACTACGTCACAGAGGAACAGGGTTTCGGAGTCCCCAAACAACAAACACAGAAAGTTAAACACAAACACGCAAAACTGAAGAACAGAGGGCAAGCCCCTTCTTCACCCTCTGATGGAAACCGATGGTAAAATGACTTGCAGTTAGTTAGAGGTGATGACATACAACTCTCCGTGCTAATGCTGCTCATTTGCACTACTTTTTGTGAAGAATATTTCCATAGCAACATTTTACCTTTGTTATTTTTATAAAAGAAGTAAGATATTTAATTTATTGTAGGGCTGAACTATTAATCGCAATCGCTAATACATTTCAAAAGCTGCAATAACTGGTCAAGCGTGGTTACCACAGAGGAAATATATTAGAACTGGAGAGAGCGAGGAAGTACCACCCCTATTACTTTTAATAGGAGAAGCTAGGCTAGCTACCTAAGCCCAGGAAGTACGGAATTGAACGACGCCAGCTATAAGAATGGCGTTCCATGGGTGCTTAGCTCCGGGACCATTTCATGAAATTGTCAGTCTACTTACACAGCACAAATGGCCAAGAAAGTGTGTCGGCTATGCGGATTGGCGAATGTTTTCGAGGGGAAATGACGAGCAACACTGTTAATCCAGAAGGTGCACGCACTTTTCACTCTTTTCGTACGAAACACGTGCACGAGCTGTCATCAAGCTCTTGAAAACATTGAACAGTTGCGTCAGACAAAGACAAAATAATGAAGGATTACAGAATACATTTTATTTCGTTTTCGAACTATTTGGCAAGAATAAAATGCACACTTTTCTATTGGTGGCCACAAACTTTTCCGCACTGTGAAACGCGGAAGCAGGGGCCGATTGCACAAAAGTCGGATCCTGAGATCCTGGATCTACGCCAAAGCGAGGATTGCCATATCCCATGCAGCGCGTTGCTGGCTTAATTGATTGCACAAAGCCAACAGCCGCTGGAGGAGGATAGGCTAATAAGTGAAGCCAGGTGCCGCATCCTACTGTGTGCGCGCACACGCCTACTTGAAATTGACCCTGAGATCGATCACAGAATCGACAATTCAGAGAGCAGCAGTCTTCAAAATAGTTTGCAAAATATCTCCGTGCACTTATGTGGGCTGTAGAGCGTTCTCAAGAAAATCTCTGCAGACGCGTGACGAGACCAAATCTAAAGTATCCACCGAACTCGTTCGGGGGATAAAATTAGTATTCTCCAAGGTAGCGATAACGTGAACATATATATGCAGGTCAATAACGTCACATAACGCAACAGAGGGTATGCGCAAAATGAGCTGGCACGTCATTTTCCCCCCGACACCTCTTTGTCACATGTCCACATGATGGGCAGAAACCCCATTTTAAAAAAAAACTCCACAAGACGTTTAAAATCTGTTTTCTGACCCTATTAAAACAACTTTGAATTATTGAAATATTTTCAGAGTGGCACAGAGATTTGTTCTTTTTTATCTACAACCTAAATCCAAAATAGCTGGGACAAAGTGTAAATTGTGAAAGAAATCAAAATGCAATGACTTTCAAATCACACCAGCCAGTATTTTATTCACAATAAAGCGGGATTTACATTTGAACGTACGGGCGTCTACGTGCAACTTACGTGCGAAATTTGGGAAAAATGACTGCGTGCTCGACGTGGCGAGTACGTGACACGTGCGTGTTTTTTGAAGTCACCCATAAGAAACCTACTTGAGTACTAGTCTTAAAGTAGCTCACATTAAATGTACTCAAGTACAAAAAGTATCTTGTGAGTAAAATATACCTAAGTATCCAAAGTGCAAGTACACCTAGAAAGCATTTTTCATAGTACGCATATAAAGAAACAAAACAACCACACATTGTTCTCTTCTTGTTCTCTTTAATCAACTTGCAGGTGAATGAAAGATGCAGTATTCAAAAAACAAATAGGCAGCTTGTGCTTAATACTTCATCTTCTTTGAGTTTACCCGCAGTTTACAAAACCACTAGAATTGACAATAATTAACAGTAGAATGACATATTAACAATACCATGTCGAACTGTTGCTTCAGAAAACTGATTTTTCATAACTACTAATTGGAATACCATTGGCTCACTGTAGCTGAGGTGGTTGCTAGAGAGGGCAACGATTTTTTTTTCTGTTGCAGGAGAGAATTTTTTTTTTTTTTGAACTGCTGGATAGATACTGTGGGCAAGAGTATTGAGCAGTTTGCACATCAGGCTTAGCTGAGGAGTTTAATTCAGGCAACTCCTGAAAAACAGGGATCGGAGTGAACTCGTCCATAACATTCCAAACGTGTTTGAGCTGCTTGCTTGTCAATATAAAAAAAAAAACTCTGGTAAAGTACGAATCCTCAAAAAAAAAAAACTACTTATGTACTGTAACGAAGCACATGTACTTCGTCATTATACACCCCTGGTGTTGAACCGACTCCCCCAACGGGAATTCTCCTTTCGCTCCGCAATGTAAAGCCCCTCTCCTTTGATTGGCTGTGGGACGAAAGCCGGTCTCCTCTGATCGGCTGTGGAATTAGTCGATCTCAGATCAGCACCCGCCTTTGTTTCTATCGACTGAATGCGCAGATAGTTTCGCACCAAATGTCACAGTGCTGAGGGGCGCGATTTGCGACTTGTAGGAAACAGAATCTGTGGCTTGTAGGAAACAGAATCTGTGACTCGTGGGGAAGATTCGAGCAGTTGTAGTTATCGATTTGTATTTTTGTTAAAAAAGAACACAAATATTTTCTTGAGAAATTATTTCACATACATTGAACTTCCATTGCACAAATTCACATTCAGATTTACACATATTCAAATTTTGTCCACAACTTCACATTGCTTAATACTTAATACTGCAACCGCAGATGCTTTGTGAATGACGCATAGTAAAAATAATTAGGAGTCCTATATTTACGACTGACACGCCCATTTTTTTTAGGAGTTTCTCCTAAATCCGGCAGTTAGGACCTACTTTTAGCGCTAAGATTCTTTGTGAATACGGGCCCAGAAATTGGCCCCCTAGCTGTTGATCAGCACCCACTGCAGCAGGAGGAGGTCGTCTACACTCATGGCCAGCTCCATCTTGCCATCCAGCATATCGATGGGGAACTCAGTTTGCAGTTCATCAAGGTTGAGGGGTGCAAAGCTGAAGGTGTGAGGGATCGCTGTGCACTGGCGGTGAGACTTTAGCATCGTGCTGCTGCTGCAGCAGGAGGAGGTCGTCTACACTCATGGCCAGCTCCATCTTGCCATCCAGCATATCGATGGGGAACTCAGTTAGCAGTTAATCAAGGTTGAGGGGTGCAGAGCTGAAGGTGTGAGGGATCGCTGTGCACTGGCGGTGAGACTTTAGCATCGTGCTGCTGCTGGGAGTACAGAGAGGCTCGTTACAACAGCCTCACCCACACAAGCATGTCTGCCTCAGGACCAAACTACTTTACATAATGACTGCAACTGCCCATTCAGCCCAATCACGCTCCCCATTTTCCATCCAATCGTTTCATTGCTATGCCACTTTTACCTATGCACTACAATAAGGTCCAGAGGCATTTAGACCGGGAAATTTCAATGAAGGTGTTCAAAGCAGTTCAATACAAGACTCAAGAACATCAACCTGAAGTGGACAGTCAGCAGTGTAAATGAAGAGCATTTGCATCCACAAATATATACCCTGTTAAATCGTAACAGTGTCAAAACTTATGGAACTCAGTGCAAATAGCATATATCTCTATTTCGTATGGTTGTGAAAACCCCAAAGCTTTCATTTTCAAAACGTTAAGTGGTGAGCTATGTGGGCGACAACTCTATATAAACCAAAACAGGCAGACACAGGAGTGAGACATATTCAGATAAGTGCCTGCTAACACAGGTCAAGACCACTTTCAGCAGTGCCATACAGCATCCATCGTTTTGATTTTCACTCCAACCCACGCAAATCTCATTATACAGCATTCCAGAGCCTCTTAAGCTGGTATTTAGCAGAACAAAAGGTGATGATTTGAAGCATAAATAAACCGTGTCAGGGCAGCGAGTCCCTAGGAACAGGAGAGATCAGCCCTAAGCCCTAATTTTAAGGGTACTGGGGAGTCTGGGCTGCTTTGTGGGAGACTTTACCTTTGCAAAGCAGCAGGAGGGTCTTTGGCAAGAATGTGCAGTGGCTCGGTGCTGGTGGAGCTCTGCTCTGCTGTACTGGTGCTTCTGTTAATGTTCTGTAGCATCATCTCCTGGAAGGTCTTCGCCCTCTCCAACTCAACCAGAGACTCCGTCTTCCCATTCACAGCACCATTCTGCAGCAGACGGACCAAAAGTCACATTTATTCAGCCCTGATCCTGGACATCTACCATACTTCAACTCCACAAGAAAACATCTCAGTCAAGCTAGAGCATGGCTGCGTATGCCTTCTCAAAGAGATCTACAGTCCTTTCAGTCTCCACCCTAACTTTAATTTGAGGTGCCTGATTTGACTAAATAGCTGCATGAGGAGAACTCCAGCAGATGAAGTCAGATTGTCCTGAACAGACTGAAGACCCACAGGACAGTAGATCTCCAAGCACAGGGTTTGGCAGGTTTAAATCAGGCTGACCTCAGGATTGAATATAGAAATAACACACAGCTGCTGCTCACCTCTGTAGTGCTGGGAGTAGCTGGCTTCTCTTTTCTGGCACCAGTATTACGGCCACTGCCTGCTCCTGTAAATATGCACAGTCCCTATGAACAATCAACTGCAAGAAAACCTGAGCAAAAACCTAACACATGGGAATCATGTCCGAGGGCCAGAAATGCAAAGTCCCACTATGCATTTTTTCCACATAATTTCACCAATTAGATCCACCTCCTGGTTATTTAACAAATAGTGGGGAGGACTTATGCAGTCTGTGCCTGGACTTAATGCCTCTGGCTACCACACCTAACTGAAGTACATCAAGGAGCAGGTCATGAGAAACTAACCCCGAGAGGGGAAAGGGCAGAGGACACACAGAGGATGAAGGCTCGCCAGTGGCCATGTTCTTGTTGATGTGCAGTATCCTCCTCTTGAACGGAGCAGAGAGAGGAGCTGGCAACTCCTCAGCCTTCACCTCCTGCACCGTGGTCTGCATTCGAGCCGCCTTCTCCTTCCGGATCTCTTCCAGGGTCTTAACCCGGATCTCGCCGGGGTGCCTGGCAGTCTTCTTGCACGGGACCTCCTACTCCAAAGGCCCCTTATTCCTCCCCATGAGCTCCTCCTCCTCGTTGACTCTGGACAGCTTCATCTTTCTCTCCAGCTGGAGCCTTGTCTCCACAAGGACGGCCCCAGGAGGTGTAGAGCTCGACTTCGTGGGGCTGGGGCCCTTAGTTCCGCACCAGTCGGCCTCGTGTAATTTGGCCTGTGCCAGGGACCTGGCCGCCTTCCCCTTTCGAATCTCATCCAGAGATTTGCTTCGGATCTCAACCTGCACCTCCTGCCGTGCTGGTGCTGAGAAATCCTCAGAGGGCTCAGTCTCGCATTCCCAAAGACATTCTTGCAACTAACCACAGCCATATTGCATCAGCCTTTATCGCCAAGACAAGACCCTTTGGAACAGACACTGTGTATTATTCCATTTAATGCATGTGCAGGTGAGACTACATCATCACCAACAAAACTGTAATGCACTATGCCGTTAATTTCAGACTGTATTACCCAGTGCCAGAACACACAAATGTATACCCAGCTGCATATTGACCAAATGCTAAGACTTTTTTTGAATGCACACATCCAATCAAGTGTCTAACTTGGGTGAGGGTAAAGCGCAGGGGCTTTAAAAAAGACCTTCCTTTCTCCTTATACTCGCTGAAGCCTTTGTTGCACTGCCTTGTGTAAGACATCCATCCAGAGACCTGGTACGGCCAGGCAGCAGTCTTACCTAAATGAGGTTAGCAAGTGTTTGCATGGCTCCTCAATTCACCACCATTTCATTCTTACCACGTCACAGAGGAACAGGGTTTCGAAGTCCACAAACAACAAACACAGAAAGTTAAAAACAAACACGCAAAACTGAAGAACAGAGGGCAAGCCCCTTCTTCACCCTCTGATGGAAACCGATGGTAAAATGACTTGCAGTTAGTTAGAGGTGATGACATACAACTCTTCGTGCTAATGCTGCTCATTTGCACTACTTTTTGTGAAGAATATTTCCATAGCAACATTTTACCTTTGTTATTTTTATAAAAGAAGTAAGATATTTAATTTATTGTAGGGCTGAACTATTAATCGCAATCGCTAATACATTTCAAAAGCTGCAATAACTGGTCAAGCGTGGTTACCACAGAGGAAATATATTAGAACTGGAGAGAGCGAGGAAGTACCACCCCTATTACTTTTAATAGGAGAAGCTAGGCTAGCTACCTAAGCCCAGGAAGTACGGAATTGAACGACGCCAGCTATAAGAATGGCGTTCCATGGGTGCTTAGCTCCGGGACCATTTCATGAAATTGTCAGTCTACTTACACAGCACAAATGGCCAAGAAAGTGTGTCGGCTATGCGGATTGGCGAATGTTTTCGAGGGGAAATGACGAGCAACGCTGTTTATCCGGAAAGTGCACGCACTTTTCACTCTTTTCGTACGAAACACGTGCACGAGCTGTCATCAAGCTCTTACTGTGAGTTCTTATTTTACAGGCCCTCTTGAAAACATTGAACAGTTGCGTCAGACAAAGACAAAATAATGAAGGATAACAGAATACATTTTATTTCATTTTCGAACTATTTGGCAAGAATAAAATGCACACTTTTCTATTGGTGGCCACAAATTTTTCCGCACTGTGAAACGCGGAAGCAGGGGCCGATTGCATAAAAGTCGGATCCTGAGATCCTGGATCTACGCCAAAGCGAGGATTGCCATATCCCATGCAGCGCGTTGCTGGCTTAATTGATTGCACAAAGCCAACAGCCGCTGGAGGAGGATAGGCTAATAAGTGAAGCCAGGTGCCGCATCCTACTGTGTGCGCGCACACGCCTACTTGAAATTGACCCTGAGATCGATCACAGAATCGACAATTCAGAGAGCAGCAGTCTTCAAAATAGTTTGCAAAATATCTCCGTGCACTTAAGTGGGCTGTAGAGCGTTCTCAAGAAAATCTCTGCGGACGCGTGACGAGACCAAATCTAAAGTATCCACCGAACTCGTTCGGGGGATAAAATTAGTATTCTCCAAGGTAGTGATAACGTGAACATATATATGCAGGTCAATAACGTCACATAACGCAACAGAGGGTATGCGCAAAATGAGCTGTCACGTCATTTTCCCCCCGACACCTCTGTGTCACATGTCCACATGATGGGCAGAAACCCCATTTAAAAAAAAAACTCCACAAGACGTTTAAAATCTGTTTTCTGACCCTTTTAAAACAACTTATATAATATTTTCAGAGTGGCACAGAAATTTGTTCTTTTTTATGTACAACCTAAATCCAAAATAGCTGGGACAAAGTGTAAATTGTGAAAGAAATCAAAATGCAATGACTTTCAAATCACACCAGCCAGTATTTTATTCACAATAAAGCGGGATTTACATTTGAACGTACGGGCGTCTACGTGCAACTTACGTGCGAAATTTGGGAAAAATGACTGCGTGCTCGACGTGGCGAGTACGTGACACGTGCGTGTTTTTTGAAGTCACCCATAAGAAACCTACTTGAGTACTAGTCTTAAAGTAGCTCACATTAAATGTACTCAAGTACAAAAAGTATCTTGTGAGTAAAATATACCTAAGTATCCAAAGTGCAAGTACACCTAGAAAGCATTTTTCATAGTACGCATATAAAGAAACAAAACAACCACACATTGTTCTCTTCTTGTTCTCTTTAATCAACTTGCAGGTGAATGAAAGATGCAGTATTCAAAAAACAAATAGGCAGCTTGTGCTTTATACTTCATCTTCTTTGAGTTTACCCGCAGTTTACAAAACCACTAGAATTGACAATAATTAACAGTAGAATGACATATTAACAATACCATGTCGAACTGTTGCTTCAGAAAACTGATTTTTCATAACTACTAATTGGAATACCATTGGCTCACTGTAGCTGAGGTGGTTGCTAGAGAGGGCAACGATTTTTTTTTCTGTTGCAGGAGAGAATTTTTTTTTTTTGAACTGCTGGATAGATACTGTGGGCAAGAGTATTGAGCAGTTTGCACATCAGGCTTAGCTGAGGAGTTTAATTCAGGCAACTCCTGAAAAACAGGGATCGGAGTGAACTCGTCCATAACATTCCAAACGTGTTTGAGCTGCTTGCTTGTCAATATTCAATAATTGATGCTGGTGTCCCATCTTGTGACAGAATATTGTAACTGCGTGCATAAATTTGCAGCTCCATGTCTGCTGGCGGGCACATCTGCTCAAAGCGCTGTTATGATACCGTGCCGAGCACCGTTGTTCCTCTCGAGCACGCCAAATCCAGATAATCCTGAAAGATTTATTACATTAACATTTCAATTTGTGACGAGTAACAAACTGGCCACTGTCAAAGTAACGAAGTAAAAGAATACTTTTTTCTCTTTTAAATATAGTAGAGTAAAATTAAAAGTCCTGGTTAAAAAAAAAAAAAAAACTCTGGTAAAGTACAAATCCTCAAAAAAAAAAAACTACTTATGTACTGTAACGAAGCACATGTACTTCGTCATTATACACCCCTGGTGTTGAATCGACTCCCCCAACGGGAATTCTCCTTTCGCTCCGCAATGTAAAGCCCCTCCCCTTTGATTGGCTGTGGGACGAAAGCCGGTCTCCTCTGATCGGCTGTGGAATTAGTCGATCTCAGATCAGCACCCGCCTTTGTTTCTATAGACTGAATGCGCAGATAGTTTCGCACCAAATGTCACAGTGCTGAGGGGCGCGATTTGCGACTTGTAGGAAACAGAATCTGTGACTCGTGGGGAAGATTCGAGCAGTTGTAGTATCGATTTGTATTTGTGTTTTAAAAGAACACAAATATTTTCTTGATAAATTATTTCACATACATTGAACTTCCATTGCACAAATTCACATTCAGATTTACACATATTCAAATTTTGTCCACAACTTCACATTGCTTAATACAGGTGCACAAATATGTTTTGCACATATACTGCAACAATAGGAGTAAAAATGTGAGCATGTCAGTTTTTTAATCTGTGACTTGTAAAATAGGATTTGTGCACCTGTAATTAAGAATTTGTGAATGTGTAAGTGTTGTGTTGTATCTGTGCAGAGAAAAAAAATCTACAAGTACACAACTCATAGAGTATGTGACCTCAAATTTACTGATACACATACAAATCGCTGTACACAACTACAAATCCCACTGTTACAGGCACTCAAACCTTTTTCACCAATAATACCTTTATAGGTTGGTGCTGGAGCAAAAGCACATATTCAAAGGGAAATTTGGCTCGGGGGTTAACTGCATGTCCAAGCGGGAATTGGGATGCGTGCGATAATATCAGCCTTCAGATCAATGCTGCATTCCCCGGTGTCGCCCCGGACGGCGAGAAGAGGTGGTATGGACTGCAACCGCAGATGCTTTGTGAATGACGCTTAGTAAAAATAATTAGGAGTCCTATATTTACGACTGACACGCCCATTTTTTTTAGGAGTTTCTCCTAAATCCGGCAGTTAGGACCTACTTTTAGCGCTAAGATTCTTTGTGAATACGGGCCCAGAAATTGGCCCCCTAGCTGTTGATCAGCACCCACTGCAGCAGGAGGAGGTCGTCTACACTCATGGCCAGCTCCATCTTGCCATCCAGCATATCGATGGGGAACTCAGTTAGCAGTTCATCAAGGTTGAGGGGTGCAGAGCTGAAGGTGTGAGGGATCGCTGTGCACTGGCGGTGAGACTTTAGCATCGTGCTGCTGCTGCAGCAGGAGGAGGTCGTCTACAATCATGGCCAGCTCCATCTTGCTATCCAGCATATCGATGGGGAACTCAGTTAGCAGTTCATCAAGGTTGAGGGGTGCAGAGCTGAAGGTGTGAGGGATCGCTGTGCACTGGCGGTGAGACTTCAGCATCGTGCTGCTGCTGGAAGTAGAGAGAGGCTCGTTACAACAGCCTCACCCACACAAGCATGTCTGCCTCAGGACCAAACTACTTTACATAATGACTGCAACTGCCCATTCAGCCCAATCACGCTCCCCATTTTCCATCCAGTCGTTTCATTGCTATGCCACTTTTACCTATGCACTACAATAAGGTCCAGAGGCATTTAGACCGGGAAATTTCAATGAAGGTGTTCAAAGCAGTTCAATACAAGACTCAAGAACATCAACCTGAAGTGGACAGTCAGCAGTGTAAATGAAGAGCATTTGCATCCACAAATATATACCCTGTTAAATCGTAACAGTGTCAAAACTTATGGAACTCAGTGCAAATAGCATATATCTCTATTTCGTATGGTTGTGAAAACCCCAAAGCTTTCATTTTCAAAACGTTAAGTGGTGAGCTATGTGGGCGACAACTCTATATAAACCAAAACAGGCAGACACAGGAGTGAGACATATTCAGATAAGTGCCTGCTAACACAGGTCAAGACCACTTTCAGCAGTGCCATACAGCATCCATCGTTTTGATTTTCACTCCAACCCACGCAAATCTCATTATACAGCATTCCAGAGCCTCTTAAGCTGGTATTTAGCAGAACAAAAGGTGATGATTTGAAGCATAAATAAACCATGTCAGGGCAGCGAGTCCCTAGGAACAGGAGAGATCAGCCCTAAGCCCTAATTTTAAGGGTACTGGGGAGTCTGGGCTGCTTTGTGGGAGACTTTACCTTTGCAAAGCAGCAGGAGGGTCTTTGGCAAGAATGTGCAGTGGCTCGGTGCTGGTGGAGCTCTGCTCTGCTGTACTGGTGCTTCTGTTAATGTTCTGTAGCATCATCTCCTGGAAGGTCTTCGCCCTCTCCAACTCAACCAGAGACTCCGTCTTCCCATTCACAGCACCATTCTGCAGCAGACGGACCAAAAGTCACATTTATTCAGCCCTGATCCTGGACATCTACCATACTTCAACTCCACAAGAAAACATCTCAGTCAAGCTAGAGCATGGCTGCGTATGCCTTCTCAAAGAGATCTACAGTCCTTTCAGTTTCCACCCTAACTTTAATTTGAGGTGCCTGATTTGACTAAATAGCTGCATGAGGAGAACTCCAGCAGATGAAGTCAGATTGTCCTGAACAGACTGAAGACCCACAGGACAGTAGATCTCCAAGCACAGGGTATGGCAGGTTTAAATCAGGCTTACCTCAGGATTGAATATAGAAATAACACACAGCTGCTGCTCACCTCTGTAGTGCTGGGAGTAGCTGGCTTCTCTTTTCTGGCACCAGTATTACGGCCACTGCCTGCTCCTGTAAATATGCACAGTCCCTATGAACAATCAACTGCAGGAAAACCTGAGCAAAAACCTAACACATGGGAATCATGTCCGAGGGCCAGAAATGCAAAGTCCCACTATGCATTTTTTCCACATAATTTCACCAATTAGATCCACCTCCTGGTTATTTAACAAATAGTGGGGAGGACTTATGCAGTCTGTGCCTGGACTTAATGCCTCTGGCTACCACACCTAACTGAAGTACATCAAGGAGCAGCTCATGAGAAACTAACCCCGAGAGGGGAAAGGGCAGAGGACACACAGAGGATGAAGGCTCACCAGTGGCCATGTTCTTGTTGATGCGCAGTATCCTCCTCTTGAACGGAGCAGAGAGAGGAGCTGGCAACTCCTCAGCCTTCACCTCCTGCACCGTGGTCTGCATTCGAGCCGCCTTCTCAACCCGGATCTCGCCGGGGTGCCTGGCAGTCTTCTTGCACGGGACCTCCCACTCCAGAGGCCCCTCTTTCCTCCCCATGAGCTCCTCCTCCTCGTTGTCTCTGGACAGCTTCATCTTTCTCTCTAGCTGGAGCCTTGTCTCCACAAGGACGGCCCCAGGAGGTGTAGCGCTCGACTTCGTGGGGCTGGGGCCCTTAGTTCCGCACCAGTCGGCCTCGTGTAATTGGGCCTGTGCCAGGGACCTGGCCGCCTTCCCCTTTCGAATCTCATCCAGAGATTTGCTTCGGATCTCAACCTGCACCTCCTGCCGTGCTGGTGCTGAGAAATCCTCAGAGGGCTCAGTCTCGCATTCCCAAAGACATTCTTGCAACTAATCACAGCCATATTGCATCAGCCTTTATCGCCAAGACAAGACCCTTTGGGTCTAACAGACACTGTGTATTATTCCATTTAATGCATGTGCAGGTGAGACTACATCATCACCAACAAAAATGTAATGCACTATGCCGTTAATTTTAGACTGTATTACCCAGTGCCAGCACACACAAATGTATACCCAGCTGCATATTGACCAAATGCTAAGACTTTTCTAGAATGCACACATCCAATCAAGTGTCTAACTTGGGTGAGGGTAAAGCGCAGGGGCTTTACAAAAGACCTTCCTTTCTCCTGATACTCGCTGAAGCCTTTGTTGCACTGCCTTGTGTAAGACATCCATCCAGAGCCCTGGTACGGCCAGGCAGCAGTCTTACCTAAATGAGGTTAGCAAGTGTTTGCATGGCTCCTCAATTCACCACCATTTCATTCTTACTACGTCACAGAGGAAAAGGGTTTCGGAGTCCCCAAACAACAAACACAGAAAGTTAAACACAAACACGCAAAACTGAAGAACAGAGGGCAAGCCCCTTCTTCACCCTCTGATGGAAACCGATGGTAAAATGACTTGCAGTTAGTTAGAGGTGATGACATACAACTCTCCGTGCTAATGCTGCTCATTTGCACTACTTTTTGTGAAGAATATTTCCATAGCAACATTTTACCTTTGTTATTTTTATAAAAGAAGTAAGATATTTAATTTATTGTAGGGCTGAACTATTAATCGCAATCGCTAATACATTTCAAAAGCTGCAATAACTGGTCAAGCGTGGTTACCACAGAGGAAATATATTAGAACTGGAGAGAGCGAGGAAGTACCACCCCTATTACTTTTAATAGGAGAAGCTAGGCTAGCTACCTAAGCCCAGGAAGTACGGAATTGAACGACGCCAGCTATAAGAATGGCGTTCCATGGGTGCTTAGCTCCGGGACCATTTCATGAAATTGTCAGTCTACTTACACAGCACAAATGGCCAAGAAAGTGTGTCGGCTATGCGGACTGGCGAATGTTTTCGAGGGGAAATGACGAGCAACACTGTTAATCCAGAAGGTGCACGCACTTTTCACTCTTTTCGTACGAAACACGTGCACGAGCTGTCATCAAGCTCTTACTGTCAGTTCTTATTTTACAGGCCCTCTTGAAAACATTGAACAGTTGCGTCAGACAAAGACAAAATAATGAAGGATTACAGAATACATTTTATTTCGTTTTCGAACTATTTGGCAAGAATAAAATGCACACTTTTCTATTGGTGGCCACAAATTTTTCCGCACTGTGAAACGCGGAAGCAGGGGCCGATTGCACAAAAGTCGGATCCTGAGATCCTGGATCTACGCCAAAGCGAGGATTGCCATATCCCATGCAGCGCGTTGCTGGCTTAATTGATTGCACAAAGCCAACAGCCGCTGGAGGAGGATAGGCTAATAAGTGAAGCCAGGTGCCGCATCCTACTGTGTGCGCGCACACGCCTACTTGAAATTGACCCTGAGATCGATCACAGAATCGACAATTCAGAGAGCAGCAGTCTTCAAAATAGTTTGCAAAATATCTCCGTGCACTTATGTGGGCTGTAGAGCGTTCTCATGAAAATCTCTGCAGACGCGTGACGAGACCAAATCTAAAGTATCCACCGAACTCGTTCGGGGGATAAAATTAGTATTCTCCAAGGTAGCGATAACGTGAACATATATATGCAGGTCAATAACGTCACATAACGCAACAGAGGGTATGCGCAAAATGAGCTGGCACGTCATTTTCCCCCCGACACCTCTTTGTCACATGTCCACATGATGGGCAGAAATCCCATTTTAAAAAAAAAACTCCACAAGACGTTTAAAATCTGTTTTCTGACCCTATTAAAACAACTTTGAATTATTGAAATATTTTCAGAGTGGCACAGAGATTTGTTCTTTTTTATGTACAACCTAAATCCAAAATAGCTGGGACAAAGTGTAAATTGTGAAAGAAATCAAAATGCAATGACTTTCAAATCACACCAGCCAGTATTTTATTCACAATAAAGCGGGATTTACATTTGAACGTACGGGCGTCTACGTGCAACTTACGTGCGAAATTTGGGAAAAATGACTGCGTGCTCGACGTGGCGAGTACGTGACACGTGCGTGTTTTTTGAAGTCACCCATAAGAAACCTACTTGAGTACTAGTCTTAAAGTAGCTCACATTAAATGTACTCAAGTACAAAAAGTATCTTGTGAGTAAAATATACCTAAGTATCCAAAGTGCAAGTACACCTAGAAAGCATTTTTCATAGTACGCATATAAAGAAACAAAACAACCACACATTGTTCTCTTCTTGTTCTCTTTAATCAACTTGCAGGTGAATGAAAGATGCAGTATTCAAAAAACAAATAGGCAGCTTGTGCTTTATACTTCATCTTCTTTGAGTTTACCCGCAGTTTACAAAACCACTAGAATTGACAATAATTAACAGTAGAATGACATATTAACAATACCATGTCGAACTGTTGCTTCAGAAAACTGATTTTTCATAACTACTAATTGGAATACCATTGGCTCACTGTAGCTGAGGTGGTTGCTAGAGAGGGCAACGATTTTTTTTTCTGTTGCAGGAGAGAATTTTTTTTTTTTGAACTGCTGGATAGATACTGTGGGCAAGAGTATTGAGCAGTTTGCACATCAGGCTTAGCTGAGGAGTTTAATTCAGGCAACTCCTGAAAAACAGGGATCGGAGTGAACTCGTCCATAACATTCCAAACGTGTTTGAGCTGCTTGCTTGTCAATATTCAATAATTGATGCTGGTGTCCCATCTTGTGACAGAATATTGTAACTGCGTGCATAAATTTGCAGCTCCATGTCTGCTGGCGGGCACATCTGCTCAAAGCGCTGTTATGATACCGTGCCGAGCACCGTTGTTCCTCTCGAGCACGCCAAATCCAGATAATCCTGAAAGATTTATTACATTAACATTTCAATTTGTGACGAGTAACAAACTGGCCACTGTCAAAGTAACGAAGTAAAAGAATACTTTTTTCTCTTTTAAATATAGTAGAGTAAAATTAAAAGTCCTGGTTAAAAAAAAAAAAAAACTCTGGTAAAGTACAAATCCTCAAAAAAAAAAAACTACTTATGTACTGTAACGAAGCACATGTACTTCGTCATTATACACCCCTGGTGTTGAATCGACTCCCCCAACGGGAATTCTCCTTTCGCTCCGCAATGTAAAGCCCCTCTCCTTTGATTGGCTGTGGGACGAAAGCCGGTCTCCTCTGATCGGCTGTGGAATTAGTCGATCTCAGATCAGCACCCGCCTTTGTTTCTATAGACTGAATGCGCAGATAGTTTCGCACCAAATGTCACAGTGCTGAGGGGCGCGATTTGCGACTTGTAGGAAACAGAATCTGTGACTCGTGGGGAAGATTCGAGCAGTTGTAGTATCGATTTGTATTTGTGTTTTAAAAGAACACAAATATTTTCTTGATAAATTATTTCACATACATTGAACTTCCATTGCACAAATTCACATTCAGATTTACACATATTCAAATTTTGTCCACAACTTCACATTGCTTAATACAGGTGCACAAATATGTTTTGCACATATACTGCAACAATAGGAGTAAAAATGTGAGCATGTCAGTTTTTTAATCTGTGACTTGTAAAATAGGATTTGTGCACCTGTAATTAAGAATTTGTGAATGTGTAAGTGTTGTGTTGTATCTGTGCAGAGAAAAAAAATCTACAAGTACACAACTCATAGAGTATGTGACCTCAAATTTACTGATACACATACAAATCGCTGTACACAACTACAAATCCCACTGTTACAGGCACTCAAACCTTTTTCACCAATAATACCTTTATAGGTTGGTGCTGGAGCAAAAGCACATATTCAAAGGGAAATTTGGCTCGGGGGTTAACTGCATGTCCAAGCGGGAATTGGGATGCGTGCGATAATATCAGCCTTCAGATCAATGCTGCATTCCCCGGTGTCGCCCCGGACGGCGAGAAGAGGTGGTATGGACTGCAACCGCAGATGCTTTGTGAATGACGCTTAGTAAAAATAATTAGGAGTCCTATATTTACGACTGACACGCCCATTTTTTTTAGGAGTTTCTCCTAAATCCGGCAGTTAGGACCTGCTTTTAGCGCTAAGATTCTTTGTGAATACGGGCCCAGAAATTGGCCCCCTAGCTGTTGATCAGCACCCACTGCAGCAGGAGGAGGTCGTCTACACTCATGGCCAGCTCCATCTTGCCATCCAGCATATCGATGGGGAACTCAGTTAGCAGTTCATCAAGGTTGAGGGGTGCAGAGCTGAAGGTGTGAGGGATCGCTGTGCACTGGCGGTGAGACTTTAGCATCGTGCTGCTGCTGCAGCAGGAGGAGGTCGTCTACAATCATGGCCAGCTCCATCTTGCTATCCAGCATATCGATGGGGAACTCAGTTAGCAGTTCATCAAGGTTGAGGGGTGCAGAGCTGAAGGTGTGAGGGATCGCTGTGCACTGGCGGTGAGACTTCAGCATCGTGCTGCTGCTGGAAGTAGAGAGAGGCTCGTTACAACAGCCTCACCCACACAAGCATGTCTGCCTCAGGACCAAACTACTTTACATAATGACTGCAACTGCCCATTCAGCCCAATCACGCTCCCCATTTTCCATCCAGTCGTTTCATTGCTATGCCACTTTTACCTATGCACTACAATAAGGTCCAGAGGCATTTAGACCGGGAAATTTCAATGAAGGTGTTCAAAGCAGTTCAATACAAGACTCAAGAACATCAACCTGAAGTGGACAGTCAGCAGTGTAAATGAAGAGCATTTGCATCCACAAATATATACCCTGTTAAATCGTAACAGTGTCAAAACTTATGGAACTCAGTGCAAATAGCATATATCTCTATTTCGTATGGTTGTGAAAACCCCAAAGCTTTCATTTTCAAAACGTTAAGTGGTGAGCTATGTGGGCGACAACTCTATATAAACCAAAACAGGCAGACACAGGAGTGAGACATATTCAGATAAGTGCCTGCTAACACAGGTCAAGACCACTTTCAGCAGTGCCATACAGCATCCATCGTTTTGATTTTCACTCCAACCCACGCAAATCTCATTATACAGCATTCCAGAGCCTCTTAAGCTGGTATTTAGCAGAACAAAAGGTGATGATTTGAAGCATAAATAAACCATGTCAGGGCAGCGAGTCCCTAGGAACAGGAGAGATCAGCCCTAAGCCCTAATTTTAAGGGTACTGGGGAGTCTGGGCTGCTTTGTGGGAGACTTTACCTTTGCAAAGCAGCAGGAGGGTCTTTGGCAAGAATGTGCAGTGGCTCGGTGCTGGTGGAGCTCTGCTCTGCTGTACTGGTGCTTCTGTTAATGTTCTGTAGCATCATCTCCTGGAAGGTCTTCGCCCTCTCCAACTCAACCAGAGACTCCGTCTTCCCATTCACAGCACCATTCTGCAGCAGACGGACCAAAAGTCACATTTATTCAGCCCTGATCCTGGACATCTACCATACTTCAACTCCACAAGAAAACATCTCAGTCAAGCTAGAGCATGGCTGCGTATGCCTTCTCAAAGAGATCTACAGTCCTTTCAGTTTCCACCCTAACTTTAATTTGAGGTGCCTGATTTGACTAAATAGCTGCATGAGGAGAACTCCAGCAGATGAAGTCAGATTGTCCTGAACAGACTGAAGACCCACAGGACAGTAGATCTCCAAGCACAGGGTATGGCAGGTTTAAATCAGGCTTACCTCAGGATTGAATATAGAAATAACACACAGCTGCTGCTCACCTCTGTAGTGCTGGGAGTAGCTGGCTTCTCTTTTCTGGCACCAGTATTACGGCCACTGCCTGCTCCTGTAAATATGCACAGTCCCTATGAACAATCAACTGCAGGAAAACCTGAGCAAAAACCTAACACATGGGAATCATGTCCGAGGGCCAGAAATGCAAAGTCCCACTATGCATTTTTTCCACATAATTTCACCAATTAGATCCACCTCCTGGTTATTTAACAAATAGTGGGGAGGATTTATGCAGTCTGTGCCTGGACTTAATGCCTCTGGCTACCACACCTAACTGAAGTACATCAAGGAGCAGGTCATGAGAAACTAACCCCGAGAGGGGAAAGGGCAGAGGACACACAGAGGATGAAGGCTCACCAGTGGCCATGTTCTTGTTGATGCGCAGTATCCTCCTCTTGAACGGAGCAGAGAGAGGAGCTGGCAACTCCTCAGCCTTCACCTCCTGCACCGTGGTCTGCATTCGAGCCGCCTTCTCAACCCGGATCTCGCCGGGGTGCCTGGCAGTCTTCTTGCACGGGACCTCCCACTCCAGAGGCCCCTCTTTCCTCCCCATGAGCTCCTCCTCCTCGTTGTCTCTGGACAGCTTCATCTTTCTCTCTAGCTGGAGCCTTGTCTCCACAAGGACGGCCCCAGGAGGTGTAGCGCTCGACTTCGTGGGGCTGGGGCCCTTAGTTCCGCACCAGTCGGCCTCGTGTAATTGGGCCTGTGCCAGGGACCTGGCCGCCTTCCCCTTTCGAATCTCATCCAGAGATTTGCTTCGGATCTCAACCTGCACCTCCTGCCGTGCTGGTGCTGAGAAATCCTCAGAGGGCTCAGTCTCGCATTCCCAAAGACATTCTTGCAACTAATCACAGCCATATTGCATCAGCCTTTATCGCCAAGACAAGACCCTTTGGGTCTAACAGACACTGTGTATTATTCCATTTAATGCATGTGCAGGTGAGACTACATCATCACCAACAAAAATGTAATGCACTATGCCGTTAATTTTAGACTGTATTACCCAGTGCCAGCACACACAAATGTATACCCAGCTGCATATTGACCAAATGCTAAGACTTTTCTAGAATGCACACATCCAATCAAGTGTCTAACTTGGGTGAGGGTAAAGCGCAGGGGCTTTACAAAAGACCTTCCTTTCTCCTGATACTCGCTGAAGCCTTTGTTGCACTGCCTTGTGTAAGACATCCATCCAGAGCCCTGGTACGGCCAGGCAGCAGTCTTACCTAAATGAGGTTAGCAAGTGTTTGCATGGCTCCTCAATTCACCACCATTTCATTCTTACTACGTCACAGAGGAAAAGGGTTTCGGAGTCCCCAAACAACAAACACAGAAAGTTAAACACAAACACGCAAAACTGAAGAACAGAGGGCAAGCCCCTTCTTCACCCTCTGATGGAAACCGATGGTAAAATGACTTGCAGTTAGTTAGAGGTGATGACATACAACTCTCCGTGCTAATGCTGCTCATTTGCACTACTTTTTGTGAAGAATATTTCCATAGCAACATTTTACCTTTGTTATTTTTATAAAAGAAGTAAGATATTTAATTTATTGTAGGGCTGAACTATTAATCGCAATCGCTAATACATTTCAAAAGCTGCAATAACTGGTCAAGCGTGGTTACCACAGAGGAAATATATTAGAACTGGAGAGAGCGAGGAAGTACCACCCCTATTACTTTTAATAGGAGAAGCTAGGCTAGCTACCTAAGCCCAGGAAGTACGGAATTGAACGACGCCAGCTATAAGAATGGCGTTCCATGGGTGCTTAGCTCCGGGACCATTTCATGAAATTGTCAGTCTACTTACACAGCACAAATGGCCAAGAAAGTGTGTCGGCTATGCGGACTGGCGAATGTTTTCGAGGGGAAATGACGAGCAACACTGTTAATCCAGAAGGTGCACGCACTTTTCACTCTTTTCGTACGAAACACGTGCACGAGCTGTCATCAAGCTCTTACTGTCAGTTCTTATTTTACAGGCCCTCTTGAAAACATTGAACAGTTGCGTCAGACAAAGACAAAATAATGAAGGATTACAGAATACATTTTATTTCGTTTTCGAACTATTTGGCAAGAATAAAATGCACACTTTTCTATTGGTGGCCACAAATTTTTCCGCACTGTGAAACGCGGAAGCAGGGGCCGATTGCACAAAAGTCGGATCCTGAGATCCTGGATCTACGCCAAAGCGAGGATTGCCATATCCCATGCAGCGCGTTGCTGGCTTAATTGATTGCACAAAGCCAACAGCCGCTGGAGGAGGATAGGCTAATAAGTGAAGCCAGGTGCCGCATCCTACTGTGTGCGCGCACACGCCTACTTGAAATTGACCCTGAGATCGATCACAGAATCGACAATTCAGAGAGCAGCAGTCTTCAAAATAGTTTGCAAAATATCTCCGTGCACTTATGTGGGCTGTAGAGCGTTCTCATGATAATCTCTGCAGACGCGTGACGAGACCAAATCTAAAGTATCCACCGAACTCGTTCGGGGGATAAAATTAGTATTCTCCAAGGTAGCGATAACGTGAACATATATATGCAGGTCAATAACGTCACATAACGCAACAGAGGGTATGCGCAAAATGAGCTGGCACGTCATTTTCCCCCCGACACCTCTGTGTCACATGTCCACATGATGGGCAGAAACCCCATTTTAAAAAAAAACTCCACAAGACGTTTAAAATCTGTTTTCTGACCCTATTAAAACAACTTTGAATTATTGAAATATTTTCAGAGTGGCACAGAGATTTGTTCTTTTTTATGTACAACCTAAATCCAAAATAGCTGGGACAAAGTGTAAATTGTGAAAGAAATCAAAATGCAATGACTTTCAAATCACACCAGCCAGTATTTTATTCACAATAAAGCGGGATTTACATTTGAACGTACGGGCGTCTACGTGCAACTTACGTGCGAAATTTGGGAAAAATGACTGCGTGCTCGACGTGGCGAGTACGTGACACGTGCGTGTTTTTTGAAGTCACCCATAAGAAACCTACTTGAGTACTAGTCTTAAAGTAGCTCACATTAAATGTACTCAAGTACAAAAAGTATCTTGTGAGTAAAATATACCTAAGTATCCAAAGTGCAAGTACACCTAGAAAGCATTTTTCATAGTACGCATATAAAGAAACAAAACAACCACACATTGTTCTCTTCTTGTTCTCTTTAATCAACTTGCAGGTGAATGAAAGATGCAGTATTCAAAAAACAATTAGGCAGCTTGTGCTTAATACTTCATCTTCTTTGAGTTTACCCGCAGTTTACAAAACCACTAGAATTGACAATAATTAACAGTAGAATGACATATTAACAATACCATGTCGAACTGTTGCTTCAGAAAACTGATTTTTCATAACTACTAATTGGAATACCATTGGCTCACTGTAGCTGAGGTGGTTGCTAGAGAGGGCAACGATTTTTTTTTCTGTTGCAGGAGAGAATTTTTTTTTTTTTTGAACTGCTGGATAGATACTGTGGGCAAGAGTATTGAGCAGTTTGCACATCAGGCTTAGCTGAGGAGTTTAATTCAGGCAACTCCTGAAAAACAGGGATCGGAGTGAACTCGTCCATAACATTCCAAACGTGTTTGAGCTGCTTGCTTGTCAATATAAAAAAAAAAACTCTGGTAAAGTACGAATCCTCAAAAAAAAAAAACTACTTATGTACTGTAACGAAGCACATGTACTTCGTCATTATACACCCCTGGTGTTGAATCGACTCCCCCAACGGGAATTCTCCTTTCGCTCCGCAATGTAAAGCCCCTCTCCTTTGATTGGCTGTGGGACGAAAGCCGGTCTCCTCTGATCGGCTGTGGAATTAGTCGATCTCAGATCAGCACCCGCCTTTGTTTCTATCGACTGAATGCGCAGATAGTTTCGCACCAAATGTCACAGTGCTGAGGGGCGCGATTTGCGACTTGTAGGAAACAGAATCTGTGGCTTGTAGGAAACAGAATCTGTGACTCGTGGGGAAGATTCGAGCAGTTGTAGTTATCGATTTGTATTTTTGTTAAAAAAGAACACAAATATTTTCTTGAGAAATTATTTCACATACATTGAACTTCCATTGCACAAATTCACATTCAGATTTACACATATTCAAATTTTGTCCACAACTTCACATTGCTTAATACTTAATACTGCAACCGCAGATGCTTTGTGAATGACGCATAGTAAAAATAATTAGGAGTCCTATATTTACGACTGACACGCCCATTTTTTTTAGGAGTTTCTCCTAAATCCGGCAGTTAGGACCTACTTTTAGCGCTAAGATTCTTTGTGAATACGGGCCCAGAAATTGGCCCCCTAGCTGTTGATCAGCACCCACTGCAGCAGGAGGAGGTCGTCTACACTCATGGCCAGCTCCATCTTGCCATCCAGCATATCGATGGGGAACTCAGTTTGCAGTTCATCAAGGTTGAGGGGTGCAGAGCTGAAGGTGTGAGGGATCGCTGTGCACTGGCGGTGAGACTTTAGCATCGTGCTGCTGCTGCAGCAGGAGGAGGTCGTCTACACTCATGGCCAGCTCCATCTTGCCATCCAGCATATCGATGGGGAACTCAGTTAGCAGTTAATCAAGGTTGAGGGGTGCAGAGCTGAAGGTGTGAGGGATCGCTGTGCACTGGCGGTGAGACTTTAGCATCGTGCTGCTGCTAGGAGTACAGAGAGGCTCGTTACAACAGCCTAACCCACACAAGCATGTCTGCCTCAGGACCAAACTACTTTACATAATGACTGCAACTGCCCATTCAGCCCAATCACGCTCCCCATTTTCCATCCAATCGTTTCATTGCTATGCCACTTTTACCTATGCACTACAATAAGGTCCAGAGGCATTTAGACGGGGAAATTTCAATGAAGGTGTTCAAAGCAGTTCAATACAAGACTCAAGAACATCAACCTGAAGTGGACAGTCAGCAGTGTAAATGAAGAGCATTTGGATCCACAAATATATACCCTGTTAAATCGTAACAGTGTCAAAACTTATGGAACTCAGTGCAAATAGCATATATCTCTATCTCGTATGGTTGTGAAAACCCCAAAGCCTTCATTTTCAAAACGCTAAGTGGTGAGCTATGTGGGCGACAACTCTATAAACCAAAACAGGCAGACAACGGAGTGAGACATATTCAGTTAAGTGCCTGCCAACAGACCACTTTCAGCAGTGCCATACAGCATCCATCGTTTTGATTTTCACTCCAACCCACGCACATCTCATTATACAGCATTCCAGAGCCTCTTAAGCTGGTATTTAGCAAAACAAAAGGTGATGATTTGAAGCATAAATAAACTGTGTCAGGGCAGCGAGTCCCTAGGAACAGGACAGGGCAGCCCTAAGCCCTAATTTTAAGGGTACTAGGGAATCTGGGCTGCTTTGTGGGAGACTTTACCTTTGCAAAGCAGCAGGAGGGTCTTTGGCAAGAAGGTGCAGTGGCTCGGTGCTGGTGGAGCTCTGCTCTGCTGTACTGGTGCTTCTGTTAATGTTCTCTCGCATTATCTCTTGGAAGGTCTTCACCCTCTCCACCTCAACCAGAGACTCTGTCTTCCCATTCACAGCACCATTCTGCAGCAGACGGACCAAAAGTCACATTTATTCAGCCCTGATCCTGGACATCTACCATACTTCAACTCCACAAGAAAACATCTCAGTCAAGCTAGAGCATGGCTGCGTATGCCTTCTCAAAGAGATCTACAGTCCTTTCAGTTTCCACCCTAACTTTAATTTGAGGTGCCTGATTTGACTAAATAGCTGCATGAGGAGAACTCCAGCAGATGAAGTCAGATTGTCCTGAACAGACTGAAGACCCACAGGACAGTAGATCTCCAAGCACAGGGTTTGGCAGGTTTAAATCAGGCTGACCTCAGGATTGAATATAGAAATAACACACAGCTGCTGCTCACCTCTGTAGTGCTGGGAGTAGCTGGCTTCTCTTTTCTGGCACCAGTATTACGGCCACTGCCTGCTCCTGTAAATATGCACAGTCCCTATGAACAATCAACTGCAAGAAAACCTGAGCAAAAACCTAACACATGGGAATCATGTCCGAGGGCCAGAAATGCAAAGTCCCACTATGCATTTTTTCCACATAATTTCACCAATTAGATCCACCTCCTGGTTATTTAACAAATAGTGGGGAGGACTTATGCAGTCTGTGCCTGGACTTAATGCCTCTGGCTACCACACCTAACTGAAGTACATCAAGGAGCAGGTCATGAGAAACTAACCCCGAGAGGGGAAAGGGCAGAGGACACACAGAGGATGAAGGCTCGCCAGTGGCCATGTTCTTGTTGATGCGCAGTATCCTCTTCTTGAACGGAGCAGAGAGAGGAGCTGGCAACTCCTCAGCCTTCACCTCCTGCACCGTGGTCTGCATTCGAGCCGCCTTCTCCTTCCGGATCTCTTCCAGGGTCTTAACCCGGATCTCGCCGGGGTGCCTGGCAGTCTTCTTGCACGGGACCTCCCACTCCAAAGGCCCCTCTTTCCTCCCCATGAGCTCCTCCTCCTCGTTGTCTCTGGACAGCTTCATCTTTCTCTCCAGCTGGAGCCTTGTCTCCACAAGGACGGCCCCAGGAGGTGTAGAGCTCGACTTCGTGGGGCTGGGGCCCTTAGTTCCGCACCAGTCGGCCTCGTGTAATTTGGCCTGTGCCAGGGACCTGGCCGCCTTCCCCTTTCGAATCTCATCCAGAGATTTGCTTCGGATCTCAACCTGCACCTCCTGCCGTGCTGGTGCTGAGAAATCCTCAGAGGGCTCAGTCTCGCATTCCCAAAGACATTCTTGCAACTAACCACAGCCATATTGCATCAGCCTTTATCGCCAAGACAAGACCCTTTGGAACAGACACTGTGTATTATTCCATTTAATGCATATGCAGGTGAGACTACATCATCACCAACAAAACTGTAATGCACTATGCCGTTAATTTCAGACTGTATTACCCAGTGCCAGAACACACAAATGTATACCCAGCTGCATATTGACCAAATGCTAAGACTTTTCTTGAATGCACACATCCAATCAAGTGTCTAACTTGGGTGAGGGTAAAGCGCAGGGGCTTTAAAAAAGACCTTCCTTTCTCCTGATACTCGCTGAAGCCTTTGTTGCACTGCCTTGTGTAAGACATCCATCCAGAGACCTGGTACGGCCAGGCAGCAGTCTTACCTAAATGAGGTTAGCAAGTGTTTGCATGGCTCCTCAATTCACCACCATTTCATTCTTAACACGTCACAGAGGAACAGGGTTTCGGAGTCCACAAACAACAAACACAGAAAGTTAAAAACAAACACGCAAAACTGAAGAACAGAGGGCAAGCCCCTTCTTCACCCTCTGATGGAAACCGATGGTAAAATGACTTGCAGTTAGTTAGAGGTGATGACATACAACTCTTCGTGCTAATGCTGCTCATTTGCACTACTTTTTGTGAAGAATATTTCCATCGCAACATTTTACCTTTGTTATTTTTATAAAAGTAGTAAGATATTTGATTTATTGTAGGGCTGAACGATTAATCGCAATCGCTAATACATTTCAAAAGCTGCAATAACTGGTCAAGCGTGGTTACCACAGACGAAATACATTAGAACTGGAGAGAGCGAGGAAGTACCACCCCTATTACTTTTAATAGGAGAAGCTAGGCTAGCTACCTAAGCCCAGGAAGTATGAAATTGAACGACACCACCTATAAGAATGGCGTTCCATGGGTGCTTAGCTCCAGCACCATTTCATAAAATTGTCAGTCTACTTACACAGTACAAAAGGCCAAGAAAATGTGTCGACTATGCGGATTGGCGAATGTTTTCGAGGGGAAATGACGAGCAACGCTGTTAATCCGGAAGGTGCACGCAAGTTTCACTCTTTTCGTACGAAACACGTGCACCAGCTGTCATCAAGCTCTTACTGTCAGTTCTTATTTTACAGGCCCTCTTGAAAACATTGAACAGTTGCGTCAGACAAAGACAAAATAATGAAGGATTACAGAATACATTTTATTTCGTTTTCGAACTATTTGGCAAGAATAAAATGCGCACTTTTCTATTGGTGGCCACAAATTTTTCCGCACTGTGAAACGCGGAAGCAGGGGCCGATTGCACCAAAGTCGGATCCTGAGATCCTGGATCAACGCCAAAGCGAGGATTGACATATCCCATACAGCGCGTTGCTGGCTTAATTGATTACACAAAGCAAACAGCCGCTGGAGGAGGATAGGCTAATAATCCTACTGTGTGCGCGCACTCGCCGACCTGAAATAGACCCTGAGATTGATCACAGAATCGACAATTCAGAGAGCAGCAGTCTTCAAAATAGTTTGCAAAATATCTCCGTGCACTTATGTGGGCTGTAGAGCGTTCTCAAGAAAATCTCTGCGGACGCGTGACGAGACCAAATCCAAAGTATCCGTCGAACTCGTTCGGGGGATAAAATTAGTATTCTCCAAGGTAGCGAAAACGTGAACATATATATGCAGGTCAATAACGTCACATAACGCAACAGAGGGTATGCGCAAAATGAGCTGTCACGTCATTTTCCCCCCGACACCTCCGTGTCACATGTCCGCATGATGGGCAGAAACCCCATTTAAAAAAAAAACTCCACAAGACGTTTAAAATCTGTTTTCTGACCCTTTTAAAACAACTTATATAATATTTTCAGAGTGGCACAGAAATTTGTTCTTTTTTATGTACAACCTAAATCCAAAATAGCTGGGACAAAGTGTAAATTGTGAATGAAATCAAAATGCAATGACTTTCAAATCACACCAGCCAGTATTTTATTCACAATAAAGGGGGATTTACATTTGAACGTACGGGCGTCTACGTGCAACTTACGTGCGAAATTTGGGAAAAATGACTGCGTGCTCGACGTGGCGAGTACGTGACATGTGCGTGTTTTGCTGGCCGCAGGGCACGTAGAATTTTCCCCATCAGAAATGCTGGCTTTTGAACGGAACGCTGATAACAGGAGGGGTGGAGGATGCAATGCCCATGATTTCCAACAAGAATGTCAAATTTGAACTCGTCTGACCACAGGACACTTTGCTACAGTCCATTTTAAATGAGCCTTAGCCCACAGAACACAGCGGCACTTCTGGATCACGCTCAACAATGGCTTCCTTCTTTCATGATAGAGTTTTAGGTGGCATCTGTGTACGGCCCGGCGGACTGTGTTTACAGACAGTGGTTTCTTGAAGTATTCCTAGGAACATTTAGTAACAATGACAAAATCATGCCAGTGAGTGAGGCTGTGGCGTCTGGGGGCCCAAACATCATGGGCATCCAGCAGAGGTCTTCGGTCTTCTCCCTTACGCACAGAGATTGTTGAAGATTTTATTTCAGCATTATTCATTTTATTCACTAATATTGATTATATATATTTTTTATCATTTCATTGCTCATACTCATAATCAATAACCATATTATGTAGGCAGCAGAAAGACACACACGCACATACATACAAGTGGTTCACATACTCCAGTGCAGACACGCACATAACATAACACAAATATATATACAAGCAGTTCACACACAGATAGACACATATACAAGCAATTCAGTTCACACTTGCATGAGCAGCTCACACACACATAAGCAGGCTTCTGTTTAGTTGATCCAAAAAACATAATCAGAGATGTATTTGATTTCTGTAGCTTTGATCAATATTTGTTCAGCTAAATCATTAGTTGCTACTGAAAACATAATCAATTGAATTGAATATGCATCAAATTCATCCACAGGTATCTTTTTCTTTTTATCAAATTCATCTGGCTGTATTCTTTATCTCTTGCTGGGAGTGACTGTAAGTTTCCACTGTGATGGCATGCCTCTTTGCTATGCAGTCCTGAAGGATGAAATAACAGAGGATCTGGTTACCTGTCCAATGGTAGTGCGAGAATGAGAGCTATAAAGACCGGCGTGCAACCACTAGAGGGGAGTTCTTCTGCAGTTGTTCAGGGAGAGTTCTTCGGGGAGTTCTTCAGTTCTTCTTGGGGGCAGTTCCTCTTGCGCAAGAGGAACTCGGCTTTACATTTTTCAACATGACACAATAAAGCCTAATTTTCTTTTTCAGAATCTGTCTCGCTCCAGTTGCTTGAGGATGGGGGAATCTCAATATGTTGAAGAAAACCACAAAAAGATTTTTCAAGTTTCCCTGAATCTTTTGATGATGTTTTGCACCGTTGATGATGAGACCTTCAAAGCCTTAGCAATTTGACGTCGAGAAACATTGTTTTTAAAGGATGCCACATTTTTTTTATGTAAGCCTTCACAGGTTGAAGAGCTTCTGGCCATCTTTACTTCTGAGAAACTCTGCCTCTCTAAGACATCCCTTTTACAGCCAGTCATGTTACACACCTGATGCCAGTTAACTTAATCTCCTGCTAAATGTTCTTTCAGCTGATTCTCCTATATATTAATTGCTTTTTCAGCACTTTTTTTTTCCTGTGTCCCAACTTTTTTGAGGCCTGTTGCAGTCAGAAAGTTTTAAATAATCTCATTTCGTGGTTAAAAATGTAAAATGTCTCAGTTTCAACATTTGAAATGTTATACGTACTATTGTAAATATCATATTGTGATCTGAAAGTCATTGCATTTTGATTTTATTCCCATTTTACACTTTGTCCCAAGTTCCCAACTATTTCTGAACTGGGATTGCATTTCTGTACTTTAGCATGTGTGATTTGCCACTGACTGGAGATCAGTTAAAACTCATTTTTCATATTTACATGAGGCCTGTCTTTTCATAGTGCTTTGTTGTTCCTTTCTCAGATTTCACTGAAAACTTAAGTCATGATAATTAATACGTCTCCTCGGCCCAGAGTGAAATCATTCAGTCAATACACTTCTGTGGTTGAAGGTTTTTATTTTTGCTATTCAAAGGTAAAATATAGGTGGTCATTTATCAATTATCTCATTTCATAGTAACGCATATGCCTAATGAATTCATGTTAATTATCTTCTGAATAATACAGAAGATAATTACTATTTAAAATAAATTGCATACTAAACTGCAATATTGGTCCAAAAAACTCGCAGTCAGATTATTTTTCCCAAAACGCTCAGCCCTGATTTATTGAAGTCTATTTCTTTATTTTCATGGTTAATTACACTGACAGTACACTATGGACATTCTGCGCCATCTGCAGGCACGGATTAAGAATGCAGAGGCCCCTGGGCACAAAATTGATCAGATTCCGCTCACTGCCTGGCAGACACGGTAACGACACCAGTCCTCCTGCTGGTGACCGGTAACCATCGCTTGCATTAATTTCTAATTAGCAGTTTATTCAACTCAATGGGATAAATAATTAACTAGCTAGCATGCTAGTGCTTTTGGCCATTAAAGTAATAAGTTATATAAACTTTGTATAAACTTTAAAAATGTATTTATTTAATGGAAAAAAGCATTAGCATGCTAGCTAGCTAATAGGGGAAAGTTGTACAAAACGGCCCCCACAGGTCATATGGCCCACCCTTGAAATATGTACTTTGCAGCTGCTGCCATCTATCAGTTACATTGTGGGAATGAACAAGTGCGCATGAGCAGCAAATAACAATATGGCAATCTTGAGAAATGCCGTTGCGCTTCAAGATCTAAGTCGATAAAATTTTCTGCACCAGATAATCTTGCGGTCAGCCTGTCTGAAAATAAGCGTCAGTATTGACAGTGCGTGGCAATTGTTTTACTCCTATGGTGTATCGTGTGGTCTGTTCCAAGGGTCGGTCGAGGAGAGATCGAAAAAAAGTCAGTCACAGAAACGTCATTGACTAATGTGGTCAAGATATTTTGTTGTCGGCATGGGGCAAAACGACCCATGCGTCAAGGGGCAAAATGATCCCTGGTCCGTTTTACCCCAACCTTGGGCCGTTTTACCCCACATTCAAATTTAGTCACCACATGCATAAATTTACCTTTAGTGATCTGAATATCTGTCTGGGTAATTTTTTTTATATATATACTGAACAACAAAAGAGACTAAGTTAATTAAAGGCAGTCTGGAATTAAGTTTGCTCATAATCATTTTAGGAAAGCAAATTTATTACTAGCGCGTGCACATTTACACTGGTTTAATCAAACTTTTCTTTAATTTGCGGTCACTTTGAATGAGTAACTATAAGAGTACATTCAATAACTTGCTAACTTGCATTTCTTTTGTTGCTCATTATACATGCCTATGTTAGGTTTCAAATTTAGAAGAAACTACTCTTTGTTCTCATTCGCAACACATGTTCTGTTAGTTGCGGACCATTTTGCCCCATAACCGGGTGCCGATATGCCCATACCCTTGTTCAAAATGGCCCCCTTCAAGTTATTTTTTTAAATGAGACTTTCTCCAGTAAATATCCGTTTGGGGCCATTTTGATTATGCACGTTTTCATTCGAGTTAAATAAAGATTCTTGAACACTATGAGTCGGAAGCCCCACCTTCTCCTATCTAGCTAATATAGTAATATATCCCATTGTCTTGAACAGACCTCCAAATAGAACCTAATGCGTTTCATTAATTTTCCAAATAATATGATACTGACATTTATGGGATAAACGGGATCTCAAATTTGTGAGCCTGAGATCTCAAATTCATGAGAGTCTAGCAGTCATTTTCGTTCCAAAAATTTATATCTCCAGCTCACTCAGTGGAGATCCTCTTGCCACCTATGACGATGGATTTACTGAGCCAAGCTTCAAAGGAATATGAACACGGGCGGACCTTGCAGCGAGACTTGTTTGATTAATAAATGTATTTATTTTTAACAGCCTTAAGGGTCGTGTTCTGTGTATGTGCAGTTCACAGACGGGAGACAAGACCTCGGCACTGCTGGGATGAAGCTGAAGAGCTTGTCCCATGAGAGAAAAAAGGGATCACTCCTTCATCACAGCCTTCCCCTGTGCTCTAACAAGAACTTACATTGTTGGTATTTGGCCATGATATTTAATCAATGAATTTTATTTCATTGAAAAAAAAAAAGCCTGATTGAATTTTTTAACGGCCTGTTCAGTTGCTTCATCCTAGCACCTGGCCTGAGTGATTGAAACAGCTAATATTATGGCTGAAATAGGTAGAAGTATGAGATAAGGGGTTTGTAAACTGGTAACCTACCCGCCACAGAGTCTTCTCCAACCGATTCGATGTCGGGGAGATATGCTCGGTCGAAGAAGAGGTTGGAGTAGTGGTGGCTGCTGTGGCGTTTCCAAAGTCTTCTTTCACAGCATCGTCTTTACTCACAAACCATCTATGGATTGCTGGTATTTTTTTCTCAGAATGTTGTCTCGGTTTTCTTCTTTATTTTTCTTTTTGCTGCTCCCATTTTCATTGAATACGTTGCAAGGCATGAAAAGTACAACAAGAAGCCATTCGGCCTAGAGAGCTCCGCTGAGGATGACTGAAATGTCCATGTCTTAACTGCAGAAATCCTTGAAAACTATTGCAATATTAACAAATTCGACACATTAATGAAAGACTGAAAAAATGAGCAAACATACTGATTTTCTAAGTCTAAAATGCTGAATTTCTCAAAACCGGGACGAAGAATTTTCTAGTTTTTATACTTTATATTCAGAATATCATTAAAAAGGCTTACACCAAATTAGAACAAAAGTTATCAGACAGTTTTTGAGATTTTCAAATTTGAAGTGAAAATCAAAACTATTGCAATATTAACAAATTTGACACATTAATGAAAGACAGAAAATCAGTATGTTTGCTCATTTTTTCAAAGTCCAAAATGCTGAATTTCTCAAATCCGGGACGTAGAATTTTCTAGTTTTTATACTTAATATTCAGAATATCATTAAAAAGGCTTACACCAAATTAGAACAAAAGTTATCAGACAGTTTTTGAGATTTTCAAATTTGAAGTGAAAAGTTGACGCTGGACGGAGAGAGAGACGGATGTTGGACAACTCAGCATTAGAAAAGCTCCACTGACTGCTATGGTCACAGCAGAGCAAAAAAGTAATCAGACAGTTTTAGACATATTAACTCATGATGAAATGCCCATGTAAGAGAATAAAACTGGGTAGCTAACTTAATTTTAGCAACACCGATTTCGGACATGTAGATTCCGCAAACAGACACGTACTGTAACTCAACTCATGATGAAATGCCCATGCAAGAAGAATAAAACTGGGTACTTAATATAATTTTCGAGCAACATCACGGACCCACAAAAGCCCTAAACAAACAGACACGTGCTGAGACTTAACTCATGAAATGCCCTCGTCTTTAAATGGGTGAACTTTTTTCAAGCCATGAATTTTGAATGGTCCAACTTCACCTAGGCACACATTCGTAAGTAAGCAAAGTGAAAATTTCACTGACCTTATAGACAGTGCTTTAAGTGGGCCGGTACGCACCGGTACGGTGTACCGGCACTTCTAGATTTAAGCCCCTGGCGTACCGGGACTTTTTAGGGCGTACTGGGACTTCACAGGAGCTCGTAGTACCCAGAGCCATGTAGAGAGAGAGTCGCGTCAACTCCGTTCAATCCAACGGACAAATTTTTTACAGTAATGGCGGGTCGTGGATCTCAAAATGGTTCCCGGAAGTTGGTGACGAACACTCGTCCAGCAGCTGAGATGAGGCAGAGTGGACCGTTCGTGATGATCTTTCCAAAGGTAAGACGATTTAAGAATTAGACTGTGTATTGTCAGCACATCTGAATTAAATTAACACGTACAGTAAAGCGTTTTCTTGGATTATCCCTTGTAGAATTCGAGATATATTGAACGTTTAAGGGCAGAAAATTAGGCTAGGATACTAGCTAGGTGCAGTTAGCGACACAGTTACTAGCGCCAACCATGAGCAGCAGCATAATGGAAAACTTTCATCCAACGACGCGATATTAGAAAAAAAATCCATTTCATCCAACGACGCGATATTAGAGAAAAAGACTTCTTGAAGTTATTTTTTTGCGGAGTGGGGTGGAGGAGTGAAATGTTAGAGAATTAACGTAAATATCAGACTGGCTATAGTAGGTGCGGTGGTGAAGTAAGGTTCTCTTTGAGTACAAGGTAGCTAACGTTAGCTATTATAATAAAGTTGACGTTACACAATGTTAAAGCAGAAAGCAATCGGTTGCTGATACAGAGCTATTGATATTGATTGTTGGAGCTAATTTTTTACTGCTATTCAATCAACTAAAACGTTATCTATAGTTATAGTTTTTAGGATTTGAGATTCAATTGACAATTGCTTGTCAATACTATGTTGCTGCTCTTTTTTGGATTGATGGTTAAGGGAGAGGGAAGCTGGAGGTCCAAATAGAAAATTGAGAACAGAAAGTATTGGCCAAATAGCCCAAACAATTTGGAAAATTAAACATAGAAGACTAAGTAGGGAATAATACTGAATAGTATAAATATTGAGCTTTATTGTATTACTTGTCTGAAAGACTGCAAAGAACATGATCCATCTTTATACTAATTCTTGTTACATGTTACTGATGCCACTTACCATACTTTCTTAAACATCAGCAGCAAAAGCTGATCACAACTACTTAAGTTCCATAAGCTAAGTTGGGAAACAAAGACCAGCCTCATCTCTCAGCACCATTTCCCATCCAAGCCCATATAGGTGTGTCTAACCCTTTCTCCTGTCTTTTTCTCCCCCTCTCTCTTTCAGCAGAAGAACTGCAGACAATTCAAAATGAGCGAAAGAAATCCCTGCAATGAGACAGACCCTGCACCCGGAGTCTTAACTCCCTAAGCTATACAAGCCTTTCCCCATTCCTTAATTTTAATAAACTGGACAATAAGCCTCCAAATCGTGTGGTCTTTGGTTGTGAAAAAATGCATGTGCAGTGTTTAAATATGATCACCTCACATTTTTGTTGTTGTAATTTTGAATGATTGTTAGATTTCTTCTGTTGAATTGAGCCTACAAACTGAACATTTGTACTCAACCCCCCAGCGATTGGAGCATCCCCACGCAGCACAGCAAACCATGGTTGAGATAATATACAAGGACAACATGGAGGTGGGGGCACAGACAAGCTGCCTCACATGCTATTCATGTTTCTAATTTTATTCAAGATTTCATTTCATGAAGTAACTAGTACATAAGAGCAAAATAAAAAGATGTACAGAAAATGTATGGGTATAACAGTATAAGTTTGTATGTTAATGTGTCTTGTTCTGTCTGGATATATAGTGTTTAATGAGCCCTTCCTGAAAATGTTACTATACATGCAAGCCTAGATAAATGTTTACCTTCTGCATGCAAAAAGTCAATGAAAAAGTTGTTCTGAACTTATGTATTGGTGTTTAGTGATAAGTGCAGATGTGCATAAAATTGTGAGCAGTTAAATTATAATTATTACCAGTGGATTTTCGAAGATGCCACACTGAACATTATGCTGTTTTAAATAATGCAGGGACTAATTGTGCTGTCAGTTGATACTCATTGATAGTCAACTGTCGGTCCTGTGTCCTTTCTGAAAGTCATGAAGATTACATTAGTTAATTACTGAATTGGTAACTTAGATCCTTAATATCCATGGGATGATTAAAACCCCAAGCAAATGAAGAACTGGTAGAAAATTAAACATCGTCTGTAAACATCTCCTCGCTCTTAACTTCAGGAGTTTTACAGTTGTGTTGATCGCTGCTCTCATATGGAGTCTGTACGAGAAAGTACAGAAGGTACAGCATGCAGAAATCAAACCACTGTCAGTCTTTATTTACTCGTAGCTGTAGAGAAGATCTTGAATTGGAGCCTCAAATATTTCATCCTCCCTCAGCTTCTGAGCTAACTCCTCAAACATAGATTTGAGGCCTGCCTCCAGTTCCTGCTTTTGCCCTGCTTCAGTTGCTGATGCTTCCCCAGCAATAGATCCAGCTCCCTCCTCTGGCTCATCCCCACAGGTCCTTCCTCTGGCTCATCCCCACAGGCTTCATCCTCTGGCTCATCTTTACAGGCTCTGTGCTCTTGCTCACTCCCAGCCGGATGGACATCGGCTCCCTGTTCATGGTTTCCTATTTTGCAAGGACACAGAGTACAGAGTTGTTGAGGTCACGTGTGTTGGAACATGGAACAAAAAAGTCTAACTGCATGCATGAGAAAGCACATCGTATCCAAATTGTTAATTCTACTCATTATTAACTGATTTTCTGTACAAACTACAAATGAAACTGTTGAAGGACGGTACAGGAGCAGCTCTTGCCTATAAAAGCCTTTTTATTCTCAGGGTGCAAGAACAAAGGACAATGAAACACAATAAATCAATAGAAAAGATTAGCACCAACCCCTGCAACACAAAACTTGCCTGCAATAGGTGGAGTCTGAGCAAATGCCAAACCAGCGAACCAGTCTGCTGCAATTTTGACCATTCCTTTTGACAAACAAGATGAGTGTCATTATGTGTGTGACAGTGAGAGGAACTGTAACTGATATAAAATATGCAACACTAATAAACTTTCAATTATTTTGCAACCTGGATGTAATGTTCTTTGGTAGTCCTTGATAAACACGAAGACATATAGAAATTTAACTTCTGCATTTAATTGACAGTGTAAGCTGTGCCGTAGGTCCACCATGCAATAGACTATAAAGCTAAACCGTCCCCAATGCATAGCTGAGGTGCACCTCCTCAAAATTGTAATGAGGCACTGCACCGCATGTGCAGTAGCACTGGTGCAGTTATAGAAACTCAATGCAGAAGTATTTAGTGCCTATGAAAGAGGATGACATTCCAGAATAAGAAAGCAAAATATTTTAACTGTTGCAATTTCATAAAACAGCTTGCGATCGATCGTTTATGCTGGGTTCTGTGAAGCCTTTGATCGTAGCCCCGCTGTCCAACAAAATTGGGCACATTTCATCCTCCTAAAAGAGGAAAGACAAATAAATACAACTATTAAACAATTACAAAAAAAAAACTATCACAAACACATAACCATGCAATATGAGCTTACAGGCCTAAGTATGTAAAATACACACCTTGTCAGCTGGTATGCTGGATTGGCGCACTTGTGCCCTGTTATTGGCGCCATCCAGTAGCCTCCGGACATAGTAGGCCTCCAGTCGTGTGGATATAAAGTCCACCAGCTGGGTAACATTGAAGGCCTTCAGCCTGTAGGTGTGAGAATTTAGAACTGGGAACTATTGACAGTCTTCCGAATAATGATGATAATGATAATGAATTTATCTGTACAGCACCTTTTGAAACAAAGTTACAAAGTGAAAATTTTGAAATTCAAAACATCAATCAACAACACAAAATTTAAATTAATATCCATCTCTACCATATCTACCTGTAAAATATCTTGTCCTTTAGGACCCTCATGGCACTCTCCACAAAGTTATTTGTGTGGTTGCCCTTTGTCGGCAGGTCCGAGCGCAGGCAGATTGCCCACTCGCCTCTGCGCTCAAACACAGATGTGAGGTGCTTGACAAACTTTGTGTGGGACTTAACTATAATAAAAAATGTGAAAAAAATTCAATGATACTGTGTTGGGGAAAACTTGCAATTATTATGTGGAAACAGCCAAATGATAGATGCTTTCCTGCACAGTTTCATATCCCTGCCACCTGTGCTACACTGGCTTCTGGCCTGTCGAATTTTGGCAATTTTCGATAATTTTCACTCTGATTAGAAATTCAGCTGATTATATCTCTGCAGATAATGAAGCTAAGGGGCTCTAATTTGTTAAAATACTGCATAATGTTGTTAAGAATGGAACTGGAGGGTATTAGAGCAGGTATGAGCACTATTTCTTGTTTTTTAGGATTTTGAAAACTCATTTGCGAGCTTATTTTTCGTAAATTTGGGCATTTTTGACAAGCTCCAGTACCTACTACACACTAGCTAGAAGGCTAGGAAGGGATTTATTTAACAAGCTACTTATAGAGAACTTGCATGTCAAATTTGGTGATGCTATGTTGCCTAGAAGCTGAGATACAAGCACTTCATTTTCTAAAAAATACCCTCGAGGATTGGGGGGGCTGGTTCAGGCCTAAATTGCCGAAATTTAAAAACTATTTTGCTTGAAAACTATTTGAATTAGAGATCTAAAATTTTGCATGGTATGTTCTTTTGGCATTATCTTTAAGTTAGTGGAAGCTTGTTAAATTTGAAAATGGTGCCGCAACCACCCCTGGGTGATTTGACATGGACTGACCCAGTTGTATTATCGCATTATTACACTGGAGGGTGTGCTTGACCGTCATTCTTGTCACTTCAGTGATAATGGAATGAAGCACTGGCCGCATCACTGTCGTGACAAGAATGACGGTCAAGCACACCCTCTCGTGTAATAATGCTTAATTAACGTTCGCTCCGACTAATTTGGCCAGGCAGCAAAAGTAACCAGCAACATTAAGGCTGAACAGAGTTAAATATTTCAGCCCCACCTTTCGGGGGCTTTCGCTAATCACCTTTTCAGACTATTATCAAATTACCTCCGAAATAAGCAGTTTTCACTAATCTGTTGATTTATGAAATGTTCATTTCAAAGTACAAATGCAAACAAATTAATTAAATCAATGGCCTATGCACCATAGATAGGCAGGGTAATATTTTCAGTGATGAGGTATTTTTCATTTGAGCACACGCTACCCGTACTGTCTTGCTCATTTGAGATCATTCTAAACGTCTTATTGACCAATCAGATTGCTCAGTTGGATCTACATGTTGTATAATATGGGAAACTGGAGAGTGTGGTGCACTGACACCATATTGGGTTCTTCAACTATTAGCTAGCTGGCATGATTACAAAAAAGTGGCTGATGACATAGTCAAAAACAGACGAAAATTGTGTGCATTGATTGATCGAATCCACCACAATCAGTGGAAAGTCTGTGTTGGTGGTGTGTTTGTGGTCAGCTATTACCAATGCACAGCCAGACACAATATTTTTTGACCTGCTTGAGTTGGATGGGACCACAGCAAATGATATAACGGAGAAACTGCCAGAATGTCTTCATAAAAATGGCTTTGATGACTACTTCTTGCGCGAGTGTTTCGTGGCATTTGTATGTGATGGAGCATCATTAATGCCGAACCGAAGAGTTGCTGCACAACTTTGTACCAGATTTCCAGACCTGTTTGTGTGGCACTGCTCAAATCATCATATGGAATTGCCAGTTGACGATGTTCTCAAGGAGGTTGGTGGACTTAAACATAGTAAGATTTTCTTTGACAAGCTCTACACTCTAGGCTATATCATGCCTCACCCAAAAACCAAAGAGAACTGTGTCATTGTGCACAGAGTGTTGGGCAACATCTCCTCTCAATTGGACGTGTTTTGTCGGCAGATCATTCATAGATGGATTTTAACAAGAAACTACTTGTTAAAACTCTTAGTGGAGTTCTAAAACAATTTTTCTTAAAATCAGCATCATGTTGTAGCATTTGAATGTATCACTTAATGATCTGCTGGTACCGACCACCCACCGCCTAATTTACCTGCCAGTAGGTGAAAAGGGGGAGTACTGGCACTTCTTTTTTTCCACTTAAAGCACTGAGTATTCCTATAGGATCATGAATCGCCAAGAGAGAAATGGAGCAGGACAGAGTACTACGAGCTCGTGTGAAGTCCCAGTACGCTGTAAAAAGTCCCGGTACTGCGGGGGCTAAAATCTAGAAGTGCCGGTACTCTGTACCGGCGCGTACCGGCCCACTTAAAGCAGTATATATATCCAGTTTGTGGTTGGCTGAGCAAGATATGAAGTCGTTAGTTTGCATCACACATTCAGCTGCATTGACTAAGCCAGGTCATGTTTCCATTACCGCCTTTAATCTGATATCAGGACAATCGATATAGATACTATAATTTATGTCCTTATTCAGATATTTACATTAAATAGTGCTTCCTGTAATTATTTATTTCATTGACATTCTGGAAACCTGCCTGTGAGATTTCGTTGACAGTTGCCCACTGTGCGCCAGTCAGCCAAATTACCACTGCCATTAAACCAGGTTGGAGCTGGCAAGCTTTCTGCGCAACTCCAGCAGAGACTTTTCTCTGAATATGTGAATATGTGACACCTCCCCCTACTACGCCCCCACACCCTTCTCGGCGCACATCTGTCTACCAAATTGCCAAAGTGGCTGTGCAAGGTGTTGCACGGCACAAAATTACCACTGCGTGGGCTGCGCCACCCTGCCCTGCGCCAAGAAATATCAGGAGCCCAAAGTATCAGGAATTGTGACAAACTGATTTTATATATTTGAGGAAGGTGTGTGCAAACGTCTTACATAAACTGTATATGGTCAAATCAATACATCATAGTTGCTGTAGAGAATACAATACAATGGAGTAAAAATAAGGGAGGTCACAAAAAGTAAAGGACAAAGTTGGTGAAAAACAGTAAAAATCAGTAAAATACTAAGATTAAATGCGTGAAATATCAGCATTGCGCTCTCCTTTCTTCTCCTCCATCAGACTCGTGTCAGCTCACACTGGACCCAACAATTTCATTACTATTGCCAAGTGCTTTGCAGAGAGGGTCTATCTGGACGCTGTTACTGGGAGGCTGAATGGTTCGGAAAATAGGTTGATATAGCAGTGTCATATAAAGACATCAGCAGGAAAAGGTTAGGTAATGACTCCTAAGACGTAGTGACAAGTCCTAGTGTTTGGACTACTCTCCCTCCAGTTACTCTTTCTGGCACAATAACAGCACTGAAATCCCTGTTCCCTCCTCCTCCAGAATAGGAGTGTACCTGAATCACAGGGCAGGAACTCTGTCCTTCTACAGCGTCTCTGACACAGTGACCCTCCTGCACAGAGTCCAGACCACATTCACTCAGCCCCTCTATCCTGGGTTGGTGCTTTATACTGGATCATCTGTAAAACTGTGTGATCTGGGGTTGGACTCAAATAGAAGGGAAAATCAGCTGTAATTATGAATTAAACCAGCAAACAGTGAACACATTGCCCCCACCAATGATGCATCTCCCTCTGATTTCTTCAGATGGGGGACAATTACTTGATACCAAAATACAGCTGCAATTCAGCCAGGCATCTAGTGGATAGAAGGGTTGACCAAATTTCCAGTTGAGAAGTTGGCTAAATTATCATGACATAGTTCCAATAAATGAAATAAAATGAAAATATAAATCATTTAATAAAATGATAAAGAAACAAAAAAATTTGACATTTAGTGGATGAAGGGAATGCTCATTTCTGCAGTCTTGGCGTGATTTCATTTGGTTTTGTATATATGTAGTAGGTTACGTGCATATTGCCAAAACATGGGGATTTGACAGGTTTTGAGTAATGAGGGAAACTGTGGGTAAAAGAGTTTGATTAAAGTAAAATGCCTACTTTCTCCAAGAATGAAGACAAACTACATTTCTGTGAAGTTTAGTGGCTACACTTTGTAAATATGTATTTTGACATATGTCTCGCCAATAAAGCATTTAAATTTGAACCACTACTTGGCTTGACTTTCAGTGAAGTTGCACTATTGACTGTGCAGTCGATGAGCTGCATGTATTATTTCACCAATATGTAAAATGAGACAGAGCCGAGCTGGTTATGATGATGCTGGCAATTTATATTTTTGACCAGAAAGAATTTTTTTTAACAATGTACCAGTTTCCAAGAGCTGTGGGACTTGAACTCTTTATTGTTATGGTCACCTCACATCTTTAAAATGCCATCGGCCCTCACAAAATTCAGTTACAGCAGCTGCTTATGTGAGGTATCGTTCAGGAACCACTCGCAAGAGATTGTTATCCAAAAAACGTATGCCTTTATTGGAGTCCGAGTCAAAGCCAGAAAACACAGGAATTGCCAAGCCACAATACAAAATGCAAAAACAGTATCGACTAGACAGGCAGGGGTCAGAACCAGTAAGACTGATGGGCAAAGGTACAAAAACGATAGGCAAAAAGTCGTAGTCGATGGGCAAAGCCAATGGTCATACACAGGGCATCCAAACACAGAACTCGTGGTCATACAAAAATGGGTCAAAATCCAGAAAGGCACAAACAGTACAGAAAGGGCTATGGCAAGAATCCGAGTCAGACTATCCAGTAGAATAAAAACAACAATCAATGGCATACAAGGAGCTCTGCGCAAAGAAATATTGATCAACGTTCTAACAAGAGCTGTGAGTGAAAAGACTCCTAAGATACACACAGGAATGGTCACATGCTATACAGAGATCAGCTGTGGGGAATGAGACTAATTACATCGGGAGAATCACATGAGGGAAACCCTTACCACGAAAATTGGCGAGAGACGAAATACGAACGGGAATCACACAGACAGCCTATGACATTTAAACAGCTCCAGTCCAGGAGTTCTACGTGCACAGATAACAAGAGCAGGAAAGTAATTAAGCACGTGCGAGAGATTCTCGCTGAACATAGGGAGAGGACGGTGGAAAGCAAAGGGGCGGAGAATACAACAGGGCGACTGCGAAGAGGGAAATAGTCTATTAGTAACGGTGCAGCTTGACAACTAAAACTAGAGTGCTCATCAGTAATTTAGTAATCGAATATATACATGGTTAGTTGTGTTAGTAGACTATAATACAAAATACAAACGTTAGTCTTGTTAATCATTAGAACAGAAGGTCGAAGTAAGAAAACGAGATACGAAGGAATGTCTTAAACACCAGACTGCCTTTAAAGCACCCGAAGTCAGTGAGCACGCAGACAGGGAAGACGGACTGAACCAACTAGATCACAAGACAGGGGAGACAAGTGCAATGGAACTGAAACATGGAATGAACCAAAAACCCAGAATATTACAAAAACCAAAAAGAATAAAATAAAAGACAATAATCATGAACACAAACCAGCACATAAAACATGGTCAAAAACCCAGTATCATGACAGCTTAGGGTTGTCCTTTGCCCATTGTTTCTTTTGCACCATCACGGTGGCATAGTGGTTAGCACTATTGCCTCACAGCAAGAAGGTTGTGGGTTCGAATCTGGCCTGGAGCCTTTCTGTGTGGAGTTTGCATGTTCTCCCCGTGTTCGCGTGGGTTTCCTCCAGGTACTCTGGTTTCCCCCACCCACAAAACATGCAATATAGGAACCCTCCCTCCTGTATGGCTGCGTGTGAATGTTTGGTGGTGGTCGGAGGGGCCCAAAGTAGTGATGTTACCGCTGATAACAAGGCTCTGAAGCACGCTTCAAACTCGACAGCATATTTTTCTGAAGCACTGGGCCAGAGCTTGCTTCATATCGGGAAAAACCACGTGACTGATGACGTTCGAACCACTTCACTGCTTCATTCAGACTGAATCAGCTGACCGGTTTGGTTCGATAGGTGGAGCTTTGAAACATTGCCGCAATTCAAATGTATTTAAGATGGATGAAACAGCGCTCTGTTAGATATTTTTATTCATAAATAATAATTCCATAGTCGCTCAAACACACCCAGTATACACCAAGCACAATAAAAAAAAAAACAATACAATACGTTTTTTGGACAGAGTAAATATTTACAGGATTCAATGAGGTTGCGGATCTAATTATTGTTATTATAATATAATAATATGAATTATGAAGGTAAGGAAGAAAAACAACGGACACACGAAAGACGAAGTTCGATCTCAGCTTTATTTAATTATTTTTTACAATACAGCATACTCGAAGTGCACACGCAAGGTGCGTCAGCGTCACCTTTGCAAGGCTGTACAACAATCTCTGAGCCAGCAGATGTCACCCACATGCTCAATGAATGAAGCTTCGAGTAGTGAACCAATTTTCAACACAAAGGTCCAAACGGATTCGAAGCTTCATAAAGCCTCGTATGGCCATCACTAGCCGTAGGCGCATACTGGCCGCCACGCTTCCGTCAGTCTGCCCCAGGGCAGCTGTGGCTGCAAAAACGTAGCTACCACCATCGGAGCGTGAATGTGTGAGTGAATGAATAATGCCTCCATTGTAAAGCGTCTTTGAGTGTCCAAAAAAGCGCTATATAAAATTGATGCATTATTATTATTATCAGCTATTCAGGGGTAAATCCAATTTCGTAGGTAAATCAGGACATGTCACAACGTCAAACTGGCCCCCAAAATGGCAGTCAATGATGTCAAAATAACATAACAAAAGTAGGATGCCTGCACAATAAAACCAATGGTTGCGCATGGTTTCGAAATCGACTCATTGCGCATGTAGGCACTCCACTTCCGTGGTGTTATGTGACATCAGTGCCATTTTACAGGGCAGTTTGACTGTATAACAGCTAATTTTGTGATTTACCCATGGAATTGGATTAATCCATGAAGTGAGAGCAGTGATAAAACACGAGTGGTGAGAGACAATCCTGAGGAGCTTTTCTAGCCACATTTTACAAGCATTCATGACCAGTGACTCTGCTGTGTAAAATGTAAAATTTCAATCTGTAAAATATCACCTAGCTGAGGGACCTGGGCTACTGCAGACCTATCTTTTGTGAGCTGTTATCAATTTCAGAACAGAGCCGTGCGCAGAACACAGATTATGCCAAAGTTGGCCTTTATTAACAAAACAGGATTAGAACATAAAAGGCTTTCAGGGCTGGATGGTCTGTGGTCAGGCAGGAGCAGTCTGGAATTAGATCAATCAGTTGGCTGGCTAAAGTTGAAGGAGCTGGTCTGAGGTCAGTACAGGGATGGTGAGCTGGATGAACCTGAGCGCACTGGCAAGCACATGCTTTCAGACGGAGTGAAGATGTAACAGGAAGAAACCACTTTTCCAGGACCACAGACTCTGGGATGAATTTCCCTGATAAATAGATTCTACTGTATACTGAACAGTAAAACAAACATGAGTCTCAAATTTTAATGAAACAGGACATCATGTAAAATCACTGACTTAAGATTATTGATAAATGCATGAAAGAAACCATGAAAAGATCTGTTTCTCAATTAACGTTTAATGAAAAAAAGTCAATAAGTCCACGAATATGACTGTCTTTGTTCCGAATTAACCAAAATTTAAGTCAGTAGGGTGTGTGCCCACCATTGGCATTAACAACTGCTGTGCATCTTCGATACATGGTCTGGATCAAGCGATTGATCAGGGCCATGGGGATCCTTCGAAATGTTCTAGTGATGGCTGCTTCAGGTTCAGCTTGAGTTGTTGGCCTTGCATGCACTTCGTTGAGGCTTCTCTGTAGATCCCACAGGTGCTCAATGGGATTCTGATCAGGACTGAGAGCTGGTAAGTGCAAAACTCTGATGTGATGCTGCCGCTGAAAATTCTATGTTACCCTGGCTGTTTGAGGTCGTACGTTGTCATGAAGAAAATTGTGCTGCTGGTGACGAGCAAAAAATGACACCACTTCAGGTCTAAGAACTTATACTATGTATTGCTGTGCTTTCACACCATTTCCTCAATCTGCTCCTCCAACATTTTGAAGGACAACAGCCTCCAGTCTGACTGAAACCGGCCCCTGCCCAAAGCATGACACATGGTCCTCCCCATGGATCTTTCTCCAAGAGACATTGGTCATGATAGCGTTCTCCACACCACCGCCGCCATTTAAAAAACGGCTTTCATCTGAGATGACTCTTCACTGTTGCCGATGACGCCAGTTCTGATGGTTACTGGCGTGAGGTAAGGACTGGACTAAAAGATGAGCGATGATAACGCAGATTACGCTGAGGAAGCAGACGTCTTACAGTATCAGCACTTATTGGCCTTTGATGAACACCGATCGTTGCTCTTGCAGTCTGTTCTGCAGTCTGAAACCGGTCTCAAAGATGTTGTTGAATGTGACGATCTAGGCGTAATGTTGTGACCCTTGGCTGACCGCAACGTGGTCAATCTTCAGTGTTGTAAGTGACAACAATACGCTCCAGAAGACGAAAGATGGTCGTCATGTTGACACGGAAAGTAGAGGCAACAGTTTGGGCACGGTGACTCTGGCTTGAAGACCTTCAACGGCTTGCCATCTTTCTTAACGTGACAGTCTGGGCATCTCTGTGGAGTGTTGGAACTGAATGAAAATGCAGTAACTTGGGTGTTCTTTCATAGCCCTTGGTGTCATGTTATGCATTGCAGTTTGATTTTTGTGGGCCATGCTTTGAGGCAGATTCCATACATTTCTGTTGGTGTTATAGTGTGGTGACTTGTTAAAGGGCAAAACGGTAGACAATAGTCAATAAAAAGTCATTTTCTGGTTTGTCAATTGTTGTTTCAACATATGATATGGAATCAGTTAGACACCAGATGCGGGAAAAGGGAATGAGGATTTATTAATAAACAAAACAAAACAGGCACGAGGGCCAACAAAAAACTTGGCCCAAAGGGTTGCAAAAAACAAACTGAGGTAAGCTACACAGAGCTATAAACAATAAATGCAAAAAGGCAAAAAACAAAAAGGCACTGGAAACTCCAGGCGAGAAGATCAAGAAAAATAAATAACAAGACTAAATATATATATACACAAAACAAGAGGCTAGGACGAGACTTGAAACTAAAAATGCTAGGGGACTTGACAACAAGAACTTGGCTAAATTTGCACATGCAACGAGACGCGAGACACTGTCTGCCAGCCAACTTCCACCGCATCCAGATAAAGGCTTGGAAATCATGACATGAGGGGTAACACCTGGAGAGAGAGAAACAAGAGGCATGGCAAGATCAAGACATGGACAGAGATTGGATGACAAGACCTGCTCATTAAGAGAATGAGCGTGCTCAGCTTAAGTACCAATTAAGTATGCAGCTTGGAAGCAAGCATGAATGTTAAGAACAGAAAAGCACAGCAAGATCTTGAAATAGCAAAGCAGGAATCATGACAATAAACTCCCTGTCTAAATTAGTAGTATTAGTAATGTGCCTATCTAAGAATTACACCACCCAGTGAGTGTTAGTAAATGTTAGTAACTTAAAAACAGTTAATTGCCAATTAAGCTTAGAGAGCCCCAAATCAGCACAGCACAGAAGGAAGGGGAAATACCAAAGCCAACCATAGCTCAGAAATGTGCAACAACGAAGGCACGGGGCTGAACGCAGACAAGCGGTGGAGTGGCATGGCAGACCTGGCATGAACAAAAACATGGAAAAGTAAAAACGTGGAATGTGAAACATGAAATGCAAAAACTGTGACATGAACTATGAACTATGAAACTATGAACTATGGAATCTTGATACATGAAACTGTTAAAACCATGAATAATACTGTTCTGGCCAAAGGCCAGAACCCTGGAACACAACAGTACCCGCCCCTTACAAAAGCGGCACCTGACGCGGACAAAAAACACCAATAACTAAAATACATGAAGCCGCACAAAACTAAATACAAACCCCACAAGACAAATAACCAACTAAATACTATGGACAAACACCCTAAGACACAAAACACCTAACCAATAAACGGTACAACAAGAAACACTAAACATAAACAAGATTACTTGGGGTCTCCAGCAAGCTGGGGCTAAGGCTTAGGCTATGGTAATGGCTTGGGACTGTGGCTATGGATGGCAATGGCTATGGCTAGAGACTATGGCAATGGCTTGGGACTATGGCTATGGGCTTGGCTTGGCTTGAGGTTAGAGGCTATGGGCTATGGGGTTGGGGCTGTGGCTATGGCTTGGCATGTGACTGGTGGTAGTCACGGATGAGAGCTTTGTCCAGTATGTGCCTGGCCGGGACCCAGGAACGCTCCTCTGGGCCGTACCCCTCCCAATCCACGAGGTACTGGAGGCCCCGGCCCCTCCGACGGCAATCCAACAGAGCTTTGACTGTGTAGGCCTCCCCTCCGTCGATGAGCCGAGGAGGAGGCGGAGGCTCAGGTGGGGGCATGAGGGGGGAGGTGGCAACAGGCCTCAGGCGTGAGACGTGGAATACTGGGTGGAGACGTCGCATGGTGGACGGGAGCTTGAGCCGGACAGCAGTGGGGCTGATGATCCTTTGGATGGGGAAAGGACCCAGGAAGCGAGGAGCCAGCTTGCGGCTTTCCACCCGAAGTGGGATGTCTTGTGCCGCCAACCAGACCTTCTGGCCGACCCGATAGTGAGGGGCTGGGCGCCGACGCTTGTCTGCCGTGGTCTTCATCGTCTTACCCGCCCGAACCAAGGCGCGGCGAGCAGACAGCCACACACGGCGACACCGCCGGATGAATGCCCCGGCCGAAGGCACCCCGACCTCCTCCTCCTGGCTGGGGAACAATGGAGGCTGGTAGCCCATACAGCACTCGAAGGGGGAGAGGCCGGAGGCAGAGGCGGCGTGGGAGTTTACGGCGTACTCGACCCAGGGTAGCATGGTAGACCAGGATCTTGGGTTGGTCGAGCACACGCATCGGAGGACCGTCTCCAGGGTTTGGTTGGCCCGCTCAGTCTGTCCATTGGTCTGTGGGTGGTAACCGGAGCTGAGGCTGAAGGAGGTGCCAAGGGATGTGCAGAATGCTTTCCAGAACTGGGAGGTGAATTGGGGACCACGATCTGACACAATATCCACAGGAATGCCATGGGGACGGACAACATGCTGGATAAGTAGGTCAGCTGTGGTTTTAGCGGAGGGGAGCTTGGGAAGGGGCACGAAGTGGGCAGACTTGGAGAACCGGTCAACTATGGTGAGGACAGTGGTGTTTCCATGGGAGACGGGCAGGCCAGTGACGAAGTCCAGAGCTATGTGGGACCAGGGACGGTGAGGAATGGGCAGTGGTTGGAGCAGACCAGAGGGAGGTGCGTGGGAGGACTTGGCGCGGGAACAGACTGAGCAGGCAGAAACGAACCCCCGGACCTCTGCTGCCATCTTGGGCCACCAGAAACGGCGCTGGATGAACCGCAGGGTCCGGCCGACCCCAGGATGGCACGACAGGTTGGAGGAGTGGCCCCACTGGAGAACGTCAGACCGGGCAGCTGCAGGGACGTACAGGCAGTTGGTAGGCAGGCACTGGGCGTAGCTGCGCCGTTCTGGGCGTTGCGGACCAGCTCCTCGATCCGGAGGCACACGTTGTTGACAAAACATGTTCTGGGCAGAATGGAGCTGGGCTCTCCCTTAGCCGAGGAAGCGTCGAAACGCCTGGAGAGCGCGTCAGCCTTGGTATTCTTGGACCCTGGTCTGTAGGCCAGGGAGAAGTTGAACCGGTCGAAAAAGAGGGCCCATCTGGCTTGTCTGGGTGTCAACCTCTTGGCTGAACGGAGGTACTCTAGGTTTTTATGGTCCGTCCAGACCAAGAACGGAATCCTTGCCCCCTCAAGCCAGTGCCTCCACTCCTCCAGGGCCAGCTTCACCGCCAGCAGCTCCCGGTTCCCGACGTCGTAGTTGGACTCCGCAGGCGTCAGCCGGTGGGAGTAGAACGCGCACGGGTGTACCTTCTGATCATTGCTGGATCTTTGAGATAGCACCGCACCAACCCCGACATTGGAGGCATCCACCTCCACAATGAACTGCTTGGCGGGGTCGGGGGTGGTGAGGATGGGCGCGGTGGTGAAGCGCCTCTCCAGCTCACAGAAGGTCACCTCGGCTTGCGGAGTCCAACGGAATGGCACCTTGATGGAGGTAAGGGCCGTCAGGGGAGCTGCCACGGTGCTATAGTTCCTGACGAATCGCCTATAGAAATTAGCGAATCCCAGGAAGCTCTGTAGGGCCTTGCGGTCCTTGGGTGCGGGCCAGTCCACCACAGCCTTGACCTTCTCCCCGTCCATGCCCAGGTGGTTAGGGGAGATGACGTGCCCCAGGAAGGAGGTAGCGGTGGTGCTGAACTCGCACTTTTCAGCCTTAACAAAGAGGCGGTTTTCGAGGAGGCGGCGGAGCACCTGGCGAACATGGCTTGTGTGCTCTGTCCTATCCCGGGAGAAGATCAGGATGTCATCCAGGTAGACATAGACAAACCGCCCGATCATATCTCCGAGCACATCGTTCACCAAGTTTTGGAACACTGCGGGTGCGTTGGTCAGGCCGAATGGAACCACCAAGTACTCCCAGTGGCCGCTAGGGGTGTTGAAAGCGGTTTTCCATTCGTCGCCTTCCCTAATGCGCAGGAGGTGGTAAGCATTCCGCAGGTCCAGCTTGGTGAAGATGGCCGCCCCTTGGATCACATCGAATGCCGAGGACATCAGTGGAAGCGGGTAGCGGTTCCTGATGGTGATCTTATTTAGGCCTCGGTAATCGATGCAGGGGCGCAGGGAGCCGTCCTTTTTGACGAAGAAGAAGCCTGCCCCCGCGGGAGAGGAGGATGGACGGATGATGCCAGCTGCAATGGACTCCCGGATGTACTTGTCCATGGCCCCCCTCTCTGGCTCAGACAAGGCAAAAACACGACCCCTAGGAGGCGCTGTGCCAGGCTGGAGGTCAATAGCACAGTCATACGGACGGTGCGGGGGCAGGGACACCGCACGGGACTTGCTAAAGACTGTTGCTAGGTCGTGGTATTCGGGGGGCACTCTGGAGACGTCTGGCCTCCCCTCGGGAGCTGGTCCACCCACAGAGCAAGAAGGTCGGGAGTCGAGGAGGCAGCTGGCTGAACAGGAGGCACTCCACTCCCGCACCTCATGGCGGGCCCAGTCGATCACCGGCCCGTGTAGCGCCAACCAGGGATGACCCAGGACAATAGGGGAGCGAGGTGTCTCGGTCACGAACAGCCGGATCTGCTCGCGGTGGTTACCGGACGCCAGCAGCTGGATGGGAACGGTCCGGAAGGACACCTTAGCTAGGGGTTGCCCACCCAGCCCTGAGATGGACAATGGGCTGGGAAGATGGCATAGGGGAACCCCCCACTCAGCAGCAGCTCTGGCGCCGATAAAGTTCTCCTCAGCCCCCGAGTCAATGAGGGCGGTGGTCTTGCGGGAGCGGCCCTCCCAGGTCAGGGTCACCGGAACGCAGGTCCGGCGGTAGGAGGAGGTCTCCTTGGATGAAGCACCCACCAGTACTCCTCCAGATGCTAGGGGGCGCTGTCTTGACTGACAGCCTCGCACAGCATGACCCTGCTGGCCGCAGTAAAAACATGCCCCCGACCTCCTTCTCCGTTGGCGTTCCTCCTGGGTGAGCCGGGACCTCCCGATCTCCATGGGAGATGCCTCCCCAGGAGGGGGTGTGGTGGTGCTTCTCCTCGGCTGGTCCCGAGGCGACGCATGACTGGGACCCGGGGGTTGGATCTGACCAGAGGGGGCAGAACGTCGACCAGGGCCAAGGGTGAGCGCCCTCTCCTCCAGGCGGCTGTCAATACGAAGGGCCAGGTCGACAAGGGCCTCTGGAGACTCTGGGATCTCACAAAAGAGCAGTCGGTCCTTGACTGGTTCGGACAGCCCCTGGAGGAACACGTCACACAATGCCTCCTTGCTCCAGCCAGAAGTAGCTGCCGCCGTTTGGAAGTCGATGGCATAGTCCGCCACCGATCTCCTCCCCTGCCTCATCCTCAGTAGCTCTCGCCCTGCAGCTCTTCCCTGCTTGGAGCGGTCGAAGATGCGCAGCAGTTCCTCCGCCAAGGCCTGGTAGGTGGTAGTACAGGGCAGCCGAGCCTGCCATGCAGCAGTTCCCCACAGGCGAGCCCGCCCCGTCAGCTGGGAAAAGACGAAGGTGACTCGGGCCGGCTCCGAGGCGAAGGTGGCTGGCTGCAGAGCGAAGCACATCTCGCAGGAGGTGAGGAAGGCCCTGCAGAACCCTGGTTCTCCGCCGTACCGCTCAGGTGGTGGAAGGCGAGGCTCAGGACCTGGGTGCGTGACTGGCTGCAGCTGGGGTGCTTCCGCTCCGGGCTGGAGCACAGGTGCAGGGGTGGCAAGGGGCTGGGTAGCAGGCATGGTGGGAGCCTGGCTGGAACCCGCCCAGGGGAGGCTGGCTTGCAGAGTGGTCAGTGCTGCAGTCAGCTCCTGGATCCGCTGCTGCTGACGTAACAGCTCAGCCTCTTGCTGGGCGATCTTGCGCTCCATCCCGCTGGTGTCTAGGAGACAGTGTCTACTGATATGGAATCAGTTAGACACCAGATGCGGGAAAAGGGAATGAGGATTTATTAATAAACAAAACAAAACAGGCACGAGGGCCAACAAAAAACTTGGCCCAAAGGGTTGCAAAAAACAAACTGAGGTAAGCTACACAGAGCTATAAACAATAAATGCAAAAAGGCAAAAAACAAAAAGGCACTGGAAACTCCAGGCGAGAAGATCAAGAAAAATAAATAACAAGACTAAATATATATATACACAAAACAAGAGGCTAGGACGAGACTTGAAACTAAAAATGCTAGGGGACTTGACAACAAGAACTTGGCTAAATTTGCACATGCAACGAGACGCGAGACACTGTCTGCCAGCCAACTTCCACCGCATCCAGATAAAGGCTTGGAAATCATGACATGAGGGGTAACACCTGGAGAGAGAGAAACAAGAGGCATGGCAAGATCAAGACATGGACAGAGATTGGATGACAAGACCTGCTCATTAAGAGAATGAGCGTGCTCAGCTTAAGTACCAATTAAGTATGCAGCTTGGAAGCAAGCATGAATGTTAAGAACAGAAAAGCACAGCAAGATCTTGAAATAGCAAAGCAGGAATCATGACAATAAACTCCCTGTCTAAATTAGTAGTATTAGTAATGTGCCTATCTAAGAATTACACCACCCAGTGAGTGTTAGTAAATGTTAGTAACTTAAAAACAGTTAATTGCCAATTAAGCTTAGAGAGCCCCGAATCAGCACAGCACAGAAGGAAGGGGAAATACCAAAGCCAACCATAGCTCAGAAATGTGCAACAACGAAGGCACGGGGCGGAACGCAGACAAGCGGTGGAGTGGCATGGCAGACCTGGCATGAACAAAAACATGGAAAAGTAAAAACGTGGAATGTGAAACATGAAATGCAAAAACTGTGACATGAACTATGAACTATGAAACTATGAACTATGGAATCTTGATACATGAAACTGTTAAAACCATGAATAATACTGTTCTGGCCAAAGGCCAGAACCCTGGAACACAACAACATAAATGTGTAAAAATTCGGATAGTATTATATAACTAATTAGATTAATTTGTGAGAAATTTAAGATTTCTGAAATACTGAAATACTTGCATTTCTTTTGCTGTTCAGTATAGGGTTTGTTTTTTTTTTTTTTTTTTTTGATGATGATATATGGCAGAAATGGTGTGTGCGCCCTGCGATGGATTGGCAACCTGTTCAGGGTGGGTCCCTGCCTTTGCCCGTAGTCAGCTGGGATAGGCTCCAGCTCGCCCCGTGACCCTAGTGAGGAATAAGCGGGTATAGAAAATGGATGGATGGATATATGGCAGACGAAGGACACAAGACACTAAACAACAATCCAAAGGACAGACGGAGGGAGATAAAGACCAAGAACTTAAATTCACATGATGGCAATCCACTAAGTGGAAAATGCTTGTGAAAGCATGGGGAGTGAAACAAGGAGGGAGGGGAATAGTAGGAGACAATAATTAGATCATGAGAATCAATAAACAAAACCAAAACTAACAAGGACATCTGGAATTTTGGGAAAACCAGTTAAAAGAACACTCAGAACTTGACACTAACTGAATACATGACCTGATAAATTATTTTGTATTGCCTTAAATTTACTGAATATATACAGTATTACATCTATAAAGAACCATGTTTATGAGGTATCTGTCTATCTGGAGGACAATTAATCAATGCAAGAAGCAAAACAGATACACTGTTTTTATGAAGAACCTTTTTTATAAGTTACAGCTGAAAATGCTTAGAAATTAAGAATATGTGCAGAACATACTGATGCTGAGAACAAGTAATGAAATAAAGCACTTGTATGGATATAGCTGGATGAAAAGACGTCACTAAAATGTAATGAGTGCTTTATCATTCGCTTAAAATCCTAATTACAAAAAAAAAAAATACAAAGGCTTAAGCTATTTTTAACGCAAAACAATATTTTAAACAGATTTACAAACTGAAAATATACCTAAATATTTTAAGACCATTTGAGACTGATATCCTCAAAAAATTTACGTTAAGACATTAAGGCTCAGCCCACAAAACACTGTCGCTGCCTAAATAATAAAAAGAATGTTGCGGGTTGGCTAAGCTACAAGCTTAATGAGTCACTCAAGCGATGATGCTTGTCATGCCTTTGACTTGGATGGGGGTTTGTGTGTTAACAGTCCATAAAACATTTGCAAAGTTGCATAAGTGACAAAGCCACTAAACGCGCTTTAGTTCAAAAGTCTTAATTGCACATTTAAGGACAGGGTTGGTAAGATTTTTCAGAAGCATTTTTTTGTTATATTTTTTAAATTCCCTGAACAACCCAAATGCAATCAATAAATATAATAGTTTAATAAATGAAGAAAATCTGGTACCTGTGGCTGTGGCAGGGCTGTAAGAAGCCCGTCCAGTCATTTAATTCAGCTTGAATGAAATGATAGGAAGGCCAAACTGCCATTCAAACAAATCCTATCTACCTGCATGCTCCCAAGAACACTGCCTGTGCACGCATTGCACATGCCAGAAATTACACAGACAATGCTAGTAAAGCTATAGGGAGCTTGTTGTACTGGAATGGCAGATATGGCAGAAAAATTGTGGCCAAAATGAACAGTACACCTATGCCCACAATGACCTCCACTGATAAATGTGAAGCAAGGGATGAAAATCAGAAGCAAAAAGGAGGACAACCATTGGGTTGATAACACTGCCTGTTGGATGCCCTCTGCCCCAGGCCTAACCTCTTTGAGAAGACATTCTGGGTTCTGAATTCTCTTGCCAAATTCAGGATCAGACCTATTGGCTCTGATCCTGAAAGCTTTAAAATTGAATCATAGCTCAACACTGCATGAATTCTCTACTAAATTTCAGCTCGCCAGGGTGTCACCAATACCTGCTGGGCATAAGCTCTCAGCGAATAAAATAAATTATAGGCTTGTGAAAAAGAATATCTTTGTATGTTTCTTAGACGTGAATAATTTTCGAAGTGCAAGAATTCCGGTCAGGATATCAATATGCGATGCAATTAAATGGATGTGTTACAAGCTTCCATAATTCGTGGAAACCAAGAGACGAAACATAGTTTTGACCATACGTTACAGTTACCAGCAGGTGGCGACTTCATATTCTGTTCCGAGGTGAGAGCTGAAGGTGGCCTAGCTTCGAGTTGTCGTCATTAGAGTAAAATCGTCGCGTCCAAGTGACGTCATATATTTTGCCGACACTGGGGCATGCAATGGATCAAGGCGATAGCTGTCTGAAAGGAAATGTGGATATTGCTAATTTACTGTGTTGTTGATCATTTGGATAAATACTGATGCTGTCATAACCACAATGATCCCCATTCCTGTTGTGGTGTGTGTTGTGGGAGGATGGTGCGTGGTGTACCTCACTGACACGCTGCTCAAGGTATGTGTTCCTTGACAAAAGCTAGCGACAGAGATAAAATATTCTAACGTTAAGACCTTTGCGGGCGACAGGGCTAAAAACAAGTGGTCTCAGATCATGATAATGTGACAGCCGTATGAGTTATCTTCATAATTACTTTCGAACATCTTGCGAACTAATTAGTGGGCATCGTGTTATGGCTGTTATAGTCAGCCTGCTGGAATTCCCGTTTGGACACAGTGGGCAGTGTTTGCTAGATTCTAATCAGCAATCGTTCAAACTTTCATCTAGAAACATATTCTAGCGTAACTGTCCTCGCTAGGTCTTCGGGGGAAGGTCCAGGAGTCATACAGGAAAGGTCGATTGTTTCCTCCACCTGTGAACTGCGCCAGCCGATTTCTCCGGGTAAATTAGTTATCTGGTTGGGTCCACTTCTTGACTGAAGAATTGTGCATATCTGCAAGTCCAGGTGAATAGGATCGCCCGATATGGATCTATAATTACCTTTAAATTAAAGCTGATTGTGTTTACATTCTTTGTACTTCACGTGCATTCCGGTCATTATGCATGTGTTGCAGGCCTTGCGGATTTGTGTTTAATATCTTATTTTTAGCTCAGAAAATGAGCAATGAATTGTTTAGCCACGAGCAGGCTATGAAAGACTGAAAGTCTGGAGCCATATTTTCGTGTCCACTTTAAACACACAAATTTCTGATTTCAGAACGCCATCTTTTGATCGAAAGACAACTCGAAAGTTTTAAATGATGTTTATTCTAGAGCCAGTTTTTCTAAGATTCACCCATTAGGGGGTGATACATGATGGCCATGGATTTTCCTTATTCTTTGATATGTTGTTGGTACATGTCCTAAACAGAAAAAAATCTAATTTTCAGCTCTCTGGTCCCATATTTTTTTTCTGTGACCCCAGAAGCTTTGGGGGTTAATAAGCCTGTGAAAGAAAACTGACGTTTAGGAGCCTGTATCTCTACAGCCCACATTCATTTTCAAGGATGTGTATCTACAATTTAAGGTCTTTAAGGCGCTTCAATCAGCCATCTGAGCCAACACAACCCCCCTTTTTTTATCAGGGATTTACAGGCTGTGACCTCAGCAGCCCAACATGTTTTATACAGAATATGACAGTTTAGTGACCCCTCGACTGAATTAACATAAATTCAGGTTGGGCTGTTTCGGTCGCATGGATATAGATGCACTTGAATTAAAGGTTAGATTTTCCTCTGTTTTTCACTGTGGTCCTATATTATTTAGAAAAAAACTGATTATATTAGAAGCTAAAGAACTCATCTTAACCAGGGGTGCCAATAATTATGGAGGGCGCTGTAGCTTCAAATCTGCAGGAAAATGTGTTTTTTTATCATTTTTGATCGGCAATATCTCAGATATTATTTACTTCACATCGGTAATTTTTCAGAAAACCATGTACCTTGTCCAAAAGACACCGTCTACAAAACACCAGCCCCTTGTCATATAAAACTGATGAGTTTAAAGGCCCTTAAAAATGCTACCACAGTTCGCAAATACAAATTTTCGACAGAATCTAGGGGCCTATTACTGCATGTAACACATGAGCCAGGCTGCTGAAATTTAAATTATGTACAGATGTAGCACCAGATATTTAACGTACAAACCTTGGAGGTCCTAGCTCAGGTACTTTTTAAGATATTCCAGCTCAAAATGAGAACTTCAGAAAGCGCTGCCTAAATAATAAAAAGAGTGTTGCGGGTTGGCTAAGCTACCGTTAAAGCTTAATGAGTCACGCAAGCGATGATACTTGACATGTCTTTAACTTGGATGGGGTTTGTGTGTTAACAGTCCATAAAACATTTGCAAAGTTGCACAGGTGACAAAGCCACTAAACGCGCTTTAGTTCAAAAGTCTTAATTGTTCATTTAAGGACAGGGTTGGTAAGATTTTTCAGAAGCATTTTTTTGTTATATTTTTTTTAATTCCCTGAACAGCCCAAATGCAATCAATAAATATAATAGTTTAATAAATGAAGAAATTCTGGTACCTGTTGCTGTGGCAGGGCTGTAAGAAGCCCGTCCAGTCATTTAATTCAGCTTGAATGAAATGGTAGGAAGGCCAAACTGCCATCAAACAAAACCTATCTACCTGCATGCTCCCAAGAACCCTGCCTGTGCACGCATTGCACATGTCAGAAATTACACAGACAATGCTAGTAAAGCTATAGGGAGTAAGTCGTACGGGAATGGCAGATATGGCAGAAAAATTATGGCCAAAATGAACAGTACACCTATGCCCACAATGACCTCCACCGCTAAATGTGAAGCAAGGGATGAAAATCAGAAGCAAAAAGGAGGACAACCATTGGGTTGATAACCCTGCCTGTTGGATGCCCTCTGCCCCGGGCCTAACCTCTTTGAGAAGACATTCTGCGTTCTGAATTCTCTTGCCAAATTCAGGATCAGACCTATTGGCTCTGATCCTGAAAGCTTTAAAATTGAATCATAGCTCAACACTGCATGAATTCTCTACTAAATTTCAGCTCGCCAGGGTGTCACCAATACCTACTGGGCATAAGCTCACAGCGAATAAAATAAATTATAGGCTTGTGAAAAAGAATATCTTTGTATGTTTCTTAGACGTGAATAATTCTCGAAGTGCAAGAATACCGGTCAGGATATCAATATGCGATGCAATTAAATGGATGTGTTACAAGCTTCCATAATTCGTGGAAACCAAGAGACGAAACATAGTTTTGACCATACGTTACAGTTACCAGCAGGTGGCGACTTCATATTCTGTTCCGAGGTGAGAGCTGAAGGTGGCCTAGCTTCGAGTTGTCGTCATTAGAGTAAAATCGTCGCGTCCAAGTGACGTCATATATTTTGCCGACACTGGGGCATGCAATGGATCAAGGCGATAGCTGTCTGAAAGGAAACATGGATATTGCTAATTTACTGTGTTGTTGATCATTTGGATAAATACTGATGCTGTCATAACCACAATGATCCCCATTCCTGTTGTGGTGTGTGTTGTGGGAGGATGGTGCGTGGTGTACCTCACTGACACGCTGCTCAAGGTATGTGTTCCTTGACAAAAGCTAGCGACAGAGATAAAATATTCTAACGTTAAGACCTTTGCGGGCGACAGGGCTAAAAACAAGTGGTCTCAGATCATGATAATGTGACAGCCGTATGAGTTATCTTCATAATTACTTTCGAACATCTTGCGAACTAATTAGTGGGCATCGTGTTATGGCCGTTATAGTCAGCCTGCTGGAATTTCCTTTTTGACACAGTGGGCAGTGTTTGCTAGATTCTAATCAGCAATCGTTCAAACTTTCATCTAGAAACATATTCTAGCGTAACTGTCCTCGGTAGGTGTTCGGGGGAAGGTCCAGGAGTCATACAGGAAAGGTCGATTGTTTCCTCCACCTGTGAACTGCGCCAGCCGATATCTCCTGGTAAATTAGTTATCTGGTTGGGTCCACTTCTTGACTGAAGAATTGTGCATATCTGCAAGTCCAGGTGAATCGGATTGCCCGATATGGATCTATAAATACCTTTAAATTAAAGCTGATTGTGTTTACAATCTTTGTACTTTTCGCGCATTCTGGTCATTATGCATGTGTTGCAAGCCTTGCGGATTTGTGTTTAATATCTTATTTTTTAGCTCAGAAAATGAGCAATGAATTGTTAAGCCACGAGCAGGCTATGAAAGACTGAAAGTCTGGAACCATAAAGTCTGGAGCCATATATTCGTGTCCACTTTAAACACATAAATTTCTGATTTCAGATCGCCATCTTTTGATCGAAAGACAACTCCAAAGTTTTAAATGATGTTTATTCTAGAGCCAGTTTTTCTAAGATTCACCCATTAGGGGGTGATACATGATGGTCATGGAATATCCTTATTCTTCTTTGATATGTTGTTGGTACATGTCCTAAACAGAAAAAAATCTAATTTTCAGCTCTCTGATCCCATGTTTTTTTTTCTGTGACCCCAGAAGCTTTGGGGGTTAATAAGCCTGTGAAAGAAAACTGACGTTTAGGAGCCTGTATCTCTACAGCCCACATTCATTTTCAAGGATGTGTATCTACAATTTAAGGTCTTTAAGGCGCTTCAATCAGCCATCTGAGCCAACACAACCCCCCTTTTTTTATCAGGGATTTACAGGCTGTGACCTCAGCAGCCCAACATGTTTTATACAGAATATGACAGTTTAGTGACCCCTCGACAGAATTAACATGAATTCAGGTTGGGCTGTTTCGGGCGCATGGATATAGATGGCTTGAATTAAAGGTTAGATTTTCCTCTGTTTTTCACTGTGGTCCTATATTATGTAGAAAAAAAAACTGAATATATTAGAAGCTAAAGAACACATTTTAACCAGGGGTGCCAACAATTATGGAGGGCGCTGTAGCTTCAAATCTGCAGGAAAATGTGTTTTTTATCATTTTTGATCGACAATATCTCAGATACTATTTACTTCACATCGGTAATTTTTCAGAAAACCACGTACCTCGTCCAAAAGACACCCTCCACAAAATACCAGCCCCTTGTCATATAAAACTGATGAGTTTAAAGGCCCTTAAAAATGCTACCACAGTTTGCAAATAGAAATTTTCGACAGAATCTAGGGGCCTATTACTGCATGTTACACATGCCAGACTGCTGAAATTTAAATTATGTACAGATGTAGCACCAGATATTTAACGTACAAACCTTGGAGGTCCTAGCTCAAGTACTTTTTAAGATATTCCAGCTCAAAATGAGAACTTCAGAAAGCGAGGCGAAAAAAAGGCTAAAAATCTTTGTCCTTTTGAAAATTTTTGTGGCAATCTATTAGCCGTAGAGATCTACAATTTTGGGATTATTTTATTAAGAAGTGAATGCACCAACATAAATTTTTTTAAGAAAATCTGAGGTGGTCATGCGGGAAGATTTTCAGAAATTTGGTGAATTGACACAGAATGACCATTTTCTGTATATTCCAAAATTCAAGCAAATAGAAGCAAAAAAATGGCCAGGCAGCTACCTCGCCAAGATCCAATAAATTTTTAATTAAGACATCGCATTTACCTTAATGACGTATCCTAAATTAAGTCATATTTTAGGTCAGATGTTGTTCTGTTCATACAAAACCCAAAACCAGTGAAGTTGGCACGTTATGTAAATCGTAGATAAAAACAGAATACAATGATTTGCAAATCCTTTTGAATACACTGCAAAGACAAGATGTTTAATGTTCAAACTGAGAAACTTTTTTTTTTTTTTTGCAAAAAAAAATTTACTTAGAAGTTAAAGGCAGCAACACATTGCAAAAAAGTTGGTACAGGGGCCTTTTTACCTCTGTGTTACATCGCCTTTCCTTTTAACGACACTCAGTAAACGTTTGGGAACTGAGGAGACCAATTTTTGAAGCTTTTCAGGTGGAACTCTTTCCCATTCCTGCTTGATGTACAGCTTAAGTTGTTCAACAGTCTGGGGTCTCCGTTGTTGTATTTTACGCTTCGTAATGCGCTACACATTTTCAATGGGAGACAGGTCTGGACTACAGGCAGGCCAGTCTAGTACCCGCGCTCTTTTACTACGGAGCCATGCTGTTGTAACACGTGCAGAATGTGGCTTGGCATTGTCTTGCTGAAATAAGCAGGGGCGTCCATGAAAAAGACATTGCTTGGATGGCAACATATGTTGCTCCAAAACCTGTATGTACCTTTCAGCATTAATGGTGCCTTCACATATGTGTAAGTTGCCCATGCTTTGGGCACTAATACATCCCCATACCATCACAGATGCTGGCTTTTGAACTTTGCGCCTATAACAGTCCGGATGGTTCTTCTCCTCTTTGGTCCGGAGGACACGCCGTCCACAGTTTCCAAAAACAATTTGAAATGTGGACTCGTCAGATCACAGAACACTTTTCCACTTTGCATCAGTCCATCTTAGATGAGCTTGGGCCCAGCGAAGCCGACGGCGTGTCTGGGTGCTGTTGATAAATGGCTTTCACTTTGCATTGTATAGTTTTAACTTGCACTTGCAGATGTAGCGATGAACTGTAGTTACTGACAGTGGTTTTCTGAAGTGTTCCGGTGCCCATATGGTGATGTCCTTTAGACACTGATGTCGGTTTTTGATGCAGTACCGCCTGAGAGATCGAAGGTCACGGGCATTCAGTGTTGGTTTTCGGCCTTGTTGCTTACGTGCAGTGATTTCTACAGATTCTCTGAACCTTTTGACGATATTACGGACCGTAGATGATGAAATCCCTAAATTTCTTGCAATAGCTCGTTGAGGAATGTTGTTTTTAAAATGTTCGACAATCAGCTCACGCATTTGTTACCTAAGTGGTGACTCTCGCCCCATCCTTGTTTGTGAATGACTGAGCATTTCAGGGAAGCTGCTTTTATACCCAATCATGGCACCCACCTGTTCCCAATTAGCCCGTTCACCTGTGGTGTTCCAAATAAGTGTTTGATGAGCATTCCTCAACTCTCTCAGTCTTTTTTGCCACTTTTGCCAGCTTTTTTGAAACATGTTGCAGGCATCAAATTCCACATGAGCTAATATTTGCAAAAAATTACAAAGTTTACCTGTTTGAACATTAAGTAACTTGTCTTTGCAGTGTATTCAATTGAATATAGGTTGAAAAGGATTTGCAAATCATTGTATTCTGTTTTTATTTACGATTTACACAACGTGCCAACTTCACTGGTTTTGGGTTTTGTATTTGCATTACTAATTGTTTCATATGCACACTCCTCAAAATGTACTATTTTCCTCAAAACAAAGTTTCTGTCCTTGAGGAGGAACTAACTGCTTGACGCTATCAGCCTGAAATGAGGCAAAGGTAGCCTTGCACGTGAAAATATTTCAAGTGAAATGGGCAACTGGTATGACATTATAGCAATCTAACCAGCTAGCCAGCAAGCTCTGTAGAGTAGCCCACATGAGAATAAACTGCTTAACAATTTTAGCTTGAACAAATATGAATATTATTTCAAACGTAAGTGGGTTGTTCCATTACAAGTCAACAAAGAATTTTCCTTGATTTCTCAAAGATTTTTTCAAATTTGGGAAAATGATTGAGAGCCGCATGCAACGGTCGGAACTGGAAAAATTTTTGTCCTAAGCCTCTTAATTGCGTAGATACATTCTAACGAACTTTGTGCTAATTTGTGGTACCTCACAAATTTAAACAATCGTATCTCTGAAAGTATACCGAGGGGTGTCAAGGGATGAGGGGGTATAGAATCGGGTGCAGACGATGGGGAAACAGACTGGGGTTCAGACTGTCCCAGGACTGGAGAAAATACATCACAGCACTGCAGCACAGCAGACAAAAACTGCAGTGAAGTAAAGTTGACTGCCTCACTCTCACTAAAAGAATGAAAGAACGCATGTCCACGCGGACCATATTAATTAACCCGAAACAGATTGGGGGAGATGGGGGAAACGGTGAAGGTGGGGTGAGAGAAGAGTAGAAATGCAGTGAAGGTGGGGCAAGAAACGGGATAACATGCATTTGCTAACAAAACAAAAAGAAACAAACATGAAAACTTGAGGAGGGAGACACACTGAGGGAAAAGAGGACCATCACCTGGGACAGAAAATACCGGAACAGAAACCCGAGGGACATTGCAAAAGCACAATATGGACCAGAAAACAAAACTACCGAACTCAACAGTGTGCCTGCATGTTTTTCATATTCCATTTTCTGCTGAAAATTCTGGATCAAAAAATTGAAATTCAAAAACACTACCTTGGGAGTTTTGTAATTGAAAGCTACACGCAGTGGGATTGATTTGATTAAATTACCATAGATTCTCGCTTGGATTAATGTGCTGAGCTCATTTATTTCCTGCTCTTGTTTTATTCCGTAGTCTTCCAGCCGAGTGAAGATTGGCTATGAAAGCTGGCTCTCCTCCAATGGACTGGCCCTGTCCCCCTTCCACATCCGCTGGCAGACTGGGCTCTTCAACTGGCTGTTTGCTCGGTGTGCGCGACTCAATCCGCATTTCCTCTTCCTGTGGTAAGTCAATCATTTAGCTAATAGTTAGTTTTTACCCCTCAGCCCTCAAGGCTGACGGGGTATTGCTATCCTTCGTGCGGTTGGGCGGCGGGCGGGCGGGCGTCTCCAAAATCGGGCTGAGGGGTATTCCATGCATTGCACGCCTATTTTTTGTATTAGCCAATTCATATTTGCTCAAAAAGCATGGATGACTTTTCACTGTTTTTTTTTTTTTTTTGCTGTGATCTCAATAACCTATACCTAGTCCTTTTACACAACTAATGTTGCTGATGTAAGATACCAAAGTCAAAGCTGTTGAAAACCTGTCATGCGGCGACTTGTTTAAAAGAGCTCTGACAGGAGAGCTCGTTTAAACAAGTAGCCCTAATGATAAGTTTTCAACAGCTCAAAATATTTACCTCTGCCATGGAGGTTATGTTTTAGCCAGCATTGGTTTATCTGTCTGTCTGTTTGTGTACAAGAGAACTCAAAAAGTAATGAACAGATATCTCTGAAATTTTGTGGGTGGGTTGCCATTACATCAGAGGTTGACCCTACTGATTTTGACCACGATCAGTCAAACAATATGGCGACCACAGCAACCATCTCAAAATCCTATGTAGCAGGTACAGTACCTCAGATTTTTTATGAACCATTTTCACTCAAGATTTTAGCAAGATTTCCACTGTGCTCTCTTGGCGGAGGTTTGCACCCTCAGAGTGCCTCTAGTTAAATTTACTATTCTTTTAAATTTATTTCAACGCTCTAGGGGTTAAAAATCTAGAAAGTGAGCTAGGGTTTCATGGTCTGTATGTAATTTCATTATGTTTAGGTGTGTATTGTTATTTGTCACAGGTTCAGTGCAGGGATGGTGTTTGGGGTGGTGGCCATGTTTGGCTCCGTGGTTTTACTCACCCGAACACTGCTGCAGACTCTCGCCCAGATGACCTCTGAGACCTCAGAGGGCGCCAACGAGCAGGTGCTTCAAGTTGTGGTAAGTTCAAGAAATGCCTTCTAATACACTTGTTCTGCAGCCTTTACAGCAGGTGCGCAGGACCTATGGATGGCAGGACCTCTCTGTGTATAGAGGTTCCGATGCTGAGCCAGGAATGTAGGCACGAATCCAGTGAGGCCTGTGATCACCAGGTTTCTATTTACCTCTACGGTTGCATGTTATCAGCTGGAAATCGATAAGAGGGGATAGCTGTGAGATTGCAAATGCTAGTTGCCTCCTTTCAATGAAGTTATAGGAGGTTATGTGATCATTACCGTTTGTCTATTGGTTGGTTTGTTGGTTTGTTTGTAAGCAAGATTACGCAAAAAGTTATGGATGGATTTTCCTCAGATTTGGTGGAATGATCCAAGTATTTTTCAAGGAAGAGGTGATTCAATGTTGGGAGGTCAAGGTCAAAGGTCAAGGGCATGCAAAAGGTCAAAAACACATCAAAAAATATTTGCGCGAAGACTACAGGACTGCATAAACACAGGGGTTGCTAGCTAATACTGGCAAAAATAACATTCAGTACATTGGTGCGGAGCTCTAGTTATCAGTGTTCACAATTGATTTTTGATTGGTTCTTTCCCGCTGTGTTTGTTGTGGTGTTACCAGGTGCCTGGTGTGAACCTTCCAGTTAGCCAGCTGGCCTACTTCTTCATCGCAATCCTAATTAGTGGTGTTATTCATGAGTTTGGCCACGGGGTGGCAGCACTGAGGTGAGGATTCTTGATGTTTTTGATGCTAGTGATGACAACTGATGAAGGTGATGATGATGATGATGCGGTTGTTGGTCTTTGCAGGGAGCAGGTGAGACTCAACGGTTTCGGTATGTTCATGTTTGTGATCTACCCAGGGGCTTTTGTGGACCTGTTTACCACACACCTGCAACTCATCTCGCCCATCCAGCAGCTGCGTATATTCTGTGCAGGTACCTCACAATACAGCTGCCGAAATTGCACAACGTCCACTTTGCATACTAATGTTCATAATTACTTATTATCCAAATAATATTCAACTATCAGTTGCTCATAAAACGAAAATCAAGCACCTACCGCTAAGCGCAATTTGTTGCTTTTGTCTGGTAACGCTTGCAGGCGTGCGGTGCACACCCTTATCCACTAGGTGGCAGTAATTTGTACAAATAAAAAAACCTGTGTGCATTTCATCATTTATTAATATCCATAACTGGAATCGAGAAAGTCATCTGAGCAAGTAAAACTTTGACAGTGAGTTCATGAACGTGGCATACTGATAGCTAAAATAATTTCTTTTAAACTGCTGGAATTGAGAGTGGATGAGGATGGGCGCTATGTAGTTTTGTTGGGTATACTTCAGAATGAAAAATGCACCTTGGTTAACATTTATGCACCAAACTCAGCTCAGGCCCTTTTTCTCTCTCCCCTCACTACCTTGTTAGCTCAGTATGCAGGCACTCCTTTATTGGTGGGTGGTGACCTTAAATTGGTCAGTGATGCTTACGTGGATCAATCTGGTAGCCCTCTACCATCAGATAGAGCATTATCTGCAGCCTTTGGTGAAATGCTGAGCTCACTGGCACTGACTGATGTGTGACATTTGGTTAACCCACAAGAACGGAGGTATACATGCTATTCACACGCACACAATTCTTATTCGAGGATTGATTACCTTCTCATTTCATCTACTCACACGGTGAATGTCATTGACACAGAAATCCATAACATCTCATTTCAGATCATGCTCTGCTGTCAGTGATTGCCCCATATTTGATAACCAGCGTAGAACACGACAATTTAGATTTAATCATTCATTATTGAAGGATGCAGAATTTGTTTCCCTAATAAGACAGAGAACCAATGGATTTTTAAAAATAAACAGGAGTTTAGTCTCTTCCATGCAAGCAGTCTGGGAAGCTTTTAAGGTAACATGCAGGGGCTGGGTAATCAGTTATTCTACTGCCCAATTGAAGTTGAAAAGTGAAAAGAAAAATAATCTACTTGCTAAAATTAAGGCACTAGAAGCCCAACATATGCTTGATACAACAATTCTGGCCTTAAAGAGAAAGCTTTTAATAGCTAGAGCTGATTTACAAGCAATACTTTACAAGGAGACTGCCTTTGCTCTCTTTCATCTGCGTAGAAGATATTTTGAGAGTGGTGACAAAGCAGGTAAAATGGTAGCTTATCAACTTAAACAGCAGGAAAATATGCAATAAATACCAGCAATAACAGACTGCAGCGGCGACATTATTGTAGATCAAGCTTTAATATGCACTTCTTTTAAAGGGTTTTATTACAGATTGTCTCAAGCAGAATATCAATCTCAGGAGCACAAGGTGGAAGAGTTCCTTAAGGATATCCACCTTCCTAAATTGAGGACGCAGCACAGAGATGAGTTCAAGGCACCTGTAAGGGAAACTGAGATTCTCACTGCAATTAAAAGGCTTGCCAACGGCAAATCTCCAGGGGGAGATGGCTATACCATAGAATTCTACAAACAATTCCAGAATTACCTGTCCCCAGTTTTGTCATTGCTATTCAATAACGTAATTGAAAACCAGTCAATGCCAGTGACAATACGTGCGGCCACAATTTCACTTCTACCGAAACCAGGAAAGGATCACTTAGACATGGGTAATTTCCGTCCCCTATGTTTACTGAAAAACGACTATAAAGTTTTTGCAAAAATTCTGAATCTTTGTTTAGAGAAGGTTATGAACTACATGGTGCACATAGACCAGGTAGGATTTATACCTGGCAGATTTCCAGCCAATATTTCCCAGACTGACCTATATCTGCTCTCCCATTACAATTATCACAAGGCTGGTTTAAAGAAATCGATGCTTTTTTCCCCCACCTTCTTATGGAGAGATAAGAAGCCAAAAATAAACCGCAGAAAACTCTCAAAACTAAGAACTCAAGGTGAACTAGGTGTTCCAGATGTATTTTTGTATTATTTGTCGTATAATGCGAGATTCCCGCTTTCTTGGGGTTACAATGATACTGTTGCACGGGGCACCTGGGAATGGCTTGGAGGTGAATTCATGACTGAAAGTAACAGGTCCATTTCATTATCTTCGTTATGATACTGGCCTTAACCCCCTGCCAAATTAGGCAGTCCAATAATTAAGTTCTCCTGTGACGTGGTGATAAAGCTGCATTGACAAATCATGGCAGAGACAGAACATATATAAGCTTGGGCAGGTGCTGAAGGATGGTTCAGTGCTTTCATTAATGGCACTCAATACAAAATTTGGACTGAGCAGTAATTCTTTTTTTAACATATGCACAAATTAAAGCTAGATTAACCAGACTGTCGAAGTTGGGTAATCCTATCGGTAGCCGTGGGGAAATAGATGAGAAGTTGGAGGTTATTGCTCATGGGAGAGGAAAAGTCTCCAAACTTTATAGGCAGTTGTGCCTTTCAGCCCCCAACTGTAATATCCAGACCCAACTTCAACGGCAACGAGATCTGGGAATCAACTTATCATCTTCAGAATGGGATAGTTTGTGGAGGAACTCAATCTGTATGAGTAAATGTGTCAGATATAGAGTAATTCAGATGAAAATATTGCATAGGGCGTATTTGACTCCTGCAAAACTAAAAATGATGGACCAGAGCTTATCTGACCAATGCTGGCATGGATGTGGAGAGGTGGGTACTCTCATCCATATGCTATGGTACTGCCCTGTCATTGTTTCCCTCTGGAAGGAGGTGGAATTTATTCTGTCAGGGGTCCTTAACATTGACCTGCAATTTTCACGTACTACATGCCTGCTGGGGGCCCGTGTCGAAAATATCCAAAGCACTAAACACCAAACAGTGATCGCCCTGGCGTGCCTTTCAACAAAACGCCTAATCTTAATGAAGTGGAAGGTTAGGAAACCCTCCAGCTTCTCCAGAGAGTGATTGCTGGGGGAATTCCTCCATCTTTTAAGTATGAAGAAAGCCTCCTTCATCCTCAGAGATCTAGGCATGGACGCGAGTGAGATCTTTTCTTGATGCACAACCTCACAAATATTTTTTCCCTCTATAACCAGCGTACAGTACATATAGAATGCTAGTCTGTTTTTTTTTTTTTGTGTGTGTCTTTTCATCAAAGTAAGTTAATCTTGCCTATAGCATTTCATCAGTCTAGTCAACCACGTTTCTATTTACTTATCTTAAATCTTCCGTATGGACGCTGACATTTATCATGCCTGCATCCTAGTTGAACAAGTGTACTGTGATTCCCCTCTCCTTTTTTGAATGTAAGTGTAATTCGTCATCATATATTGTTGTAGGTCTGATTTATTGTATTTGTTGTTATTCTATTGTTGTTATTTATTAATGTAGGTCTTGTTTTTGTATTTGTTGTTATCGTTGTCAATTATTGTTGTCGATTTTAAAGCTGCTGTTGTCTTCATTGTTTATGGAAAAAAAAATGAATGTGGCTTGGTGCTCTAAATTAAATCCCACGTTACATTCGATGACAGAAGTGTGGGTAGCATCATTTCAAATGTGCAAGCAAAAACGAAAAATGCAAACACTCAAATCTGTGTTTGAAGATTTAAAGATTATGATCTTCAAATTCAATTAGAATTTTTAATATTTGTTGACGGCCTTACATCACATAGCTGCTGGCTTGTCACATGACTTTGTATGTTCTCTTTATGCATACTCTGACTCTGTGAAATCCTCTCTTACTGGTTTGTATTTCAGTGATGCTTTTGGTAAAACTGCATTACCGGGTGTTTCCACAGGGGTGTGGCATAACTTCATGCTGTGTGTGGCTGCCCTGAGCTTCCTGTTGTTACTCCCTGTATTCCTGTTCCCCTTGTACTCCACCGGGAGTGGAGCGCTCGTCACAGAGGTGGTGGAGGTTAGTTTGGTCGGGGGTGGGGTGGAGGAGTGCCATCTTGTCCAGCATACTGCAGGTGGACAAAATGTTGGAAGCACCCTTGAAAAATGCTCTTTGTCTTTGAAATATCTACATGGGTCATTTTGTTAAATCTGATCGCTATTCAGCAGCATTTGATTGCTTCAGGTCTTACCTGCAGCTCTTTCCTTGGTGAGGCTCCAAAAGCAAGATGAGAACTCTAAATTTTCAATTCAGCCAACAAGTTCTAAATTCAACATAGAAATTCCTGGTGTGTCAGTCACAAAAAAGGGCAAAATTATTTTAAGTGCCAAGGGGGAACTGTGTCAAAAATTATGACGATGAATGCTAAAAGGCAGAAATTGGAAATGGCATAGAAGAACTGCGGCCACAAGTCAAAACTTTCCAACGGGGACAGACTGATGTTTGGTAAAATATGGTAGTCATTTGGTTGTTGCTAATAGCTGCCGAACTAAAGCTTTAGAAATAACCGTCAGGATTGAAAATATCCTTATATGAACCACTTTCCACAAAAACTAAGTTGTGAGCCTCACAAAGCCGGTTTATATGACTGTGTTTCTGATGATTTCCCTACAGTGCTGATTTCTGGTCTGCACCGCACAGCAGGACAGCAGGACCTGGTGACAGCTAAACTGTCACACTCCATTACATCACATGCTTCACTGCTGGGTTACATTTTAATGGCAGCTATAATTAAGGCTGGGTTTTCATAGCAGAAAATAGGAGCTAAATGGAGGATCTCAAATGAGTGAGCCCGAGATATCAAATTTATGAAACGAGTGGAGCAATCCTCGTTTATTTTGTGCCTTCGGAGGGGAATATTTGAAAATAACAGTACGAGTTGCATAAATTTAATATCTCAAAGGCTCACGAAGTTGAGAATATTGATTTCGTAAATGTATATGGAGTTCGTAGAAAATAATACGATTGCACACCTGTAAGTGGATAGGTGCGTAGAGGATGACTGAAGGTCAGCCAAATGGAAAAAATAAGAATAATAAGAAGAATGAGTCCCGCACACAGTCCTATATGCTTGCAATACTTTATTGAATTCAGGGCTGAAAAAGGCAGGGCTGGCATACATATAAGTTGTGAGGTCACCGTGGACCAATCAAAATACCCAACAAGCATGACATCCTAACAAAACACAGTCACACCCTCATTAACCAACAGGCACATGATAAATAACCAATTGTCTACCGATGAATATCAGTTTCTGCGTTTCCGGTCACAATAATTTAATGAATAGGCAACACACGTAATTATTTGCACAATAAAAACTTCAAGAAATACCTGTAGAAAAATGGGGCTAAACATACCAAAACAACATATACAAAAGTAAATGTATATGGAAAAAAAAGATAAGCGTTAGCCTCTAGTTGGCAGTCTATTCAAGTCAAATGAGATGAATAATTCAGTAGTTTGAATGTGAAGACTTTTTGTCGTAAAATTGATAAATTCAAGTTGCTAAGATAAGTAACATAACATTACATGAATGGCGAGAACAGGCAGTTCAGCCCAACTGCGCTCGCCAGTTTCTTTATACTGTTGTGAATATATCCCTTCAGATACTCAATGACTCAATGGTATCAAGCTTTAGGTCAAGCCTGCCCTTGAAAATCCCCAAGGTCTCTGCCTCAACAATATGGTCAGGTAAGCTATTCCACATTGAAATCACTCTTTGGGTGAAGAAATATTTCCGAATATCAGTGCTAAATTTACCTTTGGTCAACTTCCATTTGTGACCCCGAGTTCTACTCACAACACTTGGTCGAAGGCATCCTACATGATTCACTTTGTTAATCCCTGTAACATATTTAAAGACCTCAGTCAAATCACCCCTGAGTCTCCTTTTCCTAAGACTGAAGAGATTAAGGATCTTCAGCCTCTTCTCATTGCTCTCATCTTTTATACCTGGAATTAGCTAAGTGGCTATTCTCTGAACTTTCTCTAGAGCCTCTATTTCTTTCTTAAAGTATGGTCCCCAGAACTGCACACAATACTCCAGATGTGGTCTGACAAAAGAAGCATCACCTCCTTAGATTTGTACTCAATATTTTTGGCAATATATCCCAGCATCCGATTGGCTTTTTTTAACTGCTACGGCACAATGGCTAGAGCCTGTGAGGGTTTGGTCAACAATCACTCCCAGATCTTTCTTCGTGTGGAGCACAGTCCAGTTTTAAACCTCCCATGAAGTAATCCCGTGTAATGTTTTTATTACTTACATGCACAACTTTACATTTTGCTACATTACATTTCATTTGCGACATTTCTGCCCAATTCTGGATTCTATCCAAATCATCCTGAATCGCTTTAGTGGACTCTAAACTACTTGCCAAACCCCCCAATTTACTGTCGTCTGCAAATTTAACTAATCTGCTCTCAATTTTCCTATCAAGGTCATTAATGTAGATGAGGAACTGCAGGGGTCCCTACACCGATCCCTGGGGGACGCCACTCCCCACCGTTCCTAGCTCAGATGAGACACCACTGACCACCACTATTTGTGTTCTGTCCTGTAACCAGTTTTGAATCCACTCCAGAATACCTCGTGTAACGCCAATGGAGCTCATTTTAAAAATTAGTCTCTTATGCAGTTCTGTATCAAATGCTTTCTGAAAATCCAAGTAAATGATGTCATCAGCCCTGCTCATAAGTCTTGGTGGCCTCTTCAAAAAATTCCAGAAGGTTTGTCAGGCATGACCTTCCCTTACGGAAACCATGTTGGCTATCCCTCAAGATACTGTTACGTTCAAGAAATAAGTACAGCTCATCTTTTATGATAGATTCCAATATTTTGCACGCAGTGCAAGTTAAACTGACTGGCCTGTAATTTCCTGGCTCGATACAGTCCCCTTTCTTATATATTGGTATTATATTACCCTGTTTCCAATCATTTGGTATTTCTCCAGTTTCTAAAGACCGTCTGAAGATGGCAGATAGGGGCTTAAAGATTATCTCACCAACTTCCCTGAGCACTCTAGGATATAAGCCATCAGGACCCCCCGCCTTATCTGCCTTTAGCTTATGCAACTTGTCTAATACTTTGTTATCCCTTACCTCAATTTCCACTAAATAATCTTGAGCATTTAACATGCCCTCTAGCCAAATAAAGACCCCCTCTGAGGTAAAATTCTCAACAAAGTAACTGTTTAAGGCATCCGCAATATCCTTGGAATGATATAGCAGCGATCCATTTTTATTCTGTATGCACTTAACCACAACCCGCATTTTACAGTATTCAGCATTAGTGTTCTCATTATTATCCTTTATGTACATCTCATAAAGATTCCTCTTTTCCCTCAAAATCCTACGAATACTTTTGGTCATCCACTGAGGATTCTGCTTTTTCAGCTAACTTTTGGTCACCTTTGGAATGAATTTGCATTGTGATTCAAGTAAAACCCCCTTAAATCTATCTATTACACATGTCACTGATCACTCTAATGGTGAAAAGTGTTAGCATGCTAGGTGGTGAATTACTGATCCTGTCACACTCAGTCAGTGAGAGCAACAAAACAACAAAGAAAATAAACTGAGTTAAGTTTCCACCAAATTTAGTTTATTTTTTAAGACAATGAAAGACGGTGCCAGCCGACAGTGCCAGCCAAAACAGTCATAAGTTTGAGCAACGTGGACTAATTAAGGTAGCATTCTTCGAGCTCCGCAGCTCCCAAGTCTGGTAGGACAGCTGCGACCGCGGGTTTGGTCGCTAACGTCTGTTAGCATTTACACTAATAAACCACTGGCGGCACTTTCATACACTCATACATACATCGCGGGTGTAGCATAAGTGTCTGTCCAAGCGTGGAGTTTTGTTTCCCTTTTCTTTAGCAGTAACATATTTGTCTTGGTTAGTGGGTGCACACATTAACTAACTCAAATATACATGATGGTTTCATTGACACATATATACATCGTATACAGCGTGAAACACAACACACACTGATTGACTAGTTCTATTTCATCCCTGCTGACCGCCAGAGGGCGGTGCTTAAAGCACTGAATATTCCCCTTCGCGCATGCGTAGTTCGAGAATGTATACCAACAATGTCACCTGTGACCTGCAGGTGACCCAAAGAAGATTATATCTTCCGGTGTCACCTGAGGATCGTTTCTTATTTTCTTCTCGCGCGTAGTTTGCTTGCTTGGAAAGCATTGAGTCTATTGCTTTACTACTAAATTCCGTTGCTAGTAGTTCCGCGACCATTGTCGGTCGGAGCAGCGATTGTTCGCCCTCCAGGAACTGCGACGGCGATCTTTCTCTGGTTGAGAGAGACTTTACGTTACTTTGCTGTGTTTGTTAATTACTTGTCGGTGACGGTTGCGTTCGCGCATCCTTATCCCAACGTTTAATTTAGTCGGTCGAGCTGACTTCGTTAGCTGGCTGGCGGGTTGCGTGAGCGTTTCCCGGTGTCCAGCGTGAATAATTATTAGCAGTAACGCTTGCATAGCTACACCTTCAGGTGAGTTTGCATTAGCCTCTGTTGGGACAGGCTGCGTGCGCGCTGCTTCCCCCCAGCTTATGGTTTGTTTATATGTTTGTGCTGCGCCCCGACGTTTAATTTAGTCGGTTGAGCTGACTTTGTTTGCTGGCTGGCGGGTTGCGTGAGCGTTTCCCGGTGTCCAGCGTGGATAATTATTAGCGGTAGCGCTCGCATAGCTACACCTGCAGGTGAGTTTGCATTAACCTCTGCTGGTTCAGGCTGCGTAGGCGCTGCCTCCCCCCAGCATATGGTCTGTTTTTGTGTTTGTGCTGTGTCCCGACGTTTAATTTAGTCGGTCAAGCTGACTTCGTTTGCTGGCTGGCGGGTTGCGTGAGCGTTTCCCGGTGTCCAGCGGATAATTATTAGCGGTAGCGTTTGCATAGCTACACCTTCAGGTGAGTTTGCATTAGCCTCTGCTGGTTCAGGCTGCGTGGGCGCTGCCTTCCCCCAGCATATGGTCTGTTTTTGTGTTTGTGCTGTGTCCCGACGTTTAATTTAGTCGGTCAAGCTGACTTTGTTTGCTGGCTCGCGGGTTGCGTAAGCGTTTCCCGGTGTCCAGCGTGAGTAATTATTAGTGGCAACGCTTGCATAGCTACACCTGCAGGTGAGTTTGCATTAATCTCTGTTGGTAGAGGCTGCGTGCGCGCTGCTTCCCCGCAGCATATGGTTTGTGTTTTGCTTTGTGCTGTGTCCCGATTTGGGTTTGTTACTGAGCCCCTGCTGGTATAGGCAGCGTACGCGCTCCCTCCCTCCAGCTTACGGTGTCCATACTCGGTTTGCCCATAGTGTTCGCGCTCAGGTTATCCGAGGAGTGTTCATTAAAATACCAGCTGGGTTCCTTACCCGGTATAGGTAGCGTACGCACTCCCTCCCTCCGGCTTACGGTGTCCATACTCGGTTTGTCCATAGCGTTCGCGCTCAGGTTATCCGAGGAGTATTCATTAAAATACCAGCTGGGTTCCTGACTCGGTATAGGCAGCGTACGCGCTCCCTCCCTCCAGTGCAAGCCCCTGTAGCATATTAGCGGGAGCGTCTGAGCTAATTTGGACAGGTGAGTGTCTTGTAAGCCTCCGGCGCCACCACAATGGATGACTCCCATTTCTGTAAGTCATGTGAGGCTCCTCTACAGCCAGAGGATGGCCATATGCCCCGCATGCCTCGGTCCTGAGCACCTGCGGGAGGCACCGTCAGACAACCCCTGCATGAACTGCAGTTACTTGCCTTGGGCGGTGAGGGCTGCCAGTCGGGCGCAGGTGGAACATCAAGGGGATGAAGGTGACCTTCCCCCATCAGGCCAGTCTCCCCCGGCCTGTTAGAGACGCTCTAAGCGGCGGGCTGCGGCTACAGCGGTCGCACCCTCCAGGAAGAAGGCGAAATCTGCTCGAAAAGAAACAAAAGAAAGCAGGCTCTCATCTAAAGTCGATCAGCTGTCTGCTGAGCTGGCCCAGGTCAGGCCCATGCTCAGAGACTGCCAGCCTGATGCCCCATTGCAAGGTGATTTGACACCCTCTCCTCCAATGCTAGTGCTGGTACCTGAGGAGGATACGTTTTCCCTGGCAGCTTCGGCTACCTACTTCCACGGTTATGGGAGAGATTCGTAAAATGGGGGTTCCCAGGCATCTGAGCGGGGCTCCCACTCCTCGGCTCAGAGTTCAGTGGCTGAGTTGGGGGATGGCTCCATGCGGGCAATCATGCGCATGGCTTTAGATTGACTGCACATGCATGTACCACAGCAGGCAGAAGCTGCACCTGCTAGTGCCCTCTTCAGGCGCAGGCCAGCCCCCACTGCCTTCGTTATTCCCCACTCTAAGGACTATCTGAAGGAGTTTCAGGCCTGTTGGAGACCTTCTCACGAGGCCTTTTGATGCTGGAGCACGTGCTGGCCGCATGGGGAACTCTTTGTCGAATCTCACGTTGGCGCTCTCAGCTTCACTGCAGGAGGGCAACGTGGCTGCTGATTCTGTCACTTTTTGTGATGCCTCACTGGAGGCATTTGGCCTTCTGTCCAGGGAACTTGGACGGATGATGTCCATCCTGGTTCAGGCTCGTCGCCAGGTTTGGCTATCTCAGTCGAACTTAACAGATGCATCCAGGAGACTCCTTCGCAGTCTCCCCATGGAACTGGGAGAGATATTTGGTCCTGCAGCCCAGGAAGCACTGGGAAGGACCATCCAGGCAGGGCAAACCAGGCAGCAGCTTGCGGGCCTTGGGCGGATGCCTCTTCTTGATAGGCCTCCTGCTGGCAGAATGAGGGGTTCCTCGGCTACTTCTCACACCCGCTTACCACGGCCGACCCACAATACTGGCCGCCGTGTTGTCCAGCGTCCCATGCGGAGACCAGCTCGGGACTTTCGAGGCCCTGCCCGCCTGTCCACCCCCCCCCACCCCCCCCCCCGCCCCCAGGGGCCGGGGGGCCAGACATTGAGGCCGTGGGGCCGGCGGTCGGATATTTTTCACATCAGCAGCTCGACAGTGGGCTGCTCATACTTCAGACCCGTGGGTGGTTGCCACCTTGACCCACGGGTACAAGCTTTAATTCCGCCGCCGGCCCCTCACATCTGGCCGGGTCAAAATGGCCTCCATCAGCGACCCGGCAAAGGCTCTCGTGTTGGGCCAGGAGTTATCCACCCTCCTGGCCAAAGGCGCCATCGAGCCTATGGACCCTCTGTCGCGTCCCCGAGGGTACTATTCAACATCCTTCCTAGTGACGAAACAGACTGGCGGATTTCGCCCAATCTTGGACTTCAGAGGGCTGAACAATTCTATGAAGGTCATTCCTTTCCACATGTTGACCACAGCAGATGTCCTGCAAACTGTGGCACAGGGAGAATGGTTTACGTCCATTGACCTCAAGGACGCTTACTTCCGTGTCCCCATCACTCAAAAACATCGGCGGTTTCTCCGCTTTGCCTACCGAGACCGCCACTGGCAGTTCAGGTTGCTACCCTTTGGGCTCTCCCTCTCTCCAAGGGTCTTCACGAGGTGTGTTGCCGCAGCCCTTGCACCTCTACAGTCTCAAGGCTTGAAAATTCTCCCATACCTGGATGACTGGCTGGTCTGTCCACCATCCCGTGCTCAGGTGTCCAGTGATACAGCATGTCTCCTGTCCCACGTGGTCTGCCTCGGACTCGAGGTGAATATGGGAAAGAGTTGCCTGGTGCCATCTCAGGCTACAACTTTCATTGGGATTGCATTGGACAGTGTAGCCATGATAGCCAGACCGCCCCCCACTGTGTGGGCGACATCCTTCACCTTCTTGCCCTGTTCCAAGAGGGCCGTTGGCTGACCTTCCTTGCATTTCCTTGCCTCGTGGGCGAACTAACGTCCATTTCAGCTGTGGTTCCGCTGAGCTTGCTGACACTACGCCCCCTGCAGAGGTGGCTGAACAGCTTCCACTTGGATGCCAAGCGACACAGGCACAGGAAGCTCGGGGTGTCACAACGGTGTCTCCTTGCCTTTGCTCACCCGGCACTCAGGCACTTTCTGCCACACCTGAGGGGCAAGCATGTCCTCGTAAGGTCAGACAACACAACAACTGTATATCATATAAATCATCAGGGCAGGACTAAGTCTGCGCGGTCGCTGCGACTGACAGAAGAGCTCCTCACGTGGGCGGCCAACCTCCCCCCCCAGTCTGATCAGCCTTTGGGCAACGTATCTACCGGGAGAGCGGAGCAGCCTGACAGACTCCCTCTCCCGTCAAAAACTCCGTCAGGAGAGTGGCGCCTCCACCCGGAAATGGTCAACACTATTTGGAGCCTCTTCGGCAGAGTGGACGTGGACCTCTTCGCTTCAGAAGTCTCTACCCACTGTCCTCTTTGGTTCTCCTGAGCCGAGACAACCAGTCCCTCGGGCCAGGATGCATTGGCCCACCCTTGGCCGGACGGCCTCCTGTATGCCTTTCCCCCGCTTCCTCTGATTCGGTCGGTACTTCAGAGGATCCTTCAGGGGGGTCACAGTGTCCTCCTTGTGGCTCCCTTCTGACCAGGGAGGAGCTGGTTCCCACTGCTGCACGGACTCTGTCGCGGTGTACCGTGGCGCCTTCCCGACAGGAGGGATCTCCTGTCCCAGCTGGCGGGGTGAATCTGGCACCCCAATCCACGATGCCTCCAACTGTGTGTTTGGCTGCTGGAGGGTCCGAGTCGCTGTTTAGCTCCTGTGCGGACCCTGTCAAATACACCATATTGAATGCAAGAGCGCCGTCCACTCGTCTTCAATATGAGAATAGATGGAAACTGTTTTCCAACTGGTGTACAAGTCGGGATGAGGACCCTGTGCGCTGCTCTGTGCCAACTATTCTTGACCTCTTCAGTCTCTTCTGGACGAAGGTCGGTCTCATTCGACGTTGAAAGTGTACGTAGCGGCAATATCTTGTGGTCATGTGAGGATTGACAATGGCACTGTGGGGAGCCATAGTTTGGTGTCCCTCTTCTTGAAGGGGGCTCAGAGATTACATCCTCTGAGTGCCCCAAGAGCTCCAGCATGGGATCTCCCCTGGTACTGGATGCACTAAGCCGGCCCCCATTTGAACCCTTGACACAAGCGGAGCTGAAGTGGGTGTCTTGTAAGACTGCGTTCCTTCTGGTCATTTGCTCTGCAAAGCGTGTCAGCGAGCTGCATGCCCTGCCTGTCAGTGACTCGTGTTTGAGGTGGAACTCGGATGGCTCTGTGGCCGAACACAGCGTTTCTCCCTAAAGTGTTAGCTCACGCTCACTGCATCCAGCCTATTCGGCTGGCTCGGTTTGACCCTTCTCCAAGGGAGAGCGGGGACGAGCCTGAACTGTTATGTCCAGTGCGGGCTCTGAGGGTTGTAATGTGAATATAGGCCACTGGATGGCAGTATTTACCTTTTTTTTTAATTCAGCTCAGACTGGAGCTATGTTTAGACATGTCCTAGACATGTCTGGGGCAAGTCCCCGAAAAGTAAAAAAAAAAGAGGTCTAAATGTGGGTGGGGTCTGCAAAAGAGTATATAAGGAAAAGAATTGAGACAGTAGAGTAGGAGGAGAAATTGCAAGACGAAGGATACATGTGACCAGACCTGTCATTTCTGTTCAAGACCTGTGAAGTTTCTTTTGTGGATGTTTGCCTTTGTTACAGCATTTTCTTCATCCAGGACATCACCAAGCCACCCCACCAAAAAGGGACTGTAATTATTTCTGTTTTTTCTAATTTATCAATCTTGGTCATTTAGTTGTAGGTTATTGTTAGTTATTGTCTTTGTTAATTAAATGTGTTTAAGTTTTTAAAAACTGTGTGTCATCCCTTGCTGTTGCTGTTGTTTTAAATGTAATAATAAATTGGGGCCATAACAGGGTCTACACTGCAGCTACTGTATGCATTCGAAGGTCTGAACAACTTTTTCTCTGCTACGGTGGCCCTAACAGGAGTTGCGCCATCTCCAAGCAGCGTTTGTCCCACTGGATTATTAATGTCATCACCCATGCCTATCGGACGAGTAACCGTCCCCTTCCACCTGGCGTGAGGTGCCACTCTACCAGGAGTGTTGCCACTTCATGGGCTGCCCTGAGGGGAGTGTCCTTGGAGGACATTTGTACCGCAGCTTCATGGTCGTCACCGGACACGTTCTCCAGGTTCTACAGGGTGAACGTGGCCACACCCCACCCCTTCGCCGTGGCTCTGCGGCCGGGGTCTTCTGACTTTTTGCACACTGAAGGTCCGTGGTTCGGATTCTTCGTGACCTTGCTGGTATAAGTCATTCAGTGCTTTAAGCACCGCCCTCTGGCGGTCAGCAGGGATGAAATAGAACGAAAGTTACGAATGTAACTACGGTTCTATGAATCCTGAATGACCGCCAGAGCTCTGTCACTCAGAATCCTCGTGTGCTCGCGAGAAGATTCTGTAAGAAACGATCCTCAGGTGACACCGGAAGATATAATCTTCTTAGGCTCACCTGCAGGTCACAGGTGACATTGTTGGTATACATACTCGAACTACGCATGCGCGAAGGGGAATATTCAGTGCTTTCAGCACCGCCCTCTGGCGGTCATTCGGGATTTATAGAACCGTAGTTACATTCGTAACTTTCGTTAGATGCACGTTTTATTTCACTTATCGTAGAGTTTCAGTTATCCATACCATCCGTGTTATTTGTTGTCTGCTTTCAGTTCCGCGTCTTCTGTGTTTGTCTTACATTTCCGTGTTTCCCGACAAAAGTATCAGGACCCAAACTAATTCAACGTATTGAGGTGTCTTTTCAAGCGCCTGAATTTGCGACGCCTGAGCGCTTTCTCTGCAGTAGGGAGCAACCATGTCTGGGGGTGGATGCATTAATAAAACGCCTTAAATATAAAAAGGGGGACACTTGTAAAAGTTTTAAAAGGTATTATACGAAGCTAAAATTGTGGTCTAATGATGGGAAGCAAGGGGAATGTTTTATCATACCAGATCAAATGATTGTATTTATGTTATGTTTTGTATTGCCCGTTCAGGTCGGGGCTTTCCATTGAAGAGGGCTTCTGGTTCGAGTAACCAGGAGAGTCTGGGTTGGTTTGGGCCACGGTGTAGGTGGCGGTCACTGGCCTACCCAGTTAAATGTGAAACATTTGTTTGAGTTGTGACTTTTTTTTTTCTTTTGTGTATGTGACAGTCTGTTGTTGTTTCGTGGGTAACCAGAATAAATCACCTTTTTGCACCAAAGTGCTGTCTGCGACTGCGCCATCATTTTTTTGAAAAATCAATTTGAGGCCTACGGACTCTCAGCCCAGAAGTGGGGGTTGACAACAGCACTCCAGAGACAAACACACGTGCAGATTTTAAAGCCCTCAGGTACACCTCCGCGCCGGTGTACCCGATATTGCTGATTGCCTCACGTGACCTAGAGGGAACACAAGAATTGCGAAACAGACCTAGGACAATGCGGGTAACGCACAGAGGGCCATCACAATCCCATTGATTTGAATAGACCGCCAACTAGAAGCTAATGCTAGCGATGGGTAACGGTTTCTCGCAGGATTGGTAATTTTGCTGTAGCTAAAATATTGGTTGAAGTTTGACTATGAATGGAATCTGAACTGTCACGATGCAGGAAAACTGTACTACACGTGTGTAATGTCAAACATGAATGACATAGCCGTATTACACAAATTTTAAATAATTTATGGGTAACCAGCCCTGTTCCAGAAGGTCCTGTTGGTTTTCACTCAAGCCCTAGTAAATCATACTTCACAGAACAGCCAGAGATCTTGTTATATTTTTGAATGAGTAAATTCAGGTGTGTGAAATTGGATTAAAATGCAGACCCTGAGGATGGTAGATCTCCTTTAACAGGGTGATTACCAGTGGGCTGATGTGACTCTACAGTCACCACAAAGTTGTCAAAAATAATAAAAAAATGAGAGAGAAAAAAAACTTGGCAGAAATTATGCCATTTTTCGAACAACCGTTATTTAATTAAATGAACAAATAAGATCTCACGTGGAACTGTAAAGAACAACAAATGCCTTTGGCACCTACACTAACTGTAAACTATTATTTTTAAAAATAGCATTCAGTTGTCAGTTGAAACAAACATGGGTTTGGCACATTAATAAGCTAATGTATTTAACTGCTTTCGTCCATAAAAATGGCAAAATCACACAATGTTTGATGCCTGCGTCTTCCATGACAAAAACCTAGTCACTAGCCATATTGCACTCTGTATTTGAAATATTCAGATGAGAGGTTCTGAGCTCTGATGGTCACTGAGGTAAAAATTACGATGATGTGAAAACATCCTTTTTCTGAAAAGGAGTCCAGAAACTTTTGGATCCCCCAAGAAACAGTTTTCTTAAGGGATCATCAATCCTTTCATCATCATGCCCGTCCTGTTTATAAGATGGCTGTTTCCCTGTAACAACTTTTCAAAACACTCATTTGTAGTGCGATGCCCGTTTGCACCACTGGGGGGCGCAATGCCATAACACAGCTGCACTTAGGGGGTCTTAAGTGGCAAGGCATGTTATCATTTTTGTTTTTAGCTCCTCTGTGACAATAGTCACAGTCAGCGGAGCTTTTCTAATGCCGAGTCGTCCGGCACCTGTCCGCTCGTTCGTCTCCATGCCCGGCGTCAACTTTTCACTTCAAATTTGAATATTTCAAAACCTGTCTGATAACTGTTTTTTCTAATTTGGTGCGAGCCTTCTTCATGATATTCTGAATATTCACTGCGAAAATAAGAAAATTCTACGTCCCAGTTTTTGAGATATTCACCATTTTGCACTGAAAGAATCAGTATGCTCATTTTTTCAGTCTTTCATTAATATCTCAAAGTCTGTCAGATAACTTTTTGTCTAATTTGTTGTGAGCCTTCCTTATGATGTTCTGATTACGCTCTGTGAAAATGAGAAAATTCTGTTACCCGGTTTTTGAAAAATTCAGCATGTTGGACTTAGAAAATCAGTGTTTGTGCTCATTTTTTCAGTCTTTCATTAATATCTAAAAAACTGTCAGATTACTTTTTGTCTAATTTGTTGTGAGCCTTCCTTATGGTGGTCTGAATATCCCCACGTTGTTCCCGATCAATGTTCTGGATCATGCTGTTACGTATCATTGTCTGGATCATATGTTCTGGATCATATGGTTCCATATCACATTGTCCTAGGACAGTGTTAAAAAGATTGTGACTGCTATTTTTGTGATGTACTGGGGGAAAGGTATTTGTTGGTTATTAGTATTGCTTGCTGGTAAGTTGATTGAAATCAATGATTACAATTTGCAATGTGGTTCTATTGTTATACTACATAAGTTCAGATATCAATCTGGTTCACAGCATATTCTGGTTACCAAATGTGTCACATGTGTTAATATTGCAATAGTTTTCAAGGATTTTTGAAATAAATTATAAGGAAACAAAGGAGTCCCACACACTGTCTAACTTGCAGATGGCAAAAGTTTTATTGTGACTTTTCAGTACTTAAACCTTCATCAGGCAAATACAGACCACATCAGAAGAAGCAGTCTCAAATGGGGTGTAGTGAACTGAACTTAACTGAAATTAAGTTATGACATGTACATTCACTCATTCTCAGCGGAGCTCTCTAGGCCGACAGGCCTCTTGTTTAAGGAAACATGTCTCCGCCCTTTTCCTAGGGTTCGGCTGCCAGTGGGCTGCGAGGCCTGTTTGTGGGGGACTTGGTGACCCGGCTGGAGGACTGCCCCGTACAGGGCGTGGAGGATTGGCACTCCTGCATCAGAAAGCTGTCCCATTCGGTGCAGACGGGTTACTGTGTCCGCAGCAGCAGCCTGCAGCTCATCTCGGCTCCTGGGCGAGGTACAGGCACCGCACGCTCTACTATACTCTCACTGCATGCTCTACTGCACTGTGACTACACCCTCTACTGTACTCTCACTGCACGCACTACTGTACCATACTCTCACTGCACGCTGTACTATACTCTCACAGCACACTCTACTGTACTCTTACTGCATCCTCTACTGTACTACTGTACTGAGAAGATGATGAGAGAATTTTCATTTTTGGTTGAACTTTGAAAAACCTCTGTACAGGCAATGTGGCAGACGGGCTGCATTCTACATGCATTCTAGGCACACTCCAACCAGTACCCCTGACCAAGGAACTGGCTTTGGAACTGGAGTTGGTTCCTGGGCGCTGCATTAACTGTATGATGGGTCTCAGCTCAGCTCAGCTCAGCTCACCTCACCTCACCCTCACCTCACCTCACCAAAGTAACATTCGTGGTAAAAAAAATAAACTTCAGTAGAAAGTTCCCGAACATAGCAGTAATGAGCTCCCCTGTGGGAGGACATTTCAGAGGGCATCTGGCTATATTGGGGGAGCCCGTCCTGGCCTGCAAATTGTAATACTGGGAGGCTGTTGCAGAATTGCATAAAGTAGGATACAGTGGTGTCTGAGAAGGGGCCTATGCAGTAGCATTTGTCGCTCTAGGATCTTGCGAGGTGAGGCGAACATGTGGTTAGTACCCGATAATGTCTCGGGAAGGAGGAGGCAAACAGCGGACATGTTCTTGTCAGAAACAACATACTGGAGGCAATTACAAGTCAGCATTGTCGAAAATCCTGCAAAACCCAAATTCAGTCTTTCTGTCTCTCACACTCTCTATTGTTTTTGATCTTCCTTTGTATCTTTCCAGTTTACAGACGGCTTGATGGAACAATAGATTGCTGCAGTAATGGGAGTCTGACAGATCTCTGCTTTTCCTACAGCAATAATCAGGAGAGCAAGCTGGTAAGTCACAGCGCCTCCTTTGGCCACACATTGCTTCAGCTTTGTCTCTGCAGGCTGCCAAGCTTATGGGCTTTTTTCTGTGGAATCACGTTCTCCACAAATAAACATGTGTTCAGTGGCGACCAACCCTCACTCAACAAATTTATTGAAGTTTGCTCACATGCTCATGTTCCCTGTTGAAAATATGGTTTAGAAGATGTCTGTTGAGCATGTCACCAGATTGAATGCTTGCTTGAATTCGGTGGACCCTTGTCCGTTAACTGTTGATTCATTTATCACACTTTATCATGGGGTCTTTGACGAGCCGAGTTTAATTTAGCGTGACAGTGCAGCGTATTCTACTTTCAAAATAAAATTCCATCTTCAGTCTGTATTCTCCTTCTTTCCCGGTTATAAAGCATTTCTGGAGTTATCTTCAGTTTTGGATACACGAACAGGTGTAGCCGAAGCTAAACAAACCCTGACTCCTGCTGTCACTCTTCGCTCAGTACTCCTGCCTGCCGGCCCGTAAGACCATGGAGTCGAGCCGAACGTGCCGCTCAAATGCTGACTGCCAGGCGGACTTTGTGCCCAGCCTGTGCGTGGTGCCGTCGCTGGAGAACCTGACCCGGTTGATCCGGGTCCACCACCCACCCGAGCCCCACATGCTGTTCCTGGGATACCCACCGCACCTGCAGGTGGCGGGTGAGGCGCTGACCAAATCGCCTTACGTTTTTTAATTTGTGTTTTGAAACATTTTTTTATTTCCCCCTCCCAAACTTATTGGGGGTTTTGTACTTATGAGTTACGAGAGTAGTTATTGAGGTACATACTTTGGAGCTCATTTCACTGTGCCTGATTTATTATATCTTTGTGTTGCTGCAGTTAGGAAACCGTTTTGTGCTCAGTGTCACATTGTTATGATAAGGAAATAAAAGGGCGGTGCTTAAAGCACTGAATATTCCCCTTCGCGCATGCATAGTTCGAGTATGTATACCAACAATGTCACCTGTGACCTGCAGGTGACCCGAAGAAGATTATATCTTCCGGTGTCACCTGAGGATCGTTTCTTATTTTCTTCTCGCGCGTAGTTTGCTTGCTTGGAAAGTATTGAGTCTACTGCTTTACTACTAAACTCCGTTGCTAGTAGTTCCGCGACCATTGTCGGTCGGAGCAGCGATTGTTCGCCCTCCAGGAACTGCGACGGCGATCTCTCTCTGGTTGAGAGAGACTTTACGTTACTTTGCTGTGTTTGTTAATTACTTGTCGGTGACGGTTGCGTTCGCGCAACCATATCCTGACGTTTAATTTAGTCGGTCGAGCTGACTTTGTTTGCTGGCTGGCGGGTTGCGTGAGCGCTTCCCGGTGTCCAACGCTAATAATTATCAGCGGTAACGCTTGCATAGCTACACCTGCAGGTGAGTTTGCATTAACCTCTGTTGGTACAGGCTGCGTGCGCGCTGCTTCCCCCAGCATGTGGTTTGTTTTTGTGTTCGTGCTGTGCCCCGACGTGTTATTTAGTCGGTCGAGCTGACTTTGTTTGCTGGCTGGCGGGTTGCGTGAGCGTTTCCCGGTGTCCAGCGTGGATAATTATTAGCGGCAACGCTTGCATAGCTACACCGGCAGGTGAGTTTGCATTAACCTCTGTTGGTACAGGCTGCGTGTGCGCTGCCTCTCCCCAGCATATGGTTTGTTTTTTTGTTCGTGCTGCGCCCCGCCGTTTAATTTAGTCGGTCGAGCTGACGTTGTTTGCTGGCTGGCGGGTTGCGTGAGCGTCTCCCGTTGTCGAACGTGAATAATTATTAGCGGTAACGCTTGCATAGCTACACCTGCAGGTGAGTTTGCATTAACCTCTGTTGGTACAGGCTGCGTGCGCGCTGCCTCTCCTCAGCATATGGTTGGTTTTTTTTGTTCGTGCTGTGTCCCGACGTTTAATTTAGTCGGTCGAGCTGACTTTGTTTGCTGGCTGGCGGGTTGCGTGAGCGTCTCCCGGTGTCCAGCGTGGATAATTATTAGCGGCAACGCTTGCATAGCTACACCTGCAGGTGAGTTTGCATTAACCTCTGTTGGTACAGGCTGCGTGCGCGCTGCCTCTCCCTAGCATATGGTTTGTTTTTTTGTCCGTGCTGCGCCCCGACGTTTAATTTAGTCGGTCGAGCTGACTTTGTTTGCTGGCTGGCGGGTTGCGTGAGCGTCTCCCGGTGTCCAGCGTGAATAATTATTCGCGGTAACGCTTGCCTAGCTACACCGGCAGGTGAGTTTGCATTAACCTCGGTTGGTACAGGCTGCGTGCGCGCTGCTTCCCCCCAGCATTTGGTTTGTTTTTTGCCTCGTGCTGTGCCCCGATTTGGGTTTGTTACTGAGCCCCTGCTGGTATAGGCAGCGTACACGCTCCCTCCCTTCAGCTTAGGGTGTCCATACTCGGTTTGTCCATAGCGTTCGCGCTCAGGTTATCCAAGGAGTATTCATTAAATACCAGCTGAGTTCCTTACCCGGTATAGGCAGCGTACGCGCTCCCTCCCTCCAGTGCAAGGCCCTGTAGCATACTAGCGGGAGCGTCTGAGCTAATTTGGACAGGTGAGTGTCGTGTAAACCTCCAGCGCCACCACAATGGATGACTCCCATTTCTGTACGTCATGTGAGGCTCCTCTACCGCCAGAGGACGGCCATGACCTATGCCCCGCATGCCTCGGTCCTGAGCACCTGCGGGAGGCACTGTCAGACAACCCCTGCATGAACTGCAGTTACTTGCCTCGGGCGGTGAGGGCTGCCAGACTGGCGCAGGTGGAACATCAGGGGGATGAAGGTGACCTCCCCCCATCAGGCCAGTCTCCCCCGGCCTGTCAGAGACGCTCTGAGCGACGGGCTGCGGCTACAGCAGTCGCACCCTCCAGGAAGAAGGCGAAATCTGCTCGAAAAGAAACAAAAGAAAGCAGGCTCTCATCTAAAGTCGATCAGCTGTCTGCTGAGCTGGCCCAGGTCAGGTCCATGCTCAGAGGCCGCCAGCCTGATGCCCCATTGCAAGGTGATTTGACACCCTCTCCTCCAATGCCAGTGCTGATACCTGAAGAGGATACGTTTTCCCTGGCTGCTTCGGCTACCTACTTCCACGGTTATGGGGGAGATTTGGAAAATGGGGGTTCCCAGGCATCTGAGCGGGGCTCCCACTCCTCGGCTCAGAGTTCAGTGGCTGACTTGGGGATGGCTCCATGCGGGCAATCATGCGCATGGCTTTAGATCGACTGCACATGGATGTACCACAGCAGGCAGAAGCTGCACCTGCTAGTACCTTCTTCAGGCGCAGGCCAGCCCCCACTGCCTTTGCTATTCCCCACTCTAAGGATTATCTGAAGGAGTTGCCGCAGCCATGATGCAGCAAAAGTTGGCCTGGATTCCATGCCGGCCGTTGAGCCTCCCATCGCTTCTCTTATCGTGTCCCCAGAAGAAGCTCTGCGAAGGGATGCTAGGTGCCCTCGACCCCAGTGTCGAATCACTGATGACCTCACAAGGGCTTATGATGCTGGAGCACGTGCTGGCCGCATGGGGAACTCTTTGTCACATCTCACGTTGGCGCTCTCAGCTTCACTGCAGGAGGGCAACATGGCTGCTGATTTGGTCACTTTTTGTGATGCCTCACTGAAGGCATTCGGCCTTCTGTCCAGGGAACTTGGACGGATGATGTCCATCCTGGTTCAGGCTCGTCGCCAGGTTTGGCTATCTCAGTCGAACTTAACAGATGCATCCAGGAGACTCCTTCGCAGTCCCCCCGTGGAACCGGGGAAGATATTTGGTCCTGCAGCCCAGGAAGCACTGGAACGGACCATCCAGGCAGGGCAAACCAGGCAGCAGCTTGCGGGCCTTGGGCGGATGCCTCTTCTCTCTAGGCCTCCTGCCAGCAGAACGAAAGGTTCCTCGGCTGCTTTTCACGCCCGCTTTCCAAGGCCGACCCACTCCACTGGCCGCCATGTTGTCCAGCGTCCCATGCGGAGACCAGCTCGGGACTTTTGAGGCCCTCCCCGCCTGCCATCCAGACAACCTCAGGCTCCAGAACCTGTCCACCCCCCCCTTTAAGGGACTTTCGAGGCCCTGCCCGCCTGTCCACCCCATCACTCAAAAACATCGGCGCTTTGCCGACCGAGACCGCCACGGGCTCTCCCTCTCTCCAAGGGTCTTCACAAGGTGTGTTGCCGCAGCCCTTGCGCGTCTACAGTCTCAAGGCTTGAAAATTCTCCCATACCTGGACGATTAGCTGATCTGTGCACCATCCCGTGCCCAGGTGTCCAGAGATACAGCACGTCTCCTGTCCCACGTGGCCTGCCTCGGACTCCGGGTGAATATGGGAAAGAGTTGCCTGGTGCCATCTCAGGCTACAACTTTCATTGGGATTGCATTGGACAGTGTAGCCATAATAGCCAGACCGTCCCCCACCGTGTGGCGGGGGTGTCCCCATGGGCTCTGTTCCGTCTCGCAGGGAGACGGTCACCGCAGATGCCTGCCCCTCTGGATGGGGTGCAGTATGGCAGAACAGGATGGCCCATAGGCGCTGGTCGGTGTTTGGCCGGGGGGCACACATCAATGTGCTGAAGCTGGGAGCGGTTCACCTGGCGCTCAGGCACTTCCTGCCACACCTGAGGGGCAAGCATGCCCTCGTAAGGTCAGACAACACATCAATTGTAAGTCAATTAAATCATCAGGGCGAGACCAAGTGTGCGCACTTGCTGCGAGTGACAGAAGAGCTCCTCACGTGGGCGGCCCCCCGTCTGATCAGCCTTCGGGCAATGTATCTACTGGGAGAGTGAAACAGCCTGGCAGACTCCCTCTCCCGTCAAAAACCTCCGTCAGGAGAGTGGCGCCTCCACCCGGAAGTGGTCAGCACTATTTGCAGCTTCTTTGGCAGAGCGGACGTGGACCTCTTCGCTTCAGAAGTCTCTACCCACTGTCCTCTGTGGTTCTCCTTAACCGAGACAACCAGTCCCTTGGGCCAGGACGCATTAGCCCATCCTTGGCCGGACGGCCTCCTGTATGCCTTTCCCCCACTTCCTCTGATTCGGTCGGTACTTCAGAGGGTCCTTCAGGGGGGTCACAGTGTCCTACTTGTGGCTCCCTTCTGACCAGGGAGGAGCTGGTTCCCACTGCTGCACGGCCTGTGTCGCGGTGTACAGTTGCGCCTTCCCGACAGGAGGGATCTCCTGTCCCAGCTGGCGGGGCGGACCTGGCACCCCAATCCACGACGCCTCCAACTGTGTGTTTGGCTGCTGGTGGGCCCGAGTCGCTGTTGAGCTCCTGTGCGGACCCTGTCAAACATACCATAATGCAAGAGCGCCGTCCACTCATCTTCATTATGAGAATAGATGGAAACTGTTTTCCGACTGGTGTTCGGGTCGGGATGAGGACCCTGTGCGCTGCTCTGTGCCAACTATTCTTGACTCTCTTCAGTCTCTTCTGGACGAAGGTTGGTCTCATTCGACATTGAAAGTGTACGTAGTGGCAATATCTTGTGGTCATGTGAGGATTGACAATGGCACTGTGGGGAGCCATAGTTTGGTGTCTCTCTTCTTGAAGGGGGCTCTGAGATTACATCCTCTGAGTGCCCCAAGAGCTCCTGCATGGGATCTTCCCCTGGTACTGGATGCACTAAACCGGCCCCCATTTGAGCCCTTGACACAAGCGGAGCTGAAGTGGGTGTCTTGTAAGACTGCGTTCCTTCTGGCCATTTGCTCTGCAAAGCGTGTCAGCGAGCTGCATGTCCTGTCTGTCAGTGACTCGTGTTTGTGGTGGAACTCGGATGGCTCAGGGGTAACTCTGTGGCCGAACACAGCGTCTCTCCCTATAGTGTTGGCTCGCGCTCACCGCAACCAGCCTATTCGGCTGGCTCGGTTTGACCCTTCTCCAAGGGAGAGTGGGGACGAGCCTGAACTGTTATGTCCAGTGCGGGCTCTGAGGGTCTACACTGCAGCTACTGCATGCATTCGAAGGTCTGAACAACTTTTTCTCTGCTACGGTGGCCCTAACAGGGGTTGCGCCACCTCCAAGCAGCGTTAGTCCCACGGGATTATTAATGTCATCACCCATGCCTATCGGACGAGTAACCGTCTGCTTCCACCTGGCGTGAGGTGCCACTCTACCAGGAGTGTTGCTACTTCATGGACTGCCCTGAGGGGAGTGCCCTTGGAGGACATTTGTGCCGCAGCTTCATGGACGTAACCGGACACTTTCTCCAGGTTCTACAGGGTGAATGTGGCCACACCCTACCCCTTAGCCTTGGTTCTACGGCTGGAGTCTTCTGACTCTGCACACTGAAGGTCCGTGATCCAGATTCTTCGTGACCTTGCTGGTATAAGTCATTCAGTGCTTTAAGCACCGCCCTCTGGCGGTCAGCAGGGATGAAATAGAACGAAAGTTACGAATGTAACTACGGTTCTATGAATCCCGAATGACCGCCAGAGCTCTCTGTCACTCAGAATCCTCGTGTGCTCGCGAGAAGATTCTGTAAGAAACGATCCTCAGGTGACACCGGAAGATATAATCTTCTTCGGGTCACCTGCAGGTCACAGGTGACGTTGTTGGTATACATACTCGAACTACGCATGCGCGAAGGGGAATATTCAGTGCTTTAAGCACCGCCCTCTGGCGGTCATTCGGGATTCATAGAACCGTAGTTACATTCGTAACTTTCGTTTTCTAGCTATGTCATAAAATGAATATAACTTTATTATTCCAGCTTTCTCATTTCGTGTATTTCTTGTCCAACATGTATGTTATGATGAGGAAAATAAATCTATTGCAACCAAGATGAAGCGCTTCCTAGGTTTCATGCTCATAAGTTAAATGTTTCTTGTGGAGGTACTGTGCAGAAAAAAATTTGCTGTCACTGCAGTGCACTGGCATATCATTTATGTTAACTCCTGGATAAGCTGCTTGTGAATTTAGGATCAGTTATCCGTGCCAAGATCATATTTATCTTGGCGCCTGTGGTCATGCTAACGGCAAATTGACTGACTGATAAATTAGTGAGTGACGTGAGAGTCTCATCACAACACTCCTTTGTATGCATCGCATATCCAGGAGTAAAAAGAATTCATAGGTTTGTGTCTACATACATTTATTTTCTTGGGCAAGCAGAAGTTATAGCAGTTTATTAACAATGCATTGGCTATTCTGTTTGGCTAACCTCTCAATAAGCATGCTATAGTATAGAATGTTGAAGTGGCGTTGGGGCAGAATGTGACTCTTTGGCCCCGTTTACACCTGGTATTGAAATGCACTTTTTGTCATTGGATTGCAATCGGATAGCGCTTGACCACATACATTTACACCTGGTATTAACCTGCATCTCCACCGTCCACATTACAATCCATCCCACTGACGTCACATCCTTCGTCTCCCTTCTCCTAAAGTGGCACACCTCACTTGTGCTGCTAACAGACAAATAATACGCGCCTTTAATGAAATATTTTTCCCTTAAAAACCCATTGCGTCTTATAAAACGGTGTGTCCTATGCACCAGTAAAATGCTGCAAGAGGTAAAGGAGGATGTTCCAATGTGTACCCTGGAGAGGGCGCTGTGAGCTAGACCTTGCTTGTGTGTCCTAGAGCTTGGTATTCAGTCTCTCCGGTCTCTTAAGAGCCAGAAGATGCATAGCTCACCGCAACATAGCAAAAACTTTGAGAAAGAGCGATACAGCTGCACAAAAACTTCACGTCGTGGACTGTGCTGAACAAAATGGAAATTGCCGTTTTGTTAAAAGAAAATTGAAATTTTTTGGAACAATTCGTTTACGCATTTTTATAAATAAATAGCTACTATAACACAGTCTTTGTTGAAACCCTTTTTACCGACTGGACTCCCCACAAAATACACTGCGTCTTGCATACCAATGCGACCTACCTACTGAGTTTTCCTGTCTCCGCCCACAGAGTTGTGGTACGCAGATTGGATTCGCATTCGCATTACACCAGTGTTCAATGTGGCCAGAATCCGTCCCTGATCGCTTTGAGAAGCGGTTTAAAAGGTTGGATCACAATCTGTCCTCAATGCATCTTGAGTGCATTTACACCACTACTTTCATGCGGTCAAGTGCTATCTGATTGCAATCCGATCGCAAAAAAACACATTTTAATACCAGGTGTAAATGGGGCCTACATTTCAGTACACAGATTCACAAAGACTTTTTATCAGTGCAAAACCTTTCAGCACATGCAAAACCAATAGCATCACCTGTGATTGGTGAAAAACAAACAGCCTGGCCAATCAGTGGCAATGTTACTGGTTTTGCAGTTGGTTTTGAATCTGGCCCTGAAGTAGTTTAAGTTTACATGCGTCCATTTCTCAGTTTAGTCTCATGACTCTCTGCCTTTCCCCCCGTGTGTGTACAGTAAGTCTCACGAACTTCATCCCTCGGTTCGGATTCCTGCACATTGACCTGCCCGTGGCCATGGAGACATTTTGCAAGTATCCTTTACATGAGTTGCACTCAGAAAATAAAAATGAGAATTAAAATTGGATACTGTTTTGATTTGGTGTTGGAGTTCTCAAGAAGAGAAAAACCCATGGGTAGACTTTAATATTTATGACCATTACCAAAATTGTCTTGTGACGCTATTAATACTGGGATGGGAACAAGAGATTTGCAGTTCTTTGATGGCAGCCTATCAGAGGAAACTGACTCAAAACTGCACAAAACTTGCGTATCACCCCAAAAAGAAAGCGTAATATTAGGTGCATTCACACTACAAAAAAGCGCAAATTTGAAAATAGTAAAATTTCACCCTGCTGTTCACTCTGGCACGAAAACTTGCGAAGTTAGCTCTGTTGGAAAAGTTTCAGGAAGTAGTGCGCATGCCCCTCGTACACCATTCAAGCATTTCCAGCACGGTGAGTAACACAAGTCACATGAGTAACTTCGCAAATTTTCAGATGTGTGCGTTCACATTCCAAAACTTCTTGCAAAGTTTTGCACGGAGCGCGAAAGTTCGCACTCTGGCTTGAGATTTTTCTTGCGAAGTTTCAGATGGCTTTTGGCACGGTCGCTTGGCAACTTTCACCCTAACTTCGTGAATTTTCTAACTTCGCGAAGTTTCACTTGCAGTGTGAATGGACCTATTATGAATATTTTATCATATGTAAGCATTATTTTGCAGGCTTGGGAATATCTTATATTTTCTACAGTTTTGGTGGTTATCTCGCTGTCTTACCCTTAGACTCAGATTAGCAACATAGACTTTATTCTGTGATAATAATACAGTTGACCACCCTTTCTAAAAGGACTTCTGGGATTAAATGCCAAAACCAAGCCTACAGGAAGTCCCAAAAAGAAAACATGAAAGTCTTTACTCGTCCCAGTCGGCCTCCTCCCATCATGGCTTCTCATGTTGGGGTGCTTTGGTATACATTTGGTATGTAATGAGAAAGGGGTCAATTAAACATACAGGTGACGGATAAAATGTCAGAATTGCTGGTGCACCGGTCGCAAAAATGGCAGAATCCTTAAGCCCATGAAGAACTGGTGACTGCTCTTTGTGAAGTATACATCTATTTCCCATTGTACTCTGTTCAGAAAATGACCAAATTCTTAGAGAGACTGAAATGGTTTTGAAGACTCAGTGTGGGGTCCTACTGTTATTAGTGACTACATATTCGGTTTTGGTCTGGATTTTCGTTTTCGGTCTTTAGTGAGGGGTACCCCTGCACATTAACCTACCCAGCAGGTTTGCATATGAAAGGTAACACTGTGATTCTCCTCTGGGAAGCACATTTGCTTTCCGCCACAACTTATGACTTGTCGCTATCGCTTACATTTGTTGTCCTTGACACAGGTGTTTTCCAGGTACCTTGTGTCCCTGTCGGGCGCCCTGGCCGTGGTGAATGCGGTGCCCTGCTTCGCCCTGGACGGGCAGTGGATTCTCACCTCGTTCCTGGAGGCCACGCTGAGCTCGCTGGTGAGGGAGAAGAACAACCGCGAACTGCTGGGGTTCTTCGTCCTGCTGTTCGGTAGCGCTCTACTGGCTGCTAACGTGGCCCTGGGACTGTGGATGATCACGGCGCGATAACCGGGGTGCATCGAGCTATAGGCCCAATTTGACTTTTTGAGAGGGCGGGGAGTTTGGGGAACTTGGCGAAGAACTGTCTTTTCCCCGTGGCGTATGAGCGCAGGATGAACCGCAAACCCTGGCGTCAATTGCTGCTCATTTGTGAAGGGTGTGGTTTTGCGATCCCACTTGGGACTGCAACTTTATGATCCTGCTCTTTCCACCAGACTTTGTTGATTTTGGTCAATTGTTAGCAGGTATTGTTTAAGACTACATCTCCCAGCAGGCACTGGTGAGCAATGAATGGAGGGGCCTCCTGAATCAATGGTGGTTCAATGACTGTAACACTCATTTAGCGCACCAATTGGCTCCACTAAACTTGAGTTCCCCTGCTTAATGTTTCCTCTTTAAACCCCTCCCCATACCTGGGAAAGCAATAATGTGATTGACATTTTTTTGTTGGACTTGCAGTATCGTGTGGGCTAAGGTTCGCAAGGCACGCCCTCATGACCACTCAAAAGCCTTGCGCATGGTGAATTCTTAAATTCGCCGCACTGGCAGTGATAAGGTCTCTAGTGTGGCCTTGAAGTTTTTGGAATAAATATTCCTTTGTCTTCATTTGCTTTCCAAACATATTGTGACTATGACTATTTTCAGCAAATCTCCTTTAAGCAGTAATAAGAGTTGACATCTTGTGTTTTCGAATTCACGGTTCCTGGTTTTAGTTTTGAGTCAGCAACCTCATCCAGGCACTGTAACGGATTGTGCTGAACTGATTTTGGATGTAGACCATTTCTTTCTTGAAGTTGGTTGGACCATCTACAGCCCTTCTCTACCCTCCCCACACTTTCCTCTGCATCATCACTTAACACTGACCATTCCTTCTGTCTGTATTCATTCTGGGTCATCTGTCACCTGTGAAATTGCTCTGTCTTGAGTTGATTCTGTGATGGGGGCTTCAGTGCCCAGCAACCTCAATACTTGACATGCATGAAACTGGCTAATTCCTCAGAGAACCAAAGATGGGAAGCGTTTAAGAAGCTTGACTGAAATCTGCAAGGCCAGTGGTTTGAGGCCCTACGTATGGAACAATCCAGTGCTTCAGTCTATTAACCCTTTCACTGCCAAGGCCCCTCGTGGTTTGACAATCCTTATTGCCCAAGGGGACTGGAAAAGAAATTGAGGGTTTTTTAGGAACCCCTTTCCAGGTAATTATGTATATCTCCAATATGAGGAGATTTCAAGTTTAGCAGTATACAAAATGTTTCTTGGGCATATCAAATTTTCAGCTCATTGGCTGAAATATTATGGCATATATTTCTACTCATATCCCAAAGATCTGGGGTGCGTTTCCCAAAATCACAGATGCTAGCTTACGTAGTTGGCCCCATTGACTGTGAATGGACGAACTAGGTAAGTTGTTAACTTAGTTAGCAACTATGTTTTTGGGAAATGCGCCCCTGATTGGTTAAAGTGCGTATGGTCAAAAACAGCCTTTTGGCACTCTTGGTAGTGAAAGGGTTAAATGAATATGTCACTGTTGGCATATGTGGAATGGTGGGCTAGCTTAGCATTTAGCAGTTTACTAGAAAAGGCACTGAAAGAGCCCTCTGCTTTAGCTCCCCATGGGCCGTGTTCATTGGAGAGTTGACTTTGAAAATATTGAATATTAGAAACATCTTGAACATGAGTTTGATGGCTTGTTTATGGATGGGCTACAAATACAGTGCCATGAAAAAGTATATGCCCCCTTCCTGATTTCTTACTTTTTTGCATATTTTTCACACTTAAATGTTTCGGATCATCAAACAAATTTTATTATAAGAAAAAGATAAACCAGGAAAATACAAAATGCAGTTTTTAAATGAAGATTTCATCAATTATTGGGAAAGTGGCTATCCAAACCTACCTGGCTCTGTGTGAAAAAGTAATTTCCCCCCATTGTTAAATTATGAATTAACTGTGATTAACCACATTGATTGAGTCCAGTTTCACTAGCCACACCCAGGCCTGATTACTGCCAGACCTGTTGAATCAAGAAATCACTTCAACAGAGCCTGTTTGGCAAAGTGAATTAGGCTAAAAGATCTCAAAAAGCAACATGTCATTCAGCGCACTAAAGAAATTCAAGAACAGATGAGAAACAACGAAATTGATATCTATCAGTCTGGAAAGGGTTGCAAAGCCATTTCTAAGGCTTTGGGACTCCGGCAAATCACGGTGAGAGCCATTATCCACAAATGGAGAAAACTTGGTGGTGAACCTTCCCAGGAGTGGCCGGCCTACCAAAATTACTCCAAGAGCGCATCAACTACTCATCCAGGAGGTCACAAAAAAACCCAAAACAACATCTGAAGAACTGCAGGCCTCACTTGCCTCAGTTAACGTCAGTGTTTATGATTCAACAATAAGACAGAGACTGGGAAAAAATGGCATCCACGGGAGAGTTCCAGGGTGAAAACCACTGCAGGACCAAAAAGAACACGAAGGCTCGTCACATATTTGCCAAAATACATCTTGATGATCCCCTTAGACTTTTGGGAAAATATTCTGTGGACTGACGAGACGTAAGTTGAACTTTTTGGAAGGTGTGCGTCCCATTACATCAGGCGTAAAACTGACACACCGTTTCATAAAAAGAACATCATACCAAAAGTCAAACATGGTAGTGAGATGTTTGTGGCTGCTTTGCTGCTTCAGGACCTGAACGACTTGTCTTAATTGATTGAACTATGAATTCTGCTCTCTGCCAGAAAATCCTGGAGAATGTCCAACCCTCAGATTGTGATCTTGAGCTTCAGCGCACTTGGGTTTTGCACCAGGACAAAGATCTGAAACGCACCAGCAAGTCCACCTCTGAATGGCTTAAAAAAAAACAAAATCAAGATTTTGGAGTAGCTTGTCAAAGTCCGGACTTAAATCCTATTGAGATGCAGTGGCATGACCTTAAACAGGCTGTTCATGCTCAAAACCCCTCCAATGTGGCTGAATTAAAATAATTCTGCAAAGAAGAGTGGGCTAAAATTTTGCCACAGTGATGTGAAAGGCTCATTGCCACTTACTGCAAACTTTTGATTGCAGTTGATGTCACCAAGGGTGGCACAACCAGTTATTAGGATTTAGGGGGCAATTACTATTTCACATAGGGCCAGGTAGGTTTGGATAGCTTTTTTCCCTTAATAAATGAAATCATCATTTAAAAACTGCATTTTGTGATTACTCGGGTAGTCTTTGTCTAATATTAAAATTTGTTTGATGATCTGAAATATTTAAGCGTGACCAATATGCAAAAAAAAAAGGAAATCAGGAAAGCAGCAAATACTTTTTCACGGCTCTGTATAACTGTGAAAAGGTGGAATGGAATCTAAATAAGAAGGCATTTGACACAGTTTGAATGAGCTACTGATTTATTTCTTGTTTGTGCTTCAGGCAACTTTGTTTTGTTTGCAAGTTGAACCCTAAATGTCCATTTTTAGGTCAATACATTGTTTCTGATTTACTTTGTGTCTTTTGTATGATTTCTACTGGGTTTTGAACAACTTAATGAATGCAGAAAGTGATTGTAATTAAACCTCAAATTAATCAAATCAATTGCTATTTGGCAACATTGGATTGCAGGCTATATTTAACATTCCAGTTTTTGTCATTTCATGTAACCACAACATTTACAGCAGGTGTGGTAATCTTCTCCAGTTTGGTTATTTTGCAGTCCTGGTTCTGCTCTTGGTGATTGAGCATCTTGTGCTTAACCTTTGCCAGACTAACATTAATGTCACCTTTTTCGTAGCACCAAGTATCTATGGGAACTTCTTTTCAGTTTCACTCAAGTTCAAAAGTGGAATCATTAGGGAATGTTTGAATACAATTTGATTAACCAGAATGTCTAACCATTTCAGAACAGTAATGGAGTACACCTCCACTAGGAAGGTGTATCTGTATTAAAATCAAGAATCATGAGCAGAATTATCTAAATTAAATATTGAATGTTTACCATAAGATGTAAATCATTGGTAAGTCAAAAAAAACATCAGTTTACTGAATAAAAAAAAAAAGACAACAACGAGGCTGAATTGTTATGGAACAACACCCCTTGGATGGATGAAACGAAGATCAACTCATACTGCAATCGAAGGAAGAGAAGAGTATGGGGATGCGAAGGAAAACCTTTCATAATCCAAAGCACGAGACCACATCTGTGAAGCGTGGTCATATGTGGGCATCTATGGACCTGTCATTTGCCTTGTATTTATTGATAATGCATGTGATTGCTGTCAATTCTGAATTGCATATGGCTGTGATGAACAGTGACCAGAAGCGAACTTCGAAAACAACCCAAGGCTTTTTTTTTTTTCCAGGCTAACAACTAGCATGTTTAAACAGCAGCCAAGTCAGTCTCTGGACCTGCATCCAACTGAGGATGAATTTCACATGCTGATGGCTAATCAAGGCAAAATGCCCCACGTGCAAACAGACCCTGATAGAGCATGAGCCTAGGGAAGTCAGCCTAGCTAAAACGGTTACAAATTTTCATGTGCATGAGAGTGCCCAGCATGGTTCCAGGTAAAGCAACATGGAAGTCTGCTGGGTTCCCAGTGGTGGGTGTGGCCATGGAGGGCCTAGAATGGGACCCCAGAAATTGGGCTAGATCATCCTGAAAAGTTACAACTTGAAACCACCTTATACCTATTACTTATTGTCTCAGGATCATTGGATGAGGTATGCCAGAAACTTCCATTGGAGGGAGGGGTCCCTCAAAATTGGGCTAGATCAGCTCATTTAGTTACAAGATGAAACTTGTTGCAAAACGGAATGCAAAACTGGTAGGGTCTCCCAGGGCAAACAGGTCCTAGGTGACAGGTCAGACTAAGAGCGGTTCAAAACGCCCCTAATGAATGAACCGTAAACTAAGGATGTTCACATCACCCGGATTGGCGTCACCGGGACCCCACTCTGGAGCCAGGCCTGGGGTTGGGGCTGGCAGGCGAGCACCTGGTGGTCGAGTCTCTGCCCACAGGACCCGGCCGGGCACAGCCCGAATGTGCGACGTGGGCCCGTCTTCCCGTAAGCCCATCACCCGCGGGAGGGTTCAAAAGGGGCAGATGCCTTGCGCTTTGGGTGGCAGTTTTGGGCGGGGGCCCTGGCGACCCAATCCCTGGATGCAGAAACTGGTTCTCGGGACATGGAATGTCACCTCACTGGGTGGGAAGGAGCTTGTGTGGGAGGTCAAGCGATACCGGCTAGAGATAGTCGCAGAGTCTGGACTCTGGAACCCAACTCCTCGAGAGAGGCTGGACTCTCTTTTCCTTTGGAGTTGCCCGCGGTGAGAGGCGGCGGGCTGGTGTGGGTTTGCTTTTAGCCCACCAGCGTAGCCGCCATGTGTTGGAATTTTCCCCGGTGAACGAGAGGGTCGCTGCCATGCGCCTTTGGGTCGGGGACAGGTGCCTCACTGTCGTGTCGGCTTTTGGGCCGAATGGCAGTGCAGAGTACCCGGCCTTCTTGGAGTCCCTGGGAGGGGTACTGGAAAGTGCTCCAACTGGGGACTCCATAGTTCTGCTGGGGGACTTCAAAGCCCACGTGGGCAGCGACAGTGTTACCTGGAGAGACGTGATTGGGAGGAACGGCCTCCCCGAACTGAACCCGAGTGATGTTCTGTTATTGGACTTCTGTGCTAGTCACAGCTTGTCCATAACAAACACCATGTTCAAACATAAGGGCGTCCATCAGTGCACGTGGCACGAGGACGCCCGAGGCCGGAGGTCAATGATCGACTTTGTGGTCGTGTCATCTGATCTTCGACCGTATGTCTTGGACACTCGGGTGAAGAGAGGGGTTGAGCTGTCCACTGATCACCACCTGGTGGCGAGTTGGATCCGCTGCCGGAGGAGGAAGCTGGATAGGCTTGGCAGGCCCAAACGTGTTGTGAGGGTCTGTTGAAAACGTCTGGCAGAACCCTCTGTCAGAGGGGTTTTCAACGCTCATGTCTGGGAGAGCTTTGACCGGATCCCAAGGGAGACTGGAGACATTGAGTCTGAATGGACGGTGTTCTCCACCTCCATTGTTGATTCGGCCGTTCGGAGCTGTGGCCGTAAGGTTTCCGGCGCCTGTCGTGGCAGCAATCCCCGAACCCGGTGGTGGACACCGGAAGTAAGGGATGCCGTCAAGCTGAAGGAGTCCTATCGAGCTTGGTTGGCTCATGGGACTCCTGAGGCAGCTGACTGGTACCGGCAGGCTAAGCGTGCTGCAGCCCGGGCGGTGGTGGAAGCAAAAACTTGGGTATGGGAAAAGTTGGGAGGCCATGGACAAAGACTATCAGTCGGCCCCGAAGAGATTCTAGCAAGCCGTCTGGCGCCTCAGGAGGGGTAAGCAGTACCCTGCCAACACTGTTTACAGTGGAGGTTGGGAGCTGTTGACTTTGACTGGGGATATTGTCGGCCGGTGGAAGAAATACTTTAAGGATCTCCTCAAGCCCACTGATACGCCTTCCATAGAGGAAGCAGAGGCTGGGGACTCAGAGTCTGACTCGTTCATCACTCAAGCTGAAGTCACTGAGGTAGTTCAGAAGCTCCTTAGTGGCAAGGCAACGGGGGTGGATGAGATCCGCCCTGAGTTCCTCAAGTCTCTGGATGTTGTAGGGATGTCTTGGTTGACACGCCTTTGTAATATCGCGTGGCAGTCGGGGACAGTGCCTCTGGACTGGCAAACCAAGGCGGTGGTCCCTCTTTTTAAGAACGGGGACCGAAGGGTGTGTTCCAACTATAGGGGGATCACACTCCTCAGCCTCCCGGGTAAAGTCTATTCCAGGGTGCTGGAGAGGAGAATCCGGCTGATAGTCGAACCTCTGATTCAGGAGGAACAATGCGGTTTTCGTCCTGGTCATGGAACACTGGACCAGCTCTATACCCTCCGCTGGGTGCTTGAGGGTTCATGGGAGTTTGCCCAACCAGTTCACATGTGTTTTGTGGACTTGGAGAGGGCATTCAACTATGTCCCTCGTGGCATTCTGTGGGAGGTGCTTCGGGAGTATGGAGTCTGGGGCCCTCTACTAAGGGCTGTGCGGTCTCTGTATGACCGGAGCTGGAGCTTGGTTCGCACTGCCGGCAGTAAGTCAGACCTGTTTCCAGTGCATGTTGGACTCCGGCAGGGCTGCCCTTTGTCACCGGTTCTGTTCATTATTTTTATGGACAGGATTTCTTGGTGCAGCCATGGGATGGAGGGAGTCCGATTCGGGGACCAGCGGATCTCATCTCTGCTTTTTGCAGATGATGTTGTCCTGTTGGTTCCTTCGAACCTGGACCTTCAGCATGTACTGGGGCGGTTTGCAGCCGAGTGCGAAGCGGCTGGGATGAGAATCAGCACCTCCCAAGTCCGAGGCCATCGTTCTCGACCGGAAAAAGGTGGCTAGTTTCCGGGTTGGAGGAGAGCTCCTGCCTCAAGTGGAGGAGTTTAAGTATCTTGGGGTCTTGTTCACGAGTGAGGGAAGGATGGAGCGTGAGATTGACAGACGGATCGACGCAGCGGCAGCAGTAATGCAGTCGTTGTACTGATCTGTTGTGGTGAAGAAGGATCTGAGCCGAAAGGCGAAGCTCTCAATTTACCAGTCAATCTACGTTCCTACCCTCACCTATGGTCAGGAACTTTGGGTCATGACCGAAAGAACGAGATCTAGGATACAAGCGGCTGAAATGGGTTTCCTCTGCAGGGTGGCGGGGCGCTCCCTTAGAGATAGGGTGAGAAGCTCTGTCACCTGGGAGGAGTAAAGCCGCTGCTCCTCCACGTCGAGAGGAGTTAGTTGAGGTGGCTCGGGCATTTATATCGGATGCCCCCTGGACGCCTTCCTGGGAAGGTGTTCCGGGCATGCCCCACCGGGAGGAGGCCCCGAGGAAGACCCAGGACACGCTGGAGGGACTATGTCGCTCGGCTGGCCTGGGAACGCCTCTGGATACCCCCGGGAGAACTGGAGGAAGTGTCCAGGGAGAGGGAAGTCTGGGCATCTCTGCTTAGACTGTTGCCCCCGTGACCCAGCCCCGGATGAAGCGGAAGATGTTGAGATGAGATGAGATTAGTAATCTGAGGATTGATTAACTAATTTACAAGGCTAACGGTATAATGGGGTACTTGTTCCATCCATGACATTATTGCTCTGTGCATCGAACTTAAGATGCTCAGGAGACAGCAAGTTTGTTCATACTTGCTTAGAGCAAGCTAACGCAATGCCATTAACACATATTAAAACCTTTCTTATGTGCAGTTCAATGTGTGGTCAATATGTTTACGATAATATTTCCCCCCTTAAACACGTGCCATTTAAAAAAGAAAATAGGGAGCGTGTTATCAGTCTTCTTTTATAATCCGATAAAAGATCAGAACAATATACTGAATTACCGTGAGAGTTGAGATTTTTTCCTAATTAATTCTGAAGATTTACGTCCTTGCAGTCTCGAATCAAAGCATAAAGGTAAATTAATCTTTTTGTCACTATCATCTGTTCATCCTTACAGGCTTAATTGACCAGGAAAAAAAGGTCAAATTGATTGATTGACAGTCAGGCATCGTAAGTGGAAACGGGTTTACAAAATCTAGCGATAAAAACAGAGAAGTCACTGCCTACCCTTACCGAACATCCCTGGACAGTTCAACGATTGTTAAAAAATGCTTCACCCCTGCTGGCCTGCACAGGTAGATGCTGTTACTAAAGCCTGCCACTAGGTAGAAACCTTTCACCAAGTGCAGTTTTTACATGCCCATGGTCTTTACCCTGTGCCTCAATTAACAGTCCTCAAGGGTCAAGAACTCCTGGTTTTCCACCCTCCTTTTACCTGGGAGTCAGTTTTGAGGGTAAATTTGGTTCAAAAGTACTGAGCACCTGTGAAAGTGGAATTTGTGGTCTTAAAAGTGTAGTTGTACATGTGCATCAGTAAATATGTCGTCACAAAGAAAAGGTTCTGCAAGTTTGGAACCTCCATAGCTTTGCTCCATATTTACGCCAACAACAGTCGCAAAATGTGTATGTATGAGTTCCTTAATTTGTGACTTGTTGAGTGGGATTTGTATGTCTGCAATGAGAATTTGAGGGGGTGTTAGTGTTGTGCTAGTGGGATGTAAAGAAATTCTTCAAGTTTGAAATTTTCTCTCTGTGACTTCAGATTTACTGATACACATGTGGAGCTATTTGTTACAAGAACAAATTCCACTTTTACAGGTGCTTAGTTTTTCTGCATCAAATTTACCTTCGTAGTCAGGTGTCTTCACAGTCCGGCCAATCTGTACAGCTAATTTTTTAGTGACTTACCAGGGAGAGATGAAAACCGTCTACATGCTAGCATTTTTGTGTGTGTGTGTGTGTGTGTGGGTGGGTGTGTGTGTGTGTTTTGAAAGGTTGTGGAATCTTCTGGCACTGATTTTGAATCTGTCTCTAACAGCTTGAACGGTTGACGGAAAACTTAACAACAAAATCAGAAGTGTCGAGGAAAGTGGGAATGTGGTTGCGTGTTTTTTGCTGTTTAGTGGGATTTTTATTCGCAGGGCTGTATACTGGAATCGGCTAGCCCGTGCATTGATAAAACTTTTTCCGGTGCTTTTTTTATGAAACCACATGGTGGGTTTTTTTTTGTCATGTAACAGATTGCTTGACATTGTTGCCCATGCATGTTAATCCAAAAAATTTTAAGCAGCAACAGGGTGTAACAATGGTGTAAACACGCTAGCCAGTGTTTCTCTTCCAAATGATGCAGGCAGAAGAAATAAATGAGCAACAATCTTATGTCATTCCAACTTCATAAGTTTAAATGATCTGGCGTAGTTTCGTTTTGGAATTCCATTCAAGTTCACTAATGGTAATAATTTGCGAATGCCCGAGCTAGCCAGCTCATATTCGTAATGCTTAATATAGACATAAGCAGTGCAGAAAACATGTCTGAAGCAGCAAAGTAAAATGCACCATTAACGCATCGTGCAGATATAGGACAGAGGCTTCTTTATTCCAATATTTCAAGGTGAGGAGAGGAGCTCATTTGGTGAAGATTTGACTTGGCTGTGTTAAACCCACTCAGGCTTCTCTCCTCCCTCTTTGCCACTTGCGCTGGCAGGAGGGACAGAGGCGGGACAGAGGAATACTTGCGCCAGGCTGCCCTGGGCACGAAATTGCAAAATACGCCTGGTTACACCCCATTGGCGTGGCGCTCCCCCCATTCGCCACACCTGCGCCTGGTCAACGAATTTAGAGCGCCATATCTTGTCTGTACCAATCCTTTGGACTCCAGGTCAACACCAAAAAAACTGAAGTCATGCTCCAACTCACCGGCCAACCTGCTTCACCGCCAAGCTTCCATTTTGTAAATGGTGTCCCTCTAAAAACAGTTGACTACTTCACCTACCTCGGCTCCACTCTGTCCTCATACTGCTCCCTTGACACCGAAATATACACCTGCATCAACAAAGCCTCAACAACCTTCAGACGCCTGCGCAGTAGAGTTTTCGAAAACAGTAACCTGAAGGTCAGCACCAAGGTTGCTGTTTACAACGCAGTCTGTGTCTCAACTCTATTATATGGAGCAGAAACATGGATTCCATACAGATGGCATATCATGAACCTGGAGGACTTGCACATCCGCTGCCTTCAGAAGATCCTTCGTCTGTCTTAGAAAGACCGTGTCCCCTATACTGAAATCCTGGACCGCACTAACTCCATTTGTGTGGAAGCAGCTGTTGCCAAAAGACACCTACGGTAGAGAGGAAACACCATCCGCATGCCTGACTATCGCCTGCCCCGCTAAGTCCTCTACGACCAGCTAAGTGGTGCAAAGCACCACTGGCAGACAAAAGAGTCACTACAAGGACTACACCAAAGACCTTTTAAAGCGCATTGTTATCTACCCCACGCAACTTGAAACTCTGGCACTCGACCAGTCAGCGTGGCATTTCACCTGACCCAGAGCAACCTCATATATACACGACAGCAATCAGCAGAGAAGGGCCGAGAGACGTGCCCAGCGACACCAGAGGGCAGTCCGCATTCCCCCTTCATCCGGGCACCCCTGCCCTGTCTGTGGACAGATGATCGGCTCACACATCGGCTTCGAAAGCCACCTGAAGTGGCACGAGCGGCAACGTTGCTGAATCCCTCCCCCACCCCCACCCTGAAGCAAACGTCATCATCGTACATGATGGACAGCTAAGAGGTATTTTGAAAGGTTGTGGAATCTTCTGGAACTGATTTTGAATCTGTCTCTAACAGCTTGAACGGTTGACCGAGAACTTCACAACAAAGTCAGAAGCGTCCGGGAGAGTGGGAATGTGGTTGCGCGTTTTTTGCTGTTTAGTGGATTTTTTATTCGCGGGGCTGTATACTGGAATCAGTTAGTTTGTCCGTTGATAGAATTTTGTCCGGAGCCTTTTTATGAAACCACATGGTGGGCTTTTTCCCCCCACCATAGCATGCATTATTTCCACCTTAAGAACCTATGCTCCTGCAATTTTTTTAAGTTGTCCAGAATATATTCACGGACAGGTTGCCATTTTTCGACTGAGAAAATTTTGCATTGGGTGAATTTTGTTCTGTGCTTTTTTCATAAACTATACAGTGGGTTATTTTCAAACTTGGCATGATCTCTTCAGAGTTTAAGATCTCTGGCGTTCACTATGACGACTGCCCCAGTTGCCACCAAGTTTGCACATCCTGAACCACATCCTATTTTTTCCCACGCATGCAGACTGTCGTTTGCAGCATAGACGCTGTGACTACCAGTTCAGCGTTTTCAGATGCGTCAACCACGAGGGTGCTGAACATCATGAATATAGGGTACTCTTAGGTGCGGAAATCTGGGATGGTTGGCCTCTCTGCTTCTCTGACATTTATGATGTCCACCAGTGCGTACACAGCGGAAGTGTTCTCTATAATCCTGTGAAGGTTTGCCACTGTTGTTGCAACGTTATTTACTGTTCCCATAAAACCGTCATTTTTGATTTTCAGAAAGCATGTGAACGGTACATTGCATGAATATTGGCTATTGTCTATATAGTATTCATATAAACACTTATTCTTCTTTCTCTTGCGGGTGATAAATAATATTTAAATATTTGTTGATTTCTTTTTTTTTTCTTTTTCTTAACATTTATTAAATACATTGCACGGATAGGCAACTATATCTGTCAATAAAAAGGGAAAAATGTTACAAACTGGTAGTTGTCACATGATAATTAAATGACATAGGTCATGTAACCGATTGCTTGACAGAGGTGTTCAATGAAAAAAAATTTCTGCTACTTTTAGTCAGCAGTGGTCGTCAACGTTATAGTCGGCCACAACCTCCCAAACTGGTGTAAGTCAACAATTCATGTCCACACAAATCTAAAACTCCAAATGTCCTAATGTCACAAATAGAACCTGTGACCCTATAATTTTGAAATCGACTCAACTCATTTTCATGGAGATTTTGGGTTTTTTACTTAGAATATTCAGTATTGGGCACATCATTTGAGTGCACAGTATATGGCAATGGCTTCAGTCAAATGCCACACTGAACGCGAGGGCACATCTCTAGTTAGGTTTCAAACTTGATCAGGGGTGCGTTTCCCAAAAGTATTATTGCTACTAACATATTTGGAACCACTGACTGGTAATGAATAAACCATGTTGCAAGTTGCAAACACAGTTAGCATATACACTTTTGGGAAACACACCCCAGATTATTTGAGAGTGCGAATATTTTTGTTCTAGCCTTCTGCTCAGTGACATTGTGGTGTTCAAAATGAACTTTGTACATTACAATCTTTCATCATAGGGTACTAAGACACATAGGCTAATTTGAGACTCTGAAATGAGAAGTCGCTGGTTCGAGCCCTCATTGGGGCCAGGGATTCTAATTGGAATCAGGAGAGATGAAATCGGGAATAACTCTACCATTGGGCCCTTTAGCAAGGTCCTTAACCTCAAAACTGCTCCAGGGCCCCCACCCCTGTTTCTCTGTATCCCTCCTCAGTTGCAGCTGTTCGATCTGGCATCTCTCCCAGATTGTGGAAGAGAAACATGTTCTCAACAGAACTTTTCCTGGTTAAGTGAAAGGTTTAAAAAAAAGTCAGTTGAATTACGCAAGACGATCAGGAACAAAAACTTCGCAGTTGATATTGTTTGCTCTTTGACATGCCAATACCACGCAGATATTACAAAATAGTAATTTATTGACTTTGAAATTTTTTCCTTTGAATGTTGTCATTAACATGTCCTTTCAGGTGTTCATCTGGCTAACTTGAAATGTTAGGGCCTTTCAGGTGACCCCATTGACATCATCTCCTTAATTAAGCTGTTCTTTCTCTTCCGGTAGATTCCGCTGGAAGTTTTAATGGCTCTGCAACAGAGAGTCTACATGTGTTCATGCGTATCTGTGAAACACATCACTGTTGACAATGCAACTGGGAAAGTCTCCCATTTACGCTTCCTGGGATGCTTCAAGGTGATTTACCTTTCATTGAGGTCAAACGGGATTTAGATTCTCAGGAAGTAATTAAAAAAGGAGATTTCATTTTCCACTCCAAAGATGGACTTTAGTTAACCTGGGTTTTAGAAAGTCATACTCGTTAACTCAAATTCCGACTAAACATAATTCATAGTTGGGGGTGTAAGGGATTGTTTTTGGGAGAATGTTTTGATGTGCCGAGTCAGTGAACATTGTTATCTGTTGGATCTGGAGAACTGTGAATGTGTTAGTGGTTGGTGTGTGTGTGTGTGACTTAGTTGACTTATTCTGAAACACTGTATTCCACCATTACACCACTAGCGCATTGACACAATGACAACAATGATGATAGTAAATGTGTCTTCGTCCTTTAATAGGTAATTAATTTAAGCCCATTATTGTATCCCCGGACAACGAGTTGGTGATACTAAGGATCAGAAATCGTCACGCTGCTTCCACTGCTGCCGCGTCCGTTGGGATTTTCTTGTCAGCGCTCTGCTGGCCACAAATTTTAACCCATTTGTTTCATATTTAGCAAGGGTCTCCTGTTTGGTAAGGTCACAAAGCATATGGATTTTGGGAGCGATTTCTTTGGGGAAAACATGCTGACCAACGAATGACTGACTGAGTAGTTGGTCATGCCTCATCAGCCATTGAACAGTATTTCTTGCGGACTACTGGTCACATTAATTTGTCGAGACATCCACACCTGGGGAGTCAAAGTCTTTATCACTCTCTCCTGTGATGTGTGTCATCTCCTATTTTCCCAACTATGGCAATGATTTTGTCCTTCGAGGATCTCACTGAAACTTTGGGGGTGCGGCAACGAGGCGATGCGTAACCTCTGAAAAGTTTCCAAACATAAGATACGGGGATTTTGCCGTAATCCAAGAATGTGATTTCTTGAGCGTGATTTCCTCCAGCTCCTCCCGAGATCTTCATGAAATCTGAGTAAAACCTGATGTCAGGTTGTGCCGTCCAATTAGAACAGACCTAGCCAGAGCCAATCACTGCACTGGACCTGTCCACACCGGAAACTATTCTAGCAGGCACTAACAATGGCAGATCATACTATGCCTTAGTAGTACTTTTGGAAATACTAAAGAACCACAGATCATTTGAGGTGCAATTTTGTCAGTAACACTCCCAAAGCTACTTGTCCGTTTACTTTTGGACGCAAAAAAAAAAAATTTCTCTTCCAAAAGACGATGCCACCAGAAATCAGTGGGTAGCTTTTTTGTTTGCTGGCAGCAAACACCCACGGCCAAAGGGAACGTTAGCTGTTTGTGCTCAGCATTTTACCAAAGACAGCTTTTTCAATAAAGGATAATTTGACACAGGATAAGAGTTTCAGCTGCTTCTCACACCTGAAGCAGTTGCATCGATCAAGCGCTTGTAGTCACAAGCTGTAAGTAACCAAATAATGTAAGTGAAGCTATCGTGTTACGGGTGGCTAGCAGGACCACTAGCGATAGTTAGCAATAACAACTGGCCTAAAACGCAGGCTTTGTAAAATATCTGAAGATAAAGGCTGTATCTGTCGCGACTGTTCGTGACTCACAGACACAGAAGCTGTAAGTTGCTTTTACTGCATAAGCCAACCTGAATGATTGCCAGTTGATTGTGACTGTAGCACAGCGGCTAACATAGCCAAATTACCGTTGCTAATGTTTGTGTCCTAATTATGCAAGAGTGATATCAGGGGAAATTCTACAGAAGGTGTGTGAACATAAACCTCATTTGAAGCTAACTTCTAATACTTGTTTGTAATTTGGATGCTTGGTACAACTGTTCACATTAACAGAACTTGCTGTCAGGAAAACCTGTTTTGCAAGGCTTTGCCTCTGTGGTTATGACCGCTCGGTTACCAGCTACGTGCTAATTAAAAATGTTCCTGGTTAACGTATATGCAGTAATTCTGATCGGTATGCTTGTGTTACTTTGGTAAACATCAATGTGGCAGTTTCATCATAACGTTGCCCCACTGTAGCCACTACAGTTAGTGATCTCTTCACTTATCCATGACTGGGATCAGCCGGATTCTTCACAAATGTCTGTAGATTTTGCAGAGCTTGGGGTGCTTTTTAGGGTGCTTATGAAACGCTTCACTTATCCATGACTGGGGCAAGCCTGATACATCTCCAATGGCTGGGTAGGCTCTCTGATACTACCGGTGAAAGCAATAGGGAAGCGCACAGGCTAACGTGTTCGGTATAACAAAAGCTGCATTGGCATCGATTGAATATTAAATTCTTTCCTGTAAAAGTGATTGATTCGCTATAAGCAGCGGTTCACGCAGACGGAACTTACGGTCTGTAAAACCTGTATTATGTTCATGACATTCCCGGAGCTCTGTCTAGCTCTCGCACGCTATCCATAATGCACCCATTTTCCACGAGGAAAAGCTGGTCATTCTGAAGCAATAAGTAAACCATTACCACGGGGAATTTACGAAAAGGCCGTTTAGCTTGGAGCTTTCGCCCCTCTGTCATATACCAGCGCGGAAGCTAACACACCACAGCTATGCACACAAACCAGCAGGTCCTAATACACACCTAAGCAGTCCATAAGCTGTTGGTCCACTTTTAGCTGCAGCTCACTGTCCATGTCTCCTTCTAAACTCAGACCCACCGGAATTCACCGGTCTCTGGTCTATACTTGGGCATGTCGACCCGTTCTACAAATGTGTCTATATGGGATGGATTCAAGCTTCCCCTGCATCCTAGCTAGGAGCAGTAAAACCGCTGTACTCACCAACTGTTGCTGTAGCAAACTGTAGCCGATAGCATATTCCTGCTTGAGCTGCCAGACTTTCGCACTGCGTCATCCACTTTCGCCGTTGCGTTTATTAGACCAAGTTAATTTCATTAGATTTATACACCTGTACTGCTTTTTATAGCAGAATTTTCCTAATTCCTTTGCTGAGATGGCAGAAGCGTCTCAGGTTTCAATCATCCCACCTAGATCCGCCCTCCACAGAGCTGGCCAGTCAGAAGAAAGAGGGCACACAGGGAGTGGGGGCAATAGTGGAAGAGCCACCCCAATGAGGCTTTTCAGACAGAGACTACTATGGACTACAAATGGGGTTTTTTGAGGATGGAAGTGCGAGCGAAATAAGTACCCTTTTTTTACTTTGGGCGATCAGGAGTACTCTAGGGGAGTCAAAGACCAAAATATAAACTTGGAAAAATAGCATATTAAGTCCCCTTTAAACCCACGGACGCTCAGAGGCACAAATATTTCAACTGCCCCCTGAGCTCTATAAACAGCCGACATTGTTCCTCCCTGTCATTGCTGAATTTTTTGTTCACCTTCATCCGTCTGGGGGCAGTGTGTGTGTGTGTGTGTGTGTGAGAGAGAGAGTCTGCATATGTGTCTTTGCACACCAGGACATGTGTGTTTGTTTGCTGGACGGGCTCAATGGAGTTTTTGTGACCCCTTATAACACTGTGAGTATTTTTGTGGGAGCCTCACAGTCAGCTAGTCCACATCATACCAGAGCTGTGTGCTGAACCGGAGGAGCCTGAGTGGAACTCCAGCTGTAGGAGATAAGGTGATGTACACTACAGGCTATGTGCAGCCATTTGCAATGTATGTGTTTGCTGAACAAATAAATCCTGACACCGCCCGGACGCTCTGTTACAGTGTTTATTTTCACAGCTGATGGCCTTGATGTCCTGAATGTCCTAATCTCACATTGGTTTTTTTTTTTTTTTTTTTTAAGCATTGGATCCATTTGTTCAGCTGCATCGTTAACTTAAGCAGTTCTACTTTGGTACCTATAAAACAGTTCTTCATGCACTACATAACTCTGCAATACTATACTGTCACTCTGGTCTGTGGTTTTCACTGTAGCTTTGCACAGCCAACTTACTACTGAATAAAAAATGTTACCATGAACAGGATTAAGCATTCAAGTAAATTTCAAATAGGCCTACTTTGAGGCACAGTTGCACATGTTAGCCTTAATCTAATAGTTACAGTGTATCAAAACTATGAAATATGGGTAAGACAGGCTCCTGTAAAAAGTCAAAATTTCAAAGCAAATACTGCTGCATCCAGTCCATAACACAGTGGTCTTGTAATTGTTTCCTGTGTGATTACAAGTCTTAAAAGGGGACCCAGGTTGATCCTCAACTAGATTTGCACAAAAAGAGCACACTCTACCACGGCATGGGTTCGAGCCCCGGTTGTACTCATTGGCAGTGGTCAGCAGTTTTTTCAGAGCAGCGCACAATTAGCCATTGCGCTACAGGGATGCAAGTTGGGAAGGGACTTCCGGAAAGGGAAATATAAAATCGTAGCTTTGTTCGTTGCTCAAGTGCCTCCTGTTGGCCAGCCGGGCGCTTGTCAGGAAGATTCTAAGCTTGTTCATGTTCGGGTATACTCTGCCCTCATTCTGAAGTTGCAAGGATTCATCCAATGAGTGGAAAGAAGCAATAGTTGACAGGCACATGCTTCGTAGGACAGCCATAAACCATCCCTCTCGGGTGGGATTGGAGATGCAAAATAAAAATAAAAAAAAAGGGCACACTTTGTCTGACAATTTCTCCCCCCTTAATTATTTGTTTCCTTTCTCCCCATCCTGTCTTCTTCCAGCCCTCATCTCTCTTTTCATTTTGTCTGGCCTATGTTCACTTTCATTATCTGTCAGTCTCATTATCTCTCCTCAACTGTCCACCGCAGCAATTCTTTGAGAATTACCATCCTGTTTTCATCGAAAACTTATGGACCTGTAAAGCCCTTTGAGGTGACATACCAAGAGTCAAGCTAGCAACATAAACATGTTTTTAAATTAGCTGCAGCCTTAGCCATGAGCCTTTTGCTATGGTTAGCAGAAGGCTAAATAATCAGCAGCATGCAACATCGTCACTCATCCTGCTTTGATGGTGAATCTACCGTCAGAACCACTACAACTCATTCAGACATTACAGGAAAATAAAGTTTCCTGGCTGCTTTACTGTCCAGCAGAAGAGTAGCAAGCGCCGCATTCTACCTGACGCTGATATAGTTGCAAATTTCTCGCCATATCTGAAATGCTTTGCCAATATTTAATGTTACATCCATTATATTGAATTTACTGTCAGACTCTTTTTGAGACTCTTATAAGTCTTATTCTTCTTCTTTTTGCATGGCGTTGTAAACAGCTGTTGTCAGTACTAGAACAAGAATTTTTCTTCAGGATTTTTCACCATTGAATCAAGGGAACTGGCTATAAAGATTTAATCAGGCTTTCACTGAGGGGTCAGACACATGCATCTGCATTTTTAGAACAGCCAATAGGAATGCCCTCTCTCTGAAATGACCAGTATTTAGCCAATGTTTATCATCACTGGCTAGATTTTCAAAAACTTGAAAACAGAGCCGAGAGGAGAGCCGCAGATGTTTAGTTTTCTTTTGAATTATTTGAATTACGATATGCTGAAAGGTTATCATGGATTTTTTTCCATTGATGCCAAAAAATGTATAACCCCAGCTTTCAGCAGAAAAACAATACAAAAAATAAACTTCCATTCCATGTTACAACACTGTAATGGGGATCTTCTTCCATTGCAGCCACAAAAGTATTAGTGAGTTCAAGCAGGCATATTCATCAATTTGGCCTGGTTGAGATTCAGTTTTCCAGTTGATCCCATGGTGATTGATCTGGGTTGGCTCAGGGCTCTGTCTAAGGCTTAGACAGCAAGCCATTCCAGATCTTCCATGCCGATCCCAAGAAACCATGTATGGACCTTGCTGTGCATTGTTATTGTGTTGCAGTAAAGAGCCTGCCCTAAATGGTTGGAGGCTTAGAATGTTCTGGAATGTCATTGTGTACATCTTTGTCAAGATTCATCTTCACTGGAACCAAGAAGCCGAGTAGTGGTTTATTTATTTATTCATTAAGCCTTGACATTAGTCAGAAAATTATCACACTGGGGGCAAGGCACCTATTGAGAGGCAATCATCCCACAACATGTACAGACAATTCAACAAAGAGAAAAAAAAATTGGAAAAATAAAATAAGACAGTATATTAGCAAGTGTAATTAACATCAGAGGGACAGACGGCAACGTGAACAATGACATTTTCCAACCTAAGTACAGGAATTGTCAGACGAAAAATAGTTATTAAACTTTTCTGTATAAAAATGAATTAACTTCAATTTAAAAGCAGCTGTAGTATCAGAAATTTGAAAAAGATGGCTGGCGTTCCACAAATAAGATAATCTGTTAAAATAAGAATGGCGAAAAGTTTCAGTCCTAAATTTTGGAATTTTCATTAAAAATGTTTCCTCATTTTGAAATGAAACAAAATTATTACAGTTGATGTCATATTCCCCCTTCAAGCATTTGCACAAGAATACACAATCAAATATACAGTGGCTCCAATAAGTATTTGTACACTACTTGAAAATTCGACTACATAACAGCTTTTGCATATTCGGCTAAATGCTTGCTATTGTGTGTAAAAGTGATTAAAATATTTGATAATCAATATGTTTTAAACAAATATTTAATGTCAAAATGGCATATTTGGTCAGAAAGACGATTATCTGACCCAATAAGTATCTGTACAGTTCCATTAGTGAGTCACAAAACTTATAATACTCACCTAAAATTGACTCAAGATGTTTACAGGACATGGTTGACTCACTTGGTCTGATTTGGTCAACGTGACCATACTGGACACTCACTCTGTACACAGACTGGCCTATGTAAATGGCCTGACCATGCCCATAATGTATTCCTGTGATATATGGCTAAGACAGGCGAGATACCCCGTCGAATGCGGAAGCAAATCATTCAGCTACATAAAGAAGGCCAAAGCACCAGAAAAATTGGAACTCGGCTATTGTTATGCCACACGACCGTGCAGTACATCATCAAGAAGTACAAACAGTCTGAACGCATAGCCAATGCAGCCAGGAAAGGACGTCCCAGGAAGACCAGCCAGCACACTGACCGGTACATCTCCCTGCTGGTACAGAGGGAGAGACAGTCCTCGGCCTCCAGTCTTGCCACCAAAGTGGAGGAAGCAACTGGAAGCCATGTTTGTGCCCAGGCCATCCGTAACCGGCTCCATGAAGTACAGTAGTGTACAAATACTTATTGGAGCCACTGTAAATCCTTATTTTTTGAAGATTGGTATGAGAGGAATATATGGTCTATAGTTGACTTGATGGACCCGAATGGCAATTTCTTAACATATGAACAATTCGGTATGAAATATACAGTGGCTCCAATAAGTATTTGTACACTACTGTCAATCTATCAATCAATCAAAAAACTGTACTTCATGGGTCAGATAATCGCCTTTCTGACCAAATATGCCATTTTGACATTAAATATTTGTTTTAAACATATTGATTATCAAATATTTTAATCACTTTTACACACAATTGCAAGCATTTAGCAGAACATACAAAAGCTGTTATGTAGTCAAATTTTCAAGTAGTGTACAAATACTTATTGGAGCCACTGTATCAAGCCTGTAGCCCAGTTGTAAAAGATCAAGCTTCATTAGTCGGGCTTTGTAATTGCTTCGAACACAATCATAATAACCAAGAATGTACTTAGTGGCTCACCGTTGCACACCTTCAATATGAAGGAGAGATTTTTTTTTGATGAAACGGCCCAAGATTGGGTGGAGTATTCTAAAAGTGGTCTTATAAGCGAAATATACTATTTTCGTTTTGTTTGAACTGAACACGAATGACCGCAAGTTCTTTGAATTAATCCAAGCATACAATTTGCTTTACTGTCCAAGACATTTGCATGTGCATCCCATGATAAATTTGATGACACCACAATCCCAAGATCACGTATGCAGTTGACTTTTTCAATTAAATTACCATTCATTGTGTAATGATCAACAATGGGAATTTGCTTCCTTGTACCGCTCAATCTTTTACATCTACCAGCGTTAAATCTCATGTCCCATTTACGGCTCTAGTCCAAGATGTTTTCTAGGTCGCACTTGTCATGTGAACAGTCTTGCGTGTTTCTGATTCCTCTTATGCATTTAGAATCATCCGCAAACAAGGCAACCTGAGTCTCAGGACTTACACAGTCTGGCATGTCATTAATATTCAGCAGAAACATCAAAGGACCTAAAATTGATCCTTGTGGAACTCCTGATATAACGGGAGACCAAGATGATAGGGCATCATCGACAGCAACTGTTTGTTTACGATTGGATAAATACAACGTAAACCACTTTAAAAGATTGCCATGAAATCCATATGTCTGGAGTTTATGTAATAGTAAGTCGTGGGGGACGGAATCAAAAGCAGATGAAAAGTCTAAATATAAAATATCAATTTGTCCAGACTGATCTAAGAATTTACCAACTTCGTGAAATACCTGGATTAACTGAGTTGTTGTCGACCGACCCTTAACAAAACCATGTTCTAGGTGATTCAAAACAGGCACTACATGAGGATAGACAAAATTAAGTATGCACCTTTCCAGCACCTTGCTACATATGCACAATAACGATACCAATCGATAATTACTCACATTTTCTTTGTCTTTGATATAGATTTTTTTTCTTTGATTTTTTATGGACTGGAATAACATTTGCTCTTAGCCAATCAATTGGTAATTTTCCAGTCTGAAGAGATTTGTTAAAAAGACTACAAAGTGACGGAGCCAATTCATGAGCATATTCTTTTAAAATCCGAGCCGGTAACTTGTCAGGCCGACATGCTTTATTTGTATTAAGGTTAATCAAAACTGATTCAACAACATCATGGACAGTAATCCTTAAATCACCCATATGAGCATATTTCAAAACGGTTATATCCGGATATGTTCGTTCTGGAGGCTGAGGGGTAAAGAGGGATTGAAAATACTCATTGAACAGACTAGCCTTTGTGCTAGTATCGGAGGCAGTTTTATCTCCATAAGCAACAAAACTGGAGACGCTTTTATTCTTGGTTTTACTCTTAAAGAATCCCCAAAAGCGCTTTGGTGTTTTGGCAAGAGAGTAAGCAAGATCGTCTAAATACTGATTATATTTATAAGTACATACATTTTTAAATTTATTCCTTAGTTTACAAAATTTTGCCCACAATGCTGCTGAGTTGCATTTTTTAGCTTGTTTCCGTGTGGATTGTACTTTGTTGCTCAGGTGACGTACTTCACCGTCAATCCAGGCAGGAGAATTTACATTCTTGATACAGTAGTAGGAATAAATTCATTAACAGATGAGAGCACAAAATCCAGCCAGCTTTGCCAATTAATGTTAATATCGGGATGAAGCAGAGTGAAACAACACTTTTCCCATGTAAGATTGAAGCCCATTAAAGTCAGCTTTTATAAAACTGTATACTTTCCTTGCGCATGTGCGAAGTCAGTTGACTCGAGTTTGGAAATTGAACTCGATCACAGCATGATCACTGTCAAACTGTCCAAATGTTATACTTGGTTTGGAGCAGCTTTCGGGGGTATGAGGAAAAACGAAATCCAGCACATTGCCCTTAATGTGAGTAGGTTGATCAATGATCTGGGTTAGGAAAAAACTGTCAGCCACATTGCACGGTGTGTGGTACAGTGTACATTTTGGGACATCCTCAGGTCTCAGAGTCAGGTATCAGGTGTCAGACAAAACAGCATCATTTGTCAAACTAAACGGCCTCATTTGTCAAACCAAACGGCGTCATGTCTCAGACAAACCTCAAAACCAAACGGTCTCCGGCTTCAAAATAAACAACATCAGATGAAACGGCCTCAGTTTAAAAGGCTTCATCTGAAATGGCCTCAGATTAAACTGCTTCATCCAAAACGGCTTCATCCGAAATGGCCTCAGATTAAACGGCTTAAAAACAAAGTCATCAGACAAAACGGTGTCAAACAACGATCTCAGGTGGTAAAACACGACATTACATTTTATTTTGAAGGAAACAGAAGTATACGGTGCCAACCTAGCTAATGTTAGTTTGATTGCTTAGCTACCAAGTTTGCTAGCCTAGCTAGCCAACAGTTTGGTGCATGGATGTCAATAGAAAATAAATTAATAAACATAATTCTCTATCTCACTCAGCTAGAGTTGAACCGTGAGCATTTGTTTTATACCAAATATAGCTACCCCTAAGCCTTAATTCTCTTGTTTAGCTTGCTAGTTCGCTAGCCAACAGTTTGGTCTGTTATACTTAATATCACTGTCAGCTAGCTAGGCTAGCGAACTAACGTTTGCGAGCTAGCTAGCGAACCATTATATTTGGTAAAACGTAAATGATAGCAGTTCATCTCCAGCTAAGTGAGATGGCGAAATAATGGATTTTTTTAACTGATGTATTTTGTATTGACTTCCCTGCACCAAACTGTTGGCCAGTTAGGCTAGCAAACTTGCTAGCTAAACAAGCAAGCTAACGTTAGCGAGCAGTTATATTTGGTATAACAGAAATGATCGCGGTTCAATCCTAGCTAAGTGAGATAGAGAAATAATTGATTTTTATATTCATTTATTTTCTACTGGAAAATATAACCGCTCGCAGGCTACCTCCCTAACGTCAGTTCGCCTGTTTAGCAAGCAAGTTTGGTAGCCTAGCTAGCTGACAGTTATATTTAGTATAACGTAAATGCTGGCGGTTCAACTCTAGCTAAGTGAGATGGAAAAATAGCATTTTTTAATTAATTTATTTTTTTATTTACTTCCATGCACCAAACTGTAGGCCAGCTAGACTAGTAAACTTGCTAGCTAAACAAGCAAACTAGTGCTAGCGAGCAATTATATCTAGTATAACGTAATACACACGAAATTTCATCAATATTCGACACTTCCGTCAGGCGATCACCAGTTCGCATATAAATAACGACGGTCAAACCATCACCGCTAAAATTTTTCTGCGCAAATACAGCGGATAGCGCGGTACTATGGTCACGTGATACAATTGCTGTCAAAAATCGGCTTGTTGAGAGAAATACCGAGGCTCATTCAACGAAAGAATGTGTGTATTTCGTTCAGAAAAAAAAATCGTGAACAACTTCCGTAATGTGGTTTGAAAATTATTTTTATTTTTCTTTTTTCAATAAATAGTTGACATTTTGTGCAGATGGGCATGTGTGATTTTGGTGAGCTGCTGTTCATCCAGATGACAAACAATTGCATAATAACTGAAATAATGTTTTACTTAAAGCAAAAGGAATAAAAGGTAGATGTCACTGTGGCATTAATGTAGGAATTCCCATTTGAATTGTTTTTTTTAGGTGGACAGAATACAAGAAAATTCAAGCAGGGACCTTAGTACTTGTGTAATTCAAAATGTTTGGGGAAATTAGGGGGCCCAAACCATACTGCACACACTGCAGTAAAAGCTTATTGAATAAAGAGAGATTGCATGGGTGAATCAACATGTAAACAGCCATCATAGTATGTGCTTTGCAATTGGACACAACTAAATGGGGGGATGTCTGAGGGCCTGTAATGGTTAAAATTGGAAAATTTAGCACTTGCATGCAACACTGCCTGCATTCCAGTCCAGCATGTCTGAATAGGTAGAGATTCCATGTGGGATATATTAAATAAATGGCTATCAAAGTTTTTACTGTGAAATGTGCGAATGCAGATGATTTAATCGGGAGGTCATGTTCTGGGCATAGAATTACAGCAAATCAAAAAGTTTGTGAAAAATAACGGGTCCATATCATAATACATGGATACTACGATAAGTCCACAGAATATGAAGAGATTCTGTGGTGGAAATTTTTAATAAATGGCCATCAAAGTCAGTACTGCGCAATATGCGAATGCAGACAATTGGATGGGGGGCGTCATACTTGAGGGCCTCTAGTTCCTGCATATCAAAACGTTTGTGAAAAGTAACACTTGCATATCATAACAGTTCGATCCTACTATAAGCCCATATAATATGAATAGATTCTATGGCGGAATTTTAAAAATAATTTAGAAATAAATAAAACACTTGTGTTCAGGTACTTAAGTTGGAGATATCAAATTCTATCATTGACTTATTTGGTCTGTAGGATTGTATAACTTGAAATAATTTGCATAAGAGAAAATTGAACAATATTTTCAGGGTTATTTTATTTTGCAAGGCATACATGGATATTTCTGGTACATGAAGCATGGAAAGGTGGTGTTATATTTCAGAAACTTTTTGACTTGCAGAAATTACAGGCCCTCAAAAATCACCCCATTCAACTGTCTACATGCGTACATAGCAATAGTAACAAAATTTGATGGCCATTTATTTAATAATTCCACAGTGGAATCTCTATATTCAGTTTTTTTATAATATTAGAAAAGGTGTAATGCGGCAAGCAAGTGTTAGTTTTCTAAAGTTTTTGATTTGCAGGAATTACAGACCCTGAAACGTGGCCCCACATTCAATCATCTCCTTTCACACACTGCAACAGTTCCGACATTGATGCCCATTTTTTTCATAATTCCATGATAGAATCTCTTCATATTTCGTCAATTTATATTACAGTGCACGTAGTATGTTAAGGAATTGTTATTTTTCACAAACTTTTTGATTTACAAAAAGTTTGATCACAGGCTCTCAAACATGCTACCCCAATCAGTCCTCTCCATTCACACATTATAAATTCCCGATTTGATGGCCATTTATTCAATAAGTTTGGCACCGAATCTTGTCATATTCAGTGAGTTTATACTATGACACATGACCTATAGTGAGCAAAGGTACTTTTTACAAACTACTTCATTCACAGGCCCTCAAGTATGGACCCCCATTCAATTGTCTGCATTCACACATTAAACCATACCAAATTTTATGGCCATTTATTTAAAAATTCCACCATGGAATCTTTTCATATTTTAAAATTTTATTCTAGGATCCATGTGTTATGCTATTTAAGTGTTGCTTTTGACAAACGTTTTGATTTGCCGGAATTATCATCCCTCAAACATGATCCCCCATCCAATTGTCTGCATTGGCACATTACACAGTATCAATTTTAATGGCCATTTATTTCAAAATTCCACCACAGAATCTATTCAGATTACATGGGCTTATAGTAGGACAGAAGTGTTATGATATGCAAGTGTTACTTTTCACAAACCTTTTCATCTGCAGGAATTAGAGGCCCTCAAGTATGACGCCCCCATCAAATTGTCTGCACTCGCGCATTACACACTACCAAATTTGATGGCCATTAATTGAAATCTCTTGATATTCTATGGTCTAATGGTCGGATCCATGTAGTATGATATGCAAGTGTCATTTTTCACAAACTTTTTCATTTGCAGGAACTAGAGGTCCTCAAGTATGATGCCCCCCATCCAATTGTCTGCATTCGCACATTGCGCAGTACTGACTTTGATGGCCATTTATTAAAAACTTCTGGCACAGAATCTCTTCATATTGTGCGGGCTTAGGGTAGGATCCATGTACTATTATATGCAAGTGTTACTTTTCACTAACTATTTGATTTGCAGTAATTATATGCCCAGAACATGACCTCCCTATTAAATCATCTGCATTTGTACATTTCACAGTACCAACTTTGATAGCCATTTATTCAATGCATCCCGCATGGAATCTCTTCCTATTCAGACATCCAGTGCTAAAATGCAGGCAGTGTTGCATGCAAGTGCTAAATTTTCCAATTTTAACCATTACAGGCCCTCAGACATGCCCCCATTTAGTTGTGTCCAATTGCAAAGCACATACTTTGATGGCTGTTTACATGTTGATTCACCCATGCAATCTCTCTTTATTCAATAAGCTTTTACTACAGCGTGTGCAGTATGGTTTGGGCCCCCTAATTTCCCCAAACATTTTGAATTACACAAGTATTATGGTCCCTGCTTGAATTTTCTCGTATTTTGTCCACCTAAAAAGAACAATTCTAATGGGAATTCCTACATTAATGCCACAGTGACATATACCTTTTTTTTCCTCTTTTGATTTAAGTAAAACATTATTTCAGTTACATGCAATTGTTTGTCATCTGGATTAACAGCAGCTCACCAAAATCTCACATTTCAATCTGCACAAAATGTCAACTATTTATTGAAAATACACGCAGTCTTTCGTTGAATAAGCCTCGATATTTCTCTCAACAAGCTGATTTTTGACAGCAATTGTATCACGTGACCATGGTACCACGCTATCCGCTGTATTTGCACTGAAAATTTTTAGCGGTGATGGTTTGACCGTCGTTATCGTTATGCGAACTGGTGATAGCTTGACGGGAGTGTCGAATATTGATGACGTTTCACATGTATTACGTTATACCAGATATAATTGCTCGCTAGCGCTAGTTCGCTTGTTTAGCTAGCAAGTTTGCTAGCCTAGGTGGCCTACAGTTTGGTGCATGGAAGTAAATAAAAAATAAATGAATTAAAAAAATGTTATTTTGCCAACTCACTTAGCTAGAGTTGAACCGCGAGCATTTACGTTATACTAAATATAACTGTCAGCTAGCTAGGCTACCAAACTTGCTTGCTAAACAAGCGAACTGGCATTAGCGAGCTAGCCTGCGAGCAGTTATATTTGCCAGTAGAAAATAAATGAATAAAAAAATCAATTATTTGTCTATCTCACTTAGCTAGGATTGAACCGCGATCATTTCTGCTATACCAAATATAACTGCTCGCTAGCTCACCAAGTTTGCTAGCAGAGCTGGCCAATAGTTTGGTGCATGGAAGTCAATAAAAAATGCATCAATTAAAAAAAATCTATTATTTCGCCATCTCACTTAGCTAGAGATGAACTGCTATCATTTATGTTTTACCAAATAAAACTGTTCGCTAGCTAGCTCGCAAACGTTAGTTCGCTAGCCTAGCTAGCTGACAGTGATATTAAGTATAACGGACCAAACTGTTGGCTAGCGAACTAGCAAGCTAAACAAGCGAATTAAGGCTAAGGGGTAGCTATATTTGGTATAAAACAAATGCTCGCGGTTCAACTCTAGCTGAGTGAGATAGCAGAATTATGTTTATTAATTAATTTATTTTCTATTGACATCCGTGCACCAAACTGTTGGCTAGCTAGGCTAGCGAACCTGGTAGCTAAGCAATCAAATTAACATTAGCTAGGTTGCCACCGTATACTTCCGGTTCCTTCAAAATTAAATGTCATGTCGTGTTTTATGATCTGAGGTCGTTTTTTGACGTCGTTTTGTCTGATGACTTTCATTTTTAAGCCGTTTAATCTGAGGCCATTTCGGATGAAGCCGTTTTGGATGAAGTCGTTTAATCTGAGGCCATTTCGGATGAAGCCTTTTAAACTGAAGCCGATTCCGATGACGCCGTTTAAACTGAGGCCGTTTCATCTGATGTCGTTTATTTTGAAGCCGGAGACCGTTTGGTTTGAGGTTTGTCTGAGACATGACGCCGCTTGGTTTGACAAATGAGGCCGTTTAGTTTGACAAATGATGCCGTTTTGTCTGACACCTGATACCTCATTCTGAGACCTGAGGATGTCCCAAAATGTACACTGTACCACACACCGTGCAATGTGGCTGACAGTTTTTTCCTAACCCAGATCATTGTTCAACCTACGCACATTAAGGGCAATGCGCTGGATTTCGTTTTTCGTTTCGGATGAAGCCGTTTAAACTGAAGCCGTTTTGGATGAAGCCGTTTAATGTGAGGCAGTTTCGAATGAGGCCGCTTAAACTGAAGCCATTTTGGATGAAGCTGCTTAAACTCAAGCCGTTTCAGATCACGCTGTTTCATCTGAGGCTGTTTCATCTGACGCCGTTTCATCTGATGGCGTTTATTTTGAAGCCTGAGACCGTTTGGTTAGACGGAGGTTTGTATGAGACATGACGCCGCTTGGTTTGACAAATGAGGCCGTTTAGTTTGACAAATGATGCCGTTTTGTCTGACACCTGATACCTCACTTTGAGACCTGAGGATGTCCTAAAATGTACACCGTAGTGTGGCCAGTATTCGCTGCTTCATCCCACCAGGGAGATTAAAATCGCCAAGTGCGAATATGATTTTGTATTCCATACTGCATTTTGCAAACATAGTTGACAGCAAGTCATAAAACCATACTTGATCGCTATCAGGAGGTCTATAGCACAAGGTGATGCACACTTTCGTTGATTTGCAAGGCATTAGTCTGCAGACTATGATTTCACAATTACTGGGTTCTAATTTGGGCCGTCGGCGGGAGAAAATATTTTCACGAACACCAATAAAGACTCTGCAGCCTTGTTTGCCACGTCTATCTCTACAATACGGGGTATAAATCTCTGAAAGAATTTCATAAATAGAGTTATCCAGCCAAGTCTCTGTAAGGGGAACTTTTGTCCGGCATGCGAGCGTATATAAAGCCATGAAGCTGAATCAACTTGTTTCGCTTTTTATTTACAGATTTTGCACTTCTTGTGCAGTAGTAAAATGTGCATATATTTGCTAAATTTTCGAATTCATACACTGCTTCATACACTTATTTTCAGGAAATGAAATGACCCATAGAAATACACCGTAGTGCTATACTGCCCGATAAAGCCTAAGAGCAGTAACTACACACTGGATAAAATGCGAGTTGTGCAGCTCTGGGCCTGAAAGTAAATGGAGGTCAGGATTTATTTGGATAGTGATTATACCAAAGCAAGTCCATTAACCATTATCTATCATAGATTTGCCAACTATTGGTTTGTTGGGACGGCAAACAAATTCTGAAGCCATTTTTTTCTGCTTAAATTATTTTGTAGTTACTGCACTTAGCCTTTGTAGGGCAGTATAGCACTGCTGTGTATTTCTATGGGTCATTTGATTTCCTGAAAAAAAAGGAAAATAAGTGTATGAAGCAGTGTATGAAATTGAAAATTTAGCAAATATATGCACATTTTAAAACACTGACACTACTAAAAAAAGGTAACATCCAATTTTGCAGAAAGCAAAATTCCGCAAAGCCCTGCCTCCGACTCTCCGCTTTAGTGGCCTGTCGTTTTCTCGTTCGCCTTCACTGGTGTCTATTGCTCTGGCTGTAGCACCAAATTGCAAAATTCTGCCGTTTCAACAGCTGTGGCCACTACAGGCTACAAGCCAGTGAGAACTATGCTTACCAGCAGGGTACATGCTTTCTTGGTAGCAACAGTTCTATGCAGCATGTGATGAAGTCAAGTACATGACTTTTTGTGGAGAATAATTCTGTCATAATGCTTCTCTTTAATATGAGAAACAGATTTGGGTGAACTGGGGACTGGACTCTTGGCTCAGAACGGGTGGGATTGGGTTTCTTGGGGGCTTCATTATCGAACAGGGTGAAATGGTGATTGGATGACATGTTTGGATCAGAACGTGTGAAATTGCTTCGGATGGGGAGCATGAAGATAGACTGGATGGCTTGGGGACAAATGAGTTTTTGAATGGGTGAGATTGTGGGAACTGGGTCATTAGGATCGGCTCAGTTTGAATGCTGACGAGGGAGTCGGTCAGAATGCGTCAGATTGGGGGAGATGGGGGGCATTTGGCTCAGTTTGGGTGAGGTGATGCCTCGTTTTGGAGTCGAGAATTTCAAACTCTGTTTCGACATCATTGGCGAAAGGAGGAGCATCGCCGCTCCTGCTCAGTGCTGGGCCACTGGTGATGTTATGAGGACACTGTCAATTGAGGACCCCCTCAATGTAAGTCTATACTCAGGACCATCAGTCCCCATTGGCTGGCCCTCTGCCTTAATCCCAAATATAACATTTTTTACATTATTTTTTTGACAGAGAACATTTCGTCTGCTGATTCACAACTATGGGGGAGTGACTTTATACCCACTCCACCTCCCTCTATTACATACTCTTTCTCACTCACTATATCTCCACTTTTTCTCCCTCTCCTGACTCTACTTTAGCCCTCCCCCCCTCTCCCTCTCTCTCACGTCTTCACTTTTCGTTCCCTCTCTCTATTCATCTCTGTCTATATTTATAAAACATGACTTCTGAAACTTACCAAACTGAATAATACTCAGAGATTGAAATATATTGATATAAAACAGATCAATGTGAACAAAGTAGATTGGTGACATGTGAATCTGCATTGAGTCTCTGCACTCTGTGCTGCACATTTGTGCACGAGAGCAGTTTGGTTCGGTATCACTATGGCGGCAGCAGGGTTATAATTGGGAGGTCTTGTTCTCTATGTGTTTCCAGACTGCCTAATGAAGTGTTGTGTCGGGTTCACACCACAAGCTGAAAGCAACTCCAATAATATTTTTTGACTCAACTCTGACAAAGTTTTTCCAACAAATGAAGACAAAAAAAAATCAGATTTTATCTGATCAAATTTGGGACCACTTCCATATGTGGTCGGGGAGCGGATAAACATCTGATCTGTGAGAACTGACTGATTGGAATATTTGTGTTTTTTATGTGATGCAGTTTTTATTTATTTATTTATTTTTTCAATGTGGTCTCACAAATATGAAGTGTTTTTGATGTGACAGCTTATTATGGATCCATGGGACTGTTTACGGCTAATGTCTCCATACCGTAGACAAATATGGGTTACATGGAAACATGAATATGAACAGACCCGACAAAAATATCTGATCAGAGCGAAAGTGTTTCAGGTTGCAAGGTAGAGCGTCCTGGTCTCAAGTCCCTTAAGGGGTCAAACGAGGAACTGTTGGTAGCCTGCGGCCTGCAGCCTCACCGGCTCGGGCTTAATCTGTCGTGTTTGATCAGCCTGGTAACCTCCTTTATACGTATGATTGACTGGTTGCACACAAGTTTGCTTTGCGGAGAATGTGCTGTGCAAACCTGTGACTGTGCAGGTGCCTCACTAAAACTAAAATAAAATAAAATAAATAAATATAAGGTTGACATATTTTCTATATGCTGACTAGTCACAGAAGCATGCTCAAGTCATCACTCTGTCTTCCCTACGCTTCACTAATGAATGTGAAAGTGTTTTGCTTCATGAACAGTAATTGTCATTCAACTCACTTCTTGTTCTTTGATTCTGGCTCGTCATCACCTCGCCGGACTAAAAGACTTTGTCCCAGTGCTCTACAGCTCTTCTCGAATGTAGGTTTTTCAAAATCTAAGCAGGCCGTTCTGTCCTCAAGGCTTACAAATGGTGAGCTTTTTGAGGGAGACCCGCTGAGGGTGTATCAGTGTAGTGTTCTCAAAAATGTTCAAATCTGTGCCTACATCCTGAATACCGTTCGTCATCCGTGTCCAAACCAGAGGAAGTTGTCGTTCCTTATCTTTGAATATACAGTATTCAGTCATTCACTACAACGGTCTTCTGTGGTCTATCACATTCATAGCAATTACTTAGCCCACCAGTAGGTTCATGTTTCTCACCAATGTAACAAACAGTTCATTTTAATGCATGTTTCTGATTGATTTTGTTGGATATTTTGGGCCTCATTATTGTTTGCTGAACTACGATTGACCTTTAGTTTTTCCTTGTGCTTAGAGATAAAACCAACCAACAAACTTGAAATGCAAGATCCACTCTTAGAATTAGCGCTCAATTGTCAAGTTTGCTGTTTTGTGCTAGAATTAACACGCAAAAACATCAGTGCTCGAAAAACATTCAAGTAGGTAGTTTTCCATTTCTTTTTGATTGCTTAAAGTATGAATTATGGACACTAACCCCCTCAAATTAAAATCACAGCCTGCAGTAAACCAATGTGGAGTAGAAGGCCAAAGCCACAAACATTGTGTCACCATCAAAGTACCTTTTATATTTGGCTAGATATGTACATGTATGGGCAGTCCGTTTTCTGTTATATGGAATATCAAAACTAGTAGCGCTCAGATGTAAACGTCTGAACCCCTGGTTCATTTGCAAAGTTTGGTTTCATGAATTCTCCTCATCAATGGAGTCACTCAGGACATAATACTAATTCATCCACTTTGTTCCATCAAATCTACGTAAGACATTCAAAGTCCTTTTTTAGGGCTATTCTGCTATGCTCTGGTTTAGCAGAGGGAAGCCCTACCTTTGCATTCAGACCTCTGTCTGAAAGCCAATTAAGTGCGGTTTTTCAATTTTAATTTATTTTTTCAATTTATTTTTATTTGTATAGCGCTTTTCACAGATAAACTGTCACAAATACGCTTTACAGTCAGAGATGAGTTACTGAAAGGGCAGTGCCCAGCCTATTCCCCACTACAGCAAATGAGGAAAAAAACTTCCAGTAGGGAGAAAAGTCCTCAAACAGTGGTGAGAAAAAACTCCCCAGTGGGAAGAAATCTCAGGAGGAACCCGGCTATAGTGGGGAAGCCCATCCTCCGCGGGCTAGCTAGTTGATAACAAGATAATGACAATACAGTTCCATTAAAGTCCTTCTAAACAGTGCTATCAGTTGCTCGAGGAAGTGGCATGCCAAGGATGGTGCAGAACTGGATCAGGACCGCATCAGGACAGCAGCAGCCAGAGCTCATGGTGATGGACAGGGCTCGGATGATCCAGGACTCAGGGTTGTGTAGGGAAAGATCCTCGGAGAGAGACAGAAAAAAGAGGGGTGAGGCACTGGATAAACAACTGTGTATTAATAAAAATACAGTCCTGTGTCATGTGCCAAATGAGAACTTAGGAGCTGACTGGTCAGGAAACAGTCAACACCCCACAATCCACTTCCTGCAGCACAGAGGCCCTACACTTATTCCAGGAAGATCACTTCAGATTTTCTAGACACTAGTACCATATGGACCTCCCCGGTGACTAAGGCTGTAGCAAGCCCCACTGCCACCGTTAATGCATGCTCAGTGCCACCGGTTCCGCATGGATTTGCTTAACAATACACCAGTACCATAAGGATCTCCCCAGTGACTAAGGCTGTAGCAAGCCCCACTGGCACCGTTAATGCATGCTCAGTGCCACCGGTTCCGCATGGATTTGCTTAAGAGTACACCAGTACCATATGGACCTCCCAGTGACTAAGGCTGTAGCAAGCCCCACTGGCACCGTTAATGCATGCTCAGTGCCACCAGTTCCACATGGATTTACATAACACTGGCTTCCAATATCGTGAACATATCATAAATCAAGGTTGTAGTCAGTCCCACCAGAGCCAGCACATAACTAATCATGAACTAATCATAGGCTTAACTAAAAAGATAAGTTTTCAGCCTACTCTTGAAGATAGAGAGTGTGTCCAAAGCCCGAATTTGTCTTGGGAGATTGTTCCATAAAATTGGTGCTTTGTAAGAGTATGCTCTGCCTCCAATTGTAATTCTAGATATATTTGGAATTTGCAAGTAGTCAGCACCTTGTGAATTAAGTAATCTTGGTGGGGAGTAAGGAATGAAAAGACTGCAAAGATATTCCGGGGCCAAGTCATTTAAAGCTTTGTAAGTTAGTAATAGTATTTTGGACTCAATTCCGAATTTTACAGGCAGCCAATGAAGATTTTTGAGCACCGGGCTAATGTGATCATATTTCTTAGTCCTAGTCAGAACCCTAGCTGCAGCATTCTGCACTAATTGAAGACGTTTCAGGGCTGAGCTAGTGCAACCAGACAGTAAGACATTGCAATAGTCCAGCCGAGAGGACACAAATGCGTGAACCAATTTTTCAGCATCTTGAAGAGACATTTTTCTGAGTTTAGATATGTTTCGAAGATGGAAATAAGCCACTCGGATGATATTGTTGATGTGAGCCTGGAAAGAGAGTTCTGAATCAAGAGTCACCCCCAGGTTTTTAACGACAGAGACAGAGAGGCCATCTAAGTTAAGAGAAAACTTAACGAATGAGTCTCTAAGAGATTTGGGACCCAGTACCAATATTTCAGTCTTATCTGGGTTTAGTGAAAGAAAATTTTGCGTCATCCAAGCTTTAACAGCTTTAAGACACATCTCTAATCTAGTAACCGGATCATTTTCACCCGGTTTAAAGGATATATAGAGCTGCGTGTCGTCTGCATAACAATGGTATTTTATATCAAGTCTACTTATGATATTTCCAAGCGGAAGCATGTATAGAGAAAAAAGCAAAGGGCCCAGAACATATCCTTGAGGTATTCCAAAGTTAACCTTGGAATACTCTGAACACTTGTTATTTACCCGGACAAACTGAGATCTATCAGACAGATAAGACTTAAACCACGAAAGGGCAAGTCCAGAAATACCAACTAATTTTTCCAACCTACGAAGAAGAATATGGTGGTCTACAGTGTCAAAGGCGGCACTTAAATCGAGAAGGACGAGAACAGAGATGCGGCCACTATCCATAGAGAGAAGCAGATCATTTACTACAACAGTGAGGGCTGTTTCAGTGCTGTGATGCTTTCTATAGGCAGACTGAAAACTGTCAAATACCTCATTAGTTTGCAGGAAAGAAGAGAGCTGTTGGGCGACACATTTCTCAAGGATCTTAGATAAAAATGTGAGGTTTGAGATTGGCCTATAATTGGCTAGGACTGTGGGATCCAAATCTGTTTTTTTAAGCAGTGGCTTGATTTCTGCCATCTTAAATGAAGTGGGAACAATACCTGAAATCAGAGAAGAATTAATTATGTGAAGAATTGGGCCGCCAAGAATGGGCAGGAGTTCTTTCATTAGCTTTGTGGGAATGGGATCCAAGATACAAGTAGATGATTTGGAAGTAACAACTAATTTGGCTGGTTCACTCAGGGATATAGGAGCAAGGGATTCACACTGGTTTGTGTGTAATGTGGAAGACTCCATATCATGAGAAACGCCATCGCAAACTGGTAAGGAAGCAGTGATCATCTCTATAATTCCAATAATTTTGCCATTAAAGAAATGTAAAAAATCATCACTGCTGCAAGAAACTGGAATTTGAGGGTTACTTGCAGCATGATTGTTAGTTAACTTAGCCACGGTTTGTGACATACATTCAAATTCATAAGCAATTGAGGGTATCGCCAATACACAAAAAATGCCCAGATGTAGCATTTTTGGCAAAATCTCTCGCTACTTCCAGAACCCACTTACTTCCGGTGCGTTACTGAGACCGCGGCTATCGTTTAGCATCAGCTAGCTGCGGCTCGGCCCTGCACGCATGCATACGTAAATCAAGCTGAGAAAAATGTAAACATTCGCCAAGTGCACAGCTAGTTTCACAAGTACGAGCAAGTATGCAAGTAAGCACCCGATGCGTTGGTGGAACCACGTACGCCTAGACAGCGTTCAATTTTTTTTCCCGCAGCCCGCGAAAGAGACCGGAAGCGACAGGGTTACCGAACTATCCCATAATGCATCTGAAACGGGGCACAAATGCAACATCTGGGAATTTTTTGCATATTGGCGATACCCTCAATTGCTCTCTGTCTCTTGTCAGACCACGTTAGATAATCACTTCTGAACTTACACACCCTCACACACACACACACACACACACACGCATGTAGCTTAACTATTCTGAAACAGAAATGATAAAGTGACAGCGTTAGTTTCTCAGGAAGGCTGATTTTTAGACAAGTGGGTAATAATGACAGCGTTGGTTCTGTTTACCTCCTGTATGTATTTAGTTTTTTTTTTCTTAAAGCTATCTGGTTCCTGAGCTGGAGTCAAGGATGGCATGAGACCTGACTGAAACCCCTCCTAACATGGCAACAAGACATCACATAAAATGATCAGATCCGGAAACCCAGTGTGTGGTTACCATCGTGTGTGTGGTTGCCGTGTTCATCTGCTAAGATGTATTTAGATGTATTTTCACTGAAAGGCTTTTGGGATGCAGCCGGCAATCACACAAGCGGTCATTAGCTACTCATCTAGCTTTAATGATATCTCAGAGCAGTTCTGGCCCAAACAACCCACTCAACGTAGCTTGATAGCGGACAAATAAATAAGTCCTAATCCAGGAGGCAAAACATTGTATATAAAAACAAAACACAGCCAAACCAACAAAGAAGTGACAATAAAAGATTTGTTTGCATTAAATGCTATTGAATTTCTACAGTTTTATTTTTCACAGTTGCCTACCTGGTGGGTTATATGTGTGCTCTGGACTAAAATGACTATTGTGCATTACACCTATTGGCTTACAGCACCCAGCCCACTATCAAAACATGAAATTGATCCCTCATAGTCTCAACTGCCTTTTGTAAATGCAAATATTCTCTTTTTCAGTGCTTAGAGCGTAGTTATGCTTGGACATGGGTAGTCATGTATATTCTTCAGGTGACCTGACTTCTCCTGTGAGCCACAAGCATACATGTAATCTATGTACATCTCTCTTACTTATTGAAATGGATGCTTAATTTATAACATGTACATTTTTATTATTCGATTCAATTTCCATTTGCATGTTTAAGTTGAGTTAACTCAACACTTACATGGGTAATAGGAGTTTGCATTGGCCTGTGTGGACTCAAATAAACTCAGCCAGAGTTAAACAGACACTATGTACTGTTGTGCAAATAAGTCAGTTATTTCAAAGGCTGTCCCAGAAAGTCTGGAGACCACATTGGGCCGCCTCTTATCTCGCCTTAATGACATGTAGCCTCCGTTGCAGACGTCTTATGGTGTTCGGTTAATTTCCTTCACCACACAACGTCTGCGCACTCGAGCGAGGTTTTGTGTTCCGTGACGTAATGTGATTGTGCTTGATGAGCCATTCAGAATGCTTGTTATATGTTATGATCTCTGTCATTACTATGGCTTTTCCCTGCGGCTTGTCAAAAATAGTGAAATGGCGGGTAAAGAAACTCCTAAAAAACTTGTAGAAAACAACATTTATTTTGTGTGTAAAACAAAAATCCTCTCAAAAAAAGACAAGATACGTGTGCATGGAAAAGGCAAGCTTGATATCGCTGCAGTAATAAGCTCTGCCATCTCTGTTAACACAGCGGTATACACGAACGAGTTATTCGTCTGCCGAACGGGCTGCTACGTAGACATCTTTCCTCTGGATAACTAAGTTGTTCATTGCTTGTTCTTGTAAGCTATTCATACTTTCAATATTGAAGGTTTTGCAGATTTTATCCAAAGCTCGAGAGAAAACATGTTCGCCATTTTGGCTTTATCTGTTTCTGCATATATAATTAGCTCCTGGATTTTAGGAGCTAGTTTCTGATTGGTGGAACACAAAATCTTGCTCGAGGGTGCAGACGTTGTGCGGTGAAGGAGATTAACCGAACCCTATAAGACGTCTGCAACGGAGGCTAAATGACATGTTTATTTTTTGTGCTTCACTGCAAACATTGTGGCTTGAGCAGTCAATATGGGGGGACTCTCAGGCCAACAGTATAGCCATTTATAAACTCAGTGACTAAAAGCACTCTCAACAATTATTTCTATAAGGACCAATTGCCATGCTGCTAAAATTTGAGAAACCAACTGAAACTGGCTTAAAAAAATTCTACTCACATATGAATGAAAGGTCTATTTATGAAACGAAGGGACATACTTTTTTCTTCATGTCTTCCTTCCTTCCTTCCTTACTTCCTTCCGAATATCCTTTCAGTCTTCGCCACCCAGCTAATAAAACTCTAATTTAACGCAGAGATGGGTGGCTCCACAGTTGTAGAACTGCGGTCATTGACACAAAGCTGCCTTTCATTTGACTCTTGGTCTAAAATGACCTGTCTAAATGGTGACCTCACTGTAATGGCCTGAATTAACAGTCAGGGTTAAAAAGAAGCCTCAACATCAATCAATCAATAAATAAATCAGCTAGTTTTTATTGTCTCTGTCAGCCAATTCATTGTGCGGCCTAATTATTTAACGTAGCATAAAATAGTAAAGAAAAGAAATTGAACTTCTAAGCACGTTTAAATGCATTCCTTTGTGGGGAGATCCATTCCCGACCTTTTAAAAAGATTTTAAAAATAGGTTTTTCAACACTTGTCTGACATAATTTTTCCTGGAAAGTGAGAAAATGTTTTCTTGCATTTCATCCTCAACTTTTATTTCGTCTTTGACTTAAATCTGAAAATCCTGTTTGTTGGAGGAAGGAAGTAGTCTTCATGATTAAACAGCGCAATCTTTTTATGGTTGACTGTGCAGTGTCTGTTTCCATCAGGTCTTTACAGTCTAACACCATTAATTTCTGGCATCTCACCCTGAAATCTTGCAGGGCAGCTGTTTTTGCAGGTTTTTGTGTATACCAACACTTAAGTGCTTCATTAATTAATTATCTGAAGCCTGAATTAGCCACTGATTGAAGGAAATCCTAAACACTCAAAGGCACTGCAACGCTCCAGGATTGGTAATTGAGAGTCATGACTCGTCTCTGCCACCCATTGTGGATTTAAAGAGAGAATAGTTTCTAAAATGTGAGTTACCCCCAATTTTAAATTCATATCTTGTCAAGAGTAACAGGCATTTTCTGTTGACCTGTGTTTTTATTTCTATGGATTCCCTCACAATATTTCAGCTGTCAAAGCATTAGTATGATTTAAGCACTTGCAGTTGCTTTTCTCAGTTAATTTCTTTAACGTGACCCAATAAGAGTGAATATTATGATTATATCAATTAAAATCAGTCATAAACCTTAAGATTGGAATTGGATTGGAATTATAAATCCTTTTTAAAGCCTTGCTTCGGACCACTAAAAATAGTGTCCCCAAAATTTTAGTTTAATGCAATATAATCCTGCAGCCTTGGGTGTAGATTTTGATGAACGCCTCAGCGGACAAATACAGTATGCTCATCGTATGCTCACATGAGACAGAGCTGTTACTTGGTCATAAGACCATCTGGTGTCATATTTACAAGGTAAATACATCATATTTGAAAAAAACATACTTCATATTTCCATCTGCACATATTGGCCCTCATTTATCAAACTTGCCTACACCAAAAAAATGGGCTTACCCCCAATCTCCCGCAAGAATCGGCATATATCAATCTGAACGTGAGCGAACAGTCCGCAAAAATCTCACACCAGCTCTGACCAGGTGTACGCAAATCTGAAAACAGCGAACAACATGCAGGAACGAGTGCAGCTGTCAAAATGAGTAATAAACCATATGCAGCGACACAATGGAGGGGGAGTCTGTCAGTGCTGTTACAGCTGGAGTGTAGTTGGCCTCCACCGGTCCGTCCGCTGTTGCGACCCGTTTTTTGGAGGTGATCTTAAAATCAGACCACTTTTTTAACTTACGTGTAAAGCATTTGGATTGTCGATTATGTAGGCAATATAACATGGAACATCGTGGATTTATAAATTGAATTTATTAAGGCCGATGTTATTCATACTTTTCCGTGTGGCCAATGCTAATTTTTTTTCTTGTCCACACTTGTAAGTGCGCAAGTTGATGACCATTCCAGTGCTGCTAAGAATGTACCGCTTAAAATAATTTTGGCCAAGAAAAAATTTTAGCTTTGGACACACTTAAAATAAGTGTGGGCAATTGAGAAATGTTCATCTTGGCCACAAGAATAAGTGCGTCTACCAAGAATTTTGGTCATTTAAGTGTGTCAAAGCACAAAAATTAACTTTGATTTATTAATGAATTAAATGAAACCTCTGCTGCACTCCGGTTTCCCACCCCAACGGTGTTTACTACTGCAGCAGCAATAGTTTTCCTAACTGCAGCCTACTGGACTTCCAAAGACTTCCAGATAAAATAATTTTGTTTTGCTCCATCTATCGTCGGCCTGCTGATAAAACCTTGTATCTTCAAAATGATAAACTTTACAGGAGAGCAAAAAAAAAAAAAAGTTACATTTTCATGTAAGAATGCAGTTGAGCTGTGTTCGGGTAGGATGACTATTTTTCCTCCAAGAATGTATCCAATCAATGAAACTTTGTATTTTGCAATGTTTATGCTATTATCGTGGACATACGAGTTTTTGTTTCTCATTAAATTGTAGATACGAGATTTATCAGCAGGCCGACGATATTTCCTCCTCAGTTAAGTTCTTTCTTCTATGCCGTCTTTCCATGTTGTAAAGTGGGCAGGGCTATGCCTCCCAGAGCATGAATTTATTGGGGCGTGTCTTGTAAATTACGATGGTTTCTGCCGCCAGATTTATCAACGCCCCGGCAGTTCTACTCCGAAATCTGCGACGTACACACTTTTAGTAGGATCTGGTGTACATTCTGGTGTAAATATCATCGTTCGCAAGGTGTCTCGTCTGATTTACTAAAAGTGTGTACGTCACAGATTTCGGTGTGGAACTGCCGTGGCGTTGATAAATCTGGGGGCAGAAACCATCGTAATTTACATGACACGCCCCTAAAAATTCATGCTCCAGGAGGCATAGTCCTTCCCACTTTACGACATGGACTCTCGAAAGACGGCAAAGAAGAAAGAACTAAACTGAGGAAATATCGTCGGCCTGCTGATAAACCTCGTATCTACAATTTGATGAGAAACAAAAACTCGTATGTCCACGATAATAGCATAAACATTGCAAAATACAAAATTTCATTGATTGGATACATTCTTGGAGGAAAAATAGTCATCGTACCCGAACGCAGCTCAACTGCATTCTTACATGCAAAATTAAACTTTTTTTTTTTCTCTCTCCTGTAAAGTCTATCATTTTGAAGATACAAGGTTTTATCAGCAGGCCGACGATAGATGGAGAAACACAAAAGTATTTTATTTGGAAGTCTTAAGAGTGGCATAAAGGGAGCCCAGTAGGCTGCAGTTTGGAAAACTATTGCTGCTGCAGTAGTAAACACCGTTGGGGTGGAAAACCGGAGTGCAGCAGAGATTTTATTTAATTCATTAAAGAATCAAAGTGACTATTCGCACTTAATTTTTGTGCTTGGACGCACTTAAATGACCAAAATTCTTGTTAGACGCACTTATTATTGTGGCGAAGACGCACATTTCTCAACTGCCCACACTTATTCCAAAGCAAAATTTTTTTCTTGGCCAAACTTATTTTAACCAGTACTTTCTAAGCGGTCATCAACTTGCGCACTTACAAGTGTGGTCAAGAAAAAAATTTAGCATTGGCCACATGTAAAAGTGCGAATAACATTGGCCTTAATAAATTCAATTTATAGATCCACGATATTTCATGTTATATTGCCGACAGAATTGACAATCCAAACGCTTTACATGTAGGTAAAACAAAGTGGTCCGATTTTAAGATCGCCTCCCAAAAACGGGTTGCAACAGCGCACGGACCGATGGAGGCCAACCAGACTCGAACCTCCAGCTGTCACAGCACTGATAGGCACCCCTACATCGTGGGAATGCGAGCCGGTGGGGACATGGATGAGTCCCCCCCCGCCTCGGTCAGAGCACCATGAGGGTAATTGGTAAAATACAGTCTGCAGTGATCACTCTTCATTGTACTTTTATCAGTGTTACTCCATGACATTTTATTGGGTGCCACACAAAACGAGCAGCCACTCGTCACTTTCCCAGATGAGATCTATGTGCGGAAAGTTCCTCTCACTTCGGACAGAAGCTTATTCCTCTAACAATGGAAGATCTGCCACTGTCAAAATGTGATCACTGTCGAAGTGTCCGTAGGCATCTATATACTGAGCAACAAAAGAAATGCAAGCTAGCTAGTTAGTTAATGTAGGCTACTCTTATGGTTACTCAGTCGAAGGGACTGCAAAATAAAGAAAAGTTTGATGAAACGAGTGTAAATGTGCACGTGCTTGTAATAAATTTGATTTTCTAAAATAATTATGCGCAAACTTATTTTCCAGTCTGCCTTTAATTAGGCTAACTTTCGTTTCTTTTGTTGTTCAGTATATATCTGACTGGATGAGCATCTGACATACACTGCATATCTGTCAAGCTGCGCATTGCGCTTAATCAAATTGATTGTAATTGTCAGCCGTCTGGCCTGACAAGCAGGTTGTTTCCAAATAAGAGTAACTAATTTCTCAACACAGGTGCAATTTATTTATTTATTAAATAAATAAATAAAATAAATAATGACATCTATGTAGAGAAATTAATTACACTTATATTTGGAAACAACCTGCTTTTATTCATTTATTTATTCATTCATTTATTTAATCTATTTATTTATTTTACTAATAAGAACAACAACAGCATGACGTCCGCATCGCTGCATTTGGTTTATCACTCATTTTGACAGCTGCACTCGTTCCTGCATGTTGTTCGCTGTTTTCAGATTTGCGTACACCTGGTCAGAGCTGGCGTGAGATTTTTGCGGACCGTTCGCTCACGTTCAGATTGATAAATGCCAATTCTTGTGGGAGATTTGGCGTACACCCATTTTTTTGGTGTACGCAAGTTTTATAAATGAGGGCCACTATCTCTGATGCAAGTATCTAAGCTGGTCTCTCCAGACCCAAGTTAATGTGATTAGCCTCATCTGCCCGCCCTTCTAACAGAAGTACAGGTTAAACTGCACGTAGTGTGAGTACTGGAAATATCCATAACAGTCGTTGCCTGTTTTTCCTGCTCTCAGTCGTAAGACATGGCCTCATCAAACTTATAAGGGTTAGAAGAGTGGACTATGCCAAACCTGTCAATCCCTGTGCTATCCATCCATTTTTCAGCAAGGTAATCCCGATAATAAATATTAAATAGAGGCTGAAATTTGCCAATCCAAAAAGACCGGTAATGAGACATTTCCTACAAAGAATATAAACCAGTCAGGTCCATGTACAACGTATATTCAGACTAACTTATTGTTTAGCCGTCTGCCATGGCAGATGGTAGAAGAAAAAGTTTTTGATTTCCAGCTTTTAAGGGTTATTTGCATCAAAATTGGGTCTAATGTGGAAGAATTTATTTTTACACACCCATCCTTTTGCTATTTAATACACCTGCCATTTAAGCAACCAAAAGAAAGTGGATGGGAGAACTGTCTTGCCAGGTGGGTGTTATTCCCTCATTAATGAATTCACAATTAAAAAGAAAGAAGATGTCAACTGGATTTGAAGCTTGCCATTTGCATCTGGAACCTGTTGCTTTTATTTCAATATGTAATATCAGTGCCAGTAACGATACCATCACTGGGCTTAAACAGTAAATAAATAAATCAGAAAACAGGTGAAAATATGTGGTGTAGCCAAATCAAGGGGCAGTCTTGAAAAGGAAGAATGCACTAGTGAGTTCAGGAACACCAAAAGGCCTGAAAGACCATGGATAACGACTGTTCCGGATAAATGAAAAGTTTTTCTCAGGGCGAAGAAAAGCCCGTCCACAACATGTGGAGGGGTTTGTAAAATAAAAAAAGTTTACAAAAGTGATTGGTTCACACAATACTTTCACCAAAACCCTTATATTGATGCAGAAAGTTTACCCTTCAAGCACATATTTATTCATTCAATTCCTCAGTGAATTCAAAATACTGAAAAGAAAAATTGTATTAGCGCCCGAGTATTTGCTCATTACTCTGACCGTATTATGTACATATATCGATGAGCATCACTACAATTGAGATCTTATATTTAGGTTATTTAGGTTACTAACTTACTAAGAAAATCTGAGGAAATATTAATAATAATAATAATAATAATGCATCAATTTTATATAGCGCTTTTCTGCTTTCTGGGCACTCAAAGACGCTTTACAATGGATACATTATTCATTCACTCACACATTCATGCTCTGATGGTGGTAAACAACATTTTTGTAGCCACAGCTGCCCTGGGGCAGACTGACGGAAGCGTGGCTGCCAGTATGCGCCTATTGAAGGAACTCTCAATTTCTCTGCGAGTCATTCACTCATATGCTTATATGCACCTTTTTTTTTTTTCTTTTTGCTGTTCTGAATAGCTAAACGCAGTTGGGAATGTACACGACTAATTCCTCCCACTTAAAATGCAGTGTCCTGAGGAAGGCCTCCCTGCAGGGGTGGCAGGGGCTATGTGTGCGGGACCCCCTTGTCCGCAGGCTATGAATCCCCATTGATGGAACAGCTGTGAGCAATGACGTTTTCCCACAGATGTTCAAATGTCTGCTGAAGAGCTGCATTCTTATCCCGAGCGAGAAATTGAGCATCACACTGGCCTTGGTTGCATAGCCTATTCACAGGAAGGCATCATGTCATATGGCTGTGACTCTCCTCCTTTTGGCAGATATTCCTGATCACATAGTGAACCCCGGAATTGAAAGCCAGCTTAATTTTCAGCTAACATTTTTTTTGACTTGAAATAAAACAAGGTTCCCGTTTATGTATTTTTCATATGCCTTTTGCCAAATTTCATTGTAAGTGGCTATTATTCCTGATGCCTAGGATGACAGACTAACAGCGCTACCGTTTATTGAGATTTGAGACCCACAAGCTACTGGTGTTTTATGCTTAGGAGGCCAGGAAGACCCCAGCCATGCACTATAATGAGAGGAAAATGGCTGCACCAGTTATTTACTGGTTCAGAGCAGCAGAGAACCGTGGACCTGCTCTCTTCCTGGAGCTTGACTTGTTAACTGGCTTGTTGACCAAGTAAAAGTGAAAAGAAGAAGAAGAAAAAAAAAACATAATGACCAGGGGATAGCTAGCTACCGTTGGGGTTCCCACTGCAGTACTATAGCTATGCATGTGAAAGATGGCTTGTGACATGTTCACAGTTTACGTGGCGATATCCCACAAAAAATTTGCCCTCAGAATACTGGTCTGTTCCGTACAACACTCACTCACTCAGTCTCTCACTCATGGGTGTTTAGCAGGAAAGCTTAGAGGAGATGTTCTGGGACGCATTACCCGTTGAGGGTCAGAGTTGTTTACCGCTTTTCTTTTTTTCTTTCTGAAGGCTTGAACCTCGAAGGTCTTAGTACTGGAAGCAACCACGACTGTTGCTCCTGCTTGCCCTCCACCCTTAATCAGTAAAATTATCTGCTTCAATGGACGTGTCCTGGTCAAGAAAGGCAGGAGTTGTTCATAATGACAGTAGAAGAAGCTCCACATCTATTTATAAGTTGAGTCTTCTTATGTTGCGCTTATCCATTGAAAGCAGAAACAGTAGGCATCTATGGTATCCAGTGGAAGCAAACTCTTGTTTTAGCAGGAGCATGAATTGATGTCATGATGGTTCTCTTTGAATCCTGATAAAGTGAAAATGTACTGCAAAATGTGAGTTTCACAAAGCAGTCTTGGTGTGCGTGCAGGCATCCACGTGTGGCTGCATCTGGAGCTAGCGGCTGCAATGAGATTTCAATTCAGAGTCTCATATCCAAGTCTTCTTGAATCCACCGTGGTTGGATTCATAAAAGGTCAAAGAGACCCAGTTCTCAATTAAAGTTTGTCGTAAAATATGCGTAATTTTTCTTACCATGAGAAAATGTGAGCTTGATGCATGTGTTTTTCCTTGTTTGTTTTCCCATATGTCGATTTGTTAAGCTACTGTACCATTTGGACGAAATGTTTTGTGGACAGATCAAGTAAATCACTGGATCCTACAAGATCAGAGGACGACTCACGTCATACAAAATGGTGGCTCTAAAAAACTTCACTTTCATGATTAACAAAAGGTTCACTCCGAGAGCATTCCACACTTAACAGGTGTGTTGCTTGTTCTCCCCGATTAGGTAAGACGACAATCATTCACCTGGACGCTTTTGCTTAATTTAAATCAATGTTATTCAAAATTTCTCTCGGTATTGAGTGAAAAAAAGTGGCACTTGGCAGTGAAATAGGCTATAAAAAGCATGCAGCGCAAAATATTTGACATTGATTTAAATTCAGCAAATACGCATCCAGATGAATGATTGTTATCCTACCTAATCGGGGAGAACAAGCAGTATCTGCTAACTGTGGAGTGCTCTTGGAGTTAACCTTTTGTTAATCATGAAAATTACTGAGAACAGGTCAGGACTAATAATTGTTTGAAACGGATGTTTTGTCCACCCCAATGCTCAGTTCTACTGAATTTACTCCATGATTTCATCGCTGTTAGATCGTGTATAGATAGAAACCATGTCTTCAGTTGCCAATTACGATAATTGGAAGCACGTCAGTAAAGAAAAATAATTGAAAACTAGCCAGGACTATCATAATTGTCATAAAGGGACGTGTCTGTGCCACCCCAATTCCCATTTCTAGTTACGCCTCTGGTGGTGATGGCACTAATGCTGCGTTATTTGGACCGGAAGTCGGGGTTGGGAACAACGTCATACCCAAGCAGGCTGCGTTCCGTAAGTGGGAAAACTGACTTGGGGTCAATGGTGTCTCATCTGACAAGGATAGCCTGTATTAGCTATTGTTCGCTGTACTAGCTGATTACGCATTACTCTGTATTTTTTTTGCGTGCTAACACCGGAGCAACAAGCCCGCCGATAAATTTTTTTTCAGTACTGCGTGTACGACTTATTTAATGAAACACAAATGACCCTGAATTGCAAATGCAGTTTATTATCACAGGTTTCGCTTGCTATTGATAAATGGTGCAGCCATCTTCAACTCGGAAGTCGAAATTCGGGGTAGGTGAAGAATTTCTGACTTTCCGAGTTGAAAATCAGAACTAAGAGGGCGTTCGAATTGAAATTTCCGACTAGGAGCTCGGAGATCCCGACTTCCCAGTATAAATGGAACGCAGCATGAGCAGATACATGAGCGATTAAAAAATGGCAGGAGAGGGACTAGTGCTAAAGAATCGGCAAAGTGTTCGTATCTGCACGAAATTGCACTATGAAAGGTGTCTTGGGACAGCAATGTAGAAACGCTAACTAACGTTAGTTTACAACTAACAAAGTAGTTGTAAAACGTTAAACAATTATCTAAGTGGACTGATACGTTATATTGACACTGCCTTAATATGTTGAAATTAAACAAAACCACGGTGGTATCAGACATTGCTAAGTCCATTGAAAGAACACGTAACTCTTCGGAAACAATTCTCTTCGCAGAGATCGTTCAGGACCGGTAACCCGATAAGAGTCCGTCACTGGTGATAGTTCCCCCGGGAAACATTTCCGTTGTCATTAAAGATTTTGCATGTGTTTTGTGATTTTGCATGTGTTTTCCGAATATGCAGGTGTTTTGGCATTTGCAGTTCATGTGTAGTGAAATCGATGAAAGCGTTTTCTGAATTGGCAGTTGTTTTCTGAATATGCGGGTGTTTTGGCATTTGCTGTTCATGTGTTGAAGGAAGGTGAGCTGAAGAATTTCGTAAAACGTAAATTAGCGGGTTGACCCGGGTCTGACGTTCCCACTGCAAGCCGATCGGAGCCGAGCCGATTGAAGGGGATTTTAACCCGCGTCGCTTGAGTCGTTTGATATGGGTCAGTGCGGGTCAGTGAGCCTTCCCCACTGCCGTCAAAAGCCGATTGTTAAGCGGGTTTAAATGTGTTTTTTGGCCAGAGGGAAAGGGGTATAAGGTGCCCATATAGAACCCGCCAAAGTAAGTATGTTTAGCAACAGCGAATAATTGTCTCCTGACATCATTTTTTTTTTAAATTGCGTGACAGCATAAAAGCAATCACGCTTTTCATTTTTGGATAGCCATGCCAGCTGTGAAGCATGTTGGTGATATCATAATGCTCTGGGGCTGCTTCTTGTCAAGATAAATGAGATTATGAAGAGCTCCAAATACCAAGGTGTTGTGGAACAAAATTATCTGATCACCATCACAAACCTGAGGATAAAGACCTTCCAACATGGTAATGACCCAAAACGCATGTCCAGGTTAGGCAAAAAATGGCTTTAGATTTCAGGAAAATCAAAGTCTTGAAATGGACGAATTGGAGCCCAGAGCTCAATGTCTTCAACAACCTGTGCAATGACCTATCCTATGGTCCAACAACCATTTGAAGAAACATGAACGTGTTTTCAAGTATGGTTCTGATGAAATTCTGATGAATAGATTTGTCATTTTATTCAAGACTCATTCAGATAGAATGGCTGCAGTGGTAAATGTAGAGGGGGCTTCTACATAGGGTGGGTGGGGCAGAGTGCACAGACTAATACATCCAGGGTGATGGAGTTTTTTTTTTTAATCTATTTCAATTTTTTTCTCACTACTTTTCTTTGGAGGACAAATAAAAGATGGAAAATGTCTGACATTTATCATGCATCAGGTGGGAGGAACTTTTCATACATGCTCCACTTCATTCATTATCATTTGGAAGAGGAGGCATGAATTGTAATTGAGCATCGAACCGGTGAAGAAGGAGAAGACCTTGAGAAGATTTTGTGCTGAATATCCGTCCGTAATCTTACATTTCCTTTCAGCAAAAATCTATCCCTGGATCAACTGCAATAATACTATAATGCCTTTCTATGGTATGGTATGAAGTGACTCAGATACAAAGGTCTAATTCTGTTGTTCTGGTGGCCACATTGGGTTTTAGTCTTCCGAGGGTCCTACTTTGTTTTTGTTTTTTTTTTGTTTGAACACCGTTTTCGATTTTCTCAACCTGTGGTGTTTGTTTCAATCCCTTAATGGCAGTGTTAAGGTTAATGTATCACTCAAGTCATTTATTACATACCAATATCATTATTATTATGAATAACTGAGTAATCTGACCAGTTACAATTAAAATTTGGGTGATACAGTTACAACATTAATCCTTTATAGGGCACCCATGGAACTACTTGGACATTCAAAATGTCAAACCTAGACCATTATTGGAGGATAGCACAAAACTTCTTTACTCTTTGAAAGTACGATCTTGAGACGGTCTTTGCCACTGCTGATTGGTCAAAGGAATGGCCACCACCTATGACAAAGCTGGATCTGTGCTGACTGACTTGAAGAAATTGCGGTGGTTCTACTGCTCACCAAGAAGTGTGAGGACACCATATCTGGTACCAACTGAAGCTACAGTATAGTTCCTCTGCCACTTATCAGTTAATAAACGTGTAGTGGCAACCCATGATAAATTAAATGGACTAGGTACTGTGATGCCATTTTTTCTTGTCAGATATTTTTCATCCACCACACAAAAGCATTGTAATGACAACGCTCAAGTTTTTTTTTTTTTTTTTTTAATTTTATTTCGGCATGATTGTAAATCATTAATGACAATTTCAGACACACAACATGTATCGTGACTGAAAGGGCCGCGGGGGAAGCGAAATCGCTCATCAGAGTCCCGCCCCCAGCTTCCAGAAAAAAACAGTTTGGTTATGATTAAAATATCTTAAGGATTATAAATCACAGCAGAGTTAATGTCCATGTACGTAACGTTTTAACTTCAGAAAGTAAGAGCATGAAGTATATGAATATCATAAAAATTATAATTGCAAATTAAGTGAGTGATCATATAACTTAGATTCAAATTCCACTCTTGATCCAAAGCGACATCATCCCGAAACCCCATTCTTGATCATTTGATTTGTTCCAGCTGATTTGGCGTAGATGAGAGGAAGCAGACCGGATCTATGCTTGGATCTCTTGATCAGTCATCATTTCCATCACCTGGGTTCACCCTTCCCAGTTCAATCTGTTTCAAACACGTTCGACACTTATGGTATCGATGCAGGTTTTGTTAATTTTTAATTCATTATATTACTTTATAATGACTTCCCAAGCAATGTTTAATGGTCAGCATGTTTAGTTTTACTTTGGGGAAAGTGTCTTTGGAACCTTTTTGTTGTTTTTGGCATTGCTTTACATCCAAACTGTCTTCACTGAGGTAATGTAACATGGGGGACTGAAGGACATGCAGTAACTCTCTGAAAACGCAATGTAATCCTATTCAGTTGACAAAACCAAATGTACTTTGGATGTAAATGCAAATAGTACTTTTAATCTGGAATTTAAATTCGTCTTCTCTGACTGGTTCCAGAAGAAGAGCCTCAGTGTCAGTGACCTTTGAGTAGAAATGACCCTAAGACACATTTTTTCTAAAATGAAATTCCAATAAATCCAATTGCCAGGCTGATGCAAAGCAGGCATTTGGGCTACTGTTTTCACGACCTCTTCATATTGTATATAAAAGCTGACCGATTGGCTCGAAACAAAGAATAAATGTGTTCAATTATTACTGTACAGAACGAATGACATTAATGTACCGTAGCAGTAATAAATGGCTGCACAGAATGATAATTTGGATGAATTGTGCCCAGTGTTTGGTCATCCTCCAGCTGGGTCAATCATGACCTTTGACTCCTCTTTTCATTTGCAGTTTTTTACCTTTCATTTTTCTCTTGATTAGGGGTCATCCTCTTCAAAAGTACAACAAATGCAGTGTGTGAGCTGGTTCACAAAACAGCTCTCTTCTCTCCAATATTCTGACGAAAACATATAATTTATGTCGAAAAGGATACACATCTGAGGAAGTCCTCATTGGGACTAGGAGTAGAACACCTGACAATGAACAATCCTGCTGGGTAGTCCTAGCTTTTATTGGCTATGAGACATTAGCCATTGATCTGAAAATGCCACTATTAAGACAAAAGTTCTTTCCTTCAATTCAAAGGCAATTCAAACTGTACATGATCCAAGCTTTGGTGATAAACAAGACCTATAGGTGCCATTTGCAATGGAGTGTCTTCCCTGTAAACCTAATGGTGACTAGTAATCATATTCATATGAATGTACTTCTGTTAAAAACGTTATGAACCTCCTGGAGATTTTGCATATTTCTGAAAGAAACTCATACATACATTTGTCCACCTCAGTAGTATGTTGATCACCAAAAGAAAAGGCAAAGGCATTGATACTGCTGAACATTAGTGTTATTACTTGAAATTTTAATTTTAACAGTGCTGCATACATACATTGGTCTGCAAGTCATCTATGTGACATTCACACATACTGTGTGTTATAATAATGACAATTTAGTTACTGGGGAATAATTCGGAGACAATACAGAAACTCAAATGAATTTAATGTTTTGTATCATGAAAGCATTCTCTCTATCTATCATGTAGGGAGGAGTTTACACTACGCAAGTGATTGATTGAACATGTTATAGATTGGATGGATGAAATAAGCTCTAATGAATCTGTACTTGTATCCTATTATGCTACCTGCACAGAGGCTAAACCAATTCTTATTTTTCAACCTTTATTTAACTGCAGAAGTTCCACTGAGAACAGATTTGTCTTTTTCAAGGATGCCCAGGAAGAAATGCCACATAGAACAGCCGCAAGTGAGGAGGGATGGAGACAAACTGGGATAAATCCCCTGTAACGGTTTTGAGGTCAAGAGCCTTAATCAAGACCCCAGTGGCTCTTGTTATTCTTTACACTATCCCTCCAGATCATGTCGGAATCTCAAGCATCACCGAGGACTTGGATCAAGGAACCCAACTCTAGCCTGCCGTGTTCCCTCAGGTTTATCTCATCTAGGTCATGCAAATCCACCCATCTAAGAGAAACTGGATTCATCTGGGCAGGACCAGGACAGTTACTCAGTGTGGAGATTGATCAGATATTCTGTAACTAACTCACTGTCTTAATAAAACTAGAAAGAACAAGAATGCATCGGCAGATATTTAAACAACGTTTTTTTCCCCACCTTGTCTCTGCCATTTTCATTAAAATGTCTCCGAGACATGGTAAGAAAGTGCTGTTGTGAGCAGGAGCAGATCCTGGTGGAGGGGTGTAGAACCATAGATATATATATTTAGAACACTAGATTGCTGATGTCGTCATATTTACATTATCCAAAGTGAAGCACCCGGCCGCCATATTGATACACCCAACTTCTTCATAAAAATGAATGGTTTCCTATAAGGCCAATTTCAAATAAGTCAATACAATGCCGAGATGTGCGGCTGCCTTTAGCAACAGTAAATATTAGAAGAGCTGTAATAAAAGTTTTCATGCGTAAGTTAACGTATAAACGCAAAGTTGTCACTTTAATAGTAAAAAATCGCGTTTGGTGCTAGCTAGCTAATTAGCCGTCCCATTGACTTGAACAGACCGCTGACTGAAAGCGAACGCGAGCGATCTATAACGGTCACCAGCGACCTACCATGGCGTTGCAGGGACTGCATTGACTTAGTGGTAAATAAATTAAAAAGGTGGCTAACAAGCTAGCTAGCTACTGGTAATTGACATTCAACGACAATACTTCTTACCTGCATGATATTTAAAACAGTGGACAAGTCGTTTTGTCTGTTTTATACAGAGCCTCATAAGACAAGGCGGGGAGAAAGGCTTCACCTGCGCTTCCTTTTATTAGCGTTGGCATTAAATCGGGTGATTTCAAATTATCAACCAGGGTACAATGAAGTGAGGAAACCAGACTGTAATTTGATAACGTACACGGACATTCATCGACGTTTCTTATATCGGCGATAACTTCCAAGCAATTATCTTATCAAAGATAAAAGCCTCGGTCACGTCTCTGTTGCACTTTAAGGTTAACAGCGAGTCACGTTTCGATCTTCGCTTTAGAAAGTGTGCCGCTTTCCATCCTCCGAAAAGCACATATTTAGGGAGACAAAATGTTACTCTGCGCAGCGATACCAAAATAACACAGACTCGCACGCAACTGTTTTTGAAAATGTAATTTTAAAGTAGGCTAAAACGAATGGGAGTCAATGAGCGAATTTTACTTCCGGGTGTATAGGCTTGTAGAACAGATGCTTCACTTGAGTGCACCCTATCAGCAATCTAGTGTTCTACATATATATATCTATGTGTAGAACACAAGAGTGTGGGAGAGGTAGAGAGGTGGATGAGAGAACGTTCAGATAAAAAAAAAAGCCTTGGAGGTAAGGGGGCTTCTTCGCTCTGTGTTTTTGTTTGGGTTTTTAAATCCCTCTTCACCCTCTCTGGGTCAGTGAAGTGGGTTTTCTATCTTTCTCCCCCTCTCTCTCTCTCCCTCCCTCCCTCTCTCTTTTTCTCTCCCTCCCTCTTTCTATCCCTCTCTGTTGGTCACTCTCTCAGCCTCTCCTTGACTCTGTTGGGAAGCAGGATTTTTGGGTGTTAGCAATATGAGGTGAGCCAGACAGTTTGATCAATGGGTGATGAATGTGTGTTAGGAGATAAAGAGAAGCCGTTTGGTCTGACAGGACATATCGCATATTTGCGACTTCCAGGTGGGATCTCCGTTTGTCTTCAGTTCCGACAGGACACGCACCAGCACCTTTTAGTTGGAAGTTCCGTATGCCCACATATGGAGCTCACTTCCGATGTTTGAGAATCTATTGAACCAATTAAATTGAGTGGTTCAGGAGAGGCCCAATTGCAGAGTATCCCTTTTTATCAATGTGTAAACCCCTGGACCAATCAGCAACAACTTCTGAAAACATTAAAGAAATCATATGCAAATGTCTGTACTTTAACTTGAATAAAGTTTCTTACAAAATGAATTAATTTAGAACTCTGCATCACGCTGTTGTTCCCACGGCCGGCTGTGTAATAAACTTTTTTCCTGCTTTTGCTACGAACATCGGAGTCAGCTTCTTCATCGGGACAACGTTCTTGGTTTTTATTAATTAACTAACGACTCCCTCCTGCTTTTCTCCAAACGTGTGCAGAGAATGTTCACTTGCATGGGCCAGAATTCGTTCTGCAACAATCACTGCCTCTGTTCTTCTACCGCTCTTTATCTTTCTTGCTCCCCTGCCCTCTCTCGCTCTCTCTCTCTCTCTCTCGGCTCGCTCTCAGACCGGTCTGTCCGTCTCTCACTCTCTGCTCATTCATTCAGTGCTAGTTTACAGGTGACTGCTGAAGCGGAGGCAGGACCGAAATTCTGGACGCCTATTCCGGTACCTGCATTCCTGGAAATATCTCCTTGCGAGGACCCTGATCACACCCTCTCATTCTCTTTTTCACTCTTCTGTTTCTCTCCCTCCATCACACTAAGCAGTTACTTAGATCACCTTTCTTACTCTCACCATCTCTCTCGCTCCCTCCATCTCTTCTTCCCCTTCGCATTGTGCCGTTATCGGCACCTGCAAAAGCACCTGTTCCACCTGGATGGGCAACTGGGCAGTGCGCCGCCCACTGTGAGCGAAACGTCGGCCGTGTGACCTCGAGCAGGGGTCAGGAGAGTGTTCCTGAGGAGAGCTGGACTGTGATTGTGGGGGCGGGGGGAGTGGCTCACAGGGGTGGGGGACGAGCCCACAGAGAGAGGCGGTCCTTTCTCTGGGCAGGGCTGGCCGTATGCCGGACTTATCCCCGAGCATCTCCAGTTGAACCAAGGTTCAGGAAGTGTCAGGAAGCGCTCGGAGGGCAGTATGGAATTAGAGAACGGCAGTAAAGGTCTTGTGAGACGTGGCGGAGGAGGAGCCGGGACGAAGGCGCGGGGAGCGTCCCGTCTGCTAAAGGCCGCGCTGGTGGTGTCCCTGTGCCTCAGTCTGGGACTCCTGCTGGCCCTCATCTTGGGTGAGTAAGATGAGGACCCGCAGCGGGTCACCCTGTCCTGGGACGTACTGCTTCGTCGGGTCGGAGGGGTGCTCGTCATTCTTATTTTTGGGAAGCGCGTTAAATTTCACACCTACTTTTAAAACAGCAGGAGGAGAGCGAGGCACTGTAATTATACCAGTACGGCCAAATAGGACAGTAAGAGTGTGTGAGTGAGAGAGAGGGAGAGAGGGAGAGAGAGAAAACATGTCTGAGAATTTTTATTTTTTTCTGTCCTCGTTGTCCTGTTTTGGAAAGCCAATGATCTTGTGGAGTTCATGCACTGAAGTATTATGGGACACTGGATGACTGCTCATGGGAGATTCTGGTCTGTGCGAGGGCTCATATATATTGCATGTGTGCTGCACAAGAGTGTGTATGAGCCTGTGCTTGTTGGGTGGGAGTGAGAGACGGGGAATGAGTTACTGTGTGAAGGACAGAAAAAGAAAAACACAGATACACTCTCCAACAGTGAGGAGAAACTACTCCAAATTACTTAGACAAAGAGTTATGACTGAAATATCCTACCTAAAATTTCCATAATAACTTAAGAAAAATTTTTTGTCATGCAGGTGGTGGGAAATAAATATCAGATGAACAGTGGAAAAATGTGTCAACTGTGTGTGAGTGTGTCAAGGGAGCGATTTGGTCGGAACAGTTAACAGCCCTTAGACCCCTGGTTGCTGGGAAGGATGCCCCGGTGTGTGTTTGTATCGAGAGAACCAGGGTCATAGTAGGACAAGGATCTTAATGTGGGGTGTTTTTCTATGTATGTTAGTGTGTGTGTGTGAGTCTTTGCGTTTGTATGTAAGCATGTGTGCATACATACACCCATCTTTTGTCTGTAGGTCCCCATGCACTGTATGTGAGAGTGAAAATGACTTCTGTACATGATCTGTAGGTTTTATGTGTCTGTCTCAACATGTTTACATGTTATGTATTAAAATGAGCCAGTGTGTGCACATGAGATTTGCAGGTGTACACTAACAATCATACTTCACTGCTTTACCTCTTAGTGTCTCAAGGTTCAAAGGGGGAGGAGCTCTGTCTGACAGAAGAATGCATCGAAGCAGGTCGGTTATCTTCACCTCTACATTGCTGTCTCCCACTGTCATGTGCAACCTCTTTTGTTCCAAAATATAAGCCTGAAATAGCAATGTTAATTAATCAAAAGAGTTAATCAGGAACAATTATGTCAGTTCACCAAACAGAATCAACAGCTCTGGAGTTCCTGCCGCTCCATTTTTGCGGCTTTCCCGTAAATTTTTGAGACGTCACTTTCCAGCATGAAATCTAGTCCAGTGGTTCCCAGCTCAGTCCTCAAGGACCCCCTGCCCTGCAGATGTTTGCTCCCGCTCTATTCTTTCATACCTGATCCAGTTAAGGGCTTCATGCTGATTGGTTGAAAAAAAATCTACCTGAACAGGGCGTGCATGAAGGTGCATTAGGCCTTAAATGGATAAGGTGTCCAAAAGTAAAGTTGCAATAAAAAACTGCAGGACAGGGGGTCCTTGGAAACCACTGCTCCAGTCAGCTCATGCCATAGTTTGCCTGGGCTCAGTATATGGGTGGGGGAGTTAAAGTAAATTTTGCTCATGCATAGTTGCTAACTAAGTGAGCAACTTACATAGTTTGTCCATGCACAGTCAATGGGTCCAACTATGTAAGTTAGCATCAGTGCTTTCGGGAAACGCACCCCAGGCCATTTCCCATTCAAAAAGAAAAAAACACCTGGACACCTGTACCATGGTGAATCTGCACATCTACAAACCCAAAACCAGTGAAGTTGGCTCATTATGTAAATCGTAGATAAAAACAGAATGCAATGATTTGCAAATCCTTTTCAACTTATATTCAATTGAATACACTGCAAAGACAAGATGTTTAATGTTCAAACTGAGAAACTTTTTTTTTTTTTGCAGATAATCATTAACTTAGAATTTAAAGGCAGCAACACATTGCAAAAAAGTTGGCACAGGGGCCTTTTTACCACTGTGTTACATCGCCTTTCCTTTTAACGACACTCAGTAAACGTTTGGGAACTGAGGAGACCAATTTTTGAAGCTTTTCAGGTGGAACTCTTTCCCATTCTTGCTTGATGTACAGCTTAAGTTTTTCAACAGTCTGGGGTCTCCGTTGTCGTATTTAACACTTCATAATGCGCCACACATTTTCAATGGGAGACAGGTCTGGACTACAAGCAGGCCAGTCTAGTACCCGCACTCTTTTACTACGGAGCCTGTCTGTTGTAACACGTGCAGAAAGTGGCTTGGCATTGTCTTGCTGAAATAAGCAGAGGCGTCCATGAAAAAGGCGTTGCTCCAAAACCTGTACGTACCTTTCAGCATTAATGGTGCCTTCACAAATGTGTAAGTTGCCCATACCTTGGGCACTAATACACCCCCATACCATCACAGATGCTGGCTTTTGAACTTTGCGCCTATAACGGTCCGGATGATTCTTTTCCTCTTTGGTCCGGAGGACACTACGTCCACAGTTTCCAAAAACAATTTGAAATGTGGACTCGTCAGACCACAGAACACTTTTCCACTTGGCATCAGTCCATCCTAGATGAGCTTGGGCCCAGCGAAGCCAGCGGCGTTTCTGGGTACTGTTGATAAATGGCTTTCGCTTTGCATTGTAGAGTTTTAACTTGCACTTGCAGATGTAGCGACGAACTGTAGTTACTGACAGTGGTTTTCTGAAGTGTTACTGAGCCCGTGTGGTGATGTCCTCTACACACTGATGTCGGGTTTTGATCCAGTACCGCCTGAGGGATCGAAGGTCACGGGCATTCAATGTTGGTTTTCGGCCTTGTCGCTTACGTGCAGCGATTTCTCCAGATTCTCTGAACCTTTTCACGATATTACGGACCGTAGATGATGAAATCCCTAAATTTCTTGTAATAGCTCGTTGAGGAATGTTGTTTTTAAACTGTTCGAAAATCAGCTCACGCATTTGTTCACTAAGTGGTAACCCTCGCCCCATCCTTGTTTGTAAATGACTGAGCATTTCAGGGAAGCTGCTTTTATACCCAATCATGGCACCCATCTGTTCCTAATTAGCTCGTTCACCTGTGGGATGTTCCAAATAAGTGTTTGATGAGCGTTCCTCAACTCTCTCAGTCTTTTTTGCCACTTGTGCCAGCTTTTTTGAAACATGCTGCTGGCATCAAATTCCAAATGAGCTAATATTTGCAAAAAATTACAAAATTTACCTGTTTGAGCATTAAGTAACTTGTCTTTGCAGTGTATTCAATTGAATATAGGTTGAAAAGGATTTGCAAATCATTGTATTCTGTTTTTATTTACGATTTACACAACGTCCAACTTCACTGGTTTTGGGTTTTGTATATACCTGTGGAACCTGTGGGCTGTTGCACTGAGAATACTGCAGATTTACAGAGTTGAACAGAGAACATCATTCTCTGGTGACGGAGGAAGGAGAGGCAGAGGGGAATCGAGGAACGCGGTCTGCTCCATCACAGCTTTCAATACCAACCTTTACCTTCTTGCTGGAAAAAAGGAGACTCAGAACAAATTATCCCCCATCCCAACATCACACCTTCTGATACATCCCATTTCCTTCCCTCTAGCAGTCGTTTGTTTTTTATCTCTCAAACACAACAGCGCCATTTAGGGGGTTACACTGGCACTACAGCTGAGCAATATTATTCAGTGGGTTCAGACCTTTGAATCCCAGCCTACGGCACAACCAAATAAGGTCTTGCACCTGGCCTCCCCTCAGGCAATAACAGTGGTCATATGGGGTCACAACTGCTCCTCCCCCCGACATGAAATGGGTGTCACTTTTGCATCCAGTTTCGAGCAAACAGTAATGTCTGAACCCCAAGCAGCACAAGGGTGTTTGTTCGTCCCTGTGACATTTTCACTGATTATTTATCAGGTGTCGGTTTGTTTCTGCCCATTCAAACACGGCTTTCCGGTTGCATTGAGAAGCACAGAATTTTATGTTTATTATACGATTGGGGCTGTCCATCTGGTTTATTTTTCAGGAAATTTGAAATGAAAGGTAAAGTGATTTATTTTTAATTTTGCGCATAAATTTGGTTAATTTTCCTTAGACAAACGTATATTACCCATGATTCATTCAAGGACTGTAGGAAAGTTAGAAAATCTGACGATACTTTTTTAATTTTTATAGTTTCTGGCTATTATAATTGTTGTAATTCTGGCACTTTTTAAAATGATATCATGGCTTTCAAACATGCCGCCAGGGGGTGTTGGGGTGCTGAGCTTTACAAAGGGGCTGAGGCACTCTAACTCTGTCATGTTTTGCACTCCTCTGCCTGCCTGTTTGAATACCATACAGCTGCATCTATCATAAGCAAGATGGACCGCTCCGTTGATCCATGTAAAGATTTTTACCACTATGCCTGTGGAGGGTGGATGAGGGAAAACCCCATTCCGGAAGATTCCTCCAGCTATGGCATCGCCTCCTGGGTGCAGAAGAAAGTGGACCTCAAACTCAAAGGCGAGTGACCTGCCCCCATTCCACTGTTGAAATGCCTGATAACTGTTCTTTTTTTCTTTCATTGGAACAATGTGGTATCCTGTTATTTCAGCAAATGGAGGGCTCTTGATAGGCCTCTCTTAAAGACAGTGCAGTGTTATGGCCCCAATTTGTTATTACATATATGACAGCAAGGGATGACAAACACAATTTTAAAACTTAAACACATTTAATAAAACCAAACACTTTTAACTAAACTACTATCTACTCTACTGACCAAGATTGATATATACAACAAAAAAAAATATTTACAGTCCCTTTGGTTGGGTTACTTGGTGATGGTGATGTTCCCAGTGAGGAAAATGCTCCAACACAGGCAAAAATCCACAAAAAGCTACACAGGTCTTGAAAAGAGTGACAGGTCCGGTCAAATGTATCCTTCCGCTTGCAATTTCTCCTACCACTCCACTCTCTCAATTTTCCTCCTAATATACTCTTTTGCAGATCCCTCCCACATTTAGACCTTTTTTTTAATCTCTGGGACTTGTCCCAGACATGCCCAAGACATGCCCAAACCTAGCTCCAGTCTGGGCTTAACATAAGAAAGGTCAACACTGCCATCTAGTGGCTTCTTTTGCGCATTAAACCTCCATTCCAAAAGGGAAAAATTTTGACTCAAAGGCAAAACTTTTCAATACCAAAATGGTTAAGTAGACACTTGTGTGTATTCATATATACATATAACACAATGTGCTCATAAACATGTGATATATACACATACTCAAACACGGGATAAGCAATCAGCAATTACATTGTCTGTACCCTCTACATGCTTAATTTCAAGTCAAACTCCTGTAAAATCAAACTCCAATTCAACAATCTCCGATTCTTGTTTTTCATCTTACTCAAAAACATTAACGGATTGTGGTCAGTGTACACAATCATTGGCTGTTGCCCTGTACAAACATAAACCTCAAAGTGTTGTAAAGATAGAACCAGAGCCAACAGCTCCTTCTCTATTGTGGAATAGTTCCTTTGGTGGCAATTGAACTTCCTGGAGAAGTACGCCAGGGGATGCTCAATGTCATCAGAGTCACTTCTCTGAAGGAGCAAAGATCCACAAGCTTGGTCGCTAGCGTCGACCGTGATGGAGAACGGTTTGTTGAAGTCAGGAGATTTGAGCACAGGGAAGTGACACAGCAGAGACTTCAGGCGATCGAAGGCTCTCTGGCATGCATCATCCCAAGTGAACTTTACGCCTTTCTTCAGTTGGTTGGTTAGACTGAGCAATCTAAGCAAAGTTCTTGCAGAACTTGCGGTTGTACCCGATCATTCCAAGGAAGCGGCGCAAAGCTTTGTTGTCAGGAACTGGAAAGTCCATGATGGCTTGGACTTTAGCATTTATGGGTGCCACCTTACCCTGGCCTATGACGTAGCCAAGATAGGTGACAGTAGCACAACCAAAGTCACTTTTGTTCAGGTTAACAGTCAGGTTAGCCTGGGTCAGGCGCTGGAACAACGTCTATACATCTTTAAGATGTTCTTCCCAGGAGTCACTCCATGTGATCAGGTCATCGATGTATGCACCCGTGTGTGGCAATCCGGCGATTGTAGACTGTATCATCCTTTGGAACGTGGCTGGGGCATTTTTTATGCCAAAGGGTAGGACTTCATACTGGTACAACCCAGATGGTGTGGCAAAAGCAGAGATGCTCTTGGCCCTCTCAGTTAAAGGCACACACTAATAACCCTTCAATAAATAAATCTTGGTCAGAAACTTTGCTTGCCCTACTCTATCAATGCAATCATCAATCCTAGGTATTGGAAACACATCAGTTCTAGTTACAGCATTGACTTTGCGATAATCCGTACTGAATCTAGTATTTCCATCAGGTTTTGGAACTAGCACACAGGGTGAACTCCAATCTGAGTTGGAGGGTCTGATAATATCATGTTCTAACATGTACTCAACCTCTTTCTCAGCAATCTTTCTCTTTTCAGGATTCATCCGGTACGGATGTTGTTTTATTGGTTTGGCATCACCAACATCTACATCATGAGAAGTTATAGAAACTCTCTTTGGAACATCAGGAAATAGATCTTGATATTTCTTGATCAACCTTTCAAACTGATCTTTCTGTGAGGGTTCTAAGTGCTGGAGTTTTACAACAAGATTTTGCAACACTTCAGAATTTGACAATTTACATGAAAGAACTTCAGCTTTAATTCTTGGTTCATCATCTTGAAACTCCCCCTCATCTTCACACGTCTCGACCATAGGAGAATCTGAAGTGACAGCTGCAACCCTAGCATTTCTGTCATGATAAGGCTTCAGCATGTTAATGTGACAACTGTTTTGGCTTTCTCCTATCTGGAGTCTTCACAATGTAATTGAGATCATTGAGTTTTATTAGAATTTCATACGGACCATGAAATTTAGCCTGCAATGGATTGGACTGCAAGGGAAACAACACAAGAACCTTGTCTCCTTGTTTAAACTCACGGCTTCTAGCCTTATGATCATACCAAGTTTTCATTTTTCCCTGACTTGATTTCAAGTTCTCTTTGGCTAGGTCTCAAGCTGCACGCAATCTTTCCTTGAAATTGCTAAAATAGTCTAACAGACTGATATGCAGTTCTTTCTCTTGCCATTGTTCACTCAACAATAGCAAAGGTCCTCTCACTTCATGGCCAAACACTAGCTCAAACGGACTGAATCCAGTAGACTCCTGCACTGCTTGTCTAGCTGCAAACAACAGCAAATGAACACCTTCATCCCAGTCTTTCTCATGGTCATAACAATAAGTCCTCATCATTGTCTTGAGAATGGAATGAAACCGCTCTAAGGCACCTCGACTCTCTGGATGATAGGCACTAGAAAGAATCTGCTTCGCACCTAGTTCATACACAACCTGCTGAAACAAACCGGAAATGAAATTGCTACCTTGATCAGACTGAATTTCCCTGGGAAGGCCAACAACGTGAAGAACTTGATCAAAGCCTTTGAGATTGCAGTTGCCTTGATGTTACGTAGAGGTATGGCTTCAGGGAATCTGGTAGATGCACACATGATTGTCAACAAGTACTGATTTCTAGATCTCGTTTTGGGTAATGGACCAACACAATCAACAATGACCTTAGGGAGGGGCTCCCCAAATGCTGGGATAGGCTGCAATGGAGCTACAGGTGGGTCTAACTGGTGTTTTCCAACTACCTGACAAGTGTGACAGGTTTTGCAAAAGTTGGAAACATCTTTCCGAAGCCCGGGCCAGAAGAAGTGTTTCATGATTTTATCAACAGTCTTGTTAATACCAAGATGACCTCCTAAAGGTAAACTCTGAGCTATTGTTAAGATCTCATTCCTGTAGACCTCCGAAACAACAATTTGCCTAACCACTGCCCAATCTGCATAAGCTTCTAGCCATTGTGCCGTAGCAGTTAAAAAAGCTAATCGGATGCTAGGATACATTGCCAAAAGTATTGAGTACAAATCTAAGGAGGTGATGCTTCTTCTGTACAACACATTCGTTAGACCGCACCTGGAGTATTGTGTACAGTTCTGGGGACCATACTTTAAGAGAGATATAGAGGCTCTAGAGAAAGTTCAGAGAAGAGCCACTAAGCTTATTCCAGGTATAAAAGATGAAAGCTACGAGAAGAGGCTGAAAATCCTTAATCTCTTTAGTCTTCGGAAAAGGAGACTCAGGGGTGATTTGATTGAGGTCTTTAAATATGTTAAAGGGATTAACAAAGTGAATCATATAGGATTCCTTCGGCCAAGTGTTGTTAGTAGAACTCGGGGTCACAAATGGAAGTTGACTAAAGGTAAATTTAGCACTGATATTCGGAAATATTTCTTCACCCAAAGAGTAATTTCAATGTGGAATAGCTTACCTGACCATATTGTTGAGGCAGAGACCTTGGGGGTTTTCAAGAGCAGGCTTGACCTAAAGCTAGATACCATTGAGTCATTTAGTATCTGAAGGGATATATTCACAGTAGTAAAAAGAAACTGGCAAGCTTAGTTGGGCTGAAAGGCCTGTTCTTGCCATTCATATTATGTTGTTATGTTGTTATGTTGGATATCAGGAGGGCGCCACTTCCGCATCAACACTCCATCCTTGAGATAATACCCAACTGGAACTGCGTCTATTTCTTTATCAGGAGGGGCTCTCCTCTTTAGTACACAAATTTCAGGATCATTAGTTTGCTACTCAATTAACCGCTTTCTGGACAGAGACAAGTTTCCAGACGCATCAGACTCACCAAACCCATCTGGCTGACTGAACAAAGAACTGATAAAAGTAAAACAGAGTCATGAGGTGAACCACCTGAGTCATGACTATTCAGTGTGCTGGACGGCATCACATCATCTTCTTCTTTAGCCTTCTTAGCACGAGTCACTGCACAGGAAGGATACAGAGATAGGTCTTCATCGCCATCTTCAGTGCTCGGCTGTGAAGTAAGATGAACAGGGGGAACAACATTGCCCCCAGCAAAGTCATTGCCTAGCAACAGAGAAACACCCTTGATAGGTAGACTTGACATAAGTCCCACCTTTACCTGTCCTGTAACTAAATCTGACTTCAAGAATACAGAGCGCAGGGGTACAGATACAGTCCTCCCTTCAATAACTTGTACAAGTATGAAATCCCCAGAAGCGGTCTCATCACGTAACTCCCAGGAGTCCATCAACAAAAGTGACTGAGAAGCTCCGGTATCCCTTAGGATAGACTTATGTGTGAGAACATATTCATCTGCAAGTTTGGCAGCTGATTGCAAATTCAGTGCTTGCTTCTCATTAAGGTAGGTCTTAATATCATCCTTAACACAGTTCTTGAATTCTTCAACTAACACCATCTCTTTTAGTGAGTTTAAATCATCCTTGACCTCCATAGAAGTACACCAGCGCTCAAAACAAACCTGCTTCTCGCTAGCAAATTCCACATAAGTCCGATTGTCAGATTTCTTCAGACCTCTGAATTTCTGTCGGTAAGCCTCTGGAACCAACTCATAAGCTCTAAAAATAACCTTTTTGACAACCTCATAATCAGAGGAATCTTCTGCAGACAAAGCCGAATTGGCTTGTTGAGCTTTACCCTTGAGGAAAGTTTGCATCAACAGAGGCCAGTGTTCCTTCGGCCACTGGCAACTCTTTGCTACCTTTTCAAAACAGTGGAAATAGTTGTCAACATCCTTTTCTGCGAATGGAGGAACCAGTTTTACCTCCTGGCTATCCCAAAATTTATTTTCATTTGCTATTTTAATTTTTAGTTGCTCCATTTGGAGTCTTTCTTCTCTATCGAATTTCTCTAATTCAAAATCTCTCTGTCTTGCAAATTTTTCTAACTCAAACTGTCTTTGTTTTTCTTTTTCTTCCCTTTCTTTCTCTCTTTCTTCCCTCTCAAATTCTCTTTGTCTTTCTCTTTCCTCCCTTTCTTTCTATCTTTTTTCCCTTTCAATCTCTAGCAGTTTTAATTTAAGTTCAATTTCTACATTTGGATTTTCCAATGGAAACTGTTCCAGATCTCCTGGTGCAAACACATTTTCATCAATGTAATATTCAACAATCTCTCTGGCCAGTCTTGCTTTTCTCATGGCTGGTTTTACCTCTGTCAGCTCTAAATGTCTGCATATTTCTAGCAGTTCTGTCTTTTTAATAGATTTCAAAACCTCTACGGTTGGTGATGCCAAGAAATCATCCATTACTGTTGATCTGTCAATATACATATATATAGGAAAATTCAAAAAACAATTTTACAATTTGAAATGTTAGATTTTCAATAAATGACTCACATAATGGTCTCTCTCGGATGAGCCCCCAATTTGTTATGGCCCCAATTCGTTATTACATATATGACAGCAAGGGATGACAAACACAATTTTAAAACTTAAACACATTTAATAAAACCAAACACTTTTGACTAAACTACTATCTACTCTACTGACCAAGATTGATATATACAACAAAAAAAAATATTTACAGTCCCTTTGGTTGGGTTGCTTGGTGATGTTCCCGGTGAGGAAAATGCTGCAACACAGGCAAAAATCCACAAAAAGATACACAGGTCTTGAAAAGAGTGACAGGTCTGGTCAAATGTATCCTTCTGCTCGCAATTTCTCCTACCACTCCACTCTCTCAATTTTCCTCCTTATATACTCTTTTGCAGACCCCTCCCACATTTAGACCTCTTTTTTTTTAATTCTCTGGGACTTGTCCCAGACATGCCCAAACCTAGCTCCAGTCTGGGCTTAACATAAGAAAGGCCACTATTTGCATTACAGCAGTAAAAAAAAAAAAACAAAAAAAAAAAACATATGCAGTGAAGTCCTAGCTAATGGCACTTCCAGCATACTCCAGCTGTTGAGAGTCAGTGGGGATTAAGCAGTTGAGTGGTTTTCTTCCCATCAGCTGAGTGGTTAAATCCACACTTTGCACAGTGTACGATGCGTGGCGTAGCTGCCACCCTGGGGACCTAAATGTTGGGCTAGACCTTGAATAAGTACCACTTGAGAGTTTGACTTCACCCTCCCTGCAATACACAACCTACTTAGTGCAGGCTATATATGAAGAATGAGGGCTGGATTAGCGCAAAGAATCGCAAGGAGAGTGGGAGGAATCATCTGGGAAAAAGTCCTGTTACAACTAGTAATGTAACAACAACGCCTAATGTACTTTTGTAACAGTTGTTACACTATGCGTTTTGTTACATTATGCATCACCTATCCTACGCATCATGTTACAATATAACGCATAGTGTAACATTTTTTCTAAAGCATAATGTTACCATTTTTGATGCATAGTGTAACAACATTACATAATGTTACAACCCCTTCAACGCAGAATGTTACAACATCATACCTAACCACTAATCAGACAAAAAGAAACGCTGCAACAACTCAATAAAACAGGAATAGGTATCAATATCACACTTTGTCGGGCTCATGAATACTTATGTAAACCCTGCAGGGGCTGATCTTTAAATCTAGGAAAAAAAGTTGTCATTTTCTTTGTTTTAAAGAGGGTTGACATGGTTAATGTGTCTCACCAGCACAATTCCGCACAACTGTGGAAAATTTGTAAGTTCCTTGTGCGGTTGAGCTTTAAAATAGATTGTCCAGAGGCTGACGAGTCGGATTGTGACGTACTAGCACACAGTGTGTAGTGTACCAGGATGCATGGCTTGGAGCAATAAACCATATAAGCGCCCATCACGATTCACTGCCAAGAATTTCGATTACTCAACCCTGCTGTTGGAAATTTTTCTTTCACCCGTATACGAGTTGTGGGCGACTTAAAGCTGAAGTGAAATAACAGAAACCTCAGCGCCGTACATACCAATGCACCACAAATGCAAAGTTTTGCTACAAGACCCTTCTTTGTCCTACACAGGCTGAATTGATAATCCGATCTAGAAGACTTTTTCAGATCACTTGAGTTTACTTTCTGCCTTTAATCACCTCTGTTGGAGGCATACTCAAATTAAAAAGTAAAGTGTTTACGTCAGAAAATTACGTTGAGGAGTACCCTGAAAATGTTTGATTTCAGTATCGCGAAGTGAGTGACAGTGCACGTGTCCAGCACTAAGGCAACGACTCTACCTTACCCGTCGCAGTCTGAATAAAGACAGAGAGAAGAAGCTAGAGTGCTGTATGTAGGGGTTACCGCGATTTAAGACCGCGCTGAAATACGGTATGTTAAGATTAGAGAGGAAAACACTAGGGAAACTCGGAAAACACGGAACTCTGGCTCAGAACACTCGACACAAGGAAACAAGGGGGAGAGATGCCAAAAGCAGGGATCCAAAAAATAATTTCTTAAATAAACCAGAAAACTTGAAAAGGGGAAAAACGAGGCACTCGGGCCAAAAGAACCACCGTGCTACTGCACTGAAGGGAGGAGAAACTCAGGAATCAAAACTGACTAAAGGGAACACTAGGGGGCAGACTCGGGGCAACTCGGACGGGACGGGGCAACTCGGACGGGACAGGGGCAAGACCGGACGGGACAGGGGCAAGACAGGACAGAGGGAACTCGGGATCAGAGGGAGCTCGGGACTGGGGGGAGCTCGGAACTGGGGGAGGCTGGAGACGTAAGGCAGAGGGCAGGCACAGGACGAGAAGATGGGCACACCTGGCAAATGGTCGACTCGAGGAGCACAGCTGGCCAGAAGGCGGCACGGAGAGACATCAGGCTGGGGCAGAACTGGACGACAGGAACATCTGGGGGCTCGGAAGACAACTGGAACAACTTGGGGCACAGAAGACATCAGGGGGCACCAGGAGGCTAGGAGACATCAGGCAGGGCAGGACTGGGCGTCGGCAGAGCTGGCAGGCTCAGGCACAGCTGGTGGGGAGAAGGCTCGAGAAACAGCAGGTGGGGAGCAGACTCAGACGGGACTGGAGCAAGAAACGGCAGGCAGGGCAGGCTGGGCTGGGGCATGAGGCCGATGGAGACCACAGAGAAAGTTACGGGGACCAGAGGGAACGTGCACAGGGGCAAAGAGTGGAGCGTGCAGCGAAGTCAGATCTGAACTGATCTGCTTGCAGGGAACAGATATAGGGTAGGGGCACGGACAGACACAGGTGCTGAAACTTAATATAATTAACAAGGGGTGGAACACGAGGAAAACCTAATTACATGAAACAGATAAACATTAGCACACAGACGAGGATCACAAGACAATCCCAAAGAAGGGATAAGTAAACTGAATAAATATTTCACAGTGCATAGAAAGAGACAGGACAGATAAGATAAATGCAGAGAGTTCTGCAGAAAACACAGCAAAGCCAGTTAAAGGGAAGCAAGAGGCAGAGACTAAAGCTGTACAATCCCGGGTGCTCGTTAGTATGTTAGTCTAATATACAATGTTAGTTTGGTTAGTAAATTCTAGAAAATAACAAACTGTTAGTTGGGGTTAGTAAGATAGCGAAAGCAAGGGGAAGCAAGCAAATGAGAAAGGAAGGAAGACTGAAACCCAGAATGCATTAAATCATCTGAAATAGTGTCACAATCAATTAAGACAGAAACAGCAACAAACTAGTGATGCGACCGGGGAGAAAGCAAAGACCGTACATGGGTAAGACTTGGACTGGAATAACACGGGAGAGGAATGAAATGCGAAACACTAAGACATGGACTGAAAACCGACATCACAAAAATAATAAAAACCTAAAATTGACTAACGAAAACACACAGACCCACAGTACACAACACGATAACCTTCTTCATACAGCACTGCTCATTTTCTACTCTAATGGAAGTCTCAACTTGAGGAATAAGGACAAATCTGATAATGACGGATTCTAAATATAAAATCTGACATGGAAGGGGGACTGATTGAACTGTAATGGTCACCGTCACATGGATACTTCATTACAATGATCGAATATTGGCTAGTTTACTGACATCAATGGTCACAAGTTTATAAAATAATTACTCTGGACTGGGCCTACTGTAGCAATGTGTCAGAATGACACAACCAAGCCTTGGTTGTCACTGGGGCAGTACCCTCTAAGGTACTGCTGTACTGCTTAGAAGTGGGTTTTTATTTGTTTTGGAACATAAAAGTACCTTTTAGACCCTAAAAAGGTTCACACAGGTACCTTGAGGTCCTCTAATTAGCCTTAAAGTGTACATAATACCTTGGGGACCAGAAATGGACTCCTGCTGTACCCCTATTTCTGAGAGTGTAGCTGTACAGTATTCATGAACAGAAAACTTTACTGAAATATTGAAAGGAGGAATCTATTGGATAACAAATGACTTTAATTAGCATGGAGTCACAAGTAGTCTTCAGATGTGATATGAACATGAATATTTAATTTGAAGTGATAATGTCCAACATTTAATCAAGATGCTAAAAGTGATGACACATTTTTTGCAAATTTCTCAAATCCTGTTCCAGGAATGTGCATTGTCTCACCTTGTCAATCACATAAACATCTTTTTCTCCCATGGCAAGCGGGAGCAGCAGACAGCAGGCAGCTTCCTTCAACTCTGAAAAAGAAAACAAAAAGGACGCCCTACTCAACAAAAACAATGTTTGCAACCACAGGCCTCCACTGATGTCCTAGCTGGTTGAGTGTAAGAATGTATGATATTGTGGTTAATTTTGAGTCAATGATCACTACTATAAACCACTATTTAATTCTTATGAAAGATAAAAAGCAAACATCACTTCAACAGATATAATTGTCCAGTTTATTTCTGAACTATAACTGCCAACATAAGCAAAAGTCTTCTGTACAATTTTTTTGTTCCCCCCAATCAGTGCATGAGTGAAAAAAAGATTTCGAAATACCAGGCAATCAAAAGACATGTTGGTAGTTGTACAGCAATTACAAACCTTCTCTCTGCCTCTCTGTCTGGCACGCTGTTGTCAAGGTATTCACATCCAACAGCAGCTGCTTGCTGGTCGTCAACGGCTTGCAATAGTCCATGACTTTTTGTGACTTCTGTAAAAACGCATTCAAGACTGTCGACACAGTGAGACGTGAGTATGCACGCTCCAGTTCTTATGCAAGCTGCATGATTGTGTAAACATTGCCCTTTTTTATTAACACATTAAAATTTTGTTCTTTGCATTATGCAGATAAATAGGAATTATACATATGGACTTATTCCTAGGTAAATTACATGCAGCACATAATCCATAAAGAGCTGCCACTACAAGCTACTATGATCCTGCAAACTTTGTTTCAAAATGAAAAGAAAATGTCAACATTTTCACATTGCCTGGTGTTCTAGCTTTAGAATTGGAAACCCGTCAAGAATCTCCCGTACAGTGTGGCTTCTTATGAACTGAATGTGGTGCTGAAGGGTCGCTCGTCATTTTGTCATTTATTGCTGCAGCATCCAGATTTCTCCTTGTTGCAAGCAGCTTTAGGTCTGCTATATGACGCTTCAGGCTGGCATCATCCTCCCCGGCAACTTCAACTGCATCCTACATGAACCAGTTCGAAAATAATATCCTTAAAATATACCGAGGTGAGAGTGATTCAATGACATGTAGGAATCATAATTAACAAGGGGTGGAACACGAGGAAAACCTAATTACATGAAACAGATAAACATTAACACACAGACGAGGATCACAAGACAATCCCAAAGACGGGATAAGTAAACTGAATAAATATTTCACAGTGCATAGAAAGAGACAGGACAGATAAGATAAATGCAGAGAGTTCTGCAGAAAACACAGCAAAGCCAGTTAAAGAAAAGGAAGAGGCGGAGACTAGAACAGGGCGAATGCAAAGAGGTCGTTAGTCAATTAGTAAGTGCAGCTGTACAATCTCGGGGGCTCGTTAGTATGTTAGTCTAATATACAATGTTAGTTTGGTTAGTAAATTCTAGAAAATAACAAACTGTTAGTTGGGGTTAGTAAGATAGCAAAAGCAAGGGGAAGCAAGCAAATGAGAAAGAAAGGAAGACTGAATTCCAGAATGCATTAAATCATCCGAAATAGTGTCACAATCAATTAAGACAGAAACAGCAACAAACTAGTGATGCGACCGGGGAGAAAGCAAAGACCGTACATGGGTAAGACTTGGACTGGAATAACACGGGAGAGGAATGAAATGCGAAACACTAAGACATGGACTGAAAACCGACATCACAAAAATAATAAAAACCTAAAATTGACTAACGAAAACACACAGACCCACAGAACACAACACGATAACCTTCTTCATACAGCACTGCTCATTTTCTACTTTAATGGAAGTCTCAACTTGAGGAATAAGGACAAATCTGATAATGACGGATTCTAAATATAAAATCTGACATGGAAGGGGGGCTGATTGAACTGTAATGGTCACCGTCACATGGATACTTCATTATAATGATCGAATATTGGCTAGTTTACTGACATCAATGGTCACAAGTTTATAAAATAATTACTCTGGACTGGGCCTACTGTAGCAATGTGTCAGAATGACACAACCAAGCCTTGGTTGTCACTGGGGCAGTACCCTCAAAGGTACTGCTGTACTGCTTAGAAGTGGGTTTTTATTTGTTTTGGAACATAAAAGTACCTTTTAGACCCTAAAAAGGTTCACACAGGTACCTTGAGGTCCTCTAATTAGCCTTAAAGTGTACATAATACCTTGGGGACCAGAAATGGACTCCTGCTGTACCCCTATTTCTGAGAGTGTAGCTGTACAGTATTCATGAACAGAAAACTTTACTGAAATATTGAAAGGAGGAATCTATTGGATAACAAATGACTTTAATTAGCATGGAGCCACAAGACCAGAGTAGTCTTCAGATGTGATATGAACATGAATATTTAATTTGAAGTGATAATGTCCAACATTTAATCAAGATGCTAAAAGTGATGACATGTTTTTTGCAAATTTCTCAAATCCTGTTCCAGGAATGTGCATTGTCTCACCTTGTCAATCACATAAACATCTTTTTCTCCCATGGCAAGCGGGAGCAGCAGACAGCAGGCAGCTTCCTTCAACTCTGAAAAAGAAAACAAAAAGGATGCCCTACTCAACAAAAACAATGTTTGCAACCACAGGCCTCCACTGATGTCCTAGCTGGTTGAGTGTAAGAATGTATGATATTGTGGTTAATTTTGAGTCAATGATCACTACTATAAACCACTATTTAATTCTTATGAAAGATAAAAAGCAAACATCACTTCAACAGATATAATTGTCCAGTTTATTTCTGAACTATAACTGCCAACATAAGCAAAAGTCTTCTGTACAATTTTTTTGTTCCCCCCAATCAGTGCATGAGTGAAAAAAAGATTTTGAAATACCAGGCAATCAAAAGACATGTTGGTAGTTGTACAGCAATTACAAACCTTCTCTCTGCCTCTCTGTCTGGCACGCTGTTGTCAAGGTATTCACATCCAACAGCAGCTGCTTGCTGGTCGTCAACGGCTTGCAATAGTCCATGACTTTTTGTGACTTCTGTAAAAACGCATTCAAGACTGTCGACACAGTGAGACGTGAGTATGCACGCTCCAGTTCTTATGCAAGCTGCATGATTGTGTAAACATTGCCCTTTTTTATTAACACATTAAAATTTTGTTCTTTGCATTATGCAGATAAATAGGAATTATACATATGGACTTATTCCTAGGTAAATTACATGCAGCACATAATCCATAAAGAGCTGCCACTACAAGCTACTATGATCCTGCAAACTTTGTTTCAAAATGAAAAGAAAATGTCAACATTTTCACATTGCCTGGTGTTCTAGCTTTAGAATTGGAAACCCGTCAAGAATCTCCCGTACAGTGTGGCTTCTTATGAACTGAATGTGGTGCTGAAGGGTCGCTCGTCATTTTGTCATTTATTGCTGCAGCATCCAGATTTCTCCTTGTTGCAAGCAGCTTTAGGTCTGCTATATGACGCTTCAGGCTGGCATCATCCTCCCCGGCAACTTCAACTGCATCCTACCTGAACCAGTTCGAAAATAATATCCTTAAAATATACCGAGGTGAGAGTGATTCAATGACATGTAGGAATCAAGCTTTTTTATCTCTTGCTACTGTTAACACTCCTGTAAATCATTTTTGTTTGACTGTAAAAGAATACATAAAAATCACAAATATTACATGCTATCACTTTATGATCACATATTGCATTGAAAAGTTCTGAAAGGAGAAAATTATACAACCCCAATTCCGAAATAGTTGGGACAAAGTGTAAATTGTGAATAAAATGAAAACGCAATGACTTTCAAATCACACCAGCCAGTATTTTATTCACAATAGAACAGAGATAACGTAGCAAATATTGAAACTGAGAAGTTTTACAATTTTATCCACAAAATGAGCTCATTTCAAATTTGATGGCTGCTACAGGTCTCAAAAAAGTTGGGAGAAGGGCCCAGTTACCATGGTGTAGCATCCCCTCTTCTTTTTAACACAGAGTAGAGGCGCCTGGGCATTGAGGAGACAAGTTTCTTGAGTTTAGCCATTGTAATTTGATACCACTCTTGTTTAATACAGGCTTCCAGCTGCTGGAGAGTTTTGGGTCTCCTTTGACGGACTTTTCGATTAATTATGCGCCAAATGTTCTCAATTGGTGAAAGATCAGGACTGCAGGCAGGGCACTTCAGCACACGGACTCTTCTACTACGAAGCCATGCTGTTGTAATAGCTGCAGTATGTGGTTTTGCATTGTCCTGCTGAAATACACAAGGCCTTCCCAGGAATAGATGTTGTCTGTAGGGGAGCATATGTTTCTCTAAAACCTTTATATACCTTTCAGCATTCATGGTGCTTTTTAAAACATGCAAGTGTCCAACACCAAACGTACGAATGCATCCTCATACCATCAGAGATGCTGGCTTTTGAACTGAACGCTGATAACAGGAGGGGTGGTCTTTCTCCTTTTTAGCCAAGAGGACACGACGCCCATGATTTCCAACAAGAATGTCAAATTTGGACTCATCTGACCACAGGACACTTTGCCACTTTGCTACAGTCCATTTTAAATGATCCGTGGCCCACAGAACACGGCAGCACTACTGGATCATGCTCAACAATGGCTTCCTTTTTGCATGACAGAGTTTTAGGCGGCATCTGTGGATGGCACAGCGGACTGTGTTTACAGACAGTGGTTTCTTGAAATATTCCTGGGCCCATTTAATGATGTCAATGACAGAAACATGGTGGTGAGTGATGCAGTGGTGTCTGAGGGCCCGAAGATCATGGGCATCCAGTAAAGGGCTTAGGCCTTGTCCCTTACGCACTGAGATTTTTCCAGTTTCTCTGAATCTTTTGGTGATGTTATGCACTGTTGATGAGACCTTCAAAGCCTTTGCAATTTGAAGATGAGGAACATTGTTTTTAAAGTATTCTACAATTTTTTTACGAAAGCCTTTACAGGTTAGAGAGCCTCTGGCCATCTTTACTTCTGATAGACTCAGCCTCTCCAAGACATCCCTTTTATAGCCAATCATGTTACACACCCGATGCCAGTTAACTTTATTACTTGCTTAATGTTCTTTCAGCTGATTCTCTTATATACTAATTGCTTTTTCAACCCTTTCCTGCCTGTGTCCCAACTTTTTTGAGACCTGAAGCAGCCAGAAAATTTTAAATAAGCTCATTTTGTGGATAAAAATGTTGAATGTCTCAGTTTCAACATGTGAAATGTTATCTATGTCCTATTGTAAATAAAATAATTGGCTTGTGTGATCTGAAAGTCATTGCATTTTGATTTTATTCACAATTTACACCTCGTCCCAACTATTTTGGAATTGGGGTTGTATGAAAAAAAGTTCATGGAAATCAAGAACTGTTTCACTGAGGGGACCATTTTAAAAAGAGAAGCAAACCTCTTTCGATGATCGCACCACTTTTTTCACTCCCCTGCAGCCCCCTTCCTCCCAAAGAGGCTCTTTTGTATCAAAGAGCGTTCATCAACAAGAGGCGATCGCTCCTTCTTCAACTCATTCCGCAGTGATTCCCGCCAAATATCCTTTGCATGAAATAAACAGTACACAATGAGAAATCTTTGGTTTTTTGTGTTAATTCTAGTGACATGGGATCGGGGGAAAAAAAGGCTGTTGGTTTATATACAGACAGTACAATTCCCAGGTATTGGAAGGGAATAAAGGAAATAAAATTATTTGAAAGCATTATAAACAACTTGGAAAAACAATGTGAAACACACATAGCCTCTTGAATTGCATGCTCTGTCCTTCAAGATAGGGTATTTCATCACAAGGGATCTTAAAACCTCCTGATACTGCATTTTGGTTGGATACCTGTTAAAACAGAAATCAACTTGAGGGAAAGAAAATATAAATTGTTCAGTCTAAATTTACTATGTAGGCCTCTTTTTGTTAACAAGATACCTATAAAATCTCTGATCTTATAACATGGCCACATGGAGGACAAAGAAGCCCAGATTACATAGCCAAATGCATTGACAACACACAAATTCATGTAAGTCAGGAGATGTTAATGTACAATTACTGTGAACGTAGTTAACTACATAATGTGAACAGAGATTTTATTAATGCCCTCTTTTATTAATGCCTTGCCATGTCATCTTTTTTTTTTTTTTGGAAGCCCGCCACCACCCCCCCTCTTTGGAGGACAACTTTGTTTTTATTTTCAGATAAGAAAATGCAAATTAAACAGCAGAATGAGATTTGTAAAAAAAAAAAAAAAAAAAAAAAAGAACAAAATATATTGATATGTAGTACATTAAAGAGAAATAAGGGAAATAAAAGAAAGAAAAAATATAATAATTAGAACAGAAGAGATAACTCAACTTGAATTCCAGTAGAAAAGTGCATGTAAATTAAACATTGGTGAATGAAGTATGTAACAGATAGGACTACGTGGGGGGTAAGGGCATGTATCAATAGCAGATGAGTGGATGTTTATTGTGTGAGGCGCGGGCTTTAACACATACATAAAAGGACCCATAAACAGACAGACAGACAGATAAAATGACGGACAAAAGTTGATAATTTAGTGTAAATGTGTGCGTGTGTGCGTGTGTGTGCGCGTGTACATGTACGCAGGTATATCTTCGTAATAGTCGTAACATATTTATATAATAGTTGATAGTTATAATAATTATAATCAAAAATAGTTATTGTAATAGGAACAGTAATGGGAGCAACAGTTTTTTTTTTTTTTTAAGTGGAGCTAATGACGATGGCGAAGAGATGACGACTGCAACAACAATCAATAATAATAATAATAATTTAAGAAGGCAAACGGCTCGTGACCCCCATCACCCCCGGCCCCCCCCAGCCAACCCCCCACCCCATCCCGGACGCCACTCACAGCCCTGCCTGCCCCTTCTCCCCCCCTCTTCCTTTCTCCCCTTTTGGCGGGGGGGGAATGTGACTCAGCTGGTGTGGTGCATTAAAAAAGTGAGGAATGTGACGCGAAGCCAACCAAAGGCAGCCCCTACGTCCAGCCCCACTTGCCCTATTCTTTGAGTGTGTTCTTTCCCTTCCTTTTTCTTCCTCCCACTCCATCTTCTTCACACTGAACATGGTGTATAACAGAGAAAAAGGGGGAAAAAAAGGGGCAAAGGCATGTAAGCTGGCAATAGCCCAGGCGTAGGGATTGGAAGAAGGCCGAGAGGGCAAAGGCAAGCGCAGGCCACAGAGTCCACGCCGCTCCCCTGACCAAATAATGGGAACATCAATCATACACTCACCATTGTCATTTAGCAACTGTACATTTATAATTTCTGGTTTAATAATAATAATGATAATAAAAAGAAGAAGAATAATAATAATATTGCTGCCCTCGTTACCGCCATTGCCATCAGTTTAAGTTATAAATTTATCATTTATAAGTAATGATTAGTAATATAAGTAATGATTAGCTTGAATGTATGTATGTGTGCTTTTAATGTATTTTGTGTTTGTTTGTATGTACGCATGAATGTAAACGTGCATATAAATGAATTATTGAATAAATGAATGTGCTTAAGGTCATCTGAGATTGGTTCCCAACCAATGTCACCAATGTTCCTTGCCATGTCATCAAAGAGGACTTGGGTGATCCGTCTGCATATTCGTAATCCAAGCAGCTGGTCTTTGTTGCCTCTAGCCAGTGCTTGTTTTATGTCATGAGGCATTGGTGGAATCTCGTTCTGAAGATGCCAAACATCTTCAGTGTCACGTATTGTCCAACAGATATACAGAAATGCGAACAATTTGCAGGTACGAGGATTGATCACATGCATAGTTGTATCCTACATAATGTAATTTGAATATGCAGGTATTCAGAGATGCAAGGATCACAGTTTAAGACCTAAAATTGCAGATATCGTTCAATTTATTGCTAGTGGAGGGTACAAAAGGAAGTTTTATTGGGTTTCATTCATGAAGTGGCACTACGACATTAAGCAGGCCTCATTAAATGAAAAAAATTAGTCTGAAGGAATAGCGCAATGAATAACTGACATCTGTCTACAATTTTCTGTAATATTCTGAACTTTGTGCCATTCACCATGCTTCTGCTCTGAGTGGAAGGGTCAAAGGATTGAGAACTTTCTCACTTTGAATGGGTGTTACTTAAAAAGTCAATCAGACCTATCTTTATCATGATCTACTTTTCACGTTCAAGTCGTCATGATTCATGTTCATTCATTCCTTTTCAACTAAAATTGAAAACATTATGTACTTAATTGGAACACGTTACTTGGCAAAACTTCATCAAAAATCAGTTAATTCACTCATTCATTCACACAGAGAGACACAAAGCTTCTTCAAGTTCTGGTATTAACAGTAAATGTTTAACCCTGATCTACACTAGACTGGCATAGACCTAATGACAAATGAGTAATGTTAACTCTGGGACCATTTATTAGTAGTGGAGCACTGGCACAGCCATTTTAAATATGGCAGTTATTCTGAATCTAGATTTTAATTCTAACCTAGAATTATGCATTACATGATATGGTGAAATTAGGACGGACTTCATTAATTTCGTGTTGGGATTCTGGATTCTGCTTGTCTTTAAGTTCTGCACCTGGCTTTGCCATGTTTAGGATTTCTGTGTTTAGTGACCACTGCCTGCCCTTTGACTATTCTTAGGATTGTGTATTGTGTTTTGGTTATTTAGATTTCATTGTGTTATTTTTCATGTCTTAGATCATTTAGTTCCCATGCCATGTTTTCATTTCCATGCTTTGCACTTTCTCTCCCCTGTCTTGTCATGTGTGTATCTTTGCTCACGGTCCCTTGTCTTGTGTGCCACTCATTCAGGTGATTTATTGGTTTCTGGGTTTCAATCTTCTTTCATTATCTCGTGTTCTTCCTTCCTCTCTCTTTTACTGTCTTACTAACACATACTAACAGTTTATTGTTTTTGCTAATTACTAACCACACTAATCTTGTATATTTTTACTTACTTACTAACATGCACTCGGGATTGTATAGCTGCACATACTTATTGACTAATGATCTCTCAGCAGTCGCTCAACTCTAATCTCCGCCCCCTTGCCTATCCCTAATTATCTCTGCTCCAAGTTTCTGTGGGTTTCCACTTATACTTTGTGCTTTCCTTTTCTTTTATCTTGGCACTTTAGTACTCCTTAACCGGAGCTGTTGTTTTGTTCTTAAGTTTGTCTTGTGATCCCTGTCTGCGTTTTGGCTACAGCCAAATTCATGTAATTAGTTTATTCCTCATGTGTCTCTCCCTGATCATTGTTACCATTGATTGCACCTGTTCTCCCTGGTCATGTGTTTACCCTGGGTGTGTATACAAGATGTCTGTTTGGTTCACACTCTTGTCAGATCGTTCTCCCTAGTTTTCTTGTGCTACGTTTCTCGCCTCGATTTCTCAGTGTTTATCTTTCTGACTGGATTGCCTGACTTTTGATTTTTGCCTCTGTGTTTTTGGATTACTGTTGCATCTGTGTGTTTTGACCATTTTTCTGCCCGACTACGAGATCTGTTTGCTGCCCTGGTAACGATTCGGATTACGTCCTGTGGATTCTGGCTTGTCTCTCTGATAGTACTATTCCTGTGTACCAGACCCATTTCTGTCCGACTACGATTACTGTGATTGCTGCCCTGGTTTTTGATACTATTTTTGCCCAACTGGATTTCGACTTTTGGATTGTGGACTTTGTACTGTTTTTCGCCCTGCGGGGGTCACCCCCCTTTACTAATAAAACAAGCTCTACTGCATTTCCTGGTTCTCGCATCTGGTTCCTGATCGCTACACAACATTTCGGTTACAGTTCAGAGAATTTCATTAAAACGTCTGCATTGCAAGAACTATTGCTAACATCTACATCTACATTCGGGACTGTAACAAAGTAGCACGCCAGAGTTTCGCCAGATTGTAATCCGAAAACTAAGATATTTGTCTAACACAGAAAAACATTACCTCCTTTGAAATGATTTGACTTCAACTTGAGTAGACTAACTACAATTGTAAACATTTTTGCCACTAATACAATAATTTTTTATATAAAGAATGCAATCGTTACCTTTTCATAATCGATTGAGCACTAAATTGCACAAGATTGCAGCGAAGACACGTGTATTGTAATTTAATGAGGACCTGGTATATATACCGGCCATTGCGTCGAGTGTCGAGTGTCTCGCATACAATACCCGCACGTATGCGAACACATTCACAAATGCTAACGTCAGTGTTAGAGTTAGACAAAACTTGAACTGAACGTGATGCCTACATGTGAGGTTCAATTTCTGTCAAGTTCGTGCAACAGAAAAGCAGGGGCTGAAAAACTCCCTAGCATCGCCTGCCAAGTCACCTGGACCAAAGAAGCCAAAGGGAGACAGCGTCGCAAAGCCTAAAGTTCGTCCTAAAGACCATTCAAATACCACAATCCTAGCTGCCATTGGTACATGTCAAAACATGATGATGGAGTTCAGGTATGAACTGAAACAAAATATGTTAACCATTTCCAGCCTTGTAAAAGCGGTTGAGTTCAACTCCACTGAAATCCAAGAATGCAAGAGAAAAAAAAAAACGAAGAGCTCTGCGAGGAAGTGAAACAACTTAAAAACAAGAACATGGAGCTGGAAAGGAAGTCTAGAGCAGTAGAGATGAAAGCTGCTGACCTTGAGCGTTACAAGAGAAGGTGGAACTTAGGTCTAAATGGCCTGAAGGAGGAACGAGCAGAAAACACACGAGAGGTCGTGACAGGGATTATCATGAAAATAGTTCCACACTGGAAGGAGAATATGGAATTCATCCTCGACTCCGTGCACCGCCTAGGACCGAACAATCCCAACCACCCTCTGCAAATCATCATACAGTTTACTGGACGGCACTTCAGGGACGAACTCTGGCAAAGCACCAAACAGCACACGGTTTGCGGGAATCTCGGCATTCGTTTTGCAGAGGACCTCACTAAGGAGGACAGAGAAGCACGAATGTCTGTCTGGCCAAAGGTTGAGCAAGCAAGGAAGGCAGGTCTTAAAACTGTGTTCAGAGGTCCTTATGCATCCATAAATGGACAGAGAGTTACACCATAGGATACATGATACGTGAGTTCTGTTGAATTGATATGCAATATGTTCCGGGTTTTGCTACCATAAAAGTTGCGTAGCCTGTTTGTTAGACCACTAATCTTTGAGTTAACCGCTCAAGTTATTCCTACTTTTGTTTACATTCTATGCCTATTTAATGTATGTTTTGTTTAAAGAGAGAGATCTTACTTATTTCCATTAATGCAAGGGGCTTAAGAGACATTACTAAAAGAAAAGGTTTTTTCTGTTCTATAAAGGGAAGACTGCTAATATTATTTTCCTTCAAGAAACTCATTCTAAGGCGGGAGATGCTTCATTCTGGTCCAAACAATGGGCAGACTAAGTTTATTTCAGTCATGGCACTTTTAGGTCAGCACGGGTTGCCATTCTACTAGGAAACATAAATGGCAAGGTCGTATCACACATTGCAGATGATAATGGCCAGTGGCAGATTCTTGTTTTGAACATTGATGAACTGAAATTAATTTTAATCAATGTTTATGGTTACAACGTGACCATTGAAAACAGGAAATTATTTGAACAAATTGGGTTATACCAAGATAATCTTAAACCATTACATTCAACTGATAATGTTATAGTGGGTGGTGATTTAAATTTAGTCCAGGATTATTTTTATGATAAGCATCCCTCCAAATATTCTGTAAATCATCCTAATAGCATTTTTACTAACTTTTGTAATGAACACAACCTGCTGGATGCTTGGAGATACCTCAATCCAGGAATTTTTCAATATTCATGGTTTAGTTCGAATCATAAATCAAAAATTGACTACTGGTTAATTGCAAGCCACTTGCTAGATTATGAAATCAGTTGTAATATTTCTACAGCTCCACTAACTGATCACAGTATTATTTCCCAGGGAATAAAACCCAGGAACAGAAGTTATAAATCAAACAAATACTGGAAGTTTAACTCCAGCCTATTAAGAACCAAGTGTATTGCCAGAAGATTAAATTATCAATAGTTGAGATTATTAGCTCAGAAGAACTGACAACACCTGTTACGAAATGGGAATTCCTTCAATATAAAGTATGCCAATTTCCCAACTTATTCAGCAAAAATAAATAAATAAATAAAAAAAGATGGTGAAAGGGGAGAAATGGACATCATCAGACAATTAAATTTGTACTGCAATAAGCCCTACCCTACTGAAGGCAACAAACAGAAAATACTAAACTTTCAAGCCAAATTAGATATAATGTATACTTAAAGAGCGGAAGGGGCCTTTATTAGGTCCTGAGCTAAATGGATAGAGGAGGAGAGAAAAAATTCTGCCTATTTTTGAGGTCTTGAAAAAAGAAGACAGAAAAATAATGCTATCAGTTCTCTGATGGACTAATAATGTAGAAATAACTGATGAAAAAACTAGAAAAGCACTCAGAGAGCGCAGACCTCTGCCAGGGGGCAGCAGAACCCAAAAGCACGGCAATTGGAATTCCGGCCCATTGGAAAGACTTGAAATCTTGAACTTTGGCTTATATCTCAGCTGTACTTTGGCCTAGATATGCCAAAATTTAATCACCTCGTCCTTGACCTTCATACCCACATTCTCTGAAAATTTCATAAAAATCGGTGCATTACTTTTTGAGTTATCTTGCTAACTAACAAACAAACAAACAAACAGACAAATGCTGCCTAAAACATAACCTCTTTGGCGGAGGTAATAATCTCCTCAGAAATCTTCAAATTCTATAGCCAACTTTTTTGCTCGTAATTCTCGGATGAGCATTGCCATACATTCTTAGAAAATATAGCTCAGTTTTTTCTGCAAGTGGAAGTTAGCTTCAAGCAGATATGCGATAATCCGATAACAGTCATGGAGCTTGATGCTGTCATCAGTCTTCTCTCTCTTAAGGCCCCTGGATCAGATGGTCTGACAGGAAGTTTTATAGACATTTCTGGGAAGATATAAGAGAACTGCTTCATCAAGCATTCTCTGAAATATTTGACACATGTATGCTTCCACCCACAATGAGACATGGTATTATAGTCTCAATCCCTAAGCCTGGCAAAGATGCTAGAATTATAGACAATATAAGGCCAATAACTCTTAGGAATTTGGATTATAAACTACTAGCCAACATTTTCATTGCTCGTCTTCAGAAAGGAATCTCAAATCTAAGTGCAGATACACGATCTGGTTTTTTTAAGATAGGTCAATTCATAATACTATAAGATTAGTAATGGATATTATTGAATACAGAAACCTAATTGAAGATGATGGATTTATTCTCTTCTTAGATTTCTACAAAGCATTTGATCGTGTCGAGCTTCCCTTTATTTTCTCAGTACTCAAACACTTTGACTTTGGAATTAATTTTAGGAAACTAATTAAAGGACGTTATCAGAATATCAGCAGCTGTGTTATACTACCAAGTGGCACCACCCCTAGTTTTAAGGTTAGTGTAGGAATCCCTCAAGGTTGTCCTATTTTGCCATACCTTTTTCTTTTAGCCACTGAAATGCTTTCAATTTACCTCAAAAATTCTAGTAACATAAAAAAAACTGAATGTGCTTGGTACAGATATTCTCATCAGCCAACTAGCAGATGACATGACAATATTCCTTAAGGATAGACATCAGGTCTTGACAATTATCACAGAAGTTGAGAAGTTCTCCAAAGCGTCAGGTTTAACTTTAAACTTATAAAAATGTGAGCTATTTGCAATTCACGACTCGCCATCGACAGATATTTGTAATATTCCCATCAAATCCAAGATTAAATGTCTTGGAATTTACATCACTAAGGACCAAAAACTAGGCCAATCTGTGAATATAGAGAATCGAATAAAAGAATCTAAATCTAAAACGCAATAACTTCAGTAATATTTAAATTACAAATTAAGTTTTGCATATAAGTAAGTATCCTAAGGGGAAGAACTGATTCGATTTTGGACAATTTACAATTGCTTGATTGGCCACCAGGGGCCAAAAACTGAAAAAATCACTGTTTCGTGATAACTTCAGTAATATTTTAATTACAAATTTCAAGTTCTGCACATAAGTAAGTATCATAAAGAGGAAGAACTGATTCGATTTTGGACAATTTACGATTTCTAGATTGGCCACCAGGGGCCAAAAACTGATTTACGTGTTAACGCAATAACTGCAGTAATATTTCAATTAGAAATTCCAAGTTTTGCATATAAGTAAGTATCCTAAGGGGAAGGACTGATTCAATTTTGGACAATTTACAATTTCTAGATGGCCACCAGGGGCCAAAAACTGAAAAAGTCACTGTTTTGATCATATCTCTGGAAATGTTTGTCCGATTGACCTCAAATCAAGTGTAAATGAAAGGTCATGACCTGAGAATGCGTCCCATGATGACATTATACCTGTTTGGTTCAAAATTTTGACACAAGATGGAGCTTTTTCACATAAAATTCACGATTTTTGCAATATCTTTGGAACTATTTGTCCAATTGACATCAAACTATGTGCAACTGCAAGGTCATGACCTCACAACATGTCACATGATGACATCATACCTGTATGGTTCAATATTTTGCCACCAGGTGAAGCTTTGTGCTGGAAAAATTACCATTTTGGCCATATCTTCAGAAACATTTGTCCGATTGACCTGAAATTAAGTTCAAATGAAAGGTCGTGACCTAAGGGGCTTTATATTGTATTGGGTCTATTCAAGGATTGGGCAATTGGAGGATTGGGGGCATTCGGGGATATACCCTAAGCCGTCGCCTCTGACGGCATAAGCCTAGTTAATAAATTACCTATATCACTATCAGAATTTCATAGAGAAATACTTCTGTACTGGAAAATTCTGTATGTGCACAATTTTTCACCCCATACTATTACACTCTGGAATAATAGAAATGTACAGAAATAAGTAATTATTTTATGGAGATTAAAATGAGAAAAATATATCGTATATAACAGATTTAATGGATTTTAATGGTCATTTTTTGAGTTATGAAAACTTTTGTATTGAACATAACTTCAGGCCTTCCGAATTAGCCTTCAAATGGTTACATAAAGCACTCCCTAATAATTTTCTTTTTTTGATAAAGAATATATTGACACATCAATATATTTAACCACAACTGGTTACATTATCAATTCAGGGGAACTCAATTATGGACAAGAAGTGCAATAATCATTTTATAAGACAATGCATTTCTGAGAAATTATTTCTTGGGAGGCAAAACAAAAATGACATTTTATACAAATTTAATAAAAAACTAATTGATAGAATAAGAACAGTGAATTTAACACTTCCTATACCACCTAAAGCCAAAGAAACGCACTTCAAGATTTTGAACAACATTTATCCCTCCAAGGAACTGCTTAGACAACGTTTTAATTTCGATGTGAGACGAGCCCTGAAACCACAGACTATGTATTTTTCTTGCGTCGAGTGGTACGGACACTCTGGGTTGAGCTTTACACATGATTAAACTCGACAGTATCGTCCCTTCCAGCCTCCATTTCCAAGGATGATATAACATTTGGTATGTTATTACAGAATAAGAATGATAGAATCACATTACAACAGAGTTTATCTCTAGCAAATTCTTTATTCATAAGAACAGAAACCTAAAGTCATCCCCCAGATTCGCTGCTTTCGTGAATGAACTGAAACTGTACTTGAAATCCTTAAAATTACTGAAAGGAGCTAAAGCACAGAAAATGTATTATATCTTGAAAGAATCCCCTATCAATTTAAATTAATTACAGAATTAACTTCCCCTTGTATGAAAATTTTTGTTTTTTGTTACAACTATCATTTATACAACCTGATTTATTGCACCTTATTGGATGTTTTTTAGTTGAAACCAGTGACTCACTTTAGCAAACTCATTGTGCTGCTTTGATACCTGTTTTTTTTTTTGAATAACTTTTGCCATGTTTGTTTTGTAAATTTTCAATATGTAAATAAAAGAATAAAAAAATAGTTTTTTGTAGGGAGACATCTTGTGGCTGAAATAATTATTAAATAAATTTGGCCAAAATTAGTAAATTAAAAGTTTAACAACAAGTAACTTCCGGTCCGGTACCTCCACTCATTGGATCCCCTCTAACGCTCACCTGATTGCAATGGAGCAAAGATTAAGCAAGCAAATCAAAGGGTGCAAATGAGCACCATTTGGTGGTCGGCACCCTCTAACGGTTCGAAAGGGAACCATTCACAATCATGAGCCCTTTTGGTGCAGATCTGAACCCCAAACGAACCATTTTTTTTTCTGAGGGTGTACTGAAGGCTGCCATACACAGAAATGCATACTGACACACTTGTGCACGCTCACTACCTGGCAAAGTGGTACAGGGCTACTCACATGTTCATATTTTCAGCATGGTGGTAAAGTGGAAGCAAATATATCTTAATTTGGTAAAGGAAAATACTTAATGAAAATGAAGAGTTCAAGTTTTGTGCAGTCTCAGTGTTTAACAAAATGATGTTTTTACTTGACATGCATGAAAATTAGAAAATTAAGATTATTAAATAAGAATATGAATCTCATGTACAGGATGGTCGAGTATTGACGATTGGTCTTGCAGTGTTGCGCATTATCCCTGAGAATTGCTAAGGTTGCTTGAAAGATATGTAATGTGAAAAAAAGCCACTAGATGACTTTTTTTTTGTTGAGCCCAGTCTGGAGCTAGGTTTTTCGGTATGTCCTGGGCATGCCTCAGAGGGGAAAGTCCCAGAGAATTGGCTCTGGAAAAGAGTATGTAAGGAGAAAAATTGAGAGAGTGAAGTAGTAGGAGAAATTGCAAGGAAAAATAGTGGAAGGATACATTTGACCAGACCTTTCACTCTTTTCAAGACCTGTGAAGCTTTTGTGGATTTTTGCCTGTGTTGGAGCATTTTCCTGTCCAAAGACATCGCAACAAAGTAACCCCATTTCAAGGGACTGTAAATATCTCATTTTCTTTATTATTATCAATCTTGGTCAGTTTTTCTTTGTTTATTAAATCTGTTAAAGTTTAAAAATTTGGTTTGTCATCCCCTCCTGTCCAATAGGTCATAACAAATTGGGGCCATAACAGATAAGATACTTTATTGGATTTAAGATATGACTCTCGCTTTGTCCATTTTATACTATTAAACTTAATATTTAAATGTCTGTGTACGAAATAGTGTAGCAACTGCATGTCTCGCTCTGCCTGCCCGTTGGATTTGGGGTGGTATCCCGAAGTGAGGTTAACTGTGGCTCCCAGCTTCTTAAAGAAAGCCCTCCACACTTGGGACGTGAATTGAGGCCCACTATCAGAGACTATGTCCTCCAGAAGGCCAAAATTCCGGAACACCTGCTCAAAAATCACCTGTGCAACTTGGAGAGCAGATGTTTCAGATGCAGCGAAAGGCACAAATTTGCAAAACTTGGGAAATTGATCAATAATCATCAGGATGCATGTGCTACCTTGTGAAGAGGGTAGATCGGTAACAAAATCAACAGCAATATGTGACCATGAATAATGGGGAACCGGCAGTGGGATAAGGTAACCCACAAGCAGCTGTCGTGGTGTTTTGGACACTGCGCATGTAGAGCAGGAGCGCACAGCTGCCACCACATTCGAGGCTAGGTGAGGCCACCAATACTTTCGGCTGATGATGTGTGTAGTTCGTTTACGAACAAACGTCTTACCTGCTGGCACAGAAGCAAGAGGGGGATTCCTGGTCTCCTTCTCTATTTCACATTCTAACTGTCACCTGATCGGGACGAGGATGCAGGAGGAGGGTAGAAAAGGCCCTTCTGCTTCCGGATCCCTCTCTGCTTCGTATCTTCATAATAGAGCAAAGGCCTTGATATTTTTGAGCCTGGGTGATGGGTTATTGAAAAAGTGAAACAAAGGAAAAATAGTGTCTTCTTACCCCGCCGTGGATTCAGTTGCTGTGCCTTTCTCAGACACTCCAAGTTGCGGTGATCGGTTAAGACGAGGAAAGGATGACAGGCCCTAACTAACCAGTGCCTCCATCGCCTCAATGCTAGTTTTTCTGCTAAGAGTTCCCGGTTTCCTACGTCTTAGTTGGCCTCTGCAGATGTCAGCTTGTGTGAGAAGTACACACAGGGGTACAGCTTCTCTGGTGTTCCATAATGCTGTGACAGGACAACCCCCACGCCTGCATTGGAGGCGTCAACTTCAACAATAAAAGGCTTCTAGGGGTCTGGCAACTTGAGTATGGGTGCAGTAACAAACAGGTTCTTGAGGGTATTAAACATTTATTGTGCTGAAGAATTACATCGCAGGTTTTTGGGCTTCCGTCTGAACAGCCATGTCAGGGGATTGGCAACTGCGCTGAAGTTTTTAATGAAGCGGTTTTAGAAATTTGTGAATCCCATAAAGAGCCGGAGTTCTTTCATTGTCTGTGGGATTAGCCATTCAGCTACTGACCTCACCTTCTTGGCTTTCATAGCCACTCCTTCTGGTCCAATCATGTAGCCGAAGAAGGAAGCAGTGGACTGGTATATGACGCACTTTTCTGCCTTGAAGTAAAGTTGATGTTGTAATACATACTCGAGTTCTCTCTCCACATCTTCCACATGTTCTTCAAAAGTCCTGGAGTAGATGAGGATGTTGTTGAGGTAGGCGATGACGATATTTTCCCAGCATCTCTCGTAGCACATCATCGATGAAGGACTGGAACACAGAGGGGGCATTAACAAGGCCAAAAGGCATGACACAGTATTCACACCAGCCAGGGGTGGTGCTAAAAGCCGTCTTCCACTTGTCTCCGTCCCCGATATGGATTAGGTTATATGTGCTGCGGAGGTCAAGTTTCATGAAATTTTTTGCACCTGACAGCACTAGGCACCAAGGGGAGTGGATATCGATACTTCTCCATGATGTCATTAAGGCCTCTGTTGTCTATGCAGGGGCAGAGCCCTCCATCCTTCTTCTGGATGAAGAAGAAACTTAAGGATGTGGGTGAAGTGGAAGGACAAATTAAGCCCTGGTGTAAAGCTTCTTGTGCATATCGCTCCATTGCTTGAGTTTCAGCCACCAATAGGGGGTATACATAGCTCCAGGGGGGTGATGTAGAGGACAGGAGCTCAATAGCGCCATCCCACGGACGATGCGGAAGTAACTGGGTGGCCTTCATTTTGCTGTACACCATCTGCAGGTCCCAGTACTCTTCAGGAATCTCAGGCTGGTCTTGTTGGTCAGGACTCAACAGTGGTGGAGGCAATGGAGAGGGGGCCACAGTGCTGCCAACATGAGGGTGACTGGAAGTGGAGACGTCTGGTGTGCCAGGAGATTGGGGGTTGCATGAGAACAGCCATGAGATGCCTAGGATGATTGCGTGGCTTGAGTAGGTGAAGATCAGCAGTGGGAGTTCCTTCAGATGGTGCTCTGATACGCAGAGGGAGATCGGTGCCGTCTGGTCGGTCACGCTGTCATTGTCCAGGGGCTTCTCATCAATGGCTGCCTCAGCGAGAGGTGCTCAGAGTCGTTGAACCGGGGCCTGTAGCTGCCACAGTAACTGGTTGGAGATGAAGTTAAAAATAAAAAGCTTGAAGAACATCGTCTATGTGAAGTGATTCCACAATTTTTGCCAGGAGTTGTAATCCTGATCAGCAACACTGCTTAGTTTTGATAGCCTATAGCATGCAACAGTCAGAAGTGTTGACATAAACCAGGTGGGTTAAATTGATGCTTATATAATTGTTTGCTAAGTGGGTGTTGTGTAATTATCAGTTATGTTTCTGTGTGTGGAGAGCGGCTTTGGGGGCCCCGAAGACACCGAGGACATTTCCTCTTTGTGGACAGGAAAATGGAACATACGATATCAAAACATAAGATATCTGGTTGCATTTATTGACTCAAGCCAGGTACTGAAAGCACCCAATCACCCAAAGAAATGAGCTGTGCGTCTCTCTGTTCTGCCTTGATTAATGTTAACTCAAACATTACTCTGTCATTTGTATTTGAATCTGTTCTCTGCTTTTCACAAGAAACTCGTTACATGCAGTGCAACTGTTCATGCATTCAACTGTGAAATTATTTTGTTAATATCCACCTGCGGTAGCTTTTTGAAACATCCTTATCTCCAGTTGTAGAAACCACAGCATGAAATGTCATGTGCTGCCAGGAAATACGCAGTGGCAGGGTAGCATGACACCACTGATCATAGTAAACCAACAATTCAGGCATTTGCTTTTGCTTAGCATTAGCGCTTCCCTCAGTGAACTCAGCTAAACTTTCTTCTGTTTTATCTCCAACAGCCACAATGTCACCAAAATGAACACAACGTCATGACGTGCATTTACCTTCTAAATTGATACATGGTTTGTGTACATCTGAGATGACTACAGGATTATACTGTGCGAACAAACCCTACAAATGTACTGGAGAAAGGAGAATGGCTGTGACTTTGTTATTATACTGAAGCCGAGTTACAGTCTGGTCGAAGGTCAGTCAGGAACAGCAACAAGAGGGGCAAACCGTTTTGAAAATTTATTGAGGAAAATTCCACAAGCTAGTATGACAAAAATTTAGAGGGACAGTATTTTGACTGCAGTAAAATTTTATTAGCAAATTATGATACAATACATGAAGTTCAAATGTAAAATATGTCCGAACACTGCTAAGTACATTTATGGAAAAGCGACCATGTACGTGGCTTGTTGACATTTAAATGGAAAAACGGCATGGTGTTCATAATTTTTGGCCATTGTACCTGATGAGCAACTTCTGTATATCCATAAAAGTGGAGGATTATTGCATCAACCACATAACTGTGGAAACCTGGTAAAACCTGGCCTTCCCTCAATTATGAAGAATGCACTGTAGTATAAAGAAAACTTTTAGTCAGCCATTCCAGATTTTTCTCTGCACTCCCCATCTGTTAATTCTGCTCAGTAATTCTGCGTTTGTTTATACTGTGATTAATGTATCCAAAGTCTATTGTATTCCTCACTTTTTATGATTTTGTGTTGTTTTCAGAGTTAATGGAGAGTCCTATTCTGCCTGAGGACATTGAAGGAGTGTCAAAAGTAAAGGTGCTGTACAGGTCCTGTATGAATGAAAGTAAGTAATCAATTAAGGGTACCCTATGGCCAAAACCACATTTTCTCCTCACTCTCGGTCCTCCCTCGATCGAACATCTGACAAAAACGAAACCAGATTGTTTCAGCGTTGAAGTGTTGTTGCTGTAGCATACATTATTGAATGATCTGAGCCCCTATTCATGTCACAGCGGGAGTCGTTACTCATTTGCACGGTGCCGCACAGTGTAGACCTGTTTTGTTTTCAGAAGCAATTGATCATTTCACGGTGCAATGATATAGCTAGTCAACATAGAGCCTTATTTTTAAAGACTCGCCGCCCACTTGAAACATCCCAAAGGTAACCCGAGGGCAGTCTGCTTTTATTCTGGGTAATATTGTGCTATGTTGTAGAACTATATATCGTTAAAAAGTTTGAGGACTCAGCATTCAATAATTGCATCAGTAGTTTCATGATGCAAACACGATAGCGAAAATAGTATTAAAAATTGTCTCATAACAGCCATCAGCCTGTTTATGCAGGCTCAATCAGTTGTATAGCATTAGTATGATTTGTCAAAATATGTTGAAATCAATGTTGTTACCTTGGTAGCGGTCAAGAGATAAAACCAAACAAGCAAAACAAACAAGCTTGGTCGATCATCGCAAAATTGATTTTGCCATACAGGTAGTGGCTGTGAGTCTTTGTGAATTTCACTATAATTAGCATTTCTACTCAATATGCAGTACTGCAGATTGTATTGTAGCCCTCTAGGAACAAAATAAGTGCACCCACTGGCCACTTTGGTGCTAATATAACAGACAGGCAAGTGTTTTAGCCTATCAGCCTTCACTCCATTATAACAGAACAATCAAATTCTTTTTGTTCACTCAGACAGCCAGTGGTCTGAAACGTCCAAAAGACAAATGCAAATGGTGGCCAAGGGATTTGTTTTTAAAGGAGGAATTGTTTCAATGATTTATGGCAAGGGGGGATTTTGTTAATGAAGCAAGGGAGTTTTTGAAAGTGAATTGATGATGCATATGCAATCACACACCAGTGCAGGGAATTGGAAGGGTATATTTTAGGGAAAAATATGCCAACATATGGACAAAACGACCAGAAATAAGAAAGTTCTAAATTATTGTAAAAGCGAACATGATGGTGGCTTGAAATGCAGGGAAATTTGAACTCTCCAAAATTGTTTTTTGAACCATGCATAACCATAACCAAGAAAACAAATCAGTAAAATATTAATTTTTGGTAACAGAATCATAACATTTGAACCTGCAGTTGTGAAGGTATCTGGCTGTGGCTGAATTATTTCTTTAGGCCGAATAGCCTGCTGGGGCAGAGGAAAACATACAATCTTTTTCTGTCTGACAAAAACTTATATTTCCAGTGCTGTTACCCGATATGCGTAACATTCTCTGAAATTCTGAATATTTCAGAGCAAACTACTGGGTGTCACATTTCAAAGAAAACCATGATTATGCCTGTTGTCAAAGTGCTTCAAAAACAATATGCATTTCAGTTTGGGAGGAAATTTGCTTAAAAAAGGACTTCATTTTGAACAGTTAATGAGAGAAGACTATGAAACTGCATATGCTGAATCTGAGCAGTATTTATTACAAACTTCAAGACCTTTCTTTTGCTGCCACTGGGGAATTTTATTAAATTGTTAAAAAGATAGTATAATATAGCTAGTTGGCACCAAGAACAATGGGGATAATGATTACTAAAAATATATTATTTAATAAATTGTTCCAACTTGAAGGCAGAGCAAAGCTATTATGACTGTGGTGGTGACATACAAGTATATCGTTTCTGCCTTCTTGGCTTGCCACAGCCAACCGATATCCACTCGAATTGACAAAACATCACATTCAAAATCGCATATGACGTAATCAAGAGGTAATTTCCTGAACATTATTCCTTATCAATGTGGATACTCATATTTTTGTTATCGTCATCATCTGTAGTTGCAGATCTTGGCATGGACAGGCCTTTAGTGTAGTAACATCTGGACCCAAATGCCATTGTGTAATGCCGCTGAGATGTCCATAATTTCTGTTTTATAGTGCATCAGCAGGAAGCCACAGACCTTACTGAAAGGTTGATGGAGAGGTCATACAAAAATATTACAGGAAGAGACAATGCTTTGAAGAAACATCTAAGATTCTGGACACTGAGTGCTCTAGATAGAAGAAGCAGTGGCTGTTTACGGGACATGTTGCTCAAGCCGCTTACTGCAATTAAAATGATTTCAGATATAAACACCCTTCAGTCTCCTCTCTCTATCTCTTGTCACTCTCTGGGTATATAGTAAGTTCTGGGCTGCAAAATGTTTTAAGCTTACCCAGTCTGGAGCAGTCACAGGAAGTCTCAGCAACATTACACTGAACAGACATTTGCATAAAAACGCCACAGTGTGTACTGGCAGGGGCAGCTCTCATTGCAGGAACGCCCACCGCTGTTTAAATTAATCAAACATCATTATTTCTGGGGCAGATTACTTTGGAGTGGAACAAAATTCAAAATCAATGTCTCTCTATCATCTGCCTGATTTTTGGTGACTTTCTCAAACAGTATGGGGCATTTTTTTTTTTTTTTTTTGTTCTGGGGTGGCTAGCCCGTTGGAAATTGATTAAAAATGTGATGTGCGTTTTAATCCTTCACCACAAAGTGGATGAGGATATCTGAATGAATGTTATCTTTTCACGTGTTCGTCCGTTCGTCATGATTATTTTCTTGGCCACAACTCCTAATCTGTTCAATATTTCTTGACAAAGTTTCATTTATGGGTATACATTATTCTGTATATGTACTTTTTCATGCTTTCGTCCCTCCTCCCATCTGCCTGTCTATCCCTCCACCGGGATTTGTTTTCAGGTCAAATATTAGCCATCCTGTGACAGGGGGTCAAAGTATTTTATGGTTGTTCTGCATAAAAAGTACCTTATTGACACATTTTTACGGTAAAGACTTCCAACAAATATCTCTAAATTACATATTTTCAGCCTCTAGACAAGTCTGGCTGTTGTCAGTAATAGTGACCTGCAGAGAGTGGTATATTTTTCATTTCAAAGGAGCACTAAATACAGATGAAGGCAACCAGTAAGTGTCATACATCAGTTCAGACGGAGGCAACCATTCAGTCAGATGTTACAGAATTGTCCAGTTGAGAAAAGCCAGAGTTTTGTCAAAGGTTCTCTTAGCAACTGAGGGAAAAGACAGTTTTTCATGAAGCGGAATAACAGAGTAAGTTGGAGACCTAAGTAACACTCTCAGCCCTCCAAAAATCTGGAACATGGACCAATGGGTTTTACATAAAGCTGTTCTCCAGCTCAGCTACCCTGCTTTCTAAAATATCACACTGGATCATTCAACCGCAATACCACAAAGTGGCGAACCAACTCAATCTAAACAAAGCAATTCTGCCAAAACAAAAGTTACTTTTGTGAAAAGTTATAACATTAGATGCTAAGCAGTTTTATTACATTATAGGTAGTCGTCACATCGTGAGTTATCACATTTTATTACATAGTACAGTTAGCACTTTTATAAATTTGTTACATCATGAGTCCCTATAGATGACTGTTGTGTTATGTGCATGAGAAGTTAGACTCTTCCTGATTCTGTCTCATTACCGCCTGTGACCTGCAGCTGCCCTGGAAATTGAGGACGCCAAGCCTCTGTTGAAGGTCCTGAAACAGAAGGAGCTGCGCTGGCCGGTTCTGGAAGATTCTCTGGGCCCGGCCTGGCAGTGGCAGGAGAGTCAGTTCAATCCATTGCATACAATGGCCCAGATCCGCACCCAGCTCAGCAAATCAGTCCTAGTGAGGCTCTACATCTCTGCCGACGACAAGAACTCCAACCAGTACATCATTAAAGTGAGTCCAGAGACCGCAGTCATTACCCTGGACCTCGAGCCAGTTCGGCATCATTACATGCCCCAAAAACGTAACGAATGCTTAGTAAATGTGATATGGAATCAGGTAGACACCAGATGCGGGGAGATGGGAATGAGGATTTATTAAACAAAAAACAAAACAGGCACGAGGGCCAACGAAAAAAACTTGGCCCAAAGGGTTGCAAAAGACAAACTAAAGTACGCTACACAGAGCGGGGAAACTAAATAGCAAAAATGGCAAGAACAAAAAACCACTTGAAACTCCAGGGAGATAAGCAAGAAAAATAAACAAGACTATGGCTATATTTACAAGGGCTATGAACATGAGCAAAGACTTGAACATGAAACAAGACTTGACTAGAACCAAAACTTGCACATGGAGCGAGACACTGTCTGCCAGCCAACTTCCACCGCATCCAGATAAAGGCTTAGAAATCATGACACATGAAGGGCAACACCTGGAGAAGGAGAAACAAGAGGCAGGGCAAGATCATGACATGGACAGAGATTGGATGACAAGACTTTCCCATTAAGAGAATGAGCGTGCTCAGCTTAAGTACCAATTAAGTATGCAGTTTGGAAGCAAGCATGAATGTTAAGAGCAGAAAAGCACAGCAAGATCTTGAAATAGCAAAGCAGGAATCATGACAATAAACTCCCTGTCTAAATTAGTAATATTAGTAATGTGCCTGTCTAAGAATTACACCACCCAGTGAATGTTAGTAAATGTTAGTAACTTAAAAACAGTTAATTGTCAATTAAGCTTAGAGAGCCCCGAATCAGCACAGCACGGAAGGAAGGGTGAAATACCAAAGCCAACCAGAGCTCTGAAATGTGCAACAACGAAGGCACGGGGCGGAACGCAGACAAGCGGTGGAGTGGCATGGCAGACCTGGCAAAAACAAAAACATGGAAAAGTAAAAACATGGACATGGAATGTGAAACATGAAATGTGTAATCCTTATACAAGAAACTGTTAAAACTGTGACATGAACATGAACTATGAAACTATGAAATCTTGAACATGAAACTGTTAAAACCATAAAGAATACTGTTCTGGCCAAAGGCCAGAACTTGGGACTTCAGGTTGAGCAAACTTGCTGCTGGTTGCCTTACTTTTTTTAAAAATTTGAGGCAACTTATTATTTTTTACAGTTAGTACACCTATGGGAACTTTTGAAACTTTGGAGTAACCCTATGAACTGATATGATTCCTAGTGAGTAACTAGTAGGCTATGCAGTAAGGTATGCCTTAATTTATTTCATAGCTTTAGTCACATTAAAATTGAAATGGAACATTAAATATTATTCTGTTTTCAGCTAACGCAATGCCAGGACAACTGTTCATTAATGAACCTTCACCCCTTAAACTTTAAATTTTTTTATTAAGTTTTCTCTTAAGTAGGTTCAAAGTCAAAAAAGCAATTTTTTGACATTGGAGAACAGTGCCAAATACATATTCTGTATCTGCTGGTTGCAGCACTTCACTGAGGCTACATCACATTTATACTGAGCGATATTCAAACCCAAAACGTTGTGCTTTTCTGGTCGCAGCATTACATCAAAAGGAAAATATGTAGATCTTGGGCATCATTTCATACACATTTCCCTGTAATTCGTCTGGACATACAGTATTTTAGATCGTTGGAAACCTTGGGATCTCACTAGAATTTAATATAGGCCTTAAGTTCCACAGGTTTGAATACTGCAGCTGCATTTGACAAACCCTTAAAAAGGTCTCTAGGTTTTATGGGGTTAAACTGTAATATTATGGAAATTTTTACATGCAGGATAATTCTCTCTCTCTCTCTCTCTCTCAAATTTTTCAAATTCAAATTCAAAATGCTTTATTGGCATGACAAAGTTTTACATCTGTGTTGCCAAAGCAATCATAAAACGATAACACAATATATAATTTCGCAGAATAATTCTTATTAAAATTAAAAAGTTTTAGTAATAATAATAACAATAATCGTGCTTGTGTGAAGCAAGAAGAGATGTGTGTCTGTGTTTATGCATGTGTGGGTGTTTGTGTGTCTGCGCGCGCGTGTGGGTGTGGGTGCAGCAACCGGTTGGTGTTGGGAGAATTTGTAAGTAGTGCAGGGGGAGATTGTGTGTGTGCGTGTTTGTGCGCATGTGTAAGTTTTGTGTGTGTGTGTGTGTGTGTGTGTGTGGGGGGGTGGCCTGCACAGCACAGGGTCACTCACTGTTCCTCAGACTGTGACCGAGGGAGACAAATTGTGCTGCTAAGATGCAGCAGTCTTAATTTTCCCCCAATAAGAAGGGCAAGTTTTCAGTACTACTTGTATATTTGAATTTGGGACATTTCTGGATAATTCTGGGGTAGAATTTTTTACGAATTTGTTCGAATTTAGTACATTCTGTCAGTAAGTGTTCCTCTGTTTCTGTTTGGCTGTTTGTGCATTGTTGGCATAATCTCTGTTCCTCTGGTAGCCATGATTTCTTGTGCCTGCCGGTCTCTACTGCCAGCCGGTGCTCACTGAGTCTGTACTTCGTCAAGGTGGTCCTCAGTTTTTTGTCTCGGATGGTGGTGAGGTAGTCTGCTACTGTGTACTGTCTTTTTAGGGCCAGATAACATTTCATTTTACTTTGTGATTTGGTTTGTGATTCCCAATAAGATGTATAATTCTGTTTCAGTTTAGCTGAAATTTGCTTGATTCTCATTAGAAGTGTATTTTTGTTTTGATCCTGAGCTGGTGAGGTGTTAGTGTGTGTTAGTGATCAAAGGCTTAGGATCAGCTGAGTGAGGGGATTGTTTTTTTCGCTCAACTCTTGGTATTGCAGGGCTTTGTATTGATGTGAGTGGGGGTCACTTTGTTTTAAATGTTCCCAAAATTTGATCACCCGTTTTTTGTATATTTATAAGTAATGGGCATTGGCCTAATTCAGCGCTGCATGCATTGTTTGTTGTGTGTCTATTTACTTTTAAAATGTATTTGCAGAATTCTGCATGCAGCGTTTCGATTGGATGTTTATCCCATGTGCCGAATTCTTGACTGCTGAGAGGACCCTGTAATGCCTGCCAATGTAATAATGTCTACAAACGTAATAAACTGCAAACGTAATAAAAATCTGCAGCTTTTAATGTAATAATCCCACAAACGTAATACATTTTCCACAAACGTAATAGCCGCTGCCTACTGCAAACGTAATACACAATTTCCCGCAAATAATAACTATTACGTTTGCAGAGATTTATTACGTTTGTGGGGAGGTGTAAATCTTCAACTCTCAATATTGTAATAACGTCCCACAAATGTAATAACGCAATGAATAATGGTCGTTGTGGTTGTCGTTGTTTGTTTTTTTGTTTGCCTAAACACCTTCTAATACTGACCGTGGGGGCAAAATCCAGCTACTGCCTCTCCGCTCTACGATCACACAACAAAAAACTGCCGGTTTGGGAGAATTTTAAGAATGCTGATTATGATCTAAAAGAGAACGATTATTTTCGCCTTTTATGGGATTAGTCTGCTGCCTGGATGCATTTATGTTGGCGAAACTGACATGCGACATTAAGGATTGTGGATTGAATTAATAATTACATAATGTAATGCGATGAATAACTTCATTCAAATGGAGGATTTTGTCCGAGAATTGTTTATTTTGGGGGCTGACGACCTCCTGTGGCACGTAAAACGCCAATAATAGCTCAGCTTACAAAGTCACGTCCTTCTGCGCTAATGTTTTCTAGGGCGCGACAGGAAGATGTTTCTGTTTTAAATGTAAAAAATGCTGAAACAAGAGATGGAATTCAGAGATGGGGAAATAATTCAGTATCAATGAAGAAAGGAGAACGCCTGCACACTTACTCCAAAGAAAACTTTATTTAAAGCCACCAAAGAAAACTTTATTAATTATAAAATGACAACGTTTCGATCCGACTTGGATCTTCGTCTGGTCGGCAATTCTCAAAAAGGGGGGGGGTACACACCCATATTTATACATTATCCCCGCCAATAAGATGACAGGATTAATTATAATCTCCAATAAGGAAGGAGACTAAAAATTCAAATTCAAAATTCAAACATATATCACATAGACACAAAAGGAGCAAATAGGTATAGTTACACCAAAAAAGTAGAGCCACCCACTATATTGTGAAAATTGTACGTAAAAAGAAACATACATCTTTAGATACCAAAGTGAATCACAATATAGGCATCAAAACCTTCTTAAAAAAAGCAACAAGATATTCTGCCAATGTAGTATAAATGTGATCAAAGGAAAGGTTTGAGATCAATTTCTTGATTGAGTCCTCTAGGTACAAGAGTCTGGAGCGTGAAAATGTAAAAACTTTCTCTTTTCAGCAAGAGGGCATTTGTGTCACCTCCTCTTCGAGGAATTTTAAATTTAAAACGTACAATTTTCACAATATAGTGGGTGGCTCTACTTTTTTGGTGTAGGCTAACTATACCTATATACTATAACTATATGTGATATATGTTTGAATTTTGAATTTGAATTTTTAGTCTCCTTCCTTATTGGAGATTATAATTAATCCTGTCATCTTATTGGCGGGGATAATGTATAAATATGGGTGTGTACCCCCCCCCTTTTTGAGAATTGCCGACCAGACGAAGATCCAAGTCGGATCGAAACGTTGTCATTTTATAATTAATAAAGTTTTCTTTGGTGGCTTGGAGTAAGTGTGCAGGCCCCAGGACAACAAAACGATGATGAATTATGATTTTTTTGCCATCACTTATGATTTATATGGCGAGTATTCTTTTATTCCAGTACCCGTTTGCACCCTGAGTCGCCCTGACCGCTGTTGTAAAGACCAACATTGTCATAACGCCCTCATGCAAAAAAAAAAAAAAAAAAAAGCATCACTCTTCTGCTTTCGGTTGGCAGCCCCCCAATTCAAACATCTTCCAGCGCCCATGCAAGTCTATTGCTTTTCCCCCTCCACTCAAAAATGTGTTTTTCATATTGTTTCTACGCTTGAAAGATAGATTTTTAAACTTTTGGGATGCCATATATTTGCATAGCTATTTTTTTATTTTTAATGAGAGACAGTGGTCGCCATGACAACGGGACAAACCAGCAACCGTAGGAGCGAACGTAAAACAAAACAAAATCCGAATCGATTTAAAACTATACAAACATTATAAAACAACAGTATCATACTGACAAGTTAAGAAGCTACAGTGTCAACATATAACAACGGTCGTCAACTGCCACTACTTAACTTTGACATCTTCACATTTAACAAGTATAAACATCAACGAGCACAACAGAGGAAATAGAAAATATCTAAACATATGGATGCTTGTGTAGACATATGTGTGATAGTTCCTGTGGATCATATAATTACAGGACAACACAGACTTCTTTGGGGTTTCTTTTATTTCTGAATGCTGCCTCAAAAATAGGAGCACAGCGGTCGTTAGGAGAATATGAACTCTGCAAGTGTGAGTCATTTAAATCGGAGTCTCTTCACATTGTACAGATTTACAGTATAGACCCAAAAAAACAAAGAATAATGAAAACCAACAATTTATAGCCAACTGTACCAATTGAATCACCCTGTCAGTTCAGTGTTTCAATTCCTTCCTCCTTAAATGAAATACAGTAGTGGACTTCGTAGCCGCATGCTAGAATGGGCCGTGTTTCCTTCTGGCTACTTCACTTTAACAGGTTTTTTCAACGGCAAACTGCGATCTTAGTATAGATTTCTCTGCAACTTCCCTTAGCTGGCATGATTCCTGATATCCGTAATCCTACAAGATATCCTCGTCAAAAGCTAGTAGGACCCACTATAAAAAAAAAATACTTGGAACCATACATTCCGAGTGGCCTACTAGAATGCCTGTTGCTTTTTAACCACCCGGTTACATATGAAACACGCCTGTAATTAATTATTAAGTGTTGTGCTTACAAACCAACTATTAATCCAGATGTTATGATTCTGTTTCTGCTCATGTTTTGTCTGTTTAGTTCTTGCCATGTTTTTATTATTATTTTTTTTTAATTATTTTACATATTTTGTATTTTGCCATTATCCACTTTACTGTTATTATTCCGGTGGATGTTTTTGCTTTTGCCATGCATTGTACCTTGTCTCCCCTGTCTGGTCTTGTGTTGAGCTACAGCTCATTCCCCTAGTACTGTGTGTCACATGTTTGGGTGATTTCATGGCTTCTGGGTTTCCAAACATTCCTTCCAATCTTGTTTACTTCCTTTGCCTTGCTTTTCTATTTTACGAACCAAAACTAACAGTTTGTTGTTTTTGTTAAAACCACTAACCTAGACTAACATTGTATATAATGCTAACTTACTAACGAGCACTAGGGATTGTATAGCTGCACCTTACTAATTGATTAACAAGCTCTCAGCACTCGCCCTGTTCATGCTGTCCTCTCTCTCATTATCTATGCACGTTAGAACTCCCTAACCGGAGCTGTATCTCTGTCTATAGGCTGTCTTGTGATCCCTGTCCGCGTTTTGGCTTTTGCCCATTTCATGTGATTAGCTTCTCCCTCATGTTTGCTCCTTCGTAATTAGTCTGATTTCCTGCACCTGTTTTCTGTTTAGCATGTGACCTCCCATATGTGTATATTAGCAGTCTTCTCACAGTAGTTCCCTGTCAGAATGTTTCTCTTAGTTTGCCCGTGCCATGCTTGTCTTTGCCTCGTACTCTTTGTGATTCTATTCTGACTGGACCGTCCTCGATTACGAATTTTGGCTCCGTTTTGGAATTCTGTCTGCATCTGTTTTTTGAACCCTTTTCTGTCTGACCACAAGTACTGTGATTGCTGCCCTGGTGTTCGACTCAGATTCTGCCCAACTGGATTGTGATTTTTGGATTGTGGACTTTGTACCTTTGCCTTCCGCCTAGCGGGAGGTTACCCCCTCGCTTAATAAATTCCCATCAACTGCATTGCTTGGTTCTCGCGTCTGGTTCCTGAGCACTACATCACACCAAATTTCTTCATAGGGATTTTAATTGTAAAACCAAGTGCACAAAGTACAGATGAGGAATACAGGGGCAGATCCAAAAATTTTGGAAAGGGAGGCACAGTTCCCACACGAGCGCCAAAGGCGCAAAGCCTGGAGGGGGTCTCGGGGCCCTCAAAATTCAAGGTCTTATAGTTAGCTGAAAATAATTTTTTTCATTAACAATTATTTCTATTTAAGGTATAAATTTGCACTTGACTCTGCAAAGGCAATCAAAACAAAGAGACTTAGGTTCTATTCCGATAGAAATGGACAAACTGAAAATGATCAAAGCATCCATCAGGATACATCCTGGATTAAACATTTGAAACACAACACTAAAGTTGTTTTCTTTCATGGAGAATGGTATTTAATTCACTTTGAAGTGAATTTCCTACTTGTAAATTAGGCATGCAGAGCTACAAAATCATCTTCTGGAAATGTTTAATTCTCACTGAATTGGTTGATGAAGGGCACTCTTCAGGGGTATCTACAGGCGTACATATCGATCACTTTGTCATAATCAAGTTTAAGATCCAGTTGCACTGGCGCAAACGTTACTCCAAGATAGAGCGCTGTTATCACTACTTAAACAAACGTTATAGCTCGTCTTATAGTTAATCCATATGGGACTGCATACAACAGACGGTGTACAGTTGTCAGAGTTGAATAGTCACTTGCTATTTTACACATTCAGCTATAGAAATCATTAGTATTGAAGAGGCCTAGTTGTTCCGTGTTAAAATATAACATTTAAACTGTAGTGCAATAAATACTCAGAGTATTAACTTAACTGAAAGTGTCAATATCACAATATAAATGCTTTAAAAGTAGAAATCCTGCATTTAAATTAGGAGAGAGCTCATCCATAAAACTGTGTTTCAGCTTGGCTTGCTTGTGAATATTCAATAACTGATCCTGGTGTGCCATTTAGTGATAGAATGTTGTAACTGCGTGCATAAACTTGCAGCTTCATGTCCGTTGGCATCAACATATGTACGAAGATGCCCTGCCGAGCACCGTTGTGTTGTGTGATCGTAGAGCGGAGAGGCAGCAGGTGGATTTTGCCCCACGGTCAGTATAAGTAGGTGTTTAGGGAAAAAAACAAACCACAACAACCACAACGACCATTATTCATTGCGTTATTACATTTGTGGGAAGTTATTACAATATTGAAAGTTGAAGATTTTCACTTCCCCACATTCTCTGGTGATGTCAGCATTGACTCTGTGGATGGTCGCTGGGTGGATGTCCTTGCGGGGCAGTAGGGTGGAGAGGGTAATTCTGGAGTTGGGGAAAGCCTCAGCGGCTCGCTGGGCCACTCTGCACAGCAGCTCTCTAACTCTCTCTTGTTCTGACCTTAGGTCGTTAGTGCCGGTGTGAATAATTATGACTGGAGGAGTGCCAAACTCAGGGTCAGAGAGGATTCTGAATGCATCCTGTGCTTTTGGGCACCAAATTTTTATTTTTCTCTTCCTGGGAAAAGTTTGCCTTCTTGCAGGAATTTCCCATTGGAGTCTATGAGAATAGCGATGTCTGGGCTCGGTGTTGGAGGGTTGGACGTTGGGCTCTGTGTGCTGGGGGTCTCAGGGGCCTCTGTACAGGGGGCTGCAGTGATGCTTGAAGCACCGGGAGGGGCACTACTGCTCTCTATATGACTCTCGGACCTGATTGGCTCTGGAGGGCTGGGTGTGGTCGGGGGGTGTTCTGTGTTAGGGGCATTTAGGTGGTCAAGGTGGGAGCCTGTCTGTGCTCTCAGAGTCTCCATAATGACGTCTCTCTGAAGTATCTCTTGTTTTAGCCCTGCTAGCTCACTCCCCATCTCTGCCCTCACCTCTGCCAGTTCTCTCCTCAGGGCCTCCCTGTCCTGGCACAGGAGTCCGTTCTCCCCCCTCAGCTCCTACATTGCGGCCGGCAGCTGGGCTCTTATCTTAATCATGGTGTCTGATGAGCATCTTGATGTGGCACACCTGTGAGGTGGGATGGATTGTCTCAGCAAAGCAAAAGTGCTCACTATCACACATTTAGACAGATTTGTGAACAGTGTTTGAGAGAAATGGTAATATTGTGTATCTGGAATGAATTTTATATCTTTGAGTCCATCTCATGACAAATGGGAGCAAAAACAAAAGTGTTGCGTTTATATTTTTGTTGAGTGTATATTTGACGTCCTTTGCAAATTCCCCTTTTTGTGACATATTTGTAATGTTTGCAGAGAGCTGAGTGCCATGCTGCTGTGTGCTCGGAATAAAAGAGCAAGTTGGTGATAATAGTTTTCCCTTTATTGTGACTGTAATCTTTAAACAGGGTCTCAGGATTCTACCTCTGTATTTTCTGCTTAAATCTCATCCTGCTGCTCTCTGTATTGACCTCTGGGGGGAACTCAAAGGTCAGGCTCAGGCTGTCTGCTGCTGCTGCCATCTTTTTTGAATGAAAATGTATGCAGCTCACTGTCCAATCAGAGGAAGGGCCGACCAACTGTCAAATCCCAACTGTCACTCTCTGTTAACAGGCTTACCCTTCACATATAATGCCTTAATGTTAATTAGCTGCTTGCTTGGATTTCACTGAGCTTAGATATAATATAATAAGCCAATATGCTAAAATAATTCATGTAATATAGTTGAATACAAAATCTCTCTCTTATTGATATTAATATTAATCCATTTAGTTTGGATGGGCTTTTAGTGTCCTACCTTCAATCTGGGATGAAAACGAGTCTTTCTTTTGCAATTCAGTCAGAAAAGTAAAAGTTCTGTTCTTCTTTCTGTTGATGGATATTTTTGTCCTTCTTTTCAGAAAGCGTCTTCTTGACTGTTTTATTTAAACGTTCACTTGTCTTTCTTGAATTGCCCTTATTTCTTTGTCGGTTGGTCTTCTCTCTGCAGTAATCTTTCCTTGCTGACAAGCTATGCCAGCTGTCTGGAATTCTGTTGCACTGAGTCCAAAAAATTGTAATTGTAGTATTTTTAAAGAAAATTATAATATGTATTATACTTTGGATTTGTAAAAAGATGTTTTGACTATATTTACTCAAGTTTATCTCATTTTTTAAACAAAAAAAGGTTGAAATTTAGAGCACATTTTAATATGACCTTTGTCAAAGTCTCTCTCTCTCTCTCTCTCTCACACACACACACATCTTCCTCTCTGTCTCTCTCCATTTTTTTTTAGCTGAACCAGGCATCGCTGTCTTTATCTCCCAAAGACTTTTTCACCAACTGCACAGAAGCACAGACAGTAAGTCCTGACTAATCTACCACATGGATATGTTCTGTGCTGAGAGTACCACACAGTACATCTGTCTCAGCACAAACAAAAATGAAAAAGATGCTGCCTGTAATTTGAAACAGTAATGCTTAGGCATGAGGAGTATTGAGAAAAACTGCCTTAGCGCTCAGGTAATTCATTCGGGCAGGCCAGCACAGGGTAATACTTGAATGAGCAAACACATTATATTTCTCTTCTGAGTGCGTTCCAGAGGCTAATACATGTCCAGAGAAACTGCATACAATCTTCTCCACCAGTATTTTGTTTTTATAATTGGTTGTAACATCGGCTTCTAAAGTACCTTGCCATTTTACAAAGTGTTCTACCTATCCAGCTCAGCATCTGCATTTTTAAATATTTTTAATGTAACATATAGGGTAAAATATCAGAAATCCCTGAAAAGTATTTGAACTTCTAAGTCTCTAAATCTCAAGCAAAAACTCTTACACAAGCAGCAGCATGTGTCTGCTTCAAAAACGATCCAGCGCCACCAGTGCTTTATTTTGTAAGCATCCAAAGCAAGATGAATACTAGCCGAGTTTCAAGGGGACCAAATAGCTGGTGTACAATTTACGAGACACACAAAAAAAATTATGCAGCGTGGCAAAGGGAAGTGTGTCAAAATGATGAGAATGTATGCTGCCAAACGCCGGAAAAAAAACAAACAAACAAATGGCAGAAAAAAAATATGTGGCTGCAGGTCAAAGCTTTTTCACAGGGGCAGACTGGTAGGAGACTTGGTAGGTTTGCTGCTAATGACCACAGAACCTGAGCTCTATAAATGACCACTGAATTGAATTAATCCTTGTCTGAACTCATGTCAACAAAAACGGTTATTAATAGCGGTTATTAATAGCATTGCTCTCGATGATATGACCGTATCACATCTCTTAGTGTATTTCTGGGCATGTTGTGGTGAAATGTTTTGTTTAAATTTCTCAGTACCGAGAGGCCCTGCTAAGTCTGATGGTGGACATCGCGGTCATGCTGGGTGCAAACGAGCAGTCTGCGCAGACCCACATGAAGGAGGTTCTGGCCTTTGAAATAAAGTTGGCCGAGGTGAGTTTGGCCCACAGAGAGATCGACTGGCACCGCTGAGGGGAGTCAGATGAACTGTAGCTGTGATTCCAATGTAAATATAAACATGAGCGTGAGCCAGGTGGCATCAGTCTTTAACCGAGGGCATTGAACTTCTGATCCTGATTCTTAAGTATCATTTCCCTTACTCTCTGACCCCTGGTGAATGCCCAGTCTTGCTCTGTAGAGTAAGAATCCACACATCATGCCCTGGAAAGCTGTGAATTTATCAATAAATGAATAAATTCACTGCTTTGTATGGACTTTTCAGTTTCTGACAGATAAAATGGATGTGCACGCAGTTTCTGTGATTTAAAATATTTAAAATATAATTTACCGGGACATTTTGTTGTCCGTTAAGGCTGCGGCAATTTTCAGTGCAAATTATCATATTCAAACACTTTCAAAATGGATATTATATTTCCCACACAGGGCTCGATTTTTCCGAGCATATGCAATATACCTGCAAGGACTATCGAAAGTCCTCCTTAATATGTTATTAACCTCTTTGCGCTGATATAAATGCCGGCGTCCATAAATTCCGAAAGTTATTTTCCTAACTAATTCTGTAATTGAATTTCCAAATGTTTTGCTTCACAGGAATAATTTTCCACAGTCTCTACGACATAAATACTGAGTTATAAAGCCTAAATAGCTTTGTGCATGACAGGAAAAAATTGGCATTATTTGTATTAGGTGCATAGGGGTTAAGAGCGTCTCATCACAATCCATGCATTATCCAATAGCTGGAGGTGAGTGTGATGAAAAAAGTGGCAAGCCATCTAAAGAGGTTGGGTCAACTTCAGAATCAATACTGCCATCGAATTTTGGGTCTTTGGTTTCCACAAAAGAAGAAGGCACACATATAATAGCTTTTTTTGGTTTATTTTCATTAAATCACTTGCCTCTATTTTGTGCACATTAATAAACCACTTTTTACATTTTATTGTTTCATTTATGAACAAAAGTTCTTTAGGGCCTTTATGTCATTTTAAGAAAGATCAAATGCATGCAGGGAGTTCACCACGAGATGGCCTTTCAGAAAAATACCAAATATCGCCTTGTGCATCCTCATTCCAATGACATTCCTACTGGTGCCTTATGATTTACGTGGAAATACCCCCCTAGAAATAGAGCTGCATCCTCCAGATCCAGCTCTCTGCCCAGGTCTGGGTATGTCTGGCTAGAAATTAACAGTTACTTAAATTACATGCTCTGGAGTGGCAGTTTGCCGTTTAGTGGTGTAATTGAACTTTTTGTTTGTTTGCTTTCTGCATGTTGATTTATGCAGTCATTAAAAACATGCTGGAATCTAATCATAAGAATTGGTGCATGTATTTGTTACAATTATCATTATTATTAATAAGTGGTAATGGCAAGCACTACAAAAATTCTGGAGTTACAACCTCCATACTGTAGCGGATAGTGTTTTTTAATTTTTTTTTTGGGGGGGGATGAATTAGATATCACCATATGATCTGGCAGAGGCAAGAAGAGTTGTGTTTTAGATGCGGGTGGTAATGACCTCCATAAAGTATTCAGATAAGCGTTTATACTGGTACTGGGAATTTGCTATTTGTTATGAAACTGACAGAGAGATCGTTGTGTGTTACAAAGATGGTGGGAGATATGTATGCGTCATTGAGGTGAATAAGGAAAGCACTGGGTGTTATGGAGGGGATTGGGGGAGTTGAATATGCTGTGGCAGAGATCATCAAATCATGGTCATCAATGTCCAAGATCTGCCAATTTGCCTCTCACCCTTCACCTGGGAGGCTGGAAAAACAGTCTGGCCAATCAGAAGCACTGATAGTTCAGTTAATTATGTAATTACATGGGAGAGCGGAAAACCAGGGCTGGATTAAGATTTGAGGTCCAGATTTGGTGATCCCGGTGTTAGGGGGTAAATGGGAGATGCACAACATTATGTCTAATTGGTTCGTTTACCCTGCTGTGTCCCTAGATCCTGATTCCATTTGAAAATCAGACCCGTGAAAACCGGTACAACAAGTATAGCCTGTACCGCCTACAGGAGTCTATCCCAGAGGTATGACACCTACAGACCACACCTGCCTGTCCGTACCTTCAGTATGTTCTCCACTCTACTCCCTCATGGACTCTCTCTTTCTCTCCGTAGTTTAACTGGCTGGAGTTTGTGAAGGCTGTCATAGACACATCTCTGTACCCTGAGCTGAATTCCATGTCCACATCAGAACAGGTCATTGTACGCACTCCCAAGTACTTCAAGGATCTCTTCAAACTACTCAGCACCACACAAAAAAGGTAAAGTGAAGTTGCACTGTAGTGCTGCCTTAAAGTACTGTAAATCAATGTTACACTACCGTTATCGTTAGACTAATCACAAACTAACCTGGACCCTATCTTATGTTTGTACGAACTGGGAATTATGCGCTATTAGGGTGTAATGTTGCAGTTTTGCCTTTAGAGTAACATTACAATGATTTAGCTATGAAATGCTCAGAATTGCTGTCCATGTCTGTTGTTCTATGAGTTGGTCAAATAACTTCACACTCCTTCCCCGCTCTTCCACTCCCTCTATTCTGTTCTGCCGTTCTAGGACTGTAGCTAATTATTTGGTCTGGCGGGCAGTCTATTCCAGAATCAACACACTCAGCCGTCGTTTTCTCTACAGATATCTGGACTTTGCTCGGGTCAGTATGAGCGGCATACGATGACCAGTCATGTGATCCTTCAGAAACACCAGTTTCGCACACAAACTATCCACTCTGACAACTGTGTATCACCTGTCAATACTAGCCAATATTTCCATTTTATGGTAACAAGTTAGCGCAAGTCACTACTATTCGATCAGCATTGACTAGTAGCTCTATTGGGCACTAACCCACATCAACAATCATTACTATAACCAGTAGTATCACAACTAGGATTCAAGTCGGTAATATGCTTCATTTGAAATTTAAGTTATGGTGCAAAAAAGCAGTATTTCCTGATCTTTCGATGCTCTTTGAGCTCAACACTACTGCCAAAATGTATCTTTTGATGACTCTCCCGTCCGTGATTGGTTCTGACTTCACATGACTGGTAGCATCAGAGGGTGTTTGAGCTCATTCGCTAATTCTTGTGCCATTGCGAATAAACGTTGTGTGTTGCAGGCCTGGTGTGTTAGCGCTTCTAAAACTAGAGGCCACTGGGTAGAGCAAATACCTCTGCTACGCCATATATCTGTTCTTTTGGTGACAAAATGTGTTCCGGATCACTTCGAAATTTAAATCAACTTGTTGGGATTTACGAAATGAATCAATAGCGAAAACCAGATAAATGCAAAAAGGAGGCTTTATTTCTGAAGGGGGAAACCCTCCAACAGAGCTGGCAACAGTACAATGTCCGCAATCCAAAAACAAATTCCAACGGGTGTAATCCAGAGTCAAATCAGGGCACCAATCACAAAATCCGTAGTCAGGCAAAAAGAGGTTGATAAACAAGAATGCGGCACAATACAGGGAATAGGCAAAGCTCGTCGTCAGGCGGTCCAGTCAGAAAGATAAATCACTATGAATCGAGGCGGAAAACAAACGTGGCACAGGAAACAAGGAAAAACGATCTGACAAAGGAAGTGCATAAACAGACATCTTAAATACACATCCGGGGCGAACACATGACCAGGGAGAAACGGGTGCAATCAATGATACAATAATCAGGAATGACACGAGGAGTAATCTAATTACATGAATTTGGCAAAGGCCAAAACGCAGACAGGGATCACAAGACAAACCTATGTACAAAACAACAGCTCCGGTTAAGGAGTACTAAAGTGTATAGATTAAAGAAAAGAAAGCACAAAGTATTAGTGGAGATCCACTGAAAACTGAAGCAGAGATAATTAGGGATAGGCAAGGAGGCGGAGACTAGAATTGGGCGACTGCTGAGAGATCGTTAGTCAATTAGTATGTGCAGCTATACAATCCCGAGTGCATGTTAGTAAGTTCGTAAAAATATACAATGTTAATATGGGTTAATAATTAAGTGAAAACAACAAACTAAGTATGGGTTAGTAGATAGCAAAAGAGAGAGGAAGGAAGCACACGAGATAATGAAAGAAGGTTGAAACCCAGAAACCAATAAATCACCCGAATGAGTGGCACGCAAGACTAGGGACCGTAGGCAAAGACCTACATAAGACAAGACTGGGCAGACGAAGTGCAAAGCAAGGCATGGCAAAAATAAACAAGGCAAAGACTATGAATAATACAAGACATGAAAATAATAAACCAGGAAATCTAAAATTACCAAAACACAATACACTATACTAAGAATGGTCAGAATCGAGCAGTGGTCACTAAATACGAAAATCAATGAGCATGGCTAGGCCTGGTACAGAACTTAAAAAAGGCATGGGCAGAACACAGAAGCCCAACAGAACTCTTCCTTGGATTACCACCTACGTATCATCCTAGCAAATTTATTGCCAAACCGTTAGCAACTTTTTGAGTTATCCAGACAGAAATATCACATAAACCCGCATCAGACAGACATATTGTAATTCTTCCGGATCCCAAACTCCAGAATATGTGCTGGATCACTTCCAAATTTAAATCAACTCATCCTTGGGCTACCCCTATCATCCTACTAAATTTTGTGCCAAACCGTTCATAACTTTTTGAGTTATCCTGTTTACAGACAGGTCGACAGATACGCAAACAGGGGTGAAAACATAACCTACTCGGCAGAGGTAACAACATTTCTCATTTTCGATTGCTATGTAATTTTTCTGCAGCTTTGCATCAGATGCTGTTGAAAACCTATCATGTGGCAACTTGTTTAAAAGAGCACCCGCAGGGGCTTCCGCAAGGTAGCTCTTTTAAACAAATTGCCACATGATAGGTTTTCAACAGCTCAGGATAACTACATTTTTAATTCCTTGAAAATGTATTCAGCTGTCAAAGGGTTAAAAAGAATTGCAATGCTTGCAGAGTATACCGCACCTGGTGCTGCGGAACACATTCACTGGGTTGTTCACACAACGTTTCCTCTCACATCTTTTGAAGAATGCTGCCCACTTAATCAACATCCTCAATGCTACCTGCAATCAGCAGTCAGCACTAAACATCAGCACTGATTAACATCAACAGTCACCACTAAGCAACATTACCAATCAGTATTTAGTGGAGGCATCGGTCATCACAAACTATGGGGTCTATTCTCCCATGCGCTTAAGTCAAAAAAAGCGCGTAGCTACGCGCTTTTCAGCCTACGCGTATTCTCCCCTCGACTTAAGTCTGTGAATTACGCGCCTTGAAGGCAATTACGCGCTTGGGGCGGAGCAAGGCCAAAATCGGGGCGTTTCCGGGCGTTTCTCATGCAAATAACACTTACGCGTATTCTCCCCCTGGCTTACGCGCTTTTTCTGTTAAGCGCTTTTGAGGGCTGTAGTAAGGTCAAGCGCCAACATTAGGCGAAATTGAACATTGCGTTTGATGTCGGTTATAGGCCGAATTTTAACATTACTTTTATTTTATTTAACATGGTAAAGGGTAAGACATTTAATATTCAATTGTTCTTCCATATTTCTAAACTACATTTCTCAAAGCCATGATAATTTATCAAATGAAATCATCACATGATATTACGCATCAGCCTCTTCTCCAATCAGTTAAATTACAAAGGCAAAACAATTAATTAATACGAGTATACATAAGACCATCATTCTACCATGCCCTCAAAATCTAAAGCCAAAATGCCAGTCCTGCATTTGCTTGCACTCTTGCGTGATTGGGAGAGTAAGAGGAGCGCGCCGAGCTCGAAGACGAACACGAATATATCGGCTTCGTTTGGACATCCTGGGACAAACAAACATCGAGTGCATGCAGCGCTTTCGTCTGGACCGTGCATGAGGCAATCATCTATCTTTGCCGACTTCTGGATGAACAGCTATTCAGCCGCAGCAATTATCCACAAAACATACCCGTGATCATCAATGTCAGCACTGCGCTGTCGCTTCTGGCATCTGGGTCGTTTCAGAGAGTGTCTGGAGATGTCATACACATATCACAGGCGTCTGTGTCAAGGTGTCTGACGCAGTTCGTTGGCGCTTCAAGTTCTTCTCCATGCACTTCCACTGCAGAAAGAGTGGATGCCATCCCCTCCTCCTGTGCAGTGAAATGCACAGGGATGATGGTTGCCCACCACCTGTTGGATGTACACTTCTCCGGTGTGCAGAGAGCCTGGCTTTTACAGCGCCCCGCAGATCTCTCCATTAATGCTTTAAAACAGGGATACTGCGCCTACATCTCCCCACCGAAGCCACATCCAGAACAATTCACAGCTTAATTCCTCGGATCAGCCCTCATTGCTCCTTGCCATGCAACACCAACATCGGTGAAATTTGGTTTTCGGCTTTGGCTCGACGTCGCCATCATTGTCACAGAGGCACCAGACAAGGATGTCCACTATCACCATCACTATTCGCACTTTTCATTGAACCATTAGCTGCTGCAATCCGTCAAAATAACTATATTTCTGGTATTCATACTAAAAACATAACACATAAAATCAGTCTGTACGCAGATGACATACTCCTGTTCATACAGAATCCCAATAATTCAATCAAAGAACTTATCAAGCTCATCAATTCATACTCTAGCATCTCAGACTACACAGTAAACTGGAATCAATCAACCGCCCTCACAATAAATGCAGATACATCCCTTTCTACACCACACATACCCCAATTACCACCTACTACTGGCAACATCACATATTTAGGCATAAAATTCTCTGCCAAGCTGTCTGAGTTGTTTCACCTGAATTTCACACCACTTTTAAAACCAATACAAGATGACCTAAACCGATGGATGACACTACCAATCTCAATTATAGGACGCATCGCCACAATTAAAATGATGATACTGCCAAAACTCAATTACCTATTCACAATGATCCCCATCCAACCCACATCAAAATGGTTTAGCGCACTGGACACAACAATAACATCGTTCTACTGGAAAAACAAACAGCCCAGGATAAAACTAACTACACTACAACAGTCAAAACTACAAGGAGGCCTAGAAGCACCAAATTTCTATCATTACTACTTAGCCAATCAGTTACAGTACCTTTCCAAATGGATACATTCAACCCATCACTATCACCCCTGGTTAGACATAGAACAGACAGACTGCCAAGACATATCAATCAAAGACCTTCCATTTATCTGTACTGCAATCAAAAAACACAACTGTTTCAAAAACCCCGCAATCGCAGCAACTCTGACAGCTTGGTGGAAGATCAATAAAATAAGAAACACAACCTTCTCTCCCACGACTCAAACACCCATATGGAACAACCCAGACTTCACTGCTAACAAATCCCCTCTAATAGGAACTAAATGGAAAGAAAAAGGAGTCACACACCTCCACCACATCTTCTACAACAACACTTTACTAACATTACAACAGCTGTCTGAAATGTACGATATCGACAAGAAACAATTCCTTCAATACAGCCAACTCAAAGAGTCAATTAAAACAAAAATAAATATCACAAATTTCCACCTAGAACATCCACCACTATTATATAGCATCAATAAAATAACACAGTCAAAGAAAAAACCACTCACAAAGCTATATAAACTTATATCCTCCAATAACGACCCACATCACATACCAATAAACAAATGGGAACGAGACCTCATCATTCACACCAACAGTCAATTCTGGAACACAGTCTGCAACAACATATTCTCCATGTCTAACAACACCAAAATTCAGTTAATACAGAATAAAATCATCCATAGAACACACCTCACACAACACAAGATGCACATCATGGGACTCACAGACACAGACATTTGCACCCACTGCACACTCAACACTATCGACGACCACCTGCACGGACTCTGGCTCTGCCCACCAATTCATAACTTCTGGAAAAAAATAACCACCACCCTATCCCGATTCCTCGACCACAATATCCCACTATCCCCCACCGTCTGCATACTTGGAAATTTAGAAGAACTCAACACTAACTCAAAACAAATCACAATCGCCCTGCTTGTGGCCCTAACTATCGCCAAGAAAACAATACTGCTCAACTGGAAAAACAGAAAAAACATTACAACAACACAATGGTTAGATCTCTATACGCAACATATATCAATGGAACAACAGTCAGCAACCCACAAGAATCAATTACAAGAATTCAACAACATCTACTCCACAACTCTCACTGCCATCTCGATGCCGGTGAGTTAATGCCACAGCAGTGATATACAATGGCTTGTTCACGAAGAGGATATGCAATTTCGTCATTACTGAGGCGGTTTCGGGGCGGGGAGATGACCGCGTGCGGGGTAAGAATCCTTGTTAAAGTGATTAAAGTTAAAGTGAGAAGGGATATTCAAAAATAAATAAATAAATAAAGAACCTGGGGAATTGGAATCTGTTAATCTGTAGAAATCTTTAAGGAAACTTCATGAACAAAAACATCGTGAAATAACTGCCAAAATACAACTCTGCTTCATTTCGGATCATTTGATTGTTACACTGTTTTGCCTTGTTTCCCTTTTCTTTCGACTCTTATCTCTCTATTTCATTATAATAATAATAATAATAATAATAATTATTATTATTATTCATTTGTTTTCTCTCCTTTTTTCATCCTTTGTGGTTTTTTTTCCTCCTTTTTTTCCTTCTTCCCCCCCTTTTTTGTTGTTTGTTTTATTCTCTCTTCTTTTCTATTCCTTCTGTTGATTTCTTTGTCTAATATTATTGTATGTATATTACTCTGTAAACCAACTCGCTACCCATTTATTTGTCTGGTCACATATTTGTTTGTATGCACTTATTGGTGAATTAATTAAAAAAAAAAAAAAATAGAGTAAGAAATAACAAGTGTTTGTCACTAACATATCCCCCGCCGCCGCAATTTTATGTGTCAGTACGGACAGAGCCCAATGCTATATCCCCCGCTTCGCGCTAATCGCGCGGCGGGGGATAAATAAAGAGATGTCTGAATTTCATCTTGTAATTGGTACGGACATACATAGGCCTACTATTACAGCGGCATATAAAACCTCGTATCTTCACAATGACAAACTTCACAGGAAAATAAAAAATAGCCTAAATATGAAATAAAATAATAATAATAATAATTATAAAATAATATAAATGGATAAATATAGTTTAAAATAAAAATGTTTAATTTTGCATGTAAGAATAGTGGACATACGAGTTTTCGTTTCTTATCAGTTTGGAGATAAGAGGTTATATCAGCAGGCCGACGATATTCAAATTTAAAGTATGGTTTGCGTTTTCCATGGACCACAAATGCGTTTTCATGGTTAATCAGAAAATCCTTTTTCCATGTGTTCCTGATAGCCATAATCAATGAGCTTTGTACAGAATCTGCCTCTCTTTTGGATCAGTCACACCTCTTTCATAAGGCCGCCTACATTCTGAAGTTAAGCGCTGTGGGCGTGATCGAAGCGAGTAGGGGAGAATACGCGTAACTCAAAAGCGCTTAACTTGAAGCGCGAAAAAAGGACTTACGCGCTAATGGGAGAATAGACCCCTATGTGCACTAACCAGCAAAAATGCACATAGGGGTCTATTCTCCCATGCGCTTAAGTCGAAAAAAGCCATAGCTACGCGCTTTTCAGCCTTCGCGTATTCTCCCCTCGACTTAAGTCTGGGCATTACGCGCCTTGAAGGCACTTAAGCGCTTGGGGCGGAGCAAGGCCAAAATCGGGGCGTTTCCGGGCGTTTCTCATGAAATAACACTTACGCGTATTCTCCCCCTGGCTTACGGGCTTTTTCTGTTAAGCGCTTTTGAGGGCTGTATTAAGGTCAAGCGCCAACATAAGGCGAAATTTAATATTGCGTTTGATGTCGGTTATAGGCCGAATTTTAACATTAATTTTATTTTATTTAACATGGTAAAGGTTGAGACTCAAAGCCATGATAGTTTATCAAACGAAATCATCACATGATATTACGCATCAGCCTCTTCTCCAATCAGTTAAATTACAAACGCAAAACAATTAATTAATACGAGTATACATAAGACCATCATTCTATCATGCCCTCAAAATTTAAAGCCAAAATGCCAGTCCTGCATTTGCTTGCACTCTTGCGTGATTGGGAAAGAGTAAGAGGAGCGCGCCGAGCTCGAAGACGAACACGCATATGTCGGCTTTGTTTGGACATCCTGGGACTAACAAACATCGGGTGCATCCAGCGCTTTCGTCTGGACCGCGCATGAGGCAATCATCTATCTTTGCCGACTTCTGGATGAACAGCTATCCAGCCGCAGCAATTATCCACAAAGAATACCCGTGGTCATCAACGTCAGAGCTACCATCCCCTCCTCCTGTGCAGTGAAATGCCCAGGGGATGATGGTTCCCCACCACCTGTTGCGTGTACACTTCTCCGGTGTGCAGAGAACCTGGCTTTTACAACGCCCCGCAGATCTCTCCATTTATGCGTTAAATCGGGGATACTGGGTTTACATCTCCCCACCGAAGCCACATCCAGAACGATTCGCAGCTTAATTCCTCGGATCAGCCTTCATTGCTCGCTTGCCATACAACACCAACATCTGTGAAATTTGGTTTTCGGCTTTGGCTCGACTTCGCCATCATTGTCTTCCATGTTCTATTAACAAACGCGACTGCCCTGTATGTTCGTGATAATCTATAAAGTTGTGATATTCTCACGAGTGAGGGGATTGATTTTCTAATTGAGGATATCTGTATTAACTAACTCGAGTCCTAGTCATTATTTACCATTGGTAATACTGTGTAATTTAATGTGTGAATAAAGATATTATTAAATAGGCTACTCTAGATTGAGCCCTACCCTGGCAAATACCAAAGCACTATCCATTTGTTAATCAATTTTAGCCTTTAAAGAATAGCCGACATGGGAAGAATCATTATCAGTAAATGGGATAATTGATTATAATAAAGTATTGGGCACAAGTTCAAGTGAATGTGTCGCTCAAATCAAATAGATGATAGGCTATGGATATGCAATTTCGTCATTACTGAGGCGGTTTCGGGGCGGGGAGATGACCGCGTGCGGGGTAAGAATCCTTGTTAAAGTGTTTCCATGTCCTTTAATTGCAAACCTAACATCGGATCGGAGTAGTTTTCAAGTGCGCAATTTCTAAATGAGATCATATAAACTGTCTTTGATTGTCTTTGTGTGACTAGAATGTTCCCTTTGTCTTCTTCCCTGTCTTCCACGGAACAAACAGGCTGGTGTAGGAGGGGCACATTTTCAATGATCTGATTGCGCTGATTGAGAAGCGCTAAATTCTTTATTTATTATTTCATTATCGCGGCAATTTGTTTGTATGCATAGCTTTGATGCCATGGTGGCTAGAGTAAGAAATAACAAGTGTTTGTCACTAACATATCCCCCGCCGCCACAATTTTATGTGTCCGTACGGACGGAGCCCAATGCTATATCCCCCGCTTCGCGCTAATCGCGCGGCGGGGATAAATAAAGAGATGTTTGAATTACGTCTTGTAATTGGTACAGCCTACTATTACAGCGGCATATAAAACCTCGTATCTTCACAATTGACAAACTTCACAGGAAAATAAAAAATAAATATAAAATAATAATAATAATTATAATAATATAAATGGATAAATATAGTTTAAAATAAAAATGTTTAATTTTGCATGTAAGAATAGTGGACATACGACTTTTCGTTTCTTATCAGTTTGGAAATACGAGGTTTTATCAGCAGGCCGACGATATTCAAATTTAAAGTCTGGTTTGTGTTTTCCATGGACCACAAATGCGTTTTCATGGTTAATCAGAAAATCCTTTTTCCATGTTTTCCTGATAGCCATAATCAATGAGCTTTGTACAGAGTCTGCCTCTCTTTTGGATCAGTCACACCCCTTTCATAAGGCCGCCTACATTCTGAAGTTAAGCGCTGTGGGCGTGATCGAAGCGAGTAGGGGAGAATACGCGTAACTCAAAAGCGCTTAACTCGAAGAGCGTAAAAAAAGACTTACCCGCTAATGGGAGAATAGACCCCTTAATGTATTGTGACAAACTCACGAGTGAATTTGATATTTGCCAACCAATTTATTGAGAGAAGGCAAACAAACATTCGTTTTTTGTTATATTCGTCAAAATACAACTAACAGGCATGGGATGCAATGTCACCGTTGACACACCCAGGGTGGAAACTCTGCAAGTATAAAATAACTCCACCCACCCCAACATTGTAATAACACTCACAATAATAATACATCCCCAGCACACCAAACATTCCTAAACACAGTCTAAAAACACTAACAATGAAAACATAACTCACTTCCAGCATGCCCAGCTTCAGGTCGTAACAGGCACAACCCTGTTACACTGCCCCCCTCTAACAAAAGAAACGATATGGCTCAAAAATCGCACACGAAATCCCTCAGGTGATGGGGCCGCTGCCGGCGCCTCCCTCTGGGCCGTTGCTCTAGAGGAAGTGGCTCAGTGAGAGGGTCTAAGTCAGCGACTGCCGGGTCCCCAGTTGCACGCTCAAGGTCATTTTCAGTTTCAACCCCCCAATAACCCCCCTCCTGTTCATTGTTCACATTGCTGTTTTGTGCAAGATCTAACTGAGTTTCCCCTGTTGTGACTCCCAACTCTGCACTGTCAGTAATGTCAGCACGGCCTACATAAGGGGCCAGCCGGTCCCTATGCAGCACCACTACTCGCTGTCTCGTCCTCAGTTAAACTGTGTACACTACCTCTGAGATTCTCTCCAATACCAGACATGGCCCCTCCCAGGCACTATCCAGCTTGGGGCTATGGCCCTTTTTCCGACGAGGATTGAACACCCACACCCGCTCACCTTCCTGAAACTCCCGCCCTTTTCCATAAGCATCGTAAGCCTTCTTTTGACGGAACCCAGCCTGGGCTAAGTTTTCCCGCGCTACTGCGTGGACGGTATCCATGTGGTTCTGCAGCCGCTCGAGGTAATCGAGCCCCGGGGCCAACGGGGCCCTTTCCTCTGGGGGTCGCCCATACACAAGGTCTGCAGGGGTTCTCAACTCTCTTCCCATCATGAGCTGAGCTGGAGTACACATGGTGGACTCCTGCACTGCGGATCTATAGGACAACAGTATTAGAGGCAACTGCTCATCCCAGTCACGTTGATCTTCCGAAGTGAGTATGGCTAATTGAGTGGCCAGTGTCCGATTAAACCTCTCGACAAGACCGTCACTTTGTGGGTGCAGGGGTGTTGTCCTGGTCTTTTTGATCCCCAGACGGTCACAGAGGGCAGCAAAGAGTCGCGATTCGAAGTTGCGGCCCTGATCACTATGGAGCTCCAAGGGGATGCCAAATCTGCTAAACATGCCCCCCAGGAGAAAATCGAGGATGGTGGAGGTCTCTTGATCAGGAATAGCGTAGGCTTCTGGCCATTTGGAAAAGTAATCCATGGCCACTAGTACAAACCGATTTCCTCTGCTGGACAGTGGAAAGGGCCCCATTACGTCCACTCCGACTCTCTCCATCGGGGAGCCCACCTAGTACTGCTGGAGCGGTGCATGGGATTGCCCGGCCGGTCCCTTCTTAGCCACACACTCATCACATCGACGGCAGAAAGCCTCCACATCCTTGTGGTGTCGGCCCCAGTAAAACTTCTCCTGAAGTTTGTGCAAGGTCTTGTAATAGCTAAAGTGCCCAGCTCCAGGTGCTCCATGCTTCAATGCGTTCTCTCGAAGAGCCTTGGGCACCACCAACTGCCATGTCGTTTGGCCTCCGGGTGCCTGCCAGGTTCGGTACAGAACGCCCTCCTGTAAACTCAGGGACTCCCACTGTGCCAGCATCCCTTTAATGGCAGGGGAGAATGGAGCACTTTCCTCTCGCCCGGGTTTTTCGCCCCCCTTCTTCCACATGAGTAGTGGTCCGAGGTCTGGATCAGCCTTCTGGTGGTCTCAGAGCTCATCGGTTGATAGCTCAGCTAGTGGCGACGAGGAGAGTGGTCCCCTGACTTGAGCCACAAGTCCCTTATTTTGCACCCTCTCCTCCAACCTGGAACAGTGCTTGCAGCCTTCATCTGCACATGAGCGTCTTGATAACGCGTCCGCATTACCATGGGTAAGCCCTGATCGGTGTTCCATTTGGAAATCATACCCCTGGAGGATTTCTATCCATCTGGCTACTTGCCCTTCTGGTTCCTTGACGCTGAGCAGCCAGCAGAGGGCAGCATGGTCTGTCCTCAATAAGAAACGCCTACCATAGAGATATGGGTGGAAGTGTCGGATGGCAAGCACAACAGCTAACAGTTCACGTCTGGTGACACAGTAATTTCGCTCTGGCCCACTAAGCGACTTGCTGTAGTATGCAATGACAGGCTCCCCTTCTGTCTGCTGAGATAGCACGGCACCAACCGCACTGTCGCTCGCGTCAGTGTCCGGAACAAAGGGGTGATCAAGAATGGGCGGCGCAAGAATGGGCGCATTTATCAATGCTTGCTGCAGTGCTTCAAATGCCTGCTGGCAGTCTGAGTCCCACTTAAAATCCCTCCCTTTTTCCATGAGGCTGTGTGGCGGTCTAGCCACATCAGCAAAGGAGCGAATGAATCTTCGATAATATGACGCCAGCCCGACAAATCCTCTGACTTCTTTCCGACACCGCGGAATAGGCCACTCCCTCACAGCACGGACCTTCTCTGGGTCCGTCGAAACACCCTGGGGGCCCACTACATGTCCGAGGAAGTGCGTCTCTCTTCGCAGGAGCGAACATTTGTGGGGATTCATCCGGAGGTTTGCTGACTTGAAGCACTCGAATACTTTGCGCAGGTTGCACAGAGCCAAGCTAAAGTTGGCCCCATGGGCCAGCACATCATCGAGGTACACGACACAGGCAGAGCGTGGTACAGGCCTTAACACCTTCTCCATTAGCCGTTCAAAACTTGCAGGGGCATTACACAGCCCAAAGGGCATGACTGTGTACTGCCACAAGCCCCGGCCATTCGAGAAGGCTGTCTTAGGTTTGGCGTCTGGTGAAAGTTCTCAAATCCAAGGAGCTAAACCACTGTGAACCAGCTACTGCGTCAAGAGTGTCGTCGATTCTTGGGACCGGGTACGAATCTTTTCGAGTTACTTCATTCACACGCCTGTAGTCATGGCACAGTTGTAGACGACCATTTTTCTTGGTAACGGGTACCACCGGTGACAACCATGGGCTGTCACTTGGTTCAATCACCCCTGCAGCTTCCATTCGTTTTATCTCCGCCTCCACTGCCTCAAACTTTACTAAGGGTAAGCGCCTGGGCCTTTGTCGGATTGGGGCAGCATTCCCGGTATCAATGCTGTGTTGCACCACATTGGTTCGAGTACACTCACCATCCGTTGTCGCAAACAGATGGCGATACTCCATCAGCAACCCTCTCAGCTCCTGTTGCTCATCTGGTGTCAGCCCCTCCTTGCTGCGGTTCCACAGGTCTTCCAGGGCAGCTGCTGTTTCTGTAGAGACACCCTCCCAGCATAGAACATCGCCCAGTGCTTGCCCCCCTACAGAAGCAGAAGCATTCACTGTGTAGAGGCCATGGTTAGGGTTATTGAGTGTGACCGGTGAACCACCCACTAGCACAGTGCCCTTCCCCACATCCACAACAGCCCCAACAGCCCCTAAACAGTCAACCCCCAAAATGCAATCCTCTTTTATGTTAGCTAACCAGAATTCCGCTTTTGCATGAGTGTTTCCTAGCACAAGTGATAAGGTACATGAACCTCGCATAGGAGCCAAGTCACCAGTTACCGTTTCCATAACTCGATTAGCAGGCATGAATGTAACATTTGGTAGTACTCCGGGTCTAACTAAACTAATGTCTGACCCGGTGTCAACCAAGGCCCTACAAGGTATGCCTTGCAGCTGACATGACACTCGTAGAGTTCCCCCAACCCCAAGTCTCCCCACACACAGTCTCTCTGGTTCCACCGGGGATGCAGAGGGACTACGGGCCAGCGTTTCCCTAGCTATGCTGACCCGCTGCCGTTTCCCGACTCAGCTGGCCATCTGGCGGTGCAGTGTCGACGTAGATGTCCAGTGTCTCCGCAGTTCCAACACCGCCGTGGCTCTGCAGAACTCGCTGTGCTCACGCTGGGCTGGCTCTCTGCCACGTCCGATGCTGCTCGTACCACTGGGTGCTGTACGGCTGGCGAGGCTCCATCCATCAGAATAGCCTCGATCTCCTCTGCCTGGCACAACGCCATCTCCAATGTAGTCGGGTTAGCCAGCCGCACCTGCTGTCGCAATTGACCCGGCCTCAGCCCTCTCAGAAAAGCATCTAGGGCCAAGCTCTGGACTGATGCTGGTGGTAGCTCGGGGTGTGCGCGACTGGCCAGGCGCAGGACATCAGCAGCCAGGACACCCAGTCTCTCTTTAGCCTGTCGACAACGCTGATGAAGCTGGTCTCTCAAGCCTATAATGGATATAGGCTCACCAAATCGACGCTTCAAGGCCGCCACCATCTCAGCTTAGGAGACCTCACCCCGATGACTAATGTCCAGTAGGGCCTGGCGAGCAGCCCCCTCCAACGCTATTGCCAAACTTGCTGCTTTTTGTGTATCTGTCCATTTTGCAGCAGTAGCCACAAGCTCAAACTGGAATAAGTACGCTTCCCAGCTACTAGTACCATCATAACGTCCCAGCTTAGGTATTGCAGCAGGCGGCTGCATGGGTTTTTCGGGGCTTGGCACTGGCGTATTTAAGGAGCTCATCAACCGCGCCAGTGCCTGCCCCATGTCTGCAATTTGTTGCTGCAAGCTAAGGATTGCTTCTTGCTGTTCCACAGGCACAGTGCTGTTCAAACTCTCAGCGACGGTGCTTTGTGCACCTCCCTCCATCTGGTGGCACACTTCCAACATCTCACCGAGTGCTGTGGCCCCAAAGCTGTACATCGGCTGCCGGCGCTCCGCCCCCATGGCTCCTCTGCATGGGTGGGGCGGGATCTTCTCCAGCTGCTGGCGGCGGTTCTCTTCCCCCGAAATCGCGCAGGTGAAGCATCTTCTTCTCCAGCTAGCCGATCCATCTTCCTCCTTGTTGCCCGTGTAGCACTGCTTCCATCCGGTAGGCGACAGGCTTCAGTAAAGTTCTTCTGGCGGCATGCCCTCTTAACTTGTGCACTCTCCACAGCATCAGCTGAGAGAGTAGTCTTCCACTCCTGTTCCAACTTGTCAGATAACCACTTTCTGAAGTCAGAAGCAGGTACCATGCTAACTTCTGACACCAATGTGACAAACTCACGAGTGAATTTGATATTTGCCAACCAATTTATTGAGAGAAGGCAAACAAACATTCGTTTTTTGTTATATTCGTCAAGATACAACTAACAGGCATGGGATGCAATGTCACCGTTGACACACCCAGGGTGGAAACTCTGCAAGTATAAAATAACTCCACCCACCCCAACATTGTAATAACACTCACAATAATAATACATCCCCAGCACACCAAACATTCCGAAACACAGTCTAAAAACACTAACAATGAAAACATAACTCACTCCCAGCATGCCCAGCTTCAGGTCGTAACAGGCACAACCCTGTTACAGTATTAAGCTAAACCAGCATCACAAACAAGCTCATACCAGCATCAACAATCGCCACTAATCTCCATCACTGATCACCTGTTAACAGCATCACCAATCACCACCAGCCAAAACTATTAATCTGCACTGGCATGCACCAATCACTAACCACTAGATTTTATGATGATGGGTTTTTTGTAAGATATTGTGCAAATCTGTTGGATTGTTTTGATTGCTATCAAAATAAAAGTTTGTGTTTTTGCTTTTTGTGCTCCCAAACAGAAAATGACGAATTATTTACTGCTGCGTTAAATGATAAAACAATGTTGGAACATAGTGATCTTGGTAAACTGCAACTTCAGACAGAAAAATCCATTATTGACTGATATGCCAGTTTCATATGATGTCTTGTGGAATTCAATAGTTGCGATGCAAATATACACTGAAATCTAAAACCAGCGTCTGCTCAGGTTTGTGCGTTTTTTGATAGAACTCACATCCCCTTCTGGCATTGTTTCTACATACAAGGATAGATAATCTCGCTGTTAGATCGTTAGTAGTTATACTCGCTGGCTGAAGAACTGTAATGATAACCGAATCCAAAAGTCTGGGGTGGACCTTCACTTACTGAGCCGGGATTTACCAACTCAGCAGTGTAAAAAAAAATAAAACTTATAAAGTAAGGCAACTGCACAGCATTTCTTGAGTTTACATAATTTGAGTTTTTGAGTTTGCGTTGACTAATTTTTGAAAGGACTCAATTTCAATTTAAGCCAACTCAAATATGCTGTGCAGCTGGTTGCATTACTTTTTTAAAAAGTTTTAAAGTTTTTTTTTTTTTTACTTTTTACAGTGTGCGGGCTAAAAATACAAAGGCACAGCTCTCATCTCTACATTACACTGCCATACTCAGCAGCGCGCACTTAAGTTCCACTTCACGTTTTCCTTGCTTTGGATTTGAGCTCTGATAAATGTCAGGAATGTCATCTTTGCTACGGTGCTGAATCACTGTATTTCCTCAATGTGCACAGGTTACAACAGGGACTACGTCGCTGAGCCCCCGATGGGATAAGTGTGTCTCCGTGGGAAACACCCTGACGTACGCGGGAGGGCGAATGTTTGTTGAAAAGCACTTTAAAGAAGACAAGAAAATCATGGTAACCTGCTCCAAACTGGATGTACTCTTACCGGCCATCAAATATTTTGCAGTCAAATGCTGAAATAGTCAAATAAATCAAATTCACCATAAACCGCATCATATTAATTGCACACACTCCACGCCAGACTGAAATAAACTGTGTGCTACTAGCGGCTCCTGTTGGTATGATGAGATAATGCAGAGGAGAAAATTTGCTGGACTAGATTAATCTACATAATGCCATATTAGATGAGATGCAACGTTAACGTTGTCACGATTACAGATCATACTTAGAATTTACATTCTTAGAAAATGAATCTACTTGACTGCAACTCATAATCTGATTCCATCTTTTCCAATTCGTCTTCGTTTTGGATTGTTCTTATAAATTTAGTTCTGGCATTATGCTTTTTAAATTAAGGAGCTGTCTACGGAACTGTCTAAGGGCTATTTTTAGCTTTAGCCAAGGGATGCAAAGAATTCAAGCTGGTTGCCATTGCCAATAATCATAGAAGAATAAAAATGCCTTGTTGATTTTGACTTGCAGTTGAGTTGATTTGCTCCTTTCAAATTTACCATGACAGTAACCATGACACAGCTCCTTCAAGAATGTGGAAATTACTTGTGATGATTTGGGGAATTAATTGGAGCAAACAGATTACTCGCTTTGAGGTTTGATTACTCCATTGATGATTTCAGTTACAATCACAACAACAGTGATGATGATGATGAGAATAATAATAATAAAAACAATTATTATTATTATTATATGCAATGCAAGTCAAAACACTCGGAGCTCAACAGTACCAATAACAGCAAAGACAGGGGAACAATATCAGCAATCCTAATCAACGACGCTAGTTAAACCATAAAAAAGGTTCAAGATGTGAAAAAAATATTAATACAATATGTAAAAATAATTTTAAAAAATGAGGATGTGTATTGAGAACATAAAACAGTAAAGAACTGATGGTAATGCTAGTAATCTGCTGGCAGGTGGAGGAGCTGATTGAAGGAATTCGATGGGCTTTCATGGACATGCTGGAGAAGGAAAATGACTGGATGGATGAGGTCACCAAATCCAAAGCTAAAGAAAAGGTAACAGTGTTATTCTGTACAGTGTTAAAAGTTCAGCTGTTCCTGTGTAGGTCAGTTGAATTCAGGTGCAGAGCCAGTGCAGGTGCTGGCTCTCATGCCAACCAATTAGTTACGCTCCTGATTCTACAAACGCAGGTCTTTTGCTGTGACTCCATGGGCTCATTACATAAATCAGGTGTATAACTGCTTGGCTGGAACAAAAGCCTGCACTCATGCCAGCCCTTTCTCTATAAGGGTGAATACCTCTGGTTTTGTCGAATAGCTTCCCTAATCAGTTCCTGTTCTAAATCCAGAGCTATTGACAAGATGCAAGGCAGCTTTGAGAAAGGCTGACACCTCACTGGAATTTCAGCATAAAAGGCACCAAGCGCTATAAATGTAGTAGCCAGGTCAAAATCTAGTATATGGCTCGACTTCAAGGATGTATTTGAGGACAATTTGCATGATGGCTGCCAATTTTAATTTTAAATTTTAATTATCATTCAAACTTTTTCTAACAAAAAACTTCTAACTGCAAACCTGTTTACACCTGTTTTCATTTTCAGGTCTTAGTACAAGTGAATAAACTCTGTGGTGACTGTAAAAATCAAACAGAAATTGATGGTAAAATGCTTGATATTCAAGTGGATTGCCAGTGTAATGTAATTTTAGCTGCAAAGCTAACCAATGGAAAGTAAAATCAGTTAGCTAGTAACCAACATTGGTTACAGGTCTCCTCACTTAGCTTGGTAGTTATAACTAACATCAATACGCATGATGAGTGTCTGCTTTGGTGGTCAAGTATTACACTGATCTAGTTGAAAGACTTGAAAGAATTTTTTATTATTTTTTTTTTTTAATTTGGCATCTCCAATCCCACCCGAATTTGGAATGCCCAATTGGGGAACTATGTACAAAGCTTGCTCGTATGCGACCCCTTGCTGCCAACTCAGGATAGTGAAGACAGTTCACGGCTCTCCTCCGAAGCACGTGCCTGTCAGCCACTGATTCTTATACACTCGCTGGTTGAATCTTCGCAAGTTCAGAGCGAGGGCGGAGGATACCCGGACATGAACCAAGCCGGAGTCTTCCTGACGAGCGCCCGTCTGGCCAACAGGAGGCGCTGGAGCAACGAACAAAGCTGTTATCGAATACCCAAATCCGGCAGTCCCTTTCCAATTTGTAACCCTGTAGCGCGATAGCCAATTGTGCGCTACTCTGAAAAAGCTGCCGACCCCTGCCGGTGGGTACGCCGAGGCTCGAACCCGCGACGTGGTGATCACCTCTGCACTGCAGCGGAGTGCCTTAACCGTGTGAGCCACCCGGCAGCAGACTTGAAAGAATTGAATTGCCAATGATTTGCTGTTATGCTGCATTCGAGACGTTCCAATTTAAACTCCTGTTCCCATCCAGGCATGTTTGAGAGCTCGACCTTTAAAAGACAACAATGAATGCCTGTGTTTGTACGAGCCTTCTTACCCAAAATCACGTGTCAACGTTATCTACCCCCCACCCCCAAAGTAACAAACATTAAGCATCATGTCTGTCTGATAGCTAGCTGACATTAATATGGCAAAACGTTTGTAAACAGCAGCTCATATGGATCATGAGCATCCAATTTAACAATGTCGTTGCCACTAAATTTCACATGTACATTCGCTATGCCTTAACTGCTATCCCAAAAGTGTAATACTGACTTAATTATGTGTTATTAAATAGAAATTTGATGTAAAAATTCAGTGTTTTCAGTTTTGTCAGTCATCATTGTTATGGCCCCAATTTGTTATTACATTTATAACACAACAGCAACAGCAAGGGATGACAGACACAGTTTTAAAAACTTAAACACATTTAATTAAACACAACAACTAACTAAACTGACCAAGATTGAATAGGAAAAAAAAAGAAATATTTACAGTCCCTTTTTGTGGGGTGGCTTGGTGATGTCCTGGATAATGAAAATGCTCAAACACAGGCAAAGAAATCCACAAAAGAAACGTCACAGGTCTTGAACAGAATGGCAGGTCTGGTCATCTTCTTGCAATTTCTCCTACTACTTTACTGTCTCACTTCTTTTCCTTATATACTTTTTTGCAGACCCCACCCACATTTAGACCTCTTTTTTTAAATTTTCTGAGACTTGCCCCAGACATGTCCAGGACATGTCTAAACATGACTCCAGTCTGAGCTTAACAAAAAAAAGGTAAATACTGCCATCTAGTGGCCTATATTCACATTACACCTCCATTCCAAAAGGGAAAAATTTTGACTCATAAAGGCAAAATTTTTCCTTTCAATACAAAATGGTTAAGTGAACACTTGTCTGTATATACATATCATACAATATTCAAACACATGATATATATATACACATTCAAACACGGGATAAGCAATCAGCAATTACATTGTCTGTACCCTTCACATGCTTAATTTCCAAGTCAAACTCCTGTAAAATCAAACTCCAATTCAACAATCTCCGATTCTTGTTTTTCATCTTACTCAAAAACATTAACGGATTGTGGTCAGTGTACACAATCATTGGCTTTTGTCCTGTACAAACATAAACCTCAAAGTGTTGTAAAGAAAGGACCAGAGCCAACAGTTCCTTCTCTATTGTGGAATAGTTCCTTTGGTGGCGATTGAACTTCCTGGAGAAGTATGCCACGGGATGCTCAATGTCATCAGAGTCACTTCTCTGTAGGAGCACAGATCCACAAGCTTGGTCGCTAGCATCGACCGCGATGGAGAACGCTTTGTTGAACTCAGGAGATTTGAGCACGGGGAAGTGACACAGCAGAGACTTCAGGTGATCGAAGGCTCTCTGGCATGCATCATCCCAGGTGAACTTTACGCCTTTCTTCAGTTGGTTAGTTAGACTAAGAGCAATCTCAGCAAAGTTCTTGCAGAACTTGCGGTAGTACCCGATCATTCCAAGGAAGCGGCGCAAAGCTTTTTTGTTGTCAGGAACTGGAAAGTCCATGATGGCTTGGACTTTAGCATTTTGGGGTGCCACCTTACCCTGGCCTATGACGTAGCCAAGATAGGTGACAGTAGCACAACCAAAGTCACTCTTGCTCAGGTTAACAGTCAGGTTAGCCTGGGTCAGGCGCTGGAACAACGTCTCTACATCTTTTAGATGTTCTTCCCAGGAGTCACTCTATGTGATCAGGTCATCGATGTACGCACCCGTGTGTGGCAATCCGGCGATTGTAGACTGTATCATCCTTTGGAACGTGGCTGGGGCATTTTTCATGCCAAAGGGTAGGACTTCATACTGGTACAATCCAGATGGTGTGGCAAAAGCAGAGATGCTCTTGGCCCTCTCCGTTAAAGGCACACACCAATAACCCTTCAATAAATCAATCTTGGTCAGAAACTTTGCTTGCCCTACACTATCAATACAATCATTAATCCTAGGTATTGGAAACACATCAGTTCTAGTTACAGCATTGACTTTGCGATAATCTGTACAGAATCTAGTACTTCCATCAGGTTTTGGAACTAGCACACAGGGTGAACTCCAATCGGAGTTGTTGGGTCTGATAAAATCATGTTTTAACATGTACTCAACCTCTTTCTCAGCAATCTTTCTCTTTTCAGGATTCATCCGGTATGGATGCTGTTTTATTGGTTTGGCATCACCAACATCTACATCATGAGAGGCTACAGTAACTCTCTTTGGAACATCAGGAAACAAATCCTCATATTTCTTGATCAACCTTTCAAACTGATCTCTCTGTGAGGGTTCTAAGTGCTGGAGTTTTACATCAAGATTTTGCAACACTTCAGTGTTTGACAATTTACATGAAAGAACTTCAGCTTTAATTCTTGGTTCATCATCTTGAAACTCCCCCTCATCTTCACACGTTTCGACCATTGGAGAATCTGAAGTGACAGCTGCAACCCTAGCATTTCTGTCATGATAAGGCTTTAGCATGTTAATATGACACAATTGTTTTGGTTTTCTCCTATCTGGAGTCTTCACAATGTAATTGAGATCATTGAGTTTTGTCAGAATTTCATAAGGCCAATGAAATCTAGCCTGCAATGGATTGGACTGCAAGGGAAACAACACAAGGACCTTTTCTCCTGGTTTAAACTTACGGCTTCTAGCCTTATGATCATACCAAGTTTTCATTTTTCCCTGACTTGATTTCAAGTTCTCTTTGGCTAAGTCACAAGCTGCACGCAATCTTTCCTTGACCTTGCTAAAATAGTCTAACAGACAGATATGCGGCTCTTTCTCTTGCCATTGTTCACTCAATAATAGCAAAGGTCCTCTCACTTCATGACCAAACACTAGCTCAAATGGACTGAATCCAGTAGACTCCTGCACTGCTTCTCTAGCTGCAAACAACAGCAAATGAACCCCTTCATCCCAGTCTTTCTCAGGGTCATAACAATAAGTCCTCATCATTGTCTTGAGAGTGGAATGAAACCGCTCTAAGGCACCCTGACTTTCTGGATGATAGGCACTAGAAAGAATCTGCTTTGCCCCTAGTTCATACACAACCTGCTGAAACAATCCTGAAGTGAAATTGCTTCCCTGGTCTGACTGAATTTCCCTGGGAAGGCCAAACAACGTGAAGAACTTTATCAAAGCCTTCGAGATTGCAGTTGCCTTGATGTTACGTAGAGGTATGGCTTCGGGGAATCTGGTAGATGCACACATGATTGTCAACAAGTACTGATTTCCAGATCTAGTCTTGGGTAATGGACCAACGCAATCAACAATGACCCTAGAGAATGGCTCCCCAAATGCTGGGATAGGCTGCAATGGAGCTACAGGTGGGTCTAACTGGTGTTTTCCAACTACCTGACAAGTGTGACAGGTTTTGCAAAAGTTGGAAACGTCTTTCCGAAGCCCAGGCCAAAAGAAGTGTTTCATGATCTTATCAACAGTCTTGTTAACACCAAGATGACCTCCTAAAGGTAAACTATGAGCCATTGTTAAGATCTCATTCCTATAGACCTTCAGAACAACAATTTGCCTGACCACTGCCCAATCTGCATTGGCAGGGATATCAGGAGGGCGCCACTTCCGCATCAACACACCATCCTTGAGATAATACCCAACTGGAACTGCATCTATTTCTTTTTCAGGAAGGGCTCTCCTCTTTAGTACACCAATTTCAGGATCATTAGTTTGCTCCTCAATCAACCGCTTTCTGGACAGAGACAAGTCTCCAGACACATCAGAATCACCAGACCCATCCGGCTGGCTGAATAGAGAACTGATAAAAGTATCTGATAAGTCCTCAAACGGAGAAACCATAGTAGGCCAATCAGAGTCATGAGGCGAACCACCTGAGTCCTGACTATTCAATGTACTGGACGGCACCACATCATCTTCTTCTTTAGCCTTCTTGGCCATAGCACGAGTCACTGCGCAAGAAGGATACAGAGATGGGTCCTCATCCCCATCTTCAGTGCTCGGCTGTGAAGTAAGATGTAGAGGGGGAACTACTTTGCCCCCAGCCAGGTCATTGCCTAGCAACAGAGAAACACCCTTTATAGGTAGACTTGACATAAGTCCCACCTTTACCTGTCCTGTAACTAAATCTGACTTCAAGAATATAGAGCGCAGGGGTACAGATACAGTCCTCCCTTCAATACCTTGTACAAGTATGAAATCCCCTGAAGCGGTCTCATCACGTAACTCCAAGGAGTCCATCAACAAAAGTGATTGAGAAGCTCCGGTATCCCTTAGGATATAAATGAGGACAGGAGTAGTATGCTCATTCAGAGCCACAAATCCCTCTGACACAAATGGAAGAAATTCCTCCCTCACGAAGTCAGCTGTATTAGGCTTTTTAGCCCCACAAGAAGCAGGCAATTTAGCAGATTGGTTATCTACTACAGGGGTTTCTAACCCTGTTTTCACAAAGGCATTTGGTTTGGTATCCTTTTCTTTTTCCTTCTTAGCTTTAAGGAACCAACAGTTAGTTGTAACATGACCAGATTTCTTGCAATAACTGCAAACTAGACCACTTTTGTCACTGTCAGCTTTCACACTTTGATCAGACCTGTTACTGGATTTCTGAACACCATCACCAGAATTGTCTTTGTCTTTGGGTGAGGAATCTTGGGTATCACCATAACCCTTTTTCTGAAATTGGGACCATCTATTATTACTGCTAGACTGAAATTTGGACTTATGTGTGAGAACATATTCATCTGCAAATTTGGCAGCTGATTGCAAATTCAGTGCTTGCTTCTCATTAAGGTAGGTCTTAACATCATCTTTAACACAGTTCTTGAATTCTTCAACTAACACCATCTCTTTTAGTGAGTTGAAATCATCCTTGACCTCCATAGAAGTACACCAGCGCTCAAAGCAAACCTGCTTTTCATTAGCAAATTCAACATAAGTCTGATTTTCAGATTTCCTCAGACCTCTGAATTTCTGTCGGTAAGCCTCTGGAACCAACTCATAAGCTCTCAAAATAACCTTTTTGACAACCTCATAATCAGAGGAATCATCGGCAGACAAAGCCGAATAGGCTTGTTGAGCTTTACCCTTGAGGACAGTTTGCAACAGCAGAGGCCAGTGTTCCTTTGGCCACTGGCAACTCTTTGCTACCTTTTCAAAACACTGGAAATAGTTGTCTACGTCCTTTTCCGAAAATGGAGGCACCAGTTTTACCTCCTGGCTAGCCCGAAATTTATTTTCAGTTTGAATTTTTATTTTTAGTTGCTCCATTTGGAGTCTTTCTTCTCTATCGAATTTCTCTAATTCAAAATCTCTCTGTCTTGCAAATTTTTCTAACTCAAATTCTCTTTGTTTTTCTTTTTCTTCCCTCTCAAATTCTCTTTGTTTCTCTTTTTCCTCCCTTTCAATCTCTAGCATTTTTAATTTAAGTTCCATTTCTATATTTGGATTTTCCACTGGAAACTGTTCCAGATCTCCTGGTGCAAACACATTTTCATCAATGTAATATTCAACTATCTCTCAAGCCAGTCTTGCTTTTCGCATGGCTGGTTTTACCTCTGTCAGCTCCAAATGTCTGCATATTTCCAACAGTTCTGTCTTTTTAAAAGACTTCAAAACCCCTACGGTTGGTGATGCCAAGAAATCATCCATTGCTGTTGTCAATATATTTATATAGGAAAATTCACAAAAACAATTTTACAATCTGAAATGTTAGATTTTTAATAAATAACTCACAAAATGGTCTATCCCGGACGAGCCCCCAATTTGTTATGGCCCCAATTTGTTATTACATTTATAACACAACAGCAACAGCAAGGGATGACAGACACAGTTTTAAAAACTTAAACACATTTAATTAAACACAACAACTAACTAAACTGACCAAGATTGAATAGGAAAAAAAAAGAAATATTTACAGTCCCTTTTTGTGGGGTGGCTTGGTGATGTCCTGGATAATGAAAATGCTCAAACACAGGCGAAGAAATCCACAAAAGAAACGTCACAGGTCTTGAACAGAATGGCAGGTCTGGTCATCTTCTTGCAATTTCTCCTACTACTTTACTGTCTCACTTCTTTTCCTTATATACTTTTTTGCAGACCCCACCCACATTTAGACCTCTTTTTTTTAATTTTCTGAGACTTGCCCCAGACATGTCCAGGACATGTCTAAACATGACTCCAGTCTGAGCTTAACAAAAAAAAGGTAAATACTGCCATCTAGTGGCCTATATTCACATTACATCATGATGTAACCCACTCAAATCCTCCATTGTGTGTATTTCTATTCTGTTATTTTGAATTGTATCCGCCTATGATGTAATTACTTGAAATTCCATTCCTGTCCATTTGGGGGCAGTAGTACCGCCGTTAGGAGTGGAACTTGGTAGAGGTAGAATGCATGAGGAAGAGCGTGATTTCAGGAGATATGAAAAAAAAAAAGATTGAGAAGACGAGTGAACAGCGTGTTATGAAAAGAAAGAGTGATGAAAGATTGAATTCATATTTTTATTTCAAAGTCTATACTTATTTTAAGTTTATACTTTCGAATAAGAGACAAGAGTTGGACGAGGAAAGATCTGGACAACATTGTATATGTTTTTCTTTACTCCGGTGAGTTTTTTTTAATTTTCCCTCGCCAGCGCGAGATTAGCCAACATGGGTTTGTCCTTGTAAAAAAACGTACTAGGCATGTAAAACTTTATATCGGACAATGTATTTGGTCCATGTAGTTGTAAGATTTCGTTGTGCAAGCTTATTTTGTGAAACTTTGATGTGTTTTTGAACGTAAGCTAAAAAAAAAAAAAAAAAAACCAACTGGAGTTGAACCGAGCTAATGGACTGCCATGCTTTGAATACCGTTTCAAATCCAGGTTATTGAGCTAGTAAGCTAGTGAGTTAGTACGCTAGCGATTTCATCTGTGTGCGGTTGATGGACTGAGTTGAATGTTGCGTTTAAGACACTACTTTGAGTTAAGACATGAGAAATAGTTTCAGATCTGATGAGTGAATGAGAATTATTTACAGTACTGTTATCCTGCGATGCAGGTTGGTTTTTTTTGTGAGAGGTCGATTTCGCCTGAGAGACTTCCCGGGACGCATTTGCGACGGCGGGTAGAGAGAAGAGGAGCGTCTTGCCATTCGTCTACACCCCGTGTCTTCATCCGAGGCTCCAGATAAGGAGATTCATTGCACACACACGCACGAGTGACACATAAAAGAAGAAAAAAAAGAAAACATACTACCCGGGTAGATGGACAGAGAGTTTATGGACATTTTATTTTGTTGCAAATTTTTTTACAGAGCTCTGAGGGTTTTTTAAAATTTTTTTCTACTTTTTCCAATTTTTTGAATTTGAACACTTAACAAAGACTGTGCAATACAAAGAAAATGTTTAATGCGTTTAAGAAAATAAATGCCGGCTGTGTTTTTTTCAGTTTATTTGTTACAATTGTTTTATCCTCCTCCTTGAAAAGAACCTGACCAAGGGCGCTTAGTTAATACTATACTTCTAAAGAGCCACCCTTACCTTACACAATGTGTACTCATCAAATACAGTTTCCTGGACAACTGGGAGTTAAAAAAATCATACCAGTGTTCCCAAAGTAGAAGATGTGTTCAAGCACACTTTTACAACGGGGTCTTGGGACCAGGGGCGTTTCTAGTCACCTTGGGGGCCCTATGCAAGAGTGACCATGGGGGCCCTCCCGGCCCCAAAACACCAAGAAGATCATTCAATCCAGAAATCTTTTATTTTAAGTAACATATATACATATATATATACAGTAGTGGATTGTGTTTTCGCGCGCCTACATTTCGAGCAAGTATTGAATTTCTTCGTTAGAACGGAGAGATCCTTTCGCCGCTGCGGCATTTCTTAAGAACAAGACAACCGCGACACATAACGGTAATCTGCTGCCACGCTGAAGTACGGTTGCTTTCACATTTGATACTAGTACGAACTAAACTATCTCTATCCCTAACCCAACTCATAGGGAATGCTATCCCTATCCCTAACCCTTACCTTAACCCAACTCATAGGGAATGCTATCCCTATCCCTAACCTTAACCCAACTCATAGGGAATGCTATCCCTATCCCTAAACCTAACTCAACTCATAAAGAATGCATACCCATCCCGAACCCTAACCTTAACCCAACTCAGCCACAAACAATGGTTTGCTCTGCTCAAATTATTCTACCCAGTGTCAACAGATCAGACCAGCATGAAAAAAATAAAAATGGAATAAATAAAAGTCTTTCACCCTTCAGCGATGAATGGAAACTAATGGCGCTAAGCTGGCAACAAACCCAGTTGGTGTCGTGGTTAAGGCCACAGTGAATGGTGTGATTAACATTGCTTTCTCCACAGGTTGCCTGGTTCGAATCCCGCTGTAAGCACTTATGTAATTGTAACCCTGATTTAGATTTAGAGCACTAGAGGGTGCTGGTCTCCTTGAATGCGTCATGGGTTTCTGTGTGGTGGTTGGCCGGTATTCGGATTTCCGGAGCGTGCCCTGAACGCGTTGCCTGCAGCTCTCGGGGTGTGTGAGGTGAAAAAAAATGGGAAGGAAACAGAGGAGGCAGGAAAACTCCATGCTGCCATGAAGCACGCTGTTCTCCAGTTAGCACATGATTAAGAGAGCTTCCTATGAACCTTGATGGAAGCCGCTGTTAGCAGTGAACCACGGACGAGCGCCTACCTCGGAGACGTTGAAGTCGGCCATAGGAGAGTCTCCGTCGGAGTGTTTTCCTCAACTTCTAGAACTATTCTGGTGAGTTAGCTTAGCCAATTAGCACTATCATCGCGATTCAATGCGTTGGAAAAATAAATAAATAACCAGTCAGAATAGTCGGTAGATGGTTAACGATACTGGAGATGTGTTTTCATAGTATTGTGACAATGTGACGGGTTTATATTGATTATTTTGATGAGTGTTTAGCATTTTTTTCTCCCGAGCTGCTAATTCAGCCACGGCCTGTCATGAGGCTATGCGCCGCTCACGTACAGTGATGCAGAGAAATGCTATATTGTGGTGTTTACATTCAATGTGTTACAAAGTATGGTACTACTGTATTTTCATGGTTTAAGTTGCATACATCACAATTCATATGTTTAAAACTAGGTATACATGTTTATTCAATTAATTTCATGTGTTAAGAAGGAGATGTTTAATTCATATGTATGGGTTAACTAGTTAAAATGCTATTTACTTTTTTATTTTGAAACCAAGGACGGTGTGAAAGTCGAATGGTTCTGTATACTTGTGTGCAGACTGGTTTTTTTTTGAGGGACGATTCTGTCTGCCACGTGAGGGACTGCTTCGCCGTGGTCCAGGACTTTATTGCTATTCGGTTGATGCCTTCTGCGTGTCGGGACGTCAACACGAGGATGCTTGCCATACCGGGAGGGCGGTAGGAACCAAAACAAAAGGAAACTCACCTGAGACCTCTTTATCCATTTTTTTGCTACCTTATTCCGCCTGAGATCCAGATTGTTTTTTGTTCTTGGGCCCAAGACTAACCAATAAATGACAGTTGACTACCAAGAGAAACTGATAACTAGAAAAAACTGACATTTTAAGGAACTGAAGGTTGACAACTAATGAACATTCAAAGTAATATGGTTCAAACCAGCAAGATCAGCAATCTTAAGTGAATTTAAGAGAGTATAACTGGTAAACAGTGAAGTGGTACCACATTTATTATTTTTTCCCTAATCTTGGGGAGGGGATTTAAATATTTTACTTTTTTGTTTTATATCCATTTGGTTGTTTAAAGTTTTTTTTTTTTGGGGGGGGGGGGTATATTTGAGTTATTTCTTTTAATTCTTTTCAAAGATATTCCTACTTTTAACAGAAAGGTACATGGAACTAAGTAGGGTATTTACATATAGATAATTTTCTGATCATAAACTTGTGTTCCTGTGTGTTGTGTGGGTTGGAGGTCTTATTTGCTCCCTTGCAGAGCCTGCTACTGCCAATCTCCTTTTCCAAACCTAAGAGATCAGTGAGCAGTAATCTGAGTAACCCTGTGATAATTCTGAGCTGTAAGGTCCTAGGCCTAAGATTTTTTTTGATACAACCTTAGATTTAGACATTGTAGATAATATACCTAGGGTCTGCAGTATAGATCTCCCCCATATGAGGAAGGGACACACGTCCAGGTTACATAAAAGTGGCGAGCCAGCCAGGAGATTGGTTAATAGTAACTTCTTGATCTTCCATCCCACAATACACACCTTTGAAGTCCATTCCATTCAGTCAGATATGGATATTTGCAACCAGTTTGAAGTAAATGGTCAGAACTCCCTGTATGTAACAGGTATAGGATCAGATTACACAGATGAAGAGATCATTACTGTGTTCAGAGTTAATGGAGACATTTCCAAAGTAGTCAGGATCCCTGATGAGTCATGACAACCAGAGGGTAGAGCCCTGATCCAGTACATGTCTGATAGGTCTATCTCCAGAATTGACCCCATTACCTTGGGTACCTTACAGAGTCCAAAGGACCCTGTCGTGTCGTGGTTTGCGAGGACCATTAGAGATGTTTGTCAGGAAGAGATGGGGAGGGAGATAGCTCGTAGGTACCTTGGTGAGCTGCAGTCGATTGCTGGCAGTGGCAGGGCAGGTTTCTTGAGTGTACTTCAGGAAGAGCTACAGGGAACCCAGAGCACATCACTCTACGTACACGGTAGTGTTACACAGCCACTTGTAACTCAAAGTGGTAACACACCTAATACTGACCAAAATGAGCCTGCAGAGCCTACACATGTTCAAGGGGCACCGGCCAGTATACCAGTGAGCCCAGTTCATCAGGATGTTTTTAACCCCCCTCAGATCCAGAAAGTGATCGTGGAGCATGCGATCCGAAGTCCACCACTTCATCATCCCCCCAATTAAGGATGCAAATTTTTTCTGGATGGATGCCAAGGCCAAATGGTGAGGTGGATTATGACACTTGGTGCACTCAAGTTGATCTTCTCCTTGACGACTCCTCCCTCAGTGACGCTCACAAGGTGAGAAGGATTTTTGAGAGCTTGCTGAGTCCAGCAGCTGACGCCGTGAAGCCTTTCGGCATCTCTTCACCACCGAGCGTTTATGTCACACAACTTGATTCTGCTTTCGGTGTCGTGGAGGATGGAGAGGAGTTATTCGCTGCATTTCTCAGCTCTAACCAAAACAATGGTGAGAAGCCATCAGCATACTTGAACAGGCTCCATAGCCTCCTCACAAGGGCAATTTCTAGAGGGGGAGTCTCAGCTGAAAGTTCCAATGATCATTTGCTCAGGTAATTCTGTAGGGGCTGTTGGGATCAGAACATCATCGTAGGCCTACAGTTAGAGTGCAAAAGGAGCAATCCGCCCACATTTCCCGAATTCCTCCTCATGTTGAAAATTGAGGAAGACCGTCGTTCAGCAAAGCTAGACAGGATGAAAAAACATTTAGGTGCTTCAAAAGCTAACATGTATGCCCATCATGTTTTTGACATGCCCTCTTATGACTGTGAGCCTGTCCCATTGCCCAATAAAAAAACAAAACGAGACATCAAAGCTTGAAAAGAAAGTGAATGAGTTAACCAAACAGTTAGAAAAGCTAAACAAAAAGCCACAGAACCCCACTCATGACAGTAACCCTCCCCCAGTGTCAAAACCAAAACAAGCTGAAACCTCTAGCATTGAGAACAAGATAGCTGAGCTGACAAAACAAGTTGGAAAACTAGCACAAAGTCAAAAAGGGAGTGAGGAAACTCAAAAGAAAGACTGCCTCGCAATTAGTGGCAATAACATGAGGGGACCCCTTAAGGTGCCTGGAATGCCAAGGGCGTGGTTTTGTTTTAAATGTGGGGAGGACAACCATATTGCTGCTCATTGCGCAAACGAACCCAACCCCATGCTATTTCGTAAGAAAAATGCAGAACTTAGAGAGAAGCAGGATAAGTTTTTAGCTCAGCAGACTGCTTCGCCATCTGCTTTAAACTAGCAGCAGCTCCTGCTGCGGGACATCCAGGAGCTGTATTTGAGGGTAACCCCTGTCCCAACAAGCCAGATAATGGTGCTGAAACACAAAAGAGAATCATAACACAGACAATGACTGAGACTTACCGTAGCGGCGAGTGGTCCATACCCCCAGGACTCATAGGTCCTCGTTGTGCAGCTTCTGTCTTCCTTGAGGGCGTACAGTGTGAGTCAATCATGGACACCGGGCCATAAGTTACAACAGTGTCTGAGTGTTTTCATAAGAAACATCTGTCCCACCGACTTGTACATTCTATTCAAGCTCTTCTTGAAATCGAGGGAGCTGGTGGCCAGCAGGTCCCCTACCTCGGCTACATAGAAGCGCGCATCACTTTCTCCCCTGTCCATCCCGGGCAAGGAAGAGGAGCTAGTTGTGTTAGCTCTAGTGGTGCCAGAGTGTCAATCCAACAGCAGGCCCCCCCTGTTGATTGGTACAAATGTGTTATTCAGACTCTATGAACAAGTACTCGAACAGAATAGTCCGGAGTTCATTCACCAACTCAGCTCCAGAGACCTTGCAGTGATCTTCCAGCACATTGCCCAGATCCATGACCTCGACAACCATGCATATCCTGTCAGGTTACATGGTGGAAATCCCATCACCATCCCTGCAAAACAAAAGTGCTGTGTCATAGGTGATGTTAGGCTGAAAAAGAACAGTCGAACCACATTTGTGCTGGAACCCAACGAACGTCGTAGGCTGCCAGGTGGCGTGTTCCTTGAAGCTGCTTTAATGGACATACCCTTTAAATCCAGCAACAAGGTCCCTGTAGTCCTGCGTAACCTTGGCGACCATGATGTTACGCTGCAGCCGAAATGCATCATTGCGCAAATATGTGCAGCTCAGCAGGTCACACCACTTAGACCAAAGCATAGTGACTCTCGTAACAACAAACCTGACAGCGACAACCTTCAGTTTAATGTTGATGATTCGCTAATATCTGAATAATGGAAAGATCGTATCATTGCCAAGCTTCCATCCATTCCAGAAGTCTTCGCTGCGGGTGACATGTCACATGGTCACAACACTGCTGCGAAGCATCACATCAGATTACATGATGAAACTCCCTTTAAGGAGAGGCCAAGGCCTATCCATCCCAGTGACAGGGAGGTGGTCAAGCAGCACCTTAAAGAACTGCTAAATGCAGGAATTATTAGAGAGTCACAGAGCCTTTTCGCATCGCCAGTGGTCTTAGTGCGGAAAAAGAATGGCTGGATCAGGCTATGCATCGACTACAGGAAGCTAAATGCTCGAACCATCAGAGATTCTTATGCCCTTCCGAACATTCAAGAGACCTTTGCGGCCCTCAACGGTGCAAAATGGTTCTCCGTCATGGATCTTAAATCTGGTTATTACTAGGTTGAGGTGGCTGAAGAAGATAAGCCCAAAACCACTTTTACATGTCCCCTAGGCTTCTTCAAATTCAACCGCATGCCTCAGGGTGTCACAAACGCGCCAAGCACCTTTCAGCGGCTCATGGAGCGGTGTGTTGGGGACCTGCACTTCAGTGAGGTATTGGTTTTTCTGGACGACTTGATCATCTTTTCAGGCACATTGGAAGAAGAAGAAGCACGGCTTATGAAGGTGCTGAACCGTCTTAAAGATAACAGTTTAAAACTTTCCCCAGAAAAATGACATTTTTTTAAGACATCAGTCAAGTATTGTTATGGATCCTCAGAGAGGACCCCTAATGAGGCAAATTCAGGTGCGTATTCAACCTTCTGATAGTAATTTAGTCAGAGTCCCAAATGTATAAAAGAATGATTTAATAATGATCAGAATTGAGGTACATGCAAAACAAAGAGTGAGTGTTCTCTTTGGAGAGCGCTCTGCCGACTTCTTTGTCTTCCCAGTTTATATAGTCTCTAAGTCAAAAGTCTTGTGATTCGCTGCTCCTTCGCCGTCTGGATCTCGGATGATTACTCTCCACCAATCCGTCACGATCCCACACTTAAGTTTCTATTTCCCCGAAAGTTTCCCTCTCCGTCTCTCGTTTTCCGAGAACTGGGAGCCGGCTGCGGTTATCAGCTGTTAGTGACCTTGAAGCAATGTGGCTGGAGAGGCTGCACAAGTGTACCTTTATACTCTATTACATTCATATTCTGTGATTTGTATATTGGCAGATTGTGGCAGCTATGCTAAGGAGTTAATGTGCTTGACAACATAGCAGCATATTAATTAGCATTACAACATCACATCTCCCTCCTTCGCACCCATTTATGGGGGCGAAATTACCCTAAAATCCCGCAAGCAGACAAAAGACCCAAATCAAATTTTACTTAATCCATTTCTATCAAGGGTCTGCAAAAGCATCTGGCACAGCAAAGCAAATCATAGTTGTCAGACTGAGGCTACTGACCGGGGTCCCCCCTAACCCGCTTGACTCAGGCATTTAGCCCATTCTTCCAACTCTACAGCAAATCGCAAGTCTCGAGGCCTCTAAATTTAATGAACAGTGCATGCTAACCTATGCACACTCCTAATTCTATCAATCGAGACTTGAGTGTCCTAGCACATCAGCAAATCTGCACACTCCCTGTGTAACCATAGAAAACATTGACCAACTTCAAGCTAACCATCTAAAAATCAAATTCCAAATAGCTGTTTGCAATATTGTTCCCTAAAATTGTCATCCTCCAGCATGACTTCCAAGTTGGGCAGATCGGGGCGGTACACTCTGGCCCACTTCCAGCAGGACCAGCCGGTCCCTGCTCCTTGTCCATGCTTACAGTACGGGTTGCCGATGGGGCAGCCTGATGTGTATGGTTCGGGTGGCATCGTCCATTCACCGGGACCCTCCTCATGGTGCTCAATGGTCTGTTGAAACAAAATCAAAATCGCTTCGGGAAGCGAGTTATCGTCCTCACCCTCCTCGGGGCTGAGGTCTGCATACACATCTACCAAGGTGTCTTTGTCCATGTCCGATTCTAATTCATAAACATTGTCAACCTTCTTAACCAGTGCCTGATATTTTGGAGAAGTATCTCGGCTAAGGGCTGTCTCTATGGTCTTCATCACCATGGTTCTAGCACAAGGGATAATACAACCACCCAAAAAGATAAACACAGTTACAGCAATGACTAGTGCTATGCCAATTTGTCCTAGAATATTTCCCCATCTACCAAATGTGTCGTGGAACCAGTCTGTAACTGGGTTATTCACACCGGATTGTGCTCTCATTTCATTGGACAATGCTCTCAATTTATTTAGACTTTTAGTCAATTTTCCATCCGGGGCGGTGTTATTTTCAATTTCAGTACAACATGTGTCTTTAAACATTGAACAAACTCCTCCTTTTTCTGCGAGGAGCATGTCGAGCGCTATCCTATTTTGAAGGGCTATTAGTGAGGTTTGCGATAACTGTTCATGAATTGCTTTTACAGCATCTCTGGTTGCATTCCCAAGTCGCTGAACATTGTAATGAATCAAATTTATTCTGTTCACGTTTTTATTGACCGTAACTGGGAAAATAGCTGAGAATAGAGGAAAGGATTCAAACCCAGCTGCGATTTCATCTGCCAATTTGTAATCATTCGGGATGTTTCTAGCTTGGCCTATGCCATCCATCCACATACCATGTTCGTTGCTCTGCCAGTCAAATGAGGTAAGCGCTCGTTTTCGCCTTTCCTGACCTTCATTACTGCTGTCGGTATTGTCCATAATAGTCTGTCCGTCAGTGATAATAACGACCGGAGCATTTAGGGAGATTAGTCCACATCTCCCTCTCCAGTTAATGGGGAGCCAATTTAGAAGTCTTCTCCCACCACAGTACCACCAGACGTCCGCTCTGGCCACCGTGAGTGATTTCGCCGACACGTTGTTAGTAACGTTTAACGTTCTCGCACAAGTGGACAAATGACCCACCGGTAGGGCCAGGTTGGCTGTGTTGTTATTCAAGAAACAGGTCACATTTACTGGGCCAGGTTTGAAGATTGGAGGGGTGACATTCGCAGGTGCCATTGGTAACACTGTTTCCCATTTCTCGCATTCCTTTTTGGGGTTTTCTTTTGACATAAGGTCAATGAGACAGTCCAAATCACTTCCCTCCTTTATCATTGAGCGGTCATATAATTCGAACACAGTCCGGTACAGTCTCAGAGTGGGCCTTGCTTGTGAACAGATAATGCAGTCAGATGTGTTAGCCTGTCTCGCTAATTCAGTCATCCTGTTTATCCAGGAATTGCTTTCCCTGTATCCAGTTTCCATTGCAAGTTTATATTGGAACGAGAGCGCCGATGCATTAAAGCTGTTTACCACTATGTCGGACGGATGTTCTGTTTTCGGGGTGGCAGAGGTGGTGCTATTTTCCTTCTTACGAACTATTGTTCTGTCCAAAAAATCAAACCGAATGACTGCCCATGGATCCGTACCCGACCTATCCAAGGCTATGGATAAATAGAGGCTCTTATTCCCGCGAGCGCAACCAGGTGTTGGTGCCGCTGCTCTAGTCACATTAAGGTCTTTTTGGGTCACTATTAAAAACGGTTTCGTCAGAGGACCTGTCACACCTCCATGCATCATACTAATCGAGCCTTTTAACTTCTTATCTGGCCCCGTCCGTACAGTCATCCATCTCTTACTGCTGCCAGTCCACCACATCACAGTGTTCCACCCCGCAGCACATCCGTCCATGCTCCACATCTTTCCCCTCCTAGCTAACACAGCTCTTCCGGTGCCTGCTGTACATGCATATAGGTCCCATTCTTTTGTGTTGGTTCCACAGCCAAAGACTGTACATAGATCAAATTGGTGTGCTTGCGCGACTCCGTTTTGAACAGGGATTACAATTTTTGCTCCGCACGGGTCACTTGCATGAGTCACCTGGGTAGTCATTGCCACCATCACTACAGTTGTTAACAATTTTGAGTATGATTTTTTAGCTGCTCTGTTTCTTGGGTAAGCTCTGTCCAATTCTCTGTCGTCTAGCATGCTTTGAACCATCCCGATGAATATAAGAAAATATGTGGCCAGACAGCCTAAAACAAGGCACCAACCTAATGCACAAACCGTGCTAGCTACTACCAGGAACACCGTCTCTAAGTTGTTTTTTGATGCCCAATCTTGTACTACGCCTACAGCCAGGACTGGAACGCTGAGCAGGATTATTATTATCCCTATCAACGCTACCTTTGCGGGTTTGTCGTACCGTCTCAACAGTCTCAGTCTTCCCAGAGTCGAGTCTCTCTGTGTCATCGCTTGTGCCGTCTCCTCCAGGTCCATCGTCAGTGTCTATAAGATTTTTCCTAATCTCCTTTAATGACCTTGTATCACTCACTTTAACCTTAGAGCAGTGTGAGAAATGGTGCCAATTATTTTCACCCTCTTTATCAATTTTCACGGCGGATTTACCTACCTGTGTGGTTGTATATGGCCCGTCCCACTTCGCTGCAGACCAGTGAGGCTTTGCTCTCACCTTGATGTAGACCTTATCCCCGACTTGTAGAGGGGTTGTTGGGGTGTCTTCCGTCTCCTTCTTTTCCTCGTATGCCCACTTGACCTGTCTGGAAACAAATCTAATCATGTGGTTTAGTATTCTCATGTATTCCGAGAGTTCTGTGCTGAGGGCCATTTTCGGGTCTTCCAATAGCAGCTGGTGTCTGGGCCCCGGCATTGGTCTGCCTGTCAAAATTTCATGAGGGGATAAGTGTGTGTCCTCACCCCTCTCCTGTCTCATCGATAGTAGGACTAAGGGGAGTGCCTCGGTCCATTTGAGTTTGGTGCCAAACATAGCTTTTGCCAATTTGTTTTTTATGGTCCTATTTGCACGTTCAACCAACCCTTGGCTCTGGGGGTGGTATACGCTGCCAAATCTGTGCTGGATGCCAAAAATTTTCTCGATCGCTTGTAGGTGTTCGTTTTTAAAATGTGAACCATTGTCAGAGGAAATAAGCCTAGGGACACCATATCTTGGGATGATTTCTTTAGTTAGCCAATTTGTAACCGTAGCTGCATCTTCCCTTTTAGCAGGGACTGCTTTTATCCATCTGCTAAATCTATCCACTGCTACAAGGAGGTAACGGTGACCCTCCTTTGTTTTCATATTCTCTCCCATGTCTGTGTAGTCAATACAAATCTCCCTCCACGGCGCCGTAGGCACCGGGAACTTCCTAAGGGGGTGCGGAAGTACCCTCTTTGGGTTCATGTTGTTGCATGCATCACACTCTGCACGGAAATTCTCAGTCATTTCTTTCATATATGGGAATCACCAATTGTCCCTGAGGGTCTGCACTGTCTTTATAGTAGAGACATGTGTCGGGCCATGGGCCTCCGCGATCAACAAATTAGCAAGCATCAATGGTGCCACAAAGAGACCATCCTTTGAACGCCACACATGAAAAGTTCTGTCCCCCAGTTCCACCTTATGCATGATAGCGCCTAGAGCCAACCATTGTGATTTCTCATAGGGGCTCGCTGTGTCCTGCATGTCGCACAGATTCTGAAATGATCGAGCCCAGTCCTCATGAACATTTAAGTCACTGTTGTCTGGGTCCACTACCCACTGGTCCCTGTCACACTTGCTAGTTCCTTCCTCACACTCTGCCTCACATTCCAAGTCCGTCCACTGCGTCATTTGTGGCGCCACAAATCCTGTAACCTTTTTTGCTTCTGCGTCAGCAACTCTGTTGCCCACGGCCTCACGTTCTGTACTAGTGGTGTGTGCGACTACCTTCACTACAGCCACCTCTGATGGTAGCTTTGCTGCCTCTAGCAGGCGCCTAAGGTGACTCTCATGTTTGACTTTAGTGCCGGAAGAGGTCATAAAATCCCTCCTTAGCCACTGTGGGCCGTCCAAATGAAGTGCTGTGTGCGCATATGCCGAGTCAGTGTAGATGTTAACTCTTTTACCTCTGGAGAGCTCTAATGCTCGTGTGAGTGCGTAAATTTCCGCAACCTGTGCGGAGGCGGGCTGGGGTATTGCGTCACTCTCAACCAACCCGAATCCGGATGTGAAATCGTCATCGGCTTCCACAATTGCATATCCTGCAACAGTCTTACCTCGTTGCTTGTGACAGCTTCCATCTGTCCAGAGTTCTCTCTCAGGGTTCGAGAGAGGCTCAGTGCCCAAATCTTCACGAATTTTCGCTAACTTTCGAACTTCTGCAATGCAGTCGTGGGTTTCCAATTTCCCACTATTAACACCATTGGTCATATTGGCTCGATCTGAGTGCCCAAAAGTTATGTGTGGTTTGGATAATGTATTAGCCATTCTAATCTGTCTGCCCGCAGAAAATGTAAAGGCGGTGGATGACATAAGAGCCGTGACCGCGTGCTCCGTGTGAATTATCAGTGGGTGGCCCAGAACCAAATCGGCAGTCTTGTCGACCGCTTTTGCAATGGCAGCTACGTGTCTGGCGCATGGTGGCTGTCCTCTGTCCACAGCATCAAGTCTCGTTGAATAGTACATGAGTACCCTCCTGGTACCCCTATGTTTCTGGTATAACACTGCATTTACTATACCGTCAGTCTCACTGGCGTCCAAATGAAATGGCTGAGTGTAGTCTGCGTTAGCCAATTTGCTAGCCGAATGTAAGAGAGCTTTTATTTTACCAAACGCATGCTCCCTCTCTATGTTCCATTTAATTTTCCCAGTCATATTCCTGTGACCCGATTCGGTCACCATCTCTCTAAGGGGCTGAGTAACCCCTGCAAAATTTGGTACATAAGATCTAGAGTATCCACACAGGCCCAGAAAGGCCAGCATGTCTTTAACAGTTTCAGGCCTACCGTAAGACAAAATTGAATTCCTCTGTGAGTCTGTCAGTGTAGTGCCATGACCTCCCACACATCTGCCAAGAAAATTCACTGATTTTCTAACCAATTGACATTTTTCCCGTTTTACCTTAAATCCAGCATCAGCCATTGCATTGAGAACCAGTCCGGTCGCTCGTACACCGTCTCTCTCCGACGTAGTGGCGATCAAAAGGTCGTCTACATACTGGATTAGGGTGGTTCCCTCCGGTAGGTCCAGCTTACCTAGAATCTGTTTCAGTGCCTGGTTAAACAGACCTGGGCTGTCTTTGTAACCTTGCGGTAATCTGTTGTAAGTGAATCTCTGCCCTTCAAAGGTGAAGGCGAACCATTCCTGACATTCCTCTGACAAGGGTAAACAGAAAAAAGCGTTAGCCAAATCAATCACAGAGAAATACTGGTGCATAGGGTTAAGCGATCGTAAGGCCAAATAAGGATCTGGGACTGGCAAATTCAATGTTTCAGTGGCTAAGTTTATCGCTCTTAGATCGTGTACCATTCTCCATCCCTTGCCAGCCGGCTTAGGTACTGGGAGAATCGGAGTGTTCCAGCTTCTGTCTGTAGTGTGTCTGAGGACCCCCGCTTTCAGGAGCCCCTCTATAGTATCCCTTATGCCCTTAACTTGTTCATCTTTTAACTTGTATTGGGGTCTCCAAATCGGATATTGGTCTGGTTTCAAATACAGGCTGACCTTCCCTTTGATTTTGCCCACATCATAAGGCCCTGTGGTCCACAATTTGGTAGGTACCGTATCTAGTAGTGCTGTTGCTAATGCACTGTCCGCGTTTTCTCCTGCAATTTTCCGATCGAGTTCGACTCTCTCGTACACAGCCAAATCATACACTTCAATTTCAAATTTCTTGTACTTGCCACACTTGCTAACTTTCACGAGTTCAATGCCCGTGTCTAGATAGGGGCATTTTGTTGCGATTGCCATCATATATCCCAATTGCTTCGCTTCATGGCCCGGAGTAAGGCCAAGAGAAATATGCGGCGCCTTACCAATTGTACTGTTATTGTCATACAAAGACATTTGATCAGAGTCTAGTTCCACTTCAGCGGCTACACCCTCGGGGCCCACTATAATACTTTTAGTGCAGATCAGACCTTCCTGTTGCTCCCAAAATTTATCCCAGTAAAATTTAAACTCTGAGTCCGAATTGTTGTCGTACATCCACGTTACATGTGGCGGGTCTGTAGGTATGTCAAATTTTCCAAGATCATCTATCATTGGTTTCCACTCATAGTACTGCTTCAGTAAACCCGGTCCAGTATCGGGTGTTTTCAATCTGGACCAGTATACTTCAACTTTGTGACTTTCCTGGTCTTCCATCTGGGGTAGTTGTTCGCCTAAACATTGTGTGAATTGGCCAAGAGCCTGTGTTCTGCCATCAGGCCATCCAAGTTGGAGGCCATCGGGTGAGCACAGTATTTTTAGCCCCAATTTAGACATCAGATCTCTCGCAAGTAGGTTTATAGGACATTTTGGTGCATATAGCAGCTTTTCACAGATAGTCTGATTACCAATTGTCATTTTTACAGGTTTAATATAGGGCTGTCTTTCTGTGATCCCCGAGAACCCTACTACTGTCAAAAATTGCCCAGAAAGTACCATGCTTGGTTCCAATGAGTTAATGGTGCTTGCCGCTGCCCCTGTATCTACCATGAATTCAATTTTAGAACTACCAATGTTTGCTGTTACCATAGGTGGAGACCAAGGAGGAATGACAGTTTCAGATTCTCGTGGGCCCCGTCAATATTCGGGCATGTCATCTTGGTAAGCCTGGACATTTCCTTGTTCATTACTCCAACCTCCTCTGGGAGGTTCCTGATATGCATTACCTCGGCCCCTGTACGGGCCTCCTCTACCACGACCCCTCGGCCTGGGAGCGTATCCGCCTCGGTGTCTGCCGTAGTTACGTTGTGGGAGCTGAGGGCAGTGGTTGGCATAATGGCCAGGCTGTCCACAGTTCCAACACGTGATATTTTGGTATTGATAATTTTGAATCTGATTTTGTTGCATGGGCGGTTGCATGGTTTGCATTGTTTGTTGGGGAATCAGCATTTGTTGTGGCGGTCCCATTGCAAGCTGCTGCTGTGCTATGGGCACGCTAGGCACCACACTCTGGGGTGCTTCGTTGACTGCGCTAGCAGTCTTTCTCTCATTTCTGTCTAGCAAGCCCGCTAGTTTGTTAATTAAAGCATCATCAGTTTTGTTTTTCTCAGCCTTGTCTTTTGCCTTTTCCTGTTCCCTGTAGCGCATTACTGTGTGTATCACATTTTGTCTCCATTGGTCTCTGGGCATTGTAGTCAAACCGACAATGTCTTTTAATTTAGTCTGCACTTGGGCTGGTAGTGCCTTCAAAATGCCATTCCTGAAGTGCCCATCTATTAATCTGCTGGAATCGGGCCTCTCCCCTGTGTGTCTCTCCCACAGATCCCATGATCGTTGTAAGAACGATTCTACATCTTCCTCCTTTCTCAGCTCCAGACTGCTGAGCGCATCCAGGTCAATTTTGGTAGGATAAATTTGACGTAAAACTCCCCAATACTTTTGCCTGAAAATGCCAAAATGTGTGTCCCCCTGCATCTTGTTACAGCCGGTAGTAACCTCTGCCTGTCTCATTGCCACGTCTTCCCCTAATTTAATAAGCAGGGTACGAACATCCTGAAGCGCCAAAGTTTCATGACATGGGTCAGCACCCTCTCTCAACGGTGGCAGTTTTTTAGTCAGCATCTCCAAATCAGTCCTGGCCCAAGGAGTATATTTCACTGCCCCGCTCGACGACGTTAACAACGGCATATTGAACACACAATCTTTATCACCAGCACCCGGTTCACCCTTCAGTCCCATCTGGCGCCAGCCAGATTCATCACCCTCATGTTCCTTTCTGTACACTTGCAACCTTTTGCCTTCAATTACAACCTGCTCTCTCTTCGAACATTCACTACTCACAAATCCCATATCACTAAGGATTGAATCCTCATCATCACTAACTCCGACATACATGGACTACTTGCCTGAGTCTCTCTTCCCAAACATCTTGCCAAAAGGCCGTTTGATAAGGGTAATTGTTCCTGCTTGATTTTTGACTTCTCGACAGCCTGCGCCCGCTTGGGGGGTTCCTGATTCAATTTTAGTCGAAGTGAGCGGGGCCCGATGTATGCCTTTGTCTACAGTTGGGGTGAGCTCCATATCTGAATCGCAAATCACTTTGGTTTGATTAACGGACCTGTCAAACTCTCTCAATTTGGGAAATATTTCTTCAGACGACCTCCTTTCCGTTTCAACCAGGTCGAGCATAGTATCAGCAAGCGCTTTAATGTGTCCCTGATGTCTACTCAGAGTGGCCGAAAGTGCGTCTAGACGGTCGTCCAGGGAGCGACACGCACCCTGGGCAGCCGCCGAGGAATGCATGGCCTCTGGGAAACCTGGTATATCCAAGGCTAATACTCCGTCAGTTACCCCGCAAATGGTAGGAGCCTGAACATTTGGTTCTTTCTTATCCGAGTAAGGTGGTGGGGCGGTGGCCATAACCGCCTCCAGATCCCCCTTGGTCGGATAGAGATTATTGCAAGATTTAGCAGGTGAAACAGACAGCAGAGTGGGTTCCAAATTACCAGGCAGGGCTGGTTTCTGCTCAACAACCGGAGCTTGAAAACTGGCCTTTTTTGTCTTTTGTCTGTGAGTGAATTCACCAAAAGCCCGAATGATTTCTAGACTAAGAATTTCCTCGTCCATTAATTTAATTTTTTGACTTTTAAACATTATACTTTTAGACTCTAGTTTCGATTTTTTATCTTGTAACCTGTGGTTAACCTTTTCTTGCAGCTGCAGTCTTTGAAGCTCAGTCATAAATTTCTCACTTGGGGCCGGCACCCATCCTTTCTTTTCCCACAAATTAAGAATGGTCATATATTGTTTTTGTTGTGCTGCGAATTGCACTGTACCCAACCTTTTGCGCATATTTTCAACAATTTTCAACACGACAGTCTCCATAGTACGTTGTTCATCCATTTTTCACCAATGCAGTATATCAAAACCAAAGCAGAAAAAATTTACAATCCAGCCGTATAAAAGGTCTTTCCAGTTTACACTCCCACGCCTGTGTGGTCTTCACAGGGGACTGGTATTTATCTACAGGCTTAGAAACTCAGTGGTTATCGTAGACGTGCGTATTCTACCACACTTTTCCCCCCTGGGGTTGTACAGTCCCACAGTAACCCTGACTACTATATTCAATGAATTTAGTGAAGACAAGACTCACAAAATTCGCTTATAGAGAATTCGTCACCGCTTTTACAAGAGGTATCAGGACTCCACTGAGATCTCGCCCCGAGTCTGCAAACTAAGGAGTGTCTTTTACCAAATCAATCCAAATTGTGGCCGTCGTTATCCACACTGACACCCGCAGATAGAGCAGGCCGCAGGTTTTTACGCTTACCAGTAACGGAGGGTTTCTGTACTCCCACAACAAACTATACAACGCGGTTTATACTGGGTTTGGACGTTTTCTACGGCTGTAGAATTAAAGCGAATGGGATATTGCAGAATATTGTACTTCAATTCTGATTCAAAAACCAACAAAACTTGTATTTACACATATAATTGTGTCAATCTACTTCGTTTCCAAAATATTGGGACAGTTACAAAAAAGTTGGGACAGTTGCAAAAAAGGTATGGAAAATTTCAAAATGTTTGGGACAACCTTCTGCCAGACAATACAGAAATCAGACCAAATACAGAACTATGCAGAATTTTACGAAAAAGGTTTCTGCTTACCTTTTAGGTGGTGCACCGTGGTCTGAAGTCCGGATTTCTGTAGGAAGATTTTCTTTAATTCTTGATTTAATAAAATCCAAATAATCCAAATAACAAAGCCACGTCGGGGGTCACCAGAAAATTTACCTGTTATGGATCCTTAGAGAGGACCCCTAATGAGGCAAATTCAGGTGCATATTCAACCTTCTGATAGTAATTTAGTCAGAGTCCCAAATGTATAAAAGAATGATTTAATAATGATCAGAATTGAGGTACATGCAAAACAAAGAGTGTGTGTTCTCTTTGGAGAGTGCTCTGCCAACTTCTTTGTCTTCCCAGTTTATATAGTCTCTAAGTCAAAAGTCTTGTGATTCGCTGCTCCTTCGCCGTCTGGATCTCGGATGATTACTCTCCACCAATCCGTCACGATCCCACACTTAAGTTTCTATTTCCCCGAAAGTTTCCCTTTCCGTCTCTCGTTTTCCGAGAACTGGGAGCCGGCTGCGGTTATCAGCTGTTAGTGACCTTGAAGCAATGTGGCTGGAGAGGCTGCACAAGTGTACCTTTATACTCTATTACATTCATATTCTGTGATTTGTATATTGGCAGACTGTGGCAGCTATGCTAAGGAGTTAATGTGCTTGACAACATAGCAGCATATTAATTAGCATTACAACATCACAGTATCTTGGCCATGTGGTCGATGCGCGGGGAGTTCATACTTACCTTGACAAGATATCCGCTTTGAGAGATTGGCCTCGTCCTTTAAATAGGAAAGAGCTAAAATGTTTTTTAGGCTTTGCTGGATACTACCCGCGGTTTGTCGAGGGGTACTCCCAGATATCCAAACTTCTTAATGGCCTGACAGCGGGCTGTTACCCACCAAAGAAAAGAGGCAAGGTGTATAAGAGGGAGCGCACCACACGTCATGTGAGCCCCAATGCACCCCTCGGTGAGGAGTGGACTCCCGAGTGCGAGAGTGCATTCAGAACTCTGATTAAGAAACTGACGTCAGCGCCCATCCTTGCTTTTGCGAATCCACAACTGCTGTATGTTGTACATACTGACGCTTGTCGCGATGGCTTGGGCGCTGCACTCTACTAAGAGCAGGAGGGGAAGCTCAGAGTTGTCGCGTACGCCAGTTGAGGTCTTTCCAAGAGCGAGAAGAACTATCCCACTCACAAGCTCGAATTCTTGGCCTTAAAGTGGGCAGTTTGTGAGAAGCTCCATGATTACCTTTATGGATCAGGTTTTACTGTACTTACTGACAGCAACCCCCTCACCTACGTGCTGACATCTGCAAAGTTAGACGCTGTGGGACACCGCTGGTTAGCCGCTCTTTCTACATACCAGTTCACCTTCAAGTACAGAGCAGGGCAGGCCACCGCAACGCAGACGGGTTATCCCGGCGGCCTCAAGGTCCGCCTCTTGAGGATGAAGCTTTCACTAAAGAGAGAGAGAGAATGGAGGACATGAAAAAACGGCTTATGGAGACGAGAGTACATGGGTCATGAAGTGTTCTCTGCATTATGTCAGCGTCATCTTGTGACATTTAAAGGTGAAAGCCCTCATCATTCAGAGCAGCCTGTTGTTGCAGAGGCTCTCGTTGTCGACCCCTCTGTCGTGCCTGATGTCTCCGGTGAGGACACTTTACCATCCATGACCAACTCGGACTGGTGTAATGCACAAAATAATCATCCATCTATCTCACGTGTCATTACCTTTGTGAGGAGAGCTGTAAAACCCAGTTTCAGTAAGACACATTTCGAACCTCCAGATGTCAAACTTCTTCTCCGGGAATGGAAAAAACTCGAACTCAGGGGTGACGTCCAGTACAGGAAGTGGTCTGAACGAGGCGATCTCATCTACCAGTTGGTCCTACCTGAGCAGTTCAGAGAGAGAGCACTGCAGGGAGTGCATGATGACGTTGGCCATCTTGGTTCTGAGCGTGCACTTCATCTTGCTCGTGCTAGGTTCTACTGGCCAAAAATGGCCAGAGACATTGAGGAGAAGTGCAAAAAGTGTGAACGTTGTTTCAGAAGGAAGGCTGTGCTGCAAAAGGCTGCACCTTTGGAGAACATTTCTGCTACCTACCTGCTCGAGCTTGTTTGTATGGATTACCTATTCCTTGAGCCGGATAATAGAGACATTAGGAACATTCTAGTTATTACTGACCACTTTACAAAATTCGCTGTGGCAGTGCCAACTAGAGACCAGAAAGCTAGAACTGTTGCAAAAGCTCTATGGGAAAACTTCATCGTTCACTACGGGTTCCCCAGTCGTCTGCTCAGTGACCAGCGCAGAGACTTTGAGTCAAAGACAATCAGAGAACTCTGCACACTGATAGGAGCAGACAAAGTTCGTACCACCCCGTACCATCCCCGGGGAAACCCGGTGGAACGGTTGAACCGAACTCTCCGCAGTATGCTAGGGACCCTGGAAGAGAGAGTCAGATACGCTTGGAGGGATTTTGTCAAACCATTAGTCCAAGCATACAATTGCACGAGAAATGATACAACAGGCTATTTGCCTTATGACCCATTAGACCTTCAGCCTATTTTTTAGGTTTCTGCTCGAATATTGCAACCCCATAATAAAATGGTTATATCTCTGCGACCACAAGGTCTATTTGAATAGTTTTGGTGTCATAGTAAATGGGACACTTGTGAGATTGGTTTAGATGTGTTCATATGAGTATATGTGATACTGGTGAAGAGTAAATGAAGATGGCACACAGAAAAAAATTTAAAAAATGTAAATTCGGCTAAATAAAAAAGCATTTTCAGGATGAATATCCCTTTGAAAATGATGCATCGTCAGCTCTAAACCTTTATCAGACCACAGTACAACATCTGAACATTATCTCTGCAAAGGTTGACTCTGATAAAGTGAAGTAGAACAAAATTAGAGAGATCTTAGGACAGACTGTTCAGGCGACGTCTCCAAAATGGCCATTTTGGCACAGTTTGGCACCATCTATGCCATTTGAATTTTCTCCTGTGCAACACAATACATTTCATTTTTATCTCTAATGGTGATCCATACATCTAAATACAACAGTTTTTGGCAATTTTTTGAAAATTCAACCAGACCTCTATTTAGTTCCCATTCCAAAAATGACCACACATAGCAACTGAATGTTGATTCCAAATAGAGCAGATTTACTTCAGTAAAACTGCTAACATTTCTGCAACGATACAAATAGTAAAAAAAAATACTAGAACTTCTACAACATTTACACAGTTCTACATTGTGCAGCTTTTGAAAAACACACACGCATTTAAATACCCACGCACATACAAACACACGAAACGTATCGCGTGTCATAACACGAGACCATATCACTAGGCTGGCATTTTGGCCCGAAAAAGCAGCGAGCTCAAACTACATTGAAATTTTGACAGCAATAAATCTTTCAATACAACATTTAGAAAACATTCTGTACCATTTCGAAGACGGAGGACGGTAGCTAACCAAAGTAAACACTGTCTTGTGCGTTGTCCGGTGAATGATATAGGCACTCGTCCTCTTGCGAGACACACAGCGTGCTGTCAGCGATCTGCCGCAGTAGTTTCAACACTTTATCGGCAGTAAAACGTCTGTTGGACCCCTGCTTGGCCATATTTCTCATATAATTTTGTAAAATGTCTAGAAAAAAATGAATCAAATGATCAAAAAACAATTGGAAACGAAGCCAATCCGTGCGCTCTGCTTCCATCTGCGCGTCCTGTGCGCCAGGCTACTTGACGAATACCTATACAGTCGATACGCATCGCTCTATCTCCGCCACGGATTAGTCGATTTGGACCATCCACCCCTCGTTGGAATCGTTAGAGCCAATAGAATACGGCTAAACTCACCAAAATGAGATTGACAGTACTGTCGGCCAATTATAATCAGCAGAACGCTGGCATTGGGGAAGTACTCCCTGATGCATACGTACATTGCGAGGCTTCCCATGGGTCCTTAAGACTACCATAGAAAGCCGAAAAGTTTGGAACGCAACATAGGAAATAGGACTCACTGAATCAAGTGTGGATTTTACGGAAAAATAAACTTTTCTCGCCCGAACAGCGAAGGTCAGATAAATTTTACTACTATAGTTTGGAAAAGCGATTTCTGTTTTTGTGATTCTTTGGTCTGGTTCTCTCTGATACTTTGGCGTAGATCGCTTTGCATTACATCATTGGAATCTGTGGAGTCTTAGCTGTCAAATGACGCCTCGCTTGTGTGTTTGGCATGAACTTCTGTTGCGGTAGAGCTGGCAATATGCCGAGTGGGTTGACACAGCGGAGCTGTACAGAGTTTGATATGTTGCAATTCATTTAGTTATTATTTGAGTCGTGTTTAGGGCACATAAAAAACATTTATATTGCCCTGTAGCTTTGGCTCTGCTGTTTAATTTGATGGACAACATCACTGTATTCTTAGGTGATTAGTGTGTTATTTCACGCTATTTTGCCTGTGCCTTCCCAAAGGCCCCCAACTGGGGGACTCTCGGGTACTAAGGGATTTATGAACTGATGTGTGGTAGGCAGCCAAGACTACTAATTGATCTTGTCCTGGGAATCCACCCTGACATGGGAAACCACAAGACCCACTCAGCGTATGTTAAGGGCCTTTGTCAGCGCCTTCAAGAGAGCTACTCGTTAGCTGCAGAAAATTTCCAGAAGATGGGAGGGAAGAACAAGGCTAGGTTTGACAAAAAGGTCAAGGCAGCTGAACTCTTGGAAGGGGAGAGGGTCTTAGTGAGAAACTTGAATATCAGGGGGAAACACAAACTAGCAGATGGGTGGGAACAGAAAATCCATGTTGTTGTCAGACGGATTAAGGACAGTGGCGTCTATGTAGTTAAGCCTGAGGCAGGAGTGGAGCCGCAGCGCACATTACATAGAGATCTTCTGCCATGTGGGTTCCTGCCTGTAACAGAGATCAGAGAGCACAGTTCCCCCCTCAACACATCAAACAAGAGGAGATTTTGTCCCTCAACAACAAAAAACACACAAGAGGATATTGACTGTCAAGAGGACGAGTCGTACAGTGATGAGGATGAACTGTGTCCTAGCGCATGGGTGCCAGAAATCATCACAAGAGGTCCTTTCCTACAGAAGGAAGGAGGTTCTCATGATCCTCAACCAGCTTCCAAGGGGTTAAACCCTGATACCCCTTCCTTTGTGCCCCAAAGCTCCTCCCACTTACCTGAGAGACCTATCCATGAGTTTCAACCAGAAATTCCTCTTGTCAGCTCTGAGGGTAGTGGTACAGTCACACATCCTACTTCACAATGTAGAGCCCCAGACCATGTTGTCATTGACATTCCAGAACCTGCCATTCCAGAACCTGCCGTCGCCTGCAGCTCTCGGGGTGTGTGATGTTAAAAAAAACCGGAAGGAAACAAAGGAGGCAGGAAAACTCCATGCTGCCATGAAGCACGCTGTTCTCCAGTTAGCACATGATTAATTATGCTTCCTATGAACCTTGGTGGAAGCCGCTGTTAGCAGTGAACCACGGACGAGCACCTACCTCGGAGACGTTGAAGTCGGCCATAAGAGTGTCTCCGTCGGAGTGTTTTCCTCAACTTCTAGAACTATTCTGGTGAGTTAGCTTAGCCAATTAGCACTATCATCGTGATTCAATGCGTTGGAAAAATAAATAAATAACCAGTCAGAATAGTCGGTAGATGGTTAACGATACAGGAGATGTGTTTTCATAGTATTGTGACAATGTGACGGGTTTATATTGATTGTTTTGATGACTGTTTAGCATTTTTTTCTCCCGGGCTGCTAATTCAGCTGTGGCCTGTCATGAAGCTATGCGCAGCTCACGTACAGTGATGTAGAGAAATGCTATATTGTGGTGTTTACATTCAATGTGTTACAAAGTATGGTACTATTTTCATGATTTAAGTTGCATACATCACAATTCATATGTTTAAAACTAGGTATACATGTTTATTCAATTAATTTCATGTGTTAAGAAGGAGATGTTTAATTCATATGTATGGGTTAACTAGTTAAAATGCTATTTACTTTTTTATTTTGAAACCAAGGACATTTAAAAGGTGTGAAAGTCTAATGGTTCTGTATACTTGTGTGCAGACTGGTTTTTTTTGAGGGACGATTCTGTCTGCCACGTAAGGGACTGCTTCGCCATGGTCCAGGACTTTATTGCTGTTCGGTTGATGCCTTCTGCGTATCGGGACGTCGACATGAGGATGCTTGCCATACCGGGAGGGCGGTGGGAACCAAAACAAAAGGAAACTCACCTGAGACCTCTTTATCCATTTTTTTGCTACTTTATTCCGTCTGAGATCCAGGTTGTTTTTTGCTCTTGGGCCCAAGACTAACAAATAAATGATGGTTGACTACCAAGAGAAACTGAAAACTGGAAAAAACTGACATTTTTAAAGACCCTCAAACAATGATGAGAAAAAATCCCCTGTGGGAAGAAATCTCAGGAGGAATGCAGCCATGTAGAGGCAGCCCGTACTACACTGGATATTATGATGATACTTGGATATAGTGGCTGGGCTCTCAATTGCACAGCCATGGCTACACCCTCTATTTTACAGGTCCTATTTTTGGCACATTCTCGCACCGTATCCAACTTGCTGTTGCGGCATTTACAAAGCCCAAATCCCATTTTGACACACACTGACACCCACAAGGGTGCACCACTACCCTGCTGCATGGTCCCAAGTGTCAGGGGAGCAAGTTAAATGGTTGTTTGGTGTTTACCATGGTTACTGGGATTTTCGACAGGAGAACCAGGATTACTTTCCAGGTGGCAGAACCATTGGAAGACCAGCAGGCCTTAATAGCACTCTGCCATCAAGAAAGTTATGGTGGGTCCTGGAATGTGGAGACAGGGCTGAGACAGACTGGAGGAGACTAGTTGTTCCTTTTAAAATTCAGTTTATTAAAGACAGATTTAACAATAAACAAATGTGTGTTTTCAAATTATTTTATTTGTTGCAGCCAGCAGCAGTACCAGACTGTCAAAGACTAGTTTCATTCTGACAGCAGCTGTACCACAGTTAACAGATTGGCAAGACTAGTTTCATTCTGACACAATGGGAAGTTAGTGACTAGTGACATTTATGAATCTGTTATTTAAATGTTCCCCCTAATAACTGACATCATATGTTTTTTTCTGTTAAATGATTTACCTACAGCATTAGACATGAGATATACCAGTCCAGTTTCACAATTTAATCTTGAAAGAAGGATCATTATAAAATCTTCACAGAGAGCATGTTATACTGTTTATAAATAACGTCACATGATTCCTACGTCACGCAGACACACCCTCCTCATTGACAACGAATTGCATCTACTGACTACATTTGAACACTTGAAATTAATAATTTCCTTCTTGGCTAGCAATAAAATTCGACAGGATGCAGTATTTTAAATTCTTGGTCTCGTATAATCAGCTACAACTCCAACAATTTGACCAGATTTACATTCATGACCGTGGATGAGCTGTTGATAAAATTAGCATAACAATGATAATGTATGCAGACATGCCAGCAAAATGGTCTGTCTTGTATCTACTGCTTATTCCAGCCCAAACCATCACACTGGGTCCACCCCAGCGGTCACGCTGCAGGATGGTAGCGTCAGTATAACGTTCCCGGCGCCTACGCCATACACGCAGTCTTCTGTCAGACACACTCAACTTGAACCTCGATTCATCGGAGAAGAGCACCCTGTTCCACCTGAGAGCATTCCAGCCCAAATATGCCCTTGACCATCGCAGACGGATGCGGCGACGTGCAGGAGTCAACACCATACCACGGCGGGGACGTCGGTTGTGCAAGTCGGCTTCACGCAGGCGGTTGCGTTCAGTTTGGTCGCTAATCCAGTTCTGGTGACAACCTCTGGTCTGAGCAGCAGTGACTGTAGCTGGCAGGAAGCGATTGCACAGGTGCTGGAGGCGAATATGGCGATCCTGCTGAGGGGTGGTGGCACGTGGACGATCACTGGTGCTTCCTGTTTCATTATACCGGCTCCAGAGACGTGATATGGTCGACATGTGGACGCCCAGGTTCCTTGCAACCCGTCTTTGCGACATTCCACCAGTGAGCATACCAACGGCTCGCTCTCGCTGATTTTGACCTAGGCGCGGCATGGTCACACGTTGACCCAGGATAATGCAGAGGAATATTTAAGTTGCCCATTGCTACGGATTGGTCAATGAGTTCTACTCTACCTGACGGGATAGGCAAAATTCTAAACAATATGCAATCAAGCGGAACGAGCTGCCCACACGACAAAATCAAAACAATTTTCTGAGCTTTTAAGTTGTAGTTGATGTATCATGGCTCAAAACCAATATCCAATTTTATGTACACTAAATATTTCAAAATTGTATGTGTTGCGTTGGAAGTTTTGGTCAGTGTAGGAATGATTACTGGGATGCCAACGCATTATGTGCCGTGGGTCAGCACAGTTTTGTGCTTTTTTAATATACTTTAACTTTCCACTATTACTGTATTTCAGGATTGAAAAGCATGTCATACCCACCCATTTTTCCTGATAAATTGTTTTTTCTTTACATTCAGTGATGTTTTCACCCAACACCTGTACCTTCCATCTTAATGCGAACCTTATGATTCTCTTTTTCTTTCTCCATCAGGCTCAGGCTGTCTTAGCAAAGGTCGGCTATCCCGAATTCATCCTGAACGACACCTACATAAATGAGGACATAAAGAGGGTGAGTGCATGTACAGTTGTTTTGGGCACGTGTGTGTGTTCGCGCCTGTGACAGTGTAATGTATTGTCTCCTCTCTGCAGTTGTCATTTTCAGAGAAGGATTACTTTGGGAACGTCATGCAGATCCTGCGCTTCGACTCACAGTCGGGGTTCGCCGTGCTGCGCAAGACCGTTCCGCGCACAGAGTGAGTTTGTGACGGAAATAAACGCCCAACAGTAAAACTAAGCTTTTTCCCTTAACTTCGTCAAATAATTCTGCTAGCAAATTTCTGCATCTCAGCAAGTGCTCACTTTGGTCTTTTGTGCTTTGATAATCAACGCTGCTGCAGATCTACCATCCTTTAAGTTTGTACTCCACCCATAACAGAACATAAATCATAACCCAGTCGTGAGAAGTCTATTCTGTGATGATGCAATCAGGAACCAGTTGCGAGAACCAAGCAATGCAGTAGATCCGATTTTATTAATAAAGGGGGAAAACCCCCGCAGGGCAGAAGGCAAAGGTAGAAAGTCCACACTCCAAAAATCACAATCCAGTTGGGCCAAAATAGAGACAAAAACCAGGGCAGCAATCACAGTACTCGTGGTCGGAAAAAAATGGGTTTGGTACACAGGCACAGGTATATCAGAGAAGCAAAGCCAAAATCCAGTCGGCATAATCCAAACCTTAACCAGGGCAGCAATCATAAAACTCGTGGTAGGGCAGAAAAGGGTCAAAAAACACAGATGCAATGATAAATCCAAAATCACAAATACAAAAATCGAAAAGTCAGATGGTCCAGTCAGAAAGGAATCACTGAGAACGAGGCGAGAGAAACCGGGCACAAGCAAACTGAGAGAAACGACCTGACAAGAAAAGACTCCTAATATACACTCCAGGGGAATCACATGCTACACAGAACACAGGTGCTGGAAATGAGACTAATTACAAAGGAGGGAACAAGAGGGAGAACCTAATCACATAAAATAGGCAAAAGCCAAAATGCGGACAGGGATCACGAGACAAACCTATAGACAGACATACGGCTCCGGTCAAGGAGTTCTAATGTGCACAGATAATGAGAGAATGGACAGCGCGAGCAGATGTGGAGATTCCACAGAAATGCAGCAGAGTAGATTAGGGAAAGACAAGAGGTGGAGACTACAACAAGGCGAGTGCTGAGAGCCTGTTAATCAATTAGTAAGTGCAGCTATACAATCCCTTAGTGCTTGTTAGTAAGTTAGTATTATATACAATGTTAGTTTGTGTTAGTAACTCTAGCAAAATAACAAACAGTTGGTATGGGTTAAAATAGAAAAGCAGGATGAAGGAAGTAAACAAGATTGGAAGGAAGGCTGAAATCCAGAAACCGTTAAATCACCCCAAGAGTGGCACGCAATACCGGGGCTGTGAGCAAACACATGACAAGAGACAAGACAGGGGGAGACAAATTGCAATGCATGGTAGAAAGCATGGACCGGAATAAGCTATGGTAAAAAGTAGAACATGATCAAACTAAACTAAGACAATGCATGAATAAATCAAAGTAACCAAATCACAATACACATTACAAAGAATAATCAGACATGGCAAAAATCCAAATATAAACATGGCAAACGGATCATGGGCATGGCAAAGCAGAACAAGGATATGGCAAGGCAGGGCAGAGATATGGCAGACAGGCAGAATCACAACACGATTCAACCCAACAAGGGCTTGCCCTTAAAGTGTACCGAACACTTAGGATAGAAAAGAATGAGACAATATCTTGCGCTGTATCCAGCCTGATTTGAAAACCAGTGTCTGCCTCCACCGCATGACCCAATAAGTTATTCCAATTTTTGAGCTCTCTCTCGGTGTGAAAAATACCTCCTGATGATTTTTGATCTAACTTCCGCATATGGTGCTTGGTAATGCCAACAAAATGTAAAAAAAAAAAATAATAATAATTAAAACATACCACATCGTCCAGCCATCAGAGATCTTCATTTAGCTGCTAAGAGTCGATCAAGCTAGATAGGGTTGGTATGAAAACTAACTGCACATGATAGGAGAATAGGATTGGTTTCCACCATCAATCATTATCTTTGAACAGTTTATACCAGGAATCACATCCCTAAATTCAGTAATTATGATGATGTCATACTAAGGCAGTGATTAGGAGGGGAAAACATGATATGAATGAGAATAGAAATAGCAACTTGAGATAAAGAATTTTGCAAAATGCTCTGAAAACGGAAATGTGAAAAAATTTCAGATCTAAATGGAACACTGCCACGAATGATGTTCGCATGACTTGTCTCGATTACCTGTTACTAATGTTTGTTCATTGGCTCTCTTAATGAGGCATTTGCTGCTCCAACGAGAAACGAGAGGATTTCTAACTAGCAACACATTTCCAGCAGTTCTCACTGCTGAGTGATGAACTGGCTTTAAGCGACAGATAAAATGCGTGAAAATATCTGATAATTAAAGTGTAAATAATCCATAACTTGAAATGCTGTTTCATAAATCTAACATTCGATCCACACATATATATTAATATTGTCGATTCTTCGTTTCCCTTCCTACTCGGCGTCAGTTGCACTCTCAAGACCATCACATCAGGAGCTGAGCACATCGAAGAAAACCATAACAATATCGCAGTACTAGCAAGCCAGTTGCATCAGAAGACGTAAAAGTAATTCAATATAAAACCTAAAATCTTGCTAGCTCTCTAGCAAGCCTTGCTGGCTACTCAACTTTGCTACTGCTCGATGAAAAAATGCAGTGTCTATTTTGCCGTCCGACGGTTCCAGTTTTTTTCTGCTATGTTGCCTTCGCTTCCGCTTGACATGCGCAGTTGTCACAGATGTGGACTTGAAGCTTGTAGGCATACATGGCGATGGCAATTCACGCTAAAGGGCTATTATGCCATCTGCCCAGACAGCAATTCACGCTGGAAGGTTATTTTGCCGTCTGCTCTGATGCATACTACTCCACTAGGCTATACTTTTACTACAGCCGCGGACGACACTACGACTGTTCGCCATGTTATTCGACCGTCGGATCGGGTATAAGTTAACCAGAAGCATTTTTAATTTGCAGAGCACGCGAACCAACATGCAGTAGCTGATAAGCGGTCATGACTAAGTTTGACTAATCTGTCGCGTGAAAAATTAAGCGTCTGATGTGAAAGCTGTTTAACGCGACTATAACGCCTGTATGTGCATCTTTGCATTGTCTTTGAATGTAGCTAATCTGTCCCGCGAAAAATTCGTTTCGTGTCTGATATGAAAGCAGCTTTATGGACAGTACGCGACAGTTAGAGAGAGCTCTGTTATGTTATGAGCATAATACAGGTTTTGCGTGCAAGATCTGTTAGCGTGGACAAGTTGCTTATGTGGAGCTAACAAATTGATCACTTCTACTGGAAAGAATTACCTTTTTAATCTTCACTTTTTTTTGGCTTTATTAGCCACAACAATTCCTTAAGGGGGATGAGATTATGTCAAGGTAGTGCAGAAAAATTATTTGAAAACCGCTAAGTCTACATCTGTGACAACTGCGCATGTCAAGCGGAAGCGAAGGCAAAATAGCAGGGAAAAAAACGGGGGGTGTCGGACGGCAAAATAGACACTGCGATGAAATGAAAGCTCGCTCCAGATATTTGTTGAGATTTACGAAATGAACCAAGTGCGACAACCAGTAGAATGCAAAAAGGAGGCTTTATTTCTGAAGGGGGAAACCCCCCAACAGAGCTGGCAACGGTACAAAGTCCACAATCCAAAAACAGTATCCAATGGGCATAATCCAGAATCGTAACCAGGGCACCAATAACAAAGTTCGTGGTCAGACAAAAAGGGTTCGGTACACAGGCGTAGGTTTGGAGGAGAGACAAACTCATAAGCCAAAGACAGTCCGAATCCAAAACCAGGGCAGTAATCACAAAATCAAGGTCGGGCAGAAAAAAGGTCAAAATTCACAGATGCAACAAAATCCAAAAAGGGCAAACCAAAAACAATAGTCGGGCAATCCAGTCAGAAAGATAAACACTGAGATATCGAGGCGAGAAACGTAGCACAAGAAAACTAGGGAGAACGATCTGACAAGAAAGTGTACCAAACAGACATCTTATATACACACCCGGGGTAAACACATGACCAGGGAGAACAGGTGCAATCAGTGGGAACAATGATCAGGGAGAGACACATGAGGAATAAACTAATTACATGAATTAGGCTGTAGCCAAAACACAGACAGGGATCACAAGACAAACCTAAGTACAAAACAGCTCCGGGAAGGAAGTACTAAGGTGCCAAGATAAAAGAAAAGGAAAGCATAAAGTAAAAGTGGAAATTCACAGAAACTTGCAGCAGAGATAATTAGGGATAGGCAAGGAGGCGGAGATTAGAATTGAGCGACTGCTGAGAGGTAGTTAGTCAATTAGTATGTGCAGCTTTACAATCCTGAGTGCATGTTAGAAAGTTAGTAAAAATATACAAGATTAGTGTGGTTAGTAATTAGCAAAAACAATAAACTGTTAGTATGTGTTAGTAAGACAGTAAAAGAGAGAGGAAGGAAGAACACGAGATAATGAAAGAAGATTGAAACCCAGAAACCAATAAATCACCCGAATGAGTGGCACACAAGACAAGGGACCGTGAGCAAAGATACACACATGACAAGACAGGGGAGACAAAGTGCAAAGCATGGAAAATAAACATGGCATGAAACATGGCTATGAAAACAAAACATGGCATGGAGACTGATAACCAAAACAGGAAATCCTTAATACCAAATACACAATACATAATCTAAGAATGGTCAGACAAGGTCAGTGGTCTCTAAACACAAGAATCAATCATGGCACTTGGCCAGGCACAGAACTTAAACTAGACAGCAGAACCCAGAATCCCAACAATATTAATCTAATGAGGAAATCTGGGTCGTGCAACACTGGATGTTTGTGGTTTAAAGCCAGTTCATGACAGTCACCAGAGCAAACAGCTGGAAATGATGCTTGGTAGAAGTGTTGGAAACCCTCTTTATCAGTGGGGCAGCTAATGTCTCATTAACAGTGCCAATGAACAAACAGTTGCAGCTAAAGGAGACAAATCATGCAAACATCATTCACAGTTAATTAAGCCATAACTTGGGAACAGCGGCAATAATTAAAATCACATTTTCGAGATTATATTCCTGTCACCTGCTCAGCATCTGATGTAGACTTATAAATGACAGAAGCAAACTTAAAATAGAAAAGCGAGCCAATGTATTTCAGAATTTACTTCGCCGCATTTTGTGCACATAGCCAATTAGAATAGTACATTGGATAGAATTCACCGAAAGTATGCTTGCTTACCACAAGCCATGTTTCCATCCACACGTTCTTATGCGAATGAAGTCATATCGAATTAAAAATGCCTTATGGAAACGGTGACATTCGACTTGATTTGAAGAATATCGACAAAGTTTATACGGTTGATCTGGTCGGATTTTCTTTTGATCAGCTTATGCGATAAATGCTGATGGAAACGTTATTTGCAGAATAAATCTCCAACTGGATCGTGACAGTGTTTTGATGCCGTCGTTGCCTTCTGATAATTGTTTGCTATGTTGCTAATTGCTGGCACATAAGCACGTACAATTTGTGCAAATTATTATCATTTGAATGGTAGACGCAATTCATTTTGGCTTACTATCTAAATTAGTCGGCTAACACACTACTTTTGTTCACTTGAAGGTTCTGCGATTCAGTGCGAAAATGAATGGAAACAGCTTAAAATGTCAGAAATCCATTCGATACACCAATTTGACCTCATAAAAGCATGTGACGTCATCACGCACAACTTTTTATTCGCTTTAATGATGTCAGATGGAAACGCATTTTCACCTGCTTATTTCACATGAATATTTTTGGCGAACTTCAGATAGTTTGATTGACAGGTGGATGGAAACATAGCTTCAAACAACTCGGAAATTCTATTTCAATTTTTGTGCACCTAGCGAATGGGTTGGAGTTCCAATCGCCGTGCTTTAGGGTTTTGCTGCCACCTGGCGGAGGTCTGCACTCTCTGAGTGCTTTTCTAGTTGATAATAATTCAGTGGCCTAACGTGACTGCATAAATTGCATAAGTACAGGCATCTCTGTGCATGCATCTACTATCTATATATGTTTATAAAAATACTTTTTGACCAAAAAAACAAAAAAACTCAGATTCTGAAATAAAGACATGAATCAGGTGATAATTGATGAGTTCATGAAAAGTTCGTAAAACAGTAAATCTGGTTGCGTGCCATTTTTAAACGAGGGCCATTATTTTGATAAATTGATCTAACAGCATGAGACCAAAGAATTCTGTGAGAGACTGAATCAGCACAAACATTGACTGTCCAGCAATAAAATTATTCAGCTAGTGGCTAAGGCCATTAATACTGAGAAAAGCAGGGGTGTGAGAGGGATTATGATCTTAGAAGCAGCACAGAAGCACAGGAATTTTCTAGAAAGGTATATTATTTGGGGATTTTTATAGACCTTTGCCACCAAGTCTATTTTTTTCTTGGCAAAACCTGGACATATTAAGAGAAGCAAACTATTTGAAAACCTCTGGAGTGTTCACGACACAATTCAATTATTAGCTTTGAGGTCGCTGCCATCTCTACTCAAGTCAAAATTGAAAGTTTTCCATGTATATATATCTGGCAAATGGGTCAAATTAACAAATTTACCACTCAAAGTGAGCACTAGCTGTCATTGGATTAAATAACCTCAGTGTGGCAATCTGATTGATGGAATGCATATAGTAGCTTTTGGGGAAAAACTGGCTCGGTATTTAGTGGCTTCTTTGGGGAAATTACCTTTTGATTTATGGACTATTATTGCAAAATTGTGTAAATGTTTGAAAATATGACACTAATACTGTCTGTTAATACCTCATTTTTGGCAGAGGCGTTTATTTGATTTACACGAGAATGTTTCATATGCTAATCAACATACGCATGAATCTGCATGCAGTTTGCAAACAGTTAGGATCACCTCATACACCAGAGCAAAAATCAAAATTCTGTTCACATTTCATTTTAAACCCTCCGATCTTTTATTAAGAACAAAATCTGAATTTAAGAATAGTTGAGTGGTCGTGCTGTTATTATAAAATTAATGAGTGAATTACTCTGCAATCATGCAACACAGGTTTTGATCAGAATATTTCCAGAAATACTCCACATTTTAACTGAGCTGTAGACTCCTGAACTGCTAACAGGGCAAACATGCAGCGGCATTATATTAGCAGCGTTTATGACTGTAGGCTTGTACTACAACCTCATTCGACTGTCAGACACAACAAAGGCACTGCGGCCCTCAGGTAAGGTGTCTGAACTTGGCTTGTGCTCCTGTAAATCACACAAGGCACAGCCCTCCAGGAGAGGGCTTAGCTAGTACATCTCTTAATGAAATAATATTGTGAGATTCTGGTGATTTTATAGAAATTATTGAATAGTTCTGCCTTGGGGCTGGTACGCTGGTTTTTATAACCCCCAGGAGAGGACACTTATACATATACTTATACAGTTATGCTCCTACTTCCGGGCACTGAGAGGTCGGCAGCCTGTTACAACAGCTCTGGACAATAATCTCGAATTTACCTCTTATTTTTTGTATTTTTTTATTATTTTCCTTGACTTTGTTAGCGTACTGTTTATACTGCTTCAGCGTTTTAGCTGTGGTGTTTCTTGTGGAATATTCTGGCTTCTCTTCAAACTTTTTGATGAGTGGACATGGTAACATACACACGCGACGAGTTCATGCGCTGCCGGCATGGAGTCGGGATCCCCTCCGTACGCATCCCGCAGGAGATATGGAGAGGCACCCGCCGAGGGAAGAAGGCTGGCGCTAAAGTCAGAGAGAGGACTGAGAGGAACAAGAAATTCAAACCTTTTCTGCCATCGATCATCATGGGGAATGTATGGTCACTCGCAAACAAAACCGACGAACTAACGGCACTAGTAAACAGTCAGCGCGCATACAGGGAGTGCAGCTTGCTTTGTTTCACGGAGACATGACTTCATGGGAAGATACCTGACAGTCTGCTGGAGCTGGCTGACTTCACATTGATACGAGCGGACCGGGGAAAACAAAGCGGTAAGAAGAGGGGAGGGGGACTGGCTGTTTTCGTAAACTCTAAATGGTGTCATCCCGGACATATATCCGTGAAGGATTGTATCTGTACTCCTGATATTGAACTGTTGGCGGTAGGACTGAGACCATACTATCTGCCACGGGAGTTTACACACGCTATCACGACGACTGTTTACATCCAACCATCAGCTCTAGCGGCCGCAGCGATCGCCAGACTAAAAACCCAACATCCCAGTGCTCTCATTCTGATCAACGGGGACTTCAATCATGTCTCTCTTTCTTCCGTCCTAACGAACTTCAAACAATATGTGAAGTGTGCAACAAGAGGGAACAAAATCTTGGACCTGTTGTATGCCAATGTGATGGAGGGATACAACTCTTCTTCTCTCCCCCTCTGGGAGAATCTGACCACAACCTGATTCACCTTGAAACCACCTACAGGCCACTGGTGAAACAGCAGGTGGCCAGTATAAGACATGTGAAGGTTTGGCCTAAGGACACAGAGGAGGCCCTCCAGGAGTGCTTCAATGTCACAGACTGGGAGCTGTTCTAGGAGGATCACGGAGAGGATATAGAAGGTCTTTCTCGCTGCATTATGGATTACATACAGTTCTGTGAGGATGCCATTGTCCCAGCCAAAAAGATTCGCTGCTTTCCAAACAACAAACCATGGATCAACAAGGAGATCAAAGGCCTTCTCAACATCAAGAAGAGGGCCTTCATGTCGAAGGACCGCGAGGCTCTCAAGACTGCCCAAAGGGAACTAAGGAGAAAACTGAGAGAGGCTAAAAGGAACTACAAAGAGAGAATTGAGGCCAGGATGGAGCAGAATAATTCAAAGGAGGTGTGGAGTGGAATGAAACTGATGACAGGCTCCAAGAAGTTTGCAATCAGTGTTGAGGGAGATCCTGGATTCGCTGCTGAGCTGAATCTGTTCTTCAATAGGTTCGACACACCCCCCACCTTAGTGAGCTCAGACAGTGGGTCTTGGACTCCACCCACCATCTCTGTCCCTGTCCCCCATTCACACCTCTGTTGACATCTCTGCTCCCCCCCCCCCCCCATCAAGAACTTGGCAACCCCAACACGCCCCTCCCCCCCTCTCAGTTCTACTGAAGTCATAAGGGACACAATAAACCTATCTCCACCCCCTTGTCTGACTTTAAAGTGTGTTCTGGGCAGCTTGCAGGAGTGCTTTAACACCTCTTCAGTCTCTCATTGAGGCTGATGATGGTGCCCAACCTGTGGAGGACCTCCTGCATTGTTCCAGTTCCAAAGAAAGAACGACCCAAAGGTCTCAATGACTACAGACCTGTGGCACTCACGTCACATGTTATGAAGACATTTGAGAGGCTGGTTCTCAGACATCTAAGGACATCACTAACTGCATTCCTGGACCCACTGCAGTTTGCCTACCAGCCACACATTGGTGTGGAGGACGCCCTGATCTTCCTTACCCACAAGTCGCTGTCCCATTTGGAGATGCAGGGAAGCACTGTGAGAGTGATGTTCTTTGACCTCTCTAGTGCTTTTAACACCATTCAGCCCTGTCTCCTAAGGGATAAACTACTGGTAATGCAGCTGCACCCTGACATGGCAGCATGGATCATGGACTACCTCACTGGCCGGCCACAGTATGTCAGAGTGGGTGGCTGTGCCTCTGGTACAGTGACAAGCAACACTGGGGTGCCTCAGGGTACAGTTCTGGCGCCATTCCTCTTCACCCTCTACACCTCAGACTTCTGGTTCAACTCTGGTTCCTGCCATCTCCAAAAGTTCTCGGACGACTCCTCCATTGTTTGATGTATCACAGATGACAATGAGAAGGAGTACAGGAGTCTGATTGAGAACTTCATTAAATGGTTCAACAGTAACCATTTAAGACTCAATATCAGCAAGACTAAGGAGCTGGTGGTGGACTGCAGGAGGAACAGGAAGTCCCCCGCCCCAGTTGTCATCCAGGGGGAGGAGGTGGAGAGGGTGGACTCATAAAAGTACCTTGGGGTCCACATCAATAATAAATTGGACTGGACTCACAACACAGACGCCCTCTTCAGGAAAGGACAGAGCAGGCTGTTCTTCCTGAGGAGACTCAGATCATTTGACGTCTGCAGCAGGCTACTAAAGAGCTTCTACCAGTCTATAGTGGCCAGCGCCCTGTTCTTCGCTGTGGTGCGCTGGGGAGGCGGCCTCAAGGCGGGCGAGGCTGGCTCACTTAATAAACTGGTGAGGAAGGCCCGCTCTGTGGTGGGGCTTGAGTTGGACGGTCTGGAGTCAGTGGCCGAGAAAAGGATGACGGACAAATTCAAGGCCATCCTGGAAAACCCCTCTCACCCTCTCCATGAGGAACTGTGGCAGATGGGCAGCTCTTTCAGCCAGCGCATCATCCCACCCAGATGCAGAACTGAGCGCTTCAGGCGCTCCTTTGTGCCCACTGCCATCAGACTGTACAACAGCAGGAGACTGTCCTCACACTCAACAGCCCCCGATGCATAAGGATAATAACATTCATACTCTCTCATACACCCTCTCTCTCTCTCTCCCACACACACACACACACACACTCTCAGACATGCACATACACTGACCACTGCACTCAGGACTCTACTGTAATAATGTCCATCATTATGCTGTACTATTTATTTCTCCACTAAGCCACTTTTTCTTCACTAAGCCACTTTACATCCAATTGTACTCTTTAAGTTTTTATGTACCTTTTTATATATTGTCTTTTTTATATTATATTGTCTTTTTACATCTGTAATCTTTAATGTATGTCTGTGCTGCTGCAACACCTGAATTTCTCTTATGGGAATTAATAAAGAACTATCTATCATTCTATCTATCTATCTATCTATCTGCATAATTACAAAACTCTGAAATTGTGGGGAAAAAAAACTAATGAAAAAATAAGGAATGACATCAAGTGAAGAATATTCAGTCTGCTTTCTTTAAAGTCTGTGGTAGACTGCTGTCATTTGGAACTGGAGGACTTCCTGTTTGAGTCACTAATGTAAGCCTATGTTGCTGTTATCAAAATACATGTCAATGGAAGCCCTTCAAACGAGAGTCCAAGAGCGCACAGGGAGATTTGCTGTGCTTGTTTAAAAAACTGTATATGCTATCTGTCACTTATTTGATCGCTGGCTCAGTGGTAGTCTGTGGTTTCTCCATATAATTTAAGTGTGATTAACCATGCTTAGGGTTAATGGCTAGTGGGATATTTTAACAGATTTTTACTGAATGGATAATTAAAGTGAAAAGTGATTGATAAGTACTATGCGACAAATCTTCACTGTTTATTGTTGAACTTCTATTTGTAGTAACAATGAAACACCAGATATAAAATGCCATGACTGCAGCTAAATTCTGTTGGGTTTGTCTGCCCTTTTTTTTTCTTTTTTTTTAAGGTGGTTCATCAATCCCACCACTGTTAACGCCTTCTACCGCCCATCCACCAATCATATAAGTGAGTTTTTTTCTCCTGGTCACTCACGCAATTTAAACTGCTACCCAATGCTGTTTCATAACAGATACAGAATGTAAGATAGTTTTCTCTATCATCAAGAGGTGACTTGAAAGGGCTGTGCTGTGAAGTCTGTCATTTATCATAGAGCAGAATATGTCACTGTACAACCTGTCCATGATATTTTATGAGTTGAAATTAGTTGTGCTACAAAGCAGTGATGGATGCCACTGTACAATATCCAATAACCGCTCAAGGTGGGACCAACTTATAAACTATATCCCTTCGTATATGATAGCATTATACAATACCTGTAAACACCAGCAGAGGGCACAAAAAGGACTGGAGGGCTTCCGATGGAGATCTGCAATGTGTTATTTATCAGGAGTGATTGCTTGGAAGGTCACTCTGTTTCTTGATCCTTTGAATGGTCTTAATCATGTAAATAGTCCAATCATTTGTGATATTTGACATCATAAAGCCCATTAAAAGCTTATGAATGACAACTGAACCAAGTTCCTGTATATTCTTTCAACTCCGGTCCTGTGCTCCAGTACTGTGATATTTGCGTGTGATGGTGTTTGGGTACAGCAGCCAGGCTGTTGGGAAGAATCGAAATTCTGTTCCCACCTGTCCTCCAAGGATGGAATTTTCCATCTCTATGGAATGGGGATGAACAGCGTGAAATATACTCCAATGCCCAATGGTATAAAAAATGTAAATGGACAATGTGTTCATGTAAAATGTCTGTAAAAGAAATACATGTGTTTTTAACACCTGTGAGAGGAGTAATGCATTTGGTCATTCTCAATTTTTACAGTGTTTCCTGCTACGAAACCTCAAAAGCCCCTCTTTTGGGGCCAGAGCTACCCAAGGTGAGTGTTTGCTTGTTAGAGAGTGCGCGCGTGTGTGTGCTTGTAAAGATATACTTGTCAGAGATAACTTTTGAGAAGCCATTCATTGTAAGGACATTTGGGGTTGTGATGACATTCTGGGTGGTTCTCTGCAAGGATTATGGAGGAATTTGACTAATTGTTGTCGCCTGTGAAGCATAGCGGCACATAGGGATCACTTTGTCCGGCGTCTGTCTGTCCGTCTGTCCAGTAGTCACACTTTCTGTTGGTAGTCACATTTTCACATAAGCTTTGCAGGCGACACATGTGTTCACCTGAACACTCTAGTTTAATTTTAAGTTAGGGTTTGGATAAAGTTAGGGTCAGGCATAATTTGGTTATTGGCTGCAAGTGAACTAACAAGCGGTGCAAGTGGAGTCAATGCAGTTGGTGCGCATAGCCTTTATTAAGCATTTATTTTAAGCCTGACATGCCTTTTGTTCTGGTTAGGCAATCCTCCAATATGCACAAACCTCGGAATAATTCTGCAGTCCAATTCAAAAACATATCACTCCTTCCCTCATCCCCCTCCTCTTCGGATCGAGTAACCTCTCATTTATTCATTATTTTTGTTTCTGCATCACATCCTCCTCACTGAAAGTGGCCAGAGAACGTAGAGGAGGGCAGTAAATTTAGCAAATTGGGCTGCGACCCCAGAAATGTGCTGAGAAAAAGACTCATTGTAGCCGCTTGCATGGTGAGGGGTTACACTCAGTCTTATGACTGCCTGGACTCTGAAGCCATTTTCACAGAAGAAGAAAAATATACACTGATACTGTTTTAACTTATTTACCATAGCTGAACGTTTGCTACCAGGGATTACATCATCAGTGAAGACAAATTAGCCATTATCAAACATGGCCAATAATGCTCAAATCGGAACATTGTCGAGACGACAATATTTTCCTCCGGGATCTCAGCCAGTTTGATTTGGCTTCTGTACTTTGCTCTTTCCACCCCTCTAATGCAAGTGAAATCTTCAGATTCGAGCAGGCTGTTTTGTTAGATTAATTTAATTAATTAATGCCTGGCCGCTGGTCCCCGAATCGGACTCCCTCCGGCCCCTGGCTGCGCCTAGAAATCCTGTCCATAATGAACAGAACCGGTGACAAATTTTGCAAATTTTTGCAGATGATGTTGTCCTGTTGGCTCCTTCGAACCTGGACCTTCAGCATGTACTGGGGCGGTTTGCAGCCGAGTAAGAAGCGGCTGGGATGAGAATCAGCACCTCCACGTCCGAGGCCATGGTCTGAGGCCGGAAAAAGGTGGCAAGTCCCCTCCGGGTTGGAGGAGAGCTCCTGCCTCAAGTGGAGGAGTTCAAGTATCTTGGGGTCTTGTTCACGAGTGAGGGAAGGATGGAGCGTGAGATTGACAGACGGATCGGTGCAGCGGCAGCAGTAATGCGGTCGTTGTACCGATCTGTTGTGGTGAAGAAGGAGCTGAGCCGAAAGGCGAAGCTCTCAATTTACCAGTCAATCTACGTTCCTACCCTCACCTATGGTCAGGAACTTTGGGTCTTGGCCGAAAGAACGAGATTTGGGATACAAGCGGCTGAAATGGGTTTCCTCCGCAGGGTGGCAGGGCGCTCCCTTAGAGATAGGGTGAGAAGCTCTGTCACCCGGGAGGAGCTCAGAGTAGAGCCGCTGCTCCTCCACGTCGAGAGGAGTTAGTTGAGGTAGCTCGGGCATCTATATCAGATGCCCCCTGGACGCCTTCCTGGGAAGGTGTTCCGGGCATGCCCCACCGGGAGGAGGCCCCAAAGAAGACCCAGTACACGCTGGAGGGACTATGTCGCTTTGCTGGCCTGGGAACGCCTCGGGATACCCCCGGGAGAACTGGAGGAAATGTCCAGGGAGAGGGAAGTCTGGGTATCTTTGCTTTGACTGCTGCCCCCGCGACCCGGCCCCGGATTAAGCGGAAGATGATGAGATGAGATGAGATGAGATAATGCCTGGCCATCCTGTCTTTTGCCAAAAGCCACAGTTTTGTATATTAGTGTATTTGTTTTTAGCCTCTGTTGTCGTTCAGGAGTCACTGACACATCCAGGCCAGTCTGATAAACAGTTTTCTAACCTATCCGCAAGGTGTTTTGCGTCATTAATGTGACATTTTCTCTGCCATTAGCCTTAAAGGTCTTCCTTGGCATACCCAGCCCTTCTCGATAAGTCGACTCACCAGTGCTCCCTTTATATTTCCTAAATGGCTGTTTTTGGTAGACTGAGGCTTGGCCTGTGCCTGTTGGTCACAGTGGTTTTATTGCATTTCAATGAGAAAACTGGGTTCCTCTTGATTATGACGCACACCATCAACAGAGTCCAAACGCAATCAAAGACCTTGGGACCACTAATTTGCTAATTTAGCACAATTAAAATAAAACATGTAAGGCCTTTTGTGTCCCAATATTAGAATATATATGTATGTATTTAATTGTGGTGTTTAGAGACATAAAAAATTTTAATAACCATTATGGAGCTCACTGTGTATACATATGTATACAACCCATTTTCCAAAATAGTCGGGATGATGTGTAAATTGTGAATAAAATCACAATGCATTGACTTTCAGATCATATGAGCCAATATGTTATTTACAATAGAACATGGATAACATTTCAAAAATGTTGAAACTGAGACATTTAACATTTTTATCCACAAAATGAGCTTATTTCAAATTTTCTGGCTGCAACAGTTGTCAAAAAAGTTGGGACACAGGCAAAAAAAAAAGTCTGAAAAAGCAATTTAACTATAAGAGAACCAGCTGAAAGAACATTTAGTAAGTAATTACGCTAATTGGCATCAGGTGTGTAACATGATTGGCTATAAAAGGGATGTCATGGAGAAGATGAGTCTCTCAGAAGTAAAAATGGCCAGAGGCTCTCCAACCTGTGAAGGCTTGCATAAAAAAAATTGTGGAATACTTTAAAAACAATGCCCCTCAACTTCAAATTGCAAAGGCTTTGAAGGTCTCGCCATCATCAGTGCATAACATCATCAAAAGATTTAGAGAATCTGGAAAAACCTTTAGTGGATGCCTGTGATCTTGGGGTCCTCAGACGCCACTGCATCACTCACCGGCATGATTCTGTCATTGACATTACTAAATGGGCCCAGGAATACTTCAAGAAACCACTGTCTGTAAACACAGTCCATCAAGAAACCACTGTCTGTAAACACAGTCCATCGTGCCATCCACAGATGCCACCTAAAACTCTATCATGCAAAAAGGAAGCCATTGTTGAGCATGATACGGAAGCGCCTCCGTGTTCTGTGGGCCAAGGCTCCTTTAAAATGGACTGTCGCAAAGTGACAAAGTGTCCTGTGGTCAGACCAGTCCAAATTAGACATTCTTGTTGGAAATCATAGGCATTGTGTCCTCCGGGATAAAGAGGTGAAAGACCACCCCTCCTGTTATCAGCGTTCAGTTCAATAGCCAGCATCTCTGATGGTATGGGGATGCATTAGTGCATATGGTGTGGGACACTTGCATGTTTTAAAAAGCACCATGAATGCTGAGAGGTGTATATAAAGGTTTTAGAGTAACATATGTTCCCCTCCAGATGACGTCTATTTCAGGGAAGGCCTTATGTATTTCAGCAGGAGAATGCAAAACCACATACTGCAGCTATTACAACAACATGGCTTTGTAGTATGTTATGGCCCCCATTTGTAACAGCAAATCGGACAGCAAGGAATGACAGACAAAACGTTTAAAACTTGTACAGATTTAATACAATAAAGCACTGACCAAGACTGATAATATTTAAAATAAAATGAGATAGTTACAGAGATGGGGTTGCTTTGGGCAATGTTCTGGCACAGTGAAATGCTCCAAAACAGTCAAAAATCCACAAAAAGCATCACAGGTCTTGAAAAGAGTGACAGGTCTGGTCAAATGTATCCTTCTCCTTGCAATTTCTCAGACTATTTTACTCTCTCAATTTTTCTCCTTATATGCTCTTTTCTAGCCCCCTCCCACCTTCCAGACTTTTTTTTTTTCTCTGGGACTTCCCCTCTCAGACATTCCCAGGACATGCCCAAAACCTAGCTCCAGACTGGCTTAACAAAAAAAAAGTTGATACTGCCATCTAGAGGCTACTTTTTTTTTCCATATTACACCTCCATTCCAAAAGGGAAAAATTTTGACTCATAAAGGCAAAATTTTTCTTTTCAATACCAAAATGGATAAGTAGACACTTGTGTGTGTGTGTGTGTGTGTGTGTGTGTATATATATATATACACACACATACACACATATAACACAATATGCTAATAAACACATTTGATATATACACATAATCAAACACAGGATAAGCAATCAGCAATTACATTGTCAGTACCCTTTACATGCTTAATTTCCAAGTCAAACTCCTGTAAAATCAAACTCCAATTCAACAATCTCAGATTCTTGTTTTTCATCTTACTCAAAAACATTAACGGATCGTTGTCAGTATATACAATCATTTGCTTTTGCCCTGTACAAACATAAACCTCAAAGTGTTGTAAGGATAGAACCAGAGCCACAGCTCCTTCTCAATTGTGCAAATAGTTCTTTTGATGGCGATTGAACTTCTTGGAAAAGTATGCCACGGGATGCTCATTGTCATCACAGTCACTTCTCTGTAGCAGCACAGATCCACAAGCTTGGTCGCTTGCATCGACCGCGATGGAGAATGGTTTGTTGAAGTCTGGAGATTTGAGCACGGGGAAGTGACACATCAGAGACTTCAGGCATTCAAAGGCTCTTTGGCATGCTTCATCCCAAGTGAACTTTACAACTTTCTTCAATTGATTGGTGGGACTGAGAGCAATCTCAGCAAAGTTCCTGAAGAAATGGCGGGAGTACCCGATCATTCACAGGAAGCGGTGCAAAGCTTTTTTGTTGTCAAGAACTGGAGAGTCCATGATTGCTTGGACTTTAGCATTTATGGGTGCCACCTTTCCCTGGCCTATGACGTAGCCAAGATACATGACAGTAGCACAACCAAAGTCACTCTTGTTCAGGTTAACAGTCAGGTTAGCCTGGGCCAAGCACTGGAACAACGTCTCTGCATCTTTCAGATGTTCTTCCCAGGAGTCACTCCATGTGATCAGGTCGTCGATGTACGCACCCGTGTGTGGCAATCCGGTGATTGTATAGTGTATCATCCTTTGGAACGTGGCTGGGGCATTTTTCATGCCAAAGGGTAGGACTTCATACTGGTTTATCCCAGATGGTGTTGCAAAAGCAGAGATGCTCTTGGGCCTCTCAGTTAAAGGTACACACCAATAACCCTTCAATAAATCAATTTTAGTCAGAAACTTTGCTTGCCCTATTCTATCGATACAATCATTAATTCTAGGTATTGGAAACGCATCAGTTTTAGTTATAGCATTGGCTTTGCGATAATCTGTACAGAATCTAGTACTTCCATCAGGTTTTGGAACTAGCACACAGGGTGAACTCTAATCTGAGTTAGAGGGTCTGATAATATCATGTTCTAACATGTAGTCAACCATTTTCTCAGCAATCTTTCTCTTTTCAGGATTGATCCGATAAGGATGATGTTTTATTGGTTTGCCATCACCAACATCTACATCATGAGAGGCTATAGAAACTCTTTTTGGAACTTCAGGAAATAGATCTTTATATTTCTTGATCAACCTCTCAAACTGATCTTTCTGTGAGGGTTCTAAGCGCTAAAGTTTTACATCAAGATTTTTCAACACTTCAGAATTTGACAATTGACATGAAAGAACTTCAGCTTTAATTCTAGGTTCGTCATCTTGAAACTACCCCTCATCTTCACAAGTCTCGCCCATAGGAGAATCTGAAGTGACAGCTGCAACCCTAGCATTCCTATCATGATAAATGCTTCAGCATGTTAATGTGACACAACTGTTTTTGCTTTCTCCTATCTGGGTTTCATAAGGACCATGAACTCTAGCCTGCAATGGATTGGACTGCAAAGGAAACAACACAAGGACCTTGTCTCCTGGTTTAAACTCACGGCTTCTAGCCTTATGATCATACCAAGTTTTCCTTTTTCCCTGACTTGATTTCAAGTTCTCTTTAGCTAGGTCACAAGCTGCACATAGTCTTTCCTTGAACTTGCTTACATAGTCTAACAGACTGATATGCCACTCTTTCTCTTGCCATTATTCACTCAACAATAGCAAAGGTCCTCCCACTTCATGGCTAAACACTAGCTCATATGGACTGAATCCAGTAGACTCCCGCACTGATTCTCTAGCTGCAAACAACAGCAAATGAAACCCTTCATCCCAGTCTTTCTCATGATCATAACAATAAGTCCTCATCATTGTCTTAAGAGTGGAATGAAACCGCCCTAAGGCACCCTGCCTCTCTGGATGATAGGCTCTGGAAAGAATCTGCTTCGCACCTAGTTCATACACATCCTGCTGAAACAATCCGGAAGTGAAATTGCTACCTTAGTCTGACTGAATTTCCCTGGGAAGGCCAAACAACGTGAAAGCCTTCAAGATTGCAGTTGCCTTGATGTTGCGTAGAGGTATGGCTTCAGGGAAGCTGGTAGATGCACACATGATTGTCAACAAGTACTGATTTCCAGGTCGAGCCTTGGGTAATGGACTAACACAATCAACAATGACCTTGGAGAAGGGCTCCCCAAATGCTGGGATAGGCTGCAATGGAGCTACAGGTCGGTCTAACTGGTGTTTTCCAACTACCTGACAAGTGTGACAGGTTTTGCAAAAGTTGGAAACATCTTTCCGAAGTCCAGGCCAGAAGAAGTGTTTCACTATCTTATCAACAGTCTTGTTAACACCAAGATGACCTCCTAAAGGTAAATCATGAGCTATTGTTAAGATCTCATTCCTGTCGACCTTCGAAACAACAATTTGCTTGTCAACTGCCCAATCTGCATTGGCAGGGATATCCGGAGGGCGCCACTTCCGCATCAACACACCATCCTTTAGATAATACCCAACTGGAACTGCGCCTATTTCTTTATCAGGAAGGGCTCTTCTCTTTTGTACACAAATTTCAGGATCATTGGTTTGCTCCTGAATCAACCAATTTCTGGACAGAGACAAGTCTCCAGACACATCAGAATCACCAGACCCATCTGGCTGGCTGAACAGAGAACTGATAAAAGTGTCTGATAAGTCCTCAGACGGAGAAACCATAGTAGGCTGAACAGAGTCATGAGGTGAACCACTTGAGTCATGACCATTCAAAGTGCTGGACGGCACATCATCTTTTTGAGCCTTCTTGGCCATAGCACGGGTCACAGCACAGGAAGGATACAGAGATGGGTCTTCATTGCCATCTACAGTGCTCGGCTGTGAAGTAAGATGAACAGAGAGGAACTACATTGCCCCCAGCCAGATCATTGCCTAGCAACAGAGAAACACCCTTGATAGGTAGACTTGACATAAGTCCCACCTTTACCTGTCCTGTAACTAAATCTGACTTCAAGAATACAGAGGGCAGGGGTACAGATACAGTCCTCCCTTCAATACCTTGTACAAGTATGAAATCCCCAGAAGCGGTCTCATCACGTAACTCCCAGGAGTCCATCAACAAAAGTGACTGAGAAGCTCCGTTATCCCTTAGGATATATATGGGGACAGGAGGAGAATGCTCATTCAGAGCCACAAATCCCTCTGACACAAATGGAAGAAATTCCTCCCTCACAAAGTCAGCTGTATCAGGCTATCTTTTGAAATTGGAACCATTTATTGTTACTGCTAGACTGAAATTTGGACTTATGTGTGAGAACATATTCATCTGCAAATTTGGCATCTGATTGCAAATTCAGTGCTTGCTTATCATTAAGGTAGGTCTTAATATCATCCTTAACACAGTTCTTGAATTCTTCAACAAACACCATCTCTTTTAGTGAGTTGAAGTCATCCTTAACTTCCATAGAAGTACACCAGCGATCAAACCAAACCTTCTTCTCGTTAGCAAATTCCACATAAGTCTGATTGTCAGATTTCTTCAGACCTCTGAATTTCTGTCGGTAAGCCTCTGGAACCAACTCTTAAGCTGTCAAAATGACCTTTTTGACAACCTTATAATCAGAGGAATTGTCTGCAGACAAAGCCGAATAGGCTTGTTGAGCTATAACCTTGAGGACAGTTTGCAACATCTGGGGCCAGTGTTCCTTTGGCCACTGATAACTCTTAGCTACACTCTCGAAGCACTGGATATACTTATCAATCTCCTTCTCTGAGAATGGAGGCACCAGCTTTACCTCCTGGCGAGCATGAAATTTTTTTTCAGCTTCCATTTTGATTTTCAGTTGCTCCATTTGGAGCCTTTCTCCACTATCCAACTTCTTTAACTCGAAATCTCTCTGTCTCTGTCTCTCTCTTTCTGCTCTTTCCTCTTTCTCTCTCTTTTTTCCTCTTCTCTCGTTAATTTTTCTAACTCAAACTGCATTTCTTTCTCTCTTTCTGCTCTCCCGAATTCTCTTAGTTTTTCTTCACTTTCAATCTCTAGCATTTTTATTTTAAGTTCCATTTCTACATTTGGATTTTCCACTGGAAACTCTTCCAGATCTCCTGGCGCAAACACATTTTCATCAATGTAATATTCAGCAATCTCTCTAGCCAGCCTTGCTTTTCGCATGGCTGGTTTTACCTCTGTCAGTTCTAAATGTCTGCATATTGCTAGCAGTTCTGTCTTTTTAAAAGACTTCAAAACCTCTATGGTTGGTGATGCCAAGAATTCATCCATTGCTGTTGATCTGTCAATGTGAATGTTCATATATATATACAAAACCCAAAACCAGTGAAGTTGGCATGTTATGTAAATCGTAAATAAAAACAGAATACAATGATTTGCAAATCCTTTTCAACCTATATTCAATTGAATACACTGCAAAGACAAGTTACTTAATGTTCGAACAGGTAAACTTTGTAATTTTTTGCAAATATTAGCTGATTTGGAATTTGATGCCTGCAACATGTTTCAAAAAAGCTGGCACAAGAGGCAAAAAAGACTGAGAGAGTTGAGGAATGCTCATCAAACACTTATTTGGAACATCCCATAGGTGAACGGGCTAATTGGGAACAGGTGGGTGCCATGATTGGGTATAAAAGCAGCTTCCCTGAAATGCTCAGTCATTCACAAACAAGGATGGGGCGAGGGTCACCATTTAGTGAACAAACAGTTTAAAAACAACATTCCTCAACGAGCTATTGCAAGAAATTTAGGGATTTCATCATCTACGGTTCGTAATATTGTCAAAAGGTTCAGAGAATCTGGAGAAATCACTGCACGTAAGCGACAAGGCCGAAAACCAACATTGAATGCCCATGACCTTCGATCCCTCAGGCGGAACTGCATCAAAAACCGACATCAGTGTGTAAAGGACATCACCACATGGGCTCAGGAACACTTCAGAAAACCACTGTCAGTAACTACAGTTTGTCGCTACATCTGCAAGTGCAAGTTAAAACTCTACAATGCAAAGCGAAAGCCATTTATCAACAGCACCCAGAAACGCCGCCGGCTTCGCTGGGCCCAAGCTCATCTAAGATGGACTGATGCAAAGTGGAAAAGTGTTCTGTGGTCTGACGAGTCCACATTTCAAATTGTTTTTGGAAACTGTGGACGTCGTGTCCTCCGGACCAAAGAGGAAAAGAACCATCAGGACTGTTTTCGGCGCAAAGTTCAAAAGCCAGCATCTGTGATGGTATGGGGGTATATTAGTGCCCAAGGCATGGGCAACTTACACATATGCGAAGGCACCATTAATGCTGAAAGGTACATACAGGTTTTGGAGCAACATAACCTGTCCTATACGTCTTCGTAGCACCTGTTATGCTGAGCGTTTCTATCCCATTTTTATGTCAATATCACGTTGATTTTTTCTGAGAATTTTCTGCCTTTAACGGAATACAGTCGCAAAATTTCGCGCTTTTGACGGACTGTACTTCTGCAAGACGCCCGTGAGGTGAACCTTGGACTTGGGCTACGCGGCATCCTACAAACGTAAGTTAAAAACCATGATGGCTTCCCCTTGTTCGCCGACCTCTTTTCCTGTTTTGTGCTCTGAATATAATATGTTTTGTTATGACTCCTCTGCGCTTAGTGGCTCTTTCATTTGTAAGAAATGTGTCTCATATGGTAGCTTAGCTGAAAAGCTTTTACAGCTGGAAGCTCGCGTAGAAACGCTGCAGAACATTAGGTCGAATGAGGAGTTCATTGATTCTTTCTTGGTCCAGCCTGAAACGAGTGTTAATGTCAGTTCTCTTTCTGTTTCCCGTTCATTACCTGCTGCAGCAGCTTCTTCACAGCGTGATGTGTTTGTAACAGTTCGAGGTAAACGTAGGGGAAAGAAACTTGAGCAGCCACCCAGTCCCTCTCCCGTTAAACTGTTTTTAATTCATTTGCTCCCCTCGAAGAATTAGAGCCAGGCGAACGAGTACCGGAAAAGTCTCTAATTATCGGGGATTCCATTGTTAGAGATGTAAGGGTGTTTAAACCGGCGACCACAGTGAGCTGTATTCCTGGCGCTCGTGTGACTGATATTGAGGCGAATCTGAAATTACTCGATCAGGGCAAACGCAAGTTCTCCAAAATTATTATCCACGCCGGTACGAATGATATTCGATTACGACAATCGGAGATCACAAAGAGCAGTTTTAAGTCGGCCTGCGCCCAAGCTCTAAAGATGTCACGGTCGGTGACTTTCTCTGGTCCGTACCCGATCCGATGTAGTGATGAAATGTACAGTAGATTGGACTCGCTCAATCGCTGGTTGTCTGAGTGGTGCGCAGATAATAACGTCGGTTTCGTGGACAATTGGCGAGCTTTCCGGCGAAGACCTGGTCTTTTGAGGAGGGACGGTGTTCACCAATCTCGAGAGGGCACTGCACTTCTGTCGAGAAATCTGGCCTAAGACTTAAATTATTGTAGTTTACTGCCGACAGCTAAATCTAAATTCCTGACATTCAGCTTTGATAAACCGTTGATTAGGTCAAACCCTGAAGAGATTGTGTCTATTCCTCGAATTCCAATTAAATTAAGAAAGAAGAATCGCGGAGTACATCATAAAAACTTGATTTGCATTAACACCAACTGTATCAGTCTACCAATAAATAAATATTCTCTCAAAATTGGTCTATTAAATATTAGATCCTTGAACTCTAAAGCAGCTCTTGTGAACGAATTAATCTCTGATTGTTATCTTGATATACTGTGTCTCACAGAAACATGGCTGAGACCAGATGAAAACTTATCTTTGAATGAAGCATCTCCACCTGGTTTTATTTACACTCAAAACCCCCTGCCTGGGCCGGAGAGGTGGGGGTGTTGCCGCTATTTATAGTGACTCCATTCACTCGGTGCCAAAACTACAGTATAAATTTGATACATTTGAGGTTTTAGCGATGAATTTTTCAGTGCTGGATACTGGTGCCGGCCCTGCCCCTGATCAGCCTTTAGCTCTGGTGACAGTCTACAGGCCCCCTGGCCTTTACTCTGCCTTTATTCAAGATTTTTCAGAATTCCTTTCAGACTTAGTTTTAAGCTATGATAGAATAGTTATATTGGGCGACTTTAACCTGCACTTTGAGAGGGCAGATGATTCTCGAACATCCGCATTCACTAACATTTTGGAGTCAGTCGGCTTCGCTCAGAGTGTTGCTGGCCCAACTCATTTTCATGGTCATACTTTAGACCTGATCTTAAGCTTTGGCATTGACATTGGGCAGGTCAGGATTCATTCACATAATCCCAGTTTGTCTGACCATTTTCTTATCACATTCTGCTTACAATTGCCCCACCCTGCATTGTTAGAAACTAGGATGTACACTGGTCGTACTTTTACTGCAACAACTTCTACAAAATTCACTGAGGTTTTCCCATCTTATTTTGAGCATCCAGTCAGTGCCTCCTCTATTGACGATACAGCAGAAAAGTTTGCTGATGCTCTCCGTTGTACCCTTAATGTAGTCGCGCCACTAAAATATAAAAAGATTACTCAGAAGAAGAGGCCAGCCCCATGGTACACTGACCAGACAAGGACACTAAAGCAAAAATCTCGTCAACTAGAACGCAAATGGCGCTCCACTAAACTCCAGGTATTCCATGGTGCTTGGAAAGAGAGCCTTGTTGCATATAAGCATGCTCTCTCTTATGCAAGGTCCTGTTACTTTTCAAATCTCATGCAGGAAAATAAAAATAATTCTCGATTTCTGTTCAAAACCGTGGCTAAGTAAACTAACAGTCATGCTGCAAGTAACCCTCAAATTCCAGTTTCTTGCAGCAGTGATGATTTTTTAAATTTCTTTAATGGCAAAATTATTAGAATTAGAGAGAGGATCACTGCTTCCTTACCAGTTTGCTATGGCGTTTCTTATGATATGGAGTCTTCCACATTACACACAAACCAGTTTGAATCCCTTTCTCCTATATCCCTGAGTGAACTAGCCAAATTAGTTGTTACTTCCAAATCATCTACTTGCATTTTGGATCCCATTCCCACAAAGCTAATGAAAGAACTCCTGCCCATTCTTGGCGGCCCAGTTCTTCACATAATTAATTCTTCTCTGATTTCCGGTATTGTTCCCACTTCATTTAAGATGGCAGAAATCAAGCCGCTGCTTAAAAAACCAGATTTGGATCCCACAGTCCTAGCCAATTACAGGCCAATCTCAAACCTCACATTTTTATCGAAGATCCTTGAAAAATGTGTCGCCCAACGGCTCTCTTCTTTCCTGCAAACTAATGAGGTATTTGACAGTTTTCAGTCTGCCTATAGAAAGCATCACAGCACTGAAACAGCCCTCACTGTTGTAGTAAATGATCTGCTTCTCTCTATGGATAGTGGCCGCATCTCTGTTCTCGTCCTTCTCGATTTAAGTGCCGCCTTTGACACTGTAGACCACCATATTCTTCTTCGTAGGTTGGAAAAATTAGTTGGTATTTCTGGACTTGCCCTTTCGTGGTTTAAGTCTTATTTGTCTGATAGATCTCAGTTTGTCCGGGTAAATAACAAGTGTTCAGAGTATTCCAAGGTTAACTTTGGAATACCTCAAGGATCTGTTCTGGGCCCTTTGCTTTTTTCTCTATACATGCTTGCGCTTGGAAATATCATAAGTAGACTTGATGTTAAATACCATTGTTATGCAGACGACACGCAGCTCTATATATCCTTTAAACCAGGTGAAAATGATCCGGTTACTAGATTAGAGATGTGTCTTAAAGCTGTGAAAGCTTGGATGACGCAAAATTTTCTTTCACTAAACCCAGATAAGACTGAAATATTGGTACTGGGTCCCAAATCTCTTAGGGACTCATTCATTAAGTTTTCTCTTAACTTAGATGGTCTCTCTGTTTCTGCCAGAGCTGTCGTTAAATACCTTGGGGTGACTCTTGATTCAGAACTCTCTTTCCAGGCTCAGATCAACAATATCATCCGAGTGGCTTTTTTCCATCTTCGAAACATATCTAAACTTAGAAAGATGTTGTCTCTTCAAGACGCTGAAAAATTGGTTCATGCATTTGTGTCTTCTCGGCTGGACTATTGCAATGTCTTACTGTCTGGTTGCACTAGCTCAACCCTGAAACGTCTTCAATTAGTGCAGAATGCTGCAGCTAGGGTTCTGACTAGGACTAAGAAATATGATCACATTAGCCCGGTGCTCAAAAATCTTCATTGGCTGCCTGTAAAATTTAGAATTGAGTACAAAATATTATTACTAACTTACAAAGCTTTAAATGACTTGGCCCCGGAATATCTTTGCAGTCTTCTTATTCCTTACTCCCCACCAAGATTACTTCGTTCACAAGGTGCTGACTACTTGGAAATTCCAAATATATCTAGAATTACACTTGGAGGCAGAGCATTCTCTTACAAGGCACCAATTTTATGGAACAATCTCCCAAGACAAATTCGGGCTTCAGACACACTCTCTATCTTCAAGAGTAGGCTGAAAACTTATCTTTTTAGTCAAGCCTAGTCCTGAGTCCTGGACCGTATGAGCCCTGTCCCTCACCATGAGCGCTGGCTGCTGCTGTCCTGCTGTCCTGGTCCGATCCGGTCCGGCCCTGGTCCAGTCCTGCACCATCTTCGACTTGCCACTTTCTGAAGCTACCGTTGCCACTGTTTAGATGGACTTAAATGGAACTCTTCTGTTGTTTCACTCCCTTTTTACTTTTTTGTTCTTAATTAGCAAGCCCGCGGAGGATGGGCTCCCCCACTATGGCCGGGTTCCTCCTGAGATTTCTTCCCACTGGGGAGTTTTTTCTCACCACTGTTGGAGGATTTTTCTCCCTACTGGGAGTTTTTTGCCTCATTTGCTGTAGTGGGGAATAGGCTGGGCACTGCCTTTTTTTTATTTCTTTAAACTCTCACTGTAAAGCGTCTTTGTGACAGTCTCTGTGAAAAGCGCTATACAAAATAAATTGAATTGAATTGAATATGTTGCCATCCAAGCAACGTCTTTTTGATGGACGCCCCTGCTTATTTCAGCAAGACAATGCCAAGCCACATTCTGCACGTGTTGCAACAGCATGGCTCCGTAGTAAAAGAGTGCTGGTACTAGACTGGCCTGCCTGTAGTCCAGACCTGTCTCCCATTGAAAATATGTGGCGCATTAAGAAGCGTAAAATACGACAACGGAGACCCCGGACTGTGAACAACTTAAGCTGTACATCAAGCAAGAATGGGAAAGAGTTCCACCTGAAAAGCCTCAAAAATTGGTCTCCCCAGTTCCCAAATGTTTACTGAGTGTAGTTAAGAGGAAAGGCGATGTAACACAGTGGTAAAAAAGGCCCCTGTGCCAACTTTTTTGCAATGTGTTGCTGCCTTTAAATTCTAAGTTAATGATTATTTGCAAAAAAAAAAAAAAAAGTTTCTAAGTTTGAACATTAAACATCTTGTCTTTGCAGTGTATTCAATTGAATATAAGCTGAAAAGGATTTGCAAATCATTGTATTCTGTTTTTATCTACGATTTACATAACGTGCCAACTTCACTGGTTTTGGGTTTTGTATATATATATATCAGTGGCGTGCCGTCAGATGTCAGGAAAGCCTTCAGTAACATCACACTTTCCCGCATTATTGCTCTTAAATTGTTTGCGATCAGGTTTGCCTGATTAACAATTAAACAGTTAATTAACTGAACAGCCACCACCAATGCGTGACACGTAGGCTAATCATTAAGTAATGCTAATGACAAAGCGATTCAGCTGTGTTGATATAATTGATGTGACTCCGCAAGGATGGCAATCTGCAAAAAATCCGAAACTTTCACTGACTTTGCAGCAGTCATTTTCGTCATTATCACACAGCAGTGCATCAAACCTAACAACGCACTTTCGCTGTCACTACATTCAGACTATAGAACGGATTCTCGTGGCTTATTGCTCAATGAACCTCACGATCTAATTTACGCTAATCTCGAAATTATAAAGAATTAGACTATTGATTTTTTCCATAATCATTGATGTGCGGAAGTAAACGCCGTATATTTTTGTAGTGCAATGTATCACAAGGCTTTCACAAATAAATTAGATTCTCCTCGGTTCCTCCAATCAGTCAGAGCAACTGTTTCTAATCGGGGAGGTAAACTGCGAGAGGTGTCCGTCATTAAGAAGTGAAAGGTGAGGTTATTGCTGGCCCTGTGTTTCTGCCGACAGACCGTCACATATATATATATATATATATATACACAGGAAAATAATTTAAAAAATAACAATTTCACAATTTGAAATGTTAGATTTTCTATAAATGACTCACACAGTGGTCTACCCCGGACTTGAGCCCCCAATTTGTTATGGCACCAATTTATAACAGCAAATCGGACAGCAAGGGATGACAGACAAAACTTTTAAAACTTGAACAAATTTAATAAAATAAAGCACTGACCAAGATTGATAATATTTAAAAAAAAAATGAGATAGTTACAGAGATGGGGTTGTCTTTGGCAATGTTCTGGAACAAGAAAATGCTCCAACACAGGCAAAGATCCACAAAAAGCTTTACAGGTCTTGAAAAGAGTGACAGGTCTGGTCAAATGCATCCTTCTCTTTCCAATTTCTCCTAATACTTTACTATCTCAATTTTTCTCCTTATATACTCTTTTCCAGCCCCTTCCCACCTTCCTGACTTTTTTTTTTTTTTTCCTTTGGGACTTCCCCTCTCAGACATGCCCAGGACATGACCAAAACCTAGCCCCAGACTGGCTTAACAAAAAAATTCAATACTGCCATCTAGTAGCTTCTTTTTCCCATATTAGAAGAATTGTAGAAGAGTCCATGTCACGTCCGGTTGCCTGCCAGCCGTCTGGTTTTGCTGCTGCCTCGCTCTGGTTTATTTTTATTATTTTATCGTTATTTTAGCGTTTTATCGTTTTGACATTTTATTATTTTAACATTTTAATATTTTTCTTATTTTATCATTTTATTTGTTTTTCATTACTTTTTATTTGTTAATATTTAAAGTATTATTTATTGCATAGGCTGGCTGGTTGCTGTAAGGCCCAGCAGGCTAAAATTAAATAACATGGCTCCACTCACCTCTCCGCCGGCTTGTGGGAGTTGCATTCGCCTCTCGCAAAAAATTGCGGAGCTGTAGGGAAGAATTTCTATCCTTTACCAGATAAAGGAAGATGAGCAGCTCATCGACTCCCTGGTTGCTCCAGCTCTTGCTACTGCGAGTGTCTCCACCACGGCTGAACGCGTCTCCTTGGCTTTCCCCACTGAAGCCGCGCTGATCCGAGCTGAGGACCCCTGGATCCAGCAGGGAGCGAGACCCAGGGCTATCGTCAGCTCCACACCCAACCCGGCTGAGCCCTGGGTCGGATCACGCGGCGGGAGGCGTTCGTCTCGTGTTCCACCTGTCTGGGATCTGCAGCTGGCGAACAGGTTTTCCGTTCTGGCGGAGGAAAAAGTGACATCCCCCTCGTCCCCTGTAAGTCCAGCTGGCACTCGGCCACTGTCAGTTTCGAGGAGAGGGGCAATCCGGCCCCGCAAGTCCAACCTTGTTGACGCGGTGCTGAGAAGTTCTTCGCCCATACTTGGCTTCAATTTGCCACTAGATCTCATGATATGGAATTTATTGACAATTTTAACTTATTTTGGAACCGTTAACCTTTTTTTAAATTGGACGGGATACATCCTAACAAATGGGGCAGCCAAATACTCTCGGCCAACATGCACTATGCAGTGTTGTCCTTCCCTCGGGACTGACTGTTAACTTCCTGTTCACACAAGCCGGACCTTCCTTCACCCTCTTCCTCGCCTGTGCGTCCCCGACTTACTATCTCTCGTAGGAGCTCCCCCTGGTGTCCGGCTGTCGTTGAATTTTGTAGTGGACTTGGTCTATCTGTTGGCTTTTGCAGCGCTAGAAAATGTGTTTCATTTCCTGTGAGAACTGGTATAACTGCACAGCCTATTGGGAAAGTCGCTCGCACACGCCTGCCACGGCAAAAATACAGACCCAGTGGTGTTTCTGTCAGTAACCTGTCACAAGTCCATATTCAGTCGTCTGATGCTATTTTAACTGTCTCTCCTGATGTTTTTACTCCAGAAGCATTTCAATCTCGGAAATGTGGTGTTGGTATTCTGTGTCTTAATGTTAGGAGCTTGTTGTCGAAAATGGATTGTATTCGGGCTTTCGTTCTTCAAAATAATCCTGATACTTCTTGCAACTGAATCCTGGTTGAATGCTTCTGTGTCAGACCTTGATATAGCATTAGCTGGTTTTTGTGTTTTTAGGTGTGACAGGAGTAAGAGAGGGGGAGGTGTAGAGATTTTTGTAAAATCCTCTCTGTCAATGTTTTATTATCCTCCTCTATGCCTGAACAGTTTGAGTGTCTTGTTCTTAAAATAGCTTTGGTTTGTGGAAGTATTATACTTGCAGGCGTGTATCGCCCACCAAGCGCGCTTTCCTCTTCCATAATCAATCTCTCTAAAATCTTGTCTGCTTATGGACACGCTGAATTAGTTGTTGCAGGCGATTTCAATATCGACTGGCTATCGCCATCCTCAAACCATTTCAAAGAAGTCTGTGATGAACTGATTCTGTCACAGCTTATCTCAGAGCCTACGCAACCAAATTTTCAAGATTTATCCCGGTCAACTTTAATTGATCTAATTTTAACTAATAGACTGCACAAGTACGCTCTGAGCGGCGTCTTTCCCCTGGATGTTAGTGATCACTGCCCAGTAGCGTGTATTAGGGATATGAAAGTTTCAAAGACACCCCCATGTTTTATTACTAAAAGAAATTTTAAACATTTCTGTGAACAGGCCTTCCTCCACGATATTTTTTGGAGTGATTTAAGCTTTGCAGGCTTTATTCCAGACCCTGACCTAGCGTTAGATCATTTTACTTCTGTGTTTAATTGTGTTGTTGATAAGCATGCTCCGGTCAAGAGATTCCGAGTAAAAAATTGAAGAAATCCTTGGTTTTCGGTTGCTTTATCCAATGATCTTCACGTAAGGGATGAAGCTTGAATTAAAGCTAGGGAAACTCAGACACTCACAGACTGGCAGGTTTTCAGAAAACTAAGAAATAAATGCTGCTTACTGATAAAAAAAAGCTAAATCTGAATATTTCATTACGTCATTGGCTAAATGTCAAAGTAATCCGGCAAAATTTAGGAAAATTGTTGAGTCCCTGAATAATAGTCCTTCTTCTTCATTACCTTATTCTATCCACACGGATTCTGGTCCTATTACCGATAAGCACAAAATTTGTGACTTTTTTAACGAACATTTTATAGCGGCTGGAAACCAACTCGAGAATTTTAATAATCACTCCACTACAGGAGATTTGTCTGACCTTAGCTTTAGTGCATTTCCAAATTCCCAAAATCCTAGAGTATTGTTTTCTTTCAGGCAATTAAACGTGAATGAGGTCCTTCTAGAATGAAATCATATAGATGTAAATAATTCCACTGGAGAGGATCACTTAGTCCCGAGTCTTTTGCGTCTTGCAGCCCCGCTGATTGCACATTCAATAACTAATATTTTTAACTTATCATTATCGACCGGGTCTATTCCCAGTATTTGAAAAGCAGCTCATGTTTTTCCTTGATTGGGTGATCCCAGTTCAGTTAACTGCTATCGGCCCATCTCAAAATTGCCATGCCTGGCTAAGATTTTAGAATCTCTGGTAAAACCACTTTGCAATTTCTTAACTTCCAACAACATTTTAACATCACAGCAATCTGGTTTCAGGCCTGGACATAGCGCCATTACAGCAGCTTCATTGGTTATAAATGATTTAATAACAGGTCTGGATAGTAAACGAAAATGTGTGGCCCTATTTATTGATTTAACAAAAGCGTTTGACATTGTAGACCATAATATATTATTAAATAATTTGTCCTCCATTGGTCTTGTTTACAGAGCTTGCTCATGGTTCCAGGACTACCTCTAAAATAGAACCCAAGCTTTTTTTATTTCTGGGGATGCGCGGTCTCAATTTTTAAAGGTGACAAAAGGTGTACCACAAGGTTCCATTCTTGATCCAATTTTATTCACAATTTATATAAATGACATTGCTCGTAATGTAACAAATTGCAAGGTTCATTTTTAAGCTGATGACACAGTGCTTTATTCCTCTGCTCCAACATGCTTACAGGCCCTCACATTTTTACAATCTGCATTTAACGTCATAGAGAATGCTCTAGCTGATCTTAAACTGGTTTTAAATTCTGATAAAACAAAGTTCATGATCTTTTCTGCACAGAATGCTATTATGTCAGGAAACTCCATTTTCTGAGTGACTGGGGCTCAAATTGAGCAGGTTCAGTCTTACAAATATCTGGGTATCTGGTTGGATCGTGACTTTTCTTTTAAGACGCACGTGTCCAACCTGTCCAAGAAACTTAGCATAAAAATTGGGTTTCTTTACAGAAACAGTTCCTGTTTTTCTTTGGACAATAGGAAGACGATTGTGGAGGCAACAATATTACCCTACTTGATTAGGAGATGTCCTTTACCGACATGCCTCTGTTAGTACGTTAAGATCCTTCGATGCAATATATCATGGCACGTTGCGGTTCATCACAGGCGATTGTTTCCGATCCCATCATTGTTTGTTATTCGAATTTGAGAACACTCTGCCCTGATAAGGACTCTGGACTCTGCCAAGGCTGCCCTCCTGCATTTAATCCCTTCTTCCCCCACCTCTCTCCCCCTCCCATTCCCCCGAAAAAATTCCATCGCGTTTCCTGCGTGTCATGTTATAACCTGATGTGTATTATTATGTCTGATGTAATATTCTGTGTTAACTGTAACATTCGACTTGATTTGAAGAATATCGACACAAAGTTTATACGGTTGATCTGATCGGATTTTCTTTTGATCGGTAAAAGGTTTATGCGATAAATGCTGATGGAAAAATTATTTGCCGAATAAATCTTCAACTGCATTGCAACAGCATTTTGCCGTTGTTGCCTTCTGATAATGGTTTTCTATGTTGCTAATTGCTGGCACATAAGCACGTACAACTTGTGCAAATTATTATCATTTTAATGGTAGACGCAATTCATTTTGGCTTAATATCTAAATTAGTCGGCTAACACACTACTTTTTTTCACTTGAAGGTTCTGCGATTCAGAGCGAAAATGAATGGAAACAGCTTAAAATGTCAGAAATCCATTCGATACACCAATTTGACCGCATAACAGCATGTGACGTCATTATGCACAACTTTTTATTCGCTTTAATGATGTTAGATGGAAACGCATTTTCACCTGCTTATTTCGCATGAATATTTTTGGCGAACTTCATATAGTTCGATTGACAGGTGGATGGAAACATAGCTCCAGACAACTCGGAAATGCTATTTCAATTGTTGTGCATCTAATAATTGGGCCGGATTTCCAATCGCCGTGCTTTAGGGTTTTGCTGCCACCTGGCGGAGGTCTGCACTCTCTGAGTGCTTTTCTAGTTACTTATCAACTTCATGAAATCAATATCTTGTCTTATCAACTATTCGGTTGGATTTTTACTCCATCTCACTAAAGTGAATTAGTATTTATGCCCCCACCCTCCAAAGAGGTAAGGGGGCATTATGTCGACACAATGTCTGTCCGTTGTCCGTCCGTCGTCCGTTAACTTTTCATTTCCGTGGGATAACTATAGAATCCCTTATCAGATTGATGCCATTTCTTAATGGTGTATTGGGAGTGGCTACAAGAAGGTTCCTTTCGAAAACCAGTCTCGTGCGATATCTAATATGGCCACCTTAGCAGCCATCTCGATATGCCCTTGATCAACATACTGGTGGGGGCATATGCCACGCTCTGCGTTGCTCTTCTTGCACTATGTTTTGGTTCGGTTTTTATGGGCCACCCTGTGTAGGCACTACAGGCTAAAGGTTTGGGGCCACCGTCAGGTTTCAAAAAAAAATCACACATGAACTGTTTTTTTCCTTATTTTTTGCACATGAAATGACTTCAGTGCATAAAATATCGGAAGCCAATAGGTTTAGGGTGAATTCCAGACCTCAGACCACATTTTAAAGCTGTCTTGACTGATTGGTGACTGACCTCCATGTTTTATAATTGAGTTCCAATGCCTTTGTGTTCCGTGATTTTATGTCACTAGGACGTGGACAATTTTATGTAGCAAGAAGGCATGCTGTATAAATGCCTTCCCCAAAACCAAGGGGTCACATTGCACTTGGTGCACCATGAAAAATCTGAGGCTGGCCCCAATCTTTTGGCCTGTAGTTTCTGACACTGCTCAAAAAAATAAAGGGAACACTAAAATAACACATTCTAGATCTGAATGAATGAAATATTCTTATTAAATACTTTGTTCTTTACATACAGCGCCACCCATAATTATTGGCACCCCTGGTAATGATGTGTTCTTTAGCTTCTAATAAATTCAGTTTTTTTCTAAATAATATAGGACCACAATGAAAAAAAAGAGGAAAATCCAACCATTAATTCAAGTGCATGTATTCAGTGGGAAAAAAATCCCTTGTTAAGAAATAATTCTTTTACATCAAATCATCTGTGCCAAAATTTTAGTACCCCTGATGTTAATATTTTGTACAACCCCCTTTTGCCCAAAAAACAGCACCTAATCTTCTCCTATAATGTTTCACAAGATGGGAGAATACAGAAAGAGGGATCTTCGACCATTCCTCTTTGCACAATCTCTCTAAATCATCCAGCGACCTGGGTTCTCTCCTCTGCACTCTCCTCTTCAGCTCACTCCACAAGTTTTCAATGGGGTTGAGGTCTGGGGACTGAGATGGCCATGGGAGGAGCTTGATTCTGTGTCTGGTGAACCATTTCTGTGTTGATTTGGCCACATGTTTAGGGTCATTATCTTGCTGAGAGACCCAGTGATGACCCATCTTCAGCTTTTGGGCAGAGGCCACCAGATTTTGATTCAAAATGTCCTGGTTTAAAGTGTTCATGATGCCTTGCACCCTAACAAGGTTCCCAGGGCCTTTAGAAGAGAAACAGGCCCACAGCATCACCGATCCTCCCCCATACTTCACAGTGGGCATGAGGTGCTTTTCTGCATACTCATCTTTTGTGTTCGGCCAGACCCACTTAGAGTGTTTGTTGCCAAAAATGTTTTCTTGGTCTCATCTGACCAAAGCACATGGTCCCAGTTGAAGTCCCAGTACCGCTTAGTGAACTCCAGACATTTGCGTTTATGATTGTGAGTGAGAAAAGGTTTTTTCCGTGCATGCCTCCCAAACGGCTTGTTGGCATGTAGATAGTGCCTGATGGTTGTTTTGGAGACTTTGTGACCCAAAGATGCCACCATTTGTTGCAATTCTTTAGCAGTGAGTTTTGGAGAACTTTTTATTTCTCTTACCATCCTCCCCACTGTGCGTGGTGGCAAAATAACCTTGTGTCCTTGTCCAGGCTTGTTTACCACTGTTCCAGTTGTTTTAAACTTCTTAATTATTCCTCTGAAAGTAGATATGAGCAGGTGCAGGCGAGTGGCTATTTTCTTGTAGCCATTGCCTGACTTGTGAAGGTGGACACACATCTGCCTTACTTGAATGGTGTGTTCCTTTGTCATTCCCATGTTGATGAGTGGATAAGAGAAATGGCCTCTGTGTCACGTCATATTTATACCCCAGGGAAACAGGAAGTGATGAATTACTAATTAAATGTTCCTAGATACTCTGATCAGCTTTGTAAACTACTGTAGAAATGACAGAAATACTTCACTTACATTTATTTCCTAGGAAATATTACTGGCGCTAATAATTGTGGAACAGGTGATTTTATGAAAAATAATTATTTCTTAGTCAGGGATTTTTTTCCCCTTAAAAATCACTTGAGTTGAAGGTTACATTTCTACTATTTTCAGTGTGAGAGTATACTTCTGCAATAAAAATTGAATTTTTTTTTTTTTTGCAATGCCTCAGTATGCAAAGAGCATAAAAGTTTTTTGTATTGCTAATTTTTGTGTGCCTGTGTGTGTGTGTGTGTGTGCGCACGCGCGCGTCCAGGTCCCTCAATTATGGAGCCATTGGAACTTCCGTAGGACACGAGTTTACCCACGGTTTCGACAGCGAAGGTAAGATTTTACATTTTGGACCATATGTGAAAAAATATTGCATTTCAGCGCATTGGTTGGTGCACATGGTTGTTTGTTTGTGTGCACATGAAGGACGCAAATACGACAAGAACGGGAACTTGGACCAGTGGTGGAGCAACACGTCGATATCCCGCTTCAATGACAAGACCCAGTGCATGATCAACCAGTACAACGACTACCACTGGGAGAAGGCAGGACTTAATGTATGTCCCACACCCGCCAGCCCCTCTACAGGATACAACCTCAGAGCTGTGCAGCGGCCGATCATGAGCAAAAATGTGTACTTTCATCAGGCAGACGAATCAGCCAGTGCTTATGTCTGGAATGCAGTTTTTTAAAGAGAAAATAATAAGGCTGAAATTTTTTTAGCCTCCTCAACCCCAACTCCCCCTCAGGTTAATGCCGGTATGATGGGATTTTCTGTGGCTTGCCGTCAGAAGCCTGTGAACTTTTAACGCATGATTACTTGATTAATAATAATTAATTAATTAATTAATAGTGAATCAATTTATTAACTGAATTATCAAGACCTACAGCCTACGTAAGCCTACAATGATTGAGAAATTATTGAATCAGAAATGACAAAGAAATCATCAATAGGCAACACTAATGACGTACATGTAGTAGACTTGACATCGTAAGGATGGCGCTGATACAAATAATTAATCCAAAACTTTCTCTGAATTCAATTTCCCATTTTAGCATTTTCTTCAGCTGTGTAAATAATTTTAAGATCAAGCTTAAATTATTCCAAATGTTTTCTGCGTTCAAAAGAATACATTTAAAATAGGCAACATCATCTTTGGCAAATCGAACCTTATTGAACATTGGTGCGGAACAGCATCACTTATAAGACTTGCTAACATACGCACATGTACCTTCTTAAGAGTAACAGGAATGCAGAATCTTCTAAAGACATATCCAGGTCTTCCTTAATGTGAATGGAAAAATGCCTGATACCTTTGTAATACAGTGAACAATGATGCCAGCTAAAAACAAATTACAAGTCATTCTACCGATTAGTCTTCGCAACAGCATGAATTAATGTTTTTATTATTATCATTTCACTTTTATTTAACCTGGTAAAGACCAAATGAGATTTTTTTTTAAATCTCTTTTTCAATGGTGATCTGGCCAAGAAGGCAGCAAAGTTAAGCATTGAGAACACGCTGATTACATGCAGTAGTGTACAAAATTATACTTTGGAAATGTTAAAGAAAAGAACATTTCTAATTTTTGTTTGGTTGCTTATTGGGAAAAGTAAATGGGAACTCCAAATGGGAATTGGAGTAATAGTGCGTTATGAGGTGAAGTTACTGAAGGGGTTTTATTCCACTGATGGTATGTCACAGAAAATCCCGGGTTGAAGAGGTAAAGAATCGTTTTTTCATAAAAAGAATAATGTAGCAATGGCATGAAACATAGGAATGTTAAAATGGGGGTAACAATGACTGTATTTCATGTAAAAAAAAACAAAACAAAAAAAACATGTTTTATAGCCAAGCAGAAACATCTGCAGTCCACAAGCACTTCAGTAAAATGCAATATAGACCTCCTGGTGTAAAAGCTTTCTCTCAGTGCAGACCTTTTAGTTGAAAGCCACTCTCTCCGTTTGTCCCGTGTGCGCGTTTGTCTTTCTGTCTCCCTGTGTGTGTGTGTGTGTGTGTGTGTGTCTCTCTCTCACACACACTCTCCCTCTCTCTCTCTCCCCTGTGTATGTGTGTTTATCTCTCTCGTGCTCCCTCTCTCTGTCTGTCTTTGTATGTTTGTTTCTCTCTCTCTCTCTCACCCTCTGTGTGTGTTTGTGGGTGTGTGTCTGCCTCTCTTCCTGTTTGGGGGTGTGTAGGTGAGAGGGCAGAGGACGCTGGCAGAGAACATTGCTGATAATGGAGGAATCCGGGAGGCTTTCAGGGTACGCGGTCCTCCGAAAATTCATTATTAAAAGCCACTGCACCACGGTCTTAAATAACTCTCAACTGAAACCAGCACTTCTGGAGCAGGCCTGGAGCCAACGCCATTACCATTTCAGGCAACTCACAGAGCGTAATGAAATGAAATTCTGAAATTACAGAAAATCAACAATGTCATTCGAGGGCCTTACAGTTAACGAGCTGAATTTCAATTCTGAGAATTGAGCCTGAGTCAGCTTGAGCCTGTCTCTGGTGTCCGTGATTATTCTACTACTGTATTGTGCAGTTTCTGGTCCGCAAGCCGGTCTGCTTTCATGTTTACTAGAAGTAAAAAATCCAGGTTGAGAATAAAATCCAGTATCCTCTGGAGTCACTCATTATAACAGTTGTTAGGGAGTAGAATTGATTGGTAGCATCAGGCATGTGACTCTGTGGGTGGGAAAAACTCTTGGCTTCGCTTCAACATTCTGACCACAGGACTCTCCAGATCGGGTGTTTGTGTACTCTTAAGAGAGAGTGTTTGCCTGTATGTGCCTGTTTGTACATTTCATGCGCCTGCATTAGTCCATATAGAATTGTGCGCACATTCACGTGCACAGCTTTGGCCAAATATATGTGGGCGCTCCTCCATTTGGGCACATTTCTCATGGTAGGGGCTTTGGTTCTTAGTTCTACTGTTGGAAAGCCCTAACTTAAAGTCCGTGTAAATTCATAATAAATATGTCTCCTGAGTTTCTCTCTGCAGACAAAAGTGTGTTATTAACCACCCAGCAAAATTTGAATGATCAAAAAATTCGCCAAGTATTAAATATTAGGTTTCAAAAACCTGAAAGATGAAGGAGTTATTTCTGCTCTAAGATGCTGGGGGCGTGTCCGCTGGGGGCCCTGAAAGGACGCCCACTCTCAATTGTCACCTGTCAATCAAATACCGCCACTACGATGTGAAAAATGGATGCTAATGCATGTATCAGCTTCATTGGGGTCGTTTAATTGACAATTAAAACACCCACTGGAAGCGTGAGACCCAAGTAAAAAAATTGATTAGCTAACGTTGCATTAATTTCAATGGAGCAACACCCACTGGCAGCATATGACGCACGTCAGATTTTTACTATTCACCACTGCTCAATTTCTGAGGTGTCAACTCAATAGAAACGCATTTGTCTTGTAGATTATTTAACTATTTCACCTTGTCATGGTTGGTGGCACACATTTAGCGGAAACCTCACATGCTGTTGTCAGAACCAATATACCTGCTTTTTAACCAAGTCGCATTTTTGAGAGGAAATCCGTTATTTTGCGAGCATTTAAGTTATCAAGCGATCTACAGTTAGACCAGAGGTGGGCAATCACGGTCCTGGAGGGCCGGTGTGTATGCAGGTTTTTATTCCTATCAATTACCCTGACTAATTGAGTTAATTGATTGCATGCACAAATATAGATTTTCGCAATGATACGATCAAAGGAAAATGTTTTATGAAGGGAGACAAGACTAGTCTTTGTCGTTTCATGATAATTTAAAGAAATGCAAATGAAACGTTAGATTTCATAAATGGTTTGGCTAATTGAGACAATTAACTAATTAAAGGCCAGACGTTGGTGTGAAATCCAGGGACAGATACGGCCCTCGCTGCCCACCTCTGAGTTAGACAGTACCTAACTCAGGGTACACCGATAAGAACACTGCTAAGTTAGCTAACTAGCTAGTTCGCTACTGGGTGAAGTAAAGTGAATCATAATCAAAATTTACAAGACGGCTAAATTCAGGAGGGAAATTATGCCTGTATATAACGGATAGTGCATAGTAACCCGACTGTCGCACTTTGTCATCACTTAAAATAAGCTTGATCGGTAGGTTTTTGTTTTTTTTTTTCAAAATTAAACGTTGTCTTGTTGAATATATTGAGATTGACACTCATGGCTTCTCGGTCGTGTTGACAGCTGTCAATGCTGATGCGCCTGACGCTTTCATTGGGCGTTTAAAAGCGTCAAGGCAACATTCGGAGTTTGACGCGACGCTTCGCGGCCAGTGGGCGTTGAGCTTAAATGTTGCTTACCATATTGAACCAATACAGTACGCGATTTGTTCCGTATTTTCGTAAATGTCCAATACACATGTCTGTCACACACACATCAAGACTAAATCTAACAATAATGAACAAAATAAAAGACAGGAAATACCAAGGCAGGCAAAATAGTCGTGGGGCTGATCTACGCAGCGCCTGTGTGTCTGTGCCTGGCTGCCTGAGTGTGTTGCTGTCACGGTTGCCTAGATGCAGACACCACACACCGGCGCTGCTCGCTACACCCGCGCCTTTTAAAAATTCCTGATGCTGTCGCCCGTTGGAAATTTAAATAAACTGACAGAGCCACTACCCTGCACACTGTGGCATCCAGGAAAGATGCACGAACGAGGAGGAGACATGACTAGTTAGTTAGCTAGCTAGCTGCAAACTGATGCTTTTCGAGGCTCGAGAACGAGCAGGAATACTACAGAGGCTTATGTGCTGAAAGTATTTATACTGTTTCAGTGTGCGTGGGAGGAGTTATGCCAGTAGGGGCCCCCTGTTTAAGCCCGCCCAAAAAACCCCTAAACCACTAAAATGGAGTGAAACAGTTCAACCAACTAAATCTAAAATTAAGCGCTATATAGAAGTGAGTCTTTTTGTGTGTTTTTACAATTAATTTGCAACATTTATAATATGTTTTGAAACAAATCTCTGATTTTTCTTTACACGGCCTTTAACCCTTTCAGTGCCATAGGCAACTGTAGTCGCCCAATGAAGTAAGATATCAAAATCAAATGCAGTTGAAAACCTATCGTGTGACAACTTGTTTGCGCTCAAAGGGTTAAGGGCATGCAGTGAAATTCTAGATGATTCTCAGACTACAAAAATGTGTTTAAGTCTTTTACCTGTTTCCGAATAACAGTACCCGAGTGCACAGAGATTCTTGTGTTTGGCGTGAGGATATTGGTGTAGGAGAACATAACAGGCTGACACAGAGCCCTGACCTCAAACCCATCGGAGAGCATTGGGATCAACTTGAGACCTGACTTTGGGCCAAGCCTAGCTGACTTATTCCACTGCCTGATCTCATTAATGCATTTTATACTGGTAGCAAATTCCTGCTGCAATCTTCTAACATCTATCACGACACCTTTGGAAAAGAATGGAGGCAAGCCTTGAAAAAAAGGAAATGTTAGATTTACTTAATAATTTTATGTATACTTTATAATGTTAAGTCAACGGTTTCCATACAACTGAGATAAGTACATACTAGTTAAACTAATTAATTGCTGAAAAAATTTATGTGGAACCATTTGACAAGATTTTTAAGTAAATCCAGTATTTTATTTTTTGAGTGCATAGCAGCAAAGCTGGAACCAGATCTAAATGAATGCTCATTATTGCTTGCTCATCATCAATGTTCACTTTGGATTGCAAATTTACATGATACTTTCGGCTATGTACATTAGCAATATACACAAACTATGCTCATTATACAATGTGTTTATGTGGTTGTGTGTTATTCGTTAGGCTTACAGGAAATGGGTTGAGACTAAGCGGAATGGAAACGAGGAGCCTCTGTTGCCGGGCGTCGGCCTGACCAACAACCAGCTCTTCTTCCTCAGTTATGTACAAGGGAGCGGAGACTGTGTTTAATGTTCACCTGATGTGAGATGCAGGCGGGCGCAACCCGTTCAGCTGATAAGGTTTTCTCTGTTTGTTGCAGGCCCGCTGTAGATCATACAGAACTTTAGCAGCCAGAGAGCAGGTACAGAGTGGGGCGCACAGCCCCCGAAAATACAGGTGAAAATCTCTGCTTTACTGCTAGCAGTACTTTGATAGCATAGTTTATTTTTGAAGTCGGTGGCAGCGGGTAGCGCTGTTGCCTCGCCGCGGGAAGACTGAGAAAGGTTGCAGGTTCAAACCTGGCCTGGGGCCTCTCTGTGCGGAGTTTCGTAACAATGCATTCCTCCAAAATTCCAGAGATATTCATTCCAGCCTAATTAGCAAATCTAAATTGCCATTATAATGAGTGGGTGAGTGAATGGTTTGTGCTGGATAGGTGAACTGCCTACACTCAAAAAATAAGAATATTAATAATAATGCGCTAAAAAATGTTATGTCAAATGGTTCCACATTACTGATTTATATAACTTCCAGTTAATTTCATTACATAAACTGACCTGAAATCCTAGATTTTAATTTTTAAGTTACATAAAACAATTGTGTGGAACCAGTTGGAATGCATTTTTGAAGTATATCCAACACTTCATTTTTTGGAGAGTATGGTGTGTTTTTGCCTCGTCATTTCTGTGTTGAGACAGGGTCCATCCCCCACGATCCTGAACAGGAACATACGGTTTAGATAATAGATTTATCTCCACCTTTATTTTAATAGGCAAACCCACTCAGAACCGGGTTTCATTTGTGATGGTGCCCTGTTTACAGACAATCACATTATCATAAAAAACATGAACAAAATGCAATATTATAAACAATAAAATCAACATAAGGTAATAATACGTTCAACTCATAATGTAATGGCAACATTACATATAACATACACAGACCATGACTTTCAAGTCCTTTATCGCCTTTTTTATCCATGTCCTAGGAGCACAATGAGTAAAAGCAGTTTTTCCAAGTTCAGTTTTGACTCGAGGGACCACAAGAACCAACCAGTCTTGGCACTTGTGCAGTAAAAACTAGAACGCCATGTGATGAAAGATGTCAGGTAATAAGGTAACTTATGTAAGAATACTTTATAAACAAATGTTAGCTAGGGCTGCTTACTCCTTCTAGCAAGAGACAACCAGCCCACTGGCTGATACAGAGAACAGTTCGAACATTAAGTAACATTAAGTAAGAGACCCTGGACAGTTGAACAACTTAAGCTGTACATCAAGCAAGAATGGGAAAGAGTTCCACCTGAAAAGCTTCAAAAATTGGTCTCCTCAGTTCCCAAACGTTTACTGAGTGTCGTTAAAATGAAAGGCGATGTAACACAGTGGTAAAAAGGCCCCATGTGCCAACTTTTTTGCAATGTGTTGCTGCCTTTAAATTCTAAGTTAATGATTATTTGCAAAAAAAAAAAAAGTTTCTCAGTTTGAACATTAAACATCTTGTCTTTGCAGTGTATTCAATTGAATATAAGCTGAAAAGGATTTGCAAATCATTGTATTCTGTTTTTATCTACGATTTACATAACGTGCCAACTTCACTGGTTTTGGGTTTTGTATATATATATATATATCAGTGGCGTGCCGTCAGATGTCAGGAAAGCCTTCAGTAACATCACACTTTCCCGCATAATTGCTCTTAAATTGTTTGCGATCAGGTTTGCCTGATTAACAATTAAACAGTTAATTAACTGAACAGCCACCACCAATGCGTGACACGTAGGCTAATCATTAAGTAATGCTAATGACAAAGCGATTCAGCTGTGTTGATATAATTGATGTGACTCCGCAAGGATGGTTTCTCAGTTTGAACATTAAACATCTTGTCTTTGCAGTGTATTCAATTGAATATAATTTGAAAAGGATTTGCAAATCATTGTATTCTGTTTTTATCTACTATTTACATAATGTGCCAACTTCACTGGTTTTGTATATAATACTCCATTATAAGGCTTTTCCATGACAACTGCATCATATTTGTACCTATTCCTATCATGTTTGGTCTTGTTATTCTTGGGGGAATCCAAGGAGTTGAATGGAGCATGTTTCATTTCCCTTGAAATTATGGTTCATCCTGTTTGGAAAACTCTTAAATTAGTCAGATTCCGCTCTCCTCTCTATGCTAGCACCTCAATGAGGAAAACCCAGATTCGGCCCTCCCTTCCTCCGCCTTCATCGGAGGCGTGGTTTTGAGTGCTTAAAAGCAAGAGATTCTAAGCAGAAGGCCTTCTTTTTTCAAGATCTTGCGTGCGAAAGGTGAGTTAGGGAGAATCACATGCCGCCTCGCTCCGCCCGCCTGGGTTTATACGTAAGTAATTAATCTAGGTGGGCGGAGAGGGATGGCATCCGAGTTCTTCCCAGCCACGCGGTGCGGCCTCGCTCCGCGTGGCCTCCATCTTTTCCAGGTATGAATTTATTCTCTCTTTCTAAATTGTGTGTAACTGATAATTGGCTTAACGTTGATTTGTTTGATCCAAGTTTGTGCCTACCTGGTGATTAAATTATTGTTATTCCTTACAGCTTGCGTGGTCTCCGTGACTCTTAACACTTGTACATTCTTTCTAGCTTTGTTACAACCGGTACTTATGGGGCGATCCCTTACCGATGTGTAGGTAGTGATATGTTCTAAGTTGGATTGCAGATTACATTCTACCCTTAAGGGTTTTTGTATTACCGCTCCTGGAGATTATATCTTAAAGAATACCCTTGGGCTGAGAAGCCGGTATTTGATTAATCTCCTTAAGGGGCCCTTTGGGGAAAATAAACCTGGGTTTGTGATATGTTTATGCTCAGTGCTATTTTGTTTATGCCTAGATGATACTATCATGGTAATTTCCTCCATCCTCTAGAGCTGTCACCGAAATAACATCCGGCAGCTGTGTATTTACCCTGGGGGCATTTTGCTGAGTAACAATGGTTTTCACAGACGAGTCTCTGATGGCGTAACTGCCTTGGGATTCACGCATGCTGTCCCCAAACTATGAATTCTAATTTTACTTTCGAGTCAGATATTTAACAAGGATATAACTAAATTTGGTATTCTAAATGTATTATGGAGTCAGATTGATTATAACCATTGCGTTATTATGCCCCGTCCTTGGACGGAGAAACATATCAATTTTTATTGAGATTCACACCAGCCAGGAAGTTGCGTGAATTAATGCCAGCCAAGAAGAACACGTGAAACCTTCAGCCCTCTGCAATGTCCGTCCTTGGCATTGTTTTGTGGGGTTTTACAGTGTGTAATCAGAAACGACACTCACCCTCGACTCACCATATAGTGAGTATGATTGAAATGTAACTGAAGTGTGAGAGAGAGATCGACTTATCTCTAACCGAGGGAGCGGTCCCACTCCTTGCCAGGTGATATTCACAAACGCCACTTGAGCATAACTGACAGTAGTGGGTGCTGGGTACCACAAGCGGTGCGCAGCTGCTGTAAACGGACGCTCAATCCTCACCCTTCAGTGCTGAATGACCTAAACCTGTCGCGGTTTACTTTTCTTGATGAGAAAGTTTCTAATTGGTGAAATGACAATGAAATGTATTTTAATAACGTTGTCACACATTGCTTCTCAAAATTGAGGCATTTCTTTCGCACGTAAATGACGACGTAAATATCAGCATGTCTTCATAATTTCTGTGGCTGAGTGGCTTGCGAAAGGCTCAGGACAGCCCGCGAGGCTCACTAAGCAACAAGCGGTGAAACGTGCCGGACATTTCCTTCGACATTCAGCAATTAAGAATGTAGAAAAGAATGGATTCACGCGCCCTACGAGCCGCTGAGCGCAGAATTTTTCCAAGCCATGAGTAAAGAAAAGCGTGAGAAATCCGAATCCGTGAGAGTTGACAGATATACGTCATTAATGAAAACTGGCCACACCTGATTATGTTGAGAGTTTTCAGAGTTTCTGCAAGGGTAATTTAATGAAATTAATTTAGAATCCATCTTGGAATGTAGTTTCAGGTTATAAGTATATAAGTGATTTCTTCACAGGATATTGAACATAAACATATTATGAATTTCCCGGAGATTTAGATTGTTTTAAACAGATTAATGTAACTGGACTTTAACTTCAGTGGGGACAGAACCAGGGATGTTACCCCCACAGCCAGGCTGCAGGGTCATAAAAGTTTTACTGTTGGCTCTGGTTTGAGCTAGATCAACCAAACATTCAGATTCTACACGCGTAATAAGCATGTGTTCCAACAATATTATTTTTGACATATCTGTTGTGAGCAAAATCAACCAAACATTCAGATTCTACAACACCATGCACGCTACATACACAATACCGCACAGTAAGCAAAGAGGCTGTTCTTGAATTGATGTCACTACCGGAAATTGTCTTGGTTGCTAAGTGCGTTGCTATGGCCATAACTCAGTTATTAGGTGATGCTTTGGAAAAATTTTAACTTACAATGTTTTATGACGGTGCATTAATCGAACTGAACTTGGTTTCAGAGATTTTCAAATTAATTCCCATAACCTCTTTAAATGCTTCAGATCATCAAACAAATTTTAATATAAGAAAAAGATAACCCGAGTAAATATAAAATGCAGTTTTTAAATGATGATTTCATTTATTAAGGGGAAAAACTATCCAAACCCACCTGGCCCTATGTGAAAAAGTATTCCCCCCCCTTTGAGTCCAGTTTCACGAGCCACACCCAGGCCTCACTACTGCTAGACCTGCTGAATCACAAAATCACCTAAATAGAACCTGTCTGACAAAGTGAAGTGGGCTAAAAGATCTCAAAAAGCAACATGTCATGCCACAAACAAAAGAAATTCAAGAACAGACGAGAAACAAAGAAATTGACATCAATCAGTCTGGAAAGGGTTGCAAAGCAATTTCTAATGCTTTGGGACTCCAGCGAATCACGGTGAGAGCCATTATCCACAAATGGAGAAAACTTGGAACAGTGATGAACCTTCCCAGGAGTGGCCGGCCTACCAAAATTACTGCAAGAGCGCATCAACTACTCATCCAGGAGGTCACAAAAAAATCCAAAACAACATCTGAAGAACTGCAGGTCTCACTTGCCACAGTTAACGTCAGTGTTCATGATTCAACAATAAGACAGAGAGAGGTCAAAAAATGGCATCCATGGGAGAGTTCCAAGGCGAAAACCACTGCTGACTAAAAAGAACACAAAGGCTCGTCTCACATTTGCCAAAATACATCTTGATGATCCCCAAGACTTTTGGGAAAATATTCTGTGGACTGACGAGACATAAGTTGAACTTTTTGGAAGGTTTCCATCCCATTACATCAGGCGTAAAACTAACACAGCATTTCATAAAAAGAACATCATCCAAAAGTCAAACATGGTGCTGGTAGTGTGATGTTTGGGGCTGCTTTGCTGCTTCAGGACCTGGAAAACTCTTCATAATTGATGGAACTATGAATTCTGTTCTCTACTGAAAAATCCTGAAGGAGAATGTCCAACCCCCAGATTGTGAACTTGAGCTTCAGCGCACTTGGGTTGCAGCAGGACAATGATCTGAAACACACCAGCAAGTGCACCTCTGAATGGCATAAAAAGAAACAAAATGAAGATTTTGGAGTAGCCTTGTCGAAGTCCGGGCTTAAATCCCATTGAGGTGCAGTGGCATGACCTTAAACAGACCGTTCATGCTGTTGGTAAATTAATAAAAAACCAAGAACATTGTCCCGATGAAGAAGCAGAGTCCGATTGTTCGTGTCAAAAAGCAGGAAAGAGTTTAATACACAGCCGGCCGTGAAAACAACAGTGTGATGCAAAGTTCTAAAATTCCTTCATTTTGTAAGAAACTTTATACATGTTAAAGTACAGACATTTGCATATGATTTCTTTAATGTTATCAGAAGTTGTTGCTGATTGGTTCCAGGGTTTACACATTGATAAAAAGCAGTACTCTACAATTGGGCCTCTCCTGAACCACCCAACTGAGAGGTGTTAGTGCCTATTGTCCCGTCGGAACTGAAGACAAACGGAGATTCAAGCTGGAAGTCGCAAATAGGCGATATGTCCTGCCGGACCTGACGGCTTCTCTTTATCTCCTAATATACATTCATTACCCATTGATCAAACAGTCTGGCTCACCTCATATTGCCAATACCCAAAAATTCTGTTTCCCAACAATGCTCAAAACCCCTCCAATGCGGCTGAATTAAAAAAATTCTGCAAAGAAGAGTGGGCTAAAATTCTTCCACAGTGATGTGAAAGACTCATTGCCAGTTATTGCAAACGTTTGATTGCAGTTGATGTCACCGAGGGTGGCACAACCAGTTATTAGGGTTTAGAGGGCAATTACTATTCCACATAGGGCCGGGTAGGTTTGGATAGCTTTTTTTCCTTAATAAATGAAATCATCATTTAAAAAATTTCATTTTGTGTTTACTCGGGTAGTCTTTGTCTAATATTAAAATTTGTTTGATGATCTGAAATATTTAAGCGTGATCAATATGCAAAAAAAGAAGAAATCAGGATGGGGGCAATTACTTTTTCACGGCACTGTATAATTGTGAAAAGGTGGAATGGAATCTAAATAAGAAGGCATTTGATGTAGTTTGAATGAGCACTGATTTATTTCATGATTGTGCTTTGTTTTATTTGTGAGTTGAACCATAAATTTCCACTTTTAGCTCAATACATTGTTTCTGATTTACTTGTGTCTTTTGTAAGATTTCTACTGGGTTTTGAACAAGGTAATGAATGCAGAAAGCGACTGTAATTAAACCACAAATTAATCAAATCAATTGCTTTTCCCAACATTGGATTGCTGGCTATAGTTAACATTCCAGCTTGCAGTTTATGTCATTACATGTAACCGCAACATTTAAAGCAGATGTGGTAATCTTCTCCAGTTTGGATATTTTGCAGTCATGGTTCCGCTCTCGGTGATGGAGTATCTTGTGCTTAACCTTTGCCAGACTAACATTAATGTCACCTTTTTCGTAGCACCAAGTATCTATGGGAACTTCTTTTCAGTTTCACTTAAGTTCAAAAGTGGAATCATGAGGGAATGTTTGAATACAATTTGATTAACCAGAATGTCTAACCAATCCAGAACAGTAATGGAGTACACCTCCACTAGGAAGGAGTATCTTTATTAAAATCAACAATCAAGAGCAAAATTATCTAAATTAAATACTGAAGGTTTATCATAAAATGTAAACCATTGGTAAGTCATCAGTTTGCTGAACAAAAAAAAAAAAAAAAAACGAGGCTGAAATGCTATGGAACAACACCCCTTGGATGGATGAAACGAAGATCAACTCATACCCCAATCAAAGGAAGAGAAGAGTATGGGGATTCGAAGGAAAAACTCCCACGATCCAAAGCATGAAACCTCATCTGTGAAGCGTGGTCATATGTGGGCATGTATGGACCTGTCAGTTGCCTTGAATTTATTGATCATGCATTTGATTGCTGACAATTCTGAATTGCTTACGGCTATGATGAACAGTGACCAGAAGCGAACTTCAATAGGAACCTGAGACTTTTTTTTTCTGGCTAACAACGAGAATTTTTAAATAGCAGCCAATTCAGTCACTGGACCGGCATCCAAGTGAGGATGAATTTCACATGCTGATGGCTAATCAAGGCAAAATGTTCCACGTGCAAACAGGCTCTGAGGACAGCGGAAGTGATGGCCTAGCAGAGCACCACCAGGGACGAAACTCAGTATCTGGTGATGTGTATGGGTTCCAGACTTCAGACCGTCAATGACTGTGAAAGATTAGAGGTCAAGTATTAACAATGACAGTTCCAGTGACGTGCCATCAGAGGTCAGTTAGGGTAGGCAGAATCATCACCGTTAAACTACCGATAACTCTATTACTTAGCTTGATTAGCAATCTGAGGATTGATTAACTAATTTACAAGGCTAAATGGCAGAATGGCGTGCTATTTCCATCCACAACATTATTACTCAGTGCATCGAACTTAAAATGCTCACAAGACAGCAAGTTTGTTCATATTTGCTTAGAGGAAGCTAACACAATGCCATTAACACATATTAAAATCTTTCTTATGTGAAGTTCAATGTGTAGTCAATATGTTTACGATAATATTTCCCCCCTTAAAGATGTACTTTTTAAATGCCATTAAAAAAAATTGAGAGTTTATTTTCAGTCTTCTTTCATAATCTGATAAAAGATCAAAACAATATTCTGAATTACCGAGAGAGTTTAGATTTTTTCCTAATTAATTCTTAAGATTTACTTTCCTTGCAGTCTTGAATCAAAGCATCGTAGGTAAATTATTCACTGTCACTGTCACCACTTAATCATCACAGGCTTATTTGGCCAGAAAAAGGGTCAAATCGATTGATTGACAATCAGGCATAGTACGTGGAAACAGGTTGACAAAATCTAGCGATAAAAAAAAGCCTACCCATGTAAAAAAATGCTTCACCCCTGCTGGCCTGCACAGGGAGATGCTATTACTAAAGCCTGCCACTAGGTGGAAACCTTTCACCAAGTGCAGTTTTTACATGCCCATGGTCTTTACCCTATGCCTCAATTAACAGTCCTCAAGGGTCAAGAGCTCCTGGTTTTCCACCCTCCCTTTACCTGGGAGTCAGTTTTGAGGGTAAATTTGGTGCAAAAGTACTGAGCACCTGTGTAAGTGTAATTTGTGGCTTTAAACGTGTAGTTGTACATGTGCATCAGTAAATATGACGTCACAAAGAAAAGGTTCTGCAAGTTTGAAACCTCCATAGTTTTGCTCCATATTTACGGCAACAACAGTCGCAAAATGTGCATGTATGAGTTCCTTAATTTGTGACTTGTCGAGTGGGATTTGTGTGCCTGCAATGAGAATTGCAAATAGTGTTTTGCTAGTGGGGTGTAAAGAAAGTCAACAAGTTTGAAATTTCCTCTCTGTGACTTCAGATTTACTGATACAACATGTGCAGCTATTTGTTACAAGAACAACTTCCACTTTTACAGGTGCTTAGTTTTTCTGCATCAAATTCACCTTCGTAGTCAGGTGTCTTCACAGTCCGGCCAATCTGTACAGCTAATTTATTAGTGACTTACAGGGGAGGGAAGAAAACCGTCTGCATTTGTGTGTGTGTGTGTTTTCATTTACGGGGCTTTGTACTGGAATCGGCTAGTCCGTCCGTTAATAGAGTTTTGTCCAGAGCTTTTTTATGAAACGACATGGTGGGCTTTTCCCCGCACCATACCATGCGTTATTTCCACTTTGGGAACCACCTGCAATTTTTTAAAAAGTTGTCCAGAATATTTTCACGGACAGTTTGTTGTTTTTTGGACTGAGAAAATTTTGCATTGGGTGAATTTTGTTCTGTGCTTTTTTAAACTTGGCATGATCTCTTCAGAGTTTAAGATCTCTGGCGTTCACTATGACGACTGCCCCAGTTGCCCCCAAGATTGCACATCCTGAAGGCATCCTATTTTTCCCCACTCCCACACATGCAGACTATCGTTTGCAGCAGAGACGCTGTGACTACCAGTTCGGCGTTTTCAGACGCGTCGACTATGAGGGTGCTGAACATCATGAATTTAGGGTACTCCAGGAGCAGAATTCAGGGATGGTTGGCCTCTCTGCTTCTTGCAGAAAATTCTCTGACATTTATGATGTCCACCAGTGTGTACACAGCGGCAGTGTTCTTTATAATCTGTGAAGGTTTACCACTGTTGTTGCAATGTTATTTACTGTACCCATAAAACCGTCATTTTTGATTTTTAGAAAGCATGTGAACGGTACATTGCATGAATATATTCTGCCAAAACAAAACATGCCGTAAACACATCTAATACCCCCGAATTCATAAAGGGTGTTTTTCCCTTGATCACGGTTAACTTGGCTAAACAGTGTATAAACAGGTGATGATCGAGCGGACAAATTTAGGCCCAAATTCATAAAGAGAGATCAGATCAGCTGCTGTTTATCCAACGTGCATGATTAGTCACACCTGTCTAAGTAACAAAAGAAATTCTAATCGTCCCAAGGGGCTTGTTTATCTCATGTACAAGCTACTAATTCTCTGTTGGCTGGCTTGTGTGGCTGGATGTATGACCATGGATCTCTTGCGCATAATTGAAATGGCACAGGAGGAAATGGCTGACCAAAGGCAAGGTGCCGAATTGAGGGGTTTCAAAGACAGGATGAATCATTTAGAAGAGTATAGCGACACAACATTTGTCAAGCGATACAAAATTTCCAAAGAATCATACTGTTATATTCTAGACCTAATCAAGGCAGACATTGACCATCCCACAAGACAAAACCATGCCCTTCTTCCAGTACACCAACTATGTATTTGCCCTGCACTTTTATGCATGTGGTGGATTCCAAATGGTTGTTGGTGACACGTGCGTCAAGTAGTTTGTCGTGTTACCGAGGCAATATGTGCAAGGAATTACCATTTCATATCATGAGTGTTACATGACACCACAACACATCGGCTAAGCTGAATGCGAGGGCACATCTCTAGTTAGGTTTCAAACTTGATCAGGGGTGCATTATTGCTAACTAACATATTTGGAAACACTGACTGGTAATGAATAAACCATGTTGCAAGTGGCAAACACAGTTAGCATGTACACTTTTGGGAAACGCACTCTGGATTATTTGAGAATGTAAATATTTTGTGTTCTAGCCTCCTGCTCAGTGACATTGTGGTGTTCTTAATGCACTTTGTGCATTCCCATCTTTCATCATACAGTTGACACATAGGTTAATTCGAGACTCTAAAATGAGAATTCGCTGGTTCCAGGTCCCATTGGGGCCAGGGATTCTGATTTGCATCAGGAGAGATGAAGTCGGGAATAACTCTACCATTGGGCCCTTTAGCAAGGTCCTTAACCTGAAAACTGCTCCAGGGCCCCCACCCCTGTTTCTCTGTATCCCTCCTCAGTTGCAGCTGTTCGATCTGGCATCTCTCCGAGATTGTGGAAGAGAAACATGTTCTCAATACAACTTTTCCTGGTTAAGTGACAGGTTTAAGAAAAATATCAGTTGAATTTTGCAAGACGATATGGAACAAAAACTACACAGTTGCTATTGTTTGCTCTTTGACATGCCAATACCCCGCAGATATTACAAAATAGTAATTCATTGACTTTGAAATTTTTTCCTTTAAATGTTGTCATAAACAAGTCGTTTCAGGAGTTCATCCGGCCGACTTTGCAATGTTAGGGCCTTTCAGGTGACCAGATTGATGTCATCTCCTTAACTAAGCTGTTCTTTCCCTTCCGGTAGATTCCGCTGGTGGTTTTAATAGCTCTGCAACAGAGAGTCTACATGTGTTCATACGTATCTGTGAAACACATCACTGCAGACTATGCAACTGGGAAAATCTCCCATTTACGCTTCCTGGGATGCTTTAAGGTGATTTACATCTCATCGAGGTCAAACGGGATTTAGATTCTCAGGAAGTAATTCAAAAGGAGATTTCGTTTTCCACTCCAAAGATGGACACCAGAAAACCTGGGTTTTAGAAAGTCATACTTCTCAACTCAAATTCAGTCTAAACATAATTCATAGTTGGAGGAGTAAGGGATCGTTTTTGGGAGAATGTTCTGATATGCCAAGTCAGTGAGCACTGTAATCTGTTGGATCAGGAGGACAGTGAATGTGTTAGTTGTTGGTGCCTGCTTGTGTGTGTGCGTGTGTGTGCCCGTGTGTGTGTGTGTGTGTGTGTGTGTGTGTGAGCCTGGCAAGCACACTGCTAAGCCATCACACACACTAACAGACAGACAGAGACAAATTATTACCTTCTCACACAAGTATGTCAATTTGACTTTTTCTGAAACACTGTATTCCACCATTACACCACTAGCGCATTGACACAACGAAAACAATGATGATAGCAAATGTGTCTTTGTCCTTTAATAGGTAATTAATTTAAGCCCATTATTGTATCCCCGGACTTATTTGGTGATACTAAGGATCAGAAATCGTCACGCCTCATCTGCTGCTGCCGCGTCCATTGGGATTTTCTTGTCAGCGCTCTGCTGGCCACAAATTTCAACCCATTTGTTCCATATTTGGCAAGGGTTTTCTGTGTGGTAAGGTCACATATCCAGCATATCGATTTTGGGAGCAATTTCTTTAGGGAAAACATGTCGACTAACGAGTGACTGACTGTGTAAGAAAGTCTACTAGAGCAGCCAATCAGGAGACCCAATTGTACCACATGATCGCAAAAGATTCCCGAATCTGAGGGACTTTAAGTTTTCAACTTCCTGCTGTCAAGAGAGTGGCGTGGCTGTTCTGACGTCTCTTAACTATCCTTGTTTAAAATAGTGTTTGTGCGTCCATGAGGATGAGTAAGTCACCTATGTTGCCCTATGTATTTACAGTAGTTATTGTTGATGTGAAGTGGATGGGCTCTGTAACGATTTCATGCTGTTTAGAGGTGTTTACGGTTGTGAATTCACCATTGCTAATTAGTTAAGTTCCTTTGACCTCATGCAACTACGCGTTATGACCACTGCTAGCGCCATTGCACTTTTTACCCACAAGAGGGCAGTGCAAGACTGTGTTATTGAAAAATTACCGTTCAGCTGTTTATTGACATTTACTGAAAGATAATTGAGATTGTGTCTAGATAAAGTATTCAAAAATATTTCCAGTTCACTTAGTATTATTATTTGTAAGTAAGTACGCAATAATTGTTAATTAGCACATTATTGTTTTATGTTGATATATTCTTTGCAGTTACCAAACAAATTTGTGCCTTTGTTTCGCTTCATTGTTACAGAACCACACACACAAATACATACTCACCTATTCAAACAGGTTCATATTTAAGTCCAGACCTGTTACCTAACCACGCATCATTTCTCTGGCTTCTGTGCTTTATTATTGGAGGACTGCAATAAATCTTTGGAAGGAAGACCGTACCTGGCTTCCTAATTGTGTTCTAACTGACACTCAGCGGCGAATGTTATTCAAATAAATTACAGCTACAGTCCTTTGCGAGCCCTCAGCTACAATTCTGGTCCTTCGAGCCAGATTTATTACGTTTACCCCTGGTATACAAATAATGGAGCAAGGCCCAGCAGTGAGACCAAAGCGACAGATACATCGACTACCACATTTTAGATGACTATGAAGTGGAATTTCTGGGCCATAGACAACCTCTTTCCGACGCCAGCATTAGTGCAGCACAGTACAGACATAAAGAAGAAGAGGAAACTTATTATCTGATGGAGGGAGCTGCCAAGATGACACCCCTCATTTCGCCATTCACTGCCCATCCCCCACCAGAAGAGAGGTGGGACACCATATATAGGCTGAATGCATGGGGAGGGGGCACCCAGAGATGCCAGGGTCGCCAAGATCACCATGTACAGCCACAGCGGGTGACAATAAACATTCCACGTTACCAAGGATACTCCACCCCTCAGCCCACATTCCAAGATTACAGACAGCAGCCTACTGATTTTAGCAGAGAACTGGAGTAGCTTAAAAGAGAGAATTTCAAACTCAGTCAGTCCCAAAGGGCAATGCATGCCAACTACGACTAAGCTTCTGGATGCTGTTCGTAGTCTCCAACATCTAGCTCAGCCTCCAGTCATCTGTCTTTCCCCTGCAAAGCCAGCTAGAGCAGAGACTGGTCAACTGGAGCTGAGAGCAGCGCCTGCTTACAGTCACCTTCCAGCCTCTGAGGAACATGAGTAAGAGGAGGCAGAATGGCCTGACCCTCCACCATGGCCTGACTTGGAGGAGCATCAATGTCAACCTTTTACCCCGACAGACATGTTGGCAGACTTTCTAGACAAGATGATGAATGAGCTCCAGCTGATGAAGAGCAAAGCCCAACATGGTCCAACCTTCAGTAGGAACGCATCAAGGTCAGCATCACCTACACCCACCTCCCACTTGAGTCTGCCAGCACCAGTGAGAAGAGACCATAACATCTCTTATCAGCCTAGCTTGCCGCTTGCACAGCAGCACACAACTATTGCCAGCCCCCCGGCTACCCCCCAAAGGATTTCTGCCTTCTCAGCAGCCAATGAGCCCTATAGACCCACTCATGGGTATTTATCTTCACCTCCTTTGCCCTGTAAACCCCACTCTACTTGTGCATCTAGATTAGAGTCACATCCTCCTGCTCATCAGCCAGTTGGACCTGCGGCTGGTACGGTGGAGCAGACTAACAGAGGGCCAAACCTTCTGTCCCAAATTTCAATCATCAAAACCCTACTGAGTTTGCCCACTTGAAGATAGCCCTGGAGAACCTACTCCCTGCTGACGGAACAGAGCTATTCAAGTATCAGGTCCTGGCGGACCATCTTAAGTTGGAGGAGGCGCGATTTGTGGCGGACTCATTCCTGAACTCTCTCACCATATACAGATACAATGAGAGCCCTAAATGAGAAATTGGGCCAGCCACACCAAATTGCACTGAAGAAGATTTCCAGCGTGATGGACTCCCATGACATCCAACGTGGTGATGCTGTAGCCTTTGAAAGGTTTGCACTACAGGTCCAATCCTTAGTGGGCCTGCTGCAGACACTGGGCCCAGATGGAGACATGGAACTAAGGTGTGGCTCTCACGTGGCACGCCTACTTACCAAGCTTCCCCAAGCTGATTTCAGACGCAACATGCTTTTTTTATCCAGGTGAGACACACACATTACTCCACCCATCAGAATGGCTACAGAGAGAGGCCTGGTGTCAGAACTATGACTTGCAGACAATAGGCAAAGTGCACAAACCGAAGCTTGGCCCTAGATCAGAAGGTGCCTTGGGAAACCCACCACCTCCATCTTCCTCCACATGAAAGATGAACCTGAGGACAAAGCATCTCCAGCACCAAGTCGGTCAGTAACTGGCAACAAAGGGAGAGTGAAGCCCTACTGCCCTTACTGTGAGACTGCTGATCATTTCCTAAGCCAGTGTACAGCATTTCAGAGGTTTTCCAAGGACCAAGTATCAAAGTGGATCCAATCCAACAAGCGGTGCTGGTGCTGTGCAAGATCCCATCAGACTGCCCAGTGTAATCTCAAGAAGCCTTGCACTGTTAGTCAGGGAAAACACTTGAGAGTATTCCATGAGGTCAATGCCAGAGCCCCCATAAAATCTACTAAAGAGGAGAGCTGTTCAGCAAATTCCGTCACTGAGGTGCTCTACCTGGATCGACTATCTAAAATGGTAAGGGTACGGCTTCATCATGGAGACCAGAGTATCGATACCTTTGCAGTCTTGGATGACGGTTCTGAGCGCTCCATGCTCCTCCCAGCTGCTGTCCAAAGGCTTGGCCTGCAAGGGCCCCCCGAGGCACTGGCCCTTAGAGCCATTCGGCAGGACATCCAGACTCTCAATGGAGAAATAGTATCCTTCCACATATCCCCAGCCTCGCAGCCCCAGTGCAGCTACCTCATCAAAGAGGCCTTCTCTGCCACTTGCCTGCGACTAGCAGAACAATACTATCCTGTCAGTAGTTTAAAGAGGCAATATAGGGATTTAGTCAGTGTGCCCTTGCAGCAGTTTCAGGATGCCATGCCACTAGTTCTCATGGGGGCTGACCATCCCCATCTAATCACACCCGTCAAACTAGTACGCCTGTGTCCCCCAGGAGGGCCAGCAGCCATCCACACCAGATTGGGCTGGACACTTCAGGGCCCTGCTAAGTTTATTGACCACAGCCTACAGCTGCAGCAGTGTCTGTTGACCTCCATTCTCCCTTTGACATCAGAGCTTCTGCGGAATGTGGAGAAGTTATGGCAAGTAGACAACCTTCCTTACAGAGATGAGAAGGCAGTCACAAGATCAAGACAGGATCAAGAAGCCCTCAAGCTGCTGCAGGCAAAGACAATGCAGATAGAAGTGGATGGGGTGCTCTGTTATGCCACCCCTCTGCTTCACAGGAAGGACATGCCCCAATTTAAAGCCCCCAAGGAAGTGCTTATGCCCAGCCTGTGGTGGACAGAGCGAAGATTAGCTAAGGACCCAGTGTGTGCTGCAGCATACGACGGAGAAATTTGTAAGCTGGTTGTGGATGGATTTGTTACCATCCTGCTACACTCGGCCAGAAAAAGGAGTTGTGGTACATATCCCACCACATAGTGACTCAAAATTTCAAGAACCGGGTGGTGTTTAACTGTTCATTTCAGTTTCAGGGCCAGAACCTGAATGCCTCATTGTTACCTGGGCCTACCTTAGGGGCTTCTCTTTTGGGTGTGTTGCTGCGATTCCGGGGGCACACAGTAGCCATAAGTGGAGACATCAAGGGAATGTTCCCCCAGGTATGCCTCCTTCCACAAGATCGACCCCTTCTGCGCTTCCTGTGGTGGAACCTACAGAGAGAAAAGCCCCCAGATATCTACGAGTGGCAGGTGCTCCCGTTCGGCACCACATGTAGCCCGTGTTGTGCCACATTTGCTGTGCAGAAACAAGTTGCAAACCATAGCCACCCAGGAGAAGACGTGCGGTTCTCCGTAGAGAGATGCTTCTACGTGGATAACTGCCTCCAAAGCTTACCCACAGCTCAAGAAGCCAGGTTACTTGTAGATACACTACGCCATCTGCTGTCTGCAGGTGGGTTTGATTTACGACAGTGGGCCAGTAACGAACCGTGTGTGGTGAAGCATCTCCCCCAGGATGCCAAGTCGAACAGCTTTGAGCTGTGGCTTTCACAAGATAAGACAGACGCCCCAGAATCAACTCTCGGTCTCCGTTGGATCTACCAAACTGATACTTTGGGATATAAACATTTCTTAGTCCAATATGGAATACCGACCATGAGGAATGTGTATTAGGTACTGGAGTCACAGTACGATCCCTTATCTTACACGATAAGATATTAGTTCGCCAACTGTGGGGTAAGCACCGAGACTGGGATGACCCACTGCTCCCACAAGAATTCTTACAAGCCTGGAACAACTGGGAGGCGGAGCTTGAGGTGTTACCACACATCACCCTTTCACGGCCATATGTACCATCCAATGTGGACTCGACCCATTTCAAGTCAGTAGAGAAATCCACATCTTCTGTGATGCGTCGGAGCAGGCCTATGGTTCAGTCGCATACTTGAGAACAGAAAATGATGATGGGCATGTCTATTTATCATTTCTCATAGCAAGATCTTGAGTAGCTCCGAAGCGGTTGCAGTCCATGCCCAGACTTGAGCTCTGTGCGGCCGTGACAGGGGTACAGCTGCTCAAACTCCTACAGAAGGAACTCACTCTCAAGGTCAATCGGACCCTCCTATGGACTCTATGGACTCTACAACTGTGCTGGCTTGGCTCCAATCTGAATCATGCAGGTTCAAAGTGTTTGTTAGCACAAAGGTGTCCGAAATTCAAGAACATACAGAACCTTGTGACTGGTATTACATGGATTCTGCAAGGAACCCTGCGGATGAAATTAGCAGAGGCAAACTCTTGAGTGAACTTGAGTGAGCTAAACAGATGAAGCCAAGGGCCCTCATTCCTCTTCCAGAGTCCCCAGCGATGGCCTGTAAACCCGTCCTCCAAATAAGAAAATGATGGTACAGAGCTCCGGAAATCAGTCTTCTGTGGGGTTACCTCTATCACGCACAGTACACAGTTCCCTGATGAGAGTCAGTATACCACCGGGGAGGCACTTCTGGAAGCCATTGTGCAGACCTTACACGGGGAGGCTGATCAGCCACAAGAGCTCACAGCTACAGTTTATCGGGCAGCAGAAATCATCCTCCAGAAAGCTCAGCAGGACTGCTTTCCTGTGGAGATCCAACTCCTGAGAGCAGGCAAACTAATTCCCTCGAGCAGTCATTTGCTTACCCAAATGAAGGGGGTCCATTACGGCGAGCTGAGGAGCTAGAACTTACTGCAGTGCACCCTATTGTCCTGGACCCCAGTCATCCAGCAACTAAGTTACTCATTCAGGATTTTGATAACCGTTTGAGTCATCCAGGTCCAGAGAGAGTATTTGCCGAAATTCGCAGATCATTCTGGATTCTTAGAGGTCAGGAGGCTATCCACCGTTTTGAGCATGCATGCACTGAATGCCGTCGATGGAAGGCAAAACCAGTGGTCCCCACGATGGCAGATCTCTCAGCTGCGCGCCTACGCCTGTTGAAACCTGCCTGGATTGCTTTGGACCATTCCAGGTCAAGGTAGGGAGATGCACACAAAAGAGATGGGGGATATTGTTTAAGTGTCTGACCACAAGGGCAATACACTTGGACATCCTGACTGCCATCGATGCGGACTCCTTCCTAATGGCCCTTAGAAGATTCATCGCACGGAGAGGGAACCCAGTTGAACTGCTCTCCGACTAAGGGACTAATTTCCATGGCGGAGAGAGAGAGAGAGATCACACAGACCTTTGCCAGCTAATCACCCAGCCTGCAACAACACCTTGCAAAACAGAAAATTTCCTTCCGTTTCAACCCTCCTGGAGCCCCACATTTTGGCGGAATATGGGAAAGAGAGATCCGCTCTGTGAAGCAGACCCTGTATACCATCATGGGTGCCCAGACAGCACCTAACTGAAGAGGTACTTCGCACAGTTCTGATTGAAGTGGAGGGGATCTTGAACGGGAAGCCTCTGGCTTACGTGTCATCGAACATCAATGACCTCGACCCTATAACAGCAAATGTCCTCTTGATGGGGCGGCTAGATGAATCATTACCACAGGTTGTGTATCCACAGACAGAACTCCTGAGCCGGTGTCGCTGGCGCCATTCACAAGTCCTCGCTGACCAGTTCTGGTGCCGCTTTTTCCAAGACTACTTGCCTACCCTGCAGACACGCCAAAAGTGACACTTCAACTCAGCGAATCTGACGAAGAATACAGTAGTAATGCTTGTCGACCCCCAGTTACCACGTACATTATAACCGATAGGACGAATCGTCAAAGTACACAAAAGTGCAGATGGCCATGTACGCTCAGCTGATGTCAAGATAGAGATTGGGATCGAGTTTAAACAAGATCTGTAGCACAACTAGTGGCACTACCAGTGCTCCCTGATCAAGAGGATGACGACAGAGTCCAGGATCCCAAAAGGGGCAGTTAGACATCCAGTAAAACATGCTGACCGGGCATTAAAGGACAACTCGACCAAATAGGACATTTGCAGACATCATGCCCATCCACTAAGACTTTCTTGGAGCAAATGTATGTAGTACATTTGGGGGCGGCTGTAAGAAAGTCTACTAGAGCAGCCAATCAGGAGACCCAATTGTACCACATGATCGCAGAAGATTCCCGAATCGGAGGGACTTTAAGTTTTCAACTTCCTGCTGTCGAGAGAGTGGCGTGGCTGTTCTGACGTCTCTTAATTATCCTTGTTTAAAGAGGAAAAACGGGCAGATTTTGAAATTTAAAAAAATATGCTCAATCTTTTATATATGTAGTATAGATTCATAAATTGCAGCGCAACTGCCAAAAAAATCATCCTCTACCTCAGAATAATACTTTTAAAATGATATCTGCTCAGCAGCTCCGACGCAAGAAGTAAACGAGAATGAACGGGACAATGCGAGATTCGCGCTGCGTGACGTCATCGGCGGAACACCCACGCGCACTTTGTGCATCGTTTACCAGAATTTAGTAAGGATTATTCGGCAGATCAATCTGCATTTCAAGCATGTTGTACAATCGTAGAATCAAGGCCAATGCCCACTGGCCGCAAAGCGGCGCGTCAAACTTCGAACGTTGCCTTGACGCTTTTAAAAGCCCACTGAAAGCGTCAGCCACGTCAACATTGACAGCTGTCAACTCGACCGAGAGGCCGTGAGTGTCAATCTCAAAATATTAAACAAGACGTTTAATTTCTTTTGGGGGGGGGGGGGGTTGGGCGGAGGCAGACCTACCTATCAAGTTTATTTTAAGTGATGGCAAAGTGCGACGGTCAGGTTACTATGTACTATACGTCAAGGGCGTAATAATGGTGTTGACATTGGTGGGGACATAATTTGCCTCCCATGCCTCCCTATGTCATGACCCAACCTACTCAAAATACAGCCTCATCAATCAGCAATACAGTGTGTTGCTAAATTTCCACATGAAATATACCTGTCTGCTTGATGGAGACTGATCGGCAGAGCTGCTGTGTTGTGGCTGTAAAACAAAATTTATGATCAAGAAACACTACCTATTTTTGTCTCTTGTTGCATAATAATAATAATAATAATAATAATAATACATTTTATGCTGACTGGATGTTTATTGCATTAATAATACATTGTCCTTCTATATTATTACTCATCTAACCATTCCATCTAAAGCTCTATTAGGACGGGACTAGTTTTATGGGGGGACGTGGGGTAAAAATGCATTCAGATGCATCAACATGCATTGTGGAGATGGCGGTCACGTGACACCTGTCACAACTCACAACAGTGCGTGCGTGAAGATCAACCCCTCTCAAGTTCTGTTCTCTCGTCCGAATAGGGCTAAAGATGAGCGGATTCTAAAAATTATGTATAGATTTTCTGTTCTTATTTCACTCCGCTGTAAGAGACTTTTAGCACGATTAATCTGTTTCAGTAGAATCCGTGTCAGACTGCAACGCACCCCCCCTCCAAAACGACAAGCATGGGAATGGGAAGCACGGAAGTTATTTGGCTACTGCATGTTGAGGTTTATGCTGTGCTACGGGAAAAACAATGAAATCGAGCGCTTGGAAGAGAAAATGCGTCGCGGTCTGAACAGGTTTTTACAAGACTATTTAGTGTGAGTAACTTACCATTGACTGGGTGAAATAATGTCTAATGTCCGCCTTTTTTCTTTTCCTGCCCGAGTCAGACATGATTCCCCGACCCAGCGACAGTAGACGCTGTTATTACGCTGTTATTTTTTATTTTCACCGCGTAGCCTACCAACTTACCAATGACAACCCAGTCATGATGATGGATACAGGAAGGGGAGCCAATCACAGATAGCAAGGCTGTCCCCACCAATGACACGCCGTCTTTGAGAGGCGGAACTAAGGAGGGGAAATTTAACCTTTTGTGTCCCGAATGCCGTGCAATGCCCCATTCAAAATTGGTATGGTGGACATTTTAAACACATCAAAATATTGGTATGGACACGTCCATAGCGTCCATACGCATTTTTACCCATGCTATACGTTATATATAGGCATAATTTTCCTCCTAAATTTAGATGTCAAGTAAATTTAGATTATGATTCATTTTTACTTAACCCAGCAACGAATTAGCTAGCTAGCTAACTTAGCAGTGTAAAGTTCTCATCAGTATACCTTGAGTTAGGTACTGTCTAACTGTAGATCGCCTAATAACTTAAATGCCCGCAAAATAACGGATTTCCTTTCAAAACTGCGACTTGGTTAAAAAGCAAGGTTGACAACTGCATGTGATGTTGCCACTAAATGTGTGACTAACCTTGACAAGGCGAAATAGTTAAATAATCTAAAAGACAAATGCGTTTTTATTGTGTTGACGCTTCAGAAATTGAGCAGTGGCGAATATAAAAAATTGAGCAGTGGCGAAAAGTAAAAATGCTGCCAGTGGGCGTTGCTCCATTGAAATAAATGTAACCAAGTTTTTTGACGCGCGTCTCACGCTTCCAGTGGGCGTCGGCCTTCAGTTCCAAGGCCTATGAGTTTGCAGAATGCCGGCGAGGTGTGTTGCGGGCTTTTGTCACTCGCAAGACACACAACCTCATGCCTGGTTACCTTGTTATGAAGTGTCTTGCGCGTGATGGCGGTAACTACGCGCCGGCGGAGACTGCTTCCTGGCCAGTAACTCAACTTTTTGTATTGACAAATACTAGTCGTACATCTACACCAGGTGTTAGGTCATTTTGGCATCGAGTTATTTCGGACCCTACTATCAAGTCATTTCGGCACTTGGCCTCGGGTCATTTCCAGTAGCGGCTCTAGCGGCTCTGGAATGAAGGGGTGCAGACACGTCCCTTTATTACAATTAGTCCTGGGTAGTTCGCAATCATTTTCCTTGACTGACGCGTTTTCCAATTATCGTACTTGGCAACTTAAGACACGGTCTCTCCATATGCGATGAAACAACGATGAAATCATGGGCTTAATTCAGCTCAGTGGCGGAACCTGAACTGAGAATTGTGAGAAAACATCCGTTTAAAACAGTCGTTAGTTCTGACCTGTTCTCAGTCATTTTCATGAGTAACCGAAGGTTCACTCCGAGAGCACTCGGCAGTTAACAGCTGCTGCTTGTCCCCCCCGATTACATAAGAAGACAATCATTCATCTGGACACTTATTTGCTGTATTTAAATCAACGTTAGTCAAACTTGCATACCTGTCGCCTCTCACGCAAACAGCTTGAGCAGCATTTTGAGCTGGGAAATAACCTCAATATTCCACGCCAGAATGTACACAATATCGCAGATGTCATTTCCGTAACCGGAACTGGGCGACTGCCACGCTTTGGTCTGCAGCAGACGATATTCTCACCCATTTGGGACTCAATGTCCCGCTAAATAAATGCACTATAAAAAAAAATTTTTCGATGATAAATCGATAATGTAATGTAAGAAGAAAATGGGAAAATAATTTTTTTAAATATACACCGGTCGTAAGGTACGCGTGGAGCGTGATGATGTGAACACCCTCCGTTGCAGATGTCTGATGTTCGGTTAATTTCCCTCACCCTACAACGACTGCGCACTCGTGCAAGGTTTTGTGTTCCACCAATCAGAAACTAGCTCCTAAAATCCAGGAGCTAATTATATATGCATAAACAGATAAAGCCAAATTGGCGGACGGTGGCGAACATGTTTTCTCTCGAGCTTTGGAGAAAATCTGCAAAGCCTTCAATATTGAAAGTATGAATAGCTTACAAGAACAAGCAATGGACAACTTAGTTATCCAGAGGAAAGATGTCTACGTAAATTTGCCGACAGGATTTGGCAAATCGCTCATATACCAAGCTCTTCCAATCCTCGGGGAAGCGTTTTCTAATAAAGAATCGCCTATTGTTATTGTTGCTTCTCCTCTTGTTAACCTTATGAAGGACCAAGTCAATTATTTGAATAACATAGGAGTGAAAGCAACGGGTTTAAGTCTGGTCGATTCCGAAATGGAGAAGAGAAGTGTGGAAAGAGGATTGTTTTCAATAGTATACGGTTCTCCAGAGTTTTGGCTAAGTGAACGGTGGAGGAAGATGCTGCTGAATGCCGCATATTCAAACAATATTTATGCTGTTGCTGTCGATGAAGCTCACATAATAAATCATCAAGTTCTTTCTCTATTTTCAAATTTTTTCAAGTAAGCGACAGCAGCCCATTCGGCAGACGAATAACTCGTTCGGTATACCGCTGTGTTAACAGAGATGACAGAGCTTATCACTGCAGCGATATCAAAGCTTGCTTTTTCCATGCGCTCGTATCTTGTCTTTATTTGAGAGGGTTTTTGTTTTACACACAATTCAAATGTCGTTTTCTACAAGTTTTTTTAGGAGTTTTTTTATCCGCCATTTCACTGTTTTGACAAGCCGCAGGGAAAAGCCATAGTAATGACAGAGATCATAACATATAATAAGCATTCTGATTGGCTCATCAAGCACAATCACATTACGCCACGGAACACAAAACCTCGCTCGAGTCCGCAGACGTTGTAGGGTGAGGGAAATTAACCGAACACCAGACGTCTGCAACGGAGGCTACCCCTCCCCAGTCAACACTACATACTTAGAGATATTGACATTGCAAGTAAATAGTCATGCACTGCATCAAAACTATCATCCACTGATGAAAAGGAACAAGATAAATCCACATCAACGCACTCGAAGTCAGCATCCGCCATAGTTACTTCTAGTCTACTCTCTTCAGCGGCCCTCGGCGTGTTCCACCCGTGACGTACTGGTCACGTGACTGTCCAGCCTCGCCCGCCTCCGTTTTTCATGCGGTCACCGAGTGGGTCGCATAAACATCAAAATCATGCGGAATAACCGCATTTTTGGCCCATTTGGATATTGTATTCTTTTTCAGTAAAGTAATATCTATCAGTTAATAACAAACAAGGTAGGTGGCCCGTATTTCCTCTTTAAAGTAGTGGTTGTGCGTCCATGAGGATGAGTAAGTCACCTATGTTGCCCTATGTATTTACGGTAGTTTACTGTTGATGTTAAGTGGATGGGCTCTGTAACGATTTCATGATGTTTAGAGGTGTTTACGGTTGTGAATTCGCCATTGTTAATTAGTTAAGTTCCTCTGACCTCATGCAACTGCGTGTTATGACCACTGCTAGCGCCATTGCAATTTTTTCCCACAAGAGGGCAGTGCAAGACTGTGTTATTGAAAAATAACCGTTCAGCTGTTAATTGACATTCACTGAAAGATAATTGAGATTGTGTCTTTATAAAGTATTCAAAAATATTTCCAGTTGACTTAGTATTATTATTGTAAGTAAGTACGTAATAATTGTTAATTAGCACATTATTGTTTTATGTTGATATATTCTTTGCAGTTACCAAACAAATTTGTGCCTTTGTTTCGCTTTATTGTTACAGAGCTACACACACAAATACATACTCACCTATTCAAACAGGTTCATATTTGAGCCCAGACCTGTTATCACGCGTCATTTCTCTGGCTACTGTGCTTTATTATTGGAGGACTGCAATAAATGGAAAGAAGACCGTACCTGGCTTCCTCATTGTGTTCTAACCGACACTAAGGGGCGAATGTTATTCAGATAAATTACAGCTACAGTCCTTTGCGAGCCCTCAGCTACAGACTGTGTTGTTGGTTATGCCTCATCAGCCATCAAATTGTATTTCTTGCAGACTACTGGTCACATTAATTTGTCAAGATATCGACACCTGGGAATTGCAGTCAAATTCTTTATCACTCTCTCCTGTGATGTGCGTCATCTCTTGTCTTCCCAACTATGGCAATTTTTTTGTCTTTCGAGGATGTCAGTGAAAGTTTGGGTGTGCGGCAACGAGGTGTGGTGACCGCCCACCCTGGGCACCAGGAGTACCCCTCGGCACTCTGTCATTAAACCCACGGACTCTCAGACGCATGGACATTTCAACTGCGCCCTGAGCTCTATAAACAGCCGACATTGTTCCTCCCTGTCATTGCCGAATTTTTTGGTCGCCTTCATCCGTCTGGGAGCACCAACTGTGGGAGGGGCTCCGCCCTGCAGCGCGCGGGTGTGTGTGTGTGTGTGTGTGAGTGTGAGTGTCTGCGTATGTGTCTATGGACACCAGTACATGTGTGTTTGTTTGCTGGATGGGCTCAATGGATCTTTTATGACCTCTTATAACTGTGAGCATTTTTGTGGGCTGGCCCGAGGCCAGCAGCAGAGCCTTACGGTCAGCGAGTCCACATCATACCAGAGCTGTGTGCTGAACCGGAGGAGCCTGAGTGGAACTCCAGCTGTAGGAGATAAGGTGATGTACACTACAGTCTATGTGCGGCCATGTGCAATGTATGTGTATGCTGAACAAATAAATCCTGACACGGCCCGGACGCTCCGTTACGGTATTTATTTTCATAGCTGATGGCCTAAATGTCCTAATGTCCTAATCTCACATTGTTTTTTTTTTTTTTAAGCATTGGATCCATTTGTTCAGCTGCATCGTTAACTTAAGCAGTTCTACTTTGGTACCTACAGTATAAAACAGTTCTTCATGCACTACATAACTCTGCAATAATATACTGTCACTCTGGTCTGTGGCTTTCACTGTAGCTTTGCACAGCCAACTTACTACTGAATAAAAAATGTTACCATGAACAGGATTAAGCATTCAAGTAAATTTCAAATAGGCCTACTTTGAAGCACAGAATGGGAGGTCGCACAAGTTACACTGTAACCAATAGAATGAGGCTATCAGAATTATGAAATGTGGGAAAGACAGGTTGCTGTAAAAATTCAAAATTTCAGCAATTACTGCTGCACCCAGTCCATAACACAGTACTGTTATAATTGTTTTCTGTGTGATTGCAGTTCTTGAAAGGGGACCCAGCTTAAGCCTCAACTAGATTTGCTCAAAAAGAGCCCACTTTGAATTTAAATTTCAAATGTCATTCACCTGTTCACCAAGCAAATAACATTGAATATCTTGTAACAGACACATCGAGATCTGGGATCTATCAGATGATTAACGGAACTGTCTGTTTAGTTACCAGCCATGCTGGATGCAGGAGAAATGGGAAGGTAAAAAGACCAGAGTGACTTTGAAAGGGGCCTAATTATGTCGTAAGTCGTTATGGCCCAACGACTATGTCAGAGATTCTTTAAGACGGCAAGGCTTGTAGGTCGCTCCCGGCGGTGAGCACTGACGGTGGTCTGAGGAGGGACAAACCACCAACTACTGACAGGGTGCCGGTTGTCCAAGACTCATTGATGTACAGGGGCAACAAAGGCTATCCTGTCGGAACCGACAGAAGGGCTACTGTGGGATATGTTGCCGAAAATTTTAGTGATGGTGCGGCCTAAGGGGCTGTGTAGCCACAGACCAGTCAGAGTGCCCATCCAGACCTCTGTCCACCACTGAAAGTGCCAACAATGGGCAAATAAGCGTTAGAGCTGGATCTTCGAGCAATGAAAGACGGTTGCTTAGTTTGAGGAGTCCAGTTTTCATTTACATCATCGACATGATTTACCTGGAGAAGATATGGCTCCAGGATTCTCTGAGAGAAGAGAAAGCTGGTGGAGGCGGAGTAATGCTCCGCGAAATGTTCTGCTGGGAGACCCCGAATCTGGGCACTCGTGGACTTCTGTTTGACGAAGCTGTTTTGTTGGCACGAGGTGGGCCAACAGCATATTAGGCTGACGGTCATAACATTTTGGATTGTCAGACAATTTCTCCCCCCTTAATTATTTGTTTCCTTTCTCCTCATCCTGTCTTCCTCCTGCCCTCGTCTCTCTTTTCATTTTGTCTGGCATATGTTCACTTTCATCATCTGTCAGTCTCATTATCTCTCCTCGAGTGTCCACCGCAGCAATTCCTTGAGAATTACCATCCTGTTTTCATTGTAAAGTTTTGGACCTGTAAAGCCCTTTGAGGTGACATACCAAGAGTCAAGATAGCCACATAAACATGAATTTAAATTAGCTGCAGCCTTAGCCATGAGCCTTTCACTATGGTTTGCAGAAGGCTAAATAATCAGCAGCATGCAACGTAGTCACTCATCCTGCTTTGATGGTGAATCTACCGTCAGAACCACTACAACTCATTCAGACATTACAGGAAAATAAAGTTTCCTGGCTGCTTAACTGTCCAGCAGAAGAGTAGTAAGCGCCGCATTCTACCTGACGCTGATACAATCGCAAATTTCTCGCCATATCTGTTTTATTGAATTTACTGTCAGACTCTTTTTGAGACTCGGATAAGTCTTATTCTTCCTCTTCTTTTTTTTTGCATGGCGCTGTAAACAGCTGTTGTCAGTACTAGAATAAGAATATTTCTTGAGGATTTTTCACCATTGAATCAAGGCAACTGGCTATAAACCTTTAATCAGGCTTTCACTGAGGGGACATACACATGCATCTGCATTTTTAAAACAGCCAATAGGAATGCTATCTCTCTGAAATGACCAGTACTTAGCCAATGTTTATCATCACTGGCTAGATTTAGTAAAGCTTGAAAACAGAGCCGAGAGGAGGCGAAGAGTTCTAGTTTTCTTTGGAATTACTTACAATATGCTGGAAGGTTATTGTTGAATTTTTTTCCAATAATGACAAAAAATATTACCCCAGCTTTCAGTAGAACAACAAGACAAAAATAAATTTCCACTCCATGTTACAACACTGTAGTGGGGATCTTCTTCCATTCCAGCCATAAAAGTATTAGAGAGTTCAGGCAAGCATATTCAACAGTTTGGCCTGGTTGAGATTTTTCAGTCGATCCCATGGTAATTGTGTCATGGTTTGGAGGTTTTGGGAGCTTTCTTTGTTTGCTCTCGTCCGGGACGATATCGTTTTGCTCTCATTGGATTCCTGGGCCAGCTGGAATTAATTTGGGGCATCGCCCGGACTCTATTTAAACCCTAGTTCCGCCTCACTTCCCTTGCTAGAGTATCAGTGTTATGTTTGCACTACAGTTGGTAAGGTCTCTAGTAAGAGTGTTGCTTAGGGCTTAGCTGCATATTTGAGGACAAGTTCTAGACAGCAAGGCAATCTTTCTGTTCTTTTCCCTTTCTTTTCGTCCTGTCGAGCTCGCCTTGCTTCCTTGCCTCGGACGACATCTAAGGGAAGCGTGAGTCTCGCTCTCTTATTTTTATTCTTGTCTCTCTCTCATCTGCGATTCCCCCTTTTTATCATTATTATTATTATTATTATATGCCGGGGGGGATATAGCGATAGCCATGTCCGTACGTCCGTCCGTACAGCCGTCCGTAATCAATTCATTCCGGGGCAGAACTCGAAATCGTTCAATATTTCTTCACGAAATTTGATGTGTAGATCTGATATATCATGTAGATGTGCCTTTCTGTATTTAGGAATTTCAAAAATTTTCATTTTTTGTGTTTCCATGGCAACAAGTTGGACTTAGTCTCTGGGGACGGTATGGTTGGTTTCCGGAGCATAACTCAATAACCATTTAATATTTCTTCACGAAATTTGGTGTGTAGATCTAATATACCATGTAGATGTGCCTTTTCATATTTAGGCACTTCTGATCTTTTTATTTTTTGTGTTGCCATGGCAACAATTTGGACTTAGTCTCTGGGGAGTGTAATGTGAATATCAGCCACTGGATGGCAGTATTTACCTTTTTTTTGTTAAGCTCAGACTGGAGCTAGGTTTGGGCATGTTTCGGGCATGTCTGAAACAAGTCCCAGAGAAAAGAAAAAAAAAGTGTAAAAGGTGGGAGGGGTCTGCAAAAGAGTATATAAAGGGGAGAATTGAGACAGTAAAGTGGTAGGAGAAATTGCACGAAGAAGGATACATGTGACCAGACCTGTCATTCTGTTCAAGACCTGTGAAGTTTCTTTTGTGGATTTTTGCCCCATAGAGCATTTTCCTCACCCAGGACATCACCAATCAACCCACCAAAGGGACTGTAAATATTTCAGTTTTTTTGTATATATTCAATCTTGGTCATTAGTTGTAGGTTAGTGTTAGTCTTTGTTTGTTCATTAAATGTGTTTAAGTTTAAAACTGTGTCTGTCATCCCTTGCTGTTGCTGTTGCTGTTGTGTTGTAAATGTAATAACAAATTGGGGCCATAACAAATTGGGGGCTTGTCCGGGATAGACCATTGTGTGAGTAATTTATTGAAAATCTAACATTTCAAATTGTAAAATTGTTTTTTGAATTTTCCTATATAATGTATTGACAGATCAGCAGCAATGGATGATTTCTTGGCATCACCAACCGTTGAGGTTTTGAAGTCTTTTAAAAAGACAGAACTGCTAGAAATTTGCAGACATTTAGAGCTGACAGAGGTAAAACCAGCCATGCAAAAAGCAAGACTGGCTAGAGAGATAGTTGAATATTACATTGATGAAAATGTGTTTGCACCAGGAGATCTGGAACAGTTTCCAGTAGAAAATCCAAATATAGAAATGGAACTTAAATTAAAAATGCTAGAGATTGAAAGGGAGGAAAAAGAAAAACAAAGAGAATTTGAGAGGGAGGAAAAAGAAAAACAAAGAGAATTTGAGAGTGAGAAAGAGGAAAGAACAGAGAGAGAGAGACAGAGACAGAGAGATTTTGAATTAGAGAAATTGGATAGAGAAGAAAGACTCCAAATGGAGCGACTAAAAATTAAAATTGAAACTAAAAATAAATTTTGTGCTAGCCAAGAGGTAAAATTGGTGCCTCCATTTTCGGAAAAGGATGTTGACAACTATTTCCAGTGTTTTGAAAAGGTAGCAAAGAGTTGCCAGTGGCCAAAGGAACACTGGCCTCTGATGTTGCAAACTGTCCTCAAGGGTAAAGCTCAACAAGCCTATTCAGCTTTGTCTGCAGATGATTCCTCTGATTATGAGGTTGTCAAAAAGGTTATTTTGAGAGCTTATGAGTTGGTTCCAGAGGCTTACCAACAGAAATTCAGGGGTCTGAAGAAATCTGAAAATCAGACTTATATGGAACTTGCTAATGAGAAGAAGGTTTGCTTTGAGCGCTGGTGTACTTCTATGGAGGTCAAGGATGATTTCAACTCACTAAAAGAGATGGTGTTAGTTGAAGAATTCAAGAACTGTGTTAAGGATGATTTTAAGACCTACCTTAATGAGAAGCAAGCACTGAATTTGCAATCAGCTGCCAAATTTGCAGATGAATATGTTCTCACACATAAGTCCAAATTTCAGTCAAGCAGTCACAATAGATGGTCCCAATTCCAGAAAAAGGGTTACGGTGATACCCAAGATTCCTCACCCAAAGACAACGACAAATCTGGTGATGGTGCTCAGAAATCCAGTCACAGGTCTGATCAAAGTGTGAAAGCTGACAGTGACAAAAGTGGTCTAGTTTGCGGTTATTGCAAGAAATCTGGTCATGTTACAACTAACTGTTGGTTCCTTAAAGCTAAGAAAGAAAAAGAAAAGGACACCAAACCAAATGCCTTTGTGAAAGCTAGGTTAGAAACCCCTGTAGTAGATAACCAATCTGCTAAATTGCCTGCTTCTGGTGGGGCTAAAAAGCCTGATTCTGCTGACTTTGTGAGGGAGGAATTTCTTCCATTTGTGTCAGAGGGATTTGTGGCTCTGAATGAGCATACTACTCCTGTCCCCATATATATCCAAAGGGATACCGGAGCTTCTCAGTCACTTTTGTTGATGGACTCCTTGGAGTTACGTGATGAGACCGCTTCAGGGGATTTCATACTTGTACAAGGTATTGAAGGGAGGACTGTATCTGTACCCCAGCGCTCTATATTCTTGAAGTCAGATTTAGTTACAGGACAGGTAAAGGTGGGACATATGTCAAGCCTACCTATAAAGGGTGTTTCTCTGTTGCTAGGCAATGACCTGGCTGGGGGCAAAGTAGTTCCCCCTCTACATCTTACTTCACAGCCGAGCACTGAAGATGGGGATGAGGACCCATCTCTGTATCCTTCTTGCGCAGTGACTCGTGCTATGGCCAAGAAGGCTTAAGAAGAAGATGTTGTGGTGCCGTCCAGCACATTGAATAGTCAGGACTCAGGTGGTTCGCCTCATGACTCTGATTGGCCTACTATGGTTTCTCTGTTTGAGAACTTATCAGACACTTTTATCAGTTCATTGTTCAGCCAGCCAGATGGGTTTGGTGATTCTGATGTGTCTGGAGACTTGTCTCTGTCCAGAAAGCGGTTGATTGAGGAGCAAACTAATGATCCTGAAATTTGTGCACTAAGGAGGGGAGCCCTTCCTGATAAAGAAATAGACGCAGTTCCAGTTGAGTATTATCTCAAGGATGGTGTGTTGATGCGGAAGTGGCGCCCTCCTGATATCCCTGCCAATGCAGATTGGGCAGTGTTCAGGCAAATTGTTGTTCCGAAGGTCTACAGGAATGAGATCTTAACAATGGCTCATAGTTTACCTTTAGGAGGTCATCTTGGTGTTAACAAGACTGTTGATAAGATCATGAAACACTTCTATTGACCTGGGCTTCGGAAAGACGTTTCCAACTTTTGCAAAACCTGTCACACTTGTCAGGTAGTTGGAAAACACCAGTTAGACCCACCTGTAGCTCCATTGCAGCCTATCCCAGCATTTGGGGAGCCCTTCTCCAAGGTCATTGTTGATTGTGTTAGTCCATTACCCAAGACTAGATCTGGAAATCAGTACTTGTTGACAATCATGTGTGCATCTACCAGATTCCCTGAAGCCATACCTCTACGTAACATCAAGGCAACTGCAATCTCGAAGGCTTTGATAAAGTTCTTCACGTTGTTTGGCCTTCCCAGGGAAATTCAGTCAGACCAAGGTAGCAATTTCACTTCAGGATTGTTTCAGCAGGTTGTGTATGAACTAGGTGCAAAGCAGATTCTTTCTAGTGCCTATCATCCAGAAAGTCAGGGTGCCTTAGAGCGGTTTCATTCCACTCTCAAGACAATGATGAGGACTTATTGTTATGATCATGAGAAAGACTGGGATGAAGGTGTTCATTTGCTGTTGTTTGCAGCTAGAGAAGCAGTGCAGGAGTCTACTGGATTCAGTCCGTTTGAGCTAGTGTTTGGCCATGAAGTGAGAGGACCTTTGCTATTGTTGAGTGAACAATGGCAAGAGGAAGAGCCGCACATCAGTCTGTTAGACTATGTTAGCAAGTTCAAGGAAAGATTGTGTGCAGCTTGTGACCTAGCCAAAGAGAACTTGAAATCAAGTCAGGGAAAAATGAAAACTTGGTATGACCATAAGGCTAGAAGCCGTGAGTTTAAACCAGGAGACAAGGTCCTTGTGTTGTTTCCCTTGCAGTCCAATCCATTGCAGGCTAGATTTCATGGTACTTATGAAATTCTGACAAAACTCAATGATCTCAATTACATTGTGAAAACTCCAGATAGGAGAAAACCAAAACAATTGTGTCACATTAACATGCTGAAGCCTTATCATGACAGAAATGCTAGGGTTGCAGCTGTCACTTCAGATTCTCCAATGGTCGAGATTTGTGAAGATGAGGGGGAGTTTCAAGATGATGAACCTAGAATTAAAGCTGAAGTTCTTTCATGTAAATTGTCAAATTCTGAAGTGTTGCAAAATCTTAATATTAAACTCCAGCACCTAGAACCCTCACAGAGAGATCAGTTTGAGAGGTTGATCACGAAATATGAGGATCTGTTTCCTGATGTTCCAAAAAGAGTTTCTATAGCCTCTCATGATGTAGATGTTGGTGATGGCAAACCAGTAAAACAGCATCCGTACCGGATGAATCCTGAAAAGAGAAAGATTGCTGAGAAAGAGGTTGAGTACATATTAGAAGATGATATTATCAGACCCTCTAACTCAGATTGGAGTTCACCCTGTGTGCTAGTTCCAAAACCTGATGGAAGTACTGGATTCTGTACAGATTATCGCAAAGTCAATTCTGTAACTAGAACTGATGTGTTTCCAATTCCTAGGATTGATGATTGTATTGATAGAGTAGGGCAAGCAAAGTTTCTGACCAAGATTGATTTATTGAAGGGTTATTGGTGTGTGCCTTTAACTGAGAGGGCCAAGAGCATCTCTGCTTTTGCCACACCATCTGGGTCGTACCAGTATGAAGTCCTACCCTTTGGAATGAAAAATGCCCCAGCCACGTTCCAAAGGATGATACAGTCCACAATCGCCGGATTGCCACACACGGGTGCATACATCGATGACCTGATCACATGGAGTGACTCCTGGGAAGAACATCTAAAAGATGTATAGACGTTGTTCCAGCGCCTGACCCAGGCTAACCTGACTGTTAACCTGAACAAAAGTGACTTTGGTTGTGCTACTGTCACCTATCTTGGCTACGTCATAGGCCAGGGTAAGGTGGCACCCATAAATGCTAAAGTCCAAGCCATCATGGACTTTCCAGTTCCTGACAACAAAAAAGCTTTGCGCCGCTTCCTTGGAATGATCGGGTACTACCGCAAGTTCTGCAAGAACTTTGCTGAGATTGCTCTCAGTCTCACTAACCAACTGAAGAAAGGCGTAAAGTTCACTTGGGATGAGGCATGCCAGAGAGCCTTCGATTGGCTGAAGTCTCTGCTGTGTCACTTCCCCGTGCTCAAATCTCCTGACTTCAACAAACCGTTCTCCATCGCGGTTGATGCTCGCGACCAATTTTGTGGATCTGTGCTCCTACAGAGAAGTGACTCTGATGACATTGAGCATCCCGTGGCATACTTCTCCAGGAAGTTCAATCGCCACCAAAGGAACTATTCCACAATAGAGAAGGAGCTGTTGGCTCTGGTTCTATCTTTACAACACTTTGATGTTTATGTTTGTACAGGGCAAAAGCCAATGATTGTGTACACTGACCACAATCCGTTAATGTTTTTGAGTAAGATGAAAAACAAGAATCGGAGATTGTTGAAATGGAGTTTGATTTTACAGGAGTTTGACTTGGAAATTAAGCATGTTAAGGGTGCTGACAATGTGATTGCTGATTGCTTATCCCGTGTTTGAATATGTATATATATATCATGTGTTTATTTGAATATTGTATGATATATATATATATATATAGACAAGTGTTCACTTAACCATTTTGTATTGAAAAGAAAAATTTTGCCTTTATGAGTCAAAATTTTTCCCTTTTGGAATGGAGGTGTAATGTGAATATAGGCCACTGGATGGCAGTATTTACCTTTTTTTTTGTTAAGCTCAGACTGGAGCTAGGTTTGGGCATGTTTCGGGCATGTCTGAAACAAGTCCCAGAGAAAGGAAAAAAAAAGTCTAAAAGGTGGGAGGGGTCTGCAAAAGAGTATATAAAGGGGAGAATTGAGACAGTAAAGTGGTAGGAGAAATATCAAGAAGGATACATGTGACCAGACCTGTCATTCTGTTCAAGACCTGTGAAGTTTCTTGTGTGGATTTTTGCCCCATAGAGCATTTTCCTCACCCAGGACATCACCAATCAACCCACCAAAGGGACTGTTAATATTTCAGTTTTTTTGTATATATTCAATCTTGGTCATTAGTTGTAGGTTAGTGTTAGTGTTTGTTTGTTCATTAAATGTGTTTAAGTTTAAAACTGTGTCTGTCATCCCTTGCTGTTGCTGTTGCTGTTGTGCTGTAAATGTAACAACAAATTGGGGCCATAACAGGAGGGTATGGCTCGTTTCCGGAGCATAACTCAATAACCGTTAAATATTTCTTCTCAAAATTTGGTGTATTGATCTCATATATCATGGAGATGTGCCTTTCTGTATTTAGGAATTACAAAAATTTTTATCTTTTGTGTTTCCATGGCAACAATTTGGACTTAGTCTCTGGGGAGGGTATGGTTGGTTTCCGGAGCATAACTCAATAACCGTTTAATATTTCTTCACAAAATTTGGTGTATAGATCTCATATATCATGGAGATGTGCCTTTCGGTATTTAGGAATTTCTAAATTTTTTTTTTTTTTGTGTTTCCAAGGCCACAAGTTGGACTTAGTCTCTGGGGAGGGTATGGTTTGTTTCCGGAGTGTAATTCAATAACCTTTTAATATTTCTTCACCAAATTTGGTGTGTAGATTTGATATACAATGTAGATGTGCCTTTTGGTATTCAGAATTTTAGAAATTTTCCTTTTTTTTTGTTTTTTTTTCATGGCAGAAATTTGAAGCGAGTGTCACTGGTTCCAGAGCAATACATGATAATTGTTCAATGTTTATCTATGAAATTGGCATGTTGATCTAATGTACCCTGTAGATGCGCCTTTTCTTATTCAGGAATTGCTGAGATTTTGATTTTTTTGTGTGTTTCTATAGCCACAAATTACACTCAGTTTCTGGTTAGGGTGTAGCTCATTTCTGAGGCATAACTCAGTAACAAAACTTTCAACATACCTGTGAAGTAAAAGGGGTGTCTTTTGCTATTTGGGATTTTCTGCTTCATGAAAACAAATGGAACAGGCTCAGAAAGATGTGGAAAGTTACATTCCCGTACCAGAACTTGAAAGTATTTTCATGAAACTTTGAGAAGATGTTTATTAGTACAAGGTATCTGAGGCCTCCCTGATTTTGCGGGGTCCCGGGGGGATATGCCATCTTCTGATGGCTCTTGTTATTCTGGCCGCTGCGTTTGGTGTCTCAAACTCACCAGCCATCACAGATTGATCGGGGTTGGCTAGGGCTCTGTCTAAGGCTTCGACAGCAAGCCATTCCAGATCTTCCATGCCGATCCCAAGAAACCATGTATGGACCTTGCTGTGCACTGTGATCGTGTTGCAGTAAAGAGCCTGCCCTAAATGGTTGGAGGCTTAGAATGTTCTGGAATGTCATTGTGTACGTCTCTGTCAAGATTCTTCTTCACTGGAACCAAGAAGCTGATAGTGTCTATACTGCCATATAAAGCCTAAATGCAGCAACTACACATTTGATAAAATGTGAGTTGTGCAGCTCTGGGCCTGATAGTAAATGGAGGTCAGGATTTATTTGGATAGTGATTCTACCAAAGCAAGTCCATTTACCATAATCTATCATAGATTTGCCAACTATTGGTTTGTTGGGACAGCAAACAAATTGTGAAGCCATTTTTTACTGCTTAAATTATTTTGTACTTACTGCACTTAGCCTTTGTAGGGGCAGTATAGCACTGCTGTGTATTTCTATGGGTCATTCGATTTCCTGGGAAAAAAAAAGGAAAATAAGTTTATGAAGCAGTGTATGAAATTGAAAATTTAGCAAATATATGGCACATTTTAAAACACTGACACTTCTAAAAAAAAAAAAGGTAACATCCTATTGGCCTGCTGTCATTTTGCAGACAGCAACATTCTGCAAAGCCCTGCCTCCGACTCTCCACTATATCGTCATCTCGTTCGCCTTCACTGGTTGTCTATTGCTCTGGCTGTAGCGCCAGATTGCAAAATACTGTCGTTTCAACAGCTGTGGCCACTGCGGGCTACAAGCCAGTGAGAACTATGCCTACCAGCTGGGTACATGCTTTCTTAGTAGCAACAGTTCTATGCAGCATGCAATGTAGTCAAGTACATGACTTTTTGTGGAGTATAATTCTGTCATAAGGCTTCTCTTTAATATGCGAAACAGATTTGGGTGAACTGGGTACTGGACTTTTGGCTCAGAACGGGTGAGAATGAGTTTCTTGGGGGCTTCATTATCGAACAGGGTGAAATGGTGACTGGATGACATGTTTGGATCAGAACGCGTGAAATTGCTATGAATGGGGAGCATGAAGATAAACTGGATGACTCGAGGACAAATGAGTTTTTGAATGGGTGAGATTGGGGAAACTGGATCATCGGGATCGGCTCAGGTTGAACGCGGACGGGAGAGTCGGTCAGAATGCGTCAGATTGGGGGAGATGGGGGGCATTTGGCTCAGTTGGGGTGAGGTGATGCCTTGTTTTGGAGTCGAGAATTTCAGACTCTGTTTTGACATCATTAGCGATAGGAGGAGAATCGCTGCTCCTGCTCAGTGCTGGGCCACTGGAGATGTTATGAGGACACTGTCAATTGAGGACCCCCTCAGTGTAAGTCTATACTCAGGACCATCAGTCCCCGTTGGCTGGCCCTCTGCCTTAATCCCAAATATGACATTTTTTACATAATTTTTTTGACAGAGAACATTTCCTCTGCTGATTTACAACTACGGGGGAGTAACTTTATACCCACTCCCCCTCCCTCTATTACATACTCTTTCTCACTCACTGTATCTCCACTTTTTCTCCCTGCCCTGACTCTACTTTAGCCCCCTCTCTCTCTCTCCCTCTCTCTTACGTCTTCACTTTTCATTCCCTCTCTCTATTCATCTCTGTCTAGTTTTTATAAAACATATGACTTCTGAAACTTTTTAAACTGAATAATACTCAGAGATTGAAATATATTGATGTAAAACAGATCAATGTGAACAAAGTACTTTGGTGACATGTGAATCTGCATTGAGTCTCTGCACTCTGTGCTGCACATCTGTGCACAAGAGTATCACTGTGGCGGCAGCAGGGTTATAATTGGGAGGTCTTGTTCTCTATGTGTTTCCAGACTGTCTAATGAAGTGTTGTGTCGGGTTCACACCACAAGCTGAAAGCAACTCAAATAATATTTTTTGACTCAACTCTGACAAAGTTTTTCCAACTAATGAAAACAAAAAAAAATCTTATTTTATCTGATCAGATTTGGGACCACTTCCATATGTGGTCAGGGAACGGATAAACATCTGATCTGTGAGAACTGACTGATTGGGATATTTGTGTTTTTTTATGTGATGCAGTTTTTTTTTTCAATGTGGTCTCACAAATATGAAGCGTTTTTGATGTGACAGCTTAGTATGGATCCATGGGACTGTTTACAGCTAATGTCTCCATACAGTAGACAAATATGGGTTACATGGAAACATGAATATGAACAGACCTGACAAAAATATCTGATCTGAGCGAAAGTGTTTCAGGCTGTAAGGTAGAGCGTCCTGGTCTCAAGTCCCTGAAGGGGTCAAACGAGGAACTGTTGGTAGCCTGCGGCCTGCAGCCTCAGCGGCTCTGGCTTTATCCAATCGTGTTTGGTTAGCCTGATAACCTCCTTTATACATATGATTGGCTGGTTGCGCAGAAGTTTGATTTTGCGGAGAATGTGCTGTGCAAACCTGTGACTGTGCAGGTGCCTCACTGTAAAACTAAAATAAAATAAATAAATATAAGGTTGACATATTTTCTATATGCTGACTAGACACAGAAGCATGCTTAAGTCATCACTCTGTCTTCCCCATTTTTCAATGATGAATGTGTGAGTGTTTTGCTTCATGAACAGTAATTGTCATTCAACTCACTTCTTGTTCTTTGATTCTGGCTTGTCATCACCTCGCCGGACTAAAAGACTTTGTCCCAGTGCTCTACAGCTCTTCTCGAATGTAGGTTTTTCAAAATCTAAGCAGGCTGTTCTGTCCTCAAGGCTTACAAATGGTGAGCTTTTTTAGGGAGACCCTCCGAGGGTATATCAGTGTAGTGTTCTCAAAAATGTTCAAATATGTGCCTACATCCTCAAGATCGTTTGTCATCTGTGTACCTGATGAAGTTGTTGTTCCTTATCTTTGAAAATACGGTATTCAGTCATCCACTACAACGGTCTTCTGTGGTCTATCAGATTCGTAGCAATTACTTAGCTCACCAGTGGGTTCATGTTTCTCACCAATGTAAGAAACAGTTCATTTTAATGCATGGTTGTGATTGATTTTGTTTATTGATTTTGGATATTTTGGGCCTCATTTTAGTCTGTTGAACTACGATTGACCTTTAGTTTTTCCTGGTGCTTAGAGATAAAACCAACCAACAAACTTGAAATGCAAGATTAGCGCTCGATCGTCAAGTTTGCTGTTTTGTGCTAGAATTAACACACAAAAACGTCATTGCTCGAAAAACAGTCAAGTAGGTAGTTTTTCATTTCCTTTTGATTGCTTGAAGTATTAATTATGGACTCTAAACGCCTCAAATTAAAAATCACAGCCTGCAGTAAACCAATGTGGAGTAGAAGGCCAAAGCAACAAAAATTGTGTCGCCATCAAAGTACCTTTGTATTTGGCGAGATATGTACATGTATGGGCAGTCTGTTTTCTGTTATATGGAATATCAAAATGGTAGTCACGCTCAGATGTAAACGTCTGAACCCCTGGTTCATTTGGTAAGTTCTGTTTTCTTGAATTCTCTTCATCAATGGGGTCACTCAGGACATAATACTAATTCATCCACTTTGTTCCGTCAAATCTATGTAAGACATCCAAAGTCCTTTTTTAGGGCTATTCTTCTATGCTCCGGTTGAGCAGAGGGACGCCCTACCTTTAAGTCTATTTTGTCTGGTTTTGTGACATACATTCAAATTCAAAAGCAATTGAGGGTATCGCCAAAACGCAAAAAATGCTTGGATGTTGCGCTTTTGCCAAAATATCTCGCTACTTCCGGAAACCACTGCGTCTCTGAGATCACGGCTATCGTTTTGCATGAGCTCGCTGCAGCTCCGCCCTGCACGCACGTATACGTAAATCAAGCCAAGGAAAATGTAAACATTCACCAAGCGCACAGCTAGTTTCACGAGTATGGGCGAGTATGCAAGTAAGTACCCGATGCGGTCGGCGGAACTACGCACACCTAGGCAGCGTTCAATTTTTTCCCGCAGCCGCAAAAGAGACTGGAAGTGACTGGGTTACCAAACTATCCCATAATGCACCTGAAACGGGGCACGAATGCAACATCTGGGCAATTTTTTGCATATTGGCGATACGCTCAATTGCTGTCTGTCTCTTATCATACAGGCCACGTTAGAAAATCTCACACACACACACACACAACACATAGCTTAACTATTCTGAAACAGAAATTATAAAGTGACAGTGTTAGTTTCTGAGGAAGGATGAGTTTTAGACAGGTGGGTAATAATAATAGTGTTGTTTCTGTGTACCTCCTGTATGTTTTTTTTTTTTTAAAGCTGTCTGGTTCCTGAGCTGGAGTCAAGGAAGGCATGGCACCTGACTGAAACCCTTCCTAACATGGCAACAAGACATCACATCAAATGATCAGATCCGGAAACCCGGTGTGTGGTTACCATCGTGTGTGTGGTTGCCGTCGTTCATCCGCTAAGATGTATTTAGATGTATTTTCACTGAAAGGCTTTTGGGATGCAGCCGGCAATCACACAAGCTGTCATTAGCTACTCATCTAGCTTTAATGATAACTCAGAGCGGTTCTGGCCCAAACAACCCACTCAATGTAGCTTGATAGTGGACAACTAAATAAGTCCTAATCCAGGAGGCAAAACATTGCATATAAAAACAAAACACAGCCAAACCAACAAAGAAGTAACAATGAAACATTCATTTGCATTAAATGCTAGTGAATTTCTAGAATGCACAAACCATTCTAGGATGTGAAGGGATTGAAGAGTCTGTGCTTGCAACAATTTGCTTTGTTTTGCTTGGTTTTGAAAACAATTTAAATTATTTCCCATGCAATTTTATTGACAGTTTTATTTTTCACAGTTGCCTCCATGGTGGGTTATATGAGTGCTCTGGACTAAAATGACTATTGTGCATTACACCGATTGCCTTACAGCACGCAGCCCACTATCAAAATATGAAATAGATCTTTCATAGTCTCAACTGCCTTTTGTAAATGAAAATATTCTCTTTTTCAGTGCTTAGTGCGTAGTTATGCTTGGACATGGGTAGTTATGTTTATCCTTCAGGTGACCTGACTTCTCCTGTGAGCAGCAAGCATAAATATAATCCTCTTACTTATGGAAATGGATGCTTAATTTATGACGTGCATTTTTGCGATTCAATTCAATTTCCATTTGCATTTTTTCAGAGTTAACTCAACACTGACATGGGTAATATGAGTTTGCTTTGGCATGTGTGGACTCAAATAAACTCAGCCAGAGTTAAACAGACACTATGTACTGTTGTGCAAATAAGCCAGTTATTTCAAAGGCTGTCCCGGAAAGTCTGGAGACCACATTGGGCCGCCTCTTATCTAGCCTTAATGACATGTTGGAAGATTTTTTTGTGCTTCTCTGTAAACATTGTGGCTTGAGCCGTCGATGTGGGGGGACTCTCAGGCCAACACTATGTCCATTTATAAACTTAGTGACTAAAAGCACTCTCAACAGTTATTTCCATAAGGACCAATTGCCATGCTGCTAAAATTTGAGAAACCAACTGAAACTGGCTTAAAAAAATGCTACTCACATATGAATGAAAGATCTATTTATGAAACGAAGGGATGACTTTTTTCTTTGTGTCTTTCTTCCTTCCTTCCGTATATCCTTTCATTCTTGGCCACCCAGCTAATTAAACTCTAATTTAGCACAGAGATGGGCGGCTCCACAGTTGTAGAACTGCGGTCATTGTTTGACACAAAGCCACTTTTCATTTGACTCAGTCAAAAATGACCTCCTGTCTAAATGGTGACCTCACTGTAATGGCCTGAATTGACAGTCAGGGTTAAAAAGAAGCCTCAACATCAATCAATCAATAAATAAATCAGCTAGTTTTTATTGTCTCTGTCAGCCAATTCATTGTGCGGCCTAATTATGGAACGTAGCATAAAATAGTAAAGAAAAGAAATTGAACTTCAAAGCACGTTTAAATGCATTCCTTTGTGGATAGATCCATTCCCGACCTTTTAAAAAGATTTTAAAAATAGGTTTTCCTCAATTGTATGAAAGAATTTTTCCTGAAAATTGAGAAAATGTATTCTTGTATTCATCCTCAACTTCTATTTTGTCTTTGACTTAAATTTGAAAATTCTGTTTGTCGGAGGAAGGAAGTAGTCTTCATGATTAAACAGTACGACCTTTTTGTGGTTGATCGTGCAGTGTCTGTTTCCTTCAGGTTTTTACAGTCTAACACCATTCATTTCTGGCACCTCGCACTGCATCTTTTTTTGTAGGTTTTTTTGTATACCAACTCTTAAGTGCTTCATTAATTCATTGATTAATTTATCTGAAGTCTAAAAATTAAGATTGGAATTGGATTGGAATTATAAATCCTTTTTAGAACCTTGCTTTGGACCACTAAAAATAGTGTCCCCAAAATTTTAGTTTAATGCAATGAAATCCTGCAGCCTTGGGTGTAGATTTTGATGAACGCCTCAGCGGACAAATACAGTATGCTCATCGTATGTTCACATGAGACTGAGCCGTTACTTGGTCATAAGACCATCTGATGTCATATTTACAAGGTAGACACGTCATATTAGAAAAAAAAAAATCATATTTGATATTTCCATCTGCACACATTATCTCTGGTGGAAGTGTCTAAGCTGGGCTCTCCAGACCTAAGCTAATGTGATTAGCCTCATCTGCCCGCCCTTCTAACAGAAGTACAGGTTAAACTGCACGTAGTGTGAGTACTAGAAATATCCATAACAGTCGTTGCCTGTTTTGCCTGCTCTCAGTCGGAAGACATGGCCTCATCAAACTTATAAGGGTTAGAAGAGTGGACTATGCCAAACCTGTCAATCCCTGTGCTATCCATCCATTTTTCAGCAAGGTAACCCCAAAAATAAATATTAAATGGAGGCTGAAATTAGCTAGTCCGAAAAGACCGGTAATGAGACATTTCCTATAAAGAATATAAACCAGTCAGGTCCATGTACAACGTATATTCAGACTAACTTATTGTTTAGCCGTCTGCCATGGCAGATGGTAGAAGAGAAAGTTTTGATTTCCAGCTGTTATTAAGTAATATTTGCATCAAAATTGGGTCAAATGTGGAAGAATTTATTTTTACACACCCAGCCTTTTGCTATTTAATACACCTGCCATTTAAGCGACCAAAAGTAAGTGGACGGCATAACTGTCTTGCCAGGTGGGTGTTATTCCCTCATTAATAAATTCACAATTACATAGATAGAAGATGTCAACTGGATTTGAAGCTTGCAATTTGTATCTGGAACGTGTTGCTTTTATTTCAATATGAAGTCCAAAAAGGTATCAGTGCCAGTAAAAAAAAAACCCATCATTAGGCTTAAACAATAAATAATTAAATAAATAAAAACCATCAGATAAAAGGTGAAAAGCAGTCTTGAAAAGGAAGAATGCACTGGTGAGTTCAGGAACACCAAAAGGCCTGAAAGACCATGGATAACGACTGTTCTGGATAAATGAAGAGTTATTCTCAAGACGAAGAAAAACCCTTCCAAAACACATGGAGGGGTTTATAAAATAAAAAAGTTTCCAAAAGTGATTGGTTCAAACAATATTTTCACAAAAACCCTAACCTTGAAGCAGAAAGTTTACCCTTCAAGCACATATTTATTCATTCAATTCCTCTGTGGATTCAAAATCCTGAAAAAAAATTGCGTTAGCGTACGAGTATTTGCTTATTACTCTGACCGTATTATGTACATATATCGTAACAAAATCAAAAGGTAACACTTAAGGTTCACTTAAAGTATGGCATCTGAATTTGGATGGAGTCCATGTCAAGATATTGATGAGCTTCACTACAATTGAGATCCTATGTTTAAGTTATGTAGGTTACTTACTAAGAAAATCTGAGGAAATATTGAAGGCTTTCTCAATTTCTCTGCGAGTCATTCACCCATAAGTTTACATGTATATATATTTTTTTGCCATTCTGAATAGCTGAACGCAGTGGGGAATGTACACAACTAATTACTCCCACTTAAAATGTGGCCCCCTTGTCCGCAGGCTATGAATCCCCATTGATGGAACAGCTGTGAGCGGTGTCGTTTTCCCACAGATGTTCAAATGTCCGCTGAAGAGCCACATTCTTGTTAGTGTGTATGGAATTGGGGTGAGAGGGTGTCGGCCGTGAGGGGAGAAGGGGTGAAATATGGGTTATCCCGAGCGAGAAATCAAGCATCGCACTGGCCTCAGTTGCACTGCTTATTCACAGGAACGCATCAGGTCATATGGCTGTGACTCTCCTCCAATTGGCAGATCTTCCTGATCACATAGTGAACCCCGGAATTGAAAAGCCAGCTTAATTTTCAGCTAACAGTTTGATTTGAAATAAAACAAGGTTCTCGTTTATGTATTTTTCATATGCCTTTTGCCAAATCGTCATTTTTAGTGGCTATTATTCCTGATGCCAAGGATGACAGGCTAACAGCGCTACCATTTATTGAGATTTGAGACCTACAAGCTACTGGTGTTTTATGCTTAGGAGGCCAGGAAGACCCCAGCCATGCACTATAATGAGAGGAAAATGGCTGCACCAGCTATTTACTGGCTCAGAGCAGCAGAGAACCGTGGACCTGCTCTCTTCCTGGAGCTTGACTTGTTAACTGGCTTGTTGACGGAGTTAAAGTGAAAAGAAGAAGAAGAAAAAAAAATCATAAACACCAAGGGATAGCTAGCTACCGTTGGGGCTCCCACTGCAGTACTATAGCTATGCATGTGAAAGATGGCTTGTGACCACTGATCTATATGACATGTTCACAGTTTACGAGGCGATATCCCACAAACACTTAGCCCTCGGAATACTTGTCTGATCCACACAACACTCACTCACTCAGTCTCTCACTCATGGGTGTTTGCCAGGAAAGCTTTGAAGGGATGTTTACTGCACTGTAAAAAAAAATTTAAAAAAAGTTGTCTCAACTGAAAAAAGTCCAGGCTGCCTTAAAATTTCAAGTTATCTGAATTTAAGATGATAAATTGAGGGAATATTCAACTTTTATTCTCAAGCTCAATAAGCTTAAAATTTTAAGGCAGCCTGGACACTTACTTTTTTCAGTTGAGACAACTTTTTTTTTTTACACTGTGGGACGCATTACGCACTGAGGGTCAGAGTTGTTTACCGCTTTTCTTTTTTTCTTTCTGAAGGCTTGAACCTCGAAGGTCTTAGTACTGGAAGCAACCACGACTGTTGCTCCTGCTTTCCCTCCACCCTTAATCAGTAAAATTATCTGCTTCAATGGACGTGTCCTGGTCAAGAAAGGCAGGAGTTGTTCATAATGACAGTAGAAGAAGCTCCACATCTATTTATAAGTCTGAGTCTTCTTATGTTGCGCTTATCCATTGAAAGCAGAAACAGTAGGCATCTATGGTATCCAGTGGAAGCACATACTGTAATAGCTCCTGGTTGGTAGCACAAACTCTTGTTTCAGCAGGAGCATGAATTGATGTCATGATGGTTCTCTTTGAATCCTGATAAAGTGAAAATGTACTGCAAAATGTGAGTTTCACAAAGCAGTCTTGGTGTGCGTGCAGGCATCCACGTCTGGCTGCATCTGGAGCTAGCAGCTGCAGTGAGATTTCAATTCAGTCTCATTTCCAGGTCTTCTTGAAACCAGCGCCACTGTGGTCGGATTCATAATGGGTCAAAGAGGCCCAGTTCTCAAATAAAGTTTGTCGTAACATGCAGATTTTTTTTTTTTTTTTACCACAGGAAAATGTGAGCTTGATGTGTTTTCTTCCTTGTTTGTTTTTCCATATGTCGATTTGTTAAGCTACTGTACTATTTGGACGAAATGTTTTGTGGACAAATCAAGTGAATCACTGGATCTTACAAGATCAGAGGACGACTCACATCATACAAAATGATGGCACTCAAAAAACTGCATTTTCCTGCACCAAAATGCTTTTCAGTTCGGTCGGAAAAAAGTCAAAGGCTGATATCACAGAGACTTGGTTTGTAGTTTTCACGCCTTCCACGGTCTGGAGCTGCGTTTGAATAAACACACTGTTCCTGTCCTCAACTTGTGTAATTTTTAGGGGAACTGGATGATAGCTGTTGTTACAAAATACACTCTTAAAAGTATGCACTTGCATAAACAAATATGCCTTCAGCACATTAGTGAAATATCATGTTCACAGTGTAACGGAGAAATATGAAGCCCATACTATTGCATGCTTACACATCTGGTACAGATATCTATATGTCCCGTCCCGGATTCACCTCTGCTTAATGTTAATGCATAATCATACAAGAACACACATACACGCATAGCAAATATATAAACATGACCTGGTCATAACTAACACACACACACATACACACACACATTCAGTGACATTTAATGACACTCTCTCTCTCTCTCTCTCTCTCTCTCCTTCACATACACATGCTCTAGTGATGAACTTGGTTATGGCAGTCCAAGTTACATTGAAAGCCTCGGAAAGAATGAGTCATTTTAGTTGTCCTTTCCATCAGCCAATTTAAGCATGGCTTTACACACATCATGTTTGATACATATTTATCCAAATTGTTTCTCCATCAGACATTTTTTCCCGTGTATAACTTAAGTGCCATCAGAAATCAATTAACTGTGACTCATCTCTCCATTAGCAGTCAAATATCTTGACATCCATTATGTATCTTTGATGATGATAATGGGCCAAAATCCCCCTGTAGCTACAAACTCCCCCAAATAGATGCGCAATTATGGTGGGAAAAAAAAGTGCAAGAAACAGAGTCTTAGAAACAGTGTTTATATTAGTGTCCTAGAGCATGTAATGTTGTCGAGCTCTTGACTATATTCTATAAATATAAAATGGGTTTTGGACGGAAGTAGAAAGCTTCTTGAGGACCCTCTAAGCAGTGTTTCTTCTGTGATTGCTGGTCAGTTCGCCCATAAAGAATTGATTTTTCAAAGTCATTTAATATTGTTGGGTTATGTTGTTACTTCTTTATGTCCAGCAAATGCAAACATTTCTCCCATAAACCTTTTTTGGGATAAACAACTGATATTAGATAGGGCCTTAAGCCACCTCTATCCAGCCCCATGCAGTCTGCAACATAGAGAAATGCCCTATTTATCTTAAATAATGACAGTTTGTGGTTTATGTATAATTTGGTGACTTCTTAGGTGCATAAGCTTACTTTTTTGTTTGATGTAGCTTTCTCTTCTGCCTAAGCTTGTCTGAGAAAGGTAGGTAGCAATTTTATTTAACATGTAGCTTTTAACAATTTGTGGTTTTAGATTTCTTTCCGTTTGGCTGATGGTAAGGACAAAACAGTGATTTCAGATGCTGATTCGTGGTTTCTGGCAGAGTGAGGTAATGTTTCGTCATCTACTGAATGCATATTTTGAGTAAAAAGGGCTTTTCATAAAATTGTCTAATGAGCATTTGTGGCAAACTCCACTTGCATATTCAAAATTAGTTATTCTCATGCATCTTGTCAGTAACACATAACAATAAGGTTACATTAATTAAGATTAGTTAGTGCAGTAATCAGCATTAACAACCAGTTAATTAACAACTAACTAATGGGTCTCAACCATTTACTAATGGTGTTCATGTTAACAGATAAAAATGTATACATCATTGAATAGTTCACTAGTTAGAAGTATTACCTAAGGGATGTTTTCAACTTCAGAATAAGGGTAACAAAAACCATCAATAAATGGGCAATCATGGTATGCATATCTGATCCACTAATTCATTAATTACCTCATGATGCTTGTTACTGCATTAACTAATGTTTATTAAAGTGAATTGCTTTTCAGCTTTCTACAGCTTACTCCGGCCTGTAGTGCTGATTGTCTGGATTTTGGGTGATACCCAGGGACTTCGAACAGGCCATCAGTTTCTAAGCTAGGCTAAGGTGCCCATGTAGAACCCGCCAAAGTAAGTATGTTTAACAACAGTGAATAATTGTCTCCTGACATCATTTTTTTTTAATTGCGTGACAGCATAAAAACAATCACCCTTATCATTTTTGGATGGCCATACCAGCTGTGAAGCATGTTGGTGATATCATAATGCTCTGGGGCTGCTTCTTGTCAAGATAAATGAGATTATAAACAGCTCCAAATACCAATGTGTTGTGGAACAAATCCATCTGATCACCATCACAAACCTGAGGATAAGACCTTCCAACATGGTAATGACCCAAAACGCATGTCCAGGTTAACCAAAACATGGCTTTCGATTTCAGGAAAATCAAAGTCTTGAAATGGCCCAATCGGAGCCCAGAGCTCAATGTCTTCAACAACCTGTGCAATGACCTACATTATCCTATAGTCCCCCAACCATTTGAAGGAGCATGAACGTGTTTGCATGGATGGTTCAGATAAAATCCTGATGACTAGATTTTTCCTGTTAATAAAGACTCATTCATATAGAATGGCTGCAGTGGTAAATGTAGAGGGGGCTTCTACATAGGGTGGGTGGGGCAAAGTGCACAGACTTATACATCCATGGTGATGGAGTTTTTTTTTATTTCAATTTTTTCTCACAATTTTCTTTGGAGGACGAATTAAAGATAGAAAATGTCTGACATTTATCATGCATCAGGTGGGAGGAACTTTTCATACATGTTCCACTTCATTCATTATCATTTGGAAGAGGAGGCATGAATTGCAATTGAGTATCGAACCGGTGAAGAAGGAGAAGACCTTGAGAAGATATTGAGCTGAATATGCGTCTGTAATCTAACATTTCCTTACAGCGAAAATCTATCCCTGGAAATAATTGGAAGGTGAGCGACGGCAATAGGACTATAATGCTTTTGTATTACCTTACATGGTATGAAGTGACTCAGACACAAAGGTCTAATTCTGTTGTTTTGGTGGCCACATTGGGTTTTAGTCTTCCGAGGGACCACACAAATGCATATTAATGAAAATTTCAACGCTCAAGTTCAATTTGTTTCAAACACGTTCGACACTTATGGTATCGACGCAGGTTTTGCTACTTTTTAATTCATTATATTACTTTATAATGACTTCCCAAGCAATGTTTAATGGTCAGCATGTTTAGTTTTACTTTTGGGGAAAGTGTCTTTGGAACCTTTTTGTTTTTGGCATTGCTTTACATCCAAACTGTCTTCACTGAGGTAATGTAACATGGGGGACTGAAGGACATGCAGTAACTCTCTGAAACTCTCTGAAAACGCAATGTAATCCTATTCAGTTGACAAAACCCAATGTACTTTGGATGTAAATGCAAATAGTACTTTTAATTAATACTTTTAGTCTTCTCTGACTGGTTCCCGAAGCAGAACCTCAGTGTCAGTGACCTTTGAGTAGAAATGACCCTAAGACCCATTTTTCTAAAATGAAATTCCAATCAATCCAATTGCCAGGCTGATGCAAAGCAGGCATTTGGGCAACTGTTTTCACGACCTCTATTCATATTGTATATAAAAGCTGACTGATTGGCTTGAAACAAAGGATAAATGTGTTCAATTATTACTGTACACAACGGATGACATTAATGTACCGTAGCAGTAATAAATGGCTGCACAGAATGATAATTTGGATGAATTGTGCCCAGTGTTTGGTCATCCTCCAGCTGGGTCAATCATGACCTTTGACTCCTCTTTTCATTTGCAGTTTTTGACCTTTCATTTTTCTTTTGATTGGGGGTCATTCTCTCCTAAAGTACAACAAATGCAGTGTGAGAGCCGGTTCACAAAACAGCTCTCTTCTCTCCAATATTCTGACGAAAACATAATTCATGTCGAAGAGGATACACATCTGAGGAAGTCCTCACTAGGACTAGGAGTAGAACACCTGACAATGAACAATCCTGCTGGGTAGTCCTAGCTTTTATTGGCTATGAGACATTAGCCATTGATGTGAAAATGCCACAATTAAGACAGAATTGCCTTCCTTCAATTCAAAGGCAATTCAAACTGTACATGATCCAAGCTTGGGTGATAAACAAGACCTATAGGTGCCATTAGCAATGGAGTTTCTTCCCTGTAAACCTAATGGTGACTAGTAATCATATTCATATGAATGTACTTCTGTTAAAAAAGTTATGATCCTCTTTGGATACTTCTGAAAGAAACTCATACATACATTTGTCCACCTCAGTAGTATGTCGATCACCAAAAGAAAAGGCAAAGGCATTGATACTGCTGAACATTAGTGTTATTACTTGAAATTTTTAACAGTGCAGCATACATACATTGGTCTGCAAGTCATCTACGTGACATGCACACATACTGTGTGTTATAATAATGACAATTTAGTTACTGGGGAATAATTCAGAGACAATTCAGAAACTCAAATGAATTTGGTGTTTTGTATCATGAAAGCATTCTCTCAATCTATCGTGTAGGGAGGAGTTTACACAACGCAAGTGATTGATTGAACATGTTATAGATTGGATGAATGAAATAAGCTCTAATAAATCTGAACTTGTATCTTATGCTACCTGAACAGAGGCTAAACCAATACTTATTTTTCAACATTTATTTAATTGCAGAAGTTCCACTGAGAACAGGTCTGTCTTTTTCAGGGATTCCCAGGGAGAAATGCCACATAGAACAGCCGCAAGTGAGGAGGGATGGAGATAAACTGGGATAAATCCCCTGCAACAGTTTTGAGGTTAAGCACATTAATCAAGGGCCCAGTGACGGAGTTATTCTTTAACTTCATCCCTCCAGATCATGTCGGAATCTCAAGCATCACCGAGGACTTGGAACCCAACTCCAGCCTGCCCTGTTCCCTCAGGTTCATCTCATCTAGGTCATGCAAATCCATCCGTCTCCGAGAAACTGGATTCATCTGGGCAGGACCAGGACAGTTATTCAGTGTGGAGATTGATCAGATATTCTGTAACTAACTCACTGTCTTAATAAAACAGGAAAGAACAACCCTCGCAAAAATTTCAAGAACTGTTCATGAAGAATCCTTGAAGTGTTCTTGAATTTTGTTCTTGAATTATTCTTGAATAAGTGAGACTTAGTTCATGAAGAGAATATTCTTGAACATTGTTCATGAACAGTCAATTCTTGAAGTCTAGGTTCAAGAACACTTCAAGAATAGTATTCCTGAAGTAATAAATGCTAGTTCATGAGCTCTTCTTGAAGTCAGTTCCTAAATTCATGAATAGTACAGGAACTTTGGTAGGGTCGCTCCAGTAAATTGCTACTGCTGCAACTCAACAAAGCCTGAAAAAAAAAACAAGAAGCAAGTTTATGTTGATAATCTTTGGAATTACAGTTTTCTTCTGTTGTTTTCTGTAGATGTTGATGTCTTTTTTAAAAGTTGCTTTACTAGGGTAATATATTTTAATGTACTTGGAATCAATGATTCCTTTTTAATATAACAACTTCAGACCTATTTCTCTTGTTTTTAACATGCAAACTGATATGGTGGCATTGAAAGTTCACTTAACTTATATTTCTACAAAAACTACATTTTACCATCATAAAAGTATGCTGTCATATTAAATTGTTCATTGACTTCACCAGAATTTCTTATTATTCAATTCAATTTTTATGAGTATGGTTCAAGAACAAATCAAGAATTTTACTGTTCTTGAAGTTCTTCTTAAGAACTGTTCAAGAAAAAATCAAGAGCTGTTCAAGAATTTCAAGTTCAAGAATTCCCATCAGGAATAGTTTAAGAACAGTTAAGGAACAGTTCAAGAACTGTTCTTGAATTGTTCTTGAATTATTACAATTCTTGAACAAATTTTCGCAGAGGAAGAGTGCATTGGCAGATTTTTAAACAACAATGTTTTTTCCCCACCTTGTGGGGAAAAAGAGGAAGAGCAAGAGAGGAGGATGAGAGAAGGTTCAGATAAAAAAAGCCCTGTGAGGTAAGGGGGCCTTATTCGCTCTGTGTTTTTGTTTGGGTTTTTAAATCCCTCTTCACCCTCTCTGGGTCAGTGAAGTAGGTGTTCTCTCTCTCTTTCTCCCCCCCTCTCTCTCCCTCCCTCCATCTTTCTATCTCTCTGTTTCTCACTCTCTCACCCTCTCCTTGACTCCCTCCTGCTTTTCTCCAAACGTGTGCAGAGAATGTTCACTTGCATGGGTCAGACTTCATTCTACAACAACCACTGCCTCTGTTCTTCTACCGCTCTTTATCTTTCTTGCTCCCCTTCCCTCTCTCGCTCTCTCTCTCTCTCGGCTCGCTCTCAGACTGGTCTGTCCGTCTCTCACTCTCTGCTCATCCATTCAGTGCTAGTTTACAGGTGACTGCTGAAGCGGAGGCAGGACCGAAATTCTGGACACCTATTCCGGTACCTGCATTCCTGGAAATATCTCCTTGCGAGGACCCTGATCACACCCTCTCATTCTCTTTTTCACTCTTCTGTTTCTCTCCCTCCATCACACTAAGTAGTTACTTAGATCACCTTTCTTACTCTCACCATCTCTCTCGCTCCCTCCATCTCTTCTTCCCCTTCGCATTGTGCCGTTATCGGCACCTGCAAAAGCACCTGTTCCACCTGGACGGGCAACTGGGCAGTGCGCCGCCCACTGCGAGCGAAACGTCGGCCGCGTGACCTCTAGCAGGGGTCAGGAGAGTGTTCCTGAGGAGAGCTGGACTGTGATTGTGGGGGCGGGGGGAGTGGCTCACAGGGGTGGGGGACGAGCCCACAGAGAGAGGCGGTCCTTTCTCTGGGCAGGACTGGCCGTATGCCGGACTTATCCCCGAGCATCTCCAGTCGAACCAAGGTTCAGGAAGTGTCAGGAAGCGCTCGGAGGGCAGTATGGAATTAGAGAACGGCGGTAAAGGTCTTGAGAGCCGTGGCGGAGGAGGAGCCGGGACGAAGGCGCGGGGAGCGTCCCGTCTGCTAAAGGCCGCGCTGGTGGTGTCCCTGTGCCTCAGTCTTGGACTCCTGCTGGCCCTCATCTTGGGTGAGTACCCCCAGTGTTGGGGCCGCAGCGGGTCGCCCTGACCTGGGACGCACTGCCTTGGGGCGCCGGCGGGGTCCGCGTCATGCTTATTTTTGGGAAGCACATTAAATTACACACCTGTTTTTAAATCAGCAGGAGGAGAGCGAGGCACTGTAATTATACCAGTGTAAGAGTGTGCGTGAGAGCGAGAGAGAGAGAGAGAGAGGGTAAACATGTCTGAGAATTTTTTTGTTCTGTTCTCGTTGTCGTGTTTTGGAAAGCCGTTGATCTTGTGGAGTTCATGCACTGAAGTATTATGGAGACACTGGATGACTGCTCATGGGAGATTCTGGTCTGTGCGAGGGCTCATATATATTGCATGTGTGCTGCACAGGAGTGTGTATGAGCCTGTGCTTGTTGGGTGGGAGTGAGAGACGGGGAATGAGTTACTGTGTGGACAGAAAAAGAAAAACACAGATACACTCTCCAACAGTGAGGAGAAACTACTCCAAATTACTTAGACAAAGAGTTATGACTGAAATATCCTACCTAAAATTTCCATAAAAACTTGTCATGTCCTCATGTTTTGTTTAGCATTCTACGGGCCCTAAAGCCTCTTTAACAGCTCTGAAAGACTGACAACCTAATTTATCATGTCAATATTTCCTATGTTCCCAACTTAAGGAGAACTACTCGAACTCATGATGTTAAACCATATAACTTCAGAAGTGCTGTCCAAATAATTACAGGTGACTTTTGTCTCTTGACCCCACAAAAACTGACTCCAACTGTGGAGAAAGGCTTGAAAAGGGAGTAATTTTGCGGCGTCTTTGTTGTCACAGACTTACAGTTCAGCACCTTATTCACTTTCATTCAGTCAGCTGGATGGGGTTCACTCAAATTCTGGGAACACATTAAAAGACAATTTCTTCACAGATCCTCTGTGATTCTCGCACAGCTACCGAGTGAAATCAAGTCAAAGATTGCTGGCAGTGTGTGTGTGTGTGTGTGTGTGTGTGTGTGTGTGTGTGAAAGGAGCGATTTGCCCGGAACAGTTAACAGCTCTTAGATCCCTGGTTGCTGGGAGGGATGCCCCAGTGTGTGTATGTATCGAGAGAACCAGGGTCATAGTAGGACAGGGATCTTAATGTGGGGTGTGTTTCTATGTGTGTTAGTGTGTGTGTGTGAGTCTTTGCGTTTGTATGTAAGCATGTGTGCATACATACATCCATCTTTTGTCTGTAGGTCCCCATGCACTGTATTGTAAAACCCCAAGAAGCAAATTACCAAACGGCGGATATTGCCCGGGTTGAAGGCCTTACGTGTTCTCTTAGTCTAACTTTAATTAGAGCATTCTTCTGGCTGGTGTGAATCACAATATAATGGATATTTTTCACCGTCCGAGGACGGGGCATGAAAACGCAATGGTTACGATTAATCTGACTCCATAGAACAAGTAGAATACAAAATTTAGCTATAACCTCGTTAAAGATCTGACTCCAAATTAAAATTAGAATAGATAATTTAGGGAACACCTGCGTGGATTTCGAGACAAACCTGCCATCAGACACAGCAGCGCAAACCATCATTGCTCAGTAAATACGTCCCCAGGGTTAATTAAACGCAACTGTCCTGGAATCAATGCGACAATACTTCCATTGGTTAAACGAGACTATCTTGCTGGCGGCATCTATGCATATAAACAGCACGGAGCTCGAAACGTAACAAGAACCCGGATTTGCATAAAACTTATTACACAAACCCTTAAGGGGTAGGACATAATCCCAATCTAACTTAGAAGCATCGTTACCTACACATCTTGGTAGGAATTTCCCCTTAAGTCCCGGTCGCAACAAGGCTAGATTATACGAGTGTTACAAATCAAGAAAAATCACGCAAGCTGAAAAAGGAATAACAATAATTTAATTCACCAGGTAGGCACAACTTGAATCAAACAAATCAATGATAAGCCAATTACCGTTACATATAATTTAGAAGGATTTAGAATATTTTCATACCTGGAACAGATGAATGACCACGTGGAGCTAAAGCCGCTCCACGTGGTCGGGGAGAACTCACATGTTCCCCCGCTCCGGAACAAGGCAGCACGTGACCTCTCCCCACTTACCTATTCGCACGTCAGAAGTTGACCAAGAAAGGACAGGACAGGAAGAAGAGCGAAGAAAAAAGAGAAGAGAGAAGAGAGAAGCAAGAAGAGAACCCCCCCCCTTCAGGATCTCATACCTTTAAAGGCTCCAAACCACACCTCCGAACAAGGTAGAGGGAAGGTTGGCCGAATCAGAGTTTTACTGGCCTAGTTGATAAAATCAATTTGCAGAGAGGAGACTAGGGTAGTTGCCCGAATGAACCTTGCAAACAAGATAAACCATAATTCCAAGGAAAATGAAATAAGTTCCATTCAATTCTTTAGATTTCTCTGAGAATAAAACATGACCAAACATGATAGGAAAATGATGCAGTTGTCATGGAAAAGCCTTAAAATGGAATATTATAGCCCAATAGTGTGATAAATATATGAGAGGTTCCTTTTAGGATATTGAACATAAACAAAATATGAATTTGATAGAGGTTTAGGTTGTTTTAAGCCGATTAAGGTAGCTGCGCTTTAACTTCAATGAAACCAGTGAATTTGAGTTCCAGAGATGCTGGGCCTGCTAGACTTGATGGCTCCCACCCCCCGCCGTGGGGAACAAAGGATGCCACTCTCGCAGGCAGGCAATAAGACCATTCTAGGGTTATAAAACTTAACTGCTGGCTTTTGGGCTGCACCAGATCAACCAAACATTCAGATTTTACATGCATAATGGGCACGTGTTCCAACAATATGATTTTTGACATGTATTGTGAGCCAAATCAAATATTCAGGTTCTACAGTATGTGAAAATGACTTCTGTACATGATCTGTAGGTTTTATGCGTCTGTCTCAACATGTTTACATGTTTTATATTAAAATGAGCCAGTGTGTGCACATGAGATTTGCAGGTGTACACTAACAATCATACTTCACTGCTTTACCTCTTAGTGTCTCAAGGTTCAAAGGAGGAGGAGCTCTGTCTGACAGAAGAATGCATCGAAGCAGGTCGGTTATCTTCACCTCTACATCGCTGTCTCCCACTGTCATGTGCAATCTCTTTTGTTCCAAAATATAAGTCTGAAATAGCAATGTTAATTAATCAAAAGAGTTAATCAGGAATTATTGTGTCAGTTAACCAAACAGAATCAACAGCTCTGGAGTTCCCGCCGCTCCGTTTTTGCGGCTTCCCCGTAAATTTTTGAGACGTCACTTTCCAGCATGAAATCTAGTCCAGTGGTTCCCAACCCAGTCCTCAAGGACCCCCTGCCCTGCAGATGTTTGCTCCCGCTCTATTCTTTCATACCTGATCCATTTAAGGGCTTCATGCTGATTAGTTGAAAAAAAATCTACCTGAACAGGGCGTGCATGAAGGTGCATTAGGCCTTAAATGGATAAGGTGTGCTAAAGTAAAGTTGCAATAAAAAACTGCAGGACAGGGGGTCCTTGGAAATCACTGCTCAAGTCAGTTCATGCCATAGTTTGCCTGGGCTCAGTATATGGGTGGGGGAGTTAAAGTAAATTTTGCTCATGCATAGTTGCTAGCCAAGTTAGCAACTTTCATAGTTTGTCCATGCACAGTCAATGGGTCTAACTATGTAAGTTAGCATCAGTGCTTTCGGGAAAAGCACCCCAGGCCATTTCCCATTCAAAAAGAAAAAAACACCTGGATACCTGTACCATGGTGAATCTGCACATCTGTATACCTGTGGAACCTGTGGGCTGTTGCACTGAGAACACTGCAGATTTACAGAGTTGAACAGAGAACATCATTCTCTGGTGACGGAGAAAGGAGAGGCAGAGGGGAATCGAGGAACGAGGTCTGCTCCATCGCAGCTTTCAATACCAACCTTTACCTTCTTGCTGGAAAAAAGGAGACTCAGAACAAATTATCCCCCATCCCAACATCACACCCTCTCCCACAAAAACTAAGCATACCTCATGAGAGATGCATCCCATTTCCTTCCCTCTCGCAGTCGTTTGTTTTTTTTTTATCTCTCAAACACAATAGCGCCATTTAGGGGGTTACATTGGCACTACAGCAGGGCAATATTATTCAGTGGGTTCAGAACTTTGAATCCCAGTCTACGGCACAACCGAAAACAGTCTTGCACCTGGCCTCCCCTCAGGCAATAACAGTGGTCATATGGGGTCGCAACTGCCCCTCCCCCTGACATGAAATGGGTGTCACTTTTGCATACAGTTTCGAGCAAACAGTAATGTCCAAATCCCAAGCAGCACAAGGGTGTTTGTTTGTCCCTGTGACATTTTCACTGATTATTTGTCAGGTGTCTGTTTTTGTCTACCGATTCAAACATGGCTTTCCTGTTGCATTGAGAAGCACAGAGTTTTATGTTTATTATAAAATCTGGGCTGTCCTGCTGGTTTATTTTTCTGGAAATTTGAAATGAAAGGTAAAGTAAAGTGATTTATTTTTAATTTTGCGCATAAATTTGGTTAATTTTCCTTAGACAAACGTATATCACCCATGATTAATTCAAGGACTGTAGGAAAGTTTGAAGATCTGACGATACTTTTAAAATTTTTATAGTTTCTGGCTATGATAAATGTTGTAATTCTGGCACATTTTAAAATGATAACATAACTTTCAAACATGCCGCCAGGGGGTGTTGGGGTGCTGGTTGTACAATGAGGCGGAGGCACTGTAACACTGTCATGTTTTGCACTCCTCTGCCTGCCTGTTTGAATGAAATACAGCTGCATCTATCATAAGCAAGATGGACCGCTCCGTTGATCCATGTGAGGACTTTTTCCATTATGCCTGTGGAGGGTGGCTGAGGGAAAACCCCATTCCGGAAGATTCCTCCAGCTACGGCATCTACCCCTGGCTGCGGCAGAACGTGGACCTCAAACTCAAAGGCGAGTGACCTGCCCCCCATTCCACTGTTGGAATGCCTGATAACTGTTCTTTTTTTCTTTTATTGGAACAACGTGGTATCCTGTTATTTCAGCAAATGGAGGGCTCTTGAAAGGCCTCTCTTAAAGAAAAAAAAAAAACAACATGTGTAGTGAAGTCCTAGTTAACGGCACTTCCAGCATACTCCAGCTGTTGAGAGTCGGTGGGGGTTGAGCGGTTGAGTGGTTTGTTCCCATCAGCAGGGTGGTTAAATCCACACTTTGCACGGCGTACGATGCCTGACGTAGCTGCAACCCTGGGGACCTAAATGTAGGGCTAGACCTTGAATAAGTACCACTTGAGAGTTTGATTTCACCCTCCCTGCGATACACACCCTACTTAGTGTGGACTATACTTAAAGAAAGAGGGCTGGATTAGCACAAAGAAACGCAAGGAGAGTGGGAGGAATCATCTGGAGGGAAAAAGCCCTGCTCTACTTTTCACTCTACAGCATATCCGCGATGTTGCCACAACATTTCTTCAACGTCCACGCAAAGTAGCCTCGATCTTAGAGGAATGTTGCACCATGGGTATTATGTAATTACCCCCATTTCCCGCCCACAGAAAGTGATAAAAACCATAATTATGCTTAAAGTGATAGGAAAGATAATGAAAATCTGAGAAAGATGAAAATTAAGAGCAGCCTGGCCCTTTGCTGAAAGCTGCCATACACAGAAATGCACACTGACACACTTGTGCACACTCTACCTGGCAAAGTTGTATAGGGCTACTCTGTGTTCATATTTTCAGCATGGCGGTAAGGTGGAAGCAAATATATCTTAATTTGGTAAAGTAAAATACTCAAAACTTAACACTTAAATTGAAGAGTTCAAATTTTGTGCTGTCAGTGTTTAACAAAATGATGTTTTTACTTGACATGCATTAAAATGTGAAAATTAGGATTATCAATTAAATCATCAAATTAATTTCAAGGTCCTGTGAATCTCTTAGATAAGAATATGAATCTCATGTACAGGATGGTCAAGTATTGATTGACGATTGATCTTGTCATTTTATACATATATTATACATACATTGGTATACATTAAACTTAATATTTAAAGTCAGTGTATGAGATAGTATAGCAACTGCATGCCTCGTTCTCCCAGCCCGTTGGATTTGGGGTGGTACCCGAAGCAGGTTAAAGGAGAATTCCAGTGTGAAATTGACTTGGGGTGTATTGAAACATGATAGCGAGTACTAACTTTTGTCGAATACCCCACCTCCGCACGCACGCAACATTTCAAAATAAATGGCTTTTTAGCCAAAGCTCCCAACTGGCTTTCAATGGTAGCGAATCAGGCATTGCGTTGAAATCACTATTTTTTCAGCATTAACAAGGCTCAAAGTAGCTCCACACTTCATTGGTAGAATTCCGACGGCCCTGACATTTAAAACGAGGCACTGAGAACTTTGAAAATGCGCAGGTAGTTTATTAAAAAAGACTATTTATGCAAACATCTTGAGGTAATTTCCAGTGGCCTCCATCTTGAAAGTTATAATAAATCGATTGACAAGCACGAACGAATAGGAAGGATAGGGGAACAGATTGCAATCTATTAGTTCGTGCTCGTCAATTGAATTATCGTAACTTTCATGATGGAGGCGACCTCAAGATAATGTTTGCATAAACAGTCTTTTTTAATAAACTACCTGTGCATTTTCAAAGTTCTCAGTGCCTCGTTTTAAATGTCAGGGCCGTCGGAATTCTACCAATGAAGTGTGGAGCCTTGTTAATGATGAAAAAAATAGCGATTTCTTTGCATGGCATTGCTTTGCCCAATTCGGTACCATTGCAAGCCTGCTGGGACCTTCGGCTAAAAAGCCATTTATTTCGAAATGTTGCGTGCATACGGAGGTGGGGTATTCGACAAAAGTTAGTACTCATTATCATGTTTCAATACACCCCAAGTCAATTTGACACCGGAATTCTCTTTCAACTGTGGCTCCCCAGCTTCTTAAAGAAAGCCCTACACACTAGGGACGTGAATTGAGGCCCACTATCAGAGATTATGTCCTCCAGAAGGCCAAAATTCCGGAACACCGGCTCAAAAATCACCTGTGTCAACCACAGTTGACTGCAAATAATGTCCTGAATGGGATTTGCTACCCTGGCAGGGCTTCTACCATGATGATTCTGATATTAGGCCATTATGTCCCCATTGCAACACCATACAGTTTTGCACTTCTAGAAATAGCTGCTGACATCAGCACTAATCCACTGTGCATTGTGCATAGTTCAGAGATCAGGGGCACTATTTTCAGGATCAAACTCTGCTCTGCTTGTCAAACTTGTCCATAATATCAGTCCAGAATTTCTCACATATAGCAGCTGATGGCATTAATCAGCTTCACCAAGGGATGATCCCAAAGTACATGGGTTTAAAGATGCCATTTGTACTTTTACACTTTCTGCTCAGCAGCACCACACCATATGTACCTGATCTCTGAAGTATGCACACTGCACAGTGGATTAGTGCTGATGTCAGCAGCTATTTCAAGAAGTGCAAAACTGTATGGTGTTGCAATGGAGATATAATGGCCTAATATCTGAATGGGACAGAAAACCATCCTAGAATTTTAATATGTTGTTTCGACACTAAAGATCTGTCTACAGGCCAAATTTGGTGATCCTAGGACCTGTCCCACATTTTCATTTTGGCCTCCGAAATTGAGCAAAAATGGCAAAATTCGAAATTTAAAGGGTCAATAATAGACAAAGTATGATAGTTACTTGCTCTATGAACTACAGAGTGGTAGTCAGGGTGTCTGACAATATATGGCAGCAATTTGAACTATGTAGGTAAAATATAACAGGCCAAAAGAGACCAACAAAATCGTTCTCGGAAAAAGTAAAAATGCCTTTTTTTTCATTTTGGGGCAGCCAAAATAACCATATTTATCTGATCAAACTCTGCCAAATTTTGGCCAGTTATTCTTTACAAAAATATCTGTGGGATTACCAAATTTCAGTCATCTAAGTTGTATATCTTTCCAGTTACAGGCATTTGAAAACCTGTTCAGAATAAGGGGTGCGATTCTGGGCATGCACCCCCCTCTCATATTTATGGGGCTGAGGGTCACAATTTACATCAGAACCCTTAGAAAATTTGATGTTCTCAAATATGGTCACTTCACAACTGGTTAAAATTTGAAGAAATTCTGAGACATCAACTTTTCTGCCATTGGTTGATTTGACATGGAATGACCCAGGTTTATTCGCAATTTTAGCGCTGTGGCCGCCCCCATCATTTGGCTTTTTAAGAGGAATTCCGCCTCGCCATTTGCTTGGTCTCCAGCAGCGGAGGCTGCTTTTCAGGAGTTGAAGAAATGACTTAGCTCTGAACCTATTGTCATTTTGTCCGAACCCTCCCTCCCATTTGTATTGGAGAGTGACGCTTCGGAGGTCAGGGTGGGTGCCATTTTGTCCCAGCGCCCCCTTCGGGACAATAAGTTGCACCCATGCGCCTACTTACCCCGGTCATTGTCACCGGTTGAAAGGAATAACAGTATTGGTGACCGGGAGTTGTTAGCTGTTAAATTGGCATTAGAAGAGTGGCATCATTGGTTGGAGGGGGCTGAACATCCGTTTGTGGTTTGGATGGATCACAGGAGTCTCCAGTGTGTCCAGCAGACTAGGCGACATGATTCCCGGCAGGCGCGGTGGGCATTGTTTTTCAATCGCTTTGACTTTATGTTAACTTATTGCCTCGGATCCAAAAACATCAAGCCTGGCGCCTTGTCATGGCGCTGATAGGAGGCGCCTTTTTGCTCCGTCTAATCAGGTTGGCCAGAGGGTTTGGTGTCCTGTGTCCTTTGTACTGTGTCCATGCTACTCTGTTTCTCTCTGGTTGATGCACTTGGCCTCCATATTCTACTGACCATAACACGGACAAGATGCTGCTGACATGACTGGTGACTGGAAGTCAGTGACTTGCGGTTAAGGGTAAGTTTGGTGAGGCAGAATCCTTCCCTTTGTTTGATTAGCAATTAGACGACTAATTAGTTTAGTAAGAGTATTCAGCAGAATGACGGGCCAGTTCAAGTTTCCGCGGCGTTATTACTCAGCATATCGAACCTGAAATGCTCACTAGATGGCAGATTTGCGCGTTCTTGCTCCCAGGAAGCTGAAGCATTGTCATCAAAAAATATTAAAACAGTTAGACTTATGCAGAGTTCAGTGCTTAATCAATATACAATGTATTCTCCTTTAAATACGCTCTTTTACACCAAAAAAAAGCGCGGGCGTTTATTTTCAGTCTTTTTTCATAATCCGAGTAACAAAATATTTAAGAGATGTACAGAATTACCGAGAGCCGAGAATTTTTCCTAATTTATTATTCAGATTTCCATCCTCGAAGTCTTGAACTGAAACATACATGTGAATAAATCTTTTTGTAATCATCTCCTTTATCAGTATACAGGCTTCCTATAGGCTTGGTCTTAATAGTTCTGATTGTCAATCTGGAATAGTACATGGAAACAGGTTTGCCAAATCCTGTGATAAAAGTTTGGCTCACTGCCTCACCTCACCACACATCTCTGGCGAAGCAAATACATGCAAATCTGCAGTTTCGTGAGCATTTCAGGTTCGATGTAGCCTACTGTAATAATGCCGCGGAAACTTAAACTGGCCCGTCATCCCGCAGAATAGTCTTACTAAACTGGTTAATCGTCTGATTGCTAATCAAGCAAAGGGGAAGATTTTGCCTCACCAAACTAACCCGCACGTCACTGCTGAGAAGTGGAGACGTCTGGTGCACCAAGAGATTGTGGGATTGCATGATAACAGCCTCGAGATTCCAAAGACGATTGCATGGCTTGAGTAGGTGAAGATCAGCAGCGGGAGTTCCTTCAGTTGGTGCTCTGATACGCAGAGGGAGATTGGTGCCGTCTGGTGGGTCACGCTGCTGTTGTCCTGGGGCTTCCCATCAATGGCTGCCACAGCAAGAGGTGTTGAGAATCATTGAACCAGGGCCCGTAGCTGCCGCAGCAAATGGTTGGAAATGAAGTTGAAAAAAAAAAGCTGGATGAACATCCTCTATGTGAAGTGATTCCGCAATTTTTGCCAGGGGTTGAAATCCTGAACAGCGACACTGCTTAGTGTTGAAGCCTATAGCATGCAACAGTCAGAAGTGTTGTCATAGACTAGGGTGGTTAAAGTAATGCTAATATATTTGTATGTTATGTAGGTGTTGTGTAATTAGCAGTTATGTTTCTGTGTTTGGCGAGCGTCTTTGGGGGCCCCCAAGACCCCGAGGACATTTCTTCTTTGTGGACAGGAAAACGGAACGTACGGTATCAAAAGATAAGATATCTGGTCTCATTTATTGACTCAAGCCAGATACTGAATGCACCCAATCACCCAAAGAAAAGAGCTGTGCGTCTCTCTGTTCTGCCTTGATTAATGTTAACTCAAACATTGCTCTGTCATTTGTTTTTGAATCTGTTCTCTGCTTTTCACAAGAAACTCGTTGCATGCAGTGTAACAGTTCATGCATTAATGAAATTATTTTGTTCATATCCAGCCACGGTAGCCTTTTGAAACATCCTTATCTCCAGTTGTAGAAACTACAGCATGAAATATCATGTGCTGCCAGGAAATACGCAGTGGCAGGGTAGCATGACACCACTGATCATAGTAAACCAACAGTTCAGGCATTTGCTTTTGCTTAGCATTAGCGCTTCCCTCAGTGAACTCAGCTAAACTTTCTTCTGTTTTATCTCCAACAGCTACAATGTCACCAAAATGAACACAACGTCATGACGTGCATTTACCTTCTAAATTGATACATGGTTTGTGTACATCTGAGATGACTACAGGATTATACTGTGCGAACAAACCCTACAAATGTACTGGAGAAAGGAGAATGGCTGTGACTTTGTTATTATACTGAAGCTGAGTTACAGTCTGGTCGAAGGTCAGTCAGGAACAGCAACAAGAGGGGCGAACCGTTTTGAAAATTTATTGAGGAAAATTCCACTGGCTAGTATGGCAAAAATTAAGAGGGACAGCATTCTGACTACAAAAAATTTTATTAGCAAATTATATTACAGTACATGATGTTCAAATGTAAAATATGTCCGAACACTGCTAAGTACATTTATGGAAAAGCGACCATGTACGTGGCTTGTTGACATTTAAATGGAAAAACGGCAGGTGTGTTCATTTTTGGCCATTGTACCTGATGAGCAACTTCTGTATATCCATAGAAGTACAGGATTACTGCATCAGCCACATAACTGCGAAAACCTGGTAGAACCTGGCCTTCCCTCAATTATGAAGAATGGACTGTAGTATAAAGAAAACTTTTAGTCAGCCATTCCAGATTTTTCTCTGCACTCCCCATCAGTGAATTCTGCTCAGTAATTCTGCGTTTGTTTATACTGTGATTAATGTATCCAAACTTTATTGTATTTCTCACTTTTTATGATTTTGTGCTGTTCTCAGAGTTACTGGAGAGTCCTGTTCTGCCTGAGGACATTGAAGCCGTGTCAAAAGCAAAGGTGCTGTACAGGTCCTGTATGAATGAAAGTAAGTAATCAATTAAAAGGTACCCTATGGCCAAAACCACATTTTCTCCTCACTCTTGGTCCTTCCTCAATCTAACATCTGACACAAACGAAACCAGATTGTTTCAGCGTTGAAGTGTTGTTGCTGTAGCATACATTTTTGAATGATCTGAGCCCCTATTCATGTCACAGCGGGAGTCGTTACTCATTTGCACGGTACTGCACAGTGTAGACCTGTTTCATTTTCAGAAGCAATTGATCATTTCACGGTGCAATGATATAGCTAGTCAACATAGAGCCTTATTTTTACAGACCCACCGACCACTTGAAACATCACAACGTTAACCTGAGGGCAATCTGCTTTTACACTGTGAAATATTGTGCTACGCTGTAAAACTGTTTATCGTTAAAAAGTTTGAGGACTCAGCATTCAATAATTGCATCAGCAGTTTTATGATGCAAACACGATTGCGAAAATAGTATTAAAAATTGTCTCATAACAACCATCAGCATGTCTATGCAGGCCCAATCAGTTGTATAGCATTAGTATGATTTGTCAAAATATGTTGAAATCAATGTTCTTACCTTGGTAGCGGTCATGAGATAAAACCAAACAAGCAAAACAAAAAAGCTCGGTCAAACGTCGCAAAATTGATTTTGCCATACAGGTAGTGGCTGCGAGTCTTTGTGAATTTCACTATAATTAGCATTTCTACTCAATATGCAGTACTGCAGATTGTATTGTAGCCCTTTAAGAACAAAATAAGTGCACCCACTGGCCACTTTTGTGCTAATATAACAGACAGGCAAGTGTTTTAGCCTATCAGCCTTCACTCCGTTATAACAGAACAATCAAATTCTTTTAGTTCACTCAGACAGCCAGTAGTCTGAAACGTCCAAAAGACGAATGCAAATGGTGGCCAAAGGATTAGTTTTTACAAGGAGGAATTGTCTCAATGATTTATGGCAAGGGGGGAATTTTGTTAATGAAGCAAAGGAGTTTTGGAAGTGACTTTATGATGCATATGCAATCACACACTTGTGCAGGGAATTGGAAGGGTAAATTTTGGTGAAAAATTTGCCTACATATGGACAAAACAACCAGAAATAAGGAAGTTCTAAATGACTGCAAAAGCGAAAGGCTCTACATTGAAAGGCAGGGAAATTTGAAATCTCCAAAATTGTTTATTGAACCACACATAACCATAACCGAGAAAAAAATCTGTAAAATATTCATTTTTGGTTACAGAATCATAATATTTGAACCTGCACTTGTGAAGGTGTCTGGCAGTGGCTGAATTATTTTTTTAGGCTGAATAGGGTCGGTCACAGTGCTGCTGGTGCAGAGGAAATTCATACTATCTTTTTCTGTCTGACAAAAACTTATATTTCCAGTGCTGTTACCCGATATGCGAAATATTCTCTGAAATGCTGAATATTTCAGAGCAAACTACTGGGTGTCACCAAGAAAACCATGATTATGCCTGTTGTCAAAGTGTTTCAAAAACAATATGTATTTCAGTTTGGGAGGATATTTGCATAAAAAAGGACTTCACTTTGAACAGTTAATGAGAGAAGACTATGAAACTGCATATGCTGAATCTGAGCAGTATTTATTACAAACTTCAAGAGCTTTATTTTACTGCCACTGGGCAATTTCATAAAATTGTTTAAAAAAAAAAGTATAATATAGCTAGTTCACACCAAGAACAATGGGGATAATGATAACTATAAATATATTATTTTAAAAAATTGTTCCAACTTGAAGGCAGAGCAAAGCTATTATGACTGTGGTGGTGACATACAAGTATATTGTCATTGGGATCAATTTCAGAGCAATTTGTTTCTGCCTTCTTGGCTTGTCACAGCCAACCGATATCCACTCGAATTTACAAAACATCACATTCAAAATCGCATATGACGTAATCAAGAGGTAATTTCCTGAACGTTGTTCTTTATCAATGTGGATACTCATATGGTTTTTGTTATTGTTATCGTCTGTGGTTGCAGATCTTGGCATGGACAGGCTTTTAGTGTAGTAACATCTGGACCCGAATGCCATTGTGTAATGCCGCTGAGATGTCCATAATTTCTGTTTTATAGTGCGTCAGCAGGAAGCCACAGACCTTACTGAAAGGTTGATGGAGAGGTCATACAAAAATATTACAGGAAGTGACAATGCTTTGAAGAAACATCTTCAAAGATTCTGGACACTGAGTGCTCTAGATAGAAGAAGCAGTGGCTGTTTACGGGACATGTTGCTCAAGCTGCTTACTGCAATTACAAAATTATTTCAGATATAAACACCCTTCAGTCTCCTTGTCACTCTCAAGGTATATAGTAAGCTCTGGGCTGCAAAATGTTTAAAGCTTACCCACTCTGGAGCGGTAGCGGGAAGTCCCAGCAACATTACACTGAACAGACATTTGCGTAAAAACGCCACAGTGTGTACTGGCACGGGCAGCTCTCATTGCAGGAACACGCACTGCTATTTAAATTAATCTAACATCATGATTTCTGGGGCAGATTGATTTTGAATTTCGGTCCACTCCAAAGTAATGTCTCTCTATCAACTGTCTGATTTTTGGTGATTTTCTCCAACAGTTTGGGACATTGTTTTTGTTCCATCCTCCCATCTGCCTGTCTATCCCTCCACCGGGATTTGTTTTCAGGTCAAATATTAGCCATCCCGTGACAGGGGGTCGAAGTATTTTATGGTTGTTCTGCATAAAAAGTACCTTATTGACACATTTTTATGGTAAAGACTTCCAACAAATATCTCTAAATTACATATTTTCAACCTCTGGACAAGTCTGGCTGTTGTCAGTAATAGTGACCTGCAGAGAGTGGTATATTTTACATTTCAAAGGAGCACTAAATACAAATGAAGGCAACCAGTAAGTGTCGGACATAAGTTCAGAGGCAAGCAACCGTTCAGACAGATGTTACAGAATTGTCCAGTTGAGAAAAGCCAGAGTTTTGTCAAAGGTTCTCTTAGCAACTGAGGGAAAAGTTTTTCATGAAGTGGAATAACAGAGTAAGTTGGAGACCTAAGTTACACTCTCAGCCCTCCCAAAAATCTGGAACATGGACCGATGGGTTTTACATAAAGCTGTTCTCCAGCTCAGCTACCCTGCTTTCTAAAATATCACACTGGATCATTCAACCGCAATACCGCAAAGTTGCAAACCAACACAACAATCTAAACAATGCAGCCTTTGGCAAAATAGAAAAAGAATTAGAATGGGATATTTTTTTAATTCGTGAGGGAGTTTGGAAGCAATGGTTTTCAAGCTTGTTTTTATATACTCTTCTAAAAAAGAAACTATACATTGTAGTTAGCATCAATTTATTATATATGAAATGTTCTGACAAATGTGGAAAACATATTGAAAAGAAAGTGTAATCAATAATTCAATGTTTGTATAGTCTCTTTTTTGGAAGAGTATATTTTCTTTATACAAAATTTTAAGTGCATTATGCAGGAACTTTATATTATTTCTTTACTTTCCATTCTTTGTGTGAAAAGTTATAATATTAGATGCTAAGCAGTTTTATTACATTATAGGTAGTTGTCACATCGTGAGTTATCACATTTTTTATTACATAGTACAGTTAGCACTTTTATAAATTTGTTACATCATGAGTCCCTATAGATGACTGTTGTGTTATGTGCATGAGAAGTTAGACTCTTCCTGATTCTGTCTTCTCCCATTACCTCCTGTGACCTGCAGCTGCCCTGGAAATTGAAGACGCCAAGCCTCTGTTGAAGGTCCTGAAACAGAAGGAGCTGCGCTGGCCGGTTCTGGAAGATTCTCTGGGCCCGGCCTGGCAGTGGCAGGAGAGTCAGTTCAATCCATTGCACACAATGGCCCAGATCCGCACCCAGTTCAGCAAATCAGTACTAGTGAGGCTCTACATCTCCTCCGATGACAAGAACTCCAACCAGTACATCATTAAGGTGAGTCCAGAGACCGCAGTCATCAGGCTGGACCTCTAGCCAGTTCGGCATCATTACATGCCCCACAAGCGTAACGAATGCTTAGTCAATGTGAGGCATGAGGCCATAATCAGTAACTGCAGATTGGTGGTGTGGTAGGAAAACAGAATGTGTTCTGGAGGCTTGAGTGTGTAAAGATACAAAAATTTATTAGAATTAAAGAGGCAATGAATTTACAAAACCCAAAACCAGTGAAGTTGGCACGTTATGTAAATAGTAGATAAAAACAGAATACAATGATTTGCAAATCCTTTTCAACTTATATTCAATAGAATACACTGCAAAGAAAGGATGTTTAATGTTCAAACTGAGAAACCTTTTTTTTTTGTTGCAAATAATCATTAACTTAGAATTTAAAGGCAGCAACACCTTGCAAAAAAGTTTGCACAGGGGCCTTTTTACCACTGTGTTACATCGCCTTTCCTTTTAACGACACTCTGTAAACATTTGGGAACTGAGGAGACCAATTTTTGAAGCTTTTCAGGTGGAACTCTTTCCCATTCTCGCTTGATGTACAGCTTAAGTTGTTCAACAGTCCCGGGCCTACATTGTCGTATTTTACGCTTCATAATGCGCCACACATTTTCAATGGGAGACAGGTCTGGACGACAGGCAGGCCAGTCTAGTACCCGCATTCTTTTACTACGGAGCCATGCTGTTGTAACACGTGCGGAATGTGGCTTGGCATTGTCTTGCTGAAATAAGCAGGGGCGTCCATGAAAAAGATGTTGCTTGGATGGCAACATATGTTGCTCCAAAACCTGTGTGTACCTTTCAGCATTAATGGTGCCTTCACATATGTGTAAGTTGCCCATGCCTTGGGCACTAATACACCCCCATACCATCACAGATGCTGGCTTTTGAACTTTGCGCCTATAACAGTCCGGATGGTTCTTTTCCTCTTTGGTCCGAAGGACACGACGTCCACAGTTTCCAAAAACAATTTGAAATGTGGACTTGTCTGACCACAGAACACTTTTCCACTTTGCATCAGTCCATCTCAGATGAGCTTGGGCCCAGCGAAGCCGGCGGCGTTTCTGGGTGCTGTTGATAAATGGCTTTCGCTTTGCATTGTAGAGTCTTAACCTGCACTTGCATATGTAGTGATGAACTGTAGTTACAGACATTGGTTTTCTGAAGTGTTCCTGAGCCCATGTGGTGATGTCCTTTACACACTGGTGCCGGTTTTTGATGCAGTACCGCCTGAGGGATCGAAGGTTTCAGGCATTCAATGTTGGTTTTCGGCCTTGTCGCTTACGTGCAGTGATTTCTCCAGATTCTCTGAACCTTTTGACGATATCATGGACCTTAGATGATGAAATCCCTAAATTTCTTGCAATAGCTCGTTGAGGAATGCTGTTTTTAAACTGTTCGACAATCAGCTCACGCATTTGTTCACTAAGTGGTGACCCTCGCCCCATCCTTGTTTGTGAATGACTGAGCATTTCAGGGAAGCCGCTTTTATACCCAATCATGGCACCCACCTGTTCCCAATTAGCCCGTTCACCTGTGGGATGTTCCAAATAAGTGTTTGATAAGCATTCCTCAACTCTCTCAGTCTTTTTTGCCACTTGTGCCAGCTTTTTTGAAACATGTTGCTGGCATCAAATTCCAAATGAGCTAATATTTGCAAAAAATTTCAAAGTTTACCTGTTCAAACATTAAGTAACTTGTCTTTGCAGTGTATTCAATTGAATATAGGTTGAAAAAGATTTGCAAATCATTGTATACTGTTTTTATTTACGATTTACACAACGAGCCAACTTCACTGGTTTTGGGTTTTGTATATGTTGGTGAGTGCAGGCCAATATTATGCAACCTTGTAGTGCTTCCATATTGGCAAAGTCGGTATGCCTCATCTCCTCTGTTCAAACTACCTTCTGTTATATAACAATGAAATGGATGTTACTGCTGTCAGATGTGTGAGTTGAGCATTTTAGCATACCCCACCTTGCACTGTTTTATTGGCATGAATGGAGTTAATGCCTGTGTTGCTGTAAAATAGAGACCTGTATTCATGCTGATAATACACAGCAGACTATATGGAAAGTCTGTCGTACTGATGGGCTTGTAGGTCTGTGGCTTTCATCCAACTTCTTTACTGCTGCTGGAGGGAAGATTGTGTTAGATCTGGTAAACTATCCAGAAATGCAGGGTCATACTTGTGTTGTAGCTTGTTACTGAAAAGATGTGATGATGTTAATGCCCATGTATGCACTGTAAAAAAGGTTGACTCAACTTATTAAAGTTAGGCAACCAGCCTGTACTGCATTCTGGAGTTTTCTGAGCATCAAGGCCCTGTGGCTGCACAAACTGATTTTTGAAAGAACTGGGCACTTAAGATTGAGTAAACTGGCTGCTGGTTGCCTTACTTTTTTTAATTTGAGACAACTTATTATTTTTTACAGTTTGTCCACCTATAGGAATATTATTCGGTTTTCCTGAATTAACCTTGACCCCTTGAACTCTTTTTTATGAAGTTTTCCTTTAAGTAGGTTTTTGACATTGGAGGACAGTGCCAAATACATATTCTATATCTGCTGGTTGCAGCGCTTCACTGAGGCTACATCACATTTATACTGAGCGATATTCAAACCCAAAACGTTGTGCTTTTCTGGTCGCAGCATTACATCAAAAGGAAAATATGTAGATCTTGGGCATCATTTCATACACATTTCCCTGTAATTCGTCTGGACATACAGTATTTTAGATCGTTGGAAACCTTGGGATCTCACTAGAATTTAATATAGGCCTTAAGTTCCACAGGTTTGAATACTGCAGCTGCATTTGACAAACCCATATATAGGTCTGTAGGTTTTATGGGGTTAAACCGTAATATTCTGGAAATTTTTACACGCAGGGTGATGTCTCTCTCTCTCTCTGTCTGTCTGTCTCTCTCTTTCTCATCTTCCTCTCTGTCTCTCTCTGTTTTTTTTAGCTGGACCAGCCAACGCTGTCTTTATCTTCCAGAGAGGACTTTCTCACCAACACCACAGAAGCACAGGCAGTAAGTCCTGACTAATCTACCACAGATAGGATGGATATGTTCTGTGCTGAGAGCATCATACAGTACATCTGTCTCAGCACAAACAAAAATGAAAAAGATGCTGCCTGTAATTTGAAACAGTAATACTTAGGCATGAGGGGTATTGAGAAAAACTGCCTTAGCGCTCAGGTAATTGAGTAGGGCAGGCCAGCACAGGATAATACTTGAATGAGCAAACACATTATATTTCTCTTCTGAGTGCGTTCCAGAGGCTAATACATGTCCAGAGAAACTGCATACAATCTTCTCCACCAGTATTTTGTTTTTTATAATTGGTTGAAACATCGGCTTCTTAAATACCTTGCCATTTTACAAAGTGTTCTACCTATCCAGCTCAACATCTGCATTTTTAAATATATTCAATGTTGCACATAGGGTAAAATATCAGAAATCCCTGAAAAATATTTGAACTTCTAAGTCTCTAAACCTCAATAGCAAAAACTCTTACACAAGCAGCAGCATGTGTCTGCTTCAAAAACGTTCCAGCGCCACCAGTGCTTTATTTTGTAAGCCTCCAAAGCAAGATGAATACTAACCGAGTTTCAAAGGGACCAAATAGCTGGTGTAGGATTTACGAGACACACAAAAAAAATTATTCAGGGTGGGAAAGGGAATTATGTCAAAATGATGAGAATGTATGCTGACAAACGCCAGAAAAAAACAAACAAACAAATGGCAGAAAAAAAATATGTGGCTGCAGGTCAAAGCTTTTTCACAGGGGCGGACTGGTAGGAGACTTGGTAGGTTTGCTGCTAATGACCACAGAACCTGAGCTCAATAAATGACCACTGAATTGAATTAATCCTTGTCTGAACTCATGTCAACAAAAACGGTTAATAATAGCAGTTATTAATAGCATTGCTCTCGATGATATGACCGTATCACATCTCTTAGTGTATTTCTGGGCATGTTGTGGTGAAATGTTTTGTTTTAATTTCCAGTACCGAGAGGCCCTGCTAAGTCTGATGGTGGACATCGCGGTCATGCTGGGTGCAAACGAGCAGTCTGCGCAGACCCAGATGAAGGAGGTTCTGGCCTTTGAGATAAAGTTGGCGGAGGTCAGTTTGCCCCACAGAGAGATCGACTGGCACCGCTGAGGGGAGTCAGATGAACTGTAGCTGTGATTCCGGTGTAAATATAAACATGAGCGTGAGCCAGGTGGCATCAGTCTTTAACCGAGGGCATTGAACTTGATCCTGATTCTTAAATATCATTTCCCTTGCTCTCCGACCCCTGGTGAATGCCCAGTCTTGCTCTGTAGAGTAAGAATCCACATATCGTGCTCTGGAAAGTTGTGAATTTATCAATAAATGAATCAATTTACTGTTTTGTATGGACTTTTCAGTTCGTGACAGATACAATGGATGTGCACACATTTTCTGTGATTCAAAGTATCATTACTGGGACCTTTTGTTGTCCATTGAGTCTGCAGCAATTTTCAGCGTAAATGATCATATTCAAACACTTTCAAAATGGATAATACATTTCCCACACAGGGCTCAATTTTTCCGGTCATATGCAATATACCTGCAAGGACTATCGAAAGTCCTCCTTAATAAGTTATTAACCCCTTTGCGCTGATATAAACGCCAGCGTCCATAAATTCCGAAAGTTATTTTCCTAACTAATTCTGTAATTGAATTTCCAAATGTTTTGCTTCACAGGAATAATTTTCCACAGTCTCTGCGACATAAATACTGAGTTATAAAGCCTAAATAGGTTTGTGAATGACAGGAAAAAATTGGCATTATTTGTATTAGGCGGCGTTAAGAGTTTGTATGAGGGGTTAAGAGTTTGTATAAGAGGTTAAGAGCGTCTCATCACAATCCATGCATTTTCCAATAGCTGGAGGTGAGTGTGATGAAAAGAGTGGCAAGCCATCTAAAGAGGTTGGGTCAACTTCAGAATCAATACTGCCATTGAATTTTGGGCCTCTGGTGTCCACAAAAGAAGAAGGCACACATATAATGGCTTTTTTTTTTTAGGTTTATTTTCATTAAATCACTTGCCTCGATTTTGTGCACATTAATAAACCACTTTTTACATTTTATTGTACATTTATGAACAAAAGTTCTTTAGGGCCTTTATGTCATTTTAAGAAAGAAAAATGCACGCAGGGAGTTCACCACGAGATGGCCTTATGTTTCAGGAAAATGCCAAATATCGCCTTGTGCATCCTCATTACAGTGACACTCCTACTGGTGCCTTATGATTTACGTGGAAATACCCCCTTAGAAATAGAGCTACATCCTCCAGATCCAGCTCTCTGCCCAGGTCCGGGTATGTCTGGCTGGAAATTAACAGTTACGGTGGAAAATAGGAGTGGCCTTAGCGTTCAGTCTGTGCGTCAATCAGCAGAATCGACTTGTGGAGGAAAACAGGCCTGTGAGGAATCTATTTTTAGATCATCAGTGCACTTGCTGTGCTCTTTACATATTAAATAGAATCATGATATGAAATGACATGAAATATCATGATTGAAATGGGGAAAACTGCACTAATTATAAGTCTCATCACCAGCGCCGTGAAGTAACCAAGCTACCTTTTCAAGGGAATAGGCGCATATTGTGGTTTTCACTTTAGCCTGCATTGCCTATATCACTGAAAGCAAGCAAGGTAGTGATTACTGTACCTGAATGGTGGTTGGTGAATTACTTAAATTACATGCTGTGGAGTGGCAGTTTGCTGTTTAGTGGTGTAATTGAACTTCAGAGTTTTTTCAGCTGTAAATGTGTTTGTTTGCTTTCTGTATGTTGATTTATGCAGTCCTTAAAAACGTGCTGGAATCTTATCATAAAAATTGGTGTATGAATTTGTTAATAATGATAATAATAATAATAATGATAGTAGTAAGTGGTAATGGCAAGTACTTCAAAAATTCTGGAGCTACAACCTCCCTACTGTAGCGAAAAATATTTTTTATTTTATTTTTTTGGGGGGTGAATGAGATATCACCATATGATCTGGCAGTGGCAAGAAGAATACTTTGTGTTTTTAGATGCGGGTGGTAATGACCTCCATAAAGTATTCAGATAAGCGTTTATACTGGTACTGGGAATTCGCTGCTTGTTATGAAACTGACAGAGAGATCGTTGTGTGTTACAAAGATGGTGGGAGATATGTATGCGTCATTGAGGTGAATAAGGAAAGCACTGGGTGTTATGGAGGGGATTGGGGGAGTTGAATATGCTATGGCAGAGATCATCAAATCATGGTCATCAATGTCCAAGATCTGCCAATTTGCCTCTCAATCTTCACCTGGGAGGCTGGAAAGACAGTCTGGCCAATCAGAAGCACTGATAGTTCAGTTAATTATCTAATTACATGGGAGACCGGAAAACCAGGGCTGGATTAAGATTTGAGGTCCAGATTTGGTGATCCCGGTGTTAGGGGGTAAATGGGAGATGCACAACATTATGTCTAATTCAGGGGTGGGCAATCACGGTCCTGGTGGGCCGGTGTGTATGCAGGTTTTTATTCCTATCAATTACCCTGACTAATTGAGTTAATTGATTGCATGCACAAATATAGATTTTCGCAATGATTCGATCAAAGGAAAATGTTTTATTAAGGGAGACAAGACTAGTCTATGTAGTTTCATGATAATTTAAAGAAATGCGCATAAAATGTCAGATTTCATAAATGGTTTGGCTAATTGAGACAATCAACTAATTAAAGACCAGACGTTGGTGTGAAAACCAGGGACAGATAGGGCCCTCGCTGCCCACCTCTGGTCTAATTGGTTCGTTTACCCTGCTGTGTCCCTAGATCCTGATTCCATTTGAAAATCGGACCAGTGAAAACCTGTACAACAAGTATAGCCTGTACCGCCTACAGAAGTCTATCCCAGAGGTATGACACCTACAGTCCACACCTGCCTGTCCGTACCTTCAGTATGTTCTCCACTCTACTCCCTCATGGACTCTCTCTTTCTCTCTCTCTCTCTGTAGTTTAACTGGCTGGAGTTTGTGAAGGCTGTCATAGACACATCTCTGTACCCTGAGCTGAAGTCCATGTCCACATCGGAACAGGTCATTGTACGCACTCCCAAGTACTTCAAGGATCTCTTCAAACTACTCAGCACCACACAAAAAAGGTGAAGTGAAGTTTCATAGTAGCGCTGCCTTAAAGTACTGTAAATCAATGTTACACTCCCGTTATCATTAGACTAATCACAAACCTACCTGGACCCTATCTTATGTTTGTACGAACAGGGAATTATGCGCTATTAGAGTATAATGTTGCAGTTCTGCCTTTAGAGTAACATTACAATGATTTAGCTATGAAATGCTCAGAATTGCTGTCCATGTCTGTTGTTCTATGAGTTGGTCAAATAACTTCACACTCCTTCCCCACTCTTCCTCTCCCTCTATTCTGTTCTCCTGTTCTAGGACTGTAGCTAATTATTTGGTCTGGCGGGCAGTCTATTCCAGAATCACCACTCTCAGTCGTCGTTTTCTCTACAGATATCTGGACTTTGCTCGGGTCAGTATGAGTGGCATACGATAACCAGTCATGTGATCCTTCAGAAACACCTGTTTCGCAAACTAACTATCCACTCTGAAAACTGTGTATCACCTGTCAATACGAGCGAATATTTCCATTTTATGGCAACAAGTTAGCGCCAGTCACCACTACTCGATGAGAATTGACTTCTAGCTCTACTCGGCACGGACCCACATCAACAATCATTACTATAACCAGTGGTAACGCCAATCAGGATTTAAGTAGGTAATATACTTCATTTGAAATTGAACTTATGGTGCAAAAAAGCAGTGTTTCCTGATCTTTCAATGTTCTTTGAGCTCAACACTACTGCCAAAATGTATCTTTTGATAACTCTCTCGTCCGTGATTGGTTCTGACTTCACATGACTGGTAGCGTCAGAGGGCAGTGTTTGAGCTCTTTCGTTAATTCTTGTGCCATTGCGAATCAACGATGCCAGGTGTGTGTTGCAGGCTTGGTGTATTAGCACTTATAAAACTAGAGAACTGTGGGTAGCGCACATACCTCTGCTACGCCATATATCTGTTCTTCTGGTGACAGAATATGTTCTGGATCACTTTTAAAATTGAATCAACTCTTCCATGGATTACCACCTATCATTCTAGAAAATTTAGTGCCAAACCGTTGATAGCTTTGAGTTATCCGGACAGAAATATCATACAAACCCGCATTAGACAGACATATTGTAATTTTTCCGGATCCAGAGTATGAGCTGGATCACTACCAAAATTGAATTAACTCATCCTTGGACTACCACCTATCATCCTACCAAATTTCCTGCCAAACCGTTCATAACTTTGAGTTATCCTGTTTACAGACAGATAGGTGGACAGACAGGCAAACAGGGGTGAAAACATAACCTCCTTGGCAGAGGTAACAACATTTCTCATTTTCGATTGCTTTGTAATTGTGCTGCAGTTTTGCTGTCATTTGTTTGTTTTAAATTCGTCCATTACTGGGATTATTCTGAAGAAATCAATGGGATTTTGGTCCCGCAGGGTAGCTCTTTTTAACAAGTTGCCACATGATAGGTTTAACATCTCAGGATAACTACATTTTTAATTCCTTGAATATATTCAAAAAAAGAATTGCAATGCTTGCAGAGTATACTGTACCTGGTGCTGCGGAGCACATTCACCGGGTTGTTCACACGATATTTCCTCTCACTGGGACGGTGCGTTCAGGAACCACACGCAAGAGAGGGAAATCCAAAAATAGTATGCCTTTATTGGAGTCTGAGTCAAAGCCAAAAAACACAGGAATTGCCAAGCAACAATACGAAATCCAAAAACAGTGTCAACTAGACAGGCAGGGGTCAGAACCAGTAAGACAGATGAGCAGAGGCACGAAAATGATTGGCAAAAAGTCGCAGTCGATGAACAAAGCCAAGGGTCATAGGACTGGGCATCCAAACACAGGAATTGTGGTCATACAAAAATAGGTCGAATTCCAGAAAGACAAAACCAATACAAAACGGGAAAGGCAAGAATCAAAGTCAGACAGTCCAGTTGAAGAGAAACAATACTCAATGGCATACAAGGCGCTCTGCACAAATAAATATTGATCAACGTTCTGACAAGAGCTGTGAGAGAAATGACTGCTTAAATACACACAGGGAAGGTCACATGCTATACAGGAATCAGGTGTAGTTAATCAGACTAATTACAACGGGAGAATTACATCAGGCAAGCCCTAAGCATGAAAATTGGCGAAAGACAAAACACAAAGGGGAATCACACAAACAGCCTATGACATTAAAACAGATCTGGTCCAGGAGTTCTACATGCACAGATAATGAGCGCAGGAAAGAATTAAGCACGTGCGAGAGATCTCGCTGAAACTCAGGAGAAGACAGGGAGAGCTTAGCAAGAGGCGTCGATTAGAACAAGGCGATTGCTAAGAGGGAATTAGTCTAAATTAGTAGCGGTGCAACTTTACAGATATAACTAGAGTGCTCGTTAGTAAGTTAGTAATCTATATACATGGATTAGTTGTGTAAGTAGGTTATGATACAAAATACAAATGTAAGTCTTGTTAGTAATCAGAACAGAAAGGCGAAGGAAGTAAACGAGAATCGAAGGAATATTTTAAACAGGGGAGTTCCTTTAAATCACCCGAATTCAGTGAGCACGCAGACAGGGAAGACGGACCGACCAACTAGATCACAAGACAGGGGAGACAAGTGCAATGGAACAATGGAATGAAAAAGTGCAATGGAATGAGAAATGGAATGAAATAAAAACCTGAGTTTTACCAAAACCAAAAAAGAATAAATGAAAGACAAAATCGTGATCACTGAACCTGAACATAAACATGACTAAACCATAACCATGACACTCACATCTTTTGAAGAATGCTGCCCACTTAATAAAATCCCCAACGGTACTTGCCATCACCAGTCAGCACTAAAGATCAGCACTGATTAACATCACCGGTCAGCACTAACCAACATCACCAATCAGTATTTAGTGGAGGTATCTGTCATCACAAACTACCTGCACTAACCAGCACAAATGCACATAATCTATTAAGCTAAACCAGCATCACAAACAAGCTCATACCAGCATCAACAATCGCCACCAATCTCCATCACTGATCACCTGTTAACAGCATCACCAATCACCACCAGCCAAAACTATTAATCTGCACTGGCCTGCACCAATCACTAACCACTGGATTTTATGCTGATTGGTTTTTGTAAGATATTGTGAAAATCTGTTGGATTGTTTTGATTGCTATCAAAATAAAAGTTCGTGTTTTTGCTTTTTGTGCTCCCAAACACAGAAAATGACGAATTATTTACTGCTGCGTTAAATGATAAAACAATGTTGGAACATAGTGATCTTGGTAAACTGCAACTTCAGACAGAAAAATCCATTAATGACTGATATGCCAGTTTCATATGATGTCTTGTGGAATCACAATAGTTGCGATGCAAATGTACACCGAAATCTGAAACCAGCGTCTGCTCAGGTTTGTGCGTTTTTTGATAGAAGGCACATCCGCTCCTGGCATTGTGTCTACATACAAGGATAGATAATCTCGCTGTTAGATTGTTAGTCATACTCGCTGGCTGAAGATCTGTAACCGAATTCAAAAGCCTGGGGTGGACCTTCACTTAATGAGCCGGGATTTACCAACTCAGCACTGTCAAAAAAAAAAAAAACTTATAAAAGTAAGGCAACTGCACAGCATTTCTTGAGTTTACACAATTGGAGTTTTTGAGTTTGCGTTGACTAATTTTTGAAAGAACTCAATTTCAATTTGAGCCAACTCAAATATGCTGTGCAGCTGGTTGCATTATTTTAAGTTGAATCAATTTCTTTTTTTTTTTTTTTACTTTTTACCGTATGTTGGCTAAAAATACATAGGCACAGCTCTCATCTCTACATTACACTGCCATACTCAGCAGCGCGCACTTAAGTCGCGTTTTCCTTGCTTAATAAATTGCTGATTAATGTCAGGAATGTAATCTTTGCTACGGTGCTGGATCACTGTATTTCCTCAATGTGCGCAGGTTACAACAGGCACAACGTCGCTACCCCCCCGATGGGACAAGTGTGTCAACTTCGTGGAAAACACCCTGATGTACGCGGGAGGGCGAATGTTTGTTGAAAAGCACTTTCAAGAAGACAAGAAACTCATGGTAACCTGCTCAAAACTGGGCGTACTCTTACCGGGCGTCAAATATTTTGCATTCAAATGCTGAAATAATCAAATTGATCAAATTCACCGTAAACCGCATCACAGTAATCGCACACGTCCCACGCCAGACTGAAATTAACTGTGTGCTACTAGCGGCCCCTGTTGGTATGATGAGCTAATGCAGGCGACAAAATTTGCTGGACCAGATTAGTTTGCCAAATGCCATATTAGATGAGATATAACGTTAAAGGAGCTGTGTCCCGATTACAGCGCATACTTAGAATTTACATCCTTAGAAAGTGAATCTACTTGACTGCAACTCATAATCTGATTCCATCTTTGCCAATTCGTCTTTGTTTTGGATTGTACTTATAAATTTAGTTCTGGCATTATGCTTTTTATATTAAGGAGCTGTCTACGGAACTGTCTAAGGGCTATTTTTAGCTTATTTTTGGTTGCCATTGCCAATAATCATACAAAACCCAAAACCAGTGAAGTTGGCACGTTGTGTAAATCGTAAATAAAAACAGTATACAATGATTTGCAAATCCTTTTCAACCTATATTCAATTGAATACACTGCAAAGACAAGTTACTTAATGTTCGAACAGGTAAACTTTGTAATTTTCGGCAAATATTAGCTCATTTGGAATTTGATGCCTGCAACATGTTTCAAAAAAGCTGGCACAAGTGGCAAAAAAGACTGAGAGAGTTGAGGAATGCTCATCAAACACTTATTTGGAACATCCCACAGGTGAACGGGCTAATTGGGAACATATGGGTGCCATGATTGGGTATAAAAGCAACTTCCCTGAAATGCTCAGTCATTCACAAACAAGGATGGGGCGAGGGTCACCTCTTAGTGAACAAATGCGTGGGCTGATTGTCGAACAATTTAAAAACTACATTCCTCAACAAGTTATTGCAAGAAATTTAGGGATTTCATCATCTACGGTCCGTAATATCGTCAAAAGGTTCAGAGAATCTGGAGAAATCACTGCACGAAAGCGACAAGGCCGAAAATCAACATTGAATGCCCGTGACCTTCGATCCCTCAGGCGGTACTGCATCAAAAACCGACATCAGTGTGTGAAGGACATCACCACATGGGCTCAGGAACACTTCAGAAAACCAATGTCAGTAACTACAGTTCGTCGCTACATCTGGAAGTGCAAGTTAAAACTCTACAATGCAAAGGGAAAGCCATTTATCAACAGCACCCAGAAAAGCCGCCGGCTTCGCTGGGCCCAAGCTCATCTAAGATGGACTAATGCAAAGTGGAAAAGTGTTCTGTGGTCTGACGAGTCCACATTTCAAATTGTTTTTGGAAACTGTGGACGTCGTGTCCTCCAGACTAAATAGGAAAGGAACCATCCGGACTGTTATAGGCACAAAGTTCAAAAGCCAGCGTCTGTGATGGTATGGGGGTGTATTAGTGCCCAAGGCATGGGCAACTTACACATATGTGAAGGCACCATTAATGCTGAAAGGTACATACAGGTTTTGGAGCAACATATGTTGCCATCCTAGCAACATCTTTTTCATGGACGCCCCTGCTTATTTCAGCAAGACAATGCCAAGCCACATTCTGCACGTGTTACAACAGCATGGCTCCGTAGTAAAAGAGTGCAGGTACTAGACTGGCCTGCCTGTAGTCCAGACCTGTTTCCCATTGAAAATGTGTGGCGCATTATGAAGTGTAAAATATGACAACGGAGACCCCGGACTGTTGAAAAACTTAAGCTGTACATCAAGCAAGAATGGGAAAGAGTTCCACCTGAAAAGCTTCAAAAATTGGTCTCCTCAGTTCCCAAACGTTTACTGAGTTTACTGAGTAAAAAGGCCCCTGTGCCAACTTATTTGCAATGTGTTGCTGCCTTTAAATTCTAAGTTAATGATTATTTGCAAAAAAATAAAATTTCTCAGTTTGAACATTAAACATCTTGTCTTTGCAGTGTATTCAATTGAATTTAAGTTGAAAAGGATTCGCAAATAATTGTATTCTGTTTTTATCTACGATTTACATAACATGCCAACTTCACTGGTTTTGGGTTTTGTAGAAGAATAAAAATACCTTGCTGATTTTGAGTTGAGTGGATTTGCTCCTTTCAGGGGTTGGGAGATTGTGCAGTCACCATGACACAGCTCCTTCAAGAATGTGGAAATTACTTTTGATGATTTGGGGAATTAATAGGAGCAAACAGATTACTCGCTTTGAGGTTCGATTGCTCCACTGATGATTTCAGTAACAACCACAACAACAACAACTGTGATGATGATGATGATAATAATAATAATAATAATAATAATATACAATGCAGGTCAAAACACTCAGAGCTCAACAAGACCAATAACAGCAAAGACAGGGGAACAATTTCAGCAATCCTAATCAACGACACTAGTTAAACCATAAAACAGGTTCAAGATGCAAAAAAAATATTAATACAATATGTAAAAATAATTTTTAATAATGAAGATGTGTATTGAGAACATAAAACAGTAAAGAACTGATCGTAATGCTAGTAATCTGCTGGCAGATGGAGGAGCTGATTGAAGGAATTCGATGGGCTTTCATGGACATGCTGGAGAAGGAAAATGACTGGATGGATGAGGTCACCAAATCCAAAGCTAAAGAAAAGGTAAAAGTGTTTTTCTGTACAGTGTTAAAAGTTCAGCTGTTCCTGTGTAGGTCAGGCGAATTCAGGAGCAGAGCCAGTGCGGGTGCAGGCTCTCATTCCAACCAATTAGTTACGCTCCTGATTCTACTAACGCAGGTCTTTTGCTGTGACTCCATGGGCTCATTATATAAATCAGGTGTATAACTGCTTGGCTGGAACAAAAGCCTGCACTCATGCCAGCCCTTTCTCTATAAGGGTGAATACCTCTGGTTTTGATGAATAGCTTCCCTAATCAGTTCCTGTTCTAAATGCAGAGCTATTGACGAGGTGCAAGGCAGCTTTGAGAAAGGCTGACTTCTCACTGGAATTTCAGCATAAAAGGCACCAAGCGCTATAAATGTAGTAGCCAGGTCAAAATTTAGTATATGGCTTGACTTCAAGGATGTATTTGAGGACTGTTTGCATGAGGGCTGCCAATTTTAATTTTAAATTTTAATTATCATTCAAACTTGTTAAAAAATTCTAAGTTCGAACAAAAAACTTCCCTGTTTACACCTGTTTTCATTTTCAGGTCTTAGTACAAGTGAATAAACTCTGTGGTAACTGTAAAAATCAAACAGAAATTGATGGTAAAATGCTTGCTTCTCTAATGCCAGGGTAATGTAATTTTTGCCGCAAAGTTAACCTATGGAAAGTAAAATCAGTTAGCTAGTAACCAACATTGGTTACAAGCTTCCTCAGTTAGCTTGGAAGTTATAACTAGCATCAATACGCATGATGGGTGTCAGCTTTAGTGGTCAAGTATTACTCTGATCAAGTTGAATGACTTGAATTTCTTGCCAATGATTTGCTGTTATGCTGCATTCGAGACTTCATAATTAAAACCCCTGTTCCCACCAAGGCATGTTTGAGAGCTCGACCTTTCAAAAACAACAATGAATGCGTGTGTTTGTACGAGCCATCTTACCCAGAATCAACAAACATTAAGCATCTTGTCTGTCTGATAGCCAGCTAACATTAATATGGCAAAACGTTTGTAAACAGCAGCTCATATGGATCATGAGCATGCAATTTAACAATGCCATTGCCACTAAATTTCACATGTTCATTTGCTATGCGTTAACTGCTATCCCAAAAGGGTAGTACTGACTTAATTCTGTGTTATTAAATAGAAATTTGAGGTGTTTTCAGTTTTGACAGTCAGCGTGTTTACACATCACATACGGTTTCTTGGCGAACGGGGAGTTAAAAAAATCATACCAGTGTTCCCAAAGTAGAAGATGTGTTCAAGCACACTTTTTCTACTGGGACTTGGGATTATGGGACTACAGGACTATGAATTAATGAACGTTTGAGGCTATGCATTTTTAAAGAGCAACAGCCAAGGGGAAAATTCAACTCTTGAACAATAGTATAACTTTGTCACTCAATCACTCACTCACACTGTCATCGACTTTCGCGTTTCTGGGGATGGGCCCCCTTGCTGCGCTTCTGCCAAAAAACTCACAGATTGGGGTGGAAGGACCTTCAAACAATGATGAGAAAAAATCCCCTGTGGGAAGAAATCTCAGGTGGAACGCAGCCATGGAGAGGCAGCCCGTACTACACTGGATATTATGATGATACTTGGATGTAGTGGCAGGGCTCTCAATCGCACAGCCATGGCTACACCCTCTATTTTACAGGTCGTGTTTTGGGCACTTTCTCGCACCGAAAACTAGTTTCATTCTGACACAATGGGGAGTTATCTGTTATTTAAATGTTCCCTCTTACAACTGACATCATATGGTTTTGCTGTTAAATGAGTTACCTACAGTATTAGACACGAGATTTACTAGTCCAGTTTCACAATTTAATCTTGAAAGAAGGATCATTATAAAATCTTCACAGAAAGCACATGTTATACTGTTTATAAATGACGTCACATGATTCCTACGTCACGCAGACACACCCTCCTCATTGACAACGAATTGCATTGTTGTGGCCCTACTGACTACATTTGAACACTTATGGTAATTTCCTTCTTGGCTAGCAATGACATTCGACAGGATGCAGTATTTAAATTCTATGTCTCGTATAATCAGCTACAACTCTGAAAATTTGACCAGATTTGCATGCAAGACCGCGGATGAGCTGTTGATAAAATTACCATAGCAATGATAACCCACATGGAAAGAATCTATATGAACATATATGCAACCTAGCATATATGCGCATACAGGCCAAATTCAGGTACATATATGTGCTTATAGAGGGCATGTTGGTCTCCTATATTGCTTCTTAATTTCCACATATACGCCCTATATGCACATAAAGGTGTATGTCCCCTATATAGCTCATTGACCCAGTGGCAGGTTCTGTTTGTCATACCTATTGTATAGCTCATATCTCACTTTTGCAACTGTCATACATGATGCCTAGCTCATATTTTTATTCTCAAGGTAATATCTGCATATCAGTCCAAAGTCCCTTACAGTTATAACAAGAATTTCACGCAATAACTTATTAATCGCATGTGAACACGTGAAATTGGCATCCCATTTGATCCTAAATACATGTTGACATGCGACAACGGCATGTTATGTGTAAACCAGTCATTATTATATCCTCGAATGCCGAATGGAGTTTCGGGGATATTATGTTTTTGGTCCCACCGCCGCCGCGGTGAAAAAACAAGTCTGGAAGGTGGAAGGGGGCTGCAAAAGAGTATATAAGGAGAAAAATTGAGAGAGTAAAGTAGTAGGAGAAATTGCAAGGAGAAGGATACATTTGACCAGACCTGTCACTGCAAGACCTGTGAAGTTTTTTGTGGATTTTTGCCTGTGTTGGAGCATTTTCCTCACCGGTAACATCACCAAGCAACCCCATCTCAAGGGACTGTTAATGTTTTTTTTCTTGTATATTATAAATCTTGGTCAGTAGTATAAATTGTGGGTTAGTGTTGGTCTTTGTTCAATTAAACTCATATTTTATGAGTTGAAATTAGTTTTTCAACCTATATTCAATTGAATACACTGCAAAGACAAGATGTTTAATGTTTTTTTGCAAATAATCATTAACTTAATTTAAAGGCAGCAACACATTGCAAAAAAGTTGGCACAGGGGCCTTTTTACCACTGTGTTACATCGCCTTTCCTTTTAACAACACTCAGTAAACGTTTGGGAATTGAGGAGACCAATTTTTGAAGCTTTTCAGGTGGAACTTTTTCCCATTCTTGCTTGATGTACAGCTTAATTTGTTCAACAGTCCGGGGTCTCTGTTGTCGTATTTTACGCTTCATAATGTGCCACACATTTTCAATGGGAGACAGGTCTGGATTACAGGCAGGCCAGTCTAGTACCCGCACTCTTTTACTACAGAGCCATGCTGTTGTAACATGTGCAGAATGTGGCTTGGCATTGTCTTGCTGAAATAAGCAGGGGCGTCCATGAAAAAGATGTTGCTTGGATGGCAACATATTTTTCTACAAAACCTGTATGTACCTTTCAGAATTAATGGTGCCTTCACATATGTGTAAGCTGCCCATGCTTTGGAAACTAATACACCCCCATACCATCACAGATGCTGGCTTTTGAACTTTGCGCCTATAACAGTCTGGATGGTTCTTTTCCCATATGTGTAAGTTGCCCATGCCTTGGGCACTAATACACCCCCATACCATCACTGATGCTGGCTTTTGAACTTTGCGCTTATAACAGTCTGGATGGTTCTTTTCCTTTTTGGTCCGAAGGACACAACGTCCACAGCTTCCAAAAACAATTTGAAATGTGGACTCGTCAGACCACAGAACACTTTTCCACTTTGCATCAGTCCATCTTAGCTGAGCTTGGGCCCAGCGAAGCCGCGGCGTTTCTTGGTGCTGTTGATAAATGGCTTTCGCTTTGCATTGTAGAGTTTTAACTTGCACTTGCAGATGTAGCGACGAACTGTAGTTACAGACAGTGGTTTTCTGAAGTGTTCCTGAGCCCATGTGGTGATGTCCTTTAGACACTGATGTCGGTTTTTGATGCAGTACCGCCTGAGGGACCGAAGGTCACGGGCATTCAATGTTGGTTTTCGGCCTTGTTGCTTACGTGCAGTGATTTCTCCAGATTCTCTGAACCTTTTGACGATATTACGGACGGTAGATGATGAAATCCCAAAATTTCTTGCAATAGCTCGTTGAGGAATGCTGTTCTTAAACTGTTCGACAATCAGCTCACGCAATTGTTCACTAAGGGGTGACCCTTGCCCCATCCTTGTTTGTGAATGACTTAATTTGTTCAATTAAATCTGTTTAAGTTTTAAAATTTTGTCTGCCATCCCTTGCTGTCTTATATGTCGTAGCAAATTGGGGCCATAACAACTATAACTTTCCACTATTACTGTATTTCAGTGTCTGTTGAAAGCAGGTCATACCCACCCATTTTTCCTGATAAATTGTTTTTTCTTTACAGTCAGTGATGTTTTCACCCAACACCTGTACCTTCCATCTTAAAGCGAGTTGATGACAGTAACCTTATGATTCTCTCTTGCTTTCTCCATCAGGCTCACGCTGTCTTAGCAAAGGTTGGTTATCCCGAATTCATCCTGAACGACACCTACATAAATGAGGACATAAAGAGGGTGAGTGCATGTACAGTTGTTTTGGGCACGTGTGTGTGTGTATGTGTGTATGTGACAGTGTGATGTATCGTCTCCTCTCTGCAGTTGTTGTTTTCAGAGAAGGATTACTTTGGGAACGTCATGCAGACCCTGCGCTTCTTCGCACAGTCAGACATCGCCTGGCTGCGCAAGACCGTCCCGCGCACAGAGTGAGTTTGTGATGGAAATAAACGTCCAACCGTAAAACAAAGCTTTTTCCTTTAACTTTGTCGAATAATTTTGCTAGCAAATTTCTGCATCTGAGCAAGTGCTCACTTTGGTTTTTTGTGCTTTGATAATCAACGCTGCTTCAGATCTACCATCCTTTAAGTTTGTACCCCACCCACAGTCGCGAGAACAGTCTATTCAACCCAACAGGGTTGCCCCTAAAGTGTACCGAACACTCAAGATAGAAAAGAATGAGACAATATCTTGCACTGTTTCCAGCCTGATTTGAAAACCAGAGTGTCTGCCTCCACTGCATGACCCAATAAGTTATTCCAGTTTTTTGAGCTCTCTCTCGGTGTGAAAAATACCTCCTGATGATTGTTTATCTAACTTCCACTTATGGTGGAAAAAAAATTAAAACCATGCCACATCGTCCAGCCGTCAGAGATATTCATTTAGCTGCTAAGAGTCAGTCAAGCTATATTAGCGTTGGTATGAAAACTAACCACATGATGGGAGAATAGGATTGGTTACCACCATCAAACATTATCTTTGAACAGTTTATCCCAATCTAGTGAGGAATCACATCCCAAAATTCGGTAATTATCATGATGTCATACTAAGGCAGTGACAAGAAGGGGAAAACATAAAATAAATGAGAACAGAAATAGCAACTTACGATGAAGAATTTTGCAAAATGCTCTGAAAACGGAAAAGTGAGAAAATTTTCGATCTAAATGGAACACTGTTGAAGTGATTTAAAATACATGGAAAAAAATATTTAAATCAGTTAGAATCAATATCCTGTCTAATAATAATTTTTTTTGTAACTGCAGTGTTAAACATTTGATTGATAATAATTTAGTGGCCTAGCTTGACTGCATAAATTGAGCAAGTGCACAACTAAAGACATCTCTGTGCCTGCATTTACTATCTACAGATGCTTATAAAAATACTTTTTGATGAAAAAAACAAAATAAAAAACAAAAAAAAAAACCTCAGACTCTGATACAAAGAAATGAATCATATTATAATTGATGAGTTCATGTGAAGTTCATAAGACAGTAAATCTGGTTGCGTGCCATTCTTAAACGAGGGCCATTAATTTTATTAAATTGATCTAACAGTGTGAGACCAAAGAATTCTGTGAGAGACTGAATCAGCACAAACATTGGCTGTCCTGTAATAAAATTATTCAGCCAGCGGCTAAGGCCATTAATACTGAGAAAAGCAGGGGTGTGATTGGGATTATGAGCTTAGAAGCAGCACAGGGGCACAGGAATTTTCTAGAAAGGTATATTATTTGAGGATTTTTATGGACTTTTTTTGCATAAGCCACCAAATCCATTTTTTTCTTGGCAAAACCTGGAAAAACAAAGAAAAGCAAACTATGTGAAAACCTCTGGAGTGTTCACGACACAATTCAATTATTAGCTTTGAAGCTCGCTACCATCTCTACTCAAGTCAAAACAAGTCAAGAAAGTTTTCCGTGGATATCTATGGTAAACCGGTCAGGTTAACAAATTTACCACTCAAAGAGAGCAATAGCTATCCAGTTGGATTACGTGACCTCCGTGTGGTGCTCTGATTGGTAGAATGCATATAGTAGCTTTTGGGGGAAAACTGGCTTAGTACTTAGTGGCTTCAGTAATGCTACTATAGTATGAATAAAATCAAAATTCTACGCAATTTTTGGGGCAATTACCTTTCGATTTATGGGCTATTATTGCAAAATTGTGTAAATGTTTGAAAATATGACACTAATACTGTCTGTTCATATCTCATTTTTGGCTGAGGTGTTTATCCTATTTGCACTTGAACATTTCATATGCTAATCAACATACGCATGAATCTGCATGCAGTTTACAAACAGTTAGGATCACCTCATACACCAGAGCAAAACTCAAAATTCTGTTCATGTTTCATTAAACCATCCAATCTTTTATTAAGAACAAAATCTGAATTTAAGAATAGTTGAGTGGTCGTGCTGTTATTATAAAATTAATGTGAGTGAATTACTCTGCAATCATACGACACAGGTTTTGATCAGAATATTTCCAGAAATACTCCACATTTTAACTGAGCTGAAGACTCCTGAACTGATAACAGGGCAAACAGAGGAAAACATGCAGCGGCATTATATTAGCAACGTTTATGACTGTAGGCTTGTACTACAACCTCATTCAACTGTCAGACACAACAAAGGCACTGCGGCCCTCAGGTAAGGTGTCTGAACTTGGCTTGTCCTCCTGTAAATCATACAAGGCACAGCCCTCCAGGAGAGGGCTGAGCTAGTACATTTCTTAATGAAATAATATTGCGAGAGTCTGGTGATTTTATAGAAATTATTGAATAGTTCTGCCTTGGGGCTGTGCATGCTGGTTTTTATAACCCCCAGGAGAGGACACTTATACATAATTACAAAACTCTGAAATTCTAGAAAAAAAAAACCAAATGAAAAAATAAGGAATGACATCAGTGAAAAATATTCAGTCTGCTTTCTTTAAAGTCTGTGGTAGACTGCTGTCATTTGGAACTGGGGGACCTCCTGTTTGAGTCACTAACGTAAGCCTATGTTGCTGTTATCAAAATACATTGTCAATGGAAGCCCTTCAAATGGGAGTCCAACAGCGAGATTTGCTGTGTTTGTTTAAACAACTGTACGTGCTATCTGTCACTTATTTGATAGCTGGCTCAGTGATAGTCTGTGGTTTCTCCATATTGAAGGAATATTTTAACTGTGATTAAACATTCTTATGGTTCATGGCTAGTGGGATATTTGAACTGATTTTTCCTGAATGGATAATTAAAGGGATAGTTCGGGATTTTTCACATGAATCTGTATGGCATCACCGTCTTTAGTCTCGTGCACACACACTGACTTTCCCCCGACAGTGTCCTGTGAGCCGAGTTCTGTCCAGTTTTGGTCAAAGCGAAAGTAGTTCCGGCAGGTTTCCAGGGGTCTGCAAAGTAAAACGTTTTTCTTCTCAAAACAGTATGTGTTCGAACGAGTGATTTATTTGCATAACAAAACCCTGGTATTCCAAAAAGTCACATCTTGTAATTGCTTGGGGCTACTTTCTCTCAATAGCAATCACTGCGCGCTGTCACTGCTAACAGCTGTGCGCACTAGCCAACTACTTTCATCAGTTGTTCGACAGTGTTTACATATTCCAGCCAGAGGAGGATGTACCCCTACGGTCGAGGACGGCAGACTCGAGAGAAACTACTACTTCTTAGCGAACTGACCCAGGGATAACCGGAGCACTCGGAGTAACTTTCAAAAGGATTTTATTATTATTTCGGGAAGACGCTGGTGCGTCGACACCAAAATAAATATGTTTGGTGGGTGCTGCGGTCATCCCTCGCTCTAGTAGCTGAGAAAGGTAGCCAAGTTTGTCTTGATTATGCTAGCCAACGCTGTGACTGGAGTCATGGACTTCTCATTCAAACCTAGAAACCATCCACACCCGTCCACGTAGTTTCTGACGATTGTAATAACAGTACAACAATAACAAAACATATTATGTTTCATAAGCTTCACTGGTAATATGACACCGATAGATGAATCTATGTTGCGCTTACATAGCCCTCGGTGCAGCACCAGGAGGCTATGCACGGATGCTATAGAAAATCTTTAGTACAATTTTGTTTACCTGGGGTGTAGGGACAGCAGAGCTCAGTTGTTCGACAGTGTTTACCGACTACAGACCGACGACGCTAACGAGCTAGTTCGAGAGCTAGAGTGAGAAGTTCATCAGCTTCTCCAGAAAATATTTTATTTGATAAAAATGGTGCGCACTTGCGATTATCCAGGCTGTACCAACAAAGACGTCAGTGAGTCTCCTCACACAGCCCATCGCTTCCCTGTGACGGACGTAGCTCTGAGGCAACTTTGGCTACTTGCTCTGGGCTTCCAAGTGCACACCAAACTACTAAAAATGAAAAAGCTTCGCGTTTGCAGTGTGCACTTCAGCGAGGACGACTACTTTCCTTCAGGACAGAGGAAGAGACGGGTTTTGAAGAGCTCTGCTGTCCCTACACCCCAGGTAAACAAAATTGTACTAAAGATTTTCTATAGCATCCGTGCATAGCCTTCTGGTGATGCACCGAGGGCTATGTAAGCGCAACATAGATTCATCTATCGGTGTCATATTACCAGTGAAGCTTATGAAACATAATATGTTTTGTTATTGTTGTACTGTTATTACAATCATCAAAAACTACGTGGATGGGTGTGGATGGTTTCTAGGTTTGAATGAGAAGTCCATGACTCCAGTCACAGCATTGGCTAGCATAATCAAGACAAACTTGGCTACCTTTCTCAGCTACTAGAGCGAGGGATGACCGCAGCACCCACCAAACATATTTATTTTGGCGTCGACGCACCAGCGTCTTCCCGAAATAATAATAAAATCCTTTGGAAAGTTACTCCGAGTGCTCCGGTTATCCCTGGGTCAGTTCGCTAAGAAGTAGTAGTTTCTCTCGAGTCTGCCGTCCTCGACCGTAGGGGTACATCCTCCTCTGGCTGGAATATGTAAACACTGTCGAACAACTGATGAAAGTAGTTGGCTAGTGCGCACAGCTGTTAGCAGTGACAGCGCGCAGTGATTGCTATTGAGAGAAAGTAGCCCCAAGCAATTACAAGATGTGACTTTTTGGAATACCAGGGTTTTGTCATGCAAATAAATCACTTGTTCGAACACATACTGTTTTGAGAAGAAAAACGTTTTACTTTGCAGACCCCAGGAAACCTGCCGGAACTACTTTCGCTTTGACCAAAACTGGACAGAACTCGGCTCACAGGACACTGTCGATGGAAAGTCAGTGTGTGTGCACGAGACTAAAGGCGGTGATGCCATACAGATTCATGTGAAAAATCCCGAACTATCCCTTTAAAGTGAAATCTCTGATTGATAGGTACTATGCTGCAAATCTTCACTATTTATTGCTGAACTTCTATTTGTATTAACAATGAAACACCAGATATAAAATGCCATGACTGCAGCCAGACTGCAGCTAAATTCTGTTGGTTTGTCTGCCTGTTTTTTTAGGTGGTTCACCAATCCCACCACTGTTAACGCCTTCTACAGCTCATCCACCAATCAAATAAGTGAGTTGTTAACCTGGTCACTCACACAATTTAAAATGCTGAACAATGCTGTTTCATAACAGATACAAAATGTAAAATAGTTTTCTCTATCATCAATAGGTGACTTCAAAGGGCTGTGCTGTGAAGTCTGTCATTTATCATAGAGGAAAATATGTCGCTGTACAACCTGTCCATGATATTTTATGAGTTGAAATTAGTTGTGCTACAAAGCAGTGATGGATGCCACTGTACAATATCCAATAACCGCCCAATGTACTAGCAACTTACTTTTGTATAAACAATATCCCCACATATAGGATTTGTTTATTTACACTGCTCAAAAAATAAAGGGAACACTAAAATAACACATCCTAGATCTGCATGAAATCAAATTTATTAACCCATGGTCTGGATTTGGAGTCATACTCAAAATTAAAGTGGAAAAACACACTACAGGCTGATCCAACTTTGATGTAATGTTGTTAAAACAAGTCAAAATGAGGCTCAGTAGTGAGTGTGGCCTCCATATGCCTGTATGACCTTCCTAAAATGCCTGGGCATGCTCCTGATGAGGTGGCAGATGGTCTCCTGAGGGATCTCCTCCCAGACCTGGACTAAAGCATCCGCCAATTCCTGGACAGTCTGCGGTGCAACGTGGCATTGGTGGATGGAGCGAGATGTGCCAGATGTGCTCAATTGGATTCAGGTCTGGGGAACGGGCGGGCCAGTCCATAGCATCAATGCCTTCATCTTGCAGGAACTGCTGACACACTCCAGCCACATGAGGTCTAGCATTGCCTTGCATTTGGAGGAACCTAGGGCCAACCGCACCAGCATATGGTGTCACAAGGGGTCTGAGGATCTCATCTCGGTACCTAATGGCAGTCAGGCTACCACTGGCGAGCACATGGAGGGCTGTGCGGCCCCCCAAAGAAATGCCACCCCTCACCATTACTGACCCACTGCCAAACTGGTCATGCTGGAGGACGTTGCAGGCAGCAGAACGTTCTCCACGGCGTCTCCAGACTCTGGTACATCTGTTACATGTGCTCAGTGTGAACCTGCTTTCATCTGTGAAGAGCACAGGGCGCCAGTGGCGAATTTGCCAATCTTGGTGTTCTCTGGCAAATGCCAAACGTCCTGCACAGTGTTGGGCTGTAAGCACAACCCCCACCTGTGGACGTCGGGCCCTCATACCATCCTCATGGAGTCGGTTTCTGACCGTTTGAGCAGACACATGAACATTTGTGGCCTGCTGGAGGTCATTTTGCAGGCCTCTGGCAGTGTACCTCCTGTTCCTCCTTGCACACAGGCGGAGGTAGCGGTCCTGCTGCTGGGTTGTTGCCCTCCACGTCTCCTGATGTACTGGCCTGTCTCCTGGTAACGCCTCCATGTTCTGGACATTACACAGACAGACACAGCAAACCTTCTTGCCGCAGTTCGCATTGATGTGCCATCCTGGATGAGCTGCACTACCTGAGCCACTTGTGTGGGTTGTAGAGTCCGTCTCACGCTACCACTAAAGTGAAAGCACCGCCAGCATTCAAAGGTGACCAAAACATCAGCCAAAAAGCATAGGAACTGAGAAGTGGTCTATGGTCACCACCTATAGACCGACTCCTTTACTGGGGGTGTCTTGCTAATTGCCTATAATTTCCACCTGTTGTCTGTTCCATTTACACAACAGCATGTGAAATTGATTGTTAAGTAGAGTTGCTTCCAAAGTTGACAGTTTGATTTCACTGAAGTGTGATTGACTTGGAGTTACATTGTGTTGTTTAAGTGTTCCCTTTATTTTTTTGAGCAGTGTATTTATTTTTTTCAGTAAGTAGGCCTTAGGCCTATGTACAAATCAATACACCTATATTGTACAAAATAATACAGTGTGAAAATCTAATTCATTTGATATGAGAGGTGCGTAAAAATAAAGCATGTTTTACATATTCAGAAATATTGATAAAAGTAGATACATCAGATGATTTCAATATCGATAGAAAATGGTCGTGACAATGATACCTGACTAAACTGTTTAGACACTTGTCTTGCAGGTTATTATACAAAGGGCATATAAATATAAAATGAAACTCATCCTCTATAACATTTTGAAAATACTTCCCTTGGGATACCCTGTCGTCTGCCACTATTTTACATATAGGGAGTTCACGAATTCTTAAAAGAGTAATAATACATCGGCATTGCTTAGATAGAATACTATTGGATACTACTAGGATAGCATTATGCAATACCTGTAAACACCAGCAGAGGGAACAAAAAGGACTGGAGGGCTCCCGATGGAGATCTGCAATGTGTTATTTATCAGGAGTGATTGCTTGGAGGGTCACCTCTGTTTCTTGATTCTTTGAATGGTCTTAATCACATAAATAGTCCAATCATTTGTGACATTTTAAACCCCATTAAAAGCTTATGAATGACAGCTGAACCAAGTTCCTGTATATTCTTTCAACTCTGGTCCTGTGCTCCAGTTCTGTGATATTTGCGTGTGATGGTGTTTAGGTACATCAGCCAGGCGGTCGGGAGGAATCAAAATTCTGTTCCCACCTGTCTTCCAAGGATTAAATTTTCCATCTCTATGGAATGGGGATGAACAGCGTGAAATATACTCCAATGCCCAATGGTAGAAAAAAATGTAAATGGACAATGTGTTCATGTAAAATGTCTGTAAAAGAAATAAGTGTGTTTTTAACACCTGTGAGAGGAGTAATGCATTTGGTCATTCTCAATTTTTACAGGGTTTCCTGCTGGGGAACTTCAAAAGCCCTTCTTTTGGGGCCAGAGCTACCCAAGGTGAGTGTTTGCTTGTTAGAGAGAGAGAGAGAGAGTGTGTGTGTGTGTGTGTGTGTGTGTGTGTGTGTGTGCTTGTAAAGATATACTTGTCAGAAATAACTTTTGAGAAGCCATTCATTGTAAGGACATTTGGGGTTGTAATGACATTCTGGGTGGTCCTCTGCAAGGATAATGGAGGAATTTGACTAATTGTTTTAAGTTAGGGTTTGGATAAAGTTAGGGTCAGGCATAATTTGGTTATTGGCTGCAAGTGAACTAACAAGCGGTGCTAGTGGAGTCAATGCAGTTGGTGCACATAGCCTTTATTTAGCATTTATTTTAAGCCTGACATGCCTTTTTTTCTGGTTAGGCAATCCTCCAATATGCACAAACCTCGGAATAATTCTGCAGTCCAATTCAAAAACATATCGCTCCTTCCCTCGAGTGACCTCTTACTTATTCATTATTTTTATACCCCCCGCTACGAAGTTTAGGGGGGTATACTGGATTCGCTTTGTCCGTCCGTGTGTGCGTGCGTGCGTGTGTCCGTGTGTGTGTGCATGGGTCTGTGCGTCCGGACCTAGATCTCATAACCTACTCATCCGATTTTGAAAATTTTTTTTCTTGCTGGAAGGTCTATTGACTATGGTACTGCCCGACTACTTGTTGTTGCGGGGGGTATCCTGTAAGCCATGTTTACTGACTAAATCTAGTTATCTCCGCCAAGGAGATAATGCGATCGGGTCCGTTATTTTATTTATTTATTTGTCTGTTTGTTTGTCTGTCTGTGGACAAGATTTCTCTGAAACTACTGGATGGATCTTAATGAAATTTTTACCAGAGATAGATCTTGGTCCAGGGACGACTCCATTAAATTTTGATGATGATCCGGATCCGCATTTGCATTTGTATCAATTTCATCCTTTGGCGGAGATCAGAAATCTCGGATTGCTCTTGTTGTTTCTGCATCACATCCTCCTCACTGAAAGTGGCCAGAGAACGTAGAGGAGGGCAGTAAATTTAGCGAATTGGGCTGCGACCCCAGAAATGTGCTGAAAAAAAGACTTTGTAGCCGCTTGCATGGTGAGGGGTTACACTCAGTCGTATGACTGCCTGGACTCTGAAGCCATTTACACAGAAGAAGAAAAATATACACTGATCCTGTTTTAACTTATTTACCATAGCTGAATGTTTGCTACCAGGGATTACATCATCAGTGAAGACAAATTAGCCATTATCAAACATGGCCAATAATGCTCAAATCGAAACATCATCAAGACGACCATATTTTCCTCCGGGATCTCAGCCAGTTTGATTTGGCTTCTGTACATCACTCATTCCCTCCCTCTAATGCAGTGCATCTCAAACCTCTCCTAGAGGACCACCTGTCCTGCAGGTTTTAGATCTTTCCCTGTTTTAGCACAGGTGATTCAAATGATCAGCTCGTTACTGACCCTCTAAAGCTGACTGATAACATCCTGATTATTTGAATCACCTGTGCTGGGGCAGGGAAAGATCTAAAACAGGCAGGGCAGGTGGTCCTCCAGGAGAGGTTTGAGAAACACTGCTCTAATGCAAGTGACTCTTCAGAACCGTACAGGCTGTTTTGTTAAATTAATTTCATTAAGTAATGCCTGGCCATCCTGTCTTTTGCCACAAGCCACAGTTTTGTATCTTAGTGTATTTGTTTTTAGCCTCTGTTTTCGTGCAGGAGTCACGGACAAATCCACGCCAGTCTGATAAACAGTTTTCTAACCTATCCGGATGGTGTTTTGCGTCATTAATATGACATTTTCTCTACCACTAGCCTTAAAGGTCTTCCTTGGCATACCCAGCCCTTCTCGATAAGTAGACTCAAGAGTGCTCCCTTTATCTTTCCTAAGTGGCTGTTTTTGGTAGGCCTGAGGCTTGGCCTGTGCCTGTTGTTCACAGTGGTTTTATTGAATTTCACTGAGAAAACTGGGGTCCTCTTGGTGTTGACACACGCCATCAACAGAGTCCAAACGCAATCAAAGACCTTGAGACCACTAATTTGCTAATTTAGCACAATGTATTAAATAAAACATGCAAGGCCATTTGTGTCCAAATATTAGAATGTATCAGCATTGCTGCCTGACAGCAAGAAGGTTGTGGGTTTGAATCTGCCCTGGGGCCTTTCTGTGTGGAGTTTGCATGTTCTCCCCGTGTTCGTGTGGGTTTTCTCCGGGTACTCCGGTTTCCTCCCACAGTCCAAAGACAAGCATATCAGGTTAACTGGAGACACTAAATTGCCCATAGGTATGAGTGTGAGAGTGAATGGTGTGTGCGCCCTGCGATGGATTGGCAAGCTGTCCAGGGTGGGTCCCTGCCTTTGCCCGTAGTTCAGCTGGGATAGGCTCCAGCTTTACCCGTAACCCTAGTGAGGAATAAGCGGGTATAGAAAAAAAATGAAAATAAATATATGTATACAACCCAAATTCCGAAATAGTTGGGACGAAGTGTAAATTGTGAATAAATCACAATGCATTGATTTTCAGATGAGCCAATATGTTATTTACAGTAGAACATAGATAACATTTCAAATGTTGAAAGTGAGACATTTTAAATTTTTATCTACAAAATGGGCTTACTTTGACTGCTGCAACAGTTCTCAGAAAAGTTGGGACACAGGCAAAAAGGGGCTGAAAAAGCAATTCAACTGTAAGAGAATCAGCTGAAAGAGCATTTAGCAAGTAATTACGTCAACTGGCATCAGGTGTGTAACATGACTGGCTATAAAAGGGATGTCTTAGAGAGGCTGAGTCTCTCAGAAATCTGAGTCTCTCAGATGGCCAGAGGCTCTCCAACCTGTGAAGGTTTGTGTAAAAAAATTGTGGAATACTTAAAAAACAATGTTCTTCAACTTCAAATTGCAAAGGCTTTAAAGGTCTCATCATCATCAGTGCATAACATCATCAAAAGATTCAGAGAAACTGGAAAAATCTCTGCGCAACGGACAAGGCCGAAGACCTTTACTGGATGACCGTGATCTTCGGGCCCTCAGACGCCACTGCATCACTTACCGGCATGATTCTGTCATTGACATTACTAAATGGGCCCAGGAATAATTCAAGAAACCACTGTCTGTAAACACAGTCTGCCATGTCATCCGCAGATGCCACCTAAAACTCTATCATGCAAAAAGGAAGCCATTGTTGGGCATGATCCAGAAGCGCCGCTGTGTTCTGTGGGCCAAGGCTCATTTAAAATGGACTGTAGCCAAGTAGCAAAGTGTCCTGTGATCAAACGAGTCCAAATTTTGACATTCCTGGGCGTTGTGTCCTCCGGGCTAAAGAGGAGAAAGACCACCCCTCCTGTTATCAGCGTTCAGTTCAAAAGCCAGCATCTCTGATGGTATGGGGATGCATTAGTGCATATGGTGTGGGACACTTGCATGTTTTAAAAAGCACCATGAATGCTGAAAGGTATATAAAGGTTTTTGAGTAACATATGCTCCCCTCCAGATGACATCTATTCCAGGGAGGGCCTTTTGTATTTCAGCAGGACAACGCAAAACCACATACTGCAGCGATAACAGCATGGCTTCATAGTAGAGGAGTCCGTGTGCTGAACTGGCCTGCCTGCAGTCCTGATATTTCACCGATTGAGAACATTTGGCTCATAATTAAACAAAAAGTCTGTCAAAGGAGACCCTAACTAACCAGTAGCTGGGAGCCTGTATTGAAAAAAAACATTGGTTTCAAATTCCAATGGCTAAACTCAAGAAACTTGTCTCCTTAATGCCCAGATGCCTCCCTTCTGTGTTAAAAAGAAGACGGGATGCTACACCATGGTAAACAGGTCCCTGTCCCAACTTTTATGAGACCTGTGGCAGCCATCAAATTTGAAATGAGCTCATTTTGTGTATAAAATTGTAAAATTTTTTAGTTTCATTATTTGCTATGTTATCTCTGTACTATTTAGAATAAAATACTGGCTAGTGTGATTTGAAAGTTATTGCGTTTTGATTTTATTCACAATTAGCACTTTGTCCCAACTATTTTGGAATTTGGGTTGTATATATACAGGGTGGCTCAAAAAATCCCAACCCAAACATAGTGTAAAACCTAATTCACTTGAGTGACATGGAGTAGTCTGCCAAATTTATTATCCAGATCTCAGACCACATTTTAAAGCCGTCTTGACTGATTGGTCACTGACCACAATGTTTTATAATTGAGTTCCAATGCCTCTGTGTTACATGATTTTATGTCACTAGGACGTGGACTATTTTAAGTAACAAGAAGGCATGCTGTACGCTGTATAAATGCCTTCCCCAAAACCAAGGGGTCACATTGCATTTGGTGCAGCATTGAAAATATGAGGCTGGCCCCTGTACTGTGTGTGTGTATATATATATATATATATATATATATATATATATATATATTTATTTATTTTTAATTTTTTTTGCGATGCCTCAGTATGCAAAGAGCACAAAAGTTTTTTGTATTGCTAATTTTTGTATGTGCCTCTGTGTGTGTGTGTGTGTGTGTGTTCATGTGTCCAGGTCCCTCAGTTATGGGGCCATTGGAGTTATCGTAGGACACGAGCTTACCCACGGTTTCGACAGTAATGGTAAGATTTTACATTTTGGACCATATGTGAAAGAACAATGTATTTCAGCACATTGATTGGTGCACATGGTCATGTGTTTGTGTGCACATGAAGGACGCAAATACGACAAGAACGGGAACATGGACCAGTGGTGGAGCAACACGTCGATATCCCGCTTTAATGACAAGACTCAGTGCATGATCAACCAGTACAACGACTACCACTGGGAGGAGGCAGGACTTAACGTATGTCCCACACCCGCCAGCCCCTCTACAGGATACACCCTCAGAGCTGTGCAGCGGCCAGTCATGAGCAAAAATGTGTACTTTAATCAGGCAGACGAATCAGCCAATGCTTATGTCTGGAATGCAGTTTTTTAAAGATAAAATAATAAGGCTGAAATTTTTTTAGCCTCCTCAACCCCAACTCCCCCTCAGGTTAATGCCGGTATGATGGGATTTTCTGTGGCTTGCCGTCAGAAGCCTCTCAACTTTTAACGCATGATTGCTCTCAGCCTGTTCCCGTTTGAGATCAAGAATTAATTAATTAAGTGCAACAATTTATTTACTGAATGATCAAGACCATCAGCCTTCATAAACCCATAATGATTGCGAAATTATTAAATCAGAAATGACAAAGAACTTGAAATTGACTTGACATTGTAAGGATGGCGCTGATACAAATAATTCATTAATCCGAAACTTTCTCTGAATTCAATCTCCCATTGTAGCATTTTCAACAGCTGTATAATTTATTTTAAGATGTCACTTAAATTATTCAAAATGTTCTCAGCGTTCAAAAGAATACATATAAAATGGGAAACATCATCTTTGGCAAATCGAACCTTATTGAACATTGGTGCGGAACAGCATCACTTATAAGACTTGCTAACATACGCACATGTACCATCTTAAGAGTAACAGGAATGCAGAATCTTCTAAAGACATATCCAGGTCATCCTTAATGTGAATGGAAAAATGCCTGATACCTTTGTAATACAGTGAACAATGATGCCAGCTAAAAACAAATTACAAGTCATTCTACCGATTAGTCTTCGCAACAGCATGAATTAATGATTTTATTATTATCATTTCACCGTTATTTAACCTGGTAAAGACCAAATGAGATTTTTTTAAAAATCTCTTTTTCAATGGTGATCTGGCCAAGAAGGCAGCAAAGTTAAGCATTGAGAACACGCTGATTACATGCAGTAGTGTACAAAATTATACTTTGGAAATGTTAAAGAAAAGAACATTTCTAATTTTTGTTTGGTTGCTTATTGGGAAAAGTAAATGGGAACCCGTTTGGAGTAATAGTGCGTTATAAGGTGAAGTTACTGAAGGGCTTTTATTCCACTGATGTTATGTCACAGAAAATCCCGAGTTGAAGAGGTAAAAGAATTTGACATCGCTCGCTTTTCATAAAAAGAAGAATGTAGCAGTGGCATGAAACATAGGAATGTAAAAATGGAGGTAATGATGACTCTATTTCATGTAAAAAAAAAAAAACATGTTTTATAGCCAAGCAGATCTGTAGTCCGCAAGCACTTCAGTAAAATGCAACATAGACCTCCTGGTGTAAAAGCTTTCTCTCAGTGCAGACCTTTTGGTTGAAAGCCACTCTCTCCGTTTGTCCCGTGTGCGCGTTTGTCTTTCTGTCTCCCTGTGTGTGTGTGTGTGTGTGTGTGTGTGTCTCTCTCTCACACACTCTCCCTCTCTCTCTCTCTCTCCCCTGTGTATGTGTGTTTATCTCTCTCGAGCTCCCTCTCTCTGTCTGTCTTTGTATGTTTGTTTCTCTCTCTCTCTCTCTCTCTCTCTCCCTCTCTCACCCTCTGTGTGTTTGTGTGTGGGTGTGTGTCTGCCTCTTTTCCTGTGTGTGTCTGTGTGGGGGTGTGTAGGTGAGAGGGAAGAGAACGCTGGCAGAGAACATCGCTGATAATGGAGGAATCCGGGAGGCTTTCAGGGTACGCGGTCCTCCGAAAATTCATTATTAAAACCCACTGCACCACGGTCTTAAATAACTCTCAACTGAAACCAGCGCTTCTGGAGCAGGCCTGGAGCCAACGCCATTACCATTTCAGGCAACTCACACAGCGTAATGAAATGAAATTCTCAAATTACAGAAAATCAACAATGTCATTCGAGGGCCTTACAGTTAACGAGCTGAATTTCAAATCTGAGAATTGAGCCTGAGTCAGATTGAGCCTGGCTGAACAGACGTCTCTGGTGTCCGTGATTATTCTGCGACTGAATTGCGCAGTTTCTGGTCCGCAAGCCGGTCTGCTGTCATGTTTATTCGAAGTAAAAAATCCAGGATGAGAATGAAATCCAGTATCCTCTGGAGTCACTCATTATAACAGTTGTTAGGGGGTAGAATTGATTGGTAGCATCACGCATGTGAGTCTGTGGGTGAGAGAAACTCTTGGCTTCACTTCAACATTCTGACCACAGGACTCTCCAGATCGGGTGTTTGTGTACTCTTAAGGGAGAGTGTTTGCCTGTATGTGCCTGTTTGTACATTTCATGCGCCTGCATTAGTCCATATAGAATTGTACGCACATGCACGTGCACTGCTTTGGCCAAATACATTTGGGGGCTCCTCCGTTTGGGTACATTTCTCATGAAAGGAGCTTTGGTTCTTAGTTCTACTGTTGGAAAGCCCTAACTTAACCCTTTCAGCACCATAGGCAACTATAGTCGCCCAATGATGTAAGATATCAAAATCAGATGCTGTTGAAAACCTATCATGTGGCAACTTGTTTAAAAGAGCTCCCCTGCGGGAGTGTTTTCAACACTTCAGAATAACTACATTTTTAATTCTTTGAAAATTTTTCAGTGCTCAAAGGGTTAAGGGCATGCAGTGAAATTCTAGATGATTCTCAGACTGCAAAAATGTGTTAAAGTCTTTTACCTGTTTCCGAATAACAGTGCCTGAGTGCACAGAGAGAGTCTTTTGTTTGGCTTGAGGATATTGGTGTAAGAGAACATAGCAGGCGTTCACAGTGCCCTGACCTCAAACCCATCGGACAGCATTGGGATCTACTTTAGACCTTGGGCCAAGCCTAAATGACTTATTCCACTGCCTGATCTTACTAATGCATTTTATACTGGAAGCAAATTCCTGCTGCAATCTTCTAACATCTATCACGACACCTTTGGAAAAGAGTGGAGGCAACCCTTGAAAAAAAGGAAATGTTAGATTTACTTAATAATTTTATGCATACTTTATAATGTTAAGTCAACGGCTTCCATAAAACTGAGATAAGTTCATACTAATTTAAATAATTAATTGCTGAAAACATTTATGCAGAACCATTTGACAAAAGATTTTTAAGTAAATCCAGGACTTCATTTTTTGAGTGCATAGCAGCAAAGCTTGAACTAGCTCTAAATGAATGCTCATTATTGCTTGCTCATCATCAATGTTGACTTTGGATTGCGAATTTAGATGATAATTTAGGCTACGTACACTAGCAATATACAAAATATGCTCATAATACAATGTGTTCACGTGGTTGTGTGTTGTTCGATAGGCCTACAGGAAATGGGTTGAGACTGAGCGGGATGGAAACGAGGAGCCTCTGTTGCCGGGCGTCGGCCTGACCAACAACAAGCTCTTCTTCCTCAGCTATGCGCACGTAAGACAGCGGACACCCGAATTAATGTTGACCTGATGTGAGATGCAGGCGGGCACAACCCGTTCAGGTGACAAGGTTTTCTCTGTTTGTTGCAGGTGCGCTGTAACTCATACAGAACTGCTGCAGCCAGAGAGCAGATACAGAGTGGGGTGCACAGCCCCCCAAAATACAGGTGAAAATCTCCGCTTTACTGGTGGCAGTACTTTGATAGCATAGTTTATTTTTGAAGTCAAGTAGCGCTGTTGCCTCGCCGCAGGAGTAGTGAGAAAGGTTGCAGCATCAAACCTGGCCTGGGGCCTCTCTGTGCAGAGTTTCGTAACAATGCATTCCTCCCAAATTCCAGAGATATTCATGCCAGCCTGATCTAAGATAGCGAATCTTAATTGCCATTAGAATGCGTGGGTGAGTGAATGGTGTGTGCTGGATAGGTGGACTGCCTACACTCAAAAAACATAACGCTCTTAAAAATGTTATCTCAAATGGTTCCACGTTACTGATTTATATAACTTCCAGTTAATTTCCTAACATAAACGGACTTGAAATTCTAGACTTTAACTTTTAAGTTACGTAAAACAATTGTGTGGAACCAGTTGACATGCGTTTTTGAAGTATATCCAACACTTCATTTTTTGGAGAGTATGGTGTGTTTTTGCCTCTGGTCATTTCTGTGTTGTGACAGGGTCCACCCCCCACGACCCTGAACAGGAATATTCGGTTTAGATAATAGATTTATCTCCACCTTTATTTTAATAGGGAAACCCACTCAGAACTGGGTTTCATTTGTGATGGTGCCCTGTTTACAGACAATCACATTCTCATAAAAAACATGAACAAAATACAATATTATAAACAATAAAATCAATATTAGGCAATAATACATTCAACTCATAATGTAATGGCAACATTACATATAACATACACAGACCATGACTTTCAAGTCCTTTATCACATTGAATTTCTCCAATGAGATTAAAGCATCTAATTTGAAATTCTCTTGAAACTTTATCAGCTTCCTCAGGGCACAATAAGTAAAAGCAGTTTTTCAAAGTTCAGTTTTGACTCGAGGGACCTCAAGAACCAACTAATCTTGACGCTTGTTCAGTAAAAACTAGAACGCCATGTGATGAAAGATGTCAGGTAATTAGGTAACTTATGTAAGAATACTTTATAAACAAATGTTAGCTAGGGCTGCTTTCTCCTTCTAGCAAGGGACAACCAGCCCACTGCCTGATACAGAGAACAGTGATGTGTTCTTACATCATCCTGGTAACAAAACAAAGTGCAGCACGATAGACACTGTCCAGCTATTTCAAGGTGGTAGGGCATGTACATGTCGATAATATCACCATAATCAAATACTGTCAGGGAAGTAGACTGAATCAATAGCTTCTTATTATACGTGAAAAACATGATCGATTCCTGTAAAAGGGCCCCAATTTTCCTCTTCAGTTTTTTTGTTAGCTCATCGATGTTTTGAGAGCTTTTCATCAATAAATTTTCCAAGGTAGTTGAATGGTGGCCCTGGCTCGATTTCTATTTTTTTTTTTTAATTTTGCAAATTTTTAAAGTACTTTCCCTCAATGAATGGGATCCTGCGAAATAGTATATATATTTAGTTCTTGCTACATTTAAAACAAATTTAAGCTCTAGAAGTGAGTACTGAAAGGAATGAAAAAGCATCTGCGAGACAGATAATAGTTTATCCAATGAAGAAACTTATAAAGAATAGGCACAGAAGTGCAACTTACAACCATTTTCAAAAGAGACTACATGACTGAAATACAAAGTAAAAAGGTAAAGGTCCAAAAATCAAACCTGGTGGTACACCTTAGGTGACCTGCAGAGGAGTTGATTGAGTTTGGTCCACAACAATACATCGTGTTCTATGTGAAAGATGGCATGCAAACCTGCTGATCAAGACATACAGAGACTAGTCTTTCTACTAAAAGTGAATGATCAACTGTGTCAAAGGCCTTGGATAGACCCGCAAACAGAGCGGCACAGTGTTGTCCACCATCAAGAGCAGAAACAATATGATTCACAGGAATAGATGTCACTGATATAGTACTGTGGCAAGATCTAAACCCTGCGTAAAAAGTATTTAAAATGCCATTTCTCCTTAAAAAGAAATGAAGCTGGTGACTATCCAAAATTTCCAAAATCTCAGCTTTTCAATGTTGCTTGGAAATTGGGCAGTAATTATTAGGATTTCTACTGTCTTAACATTTCTGAAGTGGAGGCACAAGTGCAGTTTCCTGATTTTTTGTACAATTTCAAGTGAAAGATTGGATAGATTTATATTGTTGAGTTGAGGGATGAAATTATAGTATTATATAGGATTAGAGTTATGCAGGGTTAATGCGACACAGAAATTTCACTATTATAAAGAATGCAGTTAAAAGGGCTGTTCAATATGAATATCCCTTAGTTCTAATGCAGCCTTTAAAACCAGAAAGACAGCACTTATGTCATATCACAATATTACTGTATCCAAGATCACCTACAAAGCAATCATATCTCATATTGTGTTATCAATATAACATCAATATATTACCAAGCTCAACGAGTTACTATTGCATTACACAGGTAAATTATAACTATATGAGTCGTTTTTCTTGGGTAGGATCAAGATGGCTGGTCACCTGCTATTACATGTGTTAATGTGTATGTGTTTGCGTCTGGACTTTAGTTTCCGCTGTGTAGTATGCATATGCCAATAGCCTTTGTCCTGATACTTGTGTCGAAGGGTGATCGGGGCTATGAGCAACTATGAGGAGTTCCATCGAGCCTACAGTTGTCCTGTTGGGTCTGTGATGAATCGTGGGGAGAAGTCCTGCCGTGTTTGGTAAATAAGAGATGAGTGCAAGACCAGCTGCCAAAACCAAATGCTCTGAACACCTCACAGAGGAACCTGTGGGGGTCCTCCAACCTGGGGCTCTGTGACCTTCAACAAACTTGGTTACAGCTCCTTCATATCAATTGAAGGAAACTAGTTTCCATTGTTTCACTCGTGAAGTTACTACGTATTGTTTGGGAGGTGTTATTATGGTCTTTAACTAGATATTGTTCAGGATTGGACATTTTTGGAATAATTTCCAGTCCACAATGGACCATATGTTATTTGTGTCCTCTCAGGCTTGTGGTTTTGTGTTTTGATAACCTCTCTTAATGTTAGTTTTTGGACTTTTGATAGGACATTGTGTCAGATGGCAGTCTCTGCCACCTGTCCTCTAGGAGATGGATAGAATTTTTTGCTTTTAATAATGTTTGTACAAACCAGAGGTATAAATATTTATTTTCTCAACATTTCCTCTGTAACCTTTTCTCCACATTTTCCATTTAAATTGAAGAGTAATTTTCGAAATGTGTGTGTGTTTTTAAATGAAAATCAAGTGAATGTTTAATGAAGTGAATTTTAGAAGTCAAATATGTCACATGGTCACTTAATTACCCAGCAGTCCTTTCTCAGGTACGATTAGTAGTCTTATCAACACTGGGAATAATACCCTATAGAATTATGAGGGTTCCAGGTTCAACTAATAAGAAAAGAGCAGACAATAGTTTTTTCCCCCTTTACATTAAGTATATGTGCATCGTGAACAGTCTGGTTTTAGTGTCCGTGTGTAAACCTTTTCCTCTCACATGGGTTTCATTTCTCTTTTCCTTATTTTTTTCCATTTCATGTTGTATCTTCATGCTTTTCCATTAATTTTGCTTTTGCCGCCTCCTAGCTCATGGTGTTTCTGATTTTGCTAATGTTTGTCCATTGCTGCTCTGTTTAATGGACTACCATTTTGGCCAGCTTTCTCTTGAAAAAGCTATGTTTAATCTCAAGGAACTACTGTGGTGAAATATATGTATATACATTTTTCAAATGTGCTCAAGAACTCATAAAACCCTGAATAAGATCCTGCATAGGCTATACAAGCATATTTTTCATTCCAACGATTTAACTTTGTGCTGAGAATCTGTCACTGAAATCTATTGGAATATTATTTGTTCGATGAAAGACTGCTGCGCGTTCTTTTTTCCATCGAGTTTAAATGAATACTGCATTTGATATATCTGTGTAATAATTGATGTATGAAAAAGGGAGGCAGGCAGAGGAAAAAATGATGGTTTTTAGCACCACAGTCAAGGTGCATCACCTTCACTGAATTATGAAGAGACACTGTTTTATAAACAGAAAAAAATTGAAGTCAACACACTGCACCAACATACTGCTAATCAGAAACAGAGATGTAAATTAAATAAAACTTACATAGTATGTTCACAAATAAATCCCTGGCCTTTTTAATTAAAGATTAACATTATAAAAAGCTCCATTTGTTTTTCTCTTCTGACATGAATGGTGTCATATACTAATCATCCTCAAAGCTTCCCGTTACTGTGTAGCCTGCCCTCAGTGAGAAAACACTGTCATTGGTTTAATCAAGGAATCCACAGCATATAATGCAATAATTTTATAGTGTCATGGAGACCATCCTGACACCTGTAGTTTTTAGTGTATTTGCATTGTTTCAGGTTAATTTTGACGTGTGTCCTGCGTGAATGTACATGCACACTGTTACTTGTTCTGTCATTTCAAAAATGAAAAATTCAATTTACTTTAACAGAAGTAAAATCCTTTCATTGGTACTTCATCTTCATCGCTAAACTGTTTTTTTTTTTGTTTGTTTGTTTGTTTGTTTTTGCATTAGCTTTCCAAAGAATACATACATATATACTTTTGTAATTTATTCTTGTCTTTGGGAATGGATGTAGTTCTGCTAAGTAGCTGAGATGATCAAATGTGTAGCACAGGATGAACACAAAATTTATGAGGATGCCATCAGCCTCGAATGTAAAGGTACATCCTCAAATTCCTTCAATCCTCCATGCCCCATTAACCTTGAGAGCACTAAATGCAACTATTGTTGCTCAATCAAGCATTATTACACTAGAGATGTGCTTGACCGTAATTATTGTCACGACAGTGATGCGGCCAGGAATGAGGCGCTTGCGCAGAGTTCCATTAGCATCACTGAAGTGATAATAACGACGGTCAACCATACCCTCAAGTGTAATAATGCGATTGTACAACTATTATCAACAAAATAAAATGTATTATCTAAATGTATTCATATTGTGGGCATTTCGGTCTCAAAATATACTGAGTCAAAAAAGAAACTTCACACTCATAAATTTGTAAAAATTTTCTTGAAACTTAAAAAAAATAAGAGTTTTTATTGTCACTAGGGGTAAATGTGTTGTCAAAGACATCATGACACACATCAACTCCGACGCGCACAAACTCCGAGTTGTGCAACTGAGCTCACGTTATCTCATGAAAAACAAGTTTTTGCAGTTAATTATTAGTTGATTTTCAATGCCATGGCTGTCAAACATTCAGTGTGAACGTGCCATTGGCATGCTGAATACGGAAACGCCCATTAGTGATGTTGCAAGGGTTATGGGATGCAGTCGACAAACTATCCATGATCTTCGGACACGTCTCCAACAAACTGGCACCACAGCTGACCGACTTCGTTCTGGTAGCCCACTTGTGACGTCAAAAGCAGAAGACCGACAAATTGTCTTACGTCATTTGCATAATCGATTTGTCACTGCAACGTCCACAAGGAATGAATTGTTTAGAGGTTGTGTGACTGCCCAAACCACATGTAATTTCCTGCGCACTGCTCTTATTCAAGTTGTAACTTACCATTTTTACTCTTGGACATTTCCGGTGGAACTGGTTACATTATAAACATGATGATACACCTTCTTTAATAATTACAGAATTAAATAAAATCATTATTTAAAACCTTATTTCTTGTATGTTCAACTTATCGACCTCCAAACATGTGAAGCTTTTATTTTGGCTGAGTTTATATGTATAGTTTTTTGCTAGTATTCTCTCCGTTTCAGTGGAAATACGAGAGATCTGACGTTAACTAGTCCTTGTCAGCCAGCCAACTTGGGCTTATGTTTTCTAGGCATTGTGATTTCCCAAAATTTAATAAATACCACACAACACAATACTGCTTTGCTAGCTCAATCATGCTGTAACTAGAATATTTTTTTAAATATATTTTTTCATTGACTAATGGTTATACTTCTGCCAATATCAGTCGTTTTTAAGCTAACAGGTGCCATTACAGGACTCTCCAGCAGAGCTGATCTTTATCTAAAAAAAAAAAAAACCTATTGGCCACACTTCCCAGATTCATTAAAGAAGATCTTAGCGCTCTTAGTTTCTTTAGATCCTTCTTAACGCTCCAGTAAGAAAACGTGTTTCCCAGATTCCATCTTAGCCTAAGATGATCTTTTGTTAAGAATTTGAAAGGAGGGTCTGGAGCACTTTTAACACCCTTCTTAGTGACGAAACTCTGCAGATACAGCCGCGTCAGGTAACACCAGTTGCAGGATCAGAAGTGTTTATTAAACACACTCTAAGGGAAAATTGGCAGTCACGCCAGAAACAACACCGTGCACAAGCACTGAACAAATGGGAGAAATGAAGTACACTGCCAAAGGCAGGAGGAAACAGAAATACTCACTCCAAGAGTGGTTAAACCAAGGAAACAAAAACTGAACCTCACTAATGGTCGTCCTCAGCTGTAGCATGAAAGTCATGCAATGAATCCCTTGGCGCTTTCAAGTGGTTTCTTTTCGAAGTGCGGACTTCTTTTTTTCAAGCTTTGCTTTTGCCCATGAGCCAAATTTTGGCTCAGACCCACTTTCAAATAACAGAAAATTAGGCACGTCATTTATTATGTGCATTGCTTTTCATTTGTTCATTTATCAATGTTTTTCTTTTTCGCATGTTTAAATAAATATCAACTGAACCAAAGTTTCCGAACATATTTCCAACCCGTTTTACTATGATTTCTTGAATTTGAGAATTTGTTTTGGCCGCGAACTCAATAATCAACAAGTGCGATGCTGATTCATTCACATACCGAAACTCGCAGTTTTTAAAACGAAAAACATTTCAGCAATTTTCGCAGTCAGGCCTCTGAGAAGACGTAAATCGTAGCTGGCCGTGGAAAATTCCGTTTTAACAGTGGTCTGACGCGCAGCGAACACCGCCGACGAAGCTGCGCTTCCTCACCCAATGATGAATTACTAACTGGGAAGAACGAATGCTGGCAGGCCATGTAGCAGGCTCTGAGTGACCAGAGGGGGAAGCATGAGCATGACGGTTTGCTTTGAATGTGTTGTATCCTTTGCATTGTATCTAAGCGGATTTCTAGCCAGGTTTGTGGGAAGGCTGGAGCGTATTCCAATATACTATGGAGAGAGGCAGAGACACACCCTGGACAAATCGCGAAATCACTCACGGGCATCCCACTCCATTTACTCATTCAGAGCTTCCAATTAGCCTGACGTGCGTGTCCTAGGACTGAGGAAGGAAGCTGAAGCGCACAGAGTAAACATACATGAACAAAGGGAGAGGATTGAAGCTTAGGAAAAGGCCCCAGACTAGATTCCAATCAATTTTTTTTTTTTTTTGCCTTTTTTTCTTCTGTTACTTGAAGTCACCGTGCTACCCGTGGCACCCCCGCGCTGTCCCATTTTCAGGAATAGCCATTTTGATCTGATTATTGCACAGTATACACTGACTACCCTAATTGCATTTCACTGGGCAATATGTGAGCTTCGTTTCAGCAGTGTGGGCTCTAGGTTTTTCCGCTGTGTGCCATTTGGCTGTTCACTGTCGTCACAGAAAAAAAAATTTCGGGTTTCAAGCTGCTGAATTTGGGCTTTCTTGCCAAGTTTACTGAATTTTACACACCACTATCCATAACTCTCCGATTGCTGGCATCCTTGGCAGAATCTTGAAAAAGTGCTACTGTTCAAGATGCAAATATTTTCATCATGAGTCATAACAATCTCAGGAAAACGTGTTTTGTGTCCATGATATCTCACTGGTTTAGGGCAGGTTTCTATCAACCGGAATCCTATCGGTATCTTGAGAAATGTTTCTTCACAACATACATACATTCAATTATGTGTTATTGCAACCTAAGCATAATGTGTTTTGAAGGCATCTTAACTTATAGGATTCTGGAGGGTTACCTGTGCCGGTAAACTGTGTGACACATGTCCAACACTGTACGAATGGGGTGATTTCTTCTTTTCACCTTGTCTGGTATGATAATGTAAAATTAATTGCCTGCGGGGTTCCAATTTCCTGAAGTTTCAGCCTGGGATTCCGGTCAAGTGCAACCTCAGGGAGCCACTTGAATGAGTTTCTGGAAGGTTGCCGGCAGGCCTGTAGCACCTGAAAACCCAGAATTGTTTGCTCTGTATGTGTGTGTGCGCGCACGTGTGTGCGTGTGTGTGTGTGTGTGTGTGTGTGTGTGTGTCTGTATGCGTGCGTGCATGCGTGTGCGTGTGTGTGTGTGTGTGTACTTCTGTGTTATTTCACTGAAATATTTATCAGGCTCAAAATAAGGTTTATGTCCCCAATAGCCTGTTAGACACTACAGTTGCAGCACAGAGAACAGCAGGAACGCAAGAACTGAAGCAGCAGCAGTCATGACGATAAATAGCCTGTGCACCTTATCTTCAAGTCACACTACAGCAACACACACACATTACAGTCTCATCACACTCTACAACAATACACACTGCAGCAACATACACACACACACACACACACACACACACTGCTGCCTCAACACACTACAACAGCAACACATGCACATTACAGTCTCATCACACTCTACAACAATACACACTGCAGCAACATAAACACACACACAAACACACAGACACACACACACACACTGCAGTCTCAACACACTACAGCAGCAATGCACACACTGCAGTTTCAGCACATACTGCAGCAGACAACCACTTTCAAAACATCAATTCTACCAAAATAAGTAGCGATAGCAAGTTTGAGCGGTTTAGCACTCCGACAGATATAACTCCAGTTGAAAAAACAATACTCAGCACTGACGTGTTGACGTGATTCAGTAAGAGGCCTATTAAGCTGTCTCAGTATCCCCTGTAATGCACACTGACGAATGGAAACACTGCCATGAATGACAGCTTTGTAACTCTCACGACTTACTGTTTTTGTTTTTCTGAGACTGGTTCAGATACAGATTCAATGCTGTGGTGATATTTAGGGCTGTAGTTCTGGAGTCATTGGAATCTGTCCTTGTGTTAAGTGTCCATCTGTACCTTTGACATGTGACCACAGTTCCTTATATTCAGTGTTTGTAATTTGTTTTTATGATTTTTTGACATGGTTAAATTTGTCAACCTTTAACCCCTTTACACAGAATACAAATAATGCCAATTTTTTCCTGTTGTGCATGAGCTATTTACTGAGCCTATTTACCTAAGGCTTTAAAACTCAATATTTGTGTCACAGAGACTTTGGAAAATTATTACAGTGAAGCAAGACTCTTGGAAATCCAATTACAGAATCGGTTAGGAATTAAATTTTGGAATTTCCAGACACCGGCGTCTATATCTGCGCACAGGGGTTAATGTTCTGCTCAACTATTTGGTAGAGCAAACCAAAGCTTTTCCATTTCTTTCTTGAGTGATGGCATCAAAGGTTTTGCATTTTTTGTAATCAACTCACCTGCAATTCAGGTACCAGCTAGTATTTGGCCCCTGTGAAACTGTGAGTATCCTCATGTTGTTTTGGATACTTACCCAGGAAAGCGCTTCTGGTTTCATCTCTTTTAAGCAGACATAAGCAGATAATTAGCATTCAATATTAATCGGGATGACCTGTGCAGATCTTTTTTAGTTGTGCCGTCGAGATCCAAAGTTCAAGTTATTTTCCAGGAGGGCTTCTGATATTTTGTCCACCCTCTACATATATGTTATTGTCAGATTGTGAAACCAGTCATGTGGTGAAATGACTAAAAATGTTCAGTCATTTTGTGAGATGACTGTTGTTTAGTGCTAGCCATTTCATGAAATGACTGGTTTCGCAATCTGACTAACATATACACTGTAAACATACACAATATGCTCACACACACACACACACACACATACGCGTATGGCATTGTCTCCCTTTTCAGCTTTCATAATTGGAAAGGCGGGTAAAAAATGCAAGGACAATTACAGCCATTTATTTTCAGTGTTCCCATGGCAACAAAAGCAGTGGATGAACACATCTGAAGTATTTGTATCTCTCACGCCTGCTCTCTTTAACTTGCTGTATGTGTGAGGGGAAAAAGAGTGAGAGTGTGATGCTAAATGTGCACGTGCTTGACATAGCGTATGCATGCGCTCGTGTACATGTATGTGTGTGTGTGTGTGTGTGTGCGCGCAAGGTTATGGGGGAGGGAGATGTGAGCCAGATTTTTTTCCCATTTTCTCAATGTAAAAAAATCCCATCTGTTTCAATGCGGCTGGCCGACAGAATTGTATCTCTTATTGTTTTGTCGGTTGTTTTTATCTCTGCAGTGTTTTTTTTAAAACTAATTCAGGCGCTGTAGTTTCACTTGTGTGTGTATGTGTGTGTGTGAGGGGGGTGGGGCATTATATTCCCTTGTTCTTCTAAATTGCTTTAGTGCTGTAATAAAGAAATATAAAAATAAATCGAGGGAGGGAGAGATGTAAAGTGAGATTTAGTACGTGTGTGAGTCACATATTGTGATGAATATATCATTGGTCCTGTTCTCTCCTTCTTAATTGGAGACTATGCAAAAGATAAAGAAACCAATGATAGTGATTCCAGCTGAAGGTTCCACATTTAACTTGGAGATTGTTCTCCAATGCACACATGCGTGCCGTGCACGCACACACACCAACTACCTCAGTCGTCTTCGGAATATTATTAATTTTTTTTGACATTATATATTTAAAAAAATGTTATGAAGGCAGTCTGAATTTGCATTACTTTCTCTGAATGCTAATGTACTGTCTAAAATGTGTATTATACACTGTGGGAGGCTGTCCAAGCTCATAACATTAAACACAGTTAAAAGAACTGTGTCAGGATGACTGTACATGCTCAGTAACTACATCCCAAGAAAGTGAATCTGCTTGACTGCAAGTCATAATCTGATTCCATCCTTTGTGCCTTCATTTTGCATTGTATTAAATATTATAGTTTTTCTGGCATTATTCTTTTTATTTTTCGGAGCAGTCTATGGAAATTCAAGTATTCAAAGTGTTATTTTAAGCTTTAGCCAAGGGATATTAAGAATGTAAGTTGGTTGTCATCGCCAATAATCACAGAAGAAGAAAAATACCATCTAGATTTTGACTTTCAGTTGAATGGATTTTTGTCTTTCAAAGTTGTGAGCATGCGCTCTAATTGCAACACAGGTCCTTTAACTGCTCTTCACAACAGCCTTTCCAAGAAGGCAGGGGCTGAGCTAAATCTGCCCTTTGATTGGTCAGTAGGAATGTATTATTAACAAATGGGGCTGTAACTTACTCAATACTCAGCAATTAAAGCCCCTCAACATTATGGTGTGTGCGGTCATGCACCCAAAATTAACCACATGGATACTGAGTGAGTCGGAATTGGAGTGCGTGAGTAAGTGAATGAAAAAGTATGGGTGTGAGTAGATACTGGAGTCAGTGAGTGAGTATGGGAATGAAAGTGTTAGTGAGTAGGTATGAGAGTGAATGAGTATGGGAGTTGAGTGAGTGTGGCAGTAAGTGGGAGAGAATGATTGAGCGAATGAGTGAGTTAATGAGTGAGTGGCTATTGGAGGGAGTGAATGACCAAGTGAGTGAGTGAGGATGGGAGTGAGTGAGGAAGTGGGTATCGGAGTGAATGAATGAATGAGTGAGAGAGAGAGTGAGCGAGAGTGGGAGTGAGTTAGTGGGAGTGAATGAGTGGGTGAGTGCGTGGGTTTGGGAGTCATGAGTCAGTGAATGGGTATTAGAGTAAGTGAGTGAGTGAGTGAGTGCATGAGGATATGACAAAGTGAATTAATGTTAGGCATGGTATTGAGTGAGTGATTGAGTGAGTGAGTGGGTATTGGAGGTAGTGACTGAGTGAGTGATACAGAATAAATGAGTAAATGAGTGAGTAAGTAAGCAAGTTTGTGAGTAGGTATGGAAGGTAGCTCATAATTGAGTGAGTGAGTGGATATTAGAGTGAGTGAGTGGGCATAGAAGGAAGTGAATTCATGTTAGGCATGGTATTGAGTGAGTGAGTGAGTGAGTGAGTATTGGAGGCAGGGACTGAGTGAGACAGAATAAATGAGTGAATGAGTGAGTGAGTATGTAAGTGTGTGAGTAGGTATGGGAGTGAGCTCATAATTGAGTGAGTGGATATTAGAAAGAGTGAATGTGTAAGTGAGTGAGTGAATGAGTGAGAGAGTGGGTGGGTAGTGTAGTGTAGTGAGTGAGTGGGTGAGTGTGTGGGATTATGGGGAGTCAATGAGTGAGTGAGTGAATATTGGAGAGAGTGAATGAGTGTGTGAGTGCTTGGGTATAGGAGCAAGTGAATTAATGGATGGATATGGTATTGAGTGAGTGAGTGAGTGAGTATTGGAGTGAGGGAGAGAGAGAGTGAATGAGTGAGTGGGTATTGGAGCCAGTGAGTGAGTGAGTGACTGATTGAGTGAGTGTGTGGGTATTAGAGTGAGGGAGTGAGTGAGTGAATGGGAATGGGAGAGAGTGAGAAAGTGGGGAATAGGAGCAAGTGTTAATAGATAGACATGGTATTGATTGAGTGAGTGAGAGAGTGAGTAAGCAGGTATTGAGGGAGTGAGTGAGTGAGTGAGTGGGTTTGGGAGTCAGTGAGTGACTGATTGAGTGAGTTTATGGGTATTAGAGGGCGTGAGTGAGTAAGCGGGTAAAGGATTGATTGAGAGGGAGGATATTGAAGTGTGTCGGTATGTGGGTGAGTGAATATGGTAGTACAAAAAAGATTAAGGGGGTTTGGGAGTGAATGAGTGAGTAAATGAGTAAGTAAAGGATTGATGAGTGAGTAGGTATAAGAGTAAGTGAGTGGGTATGTTAGTAATCAGTGAGTGAGTGACTGAGTGAGTGGACATAGGATTGATTGAGCGAGTGAGTATTGGAGTGCAGAAGTAAGTAAATGAGTGGGTATCTGAGTGAGAGAGAGTGAGTGAGTCTCTATGGGAGTGGGTGATTGAGTGTGTGAGACTGGGATAAATGAGTGAATGAGTGAGTGAGTGAGTTTGGTAGTGAATGTGCAATTTGGAGTGAGTGAGTGAGTGAGTGAGTTTGCAAGTGTGTGTGTAGGTCAGTAGGTATGGGAGTCAACACTTGAGTGACTGTGTCAGTGAGTGAGTGGGTATAGGATCAAATGAGTGAGAGAGTATGTGAGAATGGGAATAAATGAGTGAGTGAGTGAGTGAGTGAGTGAGTATGGTGGTGAATGCATGATTTGGAGTGAGTGAGTTAGTGAGTGAGTGAGTGATTGGGAGTGACTTGACCAAATGAAGCTCTCAATGAGCACTCATGTAAACATTAACCAGTGTACTTACTATCCTCTCACATATATCTCTCATGGTCTTCATGCTCCACATTTTTGCCTCATAACTACCCAGGCATACTTTCACCCTAGGTACCGTCCAAACTTTAATCTGTTCAGATTGTTCAGGAGAGATGTGCTACTCAGGGTTGGGGTCAATGCCGGAATTGGAATTGTAAATGGAATTGATGAATCGGGGGTGGAACTGAAATAGGAAAATATCATTTGGAACTGAAGTTGAACTGAAATTTATAAAATGAAATTGACCCTAACCCCGGTGCTATGACATATAGTTTTTGAGCATTATCATCTGAATGGCGGTTGTCCAATATGGCTGTTGTAAACACTGAGAATGTCATAGCCAATTATCCATTTAATTAATGGATGGTGCTGCGACGACTGGCTTCTCGCATATTTATTTATCAGCTTTTATAGAGAAAAGGTTTACATAACAGACAGGAATGGCGAGAACTGGTCATTCAGCTTAACTAGGATCGCCAATGTCGTATCACTGAAGTGGAATTGAAATTTAGAATACTAAAGGATTAGATGGTATCTAGCACTGTATGAAGTTTGATGTTGAAAAAGCCCAGGGTTTCTGCCGCTTTGGTCAACAATCACTCCTCGATCATTTTCAGGATGAAAACATTCCAATTTACAGCCTTCCATTAAGTACTCCCTGTGTCATGGTCATGGTTTCTGTGTTCATGTTTAGTGTTCATGATTTTGTCTTTTCTGTATTCTTTTTGGCTATTGTAATTCTCAGGTTTCAGTTCATGCCATTTTCAGTTCCACTGCACTTGTCTCCCCTGTCTCGTATCTAGTTGGTTCAGTCTGTCTCCCCGGTCTGTGTTCTCACCTGCTTTGGGTGATTTCAATGGTTTCTGGTGTTTCATAATATTCCTTCAATACTCGTTTACTTCCTTTGCCTTGCTGTTCTGATTTCTAACAAGATTATCATTTGTATTTTGCATCATAGTCTACTAACCCACCTAACCCATGTATATATTACTAACTCACTAACGAGCACTCCAGTTAAATCTGTAAAGTTGCACCACTACTAATTAATACTAATTCCCTCTCAGCAATCGCCCTGTTCTAGTCTCTGCCTCTTGCTCAGCTTTACCTGTCTCCCCCTGCATTTCTGTGAGATCTCTCACACATGCTTAATTGCTTTCCTGCACTCATTGTCTGTGCACTTAGAACTCCCTGACCGGAGCTGTTTTAATGTCATAGGCTATTTGCATGATTCCCTTCCGTGTCTTGGCTTTCGCTAGTTTTCGTGGTTAGGATTTCCCTCATGTGTTCCTCCCAATGTAATTAGTTCTCATCGAATTCACCTGTTTCCTGCATAGCATGTGACTTCCCTTCTGTCTATTTAGAACCCTCATTGCTGTTCTGACTTTGTCAGAACGTTGATCAATATTTCATTGTGCAGAGCTTCTTGTATGCCATTGATCAGTGGTTTTCTTCGACTTTTTCGACCAAGATTCTTGCCATTGCCCTTTTTGTACTCATTTTGTCTTCCTGGTTTTCAACCTATTTTTGTACGACCATGATTTCCGTGTTTGGATGCCCTGTGTATGACCCACTGCTTTGCTCACCGAATACAACTTTTTTGCCTGCCGTCTATGTACCGTTGCTCCTCTGTTTTACTGGTTCTGACCCCCGCCTGTCTAGTCAACTGTGTTTTTGGATTTCGTTTTGTGGCTTGGCAATTGCATTTTTTGGTACTGACCCAAAACTCATTAAAGGCATACGATTTTTGGATTCCCTGCTCTCGCATGTGGTTCCAGAATGCATTGTCACACCCTGCCTTTTTTATTTTCCAAATGTAGAACTTGGCCATTAGTTAAATTTCATTTGTCCTGTCCACTTCTGTATTCCATCCAGATAATCTTGAATCACCCAAGCAGACACCAACCTGACAGCCAAACCCCCCAACTTAGTATCATCAGCCAATTTCACCAATTTGCTTCCAATGGTTTTTTGACATGGACATTTATGTTGATGAGAGGTTGTGATGCTGCTCATAAAAAAAAAACTCACTTTACGCATTCAGGGGAAACTTATGGGAAAGACTTTCGATCAAGAAGACGATTCTTCTACAGTGAATCTCATTTGCATTTGAATAATATCCTGGGGGTTACTGAACCTCCTGAGGGGGCTGGTGAGGAAGAATGGGGCAGGCGTGAAATAGAATGAGATGCGGGGAGAGCGGTCCTCTCTCCCAGTTCTCTGATCCCTCTTCAGAAGCAATACGAGCAGCGATGCAGCCATGCCCCCTCAGGGTCTTACCGCAGAGGATGTATCAGACCCATTCCCGTCCCAACTGTTGGGTGACTCATCACAAATCCGCAATTTTTAAAAGAACGGCCAACAAACAATTCCGCAGGTCTGAGCTCTCAGCCTCGCAAAAACGACTGCAGCCGACAATGCCATTTTCAACCTGATCAGCGCTTCCTTCGGGGAAATACGACAGTAGTATATGCTTCCCCCTCCTACATACCTTATTTTACACCCTTAACTGTGGAAAAAAAGTGCATTTTCTGCAGTCTAACGTAAAATCTCACCTGAGGAAAACAGTTCTGCTTAACTCGTGATTGAGACTCGTATTATTCACCCGCTGCCCTTAATGGATACATTATTCAAGTAGGCCTAAGCAATAATTATCAAGCGCATAGCGATTAAGGCTGTAATCCCTGCGCTTTGAATTGAATGTAGCACTCCCGTTGCAAAGCGGGACTGCATGCGTGTGCGCAAACAGGGGACCAAATGAAAAAAAGTTGCATTTAATTAGCATGCTGAACTCCTCCGTTCCAAAACGAGACAGGTTCCTTAAGCTGAATCAAGCAAACCCCATATTTTTATTGGCTCAACAGATTATCTTGCATGAGTCTCCTGCGATGTGAGGTGTGTTAACCCACCAAGCAAGAATACGTCAGACGACGACGTTTTTTAGTGGTCTTCCACATACGTATGACATCCCCTGAGGAGCCAGAATGAATGTTTTTATGACGTCTTTTTACGACATCCACTGTACGTCCCGTATTAACGTCCACCAGACCTCGGCACTAGGTAAAAAAAATCATTTCAAATGAGGTCATTCTGGGCGTCTTTTCAACGTCAACTACACACTCATTTTGAGAAACTGGAAGAAAAAAAGAGAAAAGGTTCACTCAGACCCAATCGTCGTTTCCCTGACGATGTTTCCCTACATCTCCGACAGTTTGTAATGAGCTCTCCGAGAACGCTCTGAAACAGCTGATATCAACTTTCACTATTTACTCCAAGTTATGTTTTAACCTGTGGGGGTGAGAGGAATCGAACCTGCAAACTGTCAATCATTGAGTCATATTCGCTATTGACAAAGGGTCATTAAACGAAGTCAACAATTTACTCATCGTATGAAAATGATGTACTGGACCTATAATGTTGGGAAAATAAAAAAACAATTCGGAAATATATTAACAATTTTGTGTTTTAATGTTATCACAGTCGGCCGTTTTTTGTTTGTTTGTTGAAAGAGGCGACTCATCCTGCAGCGGGGTCATTTGGGGAAAGAGATCGGCTATCTGCAGTACGGACAAGCGAAGCAGTTCTACTATTGGCACCGCGGTGGAGCGGTAAAGAGAAGCACTTCTGCTATTTTCCCCGCAACTGGGCCAATAAGAGATTTCATTCTATAATCCGCCCCAGTCTTTGAACTTTCGCGCCGAAGCGCTGTGGGACGAATTTCCTCTTCCTTGTTTGTTTGTTAGTAATAAACCTTAAAAACCCCGCGAAACTCGATTGCTGTAATACTTTGTGCCGCACGTAATTAGGCCTACTGTCATGCGCTTTCCACGTGAGAATCCTCTGTGCCATCCTTTTCAGTGCAGTGGTCCTTAGTACCTAGGCCTATATAATAAAGACCCACCACTTCCTGTAGCTCAACATATGTACTCTTGAAACACTCCACAGTGTTAACTCAGATTGCACTTGTACATCCTATATTCACGGTTGGATTTTAATTCCTGGGGTGAAATTCCCCAGGTGACATTATCGGCTTTAGTTCCCCCAAATCTTCCCTCTTTTTAGCCTCGCCACATTCTGGCGTCATCGGCAGGATCTGGGGGATCCTAATGGATGGCAGCATGCGTAAAGCATGGAGCGTGAGGACATGCTCACGAAAGAGGGGGAGAGATGTGACTGTTGAAGGGTCCTTTCACTAGAAATGTCTCCTACCCTGGCTACCTTGCCAATGGGCCTGGCTCTACTCCGGTAGTATGGAGGTTCAAGTCCCTGCCCGGGCCCTCCTTTGTCCTGCTACGCTATTATGAGTGGCTACTGCATACTTTGCTCTCTCTCTAGCTGTAAATGACTGTAGGGGTTGGGTTTGCCTACCAAACTACATGCAGTCAGTGTGGTAACCTTAGGTGTAACTTAAATAATCGCTTGACAAGGCTGACGTTACTTTTACCTCTAATATTTAACTGCTACTTTAGTCTGTTGACATTCTGCAGAGCTTGCCCTCCTCGTAACAATAGCAAAATGAAGCTGAGTGCTTAGAGCAAGAAGACCATTTAGATTCTGTTTATTCAGAGACTCGGTAGGTTACTTCTTCATCAGTTGTTCCATGGAACATATCTTTAAATGTTCACAAAAGTAATATGAAATGGAACAATTACACCTTTATGCACTGCTACTTCAGAATCAGCTGTGGTCACTTCACCTGAACCAGACCCAGCAATAGACCCTCACCACCAGTAGTCTGAATATGTTTTTGATGGTGAGTGAGTTAGTGAATGTGTATAAGACAACTAATAATTCAAAATTTACATAATGATACTTTATTTGCAGAGCGGTTAATCGTAAAAAAGGAAAAATTGGGTGTATCGCATTAGGCACTGTCAAGAACACTGAGAAAATGACATATAAAGAATAACATCATGATACATAGTCGTAAAAAATGGCAATGAAAAGGCGGGGGCCCACACCCGATATTCTGTCAGGGGGCCCAGAATTCCTAGCAACTGCCCTGACCAGACAGAGTTTTTGCAGAGCTTGGGGTGCGTTTTTGGATGCTTGTGAAATGATCGCTTTACTAATCCATGACTGGGGTCAGTCTGATACATCTACAATGTCTGGGCAAGCTCTCTGATGCTACTGTCAGAAGACAGTGGGCACACAGGGAGTGGGGGCCATATCGGAAGAGCCACCCCAATGAGGCGTTTCAGGCAGAGACTACAATGGACCACAAATTGTTTTTTTTTTGAGGATGGCAGTATGAGCTAAACAAGGACCTTGGCTCCTTCGACCACCACCAAACATTCACACACAGCCATACAGAAGTATTCCTATATTACATGTTTTGTGGGTAGGGGAAACCGGAGTACCCGAAGAAAACCCTCGCAAACACGGGGAGAACATGCAAACTCCAGACAGAAAGGCCCCAGTTTCGAACCCACAACCTTCTTGATGTGAGGCAGTAGTGCTAATCACTGTGCCACCATGCCGCCCACAGCAAAAAGATATGCAAAAAGACACCACATCACAGGGTCCTGTTCAGTCCAGTGAGATTATACGTTGCTTGTTTATATAAAAAAAAAAGTTTGGTTATTTTATTCCAATTTACAGCATAGTATGAATGCATTGCATTGTCAGTTGCAAACCTAATGTTTGTGCATGAGCTCTTATGCAGTGGTGTTCATGTAGAGCCTCATAGCATTTTTCTCGCTTAATGAAACTCCTCTATCTGCGCATGATAGCCAGCAGAGGGCCCCAAATATTCCACAGCGCTTATCAAAGAGAGGTTTGAACAGCAGAAGGTTGGATATCAGACCAGTTTGACAGCAGAATGAGGGAGGAGGATTGACGAGAGGAACAGCCACCTCTCCAAACCTTGATTTCTCATGGGTTCTGTGGCTTTGGAGCAGATACCCCTGTCTGATCCAGTAGGGGCTCTTGTGAGAGAGGGAACGAGAGATGAGCCAGGCTTCATCCATATTTTATCCCCACCTCCCACTGCTTCAGTTACGTGAGATGAATCTCTGCTAAATGCGTGACTTCGACAGTCCCAATGCCCTGCTCTCCAATGAATAAATCCCCGTTCATCCATGTCATAAAGGAAATGTATGCAAGCTCACACAGAATGATATTCAAGTGCAGGCTCATCCTGGCTACAGAGATACGCAGGACTTTTTTTTGTTTTTTAAAGAAATTGAGGGTTATGGTGGTCATCATCCAGTGCAAAGATCATAAGCTGTATCTGTTGATCATAGGCTCATTCTTTCTGCCTAAACTGTATTTTGAGAGAATGGATCCATTCTGAATTTTCTCATGCAGAAAGTAACTTGCCGTTGCATTTCCAGATTTGGTTATATGACACAAGAGTGCTCAGCAGGTGTTTAGGCTCTTTGTTCTTTTTAAAGTACCTGACAACCATGGTAAAGTGCCAGTGCGCATGCCTGCATGTTAAGATTCTGCAGTCATGTGACTCTTCTTCAATTATGCTGTTATAAATTGCCTGAATTTAACAGTTAAATTAAGGCATAGTCTCCTTGTTATTTTAACTGTAAGTAGAGTCATGCACGCATTTAACTGTGGTTTACAGTAAAAATACACGGAACCTCTGTTATAAACTGATTTTAAAATTACACTCAAAATAACTGGCAACAAGGGTGGTAGTTAAAATAACTGACAAAAAAAGGTGCCAATTCATAACACTGTACTAGACAAAGAAGCTAAACATTTTTTTTCATTAGATGTCAGACCCTGTTCAGCTTTTCTGAGGCCAATATTGTGATCTGTTCTAGGTGTATAAGCAGTTGATGTGCTTGTAGGACTGCGTAAGGACAATCTTTCCCTGGCCTGTCCTCATCCCCCTTCCATCAGCAACAATTTTAGGGAGGCGTCTTTTCAAGGAAATGGGAGCATGTCACTCAGCTGTCTCTTTGAGGTGCGGAGCTTTCCAGGTCATATGAGTACAGTGTATCTGATGGCCTGTTCTTAAAATTAATGCATATCCTTGCTCTGTCATCGCATGCCCAGCCGCAACACAGCCTATCCACACAGCTCTCTGGACCAGCAGGCACACACTGGCACGCAGTTGGCTGACAAATTACTGGCCATGCCAGTTTATTCATGGAAATGAGATTAATTAGTGCCACAATCATTCATGAATAAGGAATATCTGTCTCTTTACTGTCTTTTCATGCTAATTATGGAAATTGAGCTTAATCATGCACACTCCATTATCAATGAATCCTGCTCTCTCTCCCTTTAACCAAGACACAAAGACTATTACTTTTTGTATTCTCACCCTTTTCCACAGCAATTTTCAGTACATGCCAGTAGCAGTAAATGATGCTGGAATATGTGTGGAAATGTAGAATTTTACATGTGTTTTAGAGGTTATGAAACACCAGACATGCATATAATCAACCTGCTGTTGCACCAGGCTGGGTGTGGCTATGGTGCCATGCAGTGAGCTGGCAGAGAACACCAAAGAGGCTGTCAATGAAAAATTCTGGCTTTGCTGCAATTATTCAATTCAAATCTCAAAAAGGGGCAACCAAACAAGATGGCAGATCTCCAAGCAAGGAAAAATGTTGTTTAAGGAAAAAAAAAAACTCAGCTCTGAGCAGAATTTCATGCTGAAAAATAAAAGTTTTACTGAAAACTGGTCTTCCAGGGTTATCACTCCCTCTCCTGGGGTTTCATCTCGTTAGCCTTGAAGCATGATTGCCGAGGTCATATTTTTGGCTGAATTCAGATATTGGCTGCCTGTTCTTTTGTGTTGGAGAAAAAAATGTTTTTTTTTCCTTCTCTCTCAAAACCATAAAAAACAAAACAAAAAATAAAACCCATTCTCTGAAATAAAAATTATGAAAAAGAAAGTAAAAAAAATGAGATAGGCAATTATGGTATGAGAATAATGACTTATGAACTGCATGTTGGCGCAGAAATGTTGTAGACTATATGCCAATTTCTTTGCGGATTTCAGATTTATAAAAACAAACTTACCATTAAAAAACACAAAATGAATAAGATTATTCACTTATAAAATACCATGTTAATCCTGACTGATGAAAACTGCCTCCTGTTTAGCATATCCACAGATTTATAAATTTGGATCAGTCACTATACACCGTTTTTGAGCAAATGCAATATGTAAGCTTGAATTCCATTCAAATTTTTGAAATAAGACTTCTGGCCTGAGAGCTGGGCCTTTTCACTGGCTCAGATTTGATCATGAGCCAGCACTGAGGTGATTATGAGTCACCGCAGCTGTGGCCCAGCCTGTCGGTTTGCTGGGTGCTGCCCCTGGTGGGCAAATCGTTCCCTTCCTGCAACCCAAATTGAACAAATCAAATCATCAAGATGCATTTCATTGAAGCTTACCCAGTATGTTTCATCATTTTGTGCACGATAGGCTGTTGTAATAATAATTTCTTTCACTTAAAAAAAACCCATATAATATCACTTATCATTCAGTTTTCCACGATTTACCAAGGGAAATATGGATTTTCACATGGATTAAAATGACTTTTGCCCAGAGTAATATAAAGCACTTATTAAAACAACAGTAAAATAGGTATTTTTTCATGCTATCAAATTCATCTATCGAGTTTTACAATACACGAACTAATAGCTGAGTGAAAATATTTGCATACATGGCCATCTGAGAGCTGAAATCATTGTGCTAAGTGCAGGAGTTACATTGAATCAGTTTTTATTCAAAACAAACTGTTTCTGCCTTTGGTGCATACTTGCCAACTTTACGCCATAAAACTCACAGATCCATATATGAGTCCGTCTTGCCCAGGTTGTGCTGCTCATTGTATGCAATGGCAGCCCAGGATCGTAATGGGTTTATCAAGCTTAGACTTTCAAAAACGCCTTGCAAAATATATAAATCGTCCCTACCTTCCCATAATTTTTTCCAGGTACTCCAGATTGTTATCCTTCAATTAGCTACATTTTGAAATAAATATGTCTGATTGGTGGACAAAAAACACATTTGTTTTCAGTTTCTTAATTTTACTCTCCTCCTCTTGACCAAAATTGCAACTGTGCATGCGCAAAACAACAGACATGGCAATTTCATGGGAAGATGTTTCCACTGCGCATGCCCAGTTTGTTTTAAAATGGCAGTTTGTCTGAGATGTTTATTGGATTCATGGAGAAAACCTGGATTTATTTGGTAAATAAAGCAGATAATTGTCTTAATTTGTTAGCTAATTACTAGAGGAACATGAGAACTATTGGACGGTGACAACGTTTTTGCAGTCAGCTGTATACAGAAGGTGCTATCACTTTCCTAAAAAGTTCTAAGAATTTTTTCCTCACAGCGTCTGTGGACTGTCATTTCAATGACAGTTCACATGGGCTAGGGTCTTTCAAATGCAGCTGCTGTCTTCAAACTTGTGGTACTACAGGCCTATTTTAGATTCTAGTGGAGATCCCAGGTATGTCCTGCTGAATTAGAAGGAAATATGAATAAAATGATGTAAAGATGTATAAACTTTCCAATTGAATGCTGTTTATATAAATACATGGTATCCTGGGTTTGAATATTTCTCTCATATGTACGATGTCGCCTCAGTGAAGTGCTGCAAACAGCAAATACAGAATATGTATGTGACATTGTCCTACAACATGAGAAAATGCTTTTTCTGACCTTATGTTTAATGCTTAGTTCCCACTGTCGTGCGCTCCGTTATGAACGCCACGATTGGCCATTCGTAGCTGATAATGGAACTTTCTATGAAGCTGCTTTCACACTGGACGCAAAACAAATTTTTCGCACAACAGATTACATTCAAAGTCAATGCAAAGACGCGAATCGCATCTTTGCATCGACTTTGAATGTAATCTGTTGTGCGAAAAATTCGTATTGCTTCCAGTGTGAAAGCGGCTTTAAATTTCAGGTTTGGATACGAGGTGATGTGACGATCACGATTGACAATTAATCGTGTCGATCGGAGGAAATTTTTTAACCGTCCAAAACTTTTCTACGATCAATACGATTGCCACGACTGACCGCAAGATCTGATAAGATCTGATAGGATCACCACGATTACTCCACGGTTAAGACCACGATTTCATAGTGAGAACTGAGCCTAAGGAAAACCTTAAGTGAAAAGATTGAGTTTAAGGGGTTAAGAGTGAATGGGGTACTTATGACAACATTGCTGTGTTTTCAAAAAATTATATTTTTCAAAAAAGTATTTTTTTCATTCACTCATTCATTCTTTTGTCAGTCATTTTGTTGAGGATTTACTCAACAACACTTTCAAATTCTGCCGCAATAGAGAGTAATAAAATATGAGGGCACAAAGGCTTTAGGACTCTACCGAATCACAATGAGAGCCAACTGGAGAAAATTTGCAAGGGTTAATAAATCTTCCCAGCAGTGGCTGGATGGCAAATATTTCCCTAAAAGTGCCTTGATGTCTAATTTGGGAAGCTGCAAAGAAAAAAAAAAAACCCACACAAACAAAGGAACCACAGGCCTTGTTCAACTCAGATAATGTTAGCGCTTGGGATCCCAACACAAGAAAGAAACTGTGCGAAAATGTACGAAGAGCTCCGCAAGGTGAGAACTGCCGTTGACCTAGAGCAACATAAAGGCTCTCAATAAGTTGTAACTCGTCAACTGCCATCACTTTCACACCATTCAGAAATCCAAACGTAATATGGCCCAGTGATAAGGCTTCCATATCATCCACCTTAAGTCTATACGTAAGCCGTAACCGTATTCATGACGTACCTGGATGCAGTAGCCATAAAATCATTCTTAGTCTGTCCTCAGTTGGCCTTCATCTATCTGCTTGTGCCTGCCTGCAGTGCAGATGAAGCCAAGGCAGCACAAGCCTGCTCTTCGTGTCTTGTCCGCCGTATGTGCTGTGAACCTGTACTTTGAGTTCATTTGCTTGAAACTGGATTAAAGCAGATGGCCAGTGTCAGAGGTTTGGGGAATCTCAGGGCATGGAGGATGGAACACAGCCGGACTGGCTTGGATGACAGCTGTGATTCACTGGAGGTGCAGCCTTAACTGGAGACTGGACTTGCCTCAGTCTTTGAGCACATCTGAGGCCCACACCTGCTGCACAGGGGCCCCACAGAGGCTCTTGGCTTACCTATGACAGACCTGGGACTTCGGGCACAACTGATTTCTCCACACCCTCACTTGTGGCAGGCTTATTAGACAGGTACTGTTTGTCAGGCATCAAATTATGCCTTCAGTTTGCACTTTCCTCAAGTTGTGCTCTCTCTAACACATGATTCCAGTTTAAGAATCAGCCCGGGATTTACTTTTAATGCTGGATACCATTTACTGCTCTGATAAAGGCTTTGCTTGCAGCAATGTCTGTTGTCTGGCATACATAACAATGTGTGGTGTCTGAGTGCATAAGAGAGCGACAGAGAGAGAGAGAAGGGGAAAAAGATAGAGTGTGTGTGTGTGTGTGTGCTAACTGAATAGTGAGCGAGGGAGTGGCTGTATGATATAGCCTGGTTACGTCCAGGATAACGTCCAGCATGTCCAGCATGAAGCTTGTGACCGATCCAAACTGGGAACAGTCAGTTAATTCTTTATAATCCATTGGCAGCACAGAAAGAAACCACATAGTCATGTACATATACACAAGATACACATGCGTGCGCACACACTCACACAGGTAAAAGTACACCAACACAGTCACAGATGCCCCACAATGCTCTAATTCTCCTGTCAGTCCACCACCATGTCTCCACGGCGCTTTGTCACCATGGGAACTGCAGTATGTCAGTTGTTGGTGAAGATAAAGCTGACCCTTTGCCATGGGCACACCTACCCATTTGCTGAAGGGTTTATAACATCAACAGTGGTGTGCCCCCCTCCCGCGCGCGCACACACACACACACACACACACACACACACACACACACTACACAGTCCAAATGCAGCCTACGTTGCCTGAGTGACAGAAGAAAGAACAAAACCAGGTCAAACCTAGTTTAAGGCTGTTATATGGTCTGTGTATGGTCTGTGTATGAAATTGCAGGTAATGAGCTGAAGACAATGGTGAATACATGCTCGGTCGGGCAACTAATGGTATAAATTGATCTGTTACTCACTAATTTACTCAGCCGCGGACATCCACGTGTGCACGGTCTGGCCAAAAATGCAGTCTGACGCCCCTGTTGATTCAACTCTGGTTTACACAAACTAATCACAAAATATTATATATCGAGACTAGATATTTGGATCCCACAAAGCCTTTGGTTTTTTATGAAAAGCTCTCCATCATCTAAGCAGCTTTTACCCCACGAGCGTTGCGTGAGGAGCAGGAGCCTAACCACGCTTGGCTATGGGAGAAAGGCAGGGACACCCTGGATGGCTTGCCAATGGATCGAAGGCCACACAAACCATTCACTGACACCGAACTAGCCTACCACTAAAACCAGAGCATACACAAACGCTCCTCAGAAAAACCCCAGGCAGGATTCAAACCCATGACCTTTTTGCTGTAACACAACAGCACTACCCATTGTAACACTGTGCTGTCCAGAAAAAAGCCATCCCTGAATCTTTTTCCATTACCCGCCCTCTCCTCTGTGCTCAGCAGAATTTAAGCACCTGAGGGAACGTCTCAATTTTAATGCTTAATTTTTGTCCAGTTCAAATGACCTCTCAGTATGCACAGTGTGCATGATTATTATTCAAGGAAATGAACAATTAAAATATGAGACGTCCATTCTTGCGGTTCGTAAAATCTTTTGAGCTGACAGGTTTAATACAGCATGGTACTCCATGAGGCAGAGACAAAAGTAAATGCTCATATCCATGTTTTGTTCTGCGCCAGTCATCCGTGAGTAATTTCATGCCCATTGTGCTTGCTCTGTCACTGAGGTACGGCGAGCCCATGTGACACACCCTGTCTGTCTGCCAGTAGATGTTCGGGGAGACCGATAGTCTGGTCGCCCAACTGTACTCCAGTCTGAGCATCGTGTTCCAACTGCTGTTTAACCTTTGACCCTTTCCTCATGCTGCTCCCAGCAACCCTCGTGCCTTCCCTAGCAACAGCAGGCACTGCCGCAGACCTGCAACAGCTTCATGAATAAAATCATCGCACCCGCGATTAAATCTAAATCTTCCCGCACTGGGTGTACCCTACATAAATCTTCAAGAAAATTAGCCTAGCATGAAACAGTTCAGTACTCTGAGCAAAAATGTTTTGTTTTTTTTAGTTCAGGCTCTATTTTCTGAGTGAAATATGCATGGTACATCATTGCACTGTATTGATAAACATTTTACTTTCCTTCCCTGATTTCATGTACGCACAAATATCCTGCTGCAGCTGTAAGGTGGCAGTGTTGTATATGGTGAAGAGGGCTCATAGCCTCATGTTTTAGGTGTGTATAGGCAAGATGTATATGTTGGCTGTCTCTTGTCTTTGAGTAAACAAAACACTTCATTTACTAAGTATATTTAACAAGTTACTATGTTATTAAGCACTGCCAACACAAATTTGGCTTATGTATTTTTATTTTTATTTCTTTTGTTCAAATAATCAGCCGTGACAAAACGTTTGATAACACCGCAGGTTTCACAGTTAGATCCAAATCTATAATGTATGGACACTGTCCGGTGTCACAGCGTAGCTAAAAAATAATATAATACAATCTGTTGGCTTTACACCTCTTGCTGGTGTGATATTCATTTGTTCACCATTATTAACCCTAAGAGTGCTGAATAAATTTATGGAATTAATAATGTAATTATCCTGAGCTGTTGAAAATCTATCTTGTCCCAGCTCTTTTAAACAAGTTGCCACATGGTAGGTTTTCAACAGCATCTAATATTAATATCTTATATCATTGGGCAACTGTAGTTGCCTCTGGCACTCTAAGGGTTAAACTTATTGCCATTTGAGTGACTGTCAGGCTCTGAGTCACAAAGAATGATGCTTAAACATGAACTCAAAACTCAGACCTCAGGGTAACACACCTTGTTCTTTTGGAACAAATGGAGAAACTAAGACATCCATAAAATCACCATCAATAAAAGAATGTACTCATTAAAGCAAACAGAAGTAAAATAAATAAATAAAAAACAACACAAAATGCACGTATGTCAACAGTAATGTATCATTCATGACTCTCTCAATCCATGATCTAAATTGCTTATTCCCAGGCAGGGTCCTGAGAGGGCTAGACGGCGATAATGGAGGAAAGTCAAGAATACATCCTGCAGTCTACCACCCCACTGGAGGGATCATAGACACCATTCACTCACACTATGGGCAATTTTGAGTCTCCAATTTGCCATGCATGTCTTTTGACTGTGGGAGGGAATTGGAGAACACAGAGGAAAACTGCGCCATCAAGACAAGAACTCATAAACTCAAAACAGCAAGGCCCACCAACAAATTTGATGAACGCACAGCCCTCTTGCTTAGTGGCAATTGGGCTAGCCACTGTGCTCCCCTCTGGTCATAAAATCCCGAAAATAATTGAGTTCAACACAATCAAAACTGACGTTCAAGCTCAGAGAACTAAATTGTTTCATTCTGGGTTAATTGCTTCACAGCTGACCTTAAGCTGAATACATCTAAGAGGCTGCAGTTAGCATGCTCATGTTTAAAAGTATGTCCTTTGTTAAAAATGGCTGCACTTTTGGTAATTTCAACATGTTTAAACTTGCAAATTACACTTGATTGGTCATTTTTCTCCACAACAAAAAGAATTTGAAGTGTACTTTTTCACCGTTCAAAATAATAACAGGAAGTATATCCTTTTTTTTACAAAACCCAAAACCAGTGAAGTTGGCACGTTATGTAAATCGTAGGTAAAAACAGAATGCAATGATTTGCAAATCCTTTTCAACTTATATTCAATTGAATACACTGCAAAGACAAGATGTTTAATGTTCAAACTGAGAAACTTTTTTCTTTTTTTTGCAAATAATCATTAACTTAGAATTTAAAGGCAGCAACACATTGCAAAAAAGTTGGCACAGGGGCCTTTTTACCACTGTGTTACACTGCCTTTCCTTTTAACAACACTCAGTAAACGTTTGGGAACTGAGGAGACCAATTTTTGAAGCTTTTCAGGTGGAACTCGTTCCCATTCTTGCTTGATGTACAGCTTAAGTTGTTCAACAGTCTGGGGTCTCCGTTGTTGTATTTTACGCTTCATAATGCGCCACACATTTTCAATGGGAGACAGGTCTGGACTACAGGCAGGCCAGTCTAGTACCCGCACTCTTTTACTACGGAGCCATGCAGTTGTAACTCATGCAGAATGTGGCTTGGCATTGTCTAGCTGAAATAAGCAGGGGCGTCCATGAAAAAGACGTTGCTTGGATGGCAACATATGTTGCTCCAAAACCTGTGTGTACCTTTCAGCATTCATGGTGCCTTCACATATGTGTAAGTTGCCCATGCCTTGGGCAATAATACACCCCCATACCATCACAGATGCTGGCTTTTGAACTTTGCGCCTATAACAGTCCGGATGGTTCTTTTCCTCTTTGGTCCGGAGGACAAGACGTCCACAGTTTCCTGAATCAATTTGAAATGTGGACTCGTCAGACCACAGAACACTTTTCCACTTTGCATCAGTCCATCTTAGATGAGCTTGGGCCCAGCGAAGCCGGCGGCATTTCTGGGTGCTGTTGATAAATGGCTTTCGCTTTGCATTGCAGAGTTTTAACTTGCACTTGTAGATGTAGCGACGAAATGTATTTACTGACAGTGGTTTTCTGAAGTGTTCCTGAGCCTATGTGGTGACGTCCTTTATACACTGATGTCGGTTTTTGATGCAGTACCGCCTGAGAGGTCGAAAGTCGCCGGCATTCAATGTTGGTTTTCGGCCTTGTCGCTTATGTGCAGTGATTTCTCCAGACTCTCTGAACCTTTTAACGATATTATGGACCGTAGATGATGAAATCCCTAAATTTCTTGCAATAGCTCGTTGAGGAATGTTGTTTTTAAACTGTTCGACAATCAGCTCACGCATTTGTTGACTAAGTGGTGACCCTCGCCCCATCCTTGTTTGTGAATGACTGAGCATTTCAGGGAAGCTGCTTTTTTACCCAATCATGGCACCCACCTGTTCCCAATTAGCCAGTTCACCTGTGGGATGTTCCAAATAAGTGTTTGATGAGCATTCCTCTACTCTCTCAGTCTTTTTTGCCACTTGTGCCAGCTTTTTTGAAACATGTTGCAGGCATCAAATTCCTAATGAGCTCATATTTGCAAAAAATTACACAGTTTACCTGTTCGAACATTGAGTAACTTGTCTTTGCAGTGTATTCAATTGAATATAGGTTGAAAAGGATTTGCAAATCATTGTATTCTGTTTTTATTTATGATTTACACAACGTGCCAACTTCATTGGTTTTGGGTTTTCTGGAACCAGGCGCAGTTTCACATGCAATAAAGGGAGACACTCTGATGTACACTAATATATTCATGCACACAAAGAGAATATATCTCCCACATTATATTGCTACCCAAGGGCGATAATTAAACTAGTGCTGTATACCTTGAAATACATTGAAAGTTTGCAATACATCCATTCACTGCCAGCGTCTAATGAAACGGTTATATAAAATTAGCCAGATTTAGAATTATAATTTGCTCCGGTTGGAGTTCATTAGTCTCCATCCCCTCTGTCATACACACATCTCCCTCCCAGCACTCGCACACACACACACACACACACACACACACACACGCACACACACACCGCACACACACACACAAACACACGCACGCACACACACACACAGACTGCCAAACCGAACTGTCAATAGCCGCGAAGTCTTGAGGATCTTTCAGTGCACTACATGACTAGGGAGCCACGGCACGCCAATGTATTGCTTCAACAGGCGTCATGTATCCGCATCTGAATTACTGTCGATTAATAATTCTAACATATGCAATGTGGGCAGGTTTGGTGGAGGCGCATTTCCGGATTTAATGGATAACTGTAATCTAGCATTCAGGTTACAGGTACTCATCGTGGGGAACAACGTCATGCGTTCACAGTAATAAAGAATCAGTGTATGAAATTGGTCCTGCCCTTTGTAAAATTCGAAATGATAAAAGAAGCACCGACCACCCCACCCATACGCCACCTCTGTTCGCCAAACGTTAATCGCCTAATCAGGAAATCTTTCATCGCCGCTTTCTGCCACAGCCGACAGGACATGTGAAAGGAAACGAGCGCGCACGGGAGGCAAAGAAAGAGGAAAAGCACCGGAGCTCCGAGCCTGCCTTCTTCCCCAGTCTTCCTTTGCATTATTCCATGCGATGCGAGGCACGACGGAGGCCAGTTTTCCAACAGGACCGGGCGGCAAAGGATGGAATATAAACAGAAGGATGTCGACGAAAAGCTACAGGCTACTGTATTTTTTATGCCCGCTTTTGTCGCCGAAAGAATTAATGCCGTATTAAATATTTGAGCGCTGCGCTGCATTGAAAGGCTACCCTTTATCTTGGACGTGCAAGCTACAAATTTAAGCTATGCAACAGATTTCCCAGCACTTGCATATAATTGTCAAACGTTGGTTAATTGAGGAGTTGAGGGAGGGGTGCGAGATAAAACTACCGTGTTTAAGAAGCACGCGGCCCCCACAGACCGATATTCATACAAGTGGAAGGGACACCCGTGGGAGAACATTCTCGCGCGCTTCTCGCTGCCGTGCGAGGATATGAATATTTCTGTACTTATTACGCTCGATAGAATTCAAGCGAACTGATGTATTACGCATTGCTGAACATGATCAGATGACACAACATATATAGAACAAATGAAATACACGAAGTTGTATTTATGCATCGATTCTTTTAAAGCAAGGAATCGGGACTGGCCGTCAGTCTGCGGCTGACATGCAACAGCGATGCGCTGACGAGATAAAGGCTGAAAAACTTGGGGTTCTATTCTTCTGGTGCAAGTGAGGACACATTTTTACGCATACGAATGGATATTTTTCTTCAAAAGGAGTGACCAGAAGCATATTTTGGTTTTAGTGAACGAGCAAGGATTACATGGCACATTCAGTCTTATTTGTGGTGAGTGTGGATATGTGTGGGTCTTTATCCGGGGAGGAATCTGCTGCGACGTGACTGCTACTGTGTCATCTCAGTAAACTTCTACAGGAATACTATACTGACTCATAACCATCCATGAAATATTACGATAATGATGTATTTTAGATGAAATTGCGTGTCAGCTGTCTGTGCAGACAGGTTTTGTTACTGTTCTGATTTGAAGAAAACACGCATTTAAAATTGGGGCTCATTGCCGCATTTTTCAACGGATTTCAGTTCCTACCTTTGCAACGAATTAGCCTTTTTGCGCATTGTTCTCAAAGGGCCCCTGCGTTAACCTGTCCAATTCTGAAGTGAGATGTTTTGGTTTCGTTCAAATCGAATTAAGACCAGATGAGAACAGTACTCTGTCCCTAAAGTCGCATTACGACAGTGCAACAATAGCTGTGTATTTGAAGCCTATGTCAATTTGATGTCACCATGTACAGAATGGACACCGCCGGGAGTCATGGTTAGTGGCGGCGCTTGACCTGGGGGAAACTTCAGTCTAACAAATCTTTCCTCGCCAACTGCAGCGCGTGATATTTTCGGTATATATAAACTTCTTATGGTCGAGGACCCCAATGGTTGTAACCCAGCAGTGGGAGAGGTTTGGATCCCGCAGTTTATTCCTCGCCCCTCCGCTGTGGCTCTGCTCTATGATGTTGCGGCAGATCTTGCACGAAGGGCTGAGGACGTCTTTCTACAAACTCGGCCACTTTGTCGCCAACCACCCGGTATTCTTCGCATCGGCACCAGTGCTCATCTCCATACTGCTGGGGGCCAGCTTCAGTCGCTACCGCATCGAGGAGAACGTGGAGTACCTGCTGGCTCCCAAACACAGTCTGGCCAAAATAGAGGGGAACTTGGTGGACAGTCTGTTTCCTGTCAATAAATCTAAACACACTCTGTACTCCGATCTTCAGACACCCGGGAGGTACGGCCGGGTGATCATCACATCAGGCAGGGGGAGTGTTCTGGACCAGCACCACGTAGATCTCGTACTTAAGGTAAGATGGGCGGGGATGTAAACGGAGGTATCGTGCTAATGGGGTCTGGCAGAAGTATCGCAGCGTGAAGTGTAGTTGGCTAATATTTATTACGGAGACTGGCATCTGCCTCAGATATACACAATCAGCGCGAACACTGGGTGCGCCGTGCGCAACAAAAGAAAACGCAAACAGATACGCGGTCAGCCATATAACAAGTAGGCCTGGCATGGCAGCATTTGACGGGCCGTCTCTGTCCACAGATTTATTCGAGAGATTAACCAAATTGAATGCAGAAAATTAATGTCAGGGGACAAGACTTCGTACAACTATTCTCATTTCTGAAAGCCGTTAAGACGGAATTTTCAATGGAGGTGGAATTAAAAAATTAAGCAGTGAGTTTGTCGCAGAAGTCACTGGAGAACAGTTGGGCTAACTTACGTGGTCATAATATAATTACTTAAAAATCTAATAAATTAACCAAGAATTTATCTTTTTTTCTTATTTATTAAAACTGATCTTAAAATAGATTCGTCAAAATAGTCTAATTCTGTACACCAAAGTACAGTATCACAGCAATGCACACATCATTTTAGATAAGAATAATTCATTGGCCCGGGTTTGCTTGAGCACTGCAGGGGTAATTCTGCACGATGTTTGTTGCAGCAGGTGTCCATTCTGGGGAACGAATCAGGAACCTCAGCTTGTTATTGGTCAGTAAAAAAAGGATAGAACATCATTAGTCAGTTCAAAATCAGTGATTGTTATTTTGTCCTCTTAGTGTGTGGAAGTCTTTATTATCAACTTCATGACCGTCTACTCCATATTATTTTCTTTTAGCAAACTCCATGTGCCATTTGTATCGACATGTTGGTTACTGCCCAGTGATGTGCCCAATAGTGACGTCGACCAGGGACAATGAGAACCATGTCAGTTGCACTTTGCTCGTTGCAATGTTTGATTTTGATGCTGACATGCCCTAATGTCTCAGTTTTCAGATCATTATTACAGGTGAATGTTCTGGCATGTGGAGTAACATTCCCAAAAGCGATGAAAGTGCATTCAAAGCTTAAATTCACAAGTATCCTTTGGTAGTAGTATAGGCTTGTTTAGTTTAAACCTTGATATTTGATGGTCATTTCTTATTTATTAGTGAAATGTATGCGAGCATACTGTATAACTGACTAACTTTTCTGTTTTGCTCTGACACATCTGTGTCACACCAGGACATGATGCAGGGTTGATTCATTCCACAGCTTTTCTATTTTCCTGCGTGAATATTTGACTTGAAAAAATAACTATCTGTGTTCAGAGGGTAATGTTCACCTCTGTCTATGGTCATTAGAGAGCAGTCTTCAGAGGGCAGTCATCAATATCACAGTTAATCGCAATCAGGACATGTATACTGTTGCAACTCATGACTTACATTCAAATAATGTACTAATGGTCTGTAATATAATTAAAGATCTAATTAAATTTAATATCCTGTCTAAACCCTAATAAAATTCCCAGGGCTTTATGGAATAATGTTTTACATATAATGTAACAATTTTTTTTTTATTTTTGCATGTTTCTCATTACATTGTGATTTTGGTGGAAAACGTAGCATACAGTACATAAAGTAAAGACATTATATTCAAAAAGCTACCGCGTCATATGCTATGCATTTTTATTACATTTGTTGCTGGTTATTAAATTTTGAATTTTATTGAATCCTTATTATGTAAACAAAATTATTACATTAAAGGGAGTTCCCAATAACGTAGGTTAATGAACAGGGCCACTCCCAATGCGCCTTCCTATTCGTCCTCATGCCTACATATACCGCCCACATTCCAACAATCCCCGCTTGTCTCATTAATACGTCCCTCCCACCCTACCCCTCTCCAAGAAGGAAGCAAGAAACAGTCATCACCTGGGACTCCGGGGGGCTTAGGAGCCACACTGACTCCGACAAGAGACATGAGCCCCACCCTGAGTCTCTCCACCTGGGGGACGCCCAATGTCCGCACAATCACAGACCAAGTCTAACATCACACTCGCCCCAATCTCCCACCCGCAGTTCCACCCAATAATCTCCTTCAGTTTGGGAGTGGTCCAGAGTTCACTAAGGCAATGTAACACGTATAGCCACATATACTCTCAGAGAACAAAGATTCGGAATTATGGGGTTCAACATCTGCTCTGAAGACTTACTGTAATTACTGTGACAGGGTGCCAGTCAGCTCCCGGGCCAATACTTACTATTCTTTCCACACCACCAGCTGATCACTGCAACCAACAAATGAAGTCTGATTTCTCCAGCATTTGGTCTCAAGAGTGGGGGTTTGTGCCCACAGGGCTGTATCACCCGGGCCAAGTTGCCAGGGTGGATATAGCCTGTTTTTTTCCGACGGGCAAATTATGGTACGCGTTAATGAGAACAAGCTCCGTCTTATTCTGCACAGAGATTGATTTGCATTAGCATTAGCTGAAAACACAGATTGAGGGGTTTTTTTTACACGCAAACAATAATGGCATGGGAGGAACATGACTATGATCCGTCTTAATTAGATACAGTGGGTCGCTCTGGGCAGATGTGCCCAGCGGAAGAGGGTTATATTACACCGGAGTGATCGAAAGCAGTGTAGTGACAGCTGGTAAAAGAACTGAACATGAGAAGTACCCTCAGCATTACTGTCCCTCAGGGAGGCTCAGTCATGTTCATGCACACATTCATGTAAAATCTTCTTCCTGAGCTGCCAGCAAAACTGCTCTGAAAGGTGCCTTAGTGTTGCATCACCTACTCAGCCACTGAGAAGTGGAAAGATGATGCTGTCAATACCTAGAGAGCAGTGAACACAACCCTGCAATCACAGTGCCCTCACAGATACCGGTACCCTTGGTAAATGTGAACAGAAGTGGTTATGAATTTATGCCTTAATTATTTGTCCTCTTGATAATTAATGTAATTAAAAATAATTACAAAAATATACATTTAATTCATTGAAATACAATGAATGGAAGACAAAAAAACATAATCCCGAAAAAATAGTTTTTCTCAAAAATGTTTGCCAAATTTTTGGATCTGTTTCATTTAAAATTTTGTGCAACAGTCCTTTGCCAAGGTAGCTGCTCAGATGCTTCTTCTGTGGTGTTTAATGAGGTCGAGAAGACATGGCAGGGGATTGGAGACTCTTCTTTCATGCAGAATCTCCCCAGATCCTTTAAATTCCTTGGACCATATTTATGTACTCTCCTGTCTGGAGACTGGGATGGCCATGGCAAACCCTTGAGTCTATGATCAGCGAATCAATTTTTTTGTTGATTTCGATGCATGCTTTGGAGCACTGCCCTGTTGGAAGACCCGGACACTGCCCTGTCCTGGCTGTCTTGCAGCGTCAGTCAGGTTTTCATTTAATAACTGCTGGTACTTGACAGATCCATGATACCAAAAATAGTTATTGAGGGCCTATGGAAGAAATATAGTCTCACAGCAAGGTCCACCACCGTACTTAAATGCAGGGATGTTTTTTTTCTCAAGAATGCTTGGGTTGGTTTCTACTCCAAACCTACTTTGGCATTTACTTCCAAAGTGCTCTGCTGACCACAGAACCTGGCACCATTGGAAGGTCCAATACTGTTTGGCAAACTGTAGGTGCATGAATTTTTTTCTGGGATTTTATTTCAGGAATTTGGAACTGAACGTTTTGTAGACTCTGATTGCAGTTTTGGAGACCTTTAGATCTCTCATGTATTTGATGTTTATGCAATGTCAGAGCAGAAATGCGTCGTCTTCGGTTGCCATTTGCCTTAACCTTCTTAATTATTGCCCTGATAGTCAACTTTAATCTACTTTATGCATTTCCATATTTTGTGAAGCTCAGCGTCTTTCTGTCACACATTTCTGATGTATACTCTTGCTTTTACCATGGTGATAAATGACAAGAGGAAATTAACACTTAGTCGCCTCATCTTTATAACCCGGAGAGATAGGCAGTCATGGGTGACCATTTTAGTTTTCATTTTCCTCAGGGTGAAATTAAAAAAGTAAAATATGTAGATGGGAATAAAGTTCAATTAGATTTCATAAGGCCTCTCAGATTTTACAGGTGTGACACTACTTTTGACACGTTTCGGTGGAAAAAATTCAAGATAAGACTTCTTTTATTCCTTCAATCATATTATGTAAATTTATGGTAGATTTATGTTAAAATTTTGAGTGAAATACTAAAAGTAACCATACTTTTTCATAGGTTTTCTAGCTATTTACCAAGGGTACCAATATTAATTGAGGGCACTGTATAACTATTGACTTTGATTGAAAGCCGTTATGTTGGGTCAAGACTCATCTTCGTAACACTATACCAAAATGTACCAGCCTGAAAAATACTGGAAGCACCCTTGAAAAATCGCTTTAAATTTGAAGTCTCTAATCCATCATTACAAAAGCATCTACAGAGGTCATTCTGATTAATTTGTATGCTAATGTGCTGCATGTGTCTATTTAAATGAGATATAACCACCAGTACTCTGCTCAGTAAGTCTCAAAAGCAAGATGAGCATAGTAACAGACTTCCATATGGGCCAAATAGCTGCTGCCTGAATTGCAAGTGCATCACTCATCTCATAAACACGGCAAAATTATTGATGCTGGTGTGGGGAACTATGACAAAAATTATGACCACATCAGCCTTACACCAAAAAACAAAAAAAATTAGCAACAGCAAAAAGAAAAAAAAAGAAAAAGAAAAAAAGAAACTGAGGCTGCAAATAAGAACTGTCCAACACTCAGTAAAACTTCAGGCACCCTAATTTGCTCACTGTACTGAATGCTTTTTGGGGAAACGGCTTGCAAAATTTTCAGTTTACTGCAGTACAGTGACAATAAAGTCATGAGTCCACCAGACTGAAACTAATTGTGCCAGATGATCTTAGTCTGACTGGAAATTTATGCCAGCTCAACATAGCATTTTTAGTCATTGAATCTAATAATTTGTGTTGAAGAGGCATAGGAATGTTTGCCATAACAAAAAATAATCCTGACTAGTCATAGTGCCAGGTTAACATTTTGTGAAAGATGTTCACTATTAGATAATTGTGGCTTTTCTTAGTTTACCATAAATGATATGGTGTTTGCTCATCTGGCAGACGCTTGTTATGCTTACTGTGTGAACCAGAAGGTGAGGGCAATAATCGAACAGCACGAGAGAAGTACACCATTCACAATGACAGTTACTCTCGTGATGAACAGATAATGTCCAACTATTACTTGAATTAGTAACAGTTCACAAAGACTGAATGATGAGCTGCACAAATACAATTTTACTTGATGCAGTTGGAAAAAAAAAGAACTGAACAACAATGAAGTATGATGAGGCAACAGTCCGTTGCCCCATGGAATGCAGGGAAACTTTCATCTTATCCGACAAACCAGTGACTACTTGTCATCTGAACATTAAAATACTGAGTACATATTTTTACAACCATTTTTCAGTTGAATTGACCATCAAAATATACTGCACATTGTGTTAATTGGCCTAAAACAAATTAGGCTTCATCGACGAAAAATTTTAGTAAAATTAAATCAAAAAATAATTTTACACGGAAAAAAACTGAACAAAAATTTAAACACAACAGTTTAATCCTCTCAGTATTCAGCAAAATTATCGCTGTGGTTGACTTGGTAGGGTTTAATTATGTGACCAAGGTTGTGTGCTATTGGTCTGTGGGCATTTAAGTCACTTTTATTTCATATTATGGTCAATTTCATGTCCTTTTGTCAAAATTGGCCAGTCAGACGGATGGGGCCTGACCCAGACTTATTGAAATCATGTATGGTCAGTCCAGGCTGAAACTGTTTTCCCTCCAATGAAAGGCCACCATAAAAGTCTCAGCTCAGCCATATTTCAAAATGCCACAGATAACTTGAAAGCTCAGGGAGCGCGCCATTCACATGCTCAATGCAGGAATGTCTCTCAGGGCCATCGCCAGGGCTCTTAATGTCCATGTTTCAACAATAAGCTGTCTCAGACACCATTTTGAGAGCAAACTGCCCATATGTGCTATGACCATGTGTGACCACCCCCTGCCCAAGACTGCCATAGCTGGACTCTACATCTCCATGATCGTTTGAGACTAGCAACTGCCACTGCAGGTGAAGCAGTTTGTCTCCACAATCACTGCATTTCCGCCCAAATCATAAAAAAATTCTGTCTCCCCATGTGTCGTACCGTTTATGGGTTAGTCTTAACCCCTCCTTGACAAAGAAATCAGCTTGATTGGGTGATCAGACTTTTCCGATGACACAATGGAGAACTGTTCTCTTAACCAACAAGTCACATTTCCAGCCTCATAGAGCAGAAGAACAGCAGTGTGTCTGACGCCGCACTGGGGAAAGTGATACTAACGTCAGCGTGGTGCATAGGGCGGCATACGGTGGTGGCGGAGTGCTGGTTTGGGCGGGAATGTCCCATAAACATTGCTCTTAATTGCATTTCATTAACAGTAACTTAAAAGTTGTGCGATATCGCAATGAGATACAGCGGCTCACCGTTCTACCGGTCATCTGTCAAAACAAGGCCATTCTAGCGTAGTGTTATGACCCCAATTCAAAGAGTGACAGGTCTGGTCAAATGTATCCTTTCACTATTTCTCCCTGCAATTTCTCCTACCATTTTACTCTCTCAATTTTTCGCTCTATATACTCTTTTCCAGCCCCCTCGCACCTTCCAGACTTTTTTCAATTCTCTGGGACTTTCCCCTCTGAGGCATCCCCAGGTAATGCCTAAAACCCTAGCTCCAAAGTGGGCTTAACACAAAAAAATGTCAATACTGTCATTGAGTGGCTTTTCCCCCCCCCAAATTACAGCTCCATTCCAAAAGCGAAAAATTTTGACTCATAAAGGCAAAATGTTTCTTATCAATACAACAATGGTTAAGTAGACACTTGTGTGTGTGTGTGTATATATATATATATAATACAATATGCTAATAAACACATGCGATATATACACATACTCAAACAAGGGATAAGCAATCAACAATTACATTGTCAGTACCCTTTACATACTTAATTTCCGAATCAAACTCATGTAAAATCAAACTCCAAATCAACAATCTCCAATTCTTGTTTTTCATCTTACTCAAAAACATTAACGGATTGTGGTCAGTATATACAATCATGGGCTTTTGCCCTTTACAAACATAAACCCTCACTTCTCACTTCTACAGAGTCACTTCTCTGTGGGAGCACAGATCCACAAGCTTGGTCGCTAGCATCAACCGTGATGGAGAACAATTTGTTGAAGTCAGGTGATTTGTGCATGGGGAAGTGACACAGCAGAGACTTCAGGTGATCAAAGGCTCTTTGGCATGCTTCATCCCAAGTGAACTTTACGCCTTTCTTCAGTTGGTTGGTGAGACAGAGAGCAATCTCAGCAAAGTTCTTGCAGAACTTGCGGTAGTACCCGATCATTCCAAGGAAGTGGCGCAAAGCTTTTTTGTTGTTAGGAAACTGGAAAGTCCATAATGCCTTGGACTTTAGCATTTATGGGTGCCACCTTACAGTGGCCTATGACGTAGCCAAGATACGTGACAGTAGCACAATCAAATTCACTCTTGTTCAGGTTAACAGTCAGGTTAGCCTTGGTCAAGCGCTGGAACAACGTCTCTACATCTTTCAGATGTTCTTCCCAGGAGCCACTCTATGTGATCAGGTCGTCGATGTACGCACCCTTTTGTGGCAATCCAGAAATTGTAGACTGTATCATCCTTTGGAACGTGGCTGGGGCATTTTTCATGCCAAAGGATAGGACCTTATACTGGTACAACCCAGATGGTGTGGCAAAAGCAGAGATGCTCTTGGCCCTATCAGTTTAAGGCACACACCAATAACCCTTCAATAAATCAATCTTGGTCAGAAACTTTGCTTGCCCTACTCGATACAAACATCAATCCTAGATTTTGGAAACACATCAGTTCTAGTTACAGCATTGACTTTGCGATAATCTGTACAGAATCTAGTACTTCCATCAGGTTTTGGAACTAGCCCACAGGGTGAACTCCAATCTGAGTTAGAGGGTCTAATAATATCATGTTCTGTCATGTACTCAACCTTTTTCTCAGCAATCTTTCTCTTTTCAGGATTCATTCGGTAAGGATGCTGTTTTATTGGTTTGGCATCACTAACATCTACATCATGAGAGGCTTACAGAAACTCTCTTTGGAACATCAGGAAATAGATCTTTATACTTCTTGATCAACTTCTCAAACTGATCTTTCTGTGAGGGTTCTAAGTGCTGGAGTTTTACATCAAGATTTTGCAACACTTCAGAATTTGACAATTTACATGAAATAACTTCAGCTTTAATTCTAGGTTCATCATCTTGAAACTCCCCCTCATCTTCACAAGTCTCGGCCATAAGAGGATCTGAAGTGACAGCTGCAACCCTAGCATTCCTATCATGATAAGGCTTCAGCATGTTAATGTGACACAACTGTTTCGGCTTTCTCCTATCTGGAGTCTTCACAATGTAATTGAGATCATTGAGTTTTGTCAGAATTTCATAAGGACCATTAATTCTAGCTTGCAATGGATTGGACTGCAAGGGAAACAGCACAAGGACCTTTTCTCCTGGTTTAAACTCACGGCTTCTAGCCTTATGATCATACTAAGTTTTCATTTTTCCCTGACTTGATTTCAAGTTCTGTTTGGCTAGGTCACAAACTGCATGCCGTCTTTCCTTGAACATAGTCTAACAGACTGATATGTGGTTCTTTCTCTTGCCATTGTTCACTCAATAATAGCAAAGGCCCTCTCACTTCATGGCCAAACATTAGCTCAAAAGGACTGAATCCAGTAGACTCCTGCACTGCTTCTCTTGCTACCGACAGCAGCCAATGAACACCTTCATCCAAGTCTTTCTCATGGTCATAACAATAAGTCCTCATCATTGTATTGAGAGTGGAATGAAACTGCTCTAAGGCACCCTGACTCTCTGGATGATATGCACTGGAAAGAATCTGCTTTGCACCTAGTTCATACACAACCTGCTGAAACAATCCGGAAGTGAAATTGATACCTTAGTCTGACTGAATTTCCCTGGGAAGGCCAAACAACGTGAAGAACTTTATCAAAGCCTTCGAGATTGCAGTTGCCTTGATGTTGCGTGGAGGTATGGCTTCAGGGAATCTGGTAGATGCACGCATGATTGTCAACAAGTACTGATTTCCAGATCTAGTCTTGGGTAATGGACAGTGTGACAGGTTTTGCAAAAGTTGGAAACATCTTTCCGAAGTCCAAGCCAGAAGAAGGGTTTCATGATCTTGTCAACAGTCTTGTTAACACCAGGATGACCTCCTAAAGGCAAACTCTGAGCCATTTTTAAGATCTCATTCCTATAGAACTTTGGAACGACAGTTTGCTTGATCACTGCCCAATCAGCATTAGCAGGGATATTAGGAAGGCGCCACTTCCGCATCAACACTCCACCCTTGAGATAATACCAAATTGGAACTGCGTCTATTTCTTCATCAGTAAGGGCTCTCTTCTTTAGTACACAAATTTCAGGATCATTAATTTGCTCCTGAATCAACCGCTTTCTGGACAGAGACAAGTCTCCAGACACATCAGAATCACCAGACTCATCTGGCTGGCTGAACAGCAAACTGATAATAGTGTCTGATAAGTCCTCAAATGGAGAAACCATAGTAGGCTGAACAGAGTCATGAGGCGAAACACCTGAGTCATGACTATTCAATGTGCTGGACAGCACCACATCATCCTCTTCTTGAGCCTTCTTAGCCATAGCACGGGTCACTGCACAGGAAGGATACAGAGATGGGTCTTCATCGCCATCTTCAGTGCTCGGCTGTGAAGTAAGATGTTCAGGGGGAACTACTTTGCCCCCAGCCAGGTCATTGCCTAGCAACAGAGAAACACCCTTTATAGGTAGACTTGACATAAGTCCCACCTTTACCTGTCCTGTAACTCAATCTGACTTCAAGAATATAGAGCGCAGGGGTACAGATACAGTCCTCCCTTCAATACCTTGTACAAGTATGAAATCCCCTAAAGCGGTCTCATCACGTAACTCCAAGGAGTCCATCAACAAAAGTGACTAAGAAGCTCCGGTATCCCTAAGAATATATATAGGGACAGGAGGAGAATGCTCATTGAGAGCCACAAACCCCTCTGACACAAATGGAAGAAATTCCTCCCTCACAAAGTCAGTAGTATCAGACTTCTTAGCCCCACAAGGAGCTGGCAGTTCAGCAGATCGGTCATCTACTACAGGGGTTTCTAACCTTGTCTTCACAAAGGCATTTGGTTTGGTATCCTTTGCTTTTTCTTTCTTAGCTTTAAGGAACCAACAGTTATTCGTAACATGACCAGATTTCTTGCAGTAATTGCAAACTAGACCACTTTTGTCACTGTCAGCTTTCACACTTTGATCAGACCTGTGACTGGATTTCTGAGCACCATCACCAGATTTATCTTTGTCTTTGGGTGAGGAATCTTGGGTATCACAGTTACGTTTCTTCGGAAATTTGGAACATCTATTGTTACTGCTAGACTGAATTTTGGACTTATGTGTGAGAACATATTCATCTGCAAATTTGGCAGGTGATTGTAAATTCAGTGCTTGCTTCTCATTAAGGTAGGTCTTAATATCATCCTTAACACAGTTCTTGAATTCTTCAACTAACACCATCTCTTTTAGTGCGTTGAAATCATCCTTGACCTCCATAGAAGTACACCAGCGCTCAAAGCAAACCTTCTTCTCATTAGCAAATTCCACATAAGTCTGACTGTCAGATTTCTTCAGACCACTGAATTTCAGTCGATAAGCCTCTGAAGTCAAGTCATAAGCTGTCAAAATAACCTTTTTGACAACCTCATAATCAGAGGAATCATCTGTCGGCAAAGCCGAGTAGGCTTGTTGAGCTTTACCCTTGCAAACTACCCTTGAGTAGTCCCCCCAGGAATCCGTGATTCTGCGATCGCGGAATTTACCGCAGATTTCAAAGCCCTCCGTGGAAATCAAAGCAGTCCGCGGAATATAGGGCGAGGTGCAGAATTTTATATTTTACATGTATTTTTCATCCCGGCCGCTAGATTTTGCGGTCAGATAAACGGGATCCAAGACTCACAGCTGGTGCTACCGGTTACGGAAACTGATTTTTTTCTGCTGTATGCAGCATAAACTATATGAAAAGATGGACGCAGCACCCTGATTTGAAAAAAGAAGCCCATGTGGAAGTACCGTAGAATGGCATTCTATTTAATGGCCAGCAGATGGCGACGTCAGTGGTTGCAGAAAGAAGTTCATTGCAATAGGAGTCTATGAGAAAATGATCCTACTTTCCGACCTGATTTTTAATTTAAATAATGATTTTTCGCATCATTTTATGTTAGCTATAGCAAGTTTCAGGTCTCCTTCGATATATCATGACATTCATTTTCGTGAATTATGGTCCCATATAAACTAGAATAAAGTATAAAGCCAGAATATGCTTCTGGGGCGTCGCTATCCAGATCCAGAGCCACGTTCCACACCGGATCTTCGATTCACTTCTTTATCTTCAAACCAGTGGGTGACATCACGGTAGCTTCATCCATCTTTTTATACAGTCTATGGTATGCAGTAACGTTCACAATATCCTGAGGATACAGTGAATAGTGTACACTTTGTTTAAATCTTTACTTTGATCTTTGGCACTTGTTCAGTTACTAAGCCTGGTTCACCCATAGATTGGTGAAATGTTTTGCACTTTATAAGTGATGCAAATAAATCTGCTCAAGAGGGACAAAAAGAATATTGATGCTGCTTATTTTATAACCACAATGTTTCGCAGTGTTTTGGTATTGCAAATAATTTCATAAGAGAATTTTTGCTTCATTATTACATAAATTTGCTTTATAACTGGTCATTTTAGGTTTTTTTTAATGCCCGCAGAAAATCAACTTTCAAGTCACGGAATCGAGAATTGCTCTCCGCAGAATCAGGAATGTTCTCCGCGGAATCAACACTTTTTCTCCGCAGATTCCTGGGGGGACTACTTGAGGACAGTTTGCAACATCAGGGGCCAGTATTCTCTCTCTGCTCTTTTCTCTTTCTCTCTCTCTCTCGTGAATTTTTCTAACTCAAACGGCCTTTGTTTTCCTTTTTCCTCTATTTCTCTCTCTAGCATTTTTAATACAAGTTACATTTCTACATCAGAATTTTCCACTGGAAACTGTTCCAGATCTCCTGGCGCAAACACATTTTTATCAATGTAATATTCAACAATCTCTCTAGCCAGTCTTGCTTTTCGCATGGCTGGTTTTACATCTGTCAGCTCTGTCTGCATATTTCTCGCAGTTCTGTCTTTTTAAAAGTCTTCAAAACCTCTATGGTAGGTGATGCCAAGAAATCATCCATTGCTGTTGATCTGTCAATATATATATATAAGAAAATTCAAAAAACAATTTCACAATTAGAAATTTTAGATTTTCAATGAATGACTCATACAATGCTCTATCCCGAACGAGCCCCCAATTTGTTATGACCCCAATTTGTCATGACCCCCAATTTGTTATGACCCCAATTTGTCATGACATATTGGACAGCAAGGGATGTCATGACATATTGGACAGCAAGGGATGACAGACAAACTTTTAAAACCATAACAGATTTAATAATCAAAGTCTGACCAAGATTGAAATAATAAAGAAAATGAGATATTTACAGTCCCTTGAGATGGGGTTGCTTTATTGCGATGTCCTGGGACAAGAAAATGCTCCAACACAGGCAAAAATCCACAAAAAGCTTCACAGGTCTTGAAAAGAGTGACAGGTCTGGTCAAATGTATCCTTCTACTTTTTCTCCTTGCAATTTCTCCTACCACTTTACTCTCAATTTTTCTCCTTATATACTCTTTACACCCCCCTCGCACCTTCCAGACTTTTTTCAATTCTCTGGGACTTTCCCCTCTGAGGCATGCCCAGGACATGCCCAGAACCCTAGCTCCAAACTGGGCTTCACAAAAAAATGTCAATACTGCCATTTAGTGGATTTTTTCCCCCAGATTACTGTTGCACACCAGACCTCGCACTGCCAGTGTATTCAGAAAGTTTTTTGAGGTGAAAACATTGCCAGCTTGGCCAGTTTATTCTCTGGATTTGTCCCCCATTGAGTATCTTATGCATGTCCATGACCAAGGAGTTTTTCACAGACCCCCACTTCTGGCCAATATCTGCCAACTTGGTGCAGCACTTGAGGAGAAGTAGGAACACGTCCCCGAAATTTTGTGCAATTTGAACAACAGACCCCATCCCCTCCATCATCTATGCTGCTGTGAGATTCCTCTTTGTTTGCATCAATCAATCAGTGATCGAAATGTATCACGATATGGTCATACAATCCGTCAACACTCAATGAAAGTACAATGACTTTCTGTATATCATCTTGTTTCTTACACTGAGAAGTGTTGCCATTTATATTTTGGTTCAGTGTAAGTATATTCACCTCGCCAGGGATGAGAATTTGTGTCAGTTGAACACAAAAATTTGTAGTTAATTTGTCAGCCTGGAATTTTTACGCCAAGTTCTTATGTCATGAGTGAACTAAGTTTGATTGTACTGGGAAGGTTTGAAACAACTGTTAATTTCTGAATCACCGCTCTAAAAATCATGAGAAATGAAACCGTATCCATTTCAGTCTGTAACTGAACCATGCACTCACTGTAAACCCTGATAATGTGGTGAACTCAAATGTTTTGTGGAAACCGATTATCTCAAAAAATTGTGTAGGCCAATTTAATTGCATTGTGTTGAAGGAACTCAAAGAAAATGAGTTAAAGTTATTTTTTACATGTTTTTAGGTGCTGTGAACACAAGATCATTGAGTTGGCATACAAAATTTTTTTGAGGTAATTGGTTTCCCCAAAACAACTGAGTGTACCACACTTACCAGGGTTTACAGTGTTCTATACAGCATGTTAAGAGCTCTGCAAAGCTGGTATTTATAGCAGCATTTCTGGAAAATTTGACCATCCCCCGACATTTTTCTTGAGCAAATACTGTCAGATCAGAATGCATTGAGTGACAGTGAAAGTCAATCTGTCATCTGTGCTTAAAAATGCAACACTCAAGTACTTTTGCAGTCAGTCCTTTCAGAAGGCAATGAAAAGGCTGAAAAATTCCCACAGGCAAGGCTGATGCCTTTCTACAGATTGTAAAATTTGAGATTAAAGCCTTGCATCAGTGACATTCTGTAGGCCGCCATTTACTCCCTAACTGCAATATGTAACCAGACATATGTAGTTTAGAGAATAATTGCCAGTCAGGACCTTAATTTTCAGTTTAACCAATATATTTATGCCAATATTTAACCAAACCAATCAATGAAACAAATCCCTAAGAATTTTAGATACAATATTTTATTGTGGACAAGTATAACCTAAAATCTCTTTCCAAAATTTGAGACAATTGGAGTTGGTGTCCACTCTTCAGTGGAGAGTTTCCACTAGATGTTACGTCGTTGTGGGCATTAGTGTGGTTGAACTGTGATGTTGATTAGGCCAGGATTTACAGCTGATCCCAATGGCGATTGATGGGTTTGAGGTCAGGGCGCCGTGCTGGTCAGTCAAGTTCTTCTGCACCAATTATAAACCATGTATGATCGTCACCGTCTGTATGGGGATGTTTTCATGCTGAGACATGAATGGGCCTTCACCATTCCCTTGGAAGCATAAGATCATCAAGGTTGTTTTTGCCTGATATAACATCAATATTTCAGCAGAGCCACTTTGAGCTCAAACCTAAAAATAACCCCAAAATTTGTCCAGATACCCCTAAATGTCCACATTCACTGTCCCCTGCAGGCTGTTCATAGAAAACAGCTGAGATATTACATCTGCCTGAAGTGATGATGTAAAAGCTCACAGTAGGGATAGAACAACTGAACTACCAAACTGGATTGTACAGTTTGTGCCCCCCACCCCCACCTTCACAACTCAAATACAAGTCATATTTTTGTTTCATGTAGCTGCTGTGATCATCACGTATGATATTTATTTCATGATAAAATATGACATTTTGTTAAGTGTTAGAACATAGCCTAATGGATAAGGTTATTAAACAGGAAAAGGATAGTGATTCTAGACCTAAAGCAACAACAGTCGGGTCAGTGCAGGTGCTTGACCTCTGAGTGAGTCCCTTAACTATACACTGCTCCTCTGAGTGAGTCCGTTAACCCCACACAGCTCCTCTGAGTGAGTCGCTTAACACCACACTGCGCCTCTGAGTGAGTCCGTTAACCCCACACTGCTCCTCTGAGTGAGTCCGTTAACCCCACACTGCTCCTCTGAGTGAGTCCTTTAACCCCACACTGCTCCACTGAGTGAGTCCCTAAACCCCATACAGCTCCTCTGAGTGACTCCCTTATCCCCACTCTGATCCTCTGAGTGAGTCCCTTAACCCCACAGTGCTCCCCGGAGTGAGTCCCTTAACCCCACACTGCTCTTCTGAGTGAGTGCCTTAACCCCGCACTGCTCCTCTGAGTGAGTCCCTTAACCCCACACTGATCCTCTGAGTGAATCCCTTAAGCCCACCCTGCTCCTTTGAGTGAGTTCCTTAACCATACACTGCTCCGCTGAGTGAATCCCTTAACCCCACACTGCTCCTCTGAGTGAGTCCCTTAACACCACACTGCTCCTCTGAGTGAGTCCCTTAACCCCACACTGCTCCTCTGAGTGAGTCCCTTTACCCCACACTGCACCTCGGAGTGAGTCCCTTAACCCCACACTGCTCCTCTGAGTGAGTCCCATAACCCCACAATGATCCTCTGAGTGAGTCCCTTAATCCCTCACTGATCCTCTGAGTGAGCCCCTTCACCCCACACAGCTCATGTGTGTGAGTCCCTTAACCCCACACTGCTCTTCTGAGTGAGTCCCATAACCCCACAATGATCCTCTGAGTGAGTCCCTTAATCCCTCACTGATCCTCTGAGTGAGCCCCTTCACCCCACACAGCTCATGTGTGTGAGTCCCTTAACCCCACACTGCTCTTCTGAGTGAGTCCCTTAACCCCACACTAATCCTATGAGTGAGTCCCTTAACCCCACCCTGCTACTTTGAGTGAGTCCCTTAACCCCACACTGCTCCTTTGAGAGAGCCCATTATACCTACTCTGCTCTTCTGAGTGAGTCCCTTAACCCCACACTGCTCCCCTGAGTGAGTCCCGAAACACCACACTGCTCCTTTGAGTGAGTATCTTAACCCCACACTGCTCCTTTGAGTGAGCCTCTTATACCTACACTGCTCCCCTGATTGAGTCCCTTAACCCCACACTGCTTCTCTGAGTGAGTTCCTAAACCCCACACTGCTCCTTTGAGTGACTGCTTTATCCCCACACTGCTCCTCTGAGTGAGTCCCTTATCCCCACACTGCTCCTTTGAGTGAGCCCTTTATACCTACACTGCTCCTCTGAGTGAGTTCTTAACTCCACGCTGCTCCTCTGAGTGAGTCCCTTAACCCCACACTGCTCCCCTGAGTGAGTCCCTTAACCCCACACTGCTCTTCTGAGTGAGTCCCTTAACCCCACACTGCTCCTCTGAGTGGGTCCCTTAACCCCACACTGCTCCCCTGAGTGAGTCCCTTAACCCCACACTGCTCCTCTGATTGAGTCCCTTAACCCCACACTGCTCCCCTGAGTGAGTCCCTTAACACCACACTGCTCATTTGAGTGAGTCACTTATCCCCACACTGCTCCTTTGAGTGAGCCTCTTATACCTACACTGCTCCCCTGAGTGAGTCCCTTAACCCTACACTGCTTCTGTGAGTGAGTCCCGAAACCCCACACTGCTCCTTTGAGTGACTGCTTTATTCCCACACTGCTCCTTTGAGTGAGTCCCTTATCCCCACACTGCTCCTTTGAGTGAGCCCTTTATACCTACACTGCTCCTCTGAGTGAGTTCTTAACCCCACACTGCTCCTCTGAGTAAGTCCCTTAACCCCACACTGCTCCATTGAGTGAATCCCTTAACCCCCCACTTCTCCACTGAGTGAGTCCCTTTACCTCACACTGCTCCTCTGAGTAAGTCCCTTAACCCCACACTGCTCCATTGAGTGAATCCCTTAACCCCCCACTTCTCCACTGAGTGAGTCCCTTTACCCCACACTGCACCTCAGAGTGAGTCCCTTAACCCCACTCTGCTCCTTTGAGTGAGTCCCTTAACCCCACACTGCTCCTTTGAGTGAGTCCCTTGACCCCACACTGCACCTCTGAGTGAGTCCCTTAACCCCACACAGCTCCTCTGAGTGAGCCGCTTCACCCCACACAGCTCATCTCTGTGAGTCCCTTAACCCCACCCTGCTCCTTTGAGTAAGTCCCTTAACCCCACACTGCTCCTCTGAGTGAGTCGCTTAACCCCACACTGCTCCTCTGAGTGAGTCCCTTAACCCCACAATGATCCTCTGAGTGAGTCCCTTAACCCCACACTGATCCTATGAGTGAGCCCCTTCACCTTACACAGCTCATCTGAGTGAGACCCTTAACCCCACACTGCTCCTTTGAGTGAGTCCCTTAACCCTACACTGCTTCTCTGAGTGAGTCCCTAAACCGCACACTGCTCCTTTGAGTGACTGCTTTATCCCCACACTGCTCCTTTGAGTGAGTGCCTTATCCCCACACTGCTCCTTTGAGTGAGCCCTTTATACCTACACTGCTCCTCTGAGTGAGTTCTTAACTCCACGCTGCTCCTCTGAGTGAGTCCCTTCACTCCACACTGCTCCTCTGAGTGATTCTTTTAACCCCACACTGCTCTTCTGAATGAGTCCCTTAACTCCACACTGCTCCTCTGAGTGAGTCCCTTAACCCCATACTGCTTTTTTGAGTGAGCCCCTGATACCTACACTGCCCCTCTGAGTGAGTCCCTTAACCCCACACTGCTCCTCTGAGTGAGTCCCTTAACCCCACACTGCTCCTCTGAGTGAGTCCCTTAACCCCACACTGCTCCTCTGAGTGAGTATCTTAACCCCACTCTGCTCCTTTGAGTGAGTCCCTTAACCCCACACTGCTCCATTGAGTGAGTCCCTTAACCCCACACTGCTCCTCTGAGTGAGTCCCTTAACCCCACACTGATCCTCTGAGTGAGCCGCTTCACCCCACACAGCTCATCTCTGTGAGTCCCTTAACCCAACCCTGCTCCTTTGAGTGAGTCCCTTAACCCCACACTGCTCCTCTGAGTGAGTCCCTTATCCCCACACAGCTCATCTGAGTGAGTCCCTTAACCCCACACTGCTCTTCTGAGTGAGTGCCTTAACCCCGCACTGCTCCTCTGAGTGAGTCCCTTAACCCCACACTGATCCTCTGAGTGAGTCCCTTAAGCCTACCCTGCTCCTTTGAGTGAGTTCCTTAACCATACACTGCTCCGCTGAGTGAATCCCTTAACCCCACACTGCTCCTCTGAGTGAGTCCCTTAACCCCACACTGCTCCTCTGAGTGAGTATCTTAACCCCACTCTGCTCCTTTGAGTGAGTCCCTTAACTCCACACTGCTCCTTTGAGTGAGTCCCTTAACCCCACACTGCTCCTTTGAGTGAGTCCCTTAACCCCACACTGCTCCTCTGAGTGAGTCCCTTAACCCCACACTGCTCTTCTGAGTGAGTCCCTTAACCCCACAATGATCCTCTGAGTAAGCCGCTTCACCCCACACAGCTCATCTCTGTGAGTCCCTTCACCCCACACTGCTCCTCTGAGTGAGTCCCTTTACCCCACACTGCACCTCGGAGTGAGTCCCTTAACCCCACACTGCTCCTCTGAGTGAGTATCTTAACCCCACTCTGCTCCTTTGAGTGAGTCCCTTAACCCCACACTGCTCCATTGAGTGAGTCCTTATCCCCACACTGCTCCTTTGAGTGAGCCTCTTATACCTACACTGCTCCCCTGATTGAGTCCCTTAACCCCACACTGCTTCTCTGAGTGAGTCCCGAAACCCCACACTGCTCATTTGAGTGACTGCTTTATCCCTACACTGCTCCTCTGAGTGAGTCCCTTATCCCCACACTGCTCCTTTGAGTGAGCCTTTTATACCTACACTGCTCCTCTGAGTGAGTCCCTTAACCCCAGACTGCTCTTCTGAGTGAGTCTCTTAACCCCACACTGCTCCTTTGAGTGAGTCCCTTAACCCCACACTGCTCCTCTGAGTGAGTCCCTTAACCCCACAATCATCCTCTGAGTGAGTCCCTTAACCCCACACTGATCCTATGAGTGAGCCCCTTCACCCTACACAGCTCATCTGAGTGAGTCCCTTAACCCCACACTGCTCTTCTGAGTGAGTCCCTTAACCCCGCACTGCTCCTCTGAGTGAGTGTCTTAAGCCCATTCTGCTCCTTTGAGTGAGTCCCTTAACCCCACACTGCTCCTCTGAGTGAGTCCCTTAACACCACACTGCGCCTCTGAGTGAGTCCCTTAACCCCACACTGCTCCTCTGAGTGAGTCCCTTTACCCCACACTGCTCCTCTGAGTGAGTCCCTTAACCCCACACTGCTCTTCTGAGTGAGTCCCTTAACCCCACAATGATCCTCTGAGTAAGCCGCTTCACCCCACACAGCTCATCTCTGTGAGTCCCTTAACCCCACACTGCTCTTCTGAGTGAGTCCCTTAACCCCACACTAATCCTATGAGTGAGTCCCTTAACCCCACCCTGCTACTTTGAGTGAGTCCCTTAACCCCACTCTGCTCCTTTGAGTGAGTCCCTTAACCCCACACTGCTCCTCTGAGTGAGTCCCTTAACCCCACACTGCTCCTCTGAGTGAGTCCCTTAAACCCACACTGCTCCACTGAGTGAGTCCCTTATCCCCACACTGCTCCTCTGAGTGAGCCCCTTCACCCCACACAGCTCATCTGAGTGAGTCCCTCAACCCCGCACTGCTCCTCTGAGTGAGTCCCTTAACCCCACACTGATCCTCTGAGTGAGTCCCTGATCTCCACACTGCTCCTCTGAGTGAGTCCCTTTACCCCACACTGCTCCTTTGAGTGAGTCCCTAAACCCCACACTGCTCCTCTGAGTGAGTCCCTTAACCCCGCAATGATCCTCTGAGTGAGTCCCTTAACCCCACACCGCTCCTTTGAGTGAGTCCCTTAACCCCACACAGCTCCTTTGAGTGAGTCCCTTAACCCCACACTGCTCCTCTGAGTGAGTCCCTTAACCCCACACTGCTCCTCTGAGTGAGTCCCTTAACCCCACACTGCTCCTCTGAGTGAGTCCCTTAACCCCACACTGCTCCTCTGAGTGAGTCCCTTAACCCCACACTGCTCCTCTGAGTGAGTCCCTTAACCCCACAATGATCCTCTGAGTGAGTCCCTTAACCCCACAATGATCCTCTGAGTGAGTCCCTTAACCCCACACTGATCCTATGAGTGAGCCCCTTCACCCCACACAGCTCATCTGAGTGAGTCCCTTAACCCCACACTGCTCCTTTGAGTGAGTCCCTTAACCCTACACTGCTCCTCTGAGTGAGTCCCTTAACCCCAAACTGCTCCTTTGAGTGAGTCCCTTAACCCCACACTGTTCCTTTGAGTGAGTCCCTTAACCCCACACTGCTCCTCTGAGTGAGTCCCTTAACCCCGCAATGATCCTCTGAGTGAGTCCCTTAACCCCGCAATGATCCTCTGAGTGAGTCCCTTAACCCCACACTGATCCTCTGAGTGAGTCCCTTAACCCCACACTGCTCCTTTGAGTGAGTCCCTTAACCCCACACTGCTCCTTTGAGTGAGCCCTTTATACCTACACTGCTCCTCTGAGTGAGTTCTTAACCCCACACTGCTCCTCTGAGTAAGTCCCTTAACCCCACACTGCTCCATTGAGTGAATCCCTTAACCCCCCACTTCTCCACTGAGTGAGTCCCTTTACCTCACATTGCTCCTCGGAGTGAGCCCCTAAACCCCACACTGCTACCCTGAGTGAGTCCCTTAAGCCCACACTGCTTCTCTGACAGAGTTCTTTAATCCCACCCTGCTCCTCTGAGTGATTCCCTTAACTATATGCTGCTCCTCTGAGTGAGTCTCTCAACCCCACACTGCTCCTTTGAGTGAGTCCCTTAACCCCACACTGCTCCTCTGAGTGAGTATCTTAACCCCACTCTGCTCCTTTGAGTGAGTCCCTTAACCCCACACTGCTCCATTGAGTGAATCCCTTAACCCCCCACTTCTCCACTGAGTGAGTCCCTTTACCTCACACTGCTCCTCGGAGTGAGCCCCTAAACCCCACACTGCTACCCTGAGTGAGTCCCTTAACTCCACGCTGCTCCTCTGAGTGAGTCCCTTAACCCCACACTGCTCCTTTGAGTGAGTCCTTATCCCCACACTGCTCCTTTGAGTGAGCCTCTTATACCTACACTGCTCCTCTGAGTGAGTCCCTTAACCCCACACTGCTTCTCTGAGTGAGTCCCGAAACCCCACACTGCTCATTTGAGTGACTGCTTTATCCCCACACTGCTCCTCTGAGTGAGTCCCTTATCCCCACACTGCTCCTTTGAGTGAGCCTTTTATACCTACACTGCTCCACTGAGTGAGTCCCTTAACCCCACACTGCTCCTTTGAGTGAGTCCCTTAACCCCACACTGCTCCTCTGAGTGAGTCCCTTAACCCCACACTGCTCCTCTGAGTGAGTCCCTTAACCCCACAATGATCCTCTGAGTGAGTCCCTTAACCCCACACTGATCCTATGAGTGAGCCCCTTCACCCTACACAGCTCATCTGAGTGAGTCCCTTAACCCCACACTGCTCTTCTGAGTGAGTCCCTTAACCCCGCACTGCTCCTATGAGTGAGTTCCTTAACCATACACTGCTCCGCTGAGTGAATCCCTTAACCCCACACTGCTCCTCTGAGTGAGTCCCTTAACCCCACACTGAAGCTCTGAGTAAGTCCCTTCACCCCACATTGCTCCTCTGAGTGAGTCCCTTAACCCCACACTGCTCCTCTTAGTGAGTCCCTTAACACCACACTGCTCTTCTAAGTGAGTCCCTTAGCCCCACACTGCTCCCCTGAGTGAGTCCCTTAACCCCACACTGCTCCTCTGACGGAGTCTCTTAACCCCACACTGCTCCCCTGAGTGAGTCCCTCAACCCCCACTTCTCCCCTGAGTGAGTCCCTTAACCCCACACTGCACCTCGGAGTGAGTCCCTTAACCCCACGCTGCTCCTGTGACTGAGTCCCTTAACCCCACACTGCTCCTCTGACTGAGTTCCTTAACCGCACACTGCTCCTTTCATTGAGTCTCTTAACCCCACACTGCTCCCCTGAGTGAGTCCCTCAACCCCCACTTCTCCGCTGAGTGAGTGCCTTTACCTCACACTGCTCCTAGGTGTGAGCCCTTTCACCCCACCCTGCTCGTCTGAGTGAGCCACTTAACACCACACCGCTCCTCTGAGTGAATTCCTCAACACCAAACTGCTCCACTGAGTGAGTCCCTTCACCCCACACAGCTCCTCTGAGTGAGTCCCTTAACCCCACACTGATCCTCTTAGTGAGTCCCTTAACACCACACTGCTCCTCTGAGTGAGTCCCTTAACCCCATGCTGCTCCTCTGAGTGAGTCCCTTAACCCCAAACTGCTTCTCTGAGCGAGCTCCTTATCCATACATGCTCCTCTGAGTGAATCCCTTAACCCCACACTGGTCCTCTGAGTGAGTTCCATAACTTCACACTGCTCCTCGGTGTGAGCCCCTTAAGCCCACACTGCTCCTTTGACGGAGTTCTTTAATCCCACACCGCTCCGCTGAGTGATTTCATTAACACCAAACTGCTCCTCTGAGTGAGTCCCTTAACCCCACACTGCTCCTCTGAGTGAGTCCCTTAACCCCACACTGCTCCTCTGAGTGAGTATCTTAACCCCACTCTGCTCCTTTGAGTGAGTCCCTTAACCCCACACTGCTCCTCTGAGTGAGTCCCTTAACCCCACACTGCTCCTCTGAGTGAGTATCTTGACCCCACTCTGCTCCTTTGAGTGAGTCCCTTAACCCCACACTGCTCCATTGAGTGAATCGCTTAACCCCCCACTTCTCCACTGAGTGAGTCCCTTTACCTCACACTGCTCCTCGGAGTGAGCCCCTAAACCCCACACTGCTACCCTGAGTGAGTCCCTGAACTCCACGCTGCTCCTCTGAGTGAGTCCCTTAACCCCACACTGCTCCTTTGAGTGAGTCCTTATCCCCACACTGCTCCTTTGAGTGAGCCTCTTATACCTACACTGCTCCCCTGATTGAGTCCCTTAACCCCACACTGCTTCTCTGAGTGAGTCCCGAAACCCCACACTGCTCATTTGAGTGACTGCTTTATCCCCACACTGCTCCTCTGAGTGAGTCCCTTATCCCCACACTGCTCCTTTGAGTGAGCCTTTTATACCTACACTGCTCCTCTGAGTGAGTCCCTTAACCCCAGACTGCTCTTCTGAGTGAGTCTCTTAACCCCACACTGCTCCTTTGAGTGAGTCCCTTAACCCCACACTGCTCCTCTGAGTGAGTCCCTTAACCCCACAATCATCCTCTGAGTGAGTCCCTTAACCCCACACTGATCCTATGAGTGAGCCCCTTCACCCTTCACAGCTCATCTGAGTGAGTCCCTTAACCCCACACTGCTCCTTTGAGTGAGCCCCTTAAGCCCACACTGCTCCTTTGACGGAGTTCTTTAATCCCACACCGCTCCGCTGAGTGATTTCATTAACACCAAACTGCTCCTCTGAGTGAGTCCCTTAACCCCACGCTGCTCCTCTGAGTGAGTCCCTTAACCCCACACTGCTCCTCTGAGTGAGTCCCTTAACACCACACTGCGCCTCTGAGTGAGTCCCTTAACCCCACACTGCTCCTCTGAGTGAGTCCCTTAAGCCCACACTGCTCCTCTTAGTGAGTCACTTTACACCACACTGCTCTTCTAAGTGAGTCCCTTAGCACCACACCGCTCCCCTGAGTGAGTCCCTTAACCCCACACTGCTCCTCTGACGGAGTCTCTTAACCCCACACTGCTCCTTTGAGTGAGCCCCTTAACTCCACACTGCTCCTCTGAGTGACTCCCTCAACCCCCCCTTCTCCCCTGAGTGAGTCCCTTAACCCCACACTGCACCTCGGAGTGAGTCCCTTAACCCCACGCTGCTCCTGTGACTGAGTCCCTTAACCCCACACTGCTCCTCTGACTGAGTTCCTTAACCGCACACTGCTCCTCTCATTGAGTCTCTGAAGCCCGCACTGCTCCTCAGAGTGAGTCCCTCAACCCCCACTTCTCCGCTGAGTGAGTGCCTTTACCTCACACTGCTCCTAGTTGTGAGCCCTTTCACCCCACACTGCTGCCCTGAGTGAGTCACTTAAGCCCACAGTGCTCCTCTGCCTGAGTTCTTTAATCCCACCCTGCTCCTCTGAGTGAATTCTTTAACACCACACTGCTCCTCTGAGTGAGTCCCTTAACACCACACTGCTCCTCTGAGTGAGTCCCTTAACCCCACACTGCTCCTCTGAGTGAGTCCCTTAACACCACACTGCTCCTCTGAGTGAGTCCCTTAACACCACACTGCTCCTCCGAGTGAGTCCCTTAACCCCACGCTGCTCCTCTGAGTCCCTTAACCCCGCACTGCTCCTCTGAGTGAGTCCCTTAACACCACACTGCTCCTCTGAGTGAGTCCCTTAACACCACACTGCTCCTCCGAGTGAGTCCCTTAACCCCAAACTGCTTCTCTGAGCGAGCTCCTCATCCATACATGCTCCTCTGAGTGAATCCCTTAACCCCACACTGGTCCTCTGAGTGAGTTCCATAACTTCACACTGCTCCTCGGTGTGAGCCCCTTAAGCCCACACTGCTCCTCTGACGGAGTTCTTTAATCCCACACCGCTCCGCTGAGTGATTTCTTTAACACCAAACTGCTCCTCTGAGTGAGTCCCTTAACCCCACACTGCTCCTCTGAGTGAGTCCCTTAACCGCACACTGCTCCTCTGAGTGAGTCCCTTAACACCACACTGCGCCTCTGAGTGAGTCCCTTAACCGCACACTGCTCCTCTGAGAGAGGTTCTTAACATTACATGTGCTCCTCTGGGCGAGGCCCTTAACCCCAAAGTGCTCCATGGGGCCCCTGCTGTGTCCAATCAATCGGAAAACTCTGGATAAAAAAGTCAACTAAATAACAGTAAAAAAAAAAAGAATGCAGTTTTCCATACGCATAATATGAGCCAGCATTGTGTCCTCTCTTTCATCTTGCCCCACTCTAAAACTTGATATTAGTGTTAAATAATGAGTTAATTAAGTTCTGTTACTTTTTCAAAATGTTTTCTCAAAGGTTTTTTTTTTTTTTCAAGCTAAACAGGCCAATTTTTACTGAATATGGATGAATTGTTTTGGTTTAGTCAGATTTTGGTTGCTTTCAGGGGTTTCTGTCATCCTAAAGGGCAAATTAAAGCCATTTTAGCCATAATCTGACTTCTGTGTGTGTGTCCCTGCAGCTCCACAACACCATCACCAAAATCCAGGTGCACGTGCTGGGCTTCAACTACTCATTCATGCACCTCTGCCTGCTGGACAACCGCAAGAGCTGCATCGTGGACGACATACTGCGCGTGCTGGAGGAGCTGCGAGCAGCCCGGGCCGCTAACCGTTCAGCGCCGCCTGTGCGCTACCCCATCGCCAGGCTGCAGGACGGCCGGCAGGCCTACATCGGGCACCAGCTAGGCGGCGTGCTGTCGGTGGGCCGCGACGGCGTGCGCTACGCCCGGGCGCTGCAGCTCAGCTACTACCTGCAGGCGCTCAGCCCGCTCAACGACCTGATGGCGGCCCACTGGGAGGCGCAGTTCTGCCTGGTGCTGGAGCGCTACCGGCGGGCCCACCCGGAGATCGGCGTGTTCCACTTTACCTCCTCCTCGCCGCAGCGTGACTTCCAGAAGACCAGCACGGTGTCGGAGCGGCCGCTGATGGTCAGCCTGTCTCTGTGCGTCTCGCTGGCGGTGCTGTGCTGCTCCATGCGAGACTGCGTGCGCACCAAGCCTTGGCTTGGGCTCCTGGCGCTGCTCAGCATCACCCTGGCAACGCTGACCTCGGCAGGTATCATCAACCTGTCGGGCGGCAAGTACAACTCCACCTTCCTGGGGATCCCCTTCATCGTGTTGGGTGAGTCTCCCTCCTGGGTCCTCTTTTGGTCAATGCATCCCTTCCCCCATTCAGAAGATGCAGACATCGAAGGTCTTGGCACTTGTAGGGACTGTTCAGGACAGCCGTCCTCCTCAGTCCCGGTTGCTCCATGGGATTGGTGAGGGGTTGGTGAGGGGTAAGGAGAGTTAAGGGTTAATCAATCTCCATGACACCATCACAATCTGCCCACTCTACCCACCAACTGATTTAAAATATTTTTTCTTCTTTTTTATTTGTTACTTCATTTTTTGAATTATTATTTTTTAAATTCATTTTTAAAATAAAAAAATAAAAATTTCCTCCCTTTCCCCCCTATTTTCCTTTCACTCGACTAGTTTTTTTGACTAGTTTTAAAAACTGCAATAAAACTACGGAGTATCAATAAAAAACAATAAAACAAAACATTAAAAAGCTATAAACCCTTTCATGCATGAAAGTCATTACAATGTACAGTTGTTTAAATGTGTTTTTTCTCTATATATGCCTGCAATTTTGGGCACTGCTGCATATTAGTAAAAAAAATCCTGACTGAGTTTATCGTAATTCATGCATGAGAGGGTTAAACAAGTCTAGTAACAATAAAACCTAACAGCTGCCCCATATTTATAATAAATAAATAAAAGAAAAATAAAAGAAACTTCAAATAGCTAAATAGATGTGTTACATTTGTGTTGGGTTTCTCTGTCAATATTTCCATAAAACAGACAGGGGTGTGGTGCAGATGAATCTGGGAGGGTTTGTCCTTTCCTCTTCACTCCCCCATTCAGTAAACATATCCATTAATTCCAAACCAAATCCATTTATAATGGTGAACAGGGCTGTGGGGAGTCGTCCATTCAGTAAAAATATCCATCAATTGAATCCTTGAGTTTCCAAAGGGCCCAACTCCAAGGAGCACAGTTTTTCAGCAAAGGGGATAAACATCTTCATTTTATACCCATATATTATAACCCATATCTTTCATCATTATTTCCTTTCAAGAGGGTGTCATTGGGAGACTTTCAGCTGAAATTACAAGACTCTTTTGTTATGCGATATGCAGATCTCTCGGTCATTGGAGATGGGCCCTTTGGAAACTCAATGATTAAATTCTCTTTCCTGCTTGCTGAGCAGGGTTGTGGGGAGTTGGGGCCCATCCCAGAATATAACGGGGAAGAGGTATGCAGTGCACTTTGGATAGTTCAACAATCCGTTGCAGGGATCATGCATTGTTCACTCAAGCGTACCTGTGGGCAACTAAAGATTTAAGTTAACCTGCCATGCATGTCTTTGTACTGCCTGTGGAAACCAGAGTACCTGGAGAAAATATGTGCAACGCGCAGGGAGATCATCTAAATTCTGCACAGAAATACCCCAGGCCTGATTTGACCCTACATCCTTCTTGCTGAGTGGTAACAGTGCTTCCATTGCGCTTCCTATTCATTAAAAATATAAATTATTCATTTTCGTCATCCACAGTAGAGATCACTTTAATGAAGTCTCATGAGCTTCCATCATTCATTCAAGTTTTCATTAATTCCTGAGTTGGGCCATGTACCAGAAAATCACCTTTCGTATGTTGGTTGAATCTCCAAAGTCAGTTTGTTGTTATGGGGGGTTTTTAGGCAGACAACTTGAGACACGTCCTCTTTCACATCAACACGCCCATACATATCTGCTACCTCTGTCAGGCAGGCTATGGGAGCTGCTCTTCTGAGATCTTTGAGATAAAAACATGCCTTTGCCTGCTGCAGCGCTGCATCAGGCTCAGTTGCTGCTCATCACTTTACCCACTGTGGTATCACTTTTGCCTGCTGCTGTTTTACATTCTACCTCCTCTTCAGCAGTAAGCCTGTTATGAGCCTCGTGGCTCATCAGCCCGGTGCATAAACCTGATGCCTGTGGCATGACTACTCCCCCTATTACTACTATTACTACTCCCCCTGGATGGGATGCTAGTCCACCTCAGCTCAGTACACATTTATACACTATTATACAGTCCTGGATGGAGTGTGGGAGTGAAGTGTTTTGCACACCGTGGCCAGGGCTTGACCTCAGGACCTTACGATCTCAAGTCAAGCCTACTTCACCACTGTGCTACCACGTCTCCCCAGACGTACACCTGTAACCTCTTAATATTCACCTGGGATAGAGGGGGACAAGCAGATATCCTGACACTCCCTTCGCTCTTTCAAGCAAAGAAAGGAAGATGGTGTGTCCGAGCCCAGACGCCAAAATATCAGTATCTTTTTGTTAATACTGTATTTACACTGCATTTTGGGTGACTGAAATTAACCCTTGGAGCGGTGAAATAAATTTTCAAAAAATATATATGTAATTATTTTGTGCTGTTGAAAAGCTATTAAAAGAACCCCCCTGTGGCAGCTCTTTTTTTGTTTTGTTTTTATACTTTGTTGAGCGAAAGAATCCAACATTGCAAAAACAAAAGCTGCAGACAAGGAATTTTCTGATTTTAACCATCCCCAAATTTAACAAATAATAAAATAAGATCAATTAAATAATAATTAGAACATTATTAAAAAAGAAAAAATAATAATGCATAAATTCAAATCAATTGAATTAAACAGTGAAAAGAACAATACTAAAGGTGGCAGATTGTACACGCAGTTAAGCAACTGATGAAGTGACTGAGTCAATAGCAAAATAATCAGACAGGCAAAGCAGGAGATCTTTTAAACAAGTTGCCACATAATGGGTTTTCAATAGTTTAGGTTTTGATACCCTTACATCACTGAGCAACAAGAGCTGCATTTAGCAGGGGTTAAAATACGTCTGTTTAAAACAACGTGACAGTTAATGACAGTTAATAATTTCTCAATGCATTCATCAATTTTCCCTTCATTCTAAATCCTGTTTATAAAATGGATGATGGATGATTACCCCCCCCCCCCCCTCCGCTTCACTCACAGCATGAGCAGATCTTCAGCCAGATTCTTGATTTTACAGTCATTCTTTAATGTATTCAGCCCTTTGTTAAATTATTTTGTGAATGCTTTATTTATTTCTTTCACTCAGTTTCTTCAGTGTAAATTTATTCTCCATTTTATTTGTTCACGCATTCGCTCATTTCCTTGACAGCTCTGTGATTTAGGCCTTTTCACTCTCTGTGCCGGGTTTATTCTGCACACACCGAATCTAAGAGGCATGTATAAAACATTTTGCGCAGAACTGGACTGGCATGTCTCCCAGGAGATTTCCCTGTGCTGTGTAACAGAACTTGGGGATTTACATTAAATTAAACTGCAGTGTCATGAAATCATATTAATCTCTGTCAGAGCTTGCACTGATCTGTGTAACAAAACACATTGAAGATAGCGGACTTGCAGAGACTGCTTGTGTGGTTTGAGAAATCTCTCATAGCAATGTCAGCAGCTCTGAATGACTCTCCTGTTTGATGTCAGGGGCACCAGATCAACGCACAGAAACATGAAGAGACTTGCAGAAGCATGCTCACGAGAGCACGTCCACACACACACTCACACTCACACGCACACGCGCGCTCGCACACACACAGATGACACACACATACACACACTCACACGCGCGCTCGCACACACACAGATGACACACACATACACACACTCACACGCACGCTCGCACACACACAGATGACACACACACACACGCTCACACGCGCGCTCGCGCACACACACACACACACACACACTCACACGCGCGCTCGCCCACACACAGATGACACACACACACACACACTCACACGCGCGCTCGCACACACACAGATGACACACACACACACTCACACGCGCGCTCGCACACACACAGATGACACACACACACACACACGCGCGCGCTCGCACACACACAGATGACACACACACACACACTCACACGCGCGCACGCACACACACAGATGACACACACACACACGCTCACACGCGCGCTCGCGCACACACACACACACACACACACTCACACGCGCGCTCGCACACACACAGATGTCGCACACCCACACCCTCACACGCGCGCTCGCACACCCCCAGATGCCTCACACCCACACCCCCTCACCCGCGCGCTCGCACACACACAGATGACACACACACACTCACACGCGCGCTCGCACACACACAGATGACACACACACACACTCACACGCGCGCTCGCACACACACAGATGACACACACACACACACACACTCACACGCGCGCTCGCACACACACAGATGACACACACACACACACTCACACGCCTGCTCGCACACACACAGATGACACACACACACACGCGCGCTCGCACACACACAGATGACACACACACACACACTCACACGAGCGCTCGCACACACACAGATGACACACACACACACACTCACGCGCGCTCACACACACACAGATGACACACACACACACACACACACACACTCACACGCGCGCTCGCACACACACAGATGACACACACTCACACACTCACACTCGCGCTCGCACACACACAGATGACACACACACACACTCACGCGCGCTCGCACACACACAGATGACACACACACACACTCACACGAGCGCTCGCACACACACAGATGACACACACACACACGCGCGCTCGCACACACACAGATGACACACACACACACACTCACACGAGCGCTCGCACACACACAGATGACACACACACACACACTCACACGCGCTCGCACACACACAGATGACACACACACACACACACACACACACACACACACACACACACACACACTCACACGCGCGCTCACACACACACAGATGACACACACACTCACACGCGCGCTCGCACACACACAGATGACACAGACACACACGTACACACACTCACACGCGCGCTCGCACACACACATACGGTGGCTTTGAAAAGTGTCTACACCCCTTCACTTGCACAGTTTATTGCTTTGCTGATTTTTTTCACTTGATTTTATTTTATTTTATTTACTCTTTCACCATTAATGCGCACAAAACCAATGATGACAAAGCCAAAATGCTTTTCAGAAACATTTTCAAATTTGCCAAAAGTCAAAAATTGGCTTAAGGTATTGAAAACCATTTGTCAAGGCACTTTACTTTGAGATAAGGTGCATCCTGTTTACTTTGATTATCCTGAGTTATGTTGAGTCTTTTAAGCTAGCCTGCGGTCCCCCTGCAGCAGATTAAACTGATTTGTGTCTATGCTATAGCATGCTGCTACAGTTCACTGTACATAGCAGCCCAAAATCGATGCCATTAAATCCAGTCACCTCTTTGTGGATCCCCACAATCAAATTCTGTCGAGTCATAGATCTCGGGAAGGATACAAAACTATTTCTAAAGCTTTGAATGAACCCAGGAGGATACTGCCCTCCAAATTTGTGAAATGGAGTGTGTTTGCAACCACAAGGGCCTGGAGCAGGCCTTCCAACCAAACTCAGTAACTGGACCTGAGGGCCTGTCAGAGAGGAGATTTAGAGGCTAATGGCCAGTCTGACAGTGCTTGAAGGGTACCTAAGGTGCACCCAGATGTGAATAATAAATAAAATTTTGCCATAGAATTAATATTTTGCATGGTTGAAACTTTTTTTGGTGCACCAGATTATGGCGCCATGCAGCTAAGGGCCCAAGCTAAACCCAGGCTAGTAACTCAATGCATTTGTTTGCATGCATGGCTCGGGTCTTGAAATGCCACATTTTTTTTGAGGCTGTGGAATTTCAAAGGCAATATGGGTGCATTTTTGTGCCAGAAAGTGCTGGGAAGAGTGCCCGTGATGAATTTGATTCTTCAGATGGTTTGGTCATTGGAACTGAAAATGCCTAAACAAACTGGAGAGAGGGCCTTAACAAAATGCTCAGTGTAGTGTCGATGTGGAAACAGTGTGCCACAAAAGTTTGACGTAGAGTCAAAGAACATATACTTGCGATACATGATGGATGCAGGGAGAATTTAATGTCTGACGCTGAAAGACGGACATAAGAAATACATTGGTCACAGGCCTCTGTTGGAAATACCCTTTATTGATTGTATGATCTGGCGGTTTGTGAAAGGCCCTGCTCCAGATCAACTGTCAAAGGGGTAAGGGCTGACATAATTTTAAAAAGTACAAATAATAAAGATTGCTGACAGTTCAGCCTTGCTGGCCTGTTTTAGTTCCTCTACTCTTTTAAGCCTCGGGTTGTCTGAGATGGGTATTCTCGAACGACAAAATGGAGCTAAGTTTTTTACATTTTAAGAGGAGAAAAGCCAGCTATATTTTGTAGCGATGTGACACACCATGTGACATTAAATATTATAAAGTCCGCAATATAACTATGGTTGTCAAAGTACATTAGTGTTGTTGTTGACCTAATGTTGGACTGGTTGGTTATATTGATCGCAAATTCGACTAAAGCAAATTTGTTTAAAGTCGTTGCATTTTTGCCATGTTAGCTACATTTGCATGTTTTTAATCGTGACCTAGCTTTTTTCACAGCTTGCCGCTGTTTCTCCCAGCCCCCCTCAAACTGACAAGAGTGCAACTTTGAAACTTTGACATCTAACATCTGTATCCAATTCTGGACATTTTGTTTGGTTTGTATTAGCATTTGGTAGACCATTCCGTACCTTCACAATTTCAATGTCTGTCCCAGGGGGTGTGGCATTAGTAAACAACTGTTGCTATGTTTGAGTTTTTTATTGAGCAGTTTTAGCTTTGTTAGCTAGCCAGCTAGCAGCATCATGATCAGATGTCTGATGACAGATCAAGCTGTAACCTTTCAATATAGTCAGCATTTCGCACTAGTTAGTAAGCTAGCTAGAAGTTTGCACAGCACAAGCGAACTGTAGCCTAATTAGCAAGCTAGCTAGCAAGCAGTTATTGCAGTACAAGTGAACTGTTGCCTAATCAGAAAGCTTGCTAGCTAACCAGCTGTTATTACAATACAAGCAAATGGTGGTGAAACATCCACCAACGTTACTTCTGTATTGATCCTTGAGTTTGTCCGTCTAGATCACAGATACAACAATTTGTGATTTGCCGCAACACCGGCTGATCTGGATGGCCGAGAAAAATATATCAACAAGCCTCTGCCACAGCACAACTTCCAAAAGGGCCAAAACCTAATGAAATGGTGCAATTTAGCACCTGTGATAAATTCTAGGTATTCAGTACAAAAATGACGATTTTCCGTATACCTTTGCAAATCTAGCTTAATGACATGGACAATGATATTCTACAATCACAAAGGTGTACTAAGTAACGTTTTGCTGTTACACTTTAGGTACACTTTAAGAATTAGCTGCAGAGATGGTAAGGACAACCATCAAAGAAGCTCTCCAACAGTTAGGCTTTTATGACAGAGCGCTTGACTGAAGCCTCTGTGAAGTGAAAGGTTGATGGCAACCCACCTGGAATTGGTCTAATGGAGCGGTTGACAGCATAATGAAAAGTGATTGGGTCTGAAGAGGCATATTTTCGTCTTTGCACTGGAGTCCAAGTTTTACATCTGGAGAAAACCAGGAACTGCTCGTGAACTGTAATCCCTGTGGTGACTGTAGCATCATTCTATTGGGCACTTCTCAGCAACAGTGATAGTGAGACTGGCCAACATTATGAGGGGGATGTATGGAGACAAAGAAAATGAAGGCCTTAAAGACAACCTGTTCCACAGTTCATGCAACTTTACACAGGAAAAGGTCCACCTTTCAGCAATGGTATAGTGTATGGCCAAGGCAAGGTGAATTTGGTCAATTTTTTTGATTAAATCTATAATAATGGGTGCAAATGGTTTAGGCATCTACTTACCAAAGCCTCTATTCCTGTACATAAACAAAAACAAAAATAAAGACAGATGACAACATACATATGTATAGTATACACACACTCATACACTCATGTACACGGGAGAACGTTCAAGCACACTCACAAATACACACACATGCACACGTCTGCATCTATTTCTGATTGTTGCAGCAGCCTTTTTTTGGCTGCTAGAAAATGTATTCAAAATTGCCTCGATCACTTGTTGATGTCACATTTTGCAGTCATCTGTCATTCAAAGATACAAGCAAAAAAAAATTGCAGTATCACAGTATTATCATTTTGTGCAGAAAAATACTTGACGGAGAAATTTGTGTATGATGTGATTGCCAACTTTAAAGTACACTGGAGGGCTCAATTTTGCAGATATTAAACCAATGCATATAGCATTATTTGATGATTAGTTCTTTGACAAAAATCTATTATTTCTTTTAATCTACAGTCGGAAAGCATGAAATTCTCAAAATCTGTTTATAAACATAATGCTTTCATGTTCCAACTGTTGCCTCTATTTTATATGCAGACTCATGCATAAACAAAGCGGAATAAACATACACAAGCACATACTTGTGCTTACACATTCAAAATCACACAAACACAAATACACAGACGCACAAACACATACACTGGCACACACACACACACACACCCACACACACACACACATACTTGGTAATCACTGTGTGTGGGTGAGATGGTGAGATGACAGGCTGACAGTCCCACTGGAGAGAAACAGAGGAGAGAGAGAGAGAGAGAGAGAGAGAGAGAGGGGCAGAGTGCTGGAGAAAACAAGACAGGCAGGGGTAGAGGTGGAGTAGATCTGAGATCGCAGGATGCAGGGAGATGGAGAGAGAAGAAGGGAGGGAAGGTTTGAGATTGTTGGGGGAGTGAAAAGGTGAGGGAGAGGGGTGAGAGAGAAAGGACAAGAAAAATAAGAACAGGTGGGAGGGAGGGAGAGAGAAATAGAGGAAACATGCTACTTTCCGACAGGTTCTTTGCTCAGCTGGTCGGTAGCACTCAGTATCTGGAGGCGGAGCTGGTGATGTCATTGTCAAGGTCATTCTCCTGTGACTCCCCCACCTCCACATCCCCAGTTCAAAGCCCCAGGGCCCCACAATTGCAGGCACACAGATTTCCAGCATGATGGAAAGCCTAATGCAATGGCAATATTCAGATAGAAAAATGTATCAATTAAGCAAATATTCCTAATCATACCATTTGTAAAGCAGTAATGAGAATATCAGATTGGGCTGCATGCACAATTTCGCCTATCTCCACACACTAATGGCCTTTACTTTCTGACTAATTCTATTACCGGGACATTCGTCTATAAATGGTCCGCATAATGGCATTCTGAAAAAAGGAGCTAGACAGGGCTTAATGGAACCAGCCAGTGTCACGTTTTCCTGGAGCAATCACACACGCCATCACTGCCATGATGATCTAGGACCTAGGACTCCAGAGCGCCAGCCGTCTGATGCCAATGAATCGCGAAGCACATCGCGGCTAACGCGGAAAAAAAGAAAAAAACAAGTAAACAAACAAATAAATAGATATTACCAAGAATCTTTGTTTTGTATTTAAAAAGTGCCTTTTTTCCTCAGTGTAAGAAAAAATTCTGCCGCTGATGTGAGATAATTTTGACTCATTTTTAGATATTTCCATGGGGTAAAAATGGTAAAGCACATGGTAACTTGTCAAACGCATGGCAACTGAAAATGAGCTCATATTTTCTACTTGAGGGAGAAAAATGAGTAATTTAATTCTCACAATTGGATAAAATTTCTTGTTAAGACAGGCAATTTTTGCAGTTTGAGAGTCCTGCACGCTCAGTTGGATTCAAGTCAAGTGAGTGACTTATCCATTTTGTAACATTCCGCTTTTTTACGAAATGTCATGGGTTGCCTCCGCAGAGTGCTTGAGGTCATTGTCCTTCTGCACTGTGTGGTGTAGTCGAATGAGCTTTCAACCAGTTGGCTGAAACTGAGCAGCTAATATAGACCTTCATAGGTCAGCATTCATCCAGCTGACAAAATTATGCTTTTTTCAGCAGTCTCATCATCAGTAAACACAAGGGAACTAGTTCTATTGGCAGCCATTCGTGCCCACACATGACCACACTTCACGGGTTTGGTGTTATGCTGTGGATCATGAACCATTCCCTTGCCATTTCTATGCTCTTCTCTTCCCATCATTATGAAGCAAGTTCAAATTTGTCTTGTCTGTCTATCATATCTTGTTCCAGAACTAGAGAGGCTTTTTCCATATGAAGGGTACAAAAGAAGAACCGGAAAGTGTCAGTTTTTACGGATTTTTAGATATTGCTGCCTGCATATAATACATCATTGTATGTTTTCTTCTGTATTAAAAATGAAACGTGAGAACAAAGAGAGTCAGTTGTAATGAGGGACTAAATGTGGCCTCTTGCGCAGTGAAAACTCAACCACTTCGGGAAGTCATCTTCTCCAAAGACCACCCTCGTTTCATGCAGTACCGCGAGAGATGGAATGGCCCCTTCACCAGTGCTGTTATGACAGAACCTGTTGGGAAAAGGAGATCCTTGCAGGCACCACTTTAGCTCTCCAACAGGGCCCCTCTGCCTATCTCAGCAGCAAAGTTCAAAGACCTGCAGGAGCTCAAATGTTTCTGTGCACAGGATGCGCAGGATTTGTATGGCCATCTTCCACATCAAGGACAGTCAGACACTAATCCCCAAAATGACTACTCTGACATTGATGATGAAGAAGAGGATGAATCTTGAACTCTCTTACTTACTGCTTTATCACTGCTTGAATGAGGTGTGTGGGTTTTTTGAGGTGTTTTCTCTGTGTGTGTGTGTGTGTGTGTGTGCGCGTGTGTGCGTGTGTGTGTATTTAGAACTTAGTATTCATGCAAATTTCCCATATATTATTCTTCTTGCCAAAATCATTTCAAAATAAAGTAATAAAGACTTCGGAAGGAGCTTGAGGAGTGTGTGAAGGGTGCCGGGGTGCATGCCATGTCATAGTGAGAATTATAAAAAGTTCAAAAATTTGGCACGCATTTGGCACACAATGTTTGTGCAATGCATGAACCATGTGTGAACACAATGCAAACTCGGCGTGAACACTGCCGACGGTGCTTGTCAATGCGTGCCGTGTTATGGTGTTGTCACGAGTTGTTCTCGTGATCATGGCATGACCAGCTCAGGCATAGCTCGCACACGTCACAAACCATTCGTGCATGGCAGGAACTTCTGATGAAGTGTTCACGCATTGTCCGCGCATATTTCAAATTTTTGGCCGTGCATTGTGTAGACAGTGGGTAACTTATGTGTAAACAGTGCGCAAACAGGGCGCCAACAAGGCTCAGCTGTGTACCACCGAAATGGCACGCCTTGCCACAATGCATCGCGTGGCATTGCGGGGACAAAAATTGTGCAAGTGTCAGGGTGGCATCACATTGGGTTTTGTGAAGTTATGTTGATTTTGAATTGCTCCAGGCTCTACCTGTTTGAGATGAACATGTCCTGCAACGTAAAAACAGGGAATGTCAATTTTAGACTCCAGTTACATAACACCTTACAAAATCAATACAGTTCATGGGAAAAAATATTGTATCAATATTTTTCAATTATACATTGGGTACTCTTTCTGAAAAACCAAGCTCAAGCTGCAATCTGCATAACAGAAGAATAACAGAAGTCTTTAAATTTAATTTAGAGTTTTCTCAAAATGTCAAAAACGGACATTTCCTGTTTTTCCCTTGCACCCTTCATATTTCTTGGGATTTTTTTCTTTCCTATTTCTTATTTTTTTCCTATTTATTGGGCTTACATCCAGTGATAAACACTCTGTTTTTATTCTGGTGAAGTCTTCTCTTTATTGTCAACACAGGTACTGCATGCTGACCTCCTGGACAGTGTTTTTGATTTGGCTAACTGAAGGGGTTTTTCTTCATGAGGGAAAGCATTCTTCCATTATCCCCATCAGTTTTTATTATTTGTTGTCTTCAGGGTCTTTTGAAGTTCTAAGCTCTGTGAGTTTTTTTCTTTTTAAAAATGCGCCAAGATTTGGCTGCACTGAATATTTTTGCTATTCCTCTGATGGGTTTGTTTTAATTTTTCAGCCTGATGACTGGCCGTGACAGCACTTTCGACTGAGAGTTAACAGCTGTAGAATTTAAATGAAAATGTCTCACTTGAAAAAGAAAACCTTTTATCTGCTGACTTGAAAATGATATAATGGGGAATAGCTCACACCTGGCCACGGAAACAGCTGAGCAGCTAATTGTACTATTATATTGGTCTCTTGAAAAGGCACAGACCATGTTTAAAAAGTCCTGTAATTCCATCGCTCATCCAGTCTGATTGATGGGAGGTGTCCAATGTTGCCTAAACATTGAAGTGTAAAAATACATTGCTGTGAAACTAAACTTCTCAGCCCCCACAAAGATAAGCGCCAATTAAATCACTCAAATTATAATGTATGAAGAGGGGCATTTCACTAGAAGACTAGCACTTTTTGACATCACACTTTTGGATTTGAAGAACCTGATTATACATGTTAAGCTATGTAAGGGAATCATATAATGTGGTTTAATGACCCAGATCCAAATAAAAACAGGACCTGTTTCTGTAAAGAAACCCAATTTTTATTCTAAGTTTCTTGGACAGGTTGGACACATGCGTCTTAAAAGAAAAGTCATGATCCAACCAGATACCCAGATATTTGTAAGACTGAACCTGCTCAATCTGAACCCCAGTCACTGAGAAAATGGAGTCTCCTGACATAATTGCATTCTGTGCTGAAAAGATCATGAACTTTGTTTTATCAGTATTTAAAACCAATTTAAGATCAGCTAGAGCATTCTCTATGACGTTAAAAGCAGATTGTAAAAATGTGAGGGCCTGTAAGCATGTTGGAGCAGAGGAATAAAGCACTGTGTCATCAGCATAAAAATGAACCTTGCAATTTGTTACATTACGAGCAATGTCATGTATATAAATTGTGAATAAAATTGGACCAAGAATGGAACCTTGTGGTACACCTTTTGTCACCTTTAAAAATTGAGACTGCGCATCACCAGAAATAATAGCTTGGGTTCTATTTGAGAGGTAGTCCTGGAACCATGAGCATGCTCTGTAACCAAGACCAATGGAGGACAACTTATTTAATAAGATATTATGGTCTACTGTGTCAAATGCTTTTGCTAAATCAATAAATAGGGCCACACATTTTCGTTTACTATCCAGAGCTGTTATTAAATCATTTATAACCAATGAAGCTGCTGTAATGGCGCTATGTCCAGGCCTGAAACCAGATTGCTGTGGTGTTAAAATGTTGTTGGAAGTTAAGAAATTACAAAGTTGTTGTTTTACAAGAGATTATAAAATCTTAGCCAGGCATGGCAATTTTGAGATGGGCCGATAGCAGTTAACTGAACTGGGATCACCCCTTTAAATCAAGGAAAAACATGAGCCGCTTTCCAAATACTGGGAATAGACCCGGTCGATAATGATAAGTTAAAAATATTAGTTATTGAATGTGCAATCAATGGGGCTGCAAGACGCAAAAGACTCGGGACTAAGTGATCCTCACCAGTGGAATTATTTACATCTATACGATTTAATTCTAGAAGGACCTCATTCACGTTTAATTCCCTGAAAGAAAGCAATACTCTAGGATTTTGGGAATTTGGAAATGCGCTAAAGCTAAAGTCAGACAAATCTCCTGTAGTGGAGTGATTATTAAAATTCTCGAATTGGTTTCCAGCCGCTATAAAATGTTCATTAAAAAAGTCACAAATTTTGTGCTTATCTGTAATAGGACCAGAATCCGTGAGGATAGAATGAGGTAATGAAGAAGAAGGACTATTATTCAGGGACTTGACAATTTTCCAAAATCTTGCCGGATTACTTTGACATTTAGCCAAAGACGTAATGAAATATTCAGATTTTGCCTTTTTTATCAGTAAGCAGCATTTATTTCTTAGTTTTCTGAAAACCTGCCAGTCTGTGAGTGTCTGAGTTTCCCTAGCTTTAATCCAAGCTTCATCCCTTACGCGAAGAACATTGGATAAAGCAACCGAAAACCGAGGATTTCTTCTATTTTTTACTCGGAATCTCTTGACCGGAGCATGCTTATCAACAATACAATTAAACACAGAAGTAAAATGATCTACCGCTAGGTCAGGGTCTGGAATAAAACCTGCAAAGCCTAAATGACTCCAAAAAATATCGTGGAGGAAGGCCTGTTCACAGAAATGTTTAAAATTTCTTTTAGTAATAAAACATGGGGGTGTCTTTGAAACTTTCATATCCCTAATACACGCTACTGGGCAGTGATCACTCACATCCAGGGGAAAGACGCCGCTCAGAGCGTACTTGTGCGGTCTATTAGTTAAAATTAGATCAATTAAAGTTGACCGGGATAAATCTTTAAAATTTGGTTGCGTAGGCTCTGAGATAAGCTGTGACAGAATCAGTTCATCACAGACTTCTTTGAAATGGTTTGAGGATGGCGATAGCCAGTCGATATTGAAATCGCCTGCAACAACTAATTCAGCGTGTCCATAAGCAGACAAGATTTTAGAGAGATTGATTATGGAAGAGGAAAGCGCGCTTGGTGGGCGATACACGCCTGCAAGTATAATACTTCCACCAACCAAAGCTATTTTAAGAACAAGACACTCAAACTGTTCAGGCATAGAGGAGGATAATAAAACATTGACAGAGAGAGGATTTTACAAAAATCACTACACCTCCCCCTCTCTTACTCCTGTCACACCTAAAAACACTATAACCAGCTAATGCTATATCAAGGTCTGACACAGAAGCATTCAACCAGGATTCAGTTGCAAGAAGTATATCAGGATTATTTTGAAGAACGAAAGCCCGAATACAATCCATTTTCGACAACAAGCTTCTAACATTAAGACACAGAATACCAACACCACATTTCCGAGATTGAAATGCTTCTGGAGTAAAAACTGGGTCTGTATTTTTGCCGTGGCAGGCGTGTGCTAGCTACTTTCCCAATAGGCTGTGCAGTTATACCACTTCTCACTTCTCACAACGCTGCAAAAGCCAACGAATAGACCAAGTCCACTACAAAATTCAACGACAGCCGGACACCAGGGGGAGCTCCTACGAGAGACAGTAAGTCGGGCACGCACGGGCGAGGAAGAGGGTGAAGGAAGGTCCAGCTTGTGTGAACAGGAAGTTAACAGTCAATCCCGAGGGAAGGACAAGACTGCACAGTGCATGTTGGCCGAGAGTATTTGGCTGCCCCATTTGTTAGGATGTATGCCGTCCAATATAAAAAAGGTGAACGGTTCCAAAATAAGTTAAAATTGTCAATAAATACTCTGGTTTCCCCCACCCATCATAGGATGTATGGCTGTGTGAGAATGTTTGGTGGTGGTCGGAGGGCATCCACGCCTCCGTCAGCCTACCCCAGGGCACCTGTGGCTACAAAACGTAGTACTGTACTATCAGAGCATGACTGTGTGAGTGAATGAATAATGTATCCATTGTGAAGCGTCTTTGAGTGCCCAGAAAAGCGCTATATAAAACTGGTGCATTATTATTACTATGGATCAGCGATCGTCTTGCTGACTTCGCAGAGTCTGCCACCACCGCGTTCACATCCACAGCGACTGTAGAGATTTGACTGTGAGTGCTGCATTGGCCACAAATTTTAACCGATTCCTCTCATGTTAGGCGTGGGCCTTGTGTGTGGTAACATCACAGAGCTTATCGATTTTGGGAGAGATTGCTTGAGGGAGTCTGGGGATATGTGTCAACCAGCGGGCAACCGACTGTCTGATTATTCTGGCATTACAGAAAAGCTTACCAACAAAATCTTTAACAGTTTCTTTGCTTTTTGTTGTACATAAGTAAACATCTATAAATTTTATAACCCTAAACATCCTACAGTCTTTAAAATATTACTGCAGAGATATTTATTTACATCTCCTGAAGTTTGTATGTGCATGCGCTGGAGTGTGTTTTTATGTGCACGCACTGTATGTGTGCCTTCTCTCAGGCTAGGAGGAACATCCTCCCATATCTCCACTACTTTCTTTTAGTCTCTCTCTGTATGACACACACACACACACACACACACACACACATACACAGAAGGTGTGAGGGTCTAGTGGAGGGAAGCAGATGGTTCTCACCTCGGGGTCAACAAATCATCCATGACCGATTAGATAGCCACCTCTGACGTTAAAGCTATATTCCCATGATATTTAGCCCACTCTCTGTATACATACATTTATGTGCAGTACATAAGAAAAATAAAGTTAAACAATAAAGTTAAATGCTTCTCTGTTTGTACGTCAGGTTGATTGGCTGATTTTTCTGGTGAGAATGGTGCAAATATGTCGTTGGTTGTCACTTTGTGTACAGATGAGATTGAGAGTGTACATCTCTGCTGAGGTAATTGGGGGTTTGGTGGAAGGGGGGGGGGGTGGGGTGGGAGGGATGAATTTGTTGCAGGGGGGCTGCACTATGCCTGCTCACCATGTACAGCTTGGTTACCCCAAGGCGAGAACCATCTGCTTCTCTCAAATATGCCCTCATATGTGTGCGTGCATGCGTGTGTGTGTATGTGTGTGTGAGTGTAATGAACAGTGAGAAAGATAACGGGGGCAGTAACATAACTCTCAGGACAGAAGGGACACAACACAGTACAAGCGCACAGAGACACTCAAACGCACACACGTGCAGTGAGCACCACAATTAATTTGTTTTCTTTCGGCTCTGCTGGCCGAGTCGATCACCGAGTCTGAGTCCACTTGAACATGTCAAAGAAGAGACTGAGGGCAAAACGAACCTGAAACAAGCTGGAAATGAGAATGCTGCTGTTGAGGCCTGGCAGAGCAGCACCAGGGAGGACACTTGGTGTCTGGTGATGTCTGTGAGTCACAGACCTTAAGCAGTCATTAGGCTACATGCAAAGGATAATTCATTGTATGCTTCGAAACTGTAAGTGTTGCAGTCCAGAAAACCCACACAAAAACACATGTGGACAAAGACTCACAAATACACATCTACAGATACTTACACATAAATACAGACACAAACACACACAAACACGCGTACGCACACACACACACACACACGCACACACACACACACGCACACACACACATAAGCGAAGAGACCACAGAATGACAGAAAAATTTCTTCAGATATGATGAAGTCCATCTGAGCTCTTTGTTATTCCCTGAGCTGTTTATTAAGGCCAGGGCATGAAGTGTGCTCACAGTACATTCTACCTCCCATTTCTATAAAGCATGATAATTTCCCATAACTCCCCTGTACCCACTGTAAAAAAGGGACGTGACCCAGTTACGCTGGTGCGGAAGCAGCCTAACTGGGTTCACAAGCTGTCAGAGGAACCTGGGCTTCCCCATCAGATCAATTTGAGATGATGAAGTGGCTGGTTACAGCTCACCGGGAAGCCGGGATTTGTCATGTTTCTATGCTTCTATTTTTCAGGAGCTTCCCCCTCCTACTAACAGATGCAAACACAGGGCATTTTAAATCAATAAGAAATGCTGACTAGAAAAAAAAAACCTACAGTTTCTCTGAGTGATCCTGTGGAGGAGGGTGAGGGAGGGGAGAATATGCCCAAGCCAGAAACATCATTACAAAGCAGGATGCAAATTTGCTCCCTTACGCTTGCAATACAGAAACCAACAGAATAGACCAGGGGTTTTCAACCTTATCCAAACAGGGCCACTGTGAGTGCAGGCTCTTATTCCAGCAAAGCAGAATACCTCTGATTCTAGTAGTCAGTCCTGAGGGCTTGATTGAATACCCATATGTCATCTGTGCGTACTGAATTTGGATTGATCCCTACTTCTTAACCGCAGATGTAGTTAGCAAAATGTGTATGCATCAGCACTGTTGGCACAAAATCAGCCATATTGTACAGTCGCCATCTCATGCATCTACCAACAAGGTTTATCCCTGACGTAGCATATCGTAGCATATTCATAAATATTTTTTATTATACAGGCTGACATTGCGTTCCGGGTAATTTTCTATCTTGTTTATGTATCCCTTTCTTCAGTGCAGTCATTTTTTCTGTCACCTTGAAACCAGTTTTTCATCTCAGCGCCAGTAGTTTTATGGGATGGCGCAGTGTCCAGTTGGTCGCATATACTGTGGAAGAATTCTGTGACACCTCTCGTGTAAATGCCTTCTGTGTCTCACGTGGTTCTCTTTTACTCACTGTGTCTTATTCATGGTTGCCCCACCTCTCATGTGTGTGACATATTTATAACCCCTCCTTTACGTTTACAAGTTTCTGGATTATCACTGGCTATATGCACTTTAGCACTATTCTGTTTTTGCCAGTTTAGCTTTGTAAGTTGCTCATAACCTTTATTGATAGTCTTTTAAGGAAGTGCTCCTCCTTGTTCAGTTAATAGGAACAAGCTCCCAAGCCTTTCTCTCGGTCCCTAAGACTGGTGGAGCATTCTTATTAATCTAGTTTCAGTCTGTTTGTCTTCCCAGTTTTAAGGAACCAGCTCCCAAGCCTTCTACGGTCATCAGGTTTGGGACCAAATTCCTTCTAAACTTCTCAATTCTCTAACACTTTGAATCTGGTGAAGTGTGCACTTCATCTGGCAGACGAGCCAAAAAGCCACTGGCTGGGCATGGGTATGTCCACTCAGCCTTGCCTGTTCCATCTGAACTGAGCTGTTCTCTTTTGGGCTCTGTCCCTCTGCCTTACCGTATTACTGTCAATAAACCCTACTATTCGATTGTTCTCTGCCTCCGCTCTTGATTCTTAGTCTGGATCATAACAGAATTCTACCGAACTCAGTCGGCCATCTGGGTATTGTTTGCATACATTTTGATCCATACAGAGAACTTGGACATTCTACAGATTTCCCTCACAGCTTTTCACCAGCTGTATAGCAAATGTGTGTGGGTGTTTGGTTGCCCCCTTTTAGTCATTCCTAAAGACCTTGATTAGTACAATCAGGTGTGTGATGAACTGGGTGGAATCAAAGCCTGTGCTCATACCAGTCTGGGAAAATTTGAATACATCTGGAAAAGACTCTTGACTACCAGGATTCTGTTGCGGTTATATGAATCAAGAACATCTGGTACATCAGGGGTGGTAATATTCCTGAGCCCATAGTGATAAAGCATTAAAAAATAAGAGTGCTGACTCAGGATCTGTTCTTAATTTTAGGTTATAGCGCACAATCTTAAGTGAGGGGACGGGGAAAACTAATCCTAGATCAGCAGTTTACTTTCCTGAGAGGATGTGTGAATACAGCTCTGGCAGTATGTAATTAAACATGTTTAATTACGGAAAGTTTTTGTTATTCATGATATACTGTGAAACAGATTCAGTGTCACTTCTAAAAATAAGTTTGTCTCCCTCTATTTATTATATTCTCGAAATAAGAATTTCGGGGATATCACGGTTTCGCCCCACCCGCTGTCGCCGCATACGCAGATTTTAGCCATTAGCACGATAACTCAGAAAATACTTTACATTGGCTTCTCATTTTTAGCATATGGGTAGATATTGTAGAGCAGATGAAGTGATTAGATTTTGGGCAAGTATGCAGTCCCAGGTTTGCCACCAGGTGGCGCTAAATATTGAAAAAATCTGTTTTTTAACCATATCGCTGGAACAATTACTCACACAGACCTCAAATTTGCAGCATATTGTAGGTCTAGTAAAGGGGAATCTGATAAAGTGGGCTTTGAGAATTGGGGAATTTCGGAGATATACCCCTTGCTATCAGTCGCTGAAAACGTAGGCCTAGTTGACTCCTAAAATCATTACAATACAGTACACTTATTTAGCAGATGCCTTTTTCCAAATAGACGCACAGTAAATGCAGAGAATCAGGTCACTGAGTTACACACTGATTAGAAAATGCACAATTTGTGTTGAGCATCGGTCCGCTTAGTCATGAACTAGTAACGCACAGACAAGAAAGTAGGCATACATCAGCCATATTCAAGCATTACAAAAAGGACCAGCTAGTAAACAAACAGGAACTTGACTCGAGAAACAAATGCTTCATAGCAAGAGCAGCGATAAACTGCTGTGTGGCAGGGCTCGGTCACATACTGTCTATACAGATTAATCTACATCTCTAACCAAAATGTACTTTTAGCTCATTTTAAATAGATGTTTGTCTGGCAAGTGACACCCCCCCCCCCCCTCCCCCTTTCTTTCCCTAAGTTTTAATGAGTGCAACTGCCTCACCTCAGTGACAGCATTTGTTTTTGTTTTTTTTTTTTGCTATAGTGTTTGCAGTAGGCTCAGATGGGTATTTGGAACACCTCTTCCATTTCTGTTCGCTAATAACCTTGGATGTAATCAGCACCATTTATGGCGTTTTCCACTACGCTGTACCGGCTCTACTCTAATCTACTCTACTCACTTTGGTACCTTGTAGTTTTTTGGGGTTGCTTTTCCATTAGAGGATAGTACCGCCTCCGTGGTACCTGCTCGTCGTTGCGACGCATCATGTTAATGCCGCAACGGCATCCTCAATTAGATCAAGTTTATTTTTATTCCGCCGATTTTGTTAAATATTTATGTGTTTAACGCCACGTCACCACGTTATGGCTCTAAAGTTCATGAGTGTTTAACTGTAATTTCTATTTGACATTGTCCTGATGCATAGGATAGCAGCTGGTTTTGTGTCCGATTCGGCCGCACAAAAAGGCAAAGCAATGATATCTGCAAAAGGCATAGAGTATTCATAGAAAAAGGCAATATTCTGAAGGCATTTGTGTACGAGCAGTATTCCATAATGTAACTACAACCCCTGGCAAACATTATGGAATCACTTTAATTTACTTTCCCCTCATTAAAAAGAAGCAAATAACACATATAACAAAACAGTTATTGTTTATTAGTTTGACATTCAGGCTTCATGAAACATTTCACTTTGAAATTGAAGGCAAAACACGTAGCAAATGCGCAAATCGCGGGAGATGGCAGAGTATTTATTTTTCGCTTCACGATGTGTCATCTCATCTTATACCTTTCCTAAGAACAAAATCCTTCATCAGCACCAGTAAAGTTATTTTCTATGGAATTTTCATAAAATAAGGGCAGCATAATAACTTCCTCAAGGGGAATTAGGGGAACAGAATTGGACACAACACCGTTGCTTCTAATTTCGCTATGAACAGGGTCACAGACAAAGAAATAAATTTCATAAATGCAGCAGCTTCGGTGAACAAACGCAACCTTGTTTTAAAGGTAAGGCAACGCACAGCATATTTATCAAGCTGCCTAAAACAACACGTTTCAAAAACACAATTTGAAGACCTGTTTCAGTGATGGCAAGTGAAGCTAGTTTCCGAGCGATAATGCGGAAGCGAGTTGTCTTTCGCTGAGACAATTCTGTCTGACCAATCAGTGGGCTGCTGTGTTGTCACACTTTAGTACCTGTTAGCCAAGCGGGCACTTTTTTTGGAACCACAAGAAAGCAGGGACCAGAAAATCTTGTACTTTTCCTACTGGAAAAGCAAAAAAGGCGAGTAGAGTAGAGTGGTGGAAGAGCATCATTAGAGCACTACTCTCACGATCATGTGACTTGCTTAGAAGTGAAAAGGCATCAGACAAGGGACATTAATTTCTTTTCTTTCGATTTACTACCAGTATGAGCCCAAAATGCTCGAAATATTATTCGCAACTCCCTGTCCTTTAAGATCTCTATTATGAATGCTGTTGGCAAATATGATGGAACTTATTTGAAACTCACGTAGTGGGAAGACAGATTACACCAACTGCATCACAAGAACACGAAAATAGTAATATCCACACACAATATGGCGCTTATGTCATCAGAGGCTCTCTTTTATTTATTGAGTTTATTGAATTAGAACAATGCACATTAATCAACATATCAGCAATATGCGTCAATGTAAATATGCCGGAATTAGCACAATAGCTAAATTTCATCCGCAGTCCTAAGGCAGGCACTTACAAAAAAAAAAAAAAAAAAAACATACAAGTTTTTCAAACAACAGAACACCTCACAGAAAACACAACACAAGGAAGGAATAAAAAAAAACAGTATTGTTACACACAAGACACATTCACAACATTATGATTAACACAACCATGTATATTGTAGTTAAAATTTAGATTGAATGGGATGCCCCCGGGTTTGGGCATAGAAATAAACAGATAATATACAGATATTATACATGCATGCATAACTGGTGTGATTTAACCAATGTTTAAGCTCTTTTTTAAAGGTTGCATAGCAGTCACAGTTTCTGATATGTACGGGTAAATTATCTTTAAGGAAAGAGGTTTCCCTTGACAAATCACTGCCGCTAACCAGTAATCGGTTCATTTATACATTGAACTGGCAGTCAAGCGTTTCTCTTTGTGATCTTTCTTTTAAGTCTGTATGTATGATAATATTGGCGCTTGTTATAGTCTGTACCTAATTAGTGGCTGTAAAACTAGATTACTTTAACGAGGAGGAGAAATGTGATAATTGACTGACTGGAAGGCTCTAATGACCTCTTGCCATGGAACGACTGAACTGCAAGTGTGAAAACTGCCCCAGATAAATTACTGTCCCTATTGCCTTAGCCTGCATGAGGTATAGCACTCTGATTATTATGCCGTGCTCAGTGATGCGGAAAATCAACGCCCTGTTATCAGAGTGAGTTTCTAGAGATTAAAACGCTGCCTGTCAGTGTAGTTTACGGGCGCGATGTATTTCTTCTCAAAGTCAGCAGACATTGCGAAGGGGGATAGCTTATGTGAGCAGAAATGAAGACCTAGATGACTGCATGAAAGGCTCCCAGTTCAAAATACGATTAATGACAGAAAATTATGTTTTAACCCTTCGAAGAGTGGAATATTTTTCCAAAATTAAACACAAAGGGGCCTCATTTTCAACGGAGAGTAAGCACATAAGAGATCTGTATATCCTGTTCTTATGAGAACAGACTTGAAATTAAAAACATACAAAATGAATTGGATTAAGTCAATAAACTAAATTTCAAGTGGATCCTGAATAATAAAAACCTGGAAGCAGTTTAAATTCTCCATTTGGTTTTATAAATTAGGGTATTTTTAACAAACATCGCTTTTCTTTTTTGAGCAAGCATGAACCCTTTGCAAGTCTTCATTAATAAGGACCGAACTGCCTGCTAGCCACAAGCTTTTCACCTTTGATTTATTGCATCAGTTGACATGTATAACCAATGTATAACCACAAGATCCAAGCAGATCCAGTATAGACAGTCTCCTGCTGTTCTCACTGTCATAAATTTAGAACTTAATAAAATTCAAACTGAGTAATTCCTGTCTGACTTATTGGTAACACTTTACAGTAAGGGTACAATAATTAACATTAATTAATATCAGTTCATTAACTATCAGTTAATTGTCAGGTAACGAATGCATTAAATAGCCAAATAAGCATTATGCAGCCATAATTGATCGTTTATTAATATTTTGTATTTCCCTTATTGTGAAGTTGAAAACATCCCTTAAGTATCCCTTATGAAGCACCTCTAACCGTTAAACCATAATGTATAAATTAATACCTTAGTTGATGTGAACATCATTTGTAAATGTTTACCAGTTGCATTAATAAAATATTAATTAGCTGTTAGTAAATACTTATTACTGCATTAACTAATGTCATTTATTGTACCCTTATTGTAAAGTGTTACCGATTTATTTGTTAGCCTTGTGACTAGTTGTATTGAGAATATTAACTTTTTTCCATTATCTATTTCATTTTCTGTGAAAGTTGTCTAGCAGCCTACAGTGCAGCTGTATGCATGGTTTCAAACCCTGACTAAAACGAACAACAAGAGTATATTTCATCAAAATCTCCTGCCTCTATCTATCCAGGCCCTAAAGTGTTTTCTCTCTTTGCCTGAAGTCTTTCTGCCCTTTGATGTGAGATGTAAAGCAGTACTGATGATAAGATTTGACATGTTCTTTAATGGAAAATTTTCTGCATTTAGAGGCCTCTTAAACATTTTAATGAAATATCCAAGAGAACTGTTGTGCAAAAAAGTAAGATTGAAAGATTGCATATTAGCTTGCATACTTTGATTAAATTTGTAGGCTAGTCCATGATTGTGGTGAAAATGATTTTTTTTTTAAGGCTTTATGGCATAACAGTGTTAATAGATGTTAAGACCAAGTTAAGACAGTCAATTAGGTGAGACAGTTTGACAAACTTAATGATTCGCCAAGGAGGTAACAAAAATTCCTAAGTCAAGCACACAATTTTATTGTTTTATTTTAATCATTATTTGAGAACAAGTTCTTATTTACAACGGTGGCCTGGCACAACTGCATAGAATAAGCTAATTGTTTGTGCTTGAGTGAAAAATAAGAAAATTGGCAAATCTCATTACATGGCTAAAACTATTTTTTTGTATTGGTTTTACTTGCTTGCTATTCAATGATATATTTACAGGAGTAGACTGCAGGCATTGGTGTCAATGACATTTTGTTGTGAAATGATAATGGCACAAATGAATACATTTATTTTCTCCATTGTTTTGATGTGTTCTCTCCATTCTACATTTATATTAAAGTTTTTGGCTCAGAGATACATGAAAAAACTTATCATTCATTTTTGTTCAAATGTGCACTAATTCAGCACACAGCAAAATTTTATATTCTTATTGTGTGTCAATATGAGGTGAGAATCTGCAAGACTCTTTTGTTGCTGAAATATGTAGTTTCAAGCACCTCTGCGTTTAACAGACAAGATAAGAAGCAAAAATAAAAATATGCAACCCTTTTTCCCCTGTCGGCATTACTGCTCTAAAATTACTTATAGTATTTTGGCAACTGTTATCATTAATTATTAGTAACAACAAGCATTTTATGTGCACCCACCCACATACACTTGCTCATAAATAAAGCAGCAACATACCTTTAAATACAACTCTGAACCTGCTCGGTAAATTCCCTGCTCAAAAGAGCCTATTCTGATATTGATTTTCTTAGCTCATTTTGTTCATTCTGCAGAGCTACCCGTCATCGTATCATAAGTCTTAAGTCCCACATCTTGTATGCTGCATGAACCAGCCAGTATTTATGTCCGACTCTGTGTTATAATTCATTGTAAAAAAAACAGTCTATATTTCAAAATCTTGTGCTTTTCCTCTCAAGCATGTTACCACAAATGATATCATGGGGCTGTCCAGTGCTTAATGGGGAACCTGACAGCGGTGTATTTATTTATTTTTCTTTGTTTGTTTTGTTTGTTTTTTTTCAGGGGATGAATTTGTATGACTTGGCTTGTTTTATTTTATTGAAATAAGGAGCGTTAGGTTGCCAGATCTGCCGCGGGAATCAAGGGAGAGTTTAGTCTGAGCTGATGCATCGTTGCCACCCAAGCAGCTGACACAAACTCCGCAGCCTGTGTTAAAGGGGTATGACAGCAGTGTGGTGCAGTGGGATAGGCGTGGCTGTATGAATGCATAATGTAGAGCAGGATTGGACAACTGCAGTCCTGGAGGGCCACAGAGTGTGCAGGTTTCTATGGTCGCCTTTCAATCAGCAGGAAATTACTTGCATTGAAAATAAGGTTCATAGGCTCATTAGCCAATCAGTGACCTAAATTAATCACTCGAGTGGCAATGCACTGAAAACCTGTAGATACTGCAGCCCTCCTGGAGCAGAGTTGCCCATCCCTGAAATTGTGTGCTGAGTGCTAGTAATACTGTATGTTAAGCAAAATCCTTCATTATTATTATTATTTTTATTATAATATTAATTATTATTATTCAGAAACAATCCGAGCTAATCATTTACATGAGCAGCTGCTTAGGGTCGTGTGACCACCGAGAGGCGTATACTTGATCTTCAACCCCAATTCTGAAATAGTTGGGACAACTTTCAGATCACATGAGCAAATATATTGTTTACAATAGAAGACAGATACATTTCAAATTTTGAAACTGAGACATTTTACATTTTTATCCACAAAATGAGCTTATTTTAAATTTTCTGGCTGCAACAGGTCTCATAAAAGTTGAGACACCGGCACAAAAGGCTGAAAAAGCAATTAATATATAAGAGAATCAGCTGAAATAACATCTGGCATCAGGCGTGTAACATGATTGGCTATAAAAGGGATGTCTTAGAGCGGCTGAGTCTCTCAGAGGTAAATATGGCCTGAGGCTCTCCAACCCGTGAAGGCTTGCATAAAAAAAATTGTGGAATACTTTAAAAACAATGTTCCTCAACGTCAAATTGCAAAGGCTGTGAAGGTCTCATCATCGACAGTGCATAACATAATCAAAAAATTCAGAGAAACTGGAAAAATCTCTGTGCGTACGGGACAAGACCAAAGAACTTTACTGGATGCCTGTAATCTTCAGGCCCTCAGACGCCACTGCCTCACACACCGGCATGATTCTGTCATTGAAATCACTAAATGGGCCCAGGAATACTTACAGAAACCACTGTCTGTAAACACAGTCTGCCGTGCCATCCACACATGACACCTAAAACACTATCATGCATAAAGGAAGCCATGGTTGAGCATGATCCAGAAGCGCTGCCATGTTTTGCGGGCCAAGGCTCATTTAAAATGGACTGTAGCAAAGTAGCAAAGTGTCCTGTGGTCAGACGAGTCCAAATTTGACATTCTTGTGGGACATCATGGGTGTTGTGTCCTCCGGGCTAAAGAGGTGAAAGACCACCCCTCCCATTATCAGCGTTCAGTTCAAAAGCCAGCATCTCTGATGGTATAGAGATGCATTAGTGCATATGGTGTAGGACACTTGCATGTTTTAAAAAGCACCATGAATAATGGAAGGTATATAATGGTTTTAGAGCAGGGGTGGGCAATCACGGTCCTGGAGGGCCGGTGTGTATGCAGGTTTTAATTCCTATCAATTACCCTGACTAATTGAGTTAATTGATTGCATGCACAAATATAGATTTTTTATAGATTTTTTTATAGATTCGATCAAAGGAAAATGTTTTATGAAGGGAGACAAGACTAGTATTTGTAGTTTCATGATAATTTAAAGAAATGCCCATGAAACGTCAGATTTCATAAATGGTTTGGCTAATTGAGACAATTAACTAATTAAAGACCAGACGTTGCTGTGAAAACCAGGGACAGATACGGCCCTCGCTGCCCAACTCTGTTTTAGAGTAACATATGCAGCCCTCCAGACGACATCTATTCCAGGTCTTGTGTATTTCAGCAGGGCAATGCAAAACCACATACTGCAGCTATTAAAACAGCATGGCTTTGAGGTAGATGAGTCTGTGGGCTGAACTGGCCTGCCTGCAGTCCTGATCTTTTACCGATTGAGAACATTTGGTGCATAATTAAACGAAAAGCCCGTCAAAGGAGACCCAAAACTCTCCAGCAGATGGAAGCCTGTATGTAACAAGAGGGGATCAAATTCCAATGACGAAACTCAAGAAACTTGTCTCATCCATGCCCAGACGCCTCCAGTGAGTTAAAAAGAAGAGGTTACGCTACACCATGGTAAACATGTCATGGTTTGGATTTGAGAGCTTTCTTTGCTGCTCTCGTCCGGGACGACATCGTTTTGGCTTTCAATCGAATTCTTGGGACAGCTGCCATTAATTTGGGGCTTCGCCCGGATTCTGTATATTCCTCCTCAATTCCCTTGCTAGAGCGTCAGTGTTACGTTTTGCACTTTAGCCGAAAAGGTCTCTAGGAAGAGAGTTGTTAGGGACTTAGCTGCACGTTTGAGGACAAGTTTTAGAGAGCAAGGGAATGTTTGTTTGCTTTCCCTTTTCATTTCGTCTTTTCCAGCTCGCTTTGCTTCCTTCTCCGGATGACATTTTGGTCCGTTTGTAGCGCGAGTCTTGCCTTATTATTTTATTTTGTGTCTCTCCCTCTGCTGCTGTTTTGCCCTTTTTTTCTGGCCACTGCGCTTGGCGTCAGAAATTCCACAGCCATCACAAAACAGACCCCTGTTCCAACTTTTTTGAGACCTTCAGCAGCCATCAAATTTGAAATGAGCTCATTTTGAGGATAAAATTGTAAAATTTCTCAGTTTCAACATTTGCTTTGTTATCTCTGTTCTATTGGGAAAACTGGCTGGTGTGATTTGAAAGTCATTGCATTTTGATTTTATTCAATATTTACACTTTGTCCCAACTATTTCGGAATTGAGGTTGTAATATTAGACTGTCATAGTGTAGTTGCAAGGCTGTTTTTCTGTTGCTCAAAGGACATAGTAGTAGTTATAGTAGTAGCAATTTGTAGTAGCAGTTTTAGCAGCAACAGGAGAAGTAGCAATAGACCCAGCATTAGTAATACTGAAGTTGTAGTAGCTTTTTTGGAATGTGTTGCAGGCACCAAATTGTAAATGAGATGAATATTTCCAAAAAAACAATAAAGTTTATCAGTTTGAACATTAAATATCTTGTCTTTGAAGTGTACTCAATTGAATATAGGTCAAAAAGTATTTGCAAATCATTGTATTCTGTTTTTATTCACATTTTACACAGCATCCCTACTTCTTTGGAATTGGGGCTTGTAATTTCCTGGCTCACGGGTAAAGAAGCTGAACTCCAGGCAACTGATTTAATTAGATGCGTTATTTTTCTGTAAAGGGTGGGTTTACTGTCTAAGAGCTTTATATCAAGAATAATTAAAAGTCCTGGGATGGAAGTATAGCCATTCATGATTTATAAATGTCAATACTTCCATCCCAGGACTTTTAATTTGGCAGCTGAACTGAAACATTTCAGGAAAATGGCTTAAAGTGCCCATTGAGGTAAAAGACAAAACCGCTGGCAATGAGTCAAGCCTAAACAATGGAGAAATGCACTGCATATCCAAAAGTAACAGGGCACTCCTCTGCTTAGAGATGATAGGGTGATCCGAATTGGAAGCACTGAAGCAGTATGCTGACATCATGTGAAATATCAAAGTAAAGCGTTTTGTATGTTAAAATGTTGAATTATGAAACTTGAGTTTGAGCGCCCCTGTTTTGATCAACTCCACGGCATTGAGCATGAACCTGATCCACTCTATATTCTGTCGTCCTCAGGTCACGGGCTGGTGGGCACATTTGAGATGCTTTCGTCATGGCGACGAACGCGGGAGGACCAACACGTGAAGGAGCGGGTGGCAGCCGTGTTCTCCGACTGCATGCTCCCGTTTACCACCAGCACCGCGCTGTACTTGGTTACCTTCGGCATCGGAGCCAGCCCCTTCACCAATATCGAGGCCGTGCGCCTCTTCTGCCGCAACACCTGCATCTCCGTCTTCTTTAACTACCTCTACATCCTCTCATTCTACGGTTCCAACCTGGTCTTCACTGGCTACATGGAGAATAACTACCAGCACAGCCTGTTCTGTCGGAAGGTGCCTAAACCAGAGCTGCTACAGGAGAAGCCAGCCTGGTACCGTTTTCTCATGTACACTCATTACAATGAGGAGACAAGTGAGCCGAGTGACCTGCGTGCCTATGAGAGCCACCTGCTGGTGATTTTTATGAAGCGCTACTACTGTGACTGGATCACGAACACTTACGTGAAGCCTTTTGTGGTCCTGGTCTACTTGGTCTACATCTCCTTCGCCCTGATGGGCTACCTGCAAGTGGCCGAGGGCTCGGACATAGGGAATGTGGTTGCCACGGAGACCAGCACCATCATTTACACCCGGGCCCAGCAGCGCTACTTCAGCAACTACAGCCCCGTGATTGGCTTCTACATTTACGAGTCGATTGAGTACTGGAATGCTAGCGTGCAGGATGACTTACTGGAGTACACCAAGGGATTTGAGAGGATCTCCTGGTTCGAGAGCTATCTGGGCTACCTGCGGAGCATCAACGTGAGCACCAGTCTGTCCAAGCATGACTTCACTGAGCACCTTCGCCATGGCTTCCTGCGGCTCCCGCAGTTCCTACACTTCTCTGACGACATCATCTTCTCCAAGCGCAGTGACGGCGAGGTGGACGTGGTGGCCTCCCGCATGTTCCTGGTGGCCAAGACCACGGAGAACAAGCGGGAGGAGATGTACGTCCTGTTGGACACCCTGCGTAAGCTCTCGCTCACTTCGCGGGTCAAGTTCATCGTCTTCAACCCTTCCTTCATCTACATGGACCGCTACGCGTCCTCAGTGGGCACGCCTCTCAAGAACTCATGCATCTCCGCCCTCTTCCTCCTCTTCTTCTCCGCCTTCTTGGTGGCCGACCCGATTGTCAACGTGTGGCTGACAGTGACAGTGGCCTCAGTGGAGTTTGGCGTGATCGGCTTCATGACCCTGTGGCAGGTGGAGTTGGACTGCGTCTCAGTGCTGTGCCTGATCTACGGGATCAACCACACGGTGGACTGGTGCACACCGCTAGTGTCGGCCTTCGCGCTGGGCCAGGACTACACGCGCACCCGCTGGGTGAAACTGACGCTGGAGCGACACGGTGTGCCTGTGCTGCAGAGCTACGCTTGCTACAGCTTCGCCCTGCTGCCGCTGGCCGCCGTGCCGTCCAACCTCACTCGCACACTCTTCAGGTGCCTCTTCTTAACCGCGCACATCGCCGTTTTCCACTGCCTGGCTATCCTTCCCATCCTGCTCACCTTCCTGCCCCCGGCCAAGAAGAAGAGAAAAGAGCGGAGAGCGGGTGACGGGCGCGAGGAGGTGGAATGCATGGAGATGGCGGACAGCACCCACGTGGTCGACCAGATCACAACGGTCTGACCCCGGACCAACAGCCGTGGGATTCAATCAGGGCAATGTAGGCGAAAAACCGATATGGAATTACTTAGTTGATCAAATTACTGCCATCCGCAGTGGCCAGGTGTGGGTCAACAAGGTCAGAGTGGCTGGTACTGATGACCAGATCACTGCAACCTGACCTGAGGTCGTGTTATATTGTTGAGTAGACTTTGCATGGTCAACCACATCACTGTGGTAAATCAACAACTAAAGAATGCAGTCTATCAGGGTACAATGGTTTCTGAGTGGCAGGTTGGCTAACCACTTGTGTATTAAGGTTTGTCTCAGGTGGGGTGACCTAAATACGACAGAGCATGTCTGAAAAAGGCAGGCATGGCACAAGTACTCTTGTTTATTGAGGCATATACAAGTGCTGGGGGAGCTGGAAGATGGGGGTCTTAGTCAGCATAGACACGAAGGGAGGGGAGGACAGAGTAACATACAGTCCAGAGGTTCCAGGTTTGGAGGTATGCTGATTTTATCATTAATGTACAAGTATCAGGGGTTAAAGGTCGCTACCTGGCTGAGGTTAAAAGTCAAAGCTTGGCTGAATTTTGGGTCACAGCATGCTGTCAGATGATGCCTTGATAAGGACTGACAATCATTTCATATCCTGATGATTGTGCCTGAGTGTGCAACTGAAGTACTGGCTCAATTAAATGCACTCTGTTTTTAAATTATGCGGCAGTAAAAACCTAAAAATAGCCTGTATCTGGCTAGATCATTAAAATGTTTTTGCTTGGTCTTCTTTAACACTTTTCAAATGTGACAGAACAAAATCTTTATTAACTTTGTTTTGTGTTGTTTTCAGCAATGTGATTTCACACCGTAAAAGCAAAGGAAAATATTTGAAAAATCCCTCTAACTCCTAACAAAAGAAAATGAGAAAGTCATTCTGTCATGCTTTTATGATCTATTTGATCAATTTTCTAACAAAAGCTGAATAAATATGCTCAAGACCTGGAGAGTAAAATGAGGGATTTTCTAGATGGCAACATCACCATAGCAACCAATGTAATTTGAGACCAATTTCATTTTGTCTGGAAGTTATAAGGCTATCTCTGAGCTTTAATTTAATTTTTACAGGAGTCCATTATGGCTTAAACTTGCAGTTCAATATATTTTGAGGTTAAATGTAGAACAGAATCAGTTTGGACAAGAACTTACATGCTTCAATCTACCCAAAGTATTCCTTAATGAAATTTCAGTGTTTCAGTGAGTTTGGGATATTTTCAGGTTTCCGTCTGCTCTTAAACACTGCTGCCTGTGGAGACTCACATAACCACAAAACTAAACAGTGGGCTCGTTTTACCACAGATTTTATATCCACATACAGCACATGCACACAGCTGAGATATGGCTGAGAGGAGAGAGTTTGGGTGTGTTGTGTGGTCTTACTGCACTGCGCTTATCCTCCTACTCTTTCTGTCCCACTGAACAGCTTAAATCCTCCCTCACTGTAAAGAAATGAATAAAAATTTGCCTTAGCTGTGGAAGGTTAGTGTCTGGGCTGCCTAGAAATTTTAAGGTACAAGTTGAGGTAATTTAAAATTATCATCCTAAATTCAGGAAACTTAAAATTTTCAGGAAGCCCTGGGCCCTGACATTAACTTTTATGAAGCTGAAATCATTTTTTTTTTTTACAGCTCTTTATACTGGTCAACTCCACCCTCTCTGTCTGTCTCAATGCACAGCTCAGCTCCACCCTCATTATCTGTCTCACAGAACAATTCAGCATAATCTTCTCTGTCTTACTGCACAGCTGAGCTCCACCCTCTCTCACTGTCCACTACTCAGTTCAGCTCCACCCTCATTATCTCACTTCATGGCGGAGCTTCACCCCCTCTATCTTCTATCGCGCTACACAGCGCAGCTTCAACCTCTTAATCCATCTCACTGCACAGCTGAGCTCCACCCTTTCCATCTGTCTCACTGTCCAGGTCAGCTGCACCCTATCTATCGGTGTCAGTGCAGTTTCACTCCATCCGGTATATCTGTCTCTCTGCACAGCTGAGCTCCAACCTTTTCTATTTGTCTCATTGCACAGCTCAGCTCCACTGTCTCTATCTATCTGACAACGGGTCAATGACGTGACATTGTCCGAGTGCTACTTTGGTTTAAAATAATTTTAATGATTCATAATAAGCATCATTTTATTCTACAAAATATTTTTAATTTGAATATATCTCTAGTTTATTATAAAAATGATATATATTTTATCTTTTGTCATCTCAAACCCTCAAAATGTCAGGTGCCTCAAGTTAACACTATGTGAAATGCATTAAATATGTAATTTAAAATATGAATTCATATGAAATTAATATGGGGGCATAATTTTATATTATAAACCTTTCAAATAAACGAAGTTTAATAGTTGAATTGCTCTTAAATTGTTTGGAAAACCAAAATACCTGCCCCCCTTACAATAAAGAATCCATAAGTTACTTTTAATACCCAGCTGAAATACAAAATAGAAATGTTTTAGGCAGAGTAGACACTCTCGAGTATACTAACTAAAAAAATCACTTCGAAAAAAAAGAGGGAAGTGTTTTTTTTTGAAGAAACTTGGTTGCGCCGCCTGACATTTTTTGGCTGGTCAAATTGTAAATACGGTCTAAAACTGTACTAAAACCCCGTAAATGTAGTGCAACCATTAAGTCTTTTTTACTTTTTTACTTTTTTTTTTTTACTCATCCAACTTCTAATAAATGTATCCTGTACATTTTTTAAGATTTATTTTAAAACATTTTTAAAAGGCTTGTTTGTCATTGACTCCTACACCGGTCAGCTTCAGCCTCTCTATCTGTCTCAATGCACAGCTGAGCTCCGTTCTGTCTACCTCTCTCACTGCACAGTTCAGCTCCACCCAATGTATCAGTCTCACTGCACACCCCTTCTCCTACCAGTCAGTCTCACTTCACAGCTCTTCTCCACCCTTTTTATCTGCGTCACTGCACAGCTGAGCTCTACCCTCTCTAGCTTTCTCACTGCATAGGTCAGCTCCCCCGTCCCAATCTGTCTCACTGCACAGTTCAGCTCCACCCTCTATATCTGTCTCACTGCACAGTTCAGCTCCACCCTTTATATCTGTCTCACTGCACAGTTCAGCTCCACCCTCTATATCTGTCTCACTGCACAGTTCAGCTCCACCCTTTATATCTGTCTCACTGCACAGTTCAGCTCCACCCTTTATATCTGTCTCACTGCAGAGTTCAGCTCCACCCTTTATATCTGTCTCACTGCACAGTTCAGCTCCACCCTTTATATCTGTCTCACTGCACAGTTCAGCTCCACCCTCTATATCTGTCTCACTGCACAGTTCAGCTCCACCCTTTATATCTGTCTCACTGCACAGTTCAGCTCCACCCTTTATATCTGTCTCACTGCACAGTTCAGCTCCACCCTTTATATCTGTCTCACTGATCTGTCTCACTGCACAGTTCAGCTCCACCCTCTCTATCTATCTTACTGAACAGCTGAGCTCCACCCTCTATCTGTCTTGCATAGCTCAGCTTCTTACTCTGTATTTTTCCTCAGTTTTGCCATCTGGGCTCCCCTCCCCTCCCCCCTCCCCCGCCATGCCATGCTCTCTCAGTGCTGTAGTACTCACTGTGTTCATTGGCTCAGTTTGGTCTGTCATAGATTATGTGCTTCTCTACTGGTGAAAAGGGGAATTAGGGGGACATGTGCCTCTGCTGCTCTGGTTCTGTAATTATTCAGCACCCTGCCTCTGTGCACCTCACAGAATAAACAGCTTGGTGTTCTGTTGTTGCAGGTTACAGTGTCTTAATTTCAGTATGTATTTCTAATATCTCATGTGACCTCCTCAAATTCTGGCTTGGAGTCCTGCAATCAAAATTAAAGTACATTGAAATATCATTTTATACACGTTTATTTCTGCGTAAAAGCCTGTATCAGCTCTGGTTGAGGACTGGGCAGTAGAATAAGGGAATGGATGTTCAATAATTACCATGATATGTACCTGTCTTTTCTTCCTGTTAGGAAAGAAGCTTAAAGCATTTCTAGGAACTTGATGGTTTAAAATCTTACTCAATATACAATGCTTCTCCCTGTGACTGGAGAACATGAGGGAACATTAGTACATAAACATATCGTTCTCCGTACAAGTCTTCAGGTTGAGTCGTGAGAGCAGTTTTACAACTGAATGCGAATGTGCCTCAGTCTAGTCTTTGTAAGAAAAAAAAAAAGCTTAAAAGCATCATATTAAACCATGCATAAAAAAAGAGCCCTAAATACTGCTACATCAAATTTCATGCAGAATTCCAAAGCACCTTTTAAATATTGAACAGGAAAAGACTGAGTTGCAGGCTTGTCGTCTTAGCTCCTGCTAACGGAATCGAATTGCCAGTCGATGTGAATCTTTGCTTTGCTTCTTGCCGTAAGACCTTATCACACAACTTCCCAGCTCCAGCACCCACTCCTCCATCAGGGTCTCTTAACCTGCCCTCTGTTTCAAAACAAATCTCATTCAAAAAAAGAAAATTATGTGAAGCAGTGTCCTGCACTGGCTAGTCCTGCAGAGTGACTTGTATTTGTACATGGACTGGTGTTTGGAGGAGGTAACTTGGTGTAGCAGTTGAGATGGGGGGGGGGGTCGCTGGTTTTACTACAGTTGTATAGCCTAAAGGGGATGTCCTGTAAGGTAAAGAGAATACAGCAACAGCTGCTGTTGTATCCAGACACATCCTTGCATGACAGTCTGATTTATCTTGGATTGGTTCACATGCATCTGAGCTCTCTGTTTGTCACTTCAGTGGAGGAGATTCCATCTGTATCACCTCTGTATTTACCCTTCTAACAGTTCAAGTTTTAATCTCTTTTCACCTCCAGCATGGCGTGATGGGGTGGTTGGCTAATGGATTTATAAGGGGGGGGCTACTTAATCTGACAGCACGCTGTGGTATGTTATATCCTCCAGCACCATTGTGGGTCAGTTTCACTCATTTGCTTCTCTGTGAAACAACATTACAATGGAAATGATGAATTATGATGATAGTTTTTTTTTTTACCAGTGGTGCCAGGTTCAACGTACCTTGCAAAAGGGAGATGTTTTCAATGATTTTCCTGTTTTTTGATGACCTTCACCCAGACCTTAATCCAGTTAGGTCCAAAATTTGATCAGGCAATCTCTGAACATTTGCATACCTTGCCAGAAAATTTAGCATCATTTTATCAGAGTGTTTATGTGCTAAAGCTGCTGGCGGACACAGAGACAAACAAATGCCACCTATAACAAGACCTCTCCCCTTTGGGGCAGGCAAAGAAATGATTAATTTTTGGTCCTGCGATGCAATGCTTTCTCCGGTGATATATTGTAGTGCTAATATATGTACAAGTGAAGAAAGAATTATTGAGACACAAGTTCTATTGTTTTGGCTCTGCTCTCCGGGAAACATGAGATAAACGTGGAAACGTGCAGCTCTTGTGCGAGTGATATTAGAGTAATTACATTCATATCATAGGTGAGCTATGTAGGAATTATGTTTTTGTGCATAGTCTCCCTTTGTAGGGGATGAAAGCAATTGCATAAAATGAACATAATCTGAAACAAATTTATTATATTTCATATATATTTCATTCATTATATTTCATTTTATGTGCTGCCATTGCATTCAATGCCTGCCTGGTGTGTGGGACGAATGGATACCAACAACTGTGGACATCTTCCATGGTGATGCTCTGGCAGATCTGTTTGCCTTCTTATCGGGTTCCTGTTTGTTTCTGGGGCATTTACTTGTAGTCTAATCCTCACCAGCCTTCAAAAAGAGTTGTTAACTTAGCCAATCAGAAAAACTCCACCTTTTTCCTGAGGAACTCTTTAAGTTGATTTTGTGGAGTTTTGCGTTCAGTGTACTGCTGCAAGGTAAAGCACCATCCAATGAATTTTGTGGCATTTGGCTGGATGTGTGGAGAGGGTACTCTTTGTCAGTTCCAATGGCAGCCATCCAAGCCCATCTAAAAAAAACTACCTGCACAATGTTGAACAGTTGAGAAAAGATGCTGGGAAGTTTCTTTTGACTATTTTAAAACTTTGCCTCTGTATAATTCTGGTCTACTTGTTTAGCCTCACTTGTCCTCAATTTTTTGCAGCAAAACATAAGTTTGTAAAAAAAACTAGCCAAATTAAGCCTGGCCATTATCTTGAAGCCTGGTTTGTACTTTGGGATTAACTCTCTGTGTACTTTGGGATTAACTCTCTGTTATGCTGGCATAGTTTTGTCTTTATTGTAGTCGTTGAACTCATCTTTGGCTACATGCTGGTGACTGCTGAAAATGGGTTTTTCTTTATAATAGAAAACAACCCCAATTCCATTTAAGTTGGGATGTTGTGTAAAACTTGAATAAAACAGAATACAACGATTTCCAAATCCTTTTCGACGTATATTCAATTGAGTACAGTACAAAGACAAGATATTTCATGTCAAACTGGTAAACTTTATTGTTTTTTCGGAAATATTCATGCATTTTGAATTTGATGCCTGAAACACATTGCAATAAAGCTTGGACAGGGGCATGTTTACCACTGTGTTAGATCACCTTTCCTTTTAACAACCCTCAATAAGCATTTGGGAACTGAGGACACTAATTGTAGAAGCTTTGTAGGAGGAATTCTTTCCCATTCTTGCTTGGTGTACGACTTCAGTTGCTCAACAGTCCGGGGTCTCCGTTGTCACGTTTTGTGTTTCATAATGCACCACACATTTTCAGTGGGAGACACGTCTGGGCTGCAGGCAGGCCAGTCTAATCCCCGCAGTCTTTTACTATGAAGCCACGCTGTTGTAGTACATGCAGAATGTGGCTTGGCATTGCCTAGCTGAAATGAGCTGGGACATCTTGAAAAAGATGTTGCTTGGATTGCATCATATGTTACTCCAAACCCTGTATGTATCTTTCAGCATTAATGGTGCTTTCTCAGATGTGCAATGTACCCATGCCATGGGCACTAACACATCGCCATACCATAACAGATGCTGGTTTTTGAACTTTGCGCTGATTACAATCTGGGTGGTCCTTTTCCTCTTTAGCCCGAAGGACACAGCGTCCCTGATTTCCAAAAATCATGAGCTCGGGTCCAGAGAAGGCGGTAGAATTTCAGGGTGTTGTCCATATATGGCTTTCGCTTTGCATGGTAGAGTTTTAACTTGCTCTTGTGGATGTACCAGCAAACTGTTTTTACTGACAATGGTTTTCTGAAGTGTTTCTGAGCCCACATGGTAATATCTTTTGCAGGATGATGTCGGTTTTTAATGTGGCGTTGCCTGAGGGACCGACAGTCACAGGCATTCAATGTTGGTTTTCGGCCTTGTAGCTTACGTGTAGAGTTTTTTCCGGATTCTCTGAACCTTTTGATGATATTATGTACTGTAGATGATGAAATCCCTAAATTCCTTGCAAATGCATGTTGAGAAACCTTTTTTTCTTAAACTGCTGGACTATTTTCTCACGCAGTTGTTTACAAATTGATGAACCTCTCCACATCCTTGCTTGTGAATGACTGAACGTCTCAGGGATGCACCTTCCGTACCTATTCATGACACTCATCTGTTTCCAATTAACCTGTTCGCCGGTGGAATGTTCCAAACAGGTGTTTTTTGAGCATTCCTCAACTTTTTCAGTCATTTGTTGCCTGTGTCGCAGCTTTTTTGGAACTTGTTGCAGGCATCAAATTCAAAATGAGTGTATATTTTCAAAAAAAAAAAAAAAAAAAGTTTATCAGTTTGAACATTAAACATCTTGTCTTTGTAGTGTGGTCAATTGAATATAGGTTGATAAGAATTTGCAAATCATTGTATTCTGTTTTTATTCATGTTTTACACAACACACCAACTTCATTGGAATTGGGATTGGTAGATTCTTTGTTAATCTACCAAAGCTTTGTTGTTTGGTGTAGTCTACCTCACCAGTCTTGCTTCATAATACTTTACCGAATGCAGTGGCGTGCCATAAGATGTGTTGAGGGCTTTCAGTAACCTTACATTTTACTGCGTGACTACTCTCAAACTGTTCCTGTTTAAGTTTGCCAAATAAAGAATTGGACTGTGTGCCTGAACTATGATGGTTAAGTAATGATAATGACAAAATGATTGCCTATTGGTGGCATTTATGTCATTGATGTGACATTGCAAGGATGGCAATAATCCAAACAATGCAAACAAAACTTTCATTGACTTTTATCCCTCTTGGAATTTTTTTTCAGCAGCACAAAAAACACTAAACAAGAGATGGAAGTTATCGAAAGTTCCGGATTTTTCGCATATATTCAGATAATTGCCATCCTGACAATATCACTTTGCTGTGCATCTTGCCTGACAATGCTCTTTAGCCGTGATGGCTTCTTACACTTTATGGCTTAATAATCACAAACTAATTTAACTATATCTGAGCCATTCAATGAGTTGTTTGAGCTCAGAATATTTGAAAGATAAATTGACATTTTGCATCGTCATTTATATGAAGAAGAAAATACCTCATTAACTTTGTGATGTTGGGTGCAATAGACTTATGATGTTGAAAATAAATTTTACAGTCATTATACCGACTAGTCTTTGCAACTGATGCTAATAAAGCAAAATAAACTGCGACAGGATTAGGTAATTAAGCATCGAAAGGTGAGGTTACTGAAGGTCTTGGTTCTCGCCGTCTCTGATCAAATTGTGGATTTGGCACACTCAGCGTTTTGGCTACTTCAGCAATACATTATTCAGATTTGCAGTCAAATGTCTGCCAGTTTTTTTTTTTTAATTGCCATGAGTACTTATTTTGTTCTCATGCAGAGAAACAACAACAGGCTGAATTAAAATTCCACACCCCTAATTAACTCCAGATCTTTGGTTAGCTTTCTTTTGTGCGTTAACTGATGCAGAGACACACACCCAATCCAAAAACGGCATACCATTCAGTCATATACTTATGTAAGTAAGTCGTCTTACTTTCGCTTTTCTAAAAATTTCAGGGAAGGGGGGTCAAGGTGGGCGGTTCATATACAAAAAAGCTGCCATTTCTACACAGCTCACTAAATATATTTATCTCATCTAATTTCCAAATGTTCTGGAGGGTAGAGGTAAATGGTAAAAATACTAATGCTGCGCTTAATTGTATGTATTAATGAGCTTTAAATTAAAACAGCTGGGTATTCTGTGCCTCGCAGGACCAAACCAGGATAATTTAATACATGCAGGATGTAACTTCAGGCTGTAGTTTTTAATTGTCTCCTGTAATGCATAGTGATCCCTCAAAGAGACAGGTGGGGAGGGGGTGCATGTGTTTGTGTGTGTTGGGGGTGGGTTTAATCTTTAGAGAAGCCCTTGCAGTCTGAGGGTACCGATAGTGAAGCACTGTCAAATATTATCGCTTTAACACATAAACCGATGAGCCAAGACATCACAACCATCCGCATAATTTGCTCTCGGTCATCCATGTGCCGCCAAAGTCTCAAACCTGGAAAGATGGGGACTCCTGTGGCCAACATCTTGTCGCGTGTTTGTGATTTGTCCCTCCTTGGACCGCCATCGCTAACGATAACTTTTTCTCCATGGCTGTCCATGAGCACCCCTGGCTATGACGATTTGCCCCTCGCAAGTTACTCAGGTCTTTGTGCCTGTCCATTTCTTCTGCACCCAGCATAAACCAGCTGTTTGCTTTTTGCTTAATATATCGCAGACCTTTATACTTGGCGTTGCTATGAGATAACCAATGTGATAACTTCACCTGTGAGTGGTCACAATGTTTTGGCTCACTGTTGGCATACAGATGCAGTAAACAGTCAAACCAAGGAGGCGGAAAAGACAAACACATACAGGTATGAAGACACATGCACACTCACACAAAACAAACACACACGCACAGGCACGCATACACACACACACACACACACACACTCGAACAAAAAGACAAAAACATGCTCACACAAACAGACAATACACACATATGGACAAACAAACACACAAACACATACGCACGCTTATACGTCCGCACACACAGAAAACAGACAAATATATACACGCACACACACACACACACACACACACACACCCCTATCTGCACACTGACTGCACTGTGGCACCTCCTTCTCTCCTGTCAATCAATTTTGACTCTACTGCTTTAGACACGGCTCCCAAAGAGTGTGTGCATATGTGTGTGTGTGTGTGTGTGTGTGTGTTTGCGCAAGAGAGAGTGAGAGAGAGACACAGCGAGAGCAATAGACAGAGGATTGACCTCAAAGCATTTACTGTACATCTGAGATAGATAAAAGACTATCTGTATGTCTTACTGTGATACTGAGAGACACTTTTCTCTTCTGGCAAAAGTAAATGAGAGCATGCGTGGACAGTAAGGCCACTCTCGAATGCTTCTACCCTTTAAAATTTTAGCAGACCTCTTGATTACCTTAGTTACCTGCATTTTATAAATGAATGTACCATTGGACTCTTGTGTGACACCATTCTGCATTCATCACCCTTACCTGTAAAGATCCTAACTCCCTCGTTACAGCCTTGCCTGTCACACGCAAACATGCACGTATGCACATAAATGCATGTGCACACACACGCACACGCGCGCACACACACGCGCACATATATGTATGCATGCGCACGATCACGTCCGTGCTCCTGCGTATGCATTTGTGGCTCTCACACACTGACATGAGCCAAATAGATATAAAGGTCGCGACTTGTTGCAAAGAATTCTTCCTCAAAAAGTGCTTTTTATCGGTTTCTATGAGTTTCTGAAGAATAAAGTAAATAATGTGTTAAAAATAATTCATGTCTCTGACTTTCATTTCAGACTATACACTTTGCTGTAAAGTCGGTGTAACACCGGTCCTGTACTTTCTTGTAAAGAGTAGCATATTCTTTCATTGGCCTTCCATCTTCACTACACAGGAGTGGCAATGTCAGTATCACTGAGACATAAAAGTCTCTTTTAGAATCTCATTCTATGACCTTTTATGTCATAGTACAATTTTCAGTGTACATGTATAGCAGCTCTTTCACATGAGATTTAATTGTTCCTATCCTACATCATGTTATTCTTGTCATAATGCTTTACGGTATACAATAATTACTTTTTCTTTATTATAATTATCTTATTATTGTTGCTTTATTGGGCCTATTATGTTGGATAAAACAGCCACTGTTTTGCTTGCAATGATTCATGGGAAAATAATTTCTTTACACGGACTGTTCATAGTTACTTTTTGGCAGTATTTTAAACAGTAGGGGAGACTAGGGTGCAATGAGCCATGGGGAGCAATGAGCCATATCACCATTTTGTGATCAATCGATGCCAAAGGTGTTTGAAATTGGCAAACTAGTGATGTGGCTCATTGGTCCCCATGGCTCATCAGACCCCAGTCTCCCCTACCACTGTATGTGCTATACTTCAAAATCTTGGAGTTGACAAAAGTATTCCATGATGGAATGGATCATTTTTCCTTTTCTTTCTGCAATAAGGCAGAGAATAAATCTAATTGGAAAAACAACCATATCGCATCTCTCTGTCACGGTCTAAATCAATTGTTGTTGATTAAAGAGCTTACACACAGCCTACACAACAGGTAAACCATCCTGTTCCCGGAAATGGCTACTACCCTATTGGTTTTCACCCTGTGGAGCTGCTAATTGGCGGAGTGTGGTGTCCCAAATAAGGGTTGAGATAACAAATTTTTAAAAAGCAACAGGATAGTAGATCATGTTTGATTAGTACTGACTTAGATTGATATTTTCTGTAGGAGTTATTGGTCTTGAACCAATGTGCATTGTAATTATGGCATGCGAGTTGCTGCGTTTCTCCTGACATTTCACCCTCAATGTCACTGTCACTAATGTTCAGCACGATCCATTTGCAAGTTCAATGGTTGTAGTCACTGAAGCTGGTGCGCCAGTAATGGTGCGCCTGTTTCATTAGAAGCCGAAGACACTTCCTCTGGACTAGACTGGGAAGTAAATTGTGTCAAGGAGCACCGCATGTCCAACAATTAGCACTGTCAGAATTTTAAGCCAATTCAATAATAGAACCTGGTAACAGCATGTGAGATCTGATATTTCTATTGTGTGTTTGGCTTGGAAAATTTGTGGGGAATATCGAAGTCACATAAATATCATGGTTATCCGATAACCCTCAGAGCGTACCGTGTATCATATCAATACATAGCGTGTGAGCGCTCTCTAGTGGTGTACAGCAGTACTTGGCAGGACAAGACGAGTCACTTTGGGAAAACCTACGAACATTTTACGGTATTGTGAATTTTGCGTTACTCACAAAGCTTTATATGGGTCATGCCTAATAAAATAAAAAACGCATGCGCATGGACGCAAAAATCCAAGCGCATTGAAGTGCACGAACTCATACTCACACATTCACGCATGGACAAAAATGCGCATACACGACCACTCACAAACTCCAGCAACGTAGTTACTGGGTGGATCTACAGAAATTGCATGTTTGTCTCTGTATTTCTGTCTTTGTGCAGCGAAGAACAGGGCATGAAGAAGTAAAACATATAAAAGGCAAAGTCATAAAGGGAGAGACCTGAGCTTACTGCAGATGTACAAAATTAGAAACATGAACTGCGTGTGAAAATAGAGAGAGAGAGGGAAAGAGAGAGAGGAGAGCGAGTAAAGATGGAGAAAAAGTGACTCAGATGAGATGAGAGTGGGGTTCTGTTGCCATGGCAATTCTTGCACCCCCCCCCCCCCCTCCCCTTTCTGTCTCGATTTCTCTCAGTCTATTTTTTCCCTCTCTATCTCTGGCTGTTTTCACTTATAACATAATAAGGATGAAATGAGAAATCCTGCACACTGAAGTGAATGGGGACTCTCGCGGGCCTCAGCTCAAAAATGAGATTCATATTACTGGGGCTGCATGAAAGCTACAGCTCAATGATGACATCAGGGGAAGCAGTTGGAGGGGGGAGAAATGCTTGTATTTAATTCAGACAGTTTGTAAGAATGCCATTCCCAGTTGCTTGTCACCAGCAGGCCAATGTGAAGTGCTTACAGGCTCACGATAGAAGCTGTAGGGAGTGGGGAATGTTTGGGAAATAGCTAAGTTGGCAAGTAGGGAAAACCTCAAACCTTCTAGAGCTATAGGCAATGGGTTTGTTGAAAACTGCTGACTTGCTTACAAATTATTGCAGTGTCCAGTGATGGTGTTTTCTTGGCGAGAAGTTATATTCGAGCATGTCCAAAAGGGAGATTTATAAAGTTTTTTTTTTTTTTTTCAAAAAGCCCCATGAAATCTATCATTTCTGAGTCATTTGCTGCACATTACTATAATCCATCCAAAGAACAGGCTTTTTTCAGTGAGAGTCCTCTATGATAATGAGCTCTGCTCTGATTGGCTGGCAAACAGAACTACTGGTTCCTTGCATAACGGGTCAATGGACAGCAACAAATACATCTAACATTGCTGGTTAAACTCACCCCAGACTCTAAATACGGATGGTCTGTGCTATGAAGGCTTGTGAGAAACTCAAAGTGGATTATTTTTGGAGTGGAATGAACTAAGGGACTGTGGTGAAGGAGTTGTTATTTGCCGTTTTTTTATCGCATGAAAAAGAAGAGTGCTGTTGTGTTTTGTCTGTGCTGGCTGAGATTGATGTTTTGCATCTGATGGTTTTATTTTATGTGCTCTCTGGTTTTGTATGGTTCTTATAAAGGTACAAACAATTCATCTTGCTGTGATGAATTTTATTTGTCAGCCTTGACCTGACTGGCACTCCTCTTTACTTAAAAAAATTCAAACCTGCAATAATATGAACTGAGAGAGTAGTAAACTTCAAGTATGTGTAGAGGTTTAGCTGCTTTGAGGACTGACCTGGGAAAAGAAAAGTTTTCAATGAGTAAATTGACCGGATTGACTGTTGAAATTGATAAAAATTGTTGTATGTGCTTAACTACTTAAATGATAGGAGCGTTTCCAGGGTTTTGCTTCAGCTCACTTCTTGAATAGGGTTCTACTGAATTCACTAGCGAAACCACGGGAATTAGTGTCTAATTTGGGTTGAAAATATTTGCATGGAACTTCCTCCTCCCATGTACTCAACCAGCTGTTGCAGGATAGGGTTTGAAAGCAGGTACTCTGCACCATTAACAGTAATTGTGAGTTTGTTAAGAAGACATAGCTTAAACCTGGCCTATGGGTGTGGGTGAACAGATGGAGACCAAAGGGTGGAGATCACAGAAAGGGAAAGCTGGAGGCTTTAGCTGTTCATAACTACAGTTAGGTCTTTAAGTACTGAGACAGTGACACTTTTTAAGCTCTGTACGGCCAAAACATTGGATTTGAAGTGTATTTATCATGATGTGCTTGAAGAGTTTTGCCCATAAGGTTTAACCCTATCTGGACCGGAGGAGGCTTTTTATGCCAGCGCCATTTTTCACATTGTATAATTTCTGGACGATTTGAGCTAGGACCACTTAACTTAGTGACTTTTCCTAAAACTTGTCTGGGAACAATTTCATACCAATGGGCTTTAATTACTTGGCACAGCACAGGGTGGCGCAGGCCATGCAGTGGTAATTTCCTCCGGTGCAGCCCACGCAGTGTTAATTTCATGCGGTGCAACACCGTGCCCAGTCACTTTGGCATTTAGCAGACGGATGTGCGCCGAGATGGGTGTAGCGGCGTAGTAGGGGGAGATGTCACATATTCATCAAGAAGCAGTGACAATTTCGTAGCAAAAGCCTCTGCTGAAATTGCGCAGAAAGGTCGCCAGCTCCAACCTGGTTTCCTTTCTGTGCAGTGGTAATTTGGCTGACCGGCGCGCAGTGCGCACACGTCACCGAAATCTCACAGGCAGGTTTCCAGAATGTCAGGCACATTTCAATGCAATAAATAATTACCGCAACTACCGTTTAATGCAACTATCTGAATCAGCACATAAATTGTAGTATTTACATTGATTGCCCTGATGTCAGATCACAGGCGGTTGGCCTGTAATGGAAAATCGACCTGGCTTAATCAATGCAGCTGAATCTGTGATGCAAAATACATATACTGTATATATATGCTTGCGTTCTATGCTCAGCAAAGCCCCTTGCACACTGGACACGAAACAAATTTTTCGCACGACTGATTGCAGTCAAAGTCAATGCAAAGACGCAAATACACACGTGTATTCTCGTCCTTGCATTGACTTGCGATGTACGCAGTGTCTACGTGTTCGAAGTCGGACAGGGTTTTAATATATCTCCGTGTTTGAAAGTCATAAAAGTTAAAATTTTTTGAGTATTCCAGGAATAATGAGACCAACAAACTTGGCCATGTTTGTGGTCGACCTTCACAAAATGCAAATTGATAGATATCGACTTTTCTTAGTCTTTTTTATTAGTCTGTTTTCTTCCATTGAAGATAGACAACTGCCTTTATTCGGTCTCTCTTTTGAAAATTAGTCAGATGGATCGAACAGATTCACGCTTAATTTCCACAGCAGAGATAAAATACTGCTTGTAGTCAGTGAGCAAACCAATTCCATGACCACGGACATGTGAAATAAATATCGTATGCAAGATCAAGACTGTCCAATGCGAAATGCAAAATACTCCATGTCCGGCAGCCAGCAAAAAGCAGCCTATTGATATGTGTAACGTGCAGCAATGATGAAGCATGTATAAAGGAATGATCGTATTTTTAATAGTTTAAACTGTAAATAGTAAATGAATGTAATCAATGAACAAAGTTTGTTCCAAAATGAAATGTTTTTAAATGCAATGGTTTTCTCACTAACTTCCCCTTGGAATATCACCATAAACGGTACCTTCCCTTTAAATCCTCCTTCTAACAGAAAAAATGGGTCCTATTATATCAAATGATCCAGCAGAAAATATCAAATAAAATATAAAATGAAACTTAATGTTCGTCAGTGGACCCTTAGCAATTCACTGCTGTAAGAATGCCAACATGTAAGCACAGACAATATGCAGTGGCACTTATCACAGTAACAATCACTCTGAACACACAGTAGACAATAACTAAGGTCAACAGTAATTCAGTCTCTCAGTTCAATGTTCTCACGTTACTGTTCACGGTATCCAACTTGTAGAACACAAGTCTCCTCGTAGAAAAAAAAAAAAGTTCAGTTCCCACGAGCGGGCTTACGTACAGTCTCTGTACCGAACGAGTCAAAACGACTGGAGGCAGGGTACTCACACACACCAGGCTCCACCGGGGCGAGAGAGAGAGAGCGCGAAGTGGCTTAGGGACGAGCAGCCGCTGGAGAAGATGATCCCGCTCCGCTGTCGAAGAAACGGCGTCAAGCTTCAGTAGTCTATTGTTTGACAGCAAAACTAGTGAGCCCAATCCGTCTCACACACTACCGACGAGTACTGCTTCCACGCGGATGAATACGGTCTTCAGTGTCTTCACGCTGATTCTTCCAAACACCGACAACTACCGTACTTCCTCCGCAAACAAACAGCAACACTTAAACTTTCAAACTTAGACTTTTAGCTCACATTAGCTGACGTTAAAACTTATTTCTTCAGCGAGCTCAGTCGCAAGCCTGCTCCCAGGACGGCGCTATATTCTCCTCTCTCTCGTCCCAAACGCTCCTCTCCCTCCATTGGCCAGCGCACCAATGCCAGTGCTTCTGATTGGTCAGTCCTGTGAGCAGTCCCGCGGCACACGGCTATGTGCATTTAAAGGCACAGTGTGAAAAACAAATTATAGTCCATTACTCTGGTGCACCGCTACATTCCCCCCCTTCAAACCCTGCCACATCAAAAGTTGTTTAGAAGCAAGTAACCAATGGATTAAACAGTTCAACATTTTACATACAACACATTACACAGGTCACACTTTATCTTATCACAAAATCCCTAAATCTGCTAGGCAGTTGACCTCTCGTGCTCCTTTGGGGCCTGAGAGGCCTGTCCATAACCTCACTTTCACCCTCAGAGATATCTGCTTCGTCTGACTGTGTACACTCATGTGACCCCCTGTCCCCTGCAAGTGCGTCTGCTTCACTATGCCTGTCGCTAACACCCTGCCCATCAGTGTCTGAGGTGTCGTGAGAACTAAAGTGAGTGTCGTCACAACGCAAGTGTGGGACGGGGGAATTACTACGGGGAATGTATACTACGTCATAATGATCAGACTCGGGATCATGGTGCGGGAGTCTACCCTCCCATGTGACAGTACTTGGGAAAGTAGTTTCAAATACGCAAGGTTTCATTTGATCTCTGTGTACTACCTTATTAGGGCCACCAGCCTCAGGCTTCACAGTAAACACGGGCATATCAGGCTGGTTCTGGGCAACGACAAGGTAGGGGTCAAGCTCCCATTTGTCTTGGATTTTGTTCCTGCCACAAGGTTTATGGTTTCTCAGCAGAACCCTGTCCCCAGGCCGAATGAGTGCTCCCCGAGCCCGCCGATCGTACATTCGTTTACGCCGCTTAGAGGCACCTTGAGTTGCAGCCCTCGCGGGTTCAGCAGCCACCCGCAGTCTCTCATGGTGCTTGGACACCCAGTCATCTAGGTTCTCTGCGCCGCTGCCGTCCATGTCCATTTCACCCACAATGTCTCGGGGCAGTCGAGTGTCTCTGTCGAAGACCAGATAGAATGGAGAGTAACCCGTAGATGAATGAATGTGACCGTTATAAGCCATCACCAATTCGGGCAGGTGCTCCCTCCAATTCTTTTTCTTGTCTAGCGGGAGTGCTTGTAGCATCTCGTGCATCGTGCGATTAAATCTCTCGCACTGGGAGTTGCCCTGGGGGTGATAGGGCGTTGTTCGGCTCTTAGCAATGCCATACATGTGACACAATTCTTTTATCACGCCAGACTCAAAATTGCGACCTTGATCGCTATGTAGTCACGCAAGGCACCCATAATAAGCAAACCAGTGCTTCACGAGTGCAGTGGCCGTAGTCTGCGCCGACTGGTCTTTGGTGGGAATAGCCACAGTAAAGCGTGTAAACATGTCAGTGAGAACCAGAACGTTCTCATACCCCTCTTTAGACGGTTCTAATAGAGTGTAGTCCATAGCTAGGACTTCCATCGGGACGGTAACATTGCTGCAGACCATTGGGGCTTGTGCCTTTGGGGCTTGTCAAAAGCCATCTGACACTCTTCGCTCCAGGAGATTGATTGCTGCTGGGCCCTCTTATCGCCCCTCTTGGCTTTACTCATTAGGGCATGCAATGGTCGTGCCACTTGTGCGAAATGAGGAACAAAGCGGCGATAATAGGACATGAACCCTATCACCTGCCTCACCTCCCAAATGGATTTGGGGATGGGCTAATCTTACAGGACCCTGACCTTCTCCATGTCTACCTGAACCCCTGCTGCAGACACTACGTGCCCAAGAAATATGACCTCTAGTCTAAAGAGAAAGCATTTTTTTGGATTCAGCTTAAGGCTATGGTGCTTGAGGCGGCTGAACACCAGGTCTAATTTCTCCAGGTGAGTCTAAAAATTCTTGGAGAACACCAATATGTCGTCAAGGTAGACAAGCAGGACATCAAATGCCAAATCGCCCAGGACTGACTCCATAAGGCGTTGAAAGGTCGCCGGAGCATTACATAGTCCAAATGGCATGCGTGTTCATTGGAAGAGTCCGAAAGGTGTGGTCACTGCTGTCTTCTCTTGGTCGTTTTCATTCACTGCTACCTGGAAATAGCCTGAGGTAAGGTCCAAGGATGAAAAGAGGCAGGCCTGTCCCAAGGCATCCAGCGATTCTTCCACTCTTGGAAGTGGATATGCATCCTTGGAGGTTACGCTGTTCAACTTCCTATAGTCGCAGCAAAATTGGACCGTCCCATCCTTCTTCACCACGACGACCGCCGGGGAGGCCCAAGGACTGCAACTCTCCTTCAAGACCCCCTGAGCGACCAGGTCTTGGACATAGCGCTTCACTTCCTGGGACACGTGAGGAGGAATCCTCCGATGGCGCTGTTTAATGGGAAGGGGCTTGCAAGTTGGGATGCAATGCTTTACTTTGGTAGTATAGCCATAGTCTCCATTTTTCTGAGAGAATGCATCACGATGCTTCAGTAACAGCTGGTTCAGTTCTTCAATCTCAGTCGATGTGCGCCCATTTAAGTGAGCCTGAACAGGGACAGCTAAGGTTGACAGACTCTCTTCATTGTGAGCTGCTGTGTACTGGGCAGACTTGATGTACACTTCCCCATTAGCTTCCTCAAAAGCGAGTGTGTCTTTCAGTAGTATCTTCTGTGGCTTACTCAACTCAGCTACTCTTGATCTGGGGGGAAGAACAATGGGCTGTTCGCGGGCATTGAGCAACCTCACCGACACCTTTCCTTCGACTGCACGGGTCAGCACATTGGCAACTAACAGGCCCTGAGGCATGCTGTTGGACGGGGAGGCCTCGACTAGCACTTGGCAGCGGCTCTTCGGAGGGACCCTGCAGCGGCCCTCAATCACCAGTTCACTACGTGGGGGCACCACGACCGCTTGTCGACCGAATACTTTGACATAACCTATCCTTCCGCTGGGGCCTACATACTGTTCCTCCTTTGCCATCTCTGCAAAGATGCGGTGTAGACGGTTCCCTCCAGCTGGTTGTTCATGTCGGTTCATCATTTTCAGCCCTTGCAGGTCATTGAAAAGGCTACGTAGATCGGCTAGGATATTCATTCCCAATATGCCGGGTACTTTACTGTGATCTTTTCCAGGGGCACTACCATCTCGCAGCACAAACACGCATTTGTTGGTTAGCTTTTTGCCAAGGCATTCGACTTCTGTGTAAAGGCAACCAAGGACGGGAATAGCTAGCCCATTTGCGGCCGTCAGCTTCACCCATTCGGCGGGGGATAACTCCTTCTCCATGAAGTGCTTCCTGAAGTGAGTCTCTGATATTGTAGTGACCTCTGACCCGGTGTCCAGCAAACAGCAGGTCCTCACCCCCCCTACGCTGACATCGACCGTGAAGCAGTCACCGAAAGCTCCTCCCGGCGTAGCACTGTGTTCAGTGGCAAGGACTGATGCTGGTTTAATGGGGCCTACTGTGGCAGTACAAACTGCTCCTTCTGACTGACCTTCAGGCCCTGTGTTGGAGTTCTCAGATGAAAAGGCACTTATTGTACGGCGCTTCTTCTGGCTTTTCGTGCACTCGCGACTTATGTGCTAAGGTTCGCCACAGTTGTAGCAGATAAGTCGTCCAGCCTCATTCCGCTGCGGCAGCTTTTGCGGTCTTCCCTTTATGTATATTCTTGCTTCAGCCCCTTGTACTGCCTTATAGAGCTCCTCTTGTCTTGCCGCTAACTTCTGGATAGACTCGTGTAGTGCCTGCAAAGACAAGGCTGGAGGCGTTTTATCTGTAGCTACACTACTGACAGCTTTTGTATGGCTTTTGTCACGAGGGCCCTGGGAGGTCTCCTCCTCCTCTGACCAATCAATGGCAGCCTGCATAAGTGCACTGAATGTCAGCTCCGCCTTCTCTTTTGCTTGTCTTTTCATTTTCTTCCTGAGGTTGTCATCTTTGAGACCCAACAAAAATTGTTCTTTTAGCATGAAATCTGAGTTTGTAATGCAATTAGGATCACGGCGTTTTAAACGACGGAGTTTTTCTTGAAGGTCATATCCGTATGCCCGTATCCTCTCATTTTCCATCAGTTTTCAGTCATAATATTCTCGCAGTCTGATGCCCACTGGAACTTTATCGCCATATACCTCCTCCAAGAGTTTGAAGACGGCCTCAATGTTAGCTGTTTTGTCATCAGGACTTGACTTCACCGTTACTTTAGCCTCGCCCTTTAGATGCTGCTTGACTAATTCAACTTTGTCGTCATCTGGAACTTTGCATACTGCGAAGTGTGTTTTAACAGCTGCTATCCACTCCTCAACACACATGTCGTCTTGACTTCTAGCGCCACTGAAATCGGGGCATTTCCTGTCTCTTCATATGTACACAGTAGCTGGTGTTTTCTCGATGACCTGTTTTGCCATTGCGAGCGCCTCCTTCTGGTCAGTTCTGGCCTGTTCAAGCATAGCTACTTGCTTTGACTGTTCTCGGAATTTCAGTTGCAATTCCTCAAATTGCTTCTGTAACTCTTCCATGGCTGCGTAGCCTGAGGACTGGGACCACACTCGGAATGGCACTAACTAATGACTAAAAACTGGTGGCTAATAATAGGCTGCACGTTGGTATCCTGTTCATGACGCCAAATATGTAACGTGCAGCAATGATGAAGCATGGATAAAGGAATGATCGTATTTTTAATAGTTTTAACTGTAAATAGTAAATGAATGTAATCAATGAACAAAGTTTGTTCCAAAATGAAATGTTTTTAAATGCAATGGTTTTCTCACTATCTACCCCTTGGAATATCACCATAAATGGTACCCTTCCTTTAAATCCTCCTTCTAACAGAAAAAAATGGGTCCTATTAAATCAAATGATCCAGCAGAAAATATCAAACAAAATATAAAATGAAACTTAATGTTTGTCAGTGGACCCTTAGCAATTCACTGCTGTAAGAATGCCAACATATAAGCACAGACAATATGCAGTGACACTTATCACAGTAACAATCACTCTGAACACACAGTAGAGAATAACTAAGGTCAACAGTAATTCAGTCTCTCAGTTCAATGTTCTCACGTTACTGTTCACGGTATCCAACTTGTAGAACACAATGTCTCCTCGCAGAAAAAAAAAAAAAGTTCAGTTCCCACGAGCGGGCTAACGTACAGTCTCTGTCCCAAACGAGTCTTCAAAACGACTGGTGGCAGGGTACTCAAACACACCAGGCTCCACCGGGGCGAGAGAGAGAGAACGCGAAGTGGCTTAGGGACGAGCAGCCGCTGGAGAAGATGATCCCGCTCCGCTGTCGAAGAAACGGCGCCGAGCTTCAGTAGTCTATTGTTTGACTGCAAAACTAACTAGTGAGCCCAATCCGTCTCACACACTACCAACGAGTACTGCTTCCACACGGATGAATACGGTCTTCAGTGTCTTCACACTGATCCTTCCAAACACCGACAACTACCGTACTTCCTCCACAAACAAACAGCAACACTTAAACTTTCAAACTTAGACTTTTAGCTTACATTAGCTGACGTTGAAACTTATTGTCTTCAGCAAGCTCAGTCGCAAGCCTGCTCCCAGGACGGCGCCATATTCTCCTCTCACTCCTCCCAAACGCTCCTCTCCCTCCATTGGCCAGCGCACCAATGCCAGTGCTCCTGATTGGTCAGTCCTGTGAGCAGTCCCGCGGCACACGGCTATGTGCATTTAAAGGCACAGTGTGAAAAACAAATTATAGTCCATTACTCTGGTGCACCGCTACATATGAGAATGATTTATAACAAAATAAAGAATAAAAATATATCACCAAAAAACAGAACATCCAAAAAAGATGGCCCGCAAATGAATAAATCGCAGTGTTCATTTGATGTTCTGTTTGTTGTTAAAATGTTACTTTTTATTCTTTATTTCGTCATCAATCTGTTCTAATCTATTTATTTATTTATTTTATTTATTTTTTTTGGCTGTCAGACACAGAGTGTTTTCCATTTCATGTCCGACAGGCATTGTATACATTGTCCCGCGCCAATGTCGACTCACTTTATTGAGCTGAGCTTAAAACAGAACCATTGATTGAAATTCTCGGTACTCATCTTGAAGAACTGAGCCCTCTTATTGAAACATTCACGTTTAATATCTAAAAGATTCAGTAGATTTGAAGAAATTAAAAACAATAATCCACTGTCGGACACAGAGTTATATTTAAACCATCCGACTGTCAAACAGGAGCTATATTAAAACCCTGTCCGACGTTCGGACGCGTAGAGACTGCGTTCAACACAATCTGTCGTGCAAAAAATTGTTTCGCGTCCAGTGTGTGTTATGTATTTAGTTAAACTTAATAGTTGGGTTGGGGGTGATCCACGTGGGGGAGCTCTAGGCATAGTTTTCAGGGCTGAAGTATATAGTTGTTGTTGTGGTAGCGAGCCATAAGAGAAGCTAAGCTGTTTTCCTTGGCTGTATTTTCTGAACAAGCTATATTAAATGTTCCTGCATCTTCAGTCAGCTCTACGGTGTCTTTATATAAAAAGAGGACTTAATAGTGTGCAAGCGGCTTAATACTAGGCCCACTATTGCTGTCACTTAGGTTTTATCATTTTCAGTGGGAAAAGGAATACAGCCTGATTGCTATGATCTCGTACTGAGTTAAGATCACATATTGAAAATAGGCTAAATGAGTAAGGTATCTTGCATTGTTGTCCATGCATGTTAATCCCCAAATTTTAAGCAGCAACAGGGTGTAATAATAGGAACACACTATCCATCGTTTCTCTTCCCAGTGATGCAGGCAGAAGAAATAAATGAGCAACCGTCGTATTTCATTCCAGCTTCATAAGTTTGAATGATCTGACATAGTTTTGTTTTGAAATTCCATTCAAGTTCGCTAATGGTAATAATGAGAGAATGCCTTAGCTAGCCAGCTAACTCATATTCGTAATGCTTACGAATAGACATAAGCAGTGCAGAAAACATGCCTGAAGCAGCAAAGTAAAATGCAACATTAACGTATCACGCAGATATAGGACAGAGGCTTCTATATTCCAACAAATTAAAGGTGAGGAGAGGAGCTCATTTTTTTTTTTTGGTGAAGATTTTTGATTCGGCTGTGTTAAACCGACTTATGCCTTCTCTCCTCCCTCTTTGCCTCTTGCGCCGGCAGGAGGGACAGAGGTGGGACAGAGAAGTACTTGCGCCGGGCTACACTGGGCACAAAATTGCAAAATACGCCTAGACACACCCCGTTGGTGCGCTCCCCCCATTCGCCACGCCTGCGCCTGGTCAAGGAATTTAGAGCCCAAAAAGTCAAGTCCGTCATCTTCGCCATTTCCATGGCAACAGTTTTCTAACAGGTATGTCTGAGAAAAAATCGCAGATTTCGGTTTCATCAATGTAGTTTCCAGATTTTCTTTTTAAGGTATACTTATTCCATTATATTTACAATATCTTACATAATTTAATGTCAGCTTTGTTGAGTAGAATTAATTTATGCTAATTTGATGACATCATTGAATTTAAAGGGCCAAAATCCAAGATGGCGGACTACATCTTCGACTCAGGTACATTTTCCCTGAAATTTCATCGATTCCTTTTATTTTCTAATATGCTAAACACAATGAAGTTGAGATTAAGAACAGAGACAGTTTTACTCACGCAAACCTGTAATCCTTTACAAGTTTACTTTCATTTCTCTCTGACCTGAACTTCTAAGAAAAACATTCTGAGTAAATGAAAAACTATTTTCGCGGAACATAAATAGAATTTTGTGTATTTTATGGCCTCTCAGAGCTGGTGCACTATCGGATAAAATAAACAAAGCATTTTGGGTAATAAAAATAAAAACATGATGTCATAATTACATCATAATAGGTCTTAATAATATCAAAAAGATCATAGTGATTTAGTTTTACGTGTACATCATCCCCTGCAAATTTGGTGGTCATACGCCATGTCGTTACAGTTGACTATCCTGTAATGAGAAGTTCAAGCCATTTTGCTATATTCATGATGTCATTTTATGACATCATTTTGACGTTGCTGCTTTTGCCTTTGGCAGCAGAAATCTTTGTAGACATATAAGTGTTATAAGACACATCACGTGTAAAAATTGTGATGCATACCCTAAATTTGCAAGAAATTACAGTATTAGAGTTTCAGGCAGCAAAATCTAAATATGATGTCATAATGATTTCATAATAGATTATAATACAGTTTTTCACTATTGCTAAAACACATTCCACAAAACATTGCTCCGTTTTCCCAAAACTTTAAACACAAAACACTTCTCTCAAGCTACATACACAAAACCTCACATCCTCATTTCAAAACCAAACTTTGACACCAAAGCAGTTGCTCATGTGCTCAAAGCCAAACTTAGACACCAAAATCACTCTCAAAGCCAGCAAATATGTAAAAACTACAAAGCATCACTACATACTACAATAAAAAAACACAACTGCTAAGACACATTAGAAACCCTCTTATCTGTTCTCAAAATATGTTACTGTAGAGCAGGGGTCCCCAATCTTTCCCAGAAAGGGCCAGTGTGGCTGCAGGCTTTCATTGCAACCAAGTACTTACACACCTGGTACTACTAATCAACCCCTGGACTCTTTGCTAATAAGTTTGATTAGTAGCATCAGGTGTGTAGCTGCTTGGTTGCAATGAAAGCCTGCACCCACACCTGCCCTTTCTGGGAAAGATTGAGGACCCCTGCTGTAGAGTATTGGGCATTCATAGATTTGTGTGTTTCATAGAAACAATATGTAAATTACTGTAAGAAAAAGAAAATTCAGTTTCTGAATTGTACATGGACTCTGTAAAAAAATAAAAAATAAAAACATGCATTCAATAGAAACATCAATAGACATGTTCCACAGTCTTTTTACAGCAAGGATACCGTGATGAAACCATTGTGCTTTACTATGGCCAAAAAACAACTACATACAGTACCTGTTGTGTTCTCTGAACGCCCAGATAGTAGTGGCCACTGAGAACCTGCTAAAGCTTGGATGGACTCTTTGTCCTGCTTCAGTACAGTTTTTTTTTTTAAATTGCTAAAACACAAAACCCAATTCTCTAAATACATTTAATAAAACGAGCCCCCATTTGCCAAAACCATAAACACATTTCACATGAAGACACAATTCACAAAACGCAATCCTCCTTTTCTAATAAATCTAAACACGTTGTCTTGCCAAAACACAAGTTGCAAAACACTCTGCTCAAATTCTCAAATTAAAGCTCATGTGATGCAAAATGCAAAAGTCGGAGTCGGAGTCAGACAAACTCGCACCGTCATTACAGACAAGATGCAAGCAACAGTCATTGACCTTGTCATTGTCCATGGCATGACAATGGCTGAAGCAGGACTAAGAGTCCGTCCAAACCTGAGTAGGTTCTCAGTGGTCACCATTACCCGGGCATTCAGAGAACACAACAGGTGCTCTACTGCACTATATTGCTGTGTTGGTCACAACAGTAGATTTTTACAGTATAGTGGAGTACAATTGGTTTCGTCTTCGTATCCTTGCTGTATTGCAAAACATGTCCATTGATGCTTCTATTGAAAGCTTTTTTTTAGAGTCTAAAGAATGCTACATGGAGGTGGGAGGGTTGCTATATTTACACTGGCACAAGAAACCCTCATTGTGGATATGGTACGGGAGAACAACGCCATCAGAATCCGAGAAATCAGGGACAGTCATTGCTGACAATGTCAACTTTGAAAACAGTGACAATGTCAGCTTGGCCACAATACACAGTTCTCTAGCGCCAAAGGGTGCGCATGAAGCAGGCCTATAGGGTACCCTTTGAGTGTAACTCTGATCATATCAAAGACCTGCGTTATGAGTATGTGCAAGTAAGTATACATCCATGTTCACAGTACAGTGGGTGCACATACTGTGTTGCTCAGTGGCCTACAGTACTACTGTACAATATTGTGCTAGTGTATTGACTGTTCTGAACACCTGAGAACACTTTCATATTTTCACAGAGGATATTCCGGTTGGACTCAATAGCCAGACCTCATGAGTACATCTTCCTGGATGAGGCTGGCTTCAACCTCATGAAACAAAGAGGCCGTAACATCATTAGCCGAAGAGCTATCGTTGAGCTTCCTGGCCAACACGGGGGTAACATCACTCTTTGTGCTGCCATGAGTTCGGAGGGGCTTGTCCACCAGCATGCCGTCCTTGGCTCATACAATACTCACTTTCCTGGCAGAGATGCGAGACATCCTCCAGGACTGCCAGCAACAGAATCCTGGGGATGCATATCAACCCATTTATGTACTCATTTGGGACAATGTTAGTTTCCATCGAACAAACCAGATTAGAGAGTGGTTCAACATCACCCAACAATTCCTCAATGTCTGTCTGCCACCCTACTCACCTTTCATCAACCCCATCGAGGAGATTTTCTCATGATGGAGGTGGAAGGTGTATGACCGCCAAACCTTACACAAGAGAAAACCTTCTCCAGGCTATGGACCTGGCCTGTGACGACCTGCCTGTGGAGGCCTTCCAAGGCTGGATCCGCCATGCAAGGGTATTCTTCCCACGTTGCCTGGCAAGGGACAATATTGCGTGCAATGTAGATGAGGTCCTGTGGCCCGACCCAGCTCGACAACGTGATGCCGCACAATGATTGTGTGTGTGTGTGTGTGTGTGTGTGTGTGTGGGTGGGTGGTATAGTTCTGTTACAGTTTTTTTCAATTGCTTAAGCACAATTTTGAAAACAGGGCCCGGTTTTTCAAAACACTTCACACAATTAGCACAACTTTGCACCAAATAAGCAGAACACCTCAGATCCTTTGCAAAATGAAACACTCTTGTAAAAACTATACGCTAATTTATAAAAACCATATTTTGTTTCCATATGAAACACACACACATTTCATATAACTGTAATTCTGTTTGAACCAGTTACACACTGCTGTGCTTAACCTAAACCACTTTTTGCCATTCTACCTCCCAGTGATTAGAGCACTGTAAGTGAAGTACACAGAGAAAGTACAAATATACGGTAAACACACCAAACACTATACAAGACCAATGCTGCAGACTAATGAAAATATAGTTTATTTCTCTCCATATACCCAAACCAGTCAACATCATGAGGACTCACGACAAACCATGTCCCAGTTTTCATGCTGCTACAGTAGTGTATATAACACTGTTAGCTCAAATATCAGACAAACATACAATACTGTAATACTGTATCCAGTACAGGCTAAAAGTACAGTAAAGTACAGTACCCCCCCACAATAATAGGTAATACATACGCACATTTTGTTTTCAGAGTCCATTGCAGTTTATTTCGCACGTTGTAATTAATATAAACCTCAACCTTTTTTGAAAAAATATAAGTAAATGATCATAAACTGTAGATTGTCATAAACTACAACTAGGCTACTTTTAGAATTAGAAATAACAAAATAACAAACAACCACGGCGTAATTATTTTAAGTGTTACTGTTTTCAAGCACCTTGACTGTGTAATTATGTTCAGTGCAACAGGTTTATTTTTTAATATTCAACAACATTGCTATTTATGCATTTTCCGGACACCGACAGAAACTTACTTGCATACAGCCAATCAGCAACCTTGTGCCGGACCGCTGAAGAGTGTCTCGAGACAGTTACATTTTCCTCTCTTCACTGGCCTCGCACTTTTAAGCTAAAATACGTTTCACGAGATCGCCTCAGCTTATTATAAAGAATATGAATGCTCTGAACAGATGATTTTTGTCTAGCATAGCTGGAAACATTAAAAACGATTGGCAGGTTTGGAAACGGCCACCGTAATTTTCCAATTAAGGACACGAAAATTTAATAATTCAAAACCTCTTTTAAAGTATAAAATCATTAGGCTGTATCACACCCCTCTGCCTGAGTATAGCCGTCTAATTAAAATTATGTTTCTATGATGCAGAAAGAAAGCACCATAATAAACCAATATTAACAGCCGACAGCGAAGTACGAAAAAAAATTCATGAACACCACTTGCAAACTTGCCGATATGATTGTAACGTTCAGTTGCTAGGCTAGATAAAAATAATCTTCCCGCACCCCGCGCCCCCCCTGCAATTGCTCTGCGCCCCCCACTTTTAGAACCACTGGCTTAGCTGGATCTGGCCAGAGAATTTCATCAAGATCACAGGCAATATCCTCCTTGGTAAGACAACATGGGAAGAACCGTCTTGAATGTCGAATCTATCCTTGCACAGCTGCAGCGTTGATTTGGTCACCGGCCTCCTCCATGGCCTGAATGAGGGGTACCTGAGCCTGGGGCCGCAGATTGTAAACTTTCCACTGTCATGCTAAGAAAAACTCTTTTTCAATTGGGTTCAGAAAAGGAGAGTATGGTGGAAGGAATAGTATTTTAAACTGTGGATGGTGGTGAAACCAGTTCCGGACCAGAGCAGAACGGTGGAAAGACACATTGTCCCAGATGAGTATTGCATCTGGTTGATTTGTTTTACTGCTGTGATGATGTTGTGCAATCGGTCCTAAAATGTGAGAATGTGAGGCGTGTTGTATGGGCCTATATTGGCATGACGGTGGAGGACCCCATTCTGTGTAATGGCAACGTAAATTGTGATGTTACCCCTACGTTGCCCTGGGACATTGATTATAGCCCTGTGGCAAATGATATTTCTGCCCCCCCTTTTTGCTTTTGTGAGTTTACACTCTGCCTCATCCATGTAAATGAATTCATGCAGTATTTCCTCAGCATCAATTTGTTAAACTCTCTGAAATACAATGAAAGACAAGATTGTGTAGTTCAGCATTGATCAAGTGGACAGTCAATTTACAAGTATTTCTGCTAAGATTTGGCTGAACTCTTACTCCAGCCTCCCTTAGCGTTAGTTTGTGGTTCACAACATGGTCAACTAGTGTGGCGCGAATTTCATGTGATAAATTTGATCCTCTTTTTCTTTGAGCACGATCTCCTCCTGCTTCAGGTCTTCCACTTCCGCTACCTCCACCTCGGCCTCTACCTCTGGCAAGGCCTCCGCCTCTTCCTCTACTTCTGCCTCCTCCTCCTCCCCCCCTCACATCCTTCTTCTTCTTCTGATTCCTTCCATTTTAGTTGAAGACAGGTGAACTCATCTGCTGCATTTTTATAGTGCTTGCAGTTTTTTTCGATTGGTAAAACACATAAAGCAAAAATTAGGCACAATTTTCACGACCTTTACTTCTGTCCCCAATCGTTTGACTCAATTTGTTGCTACTTTAGATTTCCTTATCATATTAGACTCTGACTTATCCTTCTTTACCCTCTGATGTCAATTTCACATTACCTTTTTGTCAAAACACAACACACAATTTTCAGGTCTGCACACACTTCTCACATAAAATCTCAAAGCATCAATCCACAATACACAAATATTCAAATCTCTAAACTTTTGCGTCTGGCGAGCAATTAGCAATCATGGACTGCAGCATAAAAGGAGGCTTGACCGTCTGTTTTGTTTGAGCATTGGAGAACATGGGAGACAACAGTCAGAGAAGAAGAGGGGTAAGAATGAGAGGAGGAGGAAGAGAAGGAGGACGACAAGGAGGAAGAGGAAGAGGAGGACAACAAGGAGAAGCAAGAGAAAGAAGGAGAATCCAAACCTCCAATGAGATTCGTGCAACCATAATAGACCATGTGCTCAACCATGGGCTGAGCATGAGGGAGGCTGGCCAGAGGGTCCAGCCAAACCTCAGCCGCTTCACAGTGTCGACCATCAATAGGACATTCAGGATGGAGAACAGGTACGAAATCTATTTTCCTTGTGTACTGTAATACTTCATTCAATAGACTACAGCACTGTTTCCTAAACAGTGTTTTGGGATGCATTTGTGGGTCGCAGTCACATTGTTTTGGGTCCCTTTATTCTTTGTTTCCTACATTTTGTTATTAATTATTATTATTTCAAAACATTAAAGTAAAGAAAAATGATTCCATGAATTACTGTAAAAAGCAAATGTCATTTTTGTCCCCATTTTTTTCTTGTCATGAAGAAATAAAAGAAAAATCCAAGAAACTACATGAATTACAGAATTAGAAAACAAATGTGTACAGTAAAAAGTAGTGAAAATAGCAAATCTACAAGCTCAGAACCCAGCGCAAAGTGATGAGTTGTGAGCTTGTAGATCTGCTGTTTTCACTCATTTGGGTCTTGGGCTAGTGTCTGCAGTAATCTCTCCTTTGGGTCACGAGCTGTTTGGGAACCAGTGGACTACAATGTGCTCACAGTATTTATATTTTTCAGGACTGCCAGAGAACCTCATCGTGGAGAAAGAGCTTCCAATTGTCACACAGCAACAAGAGACAGCCATTGTAGACATGGTCCGTGAAAACAATAGCCTCACACTAAAACAGATACAAACAAGGGTCCTGGCTCACAATACCATCTTCAATGACCTCCACACAATCAGCATCTCCACAATACATCGCATTATTCAAAGAAATTTAATAACAATGAAGCAAGTGTACAGGGTGCCGTTCGAACGCAACACATAGACCGTGTGAAGGCCCTACGTCGAGAGTATGTGCTTGTAAGTCCCATATCACTGACACATGCATGCATTGTACCAGTATACATACTGTAATCTACTGTAATAGTGTTCCTTTTCTACATTGTCTCACTGTGGCATACTGAGTCTCTGTGTCCATAGTGTAACTTGAATTCTCATGCTGTCCGTTTCAGCGCATCCAGGACTATGACACAGCCAATGAAATCTATGAATATATCTTCATAGATGAGGCTGGGTTCAACCTGATAAAGAAGAGGCGCCGGGGAAGAAATGTGATTGGCCAGCGGGCCATAATTGAGGTCCCAGGCCTGCGTGGTGGCAACATCACCATGTGTGCGGCCATGAACCACCATGGCATCATACACAGACATGCCCACCTAGGGCCATATAACACAACCCTTCTAGTTGAATTTCTAGATGGCCTGTATGATATGCTTGTCTCACCTGATCATGGCATAGATAACCCACAGCGGGTCAACTATGTGATCATTTGGGACAATGTAAGCTTCCATAAGGCTGCGTTGGTGCATGAGTGGTTTCAGGACCACCCATGATTTTCTGTTCTTTACCTTCCACCTTATTCCCCCTTCCTCAATCCCATTGAGGAGTTCTTCTCAGCCTGGAGGTGGAAGGTGTATGAAAGGAACCCACAGACCCAGGTTCCACTGCTTCAAGCCATGGAGGAGGCTTGCAGAGATTTAGGCTTTGAGGCTTGTCAGGGCTTCATGCGGCACTTAAGGTGGTTTTTCCAGCGCTGTTTGGACCAGGAGGACATCGCCTGCGATGTTGATGAGGCCCTCTGGCCAGACATAAACCAGAGGCGTGATGCCCCATGATGTTTATGCTTGAATGGTGGGGGAGGGTCGTTTAGACCCACAGTAAATAAAATGTTCTCTCTGAAAATTTGTGTGCTGTTTTCTGTTTGTCTATGAGAGAAGTGGGCATACACTGGGTCGTTTTTCAAAAAGGCCATTGGTTCATTTACCAGAGTAATTGTCCTTCATTCAGTGTGTTCCATTTCTATAATTGTGTTTTCAATTTTGCTCTTCAATGTTCTGTACATGCTTGGTAGTGTTCAGCCAAAAGCTTAGTTGTGTTTATTCAATGAATGGTATGTGTGTGTCATGTGAAAATATGGCTGTGTTTACCAAATGAAAACACAAGTTCCATTTTGTGAACATGTTAAGAGATTTGATGGCAAAGAGTTGTTTTGCAAAGGGATGCTAGGGTTTTGCAATTTGTGTGTTATGTTTAGAGTTTTGTGTGTGCAGTTTTGAAAAAAAACGTACAGTTTTGAAAAACGTGTTTTAGCAATCGAAAAAAACTGTAAACCTGATTGGTGTGTCTACAATCATGTGTTTCCGCACCTGATGGCTGTGTTTAACCAATTGGCTTGTAGGTGCGGTCATCTGATGCCTTGGAATTGCAAGGAAGTGGCATCATGATATACTTCTGTGTCTAATGTATGAAAGTGTGTTTAGTGTTTTGTAAATCACTGTGTGTATTGTTTTTCAAAAAATGTGAGGTTGGCATTGTGCTTATAGTTGTGCAAATCTGGGCCGATGTTTTGCTCCTTGTGTGTGAGGTTTTGAAAATTGTGCAATACTTTTGATTTTAGTGTTTATGCAATCGGAAAAAAACTATAATAATAAAAAAAAAACCCATCACGCCCTAAACATTGTGTTTTCAATGAGTGTTGTTGTGTGTGATGGATCCTCTGTAGTATTTGCATTGAGTTGTGGTACAATAGTGTACATGCTGTATTTTCTGTAGATTTACATACTTTTCTTATGAAACACACAAATCTATGAATACCCAGTACTCTACATTAACATATTTTGAGAACAGATACTGTAAGGTTTCTAAAAATGTGCTTTGGCAGTTGTGAAAAATGTAAAAAGAATGTTCTCACACACTGAACATTGTGTTTTCAGTTGTTTTGTTGTGTGTAATGATGCGTATAGTGTTTACATTTTTGCAGGCTTTGAGCAGCTGTTTTGGTGTGAAAGTTTGAGTTTTGAAAAGAGAAGGTGTGGTTTTGTGTATGTAGCTTTAGAAAAGTGTGTTGTGTTTAGAGTTTTGGGAAAATTTTGTGCAATGTGTTTTAGCAATTTAAAAAAACTGTAATTGACATGCCGTGGACAGTGACATGGTCAATGACTGTAGCTCCCATTTCATTCGTAATGATGGTACATGGTCATCGTACTCTCCCTCCTTGCCCCCCTCCTCTCCCTCCTTGGCCTGCTCCTATCCCTCCTTGCCCCCCTCCTCACCCTCCTTGGCCTGCTCCTTGCCCCCCTCCTCTCCCTCCTTGGCCTGCTCGTATCCCTCCTTGCCCCCCTCCTCACCCTCCTTGGCCTGCTCCTTGCCCCCCTCCTCTCCCTCCTTGGCCTGCTCCTCTCCCTCTTTGCCCCCCTCCTCTTCCTCCTCTGACACAAACTCCTCTTCCTATGCCTCTGCCTCTGTCCATTGTTGCTGTTTGGAACCTTCAGCAAGCAGTGAATTCTGAACTAGATTCTGTGCTTTTGTCTCTAACGATGTCAGGTCTTAACTGCAGCTGTCTACAGTTACTTTTTATTTTTGGGGGATTTTGCCTTCAGTTTTCCTCTCAGCAAGTGAATAGGATTCTTCTTTGGATTCAGGACAGGGAATTGACTTGGCCATTCCAGAACATTGCACTTCTTTGCCTTCAGCAATTGTTAGGTTGGTTTTTCAGTGTGATTCAAGCTATTGTCCATCTGCAATTTGAGGCACCATGGAATCAGTTTTGAAGCATTTTGCTGAATATGAGCAACTAATACAGTCCTTTAGAATTCAAAATTATGCCAGCTGCCTTTTTTAAGCAGTCACATCATCAATATTTATGATAAAACTAGTTCCGTTGGCAGTCATACATGCCCACACTTGCCCGAGCGTCACAGATGAGGTGGTGTGCTCATGAGCCGGTCCCTCCTTTTTCCGTACTCTTCCACTAATATCATTCAAGTGCAAGCTGAACTTTGTCTCATTTGCCCATAAGACGTTGTTCCAAAACTGTATTGGCTTTTTGAAAGATTTTCTTTTTTGGCAGACACTCTGATTTTTAGACTTATCAGTGTATTAAATCTTGTGGTACCCTCTGTATACCCTCTGTATTTACTCCAGTGAGGTTTGTTATGGCCCCAATTTGTAATTACATTTATAACACAACAGCAACAGCAAGGGATGACAAACACAGTTTTAACAACTAAAACACATTTAATTTTTAACAAAGACAAAGACTAATAACAACCTACAACTAAAGACCAAGATTGATAAATAAGAAAAAACAGAAATAATTACAGTCCCTTTTTAGTGGGGTGGCTTGGTGATGTCCTGGATGAAGAAAATGCTCAAACACAGGCAAAGAAATCCACAAAAGAAACGTCACAGGTCTTGAACAGAATGGCAGGTCTGGTCATCTTCTTGCAATTTCTCCTACTACCTTACTGTCTCAATTCTTTTCCTTATATACTCTCTTTCAGACCCCACCCACATTTAGACCTCTTTTTTTTTAACTTTCTGAGACTTGCCCCAGACATGTTCAGGACATGTCTAAACATGACTCCAGTCTGAGCTTAACAAAAAAAAGGTAAATACTGCTATCTAGTGGCCTATATTCACATTACACCACCATTCCAAAGGGAAAAATTTTGACTCATAAAGGCAAAATTTTTCTTTTCAATACAAAATGGTTAAGTGAACACTTGTCTACATATACATATCATACAATATTCAAACACATGATATATATATACACATTCAAACACGGGATAAGCAATCAGCAATTACATTGTCTGTACCCTTCACATGCTTAATTTCCAAGTCAAACTCCTGTAAAATCAAACTCCAATTCAACAATCTCCGATTCTTGTTTTACATCTTACTCAAAAACATTAACGGATTGTGGTCAGTGTACACAATCATTGGCTTTTGTCCCGTACAAACATAAACCTCAAAGTGTTGTAAAGAAAGGACCAGAGCCAACAGTTCCTTCTCTATTGTGGAATAGTTCCTTTGGTGGCGATTGAACTTCCTGGAGAAGTATGCCACGGGATGCTCAATGTCATCAGAGTCACTTCTCTGTAGGAGCACAGATCCACAAGCTTGGTCGCTAGCATCGACCGCGATGGAGAACGGTTTGTTGAAGTCAGGAGATTTGAGCACGGGGAAGTGACACAGCAGAGACTTCAGGCGATCGAAGGCTCTCTGGCATGCATCATCCCAGGTGAACTTTACGCCTTTCTTCAGTTGGTTAGTTAGACTGAGAGCAATCTCAGCAAAGTTCTTGCAGAACTTGCGGTAGTACCCGATCATTCCAAGGAAGCGGCGCAAAGCTTTTTTGTTGTCAGGAACTGGAAAGTCCATGATGGCTTGGACTTTAGCATTTATGGGTGCCACCTTACCCTGGCCTATGACGTAGCCAAGATAGGTGACAGTAGCACAACCAAAGTCACTCTTGTTCAGGTTAACAGTCAGGTTAGCCTGGGTCAGGCGCTGGAACAACGTCTCTACATCTTTTAGATGTTCTTCCCAGGAGTCACTCCATGTGATCAGGTCATCGATGTATGCACCCGTGTGTGGCAATCCGGCGATTGTAGACTGTATCATCCTTTGGAACGTGGCTGGGGCATTTTTCATGCCAAAGGGTAGGACTTCATACTGGTACAATCCAGATGGTGTGGCAAAAGCAGAGATGCTCTTGGCCCTCTCAGTTAAAGGCACACACCAATAACCCTTCAATAAATCAATCTTGGTCAGAAACTTTGCTTGCCCTACACTATCAATACAATCATCAATCCTAGGTATTGGAAACACATCAGTTCTAGTTACAGCATTGACTTTGCGATAATCTGTACAGAATCTAGTACTTCCATCAGGTTTTGGAACTAGCACACAGGGTGAACTCCAATCGGAGTTGGAGGGTCTGATAATATCATGTTTTAACATGTACTCAACCTCTTTCTCAGCAATCTTTCTCTTTTCAGGATTCATCCGGTATGGATGCTGTTTTATTGGTTTGGCATCACCAACATCTACATCATGAGAGGCTATAGTAACTCTCTTTGGAACATCAGGAAACAAATCCTCATATTTCTTGATCAACCTTTCAAACTGATCTCTCTGTGAGGGTTCTAAGTGCTGGAGTTTTACATCAAGATTTTGCAACACTTCAGTGTTTGACAATTTACATGAAATAACTTCAGCTTTAATTCTAGGTTCATCATCTTGAAACTCCCCCTCATCTTCACACGTTTCGACCATTGGAGAATCTGAAGTGACAGCTGCAACCCTAACATTTCTGTCATGATAAGGCTTTAGCATGTTAATATGACACAATTGTTTTGGTTTTCTCCTATCTGGAGTCTTCACAATGTAATTGAGATCATTGAGTTTTGTCAGAATTTCATAAGGACCATGAAATCTAGCCTGCAATGGATTGGACTGCAAGGGAAACAACACAAGGACCGTTTCTCCTGGTTTAAACTCACGGCTTCTAGCCTTATGATCATACCAAGTTTTCATTTTTCCCTGACTTGATTTCAAGTTCTCTTTGGCAAGGTCACAAGCTGCACGCAATCTTTCCTTGAACTTGCCAACATAGTCTAACAGACTGATATGCGGCTCTTTCTCTTGCCATTGTTCACTCAATAATAGCAAAGGTCCTCTCACTTCATGACCAAACACTAGCTCAAATGGACTGAATCCAGTAGACTCCTGCACTGCTTCTCTAGCTGCAAACAACAGCAAATGAACCCCTTCATCCCAGTCTTTCTCATGGTCATAACAATAAGTCCTCATCATTGTCTTGAGAGTGGAATGAAACCGCTCTAAGGCACCCTGACTTTCTGGATGATAGGCACTAGAAAGAATCTGTTTTGCACCTAGTTCATACATAACCTGCTGAAACAATCCTGAAGTGAAATTGCTACCTTGGTCTGACTGAATTTCCCTGGGAAGACCAAACAACGTGAAGAACTTTATCAAAGCCTTCGAGATTGCAGTTGCCTTGATTTTACGTAGAGGTATGGCTTCGGGGAATCTGGTAGATGCACACATGATTGTCAACAAGTACTGATTTCCAGATCTAGTCTTGGGTAATGGACCAACGCAATCAACAATGACCCTAGAGAATGGCTCCCCAAATGCTGGGATAGGCTGCAATGGAGCTACAGGTGGGTCTAACTGATGTTTTGATATGGAATCAGTGACACCAGATGCGGGAAAAGGGAATGAGGATTTTATTTAAACCAAAACAAAACAGGCACGAGGGCCAACAAAAAACTTGGCCCAAAGGGTTGCAAAAAACAAACTAAGGTAAGCTACACAGAGCTATAAACAATAAATGCAAAAAGGCAAAAAACAAAAGGCACTGGAAACTCCAGGCGAGAAGATCAAGAAAAATAAATAACAAGACTAAATATATATATATACACACACAAGACGAGAGGCTAGGACAAATACTAGGGAACTTGACAAGAACTTGGCTAAACAAGACGCGACTAGAAACAAACTTGAGACACTGTCTGCCAGCCAACTTCCACCGCATCCAGATAAAGGCTTGGAAATCATGACATGAGGGGTAACACCTGGAGAGAGAGAGAGAAACAAGAGGCATGGCAAGATCAAGACATGGACAGAGATTGGATGACATGACCTGCTCATTAAGAGAATGAGCGTGCTCAGCTTAAGTACCAATTAAGTATGCAGTTTGGAAGCAAGCATGAATGTTAAGAACAGAAAAGCACAGCAAGATCTTGAAATAGCAAAGCGGGAATCATGGCAATAAACTCCCTGTCTACATTAGTAGTATTAGTAATGTGCCTATCTAAGAATTACACCACCCAGTGAGTGTTAGTAAATGTTAGTAACTTAAAAACAGTTAATTGCCAATTAAGCTTAGAGAGCCCCGAATCAGCACAGCACAGAAGGAAGGGAGAAACCACAAAGCCAACCAGAGCTCAGAAATGTGCAGCAACGAAGGCACGGGGCGGAACGCAGACAAGCGGTGGAGTGGCATGACAGACCTGGCAAAAACAAAAACATGGAAAAGTAAAAACATGGACATGGAACATGAAATGGAAAAACTGTGACATGAACTATGAACTATGAAACTATGAACTATGAAATCTTGAACATGAAACTGTTAAAACCATAAACAATACTGTTCTGGCCAAAGGCCAGAACCCTGGAACACAACAGTACCCCCCCCTTACAAAAGCGGCACCTGACGCGGACAAAAAACACCAATAACTAAAATACATGAAGCCGCACAAAACTAAATACAAATCCCACAAGACAAATCACTAACGAGAATACTAAAGACAAAAACTCTATGACACAAAACACCTAACCAAGAAACAGTACCACAAGAAACACTAAACATAGACAAGATTACTAGGTGTCTCCAGCAAGCTGGGGCTAAGGCTTGGGCTATGGTAATGACTTGGGGTGATGTAACGGCTATGGCTAGAGGCTATGGCTATGGGGCTTGGGCTTGGGACTATGGCTATGGCTAGGCTTGGCTTGGCTTGAGGCTATGGCTTGGAACTATGGCTTAGGGTGATGGCTATGACTATGGCTTGGGGCTGTGGCTATGGGCTATGGCTTGGGGTGTGACTGGTGGTAGTCACGGATGAGAGATTTATCGAAGATGTGCCTGGCCGGGACCCAGGAACGCTCCTCTGGGCCGTACCCCTCCCAATCCACGAGGTACTGGAGGCCCCGGCCCCTCCGTCGGCAATCCAGTAGAGCTTTGACTGTGTAGGCCTCCCCTCCGTCGATGAGCCGAGGAGGAGGCGGAGGCTCAGGTGGGGGCATGAGGGGGGAGGTGGCAACAGGCCTCAGGCGTGAGACGTGGAACACAGGGTGGAGCCGTCGCATGGTGGATGGGAGTTTGAGCCGGACAGCAGTGGGGCTGATGATCCTCTGGATTGGGAAAGGACCCAGGAAGCGAGGAGCCAGCTTGCGGCTTTCCACCCGGAGTGGGATGTCTTGTGCCGCCAACCAGACCTTCTGGCCGACCCGATAGTGAGGGGCTGGGCGCCGACGCTTGTCTGCCGTGGTCTTCATCGTCTTGCCCGCCCGAACTAAGGCGCGGCGAGCAGACAGCCACACATGGCGACACCGCCGGATGAATGCCCCGGCCGAAGGCACCCCGACCTCCTCCTCCTGGCTGGGGAACAGTGGAGGCTGGTAGCCCATACAGCACTCGAAGGGGGAGAGGCCGGAGGCAGAGGCGGCGTGGGAGTTTACGGCGTACTCGACCCAGGGTAGCATGGTAGACCAGGATCTTGGGTTGGTCGAGCACACGCATCGGAGGACCGTCTCCAGGGTTTGGTTGGCCCGCTCAGTCTGTCCATTGGTCTGTGGGTGGTATCCGGAGCTGAGGCTGAAGGAGGTGCCAAGGGATGTGCAGAATGCTTTCCAGAACTGGGAGGTGAATTGGGGACCACGATCTGACACTATATCCACAGGAATGCCATGGGGACGGACAACATGCTGGATTAGTAGGTCAGCTGTGGTTTTAGCAGAGGGGAGCTTGGGAAGGGGCACGAAGTGGGCAGATTTGGAGAACCGGTCAACTATGGTGAGGACAGTGGTGTTTCCATGGGAGACGGGCAGGCCAGTGACGAAGTCCAGAGCTATGTGGGACCAGGGACGGTGAGGAATGGGCAGTGGTTGGAGCAGACCAGAGGGAGGTGCGTGGGAGGACTTGGCGCGGGAACAGACTGAGCAGGCAGAAACGAACCCCCGGACCTCTGCTGCCATCTTGGGCCACCAGAAACGGCGCTGGATAAACCGCAGGGTCCGGCCGACCCCAGGATGGCACGACAGGTTGGAGGAGTGGCCCCACTGGAGAACGTCAGACCGGGCAGCTGCAGGGACGTACAGGCAGTTGGCAGGGCAGGCACTGGGCGTAGCTGCGCCGTTCTGAGCGTTGCGGACCAGCTCCTCGATCCGGAGGCACACGTTGTTTACGAAACAGGTCCTTGGCAGGATGGAGCTGGGCTCTCCCTTGGATGAGGAAGCGTCGAAAAGCCTGGAGAGCGCGTCAGCCTTGGTATTCTTGGACCCTGGCCTGTAGGCCAGGGAGAAGTTGAACCGGTCGAAAAAGAGGGCCCATCTGGCTTGTCTGGGTGTCAACCTCTTGGCTGAACGGAGGTACTCTAGGTTTTTATGGTCCGTCCAGACCAGGAACGGAACCCTTGCCCCCTCAAGCCAGTGCCTCCACTCCTCCAGGGCCAGCTTCACCGCCAGCAGCTCCCGGTTCCCGACGTCGTAGTTGGACTCCGCAGGCGTCAGTCGGTGGGAGTAGAATGCGCACGGGTGTACCTTCTGATCATTGCTGGATCTTTGGGATAGTACCGCACCAACCCCGACATTGGAGGCATCCACCTCCACAATGAACTGCTTGGCGGGGTCGGGGGTGGTGAGGATGGGCGCGGTGGTGAAGCGCCTCTTCAGCTCACAGAAGGTCACCTCGGCTTGCGGAGTCCAACGGAATGGCACCTGGATGGAGGTAAGGGCCGTCAGGGGAGCTGCCACGGTGCTATAGTTCCTGACGAATCGCCTATAGAAATTTGCGAATCCTAGGAAGCTCTGTAGGGCCTTGCGGTCCTTGGGTGCGGGCCAGTCCACCACAGCCTTGACCTTCTCCTCGTCCATGCCCAGGTGGTTAGGGGAGATGACGTGCCCCAGGAAGGAGGTAGTGGTGGTGCTGAACTCGCACTTTTCAGCCTTGACGAAGAGGCGGTTTTCGAGGAGGCGGCGGAGCACCTGGCGAACATGGTTAGTGTGCTCCGTCTTGTCCCGGGAGAAGATCAGGATGTCGTCAAGGTAGACGTAGACGAACCTCCCGATCATGTCTCCAAGCACATCATTCACCAAGTTCTGGAACACTGCGGGCGCGTTGGTCAGGCCGAATGGAACCACTAGGTACTCCCAGTGGCCGCTAGGGGTGTTGAAAGCGGTCTTCCATTCGTCGCCCTCCCTGATGCGCAAGAGGTGGTAGGCATTCCGCAGGTCCAGCTTGGTGAAGATGGCCGCCCCCTGGATAACATCAAACGCCGAGGACATCAGTGGAAGCGGGTAGCGGTTCCTGACCGTGATCTTATTGAGCCCTCGGTAATCGATGCAGGGGCGCAGGGAGCCATCCTTCTTCTTGACGAAGAAGAAGCCTGCCCCCGCGGGAGAGGAGGATGGACGGATGATGCCAGCTGCAATGGACTCCCGGATGTACTTGTCCATGGCCCCCCTCTCTGGCTCAGACAAGGCAAAGACACGACCCCTAGGAGGCGCTGTGCCAGGCTGGAGGTCAATAGCACAGTCATACGGACGGTGCGGGGGCAGGGACACCGCACGGGACTTGCTAAAGACTGTTGCTAGGTCGTGGTATTCGGGGGGCACTCTGGAGACGTCTGGCCTCCCCTCGGGAGCTGGTCCACCCAAAGAGCAAGAAGGTCGGGAGTCGAGGAGGCAGCTGGCTGAACAGGAGGCACTCCACTCCCGCACCTCATGGCGGGCCCAGTCGATCACCGGCCCGTGTAGCGCCAACCAGGGATGACCCAGGACAATAGGGGAGCGAGGTGTCTCGGTCACAAACAGCCGGATCTGCTCGCGGTGGTTACCGGACGCCAGCAGCTGGATGGGAACGGTCCGAAAGGACACCTTAGCTAGGGGTTGCCCACCCAGCCCTGAGATGGACAATGGGCTGGGAAGATGGCATAGGGGAACCCCCCACTCAGCGGCAGCTCTGGCGTCGATAAAGTTTTCCTCAGCCCCCGAGTCAATGAGGGCGGTGGTCTTGCGGGAGCGGCCCTCCCAGGTCAGGGTCACCGGAACGCAGGTCCGGCGGTAGGAGGAGGTCTCCTTGGATGAAGCACCCACCAGTACTCCTCCAGACGCTAGGGGGCGCTGTTTTGACAGACAGCCTCGCACCGCATGACCCTGCTGGCCGCAGTAAAAACACGCCCCCGACCTCCTTCTCCGTTGGCGCTCCTCCTGGGTGAGCCGGGACCTCCCGATCTCCATAGGAGATGCCTCCCCAGGAGGGGGTGTGGTGGTGCTTCTCCTCGGCTGGTCCTGAGGCGACGCACGACTGGGACCCAGGGGTTGGATCTGACCAGCGGGGGCAGAACGTCGGCCAGGGCTAAGGGTGAGCGCCCTCTCCTCCAGGCGGCTGTCAATACGCAGGGCCAGGTCTATAAGGGCCTCTGGAGACTCAGGGATCTCACAGAAGAGCAGTCGGTCTTTGACTGGTTCGGACAGCCCCTGGAGGAACACGTCACACAGCGCCTCCCTGCTCCAGCCCGACGTGGCTGCCACCGTCTGAAAATCGATGGCGTAGTCCGCCACCGATCTCCTCCCCTGCCTCATCCTCAGCAGCTCCCGTCCTGCGGCTCTCCCCTGCTTGGAGTGGTCAAAGACACGCAGTAGCTCCTCCGCCAAGGCCTGGTAGGTGGTAGTGCAGGGCTGCCGAGCCTGCCATGCGGCAGTTCCCCACAAGCGAGCCCGCCCCGTCAGCTGGGAGAGGACGAAGGCGACTCGGGCCGGCTCTGAGGCGAAGGTGGAGGGCTGCAGAGCGAAACACATCTCACAGGAGGTGAGAAAAGCCCTGCAGAACCCTGGTTCTCCACCGTACCTTTCGGGCGGTGGAAGGCAGGGCTCAGGACCAGGGTGGACAGCTGGCTGCAGCTGAGGTGCTTCTGCGCCGGGCTGGCGCACAGGGGTGATGGGTGGCTGGTGTGCTGCAGGAGCACGGGGCTGGACAGCTGGCATGATGGGACCCTGGCTGGGACTTGCCCGGGGAAGGCTGGCCTTCAGTGTGGCCAGCGCAGCTGTCAGCTCCTGGATCTGCTGCCGTTGATGCAGCAGCTCAGCCTCTCGCTGGGCGATCCTGCACTCCATCCCGCTGGTGTCAGGGAGACAGTGTCTACTGATATGGAATCAGTGACACCAGATGCGGGAAAAGGGAATGAGGATTTTATTTAAACCAAAACAAAACAGGCACGAGGGCCAACAAAAAACTTGGCCCAAAGGGTTGCAAAAAACAAACTAAGGTAAGCTACACAGAGCTATAAACAATAAATGCAAAAAGGCAAAAAACAAAAGGCACTGGAAACTCCAGGCGAGAAGATCAAGAAAAATAAATAACAAGACTAAATATATATATATACACACACAAGACGAGAGGCTAGGACAAATACTAGGGAACTTGACAAGAACTTGGCTAAACAAGACGCGACTAGAAACAAACTTGAGACACTGTCTGCCAGCCAACTTCCACCGCATCCAGATAAAGGCTTGGAAATCATGACATGAGGGGTAACACCTGGAGAGAGAGAGAGAAACAAGAGGCATGGCAAGATCAAGACATGGACAGAGATTGGATGACATGACCTGCTCATTAAGAGAATGAGCGTGCTCAGCTTAAGTACCAATTAAGTATGCAGTTTGGAAGCAAGCATGAATGTTAAGAACAGAAAAGCACAGCAAGATCTTGAAATAGCAAAGCGGGAATCATGACAATAAACTCCCTGTCTACATTAGTAGTATTAGTAATGTGCCTATCTAAGAATTACACCACCCAGTGAGTGTTAGTAAATGTTAGTAACTTAAAAACAGTTAATTGCCAATTAAGCTTAGAGAGCCCCGAATCAGCACAGCACAGAAGGAAGGGAGAAACCACAAAGCCAACCAGAGCTCAGAAATGTGCAGCAACGAAGGCACGGGGCGGAACGCAGACAAGCGGTGGAGTGGCATGACAGACCTGGCAAAAACAAAAACATGGAAAAGTAAAAACATGGACATGGAACATGAAATGGAAAAACTGTGACATGAACTATGAACTATGAAACTATGAACTATGAAATCTTGAACATGAAACTGTTAAAACCATAAACAATACTGTTCTGGCCAAAGGCCAGAACCCTGGAACACAACATGTTTTCCAATTACCTGACAAGTGTGACAGGTTTTGCAAAAGTTGGAAACGTCTTTCCGAAGCCCAGGCCAAAAGAAGTGTTTCATGATCTTATCAACAGTCTTGTTAACACCAAGATGACCTCCTAAAGGTAAACTATGAGCCATTGTTAAGATCTCATTCCTATAGACCTTCGGAACAACAATTTGCCTGACCACTGCCCAATCTGCATTGGCAGGGATATCAGGAGGGCGCCACTTCCGCATCAACACACCATCCTTGAGATAATACCCAACTGGAACTGCGTCTATTTCTTTTTCAGGAAGGGCTCTCCTCTTTAGTACACAAATTTCAGGATCATTAGTTTGCTCCTCAATCAACCGCTTTCTGGACAGAGACAAGTCTCCAGACACATCAGAATCACCAGACCCATCCGGCTGGCTGAATAGAGAACTGATAAAAGTATCTGATAAGTCCTCAAACGGAGAAACCATAGTAGGCCAATTAGAGTCATGAGGCGAACCACCTGAGTCCTGACTATTCAATGTACTGGACGGCACCACATCATCTTCTTCTTTAGCCTTCTTGGCCATAGCACGAGTCACTGCGCAAGAAGGATACAGAGATGGGTCCTCATCCCCATCTTCAGTGCTCGGCTGTGAAGTAAGATGTACAGGGGGAACTACTTTGCCCCCAGCCAGGTCATTGCCTAGCAACAGAGAAACACCCTTTATAGGTAGACTTGACATAAGTCCCACCTTTACCTGTCCTGTAATTAAATCTGACTTCAAGAATATAGAGCGCAGGGGTACAGATACAGTCCTCCCTTCAATACCTTGTACAAGTATGAAATCCCCTGAAGCGGTCTCATCACGTAACTCCAAGGAGTCCATCAACAAAAGTGACTGAGAAGCTCCGGTATCCCTTAGGATATATATGGGGACAGGAGTAGTATGCTCATTCAGAGCCACAAATCCCTCTGACACAAATGGAAGAAATTCCTCCCTCACAAAGTCAGCTGTATTAGGCTTTTTAGCCCCACAAGAAGCAGGCAATTTAGCAGATTGGTTATCTACTACAGGGGTTTCTAACCTTGTTTTCACAAAGGCATTTGGTTTGGTATCCTTTTCTTTTTCTTTCTTAGCTTTAAGGAACCAACAGTTAGTTGTAACATGACCAGATTTCTTGCAATAACTGCAAACTAGACCACTTTTGTCACTGTCAGCTTTCACACTTTGATCAGACCTGTTACTGGATTTCTGAGCACCATCACCAGATTTGTCTTTGTCTTTGGGTGAGGAATCTTGGGTATCACCGTAACCCTTTTTCTGAAATTGGGACCATTTATTGTTACTGCTAGACTGAAATTTGGACTTATGAGTGAGAACATATTCATCTGCAAATTTGGCAGCTGATTGCAAGTTCAGTGCTTGCTTCTCATTAAGGTAGGTCTTAACATCATCCTTAACACAGTTCTTGAATTCTTCAACTAACACCATCTCTTTTAGTGAGTTGAAATCATCCTTGACGTCCATAGAAGTACAACAGCGCTCAAAGCAAACCTGCTTCTCATTAGCAAATTCAACATAAGTCTGATTTTCAGATTTCTTCAGACCTCTGAATTTCTGTCGGTAAGCCTCTGGAACCAACTCATAAGCTCTCAAAATAACCTTTTTGACAACCTCATAATCAGAGGAATCATCTGCAGACAAAGCCGAATAGGCTTGTTGAGCTTTACCCTTGAGGACAGTTTGCAACATCAGAGGCCAGTGTTCCTTTGGCCACTGGCAACTCTTTGCTACCTTTTCAAAACACTGGAAATAGTTGTCAACATCCTTTTCTGAAAATGGAGGCACCAGTTTTACCTCCTGACTGGCACAAAATTTATTTTTAGTTTCAATTTTAATTTTTAGTTTCTCCATTTGGAGTCTTTCTTCTCTATCAAATTTCTCTAATTCAAAATCTCTCTGTCTCTGTCTCTCTCTTTCTGCTCTTTCCTCTTTCTCTCTCTCAACTTCTCTTTGTTTTTCTTCTCTTGCTAATTTTTCTAACTCAAACTGCCTTTGTTTTTCTTTTTCTTCCCTCTCAAATTCTCTTTGTTTCTCTTTTTCCTCCCTTTCTTTTTCTCTTTCTTCCCTTTCTTTCTCTTTTTCCTCCCTTTCTTTTTCTCTTTCCTCCGTTTCAATCTCTAGCATTTTTAATTTAAGTTCCATTTCTATATTTGGATTTTCCACTGGAAACTGTTCCAGATCTCCTGGTGCAAACACATTTTCATCAATGTAATATTCAACTATCTCTCTAGCCAGTCTTGCTTTTCGCATGGCTGGTTTTACCTCTGTCAGCTCCAACTGTCTGCAAATTTCTAGCAGTTCTGTCTTTTTAAAAGACTTCAAAACCCCTACGGTTGGTGATGCCAAGAAATCATCCATTGCTGTTGTCAATATATATCTAGGAAAATTCACAAAAACAATTTCACAATTTGGAATGTTAGATTTTCAATAAATTACTCACACAATGGTCTATCCCGGACCTTGAGCCCCCAATTTGTTATGGCCCCAATTTGTTATTACATTTATAACACAACAGCAACAGCAAGGGATGACAAACACAGTTTTAACAACTAAAACACATTTAATTTTTAACAAAGACAAAGACTAATAACAACCTACAACTAAAGACCAAGATTGATAAATAAGAAAAAACAGAAATAATTACAGTCCCTTTTTAGTGGGGTGGCTTGGTGATGTCCTGGATGAAGAAAATGCTCAAACACAGGCAAAGAAATCCACAAAAGAAACGTCACAGGTCTTGAACAGAATGGCAGGTCTGGTCATCTTCTTGCAATTTCTCCTACTACCTTACTGTCTCAATTCTTTTCCTTATATACTCTCTTTCAGACCCCACCCACATTTAGACCTCTTTTTCTTTAACTTTCTGAGACTTGCCCCAGACATGTTCAGGACATGTCTAAACATGACTCCAGTCTGAGCTGAACAAAAAAAAGGTAAATACTGCCATCTAGTGGCCTATATTCACATTACAGGTTTTTGATACATAGTTAATTTTGACGCAGTTATGCTTACCCTCTGGTTGTTGATCTAGCCAGCTGTCCTAAAGGGATTTTACTTCACCAAAAAAATAAAAATTCAGTCATCTACCACAGCTGTTATTGGTGGTCTTCCAGGCCTTTTTGTGTTCCTGGGCTCATTGGAGGATTCTTCACCTTCAAGAATGAACCAAATAGTCGATTTGGCATCACCTAATGTTTTTGCAATTTCTGTGAAGCTTTTGTTTTGATTGTTCTGCCTATGGATGGCTTCCTTCACTGGCAGTGGCAGCTCCTTCAGAATTCAAGCAGAGTTAACAGCTACAGATTTCAAATGCATATGCACCACTCTAAATTAATTCAATACATTTTAACCTTCTAACTACCAAGTGAAGTATTGAGGGAATACCACATGCCTGGCCATAGAACAGCCTTACAGCCACGTGTACAATTACTTTTGGTGCCCTAAGAAGGGCATACCACATGCAAAAAGTGTTTAACTTCAACAGCGCTGATTAAATTGAATTAAACAGATCTCCCAAATGATTGGTGACAATATTCTTGACATCATACCCCAGACAAATTCACAGAAAAACAAATCAGATGGTGGTGGTGAAGCCAGACGCAACACTCTCAAAAATATGTGGCAGTGGTAAACAACCGACCCCTATAATGGAATTAAAGTGTTACAGCTCATGAGACCTAGGAAGCCCATCTACCTCTGCCTTGTTGTTAGCTGTTTGGGACTAAAATAACTTGCTTTGTAAAATCTTCGCAAGATTTTAGCAAGCTGGAACAGTGCATACATTTTTCCACATCTTCTCTGTTTAAGACCTAAACATGTTTTAATTCCTGTGTTATGGCCCCAATTTGTTATTACATTACAACACAGCAGCAACAGCAACAGCAAGGGATGACAGACACAGTTTTAACAACTAAAACACATTTAATCACAAAACAAAGACTAACACTAACCTACAACTAAGACCAAGATTAATTATGTACAAAACATAAATATTTACAATCCCTTTTTTGGGGGGGTGGCTTGGTGATGTCCTGGATGATGAAAATGCTCAAACACAGGCAAAGAAATCCACAAAAGAAACGTCACAGGTCTTGAACAGAATGGCAGGTCTGGTCATCTTCTTGCAATTTCTCCTACTACTTTACTGTCTCAATTCTTTTCCTTATGTACTCTTTTGCAGACCCCACCCACATTTAGACCTCTTTTTTTTAAATTTTCTGAGACTTGCCCCAGACATGTCCAGGACATGTCTAAACATGACTCCAGTCTGAGCTTAACAAAAAAAAGTAAATACTGCCATCTAGTGGCCTATATTCACATTACACCTGTGAATGTTAAACAGTTGGATGTGTCAGAAATGTAGAATCTTACATCTAGATGCAAGTCCCCAACCTCCCCCCGAAGATTTTTTAAGAAAGTCGACACTGTCATGAGCCAGTGAAATATACTCAGCAACAAAAGTTTCTGTGACACCAATATTGTTAATTATTTTTCATAACGCAATTATGAAATTGTCATACATGGTGATATCAGACTGAAACAGTACACGTAAACACAACATTGAAATGGAAATCATGAAAATGCGAGAAAATGACTTTGCACGTGAAAATGTGCGTAAATCATGCTTGTGGATGGCAATAAAAGAGGAGAATTTTTGGAATGTTCACATTGTGCCTGATGAACGACGGAAGCATCACTTATCGAAAACACAGCCAATTCGGATCAGGAACTCTACCCTCTAAATGCCAAGACTGTCTGAAAATGATCAGTGGAGGGCCATTGGGATGATTGAATCCGGAACCTCGCAGAGAGAAGTTGCTCATCGCCTGAATGTCCACCGAAACACCATTTGGAACTTATGGCAGCGTCATCAGCAGACAAGACATGTCAGAGACCGTCCTCGCAGCGGCCGTCCACGAGTAACCACTCCCAGACAGGACAACTGGATTCGAACAACCCATCTCCGAAATCGATTCCAACCTGCAACCATAACTGCAAGAACGATACCTAGTTTGAGGCGACTGTCTGCACAGACAATCCGTCGCCATCTCCGTCATTTTGGCATTGTCCCACGTCGACCAGCAAGACGTCCAATACTCACAGTACAACACCGACGACTGCGTCTACAGTGGGCACAACAACATCGACGGTGGATCCAACGTCAGTGGGATCTTGTACTCTTCACTGATGAATCAAGATTCATGCTTAACCGATGTGATGGTCGTTTACGTGTATACCGTTGACGTGGAGAACGTTATGCCAACAACTGTGTTCAGGAATTTGATCGTTTTGGAGGTGGTAGTGTCATGATTTGGGGAGGGATCACAGCTAGAAACAGAACAGATTTGCTTGTTATTGATGGAAATCTGACAGGTCAAAGATATCGCGATGAAGTGCTACGGCCATTGGTGGTACCGTTTTTGATGCAACATGGTCCCGGAATAACGCTGCAACATGATATAGCCAGACCACACGTTGCAAGGATTGTACAGCAGTATCTGATGCAACAACATGTCAATGTCCTGCCATGGCCAGCCAGATCCCCAGACATGTCCCCAATCGAGCATCTTTGGGACGAGATGGATCGACGTTTGCGGCGGTTGGATAACCCGCCAGCTACACTCCAGGAATTGCGACAACGTCTACGTCAGATTTGGAATGACATCCCACAGCAATTTCTGGCACATCTGATTCGGTCCATGCGCCGGAGATGCGTTGCTTGCATCATGGCATGAGGAAGTCACACCCGGTATTGAAGTGTGAAGGTCACAATTGGTTAGACGTCAGACAAGTGCTTCATGACGCACGAAAATGACATTTTTTGTTTTGAGTGACGTTGGCACTGAAAAGTCAGTGTTTCTCCTGTTAAATAAACATATTGATTGCATTGAGATCTTTGCGTGTCATTTATAACATACACATAAATGGTGTCACAGAAACTTTTGTTGCTGAGTATATATCGAGAAAAATTCAATTTCAAGATTGTGAAAAAAAAGTTCATCTGTTCCAGTGAAAAAGGCTGAACCCACTGTAATAGTCTGGCATGTTCTAAATGAAAGATTTTGAAAATTCAGCACAGTATTTTTTCCAGGGATACTTTAGGCAGGCTGTGGTCTTAATTTGGTAAAGAGTGGATCATATGGAAAGAGAAAGTAATAAAAAAGAAGGAAAATTTCAAAATCCTGACAAATATGAGACTGTTAACAGAAGGTCAATAATGAGACAATGGGGCACCTCAGCAATTGCATTCCCCCATTCGTAACCATCCATCTTCTATTAAAATGCCCATAATCTGTTTCTGTTTGCCGTTTCAGAGATTTCACATCAACCACCACCTCCCCACCACCACCTGCTTCTAACTCCAGCCTCTTAAGCTCTGAACCCACTTCCCTGCTGGCCACATGTCCCTTCCCTCCAAATGGGGGATGGTTTCACCAGCAGATCTGCGCCCCACCTTCCTCAAGGATGCTTGAGGACAGAATTATCGTCAAAGATGATATTGAATTAATTTAATTGTTAATAAATCTTTTCAACTTCAATTCTGGAGTCTTTGCGATGAATTGGTATTTGTTACATAACTAGATCTCACTCCAATTAAGCAATGATCTAATACAAGAAGCAAAATTGATTTGCCTCATTTTTTTTCTCAATAAAAACCCTGATAAAAATATAACCTTTCCTATTCAGCAGTCTGTTTGTGCATGAAAAATTGATGAAATTCAATATAAGTGGGTGGGGCGATTATTAAAAAAAGCAGCAGAATGATTTGAATACTTTATCTGATCATCACAAAACTTAGGACACATACTCAGTGGTTGACTTTGTGGCAGCAGGAAAATTTAAGTGATCTTGCACGAGTCATGATCTTAATCTGCTCCTGATGTCATGCTATCATCCCAAGTGAAAATACAGCACAGCTGAAAAACAGGCCCTCAACTAAGAAAAATAAAGTTAGGAGTGGGAGAGTAGAGACAGGTGTTATAGGGTGAAGACAGGTGTGTGAGAGTAGAGACAGGTGTGAGAGGATAAAGACAGGTGTGTGAGAGTGGAGACAGGAGTGATGCGATAAAGACAGATGTGTGAGAGTAGAGACAGGTGTGAGGGAATAAAAACAGGTGTGGGAGAGTGGTGACAGGTTTGAGAGGATGAAGGGAGGTTTGTGAGGGTAGAGACAGGTGTGAGAGGATAAAGATAGGTGTCTGAGAGTAAAGGCAGGTGTGAGAGGATATAGACAGGTGAATGATAGTAGAGACAGGTGTGAGAGGATAAAGACAGGTGTGTGTATGTAGAGACAGGTGTGAGAGCATAAATACAGGTGTGTGAGAGTAGAGACAGGATCGAGAGAATAAAGACAGGTGTGTGAGAGTAATGACAGGTGTGAGGCGATAAAGACAGATGTGTGAGAGTAGAGACAGGTGTGAAAGAATTAAGACAGGTGTGTGAGAGTTGTGGCAGGTGTGAGAGGATAAAGGCAGGTTTGTGAGAGTAGAGACAGGTGTGAAAGAATTAAGACAGGTGTGTGAGAGTTGTGGCAGGTGTGAGAGGATAAAGGCAGGTTTGTGAGGGGAGAGACAGGTGTGAGAGGATTAAGACAGGTGTGTGAGAGTAGAGACAGGTGAGAGAGGATAAATACAGGTGTGTGAGAGAAGAGGCTGGGGTGAGAGGAAAAGATGTGTGAGAGTAAAGACAGGTGTGAGAGGATAAAGACAGGTGTGTGAGAGTAGACGCAGGTTTAAGAGGATAAAGACAGGTGCGTGAGAGTAGAGACAGGTGTGAGGCAATAAAGACAGGTGCGTGAGAGTAAAGACAGGTGTGAGAGGATTAAGACAGGAGTGTGAGAGTAGAGACAGGTGTGAGAAGATAAAGACCAGTGTGTGAGAGTAGAGGCACGAGTGAGAGGATAAAGACAGGTCTGTGAGAGTAGAGGCAGGTGTGAGGCGATAAAGACAGGTGTATGAGAGGAGAGACAGGTGTGACATGATAAAGACAGGTGTGGGGGAGCAGAGGCGGGTGTGAGAAGATAAAGAGAGGTGTGTGAGAGTAGAGGCAGGTGTGAGAGGATAAAAACAGGTGTTTGAGAGTAGAGACATGTAAGAGGCAATAAAGACAGGTTTGTGAGAGTAGAGAAAGTTGTGAGAGGAAAAAGACAGGTGTGTGAAAGTAAAGAGAGGTGGGAGAGGATAAAGAGAGGTTTGTGAGTTTAGGGGCTGGTGTGAGAGGATAAAGAAAGATGTGTGAGAGTAGGAACAGGTATGAGAGGATAAAGACAGGTGTGTGAGAGTAAAAGCGGGTGTGAAAAGAAAAAGACAGGTGGTTGAGAGTAGAGGCAGGTGTGAGGCAATAAAACCAGGTGTGTGAAAGTAGAGACAGGTGTGCGAGGATAAAGACAGGTGTGTGAGAGTAGAGACAGGTATGAGAGGATTAAGACAGGTGTGGGAGATTAGAGGCAGGTGTGAGAGGATAAAGACAGGTGTGTGAGAGTAGAGACAGGTGTGAGAGGATAAAGACAGGTGTGTGAGAGTAGAGACAGGTGTGAGAGGATAAAGACAGGTGTGTGAGAGTAGAGACAGGTGTGAGAGGATAAAGACAGGTGTGTGAGAGTAGAGACAGGGGTGAGGGGATATAGACAGGTGTGTGAAAGGGGAGGCAGGTGTGAGGGGATATAGACAGGTGTGTGAAAGGGGAGGCAGGTGTGAGAGGATCAAGACAGGTGTGTGACAGTCGAGGCAGGGGTGAAAGAATAAAAACAGGTGTGTGAGAGTCGAGACAGTTGTGAGAGGATAAAGACAGGTGTGTGAGAGTAGAGACAGGTGTGAGAGGATAAAGACAAGTGTGTGAGAGTAGAGACAGGTGTGAGAGGATAAAGACAGGTGTATGTATGTAGAGGCAGGTGTGAGAGGACAAAGACAGGTGTGTGAGAGGAGAGAAAGGTGTGAGAGGATAAAGACAGGTGTGTGAGAGTAGAGGCAGGTGTGAGAGGATAAAGACAGGTGTGTGAGATTAGAGGCAGGTGTGAGAGGATAAAGACAGGTGTGTGAGAGTAGAGACAGGTGTGAGAGGATAAAGGCAGGTTTGTGAGAGTAGAGACAGGTGTTAGACGATAAAGACAGCTGTGGGACATTAGTGGCAGGTGTGAGAGGATAAGGACAGGTGTGTGAGAGTAGAGACAGGTGTGAGAGGATAAAGACAGGTGTGGGAGAGTAGAGGCAGTTGTGAGGGTATATCGACAGGGGTGTGAGAGGGGAGGCAGGTGTGAGAGGATAAAAACTGGTAAGGGAGAGTAGAGGCAGGTGTGAGAGGATAAAGACAGGTGTGGCAGAGTAGAGGCAGGTGTGAGAGAATAAAGACAGGTGTGGAAGAGTTTAGGCAGGTGTGAGGGGATATAGACAGGTGTGTGAGAGGGGAGGCAGGTGTGAGAGGATGAAGACAGGTGTCGTAGGGTGGAGACAGGTCTAAGAAATTGAAGATAGTTCGGGCAAGTAGTGGAATGTGTAGATGTGGGGTAGAGATTGAACATATTGGTGTGTTTCCTTTGGTCAGGATTACTGGAGGGTGATGTTGTGTCTCACGGCAGGTTCAGCCAAACAATGCTGCTTGTCCTCGAGATGAGCCACACCCTTCTCAGGGGGATAGAGTGATCTCTGAGAAACATGCAATACCATTGTCTGACTGCAGAGAAGAGGCGCAACCGGTTTTCAGGCAGTTTTCTTGACAGCGGAGTGCACAGACGTGTAATTTTGACCCAGACAATTGCATGACTAAGCAGATCTGTGGTGGACAAATTCTCCGAAAAACGCTGGGAAAAAATGCCCCAAACTTTGATGTCTCTAAACTGTGATTACACAATCATACACAGGGGCAATTCTTTTTCACTTTATGCTTATTATTAGCGCACGGTCTGTTTGAAAGAGATCTAGCCAGCAAAATGCCAATGGGGCAAAATGGTTGGTTCATAAAATCACAAAAATTGCAATATTGTGTCACCTGAAATGCTGAAATGTGCAGTTTATAATATTTTGCCGCACATTAAAAACAGCAACAGCAAAATACAACTTAATTCGGCAGTCATTACTCTCTGACAAGGATATATGGACACAAGGTAGGCTTGTTTTTTAACACCTCAACCGGTCAAGACACATTTAACCAACCATTGGCTCACCGGTACAGCACCATTATTCATAGGATACACTTGCTGAAGTCTTACTTGTAACCAAAGATATTGCTAATAAACCGATATACCAAAAACATGTTATTTGATTTTAAGGGGATTTTTATTTATTTATTAATTTTTACATTTTTGCAATTTTCCCAGATGGCACATGACCGACCTTCAACGTAGAAATATGGTTGCAATTATGTCAGTTATCATTTCATCATTTAGATGTTATTGAAACACAGTTTAACTCTGATGGTTGTAAAAAGGTTAACAAAATGATCTCAAATCAACACTGAAATTTGAACAAGATTTGTTTCAACGTTGAAACAACGTTGGGTAAGAGTACCACGCACAACCTCCAGCAAAATGTAAAAAAATCACAACTTGAGTGGCCAAGCCAGAGCACTGACCTCAATCCTATTGAGAATCTGTGGAGGGAACTGAGGACCAAGGTCATGGCAAGGAAACCCTTAGACCTTCAGGATCTGCAGCAGTATGCCAAAGAGAAGTGGACCAAAATCCCCGTGGAAAGGTGTAGAAACCTTATGATCAACCAAAGGAAGCGTTTGGAGGCTGTGATCGTGAATAAAGGCTTTGCCATCAATTACTAAGAAAAGGGTATGAATAATTCTGGATGTGGCATTTTTTGTAAAACTGTCAAATAAAATACCAAAAAGTATTGTATTTCTTGAAAAATTGTTTACTTCTTACAGCCTTATGTCAACTTACTGTGTCATCTGTGCAAGAATAAATTTGATTTGTAAAAAATAAAAAAAAAATAAAAACATTGGTAGGGGTATGAATAATTTTCGGAGCAACTGTATATATCTGAATATATATTAAATATAAATTCAGATGGTGTAGTGGTTAGGACCTCAGTGTACGGTGTGTTAGAAATCGCTTGGTCCACAGGTTTCCCGGTTCGAATCCCGGTGCAGACAGTAATGTTATGTCTAACATAATATGTCATCCTTTGTTCACAGCCTCATTAAAGGAGGAAAATGAAGATTGAACAAGGTGAATGTCACGAGGGAAGAGCATAGTAGAAGAAGCTGGAATTACCTACACTCCCCAAAAAATATTTGTGTCTCATTTAAAATTTGTTCTGGCCAAAAAATAAAAAACCAAAAAAGTGGAGGTTGTTTATGGTACTTGTTATGTCCAATAACACACGGACAATAGCTGTGCGCTCACAGTACTTTATTGTACATCGCCATTACACTGAACTGTGTAACCCGGTTGTTTTTTTTAAGTGACGTCACGCTATCGTGACCCTGCGCTGTGGATTAAAGCCATACACCACATTTACCCCCCCTCACAATGAGGTGCAAAACCTACTCGAAAAGTGCAAAATAGTGCGAAGGCACATTAACATCCAGGGGAATGACTTTAAATCACACAGAGCATCCTGCAGATAATAGCTTAAACTACCTAGGCCTAAACATGAACCTGGATAATGTAAACATTGAATAGGCATTAATATGTGTAGCCTGACTGGATAAACTGGGTTGACTGCCAGTTTACCCGCACAGCCTTGTGGATTATTCTGCCACGTGACAGGCTATGCGCTGAAGTAAAGTCAAACGTGGAACTTTAAACATAGTCCTTAAGGTAAGGAGGTCTCCGGCGGACCCGAGCCGGACGCGGCTCAGGATGCAGGGGTGCAGCCGGTGCATCCAGTTATGGTGGGTCTGCTGCCAGGAAGTCCCAGTCCACATCCATGTGACCCGGATCAGCCACAACCTCCCGGTCCGAAGCCGACGGTGGAGAGACTAGTCTAAGGCGGCTGGTGTGCCACCATGAGCCATCTGCCAGACGGAAAGTGGCCGGTCCCAGCTGCTCCATAATCTGCCGTGGTACTGACCAGAACGAGAGCAGCTTGTGGGATTGGCTGGGTCTGCGAATCCGGACCCAGTCTGACACTGCGAGTGTGGGACATCTCACCTGACGCACCCTGTCGAAGTGCTGCTTCATGCGTTGCTGTTTCTCTGCCACTCTGTCGCTAGGTGACGCTGTTACTGCTGGAGTGTTTTGCTGAGGGAGCCGAAGACGATCCAAAGGAAGTTGGAGTTCACGTCCCAGCATGAGGAGAGCTGGACAGCAGCCGGTCGTAGCATGAGGCCTTGCTTTGTAGTGCAGCAGGGTGTTCTGCAGTGCTGCCGGGAATGGGAGATTATCAGCCAGGTGTGCTCTCAGTCCATTCTTGAGGGTCTGGTTAAACCTCTCCACGCCACTGTTGGCTTGTGAGTGGTACAGGGCAGTCCTGACGTGTTTGATCCCCCTCCTCTCCGCGAAGGAGGCGAAATCCGCCAAAATGAACTGGGGGCCGTTGTCAGTGGTGATGGTGTCAGGCACACCCCATCGGGCAAAGAGGGAGGAGAGGAAGTCAGTGACCACCTGGGTGGTTACAGACCCGACAGGACGCACTTCAGGCCATTTGGAGTGAAGGTCGTAGGCCACTAGGAGGAATCGGTAGTGCTGGGGAATGCCGTGAAGTTCCCCACAGATGTCCAGCTGGATGTGGGACCATGGAGCAGCCGGCCACGGGAGAGGTTGGAAAGGTGGAGGCGGGGTTGGGCCCATCTTGCCGCTGGTGAGACAGGCTGTACAGTCTTTCACTATCGTCTCGATGTCCCTGTCGATGCCTGGCCACCAGACTAAGCCCCTGCAGTACTGTTTGACTCTGACAACGCCCAGGTGGCCCTCGTGGACCATAGTCAGGATGCGCCCTCGCAGGGCGCTCGGAATCACTGCGCACAGCCCCCTCGCCACGCAGTCATTGTTCAAGCAGGAAAGGTCTTGCCTGACACGGTGGTAGGGCTCCAGCTCCTCTGGCACCTTATCAGACCATCCCTCCTGGATGAAGGTGCGGAGCTGAGAGAGGGTTGGGTCCTGTGCAGACGCCATCCAGAGATCCTGCAGGGACACGGCAGCCTGGAGGGGTTCGTGCAGCATGAGGACCAGCTCCGACTCAGAGTGGTCATTGATGGTGCGCAGGGGTAGGTGTGGCTCTGGAGAGCATGTCGGCCACGACGTTGTCTCTGCCTGGTGTGAACACTGTGGTGAAGTTGTAGGCCAGTAATCTCTCTGAGCACCGGTACAGGCGAAGCGGCTTATGCCCTGATCCAGATGTGGCCAGGAGAGCTGTAAGGGCCTGGTGATCTGTCCGGAGGGTGTAGTGTCGTCCATACAGGTACATATGCCACCGCTCGCATGCCCAGACGCAGGACAGGGCCTCCCTTTCCCCCACAGAGTACTTCTGTTCAGTTGGGGTGAGTGACCTTGAAGCGAATGCCACAGGGCGTTCAGTCCCACCCTGGAGCTGGGACAGCACGGCGCCGATGGCTTTTTGGAGGCGTTGCAGGTCACAAACGTGGGGCTCTGCAGGTCAAAATGGGCGAGCACAGGAGTAGAAGTGAGCTGTGTCTTCAGTCGGCGGACTGCGGCAGAACACTCAGGCGTCCAGGACCAGGGCATGTCCTGTTTGAGGAGGGCGCGCAGCGGGGCAGTGGTTTCGGAATAGTGGGGCAGGAAGCGCAGGTAGAACTCTGTCATCCCCAGGAACAGACTGTCAGCGGCCAGGCGGAAACCCACAAACTCGATGACTGGTGTAGCGAAGATGCACTTTTCCCCATTCAGCGGGAGGTTGTGGCGAGCGAGCACGTTGAGTACCTTAGTGAGGCGATCATCGTGCAGGTCGGACGTTGCTCCGTGTACCACACTATCGTCCAGGTACACGACCACACCCGGGATGCCAGCAAAGATAGTGGTTAAGATCTTCTGGAAACATCTGGGAGCGGAGCTGAGACCGAATGGCATGAGGGTGTACCTGAAGACCCCTATGTGGGTCACGAAGGCAGTGAGGTTGCGGCTCTCGGGGTGGAGAGGAACCTGCAGATAGCCTTGCCGGAGGTCAAGCTTAGAGAATACTGTCGAGCTGTGAAACTTGGCTGAAAGCTCCTCCGTTGTGGGTAGCGGGTACTTATCAGGGATCACTGCCTTGTTTACCTGCCTGAGGTCGATTCAGGGCCGTAGGCCACCAGTTTTTTTCTTCGCCATGACTAGGTTGGAGATCCATGGGGACGCGTCCACCCGCTCGATGATGCCTGCGTCCAGGAGCTTGTGCAGCTCAGCCATGATGTTGTCAAGCAGGGCGAGGGGCAGCCGCTGCAGGGGTTGGATGAATTGGGTCACAGCTGGATCAACAAGTGGCTGGTGGTTGAGGGCGGTGAGGCAACCCAGCCCGGCGAACAGGGATAGCCAGCGGTGCAGCCAGGGCGTGGCCACCATCAGTATGGTGGTGCCCAGGTTATCCGTGATGGAGAAACCCAGGGCACAGAACAGGTCGAAGCCGAGGAGGTTGGCGCCCTGGTGTGACATCTGGAAGGTGAATGCTGGGAGAGTCTTGGAGCCGTAACGCACAGAGAAGGTGGCGGTGCCCACCATGCCAATCTTGGCGTGACCGTAGCCATACAAATCTTCCGCACCAACCTTAATCGACAGCCGAGGGAAGAACCGGTGCACCGTGGACTCATTGAGGATAGATCTAGAGGCTGCAGTGTCGAGCAGCGGTGATAGGCTGACACCGTCCAGTTCCACCGTGCACCACTTGAATGACCTTGTGCTGGAGCCTACTGAGTGGATCGTTGTTGAGCCGGAAGACGTGGATGAGCGAGGCCAGGGGTGTGCAGGGGCCGGGGCAGAGCGGCACACTCTGGAGAAATGGTTCAGCTTACCGCAGCGTTGGCACCGCTGCCCCGTGGCCGGGCAGCCGAGTGCTCATGTGGGGTGAGATGGCGATCCGCAGTGCCCACATTGCTGCCGTGCCGTGGTGTACCGGCGTCCCGCGACGTTCACCTCGAACTAGTCGGGAGGGGAGGAGGGCTCAGAGAGTGGGGTAGTCAGGGTTACTGTCTGTGCCAGCACAGCGGGGCGAGGGGAATGCGGGTCCGAGGCCGCTAGCTGTGATGCTAACTGAGCAGCCGAATCCAGCTGGAAAGCTAACTCCACTGCTCTTGATAGTGTCTTGTCGTCTGGGGACATAAACAGCTTTTCCTGCAACCAAGGGTTGGTCGTGTGCTCTACCAGCTGATCCCTGATCATCTCCTCCTCCAAAGTCCCAAATTTACACAGGCTGGCCAGGCACTGGAGGTCAGTGACGTAATGGTGGACGGACTCACCCGGCTGCTATTTGCGTTGGCGGGAGACGATGCGTACTTTATTGTACATCGCCATTACACTGAACTGTGTAACCCGGCTGTTTTTTTAAGTGACATCACGCTATCGTGACCCCGCACTGTGGCTTAAAGCCATACACCACAGTTCTCATACCCAAAGTTGAAAAACGTCTAGTTGCAATCATTTTCCTTTACTGATGCGTTTTCCAATGATAGTAATTCGAAACTGAGGACACGGTTTCTCTCCATATGCGATCGAACAGCGATGAAATCATGGGCGAAATTCAGTCCAGAAAAATAATTTACTTATTAATAGGCCATGCTTCGATTGATCAGGTCCGCGTTTCAATGAAATATCGCCTTTCACTCTCGAAATTGCCTGGGTTGATTAAAAAAAAAAAAAAAAAGTGGCAGTGGGTAGTTAAATAGACAGCGTGCTTGCTGCTCAAGCTATTTGAGAGTGGACAGGTATGCAAATTTGAATAACTTTGATTTAAATACAGCAAATTGCGTCAACTTGAATGATTGTCTTCTTAGGCCTACGTCTTCAGTTGCCAATTACTATAATTGGAAAACGCGTCAGTAAAGGAAAATGATTGAGAACTCGGACTAATTGTCATAATGGACGTTTCTGTGACCCCCCCGACCCGATTCCCGGTTCTAGAACCGCTACTGCTATTAAGCATTGAACTCTGCATAAATCAAACTGCTATAATACCGTATTTGTAGATGACATTGCTTCGGCTTCCTGGAAGCAAGTACGCGCAAATCTGCTGTTGAGCATTTCAGGTTCGATGTAGCCTACTGAGTAATAACGCCGCGGAAACTTAAACTGGCCCGTCGTTCTGCCAAATAGTCTTACTGAACTAGTTAATCGTCTGATTGCTAATCAAGCAAAGGGGTTTCTGCCTCACCCAACTAACCTCCGACTGCACTGGTCACTGGTCACTGGTCCATGACGTTGATTCAACAGTGAAAAAACGTTAAAATGTATGCTGGCTTAGTTCATTCCTTTAAAAAAGGAAGAAAAAAAATCACCAAGAGGTAAGCTACTGCGTAGCTGGATGAAAATCGACCAGCAATAGGGCAAACTAAATAATCACAGAAAGCGGTTCTAAAAATCATTGCTGAATCTAATAAACTTATTCCTGAACCGTTGTCCAGAAGCACAGAAATTGTGATAATTACGGCCGCATTTCCGATAATTTGCCATATGTAGTCGCTACTAGACGGATGGCAGGTTCACTGGTAGGCATATTTGTGTCCGCACAGTCACACACAATTGCGAAGCTTCGTAACCCCATCCATGCGATAAATAGGCACTACCATTTCTGGCTTTTTAGATTGTTTATTTACCCTGAGGGTGACGTTACTATATCCATGGACAAGGAGCACGGTACCTGCATTGTTAACAGAGACGTGAATTCTCGCATTCACAGGTTCACCATTGCGCCAGAGAAACAGGTGACTCACTCACTCCTGCGGCATGGGAATCACTCCCTCAGCCTTAACACCAGTGACAGGAGAATGACTCATGATTGACTTCATCCTCTCCCTCTCGATCTCTGGGATTGATTGAACAACATAGTGAAAGTTTCATTAATTAGTTCACCTCCCTGAAGCCAACGCATTATTTATTCCCCGGGAATTTTTGCTTATAAAGAAACAGACATGAGGAATAATGTAATAAATGTAGGGTACGCCGTCTAATACGCGCTCTTTCGCTGAGGCGGCAGCCCATTTGCGGAACTCGGTGCCATAAGTAGCTCAGGAGACGCGTCTGATTTTCAGGACAGAGGTGTGTCAGCAGTCAAGACGCTCAACTCATAAAGTCTCATTAATATCAGAGGAGTCACAATCATTGTTTTGGAGCATGGAGTCACAGTAGGGGCGTTAATACGCGAGATTCTGAACTTCCTGGAGAATTTTAGTTCAAGCACAGTTCAGAGAGAAAAGACTGGATTCAATCGACGGATTTGTAAGGGGGCAGTTGCCGACGAGAGATTGGGATGCCGTCGGGAGCTGGAGGAGATCGAGGGAACTTAATTCAATAGGATGCACTCGATCGCGCCTGTTCCCACGGCGCGGCGGCACCAGGTGAGCCCCCCTCAAGTTTAATGTGGTTGGAAGACTGTGCTTATAAGCTGTCCCGATCATCGAACACGATTATTTTATTTTACAATGCCTGTGTAGATTTGCTTGAATCGACTGATTACGTCAAGCAGCCAACTGTCAACACACTCAAAAAACGAAATGTATCATACATATCAAAATATCATGTAAACTTGTACCATTCCGCTACGTAGATAAATCGAAGATTTTAGTAGCCTATTAATCAAATCAATGGGAAGTTTTTTTTTAATCAGTTTTGTGGAACAGCTGACATAACTATTGAAGTATGAATCTCATAATTCACGTTTTGAGTGAATTGTCGGTTTTTTCACGCGGACTGGTATGAATTATGACCTCGCATGGTCCTGCGTATTTTGCATTGGCTCTCGTTGAATCCTGTGTATGCAATAAAATTATTGACAATAACTTCGCGTTGCTATTCATTATTATCTGTGTTAATTTTCGGGTCGCAGCCTCCGAGGAAGTCAGTCGGTTGACGCTCAGAAATGTGTTCAGTTTAATGTCTTTGGACTCATAAGCAAAGGTGTACAGGCAATTGAAAGAGAACAAGCAGGATCTGTTGTCTCAGTACGGTCCCTGTTGGCTATATTTTGAATCCAGGACAGAATTAAAATGTCAATGCCTTTAACTCTGGAAACAAATGTGCAGTCTTTGCCAGGTAAATAGATTAATGAATAAATAAATTGTTAACCGGACTGTCAACAGAAATCATGGAGTCATGGTGCATTTTAACTGTGGATACGAATAGCCCACCCCGAAATGATTGATATTTAACGTTTTTTTCCCCCAGAAATAATCGCTACAAAAATGCATTTCTCCATCTTTAAGATAAATTTACAACACACAACACCCCCATACAACACCAAGCCCCCCATTGCACTTAGTATAGCAAAAAGTCTCTGGGATGAAGTTTTTTATTAACATAGCTCATCTTTAACATCACTCATTTTATCCTGCTGTTGCTTGGCATCTGAGAAGGTCAGATTTGCTCAAAATACTCAGACATCTCCTGTGTGCAGCTTTCTCTTGGTGAATCCACAAGTTTTCAATGGGAATGAAGTCTGGGCCTCTGTTTTTAGAGGCTATGTCTTCGTTTTGTTGGATGTTTGCTTTGGGTCACTGTTATGTTACAAGGTGAAATTCCTCTTCATCTTCAGTTTTCTGAGCAAGGCAAACAGGTTTTGTGCCCAAATACCCAGATGCAGGCAAATGGTTCCAAATCCACTGGGCAAATCAGCAGTCATCAAGACCATAGGCCCAAACATTGTACTATGAGCGACAGAAGAAATGCTTTACTGAGTGTGCAAAAGTGCATGTATGCGTGTGCATGTGTGTGTGTGTGTGTGTGTGTGCGTGCATGAGTGTGTGTATGTCTACCCTGCTTACCAACCATTGTGGGGACCAAATGTCCCGACAAGGTATGGAATTCCAGATTTCTTTGTACTTGCGGGGGAACTTTCAGCTCTCCACAAGCTATTTTATGGTAGAGGTAAAGGTTATGTGTTATGGTAATGTCCCCACAAAACATGAAAACAAATGTGTGTGTGTGTGTGTGTGTGTGTGTGTGTGTGTGTATGTGTGTGTGTATGCGTGTACTTGTGTGTGTAGCTGAGGTTTTAAAACCGTGAGAAGTGTACTGAAATGTGTAATTTCCCCATTCAGTCAATGATTACCTTAGAAAGCATTCATCTTTCATTGTCAGCATGGGAATGGTCCCTCCCAGGAGACACTTAAGCTCTGCAGAGGTTGGACAAAGATTAGTGTCAATTCTCATCTTCCATAAACACACGTAACCCCTTGGAAGGAAGTTTCCATTTCCATTTTCAATGTCTTATTAAAGAAACTATTGCAGTTATGTAGATGAAGACTGATATTCCTGCTGAACCTGTTTCTTCTGCATCCAAACATCCAAATAAGCAGCGAAAGAGCAGCAGTTGCATGACTCCCTTACACCAGATCAACAAAATATTTGGATAATGTGTAGAGAGAAAGAGGCAATGGATTATTTTAGATCAGGGAGATTCATTCTTGTCCAGAAGGGGTCAGTTTGGGAGGAGGCTTTTCTTCCAGCCATGCAGTTACACACCTGATTCCCGTAATCTGCCACGAGAGTCCTTGCTAAAGGGCTTGATTAACATCCAAAAAAAAACAGCATTTAAAATTTACGATTTTGTATTCACCATAAAACAGTGACCTCTCCCCCCCTTCCTATCATTACATGGCACTAAGATATCTAGAGATGAACCCAAGAAAGAGTCCCCACTGCCAGCTAATCCTGAGGATCTATTCATAAGCCCTTCCTTATAAACTATATAAAGACAGAAATAAATAAATAAATAAATAAATAAATAATATCACCTGTGGTTATGCTCATGCAAAAACACAACTCAAATCAGCCTGCTTTTCGGGCCTTTAAAGAGAGCTTACCAAACCACAATGATAGAAATGAGGACCAAGACAACCTTAGTGAAATATTGACTGGAAGACCTGGCGACCCAGAAAGGACAGGTTGCGTTTGCCCGGGATTTCACAAGAAGTGTAGGCAGGGTGTCATTTTCTCAAGGAATTTAAAAAAAATCATTGCAACAAGGAACCTGTATTACCAAAGAATAAATAAAGGAAGTACGCCCTGAATTTGAGACTATCTCAGAAGTTGAGTGGGCGACTGCATTGATATAGGCTTTGGAGGCACAATGCATTTTCACCTGCCATGAGCTGAGGGGCTGTGAGTATCATCCTTCCGCAAAATGAAAAGATATATAATAGTAAATAATCAAGTTTATGTTATGTTTGCTTGTTACTGCTGTCATCTGTTTTTTTTTTTTTTAAGCCAGTATATGCTTTGGCAATGTAGTGATCGAAGAACCTTGTGCTAAAAGGACTGAAGTCATGAAATGCCTATTTCGGAGAGAAAAAAGGGGGGACTGAATATGTAGTTGCAATAAATATATAAAATTTGCTAATTGAAGACCTCAGTGCTAAAAGTACTTCGTCACAAAATGTCCGTGTTCAGAAATGAGAAAATTTACTTAGGTAACTATAAAAGAGGTTTCCCCATCCTTTCCTCATGGTGAGAACATTTGACTTAAATACTTTTAGCACTTGGCTCTTCAACTGTCTACTTAACATGTCAATAAAACTTGCTAATCCCCCGCCACGATGTGGAAAAAATTCCAACGGAGCACTTCCATCCCTTTGTCAGTTAGTTGGTCTGTCCGGATAAGTTGGGACAAGTTGTTTTAGATACTAGTTTACCTAGATTAATAAAATTTTGTGTGTGTTTGTTACTAGTCGTGACACTGATAGGGGTTGAGAGCTGGATTCCATGGTGTCAGGAAATATTGGTGACAATGTCTTTTTGTTTGGTTTGACCTGAGAGAGAGTGAGATGGAGAGAAAGAGAATGAGAATGTACATGCTGGGCAAAAAGAGAGAGATGGGCTCAGATAATAATCAAAAAGTTCATTTTAACTCATAACCATGGTCGACAGGTCATTATCCGGTCGGCAGATTTCATTCTTCTTTGGTACAAAACTTTGGAACATTGCTGGAAATGCAAATAAAAAAAGAAAGAAAGCGATCCTTTGTAAATCATTTTTGACCTGTGCTAAACTGAACACAATACAAGACAAGCAATTTCATGTTTCACCTCATCAAATTATTGTTTTTAGGAAATATGTGCTTGTTTTGAGTTAGATGCCTGCAACACTTGCATTTTCCATATTTTCCCACCTTTTTAGGACTATTAAAAACAGTTATAGGAAAGGGTTTGCTCATTGATTGTTAATTGCTTCTTACTGGCTCCTTATATGTCTCTTACAGAAGGATGCCTTGTGGAGCCCCTCAGAGTGCAGAAAACAGGAAATTGGACTGCCACTTCCTGTTTACTCTCCTAGCCACCCTTCTTTGCCTGGTGCACCCAGGTAAATATACCAGTGAATTAATGCATTTCTTTTTTACCTGTCTATTTATGTAGCTAATCAGGCAAAGTAGGCATACTTGGGAACACATTTAGATTAATTGTGAATGGAACAAAAAATGCTTCTCTTAATTTACTACACTCCAACTGCAGTGGGTAACTGCGTCTACCCACTGCAAGCCTTCTTACTCTTTCATAATTATGGCCACTAGGTGGCAACTGCAAGTCGACGTCGGCTGAGGACCAATCAGCGCTGAGCTTACAAATGCGTCGCCAGCAGCAGATGGAATGGCGGAAACTCATGTAAACAGTAAACAATCCACGATGATCATGGCAGAAAGTACTCCCAAAAAAGGGTATACCGTTGTGCCGAAGGGCTTTCATGCTTGTGCGGGGTATGTCAGTGCGATATAAGATTAGGAACCACGTGGGTCGCCCGGAGCCAATGACAAACGATGTGTTAGATTCTCAGCTTAAAGCAGGATAGTCCAGGCAATCTAGGACAAAAATATGCCTAACCTGGAACTAATTGGTACAGAAGATATCTCAACGTTTTTTGACTCTCCAATCTTCCCTTCATAACATATCAAAAGTCCCAAAAAATCCCAGAACGGCAACATTCCAAAAAATGCGATTACTTTGGGGCACCTCAAAGCACAAATTCCACTACATGGAAATGAGGCTCATACAATCAACTCTGTTGTGGAATTTTAAAACATGATTGTACTTAAATGTAGCGCAGAGCGAAAAAATGTTCGATGGTATGAAATAAAATTGTAAAGACTGTTATTGTTATTTTTATTCTACAAACCCCAAAACCAGTGAAGTTGGCACATTGTGTAAATCGTAAATAAACAGGTGGGTGCCATGATTGGGTATAAAAGCAGCTTCCCTGAAATGCTCAGTCATTCACAAACAAGGGTCACCAATTAGTCAACAAATGCACGAGCTGATTGTCGAACAGTTTAAAAACAACATTCCTCAACGGGCTATTGCAAGAAATTTAGGGATTTCATCATCTACGGTCCGTAATATCGTCAAAAGGTTCAGAGAATCTGGAGAAATCACTGCACGTAAGCGACAAGTCCGAAATTCAACAGTGAATGCCCGTGACCTTCGATTCCGCAGGCGGTACTGCATCAAAAACCGACATCAGTGTGTAAAGGACATCACCACATGGGCTCAGAAACACTTCAGAAAACCATTGTCACTAACTACAGTTCGTCGCTACATCTGCAAGTGCAAGTTAAAACTACAAAACAAAGCGAAAGCCATTTATCAACAGCACCCAGAAACGCTGCCGGCTTCGCTGGGCCCAAGCTCATCTAAGATGGACTGATGCAAAGTGGAAAAGTGTTCTGTGGTCTGACGAGTCCACATTTCAAATTGTTTTTGGAAACTGTGGACGTCGTGTCCTCCGGACCAAAGAGGAAAAGAACCATCCGGACTGTTATAGGGGCAAAGTTCAAAAGCCAGCATCTGTGATGGTATGGGGGTGTATTAGTGCCCAAGGCATGGGCAAATTACACATATGTGAAGGCACCATTAATGCTGAAAGGTACATACAGGTTTTGGAGCAACATATGTTGCCATCCAAGCAACGTCTTTTTCATGGACGCCCCTGCTTATTTCAGCAAGACAGTGCCAAGCCACATTCTGCACGTGTTACAACAGCATGGCTCCGTAGTAAAAGAGTGCGGGTACTAGACTGGCCTGCCTGTAGTCCAGACCTGTCTCCCATTGAAAATATGTGGTGCATTATGAAGCGTAAAATACAACAACGGAGACCCCGGACTGTTGAACAACTTAAGCTGTACATCAAGCAAGAATGGGAAAGAGTTCCACCTGAAAAGCTTCAAAAATTGGTCTCCTCAGTTCCCAAACGTTTACTGAGTGTCGTTAAAAGGAAAGGCGATGTAACACAGTGGTAAAAAGGCCCCTGTGCCAACTTTTTTGCAAAGTGTTGCTGCCTTTAAATTCTAAGTTAATGATTATTTGCAAAATAAAAAGTGAAGTTTCTCAGTTTGAACATTAAACATCTTGTCTTTGCAGTGTATTCAATTGAATATAAGTTGAAAAGGATTTGCAAATCATTGTATTCTGTTTTTATCTACGATTTACATAACGTGCCAACTTCACTGGTTTAGGGTTTTGTAATTTATGCATAATTAAAGAGTTTGTGGAAATGTTTTGGTACGTTCTCTGTTCTAGTGTGGCATACTGTGGGACTCCCGGGTAAAGTGGAGAGCGTGGTGAGGCGGGAAGGGCATGCTGGGGGTGCTGGGAGCCGGGCGGGCAGGGCAGGGGTCCCGGGAAGGGCAGCTGAGGCAGGGGGGCAGGGGCAGAGTCCTGGGGGCAGGGGCAGAGGCCTGGAGTCAGGGGCAGGCCCCAGGGGGACACGGCGGGCGCTGGGAGGGGTGGGTGGGATGTCAGGGACCCCCTGGAGGAGATAGGCAGCCCGGAGAAGCGGGAGCCCAGCCAAAGGGCGGAGGACAGGGAACCGGGCCTGAAGGTCACGGCCTCCTCCCAGGCCCAGCTGGGAGGCCAGGAGGGCTCGGGCGGGGGTGGGTCGGACACTATGCTTTTATTTATTTATTTATTTTGAACATTCATACGAATTTATGGATAAAGAAATTAAGATTCTAGCAAACAAAAGTGATAAAGAAATCACTTCTGGTTCGAGCCTCGTTTCCATGCTGCACAAAAAGGGGTTTTTGACAAAAAGCTAAATTTCGGCAGGTTGCCGTGCTGGGATTTTTTGGGACTTTTAGTATGTTCATGTATACATTAATTCTAAAAGGTTTTCGAAGAAAAGGCTTTTGTACCAATTAGTTCCAGGTTCTGCCACAGATTGCCTGGACTAGGATGAGTGCGCTGATTATATGGTTGTGATCATGTGACCTAGTGGCCATTATTATGAAAGAGTACGAAGGCTTGCAGTGGGTAGGGGGAGTTACCCACTGCAGATGGAGTGTATTAATTTACCTGCTGCCAGTTAGTTTGTGAGGGATTTTCAATTCTAAAAATTGCACAAAGTGCCAGGATTTCTTCGGGCTTGCTCAGTTGAGTTTTAATGTGTCACTGTGTTTAAACAAGTTCTGTTAACTATCAATGCAATTCCAAAATGACCAGTTCCATTGGCTCTGACAAAGAAAGTAAATAGATGCAACTTAGAAGCTGACCATCAAGACACTAGTAGTCTTATTGTATGATGTGGCAGGAAAGCCACGTAAGAAATTACTACTTCAAAACAGCATATGTATAAGAAATTTACAAATGCAAAATCTTCGGCTGGTTATGGTCAAGTCCATTGTGAACTGCAGGGCCCTGATGGCACAGTCAGGGACATTACAAACGAGCAATGGGTCTCTGCCAGTTTGAATGCGATACAAAAGGATACCATTATGCTGTTTAGTTAAACTGAAACCTTAAGTCCTTCTGTAAGTGACACGCTGTACATCCTGGCAACTCCATACAAATTACTGACTCAACATAGGGCGTTTGGTATTCAGTTCAATTCAGTTTTATTGGTATGCCCCGTTTTGCTGAGGACCTCCTTCAATGTTTTTCTCATGAATCAAAGCTTGCAAGGCCTGTCTCAAAGAAGCCCACTTCGCATGTAAATGTCCATGGTGTTATAAAGAGAGCCATATTAGTTGACGGTAAATGGACTGCGCAGGCGTAGCGCTTTTCTACTTTATGGGAAGCAAAGGAGGTCACCTGGAAATGTGGATGGCTGGGTGGGCAGGTGTTCATATGTGAGTGAATCTGAGGATTTCAGCTTCGGGATTAAGAAAGAGAGCAGCAGGATAGTGGTTATAAAAGGCTTTATATGGCTGTGAATAAATGAGTCAGTGGTCAGTGAGGGCATCTGGCATCACTGCGTAGGATCCATTTCCTCCTCTTTGTGGTCTCATATCTACACCATTTACGTTTCTTCTCATCAGTTTCACTGTGGGATTCATTGCTAAAAAAAACCCCAGTTACATTACAGAATGCTGCAACACAAGTTCTTCTGCAAATTCTGAAAATTTATCAAGCCTGCTTTTGTTACATTCCTTCCTCATCCCACTTCCTTGGGTACTTGCATCTGGACATGACATGTTTTATAAGGTTTGTCCTAACCTACAGGTCAGCTTGAAACTGTTTTATAGTCCATAGGTCATAAGGTCCATAGTGTTTCAAACCTAAACCCTGTGCAGAGCGCTTTCATGTTGTTGTAAATTTTGCAGATTTTTTTAAACATATACAGTATTTAACAACTTTATTAGACCACTGGTCACAAAAAAAATGAAAAAACACAAATATGTAAGAAATTTGTCAAAAACTTGTTTAAAACTAAAAATAATTTTATTTTTTTGGCAAATGACAAACTGAAACCACTAAATAGTCATTTTTCACACATAAAAACCAAAAAAGAACTTCTTTTGAATGGCCTCCTTAGGGCTTGATAACAGCTTGAATTCTTGCATTCAACCACTAAAACTAATTTTTACGGTCAGGAATGCAAGAAAACAACTGTTCTTTAGCATCTTAATCAAAGAACAATAATGTGCTTAACTATTTTTTTCTGTTTTTGTAAAACTGTCATGGTTTTGCCCCGCCGGCTGAAGACGACAAGCCGGCGGGCACTGGAACCATGGACCCAAAAGCTTAGAAAGGGACCCAAACGCACAGGCTGAGTAAAAAAAATTATTAAAAAAAACTTTAATTAAAGAAGTAAAGTAACACGGGGGGGGAGCAGCAGCACAAAAACAGGGCATCACAACCAGATCTTAAATACTATTCCCTTCACCTCCACTTCAATGAGCAACAGGTGTGGCTCATTGACGTGGAGGCGAAGACAGCAGAGGGGGGAGGGACTGCAAGGCAGAACCAACACAGAAACAGTAAATTCAAAAATTCATGGATAAGAATAATAACCAAAAACTGCAGGCGGTTACTCAGCTTCCAAGCCCGTTTGCTGTTCCAGACTTCAGTTTATGCAATCAAATCAGAGCTCGGTGTAAGCAGTCATTAAAAAGTACGGAGTTTGCATGTTGTTTCCTTAGGGAACAGTTGCTTCTTTTGCTTTCCTGTGTAGAAATCAGCTTTGGCTATATATATGGGCATTCAGTCATCATGTTTTTCCTCTGAAATCGAAAAATTCTAATATTTAATTGTGCCAGTAAACCAGGTATGGTATGGCGATCCCATTTGCGTTGTGAGGAATGAAATTGACAGTGTGATCTTGTGTTTGCTGGATGTAATAATAGTAATAGTAATAGTAATACAGCGTGTCGTCAAATCTCCAGTCAGATTCTGTAAAGTTCTTCATGGCCAGTCTGTCAGAGCTCAAAGACAAACTTGTTTATAGGTCGTTTGAATAATTACAGACCCCAGGTTTCCTTACTGGTCTTTTAAAAATACACTTATGATAAACAAGTATTATTATGAATTGCAAACCTTTAGCATGTCATTTGTGGACCCTACTCATCTGTAAGCTCATTAATCCCTAAAGGAAATCTTCGCCTTAATTCATTGCTAACTGAGACAGAACACCAAAATATTGTGGCAAGCCACAGACAGCCAATAATATATGTAGCATGCCCTTAAGCGAGAGAAAAGGGTGTATTCCTTAAGTTAACCCCTTTGCGCAGAAGCCAAATCTGGCTATTTAGGTGTTACCTGATTTAAGGCTTTATAATTCAAGATTGCAGCTTTACAGGCAGAAAAACTTTGGCTCAATTGAGTCTAGACACTTGAAGCATTTAGACTCCAATTGTATTTCAGTTTATTTTTATGATTTTGTTGGAGAAAAGGGGCTGCAAACACAAAAAAATCTTCATGAAAATTCAACTTTGAATTAGCAAAAAAAATAATACTGACAATTGAAAAACTGCTGGGGCTTAAAACTATACATTTCTGGAATCATAAACTTCTTGACCACAAGTACAATTCATCTTGAACATTACATTCTAGATTACGCGCTTGCTATGAGCCAAATTAGACAGCTATCCAGGTGTCTCCCCAAAGTCTGAGATCCATTAAAATGGTTCACTGTCAAATCATATATTAATCATATATTTAACTCAAATTAACTTTTGGGGCATGAAATTCAGCATGAACTAATGATTTTCTGGTTGAGTTTAGCATGAATTTATCAATATCAGTGCAGTTGAACATCATTAGTCACCACTAACCTCTCCAAACACAAATCATGCCTTTTCTCCATAATAAAGTTAACAATATTGTCCATTTTTCTTCGAAGTCCCCCAAGCATTAAATAAAGTGCTGATTAAGTAAGGGATAATTAACGAGAAGGTGTGCATTCCACGGTTTTAATGCACGACGCGGAAGCAAATAACCACCCGACGCGAAGCCTCCGCGAAGTGCATTAAAACCGTGGAATGCTCACCTTCGAGTTGATTATTCCGCTTATACCATGGTCAGTTGCCAGCAGTATCAACTCGCAGCATTCAGAAATTTTCGGTGAAAGTTTTGCTTTAGCACTAAAAAAAAAAAAAAAACGAGCTGGTAATCATTAAACAGGCGCCGCGCCTTCTCATACCCAATAGCCTACTATAGGCCAAGTTAAATTGAACCAGCTAACTTCATCTTATGTTCATAGAGAAAGAATTTTTTGCACATGCTTACATCCGTTTACCAGCTGATTTGACAACGGATTCCAGCTGAAATGGAGATTATTCATAACGCAACATTATGTGCGATTATACAGACTGTAGCTAACTTGCTACCCACAATTACAATGAACTATGACGGTTTCTGCAGTCAGCGAGCTGAAGTCTGCTGGCATAGCACGTAGCTAGCGAACTGTCAGCAGTTGCTGACACATGACGTAGACACGTTAGCTTCCCTTGTGACCGTACACAATTACAATCGTTTAATGAATAAAGCCTGATTACTTCGCTGCAATAGTATTTCCGGTCATTATCGCTTGAGTACCTATAGTTAACTGCCCCGCCGTACGCAACTTGTGTGACGCCGCTAAATTTACTGGAGAAAAATGAGCAGCTAGGTTACCGTTGTACCCAGTCAAATACCAGCTCTAACGTTGCTATGGTTAAAAGTTGGCTTGTGGATGAATTTCTAATGGTGAAACGACTGTAGCCGAACTACCTGTGCGGTTCCACGTTTTTAATGCATACCTGCCAGCCAATCAGAAAAAGGTATTCACCCATGGTATAAACAGCTATAAAATACACACTGCAATGAAAAGCTAACCGCTCTCACATCCGAGCTCATTACCTTACACCTTATAAGGGTAAAACTCACTAACTTCGTAATATCTGAATTCTGAAATATACCTTTTTATTTTATTTTAACAGAACAGAAATTTCACTTTCAGGAAAAATCAAACGACATATTTTTCCATATTCAACAGAATGGTGTAATGAACGTACCGAGGGATCTACCGACGTGCGTGGGATGCATGCATTTGGAGAAATGAAAATCTCCCCATTCGATGTCTTTAAATGTGGTATAAATTCTACAGCAAAAAGCCATATTGAGCAAAATGCAAACAGAGTAGAAGAATAACCTGTTTTCTTCATTGATGCCCTCCTCCAGAGACAGATGTATCGGGTAGAAGGAACCCTCCAGTACTGTTTCATTCGGAATAATTCCCATTGACCGCGTCCATACAACATTTATCTCGTAAATGAAACTGAACACTTCAGGCCGGTTTCGGGTGTCTTTGTTTCAATTTTGTGTTTACGCCATATTGGAGACCCCACAACTTCGGTGGATATTTGTCCAGAGCCACTATTTTGATTTATTGGTTTGATCCATTCAAGGTCTGTAAGTATGCTAAGTTTCGTTGTTCTAGTGACAATAACTTTCTGTCACATGACCACCAAAGTGGATCAGTTTCTCCATTTTAAACAGAAATAACTCCAAAACGGTTTGTCCTACAAAAAAATAAATAAATAAAATAAAATAAAATAACTGCAGATTCCATCTTCTAATGTCAATCCACACCTAGAAGTATTTTTTGTTGCGTCATTGGGAAATTTGAAAATGGATGACATCACAAGATATAACTAGGTCACAGTGAACTACTTCAGTTTTTACTGAAACTTCACTGTTTTTTCAAACTTTGTGTCCCCTTTTCAGGTAAAGCTGTAAATCAAATTTGAGGGCAATCTGTTCGGCCGTTCTGAAGAAGATGTTTAAAGCTTTCACCTTTCAGCCAAAATGATGGAAAAGTTTGGTCACGGAACGTAACAGTTATCACACCATTTGCAAGCCTTCAATTATTCCTCTCAACATGCAAAAGCTGTCAAAGTGGTCTTTTTCTAAACTCTTGCTGTTAAAGAGCTATGGGTCATTTGACATCACTGTTAACCGGAAAATGGCGGATTCGGTGAGTGTTTCAATCTGGATGTGTGAGAATTTATCATTCAGTTCAGTTTTGCCTTAGAATGTCCAAAAATATTCTTAAACAGCTGAGGAGCAGTTGTTTCATTTGCAGTTCAGACGAATGTTGTCTTTCACTTTAATGTTCGAAGCATTTAAGCATAGAGAAAGCGACACTTGCAAGTATCTCAAACAATGTTGAAAAATGACTTGGTGAAATATATTTTTCCCTAAAATATTCACATTGTAATGGTCCAGACCAGGATTGAAGTGCGTAGATAACAGGTAATTATATCCCCGAACACCAAATGGCGTTTCGGGGGATATTATGTTTTTGGTCCGGCCGCTGCCGCACTACGTGTTAAGGCGATGACTTCAGTAATATTTCAATTACAAATTCCAAATTTTGCATATAAGTAATTAACAAAAAGAGGAAGAATTCAATTTTGGACAATTTAAGATGTCTAGATTGGCCACCAGGGGCCAAAAACTGATTTCAGTGTTAACGCGTTAATTACAGTAATATTTAAATTAGAAATTCCAAGTTTTGCATGTAAGTAAGTATCATAGCGAGGAAGAACTGATTCGATTTTGGACAATTTACAATTTCTAGATTGGCCACCAGGGGCCAAAAACGGAAATAATCACTGTTCCGCGATAACTTCAGTAATATTTCAATTACAAATTTCAAGTTTTGCACATAAGTAAGTATCATAAAGAGGAAAAACTGATTCGATTTTGGGCAATTTACGGTCTCTAGATTGGCCACCAGGGGCCAAAAACTGATTTACCTGTTTACGCGATAACTGCAATAATACTTTTGTATTTCAATGAGAAATTCCAAGTTTTGCATATAAGTTAGTATCATAAAGAGGAAGAACTGATTCGATTTTGGACAATTTACAATTTCTAGATTGGCCACCAGGGGCCAAAAAACGGAAAAAACCACAGTTTTTATCATATCTCTGGAAATATTTGTCCGATTGACCTCAAATCAAGTGCAAATGAAAGGTCATGATCTAAGAATGTGCCCCACGATGACATTATACCTGTTTGGTTCTAAATTTTGACACAAGGTGGAGCTTTGTCACATAAAATTCACCATTTTTGCTATATCTTTGGAACTATTTGTCCAATTGGCATGAAACTATGTGCAACTGCAAGGTCATGACCTCACAACGTGTCACATGATGACATCATACCTGTATGGTTCAATATTTAGCAACCAGGTGGCGCTTTGTGATGGAAAATTACCATTTTGGCCTTATCTTCAGAACCATTTGTCCCATTGACCTGAAATTAAGTTCAAATGAAAGGTCATGACCTGAGGGCCTTTATATTGTATTGGGTCTATTCAAGGATTGGGGAATTGGAGGATTGGGGGCGTTCGGGGATATACCCCAAGCCGTCGCCTCCGCCGGCATAAGCCTAGTTAATACATGCACTGATTGAATAATTGCTGACTTTGGTGAATATGCCTCGCAAATACCTGAGACCTACGCCGTATGCGTGACAAGTATGCCGTATGCATAGAAAGTTGGTAGCCCTGCGATTAGGCTATTGTTTTTTTAAACCATTGTAAAAGTGGCCTTACTCTTGGAATAACCCAGTGGTTCCCAAAGTGGGGGGCGCGCCCCCTAGGGGGGGCGCAGAGCAATTGCAGGGGGGGCGCGGGGTGCGGGAGTTCCGGACACCAACAGAAAATCATTTGCATACAGTCCATTCGCTGCCCAGAATTCTGCGATTACATCGTAAATTCCCGCCTTACTCTCAACATAACTGTTCGCCAAATCATTCATCTAGCCTGCCATTTTCATAAATAATTTATGAATGTAGTTGTTCAAATATTTGAAGCCGGTAATGTAGTCTCGCGATACCCAACTCGCCGCTTTTTATCCTGCACTGATCTGGCATATTGATAATAAAATGGTAAGTGACACCGAACAAAATCCAATGAATACAAAGCAGAAATAACCGAGATTGCGTCATCTTATTCTCGATAATATGAATGCTCTGTATGCCGACAGATTACTTTTATCTAGCCCACCAACTGAACGTTACAAACATATCGGCAGGTTCGGCAAGTGGTGTTCATGAATTTTTTTTCGTACTTCGCTGTTTTTCTGCATCATAGAAACATTATTTTAAGTAGACGGCTATACTCAGGCAGAGGAGTGTGATACAGCCTAATGATTTTATACTTTAAAAGAGATTTTGCATTATTAAATTTTCGTGTCCTTAATTGGAAAATAACTGTGGCCGTTTCCAAACATGCCAATCATTTTTAATGTTCCCAGCTAGGCTGGACAAAAATCATCTGTGCAGAGCATTCATATTTTCTAGAATAAGCTGACGCGATCTCGGTTAACGTATTTTAACTTAAAAGTGCGAGGCCAGTGAAGAGAGGAAAATGTAACTGTCTCGAGACACTCCTTTAGCGGTCCGCACAAGGTCGCTGATTGGCTGTATGCAAGTAAGTTTCTGTTGGTGTCCGGAAAATGCATAAATAGCAATGTTGTTGTATATTTAAAAAAATAAACCTGTTACACTGAACATAATTACACAGATAAGGTGCTTGAAAACAGTTACACTTAAAATAATTACACTGTGGTTGTTTGTTATTTTGCTATTTCCAATTCTAAAAGTAGCCTAGTTTTAGTTTATGACAATCTACAGTTTATGACCGTTTACTTACATTTTTTCCAAAAAGGTTGAGGTTTATATAAATGACAATGAGTGAAATAAACTGCACTGGTCTCTGAAAACAAAATGTGCGTATGTATTACCTATTTTTTTTGGGGGGGGGGGGGGGTGCAAAATTTTTTTTATGTACCTAAGGGGGGCCCAGCAGAAAAAGTTTGGGAACCACTGATATAACCAATGATTTACAGCAATAAACCCACATCTCATATTTTTGTCACTTTGTATCACTGGGACTACTTGTTGGTCTTTATCTCAAAATTAGATCAGGCGAGTTTAGCCGTGTTTTCACGGACGGGGTCACAAATATTAAAGGAGAAATATGTAAGAAATGTCTGTTGATTAATCATGAAATGGCCCTGATATCACCAGACATTAAGGGGTGATGTTAATTTCAAATACATATATCACTGACGACAGTAGTCCAGCCAGAATATTCTCATTACAAAGGCGAAGTTGCAGCCCACAACTAATGTTTATGTTGTCATTTTGTGTTTTGGCCTGTTGCACCGCCCTCCACCCATCTCCCAATCACAAAGTCAGCAGCATTTCGGCATCCAGGTTACCAGTTACTACTGAGCTGCAGCAACCTGCGTTTCGGAGCACAAATGTCTGACGTTACTAAACTTAAAAGGCCTCGTTATGATTCAGAAATACGTTGTGACAACGTCAGAAACAAAACAAGGATCTTTATCGGACATGCCTTTGAAAGATGGAGACCGCTAAAAGCAGAGAAGAATTTGAAGACCTATGCCGAAGTTGCTAATTTTCTCCTGGGCAAGTATGATTCAGCTATGTTTGGCTAACTTAATTCTATTTAATATAGGCACTGACATTTAAAATATTCTCTACAATTGAATAATGTTATTTTTGTTCGTTCATGGTACGTTAGTGCGTTTGCAGGTGGGTCATCAAATTGACTAGGTAACAAATTGTTTGAGAAATAAAAACCGTGGCTCTTCATTGCTAACATTAGCAATGCATAATTAGTCTGTCTCTCTGGCTTTATGCTGAGGAGCTGTGCAAACCGTTCCAACATAAGCACAGCCATTATGGCAATATGAAATGTAATTGAGACAGTACATCGGTACATCTTTATGCATTTTACTGTATGAACTTTAGTGGGCTATCCACACAGTAGAGTGATGAGCAAGTTGACCAGTATGACCATTGCTAAAGTTAGTTGGTCATTAGTCTCGATCTTTTCTGAACTGAACTGAACTGAACACAACCCTGTGAGAGCAAATCATTGGTGATTTTAAAACGTAGCCATGGTAGCTCGTAGACATTCTTGCTGGATCCAGCAACCTAGCCGGCAACCTCTCGTCTGGGGGAGAGGAGGAGGGGATACTGCGCTCTGCACTATTTTGAATATGATTGCATTACCAGTTTTGGCGGCAAACTTACATATTGCTCCTTTAAAGGCTTCTTTTTCCAGTGTCACATTATCCCCCGATCCCCAAAATCATCCAGCGACCTGGGTCCTCTCCTCTGCACTCTCCTCTCCAGCTCACTCCACAGGTTTTCAATGGGGTTGAGGTCTGGGGACTGAGATGGCCATGGGAGCAGCTTGATTCTGTGTCTGCTGAACCATTTATGTGTAGATTTGGCCACGTTTAGAGTCATTATCTTGCTGAAAGACCCAGTGATGACCCATCTTCAGCTTTTGGGCAGAGGCCACCAGATTTTGATTTAAAATGTCCTGGTATTTCAAAGCGTTCATGATGCCATGCACCCTAACAAGGTTCCCAGGGTCTCTGGAAGAGAAACAGGCCCACAGCATCATCGATCCTCCCCCATACTTCACAGTGGGCATGAGGTGCTTTTCTGCATCTTTTGTGTTCCGCCAGACCCACTTAGAGTGTTTGTTGCCAAAAAGCTCTATCTTGGTCTTATCTGACCAAAGCACACGGTCCCAGTTGAAGTCCCAGTACCAATTAGCGAACTCCAGATGTTTGCTTTTATGATTGAGAGTGAGAAAAGGTTTTTTCTGTGCATGCCTCCCAAACAGCTTGTTGGCATGCAGATAGCGCCTGATGGTTGTTCTGGAGACTTTGTGACCCCAAGATGCTACCATTTGTTGCAATTCTTTAACAGTGAGCTTTGGAGAACTTTTTATTTCTCTTACCATCCTCCTCACTGTGCGTGGTGGCAAAAGCCTCGTCCAGGCTTGTTTACCACTGTTCCAGTTGTTTTAAACTTCTTAATGATTCCTCTGACAGCAGATATGGGCAGGTGCAGGTGAGTGGCTATTTTTTGTAGCCATTGCCTGACTTGTGAAGGTCGACACACATCTTCCTTACTTGAATGGTGTCTTCCTTTGTCTTTCCCATGTTGAAGAGTGGATAAGGGAAATGGCCTCAGTGTCATGTCATATTTATACCCCAGGGAAACAGGAAGTGATGAATTTCTAATTAAATGTTCTTAGATACTCTGATCAACTTTGTAAACTACTGCAGAAATGACAGAAATACTTCGATTACATTTATTTCCGAGGAATTGTTCGAGGTGCCAATAATTATGGAACAGGTTATTTTATGAAAAATAGTTATTTCTTAGTCAGGGATTTTTTTTCCTTTAACCCTCTCCAGCCCAATTTATTATTTTGAGATATGAAAAATCTTTCATTCATGGAGAAAAGTTCTTATACACTAGTGGCTGCAGGGGGAACTAACGTTGAATTTTTGTAATACTGAGCTGGAAGGGTAACTTTATCAAACCATTTCCCATGTGGTCTTTATGTTTTATAGTCAGTCATCAATTGATTTATTGTTGCAAATTTGCAACATGAGCCTGGAGAGGTTAAAATTAACTTGAGTTGGTTATATTTTTCTACAATTTTCAGTGTGAGTGGATGCTTCTGCAATAAAATTTGAATTTATTTTAAGGCTTTTAACACTTCAAAACCAGGGGTGCCAATTATTATGGAGGGCGCTGGGTATATACATATATGTATATACATTGTACATTACCCCACATAAGAACTTTTTGTGGTTTGTGTCTATCACTCCCTACAGCTGATTGTAATTCCTTTCATTGTCATGCCATTATGCTGAGTATCATGTGACTACCTGTAAGCTCATTAACTAGTCACGTCACTGCCGGCCAGCCTAAATTTATTTTGCCTTACCTTTTCAATGAGGTGTTTACTTGAAGTATTTAAAATGGTACCCTCTAAAATTTTTGCGCAATTAAACCAGCCAGCGGTAAGTCAATCTATCCTTTCCCTAGCAGTCTTGCATTTGTAAATATGAATTCGTATGGGTGTGTGTACGAAAACGAGAGAGACCGAATGTGGGCGTGCATACCTGTTTGAGGCAGCCGCCAGATATCTACCTTTGCTCGGATACATTTTTGAGCTCAGGAGAGCCGGTTCCTTTGACTCAATTCCCAATTATCAGGAATTTGCTATCTGTTAACAGTCCAACAATTATGGCCTGGAAGAGTGAGCAGCAAATAGAAAAAAATGTACGGACATTAAAACATTTTAACAAGACTGCTATACCACGCTGAAAACTGAGTTTCCTGAGTCTTTTGTTTTGGCAAGTAATTAGAAGAACATTCCAGAGAGCTTATAGAGCCCAAGATGATGAGGTAAAAGGAATGTAGTTCTGTGTTGTTGCTCATGGTGGAGAACTAAAACCCAGACACCTGTGATGGCTTTTCCTCCATTGTGTGCATATACTTACATTTCTCACTCTCTCCATCCCTTCCCTCTCTCCTCTGTCAAGGTGAAGGGTTCTTCATGAGTGGATCAAAGGCAGTTTTCACGCACGGCTGTGACGATCACTGGACCCTGGCGGATCCGCAGCGCATTCCCCAGTTGATCCAAATGACTTTATGTGTGGACGTCCGTCTGCTGCATGCGAGGGCATACTGGGTGGCCTTCACCTACCGTTTACCGAACACAACCGAGTACAGCCTAGCCCTGCAGGGGGGCCCCCGTGGACTGTATGTCTGGCTCCTGGGGGTCCGGCACCACTTTGGCACCCGCCTGGTTCCCCACCGCTGGCATCACATCTGCCTGCGGCACGATGCGGACAGCCATACTCTGACCCTGGAGGTGGACAGGGAGGCGTCTGAACTTACGGTCAAAACCCAGGCCATACCGCCGGCCGGTAAACTGGTGCTGGGATGCCACGGCTGGGACGTGGCGCCGCATGGGTGGGCAATGGACGGGGTGGAACTCTACTTGTTCCGAATATGGGACGAAGTGCGGGCACACTCGGCCTGCGAAGACGGAAGCGTGGTCGGCTGGGACTCATTGGACTGGCATGTGTTTGGAATTTCCCGAGTTTCCGATGACACGCTGCGCTGCGGTAAGATATCCCACGCCTTCATCCTCTCGATGACACATCTTGCCTTGATGTTGTTGTTGCAGCAGTGCATGTATACGTCATTTGGGCTTTTAACTTGTCACCTGAACTGTCAGTATAATTACTTTAATGGTTTTGGTATGCCTGGAATCTGAACTGGACGAGCAGTCTTTTAAGCTGTGATTAGCGGCCTAAGCACTTGAGTACACCTCAAGTTTGCACCAAGAACAGTTCTATTACGTTAGTTGACTCATAATCTGGCATCAAATCTTGACGGTGGCAGCATATGTGATCATACTGTACTTGTATTTGCAGATATGACATGGAACACAGAAAGCCACTCTCAATTAGTGATTTTTTTTTTCTTGTCTGAGGTCATCTTATCTTTATTGACTTGGAAACAAGATGTTAGAGTGTCCCCGATTGCTTCGCACCGCAGAGTGTTTAGATGTTTTGTCCGATGTGCAACGTACTGAGATGGTGTCCCGAATTCTGAGATTTTGAAACAAATACACAATACTTCATTTTAAGTTTAAACAGCCGAGCTGGACTATTTATCCAATAATAATCTCTGATGTCCCTGCTCTCTAACTCTCGCTCTTCCTCTTCTCATCAAATTAAATAAAGGGCTGGGCGGTAAAGCGATAGTGAAGTAAATGCAATATACATGCTGTATGCCAGGATTTGAATTTTCCCGCTGTAGCAGAGAATATTTTACGGTCTTTTGACTGAGATCACTTCTTCAGCGAACAAACATGCGCGCATTCTGCATATTATCATTCACAACTGAGCTTACACCTGCAACTGTGTGTACAGACATCAGTTTGTATAGAAGGTCATTCTGCACATTTTTTTTATCTACAAATTGCATCACTTATATTGCAAAGTTACACCCGAAAAAGTACAACGTACATGATTTGGCTTCAAATGACCGCTGCGCAAACGTTTTACCCAGGAGACTGTGGAGATTCAAGCGTGCAATATAAATCCGGTGAAAAAAAAAGCGGAAACTGATAAGAAACTGTCAGAACGCAAAGGATAGGAGCCAAGTGCAGATCCACAGAAAGCCTCATCAAGTATATTTATTACAATAGCAATCACAAAGCTGAAGCCAAGGGAGCAGGCAGAATTTTGTTCAGACAGCAGCGGGCAGATTCAATGGGCAGCAAGCAGAACGTGGTTGAGGTGACAAGTCCAAGGTCCGTAACCGTTGTATCAAGATGAAGCAAGTGGAGGACACAAGGCTGGGGGAGAACACTTGGACAATGAACAAAGAAACACCGAGGAAACAACCACGCAGAGACTGGGGAAAGCAGGGAACTTGGAAAAGGGATCATTTATAACAACCACACAGAGACTGGGGAAAGCAGGGAACTTGGAAAAGGGATCATTTATAAATATTGAAGAGCAGGAGCATGACACTGCACAAGAGAGGTTCAAGCCCAACGCCCATTGGCGGCGTGTAATGCTCGTCGACGCTTGTCAGATTTTTACTTTTCGCCACTGTTCCATTTCTTAAGCGTCAACACAATAAAAATGCATTTGTCTTATAGGTTATTTATATATTTCGCCTCGTCATGGTTGGTGGCACACACGGAAACCTCACATGCAGTTGTCGAAACCGATATACCTGCTTTTCAACCAAGTCGCAGTTTTGAAAGGAAATCCGTTATTTTGCGGGCATTTAAGTTATCAAGCAATCTACAGCTAGACAGTACCTATGTCAAGGTGCACTGTTAGCTAGCTAGCTTATTCGCTGCTGGGTGAAGTAAAGTGAATCATAATCTTAATTTACTAGACGGCTAAATTTAGGAGGAAAATTATGTCTGTATGTAATGTATAGTGCATAGTAACCTGAACGTCGCACTTTGTCATCTCTTAAAATAAGCTTTATCGGTAGGTGTTTACAAAATTAAACATTGTCTTGTTGAATATTTTGCGAGTGACACCCACGGCTTGCTTCACATTCCTGCTGTCATCCATCAATATTGATGCCACTGAGTCTGACGCTTCCAGTGGGCTTTTGAAAACGTTCAGAGTTTGACATGACGCTTCACTTCACGGTCAGTGGGTGTTGGGCTTAACAGTCTAGGAAAGGGAAGACAAAAACCAGGAACTTAAATACACAGAGGCAACAAAATTCGCAATCCGGGTCAGGTGTGCAAGAGCACGGGGCAGAAGCACAAAGGGAGAGGCAAAGAGAATGATTTGATAATAAGAAACAATTAACAGAACAAAACAAAGTCAGCTAGAATGTGGGGGTACACTAATTAACAAACTTTAAGAACATTACAGAACCCTGCCCTTCTAGGGATGCCACGTAGCAGCTCAGTGGCCAATCCCGAATGTCACTGCTGGGACTGCTGTATCAGGGAGGGGTCCTAAGAAACCCAGAACCACTCCTCCGGACCACTCCCATGCCTCTGTCTGGTGGCTACAACCCCTGCACTGAACATCCAAAATTTGACATGCGGTGTAATCCAGGACCACTGTTGATGAGAGCAGAGAGGTAAGGGTCATGCAGGGACGTGGAGATGAGAGGAACAGACAGGTTTAACTGGAGACACATGGAAGACAGGATGGATGTGGTGATGGCCAAAGCAGTGATACGTCTGAGCACCATAGGCAATAAGACCTAGGAGATATTGAACGGGCCAGTGGACTGGAGGGCAAGCTTTTTAGACTGGGCCCTCAGTGGGATGGTGAATTGAACGTGATTGAATTAATTAATTGCTTTTTCAGCCCTTTTTTCAGCCTTTGTCCCAGCTTTTTTGAGAGCTGTTGCAGCCAGAAAATTTGAAATAAGCTCATTTTGTGGATAAAAATGTAAAATGTCTCAGTTATCTGTGTTCAATTGTAAATAATATATTGGCTCATGTGATCTGACAGTCATTGCATTTTGATTTCATTCAAATTTACACTTCGTCTCAACTATTTCAGAGTATACAAAGTATATATATATATATATATATATATATATATATATATATTTGTGATGGTTACCACCACCCACCAAGTTTGCTAATGAATATAACTGAGATAAATTAAGTTTTGCTGGTTTACAAGTGTCTGTGTTGCTGGTGAATAATGTGTGAGATATCAAACAGCTACTGCCTCCTGGCTACCATCTTTTCCAAATGAAATCAGCACAACTTTGTGAACCCAATCAGATTTGAATGAGGCTTCAAAATCAGGTTTCTACAGTCTGCAATACATTTTCCAATAGCTCTGTCACCGAGGGTTCATTTACAGCTAAAATAAATACTTAATAGTCACTTTCCTAAATTTTTATTGCTTGAAATGTCTTGCTCATGAGTATTTTTAAAGAGCCACTTCCACACCAAAGCTAAATACACCAGATCCAAACTGGTGAATTACCTTCTGTTTTGAGGAGGGAAACAAAAAGCTTTCTTAATGCCAGAAATATAGTTCAAGCTTTTTTAAACTCCAAAAATTTAGCAGTATAATCAAACAGTTATTTATAATCAGTGCCCAATATTTCTTTTCTTATTTCGATGAGGAATAAAAATTCAAATTTAAGATTATTTGTTTATAAATAACAACTGGTATGGAAGAAATGACAGCTAAATCGAGTTCATATGAACTATTTTTTAAATTTCAAAATATTACTAGAAAAAGCATGTAAAAATCTCTAACCATTCAAATTTAAGAACAGTTTTATAAATATGGAAAAGAGCCCTTTTTGCTTGTTTTTTAATCTAGTATCAGAGAAAGTCCTGTATCGCCAACACAATGATGGCCAGGTATATGTTTCAATGCTTTTAACTTCAGTCTATTTAAAGAATGTGCATTGCGCATGTTTGTGTGTGGAAGGGGTGCTTGTTTGGTGATAATCATTCTGATATCTTCAGCTTTCATTTAGAAGCAAAAGTGATAATGTAAACAAAGCAGAAATAATGGTTTATTTTATGTCGTTATGTATTGATATTCACTGATATGAAAAAATGCACACAATTGCTTTTTTTCTGCGTCTCATAGCTCTAGCTCTGACAGAAACACAAGCCATTCTTTCTGGTAGCCTCCATTGCTGTAAATCATGGCAGCGCAAAACATTTCCCCGTCAATAAAATACTAGCCAACTACAAATCTTTGAGGATAGTGAGAGAACACGTGATTTTCACACACTAGATGTGCGCTAAATTCACGTAATGTTATGTCCCACTACTAAATCAGTTCAAGTTTTGGAGAGTCTCGAATGAGCTGTCCTCTTAATTCCAACTCTTATAGTATTGCTGCTCATTAATTTTTTAAGTCTAATTGGATCAAATGCGTGTTATGTGCTGGAAATCTTTTTCAACGATTGCTATATATTGTGTTCTTCACAGAGCTGGTATTTGTGGCAGTGTTTCAGGTTTGAATACGTTGTATTTCTTGAGAGCGTATTTTAATCTTTTGCCAATTTTGGTTGATATGTCGCAAACACACTTCCTCATACATAGCATATTCAAATCTTAAAGAGGCATTGGAACAAAGTGAAGGAATATGCTTGTATTAGCTGTGATTATCATCAGAGTATGGCACACCCAATCCATTGGAACGCTCCCGTCCTTACCCAGGTGACATGTTCACAGGCATAACAATGGAATCTTTTCTATCATGGTTCCATCTTGGCTGCACAATAGAAGTATATTGTTACTATTCAGAGAGAAATCATACCCAGGGGGTTGCAGTGATGTTTTAATTTGTTAGACAATCACACCATAAGAGGGATAGATTTCAGTGAACCTTGGATGTATAGGTTGAAACATTCTTATAATTGGGTTTGAGCTTTGGAAGAACACCAATCTGGGGCCTTTTTGGGAATTCATTGTCCCCCTTCTCACGAAATGCTATAATGAAAAAAGCTAATGTTGCTGTATCATGACACTTTGAAACCCACTGAAACCCACCAAAGAGCAGAAAGAGTGGTAATGAAATAGAAACCCTTTTTTCACCTCCATGCCCTGATACACTATAGCTGGGCTAACCAGCTAGCTGGGTTTCTGCGAGACATGCGACACTTGGCCACCTCATATATGCTCACAAGATATCAGTGGTGATGCTGGGTGTACATATCCATAGTCAAGTGCAACTTAAATAGTCCACCCCCCATTTTTTTTTTTTTTTACAAATTTTCCCCTCCCAATACAAGACCTGTGCTAATAGCTCATCATTAGAAGGATCATCAACATTTTTAACGAACTGCTTGTCAAAAAAATATTATCTACCCTCGCGAAGGAATTACATTAAGGTTTTGAATTATTGCTGCCCTTAAAAAGTTAAGAAAAATGGCTGCATGTAAAAATAACAGAATTAATATTCCGTGGGTCAGGTTTAACCATATGGGAAACAATTGTATATCATTTTCTTTCTAAACATTCCTCCTATTTCAGTGTTCTTATGACTTATTCTTTTTTTTTTTTTTTTTACAATAAGCCATTGAACTATAAATAATTGCCATGAATGATAGTTTTTTTTTGTGAAATCAAAGTTATCAAAATCTAAACAGTACAGGGATAATACAAAACCCAAAACCAGTGAAGTTGGCACGTTATGTAAATCGTAGATAAAAACAGAATACAATGATTTGCAAATCCTTTTCAACCTATATTCAATTGAATACACTGCAAAGACAAGATGTTTAATGCTCGAACTGAGAAACTTTATTTTTTTTTACAAACAATCATTAACTTAGAATTTAAAGGCAGCAACACATTGCAAAGAAGTTGGCACAGGGGCCTTTTTACCACTGTGTTACATTGCCTTTCCTTTTTACGACACTCAGTAAACCTTTGGGAACTGAAGAGATCAATTTTTGAAGCTTTTCAGGTGGAACTCTTTCCCATTCTTGCTTGATGTGCAGCTTTAGTTGTTCAACAATCCGGGATCTCTGTTGTCATATTTTACTCTTCATAATGCGCCACACATTTTCAATGGGAGACAGGTCTGGACTACAGGCAGGCCAGTCTAGTACCCGCACTCTTTTACTACGGAGCCATGGTGTTGTAACACAAGCAGAATGTGGCATTGTCATGCTGAAATAAGCAGGGGTGTCCATGAAAAAGACGTTGCTTGGATATGTTGCTCCAAAACCTGTATGTACCTTTCAGCATTAATGGTGCCTTCACATATGTGTAAGTTGCTCATGCCTTGGGCACTTATACACCCCCATACCATCACAGATGCTGGCTTTTGAACTTTGCGCCTATAACAGTCCAGATGGTTCTTTTCCTCTTTGGTCCGGAGGACACGACGTCCACAGTTTCCAAAAACAATTTGAAATGTGGACTCGTCAGACCACAGAACACTTTTCCACTTTGCATCAGTCCATCTTGTGTATTCCTGGGATTCATCACGTGTTATAAGTGTCATTATGATCGGAAATTATCGTATATTTGACCATATAAATCCAAATTTCGTACTCGTGATACTTTTTCATCAACACCCATTAGAGTGACTGTTTGTCGTTTGAGTAGTTCCGCAAACGCCATTTATAGGTTTTCAAACTTGTCATTTAGCCTATGAGACATGTTTATTCTTGTTTATTTTTATGAAAGAATTTTATCAAAGTTTATTGTAGTCAATGTGAAATAAAACATCTTTTCCCCCACCGTAACTGTTTTTCGGTGGCTGAATGGGTTGATCATTACTCATGTCCTGTATTAATCTGAATTTGTGGTCTCATCCTGATAATTTTAATGCATAGGCTACTTGGTATGTACTTGAATTGGAAAGAGTAGAAAGAGTCATCCATAGTCGCTGATGGAAGTACAAAATCGTCTTAAACTGAGGCCAGCGCACGTGGATTCCAGCTGATACAATGTCGACACGGAACAATTATCCATAAATTTGATCAATTATTAGGCCTATGATAATCACTGCAGAGTAATGCTGGCTAAAATTGGTGGAAAATACACTGTGTCTGTTCCTTTGTGGCCAGGAGCACGCAGTTATGCCAATAAACGAAAAATATCATAAGTTTGGCCTGACAAAGGGTGCTGTTTGCAAAACTGGAAATTATTTGCGGAACCGGTCAAAGTACGTGCCAATGAAAAATGACTGTGCAAGGCTTTATTCCTAATGACTGAAGAAAACTAATTGACCCACAAAGTGTGTGAGTAATTTCCGCAAATAGGTGAACAGATAACTTTCCGCCTCCGAATGCTGTATTGATACCAGACGCTTCAGACAAAGTCCGTTTGCCAACCGGTCAACGCACTGTACCGGCTTTTTGGGCCTTTTTTTCCCCCTCAGTTCATGCATTTTTTGCTGCATTTCAAAATATGGATAATATGATAAGTTAGGCACAACAGTTGCATTTCTGCTTCTGAAAAAAAAACGAGGACATACAAAAAAGAAAGGGGCGAGAATTCGGAGCGTTCCATCGCAGTGGCGTAGCCAGAACATAAATTGAGTGGGAACGAAATATCTCCGTAAAACATTTATTCGTTCTGACTCGATCGCTTTCATTTTTTTCTAATTAACTATAGCCTACATTCCATCCGAAAGCATTCAGTTGGATGCGCAATTTTGTGCATTTCAAATCACTGGTGCTGCCACACCTGAGTATTGTGAACGCTTGACTGCAGTGAAATAGAGCGGCCACACAACATGGCATTACTACAATTATACCTAACTTGTTCTCAGCCATTTTCCTTTATTAAAGAAATTTCCATTTACATGAATAATCAAATGGCAATTAAAGACACGGCTTCTCTCGTGATGCAATCTAAGGGCGACTAATCAATAGGCATAATCGGCTACGGTTCAGAAAAATAAGTTACTCATAAGCATGCAGTAGCGGGTGGTGGATGGAAAACCGATGGGGCAGAAAACATCCCTTGAAAAGAGTGAGATTGAGTGACTTGATTTCAATCATTGTTCTTGGTCAACATGTTAGTTTCCCTTATGATGAAATGTTTAGGCAAGTGAATAAAAAAATCTATAAAAATGTTTCATTCACATGCCTAAATAGGCAACTCTTCACGCAAAAAACCACTGTGGATTTTCCTCGTCAAATTTTGTCACATCCTAAGCAAGTCGTCAAACCTCCGCTTAATGATTGTTTAATTGAAAAAGATTGAAATGCGCTCTTTTTGCGTTCAACTGATGCGTTTGATTTCTCGTCTTAACGAGGACAATTAGCCACACCTGAGAGAGGAGGGTTAAAGTGTCTTTTACCAGGGAAATTGACAGAAAACAGATCAAGACTAATAACCAGTTTAAAGACATGTTTGTCGCCCTCATTTTTCTCTGTCCACCAACCGCCACTGCTCATAAGTTGTACTTTTAATAAAAGTATTATACTTTTCGATAGAAAAACTGCCCTGGTACTTCCGCGCTACCTTTTCGGCTCATCAGGTGATCTAACCTGCGCTTCATGGTCGATTGAATTAGGCCTATCCAAATTGAATTAAAGATTGACAAAGAAAAATTGACAAAGATTTGAAATGCACAAAATTACGCGTCCAAAAAAATAATTATCGTTTTGTCTGAGGTGAACAAGCAACACTTGATTGTGCGGAGTGTTTTCGGATTGAAGGCATATTTAATTAGAAAAAAAATGATCGCGATCGAATCAGAACTAATAATTGTTTTGAAAAAATGCTTAGTGCCCGTGCAATTTCAAGTTCTGGCTGCGCTACTGGTCCAAGGGTGCTTCAATGAAATACCCAGGGCGCTTATGCCAATCTGTGCCGGGAGCTCACTATGGGAGACCTGCCCTCATTTGTGAATTTTTCTCCGTTATTCTCGGCGCAGTTCCGACCAGCCAAATAGTTTGCAATTCCCAAGACCAGCTGAATTCGCTACGAGCTGACTGGCTGCTCAGACGGTTTTGTGCTTAACGTTCTAAAACCAGCTTCTTGCGATTTGACAAGCTGAATCGCTGGCGACGCCATCAGCCGGCTTGCAACGAGCTGAGACGGCCAGTTCAAACAGCTGCGACTCCTCCCTGCAACGTTCTAAAACGGTCTCGTCTCGTCGCGAATCTTTGGTCTGAACTGGGCTTTAGATGAGCTTGGGCCCAGAGAAGCCGGTGGCGTTTCTGGGCGCTGTTGATAAATGGCTTTCACTTTGCATTGTAGAGTTTTAACTTGCACTTGCAGATGTAGCAACGAACTGTAGTTACTGACAGTGGTTTTCTAAAGTGTTCCTGAGCCCATGTGGCGATGTCCTTTGCACACTGATGTCGGTTTTTGATGCAGTACCGCCTGAGGGATCGAAGGTCACGGGCATTCAATGTTGGTTTTCGGCCTTGTCGCTTACGTGCAGTTATTTCTCCAGATTCTCTGAACCTTTTGACGATATTACGGACCGTAGATGATGAAATCCCTAAATTTCATGCAATAGCTTGTTGAGGAATGTTGTTTTTAAACTGTTCGACAATCAGCTCACGCATTTGTTCACTAAGTGGTGACCCTTGCTCCATCCTTGTTTGTGAATGACTGAGCATTTCAGGGAAGCTGCTTTTATACCCCATCATGGCACCCACCTGTTCCCAATTAGCCCGTTCACCTGTGGGATGTTCCAAATAAGTGTTTGATGAGCATTCCTCAACTCTCTCAGTCTTTTTCGCCACTTGTGCCAGCTTTTTTGAAACATGTTGCAGGCATCAAATTCCAAATGAGCTAATATTTGCAAAAAATTACAAAGTTTTCCTGTTCGAACATTAAGTAACTTGTCTTTGCAGTGTATTTAATTGAATATAGGTTGAAAAGGATTTGCAAATCATTGTATTCTGTTTTTGTTTCCGATTTACACAATGTGCCAACTTCACTGGTTTTGGGTTTTGTAACATCCAGGTTCTGCAATGGCCACCTCAGTTTCTGGAGGGTTCCACTGAAAACCTGTGGCATGGACTTTAAATTTGCGCAGAATACTAATAATACCAATTTTTTCCTGTTATGCATGAGCCTATTTAGGCTTTATAACCAGGCATTTGTGTCACAGAGCTGTGGAAAATTATTCCAACAAGACATTTAGAAATTCAATTTCAGAATTATTTAGGAATTAAATTTATGGATGCCGGCGTCTAAATCTGAGCAAAGGGTTAATATGGCTGTCCATGAGAAAAAAATTATTTTGAAACATTATATATCGGGGAATGGCAAAAAATCTAAACCTGATCATAAATTATACAGCCTGTCACACTTATTCAAAATCAGCAAGAATCAAGCAGAACCAGCCGGAATGAAGAGTTCGCGCAACATTCCAGCGGGAATTTCAAATTAACCAAAATTCTTACAGCTTTGAAAGAATTCCTTTCAAATACTTAGCACGCGCTTCGAACCCGCCTCAAATGATTGTTGCATATTCTGGGTGTATTAGCTCTCGAATGCAGCTGAATGTAGTAGGAACACAGTAGGTATATTTAGAATGCTGTCAGAATGCAGTCAGACTATTTAGAATACACTTCAAATGCCGTACGAGTGCGGTTCAACTGCTGCCTGAACTGGACTCGAAGTCTGGTTGGAAGGTGCCTCGAATGCTGTACGAATTCACCTCGAATGCAGTCAGAACGCTCCCGGAATGGCCGCCGAATATGGTTGGAACGTCTAAGAATTCAAACAGAATGCAGCTCGAATACTCCGAATGTAGGCTACTTAGAATGTAACACGAGTTTCCCATATGCGTTGATTGAGTAATTGCTGACTACAGCAGGGGAACGTAAATATGCCACTAAAACTGACGCCGAATGCATGAGGGTTAACAGGTATGCGTTATTAATGAAAACTGGCTACACCTGATAATGTTGGGAGTTTTCGAGGTTTCTGTAATGTAGTTGTCCCCCGCCGCAACGCGAAACGGGGGACTATGTGTTTAGCAGCGTCCATCCGTTCATCCGTCCGTACGTTCCGTTTCTTGTTAACGCAATATCTCATGAACCGTTGCAGCTAGAGTCCTTAAATTTGGTATCAGCCTACATTGGGGCATTACGCAGATACTAGTCAATATGGGTGACCTTGACCTTATTTTCAAGGTCACCACGACACTTTGACCACTTTTCCAACTCTCGTTAATGCGATATCTCATGAACCGTTGCACCTAGAGTCTTCACATTTGGTATCAGCCTACATTGGGGCATTACGCAGACACCAGTCAATATGGGTGACCTTGACCTTATTTTAAAGGTCACCACGGCACTTTGGCCACTTTTCCGGTGGGTGTTTATGCTGCTACTCCCCTTATGTGCTGTTTTTTATGTATTTAATTAAAGAGTTTTTATATTTTTACTCAGCCTGTGCATTTTGGGTCCCTTCATTTGCTTTTGGGTCCATGGTGCCAGTGCCCGGGGGGCTAAACCATGACAGATTTGACGTGACAGCCTGTGAGGCGTCTTTGTCTTAAACTACACACTCTCAGATATTTGTCTTCTTGCACAGTTGTGCATTGGGGCCTCCCACTTCTTTTTCTGTCTTTGTTAGTACCAGTTTGTGCTGCTCTCTGAAGGGAGTAGTTGACAGCATGATAAGAGATTTTAAGTTTTCAATTTCTTGCATTGAATAGCCTTCTTTTCTAAGCACTACAATGGGTCTCGAAAGGAAATTCTTTCTTTCTGGCCATTTTGAGTCTGAAAACGAACAAATAACTGCTGATGCTTCAGGTTCTCAACCAACCTCAAGAATGCCATGCTCCCTTTTGCGCTCCGTTTCTAGTTCAACAGTTTTCAGCTGTGCAACACATTTGCAGAAGGGTTTTCTAATAATCAATTAGCCTTATAAAATGCTTAACTTGGATTAGCAGCCATACCAGGAGATTGATGCATAATAGGCCTCTATGCAAAAATGTAGATCATTCTTTGAAAATCATCTGATTAATTTTAATCGTTTCTGAAATGGATAAAAATGTTTGTGAAATGGAAAAAAAATGTTTGTGAAATGCATGATGCAGATTTGACGTGGCTTGCCGTTGCGATTCTCCCTCGAATGCAATCAGAATGTTTTGAATGCTGTTGTAATGCCGTAAGAATATTTATAATGCAGTCAGAGCGCAGGTAGAATACACTTTGAATGCCATTCAAAATTTCTCCACTTCTAATGCACCTGGAAAGTTTCGAGCATGAGCAAAACATTCTGGCCGGCCACAAGAATGGGCCCGAATATTTGGAATGCACTCAAAATGCAGTCAAAATTTTTAGAACATACTTTGAATATCCAGGAATATACAAAGAATTTTCATTCCGATGGCATTCCGGCTCATTCTGCCTTTAGGGTGACTAAGGTTTAAGAAAAGGCTCAAGGCTTTCATCTTTTATGGAAGAATTCTTTTATGAAGAGTTAAACTCGGCACAAATTAATTTTACACTTGTGGTTTTGATTAAATATTAGCCGTCTCATTGAAACAAATGAAAGATCAGAATAAATGCATTGCATAAGGATGAATGTATTTTCATAGGGTTAATCTTATCATATGGATTATATGGATTATAAACTGTTTTTTATACACACCCATTTTCTTAATAACTGTTCCTCTGCAGCCACAGATGAAATACTAATGGCATTGTGATACCAAAACTAATGCTGTTTGGGAGGCTAACAGTAGATAACCAAAAGAGACTGCAGTTTTTAGCTTGATGCTACATCAACAAACCCTCTCAAGCTTCTGCAATAACATGGCCGTAACTGAATTTGTGCAGTAATTATATAGAAAAAATATATAGTTCTGCCATCAATGGTAAAAACTGGGGGTTTTGAAGGAAGTCAGTTTCTTGTGTTTGCTTCAAATTGGTGTTACGTTTGATCCCATAGGCCACAAGCGGGCAAGACGGGAAGGTAAGACCTACTGGGTGGGAAGATGGAGCATCTCTTTTGATCTTTGATCTTTTATGCTTTTGCCAAATATGTCTGTCTATCTTAATGGGAGAGGAACCACTGATCAGAAATCAGTAAATGATAAAAACTCCTTGATAAGTACTCTGACTCACTTAAGTCATTTCCCTGAGATGATTTCAACAGGGAAAAATAACACTGTAACAGCTGTAAACGTACGCAATTTTAAGTAGAAGTAGAGAGGTTTGCCACTAAAAAAAAATCTAAAAATAAATAAATAAATAAAAATATTGAGGAGCACTGAGCTACATCGTATTCAGAAACTGGGAGGTGAATGCATCCTAGAAAACATCCCTCAGAATTCCAGTTTGTGTTTGTGTCAGTCTTTATGGAATACCAGGAAAGAAATGGACAGTCATCAGGCAACCACTAACAGAGTCACATGAGAATTATGCTTTTGCTCCTATCTTATTGTCGTTGTTTTAGCTTGATTTCTCTAATACTTACCAAAAGATTGGAATGATACCGCAGAAAATATAGTCACTGAACAAAGACAAGCTGATGAATTTATCATGCCAAATGGCCCAAGGTGTCCATACCTGCAAGGTCAACAAAGTCCGGCCACCGACAAGAGGATATAACTGTTTGATGAATTGTTCCCAAAGCCATGCATTATCTTACTAGATTCATATATTACTACAAAACTTTGTGGACAGGTAGGTGAAGGACCATGAAAGAGTTGATTATTTTGCACGAATTGCTAATGGCAGTCTTATTGCCCGTGGAACTTTGTGCTCCTAAATAGGTGAAAAACCTCATGTTATTTGTGGAATCATGCAAAAAAAAAAAAAAAGGTTCATCTGGAGAGCTTATTTATGGCCACTGAACTAATGTAGGGGAAGTGGTATTTCCAAATATTACCTAAGAGGCCAAAATTGACAAGAAATTTCATGTGCAATTTGAGATTATTATGAAAATATACACTACCGCTCAAAAGTTTGGGATCACTTGGAAATTTTCTTGTTTTCCATGGAAACACACATGAAATTTGTCTGAATAGGAAAAATAGCAAATCAACAGAACATGCTGACATTGTCTGAGTTAGAAAAAAATTATTTAATGGAAAATGATGAATATGTAGTTCAAACTTTGCCTTCATCAAAAAAAAAAAAAATAAAAAACACCTTCGCTGTTGATACTGAAACTGGTGTTTGCCGGGAACTATTTAGTGCAGCTGCTAGTTGACAGCCTGTGAGGCGTCTTTGTCTTAAACTACACACTCTCAGATATTTGTCTTCTTGCACAGTTGTGCATTGGGGCCTCCCACTTCTTTTTCTGTCTTTGTTAGTACCAGTTTGTGCTGCTCTCTGAAGGGAGTAGTTGACAGTATGATAAGAGATTTTAATTTTTCAATTTCTTGCATTGAATAGCCTTCTTTTCTAAGCACTACAATGGGTCTCGAAAGGAAATTCTTTCTTTCTGGCCATTTTGAGTCTGAAAACAAACAAATAACTGCTGATGCTTCAGGTTCTCAACCAACCTCAAGAATGCCATGCTCCCTTTTGCGCTCCGTTTCTAGTTCAACAGTTTTCAGCTGTGCAACACATTTGCAGAAGGGTTTTCTAATAATCAATTAGCCTTATAAAATGCTTAACTTGGATTAGCAGCCATACCAGGAGATTGATGCATAATAGGCCTCTATGCAAAAATGTAGATCATTCTTTGAAAATCATCTGATTAATTTTAATCGTTTCTGAAATGGATAAAAATGTTTGTGAAATGGAAAAAAAATGTTTGTGAAATGCATGAAAATGTATTTTTCTTTGAAAAACAAAGAAATTTGCAAGTGATCCCAAACTTTTGAGCAGTAGTGTATAGATATGTTGGCGACTGCTCAGTGTTCGGGTTATTATGGGAAAAGTAATGTTGCTCATCTACAATCAGACAGCTATACTTCCAAATTGTGCAATAATTCTATTATCTGTCGAACTCATTATTGAAATAGTATAATTTGGTGCAGATAGAAAGACACATTTCTTTCTTCCCTTACCTTAGCCTCCGCACACAACATGCTTCCTTTACTAACGGAAAGCGTAATTGGTCCAGAGGTGTCCTTGTGCTCTTGCTGTCAGTAATGTCTCTGCTTACATTATGGTGTAACATTGTTATGAGTTATAACCAGCCTGCTAAGCTAAAGGCCAGTTAACTGACCTGCTATTAAACTAATCTCCCCTCCTTGCTCAGCAAGGAGAGTCATCACAATCAATTTTGCCTGCATGGTAATGGTGGCCAGGGCTGAAAATGGCTTTAAAATGCCTTCTTGAACAGCTGTGCCTAATCATTTGCCTTGATTTATCTATAAAGTCTCTGGCTGAAGAAGTATTTAGCGGTGAAAAAAAAAACAGGTGAAGAGAGTGGTTGGGATAAAAAGAAAATTTTATTGACCCTCTGTGGCAAATGATGAGGCATTACTGCTCTGGGAAAATGTTATGTGCTGCTTCATAACTGACTTGACCCCTTACTTATTGTGGTGGTGTTGTATTTTGGCTGGGGCCACTGATGCATTGGGTGCCTGTCCAGAATTGTCATGACTGTAGGTGGGGGTTATTAGACCCTCCTGTGAAGCGTCCAGCTGATGACCCCCTCTCTTTCAGCTGTGTCACCCATCGCTGAAGAGCAATCCTTCTCACTCCCTCCTGGTAAGTGCGTGAAACCATATCCAGATGCCCATTCACTTATGTTTGAGGTCAGAGAGAAGGCTCACAATTTATTTAAGGAAGCCATTTTACTTTGCCAATTGGGTCCCAAATGGTAAAGGGAAGATTTAAAAAAACTGCAAAAAAAAAATACATTGGTTGCCATGGTAATAATGCCATCTTGAAACTGTTTGTCTTTGGTCTCAATTTTGAAGCAAATTCATTCAAAATTATGGCTCAAATAAATGATGAGGGTTTTACATGTTCTTTGTCATACAGGTTATAATGTTATACTATATTTTTAAGTGGTTTTCAGTCCGCTGAAAGCAATAGTGAACAACGGAAATTCAAATTCTGTCCCATTGCTTTTTTTCAGCATGTTTTGAAGCAGACTATTTCACATTGCCATGCAGTTTTAACCAGATGGGGCCACATAGTTAATAGTCTAGTTGGACATTAGCTTTGGTCAGTGTTTTGCCTCATCTTAACCCCATTAAACCCATGGGCCCATCTATGGGTACATCAAATGCAGCTTGCTTTATTCAAAGCTGAGGAAATTTAGGCCTATTGCATGTTCTAGGAGAGAACACAATAAAGATCCCAAATATGATCTGCTGAATTACAGGGAAATGTGTAGATATTTTCCATTTAATGTAGTGCTATGGCCATAAAACACGACATCCTGGGTTTGAATATTTCTCCCAATATAAGTGTGATGTAGCTCCAGCAAAGTGCTGCAACCAGCAGTTACAGAATATATACATTTCATTGTCCTACAATACGGGAAAAATGCTTTTCCTAACTTTGGATCTACTTGGGGGGAATTCAATCAAAAATCAGAGTTTAAGGGGTTAAAGAGCAATATGGGGCCTGGGGGGTGAGTATAGTCATGTCCTGCTGTAGATGGATAAGTGAGTGCTCCTGCACCATAACTCCTTTAATTTCTTCTAGATAACATTTTCTGTGGTCCTATTGTAATTCAGATTCAGTTTAGTCTTCTGCTAACAATTCTCTTATTGATTATTAATAAGCTACTGTGCCTCGTTGGTGATGGCACATGTCTGTATTTCTGAGAGGTATGCTGTATTCACGTAGATGACGATAGATGTTAAAATGCTAGCTCTGACATAACATAAATAAGCAGAAGACCAACAGACAGCAATGCTCTTGCAGTAATGGAGGGAAGTTGTTATTCAACTCTCGGACAAGATCAGTTGGAACACCTGGGGCATTTCCGCAAGGGATGAAATGAACGTAATTTTGCATATAGATATTACCGTTTTGATAGTCATATGATGCAGTTGGTGCATTTTTTTCTTGTCACTATACAAATAACAAAGTAAGTTCCAAAGTATTCGACAATTGTATTCATTACGGAGAACCCAAATGAAAGGAAAATGTGAATAATATTCAGGAGTACCACGAGGGGAATATTCTGCTCTAGTTTTGATAGTAAGTCTAAAGAAAGGAAAGTAATGCCTCGTATCTGACCATTTTCACAACTAAGCTAGTCAAATGATCGTGAAAGTGGTGCTGGAAATAGCAATTATTACATCCCTGATTATTTGTGAATGGAAATGACTGCGGTGTTCCGACTGGGACTTAAACACAGGTAACACACTGACCTCTAGTGCTGAAGTACTGCTAAATGGCTGTCTGGATCGCACATTATATAGAGCCACACTGTTGGAATGATTTGAGGGGAAAAGGTAGCAAAGCATGAGGGCAAATAAAACATATGTTGTTATTGTGATTTTACTCCATGACTGTACATTAAGGAGGCTGTTAAAGCGGGGTTTCATTTGGGATAGCATTGAATCTCTGCTGGGGAAAAAGTTTTTGGTTACCTTATCCATATTGTGGGATGTTGTGTAGTGTCACACCCTATTTGTAATTCTGTCGAGCTTATTAATTAAAAGTCGCATCTTTTCAACCTCTAATGCCATCTGGCATTGCCACTGACAGAATTCTTTGTTATACTAAGCCAGTTTATTTTCTGTAATGCTTTCATCCACTAGAATGACATCCATCTTGCTATCTACCATCTGTCGTTATCCATGTGAATACAGATTAATATCATAAACTGGATAACTACATGCCATTCTGGGTAATAGTACTTGTCAATTCATTGCAAAATAGTGTAGCAAGCAGCTGCGTAATCACTGAGGGCAGGGTTGAGTGGTTGGTTAAATGTTAGAATATTCACTGCAAATGCTTTTTATTTCAGTAATTGAGATTGAGATGCGGATTCTGAACCAGCCGTGCATTATAAAACTGTAGAACGTAAAACTGCAGAACACGTGATGTGTATAACACCAGAGTGTAAAAGCTAAATGCCTGGTGATTATTTTTGTAAATAGGTGTTCTCATTCTAAACACTGATGTTAATTGAATGTTGCGATCGTGGTTTTTCAGATTTGTTGAATGCACTTTAAAACTGAATCTGAACACTGTGATGTGTAACATTTTATTTTATTTGTTTAACCTTTATTTAACCAGGGAAGTCCCTTTGAGATTGAAATCTCTTTTTCAAGGGAACCCTGGGGGTTGAGGTGGGGAGGGAGAGGACAGGTTGCATAGCTAGTTAGATCAGGGGATGATTAGGTGGCAGGTTGAAAGAGCCAGGTTGGGAATTAACCATGACACTGGGTGAACCCCTACTCTTTTTGAAGAGTGTCATAGGATCTTTAATGACCACAGAGAGTCAGGACCTCGGTTTAACATCTCTTCCGAGAGACGGTATCTCCTTCAGTACAGTGTCCCCATCACTGCATTGGGGCATTGGGGATTATTACCCAATTCAGGATCCAGGAAGGATCAGGACCACAACCTACCTGCCCAGCAAAACCTCTTCCAGCAGCAACGTGGTTTTCCCTAGTGGTCTGCCCTCCAAGTACTAACCAAGCCCAAGGTGTTACACAAATGTGTTTAGCATATGTTCAGAACTTAAAGATTTGGTTGTACAGAGGGTACTTTGGAGTGTGTGATACAACATAGCACTAAATATTTTACATCCCTTACCGGCTCTTTCTCCTCCCAGTGTCGACAGTCTCTCCACATTCTAATACCTCGTCTCCTGTTGAATCAGTGTCAGCCATTGTTACACCGTCAGGTAAGAGAATCCTCGCTGGCTCAGGTCGTGGCACTCAAACTCATACCGTGTGAAAGGAAGACACCAAATAGCTCATTTGAAGCCATCAGCCACACCCTGCGCGTCGCTGGCAGGCTCTACGGCTGGAACAAACTCTGATTTAAACCTGACACCAGGCATTTACTGTGCTTCATGGCTAATCTGCCTCCATTTTGTTTTTCAGAACCACAAGTTGTGCAGTGCAGCTTCTCTGAGTTCTGTACTATGAGAAGTAAGTGTACAGCGCAAGCTTTCTCAATAGTTTGCATTCTTGTTTTCAGTTGGCGATTTGGTTGTGCTCTTGTACATTGCTACAGCTAACTCTGGTAATTCTGTGAGATAGCTTGAGTGGGACAACAGCGTCCTACACAAGTTGACCATAGGTGTTACCATTGAGCAGTGAACGTTGAAATATCTGCCCTCTAGTCCAGCTGTTAGCATAAACATCATGAATACTGCAGGTATCCAGTGGGTCTGCATTTAGATTGTGTTCAAAGTTTCAATATCTTTGTGTTATATAGCTGCACATTACTGGATGTCCATCAATCTGGAAACCCAAAGAAATATGAACGAATCTGAGATCACCGCATGGGTATGTTTGTGTTGCCCTCCTTTGTGTTTTGGACCGTCAGGAGATTGATACATCTGTGTTCGGCTCAGAAAGGGGCAGGCATATTGCAACCAACTGGGTGTCAGGCCCCTGGGGCTCTACTCCGCCCTCGTAAAGATTGACCGCGAATGATTGTGCCACTAAATGACAGTAGTAACGCTGAATCGTGTTGCATTTTAATCAAATACTCAGTATACTGTCTATGATGTACAAAACCCAAAACCAGTGAAGTTGGCACGTTATGTAAATCGTAGATAAAAACAGAATACAATGATTTGCAAATCCTTTTCAACCTATATTCAATTGAATACACTGTGTAGACAAGATGTTTAATGTTCAAACTGAGAAACTTTATTTATTTTTTTTTTGCAAATAATCATTAACTTAGAATTTAAAGGCAGCAACACATTGCAAAAAAGTTGGCACAGGGGCCTTTTTACCACCGTGTTACATCGCCTTTCCTTTTAACGACACTTAGTAAACGTTTGGGAACTGAGGAGACCAATTTTTGAAGCTTTTCAGGTGGAAATCTTTCCCATTCTTGCTTGATGTACAGCTTAAGTTGTTCAACAGTCCGGGGTCTCCGTTGTCGTATATTACGCTTCATAATGTGGCTCACATTTTCAATGGGAGACAGGTCTGGACTACAGGCAGGCCAGTCTAGTACCTGCACTCTTTTACTAAGGAGCCATGCTGTTTTATCACGTGCAGAATGTGGCTTGGCATTGTCTTGCTGAAATAAGCAGGGGCGTCCATGTAGAAGACGTTGCTTGGATGGCAACATATGTTGCCCCAAAACCTGTATGTACCTTTCAGCATTAATGGTGCCTTGACATATGTGTAAGTTGCCCATGCCTTGGGCACTAATACACCCCCATACCATCACAGATGCCTGCTTTTTAACTTTGCGCCTATAACAGTCCGGATGGTTCTTTTCCTCTTTGGTCTGGAGGACACGACATCCACAGTTTCCAAAAACAATTTGAAATGTGGACTCGTCAGACCACAGAACACTTTTCCACTTTGCATCAGTCCATCTTAGATGAGCTTGGGCCCAGCGAAGCCGGCGGCGATTCTGGGTGCTGTTGATAAATGGCTTTCGCTTTGCATTGTAGAGTTTTAACTTGCACTTGCAGATGTAGCGACGAACTGTAGTTACTGACAGTGGTTTTATGAAGTGTTTCTGAGCCCATGTGGTGATGTCCTTTACACACTGATGTCGGTTTTTGATGCAGTACCGCCTGAGGGATCGAAGGTCACGGGCATTCAATGTTGGTTTTCGGCCTTGTCGCTTACGTGCAGTGATTTCTCCAGATTCTATGAACCTTTTGACGATGTTACGGACCGTAGATGATGAAATCCCTATATTTCTTGCAATAGCTCGTTGAGGAATGTTGTTTTTAAACTGTTCGACAATCAGCTCACGCTTTTGTTCACTAAGTGGTGACCCTCGCCCCATCCTTGTTTGTGAATGACTGAGCATTTCAGGGAAGCTGCTTTTATACCCAATCATGGCACCCTCTTGTTCCCAATTAGCCTGTTCACCGGTGGGATGTTCCAAATAAGCGTTTAATGAGCATCCCTCAACTCTCTCAGTCTTTTTTGCCACTTGTGCCAACTTTTTTGAAACATGTTGCAGGCATCAAATTCCAAATGAGCTAATATTTGCAAAAAATTACGAAGTTTACCTGTTCAAACATGAAGTAACTTGTCTTTGCAGTGTATTCAATTGAATATAGGTTGAAAAGGATTTGCAAATCATTGTATTCTGTTTTTATTTACAATTTACACAACGTGCCAACTTCACTGGTTTTGGGTTTTGTAGCTTCAGTTTTACTTCTTGAATTGCATACATACTTGCATACATACAATTTTATTTTTTTTGCAATGTATTTTGTGCAGAAATCTTGCGTTTCCTGTCAGTAATTTGCAATGTTGAAATTGAACTGTAAAAAAAAAAAACTGAGATGTAGGATGTCTATATCCCAATATCACATGACTCAACCAAATTTACGGATTCAGACTAATCTGACTGACTATGACTGTTTACTACATGATTGCATGATTAATTTGAAACTTCCATTCCTCAGCTCTCCCAAGTCTTCAATATCTCCGTGTGTAATCCATCTCTTGACATCGCAAACATGCAGCTTCTCCTGACAGCCATCAACAGCACCTTATCTGACAGGTACGCACAGGAGTTTCAATGTTTCAAACTATGTGTGCAAGCATGAGTATTTGAGTTTTCATGGACAAGTCAATACCAGTTATATCCACTCTTCGTGAAAGAGGTGGAATTGATGAGTCAGAAAGAGCACTCAGGCTTCTGATCGAGCAAACCTTAAAGAGAGAGAAAAAAAAACAGTTCTGATGACTGTGGGAGTATGGCACACACTGTAACCCCTGCTAAGTGTGCTACACTCAATAGTTTTGGGGAAGTCGATTGGCTCAAAAAAATTGTGTACACCAACTTAACGATCTTGTGTTCACAGTACTTAAAAACATGGTGAGAACAACTTTTTCCCTTATGTTCTTTAACTCATTCCCTGCGGCAAGCTGCTGCCAATGGCGCGGTGAATTCTACCATTCGCTACGGTAAGCCGGTGCCAGCAGCGTGGATGATCATTCGCAGTCCAATGTCCAAAATCACTTGACGATCGCGGTGATGGGCCACCTGTACTTTAAATACTTTATATAGTGTAATTTTCAGGAAAAGTATTCCGTACAAACGCGACAATTTGATATAAAAGTATTCTGTAGGGCATAATTTAAGTACCGTCTATACAATGCAATTAAGATGGCTTACGTAAGTTTTGTGAGGTAATGGGTTTCTACAAAACATTTGACTTTGCTACACTATCTGGGTTACAGTGCAGGCACCGTTAATTCCGTAATGGTCAGCGTATATTTATCTCCACAAAGAAGGTTATGTTTTAGGCAGCGTTTGTCTGTTTGTTTGTTTGTTTGTTTGCAAGATAACTCAAAAAGTAATGCACGATTTTGATGAAATTTTCAGAGAAGGTGGGTATTAAGTCAAGGAGCAGGTGATTAAATTTTGGCATATCTAGGCCAAAGTACAGCTGAGATATACGCCAAAGTTCAAGATTTCAAGTCTTTCCAACGGGCCGGAGTTCCAATCGCTGTGCTTTTGGGTTTTGCTGCCCCCTGGCGGAGGTCTGCGCTTTCTGGGTGCTTTTCTAGTTTGAGCTTGTCCTTCGCAGTTGGCTGAGCAGAAACAAGTTGCTGCCTCCTCTTCAGCCTCTCCGTTCTCTAGAAACTACATTTTATATTTTTCTTGCGGTCAGTTCAGCCTCTGATTGCTGACTATTTTCTGTTGAGTTACCTCTTTGTGCTGTGTTCCAGTCAGGGGCGTGCTGGGGATCCAATTCAGGCCGGGAGACTACAAAGCAAGCAGGCAACTGTAGTGTTGCGGTGGACGCAAAGCGCGCGCGGCGAAAAATTTGTGGGGGTTTTTCTTCAGAAAAAGACGACTTTAGGCAGCATTTAGAGTTGTCATAGCAACTACAACAGCACTATTAGACTGACAGCCACACAACAGCACTCTATTAAACACAACCATGATGACAGCTCCACACAGTCCTCCATACCAGTACTTTTGTCTTCTCTAATCTCTTCTCTACATCATACTGTGTCCTTTTGTTCTATGTTATTTATATAATGTGCAGAATTACACAAAAACATTTTTTTATTATTTTGTCAGCAAATCATTTAGATGTCATGCCAGCTTACAATAGCTAAAAAGAATACCAATATTGAATATGAAACTGAAAGATGTCGACAGCAACTTCAACTTATTACAGAAACATTAGATATTGGAAAAGCTATCTCAATTTAGACAGATTACAAGATAGAAGATACCTGAAGAGGGGTCTCAGTCTCAGGCTTTTTCAGGGTCCCTGCAACCCACCTGGCACCTATGGATTTTTTGGGCCTGCCCACCAAATATTTTGTGCATTAAAATTGGCATTACATTTTCATTACCCAGAACAAAGGTGTTAATTAATATTATTAATGAATTTCTCTTTGAATATTGATCAGTGGTCATCAATGGTATTCTGGTTTTCATTCTTCAAACATACTGTAATAATGATCAAATGAAACAGACAAGGCGGGTCAAAATCACAAACTTTAGTGAGAAATAAATAATGAAAGAGAATTCTCACACAATAACAATTAAAACTTCAATAAACGTGCATCAAAATTATAATATAACAAAATAAAGTCCAGAAGTATGCATTATGGCGCCTGGCCTCTGCTGTGATCTAAATTTGGGACCCACAATTAGAAAAACACAACTAAAATACTCCCTAAAAAGGACAGTAGGTGGCACATTTTAGCTAAAACAAATGTAAATAATCTAGAAAACAATAAAGTGCTGTTACCTCTATTAAAAATAATCATGCGGTAGCTTCAACAATAACAGCCTTATACTATACATTCAATATTCTCAATAAAAATACAATCATTTCACTTTGCACATGCCCCACTGTACAGTTTAGACTGAGCCATGTTAAGCTAGAGGTTTAGCTTGTGTCTCGGAGAAATACAAACACACGCGGAACTGTCTGGACGAGGCGAGTATCTTTATCAATACAGTTATTTATTTAGACAAAAAAATCACTTTTATCCCGCCGTGACTGTAAACCAACACTGAGAAAAAGCGGCGGATTTGCATGTGCGATTCATTCGCAGTTTGGACACAGAGGGGTGAATATCTCCTGCTCTGACTCCAGCTAGGAGGGGCGGCTGCGAGAGGACTGGGCCGCCTGTGAGTGCTCTGTGACGGGGGATAGGCCGACGGAAGCACCCACTGCATGACGAAAGTAGTTGCGATTAAAGTCGCTAAGTTGGCAACACTGGACGCGTCTCTCTCACTCATCCCCCCTCCTCTCACAGACTGCTCCATGTGCTTCTCTTACACTTCCAGTGTTTTGGCTGCGTGGAGGCGGGCCATAAAGCAACTAACCAGTCACAACACGAGTCCTCTTAAAGAAAAACGGTGATCGCTGTAATTTCGACCAATCCTACCCTCTGATCACAGAGTTCATGTTGGCTACGTGTGCCCTATGCAGTGAGGGGGCGTGCTCTCTGTCAATATAGTGCTGCCAGCGCTGCTGCTGTTGCAACAAGTGTGTGTTGTCTGCCTGGAAACAGTGGGCCAGTGGCTGCATTTTATTCATTGGCAGCCAGGCAGGCCAATAAGGACACAGGCCACTGGGAAAAGTCCAGAGCGTCCAGGTGGGCCTGCACGCGCCTGGTTCCAGTGTTGCCAACTCCTCAGTACGGAAAGTCGCTATTGGCTGTCCTAAAAGTCGCTAGACAGTAACTGCAGCATGAAATGGGCTATCACGTCAGTCGCCAGAACAACAGAAAACTGTCCAATAACAACAGAAAAAATCGCTTTTGACAAAAAAAAGTCGCCAAGATGATTTGGAGAATCGCCAGATTTAGCTAGAAAGTCGCTAAGTTGGCAACACTGCTGTGTTCATGGGTGATTCTTGTCCGCTTTGGCGATCTTTTTTTGTGGAAGGATACTCTCCTGGGGCTCATTTTTCGGTAGAGATTTGCGAGGACTTAACCAGATTAATGTATTCTCTAACTCCTTGATAATTTGATCGCAAATTTCCAGGACACATTTTGCAGTGGCCATCTACTCTGTTCATCACGATCTACCTGCAGATTTTCATGGTAACTTTAGTGTGGCTCACTTGATTCAGCTAAGTAGCTGTTGAACATGATCTCTTTATTTGCCTGTGTTGTTGTGAAAGACTATTGCATTACATTACAGGGTCTATTGTATGATAGAGCTCCAGGAAAAAGGATGGTGACCATTGTTTTGTGGGTTTGTGCATGTGGTTTGTGTGTGTGTTTGTGATTGTGTCAGTATGTGCGCATGCACTGTAAATTTGCATTAATCTTTTGCTGCAGTGATCAGAATGGATGCACAACAGAGGCAGAAAAAGCGGTCTATCTTTTGCAGGTGAGCTAGAATTTTTTTCCTGCAGGTTGGCCGCTTGTCTTGTGTGCACAATCATCGCAACCAACTTCAGAAAGTGTTTTTGCTCCTTAAAACCCCCCTCCAGTGTATTTTGGCATTTTTACTGATATTTCATATTTATCTGAGTCATCTCCTGACAATGCTGATCAGCCACATAGTTTACCAACTACTTTTTGGTACCTAACTTAATTTTTGCTGAAAGTTAGAAAATTTTAGCCGTTGCTGAAAAGGGGATGATGACATATGACTATAATAGAAGCTGCAAGCCATATGTCATCCTCCTAGCTTGTGCGGGTGCAGGTTCGAGCCTCCATGCGTCTGAGCAACTAACCGATAAACATCTTTGCAAACTAACTAGATAAACAACTTAGCCATCTTGGATTTATTTTTTTATATCTCTTTGTGTAGATCAGTTTAGTAAGCTACCATAACTTAGTTAGCTATTCTAATGTATTTGCATTAGCTGAGGTCTTAATTTTATTTTTTGTTTCCTCCACCACGGTTTACTGTTTTTATTTTCATTTATTATTTTTTTCAAAACAATACAACAGGACATTATTTGATGTTTCACCACATTAATTTTATTGACTTTTCAAAATAAACACATTTCAAATGAGATCATGCAGGATATTGAGAATGAAGATGGTACAGTATTTGCCGCTTTATAATGTTGCCATTCCTTTTCACAACATTTAATAAATGTTCAATGACTGAAGATGCCAGGCAATTGAATTTTTCAGGTGAAATTTTGTCCCATGCTTCCTGCAAACAAGTCTTCCCAAGTGCAACTGTATGGATCTTCGTTATCACATTTTGGGTTTCAAAACTCACCACTTGTTTAAATGACCATAGATTTTGGACTTGTTGATGGTAATAGTCTGTATGGTGTTCATTTCCTCCCAAAAAGACCTGCAATATTGATGTTTCTGACCGCAATACACAATTATGCTGTGCAATGGTTAAATGCAAATACCTCTGAGCCCTGAGGAGTTGACGACACTTCTGGTCAGTGGGCACTGCAAATTTTGCACGGCTTCCATTTTGCGCTGTAGTTTTTACTGGCATTTCTGAATGTCAATAAACATTGTAGTACTTGACTAATCGTTGCAAAAGTAATCCTGAGCTCATATGGTTATATTGATAAATAACGGTCCTTGATATAGTGCTGTTTGAGTGATTGGAGATCACAGGTGTTCATCATACCCCAGATTTTAAAAATATTTTATATTATGCTCAGTGGAGGGTGAAAATATTGAAATCCCTTCTTATCTGTCTTTAAGGATCATTCATTTTGATCCTTATTATGATTTTCTCAGGCCATCGTGGGAAAATTGGTAATCCTCAGCCCATTTTTGCTCTTGAAGGACTAGACCTTTCTTGAATTCTGCTTTTGCACCAAATCATAATTACAATCTCCAGCTGACATCATCTTTTGCAAATCATATCATTTGTCAATTTTTGTTTCCTCATTCCTTGTCAAAAATTTCCCCTCCAATCTTTTTCTAAGTTGGGGTGGTATAAGTGGCTTGCTGTCTTGTCTTTGCATCTACAACATTGATGACCATATCATCCGCATATATTTCAATTCCAAGCTCTGGGCAAGCATTCAGGATATCCTCAACCAAAACTAAATAAAATTTTGCCTATGACTGACTTTTGAGGACCACCAAGAGATTAGTCTACTGTTGAAGAAAATTTAGTTTTCCTTGTAGAAAGTGTCTGTCTCATTACTAGATAATGCTTCCATCAATGTTTCGCAGTCTCAGATGTGAAAGTTTCGTAAGAGGGATATTTAATGGACAGTGTCTAATGTTAAGCTAAAATTCTGAAACACAAGCCTTGCTGTAGCTTTTTTATTGCATAAATATTGTGAATAAAATCAAGTAGTCAAATTGGCAGTTCTTCACACAATATACTTAGCGTATTAAAAGGAATTGTATTGTATAATTTCATCTCAAGTTTTTAAGTGAGCTAGGGAAATAAATCCAGGAATTTGGAATTTGCAGGACGTCATTGGCATTACAACTGAAAGTGAGTGCCATTGCCAGATGAATCCAATATTGAAATTTTTGATATAAATGCCAATAGCATGCTGGATTGAAAAATAATACCAAGGGAAGGAGAAGCATGTCAATCCTACTATCAAATGCGCCATTAATGTTTTGCTGCTAGGGGCGTTGGTTAACACGCATGGCACACTGAATCTCACAAAGCACTTGGTAATTGTAACGGAAATCTAGCTGTCTTAGCGTGGAGGTTGAGACACTGTCATGAGTGGATTAACCAGCAAGAGAATGACCACAAATATAGATCATAATCCACAATGAAACAGGTGTTCTACAGTTGCCATTCAGTCCCATCTAAAACCTCAATCCAGGCCAGAACTGGAGGGGACAGTCCATTTGTGAAAATCCAAAAACATTAATTATTATGAATACTTCTAAATAGAAAAAAAGAATGTTAATATTTTATATGCTCTCAAGGCTGTGTATCACGTGGATCATCTTAGAAGTTTATAAAACCACAGAATGTACAAGTATTTAAATAATATCCATGGACTGGTCGAGTTAGCAAAAACTTCTGAATGAAAAATTTTCTGAAACTTCGAAACTAAAAACTCTTGTATGCATGCATGTAGCCTGGCTTTCACAGGCAACTTCACAGCCATCCTTCTGGCTCTTTCTCTTCACAGGACCTTGAGGTGAACTGCAGCTCCAAGGAAGATGTCAGGTGGGTGTTTGAAATAGGCACCTTCAACAGAAATTCTCTTGCTTTAATGTTTTGATGACCTTGGTGTAGATGGTGAAATTCCCCCCGAGGTATGTGATGTCAGCATTTGAATTTACTTTCCTTCATGCCAGGCAGTGCTTTGCCTCCCCATTGTACAGTAATGCTTATCGATTGCATAATAAATGCAAATAAACCGGTTTGGCTGGAAGTACGAGTGCAAGCCATTTTTAACTCACAAAGACAAAAAAAAAACACAAATCTATGCTTGCCAGTGCGAAAATACTTTTTGTATTTTTTGTATGACGCCTTTCTGACATCATTGCTGTCGTATTTGATCAACATTTGGACAGACATTTGGTTGATTCAGTTCCATCAATTAATGCGCAGCAGCTTTGGCTTTGCAGCAGAGACCACACACCGCAGTTTCTCACTGACAGAGGGCAACTGCAGTATCCCAAACTACAAAATGTGAAAGGGAAACAGTACATACATTGGAAAAGAATTTGTAAAGGCATACTATATCTAAACCAGTACCAACTTGCCTTTAGGTTCCCAGGTGAGTTGAAGCAGTCTGACTCGCTTTAGTGGATGTCCAAAATGGAAAAAAGTTTTGAAGCAACGTTTGTAAAATACACGGTATTTATTTATTGACAAAACACTTTCAATCACAGCTCTAAAAGCTCCTAATCATAATGAAATGAAATCGAACAGAAACTGATCTGTACGCGGCAAAATACACACACTAGATGCGGTCAAAAATTGTTTGACGCTGCTCGACCTGGGGCACACTATGATTACTGGGAGGGATATATTGAGTAAAAGGAGATGGGCAGCATTAGATGTGTTGAATTCACCCAAAGCCGGACTTATGCTGTAGTGTTTTCTTTGAGTGCAACATCTTTTGAAAATGGGCATATCAATGTTTAAATATGTTTAATTGCAACTGCATAAAATTTATCATGGCTTTAAGAACCAGCCTTTGAACTTATTTGTCTGGTCTTGTTTGCTTCAGTGAAAACTTTTAGTGTTGTGGAAGAACAAAGAATTTTGGTCATGCGAGCACCAAGGCTGAACAAAAACATCGGAAAATTACGTAATTATTTGTTCGTCAACTTATGCAAACTGTCAGGCAAGTGAACTGCAAAATAGTATTAATGCTGCCCTTAGGACCTGTTGCAATGAACGTGTCTCCTGTATGAGAAGGCTGCCCGAGCTCCTTCAGGGCGCACCATAGTTAATTTTCAATTTTTATTCTGTACGGCTGCACTTTTTGTCTCCTTGTTATTTTAACAGTAAGTTGCGTCCTGCGTGCATTTAACTGTGGTTTACGTTTAATATTTACGGAACCTCAGTTATAAACTGATTGTAAAATTGCAGTTAAAATAATTGGCAAAAAAGGTGCCAGTTAATAAGAGTGTGGGACAAACCCTTTAGTGCAAAGTCCCCACTTTTCTGCTGCATCAGAAAAATATTTGACAGTTAAAAATAATGTAGCCCGAAGTACTCATTTTAACCCTTAAAGTTCTAAATACAAATATTGCTCAATAATCCAAAATGATCTCAATAGATCCAAAATCAAGAAAAGTTCACAGTGCAGTGAATTACAGTAAGCTGCGAGTTATTCACCGCATCTCTCTCCCATCCTCCAGGGTAGCTAACTGCACAGTCCTACTACAGCTGAGTCAGCCGACTGACCCCTGCATCCTAAGACAGGTGTTGGAGGTGGGCAGGCCGGAGACCACCATCAAAGCCCGGGTACTGGGGGACGTGGAGAGAGTGGGTAAGTCCCTCCTGAAGCCTATTCAATCACTCCCCTTGAACAGGTATATAGAGCTCTCAACAGTGGGGTAGTGGTCCCTGGAGAAGTGGCTATACTCTATTAGGTAGATGTGCAGATCACTGTGGAGAAATTGCGTATACACATATATATGCATATATACGTGTGTGTGTGTGTGTGTATATATATATACATATATATAGACATATATATATATATAAATGGCTTTTTGCCTGTCAAGTGGGTAAACAGTAAATTGACAGAGAAAGAGATGGGTATACTTTGTATACCCGCTTTACCCTCTGCTATGCATCACTAGCTCTCAATGAGAATAAATAGAGTCACAGCTCTCACATGAGCTACAGGAGTGTTTTCAGTTTTAAAGTCATGAAAAATGATTCTGGAAGCTGAAGGTGATTCCAAAAGGAATTATGAAATTAAAAGTTTCAAATTATGGAGACATAATGCACTGCCTTTGTGAATCCTGTAAGGTATTGCTTGTTTTGAGGCTGTTTTCACTTATCAGTTGATTCGATTCCCTAGTTTTTAGCGCTGTAGTTGCTCCTGTCAGATTGCTAATAATAACTAGTCCATCTGTTCCCGTCAGAGAGTTTGGATTTTCATCAAGTTTTTCTTTGATGCTGTTTGGCATCATAATTTTTTACGCAGTTCTTAATTAATGTTACCATTTTTATGACCAATTTGGACTCCAACGACTGTATCTGGCACCATGGGAAGTCTGTTAATGTAATAATCTTGCGTTGGAGTGTCACCTAGCAATGTGTAGCAGGATCTTAGATCTCTTTCAAGTTGACAGATACTGCTATTTAGTATTTAAATTAATGAGAATCCCATATATTGGTGCTTTTCAGTTGAGGTGTAGAAATTCAAAGTTAAAGCCATTTTTCAGAGATGCCTCCGATATATCGTCCACCGCCTGAGTATTATTGTTTGCGGTATATGTGGCATCTCTTTTTTCCAGAAAAAGTGTCATTGTTAATGGACAGGAGTAAGATGGCTGTTTTGTGTAGGGAAGGGACTGTGCCAGAACGAGGACATGTTGTCACCGGACGCAGGATTTGTGCGGTGTGCCTCCTCTACCTCACTCTCCGAAGTGTGTTCTTCTGGGGAATCAGTGAATGTGACATGGTAAGAACCAGTGAACACAACACTCTTGGGTACTGCCCTTATGAAAAATTACTATTTTCAAGCTATAGTTATCCTATAGTGAATTAGTGATATTTTTGCCACTGTAGTGTAGTATTACTTACTATAGTGATACTATACTTATTCAATCTACAGCAATACAGTTGTGTGGACTATAGTAATATCATGGTTCTGTTGACTGTGGTAATGCTAGTTATTATGTGATGGCTATAGTACTACTCTAGGTTTATTATCCAAATTATCACAATATTGTAGTTATGCCATAAATACTATAGTTTTAATAAGAAATAACTATAGGTTATTTTCATAAGGGTGTACAGCATTGTCGCACTGTCATTTACGGGGAAAGTAATGGGTTTGAGGCATAATCCAGAACTAATCGGTTCATTCAACTGATCCATTCATTGGAGAAGTTTAATGCAGTATAATTATTCTGTTTATGTCTGGGCTGACACATATCGTGGAGACGTGTGTCATTATGTGGCACTCTTTAGATGGGAATGTGCTGTAACCTGTCCAAGAGAATCAGTGCTCAAACTGCGCTATCTAGTGGTAAAAGGCTGCTATTTCTGCATTAGCGCAGTAACTGCATTTAACTGTCCTAAATCTGTACCCTCCCCATTAGCACGCTCATGGAGACAGCGTACATCGTGACGGAGACGCTCCAGCCCATTAGCCAGCTCTGTACACGTGAGTACAGGAGTCCCTCAAATGACTTGCGATTCTGTGGATGTGATTCCAAAACTGGTTGAGAGCTGCCGATGAGTCACGTTTAATGATACGAATCTGCCTGGCGGCTCCTGGCTCAGCTAAGCCTCCCGATGAGAAAGAATGTGCAGCTATTGTTTTACTCTCCTGATGTCCGCTCCCTGCCAGATGTGACTCCCCCAGTATGCGTCTTGGATGACCTGTGTAGCTCAGCACAGTGAAAGCGCATCTTGCTTCCAATGTATGAAAAAAATAGTTTTGTCGTGGTCTGCTGTGACCCGCTGTGTAAAACAATACACGTTTGGTAAGCTACGTTATTGGATCGGTTTATTAAAAATCTGCTGATATGTGAGAGACTAATATAACCATTAAGTGGAAACAATCTTTTTGTTGTGTTTCAGAGAGAGAGGAGCAGTTCTGTGACTGTACAAATTTCTGCCGAGACACAGGTACGAGTCCTGGCTAGGCCAGCCAATGAAGAAAATCTTTGGTGTAAAAATATAATGAATAGGTCTTAGGCTGGATTAGTTCTGTTCATGGAGGTTTAAAGCCCTCAGTATTGAGTTTCAGGTGCATGTTTACAAAAAAACACAGTTGGCTTTATTGTACTAAAGGGAATAGTGACATTAGATTTGACTGTGTTGACCTCTCGTCTGATGGGCCCTTGCTTTTCCTGTAATGCTTTCTGGGCTGGAGGGTGTTATTTTGTGGCCTTTCTGCTCTGGGGATAGGTCAGTATTTTCCAGCACTTTGTAGCTCCGGATCTTGTAAACTGGGGCTCCCCAAGTGTTCTTGCATTGCATGTTGGTTTTGAATGAATGCATTTTCATAGAACGGCCTTCACTTAATTTTTTAATGGGGAGGGAGTTGGGGAGAATACTTTCACTCTGTGTTAAATACGTGAAATCTTCAGTCAAATTTTATGTACAGCAAATATCAACATAATATTGACGGCTGACTGCAATAAACAGGTATGTCCAGATGTTATATATTGCAGTCAGCCACCGATATACTGATCATGATTTTATGAGCAAAAGGTTCCAACTAATACTCATCTAATATCTGAGGTGTGAGGATGGATGTACATTAGAAATTCAGATAGTGAATGTCTTCGTCACGACTATTAACTGCATAACGGATGCACTGTCATGATTTTTGATGACATAAATTAAGCAGAAGTAAACAGGTTTAATGTAAATGATGGAAGAGCCAATCTTTTTTTCACAGAACAATGTAAAACGGTGAACATGGAGCTGTGGATAGGAGCTAGGTGATGGTTATGTCATACTGAATATCATGCCAGGCCCATAGCTGTGGTTTACTGGATTATGAGGAAATGTTCCATGGTTTAGTTTTAGTCCATGGTTTGGTTGCTTAGAACTGCCAGTGTATAGCACACCACCCATTGGCGCAATAAATGCTGTAGGCGCTGGTTTTGTTACAGTTGTGGCTCTAGTTGTTCTTAAAGGCTCCATAATGTACTTTTTTTTGGGGGGGGGGAATTTTTGGCAAATTCAAAATTTCTGCCAGACTCCAATCTTTCATTCTCTCCTTCATTAATCATGTGCATATCTGAGTGGGCAGAGAGTCTATGCAAATAAGGTTCAGCTGTGAATGGCTGCCTCTTATCGATGCAGTGTGTTCGACGGAGGCAGAAATGGAAACCAGTCGGTCCTGGGCTAGATCATGCAAATTAGTCCCCTTGTGACATTGATAGGGTCACAGAATCGTTTAAGCACATGAGATATTTGGAAGGGACAACACTGAGACTGTCTGGTTTTACGTTTGGTCAGATGTTAGGTTGAGAGAGGACCAACTTATATGTGTAAGGATGAGGAAATATGAGCTTTTCATGAAATGGGACCTTTAATCTCTGAATCTATGTAAAATCTATGAAATCATGCTGACCTTAAACATAAGGAGTTTAGAGATTGTTTATTTGGCTGCCTTTGTTACAGCTGCATACTATGTGCTGCAATTGGACATCCTCAGCGCCTCGATATCAATCCCACACATCCGGAGAGTGGTGAGTCATACTGCATGGCCTTCTCTCAGAGATATATAAGGGATTTAGGGGTTGTATAGTGTGTCGTACACTTTTGTACGTAGTCCATCGATGGACATCACAATTCTAAGATACTATATATACAGCAAGCTGATGGGTAATATGCATTCAATGATATTTTCATATATATCATACTGCATCACAAGCTGGTCCCAATCTGGGAAAACAATCCCGGTGTAGAACCCCACAAAACAATACCAAGGACGGACATTGCAGAGGGCTAAAGGTTTCACTCGTTCTTCTTGGCTGACGTTAATTCAAGCAACTTCCTGGCTGGTGTGAATCTCAATAAAATGGATATTTTTCTGCGTCCAAAGACGGGGTATAAAAGCACAGGGGTTACAATTAATCTGACTCCATAATACGCTTAGAATACCAAATTTAGTCACATCCTCGTTAAATATCTGACTCCAAACTAGAATTAGAATTTATAGTTTGGGGACAGCATGCGTGAGTCTCAAGGCAGTTACGCCATCAGTGACTCGTCTGAGAAAACTATTGTTATTCAGCCAACGTCCCCAGGGTAATAACGTTGCAGCCGGATCTTAGTTCGGTGATAGTTCTAGAGGATGGAAGAAATTACCATGATAGTAGCATCTAGCCATAAACAAAGTAGCACTGAGCATAAACACATCACTAACCCAGGTTAATGTATCCCAAAAGGGCCCCTTAAGGAGTCAATCAAATACCGGCTTCTCAGCCCAGGGGTATTCTTTCAAGATAGAATCTCCAGGACCGGTAATACAAAAACCCTTTTAGGGGTAGAATGTAATTCACAATCCAACTTAGAACATATCGCTACTTACAGCATCAGCTAGCTAGTCTGGAAGGTAAGAATCACCCCTAAGTACCGGTCGGAACAAGGCTAGAAAGAATGAACAAGTGTTAAGAGTCAAGGAGACCACGCAAACTGCAAGGAATAACTATAATTTAATCACCAGGTAGGCACAAACTTGGATCAAACAAATGAACGTTAAGCCAATTATCAGTTACACACAATTTAGAAAGAGAGAATAAATTCATTCCTGGAAAAATGGAGGCCAACCACACAAAGCGAGGCCGCACCACGTGCCCGGGAGGAACTCGGATGCCATCCCTCTCCGCTTTCCTAGATCCGTTATTTACAGACAGACCCAGGTGGGCTGAGCGAGGCGGCGTGTGATTTCCCCTAATTAAAAGACTACCCACCTTTCCGCACGCGAGATCGTCAAAGAACGGGCTTCCTGTTAGAATCTCTTGCCTTTAAGCCCCCAAAACCACACCTACGAGCAAGGCGGACGAAGGGAGGGGCGAATCTGGGTTTTCCCCCCATTTGGGGGTGTAATAGACTTCCTGGCAGAGAGAGGAGACTAAGGTAATTGCCCGCGTAAACTCTAACCAGTTTTCAGGTGTTTCCCAGAGGATGAACCATAATTTCAAGAGGAATGAAACATGCTCCATTCAACTCCTTGGATTTTCCCGAGGATAACAAGACCAAACATAATAGGAATATGTACTAATATGATGCAGTTGTCATAGAAAAGCCTTAAAATGGAGTATTATATACTTTAATTGGGTTATAAGTATATAAGTGATTTCTCACACGAAATTGAACATAAACATATTAAGAATTTCCCAGAGATTTTGATTGTTTTAAACAGATTAATGTAACTGGACTTTAACTTCAGTGGGGACAGTGATATAACTTTCAAAGGAGACTTGGGCAGCCAGGACTTTGCGACTCCGGCCTCCTGCTGAGCAGAACCAGAGATGCTACTCCCCACAGGCAGGCTGCAGGAGCCTCCTAGGTTATAAAAGTTTTACTGCTGGCTCTGGATTGAGCTAATTACCCAAATGTTTAGATTCTACACTGGCTCCCATTAAAAACACTGTACAAACAAACACTGAGGGTCCTGGACAAAAAGCCGAGAAGTTACCACTACTGTATAATCATTCAGAGGCATAACCTCCTAACCTTCGAAAACTTTATAAATTCATCTGATGCTTGTTTGGTATACAAAGTAGTCAATGGTCAGGCTCCCTGTCCTTTAAATTAGTTTATATGCCTACGTGATCATAAAGGAAGAACAACCAGGACAACCAACAGAGGTGACTGTTTAATTCAGCTCAGACAGTCTGAGTTTGGTAAATCAGCCTGCTCCATCAGAGCAACAAATGCCTGGAACTCTGTCCCAAGTAATATCAGAGAGTGCAGCAGCTTCACTGAATATGAACACAAGATAAAATCATGGCTAAAATCAATACAATCATGTTCTCATCAGGTTTAGACACATGAACTTGCATAATTTGTTTTATAATGTTTTTTTTTTTTTTTTTGTATCTTTGTGGAATAATGTATTACCATGGGAAAGTTTTACCTTGGGTTTTGTTGCTGTCTTTCCTTAAAATGTAGTGCTCCTAGCTTGACAATGTTTTATTATCATTAATCTTAACATGCAGGTGGTTGTGGCATTGTGGTGTAGCTTTTCTATTTAAAATAATGCTTTTTAGCTTTTTGTGTTTAGTGCTTTTGCTATGCTATGTATTGTTGTGCAGTAATTTTGTAGAGAATTGTTTGTCTCTCCTGCCCAGGGACAACGGATGTAAATTAGCTAATAGCTAACTCTGGTACAGCTAAGTAGCTGTACATTGTCCCTGTCAAAATAAATAAATAAATAAAAATACAGAAATGGCCGTTGTGCAAGTTTACGGAAGGTTCAGTGTCGGCCTTGATTCAATCTCATTGTTTTCCATCTATCAACCATTCAGATGGTTGTGTCCTCATATCCACTCATGCATAACATTGCTGCAAGAGCATGACTGTATATCAGGAATTACTGAATCTGGTCCTCGAATCCAAAGCCAGTCCTGGTTTTCATTTCTCCCGGATAATTAATGGAACAATTAGAGCAGAGGTGGGCAGCGAGGGCCGTATCTGTCCCTGGTTTTCACACCAACGTCTGGCCTTTAATTAGTTGATTGTCTCAATTAGCCAAACCATTTATGAAATCTGACGTTTCATGTGCATTTCTTTAAATTATCATGAAACTACAAAAACTAGTCTTGTCTCCCTTCATAAAACATTTCCCTTTGATCGTATCATTGCGTAAATCTATATTTGTGCATGCAATCAATTAACTCAATTAGTCAGGATAATTGATAGGAATAAAAACCTGCATACACACCGGCCCTCCAGGGCCGTGATTGCTCACCCCTGAATTAGAGTGTCTGATTGGCCAGACTGTGGTTACGTCTGACTCACAGGTGTAAGGGAGGGTAGAAAACCAGTGGCTCTTGGCCCTCGAGGATCGCCAGCGGATGGTCCCTGCTGAAAAAGGGTCACTTTCCCGAGGTGCTGCACAAATAAATGTTTAGCAAAAGATGTCTAAAATTATATAAAATGTCTCTTTTGGAAAATAATGTCCTATTTTGTTGAAATATTTTTACAACTTTATATGAGGGCAGGTGCAGGGGCTTTTTTGGGGAGATATTATGCTATTTATGAGCTTTTTTCACTCAGGCTAGTATGTGTAACATTGACTAGAAAACCAACATTCATAAGAAGAGGACTGATTCAGGTTTACTTCTTGAAGAAAAGCATTTAAAGATAATCATAAACATTTTAAATTCATACTCATTCAGAAATCACGTGACAGACTAATACAAGGCACTATCTCAAAATTCAGTCCAATTGACTGACATTTATCCTATTCTTGTTTTGATAACTTCAGTGCTGTCAGTCCTTGCAAATATATTGATAATTTAGGAATTTTATGAGAGTTGTAAGATTTATACAATGAGATTCCGTTCACTCGAATGTGCAGCACCTTGGTGGACTTTAAAATGTTCGAGACAAAGGTTGTGAAAGTATGTTTTGGGCACCAAGTGATGCCCAGCTTATGTTCAGGGCCTTGCTGACCCCTGACCTTTCTGTCTCTTCAGATCTCTCAGCTCAGCTCAACACAGCCTTGCCAAAGCCTTCCCGATATGTACGTATGACTATGTGCCTCTCTTTAACTTGACCTAAGCACACACCCTGGAATGCAGATACACATGTGTATGCAGCCTAATACTCCAGTGGCTACTTGGTGGACCAATCTCGAATGGGGTCAGACCCCTACTTTCCCCCCCAAAACCAATCCATTCTCAAACTCACTGGTTACTGTCATGGGTCACTAAAGCCAATCCCAGCATGCAATCGGCGAAATTTAGAAACACACTGTGGATAGTTTGCTTAATGACGACAATGATGAAGCACTATTCACTCACATCACATCTTCGAGTCTCCAGTTAGCTTGACAGGGATGTTTTTGGACTGAAGGAGACCCATGTGAACTCAGGGAGAATGTGCCAATTCTGCAACGGAAGGCCTCAAGCCAGATTTGAGCCCACAACCTTATTGCTACACCACAGTGCAGTCAACCCTAACAAAAAAGAAGCTAAATTAAAGTTAATTTGATTACTAAACTTCAAGTGAATTTCCCATGTATACTAGTAGAATACTTGTAAATATACTACTTCAATACTTATTGACCCACCTTATGTTTTTTCCATAACATAAAGTATTTTTCCATAAAGTTTTTTTTCCATATACTTCAAGTGTAGAGTAGTTGACCTCACAAGAGTAGATACATTCACTTATTTGTTTCCTATATTTGCTGACTAATTTATCTTATTAATGTCTTTTCGCAGATGTCCATTTCTTCAATTTCTATCTCCCATCTACCAGGTATGTAAACCATGTTTTTGCACATTGTTGCATTTTCATCATATCCAGCTTGTTGCAGTTATATAAGAAAAAGAAAAATATAGATTAAAAATGAACTAAAGCATTTAGAAAATATACTAATTGGTAATAACTGAGAGGCAAATTAGCATATTATTTTTACCTATTCCAAAACAAAAACAGGTTGAACTAAATGATAACATGCACTGCAAAAAGGCTGTTTTTCATTAACTGTATGCCCTCTGCTCCAAATATTCAATAAAAGTACCTCTCATTCACTATGTAGCCAAAAGTATGGGGACACGTCACAAAACCTCAAGGAAAGGAGTTGGGGCGAGAGGTGCACATACAGAAAGAGGAAGAATTTCCAAAATCTGGCACAGAACTGTATGAAAACATTGTCAAATAGAAGTCTGTCCAAACTGTCCCTACAGACCAATTCATTCTAAATTCAATCAGACTGAGAGATATTTAGAGCTTAACTATGCCCATTTTATACATACTGTATTTCAATGAGGTTTCATGGAAGTATCTACGCACTTTTGAGCAGATTGTGTTTGTACCAGCTTGTTTCTTCAAAGAAGTGATCATGTTATGTCCGAACATACTGTATATTTATAAATATATTTATGAACTGGCACATGCTTCTGGCAACTTACTTTGGAGTCTCTTGTTTCATCTCAGTCTTTATTGTGGTCAGTTAAATAACTTGTGTTTTTATGCACTTTTTTCAATATGGAAAAAAAACTGTTACAACGGGACTTTCATGGCTTGGATTGCTTTTTCGACATAAAGTGGCTTCAGAGGTTAATAATACAAACGCGAAAAGCACCCAATTAAGAAGTATTTAGACCTTGTCAAAGTAATGGGATTCCAAATGTGCTCAGAACAAAATTGTAGCGAACTCAGTAATGCCCTAGGACCAAGTCTAAAAACTATTCAGGCAGTATTATTTTTTTTTTTTTTGCCAAACTAATTCTGTGAATATCCACAGAGGAATGTAATTCACTGAAACAAACATAAACACAGTAAACTAGAGCTGGTTGTCAAGTTGAAAAAATATTTTCTGTGAATATTTATATATTTATTTATTTATTTATTCAATTACTCCGTTATGGCATCATCATGTCAGTCGGCAAACATCAATTCCATTTCTGCATGTTTTTATACCTAAGCTGCAGCCGAGTTTGCTCCCTCAGGGACGGGTCAGAGGGGGGCGCTGTTCTAAATGTGTGATGTGTATTTGCAGGGGGCCCATCTGGAATGCCGGGGGACAGAAGAGCGGTAAGATTTTCAGCATTTCGGTACCCTCTCTGATCAAATCAAAGATGAAAAACAACAGCGCGGACTCAATAAGAGTCAGGATTGTTTCAGGGTTATAGACAGAAGCAAGATCAGAATTTTAAAATTGATTTTATTCACCATGAAAATGAAAAATAGATTCATATGTATGCCACTGACATCTGGTAAAATCAACATGTTATCATCTAGACCAGGAATCATGTGTGGAGGCAGAGTACAATCAAACATCACGGTTTATTGTAATAGTAGTAATATGGTAGTAATACGGTGACAGTATTACTATTACGTATAGTAATACGGTAACAGTGGGACAGACCCCAGAAAAGGATACCACAGTTCAGTTCAGATGTTGTGGGTGAAGCAAGTAGGTGTTGCCAGAGGGTCTCCAGGATGACTGCCAGATGGAGTGCACACTTCACCAGAGCCAAGCTGTATGAAGGCTGTACACGGTTCCAACCCTGATGCCCATGGAAGGATTGGGATCTTGTTCCTAATAAACTGGACAGAGGAACAGTCTAGGAAAGGATTAACAAGAGTGCGGTCACAATCCTGGAGATTGTGAGAAAGCCTTGGTAGCTTGTTCATATTAACCCCTTCGTGCAGAAGCCAAATTTGGCTATTTATGGGTTACCCACTTTAATGCTGTATAATTCAAGATTTAAGCTTCACAAAGAGGAAAAATGTGGCTCAATTCAGGAAAGACACTTACAGCATTTAGAATTACATTGTATTTCAGTTTATTTTCATGATTTTGGTAGAGAAAATGAGCAGCAAACATAAAAAATCTTCATGGGAATTCACCATTGAAATTGCAAAAAAAATAATTCTGACGATTGAAAAACTGCTGGGGCTTAAAACTATACATTTATGGTATCATAAACTCCTTGAGCACAAGTAGAATTCATCTTCAACATTACATTCTAGATTACCTACATGCTATTAGCCAAATTATACAGCTACCCAAGTGTCTCCCCAAAGTCTCAAAATGATTTGCTGTCAAATCATTAAAAAAATCATGTATTTAACACAATTAAAGCTTTAAGGCATGAAATTTAATATGAACGAATGATTTTCTGGTTGAGTTTAGTATGAATTTATCAATATCAGTGCAGTTGAATATCAGTGGTCACCAGTAATCTCTCCAAATACGAACGTACCTTTTCTCCATAATAAAGTTTAGAGTTTTGGCCATTTTTCTTCAAAGCCAGCACAAACACGCATTAAATAAACTGCTAATTAAACGGTCAGAACATTCACCCTGTAATGAAAGCTACCAGTCCCCTCTTCAAAGCTCACGAACCCATTTCAACACTTATAAGGAGCAAGTACACCTCACAAACTCAGTAATATCTGAATTCTGAAATATACCTTATTTTAACTGAACAATCACTCCACTTTCAGGGAATATCAAATCCATTGCGTCTCCCGATTCAAAAGAAACGTGCAATGAACGTACCGGGGGTCCACACCAAAATGCACGGGCAGTTCGCGTTTTAAACAGGAAAAAAACCTCGACATTCGACTTTGTTGAGTACATATACATTCCGAAACAGAAAAAAAAAAACAAACAAAAATAGCAGCCTGACCTTTTTCGTGAATCCCTCCTCCAGAGACATTGACTGTATAAAATAGAGACCGATGTACCCAGTAGCAAATACCCTCCGGTCCTGTTTCATTCGAAATAATTCCAATAGAGCATATCGTTCTCATTTAAATCCTGTAATGTAACTAAACACTTCAAGGCCAGTTTTGCGAACCGATTTTCTATAAATCCCGTCTATTTTAGCCGCGTAATGTGCATAACGTAGACAGGATACAACCGAGCCTGCTGATACGCATTGGTTTGTATGCTCTGTGTTTGTCCAATCAATGTGTTTCACTTACTCTAAAATGTTTAAACACTCGGGAATTGGATAAGAAACGAGCCGATCAATACATTGTTATCAGGGAAACTTCAGGAGGCCATGAAGTGTAACTCTACAATTACGCAGAAGAGCTTGAGTGTATGGTTGAGTGATTGGCTATCAACGCCAGTACTCGGGTGGATATAAGGAAGCGCTGGATTTGGCAATGAAGGAATCTACGCGTAAATCCACGGTAGGGAACTACAATTTTTTTTGTATGGGACAACTGTAATAGGCAATAGAATGTGAGAGAATCAATACCATGTCGATTTTTTTGCCTCAGAAAACTGATTTGTATGAACTACTAATTGGAATACTGTTAGCTCACTGTGGCTAAACTGGTTGCTACTAAGGATAACGATTTTTTCTGTGTCAAGATATCGTTTTTTCAAACTGCTGAATCGACACTATGGGCAAGGATACTGACCAGTTTGCACATCAGGCTTAGCTGAGGAGTTTAATTCATGCAGCTCTCAAAAAACAGGGAGTGGAGTGAACTTCACCGTATTCAGAACCGCGTTCGAGGTCTGCTTGCTTGTGAACATTCAATAACTGATCCGGGGGTGCTATCTAGTGATCGAGTACAGTAACAGCGTACTTCCAATGTGCAGGTCTATAGACGCGGGCATCTACATCTGCAGAAAGGGGTTAACTGAACTAGGAAGAAAACTTCGTAAATCACTATCATTAGAGGTTACATTTAACTTTCAAAAGAATGAGTTAAACTAGTAGATAGTGGCTGGTTCTAAGCACAAGCAGCAAATGGCAATCCACCAACATGCAACTCTGAAGAGGGGGTATACCGTATTGACCCGAATTTAAGACGACCCTAAATATAAGACTCTTTTGCAAGACCCTTATTTGGAAAAATAATTTTTATTTGAACAAAATCTTATTTGGATAAAAAAATTCATTGTTTTCCTTGTACATATCAACATCTATGGTGTTTATCATGGGGGGGAGGAATCATAAAATTGTCTATAGCCCCGCAAATAGGCAAAGCGCAAAACACACTTCACGGTTCCATGCCATGAAAACAGTGCAATAAAATGGGCATAGGCCTACTGGCTTAACTTGTGGCTGCATCTTTCTGTCATTCAGTAGCTTATGCAAATATAGGCTAACACGCCCACTCCATCCGACTTGTTTATAGGATGACGCTGGGGTCACACTGCATTAAAGAGAAAAGCGCTCATATGGCGCAAACTATTGTTTTACATGGGTAACTCCTTAGATCCCGACTATAAGACGAGGCATCATTTTCAGGAATTTTTCAAGGGAAAAAATATTGTCTTATATTCGGATCAATACGCAATATGTATATAAGCCACAGAAACAAGGAATGAGGTAACTCTGAAAAAGACACAGCCAGGGATAAGAGAGAACACAAGATGCAAACCAATCAAAGGAGACAATACTTTGAATAGAAGTGCAAGTTGCTGAATTGGACGAGATACAGAAGGCATTCATACAAGGGTTGTGACTTACATGGTCCTGTTATCCTGTTTTTGTACTCGTTTCCTCACTTACTAAAACCTATTTCTCTTTCACATGTCGCCCTCCCCCCCTCAGCCTGTTCAACTGCATGGTGGTTTTAAAGCTCTCTCAGCCAGTGGACGTGTGTCTAGCCAGCACAGTTATCTTACTTCTGTTCCAGGAAGTTGAAGACATAGGCTTCAATGGTGCCGTTACACGAGCAGGTAAGCTCTTCAGAAACAATTCTATGATGAGGTTCAATGCTGCATGGTGTAGCAGTTATGCTGACGTATGTATTTTTATCATCGCTGATTGTGTTTTCCCAGCGATATGTGGCTGGCCCTCAGAACCTGAGGCCGATCTTCTAAATTCAACATTCACCTGGGTCTCTGCGGACCTCTTTGCATCTGAAATTTGTCACTCTCTTAATCCTGTCATCTTTGCATGGTGAGTACTGAATGGTGCATCAAACCCAACAATGATAAAGAGAGCGATGGACTCTTTGGATAGACTTGGGGCGAAAATGTATATCTGATCAATCAGTTCCTTCAGGAAGGTTTATACCTCCTGCATGAACAAAGGCACTTCAGACAGACTCGCTGGTGGCATGAAAGCTAAGCCTTAGGCTGTGTTACTTAAAGCAGCACCAGTCAATCATATGGGCAGAGATATTTTTTAAGTCTTCTGAATGTATTCGGCAAACATACTGATTTAAATGTCATGATAAGTCTTTTGTACATATTCCACAAGCATACTGATTGAATGTTGTGGACCTAAAGGTCAAACAATATAACTGGATTTTTCATCTGAATGATAGCTTTTCCTTTGATGTGTGCTCCATTTCCTCAGCAAGGAAGATGAAACCCTGGGTGTGCTCTTGAAGGAGAGTTGCACACCACCAACACCTCCGTCAGCAGCCACATCGTCACCATTGACCATGTCATTGTCCCCTCCAACTGTCACCCCCACTCCCTCCAGAGACCTGACTACACCTTCCACAACACCAAACCCATCAATCTCACAAAACACAACAGCCCTACCAGAGACTTCTACACCAGTACAAAGCACAACAACCATTCCAATGACTGCTACTACACAACAAAAGACAACAGCGCTATCAATGACTGCTACAACACAACGAAACACAACAGCTATACCAATGACTCGTACAATACAACAGAACACAACAGCCCCACCAGAGACTGCTACAATACTACAAAGCACAACTGTAATACCAATGACTGCCACAATTGTACAAAACACAACAGACATACCAATGACTGCTAGTACGCAACAAAAGACAACAGAAACACCAATGTCTGCTACTGCACAACAACACACAACAGTCATACCAATGGTGACTACAACTCAACAGAACGCAACAGCCATACCAATCACTGCTACTACACAACAAAACACAACAGTGCAACCAATGACAGCTACAACTCAACAAAACACAACAACCATACCAATGACAGCTACTATACAACAAAACACAACAGCCATACCAATGACAGCTACAACTCAACAAAACACAACAGTCATACAAATGACTGCGACAACACAACAAGACACAACAGCCATACCAGTGACTACTACAACACAACAAGACACAACAGCCATACCAATGACAGCTACAACTCAACAAAACACAACAGTCATACAAATGACTGCGACAACACAACAAAACACAGCAGCTGCACCACTGGCTTCAACTCAACAAAACACAACAGCCATAACAATGACTACTACAACACAACAAGACACAACAGCCATACCAGTGACTACTACAACACAACAAGACACAACAGCCATACCAATGACAGCTACAACTCAACAAAACACAACAGTCATACAAATGACTGCGACAACACAACAAAACACAGCAGCTGCACCAGTGGCTTCAACTCAACAAAATACAACAGCGCCACCAGTGACTACTACAACACAGCAAAAGACAACACCACAACAAATTACTGCTACTACACAACAAACTACAAAAGCCACACCAATGACTGCTACAACACAAGAAATCACTACAGCCATACCAATTGCTGCAACCACACAACAAAATACAACAGCCGCACCACTGGCTTCAACGAAACAAAACACAGCAGTGCTACCAATGACTGCCACTACACAACAAAACACAACAGCCATTCCAATGACTGCCACTACACAACAAAACACAACAGCACAACCAATGACTATGACTACACAACAAAACACAACAGCACAACCAATGACTACGACTACACAACATAACACAAGTGCACAACCAATCACAGCTACTACACAACAAAATACAATAGCACAACCAATGACTGCCACTACACAACAAAACACAACAGCACAACCAATCACAGTTACTACACAACAAAACACACCAGCACAACCAATGACTACGACTACACAACAAAACACAACAGCACAACCAATGACTATGACTACACAACAAAACACAACAGCACAACCAATGACTGCCACTACACAACAAAACACAACTGCACAACCAATGACTACGACTACACAACAAAACACAACAGCACAACCAATGACTATGACTACACAACAAAACACAACAGCACAACCAATGACTGCCACTACACAACAAAACACAACAGCACAACCAATCACAGCTACTACACAACAAAACGCAACAGCACAACCAATGACTACGACTACACAACAAAACACAACAGCACAACCAATGACTACGACTACACAACAAAACACAACAGCACAACCACTGACTGCTGCTACACAACAAAACACAACAGCACAACCAATAACTGCCACTACACAACAAAACACAACAGCACAACCAATGACTGACACTACACAACAAAACACAACAGCACAATCGATGACTGATACTACACAACAAAACACAACAGTCATTCAAATGACTGCGACAACACAGCAAAACTCTACAGCCATACCAATGACTGATACAACACAACACAACAAAACTTCACAATTAATGACTGCTACTACACAACCAAACACAACTGCCATTCCACTGACTACAACAGCCCAACAAAACACAACAGCCATGATAGTTACAGCTACTACACAACAAAACACAACAGCTCTAGTAATGAATGCTACAACCCAACAAAATACAACTGCCATACCACTGACTGATACAACACAACAAAACACATCATCACAATTAATGACTGTTACTACACAACCAAACACAACTGCCATACCACTGACTACAACAGCTCAACAAAACACAACAGCCATGATAGTTACTGCTACTACACAGCCAAACACAACAGCCACAACACCGGCTATAACAGCACAACAGAGCACTACAGTCCTACCAATAACTGCAACAACACAACAAAACACAACAGTACGATTTCCAACAACCATACAACTAAACACAACAGCAATTTTTCTCAACACTACCATGCAGCACAATGCAACAGAACTACCACTGACAACTGCAACACAAGAAAGCAGGTCAGCACTATCAATGACTGCAACAACGCAACTAAATACAACAACACTGCTACTGACTTCTACAACACAAGAAAATACAACTACTATTCCCCATGATTTTACCACGCCACAAAACACAACAGTGCTACCACTGACTGCGACGACGAAAGATAACACAATACTGGGTGTTAGAATAGGACAAAACGCAACAGCACTTCCTCCAAATACTACTGCACAAGAAAACACAACAGCACTATTAATGACTCCAACAACACTGCAAAACACAACTAATGCACTGTCCAGTACTACCCTGCAGCAAAACACAACAGCATTCCCGTTGACTACCACAACCCAGGAAGAAACAGTCATGCTTGACGGCACTCCAACACAAAAGAGCACAACAACAACACGTCTACTGACCTCTGCAACACAACAAAACACAACAGCTATTCTGCTCAATTCAACCATACAGGAAGACACAACAGCAATACTGCTTACGTCTACTGCAAAAAAAAGTACAACAGATAATACACAAGAAAACTCTACAGCTGCACCACTGACAGTTGCAGTACGACAGAACACAACAGCTATTCTTCTCAATACAACCACACAGCTAAACTCAACTGCACTACCACTGACTGCTACAACCCAACAGTACACCACGGTTCCACCACCGACTGCTACAAGAGAACAAAACACAACAGCTGTTCTATTCGGTAGCACTGCTGATAAAAATACTACAGCTCTCCCACTGATTGAAACCACACAAGGAAACACATCAGCAATTTTACCAATGACTACAGCACCAAGCAATGCAACAATCATTTCTGTGAACACCACTACTCTGCCATCAAACACAACAGCACAACCTGACACCACAGTTTTTCCTCCCAATGGGACATTACTGAACACAACTAATTTTCAGCCAAGCACAACTCAAGCTAATACGACAGTGATTCCACTGATGACTACAATATTGCAAAATACTGCAGATATTCCAGCAAACACAACACATAGTGTGACAACTCAGGATAAAACATCACTTCCAATACACTTTACAACACAGCAAAACACAACAGCTCAACCAGTGAGCCCAACCCGATTCGATACAACATCTGTCGCACAACAGAACACTACTCTTTATAAGGCAACAACTCTTCCTCCAAAAAAACTCCAAGATAATACGACTGCTGTTCTGACAACCATGAATGCGGAGCACAATACAATGTCTCTTCCTAGAACTAGCTCAACAATCTCGACAACTACTGACACAACTGCCCTTCCAGCAATAACAACACAACAGCATAATGTAACAGTGCTTCCTGCGGAAATAACAATCCAAAAAAATAAAACAGCGACAACCCCGCCGAGTAATGTCAACCAAACAAAAGTGGCACAGACCACCTCAATTTCATCTTCCAACACCAACAGCAAGACGACTAAAACAAGCACTGCTGCAAATTCCACCAGCCCTGCAGTAATCCCTCCTGTCTTGCCCACTGAGGGCCCTGCTGCTGACTCCACAACAGGAGCGGCCTCTACACAATTCACCACAGGTATTCTCTCTCTCTCTCTCTCTCTCCACGTTCCACGTTCAATCCGCGTTGACATGGCCCCAGCTGAATCCGATTGTATTGTGTTTTTTTTACCTGCATATTACGTCACTCTGCGTACGTCACTTCACTTACGAGCCTCTTACGTACAAGGAGCGCATGCGCGGACCGAACAATCCTCTTTATCAACACAATTCGCTCCACTCAGTCGTTTACATGGAGCATGGAGCGGATTATCAATCGGCGTAGACTACCTCTTACAATCTGATCCGAAATACAATCGGATCCGGGTGAATCAGATTGGCTAAGGTGTTTAAATGAGACATTTTGAATCTAATTGACCTTTCAATTTTTTTTCAATTTTTCGATTTTTGGACCCATGTAAACGGGGCCACTGTCTCACTCTCACTCGCTTCCATTGGTGATAGTGGTAATAATGGCAACCATTGTTGATGCCCTCAGAAATGTTAATATCACTTATTGTTGATTTGTGAATTTGCTTCAGTCAAACTCAAATCCTGACAAGCATGTCAGACAGGTAGAAACTGATGCACGCTCTATTTAAGCATCGACTTTCGTTCTAATCTTCTTTAACTTCCCGTTCCCCTCTGCAACGTTTAACATGTTTGTCCCATTACCTTCAGTGACCATGACGACGCCAAGCGAAGAAGATATAGCTGAGAGGCTGGAGGAGCAGACGAGAGAAGCCCATGCACTCAATTCTTCAGAGGTGGAGCAGGTGGTGTCCCAGCTGGAGGACCTCCTCTCTGCTCCCAACATTTCTCTGACACTGGGCCAAAGACTCCTTACCGTTGTCAGTAATCTACTCAATGCCTCTTCCAACACACTGGCTACCAACTCCAGGAGGTGAGTCCCGTTCGATAATAATAATCAGTCACACTTTAGATGAAGTGTTGCTCATAAAGGCTTTATACAGCATGTATAATGCCTTCATAAAAATGAAGCATAAGCAAATACATAAGCAAATATCATGCAATGTAAAGGGTGAAATAACACATCCTTATTCAGCATGTGATGCCAGATGTGGTATAACTGACAGTGTCAGTTAGCTTGTGACTAAATGCTATAAAGGGTGACATTGTCAGCAAACTGACATTGTCATTGTCACATCTGGCATCACATGCTGAATAAGATATGTTATTTCACCCTTTATAAAGCATGGCATTTGCTTATGTATGATTTATGAAGACATTATGTCTCATTTATGAAGGCATTATCCATGCTGTATAAAGCCTTTATGAGCAACACCTAATCTAAAGTGTGACCAAGTAATCATTTAGGTAAGTTCCAAGTTTCTCATCTCACAACCAGTGTCCTGTCCATGTTTCCAGAAGAGCATCATGGAGCCTCAATTAGAAATACCCCTGTTCTGTCCCATTAGTGAAGCAAACATGAAAATAAGAATTCTGCTGCCATAACACCAAGATCAGTGGTGGTGGCTGACTTGGTTTTAACAATGGGCCGCACTGATGGACTTCACACACATTAATGACTCCTTGTACTGGCCGTACAACCATATTAGCTATATTCCATTATTATCACATGCAGACTCAACTTTGCAAGTTATGGGCTCATATAAAATAATATAGAAAATGCATTTGAAAATTTTTGAAACACTAAATGTTCACTTGGTCGCCTGTACAACTTCTTGCTTCTTCAGTCCATGCATAAGTGAGTTGTGCGTTTTCTATGAGTCCAAAGGATTTAAGGATAATAATCTAATTTTCAGTTCATAACACCTGGTAAAATGGTAGCAAGCACCTCGATGGAGAGCATGCTCATGTATGCACTGTGCTGATGAAATGTGTTTCCCATCTTTTGGAGTTTCAACAATTGAAAACATTTCAGTATAGACAGTTTTTGTAATTCATTTAGTTTAGCCCTGACCGAAGATTTGCAAGGAGTGACTGTGAAACATGATAGCCCCATTAAGTTATGTGAGCTTATTTCTTCTCTTTAACTCCACTTTTCATGGGAAGTTTTGGCTATTGAACTCAGGTTTTCAAAAAATGTGTCTTTTGTCTTGACTAACTGTGAGTTGAAACACTGCCTCAAGTTGAGTTAACTCACTTATAGTTGAGTTGACTCTCATGTTTAAGGCAGCTGGTGAACTTTCCTTTGTAAGTATTGCGAGTTTGAATTGTTTTACAGTGTAGAGATTGCGATATGTTTAAAAAATGACTTTTATTTCTTAGTCTCATAAAATGAACCTGGAAACCTGGTATTTGTCCTCCTCTCAGGATTATAAACACAGTGGAGGAACTGGGCCTGAAGCTGGTAGTTCAAGACAGGACCGAAACAATCACGTCTGACTCCCTCACTCTGGCTGTGAAGACAATGGATGGAGCCAATTTTGAAGAGACGGTCTTCTCCATCGCTAACCCTGACAATGCGCTGGTATATTTCATGCCTCAACAGTTCTACCTACCCCCTTGCACATCATTTCTGCACTGTAAATTTTACTGCCAACATCCAGAAGTAGGACCTATCCTTCTGAGCAGCCTTGCAACGGGTGACCAGCATCAACTAGAGAATTGCAATTTCTGAAGAAATTGCGAGTGTGAAACCTGAAAGCTGAAACCACACTGTGTCTTGAACACAATATAGCTTGAATGATTTGAATGTTTCCTGACACCACACTGAAAACCTGCCATGAAAATATAATATTTGAATTATGTAGAATAATTGAATGTTTACTAAATAATTGAAATCTGAACAAAGAATGAATGAAAGAACAATGCTAACCAGGTTACTCAGCTGACTTAGCTACGGTTGTTAGCCGGTATGATAACAATGCTAACCATGTTACTCAGCTAATTTAGCTAATGTTGTTAGCCGTGATGCTAACTATGCTAAGAATGCTAACCACGTTACTCAGCTAACATAGCTAATGTTGTTAGCCGTTATGCTAACAATGCTAATCATGCTAACCACGTGACCATGCTAAACACATTACTCAGCTAACTTTGCAAATATGGTTAGCAGTTATGCTAACTATGCTAACAATGATAACCATGCTGACCACGTTACTCAGCTAATGTTGTTAGGCGTGATGCTAACTTTGCTAACAACGCTAACCATGCTATCTACATTACTCAGCTAACGTAGCTAATGATGTTACCCATTATGCTGACAATGCTAATCATGCTAACCACGTGACCATGCTAACCCCATTACTCAGCTAACTTAGAAAATGTTGTTAGCAGTTATGGTAACTATGCTAACAATGCTAACCACGTCATTCAACTAACTGAGCTCATGTTAGAAGTGGATTGAAGCCTCTAGGAGAAAGAATGCTGAAGTTATAGAGGTTAAAAGTAGCGCAAGAGTTTGAAGACTGTTTCAATGCATTTCTATGGGACAAAAAAAGAAAATGAGATATATTTTAAAAAGTATAAATAGTATGAAAGCCAGGGCGAGAAACGAACTTTTCTTTCAGTCGTTAGTCGGGCAGCCTAGAGTTTTTTAGAGTGGCAAAAACCATTTTAGGTAGTCAAGGTAGTCAAGACACGCTGTAAAAAAGAAAGTAAAAAAAGCTTATATGATTGAGCACTCACAATGTATTTTGGTTACTTCGGAAAGTTTATACTGCCTGGAATTGGATAAGAGCAGTTTGCACATGAAGCATAGCGGAGGAGTTTAATTAATGCAACTCATGGAAATCAGAGGTAGGATTGAATGTATCAATATTACAAACCGTGTTCGAGTTCAGCTTGCCAGTGAATATTCTTTGACTGATCCGGGTGTGTCATCTAGTGACAGAATAATGTAACTGCGTGCATGAATAGAGCAGCTCCATGTCCGCTGTCATCAACATCTGCGCACATGGGTTATGGATCGGATCGGAACATATGTTAAAAAAAGGAAAAGAAAAAGAGAAAAGGTCATTCACAAGTACGAACTTGTTCCACGAAAATCATGATAAAAAGTACAATATGAAACAGAGTTGTGAATGATTAAAAATATTTCAAATGTTCATTTGATGAAATTAAACTAAATACATGTCGGCGTTTGCTGATGCGCCACTAAAAGAGCTTCTGTCGATGAGAGCTGTTATCGCAAGCAGAGGCAGCAGGTGGACAGAGAGCTCAACGTTGTCTGCGCGAATACTCCTCAGAGGCAGTGGCGTAGGTATTGCCGGTGCCGCCGGTGTGCGGAACCGGGGCCCCGATGAGCTCTGAGGGCCCACGGTGATTAGCCAGGCCACTCTTACTCTTGTCACAGCACAGAGAAAATTTAACTTCAATTACGACAGCCCCGAAAATTCTGTTAAACCCAATGATATCATCCTAATGTGCATGAGTTGATGAGTATATATATTGCTTCACTATTGCATACAACACAGTCATGGTAACACCCCCCCCCCCCTCCCTCCCACACACACTGGCCATTTTTCCTCTTTTCTTTGATATATGTATTTTGTATTTCAGTAATGATACTTTGTCCGTTATAATCACAATTACTATCACAATTACTAATCATATATTTGATTGTTTTATTCTCAACATTTTCAAAAGAACATGGCCTGCTGGGAAATGTGTTTGTCCAATTAGTTGACATTTACTTAATCCTTTCTGATCGTAGCTTCGTAGGCTACGCGCTTGCTCGTGAAGTGTTCTTTTTTGAGAGATCAGCTAACCCATTAGCCTAGTATTAGAGGTGAAAAGTCTTGAGCACCATGTTGAGCAGCACAAAAGCGGTGCTCAAAAAAGAAAAGAAAAGAAGAGCTCGATGTACGGAACTCCAAATTGGCGAAATTGAATGCATTTTTTAAACAGTCATATTGTCCAGATCCAGTTCCTGCTAGCGTTGTGAATGTTAGCGGCGACACGCAGCAGTCAGACTTGGAGGCTAATGCTACCACCTCATTGCCCTCTTGCTCAACGACTTTGCAGAGCAGAAGGCACCCAGAGTTAACTTCTGAATGGGTGAGTGGCAGTGCAGTTTTTTTTTATTAGGCTACTGTAAGTGATCAGCTTGCCGGTTGTGGTTAAATGGCTGCTGTGCCAGGATGTGTGTCTATCTATCTGTTTACTTTATGATTTGGCCACTGTTGTGCTGTTAGGGAAGTATGGTTGACTGTTCAGCCTTATGGATCTTTTTGCATTTTGATTGGCTATGTATTGTCACTGTTGTTCATGGTTCAAATAGCCTAATGTGTTGTGTGATGTAGAGATGCAGTGCAAATATTCATTGTCCATGGTTCTACTAGCCCTAATAATTATGGGTGTCTACGTTTTTCAGAAAACTAATTTTTCTTAATTTCTGATTTGGATACCTACTTGCTCACTGTAGCTGAAGTGGTTGGCTACAGAGGACGATTGTTTCTGTGAATATCCAATAACTGATGCGGGTGGGCCATCTAGTGATAGAATATTGTAACTACGTGCATAAATTTGCAGCTCCGTGTCCCCGCACTATACCCTGCTGCCGAGCACCGTTGTTCCTCTCGAAGACGCCAAATCCAGATAAACCTGAAACGATTAATTGCGTTCATATTTTAATTTGTAACGAAGTGGCTAGTGTCAAAGTAACGAAGTAAAATGATAATTTTTAAGTTTAAAATGTTGTAGAGTAAAAGTCCAGGTTTAAAAAAGAACTCAGGTAAAGCACAAATCCTCAAAAAACATAAGCTCTGTTACGATTTACATGTATTTCGTTAGTATACACCTCTGGGGGGGGTAGCGCCATTCTCGCACCGGGGCCCAGCGCCTCTACGCTACGCCACTGCTCGGAGGTTTAGATTATGTAAATGGTACCACTGGCAGACAGATACTGTTGACTTACAGAGCCTGTATTCTAATTAATGACGACAACCCGTTTGCGAATGAACGTAGTGGTAGACAAATACTAGTTTTGCAAAGCAGTACTTCCATTTAAGGTAGGCTGCAAACAATGCCGTACCGCATTCTTGAACAGATGTTTCTCGTTTTAACGTTGCATCTGTAGCGAACTTGTCATTGCGTTTGACTGTTTGACACAGAAAGCAACGTTTTAAAATTGTGGTGCATTAGCTGAGACCTGCAAATCGAAATAAGCAGCGTGGAGAATGAGCTGCAATAATTTCCCGAACCGCAAAATAGCTGGCTAGATTCAATTCGTTATTATGAAGACTCCTCTGTTCGAACGAAAGCATCTGCATGGAAACTCAGCTCAGCTCACTTAGATTTAAAATTTAGACACCACCCTGTTATGGCCTCGGTTTGTTATTACATTTAAAACAACAGCAACAGCAAGGGATGACACACAGTTTTTAAAAACTTAAACACATTTAATTAACAAAGACAATAACTAACAATAACCTACAACTAAATGATCAAGATTGATAAATAAGAAAAACAGAAATAATTACAGTTCCTTTTTGGTGGGGTGGCTTGGTGATGTCCTGGATGAAGAAAATGCTTTAACAAAGGCAAAAATCCACAAAAGAAAACTTCACAGGTCTTGAACAGAAATGACAGGTCTGGTCACATGTATCCTTCTTCTTGCAATTTCTCCTCCTACTTTACTGTCTCAATTCTTTTTCTTATATACTCTTTTGCAGACCCCACCCACATTTAGACCTTTTTTTTTTTTTAATTTTCGGGGACTTGCCCCAGACATGTCCAGGACATGTCTAAACATAGCTCCAGTCTGAGCTGAAAAAAAAAAGGTAAATACTGCCATCCAGTGGCCTATATTCACATTACACCTCCATTCCAAAAGGGAAAAATTTTGACTCATAAAGGCAAAATTTTTCTTTTCAATACAAAATGGTTAAGTGAACACTTGTCTTTATATACATATCATACAATATTCAAATAAACACATGATATATATATATATATATATATATATATATACATTCAAACACGGGATAAGCAATCAGCAATTACATTGTTTGTACCCTTCACATGCTTAATTTCCAAGTCAAACTCCTGTAAAATCAAACTCCAATTCAACAATCCCCGATTCTTGTTTTTCATCTTACTCAAAAGCATTTACGGATTGTGGTCAGTGTACACAATCATTGGCTTTTGTCCTGTACAAACATAAACCTCAAAGTGTTGTAATGAAAGGACCAGAGCCAACAGTTCCTTCTCTATTGTGGAATAGTTCCTTTGGTGGCAATTGAACTTCCTGGAGAAGTATGCTACGGGATGCTCAATGTCATCAGAGTCACTTCTCTGTAGGAGCACAGATCCACAAGCTTGGTCGCTAGCATCGACCGCGATGGAGAACGGTTTGTTGAAGTCAGGAGATTTGAGCATGGGGAAGTGACACAGCAGAGACTTCAGGCGATCGAAGGCTCTCTGGCATGCATCATCCCAGGTGAACTTTACGCCTTTCTTCAGTTGGTTAGTTAGACTGAGAGCAATCTCAGCAAAGTTCTTGCAGAACTTGCGGTAGTACCCGATCATTCCAAGGAAGCGGCGCAAAGCTTTTTTGTTGTCAGGAATTGGAAAGTCCATGATGGCTTGGACTTTAGCATTTATGGGTGCCACCTTACCCTGGCCTATGACGTAGCCAAGATAGGTGACAGTAGCACAACCAAAGTCACTCTTGCTCAGGTTAACAGTCAGGTTAGCCTGGGTCAGGCGCTGGAACAACGTCTCTACATCTTTTAGATGTTCTTCCCAGGAGTCACTCCATGTGATCAGGTCATCGATGTACGCACCCATGTGTGGCAATCCGGCGATTGTAGACTGTATCATCCTTTGGAACGTGGCTGGGGCATTTTTCATGCCAAAGGGTAGGACTTCATACTGGTACAATCCAGATGGTGTGGCAAAAGCAGAGATGCTCTTAGCCCTCCCAGTTAAAGGCACACACCAATAACCTTTCAATAAATCAATCTTGGTCAGAAACTTTGCTTGCCCTACTCTATCAATACAATCATCAATCCTAGGTATTGGAAACACATCAGTTCTAGTTACAGCTTTTACTTTGCGATAATCTGTACAGAATCTAGTACTTCCATCAGGTTTTGGAACTAGCACACAGGGTGAACTCCAATCTGAGTTGGAGGGTCTGATAATATCATGTTCTAACATGTACTCAACCTCTTTCTCAGCAATCTTTCTCTTTTCAGGATTCATCCGGTACGGATGCTGTTTTATTGGTTTGGCATCACCAACATCTACATCATGAGAGGCTATAGAAACTCTCTTTGGAACATCAGGAAACAGATCCTCATATTTCTTGATCAACCTCTCAAACTGATCTCTCTGTGAGGGTTCTAAGTGCTGGAGTTTTACATCAAGATTTTGCAACACTTCAGAATTTGACAATTTACATGAAAGAACTTCAGCTTTAATTCTAGGTTCATCATCTTGAAACTCCCCCTCATCTTCATACGTTTCGACCATTGGAGAATCTGAAATGACAGCTGCAACCCTAGCATTTCTGTCATGATAAGGCTTGAGCATGTTAATATGACACAATTGTTTAGGTTTTCTCCTATCTGGAGTCTTCACAATGTAATTGAGATCATTGAGTTTTGTCAGAATTTCATAAGGACCATGAAATCTAGCCTGCAATGGATTGGACTGCAAGGGAAACAACACAAGGACCTTGTCTCCTGGTTTAAACACACGGCTTCTAGCCTTATGATCATACCAAGTTTTCATTTTTCCCTGACTTGATTTCAAGTTCTCTTTGGCTAGGTCACAAGCTGCACGCAATCTGTCCTTGAACTTGCTAACATAGTCTAACAGACTGATTTGCGGCTCTTCCTCTCGCCATTGTTCACTCAATAATAGCAAAGGTCCTCTCACTTCATGACCAAACACTAGCTCAAATGGACTGAATCCAGTAGACTCCTGCACTGCTTCTCTAGCTGCAAACAACAGCAAATGAACCCCTTTATCCCAGTCTTTCTCATGGTCATAACAATAAGTCCTCATCATTGTCTTGAGAGTGGAATGAAACCGCTCTAAGGCACCCTGACTTTCTGGATGATAGGCACTAGAAAGAATCTGCTTTGCACCTAGTTCATACACAACCTGCTGAAACAAACCAGAAGTGAAATTGCTACCTTGGTCTGACTGAATTTCCCTGGGAAGGCCAAACAACGTGAAGAACTTTATCAAAGCCTTTGAGATTGCAGTTGCCTTGATGTTGCGTAGAGGTATGGCTTCAGGGAATCTGGTAGATGCACACATGATTGTCAGCAAGTACTGATTTCCAGATCTAGTCTTAGGTAATGGACCAACACAGTCAACAATGACCTTAGAGAACGGCTCCCCAAATGCTGGGATAGGCTGTAATGGTGCTACAGGTGGGTCTAACTGGTGTTTTCCAACTACTTGACAAGTGTGACAGGTTTTGCAAAAGTTGGAAACATCTTTCCGAAGCCCAGGCCAAAAGAAGTGTTTCATGATCTTATCAACAGTCTTGTTAACACCAAGATGACCTCCTAAAGGTAAACTATGAGCCATTGTTAAGATCTCATTCCTGTAGACCTTCGGAACAACAATTTGCCTGACCACTGCCCAATCTGCATTGGCAGGGATATCAGGAGGGCGCCACTTCCGCATCAACACACCATCCTTGAGATAATACCCAACTGGAACTGCGTCTATTTCTTTATCAGGAAAGGCTCCCCTCTTTAGTACACAAATTTCAGGATCATTAGTTTGCTCCTCAATCAACCGCTTTCTGGACAGAGACAAGTCTCCAGACACATCAGAATCACCAGACCCATCTGGCTGGCTGAACAATGAACTGATAAAAGTATCTGATAAGTCCTCAAATGGAGAAACCATAGTAGGCCAATCAGAGTCATGAGGCAAACCACCTGAGTCCTGACTATTCAATGTGCTGGATGGCACCACAACATCTTCTTCTTTAGCCTTCTTGGCCATAGCACGAGTCACTGCGCAAGAAAGATACAGAGATGGGTCCTCATCCCCATCTTCAGTGCTCGGCTGTGAAGTAAGATGTACAGGGGGAACTACTTTGCCCCCAGCCAGATCATTGCCTAGCAACAGAGAAACACCCTTTATAGGTAGACTTGACATAAGTCCCACCTTTACCTGTCCTGTAACTAAATCTGACTTCAAGAATATAGAGCGCAGGGGTACAGATACAGTCCTCCCCTCAATACCTTGTACAAGTATGAAATCCCCTGAAGCGGTCTCATCACGTAACTCCAAGGAGTCCATCAACAAAAGTGATTGAGAAGCTCCGGTATCCCTTAGGATATATATGGGGACAGGAGTAGTATGCTCATTCAGAGCCACAAATCCCTCTGACACAAATGGAAGAAATTCCTCCCTCACGAAGTCAGCTGTATCAGGCTTTTTAGCCCCACAAGAGGCAGGCAATTTAGCAGATCGGTTATCTACTACAGGGGTTTCTAACCTTGTTTTCACAAAGGCATTTGGTTTGGTGTCCTTCTCTTTTTCTTTCTTAGCTTTAAGGATCCAACAGTTAGTTGTAACATGACCAGATTTCTTGCAATAACTGCAAACTAGACCACTTTTGTCACTGTCAGCTTTCACACTTTGATCAGACCTGTTACTGGATTTCTGAGCACCATCACCAGATTTGTCTTTGTCTTTGGGTGAGGAATCTTGGGTATCACCGTAACCCTTTTTCTGAAATTGGGACCATCTATTGTTACTGCTTGACTGAAATTTAGACTTATCTGTGAGAACATATTCATCTGCAAATTTGGCAGCTGATTGCAAATTCAGTGCTTGCTTCTCATTAAGGTAGGTCTTAATATCATCCTTAACACAGTTCTTGAATTCTTCAACTAACACCATCTCTTTTAGTGAGTTGAAATCATCCTTGACCTCCATAGAAGTACACCAGCGCTCAAAGCAAACTTTCTTCTCATTAGCAAATTCCACATAAGTCTGATTTTCAGATTTCTTCAGACCTCTGAATTTCTGTCGGTAAGCCTCTGGAACCAACTCATAAGCTCTCAAAATAACCTTTTTGACAACCTCATAATCAGAGGAATCATCTGCAGACAAAGCCGAATACGCTTGTTGAGCTTTACCCTTGAGGACAGTTTGCAACATCAGAGGCCAGTGTTCCTTTGGCCACTGGCAACTCTTTGCTACCTTTTCAAAACACTGGAAATAGTTGTCAACATCCTTTTCCGAAAATGGAGGCACCAATTTTACCTCATGGCTAGCCCGAAATTTATTTTCAGTTTGAATTTTAATTTTTAGTTGCTCCATTTGGAGTCTTTCTTCTCTATCGAATTTCTCTAATTCAAAATCTCTCTGTCTTGCAAATTTTTCTAACTCAAATTCTCTTTGTTTTTCTTTTTCCTCCCTTTCTATTTTCTCTTCTCTTGCTTATTTTTCTAACTCAAACTGCCTTTGTTTTTCTTTTTCTTCCCTTATTTTCTCTCTTTCTTCCCTCTCAAATTCTCTTTGTTTTTCTTTTTCCTCCCTTTCAATCTCTAGCATTTTTAATTTAAGTTCCATTTCTATATTTGGATTTTCCACTGGAAACTGTTCCAGATCTCCTGGTGCAAACACATTTTCATCAATGTAATATTCAACTATCTCTCTAGCCAGTCTTGCTTTTCGCATGGCTGGTTTTACCTCTGTCAGCTCCAACTGTCTGCAAATTTCTAGCAGTTCTGTCTTTTTAAAAGACTTCAAAACCCCTACGGTTGGTGATGCCAAGAAATCATCCATTGCTGTTGTCAATATATATCTAGGAAAATTCACAAAAACAATTTCACAATTTGAAATGTTAGATTTTCAATAAATCACTCACACAATGGTCTATCCCGGACGAGCCCCCAATTTGTTATGGCCCCAATTTGTTATTACATTTAAAACAACAGCAACAGCAAGGGATGACACACAGTTTTTAAAAACTTAAACACATTTAATTAACAAAGACAATAACTAACAATAACCTACAACTAAATGACCAAGATTGATAAATAAGAAAAACAGAAATAATTACAGTCCCTTTTTGGTGGGGTGGCTTGGTGATGTCCTGGATGAAGAAAATGCTGTGACAAAGGCAAAAATCCACAAAAGAAAACTTCACTGGTCTTGAACAGAAATGACAGGTCTGGTCACATGTATCCTTCTTCTTGCAATTTCTCCTCCTACTTTACTGTCTCAATTCTTTTTCTTATATACTCTTTTGCAGACCCCACCCACATTTAGACCTTTTTTTTTTTTTAATTTTCGGGGACTTGCCCCAGACATGTCCAGGACATGTCTAAACATAGCTCCAGTCTGAGCTGAAAAAAAAAGGTAAATACTGCCATCCAGTGGCCTATATTCACATTACACCTCCATTCCAAAAGGGAAAAATTTTGACTCATAAAGGCAAAATTTTTCTTTTCAATACAAAATGGTTAAGTGAACACTTGTCTTTATATACATATCATACAATATTCAAATAAACACATGATATATATATATATATATATATATATATATATACATTCAAACACGGGATAAGCAATCAGCAATTACATTGTTTGTACCCTTCACATGCTTAATTTCCAAGTCAAACTCCTGTAAAATCAAACTCCAATTCAACAATCCCCGATTCTTGTTTTTCATCTTACTCAAAAGCATTTACGGATTGTGGTCAGTGTACACAATCATTGGCTTTTGTCCTGTACAAACATAAACCTCAAAGTGTTGTAATGAAAGGACCAGAGCCAACAGTTCCTTCTCTATTGTGGAATAGTTCCTTTGGTGGCAATTGAACTTCCTGGAGAAGTATGCTACGGGATGCTCAATGTCATCAGAGTCACTTCTCTGTAGGAGCACAGATCCACAAGCTTGGTCGCTAGCATCGACCGCGATGGAGAACGGTTTGTTGAAGTCAGGAGATTTGAGCATGGGGAAGTGACACAGCAGAGACTTCAGGCGATCGAAGGCTCTCTGGCATGCATCATCCCAGGTGAACTTTACGCCTTTCTTCAGTTGGTTAGTTAGACTGAGAGCAATCTCAGCAAAGTTCTTGCAGAACTTGCGGTAGTACCCGATCATTCCAAGGAAGCGGCGCAAAGCTTTTTTGTTACTGTCTCAATTCTTTTTCTTATATACTCTTTTGCAGACCCCACCCACATTTAGACCTTTTTTTTTTTTTTTAATTTTCGGGGACTTGCCCCAGACATGTCCAGGACATGTCTAAACATAGCTCCAGTCTGAGCTGAATAAAAAAAAAATGTAAATACTGCCATCCAGTGGCCTATATTCACATTACAACCCACAGTGGGCATTGGCAGGAGCGGTGGCCTTTTACCAATGAGAGCCAGGCATGCACAGACAAATGTACACGCAGGCAATCGCTGAGTCACTCAGCCTTGTTCGCGCACACCTCAACCTTCGGCGAAAACCGTTTATCCTGTCAGCAATGTAACTGCATCATTCAAGGCACGAGACTTTGCTGAGTGCGCGGATGTCTTTTTTATTTCTCTGAGTGATATTTTTTTTGGAATAACAGTGATCTAAAAACTCTGCCCGTTTGCTGTTCTCCCAAAATGTTTTGGGTGATTTTTGAATGGAAGAGATGGCGAAGTTGGACGTGCCTCCTGTTCTTTGACTGTTCCCTGAGCCAAAACTATATACTTCGCTGCCACAAAAATGATACTGCTGTAAAAAGAAAAAATTTTCCTACTTTTTTGTGAGATTTCATGGAGAAGGATTCAAATTTAAATATTTTAAAAGTATAAATGGTTTGAAATCCAGGGCGGGAAAAGACTTTTGTTTTCAGTCGTGAGCCGGGCAACCCAGAGTTTTCTAGGGTGGCAAAAACCATTTTAGGTAGTCAAGACATACGCTGAAAAAAAGCTTATATCATTGAGCACTCACAATGCATTTCCGTTACTTTAGAAAGTTTATACTGCCTGGAATTGGATAAGAGCAGTTTGCACATGAGACATGCCTGAGGAGTTTAAATTAATGCAACTCCCTGGAAATCAGGGGTAGGATCGGACGTATCAATATTACAAACCGTGTTCAAGTTCAGCTTGCCAGTGAATATTGATTGACTGATCCGGGTGTGTCATCTAGTGACAGAATAATGTAACTGCGTGCATAAATAGAGCAGCTCCATTTCCGTGTCATCAACATCTGCGCTCACGGGTTATGGATCGGATGAGAACGTATGTAAAAGAATAAAGGCCATTTGCAAGTACAAACTCGCACCATGAACTCGCCACAGAAACTGTCTGGCAGTGGGCATTCATGTTACCTGGGACGGTCTTGAACAATCTCCAGTTGGTTTCATTCGGTTTGGATTTCAGCTGATCAAGCTCAGTTCTGGTGGGGCAATTACGTGAGTCTGGCGGGAGTGTCCCACCACCAGAGATGTCTGTCAGTGCCTGTTTATCATTTCTGAGGATGTAGGGTGCATTTTGGCACTTGTTTCATGTGGTACACTTTTGAGCTGATCTAGCTCAATATTTTTGATCCTGTGTGACAGCCCTCCTGGCTACACCCACCACCAGCGGCCCGGCAGACTCCCTGTTACGATCTGTAACGGATACACGAGGGAAACACCCTAGGGGAACATGAGCTTGGGAACGTGAGCGTGAACTTGGAAACATGAGCTAGAACGGAAGGGAGACACAAGAGGGGAGTGAAACGCCAGAAGCGGGAATCCAAAATGAAATTTATTAACATAAACACAGAAATAAACCAGGGGGAAAAAGGGGCACACGGGCCAACAAAAACACCGTGCCTAGCACTGACGCAGGAGAACTCAAGAATCCAAAACACAACATACCAGGGGAACAGACTCCGAACAAGACATGGAACGAGACTTGACACATGGAACGAGACTAGAGACAAACAGAACTCTGGAAGCTAGACATACTCATAAGACAAGACAGTTGGCACAGCTGGCAGATGGCTAACTCGGGTGGCGCAGCTGGCCAGGAGAAGGGTAAGGGAGAACATCAGGAGGGGGACAGACAGGACACAGGGCTCAGGGCAGGCAGGAACGCTGGGGCTATGGCTTGGGCTAAGGCAATGGCTATGGCATGGCTTGGCTTGGGCTTGGGACTGCGGCTATGGCTTGGCTTGGCCTTGGGACTGTGGCTATGGCTTGGCTTGGGACTGTGGCTATGGCTTGGCTTGGCTTGGGACTGTGGCTATGGCTTGGCTTGGGCTTGGGACTGTGGCTATGGCTTGGCTTGGGCTTGGGACTGTGGCTATGGCTTGGCTTGGGCTTGGGACTGTGGCTATGGCTTGGCTTGGGCTTGGGACTGTGGCTATGGCTTGGCTTGGGCTTGGGACTGTGGCTATGGCTTGGCTTGGCTGGTGCTCAGGACAGGCAGGGCTTGGCTGGTGCTCAGGACAGGCAGGGCTTGGCTGGTGCTCAGGACAGGCAGGGCTTGGCTGGTGCTCAGGACAGGCAGGGCTTGGCTGGTGCGGGAAGGAGGATGAACTTGAGACACAGAAAAACCTGAGGGGACCAGAGGAGAAGTGCACGAGGCAGAGGGAGGGGGAATGCGTGCGAGCGTGATGCGTGTGTGATGCGAAGTCAGATCTGCTGATGTGCAGAGACTGCTCAAACATATAGGGCAGGGGCACACACAGACACAGGTGTTGAAACTTAATCCAATAAACAAGGGGTGGAACATGAGGGAAACCAATTACAAGAAAACAGATAAACATTAACACTCAGACAAGGATCACAAGACAATCCCAAAGATGGGATAAATAAACTGGATAAAAGACTCCTAAGTGTACAGAAAAAGAGCCAGAACAGATTATAAGAATGCAGAGATCCTGCGGGAAAACTTTAGCAAAGACAGTGAACAGTAAAGCGAGGGGCGGAGCTAGAACAGAGCGACTGCTGAGAGATAATTAGTCAATTAGTAAGTGCAGCTATACAATCCCGGGTGCTCGTTAGTAGATTAGTATTATATACAAGGTTAGTTTGGTTAGTAATTTTAGAAAACAACAAACTGTTAGTAATGTTAGTATGAATAGAAAAGCAAGGGGAAACTAGCAAACGAGAACAGAAGGAAGGATGAAACCCAGAATCCATTAAATCACCCAAAATAGTGTCACAATCAATTAACACAGAAACTGATACAAACAATGACGTGACCGGGAAGAAAGCAAAGACAGTACATGGGTAAAACGTGGACTGGACTGCACAGGAGAGGAATGAAATGTGAACACGAAGACATGGACTAAAAACTGACATACCAAAATGATAGAAACCTAAAATTGACTAACCAGACACTCAGACCACGGAACACAACACTCCCATTCTCTTGAAGAGCGATGTACATGCAGTAGTATTACACAAGAGATAATTGGTTCGCTTTTCATCTTGGCTAACTCCTGTGGGATCCTGGTCTACAAAGGAGACTTAGGGGTGATCTGATTGAGGTCTTTGTTAAAGGGATTAACAGAGTGAATTATGTATGTGAGTTACTTTGGCCAGGTTTTGTTAGTACAACTCAGGATCACAGATGGAAGTTGGCCAAGGGTAAATTTAGCACTGATATTAGGAAATATTTTTTCACCCAAACAGTAATTTTGATGTGGAATAGCTTGTCTGACTATATTGTTGAGGCAAAAACCTTGGAAATCTTCAAGAGCAGGCTTGATTTAGCACTAGATACCATTGGGTCATTAGATATCTTAAGTGATAGATTCACTATAGTAATAAGACACTTGCGGGCTGAACGGCCTGTTCTCACCTCTCATGTTATGTTATATAAGTTAACGGTACCTAAACTCCAAAAATACTCAGCCCTTTCAGGTGTGGCCACTTTTCCTTGTTAAGGAAAGATGAGAAATATGCGTCTTTTTGAGATGACGTTGCATTGCACTGCTCTTCAGTTGGGGATACTTGTTTCATATCTTCATTTACTCTGTTGTAATTTAAACAATCACAAAGGGAAGGTAAAATATGCCTTGTGGGATGTGATTTAAACCGAACGCAAAAATTAAGCAGAAATTTATCTTTTTAATTGAGTGAATAACACATTTTTAGCCAGCTTGGCCGAAAGGCCCAAGGGGCTTATGCTATGCTCGGGGTCTTTAGTGGTGGTCTGCCATGCGCGCGTCCATGCGTGCATAAACTTTTAGCTTGTCTGCGGTTTAGCATCCTCAGTTTTTGACCGATCCTTTTCATGTTTCATATGTGTATATATGGTCATAAGGTCTAGACCAAGTTGAATTTTGACCCGAATTAAACCAATACTTTGGCCAATAGGGGGCATTCTATTTTGGCCATGTTTGGACAAGCAGGCACAGTGGCTTTGCCACTATTTTTCTGATTTGAATTTAGTAACTTATTTAATCGCTGCAACACAGATTTAAGAAGGACGCTGTTTACCAGCCAATGGGTTTTATAATCATATGAAAACTTTTCAATCAAGGTTAATGATTGAAAACAGGTCAAAGCTCCTGATTAAGTAAAAGGATTTTTTTTGCTCCTCCTCTAATTTCAGCTAACTAACCATAACTGATGCTTAAGATGTAATATTTGCGGTTCACAGTTATTCTGCTTGTTATATGTGTTCATGTTGTTCCTCTGTCTCCTATAGATCAGCATTCGTGATGCACTGCAAGCTCAAAGGAGACCCAGGAGTGCGAGAGCCTCAGCCCTTGGCACCATTACTTTACCTGCGTCTCTGACAGACGGTCTGACTGAGGCCGAGCAGCAGCTGGCTTCCAGGGTCCAGTTCATATACTACGAGAAGACGACCTTATTCCAGGTGCCAGCTCATTTTCCTCCTGATATCTCCTTCCCTCTGTCCTGAGTGTGATCCTTTTCTTCTCGAAGTCACTTCTCCCTGTTTTTCGGGAGTAGCATGAATTAAACTCCTCAGCTTAGCCTGATGTGCAAACTGGTCAATATCCTTGCCCATAGTATCGATCCAGTAGTTTTAAAAAATTATCACTTGCGACAGAAAAAAACGTAGTACTCTGTAGCAACCATTTTAGCTACAGTGAGCCAACAGTATTCCAATTAGTGGTTAAAAAAATACGTTTTGTGAAGCAAAAAATCCGACATAGTATTGATTCTTTCACATTCTACTGTCAATTACAGTCATCACACACAAAATATGCGTAGTTCCCTCCCATGGATTAACGCGTATATTCCTCCATTGACAAATTCAGCACTCCCTTCTATCCACCCAAGTACTGGTGTCAATAGCCAGTCACTTAATTATATACACAGATTCATCTGCGTAACTCTACAGTTATAGTTCACGCCCTCGTGAAGCTTCTGGAGGAGGGCATCAATGAAGAAAACAGGTTACACTTCTACTCTGTTTGCATTTTGCTCAATATGGCTTTTTGCTGTAGAATTTATACCGCGTTTAAAGACATCGAATGCATGCAGCTCACGCACGTCAGTAGATCCCTCGGTACGTTCATTACACCATTCTGTTGAATATGGAGGCATATGTTGTTTGATTTTTCCGGAAAGTGACATTTCTGTTCTGCTAAAATAAGGTGTATTTCAGAAACAGATATTACTGAGTTAGAGAGTTTTTACCCTTATAAGGTGTAAGGTTGTGAGCTCGGATGTGAGAGCGGTTGGCTTTTCATTGCAGGGTGAATGGAATGGCTGTTTAATCAACACTTTATTTAATGCTTGGGGGACATTGAAGAAAAATGGACAATATTGTTAACTTTATTATGGAGAAAAGGCATGTTTTGTGTTTGGAGAGGTTACTGGTGACCAATGATGTTCAACTGCACTGATATTGATAAATTCATGCTAAACTCAACTAGAAAATCATTAGTTCATGCTGAATTTCATGCCCCAAAAGTTAATTTGTGTTAAATATATGATTAATGTATGATTTGACAGTGAACCATTTTGATGGATCTCAGACTTTGGGGAGACACCTGGATAGCTGTCTAATTTGGCTCATAGCATGCAGATAATCTAGAATGTACTGTTCAAGATGAATTGTACTTGTGGTCAAGAAGTTTATGATGCCAGAAATGTATAGATTTAAGCCCCAGCAGTTTTTCATTTGTCAGTATTATTATTTTTTTTTGATATTTCAATGGTGAATTCTCATGAAAATTTTTTTATGTTTGCAGCCCCTTTTCTCCACCAAAATCATAAAAATAAACTGAAATATGATGAGAGTCTAAATGCTTCAAGTGTCTAGACTCAATTGAGCCAAAGTTTTCCTGTCTGTGAAGCTGCAATCTTGAATTATAAAGCCTTAAATCAGGTAACACCTAAGAAGCCAGATTTGGCTTCTGCGCAAAGGGGTTAAATGGATACCGGTGTTTAATAAATTCCTTCGATTCTCGTTTACTTCCTTCGTCTTACTGTTCTGATTACTAACAAGACTAACATTTGTATTTTGTATCATAGTCTACTACCACAACTAATCCTTGCCTATAGATCACTAACTTACTAACGAGCCCTCTAATTAAATCTGTAAAGTTGCACCGCTACTAATTTATACTAATTCCCTCTCAGCAATCTCCCTGTTCTAGTCTCCGCCTCTTGCTCAGCTGTACCTGTCTTCCCCTGAGCTTCTGTGAGATCTCTCGCACGTGCTTAATTACTTTCCTGCACTCATTATCTGTGCACTTAGAACTCCTTGACCGGAGCTGTTTAAATGTCATAGGCTGGCTGTGTGATTCCCGTCCATGTCTTGGCTTTCGCCAGTTTTCGTGGTTAGGGTCTCCCTCATGTGATTCTCCCGTTGTAATTAGTCTGATCCAGTTCACCTGTTTTCTGCATACCATGTGACTTCCCTCCCGTCTATTTAAGCAGTCTTTTCACCGCCAGCTCCTTGTCAGAACGTTTATCAATATTTCTTTGTGCAGAGTGCCTTGTATGCCTTTGAGTGTTGTTTTTCTTCTACTGGTTTGTCCGACTTCGATTCTTGCCATTGCCCTTTTTGTATTGATTTTGTCTTTCTGGATTTCGACCCATTTTCGTATGACCACGATTTCTGTGTTTGGATGTCCTGTGTATGACCCTTGGCTTTGTTCATCGACTACGACTTTTTACCTACCTTTTATGTACTTTTGCTCATCTGTCTTCCTGGTTCTGACCTCTGCCTGTCTAGTCAACACTGTTTTTGGATTATGTATTGTGGCTCAGCAATTCTTGTGTTTTTTGGCTTTGACTCGGACCTCATTAAAGGCATACGTTTTTTGGATTTCCCTTTCTCGCGTGTGGATCCTGAACCATACCTCACAATGTCTGCCTGTCTGTCCGTCCGTCTGGTGGGTTGGGCAGGGAAGGGGGCCGGGGGGGAGACGTATGTTTATACGAGTAGAAACACATTCTAGTTATTTTAGATTCCACCTGACTGCGGAAAAGTAGCACTTGAACGCGCCCTGTGTTGTTGACTGACGTGGAAGGTTGTGTTGCGTTTTATATACTCAAGGTCAAGCAGTATTTTATTACTGCAGTTACTCCAGGGTCAAGAAACAAGGATGCCTGGATTGAGAAATGAAACATTGACGAATATTTGTACCTCCAGCCTAAAACTAGTGAAATTTATGTCCACTGAAGGTAATTTATTTGATTAGCGTTGCCATAGAGGATGGAAGAATTATTTCCCATGTCAGTTGCTCTAATTTCCTAACATAATTCTGTATGTTTTGAAAGTTATTTCAATTCAACAATGGTGGGCTATTCATCTTGGATGTTGTCTTTGGCCTTCTGAATTCAATTTCTGCCTGTGTCCCATCCATAATCCCAAAAGTAAAAAAATAAATAATCCCATAATCTTTACGGCCAGAAACTGTCCAGGTACTGAAACCAGATGAGTGAATCCTGCTCGCAGGTGCTGGACTGCTTGTAAACTGGACAGAATGTTTTCTAGGAGTGTGGTCCTAATCCTGGGGACTGTTGAAGGCTTGAAAGGTTGTTCCTATTAAATAAACTTGTTTTCTTTGGTAAAAACCAAACACACAGAAGAAGGAAAGCACTTTACTCAATACTGGAAGGTTAGTTTAGGAGAATGTTACGAGGGGCATGAGCCATGACAATCCAGCTCTGACAAAAAATGCTGCAGTAGCTTATAAAGATGAAACAATCACTCAAAGTGAGCAAGGTTCACATTAGGTTTACGTTTAGGGCGTGGGAACAGACAGACAAATAATTAAATTTAAACAGACAGACCACAAAATTCACACAAACTGCTGGAACGGTTGAAGATTACCCATGGAGACTTGGAGGTCGTGACACACTCATCCTATAAATTTCACTTGTCAAGTCTTTGTTATCATGGGTGGGCAACTGTCTACAGCAGATGGGCAGAGCGGTACTTTCAACAAGTCTATACTTGCCAATTATGAACTCGGGATCTAACACTAATAAATTGCACCCAGCACGGCTCGGCCAGCTCCTGAGATTCTGGTCAATGATTCGAACTGGAGATTGAATATAAGTCCTGATTCAGATACTTCAACACCTATTTCTTGCCTGCAGAATGCATTTTAAGTGGAATGTTTTGATGGAATTAGAGAAAATTCTTCAATAATTGGCCATTTTTCTCTGTTATTCTTAAACCTGCAAATTCAGTGCATTAATTTATTCAGGTGTGTAATGGACCTGAAAAATGATGGGATATTTATGTGCTAAGATTCTTTAATTTTATGACATAGTAAATTGCCTCTGCTGACTCTTAAATAGGTTCAAACCTGTTATTTGCAGCTGAATCTTTGCTGCATCACTTTGAAAGTGATGATATCGTTCCCCGTGGAGCCAAATGCTTCTGTACAGACAGTAAATCCATGGAAAATAATTTTCTTGTTTTGTGTCATTTGTTTGAATATTTATGGCTCTATACATCACGTTATTATGACTTGAATCACTATTTTTCTTTCTTTTTTCTGTCTAGGATGAATCCCTTGTTAACGGAAGCATCAACAGTGGTGTCCTGGCAACGAGCGTGGCTAACCTATCAATCAGTGGCCTAAAGGACAATGTGTCATTCACCCTGCAAAACATCCAGCCAATCCCGGTATGGCAGATTGAAAATTTTCAGGAGAGAAGTCTCTCTCTAGAGTTCATATTTCAAAAATGAGCCCTAAATTTACTGATCACCTGTTGGCACACACTGCTGTAAGCCATAACAAGGTACTCTTAAGGTGATGCCTGCCCCAGGACTCTACATTTTATTTTGTTAAGAAAACAACTGAAAAGAGCTTTGCTTTTGCAACTGAGCCTACTATCATGCTGTCAAATATATCAGTTTGCATTTTATTGTATCAAGTACGAGACTGATGTTTTGCTGTAAGTTTGATGGATTGCAGAAACTGACAAAAGTACTTACTACTTACAAAACCCAATACCAGTTAAGTTGGCACGTCATGTAAATCATAGATAAAAACAGAATACAATGATTTGCAAATCCTTTTCAACTTTTCAATTGAATACACAGCAAAGACAAGATGTTTAATGTTCAAACTGAGAAACTTAATTTTTTTTGCAAATAATTATTAACTTAGAATTTAAAGGCAGCAACACATTGCAAAAAAGTTGGCACAGGGGCCTTTTTACCACTGTGTTACATCGCCTTTCCTTTTAACGACACTCAGTCAACGTTTAGGAACTGAGGAGATCAATTTTTGAAGCTTTTCAGGTGGAACTCTTTCCCATTCTTGCTTGATGTACAGCTTAAGTTGTTCAACAGTCCGGGGTCTCCGTTGTTGTATTTTACGCTTCATAATGCGCCACACATTTTCGATGGGAGATAGGTCTGGACTACATGCAGGCCAGTCTAGTACCCGCACTCTTTTACTACGGAGCCATGCTGTTGTAACACGTGCAGAATGTGGCTTGGCATTGTCTTGCTGAAATAAGCAAGGGCGTCCATGAAAAAGACGTTGCTTGGATGGCAACATATGTTGCTCCAATACCTGTATGTACCTTTCAGCATTAATGGTGCCTTCACATATGTGTAAGTTGCCCATGCCTTGGGCTCTAATACGCCCCCATACCATCACAGATGCTGGCTTTTGAACTTTGCGCCTATAACAGTGAGGATGGTTCTTTTCCTCTTTGGTCCGGAGGACACGACGTCCACAGTTTCCAAAAACAATTTGAAATGTGGACTCGTCAGACCACAGAACACTTTTCCACTTTGCATCAGTCCATCTTAGATGAGCTTGGGCCCAGCGAAGCCAGCGGCATTTCTGGTTGCTGTTGATAAATGGCTTTCGCTTTGCATTGTAGAGTTTTAACTTGCACTTGCAGATGTAGCGATGAACTGTAGTTACTGACAGTGGTTTTCTGAAGTGTTCCTGAGCCCATGTGGTGATGTCCTTTACACACTGATGTCGGTTTTTGATGCAGTATCGCCTGAGGGATCGAAGGTCACGGGCATTCAATGTTGGCTTTCGGCCTTGTCGCTTACGTGCTGTGATTTCTCCAGATTCTCTGAACCTTTTGACGATATTACGGACCGTAGATGATGCAATCCCTAAATTTCTTAAAATAGCTTGTTGAGGAATGTTGTTTTTAAACTGTTCAACAATCAGCTCGTGCATTTGTTCACTAAGTGGTGACCCTCGCCCCATCCTTGTTTGTGAATGACTGAGCATTTCAGGGAAGCTGCTTTTATACCCAATCATGGCACCCACCTGTTCCCAATTAGCCCGTTCACCTGTGGGATGTTCCAAATAAATGTTTGATGAGCATTCCTCAACTCTCTCAGTCTTTTCTGCTACTTGTGCCAGCTTTTTTGAAACATGTTGCAGGCATCAAATTCCAAATGAGCTAATATTTGCAAAAAATTACAAAGTTTACCTGTTTGAACATTAAGTAACTTGTCTTTGCAGTGTATTCAAAAGGTTGAAAAGGATTTGCAGATCATTACCTTCGCCAGCGACTTCGCTGACGAAGGTAATGTTTTGATCCCCGTGTATTTATTTGTTTGTGTGTCTGTCTGTATGTGTATCGAATAACTCAAAAAGTACCAAACAGAATTTCATAAAATTTGGTGGGTTGATTTGGCATGAACTGAGGATCAATCGATTAGATTTTGGGAGTGATCGGGTCAAAGGTCAAGGTCAAGGCCACGAAAAGGTCAAAACCGACTTTCGGCCATATCTCGGTCAATTTTTATCCGATCGGCATGAAACCAACGCCAGTGGCGAGGGATTTAGTGGCGTCGGCGAAGGTTTGCGCTCTACCGAGTGCCCGTTCTAGTTTGTTTGTGTGTCTGTCTGTCTGTGTGTATGTATGTGTATCGAATAACTCAAAAAGTACCAAACGGAATTTCATAAAATTTGGTGGGTTGATTTGGCATGACCTGAGGATCAATCGATTAGATTTTGGGAGTGATCGGGTCAAAGGTCAAGGTCAAGGCCACGAAAAGGTCAAAACCGACTTTCGGCCATATCTCGGTCAATTTTTATCCGATCGGCATGAAACCAACGCCAGTGGCGAGGGATTCAGTGGCGTCGGCGAAGGTATGCGCTCTACCGAGTGCCCGTTCTAGTTTGTTTGTGTGTCTGTCTGTCTGTGTGTATGTATGTGTATCGAATAACTCAAAAAGTACCAAACGGAATTTCAGAAAATTTGGTGGGTTGATTTTGCATGACCTGAGGATCAATCGATTAGATTTTGGGAGTGATCGGGTCAAAGGTCAAGGCCACGAAAAGGTCAAAACTGACTTTCGGCCATATCTCGGTCAATTTTTATCCGATCGGCATGAAACCAACGCCAGTGGCGAGGGATTCAGTGGCCTCGGAAGGTATGCGCTCTACCGAGTGCCCGTTCTAGTTGTATTCTGTTTTTATTTACGATTTACACAACGTGCCAACTTCACTGGTTATGGGTTTTGTACTTACTAGGTACTTACTACCATATAAACTACTAGTAAGAGGAAGATCCACTTGACCATTGGCAGCCTGTACTTTGACTAATTAAAAAAAAATGAACACATTTGATTCTTGGGCCAATAACAGTCTCTTTGCTGTTTCTTACGCTCAGGGGAACTTTGTTGCCATCTGCGTCTTTTGGGATTTCAACCAGAATGGTGAGTGTTGCCTGATGCTGTCCAGTTCTTTTGTTGTGGGATCAAAGTTCAAGGTTTGGGGCGGTTTTCCTGTTTTTATCGCTACTGAGTTGAATTTGGGCCACTTGCGGGGGAAAACTGATGATCTTGGAATTCTGTGATTCATCTCAGAATTTTGAATTTATTTTCAGACAGTTATGATTGTAAATTCAGAATTCAGAGATGAAACAGAGTTCTGACTGTTTTCTAAGAATTCTGACTTCAATCTCAGAATTCTGTGTTTAACCTCAGAATTATTAATTTTGGAGTTCTGTGTTTGATCTCTGTATTCTGACTATATTCTCATAATTAAGACTCTTTGAGAATTAATTCTGAGATTAAAGGGAGAATTTAGACTTTTTTTTATCAAGTGGCCTCAGTCCTTTTTCATTCGGGCGTTAATGGTAGAGCATTTGTACTGACAGCAGTGTTATTTTTGCTTGCAAAGACAAAAAGGAAAATGATTCCATGAGGAGTAAACAGAAACATTTTGTGTATGAATATAAAAATGAAACCAAAAGCCTGACTGAGACGGAAACAAAAACAGAAATAGTCTCATAAAACTGAATGGAAACTAAACTGAGAATTAAATAAAGCTTGCAATATTATTATGAAATAAAAATAAATTAATAAAATAACTAAAATGTACTTAATTGACAGATGGATTGGGAGGCTGGAGCAGTGAGGGCTGCTTTGTCCAGAACTCGACAGATAGCGAAACCATCTGCAGCTGCAACCATCTCACCAGCTTCGCTGTGCTGTTGGTAAGCACTCAAATGATTTGTGCTTCATGCCAATGTAGGCCCTGGGCCCACCACCTTCCACTGAGGTAAAGTCCTAAACAAGGGCTATCAGTGCTGCAGAGAAGTGGACTTTTAACTCTGAGGTTGCGTGTATAATTTCCAGGTCAGGCGCTGCTTATTCGCTAAAGCTGAATGCTTAAAATTTGAATAATAATTAAATTACCAATAATACCAGGTTATTTGGTAATAACCTTCCCTTTTTAGCTCTGCTGTGACGATAATCACCAGTCAGCGGAGCTTTTCTTGTGCCGAGTCGCCTGGCGTCCGTCTGTCTGTCTGTCTGTCCATCCAGCTGGTGTCAACTTTTCACTTCAAATTTGAATATCTCAGAAACTGTCTGATAACTTTTTTCTCATTTGGTTTGAGCCTTCCTTATGATATTCTGAATATTCACCGTGAAAATTAGAAAATTCTCTGTCCCAGTTTTTTGAGAAATTCAGCATTTTGGACATAGAAAATCAGTGTTTGTGCTCATTTTATCAGTCTTTCATTAATATCTGAAAACATGTTTGATAACTTCTTGTCTAATTTGTTGTGAGCCTTTCTTATGATGTTCTGATGATCCCCTGCGAAAATTTAAAAATTCTACATCTCAGTTTTTGGGAAATTCTGCATTTTGGACGTATAAAATCAGCGTTTGTGCTCATTTTTCAGTCTTTCCTTAATATCTCAAAAATTGTTTGAGAACTTTTTGTCTAATTTGTTGTGAGCCTTCCTTATGATGTTATGAATATCCCCCGCAGAAATTAAAAAGTTCTACATCCTAGTTTTTGAGAAATTCAGCATTTTGGACTTAGAAAATCAGTGTTTGTGCTCATTTTTTCAGTCTTTCATTAATATCTCAACAAGGCCTAGAGAGCTCCGCTGAGGATGACTAAAATGATCATATTGTTCTGGATCATGTAATTCTGCATCATGTTGTTCCTCATCATTGTTCTGGATCACATTGTTCTAGATCATTGTTCTGGATCATGTTGTTCCGGATCATCGTTCTGGATTACTTGCTCTGCATCATATTGTTCCGCATTGTCCTATGACAGTGTTAGAAGGACTGTGACTGCTATATTTGTGATGTATTGGGGGGGAAGGTATTTGTTGGTTGTTAGTATTGCTTGGTGGTAAGATGATTGAAATAAATGATTGCAATTTGCAATTTGGTTCTATTGTTATAATACATAAATTGAGACACCAAACTGATTCACAGTATATTCTGGTTACCAAATGTGTCATATGTGTCGGTGATCAGAATAGGCAGATTTGCATTGCAAAATGCAAATCAAATTTCAGCAGTTTTGACAAAATACTAATCATCATAACAATCCCTTCGCAAAAAAATGTGATTCAAAAAATGTGAATGATATTTCACGGATCCTGACTTACTGGCCTGAGAACTTCCGAATTCCCGAGCCATGTAGCAATAGGAGAAGTTTCCAAGTCTTTGATTTCCTGGAAAATTATGTTCCTCATTTGCATACCAACCAATCAGCTTCTGGGGAGCACATGCATACATGGCTCTGGCATGCACTTGGGACTCGGTAGGCTTTCTGATACGCTCATACGATCTATCATCTTCGGTCGTGACGGGAATACTCAGCTATGTGAGCTATTGCGTACGTTGCTCTTTGGATATATCCACCTAATTGGCTAGTCAGCTAACTAACGTTAACTAAAGAAAATCTTTGTAAATGATCATCATATTAAGGCGATATGATTTGTTTCTTGCCCCAACTCTACTAACTTTGCCAGCTGCCATAGGCATGAACTTAACAGAGGTTTCGCGGAAGTTTCGTGCAACCCAACTAAACTTTCACATTTTAGGGACGTTAACTAGTTTGCTGGTTAGTTCAAAAGCAATTAGATAGGTACAGCTAGCTGGCTAGTGAACCTACAGTGGTTATGATGTCTATTGGAGAAGTTTTTATAGCGCTGATTTGTCGCTTTCAATGCCATTGCACGCAGACAATCTCTTTCAACAATGATTACCAGATTATTTTCCTAAAGAACAAACAGACAGTTCGGGCCTTAGATTTTTTATATCATGGCAAGTTTTGCGTGAATTATCTTGTTATGCATGCTATCGGGTATTACCTTACTCTTCAAATTTTCAAGATAGCCCTCTTCCAATCCAGCTGACGCCAGTTAAGGGGAATCTTTGTAATCATTGCTGTACTAAAGCGAGGTGATTTGGTTTTTGCCCTACTTGAAAGAATTCCGGATCAGGGGCCCGTTGCACCGAACGTATCGTAAGTGCTTGTCGTAAGACACCAAACTTAGAACAGCGCTGAGACATGTCGTAACTGCCGTTTCACCAAAAATTCTTACGCGCGTCATAAAATCCGTATCTTAAGATATGTCTTAGGACATGTCCTAAATGACATACACAAACATCCCTGGCCGTGAAGTCCTGACTGGTGTCTCCAACTTTAGGAAGGCCAAATCTGAGTGGCAAGTAGTTAATTTTGGATGGTGTAATGTATTGTACGTATGTATGCATGCATGAGCAGTTTATAAGATATATACAAAACCAGTGAAGTTGGCACTTTGTGTAAATCGTAAATAAAAACAGAAAACAATGATTTGCAAATCTTTTTCAACCTATATTCAATTGAATACACTGCAAAGACAAGTTACTTAGGGCCCGATTTACTAAGACCTTTAGCACATGCAAAATCTTTTTGCCCGTGCAAAACCAATAACATTGCTCATGATTGGCCAGGGTACTTGCCTTGCACCAATCAGTGGCAATGTTATTTGTTTTGCTCCAGCAGAAAGATTTTGCATCTGCTAAAGGCCTTAGTAAATCAGGCCCTTAATGTTCAAACAGGTAAACTTTGTAATGTTTTGCAAATATTAGTGTGAGGTTTTACGAAATGAGCCAAGAGCGAGAACCAGATAAATGCAAAATGGAGGCTTTATTTCTGAAGGGGGAAACCCCCCAACAGAGCTGGCAACAGTACAATGTCCACAATCCACAAGCAGAATCCAAAGGGCAAAATCCAAAACTGTAACCAGGGCACCAATAACAAAACTCAAGGTCAGGCAAAAATGGTTCGGTACACAGGCGTGGGTTTGGTGGAGAGGCAAACTCATTAGCCGTAAACAGTCCGAATCCAAATACCAGGGCAGCAAAAGACAATAGACGTGGTCGGGCAAAAATAGGTCAAAACTCACAAAGGCAAACAGATCCAAAAAGGGCAAATCAAAAACAAGAGTCGGGCAATCCAGTCAGAAAGAAAATATCACAGTGAGCAAGGCGAGGAACATAGCACAAGACAAAGGAGTTAAGACGATCTGACAAGGAACTAAAAGTGCAGACACCTTATATACACATCCGGGGTGAACACATGACAAGGGAGCACAGGTGCGATCAATGAAACAATAATCAGGATTGACACATGAGGGTTTATCTAATTACATGAATCTGGTGAATGCTGAAACGCAGACAGGGATAACGAGACATTCCTATGAACGAATAAACGGCTCCGGTTAAGGAGTACTAAAGTGTACAGTCTAAAGAAAAGGGAAAGCCTGAGATATAAGTGGAAACTGCAGTAGAGATAATTAGTGATAGGCAAGGAGGGCGGAGATACAGATTGGGCGAATGCTGAGAGATCGTTAGTCTATTAGTATGTGCAGCTATACAATCCCGAGTGCAAGTTAGTCCGTTAGTAAAAATATACAATGTTAATCTTGGTTAGTAATAATCGAAAACAATAAACTGTTAGTACGGTTAGTGGATAGTAACAGAGAGAGGAAGGAAGAAAAACGAGATATGAAGAATGATTGAAATCCCAGAAACCAGGAAATCACCCGAATGAGTGGCACGTCAGACAAGGGACCGTGGGCAAAGACCTACACAAGACAAGACAGGGTAAACGAAGTGCAGGACTAGAACTAAAAGCAAGGCTATGAAAACATGGCAAGGCTGTGAAACATGGCAAGGCTGTGAAACATGGCAAGACTATAAAACATGGCAAAGACATAAATAATAACAAAACATGAAACATAATAAAACATGAAATCAAACAACAAAACACAATACATAATCATGGGGATGGTCAAAGGCAGGCAGTGGTCACTTAAACAGACAGCATAGGTGGCATGGCCAGGCACAAAACTTAAACATGGAGCTAGGAAAAGGTATGACCGAAATGCAGATTCACAACAATTAGCTCATTTGGAATTTGATGCCTGCAACATGCTTCAAAAAAGCTGGCACAAGTGGCAAAAAAGACTGAGAGAGTTGAGGAATGCGCATCAAACACTAATTTGGAACATCCCACAGGTGAACGGGCTAATTGGGAACAGGTGGGTGCCATGATTGGGTATAAAAACATCTTCCCTGAAATGCTCAGTCATTCACAAAGAAGGATGGGGCGAGGGTCACCACTTAGTGAACAAATGCGTGAGCTGATTGTCGAACTGTTTAAAAACAACATTCCTCAACGAGCTATTGCAAGAAATTTAGGGATTTCATCATCTAAGGTCCGTAATATCGTCTAAAGGTTCAGAGAATCTGGAGAAATCACTGCACGTAAGCGACAAGACCGAAAACCAACATTGAATGCCCGTGACCTTCGATCCCTCAGGCGGTACTGCATCAAAAACCGACATCAGTGTGTAAAGGACATCACCACATGGGCTCAGGAACACTTCAGAAAACCACTGTCAGTAACTACAGTTGTCGCTACATCTGCTAGCGCAAGTTAAAACTCTACAATGCAAAGCGAAAGCCATTTATCAACAGCACCCAGAAAAGCCGCTGGCTTCGCTGGGCCCAAGCTCATCTAAGATGGACTGATGCAAAGTGGAAAAGTGTTCTGTGGTCTGACGAGTCCACATTTCAGATTGTTTTTCCTCCGGACCAAAGAGGAAAAGAACCATCCTGACTGTTATAGGCGCAAAGTTCAAAAGCCAGCATCTGTTATGGTATGGGGGTGTATTAGTGCCCAAGGCATGGGCAACTTACACATATGTGAAGGCACCATTAATGCTGAAAGGTACATACAGGTTTTGGAGCAACATATGTTGCCATCCAAGCAACGTCTTTTTCAGGGACGCCCCTGCTTATTTCAGCAAGACAATGCCAAGCCACATTCTGCACGTGTTACAACAGCATGGCTCCGTAGTAAAAGAGTGCGGGTACTAGACTGGCCTGCCTGTAGTCCAGACCTGTCTCCCATTGTGTGGCGCATTATGAAGCGTAAAATACGACAACGGAGACCCCGGACTGTTGAACAACTTAAGCTGTACATCAAGCAAGAATGGGAAAGAATTCCACCTGAAAAGCTTAAAAAATTGGTCTCCTCAGTTCCCAAACGTTTACTGAGTGTCGTTAAAAGGAAAGGCGATGTAACACAGTGGTAAAAAGGCCCCTGTGCCAACTTTTTGTGTTGCTGCCTTTAAATTCTAAGTTAATGATTATTTGCAAAAAAAAAAAAGTTTCTCAGTTTGAACATTAAACATCTTGTCTTTGCAGTGTATTCAATTGAATATAAGTTGAAAAGGATTTGCAAATCATTGTATTCTGTTTTTATCTACGATTTACATAACGTGCCAACTTCACTGGTTTTGGGTTTTTTACATTAATATATAAATAAACATTAGTATCATAGAATGAACAGAACTAAGACAGCTGCGTATAGCACACACAAAAGCAAAGAGGTGGTTTTTCTCTGAAGTACAGCAAAAAAAAAAAAAAAACATCCCGGTGCAGTCTTGAATGAACGACCCAGAAAGTGCCAAACATCAGAGGGCATGTGAAATTCTTCTGGAAAAAACTTGACTGACATCAGTATTTTTCGGCGACGTAGTGAATGGAGCTAAGCAAAGGCCTACAAAATCATCTCTGTTTAACCAGTTAGGCTACTCTAAGCCTGTCCCCATTTACTTTGCTCAATCAGTAATCAAACAGTAGATTTGCATATTTAATAAGTGAGTAGATACTCCAGTTTATCAAGATAGCATGTTTGATTATCCCATTTTGAAAATGAAATGGCCAAAGAATGGCACAGTTTTGCAAGAATGTGATCGAACGATTTTTTGTGGGCTTACATTTGGCCATTTCGCACGATGGCGATAATTTATATCTCAATGTCAGGTTTCTTTTGCAATACAGAATGTTTTCAACCTTGTGTATTTTTTATATGCCTAAAATCCATGGCGATCTTAAAATGAATCTCTTTGTCTCTAATTTTAATCTCTAATAATCTCCTAAAAATGCTACAGTGAGAGATGAAATTCAGAGTTGGGATGTGGCAATGGTAAACCGCGATTTTTTAAAAGTGTGACCACTTGCCGCCGTTGGCTATGTAGGCAGCTGCGTGCAATTTCTTGAAATTTATATACTTGAAGTGGTCTCACTGTAGCAATTTTAGGAAATTGTAACATATAAATTAAAAAGAAAGAGATTTATTTTAAGATCGCAGCACACTTAAGCCTTGTCCTAAGTCATTGTTGGTGCAACCCATTTTTGTGCATAACTTTAGGACAGCACTTAGGACAGCTGGTGCAATTGGCCCCAGACCTTCATTTTCAGCTTTAGCTCTGTATCACCTTGACTGGATGTACGTTTTACGTTTTCACACACCCAATAATCCTCCAGAAACCCAAACATCATGGTAAGCCCATCAAAGTCATCAAAACTTGTCCCATTGCTATGTGGTTTAAAGAATTGCAAGTTCGCCGGCCTCTCCCGAAACATGCGCTATGATTTCTAATCATTCAAATACATGATGTTGACATGTCAAAATGTGACTGATTTGGAAAGTGCCTTGTGTGACTGGATGTTAATGGGAATGGATCCTTTCACACGTCTGATCAGGTGTCAAATAACATTATGCTACAGTAAGGTATAGATAAGACAGCTTTACTGCAGGTTACAAGTAGTTTACAGAAATTTCACTGGGAAACGGAAGTGTGCTGCACTGAATTATGATTGTTCATGGTAGAATTCATTCCTTTTGGAAATAATTATCAGGGCCCGAGCACCGACCGGTGCCAGGGCCCGGAACAGGTCCTGGCACTGAAGGTGCGAGGAACCTATTGTTTTTGATGGGATTCTTCTTCTTCTTCTTCTTCTTATTTTTATTATTCTGCTGCGAGAAAGCGTTTTTGAGGGCTTTGCCATGCACGAAAACTCACAAAAATTTGCACACGTCAGTCGTGGCGAAAATTGCAAATTATTATTATTTTTGTGCTTGGACATGCCCCGGTGGCTCTATAGCGCCACTAAACACGAGGCCATTTTGGAACGCACTTGCTCGGATTCTCACGAAATTCGATACGGCCATAGCAGTCATAATAAATTTTTTATGTCAATTTTTTTGAAATTTTTTTGCTGCACAGGAAGTGAGCTATGAGCCATTTCCTGCGTTTTTTCAGATTTTACGAACACATTTTTGAGGGCTTTATCATACTCCAAAACTCACCAAACTTGGCTCATAGACTGAAAATATTAAGTTCTTTGATTCGATATCTCATTTGGTACTGAGTGTGACATGGTAGCTCTATAGCGCCCCCTAATACATAATTGCATTTTTGAAGGCCTCAGCATGCTCAAAAACTCACGAAACTTTGCAAACATATTAAGCCGGTCATACTATTTACTAGGCTATGAGGTTTACAGATAGATTTGGCAAAATTGCATTACAGCGCCACCTAGAAAATTTCAATGAGCCAGCCCTCGCAGCGTGTTTAACCTACATGTTCGAAATTCGGTGGACATGTGGATTATGCCAAGACCTAAAAAAAAAGTCTCTTGGTGCTGTGACCTAGACTCAACAGGAAGTTCGCCATTTTTTATTTAAATTGCAACTTTTATGGATTTTTTGCCATTCACAGGCTTCGTACTTTAACAAACTCCTCCTAGAGATTTTATCCGATCAACTTAAAATTTTGCATATGACATCTTAAGACCTTGTCGATGTTAAATTACGAAGCTTTTTTGGATTCATCAAACTTTGTACCCGTGGCGTTGCGGCGAATATCGATGTTCCGCCATGAAACAGGAAGTTGGTTTTACGAGCACATGCTTTGTGAGATTTGCGCGAAACTTTACAGGCTTCATAAGAGTCTACTTCCAAGTAGACCTATATGTTGATATTAGATTGGGTGTGGTCAGGTGGCTCCACAGCGCCCTCTTGACACGGCCATGTTGAGATAAAAGTGCTTGAATGTTCATGAAATTTGGTGTGATCATTGCATTTGTCATGGCAAGTTATGTTAATTTTTTTGAAATTTTTTGGCCAAACAGGAAGTGAGCTATGTGCCATTTCCTGCGTTTTTCCAAATTTTATAAACACATGTTTGGAAGCCTTAAAATACTCGAAATCTTGCAAAAAGTTGCACAAATTATAATTGTCTTATTGTCTTCAATTTTATATATCAATTTACAGTAAATTGGGCACAATGGCTCTATAGCGCCCCCATAAGATTTTTAAAAGAATTGCTCTTTTGAGGGTCTCAGCATGTTCGAAAACTCACAAAATTTTGTTATTGTATAAAGACCATCATTTATATTACTCTGACAAAAAGCTTACATATAGGCATGACAAAAATGTCATTATAGCGCCCCCTGGAAAATTTCAAATAAGCAGCCCTCGCAGCCCGGTAAACCTACATGTATGAAATTCGGTAGACATGTGGAATATGCCGAGACCTACAAAAAAGTCTCTTGGTGCCATGACCTAGACTCAACAGGAAGTCCGCCATTTTTAATTGAAATTGCAACTTTTTTGGATTTTTCGCCATTCACAGGTGTCGTACTTTAACGAACTCCTCCTAGAGATTTCATCCGATCAACTTGAAATTTGGCTAATAGTATCTAAAGACGTTGCCGATGTTAAATTGCGAAGCTTTTTTGGATTAATCGAATTTTGTATCCGTGGCGTTGCGGCGAATTTCGATGTCCCGCCATTAAACAGGAAGTTGATTTTACTCCCACATACTTTGTGGGATTTCCCTAAAACTTTCCAAGCTTTATAAAATTGTCCTCCCAAGTATACTATAAATATATGCTAATATTAGATCAGGAATGGCCAGATGGCTCCACAGCGCCCTCTAGATACGGCCATGTTAAGATAAAAGTGCTTGAATGTTCATGAACTCTGGTGTGATCATTGCATTAGTCATTCCGGGCAATGGTTAATTTTTTTGGCCAAACAGGAAGTGAGCTATGAGCTATTTCCTGCGTTTTTCCAAATTTCACGAACACACATTTGAAGGCCTTAGAATACTCGGAAGCTTGCAAAACCTTGCACAATTTATAATTGTCTTATTCTCTTCAATGTCATCCATCAATTGGCACTAAGTGTGGCATAATGGCTCGATAGCGCCCCAATCAGATTTTTAAAAGAAATCCCTTTTGAGGGTCTAAACGTGCTGTAAAATTTACAAAAATCAACAAACTCAAGGAACCTGGAATTATGATTACTATGTTGGAGATTTTGCGCACGGGCATGTCAAAATGGTATCATAGCGCCCCTCCAGAAAATTTTTGCACTCTCCGCGGGTAACCAAATTATTCACAGTCTAGCCGTGTCCAATGGCTGTGAATGCACACCTGCACCCATCAAGATTTTGCTGCCTCCCCAACGTGCAAGAGGGGTGCGAGGGCCCTTTCAATGCTGCTTGCAGCTTTAATTTGTTTTGCTTTTTGAGTGGAGTTGCATTTCTATTGTAATTGAAGTTTGTCATTAGGAAAGAATAAAAAGTTTTTTTGTCAATTAAAATCTGTTATACTGTTTTCTAATTTTTGCTAGTCATTTTTCAGATGTGCTACATAATTGCTAATCAATTGATATAATGATTCACAAAAAATGCTACTCAATTTTTTTTCTTTAATGTGATCACTGTGGTCATATTGCAATAGTTTTCAAGAATTTCTGAAATTAAGTTATGACATGGACATTTCACTCATCCTCAGTGGAGCTCTCTCGACCAACAGGCCTCTAGTTTTCTGATAAAATCATCCTTGCGAATAATGAGCACAGTCACGCATTTTCTGTTTGGAAATGGAAAAATGGGTGTTGTTCAAAAGGGTGATCTTTTTTAAAAACATGCTGCTATCATAAATAAATCACACAAAAGATTCTGTTTTTTTGGAGCACATTCAGAAATGGATCTAGTTTCTATTTGGTAAATGACTTTACTGTATATAAAACCCAGTTTGAACTGCGAGTCTTCAAACTTTGAAAATGGTTTTCTCAGATTTCCCATTTTGTGACCATGCGTGAGTTTCGTCTAGGTACTCCAGTTTCCTCCCACGGTCCTGAAACATGCGTGTTAGGTTCACTGGAGGCTCTAAATTGCCCATAGGGATGAGTGTGTGAGTGAATGGTGCGTGCACCTTTCAATAGATTGCCAAGTAGCCCTGGCTATGCTCCTGCCTTTTTCCCATGGTCAGCTGAGACAGACTCCAACTTGTCTACAACCGTAGTGAGGAAGAAATGCAGTAGGGAATGGATGGATGGATGGATGGATGAGATGTTTTGGACTGCAGAAGGTTTCTTGGTCTCTTGGTTTCTCTTTCTAATTGACTTTATCTTGCAGGACCTTTCACGAGAGGGTATTACTGACCGACTCCATGCTATCATCCAGACATTTATAACCTTCATCGGCTGTGGCATCTCTGCAATATTTCTGTCCATTACCCTGCTCACCTACCTGTTCTTTGAGTGAGTGAAGTCACTTTGCAATCTTTTATCCTTGTGTGACATGAATCACAGATTATTCAATGAATCCACATTATTAAATAATTTTTCATCCATGCTCTTCATCTCATTCAAGATTTGGTAGATGATAGGAGCTATGTTATCTTCTTGTGCTCCAAAATGACAATATTCTTGAAAACATGTACGCCCCGTAATAGAACATACAATGATTTCGCCTTTTCATCACAAAAATCCACCCGATTCACAAAATTCAACACATTCTCATCCCGATTCGTCATACAGTGGCGCTACATGACCAAGCGTTGATATACGATGAAAAATAAGGCTTTTGGAATCCTTATTTGATGCAAAGGGTTTGGGTTCGAGTTAAGGGTTAGAGGTCAGGGGTTAGAGGGTAGGGTTCGTTTTAAACTAGTATCAAATAAGGACACCAAAAGCCTCCATTTGCATTGTATATGGATGCTTGGTCAGGTAGTATCACTATCTGAGGTATTGAGATGAGACTGGGCTCAAAAATTGGGAGTTTTTAACAGTCAAGACACAGGATTTAATAGGTAGCTATGAACAAATTCAAGCAAGACTGACTCGATTTAACAGTTTCGAAAACATCTTGTGATCGAAGTGTTAACTACGCAGAAAACCTGTGTCAAAGGATTCACAGCTAAACGCATTGATTGGGTGCGATTGCAAATAATAAAGTTTGACCTGTTTTCTGTAGGAAATTGCGGAGGGACATTCCCTCCAAGATCCTGATGCAGCTGTGCACTGCTCTGCTGCTGCTCAATCTCACCTTCCTGCTGGACTCCTGGCTGGCCCTCTACACGGAGGCCGTGGGTCTCTGCATCTCAACTGCTTTCTTCCTGCACTACTTCCTGCTCGTGTCCTTCACCTGGATGGGACTGGAGGCCTTCCACATGTACCTGGCCATTGTCAAGGTCTTCAACACCTACATGTCCAGATACATGCTCAAGTTCTCTCTCTTCGGTTGGGGTAAGCTCAGTCTTCAACGATCTTTTGTACCTGAACATTTACTGTTTACCCACATGTAACTAAAGAGTAGAAACACTAATAAGACATAAACAGTAACCACAAAGGTCATTGTCTTTATAGAACCATGAAAATATTGTATCCTAACGGATGCAGGTACGAACGTACTTGTATGAGACAGATCTTTTAAAAACATATCTGTTTATCATGCCTGAAATTGTGGATAAAGTTCATTTTCTCCAGCAATTTAAAGGTTTCACTGTATACCTTGGGTCAAATTTGACCCATTTTGATATTTGAGTTGCAAAAAAAAAACACTCCCAATGACTGTGAGTGTAAGTTTCTCTAAAGAGACCCAAAATATAGAGCAGAGAATGTTTTATATTTTTGTTCCTCGAGGTTACTGTGTGTGCATAAAGAATGAATTATTTGTAAGGTTTTTATACAATTAGAAATGACATGACCCAGCATTCATACATCTTTTGAAACTGCAACAGCCCTTAGAGTGCTGAAAAAAATTTTCAAAAATTATGAATTAAATTACCTCGTGCTGTTGAAAACCTTTCATGTGGCACATGATAGGTTTTCAACAGCTTTGAATTTTATATCTTATATTATTTAGCACTATTTGTATTTGGCCCGAAATTATGACTGCCAGGGAAGTTTAGCTATGCATTACTATCTGTCATACTGCAGTTCTGAACCTTTCCAAGTGTTTTCTTGAATATTGCAGGTGTCCCTCTTATTGTGGTCATAATTGTGATTGCAATCGACAAAGACAATTATGGACTTCTTTCCTATGGAAAGTTTGATGATGGATCTTCAGATGAATTGTGAGCGCACTTTTTCCCTTTTCATAATTAACGCATGGTGCTAGGCGCAACTAACCCTGCTCCAAGGCAGAAGCTCCAAACAATTATTGGTTTTTCTGTGACTTTGACCTTGACCTTGCTTGGTCCAAAATTTTATAAGGTGATCATTGGACCATTGTGCAGCATTCCTAAAAATTGTGTGTGATTTTAGGGAACTGTTTTGCACTAAACTGCTGATAGACACACTGACAAATGCCACCAGTGTCAATATCTTTCGCCCTTTGGGCAGAGTTATTACACTGACTGCCAGCATAATTATCGTATGTTATTAGTACTATTGTTGCACTTTTTTCTGAGGTGGTTTGTAAAGGATCCTTTCACTCTCCCTATTACAAGTGCTGTTGTGGACAAATGTTTCAACATTTTTTACAAATGCTGCTTATCCCATATTCAAGATTGTTCAATGAAATTTGGATGTAAAATGGCTACAAAATTATAATTTCCTGTTCCTACTCTTTATGAACAAAAATGTGTTTTACAATGTGGCAGTTTCCAAGCAACTGTGCAAGTTACTTCTTATTTATAATATAGTTATTCTGGTTTTTATAACTTAGAAATTACTTAGAAGTGTACTGATTTTAGAGTTAAAAGAATTTGCATCCAAATTACAGATCTGTGTGTCAAATGACCTCTGTCCATATTTTAATATCAACAAAGTAATTAGTGCATCAGCACAAACATTTATAGGGCTATGCTGAACAATGTAAGCCTTTTTCAGTTTTTATGGGTTGTACCGTCCTTGGAGCTAAGAGTAGGAAATAGAAAAGGTTGTTTTAGAGACGGAAGTAACCAAAAATAAGATTAATTGAAAGACAAACTTTGGCAGAAAAACCAAAATGCATTGAATAAAGGTTGAATTTGAACTTAGCTGTAGTGGCCTGGAGGTTATACAGTAATTCAAGGTTTACATCTCTGTCTTCATTATCTGACGTACCATACATCATTCTCCCTGCAGTTGCTGGATCAGGAACGACATCGCCTTCTACGTGGCAGTCGTAGCTTATTTCTGCCTGGTGTTTGTGGTGAACCTGGCCATGTTTGTGGTGGTGATGGTGCAGCTGCGTCGGATCAAGCGCCAGAACCCCCATGGTACCCAGCACCGTAACGGCCTGCAGGACCTGCGAAGCGTGGCTGGACTCACTTTCCTCCTCGGCCTGACCTGGGGCTTCGCTTTATTTGCCTGGGGACCCGTCAACCTGGCCTTCATGTACATCTTTGCCATCCTGAACTCCCTGCAGGGTGAGGTTCCCCTCCACAAATATATAGGCAGCATATTTAACCCTTTAAACTCTGGTTTTAGCTTGAATTTCCCCCCTGCATACATGCAGAGTTTTTTTCCATTTATTTGGACAGTGAGAGATGCATATTTTGTCTCTGCTGATTGCTGTGCTTCACTGAAACAATTTCACACCTACATCCGATAAAATATTGAAACCTAGGACGCAGCAATACATCAAATGGAGAATACCCCCGTAGATCTTGAACGACACTAATTTCAAAAAAGTTGGGATGCTGTGTAAAATGTAAATAAAATCAGAACGCAATGATTTGCAAATCTCATAAATTGACATTATATTCAGAATAGAACATAGACAACATATAAGATGTTGAAATTGTGTCATTTTCATGAAAAATATTAGCTCATTTTACATTATTTGATCCACATTTTCCCTGTAATTCAGTCGGACATATTTGGGCTCTTTGGAAACCTTAAGATCTCAACTAGAGTTTAATACAGATCTTAAGTTCCACAGATTTGAATACCACTGCTCATTTGATGAACCCTTATATGAGTTCACAGCTTTATGGAGTTAAGGTGCCATATAATGAAAATCTCAGTTTTGCACTTATGCTTTGGTGCTGCCTCAGCTCCCTCAGTCTCAGTACTGTTGCAGTTGGGCCCTTCCTTTGAAATCATGTGCTTGGATGATTCTAATTGATTCGTGAACAAATCTTTATCACAAGAGGATTCATTTGCATATTACAGCCCAGTACAGATTGGTTTTAATATCGGATGCCATTGTTGACCTTGTACCTTGATGAAGCGGCCAATCAAAGCTGAGCATCATTTCATCATCTGCCTTTTTTTTTTTTTAACAAGCATCAAACACATATTTTCAGACCCTGGACTACTGGCTTAAATTGTTAAAAAAATTGGGACCTTTGATGCCTTGAACTCTGAGAGGAAAAACTCTGGACACGCTCAAGGAAATCTTTGCGCATGAACAGCTTACAGAGCAATATTGTCTATCATCTTTCAGGTGAAAATGCATAATCTTTGCGAGCCCCGACAACTTCTCTTTTAATTCTCAAAGATTCATTTTCTGCTGTTTTTAGACAGTGAGGTGGCAGGGCCAATAGCTAAGGATTTTCGGCAATAATGTCCTAATTGAAAACAAGTGAGCAGAACACTTCTGGGTGAAGTTTAAAGTAGTCAAAAGTACAGCATTTAGTACCTGGATAACAAAGCTTTCAAAATGTATTGTTATTTAACCAACCTTTATATAACCATGGTAACATAATATCATGTCAGTCTGAAAAAATTGGACCCACTAAATCCTCAGTTGGCAATGGGTTTACACAAATTACCGATTTACCGTCTTTGTCCTCCAGTGAATGGTAATTGTGGTGTAAACCTTTTCCTGTCTGAAGATATAGGAAGTCACAACTAAAGAAGTTGTGGGAGAAACAGAGTGTTATTGTGTGAGAGTGTGCTGAACATTACCTCATCCGTCTCCTGCACAGGATTCTTCATCTTCATCTTCCATTGCGCCTTAAAGGACAACGTGCGCAGACAATGGCGGGTGTACCTGTGCTGCGGGAAGCTCAGGCTGCCAGAGAGCTCTGGTAGGAACAAACTTTTAATCCCGTTTCTCACAAAATTTTATTCACCTCTGAGCCATTAAATGATTTTGAAATGCAAAATAAATGAAGACCACTATGGAAAAATGATCAGAGTCACATTTTCACATTGTGGAGAAATGATTAATTAAAAATTCAGAACAATCGTAGAAATAAAGCTCTGAAAAAATATGCAAAAAATATTAAATATATATAAAATAATATAACAATATATAATACTATTATATATTATTATAAATATTATAAATATGATAATAATATATAATGTATAAAATATACAGTAATGCTGAATCTGATCGTTTTTCCTTTGTGGTGTGCAAATGCGCAACAAATGCTGACCTCCAAATCAATTACAATAAGGAATGCCAAAGTTCAAATAGCAGGTTCGTCCCATTACCAAATTGTATCCTCCCTTAACTTGGGCAAATTCCAAAAGCCTGCATGATTAGCCACTAATGCATATTATAAACAAATGTACGTAATCTTTGCAACTAAGTAAGTTAAGAAATTCCAGTTCTAACCCAAAGGTACAGATTCAGTGCAGCAGAATCTGAGAAATTAACATACAACTTCTCAGCTAGTCATTGTACTACACTCCTATGCATTTTACCATGCACAGTCAAATCACAAATGTGTTTTGGTTGATGATTTTCAATTCACTTGCCCAGAAGTTGAACTTCTTGGGGTCAGAGAGTAAAATTCTTGTCATGTTTTTCTTCCAACAATGAACTCTGATGTCAGCAGATGATGGTTATTAGTTCCATCTTCTGGTGGAGGAATAATACTAAATGGAAAATCCAGGCAGCTGGATTTAATCTCTGGGAAGGACTTTACAGTAATACTTTACAATAAGGGTTGTTGAATTAGCATCAGTTAATGCAAGGCAAGGCACCTTTATTTGTACAGCATATTTCATACCAAAACAGCAGTTCAATGTGCTTTACAGAAAATTGCGGCAAAGGCCTCACCAGAGCAGTCTAATGCATCATTCATCATAATACAGTTTAGTAATATTGACAGTAGTAATAAGCATCATCTAACAGGTAATTAACAGTTAATACATGCATCTAGTAATCATTCACTTATGCTGCTTTTGCTAACGAAAGCATTAATTCATTAATTATCAAGTAGCTTTATAGTTTTAGGTTTTACTTCTGGGATGCTTAAGGCAGTGGCTGCCAACTCTGTTCCTGGAGATCTACCATGTCATACAATTTCAATACAACCGTGGCAGAGCATACCTGACAATACTGTAATGGCCCCAATTTGTCATTACATTTATGACAGCAAGGGATGACAGACACAATTTTAAAACTTAAACACATTTAATCAAACAAAGACTTTTAACTAATCTACTCTACTAAGATTGATATATACAACAAAAAAAATATTTACAGTCCCTTTGGTTGGGTTGCTTGGTGATGTTCCCGGTGAGGAAAACGCTCCAACACAGGCAAAAATCCACAAAAAACTTCACAGGTCTTGAACAGAATGACAGGTCTGGTCAAATGTATCCTTCTCCTTGCAATTTCTCCTACTACTTCACTCCCTCAATTTTCCTCCTTATATACTCTTTTGCAGACCCCTCCCACATTTAGACCTCTCTTTTTAATTCTCTGGGACTTGTCCCAGACATGCCCAAGACATGCCCAAACCTAGCTCCAGTCTGGGCTTAACATAAGAAAGGTCAATACTGCCATCTAGTGGCTTCTATTCGCATTACAATATCAACAGATCCTGTTTAGCTGCAATTAACTAAAGTCAGGTGTGCCAGATTAAGGTTGCAATAAAAACCTAAGGGAAGGTGGATTTCCAGAAAATGTGTTAGTGAGCACTGACTTAAGGGATGTTTTCAACTTCACAATAACTTGAAGCGTTAAATAATGGTAATAATGGTTAGATAAATCTTATTTAGTGCTCTGATACCTTAGTTAACTATTAATGAACTGATATTGAACGTTTATCTCTCCATTAACCCCTTTGCACAGAATACAAAAAATGCCAATTTACCTGCTACTCATGAGCCTATTTAGTCTTTATACCTCAGTACTTGTGCCACAGAGATTATTTCAGTGAAGCTAGACATTTGGAAATTCAATTAAAGAATTATTTAGGAATTACTTTTCGGAATTTACGGACGCCAGCGTCTATATCTGCACAAAGGGGTTAACTCATGTTAATTAATGTACCCTTATTGTAAAGCATTACCCATCGTCTATTTCTCAAGCTGGATTTCCCACCTCTGCTCCTGCTCATACGTCTCAAGGTTCTCAAGTGTTTCTTTCTGTTTTCCCCAAAAGAATGGAGCCGCACCACCACCAATGCTAACAACTACAATGACTCAGTGTACACCGGTACCTCCTCCCAGATTCGTCCCAATCTGTCCAGAAGCGGCACCTCAGTCCGCACCAACAACAGCGGCGAGGGCTCCAGCAGCCCAACCAGTGAGTATAGCTTATTGACCCCTTTGACTAAACTTTTCTTGTGTTTTCCTTTAAGCACAAACTAAAACAAAGTCAGAAAAAGCTTCTTGTTACCTGCTTGGCTGACAGGCCCAAGGGGCTTATGCTGTACTTAGGGTCATTAGTGGTGGTCTGTTGTGCGTCCGTGAGTCCGTGCATGCATACTTTTGGCTTGTCTGCGCTCTAGCATCTTCAGTTTCTCACCGATCCTTTTCATTTTTCATGTGTGTATAGCGTCTTAAGGTCCTGACCAAGTTCGATTTTCTGCCCAGTCGGACCAATACTATTGCCAATAGGGGGCGTTCCATTTCGGCCACGTTTGGCCAAGCGGGCGCAGTGGCTTAGCCACTATTTTTTCAAATTGTTGGAGAACGTTGCATACAAATTCTGTATCTGCTGGTTGTAATGATTGACTGAAGCTACATCACACTCATATTTAAAGAACATTCAAACCTTGGAAGCCGTGTGTTTTTTTTTTTTTTAAATGGCTGCAGCATTACATGACATAGGAAATGTCTACATCTCGGACATTTTTTTATGCACATTACCCTGTAATTCAGGAAGACATATTTGGGATCTTTGGAAACCTTAGGATCTCCATGAGAATTTAAAACAGTCCTGAAATTCCACAGGTTTGAAAACGGCTGCTGCATTTAACAGACCCATGTATGGGCCTGTAGGATATATGGGGTCCTACAAACTGGCAAATGCTTTTAGTGCCTTCATTTCCCACCGAAGTAATTTTAGCCGGCAACTTCAGACCAGGTTGACCTCAGACCAAAATTGGAACAGATCTGACCAAGAGTCATTTGCTATCTGGCAGGGATACGTCAGGCAACTGTGTATAGTTTTGGTGGTTTTGACTGAACTTCAGAGTTGGACAGAATAATTTGATTGGTAACTAGAAGAGCACTCAGAGAGCGCAGAACCTCCGCCGCCAGGGGGCAGCAAAGCCAAAAGCACGGCGATTGGAACTCCGGCCCATTGGAAAGACTTCAAATCTTGAACTTTGGAGTATATCTCAGCAGTACTTTGGCCTAGATATGCCAAAATTTAATCTTCCTTGACTTAATACCCACCTACCCTGAAAATTTCATCAAAATCCGGCCATTAGTTTTTGAGTTATCTTGTACACAAACAAACAAACCAACAAACAAACGGCACCGAAAACATAAACCTCCTCGGCGGAGGTTAATAACTTCTGCATTCTCTGGCGATGGATCCTGCTCCCCCTTAACTATAGGAACTAATTCCATTCAATCGCTGGTCTGCAAGTCCTCATGCAACAGATATTCCAAGGGTGAACCTTTTAGGGCCATGAGAGTCAAGTAGAGGGTCATAAACTATGAGTGTCCACCCCTCCAATTCCTAAGACAACAGAGAACACCATTTTTACAGCCACCTGACATCCTACTAAATAAGACCATGTCCTCTTTTTCTCAAATTTTTCTTTTTCTCTTTTTTTCAGTGTTTTTGTTTAGTACCCCCTAAGATTTCCCCATATCAATTATGTTTTTAAAGGGATAGTTTTAAACGCTAATGGAAGGGTCCAAATTTTGCTCATGCTCTAAACACTTTCGGAGTTTCAAAGAAAAGCGGCATTGAAGCCAAATCCCAATCAACTGAAGTCAGCGGTGACCACGTAAAAAAACAACATTATAAAAACACAAAATGCCTCCATAATGCTCGTGCGGCGTAATCCAAGTGTCCGTTAGACATAGAAATATATGCTTCCACATGACCCTAGTGAGGAAGAAGCAGTGTGGACAATGGATGTATATCGGACAAGTGAATAGCATCCTATTGTTTCGTTTGAAAGTTGGATTGTCTACCTGGAAGGCTGTTGTGGCAGTTGGTGATGTCTACAGACTCATGCACTAAACACAGAGCATATTTATCATCAGCACCCAGCTCAGTCAGGTCACCCACTTATGCTAATTCTAATGTTAATTCTGAGTGTCTGTGTTCTTTGCTGCAGGTGAAATATCTGCGGACAGCGTGTTCACAGCGGCTCGGCCACCCATCGCGGACGTGGTTGCTAGCAGCAGGCGTAACACACTAAGGCCTTAATGAATTTTGGTGGACTCTGAAGGCTTTGAGGGTGTCCATGATGCAAATGAAGGATGGACTGAGAAGGAACTGTCTGGATGAAGAATCAGAAGAAGATACAGTGTCACATTTCAACTCCTGCTCTTCAATCCCTACCGCACTGTGCCTAATTTAATTCAAGAAAATTGTCAGAATGATTGAAAGAGGACTGAGGGGGGAGATTGGATTCTGGGAATTGAAGTACTCCCCAACACTGCCTTAAGATGCAGTGGCAGATGATGATTTTTTAAACGTTAACTAAATTTGCCACCAGATCTGGTACATTTGAGGGAATATCACTGTGGTATTGTAGTTTGTTTGTTCTTAAATAGATACAGTAGTAACTATAATTTATGTAATATTTCTACAAGAAATAAAAGAAAACGTGCCCTTTTGTTGTTTTTAGTTTTTGAAAAAGACTGACCAAATTTTGTGACTGGAATGTTTGCATGAATTCTCTTATTTTTATTTTCTTATCTCATGTACTTTCAAATCTTGGATGCAACTGCAAAAACCTGGACTAAGTTATCAAATAATGGCTGACCTGTAGCACTTCAGCCTGTCTTTTAGAGTCGGAAGTTCAGTTGATAAATGCACCCACATTGCGGAGGGCAGAGGCCAGTATGTATTTATAACGGTCAGGGTGTATAACATACTGCATGTCATTCTCAACATCAAAGATGTGTGAGTCGCATTTGCTAATTTATTTGTGGTAAATCCATAATGTTTGGGACAAAGTCATACTTCTCCTCTTGGCTTTTCACTCCTCACTGATTCTTCACCCAAATCTGACGTGTAAACAACCAAAGCAAATTTGCTTAAAATGCAGGTTTTTTTGCTTTACATAAAAGTTATTTTCTTACATTTTGAGTTGAATGTTCCTGATACATTGACTGCTCCTCAGGGATGCCCAAATCATGGTCTACAAGGGCCAAGAACTGCTGGATTTCCACCCTACCTTTATCGGAAAGTAAGGTGAGATGTCTGACCAATCAGTTGCGATAATTACCTGCGCCAAGGAGGTCATGTTTTTGCCGGCGTAGGTTTGTCTGTCTGTCTTTCTGTTTGTGTACAACATAACTCAAAAAGTAATGAACGGATATCTCTGAAATTTTGTGGGTGGGTTGCTATTACATCAGGGATGGACCCTATTGATTTTGACCATGATTGGTCAGACAATATGCCCGCCATGGCAGCCATCTTGAAATCTTATGACACGCATTTGCTCCCAATGATATCACTCAAATTTTGTGGGTTGATTGGTGTCGCATCAGGGATGGAACCTATTCTTAAATTTCTTATGATCCATGTTCACTCAGCAAAATTTTGACTGAGCTGCCCTGACGGAGGTTGGCACTTTCGGAGTGCCTCCAGTTGTTTGCTTTATTGTCTGAAAGGAAAAAAAACTGGGGCTGGATTTTGACTCGAGTGCCAGATTTGAACAGTCCTGGACTTAAGCCTAAGATGCTGAAATAAATGAATAAAAATAAGTTACAACTTGCAAATAAGCGTGTGAAATACCCTACAGGCTGCAGGAAAAGGTCTTTGGCACTTTAAAACAATTTAAGCCCTTTATGGCAAGGTATAATTTGGTCATTCTGATATGGCAGTTTACCAGTGATCTACATCGATGCTGTGGCCTTGGTACTTCTTTCACAGGCATCCTTCTCAAGCTGTAATAATTGACTATGTCCACACCTGCCTGAGGAGTGAATCTGATCATAAGGGCAGGTTTACAGGGTTTTTAGTAAATATGGCAGGAATTCTTCATCAATTGGAGAGGTTATCTTTGGTGTACCAGGCCTGTATGATTGCTAAGCTCTGTCAACCTTTATTCATGTTTAAAATGGGTGATTGACACAAGTCAAAGGGTTCGCCAATGAATCTCAATTTTGTATTATTTATTGAATTTTGGTATTTTTAATATATTATATCCTCATTCTATGATTTTTTTGACATTTGGTTCTCGCATGCTTTATGAAGGCAATCGCAAGCCTGGAGGTGAGAGTAAATCCAGAAAGAACTACGCATGCACTGTGGAAGCGATGGAATACATCTGATTAAAGGTTGATTATGGAGAATGCCTATTAAAAGCTGTATTTTTTTCAAAAATAATACATCCACGGTGCGTTTAGAGGGTGCAGAATTAAAGTATTTATTTTCCGTAAAAAAAATATATTTAGTCTGAATTAAAAATTTTTTGACAGGTTCGACAATGACTTCCCGTTAACCTCGTATAAGCCGATAGCGGCCGGAGCATTGCGGGTTGCCAAATGCGGTTTCTATGCTCGGCACAGCTAGGTTGGCACTGGGTAAAATGGCGGAGTCTGCAAGTCCTGCTGCTGCTGCTTTAGAGCCCCGGCGAACAGTGCGTTATCCGTCCAAGCAGCAGAGTGACCGGAAAAGGGCAAAGACGAGAGTCAATATCGGCGAAGCATATGCTTGTGCAGGCTGATCGCTTGACACACTCGGCAAAGAACCTGGCAACCCAACTGCTGGAATTATTCTCTGTTGTTGCGACTACGATCTTGAGACACCTGATGTCGGTATTCTGCTCATATTCCATAATCAACCTTTAATCTGAAACAGCTCCAATACCATCTGTCCCAAACATTATGGTCACCCAAAACAGGGGAACAGTGTGCAAAATGTGCTGTGACAATTGCTGTTGATACATTGTAAAATCAAATTGCATTGAATTGCAAAGCCAAGAGTATGTCCTTTTCCCCAAACATAATCTCGCTGCATGTAAATCTCAATATGCTATTTCACAAGCAGTAACCTAGCAGTACACAGATACTCATTTTTAAGTTACATTTGTTGTCACAGAAGATCTGACAGGACTACTCTCTCCATGATGCAGTGTGCAATTACACAAAGCAAAGAATCTCATATGCCTTTGAGAAGTGTATAATAAGCCTAGTTAACATTATCATTCCAGTGTAAATTCTGTTCTCTGAGCGCTGTGCAACAAAACTGTTTTATGTCCTCCTTTGTGTTGTGTGCGACAAATGTGAATCATATCCCATTGTACTCCCATTTTGTCCCGCAGGTCAAAAATGTGCATGTTTAGCTGAACGGTGACTCTCACATACGTATGTGTGTGAATGAATTATGTGTGACCTGTGGTAGGAAGGGAGCAGTTCAGGGTACTGCCCACCAGAGGGCAGCACCAAACCTACAAAAAGGCAGGGCCACAGCTGGAGGTACTTTCAATTACTGCAGCTCTGGCCAATAGCCTCATCAATTATTCCACTGAGCGGACTTTATAAAACACCCATCTCTCAAGATAGAGAAAATAATAGAAGTTGGGTGAAAATGCTGTGTTCAAACTGTTACAAGAATATTCTTATTTTTGGTATATTATTATTTGGTTCATTTTAATTAATACTTTGTATTTTTATGTCTGCTCACCACATAGTACTTGGCCAGCCCCAGACAGACACCACTGACACAGGCGCTTTTTTGCGATAGTATGTAACCCCAACTCTCGCTTGGGAAAGAGTGCAAACTCTGAGAAAATGTACCTTTCAGGAACATGTAATAAAAAAATACACACATATACACAGACAGATGGTTTACTCAATACACATAATTCTTCAAAGTATAAACACACAGTAAATGACACAGCAATAGACAAACTACATTGGGAAATACAAATAAAATAAAAATCTTTTAAGTGGCTGACACATCATTGAAAGAGAGAATCCATGAGAAACTATGGGGCCCAAAACTTTCAAAGCAGAAAATTAAAAATACATATATGCTGTACTTTTTGTACTGCATTTATTCATTTTGTTATGATTCTGCCTTACGTGTGTTGTCTTTGTGCTTATTTGTGCTTGTGCTTTACTTTCGTTTTATTTTTCAGCTTTCATTCTGCCGTCTGATGATCAATTCCCTCTCTTCCAATCTCCAGTGATGTCGTGTGACAGCCTTCAGTAGCCTGTGCCTTGTTGTCCAGTCATGTTTCCTCTTTCAGTTTCGACTGTGGTATTTCATTCATTGCTTCCACCTGTGTTTAATTCGGGGTCTCGCTAAACTCTGAGTGAATGCATTCTCTGATAGGATAATTACTAACCTGTTCTAACCATCACTTATTTGAGGGTGATTGTAAATATTTCGTCAAGGAGGACTGTACTGACTTACACATTTTGACTTAATCTTATAGTAATTAACTCCAACATAATATCCACCGTCGATTTTTTTGTCCATATATACCCCTGTTCTTTTAAATGACCATTAATTAGCCGGAATTGCTGTTTCCAGGAGGCCGCCATTAATGCCACAAGTGGCATGAGAACTTCATCATCATAACGTCACTGCGGCTGCCACATGCATTCACGTGCATGATGCATGCGATGTCAAAACGTCTGAGTACATGGATATCTAAATTAGTTACACTACCAACCAATTTAAAATTGTTCATTCAGCGAATCAACTGTTTGATTGCAATTGAGCCAAGTAAATAGGAAGGGGTTGAAAGCAATTGTCGGATGATTTTGAAGACCATAACTTTGCTTAGTTCAGCAAGCAGTTTGCCTGAATATGTTTGCTTGATTATTACATTTGGCTGTTGTGTGCAAATCTCGTTCAATTATTAAATAAAAAATGTTTAAAATTTGCGGCACGGATTTGCCTGAACGTGCTTGCCCTGTCTTCGGTGTTGCTTGGCATTGGCATTGCTTGGAATGCGAAAATAATTTCTCTCACACAAACACGTTTGATGCGCTTCACACAATGTTTTCTACTTCGCGTATATTTTCAGATGCTTAAAAACCAGGGCCCTCTTAACATGATTTTATTTTCAAGAAATCTTTAATAACATAAAAGTTTCCCAACCAGAGGTAGAATTCAGAGGTCTGCTATTTATTCAGATTACTGACATTATTTCAATCTAACACCGTAGCCTGGTTCGGTTTGTCTCCTTCTCATTATCTCTTTTTAATCATTATTGGCTTGATTTTGGTTTTGATTCGTCAGTTGGCTGAATAAATGGCTTGATTACAAGTTAGGCAAAGTACACAGGAATTGATTTAAGGTGAGCTAATTATGCCAAGGTGACGGCAGCTGTCCAGCCTCGCTGGTAATTAGCAGATTTCAAATAGCATTTTTCTTTCCAGAAGGATTTCAAATGACCTCTGGTTAGTTCACCTCTAAATTAAAGTTGTGTCGGATAGAAAAGGGTAATAATCAAGCTCGTCTGTCTGCCCCATAGAGGAAGTGGGAATATCTCGGTCATTGAATAATCGCAGTGCAGGACCGCAGGACAATGGAAATTCATGGTGTAATCCAGTCTAATTTTTTTATCACCAACACGTGCAACTTTACATTTCGTGACATTAAATTTCATTTGCCACATTTCTGCCCAATTCTGAATTCTATCCAAATCATCCTGAATCACTTTAGTGGACTCTAAACTATTTGCCAAACCTCCCAATCCTAATTTAGTATCATCTTCAAATTTAACTAATCTGCTCTCAATATTCCTATCAAGGTCATTAAGGTAGATGAGGAACAGCAGGGGTCCCAACACTGATCCCTGGGGGACGCCACTCCCCACCATACCAAGCTCAGATGAAATACCACTGACCACCACTCTTTGTGTTCTGTCCTGTTACCAGTTTTGAATTCACCTCAGAATACCGCCTGTAAGTCCAATGGAGCTCATTTTAAAAATTAGTCTCTTATGCGGTACTGTATCAAATGCTTTCTGAAAAACCAAGTATATCAGGTCATAAACCCTGCTCTGGTCAAAAGTCTCGGTGGCTTCTTCAAAAAATTCCAGAGGGTTTGTCAGGCATGACCTTCCCTTGCAGAAACCATGTTGGCTATCTCTCAAGATATTGTTACGTTCAACAAATAAGTCCAGCTCATCTTTTATGATAGATTCTAATATTTTGCACGCAATGCAAGTTGACACTGACTGGCCTGTAATTTCCTGGCTCAGTACGGTCCCCTTCCTTATATATTAGTATTATATTGCCCTGTTTCCAATCATTTGGCATTTCTCCAGTTTCTAAAGACCATCAGAAGATGGCAGATAGCCGCTAAAAGATGATCTCACTAACTTCCCTGAGCACTCTAGGATATAAGCCCTAAGGACCCGCTGCCTTATCTGCCTTTAGTTTATGCAACTTGTCTGATACTTCGTTATCCCGAACCTCAATTTCCGCTAAATAATCTTCAGCACTGGGCATGCCCTCTGGCCAAATAAATGACCTGCTTTGAGGTAAAATTCTCAACAAAGTAACTGTTTAAGGTATCCGCAATATCCTTGTTATCATATGGCAGTGATCCATTTTTATTCTTTCACCACCTAACCTACTCTTCCACTTACCTTTTTCTTCTACAGTCCAGAAAGAAGCCCTTAGGGTTAGTTTCTTCCCCCTCTGCAATTTGTCTTTCATACAGTCTTCTAGCTTACTAAATGGGCCTAGCAATACTTCAAGAAACCACGGTCTGTAAACACAGTCGGTCGGGCCATGCACAGATGCCACCTAAAAGTCTATCACAAAAAAAGGAACCATTGTTAAGCATGATCCAGAAGTGCCACCGTGTTCTGTGGGCCAAGGCTCAATTAAAATGGACTGTAGCAAAGTGTCCTGTGGTCAGACGAGCCCAAATTTGAAATTCTTGTTGGAAATCATGGACGTTGTGTCCTCTGGGCAAAAGAGGAGAAACACCACCCCTCCTGTTATCAGCATTCAGTTCAAAATCCAGCATCTCTGATGGTATGGGGATGCATTAGTGGACATAATGAGGGACCATTGCATATTTTAAAAAGCACCATGAATGCTGAAAGGTATATAAAGGTTTGAGAGTAACATATGTTCTCCTCCAGACGACATCTATTCCAGGGGAGATAAGATAAGATAAGATGTACTTTATTGAACCCCGTGGGGTAATTTGTCCTCTGCATCTGACCCATCCTATAGTTAGGAGCAGTGGGCAGCCACAGAGCAGCGCCGGGGGACCAACTCCAGTTCAAAAGCCAGTTCCTTGGACAGGGGCACTGGTTGGAGTGTTCCTAAGAGGCATGTTTTTTGTGGGTGGGGGAAACCGGGGTACCTGGAGGAAACCCACGCGAACATGGGGAGAACATGCAAACTCCATACAGAAAGGCCCGAGGCCAGATTCGAACCCACAACCTTCTTGCTGTGAGGCAGCAGTGCTAACCACTGTGCCACCGTGCCGGGAGGCCACTCAGAAAGAAAGATGATACACGTAAGGGTAAGTGTGTGTTCACATGTAACTACCATGGAGAAATAATAGGAAGCACCGTTGGGTTAGCCAGTTAGCATGTTAGCTTCCTGCTTCTGCGTTTCCCAGTGCGGAAAAATGAATCGCCTCCAACAGAAAAGTGCACATTTTTTCTTGCCAAATAGTGGGAAAACAAAAAAAATATTTTCGGTAATCCTTCATTATTTAGCTCTCTGTCTGACGCAACTGTTCAATTTTTTCAAGAGGGCCTGTGAAGTAAGAACTAATGGGGAGATCCAGGAGAGTTGAGCCATTTTTTTGTTTTCAGTCTTTATTTCTCTATATATGCAAGATGGGTGGAAATGTTTATTGGTGTATAGAAGTATAAATGTTAGGGTACAATACGGATCAAATAAATGAAAACATTAATTAATGCATACGTGTCAATTTTGTCATCAAGAAAAAAAAATGGAATGGCTCAACTCTCCGGCATACCAAGGAGAGTTGAGCATAGCCTTAAGGAGAGATGAGCCATATGGGTCAACTCTCTCAATAGTGCTGAATAGTGTGAAACAATACACACTAGATTTGAGAGGTTTCACAAAACGGTGTTTATTTATTACAAATGTTGTCCCTTCAACAAATGACATGCAAACTGGCGATATACGTGAATTTGTTGTGCACAATTTGCACTAACATGACATGAGCATTTGCATATTAGCCTATAGGTAGATAGTACATTTCCACATGCGATAGCCTAATCAGCCGAGAACTGCAGGACTCACGCAATTTATCAAGCAGCATGAATAGGAATTTTACCATTTCCGCAACTCTATATTTCTCGGGGACCACGATGCTATCGCCACAGTTTTTGTGTTCCAACACTATCTTGTGGTTTTATTAAAATGAGAAAAACCATAGTTTCAAAAAATTGCAAAAAAACTACATGCAATACTGTTGAACAAATAACCTCAGTTTAGCATTTCACTTATTGAAGGTCCCATTTGTCAAGATTACAACGGAAATGAAACTGCGCGCGTCGGGATGTTCCGACAAGAATGGGAGTTGGTAACTTCTTTGCTATATCATTGTGTGACCATCTAGCTTTATCATCTTCATTCACCACGAAGATGGGCCTGATATCATCTGCATTATTCCGGGTCAACACTCGGCAAGGAAAAACTCCTTCGAAATCTTCACCGTCGAGGACATCCACTCGTCCGCCATGGATCAACTCTCTTCACACACAGGGGCTCAACTCTCCTCAGTTCCGCCATTTTGAAATTTGTAAGTTTCATATGATACATTTGACATAACACTGAATCAAACTTATCATGATTAAAGAGGAAATACGGGCCACCTACCTTGTTAGTTATAAACTGATAGAAATGACATTAGTGAAAAAGAATCCAATATCCAAATGGGCCGAAAATGCGGTTATTCCGCATTATTTTGATGTTTATGTGACCCACTCGGTGACCGCATGAAAAACGGAGGCGGGCGAGGCTGGACAGTCACGTGACCGCATGACGTCACGGGCGGAACACGCCGAGGGCTGCTGAAGAGAGTAGAGTAGAAGTAACAATGGCGGATGCTGACTTCGAGTGCATTGATGTGGATTTATCTTGTTCCTTTTCATCAGTGGATGATAGTTATGATGCAGTGCATGACTATTTACTTCCAATGTCAATATCTCAAAGTATGTAGTGTTGACAGGGGAGGGGGTGGTCACATCATCACGCTCCACTCGTACCTTACGACCGGTTTATATTTAAAAAAATTATTTTCCCATTTTCTTCTCACATTACATTATCGATTTATCATCGAAATTTTTTTTTATATTGCATTTATTGAGCGGGACATTGAGTGGCGAGAACTGGTCCTGTATGTATGTCCCAAATGGGTGAGAATATCATCTGCTGCAGACCAAAGCGTGGCAGTCGCCCAGTTCCAGTTATGGAATGAAATCTGCGATATTGTGTACATTCTGGCGTGGAATATTGAGGTCATTTCCCAGCTCAAAATACTGAACATTTTAAAAATAAATAACGAAAAACTCAAAATAAATGACGAGATCTGGTCGCCCACCAGTAGTCATTTCGGCACCCAGTTATTTCTGCACTTGGCAAGGTATTTCAGCACGTGTGCGAGAGGCCTCGGCACTTCTGTAAAAAACACTCTGCACTCAAAACCACGAGAGAGAGAGAGAGAGAGAGACTCACACATAATGTCCTTGGAGTGTGAAGACAACGCATGAATAAAGGACAGTTGTTTGAAACAACATCATAAACACGAAGTTTAATTGTAAATTAAAAATAAACCATGAATATTATGTTTACCAATATTAACTAGCCGAATGCCGAATAAATACCGAGGCGTCCCATCACAAGTTCCAAAATGACCCGAGGCCAAGTGCCGAAATGACTTAATAGTAGGGTCCGAAATAACTCGGTGCCGAAATGACCTGACACCATGTCATTTTAAAAGTATTATTCTGAGGTAGGGAAAGATTTTTTTGGCAGTTGCGCTGCAATTTATGAATCTATACTACATATACAAAAGATTGAGCAAATTTTTTTAAATTTCAAAATCTGCCCGTATTTCCTCTTTGAAGACATTTTCTATGCTACATATCAGAGGTTTCTTAATGAAATTAACTGCTGTCACAACTGTAATATAGAGGAACTTACTTGCACTGCTGAACAGGGTTATTATAGTTAACAAAAACTAAGACTAAAAGTAAAACTAGCTGTGAAAAAATAATTTAGTTAACTGAAATAAAAATAAAAATGTCAATTTTTAAAAAAACGAAAACTAAATAAAAACTACAATGGACAATACAAAACTAACTAAAACTAAACTGAATTGCAGATAAAATTAGCTTCGTTTTTGTTGATAGTTTCGTTTTCTCCCTCGATTACTGTCCTGTTCAGTCAGAGTTAACCGGTTGCTTCCAGAGGGGGGAAGCATAGCGGCTATTAGCTGCCGTAGTTGCTGCAGGCGTCAGCCGAAGATGATGCTTCACGTGCACAATTCAGCCAAAAGGGTCTAGCTGCAAACGCACGGAGGAGTGGAGCTCCACTACTTCTCTAATTCAGCGCCGTCATAAGGGCTAACAGTCCATTGGGGCCCACAAAACCCACAGTAGACGCCATGAAAAAATTATTTTGCATAGATTTACCTAATATTAATACTAATGCATCAGAGTTTAAACAACGCCATTAAGGCATGCAATATTGATGAAATGCATTTCAGTAACCCCCTTCTTTAAAAATGGTTCAATCCATGCTTCGTGCTTGTATTAAAAAATTGAGCATTTTTGCTGGCGTGGTCGCGAACTAAGGCAGCAAACAGGGATCACCGTTGCGAATATGATGTCCAAGAGCAAACAAACAAACGCACACAAATCTGGACGCCAGAAAAGACTAGAGAGAGCACAGGAAGAGCAAAGCAGGGGTCCAGAACATTACAAAATTCTTTTCAAAGAGAGGTGAGAGTTTTAAACTAGCTTGCTATGTTAGCTGTTCAGGCTGGCTATTCAGCTGCTAACGTTACGTTAAAGTAACATGCAGTCAGCTGAGTACTTGTAAATAATCGCCTGACAAGAATGACATTACTCAGTACAGTTATTAACGGTATCATCTACAGAAAAGATCCGTAAGGTTATCATTCGCCAGCCATCATAATATGCCGTCAAAAAATTTGGTAGCAGCAGCCTAGGACACGTTCCTCCGTTCTTATGAGTGGTTACTGCATATTCAGCTCTCTCTAGCTGTAATTGACTGTACACGCTAGGTTTGCCTAGCGAACTACATGTAGTCAGTGCGGTAACCTTAGGTGTAACTCAAATAATCGCTTGTCAAGGCTGACATTACTTTTACCTTAGTTGTTTACTAAAACTAAACTGCTACTTTAGCCTGTTGGCATAAGTCTTGCTCATGCGGGGAGTAATTTTACAGAGCTTGCCCTCCTCCTAACAATAGCAAAATGAAGCTGGGTGCTTAGAGCTATGGTACTGGGAAGCCCATTTAGATTCTGTTTATTCCAAGACTCGGTCGGCTAGTTCTTCATCAGTTGTTCCATGGAACATAACCATAAATGTTTACGAAAGTAATATGAAATGGAGCGATTAAACTTTTATGCACTGCTACTTCAGAATCAGCTGTAGTCACTTCATCTGAACCTGACCCAGCAATAGATCCTCTCCACCAGCAGTCTGAATATGTTTTTGATGGTGAGTAAATTAGTGAATAAGACAACTTATAATTCATAATTCACATGATGATACTCTCTTTGTTGAGTGGTTAATTTTAAAAAAAGGAAAAATTGGGTGTATTGCATTAGGCACTGTCAAGAACACTGAGAAACAGAAAAATAATGAATAACATCATGATATATTGTCGTTAAAGAGTGGCAATGAAAAGTCGGGAGCGGGGGCCCACACCGATATTCTGTTAGGGGCCCCAGAATACCAAGCAACTGCCCTGCGCACATTCAGTGAGGAAGATGGTTACCTCTCAAACATGGCAAAAGCTGTGGAAATAACTGAGCATGATGACTGTATGGGGTGAGCTGGATTGGATTTTTTCCCCCAGTTATATTAGTATCATCAGTGTCACATGTTAAAAAAGATGATGGTTAAAGAATACTGGATTAATAAAGGATTCTGAAAAAACATATTTGCTGTCATACATTCTTTTATCCTTGTCAGCCTCTACAAATTAAGGCCTTCCTCTTAATAGCTGAAAAACTAAAACTAAGACTAAAACTAGTGAATTCCTCAAAATAAAAACTAAACTAAAACTGCTTAATCACTTGTTCAGCTAACTAAAACTAAACTGAAATAAAAAAAGCAAACTGTAAAACTAAATAAAAATAAAAACTAATGAAATTTTCAAAACTATATTAACCTTGCTGCTGAAATCAACTTTTTAGAGAGATTTGAGGTTTTTCATACACCACATGTTCAGCAGGGATGCAAACAGCGCGCCTTTTGGCGGATGCCGCCTTTTTCACGGCTGTCTGGGGGACTTGCATGAATCGTGCAGAGCCGATGAGTTTTTTTTTAGGGGGGGGGTGTCCGTTGGAGTGCCTGATTATAATTATCAGGGCTCTCAAGTCTCACGCATTTCAATAAGTTCGCACGCTCTCACGCCACACATGACATTTCTCACGCTGAGAAGTGATTAAATCGCCGCGCATTAGTAACATAGACTGCATATAAGAGATTAGTGATCTATGAATGGATGAGGAAGGCAGACTGCTCTGCATGAACCAGCAACCTATCAGCCAATCAGAAAATAGTATTTCTTGTTGCTAGGTGAAATAGCAGCGCCGTTCCACACACGCGCGCGAATGCTATTGTGTGAACGCGACAGAGAAGAGCTGGAAGTGGAATCCCGAAATCAGGTAATCGCTTATACAACGCTTATAATACAACGGCTGCTGATGAAAGTCGAGGAACTATGTAGGATACTTGCTTTATGGATAATTTTTTGCCTCAATTTAACTGCTTTGGACGGTTATGGTTAGATGAACTGACTTGTAGCTTATTACGGGGAGAGAGGGGGATCTCTGCCCTCCATGTCGTGTATTTTGGCTGAAAACAAACCCTGCTCCGATCCGGAGTCAGAGGTGGTATCGCAGCATCTCTTGCTTGTGACAGACAAAACGATACAAACACAAAAAACAATGATTTAATTTAGCCTTTATTATACTGGGGAGTCCCACTGAAATTAAAAAGTACAGGTATGGCTAAACATTATCTTGTTCAAAATCTAACAGTTATTCCAAGGGTAACCGCAAGCAAGTTGAAATAAAATTTTTAAGCTCATGTCAAATAGCGTTCGAGAATGCCGTCGCTGTCCAACTAACTCATATTCGTGACGCTGTTGTAAAATGCTTGATGGTGCAAAGTAAAAGGAAATATACACGCAATATGCAGATGTAAGACAGATACTTGTATATCGCAAAGTTATACTACTTGAGCTACCACTTCCGACTACAAGAAGCAACGGATAACGCGGTCAGCATTCATTCTGCAAATAGCCTACAACGCGCACAAAACTTCTGCGACCGATCCTGGTGTGCCATCTAGTGGTAGAATATTGTAACTGCGTGCCTAAGTTTGCAGCTCCACGTCCACTGGCGGACACATCTGCACAAAAGATGCACCTTTGTTCTTCGCGAACGCGCCAAATCCGGATAATCCGTAGATGATTAATTCAATTAATATTTTAATTTGAAACAAGTATCTAAGTTGCCAGTGTCAAAATAACGAAGTGAAAGTATAATTTTTATCTTTTAAATGAAGTAGAGTTAAAAGTAAAAGTCCCCGTTCAAAAAAGAAAAAAAAATCATAAGTAATGCACAAATCCTCAAAAAAAAACAAAACAAAAAAAAAACAACTTAAGTGCTGTAACGAAGTACATGTACTTAAGTTACCATGCACCTTTGAAAACGAGAGTAACATGCACCATGCAACATGGTTGTCTGGCTGTTGCTCCGATTCCAGCAATTCAAGAAAGAGTGAAAAGTGCGTGCACCTCCCAGATTAACAGCGTTGCTCGTCATTTCCCCTTGAAGACATTCCCCAATCCGCATAGCCGACACACACTTTCTTGGCCATTTGTGCTGTGTAATCAGATTGACAATCTTATTAAATGGTGCCGGAATCAACACCCATGGATCGCCATTCATATAGCTGGCGTTGTTCAATTCCATACTTCCTGGGCTGAGGTAGCTAGCCTAGCATCTCCCATTGAAAATAATAGTGGTGGTACTTCCTCGCTCCCTCCAGTTCTATTGTATTACCTCCATGAAACCAATCATTGCAACTTAAGAAATGTATTAGCGATTGCGATTGATTGTTCTGCCCTACAATAAATATCTTCTACTTTAATAATAATAATGTTAAAGATAAAATATTGCTAATACAGTGGAAATATTCTTCAAAAAAAGTAGTGCCAGTGAGTGGCATTAGCTCGAAGAGTTAAGTCATCACCTCTAAATAACTGCAAGTCATTTTTCCATCGGTTTCTATCAAGCAGTGAAGAATGGGCTTGCGCCTGTTCTTCAGTTTTGCATGTTTGGGTTTAACTTTCTGTGTTTATTGTTTTGAGACTTCGAACCCCTGTAGCTCTGTGACGTGGTTGGAATGAAATGGTGGTGATTTGAGGAGCCATGCTCACACTTGCTTACCTCATTGCGGTCAGACTGCTGCCTGGCTGTACCAGGGCTCTGGATTGGCGTTTTACTCAAGGCAGTGCAACAAAGGTTTCAGCGAGTATAAGGAGAAAGGAAGGTCTTCTGTAAAGCCCCTGCACTTTACCCTCACCCAAGGTAGGCACTTGATTGGACGTGTGCATTCCACAAAAGTCTTAGCATTTGGTCAATATGCAGCTGGGTATACATTTGTGTGTGCTGGCACTGGGTAATACAGTCGAAAGTTAACGGCATTGTGTATTACATTTTGGCTGGTGATGATGTAGTCTCACCTGCACATGCATTAAATGGAATAATACACAGAGTCTGTAAGACCCAAAGGGTCTTGTCTTGGCTATAAAGGCTGATGCAATATGACTGTGGTTAGTTGCAAAAATGTCTTTAGGAATGAGAGACTGAGCCCTCTGTGGATTTCTCAGCCCCAGCATGGGAGGAGGCACAGGGTGAGATCCGAATCAAATCTCTGGATGAGATTTGAAAGGAGGAGGCGGCAGGTCCCAGGGACAGGGACCAGCACACAAGGCCGGCTGATGCAGCACTAAGGGCCCCAGCCCCGCAAAGTCGAGCGCTACACCTCCCGGGCCGTCCATGTGAAGACCTCCAAGCTCCAACTGGAGGGAAAAAGGAAGTTGTCATAAGACAAGGAGGAGGAGCTCATGGGGAGGAGCGAGGCACCTCCCGAGTGGGAGGTCCCAGGCAAGAAGGGAAGAGATCCGGAAGGAAAAGCCGGCTCAAACACAGACCACGGTGCAGGAAGTGAAGGCTGAGGAGTTGCCAGCTCCTCTCTACGCTCCGTTCAAGAGGAGGATACTGCGCATCAACAGGAACATGGCCACTGGTGAGCCTTCATCTTCTGTGTGTCCTCTGCCCTTTCCCCTCTCGGGGTTAGTTTCTCATGAGCTGCTCCTTGATGTACTTCAGTTTGGTGTGGTAGCCGGAGGCATGAGGTGCAGGCACAGACTGCAAAAGTCCTCCCCACTATTTGTTAAATAACCAGGAGGTGGATCTAATTAGTGAAATTATGCGGAAAAAATGCATAGCGTGACTTTACTTTTCTGGCCCTTGAACATGATTCCCATGATTCGTTTTTTGTTCACGCTTTTCTGCAGTTGATTGTTAATAGGGCCTGTGTACATTTACAGGATCAGACAATGGCCGTAATATTAGTGCCAGAAAAGAGAAGCCAGCTACTCCCAGCACTACAGAGGTGAGCAGCAGCTGTGTGTTATTTCTATATTCAATCCTGAATTCAGCCTGATTTAGACCTGCCAAACCCTGTGCTTGGAGATCTACTGTCCTGTGGGTCTTCAGCCTGTTCAGGACAATCTGAGTTCATCTGCTGGAGTTCTCCTCATGCAGCTATTTAGTCAAATCAGGCATTTCAAATTAAGGTTAGAGTGGAAACTGAAAGGACTGTAGATCTCTTTGAGAAGGCATAGGCAGCCATGCTCTAGCTTGACTGAGATGTTTTCTTGTGGAGTTGAAGTATGGTAGATGTCCAGGATCAGGGCGGAATAGCCGTGACTTTTGGTCTGTCTCCTGTAGAATGGTGCTGAGGTGAAGAGGGTGAAGACCTTCCAGGAGATGATGCAAGGGAAGATTTTAATCGGCCCAAGAACTGCAGAGCAGAGCTCCACCAGCGACGAGCCACTGCATGTTCTTGCCAAAGACCCTCCTGCTGCTTTGCAAAGGTAAAGTCTCCCACAAAGCAGCCCAGACTCCCCAGTACCCTTAAAATTAGGGCTTAGGGCTGATCTCTCCTGTTCCTAGGGACTCGCTGCCCTGACACGGTTTATTTAGGCTTCAAATCATTACCCTTGATTCTGCTAAGTAGTAGCTTTAGAAGATCTTGAATGCTGTTGAATTAGGAGTGCGTGTGTTGTGTTCCAGGGTCCTGGCCTTTGGCCAGGACAGTATCATTTATGGTTTTAACAGTTTCATGTTCCATAGTTCATAGTTCAGTTTCATAGTTCATGTCACAGTTTTAACAGTTTCTTGTTTAGGATCAAGTATTTCATAATTCATGTTTTTTGTCCATGTTTTTACTTTTCCATGTTTTTGTTTTTGCCAGGTCTGCCATGCCACTCCACCGCTTGTCTGCGTTCTGCCCCGTGCCTTCGTTGCTGCACATTTCAGAGCTCTGGTTGGCTTTGTGGTTTCCCCCTTCCTTCTGTGCTGTGCTGATTCGGGGCTCTCTAAGCTTAATTGGCAATTAACTGTTTTTAAGTTACTAACATTTACTAACACTCACTGGGTGGTGTAATTCTTAGATAGGCACATTACTAATAATACTAATTTAGACAGGGAGTTTATTGTCATGATTCCTGCTTTGCTATTTCAAGATCTTGCTGTGCTTTTCTGTTCTTAACATTCATGCTTGCTTCCAAACTGCATACTTAATTGGTACTTAAGCTGAGCACGCTCATTCTCTTAATGAGCAAGTCTTGTCAACCAATCTCTGTCCATGTCTTGATCTTGCCCTGCCTCTTGTTTCTCTTTCTCCAGGTGTTGCCCCTCATGTGCCATGATTTCTAAGCCTTTATCTGGATGCGGTGGAAGTTGGCTGGCAGACGGTGTCTCAAGTTCTTGTTCATGTTTGCAAGTTTGTTTCTAGTCAAGTCTCGGTTCATGGTCAAGTCTTCGCTCATGGTCACGCTTTCAAGTCGTTGTTTCCAAGTCTTGTTCATAGCCCTTGTGTATATATAGCCATAGTTTTGTTATTTATTTTTCTCGGATTTCTGCCTGGAGTTTCCAGTGTTTTTTTTGTTTTTGCCTTTTTAGCTCTTTAGTTCTTTGCTCTGTGTAGCGTACCTTAGTTTGTCTTTTGCAACCCTTTGGGCCAAGTTTTTCGTTGGCCGTCGTGCCTGTTTTGTTTTGTTTAAATAAAATCCTCATTCCCATCTCCCCGCATCTTGTGTCTACCTGATTCCATATCAGCGTGGGTGGGTTTTTACAACCATGAGATTGAGTTGTATGCCATTCGCACTGAGTTCCATAAGTTTTGGCACTGTAACAATTTAACAGGGTATAAATTTATGGATGCAAATGCTCTACATTTACACTGCTGACTGTCCGCTTCAAGTTGATATTCTTGAGTCGCGTATTGAACTGCTTTGAACACCTTCAATGAAATTTCCCAGTCTAAATGCCTCTGGACCTTACTGTAGTGCATAAGTAAAAGTGGCATAGCATTGAAAGGACTGGAAGGAAAATGGCAAGCGCGACTGGGCTGAATGAGCAGTTTTAGTCATGTAAAGTAGTTTGGTCCTGAGGCAGACATGCTTGTTTGGGTGAGGCTGTTGTAATGAGCCTCTCTGCACTTCCAGCAGCAGCACGATGCTAAAGTCTCACCGCCAGTGCACAGCGACCCCTCACACTTTCGGCTCTGCACCCCTCAACCTTGATGAACTGCTTAGTTCGCCAATATGCTGGATGGCGAGATGGAGCTGGACTCCGCCATGAATGGAGACGACCTCCTCCTGCAGCTGTTGGTGCTGATCGCCAGCTAGTTGGCCAACTTCTGGAGTCTCCCATTTTTGTAACACTCGCGTCACACCTCCCATGGCCGCTGGTGTGGGTGTACAGGTCTGGTATCCTAAACAGGATTAAAAACCATTAATCAAGGAGACAAAGCGAGGTCCGTCTGGTTCATGGCTGGTCTCAATCTGGAACAAGTTTATTCACAATAGCCAGAGTATAGCAGTCATGTCTCTTTTCTCTATTTCTTTAGGGAAAGGCACATTTTGTAGCATGTCACATTCCGTATTCATTGATCATTGTGCATACAATAGTCACATTCTCATGATAGAAAAAACATATTTGGCGATATTCACATTTTCTGGTGTGAACAGTATTCACATTTTTAAAACATAAAATTACACCATCAAATACAAAAATAAAAATTTTCATAGTCCCTTTAATCTTCAAAGATATTTACTGTTTACTTTACTATATAGTAGTGAGACAGTTTTACAATGTTGTGAATTTCCCATATGATATGGCAAGAGACTGAATCAATGCTACAATACGTGAACTGTAAACGCAATATTTATCGTTAAACCGTAGTGTTTCAGAATACCAAGTCGTATTTTGAAATATTCGCCTACTAGGAACCTGTGGGTGGACCGGAATTTCCTGTCCCCTGCGAGGCCGAGAGATCTGTAGCCACCGGAGATCGCCGAGACACAAATATTCATTTTTTTTTTTTTAATTTAAATTTGGCATCTCCAATCCCACCCGAATCTGGAATGCCCAATTGGGGAACTATGTACAAAGCTTGCTCGTATGCGACCCCCTGCTGCCAACTCAGGACAGTGAGACAGTTCACGGCTCTCCACCGAAGCACGTGCCTGTCTGCCACTGATTCTTATACACTCATTGGTTGAATCTTTGCAAGTTCAGAACTAGGGCGGAGGATACCCGGACATGAACCAACCCGGAGCCTTCCTGACGAGCGCCCGTCTGAAGCAACGAACAAAGCTGATATATTGTATACCCCAAATCCGGCAATTTGAAACCCTGTAGCGCGATAGCCAATGCGCCACTTTGAAAAAGCTGCCGATGGATAAGCTCGAACTCGCGACGTGGTGATCACCTCTGCACTGCGGAGCAGTGCCTTGCCTTAACCGTGTGAGCCACCCGGCAGCTCCCACAAATAATTATTTCACCTTGCTTATATTCATGAGGATGAACTTCGAGAATATTGCCGAGGGTGGCGGCTTTACTTATTATTCCTTACTTGCCCGGTTGAAAAGCAGTTTTTTTAGGTCGTTGAATGACGCCCGCCATCCTGGCTCAAATACAGTCGGCGACGCGCTCGATCGGTTTACACCAAAGACAATATTTAAATATGTAAAACCAAAACAATATCAACATTTATAGGGCCAAAACGATATCTACATTACAGGAGCACATTTCGGAAACATTTTCTTAAAATAAAACGTTAGGGCATTTACAATAAGACGTTTCACTTTACCGTTACTGGTTGCTAATACAGTTCAATGCTGGGCCGCATAGCAACGAGTTCGTAACGTTATAAAGAATACATCACAACACTTTTTTGGGTAAATCTACACCCATAAAAATAAATGTTACAGTACTATGTGATTATGTCTAGTGCTTGTGTACACCTTTACCCACCTAATCAGGATTAAAAACCGTTAAATAAAAGAGACGAAGAGAGGCGCGTCTGGCTGATGGCTGGTCTCAATCTGGAACGTAACCGTTATCGCCTGAAACCACAGTCCAGTGACGCACCTCCAGTCTCGAGACACAACATAAACGCAAGCACTCCAATGCAGTTTAACCACTTCCAAAATAATAAATGTACATAAAAATGTGACCAAACATTTAGTGTGCGTCTCACACGCTTGGGGAGAATAGATGTGCTATTTAGAAATAAAGTTTCTTTTTAAGCATTCCTAAGGTGTGATGCCAAATACTTTACCTGTTACACATTAGCAAAAGTACAATCCCATTTCCAAAAAAGTTGGGACGTTGTGTAAAATGTAAATGAAAACAGAATACAAGGGTTTTCAAATCATTTCAATGTTATATTTATTTGAAAGTGGCATACTCAGAGCCCTTAAAATTGCATGGGTGAGGTATGTACTATATTTGCTGCGAATTGAAGAATCATTCGATTTTTATTGCTTTCCCAGTGAGATATGAGTGGAATTAAAGTACAACATGTGGTATTCCAATTCCTGAGCGCTTCAGTAATAACAAACATTCAGTTGTTTTTGGTGACTACAATGATGCTTGTGATGCTTGACTTGTTTTTTTGAGTGTGTTCAATAGCTTATATAAAGCCAACAAAAAAATATCAAGAGCTCTCATCTCACAACCAGTTGAGTTTGCTGCCCGGAATCTGTCAAATGCTTGCTGTTACTGGATGTGGCGCTTTTGAGCTACAGTGGTCATTCGTGGCTACCATTAGTAGGAACGGTCAGCGACAGGGCCTGTATTCTATACTCAGACAGCTGACTTGTTGTTGACCCCGTGACAGTGAAAATCATAAAAAACAAATACAATACCTATAGAAATATGCTAACTCGCATTTGCTTTTTCTTATTATGCAATTATACAGAAAATTAATGCAGCCATGAGTGTTTTCAAAAGGTCCTGGTCAATATTTAACGATGTCCTCAACAGGGGCCAGAAATCATCGGTGTTCCCTGACCCTGTAAATGGTAAACCAAATGATCTCACTGACAAATTAAACAAGTATTTTGTCTCCATTGGCAAGGACCATGCCAAAAAAATTACCCAATCATAGGAGGTCTCTTTCAAACACTACCTCTCTGGAAATAATCTGCACTCTGTTTCCATTAAACCTACTGATGCGGTAGGTCTAGGCGCGCGTACCATAAGGGCCTTGTCCTTCCCGAAGCGACCTGGGTTTGACTCCGGCTCTGGTCATTTGCTGCATGTCTTCCCCCATTCTTCTCCCCAACTTTCCTGTCTCTCTCAATGTACAACTCTCAAATAAAGGAAAAATTCCCAAAAAAATAATCTTTAAAAAAAAAACCTACCGATACTACAGAACTTCATAAAATAATTAGATATCTGAAGAACTCTCGCACAACTGCCGTTGAAGTAATTTACAGTGAAATTCTGATTGCTGTTGTAAATATAATTTTAAGACTGTTAGCACATTGCATCAACCTATCATTACTCCATGGTGTTGTGCCAAAAATGACTAAAATCACCCGAGTTGTACCATTATTCAAATTTGGCAATAAAAACAATTTCAGAAATTCTCGTCTTATATCTGTACTATCTACTCTCACAAACATATTTGAGAGAGTAGTGTCCAGCAGAATGAGTGACTATCTCGACAAGTTAAATATTCTCACTGGTTCCCAGTATGGTTTCAGGAAAATGAGTACAAACCTGCACAGCAGTAGTGGATCCTATAGAAAAAAATTAATGATGCCATCGACTAAGGTGATTATTGAATTGGCATTTTTCTGGACCTCTCAAAGGCTTTTGATACTATCAATTTTGAAATATTACTTGGAAAGTTTTGCTATTAAAGAATCAGAGGACCTGTGCTCAACTGGTTCAGGAGTTATTTTGAGGGTAACAATATGTTCACATAATTTATTATAAATCTATATATACGGACATCAAATATGGGGCCCCGCAGGGCTCAATTTTGGGGCCGCTGCTTTTCGTACTGTATATTAACGATTTTGTAACTTCATCTAAAACACTGCATAAGGTTATATTTGCTGATGATACCAATCTGTTTTTGTCACACAAGAACCTAATGGAACTACAAGATCTACTAGATGCAGAATTACAGAAAGTTGACAACTGGTTCAAGTGGAACAAATTATCTCTCAACATCAGTTAGACAAATTATTTTGTATTTCGAGCAATTTGAATGTATTGCATACAGATAATATCTGTCTCAAAATAAATGACCAGGAGTCAGAAAGGGTAAGTTCCACAAAGTTCCTGGAGGTCTTCATTGATAAGTCACTAGACTTCAGATGTCACATGAACATTCGATATCTGAATTATCCAAATACGTTGGTTTATTCTTCAAAATAAGATATTGCCTCCCACTATCTGCTCTCCTAACCCTCTACAAGACCATGTTTGAGCTGCATATCAACTACTGCAATGTCATATGGTGCAACACTTTACCCAGTCATCTTACAAAACTTGAAAGTCTACAAAAGAGGACGATACGAGCCATGTCGTTGGCGAGGTACAATGCACCCTCATGCCCTCTATTCCTTCGCTACGGTCTTCTTAAGGTTGGAGAGATAAATGTTGATAGAGAGATGATATCTTGCGCCTTCTGTCAAAAAAATGATTGATGGCTTTTTGAGGAGTTGATGAGTTCATTTTTAATGAGGTTATTATAGTTTATTCTGTATTACCCCCCTTCTCCTCATCCTCCTCCCCCTCTCTCTTCTCTCTCTCCGGGCTGCGTGAGTGATTCAGCACCGTCCCCAAGCCTCCCTTCCCTTTTAGCTCTAGTGCGGGACAGAATTATATAGATTTCAGCATGTTTTACTTTTTTTGTGGGGATACACCTTTTAAAGCATTTGTTTAATTGTGTTATTGTTTTGTGCTTTTTAAACGTGTATTATTTGAGTGGTTGGGGAAGAGAAAGTGATAAGTAGTAAAACTTTATTTCAAGCGTTTTGTTGGTCGTGGGGTAACGAAGGAGTGTTTAAATTCGGAGAGTGTTTTAAAGTTATTTGCGACATGTTGGTAAAATAGTGTTTTAAAGCTTAAAAATGAAAGCAAGAGGTGCTAAAACTGGAAAATAATGCGATGGTGAAAGCATTCTGAAAATAGCGGTGCAAGCAGGGAATAAGTGTGCGTAAAGGAAAATGAAAGAAAGAAAGAAAGATTGAATTATTTTGGAACGATTTGACTGGAAAGACGAAAAATGATGCAAAATAAGGATGGTTATAGAGTCTTCTCATTCCGTCGGTTTTCTTTCCTTCTCTCCCTCTCTGTGTGTGTGTAAAGACCATGGAGGGAATAGAACTGGAGAGAGCGAGGAGGTCCCACCCCTATTACTTTCAATGGGCGATGCTAGGCTAGCTACTTCAGCCCAGGTAGTACAGAATTGACCAACGCCATCTATAAAAATGGCGTTCCATGGGTGCTTTTTTCAGGCACCATTTCATAAGATTGCCATTCTGATTACACAGTACAAATGGCCAAGAAAATGTCTTTTATCTGTGCGGATTGGTGAATGTGCTCGAGGGAAATTACGAGCAACGCTGTTAATCCAGAACACGCTTGCACTATACACTCATCAAACATGTGCACAAGCTGTCATCAAGCTCTAAGAAGCAGTTCTTATTTTACAGGCCCTCTTGAAAACATTGAACAGTTGCGTCAGACAAAAGGCAAAATAATGAAGGTTTACTGAATACATTTGCTTTTGTTTTTTGCTTTATTTGGCAAGAAAAAAATCTGCACTTTTCAGTTGATGTCTATGGAGCTTCAGCGTCTTTGGCCACAAAACTGCATCCTTTGGAAACGCGGAAGCTAACATGCCAACTGGCTGAAGCAAAGGTACTTCCTCGTTCTCTCTGGTTTTATTATATATCTCTATGGTAAAGACAGGGTGAGTGAGTGAGTGAGTGAGTGAGCGAGCAGAGCCCATGAGGATGGGGTTTGGTGTCAGTGTGTGTGCCCACTTTCTCGAGTCGGTGGGTGCTTGCCGGGGTAGCCAATGAATGTTTGATTGATTGGATAGATGAATGAAAATCTTCGGTCAAAAATCTCAGGGGGTGGGGTTTGCTCTGTGTGTGTGCGGCGTGCGTGTTTTTGAATTGGCGGGGCTTGCAGGGGTAGCCAATGAATGACTGATTGATGACTTAAAATCGCGCTGAATGGTTTGGGTGCCTGCGGTTTGTGATATTGTTCTCTGAGCTCATAGGTCTCAAGACGTTTCATTATTATAAGGCTTTCAGGCACCGTGGCTAAAGTCTAGATTAATGGGTGTCATTATTCTTTTAAACAACAACAGATTGGCTAAATTTAAGCAATATTGTATTCCAGGCGAGCCAATTTTTCCTTAAGTATTTTTGGAAGAGCGCGGTTATGCCATTAATAATGCTTTAAAACATATCCTGGGCACACCGCAACGTAATTATTCTAAACGGCTACAGATCCTACTTTCCCGTCATAAGTAATACCTACACAAGCGCATGGCCATGTAAAATATTTTCTGTATTTTGTATCTGATAATGCTTAGAATTTATCACTTATAAATGTTTTTTCTTTGTAATATGTTTCATCCAGTCATGGAAATGAGGAACAATACATAAATAAATTAATTTCGAAATACTTGATTATAGATAAACCATTTTCATAAATTTAAGTGCAACATTAGTTTGTTTCAGATCAAACAAATTTTACTGTAAGAGAAAGACAACCCGAGTCAATACAAAATGCAGTTTTTCAATGATAATTTCATTTATTAAGGGGAAAAAAAAATCAATCCACACCTACCTGGCTCCATGTTAAAAAGTTATTATAACATTATTATAAAGAACATTATAACAAAAGTCAAAGATGGTGGTGGTAGTGTGACAGTTTGGGGTTGCTTTGCTGCTTCAGGACCTGGAAGACTTGTCATAATTGATGGAACGATGAATTCTGCTCTCTACCGGAAAATCCTGAAGAGAATGTCCAACCCTCAGATTGTGATCTCAAGCTTCAGCGCACTTGGGTTATGCAGCAGGACAATGATCTGAAACACATCAGCAAGTCTACCTATGAATAGCTTAAAAAAAAACCTGAATTAAAATAATTTTGCAAAGAAGAGTGGTTTAAAATTCTTCCATATTAGGATTTAGGGGGCAATTACATTTTTCACATAGGGCCAGGCAGGTTTGGATAGATTTTTACCCTTAATTAATGAACTCATCATTTAAAAACTGCATTTTGTATTTACTCGGGTTGTCATGGTCTAATATTAAAATTTGTTTAATGATCTGAAACATTTAAGCTTTACAAATATGCAAAAAAAGAAGAAATCAGGAAGGTAGCAAATACTTTTTCACAGCACTGTAGGTTTTAACAAAGTTTTTCATTTGAGCAGAGTGCTTGCAGGTCTTGTGTGTGTGTGTGTGTGTGTGTGTGTGTTAGTTTGTTAAATTATATGCAAGGTCTTCATTTTTAAAAAACAGTAGAAGAGTCGAAATATACACATTATTTTTTCTTTCAGGGATGAATAATGAAGCAGGGCCTTTTAGGTCAATTGGCTCTTAATTCGTAGACCAGGCGCAGGCGCGGCGAATGGGGGGTGCGCCGCGCCAACGGGGTGTGCCCAGGCGTATGTTGCGTGCCCGGCGTAGCCTGGCGCAAGTACTTCTCTGTCCCTCCTTCCAGCACAAGAGGCAAAGAATGCGTTAATGTTGCATCTTACTTTGCTGCTTCAGGCATGTTTACTGCACCACTTACGTCTATATTAAGCACTACGAACATGAGTTAGCTGGCTAGCTAGGGCATTCGCGAATTATTCCCATTAGCGAACTTGAATGGAATTTCAAAACGAAACTACGTCAGACCATTCAAGCTTATGAAGTTGGAATGAAATACGACGGTTGCTCATTGGCAAGAGAAACGATGGATAGTGTGTTCCTATTATTACACCCTGTTGCTGCTTAAAATTTTGGGATTAACATGCATGGACAACAATGCAAGATACGTTGCACATTTATTTTCAATATGTGATCTTAACTCAGTAAGAGATCATAGCAATCAGGCTGTATCCCTTTCCCCCACTAAAAACGATAAAACCTGAGTGACAATAATAGTAGCCTAGTATTAAGCTGCTTGCACACTGGATGCGAAACAAATTTTTCGCACGACAGATTGCGTTGAACCCAGTGTCTCGTGTCCAAAAGTCTGACAGGGTTTTAATGCATCTCCGTGTCCGACAGTCTATTATTGTTTTTAATTTCTTCAAATCTACGGACTCTTTTAGATATTACAAGTGAGTGTTTTGATCAGAGGGCTAAGTTCTTCAAGATGAGTACCAAGAATTTCAATCAATGTTTCTGTTTAAGCTCTGCTCAAAAAAGTGAGTCGACATTGGTGCGGGACAATGTACAATGCCTCCGTGTCTGACAGTGGAAAAAAAAAAAAAAAGACGACGATTAGAACAGATTGATAATGAAATACAGAATTAAAAAAACATTTTAACAACAGAACATCCAATGAACGCTGCGATTTATTTATTTGGGGGTCATCTTTTTGGGATGTTACGTTTGTTGGGGATATATTTTTATTCTTTATTTCGTTATGAATCTGTTCTCGTATCAATACTTTTACTTTTTGCTGGCTGCTGGACATGGAGTATATTGCATTTTCGCATCGGACAGTCTTGATCGTGTATGCGAGAATTTATTCACACTGTCATTGGTCATGGAATTGATTTGCTCATGCACTATTTTATCTCTGCTGTGGAAATAAAGCGTGAATCTGTTCGATCCTTCTTATTATGTTTCTGTCTGATTTGCGAACAGTCAACCATATGCACAAAGGTACACAAACACCATGGCTTAGGAAACTCACGATTTCTTTTTAACTTCTTCTACTGGCAACGCTTACAATGGTACAGATGTAACCTGTCTTTGTGCCAACCAGAGCTCACCATGGCACACAACGTTCATGCTATCTTCAATACATTACATCTCCTCCCCAACTAAGATATGTTGTACAAAACTTAAGTATCTCATTTATGTTACAGCCCATATCTCGTAGAAATAAACAAAGTTTCCTTTTTTTTTTTTGTCCCCCACCGCGCCTAACGCGCGAAGCGGCGGGACATTGTATTCACGACCGTCCGTACGAATGTACGTCCGTCCGTACGTCCTGTATCCTTATTAGCGACATATCTCAAGAACGTATTGACGGATTTTCTTCAAATTTGATGTCAACATGTATTAATCTGATACCCCGGCGCCAGTCGATTTCGGCGACCTTCGCGCCATTCTCAAGGTCACACCGACAGATTGTGCATTTTCACACTGATAGCCTTGTCAGCGAGATATCTCAAGAAGGAATCGACGGATTTACTTCAAATTTTACGTCAACATGTATTAGTGTGATACCCCGGCGCTAGTCGATTTTGGTGACCCTCGCGCCATTCTCAAGATCACACCGAGAGATTGTGGATTTTCACACTGATAGCCTTGTCAGCGACATATCTCAAGAACGAATTGACGGATTTACTTCAAATCTTATGTCAATATGTATTAGGGTGATACCCCGGCGCCAGTCCATTTCGGTGACCTTCGCGCCATTCTCAAGGTCACACCGAGAAATTGTTCATTTTGACCCGATTTCACATTTTGTGGGGGGGGGACAAAGACACGTTAGTGTCAAATACTTGTTTTTTTTCAATTTCAGTCCGTTCAACCATCAGAGAAGCGAGCAGGTAGTCTAGTTATCCTCAAGGGATAACGTCTGACAGTCTCTGTTTCCTGACAAGGTTCAGCTTAGGAAGGTTTAGTGGGGTGATGTGTTTCAGATGGCTTGGTAGTCAAAGGAATTTGCCTGTCATTTCTTTTAAGGTGAGGTGTCGTACTGGGGTTAGATGTGGTACTCCCAGCACTTAACCGAGGCAACACGGGTAGGCTGGTGGAAGGCTGGTGGAAGGCTGGTCTACAGAGTAAGCATTCTCCTGGTGTGGCTGCTCTGCACGTGCCAACATCTGGTCCACATGGCATTTCCATATTCCTTGTGCTCCTACATTCACCTGATATGATAATGGTCCAGTTTGCGCCATTACAACACCTTGTGTCCACTTTTCCTCCCCCTTCCGATAGTCTTGAACGAGGACAGGCTCTCCAACATCAAAATGTCTGGCCTTGGCGTGTTGTTGGCGATATAGTTGTTGGAAATCCAGTCAGTTCCAGTCAGGGTAGGCCTCAGGAAGTCTAGTCGAGAGTGCAGCTTGCGCTTCAGGAACAACATCGCAGGCGACTCCTTTGTTGTTGCGTGGGGAGTACTGCGGTAAGTTAATGGGAAGGTGTCAAGCTACTGTTGTACAGGCGCTGTGCCTTTGGAAGATTTTAAGGCATGTTTAAATGTCTGTACAAAGCGCTCGGCCAACCCATTGGTTGCAGGGTGGTACAGCGCTAAGCGAAAGTGCTTAACTCCACTGGATCTTAGAAAAACCAAAAATTCTTCAGAACAGAACTGCAGTCCATTGTCCCTAACAAGAATGTGAGGGATGCCATAACAACTGAAAAGACCCCTCAGTACTTGGATGGTCTTGTTTGCTGTTGTGCTGTCCATGATGTGCACCTCAGGCCACTTGGAATGTGCATCCACAACAACAAGGTACATTCATCCTTCAAATGGACCTGCAAAGTCCACGTGAATCCTTTCCCATGGACTAGATGGCCACATCCAGGGGTGTAACGGAGCAAAACTTAGCTCTTTTTGAACCCGCTGATAGGAGGGGCAGGACTTAGCCTGGAGCTCAATCTGAGAGTCAATGCCAGGCCACCAGACATAACTCCGGGCCAAACTTTTTATCCTCACTACACCTGGGTGTGCCGTGTGAAGCTCCTATAAAATCCGAGCAGGCAGCTTAGGTGGAACTATCACTCGAATAACCCACATGAGGCATCCTTGCTGAATCGTGAGGTCATGACAACGAACCAGGTAGGGTGACAGCTCAACCCCTGCGTCTGTTGGAGCTGAAAAATGACCAGTAGCAACCATCTCCAGTACTCGAAACTGAGCGGGGTCAGACATGGTGTCACGTCTGATCTCCGTGCTACTGATTGGTAATGTAACCAACTGGCTTGCGTAGAACACATCTACCGTGTCCTCTTTCTCTTCCTGAGAGTGGGACAGTGGTAACCGCGAAAGTCCATCAGCATTATCATGTAATACTCCCTTGCGGTACTCAATGGTGTAGTCATGAGCTGACAGTAGCAACGCCAAACGCTGTATTCCGGCTGCTGCCATCGAGGGTACGCTACTCTGTGGACTCAGTATGGTGGTCAGTGGCCTATTGTCACTGTGTAAACTTATTACCATAGAGATATGGTGAAACTTTCGTACGCCAAAGACTATCACTAACGCCTCCCTCTAAATCTGGGCGTAATTCTGTTCAGCCTTGCTTGCGCTCTCGAAGCATAGGCAATTGGCATAACGTGTGAAAGTACATCCCCCACCCCATTGGGCGAGGCATCACACGCTAAACGAAGGGGCAAGTCAGCATTGTAGTGGGTCAACACCTTCTGAGAAACCATGAGTTCCTTTGCTTTTTGGAATGCTGACTCACACGCTGCTGACCACTGCCATTTGTTCCCCTTGTGCAGCAGTGCATTTAGTGGCTGAGGGACGCTAGCTAAGTTGGGAATAAAGCGTCCATAATAGTTTATCATCCCTAAAAATGAATGTAGCTGACTTACATTAGTGAGTGCTGATGCATCCACAATAGCACGTTCCTTCTCTGCTGATTTGTGGAGTCCCGCTGTGTTGATCACGTGGCCCAGTTACTCTACAGACTCCTGGAAAAACAGGCACTTCTCCTGTTTCACCCGTATACTCCTCCAGTCTTCCCAGGACCGCATACAAGGTTTTCAGGTGAGATTCCTCGCCTGGCCCACCCACAAGGATATCATCCAAGTAACAATGAGTGAAAGAAATCCCAAGGAGCACTTGGTCTACAGCCTTTTGGAACAATGTCGGTGCCGACACTATGCCGAATGGTAAGCGGTTATGGCAAAACAGTCCCTTCTTTGTGGAGATGGTCAGGAGCTTCCTTGACTCCTCCTCAACTTCCATCTGTAGATAAGCATTGGACAGGTCGATCTTACTTGAAACGTTCACCTCCAGCTAGGAAAGCAAAAAGGTCCTCAATATGAGGAAGAGGATACTTGTCCACGCAGAGCGCTCGGTTAATCGTGACTCACTGCGCAATCCTTTTTGCTGACAGGAACCACTGGTGTGGCCCAGTCACTGTGCGCCACTGGTGAGATCACTCAAAGCTCAGTAAGACGTGTCAATTCGGCCTCCACTTTAGATCGAAAAGCAAAAGGCACAGTACGTGGTGGACAGAACTTGGGTACGCTGTGTGATTTAAGTGTTACTCTGGCCTGAATCCCCTTAATTGTGCCCAAATCACACCGTTCTGGTGTGAGAGGTTCCCCTGTGAATGTTTTCAGTACAATACTGGTTGACTGCAAGGGCACATGTCTCAGAGTGCTTTCATACTATCCCCAAGAAATAAAAGACACCGCGGCCCCAGTATCAAGTTCCATCTCCATTTTTTTTCCATTCACTCTTGGTGACACAGATATGCATGAATATTTCCCCTTATGAGACAATGAATTCAGTCCCAGTTCAAATTTTAATTCATCACTTTCACTTCTGTTCTCACTTGCCCCCATGCAATGTAGTCTCTCCTTTTTACCTCTCAGACTGCACTTGGAAGAATCACCTATAAACTCTGATTTCCCCTCTCTCTGCTTTTGGGTCATTCCATATCAAATCACCCAAAAAAAATCAAAATTGTCACCCCATCCCCTCAGATTTTGCTCATATTTGATTTCTAGGGTGATTTTTGCGGGCAAAGCTGAAATTCCAAATATTAGCTCAATCCAACCAGTGGTTCCTGAGTTATAGCCCACCCAATTTGGCAAAAATCGCCCAAAACAGGGTTACCGGCCGAAGTTTGACCACCAATATCTCAGCAACCAGTGGGGCTATCACAACAAGAAAGCCGTTGCTGCAGCGAACCCCCCGTCGCATCTTTCTGAACTTTAAAGTGACATGCACCTGCATACTCCACTGATTCAGTAGAATTACAATTTAATACTTCATGCATGCCCCCTATCAGCCAGTTTGACAAATGTCCAAGGAGAAGGACTAGCTGCTGTAAAGATTTCAGCCACCTAACTTCATCACTCAGCTAACAATGGCCATAAATGTGATTTTTGCACTTATTAACCTCATGACCTAATTATGATGCAAATTAGGTCAAAGTCACCATGGTCACCCTTCCCCCACCCCAAAGTATTATGGTACCAAGTTTGGTTGGATTCGGCCCAGGAGCTTCCGAGATATAGTGCAAAATGTTTGGACAGACGGACGTACATACGTACGTACATACGTACGCAGATCTCCACTAGACCCCCCTTTCGTGGCCTGTCGGCCCACGACGGGGGGTAATAAAATTGGTGTCTCTAGACTGGAAATTCACCAAGGAATCCAAATCTGGCCTTGGATTTGATGTGGGGTAAAAATAAAATATAATGACCTTTTGACCTTTACTTTGTCCTTGACCTTGTTGACCTCGCGACCTTGACACAAAACCCGCACAAAATTGTAGCCTCATATGTTCCCTATATTATATACAAAAACCAGAAGTGTATTTTCCCCTCAGTTTTCACAAATCCACACCATATATCCCTTGTCTCTGCAATTTTAGCTCGGTTTTTAGACCAATGCCTGTAAAACAATGTAATGCTTCAACACTATTCACTACATTCTCTATAAAGGTTTTTCTATAATGTTCTGAACTATTTTAATGATTGTTTTACTTGATTATCTAACATTCATTACTTATCCTTGAGCTGAGAACTTGCATTTCAGTTACAGCACGCATCAGAGTTCATCCAAATCTACTTATTTTCAAGGGGCCACATGCTACAATTCTTAGAAATATTCATCACATCATTTCTACTGATGCTGTGTCCTCAGGATGAAGAGGAACAGAGTGATGGGGCATCCACTACACAAACTATGTCCTCATGCCGCAACCATTATACTTCAGATCAATTTTTAAAATTTAAGTTTATTAGAAAAGTTATAATCAATCACAGTTGTCATGCAGAGCCAGGGGTGCACTGGGCATTAAGTATGGTACTTAAAAATTGAGGTAGACAGCACAGCACCTTTCAAAAGTTAATGTGTTGTTGATGATCACTGATAATGATGACTGCGTCCTTACATCTTCAAATTCACTTCACAACGTCAAAAATAGTCCAAAATCTCCTCTTCTTTCTTCATTCTTTCAGATAAATAGCCTTATTTGAGGTCCACACTAGAAAATTGAAGGACTATCACTCAAACGCTGTAAATTCAAGTAGATTAAGGCAAAACTGCACAGACAAGGTATATATGATGTGGATTTGTGGAAAATGAGGGGAAAATACACCTTTGGTTTTTGTATATAATATAGGGAACATATGAGGCTACAATTTTGTGTGGGTTTTGTGTCAAGGTCGCGAGGTCAACATGGTCAAGGTCAAACAAAGCAAAGGTCAAAAGGTCATCATTAATTTTTTTTCCTAAATCAAATCTAAGGTCAGATTTGGATTCCCTGGTGAATTTCCAGTCCAAAGACACCAATTTTATTGTGATAGCCCCACCGGGTGCCGAGATATGGGTGGTCAAACATCAGCCAGTACCCCCATTTTGGGCGATTTTTGCCAAATTGGGTGGGCCATAATTCAGAAACCACTGGTCGAATTGAGCTAATATTTGGAATTTCAGCTTTGCCAGCAAAAATAACCCTAGAAACCAAATTTGAGCAAAATCTGAGGGGGTGGGGTGACATCCATTGGGTGATCTGACATGGAATGACCCTTTTCCTCTCTTTCTGATTGATTTTTAGCCTTATTTCTACACATGCGACTAATGTGACCTTTTTTTCCACACGCATGACAGTCGCGATCCTTGTTCCAGCATTTATCATCAGTATGATTCATTTTTCCCCTTCAACGGCATTTATGAGATTTTGGCGAGAAAACTGCATTAACTTTAAGCGAGCCACTTAATAGCTGCGCGTCTCGTGCCACCGTCTCCGCCGACACAGCGTAACTGACTGCTTTTTGAAAGGTAAGATTTTCCTCAGTCAAAAGGCGTTTCTACACAGCTTCCCTGTTTAAACCACAAACAAATCTGTCTCGCAAAGCGTTCTCTAAACATGCACCAAACTCACAATGTTCCGAAAGTCTCTTTAGTACCGCCACATACTGCAAAACGGATTCTCCGCTCTCCTGATTCCGTTTGTGGAAGCGGAACCTTTCTGCTATCACGAGCGGCTTGGGAGTGAAATGATCATGCAAAATGTCCACAATTCCTTTGTAATCCATGTCCCCGGGCCTTGCAGGGGCGATCAGGCTGCGCAGTACGTTAACCCATACATTTTCAGTCCCACTACACTAAGCAGCAGAGTCACTTTCTTTTCATCCCCGATTATCATTAGCCAGGATATAGTGTTCAAAACTTTCAATATACGTTGCCCATTGCTCACCGGATTCATCAAAAGGATCCAATTATTCCAGCCATGATGCGTCTCTTGGTTCGTTTTCAATCCTGGGTCTTGGAAGGTGATAGGATTGAGCTTCTGAATGAAGGTTTTTCCCTCAGCACACTTACATCAATATCCTCTCACAGTGAGGGGCGCCTGGCACCTGGTCACACTTGGTAATTGCTGTATTGTGCTCAGAAGGAAGGTACATGATCAAGGGTAATATCAACATCCTGTAAGTTTGGTTGGATGTCTACGGGAAGGTGTTACATCCACCACTTGCTCTACCAAGGATCTTGTACTTAAACCCCGAGATGTGAACAGTGTCTCAGGATTCTCTGCAAAGGCTACGGCGGACGCTAGGATCCTCCCTTGCGCATTGTAATAAAAGCCTTTTCAATTGGAAAGTGGTCATTGGTGTGTCACTTCATCGGTCCCAACTTGACTCCACGGCAGAAAATATTCTTAACAGATGGCGACGAGGATGGGATAGGAAACATCTCCTGGTTGGACCAACGATAATCAACTTGAGGGTGAGTATTTTTTATTTCACCATCCTCATTAGGTGTTGATTGTCCTTGAGCCAATTATTAGAGTGACTCCTATTATTTTGATAAAAAAATAGTGTGGAATGGGCTGGTGTTGTGATTGAATCACTGATGATCTTTTGGCATATTGACGTCGTTACCACTGAACTTTATGGAGTTGGGTTGTACTCCCTGTAAGAGGACACAGCGGTGTCATTAGTCAGTGGCCCTAGTGGAGTTGGGTTGGACTCCCCATAAGAGGACGTGTTATGCATTTGGAGGTCTGCAGACCTTGATAGCATTGATAGAAAGATTGATAGCATTGCCGGGCATTTGATGATAGGACGCGGAAGCGTCACTGCCATTGGGTTTTTGAGTCGGGTTGGACTCTCGCAAGAGGACTTTGTCGTTACCACTGACATTTTGTGGAGTTGGGTTGTACTCCCCGTAAGAGGACACAGCGGTGTCATTAGTCAGTGGCCCCAGTGGAGTTGGGTTGGACTCCCCATAAGAGGACATTGTCGTTACCATTGGCATTTGCATAGCCTGCTGTTAGCGAGTGCTGACGAGCCTCGCTGCGGTAGTTTTAGGAAAATAGAGTTGTTCGAAGAACTGTTTGGACCGTTTTGCCATTGTTTTAAAAAGGGAGTTTGATTTGGTAAACTTTTGAATTGTGTGAAACTGGGCTGTGTGGCGAGCGGGAATGCTTAAGTAGAAACCTTGGTTATTTGCCAAAGTCATTGAATGCGTGAAAGTGCACTGATTGTTGTTTGTTTTGCTATTCCGTTTTCGTACTTGGTCTGATAACTGTGTGTAAAGTCGCTGAATCGTGAATGTCTGCAGCGGACTTGTTATATTGTCATGCTAAAATTGTGTGTTAGGCTGGGTTATACGAGTACATAATATACCCTGCATTGTTCATTTTAGTGATATACAGTATATATATGTAGATAGAAAATGACATACATTGCGTACGTACTATAATGAACTTGTCGAGGTTCCGGTTCCATAGGATAAGGACCGCGAACAGTACATGAGCCCAAATACTCTTGATAGTCCATGAGCCCAAAATAAGGGACTTTATATAGTCAATGAATCCGAGATAAGGGGGTAATGATAAAATAAACCTAATAATTACTTACATTTGAAATACACACTGCCCTACTATTCCATTTTGACTCGATAAAGTACAAGCACATAGTTTACTTTTTACCCTTTGAACACACCTACACATAGGCGTAGCTACCGACAAGTATAAATAATTTGCATAAGTGTCTGTAGTTGATAATAATAGATAATATTATTATGGTATGGTCCTGATTCCCTAATAGATAAGAGTTTTAACTGTCTGAACAAAGAATTGAGAAGGAGATATTGGCCGAAGCGGTTTAGAAGGCCGCTCTGGAAGCAATTGTACTGAGATATAAAAGCAATTAAAGCTAATCCCTGTTTCCTTTGAAAGCAAACGCGGATTAAACTTCATCTGAGGCTGTGAATGAATGGTGGAACAGTCGTAAAGAGGGCAGTGAGGACAACAAGGAAGTTGTGATGTGTTTTGTCTTGAGCTATGAGAGCACTGTTTTAATGTGGCAATAATGTAGGCTGTTTTTTAAGTGTTCGCTGTATTCCTCTGTATTTTTTAAAGTAGAAAAATAAATGCAGGCACATCTTAGTTGCAGAATGGATGGTTTGGTTGAGTGGAGGAACTGGTGTGTCTGTCCCCCAAGTGCTGATGAGCGGGAGACGACAACTGAGGGAAGGTGTGATCACTTAGAGCTTGAATTTCAAAGGATGCTGAGGAACAAAAGGGTAATTTGCCTAGAATGATAGGAGACTGGAGGGTGATGAGGTTAACACATCGGGCTGAGGGGTTACTGAGGCCTTGTAAATATGCCTGTGACGGAGGAAATGGTATGTAGCACCAGAGGGATTGCGAATCGGATTTAGATTGAACTAACGGATGGAAATGTTAAATAGAGAAGAGGGGTTCTGAAGCCAGGTGCTGGGATACGGTACAGTGGAAGATGTAGGGCCTTGCTCAGAAACGAGGGAAGTGGCGCACTGCTCATAAGCCAGTGAGACTGAAAGCAAAATGTAAGTAGGAAAGTGGTGAAATGGAGCTGGACGCAGGTTCCGTGTGAATAAGAGAGGAAAGAAGCGAGAGGATATTACTGTAAACTACAATAATTTCTGAGAGACTGTAAAGAACCATAGTGTTCATTGTTGGCATTAGATGTGTTGTGAAAATGTCAGAATAATGATCCATGTAAGATTAAAAAAAAAAAAAAAAAAAAGGAACAGACTAGGCAATTAAAATATCAGGAGGTTGTTTGTGAGCAATCCCACAGCTTTCTTTCGGTAGAATGTACCATAGCATGGCAATCTCCTCAAATTGCTGAATTATATGCTTTTGCTGAAGCCTGTGAAACAATGACTGACTGTAATGTGAATATCTATGCGGACTCTAGATTTGCCTTTTGGGTTGTACATGATTATTTAAGTTTGTCGGAAAATAGGGGGCTCAAGACCAGCATATCAGGCCCAATATAAAATGAGGGGGTAGTGAACAAACTACACAAGTCTTTACAGAGACCAAAACTGGTAGAAGTATTGAAAGTAAAAGCCCACACCAATGGGTCTGATCCTCACTCTGAGGGTAACAGAAAGGCATGATGGAGTGAAGCGAATGCGGCACAGGATGACACAAACATGGTGGATTCCTAAATTGAGTGTTAACATTTACAATTATGTTCGCAGGGTGCATGACGTGTGCGTGATGCAATCCAGGACCCACCATTAAGGCTAGGATGAGACAACAGCCCTGACCCACCCAACCTTTTCAGGGAAAGACTGGGTGACACAGCTACCATCGGTTCTCCTCTCTTGGAGAGCAGGACCAACTGACCCTAACTCACTTTCTCCCTTTGAAATGCTCACAGGTCGACCCACGAGGACTCCTGGAGATCTGTGCATTGGTGGTGGTGATTTGCATGCAATGAGAGACTGTCTTGTTGAATACTGCAGAAATTTGTCCCAGTATGTCTCACAGGATCACATGACAGAACCAGACGCAGGAGAGGACAACGTGGAAACGTGCCAAGTAAAACATAGATCAGAAGACATTTGATCCTGCCTGGTCCGGACCACACACTGTCCTGCTCACAACCCCATCGGCTGCTCGGGTGACTGGGATTCCAGTGTGGATCCATATCACACATTTGAAAAAATATCGGGCGGAGACACAACACGGGGCACAATAATCCCCGTCTCCTCCTCTGGCTCCTGGGAGCCAGTTCTTTTCGTTTCGTGTCTGAAGGCAGACACACGTTTCCACAGTACAAAATGTGCACCAACTCGGCAGGCTGCAGCTGGACCTGGGACAACCTCAGGAGGACATTTGGAAGATGACAGATTGTTATTTTTGGGGTATAAGGAACCCTGGTAAATTAGTACAAACGTAGATCTATGTTGTTGTGTTGTTGAATGTAATGGATCTGATGTATTAATCTGGAAGGATCTGAGAGTGTGGGTTGACACAAGATTAGGTTGGGAAGAGGCTATTAGAGTGGATGAAATGTTTAATATCAATTGGTATAAACGGCAGCGGGACTGGAGGAAGATGGTTGCCCCACTCCGAAGGCCATACATAAGTATGCCCTTAAATTGAGAGGTGAGGCCTGTGCTACATGCAGCCCTCCAGGGAAGCCCGGCACAAGCCCTGTATTGTATCCTGGACCAAAAATTGGATTAGCTGCTGAAGGAGAGCCTCTGCCTGCTCTGGTTGGTGTGTCAACCCAACATTCTCATTTAATTATTAAGGTGAAACATATTGTCTGGCCTAGCAATTTCACACTTCTTACAGAATTAGAACAATCTATCCAAACCCTGATCAATTTTATGTTACAACAGTTGCCAAAATGTTATGAATATGTTGTACATAGGAAACGTAGAGATCTGCTATCAGATATTGCAGGATGGGTAGGAGCCACTGGCTCAACAGTGAATGCCATTTCAATGGCTATACAATCTAATAACCGTGATTGAGCTGACAATCTGTTGGCAACAGGCACAATATCAGTGGCAAAGAGAGGACTACTTACTAACCAAACTACTCGCTATCTTGCTTCCGCTATGCATGAGAATGGGGAGGTGATCACTGTTTTGCTCCAGCATTTACTTGAAAATACTAAAACTTACGAAAAGACTCTATTGGTAGAGCATGTGCGTAGGAGGATGGAGGAGTTGTGTTACCGATCTGGCATTCAGCATGGAGGTGGGAGCTCTGATAGGTGACCAGCTCGCGTCACATGTACCAGGGTGGGTAAGGTCTGCAGTCCTTCTGGAGGCTGAGTCAACTACCTGGGTGGCGGCCGGGGAGGGGTCCCTATCGATGGTTGGGGCATGTCATGATGGCCAGGACATCTGTGGTGGTGTTCTAATTCCAGTCGGATGGAAGCCCATAGTGAAAGCACAAACCATACACCCGCTTCCATTCCCATGTAACGGACATGTCTGCCGAGTGCACAATGTCAAATACATCATCACTGACAACAACAGAAACATTGCTTTTTTGAAACACCAATGCTCTACTGTCAGAGGCTGGGTACTATGCACAGCCTCAACTGAGTCAGGACAAGCCCTGTCACATTCAGTGGGACCTGAACTACAAATACATTTATTACCTGAATCTACTGGAGCAATAGCAGTGAGAACCAACACTACCACTTTTTGCAGGTTTGGGCCTTTATACTCTGGTCCAAAGCTTGGTGCAATGACTAACATTTCCTACTGCATTAACCCTACTGGCACTTCTATTACTATCGGCTCCATTCTAGTCGCTCCCGATGTCACCACTAACACTTCTGTTCCAGCCTTGGAGCACTGGGTGCTGGACCACACAAATTATTTTGAGAGAGCTCTCATGGCGGTCTCTGACACAATTGACAGGATATCATACTGCAGCAAAAAAGGCAACAACTGTGACCCACTGACTAAAAGGTACAAACATTTCTGGGAGTAATTTGCATGGTACTATCCCAGGGTGTCTGAGGACTTAGAATTTTAAGCTTGGTTTTAGTTATTTATATGTATTATAAATTAAATTGGCTAATCAGGAATGTTCAGCATGGTCGAACATGACCCATTATCTTGCAAATGGTGGCCTAACCGGTATCTAAATCATGGTGGGTGAGACCTTAGCTCACCACCAATACAAAATGAGGGAATGATAGGATTGAGCTTCTGAATGAAGGTTTTTCCCTCAGCGCACACAGACCCCCACCCGCACACGCGCACGCACACACACTCCCAGCCTCCTCCCCTTGCTTACCCCACCCCCCCCACACCCACACACACACACACACACACACACACACACACCCATTCCCATCCGCCTCCCCTTGATTACCCCAGACCCCCCCCCACCACACACATACACATTTACATCCACATCCTCTAACAGTGAGGGGCGCCTGGCACCTGGTCACACTTGGTAATTGCTGTATTGTACTCAGAAGGAAAGTACATGATCAAGGGTAATATCAACATCCTGTAAGTTTGGCTGGATGTCTACGGGAAGGTGTTACATCCACCACTTGCTCTACCAAGTATCTTGTACTTAAACCCCGAGATGTGAACAGTGTCTCAGGATTCTCTGCGAAGGCTACGGCGGACGCTAGGATCCTCCCTTGCGCATTGTAATAAAAGCCTTTTCAATTGGAAAGTGGTCATTGGTGTGTCACTTCATCGGTCCCAACTTGACTCCACGGCATAAAATATTCTTAACATCCCCTTTAATGACAGAAGCCTACGATGAAAGTCGCGAATTTCCCGCTACATGTTTCAATATTTCACGAAGCATTGCTGAATTGAGCAGAAGGGATTATGTCCATATAAACGGGCTTTTAATATGATAAACATGCCGGAAGTGTTGTTACATTTTTTGATTGTCTGCTTCATGCTTGCAACAGACACGCATCCACGGCAATTAGGCAAAATTCATGTATTTATGGCGATATGATATGTTTCTGACAGTCATTTTCAGCTCTGCTTTGCCTTTTTCTGCATGCGTCGTGCAGAAAAATTCAGCAAGAGTCTGAATCTATATTTTCTGCAAGGTAGCAGTACGGCTTTTGCATGCGTGAGTCGCGCAGCTTCGGCATGCAGTGTGGCCGCTCTCATTGAATAACATGGGAATCGAAACGAGAGGACGCATGCGATATGCAGAAGACGTATCGCAGCTGCAGGCAGTGTGGCCCAGGTCTAAGCAAGGTACGCAAGCGCAAGGCACCACATCAAGCAACGCAAGGTAGCCATCTTGCTTCCTTGTGTAGCAAAGTCTGTCGTCCAAATTTTTGTAACGCGTTTCCGTGAGATTCCAATAGGGGAGATAAAGCAAATAATGCACCATACGCTGTGTTCAACACACCAAAAAGAAAAAAGGAGGAGGAGAAGAAGGAGAAGGAGACTTTGCTACCCCCTATTGCATGAGCAGTGTACTGCTTTTTAACGAGGCACAGCGCAGCAAGGACGTGCGTTTAAGCTTCTGTGCGAACAGAATGGAACGGACCTATGCTCGCGTTCACTCGTGTACCTTGCGTAGAGTATGAACCGGCCCTTAGTGGAAGCCCGAAATCAGGTAATCACTTCATCACTTTATGTTTTTTTTGTTTTACAATGGCTGCTTATTAAAGTCGAGGAACTATGCAGGATATTTGCTTTATGGATCATTTTTTTTGCCTTAATTTAACAGCTTTGGACAGTTATGGTTAAATGAATTGACTTGTAACTTGTTACGGAGAGAGTGGGGGCTCTCTGCCCTCCATGTAGTGTATTTTGGCTGAAAACAAACCCTGCTCAGATCCAGTGTCACAGGTGGTACCGCAACATCTCTTGTTTGTGACAGACAAAACGATACAAATACACAAAATAATTATTTAAAATAGCCTTTATTAAACTGGGGAGTCCCACAGAAATAAAAAAGAAGTTTCAGCTTGTAATTCGCCAGAACATTTTTTAAAAGGGGATAAAATTCTGCCACGGCAATGCAGAGAAATCGTTTGTTATACCAGACACAGCTTTAGCATCAGAGCTAGCCCACCCTTACGAAAATTCTCAATGGTAAATTAATGGTATCCAGTGGCAAATCAAATAGCATTTTTTTTGTAAGGATGCACGACGGCTAAGTTCCCAGCTGGATCGGTTCACTAATTGCAGCCTTATCAGCCCAACAGATACAACGCCTCTCCTTTTAGCTTCAACTGTAGCAGCTACGATCATGTAACATTAAGAAGAAACTACAACCTTAATTGCGAACCAAACTAACACAAGCAAACCAGTCAGAATTACTGCAAATAAGTCAACTAGGAGCGCTTCCAGTAGCGCGACACGCGAACACACATGCCGCAGTGACCAAGCGGCCATAACAACAGTTTTCTTAAATAGGCGTATTGTTATCAGTTTGCAACTATAATCCAATACAAACTGTCTCAAGTATAAAATCACAAAAAACCAACCACGGATGAAGTGGTCACTACAATAGCGGATTTCCTTCTTGTGTATGTCCAAGTCGGCCCTGGAGATGCTTGAAAACCATTTAGCTCGTCGAATTGTTGACTACTCCAAAGTTTTTTTCACCCTGATTCCGTTTAATATCGGGCACATGGTAAAATCGTTTCTCCCTCACCCGGTCAGACTGATTGGAACAGCCAAGGATGGCACACTTACTCGGCATTTTCTCTGCTTTTCTCTGTGTGCAGTGTGTACCGTCAATAGCCTGGAGCTTTGTTTGGCCACATCATCAATGGCGGACAAAGCTTGACCTCGTATTCGTGACAGCTAGGTCACGCCTATTGCAAGAGAGCTATTCGGTCCTCCTTCATTATTTTGCTTTTTGTCTGACGCAACTGTTCGATGTTTTCAAGAGGGCCTGTAAAATAAGAACTGATTCTAGGAGATTGATGACAGCTCGTGTAGAGTTTGGTTGTCCAGGGGTGCGTTCAAAGACACACCGGTGCACTTTGTTTTGTTACCGTTTCCGGGTTGAATGACCTGTTTCCTCCAACCGGTGTGCATTGGTGCACAACAGCGTTTGAGGTATGTTTTCTCCAAGGATGTTTTATATTTCACTGGATATACAATTGGAAAATGGCCGCCCTTTCATTTCAATGGAAATTGCTCAGTGGCGCAGCACGCCGACATGGGGGCCAAGCTTCCGGATCCACGCAGACGTGCGCTGTGTGATTTTTACTCACACATGAGTAGTGTGGGGCTCATGAACGCGCTGGTATCCGAGGTGTCCATGACACCGGCTCGGGCTCGTGGAACTCCGACCTAGGGTGCGTGTTCACGATCACTTTTCACGGGAAATTACGGTGGCCGACAGGTACAAACACGCCGTATATACAGAAACGCGATGCATATACATAAACAACGCGCTGCATATACAAAAACGAGATGCAAATACAGAAACGGCATGCAAATATAGAAACGACATGCATATACAGAAACGACATGCATATACAGAAACGTGATGCATACAAGAAAACAGATGCAAATGAAAAACGCTGTAAATACAGAAACACCCTCCGAATAAGAAAACTGATGCAAGAGGAAAACGCTTTAAGTACAGGAACGCGCTGCATTTAACCCATCACCTTGGACAAACTACCAACTTCCTATCCTGTTTATTATGTATTTATTTTTTCACTAATCAATCACAATTGATTATTATCGCAGATTATTCAAGTTTGCTTGTGTATTTTTTTTGAACAAAGTACACATTCATTTTTGTTGAACAAGCCTTGTTATATCTTTCCATGTGACGATTATTTGACAGCAAGTACATCACGTAATGTTACTAACGTGATGTCTGCTGTATTTGCGCATTTTATTATTAGCTGTGACGGTACGACTGTCGTTTTCCGAGCTAGTGATAGCTTGACCGATGTTCAGAAACGTCGCTACCTCCAAGGGGTCAGGCTCATTCTGTCTTCTGTACAGCCCCAAGCATTTTAAAATCCCTCTTGTTCGCAAACTAATCACAGTATCGCCCACCGTGCTCAATAATAGCATAATCTCGCCATGTTTCAAGACAAGCAAGAAGTAGAACTTAATCAAACCATGTAAATGAGCCAAAAGTTTCTTGTCATAATGTGATGTTTTCGCGTTGAAATAACGTGAAGATATATTGTTAAAGCGTGAAAATATGTAGTCATAACACGAAAAGGATCTTGTAATAACAAGAAACTTTTCACTACAGACCCGTTTTTTTCCAGGAATGGCAGCAAAGCTACCATAAGTCAGGGACTCACATGACTCACATCACATGACATGATACCACATGACCTTGCCTATTCATAAGTTTCAATGTCTCCTTAGAGACGATTGACCAATCAGAGAACAGGTAAAAGGAGCAATAAACATAAAGTTTAGAGAGAAAAAAAATCGCGGCCCGCCTGCGTCATGAATATTCATGAGAAAATGCGAAATCTAGGCCGTTTCTCAATATGCGTTCTTCTCTGTACTTCTGTTCTTGTGAACTTGAGAAACGTCATCCGCCTGAGACCAAGTACTATCTCAATTCAAAGTTCGCATCTCGACGAGAACGGTTACCAGTCACGGAAGTGTTCTTGACACGCCCATTTTGCAGAGGATGCATCGGATGGTAACTTGTGTGAACTTGACAGCACGCATAACCCAGAATTCTTTTCGGCATCCAAGCGCGAGCGGGCGCGATATTTTTTTTCCATAACGTTAATGCGTCGCTATTCTGGAATTCTGGTCCCCCTACCTACCTAACCCCTTCAGTGTTACTCGCAAGCGAGCTGTTTGGCTACCTAGCTAGTAATAGTATAGCGAGCGCGTTAGTGTATTTAGCAACATAGGCAATTGGCTTGCGCACTGAAAAAGCTGCAGTTCGCTTTCAATGATCGAAATATTCTCCGACATAATTACGCCGACAAAATAAGGCTGCAGTTTGCGTAACTGTTACACTGTCATACTCATTAGCGAGCTAGTTGGCCTCCTAGAAATCAAGCTCCTCCGCTCCGGATCTGCCCCGGCTCTGAGCCGGATCAGCTGGTGTCGGCACATAGCCGGGGCAGATCTGGAGCGGAGGTGCTTGCTACCTGGGTAGCAATTATTGAACTGTGTATCATAACAAGCACGTCAATGTAGTTACATGGCCAACTGGCTAGCGAGCTAAAAAGGCTACAGTTCGCTACAATGGAATAGTCGAGAGCGAGCTATTTGGCTAGCTAGCTTGCAAGATAAAGAGACATCGATGTCTATAATGTTATAGCTTGCATGCCAATGTATTTAACATCCTAAAGTCGCTTTCACATCGGACGCGAAACGAATTCTTCGCCCGACAGATTACATTCAAAGTCAATGCGAAAACGCGCGTCTTCGCGTCTTTTCGTTGACTTTGAATGTAACCTGTCGTGCGATAAATTCGTTTCGCATCCAGTATGAAAGCGGCTTAAGTCTTTTGTTGCAATATTCGTTTGCTTTTTCTTGGCTGAATTCTCTTCTGGTGATTTTAAGGCGAGGAACTATTATCCGAGTACATTTGGAATATTGCCTGCTTTACGATGTTTTATGTCGAATATGCTCCAGTGTTTTCGGAGTCGAGAAACTCCGCAACAGCCGGCGGAACGTAGCTAAGCACCTAAAGTAGCTCACGTTCACAGACCCCTCTTCTGAGTGCTCTTAGCCTTGGAAGTGCACATTGTGTTTGCATTTTATTTTAAGTAAACCAGTGAAAATAATCAGAAGTTGAAATGCCGACACCAGCGAAGACGACGACGTTAACGTCATCAAGTACGTTCCTGCTCCAATTGCAGAAAGACCGTACTCTCGTCCTCCCATCCCCAGGGAGTTCATTCTTTCATCTGAACTCGGCAAGTCCAGACTCATGGAGTTTACAAGTACGAACTTGGTGTACTTGTTATTGAGAAACGGCCCTAGCCTCGCTTGGTTACCAAAAAAAAAAAAAAATGACGCGGCCTGGAGCACTTCCATTGTGTGACTTTCTTATTTGCATGTTTTCTTAAATGCAGCGCGTTCCTGTACTTAAAGCGTTTTCCTTTTGCATCGGTTTTCTTATTCGGGGCGCGTTTCTGTATTTACAGCGTTTTTCTATAGCATCTGTTTTCTTATATGCATGTCGTTTCTGTATATTCAGCGCGTTTGTACCTTTACGGTTTGGCCACCGTAAACATACAGTAGGCTAAACATGGGTGTCAACCATGGACTTGCAAGGAGATACGGAAGCATGGCCCTCATGTCGGCTTGCTGCGCCCCTTATCAATTTCCTTTGATTCCCTCAGTCATTTCTGCGTAGAGCCCCTGTCTGACACGGAAAACAAAGTGGTCACTGTGCAGTTTTATAATGAAGCTGTACATGACCACGATGTGAGTACGTGGTTAGGCAGGTATGGCATTGTTAAATCTGAGGCCCGGAAAGTGCTTGATGAGGACGGAGTCTGGACTGGAGCACGTAAATGGCTCGTACAACTTAACCCTGATCCCTCTGCAATTGGGGGGGTATGCCACATCCCCAGCACTATTACGCTGGGGAGGCATAGGGGCGTGGTGTTTTACAATGGCATGCCCAAGCTGTGCAGGAACTGCGGCGAGTTAGGTCACTTAGCCGCAGCCTGCACAGTAGTCAAATGTAAAACCTGTGGGGGTGAACATGAGACTAGGGCATGCCAGGACCCGAGGCCCTGTAATCTGTGTGGGGAGAGTGGGCATCTCTTTCGGGATTGTCCCCTCTCCTACGCAAACAGGGCCCGGAGCACCGCGCCCCCGCAATTGACATCTGCCCCCCCAATCCCCTTAGTTCCTCCTGTTCAGGAAGCTCCGGTTCCGGCACCACGCATCAAACCACCAACACCTCCCCAGCCTGAAATTGACGTTGCTATTCCTGTCCAAATTGAGTCACTTAATTCCTCAGAAGATTTAACCATTGGAACCACCACTATCCCTGACCCCTCTGTTTCTTCACCACCCTCAAATAAATTCACTAATCCGGCTAAAGAGGAGTCTGTCACGGACACCCTGATCTTGGAGGACGTGTCAGACTCCTCTTGTTCAGAACAAGACTCCGATTCCATTACCCCCTGGCAGCAACCCAGAAAAAGAAAGGGCAAAAGGACAAGATCCTCCCCTACAGCTCCACTAAGTCTCCCACCAACTCCACCAAACCCAGCTGCTGTCAAATTTTTGTTGGAAAAAAACAAACCTCCCTCCCGTATTTATGAAACCCTGGTTCAGAATTCACACACTGAAATATATCCACTAATTCTTCCTCGCCCTGCATCACACCCCTCCAAATCTGTTTCGACAATCACATCTCATCCCTCCACTTCCAATCAAAGTAAAAACGACCAGCCTGCTCCAGTCCAGACTACCGGTAAGAAAAAACAAACCCCACAGGTGTCCTCTCAAGCACTTCCAGGGACTGGGGGGAAGCCTGGGGCCAAGTCGACCGGGCCCACCTCTTCAGGCAGGAACCAGTCGGGCAGCCTGGAGGGGAAAAACACCAGCCATGGTCAGGGGGTGAGTGGACGCCCTAATAACCCGGACACTGTTTTTCATCGCATCAACAAAATCTGTCAGGACATAGGAAATCATAAATCTGGAACACATGACAAACAAAAACAATAACTACTATGGTACATTCCCTAACAATATCTACAATCAATACAAGGAGTATCAAAGACCCATCCAAACGTTACGCTGTCTTTTCTTGTCTTCAGCAGGTTCCCTCAGATGTCGTCCTTCTTCAAGAGTGCGGTATTCCTTACCAGCAGATGGACGGCATTCTGAGGGAGGAGTGGAGAAGAGGGGACTCTCTGTGGTCAGGCTCTAACATCGCCCGCGCTGATGGGGTCGGTACATTGACTAAGAATCCTTTCGTCAAAATAACATCTTGTAACATCCTTGAGAGTGGGCGAATCCTCGTCACCGATTTGGATGTCGGGGGTTCCCCACTCAGGATTGTCAATGTATACGGCCCCACCAGCGTTGCCGAGAGGGTATCCCTCTTCTCCAAACTCCCACCAATATTACACACACCTATACCGGTTGTCGTGGGGGGAGATTTCAATTGCGCCCTAAGAGAGGAGGACCGCAGCCGCCCGAGGGCAGATAGATCTAGTAATGAGCTGCGGTCCCTTATAAGTGACTTCTCCCTCCACGACGCCGGGGGCGTCTCACCACCCCAGTATACATGGGTGAGCTCTTCTGGCAACTCCTTCTCTCGCATTGACCTCTTTCTGCTCTCCCCAGGCCTGAGGATGCAAGCTTATACCACCCAGGCAGTGCATTTCTCAGACCATCACATGGTGACCGTGTCCCTGGCCTGGGATAATTCCATCACCGTGGGTAAGGGGCTCTGGCGGATGAATGTCAGCCATCTCCAAGACCCCCAGGTGCGTCTCTCCTTCTCGAGAAGATACCTGGAGTGGGTGAGTCTGAAACATCTCTTTGACTCCCCGGTGGAGTGGTGGGAGATGGTGAAGGAGCGAGTGCGGGGCTACTTCCAGGCAGTCGGGCGGAGGAAGGCGAGGGAAAGGAGGGTAGCGTTTGCTCGGTCTGATGCTGCCCTCCAAAGACTGAGCCTCCTCCAGTCAAGAGGCCTGAATGTTAGCAGCGAAATGGCGCAAGCTCGGCTGAACCTCGCCACCCTCTACCGGGAAGAGCGGAAAAAATATACCTTCCGCTCCAAACTCCAGGCTCTCAAGGAAGATGAGAGATGCACACGGTACTTTTTCCGCAGGGCGCGGTCCCAGACTAATAACATCTTGTCTCTCTATAACAGCAGAGGTGTGGTGGTGTCTGGAGAGGCGGAGATTCAGGAGGTGGCCAGGGAGTTTTACGAGGGCCTCTATAGTGAGAGGCCCTCGGACATGGCTCTCATGGACGCCTTCCTGGACCGCCTGGACGGACGCCTGGGAGATGAGCAGATGGAGCCGGAGCTGAGTGCCGAGGAGCTCACCCGGGCCGTGCGTTCCCTTAACCAACATAAAGCTCCTGGCCCTGACGGAATCCCAGCTGAGTTTTATCAAACTTTCTGGGATTTCCTGAAGGGGGACGTGGCGGAGGTCTTCAGAGCGGCGTACAGGGAGGGACGGTTGGGTGATTCGCTGAGGCAGAGTGCGGTTGCTCTTGTGCCAAAGAAGGGGGATCTGAAGGACCTCCGTAACTGGCGGCCGATCAACCTCCTCTCAGTCGACTATAAGATCATGGCGAAGGCGCTGATGAGGAGGTTCCAAGACCTGATTCCATCGGTGGTCGGACCAGACCAGACGTGCAGTGTGCACGGGAGGTCCATTAATGACAACTTGCTCCTCGTGAGGGATTTAATTATCCACTCCGGGGAGCGCAGATCCCCCTTGGGCCTTCTCAGTCTAGATCAAGAGAAGGCTTTTGACCGGGTGAACCATGTGTGCTTGGAGCGGGTGCTAGAGAGGATTAACATCCCTGGCCCCCTCCTGCGCTGGGTTAAGATCTCCCTGACTGGCATAACGGGCAGAGTGGTTGTTAACCAGCAGCCCTCTGACCCTTTTGCCATCAGATCAGGTGTCAGGCAGGGGTGCCCTCTAGCAGCCCTCCTGTACGTCATCTACCTGGAGCCGCTGCTACAGGCCATAAGGGCCACACCGGAGGTGGTGGGCTATCCGCTTCCGGGGGCCCGGGGCAGGCGGCTGAAGGTGATGGCGTACATGGATGACATTACCATCGTCACCACAGATAGTCGTTCCATCACCTCTGCTTCTAAGGTGTTGGACGACTTCTGTGAAGCCACTGGTGCCCTGGTCAACAGGCACAAGAGTGAACTGTTCCCGTCTCCTGTTTGGCGCGAGCCCCTAACCGTTTCCTTCCCTGTGCGCAGAAACAACATCAAGCTCCTGGGGGTGACCTTCCAGGCAAATGGAGGGGGAGAGGAGAGCTGGAAGGAGGTCCTCCGCCGCGTCCAAAACAAGATCCTGAGCTGGAACGCACGGCCCTTGACCATGGTGGGTAAGATCCTCGTCCTGAAGGCAATAGTCCTCCCCATTCTTCTCTATGTGGGGAGGGTTTTCCCCCCAGACAAAGCCACCAGCAAACAAATTGCTAGGTTGGCTTTTCGTTTTGTCTGGGGGTCCAAAATGGAACGATTAAAAAGAACTGCCCTCCTCAAAGAGGAGAAGAATGGGGGCCGGGGGGTCCCAGATTTTGTTCCAATTATTATGGCACAGGGTCTGGCCGCCCTTGTCCAGAACACTGGGAAGGGGGAGAAAGCAGCAAGTGCCTTTGCTAGGTACTATGCTACCCCCTTCCTGAGAGCGATGGGCTTGGGCGCGCTAGACCATAACACCCCATATTGCTGGGACCCCCCTTACGTCTATCAAGCTTTGAAGGACTTTGCCTACAGGACGGGATTGCCTCGGGCCGGCCTCACCTCCTGGAGCTATAAAAACATTATGTCTCATTTAAGATCTAAACAGACAGTAGAGCTCCCGAGAGGTGGACCGACCCGAGACCCGCACGTCATCTGGGCGAATGTCACTCATCATTCTTTGACAAATAAGCAAAAAGACATCGCCTGGATGACGGCCCACTGGTGTCTCCCCACCAGGGTTTTTATGTACCGCCGGCACCTGGCCCTGACTGAGCGCTGTCCTCACGGCTGCGCTGACCAGGAGAGTGTTCATCACCTCTTCTGGGAGTGCACCGTGGCCAGGCGGGTCTGGGGCCTTGTTTGTTCCTCTGTCTCCCTGAACAGGTTGCTGCCGAGGTCCTCCCTGACTGCTGAGCAGATCCTCTACGGTCCACCGCAGGGATGTAAGACACCGATAAGCCGGCGTCAGTGGAGGATCATCGGCACCATCAAACAGGTGCTGTGGGAGACGAGGAACATCAGGGTCTTCCAAAAAACATCTGTGGACCTGGTCACTCTCCGACGGAGGATCCAGAGCCTCCTTCAAGACGGCGTTTTGGCGGACTACAGCAGGAGCAAGGACCTGGCATGGGAGAAATGGGGGGTGGACCACTGGAAAGAACTGGTTATCTAGTCCACCCCCCCTTCTAACTGGAGGGACACCTGCTCGAGTGGAAACCCGGGCATACTTTGCGGGCCATTATTGATGTGTGTGGGTTGTATTTGTGTTTGTGTATTGGATAAATGTATGTGTGCATGTTCGTACATCTAGGCTATCTGTATAGCTTAGGGTTTTGTCTTGTTTATTTTCTGTGGGCTGTTTTATTTTCTGTATGTATGTACTATGTATGTCTGCATGTATGTAATGTATGTCTGTATGCATGTATGTATCCGCCGGCCTGCCCCTGGGCAGCTGTGGCTGCTAGAGTGTGGTTTGCTACCATCGAAGCGTGAATGTGTGGGTGAATGAGTAATGTATCCTTGTGAAGCGGTTTTGAGTGCCCAGAAAGCAGAAAAACGCTATGTAAAATTGATGCATTATTATTCTTATTAGTCTGTATGTATGTATGTATAAATACAAATGTATATTTATGTTTTTTCTTTGCTTATTATTTGTAAAATTCTTTCATAGGTTTTATTATCTGTGTTTTGGCTTTGCCCCCTTTTGGTCGTAAAGCCTGCTGTGTTTTTGTTGATTAGGCGAATTAAATATTTTGTTATCCTTTTTTTGTCGACCTGGAATTTTAATGTTTCCTTTGGGTTTCTTAGGGAGCCCTATTGATTCTCTGGGTTTGTAATTTCTGTTTCTTTCATTTTATGTTTGGTCTTTTGTAATTAAGATGGTATTTAAACTGTGTAATTGGCTTGGTGGATTGCAAAATATTACTATGTCCTGTTTGTATAATTCAAAGTTTTTTCCTTTGGCCTGTATTTGAACTGTTATGTGGATTATGTGCTTGTTGGTTTTAAAATTGTATTGATTGTAAAAACCAATAAAGCTAATTTTGAAATGAAAGGGCGGCCATTTTTCAATTGCATATCTAGTGAAATAGAAAACTTACTTGGCAAGTACTCCCAAAAAAATGGATATACTGTTGTGCCGAAGGGCTTTCATGTTTGTGTGTGGTATGTCAGTGCGATATAAGATTAGGAACCACGTTCGCACGTGGAAGACGATGTGTGACATCGCCGGCAAACGGTCATTTGCGACAAGTTTTGACATGGGTAGACACAGACTTTGACGAGTTCTGGCCATAGATATATATAAAACACTAAATTGATGATACAGTATGCTCAAGTGAAGCATCTGTTCTACGAGCCTATATACCCGGAAGTAAAATTCGCTCATAGACTCCCATTCATTTTCGCGTACTTTAAAATGACATTTTCAAAAACACTTGCGTGCGAGTCGGTGTTATTTTGGTATCGCTGTGCAGAGCAACATTTTGTCTCCCTAAATATGTGCTTTTCAGAGGATGGAAAGCGGCATACTTTCTAAAGCAAAGATCGAAATGTTATTCGGTGTTAACGTTAAAGTACAGCAGAGAAGTGAGTTAACGCGACTACCTCTAATCAGACAATTGCTTGGAAGTTATCGCTGTTAAAAGAAACGTCGATGAATGTTCGTTTACGTTATCAATTACAAGTAGTTAGCTAGCTTGTTAGCCACCTTTCTAGTTTTATTTACCACCAAGTCAATGCGACGGCAAGGTAGCTCGCTGGTGACCGTTGTCAATCGCTTGCGTTCGCTTCCAGTCAGGGGTCTGTGCAAGTCAATGGGACGGCTAATTAGCTTGCTAGCACGAAACGCGATTTTTTCTATTAAAGTGACTACTTTGCGTTTATACGTTAACTTACGCATGAAACGTTTTATTACAGCTCTTGAAATAAATATTGCTGCAAAAGGCAGCCGCGCATCTCGGCATTTTCTCGCTGATAACGACTTATTTGAAATTGGCCTCATAGGAAACCATTTTAATGAAGAAGTTGGGTGTATCAATATTGCGGCCGGGTGCTTCACTTTAGATAATGTAAATATGACGACATCAGCAATCTAGAGTTCTAAATATATACATCTATGGTTCTGGCAGTGCGTGTTACCGCTAAAACGCGAGATTTACATCTGCTGCAGGTGTCATAATCAGTTGATGAGTTTGATAAAAACCTGTCGCAGATACAGGCAGCAAGAGAGTGATTACAAGCACGAGCTGGCAAAATTGGCCTTACAGCTAAGGGACCTCAAACAGAATAACATTGGCTGGAAGCGCAACATACCACCCCAGCCCCACCCATCACCATCCCCCCCCCAATCAATTAACATTAATTGTTAATATACAATTAAAAAAGTAACAATACATTTTCACGAAAACGTGTGCCTGCCGCCAGTAAGGTCCTCCTTCCTACGTAGCGTGCCAGAGAGGTCTTACTGATGACATAATATTTTGCCACCCCACGAACTGTCATGCCTCTCGACATCCCTGGCTGCTCTTTCTAGGATCTCCCTAGATACTCCTCTCTCATTGGTGCGCATGCTGTCAATAATGATAAAGAAAACTTCTATTCCTTCATTAATTGAAGGTCGGGGGGCGTGTTGGGACACAGTGTCAAGGATGTTTTATATGTTTTCATATGTTTTCTCCTTATAGATGCCTGGTTTGGCTGAAATCACGTTGAGGGCGTTTTCACAAAAATACGTCTGTTGCATCAATGGATCCTCTTGAAATCGCTGTGACCCAACCGTCCCGCTCTCCCCTACCGGTATGCGCACTTCAGAATGAAGTTGTTCCGGTCTTTATACACAAAGCATCGACAACATAAGAATTCATACATATGTATTACGGATATGATCTGTTACTCGCATATAGCGGATATAATCTGTGTTGGTCATATAAAGGATTTTATCCGTTTTATACATATAGCTTAGCGAATTTCATTCATAACGGACAAAATGAACTGGTCCGGTTGAATACGTAATATGCTCGTTTCATTGTCTGTATTTTACTAATCCTGGTATTAGTTTAACACTCTCTAGCCCTAATTATTATATTGAGATATAAAAAATCTTTCATTCATGGAGGCTAATTCTCAAATACTAGTGCAGTGGTTCCCAAAGTGGGGGGCCGCAGAGCAATTGCAGGGGGGGGCGCGGTGTGCGGCAAGCGAATTCCCCCCCCCCACTAGAGTTCCGGACACCAACAGAAAATGATTTGCATACAGTCCATTCACTGCCCAGAATTCTGCTATTACATCGTAAATGCCTGCCTTACTCTCAACATAACTGTTCGCCAAATCAGTCATCTAGCGTGCCATTTTCATTAATAATTTGTTATGAATGTAGTTGTTCAAATATATGAAGCTGGTAAAATGAGCTGGTTACAATCAATGTAGTCTCGCGTTACCCAACTCCCCGCTTTTTATCCTGCACTGATCTAGCATATTGATAATAAAATGGTAAGTGACACCGAACAAAATCCGATTAATACAAAGCAGATATAGCCGAGATTGTGTCATTTTCTTGTCGATAATATGAATGCTTTGTAGGTCCAATGCCAGGGTGGAGGGTGGGAGAGCCGGGAGCTTACCCGATGGGTAGCGCTGCGTTATATCATTTCTTCGCTGACTTTCTTTCTTCTACAAGGAAATCTTTTGCTACTATATGGTGGTGACGACACAACCTTCACTGATAGTCATTTCCATAGGTCTATCATCATACTATCTCTTATTTATCACATATGCAACGTCCACGTTGTTTATATATATACCTGATTAATATCGTGAAATACTCACCCATGGTGACTCAAGATGCAATGTAAATCTTAATGCATGACGTGGTAGGCCTAGCTACATTGTCCTATGCATTTTAACACATTGTTACAAAAAAAAATAGTTTATTAGGGCATGTAAAAAGCGATCAAAACACAGCCTATAGGCCTACTATATATTTTGCTTGTTTTGCTCTCAGAAGTTAGGCTACAGTGGAACAAGGAATGATGGGAATGGGAACTGGATTGTCCAATCATAGCCTTTCTGCCACTCGACGTGCATGATCAGCAAGCGTGTTCTGTGCGTGCGCGGGAGTGATTCTCGGGTTATGCGTAATTGCACCTGAGAGGTGCGTTGTGGATGGAGGGCAAGAAGAGGCCAGCAGGGTCCGCAAAGGCCAGGATTGAAAAAGGAACGGCACTAGAAGAAGATGCTTCCAAATGTGTGAAGCTGCCAGATCTATTTTCCCAAGGACAGAGCCAATTTGCATCTGGTAAAGAGATATGGTTAACATTTGCAATGCTATAAGATATAATACCGACTAGACGTTTGAAAAGCTAAAACCTATTCTCACTAGCACAGTGCAGCCTAGACTAAAATTCAATCTCCTTCAGTGACGGTTCGTCGGCCGTAAGAAAGGGAAGCCAAAACCTCGCCCTTCAAAGCATAATGACTTAAACCTTTCGTAGTTTACTTTCCTTGATCAGCAGGTGCTTATACCAATTAGTAGAGGGACAGTCAAATTTATTTTTGATGGTAAATGAGGTCGCAAATTATCAAATACGTCTTTATTAATTAGTTTGCGAGGCTTCTTTCGCAACAAGCCAGGAGAATCCGTTTTCTACTATCGTAATTCAGTGGCGTAGCCAGCGGGGGTGCTGACACGTCCCTTTTTGACTGCAATTAGTAGTTCTCAATCATTTTCTTTTATTGACGCGTTTTCCAATTATCGTAATTGGCAACCGAAGACACGGTTTCTCTCCGTATGCGATCTAACAGCGATTAAATCATGGGCTAAATTCAGTCCAGTTGCGGAACACGAACAGAGAATTGGTGCGCAAAAAACTTCCGTTTAAAACAATTATTAGCCCAGACCTGTTCTCAGTCATTTTCATAATTAACAGAGGGTTCACTCCGAGAGCACTCCACATTTAACAGGTGCGGCTTGTTCTCCCCGATTAGGAACAGGTCAGGACTAATAATTGTTCTAAATGGAAGTTGTCTGCATCCCAATTCTCTGTTCTTGTTCCGCAACTGGACAACTTTGCAGTCTACTTTTAACATATTTTAGGGTTGAAAAACTCCTTTCACAGGCAACCTGTGTGGTTGAAAGTGTCAAAAGAAACTGGTATGCCATACCAATGAAATGGTAGGCATCGGTGAAGAAGTTGTACTGTGAGAGAATTAGGTAGACACAGATGGGGCAGTTTTTGCAAGAAGAACAGGTCCTGCTTTGAAGTTCAAACTCTATCTCTGTGAGTCCACCATCCTCCTCATCTGCCTCTGTCTCCTCACTTCCTATCCTAACCACATAACCCTCCAGAGGGGCTTTCTTTAGCTGCACCCACTGAGATGCCACACTGCGGCTGTTGATGCTTTGAATCAGGTACTGTCTGATCAGGTACTGGCATAGGCCTGTTGTACGACCCAAAAACAGAGAGAGTCTGCAAGGAACCCAAATATAGCTTTCTTTTATTTCAAATTATTTATTCAATATTTTGTAACATTTGATTTCACTGCTTATATGAAAGACTATAGTAATATAGTAATATATTCTTTTCAACTTGTACATTTCTGAGTTTTGTATTAGGGAGTGTCCAGTTGGAAAGGTGGACTGCGGTTTGAACTTTCCCACTAAGATTTATGTTGCATAGGTCACTAGGCTACATTATGCACTTTTTAGTTAATTAACAAATTCAACAGAATGTTTAAGTGAAGTGTTATTCCATTAAGTGGTCAACAAAAACCCAATAAAAAGGGACAGAAAATATTAAGTTGATCAATTACGCTTCATTTAATAAAATGCCTCCACCGTAAAAAGTGGGCCGGTTTATGCATGAAATTCCCGGGCTGAAAAATGATCCCACCCCGGCCCTGTGTAGGCCTACAGATTATTTTTATCTAGCCTAGCAACTGAACGTTACAAACATATCGGCAGGTTTGCCAAGTGGTGTTCATGAATTTTTTTCGTACTTCGCTGTCGGCTGTTCATATAGATTGATAATGGTGCTTTCTTTCTGCGTCATAGAAACATAATTTTAAGTAGACGGCTATACTCAGGCAGAGGGGTGTGATACAGCCTAATGATTTTATACTTTAACAGAGGTTTTGAATTATTAAATTTTCGTGCCCTTAACTGGAAAATTACGGTGGCCGTTTCCAAACCTGTCAATCGTTTTAAATGTTTCCAGCTAGGCTTGACAAAAATCATCAGTTCAGAGTATTCATATTTTCTAGAATAAGCTGACGCGATCTCGGTATGCGTATTTTAACCTAAAAGTGCAAGGCCAGTGAAGAGAGAAAAATGTAACTGTCTCGAGACACTCTGCAGCGGTCCGGCACAAGGTCGCTGATTGGGTGCATGCAAGTAAGTTTCTTGTTGGTGTCCGGAAAATGCATAAATAGCAATGTTGTTTAATATCAAAAAAACAAGTCGACTTGGTCTACAACATCCCCCGCCAATCGTGTGCTTCTCATTTTCGAACTCGATCAAGGCCTTTATGGTCTGAAGCTACACACCAAATTTGGTTACTGTATCTGTAGTAGTTTCTGAGTAAAGCTGTCCCCTTTATCTCGGACGGACGGACGGACGGAGGTCAAACCTATATCCCCCTCCCACTTCGTGTTGGCGGGGGATAATAAACCTGTTACACTGCACATAATTACACAGTTAAGGTGCTTGAAAACAGTTACACTTAACAAACAACCACGGTGTAATTATTTTACTTTGTTATTTCTAATTCTAAATGTAGCCTAGTTGTAGTTTATGACAACATACATTTTATGACCGTTTACTTATATTTTTTCAAAAAAGCTTTAGGTTTACATTAATTAGCCTACAATGTGAGAAATAATCTGCAGTGGATTCTGAAAACAAAATGTGCATATGTATTACCAATTTTGGAGGGGGGGGGGGGGCTTAAATATTTCCTTTTGCATCAATGGGGGGCCCCAGCAGTAAAAGTTTGGGAATTATTGCACTAGTGACTGTAGGTGGATATATAAATGTATCATTGCAATACTGAGCTAGAAGGGTAGCTTTATCAAACCATTACCCATCTGGGGCCGGTTGCATAAAATTAGACCCAGTCTTTGACTTCACTGTAATTTTAAGTCAGACTTACTATAGACTATTAAATATGCCTGTTGCATAAAACCTGTCTTTGAGTGACTTATTTATGCCTAACTTGGATAGCCGGTCGCGCTATGCATCATGGGTAAAATAAGACACTTCGCAGAGGAGAAAAACATGGCGGACAAAATAGCGACACTCGGTGGCAGCGGGAGATCACCGCACTGAAGCGCAACGGAAATTAAATTGGCTTGCTGTGGCAGGTGCTGCACATGGACTACAAGTGCCTGATAAAAAAATAAAAAATTTAAGGCGGGTTGTGACCAGATTTTAGATGTAAGCACCTTACATCGCCGCGATGTATTGTCGATGTAATGAGAATGTGTAGGAGTTATATTTACGTCGTTTGCTCATTGGGAATACATCGCCGAGACATTGGTATTTGTTAAAATGCATTTTACCCAATGCTGATGTCTCGGCGACGTATTCCCAATGAGCAAACGCTCTCCATAATACGTCTCGCCGGTGGAACTTTATTCTTCGTGCCGACGACGGCAAGACGTGTGTGTTTGCGCTGTCTGGTGCCTCGCTGAGCATCAAGGAGATGAGTAACTTAACAGATCATTGAAAATATTGGCTACCCTCAACTTTGGTAGTAATAAGTCCCTGCTGTGTCTCATAAAAACCTACACCAATTACTTCAGTGAAAAAATACTGAAACAATCCTTTGTGGAAATATTTTTATTTCCACTTGCGAAGGTGTTTCATTTGACTAATTTGCGTCTTCCCCATCCTCCTTGCTCTGTTGTTTCCCCTTTCCCTCCTTTGTCCTCATACTCAGGAAGACGTGTAGCGTGGCTTCAAACTCGGCTCTCCGCTCCTCCATGATGCAGCAGATATTTACTGTTACCAGTGTGTTTCTGCTCATTAGCGCTTCATTAAAACTATTAAATGGGCGTCACTTGGTCCTTCACCACATCTGTCCTACCACTTGAAGTCAGTATGGAAGATGCAATGTATCAAGGTATACACGGATTTTAAGTTCACTACATTTGGTGAAAAAAAAACTTACTTTCCAAATGAAGTGGAAACGAATTATGCCTTTTTGGCTACTGCCTTTTATCACCATGAAAAGAAAAGGGTCCTTGAGCTCATAATGAGAGAGCGCCACCTGTGGTCAGTCTGAGATCTGGAGGACTGCACAGTGTAAACCATGTGTTCAGTCCTCCTAAAGCAGGGGTGTCAAACTGGTGCCATGGAGGGCTGCAGGTTTCCATTCTGACCAGAAACTCCACCAGGTATTTCACTAAGTCCCTTCTCTGCTTGAAGGTGAGGTAATCCATGAAATTGCCTGGTGGGGGTTTTGGTTGGAATGAGAACCTGCAGCCTCTTGGCCCTCCATGGCATCGGTTTAACGTGTGTCCTAAAGGCCCAGTTTGATCATAACTAAATCTCTTCCCCTGTTCTCTTCCAGAACCTGACCCTGCGTACATGTTTGATTAGGAGAATGATGCAGTCAGGGGTCTGTCTGAGACAGGACACTGAGACGACCCTACCAGAGCTCCCCGAGCAGCACAGGATCAGAGAGAAAGAAGAGGAACTACATGGACTGGAGTCTGTCCATATGGCAGAGTCAAAGATAAAATGTACTGCACCAGGACTCAACGCACTGGAGCCAGAGTGTGTTACTGCAAACAGCAGGGTCAGTGATTTGCATCACACGGAAGCATCACTGATTAAAACAGAAACTGATCTGAGCTCCACACACTCCGGGGATCTGAAGACTGAGAGCCTTGACTGTACAGAGCTGGGATATGTAACCCATCTGCATCCTGACCAAGTCAAAATGGAGACTGATGATGGAGGAAACCTTAAATTCAACTCAATTCAATTTATTTTGTATAGCGCTTTTTACAGATACACTGTCACAAAGACGCTTTACAGTCAGAGATGGGTCACTGAAGGGCAGTGCCCAACCTATTCCCACTACCTATTCCCTATTCCCACTACAGCGAGGCAAAAAAACTCCCAGTAGGGAGAAAAAATCCTCAAACAGTGGTGAGAAAAAACTCCCCAGTGGGAAGAAATCTCAGGAGGAACCCAGCTATAGTGGGGAAGCCCATCCTCCGCGGGCTAGCTAGTTGATAACAAGATAATGACAAGAGTTCCATTGAAATCCATCTAATCAGAGCTAAAATAATTTGTATATTTAAAACTGTCCAACAGATGTCTTGGCTAATGTAAAATAATTAGCAATGGAGGTCATCATGAGGCAGGAAGACCCTCTTGGTCCTGTAGCTGAAACAAGATGGTAAACAGCTGGTCTTAGGCTGGAGCTCCGGGCCAGGGGGTGTTCGGTGAAGCTTGATCTAGAGCTCAGGGCAAGTGCCCAGAGCAGGAGGAGGAAAAAAATATATATATTGTTAGGGAGGTGGAGTTGTATGGTGAGCACACAGAGCAGGAGAGACAGAGGTGCCTGTGTGCGATAAGGAAACCCCAGCAGTATAAGACTATGGCAGCATAGTTATGAGAAACAGGGGCAGGGGCCAACACAGCTACGAGGGCAGGTTGAGACAGTCACCACTAGACCATGACCAGTTCAGCAGAATAGGGCACCCCCAGCAATGATCCAGTGACAGCACTGACTGCTCAGTCCACCAAATATTCTATAGCTTATGCCAGCCACCCACTCCTGTCCCTCAACTATAAGACAGACTAAAGAGATATGTTTTGAGCCTAACTTTAAATATACTGATAGTGTCTGCACCCCGAATATGAGCAGGCATTTCGTTCCATAAGAGGGGAGCACGATAGGAAAAATCTCTTCCGCCTATGGTAATTTTAGCTATATTTGGAACAACAAGGAGGCCTGCGCTCTGCGAACGGAGTGTTCTGGAGGGAATGTAGGGTAAAAGTAAATCACTTAGGTAAAATGGACCAAGCCCATGTAAGGCTTTAAAGGTAAGAAGTAGTATCTTATAGTCTATTCGGAATTTAACTGGTAACCAGTGAAGTGAAGCTAACACTGGGCTGATATGCTCGTGTCTCCGTGTTCTAGTGAGAATACGAGCAGCTGCATTTTGAATTTGCTGGAGCCCCTTTAGAGAGGATTTTGCACAACCAGACAAAAGAGCATTACAGTAACCTAATCTTGAAGTAACAAAGGCATGGACAAGCATTTCTGCATCATGTAATGACAGCATTTTCCGAATTTTGGAAATATTCCTCAAGTGGTAAAATGCAACTCTTGAGATGTTCTTTATATGTGTATCAAGTGCGAGATCAGGGTCAAGAGTAACACCAAGATCTTTAATAATGGCACTTGAAGCGATTGAAATTCCATCAATGTTAAGCATGTAATCTGAGATTTTGCATCTCTGGGATTTGGGACCCACTACGATTATTTCTGTCTTACTAGGGTTCAACAAGGTAAAATTGTGACTCATCCATTTCTTTATGTCTACAAGACAGGCTTCCATCTTTGACAGCTGGGCAGCGTCATCAGGCTTGACTGACAGATATAGTTGTGTGTCATCTGCATAGCAGTGAAAGTTAATGCCATGTGCGCGAATAACTTGTCCCAGTGGAAGCATATATATTGAGAAAAGCAGAGGTCCAAGCACAGATCCTTGTGGTACTCCATATCTAACCCTTGATTGATACGAGGTGTCATTATTAAAATGCACAAATTGATATTGATCCGATAAGTATGATCTGAACCAGGAAAGAGCCTGTCCACGGAGGCCTACAAGATTTTCAAGTCGATTCAACAGGATATCGTTAAATCAGAGCTAATCAGTGAGGAGCAGGATATTAAATGTGTTCTCATTACATGTGACCAAGTGAAGTGTGAATCTAGAGAAAATTTGGTAAGTGATGTCATTGATACTGTAATGAATGAAGTTAGTCTTGATCACAAAGACCCGAGAACTGACACCGGTAAAAAGCCCTACAACTGTAGTCATTGTGGAAAGCGCTTTTCTCGTACAACTACTTTAAATATCCACCACAGACTTCATACGGGTGAAAAACCATTCCAGTATAAACATTGCGGGAAGTGCTTTCAAACATCATCTCATTTAAAAAGCCACCACATTACTCATACAGGTGGGTTGTGGAAACTCCTACAAGGCACAAGCCTCGAGTGCCTTCAGTCCCACTGTCAAGGGGTTTACCAGGAGAAATCCTTGTATAAGGACGCTTCATACTCCATTGGAGCGAACCCCGACTAAAAATTCCACAAAACAAATATGGATAAGAAATCAAGTAAGGATAAAATATACTGGCCGGACGTCGCCCAGGATAAAAAGGTCCCCGCATCACGCCTCGGCACTAGGGTGTGTGAGGAATATGATAGTGCCACTTCTCCCTGTGCTACAGAGATTAGTCCCTCCTCTGCAAGCACTCAGCTGGGTCTCCCATTAGGTCAGCTATGAACTGACCTTGGGCCCCAGAAGCAGGAAGGACAAGTAAAAGGAATAAACAAAAATATGAAATTATAACCTGGTCCATCGAGGAGAAGAGAGAAATTTTCTACTGCTTCGCCTACTCTAGGCATGAGAAGTGGGGCAGGCGGAAGAACATTGTATTTGAGGAGCAAATAAAGGAAGCGGACCTACCACCTGTGAAGAAGGAAGCCACCACGACCGCCAAACTAGCCTCAATCGCTTCCCAAATTCATAGGTATCTGACAAACGAAGAAATGACAAAGATTAAGGAGGAGGCTCGTAAACAAGCGGAAGCGGATTTCCAAGCCAGAGGAGAGAAAGACCAGCAGAAATTTGCACGGAGCCAATGGACAATGGAGGAGAAATGGGTGTTGCTCTGGGCGACAGAGTATGCAAAAGCAAAATACACCAATCAGAGAGAGAGATGTCGAGAATGGCAACGGATCTTGCATCACCACAGCCCTAGTAAACGAGACATACCCAGAAGCAAACTCACCACTCAAAGACATAACACCCTATTACAAAAATACTTCACAGAAAAGGAATTAGAGTGGATGCGAGCGGCAGTAATCAACCTAATCAACAATAAAATCTGTCCCTGTGCTGAGCTCCTAGGGATGCCAGAACGGATCCCAGCAGACGTCTCTCATAAAACTGGCTGAAAATTTTGCTGGAGACATCTTTGAAGAGAGACAAGGAAACAAACTGACACAGTCAGTTTGACAAAGTCATCGCAACTGGAAGGTTCATAGAGGGAGGTGCAATAAAACCAGACATCGTCATCTGGAATAGGCAGGAGAAAAGTGCCAAAATTATAGATGTCACTGTCCCCAATGATTATGGACTTAACAGAGCAGAAAAAGAAAAGATAACAAAATACCAAGATCTAAAAAATGACGTAAAAACAACTTGGTCATTGAAAGAAATTCATATAATACCAGTGGTGGTCGGTGCAACGGGGCTTATGAAGAAAAACCTGAAGAACTACATGGAGGCCATCCCCGGTTGTCCTAGTACCCAGGAAGTACAGCTATCCGCAATCAAAGGAACGGTTACCATCTTGAAAGGAGCCCTTGAATACAATGCCAAAAATGCTTAGGGTGTAACTATAGACCTCAGGAAAGAGGCCCATTACACACTATAAGAAGAGAAATAAGGAAAATGAAAAAGAAATAAGGAAAATGAAAAAGTGAAAGGCCATTCATATGTAGTTCTTGTAGCAAGAGCTTTTCTAAAATATCTCAGTTAAGTCCCACCTGAGAATTCATAGAGGTGAAAAGCCCTACGAATGTAGTTATTGTGGGAAGTGTTTTTGTCAGCAAGCTAATTTATTACACCATCAGAAAATTCATACAGGTGAAAAGCCCTACAAATGTAGTCATTGTGGGAGGTGCTTTAGTCAGCTAGCTCATTTAATACGCCACCAGAGAACTCATACTGAAAGGTTGGATTTTCCTCTTTTTTTCATTGTGGTCCTATATTATTACCTCTACCAAGGAGGTTATATTTTAGGCAGCGTTTGTCTGTCTGTCTGTCTGTGTGTTTGTTAGCAAGATAACTCAAAAAGTCATGCACCGATTTTGATGAAATTTGCAGAGAAGGTGGGTATTAAGTCAAGGAACAGCTGATTATCTAGGCCAAAGTACAGCTGAGATAAACGCCAAAGTTCAAGATTTCAAGTCTTTCCAATGGGCTGGAGTTCCAATTGCCGTCCTTTTGGGTTTTGCTGCCCCCTGGCAGAGGTCTGCGCTCTCTGAGTGCTTTTCTAGTTTAGAAAAAAACAGAATTTATTAGAAGTTAAAGAATACATCTTAACCAGGGCTGCCAATAATTATTGAGGGAGCTGTAACATCCTGCCCCCAATAGCACACAACATGGCACAATACAACACACAGCCTCCAGAAACACACAACATAACACAATACAACAAAATAGAACAGACTGCCTCCTATAACATACAACAAAACAGAATATAACACACTGGCTCCTGTAACACACAGCATTGCACAATATAACACATGGCCTCCTGCAACACAGAATAAGATAATACAATAACGCTGCTGGCAACACACAAAATAACAAAATATAACATAATGCATCCTGTAACATGCAATATTACACAATACAATACACTGCCTCCTGTAACATACAACATTACAAAATACAATACACTGCCTCCTGTAACATACAACATTACAAAATACAATACACTCCCTCCTGTAACATACAACATTACACAATACAATACACTGCCTCCTGTAACATACATTGCGCAATATAACACAAATAACACTGCCTCCTATAATACAACATAACACAACACCTCCAGCAATAAATAACAATGTAACAAGCAGCCTCCTGTAAAATACAACATAACACAAAATAACAAACTGCCTCCTGTAACATGCAACACAATATAGTACAAGTCCACTGCTTCCTTTCACAAGCAACATAACACAATTTAACACCCTGCCTTCTGTAAAATACAGCATAAAACAGTTGAACAAACTGCCTCCTGTGACATACAGCACAAGACAGTACACTGCTTCCTGTAAAACCCTAGTCACACTAGCGGCGGAATGAGCCGGAATGCAGTCGGAATCAAAATTCTTTGTATATTCCTAGATATTTGAAGTGCGTTCTAAACATTCTGACGGCATTTTGAGTGCATTCCAAATATTGGGGCCCGTTCTTGTGGCCGGCCCGAATGTTTTGCTCATGCTAAAATTTTTTTATGTGCATTCGAAGTGTAGAAATATCAAATGGCATTCAAAGTGTATTCTAACTGCGCTCTGGCTGCATTATAAATATTCTTCCGGCATTCCAACAGCATTCTAAACATTCTGATTGCATTCGAGGGAGAATCGAAATGGCAAGCCACATCAAATCCTGCCAGAAGGCGCCTCTAATGAGGAAGAATGCACCTCAAATGCATTTCAATTGCTGCAGGAATCTTTTTTTATATTAACACATTTCAGCTGGAATGTGCTTTGAATGCCGTTGGAATCATTCGATTGCCGCAGGAATCAGTGGCGGCTGGTGAACTGGCTTAAAAATAATGATAGGCTACAACCTGTTTTCAATCATTCATTTAAATTACAGAAACTCAGAAAACTCAACATTATCAGGTGTGGCCACTTTTCATTAATAATGCATACCTGTTAACTCTCATGCATTTGGCGTCAGTTTTAGAGGCATATTTATGTTCCCCTGCTGTAGTCAGCAATTACTCAAAGCAAATGGGACACTCGTGTACAAGTACATTCTGAGTATTCAAGCTGCATCCTGTTTGAATTCTTGGACGTTCCAACGATAGTCGGCGGCCATTCCGGGAGTGTTCTGACTGCATTTGAGGTAAAATCATGCAGCATTCGAGGCACCTTCCAACCAGACTCCGGGTGGAGTTCAGGCAGCAATTGAACCACACTCGTATGGCATTCAAAGTGTATTCTAAATATTCTGACAACATTCTAAATATTACTACTGTGTTCAAACTACATTCAAGCTGCATTCGAGAGCTAATACACCCAGAATGTGCAAGAATCATTTGAGGCGGGTTCAAAGTGGATTCTAAGTATTCAAACAACGTTCTTTCAAAGCTGTAAGAATTTTCCTCAATTTGAAATTGAAGCACTGATTGCTAAAACCCCACAAGTCAAGTCAAGTGTGACTTATGGGGTTTTAGTAATAGGTGCTTCAATTCTCGCTGGAATGTTGCGCAAATTCTTCATTCCGGCTGGTTCTGCTTGATTCTTGCTGATTTTGAATAAGTGTGATGGGGCTTAACATGCAAAATAACACAATTTAACACCCTGCCTTCTGTAACACACATCATAACACAGTAAAACATTCAGCCTCCTGCAACACACAACACAATACAACATGCTACCTTCTGTACAAATCACAATGCTACAAACTGTCCTCGGCAACAACATAACATAACACACTGCCTCCTGTCACACAGAGCATAACACAATACAACAAACAATCTCCAGTTGCACAAAATGCAAAAAAAAATACTCTGTCTCCTGTAACAAACCACAAAATACAACATAAAAAGGAATCATGAAATGACACGCAAACCCTCCAGCACACAGCACTCAGTGGGAACCGTACCAGCCTGCGCTCGGACCCAAGCTGCTGCCTTCATCGCCACAAGCTGCCACTCATCTTTGTCTCCTTCACGAAGGCCATAGAGCCACAGGAGAGCCAGAACTGTGGCCCAAATGCTGCCATCCACCTGCTCAGGAGAGGGGGGGGGGGGGGTGACAGAGAGACTGGGTTTGGCTTTTCAGGTCCTATGTATTTAAATTTGGCAAAGTAATAATCTGTACACAACCAACAAGTAACTAGGCTTATGCCGTTGGAGGCGACGGCTAGGGGTATATCCCCGAACGCCCCAAATCCTCCAATTCCCAAATCCTTGAATAGACCTTGAATAGACTTTCATTCAAACTTAATTTCAGGTCAATCGGACAAATGGTTCTGAAGATATCGTCAAAATGGTAATTTTCCATCACAAAGCGCCACCTGGTGGCAAAATATTGAACCATACAGGTATAATGCCATCATCTGACATGTTGTGAGGTCATGACCTTGCAGATGCACAGTTTCATGTCAATTGGACAAATAGTTCCAAACATATGGCAAAAATGGTGAATTTTATGTGAAAATAGCTCCACCTTGTGTCAAAATTTTGAACCAAACAGGTATAATGTCATCGTGGGACACGTTCTCAGGTCATGACCTTTCATTTGCACTTGATTTGAGGTCAATCGGACAAATATTTCCAGAGATATGATGAAAACAGTGATTTTTTTCAGTTTTTGGCCCCTGGTGGCCAATCTACGCATTGTAAATTGTCCAATATTTTATCAGCTTTTCCTCTTTATGATACTTACTTATATGCAAAACTTGGAATTTCTAATTGAAATATTACTGAAGTTATCGCGTTAAAACGTAAATCAGTTTTTGGCCCCTGGTGGCCGATCTAGAAATCGTAAATTGTCCAAAATTAAATCAGTTCTTCCTCTTTATGATACTTACTTATATGCAAAACTTGAAATTTCTAATTGAAATATTACTGAAGTTATCGCGTTAACACGTAGTGCGGCGGTGGTCGGACCAAAAACATAATATCCCCCGGAACGCCATTCGGCGTTCGGGCATATAATAACAGCTAAACCATGTTGCTAAAAGAATACTAATGAAAAAGAAAAAAAAAAACTATGATTTAAACAAAAAATTCCATCACAAGTAAACCAAATTAACACTATGTACGAATCAACACAAAACAAACCTCCAGGTATGAATGCGACAAAGAAAGGTCAACATAAGCCAGGCTGTCTTTGAGAGCTGGCTCAACAGAACCTACACTTGCAATCAGAGGTAAGTCAGAAGTAGCGCTGCCCGCGGTTAGTTAGAAGTGGGGTGGGAAAAGCATCGCTCAAACACGAGCAAGAAGTGAAGGTCACACCAAAATACACTCAACAAAAATATAAACGCAACACTTTTGTTTTTGCTCCCATTTGTCATAAGATGGACTCAAAGATCTAAAATTCATTACAAATACACAATATTACCATTTCTCTCAAACATTGTTCACAAATCTGTCTAAATGTGTGATAGTGAGCACTTTTGCTTTGCTGAGACAATCCATCCCACCTCACAGGTGTGCCACATCAAGATGCTCATCAGACACCAGGATTAGTGCACAGGTGTACCTTATACTGCCCACAATAAAAGGCCACTCTGAAATGTGCAGTTTTGTCTCACAGCAAAATGCCACAGATGGCGCAAGCATTGAGGGAGCGTGCAATTGGCATGCTGACAGCAGGAATGTCAACCAGATCTGTTGCTTGGGCATTGAATGTTCATTTCTCCACCATAAGCCGCCTCCAAAGGCGTTTCAAAGAATATGGCAGTACATCCAACCGGCCTCACAACCGCAGACCACGTGTAACCACACCAGCCCAGGACCTCCACATCCAGCAGGTTCACCTCCAAGATTGTCTGAGACCAGCTACTCAGACAGCTGCTGAAACAATTGGTTTGCATAACCAAAGAATTTCTGCACAAACTGTCAGAAACCGTCTCAGGGAAGCTCAACTGCATGCTCGTGGTCCTCATCGGGGTCTTAACCTGACTCCAGATCGTCGCCATAACAGACTTGAGTGGGCAAATGCTCACATTCGATGGCGTCTGGCACTTTGGAGAGGTGTTCTCTTCACGGATTAATCTCGGTTTACATTGTTCAGGGCAGATGGCAGACAGGGTGTGTGGCGTCGTGTGGGTGAGCGCTTTGCTGATGTAAATGTTGTGGATCGAGTGGCCTATGGTGGTGGTGGGGTTATGGTATGGGCAGGCATCTGTTATGGACGAAGAACACAGGTGCATTTTATTGATGGCATTTTGAATGCACAGAGATACCGTGATGAGATCCTGAGGCCCATTGTTGTGCCATACATCCATGAACATCACCTCATGTTTCAGCAAGATAATGCACGACCCCATGTTGTAAGGATCTGTACACAATTCTTGGAAGCTGAAAATGTCCCAGTTCTTGCATGGCCAGCATACTCACCGGACATGTCACCCATTGAGCATGTTTGGGATGTGCTTGACCGGAGTATACGACAGCGCGTACCAGTTCCGACTAATATCCAGCAACTTCGCACAGCCATTGAAGAGGAGTGGACCAACATTCCACAGGCCACAACTGACAATCTGATAAACTCTATGCGAAGAAGATGTGTTGCTCTGCATGAGGCAAATGGTGATCACACCAGATACTGACTGGTTCTGAGTCCCCAGGCCCCCAATAAAGCAAAAACTGCACATTTCAGGGTGACCTTTTATTGTGGACAACCTAAGGTACACCTGTGCACTAATCATGGTGTCTGATGAGCATCTTGATGTGGCACACCTGTGAGGTGGGATGGATTGTCTCAGCAAAGCAAAAGTGCTCACTATCACACATTTAGACAGATTTGTGAACAATGTTTGAGAGAAATGGTAATATTGTGTATCTGGAATGAATTTTAGATCTTTGAGTCCATCTCATGACAAATGGGAGCAAAAAGTGTTGCGTTTATATTTTTGTTGAGTGTATGTAACCCATCGAAGAGCTAAAAACAACTGTAATGCCATTGGTTGTTTATTTATTTATTTATTCTTTACTTTACCAGGGAAGTCTCATTGAGATCGAAATCTCTTTTTCAAGGGAGCCCTGGGGTTGGTTGTATTGGGTTAAGTAACCAAAAATAGGAACATAACTATCATTCATTTTAATAAAGTTTGACTTTATCTATCGAGCTAATGTTACTTAGCTATCCAAATATAAAGAGTGACTGCTACTCGCAGCGTGGTACGCTTGCCAGCAAATATTAGTGAATGTTAGCAAGCTATCGATTCATCACCAGCAGAGCTCCAAATTTTGCACAAGACTAAAACAATTGAAAACAACAAGAGAATCGAGATAAGCTAATCACAGACACATAAGTTTAATCAGCAAACAATTCCAAATCAAATTTCCAATTCTGCCTAAGATTTTTTTTGTATGCTAATCTCTTGAGGCAGTTGCGAAAGCAGCGATGAACAGCACAACTGATTTGAACAGACAAGTGTATTTATCTCCAAATTCTTTTATACTCTGCAAACAACAAATCGGAATTGTGGAAGCCCTCATGAGGCACAGAAAACACTAGATGGGCAAACTAAATAAACCTGATTGCTTGATTCAAAACACACAGAACAGAACTACCAGTTTGGGTGGGAAGATTGACAATTTGGGTGGGCACCACCCCTGCCCCCTGCAAGAACCCGCCCCACTGTTGCATAAAAACACGCTGCGGCGAGAACCTCTGGCCCCAAGCTATGACACTCATGAATCAGGAAAGTGAATCTGGGTGAGAAAGAGCTATGGCTGCCAAGCATCTCCATTATGTGGGACCCAAACAGTGAAAGATTCCGCAGAGACACCAGCGTAAAATGGCCACTGTACGAATTATGCACATTTAGAAAGTTTTTTTTTTTTGTTTAAATGCTCACCATAGGCATGGCATTCAGCAATCCAGTCAACCTCAGAAGCTTTGTTCAGCTGCTTTAGATTCTCGACAGAACAAGCAAGCTTGTCTACCGGATGGCTATGGCAAAAGTCGCATTCACTAAACTTGGGCAACAGTAAGTGATATGCTGGCCAGTGATGGCTGCCAAGGTGCTGCAGATGTTCTAGTTAAAGTCATTTACCCACAGATGTTGATGGAGGAGAACCAGACGAGACTTCTGATATCGTAAGGCATTAAAGCTGACTACGTCGGAAAGGACAAGAAAACTGACCGACAAATCAGTGACGGCGAGTAAAATGTTGCTTTTACTTCAATGGAGTTTCAAGCCCACCATGGAGGGTCATCATATAGAACGCACTCATCTGAGAAAGGCTGGCTGGGACTGTGGAAGATGAGGTCCACACTATTATCATTGTCCATTGGCAAGAAATGTCATTATTTTCAAGTCGTAGCCTCACCCTACTCTGTTTGGCTGATGTTACTTTGAGCAAGCCCAGGTCTACACTTTTGGGTCCTCTAGGCGTCTTGCATGTTGTACCTGGCATCTTTTGCTTGTGCCTGCCTCAAGCCTGACCTTACCCTAACCTGAAAAACCCATGTTCACCATAAGATTTGATGATTAAGTATTGTGCAAACCAGCTTTTTGTCCCCATTAGCAAGACAAACTGACTGTGTAAACAGATTTAAGCCCCCACAACATGAGTGATAGCTGTCCCACACACACACACACACACACCTCTGGGGGCTTGTGCTTTGACACCTCCTCCTTCGTTTTCCCCAACACCTCGACCAGATCTGCCACCAGATCCCAGGATCCAGTGGCTTTCTGCAGGGAGATCAGTTGAAGCAGGAGATCTTTCGGTCGCTGAGGCTTAGCTGTTGCTGCCTCTGAGGGACAGTAAACAATAAACAGACATAGATTAGCACCGTGTCTGTAGCGCAGTAAAAAGAGATTTTACAGGACTGCGTAAAAATGGCACATTTAAAGCAATTTGATTGAGCAAATATGCTTGCAAAAATTATTAAATTGAATAGCTGAAATGCCTCTGCTTCCTTTAGTTTCTGTCTGAATGGTACAAGACGTTTGAGAGGAGTATTAAAGTGAGCTAAACTCAAGTGAGAGTAAATTCTGGAGGTGTTTCAGCGTCGTCAAAAAGCAGTAGCTGATGCTCTTATTTGTCCTACACAGACTGAATTGATAGTCCGATCTAGAAGACGTTTTCAGATTACTTGAGTTTACCTCCTGCTTTTAATCATCTCTGATGGAGGCATACTGAAATTAAACGGTAAAGTGTTAACGTCAGAAAATTGCTCTCGTGTTCAGCACTAAGACAATGACTCTACCTTTCTCGTCGCAGTCTCAATAAAGACGGAGAAAAGTAGCAGCAGTGCTGTGGGTAGGGGGTTACCGCAGCGATTTAAGACCACGCCAAAACATGATTATCTACTTCATACAGCACTGCTCATTCTCTACTCTAGTGGATGCTTCAACTTGGGGAATAAGGACAAATCTGATAATGACAGATTCTAAATATGATTAAAATGTGACATTGAAGGGGGGGACTGATTGAACTGAGTTGGTCACTGTCACATGGATATTTTAAACGATCGATTATAATGATCGAATATTGGCTAGTTTACTGACATCAATGGTCACAAGATTCTAAAATAATTTCTCTGGACTGGGCCTACAATAATTGAGATAGCAATGTTTAGTGCATAATTCAGAATGACTGTTAAGGACGTTGATTTTCGATTTGGGTGACTGCTGACTGAGGTGAGGTGAAATTGGCTGGAGGCAGGAGTTTAGCTAGTTTGTAAGCCTGCTCCGAAGCTGGCTAGCTCCACAGACTTTGTTCCTTAGTAACTAGAGCCATGGTTTAGCTCACACACTGAGCAACCAAAATGCGGCTTGAGATCAGGCTAATCCCGTGCCGATCCTGGGCAAATCCCTTGTCCCGCCTTCATGCAATAAGCCCCCATGCTCTCGAACACAGTATACAGATATAGATCGGCAGAGATCAGTGATCTCCAACATAGTAAACAGATATTTACTCAGCCAAAATAAAAAATTCACACTCGTTTGGAGGTCGAGAAGTTGAACTTACAAGAAATGAGGTTTTAAATGATGATTTTATTTTATTCTGTACTCATTAAAGATGGTGTAACATAAAAATAATGTCCATGATGTAACCAGTTCCACCGGGAATGCTACGGAAATGTCCAAGAGTAAAAATGGAAAGTTACAACTTGAATAAGAGCAGTGCGCAGGTGATTACATATGGTTTGGGCAGTCACATTACCTCTAAACGATTCATTCCTAGTGGACGTTGCAGTGACAAATCGATTATGCAAATGACGTAAGAAAATTTGTCGGTCTTCTGCTTTTGACGTCACACGTGGGCTACCAGAACGAGGTTGGTCAGCTGTGGTGCCAGTTTGTTGGAGACGTGTCCGAAGACCATGAATAGTCCGTCAACTGCATCCCACAACCCTTGCAATGTCAGTGACGGACGTTTCCGTATTCAGCATGCCAATGGCACGTTCACGCTGAATGTTTGGCAGCCATGGCTTTGAAAATCAACGAATAATTAACTTGAAAAACTTGTTTTTCCTAGATGTCACTCCAACATGCAAGCATGAGCTCAGTTGCACTTCTTCCATATGGTCACGTGACTAGGAACACGAGAAAACATAATTTTAGCTTTAAGTACGCTTGCACGTGCTACGTACCTGTGCACGTCGGAGTTGATGTGACATGATGTCTTTGACAACGCATTTACCTCTAGTGATAATAAAAACTCTTTTATTAAAAGTTTCAAGAAAATATTTACAAATTTATGAGTGTGAAGTTTCTTTTTTGACTCAGTATAGATCGACAGAGATCAGTGAACTCCAACACAGTAAACAGAAATAGATCGGCAGAGATCAGTGCTCTCCAATACAGTAAAGCAATACAGATCTGGAGAGATGAGTGCTCTCCACCACAGTAAACATACAGATCAACACAGATCAGCGATCTCCCATACAGTAAACAGATATAAATCGGCAGAGATCAGTGATCTCCAACACGGTAAACAGATATACAGATCAACAGAGATCAGTGATCTCCAACACAGTAAACAGATATACGGATCAACATAAATCAGTGATCTCCAACAAAGTATACAGATATACATCGGCAGAGATGAGTGCTCTCCAATACAGAAAAAATATAGATTGGCAGAGATGAGTGCTCTCAAACACAGTAAACATACAGATCAACAGAGATCAGTGATCTCCAACACAGTAAACATACAGATCAACAGTAATCAGTGATCTCCAAAACAGTAAACAGATATAGATCGGCAGAGATAAGTAATCTCCAACACAGTAACCAGATATAGATTGACAGAGATGAGTGCTCTCCAACACAGTAAACATACAGATCAACACAGATCAGCGATCTCCCATACAGTAAACAGATATACGGATCAACATAAATCAGTGATCTCCAACAAAGTATACAGATATACATCGGCAGAGATGAGTGCTCTCCAATACAGAACAAATATAGATCGGCAGAGATGAGTGCTCTCAAACACAGTAAACATACAGATCAACAGAGATCAGTGATCTCCAACACAGTAAACATACAGATCAACAGTAATCAGTGATCTCCAAAACAGTAAAAAGATATAGATCGGCAGAGATCAGTAATCTCCAACACAGTAACCAGATATAGATTGACAGAGATGAGTGCTCTCCAACACAGTAAACATACAGATCAACAGAGATCAGTGATCTCCAACACAGTAAACAGATATACAAAACCCAAAACCAGTGAAGTTGGCAAGTTGTATAAATCGTAAATAAAAACAGAATACAATGATTTGCAAATCCTTTTCAACCTATATTCAATTGAATACACCGCAAAGACAAATTACTTAATGTTCTAACAGGTAAACTTTGTAATTTTTTGCAAATATTAGCTCATTTGGAATTTGATGCCTGCAACATGTTTCAAAAAAGCTGGCACAAGTGGCAAAAAAGACTGAGAAAGTTGAGGAATGCTCATCAAACACTTATTTGGAACATCCCACAGGTGAACGAGCTAATTGGGAACAGGTGGGTGCCATGATTGGCTATAAAAACAGCTTCCCTGAAATGCTCAGTCATTCACAAACAAGGATGGGGCGAGGGTCACCACTTAGTGAACAAATGCATGAGCTGATTGTCGAACAGTTTAAAAACAACATTCCTAAACGAGCTACTGCAAGAAATTTAGGGATTTCATCATCTATGGTCTGTAATATCGTAAAAAGGTTCAGAGAATCTGGAGAAATCACTGCACGTAAGCGACAAGGCCGAAAACCAACATTGAATGCCTGTGACCTTCGATCCCTCAGGCGGTATTGCATCAAAAACCGACATCAGTGTGTAATGGACATCACCACATGAGCTCAGGAACACTTCAGAAAACCACTGTCAGTAACTACAGTTCCTCGCTACATCTGCAGGGGCAAGTTAAAACTCTGCAATGCAAAGTGAAAGCCATTTATCAACAGCAACCAAAAAAGCCGCCGGCTTCGCTGGGCCCAAGCTCATCTAAGATGGACTGATGCAAAGTGGAAAAGTGTTCTGTGGTCTGACGAGTCCACATTTCAAATTGTTTTTGGAAACTGTGGACGTTGTGTCCTCCGGACCAAAGAGGAAAAGAACCATCTGGACTGTTATAGGCACAAAGTTCAAAAGCCAGCATCTGTGATGGTATGGGGGTGTATTAGTGCCCAAGGCATGGGCAACTTACACATATGTGAAGGCACCATTAATGCTGAAAGGTACATACAGGTTTTGGAGCAACATATGTTGCCATCCAAGCAACATCTTTTTCATGGACGCCCCTGCTTATTTCAGCAAGACAATACCAAGCCACATTCTGCACGTGTTAAAACAGCATGGCTCCGTAGTAAAAGAGTGCAGGTACTAGACTGGCCTGCCTGTAGTCCAGACATGTCTCCCATTGAAAATGTGTGGCGCATTATGAAGAGTAAAATATGACAACGGAGACCCCGGACTGTTGAACAACTTAAGCTGTACATCAAGCAAGAATGGGAAAGAGTTCCACTTGAAAAGCTTCAAAAATTGGTCTCCTCAGTTCCCAAACGTTAACTGAGTGGCGTTAAAAGGAAAGGCGATGTAACACAGTGGTAAAAAGGCCCCTGTGCCAACTTTTTTGCAATGGGTTGCTGCCTTTAAATTCTAAGTTGATTATTTGCAAAAAAAAAAAAAAAAGTTTCTCAGTTTGAACATAAAACATCTTGTCTTTGCAGTGTATTCAATTGAATATAAGTGGAAAAGGATTTGCAAATCATTGTATTCTGTTTTTATCTACAATTGACACAACGTGCCAACTTCACTGGTTTTGGGTTTTGTAGATCGGCAGAGATCAGTAATCCCAAACACAGTAACCAGATATAGATCGGCAGAGATGAGTGCTCTCCAACACAGTAAACTTACAGATCAACAGAGATCAGTGATCTCCAACACAGTAAACAGATATACATCGGCAAAGATCAATCCTCTCCAATACAGTGAACAAATACAGTTCGGCAGAGATGAGTGCTCTCAAAAAAAGGAAACATACAGATCAGAGATCAGTGATCTCCAGCACAGTAAACATACAGATCAGAGGTCAGTAATCTCCAACACAGTAACCAGATATAGATTGGCAGTGATGAGTGCTCTCCAGCACAGTAAACATATAGATAAACAGATCAGTGATCTCCAACACAGGAAACAGATATACAGATCAACATAAATAAGTGATCTCCAACACAGTATACAGATAAGCAGAGATCTGTACAATAAACAAATATAGATCGGGTCAGGAGAGAAAAGAGCTGTCCAGAAGAGTAAACAGAGGTGTGGGTCAGGAGAGATCAGTGCTGTCCAGAAGAGTAAACAGAGGAGCGGGTCAGTGATATGGAATCAGATAGACACCAGGAGCGAGATGAAGGGGAATGAGGATTTATTAAACACAAAACAAAACAGGCACGAGGGCCAACAAAAAACTTGGCCCAAAGGGTTGCAAAAGTCAAACTAAGGTACGCTACACAGAGCAAAGAACTAAAAAGCTAAAGGCAAAAACAAAAAACCACTGGAAACTCCAGGCAAATAATCAATAAACAGAAAAGAACAAAGATGCTAAGAATATATACAAAAACGAGAACAAGGCTTGGGAACATGAACAAGGACTAGAGAGCGTGAACATGAGCGACAAAACTTGGCAAAGAAACTTGAACATAGAGCGAGACTTGAGACACTGTCTGCCAGCCAACTTCCACCGCATCCAGATATAGTCTAAGAAAACATGGCACATGAGGGGCAACACCTGGAGAAAGAGAAACAAGAGGCATGGCAAGATCATGACATGGACAGAGATTGGTTGACAAGACTTGCTCATTAAGAGAATGAGTGTGCTCAGCTTAAGTACCAATTAAGTATGCAGTTTGAAAGCAAGCATGAATGTTAAGAACAGAAAAGCACAGCAAGATCTTGAAATAGCAAAGCAGGAATCATGACAATAAACTCCCTGTCTAAATTAATAGTATTAGTAATGTGCCTATCTAAGAATTACACCACCCAGTGAATGTTAGAAAATGTTAGTAACTTAAAAACAGTTAATTGTCAATTAAGCTTAGACAGCCCCGAATCAGCACAGCACAGAAGCAAGGGTGAAATACCAAAGCCAACCCAGAGCTCTGAAATGTGCAACAACGAAGGCACGGGGCGGAGCGCAGACAAGCGGTGGAGTGGCTTGGCAGACCTGGCATGAACAAAAACATGGAAAAGTAAAAACATGGAACAATGAACATGAATGATGAAATAATTGATCCTAAACAAGAAACTGTTAAAACTGTGACATGAACTATGAACTATGGAATCTTGGAACATAAAACTGTTAAAACCATAAGTAATACTGTCCTGGCCAAAGGCCAGAACCCCGGAACACAACAGTCAGGAGAGATCAGTGCTGTCCAGAAAAGTAAACAGAGGTAAGGGTAAGGAGAGATCAGGGCTGTCCAGAAGAGTAAATAGAGGAACGGGTCAGGAGAGATCAGTGCTGTCCAGAAAAGTAAACAGAGGTAAGGGTAAGGAGAGATCAGGGCTGTCCAGAAGAGTAAATAGAGGAACGGGTCAGGAGAGATCAGTGCTGTCCAGAAGAGTAAAAAAAGGTACGGGTCAGGAGGTATCAGGGCTGTCCAGAAGAGTAAACAGAGGTGCGGGGCAGGAGAGATCAGTGCTGTTCAGAAGAGTAAACAGAGGTATTGATCAGGAGAGATCAGAGCTGTCCAGAGGAGTAAACAGAGGTGCGGGTCAGGAGAGATCAGTGCTGTCCAGAAAAGTAAACAGAGGTAAGGGTAAGGAGAGATCAGGGCTGTCCAGAAGAGTAAATAGAGGAACGGGTCAGGAGAGATCAGTGCTGTCCAGAAGAGTAAAAAAAGGTACTGGTCAGGAGGTATCAGGGCTGTCCAGATAAGTAAACAGAGGTACGGGTCAGGAGAGATCAGTGCTGTCCAGAAGAGTAAACAGAGGTAGAGGTCAGGAGAGATCAGTACTGTCCAGAAGAGTAAACAGAGGTGCGGGTCAGGAGAGATCAGTGCTGTCCAGATAAGTAAACAGAGGTATGGGTCAGGAGAGATCACTGCTGTCCAAAAAACTAAACAGAGTTACGGGTCAGGAAAGATCAGAGCTGTCCAGAAGAATAAACAGAGGTGCGGGTCAATAAAGATCAGGGCTGTCCAGAGGAGGACACAGAGGTGCGAGTTAGAAGAGATCAGTGCTGTCCAGTAGAGTAAACAACTGCGGTCAAGCCAGCCTCCACTCCAGAAAACACGGTCAAGCCAGGCCTCATACATTTAAGTGCTGTGCGAATAAACGCGGCATTACGGTAACAGCGTGTCCAGACTGAATTTTCAAAATAAAGGCTGGCCAAAAAAATGCGTTATGTCAATCAGGAATTAATTCAGAAAGAAATAGAAACCGCACAAATGACTGCAATAAAAAAAATACAAAACTGCATAATTAATTCAAAATCAATACTAATTTGAAAAACAAGATTAAGAAGATCAGGTAATATTCTGAGGAAAAACTTCAGAACTAAAATACCCTTTGAAATAGAATGTATTTTTTGCCGTGTTCAGTGGAAATTCAGATTAGAATTATGTGAAAACTCCCCATTGTCACAGGCTGATTTCACTACAGCATGGCAGTACAGTACTTCAGTGTCACTCAGCGGATATCAGGACATTCTGATGTGGTGTTACAAAATTAAAGCCCTTTGAAATAGAATGTTATTTTACCTGTGATGAGTGGACATTCAGATTATAATAAAGTGAAAACTCCCTGTTGTCACAGACTAATTTCACGAAAGCATGACAGCACAGTACCTCATAGTGTCACTCAGCAGATATCAGGCCATTCTGATATGGCATTCAAAGCCATTTGAAATAGAATCAAATTTTACCTATGTTGAGTGGAGATTCAGATTGGAATTAAGAGAAAACTCCCTGATGTCACAGAATAAATTCACTACAGAATGACAGAACAGTACCTCATAGTGTCACTCAGTAGATATCAGGACATTCTGATGTGGCATTTCAAAATAAAAGCCATTTGAAATAGAATCAAATTTTACCTATGTTGAGTGGAGATTCAGATTGGAATTAAGAGAAAACTCCCTGTTGTCACAGACTAATTTCACTACAGCATGACAGTACAGTACCTCATAGTGTCACTCAGCAGATATTAGGACATTCTGATGTGGTATTTCAAAATAAAAGCCATTTGAAATAGAATGAAATTTTACCTATGTTGAGTGGAGATTCAGATTAGAATTAAGTGAAAACTCCCCGTTGTCACAGACTAATTTCACGAAAGCATGACAGTACAGTACCTCATAGTGTCACTCAGCAGATATTAGGGCATTTTGATGTGGCATTTCAAGATAAAAGCTATTTGAAATAGAATCAAATTTTACCTATGTTGAGTGGAGATTCAAATTGGAATTAAGAGAAACCTCCCTGTTGTCACAGAATAAATTCACTCCAGAATGACAGGACAGTACCTCATAGTGTCACTCAGTGGATATCAGGACATTCTGATGTGGAAATCCAAAATAAAAGCCATTTGAAATAGAATCAAATTTTACCTATGTTGAATGGAGATTCAGAGTGGAAATAAGAGAAAACTCCCTGTTGTCACAAACTAATTTCACTACAGCATGACAGTACAGTACCTCATAGTGTCACTCAGCAGATATAAGGACATTCTGATGTGGCATTTCAAAATAAAAGCCATTTGAAATAGAATCAAATTTTACCTATGTTGAGTGGAGATTCAGAGTGGAAAAAAGAGAAAACTCCCTGTTCTCACAAACTAATTTCACTACAGCATGACAGTACAGTACCTCATAGTGTCACTCAGCAGATATCAGGACATTCTGATGTGGCAATTCAAAATAAAAGCCATTTGAAATAGAATCAAATTATACCTATGTTGAGTGGAGATTCAGATTGGAATTAAGAGAACACTCCCTGTTGTCACAGACTAATTTCATGACAGCATGACATAACAGTACCTCATAGTGTCACTCAGCACATATCAGGACATTCTGATATGGAATTTCAAAATAAAAGCCATTTGAAAGAATCAAATTTTACCTATGTTGAGTGGAGATTCAGATTAGAATTAAGCAAAAACTCCCTGTTGTCACAGATTAATTTCATGACAGCATTACAGTACAGTACCTCATAGTGTCACTCAGCAGATATCAAAACATTCTGATGTGGAAATCCAAAATAAAAGCCATTTGAAATAGAATCAAATTTTACCTATGTTGAATGGAGATTCAGAGTGGAAATAAGAGAAAACTCCCTGTTGTCACAAACTAATTTCACTACAGCATGACAGTCCAGTACTTCATAGTGTCACTCAGCAGATATCAGGACATTCTGATGTGGCCTTTCAAAATAAAAGCCATTTGAAATAGAATCAAATTTTACCTATGTTGAGTGGAGATTCAGATTAGAATTAAGCGAAAACTCCCTGTTGTCACAGAATAATTTCACTACAGAATGACAGGACAGTAACTCAGTGTCACTCAGTGGATATCAGGACATTCTGATGTGGCATTTCAAAATAAAAGCCATTTGAAATAGAATGAAATTTTACCTATGTTGAGTGGAGATTCAGATTAGAATTAAGCGAAAACTCCCTGTTGTCAAAGAATAGTTTCACTACAGAATGACAGGACAGTAACTCATAGTGTCACTCAGTGGATATCAGGACATTCTGATGTGGCATTTCAAAATAAAAGCCATTTGAAATAGAATCAAATTTTACCTATGATGAGTGGAGAGAGTGGAATTAAGAGAAAACTACCTGTTGTCACAGACTAATTTCACTACAGAATGACAGTAACCTACCTCATAGTGTCATTCAGCAGATATCAGGGCATTCTGATGTGGCATTTCAAAATAAAAGTCATTTGAAATAGAATCAAATTTTACCTATGTTGAGTGGAGATTCAGATTGGAATTAAGAGAAAACTCCCTGTTGTCACAGACTAATTTCTCTACAGAATGACAGTACAGTACCTCATAGTGTCACTCAGCAGATATCAGGCCATTCTGATGTGGCATTTCAAAATAAAAGCCATTTGAAATAGAATGAAATTTTACCTCTGTTGAGTGGAGATTCAGATTAGAATTAAGCGAAAACTCTTTGTTGTCACAGACTAATTTCATGACAGCATGACAATACAGTACCTCATAGTGTCAGTCAGCAGATATTAGGGCATTCTGATGTGGAATTCAGAAATAATAGCCATTTGAAATAGTATCTAATTTTACCTATGTTGAGTGGAGATTCAGATTGGAATTAAGAGAAAACCCCCTGTTGTCACAAACTGATTTCACTACAGCATGATAACACAGTCCTTCCCAGTGTTACTCAGCAGATATCTGGTCATTCTGATGTGGCATTTCAAAATTAAAGCCCTTTGAAATAAATTGTAATTTTAACTGTGTTTTTGTTTCCTTGCTTGCTCAGTGCAGTAAGAATGTCTGGAAGGCTTCAGACGTTTGAGTCAGTCGACCTGTTATCCCGAATTATCTCAAAGCAAAATTTTGAACTGATCTTCCCCCCTAAAACCATACCTGCTATGCAACGAATATTCGATCGTTAACTTCTTTTTATAGGTTTAAATGTGCGTTGGTCTCTTATTTTGACTTAAAGTGCACATGTCTCCGTTGATATTTTGTCAATATTATCTATAGCACACTATAATTTCTACTTGTAATTAATATCATAAATACCTCATAGCGTTACCAGGCTTATTTTACTACTGCCATGGCCACTTGTGGTCATAGTGATGTGCTTATGTTGTACTTTTTCTTTTTTCTGTGTTAGGTTGATGTCTGTGCCTGTGTTGTCTGTGATTGCTGTTTGACTGTTGTTTGCGTTTTGTTATAGTCTGTCTAGGACCCTCTTGAAAACGAGAGGATTCCTCTCAAGGGGTTTATCCTATTCAATAAAAATGTTTGATGAACTGTCCTGTTTTTTTATCAAATGTACGACTCTACATTTCGTTTGAAATGTGTTTGTTATAATTTACAGTTTGGTTGTTGAATTAAAGCAACCGCAAAATGTGCAGTTTATGAGCATTGAATCGACGGATTAAATTGTGGGCCCCCCCCAATAATAAATCAACATTTCTTCCATACATCAAACTGGCCTTCAAGGGTGAGATGTGAACAATTTCATATTCACCTGCAGTTAGTCTTTTTTGTTCTTCTGTCATCCACACGGTAAGAAATGAAAGAAAAAAAGAGATACAATTGTGATAAACTGTCTGTGTTGCATTTGCATATCTGAGAGTGACAAGACAGAGATGAAGACCATGCAGCAAGTGGCCCTCGCCAGACTTGAACCAAGGCCTCCAAAGGCAGGACACAATTTTACAATTCACACACTTAGACCACTGAACCTCAGGGGCACCTCTAAAACCAATTTTTAGTTGAAGTACATGACACGGTTAAATATCACAGTGCATTAATGTAATTTTAAAATGATTTTTTTATGGAAATAACTACGATTAATCCATATTATATAAAATAATGTGGAAAAGAATGTCACATTTACTGGGGAAAGACTGTTTAAGGAGAAAATGGAAATTCTATTTTTAATTTACAGGCAAACATTTTTTTTTTTTAAAGTAATTTTTAACGGCGATTTTTAACAGATGCAAATGCATTTCACTCCTGTATATTATTTAAATGACTTACAGTAGCGTAATCAAATTAAAATTATTTAATTTCTTTTGCCCAAACGGTTATTTTCCTCGCTCATTTCAATTTACCTGGTTTTTGCCCTGCCTGCTGATGAATTTTCCCGCGCTCCTGAATTATTTATTCATACTTTTCTAAATTTAGTTTCCTTTTTCATGCGCACGTTCAAATGCGACTCCGAGATTCACGGTGTATGATTACTTTTCTCTGGACTACGACTAAAAGATTTTGAACTTTCTTTCTGTTTAAGCCGTTTAAATAGGCTATCCTTTAACAAGCAAACAGGTAAAAAGACGAATTGAAAATATGTCGAAAAAACCGCAAGGGTGAGTATATGCTACCTTGGAAAATTCGTAAGGCCCATGGCCGTAGACGCCGCTGGAATACTGGTAAACTGTTCGAATGTCTGTAATTTATTAATATCGGCTGGTCAATATCACACGATTCGGCATATGACGTGGGTCCATGCAGCAAAAAGTTTTATTCTCTAATCTTAACTTTTATTTTTATTTTGTGCAGAGTACACTCATTCAGGTTGTTTGCGGTAAGTTCATCATTTTACGTTTTGCCGCGGTGTGATATCATAACTCATCTCAAACGAATTTCCTGACAATGATTATTTTTCCCATTAGAACAAAACTAGAACAGTCTTAATCGCAAACATTGTTCATCAAGTTGAAGACCTGCTAAGGAGTGGCTTGAAGTATTATAAAAATGTCTCGCATCGAAGTTTGCAATGCACTCTGCATTCCCAAAACCAAAATGAGTCGATACAGACTTCTGAAATATTATGGACGTCATAAGGTGTGTACAGTCTGATATATTTGATTGTCTGGTATTCAGTGCTTAATTTCTGCCATTTTGAAATGAAACTATTTTTATATCAGAAACCACTTAAAATAAGTTAAGGGTAAAAAATATTTGTGCATTTCAATATAAAGTAATGAGTTAAAATGGTTACAGAACATGACAAAATTATATATGTATATATACTAGCTTATGGCTGGCGCCATGAGAGTGAAGTGAAATTTCAATGCCAAAAATAATGGGCAATGCATTTGAAATATTGCAATTTTATTATTTTTCACACATTTCCCTGACAAATGGAGAATAAATGCACATTTTCAGTTCTGTGGCACATGGGCCCATTGGACAGTCATTTTTGCAGCTTTTGAGATGAAATTAGGTACATTGCTAGCTAGCAGCAAGCCCTAAAGAACAGACCCAAGGCTGATCTGATTTGTTTTGTGAATTGTACAAATTAGGCCTTGTTTGACCTTTGGTCTCTGGGGGGGCCATAGTGAAAACGTAAAAAAAAAAAAATTTCATTTACGTTTAAGTACCAGCCAGTGTTGTCCCCATCTCCTCTGCAAGCCCAGGATCATGAAATTGTGACGGAGGATCATGGACAGCAATCACCTGAGCAAGTTAGTTATCAGTTTGTGTATTTATATCTCCTCCATTATTTTGGCTCCTAATCTTAAAATAATTTGTTAGTAATTTTGGTTTCTTATAATGAGTGTAACTAGTTCAGGCAGGAAACTCGAGAAGAGCTACATCAGCTGACAGCAGCCTGGTAAGCTACCAGCCACGTCAGCGTCAGCAGGCACACAATTGGAGGATACACATCACAAGGTCATACAGCGGTCTATTTGAAAGACGTCAAGCTCACTTTCTTCTGCTGCTGTTTGCAACGACATTTCATGCTATGCAACATGCTGTTTGGTTTTTTGCTTGATGTTTCTACTGGCGCTTGCAGCAGTCCCTCGCTACGCAGATTGCTTTGTACCTCATTGTCTTTGTTGGTTATTATGCTGCTATTTAGTTTCTGCTAAGTTTACAATATGTTGTTGCTTGCGCTTCTTCTTGGCTTTTGGCGTGCATTCTCTGTGTTCAAGGATTAATGGGCGCCTGATGAAATTGAATTACTGCTGCCATCATATTTTCTCCTGTTAGAGTTGCGACTGGTAAAGGCGCGTGAACGCCCCTCAAACGCTATTTTCAAATCGAAAAACCAAGATAATTCTGATTCAAGTGAGGTTCCTCCTATAAGTCAAAATGACGGTCTATGGACTGATTCAGTTGGAGACCTGGTTCCTGTCTAGACGCGGAACGCCAATTTCTCCAAACCGACGGAGTCCGTTTACCACATCGGCAGCTTCTGTACAACCCTGGAATCCAATTATGCAGGTAATTTAAATTTTGCGATTAATTCTGCTTTATGTGCTACATTGTTGACTGAAGGCTGCTTAATTGTGGATATAAATCTGTTCCTTTTAGTTGCAAAGCATGTCCCAGTCTCTCATAATTTATTTAATTTAATAAAATACAAACACTGGACTTTAATAGCACGAGGGCAGTGCATGGATGCGATCTTTACCTTCAAGATTCATGAATTGTGCGCTGACCTAGTGTTTGTTTTGCCTCAAAGAGAAGGTGGTACTTCACTCATAGCCCTCGTTTTTCTGTGAAGCGTTTTTGTACTGGGATTTAATTCTTAATTTGCGAATTTGAATAGTTTGGCAGTCGCGCTCGGGCTGTAGTTTGCGCACTACGTCAGGGACCTGAAAATCGCTAAATTCAATACTTTTATGCCTGTTGAAATGGTGTGGTTATATCGTGATGTTCGGATGATCATGATGATCAGTTTGCGTCGTGGTGATTCATTGTTGCAGATGGATGTTTGACAGCAAACATTAACAGGGTATATGGGCAACAATGTTGACTATACTGCCTGGATTGCAGTTATTGTTAACAAGTAACGGGTGGAAACCTTATGAATACTCACTCATACGACTACGCGGCGCGAAGAATTCCTGTTTCCTCAATTCTACAATCTTTCTGGCCAACTGATTTATTAAAAAAAATAATAAATAAATAAATAAATTAATTAAAAGTCATTGCTTCAATTGTATGCAAAATTAGTCCGCATTTATTTTAGCAGTCGAATGCATATATGATTTTTCGAGTTGAGTTAGGTTTTGTCCATTGTAAATGCGCCTAAGACCCAACTGAGCATGAATGGTCGTTTCCGTCTATGGTTTGTTCAGTACCAGAGCATTAAGCTATGTTTCCATTAATACGGCTGAAGTCCGGCTGCTACAGGCACGGGACATCGCATGCGCCCCATGGCGCGTCCTCAGTGTTCCTTCTAAACGGCTGAACTACGCTATTCCTCCGTTTTCGTCCTCATGGCAGGACCCGACATAGCACTACTTAAACAGCACCTCATGGAGTACGAAGAGCTCATCATAATTAAAATCTACACTTTAATACAGAAGAAGAAACTCTCTCAAAGAAAGCACCGTTCAAGATAAGATGAAAAAGATGGCTGGAATTATGTTCTGTTGAATGATGGTCTGATTCTGATTCGGCTTCATCTTCTGAATTATCACATTAAAACCACCAGGCCTAGTCTGTTATCATCTAACAAATTTAAGCGCGTGACACGCATGAACACTTCTGCTTAATAGGAATCACACGGGTATCGTGGCATTACAAAGCTCAGATCCTAATTTAACAGCAGTATGCATTTGGTTCACTGAAGAACGGTAAATGCATGTATGTTGCTGCTGAAACTTCGGCTCTGCTCTGAACAGGGCAATAAATAGGCTACACTTTGCTTCAAAGGTACTCCTTTGTTAACAAAATAAAGTGGGGTAACCTCTTTGAACCTTAGGAAATTCCTCATGCGATTCTTGTGCGTTGGAGCTGGAATCGCTCCCTTAAGTGGACTCTGTGGGTATTATCAGTGTCTGAGATCCTTGCACATTATAGCCTAACCTTTTTGCAGCGTAAAATATGGCGTCATGGTTGGCTCGGTATTCGTTCATTAGTGTTTGCTCCTCGCTCATGTCTGCTGCAGCCGGCCTCTTGTGGTTCAGTATTCTATTAAGACTCGCAATCTTGCAACCTTACATTAGCTGTCGGTATTGTTTTAAATATAAAAAACCAAAGTTCATGGATGGTATTGCGCATTAGAATGCAATATGCAGTTTCGAAGGCGATTTACTGGGCTTTTCCAAAATTTGCGATTGGACTGCTGTCTGAAGCAAAGTAGCACAACTGCGAACTTGCATCCAATAGTTTCTTTCCCTTCATGACTCAGAATTCCAAGGATTTGTAAGATTTATAATAAAGTAGCTGTTTTTTTGGATTTTATTCCTTAGTCTGGGAGAATTGATGGAATTACCTACCATTCAAATGTTGCCGTCAGAAATGTAATGTTTTGCTTTGCTATAGTGTGCATTATCAAATCTGTACCAGAGAGCAGCTCACTGGTTACACCTGGAGTAGCAGCTGCTACTCAATGCTGTTCAGTAGATTTGACAGTTTAGTTCCTTCATTAACCAAGACATGCGACTAATGTCCTAAAGCTGTGAACATGCAGGGTCTGTAAAATGATGCTGCTGGTAGCTTTGACTTTTTCATCATGCCTCAGACCAGACCGAATATCAAGGTTCCTTTGGGTGCTAGAAATCCCTGAAAATGCCAATGTGATGTTAATGAGCTAGGTTTGGATTACTGCTTGAAATTGCACCAAATTAATGTGCATGCAGAGTCATAGTCAATCCGAGGGGAATGTGATCTACTATCTTAAAGGAAAATACTCGTATTTTAGAGTTTGGGGAATGAGGTCCATATCTGTCCCAGTTTTTGCTCCCTTTCTGGCCTTCATTAGTTAATTGCCTTAATTGGCAAAAGCACTTTTAAAATCTGAAGTTTCTGCGGCATCTCTAATTTCACAAGATTGACACCACCCCCCCAAAAAAAAAAAAAAAAAAAAAAATTATGAATAAATAATAAACTTGGCGCCCTGTGTGAAACATTCCCTCTACTGCATGAGAAAATGTGTTTTTGTATATAACCCTTTTATTCAATTAGTCATCGGAATTGGAAGAAATACAACCTTCATTACACACCGGCCATTCAGGACCAGAATTGTCCTCATGAAACTCGTGGTTTTGGGGGTTTTGAAGTTTGATGAATCATTACTCGCTCTTAACTGAGGATTAAAGGTACTTGATGGTTTCTTTCTAGTAGAATTATAATGCAACAAGCGGATGGAGGGGCGTTGACTGTTTATTACCAATTGTTCCTAAATTCTTACTGTCCTGTCTCAAGTGCCAAGTATTTCTATTATATGCAGTAGTCTTATCCAGTGCCTCACCCCCTTTTTTCTGTGTCTCTTTCTGAGGATCTTTCCCTCCTACGGAGTCCTGGACCATTCAGCCCTGTCCTTCAACATAAGCACTGGCTGCTGCTGTCCTAACATAGGCAGGATCCAGTTCAGCTCCTTCCTCGACATGCCACTTCCTGGAGCTACAGACACCACTGTTTAGATGCCATTTTATTCTACTATTGCTTTAATTAGCTAGCCCGCGGAGGATGGGCTCCCCCACTATAGCCGGGTTCCTCCTGAGATTTCTTCCCACTGGGGAGTTTTTTCTCACCACTGTTTGAGGATTTTTCTCCCTACTGGGAGTTTTTTGCCTCATTTGCTCTAGTGGGGATTAGGCTGGGCACTGCTCTTTCATTTATTTAATCTCATCGTAAAGCATCTTCGTGACTGTCTTTCTGTGAAAAGCGCTATACAAATAAATTGAATTAAATTTAAATAAATTGCTTCGCGCAGGTGGTTGGCTGGGCCATACTTAATGATAGAATGTCCATACTTGATCCAGGTAATCTGTATTGGTGGTAGCAGACGTGCGCTAAAGGCTGGGCAGCCTTTAGCAGCCAATATGTGACCCTGGATATCTCTATGGACTTCCTGGTTATCCGGGAGGCAGTGGGTGCTCCGGCTGTACACAGTTTTTCTCACTAGGTAGAATGTTTTCTCAGAACCAAGATGACGCTTCATCTTGCCTCTTGCATCTGTAGGGGTTGCAGACGTGCACTAGAGGGAGCGGCATGCGCCTATTCTCTAGAGGATCTGGCCAAGTATCCAAACTAACAGTGAGGCCCTGCCCGCAAGTACAGATGTGAGGGCACCAAGCGGTGTGTTCTCTGGAAAACGAGCCTAACGGGTCCCCGCAGTGGAACCAGGCTACACATGGTGAGGTCATGTACATTAATGGTAGTATGTCCATTTTGATCCAGGTAATCTGCATTGGTGGCAGCAGACGTGCGCTAAAGGCTGGGCAGCCTTTAGCAGCCAATGTCTGACCCTGGATATCTCTATGGACTTCCTGGTTATCCGGGAGGCAGTGGGTGCTCCGGCTGTACACACAGTTTTTCTCACTAGGTAGAATGTTTTCTCAGAACCAAGATGACGCCTCATCTTGCCTCCCGCATCTGTAGGGGTTGCAGACGTGCACTAGAGGGAGCGGCATGCGCCTATTCTCTAGAGGATCTGGCCAAGTATCCAGACTAACAGTGAGGCCCTGCCCGCAAGTACAGATGTGAGGGCACCAAGCGGTGTGTTCTCGAGGAAACAAGCCTAACGGGTCCCCGCAGTGGAAACAGGCTACACATGGTGAGGTCATGTACATTAATGGTAGAATGTCCATTTTGATCCAGGTAATCTGCATTGGTGACAGCAAAACTGCGCTAAAGACTTGGCAGCCTTTAGTAGTCAATGTTTTGACCCTGGATATCTCTATGGACTTCCTGGTCATTCAGGAGGCAGTGGGTGCTCCGGCTGTACACATAGTTTAGCCTCACCTGGCGGTGGTTGCTGTTTTGGGGGATTTCGATTTCTGTTCATGGCTATGTTTGTAAGTTTGCTGTGCCTAGGTAGGACATTCCTCCTGAGCAGAACCGCCGCCAAAATACAATGTAATGCTTATACCCATGAATAAATTGTTCTATTTTATTCAAACGTGAGTTTTCCTGACTGAAATGAGTGTAACTAGTTCAGGCAGGAAACTCGAGAAGAGCTACATCAGCTGACAGCAGCCTGGTAAGCTACCAGCCACGTCAGCGTCAGCAGGCACACAATTGGAGGATACACATCACAAGGTCATACAGCGGTCTATTTGAAAGACGTCAAGCTCACTTTCTTCTGCTGCTGTTTGCAACGACATTTCATGCTATGCAACATGCTGTTTGGTTTTTTGCTTGCCACCTCCACCCCAGCCTCCACCTGTTTGGTTCTGCTCACATCGGGGGGGATTTTGATTTCTGTTCATGGCTATGTTTGTAAGTTTGCTGTGCCTAGGTAGGACATTCCTCCTGAGCAGAACCGCCGCCAAAATACAATGTAATGCTTATACCCATGAATAAATTGTTCTATTTTATTCAAACGTGAGTTTTCCTGACTGAACGTATATTATTTTTTAAGTACTAGCCAGTGTTGTCCCCATCTCCTCAGCAAGCCCAGGGTCACAGAATTGTGACGGAGGATCATGGACAGCAATCACCTGAGCAAGTTAGTCACAATTTTGTTTAATTAGCATTAAATTATGAGGTGTATGCTTGGGGGTAAAATAGGCCTCAGCTAGTGATCAAAAGGTACCAGATACTCAACAGAGTAGCCTGGTAGTGTATGTCAACTAGCCCGTGAAATCACTGTTCCTGATTAGCAATTACTTGGGTACCTTTCTTGGCAGCGTCTATCATCAATGTATGAATGTGTGCGCTAATGGGCGGATGTGAGCCACATGTATGTATGTATGTATATAATGCCACAGCAGTAACTTTGTGATTTTTCATTTGAAGACCACGTGCAACACATCTGATGATGGATTTATCAAGATCAAAGTCCCACAAAAACCGTCATACTTCTTCATTCAGCGCAAAGAATGGGATATCATTAAAAAAAGGAGGCATCAAAGAGGGTTCAAAGGACTGCAGTGGACAAATATAATTGCCGAGGGATTGAGGACCGTCCATCCATACTGCTCATTTGCTTTCAAAAGGCACAGACTGAAAGTTTTGGGATCCATTAAACAAAGCCCTGAATTCTGGTGTCTGGGTTACTGCCGATTTGATGACTGCCCAGTCACTGTTACTGTCACTGTGGACAGTGAGAAAGACTTAAAGGCTCAAGTTGTGTTTCAAGGTGGGGAGAGCATTCATGACCAGACCGAACTGAAGAGACGACCTGTTCGGGCAGATGACAGACATGCGCTCAGCAAAAGTTTGCAAAAAGAATTACCCAGAGCGATGTATCTGGAAAAGTTACTAAGTCTGGATGAGGATGTTATGGAATCTGGCTGCAGGGATGAGGCTCCTACTCCTCAGGTGCTAAAAAATATCTCCAGGGAAGTACGACAAAAAAGTCGTCAGCACAGCAATGAGCTCATCAGCTTGCAGTTCATGTTGGACAAAAAGAAAAATACCCCAGATGAGGTCCTACAGAAGGTATTTTTGCACCCAAAAGGTGTTTTGCTCTGGTCAGTCCGGAGCATTGAAAGATATCAGGAGCGTTGCAGGGAGGACATTGTTTATCTGGATGCTACTGGCGGCATCAAAAAAAAAGAGAAGGGCTCTCCACCCTTTTATGTGTATGAACTGGTGGTCAGGAATCCCCAAAAAGAATCGTCTCCATTTCCTGTCGCAACCTATTTCACCTGTGACCATACCACAGCCTCAGTGACATATTTCCTGGAGGCATTTCAGACCGATGTGGCAAGATGCTATGGACGCAAAGGCATACGTTCACCCATCATGCTTATTTGTGATGGGTCGATGGTTTAAATGCAGGCAATATGTCTATCCTTTGCCAAAAAAAATCTGCATGATACAATAAACCACTACTACCGCATTGCCAGCGGAAACGCAACAGCCACTGATTTTGAAGTTCCCATTCTCCATCGCTGCCTCAGTCACGTGATGAAAAATGGCAAAGAGATGTGTAGAAAGTAGTAAGCAATAACCTATTATCCTCACACAATTTTTGTTCTTTACATTAAGTAACAACATGCTTGATGTGATGTTCCTAAATGTAGTGGGAGTGACAAACTTCTTACACAGTTCAGATGTTATGAATCAGCCATTATTGTATTTATGTGAGCAACACACAACAGCACGTCAATAGTCATTCTTAAAGTGTCTCAACATAACATATTCTCTTTATACCTACATTTACGCAAAGAACAAAGTGGTAACCCAGACTTCTGTTCACTTCTGACAAAAGACATTGTGGGAACTGGTCGTCCTTGCGAACAAATATTAATTCATGTCTTATTTCCCACAGTGTACCGAACCACTACCATCTTGCTATGCATGTTTTTGGTCTCCTTACAACTGCGTGTACTTTAGAAGACCTAGATGATATGGTGCAAAGTGTTGCAGTTGTGTTTTCAAGTCCATCCAGTGGCCACAATGTTGAGAAACATTTCTACAACCTCCAGTCGTGGCTGCAAAAAAAAATTGCAGTTCGAAGGGGCTGCCGAACTTTGAGGTAAATGCCAGTTTTGGTTGTGGCAGAACATGAACATTGATATTTTTAAATTTGTTGTATGTTTATTATCCAAAGTGACATGAGATTAACAATACAACCTACACTGCACTTTGAGAGAGAACAGAATAATTATGACAGTAAGTGCAGGTCCAACAGTGCATAGGTGCGGCATGACTGTTTTGGTGTAAACTTTATTTGCGATATGCTTATCATTAAAAAGCCAAAGTTCTAAAAATCTCGTCTTGCATGTCATATTTCAGTATTTTATTGTGCAGGAGATACAGCTGCTCACCGACGTCAGTGGGTTCTGTCAATTTGTAAAAAAAAAAAGGCTTAAAATTTCAAAAACGTCATAAATAACTCTTTTTTTTTCCACCAACAAATCAACAGAAAATCAGAGGAAACAGCAACTTCGGAAAACATTACACAGAACTCATTTCCAGAGTTCCACTGGACAAGAATGGTGAGCCCAACCTTTACTACTCCAAAGGCCTTGTGGGTCACATCAGCAAATATCTTCTTCCCTATGCTGGATTGTGGACCGGGATAATGCTAGGTTAGTAATCCTCAATTTGGTGATGTATTTATTTTTGGAATTACAAAATATTTTTGCTATTTATTTTTTGCAACTGTAAATATGTGCAACAATTTATTTTGCTACAAAGGTGACCTTGGATGACATGGCAAAGGACAGGCTTATGAGGAGTACACAAAGAGATACAACATCCTCAAAAAAGTGAAAGACAAGTAATTGAAATGCGTTTGACATAAGGGGGATTTTTTCAAATTGAAAGTCTGATTTTATTCCACTGTTAAACGATGTTGTTTCTTACTATGTGATTCTTCTCTCAGAACATAACAATGGACAACAAAACCCAGGCTATTATGGAGAAAAGCCAATGGGATTTGAAGCATATTTGTATCCGGCCAGGCAGGCTGTCCAGACTGGATGATTTTGTTGTCCAATATCAAATAACCCACACTGCTCTGCTAAGAGAATATGAAGACTCAAAAAGAGTTTCTGAAGAAAGGTTAGTACATTCCATTTATCATGGCATTGAAGATGTGGTCTAATTTTGAGTTGCCACCTTTAAAGTTTTACATGTAGTTAATATTTAAAAGTGAAAAGGTTTATCACAAAATTCTGGCCCCATAAATTTTAAATAATTTTAAATGTAATTCTGAGTATGTGTATGGGTATGAATGTTGTCTGATGATGTAGAATATCTCTCTTTCTCGGTCGAGAACTGCTCTGCCCCGCAATTATAATTTTCAATGACTGCTTGCATCAATAACACTTTCTTCTTTATGCAGAAATTTAGAGTGGACTTAGAAAAATGGAAGGAACGCCAGCAGAAAAAGAGGGGGAGATATGTTACAGCAATTCACAAGCCATTACCCTTCAAAAATTCTGCCAAGAAGGTACTTATACTGTATAATTCTGTCATACCTTACACAGAGTCAACAGTACTTATTAACCAAACTAACCAATTCTCAGATATGTGCAAATTGAAGGAAAAAGTACTTACATAGTCCAATAACTAGAGACTATTTTCCAAAGGGATCACACGAGAAATATTTGGTCATATCAGTGCTAAATTGTAGACCCTAGTTTGAGAAGTAAAATCCATATGTATCAGGAATTAAATGCAAAGAATAATTTTGGACTTAAAAGCTCTTTCTGAAAAATACCTGCAAGTACTTTTGAGTTTTTACCTATAAATGGCAGAACTTGAGTACTTTTAACAGATGAAGCCAACTGTCCAGCCAGCATAATCAGAATTTTCACTGCCAGTCATATGATATATTCTAGCATTTAGACTGGAGAGTCCTGAACCTCTTCCTTGAACATTATAGACTTGGGTATTTCCTGTACTGAATTTGAGTGAATTGGGCAAATGCAACACATCAATATGTGGGACTTGAGTCTTCTGGGAAATCTTCAGTATTAGATAATGCTCTGACCATTGTGGCTTTCAAAACTGGTGTCAAAATGTGACTTAATAACTCGTTGCACTTTGGTCTTCAATTTCCCCTTAGCTAGCTCCTATTTGTGACCCTCTTGGCTACTTCCATCTAAGAGCCTGAGCTCTGCAAGTAGTACTACCTCTGTAGTACTTCCTATTCCTTCCCACGACTGTTTCCAGGAATAAAATTTGCCATGCTCTCTCTTTCTCACTCACTCTCACTCACTCACTCACTCACACACACACACACACACACACACACACACACACACACACAAGACGAAAACGATAACCAGCCCATGCTTTTGCGGCTGGTGAGTATACTTTAATGGCTAATTTTGAAATCACGTGGCAAATTGTCATATTTTTCAAATAAAATGATACTCGGATTGTTTAATTCTGTGATAACAGAGAGACTGACAATGTTAGAAAAACAGTTCATCGGAAAATAAAAAAAATCATTGTACATATATCATAGCAAAGCACCTGTTTTTGTATCCATTACTTCCCTGAATTCAATTAAATTCTTAATTGTCACATTAACCCTTTAACTGCCTCGACCCTTTGGTAGAGCGCATTTTGAGTCTCTGAACCTGGTTGAAAGATGTATAGATCTTAACCTGACTATACCATCTCTAACACTCGGTTGAGGTGTGTTTTATGCTGAAAAAATCTAAAGAGTTAAGTTCAACACAGCTTTCAATTAGATACAGAGACTCAACATGTGCTCTACCAAAAGGTTGAGCAGGCTGTTAAAGGGTTAATATTATGATATCAAGCTAATTAATGATTATAGACAAAAGCAGCTAATATTAAAAAAAAGCCTTTTGAAAGAATATAGAATTTGTATACATGTATTGAAAGATAAATTAAAAATCGGCAAAACAATTACAAAAGAACAGAATGAAGCAATGTTAAATATGGCTACTTAATATGTTTGTATACATATTGTGAACAGGTTGAATCCTCAGTGACCAAGGGTCCCCTCGGAATAGAGAGCCAAGAGCTCAGTTCATCCCTCCAGGAGGACCATGACAGCACTTTGGGAGCAGAGGCTGAAGTATGTGAAAAAGCAGATGAACCATCCATTAAATTGTGAAGCCCAATGCATCAAGAAAGGATGCTTTCACTTCATTTGTGCCAGAATGTAGATGTCTGTGTATGGAGAGCCAATCTCACAAGTTTTCATGTAGATGCTGTCGTCAATCTTGTCAAACTTCAGCCTAGTGGTGGTGTTGCATTAGTCCTGAATAAAGCGGGAGGGTTACAAATTCGAAACGAGAGCAATATATTCATCACACCAACTGGTACATAGAATTTGATGACACCATTGTTAGCAATGCTGGCAACCTACCACGTTAATAGCATCATCTACGCAGTGGGCCAGTGTTTGCCATAAAATTTAAGAATGGCTACGGCATCCACTGCAGAGAATAAACTGAGCCAAGCAGTTTGGAGCAATTGCAATGCAGTCAATTATCACAATTTTCAATTAGCTGCCATTTTAGCAGTAACTGCAGTGTAATTCACAACAGAAATTCATTAATAATTTCAATGAGGATTAATACTATCTGGTATATAGAAGAAACACTGGAAGGAAGTCATTCATTTAAAAGAGAGAGGGGCAAAATAAATTGTGAAACACTGTATTTTTATGTATAACTATGTGTTTTGTTTGGTTTACTTTTATAACCTGCAGCTAGCCTTTTGTGGATAAAGACGGAAACAGAGGTTGTGGTTTCAGTTCTCCCTACCCAGAACAAAGGAAACTCCATTATCATCCACCACAGTGAGCTGAGTTCTCTTCAACCACACAGATGGCTCACCGGCGAGGTATATTTTGTATTTCACAATCTTAAAGCCATGGTTCCAATGAGAAATGTATTGTAGTAGATAAAGTTGTATCACGTCATGATTATTATGAGGTCAAGGGAAACCATTTATCATTGAAGCAGTCAGTCAAGGTCTATTTAGTGTATGTTGCCCAACAGCACAGATCACAATCTGACTTAGAGGGATTTTAAATCTTCACAACATATGACACCCTCTGACCTTTGACTCCCAATTTGGGCAAGCAAGAACTCACAATAAAACCCCCTTATAACATGCAATATCAATTAAAGTTGAAAGCCCTGAGAGAGTGTATTGATTCCGCTGTGTTTCAGTTCATTGATGGAGGAATTATCATTGAACCAGACTGTTCCAGTCTCGATAGTGCTGTCTTTATGCGCATAGCATTCATTGGGCTTGTTTATCAGGGACATAAAACATAGGCCAGATCTTTTCCAAGATTAACTCGCTGCCTCATTTGCACATTGTCAGTTTACACGGGAAATGTCATTGATATCCATCCATTACTTTCTTGAGATATGCAATGAAAAATTCCAGAGTAAAAATAGAACTTCCAAATGGATTTTTTTTTTAAATTCCAGAGTAGGAGCCACAGAAGAGGGATCCCTCTAACAGGGCAGACAGACATGCAACAGATACCGCATGTACTGAACAGACCGTAAAAATTGTATTGCATTCAAAATATGTTATACATGCACAGTACATTGAAGACTTATATAGTTTTTTACTCTGTGTTTATGATGTGTTGTTTGGTTTAAAAATTCATACTATGAATTGGGTCAATTATTTAAATACACAAAATAATTCCATAATACAACCAGTAACAATTAAGCTCTTTTGGAGATTGCAGGGATTACTGTGCTGTTCAATTACATTTACTTTATATCAAGAGCTGACTGCAATAAACAGTTATGTCCAATATATAACATCTGGATATAACTTTAGTGCAGTCAGCCCTCGATATTGAAGACACAAAATAATTCACATACTTTCAATTGACAGTACTAAAATGAACTTAAATGGCATTCTCTCTCTCTCTCTCTAATTCCTTTATCTAGATAATTGAAGGGCTGTTTCATTTATCTGTGAATCAGCTACAAATGGAGAACAATATTTACGTTCTCAACCACTATACTACAGGCTTGATTTTGTTTGGGGAACGAACGCAGCTTGCCCGACACTCTTTGGCCAAGGTAACATAAGCGGTGTGACCACACTATAAAGATGTAGTTTTGCGTGCTTGTGTGTGCATGCATGTGTGTACGCATGAGCGTGTATGTATGTATATGTGTGGAGGGGGAATTTTATATGTATCGCTGCTGTAAGTCCACTTAATGCAACATAAATACAGACAGTGGCAGCATGTAATACCCATGGAAAAATGTATATTTAATGATCGTTCATACTCCAAAACAATTTTATGTTTGTACTCTTTCCCGGTGAACTTGGACAAGTACCAGGCCATTGTTTCTTTTGTAAATGTTGACAAAGTCCACTGGAAGTTTCTGGTCAGTTGGTGAATTATCACTGAATATGGACTCAGAAGTCTTATGAAATATTTGTTTCAATAAACTACCTCTTGATAATTTTCAGAACATAAATAAAGTCAACGAGACGGTATTTCTCGTGGATCCAGCTCACAGTTTCACGGAGGAAGCAGATTCCAAATTTGCAGCCAAAAGAATCAGGTAGTTTTTCATTCAATCAATCCTTCAGGTATGTGTCTGTTTGTTTGAATGTGTGTGCAGTTCTGCTCAACTGAAGAATTTTTTTCCCCAGCTTTCCAATGAGGAGGGCCCCTACTATTTTCACTTCTTCAAATTAATATTCTGTAATTTTTAAGGGTGCTTACAATGATAGTGCAAACAGGAAGGCATGTGTAACATCTCCCGATGATTGTGTGCTATTCAGTGTGAGTTTGGGTAGGTGGACAGATGAATTGTGTGCCCGCATTATGGGCTGCTGTACATGTTCTGATTGTCGTCCCACTATGCCAGAGGGCCAATCAAGTTCATCCAGCTTTTAAAATTTTTCAAGTAGGGAAAAACCTAAAGGGAGGAGTCTAACATGAATTATAATGTGAGATACCATGTTATTCCCAAGATTCAAGGGGCGCAGGCACAGCCCACTAGGATGGAGGGCTCACCTGCTTTTTTGGGCATTGAATTGAAATCTTTACTTTGGGGAGCAAATTATGTCTGTGGATGACTGACTGCATGAGCAAGGCGTGGACGTTGTTGGCCCTTCTTAGTATGAAAATAGTACAGGAAAGAGATGAGCATGCACAAACTGGGTACATCCAATATCAAATCAAAAGCTATGACTGCATGTTTTTAAATGACAAGTCAACTACCAGTATGATTGGTTTATGGCTTCATTAATTCATAGTTCATTTAGTAAATAGAAATATGAGAATTTGTTTATATCATAGCAGAGCATTAAATTTGTTTGCAATCAGGATTCAATAGGTGAAGGATGATCCTTTTTACTCATCAGATGGAGAATGAGATGGCAAACAACTTTACTCAACATGGATTTAGAGGAATCCAGAGTTTGAGATTGTATGGGAACAATTTGAATAAAAATCATAATTTTATATTTTTGGGTGTTTGTGTTGGATGCAGTTATAATTGAGATCCTATGAAAAAATGTTTTCTGCTGTTTCAAATTTTTAAAACGTTGTCATAAATCAAATTCAGCGAGTTCCTCAAAATGAGAAGAACATGCCATGGCAAGACAGAGTGGGTGGATATTAAATGGAAAGGAGGAGTTATAACCCACCCTGTTCAGCGAGACGGCAGTAGCTGTGGGGTCATTGTCATCATGGTAAGTGCTTACAGTTAGCACAGAAATATCCCCTGTAAATTAAATAAATCTTCTTTAAACTCAGGTTCAACTGAGTAATTGTATTTTACTATACAATAATTAGATAGAAGAGCAGTTGGAAATTGGTAAATAAAATGTTGTTTATGTAGTTATGCCTTGGAACAGCTTCAGTGTGCAAGAATCAGACTTATGTTTTTTTTTTCTTTTCTCTTTTTAATACATACATTTGTTAAGATGGCAAGGGCAGTGATAAGGACCTTTCCAGCCACTCCTGTCATAACTTTCAGGACATCCTAAATGGACATGGCAAATGAGAGAAAGGCACTGGCTCTCCAGATACTAAAAGCATCAGGTTTGTCAGGAAAACGTTAGTCTTTGTTGAGGAGCAATATAACACTAAATTCAGCTTTGTCAGACTCAAACAGAAGGCAGCGGACAAGTGTTATGTAAAACAGTTCGAGAGGAGAACCACTATAGTTCCCAAATGATAAAATAATTTTCCCTGAAACTTCGGAGGAAAACATATGTTTATGATTTGAATTTTTTATAAGAAATGTACTCTGAAGAGCAACATTCAAATTGAGGTGTAATTTAAAGATTGGTTGTGGGCTGGGCTGATCAAGATGTGTGAGTGACAACAAAGTGGAATGAACTCCAGCGGAAGCGGATTTATGCGAAATAGTCTCAGCAGAGAGGTTAATATCATATGAAAATGCTGGAACTAGATCAGTAAACAGAGAATACGAAATAAGGATGATAAAGGAAAATTATCGGGTCATACATTGTCTTCTACTCAGCTTTTAGAAAGTGAAAAATCTTAAAGCTGGTACGCACTCTAGGTGAAACCTAGAGAAAACAAACAATCCAGGCAATTAAAAAAAAAAAAAAAACAGAGCAAGTAGGTGCCGCATGTCAGTATAGGCTGGTATTACAATGAAGGGGATGTCAATGGATACAGTTTGAAATGTTTTCACAGCTTGCCCACGCTCTTATTTTCACAGCTCCTAATGTCACCTACCTCTGTTCAGTGCTGATTTATAAGGTTTACTGCAGGACCTCTAACGGTGCTTTTCAAAATGATTGGAATTTCTAGATATTTGTTGCTCAGTAAGAATTCATGTAAATTAATGCTCAGTTTGCTGAACTTAGTCCCCTAATTCACTTCACTTAAACTATTTGAAGGCAGTTATTCAGCTAATTCAGATCATGGGCTGAAGGAGTCAGTTTAGCAAAGACTGTATTGCAAGATTAAATCATGGATGTGGATGTTAATATTTTATTTTATTTTATTTTTTTTTCAGTTTTCGATCACGCTAATAATTGTGCCATGTGTTCCATGACAAAGCCTCCTGGAGCTGGGCCACTGATGACAAGTTGGGTGAGCATTTGTTTCTAATTAATTAATTCTGTTGTGTCTCATGATTAGCTGCTTTAAGATGTTCAGAGGTGGACAAACAATTTTGGATTGAACTGGGGTAAAGGCTGCTTATCAAATGACTTCCTTGACAATCACAATCTCTGATATAGAAGCATTTGCTGGCATTGTAAAAGCTGATTATGGAGATGAAAAGCAATGGAAAAATGTGAACTCTGATGATCAGTATTTGAATTTACCGACATATTTTTCCTTTATTGTTAACATTTATATAAACAAATGAAAACCAATGCTGTAGTTACACAAATGACAACATTTGTTCAGAAACTTTTGCAGGTCTAAATTTTTTAGGGTACCCTTAAAGGGATAGTTCGGGATTTTTCACATGAATCTGTATGGCATCACCGTCCTAAGTCTCGTGCACACACACTGACTTTCCCCCGACAGTGTCCTGTGAGCCGAGTTCTGTCCAGTTTTGGTCGAAGCGAAAGTAGTTCCGGCAGGTTTCCTGGGGTCTGCAAAGTAAAACGTTTTTCTTCTCAAAACAGTATGTGTTCGAACGAGTGATTTATTTGCATAACAAAACCCTGGTATTCCAAAAAGTCACATCTTGCAATTGCTTGGGGCAACTTTCTCTCAATAGCGATCACTGCGCGCTGTCACTGCTAACAGCTGTGTGCACTAGCCAACTACTTTCATCAGTTGTTCGACAGTGTTTACATATTCCAGCCAGAGGAGGATGTCTCCTTACTGTCGAGGACGGCAGACTCGAGAGAAACTGCCACTTCTTAGCGAACTGACTAAGGGATAACCGGAGCACTCGGAGTAACTTTCCAAAGGATTTTATTATTATTTCGGGAAGACGCTGGTGCGTCGACACCAAAATAAATATGTATGCTGGGTGCTGCGGTCATCCCTCCCTCTAGTAGCTGAGAAAGGTAGCCAAGTTTGTCTTGATAATGCTAGCCAACGCTGTGACTGCAGTCATGGACTTCTCATTCAAGCCTAGAAACCATCCACACCCGTCCACGTAGTTTCTGACGATTGTAATAACAGTACAGCAATAACAATACATATTATGTTTCATTAGCTTCACTGGTAATATGACACCGATGGATGAATCTATGTTGCGCTTACTTAGCCTTCGGTGCATCACCAGAAGGCTATGCACGGATGCTATAGAATATCTTTAGTACAATTTTGTTTACCTGGGGTGTAGGGACAGCAGAGCTCAGTTGTTCGACAGTGTTTACCGACTGCAGACCTACGACGCTAACGAGCTAGTTCGAGAGCTAGACTGAGAAGTACATCAGTTTCTCCAGAAAATAGTTTATTTGATAAAAATGGTGCGCACTTCCGATTATCCAGGCTGTACCAACAAAGACGTGAGTGAGTCTACTCACGCAGTCCATCGCTTCCCTGTGACGGACATGGCTCTGAGGCAACTTTGGCTACTTGCTCTGGGCTTCCAAGTGTACACCAAACTACAAAAATTGAAAAAGCTTTGCGTTTGCAGTGTGCTCTTCAGCGAGGACGACTACTTTCCTTCAGGACAGAGGAAGAGACGGGTTATGAAGAGCTCTGCTGTCCCTACACCCCAGGTAAACAAAATTGTACTAAAGATTTTCTATCGCATCCGTGCATAGCCTTCTGGTGATGCACCGAGGGCTAAGTAAGCGCAACATAGATTCATCCATCGGTGTCATATTACCAGTGAAGCTAATGAAACATAATATGTATTGTTATTGCTGTACTGTTATTACAATCGTCAGAAACTACGTGGACGGGTGTGGATGGTTTCTAGGTTTGAATGAGAAGTCCATGCCTGCAGTCACAGCGTTGGCTAGCATTATCAAGACAAACTTGGCTACCTTTCTCAGCTACTAGAGCGAGGGATGACCGCAGCACCCAGCATACATATTTATTTTGGTGTCGACGCACCAGCGTCTTCCCGAAATAATAATAAAATCCTTTGGAAAGTTACTCCGAGTGCTCCGGTTATCCCTTGGTCAGTTCGTTAAGAAGTAGTAGTTTCTCTCGAGTCTGCCGTCCTCGACCGTAAGGAGACATCCTCCTCTGGCTGGAATATGTAAACACTGTCGAACAACTGATGAAAGTAGTTGGCTAGTGCGCACAGCTGTTAGCAGTGACAGCGCGCAGTGATCGCTATTGAGAGAAAGTAGCCCCAAGCAATTGCAAGAATACCAGGGTATTGTTGTGCAAATAAATCACTCGTTCGAACACATACTGTTTTGAGAAGAAAAACGTTTTACTTTGCAGACCCCAGGAAACCTGCCGGAACTACTTTCGCTTTGACCAAAACTGGACAGAACTCGGCTCACAGGACACTGTCGGGGGAAAGTCAGTGTGTGTGCACGAGACTAAAGACGGTGATGCCATACAGCTTCATGTGAAAAATCCCGAACTATCCCTTTAAAACCAAATGACAGATTTCCACACTGCCATTTTGCAGATCAAATGTGATGCGTGCCAGAGATGGTTCCATGAACAGTGCTTGGACATAGACACCGAAGCCCTGGAACAGGCCAGGGCAGACAGCTGGAATTGCTGCCTGTGCCCTTAACCCTCCTATTATGCACAAATACAGCACGTTTTCACAACATTGTTATGCGGCATATCCACTTTACGCAAAGAAACTCGGCGAAAAGCTCATGTTGACCATTCTTACCTCAACCGAACACAATTCAAGCAGCAAACAAGTAAACAAGCTTGAAGCAAAACATTGGATGAAATCATATCAGCACTGAGTTGTTAGAATTTCTCCTGAAATTGTGCTGTGCACACAAACGATACCTCAAATGAAAGTGGAAAGTCAACAGAATCCAATTATATATGTCCTGTCATTTTAAAATGACACCATACTGAAAGAATAGCAGCCATACACTTTACAGTCTACAGAGATAAGCAAAGAAATTTCTAACCTTTGATATTTTGTAATAAGACAACTGTCTGAGGGAAAATCCACGCTTGCTATTGTAAGCTGAATGTGTCTGCGTTATAACGAAACTTGATCCTCCAGTTTTCAAGCATGTTTTTCTTCTTGAGCATTACTTCAAAAAACTCAGTTCCTCAGCTTGCAATGTATTTTCCCCTCTCTGATCGGCTTGTGATGCTTTCAGTAAAACTTGGCCATTTGATTCCATGGGCTCTGACGTTTCCAACGAGCCCAAAATCACTTTAATCACACAAACCTAGCCTGAGATAGAGCCTTGCGTTCCCAGTCCGTCAAAGAGAATATGAAGACTCAAAAAGAGTTTCTGAAGAAAGGTTAGTACATTCCATTTATCATGGCATTGAAGATGTGGCCTAATTTTGAGTTGCCACCTTTAAAGTTTTACATGTGGTTAATATTTAAAAGTGAAAAGGTTTATCACAAAATTCTGGCACCATAAATTTTAAATAATTTTAAATGTAATTCTGAGTATGTGTATGGGTATGAATGTTGTCTGATGATGTAGAATATCTCTCTTTCTTGGTCGAGAACTGCTCTGCACCGCAATTATAATTTTCAATGACTGCTTGCATCAATAACACTTTCTTCTTTATGCAGAAATTTAGAGTGGACTTAGAAAAATGGAAGGAACGCCAGCAGAAAAAGAGGGGGAGATATGTTACAGCAATTCACAAGCCATTACCCTTCAAAAATTCTGCCAAGAAGGTACTTATACTGTATAATTCTGTCATACCTTACACAGAGTCAACAGTACTTATTAACCAAACTAACCAATTCTCAGATATGTGCAAATTGAAGGAAAAAGTACTTACATAGTCCAATAACTAGAGACTATTTTCCAAAGGGATCACACGAGAAATATTTGGTCATATCAGTGCTAAATTGTAGACCCTAGTTTGAGAAGTAAAATCCATATGTATCAGGAATTAAATGCAAAGAATAATTTTGGACTTAAAAGCTCTTTCTGAAAAATACCTGCAAGTACTTTTGAGTTTTTACCTATAAATGGCAGAACTTGAGTACTTTTAACAGATGAAGCCAACTGTCCAGCCAGCATAATCAGAATTTTCACTGCCAGTCATATGATATATTCTAGCATTTAGACTGGAGAGTCCTGAACCTCTTCCTTGAACATTATAGACTTGGGTATTTCCTGTACTGAATTTGAGTGAATTGGGCAAATGCAACACATCAATATGTGGGACTTGAGTCTTCTGGGAAATCTTCAGTATTAGATAATGCTCTGACCATTGTGGCTTTCAAAACTGGTGTCAAAATGTGACTTAACTCGTTGCACTTTGGTCTTCAATTTCCCCTTAGCTAGCTCCTATTTGTGACCCTCTTGGCTACTTCCATCTAAGAGCCTGAGCTCTGCAAGTAGTACTACCTCTGTAGTACTTCCTATTCCTTCCCACGACTGTTTCCAGGAATAAAATTTGCCATGCTCTCTCTTTCTCACTCACTCACTCACTCACTCACACACACACACAAGACGAAAACGATAACCAGCCCATGCTTTTGCGGCTGGTGAGTATACTTTAATGGCTAATTTTGAAATCACGAGGCAAATTGTCATGTTTTTCAAATAAAATGATACTCGGATTGTTTAATTCTGTGATAACAGAGAGACTGACAATGTTAGAAAAACAGTTCATTGGAAAAAAAAAGAAATCATTGTACATATATCATAGCAAAGCACCTGTTTTTGCAACCATTACTTCCCTGAATTCAATTAAATTTTTAATTGTCACATTAACCCTTTAACTGCCTCGACCCTTTGGTAGAGCGCATTTTGAGTCTCTGAACCTGGTTGAAAGATGTATAGATCTTAACCTGACTATACCATCTCTAACACTCGGTTGAGGTGTGTTTTATGCTGAAAAAATCTAAAGAGTTAAGTTCAACACAGCTTTCAATTAGATACAGAGACTCAACATGTGCTCTACCAAAAGGTTGAGCAGGCTGCTAAAGGGTTAATATTATGATATCAAGCTAATTAATGATTATAGACAAAAGCAGCTAATATAAAAAAAGCCTTTTGAAAGAATATAGAATTTGTATAAATGTATTGAAAGATAAATTAAAAATCGGCAAAACAATTACAAAAGAACAGAATGAAGCAATGTTAAATATGGCTACTTAATATGTTTGTATACATATTGTGAACAGGTTGAATCCTCAGTGACCAAGGGTCCCCTCGGAATAGAGAGCCAAGAGCCGAGTTCATCCCTCCAGGTGGACCATGACAGCACTTTGGGAGCAGAGGCTGAAGTATGTGAAAAAGCAGATGAACCATCCATTAAATTGTGAAGCCCAATGCATCAAGAAAGGATGCTTTCACTTCATTTGTGCCAGAATGTAGATGTCTGTGTATGGAGAGCCAATCTCACCAGTTTTCATGTAGATGCTGTCGTCAATCTTGTCAAACTTCAGCCTAGTGGTGGTGTTGCATTAGTCCTGAATAAAGCGGGAGGGTTACAAATTCGAAACGAGAGCAATATATTCATCACACCAACTGGTACATAGAATTTGATGACACCATTGTTAGCAATGCTGGCAACCTACCACGTTAAAAGCATCATCTACGCAGTGGGCCAGTGTTTGCCATAAAATTTAAGAATGGCTACGGCATCCACTGCAGAGAATAAACTGAGCCAAGCCGTTTGGAGTAATTGCAATGCAGTCAATTATCACAATTTTCAATTAGCTGCCATTTTAGCAGTAACTGCAGTGTAATTCACAACAGAAATTCATTAATAATTTCAATGAGGATTAATACTATCTGGTATATAGAAGAAACACTGGAAGGAAGTCATTCATTTAAAAGAGAGAGGGGCAAAATAAATTGTGAAACACTGTATTTTTATGTATAACTATGTGTTTTGTTTGGTTTACTTTTATAACCTGCAGCTAGCCTTTTGTGGATAAAGACGGAAACAGAGGTTGTGGTTTCAGTTCTCCCTACCCAGAACAAAGGAAACTCCATTATCATCCACCACAGTGAGCTGAGTTCTCTTCAACCACACAGATGGCTCACCGGCGAGGTATATTTTGTATTTCACAATCTTAAAGCCATGGTTCCAATGAGAAATGTATTGTAGTAGATAAAGTTGTATCACGTCATGATTATTATGAGGTCAAGGGAAACCATTTATCATTGAAGCAGTCAGTCAAGGTCTATTTAGTGTATGTTGCCCAACAGCACAGATCACAATCTGACTTAGAGGATTTGAAATCTTCACAACATATGACACCCTCTGACCTTTGACTCCCAATTTGGGCAAGCAAGAACTCACAATAAAACCCCCTTATAACATGCAATATCAATTAAAGTTGAAAGCCCTGAGAGAGTGTATTGCTTCCGCTGTGTTTCAGTTCATTGATGGAGGAATTATCATTGAACCAGACTGTTCCAGTCTCGATAGTGCTGTCTTTATGCGCATAGCATTCATTGGGCTTGTTTATCAGGGACATAAAACATAGGCCAGATCTTTTCCAAGATTAACTCGCTGCCTCATTTGCACATTGTCAGTTTACACGGGAAATGTCATTGATATCCATCCATTACTTTCTTGAGATATGCAATGAAAAATTCCAGAGTAAAAATAGAACTTCCAAATGGATTTTTTTTTTAAATTCCAGAGTAGGAGCCACAGAAGAGGGATCCCTCTAACAGGGCAGACAGACATGCAACAGATACCGCATGTACTGAACAGACCGTAAAAATTGTATTGCATTCAAAATACGTTATACATGCACAGTACATTGAAGACTTATATAGTTTTTTACTCTGTGTTTATGATGTGTTGTTTGATTTAAAAATTCATACTATGAATTGGGTCAATTATTTAAATACACAAAATAATTCCGTAATACAACCAGTAACAATTAAGCTCTTTTGGAGATTGCAGGGATTACTGTGCTGTTCAATTACATTTACTTTATATCGAAAGCTGACTGCAATAAACAGTTATGTCCAATATATAACATCTGGATATAACTTTAGTGCAGTCAGCCCTCGATATTGAAGACACAAAATAATTCACATACTTTCAATTGACAGTACTAAAATGAACTTAAATGGCATTCTCTCTCTCTCTCTAATTCCTTTATCTAGATAATTGAAGGGCTGTTTCATTTATCTGTGAATCAGCTGCAAATGGAGAACAATATTTACGTTCTCAACCACTATACTACAGGCTTGATTCTGTTTGGGGAACGAACGCAGCTTGCCCAACACTCTTTGTCCAAAGTAACATAAGCGGTGTGACCACACTATAAAGATGTAGTTTTGCGTGCTTGTGTGTGCATGCATGTGTGTACGCATGAGCGTGTATGTATGTATATGTGTGGAGGGGGAATTTTATGTATCGCTGCTGTAAGTCACACTTAATGCAACATAAATACAGACAGTGGCAGCATGTAATACCCATGGAAAAATGTATATTTAATTGATCGTTCATACTCCAAAACAATTTTATGTTTGTACTCTTCCCAGGTGAACTTGGACAAGTACCAGGCCATTGTTTCTTTTGTAAATGTTGACAAAGTCCACTGGAAGTTTCTGGTCAGTTGGTGAATTATCACTGAATATGGACTCAGAAGTCTTATGAAATATTTGTTTCAATAAACTACTTCTTGATAATTTTCAGAACATAAATAAAGTCAACGAGACGGTATTTCTCGTGGATCCAGCTCACAGTTTCACGGAGGAAGCAGATTCCAAATTTGCAGCCAAAAGAATCAGGTAGTTTTTCATTCAATCAATCCTTCAGGTATGTGTCTGTTTGTTTGAATGTGTGTGCAGTTCTGCTCAACTGAAGAATTTTTTTCCCCAGCTTTCCAATGAGGAGGGCCCCTACTATTTTCACTTCTTCAAATTAATATTCTGTAATTTTTAAGGGTGCTTACAATGATAGTGCAAACATGAAGGCATGTGTAACATCTCCTGATGACTGTGTGCTATTCAGTGTGAGTTTGGGTAGGTGGACAGATCAATTGTGTGCCCCCATTATGGGCTGCTGTACATGTTCTGTTTGTGGTCCCACTACGTCAGTGGGCCAATCAAGTTCATCCAGCTTTTAAAATTTTTCAAGTAGGGAAAAACCTAAAGGGAGGAGTCTAACATGAATTATAATGTGAGATACCATGTTATTCCCAAGATTCAAGGGGCGCAGGCACAGCCCACTAGGATGGAGGGCTCACCTGCTTTTTTGGGCATTGAATTGAAATCTTTACTTTGGGGAGCAAATTATGTCTGTGGATGACTGACTGCATGAGCAAGGCGTGGACGTTGTTGGCCCTTCTTAGTATGAAAATAGTACAGGAAAGAGATGAGCATGCACAAACTGGGTACATCCAATATCAAATCAAAAGCTATGACTGCGTGTTTTTAAATGACAAGTCAACTACCAGTATGATTGGTTTATGGCTTCATTAATTCATATTTCACTTAGTAAATAGAAATATGAGAATTTGTTTATATCATAGCAGAGCATTAAATTTGTTTGCAATCAGGGTTCAATAGGTGAAGGATGATCCTTTTTACTCATCGGATGGAGAATGAGATGGCAAACAACTTTACTCAACATGGATTTAGAGGAATTCAGAGTTTGAGATTGTATGGGAACAAGTTGAATATAAATCATAATTTTATATTTTTGGGTGTTTTTGTTGGATGCAGTTATAATTGAGATCCTATGAAAAAATGTTTTCTGCTGTGTTTCAAATTTTAAAAACGTTGTCTGAAATCAAATTCAGCGAGTTCCTCAAAATGAGAAGAACATGCCATGGCAAGACAGAGTGGGTGGATATTAAATGGAAAGGAGGAGTTATAACCCACCCTGTTCAGCAAGACGGCAGTAGCTGTGGGGTCATTGTCATCATGGTAAGTGCTTACAGTTAGCACAGAAATCTCCCCTGTAAATTAAATAAATCTTCTTTAAACTCAGGTTCAACTGAGTAATTGTATTTTACTATACAATAATTAGATAGAAGAGCAGTTGGAAATTGGTAAATAAAATGTTGTTTATGTAGTTATGCCTTGGAACAGCTTCAGTGTGCAAGAATCAGACTTATGTTTTTTTTTCTTTTCTCTTTTTAATACATACATTTGTTAAGATGGCAAGGGCAGTGATAAGGACCTTTCCAGCCACTCCTGTCATAACATTCGGGACATCCCAAATGGACATGGCAAATGAGAGAAAGGCACTGGCTCTCCAGATACTAAAAGCATCAGGTTTGTCAGGAAAACGTTAGTCTTTGTTGAGGAGCAATATAACACTAAATTCAGCTTTGTCAGACTCAAACAGAAGGCAGCGGACAAGTGTTAAGTAAAACAGTTGGAGAGGAGAACCACTATAGTTCCCAAATGATAAAATAATTTTCCCTGTGTAATGTGAATAGAGGCCACTAGATGGCAGTATTTACCTTTTTTTTTGTTAAGCTCAGGCTGGAGCTAGGTTCAGACATGTCCTGGACATGTCTGGGGCAAGTCCCCGAAAATTAAAAAAAAGAGGTCTAAATGTGGGTGGGGTCTGCAAAAGAGTATATAGACACAGTTCAAGACCTGTGAAGTTTCTTTTGTGGATTTTGGCCTGTGTTAGAGCATTTTTCCTTACCCAGGAAATCACCAAGCCACCCCACCCAAAACAAAAGGGACTGTAAATATTTCCGTTTTTTTAATATTCAATCTTGGTCTTAGTTGTAGATAGTAGTTTAGTCTTTGTTTGTTCATTAAATGTGTTTAAGTTTTTAAAACTGTGTCTGTCATCCCTTGCTGTTGCTGTTATGTTGTAAATGTAATAACAAATTGGGGCCATAACAAATTGGGGGCTCAAGTCCGGGACAGACCATTTTGTGAGTCATTTATTAAAAATCTAACATTTCAAATTGTAAAATTGCTTTTTGAATTTTCCTATATAAATATATTGTCAGATCAACAGCAATGGATGATTTCTTGGCATCACCAACCGGAAGGGTTTTGAAGTCTTTTAAAAAGACCGAACTGTTGGAAATATGCAGACATTTGGAGCTGACAGAGGTAAAACCAGCCATGCGAAAAGCAAGACTGGCTAGAGAGATAGTTGAATATTACATTGATGAAAATGTGTTTGCACCAGGAGATCTAGAACAGTTTCCAGTGGAAAATCCAAATATAGAAATGGAACTTAAATTAAAAATGCTAGAGATTGAAAGGGAAGAAAAAGAAAAACAAAGGCAGTTTGAGTTGGAAAAATTAGCAAGAAAAGAGAAAAAAGAAAGGGAGGAAAAAGAAAAACAAAGGCAGTTTGAGTTGGAAAAATTAGCAAGAGAAGAGAAGAAAGAAAGGGAGGAAAGAGAAAAAGAAAGGGAGGAAAAAGAGAAAGAAAGAGAATTGGAGAGAGAGAAAGAGGAAAGAGCAGAAAGAGAGAGACAAAGACAGAGATTTTGAATTAGAGAAATTCGATAGAGAAGAAAGACTCCAAATGGAGCAACTAAAAATAAAAATAGCAACAGAAAATAAATTTTGGGCTAGCCAGGAGGTAAAACTGGTGCCTCCATTTGCAGAAAAGGATGTTGACAACTATCTCCAGTGTTTTGAAAAGGTAGCAAAGAGTTGCCAGTGGCCAAAGGAAAACTGGCCTCGGATGTTGCAAACTGTCCTCAAGGGTAAAGCTCAACAAGCCTATTCAGCTTTGTCTGCAGATGATTCCTCTGATTATGAGGTTGTCAAAAAGGTTATTTTGAGAGCTTATGAGTTGGTTCCAGAGGCTTACCGACAGAAATTCAGAGGTCTGAAGAAATCTGACAATCAGACTTATGTGGAATTTGCTAATGAGAAGCAGGTTTGCTTTGAGCGCTGGTGTACTTCTATGGAGGTCAAGGATGATTTCAACTCACTAAAAGAGATGGTGTTAGTTGAAGAATTCAAGAACTGTGTTAAAGATGATATTAAGACCTACCTTAATGAGAAGCAAGCACTGAATTTGCAGTCAGCTGCCAAATTTGCAGATGAATATGTTCTCACACAAGTCCAAAATTCAGTCTAGCAGTAACAATAGATGATCCAAATTTCAGAAAAAGGGTTACGGTGATACCCAAGATTCCTCACCCAAAGACAAATCTGGTGAAAGTGCTCAGAAATCCAGTAACAGGTCTGATCAAAGTGTGAAAGCTGACAGTGACAAAAGTGGTCTAGATTGCAGTTATTGCAAGAAATCTGGTCATGTTACAACAAACTGTTGGTTCCTAAAAGATAAGAAAGAAAAAGAGAAGGACACCAAACCAAATGCCTTTGTGAAAACAAGGTTAGAAACCCCTGTAGTAGATAACCGCTCTGCTAAATTGCCTGCTTCTTGTGGGGCTAAAAAGCCTGATACTGCTGACTTTGAGAGGGAGGAATTTCTTCCATTTGTGTCAGAGGGATTTGTGGCTCTGAATGAGCATACTACTCCTGTCCCCATATATATCCTAAGGGATACCGGAGCTTCTCAGTCACTTTTGTTGATGGACTCCTTGGAGTTACGTGATGAGACCACTTCAGGGGATTTCATACTTGTACAAGGTATTGAAGGGAGGACTGTATCTGTACCCCTGCGCTCTATATTCTTGAAGTCAGAATTAGTTACAGGACAGGTCAAGGTGGGACTTATGTCAAGTCTACCTATAAAGGGTGTTTCTCTGTTGCTAGGCAACGACCTGGCTGGGGGCAAAGTAGTTCCCCCTGTACATCTTACTTCACAGCCGAGCACTGAAGATGGGGATGAGGACCCATCTCTGTATCCTTCTTGCGCAGTGACTCGTGCTATGGCTAAGAAGGCTAAAGAAGAAGATGTTGTGGTGCCGTCCAGCACATCGAATAGTCAGGACTCAGGTCGTTCGCCTCATGACTCTGATTGGCCTACTATGGTTTCTCCGTTTGAGGACTTATCAGATACTTTTATCAGTTCTCTATTCAGCCAGCCAGATGGGTCGGGTGATTCTGATGTGTCTGGAGACTTGTCTCTGTCCAGAAAGCGGTTGATTGAGGAGCAAACTAATGATCCTGAAATTTGTGTACTAAAGAGGAGAGCCCTTCCTGATAAAGGAATAGACGCAGTTTCAGTTGGGTATTATCTCAAGGATGGTGTGTTGATGCGGAAGTGGCGCCCTCCTGATATCCCTGCCAATGCAGATTGGGCAGTGGTCAGGCAAATGAGATCTTAACAATGGCTCATAGTTTACCTTTAGGAGGTCATCTTGGTGTTAACAAGACTGTTGATAAGATCATGAAACACTTCTTTTGGCCTGGGCTTCGGAAAGATGTTTCCAACTTTTGCAAAACCCGTCACACTTGTCAGGTAGTTGGAAAACACCAGTTAGACCCACCTGTAGCTCCATTGCAGCATATCCCAGCATTTGGAGAGCCCTTCTCTCAGGTCATTGTTGATTGTGTTGGTCCATTACCCAAGACTAGATCTGGAAATCAGTACTTGTTGACAATCATGTGTGCATCTACCAGATTCCCTGAAGCCATACCTCTACGTAACATCAAGGCAACTGCAATCTCAAAGGCTTTGATAAAGTTCAGTCAGACTAAGGTAGCAATTTCACTTCCGGATTGTTTCAGCAGGTTGTGTATGAACTAGGTGCAAAACAAATTCTTTCTAGTGCCTATCATCCAGAAAGTCAGGGTGCCTTAGAGCGGTTTCATTCCACTCTCAAGACAATGATGAGGACTTATTGTTATGACCATGAGAAAGACTGGGATGAAGGTGTTCATTTGCTGTTGTTTGCAGCTAGAGAAGCAGTGCAGGAGTCTACTGGATTCAGTCCATTTGAGCTTGTGTTTGGTCATGAAGTGAGAGGACCTTTGCTATTGTTGAGTGAACAATGGCAAGAGAAAGAACCGCATATCAGTCTGTTCGACTATGTTTGCAAGTTCAAGGAAAGATTGCGTGCAGCTTGTGACCTAGCCAAAGAGAACTTGAAATCAAGTCAGGGAAAAATGAAAACTTGGTATGATCATAAGGCTAGAAGCCGTGAGTTTAAACCAGGAGACAAGGTCCTTGTGTTGTTTCCCTTGCAGTCCAATCCATTGCAGGCTAGATTTCATGGTCCTTATGAAATTCTGACAAAACTCAATGATCTCAATTACATTGTGAAGACTCCAGATAGGAGAAAACCAAAACAATTGTGACACATTAACATGCTAAAGCCTTATCATGACAGAAATGCTGGGGTTGCAGCTGTCACTTCAGATTCTCAAATGGTCGAAACGTGTGAAGATGAGGGGGAGTTTTAAGATGATGAACCTAGAATTAAAGCTGAAGTTCTTTCATGTAACTTGTCAAACTCTGAAGTGTTGCAAAATCTTGATGTAAAACTCCAGCACTTAGAACCCTCACAGAAAGATCAGTTTGCGAGGTTGATCAAGAAATATGAGGATCTGTTTCCTGATGTTCCAAAAAGAGTTTCTATAGCCTCTCATGATGTAGATGTTGGTGATGCCAAACCAATAAAACAGCATCAGTACCGGATGAATCCTGAAAAGAGAAAGATTGCTGAGAAAGAGGTTGAGTACATGTTCGAACATGATATTATCAGACCCTCCAACTCAGATTGGAGTTCACCCTGTGTGCTAGTTCCAAAACCTGATGGAAGTACTAGATTCTGTACAGATTATCGCAAAGTCAATGCTGTAACTAGAACTGATGTGTTTCCAATACCTAGGATTGATGATTGTATTGATAGAGTAGGGCAAGCAAAGTTTCTGACCAAGATTGATTTATTGAAGGGTTATTGGTGTGTGCCTTTAACTGAGAGGGCCGAGAGCATCTCTGCTTTTGCCACACCATCTGTATTGTACCAGTATGAAGTCCTACCCTTTGGCATGAAAAATGCCCCAGCCACGTTCCAAAGGATGATACAGCCTACAATCTCCGGATTGCCACACACGGGTGCATACATCGATGACCTGATCACATGGAGTGACTTCTGGGAAGAACATCTAAAAGATGTAGAGACGTTGTTCCAGCGCCTGACCCAGGCTAACCTGACTGTTAACCAGAGCAAGAGTGACTTTGGTTGTGCTACTGTCACCTATCTTGGCTACGTCATAGGCCAGGGTAAGGTGGCACCCATAAATGCTAAAGTCCAAGCCATCATGGACTTTCCAGTTCCTGACAACAAAAAAGCTTTGCGCCGCTTCCTTGGAATGATCGGGTACTACCGCAAGTTCTGCAAGAACTTTGCTGAGATTGCTCTCAGTCTTACTAACCAACTAAGACTGAGAAGAAAGGCGTAAAGTTCACTTGGGATGATGCATGCCAGAGAGCCTTCGATCGCCTGAAGTCTCTGCTGTGTCACTTCCCCGTGCTCAAGTTCCTGACTTCTACAAACTGTTCTCCATCGCGGTCGATGCTAGCGACCAAGCTTGTGGATCTGTGCTCCTTCAGAGAAGTGACTCTGATGACATTGAGCATCCCGTGACATACTTCTCCAGGAAGTTCAATCGCCACCAAAGGACCTATTCCACAATAGAGAAGGAACTGTTGGCTCTGGTCCTTTCTTTACAACACTTTGAGGTTTATGTTTGTACGGGACAAAAGCCAATGACTGCATCCACTGACCACAATCCGATAATGTTTTTGAGTAAGATGAAAAACAAGAATCGAAGATTGTTGAATTGGAGTTTGATTTTACAGGAGTTTGACTTGGAAATTAAGCATGTAAAGGGTACTGACAATGTAATTGCCGATTGCTTATCGCGTGTTTGAATATGTATATATATATATATTGTATCACGTGTTTATTTGAATATTGTATGATATGTATATATAGACAAGTGTCCACTTAACCATTTTGTATTGAAAAGAAAAATTTTGCCTTTCTGAGTCAAAATTTTTCCCTTTTGGAATGGAGGTGTAATGTGAATAGAGGCCACTAGATGGCAGTATTTACCTTTTTTTTGTTAAGCTCAGGCTGGAGCTAGGTTCAGACATGTCCTGGACATGTCTGTGGCAAGTCCCCGAAAATAAAAAAAAAAGACGTCTAAATGTGGGTGGGGTCTGCAAAAGAGTATATCAGGAAAATAATTGAGACAGTAAAGTAGTAGGAGAAATTGCAAGAAGAAGGATACAAGTGACCAGACCTGTCATTTCAGTTCAAGACCTGTGAAGTTTCTTTTGTGGATTTTTGCCTGTGTTTGAGCATTTTTCCTTACCCAGGACATCACCAAGCCACCCCACCTAAAACAAAAGGGACTGTAAATATTTCTGTTTTTTTTTATATTCAATCTTGGTCTTGGTTGTAGATAGTAGTTTAGTCTTTGTTTGTTCATTAAATGTGTTTAAGTTTTTAAAACTGTGTCTGTCATCCCTTGCTGTTGCTGTTATGTTGTAAATGTAATAACAAATTGGGGCCATAACACCTGAAACTTTGGAGGAAAACATATGTTTATGATTTGAATTTTTCATAAGAAATGTACTCTGAAGAGCAACATTCAAATTGAGGTGTAATTTCGAGATTGGTTGTGGGCTGGGCTGATCAAGGTGTGTGAGTGACAACAAAGTGGAATGAACTCCAGCGGAAGTGGATTTATGCGAAATAGTCTCAGCAGAGAGGTTAATATCATATGAAAATGCTGGAACTAGATCAGTAAACAGAGAACACGAAATAAGGATGATAAAGGAAAATTATCGGGTCATACATTGTCTTCTACTCAGCTTTTAGAAAGTGAAAAATCTTAAAGCTGGTACGCACTCTAGTTGAAACCTAGTGAAAACAAACAATCCAGGCAATTAAAAAAAAAAAAAAAAAACAGAGCAAGTAGGTGCTGCATGTCAGTATAGGCTGGTATTACAATGAAGGGGATGTCAATGGATACCGTTTGAAATGTTTTCACAGCTTGCCCACGCTCTTATTTTCACAGCTCCTAATGTCACCTACCTCTGTTCAGGGCTGATTATCAGGTTTACTGCAGGACCTCAAAACGGTGTTGCTCAGTAAGAATTCATGTAAATTAATGCTCAGTTTGCTGAACTTAGTCCCCTAATTCACTTCACTTAAACTATTTGAAGGCAGTTATTCAGCTAATTCAGATCATGGGCTGAAGGAGTCAGTTTAGCAAAGACTGTATTGCAAGATTAAATCATGGATGTGGATGTTAATATTTTATTTATTTATTTATTTTTTTTTCAGTTTTCGATCACGCTAATAATTGTGCCATGTGTTCCATGACAAAGCCTCCTGGAGCTGGGCCACCGATGACAAATTGGGTGAGCATTTGTTTCTAATTAATTCTGTTGTCTCATGATTAGCTGCTTTAAGATGTTCAGAGGTGGACAAACAATTTTGGATTGAACTGGGGTAAAGGCTACTTATCAAATGACTTCCTTGACAATCACAACATTGTTATGCGGCATATCCGCTTTACGCAAAGAAACTCGGCGAAAAGCTCATGTTGACCATTCTTACCTCAACCGAACACAATTCAAGCAGCAAACAAGTAAACAAGCATGAAGCAAAACATTGGATGAAATCATATCAGCGCTGAGTTGTTAGAATTTCTCCTGAAATTGTGCTGTGCACACAAACGATACCTCAAATGAAAGTGGAAAGTCAACAGAATCCAATTATATATGTCCTGTCATTTTAAAATGACACCACACTCAAAGATTAGCGGCTATACACTTTACAGTCTACAGAGATAAGCAAAGAAATTTCTGACCTTTGATATTTTGTTATAAGACAACTGTTTGAGGGAAAATCCACGCTTGCTATTGTAAGCTGAATGTGTCTGCGTTATAACGAAACTTGATCCTCCAGTTTCCAAGCATGTTTTTCTTCTTGAGCATTACTTCAAAAAACTCAGTTCCTCAGCTTGCTTGCAATGTATTTTCCCCTCTCTGATCGGCTTGTGATGCTATCAGTAAAACTTGGCCATTTGATTCCATGGGCTCTGACGTTTCCAACGAGCCCAAAATCACTTTAATCACACAAACCTAGCCTGAGATAGAGCCTTGCGTTCCCAGTCCGTCAAAACGAGTTCATGGGCCATTCACATGTACTTAAATAGTGTGACAATATAAAGGCTAAACAGGTTTCTTGGTGGTATTTTTGGTATAATTATCCTTTAAATATTAAACTGTTGTTTTCAAAGTCATTCTCTGACAGAAAACGTGAGAATACTGAGGGCACGACGGTACTAACAAGGTGAGTGACCTGTTTACTTGACTTGTTTTTTATATAGGCAATTTGACATCAGTGTAACTGTCAGTCGATATAGCATAATAAGGATGTAGTGCTGCAACACAGGCACCCATTATTCAGGTCCCAAGCCAGGTAGGCTCAAGTAGTATTTTTCTTGAAGAGATAATTGCTGGGGTTTTTGTTCTTTTTACTTTTTTTTCTATTTTTAACCTCCCTTTGTATTCATAATCTTATTATTTTGCTTTTTTAAAATAAAGCTGCTCCAGTGGAGCCAAACTTCCTTTTCTTTGTATTTATTGTCTTTGAATGAGAAATTGTATAGGCGATAGGACTGGCAGATATAATAATTAAAAAAAATATTTCTATATTCTAAAAATTTAAAACTGGTTGTATTTGGGTGGAATGTATGCCTGTAGTGACATATAAGTGAAATTAGATGAGTATTACAGTTTAATATCTCAGAAATCTAAATTGGCACACAAGGTACCTGAATTGCCAATTTGGAGAAGCCACCAAGACATTTCTCTTTAATTTTGTTCTGATTTACTTGATGAGAATAAACTTTGACACAGATAATGATGAGATTCAGTGCTGTAAAATTTTACCTTTATTATGACACCAAGATTATTCAAATGGACCGAATAGTTGCAGAGATATACTCATTTCATTTTGGGCTAGCCATTTTCGAAAAAGAGGCTCAGGGCTTAGGGTTAATAGCCAAGAAAATTAAGCACGACTCTCCCATACTCTCCTTATACATCAAGCATCGGTTTTACATGATAATAGCGAAATTGAAGGGACCAAATGTGACATGAATGAGAAATTAATTCAAACATGCCCCTAGTCTCAGGCAACACTACAAAAACTAGATCAAAATGATGGTTTTATGTAATAATTGACCCTGGGGTCAAATTGACCCAAAAAACACCGATGCTGACAACGTGTACAGAACATAAAATATATATTTTTCAAGTTAGTCATGTTTTATCTGTAAAGTTAGGAAAAATATCAAGCAGTAAAATTTATTTAACCAAGTATTTAAAGACAATGAAACCTGACTCGGGTCAAATTGACACAGAACATAACAAGAGAGTTAAATTTTGAAATGCCACTTCAGAATTTTCTGATATCCACAGGAGGACACTTTAATGTTCTGTATTTTCATGATGTCGAGAAATTAGTCTGCGACAACAGGGAGTTTTCTCTCAATTCCAATCTGAATTTCCCCTCAACAAAGGTAAAATTTGATTCTATTTCAAAAGTCTTCTATTTTGAAAGGCCACATCAGAATGCCCTGATATCTGCTGAGTGACACTATGAGCAACTGTACTGTCATTCTGTAGTGAAATTAGTCTGTGACAACAGGGAGATTTCACTTAAATCTAGTCTGAATCTCCACTCAACATAGGTAAAATTTCATTCTATTTCAAATGGCTTTTATTTTAAAATTCCACATAAGAAAGTCCTGATATCCGCTGAGTGACACTATGAGGTACTGCACTGTCATGCTGTAGTGAAAGTAGTCTGTGACAACAGGGAGTTTTCTCTTAATTCCAAACTAAATCTCCACTCAACATAGGTAAAATTTGATTCTATTTCAAATGGCTTTTAATTTGAAATGCCACATCAGAATGTCCTAATATCTGCTGAGTGACACTATTAGGTACTGTACTGTCATGCTGTCCTGAAATTAGTCTGCGACAACAGGGAGTTTTCTCTTAATTCCAATCTAAATCTCCACTCAACATAGGTAAAATTACAACCTATTTCAAAGGGCTTTAATTTTGAAATGCCACATCAGAATGTCCTAATATCTGCTGAGTGACACTATCAGGTACTGTGCTGTCATGCTGTCATGAAATTAGTCTGTGACAACAGGGAGTTTTCGCTTAATTCTAATCTGAATCTCCACTCAACATAGGTAAAATTTCATTCTATTTCAAATGGCTTTTATTTTAAAATGCCACATCAGAATGTACTGATATCCACTGAGTGACACTATGAGGTCCTGTACTGTCATTCTGTAGTAAAATTAGTCTGTGACAACAGGGAGTTTTTGCTTAATTCTAATCTGAATCTCCACTCAACATTTGTAAAATTTGATTCTATTTCAAGTGGCTTTTATTTTGGAATGCCACATCAGAATGCCCTAATATCTGCTGAGTGACACTATGAGGTACTGTACTGTCATTCTTAAGTGAAATTAGTCTGTGAAAACAGGTAGTTTTCACTTAATTCTAATCTGAATCTCCACACAACATAGGTAAAATTTGATTCTATTTCAGATGTCTTTTGTTTTAAAATGCCACATCAGAATGTCCTGATATCCTCTGAGTGACACTGAAGTACTGTACTATCATACTTTTGTGAAATCAGTCTGTGACAACAGGGAGTTTTCACTCAATTCTGATCTGAATTTCCACTGAACACAGCAAAAAAATACTTTCTCTTTCAAAGGGTGTTTTAGTTCTGAAGTTCTTCCTTGGAATATTACCTGATCATCTTAATCTTGTTTTTGAAATTAGTATTGATTTTGAATTAATTATTCAATTTCGTATTGATTCTTTTCATTGCAGTCATTAACACAGTTTCTATTTCTTTCTAAATTCACTAATTCCTGATTGACATGACGTATATTGTAAGCCAGCTTTTATTTTGAAAATCTGAAACCAGTCTTGACATGCTGTTCCCATAATGACGCGTATATTTGCTCATCACTCAAATGTGTGAGGGCTGGCTTGACCATGTTTTCCAAAGTGGAGGCTGGCTTGACCGCAGTAGTAAACAGAGGTGTGGGTCAGGAGAGATCAGGGCTGTCCAGAAAAGAAAACAGAGTTACGGGTCAGGAGAGAGAGAGCTGTCCAGAAGAGTCAACAGAGGTACAGGTCAGGAGAGATCAGTGCTGTCCAGAAGAGTAAACAGAGGTGCGGGTCAGGAGAGATCAGTGCTGTCCAGAAAAGTAAACAGAGTTACGGGACAGGAGAGATGAGAGCTGTCCAGAAGAGTAAATAGAGGTACGGGTCAGGAGAGATCAGCGCTGTCCAGAAGAGTAAACAAAGGTACGGGTCAGGAGAGATCAGGGCTGTCCAGAAGAGTAAACAGAGGTATGGGTCAGGAGAGATCAGTGCTGTTCAGAAGAGTAAACAGAGGTACGGATGAGGAGAGATCAGTGCTGTCCAGGAAAAAAAACAGAGTTACGGGTCAGGAGAGATCAGAGATGTCCAGAAGAGTGAACAGAGGAGCGGATCAGGAGAGATCAGTGCTCTCCAGAAGAGTAAACAGGGGTACAGGTCTGGAGAGATCAGAGCTGTCCAGAAGAATAAACAGAGTTACAGGTCAGGAGAGATCAGTGCTGTCCACAAAAATAAACAGAATTACAGGTCAGGAGAGATCAGTGCTGTCCAGAAGAGTAAATAGAGGTACGGGTCAGGAGAGATCAGCGCTGTTCAGAAGAGTAAACAGAGGTGCGGGTCAGGAGAGATCAGTGCTGTTCACAAAAATAAACAGAATTACAGGTCTGATCTCTGACTGATTACTGATCTCTCCTGACCCGCACCTCTGTTTTCTTTTTTGGACATCACTGATCTTTCCTGACCCAGACCTCCATTTACTCTTCTGGACAGCCCTGATCTCTCCTGACCCACACCTCTGTTTACTCTTCTGGACAGCACTGATCTCTCCTAACTTGCATTGCTGTTTACTCTTCTAGATAGCTCTGATCTCTCCTGACCCGTACCTCTGTTAACTCTTCTGGACAGCACTGATCTCTCCTGACCCGCACCTCTGTTTACTCTTCTGGACAGCACTGATCTCTTCTGACCCGTACCTCTGTACCCCGTACCCGTACCTCTGATCAGGAGAGATCAGTGCTGTCCAGAAGAGTAAACAGTGGTACGGGTTAGGAGAGATCAGAGCTATCCAGAAGAGTAAACAGCAATGCAAGTTAGGAGAGATCAGTGCTGTCCAGAAGAGTAAAAGGGGTCAGGAAAGATAAGTGCTGTACAGAACAGTAAACAGAGGTGCGAGTCAGGAAAGATCAGTGATGTCCAGAAAAGAAAACAGAGTTACAAGTTAGGAGAGATCACAGCCGTCCAGCAGAGGAAACATAGGTACAGGTCAGGAGAAATCAGTGCTGTCCAGAAGAGTAAACAGAGGTATTGATCAGGAGAGATCAGAGCTGTCCAGAGGAGTAAACAGAGGTGCGGGTCAGGAGGGATCAGTGACGTCCAGAAAAGAAAACAGAGAGAGATCAGAGCTGTCCAGAACAGTAAAAAGGTAAGAAGGTAAGAAGAGATCAGTGCTGTCCAGAATGGCAAACACAAGTGCGGGTCAGGAGAGATCAGGGCTGTCCAGAAGAGTAAATAGAGGTGCAGGTCAGGAGAGATCAGGGCTGTCCAGAAGAGTAAACAGAGGTATGGGTCAGGAGAGATCAGTGCTGTCCAGAACAGTAAACAGAGGTGCAGGTGAGGAAAGATCAGTGCTGTCCAGAAGAGTAAACAGAGGTACGGGTCAGGAGAGATCAGGGCTGTCCAGAAAAAAAACAGCGTTACGGGTCAGGAGAGATCAGAGCTATCCAGAAGAGTAAGCAGAGGTACAGATCAGGAGTGATAAGTGCTGTCCAGAAGAGTAAACAGAGGTGCGGGTCAGGAGAGATCAGTGCTGTCCAGAAGAGAAAACAAATGTGCGGGGTTCTACCGGGTCGCCAGGTTACCCAGTGTTGTGGGAGCCATTGATTGTACTCACGTTGCAATCAGAACCCCTTCCACTAATAAGAATATGTACAGAGACCGTAGACGTCGGCACATCATTAATGTTCAGGTTGTGTGTGATCATGATACGCGCATATTAAGCATCCGCGCATATTAAGCAATTCCCTCGCTCGGCCCATGACGCCTATGTACTCTGCAACTGCTTGAAATGCCAAAAAATACAATAAATATTTGAAACCATATTAAGCTTGTTTTCAGTATCTATCACAGTGATACTTTCAGTATAGGCAAATAAAAAAACAACCATTTTATGTAACCCTCCTTCATCTGTATCAACTCCCAAGTTCTTCTCCATGCACTTCCACTGCAGCAAGAGTGGATGCCACCTCCACCTCCAGTGCAGTGAAATGCACCGGGGGATGATGGTTGCCCACCACCTGTTGCGTGCACACTTCTCCGGTGTGCAGAGAGCCTGGCTTTTACAGCGCCGCGCAGATTTTTCCGCGTTCGGGGTAAACTTTGTTTGTTAAAACGTGTCCTTTAGTTGCAAACCTGACACCGGAGTAGTTTGAAATTTCAAGCGCGCAAATTCTAAATTAGATCATATAAACTGTCATTGATTGTTATTTTTGTGTGACTAGAATGTTCTCTTTCCCCTGTCTTCCATGGAAAAAACAGGATAGTGTAGGAGGTGCACGTTTTCAATGCTCTGATTGCTGTGGTTGAGAAGCGCTAAATTCTTTATCATTTCATTTTCACGGCAATTTGTTTGTTTGTATAGGTTTAATGCCATGGTGGCTAGAATAAGAAATTAAAAAGAGATGTCTGCTTTACTTCTTGTAATTGGTACAGACATACATAGGCCGACTATTAGGCTACAGCGGCATATCTTCGGCCTGCTGATAAAACCTTGTATCTTCAAAATGATAAACTTCACAGGAAAAAAAAAAATATGAAATTAAAAAACAGTAATAAAATAATATAAATTGATAAATATAATTTAAAATAAAAAGTTTAATTCTGCATGTAAGAATAGTGAACATACAAGTTTTTGTTTCTCATCAGTTTGGAAATACGAGGTTTTATCAGCAGGCCCACGATATTCAAATTTAAAGTCTGATTTGCGTTTTCCATGGACCACAACTACATTTTCATTGTTAATCAGAAAATCTTTGTTCCTTGGTTTCCTGATAGCTATAATCAAGGCCGCCTACATTCTAAAGTTAAGTGCTGTGGGCGTGATCGAAGCGCGTAGGGGAGAATACGCGCAACTCAAAAGCGCTTAGCTCGAATCGCGTAAAAAAGGACTTGCGCGCAAATGGGAGAATAGACCCCTTTGCGACTCCAAGATGCTGCCATATGTTGCAATTCTTTAACAGTGAGCTATGTAGAACTTTTTATTTCTCTTACCATCCTCCTCACTGTGCGTGCTGGCAAAATAACCTTGCGTCCTCTTCCAGGCTTGTTTACCACTGTTCCAGTTGTTTTAAACTTCTTAATGATTCCTCTGACAGTAGATATGGGCAGGTGCAGGCAATTGGCTCTCTTATTTTAGCCATTGCCTGACTTGTGAAGGTCGGCACACATCTGCCTTACTTGAATGGTGTGTTCCTTTGTCTTTCCCATATTGAAGAGTGGATAAGAGAAATGGCCTCTGTGTCACCTCATATTTACACCCCAGGGAAACGGGAAGTGATGAATTACTAATTAAAATGTTCCTAGATACTCTGATCAACTTTGTAAACTATTGTAGAAATGACAGAAATACTTCAATTACATTTATTTCCTAGGAATTGTTAGGGGTGCCAATAATTGTGGAACAGGTGATTTTAGGAAAAATAATAATTTCTTAGTCAGGGATTTTTTTTCCCTTAAAATTCACTTGAGTTGAAGGTTACATTTTTCTACAATCTTCAGTCTGAGAGTATGCTTCTGCTATAAAAATTGAATTTATTTTAAGGCTTTTAACACATCTTAACCAGGGTGCCAATAATTATTGAGGGCGCTGTCGAAGCTCCCATCTTTCAGGAGGGCTCCTATGAGGTCCGTGAGCGCTAGGTCTTTGGTATGCTCCAAGATCTTCTTCAGGAGGAGGGGGTGGTTCACAGTGCCAAATGCAGCAGACAGTTCAACACAGACAACTCCTGTCAACAGTCCTTTCTGGAACTCGCCTTCAATGTGCTGTGCGAGATTCAGGAGTTGACTTTTTGTGGATTTGCCAGGTTGGATCTAGCCTGTTGAAGGATGATGGCTGGTTCGACTGGGGCAAGGCTGTTGAGAATCAGACGCTCAAACAGCTTGTACGGTGGGCATAGCAGGGAGATTGGGTGGATGCTCTTTGCATATGCTGGATCTTTACAGGGTTTTAGAAGAGCGATGATTTTGGTTTGCCTCCAGATCTTGGATGTTTTTTGTCAGCATGCAGTCGTTCATCGAGTCAAGGACCCACTTTCGTGTCAGAGGTCCAAACTGTTTGATCTCCTCTGGGAAAATATTGTCCAGGCCGGTGGCTTTGCCAGTCTTAAAGGCTTTGATGCTGGTGTTGAGCTCTTCAAGGGAGACCGGCTCAGTCAGTCCGGTGTTTTGGGAGAAATGTAGTAGGTCTACCTTTGGTCTTGGCTGTTTGGTGGTGGATTTCCCATTGAGCAGCAGCTGACATGCAACTTGGTTAGCCGTGGTGGTATACTGTTGCTGTGTTGGTGTTGATGGGTCATTGCTGATTTTTCAGATGTGTTGGGGTCACACAGAGGAAAGCCTTTCATATGTGAGGAGACAAAATGGAGTCCAGGACTTCCCATGACCACTTGCTGCCTGCAAGCCCCTCCCGCCAGCAGGCCAGGCACATAAAAGCAGTGGTCAACCATTTTATCTCTCTCTTCTCTTGGAGTCAGCTCTGGACTCTCTCTCTCTCCCTTGGAGAGGCTCCTGGACCCCTGTGGACTGCTCAGGCTGGGGAACCCCTCCCCCACCTCTTAGGCTCAGTATAGACTGGCCATGCTGAAGAATCTGCCAGGCTACCAGTAGTACAGCAAGAGTTGAGGAAACAGCTTGCTTTTGAGGAGCGGCCAGCTTCCCTCCTCTGCCCACAGCAAAGGCACGGACCGCACCAAAACCGCTCTTCTGACAGCACCAGAACCGCTCTTCCAGCCGGATCAACATCACCCGTGATTGGATCCTCCAGCAACCTCCAAACCTCTTTCCTCAACTAAGGACTGGTAACAACTGGGCATTCAAACCTTCTTTTAAGACTATCACTGACTGTGTGTATTTGTAAAATGATAGTTGCTGTGATTGTTTTTAGGATTGTGTTTTAGTAGGACAGGATGGTATTAATATATAGCAGACAAGGTTTTGCATGCAAATAACCCCTGTAGACTAACACGGCGCCTTTCCTGTGCAAAATACAAACAGATCTCTTCATTTTAATGTAATACACACACACACAAACACAACACTGAGTGTTTTAAGTCATTTAACTGACTTTATAACTCTTTAAACTTTCCATTGCTACAAAGACTTGGTCTCTGTTACAGTAGGGTTGCCTTCCCCCACTCCACATGGTCAGCAAGGCGCGAATCTGCAGAATAGCGTGAGCGACGCCATTTTGCACCATCTAGCAGGGGACTGTGTTTGGCCAATCGGTGCTAGACTCCACCGGGCACATTTATGCAGCATAACGTGAGCGACACTATTATAATATAGACATGCAGGGGGGATTCCCCCTTTGTCCTCTCCAGAGGATTCCCCTTTTGAACCCAAGCCAATTCATCCACAGGAGTCTTGAATCCCAAAAAAGAGATGCCAGGCCGCAAGAGAAAGTAGCACGTAATCTGCAGCATAATATGAGCGACGACATTATGCTCCGTCTTGCAGGCAACTTTGTGTTCCACTGAGCGCAGAATGTCAGCACAGCACATTCCCCTTAATAGCTACTTAGTTTTAGTAACTATAAAAACATCGGTCAGGTGACAGTCACCTTGGTGTTCATGGAAACACCATAGCAACGTGATGACATCATAGAGGTGCATGTGGTGTCATCATAATGGTGCACTGCTCTCTAACATAAAGATGAAGTTACATAAAATAGAACCTGTGGTTTTGAGGGAGATCTGCCTCTCCTCAGCCGGACGCTGCTGCTCTTGAACCTGTGGGACCAGCAACAGATAGAATTCATACCAAACTGGATACCGATCACTACACTACATGCCAGGAAATGAGACCATTACCTCCACTCAAAAGCACAGGGCCTATAATGCTCCCCGTCGTGTAGACCTGAGGATTCAAGCATTGTGCGCCTGTATTTCAATAAATAGGAACATTAAATGGTCCCCCATTATGTCACCAGGGGTGCATTCAAAGTCACACGGTGCACATCGTTTTTTTACGGTTTCCAGGTTGAACAAATGTTTTCCTCCAACCGGGAGGTATGTTTTCTCCCATTAGGTGGGTATGCTAGGGGTGTTATCCAATCAGCTGCAAAATGTATATAAACTGCATCATCTTAAAAAGGCAGTGGCGCAATGAATCCAGCGTGGGTACTATATAAATGCATCTCCTGCAGCTCGGTATTCACCACGGTTGATGACAAATGACATGTATGTGGCAAGTAGAAGTTTAAAAAGTTTAAAAATCAAACAAGAATTTGAACCCATTTCAACAGGCTCCGAGAATTCTCGCAAGAGAACGCACAGTATGGCCCTCTCAGATGCCGTAGTTGCAACGCTTGAGTGACACAACAGCAACAGTATTACTTTTGCCGTTTAAATATACGTTTTGCTAAGTGATGCCAAATTTGAACGCACCCCAGGTGCACAGCCACTAACGTAGTCCAAGCCATTTCAAAATCTTTCCCCTCTTGACATCACATGGGGAAGGAACCAACCAGAGGAAAGAAATGATCAACTTAAGCCAAGTAATCAGTCATATTTCATTATTCAGGGTGGTTCACAGCCAATTAGCTGTGCACCTGGTGGCATAACAGGGGACCTTTAAAGAGCAGTGAGTAGAAGGAGGAACATTACTTTATACATTTGAATTCCCCAGGAACTCAAACACTCGCAAAATCAGATGCAGGTTTGCTTTTCTGCTTTAGTGCCCAAGTAACCAACACCACAGGCTTTCGCTGGCCAACCACACCCCGCCCCGCCCAGCCCAGCTTCAGTACCTTGCTGGGCCCCTGTTTTGGGGGCTCGTCCCGCTGCCTCTCCTGCTGTTCCCGGAGATCCCGCAGCTCGCGGTCCAGCCGGCAGATGCGCCCCTCGTACTGCGACTTCAGAGCCACCATGCGCAGCTCCAGCTCCTTCAGCTGCTGCTTCAGCTCCTCATTCTCCTTCAACAGCTGCTTATTCTGACCTGCTCCACAAACACACACACGTCACACAAAACTGCTCCTTCTGACCTGCTCCACAAACACACACACACGTCACACACAACTGCTCCTTCTGACCTGCTCCACAAACACACACACACATACGTCACACACAACTTCTCCTTCTGACCTGCTCCACAAACACACACACACGTCACACACAACTACTCCTTCTGACCTGCTCCACAAACACACACACACGTCACACACAACTGCTCCTTCTGACCTGCTCCACAAACACACACGTCACACACAACTGCTCCTTCTGACCTGCTCCACAAACACACACACGTCACACACAACTGCTCCTTCTGACCTGCTCCACAAACACACACCTCACACACAACTGCTCCTTCTGACCTGCTCCACAAACACACACGTCACACACAACTACTCCTTCTGACCTGCTCCACAAACACACACACGTCACACATAACTGCTCCTTCTGACCTGCTCCACAAACACACACGTCACAACTACTCCTTCTGACCTGCTCCACAAACACACACACGTCACACACAACTACTCCTTCTGACCTGCTCCACAAACACACACACGTCACACATAACTGCGCCTTCTGACCTGCTCCACAAACACACACACGTCACACATAACTGCTCCTTCTGACCTGCTCCACAAACACACACGTCACACACAACTACTCCTTCTGACCTGCTCCACAAACACACACACATCACACACAACTGCTCCTTCTGACCTGCTCCACAAACACACACGCCACACACAATTGCTCCTTCTGACCTGCTCCACAAACACACACACGTCACACACAACTGCTCCTTCTGACCTGCTCCACAAACACACACACACACGTCACACACAACTGCTCCTTCTGACCTGCTCTACAAACACACACGTCACACACAACTGCTCCTTCTGACCTGCTCCACAAACACACACACGTCACACACAACTGCTCCTTCTGCCCTGCTCCACAAACACACACACACGTCACACACAACTGCTCCTTCTGACCTGCTCCACAAACACACACATACGTCACACACAACTTCTCCTTCTGACCTGCTCCACAAACACACACACAAGTCCCACACAACTACTCCTTCTGACCTGCTCCACAAACACACACACACGTCACACACAACTGCTCCTTCTGACCTGCTTCACAAACACACACACACATACGTCACACACAACTTCTCCTTCTGACCTGCTCCACAAACACACAAACACGTCACACACAACTACTCCTTCTGACCTGCTCCACAAACACACACACACGTCACACACAACTGCTCCTTCTGACCTGCTCCACAAACACACACACGTCACACACAACTGCTCCTTCTGACCTGCTCCACAAACACACACGTCACACACAACTACTCCTTCTGACCTGCTCCACAAACACACACACGTCACACATAACTGCTCCTTCTGACCTGTTCCACAAACACACACACAAACACGTCACACACAACTGCTCTTTCTGACCTGCTCCACAAACACACACACATCACACACAACTGCTCCTTCTGACCTGCTCCACAAACACACACGTCACACACAACTGCTCCTTCTGACCTGCTCCACAAACACACACACGTCACACACAACTGCTCCTTCTGACCTGCTCCACAAACACACACACGTCACACACAACTGCTCCTTCTGACCTGCTCCACAAACACACACACACGTCACACACAACTGCTCCTTCTGACCTGCTCCACAAACACACACGTCACACACAACTGCTCCTTCTGACCTGCTCCACAAACACACACGTCACACACAACTACTCCTTCTGACCTGCTCCACAAACACACACGTCACACACAACTGCTCCTTCTGACCTGCTCCACAAACACACACGTCACACACAACTACTCCTTCTGACCTGCTCCACGTCACACACACGTCACACACAACTGCTCCTTCTGACCTGCTCCACAAACACACACACGTCACACCCAACTGCTCCTTCTGACCTGCTCCACAAACCCACACACGTCACACACAACTGCTCCTTCTGACCTGCTCCACAAACACACACACACACGTCACACACAACTGCTCCTTCTGACCTGCTCCACAAACACACACACACACGTCACACACAACTGCTCCTTCTGACCTGCTCCACAAACACACACACACACGTCACACACAACTGCTCCTTCTGACCTGCTCCACAAACACACACACGTCACACACAACTGCTCCTTCTGACCTGCTCCACAAACACACACACACGTCACACACAACTGCTCCTTCTGACCTGCTCCACAAACACACACACACATACGTCACACACAACTTCTCCTTCTGACCTGCTCCACACACACACACACACGTCACACACAACTCCTCCTTCTGACCTGCTCCACAAACACACACACACATACGTCACACACAACTGCTCCTTCTGACCTGCTCCACAAACACACACACACATACGTCACACACAACTTCTCCTTCTTACCTGCTCCACAAACACACACACACGTCACACACAACTACTCCTTCTGACCTGCTCCACAAACACACACACAACTGCTCCTTCTGACCTGCTCCACAAACACACACGTCACACACAACTGCTCCTTCTGACCTGCTCCACAAACACACACGTCACACACAACTGCTCCTTCTGACCTGCTCCACAAACACACACACACATACGTCACACACAACTTCTCCTTCTGACCTGCTCCACAAACACACACACACACGTCACACACAACTACTCCTTCTGACCTGCTCCACAAACACACACACACGTCACACACAACTGCTCCTTCTGACCTGCTCCACAAACACACACACGTCACACACAACTGCTCCTTCTGACCTGCTCCACAAACACACACACGTCACACATAACTGCTCCTTCTGACCTGCTCCACAAACCCACACACAAACACGTCACACACAACTGCTCTTTCTGACCTGCTCCACAAACACACACACATCACACACAACTGCTCCTTCTGACCTGCTCCACAAACACACACACACATACGACACACACAACTTCTCCTTCTGACCTGCTCCACAAACACACACACACGTCACACACAACTACTCCTTCTGACCTGCTCCACAAACACACACACGTCACACACAACTGCTCCTTCTGACCTGCTCCACAAACACACACACGTCACACACAACTGCTCCTTCTGACCTGCTCCACAAACACACACACACACGTCACACACAACTGCTCCTTCTGACCTGCTCCACAAACACACACACACGTCACACACAACTACTCCTTCTGACCTGCTCCACAAACACACACACGTCACACACAACTGCTCCTTCTGACCTGCTCCACAAACACACACGTCACACACAACTGCTCCTTCTGACCTGCTCCACAAACACACACGTCACACACAACTACTCCTTCTGACCTGCTCTACAAACACACACACGTCACACATAACTGCTCCTTCTGACCTGCTCCACAAACACACACGTCACACATAACTGCTCCTTCTGACCTGCTCCACAAACACACACACAAACACGTCACACACAACTGCTCTTTCTGAGCTGCTCCACAAACACACACACATCACACACAACTGCTCCTTCTGACCTGCTCCACAAACACACACACACATACGTCACACACAACTTCTCCTTCTGACCTGCTCCACAAACACACACACACGTCACACACAACTACTCCTTCTGACCTGCTCCACAAACACACACACGTCACACACAACTGCTCCTTCTGACCTGCTCCACAAACACACACACGTCACACACAACTGCTCCTTCTGACCTGCTCCACAAACACACACACACACGTCACACACAACTGCTCCTTCTGACCTGCTCCACAAACACACACACACGTCACACACAACTACTCCTTCTGACCTGCTCCACAAACACACACACGTCACACACAACTGCTCCTTCTGACCTGCTCCACAAACACACACACGTCACACACAACTGCTCCTTCTGACCTGCTCCACAAACACACACACGTCACACACAACTGCTCCTTCTGACCTGCTCTACAAACACACACACGTCACACATAACTGCTCCTTCTGACCTGCTCCACAAACACACACACAAACACGTCACACATAACTGCTCCTTCTGACCTGCTCCACAAACACACACACAAACACGTCACACATAACTGCTCCTTCTGAGCTGCTCCACAAACACACACACATCACACACAACTGCTCCTTCTGACCTGCTCCACAAACACACACGTCACACACAAATGCTCCTTCTGACCTGCTCCACAAACACACACACGTCACACACAACTGCTCCTTCTAACCTGCTCCACAAACACGTCACACACAACTACTCCTTCTGACCTGCTCCACAAACACACACACGTCACACACAACGCTGTTAAAACTGATGAAACTCATGTCAAAGGGCTCACTTCATACCCAAAGAAACCTTCTTTCCCTCCCTAATGAGCGGATGGCGTCTGCTGACTCCAAGACTGCAAACAGTTTTGCTGTATGCACACGGCTTACAGGTTTTCTTAAAATTATTTATATCAAACTGAACTCCAACAACATTACTAAGCTAGTATGTCAATCCATCACCATTAGTTCACCAGTTCTCAAATATATATATATATATTTAAATTTAGCCTTTGTTTCACCAGGGAAGTCTCGTTGAGTTCGAAATCTCTTTTTAAAGGGAGGTAGAGGTGGAGAGGGAGAGGACAAATTGCACAGCCAATTAGGTTCGGGGTTGACTTGGTGGCAGGTCGAAAGAGCCAGGTAGGGAATTTAGACACGGCACTGGGGAACCCCTACACTCCATCTGCAGTGGGTAGGTTAACTCAGTCTACCCACTGCACGCCTTCGTACCCTTTCATAATAATGGCCACTAGGTCACATGATCACAACCATCCAATCAGCGCACTCATCCTGCTTTATGCTGAGAATCTATAACATCGTTTGTCATTGGCTCCGGGCGACCCACGTGAGGGGGTGCCTGGCCCTGGGGTGGTATGTTGCGCTTCCAGCCAATGTGATTCTGTCTGAAAGTTCCTTAGCTGTGCGGCCAACTTCGCCAGTTCGTGCTTGTAATCACTCTCTTGCTGCCCGCCACAAATAAATTTTGGCCGCCACGAATACATTTTTCGGCTTTTGACTCGACCTCGCCTCCGAACTGTTTGCTTTGTGAATGTCGCATGTCGTTACAATTCTGGCGAATTGGGTGGCGGTATGCAATGTAACTCCGCCAATAAATTAATAAGACGCAGAAGAAGTAGTCGTGGTGGGCCTATGAATTGAGAAGACGCAGAAGAAAAAGTCGTGGTGGAGGAGGCGTGGATCGAACGACGCAGGTAAAGCCGTTTTCACAGAGCACGCGCATGGCGCAGATCTCGACCACCACAGCCATTCATTGTCTATGTCAGTGGTTCCCAAACCTTCTCTGCTAGGCCCCCCTTTGGTAAATAAGAAAATTTTTGCGCCCCCCCCCCCCCCCCCAAAAAAAAAAAAAAACAGGTAATACACATATTTTGTTTTCAGATTCCATTGTAGTTTATTTCACACATTGTAAATAATATAAACTTCAACCTTTTTTGAAAAAAAAAAAAAAAAAGTAAACTGCCACAAACTGTAGGTTGTCTAACTACAACTAGCTACTTTCAGGATGAAAATTAATAATAAAATAACGAACCACCTTTTTTTTTTAATACTCAACAACATTGCTATTAATGCATTTTCCGGACACCAACAGAAACTTACTTGCATACAGCCAATCAGCGACCTTGTGCCACACTGAAGGAGTGTCTCGAGACAGTTACATTTTTTCTCATTTTACTGGCCTTGCACTTATAAAGTAAAAATAATCGAGATCGTGTCAGTTTATTCTAGAAAATATGAATGCTCACAACAGATAAGTTTTGTCTAGCCTAGCAGGAAACATTACAAATGATCGGCAGGTTTGGAAACGGCCACCGTAATTTTCAAATGAGGGACACGAAGATTTAATAATTCTAAACCTCTTTCAAAGTAGCCTATAAAATCATCAGGCTGAATCAGTCCCCTCTGCCTGAGTATCGCCGTCTTCTTAAAATTATGTTTCTACGATGCAGATAGAAAGCACCATAATCAACCTATATTCACAGCCGACAGCGAAGTGCGAAAAAAATTCACGAACACCGCTTTCCCAACCTGCGGATGTTTATAACGTTCAGTAGCGCGGCTAGATAAAATAATCTGTCGGCCTACAGAGCATTCATATTATCGAGAATAAGATGACGCAATCTCGGTTCTTTCTGTTTTATATTCATCGGATCTTGTTTGGTGCCGCTTACTAGTTTATTGTTAATATCCCAGATCAGTGCAGGATAGTGTAGCGGCGAGTTGGGTATCGCTAGACTACATTGATTACAGCCAGCTCATATTATCAGCTTTAAATATTTGAACAACCACATTCATGAATTATTTATGAAAATGGCAGGCTACGTGAATGATTTGGCGAACAGTTATGTTGAGAGTAAGGCAGGCATTTACGATGTAATCGCAGAATTCTGGGCAGCGAATGGACTGGGCAGTCAGTGGTTCCGAGACCGTTTCTCGGTGCAAGTCCAGTAAAGACAGGAAAAGTTAAACTGTCTCAAGACACTCCCTCAGTGGCCCGGAACAAGGTTGCCGATTTGCTGTATGCAAATAATTTTCTGTTGGTGTCCGGAACTTTAGTCGGGGAAAAAAATTCGCTTGCCGCACCCCGCGCCCCCCCTGAAATTGCTCTGCGCCCCCCCTAGGGGTCGCGCCCCCCAGTTTGGGAACCACTGGTCTATGTGATCGCTGGGCGCGAGGGCGCACCATTCTGCGCCGAGGAGGGCGCAGCGAGAGGCTGGCGCTACTACTGGATAGGGCGCTGCGCCCAAGTTCAAAATATTGAACTTGGGCGCAGCACCCACCTCGGCGCGTCCGAGAGGAGAGAATATTGGAATCGGAAAAAAAAAATTGCTGATTATGTTAGAAAGGCAGGGCAAAAATGGAGGAGAGCATCATTGTGGCGGTCTCTGCATGCAGAGCTGTGGGACACGGGACTCAGTCTACCGGGATTTATTTTTCAAAAAAAGTATGCTTTCACTTCGTTACTTTGACACAGGCCACTTCGTTACACGTTAGGCATTAAAATATGAATGTAATTCCTCATTTAAGGATTATCTGCATATGGCGCGTTCGAGTAGAGCAACGGTGTTCGGCAGGGTATCTTAGCCGCTTTGTGCATATGTTGATGCCAGCGGACATGGAGCGGCAAATTCATGCACGCAGTTACAATATTGTATCACTAGATGGCACACCCCGATCAGTTATTGTACAGTACTTGAAACCAGATTCCCAAGAATGGGGATGAAGAAAAAAGACAAGATTTTTTCGCAGGCAAAAGGTTGCCGTCGTTTAATAGTACAATCGGCGGCGATTCTGTCGAATTTGGCAGCAAATGCCGCGAGTGCCATCGTATATTTCCAGGCCGGATCTTTTTATTAAAATGTATATCTATATATGTAGATGTTAAGTAAAAATTTACTGAATGCAGGCTATTTTCATCAATACTTGTACATAATTAATCTATTGTTCTATTCTGTAAATATTTCTATTCAAGTACATTTGTATAGCATTTTGTATTTATGTATATAGTGTTTACAATTGCAGCTTTGCATATTCGTGTGTGCATATAGTGTTACATTATAGTTTTGCAGTGAATGTGGGTTTTGACATTGTTTTCCCCCTACTCTTATCGATGAGCATCATAGGATCTTTAATGACCACAGTGAGTCAGGACCTCGGTTTAACATCTCATCTGAAAGACGGCGTCTCCTTTAGTGCAGTGTCCCCGTCACTGCACTGGGGGATTGGGGATTATTCCACCAGAGGGAAGATCGCCACCTACTGGCCACCAACACCTCTTCCAGCAGCAACTTTGTTTTCCCAGCCTGTCTCCCATCTAAGTACTAACCAAGCTTAGCTTCAGCCACACAGCTGGAGCAGATTGAGTAGTGGTACGGCCAGTGCAGTGGTATAGTAGCATTACAGTAACTGGGGGAGAGAGAGCACCAAAGCTGAGGATCGGGGAGACACATGCCACTGACCCATAACTTGGCTGATCCTCTGCCTGGCCCCTATTAGGACTTCCCTCATCTTCCGCTCCTCCTGCTCCTCCATCCTCAGCTGCTCCGCCTGAGCCCAGGGCACAGGGTTAGTGCGTCTGCAGTCAGCTATTCTACCCATTAGGTACATGCATTCCAATAACAGTCTGGTTATGCTGTCAGTTTAGTTTGTCAAATGAATTACAGGGGGCAACAAACAGTCGCTGATGCATGAGGATGGGTGGCAAGTTATTCTTTCAGAAGAGAGAAAGCTTAAAAATGAAGTGATTACAGACGGACAGAAAGGTATACTGATGGCTGTATCCCCCGCATTATATGCCAGGGGGATAAAAAAAAAAATGTCAAAACTATGCCTGAAAGATTAAATGCTATAATCACAGCAAAGGGTGGCCACATTAGATATCGACCTTTTCTCCCAAAAAGACACAATTATCCCCTGCCACGAAGTAGTGCGGGGGATATAGGATTGGGTTCCGTCCGTCTGTTTGTCTGTCACACATTCTATTCACACAAGTTTTCTCAAAAACTATGACAGTTACATGGGTCAAATTTTGTTTGCTTAATAAGCTGGTCTAGATCTAGATTGAATTTGAAAATGGATGTCGAAATGTATTTATTTACAGTTATGGCACTTGATCGTCGCAGGGGAAAGTGATGACCACATCATCTTATTTTGGTTTACACAAACCCAAAACCAGTGAAGATGGCACGTTGTGTAAATCGTAAATAAAAACAGAATACAATGATTTGCAAATCCTTTTCAACCTATATTCAATTGAATACACTGCAAAGACAAGTTACTTTATGTTCGAACAGGTAAACTTTGTAATTTTTTGCAAATATTAGCTCATTTGGAATTTTATGCCTGCAACTTGTTTCAAAAAAGCTGGCACAAGTGGCAAAAAAGACAGAGAGTTGTGGAATGCTCATCAAACACTTATTTGGAACATCCCACAGGTGAATGGGCTAATTGGTAACAGGTGGGTGCCATGATTGGGTATAAAAGCATCTTCCCTGAAATGCACAGTCATACACAAACAAGGATGGGGCTAGGGTCACCACTTGGTGAACAAATGCTTGAGCTGATTGTCGAACAGTTTAAAAACAACATTTTTCAACGAGATATTGCAAGAAATTTAGGGATTTCATCATCTACGGTCCGTAATATCGTCAAAAGGTTCAGAGAATCTTGAGAAATCAAGCGACAAGGCCAAAAATCAACATTGAATGCCTGTGACTTTTGATCCCTTAGGGGGTACTGCATCAAAAACCGACATCAGTGTGTAAAGGACATCACCACATGGGCTCAGGAACACTTCAGAAAACCACTATCAGTAACTACAGTTCATCGCTACATCTGCAAGTGCAAGTTAAAAGTCAAGTTAAAATGTGTAACGAAGTGGTTTGTGTCAAAGTAACGAAGTGAAAGTATACTTTTGATTTTTTAAATGTAGTAGAGTAAAAGTCCCAGATCAAAAAAAACAACATAAAAAAAAAAAAAAATCAAGTAAACTACAAATCCTCAAAAAAAAAAACGACTTAAGTTTGCAACGAAGCACATGTAAACCTCTGTATGATGATGTTTTCCAAGTCAATTCATTGTATCCGTTTTCTCTCGTATCGGTTGCGAGATTCAATAGGAAGATTAATTAACCTTACGCAGTAGACGACCCGGTACCGATCCAAATGTCGTCGAACGATTATTGAAATGAACGGTAAATGAATTGGAATGCAACCCATCATGAAATAACATAGTAACAGCGCATATCATTGGAAAGCTGAGAGTCTTGGGAATCTATATAAACATAACTTAGTCAAAAAACATGCTTTGTTCGCTAAAACAGTCTTTTATGTCACGGTCACGTTTCAAAACACCCCCCGAAACTCCCCCTTGAATCGCGTCATCCTACCCATGAACCGGAGTTTACATCTGAAGCCTGTATCCGACCCTGGCATGCTTGGTCTTTAAATGTCCGTAAGAACCCAGCAAATTCGAATATCCACTGTGTTTTGCTGATATTACGTATGATAGATGCATTATCCAACTCAAACAAACCAGTTTCGCAATAAAAAAAACCCAACGGGAACTTTTCTCCGGTAAAAAACATTTTGAATAGTTCTCCGTTGTGTACACTGGATTGACCGATTTCTTGGAAGGGAAGGGCCCCAATTTTGAATGGTGAGTAGCGTAATCATTACGTCTATAAAAACAAAACGATATAAACTACGCTTATTTTTATCCTAACATACTCACAGTGCATAATGAGGATTGTCCAATGATGTGCAGCATGTTTGTGTAGAATGTGAATTGAGTTGGGAAGAGTTAGGAATTCCTGCAGTTAGAACACAAAAATGCTGTGGAGAGCACTTCATCTCCACAGCATTTCTTTTTAGAAATGCTGCTGAAAGCAAATTGGGAATTTCCAGACATGTACTTCTTTCCATCTTAAAAATACAATAAAAATTAAAGCTGCAAGCAGCGTTGAACGGGCCCTCGCCCCCATGCGCATGTTGGGGTTGCTGTGTGATCCTGACGGGTGCAGCTGTGCACCCACGACCATTAGACAGGTCAAGTGCCGGCCCCAACCTGAGAGAAAGTGTCGAGCGAATCGGACATTGCTGAAGGAGTTATGATAAGCTGATACTTCATCCACCAGAAGGCGCTCAGAGTGCAACCAAATTTGGGCAGGTGTATTCAGGGGCAGACCCTAAGCACAAATGTGAAGTTTTGAGCAAATCGGCCAAATTCAATGTAAAATGTGGCATTTTCTGTTTCCATATGGGGGCATGATGAGCTAGATTGTTTAGCAGCACATCAAGGCGTTCAGGGTGGGCCTGTTACCATGTACAGGAATTTTGAATCCATTTGGATGAAGTATGAGGGAGAGAGAGTAGCTTGAATGTGTTTGGCGAGGCATCTGAAATGGGGACTTCATGGTGGCCAGGTCCATTTAGCGACAGACAAGCAGAGCACTACTTTTGATCAGCATGGTTTCTTGACGATCTGAAAAAAATATTAGGTTGATTGGACGGAATCGCGAGGAGGTGTTCATTAAAATGCAAATGGAAATCAGGCCAAAATAACACATTAAAATCAAAATGACTGACTTCCTGTTTGGAATTGACCAATGGTGCCAAAGGCTTTTTTGTTTGAATTGGCAACATACGCATGTGTATCAATTTTCATTAACCTATTCCATATAAACCCCTATGGGGAGGGGTTTTTAAAAATTTCAAGGGGGCGCTATCGAGGCATTTTGCTGCCCTCATGGGCACCGCCCCAATCAGATATTGGAGCTTGCCACTCTTGACCAGCATATCAATTTGCATGATGTTACGAATTCATTAGGAACATGAAAAACACAAACGTATTTTCATGGCGAGGGATCCATTGTCACCGCATCGCCACACGGACGCCATTACTCTAAGCATCACAGCATTCGCAAGGTAGTTTAAGCAAGTTCTTCTACATGTTGTAATAATAGGGGGAATAAAGTTGATGGGTTCAACTATGTGTCATCAGTACAAGTGAAAGTAGAAACTGGTCACTTCCTGTTAGTAGCCACGCCCACTGACCTACAGACTTGCAGAGCACAACTTTTGATCAGCATGGTCTTTCAATGTTATTTAATAAATCTGGTTTAGAATGGATGAAATCTTGAGGAGGAGTGCGTTAAAATACAATATGTGGAAATCAGGCAAAAATGGCACGCTAAAATCAAAATGGCCGACTTCCTGATTGGAGTAGACAAATGTTGTCAGAGACTTTTTTGTGCGTCATGGCAAAATACACGTGTACCAATTTTCATCTTTCTACTCTAAAAAAAACCCTATGGGGAGGGGTTTTTGAAAATTTCAAGGGGGCGCTATCGAGGCACGTTGCTGCCCTTATGGGCAACGCCTCAATCAGATGTGAGAGCTCACCACTTTTGACTCGCATATTAATTTCCATGATGATACGAATTCATTAAGAACATCAAAAACCCAAACGTATTTTCATGGCGAGGGATCCATTGTCACCGCATCGCCACACGCACGCCATTACTCAAAGCATCACAGCATTTGTAAGGTAGCTTAACCAACTTCATCTTCATGTTATACATGGGGAATAAAGTTGATGAGTTCAACTATGTGTCATCAGTACAAGTGAAAGTAAAAACTGGTCATTTCCTGTTAGCGGCCACGCCCACTGACCTACAGACCTGCAGAGCACAACTTTTGATCAGCATGGTCTCTTGATGTTTAGTAATGAATGTGCTTTTGATTGGATGAAGTGTCTAGGAGAAGTGCGTTAAAATACAATGTGTGGAAATCGGGCAAAAATGACACGTTAAAATCAAAATGGCTGACTTCCTGTTTGGAGTAGACAAATCATGCCAGAGACTTTTTTGTGCGTCTTGGTCAAATACACGTGTACCAATTTTCATTTTCCTACTTCAAAAAAACCCCTATGGGGAGGGGTTTTTGAAAATTTCAAGGGGGAGCTATCGAGGCATTTTACTGCCCTCATTTGCAAAGCCACAATCAGACGTGAGAGCTTGCCACCCTTGACCTGTCTATCAATTTTTATGATGATACAAGTTTATTAAAGACATCAAAAACCCAAACATATTTTCATGGCGAGGGATGGATAGTTGCCGCGTCACTACTCGGACGCCATTATGCGTAGCTTTACAGCATTCATAGGGTAGCTTCACCAATTTGTTCTGCATGTAATAGAAGTGGAATGAGGTAGATTTGATCAAGTATGTGTCCTCAGTACAAGTGAAAGTAATAACTGGTCACTTCCTGTTACCACATGGGGGCGCTAGTAGCAAAGTGGGAATTTAATGGGTCTTGACGTTCAGGGCGGAGCAATGATCATGTCCAGCAAGTTTGAAGCTACTACAGTCAAGTATGTGGGCGTGAGAGCATTGGGAATCCCAAAAGTATTTCCATGGCGAGGCATCCAAAGTCGCCGCTTCGCCACACAGACGCCATTACTCGTAGCTGTACAGCGTTCATAATGTAGCTTCATCAACTTGTTCTGCATGTTTCAGAAGTAGAATGAAGTTGATGGATTCAACAATGTGTCATCAGTACAAGTGGAAGTAAAGAGGGGACACTTCCTGTTACCACAGGGGGGCGCTATTAGCAAAGTGGGAATTTAATACATTAGGATGTTCAGGGCGGCGCCCTTATTATGTTCAGCAAGTTTGAAGCTTCTAAAATAAAGTATTTGGGTGTGAGAGCATTGTGAAATTTTTTCCTCAAGTCACTAAAATTTGTCACTCCCTAGCAGCCACGCCCTTTGACCTACAGATCTGCAGAGCACAACTTTTAATCAGCTTGGTCTCTCAATAATGTCTACCAAATTTGAAGCCGATACGGTGAAATCCCTAGGAGGAGGTTGTTTTAAAATTCAAAAATTCAAATCAAAATGGCCGACTTCCTGTTGGGTTTGGGGCATGGCTCCAATGAAATTTTTTGTATGCCTTGTTACAAAGCATATAACTACCGAATTTCGTCTGCCTGCGAGAAAGTAACCGAATTTTCCTATGGGAATTTTGAAACGTGTTTAGGGGGCGCTCGAACCTGTGCGACTGCCCAAAAATATTGAATTTCGGATCCGGCCGGACGAATGTGGACGAAAGTGCACAAAAGCAACGAACAAGGTAACTGACAAGTAACTGATAAATCAATAACAGAAAAAATAAAATCCAGGAAATAGCAAAAGTAAAAACCAAACATGGAGGTAAAATTAAGCTGTAAAAGCTTTACAAAAAAGGAAGGTTTTCAGTCCTTTTTTAAAAGCATCCACCATCTGTGGAGCCCTAAGATGGTCAGGAAGGGCGTTCCACAGACGGGGAGCAGTAGTCTCAAAGGCTCTGTCGCCCATGGTTTTAAGCCGAGTCCTGGGCGGGCGCAGACGGTGCATTTGGCCTGACCGGGTTCTGTCTGAGGTATGTGGGGTGAGGAGTTCAGTGAGATAAGTGGGGGCTGCACCATGCACACAGTGGTGGGTGTGGAGGAGGATTTTGTATTGAATGCGGAGGTGGATGGGGAGCCAGTGCAGAGTGTGGAGGATGGGGGTGATGTGCTCATGTTTACGCACCCTCATCAGGACCCTGGCAGCGCTGTTCTGAACGTATTGGAGCCTTTGGAGACTCTTGCCAGGGATCCCGATGAGGAGTGCGTTACAGTAGTCCAACCTAGAGGAGACAAAGGCATGGATGAGTTTCTCTGCAGCAGAACGGGAGAGCGATGGTCTGAGTTTGGCGATGTTACGGAGGTGAAAAAAGGAAGTTTTGCAAATATGGGTGATGTGGTTGTCAAAGCTAAGATGGGAGTCAAATCTGACCCCCAAATTAGTTACAGAAGGAGAGGGGGAAATGTTGTGACCAAGCAAGGTGACAGAGGAAATAGGGGAGGAGCGGAGCTGGTGAGGGGTGCCGATCTGTATGGCTTCAGTTTTGGAACTGTTCAGCTGCAGGAAGTTTTTACTCATCCATGCCTTGATCTCCTCCAGGCAGGAGTCCAGTTTAGTGATGGAGGAGGGGGATGTGAAGGAGGGCGTGACCTTGAAGTAAAGCTGAGTGTCGTCAGTATAGCAATGGAATTGTATTCCATGCCTGCTGACATCACAGCCGAGGGGGAGCATGTATATGGTGAAGAGGGTTGGACCGAGCACAGAGCCCTGGGGTACCCCACACGTGACAAAGTGGGGGCGAGATTTAACGTCCCCCAGAGCCACATACTCGGTCCTTCCTGTGAGATAAGAACGGAACCACTGGAGGGCGGTACCGGAAATGCCAATGTAGTGTTGAAGGCGGTGGAAGAGGATGTGATGATCAATAGTGTCAAATGCAGCAGAGAGGTCGAGAAGGATAAGGAGGGAAGTAGCACCGGAGTCAGAGGTCATCAAGAGGTCATTGGTGACTCTGATGAGCGCTGACTCTGTGCTGTGGGAGGGACGGAAACCAGATTGAAATTTTTCATATAGGCTGTTAGAGTTGAGGTGGTTGTGAAGTTGACTGGAAATGACTCTTTCTAAAATTTTGGAGATTAAAGGCAGATTGGAGATGGGTCTGTAATTTGACAGGGGTTCAGGGTCAAGAGTGGGTTTTTTGAGGAGGGGCTTGATGATGGCAGTTTTAAGGGTGGCCGGAACAAGGCCGGTATGGAGTGAGAGGTTGATGATTGTGGTTATGAGAGGGCTGATGGAATGACTGTGTGCTTTAAGCAGAGGGGAGGGGATGGGATCAAGGGAGCATGTGGATGGTTTGGAGTTATGGATTATTTTCTCGACCTCCTGCTGCATTGTGGGGGAGAAACGTGATAGGGGTAGTGAGGTAGGTGAAATGTCGTTGAGTGGAAATGTACTGTTGGGATTTGTGTTAGTCTCCACCAGGACATTCGTGGTCTCAGTCTTCTTCATCAGCTCGTCAAGCTGGGCCAGGGTCTTTACCGTCACCAACCATGAACAGTCACAAGAACTTCAGTCCAAAAGTGCTGAACTGTAATCTAATATTTCTTTTGTAGGCGCTGAAACCTTAGTGAAGGAAATGTACTACATTACAGTGCGAAGAGCACATATACCAAAGAGTAAACATTCTATCCAGTGTGTACCATCACAGTCGCCCAGTTCATCAAAACTAAATTTTAAACAATCTTTTACATTTGCACAAACATTGAACCAAAACCGAAGTTTTGAAGACTGTCATGAGCAGGCATGCCAATAGGTTTTGGAAAAAAAAAAAGGGAACATCACGCGGAGTAGGCGGTCTGGTGTTGCGCCACCGAGCTTGTGCCAACGACACAAGCTCCTAAGGGGGGGTCTGGAGGAGTTTGCCCCCTCTGAAAATTTTGCCAACAATGGCATCAAATGGTGCATTCTAATGATATCTTGACAGATATTTGAGCTATGTATAGGTCCCTTAATTTCAATGTAATCCTCAAGCTAAATGTTAATAAACAGTGGAAAAACACCATTGAAAATCTTTGTAAAATGTATTTGACAACCTATATATTTTTTCAGTCAACCTGGCCAAAACTGTCACTACCTACTACTGCATTGTACAAGAGACTTGGAGTATTCATCCTTTTCCAATTTTAGTTTAAAATTATTCAAACTGTGTTTTCACTATCACCATAATAGTGAATCAAGAAAATGCAATCATTCACCATCAACTATGGTCCATTGCATCAATTTCTTTTCATTTTGAAACCAGTGAATCAGTACCTCTTATCATTCATTTTACCATTAAAATATAAATGGCAGCTGGTTTTCATCCAGAAAGTCATGTGTCAACTAAATCAGTTATGTATTTGGGCAGTTGAATTTTCTTTGCATAAGATTTAACATGCTTATCATTGTCCATCCTCTCTTCACACAGTCATTTGTGTATAAAGTTCATTTCTTCATGTATATATATTGTAGATGAGATTTATTAAGACTCTGAGTTCACAGTACTCAGCTGAGCCATCAAACTTGGAATCAAATCCCAAAGATGTGCGCACAAGATGGAAGGACTGATGGACATAGTAATATCCAGTGGCGGCTGGTGCCAAAAATTTTGGGGGGGGGGGGAGCGCAATTTACCTTGGCGCAGCACACCCGACAGCTGCAATGATGTTGACGCAGTCAGTTAAGAAGGAACATGTAGCCTATAGATTTTATCAGGGTTTGTACCCTTTTTAATTATGAATTGAGGATGTATCCCCTATGTCCACAGATCACTGTATCTGTCCTTACATTGCCTACAGATCGATTGTAAAAGCGGTCATGTTAAAGATAATCCCCCAACTAACTGGGATTTTGATGTTTTGTAAAGATGCAAACAATAAATGGAACATAGTTAAACAGAAAAACAAAAATCTAAAAACACACCACTGTAATGCTGTCTACAGGCTTCATACACCTTTTACAAAGTGAAATTCAGGCACTTTTCAAGGATTTTCAAGGTGTATTTTCATGCCTTTCCAGCACCTTACAGCTATGGTAAATTACTTATTTATATACATAAATGACAGATTTCACAGAAAGTGTGGCCAAGAGGTCCCACTGTACTTGACAGGATGAAATTATAAATTAATGGTATATATGTGGTTTATTTCATTGATAACATAAAAACAAATGTTTAAATGAAGTTTTAGACCTGGATCACGGTTATTTTGTTAAAAAAAAAAAAAGAGGTAATTCAAAAATTGGGTCTTGTTGCTAATGTTACATGGACGGAAAATTGGTGTTCACAGGACGGAACCCAAACGGTGACAAGATTGTCTCAGCCAACGCCAAAAATGGCACGATGAGCAGAGAAAAGGTAAGGCACGCCAGTGACCAACCCGCTAATCCACATAAACAGGGCTTTGTCAGTCCTGCCCACTCATTTCCAAGTTCTCATCCACCCTGGAGTTCTGAGAGGAAGGAGGGACACTTTTTTTGGGCCACCCTGTAGTATGGATGTGCCAACGCCTTTAAAGCTGCAGTTGGTAAGTTTTAGAAAAGTAACTTTGTCATTTTTGCTAAAACTGTCACTGTGTACAGACAGTATTACATAAAACTAGTACTCTGTACTTAAAAAAGGCTCCTTTAAACCCACCTAATGCTCCTACTGCAATTTAAAAGAATCGTTCAGACGGACCAAAAAGGACCAATTAGAGCAATATGTATTAATTAAAAACCCAGCACACACTTATTTCAGTAAGTTACCCGTTTTTGAGTACAGAAACTGTCTTGAATCCAGCAGAATGGCCAGTAAATCATGTATGTCAGCATTTAGCTGTGAGAGCACAGAAACGTTACACATATTTATGAGGACAACAACACAACTGATAAGACTGCCAGGTCACTTCATTGAGAGATTTTCTGCTGCTTTCTAATAAAAATAGGCGTGCAATGCACGAAATACCCCTCAGCCCGATGTCGTCTCCAAAAACTTTGACGCTCTCGGAGTGAACATTTTGCTAATCATGAAAATGACTGAGAACAGGTCAGGACTAATAATTGTTTGAAACGGATGTTTTGTCCACCCCAATGCTCAGTTCTACGGAATTTAACCCAGGATTTCATCGCTGTTAGATCGCGTATAGATAGAAACCGTGTCTTCAGTTGCCAATTACGATAATTGGACAACACGTCAATAAAGAAAAATAATTGAGAACTAGCCAGGACTATCCTAATTGTCATAAAGGGACGTGTCTGTGCCGCCCCAATTCCCATTTCTAGCTACGCCTCTGCCTCTGAGCAAGCTACCGGCCAGTTGACTTGACGGTGAACATTAGCCACTTTTGAATTACGATTGATGAGCTTGCTAGCTAGCGAGCTAACGTTAGCTAACGTTACGTTCGCCTGAAGTTGCGCAAGTACATCTAAACTAATGCCTCTAGCTTGTTACATTAGAAAGCCATAAAGGGGTTTAAGCCTCAGTTACAAAATATTAATGACTGACTTTTCACATATGGGGAAATAAAATAGCCATTGCGGTAAAAGACCTCAAAATCCCAAACATTACCGTTACTTTAGATTGGCCTCACCTGATGCGTTGTGAAGCTGACTGATAAGTGCTGCACGCGCTCAAGCTCCATAGAGACCGATGAACGGTCTTCAACCGTCCTTCCCAACGCTCTCTCTCGAGCACGGCACGCAATTAAAAACCGAAGTTCCTTCTTGATGTTGACACGTTCATGTAGCATAGAAAACAGTAGTACTCTCATCGATTTGCCAAGCAGAAATGTTCTGTCTTATTGTCTTGCAAATATAAATAATTCACTTCACATAATAAATGTTATTTTGATTTTTTTATTGATGTTATGACATTTTAAATTAATGTACTGAATTAAATGTTTATTGGTAAATATTAATATCTCCAGGCAGAGAAAGGAAGTGCAATTACAGCTGGGAAAGTCCTTTATGAGTCCCCTAAGGGAGGAGCCAGGTCAAGCAATGATCATGTCTGTGTGTGTGTGTGTGTGTGTGCGTGTGTGCGTGTGTGTGTGTTTCTGTCACTCTGTCTGTCAGCCCGTGGCCATTACCTTTTTGTTGAGAGTCTGTCTAATAATGGGTCTAGGTAACAATTGAAATCACCTGCAATGATAACATTGGAATTCAGAGCTAGTATCAAATCAAAAATTTTACGAAAAAAATCACAATCAACAGCATTTGGACCATAAATGTTCATCATTATTATTGGAAAGCAATTTATATGACCTGTGATCATTAGGTATCTGCCATATGGGTCCGCCACCATAGATTCAAGACGAACTGGAATATTTTTGCTAAATAAAATAGCGACACCCCTTGCTCTTCGAGTAAAAGGTGCTTGATATACCTGCGAAATCCAATTTGTCCTCAACCTACGCTGATCACTGGCACTGAGGTGGGTCTCTTGAAGAAAAATAACATCTGCTTTCAATGATTTGAGATGAGAGAAAACTTGGCCTCTTTTAGAGGCAATCCCAAGACCCGTCACGTTCCATGAAACCCATGTTAAATTCTTATTGGTGCTGCTATTCCCAACGTCATCAGGCACCATCAATTATTTTTTAAAGATGACAATCTGACCATTCCCCACAGTAGTGTAAGAGAAACACAAAACAACACAAAACAACAAACCCCACCCACCCCCTCAGTGCCCCCCCAAATGAGGCACAAAAAAAGCCCATTGTATTTTGGACCATTCCAGGATAACCCCGTTACCCCCTCCCATTCCAAAAATAACCTCTATTTAGCCTACTTTAAAGGGTAGCAGTGCCTCCCGTACCCTAGGAGGGAAGTCTGTTACCCTTTTCCATATCAAAGTAGAAATAAAAGCAAAATAGTATCGGGATTGCAGCTATGGTTACATAGCATTTAAGTTCCCACATTCAGATAAACATAACAGTGATGAAATGGTACACAATCAAACCAGAAGTAAATTGAGACTAAATAGGGTTAGACTTCTATTACACAACTTGACGCTGAGATCATAATACAATGTTAATAATGCCAACAATAATAATTGCCAAATAATAAAAATAATAATAATAATAAAGAAAACGGATACTATCACCAAGGACAATATTGATTATAAGAAATAGTCCAGGTAATGCAGACTAGTTATAGTAATAATAATAATAATAATAATAATGATAATGAAATAATGAAATAGAGTAGCAACAATAGTATTCTAGCGAACATGCCCCGTAGCCCAGATACATAGAAATAGACCACTTTCTGCATATCAAGAAAACAAAGCACGATTTTGCCACATATTAGCCCAGCGAACATACAAAGTAATTCCGAGTTTAGAGCCAGGCTTAGCAGGCAATCTGAGTCTGACGTAAACAAAAGCAAAATAAGAAAGACATCCATCATTATGAAGAGCCAAATCAGAACTTCTTACCACATTTCAGGCTCACACGGGAGTCTTTTCTAATGAAGCAAAAAACCTCTCTGCCTTGGACAGGTCGCTGAATAACTTCTGTTTGGAATTGTGGATGAGCTTGATGGTCGGGGAACATATTGAGTACGCTCCAACAACACTCCCACTACGTTGTTACTACGTTCCCATTACGATCTCTCTACGTTCCTGACGATCCTACGAAGACCTACCATGACCTTACGCCGATCATACCACGATCTATCAGGCAGCAGTTTGTACATGTACATGTACTTCGTTACAGTATTTAAGAAGATTTTTTTTTTTAACTGGGACTTTTACTCTCCTACATTTCAAAGATAGGTATAAGTTACTTTCACTTCGTTACTTTGACACTGGTGTTATGGCCCCAATTTGTGATTACATTTACAACACAGAGCAACAGCAACAGCAAGGGATGACAGACACAGTTTTAACAACTAAAACACATTAAATTTTTAAAACAAAGACAATAACTAACAACTAACTAACCTAATGACCAAGATTGATTATACAACAACAAGAAGAAATATTTACAGTCCCTTGTTTTGGTGGGGTGGCTTGGTGATGTCCTGGGTGAGGAAAATTCTCAAACACAGGCAAAAATCCACAAAAGAAACTTCACAGGTCTTGAACGGAATGACAGGTCTGGTCACATGTATCCTTCTTCTTGCAATTTCTCCTACTACTTTACTGTCTCAATTCTCCCCTTTATATACTCTTTTGCAGACCCCACCCACATTGAGACCTCTTTTTTTTAATTTTCAGAGACTTGCCCCAGACATGTCCAGGACATGTCTAAACATAATCCCAGTCTGAGCTTAACAAAAAAAAAGGTAAATACTGCCATCCAGTGGCCTATATTCACATTACACTGGCAACTTAGTTACTCGTTTCAACTAGAATATTAATTTAATTCATGATTCACGGATTATCTGGATTTGGCGTGTTCGAGAAGAACAACGGTGTATCTTTGTGCAGATGTGTCCGCCAGTGGACGTGGAGCTGCAAATTTATACACGCAATTACAATATTCTATCACTAGATGGCACATTAGCATCAGTTACTGAACATTACAACCGTCACTAAACTCAAAGAAGTGATTTCATTCCCCCCGATACCTTTTAATTTCAGTGGGACTCCTCAGTATAACGAAAGCTAAATTAAATAATTCTTTTGTGTATTTGTATCGTTTTGTCTGTCACAAACAAGAGATGTTGCTGCACTGCCTCTGACCCCGGATCGGACCAGGGTTTGTTTTCAGCCAAAATATGTGTGTGTGTGTATATATATATATATACATATTATCGCCAAAATCGTACTGGAAGCGTACTACAAGCGTGATATGAGCGGCACCACCGTAGCGATATCGTCATACAGTCTTCTAGGTCTGCGTAGCGTCGTAGTATGATCTTCAATGTCATAGCGGTGTAAGCGGAGAAGACAGAGAGGATTATCTGGCACCATAATCATTACTCCAACAGTTTGACCCTTGTTGGGATACGTGCCCCATCATTACTCCAACAGTTTGACCCTTGTTGGGATACGTGCTCCAACATTTAGCAGATGACCCCAGGGTCATGGGAATGGACTCAACCAGACTCTCTGGCGCCAATCTCATCTTGCTACAGGGGTAATGGTTAATGCAGATGCCTAGGAATCTGCCAAAAAAACTGCTGTCCGCAAACCTTTGGCCAGCGAGACTCATGCCGGACAACTCCACAGTTGCACCCGTACAATTTCAATACATTACAATTTAGGTAAATATTTCAAAAGACTTTTAATTTCCTGAGTAAAACACTAATCTCACTCACAATGTCACAGAATAATGTGTATTTTGCTATACTGAAGGTTAAGAGTGGAATAATAGCCTTAATGCAGATTATTCTTGTAATTCGGTATTGTGTCGGACGTTTCATGACCAACTCTAACGCAAGTAGGTTGTGTTTGGTATCATTTTAATCCTCGTAATTTCTGAAATCTCATAGGGAATATTTCGAAGGAATTGGACTTGTGCCATACTCTCTTTCAATAACTTTAAGGGAAGAATATGCTTCAGTTTTCCTTGTGGTCATGTCTCCTCCCACAGCCCCTCCGGAATGGGGGAGCATTCTTGGCTCAAATGACCCAAAACGACCGATGACCCCGCCATAGGACGCAGTCTAGAGATTGGGCATAAAAGAGGGGGAAACAGAGAAGTCGGGGAAGCTTGTATTCATCCTTCCCCATATACGTTGTGTATATGTGTACTTTTGGCTGCGCCAGGTATGAATTGACTTCTTTTCTCTTTTCTGTAACGATGTAATTAGGTCTTGTGATTTAAGCTTGTGCCTGCCTGGCGAAATAAATTGATATTCGCATCTGTTGTGTGTTTCTGACTTTAAACAAACATATACTTTCCGGTTTTCGGACTCCTGGCTCTCAATCGAGTAACGTAGTCCGAAATTGCGTGCCCGATCAACGCGCTTGGCATCTGTGTTATAAGGTGGATTTTCCATGCTGTGTATGGTGCTATTAACCCCTTTGCGCAGAAGCCAAATCTGGCTTTTTAGGTGTTACCTGATTTAAGGCTTTATAATTTAAGATTGCAGCTTTACAGACAGGAAAACTTTGGCTCAATTGAGTCTAGACACTTGAAGCATTTAGACTCCCATCAAATTATAGTTTATTTTTATGATTTTGTTGGAGAAAAGGGGCTGCAAACATAAAAAATCTTCATGAGAATTCACCATTGAAATAGAAAAAAAAAATAATGCTGACAATTGAAAAACTGCTGGGGCCTAAAACTATACATTTCTGGGATCATAAACTTCTTGACCACAAGTACAATTCATCTTTAACATTCCATTTTAGATTACCCGCTTGCTATGAGACAAATTAGACAGCTATCCAGGTGTCTCTCCAAAGTCAGACATCCACCAACATTTTTAACTGTCAAATCATACAAAAATCATATATTTAACACAAATAAACTTTTGGGGCTTGAAATTCGGCATGAACTAATGATTTTCTGGTTGAGTTTTGCATGAATTAATCAATATCAGTGCAGTGGAACATCATTGGTCACCAGTAACCTCTCAAAACATGCCTTTTCTCCATAATAAAGTTAACAATATTGTCCATTTCTCTTCGAAGTACCCCAAGCATTAAATGAAGTGCAGATTTAACAGCTATAACATTCACGCAAGACCAAACATGATATGAATAAAAAGCTAACCGCCCTCACATCCGAGCTCATAACCTTACACCTTATAAGGGTGAAAACTCACTAACTCAGTAATATCTGAATTCTGAAATACACCTTATTTTAACAGAACAGAAATTTCACTTTCAGGAAAAAAATACAACGACATATGCCTCCATATTCATCAGAGTGGTGTAATGAACGTACCGAGGGATCTACCGACCTGCGTGGGATGTATGCATTTGGAGAAACGAAAACCTCGGCATTCGATGTCTCTAAACGCGGTATAGATTCTACAGCAAAAAGCCAAATTAAGCAAAATGCAAACAGAGTAGAAGTATAACCTGTTTTCTTCATTGATGCCTTCTCCAGAGACAGATGTATCGGGTAGAAGGAACGTTCCAGTTCTGTTTCATTTGGAATAATTCCCGTTGACCGCGTCCATACAACATTTAAATCTCGTAAATGAAACTGAACACTTCAGAACGGTCTCGAGTGTCTTTATTTCTTTGATATCGCATCATTTTCAGCTGCGCAACCGCGGCCAACATTCGAAGAATACAACCGACCTTACTTTTACGCTTAGCTTTGTATCCCATTCTTATTGTCCGATCAATGTATTTCAGTTATAGAGGAAAGTTAAGACACTGGGGAATGGGATAAGAAACGAGTCTGTCAACACATCGTTACCGGGGAAGCTTCACGAGGACGTGAACTATAACTGTAGAGTTACGCAGATGAATCTGAGTATATAATTGAGTGACTGGCTATCGACACCAGTACTTCGGTGGATAGAAGGGAGCGCTGAATTTGTCGATGGAGGAATCTAAGCGTTAATTCATGGGAGGGAACTACGCATATTTTGTGTGTGATGATTGTAACTGACATTAGAATGTGAGAGAAGCAATACTATGTCGGATTTTTTTCTTCACAAAACGTATTTTTTTAACCACTAATTGGAATACTGTTGGCTCACTGTAGCTAAAATGGTTGCTACAGAGAAGTACGTTTTTTTTCTGTTGCAAGTGATAATTTTTTAAAACTACTGGATCGATACTATGGGCAAGGATATTGACCAGTTTGCACATCAGGCTTAGCTGAGGAGTTTAATCCATGCTACTCCTGAAAAACAGGGATTGGAGGGAACTTCTCCATACTATAAATCGCGTTTCAGCTCTGCCTGCTTGTGAATATCCAATAGCTGATCCGGGGGTGCCATCTTGTGGTCGAGTACTGTAACTTAAGTGCTTACATTTGCATATCTATAGACGCGAGCGTCTACATCTGCAGAAAGGGGTTAATATTGGCTTTGAGCAACATTCCGTTTATATTTTTAGGCGGAAATCTTCAAAGACGCAAGGCCTCTGAACGATGTATTTCCGTTATGCCTTTGTAGTTGCTCGCTGTGGGCCCCGGTAATCCCTAGTCATAATGTATTCCTATGTCAAATTACTGCGCTTAATAGGCCGCCAGCCTCAGAGTTCTTTCGCCGTATTGGGTTGTTCAGATGGTTTTGGTCCGGCGGAGTAAGGTTATACCTGTTATGAGTCCGATGCACAACGGAGCTCCAAATTGGGTAATAAATTGACGAATTAAAATCCGAACATACTCATGCAAACGCATGATAACCACAAATGATTGCGACTACAGTTTTGTATCCGAAATTTGATATGGAGTCAAATAAATTTGATATGGAGTCAGATATATTGTAACCACTAAGATATTAGGGCTGCAGCATCCGCTCGGCACGTCTCAGGCCATTTAACAGCGGAACGTGAAAGACGTCATCACATGAGGCCTGGGGCAGAGGTCCAGTGCTGGCGCTGTAGCCAGACCCCATTATTATAATGGAGACTGCGAGGACCATCTTTTAGCTGCCTGTTAAGGCAAACACGCTGAGACCTTCCGCCTCAGCTAGGACCCTCCTTGGCCTAGTTGCACGGTGTTTACAGCGGCAGCGTAGTATAAACGCAGTTAACGCGGCCCCTGGTCGGCAACGGTCTGCGTAACATCGTCGTAGAAGTGTGTCAGCAGCGCGTTGGACGTGGAGCATCATAGTACGGTCGTAATGAAGACCATAATTTGCCAAATTGCTCGATTTGGGCGCCGATCCGCCCCGATCCAATACTTTTTCCGATCGTGGCTTGATCGGGATGATGGTCCTAAAGTCGCAGCTCTGTGTGAACGGGGGGTTAGCTGAGAATCAAGGCTATCAAATCTCTCGTTGGTGCTTTTCTGGTAAGCTTTTCTTGCCGTCTTGTTGACTGTGTGCAATTTTAGTTGTGTAGAATGGGCGGTTGAAGTGTGATTGGTTGTTGAATGCTGACATTTTTTTATTCAACATTTGCATGGGGACTGTTAATAAGAAAAGTACTCTTACCCCAGCTCTAGAACATATATAATCTTAAAACAATGGAACTGTTTACACTGGGGTTAGCCCACACTAAACCCCATTGTGGTTCCAATGGGTAAAAGTGCAGTAGGCTAATAGGGGTTAGCCACTGCAAGGCCTGAGTGGGTTAGAGGTTAGCCAGTGCAGTGCTTAAGTGGGTTAGGGGTTAGCCAGTGCAGTGCCTGAGTGGGTTAGAGGTTAGCCAGTGCAGTGCCTGAGTGGGTTAGAGGTTAGCCAGTGCAGTGCCTGAGTGGGTTAGAGGTTAGCCAGTGCAGTGCTTAAGTGGGTTATGAGTTAGCCACTGCAAGGCCTGAGTGGGTTAGGGGTTAGCCAGTACAGTGCCTGACTGAGGGCACCCACAGAAAGCCCACAAAGAGGCTCAAGGGGGACAAATTTCCTTAGGCTACACCTGGGCTAATCTACTGGGGTCCCGCATGGGATTAGTGAGGGTTGCCCCTGCCCAAACTGTATACAATTAACCCATTTTGGGCCCCACACAGGCATGTTTGCTGAACTGTTTCTTGATGGAGGACCAGCTTAACTCGCAGCTACACCAGCAACAAAACAGCAAAGACCAGCATGGAGATAATGCTGGTCTGTGCTGGACTATGCTTGCTAACCAGCATATATCAGCACCAACCAGCATGGACATGATGCTGGTCTATGCCAGTCCATGCTGGCAGACCAGCATATATTAGCGCAGACCAGCATGGATATAATGCTGGTCTGTGCTGGCTGACCATCAACCAGCATGGAGATATGCTGTTCTGTGCTGGTCTACCAGCACTGACCAGCATTCTCTCCATGCCGGTTGATGGTCTCCCAGCATTGACCAGCACCAAACCAGCATCAACCAGTCTAGAAATAATGCTGGTCTGCCAGTATTGACCAGCATAGACCAGCATTCTCTCCATGCTGGTTGATGGTCAGCCAGCATTGACCAGCAGAGACCAGCACAAAACCAACATGGACTAGCATGGAGATAATGCTGGTCTATGCTGGTCCGTGCTGGCAGACCAACACGGACCAGCTTGGGCCAGCAACAAACCAGCATTTAACCAGCATGGACCAGCATTGACCAACATGATTTCCATGCTGGTGCATGCTGGTTTTTTCAGCAGGGCATCTACTCCGTAACCAAGCATGGATTCACTCATTTGCGAAGACTGGGTAGTATGCCTATCGACTGGTAAATCTGTTCATAGCTTGTATTCCTGTTCATTTAATCAAAAAAGTTATAGCGTATTTTTGTAAATTAGGGCATTAAACGACAATTGTCTGCTGAATATTGTGAATCGTGTACGCTCGTGAGACGGCACATATTTAGCTGGGCAAAAGCTGAAATACGCAGTTTTCTGCATTCTCAGTTCGATGTCTCAAAATGTTTCGAATTTTAAATATCTTTTTTTCACCTTTGAGGACATTGAGGACTTTAGTGCCACCGTAAGATAAATTACACTGCCAAGAAAACGCTGAAACGACCGCTGTAATTCATGGTATTTATTCATTTATTTATTTTATTAATTCATTGTCTGGATTAATGCCATCCTTATAAGATCGCGTGTAGGGCATTAAGTTTGTTGTTAGAGTTACTTATCGGTGATCTTTCTTCCCATGAATTATAATTTCTTAATCATTATAGGCTTATATAGCGGTCTTGATAATTCAATTAAGAAAACTGTTCAATTGCTTCTCAGGCGATCTTTTGCTGTAACCGTTTGAGCGCAATGATGCAAAAAAAAAAAAAAAAAAAAAAAAGCGTGAAGCTCCACGCCTCTGACAGTTTACAGGTCACAGAAGATATGTCAAAAAATCCGGGGTGCTCAGGTTGAAAAAGTTAGCTCCTGTTAAATTTAATGCACAATTTGCCACCTGTTTAATCATGGTGATTTGGGGTGAGGAGAGGTCCAAATCTGAAATCAGTGAATGTACCATAAATACTCACTATCGGCACATATTTTTTGTACAATGATGCAACGTGTGAATGTGACAATTAATATACGTCAAATTTTGTAAAACCAGTTTATCTGCTCATGTTTGCATTTTTCATGGGAGGCATGAAAGACTCACTTTTTCAGCAGTGCTGAGCAACCCAATAACTGAAGTAAACAAGTGTTGCCACTAAATGAAGCCATGTCCCCCACCAGGTCACGGAAATCGACTGGGGTCAGTGTATCACACAAATACACAATGAAGCCAAAGATTAATTAAATCGGTCAAACCGTTCTTGAGATATCGCGTTCACAGCAAACAGGACGTGACGGACGGACGGAGCTACAAATCCAAGTTTGTGACAATTCAAATTCTACTGGGAATTTTCTCCACACATTCAGAATGCAACCGAGTTTGTGTGCAGGTATCAATATTCAATCACTTCAAAAAAGTCAGACTGCAGGAGAGACACAAAGACATTTTTCTGCCATTTGTGCCATTATGCTACGGGGACACCATGGCCAATAGATGTAGACACATAACATCTCAAGTAAATGTTATTACAGCAGAAAAAAATCATTTTCAGCAAAAAAATGTCAATCCTACTTCTTGACCTTAAAGGGATAGTTCGGGATTTTTCACATGAATCTGTATGGCATCACCGTTTTTCGTCTCGTGCACACACACTGACTTTCCACCGACAGTGTCCTGTGAGCCAAGTTCTGTCCAGTTTTGGTCAAAGCGAAAGTAGTTCCGGCAGGTTTCCTGGGGTCTGCAAAGTAAAACGTTTTTCTTCTCAAAACAGTATGTGTTCGAACGAGTGATTTATTTGCATAACAAAACCCTGGTATTCCAAAAAGTCACATCTTGTAATTGCTTGGGGCTACTTTCTCTCAATAGCGATCACTGCGCGCTGTCACTGCTAACAGCTGTGTGCACTAGCCAACTACTTTCATCAGTTGTTCGACAGTGTTTACATATTCCAGCCAGAAGAGGATGTCTCCTTACGGTCGAGGACGGCAGACTTGAGAGAAACTACTACTTCTTAACGAACTGACCCAGGGATAACCGGAGCACTCGGAGTAACTTTCCTGCTGCTCTGCTGTCCCTACACCCCGGGTAAACAAAATTGTACTTAAGATTTTCTATAGCATCCGTGCATAGCCTTCTGGTGATGCACCGAGGGCTATGTAAGCGCAACATAGATTCATCTATCAGTGTCATATTACCAGTGAAGCTTATGAAACATAATATGTTTTGTTATTGTTGTACTGTTATTACAATCGTCAGAAACTACGTGGACGGGTGTGGATGGTTTCTAGGTTTGAATGAGAAGTCCAGGACTCCAGTCACAGCGTTGGCTAGCATAATCAAGACAAAATTGGCTACCTTTCTCAGCTACTAGAGCGAGGGATGACCACAGCACCCAGCATACATATTTATTTTGGCGTCGACGCACCAGCGTCTTCCCGAAATAATAATAAAATCCTTTGGAAAGTTACTCCGAGTGCTCCGGTTATCCCTGGGTCAGTTCGCTAAGAAGTAGTAGTTTCTCTCGAGTCTGCCGTCCTCGACCGTAGGGGGACATCCTCCTCTGGCTGGAATATGTAAACACTGTCGAACAACCGATGAAAGTAGTTGGCTAGTGCGCACAGCTGTTAGCAGAAACAGCGCGCAGTGATCGCTATTGAGAGAAAGTAGCCCCAAGCAATTACAAGATGTGACTTTTTGGAATACCAGGGTTTTGTTATGCAAATAAATCACTCGTTCGAACACATACTGTTTTGAGAAGAAAAACGTTTTACTTTGCAGACCCCAGGAAACCTGCTGGAACTACTTTCGCTTTGACCAAAACTGGACAGAACTCGGCTCACAGGACACTGTCGGGGGAAAGTCAGTGTGTGTGCACGAGACTAAAGGCGGTGATGCCATACAGATTCATGTGAAAAATCCCGAACTATCCCTTTAACCGTCTATACATGGCCACACACCTGGTGACAATACTTTTATTCACCTGAATCACTGCTGGTTAAATATTTGAATGATATTTCCACAATAGCAGTTTTCAACCACTCATTCGATGGTTTCAGTGCATTAAACGCCATCATGTTTTCTTGTTTTTCTACTCATCTTCAAACCTCTTTTTGAGGAATGTGTGCTACAAGTACACAGTAATTTTTCTGGCCACAAAGTCAAATTAAGTGGAATCTTATTGCGATTGACATAGACTACCAAAGTTCTGACACCACCCCAACCAAACATTCACGCGCGCACACACGCGCACACACCTCAGCCATGGCCAGCCGCTCATTGGCTGCGCGTAGGTCTTGGGTCATGGTGTGGATGATCTCCGCCTGTTTTTGAGCTGTGGCAGATGTTTTTTGGCCCTTTTCCAGAAGTGCAGAAATTTCACGCCGGTAACCTTCAACACTGTCCTGAAGCCTCTCGTACCTGAGATGGGGAAAAAAGGTGAGTTTTTCGAAGTAGAAATAATCTACAAATCCAAAACCAGTGAAGTTGGCACATTATGAAAATCGTAGATAAAAAAAGAATACAATGATTTGCAAATCCTTTTCAACTTATATTCAATTGAATACACTGCAAAGACAAGATGTTTAATGTTCAAACTGAGAAACTTTTTTTTTTTTTTTTTTTTTGCAAATAATCATTAACTTAGAATTCAAAAGGCAGCAACACATTGCAAAAAAGTTGGCACAGCGGCCTTTTAACGACACTCAGTAAACGTTTGGGAACTGAGGAGACCAATTTTTGAAGCTTTTCAGGTGGATTTCTTTCCCATTCTTGCTTGATGTACAGCTTAAGTTGTTCAACAGTCCGGGGTCTCCGTTGTCGTATTTTACGCTTCATAATGCGCCACACATTTTCAATGGGAGACAGGTCTGGACTACAGGCAGGCCAGTCTAGTACCCGCACCCTTTTACTACGGAGCCATGCTGTTGTAACACGAGCAGAATGTGGCTTGGCATTGTCTTGCTGAAATAAGCAGGGGCGTCCATGAAAAAGACGTTGCTTGGATGGCAACATATGTTGCTCCAAAACCTGTATGTACCTTTCAGCATTAATGGTGCCTTCACATATGTGTGAGTTGCCCATGCCTTGGGCACTAATACACCCCCATACCATCACAGATGCTGGCTTTTGAACTATGCGCCTATAATAGTCCGAATGGTTCTTTTCCTCTTTGGTCCGGAGGACAGGACGTCCACAGTTTCCAAAAACAATTTGAAATGTGGACTCGTCAGACCACAGAACACTTTTCCACTTTGCATCAGTCCATCTTAGATGAGCTTGGGCCCAGCGAAGCCGGCGGCGTTTCTGGGTGCTGTTGATAAATGGCTTTTGCTTTGCATTGTAGAGTTTTAACTTGCACTTGCAGATGTAGCGACGAACTGTAGTTACTGACAGTGGTTTTCTGAAGTGTACCTGAGCCCATGTGGTGATGTCCTTTACACACTAATGTCGGTTATTGTGTCACCTGTGACAGCAGGAGACACTTAGGTGTTGCTTTTCGGCGGCGTCCAAGAATTGGTTTCCATGCTCTATCTTCTGTTGGGGTTGACGGATTTTGATCAGATTTGGGTCGTAGGCTTATGGAGTGGATACCACGCTCAAGTTACACGCTCTGAAAATAATTTGCATACTGCAGCCTAATTGTTGTTGGGTTTCCGTGCTCTATCTTTTGTTGTAGTAGGTGGATTTTTTTCAGATTTGGGATGAAGGCTTTCTCTATGGATACCATGCTCGAGTTTGATTCTGGAGTGATTTCCATCGTTACTTATGCCAACCTTTCCCTGTTGTTGGCACCTGTGGAGGTTTGCAGAATGTTTTGTACAACTACTTTAGCCATATCAAATTCTGCAAGCCTTCACGCTGCGATCCGCCTCCTCGCGGTGCCGGTAACACCATATAACCTGCTCACAGTCTTTTCTTACCATATTCACCTTTATGTAGTTTGTAGAAACTCTCACATTACCCTGCTAGTCTCACCTTCCCGGTGTGTACTCAGAGTTCAAATGTAGTATACATTTCTCTCCCTTCTCTCCCCAATAACTACAACTGCCACTTTACTGTACTACTTACTCAATAAATATTTCGCAGGTGACACATATACTTCACAGAATTCTAGTTGATGCAGTACCGCCTGAGGGATCGAAGGTCACGGGCATTCAATGTTGGTTTTCGGCCTTGTCGCTTACGTGCAGTGATTTCTCCAGATTCTCTGACCCGTTTGACAATATTACGGACCGTAGATGATGAAATCCCTAAATTTCTTGCAATAGCTCGTTGAGGAATGTTGTTTTTAAACTGTTCGACAATCAGCTCACGCATTTATTCACTAAGTGGTGACCCTCGCCCCATCCTTGTTTGTGAATGACTGAGCATTTCAGGGAAGCTGCTTTTATAGCCAATCATGGCACCCACCTGTTCCCAATTAGCCCGTTCACCTGTGGGATGTTCCAAATAAGTGTTTGATGAGCATTCCTCAACTCTCTCAGTCTTTTTGGCCACTTGTGCCAGCTTTTTTGAAACATGTTGCAGGCATCAAATTCCAAATGAGCCAATATTTGCAAAAAATTACAAATTTCACCTGTTCGAACATTAAGTAACTTGTCTTTGCAGTGTATTCGATTTAATATAGGTTGAAAAGGATTTGCAAATCATTGTATTCTGTTTTTATTTACGATTTACACGACGTGCCAACTTCACTGGTTTTGGGTTTTGTACAAAATCTGAGTATTCAGACGCCTGAACATTCTTACAAACTTCCAAGAAGGAACAGTCTTACTCACATAAACTTATCTGGTTGCAAATACACCAGACACATTCATAGTAATAATGAAATAGATATTATACAGAATATGTAGTCAATAATCCAGAATAAACAAGTCGACATGATCTACAACATCCCCCGCCAATCGTGCGCTTCTCATTTTCGAACTCAATCAAGGCCTTTATGGTCTGAAGCTACACACCAAATTTGGTTACTGTATCTGTAGTAGTTTCTGAGTAAAGCTGTCCCCTTTATCTCGGACGGACGGACGGACGGACGTCAAACCTATATCCCCCTCCAACTTCGTGTTGGCGGGGGATAATAATACTTTACATGAAATTTCTTAGCTCGCGGGATAGGAGTAAAGCATATGTAATATTCAACTGGCTCACTGCTTTGAAGCAAATCCCAGCTGAGTGGATATTTTGGTGTTTTGAGAGCGAAGTGCAGAGGCCTGCTCCTGCAGCTTCTCATTTTGCTCATTGAGTATCTTGACATTCTCAGCCTTTTCTTTCTTGTACATGGTGAACACTTCCTGAAGCTGAATGGTAAGAAATGACATTGGCCAACAGAATTAAAATAATCTTAATTCTGTCTGTATGATTCAGAATTGTGCCACTATTCAAATAATTATGGCTAAACTGTAGTTAAATTAGCAATTCATCAAGATAGTGCAAAGCAAAAAAAATAAAATCTGAAATTAAACACTGCCCTCTAGTGATCAGCATATCACAGGGCTAGAACAAAGACCTCTGAGGAGAACAGACCTGTTTAAGGGCAGCCTTGGCCTCTGCGGCCTCGGTGGACTCGGCTGTGGTGACCTGCACAGGTGTGGCAGTTGTGGGCGTGACTGCAGGGGCGCAGCAGCGGGTGGATGTCAGAGACCACTCATCTGGAGTCACACCTGGGAATGACAAAGCATGGGACCCTTTTCAGGTTTCTATCAAGAGATGTTGTTCTTCAAAAAAAAAGTTTTCCCAGGTTTCCATTATGCAAGCGATCAGCAGTGTACACTTTACACTTGCTTGCACCAGCGGTATACGAGGTTGTGCGTTTGTTGCACTGTACTATTGTCAAGATGCCCTAGTCAGTGAGCTTTGCAATTAACTTGCCTCTCTCCATGTAAATAAAGGCACAAATCAATTTCAATTTGGTCAACATATTTGGCTCCTGCTGAAGTCCGTAAGCACCATCATTTGTAACTATACATTTCATCAGAAAAAGCATTGCGTTGCAAAGCAGAAGTGACCATCACGGTGCGGGCTCGATCCCGGCCCCGTACCAAACAGCAGTGGTCAGCAGCTCTTTTCAGAAGTAGCGCGCAATTGGCCAATGAGCTACAGGCATGCAAATCTGGAAGGGTCTGCTGGAAGGGTTATGTAGATATAGTTCCCCTAGGCGCCTCCTGTTGGCCAGACGGGCGCTCATAAGGAAGATTCTGGGCTCGCCTACGCTCAGGTATCCTCCGCCCTCCTTCTGAGCTTGCAAAGTCTCAACCAGTGAATGAATAAGAAGCAGTGGCTAATGGGCGTGTGCTTCGGAGGAGAGCAGCGAGCTGTGTACTCTCTCTTGAGTTGGCAACAGGGGTCTGCATATGCGATAAAGCCCAAGTGCTTGTACATAATTCCCTAATTGGACATTGCAGATTCGGTTGAGATTGGAGATGCAAAAAAAAAAAAAAACTATACATTTCAAACAACTCATCTTTTTCACGCTCTTAAAAGTTAGAAGAGGAAAAGTCCACAATATCGTGCCTCTGTACTGGAAATAAACACACGCAGTTGTGGTAGCCAGCAGTCCCAGAGAGAGGGGCACAGGTGGGCCCCGGCTCACTCACCTTGAGCTGGGAAGCTGACACCGGTGGTTTGGGCCAGTAGGATGCGGTACATGTCTCTCTGCCGCACGATGGACTCCGTGATCTGCATGTGGCGGCGGCGCTGCTCTCTCAGCTGTTCCAGATCACTCTGCATCTTATCCAGACTCCGCTCCAGCTCTGTGCGTCTGCGGAGAGGAGAGACCCCACATCTTGCCATGTGCAGAGCCCACTGCGCCAATCAAAACCCCACAAATTACTACGTACGACCCCAATTCAAAAATAGTTGGGAAAAAGTGTAAATTATGAATAAAATCTAAATTCTATGACTTTAAGATCACATGAGTCAATATGTTAATTACAAGAGAACATAAATAACATTTCACATGTTGAAACTGAGATATTTTACATTTTTATCCACATAATGAGCGCAGTTCAAATTTTCTAGCTGCAAAGGTCTCAAAAAAGTTGGGACACAGGCTAAAAATGACTGAAAAAATTAATATATTAGAGAATCGGCTAAAAGAACATTTAGCAAGTAACTACATTAACTGGTATCAGGTGTGTGACATGATTGGCTATAAATGGGATGTCTTAGAGAGACTGAGTCTCTCAGTAGAAGCTCTCCAACCTGTGAAGGCTTGAGTAAAAAAAATTGTGGAATACTTTAAAAACAATATTCCTCCATGTCAAATTGCAAAGGCTTTGAAGGTCTCATCATTGACAGTGCACAAGATCATCAAAAGATTCAGAGAAACTGGAAAAATCTCTGTGCGTAAGGGACAAGACCGAAGACCTTTACTGGATGCCCGTGATCTTGGGGCCCTCAGACGCCACTGCGTCACTCTCCGGCATGATTCTGGCATTGACATTACTAAATGGACCCAGGAATACTTCAAGAAACCACTGTCTGTAAACACAGTCCGCCGTGCCATCCACAGATGCCACCTAAAACTCTATCATGCAAAAAGAAAGCCATTGTTGAGCATGATCCAGAAGTGACGGCGTGTTCTGTGGGCCAAGGCTTATTTAAAATGGACTGCAACAAAGTGGCAAAGTGGCCAGTGTTCAGACGAGTCCAAATTGTCATTCATGTCGGTAATCATGGGCGTTGTGTCCTCCGGGCTAAAGACATACCTGCAAACTCATGAGAATGTAGTTCGTCTTCAGAAAAAAAATGGCAACCTATAGATCAATACCACACAAATGGTAATGTTCGGTGCCATCTTCGTTAGCTTCTAACGCAAAAACAAGGGCTAATTCGCTCATCCTTGTCATGGTAAATAACAATAACAGTTACTAGTTGACGCTGATAAAAGTTGGCGTACTCCAAGAAAAAAAAAAAAAAAAACACTCGACGTCAGGGGCTTTTTTGTAGCCTGGTAAACCCGCCCCAGTGAATTACGAGGAGCGGGTTTATCAGGCTATTTTTTTGATAGCTGACCATGAAGATTGTCATTTTTTCTGTTGGAAGAACTTGACTATCTACCGCACTCAGTTAATGACATAAAAACACAAACAGTAATTGTCATTCTCGCCAAAAACAAGGGCTAATCACTCGCCCTCGACTTGGTAAAGAACAATATTAGTTGCTCGTTGACGCCGATAAAAGTTTCGCTAACGTCTTTGATACAATAGCTTGCTTGTGCTCAACAACTGCTGCTACTGCTGCTTGTGCAACAACTGCTAAAACAAGCGGTTGTCATGGGGATTTGAAAAGACTCTAGGTTGCTTATTTTCGAAAAAACTAGAATTCTGTGAAGTATATGTGTCACCTGCGAAATGGTCTGTAAAAAAAAAACAGAACAATAAGGAAAGGGCAGACGAATGTTTATCGAGTAAGTAGTACAGTAAAGTGGCAGTTGTAGTAATTGGGGAGAGAGGGGATAGAAATGTATACTACATTTGAACTGTGAGTACACACCGGGAAGGTGAGACTAGCAGGGTAATGTGTGAGTTGCTACAAAGTACATAAAGGCGAATATGGTAAGAAAAGACTGTGAGCAGGTTATATGGTGTTACCGGCACCATCGCGAGGAGGCGGATCACAGCGTGAAGGCTTGCAGAATTTGATATGGCAAAAGTAGTTGTACAAAACATTCTGCAAACCTCCACAGGTGCCAACAGCAGGGAAAGGTTTTTGAATACATTCACATCAAAACTGACTTACCATAGAGATGAAACAATTTATTTCTATTGTCTTCGAATTCATAGTACGTTTCCTGATACTTGGCAAGAGTCGATGCTAAAAATATGCAAATTATTTGAGATGAACAGGAGTGACATATTGACGAAAGAAGCTTTAGTGAGGACCTTTTCCAAAAAAAAAACAAAAACAAAGAACAACCAATTTAATTGCAGTTTGCACGTGAGTCACGATGGAAATCACTCCAAAATCAAACTCGAGCATGGTATCCATAGAGAAAACCTTCATCCCAAATCTGAAAAAAATCCACCAACTACAACAAAAGATAGAGCACGGAAACCTAATGACCAATCAGATTGCAGTATGCAAATTAGTTATGGACGGAATCGCTCCGAAGTCGAACTTGAGCGTGCTATCCACACCATAGGCCTACAACTCAAATTTGATCAAAATCCGTCAACCCCAACAGAAGATAAAGCACGGAAACCCAACAACCAATCAGATTGCAGTATGCACATTAGTTTCGGTCGAAATCGCTCCTTAATCAAACTCGAGCGTGGTATCCACACCATAAGCCGACGGCCCAAAACGGATCAAAATCCGTCAACTCCAACAGAAGATAAAGCACGGGAACCCAACAACCAATCAGATTGCAGTATGCAAATTAGTTTCAGTGGAAATCGCTCCTTAGTCGAACTCGAGCGTGGTATCCACACCATAAGCCTACGGCCCAAATATGATCAAAATCCGTTAACCCCAACAGAAGATAGAGCACGGAAACCCAACAAGCAATCAGATTGCAGTATGCAAATTAGTTTCAGTCGAAATCGCTCCAAAATCGAACTCGAGCGTGGTATCCACACCATATGCCTACGGCCCAAATATGATCAAAATTCGTCAACCCCAACAGAAGGTAGAGCACCAATTCTTGGACGCCGCCGAAAAGCAACACCTAAGTGTCTCCTGCTGTCGCAGGTGACACAAAAACCCCGTCTGCTTTCTGTCTCTCAAAAAGCACTCTGATCGAGTGCTTTCTGTATTTGAAAAACATCAAATGTGACAAGGGACATTGAGGGTCACGCCACTGAGCTTATTAGCTGTTCGTTTTCATATCTGACGAGTAGGATATCATCTTCAGACGTCTGGAGCAAGCTGACATATTATGTCTTTAACTTGATGTTTAGCATGTATAAGGTTAAAATATCATTTATGCACATATTGCTGGCACTATACAAGACTTATTACCTCAGCACACGTAACAGCAACAAAATCCTTTGTATTTCTTCCCAGAGCAGTTGTTCAGGTTGGCACTACAAAGTCGATCAAAAGGGGACTTTGACGCAGAGACAGTGAAAGTGACAGTGGTTTGTTTGCAGTCTGAGTCTGGAATATTCGTAAGCAACCAGAGCTCCAATGGAAAGGAAGCGCGCGTTACTGCGCGAGACTAGGTTCTAACTTTGTAACTGGCAGTCATGGAACGACAGGCAGGCCAACATTGTAGAATGTTGCTACACTATATGTCCGTAGTCTGTCTGTCTGCCTGCCTGCCTGCCTGCCTGCCTCCCCCCCCCCCCCCCCAAAAAAAAAACTCTTCGGATCTCCACGATTCACGTAAGTGACCAATTTTGGGATCAAAACGGCGAATTTCGCCGAAAGGTGACTAGTTTGCAGGTATGTAAAGAGGATAACGCCAAACCCTCAAGTTATCAGCATTCAGTTCAAAAGCCAGCATCTCTGATGGTATGGGGATGAATTAGTGCATATGGTGAGGGACACTTGGGTGTTTTAAAAAGCACCATGAATGCTAAAAGGTATATATAGGTTTTAGAGCAACATATGCTCCCCTCCAGATGACCTCTATCCCGGGGAAGGCCTTGTGCAGGGCTTCATAGTAGGAGTGTCCGTGTGCTGAACTGCCCTGCCTGCAGTCCTGATCATTCACTGATTGAGAACATTTGGCGCATAATTAAACAAAAAGTCCATCGAAGGAGACCCAAAACTCTCCAGCAGCTGGAAGCCTGTATTAAACTAGAGTTTGGCTAAACTCCAGAAACTTATCTCCTCAATGCCCACACGCCTTCACTCTGTGTTAAAAAGAAGAGGGGATGTCACACCATGATAAACAGGCCCCATCCCAACTTTTTTGAGACCTAAAGCAGCCATCAAATTTGAAATGAGCTCATTTTGTGGATAAAAATTGTAAAATTTCTCAGTTTCAACATTTGCTATGTTATCTCTGTTCTATTTTGAATAAAATACTGGCGGGTGTGATTTGAAAGTCATTGCGTTTTGATTTTATTCACAATTTACACTTTGTTCCAACTATTTCGGAATTGGGGTTGTATATCTACAGCCCTCATCCTAAGATGCACTACGATAACAAGTGAAAACACCATACCAATTTAGAACTAGAATGTGTTTTTACTTGTAAAAACGTGTCTCTCCCTCTCTCTCCCTCAGCCCCCCCCCCCCGCCCGCCCGGCCCCCAAACCCACCAAACGGACAGGCACAGACTAGAAGGCACCAGTGCAGGACCTAAGTAATAAGTGTGCAAAGTTTCGTTAAGATCATGCGAATGGATTAGGAGTTATGCTCCGGACAAAAATTCATCACATCAGGACAGACAGAGATATGGGCTCATGCCAAAAGCCACCACTTCAGGACTTTAGTGAGGATACAGTTTCGTTCAGAGCATGCAAATGGTTTTGGAGTTACGCTCCGGAAATGAAGAGGGAATGGCGACGCGACGTGATCGCGAACACAAACGCGAACAGGAACCGAGCCAAAGACAATGCCTTCCCTCTGCCTCCGGGGGGGCGGGGAGAGAGACATGACTCCACAAACTAAAATGTATACCTACAGCCCTTAACCTGACCTGCAGTAAGACAACAAGTGAAAACACCACACCAATTTAGAAATTCTCCTGAGGCCATCTGTATCAAACATGATGGTGCCTGAAAATGGAAGGCAATGTAAAAACAAATTCTGTCAATTCGCTATGGACAAACAAGACTATATTAAAATACTCAAATGAACGCAGCAGTTAACTGAGCTCATATGCCTAAATGCTCACACCCAGTCGGCAAGCATAGGATCAGAAATCTGAGATTGTGAACCAAAAACCAATGCTCAATGTGTGATAGGCAGTACTATGGTAACAAAAGGCTGCAAAAATAGAGTGCTGAAGTATGGTCATTCACTCCTACTTGAAAGGCTGCGGGAGGTATGCCAATCAAATCTAGGAGCACAAGATGAGAGGGAGATAAGATGGTTTCCCTGACTTACTGGCACCTCAATCTTCACAAAGCTTTGGAATAAGGACAATCTGAAGTCCTGTTCCACCCATCCAACAGTTTTAATGATGGCTAAACCCAAAGTATATGAGTATACATCATTGTCGCTCTGGTACCTCGAAGACTCGCCCTCCATTTCCTCTTTTTCCTGAGCTTCGGCCAGATCCCTCAGTACCACCAGGAGGCGCTGGTTCTGCTGCTGCAGCTCCTCCACGTTACGGAACGTCACGAGGTGCTGGGAGATGACCTCAGAGCTCCTGATGACATCAGCTGAGCTCAGGTCCTCCTCGTCTCGGATCACATGATTCCCACGAGCCTCCTCCAGCTCAATTAGCAGAATGCGGACCTGCAGCAAAACACGATGTTGCAATTTCTAATAACGAAAACACAAACCAAATGTTCTGCCATTTTGGATTAAAATTCATCCGGCTAACCTGTCGCGAAAGGTCACCGAGCTGCAGCTCAAACCTCTGGTTGTCCCTTTCCAGCACAGAGGCGCGCTGGTTGGCCTCATCCGACTCATTTTGCAGGCGACCAACCTCCTGAAATCATAGCAGGTATCAACTCATCACGATTAAATGCTAAAATGAACAGCGCGGACCCGCTGGCACCAACCACACTCTTCACCCCACCTTCATGGCTTGCTCCAGCTTGGTGGAGAGGCTGGCGACTGACTTCTGCATGCGCTCAAACTCGTCCCGCTGCCTCTTCAGAAGAGGGGCTTTGGCCTCCACCTCCTGCACAATCTCGTCCAGGTGCTTGTTGACCCGCTTGTTCTCCATTCTCTCCATCTGCAGCTGATCCTGAGCCTCCACATATGCACTGTACAGCTGGACACAAAGGAGGAGAGATGTGCCATTCTGGAGGAAACAGGCTTACAATGGGCTCCACCCATAATCAGAGGAGAAAGGACATCAGAGGAGACAGTCTGAAATGGATGAGCAATTCTTACCTCTGTTAGTTTCATGCCAGGCTTCACAATCTTTGCTACGGCAGCTGCAGTGGGGGACATTGTGGATAGCTGCTCTTCGGTAAGCACGTCTATGCCTGAAAAAATGTGAAAGAATAATCAATTTATCGGAGCACATTTCAAGCTGGGCTCCAGACAGACAGACAAAATCACATTTAAAAAAAAAAAAAAAAAAACCCATAACCGTTTTCACTCCAGGTAGTTATAATCTACCTGCCATATTTAGCCCGCTTGGCCGACAGGCCCAATCAGACTTGTGCGTGCACAATTGTCATTTCTGCACGATTTCAGCTTTCCACAGATCCTTTTCATATTTTATATTCATGTATATGGGCCAAAGATCTAGCCAGAGTTCGATTTTGGGCGTGCAGCTACTCATTGTTTTGCCAACAGGCAGCTTTTTCTGCAAAACTTCAAAGAGCTCTAGCTCCCTTATTCTATGAGCTAAAATTCTCAGATTTTTTTATAGATTGCTCTGCCAAGGGTTCATCATATATGTAATGGGTTTTTGATTTGACCCAATTTTAAAGCTTATTTAGGTCAATGGTGAAAAAATGAGCCGATTCGGTTTCAGCGCCATAGCGCCCTCAGTTCTCAGTGGATCCTATTCCTATTTTATTTGCATGTATATGAGCCCAAGATCTAGCCCCAAGTTCGATTTTGGTCATGCTGCGATTCTTGGTTTGGCCACCAGGCGGCGTCTTCTGCAAAACTTTAAACAGCTCTAGCTCCCTTATTCTATGATCTAAGATGCTCAAATTTTTTGCCCGCTTGGCCAAAAGGCCCAAGGGGCTTATGCCAGGGCTTCCGCTGGCGCTCACCAAATTCGCCAATAGCAAAATAAAAGAAATATTTGGCATTAAAGAAAAATATATGGAGAATTTTTTTTGGCGAATCTAGAAAATTAAAGAAGGAAAAAGTCCTTAAAATATCCCAAAAAATACCTTAAAAAGCCATCTACAATCAGCTGTTCAGACCAATGTTTTCACTTCCTTACTGCACGCAGAGTCAGTCAGATATCCCACTGTCTTCACACACTCAACCTCGCATCCAGTATTGATTGCATGCACGGAATGTAGTGCAATGTGCGGGCACTGGGAGGCCTGGAATTCAGATTGAAATAATCTTTGATTGTTGGACCGCCGGTGTTCTGTCAATTTGTGCTTATCCAACTCCCTATAACATCTGTTTATATTATAATAAGCTAACAAAGAAAGTTAGTGCTGTAAACTGATTCATATTGCAACATTACATTACTTTACGATCGCTTTGCATTATGGTAGCATTTTTTGACAAGGCAGCACAAATTGTCAGAACACCGGGACTCACCGGTTTCGTTTTGACTCAACCCAACTCGTTCAACAAACCTTTCCTCGCTCAAATCTTAAGTATGTTCAAAAATCAAAAAATTGGATTTATTTTCAGGGCGCATTTCGACCTGTAAGCGCACATATACTGTATTTGCATGCACACGCTGGGTTTTCCTGAAAACGCAAAAATTAGATGATAATGGCGTATATGGGCTTAAATTTTTGAACAAACTTATCCAACTCGTTAATACATACATTATAACATAAGCAGAACTTATAATTGCAATATCAAGGCAAAAACAAAGACTTTACGATTGCTTTGCATTACGGTAGCATTGTTCGACAAGGTTTGAAGATATACAGCGCCCACCATAATCATTGGCACCCCTGGTTAAGATGTGTTAAAAGCCTTAAAATAAATTGAATTTTTATTGGAGATGCATACTCTCGCACTGAAAATAGTAGAAAATGTAACTTTCAACCCAAGTGAATTTTAAGGAAAAAAAATCCCTGACTAAGAAATAATTATTTTTATAAAATCACCTGTTTCACAATTATTGGCACCCCTAATTCCTAGGAATTAAATGTTATTGAAGTATTTATTTTATTTCTACAGTAGTTTACAATGTTGATCTGTTATGATTCTGCCATGACTGTCTGTTTCATGCCTTGTTTAAGTTCTGTACCTGCTTGCCATGTTTATTGATTTATGTGCTAGTGACCACTGCCTGTCTTCTGACTGTTCTTTGGATTATGTATTGTGTATTGCCTGCCTTGATTTATCATGATCTGTCTTAGTTTACTTTTCCATGTTTTACTTTTTGCCATAGTCATACTCCGGTTCATGTTTTCCATTTTGCATTGCGCTTTGTCTCCCCCGTCTGGTCTCTCGTCTCGCCTGCTGTTCTAGCCCCAGTCTTATGTCTCACTCTTCGGGTGATTCGGGTGTATATAATACTAACTTTGTTGGGATTCTGGATTCTGCATCTCATGTTTAAGTTCTGTGCCTGGCCAAGTGCTATGATTGATTCTTGTGTTTAGAGACCACTGACTTTGTCTGACCATTCTTAGATTATGTATTGTGTATTTGGTATTAAGGATTTCCTGTTTTATTATTTTCATGTTTTGGTTATCAGTCTCCATGCCATGTTTTGTTTTCATAGCCATGTTTCATGCCATGTTTATTTTCCATGCTTTGCACTTTGTCTCCCCTGTCTTGTCATGTGTGTGTCTTTGCTCACGGTCCCTTGTCTTGTGTGCCACTCATTCGGGTGATTTATTGGTTTCTGGGTTTCAATCTTCTTTCATTATCTCGTGTTCTTCCTTCCTCTCTCTTTTACTGTCTTACTAACATATACTAACAGTTAATTGTTTTTGCTAAATACTAATCCACACTAACCTTGTATATTTGGACTAACTTACTAACAAGCACTTGGGATTGTATAGCTGCACTTACTAATTGACTAATGATCTCTCAGCTGTCGCCCAATTCTAGTCTCCGCCTCCTTGCCTATCCCTAATTATCTCTGCTGCAGTTTTCCACTTATATCTCATGCTTTCCTTTTCTTTAGACTATGCACTTTTAGTACTCCTTAACCGGAGCTGTTGTTTGTACTTAGGTTTGTCTTGTGATCCCTGTCTGCGTTTTGGCTACAGCCAAATTCATGTAATTAGTTTATCCCTCATGTGTCTCTCCCTAATCATTGTCACCATTGATTGCACCTGTTCTCCCTGGTCATGTGTTCTCCTGGATGTGTATATAAGATGTCTGTTTGCTTCACACTCTTGTCAGATCGTTCTCCCTAGTTTTCTCGTGCCACGTTTATCGCCTTGATTTCTCAGTGTTTATCTTTCTGACTGGATTGCCTGACTATCGTTTTTGGTTTGCCCTTTTTGGATATTGTTGCATCTGTGAGTTTTGACCTTTTTTCTGCCCGACCTTGATTTTGTGATTACTGCCCTGGTTTTGGATTCGGACTGTCTTTGGCTTATGCGTTTGTTTCTCCTCCAAACCTACGCCTGTATACCGAACCCTTTTTGTCTGACCACGAACTTTGTTATTGGTGCCCTGGTTACGATTCTGGATTACGCCCATTGGATACTGTTTTTGGATTGTGGACTTTGTACCGTTGCCAGCTCTGTTGGGGGGTTTCCCCCTTCAGAAATAAAGCCTCCTTTTTGCATTCTACTGGTTGTCGCTCTTGGTTCATTTCGTAAATCACAACAAACTTACTAACGAGCACCAAGGATTCGTATAGTTGCACTTACTAATTGTCTAACGATTTCTCAGCACTCGCCCTGTTCTAATCTCCGCCTCTTAGTTCTCCCCAATTACCGTTGCTGCATCTTCTGTGAAAGCTCACATCTGATCACGCTGTCCGACTTCTCATTTATCTATGCACGTTAGAAACTCCGTGACTGGAGCCGTATGTTTGTTCATAGGAATGTCTTGTGTTCCCTGTCCGCGTTTTGGCTTCAGCCAATTTCATGTGATTAGGTTCTTCCTCATGTGCCTTCCCCTTGTAATCAGTTTGATTTCCTGCATCTGTGATTCTCCCCATGTGATCCTTCCAGAAGTGTATATTAGGTGTCTTTTCACTGCCAGTCAGATCGTTTCACGTGCATTTCTTGTGCTCCTATTTCTCCGCCTTGATTTCATTGAGTTTCTGATTCTGACTTGATTGCCCGACTACTGATTCTTGGTTTGCCATTTTGGATATTGTTGCATCTATGTATTTTTGACCTTTTCCTGCCCGAAGTTGATTTTGTGGATTGCTGCCCTGTTTAACGACTCGGACTGTCCTACGGCTTATGAGTTTGCTTCTCCCTCAAACCTTCGCCTGTGTACCGGATCTGTTTTGTCTGACTACGATTTTTGTGATTGGTGCCCTGGTAACGAACTCTGCTCTGCCCCATTGGAATTTGAGCTTTGGATTACGGACTCTGTACTGTTGCCTTTTTCTCTGCGGGGGTTATCCCCCTTATTCAATAAAGCACCTTATTTTTGCAATCCCTTGGCCTTGCACTTGGTTCCAGATAGATACCTCACATGATCAGAGTATTGAGGAACATTTAATTAGTAATTCATCACTTCCTGTTTCCCTGGGGTATAAATATGACGTGACACAGAGGCCATTTCTGTTATCCATTCTTCAACATGGGAAACACAAAGGAACGCACCATTCAAGTCAGGCAGATGCGTGTCGACCTTCACAGGTCAGGCAATGGCTACAAGAAAATAACCACTCGCCTGCACCTGCCCATTTCAACTGTCAGAAGAATCATTAAGAAGTTGAAAACAACTAGAACAGTGGTAAACAAGGTTATTTTGCCACCACGCACAGTGAGGAGGATGGTAAGAGACATTCTCCAAAGCTCACTGTTAAAGAATTGTAACAAATGGTAGCATCTTGGGGTCAAAAAGTCTCCAAAACAACCATCAGGCGCTATCTACATGCCAAAAAGCTTTTCCCACAATCATAAACACAAATGTCTGGAGTTCGCCAAGCAGTACTGGGACTTCAACTGGGACTGTGTGCTTTGGTCAGATGAGACCAAGATAGAGCTTTTTGGCAACAAGCACTCTAAGTGGATCTGGTGGAACACAAAATACGAGTATGAAGAAAAGCATCTCATGCCTACTGTGAAGTATGGGGGAGGATCGGTGATGCTGTGGGCCTGTTTCTCTTCCAGAGGCTCTGGGAACCTTGTTAGGGTGCATGGCATCATGGACGCTTTGAAATACCAGGACATTTTAAATCAAAATCTGGAGGCCTCTGCCCGAAACCTGAAGGTGAGTCGTCACTGGGTCTTTCAGCAAGATAATGACCTTAAACATGTGGCCAAATCTACACAGAAAAGGTTCACCAGACACAGAATCAAGCTCCTCCCATGGCCATCTCAGTCCCCAGACTTCAACCCCAGTGAAAACCTGTGGAGTGAGCTGAGGAGGAGAGTGCAGAGGAGAGGACCGAGGTCGCGGGATGATTTAGAGAGATTGTGCAAAGAAGAATGGTCGAAGATCCCTCTTTCTGCATTCTCCCATCTTGTGAAACATTATAGGAGAATTAGGTGCTGTTCTGTTGGCAAAAGGGGGTTGTACAAATTATTAACATATGGGGTGCTAATAATTGTGGCACACATGATTTGATGTAAAATGATTATTTCTTAATGTGGGATTTTTTTTCCCACTGAATAAATGCACTTGAATTAAAGGTTGGATTTTCCTCTTTTTTTATTGTTGTCCTATATTATTTAGAAAAAAAGTGAATTTATTAGAAGCTAAAGAACACATCTTAGAACACTTAACCAGGGGTGCCAATAAGTATGGAGGGCGCTGTATGCCCATATACGCCATGATCATCCAATTTTTGCATTATCAGGAAAACCAAGCGTGTACATGCAAATGTAGGCTATATACGCTTACAGGTAGAACGGCACACTGAAAATAAATCTATTTTTATGATTTTTGAAGATACCTTCGATATGAGTGAAGATACACTGCCCGGCCAAAAAAAAAGGTCACCGTTTGGAAATTAATGAACAAATTCTAGAATTGGATCATTATTGCGGTTACTAATATGTTTCAGCCGGCAATAATCATTTTTGCCCTGACTGATGAAGCGCATCGCTACTCATTTCTCAAAAAATCATGTCGGAAGACACATCCCTTGCTGTTGGAAAAGATGTTACAGTATTTCAGAACAGGCAACTTATTGGCCTGTATTTAGCAAAGAAAATCATGAATGCAAAAACAAGTATGAGGAATCATTTTCACAAACATATTTGCCACCACAAAGTCCTGATCTTAGACACAGTAAAAGTTATTGGGATGTGCTCAAGGAAGACCACCGAGTGGTTCAACCATTATGTCGAGAAGACAAGATCTCGGCCAAAAATTATGGCATGTATGATCGAAAATAAATGTTCTGGCATTGCATTTAGTTGTCAAAACAATGACAGAATGAATATGCACTGTAATCAAAGCTACAGGGGTTCCAACTAAATATTTGAGTGTGCGACTTTTTTTTGGCCGGGCAGTGTACAAGTGAAGAAACAGCCCGAGATGTTAAGTGTGTTAAAGCGCAGAACCGTGAGGTAGCACATTTGACAGAACGCCGGCAGTCCGACGCATGCAGAAAATTTGGATGCACGATCGCGTTGCACAAACATTTCTGTGCTCTGTGCGTGACTAATCACCCTGTTTCTAATCAAATGAAGAAGGGTTCCAGCTTTGTTGCTTTGTGTTCTTTCAAGTTATGATAGAGAAAATTATTAAATTCATGAGCAGAGAATTCTTGAGGGACAGTCACCCATCACTCAGCTTGAGATATTAGAGTGATGCAACATGTTACACTCACAGTAGGCTGTTAAGTTTTCCCTTCAATTCAAGTTCATGTACTGGTACATGTAGATGTTCGAATATATTTTTACTTTTTGAGTCATGTGAATCACTAGTCTGGTGGAAAACCTCATTTTTCCATTATTAAAGGAGAATTCCGGTGTGAAATTGACTTGGGGTGTGTTGAAACATGATAACGAGTACTAACCCTTGTTGAATACCCAACCTCCGTACGCACGCAACATTTCAAAATAAATGGCTTTTTAGCCGAACCTCCCAACAGGCTTACAATGTTAGTGAATCGGGCATAACGTTGCCATGCAAAGAAATCACTATTTTTTCATCATTGACAAGGCTCAAAATAGCTCCACACTGGATCGCTAAAATTCCGAGGGCCCTGAGATTTAAAACGAAGCACTGAGAACTTTGAAAATGCACAGGTAGTTTATTAACAAGTAGATCAGAAGGATCTAATAGCTGCTGTGGAAACATTTTTTTTGATTCATTTAATTATTATTAATTGCTTATCCTTGCTTGCTCATATTCTGTTTTAGTTCACAACTTCATAGGCCTAGAGTGTGTGTGTGCTTGCATATTTCTGATTTAGCAGGGGCCTGCATAACTCTACTAGTGTGTCATGACATGTAGCCTATCTAAAGTCATGACAACTTGAATGTCTGTACCAAGGGCAAGATGTTTTTCTCTTTCTCTTTATGTGTTCATAGAAAGCTCCGGAATCCATAACAGTATAAGCTGGAGCCAGAGCTGAGAGAGAAGGCAGGTGCTCTCCTCCCTAGGAAGATGTATATGTGCATCCCTAGAAAACTTGACGTTGCGTGAGACCTCATGATGCGTAAATCAGCGCGGGCGGAGGAGAACGTCATGGAGTGCCCCTACAAAAACCAGAGAGAGACTAACTGTATCATCCCTCCACTTTCACCTGAACTTCTGTATGTGGGGATCCTTTTTTGCAAAAAAGTAAACGGACTTTGGCTTGGATATTAACTTCTCTGCCTCCGACTGATTTTTTCCTGAGTCGTCTTGAGTTCTCTCGTGAAGGTAATACTTGGAATGTAAAATCAAAATTCCTTTAACATTGGGGGCTACGTCCGGAATTCCAATATCTCACCTGCACTCCCTGAAGAATCAGCGCCGACTAAAAACCGTGCGCACGGTCGTCCAGGGGACGTTGTGGTAAGACCTCAGCCCAGGGCGCTTGAGATGGCCCTTTTGGGGTGTGTAGGAGGTCAGAAATGGGGGGTTCTCCAAACAATGAGTGGAGGTGCGGGTGAGTGACGGAATTTTTACTGAATTCGGCTTAGTTGTTGTGAGGCAGAGAAAGTAATAATGCCAATTATGGGACTGATGAGCAGTAAAGAGGTTGCTGTGGTTGTTGTTGTAAGGACTGCTGTTCTGGGACTGATGATGATGAAGTGTGACTGAGACTGGGCAATTTGTTGAAAGTTGACATAATGGTTCAGGGAATCATTGTGGGTCTGAGACTGAGGAGTGTGTAGAATGCTGACATAATGATTCTGGGAATCATTGTGAGCAAAGGAATTTGGGTTCAGTTGAAATAGAGCATTGTTTGTGTATGTTATCGAAGCAACAATGGTGTCAGATCATGAGAAAATTTAAGCCTTGGATCTTTTCCAATGTGAATGAATGTGAGAGAGGAAAGTGCACTAAGGTATGTGTGTGTCCTGAGCTCAGACTGCGTGTGCGTATGTGGAAATCAATGTGAATGAACCTAACTCAGTGTCTGTAAACAACTGCATTGCTGGCATATTTGTTAGTTCTGTCTTTGTTAGATTGAATCTATTCCATGAAGTGCATATAGATGTTTTCAATAAAATTAGCATTGATTTGAGAATAAGTTATGGTGCCAGTTGATTAGCTAATATTTACAGTATTTTATGGACTCCTTAGTGTAATTACAGGATTGGTAAAAAGTTAAAATTCTGAAAAAAAAGTGTATATTAGCAGAGCAAATTTGTAGGAGTTAAGCCATTTTTAATGACTGTGTATTTGTAAAAGGACAAAGTTGCAGAAGTAAGCAGAATAAATTTTCCTTATGAAACCGAGCAAAAGTCGCCATTTCTTGATAAAATAAAAGCTAACCCCTCTTAAATGATCGGTACTTATAAACAGAGGGAAGTTTAGATGAAGTAACACTTGAATGTAAATTATACAAACATGGACAAGTGTTTCTAATGTTGTGGCTAACTGAATTTCTTTAAGATGCAGGACAAAGTGAAGATTTAAATGCTCTAATATTTGGCGGTAGTAATACATTGCAGAGAAAACTACCAGTGATATCCTCTATGAGCATGATGTGATTACACTATTTGAATTTGTAAAATATTTTAAAGAGCTAGAAAATCTAAGCACTTTTCTGTAGATAATCAGGCTGTGTGAGATTGGTGTGCTAGAAGCACATCTCCGAAAAGAAAATGAAGTGAAAGTGAACAAGAATAACACAGTGTGTTCAAAATTTGCCAAAGTACTGTGTAACACTGTATACAATAAGAGACTGTGTGCCAAATTCAATTTAGAGGTTTTTCTATCAAGCATTAAAAAATTTAATTGCAATTGCTATCTGAAGGAAAGAAATAAGGTAAAATGATCAGAAAAGTGCCAGTAAATACAAAATATAATATGAAATTTAATGGTAAATATCAAATTGATTAAAAAAAAATCAAATGAAGTATTGTGGGATTAGAGAATCATGGATCTTTAGATGGGGAAGCACTAAGTGGAACAAATGTGACTGAAAGTTTCCCCGACCAAAGAAATGCAATTAAAAATCTTTTCTCCATTTTGAACAGGAATTGTCAACGAGTGTCTCCATGGCAAAGGAACTGAGTGGACTGATAACCTTAATATGTTTATTTAACTTTTACAGGGAAGTGTCCGAACGAGTTGAATTAAAACAAAATTGTTCATTATTGTTTGTCTCTAACTCCTCTTGGAACTTTTCCACAGAGAGCACTGCTGAAGAGAAGAAAAGAAAATAACCTTGGGTAAAAGTGATAAAGCTGGCCAGCTGGATATGTTTTAGCTTAAAAGTTTGCCTTCTAAAATAGATTCGGGGAAATACAATCTGAAGTATTAACACAAGACTAAATTCAAAAGTCAACTAGTAACGTGATCACATATTACTTTGCTTGACTGACTGAGAGGACCTTTATGTGCTAGGAGCTCAAAGTGAAAGCTAATATTATATATGTAGCCATTTTTGTGAAAAAAAAATATATAAAAATTTTTTTGCTAATTGTAACATGGTCTAAAGTGATTCCACCCGGTTCTGCAGATGATGAGGGGAAAGGTAAGAATGGTTGGGGCTAATAAGCCCTGACTGTGTATTTCCTCCATGCTTTTAGCGGAACCCTAGACTGAGGTAGATTGCTTAATCACAATTCATTGAGAGGAAAAAAAATAAAAATGTATTCTCCATTGTGTTAAAGAAGTCCTATCTAATAATACTGCATGTCCTGGACTCAGGGACACCCCTCTATCAAATCCTGATATTGAATACTTTGTTGATGGTTGGGCGTCAGGAGTCGATAAGGGCAACCCATGTGTTGGATTTGCTGTCTGTACTCATGATAGCTGTGTTGATTGTGGCCCTCTGCACCGCAAACATGTTGATCAGTTTGGCTGAGGCCTTTGCTGACATAGAAACAAGGGCAGCAGTCAAACGCACTCTTGTGGGGCGATTACACCAATCTGAAGTGTCAATATTCATCTGACCTGCTGTGAGCAGATCCCCCATAAGAAAAATGTCAATGGGCATTACATGGAACACAATACACTGATGGCAGGTGGGTAGGACCCTATGGAAAGCCTATATTACCAACATCCCTCTTCCATATTGCTGTAGATTTGGTGCATGGGCAGTGCCATGTACCAAGAGGGGGGACTAAGGGGTTAATAGATCGAAGTACAACATGACGAAGTTATAACACACAGGACACACAGGGAAGCGTAGTAGTACAGTAGGGGGCAATCCCTACACCCCCTGGGCCATTCCACACATTTCACACATTTAACACTGTGTGAAGCGAGAAGAAGTGATGTGTTATTATTGATGTGACCTTTGCAAAATGAGGTAGAAGCTATAGTTGCAATCACAGTAGCAAAAATCCTGAGTAGGGAAATTGTTCCTAGGTGGGGGATTCTAAAACCATTCTATAGTGATAATGGGCCAGAATTTAGAAATGAAGAATTGGCTTGTTTGGAAGTAAAATTGGGAATAGAATTGAAAAAACATTATGCATATCATCCACAATTAGCAGGATTGGCAGAAAGGACTAATAGAACCCTGAAAGCAAAACTGCGCAAAGCCATGGCAGAAACTAAATGGAACTGGGTAGAATGTCTGCCATAAGTATTAACTAGCATGAGGATAACTCCACAAGCGGGGATTGGGGTTGTCACCTTATGAAGTAGTACATGGGAAACCTTTTGAGTTAGTACATTTACTGAAGAGAACACAAGTAGAAGAAACGACTCTGGCAGAGTATATGAATAGAATGTTGACTAACAAACGTGAGATTCGAAATGTGCTTCTTCCCAGATCAGTAGCGGAGCTGCCCCCCAGTGAGATAAAGCCTGGAGATTGGATCCTGGTGCGGAGTGCCGGATAAAAAAATGGGAGTGGAGTGAACCGGCATGGAAGGGTCCATATCAAGTGCTCCTGACCACACCGACTGCAGTAAAAATCCAGGAGAGGGAGGCGTGGATACATCAGTCACATTGTAAGGTGGTATCTCCTCCTCCAGCGGGTGTATAGGTACATCTGGGTGAGTCAGGATAGACTTGGAGGGAGTCCGGCTACAAAGGAGGGCGTAGCAAATAGAGCCCGTCCGTCTCAAACCCGGTGAAGAGTTTATTTACGCTCCAAGTCAGTAGACACTCCAGACTTATTCATATTACAAAAAAAAGAGGTTTCATAAAATGTCTTATCTCTCCCTGTGTCTGTTCATTTTTAAACATATGTTGCGCCAACAATGAATGTGAACAGTATAGTTAAATGCGCCATGGCAGTGTCTACTGCACGTAATGGATTAGTTTCAAACGACCCCAGTTTACCCCCACTTTATATCGTCGATGTGTCGAAGGAAATGGCACAGGGTTTGTGGGAGTAACCCAGGGGTGCCAGGAGAAACTATTGATTTTGAGTGGGTATCCACACACAAGCGACGGGAAAAATTCAGAATGACTAACCGCCGTGGGGGAAGGGTTAGCATCTGGGGAGCCATTTCCCTATGATGAAATTAAATTGTTTGCATTAATGGCTGCACCGACGAGTGCTTGGAAAACCCTGATTGAAAATGATACACCAATTTCTTTTCTATGTGACACGGGGGCATGTTGAACTGTTATCAGAAAAGTAAGTGCAATTTTTCACATCAGCTCAGCACTAATATGACACAAACTTGTGCTGCAAATGGGGCAATGGGACAGCGTAGCAACAGAGGAACTCAAATTTGAGGATTCTGAGGGGATTGCTACACTCTGCTCTGTAATGGTGTCCACACAGCACCCAGTAAACCTCCTGGGGAGGGACGTAATGTCTAAACTGGGGCTCGGGGTGGTTCCTACAGGTCCTACTATGTGGGAGGCAATGCGCGTGTTCGAAGGAAACGAACAGGGTGAGATTGCAGGGATCAGATGGTGGTTCTGGGAACCGGACCCCCAGCGATCTACTAAGCGTTGCAATTCGCAGATTTGCCCCCTCGCAAGCCGATTACAGCAATGTTGCAAATAGTGCTGGGGAGAGGACTGAAGACCCCCGTGTCTGGTGAAGTAGTGTCTGGTGAAGTATAAATTGACATATTTCCATGGGACTATCTAGTCGGCATGTTTGTCGCATGCAAGTTGAGGGCAACACGTGGTACATGGGTGACAGCCCACACCTATCAGAGGGGCGATAGAGACGACCTCTGAACAGGCGAGGCTGGTGAAATGGTCAAAGCGAATGTGCCGCCATTTTTATTTCTAGTTGATTCCTAAATATGATCACAACAGCTGAGCAAGACGCTCAGAATACAGACAAAGGCTACCAACGTAGTTTCATCTTCCTGGTACCAGAGCATCACTGAACTAGGTCCAAATAGGCATCAATGGACTATCAAGATACAAAATTAAAAGGAAAGCAAAGAGTCTTCTCTTTCATTTTACCCAGCAATAAAATGGCAAGCACTAATATATGCCTGTCAATTCCACGCAATATTCTGCTCGTTCCTCTGCGGCAAGGATGTAGAATACCAGGGTGAAGTGCTAATTTTTTGCAATAGTTGCATTTGACAATCTGAATTTTAGTCAACCGTCATCCCTCAGAATGGTCTCTCAACAGACTGAATGTTGTGCAAATGAAACTATGATTATAGCCTAGGGAGTCACACATTTTTCGGCACTTGGTTTCTCAATCTTTTCTTTTTGAATTTTCCCCCCTTTTCTTCCCCTTCCCAAACACAGCTGAAACTAGGCTTATGCCGTCGGAGGCGATGTCTTAGGGTATATCCCCGAACGCCCCCAATCATCCAATTCCCCAATCCTTGAATAGACCTTGAATAGACTTTCATTTGAACTTAATATCAGGTCAATCGGACAAATGGTTCTGAAGATATGGCCAAAATGGTCATTTTCCATCACAAAGTGCCACCTGGTGGCAAAATATTGAACCATACAGGTATGATGTCATCATGTGACACGTTGTGAGGTCATGACCTTGCAGTTGCACATAGTTTCATTTCAATTGGACAAATGGTTACAAAGATATGGCAAAAATGGTGAATTTTATGCGAAAATAGCTCCACCTTGTGTCAAAATTTTGAACCAAACAGGTATAATGTCATCGTGGGACACAGTCTCAGGTCATGACCATTCATTTTCATTTGATTTGCGGTCAATCGGACAAATATTTCCAGAAATATGATAAAAACAGTGATTTTTCCGTTTTTGGCCCCTGGTGGCTAATCTACACATTGTAAATTGTCCAAAGTCTAATCAGTTCTTCCTCTATATGATACTTACTTATATGCAAAACATGAAATTTCTAATTGAAATATTACTGAAGTTATCGCGTTAACACGTAGGGCGGCGCGGCAGCGGCGGCGGTGAGACCAAAAACATAACATCCCCGGAAAGCCATTCGGTGTTCGGGGATATCATGAATGATAAATTGAAAAATTTTAACCAACCAAGGCCATACCAACTGCTCCCTCACCCAAGCGGATCCCCAGCCATAGCCAGTATTAATGTGGCTGGGATTTCAACACCTAACCAACAGAGTTCACAGACGGACATCTTAGCTGTGAGTCACAGGGAGTAACCAAAAACATTTTGACATCCAACACATCTATACCACTGAATAATGGGATTTGAGGCAACATGCACAGAACCAAAGTGGCATTAGAAAAACCATTATGCATTACCTCTCCGCTTGGAATCAGAGAGCAACTCATTGGCATTGTCCAGCTCCTTCTCCAAGTTACGGATCTTGTCGGTCAGTTCCACTTCAGTGTTATCTTTGGATTTCTTCAGTTCCATAAGTCTTTCTTCAACAGTCTTTTTGGCTGTAGAGAATATAATGGCATGTTGTAACAGCACCAATTACCTTCCTATTTCTAGGGTGAACTGGTGGTGGGACTGCGAGGAACAGCCGAGTAATTATTCTGAGAAAAAAACAGAGGGCGTGTCATTGTGGGTATTTAATGGCATTGAATTTCAGTGATAAAAAAAATACATAGAGGATCTCTGAGTGAGCCCAATACATCAAATTTATGAAATAAGAGTTCAATAAATTTGATATCTCAGGCTCACAAATCTGAGATCCTATCAATCCCATAAATGTCAGCATCACATCATTTGGAAATTAAAAGTGTCGACTTCTAGTTTGCAGTCTATTCAAGTCAATGGGATGAATACTTTGCTAAATAGCATGCCAACGCTATCTGCCGTTAAATTAAGAAATTCAAGTTTACGATAACAGCAACTCATAAAACTTATTACTGTAATGGAATAAAATAGGCGTGCAATGCACGGAATACCCCTCAGCCCGATGTCGTCTCCAAAAACTTTGACGCCCGCCCAACCGCACGAAGGGCTGAGGGGTAAAAGGCACTAGCATGCTAGCTGGCAAATTATTCATCCCATTGACTTGAATCAACCGCAAACCACAAACTAACGCTAGCGCTGGTTAACTGTTACCAGCAGTAGGATTGGCAATATTGCCGTTTGCACCAACGAACTGAATCAGACCATTAGCGACGCCAGAAAGCTGTATTACACGGCTGTAATTCCAAACCTGTACCACATGGGTTCTGTCACACCAATTTTTCATTACCTAAGGAATAAATAAAAAAAGAAGATGGGTCCTGGTTTCAGCATCACTCTGTTATTTTGCCGAAGCTCACGCACCTTCTTCCGTCTCCTTCAGCAGCTTGAGGATCTTCTCCACAGCCAGAGCCAGCACATTGCTCTTCGACTCAAAGTCCTCTGCCGCAGCCTGCAATCACAGCACACGAGACCGATGCATAATGCGGATTGTGACAGCACCCAATTTAAGACTTTACACTAAATATCAGCCACCACTTAGCGGTGCATGCATCATGGCCACACATGGCTGACGATCTTCAGTTCCGCCTCACCTTGTATAAGTTGGACAGCTTGATGTTCGCATTCAACTCATAGAGGAGCTTTTCCTCCTTACTGCCCTGCTGCTCCTTCACCTTGAGATGAAAGAGATACACTTATAAGGATGCGCTTCCTTTTAAACATCAACTTACAGCAGTGTAAAAAACCACCCTTTCATTACCTCTTTAAGCTTGTTGATCAAATCCTCAGTTTGCCTCTGCAGGTTCTCATTAGATGCCTTCATACTGGTAACTATGTCCTGAAGTCTGGCCACCTGCATAAACATAACACAAAGTGAAGGAGACCGCCTTCAAAGCATCATGGACATGCATATCTTTTTTAAATTTGACAACTCTAAAATAGAGTTTCCCAGTAGTCCAGACATGGTACCTCTTCCTCCCTACTTGCCAGACCGCACTTGAGCTCCAGGATCTCATTGCCTTTCTCTCTGGAGAGGGACAGCAGCTCCTCGCTTTTGGTCTTCAGCTCTGCATTGAGCCAAGCGTTTTGGCTCTGAAGATCCTTCTCCTGCTCCATTCTCTTTTCTCTGGACTGGATTGAACAAGCTAACAGGACACAATTGCCAGTGAGTCAATGCTGTCCGCGAAGCCCCAGAATGAACAGAAAGGAAAGCGTCGATTCTCACCTTGATTGACACTTCGGAGGACTGGAGCTCTTCCAGTTTCAGCTGAAGCTCCACCTAAGCAGCATTGGTCGTGACCAGTTTGTCACTGAGGCGTTTCAGGTCCTCTGTGAGAAACAACCAAGTTACACTTGTTCCATCTGGAGGCAGAAGAATACAGCTCAGTGTGTAATATACCATACCATTCAGATGCTCCACTTCTTGGGATCGTTTCTCAAGCATGCGCAACAGTTCCCTTTTATCTGCCTCAAGATCACTTTTAGCTTTAGAGAGTTGGCTCTGTAACAGAAATATTGACATAAATAACATTTAACAACCGTTAAACAATTAGGCCCGTATACATTAAAGTGGAATAGGGACAGAATAGCTTATACCAGGTATAAATCAATGGTTTTACCACTGTTGCTATGCATGAAGGTGGTATAACTGCAGTATAACATTAAACCTCAAATAGGGAGTCGTATGCACAAATACGGAATAGCTGACCTGTGGTGCAAATATTGCAGATTTCCTGCCGTAACTTATTCCAACCATGGGGTAGGTTTAATGTATGCGAACGTTCAAACAGTAGTCGAACAATAGATAGGCATTCACTTAATAGCTCGCGAATTACTCCCAATTCAGAGAAATGAAGCGCGAGGGCAGGCCTATTAATAGATTTGTGGTAAACGACAGCAATAAATCATTGAATAACCCTACGACTGCGGAATAGCTTATTCGCACAATAGTTATTCCGCAAATAGTTAAACTACGTTTTGTGCATACCAATTTCAGGCCTCAATGTTGCGACTGTTTTGGTCGCATGTACGACTCGTATTTCAGTTTAGCAATCAATAATTTTTTGCCGATCGCACCCGTGCGCCTTGAAAATTTTGACCAAATAGTGATCTAACATTCATTATATCAAAAGCGTAATAAATAATTTTTGGTAAACTTAATAACGTCTGAAAACGGATATAATTCGGCATTAATTTACTCTACCGGAAGCAAACATGCCATAACAGAAACTCCGTACAGCACTAAGGAGGTATCGCTTTGACTCGAATTGATATGTGCAATTACAGCTGTGAACGTCTGTTATGAGTCTTCTGTTATTCCAGTGACATATTCCAGACTTCGTAATGTCTAATCTGTTGTGTTACTGTTTCAGTGGCTTATTCTTTGCACTTGCTTTCCGTCTCTTTTGATCAAATCCTCTGCCAAATAAATATAATGAAATTATATTAAAAATTTAAGAATGTATTTTGTGTCATTAACAGTACTTATTAATGCTTCAGTAATTTGGCCTGTCAGCCCAATTAACACCAATTGTGTGTGCATGTGCTCGTGCACGTGTCTTCTTTTAAAAGATATGATATGAGTTTTCTGTCCACAAGTTTAGAGGTAATTTCCTGCATCATTTTGTGCTAAATTCTGATTAAGCATGGTCCAGACCTACTTGAAACGGCAGGTCCACCTTCCCCTGTGCTACATCCCTGTCAGCCAAATTCGTTTGGCAACCTGAGTCAGCTATGTTTACTTATCTGAGTTTCAAAACAAAGAAAAAGAAAGAAATTAATGAAAAACTGTATAGTATTCTTCCTCTCTAAAAATAATATCAAAGTCGCTACAAATAAAATATTGAGACAGTACTAGTCTTGCAGTCTTGTTTTTTTTTTTTTTTTTTTGAATTTTTTTTTTTTTTGAATTTTTTGTTTCATAAATTAAAACAGACAAGGACAATAGCAAAACACATCGAATACAGGGTCTTGTCTTTTAGAACTAGTGTACTACGGTAGGTTAACCCTACACATTAGACAATCATTTTATGACCTTAGAAGGAAAAGAAGAAGAAAAAAAAAAAGAAAAGCTAACATATTTGCTACACAAGCCAACAGACATAATGTGACAAACATTCAACAGGGACAAAAACATAGTATAATACTTCATTAAATGGGGAATTTCCAGCCGGTCTAGTTTAGACCATTGTTAACCTCCACCAGGAGGTATATGTTTTCGGTGCCTTTGTTTGTTGGTTTGTTTGTTTGTGTACGACATAACTCAAAAACTTATGGCCGGATTTTGACGAAATTTTCAGGGTAGGTGGGTATTAACTCAAGGAAGAGGTGAATAAATTTTGGCATAAAATTTGGCCAAAGTACTGGTGAGATATACGCCAAAATTCAAGATTTCAAGTCTTTCCAATGGGCCGGAGTTCCAATCACCGTGCTTTTGGCTTTGCTGCCCCCCGGCGGAGGTTCTGCGCTCTCTGAGTGCTTTTCTAGTTGTATTATTTTTTTTAGCAGTACAAAATGGACAAACTGCGAAAAGAAAAGATAAAAAAAGGGAGAACCTCTATTCTTTCCTTAACACACACAGGAAAAGCTTCCATGTTCGAAAAAAGGCCTCTTGAGATTTTCCCTCGCTAGAACCAATCTGCTCCATTTTAGCAATGAACAGCATCTCATTTAGCCGTCTGTTAAAACATGGGGGCAGAGGGGACTTCCAATTCAATAAAATTAACCTTTTTGCTGCAACCATGTCTGCTTTGAGAATATGCCTCTGATGGGAAGGGATGGCTGCTAAGTTATCGGAGCATCCAAACACTGCCAGCACACGATCTGGGGGAATGTTCCTTTCAAGCTGTTTGGAAAACCAATGAAATATATCACTCCAAAAACTCTCTAGCTTTGGGCAATGCCAGAAAAGATGAGAGAGTGAACCATCAGCCGTACAGCACCTATTGCACATAGGAGATATTGATGGGTACATCTTATGCAGTTTAACTTTAGAATAATGTAGTCTGTGCAGGACTTTGAATTGAATTAATCCATATCTTGAATTAACAGAACAGCTCTGTATTGCAGCCAAACATTCCTCCCAGAGTTCGTTAGATACTGAAACATCTAGCTCCGTTGCCCAGACCTCCCTAAGATGACTGGTATCGACTGAAACTGAAAAAATATCGACAAATTTAGAAACAAGGTTTTTAGAATTTGGCACATTAAGTAGAAGGTCATAGAAAGGGTGACTCTTAGGTTTGGTCATAAAGAGCGGGATGCACTCTCGTATAAAATGTCTAACCTGAAGATAGCGGAAAAAATGTGATTGGGGAATATTATGTTTAGTTTGAAGTTGAAAAAATGAAGCAAATTTATTATTATTATTATTATTATTATTATTTATTTGGCTCGATTAGCCAGATTTGGCTCGATTAGCTTGTTGTCCTCGCAGTTGACTTGCTAATAATTTCTCAGGCGGGGGGCCACATATGCGGTCGCCCTCGACCGACTGTTTCTAGTTTAACAATGCAGGGTAAATTGATGGCAACAGAAAAGGAAGGGGTGAAAAGACAGAAGTTAGCCTGAACCCGAAGATATGTTAGATAAATTGCCCCCGAAAGTTCAATGCTCAATCAGTCCAAGGGCTCTATTTTAATGATCTGAAACCCAAGTTTAAACATGAAGCGCAAGTTGCTTAGGGGAGATACGAGGACACTGTTAGGCTATTCATGTTAAGCATATGCATACCCTTGCACCCAACATAAAGCTAAAAAGGGCTGGTCTTAAGGCTAATTACGTAATATTTGTGTTTAGGGCACAACATGATAAACCAATGAGAATGCCATCTGCCGTCTCCAATCTCATTTTAGAGCCAGAAGCGCAAAGTTGGTATATTGCAGGTTCCAATAGGCCGAATCTCCGCTGAGAAAGATGCATGTTGAAATTAACTTCAAACTTCAAATGACGCTGTGCGGTCAAATATTGTAACACACATGAAATTAGGCACTCTTCTGCCACTTTAGATACCCTTAGTTGACACCATTTTAGCGAGTAGACGAAAGTAAACTAGCCCTAAATGCTGTCTTTCCCAGGAAAAAAGAGAGAAGAGAATTAAATGAAAATAAAATAAAGAAATTGTTCAGATCAGTTTTGAACATAACATGGTTCAGGAGTTTAGTAATCTGTTCCCTCAGTTTAGTAAACTGCATGCACAGTTTAGCAATCTGTTCCCTCAGTTTAGTAATTTGTTCCTTCAGTTTAGTAAACTGTTCCCTCAGTTAAGCAATCTGTTCCCTCAGTTTAGTAAACTGTGTGCACAGTTTAGCAATCTGTTCCCTCAGTTTAGTAATCTGTTCCCTCAGTTTAGTAATCTGTTCCCTCAGTTTCGTAAACTGTGCGCAGTTTAGCAATCTGTTCCCCCAGTTTAGTAATCTGTTCCCTCAGTTTAGTGCATGGCTTTTTTTTTTTTTCCTTGACTGACACCAGGGGGGCTCCGTAGATGAAAAATCGGTGAGCAGAGTTTGATTCCAAATGCTATGTACAGATACATTTTAACTGTAGTGCAATAAATACTCTGAGGATTAACAAAGTGTAAATATCACAATATAAATGCTTTAATAAAAGTAGAAATCCTGCATTTAAATTAGGGGCGAACTCCTCCATAAAACCGTGTTTCAGCTTGACTTGCTTGTGAATATTCAATAACTGATCCTGGTGTGCCATCTAGCGACATAATATTGTAACTGCCTGCATAAATTTACAGCTTCATGTCCGCCGACATCAACATCTGTACAAAGATACCATGCTGAGCGCCGTTGTTCTTGAACACGCCAAATCCAGATAATCCTTACGATGAATTACATTCATATTTTAATTTGTGACGAGTAACGAAGTGGCCAGTGTCAGCGTAACGAAGTGAAAGTATATTTTTTCCTTTTAAATGTTGTAGAGTAAAAGTAGTAAAAGTCAAAACTCAAGTAAAGTACAAATCCTCAAAAAAAAAAAAAAAACTACTTAAGTAGGCTACTGTTCGTTACTATACACCTCTGACTATTACAAAGTGCGTTAGGACGCAACTCTTTTTGATTTTTCAGTTTTTCGGCATGGAAATTTTTCGAGCTGCGTGTAATGTGCGAAAAAGGCTGTCTTCGAAAAGTCAGTCTGCAGAAATAAGGGGGGCGCTCGTCTAAATCCGCCTATGTTTAAAGACCACCGAGAAGCTTTAAATGGCTAAAAAGAATGATTGGAAGTGGACTTTAAGCGTTAGCTGCTGCTCAACTAATTTGAACGTTAACACTACGGACTTGACGTCGCCCGATTTTTGAAAAACGGTCATGCTAGCAAAAAAAAAATGGCAATTTCACTCCGGGTAGCGGGTAGTAGCTAGTGTTTTTATAAGCGAGGTCGAGCCGAAAGCGGAAAAATCTATTCGTGGCGGATAGAATTTATTTGTGGCGGTGCGCCACACATAAATGAACGTATGGGAAACACTGCGTCCAGTCAACAATATTGATAAACTAGCTCTGTAAAGCCAAACTGCAGACTTTCAATTACGCTACTCAGAGGCGTAGCTAGAACAGGGAATTGGGGCGGCACAGACACGTCCCTTTATGACAATTTGGATAGTCCTGGCTAGTTCTCAATTATTTTTCTTTATTGACGTGTTTTCCAATTATCGTCATTGGCAACTGAAGACACGGTTTCTATCTATACGCGATCTAACAGCGATGAAATCATGGGGTAAATTCAGTAGAACTGAGCATTGGGGTGGACAAAACATCCGTTTCAAACAATTATTAGTCCTGACCTGTTCTCAGTCATTTTCATGATTAACAAAATGTTCACTCCGAGAGCACTCCACACTTAACAGGTGTGTTGCTTGTTCTCTCCGGTTAGGTAAGACGACAATCATTGATCTGGACGCGTTTGCTTAATTTAAATCAACGTTATTCAAAATTTCTCTCGGTATTGAGTGAAAAAAGTGGCACTTGGCAGTGAATTGGGCTATAAAAAGCATGCGGCTCAAAATATTTGACGTTGATTTAAATTCAGCAAATAGCATCCAGATGAATGATTGTTATCCTACCTAATCGGGGAGAACAAGCAGCACCTGCTAACTGTGGAGTGCTCTCGGAGTTAACCTTTCGTTAATCATGAAAATGACTGAACAGGTCAGGACTAATAATTGTTTGAAACGGATGTTTTGTCCACCCCAATGCTCAGTTCTACGGAATTTACCCCAGGATTTCATCGCTGTTAGATCGCGTATAGATAGAAACCGTGTCTTCAGTGGCCAAGTACGATAATTGGAAAACACGTCAATAAAGAAAAATAATTGAGAACTAGCCAGGACTATCCTAATTGTCATAAAGGGACGTGTCTGTGCCGCCCCAATTCCCATTTCTAGCTACGCCTCTGCCTCTGAGCAAGCAACCGGCCAGTTTACTTGACGTTGAACATTAGCCACTTTTGAATTTCGATTGACGAGCTTGCTAGCTAGCGAGCTAACGTTAGCTAACGTTACGTTCGCCAGAAGTTGCGCAAGTACATCTAAACTAATGCCTCTAGCTTGTTACATTAGAAAGCCATTAAGGGGTTTAAGCCTCAGTTACAAAATATTAATGACTGACTTTTCACATATGGGGAAATAAAATAGCCATTGCGGTAAAAGACCTCAAAATCCCAAACATTACCGTTACTTTAGATTGGCCTCACCTGATGCGTTGTGAAGCTGACTGATAAGTGCTGCACGCGCTCAAGCTCCATAGAGACCGATGAACGGTCTTCAACCGTCCTTCCCAACGCTCTCTCTCGAGCACGGCACGCAATTAAAAACCGAAGTTCCTTCTTGATGTTGACACGTTCATGTAGCATAGAAAACAGTAGTACTCTCATCGATTTGCCAAGCAGAAATGTTCCGTCTTATTGTCTTGCAAATATAAATAATTCACTTCACATAATAAATGTTATTTTGATTTTTTTATTGATGTTATGACATTTTAAATTAATGTACTGAATTAAATGTTTATTGCTGAATATTAATACCTCCAGGCAGAGAAAGGAATATTCATAGGGAATATTTCGAAGGAATTGGACTTGTGCCATACTCTCTTTCAATAACTTTAAGGGAAGAATATGCTTCAGTTTTCCTTGTGGTCATGTCTCCTCCCACAGCCCCTCCGAAATGGGGGAGCATTCTTGGCTCAAATGACCCAAAACGACCGATGACCCCGCCATAGGACGCAGTCTAGAGAATGGGCATAAAAGAGGGGGAAACAGAGAAGTCGGGGAAGCTTGTATTCATCCTTCCCCATATACGTTGTGTATATGTGTAGTTTTGGGCTGCGCCAGGTATGAATTGACTTCTTTTCTCTTTTCTGTAACGATGTAATTAGTTCTTGCGATTTAAGCTTGTGCCTGCCTGGCGAAATAAATTGATATTCGCATCTGTTGTGTATTTCTGACTTTAAACAAACATATAATTTCCGGTTTTCGGAATCCTGGCTCTCAATCGAGTAACGTAGTCCGTAATTGCGTGCCTGATCAACGCGCTTGGTATCTGTGTTATAAGGTGGATTTTCCATGCTGTGTATGGTGCTATTAACACTGGCTTCGAGCAAAATTCCGTTTATATTTTTAGGCGGAAGTCTTAAAAGACGCAAGGCCTCTGAACGATCTATTTCCGTTATGCCTTTGTAGTTGCTCGCTCTGGGCCCCGGTAATCCCTAGTCATAATGTATTCCTATGTCAAATTACTGCGCTTAATAGGCCGCCAGCCACAGAGTTCTTTCGCCGGATTGGGTTGTTCAGATGGTTTTGGTCCGGCGGAGTAAGGTTATACCTGTTATGAGTCCGATGCACAACGGAGCTCCAAATTGGGTAATAAATTGACGAATTAAAATCCGAACATACTCATGCAAACGCATGATAACCGCAAATGATTGCGACTACAGTTTTGTATCCTAAATTTGATATGGAGTCAAATAAATTTGATATGGAGTCAGATATATTGTGACCACTAAGATATTAGGGCTGCAGCATCCGCTCGGCACGTCTCAGGCCATTTAAAAGCGGAACGTGAAAGACGTCATCACGTGAGGCCTGGGGCAGAGGTCCAGTGCTGGCGCTGTAGCCAGACCCCATTATTATAATGCCAGCACACAATCTGGGGGAATGTTCCTTTCCAGCTGTTTGGAAAACCAATGAAATATATCACTCCAAAAACTCTCTAGCTTTGGGCAATGCCAGAAAAGATGAGAGAGTGAACCATCAGCCGTACAGCACCTATTGCACATAGGAGATATTGATGGGTACATCTTATGCAGTTTAACTTTAGAATAATGTAGTCTGTGCAGGACTTTGAATTGAATTAATCTATATCTTGAATTAACAGAACAGCTCTGTATTGCAGCCAAACATTCCTCCCAGAGTTCGTTAGATACTGAAACATCTAGCTCCGTTGCCCAGACCTCCCTAAGATGACTGGTATCGACTGAAACTGAAAAAATATCGACAAATTTAGAAACAAGGTTTTTAGAATTTGGCACATTAAGTAGAAGGTCATTGAAAGGGTGACTCTTAGGTTTCGTCATAAAGAGAGGGATGCACTCTCGTATAAAATGTCTAACCTGAAGATAGCGGAAAAAATGTGATTGGGGAAGATTATGTTTAGTTTGAAGTTGAAAAAATGAATCAAATTTATTATTATTATTATTATTATTATATATTATTATTTATTTGGCTCGATTAGCCAGATTTGGCTCGATTAGCTTGTTGTCCTCGCAGTTGACTTGCTAATAATTTCTCAGGCGGGGGGCCACATATGCGGTCGCCCTCGACCGACTGTTTCTAGTTTAACAATGCAGGGTAAATTGATGGCAACAGAAAAGGAAGGGGTGAAAAGACAGAAGTTAGCCTGAACCCGAAGATATGTTAGATAAATTGCCCCCGAAAGTTCAATGCTCAATCAGTCCAAGGGCTCTATTTTAATGATCTGAAACCCAAGTTTAAACATGAAGCGCAAGTTGCTTAGGGGAGATACGGGGACACTGTTAGGCTATTCATGTTAAGCATATGCATACCCTTGCACCCAACATAAAGCTAAAAAGGGCTGGTCTTAAGGCTAATTACGTAATATTTGTGTTTAGGGCACAACATGATAAACCAATGAGAATGCCATCTGCCGTCTCCAATCTCATTTTAGAGCCAGAAGCGCAAAGTTGGTATATTGCAGGTTCCAATAGGCCGAATCTCCGCTGAGAAAGATGCATGTTGAAATTAACTTCAAACTTCAAATGACGCTGTGCGGTCAAATATTGTAACACACATGAAATTAGGCACTCTTCTGCCACTTTAGATACCCGTAGTTGACACCATTTTAGCGAGTAGACGAAAGTAAACTAGCCCTAAATGCTGTCTTTCCCAGGAAAAAAAAGAGAGAAGAGAATTAAATGAAAATAAAATAAAGAAATTTTTCAGATCAGTTTTGAACATAACATGGTTCAGGAGTTTAGTAATCTGTTCACTCAGTTTAGTAAACTGCATGCACAGTTTAGCAATCTGTTCCTTCAAGTAAACTGTTCCCTCAGTTAAGCTATCTGTTCCCTCAGTTTAGTAAACTGTGTGCACAGTTTAGCAATCTGTTCCCTCAGTTTAGTAATCTGTGCGCACAGTTTAGCAATCTGTTCCCTCAGTTTAGTAATCTGTTCCCTCAGTTTCGTAAACTGTGCGCAGTTTAGCAATCTGTTCCCCCAGTTTAGTAATCTGTTCCCTCAGTTTAGTGCATGGCTTTTTTTTTTTTTCCTTGACTGACACCAGGGGGGCTCCGTAGATGAAAAATCGGTGAGCAGAGTTTGATTCCAAATGCTATGTACAGATACATTTTAACTGTAGTGCAATAAATACTCTGAGGATTAACAAAGTGTAAATATCACAATATAAATGCTTTAATAAAAGTAGAAATCCTGCATTTAAATTAGGGGCGAACTCCTCCATAAAACCGTGTTTCAGCTTGACTTGCTTGTGAATATTCAAATAACTGATCCTGGTGTGCCATCTAGCGACATAATATTGTAACTGCCTGCATAAATTTACAGCTTCATGTCCGCCGACATCAACATCTGTACAAAGATACCATGCTGAGCGCTGTTGTTCTTGAACACGCCAAATCCAGATAATCCTTACGATGAATTACATTTTTAATTTGTGACGAGTAACGAAGTGGCCAGTGTCAGCGTAACGAAGTGAAAGTATATTTTTTCCTTTTAAATGTTGTAGAGTAAAAGTAGTAAAAGTCAAAACTCAAGTAAAGTACAAATCCTCAAAAAAAAAAAAAAAACTACTTAAGTAGGCTACTGTTCGTTACTATACACCTCTGACCATTACAAAGTGCGTTAGGACGCAACTCTTTTTGATTTTTCAGTTTTTCGGCATGGAAATTTTTCGAGCTGCGTGTAATGTGCGAAAAAGGCTGTCTTCGAAAAGTAAGTCTGCAGAAATAAGGGGGGCGCGCGTCTAAATCCGCCTATGTTTAAAGACCACCGAGAAGCTTTAAATGGCTAAAAAGAATGATTGGAAGTGGACTTTAAGCGCTAGCTGCTGCTCAACTAATTTGAACGTTAACACTACGGACTTGACGTCGCCCGATTTTTGAAAAACGGTCATGCTAGCAAAAAAAAAAAAAAATGGCAATTTCACTCCGGGTAGCGGGTAGTAGCTAGTGTTTTTATAAGCGAGGTCGAGCCAAAAGCGGAAAAATCTATTTGTGGCGGATAGAATTTATTTGTGGCGGTGCGCCACACATAAATGAACGTATGGGAAACACTGCGTCCAGTCAACAATATTGATAAACTAGCTCTGTAAAGCCAAACTGCAGACTTTCAATTACGCTACTCAGAGGGGTAGCTAGAACAGGGAATTGGGGCGGCACAGACACGTCCCTTTATGACAATTTGGATAGTCCTGGCTAGTTCTCAATTATTTTTCTTTATTGACGTGTTTTCCAATTATCGTCATTGGCAACTGAAGACACGGTTTCTATCTATACGCGATCTAACAGCGATGAAATCATGGGGTAAATTCAGTAGAACTGAGCATTGGGGTGGACAAAACATCCGTTTCAAACAATTATTAGTCCTGACCTGTTCTCAGTCATTTTCATGATTAACGAAAGGTTAACTCCGAGAGCACTCCACAGTTAGCAGGTGCTGCTTGTTCTCCCCGATTAGGTAGGATAACAATCATTCATCTGGATGCTATTTGCTGAATTTAAATCAACGTCAAATATTTTGAGCCGCATGCTTTTTATAGCCCAATTCACTGCCAAGTGCCACTTTTTTCACTCAATACCGAGAGAAATTTTGAATAACGTTGATTTAAATTAAGCAAACGCGTCCAGATGAATGATTGTCGTCTTACCTAATCGGGGAGAACAAGCAACACACCTGTTAAGTGTGGAGTGCTCTCGGAGTGAACATTTTGTTAATCATGAAAATGACTGAGAACAGGTCAGGACTAATAATTGTTTGAAACGGATGTTTTGTCCACCCCAATGATCAGTTCTACGGAATTTACCCCATGATTTCATCGTTGTTAGATCGCGGACAGATAGAAACCGTGTTTTCAGTTGCCAAGTACGATAATTGGAAACACGTCAATAAAGAAAAATAATTAAGAACTAGCCAGGACTATCCTAATTGTCATAAAGGGACGTGTCTGTGCCGCCCCAATTCCCATTTCTAGCTACGCCTCTGCCTCTGAGCAAGCTACCGGCCAGTTTACTTGACGTTGAACATTAGCCACTTTTGAATTTCGATTGACGAGCTTGCTAGCTAGCGAGCTAACGTTAGCTAACGTTACGTTCGCCTGAAGTTGCGCAAGTACATCTAAACTAATGCCTCTAGCTTGTTACATTAGAAAGCCATAAAGGGGTTTAAGCCTCAGTTACAAAATATTAATGACTGACTTTTCACATATGGGGAAATAAAATAGCCATTGCGGTAAAAGACCTCAAAATCCCAAACATTACCGTTACTGTAGATTGGCCTCACCTGATGCGTTGTGAAGCTGACTGATAAGTGCTGCACGCGCTCAAGCTCCATAGAGACCGATGAACGGTCTTCAACCGTCCTTCCCAACGCTCTCTCTCGAGCACGGCACGCAATTAAAAACCGAAGTTCCTTCTTGATGTTGACACGTTCATGTAGCATAGAAAACAGTAGTACTCTCATCGATTTGCCAAGCAGAAATGTTCTGTCTTATTGTCTTGCAAATATAAATAATTCACTTCACATAATAAATGTTATTTTGATTTTTTTATTGATGTTATGACATTTTAAATTAATGTACTGAATTAAATGTTTATTGCTGAATATTAATATCTCCAGGCAGAGAAAGGAAGTGCAATTAAAGCTGCAAGCAGCGTTGAAAGGGCCCTTGCACCCCTCTTGCACGTTGGGGAGGCAGCAAAATCTTGATGGGTGCAGGTGTGCATTCACAGCCATTGGACACAGCTAGACTGTGAACAATGTGGTTTCCTGTGGAGAGTGCAAAAATTTTCTGGAGGGGTGCTTTGATATCATTTTGACATGCCCGTGCGCTAAATATCCAGCATAGTAATTGTAATACCAGGCTCCTTGAGCATGTTGATTTTTGTCATTTTTACAGCACGTTTAGACCCACAAAAGAGATTTCTTTTAAAAATCTGATTGGGGGCGCTATCGAGCCATTACGCCACATTTTGTGCCAATTGATGGATGACATTGAAGAGAATAAGACAATTATAAATTGTGCAAGGTTCTGCAAGCTTTGGAGTATTCTAAGGCCTTCAAACGTATGTTCGTGAAATTTGGAAAAACGCAGGAAATAGCTAATAGCTCAAAGCTGTTTGGCCAAAGTAATAAACCATAACCCAGAATGACTAATGCAATGATCACACCAAATTTCATGAACATTCAAGCACATTTATCTTAACATGGCCGTATCTAGAGGGCGCTGTGGAGCCTTCTGGCCACACTTGATCTAATATTAGCATATATTGATACTTGGGAGGACCATTTTATAAAGCTTGGACAGTTTCAGGGAAAACCCATGAAGTCTGTGGGAGTAAAACCAACTTCCTGTTTCATGGCGGGACATCGAAATTTGCTGGAACGCCATGGAAACAAAATTCGATGAATCCAAAAAAGCTTCGCAATTTAACATCGGCAATGTCTTGAGATACTATTAGCCAAATTTCAAGTTGTTCGGATGAAATCTCTAGGAGAAGTTTGTTAAAGTACGACACCTGTGAATGGCGAAAAATCCAAAAAAGTTGCAATTTCAATTAAAAATGGCGGACTTCCTGTTGAGTCTAGGTCATGGCACCAAGAGTCTTTTTTGTAGGTCTCGTCATATTCCTAACGTCTACTGAATTTCATACATGTAGGTTTACCAGGCTGCGAGGGCTGCTTATTTAAAATTTTCCAGGGGGCGCTATAGTGACATTTTTGCCATGTCTAGATATAAGTTTTTTGTCAGAGTAATACGAATGATGGTCTTTATACATTTACAAAAATTTTGTGAGTTTTAGAACATGCTGAGACCCTCAAAATGGCAATTCTTTTAAAAATCTGATTGGGGGCGCAATAGAGCCATTGTGCCAAATTTAGTGTAAATTGATATATAAAATTGAAGATAATAAGACAATTATAATTTGTGCAACTTTTTGCAAGATTTCGAGTATTCTTAAGCATCCAAACATGTGTTTATAAAATTTGGAAAAACGCAGGAAATGGCGCATAGCTCACTTCCTGTTTAGCCAAAAAATTTCAAAAAAATTAATATAACCCGACATGAACAAAGCAATGATCACACCAAATTTCATGAACATTCAAGCACTTTTATCTCAACATGGCCGTTTCAAGAGGGCGCTGTGGAGCCACCTGACCACACCCAATCTAATATCAACATATAGGTCTACTTGGAAGTGGACTCCTATAAAGCCTGTAAAGTTTCACGCAAATTTCACAAAGCATGTGCGCGTAAAACCAACTTCCTGTTTCATGGCGGAACATCGAAATACGCCGCGATGCCACGGATACAAAGTTCGATGAATCCAAAACAGCTTCGCAATTTAACATCGAGAAGGTCTTAAGATGTTAAATTCAAAATTTCAAGTTGATCGGATAAAATCTCTAGGAGGAGTTTGTTAAAGTACGAAGCCTGTGAATGGCAAAAAATTTAAAAAATTTGCAAATTCAATTAAAAATGGCGGACTTCCTGTGGAGTCTAGGTAATGGCACCTGAGACTTTTTTTTAGGTCTTGGCATAGTACACATGTCCACTGAATTTTGTACATGTAGGTCAAACACGCTGCGAGGGCTGCTTCATTGAAATTTTCTAGGTGGCGCTGTAATGCAATTTTGCCACATCCATCTGTAAACCGTAAATCCTAGTAAAAACTAAGACCAGCTTAATATGTTTGCAAAGTTTTGTGAGTTTTCAAGCATGCTGAAGCCCTCAAAAATGCAATTATGTATTAGGGGGCGCTATAGAGCTACCATGTCGCACCCAGTGCCAAATGAGATATCGAATCAAAGAACGTAATATTTGTAGTCCATGAGCCAAGTTTGGTGAGTTTTCGAGTATGATAAAACCCTCAAAAATGTGTTCGTAAAATCTGAAAAAACGCAGGAAATGGCTCATAGCTCACTTCCTGTGAGGCAAAAAAATTTCAAAAAAATTCACAAAAAAATTTATGATGACTACTATGACTCTATAAAATTTCGTGAGAATCCGAGCAAGTGCGTTCCAAAATGGCCGCGTGTTTGGTGGCGCTATAGAGCCACCGGGGCATGTCCAAGCACAAAAATAATAATACTTTGCAATTTTCACAACGACTGACGTGTGGGCAAATTTTTGTGAGTTTTCGTGCATGGCAAAGCCCTCAAAAATGCGTTCTCGCAGCAGAATAAAAAGAAGAAGAAGAAGAAGAAGAAGAATAAAAATCCCATCAAAAACAATAGGTTCCTCGCACCTTCGGTGCCAAGACCCGTTCCGGGCCCTGGCACCGGTCGGTGCTCGGGCCCTAATTACAGCTGTAAAAGTATTTTATGAGTCCCCTAAGGGGGGAGCCAGGTCAAGCAATGATCATGTCTGTGTGTGTGTGTGTGTGTGTGTGTGTGTGTGTGTGTGTTTGTTTCTGTCACTCTGTCTGTCAGCCCGTGGCCATTACCTGCAATCCTAGAAGAGGATTGAAACACCAACTGTAATTTGGTTGAGACAGAATATTTTGGAATTGGAGTGAGACCGGACTATGATCTGATATTATAATATTATGATACTTAGAATTAGTAGTATTAGAAATCAGTCCAGAAGATACCAAAAAATAATCAATTCTAGTATAAGAATTATGAACGGGAGAATAGAAAGAGAAATCTCTGTCTGCAGGATGTTGTAAGCGCCAGATATCAATCATATTCCTAGTTTTAATCAAATCGTTCAAAGTTTGAACAGTAGATAATGTAAAATGCTTTTTTGTTGAGAGTCTGTCTAATAATGGGTCTAGGTAACAATTGAAATCACCTGCAATGGCTGGTATCAAATCAAAAATTTTACGAAAAAAATCACAATCAACAGCATTTGGACCATAAATGTTAAACAAAACAACAAACCCCACCCACCCCCTCAGTGTCCCCCCAAATGAGGCACAAAAAAAGCCCATTGTATTTTGGACCATTCCAGGATAACCCCGTTACCCCCTCCCATTCCAAAAATAACCTCTATTTAGCCTACTTTAAAGGGTAGCAGTGACTCCCTTACCCTAGGAGGGAAGTCTGTTACCCTTTTCCATATCAAAGTAGAAATAAAAGCAAAATAGTATCGGGATTGCAGCTATGGTTACATAGCATTTAAGTTCCCACATTCAGATAAACATAACAGTGATGAAATGGTACACAATCAAACCAGAAGTAAATTGAGACTAAATAGGGTTAGACTTCTATTACACAACTTGACGCTGAGATCATAATACAATGTTAATAATGCCAACAATAATAACAAAAACAGTTGAACAATAATGATAGTAACAATAATAATTGCCAAATAATAAAAATAATAATAACAAGTCGACAGGGTCAACAACATCCCCCGCCAATCGTGCGCTTCTCATTTTCGAACTCGATCAAGGCCTTTATGGCCTGAAGCTACACACCAAATTTGGTTACTGTATCTGTAGTAGTTTCTGAGTAAAGCTGTCCCCTTTATCTCGGACGGACGGACGCACGCACGCACGCACGGACGGACACACGCACGCACGGAAGGACGGACGGAGGTCAAACCTATATCCCCCTCCCACTTCGTGTTGGCGGGGGATAATTATAATAAAGAAAACGGATACTATCACCAAGGACAATATTGATTATAAGAAATAGTCCAGGTAATGCAGACTAGTAATAGTAATAATAACAAGTGGACATGGTCTACAACATCCCCCGCCAATCGTGCGCTTCTCATTTTCGAACTCGATCAAGGCCTTTATGGTCTGAAGCTACACACCAAATTTGGTTACTGTATCTGTAGTAGTTTCTGAGTAAAGCTGTCCCCTTTATCTCGGACGGACGGACGGACGCACGCACGCACGGACGGACGGACGGACGGACGCACGCACGGACGGACGGAGGTCAAACCTATATCCCCCTCCCACTTCGTGTTGGCGGGGGATAATAATAATAATAATAATAATGATAATGAAATAATGAAATAGAGTAGCAACAATAGTATTCAAGCGAACATGCCCCGTAGCCCAGATACATAGAAGTAGACCACTTTCTGCATATCAAGAAAACAAAGCACGATTTTGCCACATATTAGCCCAGCGAACATACAAAGTAATTCCGAGTTTAGAGCCAGGCTTAGCAGGCAATCTGAGTCTGAAGTAAACAAAAGCAAAATAAGAAAGACATCCATCATTATGAAGAGCCAAATCAGAACAACTTACCACATTTCAGGCTCACACGGGAGTCTTCTCTAATGAAGCAACAAACCTCTCTGCCTTGGGCAGGTCGCTGAATAACTTCTGTTCGGAATTGTGGATGAGCTTGATGGTCGGGGAACATATTGAGTACGCTCCGACAACACTCCCACTACGTTCTTACTACGTTCCCATTACGATCTCTCTACGTTCCTGACAATCCTACGAAGACCTACCATGACCTTACGCCGATCATACCACGATCTATCAGGCAGCAGTTTGTACATGTACATGTACTTCGTTACAGTATTTAAGTAGATTTTTTTTTTTAACTGGGACTTCTACTCTCCTACATTTCAAAGATAGGTATAAGTTACTTTCACTTCGTTACTTTGACACGAGCAACTTAGTTACTCGTTTCAACTAGAATATTAATTTAATTCATGATTCACGGATTATCTGGATTTGGCGTGTCCGAGAAGAACAACGGTGTATCTTTGTGCAGATGTGTCCGCCAGTGGACGTGGAGCTGCAAATTTATACACGCAATTACAATATTCTATCACTAGATGGCACATCAGCATCAGTTACTGAATATTACAACTGTCACTACACTCAAAGAAGTGATTTCATTCCCCCCGATACTTTTTAATTTCAGTGGGACCCCTCAGTATAACAAAGGCTAAATTAAATAATTCTTTTGCGTATTTGTATCGTTTTGTCTGTCACAAACAAGAGATGTTGCGGCACTGCCTCTGACCCCGGATCGGACCAGGGTTTTTTTTCAGCCAAAATATGTGTGTGTGTGTGTGTGTGTGTGTGTGTGTGTGTGTGTGTATATATACATATCATCGCCAAAATCGTTCTAGAAGCGTACTACAAGCGTGATATGAGCAGCACCACCGTAGCGATATCGTCGTACAGTCTTCTAGGTCTGCGTAGCGTCGTAGTATGATCTTCAATGTCATAGCGGTGTAAGCGGAAAAGACAGAGAGGATTATCTGGCTGGATTATCTGGCACCATAATCATTACTCCAACAGTCTGACACTTGTTGGGATACGTGCCCCATCATTACTCCAACAGTTTGACCCTTGTTGGGATACGTGCTCCAACATTTAGCAGATGACCCCAGGGTCATGGGAATGGACTCAACCAGACTCTCTGGCGCCAATCTCATTTTGCTACAGGGGTAATGGTTAATGCAGATGCCTAGGAATCTGCCAAAAAAACTGCTGTCCGCAAACCTTTGGCCAGCGAGACTCATGCCGGACAACTCCACAGTGCCATCCAATGGACTCTGACATAACTGCACCCGTACAATTTCAATACATTACAATTTAGGTAAATATTTCTAAAGACTTTTAATTTCCTGAGTAAAACACTAATCTCACTCACAATGTCACAGAATAATGTGTATTTTGCTATACTGAAGGTTAAGAGTGGAATAATAGCCTTAATGCAGATTATTCTTGTAATTCGGTATTGTGTCAGACGTTTCATGACCAACTCTAACGCAAGTAGGTTGTGTTTGGTATCATTTTAATCCTCGTAATTTCTGAAATCTCATAGGGAATATTTCGAAGGAATTGGACTTGTGCCATACTCTCTTTCAATAACTTTAAGGGAAGAATATGCTTCAGTTTTCCTTGTGGTCATGTCCCCTCCCACAGCCCCTCCGAAATGGGGGAGCATTCTTGGCTCAAATGACCCAAAACGACCGATGACCCCGCCATAGGACGCAGTCTAGAGATTGGGCATAAAAGAGGGGGAAACAGAGAAGTCGGGGAAGCTTGTATTCATCCTTCCCCATATACGTTGTGTATATGTGTAGTTTTGGCTGCGCCAGGTATGAATTGACTTCTTTTCTCTTTTCTGTAACGATGTAATTAGGTCTTGCGATTTAAGCTTGTGCCTGCCTGGCGAAATAAATTGATATTCGCATCTGTTGTGTGTTTCTGACTTTAAACAAACATATACTTTCCGGTTTTCGGACTCCTGGCTCTCAATCGAGTAACGTAGTCCGTAATTGCGCGCCTGATCAACGCGCTTGGCATCTGCGTTATAAGGTGGATTTTCCATGCTGTGTATGGTGCTATTAATATTGGCTTCGAGCAACATTCCGTTTATATTTTTAGGCGGAAATCTTAAAAGACGCAAGGCCTCTGAACGATGTATTTCCGTTATGCCTTTGTAGTTGCTCGCTGTGGGCCCCGGTAATCCCTAGTCATAATGTATTCCTATGTCAAATTACTGCGCTTAATAGGCCGCCAGCCTCAGAGTTCTTTCGCCGTATTGGGTTGTTCAGATGGTTTTGGTCCGGCGGAGTAAGGTTATACCTGTTATGAGTCCGATGCACAACGGAGCTCCAAATTGGGTAATAAATTGACGAATTAAAATCCGAACATACACATGCAAACACATGATAACCGCAAATGATTGTGACAACAGTTTTGTATCCTAAATTTGATATAGAGTCAAATAAATTTGATATGGAGTCAGATATATTGTAACCACTAAGATATTAGGGCTGCAGCATCCGCTCGGCACGTCTCAGGCCATTTAAAAGCGGAACGTGAAAGACGTCATCTCGTGAGGCCTGCGGCAGAGGTCCAGTGCTGGCGCTGTAGCCAGACCCCATTATTATAATGGAGACTGCGAGGACCATCTTTTAGCTGGCTGTTAAGGCAAACACGCTGAGACCTTCCGCCTCAGCTAGGACCCTCCTTGGCCTAGTTGCACGGTGTTTACAGCGGTGGCGTAGTATAAACGCAGTTAACGCGGCCGCTAGTCAGCAACGGTCTGCGTAACATCGTAGTAGAAGTGTGTCAGCAGCGCGTTGGACGTGGGAGCATCATAGTACGGTCGTAATGAAGACCATAATTTGCCAAATTGCTCGATTTAGGCGCCGATCTGCCCCGATCCAATACTTTTTCCAATCGTGGCTTGATCGGGATGATGGTCCTAAAGTCGCAGCTCTGTGTGAACCGGGGGTTAGCTGAGAATCAAGGCTATCAAATCTCTCGTTGGTGCTTTTCTGGTAAGCTTTTCTTGCCGTCTTGTTGACTATGTGCAATTTTAGTTGGGTAGAATGGGCCGTTGAAGTGTGATTGGTTGTTGAATGTTGACATTTTTTTATTCAACATTTGCATGGGGACTGTTAATAAGAAAAGTACTCTTACCCCTAGCTCTAGAACATCCATAATCTTAAAACAATGTTACTGTTTACACTGGGGTTAGCCCACACTAAACCCCATTGTGGTTCCAATGGGTAAAAGTGCAGTAGGCTCATAGGGCTTAGCCAGTGCAGTGCCTGAGTGGGTTAGGGGTTAGCCACTGCAAGGCCTGAGTGGGTTAGGGGTTAGCCAGTACAGTGCCTGACTGAGGGCACCCACAGAAAGCCCAAAAAGAGGCTCAAAGGGGACAAATTGCCTTAGGCTACACCTGGGCTAATCTACTGGGGTCCCGCATGGGATTAGTGAGGGTTGCCCCTGCCCAAACTGTATACAATTAACCCATTTTGGGCCCACACAGGCATGTTTGCTGAACTGTTTCTTGATGGAGGACCAACTTAACTCGTAGCTACACCAGCAACAAAACAGCAAAGACCAGCATGGAGATAATGCTGGTCTGTGCTGGACTATGCTTGCTAACCAGCATAGATCAGCACCAACCAGCATGGATATAATGCTGGTCTGTGCTGGCTGACCATCAACCAGCATGGAGATATGCTGTTCTGTGCTGGTCTACCAGCACTGACCAGCATTCTCTCCATGCCGGTTGATGGTCTCCCAGCATTGACCAGCACCAAACCAGCATCAACCAGTCTAGAAATAATGCTGGTCTGCCAGTATTGACCAGCATAGACCAGCATTCTCTCCATGCTGGTTGATGGTCAGCCAGCATTGACCAGCAGAGACCAGCACAAAACCAACATGGACTAGCATGGAGATAATGCTGGTCTATGCTGGTCCGTGCTGGCAGACCAACACGGACCAGCTTGGGCCAGCAACAAACCAGCATTTAACCAGCATGGACCAGCATTGACCAACATGATTTCCATGCTGGTGCATGCTGGTTTTTTCAGCAGGGCATCTACTCCGTAACCAAGCATGGATTCACTCATTTGCGAAGACTGGGTAGTATGCCTATCGACTGGTAAATCTGTTCATAGCTTGTATTCCTGTTCATTTAATCAAAAAAGTTAAAGCGCATTTTTGTAAATTAGGGCATTAAACGACAATTGTCTGCTGAATATTGTGAATCGTGTACGCTCGTGAGACGGCACATATTTAGCTGGGTGAAAGCTGTAATACGCAGTTTTCTGCATTCTCAGTTCGATGTCTCAAGATATTTCGCATTTTAAATATCTTTTTTTCACCTTTGAGGACATTGAGTACTTTAGTGCCACCGTAAGATAAATTACACTGCCAAGAAAACGCTGAAACGACCGCTGTAATTCATGGTATTTATTCATTTATTTATTTTATTAATTCATTGTCTGGATTAATGCCATCCTTATAAGACCGCATGTAGGGCATTAAGTTCGTTGTTAGAGTTACCTATCGGTGATCTTTCTTCCCATGAATTATAATTTCTTAATCATTATAGGCTTATATAGCGGTCTTGATAATTCAATTAAGAAAACTATTCAATTGCTTCTCAGGCGATCTTTTGCTGTAATAGTTTGAGCGCAATGATGCAAAAAAAAAAAAAAAAAAAAAAAGCGTGAAGCTCCACGCCTCTGACAGTTTACAGGTCACAGAAGATACGTCAAAAAATCCGGGGTGGTCAGGTTGAATAAGTTAGCTCCTGTTAAATTTAATGCACAATTTGCCACCTGTTTAATCATGGTGATTTGGGGTGAGGAGAGGTCCAAATCTGAAATCAGTGAATGTACCATCAATACTCACTATCGGCACATATTTTGTGTACAATGATGCAACGTGTGAATGTGACAATTAATATACGTCAAATTTAGTAAAACCAGTTTATCTGCTCATGTTTGCATTTTTCATGGGGTGCATGAAAGACTCACTTTTTCAGCAGTGCTGAGCAACCCAATAACTGAAGTAAACAAGTGTTGCCACTAAATGAAGCCATGTCCCCCACCAGGTCACGGAAATCGACTGGGGTCAGTGTATCACACAAATACACATTGAAGCCAAAGATGAATTAAATCGGTCAAACCGTTCTTGAGATATCGCGTTCACAGCAAACAGGACGTGACGGACGGACGGAGCTACGAATCCAAGTTTGTGACAATTCAAATTCTACTGGGAATTTTCTCCACACATTCAGAATGCAACTGAGTTTGTGTGCAGGTATCAATATTCAATCACTTCAAAAAAGTCAGACTGAAGGAGAGACACAAAGACATTTTTCTGACATTTGAGCAATTATGCTACGGGGACACCATGGCCAATAGATGTAGACACATAAACATCTCAAGTAAATGTTATTACAGCAGAAAAAAATCATTTTCAGCAAAAAATGTCAATCCTACTTCTTGTCATTAACCATCTATACATGGCCACACACCTGGTGACAATACTTTTATTCACCTGAATCACTGATGGTTAAATATTTGAATGATATTTCCATAATAGCAGTTTTCAACCACTCATTAGATGGTTTCAGGGCATTAAACGCCATCATGTTTTCTTGTTTTTCTACTCATCTTCAAACCTCTTTTTGAGGAATGTGTGCTACAAGTACACAGTAATTTTTCTGGCCACAAAGTCAAATTAAGTGGAATCTTATTGCGATTGACATAGACTACCAAAGTTCTGACCCCACCCCAACCAAACATTCACGCGCGCACACACGCGCACACACCTCAGCCATGGCCAGCCGCTCATTGGCTGCACGTAGGTCTTGGGTCATGGTGTGGATGATCTCTTCCTGTTTTTGAGTTGTGGCAGATGTTTTTTGGCCCTTTTCCTGAAGTGTTGCAATTTCACGCCGGTAACCTTCAACATTGTCCTGAAGCATCTCGTACCTGAGATGGGGAAAAAAGGTGAGTTTTTCAAAGTAGAAATAATCTACAAACCCAAAACCAGTGAAGTTGGCACGTTATGTAAATCATAGATAAAAACAGAATACAATGATTTGCAAATCCTTTTCAACTTATATTCAATTGAATACACTGCAAAGACAAAATGTTTAATGTTCAAACTGAGAAACTTTTTTTTGCAAATAATCATCAACTTAGAATTTAAAGGCAGCAACACATTGCAAAAAAGTTGGCACAGGGGCCTTTTTACCACTGTGTTACATCGCCTTTCCTTTTAACAACACTCAGTAAACGTTTGGGAACTATGGAGACCAATTTTTGAAGCTTTTCAGGTGGAACTCTTTCCCATTCTTGCTTGATGTACAGCTTAAGTTGTTCAACAGTCCGGGATCTCCGTTGTCGTATTTTACGCTTCATAATGCGCCACACATTTTCAATGGGAGACAGGTCTGGACTACAGGCAGGCCAGTCTAGTACCCGCACTCTTTTAATACGGAGCCATGCTGTTGTAACACGTGCAGAATGTGGCTTGGCATTGTCTTGCTGAAATAAGCAGGGGCGTCCATGAAAAAGACGTTGCTTGGATGGCAACATATGTTGCTCCAAAACCTGTATGTACCTTTCAGCATTAATGGTGCCTTCACATATGTGTAAGTTGCCCATGCCTTGGGCACTAATACACCCCCATACCATCACAGATGCTGGCTTTTGAACTTTGCGCCTATAACAGTCCGGATGGTTCTTTTCCTCTTTGTTCCCGAGGACACGACGTCCACAGTTTCCAAAAACAATTTGAAATGTGGACTCGTCAGACCACAGAACACTTTTCCACTTTGCATCAGTCCATCTTAGATGAGCATGGGCCCAGCAAAGCCGGCGGCGTTTCTGGGTGCTGTTGATAAATGGCTTTCGCTTTGCATTGTAGAGTTTTAACTTGCACTTGCAGATGTAGCGACGAACTGTAGTTACTGACAGTGGTTTTCTGAAGTGTTCCTGAGCCCATGTGGTGATGTCCTTTACACACTGATGTCGGTTTTTGATGCAGTACCGCCTGAGGGATCGAAGGTCACGGGGTTTCCATGTTGGTTTTCGGCCTTGTCGCTTACGTGCAGTGATTTCTCCAGATTCTCTGAACCGTTTGACGATATTACGGACCGTAGATGATGAAATCCCTAAATTTCTTGCAATAGCTCGTTGAGGAATCTTGTTTTTAAACTGTTCGACAATCAGCTCACGCATTTGTTCACTAAGTGGTGACCCTCGCCCCATCCTTGTTTGTGAATGACTGAGCATTTCAGGGAAGCTGCTTTTATAGCCAATCATGGCACCCACCTGTTCCCAATTAGCCCGTTCACCTGTGGGATGTTCCAAATAAGTGTTTGATGATCATTCCTCAACTCTCTCAGTCTTTTTTGTCACTTGTGACAGCTTTTTTGAAACATGTTGCAGGCATCAAATTCCAAATGAGCTAATATTTGCAAAAAATTACAAAGTTTACCTGTTCAAACATTAAGTAACTTGTCTTTGCAGTGTATTCAATTTAATATAGGTTGAAAAGGATTTGCAAATCATTGTATTCTGTTTCTATTTACGATTTACACGACGTGCCAACTTCACTGGTTTTGGGTTTTGTACAAAATCTGAGTATTCAGACGCCTGAACATTCTTACAAACTTCCAAGAAGGAACAGTCTTACTCGCATAAACTTATCTGGTTGCAAATACACCAGACACATTCATAGTAATAATGAAATAGAAATTATACAGAATATGTAGTCAATAATCCAGAATAAATAATACTTTACATTAAATTTCTTAGCTCGCGGGATAGAAGTAAAGCATATGTAATATTCAACTGGCTCACCGCTTTGAAGCAAATTCCAGCTGAGTGGATATTTTGGCGTTTTGAGAGCGAAGTTCAGAGGCCTGCTCCTGCAGCTTCTCATTTTGCTCATTGAGTATCTTGTCATTCTCAGCCTTTTCTTTCTTGTACATGGTGAACACTTCCTGAAGCTGAATGGTAAGAAATGACATTGGCCAACAGAATTAAAATAATCTTAATTCTGTCTGTATCATCCAGAATTGTGCCACTATTCAAATAATTATGGCTAAACTGTAGTTAAATTTGCAATTCATCAAGATAGTGCAAGGCAAAAAAAAAAAAAATTCCACAAGGGGAAATCTGAAATTAAACACTGCCCTCTAGTGATCAGCATATCACAGGGCTAGAACACAGACCTCTGAGGAGAACAGACCTGTTTAAGAGCAGCCTTGGCCTCTGCGGCCTCGGTGGACTCGGCTGCGGTGACCTGCACGGGTGTGGCAGTTGTGGGCGTGACTGCAGGGGCGCAGCAGCGGGTGGATGTCAGAGACAACTCATCTGGAGTCACACCTGGGAATGACAAAGCATGGGACCCTTTTCAGGTTTCTATCAAGAGATGTTCTTCTTCTTCAAAAAAAGTTTTCCCAGGTTTCCATAATGCAAGCGATCAGCAGTGTACACTTTACACTTGCTTGCACCAGCAGTATACGAGGTTGTGCGTTTGTTGCACTGTACTATTGTCAAGATGCCCTAGCCAGTGAGCTTTGCAATTAACTTGCCTCTCTCCATGTAAATAAAGGCACAAATCAATTTCAAATGGGTCAACATATTTGGCTTCTGCTGAAGTCCATAAGCACCATCATTTGTAACTATACATTTCATCAGAAAAAGCATTGCGTTGCAAATAAGGATCGACCGATACATCTGCCGGCCGATATATTAGGCCGATATTTGCATTTTTTACTTGAATCGGCATTCGCGCGTGGGTCCGCCGATTTATTTTCCCGCGGCATGATTTACAGACAGGCATCCACGGGCAGCTCTGTGTTGCCGGAAGACCCTGCAGCACATGCAGACGCATTACCCCTCCCCCACTGGAAGAGTGGTGAACGCAGTGGCTGCTTCAGAACAAGGTGTTTTAAAATTTCAATTAGCCTCTCACTGTTAAACTTAGTTGAAATATTGCCACCCACTTTGAAATAGGAAACATGAATGCCAGTAATTGCCTATTAGAACTCGTGTTTGCAAACATAGTTAAGTTTTTGGGTCAGAAAACCGGAATGCTGCTGAATGCTTCGTCTTTAAAAGTGCTTACCATTGTATTTAGGGAGATGTTGACGTAGTTGTAGGCTAATATGTACAGATGTAACGAACACCGGTTTAAGGATTAAGTAATATCAGTGTTGTCAATTCAGTTCCATGGTGTTTGTCGGAGTGAAATTCAGCAAACACCGGGGTGAGGTTAAATGCGTTTCGTGGCGTGTGTGTATGAGCAGGGCTCGAAATTGCGAACAAAATTAACACTGTGCGACCTTCAAATTAAAATAGTCACACCTGTGCGACCGCTTTCCCCCCCAATTAATCGCCTCTTATCGGGTACATTTGGTAGTCAGAAGGCAAGCCAGCTGCCGCTGCAGCTTAAATAAAGATGGGCGTATGTCTCGGAGCAGTGCATGAATCTACTGGACATACCGCAGCCAAGCGCACCGGTATAAGAATGAGCCGCAACCCAGTGTGTTCCCTTGAGCTGACAGTAACCATTCTGACCAATCAAAGGGGAGATTGACGTCGTAAACCTCTGTACTGATTCTAGAATGGTAAATATTAGCCGTCAAATAATCCATTTCGGGCGAATGAGTGTAACCACTGTAGCTACGCACAAGATTTGGACTGAAAATGAAACAAAGAGCAATGGAAGACTTCTTGTTTTTTTTGGTACCGTTAACGTGAAAAAAGTTGAGTCGGTATCAAAAGTTACTGAAACTGAAAATCATGACGGCGATTCGGATGAAGCGGCGGCAATAGGCCCATCAGTTGATTATTTTTGCAAAGAGTTGCATCAAAATTTTGAATGGCTGAGGTTATAAGAAGGTTGTGGGTGAAAACACTTGTGGACCAAGTGTTCTCCCAACCCCTATAAATCTACCTTCAAGGAATGGACACATTCTACTGAGTCTGATGTGATCAGGTTTATTGCAAGTCGCTCAAAGTGAAGTACAAAACCCAGGCTGGTCTGCGCAAAACACATAGCATTCATTCTTCTTCAATCACCCGACACAGACTGACCACTGACTGTCCGAACCCTCATATTTATTACCCTTTTGGCACATTCCTCTAGGTGGGATTAAATGTGGCTCGTCCCACTTTATACAAAATTATTAATTCTGATTGGTTCATTGTCATAAAGCAACCCTCCGCCCTTAGTAACAAGTTAACCATTACATCATTGTGTAAATTCATTTTAAGCCTCCAGGGACACTCGAAGACCACATTTGAGCCGCCCAAACCTTGGGTTCAGCAAAAGTTTGGTAACTTATCTAGGTCATGGATGGTTCCAGAACACTTAGCTGCGCATGCTCCGGTAGTGGGTCCAGGCTGACGAATATGGTCATTCCGGAAGATTAGCTCATCTAGCCAGCCTTGGTCGGCCGGTTTGCAGCCCTGTTATCTTGCGTTTGGCAGATTTATGAGCTTATGCTTCTTCTCTGCTCCACAGTCTTCTAGCAATTTTGAGGGGCCACAAGAAGCTGGCTGAGTTCTCTCTGTTTAAATGTGATTATAGTACTATTCTGAATTTAGAACCGTTTGGGACATTTTTCCCACCACAAGGTGAAGAGCACCGTGTTCATTGTGAAGATGGCCCGAATCTCGCTGTTAACAGCCCGTTATCTACTGAGTCCAAACACTTTAAACGCGAACGTCCTTCCAAACATGGAGAAAGCGCACGAAACACAGAAAATACTGTGACAAATGTGCGTAAACGAGTAGATCCGCATTTCTGTTAATAATTACAACTTATCAAAATATGCTGCCTCGCGGCTCGGCGTTTGCTCAGCTCCAAAATCTTCGGTTTCTTTGCTCATGTCTTCTGTATCCTATCTGCAAAAATCATTAACATTTTTTACTGCGCGTCTTTAGGCCAGTAAACGATTATATATTTGCAAGTACACGCAACGTTTCCCTGAAAATGCAGAAATTAGAAGACAATCGCGTGTGCAGTGGCGTCTCTGGAAGTGATAATTGGTGGAGCCCGGACCATGCCTTTGCGTCAAGGATTGTTCCTGGCTTGTACTCAGTTATTTTCCGTTATTAACACGTTTTCTAATTTTGACAATAATCCTCTGGCAATCAAAGTTACGGTTTCTCTCTTCATTCGATCTATTGACGACTAAATAATGGGATAGATTCAGATCAGAAAAATTATTTAGGCCACTCAAAAATTGTTCAACGCTTTATGACAGACAAACTGCTCTCAAACGTGTGCGCTACCTTTTCCACACATCAAGTGATTTAACTGGCGCTTCATGATCGTTTTGTTTAAATAAAATATAAGACCATTTGAAACGTCTGCGTGCAATTCTGAATAACGCTGATTTAAATGCACGAAATTACGCTTCCAGATTAATGATTGTCCCCGTACCGAAATGTACCATACCGTACCGGTGTGTTGTCGGAGTGAATCTATTGCTCAGTCCCTCAAGGAAGTTGCATGTCGCGATTGCAGCTATTAAAGCAAATTCAACCAATCCACGCAAATTTCTGGCGGACAAAAAAATAAATTGCCAAGACATTGCAACTTTCATTGCCACTTTTTGAAAAGGTACTGCAAAAAAAAAAAAAAAAACCATTAAAAAAGCCAGGAAAATCCTGGAAGGACTGTTTGTAAATTATGCGAATGATTGCGTGCAAGTCAGGGTTAGTAATTAAGGGGAGCTCTGGGCCGCACCGATCTTTAGTCCTAGAGACGCGCCTGGGCGTGTGGCATAGGCTATCTTAAAACAAACATATCCAACTCATTATAAAGTCTGCTTATGTTATAATAAACCAACAAATAGCAAAGTTACCGCTGTGGACTGATTCATATTGCAATATTGAGGCAAAAAAAGGACTTTACGTCAGATCTGCATTTAACCCAAACACAATTGAAGATTTGATTGGGATCAGTGTGGAGGGTCCTTTGGACATATTTGATGCCTCACAGGCAGTGAGGAGATGGATAGAAGGGCAGAGAGCAAGGAGACCCAATTTAAATCCTGGCCTCCAGATATGTCATAAAGCCAATGTAGTGGAAACCTTTGTTAATCAATTAACTCAAGACTCTCATATTGTTTAATAATTGTCATTTGTTGGAGACAGTTCTATTGTTAATGCGGAATGTTATATTGGAGTTTCTTTAAACATTAAAAAATATATATATATTGGTGCTTCTTTGATTTGGGTTTATGCGCTCCTAAATTTTTGCTCGCGCTCCTAACTTTTTGAACCAAGAAAAAAATTTAATTTCAGCCCTGCTGTGTGTTCTCTCCCTCAGAGTGGAGTGGCGCAGCCATGTCTGCTATCAGAGAGGTCTTTAGCGTGCACTAGAGGAACTTAAATGATGAGAGAAATGTTTTATATGTAGTACTAATTTGTGTCAGTGTTTTGTGAAAACGTATTTAGAGCAGTTTGCTGCTGTTATCGATCCAGCGGTAGCAGAGTTTTTCAGTCAGCGTCTGCTCAGCTGATGTGTTTGTGTGTGTGTGTGTGTGTGTGCGTGGGGGGGGGGGTGCGTGTCACTGGGGAGGAGCAGCCATCACATCGATGGCTGGTTGAAACTTTTCAATAAATGTTTGTCTAACTTGAGACCTGTGATATTTGTTATCATCGTGTCATTTTTTTATGTAAATTGAGGCGAAGGGTGATAGAAAAAAATCGGTATCGGCATCGGCCCTAAAAAATCCATATCGGTCGATCCCTAGTTGCAAAGCAGGAGTGACCATCACGGTGCGGGCTCGATCCCCGCCCTGTACCAAACAGCAGTGGTCAGCAGCTCTTTTCAGAAGTAGCGCGCAATTGGCGAATGTGCTACAGGGATGCAAATCCGGAAGGGTCTGCTGGAAGGGTTATGTAGATATAGTTCCCCTAGGCGCATCCTTTTGGCCAGACGGGCGCTCATAATGAAGATTCTGGGCTCGCCTATGCTCAGGTATCCTCCGCCCTCCTTCTGAGCTTGCAAAGTCTCAACCAGTGACTGAATAAGAAGCAGTGGCTAATGGGCGTGTGCTTCGGAGGAGAGCTGCGAGCTGTGTACTCTCTCTTGAGTTGGCAACAGGGGTCTGCATATGCGATAAAGCCCAAGTGCTTGTACATAATTCCCTAATTGGACATTAAAGATTCGGTTGAGATTGGAGATGCAAAAAAAAAAAAAAACTATACATTTCAAACAACTCATCTTTTTCACGCTCTTAAAAGTTAGAAGAGGAAAAGTCCACAATATCGTGCCTCTGTACTGGAAATAAACACACGCAGTTGTGGTAGCCGGCAGTCCCAGAGAGAGGGGCTCAGGTGGGCACCGGCTCACTCACCTTGTGCTGGGAAGCTGACACCGGTGGTTTGGGCCAGTAGGATGCGGTACATGTCTCTCTGCCGCACGATGGACTCAGTGACCTGCATCTGGTGGCTGCGCTGCTCTCTCAGCTGTTCCAGCTCACTCTGCAGCTTATCCAGACTCCGCTCCAGCTCTGTGCGTCTGCGGAGAGGAGAGACCCCACATCATGCCATGTGCAGAGCCCACTGCGCCAATCAAAACCCCACAAACTACTATGTACGACCCCAATTCAAAAATAGTTGGGAAAAAGTGTAAATTATGAATAAAATCTAAATTCTATGACTTTAAGATCACATGAGTCAATATGTTATTTACATGTAAGAGAATGTAATTTATATGTAAGAGAACATAAATAACATTTCACATGTTGAAACTGAGATATTTTCCATTTTTATCTACAAAATGAGCGCAGTTCAAATTTTGTAGCTGCAAAGGTCTCAAAAAAGTTGGGACACAGGCTAAAAAGGACTGAAAAAATTAATATACTAGAGAATCGGCTAAAAGAACATTTAGCAAGTAACTACATTAACTGGTATCAGGTGTGTGACATGATTGGCTATAAATGGGATGTCTTAGAGAGACTGAGTCTCTCAGTAGAAGCTCTCCAACCTGTGAAGGCTTGCGTAAAAAAAATTGTGGAATACTTTAAAAACAATATTCCTCAACTTCAAATTGCAAAGGCTTTGAAGGTCTCATCATTGACAGTGCACAAGATCATCAAAAGATTCAGAGAAACTGGAAAAATCTCTGTGCGTAAGGGACAAGACCGAAGACCTTTATTGGATGCCCGTGATCTTTGGGCCCTCAGACGCCACTGCGTCACTCTCCGGCATGATCCTGGCATTGACATTACTAAATGGACCCAGGAATACTTCAAGAAACCACTGTCTGTAAACACAGTCCGCCGTGCCATCCACAGATGCCACCTAAAACTCTATCATGCAAAAAGAAAGCAATTGTTGAGCATGATCCAGAAGCGACGGCGTGTTCTGTGGGCCAAGGCTTATTTAAAATGGACTGCAACAAAGTGGCAAAGTGGCCAGTGGTCAGACGAGTCCAAATTGTCATTCATGTTGGTAATCATGGGCGTTGTGTCCTCCGGACTAAAGATATACCTGCAAACTCATGAGGGTTAAAAAAGGTGACAAACTAATCGTGGACCCCCCCCCCGGGCACAACCAAACAAAATTAAGGAAAAAGACAATATTTTATTTATTAATTTATTAATTTTTATTCTTGTAATTTTGAGTTTTGCATCTCACACCAGACTACCAGACGCAGCATGACACAGGAAACACTGCTCAAACTATATGAACATAAACTAGAGCTTTATAATCAAGTTATATTGTTAGATTGGTAGTACAAGAGATCACAATATACATCTGAAACATAAAATCCACTGAATTGGCTGGAAAGAAAATCATTTTTAGACCTTTTGGCCTGAACAAGCGGTTCAAGGGCACGTTTGCGCTGTTTTGCCATGTGCCTCTTTCGGGCCATCCTCTCCTTTTCCGCCACCTCTGCCCTAATACCAGCAGCACTGGTAGACGGCTGGCAACAAAATTCGGCCCTTCCGTATTCCCTCAGCACGACATTACATTACATTATATTTGGCAGACGCTTTTTAACCCAAAGCGACTTTTTTTTTTCTCTCTCTCTCAGATGCGAGTTTACATTAGGGGGTGTTCAGACGTGATGCTTTTTTTTGCAGCCGCCGGTGGATGCTTATTTGCATTATTTTCCTATGGTATCCGGTGTTTTTGGAAAAAATAATGTCCTGGGCGCTTTTTAAAACACCGCCGCTGGATGCTTTTTCAAGTTGAGAAATTTCAACTCTCCCAGATAAAAGCACCCAAGGTCAGGTGCTTTTTTTAACAGCTGACCAATGAAAGACGAGAATGTAATTCGTCTTCAGAAAAAAAATGGCAACGTCTAGATCAATACCACACAAATGGTAATGTTCGGTGCCATCTTCGTTAGCTTCTAATGCAAAAACAAGGGCTAATTCGCTCATCCTTGTCATGGTAAATAACAATAACAGTTACTAGTTGACGCTGATAAAAGTTAGCCAACTCCAAGAAAAAAAAAAGAAAAAAAAAAACACTCGATGTCAGGGGCTTTTTTGTAGCCTGGTAAACCCGCCCCAGTGAATTACGAGGGGCGGGTTTATCAGGCTATTTTTTTGATAGCTGACCATGAAGATAGTCAAGTTCTTCCAACAGAAAAAATGACAATCTACCGCACTCAGTTAATGACATAAAAACACAAACAGTGATTGTCATTCTCACCAAAAACAAGGGCTAATCACTCACCCTCGACTTGGTAAAGAGCAATATTAGTTGCTAGTTGACGCCGAAAAAAGTTTAGCTAACGTCTTTGATACGATAGCTTGCTTGTGCTCAACAACTGCTGCTACTGCTGCTTGTGCAACGACTGCTAAAACAAGCGGCTGTCATGGGGATTTGAAAAGACTCTAGGTTGCTTATTTTAGAAAAAAAAACCCCGTCTGCTTTCTGTCTCTCAAAAAACGCTCTGATCGAGTGCTTTCTGTATTTGAAAAACATCCAATGTGACAAGGGATATTGAGGGTCACACCACTGAGCTTATTAGCTGTTCGTTTTCATATCTGACGAGTAGGATATCATCTTCAGACGTCTGGAGCTAGCTGACATATTATGTCTTGAACTTGATGTTTAGCATGTATAAGGTTAAAATATCATTTATACACATATTTCTGGCACTATACAAGACTTATTACCACAGCACACGTAACAGCAACAAAATCCTTTGTATTTCATCCCAGAGCAGTTGTTCAGGTTGGCACTACAAAGTCGATCAAAAGGCGACTTTGACGCAGAGACAGTGAAAGTGACAGTGGTTTGTTTGCAGTCTGAGTCTGGAGTATTCGTAAGCAACCAGAGCTCCAATGGAAAGGAAGCGCGCGTTACTGCGCGAGACAAGGTTCTAACTTTGTAACTGGCAGTCATGGAACGACAGGCAGACCAACATTATAGAATGTTGCTAAACTATAACGTCCGTAGTCTGTCTGTCTGTCTGTCTGCCTGCCTGCCTGCCCCCCCCCCAAAAAAAAACTCTTCGGATCTCCACGATTCACGTAAGCGACCAATTTTGGGATCAAAACGGCAAATTTCGCCGAAAGGTGACTAGTTTGCAGGTATGTAAAGAGGATAAAGCCCAACCCTCAAGTTATCAGCATTCAGTTCAAAAGCCAGCATCTCTGATGGTATGGGGATGCATATGGTGCATATGGTGAGGGACACTTGGGTGTTTTAAAAAGCACCATGAATGCTGAAAGGTATATAAAGGTTTTTGAGCAACATATGCTCCCCTCCAGACGACCTCTATCCCTGGGAAGGCCTTGTGCATTTCAGCAGGACAATGCAAAACCACATACAGCAGCCATTACAACAGCATGGCTTCATAGTAGGAGTGTCCGTGTGCTGAACTGCCCTGCCTGCAGTCCTGTTCATTCACTGATTGAGAACATTTGGCGCATAATTAAACAAAAAGTCCATCGAAGGAGACCCAAAACTCTCTAGCAGCTGGAAGCCTGGATTATAACTAGAGTTTGGCTAAACTCAGAAACTTATCTCCTCAATGCCCACACGCCTTCACTCTGTGTTAAAAAGAAGAGGGGATGTCACACTATGGTAAACAGGCCCCTGTCCCAACTTTTTTGAGACCTAAAGCAGCCATCAAATTTGAAATTAGGTCATTTTGTGGATAAAAATTGTATAATTTCTCAGTTTCAACATTTGCTATGTTATCTGTGTTCTATTTTGAATAAAATACTGGCGGGTGTGATTTGAAAGTCATTGCGTTTTGATTTTATTCACAATTTACACTTTGTTCCAACTATTTCGGAATTGGGGTTGTATATCTACAGCCCTCATCCTAAGATGCACTACGAAAACAAGTGAAAACACCATACCAATTTAGAACTAGAATGTGTTTTTACATGGGCCTGTCCACAGAAATGGGGTACATAAGTGTGACACACAAGACGAAAAATAAACCAATAAAGGAGAAAAAAAGATTCAACCTAATAAGTCACTAAAGGGACCTTGAATGACTTTCTGCAGTTGTAAAGATAATATCAGCAAAGATGACATTGGAACACACAGTTGAAATGGTCATGGCAACTCCAATTTACGTATGTAATAGGACAGATATTTCAACCTAAAATCAACAAAAAAATGCTTATTAGAAGTAGGTGAAAACATTAATTCATTCTAAAAGTCATAAAAACAATAACACTGATAAAAAAGTAGTATTAAAGTCGAGTAGTATTAAAAATCAAATTTTCTTCCAGATGTGCAATTTGTGGATTTCCCGCTTGCAAATTCTGGCACATAGTGTTTTTCAACATTCAAAGCAAACACCTTGCCAAGTTAAAAATTGAGCTAAATGAACTCCATTGAACATCAGTAACATCAATCAATAAAAAAACCTTACATAAATCAACACCAAAACTAACAATATTCGTTTTCCAAAACTAGCTGAAAGGTATTACGTTTGTAACAGGACAGATGAGAGAAACTGCTGAGACATTTCCTCGAAAATAATATAATTTACTCCCAGGTGGCATATTTAATGGTTTAAATATTCAAGACAGATTGCATTCAAATTCAATGCAAAGACGCAAATAGCCTACGCGTGTTTCTCGCGGATTCGCGTCTTTGCATTGACTTTGAATGTGATCTGTCGTGCGAAAAATTCGTTCGCGTCCAGTGTGAAAGCGGCTTTATTGTTAACATTCACAACGATATTTACGGGTAAAGAAATAATTAAACAATTCAGAACGACAAAAACAACGATTAAAAACATTATTTTGATGAACATACATTCGGGTTCAACATTTATGACAACATAACCATATGGAATATCTTATTTATTATGAAATAATTAATCGGAACAATGACACGGAATTAGAAAACAATTGGCCAGGGAGGTGCTGAACTTTTTTTCTGATTACCTTTTTGGTAAAATGCGGAGCATTTAGTCTAATCGTAATAGTCTGCGCAGGTGACCTCCGTTTTCCTGGTGCAATTCCCACAGACGGGTCTGAAGCAATTGCAGCAGGTGACGCGTCTTATTTTGTACGTCAGCTCCAGCGGACCTGGCACTGCCTCCGTTTTGGTGCCAGTGTATCCTGCTGCTGCTGCCTCAAACTTTTTGCCAGTGCTGCCCAATAAAATAAAATAATTCTAGACTACTCTACTCCACCAACTCTGACAGGGGCATCGGTTAGTTGCTAGGCAAACAAAAGATAGGCCTACATTTTTCGAAAAAAATTACAGCCGCAAAACTGTACAGTCAGTGAGACCGCTAATGGCAGAAATAGGTAGATTTGGTGATATTTTATGCTCCGTAGGTGTAATCTATACTCAGCAACAAAAGTTTCTGTGACACCATTTATGTGTATGTTATAAATGACACGCAAAGATCTCAATGCAATCAATATGTTTATTTAACAAGAGAAACACTGACTTTTCAGTGCCAACGTCACTCAAAACGAAAAATGTCATTTTCATGCGTCATGAAGCACTTGTCTGACGTCTCACCAATTGTGACCTTCACACTTCAATACCGGGTGTGACTTCCTCGTGCCATGATGCAAGCAACGCATCTCCGGCGCATGGACCGAATCAGATGTGCCAGAAATTGCTGTGGGATGTCATTACAAATCTGACGTAGACGTTGTCGCAATTCCTGGAGTGTAGCTGGTGGGTTATCCAACCACCGCAAACGTCGATCCATCTCGTCCCAAAGATGCTCGATTGGGGACATGTCTGGGGATCTGGCTGGCCATGGCAGGACATTGACATGTTGTAGCATCAGATGCTGCTGTACAATCCTTGCAACGTGTGGTCTGGCGTTATCATGTTGCAGCGTTATTCTGGGACCATGTTGCATCAAAAAACGGTACCACCAATGGCCGTAGCACTTCATCGCGATATCTTTGACCTGTCAGATTTCCATCAATAACAAGCAAATCTGTTCTGTTTCTAGCCGTGATCCCTCCCCAAATCATGACACTACCACCTCCAAAACGATCAAATTCCTGAACACAGTTGCTGGCATAACGTTCTCCACGTCGACGGTACGCACGTAAACGACCATCACATCGGTTAAGCATGAATCTTGATTCATCAGTGAAGAGTACAAGATCCCACTGACGTTGGATCCACCGTCGATGTTGTTGTGCCCACTGTAGACGCAGTCGTCGGTGTTGTACTGTGAGTATTGGACGTCTTGCTGGCCGACGTGGGACAATGCCAAAATGACGGAGACGGCGACGGATTGTCTGTGCAGACAGTCGCCTCAAACCAGGTATCGTTCTTGCAGTTATGGTTGCAGGTTAGAATCGATTTCGGAGATGGGTTGTTCGAATCCAGTTGTCCTGTCTGGGAGTGGTTACTCGTGGACGGCCGCTGCGAGGACGGTCTCTGACATGTCTTGTCTGCTGATGACGCTGCCATAAGTTCCAAATGGTGTTTCGGTGGACATTCAGGCGATGAGCAACTTCCCTCTGCGAGGTTCCGGATTCAATCATCCCAATGGCCCTCCACCGATCATTTTCAGACAGTCTTGGCATTTAGAGGGTAGAGTCCCTGATCCGAAATGGCTGTGTTTTCGATAAGTGATGCTTCCGTCGTTCATCAGGCACAATGTGAACATTCCAAAAATTCTCCTCTTTTATTGCCATCCACAAGCATGATTTACGCACATTTTCACGTGCAAAGTCATTTTCTCGCATTTTCATGATTTCCATTTCAATGTTGTGTTTACGTGTACTGTTTCAGTCTGATATCACCATGTATGACAATTTCATAATTGCGTTATGAAAAATAAATAACAATATTGGTGTCACAGAAACTTTTGTTGCTGAGTATATATAAAAAGCCGGCGAATTTGCTCCATGTTTGCAGTCCAATCTGCGAACTCAAAGTGCATTATTCACCCAAACTATTGTGTTGATTATGTCAAATAAATGATGTGATCATTGCTCATTTTGTATTACATTCGTAACAGTACTTACGTAAGTAATATTCGTGACAGATTCAGAGAAAATCATTCCAGCATTGCAGACGATGCTCGCATGACCTTCAAGCAATGCCGTCAACGTCGAGGCGCACACGCATATTTAGTATTCAGCTGTGACTGAGTTCACAGTCGTAGATTCGCATTAATTTTTCTTGTTTAGGTGGGGTTACGAACGTAATATTTTTTGGACAGACTCGCAACGCAAAAATTTCAACAATCATTGAAAGAAATCATAAGGAAAGAAAACCGAAATCAATAATTATATCGTGTATCAACAAATGGACTCTTACTTTTCGTACATGTATGGGTGGTTATTTCCGCAAATATATCCCAGTCTGACCCATTTTTATGTTCGTAACTGCAAGGACAGACGATGGTTACGAACGTAAGCTTTTCAAATAGGGTGCCATTAAATTACCCGTCATTAATTTTTTTTTAGAAAACGAAGAGAAACTAAAAGAAACTAAGTTATTTATTCAAGCTGACAACTTTACTCAAAATAAGGGTGCCCTTTGATGGGCTGAAACCGCCCTGAAATGAACTACATCTATAATGTCACAAACCATGTCAAAAACCAGTGTGGACATTTTCTTCTTTCTGCAAGTAAAAATAAAACTAGGCAAAGCATTACTTCAAAAATCTTCTTATTATATCTTTGTCATATGTATAACACAATAAACATACAATTCAGTGAATTGTCGAACACTGTAACGTGTTATTTAACCGTTAATGTACCATGCCCCTTAGGTACCCCATTTCTGTGGACAGGCCCACATGTAAAAACATGTGTCTCTCCCTCTCTCTCCCTCAGCCCACCCCCCCGCCCGCCCGGCCCCCAAACCCACCAAACAGACAGGCACAGACTAGAAGGCACCAGTGCAGGACCTAAGTAATAAGTGTGCAAAGTTTCGTTAAGATCATGCGAATGGATTAGGAGTTATGCTCCGGACAAAAATTCATCACATCAGGACAGACAGAGATATGGGCTCATGCCAAAAGCCACCACTTCAGGACTTTAGTGAGGATACAGTTTCGTTCAGAGCATGCAAATGGTTTTGGAGTTACGCTCCGGAAATGAAGAGGGAATGGCGACGCGACGTGATCACGAACACAAACGCGAACAGGAACCGAGCCAAAGACAATGCCTCCCCTCTGCCTCCGGGGGGGCGGGGAGAGAGACATAACTCCACAAACTAAAATGTATACCTACAGCCCTTAACCTGACCTGCAGTAAGACAACAAGTGAAAACACCACACCAATTTAGAAATTCTCCTGAGGCCATCTGTATCAAACATGATGGTGCCTGAAAATGGAAGGCAATGTAAAAACAAATTCTGTCAATTCGCTATGGACAAACAAGACTATATTAAAATACTCAAATGAACGCAGCAGTTAACTGAGCTCATATGCCTAAATGCTCACACCCAGTCGGCAAGCATAGGATCAGAAATCTGAGATTGTGAACCAAAAACCAATGCTCAATAGGCAGTACTATGGTAACAAAAGGCTGCAAAAATAGAGTGCCGAAGTATGGTCGTTAACTCCTACTTGAAAGGCTGCGGGAGGTATGCCAATCAAATCTAGGAGCACAAGATGAGAGGGAGATAAGATGGTTTCTCTGACTTACTGGCACCTCCATCTTCACAAAGCTTTGGAATAAGGACAATCTGAAGTCCTGTTCCACCCATCCAACAGTTTTAATGATGGCTAAACCCAAAGTATATGAGTATACATCATTGTCGCTCTGGTACCTCGAAGAATTGCCCTCCATTTCCTCTTTTTCCTGAGCTTCGGCCAGATCCCTCAGTACCAACAGGAGGCGCTGGTTCTGATGCTGCAGCTCCTCCACGTTACGGAACGTCACAAGGTGCTGGGAGATGACCTCAGAGCTGCTGATGACATCAGCCGAGCTCAGGTCCTCCTCGTCTCGGATCACATGATTCCCACGAGCCTCCTCCAGCTCAATTAGCAGAATGCGGACCTGCAGCAAAACACGATGTTGCAATTTCTAATAACGAAAACACAAACCAAATGTTCTGCCATTTTGGATTAAAATTCGTCCGGCTAACCTGTCGCGAAAGGTCACCGAGCTGCAGCTCAAACCTCTGGTTGTCCCTTTCCAGCACAGAGGCGCGCTGGTTGGCCTCATCCGACTCATTTTGCAGGCGACCAACCTCCTGAAATCATAGCAGGTATCAACTCATCACGATTAAATGCTAAAATGAACAGCACGGACCCGCTGGCACCAACCACACTCTTCACCCCACCTTCATGGCTTGCTCCAGCTTGGTGGAGAGGCTGGCGACTGACTTCTGCAAGCGCTCAAACTCGTCCCGCTGCCTCTTCAGAAGAGGGGCTTTGGCCTCCACCTCCTGCACAATCTCGTCCAGGTGCTTGTTGACCCGCTTGTTCTCCATTCTCTCCATCTGCAGCTGATCCTGAGCCTCCACATATGCACTGTACAGCTGGACACAAAGGAGGAGAGATGTGCCATTCTGGAGGAAACAGGCTTACAATGGGCTCCACCCATAATCAGAGGAGAAAGGACATCAGAGGAGACAGTCTGAAATGGATGAGCAATTCTTACCTCTGTTAGTTTCATGCCAGGCTTCACAATCTTTGCTACGGCAGCTGCAGTGGGGGACATTGTGGATAGCTGCTCTTCGGTAAGCACGTCTATGCCTGAAAAAATGTGAAAGAATAATCGATTTATCGGAGCACATTTCAAGCTGGGCTCCAGACAGACAGACAAAATCACAAATAAAAAAAAAAATTAAAAAAATAAAAAAACCCCATAACCGTTTTCACTCCAGGTAGTTATAATCTACCTGCCATATTTAGCCCGCTTGGCCGACAGGCCCAATCAGACTTGTGCGTGCACAATTGTCATTTCTGCGCGATTTCAGTTTTCCGCGGATCCTTTGCATATTTTATATTCATGTATATGGGCCAAAGATCTAGCCAGAGTTCGATTTTGGGCGTGCAGCTACTCATCGTTTTGCCAACAGGCAGCTTTTTCTGCAAAACTTCAAACAGCTCTAGCTCCCTTATTCTACGAGCTAAAATGCTGAGATTTTTTTATAGATTGCTCTGCCAAGGGTTCATCATATATGTAATGGGTTTTTGATTTGACCCAATTTTAAAGCTTATTTAGGTCAATGGTGATAAAATGAGCCGATTCGGTTTCAGCGCCATAGCGCCCTCAGTTCTCAGTGGATCCTATTCCTATTTTATTTGCATGTATATGAGCCCAAGATCTAGCCCCAAGTTCGATTTTGGTCATGCTGCGATTCTTGGTTTGGCCACCAGGCGGCGTCTTCTGCAAAACTTTAAACAGCTCTAGCTCCCTTATTTTATGATCTAAGATGCTCAAATTTTTTGCCCGCTTGGCCAAAAGGCCCAAGGGGCTTATGCCAGGGCTTCCGCTGGCACTCACCAAATTCGCCAATAGCAAAATAAAAAAAATATTTGGCTTCAAAGAAAAATATATGGAGAATTTTTTTTGGCGAATCTAGAAAATTAAAGAAGGAAAAAGTCCTTAAAATCTCCCAAAAATACCATAAAAAGCCATCTACAATCAGCTGTTCAGACCAATGTTTTCACTTCCTTACTGCACGCAGAGTCAGTCAGATATCCCACCGTCTTCACACACTCAACCTCGCATCCAGTATTGATTGCATGCACGGAATGTAGTGCAATGTGCGGGCACTGGGAGGCCTGGAATTCAGATTGAAATAATCTTTGATTGTTGGACCGCCGGTGTTCTGTCAATTTGTGCTTATCCAACTCCCTATAACATCTGTTTATATTATAATAAGCTAACAAACAAAGTTAGTGCTGTAAACTGATTCATATTGCAACATTACATTACGTTACGATCGCTTTGCATTATGGTAGCATTTTTTGACAAGGCAGCACAAATTGTCAGAACACCAGGACTCACCGGTTTCGTTTTGACTCAAGCCAACTCGTTCAATAAACCTTTCCTCGCTCATATCTTAAGTATGTTCAAAAATCATAAAATTGGATTTATTTTCAGGGCGCATTTCGACCTGTAAGCGCACATATACTGTATTTGCATGCACACGCTGGGTTTTCCTGAAAACGCAAAAATTAGATGATAATGGCGTATATGGGCTAATATCTTTGAACAAACTCATCCAAATCGTTAATACATACATTATAACATAAGCAGAACTTATAATTGCAATATCAAGGCAAAAACAAAGACTTTACGATCGCTTTGCATTACGGTAGCATTTTTCGACAAGGTTTGAAGATATGCAGCGCCCACCATAATCATTGGCACCCGTGGTTAAGATGTGTTAAAAGCCTGAAAATAAATTAAATTTTTATTGGAGATGCATACTCTCACACTGAAAATTGTAGTAGAAAATGTAACCTTCAACCCAAGTGAATTTTAAGGAAAAAAAATCCCTGACTAAGAAATAATTATTTTTATAAAATCACCTGTTTCACAATTATTGGCACCCCTAATTCCTAGGAATTAAATGTTATTGAAGTATTTATTTCATTTCTACAGTAGTTTTCAATGTTGATCTGTTATGATTCTGCCATGACTGTCTGTTTCATGCCTTGTTTAAGTTCTGTACCTGCTTGCCATGTTTATTGATTTATGTGCTAGTGACCACTGCCTGTCTTCTGACTGTTCTTTGGATTATGTATTGTGATTTGCCTGCCTTGATTTATCATGATCTGTCTTAGTTTACTTTTCCATGTTTTACTTTTTGCCATAGTCATACTCCGGTTCATGTTTTCCATTTTGCATTGCGCTTTGTCTCCCCCGTCTGGTCTCTCGTCTCGCCTGCTGTTCTAGCCCCAGTCTTATGTCTCACTCTTCGGGTGATTCGGGTGTATATAATACTAACTTACTAACAAGCACCAAGGATTTGTATAGTTGCACTTACTAATTGTCTAACGATTTCTCAGCACTCGCCCTGTTCTACTCTCCGCCTCTTTGCTCTCCCCAATTACCGTTGCTGCATCTTCTGTGAAAGCTCACATCTGATCACGCTGTCCTACTTCTCATTTATCTATGCACATTAGAAACTCAGTGACTGGAGCCGTATGTTTGTTCATAGGAATGTCTTGTGTTCCCTGTCCGCGTTTTGGCTTCAGCCAATTTCATGTGATTAGGTTCTTCCTCATGTGCCTTCCCCTTGTAATCAGTTTGATTTCCTGCATCTGTGATTCTCCCCATGTGATCCTTCCAGAAGTGTATATTAGGTGTCTTTTCACTGCCAGTCAGATCGTTTCACGTGCATTTCTTGTGCTCCTATTTCTCCGCCTTGATTTCATTGAGTTTCTGATTCTGACTGGATTGCCCGACTACTGATTCTTGGTTTGCCATTTTGGATATTGTTGCATCTATGTATTTTTGACCTTTTCCTGCCCGAAGTTGATTTTGTGGATTGCTGCCCTGTTTAACGACTCGGACTGTCCTACGGCTTATGAGTTTGCTTCTCCCTCAAACCTTCGCCTGTGTACCGGATCTGTTTTGTCTGACTACGATTTTTGTGATTGGTGCCCTGGTAACGAACTCTGCTCTGCCCCATTGGAATTTGAGCTTTGGATTACGGACTCTGTACTGTTGCCTTTTTCTCTGCGGGGGTTATCCCCCTTATTCAATAAAGCACCTTATTTTTGCAATCCCATGTCCTTGCACTTGGTTCCAGATCGATACCTCACATGATCAGAGTATTGAGGAACATTTAATTAGTAATTCATCACTTCCTGTTTCCCTGGGGTGTAAATATGACGTGACACAGAGGCCATTTCTGTTATCCATTCTTCAACATGGGAAACACAAAGGAACGCACCATTCAAGTAAGGCAGATGCGTGTCGACCTTCACAGGTCAGGCAATGGCTACAAGAAAATAACCACTCGCCTGCGCCTGCCCATATCAACTGTCAGAAGAATCATTAAGAAGTTGAAAACAACTAGAACAGTGGTAAACAAGGTTATCTTGCCACCACGCACAGTGAGGAGGATGGTAAGAGAAATTCTCCAAAGCTCACTGTTAAAGAATTGTAACAAATGGTAGCATCTTGGCGTCACAAAGTCTCCAAAACAACCATCAGGCGCTATCTACATGCCAACAAGCTGTTTGGGAGGCATGCACAGAAAAAACCTTTTCTCACAATCATAAAACACAAATGTCTGGAGTTCACCAAGCGGTACTGGGACTTCAAATGGGACTGTGTGCTTTGGTCAGATGAGACCAAGATAGAGCTTTTTGGCAACAAGCACTCTAAGTGGATCTGGCGGAACACAAAATATGAGTATGAAGAAAAGCACCTCATGCCTACTGTGAAGTATGGGGGAGGATAGGTGATGCTGTGGGCCTGTTTCTCTTCCAGAGGCCCTGGGAACCTTGTTAGGGTGCATGGCATCATGGACGCTTTGAATTACTAGGACATTTTAAATCAAAATCTAGTGGCCTCTGCCTGAAACCTGAAGGTGGGTCGTCACTGGGTCTTTCAGCAAGATAATGACCCCAAACATGTGGCCAAATCTAAACAGAAAAGGTTCACCAGACACAGAATCAAGCTCCTCCCATGGCCATCTCAGTCCCCAGACTTCAACCCCAGTGAAAACCTGTGGAGTGAGCTGAAGAGGAGAGTGCAGAGGAGAGGACTGAGGTCGCGGGATGATTTAGAGCGATTGTGCAAAGAAGAATGGTCGAAGATCCCTCTTTCTGCATTCTCCCATCTTGTGAAACATTATAGGAGAATTAGGTGCTGTTTTGTTGGCAAAAAGGGGAAAACTTATTTCATGCTCCTAAAAATTTAATTGTGCTCCTGAAAAATTTTTTAGGAGCATGCATGCTCCTTGAGAAAAAAGTTAACATTGAGGCCTGAATTTTCTTCTACCACAGGGGCTGCAATAACTATTCACTTACGCCCAGTACAAGTTATACAGTGGTACTTGAAAGTTTGTGGACCCTTTAGAAGTTTCTACATTTATGCATAAATATGATTTAAAACATTAGATTTTCACACAAGTACTGAAAGCAGATAAAGAGAACCTAGTGAAACAAATGAGACAAAAATATTATATTTGGTCATTTATTTATTGGGGAAAATGATCCAATGTTACGTGTGTGAGTGGCAAAAGTATGTGAACCTTTGCTTTCGGTATCTGGCGTGACCCCTTTGTGCAGCTACAACCTCAAGTAAATATTTCCTGTGACTGTTGATCAGTCCTGCACATCGGCTTGGAGGAAATTTAGCCCATTCCTCCGTACAGAACAGCTTCAACTCTGGGATGTTGGTGGGTTTCCTCACATGACCTGCTTGCTTCAGGTCCTTCCACAACATTTTGATTGGATTAAGGTCAGGACTTTGACTTGGCCATGCCAAAACATTAACTTTATTCTTCTTTAACCATTCTTTGGTAGAACAACTTGTGTGATTAGGGTCGTTGTCTTGCTGCATGACTCACCTTCTCTTGAGATTCAGTTCATGGACAGATGTCCTGACATTTTCCTTTAGAATTGGCTGGAATAATTCAGAATTTATCATTCCATCAATGATGGCAAGCCGTCCTGGCACAGACGCAACAAAACAGGCCCAAACCATGATGAAACACCACCATTTTTCACAGATGGCATAAGGTTCTTATGCTGAAAAGCAGTGTTTTCCTTTCTCCAACCATAACTCTTCTCATTTAAACTCTTCTCATCTATTTTGGTCTCATCCGTAAGATAAGATATACTTTACTGAACCCCATGGGGTAATTTGTCCTCTGCATTTGACCCATCCTATAGTTAGGAGCAGTGGGCAGCCACGGAGCAGCGCCAGGGGACCAACTCTCTTTCAGGAGAGCAGTGGCTTTCTCCTTGCAACCCTGCCATGCATACCATTGTTGTTCAGTGTTCTCCTGATGGTGGACTCATGAACATTAACATTAGCCAGTATTGAGAGAGGCCTTCAGTTGCTTAGAAGTTACTCTGGGGTCCTTTGTGACCTCGCCGACTATTACACGCCTTGCTCTCAGAGTGATCTTTGTTGGTCGACCACTCCTGGGGAGGGTAACAATGGTCTTGAATTTCTCATATGTACACAATCTGTCTGACTGGATTGGTGGAGTCCAAACTCTATAGAGATGGTTGTGTCACCTTTTCCAGCATGATGAGCATCAACAACCTTTTTTCTGAGCTCCTCAGAAATCTCCTTTGTTCGTGCCATGGTTCACTTCCACAAACGTGTTGTGAAGACCAGACTTCGATAGATCCCTGTTCTTTAAATAAAACAGTAAATAAAAACACGCCCAACTGAGTGTCATCCCACTGATTGAAAACGCCTGACTCTAGTTTCACCTTCAAATTAACTGTTAATCCTAGAGGTTCACATACTTTTGCCCCTCACAGATATGCAATATTGGATCATTTTTTCGATAAATGACAAAGTATAATATTTTTGTCTCATTTGTTTAACTGGGTTCTCTTTATCTACTTTCAGGACTTGTGTGGAGATCTGATGTTTTAGGTCATATTTATGCAGAAATATTGAAAATTCTAAAAAGGGTTCACAAACTTTCAAGCACCACTGTACCTCATTAATGCATACGGGCCTTAATGAATAACGTAAGGAAGTACTGCATGTTGTATAATTCTGCACAGCATAAAAACAAACATTACAATCAGCAAACATTCATAAACTAGACCAGGGGTCGGCAATCCTGGTCCTAGAGAGCCGCAGTGTCTGCTGGATTTATACGTTACTCTGCACTTAATTGATGAACGAAAGCAGTTGATTACACACTAAACTTCTCACCTGGTGTCTTAGGTTTAAATAGGGAGGATAAACAAACTCACACATCATGTGGCTCCACAGGACCAGGGCTTGCTACCCCTGCCCTATAAACTTTTATCTTTACTTTGAACCTCCACTCTGTCCAGATTACTATGCTAAATGTCCAACTACATTGACAAATCTTGGTTTCCACTTAGACTTCTGTCACAACCTGCATGTCTATTTAATTGGCTCTAGGAGTCAGTGGGTAGTTCCTGGTAATTGATTGATTGGCTTATTATTCCCTTAGTGCCGGAGTATTGCTAACAGCTCAGGGTGTGCTGAGTTTGGTTTTCTCCACCCTATTTAAACCTAAGACACCAGGTGAGATGAGTTAAAGGTGTAATTAACTGCTTTCATTCATCAATTAAGTGCTGAGTAACGTCAAAATCCAGCAGACACTGCGGCTCTCTCGGACCAGGATTGCCGACCCATGAAGCAGACAGGTGTAGCCCCCGAAAGCCTGCTTCTCCCCTTTTTTGTGCATTATTCGGCCAATACTGTTGCCATGGCAACTGAAATCGATAGATGTCATAAGTTGAGTGTAACACATGCCCATACCAAATATTGAAGGGGGGGGGGGGGGGAATCGGTCAAAAATTGCACTTGTACTGCGTCCACAAATGTCTATGTTTTATCACTAATTTGCATTTTATTCAGCCAATACGGTCACCCTGGCAACCAAAATTAATGTGTCATAAGTGATGTGCAATGCACGTCCATATGAAATATGAAAGTAATCGGTGAAAAATTGCGGCCTGTACTGTGGCCACAAGGAAATCCGTTTTGCCACTAATTTTCACGTTATTCGGCCAATACTGTCACGATGGCAACTAAAATCGACAGGTGTCATAAGTGAAGTGAAACACATGTACAGTATCTCACAAAAGTGAGTACACCCCTCAAATTTCGACAATTAATTTAGTACATCTTTTCAAGGGACAACGTTACAGAAATGAAACCTGAATATATTCTAGTCATAACTTCCAAAATGGGTGGCAACAAAAGTGAGTACACCTCACCGTCAACATGCCAAATTGTGTCCATGGTGTCAATATTTAGTGTGACCACCATTGTTGTCCAGCACTGCCTTGATTCTCTGAGGCTTGGAATTCACCAGAGCAGCACAAGGTGTTGCCGGGATCCTCCTCCACGACATCATGATGGAGCTGGTGGATGTTGGGCACCGGCTGCTCCTCCACCTTCCTCTTGAAGATGCCCCACAGGCGCTCCATGGGATTTAGGTCTGGAGACATACTTGGCCACGCCATTACCTTCACCTCTATCTTCTTTAGGAAGACAGTAGTCATCTTGGAGGTGTGTTTCGGGTTGTTATGTTGGAAAACTGCCGTGCGGCCCAGTTTCCAACGGGAGAGCATCATGTTCTGCTTCAGAATGTCACATTACATGTTGGAATCCATTATTCCATCAATGAAGCACTCATGCAGCCCAGACTATGATGCTGCCACCACCAAGTTTGACTGTCGGCAGTGCACACTTGTCTTGGCACTCCTCACCAGGGCACCGCCACACATGCTGGACACCATCTGAGCCGAACAAGTTTGGCTTCCGTCATGGCCGATGGCCATGCAGACCAACTTGGTGCAGTGCTCGACGTGTGGTCTGAGCACTGATAGGCTGTTCTCCCACTGCTGCAACCTCCTTAGCAATGCTGCCAGCACTCCTGCGTCTGTTTTCTGAAGCAAACTTGTGCACCTGAGGCAGAGCATGGGGATTCAACCTCTTCCGTCGACCCTGACGAGGCCTGTTCCGAATAGAATCAGTCTTGGAAAACTGCTCGATAACCTTGGCCAACGCGCTGTAGCTCAGTTTCATGGTTTCACAGATCTTCTTGTAGCTTAGACCATCTTTGTGGAGAGCTACAATTCTCTTTTTCAGATCCTCAAAGAGTTCTTTCCAATAGGTGCCATGTAAACCTTCCAGTAACCAGAATGAGAATATATGCACCCAAAGCACCACAATTTAAACCTTCAACATGTTACCCAACCTGATATATCCCACTTGAACAGAAATAGCATGAAAATGATGAATAAGACACGTTTCATTGCTTGGTTGACCATTATCAATTGGGATGTGTACTCTCTTTTGTTGCCACCCATTCTGGATATAGTGACTGTTTGTTCAGTTATTTGTACAATGCAGTAAATCTACACTACTACACATATTGTATAATGACTACTCTAGAATATATTCAAGTTTCATTTCTGTAACGTTGTCCCTTGAAAAGACATAATAAATTAATTGTCGAAATGCGAGGGGTGTACTCATTTTTGCGAGATACAGTACATCTCAAATATGAAAGCAATTGGTGAAAAATTGCAGCCTGTACTGCGTCCACAAGGAAATCCGTTTTGCCAATAATTTGCACATTATTCGGCCAATACTGTCTCTATGGCAACCAAAATCGATAGGTGTCATGAGTGAAGTGAAACACGTGTCCATACCAAATATGAAAGCAATCTGTCAAAAATAACAGCCTCAAGAGCATCCGCAAGAAAGTGTCTACAGACGTGGACGCGGCGGCAGAGACGACACCTAACTGCAATGTTCATAAGATCTCACCTGTTGGGAAGACAAATTCTTTTCCAATTCTTCATGTTCTTGGTTCTTTTCTTTAAATATCTTCAATTCTTCACCTATAAAAACAAATATTTCTTAACACTCCCCACAAAACAGGAGTTTTGATTAATTCAAGCATACAGTCGGAACAGGTCTGTTGCAGTTAACTTACTGAGCTTGGAAAACTCCTATTTGAGCTTGTGGTGCTCCTGTGTTTGCAACACGAACTGCTCCTGACTCTGAGCCAGTCATTTCTCAACCTCAAAGTACTGCTGCTCTGAAGGCATAAGATACAAAAGCACATAATTCAGTATGGCAGATGAAATGGCAACAAAACATTTTACACACTACAGCTAGGTAATGACTTTGTGATTAATTTTCAAATATACTGTGGTTTAAAGAGAGCTAATAAATTACAGCACGACCAGGGAGCAAGATGGCAAACGCTGTTGAATCACTAGCAGGACCAACAGTGAGGACATGACCTGGAGTAATGAGCCAGAGGCTAATGTGAAAAGACCAGGCACCAGAAAATGAAAGTATTGCCGTGCCTGTCTTACACCCTTGAACCCAGCCAGTCATTGATTATTTAATCTATGATGTGGGGAATTCTGTCATTTATCAAATTAAGGATATTGGAGAAAAATGCATTTCACTTTCGGAACCTAGTTTCCCCATCTGGCAAACATGCAAACTTAATCAGATTCAAACATCTTTCAGGATCCATTACCGTGAAAACACATTTTTCCCAGTTATTGCTTGTAAGCATTAGTCATCCTTCACTTTGACAAAATCTGAAAAGTTTTGGAGTCAAAGCCGCTTCCTTCCTCCTTTTTTCCTCATCTGGAGGCTTTCTACTCGAGAGACATGAAAATTGGAGATTTCAGTTTGGGCATCCTGATGACGTGTGCAGCACAGGAGGAGGAGGAGTCGAGGTGTGGCTTGGGAGAAGCAATCAGTGCCCACTGTTTTCCGCAAACACGCCCAAGACAAATATCGGAGACGAGCTAAAGCTTCTGTTGTGAATCCACAAAACGTTTTTTAACTTTCCATAGAGTGATGAATCACAGACGAGCAAGTGAACTGCATTTATTTTTGCTGATTATGTTCCTGCAGCCCTTGCCACCAACCTATTCTTGCGTGCTCATTTCACGTCAAAGCTGGCTTAGCTAAAAACTTGCGCCTCCAGAAAGATATTGTTCCAGCACTATGGAACCCGCCACTTTAATATTGTCTGTAAATGTCAACTTCCGCATTAGCTGACAACTTTGTTCCCCCAACTTCAATGTTATCATTACATTAGCTATAGGATGGCGTGTGGTGCAGTTCAAAAGAAACTTGGCAGTATACCCAATTAATAAACGTTACCCTCACAGCCCACAGGCTCACCTGACATGCTGTATTTTCATAGCTGTAGCGGGCTCACTCTTGATACATAGATCATATGAAACCAGTCAACCTCAAGATGATGTCAAAAATGCTATGCTATAATGTCGGTAAGCAGGCGAAATTACACTCCAAACATACGGTAAATTTCTGCTAGCAAAAAGCTAACATTAACTAGCCAAGTCGATTTAGGCCAGCAATAACCGTCCACATTCTGTTAATTTGTTGATGGGTTGCTGTAGCTATATTGTTGTCTTTTCATGCTGTCCAAATGCAGTGTGTTACTCTTGATTATATGATCATGGAACTTAGATGTACTAAGAATAGGTTGTACCCAATATCTAAACGTTTCCCTCACAGCCCGAGGGCTCGCCTGACATGTTGTATTTCCATAGCTGTAGCGGGCTCACATTCAGCTACAGCAAAGAAACACAACTTATGAAACCAGACAACCTAGAAATCTATAGCTATCAAAAACGCTATGCTATAATGTCAGTAAGCAGGCCAAATAATGCTCCAAACATACAATAAATTTCTGCAAGCAAAAAGCTAACATTAGCTAGCCAAGTCAATTTAGGCCAGCATTAACCTTGCACATTGTTAATTTGTTGATGGATGGCTGTATATTATTGTCTTTTTATGCTGTCCAAACGCAGCGCGTTACTAATCATGGAACTTCAATGTACTCATGTTAGCTTGCATGTGACATTTACATTCCCCCCGTTTTAGGCCAGTTTGCTAGTTCATCTCACGCAGGGGCCAGAGCATCCCATTCAGACAGGAACACATCTAAGCCACCCTGAATGGTCGATAGATTCAGCCATGGTGAGGTCACACGTTGCGTTACTATGCAGGCATTGCTATGGCTGCGCTATCTAGCCACTCCTCCCTCCTCCCACCCTCTTCCCTCGCACCACCCCCTCCGCCCACCCATGCCTCTATCTTCCTGCAGAGTCAAAATTTCGAAATTCTCGCGAAAGTAATATTGGTTTCATAGATACAGTCGGCAACAACGAGAACGCCCACAAACGTCACATCTGGTTAGAGCCGAGGGGGAAAAGAATCCTTACCCCCCGTCCGCTGTACTGCAAAAACGCGGAATTTAAACTTGTCTGGCTAAGGCGAAGAAGATGTCATGACGTACTTCGAGTCGCTATTCCCTGCTGACAAGGAGCAATAGATTATGAAATATACTGGTGTTCGATTGTTGTCCACATGTTTTAAAAGACTGGGCGAATGATCCGACTCAATGGCCTCTCCTCTGATAGCTTGAAGCCATTTTGTCCTCCTTTGTGGTTCCATTTTATTATTTGGTAAAATGTAAAACTTTAATTGGATATTTTTGGTTTATTTGAGGTGCAAAAGGGCACACAGCAACTCTTCGGCATTATGGCTAATGGCAGAGACCGGCTTGTTTTCCCCCTCGGCTTTACTTTTGTGGGTGTTCCCTTTGTTGCCGACTGAATCTATAAAAAGGGCAAAATAAATATAAATGATGCACAATTTTTGCAAATTACCGCAAAACATTGTGTTTTAGACCCAAATCACTTATTTTTAATGGGTGTAAATATCAGGTAATGGGATCATTTAAGGGCGAATTAACAAAAGTAAAAAAAATTGTGAAATGTGATCTAGTACAATAAATTGTGAAATGTAATCAACTACAAGTCATGGAGAAACAAAAATAGTAAGCATACCATCTGGATTTGAGTCAAAAAATATTTATATCAGACATCTATATAATACTTTCCAATTTCTTCAAAATCTCAATTATGTCCTGGACTCCTGGGTCAAACTGAGTGACCCAGCAAACAGTCCCAAAAGATACCAAAGGGTCCAAAAAGTCAACAGAGCACAACGGTTCATGAAACTGACAGCAGAGGCAAAGATATTAAGAATTTATAGAGATATAAATAACAGCATGTAAACATTTATATTTATGTAACATCTCTCCAATGTTTGCAGTCATCCATATGACTATGGCTACAATAGGATTTGAACCACCAGCACTAGCAATACACCTAGCTGCCAAGTTAAACCCCAATGCAAGTGGTTAGGTCACATGTCTCACTTCAGAGCACTTCACTGGCTTAATCTAGGCAGAGTAAAAATGTCAACAGTTTGTTTAGAATCCAACTCGTGACATTTGTTTTCAATGTATTTTGTACTGAAGCCAGTGGTAATTTATACATGGCAACTAGAAAATAAGGTATGTTTGCTTACAATAAACATGTCATTCTGGCATGTTACATGTAAGTCTGTAGTAAATAAGCTTGTGTAGCAGGTGCAAGTTACCTGCGCGGTGAGGGTAGATATCTTACACGCACCGGACAGCTGGAGCGCGGCGGATCTGAGTCCAGGCACGCCCCAACTAATGATTTCAGCTGGCTAGGGTAGTGAGGTATGAGTGGGTTGACTGAGGCCTTAGGATTTATGTACCTAGGTGAGGTGACAGAGGTATAAGCTTTGACCCCCTCGTAACAGTGGCTTACACACCTGCTGTATACCCCCATCAACTACACTGCCCCAACCGGCGGCACCTCCCCCCATGCCCAGTGCGTACCACTATTGTCATTCGCTGAGGATTCCCCCAAATGAAAACCTACTGGAGAGATACCTGGCTCATTGTAGTAATGCCATGCCCAGACAGGATTTGCCATTATTAAGGGAATGAATATTTATTTTGGAGTAATAAACGAAGTTGCTTGTGTCACCCCTGAGCTGTAGACCTGCAACAATAAGGATAAAACAATGACAATAACACAAAGAAAATTTCCACCGCCAATCGGTGCCCCTTAGCTTAACGCAGCCAGGTTCATTTGGTTACAAAGAGAAAAATAACAGTCACTCCCTTTTAACTCCTACAGAAATACAGATGCAGCGCTTCACCACTTTTTTACAATATAAGGAAATTGCTCCTGTCACGGGTTCGAGCCCCGGCGTACCCACCGGCAGGGGTCGGCAGCTTTTTCAGAGTAACGCACAATTAGCCATCGCGCTACAGGGTTTCAAATTGGGAAGGGACTGCCGGATTTGGGATGCATAATCAGCTTTGTTCGTTGCTCCAGTGCCTCCTGTTGGCCAGACGGGTGCTCGTCAGGAAGACTCTGGGCTTGTTCATGTCCGGGTATCCTCCGCCCTCGTTCTGAACTTACGAGGATTCAACCAATGAGTGTATAAATATCAGTGGTTGACAGGCAAGTGCTTCGGAGGAGAGCCGTGAACTGTCCTCACTATCCTGTGTTGGCAGCAAGGGGTCGCATACGAACAAGCTTTGTACATAGTTCACCAATTGGGAATTCCAGATTCGGGTGGGATTGGAGATGCCAAATTTAAAAAAAAAAAAAAAAAAAACAATATAAGGAAATTGCAGAACACAAACACTTCCCTCATAAACATTTGCCCGTTCCAAGTTTAACTTAAAAAATGTAATTTTAAGTGGCAGGAGACATGGTCAGTTAAAATGAATGACTCCAATGCTTACAAAAATGAAATTAACCTTTCCGGCTGGTTAATATCACCGACCCAACAGGCCTTATTCAAAGAACAAAACAATTTAGATAATGCCCTCCTCAGCTTCTGCGCAATGACTTACAACACTTATTGGAATCACCTAAACGCGCAGTGTCGTCTACTCACTTATGACAGTGGCTCCGCCTCCCATATAGGTAGCACAATAAGCAAAATGCATTCACCAGTACGTTTTACATTGATACGAGTATTCACAGAGACACCTCCTCGTAAAATAAAAAAACACACCCAAATTGTTGTATTCTCATGGGAGGAAATAAAAAATAATTAAATTAAATTAAAAGATTGACACTGCCCGATACTTCGGCCTGTAATGTACAAGCAAGTAATATTTCTATACCTTAGATCAGGGGTTCCCAAACTTTTCCAAATCAGGGCCCACTTGAAAATCTAAAAAATGTCCGCGGCCCACCTTTGTCCTATAAACAGTACATAGACGAAATTATGCATTCTCAGAACACTTAACAGCAACAATAATTGTTGTCGTTGTTAAGAAAATAAATAAAATAAATAAAAAACAACAACAATAATTGTTGTTGCTGTTGTTCTTTTATTTATTATTATTATTATTATTATTATTATTATAAAGATTCAGGATTGAAATAAAAGCAGGGGGATAAAGGCAGGGGCGAAGCTAGAACCGGGAATTGGGGTGGCACAGACACGTCCCTTTATGACAATTAGGATAGTCCTGGCTAGTTCTCAATTGTTTTTCTTTATTGACGCGTTTTCCAATTATTATAATCGGCAACTGAAGACACGGTTTCTCATGCGATCTAACAGCGATGAAGTCATGGGGTAATTTCCGTAAAACTGAGAATTGGGGTGGACGTAACATCTGTTTTAAAGAATTATAAGTCCTGACCTGTTCGCAGTCATTTTCATGATTAACAAAATGTTCAGTCCGAGAGGCTCCGCACTTAACAGGTGCTGCTTGTTCTCCCCGATTAGGTAAGACGACAATCATTCATCTGGACGTTTGCATTATTTAAATCAAAGTCAAATAGAGCCGCATGCTTTTTAACGCCAAGTGCCACATTTTTTCCCACTCAAAACCGAGAGTAATTTTGAATAACGTTGATTTAAATTAAGCAAACGTTTCCAGATGAATTATTGTCGTCTTACCTAATCGGGGAGAACAAGCAGCACCTGTTAAGTGCGGAGCGCTCTCGGAGTGAACATTTTGTTAATCATGAAAATGACTGCGAACAGGTCAAGACTAATAATTCTTTAAAACAGATGTTACGTCCACCCCAATTCTCAGTTTTACGGTATTTACCCCATGACTTCATCGCTGTTAGATCGCATGAGAAACCGTGTCTTCAGTGGCCTATGACGATAATTGGAAAACGCGTCAATAAAGAAAAATAATTGAGAACTAGCCATTACTATCCTAATTGTCATAAAGGGACGTGTCTGTGCCACCCAATTCCCGGTTCTAGCTTCGCCCCTGGATAAAGGAAGCCCAAACTTTTACTCTGTGGTGTACACACAAGACAGAATTAATTATCGAGCACAGTACGTGCTCCTCCGATTATGACCCCCGGTCATGATGACCAGAAAGCTACGTTCCGATCATAAACTACATAAGGTTCCTAAAATATTGTGAGGTCAATAACACTCAATAGGTTATTACTTCTAAATATTTTTTTAAATCGTGCAACAAATATTTTACAATACAAATCATAAAAAATCATATTTGCAAAAATGAATCATTTTTAATGACCTCTCACGGCCTACCTGCAGGACCACCACGGCCCACCAGGGGGCCGCGGCGCACACTTTGGGAATCACTGCCTTAGATGCTTCACAAACAGTCTGCCCTTAAAACGAAGACAAAAGGGACATGCAGACGCACGGCGGCATTCGCCATGTGAATAACGCTAGAAAAGAAACCAACCCCGTACACCCAGCTATCCAGCAAGACGCTAACGATAGCCTGTGCTCAGCCTCAGTCTAATTATATTGTCCGCTTCAGCGCTTTGTACTGTGCCAGTTCTTGCGACTGTCCCTTAAATTAGATGGCTGCGCAGGTGGCCAGTGCCCGGATGAACCCAAATTCCACGTGAACACACACAAGCCCAGGGGGCTGTCACCTGAAGCCAAAGGGAAGTGTGGAGGAATGTCCGCTGGCAAGCGATGTTGAAGCGCAACACACGCGTTGATTCCTCATAACCGGGACGCTCCCCTCAAAAAAACGGAAGGCCTGAACACAACACCAGCTGCCCCGGCCGCCTGTAACGTCCTGGGACTAAGCTTTAGCCGGAGTGGCTACTTAGCTAATTATCGCACTGTTCGATAGAACTGAATTAATACCACGGAGCCGTTTCCTCAGGAGAAACATCCTCTTCTGGAAACCGCAGCTCGGAATCAGCCTCGCCAGCGCCAGCGACTCAGTTTCATAAAGTAAATAATAAAAATGTGACTTTTCGCTTTTTGCTGAAACACAGAGTTCTTCCTCTCGTTCTCTTTCTTTTTTTTTCAGCCAACTCCGCTGTCCGTCCCCTCTTGCTCACCACCACGTTTTTCCAACCAAAAGAAAAAGAACACTGCTTCCTCTTGGCCTCAGCTGTTACTCCCTTCTCTCGCGCCCCCTCTGGTCACCCGACTGACATTCTGCCACTAAAGCGCCCGGGGACACATCCCTGTGTCTACACTTGTGAGAGATTTTTTCACCAGGTTTGTCAGCTTTCCAATGATCCAATTGACATCATTTCATTTTTCTGACAATGGAGCAAGGTAATCCACCAGCTAAAGCACTGACAGAAACATTTATCAGCTGAGTGTGACCCAATTCAATTAAGCAGAGTATCTGCTGTAGCTAGCTAGAAAGGTACTGAATGTTTATGGTCAGCGTTCACAATGCCATAAACAGACACACAAAAAAACTAGATTTTTTTTTTTTTTTTGTCTTTGAAAACAATGTCTCACCCCATTCCAATGCAGCCACCCCTCAATGATGTTCAGAGACATTTGGGAAGAAACTTGAAAAGTTTATAACCTCAAAATAGCAAAAGGCCTGCAAGACCTGATGCAAATTTCCATTAAAATATATCTCACGGTTTCTGAGTTATGGCCCAGAAATGGTGCAAACGCCGACACAGAAACACACGGCAAACCGAAAACAAAAACAACACGTCCCCCTCCTCCCCCCTCCTCCCTTCTCTGGACTATGGATGAGTTAAAAACCTACCTGTTCAGGCAGGTGTTTAGGCAGCCATAAACTGTTTGTAGCATGTGACACTGTACGGTCTTGATGATTGTATTGACTGCATTTTTTATGTTTTCATTTATTTCCTGTGAAGCACTTTGTGACTTTGAGCTGTGAAAAGTGCTATATAAATAAACAATTACTTACTTACTTAGCTGCAAGGCAAAAACCACTGCCGACCAAAAAGAGCATAAAGGCTTAGCTTACATTTTCCAAAAAGCATCTTGATGACCTTCTTTAAGTTACTTTTAGGACAATAACCTGTGGACTCGTGCATCAAAAGTCAAACTTTTTGGAAGACATTGGTCCAGTTACATCTGACTTAACATAGCATTCCACAATAAGAACATACAAAATTAAAACCCAGTCATGGTATTGTGATAGTCTGCATTGCTGCTTAAAGACCTGGGGCCTTATTTATAGAATTTGAGTGGATTTCATACCTAAATAAGTACGCACAAAAAAATAACTGACGTTTTGTGGAAAATAACCAATAAAATAAACCTATGTCTAAAATAAAGTGCATGGAATTTTCATTTATTTAAGAGCCAGTTTTTATAAGTCAGGCAGAAGGTGATTCATGACCCCTTCGGATTTGTCCGAAATTTTTTTTATTGACAGATGTATGTTAGAAACAAACAAAAATCACATTTTCTATCCTTAATAGGGACCACTTTTTTTAGGGGGTCCTGGAATATTGGGGTTAAAATCAGCTGAAAAGGAAAACTCACCCAAAATCAAAAGTAGGGTTTTGAATGGTTGCATTTCTGTGCGCCCTGAGTGAGCCAAATTGATTTTCATTTGTGCAAGTCTATCGGGTATGGACACTCAAAAAATGTGAACATTTTGGCGGCTGACTTGGGGAGCAGCCCATAGGTGGCGCTGCAAATCACTACTTTTTGCAATTATGCACACTTTCCCAGGGGTTGTGTGGCTTGCTCCCTAAGTCAGCCAAGGTATTTTATCCATGGCATTATAGGATCATTCCATGTCAAGTCACACCCTCCCCAGTGACACCTCTTCAATTTGCCAGATTTTTATTCTAATATTGCCTTATGATGTCAAATGAAAGAATCCAAAGTGGTTTTTGAGTTATGGCTCTTCAAAGTTTGGGTGCCCCACCCACTTTTGGGGTCCGGGAATTGCACACTTAATTTGCAAGCATTTTTGGAGACCCATATCTTTTGTTTTAAGCTAGCTACAGGCCTGTAAATTGCTGTATCTATGTATTCTGGCCCTGTCTATCAGAATCTGCTCTTTAAACTAGCATTGGTTTACTATTTTTAGAGATATTAACCCCTTTAAAGTGGATTTTTTAAATGATATATAATACATTTTTGGGGCACTTTGGGGGTCTATATCTTGGAAAGTTTTTGTCCTGATGGGGTTTCAACTAATTTATCATCATATTTCGGTACACTACTGTGTATTTAGAGAATTTCAAGGCACTCAGAGCCTTGATGGGGGTACAGGAGGGTCCCAAATATGGCCTTGGGACAAAATTACCCTTTGGTACCCCCTACTTCAGGCCCTGAGTTGGCCATGTGGGCACATCATGACTGGAATGAGCTTTTTACCCCATCAACAGTCACCTTTTATCAAAGTTTTGAGCCAATAAAAACTTTGATTACCAAACCCCTTCACTATCAACCAAGCCTTTGCATATGGCACTATTTTTGGATATTTTTGGAAAAATCCTAAGTCCAGAAAGTAGGTCAACTGTTGTTTGTAACTGCCTATTCATGTTTATGGTAGTAAAAACAGACCTATGAATTAAATTGATCTATGGGAAGATTACAATGTGCTATTAGCAGCCAACATCCCCCAGTTACATTGACAAAACAAGGGATTAACCCTTTCCCAGCAGCTAACACAATGCCGTTTTTACAATACTTGACACCTTTCCTTGGGCTTTCCCCATATCTGACCAAACTCTGACAACTCCAACTACTCGAGTTGGATTATTTCACTAAAGAGATAAATGCATCTTTCAAATAGGAAGGGCAAAGATTAAAACAAGGCAGTGATGTGCGGTGGAGGTTAGTTTGAGGCAGAAACCTCCCCTTTCAGGGTTTCCTGCAGGAAAAAACTTTGGCCGGGGGGGGGGGGGAGTTTCTCGGCAACCATTCTCAGCAAAAAAAAAAAAGAGATTAATTCATTCATTAGATTGTTTAAGCATTATTTTTGCCCTCAAAATTAAAGAGAAGATGCTTAATCAATTATTATTTTTTGCTCTCAAAATATGAGAGAAGTTGCTTAACAACAAACCCACAAACATGATGTTGGAAAACACAAACTGTCTATTTTTGGGTCACCCCTCCGGTCGTAAAGATCGAGGAGATCTTGCGCTGCATTGCCTTCTCTCCGCGACTGGCCATCATGACTCGAAATTAACATTAAAACATTACTCGTCAACTGAATGGGACTGATTTAATTAATCCTGAACAATTAAGCATTGTTGGCCTTTTAATTATTCGGGCCTGAGCCGACTGAAAGTCGTCCGCGGAGGACCCTATTGAAATCAAGCTGTTTATTATTATTATTAGGGCCCGAGCACGACTGCAAGTCGTCCACGGAGGACCCTATTGAAATCATGCTGTTCATTATTATTATTATTATTATTATTAGGGCCCGAGCCGACTGAAAGTCGTCCGAGGACCCTATTGAAATCTTACTGTTTATTTAGGGCCCGAGCCGACTGAAAGTTGTCCGAGGACCCTATTGAAATCGTACTGTTTATTTTTATTATTATTATTAGGGCCCGAGCACCGAGGGTGCGAGGACCCTCTTGTAATTCTAATGTTTATTATTATTATTATCGTTAGTCAAAATGAATTGCATTTTTGAGGGCCTAAACATGGTCAAAAACTCATGAAAATTTGCAAGCACATCAGGCCTTGCGAAAAATTAACTTTTTTGCAAGAAATGTATTGGTGCATGCCCCGGTGGCTCTATAGCGCCACCAAACACGCGGCCATTTTGGAACGCACTTGCTCGGATTCTCACGAAATTTAGTGGGGCCATAGTATGCATAATGAAGTGCTTTGTAAATGTTTTTGAAATTTTTTCTCTGCACAGGAAGTGAGCTATGAGCCATTTCCTGCATTTTTTCAGATGTTACAAACACATTTTTGAGGGCCATATCATACTCAAAAACTCACCAAACTTGGCTCATAGACTAGAAATATTAAGTTCTTTGATTCGCTATCTAATTTGGCACTGGGTGTGACATGGTGGCTCTATAGCGCCCCCTAACACATAATTGCATTTTTGAGGGCCTCAGCATGCTCGAAAACTCACCAAACTTTGCAAACATATTGAGCCAGTCATACTTTTTACTAGGCTATGGGGTTCACAGATGGATGTGGCAAAATTGCATTACAGCACCACCTAGAAAATTTCAATGAAGCAGCCCTCGCAGCGTCTTTAACCTACATGTACAAAATTCGGTGGACATGTGGATTATGCCAAGACCTAAAAAAAAGTCTCCTGGTGCCATGACCTAGACTCAACAGGAAGTCCGCCATTTTTAATTGAATTTGCAACTTTTTTGGATTTTTTGCCATTCACAGGCGTCGTACTTTAACGAACTCCTCCTCGAGATTTTATCCGATCAACTTAAAATTTAGCATATCACATCTAAAGACCTTGTCGATGTTAAATTACGAAGCTTTTTTGGTTTCATCTAACTTTGTATCCGTGGTGTTGCGGCGAATTTTGATGTTCCGCCATGAAACAGGAATTTGGTTTTACGCGCACATGATTTGTGAGATTTGCGCAAAACTTTACAAGCTTGATAAGAGTCTTTTTCCAAGTATATGTATCTGTTGATATTAGATTGGGTGTGGTCAGATAGCTCCACAGCGCCCTCTTGACACGGCCATGTTGAGATAAAAGTGCTTGAATGTTCATGAAATTTGGTCTAATCATTGCATTTGTCATGCCGGCTTATGGTAATTTTTTTTGAAATTTTTTGGCCAAACAGGAAGTGAGCTATGAGCCATTTCCTGCGTTTTTCAAAATTTTATGAACACATGTTTGAAGGCCTTAGAATACTCGAAATCTTGCAAAAAGTTGCACAAATTATACTTGTCTTATCGTCTTCAATTTGATCCATCAATTGGCACTAAATGTGGCATAATGACTCTATAGGGCCCCCAATCAAATTTTTAAAAGAATTGCCCTTTTGAGGGTCTCAGCATGCTCAAAAACTCACAAAATTTTGTACAAGTCTAAAGCTCATCATTCCTATTACACTGATAAAAAAGTTTCATTTAGGCATGGCAAAAATGGCATTATAGCGCCCCCTGGAAAATTTCAAATAAGCAGCCCTCGCACCGTGGTTGACTTGCATGTATGAAGTTCGTTGGACATGTGGAATATCCTGAGACCTAAAAAAAAAAAAGTCTCTAGGTGCCATGACCTAGAATCAACAGGAAGTTCGCCATTTTTAACTGAAATTGCAACTTTTTTGGATTCTTTCCCATCCAGAGGCATCGTACTTAAACGAACTCCTCCTAGAGATTTTATCCCATCAACTTAAAATTTGGCGAATAATATCTAAAGACCTTGCTGATGTTAAATTGCGAAGCTTTTTTGGATTCATTGATGTATCCATGGCGTTGCGGCGAATTTCGGTGTCCCGCCATGAAACAGGAAGTTGGTTTTACTCCCACATACTTCGTGGGATTAGCCTGAAACTTTCAATGCTTGATAAAATTGTCCTCCCAAGTATAAATATATGCTAATATTAGATCGGGAGTGGCCATGTGGCTCCACAGCGTACTCTGGATACGGCCATGTTTACATAAAAGAGCTTGAATGTTCATGAAATTTGATGTGATCATTGCATTAGTCATTCCGGGAAATGCTTAATTTTTTGACATTTTTTGGCCAAACAGGAAGTTAGCTATGACTAAACGTGGCACAAATTATCATTGTCTTATTGTCTTGAATCTGATACATCAACTGGCACTAAATGTGACATAATGGCTCTATAGCGCCCCCAATCAGATTTTTTAAAGAATTGCCTTTTTGGGGGTCTAAGCATGCTTGAAAATTTATGAAAATCAACACACTCATGGAGCCTGGTATTACAATAACTATGCTGTAGATTTTGCGCACAGGCATGACAAAATGGTATCATAGCGCCCTCCAGAAAATTTTTGCAATCCCATCAGGAAAACACATTGTACACACGCTAGCAGTGTCCAATGGCTGTGAATGGACACCTACACCCATCAAGATCTTGCTGCCACCCCAATGTGCACGAGGGGTGCGAGGGCCCTTTCAACGCTGCTTGCAGCTTTAATTATTATTATTCTTACGACAATTCAAAGGGCAATTTCGCCACTTTCCCAATGGTGAAAACGCGTCTAACTTTCCACATACATCCGGCCGGATCAGAAATTTGAAATTTTTGTGTGGTCGCACAGGTTCAACCCCAAATGCCGAAATAGCGCCCCCCAAACATGTTTCAAAATTCCCTTAGGGAAATTTGATTATTTTGTCGTAGGCAGACAAAATTCCGTAGATATATATATTGTACTCGGACATACAAAAAACTTCATTGGAGCCATGCCCTAAACCCAACAGGAAGTCGGCCATTTTGATTAGAATTTTTAAATTTTAAAACAAACTCCTCTTAGGGATTTCGCCGAATCGACTTCAAATTTGGCACAGATCATTGTGAGACCAAGATGATCAAAAGTTGTGCTCTGCAGATCTGCAGGTCAAAGAACGTGGCTGTTAGGGCGTGACAAATTTTAGTGACTGGAGGAAAAAATTTCACAATGCTCTCACACCCAAATACTTGATTTTAGAAGCTTCAAACTTGCTAAACATGATGAGGGTGCCGCCCTGAACATCCTGATATATTAGCTTCCCACTTTGCTAATAGCGCCCCCCTGTGGTAACAGGAAGTGACCACTCGTTACTTCCACTTGTACTGATGACACATTGTTGAACCCATCAACCTCATTCTACTTCTGAAACATGCAGAACAAGTTGATGAAGCTACATTATGAACACTGTATAGCTACGAGTAATGGTGTCCGTGTGGCAAAGCGGTGACTTTGGATCCCTCGCCATGAAAATACGTTTGGGATTCCCAATGCTCTCACGCCCTCATACTTGACTGTAGTAGCTTCAACCTTGCTGGACATGATCATTGCTCCGCCCTGAACGTCCAGATGCATTAAATTTCCACTTTGCTACTAGCGCCCCCCTGTGGTAACAGGAAGTGACCAGTTATTACTTTCACTTGTACTGAGGACACATACTTGATAACATCAACCTCATTCCACTTCCATTACATGCAGAACAAATTGGTGAAGCTACCTTATGAATGCTGTGAAGCTACGCATAATGGCGTCCGTGTAGTGACGCGGTGACTATCCATCCCTTGCCATGAAAATACGTTTGGGTTTTTGATGTCTTTATTAAACTTGTATCATCATAAAAATTGATAGAAAGGTCAAGGGTGGCAAGCTCTCACATCTGATTGGGGCTTTGCCCATGAGGGCAGCAAAATGCCTCGATAGCGCCCCCTTGAAATTTTAAAAAACCCCTCCCCATAGGGATTTTTTGGAGTAGAAAGATGAAAATTGGTACACATGTGTATTTGGCCAAGATGCAAAAAAGTCTCTGGCAGTATTTCCCACACATTCATTTATTCGTGGCGGCCCGTCACAAATAAATTTTGGCCGCCACAAATACATTTTTCGGCTTTTGACTCGACCTCGCCTCCGGACTGTTTGCTTTGTGAATGTCGCGTGTCGTTACAATTCTGGCGCATTGGGTGGCGGTATGCATTCTAACGCCGCCTATATAATTAATAAGACGCAGAAGAAAAAGTCGTGGGGCTTCACTTAGCTTATCCTCCTCCAGCGGCTGTTGGCTTTGTGCAATCAATTAAGCCAGCAATGCGCTGTATGGGATATGGCAATCCTCGCTTTGGCGTTGATCCAGGATCTCAGGAGCCGACTTTTGTGCAATCGGCCCCTGCTTCCACGTTTCACAGTGCGGAAAAATTTGTGGCCACCAGTAGAAAAGTGCGCATTTTATTCTTGCCAAATAGTTCAAAAACAAAATAAAATATATTCTGTAATCCTTCATTATTTTGTCTTTGTCTGACGCAACCGTTTGATGTTTTCAAGAGGGCCTGTAAAATAAGAACTGACAGTAAGAGCTTGATGACAGCTCGTGCATGTGTTTCGTACGAAAAGAGTGAAAAGTGCGTGCACCTTACGGATTAACAGCGTTGCTCGTCATTTTCACCTCGAAAACATTCGCCAACCCGCATAGCCGACACACTTTCTTGGCCATTTGTGCTAAGTAATCAGATTGACAATTTTACAAAATGGTGCCAGAGCTAAGCACCCATGGAACGCCATTCTTATAGCTGGCGTCGTTCAATTCCGTACTTCCTGGGCGTAGGTAGCTAGCCTAGCTTCTCCCATTAAAAGTAATAAGGGTAGTACTTCCTTGCTCTCTCCAGTTCTAATATATTTCCTCCGTGGGAACCACGCTTGACCAATTATTGCAGCTTTTGAAATGTATTATCGATTGCGATTAATCGTTCAGCCCGACAATAAATTAAATATCTTACTACTTTTATAAAAATAACAAAGGTAAAATGTTGCTTATGCAATGGAAATATTCTTCACAAAAAGTAGTGCCAATGAGCGCCATTAGCACGTAGAGTTGTATGTCATCACCTCTAACTAACTGCAAGTAATTTTACCATCTGTTTCTATCAGGCAGTGAAGAATGGGCTTGCCCTCTGTTCTTCAGTTTTGCGTGTTTGTGTTAAACTTTCTGCGTGTGTTGTTTGGGGACTCTGAACCCCTGTACCTCTGTGACGTGGTAAGAATGAAATGGTGGTGAATTGAGGAGCCATGCTCACACTTGCTAACCTCATTAAGGTTCTAGGTGTGGGCTCTAGAAAAGTCTTAGCATTTGGTCAATATGCAGCTGGTTATACATTGGTGTGTGCTGGCACTGGGTAATACAGTCTAAAACTAGAACGGGCACTCAGTAGAGCGCATACCTTCGCCGACGCCACTGAATCCCTCGCCACTGGCATTGGTTTCATGCCGATCAGATAAAAATTGACCGAGATATGGTCGAAAGTCGGTTTTGACCTTTTCGTGGCCTTGACCTTGACCTTTGACCCGATCACTCCCAAAATCTAATCGATTGATCCTCAGGTCATGCAAAATCAACCGACCAAATTTTATGAAATTCCGTTTTGTACTTTTTGAGTTATTCGATACACATACATACACACAGACAGACACACAAACAAACTAGAACGGGCACTCGGTAGAGCGCATACCTTCGCCGACGCCACTGAATCCCTCGCCACTGGCGTTGGTTTCATGCCGATCGGATAAAAATTGACCGAGATATGGCCGAAAGTCGGTTTTGACCTTTTCGTGGCCTTGACCTTGACCTTTGACCCGATCACTCCCAAAATCTAATCGATTGATCCTCAGGTCATGCCAAATCAACCCACCAAAGTTTATGAAATTCCGTTTGGTACTTTTTGAGTTATTCGATACACATACATACACACAGACAGACAGACACACAAGCAAACTAGAACGGGCACTCAGTAGAGCGCATACCTTCGCCGACGCCACTGAATCCCTCGCCACTGGCGTTGGTTTCATGCCGATCGGATAAAAATTGACCGAGATATGGCCGAAAGTCGGTTTTGACCTTTTCGTGGCCTTGACCTTGACCTTTGACCCGATCACTCCCAAAATCTAATCGATTGATCCTCAGGTCATGCCAAATCAACCCACCAAATTTTATGAAATTCCGTTTGGTACTTTTTGAGTTATTCGATACACATACACACAGACAGACACACAAACAAATAAATACACGGGGATCAAAACATTACCTTCGTCAGCGAAGTCGCTGGCGAAGGTAACTAGAACGGGCACTCGGTAGAGCGCATACCTTTGCCGACGCCACTGAATCCCTCGCCACATAACTCTGAGGACCAATTTTTATTTTTTTAAATGATCGATGAATGACAAGAGTACGATATATTTTTTTTTACATCAATACACCTTTAAGTTCGAAAGGTAATGACCCCCCTGACCTTTGACCCCCAACCGCTAAGAAGGGTATTGACCCCATTGTACCGTGTTTCACATCACAGGATCGGGTATATAATTCTGCACATTTTGGCGTTGGTTTCATGCCGATCGGATAAAAATTGACCGAGATATGGCCGAAAGTCGGTTTTGACCTTTTCGTGGCCTTGACCTTGACCTTTGACCCAATCACTCCCAAAATCTAATCGATTGATCCTCAGGTCATGCCAAATCAACCCACCAAATTTTATGAAATTCCGTTTGGTACTTTTTGAGTTATTCGATACACATACATACACACAGACAGACAGACACACAAACAAATAAATACACGGGGATCAAAACATTACCTTCGTCAGCGAAGCAGCTTATGCCAATTATTTGACAGGCATTATGTATTTGTGGGATGTCACTTCCTTGGGGACAGTGGCTTTGGTGCTGTACCTCCTTCTGCTATGCATGAATTATTATCCCCCGCCGCGCGATTAGCGCGAAGTGGGAGATATAGCATTGGGCTCCATCCGTCCGTCCGTTCGAACGTACGTCCGTACGCACTCATAAAATTGAAGCGGCGGGGGATATTGCCATGTTAGTGGTCAACACTTGTTTTATTAGGCTATTCAGCGAGGGTTACATTTAATAGATCATCATAATAATACCAGCCTATGTCATACTTTGTATGCATATTTAAATTGTAGGCTATAACTTACAAACCAGGCTTAGTATGCTATCCTGTTTGTACGATAGCCCGTTTATAGGCTGCAATCTCGGACCTCATCTGCGATTGCAGTCCATACCACCGCTTCTCGTCGTCCGAGACACCGGGGAATGCAGCATTGATCTGTAGGCTGATATTATCGCACGCATCCCACTTGGACTTGCAGTTAACCCCCGAGCCAAATTTCACTTTGATTATGTGCTTTCGCTCCAGCACCAACTGGGCCAGCAGCAGTAACTGGTCGTGGCTCCAGTTGGGCTTTCGCGTCCTTTTAGATTTTTCATCCATGACAGTTTAGGGCAAACAAACTTGAACTGTCCAACATTTAAGTGGTCGCAACATATTCTCGTTCTCATTGGGTAATAAGTTGCTAATTATTGGGGCAAATGACGCGTTTCATTAAAAACTCGTTTTATGCTATTAACATTTTTACAATTTAACTCTTTCCTATATACGTTTATTTGCCTAGTGCATGATTTGCGGGGACCGCGCATTGTGCATTTTCAAAAGTGCTCAACATGTTATTATTTTACGCAGAATCTTGAAAAACGATAAGACGAACTGGAATAAATGTTCAAGCAAGTTAAAGGAACTCGCCCGAAGCATTTCGAAGTGAGGTGGCAGGGAGTTATTTTATAGGTCAACGGCAAGATTAAGGTTAGGCTTAAGGTGAGGGCAGTGTTTAAAATTGGGACTGCCGTACCGCTCACTACATTGAAATGCATTGGAAAATTTTATGGAACAAACTAGCCGCTTGGACTATTTTCTCATTTATCCCACATACATCCATGGGTTGTATGTGGGATATTTTCTTCAATGGGCTGCCCTGCCACCAAACAACCAATCACCGTGCTCATTGTCCCAAGACTCGTGCATGAGAATTGACGTCAGCCATAGCAACTAATAGTTACCCTGGATGTAACTCCAGTTCTATGAATACGTCCGTAGCCCTCTAACGGGCATCGCCATTGGTTACCCCTGCGAGGCCTGAGAAAGAAAATTAAACTCACCTGCTCCATAGGAGGGGGTAGCATACTCACCTCCCTTAAAGCCCCGGCATTGCCAATGCTCGTGTCCCTTTGAAACTTTGAATCCCACACTGGGGGCCACCTGGGCAGGTTGTTAGAGGGATACCCACGTACTCATAGAACTGGAATTACATCCAGGGTACCTAATAGCTCTATTTCTTACGTGCACCGCCCTCACACGGGCTTCTCTATTGGTTACACCTAAGGCGAAGGCCGTTAGGGATGGATGTGGACCCTAGCCTCGCAGATCCTCTCGCAACCAAGCAAAACCTGTCCACACCCTGGGGCGCACACCGCCAGTCTGCGTACCCCGCCCCAGGTGGTGGCAAAGTAGCACCCAAACCATTACCGGTGCTGGGAGGGGACCCTTCCTTAACAGGCCCCTCCCAGGGAAAAAATGGAAGGGCCTGACCATTGTCATTCCAATAACAAGGTTCGCACCTGTGGGCGGGCGGACATCAGCCGTTACTTGACAAGGGGACTTCCTCTGATAGCGTTCCGCCATATCGGTCTCATACCCCCAGGTAGGCACACTTGAGTGCCACACCCAGACCATGGTACCAACATAACCACAGCTACTGCTGGAAGGGGCTCTCTCCCCAATGGGGTCTCCCACCCCACGCTTGGGGAAAACCATGTCACTTTCCCATGACACACCCAACAGCTGCAGGCGGGGCACCCCCGAGATGCCTTATCCCAGGCCATAATCAACCGCTAGTTAGCACCAGAGGGGGACCCCTCAGATAGGGTTCCCAAGACTGAATGTGCCACTGTGTCCCCAAACTTGGTAATACTTCGTAAGGGACGAAACTGTTTGTTCGATGGCTCCCGCTAACCTGGGCCCTCCCGCAACGCCCCTCCCCCTGAGGAAGAGTTCGACCGGGAGGCCCTGCCCGAAAGGGCTGAGAGGATAACAGCAGTAATATTTCTGCTGTGTTCCCGTGCACACTGCCCGGTGATTCACTCACCATAGGTAGCGAGGGCACGGCTACTTTCGCGTTTGGGAGTCCCCAGTCTTTAGTTTTAGAAACGCTGACGTCCGATCAGGCCTCAACCTGTGGCACTAAACGAGTGAAGATCTCCTTCACAGGTTGGCACCCCTCAGTATTCTTCGCCACGTCAAGCGCCTTGGAGCCAAAATGGCAGTTCACTCCACTTCCGGGGGGTCGGAAAGATGGCGACGTGAATGGTCACATTGGTATTGAGCTCTCTGCACCAAACTTTTATGCCAAGTTTATTTCATCACTGTATTCGACATCTTTTAATTTGTATCGACAGTTGAAGCAAGTTTATTTATTGATCTCAACGCGAAAGTGAACCTGCTTTACGAAAATGCGCAAAGCACTATCAAATAGACAGGCTGACCCTGGCAAGGAGGGGAAAAATAACGTTAGCGTTAGCATTGTTGCTGGCGACCACAACTATGACAAAGGAATGGAATGCAGTTCGCAAGCGGACTATGAAGAGGATTTTCCTCCATTGCCCGTTACACCAAGTAAGCCTCCAGTTCCAAAGAAACCCATGATTTCCCCGATCCATGCTGACCTTTCTTTAAAATCTGATGACGCAGTTCGCACGTTGGCGAATCTTATTAACTGTAGAAGCGATGCGTTGGAGAAAATGGTGGAATCTGTCTGTACTGAAATCATGGTCATGAATGAAAAAATTGTTTGCACTGAAAAACGAGCTGAAAAAAATGAGAAAATAGTTCAGAATTGTATGGATCGGGTATCTGAATTGGAACGCTATGGTCGGCGATGGAACTTAAGACTGTATGGTGTTTCGGAAAATGAAAAGGAGGATGTGCGTGCATTGGTGGTCGATGTTTGCCAGGAGGTGCTACCATCTGAGAGGGGAAAGTTAGCGGATGCTATTGACATCTCACATCGTGTCGGGAAACCGCACCGAAATGATCCGAAACCTCGCGGCATCTCCAGACGGTTCAAGGATACAGTATGGAAAGCTGCCAAATCTAGCACTTTTCTTCGAACCAAGGAATAGCGCTTCGCGGAGGACTTAACAAAGGAGGACAGAGAAAATAGAAACAAACGGTGGCCCATGATTAAGAGCGCGTGTGAGGAAGGAAAACTGGCCTACTTTGTGGGAGGGAAAGGATTTATTAATGGATTAGAAATCCCTCTACAGTCTTAAACCCTATTATGCGAAGGAACTCATGGCTTTTTGCTCTCTCTGTGAGGTACAGTTCAGGAACCACACGTGAGAGACAGAAATCCAAAAAACATATGCCTTTAATGAAGTCTGAGTCAAAGCCAAAAAACACAGGACTTGCCAAGCCACAATACGAAATCCAAAAACAGTATCGACTAGACAGGCCGGGGTCAGAACCAGTAAGACATATGGGCAGAGGTACAAAAACCATAGGCAAAAAGTCGTAGTCGATGGGCAAAGCCAATGGTCATACACAGGGCATCCAAACACAGAGCTTGTGGTCATACAAAAATAGGTCAAAATCCAGAAAGGCAAAAACAGTACAAACAGGGCTATGGCAGGAATCAGGGTCGGACTATCCAGTAGAAGAAAAACAACAATCAATGGCATACAAGGAGCTCTGCGCAAAGAAATATTGATCAACATTCTGACAAGAGCTGTGAGTGAAAAGACTCCTAATATACACACAGGAATGGTCACATGCTATACAGAGATCAGCTGTGGGGAATGAGGCTAATTACATCGGGAGAATCACATGAGGGAAACCCTTACCACGAAAATTGGCGAGAGACGAAATACGAACGGGAATCACACAGACAGCCTATGTCATTTAAACAGCTCCGGTCCAGGAGTTCTACGTGCACAGATAACAAGAGGAGGAAAGTAATTAAGCACGTGCGAGAGATTCTCGCTGAACATAGGGAGAGGACGGTGGAAAGCAAAAGGGGCAGAGAGTACAACAGGGCGACTGCGAAGAGGGAATTAGTCTATTAGTAGCGGTACAGTTTCAAAACGTAAACTAGAGTGCTCATTAGTAATTTAGTAATCGAATCTATATATACACATGGTTAGTTGTCTTCGTATACTATAATACAAGTGTTAGTCTCATTAGTAATCAGAAAAGAAGAGTGAAGGGAGAAAACAAGATACGTAGAAATGTTTTAAACCCCAGACTGCCTTTAAAGCACCCGAAGTCAGTGCACACGCAGACAGGGAAGACGGACTGAACCCACTAGATCACAAGACTGGGGAGACAAGTGCAATGGAACTGAAACATGGAATGAACCAAAAACCAGAATATTACAAAAAACAAAAAGAATAAATAAAAGACAATAATCATAAACACAAAACCAGCACATAATACATGATCAAAAACCAGAACCATGACAGTATCCCCCCTCCTATGAAAGGCCTCCAGGCGTTTCATCTACGTGGTCTAGAGTGATCTTTATGAAAGTCTCTTATTAATGATTTGTCCAGGATGTGGCGAGAAGGCACCCAACTGCGATGCTCCGGTCCATAGCCCTCCCAGTCGACAAGGTACTGGAGTCCTCTACCTCGCCGACGACAGTCCAGGAGGGCTCGGACCGTAAAAGCTTCGCCTCCGTCAACGACCCGGGAGGGTGGTGGGGGATCAGGCGCAGAGGACAAGGGGTGGGTTACTGCGGGCTTAACTTGGGACACATGGAATGTAGGGTGAATACGGCGCATGGAAAGTGGTAGACGGAGGCGGACAGCAGTGGGACTAAGTACCTTCTCCACGGTGAAGGGACCCAGGAACTTGGGGAACAGCTTTCCCCCACTCCCCCTCAAGGGAAGGTCCCTGGAGGACAGCCAAACGCGCTGTCCTGCTCGGTAGTTGGGAGCTGGAGCACGCCTTCTGTCCGCCAGGCGCTTCATACTAGCCACCGACTTCAGCAGGGTGACGCGAGTAGTTCTCCAGGTGCGTCTGCATCGGCGGATGAAGGCCTGTGCAGACGGGACGGCCACCTCCTCCTCCTGACTGGGGAACAGTGGCGGTTGGTATCCCATGCAGCACTCGAAAGGAGACTGCTTGGAGGAGGAGGAGGTGTGGCTGTTGATGGCGTACTTAGCCTATGGTAATTGATGACTCCAGGAGGCTGGGTTTTTGGCACAAAGACATCTGAGGACAGTTTCAATACATTGATTAGCCCGCTCGGTCTGGTCATTAGACTGGGAATGGAAACCTGATGTAAGACTAACTGAAGTGCTGAGTAAAGTGCAGAAGGCTTTCCAGAATCAGGCAGCGAATTGGGGACCATGATCAGAAACAATGTCGGTGGGGATGCCATGGAGACGGATGACGTGTTGAATGAGTAGAGTGGCAGTTTCTTGTGCAGTTGGTAGTTTGGTGAGGGGAATGAAGTGAACAGCCTTGGAAAATCGGTCAACAATAGTGAGGATAGTGTTATGGTGATTAGAGGGAGGTAAGCCAGTGATGAAATCTAGTGAAATGTGAGACTAAGAGCGATGGGGTGTGGGTAATGGTTGAAGAAGACCTTGAGGGGGCTGGTGAGAGACTTTGGACTGGGCACAGACCGAGCAGGCAGAGATGTAGTCCCTAACATCTTTCCGCATTTCAGGCCACCAGAAGCGACGAGCAATAAAGTCTATGGTGCGGTTGATGCCAGGGTGACAGGCCAGATTAGAGGCATGGCCCCATTTCAAAACTTGGGGACGTTTGGAGACAGGTACAAATAGGCAATTAGTGGGGCATGCACTGGAAGCTGCAGAGTCTGTGAGAGCATCTCTCACCTCTTTCTCAATGTCCAAAGCAATGGCGTTGACAAAAACTTCCTGTGGCAAGATAGTTTCAGTAACTGGTTCCTTGTCTGTGGGCTCAAAAATCCGAGACAGAGCATCCGGCTTGACGTTCTTATTGCCTGGGCGATAGGCAAGATGAAAATTAAAACGCGAAAAGAAGAGCGCCCACCTGGCTTGTCGAGGGTTCAGTCTCTTAGCAGTTTGCAGATATTCGAGGTTCTTATGGTCGGTCCAGACGAGAAACGGGAGTTTGGCGCCCTCTAGCCACTGTCTCCACAACACTGCTAGTTTGACGGCCAGCTGCTCCCGATTGCCAATGTCATAGTTTGTTCTGTGGAGGTTTAACGGTGAGGGTAAAAAGCACATGGGTGAACCTTATGATCCTTTACTGATCTCTGTGACAGAACAGCTCTGATGCCAACGTTAGAAGCATCAACCTCTACAATGAACTGGGCTTCAGGATTGGGGATTGAAAGGATAGGGGCTGTGGTAAAACGTGACTTGAGACTAATAAAGGCTACTTCCGCTTCCTCATTCCACTGGAACTTGAGTTTACTGGAAGTTAATGTAGTAAGGGGAACAGCTACAAAGCTATAGTTATGAATGAATCTCCGGTAAAAATGAGCAAATCCCAAAAAACGTTGTACTGACTTACGATCTGTGGGTCTGGACTAATCTGTGACAGCATTCACCTTGGAGGGGTCCATATTAATGGCACCGGGTGAGATAACGAACCCCAGGAAAGTCATGGTGGAGACAGAGAACTCACACTTCTCAGCTTTCACAAACAGACGGTTCTCTAGTAGGCGCTTAAGGAATTGACGCACCAGCTCCACATGATCCTCCAGGGTCTTGGAAAAAAATTAGAATATCGTCAAGGTATACAAAGACGAACTTGTTAATCATATCCCGTAACACATCATTAACCAGACCCTGGAATACAGCTGGGGCGTTAGTAAGCCCGAAGGGAAGAACTAGATATTCCCAGTACCCCGTGGGGTTGTTCAATGCCGTTTTCCACTCATCCCCCTCACGGATACGGACCAGGTGGTAGGCATTGCGTAGATCCAACTTTGTAAACACGGAGGCCCCTTGGAGAAGCTCGAAAGCAGTGGTCATGAGTGGTAATGGGTATCGATTCTTAACAGTGATCTCATTGAAGCCTCTATAGTCAATGCATGGGCGAAGAGACCCGTCCTTCTTACCCACAAAGAAGAAGCCCGCTCCCGCAGGAGAGGAGGATGGGTGGATGATTCCGGCGGAGAGGGACTCACTTATGTACTTCTCCATAGCTTGAGTCTTGGGACGGGACAGGGAAAATAGACGGCCTCTGGGAGGCATGGTTCCTGGCTTGAGATCAATGGCGCAGTCGTAAGGGCGATGAGGGGGTAGGCTCGTGGCATGGGTCTTGCAAAACACCTCCCTGAGGTCATGGTAAATCTGTGGAACTTTCTCCAGACTTGGAATCTCTGCAAGAGGAGGAACATGAACATGAACATGGGCATCAGCAAGACAAGACTGAACAATTGGGGCTCTAACCCTTAATCTCATGGGTAGCCTAATCAATCCCGGGTTTGTGCTTAGCCATCCAAGGATGGCCCAGAATAACGTGGGAGTGAGGGGAGTCAATAAGGTTCAGCCTTATGGTTTCCTGGTGGTTGCTTGAGACGCGCAGTTTGATGGGGCAGTGGAGTGGGTAATACGGCTGATCCTCTAACCGTTAATAGAATTAGCCACTTGAGAACCTGAAACCTCTTCCAGAGGTATTCCCCACTTGCGCGCCGTCTCAGTGTCCATGAAGCTGGCTTCAACTCCAGAATCCACCAGGGTAGTGGTTTGCTTGGACCCCCCTTTCCACTCAACACTGATGGGTACACAGGTACGACTGATGGAGGAGGTTTCCACTAGAGTTACGCCCACTTGTGGCTCTGTCTTCCTGGGTGTGCGTTGACCCTTGGCTGGACACTGGAAGACGATGTGTCCAGCCTCGCCGCAGTAGAAGCAGGCCCTCTCCCTGAACCTGCGTTCCCGCTCTTCTTTGGTCAGTCTGGCTCGGTTCCTCTGCCTAAGATCCCTCTCAGGAGCGGTCTTGGGAACTGCAGATGTAAGGGGAGGAGGCTGCTGTCTTGCATGGGTCACGATAGGGGTGTCCGGAGAAGCGCTGGATTGCGTTGTCCGCCTTCGCTCCTCCAAACGTGCGTCCACACGAATGGCCAGGCTGATAAGAGCCTCCAGCTCTTCAGGCAGCTCGTGAGTAAGGAGTTCGTCCTTTATCCTCTCAGCCAGACCATTCAAAAAGGTGTCATACAGTGCCCCCTTCTGCCACACGCTGTTCGTAGCCAGGGTCTGGAAATCTATGGCGTAATCAGAAACAGAATGATTACCTTACCGTGTGTGGAGGAGCTCTCGACCAGCCTCATGCCCGTGCCTGGATCGATCAAAAACCCGCTTCATCTCCTCCTCCAACAGGCTGAATGATTGGGCACAGGGTAGCCCCGCCTCCCAGGCTGCCGTAGCCCACAGTTTGGCTCTCCCAGTTAGCTGCGTGATGATGTAAGCCACGCGGGATTGCTCAGAGGGGAAGGTGGCAGGCTGAAGACTGAAAATCAGCTTACACTGCTTCAGGAAGGCGCGGCAGGACCCAGATTCACCGTCAAACTTCTCAGGAGGAGATAGGCGTGGTTCTTGGACTGGAAGAGGTGGGGCAGTAGCAGGCACTGGCACAGGAGCAGGAGGGGTAGCAGCGGAGAAACAGGTGGCGAGTGTGGGCTGACTAGCTCTTACCGCTGAAGCCAGGTCCGTCATCTGGTGCATCATGGTCTGCAGGTGTTAGACGACAGCTAATAACTGCTGCTGCTGGGATTCCAGCCTGACGGCCTGGTCCGCCAACCTTTCTCGTAACTTGGAATCTCTCGCTGGTTCCATAGTGGTCAAGGAGCTCTGCGCAAAGAAATATTGATCAATGTTCTGACAAGAGCTGTGAGTGAAAAGACTCCTAATTTACACACAGGAATGGTCACATGCTATACAGAGATCAGCTGTGAGGAATGAGGCTAATTACATCGGGAGAATCACATGAGGGAAACCCTTACCACGAAAACTGGCGAGAGACGAAATACGAACGGGAATCACACAGACAGCCTATGACATTTAAACAGCTCCGGTCCAGGAGTTCTATGTGCACAGATAACAAGAGCAGGAAAGTAATTAAGGACGTGCGAGAGATTCTCGCTGAACGTAGGGAGAGGACGGTGGAAAGCAAAAGGGGCGGAGAATACAACAGGGCGACTGCGAAGAGGGAAATAGTCTATTAGTAGCGGTGCGGTTTTAAAACGTAAACTAGAGTGCTCATTAGTAATTTAGTAATCGAATCTATATATACATGGTTAGTTGTGTTAGTATACTATAATACAAGTGTTCGTCTCGTTAGTAATCAGAACAGAAGAGTGAAGGGAGAAAACGAGATACGAAGAAATGTTTTAAACACTAGACTGCCTTTTAAGCACCCGAAGTCAGTGAGCACGCAGACAGGGAAGACGGACTGAACCAACTAGATCACAAGACAGGGGAGACAAGTGCAATGGAACTGAAACATGGAATGAACCAAAAACCAGAATATTACATAATCCAAAAAGAATGAATAAAAGACAATAATCATAAACACAAAACCAGCACATCAAAAACCAGAACCATGACACTCTCAGGTTTTTTTTTTACCTGAACTCAAGACATCTTAAGGGAGCTCACTCCATTATTGAGGGTTGCTTTCCTTATCACACAACTTTGCAGCTCTATCACTTAATTACTAGGGCTGTTTTGCCTGTTTGCTTCAAGATGGTTAACTTAGAAGGGGAAAAAGGAGGGGGAAAAAAAAACACCAAACTTAAAAATTCATATGTTTACTCTTCTGTCTCACTTTTTCATGAAGTAGAATTGAGGGAAAAGATATGGGGGAAAAAGAGAAAAAAAAAGAAACAGTCAACTTTGTTAAAATATTAAACTTGACATTTTTTGTTTTAACATCAAATTGGTGCGGATCTCAATACGGGCGTTCCAGTTTAGTTAATCTTAAAAGCAAACACAGAGTATATACTTCTGTCACTGTTCGTTTTAATCTGTTAACTTTATCCTTTATCTCTCTTAATGCCAGGGGAATACGTAACAATCTTAAGCGTAAAGCTTTAATTCTTTTTGCTAAGCAGTTAAAGTCTGATTTGTTTTATTTACAAGAATCTCATTCTGTTTTAAATGATGCTAATTTTTGGAGGTCACAGTGGGGTAATTCTATTTGGCTTTCTCATGGTTCTGAATGTTCGGCGGGCATGGCAATTCTAAAGAATCGGTTTAATGGTGATGTTTTATTTACAGAATGTGATCCAGCTGGTCATTTTATTTGCCAAGTAATTACAAACGTTTGTAAATGCAATGATATGGTATTCATCGTGACAAATATCTATGGATACAATTCACATAGGGAAAATGATATTCTCATTTCAACCATAGAGAACATTTTTATTGGCTGGTTAGCTAAATTCCCGAATGCCTTTCTATTGCTAGGAGGGGATTTTAATAGTATTTTGGATGGCAATGCACACAAATGGCCTCCTGGTCCATTAAATAGATTGAATACTAATCTAAAAGCCTTAATGGATAGATATAGTCTCATAGACATTTGGAGAGTATTGCATCCTAATAATAAGTCATTCATATGGAGTAATAAAACTGGCTCGAGGCAATCAAGGATCGATTTTTGGTTAATCTCTGAAAGTCTTAGCAGCAGTGTTACTAATGTTGATATATTACCCACTCCTCTAACAGATCATAAGGCAATATCCATAAAAATAAAATTGTCCTCTAATAATACATGTGCAGCCGCTGCAGGTTACTGGAAATTAAATAGTTCATTATTATTATTTGAAGAAGTTAAAAAAGAGGTCAAAGGTTTGATTCCATATTATTCATGCAAGGCCAAAGCAGAAAACCGTTTTGGAAACAATTGGGAACTTTTAAAGTTCAAGATTGGAAAATTCTGAAGAAAATTTGGTAGTATTAAAGCCAAGTCTAGAAGAGCTGAAGAATCTAACATAGTAACGAGAATATCTAGTTTATCCCGCAAGAAACCAGGTGCATTATTAGAGGAGGAGCGATTGGAATTAGCTAGCTTGCGAGGAAAGTTGAATGAACTATACAGTCAAAAGGTGAAAGGTGCATTTGTCAGATCTAGAAAAAAATGGCTTGAAGAAGAGTAACAAAATTCACATTACTTTTTTAGTTTAGAAAAACATAACTCAAACAACAATAGTATTAATTGACAAAATATTAAAGGTACCATCACAGAAGACTATAAAGTCATAGCTAGTTATTGTAGTCAATTTTATCAGAATTTATATAGCTCCAAGTTTTGCCAAACATCAACAAACCACTTTTTAAACTCTTAAACAGTTAAACCTATTGATAAAAATGAAGCGGAGTTATGTGATAAACCAATCACGCTTGAAGAGAATAAAAATGCAATTCATTCTCTAAAAAACAATAAATCACCGGGAACGGACGGATTAACTTCAGAATTTTATAAAGCCTTTACTGAGGAACTAGCTCCTTTCATTTTTAAAGTGTTTGAAGAATCCTTAGAAAATTAGTGTCTACCTACCACCATGACTCAAGGATTGACTACTTTAATCCCCAAGCCCAATAAAGATAAGCTATTTATTGACAACTGGCGTCCAATTTGCTTGCTTAATAATGACTACAAGATATTTGCTCTTCTCTTGGCTAAAAGAGTTAAAATGTATCGGAATCGGTTACTGAGGAAACACAATCAGAATTCATGAGAAAAAGGCACATAATAAATAATGTTCGACTTGTTCTGGACATACTGGATTATACAGAACTAATTGAAAATAATGGCTTCATTTTATTTTTAGACTTCTACAAAGCTTTCGATACTGTGGAGCATCGGTTCATTTTACAATCTTTATTAAAATTTGGCTTTGGCAACTATTTCATAACAGCAATTAAAACTCTTTATAAGAACAGCAATAGTTCCATTAAGTTAATGGGTGGTACATCCCCAAGATTCGATGTGTTTAGAGGCATACGGCAAGGTCGCCCCACCTCCCCTTACCTCTTCCTGCTAGTAGCCCAACTTTTGACTGCCCATATAAAAGCTAGCGTGAAAGGTATCTCTCTTAATGGTCATGAACTAATTATAACTCAACTGGCAGATGACACCACTTTATTCCTAAAGGATGAAAATCAAATTTCCCGTGCTGTCAAAGTAATTGAGGAGTTCTCAAAGGCGTCTGGCCTACACTTCAATATTGATAAATGTGATCTTATGGCTATTAAGGAGTGCTCCATATCTGCCCTTTACAGTATTCCAATAAAAAATGAAGTCAAGTATTTAGGTATAGTAATCACAAAAGATATGGAAAAGAGAATTTCCTTGAATTTTGATCCTATCATTCAGAAAACAAAAAAAAAGCTTAATCAATGGCTCTTAAAGTATCTCTCTTTGAGAGGCAGAGATCTATTAACGAAGGCAGAGGGAATATCCCGATTGACATATGCTGCTTTGGCCTTGCAAATGGATAACAAATTACTCAAGGAAATTGACAAAATGCTTTTTAATTTTATTTGGAAAAATGGGACCCATTACATAAAGAACTCGTTTATCATGAACTCTTACGATAATGGTGTCATGGTCTGGCCCTGCAGGCCCTCCCCTCTCCTGTTTGCACCTCCACCTCAACGAGCCACAGCTGCTGCTTGTTGAGGTGGAGGTGCTTTGCAAGAGTATTTAAGAGCTGCACTGGCAGTTATTCAGTGCAGTGGGATTCTGTAGGCTTTGTCTGTATGTTGGCCGTGTGTTTATGGAGCCCTTTTGCCGCTGCCCCCCCGGGCATTCGGTTGTTGATTTTAAAATTAAATCTTTATATTTTACTCAGCCTGTGCTCTTGGGTCCCTCCTTCCTTGGGTACATGGTCCCAGTGCCCGCCGGCTTGTTGCCTTTAGCCGGCGGGGGCAAAACCATGACAAATGGTGGGTAAAATTTTTTGGATTTTCACACTTTAAACAAAATATTTAAAATTAATTGGCTGAGGCAATTTTTCAGAAACCCTACCTCCATCTGGAATATAGTACCTCTCCAGATACTGTCTAAGCTTGGTGGTTTAAACTTTTTTCTTGTCTGTAACTATAATATTGAAAAAATCCCTGTCAAGATGTCTGCTTTTCTTCGCCAGGCCTTCCTATCATGGACTCTCATCTACAAACACAATTTCTCACCTCATAGATTACATATGGAATCACAAGGACATTCTATATAAAACAAATCTCTTTAGAATACTGGTTTAATAACAATATTGTATTGGTAGATCAACTATTTAATCAAATCGGTCTTTTAACTTACGAAGAATTTTTGCAAGTACATAAAATTCCTATAACACTTAAAGATTATGAAAAAGTTATTGGAGCAATACCCTCTGGTGTCTGTATGCTATTTAGATCTCAACCAAGACTCAATGTTCCATTGGAGAAGTTTGCTTTTCTAGTAATTTGGGTAATAAAAAATTCATACGAACGTTGTTTCAAAGAGATGTAGCTACACTACCGTATGTGATTTCATATTGGAAACAGTTTGTTGATGACCTGGTGTGGAAGAAGGTATGGCTTTTGCCTAATCGATTTTTAATTACAAATAAGGTAAAATAAATTTCTTTTAAACTTATTCATAGATGCTATCCTGCCAAACAATACATTAAATTAAAAATTTGGAATTGATATTGATGTGAACTGTATTTTCTGTAATAAGTGTCCTGAAACTGTAGTGCATTTATTCTGGCATTGCCCTATAGTGAAAAAGATTCTGGCAAATCATATCTGCTCTGATTATCGAATCGATTGACAAAAGATTTATTTTAATGTGGAAGAATGTTCTGTTTGGTTTTTTGGAAAACGACACGCTGGCACATATTTCAGTGTTTTTAATAAATTTAATTCTTGTAATGGGTAAATTTCATATACATAAGTGCAAAGTTATAGGTAAAAAAATCATGTTTCATTGCGTTTAGCAAAGAGTTCAGACAATATATTCATTCTCTTCAACACTCAACAAATCAAAAGGCAACAAGATCAATCCGAGATTTCAGATCTCCGCCAAGGTATGACGTGGATAGTAAAACAAAATCTCTTTCTCGAGGGCGTAGCAATTTCAAAAATTTCATTTAAGTTCCATCTGCCACGATATACCTTTGGCCAAAATTTCATCAAGACTCGCCATGTAGTTTTCGAGATATCTCACTTTGATTTCCTGATCCAGATCCAGATCCAGATTCCTGGTCCTAATCTGGATCACCACCAAAATCAGATAAAGTGATCTTTGTGCGACGATTTACCTCTGGACAAATTTTCATCAAGATCCGCAAAGTAGTTCTCGAGATATCTGCCTCAGAATTCCGGATCCGGATCTAGATCCAGATTCTTGATTTTGATCTGGATCATCACCAAAATCAGAAAAGGTGATCTTTGTGCCATGATCTACCTCTGGTTAAAAATTCATGAAGATCTGTCCAGTCTTTTCTGAGAGAAGCCACTTATTGTTCTTGATCCGGAATTTCATCCGATCCAGAATCCAGGTGTGAATCCGGATCATCACCAAAATTTAACGAAGTTGTTCCCAGATCATCATCTGCAACTGGTAAAAATTTCATGAAGATCTGTTATGTTGTTTCCGAGAAATTCCACTTAATCGCTCTGATCTGGGTCTGGATCCAGAATCCAGATCTGGATCCTGATCACCACCTAAATTTAATGGGGTCGTCCTCGGCCCAAGATCTATCTGTGGTAAAAATTTCATAAAGATCCATCCAGTAGTTTCCGAGAAATCTTGTCCACAGACAGACAAACAAACAGACAAATAAATAAATAAAATAACGGACCCGATCGCATTATCTCCTTGGCGGAGATAATTAAAACTGTGACGGCTTGTACCTTACTGAAAATCTTCGTATAGATTCCTACCCCCTAGCGTTATCTTATGACTTATGCATTATCCTTTTGTATACTTGTTTAAAAAACAAAAATCGTGCAACCCGGAAGAGTAAGCCAGTTGACCTACACCAAACACCAGCCCAGCTAGTAGCGTTGGATTCGTGCTGGCCGTCTGCCTCAATTTGCAATCGTTTTCTCACTGGTACCGAACCAGGAGAAAGAGCTTCACTTTGATTTGAGCCAACACAGACTGATGGAAGGGTTACGTTTTGGTATAACCCCGGAGTTTGATCGTGTGCTACCTCCACGGGTAGGACCACGCCACCCCTGCCGGCGACTAGCTAGCCAGTGCTTCCTAAACAAGCCATTAGCCGGAGAGTCCGATTCGAGGATCAGAGTTTAGTGGACGCGAAGAGAAAACACGAGCCTCGCGCTCCATGTCTGTCTCGCTAAACCCCTTTGAACCAGATTACCTTGTGTGCCAACACCTGAAACAGCCAGCGTATCAGTGTGTGCAATACAACCCAGAGACCTCATACTAAAAAGACACTTTCCAGGCGCTGCACGACCAGACGCCTCACCCCTGTTGCACTTCCGGCGGCTGCTGTGGCTGAAGTAAAGGGCGTCGAGGCTCAGGATCGGTTAATTCGACGCCAGGGATGACCGGTCGTCCAAAGACCGGCAATGGTGGCGACTTGGCGGTGGTTGGGATACACTGGGCCTGCGGGGTTGCTGTTGCGGGCGTATGTGCGAGCCCAGCTGCTCCGACGAGGAAGGCCATACTGATAGCTAGCGATACCACCTGAGCTGCGCTAGAATAACTTCGGTCAAAGAGGACCGCCGCCATCCTGTCCCTCTCGGAAGTGGTTGGGAGCAGACACCATCTCACCGCGTCTTAAACGGCTGGGACTTCGACATCCCACTCCCAATCTTCCACATTCGAATACGGTGCATACGCCATAGCTGGGGACTTGGACATCGGATTCCTCCAGTCCCGCTGCGTAGCCAAAGCGCCATCCTGGGACATATCCACCTTGGGGCGTGGCTTCGACGTCGACTGAGCCAGCAGACCAATAGTGAAGTCGCCAGCCTGATCACTGGAGGGCTGCGGTGGTAGGGGCATCTCCATCCTCTCCACCATGGACTGGAATAACCCAGGGAGGTCGTCCAGCGAATAGCGATGCTCGGGGGGCGGCTCATAGTCCAAGAAGAAGGTCGTCGGGTCCTCCTCATACACACCACAATCATATTTCTATCATACGCGTCCCAGGGCTTAGAGCGGACCGTTGCCACCAGCTCACGGACTGGCCCCGAGCCGGCCCGGAGGGCGCGTGTGGCCCGTACAACTGCTGCCGATGCTCACGCTCCTCCGGGGGAGCACTGCGCAGACAGCACAGGAACCTGCCTCCCCATGGTGCCGCAAGCCCAGGCAGACGAAGCAGTCGTCATGCTGATCCTCGGACACCATCGGGGAGGCACACTGCTGGCACAGCTTATCCATTTCACACACAAATCATTATGAGTTCTTAATTCTCTCGAGGCTGAGTGAAAAAGGGAGACGAGCATAGGCAACGCCGGGCCTTTATGGGAGGTGAGTATGCTACCCCCTCCTACGGAGCAGGTGAGTTCAATTTTCTTTCTCAGGCACCGAGGCGGAGCCTCGTTGGGGTAACTGATAGCGAAGCCCGTTAGAGGGCGGAACACGTATGAAATAGAACGGAGATTACTCCCACCTATCTTAGAGCTACTCCTATTCTAGGAGTTACCAGTTTTCTTTACTAAAAGTTGCTCTCAGCGGTTTTGTGAATAACTTTTAAGATTTTACTCCTACAAAAAATGTTTTAGCGCGACTTAGGAGTACTCCTAGTGGTAAGATATGATGCTTTGTGAATCGGGCCCTGGAGTCTCCCATTTTTGTAACACTCGCTTGGGGAGAATAGATATGTGCTACTTAGAAATAAAATATCTTTAAAGCGTGCCAAAGGTGTTATGCCAAATCCTTACCTTGTTACACCTTAGCACCTTATACTGTATGGGCCAGTTATTTTTATTTGTTCTGTTGAAGTGCTTCATGGGGTTGTTGCGTGTTTTGTTGTAAAAGTACAATGTGTCTTTGTGAGTATGTGTGTCTTGCTTTCTTTCTCTTCCTTCTTGACCATAACATTTTTTGTATTTTCTTGATTTCCTAAATAAAATGAAATCCTTTTTCTTTTCCTCTTATTTTATTTTATTTTTTGGCAAATTTAAAATGGTCATGTGGGCTATTAAGTTGTGTGTACTTTACATCTGTGCTATATTCATTTCTGTTCCTTATTATCTTAATTCTAGACCGGTAACTCTTTTGTAACTTTGGCCTTTGATGAATTTTGAAATATTAATTTGTAAGTATTTAATTGGTGTGATTTATGGAGATTTTCCTTCTGTGTTTTAACCTGGCCTGCTTTGTTTGTATTTGTGAACTTTAAGCTTGCTGGTTGTAACATTGTCTAAATTGTAAAACCAATAAAGCTAATGTTACACCTTAGCAAAAGTACAATCCCATTTCCAAAAAAGTTGGGACGTTATGTAAAATGTGAATGAAAACAGAATACGGGGGTTTTCAAATCATTTGAACTTTATATTTTTTTTTGAAAATTGCATACTCAGAACCCTTAAAATTGCATGGATGAGGTATATGTATTTTATTTGTGGGGAATTGAAGATTCAATTGATTTTTATTGCTTTTCCAGTGAGATACGAGTGGACATAAAGTACAACATGTGGTATACTAATCCCTGAGCACTTCAGTAATAACGAACATTCAGTTGTTTTTGGTGCCTATAGTGATGCTTGACTTGTTTTTTTTTTTTTTGTGTATGTATTCAATAGCTGACATAAAGCCAGCAAAAAACATCAAGAGCCCTCATCTCACAACCAGTTTACTTTGTTGTCCGGAATCTATCAAATGCTTGCTGTAACCGGATGTGGTGCTTTTGAGCTTCAGTGGTCATTCGTGGCTGCCATTAGTGGGAATGGTCAGTGACAGGGCCTGTTTTCCATTCTCAGACAGTCAGCTGACTTGTTGGGGACCAGTGACAGTGACAATCATAAAAGACAAGTACAATACCTATAGAAATAAGCTCACCCACATTATAAGAAAGAGCAAATGCAAGTATGCAGAAAATATAAATGCAGCCATGGGTGTTTTCAAAAGGACCTGGTCAATACTAAACAAAATCCTTAACAGCGGCCAGAAATCATCGGTGCTCCCTGACCCTGTAAATGGTAAACTAACTGATCTCGCTGACAAATTAAACAAGTATTTTGTCTCCATTGGCAAAGACCTTGCAAAAAAAATAACCCAATCCTAGGGGGTCTCTTTCAAACACTACCTCTCTGGAAATTATCTGCACTCTTTTTTCATGAAACCTACTGATACTACAGAACTTCATAAAATAATTACAAATCTGAAGGGCTTTCGCATGACTAGCGTTGAAGGAATTTGCAGTAAAATTCTGATTGCTGTTGTGAATATAATTGTAAAATTGTTATCACATTGCATCAACCTATCATAACTCCATGCTGTTGTGCCAAAAATGACCAAAATCGCCAGAATTGTACCAATATTCAAATCTGGCAACAAAAACAATTTCAGCAGTTCTCGTCCTATACCTGTTCTACCTACTGTCTCAAATGTACTTGACAAAGTATTGTACAGCAGATTGAGTGACTATCTCGACAAGTTAAATATTCTCACTGGTTCCCAGTATGGTTTCAGGAAAAAGAGTACAACCTGAACCTGCACTGCAATACTGGATCTTATTAAAAAAAACTCACGATGCCATCGACTAAGGTGATTTTCGAATTGGCATTTACCTGGACCTCTCAAAGGCTTTTGATACTATCGATTTTGAAATATTACATTGAAAGTTTTACCATTATGGAATCAGAGGACCTGTGCTCAACTGGTTCAGGAACTATTTTGAGGGCAACAATATGTGCATATTAATGATTATAAATCTCCATATCAGGACATCAAATATGGGGCCCCCTAGGGCTCAATTTTGGGGCTGCTGCTTTTTATACAGTATATTAGCGATTTTGCAACTTCATCTAAAATACTACATAAGGTTTCCTGATGATACCAATCTGTTTTTGTCACACAAGAACCCAGTTGAACTACAAGATCTACTAAATGCAGAATTACAGAAAGTTGATAACTGGTTCAAGTGTAACAAATTATCTCTCAACATTAGTTCGACAAATTATATTGTATTTTGAGCAATTATGAATGTAATGCATACACATAATATCTGTCTCAAAATAAATGACAAGGTGTTAGAAAGGCTAAGTTCCAGGGGGGTCTTCATTGATTAGTCACGAAGCTTTAGATGCAACATGAACATTTGTTATGTGAATTATCCAAATACGTTGGACTATTCTTCAAAATAAGATATTTCCTCCCACCATCTGCTCTCCTAACCCTCCACAAGACCCTGTTTGAGCCACATATCAACTACTACAATGTCATATGGTGCAACACTTTACCCAGTCATCTTAAAAACTTGAACATCTAAAAAAGAAGATGATACTCATTTTTAAGTCAGATTTGTTATCACACAAGATCTAACAAGACTACTCTCTCCATGGTGAAGTGTGCAATCACACAACAGAGGGCAGCACCAAACCTACAAAAAGGCAGGGCCACAGCTGGAGGTACTTTCAATCACTGCAGCTGTGGCCAGTAGCTTCATCAATTATTCTAATGAGAGGACTTTATCAAACACCAATCTCTCAAGCTCGAGAAAATAACAGGAGTTGGGTGAAAATGCTGTGTTCAAACTGTTACGGGCAAATTATTATTTTTGGTATATTTTCATTTGGTTCATTTTAATTAATACTTTGTATTTATATGTCTGCTCACCACGCAGTACTTGGTCAGGCTCAGACCAACACCACTGACACTGGTGCTTTTTTATGATAATCAGTCACCCCAACTCTTGCTGGGGAAAGAGTGCAAACACTGAGAAAATGTAGCCTTCAGGAATAAATAAAGACACACATATACACAGACAGATGATTTACTCATTACACATAGTTCTTCAAAGTATAAACACACAGTAAATGACACAGCAATAAACAAACTACATTGGGAAATATACATAAAATAAAAAATCCTTTAAGCAAAAGTAGCTGACACATTATTGAAAGAGCAGAATGCATGAGAAACTACAGAGGCCCAGAACTTCCAAACCAGAAAATTAAAAATACATAAATACTGTACTTTTTTACTGCATTTATTCATTTCCAAATTGTGAGGTTTTTTTTTTCATTTTCAGTATTAATTCTTTTTTGTTGTCTTACATGACATTGCAGAGGCACTGATGTTTAACTTTTTTTGAAACCTCCATTTTGTAATTTTTTATGCATTCATATTAATATCATAATTTGGCAGTTCTGGTGCACTAGAGGAGCCAACCATGTGGGGTTTATTGATATCATGTGATATCCCACAATTCAGTGCTTCACCAGCATGGGTGAAAAACACCAATCAGACTTCACTAGGACATGGATATTTCCGATGTAGAACTGTCCAAGAGACAGAGCAGCAGCAAGGCGAAAAGCCCTAGAGATCAATGAGCCATGAATTTCGTTTTTCTATACTCAGGCACACTTATACGCTACACAAATATTTCCCTTCTCCATATACCGTGGGCTGTTGTCAGAAGTTGAGAGGATTGTTTTTGTTTTTTTTGTTTTTTTTCTCGAGTGAAGCCGTGGTCTTTCACATGGGAGTATAGCAGCATGTGCAGATTTGGTTCTGTGTAGCATTCTGGGGTTTGCTTACTGGTGAGTGCAATGTAGTGTCCTGGAGCAAAAGAATTGTGTTAAAGTATAATGCTCAACAGAGGAATAATTTAGTGTTGCAGTGTTCTGAGATGTGGGGTACATTGATAAATATATATTTCTTCATTTCTTTTGCTCGGTTTTCTTGTTTTACATCTGTTTTCATGAATGTAAATTTGACTTTTCATCAGACCTGATTACAAAGCAGCTGCAATAGTACATTGAATGGGTTTCATTATTATAATGTGATTTTGGTTTGATTTGCCAGCAATGAACCACAGTCCAAGTAGTCTGTTGAAATCTAGAGGGTTGATACAATACCCATTGAGTTCACCCTTGTTTATTTCAGTGAGCAGTGGCATTAAAATGAGATAACTCATAAGGTAGCAGGAGGTTCAAGTGCCACCTTACTAACCTGACTGATTAAATGATCAACTTGCTCTTGATCCGACCAGATAGCCCTACTAGCTGTAATGCTTTAAATCATCAATTAGCCTCAGAAACTGCTCCAAACAGGACCTTTCAGCGATGTTTCACAGAGGCCCTCCAGGTTTCCAGTTTTCAAGAAACTGAGTCGCTTCACGATTTGATGAAGATCTCTTCAAGATCCTCACTGCCATCTTTAGGTATTCTGTCAAGATGTTCAAAGATCCTGGTAAGGTTAGATTAAATTAGGATCTTGGATGGACCATAATCAATAGTTTAACTATACAGCAGCAGACATATTCAAAGAGTACACAATCCAGAGATTCCAGTATGTTCAAAAGTACTCACTTCAGAGAAGCAGGAGTGATTGAGGAGTATGTACTCTGGAGTTGAAATCATTTTGAAAAGTGCAAACTCCAGAATTGCAGGTGTGTATAAAAGTCCTTTCTCCAGAGTACCAACTGTGTTTATCACATAGGTACTCCAGACAAACAAGTGTGCACACTACTGAAAAGCTGGTGTGTTGAAGGGATAATGTACTCCACCATGGCGAGAGTGTCTCAGAGTATATGCTCCAAAGTAGCAGGGGTGTTTAATGTACATACTCCAAAGTATCAGATGCGTTTGAGAGTACATATTCCAAAGGAGCAGGGGAGCTTAAGAGTACATACTCCAGTAGATGATGTTGAAGAGCAGGTAAGCGAGTGGAAAGAGAATGCGGGAGTAGGAGTCGATCATGTAGCTGTTGCTCATAATGAAGTTGATGTTCTTCCTGACAGAGCTTTTCCTCTTCAGTTTCGTACCCTGGACACGAGGAGGCTCTGATAAATTTTGAGAGTCCACCTGCTGTTCCAGACTATTACTGGAGATTTCTGGGAAGGACGGGAGGTCAATGTCGTTGTCGTGGAAACAGCCGTCAAAAGCCATCGCCTGGGTCGCATTGAAGGAGGCTGGAAGCTGCGGGGAGAGGACAATGCATCATCTATGAGTCATTCCATGAAAATGGCACAATTTCAGTCCCTCTCACCTCTTTAGGTGTATTTTATCTATTGGGTCACCAAAATTTATATTTAAACAGCTTAACATATACATTGAAATGTCTCCTTTAAAACAGAGTAAAAAAAAAGTTAAATTTTATCTTTTTATGAGAATTAATATAGTTTTTTCTGTTGACACCACCTACAGTGCACTCCATAATTATTGGCACCCCTGGTTAAGATGTGTTCTTTAGCTTCTAATAAATTCTTTTTTTTTCTAAATAGTATAGGTCCACAATGAAAAAAGAGGAAAATCCAACCTTTAATTCAAGTGCATTTATTCAGTGGGAAAAAAATCCCACATTAAGAAATCATTCTTTTACATCAAATCATGTGTGCCACAATTATTAGCACCTCTGATGTTAATACTTTGTACAACCCCTTTTGCCAACAAAACAGCACCTAATCTTCTCCTATAATGTTTCACAAGATGGGAGAATACAAAAAGAGGGATCTTTGACCATTCCTCTTTGCACAATCTCTCTAAATCATCCAGCGACCTGGGTCCTCTCCTCTGCACTCTCCTCTTTAAATCACTCTACAGGTTTTCAATGGAGTTGAGGTCTGGGGACTGAGATGGCCATGGGAGGAGCTTGATTCTGTGTCTGGTGAACCATTTCTGTGTAGATTTGGTCACATGTTTAGGGTCATTATCTTACCTCTTCAGCTTTCGGGCAGTGGCCACCAGATTTTGATTTGAAATGTCCTGGTATTTCAAAGCGTTCATGATGCCATGCACCCTAACAAGGTTCCCAGGGCCTCTGGAAGAGAAACAGGCCCACAGCATCACCGATCCTCCCCCATACTTCACAGTGGGCATGAGGTGCTTTTCTGCATACTCATCTTTTGTGTTCCGCCAGACCCACTTAGAGTGTTTGTTGCCAAAAAGCTCTATCTTGGTCTCATCTGACCAAAGCACACGGTCCCAGTTGAAGTCCCAGTACCGCCTAGCGAACTCCAGACGTTTGCATTTATGATTTTGAGAAAAGGTTTTTTCCGTGCATGCGTTCCAAACAGCTTGTTGGTAGATAGCGCCTGATGGTTGTTTTGGAGACTTTGTGACCCCAAGATGCTACCATTTGTTGCAATTCTTTAACAGTGAGCTTTGGAGAACTTTTTATTTCTCTTACCATCCTCACTGTGCATGGTGGCAAAATAACCTTGCGTCCTCGTCCAGGCTTGTTTACCACTGTTCCGGTTGTTTTAAACTTCTTAATGATTCCTCTGACAGTAGATGTGGGCAGGTGCAGGCGAGTGGCTATTTTCTTGTAGCCATTGCCTGACTTGTGAAGGTCGACACCCATCTGCCTAACTTGAATGGTGTGTTGCTTTGTCTTTCCCATGTTGAAGAGTGGATTACAGAAATGGCCTCTGTGTCACGTCGTATTTATACCCCAGGGAAACAGGAAGTGATGAATTACTAATTAAATGTTCCTAGATACTCTGATCAACTTTGTAAACTACTGTAAAAATGACAGAAATACTTTAATTACATTTATTTCCTAGGAATTGCTAGGGGTGCCAATAATTGTGGTGATTTTATGAAAAATTATTATTTCTTAGTCAGGGATTTTTTTCCCCTTAAAATTCACTTGAGTTGAAGGTTACATTTTTCTACTATTTTCAGTGTGAGAGTATGCCTCTGCAATAAAAATTGAATTTATTTTAAGGCCTTTAACACATCTTACCAGGGGTGCCAATAACTATGGAGGGTGCTGTATTTTGTCATGTCCCTCACAGCCTTGATGAAAGTATAATTTGAAAATGCCAAATAAAACTGTAAAAGAAAAGTCAGTACATTTTGATATCAACCTAAACATCTGTTTGCTCTCCTGCTGGTGTTTTTTTTTCCAAAATTAATTGATAATTATTCATTTAAATCACATTATTTAGTTCTGTCCCTGAGTAACCCCTCAACCCCGTTACATTAATGATTTCCCCCCCATAAATCCAATGGTATGATCTATAATAGCATGAACATCAGGAAGTGACATCACTGAAGTCTTTTGGTCAACAGGACAAGAGAAACAGGCAAGTTGCTCCCTTCTTTTCCTTTATTTTCATCATTCATCTTGTGATATCGTGGTCGTCAAACTCAATGACTCAAGACCATAACATGAAATAAAGATCGAAAACTATTACTTATGAAAAAGGTTTTAGTTATTTAAAGAATATATGCTAATTCTGAATCTCATGCATGCCATGTGATCTCTCTCTGGTATTGAATACATAGAGCAGCAACCATTTTGAGCGAAAATCACAACCCCGTCACACTCAACCTCGTTACGTGTTTGATTGCGAAGGGGGTTGTGAGATTGTGACGGGGTTGTGATTTTAATACTTGTAATCCAATTATTTAATTGAGTTGTTATGAAATTCAATCAACATTCTTATGCCACATGCATGCTGAATATGATCTATGCTCCATGTTTAAGCTGTGAGTAAGATGGCACCAACAACAGCAGCAGAAAGGCACAGGAAGTATCGAGCGCCTTAAAGCTGATCCTGAAAGAAGGGAGAGATGCGTGCATGTAACAGGACTTTAAAAGTATATTTGACCAGATGAGGCTTGACTCTTATGTCTGAACGCACAGTATGCATACTGCACACACACACACACACACACACACACACACACACACACACTGACACTGACACGGACACAGAAACACTGAAATCATTAACTGTTCGATAATTATTGGTATCATAACTATCAGTTCAACAGTTTACAAGTTTAATTGTTTGTAACAGGCACAAGGTCCCTTTTAGTACACTTCTCATGAAGCCTTTAAAAGTATATTTGACCAGATGAGGGTTGGCTCTTACGCCTGCACACACACACACACACACACACACACACTCCACATTATGTTACATTTGAGCAATTCACTTTTCAATGTTTGACAGATAATATGTTGTTGTAGTTGTTTTTAACTTAGGTTAATAAAACTCAATTCAACTGCAATTTATATCTGTTGTCCTTCTTATGGTTACATAATGAAATACAATGCTCATAGAAAATCCTATCCAGTGAATTTGAGAGTAAAAAGCAACTATTTCTATGTAAAGTTGTATTTGTCCCTCAACCCTGTTACCATCTTCAACCCCGTTACCCTCGTCTCAACCCCGTCACACCTACATGTTCATTCATTATTTTTAAAAAAAGTTTAATAAAAAAAATAATGTTTGCTGACTTCTGACTAAAATGTTGAGGGCTATCATAAGATCATTGATTTTGATGAAAATTCTTCAGTTAAACCACATTTCTGATGAAAAATGACAAGAGCTCTGTTATGTTTCTGCCTCAAGTGTGCTGTTTTGTCATTGTGCTTGTTTTTTTTCTCCTGTGCCTTACTCTCGCTTTATTTTTCAGCTGTCATTCCCGCCGGCTGACGATTGATTCTCTCTTGCCCAACTCCAGTGATGTCGTGTGACAGCTTTGAGCATGCCTGCGTCTCGTTGTCCAATCACGTTTCCTCATTCGGAATCGGCTGTGGTATTTCATTCATTGCTTCCTCTTGTGCTTAATTCTGTGTTTCGCTCAACTCTCAGTGAATGTGTTCTCTGATAGGATAATTACTAACCTGTACTAACCTAACCAGCACTTAATTTTGTCACGTAGTATTAACCTTAATTAACTCATTAGCGAGTGCGAGTGTTTCTATCTTTTGTAATTCCTTCCTAAGCTTTCCCTGATTAACTGCGTTTAAAGCTGTGCTTTCCTTTGCTTCTCTCATGGTGCTTTTTACTCGTCACGTTTAGATTACCTCAATCTTAACCGTCTAGTTTGATTGATTGTCTCGGTGTCTTGTCCCGACTCATTAATGTAAACCCGGTTCTCGTGTTATTGTTTTATTAATCCCATTTGTTTCTGTTTCCATTCGAGATTGCGTTCCGAGTCCCTGCCTCCTCCCATGGGTATTTCAGCGGGAAAGAGAGAAGGGACCGTCAGACGGAACTTTGTATTTGCTATGTGCTACACTGTGAAATCTCAGCTCCTGTGCTTTCCCAAGTATTTCCTTTGTATGATTCCCGTGTCTTGTGTTCTGCTGCGCCCACGTCTTGTCTGCCCCTTGTCTATGTCTCCCAGTGTGTCCGTCAGTTTAGTTAGGTTCAGTTTTTGCTTTTCTAGTTAAGCCACTCTTGAAGTGTGTATTTCTGTTTCCCCCTGCCTTGGACAGTGTACCTTAGTTTTCCCATTGGTTCAGTGCATGTGCACAGTGTTTTATTTCTGGCTTGTTGCCAACCTTTCTCATTTAGTGTTTGGTGTTTCAATAAACGCTTTTGGATTCCTGCATCTGGTGTTCCCCTGACCTCTTCTTTAGTTCTTTCACTCATAGGCACATTTCAGGCTTTAGTGCAGCAAAAATGTGAGATTTTATGTCATTTTTGTATTTGCAATTATTGAATTAGTGTGGGGGACATCAGATTAATATAAAAATATTACTTTCTTTAGAAATACATTTTATGATCATATTCAATGAGCTTCCATGGTGTACATAACGGGGTTGAAGAATAACTGTACCCGCATCTTGAAATAATGGCCAATAATCACAGAAAGCTAATGCCTGAGGTGGGGAAAATGTTTTTCTGATAGTTGAATATGTCCTTAATGCTGTGGGGCATTCATACAAATAATACATTTTGGTAAAAAATGTGAAAAAGCCAGAGTCTAATTTGAGCCATTCTCATGGAAAAACTCCTATATGCAAGCATGGATTCACAACCGGCTGAGTGGGCCGGTGCACAGGGACCTCTCACCTCTAGGGGGCCTCCAAGCACCCACTGTTTTATTTATTTTTATTTTTTTTTTTTTTTTTTTTACTTCTAATCGGATAAATTAATTGCGCGTGTGTGTGTGCAAATATCTGTTAAAATACGAAACAATCAACTCTAAGTTACGCAAAAAAATTATGGTTGGTTTGCTGGCTGCGTCTGATGAAGGTGAATCAGGTGGTCAGGTGGTGTCGAATCTGGTGGTGACCATTTTCTACTTTTTGCACCTTGAAACTTGTTCAATAAACGTTGGAGAAGCAAAAAGAAAAATAAAGAAGAAAAAGAAACCGAGACAACATACTGAGAAAAAATACCGGATTTTTCGGATGGGGGAGACTCAGTGGTGGGTAGGTTACCAGTTTACAAATCCCAAAACTTATCAAATACTTCCTCCTATTTCAGCCATAATATTAGCTGTTTCAATCACTCAGGTCAGGCACCAGGATGTAGTGACTAGACAGGCTGTTAAAAATTTCAAGCAGGAATTTTTTTTTTTCATTAAAACAAAATTAATTATCCTGAGTCTGATCCAAAATGTGACTGCTGTGGTGAGCCCCAGGCACATCTTGCACACATGTACTGGTCATGTCCACAACTGCAATGATTCTGGTTCTCTGCATTTGATACATTGTCCACAGTATTACAGATACCTTTACAACCTTGCGCGCTGTTAGCTATATTTGGTGTGCCTTCAGAACCTTTACACTGCACAGCACAAAATAGAGATATAATTGCCTTTACAACACTCCTAGCAAGAAGACGGTTATTGCAATCATGGAAATCTCCGAAGCCACCCTCCTTTCCAAGTCTGGTTGAATGATGAAATGTCCTTTAAAGCCTGGAAAATATAAAATTCTCTCTCAGGAGATCCACTGACAGCTTTTATAAAGAATGGAAACCATTTATTGTTTAAATCAAAAGAAGAAACTGGAGCACTCAAATCACCAGCATAAATTTATTAAGATGACAGGTGTCATGTATTAAGGTGTCATTTTATCACTTATTTTTTATTTTAACAACATGTCAGCTCCTCCTACAGAATAATTTCTGGCCTGTTAGTGACCTATATTTATTCTCTGCTGCTACCTACTTTTATATACAGAATGCCTTTGTAAACGGTCACTTTGGCACGGCGGTTTATTTTAACAGTTTGCCTGACAAGTTCCCCCCGCTCCCCCCACACACACATGCTTTTGTTTTGTTTGTTTTGGTTGGGTTTTGGTTGGTTCTGTTTTTTTTTTCTGTGTTTTGTTTTGACTTGCTGTTGTGTTTTGCTCTGTTTTATTGGTTGGTCTTTCTTTTTCTTTGTTACACTAGGATGTTGATCATCTTAAAACTATGGTGATATTTGAGTGACTGCACTATATTTGTTATATGCTGACACCAATAAAAAAGTTATTTTTTGAAAAAATAATGAAATTAATTGATTGAACAGCATGGCTAAATAACAACAATGTAAGGGCTTGCTAGAGCGCTGGGGAAGGCTGGGATGAAGTGGTAAGCCTTTTTTCTCTCTCACCAGACAAGCTCTTCAGCTTCATCCCAGCAGCGCCGATGTCTCGTCTCCCGTCTGTGACTGGTCCATAGACAGAACACTACCTCTAAGGCTGTTAAAAATAAATACATTTATTAATCAGACTACTCGTACAATATGGTCCACCCTTGTTCATATTCCGCTGAAGGTTGGTTCCGTAAATCCATCGTCATAGGAAGCGAGAGGATCTCTACTGAGTGAGCTGGAGCAATAAAATTTTTGAAACGAAAATGACTGCTCGGGTCGAATAAATTTGATATCTCAGGCTTACATATTTGAGATCCTGTTTATCCCATAAATATCAGTGTCGTATTATTGGGGAAACTAAATGCGTTAGGTTCTATTTGGCGGTCTGTTCAAGACAATGGAATAAATTACTATATTAGCTAGATATTAGCTCGCTAGCTTGCTAACGCTTTTTTCCATTAAATAAACATTTTTTAAAGTTTATACAACAACAGTTATTCTTATAACTTATTACTTTAATGGCCAAAAACACTAGCATGCTAACTAGTTCATTATTTGTCCTATTGACTTGAATAAACTGCTAATTAGAAATTAATGCTAGCGATGGTTACCGGTCACCAGCAGGAGGACTGGTGTTGTTCCCGTGTTTGGCCGGCAGTGAGCGGAATCTGATCAATTTTGTGCCCAGGGGCCTCTGCATTCTTAATCCGTGCCTGCAGATGGCGCAGTATGTCCATAGTGAACTGTAAGTGTAATTAACCATGAAAATAAAGAAATAGACTTAAATAAATCAGGGCTGAGCGATTTTGGAAAAATAATCTGACTGCGAGTTTTTTGGACCAATATTGCAATTTAGCATGAAATTTATTTGAGATATTAATTATCTTCTGTGTTATTCTCTAATCACGAGCAATAAACAGAAAAATCCTGTTAACAATCAGCATTTTACTGTGAGTAGACCAGGTGTTACGATGAGATGATATAACTAATGCAATTGATATGAATGACCTATATTTTACCTTTGAATAGCAAAAATAAAACCTTCAACCACAGAAGTGTATTGACTGACTGATTTCACTGTGGGCCAAGGAGACATGTATTAATTATCATGACTTAAGTTTTCAGTGAAATCTGAGAAAGGAACAACAAAGCACTGTGAAAAGACAGGCCTCATGTAAATATGAAAAATGAGTTTGAACTGATCTCCTGTCAGCAGCAAATCACACATGCTAAAGTGCAGAAATACATAAAAAAGAACAAATCTCTGTGGCACTCTGGAAATATTTCAGTAACTCCAAGTTGTTTCAATAGGGTCACAAAAAAGAGATTTTAAAAATGCCTTGTGGAGTTTTTTTTTAAATTATAGTTTCTGCTCATCTTGCGAACATGTGAAACGGAGCTGTCAGAAAACAATGACGTCCAGCTCATTTTGCGCAAACCCGCTGTTGCGTTGCGTGATTTTCTATTGACCTGTATAAATATGTTTAACTTATCGCTGCCTGTGGCTACCTCGGAGAATACTCGTTTGTAGTCGGTTTCACGTTTTCGTGTAGACGTAGATATTCAGCGAAATATTTTGAAGACTGCTGCTCTCGCCACAATGTCATGTAAGGGTAAGTGTGTGTTCACGGGTAACCACGCGTGACCAATTATTGCAACTTTTGAAATGTATTAGCAATTGTGATTAATTATTCAGTCCTACAATAAATTAAAAATTTTACTATTCTTATAATAATAATAAAAACAAAATCACAATAATAATAAAGGTAAAATGTTGCTAATGCAGTGGAAATATTCTTCACAGAAAGTAATGCCAATGAGCAGCATTAGCTCGACGAGTTGTATGTCATCACCTCTAACTAACCGCAAGTCATTTTCCCATCGGTTTTTATCAGACAGTGAAGAAGGGGCTTGCCCTCTGTTCTTCAGTTTTGTGTGTTTGTGCTTAACTTTCTGCGTTTGTTGTTTGGGGACTCCGAACCCCTGTACCTCTGTGATGTGGTAAGAATGAAATGGTGGTGAATTGAGGAGCCATGCAAACACTTGCTAACCTCATTTAGGTCAGACTGCTGCCTGGCCATACCAGGGCTCTGGATGGATGTCTTACTCAAGGCAGTGCAACAAGGGCTTCAGCGAGTATAAGGAGAAAGGAAGGTCTTCTGTAAAGCCCCTGCGCTTTACCCTCACCCAAGGTAGACACTTGATTGGACGTGTGCATTCTAGAAAAGTCCTAGCATTTGGTCAATATGCAGCTGGGTATACATTGGTGTGTGCTGGCACTGGGTAATACAGTCTAAAATTAACGGCATAGTGCATTACATTTTTGTTGGTGATGATGTAGTCTCACCTGCACATGCATTAAATGGAATAATACACAGAGTCTGTTAGACCCAAAGGGTCTTGTCTTGGCTATAAAGGCTGATGCAATATGGCTGTGGTTAGTTGTAAGAATGTCTTTGGGAATGTGAGACTGAGCCCTCTGTGGATTTCTCAGCACAAGCATGGGAGGAGGTGCTGGGTGAGATCCGAAGCAAATCTCTGGATGAGATTCGAAAGGAGGAGGCGGCCAGGTCCCTGGCACAGGCCCAATTACACGAGGCCGACTGGTGCGGAACTAAGGGCCCCAGCCCCACAAAGTCGAGCGCTACACCTCTCGGGGCCGTCCTTGTGAAGACCCCCAAGCTCCAGCTGGAGAGAAAGAGGAAGTTGTCCAGAGACAACGAGGAGGAGGAGCTCATGGGGAGGAAAGAGGGGCCTCCCGAGAAGGAGGTCCCTTGCAAGAACGCTGCCAGGCACCCCGGCGAGATCCGGGTTAAGACCCTGGAAGAGATCCGGAAGGAGAAGGCGGCTCGAATGCAGACCACGGTGCAGGAGGTGAAGGCTGAGGAGTCGCCAGCTCCTCTGTCTGCTCCGCTCAAGAGGAGGATACTGCGCATCAACAGGAACATGGCCACTGGTGAGCCTTCAACCTCTGTGTGTCCTCTGCCCTTTCCCCCCTCGGGGTTAGTTTCTCATGAGCTGTTCCTTGATGTACTTCAGTTAGGTGTGGTAGCCAGATGCATGAGGTCCAGACATAGACTGCAAAAGTCCTCCCCACTATTTGTTAAATAACCCGGAGGTGGATCTAATTGGTAAAATTATGTGGAAAAAATACACAGTGGGACTTCACATTTCTGGCCCTCGGACATGATTCCCATGTGTTAGGTTTTTGCTCACGTTTTTCTGCAGTTGATTGTTCATAGGGACTGTGTACATTTACAGGAGCAGACAGTGGCTGTAATACTAGTGCCAGAAAAGAGAAGCCAGCTACTCCCAGCACTACAGAGGTGAGCAGCAGCTGTGTGTTATTTCTATATTCAATGCTGAAGTCAGCCTGATTTAGACCTGCCAAACCCTGTGCTTGGAGATCTACTGTCCTGTGGGTCTTCAGTCTGTTCAGGACAATCTGACTTCATCTGCTGGGCTTCTCCTCATGCAGCTATTTAGTCAAATCAGGCACCTCAAATTAAGGTTAGAGTGGAAACTGAAAGGACTGTAAATCTCTTTGAGAAGGCATAGGCGGCCATGCTCTAGCTTGACTGAGATGTTTTCTTGTGGAGTTGAAGCATGGTAGATGTCCAGGATCAGGGCTGAATAAATGTGACTTTTGGTCCGTCTGCTGCAGAATGGTGCCGTGAATGGGAAGACGGAGTCTCTGGTTGAGTTGGAGAGGGTGAAGACCTTCCAGGAGATGATGCTACAGAACATTAACAGAAGCCCCAGTACAGCAGAGCAGAGCTCCACCAGCACCGAGCCACTGCACATTCTTGCCCAAGACCCTCCTGCTGCTTTGCAAAGGTAAAGTCTCCCACAAAGCAGCCCAGACTCCCCAGTACCCTTAAAATTAGGGCTTAGGGCTGCCCTGTCCTGTTCCTAGGGACTCGCTGCCCTGACACGGTTTATTTATGCTTCAAATTATCACCTTTTGTTCTGCTAAATACCAGCTTAAGAGGCTCTGGAATGGCGTTGAATGAGATGTGCGTGGGTTGGAGTGAAAATCAAAACGATGGATGCTGTATGGCACTGCTGAAAGTGGTCTTGACCTGTGTTAGCAGGCACTTATCTGAATATGTCTCACTCCTGTGTCTGCCTGTTTTGGTTTGTAGAGTTGTCGCCCGCAGCTCGCCAGTTTGTGTTTTGAAAGTGAAAGCTTTGGGGTTTTTGCAACCATACCAGAGAGTGAAAATAGCATACATCTCCGAGTTTCATAATTTTTGGCATTGTAACAATTTAACAGGGTATAAATTTATGGATGCAAATGCTCTATATTTACAGCGCTGACTGTCCACTCTGGTTGATGTTCTTGAGTCTTGTATTGAACTTCTTTGAATACCTTCATTGAAATTTCCCTGTCTAAATGCCTCTAGACCTTATTGTAGTGCATAGGTAAAAGTGGCATAGCAATGAAACGATTGGATGGAAAATGGGGAGCGTGATTGGGCTGAATTGGCAGTTGTAGTCATTATGTAAAGTAGTTAGGTCCTGAGGCAGACGTGCTTGTGTGGGTGAGGCTGTCGTAACGAGCCTCTCTGTACTTCCAGCAGCAGCACGATGCTAAAGTCTCACCGCCAGTGCACAGCGACCCCTCACACAGCGACCCGGCTCTGCAACCCTCAACCTTGATGAACTGCTCACTGAGTTTGCCGATGATATGCTGGATGGCGAGATGGAGCTGGACTCCGCCATGAATGGAGACAACCTCCTCCTGCAGCTGTTGGTGATGATCGACAGCTAGGGGGCCAACTTCTGGAGTCTCCCATTTTTGTAACACTCACTTGGGGAGAATACATATGTGTTACTTAGAAATAAAGTATCTTTAAATCGTTCCTAAGGTGTGATGCCAAATCCTTTACCTGTTATAGCTTCGGAAAAGTACAATCCATTTCCAAAAAAGTTGGAACATTGTGTAAAATGTAAATGAAAACAGAATACAAGGGTTTTCAAATAATTTGATTGGTTTATTTATTTGAAAATAGCATACTCAGATCTCTTAAAATTGCATGGGTGAGGTATGTACTGTATTTGCGGCGAATTGAAGAATCAATCGATTTTTGTTGCTTTTCCAGTGAGATACGAGTGTAGTTAAAGCACATAATGTGGTATTCTAATCCCTGAGCACTTCAGTAATAACAAACATTCAGCTGTTTTGATGTCGACAGTGATGCTTGTCTTGTTTTTTTTTTTTGGTGTATTCAGTAGGTTACATAAAGCCAACAAAAAGCATCAAGAGCCCTCCTCTCATAACCAGTTTAGTTTGTCGTCCGGAATCTGTCAAATGCTTGTTGTTACTGAATGTGGCGCTTTTGAGCTTCAGTGGTCATTCGTGGCTGCAATGGGAACGGTCAGTGACAGGGCTGTTTTCCATTCTCAGACAGGAAACTGACTTGTTGGTGTCCGGTGACAGTGACAATCATAAAAACAAATACAATACCTATAGAAATAAGCTCACCCACATAGTAAGAAAGAGCAAATGCAATTATACAGAAAATAAAAATGCAGCCATGGGTGTTTTCAAAAGAATGTGGTCAATACTAAACAAAGTCCTCAACAGGGGCTAGAAATCATCGGTGCTCCCTGACCCTGTAAATGGTAAACTAACTGATCTCGCCGACAAATTAAACAAGTATTTTGTCTCCATTGGCAAAGACCTTGCCAAAAAAATTACCCAATCATTGTCGGTCTCTTTGAAACACTACCTCTCTGGAATTGATCTGCAATCTGTTTTCATTGAAACTACCGTAACTACAGAACTTCGTAAAACAAGTGAGAAGTCATTGAACCTGCGTCGCTGCGCGGGTGTTATGTAGAAGTATGCTTTGGTGAATAAAATTAGCATTGATTGAGTGATGGTGAATTGTTATGATGCTGATGACGACAATGATGATGATGGATAGATGCAGCCATATGGCAAAGATAAACTGGAAAGGATTTTGGCGTCCCTGCAAAAAATGTTCTATACAACTTCTCTGGAATTCTATAGAACTCTATCGAACATCAATGGAACTCTATAGAACATTTTAGTAGAACAGCATGTTCTATCGGATTTTCTGTGTGTTCTATAGGAATTTGCTAGGAACCAAAGATTTATATATTTATATATATATATTTATATATATATAAAAAATACTAGATTGCTGATAGGGTATGCTCAAGTGAAGCATCTGTTCTAAGAGCCTATATACCTGAAAGTAAAATTTGCTCATAGACTCCCATTCATTTTTGCCAACTTTAAAATTACATTTTCTAAAACACTTGCGTGCGAGTCGGTGTTATTTTGGTATCACTGTGCAGAGCAACATTTTTTCTCCCTAAATATGTGCTTTTCGGAGGATGGAAAGCGGCACACTTTCCAAAGCGAAGATCGAAATGTGACTCGGTGTCAACGTTAAAGTGCAAGCAAAAAAGTTAAGTTAATGTGACCGAGGCTTTTAATTTCCATCTGATAAGATAATTGCTTGGACATTTTCACTGTTATAAGAAACGTTAATGAATGTCCGTATACATTATCAAATTACTCTCTGGTTTCCTCACTTCATTGTACCCTGATTGAGCACATTTTCCATCAACCAAATTGTTTATATTGAATCATATGGCTAATGCCAGCTTTATTAATGCCAGCGCTAACTCTGGCTACTTCTTTACTAAGCTTCATCTTTGCCCACTGCTCTCAAAAATGATCGCTGCACAGCACGGATCGAGGGGATAGAGAAAGTTTTTTTCTCCAGATTTCTAACAGTCAAGCCTTTCTCCCCTCCTTGTCTTTTGGAACTCTCGCCCACAAACAGACAAAGTGACTTGTCCACTGTTTTAAATATTATGCAGGTAAGAAATATTGTCGTTGGATGTCAATAACTAGAAGCTAGCTTGTTAGCCACCTTGTTAATTTTATTAACTGCTAAGTCAGTGCAGTCCCCGTGACGTTAAGGGTACCAAGCTAGCGCGTTTTAATGCTTATCTCGACTTATTTGAAATTGGCCTCATAGGAAACCATTCATTTATATGAAGAAGTTGAATGTATCAATATGGCGGCCGGTTGCTTCACTTTAGATAATGTAAATATGACATCATCAGCAATCTAGTGTTCTAAATATATATATATATCTATGCTAGAAACCTATCGAGCACCTCTATGGAAAAGAGTCCGATAAGATTATTGCTGTTCCATCAGACCTTCCTATAGAACACGCTAGCTGAAAAACCTGTTCTATAGGACTTTGATGGTCTCCAGGACCTTCTAATAGAACAAAAGCTTACTGGGAAAGACATCATCAACAGGGGTTAAATAAAAATAAAAATAAATCTTATGACTCCTTGCAATGCTGTCGAAGGGTCAATTTACCTTATGTGTACCCGGGTTCTAGAAATGAGAGACCGGACTAACGGTATGAAAATGTGCTATAGTGATATCCACTATACTGAAGTAGCAAGGAAATCTCGTCCCTTTTAACTTTAAGGTGTGCTTATAAGCACATGGGGTACCAGGCACATACCAACTCATTGATTCTCTGGTCAGACCATTGATTGACTGCACAACTGACTGCACAACTTAGCAGTATTTCAGTTATAATAATAATAATGCATCAATTTATATAGCGCTTTTTTGGACACTCAAAGACGCTTTACAATGGAAGCATTATTCATTCACTCACACATTCACGCTCTGATGGTGGTAAACTACATTTTTGTAGCCACAGCTGCCCTGTGGCAGGCTGACAGTATGCGCCTACGGCCCCTTCGACCACCACACATTCACACAGAGCCATACAGGAGGGAGGGTTCCTATATTGCATGTTTTGTAGGTGGGGGAAACCGGAGTACCCGGAGGAAACCCACGCGAACATGGGGAGAACATGCAAACTCCACACAGAAAGGCCCCAGGCCGGATTCGAACCCAGGACCTTCTTGCTGTGAGGCAGTAGTGGTAACCACCATGCCACCGTGCCGCCCATGCAATAGGTCAATATGCACCACCATACCAAATTAAAAGTTTCAGGCCACTTATTTTTGGAGTCATTGCGATGACGCTGTTCTGGCAGATCCATAGTGGTGGCCATCTAGGCTTTTGATGCAGCACACCGATTTTCAGTAGCCACCTGTCTTAGATCAAGACACATCAGCATACCAATTTATAACGTCCCACGACACTTATTTTTTGCGTTACCATGATAATGTCATTTTTACAAAAACGGCGGCGGACATCTTGGATTTTGACGCAGCGTGCCCATTCTCTATAGCGACCTGCCTTAGGTCAAGATACATCAGCATACCAAATCAGAACTTCCTACGACACATTTTTTGCGTTATCTCGATAACTTTGCTTTTACAAAAATGGTGGCGGCAATCTTAGATTTTGATACAGCGCGGCCATTTTCAACAGCGACCTGCCTTAGGTCAAGATTATCAGCATTCAAAATGATAACTTCCTACTCGATATCTCGAGAACATTGTTTTTCCAAATACTGCGGTGGCCATCTTGGATTTTGACGAAGTACGCCCGTTTTCAATAGCAAACTGCCTTAGGTGAGGATACTACATCAGCATACCAAATTATAACTTCCTAGGACACTTCTTTTTTGCTTTCTCTTGATAACGTTTTTACAAAAACGGCAGCGACCATCTTGGATTTTGACACAGCGCGCCCATTTTCAATAGCGATCGGCCTTGGGTCAAGATACATCATCATACCAAATTTCAACTTCCTGGGCCAATTATTTTTTGAGTTATCTTGATAACGTCATTACTTCGGGCGGACGGCCAAAAAGACAATGGACGACAAAATTTCACCCGCTCTATTTGATGAGTTTGGCGCTCTCCCAAGAGATTTTTGCCCTCCGAGCATTTTTCAGAGTTCGGGTCCAGAAGTGAAAAAGCCATTCCTAGACCTGCTGCCTTCGGTGACGCAGGTAATAATTACAAATCTGAAGAGCTCTCGCACAACTGGCGTTGAAGGAATTTGCAGTAAAATTCTGATAGCTGTTGTACATATAATTGTAAAACTGCTAGCACATTGCATCGACCTATCATTACTCCATGCTGTTGTGCCAAAAATGACTAAAATCACCAATATTGTACTAATATTCAAATCTGGTGATAAAAACAATTTCAGCAATTATCATCCCATACCTGTTCTACCTCCTCTCTCAAAAGTATTTGATCTACTTAATGCAGAATTACAGAAAGTTGATAACTAGTTCAAGAGCAAAAAATACTCTCAACATCAGTTAGACAAATATTGTATTTCCAGCAAATATGAATGTAATGCATACAGATAATATCCGTCTCAAAATAAATGACAAGGAGTTAGAAAGGGTAAGTTCCTCAAAGTTCCTGGGGGTCTTCATTGATGAGTCACTGGACTTCAGATGTCACATGAACATTTGATATCTGAATACGTTGGACTATTCTTCAAATTAAGATATTTCCTCCCACTATCTGCTCTCCTAACCCTCGACAAGACCCTGTTTGAGCCGCATATCAACTACTGAAATGTCATATGGTGCAGCATTTCCCCCAGTCATCTTACAAAACTTGAAACTCTACAAAAAAAAAAAAAAAAAAAGATACGAGCTATGTCGTGGGCCAGGTGCAATGCTCCCTCAAGCCCTCTCCCCAAGTGAGTGTTACAAAAATGGGAGACTCCAGAGGTTGGCCCCCTAGCTGTCGATCATCACCAACAGCCGCAGGAGGAGGTCTGAGGGTGCGATCAGGAACCAGTCGCGAGAACCAGGCAATGCAGTAGAACTTGCTTTATTAATAAAGGGGGAGGAACCCCGCAGGGCTGAAGGCAAATGTACAATGTCCACACTCCAAAAATCAATCCAGTTGGGCAAAAATAGAGTTGAAAACCAGGGCAGCAATCACAATAATCGTAGTCGGACAGAAATGGGTCTGGTTCAGCGGTACAGGTATGTCAAAGAAGCAAAACCAGAATCCAATGGGAGTAATCCGAATCGTAACCAGGGCGGCAAACAGATCTCGTGGTCGGGCAGAAAAAGTCAAAACACACAGATGCAACAATAATCCAAAATCACAAAGGCAAAAAATCGAAAGGTCGGGAAATCCAGTCAGAAAGATAAACACTGAGTGATCGAGGCGAATGAAGCATGGCACAAGAAGACTGAGGAAAACGATCTGACAAAGAGTAACTGTGAAAAGACACCTAATATACATTTCCAGGGAGATCACATGGTAAGAGACAGAGGTGCCAACAGTCAGACTGATTACAAGGGAGCAGCACATGAGGGAGAACCTAATCACATGCAATTTGGCAGAAGCCAAAACGCGGACAGGGATCACGGGACAAACCAATACAAAGACATACAGCTCCAGTTAAGGAGTTCTAACGTGCATAGATAATTAGAGAAAGGACAGCATGATCAGATGTGGAGCTTCCACAGAAAATGCAAGGAAATCAGGGAGAGACAAGAGGCGAAGACTAGAACAGGGCGAGTGCTGAGAGCGTGTTAATCAATTAGTAAGTGAAACTATACAATCTTGGTGCTGGTTAGTAAGTTAGTATTATATACAATGTTAGTTGGTGTTAGTAACTTCTAGCAAAAATAACAAACTGTTAGTATGGTTAGTAAGATAGAAAAGTAAGGCGAAATAAGCAAACGAGAATGGAAGGAAGGTTGAAATCCAGAATCAAATAAATCACCCGAAGAGTAACACGCAGGACTGGGGCTGTGTGCAATGACAAGAGAAAAGACCAGACGGGGGAGACAAAGTGCAATGCATAATGGAAAACATGAACCGGAATGTAACTGTGGCAAAATGCAAAACATGGAAAAGTACATACTAAAGAAATACAAGAATAAACCAATACAAACAGAACCCAATACATAATTCTAAGAATAGTCAGACATGGCAAATATCAAAATACACAAAAGTCAGTGTGAATAAACAAGGCATGAACATGGTCAAGGGCAAAACAGAACATGAGCAAATTCAGAATCACAACAAGGTCGTCTCCATTCATGGCGGAGTCCAGCTCTATCTCGCCATCCAGCATATCATCGGCAAACTCAGTTAGCAGTTCATCAAGGTCGAGGGGTGCAGAGCCGGAGGTGTGAGGGGTCGCTGTGCACTGGGGGTGAGACTTTAGCATTGTGCTGCTGGCTGCTGCTGGAAGTACTTCTCGGTTTTATTAATATTTTCTTGACTGAAGTCTTGGCAAGTGTGGGTAAGGAATAAAATACACTTAAGGGGAGTTAATTTTACATCCCAGTTCAGAAGGTCAAATTTTTAGCAGCCGTTTTTTGTTTGCAAACAGCTGATCTTGGAATGAGTGGATGCCAGCAGTTTCCCTCAAAAACACACAGTGTCTGCCAAGATTGTGTTTTTATATTCAATATATCCCAAAGAATATCCAACATGTCAATTTATTCATGCCCAACATGGCTGAAAGTATAAGGACACCTGCTCATCGAAAATCTCATTCCTACATCACTGGGTTAAATATGGAGATGCTAGTATTCCCGGATAAGGAGTTGCGACGTGAGGGCTCCTGATCATGGAGCCATTTTGTTTCCATTGCATCAAGGCACTGCCTCAAATTGAATGAGTTCATACTTGAATGGGTTCATAATTTTAAAGACATGTACACAAAATTTGTTAATATGATGGTTTGCTGTGCCTGTGGCCACAAACTGCATAGGTTTACTGCTGATCCAGAAAGAACTACAAAACCCAATACCAGTGAAGTTGGCACGTTATGTAAATCGTAGATAAAAACAGAATACAATGATTTGCAAATCCTTTTCGACTAATATTCAATTGAATAAACTGAAAAGACAAGATGTTTAATGTTTAAACTGAGAACCTTTTTTTTTGCAAATAATCATTAACTTAGAATTTAAAGGCAGCAACACATTGCAAAAAAGTTGACACAGGAGCCTTTTAACCACTGTGTTACATCGCCTTTCCTTTTCACAACACTCAGTAAACGTTTGGGAACTGAGGGGACCAATTTTTAAAGCTTTTCAGGTGGAACTCTTTCCCATTCTTGCTTGATGTACAGCTTAAGTTGTTCAACAGTCCGGAGGCTCCGTTGTCGTATTTTACGCTTCATAATGAGCCACACATTTTCAATGGGAGACAGGTCTGGACTACAGGCAGGCCAGTCTAGTACCCGCACTCTTTTACTACAGAGCCATGCTGTTGTAACACGTGCAGAATGTGGCTTGGCATCGTCTTGCTGAAATAAGCAGGGGCGTCCATGAAGAAGACGTTGCTTGGATGGCAACATATGTTGCTCCAAAACCTGTATGCACCTTTCAGCATTAATGGTGCCTTCACATATGTGTAAGTTGCCCATGCCTTGGGCACTAATACACCCCCATACCATCACAGATGCTGGCTTTTGAACTTTGCGCCTACAGTCCGGATGGTTCTTTTCCTCATTGGTCCGGAGGACACAACGTCCACAGTTCCCAAAAACAATTTGAAATGTGGACTCGTCAGACCACAGAACACTTTTCAACTTTGCATCAGTCCATCTTAGATGAGCTTGGGCCCAGCGAAGCCAGCGGCGTTTCTGGTTGCTGTTGATAAATGGCTTTCACTTTGCATTGTAGACTTTTAACTTGCACTTGCAGATGTAGTGACGAACTGTAGTTACTGACAGTGGTTTTCTGAAGTGTTCCTGAGCCCATGTGGTGATGTCCTTTACACACTGATGTCGGTTTTTGATGCAGTACCGCCTGAGGGATCGAAGGTCACGGGCATTCAATGTTGGTTTTTGGCCTTGTCGTTTACGTGCAGTGATTTCTCCAGATTCTCTGAACCTTTTCACGATATTACGGACCGTAGATGATGAAATCCCTAAATTTCTTGCAATAGCTCGTTGAGGAATGTTGTTTTTAAACTGTTCGACAATCAGCTCACGCATTTGTTCACTAAGTGGTGACCCTCGCCCCATCCTTGTTTGTGAATGACTGAGCATTTCAGGGAAGCTGCTTTTATACCCAATCATGGCACCCACCTGTTTCCAATTAGCCCGTTCACCTGTGGGATGTTCCAAATAAGTGTTTGATGAGCATTCCTCAACTCTCTCAGTCTTTTTTGCTACTTGTGCCAGCTTTTTTGAAACATGTTGCAGGCATCAAATTCCAAATGAGCTAATATTTGCAAAAGATTACAAAGTTTACCTGTTCGAACATTAAGTAACTTGTCTTTGCAGTGTATTCAATTGAATATAGGTTGAAAAGGATTTGCAAATCATTGTATTCTGTTTTTATTTACGATTTACATGACGTACCAACTTCACTGGTTTTGGGTTTTGTAAAATATGGGCTATTAAAGTCCATCTAACGAATGGAAACCAACATCATCATCATTTATTTGTGAGGTAACTCTTACCTGTTGTAATTAATTGTGATTGGTGATAGGGATAAACATTATTTTCGTTTCTGGTGAAACTCAATTGAATACAAGCTTGTCCAATACTTTACTGTGGCTGGTACGATATAGCTCACCAAGTTCGGCAATATCAGAATAATGTTACAGGTCGTCCCATGAGAAGCGAATCACAAAATGTATTTCAGCATCCATCCAACTGTCACCAAGCCTCAGTTACAGCTCGATGACAGTGACTAACATTTATAGTGATAAGCTTCCATTAAGCCACTTCCATGTTTTGTCCACCATTCCTCATAAAAATTGAGATACAAAAACTAGCAAGCATTTATTTTAGCCTGCTAGCACCATAAAAGGTGAGTTTGGATTTTTTAAAGAGGTTGTATGAATTTCTTATCCAAAGCCTGTGCATTACCCGCAATCGGTGATCGGAACGCATACAGTTCGCAGAGGTTAGCATGGATTACTGCACAAAAGCTTCTTATGTTGATAGGTCACCAGTAAAATTGTATTCTAACCCCCTAAAAAGACCTACCAAGATGATATACATTAGTTGAAGTGTACTCCAGTATAATTGGAATTTTTTTTACTTTACCTTGCCATGAGACAGCCCCATAGACTGGAAGGAACGCTTCAATTTTTCAGCTGTTGAGCTTAAGTAGGCTACTTCAATTGCATAAGCGTTGTGTGCTTGTATAAGTTCTCTTACAAATGATTGTGAAATAGACATAAAATTACCATAAAGTGAACTACTGATTTGAAGGCCAAAATGAAGGAAGAGAAAACCCCATGTAAAGGGGTCCGAGTTTCACACTGAGAGAAACTGCCTAAAATAAAGAAGAGTGCTTTTAAAAACCAGAATGAAATGTATCACACTACTCCTGTTCATTGCTCATTTTTTTTCCCCATTTTCTCACTCCTCGTGCCAAAAAATTTCCTCTCTTAGGCTTGTTGATACCATTGGCAACTGGTTCATAGTTTTTACCCCCAGAATTAATAAGTTTCCATACAGGAAAAAGAATAAAAAATCCAACTATTTCCACTGAGTGAAACAGCTCAGTTTCAGGTGATGGAAACTAAATGGCTCCTATTCTGGAGTTTTTGCAACTCTGTCAATCTATGAACTCCAGGAGTAGCCATCCTTTCACTCCTATAACAGCCTGTACTCTCCAAGACTTTCCACTAGATGTCTGAAAGTTGCCTTTTCAGATGACTCCAGTGGTGTTCGATGAGCTTGAACTGAGAAGTCAGGGCTCTGAGCAAGCCTGTCAATCTCTTCTTCACTAATCTTAACAAGCTGTTGATGGAATTTGTGCTGAGTATATGGGGCATGTGAAAACTGTTAAGCAATTGCAACAACAGAATCTTCTGGGATGCCATCGTATGCTATGCTGTCAAGATATTGCATTAGTTTAACTATGAGGACCAGCTCGTCCTTCTGTGGAACTCAGAAACTGAACTCAAGACATGAAAAATCCATACTAAGTACTTTCCACAGACTCATTGGCAATGCAGTGTGGTTCTTGTACAGCAGAATTGTACGCGTATGAATTTATTGATGATTTGTTCGTGTGATTGAGTGCATTATGTTGCATTAATTTCTGTGAACTAACCACAAAGTATTTTGCAGGATTTCAAGGTTAATATGAATCAGAACCACTCATTCTCCTCAGAGATAGTGCCCTGGCTTTCATGTCCAAAATACAGTTTTCCAATGGACTATTTCAGTGAGTTCTCTTATTAGACAGCAGAGGGAGACACAGTATAGGCCAAAAGTATGTTATGATGTGGAGATGGTGTAGCAATTATGGCGAGATCTGTGCCACGCCACACATAGCAAATGATACATTGTTACTACAGAGAATCTGCATTTGTAGTCCGGCAGCTTCCTGCCTCGCGACCTCTGAACCCATAACCCACAAACTCATGCTGACCTTTCCCTTCTTGAGCCTCTTCATCTCCTCGATGGTGGTGAAGTAGTTGACGGCGACGTACTCGATGACGGAGAGGAATACGAAGAGGAAGCTGGTCCACAGGTATATATCCACCGCCTTGACGTACGACACCTGGGGCATTGAAGCTGACACACCGGTGATGATGGTGGACATGGTGAGCACCGTGGTGATGCCTGCACAGGAAATTCATTCGCACACACCCACATGGAAACACAAGCACACAGAGATATAAATCACGCAAACATACCCAAAATAATACAGGTGCATTTAGAAAGCAGAGTCATACTCAAAGTAGTATAGACATTCACGCACAAACATCCTCAAACACAGGCATGTGCTCACTAGTGCACACACACACACACACACATATGCATGCACACACGTCCACACACAGATATACACGCACCTTGCGTGATAAGCACATGCACACGGAAAAACACTATGAATTCCAGGTCAACATACAGCATCCTACCGCTAAAGCAGTGTGATTTTTACCACATTTCATGAAAACTATTTTGAGCCCTAGACAGGGCTGTAAGTTTGGCCTTCAGTTTCGCTGCAAAATTTAAGAGTTTTTCATGGAAAGATACAGCTTCATCATATCATACCACCACTTCCCTATTGTCCACAAAACTTAGGACCTGTGTTGCACCCCTGAAACAAAAAGCCTCTTAGCTAACATTAGCCTTAATTTTTTTCTTCACAAATTCCGTTGCATGCTAATAGTCAACCACTTCATGATTCCCTTAATTCAAATAAAGAAAACAAAGAGTAGCTTCATGTATGCCAAGCAGACAGGAGTTTGCTTATTGAAACATGAATGGCTCAATTCAGGTGACCAATCACAGTTGAGAGGAAGCAGTCCAATTTGCAACTTCCTGTTCATCAGATTGCACTACTAGGCATAATTGCCACTGTCAGAGGCAGAGGTACAGTAAGTTAGCAAATATACATTTTTTAACGGTAGATATTTAATTCACTGTAAATTCATTTTCCAGTGAAATAGAAAGTTCACAAGGGGTCAGACAATGTCAACTCTAACCAGCACATTCCTGCTTGAAGGCCTCTTCTCTGCTTTGATTGGTCTACTAACTTGGACAAAGCGCAACAGTGTCCACCCTGACAGCATGTTACTATATGCAGAAGTCCTATCTGCATATGCCAAATGGCAACTCAAGGGCTGCTCGGGGGTGCTTGTGAGCACGCTTTCGGAGCAAAATATTACGTGACATCCTTAGCCCTCACAGACTTTGCAGACACGTGCAAATGCACACTTTGCGTGTGCCAATTTTAGAATTAGGGCAAGGAATCTGCTGTAATTTGGAAAGCCCAGGTCCAGGAGAGTCACATTTCATCAACCCAGAACTCGATGAGAGACTAACTACTCTGCACAGGTCACTGCATATCTTTCAATACTACCAATTGAAAGCACATGGGCTTCCAACCATGGAAGGGTTTTGAAATGTCTGTAAGACAATGCAAATATGTGCTATATTGCTTGAGGTGATTGGGGCGGGATTTGAGTGTACCTAGAGAGACGCGCGCAGGGACTACCCTCCTGTCAATCCAGAATGAGACCCAGGAGAGCATGACCATTAGCATTGTGGGAAAATAGGTCTGTAGCATGAAAAAGAAGATGTGTCTCTTGAGAATGAAGTTTATATAGAGCCGATTATACCAGCCTGAGAAAGAAAGAGAGAGAGAGAGAGAGGAGCAGGAATGTGGGTTCAGAAAACAAGAGGGAGAAGGAGTTAGCAACAGACAGTTATATTACCTCTGACACAGGAGAGATCGGCAAAGCATCAGCTGCTGCAAAGTAGGGGGAGAGACCAACAGAACCAGAAGCCATTGAGAAAAATCAGAGTTTATCAAACATTTTCTGCAGGACATTCCTTATCCACTTTCTGATGTTATATCAATGGTAGATTAACAGTATGGTGATGTGACTGCTGTTGAGACGGCGATTTCATCCTGTTAGAACCTACTGCACTGATGTCTGATTTCTGTCATTTTGCCTGCAATAGAAATCACTCTACATAACAGCACTAGCTAAATGTATATGTAGCATATTCATCATGAACTTTTATACTGTATATTGTACATTGTTAGATGTAAGACATAGTGAAGCAACACAAGTAAAGTTACTGAACTAGTTTGCTCATGTCCAATTACCTGCTGTCACCCTCTCATCTTTCCTTATTTCAAGCTGTAGACATTTCAAAGTTAACAGGAATATTCTGTTTACAGGCTGCCTGGTCCTGGATTACTGCAGTGACAATACCTTCAATCCATCCCAAAGGATGTATTTCCCAAAGATGATGAAAAAAAATAACAGATTCATGGTGAAGTATTGTCATTGCTCTTTAGATTGGAACAGACAGTCACACACGAAGGAGGTCTCAGGACAATTAGAGAGCCACAGCTGTTGGAGGTTTGGAGGCTGGGGGGTTGGGGGGTGAATTTCCAGCATAGCAGCAGGCAGCTACAGGCAGGGCTGCTGAAAGAGTGTGGGTCCCACTGGATTATAAAGGAAGAGTAAGGCTTCAGGAGACCCTCCCAAAAACTGTGGGTGGAGCTACTGTACCATGGCCTGGCCAATCATAGACTGCCTGAGTGGAGATGTTCCAAGTCAGGTCTGCCACTGTTGCTTACTTGCATGAAGTGAGTGCACTTGTGTTCTCATCTAAATTTCTTTAGATAAGGCACTTGCTTTGTCAGAGGTTCTCAACCTTACCCAGACAGTCTGGTGTGGGTGCAGGCTTTCATTTCAGCCAATCAGTTTCACACCTGGTACTACTAATCAAAGTTTTCGGCAAAGACTCTCGTCATCGATGACACAAGTGTGAAACTGTTTGGCTGCAGCTAAAGTCTGTCGTCACTCTAGCCCTTTCTGGATCACGTTGAGAAGCCCTGTGCTAAGTCAATAAGTAAAGAACTGAACCAATATGAAACGTAAATTGCAGAATCAGAGATCAGTGTTTAACAGCATTTGAAGTCTTAGTCTTTGGTCCCATACAGGGCAGATAAAGTTTGGTGGGGGGCTTTTGCGGCCCTTGCCCTCTCATTCTGGAGCACCCTGTAGCATAGGGCAAGAACATTGATATTACAGGACACAGCAGAGGGCTAAAGGGCACACATATGCATTCCATTGGTACATGTGCTCACAGTCACATGGACGCACAAGTACATATAGACGCTCGCCGGAATGCTAACATGTAAACTCCTGGGGAGAGAAAAAGCAGGCCGAGCCCAAAATGGCTAAATGTGAAGCTTTTTATAGCCTTAATAAATAAATGGTCAGGCAATAAGCAACTATTTGAGCTATTGCCAATACAAAAAAACTTCCCGGATATTGCAATCTAGCCTCATTTTCGATGCTTTATAGCATGGTTTGGTGACCAAGTCGCTTCCAGTTTCACGCAGCTGTGGGGGACAAGTTGCGTTAGCGTACAAGGTTACGTATTTTCAAAGTATAGGCTCTGTAAAAATACGTCACACACAAACCATACATGTTTTTCCTAAGCAGCCCGAGATATTCATTTATTTATCAACTCCATGGCTTTTTTTGCATTTGCTGTGAAGATAACAGTTACCACGATACATTGCATTAGCTTTCTAGCTCATCAGACACACCCTCAACCCCATGTGGTTCTGGGGTGCAGTTAACTTTACTGCAAAGAGGACTGGTTGTGATGATGCTCACAGTTAGTTCTGTATACAGGCTAGAAAAGGTCAAAGCTAGAGGCGTAGATTTTCACTGTTTACCAGTAAATACAGTACAGGTAATTAAACAGCAATGAGCCACGGTAAACACAAGATATTATGTAGACATGCCAGCAAATAAGTACACAAATGTAAGAGATTGCACCGGGCATTTCTTCTTGAGGTCCACAAGAGATATTTTCCAATCGAAATTACTGGGTTATCCTCTGAAACAAATTTTGAGTGATGCAGCCATAGCATGCGATTTTTGACCCAAGCAATTAACATAAATCAAGACTCACTTGCGCCCTCCAAACTCCCACTGGAGAGGAGAGGACAAAAAACAGAGTAGCAGGTGAGTAACCAGGCCAGGTTCTTATGTCAACGTAATCATCTAGCGAAAAATTTGGCAAAAAACTGGCAAAATTTTCCAGCTGCTAGCTTGCTTCATCTCACTCACGTTACAGCCGTGAGCTAAAGGTGACGCTACTTGATAGAAACCAAGTATGGTTAGCTAACAATTATATTTTCTATTAGTTAGCTTGCTCCAATCTGTGACCATCGCAAGCTAACAAAAACCTTCGCTAGCTGGTTGAAAGGTAATGTTATAGAAAACATGTTGTCTAGCCAGCTTTCAGTCAAATGTACCATGTCCATAACATCAATTTTGTTTATGAGCGGCATCCTAGGGACTCACCTGGGCTACCCAAAGGCAGAGAATAGAAATCCAAGTTGAAATAGCTTGTCGTTTTTCCTAATCAGCTACGTTGCTGTATGCATTAAAAGGCCGTGCTGACAGTGGAATTAGAACAGATTTCACAGCCGATTTCTAGTGATATAACAAAAATGGGTAGACACTGCATAGTTTTTTTACACTGATATATCCCTAACTCTTATAGACTGAGATAAGGGTGGAAATTGGCTAAGTGTCCCTTTAAAATAGCAGCTCAACCTCACAGTGAAACCGTTTTCAGCTTCTTCCCCAAACAGATAACTGCTGCAAACGTTAAGGAGGAAACTGGCACAGAAGGTCAAAGGACTGCATTGGTTTTAATCCTTAATAATTTTCTGACCAATTATTTCTTGTTAAGACCACGAAAAGCTCAATATCTTGCCATTTTCAGCTTGGCCCGTGTTTTTGCCCTGAAGTTTGTTAGTGCACATGCACATCCCCAGTCATGCGTTCACCATATACATACACACTCGCGCACATACCCGTGCTGCTGTAGAAGGCTAGCCCATTGGAAGGATTGAAATCTTTGACAAAAAACTGAGAGAGCAAGATCTCATCAGTTCTTAATGAATCGTTTCCTATTCTTCCAGTACAGCATCAAGTCATTCTCATTATATGCATCTTAGAGAGAGGAAAGAAGAGAGGTAAAGCAGTGCTATGAAGAAATAAAGTGATATTTCTCACAAAAGGGAAGAACACACCTCTACACGCTTCCCTGAATCAATATATCAGGCCATAAAAAGCCACTGAAGTACTCATTATAACGTCAGTGTTAATCTTGCACTTTTGCATGGACAGGATTCTAAAGGTGAAGGAGCACGAAGGCTGCTGACAGCCTCAGTTTCCCCCAGCCACAACATTCACGTCATGTGACATTCACAAGTCTCTTGCTATATTGGCCCAAGTAAATCAGTGGGGACAGACCAGTGGTATGGACTGCCTTTTTCTTCTTCAAATGGAAAATCAAAAGTGTCAAATTCAGCCACACAAACTCAAATGCCCCCTTTCCACCTTTACAATTTAATATGCCAATGCACGCTGATGTCACATCATGGCAGGTCAAAAGGAAGTCTTGAGGGTGTCAGAGATGGACTCGGGGGAATTCCTGAGCAGTCGCAACCAAGTCGACGTCTCATTTTTGTTGTGGCACGATTTTCAAATTGTTCAAAAAATTTGTGACGCTTCGCGTGCTCGTCATAGACCGTCATATTTCATAGTGATGTCGCTGTGGTGTTGCGTAAGTGTCCAAATCGTTCTTAAACACTCCGATGCAATCGTATTCTGGAAAATGGCCACGATCGTGGAAGACTTAGTGATGAGGTCTTGTGAATGCCCGCAACACAGAATGACATGAACACGAACCAGCAAAGACAGACCTACAATGAACACAGATAAAGTGATGTCAGACGGTGGTTCTTGAACACTTCTATGTCCGTGACCATGACAGAATTTTGAGCTCGACAGGCGGATGGACCACGACTCATTTCGCTTTCGCCCCACCCATAGAGCACTGAAGTGCCCACATCACACTGAGGTCGGAAGTGAAATTCCCATTCATTTTAGCCATAAATATTTTCAAAAACTCACTTGTAAAACACTGTGAGAGATTTTTAGTTTGCCATCAATTTCTTTGATATGTTGTTTTTCTTGACCGCGACCAGCAGTAATTTAAATTATGATATTTTGTTTGCCAATATACTGGCAGATTTGTTGTCTATAATCTAGAATTGTTTCAGTATACATTATAGGTAATCTCCAAGTTTTCTGTCTCATGAAATGGCTTCCAATTTGAGTAAAGACAGATCGCGGCTGAACGCCATTACGCATTTTCATGGGGATTTCCTGTCCGTCACCTGCTGTGAACAAGCAATGACACTGTCACCACAGTACTCTAAGTTGGCCTCTCTGACCCTGAGTGACTCTTCCACCGATCATGTGTCACCCAGCAGGTTTACGTGCCACATTGGGCCATATTATAGTCAGCACTTCACACAGTGGGTCCCATCCATGATGTGGAAATGTGTCTGTACCGGATAAGCCTGCCAGCAGCCCATTACAACAGGCACAGGAAGTTCATGGGTGCGTTTCCTGAAATCACAGATGCCAACTAACATAGTTGGACCCATTGCCTGTGAATGGACGAACTATGTAAGTTGCTAACTCAGTTAGCAACTACGCTTTTGGGAAACGCACCCCAGAGCAGTTATATGCGTAATGGGGAAACACTTTCTCCACAAAAATGTATCGTTACCGCTTTAAGCAGGACCCGCACTTTCACGTGTCTTTCACATAGAAATTAGGCCTTGTAAATTTTTTGAAGATAATCTGATTTCAGTCTGTTGCGTTGTTTATCACATATAGGACATGGTGCCCTTTGCTGAGATAAAATAAATAACCATTTAAAAAAAGTTTTCCTGTACAGAAATAATGTGTAAATATGGAGTGTGTAAGTATGGACTGTGTACTGGCACATGCCTAGATAGAGAAACTGTGTGTGTGTGTGTGTGTGTGCGTGTGTGCGTGCATGCGTGCACTTGTGTGCGTGTATGTGTGTGTTGGACACAGATTACTCATACTCACAGCTCTCCAGTTCAAGGAGCAGTTCTGTGTGTCGAGAGGAAATCTGCTGAAATCCATTGAACACAAAGCAGTAACTGTGACCCTAAAAGACAAAAAAATTGATGCCATTTGCAGTATGTGCTGCGGATGTTGAAACACTCATTCACAATTGAAGCACTGATTACTAACACCCCACAAGTCAAGTCAAGTCAAGTGTGACTTATGGGGTTTTAGTAATAGGTGCTTCAATTACAGCTCTCTCTCCTTGCCACCGAATTATATTTGCTTGCCCTCTTTCTCCCTTAATCCCTCTTTTTCTGTCTCTCTCCTCCTTTTTCATCTCAGTGAGATACACAGATACAGTATCCTCTGCTCTCTCTTCAGTGCTCATCTCAGCATCAATGACTCTGGATACCAGGGCATTCGCATATTCAGCCAAACAAAAGAAAGGTCAATATGTGTGCAGTTTGTCCTTTTGAGAAAAGGCGTTACCGGCGTGTTCCGAAATACAGTTCTCCTACGGGCTTATGCTTTACAGGAAAGTGTTCATTCAAATCAACATCTATGGTACCGCACCCTTGAAAGGTGCTTACGGAACGTAATTGCTCAATTATGATAGCAAACAATGGATCTGCCTTTTGAATGTGAATAACAAAAATTTATTTTTGAAATGGGAACCCAGTAACACATCCTTTGATCACTATCTTGGTGTCGTAGAGCAACTTAACACAGAATTTTACCCTTTTACTTTCGATGTGGTTTTATTTACGACCTGCAGTGCCACACTTGAAAATCAGTGAAGGAACATCAAATGAAAAGTTATAAAAGGCAAACTAAACAAAGGAGCCACTGTTGTGTACCGCACCAGAAAAAAGTTTAAAGCTACCATTTACAAGACAGTGCCCTCTTTGGTCAGGAGGCAGTACCTGACACTGTACAAAATGTTGCCATCAGGATAGACTCTCAGCCTGATGTTCTCCATGGTGGTGTCATGGATGAAGGAGCGTTTGGAGTGGACGAAGAAGACGTCGGGCACCCAGATCTTCTTCACCAGCCGCGCGTCAAACGTGCGGCTCTTGTTGCTGCTGGAAGGGAAGGCGAGGCGCTTGTCCTTCCAGTAGTGCCGCAGATACAGGGTCATGGTGAAATCCTGCAGGACACACACATTCACATTAATGTTCGGTTTGAGATCAGAGGCTGGGCGAGTCCAGAGGTGGAATGTCAACTGGCAGCTGTGGAGTAGCTGGCTCAAGAACATCGTCAGTGTAAAGAAGTACTGACTTATATCTGGATTTATTCGTTTTTTGTCCCGTTGCAAAACAGAGGTACCTCTACAGTTTTGGCTGTGAGCAAAACACTTCAGCATTAAACTGCTCCAGAAGCTTTATATTTGTTCTTTCTCAATGGGTCTTGACAATCGGTTAACTTACCCTGGTTACAAAACGATTGAAAAACAAGATCTGAAGACAAGATCTCCAATGGCATAAACACAAATAATTTGTTTCATCCTTCAGACCAAGAGGCAGATCACACAATTAAACACAATGAATAGAAAATAAACACACTTATGTTCACAGAAAAATAAATTATATGCTATATAATAAAAGAGACATCCTACTCAACAAGCGTATACGCAATTATACACTGTTGACCAGTTTTGACACGCTCTGCAACCCTCCTTCACCTCAACACCATCCTCTGAAGAACGCCCAGACCCTGAGTCCTGGACCGTCCAAGCCCCATGCTTCCATGAGCGCTGGCTGGTACTGTCCTGCTGTCCTCATCTTCGTCCAGTTCAGCTCCATCCTCGACATGCCACTTCCTGGAGCGACTGATACATCTATTTAGATGGACTTTAATTGAACTTAATTGCCATTTTATTCTATTATTACTTTATTTTATTATTAATTAGCAAACCCGTGGAGGTTGGGCTTCCCCTCTATAGCCAGGTTCCTCCTGATATCTCTTCCCACTGGGGAGTTTTTTCTCACCACTGTTTGAGGATTTTTCTCCCTACTGGGAGTTTTTTGCCTCATTGCTGTAGGGGGGATTAGGCTGGGCACTGCTCCTTCATTGTTTTATTTGATGTCTCAATGTAGAGCGTCTTTGTGATAATCTCTGTGAAAAGCATTATTTCAAATTAATCAGGAAATGTTCCAGCAGCAGTTCCTCACCGCCACCACCAGTGTTTAGATCAAGGGGAGAATTTCATTACTCACATAGAGCATATAATCGACAGAATCATCAACATTATATATACAAACTATATATATATATATATATATATATATATATATATATATACAGCATCCTCAATAATTATTGGCACCCCTGGTTAAGATGTGATAAGATTCTAAATAATATACGACCACAATGACAAAAAGAAGAAAATCCAACCTTTAATTCAAGTGCCTTTATTCAGGGTGAAAAAAAATCTCACATTAAGAAATAATTATTTTACATTAAATCATGTGTGCCACAATTATTAGCACCCCTGATGTTAATACTTTGTACAACCCCCTTTTGCCAACAAAACAGCACCTAATCTTCTTCTATAATGGTTCACAACATGGGAGAATACAGAAAGAGGGATCTTCAACCATTCCTCTTTGCACAATCTCTCTAAATCATCCAGCGACCTGGGTCCTCTACTCTTCAGCTCACTCCACAGGTTTTCAATGGGGTTGAAGTCTGGGGACTGAGATGGCTATGGGAGAAGCTTGATTCTGTGTCTGGTGCAGTGGCGGCCCGTGACAAAAATTACCGAGGAAGCCAGAATGAACAACGAATTTAATTCGGTGTTAACGTGTTATTAGGAGACACTTCTTGTGACAGGACCCAACAACTGACACACAAACAAATTAGCCTACTGTTACAGTACCTTTATTCTACCGACCTCTCATTCATTTTAGTGAAAAAAAAAACGATTAAAAAAAGAGGATCGCGTGTGTGAGAGAGAGAGTGACAGCGCGAGGGAGAGCTGTGGGTGCGCGCTTCGGGCTCAGCGCGTGTGTATGGCTCTGGCACACAGTGGTATGTAAGTTAGAGGAAGCCCATGCAAAGCTGGTGAACGTCTCGTAGCTTTATTACAGCAGAAAGATAAAAACATAGCGATCAGACGGCAATTATGACAAGATCTAGATATAACAAAAACATTTTAGCCATTGCTTTCACAGACAGTATTAATGAAGTTCCGTTTTGTGGACAATGCTTCTCTCTGACTCATATTTAATTAATTGGCAACAAAAGCATTTGCAAGATAGCCGTGGACTATTGTACAGAAACACAGTTTCCTTCCACCGACATTAGAAGTAACAATGTCATATGTGGCAGCCTCGCAACTGAAATTAACAAATCACAAGGATGCCCAATATTCATGCATCCAAAAACACACTCAACATGAATGCACAACCCGTGCGCAACGTCTGAATTACATAAACTAAATATAAAACACATAGTTGCAAAGGTTGTTATAAAAATTGATATCAACCGTGCTGCAGCGCTATGAACAGTAAACCTGACAGCTGTCAGCTGACAGTGCAGCTAATGTCAGCGGACCTAAATGCAGTCTCGGTAAGGACTGAGAGTATAAAAAAACAGTATAGCTTAGCCATCATGCTCTGAAATCCACTTGACACGACAAGAATAAAACACCACATTTTATGCATCACATAAGAAAAATGCGACAACAGCCCGGTAATCAAAAAGGCCACGGCGGGCCATAGGAGACATGGCCAGCAGAAAAGCCGGTTAAGCTCGGCACTTCCTGTTAGCCACTCGTTTCTAGCATAGTTAGCTACACAAAAAGAGCGAACTTTTCCATCAGCTCTCCCCTTAGTTAAATTGAACTTTGGAGTCGGCCTACCGTCCCGCTTGACTTTTAGTTGAACCTCAAACGGAAGTTTTGTGAAGTCATTTTTTTACAAGAAACTCAAGGTCCCTGTCACCATCCATTCTCTGACTCTCCTTCAATGCCTATACTCTCTTGGGCTGGCTGTGTGTGTATTTTCCGTAACAGTTTGTGATTGGTTGGAAGCCAGATTTGATCTGGCCTCCCTCGTTTTTTTTTAATGATCCATCGACCATAAAGCGATGAGCCTTGTTTCAATCTGATTGGCTAATACGGGCTGTTTTTTTTCCTAAAGGAGGCCAAGTGAAGCTGGCCTCCGCACTGACAGCCAGGGCGGAGGGCATGAGACACGAAGTGTAATACACAATGAGAGCTTGACAGGAGGGGCGCTGTTTTGCTCCTCACGCTCCGCCAAAGCAGAAGTGCGCCGATGTAGTGTTTTGACAAGGAAATGACAACAATATAAAATACATTGTGGTGAAGCGTATTTATATTTTTTCTTTCTTGCAATAATTTTTGGGGAAGCCAGGCCTCCCTTGGCCTCCGCGAAAAACCGCCACTGGTCTGGTGAACCATTTCTGTGTAGATTTGGCCACATGTTTAGGGGCATTATCTTGCTGAAAGAGCCAGTGACGACCCATCTTCAGCTTTCAGGCAGAGGCCACCAGATTTTGATTTAAAATGTCCTAGTATTTCAAACATTCATGATGCCATGCACCCTAACAAGGTTCCCAGGGCCTCTGGAAGAGAAACAGGGCCACAGCATCACGATCCTCCCTTATACTTCACAGTGGGCATGAGGTGCTGTTCTGCATACTCATCTTTTGTGTTCCACCAGACCCACTTTGAGTGTTTGTTGCCAAAAAGCTCTATCTTGGGCTCATCTGACCAAAGCGCACGGTCCCAGTTGAAGTCCCAATACCGCTTAGCGAACTCCAGACGTTTGCGTTTATGATAATGAGTGAGAAAAGGTTTTTTCTGTGCATGTGTTCCAAACAGCTTGTTGGCATGTAGATAGTGCCTGATGGTTGTTTTGGAGACTTTGTGACCCCAAGATGCTACCATTTGTTGCAATTCATTAACAGCGAGCTTTGGAGAACTTTTTATTTCTCTTACCATCCTCCTCACTGTGCGTGGTGGCAAAATAACCTTGCGTCCTCGTCCAGGCTTGTTTACCACTGTTCCAGTTGTTTTAAACTTCTTAATGGTTCCTCTGACAGTAGATATGGGTTGGTGCAAGTGAGTGCCTATTTTCTTGTGGCCATTGCCTGGCTTGTGAAGGTCGGCACACATCTGCCTTACTTGAATGATGTGTGCCTTTGTCTTTCCCATGTTGAAGAGTGGATAAGAGTAATGGCCTCTGTGTCACGTCATATTTATACCCCAGGGAAACAGGACGTGATGAATTACTAATTAAATGTTCCTTGATACTCTGATCAACTTTGTAAACTACTGTAGAAATGACAGAAATACTTCAATTACATTGATTTCCTCGGAATTGTTCGGGGTGCCAATAATTGTGGAACAGATGATTTTATGAAAAAAAAAATTCTTTGTCAGGGATTTTTTTTTCCCGTAAAATTCACTTGAGTTGAAGGTTACATTTTTCTACAATTTTCAGTGTGAGAGTATACATACTTCTGCAATAAAAATTGAATTTATTTTAAGGCTTTTAACACATCTTAACCAAGGTTTATATATATATATATATATATATATATATACACACTTGCTGCTACCCACTGTGTTGCCCATTAGTTTGTCGCTTTTAGATCGCATGAGGGAGAGAAGCCGTGTGTTCAATTGCCACTTGATTATTGTGAATAATTGCTGCCGAATTTTCAGGTGTTACGCCGCATTCACACATATCGCTACTTGCCCATAGCCCCTTGTTGCTTGCTGAAATTGTACTCGCCGGCAGAAAAATTATCTACCGTCAGCGTCGGTTGCCATGGCTTCCCGATGGTTTACTTCCCACTGCAAACGTGTCAGAGGGAAGCAAGTTGTGGCTGTATAAAATGCCAGTGGGTGCATACACGTCATTATCCGCCTTGGTTAAGATCGCTGACAATTCTAAATGCATAAAATGAACACATAAATAGTACCAGGAAAAAACAGAGAAGATCGGTTGCTCTGAATAATAAGAGTAAATAGAAGAAAAAAAAGTACGTTGGGTGCTCTTGGAAAAAGGGGGAAAATAATTATTCAAAAACGAGAAGGCAATCCAGGCACTCACATGTAAAAATGGAAGGAAAAAGTAATTAAAAAGCCTTTATTATAGTGGCTAGAACATTAAAAAAGCCAACATGTTTCGACCGCAATGGGTCTTCATCAGGGCTTCAAAGAGAGACAATGGGTGTGGTCTCACCTATATTCCATACACAGCCAATGAAAGAAAGTCATCTGACCCAACACCTGACAGGTAAGTAGAAACGTATGCATAAAACAAATAAATACACATATCCACAAGACATACAAACACAATATGCGCATACATATATATCAAAGAATCACATAAATAATAAAGACATATACATACATATGATAACAGCGCATTTGCACAGGAGATAAAAAAACTACAGAGAAGAAAGTCCATCTGTATTTACAAATATAAAAGGCATCACAAGAAACAAGTAAAATCAATATCTTCATTTAGGCCTGGATAGCTCAACGCACTTAGTCGATGAATCCAGAAAACTTCCCTTTGATTAAGTTTCTGGATTCTGTCACCACCCCTGACCAAAGGTCCAATGTGTTCAATACCCTCAATACGCAATAGAGAGTCATTGGCGCTATGAACCTGGCTAAAAGGATAATCACAGTTCTTAATGCCAATTGCGTATTTATGCTCAGCAAGGCGATCCCTCAGGCGTCTTTTAGTGCGGCCGATATAAAAATAACCCTCCACACACGGGCAAGACAGGCAATAGATGACAAATGTGGTATTGCAATTAATAAAATCCTTCTGTTTATACACTTTGTTGGTATGTATATCATAAATAGTACCACTTTTCTGTGATCGCCTTTTCTGTTTTCTATTGTCAGCTAAGGCATGGTTTGACGTCCACAGTTAGCTGACAATTAGCTTCCAAAAGCATATTCGGCTAAAGAGAAAAACGTAATTTAAAACATGCTCTCACCTGAAACGCAGATGATTGCAGACACTCTGTTCCATGCGTCATCCTTTCGGTTTTTATTTCTATAATTTTTGAGGGTGGTATCATAGAGCTCCGGCTGGCTTGAGATGGCTATTATTAGCTGCTCCTCAGACATGATGTAGGAACGAAAATTCTTGTGCGTTGCGGTGTTCAAACTGTCTGTGGAACTGTCTGTTCACGTCAAGTGAATCATCTCTTTCCTACATTCCCATTGGTAACTCGCTTCACTCGCATTGCTGACAGTAAAAAATATTTTATGTCCGTACCCGCCCACATCGCATCCCTAGTCCTCGAGTCGCCAGTCCTCGCCACATTCTGCTGGAACACGTTCACATTCCGTTGATGGTTCTCGCTCAGAGATGGGCGAGTAGCGATGTGTGAATGAGGCTTAACGCCAGCCCTGCGAGAGTTCAACTGTCAAATTTGAATTTGGGGGCTGTGAAGTTCGACTAATCAAATGCTGCATTCGTGGACGAACGCGGTGCCCTGTCAAAAGCCCGGGTTTCGTGCAGGCTCTCTTATCACTCCCTCGGCCCCATTGCAAACAGTAGCCTGCTCGCAGGTTACCTCAACGCCCGATCGTAAGGACACTGCGGCTCCTAGCGGCTCCTAGTTAGATTTGGGATTATGTTTTACCCCTTAAGGATTTATGGAATACCGGCTCTTAAGGTTTAGCTATTAAAGATACCCTTGGGCGTGTATTTTATTTATATGCCGGTGTCTGGTTGATCTTTCTAAGGAGCCCTTGGGTATATATATATATATATATATATATATATATATATAATCTGGGTTCTTGATACGTTCACGCTCAGTGCTATATTGTTTAAGCCTCGAAGCTGCTATCAAGGTAGTCTCGTTTGACCAAAGGAAGTATTGTCGAATTGATTCCAGGACAGCTGCGTTTAATTAACCCAGGGGACGTATTTACTGAGCAATGATGGTTTGCGCTGCGGTATCTGATGGCAGATTTGTCTCGAAATCCACACAGGTGTTCCCTAAATTATCAATTCGAATTCTAATTTGGAGTCAGATTTTTAACGAGGATATAGCTAAATTTTGTATTCTACTTGTTCTATGGAGTCAGATTAATCGTAACCATTGCGTTTTCATGCCCCGTCCTCGGACGGTGAAGATTATTCATTTTATTGTGATTCATCCCAGCCAGAAGAATGCTCTAATTAAAGGGATAGTTCGGGATTTTTCACATGAAGCTGTATGGCATCACCGTCTTTAGTCTCGTGCACACACACTGACTTTCCCCCGACAGTGTCCTGTGAGCCGAGTTCTATCAAGTTTTGGTCAAAGCGAAAGTAGTTCCGGCAGGTTTCCTGGGGTCTGCAAAGTAAAACGTTTTTCTTCTCAAAACAGTATGTGTTCGAACGAGTGATTTATTTGCACAACAATACCCTGGTTTTCCAAAAAGTCACATCTTGTAATTGCTTGGGGCTACTTTCTCTCAATAGCGATCACTGCGCGCTGTCACTGCTAACAGCTGTGTGCACTAGCCAACTACTTTCATCAGTTGTTCGACAGTGTTTACATATTCCAGCCAGAGGAGGATGTCTCCTTACGGTCGAGGACTGCAGACTCGAGAGAAACTACTACTTCTTAACGAACTGACCAAGGGATAACTGGAGCACTCGGAGTAACTTTCCAAAGGATTTTATTATTATTTCGGGAAGACGCTGGTGCGTCGACACCAAAATAAATATGTATGCTGGGTGCTGCGGTCATCCCTCCCTCTAGCAGCTGAGAAAGGTAGCCAAGTTTGTCTTGATTATGCTAGCCAATGCTGTGACTGCAGGCATGGACTTCTCATTCAAACCTAGAAACCATCCACACCCGTCCACGTAGTTTCTGACGATTGTAATAACAGTACAGCAATAACAATACATATTATGTTTCATTAGCTTCACTGGTAATATGACACCGATGGATGAATCTATGTTGCGCTTACTTAGCCCTCGGTGCATCACCAGAAGGCTATGCACGGATGCGATAGAAAATCTTTAGTACAATTTTCCAACCTGATTGAGAGAACAGAAACGATGGTATGAGTGCAGTATTCTGATCTACTACAAAAACTGACATTTGGGCAACTAGGAACGTTACACCTGATTATCTGGAGGTGACTGATAGCGTCTGCTTTCTGTCAGCCTCTTATTCAGCAGCAGCAGGGTCTCGTGCTCGCTTGCAGTGTGACGCATGGACCCAAGTGGCTCTTTCCTGGCACCTCACTGCAGTATCCGTAGTCAGGAGCACCTGGAATGGACCTGACCACCTGGGAGACAACTTATTTTTTCTTTTAAAGACTTTCATGTACACATAATCCCCAGGTACAAAAGTATGACATGGACGGTCTGGAGGCTGCGGTTGCGCAAGCCTCACCTGGGGATGCAGATGTTTTAACTGAGCACATAAAGCCTTGTATTACTGCAGGGCTCTCTTATTGGCTAATAGCAATTCAACTTCAGAGAGAGGTAGAAGAGGCATTAATGGAGTCGACATGGGCCGCCCCATTAACACTTCATGCAAAGATAAACCAGTTACTCTATTGGGTGTTGACCTCATAGACATTAAGGCTAGTGGTAAGGCATCTGGCCACTTTAACCCCGTTTCCCTACAGAGTTTGGCCAGCTTGTTCTTCAATATGCCATTCTGCCTTTCCACGCCTCCTGCAGAGGCAGCATGCCATGGGATGTGAAAGTTGAGTTTTATAGAGAGAGCTTTGCTAAGATCTCTCATTACCTGGGCTGTAAAATGCGTTCCTCTGTCACTGTTGATGGAGTGAGGAATACCATACCTGGGTACGATTTCCCTCAACAGAATTTTCACAACCGACTGTGCATCACAATTCCGGCAAGGGAAAGCTTCAACCCATTTTGAAAACATATCTACAATAACTAAAACATACTCAAAACCTAAACAGTTCTCTAACTGAATAAAATCTATTTGCATATTTACAAAAGGTCCCCAAGGGGGAGGATGCGCTCCTCTCTTGGTCTGCTCTGGTTTCCCAACATTGTGCTGCTGGCAGATAAGACATCTTTTGCACCACAGCGCTGCTTGCTGTGTTGCCCCAGGAGCATACCATAAATTGTTTATGGTAGCAATCGTCCCCCCTTTGCTCACATGGCTAGCACCATGGGACACTTGAGCCAGAATAGGTAGTATTGCACGGGGAGCTACAATACGACCATCAGGGTGTTGCCAGATGTCATCCGAACCTTTATGACACCCCACAGATACCCATGTCGCCCACTCAGCCTCAGCGCGATTCTGTAAAACAGCGACATCATTAAGAGAGGGGACAGGGTCCTTCAAAACTTTTTGAGGATTTTGGTTAACCAACAGGGAAGGTGTGGCCGCGGCATGTCTGGCACATGCATCAGCCCTAGCATTACCTTTAGCAACTAGAGAGGTGGAAGAGGAATGTGCTACACAATGTATAACAGCCAATTTTGCTGGAAGTAAACATGCTTCTAAGAGGTTGTTAAAATATCGAAATTAGTATCTGTTGCATCATTAAATTGAGTTCATAATGATGTTCATATGGCACTTCCAAAAATACCCCTTCAGGTGTACAATGTATTTTACAATTCATCTTACATAGCAAATCCCTACACAACAAATTAACAGGAGCATTTGAGGTTAACAAAAAGGAATGAGTTGCTGTAAATGGGTGGAAAGTTGAAGTTACTGTAACAGGAGCAGATACTGGAGTCTGTTGAGGTACTCCAGCAATTCCAACTGTTAAAACTTCTTTACCCGAATGGGGTAAATCAATCTCTTCAGTTCTGAAAGATGAAATTGTAGCTCCTGTATCAACTAAAAATTGAAAACTTTTACCATTAATACTCAAGTTAAGTGTTGGTTCCTCCTTAGAGACTTTAGTAAGTGTATGCAAAGGACATTGATTACACCTCTCTATTGCTTTCTGTTGGTTGTCCTATTCTTTTTCTTCAGGAAAAGGGCTGTTAACTGTGAAGTTAGCCACAGGGGGTGCAGTAGGGATAGCAGAATCTTTGGAACACCATTTAGAGAGACGACCCCATCCCCCACAGGTGTAACACTGAATCCTATTTGAGCAAACAGCAGCTACATGCCCAGAACCTCCACACTCAAAACAACAGTCATTGATCTTAGTTTGTACTCCAGGCCCCCCCCCTGCTGATTTTTGTTTCTATAACCCCCTCGAAACAATGCGCCATTTCCTCTTCCTCTACTTCCGCCTCTACCTCTGCCTCTATTGTTTTGCAAATAAGCGTCTGGAGGTTGCTGTGAATAAAACACACCAAGCTCTTTTACGACCGCTCGTTTCTTATCCCTGTACTGCCTTTCTACATTCGAGGCAGCCATTTTAACATCTGCAAATGGAGACCTTTCCCAGTTCAGCATCACTAATTTCAAGTGTTTTGATATGTGAGGCAATAACCCATTCACAAAGCAAGCCACTTGAAATGCCTGACCTTCGTCCTCGCCCATACCACTGTTTGTCTCCCATAAGATTTTAAATCTGCGACAAAGGGCCTCCACAGTTTCTGTGTCCTCTTGCCTGCAGGAGGTGATGTTAGAAAGACATGCATTGCGCCCTGCATACACATTAACTGCTGTTCCAATAGTTCTTATGCAGTCCTCTCGTGTGTTATGCAAATTCCAGTCGTCTAAATCAGGAATAGCCATAGCTTGTCTTACCTCCTCAAAGCGTTCCCCAAAACAGGCCAGCATTAACTGTTGGATGTCTCTGGGAGTGGGGTCATAGCAATTACAAACAGTGGTTAAGTGATTAATAAACCCAGTAGGATTTTTATCGGGTTTAGAGAATTGGTTAACCATAGCACATAATTCAGTAGGGGTCCAAGGCCTATAAACTAAAACATGATCATTGGGATCTGGTCCCACAGCAACAACCCGCATTAGAAATGTGGTTGCATGACTTAATTTTACCCTTTCTGCAATAGATTCAACTGGATCTTCCCTCTTAGTATCATAACCCTTTGCACCCCCCTTTTTATGACCAACCTGCACTCTTTCCCCAGTTCCCCTGTCTGTGTTCTCTCAATTCTCAAAGAATCACGCTTTAACTTAAGCTCACCACGATCTTAAAATGTCTCTTACTCAAGCCGACTATGAATTAAGGCAAGAATAGATTTCTTCGGCTTTGAATCTATTCCGCAAGTGCTATCGGTCTTCATTCAGCAATGAACCGTCTAGATTTAATTCACAAATCAGCACTACAATAGTCGTATTTGTACCCCTTGGTACAGTTTGTACAGCGTCGAGTATGTACTGTTCCCATTGTCAATATCAAAAAACCCTGGGGGTTTTATGAAGAGGTACCTAGGATATTACAACCTAGAAACGCCAAGAACCTGACAAATTTAATAATGAACAGTTCAAGTCTTAAAACCGTAAGTTTACTCCAATTAATATTACAGGGTTGATCACCCGCTATAAGACTGAGCATGTTAAAACAGATTCAAATATTTTGCGGGTACTCCTTCTCACCCACAGGCAGAACTCTGTTTCCTTCCAGAGCAAGGGATGGAGAAAAAACTCCTTGGTTTTTTACAGTGCGCTTGAACCGTTCCTCTGGAAACAAGCAGAAGTCCAGATCCTGATGCAATTCCGAGCCGGGTCACGGCACCAAAAACTGATTGTGGGGGATTTCCACTTCTGCGTTGTGTATTTTAAGTATTGTAAGCAATAAGTAATGACACACTCAGTCAAAGGCAGTTGATATTAGTTTATACGTGCACGGGAAGCCACACTTTACAGATAAAAGTCGTAGGTGGAGACTCCCAGAAACGGGGGTGACCACAGATCTTATTCATAAAAAGGAGGGGAGGAGTTACAGTGAACTAAGAGAAAGGGCCGGAAGGTTACATTAAGCAAATCCTTATATAAACAGCGACAGCTACAGTTCAGGAGGTACACACTATGAAATAAGAATTTCCACCACATTGCCCATACCTTGGGCACTAATACACCCCCATACCATCACAGATGCTGGCTTTTTAACTTTGCGCCTATAACAGTCCGGATGGTTCTTTTCCTCTTTGGTTCGGAGGACATGGCGTCCACATTTTCCAAAAACAAAAAATTTGAAATGTGGACTCGTCAGACCACAGAGCACTTTTCCATTTTGCATCAGTCCATCTTAGATGAGCTGGGCCCAGCAAAGCCGGCGGCGTTTCTGGGTGCTGTTGATAAATGGCTTTCGCTTTGCATTGTAGAGTTTTAACTTGCACTTGCAGATGTAGCGACGAACTGTAGTTACTGACAGTGGTTTTCTGAAGTGTTCCTGAGCCCATGTGGTGATGTCCTTTACACACTGATGTCGGTTTTTGATGCAGTACCGCCTGAGGGATCGAAGGTCACGGGCATTCAATGTTGGTTTTCGGCCTTGTCGCTTATGTGCAGTGATTTCTCCAGATTCTCTGAACCGTTTGACCATATTACGGACCGTAGATGATGAAATCCTTAAATTTCTTGCAATAGCTCGTTGAGGAATGTTGCTTATAAACTGTTCGACAATCAGCTCACGCATTTGTTCACCAAGTGGTGACCCTCGCCCCATCCTTGTTTGTGAATGACTGAGCATTTCAGGGAATCTGCTTTTATACCCAATCATGACACCCACTTGTTCCCAATTAGCCCGTTCACCTGTGGGATGTTCCAAATAAGTGTTTGATGAGCATTCCTCAATTCTCTCAGTCTTTTCTGCCACTTGTGCCAGCTTTTTTGAAACATGTTGCAGGCATCAAATTCCAAATGAGCTTATATTTGCAAAAAATTACAAAGTTTACCTGTTCGAACATTAAGTAACTTGTCTTTGCTGTCTATTCAATTGAATATAGGTTGAAAAGGATTTGCAAATCATTATATTCTGTTTTTATTTATGATTTACACAACGTTCCAACTTCACTGGTTTTGGGTTTTGTAGTTTCAATCAGTGGGAGAGCTGTAGTATTTTTATCAGCAGTGCTACTGAATAGAACAGCTGTTGTGCTTTGTTCTGTTGTAGCAGTCGGTGGTGGTACCGTGGTGTACTGTTGTGTTGTAGCAGTCAGTGGTAGTGCAGTTGAGTTTAGCTGTGTGGTTGTATTGAGAAGAATAGCTGTTGTGTTCTGTCGTACTGCAACTGTCAGTGGTACAGCTGTTGAATTTTCTTGTGTATTATCTGTTGTTCTTTGTTTTGTGGTAGACGTAAGCAGTAGTGCTGTTGTGTCTTCCCGTATGGTTGTAACAGGCTAGTGAGACCAAAAGGTTTATTAGGGTGAATGGAGTGGATAATTCTGACTTGCCTAACTCTTTTAACTCCTTTTTTTTTCTCGTTTTGAACAGCCTGATTTCTCTGAAAATATATCTGAATGTAAAATGTCCCTTGAGCCTCTGAGCGAAATTGTGATATCTGAGGAAAGAGTCACAACTTTACTTAGGAGGGTCAATGTGAGGAAAGCTGCTGGACCTGATTTCATCTGTGGGCTACTTTACATTATTGTGCAGACCAGCTCAGTGTTGTCTTCACCGAACTCTTTCAGGGGTGTGTTGATCTGGGCCAGATACCCACAATCTGGAAAACATCAACCATCATACCCATCCCGAAATCAAATCAGTCCAAAGAACTAAATGAGTTCAGACCAGTAGCACTTACTTCATTGGTAATGAAAACGTACGAAAGGATCCTAAAACACATTATTGGGTCTTTTTTAGATGGTGAACTTGATCCTTTGCAATTTGCTTACCAGCCGAATAAAGGTGTGGGGGATGCAAAACTCCTTATACTGGACACTGTGTACAAGCACCTAGAAAAACCAGGATGTCATGCCAGACTCCTATTTGCTGACTTTTCCTCTGCTTTTAACAAGATGCAGCCTCATATTCTAATAGAGAGACTGGCATCTCATTTTAATCTTCCAGATCAGCTTCTCATGCTGATTTTAAACTTCCTCACTGGAAGAGTCCAGCGGGTTCTGGTGAATGGTCAAATGTCCAGGATGACTGTATCAAATACAGGTTCACCTCAAGGTTGTGTTTTGTCACCCCTTTTATTTATCATGTACACCGACAGCTGTAGGGCTTCTCAGGAGGGCAGGCTTCTTGTTAAGTTCTCTGATGACTCTGTCCTTGTTTCTCTACTAAACAGTTCTGAGTCTGACCATGGACCTGCACTAACAGAGTTTGTTAACTGGTGCGATGACAACCTTCTGGACCTAAATGTATCAAAAACTAAAGAGCTGATTATTGATTTTAGACACAACACTGAACGGAAAACAAGCATTATACATGGAGAAGAAGTTCAGATTGTGGAGTCGTACAATTATTTGGGGACGGTCTTTGATTGTAAACTCAAGTTTGATATTAACACTGAGTCCATTGTTAAACGGGGACAACAGAGAGTCTACTTGATGAGGAAGCTGAACTCCTTCAATGTCAGTGAAAGGATCCTGACCAACTTTTATCGTTCATTTATTGAAAATCTTTTAACTTTTTCTTTCATTTGCTGGTTTAAAGGATTATCCATAAGGGATAAAAATGAATTGCATGGCATTGTGAATGTTTGCTCCAAGATCATTGGAGTCAAGCAGAGAGAGTTGCAGAGAGACCAGGTAGTGAGGAAGGCAAAGACTATAATGAGCCAGCCTCACCACGCTCTGGCTCTCAAGTTCAAGAAGATGCCCTCTGGTCGCCGCTATCATGCTCCCCTGGGGAGAACTAATCGATATTTGTACAGTTTTATTCCTTCGGCTATAAGATGCCTGAATTCTAGTGGTATCCACTGATAAATTTGCATCGTTCTTGCACAGGGCAGTGCATGGAGAGATGCAACATGTCCATCTATTACATTTTTATTTGTACGTATCTTACTGTGGTAATGTAGGTATTTTAATTTGAGGCCATTTACTTATTTATTTACTTCACTTACCCCCGTTGTTGATTGATTGAGGGCTGATGCATGCTATATGAATGTTGTCTGTGTGATTGTGACGCTGGAAAGCTGCAAATGAATTGCTCATCCTGGGATCAATAAAGTTTTCTGAATCTGAATCTGAAACTGTCAGTGGTACAGCTGTTGAGTTTTCTTGTGTATTATCTGTTGTACTTTGTTTTGTGGTAGACGTAAGCAGTAGTGCTGTTGTGTCTTCCCGTATGGTTGGATTGAGCAGAATAGCTGTTGTGTTTTGTTGCGTTGCAGAGGTCAGTAGACGTGTTGTTGTTGTGCTCTGCTGTGTTGGAGTGCTGTCAAGCATGACTGTGTCTTCTTGGGTTGTGGTAGTCAACGGGAATGCTGTTGTGTTTTGCTGCATGGTTGTACTGGACAGTGTATTAGTTGTGTTTTGCAGTGTTGTTGGAGTCATTAATAGTGCTGTTGTGTTTTCTTGTGCCATAGTATTTGGAGGAAGTGCCGTTGCGTTTTGTCCTATTCTAACACCCAGTATTGTGTTGCCTTTTGTCGTCGCAGTCAGTGGTAGCACTGTTGTGTTTTGTTGCATGGTAAAATCATGGTGAATAATCGTTGTATTTTCTTGTGTTGTAGAAGTCAGTAGCAGTGTTGTCGTATTTAGTTGTGTTGCTGCAGTCATTGATAGTGCTTTCGTGCTTTCTTGTGTTGCAGTTGTCAGTGGTAGTTCTGTTGCATTGTGCTGCATGGTAGTGTTGAGAAAAATTGCTGTTGTGTTTAGCAGTATGGTCGTTGGAGATCCTATTGTTGTGTTTTGTTGTGTTGTTGCACTTATTGGTAGGACTGTAGTGCTCTGTTGTGCTGTTGTAGCCGGTGGTGTGGCTGTTGTGTTTTGCTGTGTAGTAGCAATAACTATCATGGCTGTTGTGTTTTGTTGAGCTGTTGTAGCAAGTGGTATGGCAGTTGTGTTTGGTTGTGTAGTAGCAGTCATTAATTGTGATGATGTGTTTTGTTCTGTTGTGTCAGGCAGTGGTATGGCAGTTGTATTTTGTTGGGTTGTAGCATTCATTACTAGAGTTGTTGTGTTTTGTTGTGTAGTAGCTGTTACTATCATGGCTGTTGTGTTTTGTTGTGTAGTAGCAGTCACTAATTATGAAGTTTTGTTGTGTTGTGTTGGTATGGCTGTACAGTCATTGGTATGGCTGTAGTGTTTTGTTGTGTTGTCGCAGTCATTTGAATGACTGTTGTGTTTTGTTGGGTTGTAGTCATCATTGGTGTGGCTGTTGTGTTTTGTTGTGTAGTATCAGTCATCAATTGTGCTGTTGTGTTTTGTTGTGTAGTGGCAGTTATTGGTTGTGCTGATGTGTTTTGTTGTGTAGTAGCTGTGATTGGTTGTGCTGTTGTATTTGTTGTGTAGTGGCAGTCTTTGGTTTTGCTGTTGTGTTTTGTTGTGTAGTCATAGTCATTGGTTGTGCTGTTGTGTTTTGTTGTGTAGTGGCAGTCATTGGAATGGCTGTTGTGTTTCGTTGTGTAGTCGTAGTCATTAGTTGTGCTGTTGTGTTTTGTTGTGTAGTAGCTGTGATTGGTTGTGCTGTTGTGTTTTGTTGTGTAGTCGTAGTCATTGGTTGTGCTGTTGTGTTTTGTTGTATAGTGGCAGTCATTGGAATGGCTGTTGTGTTTTGTGGTGTCGTGGCAGTCATTGGTATAGCTGTTGTGTTTTCTTGTGTAGTGGCAGTCATTGGTAGCACTGTTGTGTTTTGTTTAGTTGTAGCCAGTGGTGTGGCCGTTGTGTTTTGTTGCGTGGTTGCAGCAATTGGTAGGGCTGTAATTTCTTGTGTTGTAGCAGTCGTTGGTGTGACTTTTGTAGTTTGTGGTGTAGTAGCAGTAATTTGTTGTGGTGTTGTGTTTTGCTGTGTTGTAGTAGTCACTGGTAGCGCTGTTGTATTTTGTTGAGTTGAAGCCACTGGTGCAGCTGCAGTGTTTTGTTGTGTTGTCGCAGTCATTTGTATGACTGTTGTGTTTTGTTGTGTAGTAGTAGTCATTGGTATGGCTGTTGTGTCTTGTTGTGTTGTAGTAGTCACTGGTATGGCTGTTGTGTTTTGTTGTGTTGTAGTAGTCATTGGTATGGCTGTTGTGTTTTATTGTGTTGTAGTAGTCATTGGTATGGCTGTTGTGTTTTGTTGTGTTGTAGTAGTCACTGGTATGGCTGTTGTGTTTTGTTGTGTTGTAGTAGTCATTGGTATGGCTGTTGTGTTTTGTTGTGTTGTAGTAGTCATTGGTATGGCTGTTGTGTTTTGTTGAATTGAAGCCAGTGGTGCGGCTGCTGTGTTTTGTTGTGTTGTCGCAGTCATTTGTATGACTGTTGTGTTTTGTTGAGTTGCAGCTGTCATTGGTATGGCTGTGGTGTTTTGTGGTGTATAAGCTGGCATTGGTATGGTTGTTGTGATTTCTTGAGTTGCAGCGGTCATTGGTGGCACTTTTGTGCTTTGTTGTCTAGTAGCGGGCAATGGTGGGGGTGTTGGCCTTTGTTGTGTAGTAGATAGTGGTGCATTTGTTGTGTGTTGTTGTGTGGTCGCAGTGATTGGTATGGCTGTTGTGTTCTGTTGAGTTGTCGCCATTGGTATGACTGTTGTGTGTTGTTGTGCAGTAGCAGACATTGGTGTTTCTGTTGTCTTTTGTACAGTTGTGGCAGTAATTGGTATGACAGTTGTGCTTTGTAGTATTGTAGCAGTCTCTGGTGAGGCTGTTGTGTTCTGTTGTATTGTACGAGTCATTGGTATAGCTGTTATGTTTTGTTGTGTTGTAGCAGTCATTGATAGCGCTGTTGTCTTTTGTTGTGTAGTAGCAGTCATTGGAATGGTTGTTGCGCTTTGTACTGGTGTAGAAGTCTCTGGTAGGGCTGATGTGTTTTGTGAGATTGATGGGTTTAGTGTTGTGGAGGGTGTAGTCAGGTCTCTGGGGAGAGTGGGGGTGACAGTTGGAGGGGACAATGACATGGTTAATGGTGACGATGTGGCTGCTGACGGAGGTGTTGGTGGTGTGCAACTCTCCTTCAAAAGCACACCCAGAGTTTCATCTTCCTTGCTGAGGAAATGGAGCACACATCAAAGGAAACGCTATCATTCTGATGAAAAATCTAATTATATTGTTTGACCTTTAGGTCCACAACATTTAATCAGTATGTTTGTGGAATATGTACAGAAGATGTTATGTGACATTTAAATCAGTATGGTTGCCTAGTACATTCAGAAGACTTAAAAAATATCTCTGCCAATCTGATTGACCGGTGCTGCTTTTAATAACACAGCCTAAGACTTAGCTTTCATGCCACCAGCGAGTCTGTCTAAAGTGCCTTTGTTCATGCAGGAGGAGTGCCTCACTTTGGCTATATAGAAATGACCATAACCTTTCCAAAGAACTTTATAGGGGTTCCAGTAGATGTAAACACTCTTGCCTTAGTCGTTCCTGACACTTCACAATCCCTCATGCTCATAGGCACGAACACCCTAGATGTACTGTTCGACATATACTCAGAGACTGACTTAACCGTCAGCCCCTTCCACATGGCTACAAAGTAGTCTTCAAAGTCATTGAGTTAAGACGGAAGCAGGCAAGCAACACCCACCAGGGGGTAGTGAAGATGCAAGATGCCACAAGTCATTCCAGCCGGAAAAACTGTAGTGGGTGAGGGGGTTTCCCTGGTCAGTGGTCTTCAGGATGAAAAATCAGTTGTCATTGAGTATCCATTGTCCTCCCCCTTGCCAGGTGGCCTGCTGGTAAAAGCTGGTCTGGTTGATTTCCCTCAGCTACGGCCCCATAAGTTGCCAGTCGTCATAAGCAATGAGTCTGATCACGACGTTGTCATCCCTGCCAAGTGTACTATTGCAGAGGTTAGTGCTTATCAAACCATCCTATTAAAGGAACACAGCATGGCTAAGAAATCAGAACCCCTCCAGACACCTTCGGAGGCCCAGTCGTCTCAAGAGCCCACCATAAATTTCAATTTTGGTGATTCTCCTGTCCCATTTGAATGGAAGCAACGCATCACTCAGCAGCTCAGCAACATGCCTGATGTTTTCGCACATCCTGACCTGGATTTTGGCCGGACAGACCAGGAGCGGCATCGCATAAAACTCTCAGATGACACACCCTTCAAACTACATGCCCGACCGATCCACCCGCAGGACATTGAAGCAGTCCGGAGACACATCCAAGAGCTTCTTGAGGCAGGAGTGATCAGGGAGTCAGAATCGCCATTTGCGTTGCCCATAGTGGTAGTGCGGAAAAAGAACGGCCAAGTACGGTTGTGTATCGATTATAGGCGTCTAAATCTCCAGCCTATAAAAGACGCGTACCACCTTCCAAAGCTGGAGGACACATTCTCAGCCCTGAATGGTTCTAAATGGTTCTCTGTTCTCGACTTAAAGTCGGGATACTACCAGATTGAGGTTGAAGAAGCCGACAAACCGAAGACGGCCTTTGTGTGCCCTCTCAGTTTTGGGAGTTCAACAGAATGCCTCAAGGTGTGACAAATACCCCCAGCACATTCCAAAGATTAATGGAACGGTGCATGGGGGATATGCATTTGAAAGATGCGCTAGTCTTCCTCAATGACGTGATAATATTCTCCAGAACCCTCGAGGAGCACGAAGAAAGACTCATGAAAGTTCTCACTCGTCTCTAAGTGTTCGGGCTGAAGTTGTCCCCAGAAAAGTGCATCTTTTTCCAGACATTGGTTCGTTATCTGGGACATGTAGTCTCCAGAAATGGCGTTCAGACTGATCCCAAGAAGTTTTCAGCCCTTAAAACATGGCCTGTCCCCCAGACCCTACGAGAGTTAAAGTGGTTCCTCGGTTTCACTGGGTACTATAGGAGGTTTGTTAGGGGCTACTCTAGCATTGTGAAACCTCTCCACAATTTAACCTCTGGCTACCCAACTCTCCATAAGAAAGCAAAACAAGCAAACGCACGGCAGAACACGAATCGATACCATGACCCAAAAGAGCCCTTCAGAGGTCGCTGGACACCAGCTTGCCAGCAAGCCTTCAAGGCAGTCATCCAGAGACTCACTACAGCCCCTGTACTTGCCTTTGCTGACCCCCAGAAACCCTATATACTGCACACCGACGCCAGTACCACCGGGCTCCGTGCTGTGTTTTATCAGGAGCAAGAGGATCAACTCTGAGTCATAGGCAATGCAAGTAGGGGGCTGTCACGAAGCGAGAGTCGCTATCCAGCGCATAAGTTGGAGTTTTTGGCGCTCAAGTAGTCAGTTACAGAAAAGTTTAGTGACTACCTTTATGGCAACCACTTCACCGTTGTGACGGACAGCAATCCACTAACTTACATTCTGACCTCAGCAAAACTTGACGCGATCAGCTATAGGTGGTTAGCAGCACTGTCCACATTCTCTTTCAAACTCTCTGTCGTCCAGAAAGGCAGAACGGGGATGCAGATGGATTATTCCGCAGACCACATGGGGTGCTAGCAGATGATCTGAAATCACAAAAAGAGAGAGAACGCATACACCAGTTCACTCAAGATCACCTCTCTGATCCTAACAACAGCAATGCGGTCGATCAGTTTGTTGTGAAAGCAATCTGCGAGAGACAGCTTGCCTACAGCGGCAGTCCTGATGATGAGAGAGGGGGAGATACTGATTGTGTTGCTTTGGTGGAGGTTCTTGCCATGTCGCCTTGCGCTATTCCTGACAGCTATGGACGGGAAGAGCAGTTTGGGGGTCTGCCAACCATCCCCCATCTAACTCAGGCAGAGCTCGCAGATAAGCAAAGAGCCAATCAATATATAAAACATATTATCGCCCAGATCGAACATGGGGACACACCACCCCCCACCTTGCGCACCCAACTTCCTGACCTCCCGGTCCTCCTTCGAGAACTAAATCGTCTTGAGCTCCAGGACAATAGCCTGTACAGGCGACGCCAAGTGAGTTCCCAAACAACTTACCAGCTCCTACTCCCAGCTGAGTTCCGCGGCACAGCCCTCACCAGCCTGCACGACCATATGGGTCACATGGGAGTCGACCGTATGCCGGATCTTGTAAGGACTAGATTTTATTGGCTAAGGATGGTTCTGGATGTGGAAAGGAAAGTGAGGACCTGTGGCAGGTGCGTGCGGAGGAAGGCCCGACCTGAAAGAGCTGCCCCCTTGGTCAACATTAACACCACTCGGCCTCTTGAGCGCCTTTGCATGGACTTCCTGTCCCTTGAAGCAGACAAAAGTGGAACTAAGGATATACTAGTGATCACAGATCACTTCACTAAATTTGCGGTTGCAATCCCAACACCAAATGAAAAGGCTCGCACAGTAGCAAAGTGTCTGTGGGAGAACTTTATGGTACACTATGGTATCCCAGAGAAGCTACATAGTGACCAGGGTCCAGATTTTGAGTCTCGCACAATCTAGGAACTCTACCAGGTGGCTGGAATCCACAAGGTGGGACAACCCCGTACCACCCAAGGGGCAACCCTGTGGAACGATTTAATCGTGCCCTACTTGACATGTTGGGCACTCTCCAAAATCAAGACAAGTCCCGTTGGCGTGACCATGTAAGACCCCTGGTCCATGCCTATAATTGCACCAGAAATGAGGTGACAGGTTTCACCCCGTACGAAATGATATTTGGGCATCAACCCCGCCTGCCAGTTGATCTTGCGTTCAATCTGCCAGTACAAGAGGTCAACATTCGTCTCATTCTGAGTATGTGCAAAACCTCAAATCACGTCTCAAAGAAAGCTACAAGCTAGCTATGGACAAGGCTGCAAAGATTGCTCACAAGAAAAAAACAAGGTTTGACAGACATGTAACTGCCTCAGACTTGGAAGCTGGAGATCGGGTACTGGTCAGAAATGTTCGTATCCGGGGAAAACATAAGATTTCAGACAAATGGGAACACACTATTCACGTAGTACTGAAAAGAGCAGGCAATCGCCCAGTATACACAATTAAACCTGAAAATAGTGATGGTCCCCTAAGGACACTACACAGGGATCTGTTACTACCATGTGGGTACCTACCTATGGAGGAAAGCAGTGAGCCTGTACAAAGACTAACACCACGCAGGCCTGGAACCCGAGCAGGTCCTGCGGTTGAAGAAGAGAATTCCTCAGATGAAGAAGATGGTGTTCTCATTCCTGTTTGTTTAAGTCCCCCTATCCCTACGGTCAGTACGAGCCCTGCACATCCTGATTTACCTATGACCAGTGTCCAAGAAACTCAGCATACTGAACCTTTTGGCATCCATCCTGTCGAGAGTCCAGTAAATGCTCAGAATGTTGACAATCCACCAGACAACCCACCTGATATTGACAATCTACCAGATATTGACAACTCACCCGATTTTGACAATCCACCCAATCTTGACGACCCATCTGATTTTGACAACTTACCTGATATGTCCAATAGTGCTACAGATTATACTGAGCACTTACCCACCGATATAGTCGCATCAACCGAGCAAGCAGATGTAACAGCTTTGATTCAAAATGACTTACCTGATGAACATTCAGATGTCCAAGGAAAGCCACCTTCAGTTGAGAAGGATGACATTGGAAGCGCAGAACCTGAGGAAGGAAAGGATGGAACAGTCCTTACGGATACGGAGAAAACCACAGATATAAATGATCCTGTCAGGAGATCTGAGAGAAACTGTCAACCGCCACGATGGCTTGATTATGAGGAGTTAGGCAATCCCTTGATTACAGCCGTGAAATCCTTCTTTCAAGGACTGTCCACAGCTTGGGAAGATATCATTCATGATGGTTAAAAGCCTGCTCAACCCTCTGCTTTAATCCCTCGAATAATTACCATTTAACTGTCTATCATGCACAGGGATGTGCATGAGTTCAGGAGGGGAGGGTGTAGCCCAGATTAGAAAAAGAAAAAAAAACACAATTAGATGACTCTAGTAATAAAAGAAGAGACAGAGTATATATTTTCTTTATTTTATTTTTTTATATCGGAGAAGTGTTAAAAAAACTACATTTCCATTGAATGCATAACTCAGCTCACCCCACGTGGGGGTGCCTAGCCCTCAACAGCCAATCGAAGCCTACGCAGCCCAGGTCCAACCTGTGAACCATAGACATATATACATAGACGCCGCATCGACTGTGGAGCGACGTGCCTACAGGGCGGCCATCTTGGAACAGGACCAGCAGAGGCAGCGGCACATGAGCGTCGACGTGGGAAACAGGTACTCCTCAATCTCAAAATAGAATTATTCTCTGAATTTTTGACCGATTTTTAAACGGTTTGGTTCGTTAAAAACTTCATACAAGTAGCTATGATACAGGGTGGTTGGATATTTTAAAAATGCTGGTTTTACTACCCAAAATACAAATTTTAACGTACTTAACGTTATCAGCAGACAAGCCTCTGTGAAAAGATGCCGGACTATTGTGCCGCCTATGGATGCTGTAATGAGCGGAACATACAAACCAGATCTCGTGGGATCACTTTTCACAGGTAAGATAGTAAGTTAAGATAAGTAAGGTATAACATAGTGTAACTGCAGGTTGTTATAGTGAAATAAACCCTGACAGGACGGAACGTTTCAGCTTCTTTCAGGTTCTATCAGAGACATTCTAGTAAGACTTTGGTTCTATCCATGTTATAACCAGTTCTCTATACATCATCCCGTGTATTACATAGCTGCTTACTGGTGAAACAACTAATCTGAGACAAAATTTTGGTCTAAATGCCGTGTTATGAATCTATAAATTATCTCTGTAAAAACTACCGGAAACCGTTAAAGAAGCGGCGTCCCTCGCAACTCCCGTTTACACAGAAAAAACAGACTGCAGTGATCGGTCTAATATAGCAAACACAGTATATTGATCATCATTGGCTCTATTGTGCAAGGCAATTTCATTTGTATAGCCCACCTTTACAAACAGTTTGTCTCAAAGGGCTTCACATAGCATCATAACAACATCCTCTGTCCTTAGACCCTCACATCCACTGAGGAAAAACTCAATAGAAAACCCTTTTAACAGGGAAAATCAAGCAACAGAGGAGGGATCCCTCACCAAGGACGGGCAGACGTGCAATAGATGTTGTCACAGACAATAAAACAGTTTATAGTTTATAACACAAAATGTTGGATACATGGAAATGTTAGCAAGAACTGATGAAGGCAGATGAAGGCAGCTTCTGTTTGGAGGAAAGGCAGGGAGAGCTGGCCAGCTTAATGGGAGGACTCGGTGGCAGACTGGTTCATGGGAAGGGATTAAATGGAATTATTTCTTGTTGTAGACAATTCTTCATCTCTCACTACTTTTCTCATATTTTTAAGGTTTCCCAAAGACAGTCATTTAAAGAGACAGTGGGAACTGGCAGTGAAACGGGAAGGTTTTGTGGCAACTGAGAGGTCCTTGCTCTGCAGTGAGCACTTCCAGCCAGATGACTTTGACAGAACAGGACAAATTATTAGGCTGAGACATGGAGTCAAACCATCTGTGTTTAACTTCCCATCTTATTTACAAAAGGTATGTGTGATTCATATGTCCATGTAAGCATTCCATAGCTACTTAATGCCACACTTTTCTAAAAAAAAAAAATTCTGTCTGCATGTTTAGGAATATAGTACAGTACACTTTCTGATGCTAAAAACTTTTTTAAAAATGTTGCATTGTGTTTCTTATATTTTAGCAAGTACCATCAAGGACAACAAAAGCTTCAAGGAAAGCAGAAGAAATTCTGCCAGTGGACTTGCCTCAGCATTTCCTTGAAGCTGAACCTCATTCTAATGTTGTGAGTACTTGCATGTAATATTTTTAAAAACACATGAAACCTGTATCACATTTGCCCTCTGCCACTCATTTTTGACACACTGAAATACACATGAGTATACTGTATATGTCCCTGTAACTAAGAGGCTCAGGTCTCAGGGTGAAAACAGTGGGACTGAGAAATAAACAATGTGGGCCAGCTTCATAAATGACTATTGAATTGTAAATATCACAATGTATTTTCATCCCTCTTTCCACTAGGACCACAGTTATGCTTTGCCTGCGTCTCCCACTGTCCTGAAGGCCAGACTTAGTGAAGCTCTGGCTAGAGTGGAGAGCCTGGAGCGCGAGAGGAGAAATAGCAAGCTCCGCGAACGAAGGGCGAAGAAAAACATACACGCTCTTCTCGAGGATCTGAGGGAGAAAAACCTTATAAATGAAGAGCTGAAAGACAAGCTTGAATGCTACTCAGGTAAAATGGAAATACTAATTTGAATATTTTATATAGGTATTTTTTGTTTATAGTCTGTGTTAAACCCTCTTCCTTTTTATTTAAAGGGGTCTTACTAATACTTACTAGTTTATGCTTACTGAATTTCAGATCTTCGGGTAGACCTCTTGGCAAAGAAGGGCCATGAGTACACCAGAGAGCAGAGGGAGTTTGCCCTCACACTACACCTTCATGGTCCGAAGGCATATAGTTTCCTGAGAGAGTCTCAACATCTTCCTCTCCCACATCCTCATACATTGCAACGGTATTCTCCATGTTGCCTGATTGTTAAATATTTTGTCAGGGACCGAGCTGGCAGGAAAATTCTGAAAAATGGGTTTTATATACCCAAAAAAAGGAAATTTGAAAATATTTTATTTCAAAAAGCATATAACAACCAATACAAACAACCCATACAAAGAAATTAAGAATTGACCGTACAAAAGTAACTAAATGTGAGCACTACAAATAGAACTTACTGCCAAAATGTTAAATAGTGTGTACATTGTATAAAACAAGACTAGTGTGTGGTATTTATTCATAATGTGCTCAAAAATGTAAATGTATTCTAAACAAGACAGTAAAAATTACTGATTTAAAAAGCTCAGATCACATCACACACTGCGTGCTGATACATTTTGAGCTTTCAGATATTGATTGATTGATTGATTGAGATTGACAAACATACATCGACACAAATGCTGCCAAAGGGATAAAAACGCAGAAAAGCCGACAGCTTATTTCCATTGTGGTCCCTTTAGTGTGTGAGTGTGTGTGTCCGTGTGTGTTTGTGAGTGCATATGCATGATGTCTATGAGGGGAATGTGTGGGGAGAATGCTAGTTTCTGTTTATTTTGTTTTTTCGGAATGGGTTAAGGTGGTCAAATTACTACATTTTATTTTTCAAAGGTGGCTGACATCAGTGGATGCAAAGCCTGGCCTCAACAAGATGATGTTGGAGATGCTAGGACGAAGGTGCACAGAAGACCAAGCTAAATATGGCTTGGTGACACTGATTTTGGATGCCATGGCTATTAAAAGCATGTGCACTACAATCCACAAACTCAAAAAATGTCAGGGTTTGTGGATTTGGGGGATGGATTGAATGAGACCGATGTTGCCTCAGAGGCTCTCGTTCTTATGGTGGTAGGCATTCTAGGGCACTGGAAAGCTCCAGTCGGCTACTATTTTACCAAGACTCTCTCGCCGGAAACACAAAAGGTCTTGGTTGTCCATGCCATAGAGGAACTTCATGCTCATGGTTTGAGAGTGATCTGCATGACGATGGATGGGCATGCAACCAACCTCAGCATGTGCAACCAACTCGGGTGTGACCTTAAAGCAAACCCTCTTGAGCCCTTGAAGACCTCTTTTCCCCATCCAGTGACTGGTGAGAGAGTGTTTGTTACAATGGATGCCTGTCACATGCTGAAACTGGCACGTAACATGCTACAGGTAAGTGCTGTCTTTGCTATCTATCTATCAATCTGGCTGGCTGGCTGGCTGGCGGTAAGTGCTGATTGTTGTTCTAGGCTTATTTGCTTTTTTATTCTATTTTATTGTTGTGTGTTTTATTTACATAGTTACATTTTCCTGTCTGTACTTTGGTGAGCTCAGCTGTGACTAATAAAGATTCTAATTCAGTTTTTGATTTTGAAGGCTTACAGCCCAGTTAAGAACACCACAGGCCTGATCAGCTGGAGATACATCATCCATCTCAACGATGTGCAAACCAAAGACGGACTGCATGCTGCAAATAAGGTCACCCAAAAGCATGTCCACTTTGAAAATCAAAAATGAAAGTGTCCCTAGCTGCCCAGACATTGAGTCGGTCTGTTGCAGTGGCTCTGCGCACGCTGAGGGACCTGGGCTACTCGCAGTTCAGAGACTGTGAAGCAACAGCAGAATTCATTGAGGTAAAATGATTAGAGATGTGCAAAGGGCCATAGATGGAGCAGAGTCAAGTTCCAAATACTTGCATGTTTACATACTGAAATTATTATTATTATTTTTTAATATAATATATAAGTATTCATTTGATATGATACATGTTGAAACAATGTTATGGAGATGGTTTTAGATGCTTAAAGTTAATGCAGATATTTGTTTTTAGATGATTGGCAGGCTCTTTGATGTGATGAATAGCCGCAATCCCCGCGCAAAAGGATTTAAAGCTCCCCTTGGGGCTTTGAATTGGGAGGAGAGAGTAGTGTTCTTGATGAGAGCAAGGGAGTTTCTGATCAAATTGTCAATGAAAGATGGCACACCGCTACACAAATCCAAGAGGTCTTTTAAAAATAGTGACTATACTGTTTGCATGAAATAAGTTCATTCAATACTCAGTTCCCATATTCTGCATCGAGTTCATAAGATGCCCTGTTCTCCTGTTCTGATTCCGGTTAGATAATGCTTTTGTTCAAGTGTGTTTTCCCCTGTATGCAGTGGTTTTTACTGTTGGAAATATCTTTTGTTCAGTGTTTCCCCAGGTCTTATAGGTGCCAGTATGGTATTGTATGGTATGCAGCAGGTAAGTGAAAATGATGGAGATGGAGAAGGTCGGACAGGTACTGGGGGGCAAGGGCATGAAGTGATATGTGAGGAAGAGGAGTTTGTCTAATATCACGGTATGTGATATGCTGTGTCTTGTTCCAATTTGTTTGCTGTCTGCATTTTTTCTATTCCAATTGTTTAGTGTTTTTCAGGTCCTGCAGGTCCTGAATGGTATGTATGATACATGTTAACATCATGCAGGTGTCAGGTATGGCAAGTTCTTGTTTCAAGCTGTCCCTGTTCTGGTTTAATAATGTTCCTGTAGTTGGTTCAGCTTCCTAAAAGAAGATAAGATTTGCAAACCTGTAAGAAGCACACAGTAATTTTGTTCCCAGTAAATTGGCCCACAATGGATGCCACCTAAGCAAAAGACCTATGAGTATGGCCATTAGATTCACAATTACAATAGAGCTTCTATCTATCCATCTGTCTGTCTACCTCTATCTATCTGTCTGTCTGTCTGTCTGTCTACCTCTATCTGTCTGTCTGCCTGTCTATCTGCCTGTCTGTCTATCTCTATGTATCTGTCTGTCTGTCTGGCCCTGTCACCCTTTGCCGTTTCACATCTGATGGATTTGCTGGCAAAATCAATTTACCTGTTTACAAAATTCCTAGGTGCTTCCTCACGGTGTCTTTTGTCTCAATACAATTAGGGAAATTGAACAAACATTTTCTTTTGAAGGTACTTGTCTGTCATCGGGTTTGTGATCAACATTGACACCCTCATGCTCATGATTCCTGAGCTGCTCCAAGTCCAGCGGTATGTCTGCACCTACCGGTTCAGCCAAGATCACTTGGAGCTTCTCTTTAATTCGATCAGAGCATCAGGTAAAGTTCACATTTTAAAGCCTTTAAAACAATCAGAAACAATCAGAAAATATCTTTGGTGTAATTGAAGTGTGTGTGTGTGTGTGTGTTGTTGTTGTTTTCCTTTAGGGGGCTGGAACAACAATCCCTCTGCCAGCCAGTTTCAGGGCATCTTCCGGCGCCTGATGGTCCGGTGTGGTGTCTCACCAAGTGGGCTAGGCAACGTGGCAGCACAGGATGACACAGTGTCACTGTCTGCCCTCGAGATGTCGTCTGCCGAGACTGCAGAAGAACTCCCTACCCCATTTGTCAACTTTGCAGCCCTTATGTGTGACCACAGCTACCTGCCCACACGCTTTGGTGCGCTTGTAGACAATGCTCTGGTCTACATTGCAGGGTTCGTTGTTCGGCAGGTTCTAAAAAGGCTCTCTTGCCATGTGTGCCGTGCCAGCCTGGTGGCAGAAGCCGTACCCTCTTCACATGATGAGAGCTACCACCTACTTGTCCTCAAAAATAATGGCGGGCTCATGATTCCCTCAGAGGGCACAGTAAAAGTAGTGAGAGCAGCAGAGCGGGTGATTCGCCAGGTCCACTCAGAGCAAGCTCCCAAGGTGTCAGTGGTCATGCATGTGGTCCGTGAGGAGATTGGTACAGATGATGTATTTTTGCTCGGGGAACACACTGAAGACACACAATTTGGCATTGACAACCACCATTCTGACCTGCTGAAACTAGTGGTGTCTGTGTTCCTCAAAATTAGGCTGCACCACATTGCAAAACTCACATCACTCAAATACCAGAGTGGCAGCACAAGAAAGAAATTGTGCAAAACAGTTCTCTTTCAGGGGTTTTAGCTCCAATTCAGGACAGGTTGTAAATACTCAAATAAATAGTTTGTTTGGAGGGGTGAGTTCATGTTCTTGTTCTTTCCTTGAATATTTTCAAGTTTTACTACTTAACCCCCTGATAATTCAAAGTGCCTGTTTAGTTTGAATATTTGGAGCCAATCAAATCACTTTGTTCATAGAGATGATAAAAATGATCAGGGGGTGGTGTGAGTGATGTAATTATAATAATAACAAAAATAGTATAATAGTAATATTAAATAACAACAATAAGAATGATGTTGATGTTATAATAATAATATAATTGGAATAACAATAAAAATAACCGTAATAATATTAACATATAATAGTAATAATAATAATCATAATAAGAAGACAAAAAAGAAGGTACTCAAATGTAATAGCCTTCAAGCAATAAAGACCTGAACACACCTGAACGTTTTTTGGGTTATTTTTGTTTTATTTCTGTCTGTCTATCTGGTCTGATGTTTGATAAACAAACCCCGTGAAAATAGCTTGACAAATAAGCGATTTATGAACATTTTATTGTGTAGGCGCATCATTTCTTCATAGACGTAATGCACTGTAGGAGCGAGTGGTCTGGTTCCAAGATGGCCGCCCTGTAGGCACGTCGCTCTAGTGGGCGGCAGCAGTCAATGCGGCGTCTATGTATATATGTCTATGCTGTGAACAACCAGGTTCAACCTTGCTCTTCCGACCTTTTTTTTTCCCTCATCTCAGCCACGGGAATGGAGGCAGCTACTGCTGAGAGAACAGAAAAAAAAATCAGAAAAAGGGAAATAACCCCCGAGTTGAACTGCAGGAGGAGAGCGGAGGGAGTCGGCGCGCTTACTTGCGGGAGATCCGGAGCCGTGCAACCGAACGAAGTAGAGAAATAACGTCGGCTAACCATTCACATCCATCCAGAGAGCCGCTGCAGCTCCGACATCGGCGTGCTTGACTATGGTGCACAGAGCAACGGTGAGAACCGTGTTTTTAGCTGCTCTGAATCTAGTTTACTGATTGTTCCTCCGTGCGCTGGGGTGAATGGTGGTGCATTATTTCCGAACATTGCGCATATATGATGCCAGTTATTTTATGCTGATGTACATGTTAAAGGGAGTTTAAAGTTAAAGTTTGTTTTGTTTCCTATTGCCAATTTAACAATGAATAATTTCATCAATCATATGATGAGAGTGAAATAATATTTTAATTTTTTGTAAATTCTGTGTATTAAAGGGATTAAATTTATCTCAGTTGAGTTTAAAGTGACTAGAAGGAAAGTTTTGGTGCAGAATCTCTTAAACAAAAAGGCCTATTGTGTAAGAGTAAATTAAGCACACTTTCTGGATACCTCTACAATGAGCTCATGCTACTGTTATGTTATTTGCACATGGTTTTGATATGGTTGTGGTGTGTATATATATATATATATATATATATATATATATATATATATGAGTATTGATGGTTACTTACCATGGGCATTGCTGAACACTGGTTACATGAAAAGATAAATAGGCAACTATTTGAATGTTTAGTTCTCATGTCTGATACACCTGAAAATTGAATGTTGTACAACTAGGAAAAAAAACAAACTTTGAGTCTTGTGATTTAACAAAATTTGAGATTTATACATGAGGTTTGATGCAATATTTTGATTTTTTTGACATTTAAACCTTTATTGATGTATTTGATAGTAGACTAAATAGAATGTAAATTATATTACCTTGTTTATAGGTCAGGTTTTGAGAGAAGGGAGAAAATCCAAGGGCCAGGACGAGATTCTGGTCGTGACTGATGGCAAGCCAACCACTTTGAGGAAAAAATCACCACGAAGGAAACGCGTATATACCCTTACACATGCATTCACACTGCAATAGTCACACTACTGACCAGCTGCAACAACTCTTGTTTAAAGGGCCCCAACGGATAATTTCATTTTATTTGAGTGTGCACACTTCATTTTCTCTGATAATCCGATTTATTGTGTTATATTGTCGTATAAACTGGACATTTCTCTCTACTTACTGTAACAATACAAGAGTGTTTACTCAACAGTTGTTCCTGTGTACGACTCATTGTTGCTGCTCAATACTTTGGCCCCTTACAGATTTGGTGTCTTCTGATCCTGGCCAGGGTCCTAGTACAAATCCAAGTTAGTTATCATACTGTAATTCACTTTTACATCACTAAAATTGGTTACAGTTACTTTGTTTTTCCTTTGAAACCGCAATACAGAATGAACTAGGAGAAGTTCACTTGATTTGAACAATGTTATATAGCCTATGCTAAATAACATAATAACTAATCAAAGAACTTACTGAATAAATTATTTGGGGAAAGTGAATTCACATATGATGTCGCACATCGCAATATACAAATTTCAAAGCTGCGTGAACATAAACGCCATTCATTCAACTCAGCCATTCAGCTTTCGGTTTTAATTCCCTAGCGCTTAAACAATTAATTTGTGCTAAAAATGCCAAGCAAGCCCAGTGAATGATCCGCTATGTGAAGTTTAATAATCTATGGTGTAATCCCATTACGCCATAATAAACGAGATGAGAAAAAATGACAAATTTTATTGGGTTTCTTTTACTGGGTTTTCCTAAAAAAGTACATCTGAAATGTGTTATGTTTAAAGCAAGATTAAAAAAAAAAAAAAGTGCAACTCAAATTTTTATGTTCAAAGCAACTGTAACATTGATTGAAATACAACTTTATTTTGTGGTTTTTGTGGCTAAATTGTTGCATTATTTTTTTGTCTTTAGTTGAAGATGAACTATGCAACTTTGATCCTTTATTAAATTTAAATAGTTAATATATCAAATGGCTGGGGAGTAATTGTGATGACTAAATGACTTGTTATGGGGAGAATGGAGGCTCTCTGCCTTCCAAGTAGTGTCCCTTGACCAAAATCCAACCTTGCAGCATCAACGCCTCCAACCCCGTGTCCCAGCTCTCTTGGCAGCATCACAACACAAATACGTTCCATAATCTCTTGTTTATGTCAGACAAGACTACACAAATATACACATTGTAAAATGTATATAATGTTATCCCCTGCTCCATGTGTACAAATTCACTTTATTTGAGCCTGAACTAGTAAAATCCCTCAAACTCACATCGGAACACACAGGTGGAGCCTACATGGGTCTAATAGAACTCACCCACTTAGGACCCACCTAAAGCCCAGCCTGAGCTCATTTCAAGACCAAATGGAGGCACACACTTGGGGCTTACATGGGTCTCATAAAAGTCTTCCACTTGGGTCCTACTTAGAGCCCAGTCAGATCCCTCTTAAAGTCAACCAGCTGGGGCCTAAATGGGTCTCAGATAAACTGCCCGGTTGAGGCCCATTTAAAGTCCAGTCTAATCCATCTTTGTGCCCATATGGACAAACAAGTGGGGCCTACATGGGTCGTGTATAACTCACCAAGTTGGGCCCTATCTGAAACCCAGTCAGAACCAACTTGAAACCCATATGGGCAAACGCAGGTGGGGCCACCATGGAAACTGCGGACAAACCCACTTGGGACCCTTATCTGCAGCCCAAATTTAACCCTTATGGGCCCCAGATAGACATGTTGGCTGGGTACAAACAAATTTTTAAATCTGTTCATTCTGACCTTTGCTATCATGCGAGGTACCGTTCAGGAACCATTCACGAGGCAGCGTAATCAAAAAAAAAGTATGCCTTTAATGGGGTCCGAGTCAAAGCCGGAAAACACAGGAATTGCCAAGCCACAATACGAAATCCAAAAACAGTATCGACTAGACAGGCCAGGGTCAGAACCAGTAAGACAGATGGGCAGAGGTACAAAGACGAAAGGCAAAAAGTCGTAGTCGATGGGCAAAGCCAATTGTCATACACAGGGCATCCAAACACAAAATTCATGGTCATACAAAAATAGGTCGAAATCCAGAAAGACAAAAACAGTACAAAAAGGGCAATGGCAAGAATCAAGGTCGGACTATCCAGTAGAAGCGAAACAATAATCAATGGCATACGAGGCGCTCTGCACAAAGAAATATTGATCAACGTTATGACAAGAGCTAGGGCGGCACGGTGGCACAGTGGTTAGCATTGCTGCCTCACAGCAAGAAGGTCGTGGGTTCGAATCCGGCCTGGGGCCTTTCTGTGTGGAGTTTGCATGTTCTCCCCGTGTTGCGTGGGTTTTCGCCGGGCACTCCGGTTTCCTCCCACAGTCCAAAGACATGCATATCAGGCTAATTGGAGACACCAAATTGCCCATAGGCATGAGTGTGAGAGTGAATGGTGTGTGAATGGTGTGTGTGCCCTGCGATGGATTGGCAACCTGTTCAGGGTGGGTCCCTGCCTTTGCCGGTAGTCAGCTGGGATAGGCTCCAGCTTGCCCCGTGACCCTAGTGAGGAATAAGCGGGTATAGAAAATGGATGACGGATGGATGACAAGAGCTGTAAGTGAAAAGACTCCTAATATACACACAGGAATGGTCACATGCTATACAGAGGCTAATTACATCGGGAGAAAGGGAATGAGGGAAACCCTAACCACGAAAATTGGCGAGAGACAAAATACGAACGGGAATCCCACAAACAGCCTATGACATTTAAACAGCTCCGGTCCTGGAGTTCTACGTGCACAGATAACAAGCGCAGGAGAGTGATTAAGCACGTGCAAGAGATTCTCGCTGAAGCTCAGGGAGAGGACAGCGATAGACAAGTGGCGGAGAATAGAACAGGGCGATTGCGGAGAGGTAATTAGTCTATTAGTTGCGGTGCAGCTTTACAACTTAAACTAGCTCATTAGTAATTTAGTAATCGAATATATATACATGGTTAGTTGTGTTAGTAGACTATAATACAAAATACAAACGTTAGTCTTGTTAGTAATCAGAACAGAAGTGTGAAGGAAGAAAACGAGATACGAAGGAATATTTTAAACAACGGACTTAATTTAAATCACCCGAAGTCAGTGAGCATGCAGACGGGGAAGACGGACTGAAACAACTAGATCACAAGAAAGGGGAGACAAGTGCAATGGAACTGAAACATGGAATGAACTAAAAACCTGAAAGTTACAATAATCAAAAAGAATAAATAAAAGACAATAATCATGAACACAAAACCAGCACATAAAACATGACCAAAAACCAGAACCATGACAATGTACCTGCGACCAGAAGGCAGTAGCCTGTATTGGCAGGCCAGCGGGTGACTGGGATTAGTCAGGATGCTTTCTGCTTTCCTGGTAGCCCTGGCCCTATACAGGACAATGGGCTCCTCTAAATTTGTTCCCACAATTCTGCCACACATCCTCACTATTCCGTTAAGCCTGTTCTTGTTCTTGTTCCGGACTATTTTATATTGACGGTCAAATAAGATATTCAAATAGATGCGTTACTAATGCAGCACTGTGTCTTACCACGGTATTAGCACTAACAGGTGGCGAAAACATTCACCTCAGCAGCTTAGGACTGCTATCTGCTGGCGAACGTCGTCCTCCTTTGCACAGAATCTGTGCAGTGAATATGGTGCTAAACTGGGGCAGTCACTATGTGCCAAAGTTGTGTGGATTTCATCTATACTGGTATTCTAAATTTGAATATTCCCACTGCTATCTGAGCAGCCGAACACAGCACAGTTTTTCCCCGCACGTGAATTCAGAAAAAGAAAATCTTGTAAATAGAGAGGGCTAAAATAAAGTGCCATTGGCGCACTCCATAGACATCCGTTAATTTCCAGTGACGTTTGGACCGCAGCAATGGCAGCAAACACAACTTCTTGGTTTCGGCGTATTAGTCAATAGCACGATGAGTATCCCACAAACTCTTCAAATCAAGTAAAAAAAATACATTCAGCTGTGCGCAGGCAAGGTGCCCTTTTCATGAATGTGGGCAATAGCCCTTCTAGAATCCTGTGCACAAGCCTGACGGAAGCCCCTCAAAATGCTGACAGTCCAGCAGCTGTTGAAAGCAGTCCAGCCGGGCGACTGGTGTGTATCAGTCGACCTGAAGGATGCATATTTTCATGTGGCTATCCGGCGTCACCATCAGAAATTCTTACGCTTTGTTGTGTTTTTCAGTACTCCAGATTGTCTTTTGGGCTTTCACTCTCGCGCCGAACGTTCTCCAAGTGAGTGGACTTGGCCTTGGAACCGTTGCGGAGGGGAGGATGCGAGTCCTACACTACTTGGACGACTGGCTCCTTCTTCACATATCGGCGCTCTCACCAGTTCTCACCGGCGTATTTCAGCGGAGGGGGCCGCTACGCTGTTAACTGAAAACCTACGCAGTTTTGGCCCTCTACGCGGTCTTTCAAGCTGCATGCTTGCAAAGTTTGCTGCATTTTCCAGTAAAATATTCACAAATTTTCCTCAAAAAATTTTTTTCTCTTCCGTCGTCTTTGCTGCAAACGAATAGCGTATGGTTTGTCTTGACAGAAACAACCATGTGCACATTGTGATATGAGATTGTTTAGGAAAGAACGGCGGTGCTTGATACCCCTGTTTTCCACCGTGGGTGAATGCAGCTTTCAGAACGTTTTTGTGGCAAGATCACGTTAGTAATTCCAGGATAACTGTGTTTTTTCCCAATGGTTGTTGCCCTAAATCTTACCCAGATACAATAGTGCTATTATCTGATTGGCTATTTTGTAGCCCCATTCCTTTTTTTGGCTGGCAGATGGCAAGCTGCCAACGAGGACTCCAGGGGAGACGTGTTTGATTCCTGCCGGTTTCCACAGTTATAACGGTGCTAAATTGTTTTCATTTTTTTTTTTTGCGTGAGAAATACTGTGTATGGCGCAAGTGTGTGACATCCGACTGAAATGAGTGACAATCACGCTCATTGCGCGAGACCTGAGAACCATAACCCCTGAGTTCACATCAGTTTCCTGCAATATCTTTTGGATTCTGGCAGGGCTGTGTCCACTGTGAGGGTGTATGCAGCCGCTATCTCTGCATGTCATGGAGGACTGCAGGGGGCTCCTGTGTTCTTGCAAGCCCCTTTTGCCGCAATTTTTAATGGGCGCTTTGCGGCTGTGGCCACCGCGGTGGGCCACAGTGCTGCAGTGGGATCTCTACATAGCCCTTGACGGTCTTTGTAAGCCACCATTTGAGCCATTAGACAATGTTTCCATGTGTCTTTTGTCCTTGAGACAGCTCTGCTGGTGGTGCTGTCTTCTGCAAAGAGAGTAATGGACTTGTGAGCCTTGTCAGTAAACCCACAATGTCTGCTTTTGAGTGCGGATAAGGCTATCCTGCATCCTAACCTGGCATTCATGCCTAAGAACATTACAACGTCCTTCAGTTCTAGGACAGTGGTCTTGGCAGCGTTTCATCCTCTGGCTCATACCTCTGAGGAAGATAGCCGGTTACACTTGATTTTCCCAGTAAGGACCTTGGCCTGCAATGGTCGTCATACATCGGCAAGTCATAAGACAGAATAGCTGTTCATTTGTTATGGCGTACCTGCATCTGGTCGACCTGGATCAACTCAGCGTCTGGTTCACTGGCTGTGCGACGCAATCTCTGAGGCTTACGTCACAATGGGAAGCACTGCCCCAACGGGGCCGCATGCTCATTCAACAAGGGGTTTGGCAGCCTCTGCGGCCTTGTATAGGGGTGTTGCTGTTGGTGACATCTGTGCTGCTGCTCCTAGTCGTCACCATCCCCCTGCGTTTGATTTTATCTCAGGGATATGACGGCTGGTTCCTTTTCTGAGGCTGCATTGAATGCTGCTCTAGGCAAGGAACTGGACCGGAATTGATGCCAGGATACTCCCCCTCCTACAAGTGAGGACAGCTGGGCAGGAACTCATCTAGGCTCCACCCTTTGTGGCACTAGCAGAGCTGTTAGAGGGCAGAGCCCATACTTGTATAACTGGAGTTACATACCCAGTAACTATCTTTATTAATGTTTCTATGTTTTCAGGCTCCCTCTGAAAGACTTTTTATAGCTTCTCTGGGAGGTCTGATTCACACGACTCCCAAAACTTCAGTCATGCACAATAGATAAGGTGTATGTGTGTGAGAAGAATAAATAAATAAATCTGAAGGGAGAGAGGAACCTATCTTTATTTTACCTTTGAATAGTAAAAATAAAAACCTTCAACCACAGTAGTGTATTGACTGACTGATTTCACTCTGGGCCTTGTAGACATGTATTAATTATCATGACAAGTATTCAGTGAAATCAGAGAAAGGAACAACAAAGCACTGTGAGAAGACAGGCCTCATGTAAATATGTAAAAAGAGTTTCAACTTATCTCCAGTCAGTAGCAAATCCCACAAACTAAAGTGCAGAAATACATAAAAATAGAACTAATCTCTGTGCCACTCTGAAAACATTTCAGTGACCCAAGGCTGTTTTTATATGGTCACAAAACAGATATTTTGAAAACGCCTTGCTAAGTGGAGTTTTTTTTTTTTTTTTTTTACGTGGTTTCTGCTCATCACGCAGATGCATTTTTTTTTTATTGAAAGCTCTGGTACAAGTACATACATGTACAAATACATTTGTAATATAAAAGAGTACAAGTACAGGCAAATCATTTGAACAGACAAGAGGTTACATAATTTTATAAATAGCACATTGCAAGCATGTATTAATAGCTATAGGGCAAAGTGAAAATTCGACAGAAGATAAGTAGTGCTTAGGTCCTTTAATAAAAATGAAAAAGAAAGGCTTCTTTGTAAAAATGTTCATTTATGAATGAAGAATTTAGCTAGAAAAAGAAACAAGTTAATAAGAAAGTCCCTTTAAGTGACATCAAGGTCTTTAGGAGCACCAAAACAAATTATTTTCATGTTAAAATCTTTGAGAATGTTCCTTTTGATAAATTCATAAAAATCAATCCAAAAGACCTTGGTGTAAGCACATTCCCAAAACAAATGATCAGTTGTTTCAGTGAAAGAATTACAGAAAGAGCAATCAGAAGAAATGTGAGGGAAAATTTAGATTAGAGATAGTTGCAGGGATAACATTAATGAATGATCTTAAGAGAGATTTCAGCTACTTTATTTGTGATCATAAATTGCTTTCTAAGAGACCAAAATCTAAACCAATCAATATTTTCAAATTTTTTATTTCAAGAACTTATACATACGGGGGTAGAAATGCTCGGTTTGAGCAGAATAGATCTGATTTTCTTACCAGTAAATTTGTTGCTTACCAAAGACTTATCTACAAACAGAGAAGAAGGATTCAAATCGACTGAAAAGGACCTTCAAGTAGCATCCTGACACCAGACAGAATAGCTTCAAAAATTACTGCATATTCTCTAGGTGGCAATGAAAAAGAAAACAAAACATAACATAACATAACATGAATGGCAAGAACAGGCCTTTCAGCCCAACTAAGCTCACCAGTTTCTTTATTCTATTGTGAATATATCCCTTCAGATACTGAATGACTCAATGGTATCTAGCTTTAAGTCAAGCCTGCTCTTGAAAACCCCCAAGGTCTCTGCCTCAACAATCTGGTCAGGCAAGCTATTCCACATTGAAATTACTCTTTGGGTGAAGAAATATTTCCGAATATCAGTGCTAAATTTACCTTTGGTCAACTTCCATTTGTGACCCCTGTTATGGCCCCAATTTGTTATTACATTTACAACATCCACAATAGCAAGGGATGACAAACACAATTTTAAAACTTAAACACATTTAATTTACAAAAACAACTAACAACTAACTAATCTACTGAGTAATCTAATGACCAAGATTGATTAACAAGAAAAACAGAAATATTTACAGTCCCTTTTGTTTGGGTTCCTTGGTGATGTCCTGGGTGAGGAAAATGCTCTAACACAGGCAAAAATCCACTATAAGCTTCACAGGTCTTAAACAGAATGACAGGTCTGGTCACATGTATCCTTCTCCTTGCAATTTCTCCTACTACTTTACTGTCTCAATTCTCCCTCTTTATATACTCTTTTGCAAACCCCACCCACATTTAGACCTATTTTTTGCCCCAGACATGCCCAGAACATGTCCAAACCTAGCTCCAGTCTGGGCTTAACAAAAAAAGGTAAATCATCTAGTGGCCTATATTCACATTACACCCCGAGTTCTACTCACAACTGGTCGAAGGAATCCTACATGATTCACTTTGTTAATCCCTTTAACATATTTAAAGACCTCAATCAAATCACCCCTGAGTCTCCTTTTCCTAAGACTAAAGAGATTAAGGATCTTCAGCCTCTTCTCGTAGCTTTCATCTTTAATACCTGGAATAAGCTTGGTGGCTCTTCTCTGAACTTTCTCTAGAGCCTCTATATCTTTCTTAAAGTATGGTCCCCAGAACTGTACACAATACTCCAGATGTGGTCTAACGAACGTGTTGTACAAAAGAAGCATCACCTCCTTAGATTTGTACTCAATACTTTTGGCGATGTATCCCAGCATCTGATTGGCTTTTTTAACTGCTACGGCAGTGGCTAGAGGTTTGGTCAACAATCACTCCCAGATCTTTCTCGTGTGCAGCACATTATCTGAATTATCCAAATACATTAGTCTATTCTTCAAAATAAGATATTGCCTCCCACTATATGCTGTCCTAACCCTCTACAAGACCCTGTTTGAGCCGAATATCAACTACTGCAATGACATATGGTGCAACACTTCCCCAGTCATCTTACAAAACTTGAAAGTCTACAAAAGAAGATGTTACGAGCTATGTTGTACGCGAGATACAATGCTCCCTCACGCCCTCTATTCCTTCGCTACGGTCTTCTTAGGCTTGGAGAGATAAATGTCCATGGAGAGATAATATCATGCGCCTTCTGTCAACAAAATGATTGATGGCTTTTTGATGAGTTGATGAGTTCAAATGAGTTCATTTTTAATGAGGTTATTGTAGTTTTTCTGTATTACCCCCCTTCTCCTCATCCCCCTTCCTTCTCTCTCTCTCTCTCTCTCTCTCTCTCTCTCCAGGCTGCGTGTGATTGATTCAGCACCGTCCCCAAGCCTCCCTTCCCTTTTATCTGTGGTGTGGTACAGAATTTTATATATTTAAGCGTGTTTTATGTTTTTTATTTTTTTTGATGTTTTTTTTTTTGGTGGGTATAATCCTTTTAATGCATTCATTTAATTGTGTTAGTTTTTTGCTTTTTAACCGTGTATTACTTGAGTGGTTGGGGAAGTGAAAGTGATAAGTGGTAAAACTTTATTTCAAGCGTTTTGTTGGTCATGGGCTAACGAAAGAGAGTTTAAATTCGGAGAGTGTTTTAAAGTTATTTGCGACATGTTGGTAAAGATAGTGTTTTAAAGCAAAAAAATTAAAGCAAGAAGTGTTAAAACTGGAAAATAATGCGATGGTGAAAGCATGCTGAAAATAGCGGTGCATGCAGTGAATAAGTGTGCGTAAAGGAAAACGAAAGAAAGATTAAATTATTTTGGCACGATTTGAGTAGAAAGATGAAAAATGATGCAAAATAAGGATGGTTGTAGAGTATCCAAAGTATTCTCATTCCGTTGGTTTTCTTTCCTTCTAATTATTCTCAATGGCTACAGATCCTACTTTCCTCACCATAAGTAATACCTACCCAAGGGCATGGCCATGTTAAATATTTTCTGTATTTTGTATCTGATAATACTTCGCATTTATCACTTATAAATGTTTTTTTTTTTGTAATATGTTTCATCCAGTCTTGGAAATGAGTAACAAAAAATAGATTAAATAATTCCAATATACTCGATTATAGATAAACCATTTTCATAAATTTCAGTACAACATTAGTTTGTTAAATTATTTGCAATGCCTTTGTTTTTAAAACAGTCAGAGTCGAAATATATACCCGCTATTTTTTATTTCAATCTGAATAAACGTGCAGGACCTTTTAGATCAATGTATCAGTTATGTTATATCATGCATGATTTTAAAGGTTTTTTTTAACTTTAAGAAATGATAAAATCACGTGTAGAAAGCTGGAAAATTCGAGTTTCAAAGTATATCCTAGAATTTTATGTTGAATATACAGTGCCGTGAGAAAGTATTTGCCCCCTTCACAATTTCTTTCTTTATTGCATATTTTTCACACTTATATGTTTCAGATCATCAAACAAATTTTAATATAAGAAAAAGATAACCCGAGTCAATACAAAATGCATTTTCTAAACAAGGCAATCAGAGATAGCAGACCTGGCCCCAGCCACGGGCTGACAGACAGACTGACAGAAACACACACACACACACACACACACACAGACATGATCATTGCTTAATCTGGCCCCCTAAGGGAGGGGCCAGGTAATGATGATTTCATTTATTAAGGGGAAAAAGCAATCCAAACCTACCTGGACCTATGTTAACAAGACTAGGTGCAATCGAGTACATGGCTGGGCTGCCGAGTGCTGTATGAGCTCATTCAGTTATATGAAGTGCAAGTTTAGTACTGAGCTGGAGTTGTTAAAGTATTTACAAACTGGGTGAGGAGAGTGGGAGAGTGAGAGTGTGAAAGTGTGATGACATAAAGCGTTATTCGATATTGGTGATGATTGAATATGGTTAACTATGTGACAAAAAAAATTGAAATGCAATTAACCCCTTAAGAACTACGGCCTGATACCGGGGCCGGTTATTACGCATTATAAATACAGCATTTTTCCAAATCCCGACATTCTCAAGCGGCATATCCACATTTCGCAAAGAGACTTGGCCAAAAGCTCATGTAAAACATTTTTACCTCAACCGAACACAATTCAAGCACCAAGCAAGTAAAAAAGCATGCAGCAAAACATAGGATAATATCATATCAGCGCTGAATCGCCAGAATTTCTGCTGAATTCATGCTATGCATGAAAACGATACCCCAAATAAAAGAGGAAAGTCCACAGAATGCAATGATATAAGCCCTGTCATTTTAAACCGAAACCACCCTGATAGCAGAAACTGGCAAAAATTACGTCCTGTAGACGTCATTTTTACGACCTGTCATATATTTACGTCTTTAAGACATCAGTTTGCAACAGCACAAGACATAAAAAAGATGTCCTTTTTTGACGTCATATTTTGTCATATTGGTAAAAAAATAGACATCTTCATGACGTCTTTGAGACCAAAAACAAGCTCTCCTACTAGTAAATATCACGTCATACTTTTGTCATATTGGTAAAAAATAGACATCTTATTTATGTCATATATTTACGTCTTTAAGACATCAGTTTGCAACATCACAAGATGTGAAAAAAGACGTCCTTTTTTGACGTCATATTTTGTCATATTGGTAAAAAATAGGCATCTTTATGACGTCTTTGAGACCAAAAACAAGCCCTCATACTGGTAAATATCACGTCATACTTTTGTCATATTGGTAAAAAATAGACATCTTATTTAAGTCATATATTTACGTCTTTAAGACATCAGTTTGCAACAGCACAAGACGTGAAAAAATTTGTCCTTTTTTGACATCATTTTTCGTCATATTGGCAAAAAATAGACATTGTTATGACATTTTTGAGACCAAAAACAAGCCCTCATACTGGTAAATATCACGTCATACTTTTGTCATATTGGTAAAAAATGGACGTCTTTATTTTATCATTGTTAAGTCAGTACTGTACAATAAGAGAAAACATTTTGGCAATACTAATACATATGTACCAATTTCAGCTGCACATTTATAGTACAACAAGTCGACATGGTCTACAACATCCCCCGCCAATCATGCGCTTCATATTTTCTAACTCCATCAAGGCCTTTATGATCTGAAGCTACACACCAAATTTGGTTACTGTATCTGTAATAGTTTCTGAGTAAAGCAGTCCCCTTTATCTCGGACGGACGGACGGAGGTCAAACCGATATCCCCCTCCCACTTCGTGTTGGCGGGGAATAATAAACTTTGATCAGATACAAGGTATCTTGTTGCACATTTTGTACATTTCTTTGCTCTTAACACAGATATCAAATGAGATGACATTATTCTTGCCAGCAAGTTTTACACAATGTCACTACACAAAACATGTTGCAAAATATGATAACAGAATGGAAGCACATTTGTGTAAAGGCAAAGAAAATTGGTCAAGAAAATTGGAAAATATGTCAATAGATTTGACTAACTTAATATCCGATATTGCAATAATGAAAATGCATCATATTAAGAGTAAAATGCGAGCTTATTACTTATTTTTAGTTCATAACTCAAGCAAGATTAACATGCATGTATGAGAGAAAACTACTACACATTAAACTGCATACAACTTAGATACACACCTCAAGTAACCAAGGGATTTTAACATGGCAATCATCCGAGAAGTCAGTTCTGTTTAAGAGAAATGTACCCCAAAAATTTAAGCTAAATAATGGTACAATGAGAAGATTGAAAACATAATGATTGTTGAAGTGTAAAAAAAAGGGGGGAAAAAAACAAAACAAATGCAAACAGTAACAGCCAAAACAGAAAAAGTTACCTCAACATCCTTCACAGAATATATTTCATTTTTTTATTTCAACTTTCAGCTAAACCATTTCCAGGGCGTGGATTTTTTTTTTCCTAACTCATATATCCACTGCACCCGCTATTCGGCTCCTGATTGGTCGATTGTCTTCAATGGATTGGCCGAGCATTCGCCTTACAATTAGAGATGACTATAGATTGTTGTAGAGCGGTTCAAATTTTTAAAATGGGTGGCCTTTCAACACAAAATTGATTGACTTGAGCCTTGTAGGCCTATATGCATCCCATACATGCCATATCAATGCATGCGCCATCAGCAAACGCACAGTGGCCAGTGATATGCAGCACTGGAAGAGGCCTGTAAACTCGCAATTTCCTGCAAAAAAACATGTCATATAACATCCAAAATCGATAATTTTTCAAACCTGACGTGTTTCTGATTGTAAAAACGTACATTTAGTTCAGGAAACTCGTTGATAAACAATTCTTCACATCCGAAGTGATGAAGTGTGGACGCAGCCATTTTCATTTCATGATCATGATGACGTCAACCTATCGACTAATCAGGAGGCGAATAGCGGGTGCAATGGATATACGGGTTAGGAAAAAAAATTCGCATCCGAAGCGCGTATTTTTTTTTTTGCCCAGCTGAGTACAGGGCGGGCGGTGCGCGTCTGCTCGAGGAGTAGACTGAAACTGCTGCGCAGCTAATATCGTGAATCACGAGACTTCGCGCAAGAAAATATGGCATAAAGTTTCATTAATTACGCACTCACCTGGGGGAAAAAATGTCGCATTGCGGGACCATCCCAAAATAAATTTCCCTTTTTGAAATTTCAAGAAACAAGAAAGGAAATGAATTATTAAATGAAACTTATTTCCTGCGGTGGTAGCCACATGATAATTGACATAATTTCTTAAGGTGGTAAATAATTAGACGTTAAAAAAAAAACACGTAATGTGGTCTTAAAAAGACATGGAAAAAGTGGTAAATAAATGACGTAAAAAATACGTATTATTCTAGACTTAAAACGATGTAGAAAAAGTGGTAAATAATTGATGTAAAAAATACGTCATGTAATGGTCATATAAAAAGTGAGAACATTTTTGGTCTCATATAGACGACAGGTTAGGACCAGGTTAGGACCAGTCCATTACGTCTGAAAGAGGTCAGTCTGCTATCAGGTAGTCCCACCAGGAATCTGCGGAGAAAAAGTGTTGATTCCGCGGAGAACAATCCTGATTCTGCGGAGAGCAATTATTGACTCTGCAGCTTGAAAGTTGATTTTCCGCGGGCATTAAAAAAAAAACTAAAATGACCAGTCATAAAGCAAATTTTTGTAATAATGAAGCAAGAATTCTCTTATGAAATTATTTGCAATACCAAAACACTGTGAAACATTGCAGTTATAAAATAATCAACATCAATATTCTCTTTGTTCCTCTTGAGCAGATTTATTTGCATAACTTATAAACTGCAAAACATTTTACCAAACTATGGGTGAACGAGGCTTAGTAACAGAACAAGTGCCAAAGATTAAAGTAAAGATTTAAACACAGTGTAAACTATTCACTGTATGCTCTGGATATTGTAAATGTTACTGCATACCATAGACTGTAAAAATGGATGAAGCTACTGTGGCGTCACCCATTGGTTTCAGCATACAATAAAGGAAGCCTCGATTTTGGCCATTTGAATTGCGCCATGTTGTGGAAACCGGATCTGATTTCTAGTGGAGAGCGTGAATCGAAGATGCGGGGAGGAACGTGGCTCTGGATCTGACCGTATCGGACGAGGAACAGAGGATAGCCACGGCCCAGAAGCATGTTCTGGCTTTATACTTTATTCTAGTTTATATGGGACCATAATTCACGAAAATGAACGTCATGATATATCAAAGGAGACTTGGAACTTACTATAGCTAACATAAAATTATGCGAAAAATCATTATTTAAGGTTAATACTACGTGATGAAATATTTACAATCACCCTCGAATAAGTGCCGGTTAGTACGGGTTAGTAATATCCTATCAGAGAACGCATTCACTCAGAGTTTCGTGAGACCCAGAACTAAACACAGCTGGAAGCAATGAATGAACTACCAGAGCCGAAACCAAAAGAGAAAACAGGATTGGACGACGAGACGCAGGCATGCTGAAGGCTGTCAGGCGACATCACAGAATGCAGACTGGGAGTGGATCGTCAGGCGGCAGAACTGAAGGCTGAAAATAATAACCGAAGGTAAAGCACAAGCACAAATGAGCACCGGACAACACACAAAAGGCAGAATCTTAACATATAGATTCTTTGCAATCTGCATAGGAGAACTTTATAATAGACAGGGTTCCCCCTGGGTTTTGAAAAATATTCTTCACGTTTTTCCTCGAAAGATACAGTCAAAAAAATATTCTTCACCTTACCTTAGTCTTAATTTTTTTTATTCGTTACTCATGGACTTTACATAACTTCAAAAAAAAAAAAATCTTTAAAGCATATTAAGTGCCGACAGAATGTACAAGGAAGAAGTCAAACCTCAAATATTTGTGCACAAACAGGCCTCTCCATTATTCGTTTGATAGTTGATATGATTTCGCCTTCAGTCCCATCCAGCAGCGGGCAATAGCTCTATAAAAGATAAATTAATCCTCTTTTGAGCTTTTAACATGGAATTTATTCTAAAGAGTGGAATTAGGAATTCCTTTAAACCGTTTATTTCTTGATTTTTCTCTTCACAGTTTTATTAATATAACCATTTTAGGCATCCCATAATTAAGGGACACACCCTTTAAGGGTATCAACTGTGTAATGAAGAGGCATGACAAAAAATGTTATAAGAGATGGGGTGAGAAATTTTGTGCTGTCAGAATCAGGATTAATGGAATTCTGAAATGTTTATTTAGAATGTTAAACTTCTGAGATTTCCATCAACTGGCGGGACATAGTATTCACGACCGTCCCTCCGTCTGTACGTACGTACGTCCCGAATCTTTGTCAGCGAGATATCTCAAGAACGAATTGACGGATTCTCTTCAAACTTTATGTCAACATGTATTAGTGTGATACCCCAGCGCCAGTCAATTTTGGTGACCTTCTCGCCATTCTCAAGGTCACACCGAGACATTGTGGATTCTCACACTGATAGCCTTGTCAGCGAGATATCTCAAGAACTAATCGACGGATTTACTTCAGATTTTATGTCAACATGTATTAGTGTCACACCCCGGCGCCAGTCGATTTCGGTGACCTTGGCTTCATTCTCAAGGTCACACCGAGAGATTGTGGATTTTCACGCTGATAGCCTTGTCAGCGAGATATCAAGAAAGAATCTACAAATTCACTTCAAATCTTAATTCAACATGTATTACTGTGATACCCTGGCGCCAGTCAATTTCGGTGACCTTCGCGCCACTCTCAAGGTCACACTGAGAGATTGCGGATTTTCACACTGATAGCCTTGTCAGCGAGATATCTCAAGAAATAATCGACAGATTTACTTCAAATCTTATGTCAACTTATACTACTCTGATACCCCGGCGCCATTCGATTTTGGTGACCTTCGCACCATTCTCAAGGTCACACCGAGAGATTGCGGATTTTCACACTGATAGCCTTGTCAGCAAGATATCTCAAGAACCAATTGACGGATTTTCTTCAAATTTGATGTCAACATGTATTAGTGTGATATCCCAGCGCCAGTTGATTTTGGTGATCTTTGTGCCATTCTCAAGGTCACACCGAGAGATTGTGTATTTTCACGCTGATAGCCTTGTCAGCGAGATATCTCAAGAACCAATTGACGGATTTTCTTCCAATTTCATGTGTATTAGAGTGATACCCCGGCGCCAGTCGACTTTGGTGACCTTCGCGTCACTCTCAAGGTCACACCGAGACACTGTTCATTTTGACACGATTTGACATTTTGTGGCGGGGGGCAAAGACACGTTAGTGGCAAATACTTGTTCTAAATTGAACTTTGGATGAGCTCAAAGTCGTGTGCACAAACAATTTATTGGAATCAAAATAGATGGAAATCTCACATACTTTGGGTTTCATTCCTTAAACATTTCAGATTTCCACCCATTCTGAATCTAACAACGTACAAGGTCTCAGTGGTGGCAGCCTCATCCACTCCAGTCTTCTTTCACAGGGGAGCCTTACAGGTTACTGGTCTGTCCTCAGTCAGCATGGGCTATTAAGCAATTGCGCTTCAAGAAAAAACGTTAGTTTGTTTTTATTTATTTGCTGTTTATTTCTGTATGATTTTCTGGGGGCAATCAGTGTACGCAAGGTCACAATGAAGACTGCACATCTACTTTCTGCATTGTTTAAATCCACTTCACCCCAACCTTGAGCTTCGCTGATTTATGCTAGAAAGGTCGCTGGATGTGACGGGGGATGTTCGTGAAGAGCCATAACTTATTTTCTGCGCTTGCCTGATGGACAGGACTCAAGCCAACTCCATTGTACACACTGCAGTTGAAGCGTCTGTCTAGTTGCATAGTTGCTTGGAAGTGTGTCCGTATTAGCCCTTATAATCACTTTCATACGCTCCCAGAGAAATCAATGCTTGCATCTGGGTTGGTTTTTCTGGAAATTGCTAATTTTCATATCTTGGAGTCGCACTGTTGATAAATGCACTGTTTTAAAGGCACTGTGCCTTTATTTCCAGTTTTTCCGTTTTGTTAATCTGTTATATTTTCCATCACTGTTGTAGCGTTGCAAATGGGATGATTTTACGCATTGAGTGAATGATCAGTCCTCATCTTGAAGACTTATCAACCTTATAAATAAACCTCTAAAGATAGGCTGTTAGGAATGTCAGTAGATAAGTGAACATGTGGCCACTGAAGTTCAGTCGCATACCCACTGAAAAAGACGGAAAGGATAGATAAAACGGTACAATTAACAAGTAATTCGAAGAGTTCAGCTTCATGCATATTTTTTTCTTGAGATGACAAAGCGCAGAAATAATAAGACTGCGCTGAATGGCTATTGCACACCAACTAGTTTATTTTGCCTGTAAGGTAACATCCCACTTCCCAGCAATAATGAGAAAATATAAAAAAGGCAACTCTGGTATTTTAAAGCTGAGTTATGGGGCGCTAAAATGAGGCGCCAAAATCCGTGCTTCGATTCGATCTGGTAGATAGGGATCTTACAATAACCAGCGTTATATTGGAAGTGAGTTTTGTTCCCAAATGTTATACGGCATATAACATGAGGCTAGGCTAGTTTGGTATCGCTAGCCAAGGAGTCACAGCCGAACGTTAGCCATATAGCTTACGCTCTGCTAATATCGCGTTCATGTAGCTTAGCACTCATATAGACATTTACACACCTTGTTCTCCTGGCTAAACTAGAGAGGATGTTTGAGCTCCTGCTTCTGCTGTTATCCGCGTATGTATTTTCTCACACTGCGAACTGCATTTGACACATCGAACTCACGGAGACTGAATGAGGGTGCTTTTGGATGTATTTTCCACTAACAAACCCTCTCTAGTTGGTCTTTCCCTCTGTTCATTGAAGATGAAAAAAAATACAGCGGTGTGCGGTCTCGCTTTACTGACGTTCAGTCTTGTGGAATTTATATTTGTCATGAAGCAATTACATTCGCCAGTGTAACTACTGCTTGAAATTTTCTTCTCGTCACTGATGGATTTTATTCGTCAATAAGGAAAATGACGAGCGGCAGCGGGAACCCTGAGTAAATGAATTGGCTGGCATTTTTACTGATTCACTGGACTAATTATTTGCCCATATGTTGTGAGACGAGAAGGGACGGGAGACTGCGGAGGCAGGGAAAAATATACATTGTAACATGTTTTTTTAAAAAGATGCCTCTTATTGGCCCCATTGAAAGAAGGCTGCGTAGTAATAATCAGAGCCATGTAGCGAGAGTAGCATCAACTCCGTTCACTCCAATGGACCAATAATGTACAGTATTGGCGGGTCGTGGAGTCTCGCAATAGTTCCCGGAAGTTAGCGACGAAGTCTAGTCCAGCAGCTGAGATGAAGCGGAATGGACCGTTCGTGACGATCTTTCAAAAGATGATTAAAGAATTAGGCTGTATATAGTCAGCACATCTGAATTAAATTAAAACATACAGTAAAGCGTTTTTCCTGGATTATCCCCTGTATAATTCGAGATATATTGAACGTTTAACGGCAGAAATTTGGGTAGGATACTAGCTATAGGTACAGTTAGCGACACAGTTACTAGCGCTAACCAAGGACAGTATAAAACATGGATGGTTGAACGTCTCCTGAAAAGTGAAGCAAAAGCGTCTCGATCGCCAACTACAATACAGTCCTTGGCGCTAACCAAGAGGAGCAGCATTATATGGAAAACTCCGTTCTCTCGGTGTCATTTCATCCATCGACGCGATATTACAGAAAAAGGCTTCCTAAAGTGATTTTTTTGGAGTGGGGTGGAGGAGTGAAATGTTAGAGAATTAGCGTACATATAACATCTGAATGGCTACAGTAGAGGAAGTGGTGAAGTAAGGTTCTCTTTGAGCACAAGGTAGCTAACGTTAGCCATTATAATAAAGTTAACGATAAACAATGTTAAAGCAGAAAGCCATCGGTTGCTGTGATACATCGCTATTAATATTGATTGTTAGAGCTAATTTTTTTTACTGCTATTCAATGAACTAAGACGTTATCTATAGTTAGAGTTTTTAGGACTTGAGATTCTATTGACCATTACTGGTCAATATTATGTCGCTGCTCATTTTGCTAATTTTGGATTGATGGTTAAGGGAGAGGGAAGCTGGAGGACCAAATAGAAAACTGAAAACAGAAGGTATTGGCCAAATAGGCCAAACAATTTGGAAATTTAGCATAGAAGACTAAGTGGAGAGTGGAGAATATTGAGCTGTACTGTATTATTTGTCTGAAAGACAGCAAAGAACATACTTATTCCTGTTACATGTTACTGATGCCACTCGCCATACTTTCTTAAACATCAGCAGCAAAAGCTAATCACAACTACTTAAGTTTCATCAGCTAAGTAGGGAAACAAAGACCAGCCTCATCTCTCAGCACCATTTCCCATCCAAGCCCATGCGTCTGACCCTTTCTCCAGTCTTTTTCTCCCCCTTTCTCTCTTTCAGGAGAAGAACTGCTGGCGATTCAATAAGAGCCAGAGAACTCCCTGCAATGAGACAGACGACACCCACCCTGAACCCTGAGTCTTAACTCCCTAAGCTGTGCAGGCCTTTCCCTGTTCCTTACTTTTAATGAATTGGACAACAAGCTTCCAAATTGTGTAATCTTTGGTTGTGAAAAAATGCATATGCAGTGTTTGAATATGATCACCTCACATTTTTGTTGTTGTTGTAATTTTGAATGATTGTTAGATTTCTCCTGCTGAATTGAGTCAACAAACTGTACATTTGTACTCAACCCCCCAGCGAATGGAGCATCCTCACGCAGCACCGCAAACCATGGTCGAGATGATATACAAGGACAGCATGGAGGAGGCACAGACAAACTTCCTCACATGCTATTCATGTTTCTGAGTTTATTTAAGATTGCTTTTTCATGAAGTAATTGTAGTACATAAGAGCAAAATAAACAGATATACAGAAAATGTAAGAGTTTGTATGTGCATAACAATATAAGTTTGTATGTTAATGTGTCTTGTTCTGTCTGGATATATAGTGTTTATTGTGCCCTTCCTAAAAATATTACTGTACATGCAAGCCTAGATAAATTTATACCATCTGCATGTAAAAAGTCAATGAAAAAGTTGTTTTGAATTTATGTATTGGTGTTTAGTGATAAGTGCAGATGTGCATAAAAATTATGAGCAGATAAATTATAATTATTACCACTGGATTTTCTAAGATGCCACACTGAACATTATGCTGCTTTTAATGAGGCATGGACTAATTGTGCTGTCAGTTGATACTCATTGATCAATCCTCTGTCCAGTCTGAAAGTTATGAAGATTACATTAGTCAATTACTGAATTGATTTCTTAGATCCTCCATTTCCATGGGATGATCAAAACCCCAAGCAAATGAAGAACTGGTAGAAAATTAAACAATTTTGAAACATTCCTTCCCCTCCCTCTGCATAATAAACATAAGGATGGGATTAAACAAGCATTGTAGTCAAAAGTAAAACCAAGAATTCAAAGAAATGGACAACAGGAACATGCTCTTTATTAAAGTCATTGTATGGCACTAAAACTGCTTGAATACTGCCTATATTGAGTGCAAATGTTCAAAATTCTGCGTTTAATGTAGCTTTTTCGCGGTTGTTTAATGTTGGGGTCACTTAAGTGAGACGGCGACATTCACTCAAGCCTAAAATATGTAAACAAGGCAAAAATAACGCTATTTATTGACTAGTAATTACCGAGAATTGCAGGTATGTCTCTCTGCAGCTTATTTGACAGACGCATTTAAATTGCCCGCCAGCGACTTCCGGGAACTATTCGCTGTCTCCATGAACCACATGACAGTCGAGAATTTTGGACCTTCGTTGATGCGACTCTCTCTCTACATGGCTCTGGTAATAATGAGGCTGTACCAGGACCAGCTGCTTGTCTGGATGTTAAAATCCCCTCAAGACCATTATGCCCGAGACCAAGACCAAGACCATGTAAAAGTGGTTTCGAGACCAAGACCGGTCTTGAGTACTACAACACTAGTACCCGGTGGTAAACTGTTGACTGGGCCAACTTTTTTGGACTTCTTTTGCAGTCATCACATGATATATTTTAAATAATAAATTTGAATTTCTTGATAGAACATCAAATAGTGTGTTGTGGTAGTGTTTTCAATATCCCAGGGGGTGAATTCACTTTTCAAAACTGTTTTTTTATGAATGAATTCATTTATTCATTTTAATTTCTGTGTTGTGGCATATTCTTTTGGGGTTGTACTCATTGTATTCATTAAATTATTTTTGCTCACTTTCATAAATGCAGCTAGTCATTCTCGAGTTGTCTGTATATATTTCAAACACTTCTTTTTTTTTTTGAATACGTCTTGGTATGTGCAGACATTTCTATGGTCATGTGTTAAACTGAGAAGTCCTGGGTGTTGGTTTGAAGACGTTACCTCAGTGCAAAAATAGGTCAGTTTTTCCTCTATGTGCTGCTTTCAACAATAGTATCTCCCCCATTATTCAGTCATTGCTGAATTTAAGAAGGCCTGGCATGCCGTCTCATACAAACCATTTCATCATTATGTGGGGTATTACGGAACCATTTGCTCGTTACATAAGCATTATTTGGAGCATGGGCTAATGCTTTTAGTGAATGCCCATTTGAGAATATAATTTATTGCTGTGCTAAGACAAAACAAGCCAATTAGGCATTATTAGCCTCATACTGATCAATCCTCATGTTCTTTTGCTAATTTTCACCATTCAATTTTGCTTTGCCCATTTCAGATGTGGTGTTTGATAAGGCCAGCATCCTCTTTTTTTAATGCAGATGAACTGATATTTAGGATCCGGTTCAATGAAGCAGCCAGCTGACCACGTGGGACATATGTTTCTCAAACTAGAGACTGTTGTACTTCTCTCTTTATCCTAATGAGACCAACTTTTCTCTCCTCTTTCAGGACAGTAATGCACACCTTTGACTAAAATCTTCAGTTTCTTAGCAAATCTACACATTGAATAAAATTTTGTATTTACAAACTATTTGGTCATTGGTAAGATCAATGTCCTGCATGTGCTTTACATCAATTTAATTCTACCTTCGTGAATAAAAGTATCAAGAAAAAAATTCAAAATTTTTCTAATAACATTATGACCACTGGCACCAGTCAGTGGGAGGGATGCATTAGACAGCATGTGAACATTTTGTCCTCAAAGATTATGTGTTGGAAGCAGGAAAAATGGGCAAGCTGCGGATGTGAACAAGGGCCGTTATTGTGATGTCTAGACGACTGGGCCAGAACATCTCCAAAACTGTGAAACTGCCATTGTGGGGTGTTCCCGGTCTGCAGTGGTCAGTACCTACCATAAGTGTTCCAAGGAAAGAAATCTGGTGAATTGGCGACAGGGTCATGACCAGACATGGCTCATCGATGCGCGTGAGGAGTGAAGGCTGTGCTGCTGGTCTGATGCAACAGAAGAGCCACTGGTGCTCAAACTGCTGAAAAAGTACATGCTGGTTCAGACAGAAAGTTGTTAGAACACACATTGCATTGCAGTTTGTTGCGTATTGGGCTGCACAGCCACAGACCGGTCAGGGGGCCCATACTGACCCCTGGCCCCTTGTCATCAGTGGGGACAGGCACGTTATTACAAAAAGTGGTTAAATCATCAATGGAATTACATTGCAATTGGTAGCAAATCACGCCACTTGCCACTTGCGCCTGTTCTCAGTGAGTGGGAACGTCTGCAATCAATTATCCACCACTTCCAGACTGATAGATATTAATCACTTTGTCTCTCATCTGTTCTTGAATTTCTTTATATTTTGGCATCTTGTGCTGCTATTTGGCAGATTCAGGAAATCTGCCAGATTCAGCAAGGCTGACATTTATGAAATCATATTGGGGTGTTTCTAGACAAACTGAACCAAATTATCAAGTAGATTGGTTAAATTGGTTGATTTAATATCAAAGGGGGATTTTTCACAGAGGGTACTCGTGTTGGATAGCTTTCTTTATTCAATATTTGAAATAATCATTTAAAACTACATTTTGTGTTTACTGGGGTTATCTTTGCTCAGTTTTGATAGTCTGAGACATTTAGGAGTGACAAACACACTAAAGAAACTAGGGTCCTGAATTAAACTGACATCACTGTCAGACCTGTGGAGCCATTACTGCAAGCTGGTTTACTGACATTATGCTCAACGGTTTAGAAATTCAGAATATTTGTGACAGTGTACAGGCATACCTAATAATGTGGTCAGTGGTTTATGTATATGCATGTATGGGTGTATGAGAAGGCAAGAGACCAACCACTATCAATATTTGCTTTATTCTGAGACTGGAAATTCATATGTATTTTCATGAAACTCCTGACTATGTTATGGCTGTCTTCATGCCAATGTGTACATTCAATTTTTCCGAGACACAGAGCAGCAAGTTTGCTTGTTTTAAGACCCTCGGGAAGGATGGCAGTAACCTGAGGATGTGAAACACTGAACGGCGAACTTCTCCCTTGCTGCTGTTTCCAGTAAATACTGACAGTTATCTTAATTCAAGCACATTTTAGTAATCCTTGTACATAATCAAATCCAACACTGGATTCTGGCAAATTTTTGCCACGGAAGCCAATTTCCCTGGAATGAAACTGTTATTTTAGTTTGTAATTTCCACCTGATGGTGCAATTTGTCATGGTTATATTACAAATATGAATGGAGAACGATCCTCGGTGCTCATTTTTGAATGAAGAAACCTACTTTTCAGCGTCATCAGGGTAGCCATGAATTACAACATTTTGTTTCAGACACCAAAAAGGCTGCGGCCTGTCACTCCTTCAAAAAATTTTGGCGTCTGTCCAACTCTTACTAAGAATCTGCTGCTTTGAAAGTGTGTAGTCTAGAGTTTCTTCCTGTGCACACATAAATATGTCTGTGCCACCAGCGAGTACAAAATTGTTGCTTTACTCACTGGATTACCTAATTAGACAGACCTGCCCTAAAGACGAATCCTTCCCCTTTAACACCATATGAAAGATATCATCAACCAAGACCAGCCAAGTTGGATAAGAGCTTTCTATATGCGGGTAATTTTTTTTGTCACATTCACAGGTAAATTTAATAAGGCTAGGCGTACAGTATCCATAGCATATCATCCACGTTGGTAAGCTGCCATATTTTGATATGGATGGAATATTTGCTGCATATTGCCATGTATATTTAATTTTTCCTCCATAACTTGTCTACATTTTAAAACCTATTTTTACCTGAGTGGTAAAAAGTTATCAGCAATGGTCAGCCGATTCTTACCTGCCTCTCTTCTGGTCCTGGGGTGTTCTCTTCTTCCTCTTCACTCAGGACAAAGTGAGTTCACAAGCTTTTTTTTAACCTTTAATGATATACTTGTTTCTCAGGTAGAATGCAAAACATAAATATTGAAATAGATTTCAGCATCAGTTCTTGTTATAAAAATGTTATGCTTACACATTGTGTGGTTCATTTAGCTCGCTCTTTGCAGTTTTTCTTAAAGGTAAAACTGTTTGGTGAAACCTGTAACACTGACATATCACTACAGTTTAGTCGTGGTTAGTATAATCTGAATCTCCCCATTTCACACAGCTGATCTCAGTGTCTTATTCTCTCATCAGAGAGCTGCAGGGGCAGATGTGGGAAATCATACTACAGGGGTCATATCTGCTATTGCGACTATGAGTGTCTCGTTTACAATGAGTGCTGCAAGGATTATGAGTCTTTGTGCACTACACGTAAGGGACCCTATTTTTACTTAGTTATTTGACTGCATTTTTCTTCTTTCCTCGTAATGTGCGCTGATGAAATTGCTTACTTCTTTCATTGTCACTGATTTGTTTTCTGAAGTTAATTTTGAGGCATTAAATGATACAGGTTGATCAATGTCCCTCGTGCTGGAACTGGGAAATGTTTTCCCTCTTTTGAGGTTTATTACTGCTCCTCTGGAGAAGCTGGCTAGACAGCAGGGTTTATTTGCTAAAACGCATCTCGGTTACTTTTGACTGCTGAAAAAAAAATCAGGCTTTTTTAAGCTGCATAGTTGGCACAACGACTAAGATTATGGCAAAATGTACGTTATCAGTGACGGTGACAGGTAATGCACAATTTACAACCAGTGCTGTCCTGATTATCAAATGCACTGTGGGACAGGCATGTATATTTTTCTTATCTTTCATAATATGCATGTTAATTCTGGGATTGGAATGTCTTTTTTTTTTATCTGTTTATTTATTTATTTATTTATTTGCACATGTGAGAGACACATTACAAAAGAGATCACTCAAGAGGAGCGAGTTAAAAAGAAGAAAAAGAAAAATGTGCAGGTGAGGTCTGAAGCCCGAAAGGGCTTATAGAGCGGCCTCACCCTGACCTTATGAAATGCTTATTCAAGAAAAAAAATTAATGTACATCCTATGGGAAAAATAAAGGATAAGTAATTGAAAATAAGATGAGAATGATAAAATACAGGACAGCAGAAAAAAGACAACAAAAAGAAGAGAAAAGAAAAAAAATCATAATAAATAAAGGTAAACAAGAACAAACTAATTAAAAGAAGTAACAGCAAACATAGATTGCACCACAAGATGAACATGGTTCTAAGAGACCGCTATACATATTGTTCTAATAATTTCAAGAATAGTCTCTTTTTAAATATTGAGAAGGAGGGGGCATTGTCAGCAAGATTGTGATGTTCATTCCACAATGTACTCCCTTTGTATTTGACAGAGTACTGCCCTCTGCTAGTGTGGCGGAGGGGAAGATGCAAGTGTTCTGCTTGTCTTGTCCTATATGAGTGAAAACTGAGATTTCTGCAAAAATATTGTTGAAAGTGATTGGGCAGTTCTTGATTTTGATGAATTACTTTGTAAACAAAAGTGCATATTTGTATGATATTGATATCAAATATGGTTAGGATCCTTAGTTTATAAAACAGAGGAGAGGATGGAGCTCTAGAGTTTGAGTTTGTGGCAGCTCTAACAAATTGTTTTTGCAGTAAGTGAAGCTTATTGAGTTTGGTTGGGCTGGTATTGGCCCACACTATGTTACAATAAATTAGGTATGGATATATTAAGCTATAATACAAAACCAGTAAACTAGATCTATTAAGAACTGAACTGATCTTTCTGATGATACCCAGAGACTTAGACACTTTTTTTGTAACAAAAGCAATATGTTCTTTCCAAGTACAATTTTCGTCAACCATGACACCAAGAAAGCGAGCAGAGGACACCTTTTTAATTTCGGAGCCTTCAATAAAGAGCTTAACTTCATCAGGGTTATACTTTTTCCTTCCTGAAAATAGTATGAAATTGGTTTTATTTATGTTAAGAGACAGTTTATTCAATTTGAACCATTTTGAATAAGCTTGTAGGCCCAAGTTGGCTTCTTTTAAAAGAGTTTTTAAGTGTTTATTAGAAATCAGAAGATTTGTATCATCTGCGAATAAAAGAGGTAAAATTGTACTTGGAACTGTGGCAAAATCATTGATATAAATTAAAAATAATAACGGACCCAGAATTGAGCCTTGAGCCACACCGCATGACAATGTTACTGTGTTAGACTTACAGTTATTAAAATGAACGTATTGTTGCCTATCAGTAATATAGCTTTTTAACCATTGAAAAACATTGCCTTGGAAACCATATCTATGTAGTTTTGATAGCAATATTTCGTGGTTCACTGTATCAAACGCTTTTGAAAGGTCCAAGAAAATTGCTATAGTATATTCATTATTGTCAAGAGCAGTAGAGATTTTTTCAAAAAGATCTAACAAAGCCATGTAAGCAGAATGATTCTTGCGGAAGCCATATTGATGGTTGTATAGTATATTATTTGAATTAATATGTTGTAGAATTCTCTTGTAAGCTAATTTTTCAAGAATCTTTGAAAAACAGGGTAATATTGAAATTGGGTGATAATTTGTAAAGGAACTTGGATCATCTGATTTGAATATGGGGATGATTTTTGCAATTTTGAGATCACTTGGAATTTCACCAGTCTCCAATGACAGGGAAAAAATAAATGTTAGGGGGTCTGCTATTGAATATTTGACCTCTTTTACAAGAGAATTTCTGACCTCATCGTGTCCTGGACTGGTTGATTTGAGTTTCTCAATAATGCTTATAACTTCATTTGCATCAGGCTGATCAAAGATCTTAAAGGTAGGAAAACAACCATCAATATAGTCAAGGGGACTACCTCCTGGGTTTTTTATTTTTTTTGCCAGAGAGGCACCTACATTGACAAAGAAATCATTAAACCTACATGCAATCTCATATGAGCCTGTAAGCGTTTTCCCTCTGTCAGCGAAACAAAATGGTATTTTTGTCACAGGTTTCTTTTTATGTAATAATTGGTTTATAATAGTCCATGTTTCTTTGATATTATTTGAGGAAGCCTTGAATTTGTCAGTAAAATATTTTTTTTTTGCTGATCTAAGGAGATGAGTAAATTTATTTTTATATGTTTTGTAGTTAGATTGATTAAGTGGTGTAGGGTTAGTTAAGAATTTTTTATAAAGTTTATTTTTTTTCTTTGAAGACTTCAGTAATCCAGGGGTGAACCATGGTTTGGAAAAGTCCTGTTTTCGAGTTTTTTTATTTACAGTGACTGAGGGAAAACACTTATTGAAGATAGAGATAAAAGAATCCATAAAAGTTTGGTAAGCACTGTTAGGGTTAGTTTGAGTGTATACATTTGTCCAGGAATGATTATTGATAAGTTGTTTAAAACAAGCCATATTTCGATCATTAAATTTGCGATAAGTTATGTTGACTTCAGTTTGATTATTCTCAACATTGTCAAGCATGGTAAATTGAAAGACTGGGAAGTGGTCAGTGATGTCAGAAAATAAGATACCCGAATGGAGCACTTCATTCAGACTGTTTGTTAATATATTGTCTATTAGAGTAGCAGACCTGTCAGTAACTCTGGTGGGTTTGTGAATGGCAGGATAAAAGTAATTGGAATATAGAGCATTTAAAAAATCCTGAGTGGGTGAATGTGTTTCACTTTTGAAAAGGTCGATATTGTAGTCACCGAGAATATAACACAATTTACCCTCTTTAGTTATTACATCTAAAGTATTCTCCAAAGCATGATTAAAGTTGTTAATATCCGTGTCTGGTGGACGATACACACAGCCAACAATAACCTTTCGGCCATTATTGGGTACTGTTAACTCAACAAAAACAGACTCTGTTGTTGCATCCTCAGAGTTTACAGCCAGGTCCACTCTCTGCACATAATCATAATCATTTCGAATGTACAATGCTATTCCCCCACCGATTTTCTTTACTCTGGTAGAATGAAATGAGTTATATTGGTGGAGTTCATAAATACTTTTTGTGTTTTCTGTGAGCCATGTTTCCGTTAAAGCAATGACTGAAAAATCATAATTTAGTGATGCAAGGAAATGAGCAAGTTGGTCATAGTTTTTTGAAAGACTACGAATGTTAAGGTGGAAAGCAGAAAACAGATAAGTATCAGATGGAAGAGTTCTAGTCAAATGTTTAAAATGTTTTTCACTGAAATATCTACAAGGCTCCTTCATTACATACATGCTGTTTGTATCGGGATCTACATTACTAAGACCAGCATTTGCAGACGGGTTGATATCAAATGGATTGAAAAGCATATTTTCAAAACAAGTAATATTGTACGTTTCTGAAGAAAGAGAACAAATCTCATTATCATCCAGCTTAAAAAATGGAAACAAAGATATACATTCATCACAAATCCATGATACCCATAATTTAGAGTTAGGACTGGGAACAGGAGAACATTTTAAATGGAAATTAAGTTTACACATACCACAGTTTACATTTTGCGATTTTAATTTTTTTTCACATTTAGGACAGACATTTTTGTCTTTAGGGGTTAGTGTAGCCATCAAATTATTCTTCAGCTGTTTATAAGAGTGTTCCAGCTCCGCGAGGGAGTGTTCTGGTTTTTTTTACAGTTAATATGAGTGACATCCTTTCAAATTCTAAGTCCTGTTTTGAATCCGGTTTGTTTCGGACCGTCTACCTCTAGGCGCATTTTGCTCAGGGGTGGACGTAGTGATGAATGGGGAATTATTTTGAGGCTCGTTCTGATTTTCTGATTTTCGTTTGCCTGGTGGGCGGACAATTAGACGGTCATATCGGAGGTAGGCGATGTCGCCGCGCTCACGGGCAGCTCGCATTGCTGGAAGAAGTTCCTTTCTTTTCCGTCGCACAGCGTCAGAGAAGTCTTCATTTATGTAGATTCCGGTTCCTTTCAATTTCTTTGCGTTCGCCATGACTGACATCTTGTCCTTATATTTTAAAAATTTAACCACCACGGGTCTAAATTTATTACGGTCTGCATCTGGTTTCCCTGTCCGATGCGCACGTTCTATTTCTATTGATTTTTGATTCAAGTTTAATTTTTCGGAAATCAAATTTCGCACTTTGCTCTCTGTCTCTATCCATCCTTCATGTTCAGTTTCTTTGATCCCCTCAATGATTAGATTATTTCTTCTCGATTGATTTTCTAAATAATCCGTAGAGGTAGTGACAGAGAGCAAACCCTCACAGAGTTTGTAAATGTCTGGTTGCATTGCATCGCATTGATTGGATTGCACATGTATTTTACTTTTGATGTCATCCACGTCATTTTGGGTAAACTGGATACTGTGTTTAAGTTCTTGAATTTCTTTCGACATTTCGTCAAGGCGTTTATTCGTAGAGTCCATTATTATTTGAACAAAGGATTTGAAGGTGTCTTGTTGTTGTTGGAGCAGGTCCATAAAATGGTCTTTTTGCTGTTGTAATAAGTCCTTAGCCTGGCCCGTGGACATGAAGTCATCTTCACTAGGCTTTGCTGCTTGCTTGGGTGGCATGGTAAAGCAATTTTACCAATTTTACCAGAAGTTAAAAGCTGACACGCCAGTTTTGAAAAACTTTGAATTGTTTAATAATGAGCTTTCGTCACGCCAAACTCAGCCGACACAGAATCGAGACGCTCTCTCCTCATAAATAGAAGCACCGCGCCCTTTCCCTTAAACGAACCCAGCATCGAAAAAAACACCGACTGAGAAGCCGTCGCCCTAGCAAACAACCATCCACCACAAGCGGCGAGTTTCAACACAAACCGCGTAGTAAAACGCACGATCTGGGCTTCAACTAAAAGTCCCACTGGATAAGCAAACGGAGATTTACTTACCAGCGCGGACACACCACCGTGGTGGAAAAGATGCAAGCAAGGCTAGACAATCCAGTCAGATACTACGAAACAGGCCGTTCACAAGTAGTCAAGAGCAATCCACAGCAATCCACAACCACGGCAACAGCAGCGGCGGCAGCGAGGTGAAGACGTAGCCGGAAGTCTATACTATTGTTTGCAATTCAAATTCCTGAGGTCCTTGCATATTATATAGATTGTGAAAACACTTGCAAAAGATTTGTATCTCATGATAACATTATTTTAGTTAATTGTATTGTTGTGTATGAGTATGGTTTTTCATTTTATTACCTGGCCCCTCCCCTAGGGGGCCAGGTTAAGCAATGATTATGTCTGTGTGTGTGTGTGTGTGTGTGTGTATGTGTGTGTGTGTGTGTGTGTGTGTGTGTGTGTGTGTGTTTGTCTGTCACTCTGTGGCTGGGGCCAGGTCTGCTATCTCTGATTGCCTTGTTTAATTATGTGAAGGGATATTTTTTGTCTGAGATTATAATCTGCTTTAAATCCAGAAACAAAAGTCAAGGAAAGCAATCAAAAGCACAAAGTAACTAAACAAGTGCAAAAATCTTATAATTTAGTAAGCAGTGATAATTAAATAGGTATCAAATAATCAGGATTGTTACAAAATTAATACAATACACTTCATGTATCATATCTTGAATGATTTGAGTCTGAATCTTTTCAGATATTTGTGTCTGTTGGTGAATACTTGTTTAGTCGTACCTATATTCAGGTCCATAAATATTTGGACATTGAGAAAGTTATGTTATTTTTCAAAATTTACCAAAGCATATGGGAGATTAAATTTCAAGATGAAGAGGAGCTCACAGTGCAACTGTAATTTGCAGGTGTTCGCATCCAAATCGGTCAAAAGATGTAGGAATTACACCACTTTTCAAGGGACCAAAAGTAATTGAGAAATTGGCTGCAAGTACACAGATAAGTGCTTTAGCCTTCATTTAAAGTGTGGCTTTTGAAGTTGTTGCAGTTAACTCTTAATGTTATTTAGTCCAAAGAGCTGTCCCTGTGACTGAAGCAAGTCATCAGTCAGCGGATAAATCTAAACCAAACCATTAGAGAAATTGCAAAAGCATTACATGTGGTCAAATGAACTATAGGTATTTAGTACATTCTTCAAAAGAATGAATATGCTGGTGAGCTCAGGAACATCAAAAGGCCCCAAAGGTCACAAATAACAATTTTGGTGGATGACAGAATCAGTATTGTCCTGATGAAGAAAAATCACTTTACTTACAATTGAAGACCACAAAGGGAAAATGTCAGTCACATTTTCACATTGTGTAGAAATGATGAATTAAAAATTCTAAATAGTCTTAGAAATAAAGCACTGAAGTAATACGCAAAAAAGATATATAAAACATTTTTGTTATATATAATATTATTATAGATTATTATAAATATAATAATATGAAATATACATTTGGACTATTATCGTTTTTCCTTTGTGGTCTTCAATTCTTGAGCTTGACAAAGAACAGTTTCTAAGAGGCAGGCATATCAACAATCAAGACAGGGCTTCACCAGAGTAAATATAGATGGTTTACCATAAGAATTCAACCATTGTTTAGTCTGGAAGTTTGCCAACATTGCATAGACAGAGATGATAAAAAAAAAAATCAGCATAGGCTGTAGCAGAATGATGGGTAGAGAGGAGTTTGGAGGATAGAAGGAACTGCTCATGATCTGAACCCTTCCACCTGCCCTGTGAAGCGTGGTCACGGTAGAATATGGCAGCCATTGGAGTGGGTTCCCTTGTGTTTTCTGATAATGTGAATGCTGATGAAAGCAACAAGGATAAATTCTGAATTGCATAGGGCTATATGGTTTGATCAAATTGAGACAAATGCTTCAAAACTCATTGAATGGCACATTATGGTGCAGTTTGACAGTGACCTGAGGCATGAGGAGAAAGCAACTCAGTCCTTTTAGAAGGCAAAGAAGTGTTATGTTGCACAACAGGCATTTCAGTCACCAAAAATAAATTCTATGAAGAATGCATTTCACTTGCTGAGGTGAAAATGAAGGCAAACACCTCTAGATCGAGCAAAAACAGCAGACAGTGAGGAAAACAGCAGGACATAAACTTGGAAGAAACTGTTTAGGTAGTCTGTAGGTTCCAGGTATCATGTTGTCATTGACTGCAAAGGCTTTGCAAACAATCATTAATAATTATATTTAAGATAATGTTCACTAGTTGATCCAATGTTTTTGAACACCAAAAATTAGAGGGCTGTGTAAGAAAATGATTGTAATTCCTTCATGATTGATAACATATTTCCAGTAAAACACTTGAATTCAAACTGAAAGCCTACCTTTTAAGACAAATTGACTGTTTCATTTCAAGTCCACTGAGGTGGCACGGACACAGAGTAAGCATTCCTAAAGTAACAAAATGCCTGGCAGATGAGTCACAGGGTGGGGCTTACTTCAGCTCTGGTTCACATGGGATCTGGCTCTCATTCCCTGTCTGAGCCGGGTGGTGTAAAAACACGATCGCACTCAGACAAACAGGATGCTGCTCCATTTCTTGTGACTTTCAGGGATTTAGTCATGCAAATATATCAATACTTTCCATATGAGAATGGCAAGAAACAAAATATAATTGTCTAGAAATTCTGAGTGAATTAGATGGTATGAATACACATTAGTTTATACTAATAAATATATTAATTTCATTTTAGATTTATCAGACAACCACCTTATCCCTCTTTCCACCCCTTTTTCATCATTGCGACCAAAAGAAGAAATGCAAGCAGATGGTGAGGGAATTTACCTACATCAGTACTGTTATTTTGCCACATCTGCCTCAGCCTTTACATCTGGTCAATTTGGATCTCTGATGCCATTTGAACCTGTCTAATTATTACAGAGAGTTTAATGCCAACACCATATCAGGTCCCAGTTCCACCATTTGAAGATGTTGGCCAGACAGCAACTGCATACCCAGAGATCACAAGTGGGCATGAGCCCATACCTATGAATGCAACCGAGGACATGTCATCTCTGGATGGTGCCTGCAGGCATGTCTGCGCAGTGTACAGAGCAAGGACCAACTGCATCAGAGGTTACTACAAGATTCCCTGAAGATCTGCTGCAGACCTTGAGCTCCACAAAGACTCTTCATTTGACTGGCCGCACCAATGTCTCCACTTTAGTACCAACCAGCGACCCTCAGGTTCAGATAACAGATGGTGGGTCTCTTAAGCATTTAATGTGATCAGAATTTGAATGCATAAAAAGTCCTGACAGAGCAAAGTAGGAGTTATTTTAATAAAAGATTGATCAATGGGGACTCCAATGACTCACTGATTAAAAGCATGTACCATATAAGGCGAAGTCCTTGCTGCAGAGTTACCCCTGCTTGATTCTGGCTTGGATCCTTTGCTGCATGTCAACCCCTCTCCAACCCATCCTTTCTGCCTGTCTCTATTATATATATCCAATAAAGCAAAAATGCCAATAAAAATACAACTTTATTTAGATTAAGATTTATCATTAATTACAAATGAGATCAATTTATATTTGATTCTCCAATAGTATGAAAATATTCAGTTATTCTTTGCAATGCACTTTTTGCCCAACACTTAATCCATAACAAATTGTGAAGAAAGACGACAGTGTAATATAATATTCCTATAAATAGGTCAATCCCACACTGTAAAAAATTTTCTGTAAATTTTACAGTAAATTACTGGCAGCTGTGTTCCCAAGCAGTTACTGTAATTTTTACAGTTCTCTTACTGTAATTCAAATTTACAACCATTTACTGTAAGTAACAAATCCAGTATGATTCTGTACTTATTTGAAATTACAGTAAATTACTGGCAGCTGTTTCCAAACACTTACACTCCCAAGCTTTTTTTTTTTGCAATTTTTACAGCTCTATAACTGTAACTTAAAATTACAGCCGTACACTGTAATAGACAAATACATAATCATACTGTATTTCTAGCAAAAGTCAATATATTTGAATAACAGTATACTAAACAAAATGATAAACTTGTCCAAAATATGCAATCACCATTACCAGTAAATGTCACTGAAAATATTAATGGATGCACAAAAAATACACGATTCTCTAACGAAACAAGCTGGCCCTTTATCAATCCTGGTCCCAATATTTGAGCAACTAAATAAAAGAAAATAGATTTGAATAACAGTATATAAAACAAAATAACAAACCTGTCCAAAATCTGCACTCACCATTACTGGTAGATGTCACTGAAAATATTAATGGATGTACAATGTACAAGAAAGTGAAAGATTCTCAAAACAAAGAAAGTTGGCTCAAAATCAATGCTGGTACCAATGTTTGAGCAATGAAAAATCCCCTCCACAAAAAAATCCACCTTGACCAATGGGAAAAAAAATAATGCATTTACTGCCCCTACTGGTGGTGGCTGATCGGCTCAGAATGGAAGTGATTGAATTGTCTCCTTGATAGGGACATATCGAGCAAAGCACTCCCGACCATCTGTATTCTGTCCCAAACAAATGGGTTCTGGCTCAACATAAAAAAAAGTTTTCATTAACACAGTTTTACGCCGCTGATCTGTTTTCAATGTCTGAGCGTTGCAAGCTGGTCTTCTGTTTTCACTACCTCAATAACATTCTTAATATCAGCTTCAGAAAACCCTAGTGTAACCAACTTTTCTCTCATTTTGCAATACAAATGTGATTGGCTGGTGGAACATATCTCCTCAAATTCCTTGTTTGAATAACCGAGGATGGAAGCAATAATTTTGTCGCCAACTTGAGATAAAATAGAGCAACACTTAAAAAAAAGGGGGGGGTTTGTGGTTTCTGCTCAGGTGCGAAGCTGTCTTCACTCCTCAGCAGATATTAAACAGTTTGATATGAGGAGAGAGCAACATGTTTGTATGACTGCACTAGCCTAGTAACACCCTCAGACAATGGCTCAGACTCAAATGTGTAAAGATTTTGAAATGAGGAGAGAGAAAGTGGCGAAAGAAAATAGAAGTGTTAAAAAAAATCTATTTTTCCCATAGGATTTATAGGTATTGAAAAATGGACTGCGCAGCTACTTGTACTAAGGGGAAATTGAGGATTCCTTCTGAACAGAGTGTTGCATTAACAAACAAATAAACATTGGTTAGACCAAACACAACTTTTTTTAAACATAACCATAACACTAACTGGTATGACCATTTTAACATAACTCTTCTCCTTTACATCACTCTTCACCATCACTCACCATGTAGGGTTGACCGGACCTGTTTAAGTGTATGCATACACTCACTCATTTAAGAAGCTCCACTCAAAGTCCATGAGCTTGCGCATGAGTGAAGAGACATGAGGATTGACGGAGGTTTGCCTCTTCTGGACTTGTTTTCCAGTCTTGCTGCACGTCACCTTTTTCCGGCTGGTTTTGGACCCACATTCAGGGTTGATGTCGAAGAATCGTCTGAAAAACAAGGAAACGAGTCAGAATCAGAGGCTAGGTAGAGGGGAGAGAGAGGAGATGGAGTAAGAGTGGAGGGGGAAGGGGGGAGATGGAGAGGAGGTGGAGAGGGGAAGTGGAGGGTAGGTGGAGGGAAGGGAGAGGGGAGATAGAGGGGAGTGGAAGAGAGAAGGTGGAGAAGACATGGGGGGAAGGGAGATGAAGAGGGAGATGAAGAGGGGGAGAGAGAGAAAGAGAGAGAGAAAATGGAGGGGAGAGAGTCTCTCTAACCTTTGAATAAATTCAAGGGTGCATGCTGCCTCTTCATATTGATAATTAAAGTTGTAGTACGCTGCCATGACAGCTGCAAGTCCACTGATGAAGGTGGGTTGTGAGCCCTCACACGTCACGTGCCCGTTCATGCTCAGCATCCAACGTCTTCTGCTCAGAGTTTCCCCTGAAACGAAATACCACACACAGATTTAAACGCTGCACGTAGACTACTTGCATAACTGAAGTCTAGCTTCAGTACTTCCTGGAGGGAAGCTTGCAAGTTGATTTCCTGTCATGCATTACTTGACAAGACAACCATGTAAATAACCATGAAATTAAATGTAGTTGTATTCATTTAATGTAATCTTTTTTGACCTTTTTCAGTAGGCTTTTTTATTTTTGGTTACCCATAACTCAAGTTTTCTAACTAACTTAAATGCACATCATCAAACATTTCCTAGACAGGTGCGTAGGACCAAGCAAAACTTATGTACTTACCAAGAATAATGAGCCGAGGACTCTGGGGTAGGGCTAGGGTTCTCTCGACATCTGCAGCTGTGGCAGACACCTGTCAAACACACCCAGCAAATACAAGATTTTATGAAAGCCAAAGCATAAAATGAAGTTTGAAGCATAAAATAAAAAGTTATCAGTTTTATACATGATCAATATTAATTTTGTACTGATGCGCATTTTGCTTAGTAACCAGGGCACCATTGAAAATGAGACAGTCTCAATGGGTTCCCCCTGGTGAAATCAAAGTTAGAGAAGTAAAATGAAAATTAGAAATGAAAGAGTATGAAAAAAGTATATTTTCAGCAGAAAAATTAATTGACCCTACTTACATCTGCTTGAAGGATAAGTCCATCCTTCTCCTTGAAGTGTGCAAGTAGCAGCTGGGTTACGCAGGAGGCGATTTCACCATCTTCACCCATGGAAAGAACAGCGCAAATCTCTTCATTTGTAGGTTGGCTCTTGAAGAAAGCAAGTATTGCCTTGGCACACTCTTCCATGGAGAGCTCGAGCATCATCAGAACATCTTTGTCAGTGAGGAGTTCAAAATGAGCATAAATGAACTTCTGAAAAAAAAAAAGGTAGGGCCATTTCTTTTGAAGCTCCTCTATGGTAGGTGGTGGCGATGTGTTGATCATTCGGCGCTGGAGGCAATATGAGCTCTCCATGAGTTTGGCAACTTCTCCTCTGTTGGCCCCAGATGCACCCTCTTGTTGGAACAGTTCCTCCAGACGCATTCGTTTCTCTTCTAGAGTTTCCTCACTCTCACCTGGCGGGAGTTCTGGTTGCCATCTTGTACATCCATAGGAATCGGTGAGACTTCTTTTAGTTGTTGGTCCATCTTCTGTTGACTTCTGCATTTGACGGCGGGCAAGTGTGTTGTTGCGGTTCAGGTGCTCAATGCGTACTTTGAGTTGTGAAAGAAGTGAACAATAGCCGATGGTCTCAACACCGGGAACAGTTACAGCATCTGAGAAAGATTTGGGATATTGGACTCTAATTTCGTAGACCAGGCGCAGGCGTGGCGCATGGGGGGTGCGCCGCGCCAACGGGGTGTGTCCAGGCGTATGTGGCAATTTCGTGCCCGACGTAGCCTGGCGCAAGTACTCCTCTGTCCCGCCTTCCAGCGCAAGTTGGCAAAGAAGGCGACACAGCCGAGTCAAATCTTGCTCACTGGCAAGAGAAACGATCGATAGCGTGTTCCCATTAGTAACAAACTGTTGCTGCTTTAAATTTTGGGATTAACATGCATGGACAACAATGCAAGATAACGTGACACATTTATTTTCAATATGTGATCTTTACTCAGTACGAGATCATAGCAATCAGACTGTATTCCTTTCCCCCACTGAAGACGATAAAACCTAAGTGATAGTAGCCTAGTATTAAGCCGCTTGCACACTGGACGCAAAACGAATTTTTCGCTCGACAGATTGCGTCTTGTGTCCGAAAGTCTGACAGGGTTTTAATAAATCTCCGTGTCCGACTCAGTTCTTCAAGATGAGTACCAAGAATTTCAATCAATGTTTCTGTTTAATCTCTGCTCAATAAAGTGAGTCGACACTGGCGCGAGACAATGTACAATGCCTCCGTATCTGACAGCCAAAAAAAAAAAAGAGGACGATTAGACCAGATAGATATATATACGAAATAAAGAATAAAAAGAAACATTTTAACAACAGAACATCCAATGAACACTGCGATTTATTTATTGGCGGGTCATATTTGTTGGATATCCCGTTTGTTGGTTTTTATTCTTTATTTCGTTATAAATCTGTTCTCATATCAATACTTTTTGCTGGCTGGTGGACATGGAGTATTTTGCATTTCGTGTCGGACAGTCTTGATCGTGCATGCGATAATTTCTTCACACTGTCAATGGTCATGGAATTGATTTGCTCACGCAACAATTTTATCTCTGCTGTGGAAATAAAGCGTCCATCTGACTAATTTTCAAAAGAAAGACCGAATAAAGACTGCCGTCTATCTTCAACGAAAACAGACGAATAGGCTAAAAAGACCAAGAAAAGTCGATAGCTGTCAATTTGCATTTTGTGAAGGTCGAACACAAAAATAGCCAAGTTTGCACGTCTAATAATTCCTGGAATACTCGGAAAAATTAGAACTTTTATGACTTTCGGACACGGAGCTATATTAAAACCCTGTCAGACTATCGCGTCTTTGCATCGACTTTGTCTGTAATCAGTCGTGCGAAAAATTCGTTTCGCGTCCAGTGTGCAAGCGGCTTTAATGAGCATAGAACGCAAGCATTCGATATATATATATATATATATATATATATATATATATATATATATATATATATATATATTTTATTTTATTTATTTATTTATTTTTTTCAGTTTGTGGTTGGCTGAGAAAGATGTGAAGTCGTTAGTTTGCATCTTTGCATCACAGGTTCAGCTGCGTTGATCAAACCAGGTCGTTCCATTACGCGTGGCAACTGCCCTTAATCTGACATCAGGACAATCGATATAGATACTATAATTTATGTCCTTATTCAGATAGTTACATTAAATAGTGCTTCCTGTAATTATTTCTTGCATTGAAATGTGCCTGACATTCTGTAAACCTGCCTCTGAGATTTCGGTGACTTGTGCGCACTCTGCGCCGGTCAGCCAAATTACCACTGCACGGAAATTAAACCAGGTTGGAGCCGCAACTCCAGCGGAGACTTTTTCTACGAAATTGTCACTGCGTCTTGATGAATATGTGACACCTCCCCCTACTACGCCGCCACACCCATCTCGGCGCACCTTCGTCTACCGAAGGCTGCGCACCTCACGAAATTACCACTACGCGGGCGGCGCCGTACGAAATTACCACTGCGCGGGCTGCGCCTCGCTACGCCACCTGCGCTGCGCCAGGAAATTAGAGCCCATTGTCTCACAATTTTCAGAGTCACTGTTTGACACTGTGATCGTGTGGGGTTTGCCTCAAACTTGCGCATTTCGTCTGCAAGTACTCTGACCATTTGGCGTCTATCGGCGGGGGTAGGACGTTTTCCATTGGCAATGGCTGACCGTATCCCAGCAGGCATCTGTTCCCACGGAACCTGAAACGTCTCTGGCCAGGTTACTGAAACTGTAGGGGTTAAAGACTTGGGACTGCCGAACTCCCCCAAGGTTCTTGGACAAGGGCTGGAGGATGTACGTCTTGGGGTGCTTGCTGCAGAGGAACTTGAAAGTGTGGAATTTGGTGAAAGGACTGAGGAGCCAGGAGGGTCCGTATGTGAAGCTGAAAAAAGATAACAGTAATCTTAAAAAATTCTACAAGGACACAGGAGCATGAAGGAATGTGAAAATTCAGACCTAAATGTGTTTCTTTTGAATAGAATCATAAAAATTGGATTTGCAGTCGGATTTCAGATCTATGCCTGAGAGTATTATTTACCACATTTTCCATATCTCCAACACACCTAGTGCTTATGACATAATCTGGATTGGTTTGGGCATGGAAAATGACATAGTCTAGGGTCAGGGTTACACTGACAGTGATTATACAAAGTATACATACAATTTAAAAATTCAGCCTTAAACTATGTTTAAGTTAGTCTATAATATGATAGTGTCCCTTTAATAAAGATAAGCGTTTCATCTCTCTCTCAGCCATCTATATAATGTCATACCTGATTGAAAAGCAGCCAGAAGCTTCCTCACTTGAATAGGACGTAAAAGGTTGGCTATGTCTTCTTCCTTCACAAAACTCAGGTCTTCTTTAGTCTCTACACCACTGTGGATAAGTCTTTTGATGATTTCGTTCAGAGTATCTGTAGGAACACTAGGAATAGTTGTCATGATGACTGCACTCATCTCTTCACTGAAAGCAGGCCTCACTCTAAAGAAAGGGGAGAGTGGTGAAGAACCGTAAGAGTCAAGCCCCATACTTTGTAGTTGGGCAAGGGGTAATAGTCCAGCAGTCTTTCCTGATCAACACAACAGTAGGTTTTCTCGACAGACTCAACACAATGAACACCTTAGTCTGCAAGGTACACAGACTGACATTTTTTGTAATAAAATATACAACAGAAGCCCTGTGAATGAGAATCAACTGGATCTGGCCAAATATCAATCCTTTCTCATTTTTGTCAATTACAACAAACATGTTCTTTTTGTACTGAGTGCCCTTCACTGTTGCCTCATGGGTAACAATAGTGATCTCGGAGTCAAAATGATGATGTGCGACTGACTGACCAATTTCTTCATTGTAATCACTGGTGTAGAATGGCGTCCCATTTTCAGCAATGACCTCAGGGGGGAAGAAGTTGCCAGCACTTAGCAAAGACTGGAGAAGCTAATGTCTCTCGGCAAGGGTGGAACACAGGTTTTTAAAATTGTGCAATTTTTGTGCACATTGTTTAAAGTAGGTGTGTTTACTTTCAAATCTGAGCGTCCACAGACGAACAAGTGGACCAAAGCTCACAATAAGTTCAGGATAATGAATGAGATAATGATGCTTGGGCTTGAGCTTGTGGTGTGGAAAAACTTGTACTTGAAATGACAGATACTCTTCGATTAGAACTTGCAAATAGGCCACCTGACCAGAAGAAATTACTGGTGCACAAATAAGGTCAACAATCTGCCTAAGCTGCAACACTAGCTGCCACACCTCATTCTCAGCATTTTGAATTTTATCTCCAATCAACAGTGGCAGCAGCCGGAGGAAAACCCAGTTCTGAACAGCATGCCCACTAAGCTTAGCCCCACCTGGGTTAACCTCACACAGTTTTTCCTTTGCGTCATTCCCCTGATATTTGAACTGGTCGATACGCCGGTTTAAATCAAGATAACTCAAGTGTTTCTCGGATACAAGATGATTTATGTATAATGCTAGATCATAAGAAACAACTCCCTCAAAAACATCATGGCCAAGGCAAGGTGGTATCTCAGGCTGACATACATGAAAGAAATTGAGCTCATTAAACAGAGAGTCAAACTTGACACCTACGTTTGCAATCCCATCAAAAGCAACATTCTCTAGGTTATGTTTGTATGACTGCACTGACCTAGGAACACCCTTAGACAATGGCTCAGACTCAAATGTGGGTCGATCAATTTCACAGTATCTACAAAAATTGAGAATCCTGCTGAAATTTTCAACAAACCCCCCTATATTGTGTGACCCCAGGTTGTCTCCTGCAATGGCAACCACAGTCCCTTTGACGTTCTGGCCATCAGGCAGAGCTAGACCATTCACTTCAAGATCTTTGAGTTCTTTAACCAGTGGGCCCATAACTAGGTCTTGACCAAAAAATTTAAAATCTTGCTCTCTACAAAGGAGAACAAGTTGCATTTGATCAATACTTGATCTATTATGAGGGAAAATATTCCCAAGAGTCATATACACTGCAAGTATTTTATGTTTTCTCTTTCCAGAGCCAAGAGGATTTACAACCTCAAAAGAATCCTGATAGAGGATCACAGCTAGGGATGAAGGGTCAGTTTTTAACAATAGGTTTCTTTCCATATTTTCGCCATCCCAAATATCCTGATAGATATTTTTTGATTGAACCCTGGACTGTGCCATTTTCTGCTGTTCTCTGATCAACTCAGAATGGAAGAGTGATTGAATTGTCTCCTTGATTGGGACATATTGAGCAAAGCACTCCCGACCATCTGTATTCTGTCCCAAACAAATGGGTTCTGGCTCAACATAATGAAAACTTTTTTTAAACACAGTTTTACGCCGCTGATCTGTTTTCAATGTCTGAGTGTTCCAAGCTGTAAAAAGGTCTTGTTTTCAGTACCTCAATAACATTCTTAATATCAGCTTCAGACACCCCTAGTGTAACCAACTTTTCTCTCATTTTGCAATACAAATGTGATTGGCTGGTGGAATAGATCTCCTGAAATTCCTCCACAATTGTTTGAATAACCGAGGATGGAAGCAATAATTTTGCCTGTAACTTGAGATAAAATAGGGCAACGCTTTTTTAAAAAAAAAAGGGCTTCATCAATGCTTTCTGGGCATATTTCACATTGCTCCTCATTTGTGCAAGGCTCACTTGGTGCATCCCATAGTTGGCCAACATCATTTACTCAGTTCGAACTACCTGGATTCTCAACAGGTTTCCGTAGTATTGTGTCAACTAAACTTCCCTCAGAAGAGTGTTTGTGGTTTCTGCTCAGGTGTGAAGTCAGTGTAGATTACTGTTGTGTTCCGGGGTTCTGGCCTTTGGCCAGAACAATATTGTTTATGGTTTTAACAGTTTCATGTTCAAGATTTCATAGTTCTTAGTTCATGTTCATGTCACAGTTTTAACAGTTTCTTGTATCTGGATCAATCATTTCATTATTCATGTTCACTGTCTATGCTTTTACTTTTCCATGTTTTTGTTCATGCCAGGTCTGCCAAGCCACTCCACCGCTTGTCTGCGTTCCGCCCCGTGCCTTCGTTGTCGCACATTTCTGAGCTATGGTTGGCTTTGGTATTTCACCCTTCCTTCCGTGCTGTGCTGATTCGGGGCTGTCTAAGCTTAATTGACAATTAGCTGTTTTTAAGTTACTAACATTTACTAACACTCACTGGGTGGTGTAATTCTTAGATAGGCACATTACTAATATTACTAATTTAGACAGGGAGTTTATTGTCATGATTCCTGCTTTACTATTTCAAGTCTTGCTGTGCTTTTCTGTTCTAAACATTCATGCTGCTTTCAAACCGCATACTTAATTGGTACTTAAGCTGAGCACGCTCATTCTCTTAATGAGCTAGTCTTGTCATCCAATCTCTGTCCATGTCATGATCTTGCTATGCCTCTTGTTTCTGCTTCTCCAGGTGTTGCCCCTCATGTGTCCTTGATTACCTACCCTTTATCTGGATGCGGTGGAAGTTGGCTGGCAGACAGTGTCTCGCTCCATGTTCAAGTTCTTGTTTCCGTGTCTCGCTCCATGTGCAAGTTTTGGTTCTAGTCAAGTCTCGTTTCATGTTCAAGTCTTTGCTCATGTTCATAGCCCTTGTAAATATAGCCATAGTCTTGTTTATGTTTCTTGCTTATCTCCCTGGAGTTTCCAGTGGTTTTTTGTTCTTGCCATTTTTGCTATTTAGTTTCCCCGCTCTGTGTAGCGTACTTTAGTCTGTCTTTTGCAACCCTTTGGGCCAAGTTTTTCGTTGGCCCTCGTGCCTGTTTTGTTTTTTGTTTAATAAATCCTCATTTCCATCTCCCCGCATCTGGTGTCTACCTGATTCCATATCAGATTTCACAGAAAATGTCCAGCTGCATTGTCTGAATGGACAAGTAACTGCTTTACCTTCAGCAATATGGGTCTTTAAATTACCGAACAAACTCTTCATATCATCACAGCTAACACTGCAAAAAATCATATGACACTTTAAATTTAGATCAGCACGACACAACCTGGCATCAACATCTTTTTCCTCTGTGTGATGCCTGAACTGGTGTGTTTTAAAAGCTGCAAATTTGGAAAAAGTTCTCTGGCAAATGGGCACAGCACATCTGAAAGCTACATTTGGAATATTCCTGTGAATTCGCATGTGTCTGGTATATGAAAATATAGTGCTGCATTCCTGTCCACAGAGTTGGCAAGGAAACATTGTGAAAATTAATGGTAGACTAAAAGGACTAGAGAGACTAGAAAAATTCTTGATTAACCCCCACAAAAGCAATAAAAAAATATATTCTAAAGCCAATAACCAATGACTTATATTTGAAATTGCTATGCTGCAATTGATTATACAGACCAAAATTGTAAAAGCTAACTTTATCCTACAGTGTACCTAAACAGCATGCCTACTTGCTAGCTAGATAGGTTAGTCAGTTACCAAACTGCAATCTGCCTGAAAGTGTCTAAATGTATACCGGTCTTCTACAACATTGCTTTGCAAGCTAGTTACTCACTCTGATGCGGCAACTTCGTAGAGCTCAGACAGTGCTAGTGACAACGGTGAATTCGACATTGCTGTTCAATACTGTTGAATAAAAGAAAAGAAGCACACTTAAGCCAACATGCGAATGGAATAATAAAAAACAAGCACTAAAAAACAATCAATCATTCAACTGTTGGCTTGTGATACATGTGCCTCCTAAAGAGGATAGCCAAAGACATGCGGTCAGGGTGGGCAGTGATTTCTTTAACGCTAGATTTTGTCAACCCGTTTCCACGTACTGAGCCTGATTGTCAATCAATCAATTAGACTTTTTTTCTGGTCAATTAAGCATGTAATGATTAAGAGGTGATTGTGACAAAAAGATAAATTCACCTTTAGGCTTTGATTCGAGACTGCAAGGAAGTAAATAAAGTAAATAATTAGGAAAAAATCTCAACTCTCTCCGTAATTCTGTATATTGTTTTGATATTTTGTTTATCAGATTATGAAAGAAGACTGAAAATAAAGTCCCTACTTAAAATAAAAATGGCATTAAAAAGTACGTGTTTAAGGGGAGAATTATTATTGTGAGCTTGAACGGCGCATAAGAAAGGTTTTAATATTTGTGAATGGTATTGCGTTAGCTTCCTCTAGGCAAATATGAACAAACTTGCTGTCTCCTGAGCATTTTAAGTTTGGTGCAGTGAGCAATAATGTTGTGGATGGAACTGGTACGCCATTCTGCCGTTTAGTCTGGTAAATTAGTTAATCAATCCTCTGATTGCAAATCAAGCAAAGTATCGTTTGTCTAACGATGACGATTCTGCCTACCCTAACGGACCTCCGACGGCACGTTACTGCAGTTAGTTGATGAATGCTTAATGCTGCCTCGCCTGGCTAGATATTGCTAGCGAGCTACTAACGTTAGCCAACTAATAAAATTAAGAGGCAAATAAAATATTTGCGGTGGCACATTCGAAGCCAGGCTGAACAGAGAGATCGCTAATAATATAACAAAACAAAGGAATATGGTCATATATAGTAATGTGGAAATATTTTTGTACTTATCGCACTCTCAAGACGCATCACTAGCTAAAGTTAGCTATTTACCCTGCCAATAGCCTAATGCTGTGTAACGTTGCACATGGTGGCGTGAGCACCAGAGTTCTAAAAAGGGTGAACACGCACCGCTAGCTATCATAATCCGCCGGGAGATGACAGTATGGGTATTCCCTACTATAGCAGGATTTAACTCTTAAAATACTTCCATGGATTCAACAATTCAACTTCAATAACTTAAACCATTATACTGGCAATAATGGCGCGGCTTACCGTGTGTTGAGGCGGGGGAGCTGGTTGAACCCCAGGGTTGGCACTTGGCAGTTGTGCTCGTCAGTAAAGGCAGAGAAAAACGGCGCGAATACCAAATCAAGCGCGAGTGAGCTCCCGTGATGCAATGCAAATTACAGTAATAAACCGTTTGCCCTCTGAGTTGACCGTTAACACTATCCCTTTTCCCAAAATGCGTTGTTGTATACAGTATTTGGTTGTGTTTCCAAGATACAATCTATTACTGTAAGAAATCTGCTGTAAACCTACAGCAATCTTTAACAGTGCCATTCATTATCAGTGAAATACTGCAAGTTACTTGAGTGTGAAGTGATTGTTGCTTAGGCGGTAAGCTGTGCCATGTATGCAGTAATATTTTTGTTGTTGGGTGGGGGACGGTGAGGATGTGGAACAGTGGGAAAGAACCATATGCAGAATCGACTGATCCATTTCATAACTCTAAGGACAAACTGCCGAGGTTGTGCCACCTAAACTAACAAAAATGACATTTTATTACAGAGAGACTAAATAAATAAATGCATTTTATTTCGTTATGCAGTTCCTGAAGAGCAAAGTTACTCCATCATTAATCTACTCCAAGGCAACGTTTCAGACTTACCAAGCCCCAGAGAGCATCAAGCAATCTCTCTCAAAGAAACTGAACCAACTCCTTGGATGTTTCAAGGGTCACAGCCTACGGCAAAACCCGCTGCAACCTCAGGTACGACAGAGTCTTCACCATCTGCTTCCATGAGTTCTAATCGACTGGCACCCACAAAAGAGTACACATTAGGCCCTGCTGACAGTGCCCCCACACGCAAGGAGACCCCAGCAGTCAGACCTACTTCCTCACCAAGCCAGAATGAGACCCTGGCAGTCAGACTTACTTCCTCCCCGAGCCAGGATGAGACCCCAACAGTCACAGCTGCTTCCTATCCAAGCCAGGATGAGACCCCGACAGTCACAGCTACTTCCTCCCAAAGCCAGAATGAGACCCTGGCAGTCACAGCTACTTCTTCCCCAAACCAGGATAAGACCCCAGCAGTCACATCTTCCTCTCCAAGCCAGCAAGAAACCTCTGCAGTCATATCCTCCTCCTCAAGCCAGGCCAAGGCCCCGACAGTCACAATTTTTCTCCAAGCCAGGACGAGACCTCGGCAGTCACACTTACTTCCTCCCCAAGCTAGGATGAGACCCCAGCAGTCACATCTTCCTCCCCAAGCCAGGACAAGACCTCAGCAGAAACACCTTATACCTCCCCAAGTCTGAATGAGACCTCAGCAGTCACTCCTTCCTCCCCAAGCCAGGAAGAGACCTCAGTAGCCACACCTACTTCCTCCCCAAGCCAGGACAAGACCCTGAAAAGCACATCTTCCTCCTCAAGCTAGGATGAGACCACAACAGTCATACATACTTCCTCCCCAAACCTGGACAAGATATCAGCAATCACTCCAACATCCTCCCAAAGAAAAGATGACACCCCAGCAGTCACACCTTCTTCCCCAAGCCAGGAAGAGATCCTAGTAGTCACATTTACTCCCTCCCCAAGCCAAGACGAGACCTTGGCAGTGACATCTTCCTCCCCAAGCCAGGATGAGACCCCAAAAGTCAGACCTTCCTCCCCAAGCCAGGACGAGACCTCAGCAGTCACACCTACATCCTCCCTAAGCCAGGAAGAGACCCCCGCAGTCGCACTTGCCTCCTCCCCAAGCCAGGATGAGACCTTAGCTGTCACCACTTCCTCCTCAAGCCAGGACAAGACCCCGGCAGTCACACTTACTTCCTCCGTAAGCCAGGAATGAACCCCAGTGACCACACTTACTTCCTCCCCAAGCCAGAAAAGGAACCCAGCAGTCACATCTTTCTCCCTAAGGCAGGATGAGACCCCAGCAGTATTACTTTACTCCACCAGACAGCCTGAGAGCCCAGCGGTCATAACATCTTCCTCCTCAAGCAAGAACGAGACCCCAGTAGTCACACCTACTTCTTCCCAAAGCCATGTCAGAGATGCCTCTACCCCAGGCCTCTCGGAAAATGCAGACCAGAGAAACATATCTATCATGCCGTTGTTTTCTGCCACAACTGCTCACACTGTCATTACAAATTCTGTCCAGACTGATTCATTATTGCCTGATACAATGAGGGAAGTGCACACATCAATCACAAGTGGAGACATCACAATCGCTGCTCAGAATAGAGGCTCCATGCCTGCAGATGAAGTTCACAACATCAAGACGAAGCCATACCCCTCGCGTGATCATATGACAGCACCAACAAGGCCCATTGTCTCTCCTTTAGCACCTTCCAAGAGTCTCACTAAATCCAGTATTCTGACAGGCAATGTTCACTGGCTGCGTACTAACAGCCACTACCACCCAGGTAGGACCTCCAGAACAAACAAACAAACATACAGACACACGTACATGAAAGGAGCATTTTCAAAACAGACATGTTCAAAACAACAAATAATGGGTCATTTTAAATATGTTTAGTGAAGCACATTTGTTACTTTAACAATGATGCGTTGAAGCTCTTTTTTTTTTTTAAATAGAAATGTTCTCATGCTGACACACTGGTATGACCACTGAAAAGACATTAGCCAGATATTGCCATAACCTTTTAAGATGATGAATCTTCATCACTGGAAAAGTAAGTTAATGCATTTTTGTACAACAGAAAGAAAGAATTACTGTATTTACAATATTTTAAATCAGCACAGGATAATTATGAATTAGACAAATATTATGTGCAAAGGAAGGTATCACCGTTTACATACATGCTTATTCACTGCATTTGGTTTCTTTGATTCTTCAATTTTTTCATCAGCTATGCACTGTTTTTTTATTACTTTCCACAAAGGCAATGATGACACCAATCTATGTAGTGGCCGACCCATCAGTGGACTGACTACTCTTCAAAATGGAACAGTTGTCGTGCTCAGAGGTATGTGATGGCCAGCTGACCATCGGTGTATGTGGCGCAATAAGCCAGTTACTCTTTATTAAGTAAGGAAACTGATTGTCGTTACTGTGAAATTCTAGTCTTTTTCCCATTTTTTGACCAGTCGAATTGTTTAATTATCGTTGTTGCTGGGGAAACTTCATTTTATTTTATTTATTTGAAGTGGTAGTACCAGTATATCACCAGCATATGTCAGTAATCGCTACGTATTGTGTGCTGTTAAGACTGGGGAATTAGAGAATGAGAATTCCCGAGTAAGATGAATGCAGACAGCGCAGAAATTGCGATTGTCAACCTAAAGTGATATTTTAATATCTTGCAGGTAAGCTGGTGATACTGGGAGCCTATATTTGTTAGCGTGGTGCTTATAGATGAACATCGTTCTGTTGGGCGATCAATTTACGGAATCGATAAAGAGATATTAGATCGTGTTGCGCGTGTTTGGTTAGCCATGTGGCCAGCGATTGTGGGGCTAATTGGAATGCTAGTGCAGTTTGCTATAGTGAGCCCTCGGGAAAGTCGCCCATGTAAATTAGGCTGGCAACGATTTGAAAAGTTAAGGTTGTATGGGATTACATGACGATGTTTTATGATTACAAACGTGGTGTTTTACGGGAAAGATGTGTAATCTGGTAACGGAAATGACCGAAGATAATTGACTATTAGCTATAACCAGTGGAAACTAAGAATGTTTACATCCAGTATCGTCGCGGTTTTTGTATTTACTTTGCGATGAATTAGAGAATGAGAATTCCAGAGTAAGATGAATGCAGACAGCACAGAAATTGCGATTGTCAAACTAAAGTGATATTTTAATATCTTGCAGAGTTTACAATAAATGTGTAGCACCAGTTTGAGCTTGTGGCATCATTCTGTGCACAGCTACATGTACACTGCAAGAAGAATTGCGGAGTCCAGCTTCCCTGCAATTATGTGACCTTGCAATTTACTCATGTTTCCCCAAGTAGATTTTCTCCCAGTATAGTGAGTATGAATTAGAACTAAATCGAACTAGCCTTTTCATTTTTTGTCAAAAATCATTGCCATAACTTATGAAAACCGGTCCAAAATACAACAAAAATGAAATGATGTCATCAAGCTGAACACACGAACTGAAATGGGCAATAGTCTTGCCTCGGTGATTAACGGATTCTTTCCTCTGCATTTTATTACCAGGTCACTACTTCTGGGGGCTGGATTCCAACAGGTCGCCTGGGCCAGCCCGTAATATCACAGATGTCTGGGGCATCCCCTCGCCAATTGATTCGGTCTTCTTCCGCTGTCACTGTGATGGCAATACCTACTTCATCAAGGTACACAGATTTTTCTAAACAGGAAAAGCATTATGCATCACTCAGGTTCCGCAGTGGATTGAATTTCACTGCAGAAGATGTACAAGAGCGCTTGTGGAGGTAAAAGGTTCTATAAGTGTTTACTGGTGAAAACGATCGAGCAATTTCCTTTCCCAGAAAAATAAACACCACCCAATTCAAAAATTTCCCAAAAATTTGCAAATCCTGTATGCATCTTTGCATGAAGGTTTTATCATGCATTCCACATGCATTTCACATTCAAATAGCTTTGTCATTAACCGTGCTTAAATGTTACTAGTTGGATGGCACTTCTTAAATTAAGTTTAGTCAGATAATGATTGTGTCTTCCAAATGAAGTTCAGACATCAGGGAACAGTTTAATCGGCAAACATGGGTCCCCTTGCAATTTTTAAAAGACAGAAGGGCCGTACTTTTAAAAGCATGAGATGTTATGAAAACATACCCCTACTTTAAAAGCTAATAACATGTAGAGATCAAATTATTTACAAACTTATTTGGTTTGCCAGGAAAGGCATGTCCAAGTCATATTTCCATGACTTGGGCCGCAACGAATGGCGTTCCGGGGATATTATGTTTTTGGTCCGACCGCCGCCCTACGTGTTAAGGTGATAATTTCAGTGATATTTCAATTACAAATTCAAGTTTTGCACATAAGTAAGTATCATAAAGAGGAAGAACTGATGCGATTTTGGACAATCTACGATTTCTATTTACGTGTTAAGGCGATAACTTCAGTAATATTTCAATTAGAAATTCCAAGTTTTGCACATAAGTAAGTATCATAAAGAGGAAGAACTGATTCAATTTTGGACAATTTACAATTTCTAGATTGGCCACCGGGAGCCAAAAACGGAAATAAATCACTGTTTTTATCATATTTCTGGAAATATTTGTCCGATTGACCTCAAATCAAGTGCAAATGAAAGGTCATGGCCTGAGGATGTGTCCCACGATGACATTATACCTGTTTGGTTTTTGACACAAAGTGGAGCTTTGTCACACAAAATTCACCATTTTTGCAAAATCTTTGGAACTATTGGTCCAATTGACATGAAACTATGTGCAACTGCAAGGTCATGACCTCACAACGTGTCACATGATAACATTGTACCTGTATGGTTTAATATTTTGCCACCAGGTGGCGCTTTGTGATGGAAAAATTACCATTTTGGCTATATCTTCAGAACCATTTGTCCGATTGACCTGAAATGAAGTTCAAATGAAAGGTCATGACCTGAGGGGCTTTATATTATATTGGGTCAATGGTAGGATTGGGGGCGTTCGGGGATATACCCCAAGCCGTCGCCTCTGACGGCATAAGCCTAGTTTATTTAGTCTTTTGGCGGAGTAGAACTTACTCTGAGAATTGAGTGGTGCTTAAGTTATGTATGTAATCCAGCATACATAATTGGTGTATATAATCCAGAATGATTCACAAATTTATATTTGATGGTTACTTTCCTCTCAAAACATGTATTCACATAAGAATGTGCATATTTACGCAATTGTATCATTATGTTTCTCATTTTCACATTTGCATGTTCCATTGGGAGTGTTCTGAACAACCTGTCTGCAGCGCAGAATCATTTAGAATGATCTCAACCCCTTTCTAATGGCTTCAGAAGTTAGAGGAAAAAAAATACAAGACCATTTCTTCAAAGGCTTTTTCTAAATTCAAGTACTTGATGGAAGAGGCCCTACTCTTTCAAATAATGTGAGCTGAGAAGTAATGATAACTCTTAACAAAAATAAATTTCTATATGGTACATCATACAGGGCAAGAATTATTGGCGATTTGGAAATGGTGTGATGAATCATGGTTATCCCAAACCCATCTCTGAGGGCTTTGATATGCTGAGAGGAAAGATCACTGCTGCCCTGTCTGTTCCTGCAACCAGGACTAAAAGAGAATCTGTATATTTCTTCAAAAAAGGTGAGTTTCACTACCAAATTCTAGTCATCACTGATCTTTAATCAGCACAGGTTCCATTTACTGACTTGTTTTTCCATGTGGCTTGTGTGTAGGAGGCCTGGTTCAGAATTATGTCTACAAGCAGAGCTTGTCCTGCAGTCGGAGAGCACCATATAGAATCCATATAGTCAGAAACCGATTTGCCAGACAAACAGGTAATAGCACTTTAGTATCCATTCTCTGATCTTTTCCTTGGAAGTGCAGTGCCAATAAGGTCAAGGGCAATTACAGATTTTCCTGCGTACTTCCTGACATGGGAAATTTAACAGAACTCCAGGAGTGCAAAGTTCAGATTTTACAAATATAGAGCATTGACTTTTTTTTTTTTTTTGCTGGGACATACTCCAAACACAGCATGGGTCAGTCACTGCATGAGAAAACAACATGATTTTGAAAGTCAGGAAAAAAAAACTGGCCACAGAAAGTCAGTTCCACTGAACAAGGTTGATAACCTTCCCATTCTATTGTCTGGACTCTTGGGTCAGATGCAAGTGTGTTAGGCTGAAAACCATTAATCAGAGGCAAAAATACAAGGAAATGCTGATTACTTTTAATCAACAGCTTCAGAGAATGGCCCGGGGAAGGAGATTAACATTAAAATCCATTGGAGAAGGTTCCCAACTGTCGTGACATCAGCGGTGTCTATACCCAGCCGCAGGGAGCCAGATGGATATGAACACTTCATCTTCTCAAGGAGTAAGTTCACAGAAACCTTATTTTTAGACCAACTGAAACATCCACTTGGCTGCATTCTTATTTACTCATGTCTCAACATTACGCCAGTACAACACAACTTGTCTGGTCAGATTGTCGGCTGCCAGTTATGACACACGGCTCAAAGGAAATTGGAATGAGAGCCAACTGTCTAGTCATTCTGTCTCTAAAGAAACAACACACCAGACCACGTGAATCATGCATGAAATGAAGGATATTGGGCCCCTTTTCTTCACCCCTTACACATTGTAAATTCTGCTCACATCAGATCAGCTGTTCGAATTTTTTTTAATGTAATCTTCAGCAGCAAGTGACAGTGTATCTTCAACTTCTGTAGTTTTTCAATGCATGAATACCCTCCTACGCTCATTTTGTTTGGATAGATTTTAATTCCAATTTTATATAAGAATCATGTTTGTGAATCTTTTGCCGAGAGGAAAAGGTAACTCAAATGTCAATGCCGGTTCCAACTTAATTCACTTTGCTGAACTCGTTTCTTCATGCCCATCATGTTGTAATAGACAAAATGCACACTAGGGATGAGTGATATTGGCCGTTTTGCTGATATCAGATACGCCGATATTGGCTGACTCTTAATTTCCGATATCCACCGATGCAGATGTATGCGGGCTAAATATCCCCCCAAACTTTTTTAGGAAACACGACATAACTCCCATCATGGAATTAACAAGTCAACTTTTGTCGTGATGCCCCACTGGATGCATTCACGAATGCAACAAGGCTTTCAAATGTAAACTATAAATAAGAAGAAGAAAAAAAAAAAAAACTACTATAACTTAAGTTATGGAAATAGTGCCATATTTTTTATTTCTTTTATTTTGTCTGAACAGTTTGGATCATACTCTCCCTGAGATAATCCTGACAATGCCCCCTACACCAAGGCAATTTGACTACTTCACAAATTTAAAATATTGGACCTGTACAACTGTGCAGCAAGTAAGGCCGACTAAAATATCATGCAAGTGATTACATTTTGGCATATCTAGGCCAAAGTTCAAATCCAGCTATGCTGGCAGAGATTTATCCTTCCCAATGGGCTAGATTTCCAATAGGCCTTTTGCAGTAAGCGGGTGCTCGACTGACCAAGAGTGGAATACCTACAATAAAGAGGTTGTTTATGTAATTATTCTTTAAGTTCGCGACTTCTCCTTCCAGATATAGCTAGAAGAAGCATTGATTATTAGTTGTAGCTCATTTTTGAGACGAAAGAACGAGTGAAGGCGAGTTATCGAGGCCGATTGCTTTGCATTCAGTGGACGCGACACGCCAAGATTGCGGCGTTCTCAGGTATGTTTACTACCATTTAAACACTCGTGTTTATACTGCTAATCGTCCCGCATTTTGTAGAGCTTCAGGATTTTATTTGTAGAGTCACTAGACTCTCTAGTTTCAGCCATAAAAATGAATATTTTTGCGATCAGATCGTTTCGCGACCAAAGATACTGTGTTAGTTTACATGTGCGAAGTGCGCTATAAAGATGTCATTAGTCTTATTTTCACTATTACAGAGCAAGAGATTAAAGGTAAAACGAAATAATAAATAACTAGGTTCTAGTACTTTGTTTTGTCAAGTTTGTCACTGTTATGGCGCACTTTGGAAAAATACTGGCACCACTTTTTCAGCTAATTTACACAAAGGCAGAGATGGTTAATGCCTCCTGGCTATGACAGAGTATGGCCACTTTATACTGGCAAGGTAATAATAACCATCCATAGTTAGGTCTGCAAGTAAAAAAATGTGTAAATATGAATTTCCAATGCACATGGATTAGTTATATCCAAGTGCAGAAACAAAATTTTTCTGCTTTAACAGTGTTCTTGTTTTTTTTCCCAGCCAAATACTACAAAATCAGACTTGATGGTGAGAAACCTGCCCTGGCCACCCCACTGACTGCACCCTCCCAGCAGAACTCTGCCAGGAACTGGTTCAAGTGCCCATAGGGCTTCTCCCAGAAAGAACTGAACTCAGGTCTCATCACTTTCAAGGATTAATTTATTAATGTCCTCAAACTTTACAACAATAACAATAAAATAATAATTAAAAAAAACAGGAAATGCAGAACGGGGATGGTGCAGAGCGGATGATCTCGTGCTCGTGCTTTAGCTAATGCTAAAGCTAACAGTCACACTGCCAAAATGCCTAAAACAAACAACAGATTGCAGTTAGACCTGCCCTCATGATCCCTAGCTGTTGAACGAGGGGTGCTGGCTGTGCTTTCTGTTTCAGGTAGTGGGCGAGGTGTCTGTTCAGGCACCAATCTGGCACACCTGAGCAGGCTGGGCTCAGGAAGCTATAAAGCAGACCTGCTCACAGATCTGATTCTCTCTTCTCCATGGCCTGCAGACTGGGACTGACCTTTGTTTGTTTGTTAATTTGATTTGATGACTGATTCATTCAACACAGCATGCACACTGACAACCATAGTTTATTACTTTTGTAGCATTTTATTGAACTTTCTGATGATTTGTGGTGATCTGGAAAAGCGAACACCTGTGAAAAAGACAAACCCTCGGTCACAGTGAGAAACCGGACGAACTGTCACCACTGATCTCTAGTCAGACCATAAATCCACATCACACTCTTATCTTTCTGTTACCAAAAGGATATGCTGATCCTAGATCAGAGCTCCAATTCAAATGCATTGACAATAATGATCTAAGAGTTGAGCACAGCTATGGTAGAGACCACAAGCAGCATCTCAGAGGGGCAGAGTGGGAAGGCTTGGGCGAGTGAGTGTCAAGGGACGCACCTCTGGGCCATGAGCTTTTTGGCGATGGGGGGCTCGGAGGACTCCTCCTGTGTTGTTTCATAGTTGTCGGCGGAGCTTTCCAGCTCCTCATCCCAGCATCTTTTTGACATGGAGGTTCCAGGCATGGCTAAAACAAACAACAGATTGCAGTTAGACCTGCCCTCATGATCCCTAGCTGTTGAACGAGGGGTGCTTATACGAGGAAAACCTGCAAGATGGTTAATTGGTGGAACTGTGCTGTATTGCTTGAAAGGTGCTTGTTACAGCCCTGCTGGTCTGTTAAAGCTTAGATAAGAGTACGTGTAAAAACTCCACTTTGCTAATTGGCATCAGTATTCAATTAACTCATTCAGTTCACTTTGTGAAGAGAGAATTGAAGCTCATTAGCTCCACCTGTGTGATACTATTTAAATGAGCCGCCTTCTCCAAATTGGGGGGGGGGAGGAGATTGGATTTGGTTTGTGGCAATGGTGTGGAGTTTAGTGGTTGTCTTTGACAAATATGCCTTGGCTAAATAAATAAATTATATTGTTTTGACTTTTGTTTCCATGTGTGGTCTCCCTTCTTGTTATGACCTCAGTCTTGGTCGTAACAGTTGGGGGCTCGTCCGGGTGCTTTGTTTAGCTGTGTATTTTGTAGTTTTGTGAAATGGATAGCATTTGAGTGTTTGGGTGTCAGAAGCTCATTTGGAGTTCTGCCATTTGTGTTTTGGGAGATGCAGAGGGAAAAGTTGAAGGCTATGGCATGTTTGGTTTGTGTTGTATTTGTTCTGGTCATATTATTGAACTGGTGCATTGAATGGCTTGAGTTGTGAAGTGAATTTGTTTAATCAGGTACTTGTGGAAATTGGAACAGTATTTTTCTAGTTTAAGTTCTTTGTCAAATGGGACATGTTGGCTAATTGGTGAATGACAGTTTGCATCGGGTAGTCATCGGGCAAGCCCAGGGTGGCTTGTCACTTTATTATTTTTCCTTTTTTGTTTTTGCCGGTGAATATGGGGGACTGAATGGCATTGCCAATCACGAGCCCAAAAAGTCGGTGAAGACTAGGTTAAATTAGGTTAGTTGAGTAAAGATCTGTCCATTTATGTATTTCACTTGACCCCGTTTATATTTGAATAGTCTGGAAGAGAACATGGTCCCATTTGTACATTTAAATTCTTTCTGTGGAAGGATGTGATTTATGGCTTCAAGTTTGTCTTTGGACAGTTGAGTAGTGTGTGTCTGGGGGATGGCCCTTCATTTTTGTACCCGTTTCTGCTCGCGCTGCTTCTGGTGCACATTGATGCAGTCCTTGATTTGTGTCCTGAGATGGACTTTGGTGTTTGTATTCAGTGTGCTTTTGGATGGCTGTGCTAGGTTTTACCTTGTCAGACACTTTTCAGTTTCATTTTGATAGTGTAACTTTGGTTTTCAGTGGTAGTGCTGCTGTAGTTGTCTTGGAATGGACTTCAATTGCTTGCGCTACTTTGAGTGCTTGGTTAAGTTGGCATGTGCTCTTGGAATCAGATTTAGATCTTTATTTCATTCACTTGCCACATGTATAAGCTTTGTGTGTCCGGGTCCGGAATTCGTTTGCTGGCCACGTGGGCCAGCTTTGTGTGTCCGGGTCCGGAATTCGTTTGCTGGCCACGTGGGCCAGCTTTGTGTGTCCGGGTCCGGAATTCGTTTGCTGGCCACGTGGGCCAGCTTTGTGTGTCTGGGTCCGGAATTCGTTTGCTGGCCACGTGGGCTAGCTTTGTGTGTCCGGGTCCGGACTTCGTTTGCTGGCCACGTGGGCCAGCTTTGTGTGTGTCCTGGTCCGGAATTTGTTTGCTGGCCACGTGGGCCAGCTTTGTGTGTGTCCTGGTCCGGAATTCGTTTGCTGGCCACGTGGGCCAGCTTTGTGTGTGTCAGGGTCCGGAATTCGTTTGCTGGCCACGTGGGCCAGCTGTGTGTGTGTCCGGGTCCGGAATTCGTTTGCGTGTCTGGGGACTTTCAATTTGGTAAACCTGTGGGCAAGCTCTGGATTGTATGTGTAGTTGAGGTTTTTTTTTTTTTTTTTTTTTTTTTGCTTTAAAGTCTTGTTTGTTCCTTGTATTTGATTATTTTATTTATTTCCATAAGTACTTGATTGTAATTAAATGTGGTTTATTGAATTAGTTTGCTTTTGAGGCAACTAATTCAGGGCCCTATGGGTCCCTGTTTTTATGGAGGGGAGTGTTACAGCCCTGCTGGTCTGTTAAAGCTTAGATAAGAGTACGTGTAAAAACTCCACTTTGCTAATTGGTATCAGTATTCAATTAACTCATTCAGTTCAATTTGTGAAGAGAGAATTGAAGCTCATTAGCTCCACCTGTGTGATACTATTTAAATGAGCCGCCTTCTCCAAATTGGGGGGGGGAGGAGATTGGATTTGGTTTGTGGCAATGGTGTGGAGTTTAGTGGTTGTCTTTGACAAATATGCCTTGGCTAAATAAATAAATTATATTGTTTTGACTTTTGTTTCCCTGTGTGGTCTCCCTTCTTATGACCTCAGTCTTGGTCGTAACAGTGCTATATAAATAAATTTTATTATTATGCAGTGTTTCCACTACATTCATTCAGCAGTGGCGCTGCGCTGCTACTGGATTTTGAGCGCCGCTGATCATTAATATCAATGTGCTACTGATGATTTTTACTCACACTGTGTGAGCGCAACAACACAACATAATTTTGGACCTGTATTGAGTGATCAACGAGCGCATCAAATCCTGTTGGACCCTCTTAAGACATCAACTTAAAAGGTAATGTTCATGCTAATACCCGGTCTATATAGCGAGTAGTGCAGGTAACGCATTGTGAACGTAACAGCGTAGCTCCTTAGGGCGGTTAGTGGGAAGAGAAAGTGGCGGTGATAGCGAGCGGAGCAGCAGTGATTCAGAAAGATTGAGAAAACGTACTGTTTGTTGTCTTGAGAAGTTTATTAACTAACAGTCTTATGCTATGCAGTGACCTGCCGTCAGGAAGGCCTGATTAACGATCAAACAGTTTAACTGAACTGCCACCACCAATGTATTACACGTAATGATTAACGAATGACAAAGCGATTACCTATTGTCTATGTTAATATAATTGATGTGACTCCGCAAGCATGAGAATCTTCAAAAAATCCGGAACTTTTGATGAATTCGCGGCAATTATTTTCGTTATCATCACTCAGCTGTGCATCGTACCTAATATGGCACTTTGGCTGTCAGTACATTCAGACTATAGAACTAATTCTCATGGCTTATTGCTCAATAAAGCTCGCGAACTAATTTACTCAAATCCAGAAATTATTAAGACGTAGGTGATTGATATTTTCCATCGTCATTGGTGTGCGGAAGTAAACTCTGTACTCGTAGTGCAATGTATAACAAGGCTTTCAAAAATAAATTAGATACTGGTCGGTTCCACCAATCAGTCGGAGCAACTGTTTCTAATCAGGGAGGTAAACTGCGAGAGGTGTCTGTCATGAAGAATTGAAAGGTGAGGTTATTGCTGGCCCTGTGTTTCTGCCGACGGACCGTCACTGCATATTAGCCGTATGTATACCATTAAATCAGTTTATACCGTGTTATGGCCCCAATTGGTTATTACATTCATAACACAACAGCAACAGCAAGGGACGACAAACACAGTTTCAACAACTAAAACACATTTAATTTTTAACAAAGACAAAGACTAATTACAACCTACAACTAAAGACCAAGATTGATAAATAAGAAAAAAAACAGAAATAATTACAGTCCCTTCTTGGTGGGGTGGCTTGGTGATGTCCTGGATGAAGAAAATGCTCAAACACAGGCAAAGAAATCCACAAAAGAAACTACACAGGTCTTGAACAGAAATGACAGGTCTGGTCACACGTATCCTTCTTCTTGCAATTTCTCCTACTCCATTACTGTCTCAATTCTTTTCCTTATATACTCTTTTGCAGACCCCACCCACATTTAGACCTCTTTTTTTTAATTTTCGGGGACTTGCCCCAGACATGTCTGGAAACATGTCCAAACATGACTCCAGTCTGAGCTTAACAAAAAAAAGGTAAATACTGCCATCTAGTGGCCCATATTCACATTACACCTCCATTCCAAAAGGGAAAAATTTTGACTCATAAAGGCAAAATTTTTCTTTTCAATACAAAATGGTTAAGTGAACACTTGTCTATATATACATATCATACAATATTCAAACACATGATATATATATACACATTCAAACACGGGATAAGCAATCAGCAATTACATTGTCTGTACCCTTCACATGCTTAATTTCCAAGTCAAACTCCAATTCAACAATCTCCGATTCTTGTTTTTCATCTTACTCAAAAACATTAACGGATTGTGGTCAGTGTACACAATCATTGGCTTTTGTCCTGTACAAACATAAACCTCAAAGTGTTGTAAAGAAAGGACCAGAGCCAACAGTTCCTTCTCTATTGTGGAATAGTTCCTTTGGTGGTGATTGAACTTCCTGGAGAAGTATGCCACAGGATGCTCAATGTCATCAGAGTCACTTCTCTGTAGGAGCACAGATCCACAAGCTTGGTCGCTAGCATCGACCGCGATGGAGAACGGTTTGTTGAAGTCAGGAGATTTGAGCACGGGGAAGTGACACAGCAGAGACTTCAGGTGATCGAAGGCTCTCTGGCATGCATCATCCCAGGTGAACTTTACGCCTTTCTTCAGTTGGTTAGTTAGACTGAGAGCAATCTCAGCAAAGTTCTTGCAGAACTTGCGGTAGTACCCGATCATTCCAAGGAAGCGGCGCAAAGCTTTTTTGTTGTCAGGAACTGGAAAGTCCATGATGGCTTGGACTTTAGCATTTATGGGTGCCACCTTACCCTGGCCTATGACGTAGCCAAGATAGGTGACAGTAGCACAACCAAAGTCACTCTTGTTCAGGTTAACAGTCAGGTTAGCCTGGGTCAGGCGCTGGAACAACGTCTCTACATCTTTTAGATGTTCTTCCCAGGAGTCACTCCATGTGATCAGGTCATCGATGTATGCACCCGTGTGTGGCAATCCGGCGATTGTAGACTGTATCATCCTTTGGAACGTGGCTGGGGCATTTTTCATGCCAAAGGGTAGGACTTCATACTGGTACAATCCAGATGGTGTGGCAAAAGCAGAGATGCTCTTGGCCCTCTCAGTTAAAGGCACACACCAATAACCCTTCAATAAATCAATCTTGGTCAGAAACTTTGCTTGCCCTACACTATCAATACAATCATCAATCCTAGGTATTGGAAACACATCAGTTCTAGTTACAGCATTGACTTTGCGATAATCTGTACAGAATCTAGTACTTCCATCAGGTTTTGGAACTAGCACACAGGGTGAACTCCAATCGGAGTTGGAGGGTCTGATAATATCATGTTTTAACATGAACTCAACCTCTTTCTCAGCAATCTTTCTCTTTTCAGGATTCATCCGGTATGGATGCTGTTTTATTGGTTTGGCATCACCAACATCTACATCATGAGAGGCTATAGTAACTCTCTTTGGAACATCAGGAAACAAATCCTCATATTTCTTGATCAACCTTTCAAACTGATCTCTCTGTGAGGGTTCTAAGTGCTGGAGTTTTACATCAAGATTTTGCAACACTTCAGTGTTTGATAATTTACATGAAAGAACTTCAGCTTTAATTCTTGGTTCATCATCTTGAAACTCCCCCTCATCTTCACACGTTTCGACCATTGGAGAATCTGAAGTGACAGCTGCAACCCTAGCATTTCTGTCATGATAAGGCTTTAGCATGTTAATATGACACAATTGTTTTGGTTTTCTCCTATCTGGAGTCTTCACAATGTAATTGAGATCATTGAGTTTTGTCAGAATTTCATATGGACCATGAAATCTAGCCTGCAATGGATTGGATTGCAAGGGAAACAACACAAGGGCCTTTTCTCCTGGTTTAAACTCACGGCTTCTAGCCTTATGATCATACCAAGTTTTCATTTTTCCCTGACTTGATTTCAAGTTCTCTTTGGCAAGGTCACAAGCTGCACGCAATCTTTCCTTGAACTTGCCAACATAGTCTAACAGACTGATATGCGGCTCTTTCTCTTGCCATTGTTCACTCAATAATAGCAAAGGTCCTCTCACTTCATGACCAAACACTAGCTCAAATGGACTGAATCCAGTAGACTCCTGCACTGCTTCTCTAGTTGCAAACAACAGCAAATGAACCCCTTCATCCCAGTCTTTCTCATGATCATAACAATAAGTCCTCATCATTGTCTTGAGAGTGGAATGAAACCGCTCTAAGGCACCCTGACTTTCTGGATGATAGGCACTAGAAAGAATCTGCTTTGCACCTAGTTCATACACAACCTGCTGAAACAATCCTGAAGTGAAATTGCTACCCTGGTCTGACTGAATTTCCCTGGGAAGGCCAAACAACGTGAAGAACTTTATCAAAGCCTTCGAGATTGCAGCTGCCTTGATGTTACGTAGAGGTATGGCTTCAGGGAATCTGGTAGATGCACACATGATTGTCAACAAGTACTGATTTCCAGATCTAGTCTTGGGTAATGGACCAACGCAATCAACAATGACCCTAGAGAATGGCTCCCCAAATGCTGGGATAGGCTGCAATGGAGCTACAGGTGGGTCTAACTGGTGTTTTCCAACTACCTGACAAGTGTGACAGGTTTTGCAAAAGTTGGAAACGTCTTTCCGAAGCCCAGGCCAAAAGAAGTGTTTCATGATCTTATCAACAGTTTTGTTAACACCAAGATGACCTCCTAAAGGTAAACTATGAGCCATTGTTAAGATCTCATTCCTATAGACCTTCGGAACAACAATTTGCCTGACCACTGCCCAATCTGCATTGGCAGGGATATCAGGAGGGCGCCACTTCCGCATCAACACACCATCCTTGAGATAATACCCAACTGGAACTGCATCTATTTCTTTTTCAGGAAGGGCTCTCCTCTTTAGTACACCAATTTCAGGATCATTAGTTTGCTCCTCAATCAACCGCTTTCTGGACAGAGACAAGTCTCCAGACACATCAGAATCACCAGACCCATCCGGCTGGCTGAATAGAGAACTGATAAAAGTATCTGATAAGTCCTCAAACGGAGAAACCATAGTAGGCCAATCAGAGTCATGAGGCGAACCACCTGAGTCCTGACTATTCAATGTACTGGACGGCACCACAACATCATCTTCTTTAGCCTTCTTGGCCATAGCACGAGTCACTGCGCAAGAAGGATACAGAGATGGGTCCTCATCCCCATCTTCAGTGCTCGGCTGTGAAGTAAGATGTACAGGGGGAACTACTTTGCCCCCAGCCAGGTCATTGCCTAGCAACAGAGAAACACCCTTTATAGGTAGACTTGACATAAGTCCCACCTTTACCTGTCCTGTAACTAAATCTGACTTCAAGAATATAGAGCGCAGGGGTACAGATACAGTCCTCCCTTCAATACCTTGTACAAGTATGAAATCCCCTGAAGCGGTCTCATCACGTAACTCCAAGGAGTCCATCAACAAAAGTGACTGAGAAGCTCCGGTATCCCTTAGGATATATATGGGGACAGGAGTAGTATGCTCATTCAGAGCCACAAATCCCTCTGACACAAATGGAAGAAATTCCTCCCTCACAAAGTCAGCTGTATTAGGCTTTTTAGCCCCACAAGAAGCAGGCAATTTAGCAGATTGGTTATCTACTACAGGGGTTTCTAACCTTGTTTTCACAAAGGCATTTGGTTTGGTATCCTTTTCTTTTTCTTTCTTAGCTTTAAGGAACCAACAGTTAGTTGTAACATGACCAGATTTCTTGCAATAACTGCAAACTAGACCACTTCTGTCACTGTCAGCTTTCACACTTTGATCAGACCTGTTACTGGATTTCTGAGCACCATCACCAGATTTGTCTTTGTCTTTGGGTGAGGAATCTTGGGTATCACCATAACCCTTTTTCTGAAATTGGGACCATCTATTATTACTGCTAGACTGAAATTTGGGCTTATGTGTGAGAACATATTCATCTGCAAATTTGGCAGCTGATTGCAAATTCAGTGCTTGCTTCTCATTAAGGTAGGTCTTAACATCATCTTTAACACAGTTCTTGAATTCTTCAACTAACACCATCTCTTTTAGTGAGTTGAAATCATCCTTGACCTCCATAGAAGTACACCAGCGCTCAAAGCATACCTGCTTTTCATTAGCAAATTCAACATAAGTCTGATTTTCAGATTTCTTCAGACCTCTGAATTTCTGTCGGTAAGCCTCTGGAACCAACTCATAAGCTCTCATAATAACCTTTTTGACAACCTCATAATCAGAGGAATCATCTGCAGACAAAGCCGAATAGGCTTGTTGAGCTTTTCCCTTGAGGACAGTTTGCAACATCAGAGGCCAGTGTTCCTTTGGCCACTGGCAACTCTTTGCTACCTTTTCAAAACACTGGAAATAGTTGTCAACATCCTTTTCCGAAAATGGAGGCACCAGTTTTACCTCCTGGCTAGCCCGAAATTTATTTTCAGTTTGAATTTTTATTTTTAGTAGCTCCATTTGGAGTCTTTCTTCTCTATCGAATTTCTCTAATTCAAAATCTCTCTGTCTTGCAAATTTTTCTAACTCAAATTCTCTTTGTTTTTCTTCTCTTGCTAATTTTTCTAACTCAAACTGCCTTTGTTTTTCTTTTTCTTCCCTCTCAAATTCCCTTTCTTTTTCTCTTTCCTCCCTTTCAATCTTTAGCATTTTTAATTTAAGTTCCATTTCTATATTTGGATTTTCCACTGGAAACTGTTCCAGATCTCCTGGTGCAAACACATTTTCATCAATGTAATATTCAACTATCTCTCTAGCCAGTCTTGCTTTTCGCATGGCTGGTTTTACCTCTGTCAACTCCAACTGTCTGCAAATTTCTAGCAGTTCTGTCTTTTTAAAAGACTTCAAAACCCCTACGGTTGGTGATGCCAAGAAATCATCCATTGCTGTTGTCAATATATATCTAGGAAAATTCACAAAAACAATTTCACAATTTGGAATGTTAGATTTTCAATAAATTACTCACACAATGGTCTATCCCGGACCTTGAGCCCCCAATTTGTTATGGCCCCAATTGGTTATTACATTCATAACACAACAGCAACAGCAAGGGACGACAAACACAGTTTCAACAACTAAAACACATTTAATTTTTAACAAAGACAAAGACTAATTACAACCTACAACTAAAGACCAAGATTGATAAATAAGAAAAAAAACAGAAATAATTACAGTCCCTTCTTGGTGGGGTGGCTTGGTGATGTCCTGGATGAAGAAAATGCTCAAACACAGGCAAAGAAATCCACAAAAGAAACTACACAGGTCTTGAACAGAAATGACAGGTCTGGTCACACGTATCCTTCTTCTTGCAATTTCTCCTACTCCATTACTGTCTCAATTCTTTTCCTTATATACTCTTTTGCAGACCCCACCCACATTTAGACCTCTTTTTTTTAATTTTCGGGGACTTGCCCCAGACATGTCTGGAAACATGTCCAAACATGACTCCAGTCTGAGCTTAACAAAAAAAAGGTAAATACTGCCATCTAGTGGCCCATATTCACATTACAACCGCCATATTTATACTGTTAATTCTGTTTATACTAATACACTTGCCATATTTATACTGTTTATATCCACTGTTTTCTCTTAGATATATTTTACCTTGTATATATTTATCCTTTTACATGTTGATAGTAAAATGATATTTCAATTTTCAGATGAGTCTGTTAAACTGGGTGGTTAGGAAGAGAAAGAAGGATGTGACCATGGAGGAGCTGAAGTTAGTAAATTATGGATGCAAACTAGTCACCTTTTAAGATGAGTTTCTTTTGGATTTTAATGTACAACTGTTTATATAAGATCATGTAAGTGAAAGTGCTGGTTACAACATGTTGCTAAAGTTGTGAAGTGTGATATAGAAAAGATCAGTAGTGCAGGTGAGAGAGGAAAGAGAAGCAGGAGGAGGTCATGAGCAGGGAGAGGAGCGAAGACAGGAGCAGGGAGAGGAGTGAAGACAGGAGCAGGGAGAGATGAAGGAGAGGAGCAGAGATTATTTTTATTTTCTTCAGATAAATGTCAAAAGCTGTAAATTGAGACAAAATACAGACATGATATAATCCTGTCTAAGGATTCCAAGGTAATTTCATTTGAAACTAATTTTCACGCACATGAATACGGGTCGACGTCGCATCCTGATGGAGACGGACACAGTAGCACCGCTGCTGAAAAAAATTCTTGTATGGAGAAACACTTATTTATATTAAAATAGCTGAGTGGCCTCTGCGTGTGTGTGTGTGTGTCTGCATGCGTGTCCGGCCACTCAGAGGTAGATTCCACCAGGCGCGAATCTGCAGAATAGTGTGAGCGACGTCTAGCAGGGGACTGTGTCTGGCCAATCGGTGCTAAACTCCACCGGGCACATATCTGCAGCATAACGTGAGCCACACTATTATAATATAGACATGCAGGGGGGATTCCCCTTTTGAACCCAAGCCAATTCATCCACAGGAGTCTTGAATCCCAAAAAACAGATGCCAGGCCGCAAGAGAAAGTAGCACGTAATCTGCAGCATAGTCTTGCAGGCGACTTTGTGTTCCACTGAGCGCAGAATGTCAGCGCAGCACATTCCCCTAGATAGCTACTTAATTTTAGTTACTATAAAAACATCGGTCAGGTGACAATCACCTTGGTGTTCATGGAAACACCATAGCAACGTGATGACATCATAGAGGTGCACTGCTCTCTAATATAAAGACGAAGTTACATAAAATAGAACCTGTGAATTCCCACGGGCAGAGTGCTAGTTATTATTCATAGTAGTACACCACGAGTACAACTGGTTACCACTGAATCAGGGATGTTGACCACTGTAACTAACTGGCCCTTAACAGTCTGATTCATCTAGTACGGAAATAAAGTGACTGAAATTCTAGGCCTATACCTGTATCAAAGTCGGCAGAGGAGGTGGAGGGCCTGTCCATCTGGGAGCTGGGGACACCCTCCTTCACGCTGGGTGCCGGCTCCTGATTGGCTGGCTCCAGCATGGGCAGGGTCTGCTGGGTGGGCTGGAGGAAGGCGGTAGCCTGGGTCTGCTGCTGCACGGTGAGGATGGGCTGGGACAGTATGGTCTGCAAGTTGGGGCTGGTGGAGCGCACAGAGCCGCTGGCACTGCCGAACACCGTCACGTGCTCCACGGGGCCCTCAGAGGCCTGCATGGCTGGGCAAAACAACAAAAAGGGCAACAGACAATTGAGATTTACAGAGATGTTCCATTCTAAGTGCACTGCAAAGAGTCTGTAACGCCATAGATGTCTACTGATGAACTACCAGGATCTTGAAGCGTTGTCCCATTTCATACGGGAATATTTCAACTTCTATCACTTGTAAGCATTTCAAAGGGCAAGGCAGGGGAAAAGTGCAGGGGGTCGGGGCGTCAATAAAATGCGATTGGCCCTTGGTGTCGTGTTCACCTTCCTGCGATTCCACCTGGGTGGTGGGCATGACTGTGGTGGTGGGGGTGGGTGTGGTGACGGTCATGAGCGGAATACTGGCCCTCAGGGTGGACTTGTTCCTGGGGATGGCAGGGGGCTTGCTGGGAGTGGCCACCAAAGGTGTGGGCTTTATGGGTGAGTCTGAGGTGCTTGCGCTGGGACACGGACAGAGAGAGATTTTGAATGACTGTGCCATACATTTCGCTGATAAAACAGGGCTGCTTTCAGAAATGGAGATGTAGTGTTCCCATCGGTGGGGAAGACTGACCTGCCCCTGTCCGCTGCTGGAGTGGTTTTGAGGGAGATCTGTCTCTGCTCAGCCGGATGCTGCTACTCTTGAACCTGTGGGACCAGCAACAGAATTCATACCAAACTGGATACCGATCACTACACTACCTGTCAGGAAATGACACCATTACCTCCACTCAAAAGCACAGGGCCTATAATGCTCCCCGTCGTGTAGACCTGAGGATTCAAGCATTGTGCGCCTGTAGTTCAATAAATGGGAACATTAAAAGGTCCCCCATTATGTCACAAGCGGTGCATTCAAAGTCACACAGTGCACATCGTTTTTTTACGGTTTCCAGGTTGAACAAATTGTTTCCTCCAACCGGGAGGTATGTTTTCTCCCATTAGGTGGGTATGCCAGGGTTGTTATCCAATTAGCTGAAAAATGTATATAAACTGCATCATCTTAAAAAGGCAGTGGCGCAATAAATCCAACGAGGGTACTATATAAATGCATCTCCAGCAGCTCGGTATTCACCACGGTTGATGACAAATGACATGTTTGTGGCAAGTAGAAGTTTAAAAAGTTTAAAAATCAAACACGAATTTGAACCCATTTCAACAGGCTCCGAGAATTCTCGCAAGAGAACGCACAGTATGGCCCTCTCAGATGCCGTAGTTGCAACGCTTGAGTGACACAACAGGCTACTTTTGCCGTTTAAATATACGTTTTGCTAAGTGATGCCAAATTTGAACGCACCCCAGGTGCACAGCCACTAAGGTAGTCCAAAACATTTCAAAATCTTTCCCCTCTTGACATCACATGGGGTAGGAACCAACCAGAGGAAAGAACTGATCAACTTAAGCCAAGTAGTCAGTCATATTTCATTATTCAGGGTGGTCACAGCCAATTAGCTGTGCACCTGGTGGCATGACAGGGGACCTTTAAACAGCAATGAGTAGAAGGAGGTACATTACTTTATACATTTGAATTCCCCAGGAACTCAAACACTCGCAAAATCAGATGCAGGTTTGCTTTTCTGCTTTAGTGCCCAAGTAACCAACACCACAGGCTTTCGCTGGCCAACCATACCCCGCCCCGCCCAGCCCAGCTTCAGTACCTTGCTAGGCCCCTGTTCTGGGGGCTCGTCCCGCTTCTCGCTGTGCCTCTCCTGCTGTTCCTGGAGGTCCCGCAGCTCGCGGTCCAGCCGGCAGATGCGCCCCTCGTACTGCGACTTCAGAACCCCCATGCGCACCTCCAACTCCTCCCGCTGCTGCTTCAGCTCCTCATTCTCCTTCATTACCTGCTCCTTCTGACCTGCTCCACAAACACACACACACACACACACAACGCTGTTAAAACTGATGAAACGCATGTCAAAGGGCTCACTTCATACCCAAAGAAACCTTCTTTCCCTCCCTAATGAGCGGATGGCGTCTGCTGACTTCAAGACTGCAAACAGTTTTGCTGTATGCACACGGCTTACAGGTTTTCTTAAAATTATTTATATCAAACTAAACTCCAACAACATTACTAAGCTACTTTGTCAATCCATCGCCATTAGTTCACCAGTTCTCAAAAATATATATATATTTTTTAATTTAGCCTTTGTTTCACCAGGGAAGTCCCGTTGAGTTCGAAATCTCTTTTTAAAGGGAGGTAGAGGTGGAGAGGGAGAGGACAAATTGCACAGCCAATTAGGTTCGGGGTTGACTTGGTGGCAGGTCGAAAGAGCCAGGTAGGGAATTTAGCCACGGCACTGGGGAACACCTACACTCCATCTGCAGTGGGTAGGTTAACTCCGTCTACCCATTGCACGCTTTCATAATAATGGCTACTAGGTCAGATGATCACAACCATCCAATCAGCGCACTCATCCTGCTTTAAGCTGAGAATCTATAACATCGTTTGTCATTGGCTCCGGGCGACCCACGTGAGGGGGTGCCTGGCCCTGGGGTGGTATGTTGAGCTTCCAGCCAATGTGATTCTGTTTGAAGTCCCTTAGCTGTGAGGCCAACTTCGCCAGTTCGTGCTTGTAATCACTCTCTTGCTGCCTGTATCTGCTACAGGTTTTATTAAATCTCATCAACTGATTATGACACCTGCAGCAGATGTAAATCTCGCGTTTTAGTGGCAACACGAACTGCCAGAACCATATATATATATATATATATATATATATATATATATATATATATATATATATATATATATATATATATATTTTTTTTTTTTTTTTAGAACACTAGATTGGATGATGTAAATACGACGACATCAGCAAAGTGAAGCACCCGGCCGCAATATTGATACATCCAAATTCTTCATTAAAATGGTTTCCTATGAGGCCAATTTCAAATAAGTAGATATAAGCGAGAAAATGCCGAGATGCGCGGCTGCCTTTTGCAGCAATATTTATTTGAAGAGCTGTAATAAAACGTTTCATGCGTAAGTTAACGTATAAACGCAAAGTAGACACTTTAATAGAAAAAAATCTCGTTTCGTGCTAGCTAGCTAATTAGCCGTCCCATTGACTTGAACAGACAGCTGACTGAAAGCGAACGCTAGCGATTGACAACGGTCACCAGCGAGCTGCCTTGGCATCGCAGGGACTTCATTGACTTAGTGGTAAATAAAATTAAAAAGGTGGCTAACAAGCTTGCTCGCTACTTGTAATTGATAACGTAAACGGACATTCATCGACGTTTCTTTTAATGGAGGTAACTTCCAAGCAATTATCTGATTAGAGGTAAAAGCCTCGGTTGCGTCACTTTTGCTGTACTTTAACGTTAACACCGAATAACATTTCGATCTTCGCTTTAGAAAGTGTGCCGCTTTCCATCCTCCGAAAAGGACATATTTAGGGAGACAAAATGTTGCTCTGCACAGCGATACCAAAATAACACAGACTCGCACGCAAGTGTTTTTGAAAATGTAATCTTAAAGTACGCGAAAATGAATGGGAGTCTATGAGCGAATTTTACTTCCGGGTGAATAGGCTCATAGAACAGATGCTTCACTTGAGCATACCCTATCAGCAATCTAGTGTTCTATATATATCTATGGCCAGAACTCGTCCAAGTCTGTGGCCGTTTCTCAATATGCGTTCTTCTCTGTACTTCTGTTCTAGTGAACTTGAGGAACGTCATCCCTCTGAGACCATGTACTGTCTCAATTCAAAGTTTGCATCTCGACGAGAACGGTTACCAGTTCCGGAAGAGTTCTTGATATGCCCATTTTTCCGAGGATGCATCGGATGGTAACTTGTGTGAACTTGACAGCCCGCATATCCCAGAATTCTTTTCGGCATCTGTTCCGCTCCCAAGAGAGACGTCTTCGAAAAGCGTAGTTGCTAACTAAATTAGCAACTTACATAGTTCGTCCATTCACAGTCAATGGTTCTAACTATGTAAGTTAGCATCTGTGCTTTCGGGAAATGCACCCCAGGATCGGTAAAACTGCTTTCACACTGGACGCTAAACGAATTTTTTGTACAACAGGTTTAAGTTACATTCAAAGTCAATGCAAAGACGCAAATTCGCGTCTTTGCATTGACTTTGAATGTAATGTGTCGGTACTCGTTCGCTATTTCTTAGCTAACGTTAAATTCTTTTCTGCTAATTTTCAGGCGAGGAACTTTTTTCAGTGTTCATTTGGAATATTGGCAGCTTTACGATGTTTTATGTCGGATATGCTCCAGTGTCTTTGTAGTAGAAAAGCTACGCATTAGCCGGTGGAACGTAGCTAAGCACCTTAACTAGCTCACGCTCACAGACCCCTCTTCCCCCGCTTCACTGCGGTCAAGCTATCACCAGTTCGCAAAACGACGGTCAAACTATCACCGCTAAAATTTTGATGCGCAATTACAGCGGATAGCGCGGTACTTTGGTCACGTGATACAAATGCTGTCAAAATTCGGCTTGCTGAGAGAAATACCGAGGCTTATTCAACGAAAGAATGCGTATATTTTCTTCATAAAAAAAATCGTCAACAACTTCCATAATGTAGTTTGAAAATGACTTTTCTTTTTCCTTTTTCAATAAATAATTCACATTTTGTGCAGATTGAAATGTGAGATTTTGGCGAGCTGCTGTGAATCCAGATGACAAATAATTGCTTGTAACTGTAATAATGTTTGACTTAAAGCAAATAGTTAGAGAAAAGTGACACTTGATTATGATAGAAGAGGGATCCTCCTATAAGCCCACCAAATATTGAGAGATTCTGTGGTGGATATTTTTAATAAATGGCCATCAAAGTTGATACTGTGCAATGTGGGATTGCAGAAAATTGGATGGGGGCGTCATCCTTAAGGGCCTCTATTTCCTGCAAATCAAATAGTTAGAAAAAAGTAACACTTGGTTATGATAGAAAAGGGATCCTACTATAAGCCCACCAAATATGAAAAGATTCTGTGATGGAAATTTTTAATAAATGGCCATCAAAGTTGATACTGTGCAATGTGGGATTGCAGAAAATTGGATGGGGGCGTCATACTTGAGGACCTCTATTTCCGGCAAATCAAATAGTTAGAAAAAAGTAACACTTGATTATGATAGCAAAGGGATCCTACTATAAGCCCACCAAATATAAACAGATTCTGTGGTGGAAATTTTTAATAAGTGGCCTTCAAAGTTGATACTGTGAAATGTGGGAATGCAGAAAATTGGATGGGGGCGTCATACTTGAGGACCTCTATTTCCGGCAAATCAAATAGTTAGAAAAAAGTAACACTTGATTATGATAGCAAAGGGATCCTACTATAAGCCCACCAAATATGAAAAGATTCTGTGGTGGAAATTTTTAATAAATGGCCATCAAAGTTGATACTGTGCAATGTGTGAATGCAGAAAATTGGATGGGGGCGTCATACTTGAGGACCTCTATTTCCGGCAAATCAAATAGTTAGAAAAAAGTAACACTTGATTATGATAGCAAAGGGATCCTACTATAAGCCCACCAAATATAAACAGATTCTGTGGTGGAAATTTTTAATAAGTGGCCTTCAAAGTTGATACTGTGAAATGTGGGAATGCAGAAAATTGGATGGGGGCGTCATACTTGAGGACCTCTATTTCCGGCAAATCAAATAGTTAGAAAAAAGTAACACTTGATTATGATAGCAAAGGGATCCTACTATAAGCCCACCAAATATGAAAAGATTCTGTGGTGGAAATTTTTAATAAATGGCCATCAAAGTTGATACTGTGCAATGTGTGAATGCAGAAAATTGGATGGGGGCGTCATACTTGAGGACCTCTATTTCCGGCAAATCAAATAGTTAGAAAAAAGTAACACTTGATTATGATAGCAAAGGGATCCTACTATAAGCCCACCAAATATAAACAGATTCTGTGGTGGAAATTTTTAATAAGTGGCCTTCAAAGTTGATACTGTGAAATGTGGGAATGCAGAAAATTGGATGGGGGCGTCATACTTCAGGACCTCTATTTCCTGCAAATCAAATAGTTAGAAAAAAGTAACACTTGATTATGATAGTAGAGGAATCCTACTATTAGCCCACCAAATATGAACAGATTCTGTGGTGGAAATTTTTAATAAATGGCCTTCAAAGTTGATACTGTGAAATGTGGGAATGCAGAAAATTGGATGGGGGCGTCATACTTGAGGACCTCTATTTCCGGCAAATCAAATAGTTAGAAAAAAGTAACACTTGATTATGATAGCAAAGGGATCCTACTATAAGCCCTGCAAATATGAACAGATTCTGTGGTGGAAATTTTTAATAAATGGCCTTCAAAGTTGATACTGTGAAATGTGGGAATGCAGAAAATTGGATGGGGGCGTCATACTTGAGGACCTCTATTTCCTGCAAATCAAATAGTTAGAAAAAAGCTACACTTGATTATGATAGTAGAGGGATCCTGCTATAAGCCTCCCAAATATGAAAAGATTCTGTGGTGGAAATTTTTAATAAATGGCCTGCAAAGTTGATACTGTGCAATGTGGGATTGCAGAAAATTGGATAGGGGCGTCATACTTGCGGACCTCTATTTCCTGCAAATCAAATAGTTAGAAAAAATTTACACTTGATTATGATAGTACAGGGATCCTGCTATAAGCCCATCAAATATGAACAGATTCTGTGGTGGAAATTTTTAATAAATGGCCTTCAAAGTTGATACTGTGAAATGTGGGAATGCAGAAAATTGGATGGGGGCGTCATACTTGCAGACCTCTATTTCCTGCAAATCAAATAGTTAGAAAAAAGTAACACTTGATTATGATAGCAAAGGGATCCTACTATAAGCCCACCAAATATAAACAGATTCTGTGGTGGAAAGTTTTCATAAATGGCCTGCAAATTTGATACTGTGCAATGTGGGATTGCAGAAAATTGGATGGGGGCGTCATACTTGCGGACCTCTATTTCCTGCAAATCAAATAGTTAGAGAAAAGTAATGTTTGCATGTCATAACATATGTATCTTACTATACGCCATAGAATATCAAGAGATTCTGTTGTGGAATTTTTAAATGAATGCCCATTAAAATTGATACTGTGTAATATGCCAATGCAGACAATTGGATGGGGGGATCATGTTTGAGGGCTGATAATTCCGGCAAATCAAAGTATTTGTCAAAAGTTACCATTCAATAGCATAACTCATCGATCCTATTATAAAATTTTAAAACATGAAAAGATTCCATTGTGGAATTTTAAAATAAATGGCCGTCAAATTTGGGACTGTTTAATGTGTCAATGCAGGCAATTGAATGGGGGGTGCATACTTGAGGGCCTGTAGTTCCTGTGAATGAAGCAGTTTGTAAAAAGTACCTCTTGCTTACTACAGGTTGTAGTATCAACTCACTGAATATGAAAAGAATCGGTGCCAAACTTATTGAATAAATGGCTATCAAATCAGGAACTATTGTAATGTGTGAATGGAGATGACTGATTGGGGTACCATGTTTGAGAGCCTGTAATTCCTGTAAATCAAAACTTATGTGAGAAATAACAATTCCTGACCATGCTACATGCACTGTAATATAAATTTACTGAATATGAAGAGATTCTATGATGGGATTATGAAAAAAATGGGCATCAATGTTGGAACTGTTGCAGTGTGCGAAAAGAGATGATTGAATGTGGGGCCACGTTTCAGGGTCTGTAATTCCTGAAAATACAAAACTTTTAGAAAAATAACAGTTGCTTGCCGCACTACATCCTTTGTATTATTATAAAAACCTGAATATAGAGATTCCAATGTAGTAATATTAAATAAATGGCCATTGAATTTTGTTACTCTTGCAATGTACGCATGTAGACAGTTGAAATGGGGGTGATTTTTGAGGGCCTGTAATTTCTGCAAGTCAAGAAGTTTGTGGAATATAACACCTCCTTTACAAGCTTCATGTATTCTTGTACAAGCACATTGAAAATGAAAAGATTCCATGGCGGAATTATTAAAGAAATGGCAATCAAATTAGCCACTTTGCAGTGTGAGAATGAAGACAATGGAATGGGTGACCATGGATTAAATTGAATGGATGACTGTTTTAGTACCAATAATTTGTCAAAAAGAACTAAGCAAGAGGTACTTTTTACAAACTGCTTCATTCACAGGAACTACAGGCCCTCAAGTATGCACCCCCCATTCAATTGCCTGCATTGACACATTAAACAGTCCCAAATTTGACGGCCATTTATTTTAAAATTCCACAATGGAATCTTTTCATGTTTTAAAATTTTATAATAGGATCGATGAGTTATGCTATTGAATGGTAACTTTTGACAAATACTTTGATTTGCCGGAATTATCAGCCCTCAAACATGATCCCCCCATCCAATTGTCTGCATTGGCATATTACACAGTATCAATTTTAATGGGCATTCATTTAAAAATTCCACAACAGAATCTCTTGATATTCTATGGCGTATAGTAAGATACATATGTTATGACATGCAAATATTACTTTTCTCTAACTATTTGATTTGCAGGAAATAGAGGTCCGCAAGTAAGACGCCCCTATCCAATTTTCTGCAATCCCACATTGCACAGTATCAAATTTGCAGGCCATTTATTAAAACTTTCCGCCACAGAATCTGTTTATATTTGGTGGGCTTATAGTAGGATCCCTTTGCTATCATAATCAAGTGTTACTTTTTTCTAACTATTTGATTTGCCGGAAATAGAGGTCCTCAAGTATGACGCCCCCATCCAATTTTCTGCATTCCCACATTGCACAGTATCAAATTTGCAGGCCATTTATGAAAACTTTCCACCACAGAATCTGTTTATATTTGGTGGGCTTATAGTAGGATCCCTTTGCTATCATAATCAAGTGTTACTTTTTTCTAACCATTTGATTTGCAGGAAATAGAGATCTGCAAGTATGACGCCCCCATCCAATTTTCTGCATTCCCACATTTCATAGTATCAACTTTGAAGGCCATTTATTAAAAATTTCCACCACAGAATCTGTTCATATTTGGTGGGCTAATAGTAGGATCCCTCTACTATCATAATCAAGTGTTACTTTTTTCTAACTATTTGATTTGCAGGAAATAGAGGTCCTCAAGTATGACACCCCCATCCAATTTTCTGCATTCACACATTGCACAGTATCAACTTTGAAGGCCATTTATTAAAAATTTCCACCACAGAATCTGTTCATATTTAGTGGACTCATAGTAGGATCCCTCTACTATCATAATCAAGTGTTACTTTTTTCTAACTATTTGATTTGCAGGAAATAGAGGTCCGCAAGTATGACGCCCCTATCCAATTTTCTGCAATCCCACATTGCACAGTATCAACTTTGCAGGCCATTTATTAAAAATTTCCACGACAGAATCTTTTCATATTTGGGAGGCTTATAGCAGGATCCCTCTACTATCATAATCAAGTGTCACATTTTTCTAACTATTTGATTTGCAGGAAATAGAGGTCCTCAAGTATGACGCCCCCATCCAATTTTCTGCATTCCCACATTTCACAGTATCAACTTTGAAGGCCATTTATTCAAACTTTCCACCACAGAATCTGTTTATATTTGGTGGGCTTATAGTAGGATCCCTTTGCTATCATAATCAAGTGTTACTTTTTTCTAACTATTTGATTTGCCGGAAATAGAGGTCCTCAAGTATGACGCCCCCATCCAATTTTCTGCATTCCCACATTTCACAGTATCAACTTTGAAGGCCATTTATTAAAAATTTCCACCACAGAATCTGTTCATATTTGGTGGGCTAATAGTAGGATCCCTCTACTATCATAATCAAGTGTTACTTTTTTCTAACTATTTGATTTGCAGGAAATAGAGGTCCTCAAGTATGACACCCCCATCCAATTTTCTGCATTCACACATTGCACAGTATCAACTTTGAAGGCCATTTATTAAAAATTTCCGCCACAGAATCTGTTCATATTTGGTGGACTCATAGTAGGATCCCTCTGCTATCATAATCAAGTTTAACTTTTTTCTAACTATTTGATTTGCAGGAAATAGAGGTCCTCAAGTATGACGCCCCCATCCAATTTTCTGCATTCCCACATTTCACAGTATCAACTTTGAAGGCCATTTATTAAAAATTTCCACCACAGAATCTGTTTATATTTGGTGGGCTTATAGTAGGATCCCTTTGCTATCATAATCAAGTTTAACTTTTTTCTAACTATTTGATTTGCAGGAAATAGAGGTCCTCAAGTATGACGCCCCCATCCAATTTTCTGCATTCACACATTGCACAGTATCAACTTTGAAGGCCATTTATTAAAACTTTCCACCACAGAATCTCTTCATATTTGGTGGGCTTATAGGAGGATCTCTCTTCTATCATAATCAAGTGTTACCTTTTTCTAACTATTTGATTTGCAGGAAATATAGGTCCGCAAGTATGACGTCCCCATCCAATTTTCTGCAATCCCACATTGCACAGTATCAACTTTGATGGCCATTTATTAAAAATTTCCACCACAGAATCTTTTCATATTTGGTGGGCTTATAGTAGGATCCCTTTTCTATCATAACCAAGTGTTACTTTTTTCTAACTATTTGATTTGCAGGAAATAGAGGCCCTTAAGGATGACGCCCCCATCCAATTTTCTGCAATCCCACATTGCACAGTATCAACTTTGATGGCCATTTATTAAAAATATCCACCACAGAATCTCTCAATATTTGGTGGGCTTATAGGAGGATCCCTCTTCTATCATAATCAAGTGTCACTTTTCTCTAACTATTTGCTTTAAGTCAAACATTATTACAGTTACAAGCAATTATTTGTCATCTGGATTCACAGCAGCTCGCCAAAATCTCACATTTCAATCTGCACAAAATGTGAATTATTTATTGAAAAAGGAAAAAGAAAAGTCATTTTCAAACTACATTATGGAAGTTGTTGACGATTTTTTTTATGAAGAAAATATACGCATTCTTTCGTTGAATAAGCCTCGGTATTTCTCTCAGCAAGCCGAATTTTGACAGCATTCGTATCACGTGACCAAAGTACCGCGCTATCCGCTGTAATTGCGCATCAAAATTTTAGCGGTGATAGTTTGACCGTCGTTTTGCGAACTGGTGATGGCTTGACCGCAGCTGACACAGTAATTTTTTTAAGTAGCAACCCATCCAGGACTACGAACCTGTCTTTGATCACCAAGGTTGTAGCCCGAACATGTAGTCCTATTATGAACCCAAAGCAGACGATTCAGTATGCTGATACATTGCGACCAGTGATCAGTTTGCCTCATGATACCGAGGAACCCAAATATATGCAATTATGTAAATAAAATGCCCAATTACCTTTCTACCAGCCGGGTACAAATAGCTACACCACAAACGCCGACGTCTGCGTCGGGTTCGTCGCCGGTACTCTTCCTCCAACTCCTCTTCCATCTCCTGGAACTTATCAAACAGCAGCAAGCACAAACGCGTCTTGCCCTTCATAACTGCTTCAGTTCTGAAAGCGCAGTACGGTGACGTATGTTTCGCATGACGCAAACATCCGGGCCTGGTGGATGTTTCAAAGGAGTACACTTCATAGTCTTCGTAGGCTGCAGCTTACGCTTCGAGATGAACCCTTTGTCTCTTACCTTAAATGTGAGTCCGGCGGATGGAATTGAGCGACGACCCCTAAAAATGCAGGCTTCGAAGGATGCAGCCTAGGCTTTGAGAAACGGCTCATGTGTCTCATCGGACATTTATACATACCCAAGATGGCCGAGCTATTCTGCCGTCAGCGCTTTGGCCCAGCCCACGCGGCGTCCACTCTAGTTTTCTTATATCTCTGTGGCCGTGTTCGAAACCGCGCACTAACGTACTACTCGCACTGCTCGCACTACCGATGACGTCAGATTAAGGGGACATGGTGTTTTTATTTGTGGGGAGTGATTTTGCGACCGCGAAAATTTTCCGGATGTATGCTAGATCGAGAAAATATTTCGTGGGTGCATCGCAAGCTCACTATTCAATTACCTGTGCTCGAAACCTCGTAAATTAACACTGCCACGTCAGAGTTTACGTCAGAGTTAGGGGGTAGGGTGTTCACTGATGCGTGGGGAGTGAGTTTGTGTCCGGAAGAAGCTCCCGGATGTATACTAGATCGTGCAGATATTTTGTGGGTGCATCGTATGCACACTATTCATACACAAATTGCCCAAGATGCAACGCGACGTAAACTGCCAGGAAAAAACTCGCTGAGAAATAATAAGAAGCCACTTTAACTGCAAAACATCGGAACCTGTGGGAGACAACACGGCACCAGCCAGGAGCGGCGTCAATACAAATGTGAGTAAAATTTTTAATTTGTAATTCGGGTTATATATGGTAAAATGATATTCAGCTGAAGGTGTATTGAATGAATATATTTCAGAGTTGCAAAGAACGTTTCCGTCCGGTTATATACTGTCAGCATGTTGGATCTAACTACGCACATCTTGCTCGTTTGTCCGTTTCTTATAGGGGCAGATGAAGATACAAGGGCGCCTCATCTCGTGGAGAGCCTGCAATGAGGCGCTCTTCCCAGTGGGGCTTAATGCGGCGGTCAGAGGATTTCAGTATGTAAATAATATTATCGGTGTATTGCAACGTTAGGAAATGCTTGTATTCAGTTAGGTCGATGTCACCGATGTTATGTTTCTGTAGAATGTTCATAAAGGAGCATGGCCTGGAGGGCAAGGCGGAGCCAGGGTGGATAAAACAGAAATGGGAGAACCTCAAACAGAAATATAAAGTAAGTTGAAAAATCATATGCACTGCAGTCAACACAAATGAAACAAGATGATGATGATGGGGATTGTGAGCTTAATCAAAATGTTAACACAAAATGCTTTTTGTATAATTCTGTTCTGAATTGGGAAAAAGTTAATAAAGTTGAGGGGAAAAAGGCAGCATTGTTGATTTTCAAGTGACCATGAAAATGTAAGCGACAAGTGATATCAGAGTTGTGACCAGCTGGTTTATTGCATGGTGTAATTTCATATACTTTTACATTACTCTGGTCAGATTTTGCTTAACAGCCTAGAACGAGAGAAAAACTGTCAAGTACCATGGAATACGCACACTGAGAGAATTGCCGGAGAGAACCTAAATAATAATGGAAGGTGTTGCGTCTGTTTTTTCCTCTGCAGAAATGTATTAAATATTGCAAGGGAACATGAAAAAGTGAAATATCAACCTGTTGACTAACTTCACTAAAAACCCCTCTTTTTCAGGTGGCAACGATCATACATGAATTGAGCAACTTCGTTTTAGCTGTCATTGTCCAGCACCATGTTTGAAGGAGAGACCTTTGACTTCGACACTTAGCCATAGGTCTTCCAGCAATGTTTCTGTAATCATGACTTATCCGCTAAGCAGGTGATTGGTCCACATAGTTTTAACAGAACCCTGTTAGCCAGCGCGTTTCCAGGTAGATCAAGACAGGACTTCATGGTTATTGTATCAGTCCAGGTGGTTAAAGCACCCACTAAACCCACCCACTTCTCCCTGCCTGGCAGTCCTATACTTTACCTGTTTCCAGCTCTTATGACTCGGACGAGGGGTTGGATTTTTAAGAGGCAATAATTAAAGAACTATAAGACAACTATGTACGCCAGGGGTGAATCACTCTTAATATTTTAGATAAATCAGGTACAAAGAACTCCCTGGGCAGAGTAACACAAACCAAAAAAAAAAAAAAACGAACAAAAATCATGTTCTTGCAGCACTGCAATGGGAACATCAGAAGCAAACACTTATGCTGCAAGGATGTCCCTGAGGGTGTCCCCGGACCGCTGGAGTGGCTCGTGGGCTTCAACATCATCAGTATCATCGCCATCATCCCCGTCATCCTCGTCATCCTCGTCTTTGACCTCAGGCTCCAAGAGATCCCCATTTTTGAGGCAGACGTTGTGCAGGAAAAGGCAGGCAGAGATGACCTCAGGCACAAACTCCACCTTCGCCTCCAGTCCCTTCAGGAAAATTAAGTGCCACCTGGTCTTGAGGACCCCAACTGCCCTCTCCACCACGCACCGTGCCCTGGACAGCCTGGTGTTGTACCTGGTCTCCACAGGATTCCGAACAGGCTCCTGGAATGGCTCTGCCAAGCACGAGAATCCGCCATCGCTCAGCAGACACCATCCAGGAGGTGGGTACAGTTGGTGACCATACAAGGGGCTGCACCTCGGGACCCGGGCATCATGGACGCAGCCAGGGAAGCCCACCACCACATCCAGAAAGCGACCCTTGTGGTTGCAGATGGCCTGGAACTGGACCGAGTTGAACAGCTTCCTGTTGTAATAGTCCACTGCAAACCGCCCAGGTGGAACAATGTGGACATGGCAGCCATCAATGCTCCCACCCACCCAACTAAAGGCTGGGGAACCAGACAGCTGCTGGAATCCGGCTCCAATCTCCTGCAGCTTTTCGGGGGTGGGGAGGTGGATGAGCCTTCTGGAAACCCCCTGGATGCCCTTACTGACCCAGTGGATCATGTCATGGCATGAGGTGCGGGGAATGTCAAAGGCCTCTGGCGCGACCCGGTAGGACGTTCCAAAGGCCAGCCAGTACACAAACACCAGCACCTCTATCTACTTCCCCCATCCATGGTCGTTCTCTCCCAGGAGATGGATAAGGCTCTCCAGCAATGACCTTCATGGGCGAAAGTCCTTCCACAGGTCACCTCCCTCATAATACAGGCGCAACAGGGGACCCTGGGGATTCACCCTGCAGTATGGCCCTCTCGAACCCAATTATAAAGGACAATATTTTAAATTATTAATTGAACTATGTATCGAATGTTGTTAAATAATTTCATATACATTGTTAACTATTTAATGCAATTAGTTACAGAGCCATTTTCTTAAACTATATGATAATGTAATTATTTATTAAACTTTAAAGAAAAGTGATTGAAGTAATTTATTAAATTTCTCATTGGAATATTTCTATGAAATTATTGCATTTTGACTGTTTTTTAAAGATTAAATTCACATTTGCCATCTTATTATTTTGTATCTTATTTTAATATATCTGAGCTCAAATGTTCCCCTTTAAGCAGAATACAATTAAAGGAGTTTTTTTTTTTCCTGTTGTGCAAGAGCTTAATTAATACTTCATCACTCAGTATTTGTATTGCAGATACTGGCCAAAATGGTTCAATTGAAGTAAAACATTCAAAAATTCAATTACGGAATTAATTTAGCCATTACATTACGGTATTCATGAATTCAGGTGTATATAACTGCGCTATGAGGTTAATGAGAATTGTGAATGTAGGCCACTTTTTCCCTACAATTTCATTTGCAGAGCATTTGGCGCGTTCTGCTCATTATACATAACTGTTTGGGTTTAAGTTTTGTTTCAAGTAGAAATACGATAACATTATGCATTATAATTAACATTAAATGGTAATTTAAAGAATACTTTCTTCGTGGTCATTCTTTGGTTGACAACTGTTTTTTTGGTTGAAGCCAGGTTAACATTTCACTCTCATCTGTTCACATCATCCACTGGGAGTAAGTAAGCTGAGTGAAAGTAGAAACTTGTTTTTAAATGGTATCTTGCCTATGATGAATATTCATACGCACACAGATGAGACGCTGACGGCGGGCCGATTGACTCCGTTTGTAGCAATGCCACATAATAATGTAGCTGATTCTCGGGGAGGCAGGAACCTATTAGTTTCCATGCATTAAATTGCCATTATTAAAATTAGAAGTAGGCCCTACTGTCCTCCTTGTCAAGGCTCCATTCTATATCGGTAGCCCCATAATTGTTATACCATCTTCCATTGCTATTTTCCGTTGTTTAACTGATTCTAGATCAGTTGGCTGTTAAATTGATCAGCTGACATTACGCACCATTCAGTAACAAATTGGATTCTGCCGTGAAGTAGGGATTTTCGGTTGGCATAAGGATATTTTCATTTTTGCTCCGGAGGTGTAAATATTTTGGACACTTGAAAGAACTGGATGCGGTAAAAGTGAAACCCGACTGACCGCACGGACTTATTATTTTTTTTATTTTACGGGGCTGTACTAAAGAAAGCGATTGCTTATTGCCTGTGAGGTTGGGTGTTGTGCAATATAGCGGTGTTGCAAATATTCCTTGGTCTGCGCTGCATTTCTTCCGTTTTTTTTTTTTTAGGCAGTACTAAATCCACTTAATTTTCATGATCAAGCCCATGTTTTGTTTTTAACTTAAGCCAATACACGTTGGGGTGAATGTTACACGTTGTGTCCTTGGCCGCATCTTCAGCAGGTAAGGTATAACGGCGAAATGCCGGTCGGGGGGTTGAAAACTGCTATTTTAGGTTGGCTAAAGTCAGGTTGGCTAAACATCCTGTTTCAATCCCCTCAAAACGAATGCACATTTTTCCCCCTTTGGTCTTCCGCGTATTGTTGGGTTAAGAGGATTTTATTTTATAGATCACAATGGAAAATATTAATTTCTCAAACGGGTTCGTTCGTAAATCATTATTTTATACCACACAGATGATGGCGGTAATACACAAATTGGTGTGCAATTCACCATATAATTCAAAAGAAGAAGAAGAAGGAAGGGTTCGCTCGTAGGGAGAACCGAGTAGTGTGACTAGTGTGTAGGGAGAGTAGTATGTAGACCGTAGAGCGCGGTTTCGAACACGGCCTGTGGCTACAGATCTCTCGGCCTCGCAGGGGACAGGAAATTCCGGTTCACCCACAGGTTCCTTGTAGGCGAATATTTCAAAATACGACTTGGTATTCTGAAACACTACGGTTTAACAATAAATATTGCGTTTACAGTTCACGTATTGTAGCATTGATTCAGTCTCTTGCCATATCATATGGGAAATTCACAACATTGTAAAACTGTCTCACTACTATATAGTGAAGTAAACAGTAAATATCTTTGAAGATTAAAGGGACTATGAAAATTTTTATTTTTGTATTTGAAGAAAATAGAATGGTGTAATGTTTTAAAAATGTGAATACTGTTCACACCAGAAAATGTGAATATTGCCAAATATGTTTTTTTTATCATGAGAATGTGACTATTGTATGCACAATGAATCAATGAATACGGAATGTGAAATGCTACTAAATGTGCCTTTCCGTAAAGAAATAGAGAAAAGAGACATGACTGCTATACTCTGGCTATTGTGAATAAACTCGTTCCAGATTGAGATCAGCCATGAACCAGACGGACCTCGCTTTGTCTCCTTGATTAATGGTTTTTAATCCTGTTTAGGATACCAGACCTGTACACCCACACCAGTGGTCGTGGGAGGTGTGACGCGAGTGTTACAAAAATGGGAGACTCCAGAAGTTGGCCCCCTAGCTGGCGATCAGCACCAACAGCTGCAGGAGGAGGTTGTCTCCATTCATGGCGGAGTCCAGCTCCATCTCGCCATCCAGCATATTGGCGAATTCAGCAGTTCATCAAGGTTGAGGGGTGCAGAGCCGGAGGTGTGAGGGGTCGCTGTGCACTGGCGGTGAGACTTTAGCATCGTGCAGCTGCTGGAAGTACAGAGAGGCTCATTACAACAGCCTCACCCAAACAAGCATGTCTGCCTCAGGACCAAACTACTTTGCATGAATACAACTGCTCATTCAGCCCAGTCGCGCTCGCCATTCTCCATCCAGTCCTTTCATTGCTATGCCACTTTTACTTATGCACTACAGTAAGGTCCAGAGGCATTTAGACTGGGAAATTTCATTGAAGGTGTTCAAAGCAGTTCAATACGCGACTCAAGAATATCAACTTGAAGCGGACAGTCAGCAGTGTAAATGTAGAGCATTTGAATCCATAAATTTATACCCTGTTAAATTGTTACAGTGCCAAAACTTATGGAACTCAGTGCAAATAGCATACATCTCAATCTCATGGTTGTAAAAACTCCAAAGCTTTCATTTACAAAACACAAACTAGCGAGCTATGTGGGCGGCATCTCTACAAGCCAAAACAGGCAGATGCGGCATCCATCAGTTAAGCTTTCACTCCAACCCACGCACTCCTAATTCAGCAGCATTCAAGCTCTTCTAAAGCTGCTATTTAGCAGAATCAAGGGTAATGATTTGAAGCATAAATAAACCGTGTCAGGGCAGCGAGTCCCCAGGAACAGGACAGATCAGCCCTAAGCCCTAATTTTAAGGGTACTGGGGAGTCTGGGCTGCTTTGTCGGAGACTTTACCTTTGCAAAGCAGCAGGAGGGTCTTTGGCAAGAACATGCAGTGCCTCGTCGCTGGTGGAGCTCTGCTCTGCTGTTCTTGGGCTGATTAAAATCTTCCCTAGCATCATCTCCTGGAAGGTCTTCACCCTCTTCACCTCAGCACCATTCTGCAGGAGACGGACCAAAAGACACGGCTGTTCAGCCCTGATCCTGGACATCTACCACACTTCAACTCCACAAGAAAACATCTCAGTCAAGCTAGAGCATGGCTGCCTATGCCTTCTCAAAGAGATCTATAGTCCTTTCAGTTTCCACTCTAACCTTAATTTGAAATGCCTGATTTGACTAAATAGCTGCATGAGGAGAACTCCAACTTTGCGGGGCTGAGGCTCTTAGTGCTGCATCAGCTGGCCTTGTGTGCTGGGCCCTGTCCCTGGTACCTGCCACCTCCTCCTTTTCGAATCTCATCCAGAGTTTTGATTCGGATCTCACCCTGTGCCTCCTCTCATGCTGGTGCTGAGAAATCACAGAGGGCTCAGTCTCTCATTCCTAAAGACATTTTTGCAACTAACCACAGCCATATTGCGTCAGCCTTTATCACCAAGACAAGACCCTTTGGGTCTAACAGACTCTGCATTTTATTCCATTAAATGCATGTGCAGGTGAGACTATTTTTCATTTTTTCATCTGATATTTTTCATTTCAGATGCACTCAGTCAAGCTAGAGCATGGCTGCCTATGCCTTCTCAAAGAGATCTACAGTCCTTTCAGTTTCCACTCTAACCTTAATTTGAAATGCCTGATTTGACTAAATAGCTGCATGAGGAGAACTCCAGCAGATGAACTCGGATTGTCCTGAACAGACTGAAGACCCACAGGACAGTTGATCTCCAAGCACAGGGTTTGGCAGGTCTAAATCAGGCTGACCTCAGGATTGAATATAGAAATAACACACAGCTGCTGCTCACCTCTGTAGTGCTGGGAGTAGCTGGCTTCTCTTTTCTGGCACTAATATTACGGCCACTGTCTGATCCTGTAAATGTACACAGGCCCTATTAACAATCAACTGCAGAAAAGCGTGAACAAAAAACGAATCATGGGAATCATGTTCAAGGGCCAGAAAATTAAAGTCACGCTATGCGTTTTTCCACATAATTTCACCAATTAGATCCACCTCCTGGTTATTTAACAAATAGTGGGGAGGACTTATGCAGTCTGTGCCTGGACCTCATGCATCTGGCTACCACACCTAACTGAAGTACATCAAGGAACAGCTCATGAGAAAACTAACCCCGAGGGGGGAAAGGGCAGAGGACACACAGAGGATGAAGGCTCACCAGTGGCCATGTTCCTGTTGATGCGCAGTATCCTCCTCTTCAACGAAGCAGAGAGAGGAGCTGGCGACTCCTCAGCCTTCACCTCCTGCACCGTGGTCTGCATTCGAGCCGCCTTCTCCTTCCGGATCTCCTCCAGGGTCCTAACCCGGATCTCGCCGGGGTGCCTGGCAGCCTTCTTGCCCAGGACCTCCCACTCGGGAGGCCCCTCTTTCCTCCCCATGAGCTCCTCCTCCTCGTCTCTGGACAGCTTCCTCTTTCTCTCCATCTGGAGCTTGGGGGTCTTCACAAGGATGGCCCCGGGAGGTGTAGTGCTCGACTTTGTGGGGCTGGGGCCCTTAGTTCCGCACCAGTCGGCCTCGTGTAATTGGGCCTGTTCCAGAGACCTGGCCGCCTCCTCCTTTCGAATCTCATCCAGAGATTTGCTTCGGACCTCACCCTGCGCCTCCTCCCATGCTGGGGCTGAGAAATCCACAGAGGGCTCAGTCTCACATTCCCAAAGACATTCTAGCAACTAACCACAGCCATATTGCATCAGCCTTTATAGCCAAGACAAGACCCTTTGGGTCAAACAGACACTGTGTATTATTCCATTTAATGCATGTGCAGGTGAGACTGCAATGGGAACATCAGAAGCAAACACTTATGCTGCAAGTCTGTCCCTGAGGGTGTCCCCGGACCGCTGGAGTGGCTCGTGGGCTTCAACATCATCAGTATCATCGCCATCATCCCCGTCATCCTCGTCTTTGACCTCAGGCTCCAAGAGATCCCCATTTTTGAGGCAGACGTTGTGCAGGAAAAGGCAGGCACAGATGACCTCAGGCACAAACTCCACCTTCGCCTCCAGTCCCTTCAGGAAAATTAAGTGCCACCTGGTCTTGAGGACCCCAACTGCCCTCTCCACCACGCACCGTGCCCTGGACAGCCTGGTGTTGTACCTGGTCTCCACAGGATTCCGAACAGGCTCCTGGAATGGCTCTGCCAAGCACGGGAATCCGCCATCGCTCAGCAGACACCATCCAGGAGGTGGGTACAGTTGGTGACCATACAAGGGGCTGCACATCGGGACCCGGGCATCATGGATGCAGCCAGGGAAGCCCACCACCACATCCAGAAAGCGACCCTTGTGGTTGCAGATGGCCTGGAACTGGACCGAGTTGAACAGCTTCCTGTTGTAATAGTCCACTGCAAACCGCCCAGGTGGAACAATGTGGACATGGCAGCCATCAATGCTCCCACCCACCCAACCAAAGGCTGGGAAACCAGACAGCTGCTGGAATCCGGCTCCAATCTCCTGCAGCTTTTCGGGGGTGGGGAGGTGGATGAGCCTCCTGGAAACCCCCTGGATGCCCTTACTGACCCAGTGGATCATGTCATGGCATGAGGTGCGGGGAATGTCAAAGGCCTCTGGCGCGACCCGGTAGGACGTTCCAAAGGCCAGCCAGTACACAAACACCAGCCCCTCTATCGACTTCCCCCATCCATGGTCGTTCTCTCCCAGGAGATGGATAAGGCTCTCCAGCAATGACCTTCATGGGCGAAAGTCCTTCCACAGGTCACCTCCCTCATAATACAGGCGCAACAGGGGACCCTGGGGATTCACCCTGCAGTATGGCCCTCTCGAACCCAACTATAAAGGACAATATTTTAAATTATTAATTGAACTATGTATCGAATGTTGTTAAATAATTTCATATACATTGTTAACTATTTAATGCAATTAGTTACAGAGCCATTTTCTTAAACTATATGATAATGTAATTATTTATTAAACTTTAAAGAAAAGTGATTGAAGTAATTAATTAAATTTCTCATTGGAATATTTCTAGCAAATTATTGCATTTTGACTGTTTTTTAAAGATTAAATTCACATTTGCCATCTTATTATTTTGTATCTTATTTTAATATATCTGAGCTCAAATGTTCCCCTTTAAGCAGAATACAATTAAAGGAGTTTTTTTTTTTCCTGTTGTGCAAGAGCTTAATTAATACTTCATCACTCAGTATTTGTATTGCAGATACTGGCCAAAATGGTTCAATTGAAGTAAAACATTCAAAAATTCAATTACAGAATTAATTTAGCCATTACATTACGGTATTCATGAATTCAGGTGTATATAACTGCGCTATGGGGTTAATGAGAATTGTGAATGTAGGCCACTTTTTCCCTACAATTTCATTTGCAGAGCATTTGGCGCGTTCTGCTCATTATACGTAACTGTTTGGGTTTAAGTTTTGTTTCAAGTAGAAATACGATAACATTATGCATTATAATTAACATTAAATGGTAATTTAAAGAATACTTTCTTCGTGGTCATTCTTTGGTTGACAACTGTTTTTTTGGTTGAAGCCAGGTTAACATTTCACTCTCATCTGTTCACATCATCCACTGGGAGTAAGTAAGCCGAGTGAAAGTAGAAACTTGTTTTTAAATGGTATCTTGCCTATGATGAATATTCATACGCACACAGATGAGACGCTGACGGCGGGCCGATTGACTCCGTTTGTAGCAATGCCACATAATAATGTAGCTGATTCTCGGGGAGGCAGGAACCTATTAGTTTCCATGCATTAAATTGCTATTATTAAAATTAGAAGTAGGCCCTACTGTCCTCCTTGTCAAGGCTCCATTCTATATCGGTAGCCCCATAATTGTTATACCATCTTCCATTGCTATTTTCCGTTGTTTAACTGATTCTAGATCAGTTGGCTGTTGAATTGATCAGCTGACATTACGCACCATTCAGTAACAAATTGGATTCTGCCGCGAAGTAGGGATTTTCTGTTGGCATAAGGATATTTTCATTTTTGCTCCGGAGGTGTAAATATTTTGGACACTTGAAAGAACTGGATGCGGTAAAAGTGAAACCCGACTGACCGCACGGACTTATTATTTTTTTTCATTTTACGGGGCTGTACTAAAGAAAGCGATTGCTTATTGCCTGTGAGGTTGGGTGTTGTGCAATATAGCGGTGTTGCAAATATTCCTTGGTCTGCGCTGCATTTCTTCCGTTTTTTTTTTTTAGGCAGTACTAAATCCACTTAATTTTCATGATCAAGCCCATGTTTTGTTTTTAACTTAAGCTAATACACGTTGGGGTGAATGTAACACGTTGTGTCCTTGGCCGCATCTTCAGCAGGTAAGGCATAACGGCGAAATGCCGGTCGGGGGGTTGAAAACTGCTATTTTAGGTTGGCTAAAGTCAGGTTGGCTAAACATCCTGTTTCAATCCCCTCAAAACGAATGCACATTTTTCCCCCTTTGGTCTTCCGCGTATTGTTGGGTTAAGAGGATTTTATTTTATAGATCACAATGGAAAATATTAATTTCTCAAACGGGTTCGTTCGTAAATCATTATTTTATACCACACAGATGATGGCGGTAATACACAAATTGGTGTGCAATTCACCATATAATTCAAAAGAAGAAGAAGAAGGAAGGGTTCGCTCGTAGGGAGAACCGAGTAGTGTGACTAGTGTGTAGGGAGAGTAGTATGTAGACCGTAGAGCGCGGTTTCGAACACGGCCTGTGGCTACAGATCTCTCGGCCTCGCAGGGGACAGGAAATTCCGGTTCACCCACAGGTTCCTTGTAGGCGAATATTTCAAAATACGACTTGGTATTCTGAAACACTACAGTTTAACAATAAATATTGCGTTTACAGTTCACGTATTGTAGCATTGATTCAGTCTCTTGCCATATCATATGGGAAATTCACAACATTGTAAAACTGTCTCACTACTATATAGTGAAGTAAACAGTAAATATCTTTGAAGATTAAAGGGACTATGAAAATTTTTATTTTTGTATTTGAAGAAAATAGAATGGTGTAATGTTTTAAAAATGTGAATACTGTTCACACCAGAAAATGTGAATATTGCCAAATATGTTTTTTTTTATCATGAGAATGTGACTATTGTATGCACAATGAATCAATGAATACGGAATGTGAAATGCTACTAAATGTGCCTTTCCGTAAAGAAATAGAGAAAAGAGACATGACTGCTATACTCTGGCTATTGTGAATAAACTCGTTCCAGATTGAGATCAGCCATGAACCAGACGGACCTCGCTTTGTCTCCTTGATTAATGGTTTTTAATCCTGTTTAGGATACCAGACCTGTACACCCACACCAGTGGTCGTGGGAGGTGTGACGCAAGTGTTACAAAAATGGGAGACTCCAGAAGTTGGCCCCCTAGCTGGCGATCAGCACCAACAGCTGCAGGAGGAGGTTGTCTCCATTCATGGCGGAGTCCAGCTCCATCTCGCCATCCAGCATATTGGCAAATTCAGCAGTTCATCAAGGTTGAGGGGTGCAGAGCCGGAGGTGTGAGGGGTCGCTGTGCACTGGCGGTGAGACTTTAGCATCGTGCAGCTGCTGGAAGTACAGAGAGGCTCATTACAACAGCCTCACCCAAACAAGCATGTCTGCCTCAGGACCAAACTACTTTGCATGAATACAACTGCTCATTCAGCCCAGTCGCGCTCGCCATTCTCCATCCAGTCCTTTCATTGCTATGCCACTTTTACTTATGCACTACAGTAAGGTCCAGAGGCATTTAGACTGGGAAATTTCATTGAAGGTGTTCAAAGCAGTTCAATACGCGACTCAAGAATATCAACTTGAAGCGGACAGTCAGCAGTGTAAATGTAGAGCATTTGAATCCATAAATTTATACCCTGTTAAATTGTTACAGTGCCAAAACTTATGGAACTCAGTGCAAATAGCATACATCTCAATCTCATGGTTGTAAAAACCCCAAAGCTTTCATTTTCAAAACACAAACTAGCGAGCTATGTGGGCGGCAACTCTACAAGCCAAAATAGGCAGATGCGGCATCCATCAGTTAAGCTTTCACTCCAACCCACGCACTCCTAATTCAGCAGCATTCAAGCTCTTCTAAAGCTGCTATTTAGCAGAATCAAGGGTAATGATTTGAAGCATAAATAAACCGTGTCAGGGCAGCGAGTCCCCAGGAACAGGACAGATCAGCCCTAAGCCCTAATTTTAAGGGTACTGGGGAGTCTGGGCTGCTTTGTGGGAGACTTTACCTTTGCAAAGCAGCAGGAGGGTCTTTGGCAAGAACATGCAGTGGCTCGTCGCTGGTGGAGCTCTGCTCTGCTGTTCTTGGGCCGATTAAAATCTTCCCTAGCATCATCTCCTGGAAGGTCTTCACCCTCTTCACCTCAGCACCATTCTGCAGGAGAAGGACCAAAAGACACGGCTGTTCAGCCCTGATCCTGGACATCTACCACACTTCAACTCCACAAGAAAACATCTCAGTCAAGCTAGAGCATGGCTGCCTATGCCTTCTCAAAGAGATCTATAGTCCTTTCAGTTTCCACTCTAACCTTAATTTGAAATGCCTGATTTGACTAAATAGCTGCATGAGGAGAACTCCAACTTTGCGGGGCTGAGGCTCTCAGTGCTGCATCAGCTGGCCTTGTGTGCTGGGCCCTGTCCCTGGTACCTGCCACCTCCTCCTTTTCGAATCTCATCCAGAGTTTTGATTCGGATCTCACCCTGTGCCTCCTCTCATGCTGGTGCTGAGAAATCCACAGAGGGCTCAGTCTCTCATTCCTAAAGACATTTTTGCAACTAACCACAGCCATATTGCGTCAGCCTGCGCAGTATCCTCCTCTTCAACGAAGCAGAGAGAGGAGCTGGCGACTCCTCAGCCTTCACCTCCTGCACCGTGGTCTGCATTCGAGCCGCCTTCTCCTTCCGGATCTCCTCCAGGGTCTTAACCCGGATCTCGCCGGGGTGCCTGGCGGCCTTCTTGCCCAGGACCTCCCACTCGGGAGGCCCCTCTTTCCTCCCCATGAGCTCCTCCTCCTCGTCTCTGGACAGCTTCCTCTTTCTCTCCATCTGGAGCTTGGGGGTCTTCACAAGGATGGCCCCGGGAGGTGTAGTGCTCGACTTTGTGGGGCTGGGGCCCTTAGTTCCGCACCAGTCGGCCTCGTGTAATTGGGCCTGTTCCAGGGACCTGGCCGCCTCCTCCTTTCGAATCTCATCCAGAGATTTGCTTCGGACCTCACCCTGCGCCTCCTCCCATGCTGGGGCTGAGAAATCCACAGAGGGCTCAGTCTCACATTCCCAAAGACATTCTTGCAACTAACCACAGCCATATTGCATCAGCCTTTATAGCCAAGACAAGACCCTTTGGGTCAAACAGACACTGTGTATTATTCCATTTAATGCATGTGCAGGTGAGACTGCAATGGGAACATCAGAAGCAAACACTTATGCTGCAAGTCTGTCCCTGAGGGTGTCCCCGGACCGCTGGAGTGGCTCGTGGGCTTCAACATCATCAGTATCATCGCCATCATCCCCGTCATCCTCGTCATCCTCGTCTTTGACCTCAGGCTCCAAGAGATCCCCATTTTTGAGGCAGACGTTGTGCAGGAAAAGGCAGGCACAGATGACCTCAGGCACAAACTCCACCTTCGCCTCCAGTCCCTTCAGGAAAATTAAGTGCCACCTGGTCTTGAGGACCCCAACTGCCCTCTCCACCACGCACCGTGCCCTGGACAGCCTGGTGTTGTACCTGGTCTCCACAGGATTCCGAACAGGCTCCTGGAATGGCTCTGCCAAGCACGGGAATCCGCCATCGCTCAGCAGACACCATCCAGGAGGTGGGTACAGTTGGTGACCATACAAGGGGCTGCACCTCGGGACCCGGGCATCATGGACGCAGCCAGGGAAGCCCACCACCACATCCAGAAAGCGACCCTTGTGGTTGCAGATGGCCTGGAACTGGACCGAGTTGAACAGCTTCCTGTTGTAATAGTCCACTGCAAACCGCCCAGGTGGAACAATGTGGACATGGCAGCCATCAATGCTCCCACCCACCCAACCAAAGGCTGGGGAACCAGACAGCTGCTGGAATCCGGCTCCAATCTCCTGCAGCTTTTCGGGGGTGGGGAGGTGGATGAGCCTCCTGGAAACCCCCTGGATGCCCTTACTGACCCAGTGGATCATGTCATGGCATGAGGTGCGGGGAATGTCAAAGGCCTCTGGCGCGACCCGGTAGGACGTTCCAAAGGCCAGCCAGTACACAAACACCAGCACCTCTATCGACTTCCCCCATCCATGGTCGTTCTCTCCCAGGAGATGGATAAGGCTCTCCAGCAATGACCTTCATGGGCGAAAGTCCTTCCACAGGTCACCTCCCTCATAATACAGGCGCAACAGGGGACCCTGGGGATTCACCCTGCAGTATGGCCCTCTCGAACCCAACTATAAAGGACAATATTTTAAATTATTAATTGAACTATGTATCGAATGTTGTTAAATAATTTCATATACATTGCTAACTATTTAATGCAATTAGTTACAGAGCCATTTTCTTAAACTATATGATAATGTAATTATTTATTAAACTTTAAAGAAAAGTGATTGAAGTAATTTATTACATTTCTCATTGGAATATTTCTATGAAATTATTGCATTTTGACTGTTTTTTAAAGATTAAATTCACATTTGCCATCTTATTATTTTGTATCTTATTTTAATATATCTGAGCTCAAATGTTCCCCTTTATGCAGAATACAAATAAAGGAGTTTTTTTTTTTCCTGTTGTGCAAGAGCTTAATTAATACTTCATCACTCAGTATTTGTATTGCAGATACTGGCCAAAATGGTTCAATTGAAGTAAGACATTCAAAAATTCAATTACAGAATTAATTTAGCCATTACATTACGGTATTCATGAATTCAGGTGTATATAACTGCGCTATGGGGTTAATGAGAATTGTGAATGTAGGCCACTTTTTCCCTACAATTTCATTTGCAGAGCATTTGGCGCGTTCTGCTCATTATACGTAACTGTTTGGGTTTAAGTTTTGTTTCAAGTAGAAATACGATAACATTATGCATTATAATTAACATTAAATGGTAATTTAAAGAATACTTTCTTCGTGGTCATTCTTTGGTTGACAACTGTTTTTTTGGTTGAAGCCAGGTTAACATTTCACTCTCATCTGTTCACATCATCCACTGGGAGTAAGTAAGCTGAGTGAAAGTAGAAACTTGTTTTTAAATGGTATCTTGCCTATGATGAATATTGATACGCACACAGATGAGACGCTGACGGCGGGCCGATTGACTCCGTTTGTAGCAATGCCACATAATAATGTAGCTGATTCTTGGGGAGGCAGGAACCTATTAGTTTCCATGCATTAAATTGCTATTATTAAAATTAGAAGTAGGCCCTACTGTCCTCCTTGTCAAGGCTCCATTCTATATCGGTAGCCCCATAATTGTTATACCATCTTCCATTGCTATTTTCCGTTGTTTAACTGATTCTAGATCAGTTGGCTGTTGAATTGATCAGCTGACATTACGCACCATTCAGTAACAAATTGGATTCTGCCGCGAAGTAGGGATTTTCGGTTGGCATAAGGATATTTTCATTTTTGCTCCGGAGGTGTAAATATTTTGGACACTTGAAAGAACTGGATGCGGTAAAAGTGAAACCCGACTGACCGCACGGACTTATTATTTTTTTTATTTTACGGGGCTGTACTAAAGAAAGCGATTGCTTATTGCCTGTGAGGTTGGGTGTTGTGCAATATAGCGGTGTTGCAAATATTCCTTGGTCTGCGCTGCATTTCTTCCGTTTTTTTTTTTTTAGGCAGTACTAAATCCACTTAATTTTCATGATCAAGCCCATGTTTTGTTTTTAACTTAAGCCAATACACGTTGGGGTGAATGTTACACGTTGTGTCCTTGGCCGCATCTTCAGCAGGTAAGGCATAACGGCGAAATGCCGTTCGGGGGGTTGAAAACTGCTATTTTAGGTTGGCTAAAGTCAGGTTGGCTAAACATCCTGTTTCAATCCCCTCAAAACGAATGCACATTTTTCCCCCTTTGGTCTTCCGCGTATTGTTGGGTTAAGAGGATTTTATTTTATAGATCACAATGGAAAATATTAATTTCTCAAACGGGTTCGTTCGTAAATCATTATTTTATACCACACAGATGATGGCGGTAATACACAAATTGGTGTGCAATTCACCATATAATTCAAAAGAAGAAGAAGAAGGAAGGGTTCGCTCGTAGGGAGAACCGAGTAGTGTGACTAGTGTGTAGGGAGAGTAGTATGTAGACCGTAGAGCGCGGTTTCGAACACGGCCTGTGGCTACAGATCTCTCGGCCTCGCAGGGGACAGGAAATTCCGGTTCACCCACAGGTTCCTTGTAGGCGAATATTTCAAAATACGACTTGGTATTCTGAAACACTACGGTTTAACAATAAATATTGCGTTTACAGTTCACGTATTGTAGCATTGATTCAGTCTCTTGCCATATCATATGGGAAATTCACAACATTGTAAAACTGTCTCACTACTATATAGTGAAGTAAACAGTAAATATCTTTGAAGATTAAAGGGACTATGAAAATTTTTATTTTTGTATTTGAAGAAAATAGAATGGTGTAATGTTTTAAAAATGTGAATACTGTTCACACCAGAAAATGTGAATATTGCCAAATATGTTTTTTTTTATCATGAGAATGTGACTATTGTATGCACAATGAATCAATGAATACGGAATGTGAAATGCTACTAAATGTGCCTTTCCGTAAAGAAATAGAGAAAAGAGACATGACTGCTATACTCTGGCTATTGTGAAAAAACTCGTTCCAGATTGAGATCAGCCATGAACCAGACGGACCTCGCTTTGTCTCCTTGATTAATGGTTTTTAATCCTGTTTAGGATACCAGACCTGTACACCCACACCAGTGGTCGTGGGAGGCGTGACGCGAGTGTTACAAAAATGGGAGACTCCAGAAGTTGGCCCCCTAGCTGGCGATCAGCACCAACAGCTGCAGGAGGAGGTTGTCTCCATTCATGGCGGAGTCCAGCTCCGTCTCGCCATCCAGCATATTGGCGAATTCAGCAGTTCATCAAGGTTGAGGGGTGCAGAGCCGGAAGTGTGAGGGGTCGCTGTGCACTGGCGGTGAGACTTTAGCATCGTGCAGCTGCTGGAAGTACAGAGAGGCTCATTACAACAGCCTCACCCAAACAAGCATGTCTGCCTCAGGACCAAACTACTTTGCATGAATACAACTGCTCATTCAGCCCAGTCGCGCTCGCCATTCTCCATCCAGTCCTTTCATTGCTATGCCACTTTTACTTATGCACTACAGTAAGGTCCAGAGGCATTTAGACTGGGAAATTTCATTGAAGGTGTTCAAAGCAGTTCAATACGCGACTCAAGAATATCAACTTGAAGCGGACAGTCAGCAGTGTAAATGTAGAGCATTTGAATCCATAAATTTATACCCTGTTAAATTGTTACAGTGCCAAAACTTATGGAACTCAGTGCAAATAGCATACATCTCAATCTCATGGTTGTAAAAACCCCAAAGCTTTCATTTTCAAAACACAAACTAGCGAGCTATGTGGGCGGAAACTCTTCAAGCCAAAACAGGCAGATGCGGCATCCATCAGTTAAGCTTTCACTCCAACCCACGCACTCCTAATTCAGCAGCATTCAAGCTCTTCTAAAGCTGCTATTTAGCAGAATCAAGGGTAATGATTTGAAGCATAAATAAACCGTGTCAGGGCAGCGAGTCCCCAGGAACAGGACAGATCAGCCCTAAGCCCTAATTTTAAGGGTACTGGGGAGTCTGGGCTGCTTTGTGGGAGACTTTACCTTTGCAAAGCAGCAGGAGGGTCTTTGGCAAGAACATGCAGTGGCTCGTCGCTGGTGGAGCTCTGCTCTGCTGTTCTTGGGCCGATTAAAATCTTCCCTAGCATCATCTCCTGGAAGGTCTTCACCCTCTTCACCTCAACACCATTCTGCAGGAGACGGACCAAAAGACACGGCTGTTCAGCCCTGATCCTGGACATCGACCACTCTTCAACTCCACAAGAAAACATCTCAGTCAAGCTAGAGCATGGCTGCCTATGCCTTCTCAAAGAGATCTATAGTCCTTTCAGTTTCCACTCTAACCTTAATTTGAAATGCCTGATATCACTAAACAGCTGCATGAGGAGAACTCCAACTTTGCGGGGCTGAGGCTCTTAGTGCTGCATCAGCTGGCCTTGTGTGCTGGGCCCTGTCCCTGGTACCTGCCACCTCCTCCTTTTCGAATCTCATCCAGAGTTTTGATTCGGATCTCACCCTGTGCCTCCTCTCATGCTGGTGCTGAGAAATCCACAGAGGGCTCAGTCTCTCATTCCTAAAGACATTTTTGCAACTAACCACAGCCATATTGCGTCAGCCTTTATCACCAAGACAAGACCCTTTGGGTCTAACAGACTCTGCATTTTATTCCATTAAATGCATGTGCAGGTGAGACTATTTTTCATTTTTTCATCTGATATTTTTCATTTCAGATGCACTCAGTCAAGCTAGAGCATGGCTGCCTATGCCTTCTCAAAGAGATCTACAGTCCTTTCAGTTTCCACTCTAACCTTAATTTGAAATGCCTGATTTGACTAAATAGCTGCATGAGGAGAACTCCAGCAGATGAACTCAGATTGTCCTGAACAGACTGAAGACCCACAGGACAGTTGATCTCCAAGCACAGGGTTTGGCAGGTCTAAATCAGGCTGACTTCAGGATTGAATATAGAAATAACACACAGCTGCTGCTCACCTCTGTAGTGCTGGGAGTAGCTGGCTTCTCTTTTCTGGCACTAATATTACGGCCACTGTCTGATCCTGTAAATGTACACAGGCCCTATTAACAATCAACTGCAGAAAAGCGTGAACAAAAAACTAAACATGGGAATCATGTTCAAGGGCCAGAAAATTAAAGTCACGCTATGCGTTTTTCCACATAATTTCACCAATTAGATCCACCTCCTGGTTATTTAACAAATAGTGGGGAGGACTTATGCAGTCTGTGCCTGGACCTCATGCCTCTGGTATACCACACCTAACTGAAGTACATCAAGGAGCAGCTCATGAGAAACTAACCCCGAGAGGGGAAAGGGCAGAGGACACACAGAGGATGAAGGCTCACCAGTGGCCATGTTCTTGTTGATGCGCAGTATCCTCCTCTTGAACGGAGTAGACAGAGGAGCTGGCGACTTCCAGCCTTCACCTCCTGCACCGTGGTCTGCATTCGAGCCGCCTTCCCCTTCCGGATCTCTTCCAGGGTCTTAACCCGGATCTCGCCGGGGTGCCTGGCAGCCTTCTTTCCCAGGACCTCCCACTCGGGAGGCCCCTCTTTCTCGTCATCCTCGTCATCCTCGTCTTTGACCTCAGGCTCCAAGAGATCCCCATTTTTGAGGCAGACGTTGTGCAGGAAAAGGCAGGCACAGATGACCTCAGGCACAAACTCCACCTTCGCCTCCAGTCCCTTCAGGAAAATTAAGTGCCACCTGGTCTTGAGGACCCCAACTGCCCTCTCCACCACGCACCGTGCCCTGGACAGCCTGGTGTTGTACCTGGTCTCCACAGGATTCCGAACAGGCTCCTGGAATGGCTCTGCCAAGCACGGGAATCCGCCATCGCTCAGCAGACACCATCCAGGAGGTGGGTACAGTTGGTGACCATACAAGGGGCTGCACCTCGGGACCCGGGCATCATGGATGCAGCCAGGGAAGCCCACCACCACATCCAGAAAGCGACCCTTGTGGTTGCAGATGGCCTGGAACTGGACCGAGTTGAACAGCTTCCTGTTGTAATAGTCCACTGCAAACCGCCCAGGTGGAACAATGTGGACATGGCAGCCATCAATGCTCCCACCCACCCAACCAAAGGCTGGGGAACCAGACAGCTGCTGGAATCCGGCTCCAATCTCCTGCAGCTTTTCGGGGGTGGGGAGGTGGATGAGCCTCCTGGAAACCCCCTGGATGCCCTTACTGACCCAGTGGATCATGTCATGGCATGAGGTGCGGGGAATGTCAAAGGCCTCTGGCGCGACCCGGTAGGACGTTCCAAAGGCCAGCCAGTACACAAACACCAGCACCTCTATCGACTTCCCCCATCCATGGTCGTTCTCTCCCAGGAGATGGATAAGGCTCTCCAGCAATGACCTTCATGGGCGAAAGTCCTTCCACAGGTCACCTCCCTCATAATACAGGCGCAACAGGGGACCCTGGGGATTCACCCTGCAGTATGGCCCTCTCGAACCCAACTATAAAGGACAATATTTTAAATTATTAATTGAACTATGTATCGAATGTTGTTAAATAATTTCATATACATTGCTAACTATTTAATGCAATTAGTTACAGAGCCATTTTCTTAAACTATATGATAATGTAATTATTTATTAAACTTTAAAGAAAAGTGATTGAAGTAATTTATTAAATTTCTCATTGGAATATTTCTATGAAATTATTGCATTTTGACTGTTTTTTAAAGATTAAATTCACATTTGCCATCTTATTATTTTGTATCTTATTTCAATATATCTGAGCTCAAATGTTCCCCTTTATGCAGAATACAAATAAAGGAGTTTTTTTTTTCCTGTTGTGCAAGAGCTTAATTAATACTTCATCACTCAGTATTTGTATTGCAGATACTGGCCAAAATGGTTCAATTGAAGTAAGACATTCAAAAATTCAATTACAGAATTAATTTAGCCATTACATTACGGTATTCATGAATTCAGGTGTATATAACTGCGCTATGGGGTTAATGAGAATTGTGAATGTAGGCCACTTTTTCCCTACAATTTCATTTGCAGAGCATTTGGCGCGTTCTGCTCATTATACGTAACTGTTTGGGTTTAAGTTTTGTTTCAAGTAGAAATACGATAACATTATGCATTATAATTAACATTAAATGGTAATTTAAAGAATACTTTCTTCGTGGTCATTCTTTGGTTGACAACTGTTTTTTTGGTTGAAGCCAGGTTAACATTTCACTCTCATCTGTTCACATCATCCACTGGGAGTAAGTAAGCTGAGTGAAAGTAGAAACTTGTTTTTAAATGGTATCTTGCCTATGATGAATATTCATACGCACACAGATGAGACGCTGACGGCGGGCCGATTGACTCCGTTTGTAGCAATGCCACATAATAATGTAGCTGATTCTCGGGGAGGCAGGAACCTATTAGTTTCCATGCATTAAATTGCTATTATTAAAATTAGAAGTAGGCCCTACTGTCCTCCTTGTCAAGGCTCCATTCTATATCGGTAGCCCCATAATTGTTATACCATCTTCCATTGCTATTTTCCGTTGTTTAACTGATTCTAGATCAGTTGGCTGTTGAATTGATCAGCTGACATTACGCACCATTCAGTAACAAATTGGATTCTGCCGCGAAGTAGGGATTTTCGGTTGGCATAAGGACATTTTCATTTTTGCTCCGGAGGTGTAAATATTTTGGACACTTGAAAGAACTGGATGCGGTAAAAGTGAAACCCGACTGACCGCACGGACTTATTATTTTTTTTATTTTACGGGGCTGTACTAAAGAAAGCAATTGCTTATTGCCTGTGAGGTTGGGTGTTGTGCAATATAGCGGTGTTGCAAATATTCCTTGGTCTGCGCTGCATTTCTTCCGTTTTTTTTTTTTTAGGCAGTACTAAATCCACTTAATTTTCATGATCAAGCCCATGTTTTTATTTTTAACTTAAGCCAAAACACGTTGGGGTGAATGTTACACGTTGTGTCCTTGGCCGCATCTTCAGCAGGTAAGGCATAACGGCGAAATGCCGGTCGGGGGGTTGAAAACTGCTATTTTAGGTTGGCTAAAGTCAGGTTGGCTAAACATCCTGTTTCAATCCCCTCAAAACGAATGCACATTTTTCCCCCTTTGGTCTTCCGCGTATTGTTGGGTTAAGAGGATTTTATTTTATAGATCACAATGGAAAATATTAATTTCTCAAACGGGTTCGTTCGTAAATCATTATTTTATACCACACAGATGATGGCGGTAATACACAAATTGGTGTGCAATTCACCATATAATTCAAAAGAAGAAGAAGAAGGAAGGGTTCGCTCGTAGGGAGAACCGAGTAGTGTGACTAGTGTGTAGGGAGAGTAGTATGTAGACCGTAGAGCGCGGTTTCGAACACGGCCTGTGGCTACAGATCTCTCGGCCTCGCAGGGGACAGGAAATTCCGGTTCACCCACAGGTTCCTTGTAGGCGAATATTTCAAAATACGACTTGGTATTCTGAAACACTACGGTTTAACAATAAATATTGCGTTTACAGTTCACGTATTGTAGCATTGATTCAGTCTCTTGCCATATCATATGGGAAATTCACAACATTGTAAAACTGTCTCACTACTATATAGTGAAGTAAACAGTAAATATCTTTGAAGATTAAAGGGACTATGAAAATTTTTATTTTCATATTTGAAGAAAATAGAATGGTGTAATGTTTTAAAAATGTGAATACTGTTCACACCAGAAAATGTGAATATTGCCAAATATGTTTTTTTTTATCATGAGAATGTGACTATTGTATGCACAATGAATCAATGAATACGGAATGTGAAATGCTACTGTAATGTGAATATAGGCCACTAGATGGCAGTATTTACCTTTTTTTTGTCCAGCTCAGACTGGAGTCATGTTTAGACATGTCCTGGACATGTCTGGGGCAAGTCTCAGAAAAAAATGTGGGTGGGGTCTGCAAAAGAGTATATAAGGAAAAGAATTGAGACAGTAAAGTAGTAGGAGAAATTGCAAGAAGATGACCAGACCTGCCATTCTGTTCAAGACCTGTGACGTTTCTTTTGTGGATTTCTTTGCCTGTGTTTGAGCATTTTTCTTCATCCAGGACATCACCAAGCCACCCCACCAAAAAGGGGCTGTAATTATTTCTGTTTTTTCTTATTTATCAATCTTGGTCTTTAGTTGTAGGTTGTTATTAGTCTTTGTCTTTGTTAAAAATTAAATGTGTTTTAGTTGTTAAAACTGTGTTTGTCATCCCTTGCTGTTGCTGTTTTGTTATAAATGTAATAACAAATTGGGGCCATAACACTACTAAATGTGCCTTTCCGTAAAGAAATAGAGAAAAGAGACATGACTGCTATACTCTGGCTATTGTGAATAAACTCGTTCCAGATTGAGATCAGCCATGAACCAGACGGACCTCGCTTTGTCTCCTTGATTAATGGTTTTTAATCCTGTTTAGGATACCAGAACTGTACACCCACACCAGTGGTCGTGGGAGATGTGACGCGAGTGTTACAAAAATGGGAGACTCCAGAAGTTGGCCCCCTACCTGGCGATCAGCACCAACAGCTGCAGGAGGAGGTTGTCTCCATTCATGGCGGAGTCCAGCTCCATCTCGCCATCCAGCATATTGGCGAATTCAGCAGTTCATCAAGGTTGAGGGGTGCAGAGCCGGAGGTGTGAGGGGTCGCTGTGCACTGGCGGTGAGACTTTAGCATCGTGCAGCTGCTGGAAGTACAGAGAGGCTCATTACAACAGCCTCACCCAAACAAGCATGTCTGCCTCAGGACCAAACTACTTTGCATGAATACAACTGCTCATTCATCCCAGTCGCGCTCGCCATTCTCCATCCAGTCCTTTCATTGTTATGCCACTTTTACTTTTGCACTACAGTAAGGTCCAGAGGCATTTAGACTGGGAAATTTCATTGAAGGTGTTCAAAGCAGTTCAATACGCGACTCAAGAATATCAACTTGAAGCGGACAGTCAGGAGTGTAAATGTAGAGCATTTGAATCCATAAATTTATACCCTGTTAAATTGTTACAGTGCCAAAACTTATGGAACTCAGTGCAAATAGCATACATCTCAATCTCATGGTTGTAAAAACCCCAAAGCTTTCATTTTCAAAACACAAACTAGCGAGCTATGTGGGCGGCAACTCTACAAGCCAAAACAGGCAGATGCGGCATCCATCAGTTAAGCTTTCACTCCAACCCACGCACTCCTAATTCAGCAGCATTCAAGCTCTTCTAAAGCTGCTATTTAGCAGAATCAAGGGTAATGATTTGAAGCATAAATAAACCGTGTCAGGGCAGCGAGTCCCCAGGAACAGGACAGATCAGCCCTAAGCCCTAATTTTAAGGGTACTGGGGAGTCTGGGCTGCTTTGTCGGAGACTTTACCTTTGCAAAGCAGCAGGAGGGTCTTTGGCAAGAACATGCAGTGGCTCGTCGCTGGTGGAGCTCTGCTCTGCTGTTCTTGGGCCGATTGAAATCTTCCCTAGCATCATCTCCTGGAAGGTCTTCACCCTCTTCACCTCAGCACCATTCTGCAGGAGAAGGACCAAAAGACACGGCTGTTCAGCCCTGATCCTGGACATCTACCACTCTTCAACTCCACAAGAAAACATCTCAGTCAAGCTAGAGCATGGCTGCCTATGCCTTCTCAAAGAGATCTATAGTCCTTTCAGTTTCCACTCTAACCTTAATTTGAAATGCCTGATATCACTAAACAGCTGCATGAGGAGAACTCCAACTTTGCGGGGCTGAGGCTCTTAGTGCTGCATCAGCTGGCCTTGTGTGCTGGGCCCTGTCCCTGGTACCTGCCACCTCCTCCTTTTCGAATCTCATCCAGAGTTTTGATTCGGATCTCACCCTGTGCCTCCTCTCATGCTGGTGCTGAGAAATCCACAGAGGGCTCAGTCTCTCATTCCTAAAGACATTTTTGCAACTAACCACAGCCATATTGCGTCAGCCTTTATCACCAAGACAAGACCCTTTGGGTCTAACAGACTCTGCATTTTATTCCATTAAATGCATGTGCAGGTGAGACTATTTTTCATTTTTTCATCTGATATTTTTCATTTCAGATGCACTCAGTCAAGCTAGAGCATGGCTGCCTATGCCTTCTCAAAGAGATCTACAGTCCTTTCAGTTTCCACTCTAACCTTAATTTGAAATGCCTGATTTGACTAAATAGCTGCATGAGGAGAACTCCAGCAGATGAACTCAGATTGTCCTGAACAGACTGAAGACCCACAGGACAGTTGATCTCCAAGCACAGGGTTTGGCAGGTCTAAATCAGGCTGACTTCAGGATTGAATATAGAAATAACACACAGCTGCTGCTCACCTCTGTAGTGCTGGGAGTAGCTGGCTTCTCTTTTCTGGCACTAATATTACGGCCACTGTCTGATCCTGTAAATGTACACAGGCCCTATTAACAATCAACTGCAGAAAAGCGTGAACAAAAAACTAATCATGGGAATCATGTTCAAGGGCCAGAAAATTAAAGTCACGCTATGCGTTTTTCCACATAATTTCACCAATTAGATCCACCTCCTGGTTATTTAACAAATAGTGGGGAGGACTTATGCAGTCTGTGCCTGGACCTCATGCCTCTGGTATACCACACCTAACTGAAGTATATCAAGGAGCAGCTAATGAGAAAACTAACCCCGAGGGGGGAAAGGGCAGAGGACACGCAGAGGATGAAGGCTCACCAGTGGCCACGTTCCTGTTGATGCGCAGTATCCTCCTCTTCAACGAAGCAGAGAGAGGAGCTGGCGACTCCTCAGCCTTCACCTCCTGCACCGTGGTCTGCATTCGAGCCGCCTTCCCCTTCCGGATCTCTTCCAGGGTCTTAACCCGGATCTCGCCGGGGTGCCTGGCAGCCTTCTTGCCCAGGACCTCCCACTCGGGAGGCCCCTCTTTCCTCCCCATGAGCTCCTCCTCCTCGTCTCTGGACAGCTTCCTCTTTCTCTCCATCTGGAGCTTGGGGGTCTTCACAAGGATGGCCCCGGGAGGTGTAGTGCTCGACTTTGTGGGGCTGGGGCCCTTAGTTCCGCACCAGTCGGCCTCGTGTAATTGGGCCTGTTCCAGGGACCTGGGCGCCTCCTCCTTTCGAATCTCATCCAGAGATTTGCTTCGGATCTCACCCTGCGCCTCCTCCCATGCTGGGGCTGAGAAATCCACAGAGGGCTCAGTCTCACATTCCCAAAGACATTCTAGCAACTAACCACAGCCATATTGCATCAGCCTTTATAGCCAAGACAAGACCCTTTGGGTCTTACAGACTCTGTGTATTATTCCATTCATTGCATGTGCAGGTGAGACTACATCATCACCAGCCAAAATGTAATACACAATGCCGTTAACTTTCGACTGTATTACCCAGTGCCTGCACACACGAATGTATACCCAGCTGCATATTGAGCAAATGCTTAGACTTTTCTGGAATGCACACGTCCAATCAAGTGCCTACCTTGAATGAGGGTAAAGTGCAGGGGCTGTACGAAAGACCTTCCTTTCTCCTTTTCCCCGCTGAAGCTCTTGTTGCACTGCCTTGAGGAAGACATCCATCTCGAGCCCTGGTACGGCCAGGCAGCAGTCTGACCTCAATGAGGTTCGAAAGTGTGAGCATGGCTCCTCAAATCACCACCATTTCATTCCAACCACGCCACAGAGCTACAGGGGTTCGAAGTCTCCAAACAACAAACACAGAAAGTTAAACCCAAACATGCAAAACTGAAGAACAGGCGCAAGCCCATTCTTCACTGCTTGATAGAAACCGATGGAAAAATGACTTGGTTATTTAGAGGTGATGACTTAACTCTTCGAGCTAATGCCGCTCACTGGCACTACTTTTTTTGAAAAATATTTCCACTGTATTAGCAATATTTTATCTTTAATATTATTATTAGTAAAGTAGAAGATATTTATTGTAGGGCAGAACAATCAATCGCAATCGCTAATACATTTCTTAAGTTGCAATGATTAGTTACCATGGAGGTAATACAATAGAACTGGAGAGAGCGAGGAAGTACCACCACTATTATTTTCAATGGGAGATGCTAGGATAGCTACCTCCGCCCAGGAAGTACGGAATTGAACGACGCCAGCTATATGACGTGGGTGTTTATTCCGGCACCATTTCATAAGATTGTCAATCTGATTACACAGCACAAATGGCCAAGAAAGTGTGTGTCGGCTATGCGGATTGGGTAATGTTTTCAAGGGGAAATGACGAGCAACGCTGTTAATCTGGGAGGTGCACGCACTTTTCACTCTTTCTTGAATTGCTGGAATCGGAGCAACAGCCGGACAACCAAGCTCGTGCACGAGCTGTCATAAAGCTCTTAGTAGGGGAGGTCCAGGAGAGTTGAGCCACGAGGAGAGTTGAGCCACCAACCCGACCTGTTATTTCTAGCCAAGAGGTGCACCCGCCTGCACTTGCTATGAATAGCAGCTAGCTTCAACACCCTTTCACCACAAGCAAAGCACAGAGGCAGCTCCCTGAACCAGGGATGCAAACAGAGGTATGGTCAAAAAGGAGTGAGATTATCAAAGCCCTCACCCCCGTGGGATCTCGGACCGATGGAAATCCTTGCAGTGCAGTGAAGTGCAGCCAGCAGCAGATAATGGTGCGCAGCCAATTGGCTTTACGTGCGCAGCTTTCTGATTTACTGTTTCCTTCTCATACTTACACTTCCTATGTTACATGAACTGTAACGGCATTTGTTTATTTAGTCATTTTAATATAGAATTTCCTTTGATGAAATTATAATTCAGGGCTCCCAAGTTTTGAATGCAGGCTCGCGTGATTTTTTCTCCGGGGGGGCAGACCTGCCAACCTTGAAGAAAATTTATGAGTACAACCTGACCCGCCCACCCCCCCCCCCCCCCCTACTGGTAAATAAAATTGCATAGAGATACAATTTACTTCAAACAGCCAGCGAATTTATTGTCAGAACGGCAGTAAAAATGAATTTGAAATGTATTACTTTGCTTTCCTTAGTTACACATAAAATAACTGCGTAATCCATAGTCTATAACTGAAAATGTTGCCAGTAAAGCAAGTCAACAGAGGACATTGATTGCGAATCAATCAATTAATTAATTAAATAAATGGGCAAAAATACCAAAACAAATACAATTTGCCATGCATTAAACACTTGCACTGTTTAACTTTCCATCATTCTCATCTTATGGCCCTTTTCCACTACGCGGTACCGGCTCTACTCACCTCGCCTCCTTTGCTTTTCCATTAGAAAAAAGTACCTACTGGTACCACCTTTTCTGGTACCTGCTCTCCCGGGGTTCCAAAAAAGCCAACCGGGTACTAGGTACTAAAAAGTGATGTGACACACTAAGGCCTACTGATTGGTCAGAGTGTATCGTCACTGCGAAAGTCGACTCTGTCGTCGACCTCTCATTCAAGTTAGATTGAGGAGTTTTGAGATTAGCGCATTATAATAATCATCGAATTATACCGGCATCTTGTTCGATACACTGTGCGTTGCCTTACCTTTCAAACACGGTTTCGCTAATTCATCGAAGCTTAATTCATGAAATGTGTTTCTCTTTGCTTGTGGCCCGTTCATGGTGAAATTAAGTGACGGTCTTGTGTCCAGTTAGGTTCCCTAACTAATTCCCCTTAAGAGAGTTCTGCTATCAAGCCTCGTTTTAATAAAATCGCACAGAAAAAAAATATGACGGATGCCAACGAATCATTTTTCTCTTAAAGTTATCACAAATGAGATGACGCATAAGCGATTAATTCTGATGGCTGCCATGTCCTGCGATTTGCAACGAGGAACTCTGCTCTGCAATGATCACTTAATTATCCCATACTTTAACAATTTGTTTGTTTTGCCGTGAACTTTAGAGTGAAATATACATTCGCTTTCCATGCCTTTTACGGATTTCACTGCTTTGCGTTGTGGGGTGGCACGCAATTTTACGGGCAACTGAATTGGACACGACAATGTCAAATACAAAATGCAATTCAATTCAGAAAATACAATACCGGATTTGAACACAATAATCTTTAACAAAATCGATGGAATAAATGTAAACTTGATATAACTGTAGCTACATTGTGTGTCGTATTGAGGATGACATCGCGGAAGTTGGAAGTCGTGCTGCGCCACTATGATGACCAGCTTCACAGAGGCAGTACTATCCACTCAAGGCAAACAACCTCCCAGAAAAATATCCGGTACCGAGTAGGGTAGCGTTGAGCCCGTACCAAGTTATGGAAAAGCGCCACTAGTGGTGCATTTGAAACAGCGTATCAAACGCTGCCTTTGGAGGCAATCATGTGGAACATTATACAGAATGTCAGAAAGCCTTTTGCGAACTTCGTTATTACATTTCATTGTTTTAGGCCGTTTCACAGTATTTCTGCAAACACAAACCCAAATAAAAGCGAAATTATCTCAAACTAAAGTAAATGGCGTTCGCTTTTCGGGACAATGAGATTAATACGCAGTGAAACGGCATTATAATCGAACGACAGCTCTTCAAGCAGCGCCAGGTATTCTACCGTTGGTATTCTACTAATCAAAATACAGGATTCGCTGCATCCATAGTAGAATTTACCATTTCACCGATGTTTGAATTGGGTGTATTTTCAACATATGAAGACCCAGAGGTGTGGCGAAGAGGGTTTGCAGCCTATAACTTGGGAATGAGACTAAACTCATTTCGAAGCGAGGTTTTTTCCGAAAGGGACGTGGTTGGGAGGGCAGGTGAGGCACACGCACTCTCTGATTGGTCGAAATATTTACGTTATGCATACACGCCTCTGCTCACCGGACATCAACTGATGAGTGTGTCAACTTAAACAGACGCATAAACTGAAACTGAGAGATCCAGCGATATGCGTACTCAAATAGCATCAACTCGTACCAGCGTACTTTGATGTCAAAATGCGTATTTCAAAGGTGCACGGTAACTTAAGTACATGTACTTCGTTACAGCACTTAAGTTGTTTTTTTTTTGAGGATTTGTGCATTACTTATGAATTTTTTTTTTCTTTTTTGAACGGGTACTTTTACTTTCAACTCTACTTCATTTAAAAGATAAAAAGTATACTTTCACTTCGTTATTTTGACACTAGCAACTTAGATACTTGTTTCAAATTAAAATATTAATTGAATTAATCATTTACGGATTATCCGGATTTGGCGCGTTCGCGAAGAACAAAGGTGCATCTTTTGTGCAGATGTGTCCGCCAGTGGACGTGGAGCTGCAAACTTAGGCACGCAGTTACAATATTCTACCACTAGATGGCACACCAGGATCGGTCGCAGAAGTTTTGTGCGCGTTGTAGGCTATTTGCAGAATGAATGCTAACCGCGTTATCCGTTGCTTCTTGTAGTCGGAAGTGATAGCTCAAGTAGTAAAACTTTACGAAATACAAGTATCTATCTTATATTTATGGGAGGCTGTTTAGGGCAAAACACATAAAAAATCTGCACACACACTTACAATGGACTCCCGCACACACTGACGATTGGCACATATGCAACGAACCAGGGCAATACACATCAAAAATCTGTACATGCACACACACTTTACACACTCTTACACTGATAATGGGTACATACGCACCATAAATAAAGGCTAAACACATTAAAAAGCTGCATACACACACCGACAATGGGCACATATACACAAAATATATGCACACACAACCGTACATGCACACACACACTGACAATGGGTACATACACCCTAAACATGTTCACACACTGAAAATCTGTACACATACACACAAATTGAGTATTTACATGGACCACCTTTCAAACAAGGGGTAACAGCTTTCATGTCTGTGTGTAAATTTATACTATTGATCTTGTGTGTGTGCGTGTGTGTGTGTGTGAAATAAATTCAGTACGCCCAGAAGCTCCGGTCAGTGTAACCGGAAGCCACCTGAAACTGCTTGTTTACAGGAAGTCGGCCAATGGTTTAGGGTTAGCACTCGTTCACAGAGCTCAAAAGGACCTCATTAAAATGCAAACCACGTGATTTCAATGAACTGGTATATTCGGCGTAGGTCTTACGTATTGTTTAGGCTTATTCACCGTAGTCCGCCTCATCACAAGTTACATTGGAAAGCGATTATGACTCCGGACTTCCCGTGCTTCTCTTAACTCAGGGATTAGAAACAACGCACGTGTTTCATGATCGTTTAAATTGTTTTAATGAAATAAGACCATTTGAAACGTTTTTATGCAGTTCAATTGCTTTTAATCCCTCAGTAAAGACAAGCCTGATAATTCCTGTGTCATAATCGATTTCCTTGTCATTAGTGGGGAAATCCACCGTAATGCACGTGAATCTGATTAACTTGATGCACGATGACTTAAATTCCGAGAGTGAATTTCCTCGGTGCGCTTTGATTGAATAATTGCTGACTACGGCACAAAGACGTGAATATCACTGAGAGGAGAAACACGCATTGGACGTAAGCCTTGGCATCTCTAAACATCGTCCAAGACATCAAAGTTCAAGGTTTTCAAGTAGTCAAATCCTATCTTTGTGGATGCCTACCACATAAATCAAACTTGCAGTGGATTTTTATATGAGAACTTCGATCTTAAATTTGATTTCCGCAACTGGAATCGACTGCAGCCTGCCTTCTTTTGTCCCACTCATTGATGGAGGCATTGTTTGTGGCTATTTTACCGAGATGAAATGCACTATAGATGTTCAAGTCGACAGCATGTTTTTGGGGCCTTTACAGCCATATGAACTCCAAGGAACATGCTAGAAATAACTGTTCTCATAAGAAATGTTTGGAATTTAAAAATACAGTTGCAATTTAACAAAGGCAAGTGTCCGACAAGAAAGGGAATTTAGAACTGTAGGTTAAATTTTCGATGAATAATAAATGCATGTAGCTATGTTATGAAATTTTATTACCTTTATCCTTGCAAGTATCCCCCTCCCCCAGAAAAAAAATAGCTGCCTCCAAATTAACCAACCCAAAGCTTTATAACTTGAAAATCTGCAAGGTTTTTTTTTTTTTCAATAATAATGATAATAATAATAATAATAATAAAAGGTTTAATATGGCTCTTTACTTGTTATATACTCTAATACTAGAGAATCCTTAGAATGTGTAGAAACTGCTTTTAAATGTGAACAGCTCGGAAAAGTGTCCCATGGAGTTCATTTTGCCATATTTTTGTTATTTAATGACATTCTTTTGTTATTCAATGAGAATCTACAAGGCAATTTTATAGACTGTAGGGCTGTCTGGAAAACCATTTCAGTGTTTCCACCTATACATGTGTGATCTTATGAATAGACTTACTGTATCACATATGTACAAACTAAATCGCTGTTTGGGACCTGTTCCCTCTTGCTCCTCAAGAAAAATATATAAAATGTTCCTCAATGTAATACCAAGTCTGATTGGGTTTTAGAAATATTCATCAGTGTGGGACGCATTAATTTTAAAATGACAATTAAGATTGTACAAAGGTAATAAGTCTAATCTAAATCGCTGTTTTAAAATCAATGCATCCCACACTGATGAATATTTCTAAATCCCAGTCAGACTTGGTATTATATTAGAAAAAATATACAATATGTTTATCAGAGGAACAAGAGGGAACAGGTCTCAAACAGTGATTTACAGCGCCCTCCATAATCATTGGCACCCCTCGTTAATATGTGTTCAAAGCCTTCCAATAAATTCAATTTTTATTGCAGAAGCATACTTTCACACTGAAAGTTGTAGAAAAATGTAACCTTCATCTCAAGTGAATTTTAAGGGGGAAAAAAATCCCTGACTAAGAACTAATTATTTTTCATAAAATCACCTGTCCCACAATTATTGGCATTCCTAACAATTCCTGGGAATTAAATGTAATTGAAGTATTTCTGTCATTTCTACGGTAGTTTACGAAGTTGATCAGAGTATCTAAGAACATTTAATTAGTAATTCATCACTACCTGTTTCCCTGGGGTATAAATATGACGTGACAGAGAGGCCATTTCTCCTATCCACTCTTCATAAAGGAACACACATTCAAGTAAGGCAGATGTGTGTCGACCTTCACAAGTCAGGCAATGGCTACACGAAATAGCCACTCACCTGCACCTGCCCATATCTACCGTCAGAGAAATCATTAAGAAATTTAAAACAACTGGAATAGTGGTAAACAAGCCTGGACGAGGACGCAATGTTATTTTGCCACCACGCACAGTGAGGAAGATGGTAAGAGAAATAAAAAGTTCTCCAAAGCTCACTGTTAAAGAATTGCAACAAGTAGTAGCATCTTGGGGTCACAAAGTCTCCAAAACAACCATCAGGCGCTATCTACATGCCAACATGCTGTTTGGGAGGCATGCACGGAAAAAACCTTTTCTCATTTACAATCATAAACGCAAACGTCTGGAGTTTGCTAAGCGGTACTAGGACTTCAGCTGGGACCGTGTGCTTTGGTCAGATGAGACCAAGATAGAGTTTTTTGGCAACAAACACTCTAAGTGGGTCTGGCAGAACACATAAGATGAGTATGCAGAAAAGCACCTCATGCCCACTGTGAAGTATGGGGGATGATCGGTGATGCTGTGGGCCTGTTTCTCTTCCAGAGGCCCTGGGAACCTTGATAGGGTGCATGGCATCATGAACGCTTTGAAATACCAGGACATTTTAAATCAAAATCTGGTGGCCTCTGCCCGAAAGCTGAAAATGGGTCGTCACTGGGTCTTTCAGCAAGATAATGACCCTAAACATGCGGCCAAATCTACACAGAAATGGTTCACCAGACACAGAATCAAGCTCCTCCCATGGCCGTCTCAGTCCCCAGACCTCAACCACATTCAAAACCTGTGGAGTGAGCTGAAGAGGAGAGTGCAGAGGAGAGGACCCAGGTCGCTAGATGATTTAGAGAGATCGTGCAAAGAGGAATGGTCGAAGATCCCTCTTTCTGTATTCTCCCATCTTCTGAAACATTATAGGAGAAGCTTAGGTGCTGTTTTGTTGGAAAAAGGGGGTTGCACAAAGTATTAACATCAGGGATGCTAATAATTGTGGCACACATGATTTGATGTTCAAGAATTATTTATTAATGTGGGATTTTTCTACCACTGATTCAGTTTTTTTTTCTAAATAATATAGGACCACTCCTTGTGGTCCTATATTATTTAGAAAAAAACTGAATTTATTAGAAGCTAAAGAACACATCTTAACCAGGGGTGCCAATAATTATTGAGGGCGCTGTAGTTTTTCATATGTGATACCAGGGGCGTTGCCAAGGGGGGGCAGGGGGTGGGCAGTGCCCACCCTGTGAAAAGCTCTGCCCCCCCTAATGAAAACTCAAGATAAAAACCTGATTTACTACTATTTGTCAGCAAACACGCGAAATCCAACTGATTCTCAGCTGGAGGTAGACAGCCATTTAGAGTGAGCTTTACGAATGCTTCATTTATGTATCACTATGTGTGATTGGTGGATTCCTTTGCCAGTCTATTCTGCTGTGAAACTATCGAATTACTGGGACCCTCCCATACTCTTAGACTGCCGTCTTGCTCATCAGTCTGAGGTCACGTCTACTGCTCTGTGCTTCTTTCAGGGAATTAAAACTTCGCCCATATCTCTTTTGTTGCTATTTCTGCCACCGCTTATTTTGTAAGTCTTTGTGTTTGATATTATGGTAATTTGTGTTCTAGTTTGTCATTTGTGTTCACTCGTGCGGTTATAACCCGAGTTGGCTACCGAGTGAGCCCAGGCAGCTCGCCAGCAGCTAGTCTGGAGTTGCTAACGTTAGTCACTCACAGGGGTTGTTGCTACAATAATTCTGTATCATAAGCACTTCCGGGAGAAAACTAGACTGGCGTAAGTATTTTTCGGTGACATGCTGAACAGAGCCAAGTAAAGGATTTCAGAAGGCAACTCTAAGAAAAGTAAACGCGTTTAAAGATACACACCTGAAGCGGCTTAAATGATTTAAAATGCTGCCGGGAAGAAGCCGAGTTCAGATTTCTGCAGGTGCTCCGCCCTTCCCTAAATCTGCTCCCGTGCACTTGGCCTCAATAACAATCAAACAATTTCAGTGGCCTATAACGATTAAGATGTGATGGTGAAAAGCAGACAAACATAACTGAGCGACGGTGTTGGATTGAAAGAATGCTAGTTTGAATAATTCGAAAAAATCTTCCTCTTCCCCAAAACCATGAAACGTGAACGTCAGATATAAATGATCAGTCGCACGAAATCGCGTGGCAATGACAATCGCGTTCATGCAAAACTGCTGTTCTATGGACATTTAAATTTAGAAATGCATCAATCAATCATGCTGTCTGAACAGCTTTACTCATTCAACTTCGAGAGTAAACGAATCCACCATTTGATTGCCAATCAAGCAAAGTGAATGGGAATAGGTTTGCTTTTTCTGAGAGTTGCCTAATTGGTTAATAGGAGGCGATTCTGTAGTCCTTTACTTCCGTTGTTCTCAAACTCAGTCCCGGAGGACCCCTGTGTATGCTGGTTTTTATTGCAACCACAATAGCAATTCCAGGATTTTAACAAGCTGTTACTTTTTCTTAATTAGGTTCTTTTGATCTTATCATCTTAATCTATAGAATGCCAAACATGGCTTTGAAATGCCCCAAAGATGACTAATTTTACATTGTACTCATTGCACTATCGGCAAAAAATTAAAGAGGTAACAGACCAATAAGATTAACTTGCCAACTTAATGACTTAACTTGTAACTTGGTTTTTTGCAGTATATGCAATAATTGGCTATTTTCACCTGATACTTCACCACAAAACTGGTGGGCCTCATTATCATCATTGGCGTTGTTATTGCATTCATCGTTATCTTCTTGATGGTTAGGAATGAAGGCCAGGTGTACATACCAATTAAGAGCCTGCTGATTGACCTCAGACTTTAACTGCATTGGTTATAGTTACATTTCTTCATGTATATTGAAATCAACTGTTTGAAATTTAATGCAGTGAGTACCACATGCCCATGGAAGATAAATTTTACATTGCATACATTGTCAATTCTGGCATGATGTGATTTAAGAATCTAAGTGATATATATATATATATAGGCTCTATTTATTTATTTTACGGCGATTTAGAGGTTTTTTTTTTGCCCCCCCAAGGAGGACAAATGCCCACTCAAGCTTGGCATCCTGGTAACGCCTCTGTGTGATACAGTAAGTTTATTCATAAGATCATACATGAACAGATGAAACACTGAAATGCTTCTGGACAGCACTACAGTCTATAAAATTCCCTTTGAGAATCTCATTAAATAACAAATGTGGTAAAATGAACTGCATGGGACACTTTTCCGAACTGTTAACATTTAAAAGCAGTTTCTTCACATCCTACGGATTCTCTAGTATTAGAGTGTATTACAAGTAAAGAGCCATATTAAATCTTTTATTATTACTAAAAAAAAAAAAAAACAAGATGTGTTTGTGAAACACTGATGCCTCCACGGCCCATGTTAAAGTTTTTGTAACCAAGCGTCATGCTCCAAGGTCAAGGTCACAAGGTCAAAAGTCATGACCCCATCTGAAACGGACAGGTGAAAAACTATATGCCCCCGAAACTTTGTTTACGGGGGCATAAAAAATCCTTGCGGATTTTCAAGTTATAAAAATTTGGGTTGGCTATTTTCCCTCTTTTTTTCTGGGGGGGATACTTACAAGGATATAAGTTATGCATTATGCAGAATTCTTAGTGTGTCCACCCTGGATTTTCTCCCTGCTGGAGTACCCACCCCGGAATTCCAGAGTCTCGGAAGGGGGGACGGTAAAGATTTTTTTGTGATGCCCAATGTTTACTGACCTTTACTAAAAGTTGATTATTTCGCTGGGGCGTGGGGCACTTGCTCTTTCAAAAATCGTGGTATCCCTGGGGTATTGCCTGTGCATCTTGGCCCCGACCCCTTAACGATCTTGCAAATTCCCCTTCCCCCAAATAATTCAAATCCCATACAAGTAAACATTTGTGTAGCTTAGTTCTGGTCGGTAATGTAATATAGCTTTTTAGCTTTGGGATCCCCCTTCAAAAATTTCTGGATCCACCTGTACAAACACAAAGAGTAATGAATAATAAATTTCAAAACATAGCTGCATGCGTTTATTATTCATCGAAAATTTAACCTACAATTCTAAATTCCCTTTCTTGTCGGACACTTGCCTTTGTTAAATTGCAACTGTATTTTTAAATTCCAAACATTTCTTATGAGAATAATTATTTCTAGCATGTTCCTTGGAGTTCACATGGCTGTAAAGGCCCCAAAAACATGCTGTCTACTTGAACATCTATAGTGCATTTCATCTCCGCAAGACAGCCACACAAACAATGCCTCCATCAATGAGTGGGACAAAAGAAGGCAGGCTGCAGTTGATTCCAGTTGCGGAAATCAAATTTAAAATCGAAGTTCTCATATAAAAATCCACAGCAAGTTTGATTTATGTGGTAGGCATCCACAAAGATAGGATTTGACAACTTGAAAACCTTGAACTTTGATGTCTTGGACGATGTTTAGAGATGCCAAGGCTTACGTCCAATGCGTGTTTCTCCTCTTAGTGATATTCACGTCTTTGTGCCGTAGTCAGCAATTATTCAATCAAAGCGCACCGAGGAAATTCACTCTCGAAATTTAAGTCATCGTGAATCAAGTTAATCAGATTCACGTGCATTACGGTGGATTTCCCCACTAATGACAAGGAAATCGATTATGACACAGGAATTATCAGGCTTGTCTTTACTGAGGGATTAAAAGCAATTGAACTGCATAAAAACATTTCAAATGGTCTTATTTCATTAAAACAATTTAAACGATCATGAAACACATGCGTTGTTTCTAATCCCTGAGTTAAGAGAAGCACGGGAAGTCCGGAGTCATAATCGCTTTCCAATGTAACTTGTGATGAGGCGGACTACGGTGAATAAGCCTAAACAATACGTAAGACCTACGCCGAATGTACCAGTTCATTGAAATCACGTGGTTTGCATTTTAATGAGGTCCTTTTGAGCTCTGTGAACGAGTGCTAACCCTAAACCATTGGCCGACTTCCTGTAAACGAGCAGTTTCAGGTGGCTTCCGGTTACACTGACCGGAGCTTCCGGGCGTTCTGAATTTATTTCACACACACACACGCACACACACAAGATCAATAGTATAAATTTACACACAGACATGAAAGCTGTTACCCCTTGTTTGAAAGGTGGTCCATGTAAATACTCAATTTGTGTGTATGTGTACAGATTTTCAGTGTGTGAACATGTTTAGGGTGTATGTACCCATTGTCAGTGTGTGTGTGCATGTACGGTTGTGTGTGCATATATTTTGTGTATATGTGCCCATTGTCGGTGTGTGTATGCAGCTTTTTAATGTGTTTAGCCTTTATTTATGGTGCGTATGTACCCATTATCAGTGTAAGAGTGTGTAAAGTGTGTGTGTATGTACAGATTTTTGATGTGTATTGCCCTGGTTCGTTGCATATGTGCCAATCGTCAGTGTGTGTGTGAGTCCATTGTAAGTGTGTGTGCAGATTTTTTATGTGTTTTGCCCTAAACGGCCTCCCATATATATCTGCATATTGCGTGTATATTTCCTTTTACTTTGCACCATCAAGCATTTTACAACAGCGTCATGAATATGAGTTAGTTGGACAGCGACGGCATTCTCGAACGCTATTTGACATGAGCTTAAAAATTTTATTTCAACTTGCTAGCGGTTACCCTTGGAATAACTGTTAGATTTTGAACAAGATAATGTTTAGCCATACCTGTACTTTTTTATTTCAGTGGGACTCCCCAGTATAATAAAGGCTAAATTAAATCATTGTTTTTTGTATTTGTATCGTTTTGTCTGTCACAAGCAAGAGATGCTGCGATACCACCTCTGACACCGGATCGGAGCAGGGTTTGTTTTCAGCCAAAATACACTACATGGAGGGCAGAGATCCCCCTCTCTCCCCGTAATAAGTTACAAGTCAGTTCATCTAACCATAACCGTCCAAAGCAGTTAAATTGAGGCAAAAAATTATCCATAAAGAAAGTATCCTACATAGTTCCTCGAGTTTAATAAACAGCCGTTGTATTATAAGCGTTGTATAAGCGATTACCTGATTTCGGGCTTCCACTTCCAGCTCTTCTCTGTCGCGTTCACACAATAGCATTCGCGCGCGTGTGTGGAAGACGTGATTACGGCGCTGCTATTTCACCTAGCAACAAGAAATACTATTATCTGATTGGCAAATAGGTTGAGAGCTTGAGAGCCCTGATAATTATAATCAGGCACTCCAACGGACACCCTAAAAAAAAACTCATCGGATCTGCACGATACATGCGAGTCCCCCAGACAGCCGTGAAAAAGGCGGCATCCGCCAAAAGGCGCGCCGTTTGCATCCCTGTTTTTAGGTCGTTAAATGACGCCCGTCATCCTGGCTCAAATACAGTCGGCGACGCGCTCGATCGGTTTACACCAAAGACAATATTTAATTATGTAAAACCAAAACAACAAATCAACATTTACAGGGTCAAAACGATATCTACGTTACAGGAGCACATTTCGGAAACATTTTCTTAAAATAAAACGTTAGGGCATTTACAATAAGACGTTTCACTTTACCGTTACTGGTTGCTAATACAGTTCAATGCTGGACCGCATAGCAACGAGTTCGTAACGATATAAAGAATACATCACTACACTTTTTTGGGTAAATCTACACCCATAAAAATAAATGTTACAGTACTGTGTGATTATGTCTAGTGCTTGTGTACACCTCTACTCACCTAACCAGGATTAAAAACCGTTAAATAAAAGAGACGAAGAGAGGCGCGTCTGGCTGATTGCTGGTCTCAATCTGGAACGTAACCGTTATCGCCTGAAACCACAGTCCAGTGACGCACCTCCAGTCTCGAGACACAACATAAACGCAAGCACTCCAATGCAGTTTAACCACTTCCAAAATAATAAATGTACATAAAAATGTGATCAAACATTTAGTGTGCGTCTCACACGCTTGGGGAGAATAGATATGTGCTATTTAGAAATAAAGTTTTTTTTTAAGCATTCCTAAGGCGTGATGCCAAATCCTTTACCTGTTACACATTAGCAAAAGTACAATCCCATTTCCAAAAAAGTTGGGACGTTGTGTAAAATGTAAATGAAAACAGAATACAAGGGTTTTCAAATCATTTCAATGTTATATTTATTTGAAAGTGGCATACTCAGAGCCCTTAAAATTGCATGGGTGAGGTATGTACTATATTTGCGGCGAATTGAAGAATCATACGATTTTTATTGCTTTCCCAGTGAGATATGAGTGGAATTAAAGTACAACATGTGGTATTCCAATTCCTGAGCGCTTCAGTAATAACAAACATTCAGTTGTTTTTGGTGACTACAATGATGCTTGTGATGCTTGACTTGTTTTTTTTGTTTTTTTTTTTTTGAGTGTGTTCAATAGCTTATATAAAGCCAACAAAAAAATATCAAGAGCTCTCATCTCACATCCAGTTGAGTTTGCTGCCCGGAATCTGTCAAATGCTTGCTGTTACTGGATGTGGCGCTTTTGAGCTACAGTGGTCATTTGTGGCTACCATTAGTAGGAACGGTCAGCGACAGGGCCTGTATTCTATACTCAGACAGACAGCTGACTTGTTGTTGACCCCGTGACAGTGAAAATCATAAAAAACAAATACAATACCTATAGAAATATGCTAACTCGCATTTGCTTTTTCTTATTATGCAATTATACAGAAAATTAATGCAGCCATGAGTGTTTTCAAAAGGTCCTGGTCAATATTTAACGATGTCCTCAACAGGGGCCAGAAATCATCGGTGTTCCCTGACCCTGTAAATGGTAAACCAAATGATCTCACGGACAAATTAAACAAGTATTTTGTCTCCATTGGCAAGGACCATGCCAAAAAAATTACCCAGTCATAGGGGGTCTCTTTCAAACACTACCTCTCTGGAAATAATCTGCACTCTGTTTCCATTAAACCTACCGATACGGTCGGTCTAGACGCGCGTACCATAAGGGCCTTGTCCTTCCCGAAGCGACCTGTGTTTGACTCCGGCTCTGGTCATTTGCTGCATGTCTTCCCCCATTCTTCTCCCCAACTTTCCTGTCTCTCTCAATGTACACCTCTCAAATAAAGGAAATATTCCCAAAAAAATAATCTTCAAAAAAAAAAAAACCTACCGATACTACAGAACTTCATAAAGTAATTAGATATCTGAAGAACTCTCGCACAACTGCCGTTGAAGTAATTTACAGTGAAATTCTGATTGGTGTTGTAAATATAATTTTAAAGCTGTTAGCACATTGCATCAACCTATCATTACTCCATGGTGTTGTGCCAAAAATGACTAAAATCACCAGAGTTGTACCATTATTCAAATCTGGCAATAATAACAATTTCAGAAATTCTCGTCTTATATCTCTACTACCTACTCTCACAAACATATTTGAGAGAGTAGTGTCCAGCAGAATGAGTAACTATCTCCACAAGTTAGGTATTCTCACTGGTTCCCAGTATGGTTTCAGGAAAATGAGTACAACCTGCACAGCTATAGTGGATCCTATAGAAAAAATTAATGATTCCATCGACTAAGGTGATTATTGAATTGGCATTTTTCTGGACCTCTCAAAGGCTTTTGAAACTATCAAATTTTGAAATATTACTTGGAAAGTTTTGCTATTAAGGAATCAGAGGACCTGTGCTCAACTGGTTCAGGAGTTATTTGGAGGGTAACAATATGTTCATATAATTTGTTATAAATCTCTATATAAGGACATCAAATATGGGGCCCCGCAGGGCTCAATTTTGGGGCCGCTGCTTTTCATACTGTATATTAACGATTTTGTAACTTCATCTAAAACACTGCATAAGGTTATATTTGCTGATGATGCCAATCTGTTTTTGTCACACAAGAACCTAATTGAACTACAAGATCTACTAAATGCAGAATTACAGAAAGTTGACAACTGTTCCACAAAGTTCCTGGAGGTCTTCATTGATAAGTCACTAGACTTCAGATGTCACATGGACATTCGATATCTGAATTATCCAAATATGTTGGACTATTCTTCAAAATAAGATATTGCCTCCCACTATCTGCTCTCCTAACCCTCTACAAGACCATGTTTGAGCTGCATATCAACTAATGCAATGTCATTTGGTGCAACACTTCCCCCAGTCATCTTACAAAACTTGAAAGTCTACAAAAGACGATACGAGCCATGTCGTTGGCGAGGTAGAATGCACCCTCACGCCCTCTATTCCTTCGCTACGGTCTTCTTAAATTTGGAGAGATAAATGTCGATAGAGAGATGATATCATGCGCCTTCTGTCAAAAAAAATGATTGATGGCTTTTTGAGGAGTTGATGAGAAACAGGATTTTTTTGGGTGTTGGCAATATGAGTTGAGCCAGACGGTTTGGTCAATGGGTAATGAATGTGCACTAGGTGATAAAGAGAAGCCATCAGGTCCTGAAAGGACATATCGCCTATTTGCCACTCCCAGCTGGGAGCTCCGTTTGTCTTCAGTTCCAACAGGACAATAGGCACTAGCACTTTTTAGTTGGAGGCTCCGTATGCCCACATATGGTTCAGGAGAGGCCCAATTGTCGAGTACTGCTTTTTATCAATGTGTAAACCCTGGAACCAATCTGCAACAACTTCTGATGACATTAAAGAAGTCATATGCAAATGTCTGTACTTTAAATTGTATAAAGCTTCTTACAAAATGAAGGAATTTTAAGAACTTTGCATCACGCTGTTGTTCTCACGGCCGGCTGTGTAATAAACTCTTTCCTGCTTATGCCACGAACATCGGAGTCTACTTCTTCATCGGGACAACGTTCTTCGTTTTTTATTAAGTTACCAACAAATTTGGCGCTGCGAAGCAGAGTGGATTCGTTTCCGGACCATGTAAGTTTCCTGACCAGTGCAAGAGTGAGTACTTTGTTTTATCGAAATATAATTTGCACGGCAAAATTACAGAGATCTGGAACGCTCCACCCAGTGGTACGTTAGCCAATTAATTTTAAATTGACCAGTGTAGAAGCGATCAGTTGTTCGTGGTTAAAAAGCTGTGTCTTTGTGTAATGTGTGATGGTTATCAGTGCTGCTTGTGATACCAGTACTGTTGTGTGATACAGGCCTATGTATTGAAAACATAGGTATTTTGTGACGGGGTGAATGTTGGTCATCCCTGCCTTCGGAGAGTGAGAATTCACGCCAAAAAGGCAAATACGTGATTGCGTGGCTGTGGCAAGCGTATGTGGGTCGCCCACAGCACAGACGTGACTAATTATTTTCACGACTGGGTATTAGGTAGCCTACCTAAGAAGCGCATATCGTGTCTTTGTTTTATTTTCGGTTTATGTTCCGGGAGAGTTAGTGTTAGCGCCCCGGGCCCAGAGTGAGTGTCTTTCACTTGGGTACTTTTTGTCTGTGTGTTACAGGTTGAGAGAGAGTGCATGTGGCGCGCCTCCAACCCGACAGAAACAGAAACAGAAATAGAGTCTCATAAAACTGAATGCGAACTAAACTGAGAATTAAATAAAGCTTGCAATATTATTATGAAATAAAAATAAATTAATAAAATAACTAAAATGACCTTAATTGACAGATGGATTGGGAGCCTGGAGCAGTGAGGGCTGCTTTGTCCAGAACTCGACAGACAGCGAAACCATCTGCAGCTGCAACCATCTCACCAGCTTCGCTGTGCTGTTGGTAAGCACTCAAATGATAAGGCACTTTGTGCTTCATGCTAATGTAGGCCCTGGGCCCACCACCTTCCACTGAGGTATAGTCCTAAACAAGGGTTATCAGTGTTGCGGAGAAGTGGACTTTTAACTCTGAGGTTGCGTGTATAATTTCCAGGTCAGGCGCTGCTTATTCGCTAAAGCTGAATGCTTAAAATTTGAATAATAATTATAATACCAATAATACCAGGTTATTTGGTAATAACCTTCCCTTTTTAGCTCTGCTGTGACGATAATCACCAGTCAGCGGAGCTTTTCTTGTTCCGAGTCGTCTGGCGTCCGTCCGTCTGTCTGTCTGTCCATCTGGCTGGTGTCAACTTTTCACTTCAAATTTGAATATCTCAGAAACTGTCTGATAACTTTTTTCTCATTTGGTTTGAGCCTTCCTTATGATATTCTGAATATTCACTGTGAAAATCAGAAAATTCTGTGTCCCAGTTTTTGAGAAATTCAGCATTTTGGACATAGAAAATCAGTGTTTGAGCTCATTTTTTCAGTCTTTCATTAATATCTCAAAAAATGTTTGTTAACTTCTTGTCTAATTTGTTGTGAGCCTTTCTTATGATGTTCTGATGATCCCCTGCAAAAATTTAAAAATTCTACATCTCAGTTTTTTGGGAAATTCTGCATTTTGGACGTATAAAATCAGCGTTTGTGCTCATTTTTCAGTCTTTCCATAATATCTCAAAAATTGTTTGATAACTTTTTGTCTAATTTGTTGTGAGCCTTCCTTATGATGTTATGAATATCCCCTGCAGAAATTAAAAAGTTCTACATCCTAGTTTTTGAGAAATTCAGCATTTTGGACTTAGAAAATCAGTGTTTGTGCTCATTTTTTCAGTCTTTCATTAATATCTCAACAAGGCCTAGAGAGCTCCGCTGAGGATGACTAAAATGATCATATTGTTCTGGATCATGTAATTCTGCATCATGTTGTTCCTCATCATTGTTCTGGATCACATTGTTCTAGATCATTGTTCTGGATCATGTTGTTCCGGATCATCGTTCTGGATTACTTGTTCTGCATCATATTGTTCCGCATTGTCCTATGACAGTGTTAGAAGGACTGTGACTGCTATATTTGTGATGTACTGGGGGCGAAGGTATTTGTTGGTTGTTAGTATTGCTTGGTGGTAAGATGATTGAAATAAATGATTGCAATTTGCAATTTGGTTCTATTGTTATAATACATAAATTGAGACACCAAACTGATTCACAGTATATTCTGGTTACCAAATGTGTCATATGTGTCAGTGATCAGAATAGGCAGATTTGCATTGCAAAATGCAAATCAAATTTCAGCAGTTTTGACAAAATACTAATCATCATAACAATCCCTTCGCAAAAAAATGCGATTCAAAAAATGCGAATGATATTTCACGGATCCTGACTTACTGGCCTGAGAACTTCCGAATTCCCGAGCCATGTAGCAATAGGAGAAGTTTCCAAGACTTTGATTTCCTGGAAAATTATGTTCCTCATTTGCATACCAACCAATCAGCTTCTGGGGAGCACATGCATACATGGCTCTGGCATGCACTTGGGACTCGGTAGGCTTTCTGATACGCTCGTACGATCTATCACCTTCGGTCGTGACGGGAAGACTCAGCTATGTGAGCCATTGCGTACGTTGCTCTTTGGATATATCCACCTAATTGGCTAGTCAGCTAACTAACGTTAACTAAAGAAAATCTTTGTAAATGATCATCATATTAAGGCGATATGATTTGTCTCTTGCCCCAACTCTACTAACTTTGCCAGCTGCCATAGGCATGAACTTAACAGAGGTTTCGCGGCAGTTTCGTGCAACCCAACTAAACTTTCACATTTTAGGGACGTTAACTAGTTTGCTGGTTAGTTCAAAAGCAATTAGATTGGTACAGCTAGCTGGCTAGTGAACCTACAGTGGTTATGATGTTTATTGGAGAAATTGGAGAAGTTTTTATAGCTCTGATTTGTCGCTTTCAATGCCATTGCACGCAGACGATCTCTTTCAACATTGATTACCAGATTATTTTCCTAAAGAACAAACAGACAGTTCGGGCCTTAGACTTTTTATATCATGGCAAGTTTTGCGTGAATTATCTTGTTGTGCATGCTTTCGGGTATTACCTTACTCTTCAAATTTTCAAGATAGCCCTCTTCCAATCCAGCTGACGCCAGTTAAGGGGAATCTTTGTAATCATTGCTGTACTAAAGCGAGGTGATTTGGTTTTTTCCCTACTTGAAAGAATTCCGGATCAGGGGCCCGTTGCACCGAACATATCGTAAGTGCTTGTCGTAAGACACCAAACTTAGAACAACGCTGAGACATGTCGTAACTGCCGTTTCACCAAAAATTCTTATGCGCGTCATAAAATCCGTATCTTAAGATATGTCTTAGGACATGTCCTAAATGACATACACAAACATCCCTGGCCGTGAAGTCCTGACTGGTGTCTCCAACTTTAGGAAGGCCAAATCTGAGTGGCAAGTAGTTAATTTTGGATGGTGTAATGTATTGTACATATGTATGCATGCATGAGCAGTTTATAAGATATATACAAAACCAGTGAAGTTGGCACATTGTGTAAATCGTAAATAAAAACAGAATACAATGATTTGCAAATCTTTTTCAACCTATATTCAATTGAATACACTGCAAAGACAAGTTACTTAGGGCCCGATTTACTAAGACCTTTAGCACATGCAAAATCTTTTTGCCCGTGCAAAACCAATAACATTGCCCATGATTGGCCAGGGTACTTGCCTTGCACCAATCAGTGGCAATGTTATTGGTTTTGCACCAGCAGAAAGATTTTGCATGAGCTAAAGTCCTTAGTAAATCAGGCCCTTAATGTTCAAACAGGTAAACTTTGTAATGTTTTGCAAATATTAGCTCATTTGGAATTTGATGCCTGCAACATGCTTCAAAAAAGCTGGCACAAGTGGCAAAAAAGACTGAGAGAGTTGAGGAATGCTCATCAAACACTTATTTGGAACATCCCACAGGTGAACGGGCTAATTGGGAACAGGTGGGTGCCATGATTGGGTATAAAAGCAGCTTCCCTGAAATGCTCAGTCATTCACAAACAAGGATGGGGCGAGGGTCACCACTTAGTGAACAAATGCGTGAGCTGATTGTCGAACAGTTTAAAAACAACATTCCTCAACGAGCTATTGCAAGAAATTTAGGGATTTCATCATCTAAGGTCCGTAATATCGTCAAAAGGTTCAGAGAATCTGGAGAAATCACTGCTCGTAAGCGACAAGACCGAAAACCAACATTGAATGCCCGTGACCTTCGATCCCTCAGGCGGTACTGCATCAAAAACCGACATCAGTGTGTAAAGGACATCACCACATGGGCTCAGGAACACTTCAGAAAACCACTGTCAGTAACTACAGTTTGTCGCTACATCTGCAAGCGCAAGTTAAAACTCTACAATGCAAAGCGAAAGCCATTTATCAACAGCACCCAGAAAAGCCGCTGGCTTCGCTGGGCCCAAGCTCATCTAAGATGGACTGATGCAAAGTGGAAAAGTGTTCTGTGGTCTGACAAGTCCACATTTCAGATTGTTTTTCCTCCGGACCAAAGAGGAAAAGAACCATCCGGACTGTTATAGGCGCAAAGTTCAAAAGCCAGCATCTGTGATGGTATGGGGGTGTATTAGTGCCCAAGGCATGGGCAACTTACACATATGTGAAGGCACCATTAATGCTGAAAGGTACATACAGGTTTTGGAGCAACATATGTTGCCATCCAAGCAACGCCTTTTTCATGGACGCCTCTGCTTATTTCAGCAAGACAATGTCAAGCCACATTCTGCACGTGTTACAGCAGCATGGCTCCGTATTAAAAGAGTGCGGGTACTAGACTGGCCTGCCTGTAGTCCAGACCTGTCTCCCATTGAAAATGTGTGGCGCATTATGAAGCGTAAAATACGACAACGGAGACCCCGGACTGTTGAACAACTTAAGCTGTACATCAAGCAAGAATGGGAAAGAATTCCACCTGAAAAGCTTCAAAAATTGGTCTCCTCAGTTCCCAAACGTTTACTGAGTGTCGTTAAAAGGAAAGGCGATGTAACACAGTGGTAAAAAGGCCCCTGTGCCAACTTTTTGTGTGTTGCTGCCTTTAAATTCTAAGTTAATGATTATTTGCAAAAAAAAAAAGTTTCTCAGTTTGAACATTAAACATCTTGTCTTTGCAGTGTATTCAATTGAATATAAGTTGAAAAGGATTTGCAAATCATTGTATTCTGTTTTTATCTACGATTTACATAACGTGCCAACTTCACTGGTTTTGGGTTTTTTACATTAATATATAAATAAACATTAGTATCATAGAATGAACAGAACTAAGACAGCTGCGTATAGCACACACAAAAGCAAAGAGGTGGTTTTTCTCTGAAGTACAGCAAAAAAAAAAAAAAACATCCCGGTGCAGTCTTGAATGAGCGACCCAGAAAGTGCCAAACATCAGTGAAATTCTTCTGGAAAAAACTTGACTGACATCAGTATTTTTCGGCGACGTAGTGAATGGAGCTAAGCAAAGGCCAACAAAATCATCTCTGTTTAACCAGTTAGGCTACTCTAAGCCTGTCCCCATTTACTTTGCTCAATCAGTAATCAAACAGTAGATTTGCATATTTAATAAGTTCAGTGAGTAGATACTCCAGTTTATCAAGATAGCATGTTTGATAATCCCATTTTGAAAATGAAATGGCCAAAGAATGGCACAGTTTTGCAAGAATGTGATCGAACGATTTTTTGTGGGCTTACATTTGGCCATTTCGCACGATGGCGATATTTTATATCTCAATGTCAGGTTTCTTTTGCAATACAGTATGTTTTCCACCTTGTGTATTTTTTATATGCCTAAAATCCACGGCGATCTTAAAATTAATCTCTTTGTTTAATTAATCTCTAATAATCTCCTAAAAATGCTACAGTGAGAGATGAAATTCAGAGTTGGGATGTGGCAATGGTAAACCACGATTTTTTAAAAGTGTGACCACTTGCCGCCGTTGGCTATGTAGGCAGCTGCGTGCAATTTCTTGAAATGTATATACTTGAAGTGGTCTCACTGTAGCAATTTTAGGAAATTGTAACATATAAATTAAAAAGAGAGAGATTTATTTTAAGATCGCAGCACACTTAAGCCTTGTCCTAAGTCATTGTTGGTGCAACCCATTTTTGTGCATAACTTTAGGACAGCACTTAGGACAGCTGGTGCAACTGGCCTCAGACCTTCATTTTCAGCTTTAGCTCTGTATCACCTTGACTGGATGTACGTTTTACGTTTTCACGCACCCAATAATCCTCCAGAAACCCAAACATCATGGTAAGCCCATCAAAGTCATCAAAACTTGTCCCATTTCTATGTGGTTTAAAGAATTGCAAGTTCGCCGGCCTCTCCCGAAACATGCACTATGATTTCTAATCATTCAAATACATGATGATGACAAAATGTGACTGATTTGGAAAGTGCCTTGTGTGACTTGATGTTAATGGGAATGGATCCTTTCACACGTCTGATCAGGTGTCAAATAACATTATGCTACTGTAAGGTATAGATAAGACAGCTTTACTGCAGGTTACAAGTAGTTTACAGAAATTTCACTGGGAAACGGAAGTGTGCTGCACTGAATTATGATTGTTCATGGTAGAATTAATTCCTTTTGGAAATAATTATTAGGGCCCGAGCACCGACTGGTGCCAGGGCCCGGAACAGGTCCTGGCACCAAAGGTGTGAGGAACCTATTGCTTTTGATGGGATTCTTCTTCTTCTTCTTCTTCTTATTTTTATTATTCTGCTGCGAGAAAGCGTTTTTGAGAGCTTTGCCATGCACGAAAACTCACAAAAATTTGCACACGTCAGTCGTGGCGAAAATTACAAACTATTATTATTTTTGTGCTTGGACATGCCCCGGTGGCTCTATAGCGCCACTAAACACGAGGCCATTTTGGAACGCACTTGCTCGGATTCTCACGAAATTCGATAGGGCCATAGCAGTCATAATAAATTTTTTATGTCAATTTTTTTGAAAGTTTTTTGCCGCACAGGAAGTGAGCTATGAGCCATTTCCTGCGTTTTTTCAGATTTTACGAACACATTTTTGAGGGCTTTATCATACTCCAAAACTCACCAAACTTGGCTCATAGACTGAAAATATTAAGTTCTTTGATTCGATATCTCATTTGGCACTGAGTGTGACATGGTAGCTCTATAGCGCCCCCTAATACATAATTGCATTTTTGAAGGCCTCAGCATGCTCAAAAACTCACAAAACTTTGCAAACATATTAAGCCGGTCATACTTTTTACTAGGCTATGAGGTTTACAGATGGATTTGGCAAAATTGCATTACAGTGCCACCTAGAAAATTTCAATGAACCAGCCCTCGCAGCGTGTTTAACCTACATGTTCGAAATTCGGTGGACATGTGGATTATGCCAAGACCTAAAAAAAAAGTCTCTTGGTGCTGTGACCTAGACTCAACAGGAAGTTCGCCATTTTTTATTTAAATTGCAACTTTTATGGATTTTTTGCCATTCACAGGCTTCGTACTTTAACGAACTCCTCCTAGAGATTTTATCTGATCAACTTAAAATTTTGCATATGACATCTTAAGACCTTGTCGATGTTAAGTTACAAAGCTTTTTTGGATTCATCAAACTTTGTATCCGTGGCGTTGCAGCGAATATCGATGTTCCGCCATGAAACAGGAAGTTGGTTTTACGCGCACATGCTTTGTGAGATTTGCGCGATACTTTACAGGCTTCATAAGAGTCTACTTCCAAGTAGACCTATATGTTGATATTTGATTGGGTGTGGTCAGGTGGCTCCACAGCGCCCTCTTGACACGGCCATGTTGAGATAAAAGTGCTTGAATGTTCATGAAATTTGGTGTGATCATTGCATTTGTCATGTCGGGTTATGTTAATTTTTTTGAAATTTTTTGGCCAAACAGGAAGTGAGCTATGTGCCATTTCCTGCGTTTTTCCAAATTTTATAAACACGTTTGGAAGCCTTAGAATACTCGAAATCTTGCAAAAAGTTGCACAAATTATAATTGTCTTATTGTCTTCAATTTTATATATCAATTTACAGTAAATTCGGCACAATGGCTCTATAGCGCCCCCATAAGATTTTTAAAAGAATTGCTCTTTTGAGGGTCTCAGCATGTTCGAAAACTCACAAAATTTTGTTAATGTATAAAGACCATCATTCGTATTACTCTGACAAAAAGCTTACATATAGGCATGACAAAAATGTCATTATAGCGCCCCCTGGAAAATTTCAAATAAGCAGCCCTCGCAGCCCGGTAAACCTACATGTATGAAATTCGGTAGACATGTGGAATATACCGAGACCTACAAAAAAGTCTCTTGGTGCCATGACCTAGACTCAACAGAAAGTCCGCCATTTTTTATTGAAATTGCAACTTTTTTGGATTTTTCGCCATTCACAGGTGTCGTACTTTAACAAACTCCTCCTAGAGATTTCATCCGATCAACTTGAAATTTGGCTAATAGTATCTAAAGACGTTGCCGATGTTAAATTGCGAAGCTTTTTTGGACTCATCGAATTTTGTATCCGTGGCGTTGCGGCGAATTTCGATGTCCTGCCATTAAACAGGAAGTTGATTTTACTCCCACATACTTTGTGGGTTTTCCCTTAAACTTTCCAAGCTTTATAAAATTGTCCTCCCAAGTATACTATAAATATATGCTAATATTAGATCAGGAATGGCCAGATGGCTCCACAGCGCCCTCTAGATACGGCCATGTGAAGATAAAAGTGCTTGAATGTTCATGAACTTTGGTGTGATCATTGCATTAGTCATTCCGGGCAATGGTTAATTTTTTTGGCCAAACAGGAAGTGAGCTATGAGCTATTTCCTGCGTTTTTCCAAATTTCACGAACACACATTTGAAGGCCTTAGAATACTCGGAAGCTTGCAAAACCTTGCACAATTTATAATTGTCTTATTCTCTTCAATGTCATCCATCAATTGGCACTAAGTGTGGCATAATGGCTCGATAGCGCCCCAATCAGATTTTTAAAAGAAATCCCTTTTGAGGGTCTAAACGTGCTGTAAAATTTACAAAAATCAACAAACTCAAGGAACCTGGTATTACGATTACTATGTTGGAGATTTTGCGCACGGGCATGTCAAAATGGTATCATAGCGCCCCTCCAGAAAATTTTTGCACTCTCCGCGGGTAACCAAATTGTTCACAGTCTAGCCGTGTCCAATGGCTGTGAATGCACACCTGCACCCATTAAGATTTTGCTGCCTCCCCAACGTGCAAGAGGGGTGCGAGGGCCCTTTCAATGCTGCTTGCAGCTTTAATTTGTTTTGCTTTTTGAGTGGAGTTGCATTTCTATTGTAATTGAAATTTGTCATTAGGAAAGAATAAAAAAGTTTTTTTGTCAATTAAAATCTGTTATACTGTTTTCTAATTTTTGCTAGTCATTTTTCAGATGTGCTACACAACTGCTAATCAATTGATATAATGATTCACAAAAAATGCTAATCAATTTTTCCTTAATCTGATCACTGTGGTCATATTGCAATAGTTTTCAAGAATTTCTGAAATTAAGTTATGACATGGACATTTCACTCATCCTCAGTGGAGCTCTCTCGGCCAACAGGCCTCTAGTTTTCTGATAAAATCATCCTTGCGAATAATGAGCACAGTCACGCATTTTCTGTTTGGAAATAGAAAAATGGGTGTTGTTCAAAAGGGTGATCTTTTTTAAAAACACGCTGCTATCATAAATAAATCACACAAAAGTATTCTGTTTTTTTGGAGCACATTCAGAAAGGGATCTAGTTTCTATTTGGTAAATGACTTCACTGTATATAAAACCCAGTTTGAACTGCGAGTCTTCAAACTTTGAAAATGGTTTTCTCAGATTTCCCATTTTGTGACCATGCGTGAGTTTCGTCTAGGTACTCCAGTTTCCTCCCACGGTCCTGAAACATGCGTGTTAGGTTCACTGGAGGCTCTAAATTGCCCATAGGGATGAGTGTGTGAGTGAATGGTGCGTGCACCTTTCAATAGATTGCCAAGTAGCCCTGGCTATGCTCCTGCCTTTTTCCCATGGTCAGACAGACAGACTCCAACTTGTCTACAACCCTAAGGAGGAAGAAATGCAGTAGGGAATGGATGGATGGATGGATGGATGAGATGTTTTGGACTGCAGAAGGTTTCTTGGTCTCTTTGTTTCTCTTTCTAATTGACTTTATCTTGCAGGACCTTTCACAAGAGGGTATTACTGACCGACTCCATGCTATCATCCAGACATTTATAACCTTCATCGGCTGTGGCATCTCTGCAATATTTCTGTCCATTACCCTGCTCACCTACCTGTTCTTTGAGTGAGTGAAGTCACTTTGCAATCTTTTATCCTTGTGTGACATGAATCACAGATTATTCAATGAATCCACATTATTAAATAATGTTTCATCCATGCTCTTCATCTCATTCAAGATTTGGTAGATGATAGGAGCTATGTTATCTTCTTGTGCTCCAAAATGACAATATTCTTGAAAACATGTACGCCCCGTAATAGAACATACAATGATTTTGCCTTTTCATCACAAAAATCCACCCGATTCACAAAATTCAACACATTCTCATCCCGATTCGTCATACAGTGGCGCTACATGACCAAGCGTTGATATACGATGAAAAATAAGGCTTTTGGAATGCTTATTTGATGCAAAGGGTTTGGGTTCGAGTTAAGGGTTAGAGGTCAGGGGTTAGAGGGTAGGGTTCGTTTTAAACTAGTATCAAATAAGGACACCAAAAGCCTCCATTTGCATTGTATATGGATGCTTGGTCAGGTAGTATCACTATCTAAGGTATTGAGATGAGACTGGGCTCAAAAATTGGGAGTTTTTAACAGTCAAGACACAGGATTTAATAGGTAGCTATGAACAAATTCAAGCAAGACTGACTCGATTTAACAGTTTCAAAAACATCTTGTGATCGAAGTGTTAACTACGCAGAAAACCTGTGTCAAAGGATTCACAGCTAAACGTATTGATTGGGTGCGATTGCAAATAATAAAGTTTGACCTGTTTTCTGTAGGAAATTGCGGAGGGACATTCCCTCCAAGATCCTGATGCAGCTGTGCACTGCTCTGCTGCTGCTCAATCTCACCTTCCTGCTGGACTCCTGGCTGGCCCTCTACACGGAGGCCGTGGGTCTCTGCATCTCAACTGCTTTCTTCCTGCACTACTTCCTGCTTGTGTCCTTCACCTGGATGGGACTGGAGGCCTTCCACATGTACCTGGCCATTGTCAAGGTCTTCAACACCTACATGTCCAGATACATGCTCAAGTTCTCTCTCTTCGGTTGGGGTAAGCTCAGTCTTCAACGATCTTTTGTACCTGAACATTTGCTGTTTACCCACATGTAACTAAGGAGTAGAAATGCTAATAAGTCATAAACAGTAACCACAAAGGTCATTGTCTTTATAGAACCATGAAAATATTGCATCCTAACGGATGCAGGTACGAACGTACTTGTATGAGACAGATCTTTTAAAAACATATCTGTTTATCATGCCTGAAATTGTGGTTAAAGTTCATTTTCTCCAGCAATTTAAAGGTTTCACTGTATACCTTGGGTCAAATTTGACCCATTTTGATATTTGAGTTGCAAAAAAAAAACACTCCCAATGACTGTCAGTGTAAGTTTCTCTAAAGAAAGTAAGTTTTCTCTAAAGTTATAAAAATTTGGGTTGGCTATTTTCCCTCTTTTTTTCTGGGGGGGATACTTACAAGGATATAAGTTATGCATTATGCAGAATTCTTAGTGTGTCCACCCTAGATTTTCTCCCTGCTGGAGTACCCACCCCGGAATTCCAGAGTCTCGGAAGGGGGGACGGTAAAGATTTTTTTGTGATGCCCAATGTTTACTGACCTTTACTAAAAGTTGATTATTTCGCTGGGGCGTGGGGCACTTGCTCTTTCAAAAATCGTGGTATCCCTGGGGTATTGCCTGTGCATCTTGGCCCCGACCCCTTAACGATCTTGCAAATTCCCCTTCCCCCAAATAATTCAAATCCCATACAAGTAAACATTTGTGTAGCTTAGTTCTGGTCGGTAATGTAATATAGCTTTTTAGCTTTGGGATCCCCCTTCAAAAATTTCTGGATCCACCTGTACAAACACAAAGAGTAATGAATAATAAATTTCATAACATAGCTGCATGCGTTTATTATTCATCAAAAATTTAACCTACAATTCTAAATTCCCTTTCTTGTCGGACACTTGCCTTTGTTAAATTGCAACTGTATTTTTAAATTCCAAATATTTCTTATGAGAATAATTATTTCTAGCATGTTCCTTGGAGTTCACATGGCTGTAAAGGCCCCAAAAACATGCTGTCTACTTGAACATCTATAGTGCATTTCATCTCCGCAAGACAGCCACACAAACAATGCCTCCATCAATGAGTGGGACAAAAGAAGGCAGGCTGCAGTTGATTCCAGTTGCGGAAATCAAATTTAAAATCGAAGTTCTCATATAAAAATCCACAGCAAGTTTGATTTATGTGGTAGGCATCCACAAAGATAGGATTTGACAACTTGAAAACCTTGAACTTTGATGTCTTGGACGATGTTTAGAGATGCCAAGGCTTACGTCCAATGCGTGTTTCTCCTCTTAGTGATATTCACGTCTTTGTGCCGTAGTCAGCAATTATTCAATCAAAGCGCACCGAGGAAATTCACTCTCGAAATTTAAGTCATCGTGAATCAAGTTAATCAGATTCACGTGCATTACGGTGGATTTCCCCACTAATGACAAGGAAATCGATTATGACACAGGAATTATCAGGCTTGTCTTTACTGAGGGATTAAAAGCAATTGAACTGCATAAAAACATTTCAAATGGTCTTATTTCATTAAAACAATTTAAACGATCATGAAACACATGCGTTGTTTCTAATCCCTGAGTTAAGAGAAGCACGGGAAGTCCGGAGTCATAATCGCTTTCCAATGTAACTTGTGATGAGGCGGACTACGGTGAATAAGCCTAAACAATACGTAAGACCTACGCCGAATGTACCAGTTCATTGAAATCACGTGGTTTGCATTTTAATGAGGTCCTTTTGAGCTCTGTGAACGAGTGCTAACCCTAAACCATTGGCCGACTTCCTGTAAACGAGCAGTTTCAGGTGGCTTCCGGTTACACTGACCGGAGCTTCCGGGCGTTCTGAATTTATTTCACACACACACACGCACACACACAAGATCAATAGTATAAATTTACACACAGACATGAAAGCTGTTACCCCTTGTTTGAAAGGTGGTCCATGTAAATACTCAATTTGTGTGTATGTGTACAGATTTTCAGTGTGTGAACATGTTTAGGGTGTATGTACCCATTGTCAGTGTGTGTGTGCATGTACGGTTGTGTGTGCATATATTTTGTGTATATGTGCCCATTGTCGGTGTGTGTATGCAGCTTTTTAATGTGTTTAGCCTTTATTTATGGTGCGTATGTACCCATTATCAGTGTAAGAGTGTGTAAAGTGTGTGTGTATGTACAGATTTTTGATGTGTATTGCCCTGGTTCGTTGCATATGTGCCAATCGTCAGTGTGTGTGTGAGTCCATTGTAAGTGTGTGTGCAGATTTTTTATGTGTTTTGCCCTAAACGGCCTCCCATATATATCTGCATATTGCGTGTATATTTCCTTTTACTTTGCACCATCAAGCATTTTACAACAGCGTCATGAATATGAGTTAGTTGGACAGCGACGGCATTCTCGAACGCTATTTGACATGAGCTTAAAAATTTTATTTCAACTTGCTAGCGGTTACCCTTGGAATAACTGTTAGATTTTGAACAAGATAATGTTTAGCCATACCTGTACTTTTTTATTTCAGTGGGACTCCCCAGTATAATAAAGGCTAAATTAAATCATTGTTTTTTGTATTTGTATCGTTTTGTCTGTCACAAGCAAGAGATGCTGCGATACCACCTCTGACACCGGATCGGAGCAGGGTTTGTTTTCAGCCAAAATACACTACATGGAGGGCAGAGATCCCCCTCTCTCCCCGTAATAAGTTACAAGTCAGTTCATCTAACCATAACCGTCCAAAGCAGTTAAATTGAGGCAAAAAATTATCCATAAAGAAAGTATCCTACATAGTTCCTCGAGTTTAATAAACAGCCGTTGTATTATAAGCGTTGTATAAGCGATTACCTGATTTCGGGCTTCCACTTCCAGCTCTTCTCTGTCGCGTTCACACAATAGCATTCGCGCGCGTGTGTGGAAGACGTGATTACGGCGCTGCTATTTCACCTAGCAACAAGAAATACTATTATCTGATTGGCAAATAGGTTGAGAGCTTGAGAGCCCTGATAATTATAATCAGGCACTCCAACGGACACCCTAAAAAAAACTCATCGGATCTGCACGATACATGCGAGTCCCCCAGACAGCCGTGAAAAAGGCGGCATCCGCCAAAAGGCGCGCCGTTTGCATCCCTGTTTTTAGGTCGTTAAATGACGCCCGTCATCCTGGCTCAAATACAGTCGGCGACGCGCTCGATCGGTTTACACCAAAGACAATATTTAATTATGTAAAACCAAAACAACAAATCAACATTTACAGGGTCAAAACGATATCTACGTTACAGGAGCACATTTCGGAAACATTTTCTTAAAATAAAACGTTAGGGCATTTACAATAAGACGTTTCACTTTACCGTTACTGGTTGCTAATACAGTTCAATGCTGGACCGCATAGCAACGAGTTCGTAACGATATAAAGAATACATCACTACACTTTTTTGGGTAAATCTACACCCATAAAAATAAATGTTACAGTACTGTGTGATTATGTCTAGTGCTTGTGTACACCTCTACTCACCTAACCAGGATTAAAAACCGTTAAATAAAAGAGACGAAGAGAGGCGCGTCTGGCTGATTGCTGGTCTCAATCTGGAACGTAACCGTTATCGCCTGAAACCACAGTGCAGTGACGCACCTCCAGTCTCGGGACACAACATAAACGCAAGCACTGCAATGCAGTTTAACCACTTCCAAAATAATAAATGTACATAAATATGTGACCAAACATTTAGTGTGCGTCTCACACGCTTGGGGAGAATAGATGTGCTATTTAGAAATAAAGTTTTTTTTTAAGCATTCCTAAGGCGTGATGCCAAATCCTTTACCTGTGACACATTAGCAAAAGTACAATCCCATTTCCAAAAAAGTTGGGACGTTGTGTAAAATGTAAATGAAAACAGAATACAAGGGTTTTCAAATCATTTCAATGTTATATTTATTTGAAAGTGGCATACTCAGAGCCCTTAAAATTGCATGGGTGAGGTATGTACTGTATTTGCGGCGAATTGAAGAATCATACGATTTTTATTGCTTTCCCAGTGAGATATGAGTGGAATTAAAGTACAACATGTGGTATTCCAATTCCTGAGCGCTTCAGTAATAACAAACATTCAGTTGTTTTTGGTGACTACAATGATGCTTGTGATGCTTGACTTGTTTTTTTTTTTTTTTTTTGAGTGTGTTCAATAGCTTATATAAAGCCAACAAAAAAATATCAAGAGCTCTCATCTCACATCCAGTTGAGTTTGCTGCCCGGAATCTGTCAAATGCTTGCTGTTACTGGATGTGGCGCTTTTGAGCTACAGTGGTCATTTGTGGCTACCATTAGTAGGAACGGTCAGCGACAGGGCCTGTATTCTATACTCAGACAGACAGCTGACTTGTTGTTGACCCCGTGACAGTGAAAATCATAAAAAACAAATACAATACCTATAGAAATATGCTAACTCGCATTTGCTTTTTCTTATTATGCAATTATACAGAAAATTAATGCAGCCATGAGTGTTTTCAAAAGGTCCTGGTCAATATTTAACGATGTCCTCAACAGGGGCCAGAAATCATCGGTGTTCCCTGACCCTGTAAATGGTAAACCAAATGATCTCACGGACAAATTAAACAAGTATTTTGTCTCCATTGGCAAGGACCATGCCAAAAAAATTACCCAGTCATAGGGGGTCTCTTTCAAACACTACCTCTCTGGAAATAATCTGCACTCTGTTTCCATTAAACCTACCGATACGGTCGGTCTAGACGCGCGTACCATAAGGGCCTTGTCCTTCCCGAAGCGACCTGTGTTTGACTCCGGCTCTGGTCATTTGCTGCATGTCTTCCCCCATTCTTCTCCCCAACTTTCCTGTCTCTCTCAATGTACACCTCTCAAATAAAGGAAATATTCCCAAAAAAATAATCTTCAAAAAAAAAAAAACCTACCGATACTACAGAACTTCATAAAGTAATTAGATATCTGAAGAACTCTCGCACAACTGCCGTTGAAGTAATTTACAGTGAAATTCTGATTGGTGTTGTAAATATAATTTTAAAGCTGTTAGCACATTGCATCAACCTATCATTACTCCATGGTGTTGTGCCAAAAATGACTAAAATCACCAGAGTTGTACCATTATTCAAATCTGGCAATAATAACAATTTCAGAAATTCTCGTCTTATATCTCTACTACCTACTCTCACAAACATATTTGAGAGAGTAGTGTCCAGCAGAATGAGTAACTATCTCCACAAGTTAGGTATTCTCACTGGTTCCCAGTATGGTTTCAGGAAAATGAGTACAACCTGCACAGCTATAGTGGATCCTATAGAAAAAATTAATGATTCCATCGACTAAGGTGATTATTGAATTGGCATTTTTCTGGACCTCTCAAAGGCTTTTGAAACTATCAAATTTTGAAATATTACTTGGAAAGTTTTGCTATTAAGGAATCAGAGGACCTGTGCTCAACTGGTTCAGGAGTTATTTGGAGGGTAACAATATGTTCATATAATTTGTTATAAATCTCTATATAAGGACATCAAATATGGGGCCACGCAGGGCTCAATTTTGGGGCCGCTGCTTTTCATACTGTATATTAACGATTTTGTAACTTCATCTAAAACACTGCATAAGGTTATATTTGCTGATGATGCCAATCTGTTTTTGTCACACAAGAACCTAATTGAACTACAAGATCTACTAAATGCAGAATTACAGAAAGTTGACAACTGTTCCACAAAGTTCCTGGAGGTCTTCATTGATAAGTCACTAGACTTCAGATGTCACATGGACATTCGATATCTGAATTATCCAAATATGTTGGACTATTCTTCAAAATAAGATATTGCCTCCCACTATCTGCTCTCCTAACCCTCTACAAGACCATGTTTGAGCTGCATATCAACTAATGCAATGTCATTTGGTGCAACACTTCCCCCAGTCATCTTACAAAACTTGAAAGTCTACAAAAGACGATACGAGCCATGTCGTTGGCGAGGTAGAATGCACCCTCACGCCCTCTATTCCTTCGCTACGGTCTTCTTAAATTTGGAGAGATAAATGTCGATAGAGAGATGATATCATGCGCCTTCTGTCAAAAAAAATGATTGATGGCTTTTTGAGGAGTTGATGAGAAACAGGATTTTTTTGGGTGTTGGCAATATGAGTTGAGCCAGACGGTTTGGTCAATGGGTAATGAATGTGCACTAGGTGATAAAGAGAAGCCATCAGGTCCTGAAAGGACATATCGCCTATTTGCCACTCCCAGCTGGGAGCTCCGTTTGTCTTCAGTTCCAACAGGACAATAGGCACTAGCACCTTTTAGTTGGAAGCTCCGTATGCCCACATATGGTTCAGGAGAGGCCCAATTGTCGAGTACTGCTTTTTATCAATGTGTAAACCCTGGAACCAATCTGCAACAACTTCTGATAACATTAAAGAAGTCATATGCAAATGTCTGTACTTTAACATGTATAAAGCTTCTTACAAAATGAAGGAATTTTAAGAACTTTGCATCACGCTGTTGTTCTCACGGCCGGCTGTGTAATAAACTCTTTCCTGTTTATGCCACGAACATCGGAGTCTACTTCTTCATCGGGACAACGTTCTTCGTTTTTTATTAAGTTACCAACAAATTTGGCGCTGCGAAGCAGAGTGGATTCGTTTCCGGACCATGTAAGTCTCCTGACCAGTGCAAGAGTGAGTACTTTGTTTTATCGAAATATAATTTGCACGGCAAAATTACAGAGATCTGGAACGCTCCACCCAGTGGTACGTTAGCCAATTAATTTTAAATTGACCAGTGTCGAAGCGATCAGTTGTTCGTGGTTAAAAAGCTGTGTCTTTGTGTAATGTGTGATGGTTATCAGTGCTGCTTGTGATACCAGTACTGTTGTGTGATACAGGCCTATGTATTGAAAACATAGGTATTTTGTGACGGGGTGAATGTTGGTCATCCCTGCCTTCGGAGAGTGAGAATTCACGCCAAAAAGGCGAATACGTGATTGCGTGGCTGTGGCAAGCGTATGTGGGTCGCCCACAGCACAGACGTGACTAATTATTTTCACGACTGGGTATTAGGTAGCCTACCTAAGAAGCGCATATCGTGTCTTTGTTTTATTTTCGGTTTATGTTCCGGGAGAGTTAGTGTTAGCGCCCCGGGCCCAGAGTGAGTGTCTTTCACTTGGGTACTTTTTGTCTGTGTGTTATAGGTTGAGAGAGAGTGCATGCGGCGCGCCTCCAACCCGACAGAAACAAAAACAGAAATAGAGTCTCATAAAACTGAATGCGAACTAAACTGAGAATTAAATAAAGCTTGCAATATTATTATGAAATAAAAATAAATTAATAAAATAACTAAAATGACCTTAATTGACAGATGGATTGGGAGCCTGGAGCAGTGAGGGCTGCTTTGTCCAGAACTCGACAGACAGCGAAACCATCTGCAGCTGCAACCATCTCACCAGCTTCGCTGTGCTGTTGGTAAGCACTCAAATGATAAGGCACTTTGTGCTTCATGCTAATGTAGGCCCTGGGCCCACCACCTTCCACTGAGGTATAGTCCTAAACAAGGGTTATCAGTGTTGCGGAGAAGTGGACTTTTAACTCTGAGGTTGCGTGTATAATTTCCAGGTCAGGCGCTGCTTATTCGCTAAAGCTGAATGCTTAAAATTTGAATAATAATTATAATACCAATAATACCAGGTTATTTGGTAATAACCTTCCCTTTTTAGCTCTGCTGTGACGATAATCACCAGTCAGCGGAGCTTTTCTTGTTCCGAGTCGTCTGGCGTCCGTCCGTCTGTCTGTCTGTCCATCTGGCTGGTGTCAACTTTTCACTTCAAATTTGAATATCTCAGAAACTGTCTGATAACTTTTTTCTCATTTGGTTTGAGCCTTCCTTATGATATTCTGAATATTCACTGTGAAAATCAGAAAATTCTGTGTCCCAGTTTTTGAGAAATTCAGCATTTTGGACATAGAAAATCAGTGTTTGAGCTCATTTTTTCAGTCTTTCATTAATATCTCAAAAAATGTTTGTTAACTTCTTGTCTAATTTGTTGTGAGCCTTTCTTATGATGTTCTGATGATCCCCTGCAAAAATTTAAAAATTCTACATCTCAGTTTTTTGGGAAATTCTGCATTTTGGACGTATAAAATCAGCGTTTGTGCTCATTTTTCAGTCTTTCCATAATATCTCAAAAATTGTTTGATAACTTTTTGTCTAATTTGTTGTGAGCCTTCCTTATGATGTTATGAATATCCCCTGCAGAAATTAAAAAGTTCTACATCCTAGTTTTTGAGAAATTCAGCATTTTGGACTTAGAAAATCAGTGTTTGTGCTCATTTTTTCAGTCTTTCATTAATATCTCAACAAGGCCTAGAGAGCTCCGCTGAGGATGACTAAAATGATCATATTGTTCTGGATCATGTAATTCTGCATCATGTTGTTCCTCATCATTGTTCTGGATCACATTGTTCTAGATCATTGTTCTGGATCATGTTGTTCCGGATCATCGTTCTGGATTACTTGTTCTGCATCATATTGTTCCGCATTGTCCTATGACAGTGTTAGAAGGACTGTGACTGCTATATTTGTGATGTACTGGGGGCGAAGGTATTTGTTGGTTGTTAGTATTGCTTGGTGGTAAGATGATTGAAATAAATGATTGCAATTTGCAATTTGGTTCTATTGTTATAATACATAAATTGAGACACCAAACTGATTCACAGTATATTCTGGTTACCAAATGTGTCATATGTGTCAGTGATCAGAATAGGCAGATTTGCATTGCAAAATGCAAATCAAATTTCAGCAGTTTTGACAAAATACTAATCATCATAACAATCCCTTCGCAAAAAAATGCGATTCAAAAAATGCGAATGATATTTCACGGATCCTGACTTACTGGCCTGAGAACTTCCGAATTCCCGAGCCATGTAGCAATAGGAGAAGTTTCCAAGACTTTGATTTCCTGGAAAATTATGTTCCTCATTTGCATACCAACCAATCAGCTTCTGGGGAGCACATGCATACATGGCTCTGGCATGCACTTGGGACTCGGTAGGCTTTCTGATACGCTCGTACGATCTATCACCTTCGGTCGTGACGGGAAGACTCAGCTATGTGAGCCATTGCGTACGTTGCTCTTTGGATATATCCACCTAATTGGCTAGTCAGCTAACTAACGTTAACTAAAGAAAATCTTTGTAAATGATCATCATATTAAGGCGATATGATTTGTTTCTTGCCCCAACTCTACTAACTTTGCCAGCTGCCATAGGCATGAACTTAACAGAGGTTTCGCGGCAGTTTCGTGCAACCCAACTAAACTTTCACATTTTAGGGACGTTAACTAGTTTGCTGGTTAGTTCAAAAGCAATTAGATTGGTACAGCTAGCTGGCTAGTGAACCTACAGTGGTTATGATGTTTATTGGAGAAATTGGAGAAGTTTTTATAGCTCTGATTTGTCGCTTTCAATGCCATTGCACGCAGACGATCTCTTTCAACATTGATTACCAGATTATTTTCCTAAAGAACAAACAGACAGTTCGGGCCTTAGACTTTTTATATCATGGCAAGTTTTGGGTGAATTATCTTGTTATGCATGCTATCGGGTATTACCTTACTCTTCAAATTTTCAAGATAGCCCTCTTCCAATCCAGCTGACGCCAGTTAAGGGGAATCTTTGTAATCATTGCTGTACTAAAGCGAGGTGATTTGGTTTTTGCCCTACTTGAAAGAATTCCGGATCAGGGGCCCGTTGCACCGAACATATCGTAAGTGCTTGTCGTAAGACACCAAACTTAGAACAGCGCTGAGACATGTCGTAACTGCCGTTTCACCAAAAATTCTTATGCGCGTCATAAAATCCGTATCTTAAGATATGTCTTAGGGCATGTCCTAAATGACATACACAAACATCCCTGGCCGTGAAGTCCTGACTGGTGTCTCCAACTTTAGGAAGGCCAAATCTGAGTGGCAAGTAGTTAATTTTGGATGGTGTAATGTATTGTACGTATGTATGCATGCATGAGCAGTTTATAAGATATATACAAAACCAGTGAAGTTGGCACATTGTGTAAATCGTAAATAAAAACAGAATACAATGATTTGCAAATCTTTTTCAACCTATATTCAATTGAATACACTGCAAAGACAAGTTACTTAGGGCCCGATTTACTAAGACCTTTAGCACATGCAAAATCTTTTTGCCCGTGCAAAACCAATAACATTGCCCATGATTGGCCAGGGTACTTGCCTTGCACCAATCAGTGGCAATGTTATTGGTTTTGCACCAGCAGAAAGATTTTGCATGAGCTAAAGTCCTTAGTAAATCAGGCCCTTAATGTTCAAACAGGTAAACTTTGTAATGTTTTGCAAATATTAGCTCATTTGGAATTTGATGCCTGCAACATGCTTCAAAAAAGCTGGCACAAGTGGCAAAAAAGACTGAGAGAGTTGAGGAATGCTCATCAAACACTTATTTGGAACATCCCACAGGTGAACGGGCTAATTGGGAACAGGTGGGTGCCATGATTGGGTATAAAAGCAGCTTCCCTGAAATGCTCAGTCATTCACAAACAAGGATGGGGCGAGGGTCACCACTTAGTGAACAAATGCGTGAGCTGATTGTCGAACAGTTTAAAAACAACATTCCTCAACGAGCTATTGCAAGAAATTTAGGGATTTCATCATCTAAGGTCCGTAATATCGTCAAAAGGTTCAGAGAATCTGGAGAAATCACTGCTCGTAAGCGACAAGACCGAAAACCAACATTGAATGCCCGTGACCTTCGATCCCTCAGGCGGTACTGCATCAAAAACCGACATCAGTGTGTAAAGGACATCACCACATGGGCTCAGGAACACTTCAGAAAACCACTGTCAGTAACTACAGTTTGTCGCTACATCTGCAAGCGCAAGTTAAAACTCTACAATGCAAAGCGAAAGCCATTTATCAACAGCACCCAGAAAAGCCGCTGGCTTCGCTGGGCCCAAGCTCATCTAAGATGGACTGATGCAAAGTGGAAAAGTGTTCTGTGGTCTGACAAGTCCACATTTCAGATTGTTTTTCCTCCGGACCAAAGAGGAAAAGAACCATCCGGACTGTTATAGGCGCAAAGTTCAAAAGCCAGCATCTGTGATGGTATGGGGGTGTATTAGTGCCCAAGGCATGGGCAACTTACACATATGTGAAGGCACCATTAATGCTGAAAGGTACATACAGGTTTTGGAGCAACATATGTTGCCATCCAAGCAACGCCTTTTTCATGGACGCCTCTGCTTATTTCAGCAAGACAATGTCAAGCCACATTCTGCACGTGTTACAGCAGCATGGCTCCGTATTAAAAGAGTGCGGGTACTAGACTGGCCTGCCTGTAGTCCAGACCTGTCTCCCATTGAAAATGTGTGGCGCATTATGAAGCGTAAAATACGACAACGGAGACCCCGGACTGTTGAACAACTTAAGCTGTACATCAAGCAAGAATGGGAAAGAATTCCACCTGAAAAGCTTCAAAAATTGGTCTCCTCAGTTCCCAAACGTTTACTGAGTGTCGTTAAAAGGAAAGGCGATGTAACACAGTGGTAAAAAGGCCCCTGTGCCAACTTTTTGTGTGTTGCTGCCTTTAAATTCTAAGTTAATGATTATTTGCAAAAAAAAAAAGTTTCTCAGTTTGAACATTAAACATCTTGTCTTTGCAGTGTATTCAATTGAATATAAGTTGAAAAGGATTTGCAAATCATTGTATTCTGTTTTTATCTACGATTTACATAACGTGCCAACTTCACTGGTTTTGGGTTTTTTACATTAATATATAAATAAACATTAGTATCATAGAATGAACAGAACTAAGACAGCTGCGTATAGCACACACAAAAGCAAAGAGGTGGTTTTTCTCTGAAGTACAGCAAAAAAAAAAAAAAACATCCCGGTGCAGTCTTGAATGAGCGACCCAGAAAGTGCCAAACATCAGTGAAATTCTTCTGGAAAAAACTTGACTGACATCAGTATTTTTCGGCGACGTAGTGAATGGAGCTAAGCAAAGGCCTACAAAATCATCTCTGTTTAACCAGTTAGGCTACTCTAAGCCCGTCCCCATTTAATTTGCTCAATCAGTAATCAAACAGTAGATTTGCATATTTAATAAGTTCAGTGAGTAGATACTCCAGTTTATCAAGATAGCATGTTTGATTATCCCATTTTGAAAATGAAATGGCCATAGAATGGCACAGTTTTGCAAGAATGTGATCGAACGATTTTTTGTGGGCTTACATTTGGCCATTTCGCACGATGGCGATATTTTATATCTCAATGTCAGGTTTCTTTTGCAATACAGTATGTTTTCCACCTTGTGTATTTTTTATATGCCTAAAATCCACGGCGATCTTAAAATTAATCTCTTTGTTTAATTAATCTCTCATAATCTCCTAAAAATGCTACAGTGAGAGATGAAATTCAGAGTTGGGATGTGGCAATGGTAAACCACGATTTTTTAAAAGTGTGACCACTTGCCGCCGTTGGCTATGTAGGCAGCTGCGTGCAATTTCTTGAAATGTATATACTTGAAGTGGTCTCACTGTAGCAATTTTAGGAAATTGTAACATATAAATTAAAAAGAAAGAGATTTATTTTAAGATCGCAGCACACTTAAGCCTTGTCCTAAGTCATTGTTGGTGCAACCCATTTTTGTGCATAACTTTAGGACAGCACTTAGGACAGCTGGTGCAACTGGCCCCAGACCTTCATTTTCAGCTTTAGCTCTGTATCACCTTGACTGGATGTACGTTTTACGTTTTCACACACCCAATAATCCTCCAGAAATCCAAACATCATGGTAAGCCCATCAAAGTCATCAAAACTTGTCCCATTGCTATGTGGTTTAAAGAATTGCAAGTTCGCCGGCCTCTCCCGAAACATGCACTATGATTTCTAATCATTCAAATACATGATGTTGACAAAATGTGACTGATTTGGAAAGTGCCTTGTGTGACTGGATGTTAATGGGAATGGATCCTTTCACACGTCTGATCAGGTGTCAAATAACATTATGCTACAGTAAGGTATAGATAAGACAGCTTTACTGCAGGTTACAAGTAGTTTACAGAAATTTCACTGGGAAACGGAAGTGCGCTGCACTGAATTATGATTGTTCATGGTAGAATTCATTCCTTTTGGAAATAATTATTAGGGCCCGAGCACCGACCGGTGCCAGGGCCCGGAACAGGTCCTGGCACCGAAGGTGTGAGGAACCTATTGCTTTTGATGGGATTCTTCTTCTTCTTCTTCTTATTTTTATTATTCTGCTGCGAGAAAGCGTTTTTGAGAGCTTTGCCATGCACGAAAACTCACAAAAATTTGCACACGTCAGTCGTGGCGAAAATTACAAACTATTATTATTTTTGTGCTTGGACATGCCCCGGTGGCTCTATAGCGCCACTAAACACGAGGCCATTTTGGAACGCACTTGCTCGGATTCTCACGAAATTCGATAGGGCCATAGCAGTCATAATAAATTTTTTATGTCAATTTTTTTGAAAGTTTTTTGCCGCACAGGAAGTGAGCTATGAGCCATTTCCTGCGTTTTTTCAGATTTTACGAACACATTTTTGAGGGCTTTATCATACTCCAAAACTCACCAAACTTGGCTCATAGACTGAAAATATTAAGTTCTTTGATTCGATATCTCATTTGGCACTGAGTGTGACATGGTAGCTCTATAGCGCCCCCTAATACATAATTGCATTTTTGAAGGCCTCAGCATGCTCAAAAACTCACAAAACTTTGCAAACATATTAAGCCGGTCATACTTTTTACTAGGCTATGAGGTTTACAGATGGATTTGGCAAAATTGCATTACAGTGCCACCTAGAAAATTTCAATGAACCAGCCCTCGCAGCGTGTTTAACCTACATGTTCGAAATTCGGTGGACATGTGGATTATGCCAAGACCTAAAAAAAAAGTCTCTTGGTGCTGTGACCTAGACTCAACAGGAAGTTCGCCATTTTTTATTTAAATTGCAACTTTTATGGATTTTTTGCCATTCACAGGCTTCGTACTTTAACGAACTCCTCCTAGAGATTTTATCTGATCAACTTAAAATTTTGCATATGACATCTTAAGACCTTGTCGATGTTAAGTTACAAAGCTTTTTTGGATTCATCAAACTTTGTATCCGTGGCGTTGCAGCGAATATCGATGTTCCGCCATGAAACAGGAAGTTGGTTTTACGCGCACATGCTTTGTGAGATTTGCGCGATACTTTACAGGCTTCATAAGAGTCTACTTCCAAGTAGACCTATATGTTGATATTAGATTGGGTGTGGTCAGGTGGCTCCACAGCGCCCTCTTGACACGGCCATGTTGAGATAAAAGTGCTTGAATGTTCATGAAATTTGGTGTGATCATTGCATTTGTCATGTCGGGTTATGTTAATTTTTTTGAAATTTTTTGGCCAAACAGGAAGTGAGCTATGTGCCATTTCCTGCGTTTTTCCAAATTTTATAAACACGTTTGGAAGCCTTAGAATACTCGAAATCTTGCAAAAAGTTGCACAAATTATAATTGTCTTATTGTCTTCAATTTTATACATCAATTTACAGTAAATTCGGCACAATGGCTCTATAGCGCCCCCATAAGATTTTTAAAAGAATTGCTCTTTTGAGGGTCTCAGCATGTTCGAAAACTCACAAAATTTTGTTAATGTATAAAGACCATCATTCGTATTACTCTGACAAAAAGCTTACATATAGGCATGACAAAAATGTCATTATAGTGCCCCCTGGAAAATTTCAAATAAGCAGCCCTCGCAGCCCGGTAAACCTACATGTATGAAATTCGGTAGACATGTGGAATATACCGAGACCTACAAAAAAGTCTCTTGGTGCCATGACCTAGACTCAACAGAAAGTCCGCCATTTTTTATTGAAATTGCAACTTTTTTGGATTTTTCGCCATTCACAGGTGTCGTACTTTAACAAACTCCTCCTAGAGATTTCATCCGATCAACTTGAAATTTGGCTAATAGTATCTAAAGACGTTGCCGATGTTAAATTGCGAAGCTTTTTTGGACTCATCGAATTTTGTATCCGTGGCGTTGCGGCGAATTTCGATGTCCCGCCATTAAACAGGAAGTTGATTTTACTCCCACATACTTTGTGGGTTTTCCCTTAAACTTTCCAAGCTTTATAAAATTGTCCTCCCAAGTATACTATAAATATATGCTAATATTAGATCAGGAATGGCCAGATGGCTCCACAGCGCCCTCTAGATACGGCCATGTTAAGATAAAAGTGCTTGAATGTTCATGAACTTTGGTGTGATCATTGCATTAGTCATTCCGGGCAATGGTTAATTTTTTTGGCCAAACAGGAAGTGAGCTATGAGCTATTTCCTGCGTTTTTCCAAATTTCACGAACACACATTTGAAGGCCTTAGAATACTCGGAAGCTTGCAAAACCTTGCACAATTTATAATTGTCTTATTCTCTTCAATGTCATCCATCAATTGGCACTAAGTGTGGCATAATGGCTCGATAGCGCCCCAATCAGATTTTTAAAAGAAATCCCTTTTGAGGGTCTAAACGTGCTGTAAAATTTACAAAAATCAACAAACTCAAGGAACCTGGTATTACGATTACTATGTTGGAGATTTTGCGCACGGGCATGTCAAAATGGTATCATAGCGCCCCTCCAGAAAATTTTTGCACTCTCCGCGGGTAACCAAATTGTTCACAGTCTAGCCGTGTCCAATGGCTGTGAATGCACACCTGCACCCATTAAGATTTTGCTGCCTCCCCAACGTGCAAGAGGGGTGCGAGGGCCCTTTCAATGCTGCTTGCAGCTTTAATTTGTTTTGCTTTTTGAGTGGAGTTGCATTTCTATTGTAATTGAAATTTGTCATTAGGAAAGAATAAAAAAGTTTTTTTGTCAATTAAAATCTGTTATACTGTTTTCTAATTTTTGCTAGTCATTTTTCAGATGTGCTACACAACTGCTAATCAATTGATATAATGATTCACAAAAAATGCTAATCAATTTTTCCTTAATCTGATCACTGTGGTCATATTGCAATAGTTTTCAAGAATTTCTGAAATTAAGTTATGACATGGACATTTCACTCATCCTCAGTGGAGCTCTCTCGACCAACAGGCCTCTAGTTTTCTGATAAAATCATCCTTGCGAATAATGAGCACAGTCACGCATTTTCTGTTTGGAAATAGAAAAATGGGTGTTGTTCAAAAGGGTGATCTTTTTTAAAAACACGCTGCTATCATAAATAAATCACACAAAAGTATTCTGTTTTTTTGGAGCACATTCAGAAAGGGATCTAGTTTCTATTTGGTAAATGACTTCACTGTATATAAAACCCAGTTTGAACTGCGAGTCTTCAAACTTTGAAAATGGTTTTCTCAGATTTCCCATTTTGTGACCATGCGTGAGTTTCGTCTAGGTACTCCAGTTTCCTCCCACGGTCCTGAAACATGCGTGTTAGGTTCACTGGAGGCTCTAAATTGCCCATAGGGATGAGTGTGTGAGTGAATGGTGCGTGCACCTTTCAATAGATTGCCAAGTAGCCCTGGCTATGCTCCTGCCTTTTTCCCATGGTCAGACAGACAGACTCCAACTTGTCTACAACCCTAAGGAGGAAGAAATGCAGTAGGGAATGGATGGATGGATGGATGGATGGATGAGATGTTTTGGACTGCAGAAGGTTTCTTGGTCTCTTTGTTTCTCTTTCTAATTGACTTTATCTTGCAGGACCTTTCACAAGAGGGTATTACTGACCGACTCCATGCTATCATCCAGACATTTATAACCTTCATCGGCTGTGGCATCTCTGCAATATTTCTGTCCATTACCCTGCTCACCTACCTGTTCTTTGAGTGAGTGAAGTCACTTTGCAATCTTTTATCCTTGTGTGACATGAATCACAGATTATTCAATGAATCCACATTATTAAATAATGTTTCATCCATGCTCTTCATCTCATTCAAGATTTGGTAGATGATAGGAGCTATGTTATCTTCTTGTGCTCCAAAATGACAATATTCTTGAAAACATGTACGCCCCGTAATAGAACATACAATGATTTTGCCTTTTCATCACAAAAATCCACCCGATTCACAAAATTCAACACATTCTCATCCCGATTCGTCATACAGTGGCGCTACATGACCAAGCGTTGATATACGATGAAAAATAAGGCTTTTGGAATCCTTATTTGATGCAAAGGGTTTGGGTTCGAGTTAAGGGTTAGAGGTCAGGGGTTAGAGGGTAGGGTTCGTTTTAAACTAGTATCAAATAAGGACACCAAAAGCCTCCATTTGCATTGTATATGGATGCTTGGTCAGGTAGTATCACTATCTAAGGTATTGAGATGAGACTGGGCTCAAAAATTGGGAGTTTTTAACAGTCAAGACACAGGATTTAATAGGTAGCTATGAACAAATTCAAGCAAGACTGACTCGATTTAACAGTTTCAAAAACATCTTGTGATCGAAGTGTTAACTACGCAGAAAACCTGTGTCAAAGGATTCACAGCTAAACGTATTGATTGGGTGCGATTGCAAATAATAAAGTTTGACCTGTTTTCTGTAGGAAATTGCGGAGGGACATTCCCTCCAAGATCCTGATGCAGCTGTGCACTGCTCTGCTGCTGCTCAATCTCACCTTCCTGCTGGACTCCTGGCTGGCCCTCTACACGGAGGCCGTGGGTCTCTGCATCTCAACTGCTTTCTTCCTGCACTACTTCCTGCTTGTGTCCTTCACCTGGATGGGACTGGAGGCCTTCCACATGTACCTGGCCATTGTCAAGGTCTTCAACACCTACATGTCCAGATACATGCTCAAGTTCTCTCTCTTCGGTTGGGGTAAGCTCAGTCTTCAACGATCTTTTGTACCTGAACATTTGCTGTTTACCCACATGTAACTAAGGAGTAGAAATGCTAATAAGTCATAAACAGTAACCACAAGGGTCATTGTCTTTATAGAACCATGAAAATATTGCATCCTAACGGATGCAGGTACGAACGTACTTGTATGAGACAGATCTTTTAAAAACATATCTGTTTATCATGCCTGAAATTGTGGTTAAAGTTCATTTTCTCCAGCAATTTAAAGGTTTTACTGTATACCTTGGGTCAAATTTGACCCATTTTGATATTTGAGTTGCAAAAAAAAAACACTCCCAATGACTGTCAGTGTAAGTTTCTCTAAAGAGACCCAAAATATAGAGCAGAGAATGTTTTATATTTTTGTTCCCCGAGGTTACTGTGTGTGCATAAAGAATGAATTATTTGTAAGGTTTTTATACAATTAGAAATGACATGACCCAGCATTCATACATCTTTTGAAACTGCAACAGCCCTTAGAGTGCTGAAATAAATTTTCAAAAAATTATAAATTAAATTACCTCGTGCTGTTGAAAACCTTTCATGTGGCACATGATAGGTTTTCAACAGCTTTGAATTTTATATCTTATATTATTTTGCACTATTTGTATTTGGCCCGAAATTATGACTGCCAGGGAAGTTTAGCTATGCATTACCATCTGTCATACTGCAGTTCTGAACCTTTCCAAGTGTTTTCTTGAATATTGCAGGTGTCCCTCTTATTGTGGTCATAATTGTGATTGCAATCGACAAAGACAATTATGGACTTCTTTCCTATGGAAAGTTTGATGATGGATCTTCAGATGAATTGTGAGCGCACTTTTTCCCTTTTCATAATTAACGCATGGTGCTAGGCGCAACTAACCCTGCTCCAAGGCAGAAGCTCCAAACAATTATTGGTTTTTCTGTGACTTTGACCTTGACCTTGTTTGGTCCAAAATTTTATAAGGTGATCATTGAACCATTGTGCAGCATTCCCAAAAATTGTGTGTGATTTTAGGGAACTGTTTTGCACTAAACTGCTGATAGACACACTGACAAATGCCACCAGTGTCAATATCTTTCGCCCTTTGGACGGAGTTATTACACTGATTGCCAGCATAATTATCGTATGTTATTAGTACTATTTTTGCACTTTATTCTGAGGTGGTTTGTAAAGGATCCTTTCACTCTCCCTATTACAAGTGCTGTTGTGGACAAATGTTTCAACATTTTTTACAAATGCTGCTTATCCCATATTCAAGATTGTTCAATGAAATTTGGATGTAAAATGGCTACAAAATTATAATTTCCTGTTCCTACTCTTTATGAACAAAAATGTGTTTTACAATGTGTCAGTTTCCAAGCAACTGTGCAAGTTACTTCTTATTTATAATATAGTTATTCTGGTTTTTATAACTTAGAAATTACTTAGAAGTGTACTGATTTTAGAGTTAAAAGAATTTGCTTTCAAATTACAGATCTGTGTGTCAAATGACCTCTGTCCATATTTTAATATCAACAAAGTAATTAGTGCATCAGCACAAACATTTATAGGGCTATGCTGAACAGTGTAAGCCTTTTTCAGTTTTTATGGGTTGTACCGTCCTTGGAGCTAAGAGTAGGAAATAGAAAAGGTTGTTTTAGAGACGGAAGTAACCAAAAATAAGATTAATTGAAGGAAAAACTTTGGCAGAAAAACCAAAATGCATTGTATAAAGGTTGAATTTGAACTTACCTGTAGTGGCCTGGAGGTTATATAGTAATTCAAGGTTTACATCTCTGTCTTCATTATCTGACGTACCATACATCATTCTCCCTGCAGTTGCTGGATAAGGAACGACATCGCCTTCTATGTGGCAGTCGTAGCTTATTTCTGCCTGGTGTTTATGGTGAACCTGGCCATGTTTGTGGTGGTGATGGTGCAGCTGCGTCGGATCAAGCGCCAGAACCCCCATGGTACCCAGCACCGTAACGGCCTGCAGGACCTGCGAAGCGTGGCTGGACTTACTTTCCTCCTCGGCCTGACCTGGGGCTTTGCTTTATTTGCCTGGGGACCCGTCAACCTGGCCTTCATGTACATCTTTGCCATACTGAACTCCCTGCAGGGTGAGGTTCCCCTCCACAAATATATAGGCGGCCTATTTAACCCTTTAAACTCTGGTTTTAGCTTGAATTTCCCCCCTGCATACGTGCAGTTTTTTTCCATGTATTTGAACAGTGAGAGATGCGTATTTTGTCTCTGCTGATTGCTGTGCTTCACTGAAACAACTTCACACTTACATCCGATAAAATATTGAAACCTAGGACGCAGCAATACATCAAATGGAGAATACCCCCGTCGATCTTGAACGACACTAATTTCAAAAAAGTTGGGATGCTGTGTAAAATGTAAATAAAGTCAGAACGCAATGATTTGCAAATCTCATAAATTGACATTATATTCAGAATAGAACATAGACAACATATAAGATGTTGAAATTGTGTCATTTTCATGAAAAATATTAGTTCAATTTACATTATTTGATACACATTTTCCCTGTAATTCAGTCGGACATATACTCAGCAACAAAAGTTTCTGTGACACCATTTATGTGTATGTTATAAATGACACGCAAAGATCTCAATGCAATCAATATGTTTACTTAACAGGAGAAACACTGACTTTTCAGTGCCAACGTCACTCAAAACGAAAAATGTCATTTTCATGCGTCATGAAGCACTTGTCTGACGTCTAACCAATTGTGACCTTCACACTTCAATACCGGGTGTGACTTCCTCGTGCCATGATGCAAGCAACGCATCTCCGGCGCATGGACCGAATCAGATGTGCCAGAAATTGCTGTGGGATGTCATTCCAAATCTGACGTAGACGTTGTCGCAATTCCTGGAGTGTAGGTGGCGGGTTATCCAACCGCCGCAAACGTCGATCCATCTCGTCCCAAAGATGCTCGATTGGGGACATGTCTGGGGATCTGGCTGGCCATGGCAGGACATTGACATGTTGTTGCATCAGATACTGCTGTACAATCCTTGCAACGTGTGGTCTGGCGTTATCATGTTGCAGCGTTATTCCGGGACCATGTTGCATCAAAAACGGTACCACCAATGGCCGTAGCACTTCATCGCGATATCTTTGACCTGTCAGATTTCCATCAATAACAAGCAAATCTGTTCTGTTTCTAGCCGTGATCCCTCCCCAAATCATGACACTACCACCTCCAAAACGATCAAATTCCTGAACACAGTTGTTGGCATAACGTTCTCCACGTCGACGGTATACACGAAAACGACCATCACATCGGTTAAGCATGAATCTTGATTCATCAGTGAAGAGTACAAGATCCCAGTGACGTTGGATCCACCGTCGATGTTGTTGTGCCCACTGTAGACGCAGTCGTCGGTGTTGTACTGTGAGTATTGGACGTCTTGCTGGCCGACGTGGGACAATGCCAAAATGACGGAGACGGCGACGGATTGTCTGTGCAGACAGTCGCCTCAAACCAGGTATCGTTCTTGCAGTTATGGTTGCAGGTTGGAATCGATTTCGGAGATGGGTTGTTCGAATCCAGTTGTCTTGTCTGGGAGTGGTTACTCGTGGACGGCCGCTGCGAGGACGGTCTCTGACATGTCTTGTCTGCTGATGACGCTGCCATAAGTTCCAAATGGTGTTTCGGTGGACATTCAGGCGATGAGCAACTTCCCTCTGCGAGGTTCCGGATTCAATCATCCCAATGGCCCTCCACCGATCATTTTCAGACAGTCTTGGCATTTAGAGGGTAGAGTCCCTGATCCGAAATGGCTGTGTTTTCGATAAGTGATGCTTCCGTCGTTCATCAGGCACAATGTGAACATTCCAAAAATTCTCCTCTTTTATTGCCATCCACAAGCATGATTTACGCACATTTTCACGTGCAAAGTCATTTTCTCGCATTTTCATGATTTCCATTTCAATGTTGTGTTTACGTGTACTGTTTCAGTCTGATATCACCATGTATGACAATTTCATAATTGCGTTATGAAAAATAATTAACAATATTGGTGTCACAGAAACTTTTGTTGCTGAGTATATTTGGGCTCTTTGGAAACCTTAAATCTCAACTAGAGTTTAATACAGATCTTAAGTTCCACAGATTTGAATACCGCTGCTCATTTGATGAACCCATATATGAGTTCACAGCTTTATGGAGTTAAGGTGCCATATTATGAAAATCTCAGTTTTGCACTTATGCTTTGGTGCTGCCTCAGCTCCCTCAGTCTCAGTACTGTTGCAGTTGGGCCCTTCCTTTGAAATCATGTGCTTGGATGATTCTAATTGATTCGTGAACAAATCTTTATCACAAGAGGATTCATTTGCATATTAGAGCCCAGTACAGATAGGTTTTAATATCGGATGCCATTGTTGACCTTGTACCTTGATGAAGCGGCCAATCAAAGCTGAGCATCATTTCATCATCTGCCTTTTTTTTTTTTTTTTTTTTAACAAGCATCAAACACATATTTTCAGACCCTGGACTACTGGCTTAAATTGTTTAAAAAATTGGGACCTTTGATGCCTTGAACTCTGAGAGGAAAAACTCTGGACACGCTCAAGGAAATCTTTGCGCATGAACAGCTTACAGAGCAATATTGTCTATCATCTTTCAGGTGAAAATGTATAATCTTTGCGAGCCCAGACAACTTCTCTTTTAATTCTCAAAGATTTATTTTCTGCTGTTTTTAGACAGTGAGGTGGCAGGGCCTATAGCTAAGGATTTTCGGCAATAATGTCCTAATTGAAAACAAGTGAGCAGAACACTTCTGGGTGAAGTTTAAAGTAGTCAAAAGTACAGCATTAAGTGCCTGGATAACAAAGCTTTCAAAATGTATTGTTATTTAACCAACCTTTATATAACCATGGTAACATAATATCATGTCAGTCTAAAAAAATTGGACCCACTAAATCCTCAGTTGGCAATGGGTTTACACAAATTACCGATTTACCGTCTTTGTCCTCCAGTGAATGGTAATTGTGGTGTAAACCTTTTCCTGTCTGAAGATATAGTGAGTCACAACTAAAGAAGTTGTGGGAGAAACAGAGTGTTATTGTGTGAGAGTGTGCTGAACATTACCTCATCCGTCTCCTGCACAGGATTCTTCATCTTCATCTTCCATTGCGCCTTAAAGGACAACGTGCGCAGACAATGGCGGGTGTACCTGTGCTGCGGGAAGCTCAGGCTGCCAGAGAGCTCTGGTAGGAACAAACTTTTAATCCCGTTTCTCATAAAATTTTATTCACCTCTGAGCCATTAAATGATTTTGAAATACAAAATAAATGAAGACCACTATGGAAAAATGATCAGTCACATTTTCACATTGTGGAGAAATGATTAATTAAAAATTCAGAACAATCGTAGAAATAAAGCTCTGAAAAAATATGCAAAAAATATAAAATATATATAAAATAATATAACAATATATAATACTATTATATATTATTATAAATATTATAATAATATATAATATATAAAATATACAGTCATGCTGAATTTGAACTCTGATCGTTTTTCCTTTGTGGTGTGCAAATGCGCAACAAATGCTGACCTCAAAATCAATTACAATAAGGAATGCCAAAGTTCAAATAGCAGGTTTGTCCCATTACCAAATTGTATCCTCCCTTAACTTGGGAAAATTCCAAAAGCCTGCATGATTAGCCACTAATGCATATTATAAACAAATGTACGTAATCTTTGCAACTAAATAAGTTAAGAAATTCCAGTTCTAACCCAAAGGTACAGATTCAGTGCAGCAGAATCTGAGAAATTAACATACAACTTCTCAGCTAGTCATTGTACTACACTCCTATGCATTTTACCATGCACAGTCAAATCACAAATGTGTTTTGGTTGATGATTTTCAATTCACTTGCCCACTTCTTGGGGTCAGTGAGTAAAATTCTTGTCATGTTTTTCTTCCAACAATGAACTCTGATGTCAGCAGATGATGGTTATTAGTTCCATCTTCTGGTGGAGGAGTAATACTAAATGGAAAATCCAGGCAGCTGGATTTAATCTCTGGGAAGGACTTTACAATAATACTTTACAATAAGGGTTGTTGAATTAGCATCAGTTAATGCAAGGCAAGGCACCTTTATTTGTACAGCATATTTCATACCAAAACAGCAGTTCAATGTGCTTTACAGAAAATTGCGGCAAAGGCCTCACCAGAGCAGTCTAATGCATCATTCATCATAATACAGTTTAGTAATATTGACAGTAGTAATAAGCATCATCTAACAGGTAATTAACAGTTGATAAATGCATCTAGTAATCATTTACTTATGCTGCTTTTGCTAACAAAAGCATTAATTATAAAGTAGCTTTATAGTTTTATGTTTTACTTCAGGGATGCTTAAGGCAGTGGCTGCCAACTCTGTTCCTGGAGATCTACCATGTCATACAGTTTCAATCCAACCGTGGCAGAGCATACCTGACAATACTGTAATGGCCCCAATTTGTTATTACATTCATCACAGCAGGGGATGACAGACACAATTTTAAAACTTAAACACATTTAATCAAACAAAGACTTTTAACTAATCTACTCTACTGACTAAGATTGATATATACAACAAAAAAAATATTTACAGTCCCTTTGGTTGGGTTGCTTGGTGATGTTACCGGTGAGGAAAATGCTCCAACACAGGCAAAAATCCACAAGAAACTTCACAGGTCTTGAACAGAATGACAGGTCTGGTCACATGCATCCTTCTCCTTGAAATTTCTCCTACTACTTCACTCCCTCAGTTTTCCTCCTTATATACTCTTTTGCAGACCCCTCCCGCATTTAGACCTCTTTTTTTAAATTCTCTGGGACTTGTCCCAGACATGCCCAAGACATGCCTTCAACTTCACAATAACTTGAAGCATTAAATAATGGTAATAATGGTTAGATAAAGCTTATTTAGTGCTCTGATACCTTAGTTAACTATTAATGAACTGATATTGAACGTTTATCTCTCCATTAACCCCTTTGCACAGAATACAAATTATGCCAATTTTTTCCTGCTATACATGAGCCTATTTAGTCTTTATACCTCAGTATTTGTGCCACAGAGATTATTCCAGTGAAGCTCGACATTTGGAAATTCAATGAAAGAATTATTTAGGAATTACTTTTCGGAATTTATGGACGCCAGCGTCTATATCTACACAAAGGGGTTAACTCATGTTAATTAATGTACCCTTATTGTAAAGCATTACCCATTGTGTATTTCTGGAGCTGGATTTCCCACCTCTGCTCCTGCTCATACGTCTCAAGGTTCTCAAGTGTTTCTTTCTGTTTTCCCCAAAAGAATGGAGCCGCACCACCACCAATGCTAACAACTACAAGGACTCAGTGTACACCGGTACCTCCTCCCAGATTCGTCCCAATCTGTCCAGAAGCGGCACCTCAGTCCGCACCAACAACAGCGGCGAGGGCTCCAGCAGCCCAACCAGTGAGTATAGCTTATTGACCCCTTTGACTAAACTTTTCTTGTGTTTTCCTTTAAGCACAAACTAAGGACAAAGTCAGAAAAAGCTTCTTGTTACCTGCTTGGCTGACAGGCCCAAGGGGCTTATGCTGTACTTAGGGTCATTAGTGGTGGTCTGTTGTGCGTCCGTGAGTCCGTGCATGCATACTTTTGGCTTGTCTGCGCTCTAGCATCTTCAGTTTTTCACCGATCCTTTTCATATTTCATGTGTGTATAGCGTCTTAAGGTCCTGACCAAGTTCGATTTTCAGCCCAATCGGACCAATACTATTGCCAATAGGGGGCATTCCATTTTGGGCACGTTTGGCCAAGCGGGCGCAGTGGCTTAGCCACTATTTTTTTCATATTGTTGGAGAATGTTGCATACAAATTCTGTATCTGCTGGTTGTAATGCTTGACTGAAGCTACATCACACTCACATTTACAGAACATTCAAACCTTGGAAGCCGTGTGTTTTTTTTTTTTTAAATGGCTGCAGCATTACATGACATAGGAAATGTCTACATCTAGGACATTTTTTTATGCACTTTACCCTGTAATTCAGGAGGACATATTTGGGATCTTTGGAAACCTTAGGATCTCCATGAGAATTTAAAACAGTCTTGAAATTCCACAGGTTTGAAAACGGCTGCTGCATTTAACAGACCCATGTATGGGCCTGTAGGATATATGGGGTCCTACAAACTGGCAAATGCTTTTAGTGCCTTCATTTCCCACCGAAGTTATTTTAGCCGGCAACTTCAGACCAGGTTGACCTCAGACCAAAATTGGAACAGATCTGACCAAGAGTCATTTGCTATCTGGCAGGGATACGTCAGGCAACTGTGTATAGTTTTGGTGGTTTTGACTGAACTTCAGAGTTGGACAGAATAATTTGATTGGTAATAACTTCTGCATTCTCTGGCGATGGATCCTGCCCCCCCTTAACTATAGGAACTAATTCCATTCAATCGCTGGTCTTCAAGTCCTCATGCAACAGATATTCCAAGGGTGAACCTTTTAGGGCCATGAGAGTCAAGTAGAGGGTCTTAAACTTTGAGTGTCCACCCCTGCAATTCCTAAGACAACAGAGAACACCATTGTTACAGCCACCTGACATCCAACTAAATAAGACCATGTCCTCTTTTTCTCAAATTTTTCTTTTTATCTTTTTTCCAGTGTTTTTGTTTAGTACCCCCTAAGATTTTCCCATATCAATTATGTTTTTAAAGGGATAGTTTTAAAGGCTAATGGAAGGGTCCAAATTTTGCTTTCGGAGTTTCAAAGAAAAGCGGCATTGAAGCCAAATCCAAATCAACTGAAGTCAGCGGTGACCACGTAAAAAAACAACATTATAAAAACACTAAATGCCTCCATAATGCTCGTGCGGTTGGATTGTCGACCTGGAAGGCTGTTGTGGCAGTTGGTGATGTCTACAGACTCATGCACTGAACACAGAGCATATTTATCATCAGCACCCAGCTCAGTCAGGTCACCCACTTATGCTAATTCTAATGTTAATTCTGAGTGTCTGTGTTCTTTGCTGCAGGTGAAATATCTGTGGACAGCGTGTTCACAGCGGCACGACCACCCATCGCGGACGTGGTTGCTAGCAGCAGGCGTAACACACTAAGGCCTTAATGAATTTTGGTGGACTCTGAAGGCTTTGAGGGTGTCCACGATGCAAATGAAGGATGGACTGAGAAGGAACTGTCTGGATGAAGAATCATGTTCGCAGAGCTAACTTCTTGTGTTCATGAGATACAGTGTCACATTTCAACTCCTGCTCTTCAATCCCTACCGCACTATGCCTAATTAATGCAAGAAAATTGTCAGAATGATTGAAAGAGGACTGAGGGGGGAGATTGGATTCTGGGAATTGAAGTGCTCCCCAACACTGCCTTAAGATGCAGTGGCAGATGATAATATTTTAAACGTTAACTAAATTTGCCACCGTGATCTGGTACATTTGAGGGAATATCACTGTGGAATTGTAGTTTGTTTTTTCTTAAATTATAGTTACTACTGTATCTATTTATGTAATATTTCTACAAGAAATAAAAGAAAATGTACCCTTTTATTGTTTTTAGTTTTTGAAAAAGACTGACCAAATTTTGTGACTGGAATGTTTGCATGAATTCTCTTATTTTTGTTTTCTTATCTCATGTACTTTCAAATCTTGGATGCAACTGCAAAAACCTAGACTAAGTTATCAAATAATGGCTGACCTGTAGCACTTCAGCCTGTCTTTTAGAGTCGGAAGTTCAGTTGATAAATGCACCCACATTGCGGAGGGCATGGAGGCCAGTATGTATTTATAACGGTCAGGGTGTATAACATACTGCATGTCATTCTCAACATCAAAGATGTGTGAGTCACATTTGCTAATTTATTTGTGGTAAATCCATAATGTTTGGGACAAAGTCATACTTCTCCTCTTGGATTTTCACTCCTCACTGATTCTTCACCCAAATCTGACGTGTAAACAACCAAAGCAAATTTGCTTAAAATGCGGGTTTTTTTGCTTTACATAAAAGGTATTTTCTTACATTTTGAGTTGAATGTTCCTGATACATTGACTGCTCCTCAGGGATGCCCAAATCATGGTCTACAAGGGCCAAGAACTGCTGGTTTTCCACCCTACCTTGGTCAGACATCTCACCTTACTCTCTGATAAATCAGTTGCAATAATTACCTGCACCAAGGAGGTCATGTTTTTGCCGGCTTAGGTTTGTCTGTCTGTCTTTCTGTTTGTGTACAAGATAACTCAAAAAGTAATGAACGGATATCTCTGAAATTTTGTGGGTGGGTTGCTATTACATCAGGGATGGACCCTATTGATTTTGACTATGATCGGTCAGACAATGTGCCCGCCATGGCAGCCATCTTGAAATCTTATGACACGCATTCGCTCCCAATGATATCACTCAAATTTTGTGGGTTGATTGGTGTCGCATCAGGGATGGAACCTATTCTTAAATTTCTTATGATCCATGTTCACTCAGCAAAATTTTGACTGGGCTGCCCTGGCGGAGGTTGGCACTTTCAGAGTGCCTCCAGTTGTTTGCTTTATTGTCTGAAAGGGAAAAAAACTAGGGCTGGATTTTGACTCGAGTGCCAGATTTGAACAGTCCTGGACTTAAGCCTAAGATGCTGAAATAAATGAATAAAAATAAGTTACAACTTGCAAATAAGCGTGTGAAATACCCTACAGGCTGCAGGAAAAGGTCTTTGGCACTTTAAAACAATTTAAGCCCTTTATGGCAAGGTATAATTTGGTCATTCTGATATGGCAGTTTACCAGTGATCTACATCAATGCTGTGGCCTTGGTACTTCTTTCACAGGCATCCTTCTCAAGCTGTAATAATTGACTATGTCCACACCTGCCTGAGGAGTGAATCTGATCTTAAGGGCAGGTTTACAGGGTTTTTGGTAAAAATGGCAGGAATTCTTCATCAATTGGAGAGGTTATCTTTGGTGTACCAGGCCTGTACGATTGCTAAGCTCTGTGAACCTTTATTCATGTTTAAAATGGGTGATTGACAAAAGTCAAAGGGTTCGCCAATGATTCTCAATTTTGTATAATTTATTGAATTTTGGTATTTTTAATATATCCTCATTCTATGATTTTTTGACATTTGGTTCTCGCATGCTTTATGAAGGCAATCGCAAGCCTGGAGGTGAGAGTAAATCCAGAAAGAACTACGCATGCACTGTGGAAGCAATGGAATACATCTGATTAAAGGTTGATTATGGAGAATGCCTATTAAAAGCTTTATTTTTTCAAAAATAATACATCCACGGTGCGTTTAGAGGGGTGCAGAATTAAAGTATTTATTTTCCATAAAAAATATATATTTAGTCTGAATTAAAAATATTTTGACAGGTTCGACAATGACTTCCCGTTAACCTCGTTTAAGCCAATAGCGGCCGGAGCATTGCGGGTTGCCAAATGCGGTCTCTATGCTCGGCACAGCTTGGTTGGCACTGGGTAAAATGGCGGAGTCTGCAAGTCCTGCTCACAGAGATATAAGAAAACTAGAGTGGACGATGTGTGGGCTGGACCAAAGCGGAAATGAAAGAATAGCTACGCCATCTTGGGTATGTATAAATGTCCAATGAGTTATATGTAAACGGTAGGCTAAACATGGGTGTCGACAACTTAGAGACGTGTTTTCCGTGTTCTTTTTATCTTTTCTTACCTAAAATGGACTCAAATAAGGAATTATAATTGAACAACAAAATTTATTTAAAAAATGTAGATTTTTTAAATCTGGTGTATTCGATGTTTATTCAATCGGAAGACATTACAGAGATATCGGAACTTCAGCTGTTGTCCCGTATGAGCGAGTTTTCGTTATTTTCGAGCACGATTTAGGCCAGTTATACTGCATTTTCCATTGAACGTCTGTCCCGATATACATACTCAAGATGGCGGCGGCGTGCTGCCACGGAAACCACGTGATTTTCCACTCTAGTTTTCTTATATCTCTGTGGTCCTGCTGCTGCTGCTTCAGAGCCCCGGCGAACAGTGCGTTATCCGTCCAAGCAGCTGAGTGACCGGAAAAGGGCAAAGACGAGAGTCAATATCGGCGAAGCATATGCTTGTGCAGACTGATCGCTTGACACACTCGGCAAAGAACCTGGCAACCCGAATGCAGGAATTATTTTCTGTTGTTGCGACTACGATATTGAGACACTAGATGTCAGTATTCTGCTCATATTCCATAATCAACCTTTAATCTGAAACAGCTCCAACACCATCTGTCCCAAACATTATGGTCACCCAAAACAGGAGAACAGTGTGCAAAATGTGCTGTGACAATTGCTGTTGATACATTGTAAAATCAAATTGCATTGAATTGCAAAGCCAAGAGTATGTCCTTTTCCCCGAACATAATCTCGCTGCATGTAAATCTCAATAGGCTATTTCACAAGCAGTAACCTAGCAGTACACAGATACTCATTTTTAAGTTACATTTGTTGTCACAGAAGATCTGACAGGACTACTCTCTCCATGATGCAGTGTGCAATTACACAAAGCAAAGAATCTCATATGCCTTTGAGAAGTGTATAATAAGCCTAGTTAACATTATCATTCCAGTGTAAATTCTGTTCTCTGAGCGCTGTGCAACAAAACTGTTTTATGTCCTCCTTTGTGTTGTGTGCGACAAATGTGAATCATATCCCATTGTACTCCCATTTTGTCCCGCAGGTCAAAAATGTGCATGTTTAGCTGAGGACTCTCACATACGTATGTGTGTGAATGAATTATGTGTGACCTGTGGTAGGAAGGGAGCAGTTCAGGTGCTGCCTACCAGAGGGCAGCACCAAACCTACAAAAAGGCAGGGCCACAGCTGGAGGTACTCAATGCAGCTCTGGCCAATAGCCTCATCAATTATTCCACTGAGCGGACTTTATCAAACACCCATCTCTCAAGATAGAGAAAATAATAGAAGTTGGGTGAAAATGCTGTGTTCAAACTGTTACAAGTATATTCTTATTTTTGGTATATTATTATTTGGTTCATTTTAATTAATACTTTGTATTTTTATGTCTGCTCACAACATAGTACTTGGCCAGCCCCAGACAGACACCACTGACTCAGGCACTTTTTTACGATAGTATGTAACCCCAACTCTCGCTTGGGAAAGAGTGCAAACACTGAGAAAATGTACCCTTCAGGAACATGTAATAAATAAATACACACATATACACAGACAGATGGTTTACTCAATACACATAATTCTTCAAAGTATGAACACACAGTAAATGACACAGCAATAGACAAACTACATTGGGAAATACAAATAAAATAAAAATCTTTTTAGTGAAGGTGGCTGACACATCATTGAAAGAGAGAATCCATGAGAAACTATGGGGCCCAAAACTCCAAAGCAGAAAATTAAAAATACATATATGCTGTACTTTTTTACTGCATTTATTCATTTTGTTATGATTCTGCCTTACGTGTGTTGTCTTTGTGCTTATTTGTGCTTGTGCTTTACTTTCGTTTTATTTTTCAGCTTTCATTCTGCCGTCTGATGATCAATTCCCTCTCTGCCAATCTCCAGTGATGTCGTGTGACAGCCTTCAGTAGCCTGTGCCTCGTTGTCCAGTCATGTTTCCTCTTTCAGTTTCGACTGTGGTATTTCATTAATTGCTTCCACCTGTGTTTAATTCAGGGTCTCGCTAAACTCTGAGTGAATGCATTCTCTAATAGGATAATTACTAACCTGTTCTAACCATCACTTATTTGAGGGTGATTGTAAATATTTCGTCAAGGAGGACTATACTGACTTACACATTTTGACTTAATCTTATAGTAACTAACTCCAACATAATATCCACCGTCGATTTTTTTTCCATATATACCCCCTGTTCTTTTAAATGACCATTAATTAGCCGGAATTGCTGTTTCCAGGAGGCCGCCATTAATGCCACAAGTGGCATGAGAACTTCATGATCATAACGTCACTGCAGCTGCCACATGCATTCACGTGCATGATGCATGCGATGTCATAATTTCTGAATACATGGATATCTAAATAAATTACACTACCAACCAATTTAAAATTGTTCATTCAGCGAATCAACTGTTTGATTGCAATTGAGCCAAGTAAATAGGAAGGGGGTGAAAGCAATTGTCGGATGATTTTGAAGACCATAACTTTGCTTAGTTCAGCAAGCAGTTTGCCTGAATGTGTTTGCTTGATTATTACATTTGGCTGTTGTGTGCGAATCTCGTTCAATTATTAAATAAAAAATGTTTAAAATTTGCGGCACGGATTTGCCTGAACGTGCTTGCCCTGTCATCGGTTTTGTTTCGCATTGGCATTGCTTGGAATGCGAAAATAATTTCTCTCACACAAACACGTTTGATGCGCTTCACACAATGTTTTCTACTTTGCGTATATTTTTAGATGCTTAAAAACCAGGGCCATCTTAACATGATTTTATTTTCAAGAAATCTTTAATAACATATAAAAGTTTCCCAACGAGAGGTGGAATTCAGAGGTCTGCTATTTATTCAGATTACTGACATTATTTCAATCTAACACGGTAGCCTGGTTCGGTTTATCTGCCTCTCATTATCTCTTTTTTATTATCTCAATATTCCTATCAAGGTCATTAAGGTAGATGAGGAACAGCAGGGGTCCCAACACTGATCCCTGGGGGACGCCACTCCCCACCATACCAAGCTCAGATGAAATACCACTGACCACCACTCTTTGTGTTCTGTCCAGTAACCAGTTTTGAATCCACCTCAGAATACCGCCTGTAAGTCCAATGGAGCTCATTTTAAAAATTAGTCTCTTATGCGGTACTGTATCAAATGCTTTCTGAAAAACCAAGTATATGAGGTCATAAGCCCTGCTCTGGTCATAAGTCTTGGTGGCTTCTTCAAAAAATTCCAGAGGGTTTGTCAGGCATGACCTTCCCTTCTGAAAACCATGTTGGCTATCTCTCAAGATATTGTTACGTTCAACAAATAAGCCCAGCTCATCTTTTATGATAGATTCTAATATTTTGCACGCAATGCAAGTTACACTGACTGGCCTGTAATTTCCTGGCTCAGTACGGTCCCCTTTCTTATATATTGGTATTATATTGCCCTGTTTCCAATCATTCGGCATTTCTCCAGTTTCTAAAGACCATCAGAAGATGGCGGAAAGCGGCTTAAAGATGATCTCACTAACTTCCCTGAGCACTCTAGGATATAAGCCCTCAGGACCCGCTGCCTTATCTGCCTTTAGTTTATGCAACCTGTCTGATACTTCGTTATCCCGAACCTCAATTTCCGCTAAATAATCTTGAGCACTGGGCATGTCCTCTGGCCAAATAAAGACCTGCTCTGAGGTAAAATTCTCAACAAAGTAACTGTTTAAGGTATCCACAATATCCTTGTTATCATATGGCAGTGATCCATTTTTATTCTTTCTCCACCAAACCTACTCTTTCACTTACCTTTTTCTGCTACAGTACTGAAAGAAGCCCTTAGGGTTAGTTTCTTCCCCCTCTGCAATTTGTCTTTCATACAGTCTTCTAGCTTACTACATGGGCCTAGCAATAATTCAAGAAACCACAGTCTGTAAACACAGTCGGTCGGGCCGTGCACAGATGCCACCTAAAAGTCTATCACGAAAAAAGGAAGCCATTGTTGAACATGATCCAGAAGTGCCACCGTGTTCTGTGGGCCAAGGCTCAATTAAAATGGACTGTAGCAAAGTGTCAAAGTGTCCTGTGGACAGACGATCCCAAATTTGAAATTCTTGTTGGAAATCATGGACGTTGTGTCCCCAGGGCAAAAGAGGAGAAACACCACCCCTCCTGTTATCAGCATTCAGTTCAAAATCCAGCATCTCTGATGGTATGGGGATGCATTAGTGGACATGGTGAGGGACCATTGCATATTTTAAAAAGCACCATGAATGCTGAAAGGTATATAAAGGTTTTAGAGTAACATATGTTCCCCTCCAGACAACATCTATTCCAGGGGAGATAAGATAAGATAAGATGTACTTTATTGAACCCCGTGGGGTAATTTGTCCGCTGCATTTGACCCATCCTATAGTTAGGACCAGTGGGCAGCCACAGAGCAGCGCCGGGGGACCAAATCCAGTTCAAAAGCCAGTTCCTTGGACAGGGGCACTGGTTGGAGTGTTCCTAAGAGGCCTGTTTTTTGTGGGTGGGGGAAACCGGGGTACCTGGAGGAAACCCACGCGAACACGGGGAGAACATGCAAACTCCACACAGAGGCCGGATTCGAACCCACGACCTTCTTGCTGTGAGGCAGCAGTGCTAACTTTTTAAATTTTAACAAGAAAAAGACAGAGGTGATGGTTTTTGGTGTCACTGCTTTTTTATTCAATTGTTTATGTTTTTGGTTTATTCCTTTAATTGAACAGCTGTTTTATGTCTTTTAATTTATTATTTTATTTTTTATCATTTTGTTTTTATTTATTCTTCTGAACAGCATTTTGGTCCACTGTGGTTGTTTTAAAGTGCTTTACAAATAAAGTTGGATTGGATTGGATTGTATTGTGTAGTTCAGCAGGACAATGCAAAATCACATACTGCAGTTGTTACAGACAGCATAGCTTTGAAGTAGAAGAGTCCGTGTGCTGATTTGGCCTGCCTGCAATCCTGATCTTTCACCGATTGAGAACATTTGGCGCATAATTGAACAAAAAGTCCGTCTAAGGAGACACAAAATTCTCCAGCAGCTGGAAGCCTGTATTAAACAAGAGTGGGATCAAATTCCAAAGGCTAAACTCAAGATTCTTGTCTCCTCAATCAGGCCTACCAAAGAAAACGTAGCCTCAGCACACAAAAACTTTGAAATGCCTACATTAATCGCGGAAATAGCAACTGAAAAATAATACCCCGCTACCGAAACTGCAAAAACCGCAACATAAACTGTTGACTCGTAGCATAAGACTATGAAACTGCAACATCTTCTTTCGCATCCGTCTTTGCCATTTATTGCGCTTGCGCGTACCGGCCCAGGCTGCTTTCAGAGATAGCGGAATCAGGCGTGTCTCCTTCGGTTGGTAAGTAAAACTTCCAAATATGACGTTATTGTTAATGCAGATGTTAAACAATGAATTGTAAGACGTAGCTGTTACATCCACATTCTCGTAAATTCGCTTATTTTAGCATGTCACCCTGCCGAAAATGAACGATGCACTGTCGATTTCGCTATAGTCTTAGAGTTGCCAACTTGACGACTTTCTCAAGACGTATACATACGTCTTGAGTGGACAAACAATCCCGATTTGGAAAGTCGCCAGATTAAGCGAGGAAGTCGTCAAGTTGGCAACTCTAAGACTGTAGCGAAATCGACAGAGCATCATTCATTTTCGGCAGGGTGACATGCTAAAATAAGCGAATTTACGAGAATGTGGATGTAACAGCTACGTCTTACAATTCATTGTTAAACATCTGCATTAACAATAACGTCATATTTGGAAGTTTTACTTACCAACCGAAGGAGACACGCCTGATTCCGCTATCTCTGAAAACAGCCTGGGCCGGTACACGCAAGCGCAGTAAATGGCAAAGGCGGATGCGAAAGAAGATGTTGCAGTTTCATAGTCTTATGCTATGAGTCAACAGTTTATGTTGCGGTTTTTGCAGTTTCGGTAGCGGGGTATTATTTTTCTGTTGCTATTTCCGCGATTAATGTAGGCATTTCAAAGTTTTTGTGTGCTGAGGCTACGTTTTCTTTGGTAGGCCTGTCAATGTCCACATGCCTCCACTCTGTGTTAAAGAGGGGATGCTACACCATGGTAAACAGGCCCCAGTCCCAACTTTTTTGAGACCTGTAGCAGCCATCAGATTTGAAATGAGCTCATTTTGTGGATAAAATTGATAAGATTTCTCAGTTTCAACACTTGCTATGTTATTTCAGTTCTATTGTGAATAAAATATGGGCTGGTGTGATTTGAAAGACATTGCGTTTTGATTTTATTCACAATTTACACTTAGTCCCAATTATTTCAGAATTTGGGGTTGTACGTAAAAAAGAACAAATCTCTGTGCCACTCTGAAAATATTTCAATTACTCAAAGTTGTTTTAATAGAGTCACAGAACAGAGATTTTAAAAATGCCTTGTGAAGTGGAGTTTGTTTTTTTTTTTTTTTTTGAACGTGGTTTCTGCTCATCGAGCGGACATGTGACATGGAGGTATCGGGAAAAATGACGTCACAACTCATTTTGCGCAAACCCTCTGTTGCGTTGTGTGATGTCATTCACCTGCATAAATATGTGGACATTATCGCTACCTTGGAGAATACTAATTTGTAGTCGCTTTTACGTTTTCGTGTGGACAAAAATATTTTGCAAACCATTTTGAAGACTGCTGCTCTCGCAAGAATGCCACGTAAGGGTAAGTGTGTGTGTTCACATGTAACTACCATGGAGAAATAATAGGAAGCACCGTTGGTTTAGCCAGTTAGCTTGTTAGCTTCCTGCTTCTGCGTTTCCCAGTGCGGAAAAATGAATCGCCTCCAACAGAAAAGTGCACATTTTTTCTAGCCAAATAGTGGGAAAACAAAAAAAATATTTTCGGTAATCCTTCATTATTTAGCTCTCTCTCTGACGCAACTGTTCGATTTTTTCAAGAGGGCCTGTGAAGTAAGAACTAATGGGGAGATCCAGGAGAGTTGAGCCATTTTTTCGTTTTCGGTCTTTATTTCTCTATATGCAAGATGGATGGAAATGTGGGCAGTGGGCAGGCGCATCACGCCTGTACGGGAAGTCGAGCGACCCCGCCCTCCACGAGCTCCCTGCTGCCTTGCAGGCAGGCCTTGGTTGGCTAAAGGCTAGGGGGTACACCCGAGAAGTGTACACGGAGTGGAGCCCCGTTAGGTGGTTTCAGACGCTCTGCGTCTGTCTCCGGCAACTCCTGCAGTGGAACTGGCCCCAAGTGTATTGTTTCATCCTTTCCCTTGTACTCTGCTAGCGACACCGAGAGGGGGGCATTGCAGCCCGGGCAGCCCAGTGTCTCCATATTTTTCCGCCCAGGCCTTCGGCACACCTGGAGAGTGGCCTCCAGCGGAGTCGCAAGACTCCGAGCAACGACCACGGGATGAGGCAGTTTACCCGTTTATTAAAGCTTCGACCGATTGACGTAACGTCGGAGTGCCAGGGGTCTCATTCGACGGTGGGAGAAGCCTTCAGACTTCATTGGTAAGCTACCGCCCTTGGTCAAAAAGGTGCTATCCCGTCACGCTCGTCTACCTTACTGGGTGCGTAGAGTATAGGGGAGAACCTGAACAGCGAGCGTAATTCCTGCACTTGGCAAACAACATAAGACTATCAACAAGAAGTCTCCAGCACTTTTGGAACGTCCGCACAATGTGCCCCAGACTCTCTCCGGATCTTCAGCTCATTGACGACACCCGCAAGACAGCTGTCATCAGCAAGGAGTTAGCACGCCTTAACATCGACGTGGCCTGTCTCCAGGAAACACGGCTGCCAGACAGTGGGTCCCTTAGGGAAACAGACTACACCTTCTTTTGGCAGGGCCTGTCCCAGGATGAGCCCAGGCAGCACGGTGTAGGTTTTGCTGTGAGGAACTCCCTGCTCGCCTCCGTTGAAACACCCACCGGAGGATCATCAAGGCTACTCACCCTACGCATGAAGACATCAGTGGGCTATATCAACATCATTTCAGCCTACACTCCCACGCTCACCTCCACTCCAGAAGCGAAGGACCAGTTCTACTGGGCCTCAGAGGACGTGCTGTCTCGCATCCCAAAATCGGAAGGCATATACTTGCTGGGTGACTTTTCACGCACGCGTTGGGGCCGACTGGCAGGCATGGCCCACCTGCCTTGGCCACCATGGCATTAGCAGGCTGAACGAGAACGGACAAAGACTGCTCGAATTCTGCTGTCACCAGGGCCTCTGCATCACCAACTCCTACTTTGTGGGTAGGGACAGGCACAAAGTCTCCTGGAGACATCCCCGGTCTCACCACTGGCACCAGCTCGACCTCGTCATCACCAGAAGAGCTGACCTAAGCACTGTCCTTCACACGCGGAGCTACCACAGCGTTGACTGCGACACGGACCACTCACTCGTCGCCAGCAAGGTCAGGCTGAGGCCACGGAGGATTCACCATGCCAAGACGAAGGGTCGTCCCCGCATCAACACCTGCGGCACATCTGACCCCGGCAAGGTAAAGATCTTCGCCGACAGTGTCAAGGAGAGGCTCGTGGCTGAGACAACACCCAGCGACCCGAACGACCCTGTCGCCTTCTGGGACCACCTCAGAGATGCCATCTACGACTCAGCCATGTCCGCCTTTGGGAAGAAAGAACGCAAGAACGCGGACTGGTTCGAGGCGCACTGGAAAGAGATGGAGCCAGTCGTCGTAGCCAAGAGGAAGGCACTGCTGGATCACAAGCAGAATCCCTGCTCTAGCACTCGCGACGCTCTCAAAGCAGCTAGAAGAAAGGCCCAGCAGACCGCCCGCCGCTGTGCCAACGAGTACTGGCAATCCCTCTGCGCCAAAACCCAGTCTGCCGCCGACTGCGGCTACACAAGAGGGATGTACGAGGGGATCAAAACCGCCACTGGCCCCACAAGCGTTAAAACAGCCCCGCTCAAGTCCAAATCTGGCAAGACCATCACCGACCAGAGCCAGCAGCTGCAGCGATGGGTTGAGCACTACCTAGAGCTTTACGCGTCGCAGGATATCGTCAAAGACGCTGCCCTCAGTGCCCTGCCCGGCCTTCCAGTCATGGAGGAGCTCGACTACCTGCCCACAGAGGAGGAACTCGGTAAAGCCATCGACTCATTGGCTCGCGGCAAAGCGCCGGGAAAGGACGGTATTCCTCCTGAGCTCCTGAAGCAAGGGAAGTCTGCCCTCCTGCAGCCTCTGCACAAGCTGCTGTGCCTATGCTGGGAGCTAGGACTCATCCCCCAAGACATGAGAGATGCTAACATTGTCACCCTCTATAAAAACAAGGGCGACCACAGCGATTGTAACAACTACCGCGGCATCTTGTGGAAACATTTTTTATTGATTCATTTAATTATTATTAATTGCTTATCCTTGCTCGCTCATATTCTGTTTTAGTTCACAACTTCATAGGCCTAGAGTGTGTGTGCTTGCATATTTCTGATTTAGCAGGGGCCTGCATAACTCTACTAGTGTGTCATGACATGTAGCCTATCTAAAGTCATGAAGTCTTGAATGTCTGTACCAAGGGCAAGATGTTTTTCTCTTTCTCTAAGTTTATGTGTTCATAGAAAGCTCCGGAATCCATAACAAGATAAGCTGGAGCCAGAGCCGAGAGAGAAGGCAGGTGCTCTCCTCCCTGGCAAGATGTGTGTGTATCCCTAGACAACTTGACGTGGTTACGTACCAACTTGACGCAGTTGCGTGCGATGGCAAAGGCTTGCGTGATGTGTAAATCAGCACGGGGGGAGGAGAACGCCATGGAGTATCCCTACAAATACCAGAACACTTTCTAACTCTTTATCCTCCTTCTTGACCTGAGCTTCTGTATGTGGGGATCCTTTTTTCTGCAGAAAAGAGTAAACGGACTTTGGCTTGAATATTAACTTCTCTGCCTCTGACTGATTTTTTCCTGAGTCGTCTTGAGTTTTCTCTTGTGAAGGTAATACTTGGAATGTAAAATCAAAATTCCTTTAACAATCTCTCTGCTGTGCATAGTCGGCAAGGTGTTCGCCCGAGTCGCCCTTAACCGCCTCCAGAGCCTCGCCTCACGCGTCTACCCCGAGTCGCAGTGCGGCTTCAGAGCCGGCAGGTCCACTGTGGACATGATCTTCTCCCTCCGCCAGCTGCAGGAGAAGTGTCGCGAGCAGCAGCAGCCATTATGCATTGCATTTGTGGACCTGACAAAAGCCTTCGACTTAGTCAGCAGGAGCGGGCTCTTCCAGATCCTCCAGAAAATTGGGTGTCCACCCGGACTCCTCACAGTCATCACCTCTTTCCACCAGGACATGCAGAGCACGGTCTGCTTCGAAGGGTCTACCTCAGAACCCTTCCCAGTCAGCAGTGGAGTGAAACAGGGTTGTGTACTGGCACCGACCCTATTCGGGATCTTCTTCTCGATGCTCCTGCAATATGCCTTTGCCAACTGTGAGGAGGGAGTGTACGTCCGGTCGAGGCAGGATGGCAAACTCTATAACATTGCCAGACTCCGTGCAAAGACCAAGACCTATGAGGTGCTGATACAGGAACTGCTGTTTGCAGACGACGCCGCCCTTATATCACACAGTGAAGAGGGCCTTCAGCACCTCGTGGACAAGCTGTCCGCTGCCTGCAGGGAGTTCGGGCTGACCATCAGTCTCAAGAAGACTAACATCATGGCACAGGGTGCCAACTCCCCACCCACCATCACCATCATGGACACACAGCTAGAAGTGGTGGAAGCCTTCACCTACCTGGGCTCCACCGTTACAAGCTCAACATCGCTCGACGCTGAGATCAGCTTGAGGATCACCAAGGCTGCAGGGGTTATGGCTAAGTTGAACAAGCGAGTCTGGAGCAACAGCCTGCTGAGTGAGAGGACTAAGGTCCTGGTCTTCCAAGCCTGCGTCCTGTCGACTCTCCTCTATGGCAGTGAGTCGTGGACGACCTACGCCAGACAGGAGCGACGCCTCAACAGCTTTCACCCTCGCTCACTTCGCTGCCTGCTGCACATCAGATGGCAAGACAAGATTCCGAACACAGACGTCCTCCAGCGGGTCGGCCTCATGGGCATCTCCTCTATGCTCATGCAGAGACGTCTCCGCTGGCTGGGCCATGTGCACCGTATGGAGCCTAATCGTCTGCCTCGGGAAATACTCTTTGGAGAACTGCGCGACGGCGCCCGTAAAGTTGGCCGGCCTCTGCTCCGCTATAAGGACATTATCAAGCGCGACATGAAGGCTGTCGGGATCAACGTCAATAGCTGGGAAGCTGCCGCTGCAAACCGCGACTCCTGGCGGCATTGCATTAAAACGCAGGTGCTGGCAGCTGAAGACAATGGGAGAACTCGTGCATTTGCCCCAAGTGTCAGCGGGACTGTCACTCCAGGATTGGGCTGCTCAGTCACTCACGATCCTGCAAATAATCACTTTTGTGCCGACCATCGCCTTTCAAGACAAGGATGCCATGAATCACTACCTTGGAGAATACTAATTTGTAGTCGCTTTTACGTTTTCGTGTGGGCGAAGATATTTTGCAAACCATTTTGAAGACTGCTGCTCTCGCAAGAATGCCACGTAAGGGTAAGTGTGTGTGTGTTCACATGTAACTACCATGGAGAAAAAATAGGAAGCACCGTTGGTTTAGCCAGTTAGCTTGTTAGCTTCCTGCTTCTGCGTTTCCCAGTGCGGAAAAATGAATCGCCTCCAACAGAAAAGTGCGCATTTTATCTTGCCAAATAGTGGGAAAACAAAAAAAATATTTTCGGTAATCCTTCATTATTTAGCTCTCTGTCTGACGCAACTGTTCGATTTTTTCAAGAAGGCCTGTGAAGTAAGAACTAATGGGGAGATCCAGGAGTGTTGAGCCATTTTTTCGTTTTCGGTTTTATTTCTCTACATATGCAAGATGGGTGGAAATGTTTATTAGTGTATAGAAGTATAAATGTTAGGGTACAATACGGATCAAATAAATGAAAACATAGATTAATGCATATGTGTGAATTTTGTCATCAAGAAAAAAAAATGGAATGGCTCAACTCTCCTGCATACCAAGGAGAGTTGAGCAAAGCCTTAAGGAGAGTTGAGCCATATGTCTCAACTCTCCTTAAGGCTATGCTCCATAGTGCTGAATAGTGTGAAACAATACACACTAGATTTGAGAGGTTTCACAAAACGGTGTTTATTTATTACAAATGTTGTCCCTTCAATAAATGACATGCAAACTGGCGATATACGTGAATTTGTTGTGCACAATTTGCACTAATATGACATGAGCATTTGCATATTAGCCAATAGGTAGATAGTATATTTCCACTTGCGATAGCCTAATCAGCCGAGAATTGCAGGACTCACGCAATTTATCAAGCGGCATGAATAGAAATTTTACCATTTCCGCAACTCTATATTTCTCGGGGGCCACGATGCTATCGCCACAGTTTTTGTGTTCCAACACTATCTTGTGGTTTTATTAAAATGAGAAAAACCATAGTTTCAAAACCTTGCCAAGAAACTACATGCAATACTGTTGAACAAATAACCTCAGTTTAGCATTTCACTTTTTGAAGGTCCCATTTGTCAAGATTACAACGGAAATGAAACCGCGCGTCGGGATGTTCCAACAAGAATGGGAGTTGGTAACTTCTTTGCTATATCGTTGCGCGACCATCTAGCTTTATCATCTTCATTCACCACGAAGATGGGCCTGATATCATCTGCATTATTCCGGGCCAGTACTCGGCGAGGAAAAACTCCTTCGAAATCTTCACCGTCAAGGACATCCACTCGTCCGCCATGGATCAGCTCTCTTCATACACAGGGGCTCAACTCTCCTCAGTTCCGCCATTTTGAAATTTGGTCTGAGTTTCATATGATACATTTGACATAACACTATATCAAACTTATCATGATGAAAGAGGAAATACGGGCCACCTACCTTGTTAGTTATAAACTGATAGAAATTACATTACTGAAAAAGAATCCAATATCCAAATGGGCCGAAAATGCGGTTATTCCGCATTATTTTGATGTTTATGTAACCCACTCGGTGACCGCATGAAAAACGGAGGCGGGCGAGGCTGGACAGTCACGTGACCGCATGACGTCACGGGCGGAACACGCCAAGGGCTGCTGAAGAGAGTAGACTAGAAGTAACAATGGCGGATGCTGACTTCAAGTGCGTTGATGTGGATTTATCTTGTTCCTTTTCATCAGTGGATGATAGTTTTGATGCAGTGCATGACTATTTACTTCCAATGTCAATATCTCAAAGTATGTAGTGTTGACAGGGGAGGGGGTGGTCACATCATCACACTCCACTCGTACCTTACGACCGGTGTATATTTTAAAAAATTATCTTCCCGTTTTCTTCTCACATTACATTATCGATTTATCATCGAATTTTTTTTTTATTTTGCATTTATCGAGCAGGACATTGAGTGGCGAGAACTGATCCTGTATGTATGTCCCAAATGGGTGAGAATATCGTCTGCTGCAGACCAAAGCGTGGCAGTCGCCCAGTTCCAGTTATGGAATGACATCTGCGATATTGTGTACATTCTGGCGTGGAATATTGAGGTCATTTCCCAGCTCAAAATACTGAACATTTTAAAAATAAATAACGAAAAACTCAAAATAAATGACGAGATCTGGTCGCCCACCAGTAGTCATTTCGGCACCCAGTTATTTCTGCACTTGGCAAGGTATTTCAGCACTTGCGCACGACGTTTCGGCACTTGTGCGAGACTCCTCAGCACTTCTGTAAAAAACACTCGCCACTCAAAACCACGAGAGAGAGAGACTCACACATAATGTCCTTGGAGTGTGAAGACAACGCATGAATAAAGGACAGTTGTTTGAAACAACATCATAAACACGAAGTTTAATTGTAAAATAAAAATAAACCATGAATATTATGTTTACCAATATTAACTAAATGTTGATGTAACCCTGAACTTTTTGCAGTCCAGAATGAACAGGTGCTGCTTGTTCTCTGCGATCAAGCAAGACGGCAATCGGTCATCGGGATGCGTATTTGCTGTGTTTAAATCAACGTCATTCAAAATTGCTTTCCTGTCCAGTCACAGGCAAGCAGTGAATTCATTTTCTGAACTTAATGTACCCCACGGTATCATCGCTGAATGCTGTTAGATCACATATAGAGAGGAACCGTGTCTTCAGTTGCCAATTACGATAATTTGAAGACGCGTCAATGAAGGAAAATAATTGAGAACTGGACTCAATTGTCATAAAGGCCGTGTCAAAGTCCCTACCAAGACTCCCAGTTAAATCTACGCCCCTGCCCGCAACACACCTCGCCGGCATTCCGCAAACTCATAGGCCTTGGAACTGATTCTACGATTGTACAACACGCTTGAAATGCCGATTGATCCGCCGAATAATCCTCACTAAATTATGGTAAACAATGCACAATGTGCGCGCGGGTGTTCCGCCGATGACGTCTCGCAGCGCGAATCTCACATTGTCCCATTCATTCTCGTTTACTTCTCGCGTCGGAGCTGCTGAGCAGATGTCATTTTAAAAGTATTTTTCTGAAGTAGAGAAAGATTTTTTTTTGGCAGTTGCGCTGCAATTTATGAATCTATACTACATATACAAAAGATTGAGCATATTTTTTAAATTTCAAAATTTGCCCGTATTTCCTCGTTAAAGACATTCTCTATGCTACATATCAGAGGTTTCTTGATGAAATTAACTGCTGTCTCAACTGTAATATAAAGGAACTTACTTGCACTGTGCTGAAATCAACTTTTTGGAGAGACTTGAGGTTTTTCATACACCACATGTTCAGGGAGCTGCCTTTGTGCTTTGCTTGTGGTGAAAGGGTGTTGAAGCTAGCTGCTATTCATAGCAAGTGCAGGCGGGTGCACCTCTTGGCTAGAAATACCAGGTAGGGTTGGTGGCTCAACTCTCCTCGTGGCTCAACTCTCCTGGACCTCCCCTACTAAGAGCTTGATGACAGCTCGTGCACGAGCTTGGTTGTCCAGCTGTTGCTCCGACTCCAGAAATTAAAGAAAGAGTGAAAAGTGCCTGCACCTCCCAGATTAACAGCGTTGCTCGTCATTTCCCCTTGAAAACATTCCCCAATCCGCATAGCCGACACACACTTTCTTGGCCATTTTGTGCTGTGTAATCAGATTGACAATCTTATGAAATGGTGCCGGAATAAACACCCATGGAACGCCATTCATATAGCTGGCGTCGTTCAATTCCGTACTTCCTGGGCTGAGGTAGCTAGCCTAGCATCTCCCATTGAAAATAATAGTGGTGGTACTTCCTCGCTCTGTCCAGTTCTATTGTATTACCTCCATGGTAACCAATCATTGCAACTTAAGAAATGTATTAGCGATTGCAATTGATTGTTCTGCCCTACAATAAATATGTTCTACTTTAATAATAATAATATTAAAGATAAAATATTGCTAATACAGTGGAAATATTCTTCAAAAAAAGTAGTGCCAGTGAGCGGCATTAGCTCGAAGAGTTAAGTCATCACCTCTAAATAACTGCAAGTCATTTTTCCATCGGTTTCTATCAAGCAGTGAAGAATGGGCTTGCGCCTGTTCTTCAGTTTTGCATGTTTGGGTTTAACTTTCTGTGTTTGTTGTTTGGAGACTTCGAACCCCTGTAGCTCTGTGGCGTGGTAGGAATGAAATGGTGGTGATTTGAGGAGCCATGCTCACACTTGCGAACCTCATTGAGGTCAGACTGCTGCCTGGCCGTACCAGGGCTCGAGATGGATGTCTTCCTCAAGGCAGTGCAACAAGAGCTTCAGCGGGGAAAAGGAGAAAGGAAGGTCTTTCGTACAGCCCCTGCACTTTACCCTCATCCAAGGTAGGCACTTGATTGGACGTGTGCATTCCAGAAAAGTCTTAGCATTTGCTCAATATGCAGCTGGGTATACATTCGTGTGTGCAGGCACTGGGTAATACAGTCGAAAGTTAACGGCATTGTGTATTACATTTTAGCTGGTGATGATGTAGTCTCACCTGCACATGCAATGAACGGAATAATACACAGAGTCTGTTAGACCCAAAGGGTCTTGTCTTGGCTATAAAAGCTGACGCAATATGGCTGTGGTTAGTTGCAGAAATGTCTTTAGGAATGAGAGACTGAGCCCTCTGTGGATTTCTCAGCCCCAGCATGGGAGGACGTGCAGGGTGAGATCCGAATCAAATCTCTGGATGAAGTTTGAAAGGAGGAGGCGGCCAGGTCCCAGGGACAGGGACCAGCACACAAGGCCGGCTGATGCAGCATTAAGGGCCCCAGCCCAGCAAAGTCGAGCGCTACACCTCCCGGGCCGTCCATGTGAAGACCTCCAAGCTCCAACTGGAGAGAAAAAGGAAGTTGTCATAAGACAAGGAGGAGGAGCTCATGGGGAGGAGCGAGGCACCTCCCGAGTGGTAGGTCCCGGGCAAGAAGGGAAGAGATCCGGAAGGAGAAGGCGGCTCAAACACAGACCACGGTGCAGGAGGTGAAGGCTGAGGAGTTGCCAGCTCCTCTCTCTGCTCCGTTCAAGAGGAGGATACTGCGCATCAACAAGAACATGGCCACTGGTGAGCCTTCATCCTCTGTGTGTCCTCTGCCCTTTCCCCTCTCGGGGTTAGTTTCTCATGAGCTGCTCCTTGATGTACTTCAGTTAGGTGTGGTAGCCAGAGGCATTAAGTCCAGGCACAGACTGCATAAGTCCTCCCCACTATTTGTTAAATAACCAGGAGGTGGATCTAATTGGTGAAATTATGTGGAAAAAATGCATAGTGGGACTTTGCATTTCTGGCCCTCGGACATGATTCCCATGTGTTAGGTTTTTGCTCACGTTTTCCTGCAGTTGATTGTTCATAGGGACTGTGCATATTTGCAGGAGCAGGCAGTGGCCGTAATACTGGTGCCAGAAAAGAGAAGCCAGCTACTCCCAGCACTACAGAGGTGAGCAGCAGCTGTGTGTTATTTCTATATTCAATCCTGAGGTCAGCCTGATTTAAACCTGCCAAACCCTGTGCTTGGAGATCTACTGTCCTGTGGGTCTTCAGTCTGTTCAGGACAATCTGACTTCATCTGCTGGAGTTCTCCTCATGCAGCTATTTAGTCAAATCAGGCACCTCAAATTAAGGTTCGAGTGGAAACTGAAAGAACTGTAGATCTCTTTGAGAAGGCATAGGCAGCCATGCTCTAGCTTGACTGAGATGTTTTCTTGTGGAGTTGAAGCATGGTAGATTTCCAGGATCAGGGCTGAATAAATGTGACTTTTGGTCCGTCTGCTGCAGAATGGTGCTGTGAATGGGAAGACAGAGTCTCTGGTTGTGGTGGAGAGGGTGAAGACCTTCCAGGAGATAATGCTAGAGAATATTAACAGAAGCCCCAGTACAGCAGAGCAGAGCTCCACCAGCACCGAGCCACTGCACCTTCTTGCTAAAGACCCTCCTGCTGCTTTGTAAAGGTAAAGTCTCCCACAAAGGAGCCCAGACTCCCCAGTACCCTTAAATTTAGGGCTTAGGGCTGATCTGTCCTGTTCCTAGGGACTCGCTGCCCTGACACGTTTTATTTATGCTTCAAATCATCACCTTTTGTTCTTTTAAATACCAGCTTAAGAAGCTCTTGAATGCTGTATAATGAGGTGTGCGTGGGTTGGAGTGAAAATCAAAACGATGGATGCTGTATGGCACTGCTGAAAGTGGTCTTGACCTGTGTTAGCAGGCACTTATCTGAATATGTCTCACTCCTGTGTCTGCCTGTTTTGGTTTGTAGAGTTGTCGCCCACATAGCTCACCACTTTGCGTTTTGAAAATGAAAGCTTTGGGGTTTTCACAACCATACGAGATAGAGATATATGCTATTTGCACTGAGTTCCATAAGTTTTGACACTGTTACGATTTAACAGGGTAAGAATTTATGGATGCAAATGCTCTTCATTTATACTGCTGACTGTCCACTTCAGGTTGATGTTCTTGAGTCTTGTATTGAACTGCTTTGAACACCTTCATTGAAATTTCCCCGTCTAAATGCCTCTGGACCTTATTGTAGTGCATAGGTAAAAGTGGCATAGCAATGAAACGATTGGATGGAAAATGGGGAGCGTGATTGGGCTGAATGGGCAGTTGCAGTAATTATGTAAAGTAGTTTGGTCTTGAGGCAGACATGCTTGTGTGGGTGAGGCTGTTATAACGAGCCTCTCTGTACTTCCAGCAGCAGCACGATGCTAAAGTCTCACCGCCAGTGCACAGCGATCCCTCACACCTTCAGCTCTGCACCCCTCAACCTTGATGAACTGCTAACTGAGTTCCCCATCGATATGCTGGATGGCGAGATTGAGCTGGCCATGAGTGTAGACGACCTCCTCCTGCAGCTGTTGGTGATGATCAACAGCTGGGGGGCCAACTTCTGGGCCCCTCATTCACAAAGAATCTTAGCGCTAAAAGTAAGTCCTAACTGCCGGATTTAGGAGAAACTTCTAAAAAAAATGTGCATGTCAGTCGTAAATATAGGACTCCTAATTATTTTTACTAAGCGTTATTCACAAAGCATCTGCGATTGCAGTCCATACCACCGCTTCTCGCCGTCCGAGACACCGGGGAATGCAGCATTGATCTGTAGGCTATTATCGCACGCATCCCGATTCCCGCTTGGACTTGCAGTTAACCCCCGTGCCAAATTTCCCTTTGATTATGTGCTTTTACTCCAGCACCAACCTATGAAGGTATTATTGGTGAAAAAGGTTTGAGCGCCTGTAACAGTGGGATTTGTAGTTGTGTACAGCGATTTGTATGTGTATCAGTAAATTTGAGGTCACATACTCTATGAGTTGTGTACTTGTAGATTTTTTTTCTCTGCACAGATACAACACAACACTTACACATTCACAAATTCTTAATTACAGGTGCATAAATCCTATTTTACAAGTCACAGATTAAAAAACTGAGATGCTCACATTTTTACTCCTATTGTTGCAGTATATTTGGTGCAAAACATATTTGTGCACCTGCATTAAACAATGTGAAGTTGTGGACAAAATTTGAATATGTGCAAATCTGAATGTGAATTTGTGCAATGAAAGTTCAATGTATGTGAAATAATTTCTCACGAAAATATTTGTATTCTTTTAAAACACAAATACAAATGGATAACTACAACTGCTGGAATCTTCCCCACGAGTCACAGATTCTGTTTCCTACAAGTCACAAATCGCGCCCCTCTCCACTGTGACATTTGGTGCAAAACTATCGGCGCATTCAGTCTATAGAAACAAAGGCGGGTGCTGATCTGAGATCGACTGATTCCACAGCCAATCAGAGGAGACCGGCTTTCGTCCCACAGCCAATCAAAGGAGAGGGGCTTTACATTGCAGAGCGTAAGGAGAATTCCCGTTGGTGGAGTCGATTCAACACCAGAGGTGTATAATGACGAAGTACATTTTTTAAATTTTACTCTCCTATATTTAAAAGAGAAAAAAGTATTCTTTTACTTCGTTACTTTGACAGTGGCCAGTTCGTTACTCGTCACAAATTGAAATGTTAATGTAATAAATCTTTCAGGATTATCTGGATTTGGCGTGCTCGAGAGGAACAACGGTGCTCGGCACGGAATCATCACTGCGCTTTGAGCAGATGTGCCCGCCTGCAGACATGGAGCTGCAAATTTATGCACGCAGTTACAATATTCTGTCCCAAGATTGCACACCAGCATCAGTTATTGAATATTGACAAGCAAGCAGCTCAAACGTTTAGAATGTTATGGACGAGTTCACTCCGATCCCTGTTTTTCAGGAGTTGCCTGAATTAAACTCCACAGCTAAGCCTGATGTGCAAACTGCTCAATACTCTTGCCCACAGTATCTATCCAGCAGTTCAAAAAAAAAAAATTCTCTCTTGCAACAGAAAAAAAAATCATTGCCCTCACTAGCAATCACCTCAGCTACAGAGAGCCAATGGTATTCCAATTAGTAGTTATGAAAAATCAGTTTTCTTGAAGCAAAAATTTGATATGGTATTGATAATATGTCATTCTACTGTTAATTATTGTCACTTCTAGTGGTTTTGTAAACTGCAGGTAAACTCAAAGAAGATGGAAGTATAAAGCACAGGCTGCCTGTTTGTTTTTTGAATACTGCATGTTGATTAAAGAGAACAAGAAGAGAACAATGTGTGGTTGTTTCGTTTCTTTCTATGCGTACTATGAAATGCTTTGTAGGTGTACTTGCACTTTGGATACTTACATATATTTTACTCACAAGATACTTTTTGTACTTGAGTACATTTAATGTGAGCTACTTTAAGACTAGGGGCTCTAATTTCCTGGCGCAGCGCAGGTGGCGTAGCGAGGCGCAGCCCGCGCAGTGGTAATGTCGTACGGCGCAGCCCGCATACTGGTAATTTCGTGAGGTGCGCAGCCGTCCGTAGACGAAGGTGCGCCGAGATGGGTGTGGCGGCGTAGCAGGGGGAGGTGTCACATATTCATCAAGACGCAGTGACAATTTCGTAGAAAAAGTCTCCGCTGGAGTTGCGCAGAAAACTCGCCAGCTCCAACCTGGTTTAATTTCCGTGCAGTGGCAATTTGGCTGACCGGCGCAGAGTGCGCACACGTCACCGAAATCTCACAGGCAGGTTTACAGAATGTCAGGCACATTTCAAGAAATAATTACCGGAAGCACTATTTAATGTAACTATCTGAATAAGGACATAAATTTTATCTATATCGACTGTCCTGATGTCAGATTAAAGGCGGTTGCCACGCGTAATGGAAACTTGACCTGGCTTAATCAACGCAGCTGAATCTGTGATGCAAACTAACGACTTCACATCTTTCTCAGCCAACCAGAAACTGTATATATATATCTCGAATGCTTGCGTTCTATGCTCATTAAAGCCGCTTGCACACTGGACGCAAAACAAATTTTTCGCACGACTGATTACAGACAAAGTCAATGCAAAGACGCGATAGTCGGACAGGGTTTTAATATAGCTCCGTGTCCGAAAGTCATAAAAGTTCTAATTTTTCCGAGTATTCCAGGAATTATTAGACGTGCAAACTTGGCTATGTTTGTGTTCGACCTTCACAAAATGCAAATTGATAGCTATCGACTTTTCTTGGTCTTTTTAGCCTATTCGTCTGTTTTCGTTGAAGATAGACGGCAGTCTTTATTCTGTCTTTCTTTTGAAAATTAGTCAGATGGACCGAACAGATTCACGCTTTATTTCCACAGCAGAGATAAAATAGTGCGTGAGCAAATCAATTCCATGACAATTGACAGTGTGAAGAAATTATCGCATGCACGATCAGAACTGTCCGACACGAAATGCAAAATCATCCATGTCCACCAGCCAGCAAAAAGTAAAAGTTTGGATATGAGAACATATTTATAACGAAGTAAAGAATAAAAACCAACAAACAGGATATCCAACAAAGATGACCCGCCAATAAATAAATCGCAGTGTTCATTGGATGTTCTGTTGTTAAAATGTTTCTTTTTATTATTTATTTCGTTATCAATCTGTTCTAATCGTCCTTTTTTTTTTTTGGCTGTCAGACACGGAGGCATTGTACATTATCCCGCGCCAGTGTCGACTCACTTTATTCAGCAGAGCTTAAACAGAAACATTGATTAGAATTCTCGGTACTCATCTTAAAGAACTGAGCCCTCTTATCAAAACATTCACGTTTAATATCTAAAAGAGTCAGCTGATTTGAAGAAATTAAAAGCAATAATAGACTGTCAGACACGGAGATTTATTAAAACCCTGTCAGATTTTCGGACACAAGACGCAATCTGTCGAGCGAAAAATTCGTTTCGCGTCCAGTGTGCAAGCGGCTTAATAGCCTACTAGGCTACTATTATTGTCACTTAGGTTTTATCGTCTTCAGTGGGGGAAAGGAATACAGCCTGATTGCTATGATCTCGTTCTGAGTTAAGATCACATATTGAAAATAAATGTGTCACGTATATTGCATTGTTGTCCATGCATGTTAATCCCAAAATTTAAAGCGGCAACAGTTTGTAACTAATGGGAACACACTGTCCATCGTTTCTCTTGCCAGTGAGCAAGATTTGACTCGGCTGTGTCGCCTTCTTTGCCAACTTGCGCTGGAAGGAGGGGCAGAGGAGGGACAGAGGAGTACTTGCGCCAGGCTACGCCGGGCACGAAATTGCCACATACGCCTGGACACACCCCGTTGGCGCGGCGCACCCTCCATTCGCCGCGCCTGCGCCGCGCCTGCGCCTGGTCTACGAAATTAGAGCCCTAGTACTCAAGTAAGTTTCTTATGGGTGACTTCAACTTTTACCCAAGTAACTTTCAGTTATGGCCTTCTACTTTTACTTAGTTATTTTTTTCGAGTACTTTATACACCTGTGTTCAGCTCTGTATTATTAAACTAACAGCAGCAGAGACAGCGATACAGGCGACATTTAGAGGGACATTGTGTAGGAATTACTCCCATCCAGCGTTGGAATCATGTATTACATTCAAACGAATAATGCACTCTGGCGCCTCATTTTTTTAAACACGTATTGCAACTACGGCAGCGACCGTGTATCAAAAAGCCTCGTCAACGCTGATGAAACCATGGATGTATTAATAGAACTGGTAATACTGAAGCGAAGGCCAGTATATCAAGCTGACTGCAATAAACAGTTATGCCCAATGCATAAGATCCGGACATGGCTGTTTATTGTAGTCAGCCTTCGATATAATACATGAAGCAGCAAAACACAGTACCGTGTATCGGTGTAAGATATTCAAAGTAATTTTAATAATCAACTCAGCTTAGGTGTATCTCAAACATTTTATCCTACGAAAAAGCAAAGCAAGTGTTAGCTACATGCACGCTTGTAGAATGTCACCTTCAACAGTTACCGAATACATACCCGTCATCCAACCCAAGTTAACCAACAACAGCCTTTGCTACCTCACTGTTTATTCTGTAACTTTACATAAAAGACAGGTGAAGCAGCCGAGTCGCTATCTAACAAGGCCATTCATCAAATACAATAACTGAAAACACTGGTGTTGTTACACCTGCTCACTTTAACGACTTGCTAATGACATAAGCCGACAGCACGGTATCTCCTGACCAGTGCTACACGCAGAGAACACTCTTGAGAGAACACTCTTAGAGACAAGGTCCCCTTGGTGTTCGCGTAGCCTGAATTAATATTTAAAAAAAATATCTCTGCAATTAAACGTTTGCAATAACTGGCAATGAGTCTTTCACATGACTTTGTCAAAATTTTAGCCCACTCTTCTTTGCAGAATTATTTTAATTCAGCCACATTGGAGGGATTTTGAGCATGAACAGCCTGTTTAAGGTCATGCCACTCCATCTCAATAGGATTTAAGTCCGGACTTTGACAAGGCTACTCCAAAATCTTGATTTTGTTTTTTTTTAAGCCATTCAGAGGTGGACTTGCTGGTGCGTTTCAGATCATTTTCCTGGTGCAAAACCCAAGTGCGCTGAAGCTCAAGATCACAATCTGAGGGTTGGACATTCTCCAGGATTTTCTGGCAGAGAGCAGAATTCATAGTTCCATCAATTATGACAAGTCGTCCAGGTCCTGAAGCAGCAAAGCAGCCACAAACATCACACTACCACCACCATGTTTGACTTTTGGTATGATGTTCTTTTTATGAAACGGTGTGTTATTTTTACGCCTGATGTAATGGGACCCACACCTTCCAAAAAGTTCAACTTATGTCTCTTCAGTCCACAGAATATTTTCCCAAAAGTCTAGGGGATCATCAAGATGTATTTTGGCAAATATGTGACGAGCCTTCGTGTTCTTTTTGGTCGGGCAGTGGTTTTCACCCTGGAACTCTCCCGTGGATGCCATTTTTTCCCCAGTCTCTGTCTTATTGTTGAATCATACACACTGACCTTAACTGAGGCAAGTGAAGCCTGCAGTTCTTCAGATGTTGTTATGGGTTTTTTTGTGACATCCTGGTTGAGTCGTTGATGCGCTCTTGGAGTAATTTTGCTAGGCTGGCCACTCCTGGAAAGGTTCACCACTGTTCCTAGTTTTCTCCATTTGTGGATAATGGTTCTCACCGTGATTTGCCGGAGTCCCAAAGCGTTAGAAATGGCTTTGCAATCCTTTCCAGACTGATAGATATCAATTTCTTTGTTTCTCATCTGTTCTTGAATTTCTTTAGTGCGCGGATTGACATGTTGCTTTTTGAGATATTTTAGCCTAATACACTTTGCCAAACAGGCTCTATTGAAGTGATATCTTGATTCAACAGGTCTGGCAGTAATCAGGCCTGGGTGTGGCTGGTGAAACTGGACTCAAACAATGTGGTTAATCACAGTTAATTCATAATTTAACAATGGGGGGGAAATTACTTTTTCACACAGAGCCAGGTAGGTTTGGATACCCTTTTTTCCAAAAATAGATGAAATCATCATTTAAAAATTGCATTTTGTATTTTCCCGGGTTATCTTTTTTTTATATTAAAATTTGTTTGATGATCTGAAACATTTAAGTGTGAAAAATATGCAAAAAAGTAAGAAATCAGGAAGGGGGCATATACTTTTTCATGGCACTGTATTTGTAGCCCATCCATAAAAAAGCTATCAAACTCATGTTCAAGATGTTTCTAATATTCAATATTTTCAAAGTTAACTCTCCAATGAGCACGGCCCATGGGGAGCTAAAGCAGAGGGCTCTTTCAGTGCCTTTTCTAGTAAACTGCTAAATGCTAAGCTAGCCCACCGTTCCACATATGCCAACAGTGACATATTCATTCAACCCTTTCACTACCAAGAGTGCCAAAAGGCTGTTTTTGACCATACCCACTTTAACCAATCAGGGGCGCATTTCCCAAAAACATAGTTGCTAACTAAGTTAACAAGTTACCAAGTTCGTCCATTCACAGTCAATGGGGCCAACTACGTAAACTAGCATGTGTGATTTTGGGAAACGCACCCCAGATCTTTGGGATATGAGTAGAAATATATGCCATAATATTTCAGCCAATGAGCTGAAAATGTTATATGCATTTTGTATACTGCTAAACTTGAAATCTCCTCATATTGGAGATATACATAATTACCTGGAAAGGGGTTCCTAAAAAACCCTCAATTTCTTTTCCAGTCCCCTTGGGCAATAAGGATAGTCAAACCACGAGGGGCCTTGGTGGTGAAAGGGTTAATAGACTGAAGCACTGGATTGTTCCATACGTAGGGCCTCAAACCACTGGCCTTGCAGATTTCAGACAAGCTTCTTAAACGCTGTGACTGCAGGCTGTCCCCATCTTTGGTTCTCTGAGGAATTAGCCAGTTTCATGCATGTCAAGTATTGAGGTTGCTGGGCGCTGAAGCCCCCATCACAGAATCAACTCAAGGCAGAGCAATTTCACAGGTGACAGATGACCCAGAATGAATACAGACAGAAAGAATGGTCAGTGTTAAGTGATGATGCAGAGGAAAGTGTGGGAAGGGTAGAGAAGGGCTGGAGATGGTACAACCAACTTCAAGAAAGAAATGGTCTACATCCAAAATAAGTTCAGCACAGTCCCTTACAGTGCCTGGATGAGGTTGCTGACTGAAAACTAAAACCAGGAACCGTGAATTCGAAAACACAAGATGTCAACTCTTATTACTGCTTAAAGGAGATTTGCTGATAATAGTCATAGTCACCACAATATGCTTGGAAAGCAAATGAAGACAAAGGAATATTTATTCCAAAAACTTCAAGGCCACACTAGAGTCCTTATCACTGCCAGTGCGGCGAGTTTAAGAATTCACCATGCGCAAGGCTTTTGAGTGGTCATGAGGGCGTGCCTTGCGAACCTTAGCCCACACGATACTGCAAGTACAACAAAAAAATGTCAATCACATTATTGCTTTCCCAGGTACGGGGAGGGGTTTTAAGAGGAAACATTAAGCAGGGGAACTCAGGTTTAGTGGAGCCAATTGGTGCGCAAAATGAGTGTTACAGTCATTGAACCACCATTGATTCAGGAGGCCCCTCCATTCATTGCTCACCAGTGCCTGCTGGGAGATGTAGTCTTTAACAATACCTGCTAACAATTGACCAAAATCAACAAAGTCTTATGGAAAGAGCAGGATAATAAAGTTGCAGTCCCAAGTGGGATCGCAAAACCACAGCCTTCACAAATGAGCAGCAATTGACGCCAAGATTTGCGGTTCATCCTGCGCTCATACGCCACGGGGAAAAGACAGTTCTTCGCCAAATTCCCCAAACTCCCCACCCTCTCAAAAAGTCAAATTGGGCATATAGCTCGATGCACCCTGGTTATCGCGCCGTGATCATCCACAGTCCCAGGGCCACGTTAGCAGCCAGTAGAGCGCTACCGAACAGCAGGACGAAGAACCCCAGCAGTTCGCGGTGTTCTTCTCCCTCACCAGCGAGCTCAGCGTGGCCTCCAGGAACGAGGTGAGAATCCACTGCCCGTCCAGGGCGAAGCAGGGCACCGCGTTCACCACGGCCAGGGCGCCCGACAGGGACACAAGGTACCTGGAAAACACCTGTGTCAAGGACAACAAATGTAAGCGATAGCGACAAGTCATAAGTTGCGGCGGAAAGCAAATGTGCTTCCCAGAGGAGAATCACAGTGTTACCTTTTATGTGCAAACCTGCTCGGTAGGTTAATGTGCAGGGTTACCCCTCACTAAAGACCGAAGACGAAAATTCCAGACCAAAACCGAATGTGTGGTCACTAATAACAGTAGGACCCCACACTGAGCCTTCAAAACCATTTCAGTCTCTCTAAGAATTTGGTCATTTTCTGAACAGAGTACAATGGGAAATAGACGTATTCTTCACAAAGAGCAGTCACCAGTTCTACATGGGCTTAAGGATTATGCCATTTTTGCGACAGGTGCACCAGCAATTCTGATATTTTATCCGTCACCTGTATGTTAAATTGACCCCTTTCTCATTATATACCAAATATATACCAAAGCACCCCGACATGAGAAGCCATGATGGGAGGAGGCCGACTGGGACAAGTAAAGACTTTCATGTTTTCATTTTGGGACTTCCTGTAGGCTTGGTTTTGGCATTTAATCCCAGAAGTCCTTTTAGAAAGGGTGGTCAATTGTATTATTATCACAGAATAAAGTCTATGTTGCTAATCTGAGTCTAAGGGTAAGACAGCGAGATAACCACCAAAACTGTAGAAAATATAAGATATTCCCAAGCCTGCAAAATAATGCTTACATTTGATAAAATACTCATAATAGGTCCATTCACACTGCAAGTGAAACTTCGCGAAGTTAGAAAATTCACGAAGTTAGGGTGAAAGTTGCCAAGTGACCGTGCCAAAAGCCATCTGAAACTTCGCAAGAAAAATCTCAAGCCAGAGTGCGAACTTTTGCGCTCCGTGCAAAACTTTGCAAGAAGTTTTGGAATGTGAAAGCATACATCTGAAAATTAGCGAAGTTGACTTGTGTTACTCACCGTGCTGGAAATGCTTGAATGGTGTACGTGGGGCATTCGCACTACTTCCTGAAACTTTTCCAACAGAGCTAACTTCGCGAGTTTTCGTGTCAGTGTGAACAGCAGGGTGAAATTTCACCATTTTCAAATTTGCGCTTTTTTGTGGTGTGAATGCACCTAATATTACGTTTTCTTTTTGGGGTGATACGTAAGTTTTGTGCAGTTTTGCGTCAGTTTCCTCTGATAGGTTGCCATCAAAGAACTGCAAATCTCTTGTTCCCATCCCAGTATTAATAGTGTCACAAGACAATTTTGGTAATGGTAATAAATATTAAAGTCTACCCATGGGTTTTTCTCTTCTTGAGAACTCCTACACCAAATCAAAACAGTATCCAATTTTAATCCTCATTTTTATTTTCTGAGTGCAACTCGTGTAAAGGATACTTGCAAAATGTCTCCATGGCCACGGGCAGGTCAATGTGCAGGAATCCGAACCGAGGGATGAAGTTCGTGAGACTTACTGTACACACAAGGGGGGAAAGGCAGAGAGTCATGAGACTTAACTGAGAAATGAACGCATGTAAACTTAAACTACTTCAGGGCCAGATTCAAAACCAACTGCAAAACTGGTAACATTGCCACTGATTGGCCAGGCTGTTTGTTTTTCACCAATCACAGGTGATGCTATTGGTTTTGCATGTGCTGAAAGGTTTTGCACTGATAAAAAGTCTTAGTAAATCTGTGTACTGAAATGTAGGCCCCATTTACACCTGGTATTAAAATGCGTTTTTTTGCAGTCTGATTGCAATCAGATAGCACTTGACCGCATGAAAGTAGTGGTGTAAATGCACTCAAGATGCATTGAGGACAGATTGTGATCCAACCTTTTAAACCGCTTCTCAAAGCGGTCAGGGACGGATTCTGGCCACATTGAACACTGGTGTAATGCGAATGCGAATCCGATCTGCATACAACAACTCTGTGGGCGGAGACAGGAAAACTCAGTAGATAGGTCGCATTGGTATGCAAGAGGCAGTATATTTTGTGGGGAGTCCCGTCGGTAAAAAGGGTTTCAACAAAGACTGTTATAGTAGCTATTTATTTATAAAAATGCGTAAACAAATTGTTCCAAACCATTTCAATTTTCTTTAAACAAAATGGCGATTTACATTTTGTTCAGCACAGTCCACGACGTGAAGTTTTTGTGCAGCTGTATCGCTCTTTCTCAAAGTTTTCGCTATGTTGCGGTGAGCTATGCATCTTCCGGCTCTTAAGAGACCGGAGAGATTGAATACCAAGCTCTAGGACACACAAGCAAGGTCTAGCTCACAGCGCCCTCTCCTGGGTACACATTGGAACATCCTCCTTTACCTCTCGCAGCATTTTACTGGTGCATAGGACACACCGGTTTATAAGACGCGATGGGTTTTTAAGGGAAAAATATTTCATTAAAGGTGCGTATTATTTGTCAGTTAGCAGCACAAGTGAGGTGTGCCACTTTAAGAGAAGGGAGACGAAGGATGTGACGTCAGTGGGACGGATTGTAATGTGGACGGTGGAGATGCAGGTTAATACCAGGTGTAAATGTATGTGGTCAAGCGCTATCCGATTGCAATCCAATCACAAAAAGTGCATTTCAATACCAGGTGTAAACGGGGCCATAAAGTCACATTCTGCCCCAACGCCACCTTAACATTCTATACTATAGCATGCTTATTGAGAGGTTAGCCAAACAGAATAGCCAATGTATTGTTAATAAACTGCTATAGCTTCTGCTTGCCCAAAAAAATAAATGGATGGTAGACACAAACCTATGAATTCTTTTTACTCCTGGATATGCGATGCATACAAAGGAGTGTTGTGATGAGACTCTCACGTCACTCACTAATTAATCAATCAGTCAATTTGCCGTTAGCATGACCACAGGCGGCAAGATTAATATGATTTTGGCATGGATAACTGATCCTAAATTCACAAGCAGCTTATCCAGGAGTTAACATAAATGATATGCCAGTGCACTGCAGTGACAGCAAATTTTTTTTCTGCACAGTACCTCCACAAGAAACATTTAACTTATGAGCATGAAACCTAGGAAGCGCTTCATCTTGGTTGCAATAGATTTATTTTCCTCATCATAACATACATGTTGGATAAGAAATACACGAAATGAGAAAGCTGCAATAATAAAGTTATATTCATTTTGTGACATAGCTAGAAAACATTAATTTAATCATGAATGCAGAACAATTCATTAAAAATTATTTCATTATAGGATTATATTCAGAATTCAATGCAGTGTTTTTCTGTTGCATTTGCTTTCTCGGTTTGCATGTTTTTGAATTAGCATCTTATCTGTTTGGCAGTACATTTCTCCACTTGGAGGCGTTTTGCGCTGTTCCAGCTTGTTTGCCCCTGTCGGCCACTATATTACAAGGTAATTTTATTTCCTTATCATAACAATGTGACACTGAGCACAAAACGGTTTCCTAACTGCAGCAACACAACGATATAATAAATCAGGCACAGTGAAATGAGCTCCAAAGTATGTACCTCAATAACTACTCTCGTAACTCATAAGTTCAAACCCCCCGATAACAAGTTTGGGAGGGGGAAAAAAAAAATGTTTCAAAACACAAATTAAAAAACGTAAGGCGATTTGGTCAGCGCCTCACCCGCCACCTGCAGGTGCGGTGGGTATCCCAGGAACTGCATGTGGGGCTCGGGTGGGTGGTGGACCCGGATCAACCAGGTCAGGTTCTCCAGGGACGGCACCACGCACAGGCTGGGCACGAAATCCCCCTGGCAGTCAGCATTCGAGCGGCACGTTCGGCTCGACTCCATGGTCTTACGGGCCGGCAGGCAGGAGTACTGAGCGAAGAGTGACAGCAGGAGTCAGGGTTTGTTTAGCTTCGGCTACACCTGTTCGTGTGTCCAAAACTGAAGATAACTCCAGAAATGCTTTATAACCGGGAAAGAAGGAGAATACAGACTGAAGATGGAATTTTATTTTGAAAGTAGAATGAGTTGCACTGTCACGCTAAATTAAACTCGGCTCGTCAAAGACCCCATGATAAAGTGTGATAAATGAATCAACAGTTAACGGACAAGGGTCCACCGAATTCAAGCAAGCATTAAATCTGGCGACATGCTCAACCGACATCTTCTAAACCATACTCTCAACAGGGAACATGAGCATGTGAGCAAACTTCAATAAATTTGTTGAGTGAGGGTTGGTCGCCACTGAACACATGTTTATTTGTAGAGAACGTGATTCCATAAGCTTAGCAGCATGCAGAGACAAAGCCGTAGCAATGTGTAGCCAAAGGGGGCGCTGTGACATACCAGCTTGCTCTCCTGATTATTGCTGTAGGAAAAGCAGAGATCTGTCAGACTCCCATTACTGCAGCAATCTATTGTTCCATCAAGCCGTCTGTAAACTGGAAAGATACAAAGAAAGATCAAAAACAATAGAGAGTGTGAGAGACAGAAAGACTGAATTTGGGTTTTTGACAATGCTGACTTGTAATTGCCTCCATTTGTTGACCAATCCTTTGTTTGGGCCTTGCAGTATGTTGTTCCAGACAAGAACATGTCCGCTGTTTGCCTCCTCCTTCCCGAGACATTATCGGGTACTAACCACATGTTCGCCTCACCTCGCTAGATCCTAGAGCGACAAATGCTACTGCATAGGCCCCTTCTCAGACACCACTGTATCCTACCAGTATTATACTTTATTAAATTCTGCAACAGCCTCCCAGTATTACAATTTGCAGGCCAGGACGGGCTCCCCCAATATAGCCAGATTCCCTCTGAAATGTCCTCCCAAAGGGAAGCTCATTACCGCAATGTTCGGGAACTTTCTACAGAAGTTTATTTTTTTACCACGAATGCTACTTTGGTGAGGTGAGGTGAGATGAGGTGCACTTTATTGAACCCCGTGGGGTAGTTTTTCCTCTGTATTTGACCCATCGTAAAATTAAAGCAGCGCCCAGGAACCAACTCCAGTTCTAAAGCCAGTTCCCTGGTCAGAATGTAGAATGCCGCCCGTCTGCCACATCGAAAAACCTCTGTACAGGGAAAGTTCACCCAAAAATGAAAATTCACTCGTCATCTTCTCAGTACAATAGTACAGTAGAGCATGTGGTAAGAGTACAGTAGAGTGTGCTGTGAGAGTATAGTACAGCGTGCAGTGAGAGTATAGTACAGCGTGCAGTGAGAGTACAGTACAGCGCGCAGTGAGAGTACAGTAGAGGGTGCAGTCAGAGTGCAGTAGAGCATGCAGTGAGAGTATAGTAGAGCGCATGCGGTGCCTGTACCTCGCCCAGGAGCCGAGTTGAGCTGCAGGCTGCTGCTGCGGACACAGTAACCCGTCTGCACCGAGTGGGACAGCTTTCTGATGCAGGAGTGCCAATCCTCCACGCCCTGTACGGGGCAGTCCTCCAGCCGGGTCACCAAGTCCCCCACAAACAGGCCTCGCGGCCCACTGGCAGCCGAACCCTAGGAAAAGGGCGGAGACATGTTTCCTTAAACAAGAGGCCTGTCGGCCTAGAGAGCTCTGCTGAGAATGAGTGAATGTGCATGTCATAACTTAATTTCAGTTAAGTTCACTACACCCCATTTAAGACTGCTTCTTTTGATGTGGTCTGTATTTGCCTGATGAAGGTTTAAGTACTGAAACGTCACAATAAAACTTTTGCCATCTGCAAGTTAGACAGTGTGTGCGACTCCTTTGTTTCCTTATAACTTAAAAAACTATTGCAATATTAACACATATGACACATTTGGTAACCAGAATATGCTGTGAATCAGATTGATGTCTGAACTTATGTAGTATATCAATAGAACCACATTGCAAATTGTAATCATTGATTTCAATCAACTTACCAGCAAGCAATACTAACAACCAACAAATACCTTTCCCCCAGTACATCACAAAAATAGCAGTCACAATCTTTTTAACACTTTCATAGGACAATGTGACATGGAACCATATGATCCAGAACATATGATCCAGAACGATGATTCGTAAGAGCATGATCCAGAACATTGATCGGGAACAACGTGGGGATATTCAGAACATCATAAGGAAGGCTCACAACAAATTAGACAAAAAGTAATCCGAAAGTTTTTTAGATATTAATGAAAGACTGAAAAAATGAGCACAAACACTGATTTTCTAAGTCCAACATCCTGAATTTTTCAAAAACCGGGACACAGAATTTTCTCATTTTCACAGAGCCTAATCAGAACATCATAAGGAAGGCTCACAACAAATTAGACAAAAAGTTATCTGACAGACTTTGAGATATTAATGAAAGACTGAAAAAATGAGCACACTGATTCTTTAAGTGCAAAATGGTGAATATCTCAAAAACTGGGGTGTAGAATTTTCTTATTTTCACAGTGAATATTCAAAATATCATAAGGAAGGCTCGCACCAAATTAGAAAAAACAGTTATCAGACAGGTTTTGAAATATTCAAATTTGAAGTGAAAAGTTGACGCCGGACATGGAGACGAACGAGCGGACAGGTGCCGGACGACTCGGCATTAGAAAAGCTCCGCTGACTGTGACTATTGTCACAGAGGAGCTAAAAACAAAAATGATAACATGCCTTGCCACTTAAGACCCCCTAAGTGCAGCTGTGTTATGACATTGCGACCCCCAGTGGTGCAAACGGGCATCGCACTACAAATTAGTGTTTTGACAAGATGTTACAAGGAAACAGACATCTTATAAACAGAAGGACGGGCATGTTGATGAAAGTATCCCTTTAGAAAACTGTTTCTTGGGGGGATCCAAAAGTTTCTGGACTCCTTTTCAGAAAAAGGATGTTTTCACGTCATCGTAATTTTTACCTCAGTGACCATCAGAGCTCAGATCCTCTCATCTGAATATTTCAAATACAGAGTGCAATATGGCTAGTGGCTAGGATTTTGTCATGGAAGACGCAGGCATCAAACATTGTGTGATTTTGCCATTTTTATGGATGAAAGCAATTAAATACATTAGCTTATTAATGTGCCTAACCCATGTTTGTTTTAACTGACAACTGTAAGCTATTTTTAAAGATAGTTAGTGTAGGTGCCCAAGGCATTTGTTGTTCTGTATAGTTCCACGTGAGATCTTATTTGTTCATTTAATTAAATAACGGTTGTTCTTAAAATGGCATAATTTCTGCCAAGTTTTTTTTCTCTCTCATTTTTCCATTATTTTAGACATCTTTGTGGTGACTGTAGAGTAACATCAGCCCACTGGTAATCACCCTGTTAAAGGAGATCCACCATCCTCAGGGTTTGCATTTTAATCCATTACATTACAGGTCTGCTAAGAACCTGTAGTGTAATGTAATGTAAAGTAATCCAATTTCACACACCTGAATTTACTCATTCAAAAATATAACAAGATATCTGGCTGTTGCGTGAAGTATGATTTACTAGGGCTTGAGTGAAAACCAACAGGACCTTCTGGAACAGGGCTGGTTACCACTTTCCCATAAATGATTAAAAATTTGTGTAAAACGGCTATGTCATACATGTTTTTACACGTGTAGTACAGTTTTCCTGCATCATGACTGTTCAGATTCCATTCATAGTCAAACTTCAACCAATATTTTAGCTACAGCAAAATTACCAATCCTGCGGGAAACCGTTACCCATCTAGTCTAGTTGGCGGTCTATTCAAATCAATGGGATTGTGATGGCCCTCTGTGAGTTATCCGCATTGTCCTAGGTCTGTTTCGCAATTCTTGTGTTCCCTCTAGGTCATGTGAGGCAATCAGCAATATCGGGTCCACCGGCGCGGAGGTGTACCTGAGGGCTTTAAAATCTGCACGTGTGTTTGTCTCTGGAGTGCTGTCCTACCAGACTTGGGAGCTGCGGAGCTCTAAGAATGCTACCTTAATTAGTCCACGTTGCTCAAACTTATGACTGTTTTGGCTGGCACTGTCGGCTGGCACCGTCTTTCATTGTTTTAAAAAATAAACTAAATTTGGTGGAAACTTAACTCAGTTTATTTTCTTTGTTGTTTTGTTGCTCTCACTGACTGAGTGTGACAGGATCAGTAATACACCACCTAGCATGCTAACATTTTTCACCATTAAAGTGATCAGTGACATGTGTAATAGATAGATTTAAGGAGGTTTTACTTGAATCAAAATGCAAATTCATTCCATAGGTGTCCAAAACTAAGCTGAAAAAGCAGAATCCTCAGTGGATGACCAAAAGTATTCGTAGGATTTAGAGGGAAAAGAGGAATCTTTATTAGATGTACATAAAGGATAATAATGAGAACACTAATGCTGAATACTGTAAAATGCAGGCTGTGGTCAAAAAAGACCTGAGAAATGCTAGAAAACTGTATGAAAGACAAATTGCAGAGGGGGCAAAAACTAACCCTCAGCACTTCTTTCAGCACTGTAGCAGAGAAAGGAAAGTTAAAGAGCAGGTTGAGTACATAAAGAATAAAAATGGATCGCTGCTATATAATACCAAGGATATTGCGGATGCCTTAAACAGTTACTTTGTTGAGAATTTTACCTCAAAGGGGGTCTTTATTTGGCCAGAGGGCATGTTAAATGCTCAAGATTATTTAGTAAAAATTGAGGTAAGGGATAACAAAGTATTAGACAAGTTGCATAAACTAAAGGCAGATAAGGCGGGGGGTCCTGATGGTTTATATCCTAGAGTGCTCAGGGAAGCTGGTGAGATCATCTTTAAGCCGCTATCCGCCATCTTCAGATGATCTTTAGAAACTGGAGAAATGCCAAATGATTGGAAACAGGGTAATATAATACCAATATATAAGAAAGGGGATCGTACCAAGCCAGAAAATTATAGGCCAGTCTGTTTAACTTGCACTACGTGCAAAATATTGGAATCTATCATAAAAGATGAGCTGGACTTATTTCTTGAACATAACAGTATCTTGAGGGATGGCCAACATGGTTTTCGTAAGGGAAGGTCATGCCTGACAAACCTTCTGGAATTTTTTGAAGAGGCCACCAAGACTTATGACCAGAGCGGGGCTTATGACATCATTTACTTGGATTTTCAGAAAGCATTTGATACAGTACCGCATAAGAGACTAATTTTTAAAATGAGCTCCATTAGCGTTACAGGCGGTATTCTGGAGTGGATTCAAAACTGGTTACAGGACAGAACACAAAGAGTGGTGGTCAGTGGTATCTCATCTGAGCTAGGAATGGTGGGGAGTGGCATCCCTCAGGGATCGGTGTTGGGACCCCTGCTGTTCCTCATCTACATTAATGACCTTGATAGGAATATTGAGAGCAGATTAGTTAAATTTGCAGACGATAGTAAATTGGGGGGTTTGGCAAGTAGTTTAGAGTCCACTAAAGTGATTCAGGATGATTTGGATAGAATCCAGAATTGGGCAGAAATGTGGCAAATTAAATTTAATGTAGCAAAATGTAAAGTTGTGCATGTAAGTAATAAAAACATTAGACGGGATTACTTCATGGGAGGTTTAAAACTGGAATGTGCTCCACACGAGAAAGATCGGGGAGTGATTGTTGACCAAACCCTAACAGGTTCTAGCCATGGTGCCATATCAGTTAAAAAGCCAATCGGATGCTGGGATACATTGCCAAAAGTATTGAGTACAAATCTAAGGAGGTGATGCTTCTTTTGTACAACACGTTCGTTAGACCACATCTGGAGTATAGTGTACAGTTCTGGGGACCATACTTTAAGAAAGATATTGAGGCTCTAGAGAAAGTTCAGAGAACAGCCTCTAAGCTAATCCCAGGTATAAAAGATGAGAGCAATGAGAAGAGGCTGAAGATCCTTAATCTCTTCAGTCTTAGGAAAAGGAGACTAAGGGGTGATTTGATTGAGGTCTTTAAATATGTTAAAGGGATTAACAAAGTGAATCATGTAGGATTCCTTCGACCAATTGTTGTGAGTAGAACTTGTTGTGAGGGGTCACAAATGGAAGTTGACCAAAGGTAAATTTAACACTGATATTCGGAAATATTTCTTCACCCAAAGAGTGATTTCAATGTGGAATAGCTTGCCTGACCATATTGTTGAGGCAGAGACCTTGGGGGTTTTCAAGAGCAGGCTTGACTTAAATCTAGATACCATTGAGTCATTGAGTATCTGAAGGGATATATTCACAACAGTATAGAGAAACTGGCCAGCGAAGTTGGGCTGAACGGCCTGTTCTCGCCATTCATGTCATGTCATGTCATGTTACTTATCTTAGCGACTTGAATTTATCAATTTTACGACAAAAAGTCTTCACATTCAAACTACTGAATTATTCATCCCATTTGACTTGAATAGACTGCCAACTAGAGGCTAACGCCTTTTTTTTTCCTTCCATATACATATACTTTTGTATATGTTGTTTTGGTATGTTTAGCCCCATTTTTCTACAGGTATTTTTTGTGAAGTTTTTATTGTGCAAATAATTACGTGTGCTGCCTATTCAGTAAATTATTGTGAGCGGAAACGCAGAAACTGATATTCATCGGGAGACAATTGGTTATTTATCATGTGCCTGTTGGTTAATGAGGGTGTGACTGTGTTTTGTTATGATGTCATGCTTGTTTGGTATTTTGATTGGTCCACGGTGACCTCACAACTTATATGTATGACAGCCCTGCCTTTTTCAGCCCTGAATTCGATAAAGTATTGCAAGCGTAGAGGACGGTGTGCGGGACTTATTCTTCTTATTATTCTTATTTTTTCCATTTGGCTGACCTTCAGTCATCTTCTACGCACCTATCCACTTACAGGTGTGCACTCGCACTATTTTCTACAAACTCCATATACATTTACGAAATCAATAGTCTCAAATTCGTGAGCCTTTGATATATTAAATTTATGCAACTCGTTCTGTTATTTTCAATTATTCCCCTCCGAAGGCACAAAATAAACAAGGATTGCTCCACTCGTTTCATAATATATAAAATTTGATATCTCGAGCTCACTCATTAGAGATCCTCTATTTAGCTCGTATTTTCTGCTATGAAAACTCAGCCTTAATTATAGCTGCCATTAAAATGTAACCCAGCAGTGAAGCATGTGATGTAATGGAGTGTGACAGTTTAGCTGTCACCAGGTCCTGCTGTCCTGCTGTGCAGTGGAGACCAGAAATCAGCACTGTAGGGAAATCATCAGAAACACAGTCATATAAACCGGATTTGTGAGGCTCACAACTTAGTTTTTGTGGAAAGTGGTTCATATAAGGATATTTTCAATCCTGACGGTTATTTCTAAAGCTTTAGTTCGGCAGCTATTAGCAACTACCAAATGACTACCATATTCTACCAAACATCAGTCTGTCCCCGTTGCAAAGTTTTGACTTGTGGCCGCAGTTCTTCTATGTCATTTCCAATTTCTGCCTTTTAGCATTCATCGTCATAATTTTTGAGACAGTTCCCGCTTGCAACTTAAAATAAATTTGCCCTTTTTTTGTGACTGACACACCGGGAATTTCTATGTTCAATTTAGAACTTGTTGGCTGAATTTGAAAATTTAGAGTTCTCATCTTGCTTTTGGAGACTCACCAACAGTAGCGGCTCTAGACCCGGGAATGGCGGGGCGCACTCACGTCCCTTTATGACAATTAGTCCTGGGTAGTTCGCAATCATTTACTGACGCGTTTTCCAATTATCGTACTTGGCAACTTAAGACACGGTCTCTCCAAATGTGATCGAACAGCGATGAAATCATGGGCTTAATTCAGCTCAGGGGCGGAACCTGAACTGAGAATTGTGACAAAACATCTGTTTAAAACAGTCGTTAGTCCTGACCTGTTCTCAGTCATTTTCATGAGTAACCGAAGGTTCTATTTCGTACGTGCTCCGCCCTCTAACGGGCTTCGCTATTGGTTTACCCCTCCGAGGCTCCACCTCGGCGCCTGAAAAGAAAATTGAACTCACCTGCTCTGTAGGAGTGGGTAGCATACTCACCCCCTATAAAGCCCTGCCGCTGTCAGTGCTCGTCTCCCTTTTACACTCAGCCTGAAGAGATTGGACCACGTATCAATGAAATGGCGAAAGTTTGTTTTCAGTGCGCCTCCCCCATGGTGGCAGAAGACCAACACGACAACTGTTTCGTGTGTTTGGGTTGGCGTCACCAGGTGGAGTCTGGTTCTTGCGCTGCTTGCGCAGCGCTCCCCCGGGAGGAGCGCGAGCGCCGTCAGCAGTTCCTGAGGGCCGCACGCACCCTCCAGGCTGGCTCGGAGCCAGCCCGAGAGTCGGTGACGGCGGTCCGCTCCAAACCGTGGAGCGAATATGATGAGGAGGACGACCTGCGCGTCTATCAGGAGGATCCAGCGGGCCTCTTCTGTGACGAGGGAGCTCCCCCTGAGCACCGCTACCCATTAGACGACCTGCCTGGATTGTTCCATTCGGCGGCGGTGCGAATGGAGATGCCCCTGCCCCCGCAGCCACCGAACACCTATGGGGATGACTTCACTGTAGGCCTATTGGCCCAGCCAAAAGCCAAGCCGCGGCCCAAGGTAATCTGTCCTCAGATGCCGCCCATAATCGGATACGCCCAGCGTGATTGGGGGAATCCGATCGCCGCTAAATCCCCGGCAGTGGCATATGCGCCGTATTCCACCGTCGAGGGTTGGAAGTGGGATACTGGCGTCCCGCCCATTGAAGACGCGGTGAGGTGGTGCTTAGTCCCCACCGCCTCTATGTGGCCAGGTGGTCGGCCGCTGCATCCGTCCGAGAGGGACAGGATGTCGGCGAGCCTGTTCGACCGCTGTTATGCCAACGCGGCCCAGGGAGTCGCGTTGGCTAGCAATCTGGCGTTTCTGGCTGGGTCCGTGGATCGACTCGTGCACCAGAAGTCGGAGTTAACGCCGGAGGAAATCGAGGAGGTCCAGACCTCAGCGGCAGCGATGCTCCGGATGTCCCAGGCATTTGCCATCACCGGAGGGAGGAGCATGTGCGCAGCCCAGGTGGGGCACCGCCACCTGTGGCTGGGGCTGTCGTCCTTGAAGGAGCGGGAGAAGCGGGCGCTTATCAACGCGCCCATTTCCACCGCATCACTGTTTGGTCCGGATGTCCAAGCTATGGTGGACCGGCTGGAGGCAGCTCGGAGGGCAGCCGAGCAGCTAGGCTCCCACCTACGCCCGCAGCAGTCCACCTCCGGTCCACGCTACACTCAGCCGCCGCCCAGCCGCCGCCGCCGTAGATCGGATGGATCGCTCCCCGGCCTCAGCCAGCCAAGCCTGGAGCCGCGCCGACCGCAGCCGCGGAGTCGCCAGAACCGCGCCAGGGGTGGGGGTCCTCGGCGGCCAGCCTGGGTGAAGCCAGAAAATAAACGGAGTTTTCAGTATTTGGCCTCTGAGTCTGTCTGTTCCCACACTGCACACACTGACATGCTGGCTGGTTCAGGTGTTAGCAGCCAGGGCAATCTGGGTCAAAAATCTGCCGGAGACAGGGCGGTCGCCCTGTCTGCCATGAATATGGTTAATAAGGACGGCGGGCGTGAGGCTTGTGTTTCCTCTCCGCCTCCGTCAAATCTTGCTCTTAAAACTGGGGCTTCACCGGCTAATAGCCTGTTTACGAGGTACTGGCTAGCTAACCGCCGGCGCAGTTTGTGTCGAATTACTCAGGGTAGTAATCGGCCACACTTGTTGGCTAAACTAAAAAGCAATCCCCTAATTTTTAGCACTGGGATGACTAAAGTCACCGTGTGCAAGCAACTTACTTTGCCCAGGCATGCCACCAGCGAAGAAACGAGCACAGACTAAAAGCCAACATGTTTCCAGCGCGGTTTGCTCGAGCGGGACACGTCAGCTGACTTCCGCTTCCGGGTCACACGGAGGCATCCTTGACCACCATTCTGGCTCCATTCCTAAAGAGGTTTCTCAAAAATCCCCCTACACATTCCAGTGGCAAAAGACGGGTCGTGTACGTGGGCGTAAATCTGGTATGGGGGCTTCAAAACCCGTGGAGGAAGGTGTCACTCGTTCAGCCCCACAGCCCGTGACGTATTTAAGGACTAATGTTTCTGAGAGTAAGCGTCAGGGGGAGCTCCCGCTTGACTCCGAGACAACTGCGCCCCCACCATCCACGGTGAGCGAGTCACCAGGTGACGTGTTTGGGGTTGCAGCGAGTACATCGTTGCCATTAGCCTCTCAGCCCTTTCGGGCAGGGCCCCCCGGACGAACCCTCCCACAAGGGGCGGGGCGTCGCGGGAGGGCCTTGGCAATCGGAGACCATGGAATCAACTTCACCACTGACGAACCACTATCAGTCGTGGGTGAGGTTGTGCGCCCCCCTTCCGAAATGGTTAGACAGAACATTGCGGAAGGGATATGCATTACAGTTTCGCTGCCGCCCTCCCCCATTCAAAGGCATCGTACGGACGAAGCTCCCCAATTCCGCGCAAAGAACGCTTTTGGAGGAGGAGGTAAGCTCGCTTCTACGGAAAGGGGCCGTAAGACCGGTTCCTCTGTCAGAAGCTCGAGCAGGATTTTATTCCCCGTATTTCCTGATCCCCAAAAAATCGGGAGGCCTGAGGCCCATTTTGGATCTCCGGGAGCTGAACAAACACATTGTGCGCAGACCGTTCCGAATGCTGACGGTGAAGGCGTTGCTGGAATGTGTCAGGCCGGGAGATTGGATGACATCAATAGATCTGACAGATGCCTATTTTCATGTCCCAATTCTGCCGCGCCATCAGAAGTTCCTTCGCTTTGCGCTACAGGACCGGATCTTTCAGTTTTGCCGTCTTCCATTCGGATACTCCCTAGCACCACGGACATTTTCCAAGTGTGTGGAGACAGCCCTTGCACCGCTTCGGCGCAAGGGGGTGCGGATTCTAACCTATCTGGACGATTGGCTGATCCTGGCCCCTTCCAAGCAGATGGCAATCGCTCATACGAGGTTGGTGATGTGGCATATTGCGCAGCTGGGCTGGGCCATCAACTACGAGAAGAGCACCCTGCAGCCCAGCCAGACGGCGCGATATTTGGGAATGCAGCTAGACTCTCGGACCATGACCGCACGCTTATCGGTGGAGAGAGCGGGAGCGATCCTGGTTTGTGCTCAACAGTTACAGGACGCAGTCTCAGTGCGGGCTATAACAGTCATGTCGCTACTGGGGATGATGGCTGCTGCCCATCTAGTAGTCCGCTTAGGGCTGCTGCACATGAGGGATCTACAGCGCTGGTTTATACGCCTTCGGCTGGATCCGAGGCGGGACCAGCAGCGCATGCTTCGCATACCATTGCAAGCACGGCGGACCTTAGCGTTTTGGGCCTCACGCAGCCGGCTCCGCGAGGGAGTCCGATTGGAGTGCGTGGCTCACTATGCCCATGTATTTGTGGATGCCTCCCTCACAGGGTGGGGAGGGACTTGTGGCCCTGCTTCTGTCGCTGGTACATGGCAGGGGCCCCGGCAGCACATCAACCTACTGGAGCTCTTGGCAGTTCAGAGGGTGCTGCACCATTTTTCCCCACAGTTGGAGGGGAGGCACGTCCTGGTGAGATCAGACAACACGACGGCGGTAGCCTATCTCAACAGACAGGGGGGAGTCAGATCAGCGGCCCTACACAAGGTGGCAGCTTCCATCCTGGTGTGGGCAGACCGCCACTTGCGCTCCCTGAAGGCCCAGCATGTTCCTGGCATCCTCAACACTCGGGCAGATGGGTTGTCCAGGGGGGCGCTGCCCGAGGAGGATTGGTGCCTTCCACCAGCGACAGCCGAGCGAATCTGGAGGCTGTTCGGGCGACCAAGGGTGGATCTGTTTGCGAGCAGGGAGAATGCTCTGTGCCCGCTGTGGTTCTCCCTGAGGCCTACAGACAATCCTCCCCAGGGGGTGGATGCGTTGGCTCATCCAGTGTGGCCGGCTGGCCTGCTATATGCGTTCCCGCCCCGGCGGCTGTTAATGCCACTACTTCGCAGAGTGAGGGAGCAGCACTCGTCCATAATTGTGGTGGCACCGCTGCGCCCGAGCGCCAGGTGGTTTCCGGACCTTATCCAGCTGGCGTTGGGGAGCCCATGGGAAATTCCGGACCCTCCCCTAACCGGGACTCGGATACCGAAGGCCGTCCGCACTTGCCCCCTCCTGGCCTGGAAGCTGAAAGGGTAAGGTTAACTGAGTCGGGCCTACCCGAAGCGGTTGTGTCCACAATTCAGTATGCGCGTGCCCCAGCCACGTCCAAGGCTTATGTGACTCGTTGGCGGATTTTCGTGGGCTGGTGTCAGGTGAGAGGCCTGAATCCGCGCTCATGCCCCCTTCAGGGGGTGCTAGAGTTCCTTCAGGGGCTCTTCGAGAGGGGCCGTGCAGCATCCACCTTGGGCGTGTTCGCGGCGGCCATTGCAGTAGGTCATGATGGGTTTGACCGCTTCTCAGCTAGAAATCACCCCCTGGTAAAGCGGTTTTTGAAGGGAGTCCGCAGGCTGAAACCCCCGATGCAGCGCGTGGTTCCACAGTGGGATCTGCAGACGGTGCTGGACGGCCTGGCGGGACCACCATTTGAACCCTTGGACCAGGCAGATCTGCATACCCTTTCGATCAAGACGGCCCTCCTTTTAGCCTTGGCATCGGCCAGGAGGGTGAGTGAATTGGGGGCCCTCTCCGTGCACCCGTCATGCCTGACCGTAAGCGAGGATGGTGGATCAGTGGAACTTCGCCCTAATCCGTCTTTCCGACCTAAGGTCATCACTTCAGCCTTCAGTTCTTCGGTGATCCGGCTAAGGGCTTTCTGCCCTCCGCCCCATGCCACCAGCGAGCAGGAACGGTTGCATAGACTGTGCCCAGTGCGAGCGCTCATCCTGTACATGAGACGCACAGCAGGCCTTAGGAAGGCGGATCAGCTGTTTGTGAGCTATGGCGGGCGTGCTCAAGGGGCCCCACTGTCATCGCAGCGCCTTGCCCACTGGATCTGTGAGGCTATCGGCAGAGCCTATTCGGCAGTGGGCCTCACCGCCCCGACGGGGCTGACCACACATTCTACCCGGGGAATCGCATCCTCCACAGCACTGTTTAGGGGCGTGTCTGTGGAAGAAATTTGCAAGGCGGCCTCGTGGTCTTCCGCGTCAACCTTTGCGCGGTCATACCTGAGGGACATGACCGCCAGTTCGGTCGCGCATTCAGTCCTGGGAACCCTGCCAGCAGGGTCCCCCTCCAACACTAACTAGTATGGTACCACACCCTAGGGCGATGCGCTCTGGGGGCGCCTCGCCTGCTGGTGTGGGAGGAGAGGCACGTAGACGGGATATGACAGCTACAAAAGCCCCCTCATTCCTTCATTCTTTCATTCTGGAAGGGGCCTTATCGGAAGGGGCCCCATCTGACACCAGCTTGGGTCTGGTGTTGTTTGGTGTGTCATGACCTGGGTCGGGGTACGCGGCCTGGCGGTGCCCGCCCCAGGAAAGACACGGCTTTGTTGGTTTCCAACTAGAACTCTAGGGTGCGGGGCCACCTGGGAGTACATTCATCCCTAACGGCCTTCGCCGTAGGTGTAAACCAATAGCGAAGCCCGTTAGAGGGCGGAGCACGTACGAAATAGAACAAATAGTTACCCTGGATGTAACTCCGGTTCTATGAGTACGTGCGTAGCCCTCTAACTGCCTGCCCAGCTGGCCCCCGGATGTGAGATGCTGAGTTTCAAAGGGAGACGAGCACTGACAGCGGCAGGGCTTTATAGGGGGTGAGTATGCTACCCACTCCTACGGAGCAGGTGAGTTCAATTTTCTTTTCAGGCGCCGAGGTGGAGCCTCGGAGGGGTAAACCAATAGCGAAGCCCGTTAGAGGGCTACGCACGTACTCATAGAACCGGAGTTACATCCAGGGTAACTATTTGTTCGCTCCGAGAGCACTCCGCAGTTAACAGCTGCTGCTTGTTCTCCCCGATTACGTAAGAAGACAATCATTCATCTGGACGCTTATTTGCTGTATTTAAATCAACGTTAGTCAAACTTGCATACCTGACGACTCTCACGCAAACAGCTTGAGCAGCACGCTGCCTATTTAACTGCCAAGTGCCACTTTTTTATCAACCCACACAATACCGAGAGTGAAAGGCGATATTTAACTGGAACACGGACCTGATCAATCAACGCGAAGCACTGGCCTATTAATAAGTAAATTTTTTTTCTGTACTGAATTTCGCCCATGATTTCATCGCTGTTCGATCACATTTGGAGAGACCGTGTCTTAAGTTGCCAAGTACGATAATTGGAAAACGCGTCAGTGAAGGAAAATGATTGCGAACTACCCAGGACTAATTGTCATAAAGGGACGTGTCTGCGCCCCGCCATTCCCGGGTCTAGAGCCGCTACTGCTCACCAAGGAAAGAGCTGCAGGTAAGACCTGAAGCAAATAAATGCTGCTGAATAGCGATCGGATTTAACGGAATGACCCATGTGGGTCAAAGACAAAGAGCATTTTTCAAGGGTGCTTCCAACATTTTGTCCACCTGCAGTATGCTGGACAAGATGGCACTCCTCCAACCCGTCCAACACCCCCCCCCCCACATACACACGCACAGACCCACCCCCGACCAAACTAACCTCCACCACCTCTGTGACAAGCGCTCCACTCCCGGTGGAGTACAAGGGGAACAGGAATACAGGGAGTACGAACAGGAAGGTCAGGGCAGCCACACACAGCATGAAGTTATGCCACACCCCTGTGGAAACACCCGGTAATGCAGTTTTACCAAAAGCATCACTGATATACAAAACCCAAAACCAGTGAGGTTGGCACGTTATGTAAATCGTAGATAAAAACTGAATACAATGATTTGCAAATCCTTCTCAGCTTATATTCAATTTAATACACTGCAAAGACAAGATGTTTAATGTTCAAACTGAGGAACTTAATGATTATTTGCAAAAAAAAAATAAACTTAGAATTTAAAGGCAGCAACACATTGCAAAAAAGTTGGCACAGGGGCCTTTTTACCACTGTGTTACATCGCTTTTCCTTTAAACACACTCAGTTAACGTTTGGGAACTGAGGAGACCAATTTTTGAAGCTCTTCAGGTGGAACTCTTTCCCATTCTTGCTTGATGTACAGCTTAAGTTGTTCAACAGTCCCGGGTCTCCGTTGTCGTATTTTACGCTTCATAATGCGCCACACATTTTCAATGGGAGACAGGTCTGGACTACAGGCAGGCCAGTTTAGTACCCGCACTCTTTTACTACAGAGCCATGCTGTTGTAACACGTGCAGAATGTGGCTTGGCATTGTCTTGCTTAAATAAGCAGGGGCGTCCATGAGAAAGACGTTGCTTGGATGGCAACATATGTTGCTCCAAAACCTGTATGTACCTTTCAGCATTAATGGTGCCTTCACATATGTGTAAGTTGCCCATGCCTTGGGCACCAATACACCCCCATACCATCACAGATGCTGGCTTATGAACTTTGCGCCTATAACAGTCCGGATGGTTCTTTTCCTCTTTGGTCCAGAGGACACGACGTCCACAGTTTCCAAAAACAATTTGAAATATGGACTCGTCAGACCACAGAACACTTTTCCACTTTTCATCAGTCCATCTTAGATGAGCTTGGGCCCAGCGAAGCCAGCGGCGTTTCTGGGTGCTGTTGATAAATGGCTTTCGCTTTGCATTGTAGTTTTAACTTGCACTTACAGATGTAGTGACGAACTGTAGTTACTGACAGTGGTTTTCTGAAATGTTCCTGAGCCCATGTGGTAATGTCCTTTACACACTGATGTCAGTTTTTGATGCAGTACTGCCTGAGGGATCGAAGGTCACGGGCATTCAATGTTGGTTTTCGGCCTTGTCGCTTACGTGCAGTGATTCCTTTAGATTCTATGAACCTTTTGACGATATTACGGACCGTAGATGATGAAATCCCTAAATTTCTTGCAATAGCTCGTTGAGGAATGTTGTTTTTAAACTGTTGGACAATCAGCTCACGCATTTGTTCGCTAAGTGGTGACCCTCGCCCCATCCTTTTTTGTGAATGACTGAGCATGTCAGGGAAGCTGCTTTTATACCCAATCATGGCACCCACCTGTTCCCAATTAGCCCGTTCACCTGTGGGATGTTCCAAGTAAGTGTTTGATGAGCATTCCTCAACTCTCTCAGTCTTTTTTGCCACTTGTGCCACCTTTTTTGAAACATGTTGCAGGCATCAAATTCCAAATGAATTCCTAATATTTGCAAAAAATTACAAAGTTTACCTGTTCGAACATTAAGTAACTTGTCTTTGCAGTGTATTCAATTGAATATAGGATGAAAAGGATTTGCAAATCATTGTATTCTGTTTCTATTTATGATTTACACAACGTGCCAACTTCACTGGATTTGGGTTTTGTACAAACAAGTAAGAGAGGATTTCACAGAGTCAGAAGATGCATAAAGAGAACATACAAAGTCATGTGATTTAAGGCCATCAACAAATATTGGAAGATCTTTAAATCTTCAAACACAGATTTGAGTATTTGCATTTTTCGTTTTTGCTTGCGCATTTGAAATGATGCCACCCACACTCCATCTCTAGGTCTCTGAGGATGGAGGAGGCTTTCTCCATACTTAAAAGATGGAGAAATTCCACCAGCAATCTCTCTCTGGAGAAGCTGAAGGGTTTCCTAACCTTCCAGTTCATTGAGATGAGGCGTTTTGTTGAAAGGCACGCCAGGGCGATCACTTTTTGGTGTTTAGTGCTTTGGATATTTTCGACACGGGCCCCCAGCAGGCATGTAGTACGTGAAAATTGCAGGTCAATGTTGAGGACCCCTGACAGAATAAATTCCACCTCCTTCCACAGGGAAACAATGACAGGGCAGTACCATAGCATATGGATGAGAGTACCCACCTCTCCACATCCATGCCAGCATTGGTCAGATAAGCTCTGGTCCATCTTTTTTAGTTTTGCGGGAGTCAAATACGCCCTATGCAATATTTTCATCTGAATTACTCTATATCTGACACATTTACTCATACAGATTGAGTTCCTCCACAAACTATCCCATTCTGAAGATGATAAGTAGATTCCCAGATCTCGCTGCCATTGAAGTTGGGTCTGGATATTACAGTTGGGGGCTGAAAGGCACAACTGCCTATAAAGTTTGGAGACTTTTCCTCTCCCATGAGCAATAACCTCCAACTTCTCATCTATTTCCCCACGGCTACCGATAGGATTACCCAACTTCGACAGTCTGGTTAATGTAGCTTTAATTTGTGCATATGTTAAAAAAAGAATTACTGCTCAGTCCAAATTTTGTATTGGGTGCCATTAATGAAAGCACTGAACCATCCTTCAGCACCTGCCCAAGCTAATATATGTTCTGTCTCTGCCATGATTTGTCAGACAGTGGATTCCCCCTCACTGATAACAATGGATTGTTCCATAAAGGATAAGAGGGGAGGGAGGTTCCGTTGATGCCCAGTTTGCTATGCAGCTTTTTCACCACGTCACAGGAGAACTTAATTATTGGATTGCCTAATTTGGCAGGGGGTTAAGGCCAGTATCATAACGAAGATAATGAAATGGACCTGTTACTTTCAGTAATTAATTCACTTCCAAGCCATTCCCAGGTGCCCCGTGCAACAGTATCATTGTAACCCCAAGAAAGCGGGAATCTCGCATTATACGAGAAATAATACAAAAATACATCTGGAACACCTAGTCCACCTTGATTTCTTAGTTTTGAGAGCTTTCTGCGGTTTATTTTTGGCGGCTTATCTCTCCATAAGAAGGTGGGGGGGAAAAGCATCGATTTCTTTAAACCAGCCTTGTGGAAATTGTAATGGGAGAGCAGATATAGGTCAGTCAGGGAAATATTGGCTGGAAATCTGCCTGGTATAAATCCTACCTGGTCTATGTGCACCATGTAGTTCATAAGCTTCTCTAAACAAAGATTCAGAATTTTTGCAAAAACTTTATAGTCGTTATTCAGTAAACTTAGGGGACGGAAATTACCCATGTCTAAGTGATCCTTTCCTGGTTTCGGAAGAAGTGAAATTGTGGCCGCACGTATTGTCGCTGGCATTGACTTGTTTTCAATTACGTTATTGAATAGCAGGGACAAAACTGGGGACAGGTAATTCTGGAATTGTTTGTAGAATTCTATGGTATAGCCATCTCCCCCTGGAGATTTGCCGTTGGCAAGCCTTTTAATTGCAGTGAGAATCTCTGTTTCCCTTACAGGTGCCTCGAACTCATCTCTGTGCTGCGTACTCAATTTAGGAAGGTGGATATCCTTTAGGAACTCTTCCACCTTGTGCTCCTGAGATTGATATTCTGCTTGAGACAATCTGGAATAAAACCCTTTAAAAGAAGTGCATATTGAAGCTTGATCTACAATAATGTCGCCGCTGCAGTCTGTTATTGCTGGTATTCATTGCATATTTTCCTGCTGTTTAAGTTGATAAGCTATCATTTTACCTGCTTTGTCACCACTCTCAAAATATCTTCTACGCAGATGAAAGAGAGTAAAGGCAGTCTCCTTGTGGAGTATTGCTTGTAAATCAGCTCTAGCTATTAAAAGCTTTCTCTTTAAGGCTAGAATTGTTGTATCAAGCATATGTTGGGCTTCTAGTGCCTTAATTTTAGCAAGCAGATTATTTTTCTTTTCACTTTTCAACTTCAATTGGGCAGTAGAATAACTAATTATCCAGCCCCTGCATGTTACCTTAAAAGCTTCCCAGACTGTTTGCTTGGAAGAGACTAAACTCCTGTTTATTTTTAAAAATCCGTTGGTTCTCTGTCTTATTAGGGAAACAAATTCTGCATCCTTCAATAATGAATGATTAAATCTACATTGTCGTGTTCTACATTGGTTATCAAATATGGGGCAATCACTGACAGCGGAGCATGAACTGAAATGAGAATGTTATGGATTTCTGTGTCAATGACATTCACCGTGTGAGTAGATGAAATGAGAAGGTAATCAATCCTCGAATAAGAATTGTGTGCGTGTGAATAGCATGTATACCTCCGTTCTTGTGGAAGTGCCAGTCAGTCAGTCAGTGCCAGTGAGCTCAGCATTTCACCAAAGGCTGCAGATAATGCTCTATCTGATGGTAGAGGGCTACCAGATTGATCCACGTTAGCATCACTGACTAAGTTAAGGTCACCACCCACCAATAAAGGAGTGTCTGCATACTGAGCTAACAAGGTAGTGAGGGGAGAGAGAAAAAGGGCCTGAGCTGAGTTTGGTGCATAAATGTTAACCAAGGTGCATTTTTCATTCTGAAGTATACCCAACAAAACTACATAGCGCCCATCCTCATCCACTCTCAATTCCAGCAGTTTAAAAGAAATTATTTTAGCTATCAGTATGCCACGTTCATGAACTCACTGTCAAAGTTTTACTTGCTCAGATGACTTTCTCGATTCCAGTTGTGGATATTAATAAATGATTAAATGCACACAGGTTTTATTTAATTGTACAAATTACACACCCTGCCACCTAGTGGATAAGGGTGTGCACTGCACGCCTGCAAGCGTTACCAGACAAAAGCAACAAATTGAGCTTAGCGGTAGGTGCTTGATTTTCGTTTTATGAGCAACTGATAGTTGAATATTATTCGGATAATAAGTAATTATGAACGTTAGTATGCAAAGTGGATGTTGTGCAATTTCGGCAGCTGTATTGTGAGGTACCTGCACAGAATATACGCAGCTGCTGGATGGGCGAGATGAGTTGCAGGTGTGCGGTAAACAGGTCCACAAAAGCCCCTGGGTAGATCACAAACATGAACATACCGAAACCGTTGAGTCTCACCTGCTCCCTGCAAAGACCAACAACCGCATCATCATCATCATCACCTTCATCAGTTGTCATCACTAGCATCAAAAACATCAAGAATCCTCACCTCAGTGCTGCCACCCCGTGGCCAAACTCATGAATAACACCCCTAATTAGGATTGCGATGAAGAAGTAGGCCAGCTGGCTAACTGGAAGGTTCACGCCAGGCACCTGGTAACGCCACAACAAACACAGCGGGAAAGAACCAATCAAAAATCAATTGTGAACAATGATAACTAGAGCTCCGCGCCAATGTACTGAACGTTATTTTTGTCAGTATTAGCTAGCAACCCCTGTGTTTATGCAGTCCTGTAGTCTTCGCACAAATATGTTTTTGATGTGTTTTTGACCTTTTGCATGCCCTTGACCTTTGACCTTGACCTCCCAACATTGAATCACCTCATCCTTGAAAAATACTTGGATCATTCCACCAAATCTGATGAAAATCCATCCATAACTTTTTGCGTAATCCTGCTTACAAACAAACCAACAAACCAACCAATAGACAAACGGTAATGATCACATAACCTCCTCCAACTTCATTGGGCGGAGGCAACTAGCATTTGCAATCTCACAGCTATTCCCTTTTATCGTTTTCCAGCTGATAACAAGCAACCGTAGTAGTAAATAGAAACCTGGTGATCACAGGCCTCACTGGATTCGTGCCTACATTCCTGGCTCAGCATCGGAACCTCTATACACAGAGAGGTCCTGCCATCCATGGGTCCTGCGCACCTGTTGTAAAGGCTGCAGAACAAGTGTATTAGAAGGCATTTCTTGAACTTACCACAACTTGAAGCACCTGCTCGTTGGCACCCTCTGAGGTCTCAGAGGTCATCTGGGCGAGAGTCTGCAGCAGTGTTCGGGTGAGTAAAACCACGGAGCCAAACATGGCCACCACCCCAAACACCATCCCTGCACTGAACCTGTGACAAATAACAATACACACCTAAACATGATGAAATTACATACAGACCATGAAATCCTAGCTCACTTTCTAGATTTTTAACCCCTAGAGCGTTGAAATAAATTTAAAAGAATAGTAAATTTAACTAGAGGCACTCTGAGGGTGCAAACCTCCGCCAAGACAGCACAGTGGAAATCTTGCTAAAATCTTGAGTGAACATGGTTCATAAAAAATCTGAGGGACTGTACCTGCTACATAGGATTTTGAGATGGTTGCCGTGGTGGCCATATTGTTTGACTGATCGTGGTCAAAATCAGTCGGGTCAACCTCTGATGTAATAACCCACAAAACCCACCCACAACCCACCCACAAAATTTCAGAGATATCTGTTCATTACTTTTTGAGTTCTCTTTTACGCAAACAGACAGACAGATAAACCAATGCTGGCTAAAACGTAACCTCCGTGGCAGAGGTAAATATTTTGAGCTGTTGAAAACTTATCATTAGGGCTACTTGTTTAAACGAGCTCTCCTGTCAGAGCTCTTTTAAACAAGTCGCCGCATGACAAGTTTTCAACAGCTTTGACTTTGATATCTTACATCAGCAACCGTAGTTGTGTAAAAGGACAAGGTATAGGTTATTGACATCACTGCAAAAAAAAAAAAACAGTGAAAAGTCATCCATGCTTTTTGAGCAAATATGAATTGGCTAATAAAAAAATAGGCGTGCAAGGCACGAAATACCCCTCAGCCCGATGTCGAAGTTTTTGGAGACGCCCGCCCCCCCGCCGCCCAACTGCCCGGCCGCCTGCCCGTCCAACCGCACGAAGGATAGCAATACCCCGTCAGCCTTGAGGGCTGAGGGGTAAAAACTAACTATTAGCTAAATGATTGACTTACCACAGGAAGAGGGAATGCGGAACGCGCACACCGAGCAAACAGCCAGTTGAAGAGCCCAGTCTGCCAGCGGATGTGGAAGGGGGACAGGGCCAGTCCATTGGAGGAGAGCCAGCTTTCATAGCCAATCTTCACTCGGCTGGAAGACTACGGAATAATAAAGCAAGAGCAGGAAATAAATGAGCTCAGCACATTAATCCAAGCGAGAATCTATGGTAATTTAATCAAATTAATCCCACTGCGTGTAGCTTTCAATTACAAATCTCCCAAGGTAGTGTTTTTGTATTTCAATTTTTTGATCCAGAATTTTCAGCAGAAAATGGAATATGAAAAACATGCAGGCGTACTGTTGAGTTCGGTAGTTTTGTTTTCTGGTCCATATTGTGTTTTTGCAATGTCCCTCGGGTTTCTGTTCCGGTATTTTCTGTCCCAGGTGATTGTCTTCCTTTCCCTCAGTGTGTCTCTCTCCTCGAGTTTTCATGTTTGTTTCTTTTTGTTTTGTTAGCAAATGCACGTTATCCCGTTTCTTGCCCCACCTTCACTGCATTTCTACTCTTCTCTCACCCCACCTTCACCGTTTCCCCCATCTCCCCCAATCTGTTTCGGGTTAATTAATATGGTCCGCGTGGACATGCGTTCTTTCATTCTTTTAGTGAGAGTGAGGCAGTCAACTTTACTTCACTGCAGTTTTTGTCTGCTGTGCTGCAGTGCTGTGATGTATTCTCTCCAGTCCTGGGACAGTCTGAACCCCAGTCTGTTTCCCTATCGTCTGCACCCGATTCCATACCCCCTCATCCCTTGACACCCCTTGGTATACTTTCAGAGATACGATTGTTTAAATTTGTGAGGTACCACTAATTAGCTCAAAGTTCGTTAGCATGTATCTACCCAATTAAGAGGCTTAGGACAAAAATTTTTCCAGTTCTGACCGTTGCATGTGGCTCTCAATCATTTTCCCAAATTTGAAAAAATCTTTGAGAAATCAAGGAAAATTCTTGGTTCATTTGACATGGAACAACCCACTTATGTTTGAAATAATATTCATATTTGTTCAAGCTAAAATTGTTAACCAATTTATTCTCATGTGGGCTACTCTACAGAGCTTGCAAGCTAGTTGGCTAGATTGCTATAATGTCATACCAGTTGCCAATATTTCACTTGAAATATTTTCACGTATAAGGCTACCTTTGCCTCATTTCAGGCTGATAGCGTCAAGCAGTTAGTTCCTCCTCAAGGACCGAAACTTTGTTTTGAGGAAAATAGTACATTCTGAGGAGTGTGCATATGAAACAATTAGTAATGCAAATATGAACAGAACAACATCTGACCTAAAATATGACCTAATTTAGGATACGTCACGAAGGTAAATGAGATATCTTAATTAACGATTTATTGGATCTTGGCGAGGTAGCTGCCTGGCCATAATACAGCCATTTTTTTTTTTTTGCTTCCATTTGCTTGAATTTTGGAATATTCAGAAAAGGGTCATTCTGTGTCAATTTACAAAATTTCAGAAAATCTTCCAGCATGACCACCTCAGAAATTCTTGAAAAAATTTATGTTGGTGGATTCACTTCTGAATAGAATAATCCCAAAATTGCAGATCTCTACTGCTAATAGTTTGGCCACAAAGAATTATTAAAAGGACAAAGATTTGGGCGATTTTTAGCCTTTTTTTGGCATCGCCTTCTGAAGTTCTCATTTTGTGCGAGAATATCTTAAAAAGTACTTGAGCTAGGACATCCAAGGTTTGTACGTCAAATACCTGGTGCTACATCTGTACATAATTTAAATTTCAGCAGTCTGGCTCATGTGTAACATGCAGTAATAGGCCCCTAGATTCTGTCAAAAATTTCTATTTGCGAACTGTGGTAGCACTTTTAAGGGCCTTTAAACTCATCAGTTTATATGACAAGGGGCTGGTATTTTGTAGAGGGTGTCTTTTGGACAAGGTACATGGTTTTCTGAAAAATTACCAATGTGAAGTATGTAAAACCCCAACGAAGCAATAACCAAAAGGCGGATATTGCCCGGGTTGAAGGCCTTACGTGTTCTCTTAGTCTAACTTGAATTAGAGAATTCTTCTGGCTGGTGTGAATCACAATATAATGGATATTATTCACCGTCCGAGGACGGGGCATGAAAGCGCAATGGTTACGATTTATCTGACTCCATATAACAGTTAGAATACAAAATTTAGCTATAATCTCATTAAAAATCTGACTCCAAATTAGAATTAGAATTGAAACAGCATGCGTGAATCTCAGGGCAGTTACGCACCCGAACTCTATCTGCGAAAACCATTGTCACTAAGCAGAACACCCCCTAGGGTTAAAATAGGCGTCACTGCCTGGTCTAATTCGACAATACTTCCATTGGATAGAGGAGACTGGCATGGTAGCAACATCAGGCAAATAGCTCTGAGTATGAACGTACCACGAACTTAGGTTTATGTATATCAAAGGGCCCCTTAGAAAGATTAACCAATAGCTAAATCTTAAGAGCCGATAATTTCATAACCCCTTAATAGGTAGAACCCAATCTCAATCTAACTTAGAAGTATCGCTACCTACACATGTCTTGGTAGGAGTCTCCCCTTAAGTCCCAATCGCAACAAGGCCAGAAAGAATATACAATGAGAACACGCAAGCTGGAAAAGGAATAACAATAATTTAATTCACCAGGTAGGCACAACTTGAATCAAACAAATCAATGATAAGCCAATTACCGTTACATATAATTTAGAAGAATTTAGAGTATTTTCATACCTGGAAAAGATGAATGACCACACGGAGCTAAAATCGCTCCACGTGGTCGGGGAGAACTCACATGTACCCCCGCTCCGGAACAAGGCAGCACGTGACCTCTCCCCACTTACCTATTCGCACGTCAGAAGTTGACCAAGAAGGGACAGGACAGGAAGAAGAGCGAAGAAAAAAGAGAAGAGAGAAGAGAGAAGCAAGAAGAGAACCCCCTTCTTCAGGATCTCGTACCTTTAAAGGCTCCAAACCACACCTCCGAACAAGGTAGAGGGAAGGTTGGCCGAATCAGAGTTTTACTGGCCTAGGTGATAAGATAATTTGCACAGGGAGACTAGGGTAGTTGCTTGAATGAATCTTACAAACGAACCATAATTCCAAGGGAAATTAAACATGTTCCATTCAACTCCTTGGACTCCCCCGAGAATAAAGAGACTAAACATGATAGGAATGTGTGCTAAAATTATGCAGTTGTCATGGAAAGCCTTAAAATGGAATATTATAGCCCAATTGCGTTATCAATATATAAGAGGTTCCTTCCTAGGATATTGAACAGAAATATATTATGAATTTGGTGGAGGTTTAAGTTGTTTTAAGCCAATTGAAGTAGCTGCGCTTTAACTTCAATGAAACCAGTGAGTTTGAGTTCCAGAGATGCTGGGCCTGCTAGACTTGATGGCTCCCACCCCCCACCGTGGGGAACAAAGGATGCCACTCTCGCAGGCAGGCAATAAGACCATTCTAGGGTTATAAAACTTTACTGCTGGCTTTTGGGCTGCACCAGATCAACCAAACATTCAGATTTTACATGCATAATGGGCACGTGTTCCAACAATATGATTTTTGACATATATTGTGAACCAAATTAAATATTCAGGTTCTACAAGTATATAGTATCTGAGATATTGCCGATCAAAAATGATAAAAATCACATTTTCCTGCAAATTTGAAGCTACAGCGCCCTCAATAATTATTGCCACCCCTGGTTAAGATGTGTTCTTTAGCTTCTAATAAATTCAGTTTTTTTCTAAATAATATAGGACCGTAGTGAAAAAAAGAGGAAAATATAACCTTTAATCCAAGTGCATCTATATCCATGCGCCCAAAACAGCCCAACCTGAATTTATGTTAATTCAGTCGAGGGGTCACTAAACTGTCATACTCTGTATGAAACATGTTGGGCTGCTGAGGTCACAGCCTGTAAATCCCTGATAAAAAAGGGGTTTTGTTGGCTCAGATGGCTGATTGAAGCGCTTTAAAGACCTTTAATTGTAGATACACATCCTTGAAAATGAATGTGGGCTGTAGAGATACAGGCTCCTCAACGTCAGTTTTCTTTTACAGGCTTATTAACCCCCAAAGCTGGGGTCACAGAAAAAAATATGGGTCCAGAGAGCTGAAAATTAGATTTTTTTCTGTTTAGGACATGTACCTTCAACATATCAAAAAATTAGGAAAATCCATGACTATCATGTATCATCCCCTAATGGGAGAATCTTAGAAAAACTGGCTCTCAAGTGTCTCCCGCACTCCCCCACTCCACCCATCCCGGGTGCTCGAGAATAAACATCATTTAAAACTTTCGAGTTGTCTTTCGATCAAAAGATGGCGTTCTGAAATCAGAAATTTATGTGTTTAAAGTGGACACGAAAATATGGCTCCAGACATTATGGTTCCAGACTTTCAGTCTTCCACAGCCAGCTCGTGGCTTAACAATTCATTGCTCATTTTCTAAGTTAAAAAATAAGATATTAAACACAAACCCGCAAGGCTTGCAACACATGCAAAATGACCGGAATGTGCGTGAAGTACAAAGATTGTAAACACAGTCAGTTTTAATTTAAAGGTATTTATAGATCCATATCGGGCAATCCGATTCACCTGGACTTGCAGATATGCACAATTCCTCTGTCAAGAAGTGGACCCAACCAGATAACTAATTTACCAGGAGAAATCGGCTGGCGCAGTTCACAGGTGGAGGAAACAGTCGACTTTTACTGTATGACTCCTGGACCTTCCCCCGAACACCTAGCGAGGACAGGTAAGCTAGAATATGTTTCTGTATGAAAGTTTGAACGATTGCTGATTAGAATCTAGCAAACACTGCCCACTGTGTCAAAAAGGAAATTCCAGCAGGCTGACTATAACGGCCATAACACGATGCCCACTAATTAGTTCGCAAGATGTTCGAAAGTAATTATAAAGATAACTCATGCGGCTGTCTCATTATCATGATCGGACCATTTGTTTTTAGCCCTGTCGTCCGCAAAGGTCTTAACGTTAGAATATTTTATCTCTGTCGCTAGCTTTTGTCAAGGAACACATACCTTGAGCAGTGTGTCAGTGAGGTACACCACGCACCATCCTCCCACAACACACACCACAACAGGAATGGGGATCATTGTGGTTATGACAGCATCAGTATTTATCCAAATGATCAACAACACAGTAAATTAGCAATATCACTGCGGTCACGCCATCTGTGCTTCGGAAAAGCACGGTCACGCTATCTGTGCTTTGAAATTTTGTGCGCGTCTATATCAAAATATACGGTAATACTTCAGGAAGAGTCGGGAATGGAAGTGATCAGCACTGCTCGATATCAGGAATCGTATTTGACTTTTTATACATGATCTGATTGCGTAACTGTATGTAACTGTAATTTTTAGTCAAAGAATTGATGTCCAAATATGAATAGAGCGTCTTGTTCTGTTATCCTAATACAGTCTGTATCTAAGCGATTTTACTGTATTAGAAGGCTAAGTTTATCCCAAAAATGTAACGCAAAATGCGTGCATCTCAGAAAATTATTAAAAATACTTAAATTGTTTTCAGAAAAGAGCTATGAGGTGTTGTTCTACTTGATCCCAAGTATGTCCCTGATGATTTTCAGACTATTATACTGTAGCATTTGGGAAAATAGCCCACTACAATAATACTCCCCATAGATAATCAATGGGGCGAATAAAAAAAAATATTAAAAATACTTAATCAAATTGTTTTCAGAAAAGAGCTATGAGGTGTTGTTCTACTAGATCCCAAGTATGTCCCCGATGATTTTCAGACTATTCTACCATAGGATTTGGGAAAACAGCCCACTACAATAATACTCCCCATAGATAATCAATGGGGCAAATAAATAAAAAAAAATTAAATACTTAATCAAATTGTTTTCAGAAAAGAGCAATGAAGAGTTGTTCTACCAGGTCCCAAGTATGTCCCTGATGATTTTCAGACTATTATACTGTAGCATTTGGGAAAATAGCCCACTACAATAATACTCCCCATAGATAATCAATGGGACGAATAAAAAAAATATTAAAAATACTTAATCAAATTGTTTTCAGAAAAGAGCTATAAGGTGTTGTTCTACCAGATCCCAAGTATGTCCCTGATGATTTTTAGACTATTTTACTGCAACATCTGGGAAACAGCCCACTATATTACTATGCCCCAAAGAGAATCAGTGGGCCTAGTAAAAAAATGATGAAAAATACTTAAATAAATAGTTGAAAACTCAATATAATGGATATAGACTTGTTCACTTTTGGTTTGTATATCATTAAGGAGGGCTTTTGGTAAATAATTCACCAGTTATCAGAGAAAAATAAATGTATTGCTTTTGTTTAGAGTGCAATTTGTGTATGATTGTGCTTGGGGTTAAAGGTCCCCTCGCTTTTGGGGCTAAAGGCCTCTGGGGGCTGAGGGCCAGATAATAGTCAGGGTTCCTTAAATACGAAAAAAGTAATTTTGTTATTAAGCATCATATGCTAACCAATGAACAATGGGCTTTTTCCTTGTCACTGTACTTTTGTTAAGAGATTAGTCAATGAGGAATGGGTTAAACTACGTAAGCATAGGCCTTCAGCCTATTCCTTTTTTGTTTCCCACACAAGCAGAATTAAACATAAAATGGATCAACTTTGCTGAGCCAGTGTGAGAACTGGTTGAAATCTATACCAACCCTGCCAACCCTGTAGTCAAAATGTTAAACCATGCCTTAATGTGTTATTTAAACCTGCACGTTTTATTGCTTAATATTTAATTTGCCATAGGCTGTTTGGAGAAATCCTGCCTGGAGAGAAGCTAGCGCTAAGAACGTGGAGCAGCTCCTGAAACGTGGGCTCTACCTGGCTGGCAGTCTAGTTGGGGGGAGGAAGAAGAGACGAGACCCCAACTTCACAGGCCCTTTGGAAGAGTCGGACACAAGTGCTCTCTGAGCTTTTGTCTTGAACTAAAGTTCTTTTTGGACAGTTATGGCTTGTTCCTGTTGTGATTTTGATAATTGCATGCAGTTTTCTGGCCAGCCCGTTGAAGAGTTTTGGCTTATATGTGTCTATCTAATGGTTCACTTATGGCATGAATATGGGCCAATAAAGGCTCTTCTAACGCATAGAGTTAACTAATTTCCATGTTCATAATGACATCTATACAGTAGAGAGAATCTCCACCTATACAACTTCGGAATAAAAAGGGCCAAGCAGTCCTTTTTCTCTGAGATTATCAGCAAACAGCAACAATGCACACCCTTTGTCTAGTGTTGTTGACAGGCTGACTAACCCCTCAGTATCAATCCCTCCTGAACTACTATCTACTAGGCATGCAATGATTTTGCTTCCTATTTCACCCAAAAAATCCAACAGATAAGACAGACAGTTGGCCTGTCTGCTTCAGGCAATATGACTGTAGCACCCTTGCCTCCAAACAAAATTATTTTGGCTAACACATTCACTCTCTAGATTCTGCAGCTCTACCAGACATAGTCCAGCACATTAGGCCCACTACCTGCAGCCATGACGCTCTGCCCACTTTAAGAAAAAAAGTTTTTAACTGTCTCGCACCAGATGTACTAGATAGTCAACAGTTCTCAATAGATAAGCACCTTCCCAAAGGCTTTAAAGACAGCAGTAATTTAACCTCTTTTTTAAAAAGAGCAATCTGGATGCATCACTTATTAACAGCCACAGTAGAGTTCAAAATAATAGCAGTCCAATGTGACTAACCAGATTAATCCAGGTTAATATACTTTTAATATGGTTATATTTAGCTCATATCACAATGATCCATCCCTCATCCATCTCTCTGTTCAACCAATGACCAATAAAAAAATGGCCTGCTGGCCTGAAGGCCTTGTATCCCCCGTCGCACAAGTGACCAGAAACATGTGGCAAAAACTATTTTGATGGCTGAAAATAATGTGGTGCACTGTACCACTAATAATGTGAAGTACAATGACACTGTAGCTCATTGGTCATTGGTTGAACAGAGAGATGGATGAGGGATGGATCATTGTGATATGAGCTAAATATAACCATGGGTAATGAGAGAGATTACAATTTTCATGACTTGTGAATGATGGACGCATCTCCAAGGCATAGTTTTGTGCCCATGGCTGAGATCTACCTAACAAACCAATAAGAATGTCATATGAATTTGATGAGCCTCCATCAAATCTGTGAGAAGTCATTGCGAGTTCAGTGTTCCTCACATCTTTTTGCTCAGTGACCTTGAAAACTAGGTCAAGGTCACTCATCATTGAACTTGAGCAAGGCCTTCACGAGAGGCATATGTGGTGTGAATTTGGTGATTCTCCATCAAAGCTGTCAAAAGTTATTGCGAGTACACTGTTCCCGCACGGATGTACGAACAGCATTTCTATGTCCCCCATCCCGCCGGGGCGACGGGGGACAACAAAAGTATATTAACCTGGATTAATCTGGTTAGTCACATTGGACTGCTATTATTTTGAACTCTACTGTGGCTGTTCATAAGTGATGCATCCAGATTGCTCTTTTAAAAAAAGAGGTTAAATTACTGCTGTCTTTAAAGCCTTTGGGAAGGTGCTTATCTAGTGAGAACTGTTGACTATCTAGTACATCTGGTGCGAGACAGTTAAAAACTTTTTTTCTTAAAGTGGGCAGAGCGTCAAGGCTGCAGGTAGTGGGCCTAATGTGCTGGACTATGTCTGGTAGAGCTGCAGAATCTAGAGAGTGAATGTGTTAGCCAAAATAATTTTGTTTGGAGGCAAGGGTGCTACAGTCATATTGCCTGAAGCAGACAGGCCAACTGTCTGTCTTATCTGTTGGATTTTTTGGGTGAAATAGGAAGCAAAATCATTGCATGCCTAGTAGATAGTAGTTCAGGAGGGATTGATACTGAGGGGTTAGTCAGCCTGTCAACAACACTAGACAAAGGGTGTGCATTGTTGCTGTTTGCTGATAATCTCAGAGAAAAAGGACTGCTTGGCCCTTTTTATTCCGAAGTTGTATAGGTGGAGATTCTCTCTACTGTATAGATGTCATTATGAACATGGAAATTAGTTAACTCTATGCGTTAGAAGAGCCTTTATTGGCCCATATTCATGCCATAAGTGAACCATTAGATAGACACATATAAGCCAAAACTCTTCAACGGGCTGGCCAGAAAACTGCATGCAATTATCAAAATCACAACAGGAACAAGCCATAACTGTCCAAAAAGAACTTTAGTTCAAGACAAAAGCTCAGAGAGCACTTGTGTCCGACTCTTCCAAAGGGCCTGTGCAGTTGGGGTCTCGTCTCTTCTTCCTCCCCCCAACTAGACTGCCAGCCAGGTAGAGCCCACGTTTCAGGAGCTGCTCCACGTTCTTAGCGCTAGCTTCTCTCCAGGCAGGATTTCTCCAAACAGCCTATGGCAAATTAAATATTAAGCAATAAAACGTGCAGGTTTAAATAACACATTAAGGCATGGTTTAACATTTTGACTACAGGGTTGGCAGGGTTGGTATAGATTTCAACCAGTTCTCACACTGGCTCAGCAAAGTTGATCCATTTTATGTTTAATTCTGCTTGTGTGGGAAACAAAAAAGGAATAGGCTGAAGGCCTATGCTTACGTAGTTTAACCCATTCTTCATTGACTAATCTCTTAACAAAAGTACAGTGACAAGGAAAAAGGCCCATTGTTCATTGGTTAGCATATGATGCTTAATAACAAAATTACTTTTTCCGTATTTAAGGAACCCTAACTATTATCTGGCCCTCAGCCCCCAGAGGCCTTTTGCCCCAAAAGCGAGGGGACCTTTCACCCCAAGCACAATCATACACAAATTGTACTCTAAACAAAAGCAATACATTTATTTTTCTCTGATAACTGGTGAATTATTTACCCAAAGCCCTCCTTAATGATATACAAACCAAAAGTGAACAAGTCTATATCCATTATATTGAGTTTTCACCTATCTATTTAAGTATTTTTCATCATTTTTTTACTAGGCCCACTGATTCTCCTTGGGGCATAGTAATATAGTGGGCTGTTTCCCAGATGTTGCAGTAAAATAGTCTAAAAATCATCAGGGACATACTTGGGATCTAGTAGAACAACACCTTATTGCTCTTTTCTGAAAACAATTTGATTAAGTATTTTTAATATTTTTTTTATTCGCCCCATTGATTATCTATGGGGAGTATTATTGTAGTGGGCTGTTTTCCCAAATGCTACAGTAGAATAGTCTGAAAATCATCAGGGACATACTTGGGATCTAGTAGAACAACACCTCATAGTTCTTTTCTGAAAACAATTTGATTGAGTATTTTTAATATATTTTTTTATTTGCCCCATTGATTATCTATGGGGAGTATTATTGTAGTGGGCTGTTTTCCCAAATGCTACAGTAGAATAGTCTGAAAATCATCAGGGACATACTTGGGATCTAGTAGAACAACACCGCATTGCTCTTTTCTGAAAACAATTTGATTAAGTATTTTTAATATATTTTTTATTCACCCCATTGATTATCTATGGGGAGTATTAATGTAGTGGGCTGTTTTCCCAAATGCTACAGTAGAATAGTCTGGAAATCATTCGGGACATACTTGGGACCTGGTAAAACAACACCTCGTAGCTCTTTTCTGAAAACAATTTGATTAAGTATTTTTAATATATTTTTTTTATTTGCCCCATTGATTATCTATGGGGAGTATTATTGTAGTGGGCTGTTTTCCCAAATGCTACAGTAGAATAGTCTAAAAATCATCAGGGACATACTTGGGATCTAGTAGAACAACACCGCATTGCTCTTTTCTGAAAACAATTTGATTAAGTATTTTTAATATATTTTTTATTCACCCCATTGATTATCTATGGGGAGTATTATTGTAGTGGGCTGTTTTCCTAAATGCTACAGTAGAATAGTCTAAAAATCATCAGGGACATACTTGGGATCTAGTAGAACAACACCGCATTGCTCTTTTCTGAAAACAATTTGATTAAGTATTTTTAATATATTTTTTATTCACCCCATTGATTATCTATGGGGAGTATTAATGTAGTGGGCTGTTTTCCCAAATGCTACAGTAGAATAGTCTGGAAATCATCAGGGACATACTTGGGACCTGGTAGAACAACACCTCATTGCTGTTTTCTGAAAACAATTTGATTAAGTATTTTTTATATATTTTTTTATTTGCCCCATTGATTATCTATGGGGAGTATTATTGTAGTGGGTTTTTTTCCCAAATGCTACAGTATAATAGTCTGAAAATCATCAGGGACATACTTGGGATCTAGTAGAACAACACCTCATAGCTCTTTTCTGAAAACAATTTGATTAAGTATTTTTCGCCCCATTGATCATCTATGGGGAGTATTAATGTAGTGGGCTTTTTTCCCAAATGCTACAGTAGAATAGTCTGAAAATCATCAGGGACATACTTGGGACCTGGTAGAACAACACTTCTTAGCCCTTTTCTGAAAACATTTTGATTAAGTATTTTTAATTTTTTTTTTTTATTCGCCACCATTGATTATCTATGGGGAGTATTAATGTTGTGGGCTATTTTCCCAAATGCTACAGTAGAGTAGTCTGAAAATCATCAGGGACATACTTGTGATCAAGTAGAACAACACCTCATAGCTCTTTTCTGAAAATAATGTAAGTATTTTTCATAATTTTCTGAGATGCACGCATTTTGCGTTACATTTTTGGGATAAACTTAGCCTTCCTATACAGTGAAATCGCTTAGATACAGACTGCATTAGGACAACAGACCAAGGTGCTCTATTCATATTTGGACATCGATACTTTGACTAAAACTTACAGTTACATGCAGTTACGCAATTAGATAAAGTATAAAAAGTCAAATACAATTCCTGATATCGAGCAGTGCTGATCACTTCCATTCCCCAATCTTCCCGAAGTGTTACCGTATGTTTTGATATAGACGCGCACCAAATTTCAAAGCACAGATAGCGTGACCGTGCTTTTCCGAAGCACAGATGGCGTGACCGCAGTGCAATATCCATGTTTCCTTTCAGACAGCTATCGCCTTGATCGACTATATGCCCAGTGTCGGCAAAATACATGACGTCACTTGGACGCAACGATTTTAGTCTAATGACGACAACTCGAAGCTGGGCCACCTTCAGCTCTCACCTCGGAACTGAATATGAAATCGCCACCTGCTGGTATCTGTAAAGTATGGTCAAAACTATGTTTCGTCTCTTGGTTTCCACGAATTATGGAAGTTTGTAACACATCCTTTTATTTGCACCAAATATTGATATCCTCACCGGAATTCTTGCACTTCGAAAATTATTCACGTCTAAGAAACATACAACAATATTCTTTTTCACAAGCCTATAATTTATTTTATTCGCTGAGAGCTTATGCCCAACAAGTATTGGTGACATACTGACGAGCTGAAATTTAGTAGAGAATTCATGCAGTGTTATGCTATGATTCAATTTTTAAAGCTTTCAGGATCAAAATATGCTTTGTGACGGAGATGACCTGTTGTTACAGAGGTGACAGGGTGTTACGGATATGACACTCTGTGCTTAATAGATGAATATCTGAACAGCAGACTTAGGAAAACAGTTTTATTCTGAACATAAAACCACACAAACATTGGCATAGAGTTGGCATAGAGAACCCATCATCTCCATCATGCTGACATTGTTACGGAGGTGACCGTGACGGATATGACACCTATTTGAAGTTTGTCTACATGGATGAATAGTACATCTATCTATACCTTCAAGTTGCGTAAATTTGGCAACAGTGCACCACTGCAAAACAGTATATATACACATTTTTGGGTTTGTGAGGCCAATTGGAAGGTGCCTATAGCGTACGGAGATGACACAGAATAAAGGTACTCACCTGCGACTGCTTTACGTGCATTTAATACTGAGCAAACACGGAAAATTTGAATGCATCAGTGGCCAAGATTAATAATAATAAATAATAATAATAAAAATAAATGAAGCACTGATTACTAAAACCCCACAAGTCAAGTCAAGTGTGACTTATGGGTTTTAGTAATAGGTGCTTCAAATATAAACCCAGTTTGTATTAAAATCCTGAAAAAAATAAATATGCTGACGGTATGACGTTTAGGCCAACCCATCAGGGACAGTGCTTGTAATGGGGGTAAAGTGTATGGAATTTAATGAAATATATGAAAAAAATTAGTGAGGAAAAAATCTATAGCAATTTATTTTGACCTATTCTAACTTAAGACTCAAAAATGATCAAATTATATTCAATTTCCCTTCCATTTTAGCCGTTAGACTCTTGGGGACACTAAGTGATCACATTACTGCAAAATGTCTGTGTAATCTCTGGCATGTGCAATGCGTGCACAGGCAGGGTTCTTGGGAGCATGCAGGTAGATAGGTTTTGTTAGACTGGCAGTTTGGCCTTCCTATCATTTCATTCAAGCTGAATTAAATGATTGGACGGGCTTATTACAACCCTGCCACAGCAACAGGTACCAGATTTTCTTCATTTTTTAAACCATTATATTTATTGATTGCATTTGGGCTGTTCAGGGAATTTAAAAAATATAACAAAAAAATGCTTCTGAAAAATCTTACCTACCCTGTCCTTAAATGTACAATTAAAACTTTTCAACTAAAGTGCGTTTAGTGGCTTTGTCACCTGTGCAACTTTGCAAATGTTTTAAGGACTGTTTACACACAAACCCCCATCCATGGCAAAGGCATGTCAAGTATCATCGCTTGCGTGACTCATTAAGCTCTAACGGTAGCTTAACCAACCCGCAACACCCTTTTTATTATTTAGGCAGCGACAGTATTTTGTGGGCTGAGCCTAAAAGTCTTAACGTAAATTTTTTGAGGATATCAGCCTGAAATGGTCTTAAAATATTTAGGTATATTTTCCGTTTGTGAATCTGTTTAAAATATTGTTTTGCGTTAATAGTAGCTTAAGCCTTTGTTTTTTTTTTTGTAATTAGGGTTTTAAGCGAATGATAAAGCACTCTCGCCCTCATTACACTTTAGTGACGTCTTTTCATCCCGCTATATCCATACAAGTGCTTTATTTCATTACTTGTTCTCAGCATCAATATCTTCTGCACATATTCTTAATTTCTAAGCATTTTCAGCTGTAACTTATAAAAAAGGTTCTTCATAAAAACAGTGTATCTGTTTTGCTTCTTGCATTGATTAATTGTCCTCCAGATAGACAGATACATCATAAACATGGTTCTTTATAGATGTAATGCTGTATATATTCAGTAAATTTAAGGCAATACAAAATAATTTATCAGGTCATGTATTCAGTTAGTGTCAAGTTCTGAGTGTTCTTTTAACTGGTTTTTTTTTTCCCAAAATTCCAGATGTCCTTGTTAGTTTTGGTTTTGTTTATTGATTCTCATGATCTAATTATTGTCTCCTTCTATTCCCCTCCCTCCTTGTTTCACTCCCCATACTTTCACAAGCAGTTTCCACTTAGTGGATTGCCATCATGTGAATTTAAGTTCTTGGTCTTTATCTCCCTCCGTCTGTCCTTTGGATTGTTGTTTAGTGTCTTGTGTCCTTCGTCTGCCATATATCATCATCAAAAAAAAAAAAAAAAAAAACAAACCCTATACTGAACAGCAAAAGAAATGCAAGTATTTCAGTATTTCAGAAATCTTAAATTTCTCACAAATTAATCTAATTAGTTATGTAATACTATCCGAATTTTTACACATTTATGTTGAAACAACAATTGACAAACCAGAAAATGACTCTTTATTCAATATTGTCTACCGTTTTGCCCTTTAACAAGTCACCACACTACAACACCAACAGAAATGTATGGGATCTGCCTCAAAGCATGGCCCACAAAAATCAAACTGCAATGCATAACATGACACCAAGGGCTATGAAAGAACACCCAAGTTACTGCATTTTCATTCAGTTCCAACACTCCACAGAGATGCCCAGACTGTCACGTTAAGAAAGACGGCAAGCCGTTGGAGGTCTTCAAGCCAGAGTCACCGTATCCAAACTGTTGCCACTACTTTCCGTGTCAACATGACGACCATCTTTCGTCTTCTGGAGCGTATTGATGTCACTTCACAACACTGAAGATTGACCACGTTGTGGTCAGCCAAGATCGTCACATTCAACAACAACATCTTTGAGACCGGTTTCAGTCTGCAGCACAGACTGCAAGAGCAACGATCGGTGTTCATCACAGGCCACTCAGTGCTGATACTGTAAGACGTCTGCTTCCTCAGCGTAATCAGCGTTGTTGTCGTCCATCTTACAGTACAGTCCTTACCTCATGCAACTGCCATAGGAGATTCATTGGGCCAATAACCATCAGAACTGGCGTCATCAGCAACGGTGAAGAGTCATCTCAGATGAAAGCTGTTTTTGAATGGCGATGGCGGTGTGGAGAACGCTATTATGACCAATGTCTCTTGGAGAAAGATCCATGGGGAGAACTAAGTGTCATGCTTTGGGCAGGGACTGGAGGCTGTTGTCCCCCAAAATTTTGGAGAAGCAGATTGAAGAAATGGTGTGAAAGCACAGCAATAAATTGTATAAGTTCTTAGACCTGAAGTGGTGTCATTTTTTGCTTGTCACCAGCAGCACAATTTTCTTCATGACAACGTACGACCTCAAACAGCCAGGGTAACATAGAATTTTCAGCAGCAGGATTATGGAATTATATTTGTGCCACAATCCTGAGCGAGCAATTGGACATTTTGAGCGCAGAAAAATATATTTCGCAAGCACACAAATCTTGTTTAGAGAAAAAAGAAATTTTGTGAGCAAACAAAACCTTCTGATTGGGCGAACAAAACTATTCTGTGCTCAACAAATATTTCTGCATGTTTGCTATGATCAATATAAACGTGCAATATTAATCCCCTTCCCTCAGTTTCACTCTATACCCTCTCGCAAACTCATGTTCTGCGCGCTGGCAGACCGCAGCATGCTCGCTCAAAGCATGTCTCTCCCTCTCTCTCAGTCTGACCTCTCTGTGTGCGCTCAGCTTCACCTGCGCGCTCTCTCGAGCTGTGCTGAGTGTTACAAATGTGCCACGATTCTGATTGGCTGCTTCGGTCTCCAATTAGATGCATTATGCCCAACCACCAAAGAAAAGGGGGAAAGGTAATGACGAAATTCGTCTGTGACTGGATAACAGTACTGCCCTTGTTTAGGACAGGTTAAGTTTAATGTTAAATCTCTAATATCCTGAGACATCCACTGTTGTGTGACTCTTGACTCATATACCTCTTAAGCAACACTGGCTGCTGCTAACTATAGCATTGCACAATGTCTTCTGAAAATCAAAACCAAAATGCCACACCGCAGCCACGAGCACCATGTTTTATGGACCTTTATGAAATTTTGTTGGTTAGTCTGTACACATTCGGCTTGCGAACCAAGTTAGCTATCTAGTTAGGTTGCTAGCGTCAGGTCAGCCAACTAATGTCCGGAGAAAAGCAGAAGATTACTGACGTTAATGTTATTTCCATGATAGCTGGCAAACTCGACAGTCTTAAAAAATAGCTTTGGCACCATTCTCCGGCTGATTCATTTCAACATATAACGCCTGAAGAAGGCACTTTACAGATAAGTCTATCGACATAAAAGTTTGCCTTGACGTTCATTCACAAATGAACCAACCGAAATAATGACCTCTACCGTGGAGAGTGCTTCGAACTACGGGACCGTTGGTGCCAGCGTCAGCTCAGCTCACCAGTATCACCTGGCGCTAATATTCGTGAAAGCGTGCGTTCGGTGGCGCAACGCGGGGCTTTGATGCGCGTGTCCCCACTGGCAGCTATGAAGGCCGGCATTGCACCACCTGGCGCCGGCTCCCTGGCTCCGGACTGATGGGCCTCTTCAGCCGCGCATCGTGTGTTATTACCGTGATCTGTTTCTGCATATTTCACGAACATTAGTGCCAGATGATACTGGTGAGCTGAGCCGACGCTGGCACCGGCGTTCCCGTGGTTCGAAGCACTCGCCGCGTTAGAGGTTATTTTTCCGGTTGGTTCATTTGAGAATAAACTTCCAGGTTTTTCCAAATGTATTCCACATAGGTTTAGATTATGCTTTCAGGATATTTGTCTAAAGCAGTACCCCAAATATCACTAAAGAATCACAACTGCTGTAATTTGACACCACATTATCTTTCGTTCTGTATATACATCCATGCTGCAGTATTAAGCCAGTACAGCAACACCAACACCGGGAACGGCAGCAGCACCCTGGTTTTGTTAGCTACACCAAAATGCAATATTACCCCTAATTAATATCGTTTATCACACCTGCACTTGCTCTGCTATTTCAAGTAAAACTGATTGCTAATAGTGTTTAAGCATTAGAATGAGATGTCAATCACTGCATAAAACACGTGTCTTTGCTTTCACAAAAATAATCAAGGATGATCGTGTACTTCACTTGTGGATGTGTAACATTAGATGATCAGACTTGATATGCAGGTTATAAGTGTAGCCTATTTCAGTTTATGGCGACAGACATATCGGCAAAGTTCCTTCTTCAGGGGTGTTGAAATAAATCAGCTGGGATAAAGGTGCCAAAACTATTCTTTTTTTAAGATTGTCAAGTTCGCCAGCTATCATGGAAGTAACGTTTAATGTCTGTAAGCTTCTGCTTTTCTCCGGACATTAGTTGGCTGACCTGACGCTAGCAACCTAACTAGATAGCTAACTTGGTTCGCAAGCCGAATGTGTACAGACTAACCAACAAAATTTCATAAAGGTCCATAAAACGTGGTGCTCGTGGCTGCGGTGTGGCATTTTGGTTTTGATGTTCAGAAGACATTGTGCAATGCTATAGTTAGCAGCAGCCAGTGTTGCTAAAGAGGGACACGAGTCACACAACAGTCGATGTCTCAAGATACATAGAGATATAACATTAACCTTAACCCATCCCAAACAAGGGCAGCACTATTATCCAGTCGCAGACGAATTTCGTCATTACCTTTTCCCCTATTCTTTGGTGGTTGGGCATAATGCAATTAATTGGAGACCGAGGCAGCCAATCAGAATTGTGGCACATTTGTAACACTCTGCACAGCTCGAGCGAGCGCGCAGGTGAAGCTGAGCGCACACAGAGAGGTCAGACTGAGAGAGAGGGAGAGACATGCTTTGAGCGAGCATGCTGCGGTCTGCCAGCGTGCAGAACATGAGTTTTCGAGAGGGTATAGAGTGAAACTGAGGGAAGGGGATTAATATTGCACGTTTATATTGATCATAGCAAACATGCAAAAATATTTGTTGAGCACAGAATTATTTTGTTCGCTCAATCGGAAGGTTTTGTTTGCTCACAAAATTTCTTTTTTCTCTAAACAAGATTTGTGTGCTTGCGAAATAAATTTTTCTGCGCTCAAAATGTCCAATTGCTCGCTCAGGATTGTGGCACAAATATAATTCCATACAGGATCACATCAGATTTTTGCCTTAGCCAGCTCTTAGTCCTGATCTGAATCCCATTGAGCACCTGTGGGATCTTCAGAGAAGACTCAACGAAGTGCATGCAAGGCCAACAACTCAAGCTGAACCTGAAGCAGCCATCACTAGAACATTTCGAAGGATCCCCATGGCCCTCATCAATTGCTTGATCCAGACCATGTATCGAAGATGCACAGCAGTTGTTAATGCCAATGGTGGGCACACACCCTACTGACTTAAATTTTGGTTAATTCGGAACAAAGACAGTCATATTCGTGGACTTATTGACTTTTTTTTCATTAAACGTTAATTGAGAAACAGATCTTTTCATGGTTTCTTTCATGCATTTATCAATAATCTTAAGTCAGTGATTTTACATGATGTCCTGTTTCATTAAAATTTGAGACTCGTGTTTGTTTTACTGTTCAGTATACAGTAGAATCTATTTATCAGGGAAATTCATCCCAGAGTCTGTGGTCCTGGAAAAGTGGTTTCTTCCTGTTACATCTTCACTCCGTCTGAAAGCATGTGCTTGCCAGTGCGCTCAGGTTCATCCAGCTCACCATCCCTCTACTGACCTCAGACCAGCTCCTTCAACTTTAGCCAGCCAACTGATTGATCTAATTCCAGACTGCTCCTGCCTGACCACAGACCATCCAGCCCTGAAAGCCTTTTATGTTCTAGTTGTGTTTTGTTCATAAAGACCAACTTTGGCAAAATCTGTGTTCAGCACATGGCTCTGTAATGAAATTGATGACACATAGCTCACAAAAGATAGTTCTGCAGTTGCTAGGGTTTCACCGCTAGTCGATATTTTACAGATGGAAATTTTACATTTTACACAGCGGAGTCACTGGTCCTTATGTGTACTCACAGCTATAGCGAGTCTGACCTTTCTGCCCAGCATCTTTTATGTCGGCTCTAGTATTTAGAATAGAATAGAATAGAATAGTCTTTATTGTCATTGTAAACAGTTACAACGAAATATAAAGTGCCAACATACCAGTGCATCATATAAAACTATAAAAACCATCTAAAAATAAATAAATAAATAAGCAACATCTGAATAAAAAACACACAATCAACCATTCAAACCTTCATCCATTGCACAGGCCCATTTAGTTTTAAACTAGCAGCAACTGTTATGTTTATAGTTTTATTTAGCATGGTTACTGCTGTGGGGTAAAAGCTACCTCTTAATCTGTTTGTCCTTGTTTTAATTGATCTGAACCTTTTGCCCGAAGGCAGCAGTTCGAACAGGGAGTGACCAGGGTGTGAAAAGTCTTTTATAATGTTCTTTGCTTACCTGAGACAGCGGGAACTGTGCAGTTCTTCCAGAGTGAGGAGAGGGCAGCCGATGATCTTCTGGGCCGTGTTGATGACCCTCTGGAGTGTTTTCCTCTGAGCCACCGTGCAGCTGGTGTACCACACACATATACAGTACGTACAGTATTTCATTCATTGCTTCCACCTGTGTTTAATTCTGGGTCCCGCGAAACTCTGAGTGAATGTATTCTCTGATAGGATAATTACTAACCCGTACTAACCAGCACTTATTTGAGGGTGATTGTAAATATTTTGTCACATAGTATTAACCTTAATTAACTCATTAGCGAGTGCTTGCGTTTCTGGTTTTCGTGCATTCTGCCTAAGCTATCTCTGAATAACTGAATTAAAAGCTGTGCTTCCCTTCGCTTCTCTTGTGGTGCCTTTTACTCATCACGTTTAGATATCCTCGTCTAAACTGTCTAGCTTGATTGATGGTCTCAGCGTCTTGTCTCGAGTCATTATTGTTAACCCGGTTTTCGTGTAATTGTTTATTAATCCCATGTGTTTCTGTTTCAGTCGAGATTGCATTTCGAGTCCCCGCCTCCTCTCGTGACTATTTATGTGGCAGTATTGGGAGCGGACGTCAAACGGACCTTTAGTGTGACTCGGTTCTACCTGGTGAAATCTCAGCTCATCGTGCCTTCCGAGTTTCTCCTGAGTATGATTCCCGAGTCTTGTATTTTGCTGCGCCCTCGTCTTGTCTGCCCCGTGTTTAAGTCTCCCAGTGTGTCCGTCAGATTAGTTAGGTTCAGTTTTTGTTTTCTTAGTTTAACCACTCTTGGAGTGAGTTTTTCTGTTTCCCCCTGCCTTTGGCAGTGTACTTTAGTTTTCCCATTTGTTCAGTGCTTATGCACGGTGTTTAATTTCTGGCGTGTCTGCCAAGTTTCTCCTAATGTTTTGTGTTTTAATAAATATTTCTGGATCCTGCAACTGGTGTTCCCCTGACTTCTCCTTACATGATGTCCGCGTGTGCAATGAGTCGATTGCGAAACCATGCAAAACCATTGGTCTCTTTGTACAGGCACCCCACTTTTGTCATGTTATTTAACATCAGCCACTTTCAGCCAGTTTCACGGTGCGACAGTTCATGTCGTAATTTACCTACGAAATTATATTTACCCCTGAATTGCCGATGGTGCAAAAGAGACAAAGAACAAAAGCCAACCCTGAGCAGCTTTTGTAGCTGAATTTTGTGAGGGCCGATGGCATTTTAAAGATGTGAGGCAAAAAGGAAAGACCCAGTGAAACAGGGAGGGCACATAAAGACCAGTAACTCCACAAAGCAATGAACACATTCCAGCTATAAAATATCACAGAGCGGAGGACCTCGAGGCTGGTTCTGCTGCTGAATGTAGTTTGGAAATGCGGAGTTTTTGGTAATGTGCATGTATCTTTGTTTTGGATGTAGTCATAACAATAAAGTATTGAAGTCCCGCAGCTCTGGAAAACTGGTACATTGTTAAACTTCTTTCTGGTCAAAAATATAAATTGTCGGCATCATCATAACCAGCTCGGCTCTGTCTCATACTACATATTGGTTAACTAATGCATGCAGCTCATCAGCTGCTCAGTCAGTGGTGCAACTTCACTGAAAGTCAAGCCAAGAAGTTCAAATTTAAATGCTTTATTGGCAAGACGTGTCAAAATACATATTTACAAAGTGTAGGCACTACAAAAGTTACAAAATGTAGTATGTCCTCATTTTTGGAGGAAGTAAGGAAATTTAATTTAATCACACTCTTATCATCAGTTTTCCTTATTACTCAAAGCCTGTCAAAAATCCCAATGTTTTGGCAACATGCACATAACCTACTATATATACAAGACCAAATGAAATTGCGCCAAGAAAGCAGAAATGAGCTTTCCCTACATCAACTAAATGTCAAAAATGTTTTTGTTTCTTTATTTATCAACTTATGAAATGATTTATTTATATTTTCATTTTATTTCATTTTTTGGAACAATGTCATGGAAATATAGCCAATTAATCAACTGAAAATTTGGTCAATTCTTCTATCCACTAGATGCCTATCTGAATTGCAGTTATATTTTGGCATAAAGTAATTCTACCCAGCCTAAAAATAAATCGATGGGAGACGCATCATTGGAGGAGGGCTGATTTTCCCTTCTCTCTCAGTCTAATGCCAGATCACATAGTTTTACAGATGATCCAGTCCAAAACCCAAACCCCGGATAGAGGGGCTGAGTGAATGTGGTCTGGACTCTGTGCAGGAGGGTCATTGTGTCAGAGACGCTGTAGATGGACAGAGTTCTTGCCCTGTGATCCAGGTACACTCCTATTCTGGAGGAGGAGGGAACAGGGATTTCAGTGCCCTCATTATTGTGGCAGAAAGAGTAACTGGAGGGAGAGCAGACCAATCTCCAGTACTTTTTATTATGTCCCAGAAGAGAGTCATTACCCTCCCCTTTCCTGCTGATGTCTTTATATGATGCTGCAATATAAACCCCTTTCCCTCTCCACTCAGCCTCCCAGTAACAGCGTCCAGACAGACCCTCTCTGCACAGCACTTGGTGCCAGTCGTCAAATCTCTCTGGGTGATCAGGATATGACTGGATCTGTCCCACACTGGTCACCTCTCTGTTCCCCTCAGACAGACGGAGCTCCTGGTGGGCTGTGTTGGGGTCCAGTGTGAGCTGACAGGAGTCTGATGGAGGAGAAGAGAGGAGAGCTCAATGCTGATATTTCACACATTTAAACTTAGTATTTTACTTTTTTTCTCCAACTTTGTTTTTTTCTTGATTTTTGTGACTTTCCTTATTCTTTCCCCATTGTACTGTATTCGCTGCAGCAACTATGATGTATGGATTTGACTATATACAGTTGATGTAGGAAGTTTATGCACACCATCAAATACATATAAACTCAGTCTGTCTCAATTCCTGACACTTAATCCTCTGAAACATTTCCTGTCTCAGGTCAGTTAGGATCACTGCTTTATTTAAGGAAAGTGAAATGTTACCGTAATAGTTGAATGATTTATTTAACCTTTTATTTCTTTCATCACATTTTCTGTTTCAGAAGTTTTCATGCACTGAGTTAGTCTTTGGCAGCTGTGCCATTAAATGTTTTAACTTGGGTAAAAACGTTTTGTGTTGCCTTCCAAAAATGTCTCACAATATGCTGCTGGTATTTGAACCCTTTCCTCTTGACTGAACTGGAGTAACTGAGTGTAGTTTGTGGGCCTCTTTAAGCTCACAAAAGTTTTCAGTTCTGCGCTCACATTTTCTATTGTACTGAGGTCAGGACCACTTCAGCCCTTCAACTTTATTATCCTTAAATCATTTTGGAAGTAGGCCTGGGGTCATTGATCATTTGGAAGACCCATTTGCCACCAACCAAGATTTAACATCTTGGCTGATGTCTGTAGACACTGCTGCAATATCTCCACATAACTCCCCTTCCTTATGATGCAGCCATTTTGTGAGGAGCATCAGTCCCTCCTGCAGCACAGCATCCCCACTACATGACGCTGCCTCTCCTGTGCTTCACAGTTCAGATGGAGATCTTCAGCTTCCAAACCTCCCACTTATTCCTCCAAACATAACGATGGTTATTAAAGCTTCACAGTTACATTTTTAATTCACCATTTCTCCAAAAAGTAAGGGTTCGTGTTTATAAAAGTTTTTACCGTGCGATTTTGTGCTGAACTCAGCTTTCATTCTCAACTCCAGACTCAGACTCACATTGCTAAGTTTTGAGTTTGAAACTTAGTTAATTAAGTTTTAATTTTTTGAAAGTTAGTAGAAATTAAATTAATATGATATTCCTAATGCGAGTGAGTAATATACTATGCATAAATGCGAGGGGAGCCCAGACATTCATTTATTTGCAACCTTACTGAGGTGGATGAGTTAAACACAAATGTAGGGAAGTAAAAAAAGACTGTGACAAAATTTATAAATGTAAATACTCCGCTTGAATAAAACAAAACACGTTAAGAGGAGAAAAACATAAAAAGCCAAAATTCTAAGGTCAACACTGCAAATTTTCACAAATAATGATGCACACAACTGAGGGGAAGTTTTAAGCAAAGAAGATTAAGCACTGCAAAGTGGCGCAAGATGGCTTACTTTCACACATTTCCATAGTACGAGCATGGTTGCGATTCTCTGTCATTTTCGCAAGTATAATCAGCGTTTGTCATATCTCAGGATTGTTCAGGTGCTTCTCAGAGAGGCAATTCGGAAAACGAATGGATGGCACTGTGTGAGTATTACAAATGCCCAAAGAACGGTCGAGGCGATCACCAAAGTTTCTTTCTAAAATGGCAGACGTTTAGCCCCATTCCGTACTACACACTATTGCATGTATTTTCGGTTAAGTAAGCTATCTTACATTCCTTTGTGGCACTCTGTCATCTTTGGCTAAAGGAAACTTAAATGGGGAACAGAAAATGCAGGTGGAAACAGCAGATGATAACTAAGGTACAAACTCTGAAAGTCATCAGTCCTGAGGGTTAGAAATCTAACAGAAAACTTTGGATGACCCTCTTTGCCGACATCCGATGGACACAGTATGTATTGCGCCACTATGAGGCAAAAAAAAAATCATATCCCTTTTTATATATCATATCCATATTATTATTCATTTCATTTAGATTCAAGTACAAACTCACATTGTATGAAGGCCTCTCTTGTCTCGGGGTCCAACTTCAAGCCAAGAATATTGACTTTACTCACTGTAGAGAGAAAGAACACAGGAAAGTTGAGTGAAAAATGATCTTGTTAGTGGCCTGAGCTGAGTGCAGGCCCACTACTCTCCCCAGTAGGGAGTGGAGTGAGCCTGGGCCACTTATATTATTCTGTGCCTATATTTTTTTATTATTATTATTTATTCTTCTGTAAAAATTTTGGTTTGCAACTAGTCTTACAGCTTTGAGAAAACCCATACATATATATTAAATCCTGTGGCTCGATCGGGAATGGTGTGGTATGTCTTTTCTAAGCAATCCAACTTATGGATTTCCCACAATTTCCGAAAAACATGGATTTTCATCCCTCCCTAGCAACCAGGCAGAACTCCATAGCAACCGCCTATTTACGCACAAGCAATCACCCACACCACCATAGCAACTGTCAAGCAATGCCTTAGCAACCATCAGGAATACTATAGATACTGCCTGGAAATGCCCTAGCAGCTATGAGGAGCTCCATAGCAACAGCCTAGCAACGCTCTAGCAAAAGCCCAGAACACCATGAAATATGTCTTGCGGTACCTTGCCAACCACCAGGAACAACATAGCAACTGCCCAGCAACACCTTAGTAACCACCCAGAACACCATTGCAACTGCCAAGCAATGCCCTAGGAACCACCCAAAACACCATAGCAACCACCTAGCAACCACCTGGAAAACCATAGCAACAGCCTGGCAACGCCCTAGCAACCACCCAGAACACCATAGCAACCACCTAGCAACCACCCTGAACTACAATAGCAACTTCATATCAAGCCCGTAGCACCCACCCAGAATACCATAGCAACCACCTAGCAACGCCCTTGCAACCACCCAGAACACCATAGCAACCACCCAGCAACTACCCAGAACACCATAGCAACCACCTAGCAACCACCTAGAACACCCTAGCAACCACCTAGAAACCACCTGGAACACCGTAGCAACAGCCTAGCAATGCGCTTGCAACCATGCAGAACACCATAGCAACCACCTAGCAACCACCCTGAACACCATAGCAACTTCATATCAACGCCCTAGCAACCACCCAGAATACCATAGCAACCACCTAGCAACGCCCTTGCAACCACCCAGAACACCATAGCAACCACCCAGCAACTACCCAGAACACCATAGCAACCACCTAGCAACCACCCTGAACACCATAGCAACTTCATATCAACGCCCTAGCAACCACCCAGAATACCATAGCAACCACCTAGCAACGCCCTTGCAACCACCCAGAACACCACAGCAACCACCCAGCAACTACCCAGAACACCATAGCACCCACCTAGAAACCACCTGGAACACCGTAGCAACAGCCTAGCAATGCGCTTGCAACCATGCAGAACACCATAGCAACCACCTAGCAGCCACATGAAACACCATAGCAACAGCCAAGCAACCACCCAGAACACCATAGCAACCACCTAGCAACCATCCAGAACACCATAGCAGCCGCCTAGCAATGCCCTAGGAACCACCCAGAACACCATAGCACCCACCTAGCAACCACCCAAATCACCATAGCTACAGCCTAGCAATGCCCTAGAAACCACCCAAAACACCCTAGCAACCACCTGGAACACCATAGCAACAGCCTAGCAACGCCCTTGCAACCACCCAGAACACCAGAGTAACCACCTAGCAGTCACCCGGAACACCATAGCAACAGCCTAGCAACCACCCAGAACACTATAGTGACCACCTAGCAACGCCCTAGCAACAACCCAGAACACCATAGCAATGCCTTATCAACCACCCAGAACACCATAGCAACGACCTAGGAACCACCTGGAACACCATAGCAACTGCCTATCAGTGCCTTTGCAACCACCGAGAACACCTTAGCAATTGCCTAGCAATGCCTTAGCAACCACTCAGAACACCATAGCAACCACCGCACCTAAAAAATGCAGGCAAAATATAGACAGAGACAAAATAGACTATTGAGTAGTGCAAGCAGCATCTCAGGACACCCCTGTGTCCCGACCTGCAGAGGCCAGGCCCACTTACAATTTCTGCGGGAATTTTCTAGTTACCCCGCCCCCCCGGAGGGGGAGAGCGAGGGTATTGTTTTTGAGCGGTTTCTTTGCTTGTTTCTTTGTCAGCAACTTTACAACAAAACTACTAATCCGATTTGCATGAAATTTTCAGGGTAGATGCGTGGTAGCCCAGAATAGATCTCATTAAATTTTGGGTCAATTTGGGTCAACCGTTTGGTCATGGTCAACAAAAAGGCCCCAATAGCTAAAACGTTTGCGAGGGGCGGGGTTTGCCGTGCCTGGCACCGCTTGTTATGCATAATATTCTGGGCAAATGAAACAGAATGCAAATGAAAATCTCACAAAAAATATTTCACAAAACTGATTCAGTATTGCAGTCTCTACTGCTTTCCCAAATACAAGCAAAATTGTGATTAGATGAGACAGGATCATCATAATTTATCTACAAATGTAATAAAATTTTATCTTAAAACATTGGTCCTGTCTGAAACACTGACACTTGCATTTCTGACTGGATGTCGTCCCAAATGTTTGTACTCCTCAACAGACATCCCTCCCTGGCTAAAATTAACTCCAGGAGACTGGGATTGGGATTGGGACCTTGCACCTATTGGTTGTTAACAGTGTTCATGTCATTGAACTTCACTATTTGCATGAGCCGAGGCTGATTTTATATGAGCATCAAGATGAGAAAAAGCATAAGTTGGACTGAGTTTTATCACCACCATACGCCAAGTGATCCAGACAAAAACAGTGTGCCACAGTTTGAGGAATACTCTCATGATTTTACTCTAAAATTGAAAGTCGTTTGGTGTACCGCTAGTATGAAGCAGAGCACCTCACCAGTGTGTCATGCGCTTTTGCTGAACACAATTTCTGCAGCGCAGTTTGTTCACAAACCTTTTTCAGAAACCCTGATAAACATCCTTCAGGCGCTCTTTCAGTTCAGAGACGGATCTCTTCACGGCCTCAAAAGTGTTGTGTGGACTGACAGTGATGCTGGGTAAGTCTCCAGGTTCAGGAGGGGCACAGAGAGACTGACAGCTCTGCAGACAGACAGACAGACAGACATATACAGACAGAAGAGACTCTTTGTAAATGAGGAGCTCACCTCACCATGTCTGTACAATGTAAACAGTGCAGATTCATGCCCCTTTCACACAGGAAAGCTGGAGTCTGGATGGAATACTGACCATGGGCTCTCCCAGCGTTTGGCCAATCCTCACCACACACCAGTTGGTCCAGTCGTTCAACGTTGATGAAAGTTAATCATGGCTTAATAGCATACACTGACCACATTGTAATGCTTTTGTTGCCTTTACTGACGTTTGTAGCTAATTTGGGGAAATAGGGGGTTAAAACTGTACGTTCAGAAAAATCCTGCTATAAAATTTTTCATTCATGATCATGTCTGGTTTGAATTTGTGCACATAATGCGATTAATCAAATAAAAGTAATTTTGCATGCACAACAATTTTCACTCAGAAGTTGGGATGCATTATGAAATGTAAATCAAAACAATGCAGTTATTTGAAAATCATTGAAGCTTTATATTTAATCAAAGAAAGACAAAGACAACAACTGACAACAATTTCTTATTTTTTTAAATATCAGCTAATTTGGAAATAGAGGTATGTTTACCACTTTATTGGGCATTTCGATCAAAATGGCCCAAAAACTAAGCTGAAAGCTGACAATAATCTCCTATTTGCTCCCAGTATCACTCCCTTGTTTCAGATTAGATTATTTTGTTGTTAGGTTGTAGCCTTCAAAATTTTGATCGAGATGCTTGATTTCAATAAGTTTCTACGTGTCGCTGGGCGGCAGATGGCCAATTTTAGACTGTCCTCTCAAAATTTTTAATTTGCTGCTTTCCTTGTGGCTTCATAGGAGTTCAAATGCATTTGAGATGTTTATGCAACCAAGCCAATGATTTTTTTGGCAGGTGTCACAGAGATGATCACGTGAAAAACTCAGCTATGTGAGCTCAGAACTTTGAATGATGCCAGTGCTCATAATTGTTGAAACCCCCCAAACATTTTTTGCAATTTACTTCGCTCAAGAGTAGCCATAAACTGAGATGACAGCCTTTATTCCAGACACGGTTTTGCCAGTGGAAATATTTGTCCATAAAATTGCCGAATTTCGGCCTTACATCAACACTTGGTTCATGATTAATCAGCACTGCCAAGCAATAGTCCATCAGATGTTATACTCAGGCTGTGATGTCAGAAAGACTGCACAAAAGAACATGCAAAGAGGAACTGAATTGAATGAGCTCTAACAGAAGAAGAGCCCTAAACTTGAGGCTCGTGTTTTGGCAGAATCTTGGGGGTTTTCTCCTAAAAATCATGGGGTAGCCTAACTCTGCGTAGAAAAACCTAAGGATAAAACTGCTCTGGCTTCTGGAATTAATAGGTGAGCCCTCGCACCAGCCTGAGTTTGAAAGAAAATGGTGAGATGGCGTGTGTCACCCCTGCTTGGTCCTCTCGTGGACACGCTCTTAACCAGCATTTGTGGATGCAGCAACGAACTGTGTTCAGTGACAATGGTTCTCAGAAGTGTTCCCGAGTCCATGCAGTGATTTCCACCACTGAATCCTGTCAGTATTTAATAGATTGCTGTCTGAGAGCTGAGCATTTCGGTCATTCAGTATTGGTTTTCGGCCTTGTCCTGTGCATACAGAGATTTCTCCGCAGTCTTTTTATCTTTTAATGATTTTATGAACCATAGATGATTAAGTCCCCGAATTCATTCATTCAAAGTCAACCATGATGACTCTGAGAATGGCATTAATAATTTTGGGGAACTGAGCTGCCATAAACATATTTTCAGGGGATGAACAAAATCCTCTTTTCCCATAAAAGAATAAATAAATAACCGAAATAAATTTACCATCAGGTTTTGATCAGTTGTTAAAAAAGTTTGATTGAACCGGTCACTGGAAAATTTGCTAAATGTCTGAGGGCCAACACAGTTTTTTAACCCATTTGCGCAGAAGCCAAATCTGGCTATTTAGGTGTTATCTTATTTAAGGCTTTATAATTCAAGATTGCAGCTTCACAGACAGGAAAGGAATAGCTCAACTGAGTCTAGACACTTGAAGCGTTTAGACTCCCATTGTATTTCAGTTTATTTACAAGAATTTGATAGAGAAAAGAATAATAATCCTGTGAATTGAAAAACTGCTGGGGCTTGAAACTATACATTTCTGTGATCATAAACTTCTTGACCACAAGTATAATTCACCTTGAACATTACTGTAGTGGTTCGAGAGAATGATCACGGAATGCGTGCAATTCCCAATCTAAAAGAATAAGGAAATGAGAACCTAAACTACTAAATGTTCACGCAACACATACAACTGCGGAACACAGCCCAAAATGGAGGACTGACTACTCCTAGGAAAAAGAGCTCAGACTTTGGAGCAAGCTAGAAGTATAATAAATCTTCTGAATGCTAGCAAACTAACTGGCAAAAGTAGATCGCAACACTAGTCTAAAAGACCTCTGTTACTAGCGCCATGTAAAGATAACAGTAACCCAAAGAGGTGCTGGGATCTTGGGTAATTTATAGGATTTACACACCTGATATTAATCTGCAATTAACCTGAGAGGCAGCAAGGAAGTCACGAGTACTGTGGCACAAAACGAGTAGTCGATTAGCCATACATACGTCGTTAGCATACACCATGCACTATGGTAAAATTTTCCAAGCAAACAAGAGATTAACAAAATCGGAATCCGATGCAGATAGGGTTTTCTCTTGAAAGGCAGGTGTGTGCCCACCTAAGTGCTGAAAAACAGCTCAGAAAAAGACCCGATACATGACAATTACATTCTAGATTACCAACGTCACATGAGCCAAATTAGACAGCTATCCAGGTGGCTCCTCAAAGTCTGAGATCCCTCAAAATGGTCCGCTGTCACATCATAAAATTATCATACATTTAACGCGAAATAAATTTGGGGCATGAAATTCAATATGAACTCATGATTTTCTGGTTGAGTTTAGCACAAATTTATCAATATCGGTGCAGTTGAGCATCAGTGGTCACCAGTAACCTCTGCAAACACAAAACATGCCCTTTCTCCAAAATAAAGTTTTGAGTTTTGTCCATTTTTCTTTGAAGCCCCCCAAGCCAATGCACATACTCATTAAATAAACCACTGATTAAACAGTCAGAACATTCATCCTGCAATAAAAAGCTCACAGTTCCCACTTCCGAGCTCACAACCTTATTTCAACACTTTCTACACCTTTAAGGAACAAGTAAAACTCACTAACTCAGTAATATCTGAATTCTGAAATTTGCCTTATTTTAACAGAGCAGGCATTCCACTTTCAAGGAAAATCAAACAATATATACCTCCCTAGATTCAACAGACTGGTGCAATGAATGTACCAGGGGGTCTATCGAAGTGCAAGAGCTGCTTGCAGTTGGAACAAAAAACCTTGGCATTCGATTTCTTGGAATGCGGTATAAATTCTAAAATAAAAAGCCACATTGAGCAAAATGCAAAAAGAGTAGAAGTATAACCTGTCTTTACTGGATCCCTCCTCCTGAGAGAGATGTACTGGGTAGAAGGAACCCTCCAGTCCTGCTCTATTCAGAATAATTCCCATTGACCTTGTCCATTAAACATTTAAATCCCGTAAATGAAACTGAACCCATCAGGCCGGTTTTGGGTGTCTTTTTTTCTTTGAAATCGCGTCACTTTCAGTTGCACAACCATGCCCAACATTAGGAGAATACAACCGACCTTACTTTTATGCACAGGTTTGTATCCTATTCTTATTGTCCAGTCAATGTCTTTCAGTTACTGTGGAAAGTTTAAACACTCGGGAATTGGATAAGAAATGAGTCAATCAATACATCGTTGTAGGGGAAGCTTCACGAGGGCGTGAACTATAACTGTGCAGTTTCATAGATGAGCTGAGTATATAGTTGAGTGATTGGCTATCAACACCAGTAGTTGGGTGGATATAAGGGAGCGCTGAATTTTTCGATGGAGGAATCTTCGCGTAAATCCATGGTAGCGATCTATGCATTTTTTGTATGTGATGACTGTAATTGACAGTAAAATGTGAGAAAATCAATACCTTGTCAAATTTTTGGCTCCAGAAAACTGATTTTTCTGAACCATTAATTGGAATACCGTTGGCTCACTGTAGCTAAAATGGTTGCTACAGAGTACTAAGTTTTTTTCTGTCGCAAGTGATAATTTTTTGAAACAACTGGATCGATACTATGGGCAAGGATATTGACCAGTTTGCACGTCAGGCTTAGCTGAGGAGTTTAATTCATGCAACTCCTGAAAAACAGGGATTTAAGTGAATTTCTCCATATTCTAAATCGTGTTCGAACTCGGCTTGGTGGTGAATATTCAATAACAGATCTAGTGATCGAGATCGATTTATCATATTTATTCGTTTAGAGTATGTATTTTTCTGTACGATTGCGCTGTCTTTAGTCTTGAACATTTTCCTTTCGTTTCCGTCATGTGCCGTCTTGTCAGTCTTCACACTCTCTTCCCTATACTTTGGTGAGGTAATTCCACTTCCTTCTCTCTGGCTGTTCTCATTGGCTATCCGCACCAAAGAATAGTTAGCGAGGCAGGGGTGATTAGTTAGATCAGAGTTAGAACTCCACCTGTTTCCCCTCGCTTTCCTATCACCTATTTCCTTGCTTTTCTAGTTCCGCCTTCCTCTACAGCTGTCCTGCTTTCTAGCTGGGATTACACTGATTAGTTTGTGTTTAAAAGACGCATTTTTACCGCAGCTTGCTTTCGACTCGTTTCTTCCCATAGCTCGTCTTGATTAAGTCTTGTTTCTGCGCTTTCTTGGTTTCGATTGTTTGTATTACGTTGTTTGATTGCTGGTTGATTGATTAGTACTTTGTTCTCCCTTATTCCCATTTTGTACCCATCTGTTTAGATCCTCCTGTGTCTTCCCCTTATCCCATCCTACTCCCTTTTCCTTCCCCTTCCATTTCCTTAGCTCTACCCTTTTTGTTACTGTCTTTGTGCGGATTGAATCTCTGGTTACCGAATATTTATGCTTGTCCCCTGACTCTGATTCTGACTATTCTGCATTACCCTGTTTGCCTGGCTATCGATCTGTTTCTGTTTTTGACCATGAGCTGTGTTAATCCTAATAAACGCCCTGCCGATGCTGAACTGCATTTGGAGTCTAAGCCCGTTCCTTTCAGTACGAGTCGACCAGTACAGACTCCAGCGGATACTGCTGAATTGCAACGCCTTAGTCAACAACAAGAGGTCGTCATTCAGCAACAGTATCGCGACTTGCAGGACATGAGAGCTGCTCTGCAGGGTCTCACTCTGGGTCCCACCTTTCCCAGTCCGGCAGTCGCGCCGGCAGTGGCAGCTCTCATTCGGGAGCCACGTCTTACTCCTCCGCGTGAGTATGACGGAGACCCCACCACCTGCAAGGCATTCCTGTCCCAGTGCTCAATTATATTCGAGCTACAGCCCCTAACCTTCCCTACCTCACGCTCCAGAGTGGCCTACATCATCACACTCCTGACCGGCAGAGCAAGGGATTGGGGAACCTGCATGTGGGACGCTGGCCACCCCTGCACCCGCAGTCTATGGCAAACCGGCTGCAGTGTCTCCGATTACGCCATCCAATTCCGTTCTTTGGCCGCCTCTACTCACTGGAACGAAGATGCCCAGTTTGATGTGTTCTATGGGGGGTTGGCAGAGAATATAAAGGATGAGATGGCGTCCCGCAAACTTCCACCTGACCTGCAGGGGCTCATAAAAGTGGCCATCCAGATCGATTCCCAGATCCAAAAGCATAAGAGGGAGCGTCGGAGCCATTCAGAGCCCCAACGGCCAGGCCAGCATGGTAACTTTCGATCTCCTCGGGGCGACTCTCCTGTCCAGGAGACCGGCGAGCCCCGGGAGTTGGGGGAACCCATGCAGGTTGACCGTTGCCGGTTAGCGCCACAAGAGCGGGCTAGGAGACTGCGTACGGGGGCATGCCTGCACTGTGGTCAAGGGGGCCATCGTATCCAGTGCTGCCCCCTACTGAAGAAGGAAGGAGTGAGTGGGAGGGTCGGAAAGCTGACTCAGGATAACAATGATCCACGTAAGCTGGTTCCTGTTACACTACTTGTTGGCAAGCGATCTGTGATTACTGATGGGTTGTTTGATTCAGGCTCTGACATCAACCTGATCAATGCCAACCTGTGCAACCAGCTCCAGCTCCAGCCCCAGAAGCTACCTACGCCGTTCCAAGCACTTAGCCTTTGTGGGCAACCGCTAGCTCAAGTGACCCAGGTAACGCCCCCACTCACACTCATTGTCTCCGGCAACCACCAGGAGCAGATCCGGCTCCATGTCATCACCTCCTCCTCTGCTCCCAGTGTCCTGGGTCTCCCTTGGTTGAAACAACACTACTCCTCCATCAACTGGAGGACCGGGCAGGTGGCGGAGTGGAGTACTCACTGCCTGCGTTCCTGCCTCCGCAAGGCGCCCATAAAGCAGGCCGAGGGAGAATCCAGTGAGCCTCCACACGCCCTGGATCTTACGAAGGTTCCCAGTGAGTACCACAATCTGGCCGAAGTCTTCTCCAAGTCACGTGCCTTGTCTCTGCCCCCTCACAGACCGTATGACTGCGCCATCGATCTTCAACCGGGCACGGCGCCTCCTAAAGGGGGTCTCTATTCCCTGTCTCGCCCTGAGCAGGAGGCTATGGAGAAGTACGTGGAGGAGTCCCTAGCAGCTGGAATCATCCGTCCCTCGTCCTCTCCCGCTGGCGCCGGCTTCTTCTTTGTTGGCAGGAAGGATGGATCCCTCAGGCCATGCATTGACTACAGAAGCATAAACAACATCACCATAAAGAACCGATACCCCCTTCCTTTAATGAACTCGGCCTTTGAGTTGTTGCAGGGAGCCACTATTTTTACTAAGCTCGACCTACGCAACGCCTACCACCTCGTCAGGATTAAGGAAGGGGATGAATGGAGGACAGCTTTCAACACCGCTAGGGGGCACTACGAATACCTGGTTATGCCATTTGGCCTGGCTAACGCTCCCGCTGTCTTCCAAAATCTTGTTAATGACATTTTGCATGACATGATAAATCAGTTTGTGTTTATGTACCTGGATGATATATTAATATTCTCTCGTTCCAAGGAAGAACACCTTCGCCATGTTCGTGCCATTCTGCAGCGCCTCCTGGAGAACCAACTCTACGCCAAGGCTGAGAAGTGTGAGTTCCACTTGGACACAGTCCCATTCCTTGGATTTGTGGTCACTCCGGGAGGCATTCTAATGGGTCAAGGAAAGGTGAAGGCGGTCAATGATTGGGCTACCCCCACAACACGCAAAGAACTACAATGTTTCTTAGGGTTTGCCAATTTTTACCGCCGTTTCATTCGTAATTATAGGACCGTTGCTGCCCCACTAACTGCTCTGACTTCCCCCAAGGTTCCTTTTGTGTGGACCCCATCGGCGGAGAAGGCTTTTCAGGAACTAAAGCAAAAATTCACCTCTGCTCCTGTTCTCCAACAGCCAGATGTCTGAAAACTGAAAAGCAGTTCATTGTCCAGGTTGACGCCTCCAACACCGGCGTGGGGGTAGTTCTGTCACAACGCAACGGCAAAGATAATAAGATACACCCTTGTGCCTTCCCCCGCAGATTAAGCCTGGCCGAGAGCAACTATGATATCGGAAATCGGGAGTTACTGGCGGTAAAATTGGCATTAGAGGAATGGCGTCACTGGCTTGAAGGGGCTAAGGTTCCATTCCAGGTCTGGACTGACCATAAAAATCTAGAGTACCTCCGCACAGCTAAGAGACTTAATTCTCGCCAATCTTGTTGCTCACTATTCTTCGACAGATTTAATTTCACCTTAGCTTATCGCCCAGGCTCCCTTCATAAGAAACCTGACGCCCTGTCACGTAAATTCGCACCAGACGCTCCTCCCAAGGAGCCACAGACCATCCTGCCTGGTCGAGTTGTGGTGGGGTCATTAGTATAGGAACTGGAGAATCGGGTTAGAAGGTCACAACCTTCTGGGGGGCCACCCACTAACTGTCCAAAAAACTGTCTATTTGTTCCAACCTCCGGGCCGAAGTTCTCCAGTGGGCTCATTCTTCTCGTCTCGCCTGTCATCCTGGAGCCAACCGGACCTTGGCCATGCTAACTCGGAGGTTCTGGTGGCCAATGTCAAGAACCTCACGACGGCCTGTCCGGTCTGTGTCCAGAATAAAGCCACCCACACTGCTCCAGCTGGTCTCCTGCAACCACTTCCGGTCCCTTCCAGACCCTAGGCTAATATCACAGTGGATTTTGTGGCCGGCCCTCCGCCCTCCAGAGGTAACACCGTCATCCTGACCATTGTAGACTGCTTCTCGAAGGCAGTACATCTCGTTCCGCAGGCTAATCTTCCCTCTGCCAGACAGACGGCAGACCTACTCATCCAACACGTTATTAGAATACACAGCATTCCCTCAGACATTGTCTCCGATCGTGGCCCTCAATTCATCTCACAAGTCTGGCGAGCCTTTTGTCAAGCCCTGGGAATAAAAGTAAACCTTACCTCTGGTTTCCATCCTCAGAGTAACGGACAGACAGAGAGAGCCAACCAACAGATGGAGAGCGTCCTTTGGTGCCTCACTTCCCGAGATCAGGGGGACTGGAGCGAACAACTGCCCTGGGTTGAATATTTTATCAACAGCCTTCCCACGGCTGCCTCAGGTGTGTCCCCCTTTCAAGCTTGTCTCGGGTACCAACCTCCTCTGTTTCCCTCGCTGGCGGTTGAGGTCAACGTTCCTAACATCCAGGAGTTTCTCCGGAGGTGCTGAAGGACGTGGGAGGAGACTCGTTCCACTCTCCTAAAAACTGCTGAGGAGATGAGTCGTCAGGCCAACCGTCGTCACTCAATGCCACCGCAGTACAAAGTAGGACAAAAAGTTTGGCTTTCGTCAAAGGATATTGCTTAAGAACTGAGAGTCGCAAGTTAGCCCCCCGTTTCATTGGTCCTTTTGTGATAGATAAGATCATTAACCCCGTTTCAGTCAAACTTAAGCTACCAGCCTCTATGAGCCGTATCCACCCAGTCTTCCATGTGTCATGTATTAAGCCTGTACTGATTTCCCTCCACACCCTTGTCCCGACCAATCCTCCTCCCACTAGGCTCATCGATGGAGGAGAAACTTACACTATGCACAAGCTGCTGGACGTTCGTCGCCGAGGAAGGGGCCTACAGTACTTGGTGGACTGGGAAGGATACTGCCCTGAGGAACGCTCATGGATCCCTGCTCGTCACATCCTAGACAAGAACCTCATTAAGGACTTTCACAAAAGGACTTTTAAGCCTAAATTGAGACCACCAGATGGCGGTCATAGAGCGGGGGGTTCTGTTAGAAATCGCTGATTTGTATGTTTGTTTTTTGTATGTTTTAGTCATTTTAATTGCTATTTATTTATTTATTTATCATATTTATTCGTTTAGAGTATGTATGTTTCTGTGCAATTGCACTGTCTTTAGTCTTGAACGTTTTCCTTTCGTTTCCGGCTTGTTGCGTCTTGTCAGTCTTCACACTCTCTTCCCTATACTTCGGCAGGGATGCAAACAGAGGTATGGTCAAAAAGGAGTGAGATTATCAAAGCCCACGCCCCCGTGGGATCTCGGACTGTTGGAAATCCTTGCAGTGCAGTGAAGTGCAGCCAGCAGCAGATAATGGTGTGCAGCCAATTGGCTTTACGTGCGCAGCTTTCTGATTTCCTGTTTTCTTCTCATACTTATACTTCCTATGTTTCATGAACTGTCACGGCATTTGTTTATTTAGTAATTTTAATGCAGAATTTCCTTTGATGAAATTATAATTCAGGGCTCCCAAGTTTTGAATGCAGGCTCGCGTGAGATTTTCTCTGGGGGGGGTGGTGCATGTTACTCTCGTTTTCAAAGGTGCATGGTAACTTAAGTACATGTACTTCGTTACAGCACTTAAGTTGTTTTTTTTTTGAGGATTTGTGCATTACTTATGATTTTTTTTTCTTTTTTGAACATGGACTTTTAACTCTACTTCATTTAAAAGATAAAAAGTATATTTTCACTTCTTTATTTTGACACTGGCAACTTAGTTACTCGTTTCAAATTAAAATATTAATTGAATTCATCATTTACGGATAATCCGGATTTGGCGCGTTCGCGAAGAACAAAGGTGTATCTTTTGTGCAGATGTGTCCGCCAGTGGACGTGGAGCTGCAAACTATGGCATGCAGTTACAATATTCTACCACTAGATGGCACACCAAGATCGGTCGCGGAAGTTTTGTGCGCGTTGAAGGCTATTTGCAGAATGAATGCTGACCGCGTTATCCGTTGCTTCTTGTTGTCTGAAGTGGTAGCTCAAGTAGTATAACTTTGCGATATACAAGTATCTATCTTATATCTGCATATTGCGTGTATATTTCCTTTTACATTGCACCATCAAGCATTTTACAACAGCGTCACGAATATGAGTTAGTTGGACAGCTAGGGCATTCTCGAACGCTATTTGACATGAGCTTAAAAATTTTATTTCAACTTGCTAGCGATTACCCTTGGTATAATTGTTAGATTTTGACCACGATAATGTTTAGCCATACCTGTACTTTTTTATTTCAGTGGGACTCCCCAGTATAATAAAGGCTAAATTAAATCATTGCTTTTTGTATTTGTATCGTTTTGTCTGTCACAAACAAGAGATGCTGCGATACCACCTCTGACACCGGATCGAAGCAGGGTTTGTTTTCGGCAAAAAAAATGATCCATAAAGCAAGTATCCTACATAGTTCCTCAACTTTAATAAGCAGCCGTTATAAAGAAAAATTTTTATGTGATGAAGCGATTACCTGATTTCGGGCTTTCACTTCCAGCTCTTCTTCGACGTGTGCACACAATAGCATTCGCCCGCGTGTGTGGAAGACATGATTACGGCGCTGCTATTTCACCTAGCAACAAGAAATACTATTTTCTGATTGGCTGATAGGTTGCTGGTTCATGCAGCGCAGTCTGCCTTCCTCATCCATTCATGGATTACTAATCTCTTATATGCAGTCTATGTTACTAATGTGCGGCGATTTAATCACTTCTCAACGTGAGAAATGTCATGTGTGGCGTGAGAGCGTGCGAACTCACTGAAATGCGTGAGACTTGAGAGCCCTGATAATTATAATCAGACACTCCAACGGACACCCCCCCCCCCCCAAAAAAAAAAAAAATCATCGGATCTGCACGATTCATACAAGTCCCCCAGACAGCCGTGAAAAAGGCGGCATCCGCCACAAGGCGCGCCGTTTGCATCCCTGGGTGAGGTAATTCCACTTCCTTCTCTCTGGCTGTTCTCATTGGCTATCCGCACCGAAGAATAGTTAGCGAGGCAGGGGTGATTAGTTAGATCAGAGTTAGAACTCCACCTGTTTCCCCTCGCTTTCCTATCACCTATTTCCTTGCTTTTCTAGTTCCGCCTTCCTCTACAGCTGTCCTGCTTTCTAGCTGGGATTACACTGATTAGTTTGTGTTTAAAAGACGCATTTTTACCGCAGCTTGCTCTCGACTCGTTTTTTCTCATAGCTCGTCTTGGTTAAGTCTCGTTTCTGCGCTTTCTTGGTTTCGATTGTTGATTGCTCGTTTCTTGTGAATTCTCCCGTAAGTCTCGTTATTGATTGTTTGTATTACGTTGTTTGATTGCTGGTTGATTGATTAGTACTTTGTTCTCCCTTATTCCCATTTTGTACCCACCTGTTTAGATTCTCCTGTGTCTTCCCCTTATCCCATCCTACTCCCTTTTCCTTCCCCTTCCATTTCCTTAGCTCTACCCTTTTTGTTACTGTCTTTGTGCGGATTGATTTACTGGTTACCGAATATATCTGCTTGTCCCCTGACTCCGATTCTGACTCTGCATTACCCTGTTTGCCTGGCTATCGATCTGTTTCTGTTTTTGACCATGAGCTGTGTTAATCCTAATAAACGCCCTGCCGATGCTGAACTGCATTTTGAGTCTAAGCCCGTTCCTTTCAGGCTATTTATGCAATTTTACACAAACTTCCTTTAAATCCGTCATTAAATCAATTCATGTGAACCCTTTTTCAATTCATTTTGACTCAAGTCGGCTATAAATACTGTAACTATTAGTACCCGTTTATACTTCAAAAACACAGGCGCACCCCCCCCCCCCTACACACACACACACACACACACACCACCACCACCACCACCACCAAAATGCCAACAATAACAATTTAAACAAACAAATGAAAAAAAGGGAGATGTTTAAATTTAACAACAACATATGCACATTTTATTTGCAACATAAGACTCAAAGAGTTGTGGGTTCAAAACAAGTTAAGAAGGCTATACTAGGCCTGCAGCAGATATAAACAAAGATATTGACTGTTGCAGATAAAACCAAAACAACAACAAAAAAGGTATTGCGGAGAATCAATAAGCAAGGTTATCACAGGTCTGGTATAATGGCAAGGAAATTTAATCAAGAAAGAACCCATTTCTTAAAATGTTATTATAAACTTCGTCTACTAAACAATGAAATAAATAATGAACACAGTTTTGTCATGCATGGTTGGTTGTCACAAGTCATGAAAGCGCAATAACAACAGCAGCGTAACCTGGCACATTGACATTGAGAGTAAGACATAAATATGCAATCAGAACATGTCATAATAAAAAGTAGCCCTCATTAGCAAAACTTTGTTTCAGGATTTGAAAAAGAAATATGCTAATTTTAATCATAAATGGCAGCTTGTCTTGTTAAACTATCAAGTTATCAAATTTACTGACATACAGCAAGTAATCTGTGAAGAAAGCGAATTAAGGAAAATGTGTGTTACATATATTAGTGATAAACACTAAACTTTCACAAAATTCCAGTATGAAATGGGGATAAGAAAGTCAGTGATGTTACCTGGAGGAAATGGATGTGATCCTCTGTGTGTGAAAGCTGCTCCAGCTCAGCGTCTCTCCTCCTCAGCTCAGCAATCTCCTGCTCCAGTCGCTCCAGGAGTCCTTCAGCCCGACTCACTTCAGCCTTCTCCTGATCTCTGATCAGCTCTTTCACCTCAGAGCGCCTTCTCTTAATGGAGCGGATCAGCTCAGTAAAGATCCTCTCGCTGTCCTCCACTGCTACCGGTGCAGAGAGCTGTTAGGAGACACAGAGAGAGGAGGCTGTACATTTTAACTAGGCCTTTCACTCAGCTCTTACTGGGACCCCACACAGCCTGTTCCCCACAGTGTGGCTCAGTGGGATTGAGCCCCACAGGGCTGGAAAGTGGCCCAACACTGGGCTCCTCACTGGCTGACTGGAGGAGAGCCCTGACTGAGCCCTGAAATGGCTCTTCCAGCAGCAGCTGTTGTCTTCTCCTCTGGTCAGTACCCACCTTGAGTGACTGCACAGCCTGTCTCAGATCCTGCAGCTCCTTCTCTCTCTCCTGGATTCTCTGCTGGAATTTACTCTGTGTCGCCCCCAGCTGCTTCTGTGGATTAAACATTTCCCATAATAATGGTTATTCTGTAATTTTGATTTTATAGTTATGTTAAACAATGTTCTGATATTCATAATGAAAACTTTGATATATTTTGTATGCCACAGATGGAGTGCACAGGATTAAAGGGGCAATTTATTAATAATGAAAACATTTATAGTTTGTTGGCTTAGTAGAAATAATTCACACACAAATCATACACACTTTCCCACAGCAGCTCAAGATATTCATGTATTTATCATCCCCACTGCTTCCCTATGTATATGCTATAAAAACAACAACTACCATAATGCATTGCACTTGCTCAGTATTCCAGACACGTCCTCAATCCCGTGCAGATCTGTGATTTACAACTGCCATAGGTAGCATTGCATTGGAGGACCAATCATTTTACAGCAGAGAGGGTCTCACTGATTATGGTGAGTTTATTCTGTGCACAGGCCACAAAAAGGCCGAAGCTAAGAGTAATTGAAGAGCCTGGTGCTAAAAGTACTTTAGTCACATTTTGGACAAGTCAAGTTCGGCATAAAAACATGTTGTGTTTGTCTAGTCAAGGCTGTAAATGAAGACCCCAGTGCTAAAAGTACTGAAGTCACTAGATGTTCATTTTGAGAAAATCATGTAAAAGACATTTTCCGAGCCTTACCTCCCGGTGTATGAATCTGCGATTTATGTACTTTTAGCACTAGACTCTTCAATTTTTCTCTCTATACCTGCGTGAAGATACAGTATGGCAGTCAAATCACAAAGGACTATCTCAAACATGAGACAGAAAGTAGACAGGCTCAGAAATAAGTATACAAATATGAGAATTCACAGTGAGCATTTTCTTCTTCAAAACTATGAGAGAAGTTGGAGTTAGTGGGTTGTCATTCTAATCGAACATCGAATAATACGACCATACAGTTTGTTTCTGACCAAAGCAATTAATTTCAATCAAGATTTTGCAAGCCCTGACAGCTTGATGGAAAGTGAGCAAAATCTTCAATTCCACAGTGAAACCATGTAAATATACTGCAATATGGCACAACCCCGACTTTTCTCTCAACATAACACCCCTTTCCTTTACTTTCTGAAAAGAAAGCAGCATTACACATCTCCCAAAGTGAATCTTTCATTGCACTTCAACTGACCCAGAAGTATCACACCAGGAACAGACCAGTTAAAATCTATCCTTAAATCAAAGATCTAAGTGAAGGGCAATAAATTACAACCTCCCCCAATAATAGAAGAAATAAAAAATGACCAATCCCAAGAAAACTCTTAATTATATAAACTAATACGAAACTCATATTTTACAATGTCCCTTCCCATCCAAGCCTGGGAAAAAGACATCACTTTTCCCGAAATTAAGCATCTGGACCCAAATATGTAAGAACACCTAAACAATGGCCAAAAATACTAATCTAAAACTAATACAGAATAAGGTCATTCACAGAACACACAGCACAGGATGTTTAAAAAGGGATTTGTAGATACTGACAGAAGCTCACATTGCACAAATAACATCCAAGATTATTATTTCTACTTCACTTGGCTCTGCCCACCAACCCATCATTTTGGAAGAAAGTCACTGACAGAATTTCACTTTGAGTCCCATCTGTTCACCTGCTCATTCACCTCTCAAAACATCAAACCCATAATCATTGCTCTGGCAATCGCCAAGATGACTGTTCTTCTGCACTAGAAAACAAGAAGAAAGGTAAACACAACGGATAAATGCGGGCAGCTTTTATAAAGTCTTTAAATCTGCCCGTTAACTAATCCCAATTACTCAAAATAATGCGCCAACCCCAGAAGCATTCAGACTCAATTCTCTTCTCTATATACATATGCATATTTTCATTTTTGCTCTCTGATATTCCTTTGAATTTTCAGTGTGGTACAATGTATTATTGCTCTTATTATTATTATTATTATCATTATTATTATTATTGTTGTTGCTTTTGTTTTATTGGCATCTTTCCCACCATATCGCTTTTAATATTTTGATCATTTCATTTGCTCTCTTTTCTCTTATTGTTATATTTTTCTTTTTGTTTTTTTTCCTCATATGATTTATCCTTGCTGTATACTTGCATGTGGGGCTTACAGCACCTGGTATTCCCAGGTGGTCACCCATCCAAGTACTAACCAGGCCCTATCTAGCTTAGTTGCCGAGATCAGACGAGATTGGGCGTTTTCTAGATGGTATGGCCATAAGCCATGTTAGGTCAGGTCAGGTCAAATCCTGCTACCGGTAAAATGTAACCCGGTACTACTTGCCGCATTAGGGTAGAGGGAGCTCTGCAGCCATGGTAGGCAATCCTTCTAGGACATGGAAAGTTTGACATAATACTTCCCCCAGCCTGGGTTACTGCTCTTGTGCCTCCGAGGAAGGCTCTTCAGCCAGAGGCTAGGAGAAGGACACTCTGACATAAATCCTACAGCCATGTGGTCACCGCAGCCGTCTTAGTTCGCTGAGCTACTGTGGATAGTCACCTGGTTTAAAAAGTGGCTTTGGTGTGCGCGAGCCAATCACCACTTTAATCCCAGCGCAGGCAGGTTAAAGAGGAGGGTTCAAGTTCAAGTCCTACAGCGATGGAAACGGGGCGGAAACAGCAGGTGCAAGATGGCACTGGGAGCTGCAGTCTCAATTCTGCATGTAGGCGGCTCAGGTAACATGGGTCGTTTGATTGTTGACTCGAGGTAACAATATCAGGCGGCAGTGCCCTGAGCGACCAAGCAGCCCTCTTAAGGGATAGCTCTGCTTGCTCCACATGGAGACGGGCCTAGAAAAGGTGGCCTAAAAATAGCTTACTTCAATTCGACCTGGTTAGCTCACCGCTGTCAACGGGTCATCTCATTATGCGGTGCGAAAACAAGAAAAATCATGAAACTAGCGTGCTGGAATGTACGCACAATGATGGACTGTGATGACAGAGTCCGACCACAGAGACACTCAGCACTGGTCGCCAAGGAACTCGCAAGACTGGAGATTGACATAGCTGTGCTGAGTGAGGTTCGTTTTGCAGAACAGGGATCCCTTATTGAGCAGGGTGCAGGGTACACCCTTTACTGGTCTGGAAAAACAAAGGAGGAACACAGACTTTCTGGTGTCGGCTTCATGATCAAGACCCCAATTGCGAACAGACTGCATAGCCTTCCGGTTGGCCATTCAGACCGCCTTAGGTCCCTGAGACTCCCAATCCAAGATAGCAAGATTGCCACCCTCATCAGTGTCTATGCGCCCACCCTACAAGCCAAATTAACAGTAAAGGAGGCCTTCTATCATGAGCTGCGCACCCTTCTCCAACAAGTGGACCCAAATGATAAAGTCCAGATACGAAGAGACTTCAATGCATGAGTAGGGCAGGACTTCGAAATTTGGAGCGGAATTCTGGGTAGACATGGTACCGGCAACTGCAATGACAATGGACAATTGCTTCTTGAGTTTTGCTCTGAACATGAACTTGTCATCACGAACAGCTTGTTCCAACAGACGGACAGATTTAAGACTACGTGGATGCACCCCCGATCCAAGCATTGGCACCTCCTGGACTATGTCCTCTGAAGACAGCGAGACGTAAGAGAAGTGTACCAAACGAGGGTGATGCCAAGCGCAGACTGCTACACTGACCACAGAGTGGTTCGCTGCAAAGTCGCATTTCTCTTCAAACCTCCACCAAAGAAGAAGGGCCCCCAAAGCAAGAAGTTTCACGTGTACAGACTGGGACGCCCTGACACTGACAAGATGTTCCAAGAAAAGCTGGAGGAAAGGATGGACAGTGAGGAGGATCCACTCGCTGATCTCGAGCGGCTATGGAGTCAACTAAAGACAGCTCTCCATGAAACTGCAGAGGAAGTTATTGCTTACTCGGCCAGGAAGCACCAGGACTAGTTTGATGAATCAGATGCTGAAATTTAGGAACTTATTGAGAGGAAGCGCTCCCGCCACAAGCATCTCCTAGCGAGTCCCAATGACCACAGTGCTAAGGCCGCTTATCGGTCAGCATGCAAAACCCTACAGACCAGGCTGACAGAAATGAAGGACAACTGGTGGACAGCCTTTGCCGAAAGAACCCAGCTCTATGCAGACATGGGGGGCATGCATTCCTTCTACGAGTCATTGAAAAGTGTCTTCGGACCCTCACACCAGATACAGGCTCCTCTAAGAACATCTGACGGCTCATCCCTCCTCACGGACAAGGTTACTATCATAAATCGTTGGTCAGAGCATTTTGATTGCCAATTCAGCGACAAACGCAACGTGCAGGAATCATCACTACTGAAGATCCCGCAAGTGGAGATCAAGTCGGAGCTGGACAAAGAGCCAACATCTGAAGAAATAAAGAGGGCTATCTCACAGCTGAATGCAGGGAAAGCACCAGGCTTTAATGGAATCCCAGCAGAAGTCTATCAACACGGTGGAGATACAGTTGTCAATAAACTTCAGAACTTATTTTCTAGCTGCAGGAAGAATGGGAGAGTTCCACAAGACCTCAGAGATGCTATAATTGTCCCCCTCTACAAGAATAAAGGTGAGAAGTCTGATTGCTCCAATAATCGAGGCATTACTCTACTCTCCATTGCAGGCAAGATCTTGGCACGGCTGATGCTCAACAGATTGATCCCCACCATTGCTGAGGAAAATGCTCCAGAAAGTCAATGTGGTTTCCGTGCCAATCGAGGTACTACAGACATGGTATTTGTGCTGAGACAGATTCAGGAAAAGTGTAGAGAACAGAACATGGGCCTATACGCAGTGTTCATTGACCTTACCAAAGCATTCGACACAGTAAGCAGAGATGGCCTCTGGAAGATACTAGAACGACTGGGGTGCCCCCCAGGGTTCCTGACCATAGTTCGCCAACTGCATGAAGGACAGATGGGTCTAGTCAAATACAATGGTTCCCTCTCAGAGAGCTTTCCCATCACAAATGATGTCAAACAAGGATGCGTACTTGCCCCAACCTTATTCTCCATTTTCTTCAGCATGATGCTCAATGAGGCAAAGGAAAACCTGGAAGATGTTGTCTACATCCGTTTCAGAACAGATGGAAACATTTTTAACCTGCGGAGACTGCTCGCTCTGACCAAGAGCACAGAGAGATTAATCGTGGAGCCCTGTTTGCGGATGACTGTGCACTTATTGCCCACACCCAGGAATCACTGCAGCACATCGTGAACAAGTTTTCCGAGTCAACCAAGGCTTTCGGCCTCACCATAAGCCTTAAGAAGAAGAGGTCGTGTACCAGCCTCCCCTAAGTGAGTCACATAGCCCACCACGTATCAGCATTGATGGAACACCTCTAAATGCAGTTGACAGGTTCACGTATCTGGGGAGTGTCATCTCAAATGATTTATCCATCAGCAAAGACCTTGACAACAGACTGGCACGGGCCAGCAGCGCCTTTGGACGTCTAAACAAGAAAGTGTGGCAGAACCACTCCCTCAAGTTGTCGACCAAAGCACAAGTCTATAGAGCTGTGATCATCCCTACCTTACTCTACGAGTCAGAATCGTGGGTTTTGTACAGAAAGCAGATCAAACGTCTCGAACAGTTCCATCAGCGCTGTCTTTGCTCTATCTTTGGGATTAAGCCGCAGGATTACATCCCAAATGAAGAAGTCTTGAAGTGTGCCAATCTACCAAGGACTGAGTCAATACTACTTAAGCAACAACTCCGATGGACAGGACATGTGGCCAGGATGGAAGACACACGCATGCCAAAGGCTGTGTTCTTCGGAGAACTGACGCAAGGAAAGCGCAAACGGGGCGCCCCAAAGAAGCGTCTGAAAGACCAGTTGAAGAAGCAACTGTCCCTTGCGGGAATACAGCACCAATCATGGCAGGAGAAGGCGCTAGACAGAGACAACTGGAGACTCTCTATCGCAGAAGCCAGCAGAGAGTTCCACCGTGAGTCAGGAGAAAAAGCCAATGAGAAGCGAATGAGACGGAAGGAAAGAATAACATCTCAAGCAACTCCAGTCACATCATTCATCTGTCCAGACTGTGGCAAGAAATGTGCTGCAGGAATCGGCCTCATTAGCCATCAGAGAGCTTGCAGTAAATGACCAAAACAGTTTTAAACCTCATTATTTAACCTTGATCCTCGTATGCGAGGAAACAGCCATCATCATCATACTTGCATGTCCTCTGTCTATGCATTAGTTCATCTTTTTTGTTTTTTGCTAACTTACCTCCCACCCATTAGCTTAATGTTTTTTTTTTCCTCCTAACACGCTTCCTATTCATAAATAAGGAACAAATCTATAATCTATAATACTAAAAAAATGGATTCTGTGAGTCTGTCTATCCGGCTATGCGTTTCGCCGTCTTTCAACGTATTGAGTTGAAAATTGGTAAAAGGATAGGTGTTACGTCCACGAGGTTTGTGGCGCAATTTGTTTGTTGATCCGAAGGTCAAAGGTCAAAGGTCATCTATTGCATCAAAAAACAATGCCCACACATATAACCCGTGCATAGCACGGGTATCGGCTAGTTATATAAATAAATAAAGCTGACCTCCCATGATGTGAGGATGGCGGTGGGAAAAAAGTAAACCTTTGTGATAAACTTGTTTCTAAGCAGCATCCATAGCACACTCCCTGGCTTCCGACAGGAACACTAGAAATCCAAGCTTAAATAGCTTTTAGCCCTTTATTGCCTCCAACTGCATCACTGTTCGTGTCAAATAACAACACTGGAGGGAGAAGTTGAAAGACTTTGCAGCTGATTTCTGAAGATAGACAAAACAATTGGCAAAAACTGTGTGTGTTTCTTACATTACGCCCCTAACTCCAATAGATGGTGGTTAGGCTGACAATCCATGAAGTGTCTCTTTAATAGTTAAGTCTGAGTGAACAACAGGTTGCTCTGGTTCTGTGGATATTCATTCAGGGAGGGGTGAGAATAGAGAGCAAAGATTCATTGCCAGCCCTGACTGTTTTTGAATTAAAGACTTCGGACCAGGACACACTGCTGTGCTCAGTATTTCTGTTACTGTATCAATGTTTCAAAATAAAATGTACATAAAGAATAAAAACATGTATTTAAAAGCAAGATTGAGACACCGCATATGAAAACCTAAATGATGCCTGTAATTGTTGTTAAAAAAAGTATGAGAGTTACATGTACGAGGCTCTGTACTGACCTGTTTTTCAGTCCTTTCTGCTGCAGCTGAGACTGTATCATGGCCTTTGTGTTCATCCATCACACACAGATAACAGATACACTGCTGATCTGTACGACAGTAAACCTCCAGCAGTTTGTCATGAAGAGAGCAAATCTTCTCCTGCAGGTCTCCAGTGGCTTTGACCAGTTTGTGGTTCTTAAAGGCAGGAGATTCATAGTGAGGCTGGAGGTGAGTTTCACAGTAAGAGGCCAGACACACCAGACAGGACTTTACGGCTTTGTACTTTCTCCCAGTACAGACATCACACACCACATCTCCAGGTCCAGCATAACAGTGAGCAGGAGGAGCAGCGTGGAGTCCTGTCTTCTTCAGTTTCTCCACCACTTCAGCCAGGATGGTGTTTTTACCCAGAACAGGCCTTGGAGTGAAGGTCTGTCTGCACTGGGGACAGCTGTAAACACCAGTATGATCATCCTGATTCCAGCAGCCCTTAATACAGCCCATACAGAAACTGTGTCCACAGTGAATAGCCACTGGATCCTTCAGTAGATCCAGACAGATCGTACAGACAAACTGCTCCTGATCCAGCAAGCCTCCACCCTCAGCCATTTCACTGCTCACTCTCACAGAGACAGAGTTAAGTTAAATTTCTCGGAAACTGCGTGACAGAGAGAGGAAATGACTTTCTGTTTCTGCTCTCTGCCGCGGCAGGTGTGGTTTCAGACCAAGGCTAGGCTGAAAAGAGAGGGTGTGTGTGTGTGTGTGTGTCTTTATTGTGTGTTGTGAGATGTAAATATCTGTATACATCGCTGTGGGGTTTACTATTAATGTCTGAGCTGAGATCCCTTTTCAGAAATGCATCGATTATACGTATCATTAATGTATGCAGGGATCTGTACTCAGTAAATTGCATAAAACTAGAAAAGTGACATTTTTTTAAAAATTCACAGGGCACAGTTGTCTCAATTTTTGCGTGAAATAGGGAAAAGTTCCAGTAAAAAAACAATAAACTCACATTTTGAGTACTCACAATATACTCACAGTATCGGGAGGTTTCCTCCACGTACTCCAGTCCTTCCACAGTCCAAAAACATGCTTATTAGGTTAACTGGAGATGATATATTGCCCATAGGTATGAGAGTGTGGATGGATGGATAGTGAGTGGGCCCTGCGATGCATTGAATTTTGAATGACACATTAACAGCCATGTGCAATCTTGCTTTTTTCCCCAACATCGCAAACATGACAAGTGTTTGCCACTAACATGGCAATATCCCCCGCCGTCTCAATTTTATGTGTCCGTATGGACGTACGGACGGATGGACGGAGCCCAGTGCTATATCCCCCGCCGTGCAATTAGCAATAATAATCAGTGCTATACTCTGATGTGAGATCAGGAAGACACCAAATGCGAGGTGGAAGGGAAAAGGAAATTTATTGTTATTAAACAACACTGGCACGAGGGCCAACAAAAATCTTGGCCCAAAGGGTTGCAAAAGACAAACTAAGGAGAGCTTCACAGTGCTATAACAAAAGAAAAAACGACAAAAACAAAAGGCACTGGAAACTCCAGGCAGGAACACCATAAACAGAAAGAACAAGATGCTAGGAATGCAAAGGCTATATACAAAATGACAAAAACTTTGAACAAGACATGGAAACATGAACATGAGCTTGTAACGAGACTTGGAAACATGAACAAGAACTTGGGAACATGAACTTGAGCAAGAACTTGGGAACATGAACTTGAGCAAGAACGTGGGAACATGAACTTGAGCAAGAACGTGGGAACATGAACTTGGAATAAAACTTGAGACACTGTCTGCCAGCCAACTTTCACCGCATCCAGAAAAAGGCTAAGAAATCAAGACATGAGGGGCAACACCTGGAGAAGGAGAAACAAGAGGCATGGCAAGATCATGACATGGACAAAGATTGGTGGACAAGACTTGCTCATTAAGAGAATGAGCGTGCTCAGCTTAAGTTGCAATTAAGTATGCAGTTTGAAAGCAGCATGAATGTTTAGAACAGAAAAGCACAGCAAGACTTGAAATAGCAAAGCAGGAATCATGACAATAAACACCCTGTCTACATTAGTAATATTAGTAATGTGCCTATCTAAGAATTACACCAACCCAGTGAGTGTTAGTTAATGTTAGTAACTTAAAAACAGTTAATTGTCAATTAAGCCTAGACAGCCCCGAATCCAGCACAGCACAGAAGGAAGGGGGAAACACCAAAGCCAACCAGAGCTCTGAAAATGTGCAACAACGAAGGCAGGGGGCGGAACGCAGACAAGCGGTGGAGTGGCTTGGCAGACCTGGCATGAAACAAAACATGGAAAAGTAAAAACATGGACAATGAATGTGAAACATGAAAAGTGTAATCCTAATACAAGAAACTGTTAAAACTGTGACATGAACTATGACTGGACTATGGAATCCTGATACATGAAACTGTTAAAACCATAAACAATACTGTCCTGGCCAAAGGCCAGGACCCAAGAACACAACATCCTCAGTGATTTAGAAATACAATTCTGTGCCCAATTTTATTCAGGCCTCCACTGCTATAATGCTCTTTTCTCATGTTATAACCAAGCGGCTCTGTCCAGCGTCAAACTCATTCAAAACGCTGCTGCCAGGGTGCTAAGCAATACAAACGATCAATCCCACAACAGATCTACCTTCATTCGCTCCTTGTAAATAAATTTTAAGATATCACTAATCAGATACAAGGCCTCACATTGTCTTCTTCCTTCCTACATTTCTAAACTTTCTTATCCCTTTTCTTCCTCTGGGCCTCTCAGATCTTCTGATCAAGGTCTGTTATCCATTCCTTCCTCGGGGTGAGAACAAGCACTTAAATGAATTCCCACCAAATGAATCATAACTGGTCACCAAAGATTGATAATTGATCATCATTTTGTCATCCTAAATTTTTTTCAACATTTTATCACAGTAAGTTCCTGTGTCATGTAGCCATATTTGTGTTATTTAAAAAGCTATCATGCCTGTTGGTTCAATTGTTTCTACATCTTCAACCCCAACTCCTGGTAATGCTGCTGATACAAGATTTTCTGTCACAACCCTTCTGTTTCTATTATTGTCTTCATTCTGTTTCCAGCAACCTGCGTGTCTTTAAGAAGCATTGTGCCCTTTTATTGCTTTGACCCTTTGGGTTTTTCCCTTAAGCCCCTGTCACACTGTGGCGACTATTGTGGCGAATCCCTGCGAACTGGGGGGATTATTTTTGTCGTTGTCATTCGCCTGTCTGGGGTCCTGTCTGAACCAATAGACAAATGCCCTAAGATTGTGGTATGCATGCTGTAGGTATTTTGTAAGATTGCCGTAGATATGTCAGCGACAGGAGTAAGATTGCAATGAGAGTGAACAAGAATCATTACGCATGTAGTATGAATCACGTTCGAACTTTGTACGAAGCTAGAAGACTGGAGTAGGAATCATGAGGAATCACCACGAATGTATACGATCGCAGTACGAACTCACTACGCTTGAGTACGAATACAGTACGATTGACCGAGAATGCAGTACGAACGCTGTAGGATTGAGTACAAATGTGTAAATGTGGACGTGCCGAAATATAAAACTTTTTTTATGGGATCATGCCGTCACAGGCTCTATTTTTGGAGAGATCCAAGGTGTATAACGCGGCTGCATTTTCAAGACTTCAAAACAAGCCACACATCACTCAACGGCAACTGAAGTCTCACAATTTGAATTCAACTATTTATACACTCGCCACCATTCGCGGAAAGGTCTTCCCACGGTTCGCACTCATTCGTAATGGAGTCGTGCTCACTACTAATTCGCAGTGGTTCATGGTATATGCATATTAGGTTCATGGTCAATCGCCTCCATTCGTCTCGATTTGAACTGCATTCACGTCAATGTGTACTAGGTTCTCAGCGCATTCGAGGTGCATATGTTGTGAATAATAGGGCAGGCGAACAACAAATGTGCCTATTCTTCCCTCTCCATAGGTATACCTACTACATTCGCCAAATTCAAAATCCAACCGTCAAATTGTCGTGATTGGTCATGGTCATTCTTGCTCCCACGCTTCACTACGACCCCCTACGAATGTTCAAGAATATATGCGAATCACCACGACTGGCTCCAAGAATGCAGTAAGATGAAAAATAAATTGCGCTTGGACCGCGAATGTTTTGAACATTTCAAAACAGTCGTAGCCCCTCTGAGATTGGCCAAGAATGCTGGTGAATGAGGGAGAATCCATCACGAGCCCAATACGAATTGCCAAGATTTTTTCACTTTTTCTTGTTTGCGGGGATTCACCCTCCTAAGTCGCCACAGTGTGACAGGGGCTTTACCCAGGTGTAATCTCTAGTGTCCCAGTAAATGAATGTAAAGTCTAGTTTGGTCTACCAGTGTTGCTGCATTGATGAACTTTAGCCCTCTCAGCAACAAGTCAGTTTGTGTCTTTCAGTTAATCAGTGAAATCTTCTAGTTAAGAAGGTTGGGAATGAGAATAAGCAAATAAGCATAAGCAAAAGAGTATGAGTCAATATACACTACCGCTCAAAAGTTTGGGATCACTTGGAAATTTTCTTGTTTTCCATGGAAACACACATAAAATTAGTCTGAATAGGAAATATAGCAGATGAACAGAACGCGCTGACATTGTCTGAGTTAGAAATAATTATTTTAATGGAAAATGATAAATATGTACTTCAAACTTTGCCTTCATCAAAATAAAAAAAAACTCCCTCACTGTTGATACTGAAACTGGTGTTTGACGGGACCTATTTAGCGCAGCTGCTAGCTGACAACCTGTGAGGCATCTTTGTCTTAAACTACACACTCTCAGATATTTGTCTTCTTGCACAGTTGTGCAACGGGGCCTCCCACTCCTTTTTTCTGTCATTGTTAGTGGCAGTTTGTGCTGCTCTCTGAAGGGTGTAGTTGACATCATGGTCAGAGATTTTAAGTTTTCAATTTCTTGCATTAAATAGCCTTCTTTTCCAAGCACAACAATAGACTGACAGGTCTCTAACGGAAGTTCTTTCTTTCTGGCCATTTTGAGCCTGTAAACATACAAACAACTGCTGATGCTACAGGTACTAAACCAACCTGAAGAATGACAGGCTCCCTTTTGCGCTCCCTTATTAGTTCAACGGTTTTCAGCTGTGCAACACATTTGCAGAGGGGTTTTCTAATAATCAATTAGCCTTATAAAATGCTTAACTTGGATAAGGAACAATACCAGGAGATTGATGTAGAGGACTGACAGTTGCTGATAATAGGCCTCTATGCAAAAATGTAGATCATTCTTTGAAAATCATCTGATTAATTTTAATCGTTTATAAATGGATAAAAATGTTTGTGAAATGGAAAAAAAAATGTTTGTGAAATACATGAAAATGTATTTTTCTTTGGAAAACAAAGAAATTTGCAAGTGATCCCAAACTTTTGAGCGGTAGTGTATATGATGTACCTGTTTTTGTATGTAAGTATATATGTACATAATTATGATCTGTGTGTGTAATTATGCATGTATGCTTATAATTTTCATTTCAATTTATTCTTTCTTATATTTGCTATTTATATTTTTTATTTATGCCAAGTTATCCTTTTTCTTTCATTTTTTTTTTTTTACAATGTCATGGAAATTAAGGCAACAAATCAACTTTAAATTCGGTCAACTCTTCTAACCACTAAAAGCCAATCTGAACTGCAGTTATCGTTAAGCATTAAGTAATTGTCCCCCATCTGAAGAGATTAGAGGGAGATGCATCATTAATGGAGACAATGTATTTATGGTTTGCTTGCTTAATTCGTAATTACGTCTGATTTTCCCTTCTCTCTCAGTCTAATCCCAGATCACACAGTTTCACAGATGATCCAGTTCTAAACCCAAACCCAGGATAGAGGGGCTGAGTGAATGTGGTCTGGAATCTGTGCAGGAGGGTCATTGTGTCAGAGACGCTGTAGAAGGACAGAGTTCCTGCCCTGTGATCCAGGTACACTCCTATTCTGGAGGAGGAGGGAACAGGGATTTCACTGTTCATTTTATTGTGCCAGAAAAAGTAACTGGAGGGAGTGCAGTCCACACTCCAGGACTTTTTATTACATCCTAGAAGTGGGTCTTTATCCCTCCTTTTCCTGCTGATGTCTTTATATGACGCTGCTATATTAACCCCATCCCCACTCCACTCAGCCTCCCAGTAGCAGCGTTCAGACAGACCCTCTCTGCACAGCACTTGATACCAGTTGTCAAATCTCTCTGGATGATCAGGATATGACTGTATCTCTGCCACGCAGGTCACCTCTCTGTTCCCCTCAGACAGACGGAGGTATTTTTGAGCTGTGTTGGGATCCAGGGTGAGCTGACAGGAGTCTGATGGAGGAGAAGAGAGTAGAGCTCAATGCTGATATTTCACACATTTAAACTTAGTATTTTAGTGATTGATCACCAGTACATAATGAATGGTAATATAATTGAAAAAGTTGACTGCATGCGTGATCTCGGAGTTGTGGTATCGTCAAACATATCATGAGACACACATGCAAATATATTTGTCAGCAAAGCAAATTGTATGTTAGGACTGATTCAAAGAACATTGCGGTGACACATGTTCAATTCAAACGGAAGAAAAACTGCATACTTCACTCATAAGACCACTTTTGAAATACTCCACCCAATCTTGGGCTGTATCAAAAAAATCTTGTATTCACATTTAAGGTGTGCAAAGGAAAGCGACTAAGTATATTCTTTGTTACAGTGATTGTGAAGGAAGCGATTAAAAAGCCCATCTAATGAAGCTCAACCTATCATCTCTTGGCTATAGGCGTGACATAATGGATTGTATACATTTGTGCAAATGTCTGTGGAGTGAATATGACATTGCTTATGAGCACTTTGAGTCATTTCAAACAGATGATAAATTTAGGAATTTTAATTAAAAATGTAAGACAAAATATGAATATCGGAAAGTTTCTAAGAGAATATTTTACCTGTGGAACACCACTCATCTCTATCAACCTTCTGACACCACAGCTGCTTTTAAATCCAAGTTATTTAATCACTATTCAGGAAAGTTTTACAATAATTTTTCTCCCAGTAACTCTTGTACATGGGTTGGCAAGTGTCATTGTATGTGCTGCCGTATGATATAGTTCAATTCTTGGCCACTTTTTACTCACAAATGTACTTGCTCAGCTTTTAATTGCCTTTATGTTTTTGCAACTTTTTGTATACATTTTTGGAGGATCACTCACTATAGTTGTTAAGAAGAGGTCAGGGGAACACCAGATGCAGGATCCAAAGTGTTTATTAGAACACCAAACACTGAATGAGAAAACCAGAAACAAAACACCGTGCGCATGCACTGAATGATTGGGAGAAACTAAGGTACACTGCCCAAGGCAGGGGGAAACAGAAGTACTCACTCCAAGTAGTGATTTACGTCTGACACTGAAGCCCTGAGGTCAGTATTGATCAAAGGGGGCGTGTCCAAATGAAGCCTGTTGAGGCCTGTATCATTTTTCAGAACATCACGTGACCAAAGGCAAATGAGGCCCCAGTTCTCTGAAATCATGTGACTACCTCATTGTGTGATTCGATTCACTAAAAAAGCCGCGAGAAATTCAAGATGTGTTCTGCGTTATCTGGTGAGGTACATGCAGAACACTGGAGATAAAGGAGCCAACAAAAAGAAGGACATTCCAGCACTCTGCTGGAATATTTGACCATCCAAAATCCTACTCCATTAATCCTAAAATCTTAGCCTGTAAAAAATGGGAATAGATGAAATCACTATTGCCAGTTATAACTGTAATGGCCTCGCTGATAAGAAGAAAAGACATAAAATATTTACGTGGTTAAAAGAGAAAGACCACACTATCTTTTGTATTCAAGAAATTCATTCGGTAATAACAGATGAAACTAAATGGATGGAGGAATGGGGTGGACAAATATTATATGCACATGGTTTAAGAAATTCAAGGGGAGTCATGATCATGTTTAAAAACAACTTTAATTATACTCTTCAAGCTTTAGAATCAGACTCTCAAGGAAGGTGGATCATTTTAAATATGGCCATTGAGGATAAACAAATATGTTTAGTTAATTTATATGGTCCAAATAACGATTTTTTTGAATCAATTTACAATATCATAAAATCTTCAAAATTCACAAGTAAATACCTCATAATGGTTGGAGACTTCAATACAGTACAGAATAATTTAATAGATCGTAAGGGAAATAATTCAACTAATAATCACCCACATGCTTCAGCAGAAATCACATCAATAATGAATACAATGGATCTGGTTGATGTTTGGAGATTAAGGAATCCGGAATTACGTAAATATACCTGGAGAAGACAGAACCAGGCAAGCCGAATAGACTATTTTCTTATTTCCTTTTCTTTGTTACCTAAAATAAAAAAGGCAATAATTGAAGACAAATTTAAATCTGATCACCAACTTGTATCGCTACATTTGGTTTTACATGAATATCCACGAGGACGGGGCTATTGGAAATTTAATCAAAAGTTACTGGAGGACCAGACATTTGTAGAGCGTACAAAAGAATTTATTACAGATTTTTTTACACACAACATAGGATCAGCAGACCCACATATTGTGTGGGATACTTTTAAATGTGTTTTAAGAGGCCATGCAATTCAGTTTGCTTCACGAAGACAAAAACTTTTAAGATTAAAAGAACAAAATCTTAAAAAAGAAATTGAGATTCTCACATCAATACTGGATAGCTCACAAGCAACTTGCGATGTAACTGACAAATTAGACCGAAAGCAAAAAGAATTGGAACAATTAATTTGTGACAGGTCAACTATAATGCACTATAATAATAAAGCAAAATGGATGGAGAAGGGAGAGAAATGCAATAAACTATTTTTAAGCCTCCAATATAGAAATACAGCAAAGAAAAATATACAGAAATTAAAAAGGATTGATGGGACAATTCTCATCTCTCCTACAGATATTCTGAATGAGGAAGAGAGATATTTTACAGAGATATTCTCCCCCCAGTTATCAGCTGTTTCACTATGTAATACTGATAGTAATTCATTTTTCCCTCAAAATCAAGTTAAATTATCAGAGGAACAGAAAGCAACATGCGAGGGGCTAATTACAGAAACTGAGCTTTACAATTCAATCATGTCCTTTCAGCGGGGGAAATCGCCAGGGTTAGATGGTATCCCAATAGAAGTCTATCAAACGTTTTATGAACAGATTAAAAACCCCCTGCTCACATGTTTTAATTTTTCATATGATCAAGGTATTCTCACCGGGACTCAGCGAGAAAGTGTAATCTCTCTGCTCTTAAAACAAGAAGCTAGCGGCCACTATGAAGATCTGGTCCACTTAAAAAACTGGAGGCCACTCACTCTTCAGTGCTATGATGCGAAAATATTAGCAAAATGTATAGCATTGCGTATAAAGAATGTCCTGCATGATATTATACATCATGACCAGTCTGGTTTTATACAAGGTAGAAATATTTCAAATAATATAAGACAATTACTTGAAATTATAGAATATTATGATAAAATAAAAAAACCAGGTTTGATTTTTATAGCAGACCTTGAGAAAGCCTTTGATAAAATCAGATGGGATTTCATCTACCAATGTTTAGAATTTTTTAACTTTGGTAAATCTTTAATACAGTGGGTTAAAGTAATGTATCATAACTCCGTCTCCAAAATTATAAATAATGGTTATCTCTCAAACCCCATTATACTCTCTCGGGGAGTAAAACAGGGCTGCCCGTTATCACCGTATCTGTTTATTATGGCAATAGAAGTACTTGCTATTAAAATACGAGCAAATAATAATATCAAAGGTCTAGAAATGCAAGATCTAAATACAAAAACTTCAATGTATGCCGATGATACCATTTTTTTACTGAATTCTGATTATGAAACACTTCAGTGTCTTACAAAAGACCTGGATGAATACTCAAAACAATCTGGGCTGAACCCTAATTACGAAAAATGTCAAATACTGAGACTTGGTTCCTTGAAAAATAAAAATTTCACTCATCCATGCAATCTACCACTTCACTGGACAGATGGACCGGTCAATGTTCTCGGTATACACATTCCAGAAGATATTAGTGAAATTTAAACGGTTAATTTCAATAATAAACTGAGTAAAATTGAAAAAATTCTGCTCCCATGGAAAGGGAAACATTTGACCATTTATGGCAAAATAACTCTGATTAATTCATTAATTGTATCTCAGTTTACATATTTATTCATATTCATTTATGAACAGAAGATATTTAAATTTATATGGAATGACAAACCTGATAAAATTAAACGTGTGTATTTCTACAATGATTATGTATCTGGTGGCCTAAAATGATTAAATTTAAAAGCTTTAAATCTTTCACTGAAGGCCTCCCTTATTCCAAAATTCTATTTCAATTCAAACTGGTTTTCCAGTAAGTTACTTAAAAGTGTCCATCCTATGTTTGAAAAAGGATTCTTCCCATTCCTGCAGATTAAACCTGTGCATATTAAGTTAATTACTGACATGTTTTTTAGTGTTTCCACCTCTCTGGAAGAAGCTCTACAGAGTTGGTTGCAATTTCAGTTTCATCCACCAGAAAATACAGAACAAGTTCTACAACAAATAATATGGTTAAATTCCAATATACTTGTTGATAGAAGAATGATTTTCTGGAAACGCATGTTCGATAACGGAATAATTTTTTTAAAGGATATAGTGAATGAGGAAAATAAAATTATGTCCTACAGACAATTAACTAGTGTTTATGGAACTGTCTGCACACTGCAACAATATAATCAACTTATTGGAGCTTTATCAAATACTTGGAAATCAAAAATTATTAAAAGACCAGGAGGACATTTAGTCTGTCTGCCTCAAATGAAAATGGTACAATGGTTAAAGAAAATAAAGATTAATAAACATATATACACATTTTACTTAAGAACAAAGAATTTAGTTGCGACACCATATAGAATTCTAGATAGTTGGGAAAATTTGTTAGACACACCAATTCCATGGAATAAAGTCTTCAAAATTCTTTACAATACATCACTTGATCCGAAGAAAAGATATTTTCAATATAAGCTAATATATAAGTTTCTAGCAACAAAAAAGATGCTAAATATCTGGGGAATTGAGCCGTCACCCCTCTGTCGATTCTGTCAAGAGGAAGCGGAGTCAGTAGTCCATTTGTTTTGGTACTGTCCTGTAACAGCCCTTTTTTGGATAAAGGTGCAAAATTGGATATCTCAGTATAATAGTATACAACTAGATTTATTTAAGGTATTACTGGGTGATGTAACTAAAGAAAAACACCAAATATGTAATATAATTGTATATCTTGCAAAAATATTTATTTTCAGGTTGACATCTGTTGGGGAGTTAAGACTTGAGAGATTCAAGAATTTTGTCATGTATTACAGTAGAATTGAGTGTGCGATGGCCTATGAGACGGGTCTTGTAATTTATGCCAAAAGATGGGATAAAATTCGGGAGGCTGAAGGTTGGGAATAACAAAGAGATGGAATGGATGAGCTAATGGTTACAAATGTCAAAAATATAAAACTCTGTGAATGTAATCCTTATTGTATTGTATTTTATTTTAGTTTTTTTTAAATTTTATTTTAATTTTTTTTTTGTTTTTTTTTGTTTTTTGTGGGTGTGTGTTTTGTTGGGTGATGGTAGGAGGATTCATACTTAATTATATAACTGATTAAATTAATAAAGTTGTCCTCCAAAGTGGGGGGGTGGTGGCGGGATAGAAAAAAAAAAAAAAAAAAAAAAGAAGGACATCATCCAATTGGGAACATTTTGATAAGATATCTCCCAATAGGGTAAAACATAATATACACCTGCTGAAATCAATCACGTGGAGGATGAGTGGTGTGTGTGTTTGTCTACATAAATACAAACGCAGAGAGAGAGAGAGATGTGTATACATGTGTATATGTGTATACATGAATGCTTGTATACATGAGATGTGTATATATGTGTACATGTGTATACATGAATGCTTGCACATAAAATATAAATGCTCTTTACACATTCTCCTCAATAATGTTATTTTTAAATGTTAAATTTTTTAATGTTAATGTTTGAAGAGCCAGCTGTGCATGAGAGAACTGGCTTACAGCAAAAACACCACATGCAAGTTGAGGCACTACCGTGCATTTCATAACAACGAACAGCAGCCACAAACCAGATTACAGACATGTAATCTTTCTTTTCTTTCTAATATTTCATATCTCTTTAAATGCAATACTCTTCTTTGTGACTGAAACACAACAGCTCGTACTATGCCAACAAAACACAGCATCTGTGTAGCTTCCAGGAAATATGATGTGGACGAGGTCTTGATAAACATGGTTGTCCTGGATTCACAACCATTCTCAGTGGTAGAAGATGAGGGATTTCGGAACCTCATCCAAGTACTTGACCCAACATACACTCTCCTAACTAGACAGGTATGTATTGCATTGGTATTACTATTACAAACTATTTGACAGTAGTAGAACAAAGGCTGTCATGCACATTTGTTTTCTTTTCCAGGCTTTAAAGGCCATGGTCGAGGATAAATTTTCTACTGCCAAGGAGAAGGCAAAGGAATTGGTCCAGAAGGCTGCAGCTGTAAGTCTGACGGCAGACATGTGGACCTCAATGAATATGGAAGCATATCTTGGTGTCACTTGCCACTATATTACAGGGGAGGCCAAACTGAACACAGTCGTGCTTGTAGTGGAACACTTTCCACTGAACCACACAGCTGACAACCTGGCTCATGCAATGACTGCAATCATGGAAGAGTGGGGGATCAGGAATAACGTTAGCTGCCCGATCACAGATGCTGCAGCCAACATGAAAGCCTGTGCAAGGGTATTGCAGGTCAGGCACAGCATCTGTGGTGCCCATGCCCCAAATTTAATTGTGCGGAAGTCTTTTGACCTGGTCCCAGCGCTTGCAGACATACGGGAAAAAGCAAGAAAAATTGTTACCCACTTCCGGGCCAGCACTGCTGAAAAAGAACGTTTGGGCCAAATTCAGGGGTCAATGGGAAGGCCGAAGAAAAAATTACTTATTAAGGTAGAAACAAGGTGGAAAAGCACTCTGATTATGTTAGAGCGCCTTTTTGAGCAGCCTGAAGCTGTGGGTGCAGCTCTGGCTTCACTTAATACTGACATAATGCCTCTCAGTTGTCAGGAAATTGAAGTAATTCAGGAAACATCAAAGGTGTTTGGCCCCTTTCAACAGGCCAAAGTTGGACTGTCAGAGGAGAAGCGTGTTTCAGGGACAAAGATCATTCCACTGATGAGGATGGTCCACCATACAATTCAGTGTGAAGCTGTAAATATACACATTGACCCCGCCAAACATTTGGCCGACAACCTTCTCCGTCACCTCAAAGAACACCTGGCCGGTTCAGAGTCGGTCAGTGTTATGACACTAGCAACATTGCTGGACCCCAGGTTTAAAGACCTGGTCTTTCTCAGCCCACTGAAAGCAAATGAGGCTGTGAAACGCTACGCATCAACACCGAGCTCAGGTAAATGTTTGCATGATGTGATCTATATTTGTGAGTGTTTGCTTCAATACCGTTATGTATTCTTTTGTTGGTGGTCGTAACCTGTGGCACCTACTGGATACCACTGTGACTCGGAGGCGTGGAGTCGCCAATGGTGAAGCAGAGGCCATAGTGGAAGTCCAGCGATACATGGCAGAAGAAAACCTTCCAAGACAACAAGACCCACTTTTGTAATGGCACAAAAAAAAAACATCTGTATCCAAACCTCTACAAACTGGCATTGCAGTTTTTTGTACACCTGCTTCTTCAGTCCCCTGTGAGAGGCTTTTTTCTAAAGCTGGGGAGGTTATCACAAAGAGAAGGGATTGCCTCAGCCCCAATACCGTCAAAAAAGTTCTGTTCCTGAACAAAAATCAATAAAGCCCCCCCCACCCACTTGCCCAATCTGCCCAGTCACACAAGCATGTCCTACAGCCATTGTCCACATATACACACAATGAGCAAATACCATAATTGATGACATGACTATTGAATGATACTTTATTGAAATACCACCAATAGTACTTCACTGCTACACCACAATGATTATAGATTTATTTCATCTAGTTTCAGAATACTTCAAATGGACATTTTGACATAATGCCATCTTTACAGACCCACTGGTGTGTAGCCCACATGTGAACATCACAGTAGCACTGCTGTACATCAAATGACCAGCAGATCTCAGTACTCCCAAATGAGCCGTTAAACGGGGCTCCATGATCAGCCTTTTCATTAAGCAATTGACTGGAAAGATTCAATATATTCAGGGGGCCTCATCACACCATCACTGACTCCAAGAGTGGCTAAACTAGAAAAACAAAAACTGGACCTAACAAGACTGATGGACACCCTGGGAGACTTAGACAAAGGGCAGAAAAGAGGTGGGCGCAGCAAAACAAGGCTTGGGGATCATACAATGGAAATACCCAAAGGCAAAGGAGCGGAGATTTCAGTGTAGAGCAGTGATTCCCAACCTGTGGGCCGCGAAGGTATTGCAAGTGGGCCGCCAAATCATTTCCAAAATAGTATAATTTTTGTAGGGCGGGATGTAATTACAAAACCCAAAACCAGTGAAGTTGGCACGTTGGTGGAAGTGAATTATCTTGATTTTGACATCCTTGGACGACTGTTTAGAGGAACAAATGGTTTATAAGAACAGTCGGATACTTAAGAAGGCATGGAGTTACTTCAGAATATGTACATATAAAAATATACAGAATAATGTTTTAAATGTTAAAACTCTTACGTTTAAAAGCATATTAAAAATGTTAAAATATTATTTTCATTGTTTTGTTTTTCCTTCTAGTATTAGACATGTGACAAGCAAATGGGAAATAGGAACTTTTGTTATCGTCTGGACCTCTTTGCAGCGGACTAGACCCGAGCAGAATTTACATCATATTTATATCGGGTTTGTGTTTATTTGTAAGCCTATTGATTAAATGGGCTTCTTTTGATATTTGGATTTCGTTTGGATCTGATATTGGATGTCAAATTGTTATATATGAGAATGCATTTCTCCATTGTTGAAGGATACCGTTATTTGTGAATCATTCGTTAATTAGCCAGTTACAGACAGCCCCTTGCTTGTCATTTCTGATATCCGTGTGGAGCTGATGGACAGCTCCTTGAGTGATTGGTGTGTGTGTGTGTTTGTGTGTGTGTGTGTGTGTGGACAGCTCCTTAAAAACTGGTAATGTGTTAGTGACTGTGGAGCCTCCAATATGTTTCTTCTGTATGCAGTTCAGTCCTTTATGTTCAATCTTGAAAATAAAAAAGTGCTCTGAGAACGCATTATATGGCCTCTGTATTTATGTGGTTGGAGGTGGGCTACAAAAATCTTTGAGACTTAAATGTGGGCCCTCAGTTGGAAACGGTTGGGAACCACTGGTGTAGAGCATTGCCAATACAAAGTTCTGTCTGACGGTCTTTACTCTCATGCCCACAAATATACCCACGGCAGGATGCGGGGACTCGGAACGCAATCTCAATTGGAAACAGAAACACATGGGATATATAAAACAATTACACGAGAACCAGGTTAACAATAATGACTCGAGACAAGATGCTGAGACCATCAATCAAACTAGACGGTTTAGATTGAGGTAATCTAAACGTAACAAGTAAACAGCACCACGAGAGAAGCAAATGAAAGCACAGCTTTAAACGTGGTTAATCAGGGAAGGCTTAGGCAGGAATTACAAAAGCTAGAAACGCTCACACTCGCTAATGAGTTAATACTATGTGACAAAATATTTACAAAAACCCTCAAATAAGTGCTGGTTAGTACAGGTTAGTAATTATACTATCCAGGGGCGTTGTTGGGACTTGAAAACATTGGGGGCTTCAGCCCCCTTTACCCAACAATTTTTTTGAAAATTTTGAAAATCCCGCTGTTAAAGTCACAATTTTTACATAGCTGGACAAGGATAGAGAGCACTCCTATACATCACTAGCTTAGCTAGACGAGCTTCCATCTTGACTAGGCTGTTCATTACTTTTGCGTCAGACGTGAACTCTTCAGGAAAGCGCCGTGCATTAACTCAATCACTGCTTGTAATTTGGCTCATAAATGGCTCAATGATGAATAGTGAACACAAGTGAATGATAAGTCTGCCACTTGTTTCAAAAACATTTCCCATGCAAAACAAAACAATTTTGGAAATTTTATTACACACAAATATCCATGGTGCATATTTTATAACAAAATTTAGCAGGTGTTTCACATTCTGATGAGTGTGTCTATAAATGCAGTAGTGTCAATATCCCAGTCAATTATTGTCAGATTCCATATGCCAGCCCAACCAATTTGGAAGGGAGAGAAATAAATGTAATGGAAACGTCATACACCAAACTACATCTTAAAATCTACATGTCGTTCATCTGATCACTGCATTCTCAACATTTTTAGAAAACTAATACTTCAGCTTGCTCAACCATATTATCTTGGGGAGACATTGATGGTGATTTTAGCCTTTAATCAAAAATGAAAGACTACATCAATAGAATTGAAAAGTTTAAATTTAGGGAAAAATAAATAAAATATGGGAAATATGGGATTATGGCTTACTGGGAAAGTTTCTTCATATTGCCTAAAAGTTACGGTTGCTTTTGGTTAAGGACTGTACTCGCCACAGCTGAATTGACCCAAGTATAATAGTGAACAACGTTAATTTACGACTAACGTTTAACTTTGAAGTGACACTTTTTCAGTATTTCAAAATGTATAACTGAGTTTATACAAACCACCCAGAGGCGCGGTAATTATGGAGCACTCCGAAATTCTAAGCATACCATGCATTCAAATGCCAAAATGCAGCGTTTCTGTTGTGTCCCACAGTGTAATGTGGATGTTAGATTGCAGGCTGATCTTATTTGTTCATCGTTTTCTGAAAGAATATTTTCGTAGAACGAAATTGTTGAATCTGACAAGGAGAAATGAAGGGCCGGTACTGCAGAGGTTCTGATCGCGATATACGTTTCCAATGGTCTTATTTATCAAGGCATTAGCAGTGGCTTGATCAGGTCATGACTGAGAATGTAAGATTCTGTTTATCACATAACTGACTTGCGCAATTTATTATAAAACAAATGGAATTTCTGTAAGTGCCCTCTAAGTAATTCCCAATAAATACTACCACAGACCTGACGCCATCACTCTGCTAACTTGTACAGCCATCAAGCCATTACTTTCGCGTTAGAACAAGCAATGGCTGGTATTGATCACTTCCACATCATTAGTTGGACCATGGCAGAAGTACTAATGTTAGAAGCTGGGGGTTACATCGTTAATGACACATAATCACACTGTATGACAGAGGCTAACCAGAAGCCAGTCCAGCATGTCACAAGCTTCCGAGCTTGCCATGTGATTTTCACGAACCTGAGCTAGTTGAAGCATGATCTAAGGCTCTCTACCGTTACTTCTGTACTCCTCTACCGCTTCTGGCTCCCTTGCCTTGTCCTTTCTCCCAAAGAACTGCCCAATGTCCATGTCAGTGTTGAGTAGCCTATTAATTTGATTGAAATCAAGGGCAAATAATGCAACCCTAGCTTCCAGCATGAAACTACTGAACTGCCTACAAATGTAACATTGAGCGGTAAAGACCGCCCGATGTTGAACTTGGAAATTATAACAATTTATCCTCATGATTCTGCGCCTCTGCCCTATTTGGGCATGCCCCATATGACTGGCCTTTGTGATCATGCCTCGCATTTATTCCTGCTGCTGCTTCCACAGACATATATAGGCAGACTGGACGCCTTATGGTGGAATCCCATTAGACTGACGTCCGACGGCGGCGGCCATCTTGCCGCGGTCGACCACGCGATTCACTGTGCATTATTGTATAACTAATACAAGCTTTCCGAAATAAATATCTATACCCCTTGAATATTTAGAGGTTGTAGTGGTATAGTTGTTATCACACAAGACTTATTATTTATAGACCCAGGTTAAATTCTCACTAGAAGCATGTTTTTTCCTCTCAGATGCCCATCAGAAAGCATACTTTATCATTAGACATGGCGAATTTTAAGATGCCTGTCAGTCCATTTGTTATCAATTTCGGTTTCTCATGGCCATACATTAAAAGATTATTAAACTCATTATCATTAAAATCATTAATAGACCAAATTAAACCAAACGTGTCTTACCTGAGAAAGGTAATTTCCTGTTGCCTGGATTGTGCAGTGCGCCGGTTTTTACAGCCGTAGGCTGCACAATGTTGAAGCATTTTGCAACGACAGTGATTTATTATTGTCACTGAGTCCCACTCTGCGGTTGGGTGGTCGAACGCTTTAAGATGGCCGCCAAGTCTGCTGAAAAAAAAGGGGGAGGGGCCAATCTAGCCTCTCTTAATGTCTATGACTGCTACTACCGCATCAGTGTGTCCGCCATCCAAAGTGATTTGACACTATTAGGCGAGGCTACTGTTGTTGATTGGATGGGGTTCGGGAGATTCGGGGCTATTGGCCAATCAGTCGGGGCTTCAGCCGGGAATGCTCAGGGCTAACGACGCCCCTGATCCTATCAGAGAATGCATTCAGTCAGAGTTTAGCGAGACACAGAATCAAGCACAGGTGGAAGTAATGAATGAAGTACCACATCCGACTCGGAATGAGGAAACGAGATTAGACAACGAGACGCAGGCATGCTGAAGGCTGTCAGGCGACATCACAGGAGTTTGGGCAAGAGAGAATCAATCGTCAGCCGACGGGAAATGAATGCTGAAAAATAAAGCGAGAAAAAGGCTCAAGCGCAAGTAATAAGTACAAAGACAACAAACATGAGGCAGAACCAAAACAATAGGTGCCTTGCCACCTGTGTGATCTCATCCTGACTGTTGTTGTCAAAGTTTAATAAATTGTTTTTGTTTTTCCATCAACTTTGTTCTTTTCAGTTGCAGGAATTGTGGCCCTTTCCTCCTTACAGGACTGGTGTAACTGATTCGGGTTAGTGGGCCTCTTTCCTCCTGACAGAACTGGTGTAACTGACTCGGGTTAGTGGGCCTCTTTCCTCCTGACAGAACTGGTGTAACTGAGTCAGTTTAGTGGGCCTCTTTCCTCCTTACAGAACTGGTGTAACTGAGTCAGGTAAGTGGGCCTCTTTCCTCCTCACAGAACTGGAGTAACTGAGTCAGATTAGTGGGCCTCTTTGCTCTCAAATTATTTTTTTCAGTTCTGCCCCCAAATTTTACAATGGATTGAGGTCAGTGCTTTGTAATGACTACTTCAGCACCTTGAATTTGTCGTCCTGAAGCCATTTTGCCGCTTGTGCTCATTGTCCATTTGGAAGACCCAGCTTTAGCCTCCTGGCTGATGTCTTCACATGTTGCTACAATATAACTACACAAAGTTCCCTCTTCAGGATGCCATCTGTTTGTTGAGGTGAACCAGCTTGTTCTGCAGTACAGCATCTCCACACCATGATGCTGCCACCCCTGTGCTTCACTGTCAGGATGCTGTTCTTCAGCTTCCAAGCCTCCTACTTTTTCCTCCGAACTTTGCTATGGTCTTTATGGCAAAACAGTTAAATTCTTATTGAATCGTTTCTCCAAAAAGGAAGTCCTTCATCCCACATGCAACTTAAAACTGTAGTTTAACTTCATAGAATTTGAAGAAGGGGTCTCTTCCTTGCTCTGTGGTCTGTCAGGTTATGTTGATATTAGACTCCTTTTACTGCGGATATGAACAATTATTGTGCCCATTTCTGTTTTCATCTTTGCAGGGTCCTTTGCAGTTGTACTGGGATTGATTTGAACTTTTTGAACCAAAGTAGGCCCTATGTTCATCTGTGGAAGACAAAATGCATCTCCATCTTGACCAGTAGGACAGCGGCGTGGTCCAGTGCTGTTTATACTTCCATATTATTGTTTGAATGAATTACCTAAAGTTGTCACATACTTTCTGAAACGTCTGGTTTATGTGACATCACCAGTCAACCAGCTGGCCAAGAATGGCTCAATGGGAATTGAATGAGAACGCCTTATATTAATATCCAGTCCGTACCATGTCGGGAGGAAAGTCCCGCCTTCTGTCACAATGCTTTTTCGTCTGAATATTGTTAGTTAAAGTGCGTGGCATCATGTAACTGAAATCGCGATGGGACAATCCATTATCGATTTAATTATGAGACAAAAAATGCATTTGCTTCTTGAAAAGAAGTTCTGGGAAGGCATTTTCAAGATCAGTTTTTCGTATTATTTTTTTTGCGATATGCCGGATCACCTCTTGAAAATTAAAACGCAAATGAGGAACGTGATTTAATTTTCACTCTGATATGAAAAAGTGCATGCATGAGCTTGAATATAAAAATGCAAAGGGTTTGGAATCCTTCAGAAAACTTCTTGTTTTTCTGCTGACATCTAGTGGACAAAATATGCATTGCGCCATAAATTACTTCACCCGGATTTTCCCACATATCCTCATTCCTTTAATTTCCTGTAGATTTAATTACAGACTCACATAGTAAGAAGTCCCTTCTCGTCTTGGGCTCTCGGATGTGAAGACTGACTTCATCCACTGTAGAGATAGAGACCACAGGATAGTTGAGTGAAAATTATCTTCTGTTCAACAATATTTTGGGCAAATAAAACCTAACGCCAACCCCAAATTTTCTTACACACCTCACAGACATCCCAACCTGGCAAAAAAGAAAAAAAAATTCCAGTGGACTAACAATGGGGATGGGCAGGGAAGATCAATTGCAGGGACCCCCAAACATGTTGGGTGCTTTGGAGGCCTCATCCTTATTCACACAAACACCTCACATTTGGGTAATGTGGAGCTTATGAGAGTTCGTGATGTTACTCCACTCTGTGTGATGAATGACCGGTAAGACAGACTGAAATATCACTCATCCCTCTCCTTAATTATATCACCTGTTAAAGTTCCTTTCATGATGCAAAAGTGAATCTTACACCTACTGTATTTTAGAAGACTGAAAACAAAAAATCCTTTGGTGTACAGCCAACAGTAAGCAGAGCACCCCACCAGTGTGTTGTGTGCTTTAGCTAAACACTTTGTTTTTCAGTGCAGTTTGTTCACTGACCTTTTTCAGAAACATTGATAAACTCTGATCTTAAAACATCCTCCAGTCGCTCCTGTAGTTCAGAGACAGATTTCCTCACAGCTTCAAAAGTGTTGCACAGACTGAGAGTGATGCTGGGTAAGTCTGCAGGATCAGGAGGGGCACAGACAGTCTGACAGCTCTGCAGACAGACACATACAGACAGAAGAGACTAAGTACATTTCTGGTGCAGAGGCCAGGAGCAGATCTTTGGAAATATGGAGCTCACCCCACCATGTATGAACTTAGTGCAGAGTCACACCCCATCACGCAGAATCCTGGAGTCTACACAGAATACTGATCATCGGAGTCAAGCAGCTTTGAACCCATTAAAATCACACGAGAGTGCTGTTCACACAAGACTCAGGTCTGAGGGTTTAAAGGTCCCCTTTTTTGTCACCAGGTGCACAGCTAATTAGTTATTACAAGCCATTTCAAAGTCTTTTTCCTCTTGACATCACATGGGGAAGTAACTAACCAGAGGCAAGAAGAACTGATCACCTTTAGCCAAGCAGTCAATCAGATTTCAATATTATGGGTGGTCACTCCCCCTTGTGATGTCAGGAAGGGGAGATTTCAAACAGCCTCATAATGGCTAATTAGCATTGCACCTGGTGGCATAATCGGGGACCTTTAATGATGTTCATATTACAGCTGAACTGGCTTTACAGGTGTCAAGTCTCTGATTTTTTGCTGTAAACTCTGACCAACATGAATCATGCAGAATAGATACAAAATATAACTATCCTTTTGTGAGGAACGAGAAATAAGTAGTTTGTTTAAGCTGGTTTAGTGTAAAAAGTTTATTTTTGTTGCCTTGGCAGATGTTTGTTGCTCATTTGAGTAGACCAGGGGTTCCCAAACTTTTCCAAATCAGGGCCCACTTGAAAATCTAAAAAATGTCCACGGCCCACCTTTGTCCTATGAACAGAACATAGACGAAATTATGCACACTTAACAGCAACAATAATTGTTGTTGTTGTTAAGAAAATAAAATAAATAAAAAACAACAACAATAATTGTTGCTGTTGTTTTTTATTTATTTATTTATTATTATTACAAAGATTCAGGATTGAAATGAGAGCAGGGGGATAAAGGAAGCCCAAACTTTTAATCTGTGGTGTACACACAAGACAGAATTAATTATCGAACACAGTATGTGCTCCTCCGATTATGACCCCCGGTCATGATGACCAGAAAGCTACGTTCAGATCATAAACTATATAAGGTTCCTAAAATATTGTGAGGTCAATAACACTCAATAGGTTATTACTTCTAAATATTTTTTAAAATCGTGCAATAAATATTTTACAATAAAAATAATAAAAAATCATATTTGCAAAAATGAATCATATTTTTAATGACCTCTCACGGCCCACCTGCAGTACCACCACGGCCCACTAGGGGGCCGCGGCCCACACTTTGGGAATCACTGGAGTAGACATTGAGTTGAAACCGTATGCTGTGCATTAAAATCCTGTGGCAAAATTTTTCATTCGCGAATATTGTCGATTTTGAATGGCACACACTGTGCAAATGAGAAACTGGAGATAATTTTGCATGTACAACCTGTTTTCAAAAATGATGGGATGTTGTGTAAACTATAAGTACAGACAAAAACAACAACTGTGAAATTTTATTGTATCCTGAACAATATCCACACATTTTGAAATTGAGGCCTTCAACACATTTTAAAAGATTTGGGATGGGAGCATGCTTAGCACTTTATCAGGCGTCTTGATCATAATGGCCTGAAAACAAAGCTGAAAGCTGAGGATAATCTCCTACTTGCTTCCAGTATTATTACCCAGTTTCAGATCAAAGTATTTTTTAATTGGATCATTGTATTTGCACAAAATTTTGATTGAGATGCTTGATTTAATTGAGTTTCAAAGCGTCGCTCTGCGGAAACTGGCCCCATTTTAGACTTTCTTCTCAAAATGTGCGATTTGCTGCATTGCTTGTGGAATTGTAGGAATTCTAAATGCGCTATAGATATTTATACAACTAGCAAATGGATTCAAAATTTTTTTGGGACACGTCACTGTGGTGATCATGAGAGAAACTTGGTAATGCCTCTTTGAACAAGGCCATCGATTTTGTCGGCCAAAGAGAAGATAGAAACAGAGCTAATAGCCTTGATTCCATACACGGTTTTGCCATTGAAGATATTTGGCCATGAAAATGCTGAATTTTGGCCTTTCGGAGATGACGTCAACATTTGGTTGATGATTAATCGACACTGATTGACAAGCAATAGTCCATAAGACACAATTCTTTGGTTGTGATCTCAGAAAGAATGCACAGGTGCCCACACCAAACTGGGAAGTGAACTGACTGAGTTCTAAAGGTGGAACACGCTCTTAACCAGCATAAGTGAATACTGTGACAAACTGTGTTCACTATCAGTGGTTTTCAGAAGAGTTCCTGAGCTCATGCAGTGATTTCCACAACCACTCAATACTGGGTGTAGCCCTTGTCCCTTGCCTGCAGTGATTTTGTCATGGTTTAGGAGGTTGGCGTTTGCTTGGGAGCTTTCTTCGTTGCTTTCGTCCGGGGCAATATCGTTTTGCCCACAATCGAATTCTTTGGCCAGCTGACATCAATTGTGGGCGGCGCCTGGACTCTATTTAAGCCGAAGTTCCGCCTTTCCACCTTTGCTAGAGTGTCAGTGCTACGATTGCACTATAGCCCGTAAGTTCTCTAGCTAGAAAGTTGGTTAGGAATTAGTTGCAAAGATGAAAGTGTTAGCTAGTTAGTTTGTTAGTTAGTTAGTGAGGGTAATTATCTCTCTCTTTTCCTCTCTCTTCCTCTGTCAGTGCATCGTTTGGGTGCTTAATCTTTTGATCTCAGTTCCCGAGATTTTTCCTTTGTTTCGTTCGGTCTAGCTCGCTTTGCCTCCTTATTTTTACTCGGACGAGATTTATATCCTTTGGAAGCGCGAGCCCCTCTCTCTTGTTCTGTCGTGTGTTCGTCATATTGCCGTGCTTCCTTTCGTACCAGCCACTGCATTTGGCGTCTCGAAATACCAGCCATCACAGATGTCTCCAGATTCTTTAAATCTTTTAATTTTTTAAATTTTTTTACTTTTTTATTTCAACTTCATTTCAAACCAGTGTGGTCCATATAAGCGCAAATAAAAGAACAAACAATCACAATGATTAAAACAATACAAAAGTTCATGGACCATAATAGCTAAAACACATACAGACAATCACTCTAGTGCCTCCAGAGGCAATAAAAATAACTAGTGTCACTCATTATAGGCTCAACCAGGACCTGAATAACTTTGTCCTTGGAGTCAGACAATCAACATAAATTTAAACATAAAATTCCCCAGCACAGCAATGAAAGGAGGGGACATTACTGCTCAGAAACATTTGACTTGCACTTGTACACCTTGGAAGCTTAAGCAGGATTCTAAAAGCACCATTATATTCCACATTAAGCTTTTTCATTTTTGCTCTTCTGTAACTGTACCACAAATGAGCTGCTCAGGGCGGTGTGCAGTATGATCTGAAAAGATATTTTTATGATATTATGAAGCACAGATGAAGAAATCCTCAGATTCATTGCAATTTTCCACGACACTGTTATTATTAAATTATCATTAATAAATTATTATTATACCCAATCATGTTACTGACCTGTTCTAATTATCCTAATTAGGTGTTAGAAGTTCCACCAGGTGTTTTTTTTTTTTAACAATAAAATTTCTGGTTCAACATGTCATATTTTGTCTTTGAACAATTTTCAATTAAAAATAGAGTTTAAAAGATTTGCAGATCATTGCAATCTATTTTCACTTACATTGAACTCAGTATTGCAACTTTTTTTTTTGGAAGTGGGGTTGTACCAACAACAGAAAAGCAATTCATTATAGTGCCGAGTCTACAACCATGATAACTAAGATAGGGATGAATATTTTGGGGTACTGATCTGCCATAGACCTGTTTTCAGGGGATGAGCAGTTCTGTTCCCAACAATATCTGCTCCTCCAAGAAAAGAGTGAAGAAAAAAGAGGCGTTTTAAAAAAAAGTCTGATTGAATCAGTCACTGTAAAATGTGCTACATGTCTTGAGTGCAAGCTCAGTTCTTTAAGGTGTAATGTGAATAGAAGCCACTAAATGGCAGTATTGACCTTTCTTATGTTAAGCCCAGACTGGAGCTAGGTTTGGGCATGTCTTGACTCTTGGGCATGTCTGGGACAAGTCCCAGAGAATAAAAAAAAGAGGTCTAAATGTGGGAGGGGTCTACAAAAGAGTATATAAGAAGGAAAATTGAGAGAGTAAAGGAGTAGGAGAAATTGCAAGGAGAAGGATACATGTGACCAGACCTGTCATTTTGTTCAAGACCTGTGAAATTTTTTGTGGATTTTTGCCTGTGTTGGAGCATTTTCCTCACCCAGGACATCACCAAGCAACCCAACCAAAGGGACTGTAAATATTTTTGTTCTTGGATTTAACAATCTTGGTCAGTAGAGTAGTTTGTTGTTAGTTACCTTTGTTTAATTAAATCTGTTGAAGTTTTTAAAGTTGTGTCTGTCATCCCTTGCTGTCGTAAATGCAATAACAAATTGGGGCCATAACAAATGCAAGTGTCTCTGATCATAACCAGTGAGGATCTGTGACTGAACCCCAGGATGAGTGACCCCTGTTACTCCTTTCACACTGAAGTTCGCAGGTCATGAGCAGGGCTGTGGGCTCAGGTTTGTTAACTACAGCTGACCCTTTAACATTGGTGATAAACACAGAACTTTCCGGAGTTGTAGCTTCAGTGTGAACTGGGGATAAGAGAACCAGTGATGTTACCTGGAGGAAATGGATGTGATCCTCTGTGTGTGAAAGCTGCTCCAGCTCAGCGTCTCTCCTCCTCAGCTCAGCAATCTCCTGCTCCAGTCGCTCCAGGAATCCTTCAACCCGACTCACTTCAGCCTTCTCCTGATCTCTGATCAGCTCTTTCACCTCAGAGCACCTTCTCGCAATGGAGCGGATCAGCTCAGTAAAGATCCTCTCACTGTCCTCCACTGCTGCCCGTGCAGAAAGCTGTTAGGAGACAGAGAGAGGAGGCTGTTCATTTTAACTAGGCCTTTCACTCAGCTCTTACTGGGACCCCACACAGCCTGTTCCCCACAGTGTGGCTCAGTGGGATTGAGCCCCACAGGGCTGGAAAGTGGCCCAACACTGGGCTCCTCACTGGCTGACTGGAGGAGAGCCCTGACTGAGCCCTGAAATGGCTCTTCCAGCAGCAGCTGTTGTCTTCTCCTCTGGTCAGTACCCACCTTGAGTGACTGCACAGCCTGTCTCAGATCCTGCAGCTCCTTCTCTCTCTCCTGGATTCTCTGCTGGAATTTACTCTGTGTCGCCCCCAGCTGCTTCTGTGGATAAAACATTTTCCTTAATAACTGTTATTCTGTCATTTTGATTTTATAGTTGGGTTAAACAGTGTTCTGATATTCATAATGAAAACTTTGATAGATTGTGAATGCAACAGATGATTAAAGGGGCACAGGATTAAAGGCGCAATTTGGCAATTATGAAAACATTTATAGTTTGTAGGCTTAGTAGAAATAATTCAAACACAAATCATACATACTTTCCCACAGCAGCTCAGGATTTTCATGTATGTATCATCCCAACACGCCCTCAATCCTGTGCAGATCTGTGATTTACAACTGCCATAGATAGCATTGCATTGGAGGACCAATCATTTTACAGCAGAGAGGGTTTCACTGATTATGGTGAGACAAAAAAAAGAAGCTATATATATATATATATATATATATATATATTTTTGTATATATAAAATCAGTGGCAGCTGGTGAACTGGCGAACCCATCCCTTGAAAGTAATGATTAGTCATGACCTGGTTTCATTCACTTAAATTACCATTACAAAAGCTCAGAAAACTCTCAACATTAGCAGGTGTGGTCAGTTTTCATTAATAACGCATACCTGTCAACTCTCATGCATTCTGTGAGAGTTTTAGTAGTATATTTACCTTCATTTGTTGTAGTCAGCAATTATCCAATCAACGCATGTGTTAGATATTCTCGCACAGCATTGGTGCATGGAGATTTATCAGTTTCAACTGTGTTATGACTCCGGACTTCTCACGCTTTTCTTTACTCAGGGGTTGGAAGCAATGCATGTGTTTCATGACCGTTTAAACTGTTTAAATGAAATAAGATCATTGGAAGCTATGAAATTGCATAAAGATGTTTCAAATGATCTTATTTCGTTTATACCACCTAATTCCTGATCTAATGATGCGCGCTGCCGTTAGGGCTGCAACGATTAGTCGACAACGTAGACGACGTCGACTATAAAATTTTGTCGACGTGAAATTTCGTTGTCGACGCGTTGTATTAATTAAGCAGCCTAAAACTCATTTAACTCATGGCCTAGTACCTCTTCTTTTACTGTCTACGATCAGAACACATGCAAATTAAAGTGCAACGCACCGCAGGAAGTGGTGGGGGCAGTAGCGTCTTTGAACCATTTTCGTTCTAAGTCAATCAATCACTGAAGAAGTTTACTGTCTTTGAGATTAACGATGGCAGAGTCCCCGGCTCAGTGTGAGCGGAGTGTGATTAATGTGAGACCGCGACTATCTAAAGTCTGGGAGTTTTTTAAAGATAACAAAACCAATAAAGTCAAGTGCACTTTTTGCAACGCAGAGTTGGCCTACCACGGCAGTACAACCGCGATGCATGAGCATCTCAAGCGAAAACGCCCAGGACTACTCGCGTCTAAAGTTCCAGATGGGTAAGTTAGCCGTTTTTGTTTACTTTTTGGAAAACGCGTCTTCCAGTCTTGAGTGACATTAATTATTTTTATTTATTTTCATGAAAGATAGTGTGTTGCATAAGAACAATGAGCGCGGTTCCATGCAGGGACTATTCCGGTTATAAACGGAATAGTGGCGATATTTGGTTTACGCGTGAGTCATGCAAACTCCTCATTCTGATTGACATCAAACAATTTGACGCAAACCGGATATCGCCACTGTTTCGTTTATAACCGAAGTAGTCTCTGCATGTAACTGCGCTCACTGACTGAATTGTAACGTTAGTCTCTTTCCTTATGTTATTATTGTAAATTCAAACAGTCACCTCGCCTACTAATGTTACTTAACGTTAGCGTTAGCTCTGCATGATGTATGATAAGAGAGATAGGTAGGTAGATGGGCTATTGTAGATGAATTAGTATATACATAAATTACTAAATTATTAATAATTTTTCTGTTTTCATTTTACCACTTTAGAAGTTCAAAGCAAAGGCGTATGGATGACTTCGTCTTGCAGAGAGGGATTTGCACCCCTGAAATGGCCAGAATTCTCACCAACAGTGTTCTAAACATGCTGGTCTATGACATGAGGCCAATGTCAATGGTGGAAGGCGAGGGTTTCAAGGAAATGATTCACACATTCAATCCTGACTACGTGTTGCCTTCAAGAACACATTTTACCAAACTCAGGGAGGGAAAGTATGAAACAATTCTCAATCATGTTAAAGATACTCTCAAATCAGCAAGCGGCAAGATCGCCCTGACAGCCGATGCCTGGACCAGTATTGCCACCGAAGCATACCTGGGCATTACTTGCCACTATTTAAGTGATGACTGGGTATTCAAAAACTTCTGCCTGACAACAATGCCACTTGAGGAATGGCACACTGGTGCTAACATTGCAGGGTGGATTGAGGAGGCTTTAGAAAAGGTTGAACTCCCTCCCTCCAAGATTGTAGGGATTGTCCATGACAATGCCCATAATATTGTGCTGGCTGCTAACATTTTGCAGGATAGACACGGGTGGATGTCAGTTCGTTGCGCAGGCCACACCTTACAGCTGGTGGTCAACCATGCTCTGAAGCAAACGCAGATCAGTAATGCACTAGGAGCAGCAAGGGCTCTTGTGGAGCACTTTAAAAAAAGTGAACAAGCATCAAGCAAGCTTAAGCTTAAGCAGAAACAGATGGGGACTCCAGACCACCGTCTTATCCAGGACATCTCCACTAGATGGAATAGCACGTATTACATGATCACCCGTGTACTCGAACAAAGATGGCCAGTTACTGCCACTCTATCAGATCCAACAACAACACAGCAAGGCAAAAGGTACCTGGATCTTAAACCCGATCAGTGGACCCTCTTGGAACACCTTGCAAAAGCTCTAGAGTCATTTGAATGTGCCACTGTGTTCTTGAGCGGGGAAAGCTACGTGACAATCTCTACCTTGCCTCCTCTGTACAGAGGGCTATTTAAGTCCACCAGCATTGCCTATGATGTAGTGCCAGTGCAGGCTTTTCAGACTGCTGCCTCATTAGAGATGACCAAATACTGCTCTGATGTGGTCAGTGTCACAGATGAAAACCCAAGCAAACACATCATTGCAGCTGCACTAGACCCAAGATTTCGGCGACTGAAATTCCTAACACCACAGGAGAAGTTCAGCGTGCAGAATAAACTACAAGCTTTAGCTCTACAGATTGCCTTTGAGGAGAACCAGCCCAGCACAGGGGAGTCCACACCATCAGATGATCTGCATACAACATCCAGGACTGAGTCAACTCTCAATTCACTTCTTGGATGTGATTCAGATAGTAATGATGAGACCGATCAGCAGGCATCACATGAGCAACTAGTCAGTAATGAAGTAAGTTTTTTTTTCTTCTTTTTTTCCCCTTATTTTATTGGTGAACCTAAAACACAACATTTCAGATTCATTAACCATGCTAATTTTCATCTTATGTCTTATGACAGGTGCTGATGTACTTTGCTGAGCCACCAATCTTGAAGAAACAGTGTCCGCTGTCCTGGTGGAAGCTCAATGAGACGAAGTACCCCACGCTGGCAATTTTAGCCAAGTCATTTCTATGCATTCCTGCCACCTCCACACCATCAGAGCGCCTATTCTCTGTAGCTGGGAACATTGTCTCGAAGAAGAGAGCTAGTCTTGACCCAGAACACGTGGACATGCTTACATTCATGCACTGCAATAAGCCATATGTTTAATTCATTATTTCATTTCCAACTTTTTGTTTCCATATAGCCTTATTTGACCCCTTTAAGGCACTTTAAGACACAACGTCACTTTAATTTATTCCTCAGTTTTCCAATTTTCTTAAAAATGTCCATGGCCAGTTTGTGGTTTCTCAAGTTACTGGATGTTACCTCAGTGTTTACATTGTGTCATGTTGCGAGGATGCTACCTTGTTTTACTTGAGAGGCTCTTGCACTTTATTTTCAGTTGTGAAATGATTTTTGAAGAGCCATATACGTGAATGTATTAAAATCAGCATAAGCTGTTAAGCTTTTAATTTTATGGTGCTGTTGTCATTCTTTACATTTATTTACAAAGAGACTTTGTTGACGGCTACAGGTTGGAGCAAGTGAGGTCGGGGCAGAAATAATCGCTGACTAATCGTAAAATGAATCTATAGATTAGTCGACTACTAAAATAATCGTTAGTTGCAGCCCTAGCTGCCATGAGAACCCTGATGGTCTCCTACTTCTGGTCATTGCTCGCTGTACTGAAGTGAGATCAGCAGGCTGAATGTGTTCAGGCTCCACTTGTTCCATTGTTGGTTGTACCAATAACTCAAAAAACATAAAACGTTTGTATGGAAACCGAGTGCCTTATTTACAAGGAGATTAGGAAAGACTGCCCTTACCCAGCACCTTACAGTCTACACTCGATGCCTCGAGACGGTGCTTAGAGTGGCCCACCACGCTAAGACTGAAGTGTCCACCCAAGAGGATATACTTATGCTCACATCATCGTAAAAAAGTGCCCGACGGATGAACGGGATGATCATCCCGATCCCACTGTATTATACATTACACAGTCCCCTGTTACGTCAATTCAAAGATCCAGCTAACAAGTATCGTTTTTTTGAACAAACAGCAGTATTGTCTTCCAGTGTTCAGTTAAGCTTTCTGGTGAAGTAACCAGCTTTTGCCATGTAATTAGTGGCCATCTACAGTGATACGTAGGATACATACTGAAACCCACACATTTAGCAATTTGTTATGGCATCAATTTGTGATGACATTAACGACAGCAACGGATGACAGACAAAAATTTTAAAACTAAAACACGTTTAATTAAACAAAGGCAACTAACAACAAACTACTCTACTCACATTACACCTCCATTCCAAAAGGGAAAATTTTTCTTTTCAATACAAAATGGTTAAGTGGACACTATGTCTATATATACATATCATATGTAGAACCTGAATATTTGATTTGGCTCAAAATATATGTTAAAAAGTATAGTGTTGGAACACATGCTCATTACACTGGTAGAATCTGAATGTTTGGGTGATCTGACACAATCCAGAGAGAGCAGTTAACTTTTATAATCCTACAGCCTGCCGGTGAGAGTGGCATCCTTTGTTCCCCACGGCGGGGGTGGGAGCCATCAAGTCTAGCAGGCCCAGCATCTCTGGAACTCAAACTCACTGGTTTCATTGAATTTAAAGCGCAGCTACTTCAATTGGCTTAAAACAACTTAAACCTCTATCAAATTCATATTTTGTTTATGTTCAATATCCTAAAAGGAACCTCTCATATATTTATCACACTGTTGGGCTATAATATTCCATTTTAAGGCTTTTCCATGACAACTGCATCATTTTAGCACACATTCCTATCATGTTTGGTCTCTTTATTCTCGGGGGAGTCCAAGGAGTTGAATGGAACATGTTTCATTTTCCTTGGACTTATGGTTCATCGTTTGTAAGATTCATTCGGGCGACTACCTCGTCTGTCTATGCAAATTAATATCACCTAGGCCAGTAAAATTCGGCCAACCTTTCCTCTACCTTGTTCGGAGGCGTGGTTTGGAGTCTTTAAAGGTACGAGCCGGCTCTTCTTTTTCCCATTTCTCCTGCTTCTTGTCTTGTCCCTTCTCTGTCAACGTCTGATGCGTAGGTAAGTGGGGAAAAGTCACATGGCTCCTTGCTCTGCGGAGCGGGGAAACTTTTGACTTCTCCCCGACCGCGTGGAGCGACTTTAGCTCCACGTGGTCATTCATCTTTTCCAGGTATGAAAATACTCTAAATCCTTCTAAATTATATGTAACGGTAATTGGCTTATCATTGATTTGTTTGATTCAAGTTGTGCCTACCTGGTGAATTAAATTATTGTTATTCCTTTTTCAGCTTGCGTGATTTTTCTTGATTTGTAACCCTCGTATATTCTAGCCTCGTTGCGACCGGGACTTGAGGGGAAATTCCTACCAAGACGTGTAGGTAACGATACTTCTAAGTTAGTTTGGGATTATGTTCTACCCCTTAAGGATTTATGGAATACCGGCTCTTAAGGTTTAGCTATTAAAGACACCCTTGGGCGTGTATTTTATTTATATGCCGGTGTCTGGTTGATCTTTCTAAGGAGCCCTTGGGTATATACATATAATCTGGGTTCTTGATACGTTCACGCTCAGTGCTATATTGTTTAAGCATCGATGCTGCTATCAAGATAGTCTCGTCTGACCAATGGAAGTATTGTCGAATTGATTCCAGGACAGTTGCGTTTAATTAACCCTGGGGACGCATTTACTGAGCAATGATGGTTTGCGCTGCCGCATCTGATGGCAGATTTGTCTCGAAATCCACGCAGGTGTTCCCTAAATTATCAATTCTAATTCTAATTTGGAGTCAGATCTTTAACGAGGTTATAGCAAAATTTTGTATTCTATTTGATCTATGGAGTCAGATTAATCATAACCATTGCGCTTTCATGCCCCGTCCTCGGACGGTGAAGATTATTCATTTTATTGTGACTCACCCCAGCCAGAAGAATGCTCTAATTAAAGTTAGACTAAGAGAACACGTAAGGCCTTCAACCCAGGCAATATCCGCCGTTTGGTAATTGCCTTTGCTGGGGTTTTACAATATTCGAATAAACGCGGGATATATATACATACACAAACACGGGATAATCAATCAGCAATTACATTGTCAGTACCCTTTACATGCTTAATTTCCAAGTCAAACTCCTGTAAAATCAAACTCCAACTCAACAATCTCCGATTCTTGTTTTTCATCTTACTCAAAAACATTAACGGATTGTGGTCAGTGTACACAATCATTGGCTTTTGCCCTGTACAAACATGCGGTTTGTTAAAGTCAGGAGATTTGAGCACGGGGAAGTGACACAGCAGAGACTTCAGGCGATCGAAGGCTCTCTGGCATGCATCATCCCAAGTGAACTTTACGCCTTTCTTCAGTTGGTTAGTGAGACTGAGAGCAATCTCAGCAAAGTTCTTGCAGAACTTGCGGTAGTACCCGATTATTCCAAGGAAGCAGCGCAAAGTTTTTTTGTTGTCAGGAACTGGAAAGTCCATGATGGCTTGGACTTTAGCATTTATGGGTGCCACCTTACCCTAGCCTATGACGTAGCCAAGATAGGTGACAGTAGCACAACCAAAGTCACTCTTGTTCAGGTTAACAGTCAGGTTAGCCTGGGTCAGGCGCTGGAAAAACATCTCTAAATCTTTTAGATGTTCTTCCCAGGAGTCACTCCATGTGATCAGGTCACCCGTGTATGCATCCGTGTGAGGCAATCCGGCGATTGTAGACTGTATCATCCTTTGGAACGTGGCTGGGGCATTTTCATGCCAAAGGGTAGGACTTCATATTGGTACAACCCAGATGGTGTGGCAAAAGCAGAGATGCTCTTGGCCCTCTCAGTTAAAGGCACACACCAATAACCCTTCAATAAATCAATCTTGGTCAGAAACTTTGCTTGCCCTACTTTATCAATACAATTATCAATCCTAGGTACTGGAAACGCATCAGTTCTAGTTACAGCATTGACTTTGCGATAATCTGTACAGAATCTAGTACTTCCATCAGGTTTTGGAACTAGCACACAGGGTGAACACCAATCTGAGTCGGAGGGTCTGATAATATCATGTTCTAACATGTACTCAACCTCTTTCTCAGCAATCTTTCTCTTTTCAGGATTCATCCTGAATTCATCAAGATTTTGCAACACCTCATAGTTTGACAATTTACATGAAAGAACTTCAGCTTTAATTCTAGGTTCACCATCTTAAAACTTCCCCTCATCTTCACAAATCTCGGCCATTGGAGGATCTGAAGTGACAGCTGCAACCCTAGCATTTCTATCATGATAAGGCTTCAGCATGTTAATGTGACACAACTGTTTTGACTTTCTCCTATCTGGAGTCTTTACAATGTAATTGAGATCATTGAGTTTTGTCAGAATTTCATAAGGCGGTGAAATCTAGCCTGCAATGGATTGGACTGCAAGGGAAACAACACAAGGACCTTGTCTCCTGGTTTAAACTCATGGCTTATAGCCTTATGATCATACCAAGTTTTCATTTTTACCTGACTTGATTTCAAGTTCTCTTTGGCTAGGTCACATGCTGCACGCAATCTGTCCTTGAACTTGCTAACATAGTCTAACAGACTGATGTGCGGCTCTTCCTCTTGCCATTTTTCACTCAAAAATAGCAAAGGTCCTCTCACTTCATGGCCAAACACTAGCTCAAACAGACTAAATCCAGTAGACTCTTGCACTGCTTCTCTAGCTGCAAACAACAGCAAATGAATACCTTCAGCCCAGTCTTTCTCATGGTCATAACAAATAAGTCCTCATCATTGTCTTGAGAGTGGAATGAAACCGCTCTAAGGCACCCTGACTTTCTGGATGATAGGCACTGGAAAGAATCTGCTTTGCACCTAGTTCAAACACAACCTCCTGAAACAATCCAGAAGTGAAATCGCTACCTTCGTCTGACTGAATTTCCCTGGGAAGGCCAAGCAACGTGAAGAACTTTGCTAAAGCCTTTGAGATTGCAGTTACCTTGATGTTACGTAGAGGTATAGCTTCAGGGAATCTGGTAGATGCACACATGGGGCTCTAATTTCCTGGCGCAGCGCAGGTGGCGTAGCGAAGCGCAGCCCGCGCAGTAGTAATTTCGTAGGGCGCAGCCCGCGTAGTGGTAATTTCGTGAGGCGCGCAGCCTTCGGTAGACCAAGGTGCGCCAAGATGGGTGTGGCGGCGTAGTAGGGGGAGGTGTAACATATTCATCAAGACGCAGTGACAATTTCGTAGAAAAAGTCTCCGCTGGAGTTGCGCAGAAAACTCGCCAACTCCAACCTGGTTTAATTTCCGTGCAGTGGTAATTTGGCTGACCGGCTCAGAGAGCGCACACGTCACCGAAATCTCACAGGCAGGTTTACAGAATGTCAGGCACATTTCAATGCAAGAAATAATTACAGGAAGCACGATTTAATGTAACTATCTGAATAAGGACATAAATTATTGTATCTATATCGATAATCCTGATGTCAGATTAAAGGCGGTTGCCACGCGTAATGGAAACTTGACCGGGCTTAATCAACGCAGCTGAATCTGTGATGCAAACTAACGACTTCACATCTTTCTCAGCCAATAGTTGGACAGGGTTTTAATATAGCTCCGTGTCCGAAAGTCATAAAAGTTCTAATTTTTCCAAGTATTCCGTGACGTGGAAACTTGGCCATTTTTGTGTTCGACCTTCACAGAATGCAAATTGATTGCTATCGACTTTTCTTGGTCTTTTTAGCCTATTCTTCTGTTTTCTTCCGTTGAAGATAGCCAGCAGTCTTTATTCGGTCTTTCTTTTGAAAATTAGTCAGATGGACCGAACAGATTCACGCTTTATTTCCACAGCTGAGATAAAACAGTGCGTGAGCAAATCAATTCCATGACCATTGACAGTGTGAAGAAATTATCGCATGCACGATTAAGACTGTCCGACACGGGATGCAAAATACTCCATGTCCACCAGCCAGCAAAAAGTAAAAGTATTGAAATGAGAACAGATTTATAACGGGATATCCAACAAAGATGACCTGCTAAAAAATAAATCCCAGTGTTCATTGGATGTTCTGTTGTTAAAATGTTTCTTTTTATTCTTTATTTCGGTATCAATCTGTTCTAATCGTCCTCTTTTTTTTTTTTTTAGCTGTCAGACACGGAGGCATTGTACATTGTCCCATGCCAGTGTCGACTCGCTTTACTGAGCAGAGCTTAAACAGAAACATTAATTGAAATTCTCGGTACTCATCTTAAAGAATTGAGCCCTCTTATCAAAACATTCACGTTTGATATCGACAAGAGTCAGCAGATTTGAAGAAATTAAAAACAATAATAGACTGTCGGACACGGAGATTTATTAAAACCCTGTCAGACTTTCGGCACAAGACGCAATCTGTCGAGCGAAAAATTCGTTTCGCGTCCAGTGTGCAAGCGGCTTAATACAAGGCTACTATTATTGTCACTTCGGTTTTATCGTCTTCAGTGGGGAAAAGGAATACAGCCTGATTGCTATGATCTCGTAGCTACTGAGTTAAGATCGCATATTGAAAATAAATGTGTAACGTATCTTGCATTGTTGTCCATGCATGTCAATCCCAAAATTTAAAGCAGCAACAGTTTGTAATTCATGGGAACATGCTATCCATCGTTTCTCTTGCCAGTGATCAAGATTTGACTCGGCTGTGTCGCCTTCTTTGCCAACTTGCGCTGGAAGGAGGGGCAGAGGCGGGACAGAGGAGTTCTTGCGCCAGGCTACGCCGGGCACGAAATTGCCACATACGCCTGGACACACCCCGTTGGCGCGGCGCACCCCCCATGCGCCGCGCCTGCGCCGCGCCTACGCCTGGTCTACGAAATTAGAGCCCATGATTGTCAACAAGTTCTGATTTCCAGATCTAGTCTTGGGTAATGGACCAACACAATCAACAATGACCTTTGAGAAGAGCTCCCCAAATGCTGGGATAGGCTGCAATGGAGCTACAGGTGGGTCTAACTGGTGTTTTCCAACTACCTGACAAGTGTGACAGGTTTTGCAAAAGTTGGAAACGTCTTTCCGAAGCCCAAGCCAGAAGAAGTGTTTCATGATCTTATCAACAGTCTTGTTAACACCAAGATGACCTCCTAAAGGTAAACTATGAGCCATTGTTTAGATCTCATTCCTGTAGACCTTCGGAACAACAATTTGCTTGACCGCTGCCCAATCTGCATTGGCAGGGAAATCAGGAGGGCGCCAAGGGCTCTCCTCTTTAGTACATAAATTTCAGGATCATTAGTTTGCTCCTCAATCAACCGCTTTCTGGACAGAGACAAGTCTCCAGACACATCAGAATCACCAGACCCATCCGGCTGGCTGAATAGAGAACTGATAAAAGTATCTGATAAGTTCTCAAACGGAGAAACCTTAGTAGGCCAAACAGAGTCATAAGGCGAACCACCTGAGTCATGACTATTCAATGTGCTGGACGGCACCACATCATCTACTTCTTGAGCCTTCTTAGCCATAGCACGAGTCACGGTCTCATCACGTAACTCCAAGGAGTCCATCAACAAAAGTGACTGAGAAGCTCCGATATCCCTTAGGATATATATGGGGAAAGGAGTAGTATGCTCATTCAGAGCCACAAATCCCTCTGACACAAATGGAAGAAATTCCTCCCTCACAAAGTCATCAGTATCAGGCTTTTTAGCCCCACAAGAAGCAGGCAATTTAGCAGATCGGTTATCTACTACAGGGGTTTCTAACCTTGTCTTCACAAAGGCATTTGGTTTGGTATCCTTTTTTTTCTTTCTTAGCTTTAAGGAACCAACAGTTAGTTGTAACATGACCAGATTTCTTGCAATAACTGCAAACTAGACCACTTTTGTCACTGTCAGCTATCATACTTTGATCAGACCTGTTACTGGATTTCTGAGCACCATCACCAGATTTGTCTTTGTCTTTGGGTGAGGAATCTTGGGTATCACCGTTCCCTTTTTTCCGAAATTGGAACCATCTATTGTTACTGCTAGTCTGAAATTTGGACTTATGTGTGAGAACATATTCATCTGCAAATTTGGCAGCTGACTGCAAATTCAGTGCTTGCTTCTCATTGAGGTAGGTCTTAACATCATCCTTAACACAGTTCTTGAATTCTTCAACTAACACCATCTCTTTTAGTGAGTTGAAATCATCCTTGACCTCCATAGAAGTACACCAGCGCTCAAAGCAAACCTTCTTCTCATTAGCATATTCCACATAAGTCTGATTTTCAGATTTCTTCAGACCTCTGAATTTCTGTCGATCAGCCTCTGGAACCAAATCATAAGCTCTCAAAATAACCTTTTTGACAACCTCATAATTAGAGGAATCATCTGCAGACAAAGCTGAATAGGCTCGTTGAGCTTTACCCTTGAGGACAGTTTGCAACATCAGAGGCCAGTGTTCCTTTGGCCACTGTCAACTCTTTGCTACCTTTTCAAAACACTGGAAATAGTTGTCAACATCCTTTTCTGAAAATGGAGGCACCCGTTTTACCTCCTAGCTAGCTCGAGATTTATTTTCAGTTGCTATTTTTATTTTTAGTTGCTCCATTTAAAGTCTTTCTTCTCTATCAAATTTCTCTAATTCAAAATCTCTCTGTCTTGCTAATTTTTCTAACACAAATTCTCTTTGTTTTTCTTCTCTTGCTAATTTTTTTAACTCAAACTGTCTTTGTTTTTCTTTTTCTTCCCTCTCAAATTCTCTTTGTTTTTATTTTTCCTCCCTTTCAATCTGTAGCATTTTTAGTTTGAGTTCCATTTCAATATTTGGATTTTCCACTGGAAACTGTTCCAGATCTCCGGGTGCAAAGACATTTTCATCAATGTAATATTCAACAATCTCTCTGGCCAGTCTTGCTTTTCGCATGGCTGGTTTTACCTCTGTCAGCTGTAAATGTCGGCATATTTCTCGTAGTTCTGTCTTTTTAAAAGACTTCAAAACCTCTACGGTTGGTGATGCCAAGAAATCATCCATTGCTGTCTATCTGTCAATATATATATATACAGTGGTGCTTGAAAGTTTGTGAACCCTTTAAAATTTTCTATATTTCTGCATAAATATGAACTAAAACATCATCAGATTTTCACACAAGTCCTAAAAGTAGATAAAGAAAACCTAGTTAAACAAATGAGACAAAAATATTTAGTTGGTCATTTATTTATTGAGGAAAATGATTCAATATTACATATCAGTGAGGGGCAAAAGTATGTGAACCTCTAGGATTAGTGATTCATTTGAAGGTAAAATTAGAGTTAGGTGTTTTTAATCAATGGGATGACAATCAGGTGTGAGTGGGCACCCTGTTTTATTTGAAGATCAGGGATTTATCAAAGTCTGATCTTCACAACACATGTTTGTGGAAGTGTATCATGGCATGAACGAAGGAAATTTCTGAGGACCTCAGAAAAAGCGTTGTTGATGCTCATGAGGCTGGAAAAGGTTACAAAACCATCTCTAAAGAGTTTGGACTTCACCAGTCCACAGTCAGACAGATTGTGTACAAATGGAAGAAATTCAAGACCATTGTTACCCTCCCCAGGAGTGGTCGACCAACAACGATCACTCCAAGAGCAAGGCGTGTAATAGTCGGCGAGGTCACAAAGGACCCCAGGGTAACTTCTAAGCAACTGACGGCCTCTCTCACACTGGCTAATGTTAATGTTCATGAGTCCACCATCAGCAGAACACTGAAAAACCAAGGTGTGCATGGCAGGGTTGCAAGGAGAAAGCCACTGCTCTCCAAATAGAACATTGCTGTTCGTGTGCAGTTTGCTAAAGATCACGTGAACAAACCAGAGCGCTATTGGAAAAATTTTTTGTGGACAGATGAGACCAAAATAGAACTTTTTGGTTTAAATGAGAAGTCTTATGTTTGGAGAAAGGAAAACACTGCATTCCAGCATAAGAACATTATCCCATCTGTGAAACATGGTGGTGGTGGTAGTATGGTTTACCTGCATAAAGATTTAACAGTGCATTTACCTGCACTGTTTTGCTGCATCTGGGCCAGGACAGCTTGCCATCATTGATGGAACAATGAATTCTGAACTTTACCTGCAAATTCTAAAGGAAAATGTCAGGACATCTGTCCATGAACTGAATCTCAAGAGAACGTGGGTCATGCAACAAGACAGCGACCCTAAGCACACAAGTCGTTCTACCAAAGAATGGTTAAAGAAGAATAAAGTTAATGTTTTTGAATGGCCAAGTCAAAGTCCTGACCTTAATCCAATCGAAATGTTGTGGAAGGACCTGAAGCGAGCAGTTCATGTGAGGAAACCCAAAAACATCCCAGAGTTGAAGCTGTTCTGTACTGAGGAATGGGCTAAAATTCCTCCAAGCTGATGTACAGGACTGATCAACAGTTACTGGAAATATTTAGATGCTGTTATTGCTGCACAAGGGGGTCGCACCAGATACTGAAAGCAAAGGTTCACATAATTTTGCCCCTCACTGATATGTAATATTGAATCATTTTCCTCAATAAATAAATGATGTAGTATAATATTTTTGTCTCATTTGTTTAACTGGGTTCTCTTTATCTACTATTAGGCCTTGTGTGAAAATCTGATGACATTTTAGGTCATATTTATGCAGAAATCTAGAAAATTCTAAAGGGCTCACAAACTTTCGAGCGCCACTGTATATATAGGAAAATTCACAAAAACAATTTTACAATTTGAAATGTTATATTTTCAATAAATGACTCACACAATGGTCTATCCCGGACTTGAGTCCCCAATTTGTTATGGCATCAATTTGTGATGAGATTAACGACTGCAAAGGATGACAGACAAAAATTTTAAAACTAAAACACGTTTAATTAAACAAAGGCAACTAACAACAAACTACCCTACTCACATTACAAGTTATACAGGCTAACGTTAGCACTTTTGAACAAGTTGACATTGAGCAGCGGAGGGGCTTACCAGTAGCGTTAGTGAATATTGAAAGGTGCATAATCCTAATCCTGGCTTTTGTAAAAACCTCAGCTTTAGTCATCTATATTCTTGTGGCAAATATTTGGCTTGTCAGCTAAGCAGTTGAAGGATTAGACTGAGATCATTATTTTGTTCCGTGCATTGGTGATTTCCAGCATGCGAAGTGAAGCTTGGGGTACTTCCGTGCTCTGAATGATGATTGTTGCCCACAGCTAATTTGATTATTATTCAGTAGTGGAGCCGATGACGGCTGGGTTTTTAACCTTATGCAAAACAAAGAAACTGCTCGCCAGACTATTTACTGAATAAAAAGCATTTTGATACCCAGTTTGCTAGCTAATCAGTTCCTGCATATGAATTGCAACTCGCTGTCTTGTTGCGCTTTTTTTTTACTTTGGCTGTAGGAACATGTGTTGCTACCCAAATAAATATCATGTCTTCGTCAAGCTAAAGGATGTTTTGGCTAAATAAAAAATAGGTTAGCCAGCCTCTTCATTTGAATATACACTGTATGTATGTGTATGTACACATCCTGCTGTACCAGAGACGATAGCTGCAAGCTATTGCTCAATTTGATGAAAATGGATGTAAGCGACAGTTCAACAAGAAGGAGGAGACCAGCGAGTCCGTTACACCACTATGATTGATATGAGCAGCGTAGACGAGACCTCAGACTGAGGACGGCAGTCTAAGAGAATGAGAGGTCCCTCGTAATTTGACAGTATCCATTGGTTAGTTTCACATCAGAGTAGACTGGCAAAGGAATCCACCAATCACACATAGTGATAGATAGATGAAGCATACGTAAGCATCTTGAGTTTTCATTGGGTGGGAAGAGCTTTTCACAGGGTGGGCACTGCCCACCCCCTGCCCCCCCTTGGTAATTCCCCTGCTTTACCTGAAGATACAGTATGGGCAATCGAATCACAAAGGGCTAACTCAAACATGAGACAGAAAGTAAACATGCTCGCAAATAAGTATACGTATATCAGAGTTTGCAGGGAGCATTTTCTTGAAGACCAGGAGAGAGATATCCAGTCAGAGTTACTAGGATTATCATTCTACGTTGTAATTATGTGACCATACAGTCTGTTTCTGACCAAATTAACTTCAATCAAGACTTCACATTCCATGTCCCCAGAACCAGATTCAGAATCCAGGGATTGGGTTGCCGGGGCCCCCGCCCACGACTGCCACCCAAAACACAAGGCATCAGCCCCTTCTGAACCCTCCCGTAGGGGATGGGCCTACGGGAAAGCGGGCCCACGTCGCTCGTTTGGGCTATGCCCAGGCGGGTTCCGTGAGCGGAGGCCCGACCACCAGGCGCTCGCCTACCAACCCCAACCCCAGGCCTGGCTCGAGGGTGGGGTCCCGGTGACCGGGGCAACATAAGCATCCTCGATTTTTTGACATTCATTAGGGGTTTTCGAATCGCTCTTTGTCTGACCTGTCACCTAGGACCTGTTTGCCCTGGGAGACCCTACCAGGGGCAAATAAGCCCCAGACAACATAGCTCCTAGGATCATCCAGGTGCTCAAACCCCTCCACCACGATAAGGTGGCGATTCAAGGAGGGGCCTGCTGGGGTGGCTTAGGCATCTTTATCGGATGCCCCCTGGACGCCTTCCTGGGAAGGTGTTCCGGGCATGCCCCACCGGGAGGAGGCCTCAGGGAAGACCCAGGACACGCTGGAGGGACTATGTCTCTTGGCTGGCCTGGGAACGCCTCGGGATACCCCCGGAAGAACTGGAGGAACTGTCCGGGGAGAGGGAAGTCTGGGCATCCCTGCTTAGACTGCTGCCCCCGCGACCCGGCCCTGGATAAGCTGTGGAAGATGGATGGATGGATGGAAGACTTCACAAGCCCTGACAGCTTGATGGAAACTGAGCAAAATCTTCAATTCCACAATGACACCATGTAAATATACGGCAATATGGCACAACAAAGACTTCTCCCTCAACAAAGCACCCCTTTGCTTTACTTTCTGGAAAGAAAGAAGCATAACATATCTTGCAAAGTAAAACTTTCATTGCATTTCAAGAATTGACCCAGAAATAGCCACATCAGCCACAGTATCTTCAAAACCTCCAGTTAAAATCAGTCTTAAAAGCAAAAATCAAAATGAAGGACAACAAATTACAACCGTGAGGCCTCGCCTCCAGCCCTCAGCCGACTCACGACATCCACCTCTTTCAATTATCGCCTGCACCTGTGGCTGTCTGTTTTCAGCCAGTGTGCATGTAAGTGCGGAGTATTTGTGACCACACTGCTGTGAGAACACCTTCACAATGACCAAAAATACTAATCTACCATTAATATAGAATAAGGTCATTCACAGAACATACATCACACACACAGGATGTAAAAAATGGGATTTGTAGATTCTGACACAAGCTCACATTGCAAAAATCACACCCCAGATAATTATTTCCACTCCACTTGGCTCTGCCCACCAACCCATCATTTTTAAAGAAAAATGACAGAATCCATTTAGGAAATAATGGCTGTTTGTTCAGTTATTTGGACAGTGTAGTAAATCTACACTGCTACACATATTGTACAATGACTACTCTAGAATATATTCAAGTTTCAATTCTGTAATGTTGTCCCTTGAAAAGATATAATCAATTAATTGTCGAAAAGTGAGGGGTGAACTCACTTTTGTGAGATACTGTAGATATTCATTAAGGGAGGGGTGAGAATAAAGAGTGAAGATCCACTGCCAGCTCTGACTGTTATTGAATTAAAGTCTTCAAACCAGAACACACTGCAGTGTTCAGTATTTCTGTTATTGTATCAAAATAAAATGTACATAAAGAATAAAGTAAAAACATGTATTTAAAAGCAAGATTGAGACGCCGCATATGAGAACCCAGATGATACCTGTAATTGTTGTTTTAAAAAAAAGTATGAGAGTTAGGTGTAGGAGGGTCTGTACTGACCTGTTTTTCAGTCCTTTCTGCTGCAGCTGAGATGGTATCATGGCCTCGGTGTTCATCCATTGTACACAGATAACAGATACACTGCTGATCTGTACGACAGTAAATCTCCAGCAGTTTGTCATGAAGAGAGCAGAGCTTCTCCTGCAGGTCTCCGGTGGTTTTGACCAGTTTGTGCTTCTTAAAGGCAGGAGATTCATAGTGAGGCTGGAGGTGAGTTTCACAGTAAGAGGCCAGACACACCAGACAGGACTTGATAGCTTTGCGTTTTCTCCCAGTACAGGAATCACACACCTCATCTCCAGGTCCAGCATAACAGTGAGCAGGAGGAGCAGCTTGGAGGCCTGTCTTCTTCAGTTTCTCCACCACTTCAGCCAGGATGGTGTTTTTACCCAGAACAGGCCTTGGGGTGAAGGTCTGTCTGCACTGGGGACAGCTGTAAACACCAGTATGATCATCCTGATCCCAGCAGCTCTTAATACAGCCCATACAATAACTGTGTCCACAGTTAATAGTCACTGGATCCTTCAGTATATCCACACAGATCGAACAGACAAACTGCTCCTGATCCAGCAAACCTCCACCCTCTGCCATTTCACTGTTCATTCTCACAGAGATTGGGTTTCGTTTTCGTGAAACTGCGTGATAGAGACAGAGCAAGTGACTTCCTGGTTCTGCCCTCTGCTGCAGGAAGCGTGGTTTCAGACCGAGGCCAGGCTGAGTAGAGCGGGTGTGTGTGTGCGTTTTGTGAGCAGTAAATACATATAGGCTACTAGGGATGGAGAGATCCACCGGTGTGTATCGGCAGTCCGATACAAACGTTTGCGATGCGCATCGGTAGCTTCAGTGTGTATCGGTCGCAAATGCCAGCTGATTCGAAATGTATTGTTCCTAACGTCCCTGTGTCAGTGAAACACGTGGTTTACACGATTATTTCAAGTTTTATTCCCCTCGCTCAGGCGTTTCCGAGGTGCCCTGAATGTAGGGTTTATTCCCCGGGAAACGGGATTCCTGGGATTTGACCTCCAAACCATTTCCCGTTTTCCGGGACATAGAAAAGCGAGAAACCGGGAAAAAACATTTAGAAAATATTCATTAGATAATGGAATATATTTAGAAAATATGTAGGCCTATTTTACTTTCTTAAAACATATTCAACAGCGGTGTGTGTGCGCAGGCGGAGCAGCTGTATGTGTGTATGCGTGCAGGGGAAGAGAATACTTAACTTATACTGACTATTCACACTTATTTAAATGCGTCCAAGCACAAAAAATGATCGAAATTTGCGTTAGACGCACTTATGTGGCCAAGATGCACATTGCACCAAAGCCCACGCTTAAAATAAGTGTGTCCAAAGGTAAAAATTTTCTTGGACAAACGTTGGCTATTTTAAGCGGTACTTTCTAAAAACTGGAATGGTCATCAACTGGTGCAGCGAGTAAGTGTGGCCAAGAAAAAAAAATTCAGCATTGGCCGCACGTATAAGTGCGATTAACATCGGCCTTAATTGATTACCAATCACAAAACGCCCTGAATTCAAACACTTCTGACCGTTAACGCAGTTAGCTAACTTGTGGGTCTATAATCTGAATTAGACTGACAACACGATTTTTGACATCAGCTCTGAGTGGAAATACTTCATAATAGCCTACTTCAAGATATTTAATAATGAGGACGCGCTGCGCTGTCTGAGGGAGGGATCAAATGTGAAAGACTGAGGCTCAACAGTCGGCTCACTGCAACATTTAAAATCTCCAGGTGAAAGCTCAAAACTACAAGAAAATTGGATTCATACTTTATCCAAACACTTCAGACAGATGCAGCGGGCTTAAGTGAAATGGGGCTCTCATTAAGAAAAATATCCCGGATCCATCTGAAACCTACGGTGGCCCTGAGAGCTCATCGCACTGCAACTTCAGAAAGCAGATGCGAATGGCCAAAACACGGGCAAATTCAGAAAGCATCTTCATCAACTTGGCGACACTTAAGCTGCAAATACTCACAGCACAAGCAAAAGGCAGACGCTATGCAAGAACTCACAACACATGCAAAAAGGCAGACGCTGTGCAAAAACTCACAACACATGTAAATAGCCCGACATGCTGCGAATGCTCACAACACATGCAAAAAGGCCGACATGCTGCAAATGCTCACAACACATGCAAAAGGGAAGACGCGCTGCAAATCGTGTGGACGACAACGGAAGTGTTTCCGGGGGGCACAAAAAAGTGATGAACCAACTGGGAAATGCTTATTCTTCAGCGCGTTAAGAGTGTCGATTTTTCTCAGCGTCTTCTAATCGTCAGTGGCATCGGGAAAACCAGGTAAATGTACTTTTTTTACTTTAATATCGAGATATAATTGCAGATGTCAAAATTTTATCCAGCCCGTGCCTTTTGTTTATCATTAGCCGGCTAATTTAAATAATCTGACGAAATACACACGCTTCGTGTTGATGCTGTCAATGTAACGTTAGTGTTAATTCGCTATGGAAATAGTTCTATAATCAGCTTCCATATTTTTTGGCTTTTTATTAGACGGAACGATTTTTAAAAGGGGCATGAATATATTTTTTGAGGGTGTTATTTTTGAGAAAGGGGTTTGAATTAAAAATTCGAAGGCTTTGCTAGCTATGTATGGTTCACTTGGTACCCAAACATCAAGGTAAGTCAAAAATATTATAACGTTAATCGCATTCGATATTCGTGAACGTTGAATATGGTACTCTTTCCAATGGTAAAAACAATTCTGCAAGTTATTGTTTCGAGGTATGAGTAAAATTTTGAACTCTATAGTGGCTATGTTCGTAATGAAAGTAAGAGCTTCAGAGGGCGAAAAAAATGTTCACTTTGCTAAACTTGTCTTTTTCAGATAAAAATGTATTGTCCTTTCTGTGGCTACAAATTTGAGAATTTGCCAATATTTTGCATCTCTTGTGGGCGACATATAAACCTCGTCACGGAAACCGCAGCTACAGTGTCTAGAACTGTTGGTGAAGACCATGGAACATCTGAAATAGTGTCGATAGGTAACATATCTTTGCACCTCGTATGTTGCCTGGTGCACACATTGTATAATGAGATGTTTTTGGCTGTCAGCCAACATACCTAAACTCCATCAAATTGTAGAAACTACCTTCAATCACTGTCTCTCTGATTGTGTGTGTGTGTGTGTGTGTGTGTGTGTGTGTATGTCAGTGACTGATGCATGTGCCATTCCAGCGAAGTCAGCTGTTCAGCAGTTCATGAAATACCGAGAACTAAAAGAGATGGAGAGGAAGACATTCTCAAAAAGCAAAAATAAATCAAAGAAAACGGTGAAGGTAAGTTAATACAGATGTTTGACATTATGAAGTTGTTGTTAGACGGACTGTGTCATTTGCCTTTCATGCTTTCTGATTCAGATTTCTATTGGGATCATGAGCAAGACCAAGCATGGTGTCAAGCGCATAAGAGGGAAAACCCTACCTCTACATGTTGAAGTCCAGTGGAGCTCTGAGCAACTATTGTCAGCTGCCGTGAAAAAACTAAAAGATTTCAACCAAGATATGGAAGACGGAGAATATGTCTTGCTCTATCCTGATGGTTCTCAGATAAAAAATATCCCTGGGACTGACACACCCTTTACCATTGAACGCTACAAAGAGGCCATTGGAAAGGCTTATCAAAGGATCACATTATACATCTGCACCTTGGCGGCCTTGTTGTCAAAGAGTAAGTATTGAAGTACAGTATATGTACATGTATATCAAAATCCAATGTTATGATTACTGCTTTATGGGATTCCAGCTGCAGTTAAATTGCTCAGTAGCCTATATATTTAACAGCATTGAACATGTAATTTGAAATCTTCTGTAAGGCCACGAAGATGACTCAAGTTCAGAGGATGAGGATGATGAAGTTAGGGTTAGGGTGCCACCCCATATGTCACCTCTTTCTGACACAGTGGTAGGTACATTTCAGGGATTTATTTGTTCAAGATGTCTGTGCTTATAGTATAGCTACAATGAAGAGTGTAATCTCCAGAAAAACATTTATAAGAGTAAAAAGGTTTTTATGGTGGTTAGATTCAGTAATAAGGCTATAAATGAGTTTGTGGTTCGATGTTTGCACTTGACAGCTTTGGACGAGTCCCAAGAGCAGTACACCAGAGCTTAGGCATTGGTAAGTTAAGTTATTGCTGACTCAGTGATTTGGTCCCCGTGTCAGCTATAACGTCAGAATGTTTGTGCAGTTTGCTATATTACTGTGAAGTATGCATTTTATGCACCCTAAAACAATGACCATTTCTAAAAATGTATTTTTCTTTTTTAATTAATAGTTTTAAATTATCTGCATTCTCTAGGTCCTCCTCAGCATCACAGCCTTCAACATCCCAGTCTCCTACTGGGCAAGTATGTAATATTTTTATATATTGTAAAGCCAGCATTTGTTTTTATAGATTTACAGGTTATTTATGTGATGATTTTAATTTTTATGTTCTGTGTGGTGTTATCAATGCTACAGGCCAAGAGTACGACAAGACCCCAAGAGATGATCACCTCGGGAGATCGGTGCTGCAGAAGTGACTACTACAAGTAAGTCATAACAGAAAAGCATTTTCATTCTGACTTTTGTGCAGTAAGAAAGTACTAGAATAGGGCCATATAGTTTTGGCTCTGTACTCCACACTGTGTGGAATTTGTATGTTCTCCCTCCGTCTGCCTGGGTTTTCTCCCTGTGCTCCAGCATTTCCCCACAGTCCAAATATATGTAGGTTGACTGATGGCACTCAATTGCTTGTAGGTGTAACTGTGAATGGTTGTTTGTCTTGGTGTCAGGCCAGTGACGAACAAGTGACTGTCCAGGCCAGGGTGTGCACCTCCTCTGGTCCAATGCTGGGTATGGGCCCAGCGCCCTGCTGCCCTGCGAAGGATAAATGGTTACAGATGATGGATGGATGGATGGATGGATGGATAGCTCTGTGCTACAGGACACTGGCTTTCCAGTTGAACACAGATTTTGTTAAAGTGCTAGATTGCAAAGCCAAAACCACAAAATATTACTGAGTCAGTATACTTAACAGATGAACTGTGTTTCATTGTTGTTCTTGCACCTACTTTCCACAGTAAATATACCAGTATCTATGCACCTGTCATCATTGACAGCAGCTCCTCTGACGGCGAGGAAGAACAGAATCTGCAACAGGATGACGGGTACTGTCACAGATAAGAAACACTACAATATCCACACTTATTTTGTCTGAAGGCGGAAGCTGAACAACTAAGACATTTTCTCAAACCAACTATTTTAGTTGGATTCAGTGGTCATAAGATTAATTAAATCAAAATTCTGGAGAAAGAAATGGTCAAGTTATTTCACCTAAGTTTTCTCCATGTCGAAGAATGTGGTCATGCAAAATGACTAAAAATTCATTAAGGAGAGATGCCATCGTAGCACTTTTCATTTTTGAGTAATGACGGCTTGTTTACTCATCAGCCCATGAAAGACTTAAAAAAAAAAAAAAAAACGGTCTTAAGTCACAATTTACATAATTCACAGTGTCAAGACGTGACAGTCTTAGTATTTTCTTACTTTTCACCGATTTTTCTTCTACAGTGATGAAAGTGATGGACTGACAGCGGCAGATGTGGTCTCAGATCTGTCTGGGAGACTTAACACAATCTCCTGTTGTAGATTTAACATTAACTGAGCCAATGTCTGGGATGGTGCCTCGAGAGGTTTCAGGCGATCCACATATGACCCCACCTGCCGCATGATGGTAAAATTCACAGATGACGTGGGGCTGATGGAAGAAGCTTTGGACACGGGTGGGCCCACTCGAGAGTTTCTTACCCTATTGATGGATGCCATCAAGATGAGAAGAATATTTGAAGGCAAAGACGGTGCCAAATACCTCTCATTTGATAGTAAAGGTAATTGTTTATGTCACATTTTTAGAATGTTGAAGATGAATTTGCCATAACTTTGCATTATTGGCATTTTAGCTGCAGAAGACGATGAATATTTCCTCACTGGAAGAATGATTGCAGTCTCCATTGTCCACAGTGGACCAGGGCCTCATTGCCTTTCCCCAAACTTCTTCCAGTACCTCACTGGGAAAGTAAAGACTATTGAGGCTCCAATTCAGGATATACCTGATGATGAAGTGAAGAAGGCCCTCCTTGAGGTAATTGTTGGACTGAGAAAAAAATTTTTATTTTTTTTTACATAAACCTATGATACCTTCAACAGCTGTATGAAATTTGATGAATAGCCCCTGCCTTAGTCAATGTAATGTGGTTTATCAATTGATGCAGTAAAAAAGTTGTAAAGCCCCACAAAACAATACCAACGACGGACATTGCAGTGATGTGAAGGATTCACACGTTCTTTTGACTAACTTTAATTCAAGCATTTTCCTGGCTGGTGTGAATCACAATAAAATGGATATTTTTCTCCGTCCCAAGACGGGGCATAGAAATGCAATGGTTACGATTAATCTGACTCCATAAAACAATTAGAATACCAAATTTAGTTGTATCCTCGTTAAATATCTGACTCCAAATTAGAATTGATAGTTTTGGGACAGCATTGCGTGAATCTCGAGATTACCCCCCCGGACTCATAAATGCCAGCCTTCGTCACTAAAATATATACCCCCGGGTCATGGTATTATTTCCGCAGCTTAGGTTCGTCGGTAATATCAGAGGATTAGAAGTCAGCCATCACTGCAACAGCATCTTTTGGCTTGAATTACAGCGAACCCAGATTCAGTATGCCCATGGGTTCCTTCATGGGAATTTTAACAGATAACCGCCTTTTCGTTCCTGGGTTTCCTTCAGGCTAAAACCCCAGAATCAGCAAACAGAAACCCTTTCTGTAGGTCGATCCTGGCTGTCTATCTAACTTGATTAAAACCGATTCTCATCCCAAAGCCGCTAATCAGTCGGTCCTTGGTTGAGCATAATCCCTAAGTCTCCGGCGTAACGTAGTTAGAAAGAATATACAAGTGTTAAGAGTCATGGAGACCACGCAAGCTGAAAAAGGAATAACAATAATTTAATTACCAGGTAGGCACAAACTTGGATCAAACAAATCACTGCTAAGCCAATTACCAGTTACACATAATTTCGAGAGTATATATTCATACCTGGTAAGCGATGAAGGCCACGCGGTACCAGGCCGTACCACCTGGCCGGGGAGAAATTCAGATGCCACCTAGCTCCGCGGAGCGAAGCGTCATGTGACTTTCCCCCACTCACCCTTCGAGCGTCAGATCTCGATAGGAAAGAAAAGGAGAAGAGCACAGCAGAGAAGAAGAGAGAGCCTCCGGTTAGAATCTCCCTCCTTTAAGCACTGAACACCACGCCTCCGAACAAGGCGGAGGAAGGAATGGTCCAATCTGGATTTTACTCACTGAGGTGATAAGATTATTTTGCATAGAGAGGAGAGCGGAATCTGACCAATATAAGATCTTCACAAACAGGATTATCAATAATTTCAAGGGAAATGAAATGGGCCCCATTCAACTCATTGGATTCCCCTGAGAATAAAAAGACCAAACATGATAGGAATATGTGCTAATATGATGCAGTTGTCATGGAAAAGCCTTTAAATGGAGTATTATAGTCCAATTGTGTTATAAATATATAATTAGTTTCTTTACAGGATATTGAACATATTATGAATTTCACAGAAATTTAAATTTTTCTAAGCAGATTAATGTAACTGGTCTTTAACTTCAGTGAGAACAGTGGTATAAGTTTCAGAGGAGAAGCTGGGCCGTTAGGACTAAATGTCTCCGGCCTCCTGCGGAGTAGAACAAAGGATTCCACTCTCGCAGGCAGGCTGTAAGAACATCCTAGGTTATAAAAAGTTTACTGCTGGCTCTGGATTGCGCCAGATCACCCAAACATTCAGATTTTACACGCGTAATGAGCATGTGTTCCAACAATATTATTTTTGACATCTGACATATCTGTTGTGAGCTAAATCAACCAAACATTCAGGTTCTACAAAGTGTTTCTTATATTTAACCCTAGATAAGAGATGCTACATCACTGAGTGTACTCCGGGCACTTGTTGAAGAACACTCCAGTATGCTTCAGACAGCAGGCTGCTATAGATTCATGAGGACACTGGAGGATAAGAAGAAAGTTGTAGATGATTACATTCAGTGGTATTTCATCTATCGAAACCATCTTTCCATTCAGAGGTACGCCTATGTACTTAGTGACACACATGAAAACATACAGGTGTAATTTCCTAGTATTTTTTAAAAATATGCCACAGGTTGTATACTCTAATTTCTGAAAGCACAGCATCTGTCAATTGGTATATTTTGTAGGTTCAAGGAGGGGCTGGGAACACTTGATTTTTTCAACGCCCTGGAACAGCATCCTTCTCTCCTCTTCCCATTCATGTGCCATACTGAGACCAAACTAACCGCTGATACTGTGGAGAACATCTTTCGCGTGCAGTTCAGTCCACCTGGTAGCACCAAGCGTCAGGAGGAGGCAAGAGTACTGAGCTACTGGCAAGATTACGTGCTCTATGTGGAAGGTAACACTGATTAAAATAAGAAATATGCTAAATTATCACTGAAACAAAAGCTGCATCAGTTCAAAGAAACTAAGAACAAGTTTTACAAATTAGCATTGCACACAAAGGAATAAGTTCAGAATCAGAGTAGAGTCCATTAAAATGTTTAACAGGTGCAACGGTCCCATTGTGGTGCTCTAGGTGGTTTTGCTGAAATGACAAAGCACCTCCTTACACCCTATTAGAGCTAACAAGCAATGACTACACTGGTGTGAATGTAGCTACAAAAAAATTTGATCCATTCCTCTGAAGATCTAATGTTTAACATCTTTTTACTCTCTCCCCCCCAGCAAATGAGGCAAGTCTGTCTTTGAAAGACATCCTTATGTTTGGAACTGGGCTGAGGGACGTTCCTCCTGCAGCAATACAGCCACAGTTACTTTTTCAGAGCACTTCACGCTTTCCCATGGCAAGCGTGTGCTCAAATACAATCAAGATTCCAATCTCACACAGTTATGAAGACTTTCAAGAAGCCATGGATTACGGCATACAAAACTCCCCGGGGTTTGGTGTTCCTTGATGACAAATGTGTTCAGCAGATACTTGGGTATCAGTCAGTTCAGTGTTTTAATGAACTGCTTCATATGTGCCGCAAAATGTTAGAAATGCAGCATGTTTGTCCCAGTTTTAACCTGCACTTTCTTAGTTTTATTTCAAGCTTCTCCATTTAAACAAGGCACATTCTTGGTTCATGTTATGCAGGTGATTCACATTTTCAAGATTTACATCTGCAAATAAGGTTACCATCGAAAATTGAAATAATCACCTAAATGGGAAAATCCATTGATTTCACGTGTATTGACCCCAATGTCGTTTTGGATGTTTTACTTTCTAGTAGTCTGATGGAGGCAAAATGGCCCAAAATCAAGTGTTTTTGCCCTTAGTGTTTCACTGGCGGCTGAAAGTTTTTTCAATACAGAAATGCATGGGGTACTTCTATACACTACTAAAGTTTTTTCCCCTACAAGGTTATGTTAACCAGTAATTTTGTAAAGAAAAACAAACAATGGCATTAACAAAAACTGAAAGCAAGAAAAATAAACGCATTGATCTAAATGTTGGATCTCCCTTTGAAAAATGTTATTCTGAAAATAAGGAAGTCTTCAGACATCTAATCATCTACTGAGTTCACACAATCCACAAAATTTAGGGCCTTCTGGAGGAATCAATGTGCCAGCAAACGCCACATCAAGCTGTCCAGTGGCTTCTCCGAAGTAACTTTCATGGCAGAGGTAGCAGATGCATGTCTACTGGACAGAGATATCTGGAACTGATGATTCTAAAGTCCAGACATGCTTTTGAGTGAAATGTAATTTTCAACAGCAGTTGTCCAGTCCACTGGTGGAACCAGCCCACTCTGTCTCTCCAAGTTCGCAAAATGAACTTGGAGATCATCATCACCACACAGACTGCGATGAGCAGGCAGAACGTCATCAAACTGGTGTAGGGCTTCCTGGGACACTGGGAATCCACACTCCCTTCCATCAAACCTAAAAGCCAGTCAGAAATTGAAACAGAAGTCAGATAATTACGATTTTATCATTTAAGCCTTCCAAAGGCCTACGTGCCAAGCTTTGTTAGCATCCAGAGATACCGTAACCAAGTATACCTTTAAGTATCATAACTAAAATGAGTTCTTTGGCCAAAACATTTAATTTTTTTGAGTTTGTGAGGTTTTGAGTTTGTGATGACCGAAATCAAACAGGTTGACTAAGGAGCCCTCAATATTGACAACAGCTGTTTCAATTAAATGAGCTCATTACATTTGCTTCTAAAATATGGCACTTAGTTTCACAGAATCAGACAAACCCACCTTTTTGCTTTGTGCATTGTTGAGGTTTGGAGTAGATTTACTTTTTGTGCAGTTGTTTGAGAGCTTGAGAATTGTTTTTGAAATAATTTGCTTTCTGATTTAAGGGTGGGATGTGTCACATTAGGCCGCTATACCAATGGTCTAGTGAGGGACCCACTTGAAATTCCTAAGCTATTCCACATACGCTTTGATTTGCTTTCGGCAATTATTGTTTTTGATGAAAACTTGATCACTAAAAATGCAATAGACATTTACTGAATATGGTGACACATGATTTAAATACAAACCTGTGAGGCAGGTTGTACATGGCATCTGGTTTACCAGACGGACAAAGGGACTGTCGAACAGGTCGGATGGTGTGGTTATTCCAGAGCTGCTTGTATTCATCAAGCTCTTTCTGTAGGACACCCAAAAAGACGTATCGTAGAAGGCACTTATGCTCATGACTGCCGTTGAAAAGGTGCCTCTCTCTCAGGTCACTCAGGAGATTAATCCAGAACTGGGTCCTGTTGACACAGCAAAATATTAGAGCAAAAAGAGACATTTGGCCACAGACTTAGTTAACAGGTCAAATTCTTAAAGGGCAGGATCATTACTATTTAGCTCTCTCTTAAAAATACTCAAGGGCCCACATGAGCATTGAAACAGGTTTTACTTGCTTCGTTTACTCCACAAAATCCATGGTCCCAATTTCTGCACAAAGATGCATTCTTAAGTTTATATCTTTAGTTATTTTTAACTGAGCAGTTTGAGTCACAAGTATCAAGTGGGAACTTTCTGAAGTCTTTTCAATGCGATTCCTTTTTTTGTGCTACTACCCTGCCACAGATAGTGTTTCATGCAGGAAACGCAAGGAGGGAATTTTGCGCAAAAGACAACTTTAGAACATACATAATTTTTTGATTAATTCAAACAGCTGAAACCTCAGATTGCCCAGTGAGACTTTGGAATATTTTTGAACAGAATAAGTCCCCCATAACATATATTGGAAGCCTGTTAGGAATAGATCTTTTTGTGGCCAATATCAGCAGGATATGACAATAGTGAGGAAAAACTACCAATAAATTTTCAACAAAAAAAAAACTATGTAAAAAAATTTCATTTGCATTACATTTCGGTCCTGTGTTGACGTTATCCTTCCGAAGTATAGACAGTTGAACTGATCATAAAATCCATATACCTTTGCTTCCTGAAAAAGGACCACCAACTTTCAATTCTTTGGTTGGCAGTTGATGTGCCATACATGTGACTGAGGGCTCCTGCGAAGTCATCCGTATGTTCAGACCTTAAAGCACAATGAATGGCAACCATAGTGCCATTTTCAGTTCCACAGTCTGTGCGAAGGCGTGCTGGAAGCTGTCCAAACTCAAATAGACAGCGCATATAATGCTCAGCGATGATCCCTGGATTGTTATTAGAGCACCCACTGCTGAGCCACATAACCTTCCTTGAAAAACCATCAATGCAGCCACTGATGGCAACCCCAAAGGGTTTTAGCTTATCATACCCATCGACGTGCCAAACTTGGTTTGGTCCCCATGTAAAGTACCCTCTTCTGACAAACCTGCGTCTGCGGCGAAGTGAAACTCCAGATGGATCCAGTCTGCGGAGTGTATTCATTACCTCCTGTCTTCTAACTGTCAGGAAATACTTTTGTCGCAATGTCTGCCACATGGCCCTGTAACCTAGAAGCTGACCTGAGCCTCTCAGTTCATTTGCGACAGTTGCGTCCACAGTGGCAGTAGGAGTATAGTCCTTCCTTCTGCTTAGGCCTGCATTTTTTAGTCTCCTCCGCAAAGTGCTCATACTAAGAAAAATGTTATGCTTTGTTCTGAGAAAATCAAGGATCACTTCATATGTGTGGCCCTCAGAGAAATATTTCTGGATTAGGCCTGCCTCTGAGAGGTCATCTGACACTGATCCTGAAGGGAAGAGAGAACGTAAGCATTAGGAATAAAGAATCCACAAATACACACATCGAGAAAAACCAACGTCTATTGGTAGTAAAGGAAAAAACTGGTGAAGGGTTTGAAGTATAAAAGTCAAGGAATTCAATCTGGTCAATGTGTACACAAATTCAGGTATTTAAAGGCACATAGAACAAAACCTAAAGTAGGTTTTGAAGCTTACCACTTTAATCGTCAACATGGCATTCGACAGTTCATGTTGACATGTCTTACAAAAGGCTACAGGGCGAAATTGGCAGGACTCCATTTCAGCCAAAATGTTGTGAATACAATATAATAGTGTGCTGCCCACATCACTGGTAAGGATGAACATATTACACACACTCATTTAGAAATGCTTTCTCAGTACTGGCCCCAAGGACCCATTTTCCTGCAAATTCCAGATTTCTATGCTCCAGAACACTTTGATTCAAAATGGTGAAGCTTGTCATCAAGCTAGGCAGAAGCCTGATAATGACCCATTCCTTTAAATCAGGCATGCTGGAGAAGGGAAACATGTAAAACATGCAAGGCAGGAGGTCCCCAGGGCCAGGACTGAGAAACACTAGTAGCCGAGAGTAATAATATGCACAAACCAGCCAGCTAACACTGTAAAATATGGTAATATGTAAGAGGCGCAAAACTGCAAAAACAAAAGGGGGCAATACAACGAAATATTTTCGAGCATTTCCTCATATCTTAAACAATAAGGTTTTTGAAAAAACAGCCAAAAATATTTTAGGATCATATCGCCCACCCCTACCAAGCATACACCAGATATTTATTTGTAAGCATTTGTAAGCACAAGTGAAATACTTGACGTTACAGGCAGAGCTTACCATCCTCTAGAAAATGTGTCAAACATTGGATGTTACTGCCACAGGAGCCACAGAAACATCCAGTATGCCCATCCAATTCGACTCCACAGTATGGACAATACATGACCTGAGAAAGAGGAACAATGTGGGGTCATTCCATGCCAAGTAGACCAGGGTCTGCACCGCACCGTCTCAGAAAAATTGGAAAAAAAATCATGGGCGTTTGCCATCATTTCAAATGGACAAATCTTAAGTCCTTCTGAGCAGAGTCTGATCTTGTGCAAAACCAATTTTTAATGGAGCAATTGCCAATTTAAGAATGAGGTGTCTAGTCGCAAGCGACCGTGGCAATGATTTACAAGCATTTTTGAAGGGATACAAATACACTTTTCAGTGCTCCTAAATTAATATACATGGGTACAATTTATGATTTTGCTGTCAGATTTGGCATTCGTGTAATAGGCTGTTGAAAGTGACAATTAGGTCAGAATCAAAATTTTTCTTTGATTTTTAGTTAGTCCCCTTGGCCTAAGTATGCATAATCAGGGGTCCATATTGCAGCCAATCTCAACAGCTGCAGCACACTGGCCCCTTAAATCCAATCCAATCTCCTGTTTCTAGTTCAGGAGCAACTAGAATCTTAAAATGCTTATGACAAAAAAAGAACACCCAAAAATGCATAAATTAAAGGCATGATTTGGTCCTGTGGACACATAAGAAATCTGAGAAAATTTGAGGAGCAAATATTAGGGGAATAATCAGTAAAAAATTAATCTTGTGTTTCCAACTTATTGTAGAAATATTCTGCAATTTTTAATTACCATGCTGTGTGGTTTAAATCGGCCTGTGGTTCATTCATATGAAATCAAACAGAAGTCCACAGGTCACAGACTCTGATTTTGCTCAGTGTTTTTTGAGAGTACTTTCAGGCTTTCATAATCTCGTCAAAATTGATCTCTCTCTTTTCATTTTCAAGATATTGGCCTCTCAATTATGAAACTTTTTATAGATGCAAATCAAAAATTCAGTTTTCAAGGGCCCCCTATCAGGTCAGGATCCCTTATAGTGGCTAAATTGTGCTGGATTCCTACTATTTGAGGACAGGTCTGTCTGTCCAAGGAAGACTGATTATGCCCAAGGCATACTAGTAGAGTTAGGAGACCCTGAAAAGGGTGTCGGCTTAAAAAAACGTCACTTTTTTTTCCCCCCTCCAATTTTGGATTGCCAAATTCCACCATGTGAGCAGTTACCCATGGTAATGAATCTTGTTCTATTTAAACGTAAATATCTTGGCTTTGTTTGTTCAAAATTACAACATGTTTTCTCATCTCCTTCACTGTTTAATCAGGAGATTCAAGAATGTTTTGAGCATTGATTTTCTTGCAAAAACGCAAGGGAAAGCCAGATATTTCTGCTACAATATCCAGTTTCGTTTTAACATTGAAATCATACTTCCACGTCCAAAAAGTGAAGACTGCACCACGCCTTATTAGCACCAGAGTGAACAAGTAGACTCCTGAGAAATAATCTTAGAAATTGAATTTATGAAACCCAAATTATTGACAATCCCACTCTATTTTCAGTCTGTAATTAGGCTGATATGAGCCACACAGCATGATAAATAAAAATGAATCTTTTTGGAATTAGTCGTAAACACAAGATACATTTTGTATAGTTCATTGCCCAAATATTAAAGCTACTTCACAAATTTTCTCAGATTTTTTCTGGCGTGTCCACGTGATCAAATCATGCCTTGAATTTAGGCATTTTTGGGAGTTTTTTTATCATAAGCATTTTCATATGCAAGTTACTCCCAAACTAGGGACAGGAGATTGGATTGGGTTTAAGGGGCCAAAGTGCAGTAGCTGCTGAGGATGAGGCTGCAATATGAACCTTTGATCATGCATACTTCAGTCAAGGGGACCAACTAAAATAAAAAAAAAAAAAATTGGTTCTGTACAAATGGTCATTTTCAACAGCTTATTACAGGAAAATCAAATGAGATATGCCAAATCTGATAGCAGATTGATAAATATCTGGTAATTTGACCTACGTGCACCCATTGACGCCAATTTAGCAGTTCTAAAAAGTGTATTTGTATCCCTTCAATAACGCTTATAAGTCATTGCCACATTCACAAGTGACTAGACATTTTATGCCTTAACTGCAACTTGCATTTTCTCACATTTGGCCCAGTCCTAATTAGGGCCCAGTGACAGTTAAGGGGTTAAATTGGCAGTTACTCCTTGAAAAATTGGAGTTGAAACTTAAGATTTGGGATTTTACCATTTCAAATGATGGCAAACACCCATGATTTTTTTTTTTTTCAAATTTTTCTGAGACAGTGTGGTGCACTGCAAACTTTCCAAAAACTGGTCTATTTGGCATGGAATGACCCTGTGATGTTGCTTAAAGATAATGACGTGTGACCCCACCATTAAAATGCCAGTGCTAGATCTTTATCACAGCAGGCATTTTGACTCGTCAGGGAAAGAGTCATATATCTAACCTCTAACACCAATAACGACTGAAATCAGAACCTTTTTGGCTCACTTTAACGTTTAGGAACCAAGTGAACCATTCGGGTATGTAAAGACTTCAAGAGAACATCCAGTCAGGACACTGCAGTTTATTCTCTCCTGCTGTTAGACGTGGTGAAGGCAAATAACGGCGACAGTCATATGACTAATGACACACGGTGACGGTCACGGTGTTGCTAGCTGTGGCATATGCATTCGCTATATTACTACTGAATTCTGACCCCCTTTTCAAAAATAAGACCCTCAAAAAATATATTCATGCCCCTTTTAAAAATCGTTCCGTCTAATAAAAAGCCAAAAAATATGGAAGCTGATTATAGAACTCTTTCCATAGCGACTTAACACTAACGTTACATTGACAGCATCAACACGAAGCGTGTGTATTTCGTCAGATTATTTAAATTAGCCGGCTAATGATAAACAAAAGGCACGGGCTGGATAAAATTTTGACATCTGCAATTATATCTCGATATTAAAGTAAAAAAAGTACATTTACCTGGTTTTCCCGATGCCACTGACGATTAGAAGACGCTGAGAAAAATCGACACTCTTAACGCGCTGAAGAATAAGCATTTCCCAGTTGGTTCATCACTTTTTTGTGCCCCCCGGAAACACTTCCGTTGTCGTCCACACGATTTGCAGCGCGTCTTCCCTTTTGCATGTGTTGTGAGCATTTGCAGCATGTCGGCCTTTTTGCGTGTGTTGTGAGCATTCGCAGCATGTCGGGCTATTTACATGTGTTGTGAGTTTTTGCACAGCGTCTGCCTTTTTGCATGTGTTGTGAGTTCTTGCATAGCGTCTGCCTTTTGCTTGTGCTGTGAGTATTTGCAGCTTAAGTGTCGCCAAGTAGATGAAGATGCTTTCTGAATTTGCCCGTGTTTTGGCCATTCGCATCTGCTTTCTGAAGTTGCAGTGCGATGAGCTCTCAGGGCCACCGTAGAAACCTACCCAGTGAGTGGATACGTTTTATAACTTTGCCTTTTAACTTCGAGTGATCGCTGATTTTATTTGGCCGAAAGTCTGACACCGCAGCACACACCGTGCCGCCACCCGCAGCGTCTTTATGAGAGCAGATTATTGGAATCTGAGCTCAAAACCATGACTATCAATGCACCAAACAACTTGCCCCAACGAATTTTGTTAGTTTATAATATGAGGAATTGTAAAATTTCCATGAGGCTGTTCAGACAGCGACAGATCACAGGCGTTTTCTCCCTCATCTGGAGCGAACGTCAAGCTGCATGCAGCTTGAGCAGTTTATATCGTTATAATATTGATTAATCTTGAAATTACATTTTTGTGCCACAATTATATATATAGGCTGATAATACATTAAATCAGCAATGTTTGGGACCCAGCTCTTTGTTAAGTGTTTCCTGAACTATGACCAATGTTATATAATGGTAGCCAAAATTATAGGCTACAAGTTAATTTCCTGGGAAAAATGTGCCTCTTTTCCCCGAGATAGAGATTTCTTTCGGGGGGGGAAAAAAAAAAAAAAAAAAAACTCTGAAACCTTTACTCGAAACAGGGAGACACAAGGGGAGTGAGACGCCAGATGCGGGGATCAAAAATGATTTTATTAAAATAAAACCGTATAAACCAGGGGGGGGGGGGGGGGAAGGGGGCACTCAGGCTAACAAACACCGTGCCTCGCACTGAAACAGGAGAACTCAGGAATCCAAAAAACTCTAAAGAATACCAGGGGGCAGACTCAGGAACGAGGGACAGACTCTGAACAGGGACTCGGGAAGCTTGGGAACACTCACAAGACAAGACAGTTGGCACAGCTGGCCAGGAGAAGGCTCAGGGCAGGCAGGAACACTGGGGCTCAGGGCAGGCAGGGCGCCAGGAGTGGGCAACAGGAGCAGCCAGGAGCGGATGAGGGAGACAGGCACGTAGGGCTCTGGGGACAGCAGGGCAGACTGGCACAGAGGGCAACTGGAGACGGTGGAGGCAGGCTGGCACAAGGGGCACAGAAGACTCGAGGAGACAGGGGGCACCAGGGGCTTGATGGCAGCAGGAAGGGCAGGCTGGCCAGGGAAGGTGGCTGAACTGAAAACAGAGGAACTGAGGGGACCAGAGGAGAAGTGCACAGGGCAGCAAGTGAGTGTGAGTCCAAGTGACAGCGAAGTCAGATCTGCTTGCGTGCAGAAAAGACTCAGATATAGGGCAGGGGCACAGACCTGAAAATGTCTGTTAACACACAGACAAGGATCACAAGACAATCCCAAAGATGGGATAAATAAACTGGATAAAAAGACTCCTAAGTGTGCAGAAAAAGAGCCAGAACAGATAAGAATGCAGAGATTCTGCAGGAAACTTTAGCAAAGCCAGTGAACAGTAAAGCAAGGGGCGGAGCTAGAACAGAGCGACTGCTGAGAGATAATTAGTCAATTAGTAAGCGCAGCTATACAATCCCGGGTGCTCGTTAGTAGATTAGTATTATAGACACACAAGGTTAGTATTTTTAGCAAACAAACTGTTAGTAAATCTAGAAAAGCAAGAGGAAACTAGCAAACGAGAACAGAAGAATGAAACCCAGAATCCAAAAAATCACCCGAAATAGTGTCACAATCAATTAATAGAAACTGCTGCAAACAAAGACGCGACTGGGGAGAAAGCAAAGACCGTACATGGGTAAAACATGGACTGGACTCACACGGGAGAGGAGTGAAATGTGAACACTAAGACATGGTGAGGTATCGTTCAGGAACCACTCGAACAGCAATCCAAAAAAAAGTAGGCCTTTATTGGAGTCCGAGTCAAAGCCAGGAAACCGGAATTGCCAAGCCACAATACGAAATCCAAAAACCGTATCGACTAGGCAGGGGTCAGAACCAGTAAGACAGATGGGAAGAGGTACAAAAATAGGCAAAAGGTCGTAGTCGATGGGCAAAGCCAATGTCATACACAGGGCATCCAAACACAGAATTCCTGGTCATACAAAAATGTCAAAATCCAGAAAGGCAAAAACAGTACAAAAAGGGCTATGGCAAGAATCGGAGTCGGACTATCCAGTAGAAGAGAAACAATAATCAAAGGCGTACAAGGAGCTCGGCACAATGAAATATTGATCAACGTTCTGACAAGAGCTGTGAGTGAAAAGACTCCTAATATACACACAGGAAAGGTCACATGCTATACAGAGATCAGCTGTGCAGAATGAGACTAATTACATCGGGAGAATCTCATGAGGGAAACGCTAACCACGGAAATTGGCGAGAAACGAAATACGGACAGGAATCACACAAACAGCCTATGACATTTAAACAGCTCCAGTCCAGGAGTTCTACGTGCACAGATAACAAGAGCAGGAAAGTAATTAAGCACGTGCGAGAGATTCTCGCTGAACATAGGGAGAGGACGGTGGAAAGCAAAAGGGGCAGAGAATACAACAGGGCGACTGCGAAGAGGGAATTAGTCTATTAGTAGCGGTGCTTTTTTACAACTTAAACTAGAGTGCTCATTAGTAATTTAGTAATGGAATTTATGTATACATGGTTAGTTGTGTTAGTATACTATAATACAAATGTTAGTCTCTTTAGTAATCAGAACAGAGGAGTGAAGGGAGAAAACGAGATACGAAGAAATGTTTTAAACACCAGACTGCCTTTAAAGCACCCGAAGTCAGTGAGCACGCAGAAAGGGAAGACGGACTGAACCAACTAGATCACCAGACAGGGGAGACAAGTGCAATGGAACTGAAACATGGAATGAACCAAAAACCAGAATATTACAAAAACCAAAAAGAACAAATAAAAGACAATAATCGTAAACACAAAACCAGCACATAAAGCATGATCAAAACCCAGAATCATGATAGTTTTCTCTGTGGGAGGAATTGACGACGCTTGGCTCACAATCGGCTTGCGTTTGTGTGAATGGCGCTCCGCGGGAGCTGGCTAACAGGCTAGCAGGCTGCTAGCTCAGAGGATAAAGCTGTTGGCTAGCTGAGTTAGCTAAAGCGAGAAACTCCGGATTCAGAGGGGAGACAGACAGGTCGTTTGCAGGAGCCAGTGCCTGGACGACACACAACCTTGATGACCAGGCCATCTACCGGCTAGCTTGAGGAGCTACCAGCCACCATCAGCAGGCTTCTGGAGCTGCCTGCCACCACCCTCAAGCTTCAGGAGCTACCAGCCACCACCAACCAGTTTCAGGAGCTCCCAGCTACCAACAGCCCCAGGCTTCTGGAGCCACTAGCCTCAGCTAGCTTCCGGAGCTTTCAGCTACCAGAAGGTAACAACAGTGTGGTTGGTCTGTAACCTTGATCTGCTGGAAATCTTTGTTAATGACACTACTTTGTGACTCACAGTGGTTGACAATATGGCTACCCTGGTGAATCAAATTTCTGATTTTGAACAGTATTCATGAATGAATGATGTTATCGTAACAGGGATGGTGATTAAACCTTAGTCATATGCCCACGCCGTGACTGATCCCAAGCGACAGGTTACAGGCACCCTTGATCATGAAGATACTACAGAGGCTCAGGTTACTGCTTTTCTCCAGAGCAAAAGCATATGTATTGATAGAAATAATATTGAAGCCTGCCACACCTTGCCCACAAATAAACAAGATGATCCAACCGTCCATAATAGTCTGCTTTGCAAATTCAAAACCCAAAACCAGTGAAGTTGGCACATTGTGTAAATCGTAAATAAAAACAGAATACAATGATTTGCAAATCCTTTTCAACCTATATTCAATTGAATACACTGCAAAGACAAGTTACTTAATGTTCAAACAGGTAAACTTTGTAATTTTTTGCAAATATTAGCTCATTTGATTTGATGCCAGCAACATGTTTCAAAAAAGCTGGCACAAGTGGCAAAAAAGACTGAGAGAGTTGAGGAATGCTCATCAAACACTTATTTGGAACATCCCACAGGTGAACGGGCTAATTGGGAACAGGTGGGTGCCATGATTGGGTATAAAAGCAGCTTCCCTGAAATGCTCAGTCATTCACAAACAAGGATGGGGCGAGGGTCACCACTTAGTGAACAAATGCGTGAGCTGATTGTCGAACAGTTTAAAAACAACATTCCTCAACGAGCTATTGCAAGAAATGTAGGGATTTCATCATCTACAGTCCGTAATATCGTCAAAAGGTTCAGAGAATCTGGAGAAATCACTGCACGTAAGCGATAAGGCCGAAAAGCCAGCATCTGTGATGATATGGGGGTGTATCAGTGCCCAAGGCATGGGCAACTTACACATATGTGAAGGCACCATTAATGCTGAGAGGTACATACAGGCTTTGGAGCAACATATGTTGCCATCCAAGCAACGTCTTTTTCATGGACGCCCCGGCTTATTTCTGCAAGACAATGCCAAGCCACATTCTGCACGAGTTACAACAGCATGGCTCCATAGTAAAAGAGTGTGGGTACTCGACTGGCCTGCCTGTAGTCCAGACCTGTCTCCCATTGAAAATGTGTGGCGCATTATGAAGCGTAAAATACGACGACAGAGACCCCGGACTGTTGAACAACTTAAGCTGTACATCAAGCAAGAATGGGGAAGCGTTCCACCTGAAAAGCTTCAAAAACTGGTCTCCTCAGTTGCCAAACGTTTACTGAGTGTCGTTAAAAGGAAAGGCGATGTAACACAGTGGTAAAAAGGCCCCTGTGCCAACATTTTTGCAATGTGTTGCTGCCTTTAAATTCTAAGTTAATGATTATTTGTAAACAAAAATTAAGTTTCTCAGTTTGAACATTATACATCTTGTCTCTGCAGTGCATTCAATTGAATATAAGTTGAAAAGGATTTGCAAATCATTGTATTCTGTTTTTATCTACGATTTGCATAACGTGCCAACTTCACTGGTGTATATTATGTATCCAGCTGACTTTTGTGTCAGCTAATGGGGATCCAATAAAACAATAAAAGAAAACCAATGGTGCACCATTTAAAATCTGAGGGTGGCCCAAAATATTGGCCTGTAGTGTACTATTCTATGAATTTGGCACTTTATCCAAACGTCTTCATTTGCAAGAACTACACGCTCTAAAATATTGCCCCCCATTCAATTGTCTCCATTTGCACATTGCAAAGCCCCATATTTGACAGCCATTTATTTAATAACACCATCATGGAATCATTTCATATTCAGTGCTCTTGTACTATGCAAGTAGTATGGTATGGAAGGGTTATTTACCACAGACTTTCAGCTATGCTGGAAATACGGCCTTCAAATATGGTTCCCCGTTCATTTGCTCATCGCAAAGTACCGGTTTTGACAGCTATTCATTGAATAATTCCGCCATATCATCTCTTTGTATTCAATGCACTTCTGCTTAAATACATCCATTATGGTAGTTAAGTGTTATTTTTTGCAAATTTGTTGAATTTCAAAAGTTACAGGCCCTGAAGCATGGCCCTCCATTCTATTGTCTCTATTTGCATATTTGCTAAGTACTAACTTTGATGGGCATTTATTTAATTCCACCACAAAATGCCCTCATATTCAGTATTCCTGTATTAAAGACATTCATGCTGTATTGTATACAAGTGTTATTTTTTTGAACATTTTTAAATTTGCAAGAATTAAAGGGCATTGTTACGGCTAGCTCGTCACCGCAACATAAAAAAAGGACCATCAACAACAAAATAACTGTTCAAGTAACGAAATATTTATTGAGGATAAGTAAGACAAAAAAGATAGACTGTATCTAGGGGAATGAATGAATGAATGCACGCCGGCAATAAATGAATAGCAGAAACTAACATTGCTTGTACGACAATGAGAGAGGAGCAAGCGGAGCAGCATTCAAGCTGCAAACAGGCTCTCTGCCAGACCGATCTGGCTGTTCCTTTATACCCACACCGGCACCAGGTGTGGATAATTAGCGATCTGCAATCATGCTGTTTCCTACAGCATAGGCATGGCCACTACCAAGACTGCAGGGGCGCAGGGGGTCGTAACAGGCCTGAAAATGGCCACCCATTCAGTTGTCTCAATTACCAACTTGGACAGTCATTTATTCAATAATTTCACCATAAAATCTCTTCATATTCAATGTGCTTGTTCTAAAATACATGTTGTATGGTATGCAAGTATTATTTTTCACAAACGTTTTGACTTGTGGGAATTACAGGCCCTCAAACATGACCCTTCATTCTATTTTCTCCGATCGCACATTGCAAAGTACCAACTTTGATGGCCATTTATAAAATAATTCTCCCATTGAATCTTTCCTTATTCAATACTACTTGTACTATAGCACATGCAGTATGGTATTAAGCACGTGCGAGTGATCTCACAGAAACTCAGGGAGAGACTGGGAAAGCAAAGCAAGGGGCGGAGACTAGAACAGGGCGATTGCTGAGATTAGATTAGTAATAATTAGAAGAGGTGCAGCTTTACAAATTAACCAAAGTTCTCATTAGTAAGTTAGTAATATAAACATGGATTACTTGGGGTTAGTAGACTATGATACAAAATATAAATGTTCGTATAATAAGTAATCTAGGAAAGCAAGGCGAAGGAAGTAAACGAGAAGTGAAGTAATAATATGAAACACCAGAAACCATTGAAATCACCCAAAGGAGGAGAGCACACAGACCGAAGACGGACTGAACCAACTAGATTACAAGACAGGGGAGACAAGTACAATGAAACTTAAAATGTTGAGAACTGAAATTCGGAGTATACAATAACACAAAAGAATAAGGAAAAGACATAACCATGAACATAAAGCATGAACTCAAACACAGAACCATGACAATTTTCTGCTCTCATTGATTTATATGCTTAATGTAAGAACACTTGTACTATAACAAGCAATTGTTGGTGCTGATCTGGAATAATAGCACCTCACCAAAATCACACCCGTCACCTTGGCCAAAGTACCAACTTCCTATCCTGTTAAGTGAAAAAATAAATACATAATAATCAATTGGAAAACCAAATTATGCAAGTTTGCTTGTGTATTTTACTGAACCGAGTGCACATTTATTTTTATTGAACAAGCCTTTTTATTTCTTTCCACGTAATGGTTATTTGACAGCAATTACATCACATGACATTACTTCCATGATGTCTGCCGTATTTGAGCATTTCATTATCAGCTGTGACGGTACGACCGTCATTTTCAGAGCTAGTGATAGCTTGACCAGCGTTCAGAAACGTCGCTATCGCGTAATTGTTTTATTAATCCCAAGTGTTTCTGTTTCCTTTTGAGATTGCATTTCGAGTCCCAGCCTCCTCCCATGGCTATATCTGAGCAAAGTGAGAAGTGACATCAGACGGAACTTTGTATTGGCTTTGCTCCGCATTGTGAACTCTCCGCTCTTGTGCCTTCCCAAGTATTTCCTTTGTATGATTCCCGTGTCTTGTGTTCTGCTGCGCCCACGTCTTGTCTGCCCCTTGTCTAAGTCTCCCAGTGTGTCCGTCAGTTTAGTTAGGTCCAGTTTTTGTTTTTCTAGTTTAGCCACTCTTGGAGTGAGTACTTCTGTTTCCCCCTGCCTTGGGCAGTGTACCTTATTTTTCCCAATTGTTCAGTGCATGTGCACGGTGTTTTGTTTCTGGCCTGTTTGCCAACTTTTTCCTAGTGTTTTAATAAACACTTTGGATCCTGCATCTGATGTCCCCCAGACCTCTCTTTAACACCTATGTTTTGGCAACATGCACATAACCTACTATATAGACAAAACCAAATAATGCCATGACAGCAGAAATGGGCTTTCCCTTCATCCATCAGATGTCAAAAATGTTTTTGTTTCTTTGTTTATATATCAACTTACTAAATGACTTAATTAATATTTAATTAATATTTTAATTTTATTCCATTTTTTGGAACAATGGCAACTAATCAACTGGAAATTTGGTCAACTCTTCAATCCACTAGATGCCTATCTGAATTGCAGTTCTATTTTGGTATCAAGCAATTTTCTCCTGCCTAAAAATAAATCAGAGGGACATGCATCACCGGAGGGGATGGTTCACCGTTTGCATTTGTAATTACGGCTGAATTTCCCTTCTCTCTCAGTCTAATGCCATATCACAGTTTTATAGATGATCCACGATGAAGCACAAACCCAGGATAGAGGGGCTGAGTGAATGTGGTCTGGACTCTGTGCAGGAGGGTCATTGTGTCAGAGACACTGTAGAAGGACAGAGTTCTTGCCCTGTGATCCAGGTACACTCCTATTCTGGAGCAGGAGGGAGCAGGGATTTCGGTGCCCTCATCATTGTGCCAGATAGAGTAACTGGAGGGAGAGCAGTCCAATCTCCAGGACTTGTTATTATATCCCAGACGAGAGTCATTACCCTCCTCTTTCCTGCTGATGTCTTTATATGTCACTGCTATAGAAACCCCATTCCCACTCCACTCAGCCTCCCAGTAACAGCGTCCAGACAGACCCTCTCTGCACAGCACTTGGCACCAGTAGTCAAATCTCTCTGGATGATCAGGATATGACTGGTCCTTTTCCACACGGGTCACCTCTCTGTTCCCCTCAGACAGTTGGAGGTAATCACACACTGTGTTGGAGTCAAGTGTGTGCTGACAGGAGTCTGATGGAGGAGAAGAGAGGAGAACTCAATGCTGGTATTTCACACATTTAAACAGTATTTTACAGATTTTTCCTGTTTTTCACCAACTTTGTTCTTTACTTGATTATATATCATTTTTGTGGTTTTCCTAATTCTTTCCCCATTGTATTGTATTCTCCACAGCAACTATGATGTGTTGATTTGACCATATACACCTTCATCAAATACATATCAACTCAGTTTGTCACAATTCCTGACTCCTAATCCTCATAAACATTTCTTGCCTCAGGTCAGTTAGGATCACTGCTTTATTTTAGGAGAGTGAAATGTTACAATAATAGCTTAATTATTTATTTCACCTTTTATTTCTCTCATCACTTTCTCTGTTTCAGAAGTTTTCATGCACAGAGTTAATATTTGGCAGCATTGCCATTAAATGTTTTCACTCAGGTAAAAATGTTTTTGTGTTGCCTTCCACAAACATCTCACAATACGCTGCTGGAATTTGAATTTTACACTTGCATACATTTTCAGTTCTGTGCTCAAATTTTCTATTGTAATGCGGTCAGGGCTTTGTGAGGACCACTTCGGCCCTTTGAGTTTATTGTCCTTCAGCCATTTTGGAAGTAGGCCCGGGGTCATTGTCCACTTGATAGACCCATTTGCAACTAGGCTTTAACATCCTGGCTGATGTCTGGAGACACTGCTTCAATATCTCCACATAACTCCCCTTCCTTATGATGCAGCCATTTTGTGAGGAGCATCAGTCCCTCCTGCAGCACAGCATCCCCACTACATGACGCTGCCTCTCCTGTGCTTCACAGAGATATAGTTTATGGTGTTTGTTGCATTTGAAGAGGCGTGGTTTCAGTGTTTTTGTAGCATTGTCATAATAATTTGCTGTAAAAAAAATAGACTGCTGTCAAATTGGAAGGCAACACCACAGGCTTTCCAAAAAATTACTTTTATTCCCTGAAAATATCTGAAATGCTACTCTCACTAGTGTAAGTTAACCGTCTCTGAGTGCACTCAAGAGGTGTAGGCTCAATACTAAGTCGTGTTGAGTTCAATCAAGTTCCATCTCTAAACATTTTATACCCTGGGACTGTGAATAAAACTCCACGGTGAACAATCTGACAGATGGGAGAGTGACTCTGAGCAGAGACTGAATTAATTTTTATAACCTCTGGCCAAGATCTGACACAGGGAGCGGGAGGACCCAAAAGCAGCACAATCAGCATGAATGACTCTTTACTGGTTTTAAATTATTTTGGAGTTGAGGTAAACAGAAAGCAACACAGGGTAGCTTGGTGTAGATCAGGATCTGAGGGAGATGTGATTACGAGATTACGAGAACCCGAGGGAGTAGGCCGCAATGATGGGATTTGAACCCTAATATTCTTCTGAGCCGGACCAGTCCATCTACTCAGCTGGATCATCAGGAGGGCCCGAGTGGTCAGAGTCCATATCAACTAATTGTTCCTCAGCAGAATCGTCAGAGGAGCTCAAGTGGTCAAAGTCCCCATCGACCAATGGCTCCTCAGCAGGAGAATCCCCCACAAGGAGATCAGGCCTTGAAGAGGAGCAGGCTGGTGGGCGGGGATTCCCTGAAGTCAAGGTGGTGCCAGTGGGCTGGTCAGGATGGTGACGGTGGAAACTGGTGATGAGGTCCAGGTCAAGGATGTGGCGAGCAGGAACCCAAGACCTCTCTTCTGGACCATGGCCCTCCCAGTCCACTAGATACATAAGTCCCACCCCACAGAGTAAGCCGGACCACCATCAGTCAGGCGCGGAGGAGGAGGTGGAACAGCTGGAGACAGAGGACATTCATGGACCGGTTTCACCTTAGACACATGAAAGGTGGGGTGGACAAGCATGGAGCGAGGAAGCTTGAGTCTCAGCACCATTGGACTGATGACCATCTGGATGGGGAATGGGCTAACGAACCTGGGTGCCAGCTGCTTAGACTCCACCTCGAGAGGCTGATCTCAGGTGTAGAGCCACACCTGGTAGACTGGAGCAGGTCAATGCCGGCAGTTGGCCGAGGCAGCCTAGCACCCAACGGCGCGCTGGAGGGCAGAGCGAGGCTGGGCCCAGGCTCAGCGACAGCGGAGGACAAGGGACAGGGCTGACGAACTGGAGACCTCTCTCTCCATGGTCGGAAAAAGCAGAGGCTGATAGCCATAGACGCACTGGAATTGAGAGAGGCCTGTGGCAGAGCTGGTGAGGGAATTGTGGGCGTACTCCACCCACAGGAGCTACTTAGACCAGGAGGAAGGGTTCTGGGACACCATGCAGCAGAGGGCCGTCTCCATCTCCTGATTCATCCGCTCTGTTTGCTCATTGGAATGAGAGTGGAATCCAGAAGAGAGACTGGCGGTGGCTCCCATCAGGCTACAGAACTCCTTCTAGAAACCTGAGAAGAACTGAGGACCTCGGTCAGACACCACATCCAAAGGGAAGCCACGCAGGCTGAAGATGTGTAGCAGGACCAGTTGTGCAGTCTTCTGCATTGACAGCAGCTTGGGCAAAGGGACAAAGTGAGCTATCTTAGTGAAGTGGTCAACCACTATGAGGACCACCATGAGGAGTTACCATAAGGGGGTTGAAGGCCTGTGAAGAAGTCCAAGGAGATGTGGTACCAAGGTCAATGTGGGACAGGAAGGGGTTGGAGGAGTCCAGCAGGAGCCTAATGGGAAGCCTTGTGCCAGTTCCAGATGGGGCATGCCTTGACAAAGTCGCAGGGGTCATCCTCCCGGGTGGACCACCAGAAGCGTTGGAGGAGGACATTATGGGTTCGCTGGGAACCAGGATGGCAGGTGAACTTGGAAACATGGACCGACTGCAGAACCTCTGACCTCAGGGCTTCAGAAACATACAGATAGTTGGAGGGAAAAGTGCTTAGACTAGGTTGACTCTCAGTGGCGGCCCTTACTCTCTCCTTAATGTCCCAGGACAGGACGGCTACGACAGAGAGAGAGGGAAGGATGTAAGCAGGCCCCTCAATGTAATCTTCCCCCTTCAAGAACTGCCAGGACAGGGCATCAGGCTTAGCTTTACAGGACCCCGGGCTGTAGGAGAGAGTGAAATTGAAACAGGTGAAAAAGAGGGACCAGCGGGCCTAGCGGGAGTTCAGCCTCTTGGCAGTGCAGATAAACTCGAGGTAATTGTGGTTAGTCCATAGTAAGAAGGGTTCCTTGGTGCCCACACGCCAATGACGCGACTCCTCCAGAGCCACCGTCACCGCCATCAGCTCCCTGTTCCCGATGTCATAGTTTCTCTTGGCAGAAGAGAAAGGCAACTTTTCACCTCCAATGATGTTGAGGACAACATTGGTGTAATCTCCTTTCTTAAGGGGCTTGTAACCTGTTTGTGGGTTTTTGGCTTCAGCACGGTCCTTTTTTGCCCTGGCCTTAAGATTCTTCCATCGAAATTTTATTTAGTCTGTGGTCCTCCTCTGACCAGACCCTATGGCGTTCACATTCTTGGTGATTAAAATCCAAACATACTTTTTCTTTTTATTGGTATCTCCACCCTGAGCAGAATTAAAACTTCCCACTATTGTGTCATAATGGCACCTAACACCGTCTAGTAGTGTGTTGGTTTCGGCAGAAGTGAAATTACAGCTTCTTGAGTCCATAGTTCTATTGCTTTACAATAGTGAACAGTGTTCATCATTTATAGGCCTTGGGTCCGCTTGCCTCAATTGAACATAAGCCAAAACATATAATTTATAATGGGTGTGTTTGAAAAGACTAATTACACAATCATTTAAATCTGCCTATCTCAGAGGATTCACAGAGAGGGTCACAGAGAGACTGTGAAATGGCAGGTGTTGTTCATCACCACCACCACTTTGCCAGGAGAGAATACCGTCAAAAGGTGTATGTTGAGCGTACCAAACCACTGGAGCAATACACCACTGAGGAGCCGTATGTGCGGTTTCGCTTTGGGAGGGCTGATATCGAGTACCTTGTGAACCCACTCCAGCCAAAACTACAACGCAGAACCTAAAGGAGTTACGGTCTGTCTATGGAAGACCAGATCCTCATTACTCTCTGATTTTATGCATGTGGGACTTTCTACTAAGTTGTTAGTGACTATATGGGAGTGGCGAAATCAGCTGTGTGTGATGTGGTGAAAGATGTGTCAATTGTATTGGCCAGCCTGGTTAATGAATTTGTTTCTTTTCCAAAGGACAACCAGATTTCCCAAGCCAAGCGCAGCTTTTTTCTTTTGGGGAATATGCCCAATACTAGCAATGAATGGGAGTTCATGAACAGAAAGGGGAGGGACAGCATCAATGTCCAACTTGTGTGTGATGCTGACTTCATCACTGATGTACGCATCCTGAGGGAGAGCACTCTATATAGGGACCTCCAAACCAACTGACCAGATGGCGTCAAATTAGGAGACAGTGCCTACCCACTTCTACTATGGCTGATGACCCCTTTTCTGATAGCAAATACACCAGCGCAGGCACACTTCAACAACCCTCACTGCAGAGAAAGATGTGCAATTGAGCATTTAAATGGAGTTCTTAAGAGGTGCTTTGCATGCCTTAACTACCTGAGAGCGGAACCACGGAAAGCTTGAGATTGGATTACGTGATCTAATCCAATTACATAATCCTTTTCCCTTTCGAAAATCCGTTATCCAAAATCCGAGTGGATTACTTTTGAAAAACCAGGCCCAGATGATAGGCATTACAGAGATTAAGCTTGGTGAAGGCGGTAGACCCCTGAAGAAGTTTGAAGGTGGAAGAAATGAGTGGCATGGGAAATTGGTTCTTGACTGTGATTTTGTTTAAGCCCCGATAGTCAATGCAGGGTCTCAAGGTCTTATCCACCTTTTCCACAAAGAAGAAACCTGCCCCAACAGGAGACGAGGAGGGGCGGATGATTCCTGCAGCTAGGGAGTCATTTATGTAAGTCTCCATAGCCTTCCTTTCAGGGGCAGAAAAGGAGTGCAGCTGGCCTCTAGGGGGCAAAGTTCCATGCAGGGGTTCTATAGCACAGTTGTAGAGATGATGCGGCAGCAGAGAGGTAGCCTTGGCCTTGCTGAAGACCTGTCGGTGGTCATGATATTCCGCAGGCACCCCAGAGACTTCAGGCGGAGGATTGGTGGTGGGACAGTAAAACGGCGAGGAGGCCTACTTCAGGCAGGTGAGGTAGCAGGATGTTCCCCACTCGCGAATACAGCCGGTCTCCCAGTAGACGTGGGGATTTTGTCAATGAAGCTAAGGATAGCCCAGGATTAGCGGCAGGCCAGGAGAGTTCAGGATGTGGAACTGGATGGTCTTGTGATGATTGCCCGTTAGGGGCATGGGAACTGGGGTGGACTGGTGGGTAATGGTACCCAGTATGTGGTTGTCAAGAGCCCGGGCAAGGACTGGACAAGGCAGAGGAACCCAACCAAGCCCAAACTGCCAGGTTAACTCCTCACTCATGATGCTGGCAGAGGTCACCAGGGCAGCTAAGGTGAGGGGACCATCAGGAAGGAAGAATTGGGCTTGGAGATGTGATCTGTGGTTGTAGGGAGGTAGTGTAGTCGAGCTCACTCATATCTTCCTGGCAACAGGTGAGCATTAGCTTTTCCCAGACTGACTGAAACAAAGCGATTCTACCTCCCACAGTACAGGCACAGGTTCAGGTGTTGTCGACACTCCCGTTCTTTTGTGGTGAGGGGGATACGGTCCAGGTTCACAAGTTCAAACTCCTCCATCTGGGGAATAGCCATGGTGGATGATAGGGTGGGACCTGGTCTGGATCGGGCTGGTGATTGGTAGTCTAGATCCTCCTGACATCTCTCCTGCCTATGAACCTGGATGTGAAGGTCGATTCTAATGGCTAGCTCCATGATCCCGTTGAATGTGGGGGGATCCTGATACAAAACCAGCTCATCTTTGAGGTAGTCAGCTAAGCTATGGAGGAAGGCATCCGCTTGGGCTGCAGGGTTCCAGCGGCTCCGACTGGCTCTGGTGTGGAAATCAATAGAGTAGTCAGCAACTGTCCTGCTCCCATGTTTCAGGGTTAGTAGTCCCTGAGCGGCCTCAGAGCTGGTGACCCCAAGTCCGAAGACCTTACGTAACTCCCCTGTGAAAGACTGGAACGTGATGCTGGCTGAGAACTGTCTCTCCCACTCAGCGGTACCCCACAGACGGGCCCGGCCTGTCAGGTGCTTAATAGTGAAGGTCACCTTTGCCTGCTCGGAAGCAAAGGTACGGGACTGGAGGGAGAACAGCAGGGAGTAGTTTGTCAGGAATGGGGCACAGGTCTCCGGGTCTTCGCCGTAATGCTCAGGCATTCCTACTCGAGGTTCTGGAGCCCCCATGGGTAGCACAGGGTCAGGAGCTGGTACAGGTGCAGGTGGGGCAGTGGGCTAAGCCACCATAGACGTCAGCTGCAGCAGTTGGTCGGTTAATGCTGCAAAGGATTGACTGGTGTCAGAGGTGGCGGCTGACATCATAGCCTAATGGTGCTGGAGGACAGCTGCAATCTTTTCCAGTTGGCTTAGGGGAGTTGGATTGCATGCTGGGTCCACATCTGGTCAGATTGTACTGTCACGAAGAGTGGCAGGACACAAAAATATATGGTAAATACACTATATTTATATAGCACTTTCTAGTCACATGACATGACCCCAAAGTGCTTTACAATTCTGTCGCTCATTCACCCTGATGGTGGAGGCTGCCATGCAGGGGGCCAACATGCACATCAGGAGCAGTGTGCGGTTCAGTGTCTTGCTCAGGGGCGCTTCGGCACATTCTCTGGGGGAGCCGGGCATCGAGCCATGGGCCTTCTGGTCCCTAGACCACCCACTCTTCCTCCTGAGCCATGCCGCCCCACTGCCTCTACTCCCGCCCCTGCCCCAAGAGCAGCACAATTAGCACAAATGACTCTTTACTGGTTTTTAATGATTTTAGAGCAGGGTAAAACAGAAAGTAACACAGGGTAGCTTGGTGTAGATCAGGATCTGGAACTTGTGGATGTTGAGTGGAGCTCTCACGGGAACCCGAGAGAGTATGCGCCAATGGCAGGATTCAAACCCGGACCGCCCACACCGCAGGTGGGAGTGTTACCACTGGGCCACCAGAATAGGCTGGCATAAAGCTCGGCAGACGGGGTCGTATCCACACAGGCAGGCAGTGGGGTGGCAGGATGGGTGGCTTGGAAGACGGTAAACAGGCACCAGGAAGCACACAGGCAGATCTCCGAGTCAGAGGCAAAAGGCAATCAGGTTAACTGGGGCAGGAACGAGAGCACATAGTCAGAGGCAGACAGAGTCGATTCCAGGAAGTCAGACCGAAGGTAAACGCTGGAGAGTAGTGCATGCTGCAACAATAATCTGGCAGTGAGTTAGTGAAATAGAGCTGCTTATATACTGGCTGGTGAATGAGACTCAGCTGAGAGCAACAGCAGTGGAAGGGGTGTGGCCAGGCAGAGGGAGAGGCAGCAGCAGTTTGTGTCAAGATCTTAATCCCATGTGCAAATGTAAACCATAGTTTCTCTTGATATCAGGTTTGAAGCAGTGGCATCTTCTTTGCTGGGTGGCCTTTCAGGTTATGTTGATACCAGACTGGTTTTATTTTGGATATCAACAATTTTGTACCCATTTCCTCCAGAATCTACACAAGGTTCATTACAGTTGTTCTGGGATTGATTTGCACTTTTCACATCAAGGTACATTCATTTGTAGAAGATAAAGAGTGTCTCCTTCCTGTCTGATGTGACAGTCGTGTGGTCCCATGATATTTATAATAGCATATTATTCTTGGCACAGATGAACCAGGTACCTTCAGGCTTTTACAAATTGCTCCCAAGGATGAACCAGACTTCTGGAGGTCCAATATTTTTATTTTTCTGAGGTCTTGGCAAATATTTCAAATTTTCCAATCGTGTCAAGCAAAGAGGCAGTGAGATTGAAGGTATGTCTGAAAATACATGTACAGGCACACCTCCAGTTGACTAAATAAACCCATGAGAACCTTGTAAGGCCATGACATCATTTTCTGGAGTATTCCGAGCTGTTTAAGGGTGCAGTCAACTCAGTGAATCTAAACTTCTGTCTGACCCTCTGGTATGGTGATATAGTGAATTAAAAGTGAAATTATCTTTCTGTAAATGATTGTTGTAAAAATTGCTTGTGTCATGCACAAATACATGTTAAATCTGTGGACTGGTAAAAAATGAGTTTTAATGACTTCAACCTAAATATATCTATTGTTCCAACTTCAACTGAATTATACCCAGAACATTTCTTATACAGTTCCAAAAAAAAAAAAGTTTTTGTTCACTTTTTTTAGTGATTTGTTTATGACTGCAGCAGAATTTACGTGGATCCGATGGACAAGAAGGTGTATGAGATTCCTAATGCAAATGAGTATTATACTGTATGTAAATGTGAGAGGAGCCCAGACATTCATTTATTCAAAACCTTACTGAGGTGGATGAGGTAAACACAAATGTAGGGAAGTAAAAAATGGACGATGACAAAATTTATTAACCTAATTACAAAACGTGAATAAAACAACACACCTTGAGAAGAGTAGAACACAAAAAGACTATTCTATGAGCAACACTGGAAATTTTCACAAACGATGTTCAACGCTGCACAAGATTAATGACTGAGCGGAGGTTTAAAGCAAAGAAGATTAAGCAGTGCAATGTAACGCGAGATGGCTTACTTTCGCACATTTCAGTAGTACGATCATGGGTGTGATTCACTGTCATTTTCACTAGTAAAATCGGCATTTGACATCTCAGGTTTGTTCAGGTGCTTCTCTGAGATGCAGTTTGGAAAACGAATGGATGGTACTATGTGAGTATTACTAATGCCCAAAGAACGGTCTAGGCGACCACCACAGTTTCTTTCTAAAATGGCAGACGTTTTACCCCATTCTGTACTACACCCTATTGCATGTATTTTCGGTTAAGTAAGCCATCTTATGTTGCTTTGTAGCACTCGGTCATCTTTGGCTGAAGGAAACTTAAATGGGGAACAGAAGACGCAGGTGGAAACAACTGATAAGGTACAAAAATTCTGAAAGTCATCAGTCCTGAGGGTTGGAAATCTAACAGAAACTTTGGGTACCTCTCTGCTGACATCTGATGGACACAGTATGTATTATGCTACTATGTGGCAAAAAGAAATCATATCCATTTTGTCTTAAATATCTCCTAATTATTAATTTCATTTAGATTTAAGTACAAACTCACATTGTAAGAAGTCCTCTCTTGTCTTGGGGTCCAAGCCAAAAATATTGATTTTACCCACTGTAGAGAGAGAGAGTGAGAGAGAGAGAGCGAGAACACAGGAAATTTGAGTGAAAAAATTATCTTATGTACTGTATAATATTCTGGGCAAATGAAAATTTCACAAAAAAAGAATTACATATATTCTAGTGGAATCAAAACTGATTCAGTATGGCAGTCTCAACTGCTTTCCCAAATTCAAGCAAATTTGTGATTAGATGAGACAAGATCGTGACAAGTGAAGCACCTGTTACTAAAACCCAATAAGTCACACTTGACTTGACTTGACTTGTGGGGTTTTAGTAATCAGTGCTTCAATTTATCTAAAAATGTTATGGCAAAATTTTATCTTAAAACGTTGGTCCTGTCTGAAACGCTGACACTGGCATTTCTGACAGGATATCATTCTAAATGTTTGTACTCCTCAACAGATATCCCTTTCTGGCTAAAATTAATTCCAGGAGACTGGGACTGGGACTGGGGTCTTGCACCTATTGGTTGGTAACAGCGTTCATGTCAATGAACTTCACTATTTGCGTTAGCCAACACTGATTCTATATTATCATTAAAGATGATCTAATATGCTATTTTTCCAAGTTTATATTTTGGTCTTTGACTCCCCTAGAGTACTCCTGATCGTGCAAAGTAAAAAAGGGTACTTATTTTGCTCATACTGCCATCCTCAAAAAACCCCATCTGTAGTCCATAGTAGTCTCTGCCTGAAACGCCTCATTGGGGTGGCTCTTCCGTTATGGCCCCCACTCCCCATGTGCCCACTTTCTTCTGACTGGCCAGCTCTGTGGAGGGCGAATCTAGGCGGGATGAGGCAGCAGAACGCAGTTTTCCTGGTCTGGTTCCAGAGTGAAACTGGCGCGTCGCCCGAAGGAATCGATGGTTATATTCTGCAATCTAACGCAGTACATGTGTATAGATCTAATGACATTAACTTGTTCTAATAAACGCAATGGTGAAAGTGGAGGACGTAGTGCGAAAGTCTGGCAGCTCAAGCACGAATTTGCTATTGGCTACAGTTAGCTACGGCAACAATTGGTGAGTACAGTAGTTTTTCTACTCCATAGCTAGGATGCAGGGAAAGTTAGAATACACCCCATATAGACACATTTGTAGAATGGGTCAACGTGCCCAAGTGTAGACCAGAGACCGTAGAAATCCAGTGGATCTGAGTTTAGAGGGAAACATGGACAGTGAGGAGCAACTAAAAGTGGACCAACAGCTTATGGACTACTTCGGTGTGTATTAGAACCTGCTGATTCGTGTGCATAGCTGTGGTGTGTTGTTAGCGTGGAGAAACGAATAGCTTCCGCAATGGTATATGACGGAGGAGCGAAAGCTCTTTTCGGAAATTACCACTGACAATGGTTTACTTATTAATTCGGAATGACCAGTTTTTCTCGCGAAAAATGGGCGCATTATGGATAGCGTGCAAGTGCTAGACAGAGCTCCGGTAATGTCATGAACATAATACAGGCTTTACAGACCATAAGTTCCGTCTGCGTGAACCACTGCTTATGTGGAGCTGGCGAATCAATCACTTTTACAGGAAAATGTTAAATGGAAAATCGATGGTAATGCAGTGAAATTGTTTGTTATGCCGGACATGTTATAGCCTTCCCTATTGCTTTCACCAGTAGTATCAGAGAGCTTGCCCAGTCATTGGAGATGTATCAGGCTGACCCCGGTCATGGATAAGTAAAGAGATCCTTTCATAAGCACCCAAAAACGCACCCCAAGCTCTGCAAAATCTACATCTGGTCTAAATGCAGCCCAACTCGGCAGACACATATAGCACCTCTCCATTTAGCTTCAACTGTAGTGGCTACTACAGTGGCGGACACATCTGCACAAAGATACGCCGTTGTTCTTCTCGAAGACGCCAAATCCAGATAATCCGTAAATGATGAATTAAGTTAATATTTTAATTTGAAACGAGTAACTAAGTTGCCAGTGTCGAAGTGAAAGTATACTGCTCAAATACTGTAACGAAGTACATGTACATCGTACTATTCACCTTTGAAAATGGGAGTATCATGCTCCCCCCGAAAAAAATCTCACTCTAGCCTGCATTCAAAACTTGAGAGCCCTGGTATCTGCAGCGTCAGGACTGCCGCGGGCTCCTCCTTCCAACTCTGTCTCTGCCCGACTTTTCCCAAGAAATCACTATAAAATAATATTATTTCGTCTCGCATCGTTATAGCCCACTACACGTGATTTATTACCCCCCGTCGTGGGCCGACAGGCCCCGAAAGGGGGGTCTAGTGGAGATCTGCGTACGTATGAACGTACGTATGTACGTCCGTCCGTCCAAACATTTTGCACTATATCTCGGAAGCTCTGGGGCCGAATCCAACCAAACTTGGTACCATAATACTTTGGGGTGGGGGATGGGTGACCATGGTGACCTTGACCTAATTTGCATAATAATTAGGTCATGGGCTTAATAAGTGCAAAAATCACATTTATGGCCATTGTTAGCTGAGTGATGAAGTTAGGTGGCTGAAATCTTTACAGCAGCTAGTCCTTCTCCTTGGACATCATCTGGATGCCAAAAAATCTTGAAGATGACCTTTACCCCAATCGCCAATCGCCAGCCGATAGGCGCTGAAAGGGGGTCTAGTGGAGACATACGTCCGTCCAAACATTTTCCACTATATCTCCAAAGCTTCTGGGCTGATTCCAACCAAACTTGGTACCATAATACCCTAGGGTGTGCGAAGGGTGACCATAATCACTTTGACGTAATTTGTATTTTGTTATTACTGCTAAGTAATGAAGTGAGGTGGCTGAAAATTTCACAGCAGCTACTCCTCCTCCTTGAACATCCTCTAGATAACAGATGATTTTGAACTTGAAGATTCTTCAAATATAAGGTCGCCACTTTTAGTGCCTTTTCGCATATTTGTCAAACTGGCTGATAGGGGGCATGCGTGAAGTATTAAATTGTAATTATACTGAATCAGTGGAGTATGCAGGTGCATGTGACTTTAAAGTTCAGAAAGATGCGACGGGGGGTTCGCCGCAGCAACAGCTTTCTTGTATTTTGTATTGACAGTGGGGGAAGCATGCTTGAGCGTATCATACAAACAATCTAATTACACGATCATATTACAATACACAGCAAACCCTTCTGAATTGGTCTTGCCCTTTCCGAAGGTAATTTCGGGGTAGGGGGAGGGTGTTGGGATGTGGAATGTGCTTTCAAAACGATCTAATTTACATTAGTCGAGGCTGAAGTCATTCATATAGGCTAGGCGCCGAACAACCGTGAAAGGAACAGTTCAGACAATTCAGAAACTGGCTTGATTTGCTGTACGTTCTTTAATCATCAACATAATAAGCTATGTTCATTGCCTTGACGCCGCAATTAATGGCATATACCCGCAAAATATAGACATCTAAATTCAAAATAAAACGAGCAACGTCGTATTAAAGTTTTTTAGAAATAAGTGAAGAATGACTAAATACTTTTCCATATATCTCCTTTAATGACAGCAGCCTACAATGAAGGTCACAAATTTCCCACTACTTATTTCAATATTTCACGAAGGATTGCTGAATTGAGCGGAAGGGATTATGTCCATATAAACGGGCTTTTAATATGATAAACATGCCGGAAGTGTTTTACATTTTGTTTGTCAGCTTCATGCTTTCAACAGACACGCATCCTCTGCAATTTAGCGAAATTCATGCATTTATGGCGATATGACTGTTTCAGACAGTCGTTTTCAGCTCTGCTTTGCCTTTTTCTGCATGCGTAGTGCGGGAAAATTCGGCAAGAGTCCGAGTCTATATTTTCCGCAAGGTAGCAGTACGGCTTTTGCATGCGCGAGTCGCGCAGATTCGGCATGCAGTGTGGCCGCTCTCATTGAATAACATGCGAACCGAAACGAAAATACGCATGCGATATACATTAGCCTCGCCTTCCTCGTTTCCTGCGCTAGTTGCATGCTTTTTTCACGTTACTACGCGATCCATTCAACCTAGCTAACAGCTGCGTAGTCTATTGGCTCGAGCATGATTGGGTGGGTGGAGTATTCTGTCCTAATAAGGGTACAGTAGGCTACACGCGGTTCGTTTCACGCTTCTTCATGACGTTCCTGGAGTTTTCGCCCCGGATGGGAGACGGAGTGCGGTACGCGGGGTCTTCGTCAAATTTATCGTCAAATGTGACTTTCAGATTGTCAAACTGCAGGAGAGATCGTCAATTGCGAATGACGAACGGGTAGCGCGAGCCCTGGCAGTATTGACCTTTTTTTGTTAAGCCCAGTCTGGAGCTAGGTTTGGGCATGTCCTGGGCATGTCTGAGAGGAGAAAGTCCCACAAAAAAAAAAAAAAAGTCTAAATGTGGGAGGGGGCTGCAAAAGAGTATATAAGGAGAAAAATTGAGAGAGTAAAGTTGTAGGAGAAATTGCAAGGAGAAGGATACATTTGACTAGACCTGTCACTCTTTTCAAGACCTGTGAAGTTTTTTGTGGATTTTTGCCTGTGTTGGAGCATCACCAAGCAACCCCCTCTCAAGGGACTGTTAATATTTTTTTACTTTTATATGTCAATCTTGGTCAGTAGTATGAATTGTAGGTTAGTTGTCAGCCTATGTTTAATGAAATCTCTTTAAGTTTTAAAATTTTGTCCATCATCCCTTGCTGTCTTATATGTCAAAACAAATTGGGGGCATAACAGTAAAAATGCCAGAAAGAATAGCTTCAAGATGAAAAAAAGTGCAAGTTGGACTGAGTTTTATCACCATTTTACACCAAGTGATCCAGGTGACGTCAGTGCGCCACAGCTTGAGAAATACTCTTATGATTTTATTCTGAAACTGAAAGTCCTTTGGTGTGCAGCCAGCATAAAGCAGAGCACCTCATCAGTGTGTCATGTGCTTTTACTAAACACAATCTCTGCTGCACAGTTTGTGCACAAACCTTTTTCACAAACACTGATTAACTCTGATTTGGAAACATCCTCCAGGCGCTCTTTCAGCTCAGAGACGGATCTCTTCATGGCCTCAAACGAGTCATGTGGACTGACAGAGATGCTGGGTAAGTCTCCAGGTTCAGGAGGGGCACAGAGAGACTGACAGCTCTGCAGACAGACGGACAGACAGACACATACAGACAGAACAGACTCAGATTATTTCTGGTGCAGAGGACAGGAGCAGATCTTTGTAAATGAGGAACTCACCTCACCATGTCTGTACAATGAACACAGTGCAGATTCATGCCCCTTTCACACAGGAAAGCTGGGGTCTGGATGGGATACAGACCATGGGCTCTCCCAGTGTTTGACCAATCCTCACCACACACCAGTTGGTCCAGTCAACGTTGATGAAAGTTTATCATGGCTTATTAGCATACACTGACTACATTGTAATACCTTTGTTGCCTTTACTGACGTTTGTAGCTACTTTGTGGAAACATTGAGTTAAAACTGTATGTTCACTAAAATCCAAAACTTTTCATTCATGATCACTGTCTGGTTTGAATTTGTGCACATAAGGCGATTAAACAAATGAAAGTAATTTTACATGCACAACCCCGTTCGCTCAAAAGTTGGGATGCTCTATAAAATGTAAATAAAAACAAAATGCAGTTATTTGAAAATCATTGAAGATTAATATTTGACCCCTTTGTGCAGATATAGATGCTGGCGTCCGTAAATTCTAAAATTTAATTAGTAAATAATTTTGTAATGGAATTTCCAAATGTTTTGCTTCACTGGAATAATTTTCCAGAGTCTCTGTGACGCCAAGACTGAGTTATAAAGCCTAAATAGCACATGCATAACAGGAAAAAAATTGACATTATTTGAATTCTGCGCAAAGGGTTCATCAAAGAAAGACGACTGAGAATTTTTTTTTTTTTTTAAATATCAACTAAATTTTGAAATGGAGGCATGTTTACCACACTGAAAAAAGTGAGACTTTGGATCAAAGTAAAAAAAACTGCCGACTTGTTACAGCAAATTTTTTAAAAAGTTTTTCTCCATTGAAAAAAATTTTACAAAGGTAATTTTTTTTCAATTTAGAAAAACTAAAAAAAATTGCTGTACCAAGTTGACGCAATTTTTTACTTTGATCTAAAGTCTCAATTTTTCAGTGCACTTTATTTGGCATCTCAATGAAAATGGCCTGAAAACTAAACTGAAAGCTGACAATCTCCTATTTGCTCCCAGTATCATTCCCTTGTTTCAGATTAGATTATTTTGTTGTTAAATTGTCAAAGCATTGCAAAATTTTGATTGAGATACTTGATTTCGAGAAGTTTCTATGCGTCGCTGTGCGGTGGATGGCCAATTTTAGACTGTCCTCTGAAAATTTTTAATTTGCTGCATTCCTTGTGGGTTCAGAGGAGTTCTAAATGCATTTGATATGTTTAATCCTCTGCTTTTTTTTGGCACGTGTCGCTGTGATGATCACGTAAAAAACTCAGCTATGCAAGCTCAGAACTTATTTTTGCATATTTGTCACACTTAAATGTTTCAGATCAACAAATACATTTTAATATTCGACAAAGACAACCTGAGTAAACACAAAATGCAGTTTTTACATGATTTAATTGATTAAGGGGAAAAGCTATCCAAACCTACCTGTCCTGGTGTGAAAAAGTAATTGCCCCTTAAACCTACTAACTGGTTGTGCCACCCTCTGCGCCAACAACTGCAATCAAGTGTTTGCGATAACTGGCAATGAGTCTTTCACAGCGCTGTGGAGGAATTGTGGCCCTCTCTTCTTTGCAGAATGTTTTAATTCAGCCACATTGGAGGGTTTTTGAGCATGAACGGCCTGTTTAAGGTCATGCCACAGCATCACAATCAGATTTAAGTTCAGACTTTGCTTAGGCCTTCAGTTAATTTTTTAACTGACCATTCAGAGGTGGACTTGCTAGTGGGTTTCAGATCATTGTTCTGCTGCATAACCCTACTGCCCTTGAGCGTGAGGTCACAAACTGATGGTCAGACATTCTCCTTCAGGATTTTCCGGTAGAGAGCAAAATTCATAGTTCCATCAATTATGACAAGTCTTCCAGGTCTTGAAGCAGCAAAGCAGCCCCAAACCATCACACTACCACCATCATGTTTCACTTTTGGTATGATGTTCTTCTTATGAAATGAAATGTTAGTTTTACGCCTGATGTAACGGGATGCACACCTTCCAAAAAGTTAAACTTTTGTCTCATCAGTCTACAGAATATTTTCCCAAATGTCTAGGGGATCATCAAGATGTATTTTGGCAAATGTGAGACAAGCCCTTATGTTTTTTTTTATGTCAGCAGTAGTTTTCACCTTGGAACTCTCCCATGGATGCTATTTTCCCAGTCTCTTTCTTATTGTTGAATCATGAATACTGACTTTAAATGAGGCAAGTGAGGCCTGCAGTTCTTTAGATATTGTTCTAGGTTCTTTTGTGACCTCCTGGATGAGTCATCGATGCGCTTTTGGAGTAATTCTGGTTGGCTGGCCACTCCTAGGAAGGTTCATCACTGTTCCTACTTTTCACCATTTGTGGATAATGGCTTTCACCGTGATTCGCCAGACTCCCAAAGCCTTAGAAATGGCTTTGCCACCCTTTCCAGACTGATAGATGTCAATTTCTTTGTTTCTCATCTGTTCTTGAATTTCTTTAGTTTGCAGCATAACACATTTTTTTTTGAGATCTTTTAGCCTACTTCACTTGGTCAAACAGGCTCTATTTAAGCGATTTCTTGATTAAACAGGTCTGGCAGTAATCAGGCCAGGGTGTGGCTAGTGAAATTGGACTCAAAAAATGTGGTTAATCACAGTTAATTGATGATTCAACAAGGGGAGAAATTACTTTTTCACATAGGGCCAGGTAGGTTTGGATAGCTTTTTCCCCTTTATAAATGCAATCATCATTTCAAAACTTCATTTTGTATTTACTCGAGTTATCTTTGTCTTATATTAAAATTTGTTTGATGATATGAAATATTTAAGTGTGAAAAATGTGCAAAAAAGTTAAAAATCAGAAAGGGGGCAAATACTTTTTTCACAGCACTGTATTTGGCTCAAGAGTAGTCATAAACTGAGATGACAGCCTTTATTCCAGGCACAGTTTTGCCACTGGAGATATTTTACCACGAAAATGCTGAATTTCGGCCTTTCTGAGATTAATCATGAACCAAGTGTTGATGTAATCAACACTGGCAAGCAATAGTCCATCAGACGTTATATTCATCACACTGTGATGTCAGAAAGACTGCACAAAAGCACAGGCAAACGAGGAACTGAATTGAACTTGAAAAGAAGAAGAGCCCTAAACTTGCACCTCGTGTTTTGGCGGTTTTCCCCTAAAAACCATGGGGTGGCCCAACTCTGCATTGAAAAACCTAAAGATAAAAGAGCTCTGGCTTCTGGAATTAATGGCTGAGCCCTTTCACCAGCCTGAGTTTGAAAGCAATCGGTAAGATGGCATGCGTGACCCCTGCCTGGTCCTCTCGTGGACACGCTCTTAACCAGCATTTGTGGATGCAGCGACCAACTGTGTTCACTGACAATGGTTTTCAGAAGTGTTCCCGAGTCCATGCAGTGATTTCCACCACCGAATCCTGCCAGTATTTAGTAGACTGCAGTCTGAGAGCTGAAGATTACAGCCATTCAGTATTGGTTTTCTGCCTTGTCCCGTGCATACAGAGATTTCTCCGCAGTCTTTCAATGATCTAATTAACCATAGATGATTACGTCCCCAAATTCATTCATTCATGATGACTCTGAGATGGGGATGAATAATTTTGGTGAACTGAGCTGCCATAAACATATTTTTAGGGGATGAACAAAATCCTCTTCTCCCATAAAAGAATAAATGATAACCCAAAGAAATTTACCATCAAGTTTTGGCCAGTTGTTAAAAAAGTTTGATGGAATCAGTCACTGTGAAATGTGCTAAATTGTCTGACTGCAAACGCAGTTCTGTAAAGCGAGTGTCTCTGATCATAACCAGTGAGGATCCATGACTGAACCCCAGGATGAGTGACCCCTGTTCCTCCTGTAATACTGAAGCTCCCAGGTCAGGTTTGTTAACTAGAGCTAACTAACTCTAGCAATAAACAAAGAACTTTCCAGAGTTGTTGCTCCAGTGTGAAAGAGGGATAAGAGAGCCAGTGATGTTACCTGGAGGAAATGGATGTGATCCTCTGTGTGTGAAAGCTGCTCCAGCTCAGTGTCTCTCCTCCTCAGCTCAGCAATCTCCTGCTCCAGTCGCTCCAGGAGTCCTTCAGCCCGACGCACTTCAGCCTTCTCCTGATCTCTGATCAGCTCTTTCACCTCAGAGCGCCTTCTCTTAATGGAGCAGATCAGCTCAGTAAAGATCCTCTCGCTGTCCTCCACTGCTGCCTGTGCAGAGAGCTGTTAGGAGACACAGAGAGAGGAGGCTGTACATTTTAACTAGGCCTTTCACTCAGCTCTTACTGGGACCCCACACAGCCCGTTCCCCACAGTGTGTCTCAGTGGGATTGAGCCCCACAGGGCTGGAAAGTGGCCCAACACTGGGCTCCTCACTGGCTGACTGGAGGAGAGCCCTGACTGAGCCCTGAAATGGCTCTTCCAGCAGCAGCTGTTGTCTTCTCCTCTGGTCAGTACCCACCTTGTGTGACTGCACAGCCTGTCTCAGATCCTGCAGCTCCTTCTCTCTCTCCTGGATTCTCTGCTGGAATTTACTCTGTGTCGCCCCCAGCTGTTTCTGTGGATAAAATATTTTCCTTAATAACAGTTATTCTGTAATTTAGATTTTATACAGTCATGTTAAACAATGTTCTGATATACATAATGAAAACTTTGATATATTCTCTTCCAAAAAAGAAACTATACATTGTTTTTAGCAACAATTTATTATACATGAAATGTTTTGACAAAGGTGGAAAACACATTGAAATAAACTCTTCCAAAAAAGAAACTATACAAATATTGAATTACTGATTACACTTTCTTTTCAATATATTTTCCACATTTGTCAAAACATTTCATGTATGATAAATTGATGCTAAAAACAATGTATAATTTCTTTTTTGGAAGAGTATATTTTGTATGCCACAGATGAAGTGCACAGGATTAAAGGGGCAATTTGTTGATTATGAAAATATTTATAGTTTGTAGGCTTAGTTAAAATAATTCATGCACAAATCACACATATTTTCCCACAGCAGCTCAAGATATTCATGTATTTATCATTCCACTGCTTCTCTATGCATGTGCTGTAAAAACAACAACTCCCATAATGCATTGCTCTTGCTCAGTATTCCAGACACGTCCTCGATCCCGTGCAGACCTGTGATTTACTACTGCCATAGGTAGCATTGCATTGGAGGACCAATCATTTTACAGCAGAGAGGGTCTCACTGATTATGGTGAGTTTATTCTGTGCACAGGCCACAAAAAGGCCGAAGCTAAGAGTAATTGAAGAGCCAAGTGCTAAAAGTACTTTTGTCACATTTTGGATGAGTCGAGCTCAGCATGAAAACATATTTTGTTTGTCTTGCCGAGGTAATATAAATGAAGACCCCTGTGCCAAGAGTACAGAAGTCACTACATGTTTATTTTGAGAAAATAGAGGCAGTGGGCAAAGGAAAACATGAGAGACGTTTCCAAGACTACCTACCGATGCTTGAGAATGCAACTTAAATACTTTTAGCACTCTACCTGAAGATACAGCACGGGCAATCGAATAACAAAGAGCTATGTAACACATGAGATACAAAGTAGAGAGGCTCGTAAATAAGTGTAGGAATATGAGAATTGGCTGCGAGCATTTTCCTTTTCAATGAAAAAAAAATGGCTATGAGAGAGATTAGCAGTCAGAGTTACTGGGTTGTCATTCTAATTGAACAATGAATGATGTGACCATACAGTCTGTTTCTGACCTAATTAACTTCAATCAAGACTTCACAAACCCTGACAGCTTGATGGAAACTGAGCAAAATCTTCAATTTCACAATGACACCATGTAAATATACTGCAATATGGCACAACCCCAACTTTTCTCTCAACATAACACCCCTTTCCTTTACTTTCTGAAAAGAAAGCAGCATTACACATCTTTCAAAGTGAATCTTTCATCACATTTAAGAATTGACCCAGAAGAACAACATCAAGAACAGACAGTATCTTCAATACTTCCACTTAAACTCTATCTTTAAATTAAAATGAGGGACAATAAATTCCAACCTGTGAGGCCCCGTCTCCAGCCCTCAGCCGACTCAAGACATCCACCTCTTTTAATTATTGCCTGTACCTGCGGCTCATTGTCTTGAGCCATAGGCAGTGAGCATGTATGTGCAAAGTATTTCTGACCACACTGCTGTGCCGTGTTTTTAGCCATAGTGGCCCACATTTGTATCCACCTGGTATTACTTTGATTTAGTATTGTTTATTTCATACATGTTTTATGTGTATAGGAGCCTCTTTTCCCATCTGATTTGTGTTCTTTCTTTTGTTATTAAACCTCATCACTCACTCCAGCCTTGCACATGAGCCCAGCCCCTATTTTCCTGTCTGCCGTGCAGCCGTTTGGCATCAAACCTTTACACAACCTCCCTCAATAATGAAGGGAATAAGAAATGACCAATCCCAAGAAAACTCTCTCTAAATGATAATAAAAACTAAAATTAAATTCAGATTTGACAATGTCCCTTCCCATCCAAGCCTGGGAAAAAGACCTTTCACTGTCCCCCAACTTAAGCTTCTGGGCCCAAATACTGTATGCAAGAACACCTTCACAATGATCAAAAATACAAATCTACAACTAAAAGAGTTTCAGGTATTTCGCAGAACACACAGCGCACAGCACAGGATGTATACTCAGCACCATTAAAAACGCACGGGTGAGGTATGTAGTGTATTTGCGGCAAATTGAAGAATCGATTGACTTTTGTTGCTTTTCCAGTGAGGCAGGAGGGGAAATTTAAAAAAAGCCAGTGGTATTGTAATCCTGACGCGCACCACATGCCCGCGCCAAGCACTTCAGTAATAACAAACATTGAGCTGTTTGTGATGTGTACAGTAACACTTATCTTGTTCTTTTTGGTGTGGTCAATAGCCTACATAAAGCCAACAAAAAATGCTACTGCATCAAGAAAATGCAACGGCTTGTGACACTGGGGAGAGAAAAAGAGCATTGGCATGTTACGGTCAGATCTCAGCCGCCGAGAGGTGGTACGTCATTTGCACTGTCACCATTCAACAATCAGTTGTCTGTCTATACGAGAATGGAACACAGGCACTGTCACTGACCGACCCCGCTTAGGGCAGCCACGAGTGACGATGGTGGCTCAAGACCGCCACATCAGACCAGAGTGATTATCTTAGAAACTTTTCACCACTGATGTCAGTAAACTAGTCAATATTAGTGCTATATGTAGGGTCTCCCCTACATATAGCACTGCTGCTACTTTTCTCCGTCTTCATTCAGACTGCGACAGGTGAGGTAGAGTCATTGCCTTAGTGCTGGACACGACTGCAATGTCGCTCGCTTCGTGATACTGGAATCAAACATTTTCAGGAGGCTCCATGATGCAATTTTATGACTGTATCATTCAGTTTGTATAGAATAAAAAGGGCTTTTACGCAATTGTGAGGCATATACGTGACCCCAATATGCTTCTAAAACTGTCATAATTAAATTCGCCTTCACAGCTACTGTACCCATTTCATGCACCAGCTCATTCACTTACGGTCTCACTCGATATTAAAAATGTCGGACAGTGACGGCTTATCTTGTTCACGGTAAAGCTATGTTTCCATTAATATCGCTGATTTTCATGCGACATTTGTACGGAGTTTCAACATAACGGATGAATAGCGTAGTTCAGCTGTTTACATGGAAACACTGAGGACATGCCATGGGACGCATGCAATGTCCTGTGTCTGCCCCCCAGCCTGTTGCAGACGGATTTCAGCCATATTAAAGGAAACATAGCTTAACGCCAAAGAACATCGGCTACTTCTTTTTGACGGCGCTGAAACACCTGAATTTACTTTCACTTGAATTTAGCTCACTTTAATACTCCTCTCAAACGTCTCACACCATTCAGACAGAAACTGAAGGAATAGCAGGCAGAGGTATTTCAGATATTCCATCGTCCCTCTGTCTGATCGTAGTCTTTGAGTGTTGCTGGCGCATGCATCTGCTGCAGCTACTTAGAGTCCATGGTGATGATCAGCAATTCTGTGATCGATCTCGAGGTCTATATCAGGTAGCCAAGTGCGCGCACTCAACAGGATCAGCAGCACCAAGGTTCACTTAGCCTATCCTCCTCCAGCGGCTGTTGGCTTTGTGCAATCAATTAAGCCTGCGACGCGCTGTATGGGATATGGCAATCCTCGCTTTGGCGCTGATCCAGGATCTCAGGATCCGACTTTTGTGCAATAGGCCCCAGGTTGGACTCTCATTTGCTTGCCAAATACGTTTTTAGTGTTCAAGACCATGTGTCCACACTTTCACTAATTAGGCACCCACTGATTGTTCAGGTCGATGGGCACAATTTTTTCCTTGTTTTTATTCAGTGGATATTTGAGGATTACGTGAGGAACCACAAGCGAGAACCAGTGAATACAAAAATGGAGGCTTTATTTCTGAAGGAGGGAAACCCCCAACAGAACAGGCAATGGTACAATGTCCACAATACAAAAATCAGAATCCAATGGGCAAAATCCAGAACCGTAAACAGGGCACCAATCACAATACTCGTGGTCGGGCAAAAATAGGTTCAGTACACAGGCACAGGTATGTCAGAGAAGCAAAAGCCAAAATCCAGTGGGCATAAACAGAGTCGAATACCAGGGCAGCAATCACAAAACTCGTAGTCGGGCAAAAAGGATTCGTAAACAGATGCAGACAATAGTACCAAAGAGCAGAGCCAAAAATCGTAAGTTGGACGGTCCAGTCAGAAGAGTAACACAATGAGTACAAGGCGGAGAAATAGCAGCACAGGTAAACAAGAGAAACGTTCTGACAAGGGAGTGCTGTGAAAAGACTCCTAATAGACACTCATGGGAAGTCACATGCTTAACACGACACAGGTGGAGGAAGTCAGACTGATTACAAAGGAGGGAACATGAGGAAGAACCTAATCACATGAAATAGGCAACCGCCAAAACGCGGACAGGGATCACGAGACAACCCGATAGACAGATATACAGCTCCGGTCAAGGAGTTCTAACGTGAATAGATAATAAGAGAAAGGACAGCACGAGCAGGTATGGAGAATCCACAGAAACACAGCAGAGAAGATTAGGGAGAGACGAGAGGAGGAGATTAGAACAGGGTGAGTTTCTGAGAGCTTGTTGATCAATTATTAAATGAAACTATACAATCCCAAGTGCTCATTAGTAAGTTAGTATTATATACAATGTTAGTTTGTGTTAGTTAATCTAGCAAAAGTAACCAACTGTTAGTATGGGTTACAAATATATAAAAAGCAAGGCGAAGGAAGTAAACGAGATTGGAAGGAATGGTTGAAATCCAGAAACCATTAAATCACCCGAAAGAGTGGCAATACTGGGGCTGTGAGCAACGACAAGACAAGAGACCAGACAGGGGGAAACAAAGTGCAGTGCATGGCAGAAACAAGAACATGGACCGGAATGAAACTATGGTAAAATACAAAACATGGAAAAACTACACTAGACGATAAATGAACAAATCTTAGTAACCAAATCACAATACATAATCCAAGGGATGGTCAGTCAATACAGAGATCAGGCAGATCAAAAACATGGCAAACAGAGCAGAATCATAACAGGATATGGATTTCTTTCCTCTTCATGGTATGTGTGGATAATCGTTCAAATGTGACTTCACAGGATACATAAGTGCACTAAACATATATACACCTGGGGTCTCATTTATCAACCTTGCGTACGCACAGATGTGTGTGTAATGAGTGTAATAAGAACATTCCCATGCAAAGTATGTGATTTATCAACTTGTACTTGTGCGTAGGAACTTGTGTAAATTTAAGCACAACTCATACCATGTGTACACACAAAACCTAGTGGTAGAACAGTGAAACTACAAATAGAACGCACTCAGGGAGTCACAGTGTTCTGCATCCTCAAACTTCACACATGTTCCCCGTTTCCTCTTATTAATAAAAACTCTCAATTAGTAGCCTAATTTAGCAGAGAATTTGAATAATTTGTGTAACAAGTTATAAAAGACAGCTGTGACAGGACAACCTGAACAGAAAACTTGAAATGCTAGTGCCATGGCTTATCTTGCACTATTGGAGGATTTGGAGAGCTGTGCGCTCCGCAGGAAGCGCTTTTTCAAAGAGCGTGCTGATCTGTTCAGCAAGAGCACTGAGTGGCTTCTCAGCAGGTACCGCTTCGCCAAAAACACTCTGATGGATTGATGCCGAGATTTATAACCCATGTTGGAGCGAGAGACAAAATGCACCAAAGCCATCCCAGTGCACATCCAGCTCTTGTCCACCCTGGGATTTTTGGCCATCAGAACATTTCAGCGAGAGATTGGAGACATATGCTGCATTTCGCAACCGACACTAAGCAGAATCATGCCGGCAGTGCTGGATGCAATAATTTCTCTGGCCCCAACATACATCCAGTTCCCAAGCAAACATCACTGACAAGCCGAAATTAAACGAGGATTTCCCGCCATCGCCGGATTCCCAAACATAATTGGAGCCATAGATTGCACCCACATCGCAATAAAAGCACTATCACACGATGAATTCAGTTACATGAGCAGAAAGGGATTTAATTCAATCAATGCAAAAATAATCTGTGATACAAATATGTCTCTGTAAAACTTTGTAGCCCGGTGGCCGGGAGGAACGCAGGACATTCTGCAGAACAGCTCTGTGGGTGAGCGCCTCCAAGCAGGAGCTTTTGTGGATGGCTGGTTTATTGGTGAGTGTTACAAAGTATTTTCTGAGCTTCGTATGGTTTATGACAACATCTCTATAAGTAATCAGGGATATCCACTGAAGCCGTGGCTAATGACTGAGACTGCTCTTTCCGCTGACCCAACAGAATTAACAGCAGTCGTTACCTTCTCCCTCCCAGGATTTTTTTCTTTTGTTGATCACACCTGCTTTGAGTGTTCTGAACAGTATTTATTTTTTTGTTTGTTTCAATTTCTCCTACAACCGCCTCAATCTCTGTGAGGAGAAATTCCTCTTCCTCACCCTCTTTGCCTAGATTTCGGCGAAGGAAAAAAATTCATTCACACATCCTTAAAGGGATTGCTCCGACCATATCTGGTCAATTGTAGGTGTTTCTAAATGCAAATGAGCCTAACTGTGCACGAGCATGGTAGTTTAGAACAGGTGGGATTTATCATCACATATTTCTTACTGGTGTGCAAATGACCAGTGTGCGCACGTTTGATAAATATGGATTTTTTTTGTACTTACACACATTCTAAGTTTCATTCCTACGAAAGAATTTTGAACACTTTCAACGGACAGGTTGATAAATGAGGACCCAGGTTAAGACAAACTGTCAGCTTGTTAAAATCCAGTGAGCGCAATTGTGGTTGGAACGAAAACCAGCATCCACAGGGGTGCCTCAGGGCTGAGATTGAGAACAACTGATTGCACAAATGACACTTCAGATAATTATTTCCACTCCATTTGGCTCTGCCCACCAACCCATCATTTCAGGAAGAAAGTCACTGACAGAATTTCATTTACTATGGGCTGTAGTGTCCAACTCTCCCCATTTGTTTGCCTGCTCGTACAACTCTCTGAAATCAACCCCCGAAACCAAAACACCAAATCCTCACTCAGTGCTCTAGCTATCACCAAGAACACTGTTTTTCTCAACTGGAAAACAAGAAAGAAGGTAAACAACACAGTGGCTAAATCTTCTCAAAGAGCAAGTATCCATGGAAGTTACAATATATGAGCAACAATCCTCACAATTTGAAAAAAATTGGGCACCTTTTATGAAATCTTTAAAGGGGACCTAATATGCTATTTTTCCAAGTTTATATTACGGTCTTTGAATCCCCTAGAGTACTCCTGATCGCGCAAAGTACGGGGTATATGGGAGGGGTACAGTCATACTCTTCAGAGTAGTTGGTCTGCTTTGGTCTCCACCTGCACTCAACTCTCTCTTATGGCTCCTAGTAGCTGTTTGTATGCAACAGAGGCCACACCCTGGGAGACAGCTTAGACTGGCCGTCAAATCTAAGTAAGGGTAGTCGATAGGTTCCAAACCCTTGGTGAAGTTAGGGCTGCCTACCTATGCATACGAAGACTGGCGCCGGCGGACTCTGCGGAAGAAACCATTAGTTTGGTTCAACGGAGAAGAAGGCAGCTATGGCAACACACTGTGGAGTGTGTAGGGCAAGATGAGGCACATAAGGACACCTTAGTCATCCACTGCATCCGGTTCTGTCTCTAGTTGTCTCGACATAGTCCTGACACTAGATTTAGATGGTCCTGGACGAGAGAGTGAGGTCGACGCTGCGCAACTCTTCATCACTTAAAACAAAATTCATCGCACAAATCATGTTATCCTTCATTCTATCCCATCTCTTCATCACAAAGTCCTATGGCAACAGGCACGCGACAAAGCGACAGATGTGAGTACACTTCAAGTCGTAGCCGCAATCCTGCATACAGGCGACTCAGGCCATAGGGTGGCTATTCACTGACCAGAACAGCAGTGGATCTCGGCAGCAGTCTGAGCAGCCCTATTTAGGAAATGCACTGCTCACCTCCACGGCAAGAGGAACGGACTAGAAAAGGTGTCCCAAACATTACCTGGTCCACTCACCCTAGCCAGTTTACCACAACTGGAGGGGACCCTATACATGCGGTCGAAACAAAGAAAGTAGAATGAAAACTAAGAAAACACCACTCACCCTTGCACCTTGGAACATTCTTACGCTTGATAAAGACAATTCAGAAAGACCTCAGAGACGCACAACGCTCATTGCAAGTGATACATCATCAATATCGCTGCTCTTAGCGAGGCTGGAGGATATATTCCTTTTATTGGAGTGGACACAGTCCTGAAGAAAGAAGAGAAGCCGTAGTTGGTTTTGCAGTCAAGTCGTTATTGGTTGGCAAGTTGGCTGGCCCCACAAAGGGTGTGAGTGATCGCCTAATGACGATAAGACTCCCCCTTTCTCGTGGTCAGAAGTTCACCACCATCGTCATCGTCTATGCCCCTACCTTGAGAAACCCAGATGAGTGTAAAGACAAGTTTTATGAAGACCTGAACACCGTCATCACCTCTGATCCCCATGCAGACAAACTCATCACTCTTGGTGATTTTAATGCGAGAGTTTGCTGTGACAGAATCTCCTGGGAAGGAGATATTGGGAAACATGGAGTCAGTAATTGCAACAGCAATGGCCTGCTACTCCTCTAGACCTGCGCAGAGCATGATCTTTGGATGACTAACACCAGTCACAAAGATTATGTGTTGAGCTGAATGCTGGACAGACCACCGTCTTGTTATCTCCAAACTACATCTCTATGTCCAGCCCAAGAGATGGCCACAGGGTGCGAAAGCTCCTAAACATCTGAATTCCAGCAAGCTAAACATCAGTGATATCAAGGAATCTCTTACCAACACCTTAGTCCAATGCTTAGACTCCACTGTGCTGGATTACCAGGATGTTGAGACAGCGTGGACTGCACTCCGTGAGACGGTGTATGACACAGCTATGGAGTGCCTTAGGCCAACCACCAGAAAGCAGGAAGACTGGTTTGATGAAGACTCCACAGAGATCAAACAGCTTCTCGAGGAAATGCATCGTGCCTATAAAGCTCATCTCGATGACCCAAAGTTTGCATCAAAAAGAGACACGCTAAAAGATATACGAAGCGCCACTCAAGCGAAGTTGCGCCAGATGCAGGATTCATGGCTGAGTGGCACAGCAGACGAGATCCAGGGTTTTGCGGACAGAAATGACACGAAGAACTACAGCAGCTTGAAGGAAGTCTCCAGCTCTACTACCTCAAGATCACCATCTCCACTTCTCAGTGCTGACGGGACAACATTAATCACCAACAAAGAGAAAGTCCTGGGGAAATGGGCAGAACACTTTGAAAATATACTGAATAGACCTTCGACTATCAATGCTGAGGCCATGAACAGGCTACGCTAAGTCCCAGTTGAAGAGACTATGGAAGCTATACCAACTCTGGAGGAGATCCAGAAAGCAATCCATCTACTCTGCAGTGGCAAAGCACCTGGTTTGGACTCCTTCCCTGCTGAAGTCTACAAAGAAGGGGGTGTGGCTCTGACTGAGAAACTTCACCAGCTGTTTCAACTCATTTGGTAACAGGAGACAGTGCCACAGGACTTCAAGGATGCTTCCATCATACACCTCTACAAATGCAAAGGAAACCGCCAGTCCTGTGACAGTCATTGTGGAATCTCCCTGCTGTCCATCTCAGGCAAGATCCTGGCTAGAGTGCTACTCAACTGCCTTATAGCACACCTCGAGCGAGGTCTCCTACTTGAGACCCAGTGTGGCTTTCGGAAAGAGTGTAGGACTACTGGCATAGTGTTTGCTGCCAGACAGCTTCAGGAAAAGTGTCAGGAACAAAATGCTGATCTTTATTCCACCTACATTGACCTGACCAAGGCGTTCAACAGTGTCAATCGAGTGGGCCTTTGGAAAATCATGGCAAAGTACGGATGCCCCAGAAAATTCAACTACAACTACACGATGGCATGCTGACAAGAGTCCAGGAGAATGGAGAGACCTCTGATCCATTCCCTGTCTCAAATAGAGTGAAACAAGGATGTGTCCTTGCCCCCACCTTGTTCAGCCTCATGTTCTCCGTCATGCTGACTAATGCCTTCAGAGATTGAAGGTTGAAGGCTTCAAGAGAAAACCAAGGTTTCGACTGATACCATCAACGACTTCCTGTTTGCAGATGACTGCGCTCTTAATGCTGCTTCAGAGGCTGACATGCAACATTGTGTTGACTTGTTCTCTGGTGCCTGCATGAACTTCGGCCTTACTATTAGCACCAAAAAGACGGAGGTAATGCATCAGCCAGCTCCAGGAAAGTCAAAAATCAAACCCAATATCATCATCAATGGGCAGTGACTGAATGCAGTCGACAAATTCACCTACCTGGGCAGTGCACTCTCCAGAAGTGTTGCTATTGATGACAAAGTCATCGCCAGACACGCCAAAGCAAGCGCCGCCTTCGGCAGATTATGCAAGAATGTCTGGAACATGCGTGAATCACCACTGTGACAAAGATCAAGGTGTACCAGGCTATTGTTCCTACCACACTACTCTATGGCTGTGAAACCTGGACAGTCTATCAGCGCCATGCTAAGAAGCTGAACCACTTTCGTACAACTTGCCTCAGAAAACTTCTGGGCATAATGTGGCAAGATAAGGTCCCTGACACGGAGGTCCTGACACGTGCTGACCTACCGAGCATCTACAACATCCTAATGCAAACACAGCTTCGCAGGGCAGGACATGTAGCTTGCATGTCAGATGAGCATCTACCTAAGAGACTGCTGTTTGGCGAGCTACAGCAAAGAAACCGATACCAAGGTGGGCAGAAGAAGCATTTTAAGGACACCTTAAAAGCCTCATTGAAGGATTTCAACATCAGCTATGGCTCGTGAGAGCAACTAGCCCAGGACAGAGGAGGGTGGTGTTCAGCTGTTCACAGAGGCGCCAAAGCATGTGAGGCTAACAGGATTGCTGTTGCTGAAGACCGCAGACAGGATAGAAAGAAAAGGACTGCCAACCTGGTCAAAGAAGCTACCATTCTCAGCTCACACTGCAAAAGACTCTTTCGGGCACAGATTGGCCTCATCAGCCATATATGAACTCACCGAGGACAAATACCCCAACCTCAGGATAACTAATTAGATGGTCTTCGTCGTATCGACGGACGATAATGATGACTGCCATCCTCAAAGAACCCCATTTGTAGTCCAAAGTAGTCTCTGCCTGAAACGCCTCTTTGGGGTGGCTCTTCCGCTGTGGCCCCCACTCCCCATATGCCCACTTTCTTCTGACTGGCCAGCTCTGTGGAGGGCGGATCTAGGCAGGACAAACGCAGTTTTCCTGGTCCGGCTCCAGAGTGAAACTGACGGGAAACGACAGGCATATTCTGCAAACTAATGCAGTTCATGTGCATAGATCTAATATCTAAGATCATAAGTCTGGTAGCTCAAGCACATGGTGACAGTTTGCTACGGCAACAGTTGGCGAGTACAGCGGTTTTTCTACTCCATAGCTAGGATGCAGGGAAATCTAGAATCCACCACATATAGACACATTTGTAGAATGTGTCGACATGACTAAGTGTAGACCGGAGACCGTAGAAATCCGGTGGGTCTGAGTTTAGGGGGAAACATGGACAGTGAGGAGCAGCTAAAAGTGGACCAATAGCTTATGGACTGCTTCGTTGTGTATTAAGACCTGATGGTTCTTGTGCATAGCTGTGGTGTCATGTTAGCGAGGAGAAACAAACAGCTTCTGTGCTGGTGTATGATGGAGGGGCGAAAGCTCCAAGCTAAACGGCCTTTTCAAAAATTCCCCGTGGTAATGGTTTACTTATTGCTTCGGAAAGACCAGCTTTTCCTCGCGGTAAATGGGCGCATTATGGATAGCGTGCGAGAGCTAGACAGAGCTCCGGTTATGTCATGAAAATAATACAGGTTTTACAGACCGTAAGTTCCGTCTGCGTGAACCATTGTTTATGTTGAACTAGCGAATCGGTCACTTTTACAGGAAAGAATATTTAATCGATAGTAATGCAGAGAAATCGTTTGTGATATAACGGGCGCTTCCCATCCTTAAATGTGATTGGCTGAGCCGCGTTCCATGCCGGTATAAAATCACTGTAACCCACTGCATTCTGACGCAGCACAAAATATCCCTGTGCGCAATCAACTACTTACCGCTGAACTGACCCATTAACCCATTAACCAGTTAGCTATCTACCTAGCTAGCTATTGCATTACAGAGTTCAATATCATTTTAGCTTGTTAGCTACCTCGCTATTTCAGTATTAGTGATAAATTGTTGATTTTTATTTGTTGTTGTGTGTTTATTTTATGGGGCTATGTGTAGGGTAACCACATCCATTGTAGTGAATGCTAGCTAGTTGACAAGCTGGCCAGAAAACTTATGCAGAATTCAACATATTTTCCTGGATACCGGCAACTGCTGTTCTTGTTCCCTACTCTCGCTGCTGGTTGTACTGATATGGCTAATTGGTGCGAGTTGAGAACAAGGAGACTCGAAATGAACGGAAAATTATTTAACGGGGCCTTCGGGAGATCAAAGGATACATACCAAATAGCCTGCTTTCATAGCATATCAACATTAACGAGCCCAAATAGCCTGATGTGACATAATGGCGCTAGATGAAAAAGTAATCTCAGCATTGCTGTTGCTTGCCAACCATTCTGTCCACTCTATCTTGCTCGGCGGAAGAACATATAGTTCTCAATTTTATTGTTACACAATTACCTATAAATCATTCATTATTTTTCTTGTGTGTTTATTTAATGGGCTATATGTAGGGTAACCATTTTATAAAAGCAATAAGCCCTTTGAAGCAGTAGGTTACAGTGATTTTGACAGTTTTTTTTGCGCCCCTCCAGGTCCGGGTTCTGGAACAGCCACTGCTATATACTGTATACTTGCATGTCCCCTTGCATGTCGGGCGGCATGGTGGCATAGTGGTTAGCACTACTGCCTCACAGCAAGAAGGCCGTGGGTTCGAATCCGGCCTGGGGCCTTTCTGTGTGGAGTTTGCATGTTCGCGTGGGTTTCCTCCGGGTACTCCGGTTTCCCCCACCCATCCAAAACATGCAATATAGGAACCCTTTCTCCCTCCTGCATGGCTTTGTGTGAATGTTTGGTGGTGGTCGGAGGGGCCGTAGGCGCATACTGGCAGCCACGCTTCCGTCAGTCTGCCCCAGGGCAGCTGTGGCTACAAAAAACGTAGTTTACCACCATCAGAGTGTGAATGAATAATGCCTCCATTGTAAAGCGTCTTTGAGTGTCCAAAAAAGCGCTATATAAAATTGATGCATTATTATTATTATTGTCCATCAGTTTGTCCTCTGTACATACGCCGGAGGGGTACCTTTGCACTGGGCCAGCGTATGTTGAGGGTAGCACAGGATTATTTAAACTAGGGACTTGGGGGGCAGGGAGGTTAGTGAGTGTTACACATAGGGAAATGCAGACTGCCCCGATGGAAGCTGACGGCGTAACATGCACTAACGATGTTTTACTTTTAAAGCAACAAAGTGTAGTGGGGGGCTCGAGGCGGCGGCCACATGGGAAATCAAGGGGGAAGAGCATTAGAAATAACCTGTAATATTTTTATTTAAATGCAAGAAGCATAAAAAATAAATTTCCAGAACTTGAGGCTGTAGTGATCAGTGAGGGCTATGACATAGTTGGGATTACAGAGACATGGCTATGTGAAGAGGATGGAGATGAATATAATATAGAAGGTTATAAGCTCTTTAGGAAGGATACATATAATAGGCGAGGAGGGGGCGTAGCACTCTTTGTAAAAGAAAACATTAATATACAGGAAATTCCCGAAATTGAACATTCCTTGTCCTGTGAAGATATCTGGGTCAGGCTCATTGGCAAACACGAGACAGGTTTAAATATAGGAGTATATTATCGACCACCAGCTTTGGACAGTACAATCAATGAAATGCTTTTTAGAAGGATTACGCAAGCTTGTAGTGGTGGTGGGACTATTATCATGGAAGACTTAAATTATCCTGGTATCAATTGGGAAATGGTGAAAGGACAGGGTAGGGGGGAGAAAGAATTTCTAGATGTTATAAATGATAATTTCTTGGTGCAGTATGTTAATAAACCTACCAGAGAGAAGGCAATTTTAGACTTAGTGCTGTGTAATGACCTCGGTAGAATTAGCAATGTTGAGGTACTGGAGCCACTTGGGACAAGTGATCACTCTTCTGTTAATTTTGATGTTGCATGGGAAGTTAAAAAGGTGTATTCTAAAACAAAAATTTTCAATTTTAGGCGAGCTAACTTTGACATATCTAGCTGAAATAAAATTGTAGACACTCCTGGACTGTAAGTCCGTAAATGAGATGTGGGAAAGATTTAAGGGGGTTTTACTTGAATCACAGAGCAGATTCATTCCGAAGGTGTCCAAAAGTAAGCTGAAAAAGCAGAATCCTCAGTGAATGACCAAAACTATTCACAGGATGTTGAGGGGAAGAGAGGAATCTTTATAAGATGTGCATAAAGGATAACAATGAGAATACTAGGGCTGAATACTGTAAAATGCAGGCTGTGGTCAAAAAAGAGCAGAGGAATGCTAGAAGACTGTATGAAAGACAAATTGCGGAGAGGGCAAAAACTAGCCCTAAGCGCTTCTTTCAGTACTGTAGCAGAAAAAGGAAAGTTAAAGAGCAGGTTAAGTGCATAAAGAATAAAAATGGATCCCTGCTATATGATAACAAGCACATTGCGGATGCTTTTACAGTTACTTTGTTGAGGATTTTACCTCAAAGGGGGTCTTTATTTGGCCAGAGGGCTCGTCAAATGCTCAAGATTACTTAGCGGAAAATGAGGTTCGGGATAATGAAGTATTAGACAAGTTGCATAAACTTAAAGTAGATAAGGCGGCGGGTCCTGATGGCTTATATCCTAGAGTGCTCAGGGAAGCTGGTGAGTTCATCTTTAAGCTGCTATCCGCCATCTTCAGATGGTCTATAGAAACTGGGGAAATACCAAATGATTGGAAACAGGGCAATATAATACCAATATATAAGAAAGGGGACTGTACCGAGCCAGGAAACTACAGGCCAGTGAGTTTAACTTACATTTCGTGCAAAATATTGGAATCTATCATTAAAGATGAGCTGGACTTATTTCTTGAACGTAACAGAATCTTGAGGGATAGCCAACATGGTTTTCGGAAGGAAAGGTCATGCCTAACAAGCCTTCTGTAATTTTTTGAAGAGGCCACCAGGACTTACGACCAGAGCAGGGCTTATGACATTATATACTTGGATTTTCAGAAAGCATTCGATACAGTACCGCATAAGAGACTCTTTCTTAAAATGAGCTCCTTTGGAGTCACAGGAGGTATTCTGAAGTGGATTCAAAACTGGTTACAGGACAGAACACAAAGAGTAGTGGTCAGTGATATCTCATCTGAGCTGGGTATGGTGGGGAGTGGCGTCCCCCAGAGAGCGGTGTAGGGACCCCTGCTGTTCCTCATTTACATTAATGACCTTGATTGGAATATTGAGAGCAGATTGGTTAAATTTGCAGATGATACTAAATTGGGGGGTTTGGCAAATAGTCTAGAGTCCACTAAAGTGATTCAGGACAATTTGGATAGAATCCAGAATTGGGCAGAAATGTGGCAAATGAAATTTAATCTTGCAAAATGTAAAGTTGTACATGTAGGTAATAAAAACATTAGACGGGATTACTTCATGCGAGGTTTAAAACTGGAATGTGCTGCACAAGAGAAGGATCTGGGAGTGATTGTTAACCAAACCCTCACAGGTTCTAGCCATTGTGCCGTAGCAGTTAAAAAAGCAAATCTGATGTTGGGATACATTGCCAAAAGTATTGAGTACAAATCTAAGGAGGTGATCCTTCTTTTGTACAACACGTTCGTTAGACCAAACCTGGAGTATTGTGTACAGTTCTGGGGACCATACTTTAAGAGGGATATAGAGGCTCTAGAGAAAGTTCAGAGAAGAGCCACCAAGCTTATTCCAGGTATAAAAGATGAAAGCTACGAGAAGAGGCTGAAGATCCTTAATCTCTTTAGTCTTTGGAAAAGGAGACTCAGGGGTGATTTGATAGAGGTCTTTAAATATGTTAAAGGGATTAACAAAGTGAATCATGTAGGATTCCTTCGACCAAGTGTTGTGAGTAGAGCTCGGGGTCACAAATGGAAGTTGACCAAATATAAAGAACTAGGTTCACTAACCCACATAACTGGCCCTGTATTTTCGTGAATTACCAAACACAACCTTGAACAATTTTCATTTGTCGAATCAATCGTTAGAGATATATGCTCTCCAACAATAAACTTGCCGTTGGTTACCAAGACCCGAAATTGATTTTACGGATGGTTCAACCAAGCAATGACTTCACTTCAAGAGATTTCGAGCGAAAAAGACGACGTTCAAATCATTTTTTCGCGTGGGCGGCATACTTCGCCCAAAATAATTTACATATCAATCAAATCTATTATAAATTCTTTACTTATTTGTGTAGGTTGTATTGTGGGCGAGGCCTGCCGCCCGAGTTTAATTTTGAAAATGAGTAGTTTACATTAGTGACCCGCTTAGTTACGCAAAATATATAATTGTGGGATTGGCAATTTCAAACGGAAATAAAATTGAATTTCGTGATATTTTTTTAAAACAATAACTTAAAATGTAACGTTATTTCATGCAACTGTAAGTATTTTTATGTGTAATCAAACAAATGTGTGGATTGTGTGTTTTTCGCTAAGGATTCAACACGAGGCACAAATCGTATTTCATATTGAAATCCAACTTTTCAATTGCACCTCTTGCTTAAGCGGCGTTCTTTGATGTAGCCTACAGCTGTTCGCATTTCCTGCTTTGTTGACGCGTAATATTTTGAATGATGATTCTTCTCTAATATGTCTGATATGTAAATATCGAGTAAATAGTTTAGTGTCGTTGAGTGTTAAGCCTAATTACTCAATACGAGCCAGATAATCAGTGGCGTCAGGCTTTTCGGCGCGATGACCCAGTTTCGTCTTTCGACAATGATCCGATGAGGAAATGCTCCAGGTGAACCCAGGTGAACTACAGGTACACGAGGAAAAATCTATAAAAAATCTCTATAATCTATAAAAATCTGTTCATATACGGATATTCTGAGTTATGGTAGAGATGTAGAACCAATAAATAACTCATTGAAAAATAAGATAGGCCTATAGGCTATCTGATGCCCGATCGATGCCCGACATTTTGCCCCCTAATCAGCTCGGCCCTTGAGCACGCATCATATTATGCAACTTTGAAGTTTGTGAACTGAATTGAATCTGACCTTAATTTTGTTTTTAATATAATTAATGGGTAGCATAATTAATTCAGAAATATAAAAGACAAATATAATTTTGCTCGTGTGAAAAGGCATAGAAAAAAATACCCGTGATTCCCATTACCCGACAGTCCCCATTTTCCCCCCACCCTAAACATTTTATTGGCGCTTTTGATTGCTAAAGGTATCTCGCCCACTGTCGTTGCACACTTTTTGGACAAAAAAAATAATTTTTTAGATTACTGTAGAGATTTGAGTATAGGGCCTATAGAGTGGCTTTATTGTGGTTTAAAATTTTATTAAGAAGTACTGCATTAAAATATTTAAAAAAAATAAAATAATGTTCCTACCTACCTACCCACCCTATTTCTATTTGGGGCGTTATCGGAATCAAACCTATTTTTTTCTAGACCTAATATCAGTATTTTTTTCTGACTTACTTAACTGTTTCATTAAACATTTCTGTTTATTATTTATAATTTATTTATATTTATTATTTATATCTCCCGTTGCCATAGCAACAATGAACCACACATCTTGATAATGTTGAATTGTTAATTATTTATATAATAATTGATATATATAAATTATAAGACAATATATTGAACTCTTTTGCTCTTCGGATTGAAAATATGCTAAATAATGACATTTTGAATGGAACAATTTCCTCTCCCGTTGCCATGGCAACCATGGGCCAGACATCCTGGTAATGTTGAATTGTTAATTATTTATATAATAATTGATATACATTGAACTCTTTTGCTCTTGGGATTGAAAATATGCCAAATAATGACATTTTGCATGGTGCAATTTCCTTTTCCGTTGCCATGGCAACCATGGGACAGTAAGGCTTATCACATTCATTTTTTTTTATTTTGGCTATTATGTCAATAAATGACACCAATGACTATTAGTTTTTAGACAGGGCCAATTTTGATGGTTAGTGAACCTTGTCCTTTAGCACTGATATTCGGAAATATTTCTTCACCAAAAGAGTAATTTCAATGTGGAATAGCTTACCTGACCATATTGTTGAGGCAGAGACCTTGGGGGTTTTCAAGAGCAGGCTTGACCTAAAGCTAGATACCATTGAGTCATTTAGTATCTGAAGGGATATATTCACAATAGTATAAAGAAACTGGCGAGCTTAGTTGGGCTGAAGTGCCTGTTCTTGCCATTCATGTTATGTTATGTTATGTTATGCATTTGTTCATTGTAGTTTTTTTTCCTAAGTTAGCCCCCTTGACTGGCTTAATCTTCTCCCTCTCACTGTTCTTATTCCTCAGAAAATTATATATATTTGGCACCCCTGGTTAAGCCTTAAAACATATAAAATTTTTATTGAAGAAGCATACTCTCACACTGAAAATTGTAGAAAAATGTAACCTTCAACTCAAGTGAATTTCAAGGAAAAAAAAATCCCTGACTAAGAAATAATTATTTTTCATAAAATCACCTGTTCCACATTTATTGGCACCCCTGACAATTCCTTGCAATTAAATGTAATTGAAGTATTTCTGTCATTTCTACAGTAGTTTACAAAGTTCATCAGAGTATCTAAGAACATTTAATTAGTAAATCATCACTTCCTGTTTCCCTGGGGTATAAATATGACGTGACACAGAGGCCATTTCTCTTATCCACTCTTCAACATGGGAAAGACAAAGGAACACACCGTTCAAGTAAGGCAGATGTGTGTCGACCTTCACAAGTCAGGCAATGGCTACAAGGAAATAGCCACTCGCCTGCACCTGTCCATATCTACTGTCAGAGGAATCATTAAGAAGTTTAAAACAACTGGAACAGTAGTAAACAAGCCTGGACGAGGACGCAAGGTTATTTTGCCACCACGCACAGTGAGGAGGATGGTAAGAGAAATAAAAAGTTCTCCAAAGCTCACTGTTAAAGAATTGCAACAAATGGTAGCATCTTGGGGTCACAAAGTCTCCAAAACAACCATCAGGCGCAATCTACATGCCAACAAGCTGTTTGGGAGGCATGCACGGAAAAAACCCTTTCTCACTCTCAATCATAAACGCAAACGTCTGGAGTTCGCTAAGCGGTACTGGGACTTCAACTGGGACTGTCTGCTTTGGTCAGATAAGATCAAGATAGAGCTTTTTGGCAACAAACACTCTAAGTGGGTCTGGCGGAACACAAAAGATGCAGAAAAGCACCTCATGCCCACTGTGAAGTATGGGGGAGGATCAGTGATGCTGTGGGTCTGTTTCTCTTCCAGAGGCCCTGGGAACCTTGTTAGGGTGCATGACATCATGATAGCTTTGAAATACCTGGACATTTTAAATCAAAATCTGGTGGCCTCTGCCCAAAAGCTGAAGACAGGTTGTCACTGGGCCTTTCAGCAAGATAATGACCCTAAACATGTGGCCAAATCTACACAGAAATAGTTCACCAGACACAGAATCAAGCTCCTCCCATGGCCATCTCAGTCTCCAGACCTCAACCCTGTTGAAAACCTCAGGAGTGAGCTGAAGAGGAGAGTGCAGAGGAGAGGACCCAGGTAAGTGGATGATTTAGAGATATTGTGCAAAGAGTAATAGTCGAAGATCCCTCTTTCTGTATTCTCCCATCTTGTGAAACATTATAGGAGAAGATTAGGAGCTGTTTTGTTGGCAAAAGGGGGTTGTACAAAGTATTAACATTATCAGGGGTGCTAATAATTGTGGCACACATGATTTGATGTAAAAGAATTATTTCTTAATGTGGGATTTTTTCCTCTTTTTTTCATTGTAGTCCTATATTATTTAGAAAAAAACTGAATTTATTAGAAGCTAAAGAACACATCTTAACCAGGGGTGCCAATAATTATGGAAGGCGCCATATATATATATACAGCTGACCTTCCACGATGTGAGGATGGTGGTGGGGAAAAAAGAAAACCTTCGCAATAAACTTGTTTCTAAGCAGAATCCATAGCACACTCCCTGGCTTCCCAGACAGGAACACTAGAAATCCAAGCTTAAATAGCTTTTAGCTCTTCCTTGCCTCCAACTGCATCACTGTACATGTCAAAGGACAACACTGGAGGGGGAAGTCGACAGACTTTACAGCTGACATCTGAAGACAAAAAATTGGCAAAAACTGTGTGTGTTTCTCACACTATGCCCCTAACTCTGACAGAGAGAAGGCTGACAATCCACAGTGTCCCTTTAATAGTTCAGCCTGTGAGTGAACAACAGGTTGCTCTGGTTATGTAGATACTGGTATTCATTGAGGGAGGGGTGAGAATAAAGAGTGAAGATTCACTGCCAGCTCTGACTGTTATTGAATTATAGTCTTCAGGCTGGAACACACTGCAGTGTCCAGTGTTTCAGTTATTGTATCAAAATTTCAAAATATAATGCACATAAAGAGTACATTAAAAACATGTGCTTAAAAGCAAGTTTGAGACACTCTACAAAAAACCAAGATGATACCTGTGATTGTTGTTCAGGAAATAAAAGTCTGAGAGCTCCGTTTAGGAGGCTCAGTACTTACTTGCTTCTCAATTCTTTCTGCTGCAACTGAGACGGTATCATGGCCTCTGTGTTCATCCATCACACACAGGTAACAGATACACTGCTGATCTGTATGACAGTAAACCTCCAGCAGTTTGTCATGAAGAGAGCAAATCTTTTCCTGCAGGTCACCTGTGGCTTTGACCAGTTTGTGCTTCTTCAAGGCAGGAGATTCATAGTGAGGCTGGAGGTGAGTTTCACAGTAAGAGGCCAGACACGCCAGACAGGACTTGACAGCTTTGCGTTTTTTCCCAGTACAGACATCACACACCACATCTCCAGGTCCAGCATAACAGTGAGCAGGAGCAGCTTGGAGTCCTGTCTTCTTCAGTTTCTCCACCACTTCAGCCAGGATGGTGTTTTTACCCAGAACAGGTCTTGGAGTGAAGGTCTGTCTGCACTGGGGACAGCTGTAAACACCAGTATGATCATCCTGATCCCAGCAGCCCTTAATACAGTCCATACAGAAACTGTGTCCACAGGGAATAGTCACTGGATCCTTCAGTAGATCCAGACAGATCGAACAGACAAACTGCTCCTGATCCAGCAAACCTCCACCCTCATCCATTTCACAGCTCACTCTCTCAGAGACGGAGTAAAGTTTCGTTTTCCTGAAACTGTGTGATAGAGAGAGTGGGAGTGACTTCCTGGACCTGCCCTCTGCTGCAGGAGGCGTGATTTCATATCAAGGCCCGACTGAGTAGAGTGTGTGTGTGTGTGTGTGTGTGTGTGTGTGCGTGTGTGTGTGTGCGCGCGCGCGCGCGTGTGTGTGTGTGCGTGTGTGTGTGTGTGTGCGTGTGTGTGTGTGTGTGTGTGTGTGTGTGTGTTTAGGTTTTTGATTATACTGTTTAGTGCTGTGTATACTTCCAGGCAACAACGTGGTTTGACTGTGAAGCTTTTCATGTTCTCTGTAACAACGGCAACAACAAAAAAATAGACAAAGTCACTTTCCTCTTTGATTTCTTTAGAGCAACATCAATTAACTTTTCAACCGGCCTATAATACACTCAACAAAAATATAAACTCAACACTTTTGTTTTTGCTCCCATTTGTCATGAGATCAAAGATCTAAAAATTCATCCCAGATACACAATATTACCATTTCTCTCAAACATTGTTCACAAATCTGTCTAAATGTGTGATAGTGAGCACTTTTGCTTTGCTGAGACAATCCATCCCACCTCACAGGTGTGCCACATCAAGATGCTCATCAGACACCATGATTAGTGCACAGGTGTACCTTAGACTGTCCACAATAAAAGGCCACCCTGAAATGTGCAGTTTTTGCTTTATTGGGGGTTTGGGGACTCAGAACCAGTCAGTATCTGGTGTGACCACCATTTGCCTCATGCAGTGCAACACATCTTCTTCGCATAGAGTTTATCAGATTGTCAATTGTGGCCTGTGGAATGTTGGTCCACTCCTCTTCAATGGCTGTGCGAAGTAGCTGGATATTAGTGGGAACTGGTACGCGTTGTCGTATACGCCGGTCAAGCACATCCCAAACATGCTCAATGGGTGACATGTCCGGTGAGTATGCTGGCCATGCAAGAACTGGGACATTTTCAGCTTCCAAGAATTGTGTACAGATCCTTGCAACATGGGGCCGTGCATTATCTTGCTGAAACATGAGGTGATGTTCATGGATGTATGGCACAACGATGGGCCTCAGGATCTCATCACGGTATCTCTGTGCATTCACAGATGCCTGCCCATACCATAACCCCACCCCCACCATGGGGGTTGCATTTATATTTTTGTTGAGTGTATTTTCAGAACTTTTGTGACGGTACATCGACTTACAACAGGCTGAATGACACCTCTGTCATGGCCTGAGGGCGTCTGTAGCACTTTCACTGGCAATAAGCAGTTTCGAGGAGGATGGTAGCAACCCCTCCACACAAAAAACTACAAATGTCCTGACTGCTTTACGGCACACGTCACTTCTCCCTTTCCTCAGTCGTTAAAAAGATGGAAGTCAACGCGAACACCTATGTGGGATTACCGCTATCATGGCAGAAGCAGCAAGAAAACCAAAGTCATTCCATTTTTGTCTGAGGAGACTAAAAAACAAAAGAGAGAGAGAGAAAAACAGAATCAAAGCTCAGACAATGATCAATATTGGCCAGGCTTTCACTCGCTGGCATGAGCCCAAAGACGAGGAGGGATGTCCGACTGATGCTGCCTTGGCCCTGTTACTGCTGGACTAGTCAGTAACGTTACACATTATTTTCTCTTTATAACGTTACAGTACTTTTGAGATTGTTGTGTGGCTGGTCGTGCCACTATGGAGCTGCGAACAATCAAGCTGATGGCTATCTATCGCTACCATGCAAATTTCCAATAGCTAACATTAGCATTATCATTGTGATTTCAGCATTGCAAGCAGTGACTGCAAACCAAAAATATACATGTTTGGACAAAATACGTAGCTTCCTCCTGTGGAAAGTACCAAAGATGGAAGATCAGTCTTACCGAATCATTGAGGGATTATCGTCTCAGTGTGTATGTGGGCCGACTTGACCAAGTAGTTTCTGATGATTGTTAGGTAATAGTTTCAGAGACAAATGGGCTGTAAATGAATATTCTATATTCAAATACATATCGATTTTCTGTCAATAAAACAAACCATCAATGTGAAAATTAATGATTGAATAGTTAACTAGATGACGCGCACTCTATAGAGATGCTAACGCACGCCTCTTGTTGACCTTGACCTTTGACCTTTCGACCTCAAAATGCAAATTTGGCAAGGGTACCCTAGGATCATCTACCCCACAAAGTTTGGTCACCCTAGCTTCAGTGTTGGCCGAGCTGTCAGACAGACAGAGACAGACACACACACACACACACACAGACAGACAGTGCTAAACTGTATGCCCACGCCGCCTCATCAGGCATGGGTAAAAAGTCACGTCAAGATAATTAACCCACTGTCAGTGTGTGCAGTGTATAGCGGGTGGCTACCAACGCAACATACTGCAGAGACGACTCACTGCCTTGAAACTGTTACATCTTTGTACCAGGGGTACGGAGTGCATGACGGTTTGACTGCCAGCATTCGCAGCGAGTTTTCAGTGGCATAATTACACTCCCCTGCTTCAATTAGCGCATAGAGATTCTCGCGCGGACTGAAGTCCTTGTGCGCGGAGGTCTATCAGTTTCACATGTGTCACAGTGATTATGACTTCAGATTTCTCACGCTTTTCTTTATTCAGGGCTTGGAAGCAATGCATGCGTTTCATTATCTTTTAAATTATTTAAATGAAATAAGATCATCTGAAACGTTATAATGCAATTCCATTTTTCCAACCCCTGAGTAAATAAAAGCGTAAGAAGTCATAATCACCGTAACGCCGGTGAAACTGATAAACCTTTATGCACTTCAATTTCGCGCGGGAATCTCTTACATATGTGTTGACTGAATTATTTCTGACTACAGCAGAAGACTTAGAATGCGTAAGAGTTGACACTAACAGGTATGCGTTATCAATGAAAACCGACCACACCTGATAATGTTGAGAGTTTTCGGAGTTTCTGTAATAGTAATTTAAAGAAATGATTGAAAACTGGTCATTACCAACCATTATTTTTAAGGGATGGGTTTGAGCTTCCCTTACCGCCAGTTCACGAGCCGCAACTGTTCAGAAAATAACCGGTTTACACCCCGAAGAATCTTAAAGGCACCGTTTGGAAATACTTTGAGTTTGGGTCAGTCGATGACGGTAAAACTGAGGACCGAGCAAAAGTTGTTCGCAAACTACACTGAACAAAAATATAAACACCCCATATCGAATATTGATGCCACATAGAGTTAACAACTCTAAGTGAGCATATAGGGATATTTCTTTTCATTTGTGTACCATTTTTTAACCCATCTCGCTGTCAGTGAGCATTTGCTCAGTGATGCAGTGATTTCACTCAGTACATGGGTGTGGCATTTCCAGACAGTGATCAGACAGAATGAGCAGTACCCAGACACTCCTTATACTGGGCACAATAAAAGGCAATAAAAGAGAATAAAATGTCAAATTTTGCCAAAAGTCATCATGCGTCAGATGTCTCCGGTCATGCGGGAACGTGCCATTGGCATGCTGGATGCAGGAATGTCCACCAGAGCAGTCGCTGTGCAGCTGAATGTTAACTATCGGAACGATAGGCCGTTTGAGAGTTTGTTCCCGACAGACGGGCAGTAGCCTACAGCAAATCTACCTCATCCACGTCGGCCACATGTGACCACACCAGCACAAGATCGCTACATCCGGCTCGTGCACCTGCGGGATCGGCTCAGATCAGCGACACGCACAGCGTATGAGACCGTTGGTCTGCACAACAGACGCATCACACCACAGACAGTCCGTAAGCGCCTGCGAGAAGCCAACTTGAAAGCTCGACGTCCTCACCTTGGTCTGGATTTCACCGCTGTCCGGCGTCGGAACTGACTTGCATGGGCAAACGCACACGTTCGATGGCCCTTAGCACGCTGGAGAAGAGAACTATTCACATAGACGAATCCTGGTTGCAGTTTTTTGTTAATAAAAACTCAAAAATTGGACATGGGGCGTTCATATTTTTGTTCAGTGTATATGCAAGTTCGGGTTAACCTACCATGAATTCCTGCTGCGGGTGTTGGATTTTATTGTGTAATGTTAAAACCGGAGAAGAGAAAATGTGCTTTCTGAAATGCAGTTTCATTTGCAGACGATAGTTTTGGATTTTACTGGGGTGAGGGAGCTAATGATGTTGTGCACTGTACTGTGATTAATTACATTAATTACTGTCTCACAGAATAAAAACGGTTGGCATCTCGTTTGAACTTGGATGAGCCTAGTGTGTTCTTATTTCATAAGCTCTGCAATGCGTCAGGGTCCTGAGTTCAGACTCAATTATGTGGAGGCTTATTTCAGACACGGGAAACTCTAGGTCTTAATCTGTGCATATTATCCATCAAATATATGTTTATGATGATGTATCTTAGGTTAGTATGGTATCTCGTTATTTTGTGTGGGAAATACAGAAAGTAAAATATTCAACATTCTATCGATATCATGTGTTTGATTGTCGTGAATATTCAAACGGCATTTTAGAATCATTCTGACAGCCCTAGTTTGGAACTGCCTTCTGTGAATTTCCAAAACAACTGCGCGACCGGCTGCAGGGTGAAGTTGGCTTCAGCCATCGACTTCCAGGCTGTGTAAACACCGCCCACAAGTACAGCCAATCAGATCACGAGCTAGAGTACAACCAATCCGCTCATGAGGCAGCTAATTCAATTTGAATTCCGCTCCTCAAAGCGGATCGGGCATCAATATTGTTAAAAATGAATGCATTTTCCTCATTAAAGAAACTGATTAGTGTTACGTTAGATATTTCAGTTGTTTTGATAATGTTAATCAATGCAAACAAGTGCTTTTTTTTGTCTTACAGTTAACTAATAGACCTAACCTTGGGTAAACAGGTCATACTTGTTAACTTAAGCACTTCTACAATTTAACTTCAAGTATGACTCTGTTTGAAACATAAAATTGGCCTACTTGTGAGATATTAAGTTCAATAAGCTGTTTAGTTGAGCTTCTTAAAAACTTCAACTGCAAGTTGCAGTAACGTTAGCTGCCTTCAAGGCTAATTGTAGAGACTAGCCTTCTAGCCTGAAAGGCACTAATGTTAATTGAATACTATTAAAGATTATACAATATGCAGTCAGATGCCTTCAAGGCTGATCGTATAGATTAGTGCCTTCAAAGCTGCCAATAGAGGCTAGTGCCTTGCAGGCTGGTTAGAAGGCTAACGTTGATTTGATATTATATAAACGTCAATAGTATTGCCTCAGATGCCTTCTAAGCTGATTGTAGAGCGCTTTTGCCTTCCAGGCCGACCGTAGAGACTAGTGTCTTGCAGGCTGGTTAGAAGGCTAATGTTTATCTCATTGATGATGTTTCATTAGCTGCCTTCAAGGCTGATTGTAGAGACTAGTGCCTTCCAGGCTGGTTAGAAGGCTAATGTTGATTGCATATTGTATAATCTTTAATAGTATTCAGTCAGATGCTTTAAAGGCTGATTGTAGAGACTTGTGCCTTCCAGGCTGACCGTAGAGACTAGTCCGATGCAGGCTGGGTAGAAGGCTTATGTTGATTTCATATTGTATGATCTTTCATAGTATTCACTCTAATGCCCTCAAGGCTGATTGGAGAGATTTGTGCCTTCAAGGCATCAGGACCTGGGTGATTGCTGGGGCTGTTTTTTTTTTTTTTTTTACTTTTTTAGTGGGGCAGGTAGATAGGGCTCCATGATGGCGATGAGACATTGTTTTAACTCCTAAAAAGAGTGTGAAAAGTAAAGACAACATCAATATGCATCAACACCTCAGTCAACGTGGTTGGTTTCAAACTGTAATAAATCTATGGGCTGAAAAATAGAAGATTTTAAATTAGCCTTGGAAGGCTCCAACTCAGTAGAAACTACCAGTAGAGACCCCCTCAGTAATTCTCAGGGAGTCTCTACTGTCAGCCTTGAAGGCATCAGAATTGTACACACACACACACGCACACACACGCGCACGCCCACACACATATGATGAAATCATCAGCCTACCAACCAGCCTGCAAGGCACTAGTCTCTACAGTCAGCCTGGAAGGCACTAGTGCTCTACAATCAGCCTTGAAGGCATCTAAGGCAATACTATTGAAGTTTATATAATATCATATCAACATTAGCCTTCTAACCAGCCAGCAAGGCAATAGTCTCTATTGTCACCCTTGAAGGCACTAGTCTCTACAATCAGCCTTGAAGGAACTCATCTTTACAATCAGCGTTGAAGGCATCTGACTGAATACTATTAAAGATTATACAATATGAAATCAACATTAGCCTTCTAACCAGCCTGCAAGGCTCTCGTCTCTACAATCAGCCTTGAAGGCAGCTAACATTACAGCAACTTGCCGTTGACATTTTTAAGAAGTTCAACCAGACAGATTATTGAACAAAATATCCCAAAAGTCGGCCAATTTCATGTTTCACACAGAGTCATACTTGGTTATATTGTAGAAGTGTTTAAGTTAACAAGTATGACCTGTTTAGCTAAGGTTAGGTCTATAAGTTAACTGTAAGACAAAAAAAGCACTTGTTGGCATTGGTTAACAAAGTCAAAATAGCTAAAATATCTGGCATAACCTCACTAATCAGTTTCTTTATTGAGAAAAGACGATTAAATGCATTCGTTTTTAATAATATTGATGTTCTTCAGCCCGCTCCGCTTCGAGGAGAAGAATTTGAATTGAATTGGCTGCCTCGTGAGTGGATTGTTTGTACTCTAGGTCGCGATCTGATTGGCTGTACTTGGGGGCGGTGCTTACGCAGCCTGGAAGTGGACGGCTGAATGCAACTTCACCCTGCAGCGCGTGACTGGGAGATCAGGATGTCTATGGCGCAACGCGCTGATGCTCATGGGAAATGGGATCTTCCTTTAAGCAAAAAACTACCGCTTTGGTCCACAGGCACCGCTAAACTCGACCAAAAATTAAAGTTACTTATTGTTGCATTAAATGCTTAAGCCTTGTGAGAAACTTGAGTCAATGTTGTGTAATGTGGAAATAAAAAGTAGCCACTCGATGGCAGTATTGACTTTTTTGTCAAGCCAGTCTGGAGCCAGGTTTTGGGCATGTCCTGCGCATGTCTGAGAGGGGAAAGTCCCAGAGAATTGAAAAAGAGTCTAAAAGGTGGGAGGATGCTGGAAAAGAGTATATAAGGAGAAAAATTGACAGAGTAAAGTAGTAGGAGAAATCACAAGCAGAAGGATACATTTGACCAGACCTGACGCTCTTTTCAAGACCTGTGAAGCTTTTTGTGGATTTTTGCCTGTGTTGGAGCATTTTCCTCACCCAGATCATCGCAAAGCAACCCAACCAAAGGGACTGTAAATATCTCAGTTTTGTTTGTATCAATCTTGGTCAGTTTTTGTTTGTTTAATTAAATCTGTTAAAGTTTTTTTTTATTTTGTCTGTCATCCCTTGCTGTCTGATAGGTCATAACAAATTGGGGCCATAACAAATTGGGGGCTTGTCCCGGATAGAGCATTGTGTGAGTCATTTATTGAAAATATAACATTTCAAATTGTGAAATTGCTTTTTTGAATTTTCCTATATATGTACTGACAGATCAACAGCAATGGATGATTTCTTGGCATCACCAACCTTAGAGGTTTTGAAGTCTTTTAAAAAGACAGAACTTCTAGAAATATGCAGACAGTTAGAGCTGACAGAGGTAAAACCAACCATGGGAAAAGCAAGACTGGCTAGAGAGATTGTTAAATATTACATTGATGAAAATGTGTTTGCACCAGGAGATCTGAAACAGTTTCCAGTGGAAAATCCAAATGTAGAAATGGAACTTAAATAAAAAATGCTAGAGATTGAAAGGGAGGAAAAAGAAAAACAAAGAGAATTTGAGAGGGCAGAAAGAGAGGAAGAAAGGCGTAAAATTCACTTAGGATGAAACATGCCAAAGAGCCTTCGATCGCCAGAAGTCTCTGCTGTGTCACTTCCCCGTGCTCAAATCTCCTGACTTCAACAAACCGTTCTCCATCGCGGTCGATGCTAGCGACCAAGCTTGTGGATCTGTGCTCCTACAGAGAAGTGACTCTGATGACATTGACCATCCCGTGGCATACTTCTCCAGGAAGTTCAATCGCCACCAAAAGAACTATTCCTCAATAGAGAAGGAGCTGTTGGCTCTGGTTCTATCCTTACAACACTTTGAGGTTTATGTTTGTTCTGGGCAAAAGCCAATGACTTTATATACTGACCACAATCCGTTAATGTTTTTGAGTCAGGTGAAAAACAAGAATCGGAGATTGTTGAATTGGAGTTTGATTTTACAAGAGTTTGACTTGGAAATTAAGCATGTAAAGGGTACTGACAATGTTTTGACAATTGCTGATTGCTTATCCCGTGTTTGAGTATGTGTATAAATCACGTGTTTATTAGCATCTTGTGTTATATATATATATATATATATATGTATATACACACACACACACTAGTGTCTACTTAACCATTTTGTATTGAAAAGAAAAATCTTGCCTTTATGTGTCAAAATTTTTCCCATTTGGAATGGAGGTGTAATGTGGGGAAAAAAGTAGCCACTAGATGGAAGTATTGACTTTTTGTTAAGCCAGTCTGGAGCTAGGTTTTTGGCATGCCCTGGGCATTTTTGAGAGGGGAAAGTCCCAGAGAATTGAAAAAAAGGCTGAAAGGTGGGAGGGGGCTGGAAAAGAGTATATAAGGAGAAAAATTGAGAGAGTAAAGTAGTAGGAGAAATTGCAAGGAGAAGGATACATTTGACAAGACCTGTCACTCCTTTCAAGACCAGTGAAGCTTTTTGTGGATTTTTGCCTGTGTTGGATCATTTTCCTCACCCTGATCATCGCAAAGCAACCCCGCCAAAGGGACTGTAAATACCTCATTTTTGTTTGTATCAATCATGGTCAGTTTTTGTTTGTTTAATTAAATCTGTTAAAGTTTTTTTTTTTGGTCTGTCATCCCTTGCTGTCCGATAGGTCATAACAAATTGGGGACATAAAAGTTGTTCCATGTAAACTTGATGGCTTCAGAAAGTTGATGAGTGCTTAAATAATGGTTCTTGGTTTTGCTGTATTTAATATGAGACCAAATATTCTTCACAGGGTTCTAATCTGGACTCTGACCAGGCTAAAACATGAACCTGATGAACTTCTGATCAAGACACTGTTTCACAGGCAAATAAGGGCACAGGAGGTTGCAGGAGTGAATTTATTTCAAATCTTGCTCATTTTCTGGCCAATGATTTTTTTGTAAAGACCAAATTGAAGATTAATATTTTGCCATTTTGGCCTTGGTTCATTTATATCCCCTGGGAATGTACTTGTATGTGTGATGGCGGCTGTCCTTGCATGCATGCACATGTATGTGAGTGTGTTTGTGTGTGTGTGTGTTTATGTGGCTGCAGTTTTGTATGCTGTGTGCTTGTGTGTATGGCTATGCCACAGTGCGTTGTATATGCAGGTGTGTATGTAGTTCTGCATGGAAGCATATTGTTAATAATATTAAAATGAAAATGCATTCTCAGAAGAGCGTTTTCATTTTCAAGATGCAAGCGCATTATTTGTATCATAAAGAAAATGAAAATCTAATCCTCCACTTTGCGTTTTCATTTTCAAGTCCATCTATGCAATTTTTATAACAAATTGAAAATTAAAATACCTTCCTCATTTGCGTTGTCGTTTTCAAAAAGTGCCTCGCAATATCTCTAACAAAACGAAAACACTAATCTTATGCAAATACATTCTCAGAAATGCTATTTGTTTTTCGAGAAGCAAGCGTGTTATTTGTATGATCATGAAAATGATAATAAAATCGTCCACTTTACGTCTTCTCTTTCAAATCCATGTGCGCTCTGTTCTCACTTGCAAGAAGTGCTCCGCCATATCGCTAAGAAAATGAAAAGGAAAATGCTAGTCCAATGATGCAGATACATTTTCCGAAATGCTTTTTTGTTTTCAAGAAGCAAGTGCAATATTTTATTTATTTATGAAACCTTTACTTAATGTCTGCCTCATAATTAAAACAGTAACACAGCTTGCCACTTTTCTTTTTCATCTTCATGAGAGACTGGCTTTGCGTTTCTGATTTAGTGGTCCTGTAGAACTTACACAGCTCGACCAACGGCGGAGGAGCCAGGGGCGAAGGTTTACGCGTGTAGATCCCAGCTGTTATGAGGCAATGGAACGTGTCAATGAAATCTTTTATGCCTGCGTCCCGCCTTGGACCCAGCCTGAGACTTACCTGAGGTATTCTCAATAGTTCTCCGTTCGTAAACGGGGCTATGCCGAAATCACGGAATCATCTAATTTAATGGCGTGCTGCGAATAATCCCAGGTGCACGGTGGGATACAGCAGCCACTGAAAACGTCAGATATATCAGTGATTCAAGCAAACTAAGCATAACGATTACAACGTTTACTCTCCTTTCAAATCTGACTCCATAATACATTTAGAACACCAAATTTAGTTATATCCACGTTAAATATCTGACTCCAAGTTAGTATTAGAATTTATAGTTTGGAAACAGCATGCGTGAATCTCGAGGCAGTTACGCCATCAGAGACTCGTGTGCGAAAACCACTGTCACTCAGCAAAACGCCCCCAGGGTAAAAAAACGCAGCTGCCGGATCTTATTTCGGTGAGAGTTCTAGAGGATGGAGGAAATTACCATGATAGTAGCATCTAGGCATAAACAAAATGGCAATGAGCATAAACATATCACGAACCTGGGTTAATGTACCTTAAAGGGCCCCTTCAGGAGATTAATCAAATACCGGCTTCTCAGCCCAAGGGTATTCTTTAAGATACAATCTCCAGGACCAGTAATACAAAAACCCTTAGGGGTAGAATGTAATCTGCAAACCAACTTTGAACATATCACTACCTACACATCAGTAAGGGATCGCCCCCTAAGTCCCGGTTGTAACAAGGCTAGAAAGAATAAAAGATTAAGAGTCACAGAGATCACACAAGCTTAAAGGAATAGCAATAATTTATTCACCAGGTAGGCAAAAGCTTAAGTCAAACAGATCAATGTCAAGCCAATTATAAGTTACACACATGGGGAATGACAGAAAGGTCATACCTGGTGAAAAGGCTACACACTAGGCCGTCATACAAAGTCCGAATTGCAAAACTTCACTAAGCTAGAGATACGCATGGACGGAAGTAAGGGAAGTCGAATGCGAACTTCCCAGACTAGGTCGTCTCTCTCAGATTTAAGGTGAGTGGCGCCTATGATCAGGCCGCCCAGATGGCCCAAATTAAACTCGGAATTAAACGGAATTAAACTCTCCCCTCCGGAGGAAATAAGAAAACATTTATTATTCAAAGGAGATAAAAGTTCTTAGATCAGTGCCAGGACCCTGAGAGACCGACCTCAGGGAGGGGTCGCAAAGCACTTCTGCAAAGGGGGAGAGATGATTCTAAATACACCTCCAAAGATAACTCTGGTTCAGGACAAATTATTGCTGGGGAACAGAAATTGCGTTTCCTTGAAATTCAGTGGATATGAAATGCATTTCATTCAACTCCTTGAATTTAGCTGAAGAGATACATACCAAACACGATTACATACAGAATTATGATGATGTAATTGTCATGAAATTCCTTCTCAACAGACCCATTCCCCATGAGATTCACATCACAATTACCCCAGGTATAATACAGTAATTCAGTGATGACATGAGGGCAGTTAAAACAGTGTAATAGTGGGTTTTGTTTAAATAAAAACTCTTAACTCAGCACAGTTAGAGTGATGAAATGAAAGGGTGCAGTGACAGTGTGTCCAGAAGAGGTCACTATGGCACTAATGGGGCAGAGAGCACAGGTCAATCCCTGCTGAAGTGTCCAGTTCCAAGCCCCCTTATCTCAGTGGTGGAATTGGGGGCTGCAGTTGTTGACGATGTCTGGACCCTGATGACTTTACTACCCCACTGTTCCCAGCCATGCCTGACTGGAGACGATGCCAGCTGTGGAGGAAGTATAGGCTCTTATGCCTTTATTACCCCACTATGTTAACAGAGGACAATAGGAACTTTTGGTCGCATGTCCATGATATCTCCTGGCTTCCCTCTTACACAACAATGTACACAATTTTGTACAAGTGGGTTAATAAGGAAGAAATAAACACAAGGATATTTAATGTTGAGTTTTTGCTCAGAAATGTTGAATGCTAACGAATTGGAAAGTCGCCAAGCCACATACCGACAACAATATGCCGATACATGAGCCACTGCCCAAATGATCCACAGAAAGGAGAGTGAGCAAAGAACTGTTGCATGCATTCCGGAACATTCACCCTGCCAATAAAAATCTTGGCTTAAAAACTTAACGTTTGTAAAAAGTCATGTCACGACTGACAACAAAACAGGGATCAGGTAATTGGAATGCCGATGGCTGGAATGAGTGCGGCCAGAGTCGCAGCACACTTTGGAGACCCATCGAGTGACTGTTTCACGTCAGCAGCCTTGGGCCTTGCCTGCTAGCCTCTGGCCTTTGGCATTGTCTGCTAGCCTCTGGCCTTTGGCCCTTACCTGCTAGCTTCCAACCCTCAGTCTTGCTTGCTAGCCTCCAGTCATCCGCCTCGTCTGCTTGCCTTCAGCCATCAGTTTTGCCTGTTAGCTCTAGTTACTGGACCTGACTGCTAGCCTTAAGCTACCAGCCCTGCCTAAAAACAGACGTGGTAAAACATTGGATCTTCTCCTTTCACTGTTACAAATTGTTGTATTGTGTTTTATACTAGTGTGTGGTTTTACTGGTATTCCAGATGGGTCTGGTAACCCCTCATGAGCTCTGCTACTTCAAGATGCACAGTTCGACAACTTTGATAATTTAACATTTCAACATAGTGGTAGCTATAAAATAACCTCAGCCTAATTTCAGCTGAGGATTTTTGTGACTTAGGACAAAATAAAATGGCTGCATACAATTGTAGAGTCCATTCATTCTTATTGTTTTTCCGTGTTTTGAGAGATCACTTCACCATTATTATGGCCTCCCCTTTGGTGAGCACACTCTTTTCCTGACTGAAGCCTGACTCAAAAGTTGGCAACTCAAAGCAAAAATTTCTAGTTGTACTATTGTTATTCCTCTCAGGAAATGTTGAAACTAATCCAGCCCCTGATACACGTATACAATGTTTTACACCTGCAGATGTAACACCTGATATTTCCCAATTCTTTCCCAACTTGCATCCCTGTAGCGCAATGACCACTCATCTGCTGCTCTGACCAGGACTCGAACCCACAGACTTCTGCTCTGCAAAGCAATGCTTTTGCCAAGCAAATTAATTCTAAATCTGCATATAATCTGCAATCACATGCATGTGAATGGAAAGGCATAATTTATTGAATTTTTAAAATTAAAGGAAAATTTCAAAAGGTCAAACTTTCAACGTAATTCTGTCTTTGTAAGTGTCAGGGACCAAGCAGTAAGGCAACGAGGAAAACAGGAGTTTGTTGAAAAAAAGGGGTTTTTATTTACGCAAAAAAATACCAAACAGTATAAATCAAGAATATAACTAGGCCTATAAAGAGGTCAACAAAATATAACTATACTCAAGAATAACAACAACAAAACTGTGTTAACTAAACAAACTGACCTAACAAAATAAAATTTGGAGGGAACATATATACTGGTTTGGCCAAACCAACTAACACAAAAAGGGGAAACCAAAATAGTTTTAATACATACTATTACACAAAAAAAGAGAAACTAAACCCAAACCCCCCCCTAACACAGCTACAGATGGCATGGCCTAATGAGCTGATTACAGGATTTAACAGGTTCCACACCTTTTTCCGTCCAGGAGGAAAACCACTCCCACCAGCATGGTAACAAAAGACAAAGAAAAATGATTAATACAACAGAAAATGCATGGTCAAACCTTACAGTGTGAAAATGTGTGCACTCCATTTAAACAGTGTAAAGTTTAAGGTGAAATAAAGAAATTATAAAACTCAAACTGTGTGGGCCTGAATTGCTTGGGGTGTGGTGGACTGCAAATTAAACTAACCTGTGAACAAAGTAGTGAGGTGAGTGCACATAGCTTTACCCCCAATTATCCATTTGTGTGGCCTTGGCCATCACAATGGACATCTGTACATAAACGTATGTATATGTGCACATGAACAATGGCTTTATAATGTGAGTTTGCTTCAGACTGGCTTATTTTAAGCTAGCCTATCCCAGACTCCAGGATTGATTGTTGCACTGGGGCTGTGGCTGCCAGCAATCATCCGCTAGGTTGAGCTCTAACTGTAAAATGTCTGAGCTGCACCAAATTAAACAATTGGTCGTCTAGATCATGAGGCACATTATTTATAATGTCTAACAAAGGCAACCTGACTAAATAGAGTGAACATTTCTTAATACCATTATTCACTGATTTTATGAAAATAGTGAGCAACAACCCTCATTGCACCTGTGAAAAGTAACAGACTCCTTAAACTAAACTTGGAGTACAACCTTAAACTGCTGTAATTACAACCTAAAGACTGAATTTCATTTCACATAAAACAAGGAGTACAAGAGTTAACTGCAGCACTTACAACCAACTGCTTCCTACAATGTGGTTTCAGTCTTTGACATTGCTGCGGAGTCATTTTGGCCCGGCCTCTTTCATACTCCTTAAATTTTGGGGAAACTGCCAGGTTCCTGAGCATGAGCGACATGTTTCACAACCTGCCACTAGATCTGTATTGGGTGCATAACTTCAACTCTGTGTTTGTATAATCTATGTAATGGCAATTCTTAGCTCTGTCACAGAGCAGCCTGGACCTTTAATAGACCTAAAAAGGGAACCGTCCCAATCCACAGCATGAAGCATTTTTTAAAAATACATTCACATATGCAAGCAAGTATTACACACACAGAAACAGAAATCCCTAACTCCACAGAGGAACTCACACAGATACAGCTCTCTGGATGAAAATGCTTGTCCTCTTGGTGTCCACACTGCTGATCTCAGGTACAGAGTTCTTCTGATTAATCCATGTGAAATATGCGTTTATATTAGTAATTCGCCTCTCTGATTGTTTTTATACCATGTTATTACTAACAAGGCAGAATTTTCTTCCATCATGTTCAGTAGAGTCTGGTTAACGTATTTATTTGATGAGCATCTTTCAGTTTTTCAAAGAAACTTCAGCCCATTTTCTTTGATCTTGCTTGCCTACAGGCTGAATTTGGCTGCAGAGAGAATTGCTTAATTGCTTTTTGCTCTGTTAAAGATGCAGGACATTCTGATCCAGTGATCGCTTGTTCTTTGTAAATCCCAAGAAGGACAGGCAGGCAAAGAGTTAAATATATTTTAGGCTGGGTAGCATAGATTTTAAGGGCTGTTAGTGAGGGCCTGATGAACAGAAAGTGCCAAGAGCACGATCGAAGCCAAAATAGGATGCAAAAACGTGGGAAGACTACATTAATATAATAATCCCATGGAAAAATATATTTAATATTTTACATAACGCAACTTTAGATGTTACCATACATGTAATACAAGTATAGATATTATAGTAATTTCTGCCCACCAGAATGATGTCATATATCTGGGGCCGAAAACAATTACATTGATGTAGATTTTATAATTATGAAGAGGAATCTGTTTAGCATTTTTTATAGTTCTGTCCTGCCATTGCTTTATTATCCAGAAGTGGATACTAAAATATTATAAAAATTTATTAATTGGCAAACTGTCATTTTAGTAGATTAGGGAAATAGTAAATCTGATATTAGTAATATCATCATCCTATTTGGCAAGGCTTTCATAACCAAGCAGAAATTATGCACTCAGCTTGAAATAACAAAATTCACAAATTATATTAAAATCCATTGGATGATGGAAAGACAAATATCAAAAAGTAGCCTACAAACTTCAGTACTCCTAAAGTTTTAAGAAAATCGCCATAATTTTGGAGTAAGTTTGAGGGCCTGAGATATGCATCTGCAGAGCAAACAGACCTGAGAGTTTCATTTTGTGATTATAAAAGTTGCTGAACTCTTGACTTAAGCTACTTTTCTTGACTTAGTATGTTTAGTTTACCTGTACTGTCGCCTGGAAAAAGCAAAAAACACTAATCATACAAATTTTTTCAAAATTGTATGTATTTATTATTCTGTAACTAATTAAGATAGAGCCCGGAGGCTTAATATGCAAACTGTCAGTCAACTTTCTGAAGACCTCAAAAAATGTAAAAAATGTGTGCAATACACAGAATACCCCTCAGCCCGATGTCGAAGTTTTTGGAGATGCCCGCCCGCCCAACCGCACGAAGGATAGCAATGCCCCGTCAGCCTTGAGGGCTGAGGGGTAAAAATGGTTGTATTAAACATTTTAATAACCTTGGAAGGTGGCTTCAGAATTAAAAGTGCAAATTTTGGGTCATTATAGTGGGTATATATCTCAAAAGGGACTCAAGTGATCAATGTCATAGTTTTTGTGCTTGAAGGCATGGGTCCTGGGACTAACATATTAAAAAACTGGATATTTAAAACGGTTCTTTTTGATTTTACATCTCGCCCATCATAATAGTGGTTTGGCATTCATTTAAGCCTAGATACCATGATTTGTGACTGAGCAGCGCACTACTAAATTTTAATGATCAGACTGTTTCATTCACAGAGCACTTTTGCAACATTATCTACACTTACCAGCACAGTATTTGACATACAAAAGAATTATCATTATATACCAGCGCTGCTAACAGATTTATTATAGTGTAATAAAGGAAGCTGAAAAAAATATTTTCTGAAAAGATGACAGTGTAACCATGGTAATTACTGTGTAAAAAGAATTTTCCTTTGATTTCAATAAACAAGACCTTTCCAGGGTTATAAATGGAACTTTGGAATTCCAACTCTTCTATATTTAGCAACTTTATAAACTGAAGCCTCCAATAATCACACGTCTCAAATTCTGGGTTTTTCCGCCCCATGGTTCTATATATAGATTGCAGTGGCAGCTCATGAACTGGCAACTGGGGAGGCTCAAAATAATCCCTTAAAATTAATGATTGGTCACAACCTATTTTCAATCATTCAGTAGTTATTCTAATGTTTCTTTACATGTTAACATATTAGTACTGTGACCGATGTGTCTCATTACAATGCCTATGTACCCATTTCATTATAGAACAAGGACTCAGAGAGCACAGCACCTCCGCCACGCCAAGGCAGGTCAGTGCATTAGTTATTTTCGTTGGTTGATGTAGGGTATTGTTGCATTCCACTGCCAGGTGGCAGCAAAACCCAAAAGCATGCCGTTTGGAAATCCAGCCCATTGGAAAAACTTGAGATCTCTGCCAGCATAGCAGGAATTGAACTTTGGCCTAGATATGCTAAAATTTAAGCACTTGTTCCTCTTGTGCTATTTTAACATCCTGCAAAGTTTGGCTGAAATATCCTGCTAACAGACAGACAGACAGGCAGACAAACAAACCAATGCTGGCAAAAACATGCACCTCCTTGGTAGAGGTGAACAAGTGTATGTGTCACATTCATCTTTTCACTTACACCATGGATAAGGTAATCCGAAAATTAAGTTAGACACCTAATATGATTGGCATGCTTTACAGTCTAAAGGAAGAGTTTTACATCTCCAGTTTTTTAATATGTTAGACCAAAGATCCATGCCTTCAAGCATTAAAAATATGACATTGATTACTTGTGTCGCTTTGAGATATATACCCACTATAATGACCCAAAATATGCACTTTTCATTCTGAAGCCAAATTCCAAGGTCATTAAAACATTTAATACAACCACTGTGACTTTGATTTTTTGTGGTCTTCAGAAAGTTGACTGACAGTTTGCATGCCAAGTCTCAGGGCTTTATCATAATTAGTGACAGAACAATAAATGCATAAAATTTTGAAAGAATTAGCATGATTAGTGTTTTTTTCCAGGTGACAGTACAGGTAAACTAAACATACTGAGTGAAGAAAAGTAGCTTAATCTACCGGCTCAGCAGCCATTCAACAGATTTGTGCGATCTCTAAAAACGCGCTCTCTGCGCAAGGCCTGGATGGCCAAAACTTCCAACAGCAATTTAATAATTTAATTCTTGGGCTAAAGAGTTTGGCCAGCTTGGTCCTAATTAGGATCAGCTGGCCAAACTCTTTAGCCCAAGAATTAAATTATTAAATCATAATTTCTCAAAAACATAAAACAATTAAAATTTGATCATATGATGCAATATTAATGTTTAGGTTTCAAACTTGTTTTTTCGTGCATTGGATAAGCAATTTGTGGACAGAGATAACCGTTCACTGTTTCCTCTTATCTCAGTAAGAATGCTCTCGACCACTTGTGAAATTTTCTCTGACCAAAGAGAAGAGCAAAAAAATAAGAAAACATTGGTGCATCCCAGAAATCAATGGGTCAGAACAAATTAAGAAAAAAAAATCTGGGATACAAACAAAAATGAGAAAATTTGTTCTTACTTTGCCTCTTGCGTGAGGTCCAATACGTCTCTATATTTGAGTAATTAATTCGGACCTATATTCACAAATGTGTATAAAACAAGTAAAATACAGTTTTTTTTCCAAAGCAATATAGCACTGTATTATTAATTAGATAAATGACTATTATTTACATGTGTACTCCACCCGATCTCTTTCTTAGCCTAAGCCAAAACACAAACACGGAATAAAATATTTATTTTTAATATTATTAATGTATTTTATATATTATTAATTAATCATTATATTTTAAAATAAACTAGTTTGTGCAAGCTTCAGCTTTTTTTAAACTTTTCATGCTCTGTTTGTCTTTGTGAGCTTGACATTTTAGGTTCTTGGATTTTCAAGTGGAGACAGCTGCAGATGAATAATATAGTTTAATGAATCTGAATTACTCACATACTTATGATTTGCTTAAATGAATCTGCAAATAAATAGTTTTCAATGAGCAAAAAAAAGAAAAACAGAATTTGTTTTAGAGCCTCTTCAAGTCTAAAAGCTGCAGATATTCTACTATTATCCTACATATTTAATCAGACAATATCACTGACCTATTTTATGAAAATATGCAATTCAAGTGAAAACAGATTTTAGCTGTTCTCTTCTCACTCAGAGAAAGCTTTCAGTACTCTAAAACTGAATAATCCAGGAAACAGATAAGGTTTGGCTTGAGTTGGATGTGCTCACCCCAGAACTTAACAGGTTGAAGGTAGAGGCATCTTCAATGAGCAAGTGATCACGTCTTCTAAAAATATTGTTTCCCTCTCTCCAGCTATAAAATCTTAGGCAGTGCTATACATGGGTATCTGTCCCCTCCTGATTTGCAGTATGATTGCATATTTGCCACACTGAATGGGCAATGTCTTGAGTGCTTCCCAAATTATTTTCTCCAGCAAGTCCAGCTGTCTGTCAGTTTCAGTTTGTTGATTCTCTTTATTTTATTATTGTCTCACTTCATTCCCCTCCCTCTTCTTTCATTCCTCATCCTCTTGCACCGGGAACACTTTTCATTACTGACAAACTTTACAGTTAATTCACAGCGATTCAAAAAAAAAAACTGACCTCAAAGGTATCAATGACATCAGATAGAGGAGGTAAATTGCAGATGTTTGAAAGCTATTGTGTTAAATTAAATTAAAGCACAAAACAGTGTTATGTACAGGATGGTGCAAAAGTCATTAAAGGTTCCCTGACATAGGCCGAAATTGACATTTAGAACTTGCTATTGTATTTTTAGCAATGAAAATGAAGATGCAATGTGATGGTGCGTTCAGGAACCACAACACACGAGAGAGAAATCCAAAAAAAACGTTTGCCTTTAATGAGTGCCAGGTCAGTACCAAAAGACAAGAATTTCCAAACTGCAAAGCGAAATCCAAAAATAGTGCCACGAGCCCTGTAGCTTACCTGACCACTCAAGGGAAACGCCTTGAACAAATTTAGTGTCCTAATGGGTGGGAAGATACTTGTCAAGTTTCAGCTTCATTGGTCAAGTAGTTTTAGAGAAGAAGAGTTTTAAAGGTTTCAGTGTAACTTAGAGGGGTCGTACAAAGTTGAAGGTCAGAGCAAGGTCAAAATTCAAAATACGGAAAACCTCGTATTATTTGTGATGTATCTTGCTACTTACTACCTACATAGCAAATTTCAGCTGAATGTGCGCATAAATAGCTTTCAGATGGCCAATTATGTGATTTTCAATATGGCCGCCGTGGCGGCCATGTTTGGAATTGGATCGGAACGCCTTGAACAATTTTTGGTGTCCTCATGGGTAAGAAGGTACCTGTCAAGTTTCAGCTTCATAGGCCCAGTGGTTTCAGAGGAGATGATGTTTACGGACGACGAACGACGACGAACGACGACGACGAACGATGGACAAACAGGCCATGACATAAGCTCATCTGACTTCGTCGTCAGGTGAGCTAAAAACTCGGCTTATGCCGTGGGAGGCGACGGCTGGGGGTATATCCCCGAATGCCCCCAATCCTCCAATTACCCAATCCTTGAATAGACCTTGAATAGACTTTCAGTTGAACTTAATTTCAGGTCAATCGGACAAATGGTTCCGAAGATATGGCCAAAATGGTAATTTTCCATCACAAAGCACCACCTGGTGGCAAAATATTGAACCATACTGCTATGATGTCACCATGTGACACGTTGTGAGGTCATGACCTTGCAGTTGCACGTAGTTTCATGTCAATTGGACAAACAGTTCCAAAGATATGGCAAAAGTGGTGAATTTTATGTGACAAAGCTCCACCTTGTCTCAAACTCTTGAACCAAAGAGGAATAATGCGACACATCCTCAGATCATGACCTTTCATTTGCACTTGATTTGAGGTCAATCGAACAAATATTTCCAAAGATATGATAAAAACTGATCTTTTTTCAGTTTTTGGCCCCTGGTGGCCAATCTAGAAATTGTAAATTGTCCAAAATCGAATCAGTTCTTCCTCTTTATGATACTTACTTTTGTGCAAAACTTGAAATTTGTAATTGAAATGTTACTGAAGTTATCGCGGAACAGTGATTTTTTCCGTTTTTGGCCCCTGGTGGCCAATCGAGAAATAGTAAATAGTCCAAAATCGAATCAGTTCTTCCTCTTTATGATACTTACTTATAAGCAAAACTTGGAATTTCTAATTGAAATATTACTGCAGTTATCGCGTTAACATTTAAATCAGTTTTTGGCCCCTGGTGGCCAATCTAGAGATCATAAATTGTCCAAAATCGAATCAGTTCTTCCTCTTTATGATACTTACTTATGTGCAAAACTTGAAATTTGTAATTGAAATATTACTGAAGTTATCGCGGAACTGTGATTTTTTCAGTTTTTGGCCCCTGGTGGCCAATCGAGAAATAGTAAATTGTCCAAAATCGAATCAGTTCTTCCTCTTTATGATACTCTTGTCTAATACTTCGTTATCCTGAACCTCAATTTCCGCTAAATAATCTTGAGCATTTGACATACCCTCTGGCCAAATAAAGACCCCCCTCTGAGGTAAAATTCTCAACAAAGTAACTGTTTAAGGCATCCGCAATATGCTTGTTATCATAAAGCAGCGATCCATTTTTATTCTTTATGCACTTAACCTGCTCTTTAACTTTCCTTTTTCTGCTACAGTACTGAAAGAAGCGCTTAGGACTAGTTTTTGCCCCCTCTGCAATTTGTCTTTCATACAGTCTTCTAGCATTCCTCAGCTCTTTTTTGACCACAGCCCGCATTTTACAGTATACAGCCCTAGTATTCTCATTGTTATCCTTTATGTAAATCTTATAGAGATTCCTCTTTTCCCTCAAAATCCTATGAATACTTTTGGTCATCCACTGAGGATTCTGCTTTTTCTTCTTACTTTTGGTCACCTTCGGAATGAATCTGCATTGTGATTCAAGTAAAACCCCCTTAAATCTTTCCCACATCTCATTTACAGACTTACAGTCCAGGAGTGTCTCCCATTTTATTTCAGCTAGATATGAGCGCATCCTGTCAAAGTTTGCTTGCCTTAAATTGAAAATTTTTGTTTTAGAATACACCTTTTTAACTTCCCATGAAACATCAAAATTAACAGCAGAGTGATCACTTGTCCCAAGTGGCTCCAGTACCTCAACATTGCTAATTCTATCGGGGTCATTACAGAGCACTTAGTCTAAAATTGCCTTCTCTCTGGTAGGTTTATTAACAAACCGCACCAAGAAATTATCATTTATAACATCTAGAAATTCTTCCTCCCCCCTACCCTGTCCTTTCACCATTTCCCGGTTGATACCAGGATAATTTAAGTCTCCCATGATAATAGTCCCACCACCGCTACAAGGTTGCGTAATCCTCCTAAAAAGCATTTCATTGATTGTACTGTCCAAAGCTAGTGGTCGAAAGCATACTCCTATGTTTAAACCTGTCTCGTGTTTGCCAATGAGCCTGACCCAGATATCTTCACAGGAGAAGGAATGTTCAACTTCGGGAATTTCCTGTACATTAATGTTTTCGTTCACATAGAGTGCTACGCCTCCTCCTCGCCTATTACACCTATCCTTCCTAAAGAGCTTATAACCTTCTATATTATATTCATCTCCATCCTCTTCACATAGCCATGTCTCTGTAATTCCAACTATGTCATAGCCCTCACTGATCACTACAGCCTCAAGTTCTGGAAATTGATTTTTTATGCTTCTTGCATTTAAATAAAAACATTTGAAATACCAAACTGAGCCAAACTCTATATGTAATAAGCACTCCTAATAGCCGGCTTGAGTTTATATAGTCCCAATACTATTGATATACTAAACAAAAAATATCACAGGGCTTAGCTGAGAGCTCAGATAAAACAGACTGGCTTCAGTGCACCGGAAAAACTGGAGGAGACGGAGCACTCCGATAAAAACTTACCTTTTAAATTCCAACCTAACCTAACGAACGAGTGAAGTGACTGCTGCACCACTTACTAAATACTAAATCTCAGATCCCCAGGCAAGAATGCAAACAGTACTTATCTAGCTAGCTAGCCGCAAATACAACCAAGGGTAACCGAGAAAAGAGTAAGGCCGCGGTTCCCTTTAATTAAAACGGACCGAATAAATAAGTCATTTACTATGTGAGCGAAATAAACACGGTACCTCCCCCAACAAGCTGTCCTAACACTCGAACAAGCAGTTAAACTTTAGTCAGCTGATCAAGGCACAGCAACCGGAGGAAAATACAAAGATCGGGTATTTACAATGCGTTTAATCAGAAGAGCCCTTCGGTAATAATAAAATGCGAGGAAGAAAAAATCCCGGTTCGCGTTAATATTCAGCTTGGCAATGCGTTTATGCGGCAATGCAGTCAGGATAGAGAATGAAGGGGACTAAAAACCCTGGTGAACGTCAATATTTATTGGCTAGAAGACTGTATGAAAGGCAAGTAGCTAAGTATGAACCAGTCCGGGCTATAGTTAGATATCGAGGTAATTGGATTATATTATTTGCGCTGAGAGCTTGCAAGGGTTCGTTTGCAAAAACAGCTACAGAAAAAAAAAAAAACAGGCGAGTACCACAGTCCCTGAAAACTGTTTTACTTTGTATATCGCACAATTCACTTAGTTCGATTATTTAAAGTTTATTATTAGTTTATTATTTAAAGCATTTAATTTATTCTCTTAATTTAGCGTTTAAATTTATTTTACTTTACCTTACTTTGCTTTGCTCCCAGGAGACTGAAACCCCCCAAAAAACCCCAAAAAAACCCCCGTCGCTTTTATTTGACCAAACTAAATTTGGCTGTTTGCTAACCGAGTTGTTACGGGAGAAAAAGGGGAAAGATACGGGGGGAAGATTCTCCTTGTCCCTACTGCGACAAAGGTTATACCTCGGGAGCAAATCGTCTAATCTCTATTACTGTTTGAGTCTTAACACACAAATTATTTTAAGAAAACCCGGTAAACACAAAGGTAAATTCTCAGCTTCAATCCCTGAGAATTGGGGGGTGTCAGAGGTGGTGTTTGGCGGGAACTCAGTCCATTCGCAGGTCCATTTGGACCTGCAACAGATGCTTCTGTACCCTTTCTGGATGGCAGGAGGGAAAACGGGCCATGAGAATGGCCCGCAAGGTCGGGGCACAGGCAGCAGATTCGCGTCACCTTCTGTCTGAAATGGGTTAAACTGCCGCAATGGCCGTTACTACTCGTATCGCAGTGATTCAAATCACAACAGGTCAGATATTCAGACAGCGGGTATAATCAACGCAATTTTAAAGTAGACATCCTAAGGATGCTTGTGGCTAATTTTTTAGTCTGGATCTGTTCAGTAGTTTCAGAGGAGAAGATTTTTGAAAAATGTTAACGACAGCCGACGATGAGAGATGACAGACGACGACAGACGCCAAGTGACGGCAATAGCTCACGTGGACCTTTTGGTTCAGGTGAGCTAAAAAAACAAACAAAAAGTTGAGTGAAATGATAGAAAATAAAGATCCCTGAGAGTAGAGCTGTACCTGACCCCGATTCATACCGTATGCCTCCGGGTCACAGACTCTTGGGGTTTCATGAGTCGCTGCTGCTCTGTATGTCTGGCATCAGGAATCTAAGAGAAAAAATGAAGCACAGAAATCAGTCACATGATCAGACCACAGAGGCATCAGTCTTAATTCTAGGATTTCCCGAGGGCACGGTGCTTGGGTACGAAAAAGGGCACAGCAGTGGCGTCGAGCGAGGGGTTGTCCTGAAAGGGAGCCCACAGGTCGTAACAAGCAAGCTACAGCCAGCCAGGAAAGGGCAGTTCATTTGTAGAGGTAACTTGGACGCCTTCATTCCTAACACCTGTCACTTTCCTTGCTCTGTGGATGTAACCCTACCTGCCTTCTGCAGATTTCAAATGACTTAAAAAAAGCTTTTAATTCTTTCATATTGACAAATTACAATAACAAAAGAAATACAGCTCCGCTCTGAAAGCTAAACAAATAATTTCCAAAAAGCATCAAATTTACCCCTAACAATCCCCCCCCATGAGAGGTCAGCTTTATTTATTATATAGAAAAATAAAAGGATTAACCCAATCAAGGGGGGGTCAAGCAAAAACAAGCAACAACAGAAAACAATCATCGAACTATAGGTTACCCCAAACAATCCTAATTTAATACAGAACACTTCTGTTTCCCAGTGAAATTTCTGTAAACTACTTGTAACCTGCAATACAGCTGTCATCTATACCTTACTGCACTGTTATACAGTAACTGAATTTAGCAGTTTTTAATTAATGTTTTTTCTACTTGATATTTTAACTGTAAGTAGAGTCCTGTGGTCATTTAACTGTGGTTTACATTTCAAGATTTTGCCAAATTGGCTTATTGCCATAATTGCCATAGTTACATGAGTAGGAACATTACCTATAGTTATCTGTCGGGGGGGATGCGAGCTGCTCAGCGAACATAACGAAAGTGAACGGTACAGGTCCCTCCCTCCTTCCTCCTTTAACTCCCTTAAAAACTCATCAAATACGCAATCCAGCAACTCAAAAACGCTCTCGTGGACAAGTTGAGACCAGCACGTTCACCACGCAATGAAATAATAATGAATAATTATGAAACAGAGTTATTTTCAAGGCAAGTGGATAACCGGAACTACATTCCTGACATACAGGCTGGGTGGAGTGATTTCAAAAGTGTATGTTCACTGCAACTACTCGCAACATCTGAGGTGCGCACTGCGCACTGTAGTGATGCATGGGTCGGCCCGGAACCTGTGGGTCCCGCGGGTCGGGCGGGGCGGGTCAATATTTTAATAACATTTAGCGGGTGCGGGTGAGTTGGGCCAAACAGTGGCGACATCTAATTCCCACGAAATTGCGAATAAAAAGTATAATAGGCTATTGGCCACTTGAGGGCTCCAGACATGCAGCCTAAGTAATATGCCCTTGTCAAACGATGTAAAGGCCCTGTCACACTCTAGCGTATAGAGCCAGCGTATGAGGAACGTATGGACTTTTTTGGCATACGCTGACATACGCTGAAACACGCTAGGTGTACGCTGGAATACGTTTCTAGTACGCCGGGGTACGTCAGTGTACGCTGATGTACGCTGACGGCCAAAAAATTTTTTGAACATGCACAAAAATTTTCAGCGTATGCCGACGTATGAATTTTACGCTCCTCATACCTTCCTCATACGCTGAACACGCTAGAGGTACGCTGAAGGTACGTTACTCATACGTCGAGTACGCTTCTCATACGTTGAAATTGAGTGGGTCAGGAAACCTAGCGTTAGAGGAGCGTATAATGAACGTGTGTCTAACGAATGGCTAACGTTATGATGGTAGTTCTAACGACAGTCTAACGTACTCAACTTATGCCTAACGTGTTCTGGGCGTACAGCCAGCTTATCCAATGCGTATTACATGCGTATTTCCAGCGTATGGGGGGTATGGGGGGTCTCACATTTCCAAATCTGTATCAGTTTGTACCAGCAGTTCAGAGATGGAGGTTGCTGTGCTGCAACATCACCAAGATTTAGCTGGCTTGACTTTCTGAGCACGGCGTTTTTGCATCTTGACAGCTTGAAGTCTACTGGTGGAATGATGAATTCGCGCGCTGCCACCTTTTATACCCCCCTCCCCCCCCCCCGCTGTGTACGCTCCTCACACGTTAGGCTGACGTTCCGCATACGTTTGTCATACGTCGGAGGTACGCTCACATACGCTACTCATACGCTACTCATACGCTGACGGTACGCTAGTCTCACGTTACTCTAACGGTCATTAACCAAAAATCGACCTCATACGCTGAAAAGTTGTGCGTGTAAACAATTTTTCGAAATATTCGATACGTTCCTCATACGCTGGCTCTATACGCTAGAGTGTGACAGGGCCTTTACGCTACCTTAAAGCAGATAGAATGCCAATTGTACCTCTCCCTCTTCCTACTCTTGATGTACACTCACTCACTGGTGCGCGGCTTAATCCTCCACAGTTAGTCTTGTAATGCGAATAGAAGCCACTAGATGGCAGTATTGACCTTTCTTATGTTAGGCCCAGACTGGAGCTAGGTTTGGGCATGTCTTGGGCATGTCTGGGACAAGTCCCAGAGAATTTAAAAAAAAGATTTAAATGTGGGAGGGGTCTGCAAAAGAGTATATAAGGAGGAAAATTGAGGGAGTGGAGTAGTAGGAGAAATTGCAAGGAGAAGGATACATTTGACCAGACCTGTCACTCTTTTCATGACCTGTGAAGTTTCTTGTTGATTTTTGCAGGTGTTGGAGCATTTTCCTCATCCAGGACATCACCAAGCAACCCCACAAGAGGGACTCTAAATATTTTTTTTCTTGTATATATCAATCTTGGTCAGTAGAGTAGATAGTAGATTAGTTAAAAGTCTTTGTTTGATTAAATTTGTTAAAGTTTTAAAATTGTGTCTGTCATCCCTTGCTGTCATAAATGTAATAACAAATTGGGGCCATAACAGACTAAGGATCTAAAGGTTGAATGATAGCTCATATATATATATTATATCGTTCTGCAGTCAGCACCGAAATATTATATAGTAGTAGTAATTTTATTGACCTGTGGGTCCAAACAAAACAAAAACAAAACACTTTTTCGCCACTTTACAGTAAAAGGCATATCACGATTCTTATTCAAAAATAAAATCAACTTGTTGAGGTGCTTCCATTTATCAGCTACGTGTTCTCTAACAGCAGAGCGTGTGCTGCCATCGGCAGTAAAGACACTTCTTAGATATACATTTCTATAACACCATTCTATACACATATCACCCAAATGAATAGGTAACTTATCATTACTGGAGCATGTATGGTCATAAACTTAGTCCCAATAATTACCATACCATGAGACAAAGAATAATCGTGTAAAACTCCATGGTGGCCAAAGCAGTCCTCTGCGTCCCAGCAACTAGCGCAACAAGCGAGCGAACCTTCAGTTCGGCTGGCCGTGTCCAGGAAGCGCGCCGTAATCGCTTAAACCCTGGAACTGTTGACGCGATTTTGTTTTTGCATAGTTTGAGAAAAAATACGCCTCGGCCTAAATTATAAGCTGTGTTGAAAAAATAGCCTAAAAGCCCCCCCAAAACAATCTTGAAATAAATATATGAGGAAAAAAAATTTCCTCGTAGACAAGATATCGCAACACTGTATGGGAGAGTAGGTGATAGCGCCAGTGCGCCACTGTCATGTTAATTTTGTTCCAATAAAACAGCCTGTTAGCAATATTTTGCCTGATGGCATTTCGTTTGGTTGCAAAGATCAGAAATAACAATAAGGTTCAATTAATAGACAGCGCCTAAACTTTGTATAAAGAATTCCAGCCAAAAGCCAAATGTATGTTGTGCTCCACTCAAATCCATAGCGTAACAGAGGAATCGTTTTTTTCCATTGCAAATCATGTCACACAGGCCCACTGTATTCTTTTCCTCTTGCCTCCTTTTTGAGTTGGGTCGGGTTGGGTTCGGGTTTAAAATCAGTACGAGTTTTAGCGGGGCGGGCGGGGCGGGGTAGCTGTCACGTCGGGTCGGGTTGGTGCAGGTGTTAAAAAAACCTTGACCCGCGCATCACTTTGATGAGTATTGAAGGGGGTTTTTGAAGGAGGGAGGGACCTGTACCGTTCACTTTCGTAATGTTTGCTGATGTTTGCTGTAATGTTCGCCCGATCAATTTGAATGCCTGTGGATGGCGTGACGTTTGTTACCTCTGTGCTGATGCTGTTTCTGCGAGGCGGGTTACGCTTCTTGTTTATTTCATCCAGTGCAGATTTCTCTGAGCGCTGGAGCTGCTCAAGCAGCTTTTGCTTCCAGTAAGCAACGCTATGCTGCTCTGCAGCCCGTTTCTGAAACAACAGAGTATGTATCGTAAGCAATGTGACATACAGTAACCTCCCAAACACAACTTCATGTGCACTTACAATCTGCTGAAGCTTACGCTTATAGTGCTATCTGGTGATGCACGGCCTCACAATGATGTAAGGTAATAAGCCCAAGATGTGAGCCCATTCAAGCTGACAGTACTGACCTGGGGACAGGTGTCAAACAATCGCTATCTGCGTTATTAAAATCTCATCATTCAAGTTATCATCCAAGATCAACACTTTTGGTGATTTATTGTTCCGACCGGGAAAATTCAGATGGAACGACATTCCTTTTTCACCGATTTTTCCACCTGCTGGAGTCTTCTTTTACGAGTTGGCATGATCATCTGATGATTGTTATGCTAATAACATGAATAATACGGCCGAATTCCGGGAAACAAGAGAAGCGCTAGGGCTGGGCGGTATCCCGGTTTTATGACTTACACCGGTATAATTTTGAAGGAGGTTTGAAATTGAGACAATACCCCCATACCGGTGTTTTATTATTTATTATATTATTATGTGTATGTCACTCTGCTGCTTTCCGATCAGGCGTTTTCAGGCAGCTTTCACTACTCGGGGCCTTCAAGCTCCGCCCCTTGCGTGTGCAGGTCGCTCCCCGTCACACAACAGTTTCCATGAACATGACTGCCGGTAGAGGCGAGCAACTTAGCAGACAATAGTATGGCGGTCGATGATGAACAGGAGCTGGTTCCGAAGGTATTTTAGATATATACCGAGGAGCAACAAGACGCTATCTGTAAAACCTGTCGCAAGCAAGTCGTTTCAAAAGGTGGATGTATTGCGATGTGTAGCCTGTCCATCACGGTTGCGTGAGGTGGCTTGTTGCAGTTCTCTTTAACTTTACAGGTCTCTTCTTTTTTGTCCACTGTTTATTAAATTGTCACTTATTTTATTAAGCGCTCTTTCTCACTTGAACTATTGGCACTTAACACGTTGACTGCCGACTGCGAGAGAACTCGTAATGGCCGGGGCTAGACCTGAAAATTCGGGGGAAAATATCCATCCCTTTATTGACAACAGTCTTGGCTAATTCTAGATGGTATTCCTTCTTTAAAACGTTTTCCAATACAAGAAAAGTCAAATGGCAATTGAGGGCACGGCTTTCCCCCATGCGATCTAACAGCGACAAAATAATGGGCTACATTCAGTTCAGTACAGAAAAATAATTTAATTATAAATTAGGTCTATGCACCGGCACTCGGCGACTATATTTCAGAGCTCTTCAGCGAATGAGGGTAATTCTGGTGAAAAGTACGTGCTTTCGTTCGTTAACATTTTCCCATCGGACAGCTGTCTCTTTTTGTTTTACAGCCAGCTGCGTGGCCGTGCTGCAAAAACAGGTGTACGTATTTGGCACCGAAATTACCTTCATTCGCTAAAGAATTCTAAAATGCCGCTCTCGCTGGAAAAAAATGACCGTAACTCAGTGCTAGTGCACAGACCTATTTATAATTAAATTATTTTTCTGCACTGAATGTTGCCAGAGCTGCCAACTGTCACGCATTCCGCGCGAGTCTCGCGCTTCTGATTAGCACGTTCCAGTGCTGTAGTCAGCAATCATTCAGTTAATGCGCATTTAAGAGATTCTCTTACAGAATTACAGTCGTTGTGCCTGATAGTTAATCAGATTCATGTGCATTACGGTTCAATTTCCCACTAGTGACATAGAAATCGGGAGTCATGATCGATTTCCTTCTTTACTCGGGAATTGGAAGCCATGTAATGGCATAAAGACATTTCAAATAGTCTTATTCCATTCAAACAGTAAAAACGATCATGAAACAAATGCATTGCTTTTAATCCCCAATTTTAAAAAGTTCAAGAGGTCCAGAGTCGTCATTGCTTTCCGTGTTGGTGAAATTCACCGTTATGCAAGGGAAATAAACTGCCATGCACAAGGACCTAAATTATGCGTTATAATCTCAAATGTACGCACTAATTGAACAGTTGCTGACTTCGGTGAATATGCCTTCAAAAAGCGTGTGACCTGCGCCATATGCATGAGAATGCGTAGAAAGTTGGTAGCCCTGATGTCGCCCATTATTTTGTCGCTGTTGGATCGCATGGGGGAGAGAAGCCGTGTCTTCAATTGCCACTTGATTATTCTTGAATGATTTTTTTCCCTTATTTAAATCTGTGTTCATGCACAGCCGCAGGCCGGTGTTCTTAGCCAGGGTCGGCCTATTGAATCCGTTTACGTTTTTGACTTTCACACAGCTCTGCAGGAGCAGAGGTATACATTTAGGTATCAATTAACCATTTTTGGTATTTTTATTTGAATCTCTTTTCATGTGAAACATTAGGCCTAGGTTCTCATTCAGGGTTGGCCTGTAGCGACTTCAATGCTCTTTACTGTTTTGTTATTTGCACAGCTCTGAACTCTGTATGAGCAGAATTATGCCTATTTGTATGAAGTATAGACTATTGTTGTACAGATTTGATTTTACATAAATATGTATCGCTTTCCATCAGAAAATATATGCTGCTTACATTTATTTTCACAGCTGTGCCTTCTTGAGCAGAGAAAGAAAATCTGTAAGGTTTTGTATATGGTCCAAGTCTTAAAATAAAATAGGTTTTGATTTACTGATGATGTTGAGTAAAATGAATCACTTTTCTTGCTCTGTATGAAATATCGTTTTCACACCGTATACCGCCAGTCAGACTAATAATACCGGGGTATGAGTTTTAATCCATATCGCCCAGCCCTAAGAAGCGCCACTCCTATGTGCGGCGGAAAATCGAACTAAAATCAATCTGAATGCCTGTGGATGGCGTGACGTTTGTTACCTCTGTGGTGATGCTGTTTCTGCATGGTGGGTTATGCTTCTTGTTTATTTCATCGAGTGCAGATTTCTCTGCGCGCTGGACCTGCTCGAGCAGCTTTTGCTTCCGGAAAGCAGACCTATGCTGCTCTGCAGCCCGTTTCTGAAACAACAGAGTATGTATCGTAAGCAATGTGACGTACAGTAACCACCCAAACAGAACTTCATGTGCACTTACAATCTGCTGAAGCTTGGAATGGGTTTCCATGGCCGAGCAGCTGCATCCAAGCCATACATCACATCTCAAAAAGTAATCCACCTACTCATATGACCATAGGGATTATGGCAATAGGCCAATTTGCCAAAATGTTGAAATATCCCTTTAACATACAAGGAACCTCTGTCAAAAATTGATTGTAAAATTACAGTTAAAATAACTGGCTATGAAGGTGCCAGTTGAAAACAGTGTGTGGCATATGACGTTAAAACTTGATCCCAGATGTGAAAGGATCCATTCCCATTAAAATCCAGTCAGACAAGGCACTCTCCAACTTGGTCACATTTGACATCACAACATCTGGATGATCAGAGATCATTGTGCATGTTTCGGGAGAGGCCAGTGGCAAACTTGCGACGCCCTAAACCACATCACAATGGGAGAGGTTCGCATTCTGTGATGCAAATCCACCTAATCTGATCACTGCAGACAATCCCATCTCGTGCCGGTTATCACTGACCCGAACAAGAAAATAGCCCCAAAATGTCACCTGATGAGCCTAACTGGCAGACAGGCCTATGAAGCATGATGCAAGGGCAGATTAACCTTGAAATGGGACTAAATCTCTTTTTGCGACAAAATTTTGATTGCACGCCACAGTTGGTTTCGGCAACATGGCGTGAACAAATACATCGCTGCTCAAGTGTAATATTTACACGACAGACTTCTCGCCAAACAACCGCTATCTGCGTTATTAAAATCTCATCATTCAAGTTATCATCCAAGATCAACACTTTTGGTGATTTATTGTTCCGAGCAGGAAAATTCTGATGGAACGACATTCCTTTTCACCGATTTTTCCACCTGCTGAAGTCTTCTTTTACGAGTTGGCACGATCATCTGATGATTGTTATGCCAATAACATGAATAATACGGCCGAATTCCGGGAAACAAGAGAAGCGCCACTCCTATGTGCGGCGGAAAATCAAACTAAAATCAATCTGAATGCCTGTGGATGGCGTGACGTTTGTTACCTCTGTGGTGATGCCGTTTCGGCGTGGCGGGTTACGCTTCTTGTTTATTTCATTGAGTGCAGATTTCTCTGCGCGCTGGACCTGCTCGAGCAGCTTTTGCTTCAGGTGAGCAGCCCTACGCTGCTCTTTAGCACATTTCTGAAACAACAGAGTATGTATCCTAAGCAATGTGACATACAGTAACCTCCCAAACACAACTTCATGTGCACTTACAATCTGCTGAAGCTTACGCTTATAGTGCTATCTGGTGATGCACAGCCTCACAATGATGTAAGGTAATAAGCCCAAGATGTGAGCCCATTCAAGCTGACAGTGCTGACCTGGGGACAGGTGGAGGTCATGAGTTTCACAGGGGTAGGTATGGAGTCTGACAAACACTATATTACCAAAAGTATTTGTTCACCCATCCAGATGATCAGAATCAGATGTCCTAGTTACTTAGCCTGGCCACAGGTGTACAATATCAAGCACATAGGCATGCAGGCTGTTTCTACAAACATTTGTGGAAGAATGGGCCGCTCTCAGGAGCTCAGTGAATTCCAGCGTGGAACTGTCATAGGATGCCACCTGTGCAACAAATCCAGTCGTGAAATTTCCTTGCTCCTAAATTTTCCACAGTCAACTTTCAGCTTTAATATAAAAAAATGGAAGAGTTTGGTAACAACAGCAACTCAGCCACGAGGTGGTAGGCCATGTAAACTGACGGACAGGGGTCAGCGGATGCTGAGGCGCATCGTGCAAAGAGGTCGCCGACTTCCTGCAGTCAACTGCTACAGAGCTCCAAACTTCATGTGGCCTTCAGATTAGCCCAAGTACAGTACGCAGAGAGCTTCATGGAATGGGTTTCCATGGCCGAGCAGCTGCATCCAAGCCATACATCACCGAGTGCAATGCAAAGCGCCGGATGCAGTGGTGTAAAGCAGCCGCCACTGGACTATAGAGTGATGAATCACACTTTTCCATCTGGCAATCTGATGGACGAGTCTGGGTTTGGAGGTTGCCAGGAGAACGGTACATTTCGGACTGCATTGTGCCAAGTGTGAAATTCGGTGGAGGAGGAGTAATGGTGTGGGGTTGTTCTTCAGGAGTTGGGCTTGGCCCCTTGGTTCCAGTGGAAGGAACTTTGAATGCTTCAGGATACCAAAACCTTTTGGACAATTCCATGCTCCCAATCTTGTGGGAACAGTTTAGAGCGGCCCCTTCCTCCTCCAACATGATTGTGCAGAAGTGCACAAAGCAAGGTCCATGAAGACATGGATGACAGAGTCTGGTGTGGATGAACTTGACTGGCCTGAACAGAGTCCTGACCTGAACCCAATAGAACACCTTTGGGATGAATTAGAGCGGAGACTGAGAGCCAGGCCTTCTCGACCAACATCAGTGTGTGACCTCACCAATGCGCTTTTGGAAGAATGGTCAAAAATTCCCATTCCCATCAACACACTCCTCAACCTTGTGGACAGCCTTCCCAGAAGACTTGAAGCCGTAACAGCTGCAAAAGGTGGGCCGACATCATACTGAACCCTATGGGTTAGGAATGGGATGGCACTTAAGTTCATATGTGAGTCACGGCAGGTGAGCAAATACTCTTGGTAATATAGTGTATGTAGTTCCATCATTTTTGCAAGCATGTGCCTTACAAAATGACTGTAAAAGTGCCGAAGACTGTATATTGTGACAGGTGAGGAGCTCACCTGTCTCTCCCTCCTCTCCCGTTCCTCCCTCAGTCGTTGTTCTCTGTTCCACTCGTGCTGAACCTCTGACTGTATTAAGCGCAGCTGTTTGCGCTTTTTTGCTTTGCAGCCCTGCAGTTCCTGCAGCCACACAGCAGGGGGCAGTGAACAAGCGTACAGAGCATAGTGTGTTACAGCACACACACACACACACACACACCACAGGATACACAGGCACAGGCTGTCATCGCAACACAAACATACAAACACATACGGAGACAAACTCACCACAGCGTACACACAAACACCACAGTACACACACATACGTGCGCACGCGCATGGACAGACCGACAGACACACACAAACACACACACACACACAACAGAGGGGACACATGCACAGGCTGTCATCACAAAACAAAACATACACACACCACAGAACACACACAAACACACGCAACAAAGGCACACGCACAAACAAACTCTCACTTCAACGTACACACAAACACCACAGTACACACACATACGTGCAAACGCGCATGGACAGACAGACACACACACACACACACACACACATACACACAACAGAGGGGACACATGCACAGGCTGTCATCACAAAACGAAACATACACACACCACAGAACACACACAAACACACGCAACAAAGGCACACCACAGTGCTCACACACTCACATGCACACAAATGCACGCACATACACAGACACACACTCACACATGCGCACACACACACACACACACACACACACACACACACACAGTAAAGTCCATTATTTGGCCCAGATCTGATGGCAATTCTTACCAACTCTAATTCTTCATCGTCAAAGTCGATCCTTCTCCACCTTTCAAGAACAGAAAAAGTACAGATTTAGTCACTTTTAATTGATTACTTTTAAACAACTTCAAAAGGGTTGCACTTAGAAATGGGCAACATATCAAAAAAAACAATATACAGTTAGAAGCATGTGCCATGAATTGAATTTGCCATACTGGCAGAGGAAACATTTTAACTTGACTTTGCAGCATGAGTGCAAAACATTTAGCCTTTTAAACATGTCCAGGCATTAAGGAGGGCTGATTGACCCAAGTCTACTATGAAATCAGCACAAGCCGGTTGACTGATTTCAACCTTGCCTAATCAATCTCGCACCCAAATTCTTATTACACCTTAAATTCCAGAACTGAGAAAATGTGTTAAATGGTAAATAAAAACAGTGTGATATGGAATCAGTGACACCAGATGCGGGAAAAGGGAATGAGGATTTTATTTAAACCAAAACAAAACAGGCACGAGGACCAACAAAAAACTTGGCCCAAAGGGTTGCAAAAACAAACTAAGGTATGCTACACACAGCAAAGAACTAAAGAGCTAAAAAGGCAAAAACAAAAAAACCACTGGAAACTCCAGGGAGATCAGCAAGAACAGAAATGATCAATGATACTAAGGCTATATACAAAAATGACTACGAGGACAAGGCTTGGGAACATGAACATGACTAGGAAACAAGAACTTGAACATGGAATGAGACGCGAGAAACAAAACTTGAGACACTGTCTGCCAGCCAACTTCCACCGCATCCAGATAAAGGCTTGGTAATCATGACATGAGGGGTAACACCTGGAGAGAGAGAAACAAGAGGCATGGCAAGATCAAGACATGGACAGAGATTGGATGACATGACCTGCTCATTAAGAGAATGAGCGTGCTCAGCTTAAGTACCAATTAAGTATGCAGTTTGGAAGCAAGCATGAATGTTAAGAACAGAAAAGCACAGCAAGATCTTGAAATAGCAAAGCAGGAATCATGACAATAAACTCCCTGTCTAAATTAGTAATATTAGTAATGTGCCTATCTAAGAATTACACCACCCCAGTGAGTGTTAGTAAATGTTAGTAACTTAAAAACAGTTAATTGTCAATTAAGTTTAGAAAGGCCCGAATCCAGCACAGCACAGAAGGAAGGGGAAATACCAAAGCCAACCATAGCTCAGAAATGTGCAACAACGAAGGCACGGGGCGGAACGCAGACAAGCGGTGGAGTGGCATGGCAGACCTGGCAAGAACAAAAACATGGAAAAGTAAAAACATGGACATGGAAACATGAAATGCAAAAACTGACATGAACTATGAACTATGAAACTATGAACTATGGAATCTTGAAACATGAAACTGTTAAAATCATTAATAATACTGTTCTGGCCAAAGGCCAGAACCCTGGAACACAACAGTACCCCCCCCTTACAAAAGCGGCACCTGACGCTGACAAAAAACCCCAAGAACTAAAATACATGAAGCCGCACAAAACTAAATACAAATCCCACAAGACAAATGACTAACGAGAATACTAAAGACAAAAACCCTATGACACAAAACACCTAACCAAGAAACAATACAACAAGAAACATTAAACATAAACAAGATTACTAGGTTCTCCAGCAAGCTGGGGCTAAGGCTTAGGCTATGGTAATGGCTTGGTTATGGCTATGGCTTGGGGCTGTGGCTATGGCTTGGCTTGAAACTATGGCTTGGGCATGGCTTGGGCTTGGACTTGGGGCTGTGGCTATGGGCTATGGCTTGGGGTGTGACTGGTGGTAATCACGGATGAGATTCTTGTCTAAGATGTGCCTGGCCGGGACCCAGGAACGCTCTTCTGGGCCGTACCCCTCCCAATCCACGAGGTACTGGAGGCCCCGGCCCCTCCGACGGCAATCCAGTAGAGCTTTGACTGTGTAGGCCTCCCCTCCGTCGATGAGCCGAGGAGGAGGCGGAGGCTCAGGTGGGGGCATGAGGGGGGAGGTGGCAACAGGCCTCAGGCGTGAGACGTGGAACACAGGGTGGAGCCGTCGCATGGTGGATGGGAGCTTGAGCCGGACAGCAGTGGGGCTGATGATCCTCTGGATGGGGAAAGGACCCAGGAAGCGAGGAGCCAGCTTGCGGCTTTCCACCCGGAGTGGGATGTCTTGTGCCGCCAACCAGACCTTCTGGCCGACCCGATAGTGAGGGGCTGGGCGCCGACGCTTGTCTGCCGTGGTCTTCATCGTCTTACCCGCCCGAACCAAGGCGCGGCGAGCAGACAGCCACACACGGCGACAACGCCGGATGAATGCCCCGGCTGAAGGCACCCCGACTTCCTCCTCCTGGCTGGGGAACAGTGGAGGCTGGTAGCCCATACAGCACTCGAAGGGGGAGAGGCCGGAGGCAGAGGCGGCGTGGGAGTTTACGGCGTACTCGACCCAGGGTAGCATGGTGGACCAGGATCTTGGGTTGGTCGAGCACACGCATCGGAGGACCGTCTCCAGGGTTTGGTTGGCCCGCTCAGTCTGTCCATTGGTCTGTGGGTGGTAACCTGAACTGAGGCTGAAGGAGGTGCCAAGGGATGTGCAGAATGCTTTCCAGAACTGGGAGGTGAATTGGGGACCACGATCTGATACTATATCCACAGGAATGCCATGGGGACGGACAACATGCTGGATAAGTAGATCAGCTGTGGTTTTAGCGGAGGGGAGCTTGGGAAGGGGCACAAAGTGGGCAGACTTGGAGAACCGGTCAACAATGGTGAGGACAGTGGTGTTTCCATGGGAGACGGGCAGGCCAGTGACAAAGTCCAGAGCTATGTGGGACCAGGGACGGTGAGGAATGGGCAGTGGTTGGAGCAGACCAGAGGGAGGTGCGTGGGAGGACTTGGCGCGGGAACAGACTGAGCAGGCAGAAACGAACCCCCGGACCTCTGCTGCCATCTTGGGCCACCAAAAACGGCGCTGAATGAACCGCAGGGTCCGGCCGACCCCAGGATGGCATGACAGGTTGGAGGAGTGGCCCCACTGGAGAACGTCAGATCGGGCAGCTGCAGGGACGTACAGGCAGTTGGCAGGGCAGGCACTGGGCGTAGCTGCGCCGTTCTGGGCGTTGCGGACCAGCTCCTCAATCCGGAGGCACACATTGTTGACGAAGCAGGTCCTTGGCAGGATGGAGCTGGGCTCTCCCTTGGATGAGGAAGCGTCGAAACGCCTGGAGAGCGCGTCAGCCTTGGTATTCTTGGACCCTGGCCTGTAGGCCAGGGAGAAGTTGAACCGGTCGAAAAAGAGGGCCCATCTGGCTTGTCTGGGTGTCAACCTCTTGGCTGAACGGAGGTACTCTAGGTTTTTATGGTCCGTCCAGACCAGGAACGGAACCCTTGCCCCCTCAAGCCAGTGCCTCCACTCCTCCAGGGCCAGCTTCACCGCCAGCAGCTCCCGGTTCCCGACGTCGTAGTTGGACTCCGCAGGCGTCAGTCGGTGGGAGTAGAACGCGCACGGGTGTACCTTCTGATCATTGCTGGATCTTTGGGATAGTACCGCACCAACCCCGACATTGGAGGCATCCACCTCCACAATGAACTGCTTGGCGGGGTCGGGGGTGGTGAGGATGGGCGCGGTGGTGAAGCGCCTCTTCAGCTCACAGAAGGTCACCTCGGCTTGCGGAGTCCAACGGAATGGCACCTTGATGGAGGTAAGGGCCGTCAGGGGAGCTGCCACGGTGCTATAGTTCCTGACGAATCGCCTATAGAAATTTGCGAATCCTAGGAAGCTCTGTAGGGCCTTGCGGTCCTTGGGTGCGGGCCAGTCCACCACAGCCTTGACCTTCTCCTCGTCCATGCCCAGGTGGTTAGGGGAGATGACGTGCCCCAGGAAGGAGGTAGTGGTGGTGCTGAACTCGCACTTTTCAGCCTTGACGAAGAGGCGGTTTTCGAGGAGGCGGCGGAGCACCTGGCGAACATGGTTAGTGTGCTCCGTCTTGTCCCGGGAGAAGATCAGGATGTCGTCAAGGTAGACGTAGACGAACCTCCCGATCATGTCTCCAAGCACATCATTCACCAAGTTCTGGAACACTGCGGGCGCGTTGGTCAGGCCAAATGGAACCACTAGGTACTCCCAGTGGCCGCTAGGGGTGTTGAAAGCGGTCTTCCATTCGTCGCCCTCCCTGATGCGCAAGAGGTGGTAGGCATTCCGCAGGTCCAGCTTGGTGAAGATGGCCGCCCCCTGGATAACATCAAACGCCGAGGACATCAGTGGAAGCGGGTAGCGGTTCCTGACCGTGATCTTATTGAGCCCTCGGTAATCGATGCAGGGGCGCAGGGAGCCATCCTTCTTCTTGACGAAGAAGAAGCCTGCCCCCGCGGGAGAGGAGGATGGACGGATGATGCCAGCTGCAATGGACTCCCGGATGTACTTGTCCATGGCCCCCCTCTCTGGCTCAGACAAGGCAAAGACACGACCCCTAGGAGGCGCTGTGCCAGGCTGGAGGTCAATAGCACAGTCATACGGACGGTGCGGGGGCAGGGACACCGCACGGGACTTGCTAAAGACTGTTGCTAGGTCGTGGTATTCGGGGGGCACTCTGGAGACGTCTGGCCTCCCCTCGGGAGCTGGTCCACCCAAAGAGCAAGAAGGTCGGGAGTCGAGGAGGCAGCTGGCTGAACAGGAGGCACTCCACTCCCGCACCTCATGGCGGGCCCAGTCGATCACCGGCCCGTGTAGCGCCAACCAGGGATGACCCAGGACAATAGGGGAGCGAGGTGTCTCGGTCACAAACAGCCGGATCTGCTCGCGGTGGTTACCGGACGCCAGCAGCTGGATGGGAACGGTCCGAAAGGACACCTTAGCTAGGGGTTGCCCACCCAGCCCTGAGATGGACAATGGGCTGGGAAGATGGCATAGGGGAACCCCCCACTCAGCGGCAGCTCTGGCGTCGATAAAGTTTTCCTCAGCCCCCGAGTCAATGAGGGCGGTGGTCTTGCGGGAGCGGCCCTCCCAGGTCAGGGTCACCGGAACGCAGGTCCGGCGGTAGGAGGAGGTCTCCTTGGATGAAGCACCCACCAGTACTCCTCCAGACGCTAGGGGGCGCTGTTTTGACAGACAGCCTCGCACCGCATGACCCTGCTGGCCGCAGTAAAAACAGGCCCCCGACCTCCTTCTCCGTTGGCGCTCCTCCTGGGTGAGCCGGGACCTCCCGATCTCCATGGGAGATGCCTCCCCAGGAGGGGGTGTGGTGGTGCTTCTCCTCGGCTGGTCCTGAGGCGACGCACGACTGGGACCCAGGGGTTGGATCTGACCAGCGGGGGCAGAACGTCGGCCAGGGCTAAGGGTGAGCGCCCTCTCCTCCAGGCGGCTGTCAATACGCAGGGCCAGGTCTATAAGGGCCTCTGGAGACTCAGGGATCTCACAGAAGAGCAGTCGGTCTTTGACTGGTTCGGACAGCCCCTGGAGGAACACGTCACACAGCGCCTCCCTGCTCCAGCCCGACGTGGCTGCCACCGTCTGAAAATCGATGGCGTAGTCCGCCACCGATCTCCTCCCCTGCCTCATCCTCAGCAGCTCCCGTCCTGCGGCTCTCCCCTGCTTGGAGCGGTCAAAGACACGCAGTAGCTCCTCCGCCAAGGCCTGGTAGGTGGTAGTGCAGGGCTGCCGAGCCTGCCATGCGGCAGTTCCCCACAAGCGAGCCCGCCCCGTCAGCTGGGAGAGGACGAAGGCGACTCGGGCCGGCTCTGAGGCGAAGGTGGAGGGCTGCAGAGCGAAACACATCTCACAGGAGGTGAGAAAAGCCCTGCAGAACCCTGGTTCTCCACCGTACCTTTCGGGCGGTGGAAGGCAGGGCTCAGGACCAGGGTGGACAGCTGGCTGCAGCTGAGGTGCTTCTGCGCCGGGCTGGCGCACAGGGGTGATGGGTGGCTGGTGTGCTGCAGGAGCACGGGGCTGGACAGCTGGCATGATGGGACCCTGGCTGGGACTTGCCCGGGGAAGGCTGGCCTTCAGTGTGGCCAGCGCAGCTGTCAGCTCCTGGATCTGCTGCCGTTGATGCAGCAGCTCAGCCTCTCGCTGGGCGATCCTGCACTCCATCCCGCTGGTGTCAGGGAGACAGTGTCTACTGATATGGAATCAGTGACACCAGATGCGGGAAAAGGGAATGAGGATTTTATTTAAACCAAAACAAAACAGGCACGAGGACCAACAAAAAACTTGGCCCAAAGGGTTGCAAAAACAAACTAAGGTATGCTACACACAGCAAAGAACTAAAGAGCTAAAAAGGCAAAAACAAAAAAACCACTGGAAACTCCAGGGAGATCAGCAAGAACAGAAATGATCAATGATACTAAGGCTATATACAAAAATGACTACGAGGACAAGGCTTGGGAACATGAACATGACTAGGAAACAAGAACTTGAACATGGAATGAGACGCGAGAAACAAAACTTGAGACACTGTCTGCCAGCCAACTTCCACCGCATCCAGATAAAGGCTTGGTAATCATGACATGAGGGGTAACACCTGGAGAGAGAGAAACAAGAGGCATGGCAAGATCAAGACATGGACAGAGATTGGATGACATGACCTGCTCATTAAGAGAATGAGCGTGCTCAGCTTAAGTACCAATTAAGTATGCAGTTTGGAAGCAAGCATGAATGTTAAGAACAGAAAAGCACAGCAAGATCTTGAAATAGCAAAGCAGGAATCATGACAATAAACTCCCTGTCTAAATTAGTAATATTAGTAATGTGCCTATCTAAGAATTACACCACCCCAGTGAGTGTTAGTAAATGTTAGTAACTTAAAAACAGTTAATTGTCAATTAAGTTTAGAAAGGCCCGAATCCAGCACAGCACAGAAGGAAGGGGAAATACCAAAGCCAACCATAGCTCAGAAATGTGCAACAACGAAGGCACGGGGCGGAACGCAGACAAGCGGTGGAGTGGCATGGCAGACCTGGCAAGAACAAAAACATGGAAAAGTAAAAACATGGACATGGAAACATGAAATGCAAAAACTGACATGAACTATGAACTATGAAACTATGAACTATGGAATCTTGAAACATGAAACTGTTAAAATCATTAATAATACTGTTCTGGCCAAAGGCCAGAACCCTGGAACACAACACAGTGACCAGTACTTCAATTGAACAGAGGTAAAAAACAAAATGAGTAGTGTGTAGTCGACAACTTCATCATGGATGATCAATAGCTATTTTTAAATGCCTCATATAGCAACTGCTGGTAAACAGTTTGCGTGTCCATTGTCATATTCTTTTCATTTTCTTCTTTAGTCACAAGAACGGTGCCGCTATACAACAGTAAAAGAGGATTTACAAATAATTTAACTTTGCTTTTCTCAGCAGTTTACACACTGTCCCAGTTCTTTTGGAACTGAGGTTGTAGATGGTGGTCGTACTTATGAAGCAAGTTCTGTTGAAATTAGGAGAAAAAGTATATCCCGTGATATATTCAGTATCTTACACAAATGTCATATGAAAGTCATGAAACAAGTTGAGTGAATTTTGCATTTCTTGTGAGCTTTAGCAAGCAACAAACCCAAATTTACTCCATGAGTTTAATAACTTTCAAATGACAGATCCAAGAGTATAAGATTATGTTTATCACATAAATTAATTGCATAATTTAAATAGAAAACTATTGTTATTTCCGTAAGCATCCATTGTTTGTTAGCACTGTGCTAACTCCATCACTCTGCTAACCGTCAGCGCTAACAGCGCTAAGCCAAACTGATTTGACAACGTTACTCTCAGTATTCAGTTTGGCTAAATATTAACAGCGTGACATAATGCAGTGCCCACGCGCTCAGCCAATGAAATCTTCGTAAAAATGACATTTCCCATATCAAAAATATGTAATCGGCTAGGGCTGTGGGAAAAGAACTCCAGTTATGTGATAAATATTGTTATAATCTAAAGGTTTGAAATACATACATTTTTGTCCCTCTCATCCAGACTAAGTGACAGCACACATTATTTGTGTGTTGAGGACTAGCATTAGCATAACAGAACAGTATGGTGAATCTTAGAATTACCTTAGCATCAGTATGGAGAGGAATTGGACTGGTATCGCGTGTAAGTATGGTCAGATTTGGGGTTGGCATAACATATAAAGTCAGGATTAGAGTTACCATAGCATGTTAGTACAGACAGATCTGAGGTAAGCATAGCACGTTTGCATGGTCAAAGTTAGTCTCATCAGAATGATGCGGGTTAGTGCAAGCGAGTTGCGTACCGAATTCTTTCTGCTTTCAGGACCGGCCGCAAATACTCCACGTACTGATCCAGCATCTGTTCCCTCAGATCGGCCAGGGTCATCTCCTGCCCCTCCTGATGCTGCTCCAAAAACTGCCTCATCTTCATTCTCTGGAGCAGATACACAGTGTGTCCCAAAAAAAGGAAACCAAGAATAAATCGGCAATTCTAAAACAATTGCTTAACATTCTTTAATTAAAAATAGCATTCGGTATTACATAACTATGTCTTCTATCCAATGATGTCAGATGAGTGGAGGTTGTGCCACCCACACAACTGAACAACAATGACACTTTTGGAGTAATTCAGCAACCACTTTGCACCAGATTACATAAAATGATGATCAGTTTCACCTTTTCATTGTCAAGGCTATTTGTGCTTTAGGTTGTGTAATGTGTACTGCTTTAAATGTAAACCCTACTATCTGCATGATAGATGTGCGCAAATCGTGCAGCTGACAACGGAACAAGTTCTGACAACGATGCCTGATTAATTTGTTTTTTTTTGTATGATGTGAAAAAGTACAGAGTTGTGTAATAAATATTGCTAATTAGTTTATTGATACTAAGTTTCAACAGAATACTTCTCATTTTATTCTGTTTTCAGGCATCGTTGTCAGAACATCGTTGTGAATCACTGAGCACAGCAGCTCTCACTTCCATCTCTTTGTGATCACGCTCGTTGATGAGCCTTCCCGACCGCAGATACCACTGGTCTTTTCTGTCCTCCCTCAAGGTGCACTTCACCTGTAGGGGAAACAGACAGTAAATATAATTATGATGCTCTTACAAAATTGCTCTCATGGTACTGTAAGGTCACGAGTAGCCTGGTCAGGCTCATAGTGCTGTAAAGTCATGAACAGCCTGGACAGACAGAGTTAAGGTACACGCAGCCTGGTGAGACTCATAGTGCCGTAACAGCATGATTAGGCTAATGCAAGGTCAGGGTCATAGTACTTTAAGGTTATCAGCAGCATGGTGGGGCTAATGGAACTGTAAGGTCATCAGCAGCGTGGTTAGGATAATAGTGCTGAAAGGTTCGCACCCTGAATGAAGGCCCAGTGCTGTAATGCTTTGGCTGCATTTATTATTCAGCCATGTTCTAATGGGTCTGTGCGTACTATGAAATTAAATCCTGGCGGCGCCACTGGTCAGGGTCATAGTGATGTACGCTTATTAGCAGCATTGCAAGGCTAATAGTGCTTTAAGGTTATTAGTTGCAAGGTTAGGGTTACATTGCGGTACGGTTATAAGCAGCATGGTTCACCCAATAGTGCTACTATGTTATTAGCAGCATAGTCAGGGTCTTAGAGCTGTAACCGGGGTTCTGACAAATTTTGCTACCTTGTCAAAAAATGCTACCTTCATGCAAAGCTTGAAGTTTGAACAAAGTTTTTGTTTTCGCCTTGATATTGCAATATGAATCAGTTTACAGTATTTACTTTGTTGTTTGTTAGCTTTTTATAACATACGCATATTTTGTAACGAGTTGGATAAGTCTGTTTGAAGATATATGCCCATTTACGCCATTATCATCTAATTTCTGCATTTTCAGGAAACCCCAGCATGTACATGCAAATTTATGTACGCTTACAGGTCGAAATGCACCCTGAAAATGAATCTTATTTTATGATTTTTGAAGATACTTAAGATAAGAGTGAGGAAAGAGCCCGAGATTTTAGATTTGCGGAAGCGCAGAACCGCGAGGGAGCATTTTGATGGGTAGCAAAATTTGTCAGAACACCGGCTGTAACGTCATTAGCAGCATGGCTCGGCTAATAATGCAATAATGGTTATAAGGTGGCCTGAGGCGTGTTCAGAATCGCGGGCACCCGCGGATGCTCCCCAGTCAACAATTTGATGTCACAATGATGTCACAGTGATGTCACGGGTGATACCACAGCATGAGTTTTTTTTGTGATTTCACAGTGACCACAGTGACTGACTATAACATGAGAAATACTTCTCTCCTGAGTTGACAGCAAGACTTCATTTCACTGAGCAGTGTTGTGCCTATTCACACCTGTTTAACACGAGGTAAATACAGGTAATTCACCATAAAAGGTACAAAAGAAAAGAAATGGCATTCAAAGAAAAACAGCAACAATGCATAAAAAATATTCAACATTTTTCTTCAATTCTGATCTATGTTTCTTACACCTTTCTACTTGACAAAAATGAAGTTTTTATCATGCTATTATCAGAACTGAAGTACTGTGAAAATGGCACAATCTCACGTTTTCATATGAGTACAAAAAAATGTATTAAATCTGAGCAGTATGACAACATTTATGGCTTTAAAATGCCATTTCTTGAGCAATAACGTGACGCTGCTCTAGTGACATTTGTTTTCAGTATTGTTATGATCAGAGGACACAAATCTCTGCATTTAGAAGCAAACATTTCTTAAAAATGGAACTCCAAGGTTAAAATATTATAAAAGTATATTTATGAAATGACTAAGTTGATATGATTCCAAACAAAAAATGTCTACGTCCACAAATCACCAGAGTATTTGTTCCAATAAAAATTGTAGATTTACATTTTAGAGTGAAGATTATACAGTGTAATTCAAACTGTGCAGTCCTAGACTCGAGTAATAGCAATTCTCAACACGAAAATAAATACAAGGTCATATACACTTCAATTATTGTCAAAAGTGTGTTAGAATGTCATCATCTACTTTAAACTTCAAATGTACATTTTTAATCAAACTTATTTGGCTGATACTATAGTTAGCATCTCAAAGCGTAGGCTGCATCCTTTGAAGGCTGCATTTTTAGGGGTCGTCACTTACCTTAAATGTCAGTTTAGTGAATGGACGTAAGAGACGAGGTTAAATTTAGGGTTGGTTTAGGTTCAGGGGCTAGAATTATGGTTAAAGTTAAGGAAACCAGTGACGACTCGCTTAAAACAAAGCTGTTTAACGGAGATGACATGAGGTTCTGTTAGTTTGGCGGATAGAATTACGCGACAACCCCTAAAAATGCAGCCTTCACAGTATTCAGCCTAGGCTTTGAGATGCACCCATTAACTTTCGCTGTGCGTCGCCATTTTGATGACAGACCGGGCGCTCGCCTCCGTACAGAATCAGCGCGGGCGCCTGCGGTTCTGAACACGCCTCTGGTTATGCTCTTTCTGCGGATTCTGCTACAAGGTTATGAGCAGCCTGTCCAGGCGTATAATGCTGTGAGGTTATTAGCGGTTCATTGGACTGTAAGGTGATGAAGAGCCTGAATCTTGCCTTATTGTCAGCAGCGATTTCCTGAGTTTTCTTCTCCTCAATATCCTTCTCATCCTTGCGGAAGTAGTAGTTTCGGAGATGACGATCATGCAGTGGGGTGCAAGTTGGTCTCTTAATGTGCTTGGGTGGGGCCGTCAAGTCGAAACGGCCCGTTCTCAGGTACATCTGAAAGCAACAAAGTTTTTAAGATTATAGAGAAGAAGAAAAAAACTACAGATAACAAAGATGAAGTCATATCTAGCAGGGACGGTACATGTTTTAATACGAATTAGTTTTTGTATTCATGGATACATATTGTAGGTTAGTTCTTCAGTTCCTTGAGCGGCATTGAATTAATGAAAACGAAACAGTAAAACTACTCACTTCTGCTAATTCTAACGAAAATATCAATTTGTTGCTGATGATACGGTATGTTATCATGGCTGAATTACATTTTGGCAGTTAGCAACTTCGCTAATGAAAACGGAATACAGAGGTGCGTCCTGGCTGCTCACCTGCTCCCCGAGTTTGGAAACGGAGAACACGGATTTCTTCGCCTTCTGCGTCATTTTGCCCTCTCGCGGTCTCACTAGCTTTAGCTTTAGATCAGTAAACAGTTGCGCTTCTTTTGTATAGCTTTGCTTACCAGCTATACCCGCTATAACTGTTAGACGCGCTACTGCTTCTTATATATAATGCGTTTGAATAAACACGTAATAAAGGTTCAATGCAATGACACCGAATTAAGGGTACTATGACGCTATCAGAAATTCTACCATTCATTCAAGCGAATTATGCATTCTGATTGGTAAACACCAAATATCTATTCCCCGGTAAACTACCTCGCACTGGGTCAAGATGACCTCGTCATAATCACGCCGGAAAAATAAGGCTACAGTTTGCGTACAGTCTTACTCGCTAGCGAGCTAGTTTCGCTACCGAGCTGGCGATAGTATAGGTAACGCGCCAATGTGTTTAGCTACATAGCCAACTGGTATTGCGAGCTAAAAAGGGCGCAGTTCTCTTTCTATGCGTACACTGTCGTGCTCGTTAGCGAGATAGTTGGCTTCCTGGCAAAGTGACATCGAACTGTGTCATATCTAGCACGCCAATATTTTCGTAGGGGTGCTGACAAGAGTCATGGTAAAATGGAAATAAGCCTACCGTTTTTTTCCGAGCACTCGGTAGCCTATTTATCGTTGGCTAGATACCTGGAAATTTACATTTGAATGAAATTTCCAGGTATGAATCCTACGATAAATTCCTCGAGTTCAAAAAAAAAGAAAGAAAGAAAAAAATTGTAGGTTTATCTCCTAAATGACGCATGGAACAATCAGGAGTCATTTCTGCTTTCCATGCTTGCCCTAGGCCCTGGGCGATTACCGTTATGATGATCATTAGATGAAATGTATGGCGCGCTTATAGGGATAGTCCACCCAAAAACTGTAACTTGTATATCAATTCCTCACCATTAGACGTCTTGAATGGACGAGGTTGTTTTTCGCCTGGCACAACTTTATGACCACTGGAGAGCTGGATGCAAATGCGGTCACTCAGTCGCAATGGCAAAACTCCATAAAACGTCTGTTGACATTTGCGCAACAGCATAAGAAATTGATTGTCAATCAGTGTTGCTTCCTAAGTGGAAAGTTTGATTTCACAGAAGTGTGATTGACTTGGAGTTACATTGTGTTGTTTAAGTGGTCCCTTTATTTTTTTGAGCAGTGTATATACTGACCACAAGACCACAATCCGTTAATGTTTTTGAGTAAGATGAAAAACAAGAATCGGAGATTGTTGAATTGGAGTTTGATTTTAAAGGAGTTTGACTTGGAAATTAAGCATATAAAGGGTACCGACAATGTAATTGCTGATTGCTTATCCTGTGTTTGAGTATATGTATATATCACATGTTTATTAGCATATTGTGTTATATGTATATGTAAGGGATAATTAACGAGAAGGTGTGCATTCCACGGTTTTAATGCAAATAATTGCCTCCGCGAAGTGCATTAAAACCGTGGAATGCTCACCTTCGAGTTGATTATTCCGCATATACCATGGTCATTTGCAAGTAATATCAACTCGCAGCATTCTGAAATTTTTGGTGAAAGTTTTGCATTTGCTCTAAAAAAAAAAAACAAAAAAAAAAACGAGCTGGTAATCATTAAACAGGCACCGCGCCTTCTCATACCCAATAGCCTACTATGGGCCAAGTTAAATTGAACCAGCTATCTTAGTTCATCTTACGTTCATGGAGAAAGAATTTTTTGCGCACGCTTACATCCGTTTACCAGCTGATTTGATAACGGATTCCTGCTGAAATAGAGATTTTTCATAATGCAACATTATGTGCGATTATGCAGAATGTAGCTAACTTGCTACCCACAATTACAATGAACTTATGACGCTTTCCGCAGTCAGCGAGCTGAAATCAGTCTGCTGGCACCGCACGTAGCGAGCGAACTGTCAGCAGTTGCTGACACATGAAGTGGACACGTTACCTTCCTTTGTAACCATATACAATTACAATCGTTCAATAAATAAAGCCTGATTACTTCGCTGCTATAATATTTCCGGTCATTATCGCTTAGTACCTATAGTTAACCGCCCCGCAGGATGCAACTTATGTAACGCCGCTAAATTTACTTGAGATAAATGAGCAGCTAGGTTACCGTTGTACCGAGCCGAATACCAGGTCTAACGCTGCAAGAGTTACAAGTTGGCTTGTGGATGAATTTCGAATGGTGAAACGCCCGTCGCCGAACTATCTGTGCGGTTCCACGGTTTTAATGCATCCCTGCCAGCCAATCAGAAAAAGTATTCATCCAGACCATGGTATAAATATATATATATATATATATAATGAATATATACACCCACACAAGTATCTACTTAATCATTTTTGTATTGAAAAGAAAAAAATTTGCCTTTATGAGCGAAAATTTTTCCCTTTGGAGTGTGTGTGTGTGTGTGTGTGGGGTGGGGGGGTGGGGGGGCACTAGATGGCAGTGTTGACTTTTTTTTTGTTAAGCCCAGTTTGGAGCTAGGTTTTTGGGCATGTCCTGGGCATGTCTGAGAGGGGAAAAGTCCCAGAGAATTGAAAAAAGTCTGGAAGGTGGGAGGGGGCTGGAAAAGAGTATTAAAGGAGAAAATTTGAGAGAGTAAAGTAGCAAGGAGAAATTGTGGAAGGATACATTTGACCAGACCTGACACTCTTTTCAAGACCTGCGAAGCTTTTTGTTGATTTTTGCCTGTGTTGGAGCATTTTCCTGTCCCAGGACATAGCAACAAAGCAACCCCATCTCAAGGGTCTGTCAATATCTCTCTTTTGTTATTATCAATCTTGATCAGACTTTGTTTATTAAATTTGTTAAAGTTTTAAGATTTTGTCTGTCATCTCTTGCTGTCCGATATGTCATAACACTACAGTATTGCATCAGATGGAAAATAACACGATCTTGTTCATCATTAAAAATACATTTGTCTGTTTTTCAGCAGAACATATTTGGGATCGTTGGAAACCTTTCAATTTCCACTAAAATGTAATATCGGCTCAAAGTTCCACAGGTTTGAATTTAGCAGCTGCATTTGATTGACCCATAAATGGGCTAGTAGGTTTTCTTTGGGTTAGTTACTCTCAACGAGAGTTCAAGCAAAGAGCAGATTTTGTCCCTGTCAAACTACCGAATGAATGAAGCTTTATTTACGTGTCTAGCGCAATGCGCGAAAAATAGAAAAATGTATGTAACAAATAAAACATATAGTGAGAGGACGGGGGTATAAATTAAGAAACTCGACAGATGCTGAACTGTGATGGCTGGTGTTTCGAGACGCCAAATGCAGTGACCGGAACGAAAGGAAGTACAGGAATGTAAGAGAGACAAACACAAACAAAATAGGAGAGAGAGACTCGCGCTTCCAAACACATAAATCTAGTCCGAGTGAAATAAGGAAGCAGTGCAAGCTAGACAGTACGAAACAGAGGAAAAATCTCGGAAACCGTGACAAAAAGACTAAGCACCAGACGGTGCACAGTAAAGGGAATCTTTCTCTTCCCTTCCTTCTCTAACTAACACTTTCCTTTTTATTACCTCTCAGCCCTAAAGGCTGACGGGGTATTGCTATCCTTCGTGCGGTTGGGCGGGCGGGCGTCTCCAAAAACTTCGACATCGGGCTGAGGGGTATTCCGTGCATTGCACGCCTATTTTTTGCAACTGCAACCCCAATTCTGAAATAATTTGGACAAATTGTGAATAAAATCAAAATGCATTGACTTTCAAATCACACCAGCCAGTATTTTATTCACAATAGAAAAGAAATAACAGAGCAAATGTTGAAACTGAGAAATTTTACAATTAGATCCACAAAATGAGCTCATTTCAAATTTGATGGCTGCTTCAGGTCTCAAAAAAGTTGGGAAAGGGGCCTGTTTACCATGGTGTAGCATCCCCTCTTCTTTTTAACACAGAGTGGAGGCATCTGGGCATCGAGGAGACAAGTTTCTTGAGTTTAGCCATTGGAATTTGATCCCACACTTACAGCTGCTGGAGAGTTTTGGGTCTCCTTTGACGGACTTTTCGTCTGATTGTGCGCCAAATGTTCTCAATCGTTGAAAGATCAGGACTGCAGGCAGGCCAGTTCAGCACACGGACCCTTCTACTACGAAGCTATGCTGTTGTGATAGCTGCAGTATGTGGTTTTGCATTGTCCCACTGAAATACAAAGGGCCTTCCCTGGAATAGATGTCTTCTGGAGGGGAGCATATTTTGCTCTAAAACTTTTATATACCTTTTAGAATTCATGGTGCTTTTTTAAACATGCAAGTGTCCCACACCATATGCACTAATGTATCCCCATGCCATCAGAGATGCTGGCTTTTGAACTGAATGCTGATAACAGGAGGGGTGATCTTTCTCCTCTTTTGCCCAGAGACACAACGCCCATGATTTCTAAGAAGAAGGTCAAATTTGGAGTCATCTGTCCACAAGACACTTTGCCACTTCGCTGCAGTCCATTTTAAATGAACCTTGGCCCACAGAACACGGCGGAGCTTCTAGATCATGCTCAACAATGGCTTCCTTTTTGCATGATAGAGTTTTAGGTGGCATCTGTGGATGGGACGGCAGACTGTGTTTACAGACAGTGGTTTCTTGAAGTATTCCTGTACCCATTTAGTAATGTCAATGACAGAATCATGCCGGTGAGTGATGCAGTGGCGTCTGAGGGCCCGAAGATCCCGGGCATCCAGTAAAGATCTTTGGCCTTGTCCCCTACGCACAGGGATTTTCCCAGTTTTTCAGAATCTTTTGATGATGTTATGCACTGTCAATGATGAGACCTTCAAAGCCTTTGCAATCTGAAGTTGAGGAACATTGTTTTTAAACTATTCCTCAGTTTTTTTCTGCAAGCCTTCACAGGTTGGAGAGCCTCTGGCCATCTTTACTTCTGAGAGACTCAGCCTCTCTAAGACATCCCTTTTATAGCCAATCATGTTACACACCTGATGCCGGGTAACTTAATTACTTGCTAAATGTTCTTTCAGCTGATTCTCTTAGATATTTACTGCTTTTTCAGCCCCATTCTGCCTGTGTCCCAACTTTTTTGAGACCCGTTGAAGCCAGAAAGTTTGAAATAAGCTCATTTTTTGGATGAAAATGTAAAATGTCTCAGTTTCAACATTTGAAATGTTATTTATGTTCTATTGTAAATAGAATATGGACTCGTGATCTGAAAGTGATTGCATTTTGATTTTATTCACAATTTACACTTCGTCCCAACTATTTCAGAATTGGAGTTGTAATTCCTCAACACTTCTCTAGCTACAGATCTTGCGGGCTACAGTGCAATGATAACGCTGACACTCTAGCAAAGGCGGTGAGGCGGAACTTGGGTTTTAATAGAGTCCGGGCGTCGCCTACAATTGCTGCCAGCTGGGGAAAGAATCCGATATGGGCACAGAGTTTCACATAATAAATGTATACAATGGATGAGAGAGACAGAAGAGAAACAACATGTATAGTAGTAGGAAATAATGTAATAAAGGTTATGAACTGTTTTCTTCTCTTGGCCCAGGATTGGTGAAAGTCGCAAGTTCAGATACCTACCGCTTAACTCTGATTTCATCCCTTTCCCAGAAGACCTCAGGAGATTTGTCAAACATTTTTACGAAAAAGAGTTTCCCAGAAGTCATCATAGAAGGGCCAGTAAAAAAGAAAATGTGATTTGTTCTCTATTTCATCCAAACTACACATTGTACAGATCCTACTTTCCTCCGGAATTGCATGGTATCGGCCAGTTTCCATACTCAGTGGTAATATTCCCGCTCAAAGCTGGGCACAGAGGGATTTTTGACGTTTGGGAAGGGGCATAGTAACATATCTTTCTGTACAATAAGTATCCTTAAACAATATGTAAGTTCTAAGTTTGGGCTTACGCTATACTCTAGATGTCCAATCCTGTTTGTACATAGCAAATAGTTTCTCTTTCATATGTTGAGCATCACCTCTCACTTTATTGAAGAAAATGTGTTCTTGCTTTACAAAATATTTTCTGTTGGTCTTTGCTCCAGGGGCCATGGTTTTGGAGGTCCCAGATAAAAACTTTTTTGGAAACCTTTCATTCGGCATATTAATAATTCTGTTCCACAGGGCAATTACTGACACCTTCCCCTTTATCTGTCTGGGTATCCATCCCATGTCTCCTGTTATGGCAAGGATGGGTGTAAATTTGTGCTCTCCTTGGAAACACCGAATTGCCCTATTGCCGCACATGGAGTATTTCGCATTTCGCGTCGGACAGTCTTGATCGTGCATGCAATAATTTATTCACACTGCTGGTCATGGAATAGATTTGCTCTCTGATTGCAAGCATTATTTTATCTCTGCTGTGGGAATAAAGCATGAATCTGTTCGATCCATCTGACTAATTTTCAAAAGAAAGACTGAATAAAGACTGTTGTCTATCTTCAAAAGGAAGAAAACAGACTAATAATAAGACCAAGAAAAGTCGATAGCTCTTTGCATTGACTTTGACTGTAATCAGTCGTGCGAAAAATTTGTTTCGCGTCCAGTGTGCAAGCGGCTTTACCGAGCATAGAACGCAAGCATTATTTACGCACTGCCTGATGCCGAAGCAGTTTGTGGTTGGCTGAGAAAGATGTGAAGTCGTTAATTTGCATCATTGATTCAGTTGTGTTGAAGACAGGTCGAGTTTCCATCACGCGTGCCAACCGCCTTTGATCTGACATCAGGAAAATCGATATAGATACAATAATTTATGTGCTGATTCAGATAATTACATTAAACTGTGGTTTCTGTAATTATTTACTGTATTGAAATGTGCCTGACATTCTGGAAACCTGCCTGTGAGGTTTCGGTGACGTGCGCACTGTGTGCCGGTCAGCCAAATTACCACTGCACAGAAAGTGAACTAGGTTGGAGCTGGAGAGCTTTCTGCGCAACTGCAGCGAAGACTTTTTCTACGAAATTGTCACAGCGACTTGATGAATAACTGACACCTCACCCTACTACGCCGCCACACCAATCTCGGCGCACGTTCGTCTGTGCACAGTGTTGCACCTCACGAAATTACCACTGCGTGGGTTGCTCCGGACGAAATTACCACTGCATGGGCTGCGCCACGCTTCGCCACCTGCGCTGCGCCAAGAAATCCGAGCCCTTTCTGTCAAACTTTTGATTTCTTTCGTGAGTAGCCGTGTAGTAAGCGGGATAATGTAGAGTGAGCTGGTCACTATAGAGAAATAAACCCCTTCAGGGTGATGTCGGACCCCTATGCTTCTCGTCAGGGTCCTACATCACCTTTTTGGGGTTTATTTCTCTATAGTAACCAGCTCACTCTACATTATTCCTTACTTATTATATCTATGCGCTCTTTACAGAAGGCTTCTGGGTCCTCTGTACTGGCTATTCCATTCTGATTGTTTGAGTTCATGGTCAAAATTAGTCAGTTTTTCACTGGTATTTTATAAGAAGTTTGCTGTTTTTCGCGTCTGAATCAAAACATTTTTTTACTCAATTTCCGGACAATTGATATCAAGTTATGATCTGAAAACCCTTTTGTGAAGTTAAAGTATTTCTTTTCTCGATCTGGTTTTTACAAAATTTTGCAGGTGTAGATCAATTTGTGTTTTTGCTCTAGGGTTAACCTTGTTGAACCATTTACCATCCGCTTAAAACCGTATTGGTTAGTTATTTCCTGGAGCTTCTTTCGACTATTCTTAACAGCCCAGTTAATATTAAAATCACCTAAAGCAATCACTTATTTGTCCTGATGGTTTAATTCTTTAAAAACTGCTTTGAAATTTTTATGAAAACTAACATCACTGGATGGCGGAGGATAAATGCCAACTACAATAAAAGACATTTGAGGAAGCTGTTGTGATTCTGCTGTCTGCCATTTTCTGTCCTGCCTTGCCATGCTCATGTTCTGATTTGTCTTGCCATGTTTTGATTTGTTTGTCATATTCTGTTTTATTGGTATTTCATTCATTTCGATGTCTGACTATTCTTTGATATATGTATTGTGATTTGGTAACTTAGATTTGTTCATTTATTGTCTTAGTTTTACTTTTCCATATTTTGCATCTTACCATAGTGTTATTCTGGTCCATGTTTTGCTCTCCATTATGCATTGCACTTTGTCCCCCCCTGTCTGGTCTCTTGTCTTGTCTCAGCTCTCAGCCCCGGTAATGCGTGTCACTACTTCGGGTGATTTAATGGTCTCTGGTTTCAATCTTCCTTCCAATCTCGTTTGCATTCTTCACCTTACTTTTCTATTTTATTAACAGTTTGTTGTTTTCGCTAAAAGTTACTAACACTAACTAACATTGTATGTAATACTAACTTTCTAACGAGCATTGAGGGATTGTATAGTTTCACTTACTAATTGATTAACAAGCTCTCAGCACTTGCCCTGCCCTGTTATTTGCGGGTCATCTTTTTTGGATGTTCTGTAGGTTGGTGATGTATATGTATTTTTATTCTTTATTCCGTTATGAATCTGTTCTCATATCAATACTTTTATTTTTTGCTGGGTGCCGGACATGGAGTATTTCGCATTTCGCGTCGGACAGTCTTAATCGTGCATGCAATAATTTATTCACACTGCTGGTCATAAAATAGATTTGCTCTCTGATTGCAAGCATTATTTTATCTCTGCTGTGGAAATAAAGCATGAATCTGTTCGATCCATCTGACTAATTTTCAAAAGAAAGACTGAATAAAGACTGTTGTCTATCTTCAAAAGGAAGAAAACAGACTAATAATAAGACCAAGAAAAGTCGATAGCTCTTTGCATTGACTTTGACTGTAATCAGTCGTGGGAAAAATTTGTTTCGCGTCCAGTGTGCAAGCGGCTTTACCGAGCATAGAACGCAAGCACTATATACGCACTGCCTGATGCCAAGGCAGTTTGTGGTTGGCTGAGAAAGATGTGAAGTCGTTAATTTGCATCATTGATTCAGTTGCGTTGATGACAGGTCGAGTTTCCATCACGCGTGCCAACCGCCTTTGATCTGACATCAGGACAATCGATATAGATACTATAATTTATGTGCTGATTCAGATAGCTACATGAAACAGTGGTTGCTATAATTATTTACTGTATTGAAATATGCCTGACATTCTGGAAACCTGCCTGTGAGGTTTCGGTGACGTGCGCACTGTGTGCGGGTCAGCCAAATTACCACTGCACAGAAAGTGAACTAGGTTGGAGCTGGAGAGCTTTCTGCGCAACTGCAGCGAAGACTTTTTCTACGAAATTGTCACAGCGACTTGATGAATAAGTGACACCTCCCCCTACTACGCCGCCACACCAATCTCGGCGCACGTTCGTCTGCGCATGGTGTTGCACCTCACGAAATTACCACTGCGTGGGTTGCTCCGGACGAAATTACCACTCCGTGGGCTGCGCCACGCTTCGCCACCTGCGCTGCGCCAAGAAATCCGAGCCCTTTCTGTCAAACTTTTGATTTCTTTCGTGAGTAGGCCGTGTAGTAAGCGGAATAATGTAGAGCAAGCTGGTCACTTTAGAGAAATAAACCCCTTCAGGGTGATGTCGGACCCCTATGCTTCACGTCGGGGTCCTACATCACCTTGTTGGGGTTTATTTCTCTATAGTAACCAGCTCGCTCTACATTATTCCTTACTTATTATATCTATGCGCTCTTTACAGAAGGCTTCTGGGTCCTCTGTACTGGCTATTCCATTCTGATTGTTTGAGTTCATGGTCAAAATTAGTCAGTTTTTCACTGGTATTTTATAAGAAGTTTGCTGTTTTGGCGTCTGAATCTAAACATTTTTTTACTCAATTTCCGGACAATTGATATCAAGTTATGATCTGAAAACCCTTTTGTGAAGTTAATCTGGTTGTTACAAAAACTTACAGGTGTAGATTAATTTGTGTTTTTGTTCTAGGGTTAACCTTTTTGAACCATTTACCATCTGCTTAAAATTGTATTGGTTAGTTATTTCCTGGAGCTTTTTCCGACTATTCTTATCAGCCCAGTTAATATTAAAATCACCAAAAGCAATCATTTATTTGTCCCGACGGTTTAATTTTTTTAAAAATGCTTTGAAATTTTTATGAAAACTAACATCACTGGATGGCGGAGGATAAATGCCAACTGCAATAAAAGACATTTGAGGAAGCTGTTGTGATTCTGCTGTCTGCCATGTTCTGTCCTGCCTTGCCATGCTCATGTTCTGATTTGTCTTGCCATGTTTTGATTTGTTTGTCACATTCTGTTTTATTGGTATTTCATTCATTGCGATGTCTGACTATTCTTTGATATATGTATTGTGATTTGGTAACTTAGATTTGTTCATTTATTGTCTTAGTTTTACTTTTCCATATTTTGCATCTTACCATAGTGTTATTCTGGTCCATGTTTTGCTTTCCATTATGCATTGCACTTTGTCCCCCCCTGTCTGGTCTCTTGTCTTGTCACAGCTCACAGCCCCGGTAATGCGTGCCACTCCTTCGGGTGATTTAATGGTCTCTGGGTTCAATCTTCCTTCCAATCTCGTTTGCTTTCTTCACCTTACTTTTCTATTTTACTAACAGTTTGTTGTTTTCGCTAAAAGTTACTACAACTAACTAACATTGTATATAATGCTAACTTACTAACAAGCACTAAGGGACTGTATAGTTTCACTTACTAATTGATTAACAAGCTCTCAGCACTTGCCCTGCCCTTTTATTTGCGGGTCATCTTTTTTTGATGTTCTGTAGGTTGGTGATGTATATGTATTTTTATTCTTTATTCCGTTATGAATCTGTTCTCATATCAATACTTTTATTTTTTGCTGGGTGCCGGCCATGGAGTATTTTGCATTTCGCGTCGGACAGTCTTGATCGTGCATGCAATAATTTATTCACACTGCTGGTCATGGAATAGATTTGCTCTCTGATTGCAAGCATTATTTTATCTCTGCTGTGGAAATAAAGCATGAATCTGTTCGATCCATCTGACTAATTTTCAAAAGAAAGACTGAATAAAGACTGTTGTCTATCTTCAAAGGAAGAAAACAGACTAATAATAAGACCAAGAAAAGTCGATCGCTCTTTGCATTGACTTTGACTGTAATCAGTCGTGCGAAAAATTTGTTTCGCGTCCAGTGTGCAAGCGGCTTTACCGAGCATAGAATGCAAGCATTATTTATGCACTGCCTGATGCCGAGGTAGTTTGTGGTTGGCTGAGAAAGATGTGAAGTCGTTAATTTGCATCATTGATTCGGTTGCGTTGATGACAGGTCAAGTTTTCATCACGCGTGCCAACCGCCTTTGATCTGACATCAGGACAATCGATATAGATACTATAATTTATGTGCTGATTCAGATAGCTACATTAAACAGTGGTTGCTATAATTATTTACTGTATTGAAATGTGCCTGACATTCTGGAAACCTGCCTGTTAGGTTTCGGTGACGCGTGCACTGTGCCGGTCAGCCAAATTACCACTGCACAGAAAGTGAACCAGGTAGGAGTTGGAGAGCTTTCTGCGCAACTGCAGCGAAGACTTTCTCTATGAAATTGTCACTGCATCTTAATGAATAAGTGACAACTCCCCCTACTACGCCGCCACACCAATCTCGGCGCACGTTCGTCGGCGCATGGTGTTGCACCTCACGAAATTACCACTGCGTGGGTTGCTCCGGACGAAATTACCACTCCGTGGGCTGCGCCACGCTTCGCCACCTGCGCTGCGCCAAGAAATCCGAGCCCTTTCTGTCAAACTTTTGATTTCTTTCGTGAGTAGGCCGTGTAGTAAGCGGGATAATGTAGAGCGAGCTGGTCACTATAGAGAAATAAACCCCTTCAGGGTGATGTCGGACCCCTATGCTTCACGTCGGGGTCCTACATCACCTTGTTGGGGTTTATTTCTCTATAGTAACCAGCTCGCTCTACATTATTCCTTACTTATTATATCTATGAGCTCTTTACAGAAGGCTTCAGGGTCTTCTGTACTGGCTATTCCATTCTGATTGTTTGAGTTCATGGTCAACATTACGAGGGCCGAGGATTAACTAGTTCTATCTAGCATTTTTTACTTTTTGAGAAAAATGAGTTTTTATATTTAGCTATTTTCTATTTTAAAACAATAAAAGGTACATATCTCATAACTTATTTGTAGTTAGGATATGATTCCTTGATTTTGAAACTAGTTAGTACTGAGACTATTGTTGGACAGATATCTCATTTTTGAGTAAAATGTAAGATAGAACTAGTTAATCCTCGGCCCTCGATTAGTCAGTCTTTCAATGGTATTTTATAAGAAGTTTGCTGTTTTGGCGTCTGAATATAAACATTTTTTTACTCAATTTCCGGACAATTGATACCAAGTTATGATCTGAAAACCCTTTTGTGAAGTTAATCTGGTTGTTACAAAAACTTACAGGTGTAGATCAATTTGTGTTTTTGTTCTAGGGTTAACCTTTTTGAACCATTTACAATCTGCTTAAAATCGTATTGGTTAGTTATTTCCTGGAGCTTTTTCCGACTATTCTTATCAGCCCAGTTAATATTAAAATCACCAAAAGCAATCATTTATTTGTCCCGACGGTTTAATTTTTTTAAAAATGCTTTGAAATTTTTATGAAAACTAATATCACTGGATGGCGGAGGATAAATGCCAACTACAATAAAAGACATTTGAGGAGGCTGTTGCGATTGTGCTGTCTGCCATGTTCTGTCCTGCCTTGCCATGCTCATGTTCTGATTTGTCTTGCCATGTTTTGATTTGTTTGCCATATTCTGTTTTATTGGTATTTGATTCATTGCGATGTCTGACTATTCTTTGATATATGTATTGTGATTTGGTAACTTAGATTTGTTCATTTATTGTCTTAGTTTTACTTTTCCATATTTTGCATCTTACCATAGTGTTATTCTGGTCCATGTTTTGCTTTCCATTATGCATTGCACTTTGCCCCCCCCTGTCTGGTCTCTTGTCTTGTCACAGCTCACAGCCCCGGTAATGCGTGCCACTCCTTCAGGTGATTTAATGGTCTCTGGGTTCAATCTTCCTTCCAATCTCGTTTGCTTTCTTCACCTTACTTTTCTATTTTACTAACAGTTTGTTGTTTTCGCTAAAAGTTACTACAACTAACTAACATTGTATGTAATGCTAACTTACTAACAAGCACTAAGGGACTGTATAGTTTCACTTACTAATTGATTAACAAGCTCTCAGCACTTGCCATGCCCTTTTATTTGCGGGTCATCTTTTTTGGATGTTCTGTAGGTTGGGGATGTATATGTATTTTTATTCTTTATTCCGTTATGAATCTGTTCTCATATCAATACTTTTATTTTTTGCTGGCTGCCGGCCATGGAGTATTTCGCATTTCGCGTCGGACAGTCTTGATCGTGCATTCAATAATTTATTCACACTGCTGGTCATGGAATAGATTTGCTCTCTGATTGCAAGCATCATTTAGTCTCTGCTGTGGAAATAAAGCATGAATCTGTTCGATCCATCTGACTAATTTTCAAAAGAAAGACTGAATAAAGACTGTTGTCTATCTTCAAAAGGAAGAAAACAGACTAATAATAAGACCAAGAAAAGTCGATAGCTCTTTGCATTGACTTTGACTGTAATCAGTCGTGCGAAAAATTTGTTTCGCGTCCAGTGTGCAAGCGGCTTCACCGAGCATAGAACGCAAGCACCATATACGCACTGCCTGATGCCAAGGCAGTTTGTGGTTGGCTGAGAAAGATGTGAAGTCGTTAATTTGCATCATTGATTCAGTTGCGTTGATGACAGGTCGAGTTTCCATCACGCGTGCCAACCGCCTTTGATCTGACATCAGGACAATCGATATAGATACTACAATTTATGTGCTGATTCAGATAGCTACATTAAACAGTGGTTGCTATAATTATTTACTGTATTGAAATGTGCCTGACATTCTGGAAACCTGCTCTGGAAACCTGCCTGTGAGGTTTCGGGGACGCGCGCACTGTGCCGGTCAGCCAAATTACCACTGCACAGAAAGTGAACCAGGTAGGAGTTGGAGAGCTTTCTGCGCAACTGCAGCGAAGACTTTTTCTATGAAATTGTCACTGCGTCTTGATGAATAAGTGACACCTCCCCCTACTACGCCGCCACACCAATCTCGGCGCACGTTCGTCTGCGCATGGTGTTGCACCTCACGAAATTACCACTGCGTGGGCTGCCCCGGACGAAATTACCACTCCGTGGGCTGCGCCACGCTTCGCCACCTGCGCTGCGCCAAGAAATCCGAGCCCTTTCTGTCAAACTTTTGATTTCTTTCGTGAGTAGGCCGTGTAGTAAGTGGGATAATGTAGAGCGAGCTGGTCACTTTAGAGAAATAAACCCCTTCAGGGTGATGTCGGACCCCTATGCTTCACGTCGGGGTCCTACATCACCTTGTTGGGGTTTATTTCTCTATAGTAACCAGCTCGCTCTACATTATTCCTTACTTATGATATCTATGAGCTCTTTACAGAAGGCCTCAGGGTCTTCTGTACTGGCTATTCCATTCTGATTGTTTGAGTTCATGGTCAACATTACGAGGGCCGAGGATTAACTAGTTCTATCTAGCATTTTTTACTTTTTGAGAAAAATGAGTTTTTATATTTAGCTATTTGCTATTTTAAAACAATAAAAGGTACATATCTCATAACTTATTTGTAGTTAGGATATGATTCCTTGATTTTGAAACTAGTTAGTACTGAGACTATTGTAGGACAGATATCTCATTTTTGAGTAAAATGTAAGATAGAACTAGTTAATCCTCGGCCCTCGATTAGTCAGTCTTTCAATGGTATTTTATAAGAAGTTTGCTGTTTTGGCGTCTGAATCTTAACATTTTTTTACTCAATTTCCGGACAATTGATATCAAGTTATGATCTGAATACCCTTTTATGAAGTTAATCTGGTTGTTACAAAAACTTACAGGTGTAGATCAGTTTGTGTTTTTGTTCTAGGGTTAACCTTCTTGAACCATTTACCATCTGCTTAAAATCGTATTGGTCAGTTATTTCCTGGAGCTTTTTTCGACTATTCTTATCAGCCCAGTTAATATTAAAATCACCTAAAGCAATCACTTATTTGTCCCGACGGTTTAATTTTTTTAAAACTGCTTTGAAATTTACATGAAAACTAACATCACTGGATGGCGGACGATGAATGCAAACTACAATAAAAGACATTTGAGGAGGCTGTTGCGATTCTGCTGTCTGCCATGTTCTGTCCTGCCTTGCCATGCTCATGTTCTGATTTGTCTTGCCATGTTTTGATTTGTTTGCCATATTCTGTTTTATTGGTATTTGATTCATTGCGATGTCTGACTATTCTTTGAGATATGTATTGTGATTTGGTAACTTAGATTTGTTCATTTATTGTCTTAGTTTTACTTTTCCATATTTTGCATCTTACCATAGAGTTATTCTGGTCCATGTTTTGCTTTCCATTATGCATTGCACTTTGTCTCCCCCTGTCTGGCCTCTTGTCTTGTCACAGCTCTCAGCCCCGGTAATGCGTGTCACTTCTTCGGGTGATTTAATGGTCTCTGGTTTCAATCTTCCTTCCAATCTCGTTTGCATTCTTCACCTTACTTTTCTATTTTATTAGCAGTTTGTTGTTTTCGCTAAAAGTTACTAACACTAACTAACATTGTATATAATACTAACTTACTAACGAGCACTAAAGGATTGTATAGTTTCACTTACTAATTGATTAACAAGCTCTCAGCACTTGCCCTGCCCTGTTATTTGCGGGTCATCTTTTTTGGATGCTCTGTTGGTTGGTGATGTATATGCATTTTTATTCTTTATTCCGTTATGAATCTGTTCTCATATCAATACTTTTATTTTTTGCTGGGTGCCGGACATGGAGTATTTCGCATTTCGCGTCGGACAGTCTTGATCGTGCATGCGATAATTTATTCACACTGCTGGTCATGGAATAGATTTGCTCTCTGATTGCAAGCATTATTTTATCTCTGCTGTGGAAATAAAGCATGAATCTGTTCTTTCCATCTGACTAATTTTCAAAAGAAAGACTGAATAAGACTGTTGTCTATCTTCAAAGGAAGGAAACAGACTAATAAAAAGACCAAAAAAAGTCGATAGCTCTTTGCATTGACTTTGACGGTAATCAGTCGTGCGAAAAATTTGTTTTGCGTCCAGTGTGCAAGCGGCTTTACCGAGCATAGAACGCAAGCATTATATACGCACTGCCTGATGCCGAAGCAGTTTGTGGTTGGCTGAGAAAGATGTGAAGTCGTTAATTTACATCATTGATTCAGTTGTGTTGAAGACAGGTGGAGTTTCCATCACGCGTGCCAACCGCCTTTGATCTGACATCAGGAAAATCGATATAGATACAATAATTTATGTGCTGATTCAGATAATTACATTAAACTGTGGTTGCTGTAATTATTTACTGTATTAAAATGTGCCTGACATTCTGGAAACCTGCCTGTGAGGTTTCGGTGATGTGCGCACTGTGTGCCGGTCAGCCAAATTACCACTGCACAGAAAGTGAACCAGGTTGGAGCTGGAGAGCTTTCTGCGCAACTGCAGCGAAGACTTTTTCTACGAAATTGTCACAGCGACTTGATGAATAAGTGACACCTCACCCTACTACGCCGCCACACCAATCTCGGCGCACGTTCGTCTGTGCACGGTGTTGCACCTCACGAAATTACCACTGCGTGGGCTGTGCCGGACGAAATTACCGCTGCATGGGCTGCGCCACGCTTCGCCACCTGCGCTGCGCCAAGAAATCCGAGCCCTTTCTGTCAAACTTTTGATTTCTTTCGTGAGTAGCCGTGTAGTAAGTGGGATAATGTAGAGCGAGCTGGTCACTATAGAGAAATAAACCCCTTCAGGGTGATGTCGGACCCCTATGCTTCTCGTCAGGGTCCTACATCACCTTGTTGGGGTTTATTTCTCTACAGTAACCAGCTCACTCTACATTATTCCTTACTTATTATATCTATGCGCTCTTTACAGAAGGCTTCTGGGTCCTCTGTACTGGCTATTCCATTCTGATTGTCTGTGTTCATGGTAAAATTAGTCAGTTTTTCACTGGTATTTTATAAGAAGTTTGCTGTTTTTCGCATCTGAATCAAAACATTTTTTTTACTCAATTTCCGGACAATTGATATCAAGTTATGATCTGAAAACCCTTTTGTGAAGTTAAAGTATTTCTTTTCTCTATCTGGTTTTTACAAAATTTTGCAGGTGTAGATCAATTTGTGTTTTTGCTCTAGGGTTAACCTTGTTGAACCATTTACCATCTGCTTAAAACCGTATTGGTTAGTTATTTCCTGGAGGTTCTTTCGACTATTCTTATCAGCCCAGTTAATATTAAAATCACCTAAAGCAATCACTTATTTGTCCTGACGGTTTAATTCTTTTAAAACTGCTTCGAAATTTTTATGAAAACTAACATCACTGGATGGCGGAGGATAAATGCCAACTACAATAAAAGACATTTGAGGAAGCTGTTGTGATTCTGCTGTCTGCCATGTTCTGTCCTGCCTTGCCATGCTCATGTTCTGATTTGTCTTGCCATGTTTTGATTTGTTTGTCACATTCTATTTTATTGGTATTTCATTCATTGCGATGTCTGACTATTCTTTGATATATGTATTGTGATTTGATAACTTAGATTTGTTCATTTATTGTCTTAGTTTTACTTTTCCATATTTTGCATCTTACCATAGTGTTATTCCGGTCCATGTTTTGCTTTCCACGATGCATTGCACTTTGTCTCCCCCTGCCTGGTCTCTTGTCTTGTCACAGCTCTCAGCCCCGGGAATGGGTGTCACTTCTTCGGGTGATTTAATGGTTTCTGGTTTCAATCTTCCTTCCAATTTCGTTTGCTTTCTTCACCTTACTTTTCTATTTCACTAACAGTTTGTTGTTTTCGCTAAAAGTTACTAACACTAACTAACATTGTATATAATACTAACTTACTAACGAGCACTAAGGGACTGTATAGTTCCACTTACTAATTGATTAACAAGCTTTCAGCGCTTGCCCTGCCCTGTTATTTGCGGGTCATCTTTTTTGGATGCTCTGTTGGTTGGTGATGTATATGTATTTTTATTCTTTATACCGTTATAAATCTGTTCTCATATCAATACTTTTATTTTTTGCTAGGTGCCGGACATGGAGTATTTTGCATTTCGCGTCGGACAGTCTTGATCGTGCATGCGATAGTTTATTCACACTGCTGGTCATGGAATTGATTTGTTCTCTGATTGCAAGCATTATTTTATCTCTGCTGTGGAAATAAAACGTGAATCTGTTCGATCCATCTGACTAATTTTCAAAAGAAAGACTGAATAAAGACTGTTGTCTATCTTCAAAGGAAGAAAACAGACGAATAATTAGACCAAGAAAAGTCGATAGCTCTTTGCATTGACTTTGACTGTAATCAGTCGCGCGAAAAATTTGTTTCACGTCCAGTGAGCAAGCGGCTTTGCCGAGCATAGAACGCAAGCATTATACACGCACTGCCTGATGCCGAGGCAGTTTGTGGTTGGCTGAGAAAGATGTGAAGTCGTTAATTTGCATCATTGATTCAGTTGCGTTGATGACAGGTCGAGTTTCCATCATGCGTGCCAACCGCCTTTGATCTGACATCAGGAAAATCGATATAGATACTATAATTTATGTGCTGATTTAGATAGTTACATTAAACAGTGGTTGCTGTAATTATTTACTGTATTGAAATGTGCCTGACATTCTGGAAACCTGCCTGTGAGGTTTCGGTGACGTGCGCACTGTGTGCCGGTCAGCCAAATTACCACTGCACAGAAAGTGAACCAGGTTGGAGCTGTTGAGCTTTCTGCGCAACTGCAGCGTAGACTTTTTCTACGAAATTGTCACTGTGTCTTGATGAATAAGTGACACCTCCCCCTACTACGCAGCCACACCAATCTCGGCGGGCGTTCGTCTGCGCACGGTGTTGCACCTCAAGAAATTACCACTGCATGGGCTGCGCCACGCTTCGCCACCTGCGCTGCGCCAAGAAATCCGAGCCCTTTCTGTCAAACTTTTGATTTCTTTCGTGAGTAGCCGTGTAGTAAGCGGGATAATGTAGAGCGAGCTGGTCACCATAGGGAAATAAACCCCTTCAGGGTGATGTCGGACCCCTATGCTTCACGTCGGGTTCCTACATCACCTTGTTGGGGTTTATTTCTCTATAGTAACCAGCTCGCTCTACATTGTTCCTTACTTATTATATCTATGAGATCTTTTCAGAAGGCTTCTGGGTCTTCTGTACTGGCTATTCCATTCTGATTGCTTGAGTTCATGGTCAAAATTAGTCAGTCTTACACTGGATTTTTATGAGAAGTTTGCTGTTTTTTGTGTCTGAATCTAAACATTTTTTTACTCAATTTCCGGACAATTGATTTCAAGTTATGATCTGAAAACCCTTTTGTGAAGTTAAAGTATGTCTTTTCTCTATTTGGTTGTTACAAAAATGTACAGGTGTAGATCAATTTGTGTTTTTGTTCTAGGGTTAACCTTGTTGAACCATTTACCATCTGCTTAAAATCGTATTGGTTAGTTATTTCCTGGAGCTTCTTTCGACTATTCTTATCAGCCCAGTTAATATCAAAATCACCTAAAGCAATCACTTATTTATCCTGTCGGTTTCATTCTTTTATAACTGCTTTGAAATTTTTATGAAAACTAACATCACTGGATGGCGGACGATAAATGCCAACTACAATAAAAGACATTTGAGGAGGCTGTTGTGATTCTGCTGTCTGCCATGTTCTGTCCTGCCTCGCCATGCTCATGTTCTGATTTGTCTTGCCATGTTTTGATTTGTTTGCCATATTCTGTTTTATTGGTATTTGATTCATTGCCATGTCTGACTATTCTTTGATATATGTATTGTCATTTGGTAACTTAGATTTGTTCATTTATTGTCATAGTTTTACTTTTCCATGTTTTGCATCTTACCATAGTGTCATTCCGGTCCATGTTTTGCTTTCCACTATGCATTGCACTTTGTCTCCCCCTGTCTGGTCTTTTGTCTTGTCACAGCTCGCAGCCCCGGGAATGGGTGTCACTTCTTCGGGTGATTTATTGGTTTCTGGTTTCAATCTTCTTTCCAATCTCGTTTGCTTTCTTCACCTTACTTTTCTATTTTATTAGCAGTTGGTTGTTTTAGCTAAAAGTTACTAACACTAACTAACAATGTATAAAATACTAACTTACTAACGAGCACTAAGGCATTGTATAGTTTCACTTACTAATTGATTTACAAGCTCTCAGCACTTGCCCTGTTCTAGTCTCAGCATTTCTGTGGAATCTCCACACTTGATCGTGTTATCCTTTCTCTCATTTTCTATGCACGTTAGAACTCCGGAGCCGTATGTTTGTCTATAGGAATGTCTTGTGCTCCCTGTCCGCGTTTTGGCTTTTGCCTATTTCATGTGATTAGGTTCTCCCTCTTGTTCCACCCTCTGTAATTAGTCTCATTTCCAGCACCTGTGTCTGTGTAGCATGTGATTCCCCCGGAGTGTATATTAGGAGTCTTTTCACAGCACTTCCCTGTTAGATCGTTTCCTCAGTCTTCTTGTGCCGCGTTTTCTCTCGCCTTAATTTCTCAGTGATACCTTTCTGACTGGACCGCCTGACTTTTCGATTTTTGCCTTTGTGATTTTGGATTACTGTTGCATCTGTGTGTTTTGACCCTTTTTCTGCCCAACCACGAGATCTATGATTGCTGCCCTGGTTACGATTCGGATTACGCCCATTGGATTCTGGTTTTGCTTCTTTGACATTCCTGTACCTGTGAACTAGACCCATTTCTGTCCGACAACGATTACTGTGATTGCTGCCCTGGTTTTTGATTCTATTTTTGCCCAACTGGATTGTGATTTTTGGAGTGTGGACCTTGTACCTTTGCCTTCTGCCCTGCGGGGGTTTTCCCCCTTTATTAATAAAACCAAATCTACTGCATTGCTTGGTTCTCGCGACTGGTTCCTGATCGCACCATCAGAGGCAATGTAAATTTAACTGCTATTCATTCTATTTCATGATTTATCAGATCCAGTTGAGTACACTTAAAGTGCTTTTTCACAAACATAAATGAAAAGAGATGGAGGGCCATTAGTCTATCCTTCCTGAATATAGCATATCCTGGTCTTACAAAAGCTCTCTGAGGGGAATTTTCTCTAAGCCAGGTTTCCAACAGGCAAAGAAAATCTAAGTTTGTATCAGTTTTAAATACAATTATTGCTATTGTATTTTCATTATAAAATGGCTCATGCCGTTGGAATGCTGAGTCCTCAGATGTTGTTAGGATAAATAGTTTTACAACATTGCGGAATGTTTTATGGTATAAAACCGCAGTTACGCCTACCAACCTGACCTTCGGCCAGTGCTTGCCAAAGGGTTAATGGAGTAAAGGTTTTTTTTGTGGTTTGAAGAGTTCTATTGACTTGATGTCAATTCTTGTCAACATTGATGAACTCTCAGGTAGCTAGCTAGCTAGACTAGCTGTCACAAGGCGCTGCCGCAGACAGCTAGCCATATAGCAAGCTAGCTAGTTTGTGCTCCATCACTGTCGGCAAACTAGAATTGTTTGCCAAGTGTAGCCTGCCAGCCATCTAACATTAGTAAAATGATAAAAACGATGCAGGCCATACACCTAACAATCTGCAATCCAAAATTGAAAAAAGAACAGGCACAAAATCTGAGGAGAGAAAATGAGCACTGTGGTGAAGGAATATAGCTTGCTAACAGTCTGCACAATGAAGACAGCTAACATCTAGAAAATCTTCACAAACTAGTAAGCAAGGACGACGGCCTGGCGTGAGCCTCGTGATTTCCATTTGTTTTAGTCTCTCAGCACGCTGCTGGGTTTTACTTTCATTTCTGGCCACTGCTCTTGGCGTCTTACCACCAATGCCATCACAGTACACTCCAGCCACAATGGAAACGGATAGCGATCCTACCCCAGAGCCTGTTATTCCTTCTGCCCAGATCGCAGCACCTATTCAGTGGAAAGTTGAGGCAGTGGTTCAGGAGGCATTGAAATCTGATCCTGGTCCTGGGGGGGAGCCTCCTGGCTGTTTATTTGTCCCGCATAGAGTTAGGCCACAGGTCCTCCAGTGAGGACACTCTTCCCGCCTGGCGGGGCAGCCGGGGGCCCATCGGACCAAGCAGTTCCTGGCCCAACGTTTTTGGTGGCCGGAGATGATGAGGGACATTTGGGAGTTCATTGCTGCATGTGCCGTCTGTTCCAGGAATAAGACTTCCCATCTCCCTCCTGCTGGTTTGCTGCGACCTTTTCCCATTTCCAGGCGCCTGTGGTAGCATATCGCTTTAGATTTTGTTATGGGGCTGCCTGTATCTGACGGCAACATGGTCATTTTGGTTGTGGTAGACCGTTTTTCTAAATTGGCTCATTTTGTCGCGCTACCCAAGCTGCCTTCAGCACGGGAGACAGTGCATCTTGTGGTGAACAATGTGATCCGGTTGCATGGGCTTCCGCAAGATGTCGTGTCTGACCGAGGCCCACAGTTTTCGGCCAGATTTTGGCAGACGTTTTGTAAGCAGTTGGGGGCCACAGTAAGTCTCTCTTCGGGGTTTCACCCGGAGCCCAACAGGCAGACGGAACGAACTAATCAGTCTCTCGAAAACACTCTCCGATGTTTGGCGGCGGATAATCCCACATCTTGGAGTCTATTTTTAGCTTGGGCCGAGTATTCTCACAACTCGTTGTATAATTCCTCCACGGGGCTTTCCCCGTTTGAAGCCCAAGTGGGTTACCAACCCCCACTTTTTCCAGAGACTGAGAACGATTCCTAGATTCCCTCAGTCAATCAGTTCATTCGGCGCTGTCGGTCGGTTTGGACTAAGGTCCGTTCTACATTGTTGCGCTCGGGGCTAAAACAAAAATCCTTCACTGATAGAAGGCGTCGTTAGGCCTATTGGGTTGGGCAGAGAGTCTGGCTGTCCACCAGGGAATTCCCGTTGAAGGTAGAATCCTGAAAACTGGCGCCCTGCTCTATCGGCTCGTTCAAGATTGTATGGAAGATCAATCCGGTTACGGCCCAGTTGCAGCTCCCGAGATCTTTGCGTATACATCCGTTGTTCCACGTCTCGAGGGTTAAGCCAGTAAGCATTAGCGTCCTGGCGCCCGCCGACATGCCCCCGCCACCACCGCGCATGGTTGAGGGTGGGCCGGTTTATACCGTGTGCCGCATTCTGGTTGAGAGGCACGTAGAGAGCTTTGTTAACTCCTTTTGGTACTCTCGTCCGGGACTATATCGTTTTGCTCTCCTTCAGATTCCTTCGCCAGCTGGCATTGATTGGGGGCGTTGCCCGGACTATATTTAAGCTCCTGTTCTTCTGCACACTAATGAGCAGTGTGGACACTAGTAGGACAAGCATTTTCATCCAGAGAGCTGTATCTGTGTGAGTTCCTCTGAGGAGTTAGGGATTTTTGTATCTGTGTGTATTATTTCCTTGCATATGTGAATGTATTTTCAAAAAATCCTTCATGCTGTGGGTTGAAACGGTTCCCTTTTTAGGTCTGTTAAAGGTGCAGGCTGCTCTGTGATAGAGCTTAGAATGGCCATTACAGAGATCATACAAACACAGAGTTGAAGTTTTGAACCCAGTATAGATCTAGTGGCAGGTAGTGAAACATGTGGCACATGCTCAGGAGCCCAGCAGTTCCCTCAAAATTTAAAGAATATGAAAGAGGGTTGGGCAATATTACTCCGCAGCAATGTCAGACTGAAACCAAATTATAGGAAGCGACTGGTTGTAAGTGCTGCAGTTAAATGTTGTACTCCTTGTTTTATGTAAAATGCAATTAAGTCACTTGGTTGTAATTACTGCAGTTTAAGGTTGTACTCCAAGTTTAGTCTAAGGAGTCTGTTACTTTTCACAAGCGTAATGAGGGTTGTTGCTCACTATTTTCATAAAATCAATGAATAATGGTATAAAGAAATGTTTATTCTATTTACTCAGGTTGCCTTTGTTTGACATTATAATGTGCCTCGATCATGATCTACACATCCAACTTTTTTATTTGATGCAGCTCGGACATTTTGCAGTTAGAGCTGAACCTAGCGGACGATTGCTAGTTGCCACAGCCCCAGTGCAACAATCAATCCTGGAGTCTGGGGTAGGCTAGCTTAAAATAAGCCAGTCAGAAGCAAACTCATATTATAAAGCCATTGTTCAGTCATCTCGACATAAACTTAAGTATATGTACACATGAGCAAGGATCATCGAAGTAAAGCTAAGGTAATTCTTGACCCCAAATACTGAAGCGTATGACTTAATACTTTTATCACACTTTGCAGAAAATAAATGTCCATAAATACTCTTATTAATGGGCGATAAAGTTTTTCAATCTTTGAATCATGAAACTACCTGCTTTGCATGTGATGAAATTACATGGACCAGACAAAATAAAGAGGTAAATAACCCATCATGTAAATACATATTTCAAAGAGGGAAATTTGGAGAACCCAGTACCTGAGATCAGCAGGGTGGAAACCAACAGGAGAAGCATTTTCAGAAAAATGTGTGGCTTCTTCTGTAGAGTAGGGTTTATTGTGGGATGAGTGAGTGTGTGTGTGTGTGCGTACTCTTTTGCGTGTGTGTGTGTGTGTGTGTGTGCTGTGAGCAGTAAATACATGTATACCCTTGTGGGTTCCTATTGGTCTCTGAGCTGAGCTCCCTTTTCACAAATGCACCAAAAATATATATATATATATATATATATATATATATATATATATATTATGTAAGAGAGAAGCCAGGAGATAACATGGACAGTGCCTGTTGCCCTCCGTTCTTAACATAGTGGCATAATAAAGGCATAAAAACTTATACGTCCACCTCAGCTGGCCTCGTCTCCAGTCAGGCATGGCTGGGAACAGTGGGGCAGTAAAAGTTATCAGGGTCCAAACATCCTCTACAGCTGCACCCCCAATTCTACCACTGAGATAAGGGGGCCTGGAACTGGACACTTCAGCATGGGTGATTGAGCACATTAAGCATGGGGATGGGAGCGCATGGCTTGGTTGCTGCAAGGAATTTCTCACAGCAGGGTGTGACCTGTGCTCTCTGCCCTATTGGTGCCATAGTGACCTCTTCTGGACGCACTGTCACCGCACCTTTTCATTTTATCACTGTAACTGTTTTGATTTAAGAGTTTCAATTTACACAAAACCCACTGTTACACTGTTTTAATTGTCCTCATATCATCACTGAATTACTGTATTATACCTGGGGTAATAGTGATGTGAATCTCATGGGGAATGGGTCTGTTGGGAAGGAAATTCATAATAATTACATCATCATAATTCTGTATGTAATCGTGTTTGGTATGCATCTCTTCAGCTAAATTCAAGGGGCTGAATGAGTTGTATTTCATATCCTCTATATTTCAAGAAAACATAGTTTCTGTTCCCCAGCAATGATTTGTCCTTAACCAGAGTTATCTCTTGAGGTATTTACACTCATCTCTCCCCCTTTGCAGAAGTGCTTTGCGACTCCTCCCTGAGGTCGGTCTCTAAGGGTCCTGGCACTGATCTAAGAACTTTTATTATCTCCTTTGAATAATAAATGTTTTCTTATTTCCTCCGGAGGGGAGGAGTCTAAATTCCGATTTGGGCCATCTGTGCGGCCTGATCAAAGGCGCCACCAACCTTAAATCTGAGAGAGACGACCTAGTCTGGGAAGATCGTATCCGACTTCCCATACATTGGTCCGTGCGTATTCTTCGTTTAATGGTTGCGTAATTCGGACTTCAGCACGACCATTTGTATGTAGCCTTTTCGCCAGGTATGACTTTTCTCTCATATTCTGAACTTTGTGTAACTTGTAATTGGGGTAATGTTGATTTGCTAGATTTAAGCTCTTGCCTACCTGGTAAATAAACTATTGTTATTTCTTTAAACTTGAGTGGCTCTTAACTCTTGTACCTTCTTTTTAAGCTACGTCACGCCGGATGACCTTGGGGTATGCTCAACTAAGGACTGACTGATCAGCGGCTTTGGGATGAGCATCGGTTTTAATCAAGTTAGATAGGCAGCCAGGATCTACCAACAAAAGGATTCATGTTTGTCGACTCTGGGAGTTTTAGCCTGAAGAAGACCCATGGACGAAAAGTCGGTTATTTGTTAAAATTCCTATGAAAGAGTCCATGGGCGGATTGAATCTGGGTTCGCTATAATTCAAGCCAAAAGATGCTGTTATAGTGCTGATTGACTTTTAATCCTCTGGTATTACCGACGAACCTAAGCAACCGAAATAGAACTAAAACCCGGGGGTATATATTTTAGTGACGCAGCCTTGCATTTATGAGTCCGGGGATAATCTCCCCGAGGTCCACGCAGGTGTTCCCTAAATTATCAATTCTAATTCTAATTTGGAGTCAGATATTTAAACGAGGATATAACTAAATTTTGTATTCTAAATTTATTATGGAGTCACATTTGAAGCGAGAGTAACATTGTAATCGTTATGCTTAGTTTGCTTAAATCACTGATAAATCTTACTTTTTCAGTTGCTGCGTGTGTCCCAATGTGCACCTGGGATTATTCGCAGCACGACATTAACTTAGATGATTCCGTGATTTCGGCATAGCCCCGTTTTCGAACGGAGAACTATTGAGAACACCTCAGGTAAGTCTCAAACTGGGTCCAAGGCGGGACGCAGGCATAAAAGATTTAATTGACTCGTTCCATTGCCTCATAACAGCTGGATCTACACGCGTAAACCTTCGCCCCTGGCTCCTCCGTCATTGGTCGAGCTGTGTGGGGTTTTACAATAATTTAGGTACAATGGAATTTACTTTAGGTAAATTGCAGAAAACCAGAAAAAGTGGCAATTTTCTAGAAAGTCACACAGCACACGTCTCCGTTTTTGTTTGTAATGGTAAACAGTTCCAGTCAAAAACAATTCATTCATTCTTTCTTCATTCAGGGCACAAAAAATGGTCCACAGCAAGAGACATAATAAAAACACACAAATACCAAAAATATAAATAAAACAGAGATAAACAGAGGTTCACATTGACAAAAATATTCAGATATTAACATACAAACTAAGACGTCAATGGTTCCACAGTCTGGAGCTGAACCTAATTGCACTCATTGCAGGGTTCACCAGTATAGCAATTATACAGTTAGCTGACCCAGACAGCCTACACATGCGTCTAAACATGAGATTCCCAAGTACAGCAGGGGGTATACTACGGAGCAAGTTCAATACAGACAGGCTTTATTCGAGTGAGCCGGTTCAACAAACCCAGACCTCAAAATCATTGATGATTGGTATCACAACGGTGGTTATAACCTTTCTTTGTTGACCTCGGCTTTGTGCTTTTAATGCCGTGAGCACTTTCAATTAAAGAGGACCTATTTTGCTATATTTCCAAGGTTATATTTTGATCTTTCAACGATCAGGAGTACTCTAGGGGAGTCAAAGATCAAAACAGGGTCCTTATTTAGCTCATATTGCCATCCTCAAAAAACCCCATTTGTGGTCCATTGTAGTCTCTGCCTGAAACGCCTCATTGGGGTGGCTCTTCCGGTATGGCCCCCACTCCCCGTGTGCCCACTTTTTTCTGACTGGCCAGCTCTGTGGAGGGCAGAGTTGGGCGGGACGAGGCTGCAGAATGCAGTTTGCTGGGTCCGCCTCCCCAGAGTGAAACGTGGGACACGTCTGCCATCTGATAATGAACCGGGGGGGAAATTCCAAAATCTAGCGCTATACTTGAATAAAGATCTAACTTGTTCTAATAAACGCAGCGGCGAAAGTGCAGGACGCAGTGCGAAAATCTGGCAGCTCAAGCTCGAATTTGCTATCGGCTACAGTTTACTTTGGCAACAGTGGTGAGTACAGCGGTTTTTCTACTCTATAGCTAGAATCCACCACATACAGACATATTTGTAGAACGGGTTGTCAAGCCCAAGTGTAGACCAGAGACCGTAGAAATCCGGTGGGTCGGAGTTTTGAGGGAAACAGGCCATCTGTTTTGTAGGCTTATGCTGTGAAGCAACTGCTTCCACATCTGTAGCCATGTTTCCATCCACACGTTCTTATATGAATTAAGTTATATCAAATTAAAAATGCCTCACGGAGATGGTGAAATTAGGCTATTAATAGGATATTTCAAGACTATCGACTCATAGTTTGTACGGTCCATCTCATCGGATTTTCTACTACTTTTGTTCACTTGAAGGTTCTGCGATTCGGTGAGAAAGTGAATGGAAACAGCTTAAAATGTCAAAAATATACTCAATACACCAATTTGATCGCATAATAGCATGTGGTGTCATTACACACTACTTTTTATTTGCTTTAATGCCCTTAGATGGAAACGTATTTTCACCAGCTTTATTCGCATGAATATTTTTGGCAAACTTCAGGTGATTCGATTGAAAAGTGGAAACATAGCTTGAGAGTCGCGGACAGTCACGACCGATACAGGCTTTATCTTCAGAAATTTTACAAAGCCTGTGTTTGAGGCCAGTTGTTAGTGCTAACTATCGTTATTTGCTGTTATATCATTACTTACAGCTTGTGGCTTTGAGTGCTTGATCGATGCAACTGCTTCAGGTTTGAGAAGCAGCTGAAACGCTTATCCTCTGTCGAATTATCATCTATTGACAAAGCTGACTTTGGTGAAATGCTGAGCACAAACAGCTAATGTTCCCCTTGGCCGTGGCTGTTTGCCGCCAGCAAACAAAAAGCTACCCAGTAATTTCTGGAGGTATCGTCTTTTGGGAGAGAAATATTTGCTTTTCTTTGCATCCTAAAGTAAACAGATGAGCAGCTTGGGGGGATATACTGACAAAACTGTACCTCAAATGATTTGCAGTTTAACATTTACTGTGAGTTTTTAGGGGAGGACAGTGTTGCATATATAAACAACTGCGCTCGCCCCCTAGGTCGCACCTATTGATAATTAGACAATAACGGGAAAAGAAGCGGCTATAAAATGGTCGATACATTTTTTTTTGAGTGTCATAAGACTCGCAACCCCAGCGAAACGACCTGTTTCCCAAGCAAAATTTGATCAATTCAGTCCGATTACATTTGGAAAGTCTAGAACAGCCGCACAATTAAACTATTCCGTTCTGGTTAGCCTAGAGCTAAACCGGAAGCTATCCGGCCAGCTCGGCTGAAGTCTCTAGTGCGCCCACTTCCGGTTTCTTCCCGATCCCGAATAACGAATCCGAAGTTTTTTCACAAGCCCGAATCCGAACCCGAATACAAATAGAGAAATGGCTGTACACTCTTAATACAAAGGGGTGCAAAATGCTTTAGAAAGTGCAGTCTTCACAGGTGTTGTGCACAAATTAAATTTGCGATTCAGCATATTAGTTAGTACATACAACATACGATACTGTCTGTAAATATCCCTATGATCAGAGAGGTCATCAGTTTTGCTATGTCCTAGGTATTTAACCTCATGACATAATTCAAGAACAGTACCGGACGTGGAGAAAACTGGAAACAACAGTTTAAGCTCCTCTCTGCCTCTTAAAATCATAGTATTACTCTTCTTTCCATTATATTTAATGTCAAAGTTTGGGCCATATTGAGAACAGATCCTTAGTAACTGTTGAAGACCAGCACTGCATGGACAAAAATCACCAGATCATCAGCATACGTCAGGTGCTTGATGAAAATGTGACCAACCATACAGCCTGTTGCACAACTGTTTAACAGCTTTGATTAATCATCCATGCAAAGATTAAAGAGAAAGGGAGATAAAATGCTTCCCTGCCTAACTCCATTGCTTACACTGAATGGAGCAAGTATAGAATTGGCCCAAAAAGCCAGGATTCTCTCTAAAGACTTAGGAACTCCTCTGTTGTGCAACTTGTAAAATAATTTCTCATGAATTACACAATCAAAGGCTTTAGAGACGTTAATAAAACACATAAAATCAGTGGAATTACACTTATTATACAAGTCTAAAATCTCCCTTAAAGCAAAAATGCACATATCTGTGCCATGTTTAGGTTAAAAACTAAACTGGTTGTTAGAGGTCAGGACATACTGTTCAGTGTAGTCCTCTCCTGGACCTTGGACAGAATACTGGCCAGGGCTATAGGCTGGTAGTTGTCCAAGCTGTAAATTTTTCCAGCTTTATCTTTAATAATAGGCACTAACAAGACTGATACAATAGAATCAGGTAAGATAGCATGAACTAAAAACCCAGTAAAACAAATGACAAGCAGGGGACAGAGTTTTCTTCTTGCAAATTTTAAATGCTCACCTGATATCACATCCATATCACATACCTTATCTTTTAGTATCACAATTGCATCATGTATTTTGTGTGAGGAAACAGTCACAACTTCATTACCATCAATGTTACCCTCTAGAAAAGAATTACTTTTAACACAGTTAAACAGATAATAATGTTTCTGCCACAATTGAGGGAGGTATCATAGGAAACAGCCTGCGTCCAGGATCCCTGTACAGGTGGTTTCTCACAGCTCATGAGAGAACTGCTGTTACATCAGCAACTAGAAAGATGGCAGGCCTCCATGAAGAAGAGACTGGATTTGAAAAACACAAACACAAAGAGTCGGATTCTAAACGGAAAATGAGAGATGAGCATGATGTCCAACAAATGGCAGGCACAATCAAGGACTACATGATCAATCCTTTGCCTTGGACCAGCCAGTACAGTATCTGTGCAACATTGCCACAGGTGTCATTGCTCCACAAGGAATGGCTAGGGACTTGACATCTGTTTTCACCAATGGAGAAAGTGCAATGCACTCATTTGTGAAGGACAGATTGATAACAGGAAAGATTCCTTTCTTTGATCCAATCAGCAAGTTGAAAATCCCGATATTTTCAGCAGTAAGTGCCAAGAAGAAAAAAGTCAATTCAGCAGCTATAAAGCTAGCCTCAGTGAATGAGGACAGACAACTGTTCAGCAGAATAGTTGTTGTAGCCAAAACAAGAGAGGTTGATCTCAAAGAAGTATTTGTGCATGAGCTGTGCCATACTCTCTGGCACATGTGGATGGGACACTTAGGAAGGCCACCAAAAGTACTCTTTTAGGAGAGTGACAGTGCAGTCCTGCTTGCCTGCCACAACAGCAACTACTTGGATCATTGATGCCATGGCAATACTTCAGATGGTAGGAGCTCATGGGGCAGTCACTTTTGGACAGCTCAGAGAAACCATATTCCACCTGATCACAAAGCCATTCAAGTCTCCAGATTGCTTTCGTATATATGTGACGCATGCAACACAAAGAACTCAATCAAGAGTTTTGAGCGAGCCAAGCGTCCAACGTCTGATAGCATTGAGATCTGCATTCACAGCAAAGATACCCCTCTTCCAAAAGACTGGAAGCGTTTTATGTGTAGCTCCAAGAACTAGGCTGTTCTGACAACATTCATTTGTTGGTGTTGGTGAGTTGGTGTTGGTGCGAGTCAGTGCGAGGCAGCCCCAAAGGTTTTGAAGCCAGGCCAGGTTTTGATACTTGCTGGCGAATTCAGTGATTCTACCCAAACAAAGGCAGTAACTAAGGGGGGAGTCAGCAACCTTAGCCACCTGTGCAGTACACAGGAAGAGGCAGACACCAGGATGTTGCTGCATTGAGCAGATGCAGCACTTACAGGCCTACCAAAGAAAACGTAGCCTCAGCACACAAAAACTTTGAAATGCCTACATTAATCGCGGAAATAGCAACAGAAAAATAATACCCCGCTACCGAAACTGCAAAAACCGCAACATAAACTGTTGACTCGTAGCATAAGACTATGAAACTGCAACATCTTCTCTCGCATCCGTCTTTGCCATTTACTGCGCTTGCGCGTACCGGCCCAGGCTGCTTTCAGAGATAGCGGAATCAGGCGTGTCTCCTTCGGTTGGTAAGTAAAACTTCCAAATATGACGTTATTGTTAATGCAGATGTTTAACAATGAATTGTAAGACGTAGCTGTTACATCCACATTCTCGTAAATTCGCTTATTTTAGCATGTCACCCTGCCGAAAATGAACGATGCACTGTCAATTTCGCTATAGTCTTAGAGTTGCCAACTTGACGACTTTTTCGCTAAATCTGGTGACTTTCCAAATCGGGATTGTTTGTCCACTCAAGACGTATGTATACGTCTTGAGAAAGTCATCAAGTTGGCAACTCTAAGACTATAGCGAAATCGACAGTGCATCGTTCATTTTCGGCAGGGTGACATGCTAAAATAAGCGAATTTACGAGAATGTGTATGTAACAGCTACGTCTTACAATTCATTGTTAAACATCTGCATTAACAATAACGTCATATTTGGAAGTTTTACTTACCAACCGAAGGAGACACGCCTGTTTCCGCCATCTCTGAAAGAAGCCAGGGCCTGTATGCGCAAGCGCAGTAAATCGCAAAGACGGATGCGAGAGAAGATGTTGCAGTTTCTTAGTTTTATGCTACGAGTCAACAGTTTATGTTGCGGTTTTTGCAGTTTCGGTAGCGGGGTATTATTTTTCTGTTGCTATTTCCGCGATTAATGTAGGCATTTCAAAGTTTCTGTGTGCTGAGGCTACGTTTTCTTTGGTAGGCCTGACTTAGCTCAAGTAATATTGTGGTGTGGTCACTAGACACAGATGTGGCAGTTCTCTGCATACACTTTGTCAGAAAACTAAATGTAACACTCTGGTTCAAAACAGGTGTCAAAAACAAGGCTAGGTTCATCCCTATCCATGAAATAGCAAGGCAAATTGGTGAAGAAATGAGTCAACTCTTGCCAGAACTTCATGCTCTCACTGGCTGTGACTGGACAAGTGGTTTCTTCTCAGTTGGCAAAGTTAAGCCTTTCAGATGGGCAAAGCTAAACACCCAGCAAGTACTACCTCTTAGAGAGCTTGGAGCATCAACCAATGTGACTCAGGCAGCAGAATCTGCAAGCTCCAAGCCCCATAAGTCACACTCGACTTGACTTGACTTGACTTGTGGGGTTTTAGTAATCAGTGCTTCAATTGATGCTTATTAAAGTCGAGGAACTATGCAGGATATTTGCTTGATGGATCATTTTTTTACCTCAATTTAACAGCTTTGGACTGTTGTGGTTCGATGAACTGACTTGTTATGGGGAGAGTGGGGGCTCTCTGCCCTCCGTGTCGTGTATTTTGGCTGAAAACAGACCCTGCTCCGATCCGGTGTCACGGGTGGTACCGCAACATCTCTTGTTTGTGGCAAACAAAACGATACAAATACATTAAAAAATGATTTAATTTAGCCTTTATTATACTGGGGAGTCCCACTGAAATTAAAAAAAGTACAGATATGACTCAACATTATTTTCATAATCTAACAACTACTCCCAAGAGTAAACGATAGCAAGTTGAAGTCAAATTTTTAAGCTCATGTCAAATAACATTCACGAATGCCGTAGCTGGCCAGCTAACTCATATTTGTGATGCTGAGTACAGCTGTTAGCTGTGTTGTAAGATGCTTGATGTAGCAAAGTTAATGGAAATTTACACGCAACATGCAGATACAAGATGGATATAAGATGGGGGGATGGAGATGGATGGATGGATGATGACAAGTCACTTCTTCTTCTTCTTTGAGTTTACTGGCAAGTATTATTCAATAACTGATCCTGTTGTGCTATCTAGTGATAGAATATGTCACTGCGTGCATAAATTTGCTGCTCCACGTCCACTGGCGGACACATCTGCACAAAGGTACACCGTTGTTCTTCTCCAACACGGCAAATCCAGATAATCCGTGAATGATGAATTAAATTAATATTTAAATTTGAAATGAGTAATTAAGTTGCCCGTGTCAAAGTAACAAAGTGAAAGTATACTTTTTATCTTTAAAATGTAGTACAGTAAAAGTCCCAGTTTAAAAAAAAACTTAAAGTACAAATCCTCAAAAAAAAAAACCTACTTAAGTACTGTAACAAAGTACATGTACTTTGTTACTATGCATCTCTGAAAACGGGAGCATCATGCAACCCCCAACCCCACCCCGAAGAAAATCTCACTGTAGCCTGCATTCAAAATTTATTTTATTGTAGCAACCTCCGGGATGGATGCTACTTAGGCCAGTGATTTAAGTCCTAAGCTTCTTGGTTTAGTCCAATTTGTTAGCTCTACTTTCACCAGGGTTCTCACATATGACATTACATGGATTGACTGCGCATGTTTAATCTTAGTTTCAATCACACTGGTTCTGAGGTCTCGAGGATTGTGACTAAACTTCTTTTTCCTTGTCTCAGGCTTGGTAATGACAATTCACGGGCAGAAATACTACAATTTGCCAATTATTTCCGTTGTCTCAGCACTCATAATGGCCATATAAGTGTCTATCGAGAAATGTCCTATGGTTCAGATTTGTCCTTGACTCTTTATATTTATTATTTAAAAAATAAAAAAAAATCAAATGCATTATCTCAATCATGTTTATTTAAAGCAATTGGCTCTTCATAAATGCTTCAACAACGGTATGTTTGGCTCAGGAATTGTTTGTCAATTTAACTGTAATTCACACATTCGTGGCCAAAGTCGAATGAAGTGTTATTCAGAAGATGTTTGCTCCAATGCTGTTCAAATGACTGGACCAAATCACAATCCGCATTCATGTTAGAATATATTGCCGATATGCTGCTTGGATCCAATAGTCATGCTGCAACTACTTCCCTGTTGGTTTTTTCGTCTATTCCTAGCAGGTGCTGCCATTAGTAACAGGGTCAAGTTATGTTAACTGTTTGCAAATCACATTGCATTCACCTTGCACCAGTAAACTGAGAGCAAATGATAGCTCTGGTGTGCTCAGTGAATCTTAGATAAATAAATAAATTAATAAAAGTCTTCTAAATGCTGCAGAATCAGAGTTGGAGCAGCCATTCCAGAGGGCATTAAGGTTTCTGATATCAATCTGGTATTGCTCCACCTTGTTAGTATTTGACTAATATTGTATTTTCGTTAATTTTCCAAATTAGCCGTTTCCGCTGTATCATTGGTGGTATCTGTCGCCGCCAAACACAGTTGGCTGGATGTTATGATCAAGGAAATGACTGAACTGTTTGCTGCACATAGTTTAATTCTAAACTGTGGTTTGGCCTAGGTCTGCCTAGGTTGTTTTTCCAAAGAAGGACAATGCTCACTTTAACAATGTGATATGGACCTTTATAGAGATGTCTGATGTTCCGTTTTTGCATTTTATTTTAGGCCTACAAGCGGGATGCCTTTATCCTCTTAAGCGTGTGTATATAGTGTGTGTATAATATATATACAATTTTTTTTTTACTAAATGCCCCTGTTTCCAAGGCCATGAATCAGGCTAATTTTAGTTGAATACCTCGACTCTTTCAATACTGTTGTTAATGGGCCAAGTCACCATCCTTTTTTGGTGTTTTCTTCCGGATATTGGTTTAATCATTTTGCACTGTTCAAGGCTGACTGGGTGGGAGAGATGTGGAGACTGGGTTTAGTAGTGGTATTGTTATGCCTGCTGCTGAAGATTTGTTCTCTCTCAGTGGTGGGTGGCTACCTTCTAGCTTCACCTTTCCCAATTACTTTTGTGCTGTTCTTTGTCTCGGGAGGGGTTTGTTCCATTTTGGGTTTGGGTCCATCATTCGGGGATGGCACCTGGCTGACAGCTTGATTCATTGTGCTTTTTTTTTAAGTAGTGTTTTTATTTCATCCCAGTTCTTTTGTGTTAAATTTTTTGGTGCACAGTCCCATATTGATCCTCTCATTATCTTGAAATCCATTCTCCATCCTATTACTGCAAAATATGAAACTTAACTATGAGTAATGTTAAAATAATAACTCTCAACACAAAGGGCATTAACCATGTTATTAAGCGTCAAAAGATACTTTCCTTCCTTAAAAAGGAGAGATGTCAGATAGCCTTTCTCCAGGAAACCCACCTCACTGATTTGGAACACATAAAACTAAGGAGAAGTTGGGTGGGCCAGGTGTTTTATTCTTCATATAATTCAAAAAGCAGAGGGGTTGCTGTTCTAATACATCGTTCTTTACCATTTACCCTTGAAACTGACAAAGAGGGCCGTTACGTGCTCATATCTGGCTTTTTATATGGGGAACCTGTTGTCCTTGGCTGTGCTTATGCCTCTAACAACTATGAGTCGACTTTTATCCCACAACTTCTTGCAGATTTGTCTTAATTTTCCTCATCATACACACTGATTGGAGGGGATTTCAGCTGTGCACTTAAACCTTGTCTAGATATGTCTTCTCCTCATCCAGCTTCCTCCACTAAAAGCAAAAAAATGTGTGAATTCCTAAAAGATTTAGACCTACATGATGTCTGGAGAATACTCCACTCCAACGATAGAGATTACACATTTTTCTCCATCCCTCATCAGGTTTTTTCCAGAAAAGACAATTTTCTCTCCTCGAGGTCCTTCTTAGACAGAACAGCTGACTGGACAATTGGTATTCAGTTCATCTCTGACCACTCTCCTGTAGCTGTAACAACCTCCCCTCCCTACAGGGATCCTTCATGTCGGCACTGGCGACTTACCCTCGCATTATTAAAATATACAAACTTTGTTGAGTTTACAACTAGGCAGTTTGAACTTTTTTGCTGAGAATAAAACATCAGTTCCACTACTCTTTGGGAGTCTGCTAAGGCCTATATACGAGGTGCCATTATTTCTGACACATCAGCACAGAAAAAGGAGGCTATTAAGAGGCAATTGGAATTTGAGGAGAAAATACATGACCTTGAAGCTCAATTTAAAAGTTCACCAAATAAATACCTGGCAAAACAATTGGAGGCAGCCCGTTCTGCTCTGAACCAGATATTATTACGGAAGGCAGAATCTCAGGTATTTTCTGCCAGACACAAACTATTTGAATCAGGCAAATCTGGCCGCCTACTTGCCCGTCTTGCACGTGGTAGGACAGAGTCTAAGCTGATTCCCTCGCTTCTTGATAAGCACGGAATTAGACACTTCAATTCGATGGAGGTGAATAAAATAATGAAGTCATTCTATGCCGACCTTTATAGCTCAGGCTGTACATCCTCTTTTGAGGACAGGAGAAAACTGTTATGATTCTGTTTCTCATGTTTAAGTTCTGTGCCTGGCTCAGCCATGTTTAGGATACTTGTGTTTAGTGACCACTGCCTGTCTGACCATTCTTAGGATTGTGTATTGTGTTTTGGTAGTTTAGATGTCTTGTTTATTATTTTTCATTTTTCGATCATTTAAGTTTCCATGCCATGTTTTCATTTCCATGCATTGCACCATGTCTACCCTGTCTTGTCATGTGTAGGTCTTTGCCTACGGTCCCTAGTCTTGCGTGCCACTCATTCGGGTGATTTATTGGTTTCTGGGTTTTCAATCTTCCTTCATTATCTTGTGTGCTTCCTTCCCCTCTCTTATACTATCTACTAATCCATACTAACAGTTTGTTGTTTTCGATAATTACTAACCAATATTAACATTGTATATTTTTACTCATCTACTAACGTGCACTCGGGATCGTTTAGCTGCACATACTAATTGACTAACGATCTCTCAGCAGTCGCTCAATTCTAATCTCCGCCTCCTTGCCTATCCCTAATTATCTCTGCTGCAAGTTTCTGTGAATTTCCACTTATACTTTGTGCTTTCCTTTTCTTTTATCTATGCACTTTAGTACTCCTTAACCGGAGCTGTTGTTTTGTTCATAGGATTGTCTTGTGATCCCTGTCTGCGTTTTGGCATTTGCCAAATTCATGTAATTAGATTATTCCTCATGTGTCACTCCTGATATTTGTATCATTGATTGCACCTGTTCTCCCTGGTCATGTGTTTCACCCGGATGTGTATTTAAGATGTCTGTTTAGTCACTTCCAGTTGTCAGATCGTTTTTCCTATGCCACGTTTGTTCCTCGCCTCGATTCATAGTGATTTATCTTTCATACTGGATTGCCCGACTTTTGATTTTTGCCTTTGTGATTTTGCATTACTGTTGCATCTGTGTGTTTTGACCATTTTTCTGCCCGACTACAAGATCTGTTTGCTGCCCTGGTAACGATTCGGATTACGTCCTGTGGATTCTGGCTTGTCTCTCTGATAGAACTATTCCTGTGTACCAGACCCATTTCTGTCCGACTACGATTACTGTGATTGCTGCCCTAGTTTTTGATACTATTTTTGCCCAACTGGATTTTGACTTTTGGATTGTGGACTTTGTACTGTTGCTTTTCGCCCTGCGGGGGTCACCCCCCTTTACCAATAAAACAAGCTCTACTGCATTTCCTGGTTCTTGCGACTGGTTCCTGATCGGTACACAACAAAAACTACATTATTAGATACAATTCCCATCTCTTTCAGACGAACAAAAAGCGGCATTATGTAAGCCAATAAGTGAAGTAGAGGTGTCTGATACTATCAAAAATCTCCAAGGAGGTAAGGCACCGGGCCCTGATGGGTTTGGCCCGGATTTTTATCAAACGTTTTGCAAGGTACTGGTGGGCCCCCTAACAGATATGTACATAGAATGCTTTGACAAGGGTCGTCTCCCTCCTACTTTGAACCTTGCTTACATCTCGGTTGTTCTGAAGAGAGGCAAGCCCCCGGACATCTGCAGATCTTGCAGGCCAATCAGTTGACAGTAAACTGCTTTCAAAACTTCTTGCCAAGCGCCTTGAGGACTTGCTTCCAACTCTTATTAATCCAGACCAGACAGGTTTTATTAATGGGCGCTACTCTTCTAGTAATGTCAGAAGGCTTTTGAATATTGTAAAATCTACATCTCAGAAAAAACAGAAGGCACTGGCCATCTCCCTTGACGCCGAAAAGGCCTTCGACAGAGTCGAATGGCCCTATTTGTTTGACAATATGAAGAGATTTGGTTTGGGGGGAGACTTTCTAAAATGGACCCAAACCATATACTAGGCACCCAGGGCTGTTGTCATAACTAATGGCTGTCGTCCTGATCCCTTCCCAGTGGCTAAAGGCGTCCGCCAGGGTTGCCCCTTAAGCTCTCTTATTTTTTCTTTAGCTTTAGAAACATTAGCGGAGATGATCCGTCAGCATGCACAAATAAGGGGTGTCCTTCTAGGCGACAAGGAACATAAAATTGCCTTATATACAGATGATATTCTTCTGTTCGTATCATCCCCTGGAGTATCTATCCCTGCTATCATGGATAGTTTTGATGGGTTCAGAATGATATCTGGCTACAAAATTAACTTTAATAAATCAGAGGCTATGCCTCTTGGATGCTCGAAACAAATTGAGATCTCAAATGACTTCCCCTTTACTTGGTCTGCGTCTGGCTTTACATACCTGGGAGTTGAGATTCCCCCTGTCTTGAAAGACCTGTGGAAATTGGACTTGTCACCCACATGCTCTATGGAGCCTGGTAACATGTGACGCAATAACATCCACCCTGAAGTCAAACACAACCCTATACTTTACAATAGCATTGAAACCTGGCGTGATGTCTCTTAATACTTTGGGATAGATGACAGGAAATCCTCACTATCTCCTATTACTGAAAACCCTGACTTTCCAGCTGGCATCAGTTCACCTATTTTCACTGCATGGCGCGCAAAGGGAATCTATGTACTTAGCCACTTATTTAAAGACAATGCTCTTATGTCTTTCCAGCAACTACAAGATACACTTGATTTCCCAAAATTGCATTTCTATGGCTATTTGCAGTTAAGATACTTTATTTCTTCCCTCAGTAGCTCTCCCCCCTCCACTTCACATATCAACAACCCAGAAACCTTCCTTCTGAACCGCAAAAGTCTGGATCAGTTTATCTCAGGTTTTTATTCCCTACTGCTTTCCTGTGGCACGTATGTGTTACCCAACATCTCCCGTAAATGGGAAAGCGACAGAGGAACTGAGTTTATTGAGGATGATTGGAAAGTGGCTACTGATCTGATTAGATCATAATCTACCTGCACTAGACTGGGGGAAACTCAATACAAGATACTTCATAGGTTGCACATCACCCCTGTTGTACTGCATAGAATAGACGGCTCTATTTCCCCTCTCTGCATTAAGTACAAATTAGAGAGAGGGATATATTTTCATTGTTTTTGGGAATGTAGTTTTATCTCCAGATTCTGGACTCAGGTCGCCAAAATAATTAGTGAAGTGCTTGAAGTTGAGATTAAGAAAGACCCAAGTGTTTTCCTGGTCGACATCCCGTCTAAGGTACTACAGCTCCCTGTATCAAGATACACTCTCCTTGAGAAGCTCCTCCTAATGGCACGAAAGTGCATATTATTACACTGGATTAAAGAGCGCCCACCAACAATCACACTATGGTACAAAGAAATCTTTAATATTCTTCCACATGAAAAGTTGATGGCTATTATGAAAGGAGAGGTGTTAGAAATCGCTGATTTGTATGTTTGTTTTTAGTATGTTTTAGTACTTTTAGTTGCTATTTATTTATTTATCATATTTATTCTTTTAGAGTATGTATGTTTCTGTAAGATTGCGCTGTCTTTGGTCTTGAACGTTTTCCTCCCGTTTCTGTCTCGCAGCGTCTTGCCTTTTTCAGCACACTCTCTTCCCTGTAATTTCGGTTAGGTATTTTCTCTTCCTTCTCTCTCGCTGTTCTCATTGACTATCCGCACCTGAGAGTAGTTTAGCGAGGCACGGGTGATTAGTTAGATTAGAGTTAGAACTCCACCTGTTTTCCTCTCTCTCTCCTATCACCATCCTTGCTTTTTTTGTTCCACCTCTGTCTACAGCTGTCCTGTGTTTCGCTGGGATTCCACTTAATTAGTTTGTGTATTTAAGACCCACTTTTTCCTCAGCTTCTTGTCGACTCATGTCTTCCCATAGCTCATCTTGTCACATTTCTGCGCTTTTCTGGTTTTGATTGTTGATTGCTCATTTCTTGTGAATCTCCCGTAAGTCTTGTTATTGGTTGTTTGTATTACGTTGTTTGATTGCTGGTTGATTGATTAGTACTCCGTTCTCCCGTATTCCCATTTTGTACCCATCTGTTTAGTTTCTCCTGTCTTCTCCCTTATCCTATCCAATCCTCTTTTTCCTTCCCCTTCCATTTCCTTAGATCTACCCCCTTTTGTTACAGTCTTTGTGTGGACTGATTCCCTGGCTACCGAATTATTTTGCATGTCCCCTGACTTCGATTCTGCCTATCCTGCATTACTCTGTTTGCCTGGCTATTGATCTATTTTCTGTCTTTTGACCCTGACCTTTGTCAATCCTAATAAACGCCCTGCCGATGCTGAACTGCACTTGGAGTCTAAGCCCATTCCTTTCAAGAGGAGGGTTTGTTTTTGAAAATCTGGTCCCCTTTTATACATTGTCTTCCTGTTGACTTGAGTTCCTTACGTCTTAGAGGGAAATTAAGTAGTTTCTGGTCTCAGACCAGAACACCACCTTAATTTCAATAGACAAGCTATCTCTCAATTCTATTTCATGCTTCAATGTATATTCATTTCCCTGAACTTCTATGGCTGTATGGAGCAGACATGAAACTTTGCTCTGGAACATTGCCCCTGTGGACCTTTTTTTTTTTTAAATATCTGACTTAGTGTCCTTATGGTATGTACTTATTTTATTTACTCTCTTCTTTATGATGTAAGAAGGGATGAAATCAGTGGCGGTCCTACAGGAGGGGCAAAGACACGTCCCTTTTAGTCCTGGCTAGATCTCAATCATTTTCCTTTATTGACGTCTTTCCAATTATCGTAATTGGCAACTGAAGACATGGACATGGTGCGATTTATCAGCGATGAAATCATTGGCTAAATTCAGTGCTGGAAAATAATTTGCTTATTAATTGGCCAATGCTTCGCGTGATTGAACTAGTCTGTGTTCCAATGAAACGCGGACTCTCACTCTCGGTATTTTGTGGGTTGATAAAAAAAAAAAAAAACAGTGGCACTCGGCACTAGGTTATAAAAAGCGTGCTGCTCAAGCAATTAGCGAGAGTCGACAGGTAGGCTATGCAATTTTGAATAAAGTAGATTTAAATACAGCAAATACACGTCCAGATGAATGATTGTCGTCTTACCTAATTGGGGAGAAAAAGCCACACCTGTTAAATGCGGAGCGCTGTCGGAATGAACCTTCTGTTAATCATGAAGATGACTGAGAACAGGTCAGGATTTATAATTGTTTTCAACGGCTGTTTTGTGCAACCCAATTCTCTGCTCCGCCACCGTACTGAATTTCACCCGCAATTTGATCGCATATGGAGAGAAACCATGTCTTCAGTTGCCACTTACAATAATTGGAAAAGACATCAATAAAGGAAATTGATTGAGATCTAGGCAGGACTAAAAGAGACATGTCTTCGCCCCTCCTGTAGGACCACCACTGGATGAAAATGAAAAAAGGAAAAAGGCTGTTTTGTTCCCCTTTTAGTGTACTATACTTTATTTAATGTTTTAATTATTACTATTTGTTTTTTTTTGGTTTTTTTTTTACGTGATGACCGCTGTCTTTTGTGGGTGGGGGGAGTGCTGGTATGTTATGTGGTTGATGTTGGTTTGTTCTCTTGCTTTATGTCAAAAACAATAAAAACTTAATGCAAAAAAAAGACCCAGTCAATGTGCGGGGAGGGGGGGAGGGGGGGGGGGGGTGCGTAAAGACAAGTGACTGCACAAGGCAATGCATCAGTTCAGACTATAAAATATCACTGAGCAGAGGAGCACAAGGCTATTTCTGCTGCTGAATGTAGTTTTGAAATGCGGAAAGTTTTTGGGAATATGCAAGTAGCTTTGTTTCAGATTCAGTCATAACAATAAAGTATTCATATCCCACAGCTCTTGAAAACTATTACATTGTAAGAAAGTTTCTTTCCTGCCAAAAATAAAATTGTCAGCATCATCATTACCATTCCAGCTATGTTTCTCGTTACATATTTGGGTAACTGATCAGAGCAACTCATCAACCACACAGTCGATGGTGCAACTTTAGTGAAAGTCAAGCCACATAGTTCAAATTCAAATGCTTTATTAGTGAGGCATATTTTAAAAATTCATGTTTAAAAAGCACAGGCAAGCAGTTAGTCTCAATTTTTGGAGAAAGTAAGGAACTTTTCTGATAGTACACACTTTTAAAATCAGTTTTCCTCTTGTTTTGGCAGCGGTGAGCAGGATAACATGCATAAAGCCGACATAGAAAATCAAGTGAAATCGCACCAATACTACAGAAATGAGCCTGCCCTTCATCAACTAAATGTCAAAAATGTTTGTTTATCTTTGTTTATTAACTTATTAATTAATTTATTTATATTTTCATTTTATTTTATTTTTGTAACGTCATGGAAAAGTTGATGTCAATTAATCAACTTGAAATTCGGTCAACTCTTCTATCCACTAAAAGCCTGCCTGAACAGTAGTTTGTATTTAAGTATCAGGTAATTGTCCCCCATCTTAACAAATCAGTGGGAGATGCATCATTGGTGGGAACATTGTGTTTACCGTTTGCTTGCTTCAAATGTAATTATAGCTGATTCTCCCTTCTCTCTGTGTAATCCCAGATCACACAGTTTTACAGATGATCCAGCATGAAGCCCAAACCCCGGATAGAGGGGCTGAGTGAATGTGGTCTGGACTCTGTGCAGGAGGGTCATTGTGTCAGAGACGCTGTAGAAGGACAGAGTTCCTGCCCTGTGATCCAGGTACACTCCTACTCTGGAGGAGGAGGGAACAGGGATTTCAGTTCTCTTATTATTATGTCTGAAAGAGTAACTGAAGGGAAAGCAGCACAAACTCCAGGACTTGTTATTATATCCCAGAAGAGAGTCATTACCCTCCCCTTTCCTGCTGATGTCTTTATATGATGCTGCAATATAAACCCCTTTCCCTCTCCACTCAGCCTCCCAGTAACAGCGTCCAGACAGACCCTCTCTGCACAGAACTTGGTGCCAGTCGTCAAATCTCTCTGGGTGATCAGGATATGACTGGATCTGTCCCACACTGGTCACCTCTCTGTTCCCCTCAGACAGACGAAGCTTCCGATGGGCTGTGTTGGGGTCCAGTGTGAGCTGACAGGAGTCTGATGGAGAAGAGAGGAGAGCTCAATGCTGATATTTCACACATTTAAACTTAGTATTTTACTGATTGTCACGGTTTTTCACCAGCTTTGTTCTTTACTTGATTATGCATCATTTTAGTTACTTGTCCCTTATTCTTTCCCTTTCTATTAAATTATTAACAGCAGTTACTGTGATCTACTAATTTTAAGATTTAAGCATGTACTGTTTATGTATGAAGTTTGTAAATGAAACTCAGTCAAAAACATACAAACTCAGTTTTGTCAATTTCAATTCCTGACATTTACTTCCAGTAAACATTTCCCCTCTCAGGTCAGTTGGGTTTACTAATGTATTTTTGAAACATGAAATTTCTGAACAATAGCAGCGAGAATGATTATTTCAGCTTTTATGTCCCGCATCACATTCCCAGTGGGTCAGAAGTTTACAAACATTTATTGTTGAGTAGAATAGTCTTTAAACAGTCTAAACAGTCTAATTTGGGTCAAATGCTGCATGTTGTCTACAACAAGCTGCGGATTTTAAGATGCAGGAACTGTGGCCCTTTCCTCCAGACAGAACTGGAGTAACTGAGTCAGGTTAGTGGGCCTCTTTCCTCTCACATTGTTTTTTCAGTTCTGCCTACTTTGGATTGAGGTCAGTGCTTTGTGATGACCACCTCAGAACCTTGACTTTGTTGTCCTGAAGCCATTTTACTGCTTGGGGTCATCGTCCATTTGGAAGACCCATTTCCAAAAAAGCTTTTGCCTCCTGGCTGAGGCCTTGACATGTTGCTGCAATATAACTGCATAATTTTCCCTCTTCAGGACACCATCAGTTGTGTGAGGTGCATCAGTTACTCATGCAGTACAGCATCTCCACATGATGCTGCCTCCCCCGTGCTTCATGGTTAGGATGGTGTTCTTCAGCTTTCAAGCCTCCTACTTTATCCTCCTAAATTAACTATGGTCTGTATGGCCAACAGTTACATTTTTGTTCCATTGTTTCTCCAAAAACAAAGCTCTTAATCCGATGTGCAACTACAAACTGTCTCTACTTTAACTTTATAGAGAGCTTTAAGCAGTAGCTTCTTCCTTGTTGACTGGCCTGTCAGGTTATGTTGATATCAGACTCCTTTTACTGTGGATATGAACAATTTTTGTACACATTTCTGCCATTATCTTTATTAGGCCCTTTTAGTTCTGGCAAGTTCTCAATCATTTTCCTTAATTGACGCGTTTTCCAATAATCGTAATTGGCAACTGAAGACTCGGTTTCTCTCCATTTGCAATCTAACAGCGATGAAATCATGGGCTAAATTCAGTAGGCTACAGTGACGAAGCCAGAACTAAGAATTTGGTGCACAAAACATACATTTAAAACAATTATTAGTCCTGACCTGTTCTCAGTCATTTTCATAATTAACAGACGGTTCACTCCGAGAGCACTCCACACTTAACAGGTGCTGCTTGTTTTCCCCGATTAGGTAAGAGGACAATCATTCATCCGAACGCGTATTCACTGTTGGCTATTTAAATCAACGATGTTCAATATTACATTCCTGTCGACTCTCAAGCAAATAGCTTGAGCCGCAGGCTTTTTATAGTCTATTTAGGCTAACTGCCGAGTGCCAGATTTTATTGTTTTTTTTTTTTAATCAAACCATGCAATATTGAGTGTGAAAGGCGATATTTCATTGGAATGTGAACTAGTTCAATCAACGCAAAACATTGGCCTGTTAATAAGTAAATTTTTTTTTGTACTGAATTTAGCCCATGATTTCATCGCAATCACATATCCGGGATGATATATGTGTCATCTGCTCAGCATCTGATATAGACTGATAAGTGACAGAAGAAAACCGTTTGTGTTGAAGCTACCCTGCATATTTCAGGAAGTACTTAACACCATCTCGTGCAACTATCCGATGGGCCATATTGAACGATCTTTTGTCATAAAATAATGGACTGGGACAATCACACTATCCAACACAATAACATTGCACACCTCTGTGCGAAGGGCAATGACTTGTCATTCTCAGGCAACGTTACGTCATTATCACGCGACATTTGAAGCAGATGACAACTAATTAGGGGGAATAAAACCTCATTTATCTCGTCTTTGAAAACAAAAATTAAACGTTTTTGTATTTTACAATATTTATTTACAAATTATGATTGTATAAAACAGCATTATGATTTAGCCCTGAGTTCCCTTTAAAATAGGGAACACAAGACACAGGTGGAAAAAATAAATTCTGAGGCGCAAAACCAGAAAGTCGTCTGGCCTTGAGAGCTGCATATGGAGAGAGTCTGGCCAACTCGAACCATGGGCACCATGTTTGCTACCAACGGCAGATGATTCTACAGCTTAACCCTATCGGCCGGATACTATGGTTGCATCAAAATCGCTAGTTTTAAAATACTAAGAAGACTCAACATAACATGACTTTGCTTGTAGTATTATCAGGGTCCCTACACATGAACTTGAACATTGAGAACATTGTTTGTATACGATGAGTTTGCTTAAAAGACGTTTTTGTTAGCACGGGACCAACCTCCCGTTGTCTTCCAGGTTGTTGCCTTTGGTGAGTCCAGAGTTAAAAGCGGTATTTCAGTAAACTCATTGTACACAAACAATGTTCACAATACTCAAGTTCATGTGTAGAGAGCCTGGTGGTACTACGAGCAAAGTTTCATGTTGTGTAGAGTCTTGGTGGTTTAAAAATAGCGATTTTTATGTGATCATAGCAGTGCCCGAGCGCTCCCATTCGAAAGCCAATTGACGAAAGGTCACGTGTATTTGTGTTGTCGCATTGACTTTGAATGTAATCTGGCATGTGAAAAATTAGTCTCGCGTCCAGTTTGAAAGCGGCTTTATGGTGACTGATAGTCTGGCAATTTCGGTAATACAGTCGTCAACTTAGCCAATGTTGTACTTGATAAAAAAAAACTGATCTGCATTTCATCACGCTAGTAATATGTAGCTAAACTGACTTTCAAGTGTAATGGAGTTAGCGCAATGCTACAATGCCTGCGAATTAATTAACGTTTCCATTACATTTACATTGTGGGAATTTCATTTGTCTTCTGTTAAATAATGCTTCTCTGTTATGTGATAAACAGAACCTTACACTCTTGGTGTACAAGAAATTACAAGAAATGTATGAAACGAGTTGAGTTGAGCATGTAAACATCATATCCTTATTTTAGAAACCGGGATCAATAAATAATTAAATATATGTACAAATAATTGTATAATTGAATAACTGGAATTTTTCTTGAATTGAATTTAACTACCTCATATTCGAGACTTTTCTATAGGGATCCCTGGGTGAATATTGATTAATGGTAGCAAACATGGCGTCCATAACGTGACCAGCTCAGAACCAATCAGCATAGTGGGATAGCTCAGTCATTCAAACCCCGAGTTGGCCAGACTCTCTCTATGGATGCATCTAAAAGCCTAGGCTGCATCCCTCGAAGGCTGCATTTTTAGGGGTTGTCACGTCATTCCATCTGCCAAAAACTGATGTAATGTCATTTCATCTCCGTTAAACAGCTTTGGTTTAAGTGAGTCGTCACTGGTTTCCCCAACCTTAACCTTAACACTAACACCTAGGTCTATTTCTAACCCCAAACTTAACCTTGTCCCTTACCCAAATGTCAGTTTGGCAGATGGAATTGAGCGACAACCCCTAAAAATGCAGCCTTCGAAGGCTGCAGCCTACGCTTTGAGAAGCACCCTGTATATGGCTTTGTTTAGGTGTATTCTCTGCTGACATCTAGAGGACAATATATGTATCGCGCCACTAGGTGGCAAAATACTATAGATCAGGGGTCTTGAACTCTGTTCCTGGAGAGCTACCATCCTGTAGGTTTCTACTCCAACCCTAAATCAACACAACTGATTCAGCTCATTAGCAGCTCGTCAAGATCTCTAACTGGGAAAGCAGGTGTGGGTGGCTTTGGTTGGAGTGATAACCTTCAGTGATAACCTAACAGTGTTGGAGACCCCAGCTATAGATTTTTCCTCCTTCACCGATATAATCATTAATTTCACTTAGTTTTAATTTCAGACTCACATCGTAAGAAGTCCTTTCTCGTCTTGAGCTCTAGGGCGAGAACATTGACTTCACCCTCTATAGAAAAAGAGATCACAGGAAAGTTTTGCAAAAATCATCTTGTTTTAAAGAATATCCTGAGTAAATGAAACAGAATGCAGCATCAAATTGTCTTACTCCCCTCACAGACATCCTATCCTTGCAAAAAAAAAAAAAAAAAAAACCTATTCCAGTCTGTTACGGCTGAAATTGGCCCCAATTAACCAATTAGGGTAAAACCAAAGTACTGCACTAAAGCCATAAACATAAGAAAGCCACATGGAGAAATCAAACCATCAAAAGTTGCTAGTCACTGCAAAAGTGCAGGCATTTATTTGCCAAATGTAATTTGACACCAAAAGTAATTTAAAAAAGAAATCACAAACAAAATATATTCCCCATAGCTGTTAGGAGGCAGGACGGGAGAGAATAAAAAGTATACTTCTGATAATTGAAACAACAAAAAGGGAAAGAAAATACTCACCGTCCTGCCGGGGAACATGAAAAAGAAACTACTTAAATGTCATCCAAACTAATCCTCATAAACAATAACAAAAAATAAACAGAGAATGGACAACTCAAACATGAAACAAGTGAACAACATAATGGCAGTGTCGAGGGGGGGAGCTCCTTGTCCAGCTTCTGGGCAAACTTTAAAGGCCTCAAGGCAGGTGCAGCTCATGAGGGCAATCAACAGCTCTTCCAGTTGGCCTCGCCTCCTCAGGCACAGCTCCATGTAAAGGAAATGGGCAGGAGCGTAACACCCCCACCCATAAGACATTAAATCGTCAGAATTTAATGAAATATTAATTTTAAATAAGAAAACAAGGCAGGCCCAAAAATGAAACTCGCCTGCAAGCCCCCCCAATGAAAAACGGGGGAGCACATACAGGATGAGACGCAAGAACATAGGCAGGGTCTGTCCAGCTCTCAGGACAGCACGACATCAGGAGTCCGGCATCAGGGGTCCAAGGGAGACGACAGAATCCACGCCAACCAGACTCAGGAGCAACAGGGAAAACAGCCAAGTAGGAATAAGCCAGAGCAGCAGGACAAGGGACAGCAATCACAGCAATGGACACTTGCCTTGGGCCACCCCCAATATAATTAGGGGACGGCACAAAAGGTAGGAAGCCTGATCATAAGCACGGTTATAAGATCCCCAGAAAACCTGCAGCCACAGCTCCAGCAGTAGACCCGCTCCAGAAACAGCAGAGGCAGGAAAATGGATGAGACCGCCAAAAAAAAAAAAAAATTAAAATTCAGACTCGTGAGAGGGCATCGGCTAAGACGTTGTTTCTTCCCTTTATATGCCGAATGACAAGAGGGAAAGTCTGTAGAAAAAGACTCCACCGGAAAAGTCTCTGGTTAGTATTTCCAATGCGTTGAAGAAACACTAACGGATTATGATCCGTATGAACCAAGATGGATTCAGACCCGCTCAAATAAATCTCAAAGTGCTTCACCGCAAGAACCAATGCAAGAGCTTCCTTTTCAATCACAGAATAGTTCTTTTGAGGTTTGTTGAACTTTTTTGAGAAAAAACAAACTGGGTGTTCCACTCCATTTTCATCCTCTTGGATCAGGACAGCCCCAGCCCCAGTGTCACAAGCATCAACAGCTAGTTGGAAAGGGCGATGGAAATCAGGAGCAGCTAAAACAGGTGCATTAGCTAGCAAAGACTTGGCCCCCTCGAATGCCTGCTGACACTTTTCTGACCAAACAAAAGGCTTAACAGTCAAGAGATCAGTGAGGGGTGCAACAACCTCAGAAAAGTTTTTACAAAATGATCTATAATAACCCGCCATCCCTAGAAATCTCCTAACTCCCTTACGATCAACAGGGATGGGAAAGTTATCGATAGCCTCGACTTTAGCCCTTACTGGCCTAACCTGCCCCCCCCCCACAATCTTTCCCAGGTAGGTAACTGTGGCTTTCCCAAATTCACATTTGGCAAAGTTTATAGTAAGATTAGCATTTGACAAGCGCTCAAAGACATCAGACAGTTGAGAGATGTGGTCACTCCAAGAAGAACTATAGATCACTATGTCGTCTAAGTAAGCCTCACAATTGGACAAACCAGACAATACTCGATTTACAAGCCTCTGAAATGTAGACGGAGCGTTTTTCATCCCAAAGGCCATAACCGAGTAGGTCCATAAACCATCAGGAGTAACAAATGCAGAGATCTCCTTAGCTCTGTCAGTGAGTGGAACCTGCCAATAGCCTCTTAATAGATCTAACTTAGTGACATACTTTGCTGGGCCCACTCGATCAATGCAATCCTCCATTCTGGGCAAGGGAAAGGAATCAACTTTAGTCAAGGCATTAACCTTACGATAGTCAGTACAAAAACGATACGTCCCATCTGGCTTTGGAACGAGAAGACAGGGCGAGCTCCAAGCACTGTAGCTGGACTCCGCAATGCCATGCTTGGTCATATAAGCAACCTCCTCCTGCAGGAGGGCACGCTTCACAGGATTGACACGATATGGATGTTGTTTCACTGGCAAAGAATCACCTACATCAATATCATGGACAATCAAGGTGGTCTGGCTAGGGATATCAGAAAATAAAGATTGGTAAGACCTCAAAAGGGCAATAAGTGTAGTTTTCTCCAAGTCGGATAGATGACAAAACTGATCATCAAGAGTAGCCAACATTTCAGAGTTATTGAGCCTACGGTCTGGAACCTGAGAACCCAACTGATCTTGGTCCTCACTTTCCACAATAGGAACACAGGGCATCGCCGACACCTTAGCTTCCCCACCAGAATCACAATCTCTGGAACAGTACTCCTTTAACATATTAATGTGACACAATCTACTTTGCTTTCGCCGATCTGGTGTAGCGACGACATAGTCAAGGTCACCAACCTTGCGGAGAACAGTATACGGACCACTGTAACGGGCTTGTAAAGGAGAACCAGGGAGAGGCAAAAGAACCAAAACTTTATCTCCAGGAACAAATGATCTAAACCTAGCCTTACGGTCATACCAAGTTTTCATTATATTCTGGGAAGCTTCCAGGTTTGTGCTGGCAATCTCACAAACTTTAGCAAGCCTTTCTCTGAACTGACACACATAGTCTAAGAGATTACAAGGGGTAGGATGGTCAGCAAGCCACTTCTCTTTTAGAACCCTCAAAGGCCCCCGAACAGTGTGACCAAACACAAGTTCTGCAGGACTAAAGCCCAGCGACTCTTGAACCACCTCTCTCACAGCAAAAAGCAAAAGAGGGACCCCCTCATCCCAGTCCTTCTGGAACTCTAGGCAGCAGGCACGCAACATTGTTTTCAGAGTCTGATGGAATCTTTCCAGGGCACCCTGGGACTCTGGATGATAGGCGCTAGAGTGGCAATGAGCCACACCTAACTGCTCTAGAACCTGTTTAAAAAGGTTGGACATAAAATTAGAGCCTTGATCCGACTGCACTACTTTAGGAAGACCAAACACAGAAAAAAATTTAATGAGAGCCTTGCATACTGTACGAGCAGTAATGTTCCTTAAGGGAACCGCTTCTGGGAATCGTGTGGAAGCACACATTAATGTTAAAAGATACTGGTTTCCACTCTTAGCTTTAGGCAGTGGGCCAACACAGTCCACTAAAACTCTGCTAAAAGGCTCATCAAAGGCAGGAATAGGAAATAAAGGGGAAATGGGAATGGTCTGGTTAGGCTTCCCCGCCAACTGACAGGTGTGACAAGACTTACAATAAGTCGTCACATCCCGTTTAAGGCCAGGCCAAAAAAAATTCCGAAGAATTCGGTCATAGGTCTTGTTTACCCCTAAATGGCCACCCAAAGAGCCATCATGAGCCAACTTTAAAATATCAGGTCTAAAAATAATAGGTACAACAACCTGAAACACATGGGACCATTCTTCTTGCAAAGGAACACTAGGGGGACACCATTTCCTCATTAATACACCATCACTCACGAAATAGCCAGTAGCCATTTCACTGATCTCCTCAATCGAAGATTCCTCTGCAAAAAGTGGGAGAAGTGAAGGATCCTTTCTCTGCTCAGCATGAAATTGCTCTCTGGGCACCACTTTGTCACCAACAGGGACTACTTCAACCTTCAAAGGCCCCAGCAATTCACTTTGCTTGGGAAACTTTAAAGAAGAAATCTTAGAATCCTGAATACAGACCTCTTTACCACAATTCTCAGGGTCACACATGAAGGTTTCTGCTAAATTAACCTCTTTGGGGCTCTTACCACCCTCCAAACAAGAGCAATCATTAGCCCGTCTTTTAGACATAGCCCTTGTAACAGCACAGGCAGGAAACACACCCGGAAATTTCTGAGACAACACATCAGGCCCCTCTAAAAACAGGGGAATTGGCATTACCTGGGGGTGAACAGGGACTTTTCCTCCAGCCAAATCATTCCCCAGAATGAATGAAATTCCCTCCACGGGCAAACTAGGCCTAATGCCCACAACCACCTGACCAGACACAAGAGGTGAATCCAGTTTGAGACTATGGAGAGGAACACTAATACACCCCATCTCCACACCTTGTATTAACACATTAGAGCCAATGGCAGTACTTTCTGAAAATGGCAATACACAATCTAACACAAAGGACTGAGCTGCTCCTGTATCTCGAAGAATCCTAACAGGAACACGAGCGTCACAGTCAGTATGTATAGATACCCAACCATCCATCACAAAAGGCCTATACTCATCCAGCACAACCTCTGCTCTCAACGGAGCAGCCTTAATCATTGACAGGGGCAAAACAGGGGTATCAGCTAAAGCAACTGGTTTAGAAGACTTGGCATTCTTTCTCTGTAGTGCAAAGCAATCTGCTATGACATGGCCAAGCTTCTTACAATAACTACACACAGGTCTGTCCTTTAGGTCAGACTCTTTAAGGTTACTCACTTTCTTTGTAGCACCTAAACTACTTCCCTCTAAAACAGAAGCTTTGGATGAATTCCCTTTCACCTGATCAGTACACAAATTTGACTGGTCAAAGATTTTCTTGTGTGTCAAAATGAACTCATCAGCAAGAACAGCAGCTGAAGTCACCTGAAGTGCTTTCTGTTCATTCAAATAAGTTGCTACAGCTTCAGGGAGGCAGTTCTTAAACTCCTCAAGGACAATCATATCCCTGAGCTTAGCAAAGGTATCAATTTTCAAAGATAGACACCACCGATCAAATAGGTCCTCCTTCTCTCTGGCAAATTCTACATAGGTCTGGCCATCATGCTTCCTAGAATGTCTGAACTTTTGACGATAGGCCTCTGGGACCAATTCAAAGGCCCTTAAAATTGCAGCTTTAACAACATCAAAATCTAGACTCTCATCAAAAGACAGTGAAGAATAAACTTCTTGAGCTTTTCCAGTAAGAACACACTGTAGGAGCAACGTCCAAATATTTCTAGGCCAACCTAAAGTAGTAGCTACCCGTTCAAAATGAGGAAAGTATTTCTCAACTTCCTTTTCAGAAAAAGGAGGAACCATACGAATATGTTTAGTGACATCAAATTTTTGATCTGACCGATTAGACCCAAACTCCAACTGCTTTAACCGAAACTCACACTCAAGTTTCTCAATCTCCCTTCTGGATTGCAACTCCAACTCCCTCAAATGAAGTTCTTTAAACCTAAGCTGAAACTCGAGTTCTTTTAAACGCAAGGCCTGATCACTAGGCTTGTCCTCAGAATCTAAAGACACAGAAAGAGTCGCAGTAGATGACTCAGTCACCTTCTCCTGGGACAACACGTTGCTCTCAATCAAACCAGACAAGACAGCCAATTTAATATCAACCTTACGACTAGAACGAACCACCTCAATTGAGTAGTGGTCAGCAATTAACAAGAGCTCCTTCTTAGTACAACAGTTAAACTGTGCCAATGTTGGTGCTTCAACAAATTTCTCCAATTCAAACTCCATAATTCAAAAAACACAAGAGACAATACCAATCACAAGAGTGGGTTAAAAAACTTCAAAGCCTCAAAAGCTAGACTCAATATGGCCAAAACAGCCTTTACACAGCAACTCATAACATGCAGCAAAAAGGTGGCAGCAAACCACAATACAAATAAGCAGCACACAAAACCAGCTAATTAATTGATCACTCAATTAGCCAATTAAGGCGCTCCCGGACGAGCCCCCAATTATGTTACGGCTGAAATTGGCCCCAATTAACCAATTAGGGTAAAACCAAAGTACTGCACTAAAGCCATAAACATAAGAAAGCCACATGGAGAAATCAAACCATCAAAAGTTGCTAGTCACTGCAAAAGTGCAGGCATTTATTTGCCAAATGTAATTTGACACCAAAAGTAATTTAAAAAAAGAAATCACAAACAAAATATATTCCCCATAGCTGTTAGGAGGCAGGACGGGAGAGAATAAAAAGTATACTTCTGATAATTGAAACAACAAAAAGGGAAAGAAAATACTCACCGTCCTGCCGGGGAACATGAAAAAGAAACTACTTAAATGTCATCCAAACTAATCCTCATAAACAATAACAAAAAGTAAACAGAGAATGGACAACTCAAACATGAAACAAGTGAACAACATAATGGCAGTGTCGAGGGGGGGAGCTCCTTGTCCAGCTTCTGGGCAAACTTTAAAGGCCTCAAGGCAGGTGCAGCTCATGAGGGCAATCAACAGCTCTTCCAGTTGGCCTCGCCTCCTCAGGCACAGCTCCATGTAAAGGAAATGGGCAGGAGCGTAACACAGTCAGTGGACTAACAGTGGGGGTGGGCAGAAAAGATCAATTGCAGGGACCCCCAAACATGTTGGTGGCTTTGGAGGCCTCATCCTTATTCACACAGAAAACACCTCACATCTGGGTTATGTGTAGCCTCCGTTGCAGACGTCTTATGGTGTTCGGTTAATTTCCTTCGCCCAACAACGTCTGCGCACTCGAGCGAGGTTTTGTGTTCCACCAATCAGAAACTAGCTCCTAAAATCCAGGAGCTAATTATATATGCAGAAACAGATAAAGCCAAATTGGCAGACGGTGGCAAACATCTTTTCTCTCGAGCTTTGGAGAAAATCTGCAAAGCCATCAATATTGAAAGTATGAATAGCTTACAAGAACAAGCAATGAACAACTTAGTTATCCAGAGGAAAGATGTCTACGTAAATTTGCCTACAGGATTTGGCAAATCGCTCATATACCAAGCTCTTCCAATCCTCGGGGAAGCGTTTTCTAATAAAGAATCGCCTATTGTTATTGTTGCTTCTCCTCTTGTTAACCTTATGAAGGACCAAGTCAATTATTTGAATAACATAGGAGTGAAAGCAACGAGTTTAAGTCTGGTCGATACCGAAATGGAGAAGAGAAGTGTGGAAAGAGGATTGTTTTCAATAGTATACGGTTCTCCAGAGTTTTGGCTAAGTGAACGGTGGAGGAAGATGCTGCTGAATGCCGCATATTCAAACAATATTTATGCTGTTTGCTGTCGATGAAGCTCACATAATAAATCATCAAGTTCTTTCTCTTTTTTCAAATTTTTTCAAGTAAGCGACATCAGCCCGTTCGGCAGACGAATAACTTGTTCGTGTATACCGCTGTGTTAACAGAGATGACAGAGCTTTTTACTGCAGCGATATCAAGATTGCTTTTTCCATGCACTCGTATCTTGTCTTTTTTTGAGAGGATTTTTGTTTTACACACAAAACAAATGTCGTTTTCTACAAGTTTTTTTAGGAGTTTCTTTATTCGCCATTTCACTATTTTTGACAAGCCACAGGGAAAAGCCATAGCGTTTAAAAGGCCATCCTTTTAACCCTCTATGTAAATGGTATCGCCTATTTCCCTCTTGGTACGGTCCTGTTTCAGAACGCAGAATCTTTCTGTTATGTAATTTAGTGTTCCAACAGTTATTCAGAGCAATAAGGTCGCAAGTTTTTTTACGTTATCCTGTGGCATAGCCTGTCCCTAAATTTGGTGTGCGTATACGTAAAGTAAGTGATTAATGATGTTTTCAATTGAATGTTATGTATAGCATTAACTGTTGTGCATTTATTGTTCGAAATTACGAGAGTAAGTTGATAATAGCATAGCTCGCGGTTGCTGTTGCTAACTAGCTCGTGCCTGTATGGCGTAGTGAATGCGCATTAATTATACATTTCATCTGTGCAAACCAGAGACCCCTTTTTAGATACTCGCTAAATTATGTATCGCGAGTATATAGTATCCAGTAATCATTCTTTTATTGATACCGAACTTTACAGAGTAGAACGCAATATATGTTCATTAGTTCCTCGGCATGAACTAGTTGGTTTCAAGCAACTGAAGACCTGTATATAATATAGTTAATGTTTCCAGGGTTACTTCGCTGACAGAGTATGTCGATAAAGTATATTGGTGTTGCATTGATCTATTTCTATTTGTATAATAATTACCATCACTTTTTGGCAAGTTTATAATAATGCTGCTCATACTATAATGCAAAACTTGTGTACTACAAGTATTTTCTTACTACATAGTTCTTTGTATAGTAGCTAGCTGGTGATAGTAAACTAATATTATCTTTGTTGTTTATTTGTTGTATAGGAAACCACACCTACAGGCAACCTTGTACATTGGAGTACAAAATATCCAGTCTGAGCCAAGTGTGGTGGTGGCAATAATTAATAAATGAACTGAATTCACCAATCAGGACTTGTGATTCTGACAGATCACCTGTGGTGGGCGAGTCCTTTTCGGACCCGGCATACACATAGAATTTGGAGTAGCCGCAGTCAGTTATTCCTTCGTTTCACATAGTAATGACAGAGATCATAACATATAATAAGCATTCTGATTGGCTCATCAAGCACAATCACATTACGTCACGGAACACTAAACCTCGCTTGAGTGTGCGGACGTTGTAGGGTGAGGGAAATTAACCGAACACCATAAGACGTCTGCAACGAAGGCTAGGTTATGTGGAGCTTATGAGAGGTTGTTAAGTTACTCCACTCTGTGAGATGTTTGACCTGTAAGACAGACTGAAATGTCATTCATCCCTACCCTTAAAGATATAAATTTCAAAATGCAGAAGTGAATCTTAGGCCCGTATTCAGAAACAACACTCACACTAATTGAGTGTGAGTTAGTACTAAAACTTAGTTTGTGTCAGGTTATACTAAATGAGTCAGAGGTTGCCCTAACACTAATTTGCTTTCAGAGACCTCACTCACACTGAAAATAGCGTGTCTTTCTGAGTGAAGGTTGAGTGCAGGGAACACCTCCCTTGAGCCGCACTAACTTGTGCCGGTATTTCGTTGTCATGGCTTTCAGGTGGTTACAAACATTGGAAACTCTACAGCCACGTTCTCGACGTAATCGTAGCTACGCAAATTTTAAGTATAATGCTAATAACGATGCCGGTAACTTGCTGACTGACCACCTGGTTTCATTGTTCACAAACTGCAGTGTGGTGAACTCGAGATTAGCATTTGTGTACCCACTACCTACTGGTGAGCTGACAATGGGGGAAGCTCAGAACCATCCCTTAAAAATAATGATTGCACATGACCTGTTTTCAATCTTTTAATAAAATTTCATTTACTTGAACTCCAAAAATCCGAAGGATTATCATGTGTCGCCAGTTCTACTTGTTAAGTTAGAATCAGCACTGATAATTATTGCCCTGTTTTCAATTCATTTAAATTACTATTGCAGAAACTCTGAAAACTCTCAACATTATCAGGTGTGGCCAGTTTTCATTAATGACACATCTGTCAACTCTCACACATTCAGATTTCTTGCGCTTTTCTTTACTCATGGGTTGGTATATTCTGCGCTCAGATGGCTCATGGGCCGCCATGTGGATTAGTCTGCGGGGCTCATGTAGCTGTAAGTCACGAGAATCCGTTCTTTTCTACATTCTTAATCGCTGAATGTAGAAGGAAATGTCTGGCATGGCTTAGTGAGCCTCGCAGGCTGTCCTTCGCCTTTTGCGAGCCACTCGACCACAGAATTTATGAAGACATGCTACTATTTGACGTTGTCATTAATGTGCGAAACAAACGCGTAAATTTTATGAAGCAATGCACAACAACGCTATCAAAAATAAATTTGTTGTCTTACCAATTAGTCTGAGAAACTTTCTAACCTAGAAAAGTAAACTGCTACACGTTTATGTCATTCAGCACAGAAGAGTGAGGATTGAGTGTCCCTCTGCAGCAGCCGACGCATCGCCTGTGGTACCCAGTGCCCACTACTGTCAGTTACGCTGGAGTGGTGTTTGTGAATAGCAACTGGCGAGGAGAGGGACCGCTCCCTCGGTAAGTGGAAGATCGATCTCTTTCTCACACTCCAGTTACATTTCAATCTTACTCACTATATGGTGAGTGGAGGGTGAGTGTGAGTGTCGTTTCTGAATACGGGCCTTTAGCCTACTGTACACTACAAGACTGAAGACACCCTCCGACATCTAAAGGCAATGTGTCATAAGTTAAAAAGTTTTTAGTCACAGACTGCATGATTTTGTAAAGCCTGGATCTTGCAGAGCACATCTATTGGCTGTTGACAGTGTTCATGTCATTGAACTTCAATATTTGCATGATCTGAGGCTGAGGACTTTCAACAATATAAAACATGTTTGATTTTATTGGAGTGTCGAGACGAGGAAAAGCTGAGTTTTATGACCATCTTCCTCCGATAATTGAGATGATAGGCATGTGCCACAGCTCGAGAAGTACCAAAACGGAAAAAAATCGCCAGAACTCTCCCTAACTTTCCGCTGTCTTGCCGTGTTTTATTACTACTCTACCGCCAGACTAAGGGCCGGTTCACACTCTACGCAAGGTACGCGAGCGCGAACGCAAGGCAACGCATCGAGAAATGCAAGGTAGCCATGTTGCGTCCTTGCGTATCAAAGTGTGTCGTCCAAACTTTTGTAAGGCGACGCATCAACGCGTGTATTTCCGAGATTCCAATAGGGGAGATAAAGCAAATAATGCACCAAATGTTGTGTTGAACACACCAAGAAGAAAAAAGAAGGCGGAGGAGAAGGAGAAGAGTTTGCTGCCCCCTATTGCATGAGCAGTGTACTGCTTTTTAGCGAGGCACAGCGCAGCAAGGGACGCACGTTCAGGCTTCTCTGTGAACGGACTGGAACGGACCTGAGCCCGCGTTCGCTGGCGTACCTTGCGTAGACGAGTATGAACCAGCCCTAACTCGTTTCGCAAGCTTAATGCTGTAAGACTTTTAACTGCCGACAGTGACCGTGAGGCGGCGCCAGGTAAAAAATATTGTTCATGACCACGTGCAGTTTCCTATTCGCTACGGGGAGAATAGCGACTTCCAAAAACATAATATGTACTTTAACTTTAGAGAAACCGCAATATAGTGCACGTGAAAGCGCGGAAGAAAATGTCTTTCGAAGACATGTGTCAACTGTGTGTGTGAGTTCATAATGTAACTAAAATCTTCTCTCTGGATGTCAGGAGAACCACAAAGTCCAGCAATCTACAATATAACAGAAATTAAGTGAAAATTTATCTAAACTATGACAGCAGAATGTGTTCTATACGTAACATGTATCATTCATTTTCACAGAACGTTTAGAGGAAACAACGAAAATAAAGGAATTTCTCTGTCTGCACTAAATAGCATTAAAATATATAGAAAGCTGATTTTTGTCCAAAAGAACCGCTCTTTTTCGCTGCTGTTCTCCTCATAAACAAACCGCATCATGTGGATGGGCAGGCTATACTTCTGGTTATATCTCATACATTGTTGCTTTCAGTGGTGTAGCCAGAACTGAAAATCGGGTGTGCCAGGAACATCCCTTTGCAACTTCTATTAGTCCGGAGTTGTTCACAATTATCTTTCCTAATGGACAATACACTCACTCCGAAAACAATCCACACTATCAGGTGTTGCTAGTTCTCCTCATGAAGGTAACATGACAATCATTTGTTTGGAAGCGGTTGAAAAATTATAGCTCCTGACTTGTTCTCAATCATTTTCCTCAAATAAAACATTTAACAATTATAACAATACACTATTGGCAATAATAGACAAGGCGTTTTTCTAAATGCGATCCAAGTGTGACAAAATAATAGGCTAAACTCAGTTCAGAAAAATAATTTATTTGTAGCCACACGCTTTATGAAACTGCTCTGGATCTTCCGCGCAACATTTTTTTTTTGGCACATCAGGCGATCAAACATGCTCTTTTTGATCGCTTACATTGTCGGAATTTAATTAAAGACGATGATGAGAAACACCTGTAAGCAATTTTGAGTATGGCTGATTGAAAGGAAAAAAAAAAGCGTGTCCAAACGAATGATTTCCATTTTTCACGAAGAAAAATAGCAACACCTGATAGAGAGGAGTGTTCTTGGAGTGAATGCATGGTTCATGAGGAAAGATGATTTCGAACAAGTCAGGACCAATAGAACTTGTAAAGGGATGTTCTTGGCACACCCGATTTTCAGCTCTGGCTACGCCACTGGTTCCTTTACATGCAATGGTTTCTCGATTAAAAACTTGTGATTCTAAAGCTAACTCCAAAAATGAAAATACAACAAAAAGCACCTGTTTTAAGCAACCAAATATATGAACAAGGAGAAATAATCTTACGTGGTAGTATGGGATTGGTAAGTTTTCACCATTTATAGTGACTGCGTGTCCCCTGCTGGGAGATGCTTACCGGCCACTCAGCCAACCATGACATTCTTCAGCACATGCTGGACCACCTGTGATTTGTGTCCTGGAAGGGTTTTGTGACTATATTTTATAAAAGCTTTGTATCCCTGCGCTGTGCTTTCTCAGACAACCTACCGCGTTTCTACCCTCATGTTGCTCAGAAGTTACCGTTACCTTCTCCCGACCCTACTGTGATCGAATTCCGTTTTCTGGACTGTACGTTCTGTAGAATTCGGACTGTACTCACATGATTTTATTTTGAAAATGAAAGTCTTTTGGTGTACTGTTAGCAGTCAGCAGTAAGCAGAGCACCTCACCAGTGTGTTGTGTACAGTAGCTGAACACTTTCTGCAGCGCAGTTTGTTCACTGACCTTTTCCAGAAACATTGATCAACTCTGATTTGAAAACATCCTCCACTCGCTCCTGCAGTCCAGAGACAGATTTCCTCACGGCCTCAAAAGTGTTGTACAGACTGAGAGTGATGCTGGGCAAGTCTGCAGGTTCAGGAGGGGCACAGACAGTCTGACAGCTCTGCTGACCGACAGACAGAAACACATGCAGACAGAACAGACTCGGATTATTGCTGGTGCAGAGGCCAGGAGCAAATCTTTGTAAACGTGGAGCTCATCTCACCATGTATGTACAATGAACACAGTGCAGAGAGTCATGCCTTGTACACTGAGAACCTGGGATCTAAATGGGAAATGGAACATGGGTTCTACCAGGGTTTGATCCATTCACACCACAATAGTGCTGTTTACACAAGACCTGGGTCTGAAAGGTTAATCATGTTCTTTTTACAGCTGAACGAGGTTTAAAGGAGTCATTTCTCTGGTTTTTGCCAACAACCCTAACTAGCAAGAATTGAACATAATAATTATTGATATTTCATATTATAAATATTTTTTGGGCATCCAAATTAATTCTTAGTTTGTTTCACCAAGTTTACTTCAAAATATGTTTATTCTTGCTGCCTTGACTAATGTTTGTAGCTAATTTATGTAGACATTGTATTAACAGCTTACGTTGTGCATTAAATCCTGCTCCAAAATTTTTCTTTCGTGATAACTGTCACCTTCACCCACATTGTGAATTAAAAAAATTGAAAGTAATTTTACATGTACAACCCCATTTCCAAAAAAGTTGGGTAGCTGCGTAAACTGTAAATTTATATAGAATGCAATGATTTGCAACTCATTGAAGCTGTTTGTTTCATTGAAAATGGACAAAGACAACTGAGAAATTCTATTGTTTTTTGAAAAATATCTTCTTACTTTGAAATTGGGGCACGCTTATCAAAGCCGAAAGCCAATGAAAATCTTTTAATTGCTCCCAGCATTATTCACCTTTTTCAGGTCAAATGATTTTGTTGTTAGATTGTTGTTGTTGCGCAAAATTTTGATGGAGGCCTGATTTCAATGCATTTCCATAGCTTTTAGGTAGCTGACCAACTTTTTGACTTTCCTCTCAAAATTTTTGATTCGCTGCATTGCTTGTAGCTTCAGAGGAGTTCAAAGGAGCGTTTGAGATATTCATACAACCAACCCTCAAATTTTAACATTTCTTAGCATGCGTCACTGTGATGACCACGTGCGATGCAAGCTCTGAACTTTGAAGGAACCCTAAAGATCATATTGCTCCGGCTTCTACACTTAATAGCTGAGCCCTCTCACTAGGCTGAGTTTGAAGGAAATTGGTGAAATGGCGTGTGTCGCCACGGCCTGGTCCTTTCATGGACACGCTCTTAACCAGCGTTTGGGGATGCAGCGACTAACTGTGTTGATTGAAAATGGTATCAAAAGAGTTCCTGAGCCCAGGCAGTGATTTCCACTACCAAATCCTGTCTGTTTTTAATGCTGTGCCGCATGAGGGCCTGAGGATCACAGCCACTCAGTATTGATTTTTGGGCTTGTCCCTTGCATACAGTGATTTCTCTAGTTTATTTAAACGCATAATGATACGATGTTACCATAGATGACAAAATCCCTAAATCCTTTCCAGTTTCACACTGTGAAAAGGATTCTTAAATTTTCATTCAGTCTTTCACAGATAGTGGAGCGGGGAAGTTGAAAAAAAGTGCAAATGGTGATACAAGCAACAGACTTTGCATGAGAACTCTTTATATCCCCATAAATCAAAATCAACCTCCGGCCACTTCAATTTATAGTTATATCCAAGATGGCCGACACGTTTTCAAAATGGTGGCAAATTTGCTCTATATTTTGAATATTTTCAGCCTATAAGCTACAAAAATAGCATATTTTCTAAAAAATCATTGTGAATTCATATATCTTGGCATTCTTACAGTCATAAAAAGATAAACTTAACCAACCCTTCCAATCCTTATCCTTTTACCACCTATACAACATGTAAGCACTTTCAGATATGGGATACAACTAGGCTCAGATATGTTACAATCCTACCCCTAGCCCGATCATTCATCCAATGCCATTTAATTCCCGTGTGATCTGTACACCTTAGAAGACTATAGCCCCGTCTTCTTTGGCTCGGCTCTCCCGCACTGGCACATCCTGTCAATTCAGGTGTGGCTGTTTAACTTTAAAATGGGGCTAGAGAAACAGCATTTGGGAAACTAATGACAAATTTCTACCATTAGCTAGCATTGAACCCCATGCTGAGTTTCACAGCAATAGTGTCAACCAGTGTGCCCTGGTAGTGCAATGACACTCCACTATTACAATGTTATATTGACCTTTATGTTCATGTTTTCAAATTAGAATGAAATTAAAAAGAGCTTAATTATTTTCTTACTTGCAAAAATAAACTGATCCAGCTAGATTTACCCCAGATCAATCTATTACCTGATCTTTTAGCGCACATATGAACTTATACGCAAATATTTTGCTCTTTGGCGGCCATTTTGGATATGATGACAGTCATCTTGGATGTTTCTAGAAACTATTTTACATAATCTTAGTACTTGTAGGCTTGCTGTCAAAATTTTAGCATAAACTGACAATGATAAAGAAATGTTTAAGTGATTAAGGAATTAAATGTCCATATTCATATATCGGAAGGAAGCCATTTTGAAAAACTGTCAAATTCTGTGTGGCCGGAGGTTGATTATGAGACAGGAGACAAAGAAGAATAGTTATGCCGAATTTCATGCTTGTATCACTATTTGCACTTTATCCCTGCTATTCTCAAGTTACCGCTCCTCTAAGAGTCGTGAAGCCGTCATCATCTTCAATTCTGAAAGACTCATTCGGATCCAATCATTTTACTGACTTGTGCCAAATAATGTAACTTAGTGTAAGATGTTCCACCAGTTGTGTCTTTTAGCGTCATTGTTGCCCCCATCGCAACTTTGATCATATCTAATTAAATTAACAGAGTTTTTGAAAAACTATAACATTTCTCAGTCTCAGCATCTGATATGTTCTCCTATTTTCAATTAAATATAGAGTTAATAACATTTTTAAGTCACTGCATTCTGTTTTTATTAAGAGCCATTCCATGAGAAATTGACATTCGGTGCGCAGTTGACCCCCCTGGAATTGAATGAAACGTGACACTCAGGTAGATATGGGTGTCTCATAGAAAAAGCTGAATTTTTAGGTCCGTATCTCACTTTGCCTGCCAACAGCGCCACCTGGAAGCCATTTAAGTCACTCAGTTTTGCTGTTGACACCACAATTTACATCAGCTATCATGACTTAAGGGTAGACAGTACCAAATATGTTATACTTTTACCATGACTTGTGACACTTCAAGTCCAGTTAGACTTCAGCACCACAACAGCGCCAAGCTGGGTAATTATGTTATCGAGTCAGATTTATTTGAGAAATAACAATAAAAATTGAAAATGGGAATGGGAACAAAATAATATCCCAGGGGCCTCATTTATCAAAAACGGTGTAAAAGTGCTACTAAATTTTCTCGTACGGCGAAAAGCCAAAAATGGCGTACACCCAAAATATTTACACCCTTTTCAGATCTATCAAACTGTGCGTATGCTCAGCTCTCCGCAATTACCATTGATAAATCACTCCGGACCCAAGAAAAGTGCAGATGTGAATGCGCCTCATATCCCGCCCTCTACACACCCAGACACAACCATTTATGGTCAATGCAAATGAGAACCTGCATATAAAGTAGCCATGTGCACTCTGGGTATTTGTGGAGTGACGTCAGTGGAAGACGGTGAAGCATGGATGGGAAACGCGGAAAGAAGCGAAACTTCTCAGAGAGTGAGATACACATTGAGGTGCAGGCAAGCAAAAAAGTCCTCTTCGGTAGGTATTTGCACCAATTCTGTATGATCACTTCGTCTTGCGGTTTATTTAGGAACAAGAACATATAACTTAGACCAAGTAGAGAATCACAACAGAAATGAACACATAATGTTAGACCAAACAATTTCTCCTCCCGAAATTAAAACAATCTCTTCTAATCAGCCACAGCCCCTGCCTCACCAATAAGGACAAAACCGCTGAGTGCAAGTCTTACGGAGGAAATAAAATAATTATAATAAATTAACCTTCTTGTAGAATCTTTCGTCAAATTCAGGAGGTGAGTGTTTTGTTTCAGTTGCACGGAGGGACAAAAATTACAATGTCGTGTTTGATAAACATTAATTTATTTCTGTCTCAACTTGGGGAAATCAAATGTTCGAGGAATGAAATATGAGGTTCATGCAAAACTGAAAAACTAAATGCAACTTTGCAAGACTGAAACTGAGAAACTCATTGGCTATATACACACATTCTTTAGCTCAACATGAGAGGTGAGAGGTGGGGTGGGGGGCTTCACAACCGCTGCATCACTGCAGCTTGTGCCCTTAGTCCCTGTTTAAAACCCTCAAGACGGGGAAGGGGCTGTGGGCCCAGGTCCATATGCTGGGGTGGAGGGATACCCGGCTGCACCGCAACCCCTCGCCTCACTGCCACATTGTGCAGGATGGCACAGGACCAGATGATCCTGCTGACCTTTTTTGGGTGGTAGAGGAGCCTGCCACCCGACGCATCCAGGCAGTGCCAACGTCCTTTCAGGAGCCCAATGGCGTGCTCCATGAGGCAGCATGAACATGGACCTCATTTACTGGGTTTCCTGGCCACCCTGTGGATCCAGGATGGGAACTAACAGCCACTCCCTCAGGAAGTAGCCACTATCACCTGTAACTCACAACCATGGGGTGAGTATCGGTCTTGAATTGATGATTATAAGCAGCAGCTTTCAATGAATGAGTATACTGTGTAGCCTACATGCACTCACCCAGAAGCCAGCTGTCACGCGTGGCGCCTGCCCCCAGTCTCACCCCCACACTGCTGTGCGTCAGGATGAATGAATCATGTGTGGTGCCAGGCCACCGTGCCACTACATTCGTTATGAGCATGTCGGCATCACAAATGATTTGGGTATTGATCGTATGCACATTTTTCCGATTCACACGTACGAATTTATTCACTGATGGTGCCCTTATCATGATATGAGTGCAGTCAATGGCTCCGATTACATTATGAAAACTGGACTTCGCTGTGGCTTTGACTGTTCTTTTAAATAGGCTATAATCCGCGCTCCTCTCTCCCTCTCACACTGCAATTCTCTGACTCAGCAGCAGCATTGCCAATTCCTCCTGCTCTTTAAAAAGGGTGCAAATCACGGTACACTATGGTCAAAATGGGTGTAAATGTCCACACTTTTTCCTGACATGTTTGGGTTTGATAGATCCCAAATTTGGCGGAGAAAAGTGCGTACGCTCAAAACGGGGGGGAAAGGGTGTAAAAAAAGGAGCATCCACAATGATAAATGAGGCCCCAGACATATACCAAACTAGAATGCTTTATTATGTTTTTACTCACAAGAAGACTATCATTTTCAGCGAAAAGTATCTTGCCGTGTCTGTGCAATGGACAGCCACAAAGATGGTTGAAATTCATTTTTGGTGCATGTTTGCCATATATTTTCTCTGTAACCCTGATTTGTACTGTGAAGGTAAATGCGGTTTGTTGTGCATTTGGAGCTCTATTTTGGGTTATACCAAGCATTTCTTTGGTAGAATCTACGGTTTCAAGCTAGACGGAGTCATAGTTGGAGGAAAACTCGAAATTGACCATTTCATAGTAGATTGTGCCTATGTTTAGGTGGCATTATTTTGTGTACCCAGGAAGATAAAGATCTGAAGTTCACTGGGTACATAGTCCCTTTGGGGTATATTACAGCATTAGTAAAATCTCACTGATAGTATTTTAAAAGTAGACGATATTCATCATCAAACATCATAAAATTTTACCTCCAGGGGCGCTGTAGGCTGGATGCAAATACTGGCCATCCCCAGCAATGTACCAAATAAATTATTTTTGAATTATAATGCACACAGCTAGTTTTCTCTGAAAATGAAGAGTTTAGCTTGGAATTATTATGGATGGACAGCTATCTGACCAAAGGTGGTGTTCTAAAGAGCTGATGTTCCACAAACCTAATATTCCATATTCCCAGACATACACAAAAGTTCTGTCTTTTGACAAATATAAAGTACATGCAGATTTATGCATAAAATTTGTTACCTTTTTGGTATAAAGCTGGGTGCTTAATGACTGAGAGCAAACCCAAGTCTTTCAAGTAAGTACCTCTGATCAAAACCATTGAGGGACTCTAGGACTCTTTATCCCCGGGATTTTTGTCCCCAATCATGCTTTGCCCTCTTCCTGCTTTATAACCATAACAAAAAACTAACCCAAATATCATGGTGATTCATCCATTGTCCATCTGTCCATCCGTTCATCAACAATGGTGCCACACTTCGTTATCAGTAAGGGACAAAAATTCCGGGGACGAAAAGTCCTGTAACCCCAGTGAGGATCCATGACTGAACCCCAAGATGAGTGACCCTTGTTCCTCCTTTCACACTGAAGCTCCCAGGTCATGAGCAGGGCTGTGGGCTCAGGCTGGATAACTAGAGCTGACCCTTTAACACTAGTGATAAACACAGAACTTTCCAGAGTTGTTGCTCCAGTGTGAGAGGGGGATAAGAGAGCCAGTGATGTTACCTGGAGGAAATAGATGTGATCCTTTGTGTGTGAAAGCTGCTCAAGCTCAGTGTCTCTCCTCCTCAGCTCAGCAATCTCCTGCTCCAGTCGCTCCAGGAGTCCTTCAGCCCGACTCACTTCAGCCTTCTCCTGATCTCTGATCAGCTCTTTCACCTTAGAGCGCCTTCTCTCAATGGAGCGGATCAGCTCAGTAAAGATCCTCTCACTGTCCTCCACTGCTGCCTGTGCAGAGAGCTGTTAGGAGACACAGAGAGAGGAGGCTGTACATTTTAACCAGGCCTTTCACTCAGCTCTTACTGGGACCCCACACAGCCTGTTCCCCACAGTGTGTCTCAGTGGGATTGAGCCCCACAGGGCTGGAAAGTGGCCCAACACTGGGCTCCTCACTGGCTGACTGGAGGAGAGCCCTGACTGAGCCCTGAAATGGCTCTTCCAGCAGCAGCTGTTGTCTTCTCCTCTGGTCAGTACCCACCTTGAGTGACTGCACAGCCTGTCTCAGATCCTGCAGCTCCTTCTCTCTCTCCTGGATTCTCTGCTGGATTTTACTCTTTGTCGCCCTCAGCTGCTTCTGTGGATAAAACATTTACCGTAATCACTGTTATTCTGTAATTTTGATTTTATACAGCTGTGTTAAACAATGTTCTGATATTCATGATGAAAACTTTGATATATTTTGTATGCCACAGATGAAGTGCACAGGATTAAAGAGGAAATTAGTTGATTATGAAAACATTTCTAGTTTGTTGGCTTCATAAGAACAATAAAAATAAAAAAAAACTGTATGTTCATCACACTACACCCCCAAGACTGCGGTAAGGTTGAAAATCGGCAAAGTGTCCCTTTACTAGTTAAGTGTGTGAATGAACAAAAAGTTACTCTGGTTATGTAGATATTCATCCTGGGAGGGGTGAAAATAGAAAGTAAAGGTTCACTGCCAGCTCTGACTGTTTTTGAATTAAAGACTCCAGATCAGGAAATACTGCAGTGTTCAGTACTTCTGCTACTGTATCAAAATTTCAAAATACTAAGTACATAATGAATGAAGTTAAAATGTCTAATTAAGGCAGGTTGAGATACTGTATATGAAAACTGAGATGATACCTGTAATTGTAATTGTAAAAAAAAAAAAAGGAGTTATGTATAGGGTGCTCTGTACTGACCTGTTTCTCAGTCCTTTCTGCTGTAGCTGAGACGGTATCATGGCCTCTGTGTTCATCCATTGTACACAGATAACAGATACACTGCTGATCTGTACGACAGTAAATCTCCAGCAGTTTGTCATGAAGAGAGCAGATCTTCTCCTGCAGGTCACCTGTGGCTTTGACCAGTTTGTGCTTCTTCAAGACAGGAGATTCATGGTGAGGCAGGAGGTGAGTTTCACAGTAAGAGGCCAGACACACCTGACAGGACTTGACAGCTTTGTACTTTCTCCCAGTACAGAAATCACAAACCACATCTCCAGGTCCAGCATAACAGTGAGCAGGAGGAGCAGCTTGGAGTCCTGACTTCTTCAGTTTCTCCACCATATGAGTCAAAATTATATTTTTTCTTAAAGCAGGTCTTGGGGTGAAGGTCTCTCTGCACTGGGGACAGCTGTAAACACCAGTATGATCATCCTGATCCCAGCAGCTCTTAATACAGCCCATACAGAAACTGTGTCCACAATTTATAGCCACTGGATCCTTCAGTAGATCCAGACAGATCGAACAGCTGAGTTGGTCTTGATCCAGAGGACTTGGAGCTTGGGCCATTTTACCGCTCCAAGTGAAAGAGATAAGTTTTATCTCAGAGTGTCATGTAGATTGATTCTGAATCTTCGTAAGAAAGTACAGCAGATACAGTATTTTGTTGTTATGATTGGGAGAATCTAGAAAATATCCTCTGCAGTTTTACTCCTCGCACTAACTAAGTTAAGTTTGCTTTCTTGGAAAAGATGTGACTGAGGCAGTGGGAGTGACTTACTGGACTTACTGGTTTGGCTGCTGCAGGATGATTGGGGTGGCATGGCTCAGAAGGTAGAATGGCTAGGCTCAGAATTGGAAGGCTGCAGGTTCAATTCTTGGCTCTTCCAGAGAGCATATCAAATTGTCCTTGAGCAAGACACTGAACTGCTCCTGATGTGCAGGTTAGCACCCTGCATGGCAGCTTCCACCATCAGGGGTGAATGAGAGGTATAATTTTAAGGCGCTTTGTGTCATGTGACTAGAAAGGTGTTATTTAAATGCAGTCCATTTACTTGCTTGGTGTTGGACATTGGCCAGTAGAGCATGGACAGGGAATATGCATTTCCAAAATGTATTTTGTGCATTTCCATAATTAAAGTAATATTGTTCATATCAAAACACATTGGCGTCACACCATCAGCTGTTTCTTAGTCATAGTCAGTTTTCTGTGAGATTCCATCCTTTGTTTTGTATCATGCCCTCAGTTTATAGTCTGTATCAGTTTCTAAGTATGTATTTAGTTTCAGTCCATTCTCTGTTTATACAAGGTCATTCGTTACAATCCATACATCGTTGTGTTTGTTGTTTTATGTACTTTGTAATTGCTAGATTCATTTCTGTATACTTATTGTTGCTTTCGTTATTTTTATTGGATCATTGTTTGCCAATCCGCACCACGCCCCCGCAGTTCTTCTCAGTAATTTCCCTGATGTTCTCCACCTGTCCATTATTACCCTGTGTATTTAAGGAGCCCCCGGTGCGGCTGAACTGCTAGGTTGTCAAAAATATCCACTCTTTCAATCCTGTGTTCCTTCTCACGCTACACTTCTCATGTATTACCTCTTTTCGTCGACCACCAATTTTTGCATTCCATGTCACTTTTCTACTACCTGTGTTCTGACCCATTTTAGTTTCCTGATTCACGATCTTGGATTGCCTAGGACTGATTTTCCAGCATTGATTAGACTGTATTCAGGATTTTTTGAGCCTTGTATTTTTCTTGGTACCTTTACTTCGCTGACTGATCTTCTGTTCATTTTTGACCTCTGGTACTGCTCCCTGGATTTTTACATCTGTCCAGCCCTTTTGCACTGTCACTTTGCAGGCTGATATTTTTGGTTATTGACCCCTTGCCTGGATTTATGGATTCTGAATTTGCCTGTCGATTTCAAGGCTGTCAAACTCTGGAGTGGATTGCAATTGGTTCCTTGTTTCAAGTCTTCCCTCGCGGACCTGACAATTTGGTCATATTTACTGCGTTTTGGAAGAGGACTTTAGAAGTCAGGAAATTACAGCAATTACTGTTTGGAAGAGGAATTGAATTTAACCATATCACCAGAAACATGGAAGGAAATAAGTAATGCATGGAAAACTAGAAGTTCATCAGTTTGGAGAGAATTTTTTTGGAAAATTGAACTCTGCTTTTTTTTTTTAATAAAACAGGTCATTCATGCAAAATATTCAAATGAGATAACATCAAGTTGCTGGCAATGTTTTGGGAAGGTAGAAGCTAATTAGACTCATTTATAATTTTTTTTCTTGTCCAGCTTGTAATGACGGTGTAAATTTGGAGACCAAAGGCAGGGAACTAGCAAGAAAAAGGCCGGCAACAGTGAGCACTAAAACCCACTAAAAAGAGGAAGGGAAGGAAGGCAGAAAATAAACTCTCGAGCTGCACAGAATATCAACTCAGTAACCAGGAATCGGAATCCGAGCGAAGTGAGAGTAAACTGGCAGAAACAAAGAAAAGGCTCCACATGGAACCATCCAAACAAGGCAACAAAATAAACATCATGAGGGACGAGAATTCCTGAGCACCAAAACCAGTGCAGACAGGAAGAGGAACAGGGAGGAACTCAAAAGGAAATCTCCCTAAAAATGTATTCTAAAATAAACGCAAATGAGTTCACTATATTCCTATTCTGGAAATATCTTCCGGCTGAAGAGCTAGCTAAAATCAGACACTCTAGCAAAGGAGGCGTGGCGGACTTCCGGCGTATATAGAGTCAGGGGACGGCGCCATCCCAGTTCAGACAGCTGAAGTAAAAAATCTGAAGGTGAAGGAATCCAATGTCATCCCAGGACGAGAGACACAGAGAAAGCCATTCACACAACACGGCCTCCAAACCATGACGCAGCTCTACTGTAGTATTGGACTGAAATATATGAAGTTCAAGGCTACATATTTCAGTGCACTCTTAATTGGGGGAATGTGCAATTAATACTTGGTAGAACACCACAGCTGCTCTCCCAACAAACTGATAAGTATCTTTTGAGAATTCTGCAAGTTGCAGCACTTAAAGGGGCTGTGCCATGATTACTGCGCATGCTCAGAACTTATATCCCACAAAAGTGAATCTGCTTGACAGCAAGTCAGAATCTAATACTATCCTTGCCAATTCGTCTTTGTTTTCCATTGTATTTACCGAGCACAGCATTAGTTCAGGCAGGCCACGGAGTCACGCCCATCTCCAAGCCTGCCTGTGATGGTACAGATCGCAAGCCAAGCCCACATCAGCTGACAGCTCAGCTGATTCCCTCCAGGCACTCAATTGGCAAATCATAAACAAGGTGCCCTATTTAATGATGTTCTGCCTGCCAACTACTGCTGCTTCTTATGCTTCCACCTCCACCCCCAGCACCTCCTTTACATGTTTCTCTGACTGACTCAATGACGATGTAAACCGGGGGCAAGAGGCCCCACCCGATGGGGAGCAGGAGTTCCTAGGCAGCTCAATTTCTGGCATCCAAGGCTGCTCGGGCAGCGAGGCAATCTTGGCAGTTTAAGCTCTGATGCTCTGGGCACCTCAGGAGCTGAGGCTCTAGGCAGCTTGAGCTCTGGAGACCCAGGCAGATCAGGCTCTTACGCTCTGTACAGCTTGGGGTCTGGCACTCTGGGAAACAGAGAGATGGTGATTTTAGGCTGCTGAAAAATTGTGGCGCTGGACCGCTGTGCAGTTGTGATGCTGGGCAGTTTAGAGGTTGTGGCTCTAGGCAGCTGAAACGAAAAGTAACAAAATAAACAAAAATCACGACACAGAATCCAAGACCACAACATCTGTATACCATTCCTCAAAGCTGAAAATGTCCCAGTTCTTCCATGGCCAGCATAATTGCCAGTAATGTCACCCTCGTTTGGGATGTCTTGGACGAGCGCATTTCCCATTTCTCGCCAATATTCACATGTGGCTATTTCATATCAGTATTGAAAAGGAGTGGGACAACATTAATATTCTGTTCATTACATGGTGCCTTTGTTTTTGGGGGAATCTTTGACCAACAAATGCATATCTGTATCCCCAATCACATTGAATGTAAAGATTTGTACCAAATGAATCTTTTTCTGGTGACTGAGTCGTATTACCTTTGAAAAATGCGGCACATCTGTGGGAACTTCTACAGCTGTGAACTAGCATAACTGTCCAAGTGGATAAAACTAAATTATTGGACTTATAAGGAGCAATAATTAGCACTTGTGGTGGCTACTTTAAATAAAAGATTTAGATATATATATATATATTTTTCATCAAGTAAAAGGTGTTCATTCCCATTTTAAGCGTCTGACTCCTTGAAAAATACAGCAGTGCCCAAACTTTTTAACCAGAGGTGTAATGCCATGTAAGAATAGCACCAAGTTCACTTCACAATCCCTCTAAAAATGTGAAGGCATTAGCGGGCCATGCTCAATTGAAAAGAGAAAAGGGCAGATTTGACTGAGGAGTTGATGACCGCGCAAAAGTGACAGTGGTATAAAAATATGAGGTAGCTTTCCCGAACATCAATATGTACATTTAATATGTACTATGTTCTGTCTCAGGCCTGAGAATTCATAGTTGATTCATTCGTAGTCAAATTTTGAGGGATTTTTTGTTTTTTCCACATCTGCAGGAGGTGTGGTGTTGGACTGAGGCCGAGCTGAGCAGAGGAATGACTGCAAAGACAAGAATGTGATCTGTCTTGTTGCACCCATTTCCGAAAGGTTTGGTGACTGAGTCAAGCCAGTGTATGAAGAGAGAGGAAGACTGGCAGTATATCTGCAAAGAGCCCACCGTCACTCACAAGATCATGCATACCTTATTTTATTACGCCAGCAGCCATACCACAACTCAAGCTGCTCTAGTTTTGTGGCTGAAGCTAAGCAGGTGTGGGCTTGATTAGTACTTGGATGGGAGACCACCTGGGAAAACCAAGTTGCTGTACGGCAGAAGACGCCGTCTTTCGAATGAGTCGTTAAACCGACGTTCTGACTTACTGTGGTCATTAAAAATCCTACGACACTCTTTGACAAGAGCAGGGGGTTCCCCAGTGTCATGGCTAACCCCAAACTGGCTTTTGCAATTAACCATCTAATCATCCCTTTATCTAATTGGCTGTGCAACTTGCCATCTCTCTCCCCATCTCAACCCCTAGGGCAGAGGTGGGCAGCGAGGGCCGTATCTGTCCCTGGTTTTCACACCAATGTCTGGTCTTTAATTAGTTGACTGTCTCAATTAGCCAAACCATTTATGAAATCTGACGTTTCATGCGCATTTCTTTAAATTATCATGAAACTACAAAGACTAGTCTTGTCTCCCTTCATAAAACATTGTCCTTTGATCGAATTATTGCGAAAATCTATGTTTGTGCATGCAGTCAATTAACTCAATTACTCAGGGTAATTGATAGGATTAAAAACCTGCATACACACCGGCCCTCCAGGACCGTGATTGCCCACCCCTGCCCCAGGGCTTCCTTGAAAAAGATATTTCAATCTCAATGGGACTTCACTGGTTTAATAAAGGTTTAAAAAAAAATGGTGCACAATGAATTTTTCCTCAAATAACAAACAGCATCAACTACAGCTAATGGCACATACAGCAAGTAAACACATTCTTCTCTCTGCCCCTACACAGCCTGTTAATTACCTTGAAGACACTCCTCAGTGCTGAGGTTTATTCTGAATTCTTGCTTGAGGAGTCATTCTTCCTCAGTGAGCTAATTAGCTGTATACGGCAAAGATGCTTTAGTCACAGGCCAGATAAAGCGCTATTGATGGGGAAATAAGAACAAGCCCACAGATGTGCTTAGCAAAGATATTACAACCATGACTTAAAAAAAGTAGGGACAGTATATAAAATATAAAAGACAAACAGAAATCAATGCTTTGCCAATCTGTTTTGTTCAAATAAACCTGTTTGACAATATCAACTTTGTTGTTTTTTTTTTTGTTTTGTTTTTTTGAACTTTGCGTTGACAACAAGCAGGATGGTTCTTTTCCCCCTTGGTCCTGAGAACACAATGTCCATTATTTCCAAAAACAATTTGAAGTTTGGACTTGTCAGACCACAACACACTTTTTTCAGCTTTGCTTCGCTCCATCTCAGATGTGCTTGAGCTCACAGAAGTCAGCACTCTTTCTGGATGTTGTTGATAGATGGCTTCGTTTTTGGATAGTACTGACTTAAGCTTGCAGTTTTCAAAAGTATCCACAAGCCCATGAGGTTATATTCATTACTGAGCGATGTTGGTTTTTGAGGCCGTGTCTCTGAGGGCTTGAAGATCAAAGGCAGTCAATATTGATTTTCAGCCTTGCCCTTTAGGCACATAGATTTCCCTGGATCCTCTGAATTGTCTTACAATATTATGGACGGAAGATGGTAAATTGGTGAAACTTGAATCGTTCTTTCCTTTGTGTAATATAATCATAGCCATTGCTATAGTGAAAAGTCCAAAGTTGGGGTCAAATTTGAGGGGGGGGGCAGGGTCATTGGTCTGAATCGCCTAATTTACACTGTATCTCAAAAACTAGTGTAGATAGCCACTAGGTTACTGTTAAACACATGTACGGATGTTAAAATGACCCCATGACCTTTGATCCTGAGCGATCTTGAAAGTTCGAACCAGTGATAACAAGATTTTTGAAGGCTACATCTCTAAAAAATTCAGGAGATTGCCACTTGGATACTATAAATCACATAAAGGAAATCATACATGGTGAGTAAAATAACATCAGGACCATTGACAGTGACTGACCAACGTCTATACATTTAATAAGGCTATATCTTATGGGCCGGTTTCACAGACACAGATTAAGCTTAATCCTAGATTAAATTCAATTTTTTATAGAAAATCTCTAAACAAAACTCCAGGAGTTTTGTCCGGGACTGAGCTTAAACCATGTCCGTGAAACTGGCTCCAAATCTCATTAACTACTGTATATAACCACTCATTTACCTTAAAAGGTCAAACCCAAGAGCACATGTAGCCCACCCGTAAGTGGATCAACTCATTGAAAGGTTAAAATATGTGTGTCAGATCATCCAACAAATTTCAACAAGCTGCTGACATTGTCAAGCAATATCCCCCGCAACTGGCATTGCATTTTTGAATAGAGAATTTTTGTATGCATTTAGATTTCTAAAGAACTGTACTAATCGCAAAGCTGTTAATTTCCTTGCAAAAAAAATAGGCCGGAGAGTATGCATCGGAAAACTCAGAAAATTATACCAAATTGTTTTCACGACGCACCTTTATGTCACCTCCATGCGAAATATGATCATGATCGGATGATTAGTTTCAAATTTATAGGCAAGACAGGACACATTACAGATTTCCCACAAATCTGACGCTTTTTGACCCAAAACGCAAACAATTGTAAAGATATTTTCAAAATTGTTTTTCATGACACACCTATGTGTTTTTACACCTTGATGCCAAATATGATCACAATCCCCCGCAACAACGTTGTTGCGGGGGATAATAAAAGATCGAAAATGTGAGGAAACACAAAATGGAACTTCTAAATAATTGTTTTATTTGTTCGAGGTTAAGAGTTATTCAAACTCATATCATCCATGTAAAATAACATGAGCACAAAACAGGGCATGTGCACATGTACACATTCATGTTTAGTGTTCAGATTTGGACACTACCTCCCAAACTCAAGCAGGGGTATTTGTCAAGTTGATGTAATTGATGGCATATTACCTGGTGCCAATCAAGTTATCATGTCAGTCAGACAAAAAACAGACCACAGTTCTAAATAAAGCATTCACACATTTAATGCATTAAATGCAAAAAACCTCAACAAATAATGACCACCCAAGCAGTTATAATGCATATATTTTCTATGGTTGTAATATGAGCTACTGTATGTTCTATGGCAGCATATACACCAGTTTCAAAATGGAGGAACTGAATAAATGAAAAATGCCAAAATTAAACAGCTGAAGTTTGATAAAATATTTGCAATGCGCAAGCAACAGTGCACTATTATCAGCACTTAGTGTTGACTATTATTTCTCCTAGAGTGCAGAGGGGTTTTTTTTTTCTTTTACTAATTAGCTAAGTTCCTCTGCCATGCATTAATAGTCAGTCTTCCCATACAGGAGGTTCTCTTTCAGGTTACAAGCAAATAAAGCAACATAAGCACATGGATACATTCTATAAATCACATGGAAAGAGCAAACACTTTCAGAAATGAGCCTACATCCGCAGAACTTATTATTTCTCAAAAATTTTAAGAGGTTAAGGTACAGAAGAAAAGAAAAATAAGATTGCACCAAACTGCAAATGGCAGATGTTATCTATTACACAAAAATCTAACCTCCTACATTATTCTATAATAAAGTCCACAAAATCCTGTTCAGTAATGGTCACCAAAGCTTCTCCTGGAGATCTACAGCCCTGTGGGTTTTCATTCCAACTCAAACAAACCGCACCTCATTCAACAGACAGACATCTGCACTGAGCAGCGAATTATCAGCACCAGGAGAAGGTGGATCGCTGAACTGAGTCTTTGGGACAGTCCATGTCCTGTCCCAGATCCAATGCTGACTCCCACTTTGCCGACTCAGTTACTTTGGGAACTTGCTTCCAAGATAAGGAAGTGTTCAAACAATGTTGACACAAAGTACAAAATGTATTTATCTCTGAGCTAAATGTGGAGACAGTTATATACAATAGATTGGCGACTATGCCATTCACAAGTACTTGTATAAGATGTAGTTTGTAGCTCAATCCAGCTGTGAGAGATCATGGTCCTAAGCATTGAGAAGTACTTTAGATTATAAAGCCTTTGATGGTTTGTCACTGCTGCGATCACACTTTGAATCACATTTTATCCTCAATTAGGCCTAAATTCAGCTTTTTATACAATAAAATACGATGTACATAAAAATAAATCCTGTGCACGAAACATCTGTTGGACTGTTTAGCTACAACAGTAGAGATAGAACATTATGAGTCAGTTTCACAGACAAATTACACTTTGTCCTTGACCGAATTCTATTTTAAATGAAGATTATCAATACTTAAACTGAATGTAACACAGGAGGCAGCTAAGTTTTTGGTTATGACACAGGCCCGATGACCTATGGTACTAAGTGTCAGTGAGTTCACGTGCTTGCATGCCACAAAACCTGAAAGCGGGAAGCTGATATGTTGGGTACATTTATACAACATCTAATGTTACCAAACATTATTTTTAACCAAATACACATATTGTCTCATTAGGTAATGTAACCAAACATTAGGCCTATGGAATGCACCCGCTATCTGTAACTCAACAAAAAAAGCAGTAGGGGCTGTAATATTTTCAGTGGCTCACAGCAGCAGGACAACACAGAACACAAAATGTTACAGTCAGTCCCCTCTCAGAAAAGAGAGCAGCGACTCTGTAGTTATTGACTCAGTGTGTTTTGAAAGTACATCATTTTAATGTGTGATTCAAATTTTCAGTGGTCTTTCGGAGTAATTTTATAATAATTAATTAAAGGGGCAAGTTCCCTTTAATACGTTGTAGAGATTATAGTGTACTTGCCTGGTCAAATATTGAGCATCTACTTGTATTTGATCAATATTGTCCTCTTAATGGGGTTCCTCTAACCCAACTGCGAGGAGATTTAAGGCAGACCCTGCTGTGTCAACATAAAACCCAGGATAGAGGGGCTGAGTGAATGTGGAGTGAGCTTTGTGTAGGAGGGTCATTGTGTCAGAGACGCTGTAGAAGGACAGAGTTCCTGCCCTGTGATCCAGGTACACTCCTATTCTGAAGAAGAGGGGCACAGGAAGTGATGTGCATTTTTTGTTATGGTAGAAATAACATTTGGAAGGAGAGCACCACAAAGACCAGGACTTGTTATTGTATCCAAAGAGAGCATTGTAACCCCACCCTGTCCGCATAATTCCTTCATATGACACCGCGATGTAAACGTTCCCTTTCCCACTAAACTCAACCTCCCAGTAACAGCGTCCAGACAGACCCTCTCTGCACAGCACTTGCGCCCAATAGTCAAATCTGGTTGGGTGATCAGGATATGTTTGGATCTTTTCCATGCGGGTCACCTCTCTGTTCCCCTTGGACAGAGACAGCTTTGAAGAGACTGTGTTGGGGTCCATTGAGAGGTGACAGTAATCTGAAATAACAGGAGATCAAAATTCAGTCTGAATGGCTATGAGTTTAGTAGTATTGATGGGCAATGATGTAATAACAAAATGTGAATTAGTCCAATTTCCTAGTTATTCAGAAATGTATTCTTTCCAAAAGTATAATTGTAATTTTGCAATTAGCATAAGCCTTAAAAGACTGGAAAGGAGCTAAATGCTAACATCAGCCTGTTGCCTTTGAAATTTTATTTCTTGAATGATGGCTCAGTCAAAGACTTTAATGAGCTCATTGCTGCACTCTGAACAGGATTTTGCAAGGTTCTTCATGCCATAAGCTGGGTTCATGCATTCCTCCTGAATCTCTCACTAGCAAGCAAGCTAATTATCTCTTTGCCAGCCTCATTTTCAATTTTATAACGAGCACATGTTAATAAAGGTTTAGTAAAGTGAATAGGTCACAAGCAAAAGCCTGATCTTTAGTAGTGAATGCGACTCAATGTTTTATGTGACTGATTATGGTACAGATAACATACAACCTCATTTCCGAAATAGTTGGGACAAAGTGTAAATTTTAAATAAAATCAAAACACAATGTCTCTCAAATCACACCAGCCAGTATTTTTTTCACAATAGAACAGAGATAAAAAAATTAAAATGTTGAAACTGAGAAATTTTACAATTTTATCCCCAAAATGAGCTCATTCCAAATTTGATGGCTGCTACAGGTCTCAAAAAAGTTGGGACAGGGGCCTGTTTACCATGGTGTATCATCCCCTCTTCTTTTTAACACAGAGTGGAGGCATCTGGGCATTGAGGAGACAAGTTTGTTGACTTTAGCCATTGGAATTTGATCCCACTCTTGTTGAATACAGGCTTCCAGCTGCTGGAGAGTTTTGGGTCTCCTTTGACGGACTTTTTGTTTAATTATGCCCCAAATGTTCTCAATCGGGGAAAGATCAGGACTGCAGGCAAGCCAGTTCAGCACATGGACTCTTCTACTAAGAAGCCATCTTGTAATAGCTGCAGTATGTGGTTTTGCATTGTCCTGCTGAAATACATAAGGCCTCCCCTGGTATGGATGTCATCTGGAGGGGAGCATATGTTGCTCTGAAACCTTTATATAGCTTTCAGCATTCACGGTGCTTTTTAAAACATGCAAGTGTCCCACACCATATGCACGAATGCATCCCAATACTATCAGAGATGCTGGCTTTTGAACTGAACGCTGATGACAGGAGGGGTGGTCTTTCTCCTCTTTAGCCCAGAGGACACAACGCCCATGATTTCCAAAAAGAATGCCAAATTTGCACTCGTCCGACCACAGGACACTTGGCCACTTTGCTACAGTCCATTTTAAATGAGCCTTGGCCCACAGAACACAGCGGCGATTCTGGATCATGTTCAACAATGGCTTCCTTTTTGGCGTGATAGAGTTTTAGGTGGCATCTGTGGATGGCACGGCGGACTGTGTTTACAGACAGTGGTGAAGTATTTCTTGAAGTATTCCTGGGCCCATTTAGTAATGTCAATGGGCTCTAATTTCCGGGCGCGGCGCAGGTGGCGTAGCGTGGCGCAGTAGTAATTTCATGAGGTGCAACACCGTGTGCAGACAAACGTGCGCCGAGATGGGTGTGGTGCCGTAGTAGGGGGAGGTGTTACTTATTCATCAAGACGCAGTGACAATTTCGTGGGAAGTCTTCGCTGCAGTTGCGCAGAGAGCTCGCCGGCTCCAACCTGGTTCACTTTCTGTGCAGTGGTAATTTGGCTGACTGGCACACAGTGCGCACACGTTACCGAAACCTCACAGGCAGGTTCCCAGAATGTCAGGCTCGTTTCAATACAGTAAATAATTACAGCAACCACTCTTTAATGTAACTATCTGAATCAGCACATAAATTGTAGTATCTATATAGATCGTCCTCATGTCAGAACAAAGGCGGTTGGCACGCGTGATGGAAACTCGACCTGACTTAATCAACGCAACTGAATCAATGATGCAAATTAATGACTACACATCTTTCTCAGCCAACCGCAAACTGCCTCAGCATCAGGCAGTGCGTATATCATGCTTGCATTCTATGCTGGGTAAAGCCGCTTGCATGCTGGACGCGAAACAAATTTTTCGCACGACTGATTACAGTCAAAGTCAATGCAAAGAGCTATCGACTTTTCTTGGTCTTTTAATTCGTCTGTTTTCTTCCATTGAAGATAGACAACAGTCTTTATTCGGTCTTCCTTTTGAAAATTAGTCAGATGGATCGAACAGATTCACGCTTTATCTCCACAGCAGAGATAAAATAGTGCTTGTAATCAGAGAGCAAATCAATTCCATGACCATTGACAGTGTGAATAAATTATCGCATGCACGATCAAGACTGTATGACACAAAATGCAAAATACTCCATGTCCGGCACCCAGCAAAAAATAAAAGTATTGATATGAGAACAGATTAATAACTGAATAAAGAATAAAAATACATATACATCACCAACCAACAGAACATCCAAAAAAGATGACCCTCAAATAAATTAATCACAGTGTTTGTAGGATGTTCAGTTGTTAAAATGTTTCCTTTTAATTCTTTATTTCATTTTCAATCTGCTCTAATCGTCCTCTTTTTTTTTTTTTTTTGGCTGTCAGACATGGAGGCATTGTACATTGTCTCACGCCAATGTCGACTCGCTTTATTGAGCAGAGCTTAAACAGAAACATCGATTGAAATTCTCGGTACTCATCTTGAAGAACTGAGCCCTCTTATCAAAACATTGACGTTAAATATCTAAAAGAGTCAGTAGATTTGAAGAAATTATAAACAATAATAGACTGTCGGACACGGAGATATATTAAAACCCTGTTAGACTTTCGGACTCAAGACACTGCTTTCAACGCAATCTGTCGTGCAAAAAATTCATTTCGCGTCCAGCGTGCAAGCGGCTTAATACTAGGCTACTATTATTTTCACTTAGGTTTTATCGTTTTTAGTGGGGGAAAGGAATACAGCCTGATTGCTATGATCTCGTACTGAGTTAAGATCACATATTGAAAATAAATGTGTAACGTATCTTGCGTTTTTGTCCAGGCATGTTAATCCCAAAATTTTAAGCAGCAACAGGCTGTAATAATAGGAACACACTATCCATCGTTTCTCTTGCCAATGAGCAATATTTGACTCGCCTGTGTTATTCCCAAACACGCCTTCTTTTCCAACTTGCGCTGGAAGGAGGGACAGAGGCGGGACAGAGGAGTACTTGCGCCAGGCTACGCCGGGCACGAAATTGCAACATACGCCTGGACACACCCCGTTGGCGCGGCGCAACCCCCTTTTGCCACGCCTGCGCCTGGTCTACAAAATTAGAGCCCAATGACAGAGTCATGCTGGTGAGTGATGCAGTGGCGTCTGAGGGCCCGAAGATCACAGGCATCCAGTATGGGTCTTCAGCCTTGTTGCTTACGCATAGAGACTTTTCCAGTTTCTCTGAATCTTTTGATGATGTTATGTACTGCCTATGATGAGACCTTTAAAGCCTTTGCAATTTACCGTGGAGGAACATTGTTTTTAAAGTATCTCACAATTTTTTTACGCAAGCCTTCACAGGTTGGAGAGCCTCTGGCCATCTTTACTTCTGAGAGGCTCAGCCTCTCTAAGACATCCCTTTTATAGCCAATGATGTTACACACCTAATGCCAGTTAACTTAATTACGTGCTAAATGTCCTTTCAACTGATTCTCTTATATTTGAATAGCTTTTTCAGCCCTTTCTTTTTGCCTGTGTCCCAACTTTTTTGATACCTGTTGGAGCCAGAAAATTTGGAATAAGCTCATTTTGTGGATAAAAATGTAAAATGTCTCAGTTTCAACATCTGAAATGTTATCTATGTTCTACTGTAAATGACATATTGGCTCATGTGATCTGGAAGTCATTGCATTTTGATTTTATTCACAATTTACACTTCGTCCCAACTATTTCAGGTTGTATATCTGGGTTGTATTTGCCACGCCAATACCTGGCGATAATTTGGCTGCGTCTCCGTTGCAGTGACTTAAACAGCGTTGAAGAATTATTCAATATGTGGGATCAAATTGGCTAGAAAAATAGGAAGCACAGAACTCTGAGCCACCATTTTGATTGCTGTCGGTGAGTCGCTAGGTTGACACACTGGATTACAGCTCAGCTTCATAAGGAAGGAATGGACTTCCATCGATTGGTGCATTGATTATCTTTCTGTTTGAATGTGGTGTAATAGTACTGGAAGTTAACTAACTGAGTTCGCTGTTGCATAGGAGTCAGAAAACGATATTGGCAGAAGAGAATACAGACTTTTTGATTATGTATGTAAATGTCCTGGATCTGAAATGCACTTACATTGTAAGAACTCCTCTCTTTTGGTCGGCTGTGGAATTTGTAGGATACCAACCTCTTTCACTGTTGTACACAAAAAGAAAGATAGAAGCAGCATTTAGGATACACACAGATCACAAAAAAGGTCAGAATATTCTCAAAAGATTTATGAAAGGATTTTTTTTCAGTACCTGATTCAGTGATCTTTAGCAATTCTCCCTTACAGACATCCTCGAGTCGCTCTCTCAATTCAGAAACATATTCCGTTGCAGCTTTGAAGGAGTTGTGTAGATTCTTAGTAATGCTGGATAAGTCAGGAGTTTTGGATGGGGCACTGAAAGACTGAAGCAATGATAAAATTTCAGACCATCAGTCGGATATACAAATTAGACAATGGGCTCTAATTTCGTAGACCAGGCGCAGGCGCGGCGAATGGAGGGTGCGCCGCGCCAACGGGGTGTGTCCAGGCGTATGTTGCAATTTCGTGCCCGGCGTAGCCTGGCGCAAGTACTCCTCTGTCCCGCCTCTGCCCCGCCTTCCAGCGCAAGTTGGCAAAGAAGGCGTATTTGGGTATAACACAGCCGAGTCAAATATTGCTCATTGGCAAGAGAAACGATGGATAGCGTGTTCCTATTATTACAAACTGTTGCCGCTTAAAATTTTGGCATTAACATGAATGGACAACAATGCAAGATACGTTACACATTTATTTTCAATATGTGATCTTAACTCAGTGCGAGATCATAGCAATCAGGCTGTATTCCTTTCCCCCACTTAAGACGATAAAACCTAAGTGACAATAGCCTAGTATTAAGCCGCTAGCACACTGGACGCGAAAGGAATGTTTCGCTCGACAGATTGCGTCTTGTGTCCAAAAGTCTGACAGGGTTTTAATAAATCTCTGTGTCCGACAGTCTATTGTTGTTTTTAATTGCTTCAAATCTACTGACTCTTTTAGATATTAAACGAGAGTGTTTGAAAAGAGGGCTCAGTTCTTCAAGATGAGTACCGAGAATTTCAATCAATGTTTCTGATTAAGCTCTGCTCAATAAAGCGAGTTGACATTGGCGCGAGACAATTTACAATGCCTCCGTGTCTGACAGCCAAAAAAAAAGGACGATTAGAACAGATTGATAAAGAAATGAAGAATAAAAAGAAACATTTTAACAAAAGAGCACCCAAGGATTACTGCGATTTATTTATTGGCGGGTCATCTTTGTTGGATATCCCGCTTGTTGCTGATATATCTTTATTCTTTATTTCGTTATAAATCTGTTCTCATTTCAATACTTTTACTTTTTGCTGGCTGCTGGACATGGAGTAATTTGCATTTCGTGTCGGACAGTCTTGATCGTGCATGCGATGATTTCTATACTGTCAATGGTCATGGAATTGATTTGCTCACGCACTATTTTATCTCTGCTGTGGAAATAAAGCATGAATCTGTTCGGTCCATCTGACTAATTTTCAAAAGAAAGACCGAATAAATACTGATGTCTATCTTCAACAGAAGAAAACAGATGAATAGGCTAAAAAGACCAAGAAAAGTCGATAGCTATTAATTTGCATTTTGTGAAGGTCGAACACAAACATAGCCAAGTTTGCACGTCTAATAATTCCTGGAATACTTGGAAAAATTAGCACTTTTATGACTCTCGGACACGAAGCTATATTAAAACCCTGTCCGACTATCGCGTCTTTGCATTGACTTTGTCTGTAATCAGTCGTGCGAAAAATTCGTTTCCTGTCCAGTGTGCAAGCGGCTTTAATGAGCATAGAACGCAAGCATTCGAGATATATTTATAAATATAATAAAGTTTGTGGTTGGCTGAGAAAGATGTGAAGTCGTTAGTTTGCATCACAGATTCAGTTGCGTTTATTAAGCCAGGTCAAGTTTCCATTACGCGTGGCAACCGCCTGACATCAGGACAATCAATATAGTTACTATAATTTATGTCCTCATTCAGATAGTTACATTAAATAGTGCTTCCTGTAATTATTTCTTGCATTGAAATGTGCCTGACATACTGTAAACCTGCCTGTGAGATTTCGGTGACGTGTGCGCACTCTGCGCCGGTCAGCCAAATTACCACTGCACAGAAATTTAACCAGGTTGGAGCTGGCGAGTTTTCTGCGCAACTCCAGCGGAGACTTTTTCTACGAAATTGTCACTGCGTCTTGATGAATATGTGACACTTCCCCCTACTACGCCGCCACACCCATCTCGGCGCACCTTCGTCTACCGAAGGCCGCGCACCTCACGAAATTACCACTATGCGGGCTGCGCCGTACGAAATTACCACTGCGCGGGCTGCGCCAGGAAATTAGAGCCCATTCTATCTATTTCCAATCAAAGTTACCTGAACGAAATGGATGTGATCCTCTGCGTGTGAAAGCTGCTCCAGCTCAGTGTCTCTCCTCCTCAGCTCAGCAATCTCCTGCTCCAGTCGCTCCAGGAGTCCTTCAGCCCGACTCACTTCAGCCTTCTCCTGATCTCTGATCAGCTCTTTCACCTCAGAGCGCCTTCTCTCAATAAAGCGGATCACCTCAGTAAAGATCCTCTCACTGTCCTCCACTGCTGCCTGTGCAGAGAGCTGTTAGGAGACACAGAGAGAGGAGGCTGGACATTTTAACTAGGCCTTTCACTCAGCTGTTACTGGGACCCCACACAGCCTGAGGCTGTTCCCCACAGTGTGCTGGGATTGACCCCACAGGGCTATTTATGAGTAACCAGAAATTGACTAAGGCAGTGTTAGTTAATGGAGACTATGGAGTTATAGTAGGAGAACCCTGACAATTTTTGTTGCCAGCTGGTGCCTTCTCGTCAGGCCAGCGCTCACCACCGACAGAGAATTCAAGAGAAATGTGCTCCTGAAACTGGCAACTAGGAACAAAAACTTAAAATGTGTAAATAGTACAGGGATTGTAAAAAGGTCCATATGGCCTCATATTTACTGATTAATTTAGAAAGGTAGGGACAATGCATATATATATATCAACAATAATATGTAAATATGCCAGATTATAGCTTATGGCTAGTTTACATCTGTTGTCCTGAGGCAGGTTGATAGTACAACAAGTAATTACAGAATTCAGTTATACTACATAGACGGTATAAAATAGTACAATATAAAATAGTACAATACAATACAGTAAAATACAACAAAAACAAAACAATACAATTAAAATATGGATATACGAGCAAAGGATGGAGTAATTAGTTTTTAGGTGTCATAGGTTGCAGTCATGAAATAATAATTAGATTGGAACAGGGGGGCTGTTGGGGATGTGTAGATGGGATGTGGGAATGCAGCAATAGTTCTTGTTAAGGTGTGTTGAAGGCAATGGATGAATATAAATGAATCAGGAGGATTATGCAGGGATGGTATGGTAGGGTGCTTAAGTGCTCATGCTAAAGTGAAGAGCATCCATATTTTTGCACATAAGTTGTTAAGGTGCTATAGTATATTACAGATTAAAAGGTTATACAGGCATGACAGGGTAGGGCATTAAACAGCCCATGCTTAAGTGCAGAGTATCCGTATTATTGCACATACTGTAATTTGTTAAAGTGTTATCGTATATTACAGATTAAAAGGTTTTCTATGAAGGGGTTTCAAGGTGCTTTTATAGAGAGACTCAATAGGTTTGAGTGTTAATTTACTTGTTCGAGACCAGTTTGTGAAACAGAACTCAATATGCGGAAAGATCATGGAGAGTATGCACATTTTTGCTCCCTCTTCTGTTAGAGATGATCTGATTTGTTTGATGTTACTCAAATTATATTTAACTGTGCTGATGATTTTGTTCACATTTTTGAAGGAGAGTTGCTATAGCCTTTCTCATTGCTTGTATTACTTTATTCCCAGCTGAGGTGGACTTTTTAATCTGTTGTCAATCCACATTTTAAGTTTTTTTTTAGTAATTGATCTCCGGTTTTCATGTTTCCTGCAGTCACTAGTAAACTAAGCCAGTAGTGATGCGCGGGTCAAGGTTTTTTTAACACCCGCACCAACCCAACCCGACGTGACAGCAAGCCCGCCCCGCCCACCCCGCAAAACTCGCACTGATTTTCAACCCGAACCCAACCCGACCCGACACAAAAAGGAGGCAAGAGAAAAAGAATACAGTGGGTCTGTGTGACATGATTTTCAATGAAAAAAAAAAAGATTCCTCTGTTACGCTATGGATTTGAGTGGAGCACAACATACATTTCCCTTTTGGCTGGAATTCTTTATACAAAGTTTAGGCTCTGTCTATTAATTGAACCTTACTGTGATTTCTGATCATTGCAACCAAACGAAATACCATCTGGCAAAATATTGCAAACAGGCTGTTTTATTGGAACAAAATTAACATGACAGTGGCGCACTGGCGCTATCGCCTACTCTTCCATACGGTGTTGCGATATCCTTTCTCCAAGGAAACCCCCCCATATATATATATTTGAAGTTTTTGGGGGGGGGGGGCTTTTAGACTATTTTTTCAACACAGCTTATAATGTAGGCCTAGGCGTATTTTTTCCCAAACTATGCAAACACAAAATCACGTCAGCAGTGCCAGGGTTTAAGCGATTACGGCGCACTTACTGAACTGAAGGTTTACTCGCTTGTTGCGCTAGTTGTTGGGACGCAGAGAACTGCTTTGGCTACCATGGAGTTTTACATAATTATTCTTTGTCTCACGGTGTGGTCATTAATGAGAGCAAGACTAGGTTTATGACCATAAATGCTCCATTAATGATAAGTTACCTATTCGTTTGGGTGATGTGTATAGAATGGTGTTACAGAAATGTATATCTAAGAACGGTCTTTACTGGCGATGGTAGCACACCCTCTGCTGTTAGAGAACACGTAGCTGATAAACGGAAGCACCTCAACAAGTTGATTTTATTTGTGAATAAGAATCGTGATATGCCATTCACTGTATAGTGGCGAAAAAATGTTTTGTCTATGTATTGTTTGGATCCATAGGTCAATATAAGTACTACTACTATATACTATTTCGGTGCTGACTGCAGAACGATTTATATGATGAACTATCATTCAACCATTAGATCCTTAATCTAACCGTGGAGGATTAAGCCGCGCACCATTGAGTGCGTATACATCGAGAGTAGGAAAAGGGAGAGGTACAATTGGCAATCTATCCTGCTTAAGGTAGCGTTACATCGTTTGAAAAGAGCATATTATCTAGGCTGCATGTCTAGAGCCCTCAAGTGGCCGATAGCCTATTATACTTTTTATTCTCAATTTCTTGGGAATTAGACATCGCCACTGTTTGGCCCAACCCGCCCGCACCCGCTAAATGTAGTTAAAATATTGACCCGTCCCGCCCATCACTACAAGCCAGACAATATTTTCCTTTCCTTTGTCTCCCTCTCTTGGTAATTTTTTGCGCCATGACCTCCTGAAGTTCCACGCAAAATGGCCAACTGCTAATCTCTATGGGCTCTGAATTCCTTGACCAGGCGCAGGCGCGGCGCAGGCACGGCGGATGGGGGGAGCGCCGGTGTATCCAGGCGTATTTTGCAATTTTGTGCCCAGCGCAAGAACTCCTCTGTCCCGCCTCTGTCTCTACTGCTGGCGCAAGTGGCAAAGAGGGAGAAGAGAGGGCGTGAGTGGGTATAACACAGCTGAGTCAAATCTTCACCAATCAAATGAGCTCCTCTCCTCATCTTTAATGTGTTGGAATATAAAAGCCTCTCTCCTATATCTGCTTGATGCGTTAATGTTGCATTTTACTAGGCTGCTTACGGCATGTTTTCTGCACCACTTACGTCTATATTAAGCATTACGAATATGAGTTTGCTGGCCAGCAAGGGCATTCGCAAATTATTACCATTGAGTGGAATTTCAAAACGAAACTACGTCAGATCATTCTAACTTATGAAGTTGGAATGAAATACGACGGATGCTCATTTATTTCTTCTGCCTGCATCATTGGGAAGAGAAACGATGGATAGCGTGCTCCTATTATTACACCCTGTTGCTGCGTAAAATTTTGGGATCAACATGCATGGACAACAATGCAAGATAAGCTACACATTTATTTTCAATATGTGGTCTTAAAGGGATGGTTCACTTTTTTAAGTGGGGTTGTATGAGCTGCAAATTGCCACTACTTACATTAGATACAGTAGAAAGCTCTCTGATCTCCTCCAGGTTGCAGCACCAGGGCATAGTGCTGGGTGGAAATTGGGGCGACACACTGTTGTGAACGGAAACACAGAAACAGCATATTTTCGCGGCCTAAAAGAGGTCCTACCTGAAAATAATACACCATTTCAATTGTACGCTATATTTTTTAAAAATTACAGCACTTTAGCTGCTCGGAAAAAAAAACACAGTTGCTCTTGAACTAACCAACTGAAGTATGCCTGCGCAAGGCGCATCGTAGTTCACTGCGCGCTGTAGCAGCTGTCAGCTGTTTGGGTCACAGTAAAGCTGCTTGCACAAATGCGTGTATTCACGTCTTCGCATTGACTTTGAATGTAATCAGTGTGCGAAAAACTCATTTCGTGTCCAGTGCCCAAGTGGCTTAACTGTGGTTGTGAGGTTGGACGGCTGTTTAACTTGTGCAAATATTTTGAAAATGGTCCGTGTGTGTCGCTTTCTTGGACGTGAAAGAAAAGGTGTATCCTGGTGCACTTCACAGTTTCCACCACATTTCTTTGCGGAATACTGGACTTGTAGCTGTGGCTAGTTGCCTCAACACGGATATTGATACGCCACCCGTATCCCTGAAAGAACTTTGTGTTTGTAGTATTCATTTTTCCAAAGAGGATTTCGTTTGGCTATATTCAGGGAAATCTCAACGGTGCACACTGAAGAGCTCTGCTGTACCTAAGAATCACAAAGAAGAGTGAAACATACTGTGTATCTGCTGTGCTGGATATTGTTAGGTTTTTTTTTAAAATTTGAGATGTAATTTTGTGCCAATGAAAATCCGACTCTGCTGCAAACAGCTCAGAGTCTGACCTAAACAGCTGATCGCTACTGCGCGCAGTGAACTACCATGCGCCTCGCGCAGGACTACGTCACTTGGTTAGTTCAAGAGCAACTGTGCTTTTTTTCCGAGCAGCAAAAGTGCTTTAATTTTTTTAAATATAGCGTACAAATGAAATGGTGTATTATTTTCAGGTAGGAACTCTTTTAGGCCACGAAAATATGCTGTTTCTGTGTTTCCGTTCACAACAGTGTATCGCCTAAATTGCCACACAGCACTATGCCCTGGTGCAGCTACCTGGAGGAGATCAGAGAGTTTTCTACTGCATCTAATGTAAGTAGTGGCAATTTGTAGCTCATACAACCACACTTCAAAAAAAAGTGAACTATCCCTTTAACTCAGTACAAGATCATAGAAATCAGGCTGTATTCCTTTCCCCCCACTAAAGACGAAAAACCTAAGTGACAATAATAGTATTAAGCCGCTTGCACACTGGACGTGAAACACATTTTTCGCACGACAGATTACATTTAAAGTCAATGCAAAGATGCGAATACACGCATGTATCAGCGTCTTTGCATTGACTTTGAATGTAATCAGTCGTGCGAAAACTTTTCGTGTCCAGTGTGCAAGCAGCTTTACTGAGCACAGAACGCATAGAAAGCAATATTTTATATATATACACATTTACGCACTACCTGATGCTGAGGCAGTTTGTGGTTGGCTGAGAAAGATTTGAAGTCGTTAGTGTGAGGAAGCCATCTGGAACCAAATGCGAGGACACGGGATTGCAAAAAAATAGGTGCTTTATTGAATAAGGGGGGTAACCCCCGCAGAGAGAAAGGCAGCAGTACGGAGTCCGTAATCCAAAGCTCGTATTCCAATGGGGCAGAGCAGAGTTTGTTACCAGGGCACCAATCACAAAAATCGTAGTCAGGAAAAACAGAATCGGTACACAGACATAGGTTTGAGGGAGAAGCAAACTCATAAGCCAGAAAACAGTCCGAATCGAAACCAGGGCAGCAATCCACAAAATCAAAGTCGGGCAGAAAAAGGTCAAAAACACACAGATGCAACAATATCCAAAAAGGGCAAACCAAGAATCTGAAGTCAGGCAATCCAGTCAGAAAGATAGAACACAATGAGTCGAGGCGAGAAACGAGGCACGAGAAACAAGGAAGTTTACGATCTGACATGGAAGTGAAAGTGAAGACACCTTATATACACATCCGGGGAGAACACATGACAAGGGAGAACAGGTGTGATCAATGAAACAAAAATCAGGATTGACACGTGAGGAAAAATCTAATTACATGAATTTGGCAAATGCCAAAACGCAGACAGGGATCACAAGACAATCCTATGAACAAACAACAGCTCCGGTTAAGGAGTACTAAAGTGTATCGTCTAAAGAAATGGGAAAGCCTGAGATATTAGTGGAAAACTGCAGTAGAGATAATTAGGGATAGGCAAGGAGGGCAGAGATAAGAATTGGGCGATTGCGGAGAGATTGTTAGTCAATTAGTATGTGCAGCTATACAGTCCCGAGTGCAAGTAAGTAAGTTAGTAAAAATATACAATGTTAATAAGTGTTAGTAATTATCGAAAACAATAAACTGATAGTACTGTTAGTAGATAGCGAAAGGAGAGAGGAAGGAAGAACACGAGATATGAAGGAAGATTGAAATCCCAGAAACCAGTAAATCACCTGAATGCGTGGCACGTAAGACTAAACCAAGAGCAAAGACCTACACAAGACAAGACGGGGTAGACGTAGTGCAAAGCATGGCATGGCAGAAATAAATAAGACAAGTGAAATGGAAACATGGCATGATAACGATGGCAAAGACTAAGAATAAACCGGATATGAAAAATAATAAAACAGGATAATCTAAAATACCTAAACACAATACACAATCCAAGAAAGGTCAAAAGACAGGCAATGGTCACTTAACACGAAAATCAATAACATGGCAAAGCCAGGCACGAAACTTAAAACAAGGGCATGAAAACAGGATCCTAACAGTTAGTTTGCATCACAGATTCAGCTGCGTTGATTAAGCCAGGTCGAGTTTCCATTACGCGTGCCAACCGCCTTTGATCTGACATCAGGACAATCGATATAGATACTATAATTTATGTGTAATTTATGTAACTATCTTTATGATTCAGACAGTTACATTAAACAGAGGTTGCTGCAATTATTTATTGCATTGAAATGTGCCTGACATTCTGTAAACCTGCCTGTGAGGTTTCGGTGACGTTTGCGCGCTGTGTGCCGGTCAGCCAAATTACCCCTGCACAGAAAGTAAACCAGGCTGGAGCTAGCCAGCTCTCTGCACACTTTCGGCGGAGCCTTTTGCCACTAAACTGTCTCTGTGTCATGATGAATATGTGACACCTCCCCCTACTACGCCACCACACTCATCTTGGCGCATGTCTGTCTACCAAATTGCCAAAGTGGCTGCGTACTGTGTTGCACCGCACAAAATTACCACTGAGCGGGCTGCACCGAATGAAATTACCACTGCATGGGCTGCGCCACCTTGGCTACGCCAAGAAATTAGAGCCCTATGTCTTCACAAGATATCACTTTTGTCCAATCAAATGATTTTAAGGTCTTATTTAAATTTTGCCATTGACTTATTGGAATAATTTTATGATTGAGCTCTGATTTGGTTTCATCTGAATACAAATCAGAAAAGTGATTCTTGGTAAGCTTCCTTGAGAAGAAAATCTCATTGTGGTCAGATAAACCAGTCAGGAGCAGTGGCATCTCTGGAAGTGATCATTGGTGGGGCCCGGACCATGCCTTTGGATCAATGATTGTCCCTGGCTTGTACTCAATTATTCTTTGTTATTAACACGTTTTCCAAATTTGACAATAATCCTCCGGCAATCAAAATTACGGTTTCTCTCTCCATGAGATCTTTTGATGATTAAATAATGGGATAAATTGAGATCAGAAAAATTATTTAGGCCACTCAAAAATTGTTTAACGCTTTATGAAAGACAAACTGCTCTCAAACGTCTGCGCTACCCTTTCCACACATCAAGTGATTTAACTGGCACTTCATGATCGTTTTGTTTAAATAAAGACCATTTGAAATGTCTGTGTGCAATTCTGAATAACGCTGATTTAAGTGCACGTAATTACGCTTCCAGATTAATGATTGTCGCCGCTCCGAAATGTACCGTACCGTACCGGCTTGTTCTAGCAGTGAATCTATTGCTCAGTCCCTCAAGGAAGTTGCATGTCGCAATTGCAACTATTAAAGCAAATTCAACCAATCCACGCAAATTTCTTGCGGACAAAAAAATAAATCGCCAAGACATTACAACTTTCATTGCCACTTTTTGAAAAAGTTATCGCAAAAAATCAAAAAACAATAAAAAAAGCCAGGAAAATCTTGGAAGGATTGTTTGTCAATTATGCGAATTATTGCGTACAAGTCAGGGTTAGTAATTGTTTTAAAGGGGAGCTCTGGGCCCCACCAATCTTTAGTCCTAGAGACTAGAGTCCTAGGTTATGGGTCTTAATTATTCTTTCTGGTTTATTGGTAAATAGTAAATCAATCCTTGTTCTCCTGCGAGTAGTAACTCTTGTTGGCTGTTCTATTAGTTGTATGAGATCAAGCAATCTGTTATCAGATTAAGATTTTCACAGTTGCAAATCCTGATGTTTTGTGGGCACTGTTCCATGAGTTACAGTATCTGTGTCTCAAATCAGACACTGGGATGTGCTTGTAATCTTCAGCAGTTAAGCATCTGTGTTGTCTACTTCACTTTGCATTTTGACTAAATTTGGGCCCGTCTTTTTTCCAAGACAGTTGTGCACATGAAATCACAGTTTCTCTCCTAAAACACTTTCACTCATCTTTCAAAGTAAAAACTGACAAGGTTTCAAGAGAAAGAATTTTCCTCACTGTTAAGGCAAAATTGAATTTTATAAATGCAAACACATGTACCTGATGGAACAGCAGCTAACAGAAATGCTATTTTTTTCCACTGGCACTTAATAAGGTGGGGATGGACTTTTTCTGGCACCAAATTAACAATGGCACAAGTCAGGATACTGCAAGACGGTATGTTTTCAACAATATGCTGTGGTTACCAAAGTGACCAAACCCACCCACCACTCTTATTAGGCAAAGGGCAAAAGAGTCATGTAACAAAGGGTTAATAATGGCTTCTAAAAATGGGGCTTTGCAAGTACAACCAAAAACTGAATTCAAAAAGTGCCCACCTTGAGTGACTGCACAGCCTGTCTCAGATCCTGCAGCTCCTTCTCTCTCTCCTGGATTCTCTGCTGGAATTTACTCTGTGTCGCCCCCAGCTGTTTCTGTGGATCAAAAAGCAAAATCAAGCAAGATTTTCCAATATGCTGTTTAACTGAGAGATACCTGTAAACAAACTGTGATGGCATCACTTAAAAGATAATCAGATTTATGAAATAGTATTCTGCGAACAAAGCCTTCGATGTCAGTGAATCTTCTGGAACTGATTACATTTTTTAAAAATAAATATTATTATTATTATTAATATTATTATTATTATATTTTTTATTGATTATTATTAATATATATTTTTTGCCTTTTCACATGTAGTGCCCCAAAGGTTATGCAAGAAAAAGCCACAAGTCCTTACCTGTTTCTCAGTCCTTTCTATTACAACTGAGACTGTATCATGGCCTCTGTGTTCATCCATTGTACACAGATAACAGATACACTGCTGATCTGTACGACAGTAAATCTCCAGCAGTTTGTCATGAAGAGAGCAGATCTTCTCCTGCAGGTTTCCAGTGGCTTTGACCAGTTTGTGCTTCTTAAAGGCAGGAGATTCATAGTGAGGCTGGAGGTGAGTTTCACAGTAAGAGGCCAGACACACCAGACAGGACTTGACAGCTTTGCGTTTTCTCCCAGTACAGGAATCACACACCACATCTCCAGGTCCAGCATAACAGTGAGCAGGAGGAGCAGCTTTGAGTCCTGTCTTCATCAGTTTCTCCACCACTTTAGCCAGTATCATGTTTTTGTTCAGAACAGGCCTTGGGGTGAAAGTCTGTCGGCACTGGGGACAGCTGTAAACACCAGTATGGTCGTACTGATCCCAGTAGTCCTTAATGCAGCCCATACAGTAACTGTGTCCACAAAGATTAGTCACTGGATCCTTTAGTATATCGAGGCAGATTGCGCAGCTCAACTGGTCCTGATCAAGGCATTCTCCACCTTCAGCCATTTTACTGCTTGCTTTGAGAGAAATAAAAATAATGACGGAGAGAGTGCTAAGTTTCGTTTCTCAGGAATTGTTGCAGAGAGGCGTAGCACATAACTTCCTAGATCTGCCTTCAACTGTAGGAGGAGTGGTGTTGGACTAAAGCCAGGCTGAGCCGAGACAGGAATGCTGGGAGATTGAGTTCCCAGGACTAGAGAGCCGGCGCTTTGGCTGTATGGCAAAGCTGCAGCACAAACATGTGGCTCACTTGTGCTGCATCAACAGTGGCAGATGGTGACCAATCCTTTAACCTGGAGGAGAATAATAAACAAGCAACAATAGGGTAGAAGAGAATCAATAAATTGTCCAGGCCTTGGTTTAAATATTGGGCCTCATATTCAGTCCTGGAGGACCCCGTTGTATGCTGGTTCTTTTTCCCTCTGCAATAGCAATACCAGAATTTAACATGCTGTTAATTATTCGTTAAAAACTTGAATCTTATACTGTGGGATTATTTTAATGCATTAATCTCACTCAGGGGCGCATTTCCCAATAGATAATTTGTCCATTCATGGTCAATGGGTCCAACTATGCAAGTTAGCATCTGTGATTTCGGGAAATGCGCCCCAGTATAGCTAAATATGTAAAGTAAGACACATTTTCTGTCAGCATGTAGTACTTACTAGATTTAAATCAGCACATTTCAGTATGCAAACAATTGCATGAATAGAGGAAAATTATTGATGACCAATGAACTTAAAGATCAATCAGCAAGCTCCTAATTGAAATGTACGCCAGGCCTTCAATCCTAATCATCTTGAAGATGGAGAATTCAAAGACAACACCAATGAAAAATGAAAAAAAAAAAAGCAAATTATTGCATATTCGACAACTGACCTTATTATTATTATTAGTTATTAGTTAAGTTGGCCAATTAACCTCATTCATTTGTCACCTCTTTTTCTGTAATTGTTCACCTACAGTGAAATACGCGTAAAATAAGCGGTGAATCTTTGTGGCACTGAAAAACTACTTTGACATGATGTGGTTTAAGACTCCTTCTAAACATTAAACACACTCAATTGATTAAAATGAATGGTAAGCATTCTTGAATGGCAATTGCGGTCAGAATAAAAACCAGTATACACAGGGGTCCCTAGGACCGAATTTGAGAACCATTGCTCTGGAGAATTAGGAATTATAATAAGGAATCAATGAAAATGGTTAAATTTGTTGACAAATGAACACATTTACACTTCTGATCAACATTCAGTGCTGTGTGGAAGGCTGTTTTTATTAGCGGGCCCCATTTTACGAAAAAAATCTTTATTTTCATCTGTAGCAAAGAAGTTAACCTGAAAATTACAGTTGACAAGTCTGTGCCAGCAACTGTTTTTGTGAAATCCGGTGCTTGATGCAGAAAAAGATTGTGGCAGTGCTCATATCAGAAAAATCAAGAAGTGCCTGCATGACAAAGCCTCTGCAATGCGTCCATTTGTGACATGAAATTCATGTTTGAGCGAAGCTAACCTTCAAATGAAAAAAGGTGAATTTTGAGAAATATATCATTGATCAAACTGTAGGTGTGATCTTTCAAACCCCTTCATGTGGATATGCTCAGAATTATGTATCCCACAAAAGTTCCAGGATGCATGCTTTTTGTCAGAATCACAGAATATTAGAGGTTAATTTAGAGAACCCAAGACATCTTTTTTCCTCAAGAAAAATATTAACTTCGCAAAAAATTGACATCTGCTAATGTAGGGTAGGGGCTAATTAGGTGAGGTCAAATTTGACCCCGTGGGTTCTCCAGGGTTAAACTTTCAGTTCAATTGCAATTATTCGCACACTGGCCTGTGATATATTGCATATTTTATAAAATAAATTATTTGACAGCAGAATTTCAGACATGACTTGCTACCAGGAAGCTTGGGTGCCATTTTTAGGTGTTTGAATGACAAATTAGATTAAATATTTGATAATTAAATTGGTGAATTCAATAAGGGCCCAACTCTACGCATTTTCAACATGGAGTTGGACCCTTATTGAATTCACCAGTGCCTTTTTTTTTTTGCCAAACATTCCCACATAGCTGAGGACTTTCGAGACCAGGCTGTTAATAAAGATAAACACAATGAGCAATATCGGGGAGTTGTGGTCTTAATGAAAAGAATGAATTAATTACTTGAAGTGTTTGCATGATGCGGGCTGCTAAAGACCCTTGGCATGCATTTCAGGGTAAATCCGTGAGTTAGCCATTCAGCTTACTGAGCCACTGGTAACTGTTCGAGACATTATCCATCTGCAAAACCCAATTCCAATGAACTTGGGTTGTTGTGGAAAACGTGAATAAAAACAGAATACAATGATTTGCAAACCCTTTTCGACCTATATTCAATTGACTAAACTACAAAGGCAAGATATTTAATGTTCAAACTGATAAACTTTATTGTTTTTTGGAAATATTTGCTCATTTTGAATTTTATGCCTGCAACACATTCCAAAAAGGCTGGGACAGGGGCAACAAAAGACTGGGAAAGTTGAGGAAAGCTCAAAAAAACACCTGTTTGGAACATTCCGCAGGTGAACAGGTTAATTGAAAACAGGTGACTGTCATGCTTAGGTATGAAAGGAGCATCCCTGAAAGGCTCAGTCATTCACAAGCAAGGATGGGGTGAGGTTCAGCATTTTGTCAACAACTGTGTGAGCAAATTGTCCAACAGTTTAAGAACAATGTTACTCAATGTGCAGTTGCAAGGAATTTAGGGATTTCATCATCTACAGTCCATAAAATCAAAACATTTAGAGAATCCAGAGAAATCTCGACACGCAAGCAGCAAGACTGAAAACCAACATTGAATGCCCGTGACTGTCGGTCTCTCAGGCAGGACTGCATTAAAAACCAATACAATTCTGTCAAGATATTACTATGTAGGCTCAGGAACACTTCGGAAAACCATTGTCAGTTAGCACAGTTGGTCGCTACAACTACGAGTGCAAGTTAAAACTCTAACATGCAAAGTGAGAACCATTTCTGATGGGACACTTTGTCAAAGAGAAGATTTATTAAAACACAGAAGCATACATTGAGTTTGGCGGTATGGCTCTGTTCGAGAGATCCCTGCCCGTCCAGCGAACCGAAGGCAGGGAGCTGCTATTAACCCCCCTGCCCATAGAACAGAGCCAACAGCAACAATGACCTCAGACAGAAGAGACATTGTTATGTGTGACAGTTAGACATGAAAGAACAGGATTACAGGAGCTACAAATGACAGGAGGAGCTGGGGAGGAGGAGGGATGTTAAGCGTACATGCTGCACAGCCTCTGCTCAGAATGCGAGCTTAAGTAAACTAGCAGCATACTCAGGGCAGGGTCCACCGTGGACATGCAGAAACGAAAAGCAGACAATTAGTGGAGAACACAGTGGGAAGCATGCTAGGAATGTACCATGAATAAATGCTGCCGACTCCATAAAGTTGTTATAAAAGGGAGAATATAAATAAACACACGTACATGCATGTACACACATATGAATGAAAACGGTAAAAACCTTGCTGAATCTGAAAGCTGGGAGAGTTGCTAGAATCCCCCAAAAACAATGGTGTAGCAAAACCAAACATCAGAGGCTAATGACCGAGCCCTGCAGCGGTGACCTTTGGGTTGATCCAGCAACTGGCTGTTATAGACTGTAGGACATACTGAGCAGGCAAAGCAAACCAGTTTGAATGTAATGAGTAGCAGACCACAAGCACTAGCTGGATGCCGACATGGGGTAAAATATTAGTGAAGCATGGCAACATGCAGCATCATGGCATTGCTGAGCATGCGCAAGATAAGCCCCAGCTGGAGTGTATGAGCCTGAAGTTGGCAAGCACTTTGAAGTTTTCTTGATTGCCATGTTCTGCTTTGCAAAATATTTATTAATTTTTATTTTTATTATTTATTAATTTTTAAAACCAACTTGGGTGCTAATGTATGGTTATACAGGAACACTAGAGGCACTTCTAAAGTGCAAACCTTCACTTAAACAGTCACAGTCTGAATCTTGCTGAGTGGAGCAAGTACAATCATTGAGAGTCATAAGATTTCAAGGTGGCTGCCATATTGTGCAAGTGATGGTGATCAAAATCAGCAGGGTCTATCCCTGATGTAATTGTGACCCACCCACAGGATTTTCAGAAATATCTGCTCATTACATTTGTGATAAGCTGTTCAAACAAAACAAACAAACACACGGATCACATGACCTCTAGCCGACTCGCATTGCGGACGTAGATGCCACCAATGATAGCCGTTTCCCCCAATTTGAGAAGTTACAAAGACTTGTCAATTAGTGACAAGGAGAAGCAATACCAGATTGATTTCAGAAACTAAAGCTGACTGGGATGACTGTTCTCACTGATTCCACAGCTTGTGTGTATATTTTTTTTTAAATTAAGATTTACTGAGCAGGCCAAAGTTAGCATTTACCATCAGTTTGCTGGTGTGAGGTGAATGCCATGCAATTTCCAAACAGTTACCACAACTTAACACTTACAATAGCAGCACCTGCTAGGAGCAGATGAATAAAGCCAACAGGGAAGTAAGTGCAGCATAACTATTGGATCCAAGCAGCATATAGGCAATCGATTTAACTTAAATGAGGGTTGCAATTTGGACCAGTCATTTGAACAGCATTAGGGCAACATGAGAATAACGCTTTCGTTTTGGCCGCGGATACATGAATTACTGAATTTACTACAATTCCTGTGCCAAACATACCGTTGTTGAAGCATTAAAGAAGAGCCAATTGCTTTAGATGTACATCAGACTTTTTTTTTTTTTTTAAATAAATAATGGGTCGAAGACAATCTGAGCCATAGGACATTTCTTGATAGACACTCCAACTATGCCAACATGGGCGCTGAGAATGGGAATAACTGGCAAACTATAGCATTTCGGCCCGTAAGTTGCTATAAACAGGCTTGGTACAAGGCAAAAGTTAAGCCGCAATCCAATAGACCTCAGAACCAGTTCGAGCGAAATTGATTAGTAGTGCACAGTTAATCCGTGTAATTACACGACTGAGAACCTGGGAAAAAGAGTTAACGATTCGAGCTGAACCCAAGGGTTTAAATTTTAAATCACTGGACCAAGTGGCATCCAACCCAGAGGTTGCTGCAAAATTAAATTGCAGTTTCAAATCTTCCTGGCCAAGTGAATTGGGTGCAGCTGGAAAGACAAAGGGGTCTATTCTCCCATGCGCTTAAGTCGAAAAAAGCGCGTAGCTACGCACTTTTCAGCCTACGCGTATTCTCCCTTCGACTTAAGTCTGTGCATTACGCGCCTTGAAGGCAGTTACGCGCTTGGGGCGGAGCAAGGCCAAAATCGGGGCGTTTCCGGGCGTTTCTCATGCAAATAACACTTGCGCGTATTCTCCCCCTGGCTTACACGCTTTTTCTGTTAAGCGCTTTTGAGGGCTGTATTAAGGTCAAGCGCCGACATTAGGCGAAATTGAATATTGCGTTTGATGTCGGTTATAGGCCGAATTTTAACATTACTTTTTTCTTATTTAACATGGTAAAGGTTGAGACATTTAATATTCGATTGTTCTTCCTTTTTTCTAAACTACATTTCTCTAAGCCATGATAATTTATCAAACAAAATCATCACATGATATTACGCATCAGCCTCTTCTCCAATCAGTTAAATTACAAACGCAAAACAATTAATTAATACGAGTATACATAAGACCATCATTCTACCATGCTCTCAAAATCTAAAGCCAAAATGCCAGTCCTGCATTTGCTTGCACTCTTGCGTGATTGGGAAAGAGTTCGAGGAGCGCGCCGAGCTCGAAGACGAACACGCATATATCGGCTTCGTTTGGACATCCTGGGACAAACAAACATCGAGTGCATCCAGCGCTTTCGCCTGGACCGTGCATGAGGCAATCATCTATCTTTGCCGACTTCTGGATGAACAGCTATCCAGCCGCAGCAATTATCCACAAAACATACCCGTGGTCATCAACGTCAGAACTGCACTGTCGCTCCTGGCATCTGGGTCGTTCCAGAGAGTGGTTGGTGATGTCATTCACATCACAGGCGTCTGTGTCAAGGTGTCTGACGCAGTTCGTTGGCGCTTCAAGTTCTTCTCCATGCACTTCCACTGCAGAAAGAGTGGATGCCATCCCCTCCTCCTGTGCAGTGAAATGCACAGGGGATGATGGTTGCCCACCACCTGTTTCGTGTACACTTCTCCGGTGTGCAGAGAACCTGGCTTTTACAGCGCCCCGCAGGTCTCTCCATTTATGCTTTAAATCGGGGATACTGCGCTTACATCTCCCCACCGAAGCCACATCCAGAACGATTCGCAGCTAAATTCCTCGAATCAGCCTTCATTGCTTGCTTGCCATACAACGCCAACATCTGTGAAATTTGGTTTTCGGCTTTGGCTCGACGTCGCCATCATTGTCTTCCATGTTCTATTAACAAATGCGACTGCCCTGTATGTTCGTGATAATCTAAAAAGTTGTGATGTTCTCACGAGTGAGGGGATTGATTTTCTAATTGAGGATATCTGTATTAACTAACTCGAGTCCTAGTAATTTTTTTACCATTGGTAATACTGTGTAATTTAATGTGTGAATAAAGATATTATTAAATAGGCTACTCTAGATTGAGCCCTACCCTGGCAAATACCAAAGCACTATCCATTCGTTAATCAATTTTAGGCTTTAAAGAATAGCTGACATGGGAAGAATCATTATTATAATCAATTATCCCATTTACTGATAAAGTATTAGGCCCAAGTTCAAGTGAATGTGTCGCTCAAATCAAATAGGATGATAGGCTATGGATATGGAATTCCATCATTACTGAGGCGGTTTTGGGGCGGGGAGATGACCGCGTGCGGGGTAAGAATCCTTGTTAAGGCGTTTCCATGTCCTTTAGTTGCAAACCTGACATCGGAGTAGTTTTCAAATGCGCAATTTCTAAATGAGATCATATAAACTGTCTTTGATTGTCTTTGTGTGACTAGAATGTTCCCTTTGTCTTCTTCCCTGTCTTCCACGGAACAAACAGGCTGGTGTAGGAGGGGCACATTTTCAATGATCTGATTGCGCTGATTGAGAAGCGCTAAATTCTTTATTTATTTTTTCATTATCGCGGCAATTTGTTTGCATGCATAGCTTTAATGCCATGGTGGCTAGAGTAAGAAATAACAAATGTTTGTCACTAACATATCCCCCGCCGCCGCAATTTTATGCGTCCGTACGGACAGAGCCCAATGATATATCCTCGCTTTGCGCTAATCGCGCGGCGGGGGATAAATAAAGAGATGTCTGAATTACGTCTTGTAATTGGTACGGCCTACTATTACAGCGGCATATAAAGCCTCGTGTCTTCACAATGACAAACTTCACAGGAAAATAAAAAAATAGATATAAAATAAAATAATACTAATAATTATAATAATATAAATGGATAAATATAGTTTAAAATAAAAATGTTTAATTTTGCATGTAAGAATAGTGGACATACGAGTTTTCGTTTCTAATCAGTTAGGAGATGCGAGGTTTTATCAGCAGGCCGACGATACTCAAATTTAAAGTCTGGTTTGCGTTTTCCATGGACCACAAACGCGTTTTCATGGTTAATCTGAAAATCCTTTTTCCATGTTTTCCTGATAGCCATAATCAATGAGCTTTGTACAGAGTCTGCCTCTCTTTTGGATCAGTCACACCTCTTTCATAAGGCCGCCTACATTCTGAAGTTAAGCGCTGTGGGCGTGATCGAAGCGAGTAGGGGAGAATACGCGTAACTCAAAAGCGCTTAACTCGAAGCGCGTAAAAAAAGACTTGCGCGCTAATGGGAGAATAGACCCCAAAGTGATTATTTGTAGACTCCGTAAGGCGTAAACCATAAATGCGATTCAAAAGCTGAGCTCGTTCATTGCTGCAGAAAGATGACGTTCCACATGCATTTAACAAGGCATCCCAATCATAACCCGACTGTACAAAAGAACAGCAGGATCCCGTGTAAAAAGGAAAGCTAGTGGCTCGCGTAACTTCGCGAAATAAGACATGACATGCAGCTCTGCGCTGCGAGTACAAACACTGCAAAGAGTGAAATAAGCATTCCGGTACGCTTGTCTGAAAGACATGCAGATTTAAGCACCAAGCTCCCGATTAAGTCAAGACTGCAGTGCGTTACTGCGTTATCTAAGCATCCAAAGGTTTTCGACACTCGCAAAAGATCAGCTTCTAACTTCAACTGGTTTCCCTGTTAACTGGTTACCTTTGTTTACATAAGTCGGGTCTTTCTCACAGCAGCATAACATTTTCCGCTGGCCATAGCTGTCCGTGCAAATGCCTTAACAAATACAATCTAATTTTACTTGTTATCTATCCATCCGATTCAAGTATTTCGTTGACTTTTGACATTTGTAAAGCCTTCATGAGTTTAATCTTCTTGCTCCTCCAAATAAAAAAATAAAAAGAAATGTAACTTCACCCGGGATTCGATACGACATATGATGGAAAAGCAACACTAATATGAAAGACTAACCCGCTAGGCCACCGAGCGACTACGTCGTTAGTCATTTCCAAGTACATTGCATAGCTCAAATAGAAACAACTGGACGTAACGTTACATTTCTTGGTTGAAAACACTTCGGCTGGATTAAATTGTGACCATTGTTACCGCAGAGATAGTAGCTGAACCTGTGTTTGTTGCGCCGCTGATTTTGGTTTTTGTTGATAAAAATCTAATCGGCTAACGCTTTTTTAATATAGCCTATTGAATTTGTGTCATTAAACAATCAAAAGAAATTCAGTTTATGGGATGATCGCCGCCGTCTGAAATATGAAGATAGGAACCGTGTTCTATGGTGTTACCCTTATTCAAAATATTATCAGTGAGTCACCAGCCATTATAAACACATGATGCATGGACTGTGTTTTGACTGGTTATGTATAAATTATTCATTGTAACGGCTGGTTATTAACGGACTATATTGAAAAAGGTCTACCCGATAAGACAGTGTTACATGACTCCTAGACACGAGACAATCTCGTGAACTGAATTTGTTTCGACTGGTTAATGGCAGGATTAAATCAAATATATATATTTTTTAAAGCGTCAGCAAATTTGATTCTTCTCAACAAAAACCTGAGAGAAAGACTCCCAGAAACAAAAGTCACCAGTTAACTGGGAAACCAGTTGATCCATCACACCTGTTAACTGGTGACCTTTGTTTACAAACGTCGGACCTTTCCTCGTGGCAACTGCAGATGTTCTAACTACGGAAAAGACACGGCGCTGATCGTGGATATGGCTGAACAGTTATAATCCGATTTCTCTCGGATATCCGTCCAATTTATTTTATAGAATTGAGTGAAACTGATGACAAATTGAAATCGCATTTTACTTGCTTCCTTTAAAAAAAATTCTCAACGAGGTTTCGATACCAAACATTCTCGTAATTTTGGGTAGTTTCCTTGCAATAGCCCACTGCGCTAAAAGGTTAAAGAGAAGTTAGAGTAGACTACATGTCGGTTTAGCATGAATACCCAGACACTGATTTGTTGGCTAAAAACACCTCGGCTGGACTAACTTGTGACCACTGTTATTTCAGAGATTACAGCGGAACCTCAGCGTGTTGTGCCTCTGAAGTGAAATATTTCGTTGGGAAGAGTCTCGTTGAGTGGCCCCCCGCCATTTATAGAAGACTTGATTTAATTTTAAAATAAATAAAAAAAACCCACACAACCCACATGCAGAACATTGTCATATTTGAGTTTATTTCAGAATAAAGTAATTGTTTTAATGGCTTTACGCATCCTCTCCCATCGCCGCCAGCTGAAAAGGGAACCGTGTTGATGCGATATCTGTCTGAGGGTGCCTTCCTTCTGAAGGGTAGTCCTGTCGCATTTCTTAACCAAATCTTCCGTAAGTTAGTGGAAGTGCTTCAGATTGATGATTCGCAGATGCTGTTATGGGGGGGAGAGAATAATATTGTGCTCAGAGCGCTCTTCATATTGTAGCTGGACTGACTTCAGCTGAGGGAATGGCACACAGGGCAGAAGAATGCTTGGTCTGTAGGCTTTCCCATATAGTCCCAGTGGTACCAGCGCCCACATGCAGTGCATTCAATCTGGAAGAAATATAACTTCAGTGTTATGCAAGGAGAAAAGTAAACATTTATGGAGCAGAGATGCCCTTACCCAGTCAACATGGCTCTCTTTAGTGCTTTCTGCATCCCTCTCCCCACAGGAGTGACAGAGATCCACCAGGGTATCTGATTCAAAGAGTTATTGAAACTTCTGTACTTGTGAATAAAAATTTAAGCAAGACCATAAATCATACCTGACTCGTCAATCAATGTTTGGGCCATTTCCACCCTCATTTTATTGACCCCGTTTTGGTGAACTGGAAAGTTGGGCTTCTCCCCTTTTAAGATGCTCTCAGCCACCTTGAACATGAACTGCGGTAAACTCACTTTGAAATATTTCAAAGATGGATTAAGTGACAATATGGACAGCTTACTTTACAGACCAGCACCCCACATGATGTGGTGTCCTGCTGGTGGGGGTGGTCGATGGTGCTGCATGACCATCTGGACACATTTATGTTTTTCCTTCTAATGAAGGCTCTAGATTGCAAGGATAAAGGGATCAAGTGATACTGCTTGTGACTTCATTTACTTCAGACACGCAACCATGAGAAATCATTCAAGATTACCTTGTTTTTTCCTTGCATTTCTGAAGCTGGGCACTAGTAGCTCCAAAGGGGTCAACAAAAAGGGCCCTTCGCTCCATAGGGTACATAGCCTGTTTCAAATTAAAATAAATGATTTGTAAGTCTACAGAAAGCTTTTATGCTTGCTAAAGACGTGCATGTAGCTTTGGATAAATGTGCACTTACTACCAGAGTCCAGTGTCTGTCCTTGCAAACTGCTCCAATGAGTATGTCATACAGTGCAGCATCCAGCTACAAAAATTCCACCTGTTATGAGTTGCACATCTTGGAAACATCAAGATTAAATGATACTCACCTTTCTCAACCCCCTAGATGTGCCATTCCATATAGCAGTCATTTCAAAGGAGTCAATGACAAAGGCTTTGGATGGCACTTGCCTGGCAACAATTGACACGTAACCATTCAGGACCTGCAAATAGTTGCCTGTTATTGGTCTGTTTCAACAAAATACAAACCCAAAAGAACCTACATGCCAGCTTAAAGCAGAGTATATTCAGGAATACTTACCTCACTCACCAGTTCCTTTCCAGGGGCGAGGCTCTGGAGATCTGCTGTAAAGATCTTATAGGGCCCAATCTTTGCCCATAAGATCTCCCCCTTTTCCCGATCCCAGGTATCTGTCACTGGAAAGGCAGAGTAGTATTTTGAAGTGACAGAAATGGGGGGGGGGGAGATACACATTTAATCTCACAAGATATATGAATACCATTGCTTTGGAGTGGATTTCTCATTGGAGATATTCCTTCAGTGGGAGAGGTGCTGGAACTGGATTTATGAGGAGAGATGGGTGTGCGGGGACATGACAGAGTGGCTGAGGAGGTTGGAGAGAGGGTGATCAGAGGGCAGCTTACAGGATCAGGTTGGATGTTTTGGTGGGTTGGACTAGTACTCGCTGTTAAACTGTGGTGTGAAGCCAGATGAGGGGGCTTGTCTGTTCTTTTAAGCTTTGCTGGAATCCTCTCCTCTGGCTTGAGGAAATGAACCAGATGATCTAGGTTTACGGTGGTTTTTGTTGTGCTGGTGGTGCTTTTGAGTACAGCAATTTTCTCTTGGAGGTCGGTAGTTGTGAACGGTCCGAGCATGTCAGCCTCCATTTTCCCCCCCTTCCGCTGCTGTTCCCTGATGTTTTTGAGCAGCACAACATCACCAGCTTTGAATGCGTCATCCTGACCCCGGTCCCCTTTCCTTTTCCTCGTTTTCTCGTGGCTTTTTTTAATGTTTCCCGCACCTCATGCTGTCTGAGTCTTTCTGAGACCACCACTCCATCCCTCAAAAGTGTCTCCACCTTTTCCTCGGTCACCTACAAGAAAACACAAGGGCATTAGAGAGTGAGAGTCACATTTAATCGGCTGCTGTATAAAAATATTGCAAACAATTTCGTCAGGCTTACCTCATACTCTCTGGGTACCTCTGAAGGATATCTGCCTCTCTACCAAACATGAGGTAGTAAGGGCTGTATTTTGTGGTGAGATGTTTTTTGGTCCTGATGCCAAACATTGCGGCACCCAGATATCGGTCCCATGTCCTGGGATTGTCCCTCGCCAGCTTGCCCAGAGACCTGAAATATTCAGTGGAGTCATATTGAAAGTGATCATGTATTCATTATCAACTTAAAGTCATTTTTACCCTCTAAGAACATACCGTTGGATGGTGCTGTTAAGTCTCTCAACAAGCCCGTTTGTTTGGGGATGGTAGGGGGAACAAAAGCTCCTTTTTATGCCCAGCTTCTCACAGAGGCAAGCGTTGACCTTCCATATGCCAAAGATTTATACAAGTCAGCATGGATGACCAATACTAGGGTACTGCAAATAATCCAATTTTACCTCACCTTATTTTTAAACTCTGTTCCCTGATCTGTAAGCAGTCTTTGAGGAGCCCAAAATTTGGATACAAAGTCAAGAATACAATGGGTGACCTCTTCTGCTGATTTACTTTTAAGAGGGCAGGCCTCTGCCCACTTAGTGAAGTAGTCAACCATGACAAAGATGTACTGGTTACCACTCTGAGTGACAGTGAGCTTGAGAAGATCCATTCCAACAAGCTCAAATGGCTCAGACACCTGAAAGACAAGAATGCACATTATACAACTCCACTGGAAAAGTGGAGATCGGACTCTTAAGTCACAAGGAAGCTCACCTCTATTGGGTTATATTGTTTCTTTTCCTTTAGGTTGGCCCGCTTAGACTGACATGCTGGGCACTGGGCAACCTGAAAAATTAAAGTCCTCAGAATAACCATCATGTCAGGTCTGTCTTTACAAGTAATGTACACTGGATATTTAGATCGCGACAGTCACATCTACTTTTAAAAACTTTATTCACACAATTGTTTGAATTGTTACTGGTCTTTTAGAGTGCCCATTCTTTCAAGTTAGCGGATACATGAAAATGTCCGGGGTGAAGTAATTCCTTTGTTCACTTACCCATTTACGAATGTCATCTTCCATGCCAGGCCACTAATAGCGACTGATAATAGAATGATGAGTTTTCTCCACTCCACAGTGAGCTCCATGGGCGCTGCAGTGGAAGTCCTGAAAAATTTCATCCGCCTCCTCAGACGAAAGAACAACTTTTGCAAGGTGTTCTTCCTGGCCTTTTCGTCTTCTCCAAATGTAGAAGAGATCTGCATCTAGAAAAGATGCTGCCCTTGAATTATTAAGCACCAAAATAATCACTGAAAATAAAGTTTTGTTGATTTGTTTACCCTTAAGGATGAAATTTGCTGCTCTCCTCTTGATCACATATTTTTGCTGCTTTGTTGCACCCTGGGGGAATTGATTATGGACTTTAAAGTCCATCAACTTTCGCACAATTGTAGGATTCATTGTTGTAATTCTCTCACTTGCTTCAAAACCCAAAACTTATATAGGGGTCATGGGTAATTGGATAATTGGATTCAAAAATGGGCTGCAGACCTGTGGTCTAGTGGTCACTGGTTCATTTGTAATTAATAATTTGGTTCATTGGTGAACACGCATTGATACTGTGAGACGTATCAATTAACGTGAAAGTAGTTGCAGTTGTTGAAATAATCAACGAAACCGTATCAAAAGTGTTCGAATTGAAGGTGGAAGTGGAATTGGGCTTCATAAATACGAATAATAGGCTCCCATGCAGATGTTAATTTGCCGAATATTAGCCTATGTTAAAATGCATAATGACTAGGAAATGTCAAACAATGGCCTCTGTCCTGAAGTTGAATCAATGTTCTCTCTCGATAACGTAATTTCGGTAATCGTGGGATGAATTTTGTGATGTGAATAATTTATTATGTTTCCATTGAATCTTAGTGCTTATTTTACCCCCAAAAAGCAGACATTGTGACCTCTGATCTCTAAAAATACAGAACAGTTTGGAAAAATGAGACTGTATGGGTTTATCATCAAGTAGAACCAAAAATAACGGGTTATCACTGCAACAACGGGTCACAAGTTAATCCAGTCGAGGTGTTTTTCGCCAACAAATCAGTGTCTGGTTATTCATGTTAAACCAACATATAGTCTACTATAAGAGAGGCTCAACTACCCCTTACAGTGGCGCAGCGGGCTGTTGCAAGGAAACTTTACCCGACAATACGGGACCGATTGATATCAAATCCTCCATGAAAACTTTTCTTTTTCTTAAAGGAAGCAAGTAAAATGCGATTTCAATTTGTCATCAGTTTCACTCAATCCTATTAAATGAATTGGACGGATATCCGAGAAAAATCGGATTATAACTGTTCAGCCATATCCACGATCAGCGCCGTGTCTTTTCCGTTGTTAGAACATCTGCAGTTGCCACGAGGAAAGGTCCGACGTTTGTAAACAAAGGTCACCAGTTAACAGGTGTGATGGATCAACTGGTTTCCCAGTTAACAGGTGACTTTTGTTTATGGGAGTCTTTCTCTCAGGTTTTTTTGGTTTTTGTTGAGAAGAATCGAATTGGCTGACGCTTTAAAAAAGATATATATATTTGATTTAATCCTGCCATTAACCAGCCGAAACAAATTCAGTTCACGAGATTGTCTCGTGTCTAGGAGTCATGTAACACTGTCTTATCGGGTAGACCTTTTTCAATATAGTCCGTTAATAACCAGCCGTTACAAATAATAATGCGTAATACATAACCAGTCAAAACAAAGTCCATGCATCAAGTGTTTATAATGGCTGGTGACTTACTAATAATATTTTGAATAAGGGTAACACCATAGGACACGGTTCCTGTCTTCATATTTCAGACGGCGGCGATCATCCCATAAACTGAATTTCTTTTGATTGTTTAATAACACAAATTCAATAGGCTATATAAAAAAAAAGCGTTAGCCGATTAGATTCTTATCAACAAAAACCTAAATCAGAGGCGCAACAAACACAGGTTCAGCTGCTATCTCTGCGGTAACAATGGTCACAATTTAATCCAGCCAAAGTGTTTTCAACCAAGAAATGTATGTCCAGTTGTTTTTGTTTGAGCTATGGAGGGTATTTGGACTCTAACGAAGTGTGTCGATTCAGTGGCCTAGTGGGTTAAAAAACCGTAATGAAGAACTTTAATATCATACGATGATCGAATCCCGGATGACATTGCATATCTTTTTGTTTTTTTATTTGGAGGAGAAAGAAGATTAAACTCGATTTTTAAATTCATGACGGCTTTACAAACGTCAAAAGCCAACGAAATACTTGAATTGGATGGATAGATAACAAGTAAAATTAGATTGTAATTGTTAAGGCATTTGCATGGACAGCTATGGCCAGCGGAAAATGTTATGCTGCTGTGAGAAAGGTCCGCGTTTGTAAACAAAGGTCACCAGTTAACAGGTGCTATGGATCAACAGGTTTCCCTGTTAACTGGTGACTTTTGTTTATACAGGTAGGAGTCTTTCTCTCAGGTTTTTTTGGTTTTTGTTGAGAAGAATCGAATTGGCTGACGCTTTAAAAAAGATATATATATTTGATTTAACCTGCCATTAACCAGCCGAACCAAATTCAGTTCACGAGATTGTCTCGTGTCTAGGAGTCGTGTAACACTGTCTTATTGGGTAGACCTTTTTCAATATAGTCCCTCAATAACCAGCCGTTAAATATAATAATGCGCAATACATAACCAGTCAAAACAAAGTCCATGCATCATGTGTTTATAATGGCTGGTGACTCACTGATAATATTTTGAATAAGGGTAACACCACAGAACACGGTTCCTATCTTCATATTTCAGACGGCGGCGATCATCCCATAAACTGAATTTCTTTTGATTGTTTAATAACACAAATTCAATAGGCTATATTAAAAAAGCGTTAGCCGATTAGATTTTTATCAACAAAAACCAAAATCAGCGGCGCGACAAACACAGGTTCAGCTACTATCTCTGCGGTAACAATGGTCACAATTTAATCCAGCCGAAGTGTTTTCAACCAAGAAATGTAACGCTACGTCCAGTTGTTTCGATTTGAGTTATCCAATGTACCTGGAAATAACTAACGATGAAGTCGCTCGGTGGCCTAGCGGGTTAGTCTTTCATATTATTGTTGCTTTTCCATCATATGTCGTATCGAATCCCGGGTGAAGTTACATTTCTTTTTATTTTTTTATTTGGAGGAGCCAGAAGATTAAACTCATGACGGCTTTACAAATGTAAAAAGTCAACGAAATACTTGAATCGGATGGATAGATAACAAGTAAAATTACTTTGTAATTGTTAAGGCATTTGCACGGACAGCTATGGCCAGCGGAAAATGTTATGCTGCTGTGAGAAAGACCCGACTTTTGTAAACAAAGGTAACCAGTTAACAGGGAAACCAGTTGATCCGTAACACCGGTTCGCTAAACAAGAACTGAAACCGAGCATTTGTGGCTGCATCCTGATGACCATGCCCTGCTTTAAATTTACGGTTGATAAATGACACGCCGATGCGAAACGTTCCTTCGGCAAAACAAACGCAATGTTACCGAAGCAAGCCACATAAATTATGAGCAAGTTTGTTTTACGCTGGTTATCCTGCATAATCTAGCACTTCCAAGGTGATGACATGTGAGCGTGACATCAAACCACAGCAAATCACGAAATGCAGTAACCAAAATAAGCATGTTATAAAAGTAGCAGTGATAACGAAAACCACGAACCTTGTCACAGGTGGCTCCGTTTGCGGTGGCAGCAATGTTACGCCTACATGCTGCAGAGCCCCTGCTCAGAATGCGAGCTTAAGTAAACTAGCATATCAATCGAGCAATCATGTGACGGCAAATCAGATGACATCCAAGAGCACTCAGATGATTCAAGCTCGAGAAGCGGCTACTATAGTTACCAAGCTTGACTCCGTGCCCATCAGAATTACTCAAAGCTCCATATATCAACAACACACAAAAATGCTGCCAGCTTCTCTGGGCCTGAGCTCATCTCAGATGGACTGACGCAAAGTGGAAAAGCGTGCAGTGGTCTGATGAGTCCACATTTCAAATTGTTTTTGGAAATCATGGACGTTGTGTCCTCCAGGCTAAAGAAGACATGGACCATCCAGTTTGAAGTTTAAAAGCCAGCATCTGTGAGAACATCAAATCTGTGAAGGCATCATTAATGCTGACAGGTACATACAGGTTTTGAAGCAATATATGCTGCCATCCAAGCAAAGTCTTTTTCAGGGACATCCCTGCTTATTTCAGCAAGACATTGCCAAGCCACATTCTGCATGTGTCGCAATAGTGTGGGTGATAGACTGTCCTGCCTGCAGTCCAGACCTGCCCAGAGATGGCTCATGTACTTTTAAAAGTACTTGGTCCAAGTAGAAGTACTTTTGGCATTTTTCAAAATATACTTGAATCTAAGTACAAATACTTTTCATGTTTTCACCAGAATAGTTAAACTTCTCAGTTGAATATTTTAACTTCTCAGTGACCCACTGTAATTAACTCATTAACTCATTAACCACCTAAATTACTAATGATCAAGGCAAGCTATGTAAAGATACTGCTCATCAATCAATTATATATCAATTAACAGACATAAACAAAATTCAAACTACCACTCAAACAATTGCTAATTATGATGGATGAATCCAAATAAGATAATAATTGATTGATAAACAATATAATTTTACTCATGTTTAAAAATGTTTATGGGATATAAAAACATTTGATAAAGATTTTACAACCCCAATTCTGAAGGTTAATGGTTCATTGCCTTCAAAAGCCGATAGGTTGGCAAGTTGTATTTGTGAAATGTTTTAATGCTCGTTCTCTTTAAGAATGCTTTGTATTGAACTGATTTGTATTTTATTTATTTTATTCAGTTTGCACGGCATGGCAAACATGAAGGATTGTATGCAATTAAATGCCTGTTAAAATCGAACGCCTTGTGACCGTGATTTAATTCCAATGAGTGTCTACATGAATCACTGTTGGCATCAGCTAATGCATAATCTAAAAAATGATTCTGTTTATTTTATTTTAAAAATTTCCTGCTGCATTTGTATTGGCTGATTAGTAGACGTAGGTCGTAGCAGCTGTCACACTGAGAGATAGTCATCCTAATTTTCACCGTCAGAATTTAATCTCAGGTTATCTTTGGTCGCAAGACGCTGAAAACGGCCGTCCTTGAAACTGTCTCACAGTGCGACGAAAGACCACGGTTTTAGAGCCACGACCAAAGATTTCTCCACGTTTCTCCTATGATGGTCATCTTTCGTCTGGGACGGCCCAAAATCGTACAGTGTGTACTCGCCATTAGACTTCCCTTTTATAGCCAATCATGTTACACACCTGATTCCAGTTAACTTAATTACTTACAAAATGTTCTTTCAGCCGATTCTCTTACATATTATTTGCTTTTTCAGCCCTTTTTTTTGCCTGTGTCCCAACTTTTTTGAGACTTCTTGCAGCCAGAAAATATGAAACGAGCTCATTTTGTGGATAAAAATTTTCAATATTTTCAAATTGGCTCATGTAATCTGGAAGTCATTCCATTTTGATTTTATTCACAATTTACACTTCATCCCAACTATTTCAGAATTGGGGTCAGAGACACCGCAACGGGGTAGGCATACTAGGCAATTGCCAAGGGCCCCAAGCTGGAAGGGGCCCCAGAACAGCGCTGACATTGGTCCTTTTGTCAATGACAAAATGACTGAACTCCTTTAGACACTGCAACGTTGATGCATTGGAAACCCCCCCCCCGCATTGGGCCCCCCACTAGCTGTCACTGCCTAGTGTGTTAAGGGACCCCGAGACACAGCCAATATCAATCCATATCAATGGCACAACTTGAAACCTCCATAGACAGTGCAGCGACACGTTTGGAACCCCCCTAATGGGGCCCCAACAGCCTGTGGCCGGCTTTCTGCGGTACTTCAAACTCGAGGAAAAATGAAGCGGGCATATCCGTCAGGGCATGCAAAAAGAAAAAAAAAACCAGAAGATGAAGAAAAAAAAACGGGAAAGTGGTAAGTTCAAACGTGTATAATCTGACATTATTTAAAAAAAAGTTGTGATGCCACTTTGTCCCAGTCTGTAGTCTCACGGTTCTGAAACAGCATTCTAAACAGACCCGTATTCTCCAAACCAGCATTCTTTGGACCGCATTCTCCAAAACAAGCATTCTACCGGACCCGCATTCTCCATCTTCTCGCTAAGTAAATGTTTTTCTGCTATCCGATGTTTCTACTTACCAAACAACACAGATTACGAGTTCAAACTCCAGCACAACCATTCGTCTCAAACTCAATCGTTCATCCGAACTAAAGTATTCCAACAAATTCTCCAACGCCTTCAGTTCAGATGATGTCCTTTAGTTCAGATGATGTCTTCGTTCCAGATTAGACAGACCATCTTCCAGACGGCGGATCAAAAACAGCTGTTCGCCGCGTCTCACTGGGCTTTTCCCCCTGACAAAGCTGCACTTCACCGCCTCCAGTCAGCGTCTCCCGCTCCGGCGACTCCCTCCGGTGAATGTAACACGTTCCGAATTAAAGGATTTAATTGCGGAGGTTTCACAAATTAAACCGACAAGAGTACCATACACAACCTCCACTTTCTTTAAAGTTTTTTTTGGCCAGAATAATTTTTAAAGGGGGCACAAATATTTATGGGGGGAGGGGGTTATGAATGAAAAGGGGGTTTAGAATGATGGGGAAATTTTTTAAAAGGAAGGGGTAGATGCGGTGCGAGTAAAAAAAAATTTGCGGTAATTCTTCTTTCCACATCTGTATTGTTCCCTCATGTCATTTACTCTATGTCCTATTCTCTTGAACTACTTTTGTTCTTCTTTTATTATGATGTTTTTTTTCCCCTTCCTCTGTCAATGAGGCAGTGAACAAAGGTTTATATAGTCTGGGAGCCCAGTGAGGTTAAATTAGCAATTTGAGCCCGAAACGTTTGAGGTGTGCATTGCATAGGGTGTGGTCTGAGGTCTTAGGAATGGGGATTCTTAAGTGCCGCAATTGCAGGATAAGCCCGGGGGCACCACTGAAAGTACCCCAAAAATTGACTTTAATTAGCAGTTCATGCCCAAACAAGATACGACCCTTTATTCAATGGTATTGGTGTTCTGATCTCAAAACTATAACTTAAGAAAACATTTTCAGTGGGAATGGCCACTTAAGAAACCCACTAATTAGCACTAATTAAGGGGTTTAATTAGCAATTTGAGCCCATCAATCAAAATTGTGCTAAAACATACGTGAGTGCGACTGGAATCAATATCACTTACTTAAGAAAGTATTATCTGTGGGATTCCTTACTTAAGAAGGGGGCGCCACCCCATGTACCCCCGAAATGTACTTTTAATTAGCAATTTGTGCCCAAACAAGATACCAACCTTCATTGAATGGTATTAGTGTACTGATCTCAAAACTGTAACTCAAGAAAAAATTTTTAGTGGGAAAGGCCACTTAAGAAGCTCACTAATTAGCACAAATTAAGGGGTATAATTAGCAATTTGAGCCCATCAATCAAAATTGTGCCAAAACATATGTGGGTGTGACCGGAATCAATATCACTTACTTAAGAAAGTATTATCTGTGGGATTTCATACTAAAGAAGGGGTGCCACCCTAACATAATAAACATGTTATTTGCAAACAAAATTTATTCAACAATTACAACGTTATGAAAAGTGGTGTTCCATTACAGGCCCCATATGGAAATCTAATCTGGACTTCCTAATTGGTCCAAAATCTTCACAAAGAATCAAATTTGCCAGCTCTGACCCTGACTCTGAAAAAGTATGAGTACAAACAAAAAACATGTGCAGTCATCAAACCAGTTACTGGTCATCATGGACTCCATCTTTTGACAGGACTTATTTTTTACAGTCTAAAAATACTTAAGAGATCAAATGCCAAATTACAAGTATAGCCACCAAAGTAGAAAGGACAAAACGAAAAAGAGAGGTGTAGTCATCAAACCAGGCAGTGATCATCAATACTGACCCTGACACGACTTACTCAGTCCGAGCGAAAATAATATCATTTTAGTGTGAAATATTTGTGCTATGCTCGAGTCATCCAGTTCACATTCTCAAATGAGTCTACTTTACTGTGTCCAGATGTCATTTACTCAGAATCTTCGATAATCTCCTCATCGGAACCAAGATCCCCTGCTTCATCGCCTGAGGATACAACAAGGTCATCATCACGGTCCCCAACATTGGAAGCTGTGTCACCTTCCTCTGGAACCAATGTGTCAGGAAGCTGCTGACCCTCAAACCACACGATGTTGTAGGTCCCATCATCAAGCTCCCAGCCGTCCTGCTGCTTCGGATGCTGATCTATCTCTTTCTGGTCTGCATTCGCCCACATTCTGGCGATGAATGCTGAGTGATTGACATGGGAGGAAAGTTCTGATTCACAAGGCGGCAATGCACTGGCATCTAAGCCCTTCAATTTCTCTAGGGGATTCTTTGCTGTTGCTTTTGGGCCATAGGCCTTCTGGAATATTGCGTCTGTACTTGTTCAGAGGCAACCCACTCTCCTTTTGTTTCGCACCATACACTGAAGCCATGAATGCTTGAAGTAACTTGTGGTTTATGGCCGTTACACCCTTGTCTGATCCGAGACTGGCAAAGACACGCTGTATGTCCTTGCTTCTCTCAAGTTTTGCAAATGGACGTTTCTTTCCTTTCTTCAGGCAGACGTATAGTCACACCCAGTGAACGCGTGAAAAGCAGGAAGTGACTCACATAAGAGTGGGCCTAACACTTCTCCAATGGCTGTGAGGTTGATGTACGTCCTTGTGTTCTTGGCGTTGGTCCCTGTATCCATCCACAAGGTGGCCGTAAACGTTGGTGAATGGCGCAGCAGAATGATAGCGATATCTGTGTCACTTGCACGTACAACAATGTTCCCTGATTCTCCGCTACTGTCGATGCACCTAGCATGAAAGCATACCAAGGTGTCGGCTTCTTCGTGATTTGTAACCATGTCCTCAACTGACTCGCGAATCACCTGACCACCTAGAACGTAGAAGTGGTAACAGTAGCCACAAAATCCAAGGTAGACATCACGAGTGCCAATGATGTGGGCGTAGGACTGTTCTTTCCATTCTTCGACAATGAATCGTGAGAACTCTTGGTTCAATGACCTGGAACTCAGAGTAATGTCGAAATTCTTCGGACGAATTTGCTCTTGACCATCTATTACGAACACCTGGCTGTCATCAATACCACGGCGGGATCTCTCACAGTCTTTGACCGAAGGTGTAGGATAGTCATCGAAGGCTATGTCCACACGTTTTGGTGACAGGGACACGGCTTGCACTAAGTAGCTTCTGGTGATGCCTCCAAATGTTACTGGTAGCTTTGTTGCCGACAGAGTGTGCAAGAGGAAGTTACCATCGATGATGCATGCATCTACTACAAGAGGGGAGCTGTGCCGCTCTACCTTTTTCTCCAAAACAAAAGGACACTTTTGTCTGCCTTGGCCATCATGCCATCTGTAGAGCACAGGGAGAGAGTAACAGTCGTCAGTGAAAATGACATGACGTGTTCCAAGTCCAAGTCCTTCTTCATTGCGAGTACCAAGAGATGTCCCATCAAGTCTCTGGTACATTTAAGTTCTGCAATCTTTCTGTCCACTGACTTCTTTCGCACCTTCATCCTTGAAAGTCAGCCATTTCTGCTTTACAATTAGTCTTTCAAATCGGCTTGGATCTTCCTTGCATTCACTGATAAAGTTCTTGAGAAGTTCTCGGGAACATTCAACAGACTGTCACAAATGGGTTGAGAAGCTGCCTTTCCAGTGTTCAAGCTGACAAGGATTTTTGGAGCTCTATCTGTGCTCTGGAAAGGGTTTCGTGACTTCTTGATGTGCTCCATCACTTTTTTCAGATCACGTCTATCGCGTCTAACTCGTGAAGGTTGCAACTCAGCAGTTACGTCTTTCTTGGTGTTCAGACCAGCCATCTCCTGTACCAGCCCTATGAAGGCAGCTCGGCTTGATTTTGTAAGCATCCATCGCAATCGGGCACAGTAGTTGTTCGTAGCTGAGACTAGGCCTGTCTGTCTCGAAGCGGCATCGGCGTTAACTGTTTGTTCTAAGGTAAGATCCAAAGAACATCTGCTGAACTGATGAGGTGTCCTCAGTACCGAGAATACACCGTCTTCAAGGATATTTCGAACACCAGGATGCATGTCATCAATGTTCAGCAAGTCTAGCTGGAACTTTGACAACCAACGTGAATAATTCACTGGTTGGTTGCAAAGAACACATCGATGATGGGTGTGACACTGTATATGTACAAGTCAATGTTGTTTGTTCGGATGGCTCTTTCAAGACTGTGGTAGTGATGGATGTATTCAATATACATCATCCAGAATTGTGCAGTGACACCGTGTTCTCCAGATCTGGTCTTCTCAGTGTATGTCATATATGAGGAGACTCACCGATTGAACACCTCTGTTGCCACCACTGCCTCAAGATCATCAGGGCTGGTTTGACCTAATTTGTCGATCACAGCTTTCAACTCATCTTTCTCGTCATACGACTCGATGAATGCTTGGAAGTGAAGGATTGTCAGTGCAAGCCCGAGTATGGGATGCAGTCGCTTGCACCGGTTAAATTGCTTGCCACCAAGGAAGCCATTCAGAGATCCAGTGGCAAGGACATCCGTCTCGGTTAGCATAGCGGGACCTCCAGAGTCTTCAATCAAGTTCCCTAGGGCCTTGAAGAACGCCATCTCCACATGGAACACCCCAGGCATGATGAACACATTGTCATACTTGGGCTTCTCGGTGGCTTGCATTCGCATCGCTGGTTTGGCGGCGTTTAAGTCATAAGTGACCACTCCATATTGTTGTCTGCATTCTTGGGCTGATGACAAGTGATTCCTGGATGACAAGTGTTTCCTGGATGACATCTAAGCCTGTGATGGGTTGCCTCATGTTGGGTAAGTAATGTACAACTTGTTGCGGTAGGTTGTCAACATAGTATTTTGACATGAACCCAACCCACATTGGAATGTGTTCCACATCAAGGGCATAGGCCATCAACCACGCAAAATCTATATGCCTACCATGTTTGCAAACATCCAGCTGATTGAAACCCTCAGTGTTCTTGTAGTCAAAAGAAGTCATCTTGGGTCTTCCTCTATAGGGAGGAAGTCGCTGATCCAGAGCTTCCAATGACCTTTTTCTTGGGCCTTTGGCTCTTGTTCGTACAGCAGGGACTGCAACCATCTCCTTTGTGTTTGCGTTGTCTAGGGACTGATACAGGATTCCCATCGTATCGTGAAGAGTATCGGATCCCGAAAGAGTTTCTGTGAGTTCGTCAAAGTTATCGAATGCAACTCCAAATGGCAGATCTCGGACCGTACCTTCAGGACATGCAACCTCTCTATCCTGGATAGCAGACCCGATAGCAATTTCCAGTTCTTCCAGGCAGTTATAGTTCAGACAGTGCCCAAACCGATTAAGAAGACTCACAAGTTTCTTACTGCCGGTCATCCCTTTAACTGCCATACCAAGTGCAATATGCTTTTTAGGCTTCACAAGACCCTTCCTTATAGCAAACAGTGCATCCTGGCTAGATGACGATGCCCCGCGTTGGGTACGTGCTGTGTGCCTCTTGTCATTTGGGCCACCATAAAGTATATTGAAGAAAGTTAGCAACAGCTCTGGCAGAGATGCATCACCTTCCTTCACTTGATCACACGTGCTGCCAGCAGATGATATCGGGGTCATTTCTATCTCATGATCTATCTTCCTCAGTAGGAGTGCTGTTTGTGTAATGGTCCTCTCCGTAGTAGCGACATAATCATAGGCCATACGAACAGCGTCATGTGCCATGTTGGAATTGTAGATGATGACCCCCGCCTTTTTGTCGACTGGGCTATGAACCTTGAGATGGCCGCCGAAATGCTTTGTGACATTTCTTAGCAGTGCTTGTGCAGAGTGCATTGTATGCTCTCCTGTGTCAGAACACATGTCTAGGTATCTGGCATACAGGGATGTCAGAAGTTCGGGCCTTTTATTCACAATCACCGATGTTTCTATGTAAGAGTGGATCCCATCCAGGCTGGAACCAATGGCATGAACTTCCTCCACTGCTACTTGGGCTGTGCATCTCCGTGCTGGCTTCAAGTAGTCGCTTCTACATGAATGATGGTACTTTACTTCCTTCGCGATCATGTCAACTCCTGATATTTTAGCGAGTATTCTGTCATCTTTCAATGTATGTGCAGCTTCCGGGATGCGTCGTTCTGCTTCTTTGGTTTCACATGCCCCAAGTTCTTCATTGCCCGCCATCTTCCTTTTTCTCACTTGGTTACAAAACAGACACTGCCTAGGAAGTATACCAGCAGTTGTGAGAGAGAGAAATAGCATGCGCCTTATGTCAAAATGATTGATGGCTTTTTAATGAGTTGAAGAGTTCACATGAGTTCATATGAAAAAATAAAAATAGTAACAAAATTTCATTTTGTATTTCCCGCCCTTTTCTCCTAACCCGCTCCCCCCTCGCCTCTTCTCTCCCTCTCCGGGGAGGCTGTGTGTGAGTGAGATTCAGCACCGTCCCCAACCCCCCTTCCCCCTCGAACATTCTGGTGCGGGGAGAGAATTTTATACATTTTAGTGTGTTTTACGTTTTTTGTGGGGGTGAACCTTTTAAAGCATTTATTTTATTGTGTTATAGTTTGGTTGTTTTAAAACGGTTATGGTTGGAAGGGGGAAGTGCATGTGCTAAAAGTGGTAAAACTTTATTTCAAGAGTTTTGTTGGTTGTGTGTTGTAACGAAAGAGAGTTTAAATTCGGAGTTTCGGAGAGAAAAGAGTGTTTTTTAAAGCAGAAAAAATGAGAGCATGAAGTGTTAAAATAAAACGGGCGGAGTGTATAAGTGTGTGTTAAGGAGAAAGAGAGAAAGAAAATTATTAACCGCAGTTTTTCGGCGCGATGTGCGTGGAAAAGTAAAGTTACCAAAAAGTTGTAATGTAGTTGACGAAAGAAGTGCGAAATAAGGATGGTTTCCATGCAGAGTGTTAATTCCGTACGTCTTCTTCCCTGGTCTGTGTCACTCCCATCTCACTGGAGGCGTTGAAAGTGAGCGAATGCCATGGGCCGGGCGGGGCTTGCGGGGAGGGAGCCACGGAATGATTGATTGCGCATTGATGCGCGATCAGCTTCTGTCCAAAAGCAGGAGACCGACAAAACTTACCCAGGAGGGGAGGGGTTGAATCCGACAGGTGTTTGAGCGCGTTTCTGAGTTGGCGGAACTTACCGATGCGCACAACATTATTTTTTGAACAACAGCTGAATTCGGGGTGATTGATGCGCGAACGACTTCTGAAAAAAGCAGGAGAACGATAAACTTACACAGGTGGGGCGGTGTTGAATCCGGCGGGGGTGTTGGTGTGTGGGTCACCATGGGACGGCAGAACCTGCGTTGGGGTAGCGATTCATGAATGAAATCGCCTGTTGAGAAATAATAGTGTAATGAAACTTACCCAGGGCGGTGGTCTGAACGATACGGGTGTCGGCGTGTTGTGAGATTGTTCCTGGCGGTCATTGCTATGTATTGGGGTTTTCCTGGACCTTCGTATAAGGAGCAAGAAAATCATACATTAAGCACGTTCAAAATGTCAAGTTTTTGAATGGAGGGGGTGGGGTGAAATTGTTCAGAACTATGAAAGGTCGCATATAAACATGACTGAATAATTAATTTTTAAATTACAACTGCATCTTAATTAAAAAGTTTTGAGGTGGCCAAGGCAACAGGCTACTCGCATTCCAAAGTTTTTGAAGGTCTGGGAATTCACAAGGTGAAAGAGTAAACATAAAATGATATATTATTCTGAAAAAGGGGCATGGGAATGCGTTGGTTGGGGGGGTCTATAGGTTTTGGAAGGGACAAAGATGCACACAGCTGTCATCATTTTTTAAACAACAGCTGAATTCGGGAGGATTGATGCGCGAACGACTTCTGTAAAAAGCGGGAAACGATAAAACTAACACAGGTGGAGCGGGGGGTCGAATCCGGTGATGTGTTGGTGTGTGGGACACCATGGGACGGGCGGAACTTGCGAATGCGAACACCTGTCATTAGCCTATTTTTTAAAACAACAGCTGAATTCGGGATGATTGATGCGCGAACGACTTCTGTTAAAAAGCAAAAAAAACGATAAACTTACTCGTGGAGCTAGGGGGTTGAATCCCGCGGTGTGTTGGTGTATGTGGCACCATGGGACGGCGGAACCTGCATTGGGGTAGCGATTCATGGATGAAATCTTCTGTGGAGAAATAATAGTGTAATGAAAATTACCCAGGGCGGAGGTCTGAACGATAAGGGGGTCTGCGTGTTGTGAGATTGTTCCTGGCGGTCATTGCTATGTATTGGGGTTTTCTTGGGCCTTCGTATAAGGAGCGAGATAATCATACATTAAGCACGCTCACAATGTCAAGTTATTGAATGGAGGGGGGAGCGAAATCGTTCAAAACTATGAAAGGTTGCATTTAAACATGTTTGAATAATTATTTTGAAAATAACATCCGGAGTATTCGCAATCTTAATTTAAAAAATTTTGAGGTGGCCTAGGCAACAGGGTATTCACAATCCAAAGTTTCTGAAGGCCTGGGAACTCTCAAGGTGAAAGAGTAAACATGAAATGATATATTATTCTGAAATTGTGCATGGCAATGCGTTGGTTGGTGGTCTATATGTTTTTGAAGGTACAGAGATGCGCACAACTGTCATCATTTTTTAAACAACAGCTGGACGGCTAATCTAAACAATACTACTTCCCGCCTGCACAAGCGCGTTGTGGGTGTGGGAGGTCTTGTAAGGTTAGGGCGATAATAAGATTTGTAATTGTAATTGGAGAAGGGGGAAAGGGGGTTACCTCACGGATCTATAAATTAGGGCTTTTGATGATCAGTTATCAGAAGTTTTTTTTCTGACACAGCGCAGCACCCGGCCAAGCTCTAGAAGAAATGCCCTATTATCACGCCATGGAGGAATATCCTGCTTCGCTCGACTTGGAAGGTTCGTAAAATATTGTTACTATTTTTATTTTACATTTAACTTCATAATAGTGCAACAGAATAATCTTTTGTTTTGTCTTGCAGATATTGATGAAATTTTGGCTGCACCGGTCGACCCTAGAGATCTTGAAATTGTAGAAAATTACCTTCGAACCCAAAGTAAGCACGTCATATGCGGATGTGATCAGGAGCATTCTGAAGAGCTTTTTATTTTCTAACTTTTGGCTTTTTTTTTTTTTTTTTAGGTTTTGAAAGATAACCAGAGCGTACTTCGAGGCCTGCCCTTTTGGTCACCGCGCAAGTACACGCCCCGGACGATACCGGACCTTAAAAGTAAGTGCTTTTATTTTCTTAATTAACAATAATTTAAAAATGTAGGTTTTTGGGCTTAATTTTTAATGTTTTATTTTGAAGCTCCTGAAACACAAGGACATGATAATGATGATGATAACGAAGTACAGCTGGTCCCAAATACAGTAGAGTCCACGGGCCCAAGTAAAAGAAAACGCGGTAAGGCTTTAGATGTAGTCATAGAAGGTAAAATAAATAATGTATTCAAACAAAAATGACCGTAATTCTTACGGTTTGTTTGTATGTGTGTGTGTGTGTGTGATAGAAGACAGCATTTCTGACGCAGATCTGCTGGCCATCGAATTGGACGCATCCATCCTCGAGGGACCCAGTGTTTCTGAGTCATACGAGGCCTCACGGTACAAGCACGGATCCACGCAGACTGACTTCGGTGAACAGAGACGAAAGAAAGCACGCTCAATAAGAATTGCTGCAACCCTGAACCAACTCCGCTTTGAACTCTGCCGCCTTGAACATTTGGTTGGATCTTTGGAACGAATCATACATGGCCCCGAAGAGACCGCAAAGTCCAGAGCCTGAAGCAGAGGGTAATGTTGATGCAAGAAATCGGATGTTGAACTCTATCACTGACAATTTGCAACCGCCTCAACATAATGTTATTAATCAACATCTATTATGAATGATCAGTGATATTAACAACGGCATTTTAAATGCAGATACATCTGGTGAATCTGAACAGGTTGATGTCTTTGGAGGCTTGTTACAGGCTTTAGATGCGTTGAACCGTGGTGTTGATAATTACATGGTCCTGAAATAATGGTGGACATATTTTCATGCAAGTTCTTGTCAGGAGCTAATGAAACTGACCACACGCAACAACAAAATGGTGGGGGGAACAATATTTCAGACATGCAAGTGGTACGCAGGCCACGCTTCAAGAACACGGAAATCCGTGTGCGGTTTAACTTTGGGGCATTGTATGATGTGGACAATTAGGCAGAGTTTTATGTTCACGTTTTGGAAACTTTACTGTCCAAGGTGCGCGAATTGGCTGGAAAAAATGACATTGTGCAATTAGAATTGCGTGGGGATTCTCTCATATCGGGCATTTCTGTACGGTCATCAGGCCACGACATTGACATTTCCATGTTTCTGAGCATGTTGGAACAGCTGATGCAAAGTAATTTTGACACTCTGTTGGATGATACTTGGAGTTGATTGCGCACATCATTTCGAATCCAAGCAGAGGCGGTTATCGCAGAAAATTGTCATCATGTCTTAGAAGCGAGATTATTCGGAAAAAACTCCAGCATTTAATTGTCAGTCACAATTCAGATAATCAGCTTTGTTTTTCTATCTGTTTAGTGCATCTTATGAACCCATCGTTCACCGCTTGCGAGGCCCTGCGAGAGGCAGAACGTTTGGATAGGGCTGTAGGCCTGAGTGCGCACGATAAGGTTGGTTTTTCGGACATTCAAAAATTTGAAAACCTGCTGGGTATTAAGGTGGTTGTCTGGCATTATGGTTCGACAAATGGTCCTTTAACAAAGTTCCAAACATCCACCGTACACAACCCCTAAACATTTTTTCTTTACCTGGACGATGGTCATTACTACGGTATCAAGTCCTTAAAAGGCTTTCTCGGATCCGCTTATGTCTGCGAATACTGTTACACACCATTCACATCAAAATGTTGTCATAAATGCGATCGCTACTGTGACGTTTGTAACACCTTTGATTGTTATAAGCATCGGTCCGCATCAATTCGTTGTGAGGATTGTTGGCGAATCTGCTGTTCAGAGTTTTGCTACAGTGAACATAAAAAACCAAGGGCTTCCGAGGGGGTAATGCGTGGCACATGCGATGCGGTGAAGCTCTGCACTAAATGCTACAGTCGGTATTATGTCAGAGCCCGAGAGCCAAAGCCACACACATGCACCCCGAAACTATGTCATGTTTGCAATTCAATTTCGACCCCTGAAAGCGGGCACGATTGTTTCATTCAGGAGGTGAAGAGCGAAGAACCGCATCAGCGTTATGTCTTTTATGATTTCGAGTGTCGCCAAGATCATGGGAAGCACGTCGCAAATTATATTTGCTGTATGGACTTTGAAGGGAAACCCTGGTCTTTCGCCGGTGAGAAATGCGTTGCGGCCTTTTTTCAAAAGTTTAGGACCCCCTTGTACAAGGGCTATACATTCATTGCTCACAACTCGATGGGGTACGACGGTTACCTGTTGATGCAATATTTAATTGAACAAGGAGTGACACCCCATTTAATCACACAGGGTAGTAAGCTTTTATGTATTACTGATGCCGCTTTTGAGCAACGGTATATTGATTCTCTTTCATTCCTCACAATGAAATTGAGCGCCATGCCTGCCGCCTTAGGTTTTGAAAATTCAAAGAAAGGCTACTTTCCCCATTTTTGGAATAAAATTGAAAACCAAAATGACATCGGTCCGTACCCGCCTCCGATTCATTATGGTGTTGACACAATGATGGAAAAAGAGAGGACGGAATTCAAGCAATGGTACGGCAGCGTTGCAGGAAAGGTGTTTAACTTTAAAAAGGAAATGGCTATGTACTGTCAAAATGACGTCGTCATATTGCGAGAAGCTTGTTTGAGATTCCCCGCAGAGGTTCTTAGGAGCACAGGCCTGGACCCTTTCCAGTGTGTGACCATAGCATCGGCATGCATGAAACAATACCGCGCAAGCTTTTTACCCAAAGACACTATAGCCGTAACATCACCAGACAATTACATCCGACAACAGAAGTCGTTTTCCACATCGGGTATTCAATGGTTAGAATATTTAAGCTACCGCGACAATATTTTCATCCAGCATGCTCTGAATCAGGGAGAGGTTAAGATGGGTCCTTACTATCTGGACGGTTATTCTGAGTTATCAGGTGTACGCACAGTATACGAACTGGCCGGCTGTTACTGGCATGGCTGTCCAGTCTGCTACAATCCCAGCACAATTCAAGCACAGACTAATTTGGATTTTGGCACCTTGTATGCTCAATTTCGAGAAAAAGTTGAAAATCTGCGTAACATTTACAACCTACAGGTGATTGTGATGTGGGAGCATGAATAGGTAAAGCTTAAAAGGGAAAATGACGATGTTTGTGCGTTTCTTAAAAATCAGGACTACCCCGAACGAATGAACCCGCGTGATGCTTTGTTTGGTGGTAGAACTAACGCACTTCAACTTTATTACAAAGTCCAAGAAGGTGAGCAAATCCATTATTAAGATTTTACCAGTCTATACCTATTTGTGAATAAAACAAAGATATACCCCACGGGGCACCCTACCATTATTTTCCGGGATTTTGGCCCCCTCGAAAACTATTTCGGCTTGGCCAAAGTGAGGGTAATACCCCCACGGCAGCTTTACCTTCCAGTGTTGCCTTATCGGGTGTTGGGGAAGTTTAATGTTTCCACTTTGTAGGAAGTGCGCTGAATCTGAAAACCAAGGTCTCTGCGATCATTCTGACGGAGAGCGCGCTCTCAGCGGTGTATGGTGTACAATTGAATTAATCAAAGCGGCGGAGATGGGTTACAAAATTGACAAGATTTTCGAAATTTGGCATTTTTCACAGCGCTCTGATTCTCTATTCAGCGAATACATCAAAACACATTTAAAGGGTAAACAAGAGTCATCAGGATACCCCTCTTGGGTATCCACTGATGCTGACAAAGAGGATTACATCAAAATATACTGGGAGAAAGAGGGTGTTCGTTTAGACCCAAGCAACATTTCGGTCAACAAAGCCAAAAGACAAATATCGAAATTATTTTTAAACAGTCTTTGGGGGAAATTCGGTCAGAGAGTTAACCAAATGAACACGACCTTGGTTAGTAATTCTGAGCATTTTTTGCAACAGATTTTTTTGGATGAGTATGACATCTCACATTTTTCATTTCTTACAGAAGATGTTGCTCTTGTGCAGTGGAAACAGGCCAAGGGTTTTCCAGTTCCCCCCAAATATAGCAATGTGTTCATCGCGGCGTTCACCACGGCCTATGCTCGCCTGGAATTGTACTCTGTCATGGAGAAATTGTCTGGTAGAGTTTTGTATTACGATACTGATTCGATCATATTCTTACAAAAGACCCCCCATGATTATAAACCCGATATTGGTGATTACCTCGACAAGCCAACGAGCGAGCTGGACCCAGGTGACCACATTGTTGAATTTGTGTCTGGAGGCCCAAAGACTTACGGTTATAAGACAATACTTGGTAAAGTTTGCATGAAAGTTAAAGGTGTACCCCTCCACAGTATTAACAATCAGGTTGTTAATCTTTCATCCCTCACAGATTTGGTGTGTCATTATGTACAGAACCAGTCGGCTCCAGCTCATGAAATTTCAGCTTCAACACAGCAAATTGTGCACAATAAAAAAGGCTTTACACTCACAAACCGCACAGTTTCTAAAAACTTTCGAGTGGTGTACAACGAAAGAGTTCTGCAGCCGGATTTTAAAACTTTACCATATGGTTTCTGAAACTGTGTTTGGGGATGAGGGGTTTGACAACCGTCTTCAACATCGGTTTTCTTGCATCATATCAGGCCCATCAAACTGCGGCAAAAGTGTTTTTGTCAGAAAGTTGCTGGAGAATGCATCCCATGTACTGTCATGTGTGCCACAGAATATTGTGTGGTTTTATTCATGCTGGCAACCAATGTATGATGATTTGTGCCAAAAAATAAAGAATTTACATTTTGTTGAAGGTCTGCCTGAATCATTGACCGATGAAGCACTGCTTCCTTTGCATAAAACTAATTTGGTTATTATTGATGATCTCATGGAAGCAGCCAGTAATAGCTCTGAAATTGAAAAGGCCTTTGTCAAATATACGCATCACAGGAATATGAGCATTATTTATCTGGTGCAAAACCTTTTTTTCCAGGGTAAAAAGAGCTGTACAATAAATCTAAATGCCAACTATATGATTTTGTTTAAAAATCCTCGAGATAAATTACAAATTAATGTTTTAGCACGACAGATGTACCCCAGACATTCCAGTTTTTTTTAGAGTCTTTTGAAGACGCAACCAAGAATCCTTACGGGTATATATTTGTGGATCTCAAAGCTCAAACACCAGAACTGTATCGTCTTAGAACAGGTTTGTTCCATCCAGAGTGGCCTGTGGTTTATCTACCGAGGAAGAAAAAGTGATGTCAGACCGAATTCTGCGAAATCTGTCGATTCTAAAAGCGCTATTTGAAGGCAATGCACGTCAGCGAAGTGCCATTCTTCAATCAGCCAGCCCAGAACTGATAAAAACTATTTGCGAAATCGCCCTCAATATTTTACACGGCAATATACCTCTAACAAGGCCTCAACTGAAAAGACTAAAGAGGCAGCGATCCGGAATCAAGATTCTGGCTAGCAAAAAACGCTTGAAAAAACATAAAAGAGCAGTAATTCAGAAAGGTGGATTCCTTTTACCACTTCTCAGTGTGGCATTACCTTTCTTGACCAGCTTGATAGCATCACGTAACAGCTGAAATGGATCATGCCCAAAAAATGTTTCTTGTACCTCAACATCAACTGGATAAATTAAAAGGCCTTTCTTTTACACCCGCGCCCATACGACAAACTGTGGAAGACGAATTGGATCAATCCATACGTGAAATTCTTTCAAGGGCTGATGTGAGTCCACATGAAAAATCCAAACAGAACGCGATGGCTTTACAAAGATTCATTGCCGTTGTTAAGCAAGGTGAAAAAGAATCAAACATTTTAACATTATCTTTACCTACTGATGATGCAAAAGAATCCGATACCAAAGATCATCAGATGTATGAGCCAGACGCCTTGGTTCAAGATGTGATTAAAAGTGTTCCGTCAAGAAGGAAAAAATAGCCAAATCGGGAGATGTTGCAACATGGAATGATAAAGGGGAATTTGTTTTCAGAGGGAAAGCCGTGACCGGATCGCATATGTTGGATCTTATAAAAAACATTACAGCCCCTCAAAAGGTTTCTGATGATCGAAGACCACTTGGATGGCAGAAATTTATTGAGGCTTTAGCTATAATTAATATGCCTCTTTCGGTAGTACCTAACCAGCAGGTCCGCAACAAAATAAGTACTCATAAAAAAACGCCTAGCAAGCCACCTTCGAAAACTGTGGTATCAAGTGCTAAAGCAGCTGACCGCGAGTTTCCTTCGCCTGCTTTTTCAAGTCCCATATTAGACCGTAATGGATGGCTGAGTTTTAAATGTAGCAAAGCTTCAACGCAATAAATGATAAGCTGTAACAGAAAAAGTTCATTTGAATTGCTTTTATTGTTTTTGTCCAATAAAATACATAAAATTATACTTTTGCTCAAGCGTCTCTTCACTTACAAGTATATCATGATTTAAAAGTTATAAAAGAATTTGCAGTCTGACCACATGACAACATATTTTTTACACATTTATCTAAACGTACTTTATTAACATACTTGGAAACCATAAAATCATTCATTTTTAAATTATCAGAGTTCAGAGCTATAATTCTACTAAATGGTATTCCTTTGGACCTATGGTGCAAGTAAAAAAAAAACAGTGTTGTCCACACATGGCGCTGAGGGGGTCTTGAACTTGTACATCGTTGTAGACAATTCGGTCACAATTCTTTTGCAAAAAAATATTGATACTATCCAGGAAATAAACGTAGTCCGGAGGGTTTCCGTAGGAATCAAAAAATTCCCCAGTTTTGTCATCGTCCACGTAGACAGCCAGCCAGTGTTCTCCAGGTTTGTTTCGGGGGTGCGTGTTCACAACATACGATGCGGGAAAATTACGTAATTTGTTGCCAGGTAGCTCATCACTGGCTACGACTCCTTTAAAAAATTTTCCCGTACATGGGCTGTTACTCAAAATCGCTGTAAGTTCTTTGGTGTTCATGATTAGTAATAATCGTACATCATGTTTCTCCTCTGGTTCACCTCAATGATGTTATCAAAAACCACGTACACGATCAAGTTCACAGTTCTGGGGAGTGGCACCCTGAATCGCATCTCCAGCCGCATATTACCGCTTTTAATTAATGACAGATGCTGTCCACAGCCTTCATCGGGGGAAAAGTCGAAAGCATAGAGGGTGTAACCGTCTGTATATTCCTGACGGTTTATCAACAAGGGCTGGTCCTTCAAATGACGGCCAGAGGCCTGCACCAGGCTGTAGTATTCCCAAACTGCACTACCATTGTTAAAATTAGGCTGAAAAGGCTTGGATGGAAATTGTTGCCTGTTGACATACAATGCTACAAATTCAGCATTGTAGTGCCTGAAGTTAAATGGATTTTTGTCATCAACACCCGTAAATGCATCATTGCCAACCAAACTTATAATAACTGTTTTGGGCAGCTGTCCAAGGAGTAAATTCTCCTGATTGCATACACGGCTACCGGCGTCATACTCGCACCCCTGGCATTGCTTTTCAACAACTCTTCAATCGCCGTGTCCAGAAGACAAGCCATGATCATCTTCAGGACTTTAACCATGGGGGCTGTGAGGCATCCGTCGATTTCATCAGCAGGTCTCTGTGGTACTGATGGCTGATACTTTTTCCGGGCGCATTTCCCCGGGGAGCATGATCTGTCGTGCGGCACACCGTTGTCAGTTTCAATTCCTTCTGTCAGCCAGGGGTCCGAAATGGGCGTATCGTTATCAGTGTAGTACTCAGTCTCCATTGATTTCGGTGATGCCGCCAAGTCCGCTCGGTTGATCGGGACATAGGTTTTGTACACTGCCTGAGACATGGCTGCTTAGCATAAAGGTTTGTGGGGTTGTTTATAAGGATAGCCTTCTAACCCAGACCTTTTAAAGAGCATATTACGTGGTTTTCCCTCTAACCACGCCTTTAAAGAGTTTACAGCCTATCAACGGCTGTGCGGGACCCCGCAAGTAAACGCTATATGCATGAATAACCTTGAAATGAAACGGCATAGACAATAAGTGGTTTATGAAAAGTATTTATATTATTTAAAACACATGGAGCATAAAAGGCACAAAATGCACACAGATCACATAGCTAACGTTTTTCAATTCAAATATTACATCATCATAAATGAACCATTTCACAATGTAACGACTTGTTCTAATTTTAATTGATTACAAATTGTTCAACGGCGTAAACGTAGTAACATCATAAAACGTTAATGATACATATAGCCAATTTCACAGCCTCAATTTGACTTGTAAATTAACAGCTTGAACTTTTTCATCTTCTTTGAACTTCTTTGAACATGGTCCCGATTCCCGCATGGTGCGTTCTTCAGCGGCCTCCTCTTTGGCCTGATGAAATGCGCTCCCTGAGGCTCCCTCGAAATTCTCGCTCAGGCGCATCCTCACTTTTTCTATGGCCTCCCAGTGCTCAAAATCCTCAAACACTTTATGAGCATCAACCAGCGCGTCCAACATCAAAGATTTCTCGCTTTCACGGAAGTAAAATTCTTTATATTCTGCCTTCACTTCTTCTGAGGCAGATACCATGAAAAGACTTTCCCTTATAATCATTCTGCCCAGTTCTCCAGGCGACACAGTTATCAAACGCTTTTTTTGATAAGGAGACGATTCAGAAGGAAAATCATATCACTGCTGATAGCCAGCGACGACATACGCGAAAGCGCATCTGAAATTATCCCAGTCACAACTGTCGATAAGAATACCACGTTTTCCAATTGAGTCAAAGTCCTCGTCATCACACAAATTACAAATTAAAAAAAAGAATTTCTGGAACATCAGCATCCGTGTAAATGCGGTAGCCGCAGCGGTAGTACCGTGGATCATCAGCGACTCCACCCCACTCATGGTGCATCACCCGCAAAAGGGCTCTTGACATCGCTGTAAAAGGCTTCTTTGGACCCCGCGGAGCAGTCTGCTGGCCGACCTCGGTCTCCATAGATTCAGCCGTTGAAGCCGAAGACATGCTTTTCGGTTTAAAAGTTAACTGTATTCTTGACTTTGTTGCGAAAGGCTTCTTTGGACTCTGCGGTGTCGCTTGCAGCCGGGCCTCGGATCCCGCAGACTCTGGCGTCGAAGTTGAAGACATGTTTTTCGGTTTAAAAACAACCAGTTTTTTCAGTGCACCAAGACAAATCAGCTCAAAGGTCGTTACAAGTTAAATGAGCTTAAACGTTTTTATACAAGTCCTGAAGACCGTCTTTGACTTTACTTTTCTATCAGCGCATGCGCTTTTGACACCATCCACCAGTACACATACACATACATTGTTTTTTTTTAAATGACAGGTGTGCGCATCCGTAAGTTCCGCCAACTCAGCAACGCGCTCAAACACCTGTCGGATTCAACCCCTGGGTAAGTTTTATCGGTCTCCTGCTTTTTGACAGAAGCTGATCGCGCATCAATGCGCAATCAATCATTCCGTGGCTCCCTCCCCGCAAGCCCCGCCCAGCCCATGGCATTCGCTCACTTACAACGCCTACAGTCAGATGGGAGTGACACAGACCAGGGAAGAAGACGTACGGAATTAACACTGCATGGAAACCATCCTTATTTCGCACCTCTTTCGTCAACTACATTACAACTTTTTGGTAACTTTTCCACGCACATCGCGCTGAAAAACTGAGGTAAATAATTTTCTTTCTCTCTTTCTCCTTAACACACACTTATACACTGCACCCGTTTTATTTTAACACTTCATGCTCTCATTTTTTCTGCTTTAAAAAACACTCTTTTTCCCCCCTGAAACTCCGAATTTAAACTCTCTTTCGTTTCTTTCGTTACAACACACAACCAACAAAACTCTTGAAATAAAGGTTTACCACTTTTAGCACATGCACTTCCCCCTTCCAATTATAACCGTTTTAAAACCACCAAACTATAACACAAGGAAATGAATGCTTTAAAAGGTTCACCCCCACAAAAAACGTAAAACACACTAAAATGTATAAAATTCTCTCCCCGCACCAGATTGTTCAAGGGGGAAGGGGGGTTGGGGACAGTGCTGAATCTCACTCACACACAGCCTCCCCAGAGAGGGAGAGAAGAGGCGAGGGGGGAGCGGGTTAGGAGAAAAGGGCGGGAAATACAAAATGAAATTTTGTTACTATTTTTATTTTTTCATATGAACTCAGGTGAACTCTTCTACTCATTAAAAAGCCATCAATCATTTTGACATAAGGCGCATGCTATTTCTCTCTCTGTTGTGGTACTACTAGGTGGTGGCTCCGAGGCTGACTGTAAGTGTTTTCTGGAAGGCTCTTTCTCTTCATGTTCAGTTGTTACTGCAGTAAAGTTTTTGTGGCAAATACTGTGGTAACCTTCTGTATATGATGGTTTGTCTGGGAGGATCTGAACTTTGATGAAAGGAAATGCTTTTTCTGCTTACGATTGGACACAGCTTTCTGGACAGCATTCCAGGTAGCATCAGTGAAGGGTAAAACCTGTAGTCTTGATTTCTTTGTAGGCTGGTTGTCAGTGTGGAGAATGCAATGGTGTTCGGCAATCTTCAAGGGTGGATTGCGACACACTCAGAGTCACATCATCTGCGACATGTCCTGACGTTGGAGCCTGGCTCTGGTTCTCTGGGTCGTGTTGATTCATGTCATCCATTTTTCACCAACCTGTAGGACCATGAAGAAATGGAAATGGAAACATCGCTGTATTGACAGGCTGAATGGACTGCAGGAATTTCTTATGGATGCCTGCTTTTGCACACCATACCTACCAAGACGGGGTTAGTATAATCTTGGGTTGCTTTTCAAAAATGATCTTTGGCCGTGGTCTGGATATGTCAAAGATGGGTGTGGTTTAGTGCCTCATATGCTTTTGCCAGGCGTTATTCAGGAATGCGGTAGCTTTCACAACGCAGGATAAGATAATTCCTCCTGAAAGAGGAAAATCATCATCAGTTAGTGGAATGGAGAGCAGCATCTAAGGTTTATTACATGGTAAAATATTAGTGTCCTAAAAAGATTAATGGCATGAATTCGACTTGAAGTGTAATAAAGGCTTACAAGCAACATTATATGTGAAACATTCAGGAATCTAGGAACTTCAGGGATAAAGATCCATGACTAGTGAAGAGTGCTTGTCTATGAGAAAGTCTGGAAATCCCGATTCCAGGAAATGATCACCTGGACAAAGTTTTCCTCGAATCCATTCATCTGTTCAAGGCTGTCCTCTAAAATGACTGACTAAAATGATGCTTCCTTCTTCAGTAAGAATCCCACAAATAATACTTTCTTAAATAAGCAATACTGATTTAGGTCACACTCACCTATGTTTTGGCACAAATTTCATTGATGGGCTCAAATCGCTAAGTAAACCCCTTTTCGCTAATTAGTGGGCTTCTTAAGTGGCATTTCCCACTGAAAATGTTTTCTTAATTAAGTTTTGTTTTCTTAATTAACATAAAGAAAAGTTATGTTTTCTTTAATTTGCTAATTAAAGTCCATTTTTGGGGTACTTTCAGTGGCGCCCCCTGGCTAATCCCGCATTTGCGGCACTTAAGAATCCCCATTCCTAAGACCTCAGACCACACCCTATGCAATGCACACCTCAAACCTTTTGGGCTCAAATTGCTAATTAAACCTCACTAGGCTCCCGGACTAATATGTTAAGTAAGACATTACATTAGTGTCTGCATCAGGATTTTAACCAGGAAACCTGTGGAGAAAGCAATGTTAATCACACCATTCACTGTGGCCTTAACCACTACACCAACTGAGATTGTTGCCAGCTTAGCGCCATTAGTTTCCATTCATCGCTGAAGGGTGAAAGACTTTCATTCATTGTTGTCGATGAGGAGACGTCGAGTGAATATCCATTTTGATGTTTTTCGCTGGTGAGTTGCCTGATCTGTTGACAATGGGTAGAATAATTTGAGCAGAACAAACCATTGTTTGTGGCTGAGTTGGGTTAAGGTTAGGGATGACATTCTTTATGAGTTGATTTAAGGTTAGGCACAGGGATAGGGATAGCATTCCCTATGAGTTGAGTTAGGGTTAGGGATTGGGATAGGGATAGCATTCCCTATGAGTTCGGTTAGGGATAGAGATAGTTTAGTTCGTGCTAGTATCAAATGTGAAAGCTACCGTACCTCAGCGCGGCAGCAGATTACCGTTATGTGTCGCGGTTGTCTTGTTCTCAAGAAATGCCGCAGCAGCGAAAGGATCTCTCTGTTCAAATGAAGAAATTCCATACTTGCTGAAAATGTAGGTGCGCGAAAACACAATTCACCACTGGGTATATATATATATATATATATATATATATATATATATATATATACACTCCTGATCAAAATCTTAACCCTGTAAGACCCAGACATAGTAAAACATTAAAAAAAAATATTCAACCTCTTAGATGGTGTTGTATGAGGCCTTTGATGATGAAAATGAAGTGTTTGTAAAAAATTTTTGTTTTTGTAAGGTTTTATGGGAACGTTGTAATATTACAACGCTGGGTGAAATGGGTAGCAGAATTTCCTGTAGGCTATCTGTACTCATTGTCTGAACAGAAAGGTACAAATGTTTGTACCTCAGTAAAAAACACTAAGGGTTTATTTGCATGTTTGATTGCTTATTACTTAGCCACAGAACAGTATATAATATGAATAATAATAATAATAACATTAGTCATATTTTTATGAATGAAATATTTTATTTAAAAACAAATAAATAAAAACAGGAACACGCGCATGCATGTAGGCAAATATGTACACTATAGAAATATGTACAAGGGGTATAAGGAGTAGTAGGTTGGGGAGTAGTGCAGTAATCAATTACAGTGATAGTTCCAGAAACAGTCCCTGTCCTCTGAAAAGCACAGACGAACATCACACTTGCGGCATTGTGTGTTGGTATACCCTTTAGAGCAATGTCTGCAGCGCCCTCTCTTTGTCTTCATTGGGAAATGTCCAATGAGGTCCTTGCGTGCATCCAGTGGCGGGTGTGCACATGGCCTCTTCTGTGGGACGCTGTTTGGACTCCCATCACCCGAGGATGGTCTCTTCTGTCCATTTGAAGGGCTGCCTGTTGTCACCATCCGTCTTTCTGGGCTGCCTGAAGATGGTCGTCCCCTCTTTGGAGTTTTGACTGTGTCTACCAGAATGAGAGAGGATGCTAGCTCTGCCTGGAAATGTCTCAGGTTCAGTGTCTCTTTCTTGGAGATCTTGAGAGCTTGGCAGTCTTGCTTGTAGAGGAGCCAGGCGTTGACCACAGCGAGGGTGATGGTGTGCCAGAAGATGTACATGTACCAGCGGCGGGATTTCAGGGAGAACTTATATTTGGCTGTAAACGAGTCCAACAAATCCACACCTCCCATGTATGTGTTGTAGGTACCCACAATGTACAGCCTTTCAACTTCAACGTAGGTCTTGTTGGCTTTGTCCCAGCGTTGAATCTTCTGCACTGGTTCTGTTCCAGCAAAGGATGACACAAGTGTGACCGCTCTGTTGTCATACCATTTGACAGCACAGATGTTGTGTTTCACCTCCACTCTGTGGTCAAAGGTTCCTCTCCCCTTCTTTTTCAAGCTCTTGTCGTCTTCTAGGTTACAGTTGGGTAGGCGCACCTGCCTGGCTGTTCCCACATAATGGATTCCACGATCAAGGAGCTTCTCTATCAGTGGAACAGAGGTGAAGTAGTTGTCTGCATAGATTTTGTAGTTCTGACCTTCTGACAGGGTTGAAGCAAGTTTCATCACGACATCACCTGACAAACCAAATTCAGACTTAGCTCGTATTCCATTGTTGCTTCCTTGGTACACATCAAAGTCACACATCATGCCAGACGTTCCAGCTCTCACCCATACTTTGAAGCCCCATGGGTGTGGCTTGCCTCGAATCATCATTTCATCCTCAGAGTTGTGCTCTTCTGGTACCAACTGCAGGCACATCTCTCTGAATGAATTAAGCCATGGTCTGATTTTCCAGAGTTTGTCCCTTTTGTCTGTGTCTGACACTGTCAAGTTGTTGACTAAATGCAAGAATGTCAACAGAGACTGGAATCTGTTGCGTGGCATCACATCAGCAACAGGGGCGTGCCGTGTGTCTATCTCCCAGTACATTCGCATTCCAGCCATTTGTACTAGGCCCATCTTCAGGTACATGCCCATCATTTTTTCCATTTCCTTTTTGTTGGTGTTTACGGATCTTCCGGTTGCTTGAAAGCTGTACTCATTTGTGTTCCTTGTGAGTGACTCAATCATGTCTTCAGACACAAATTGTCTGAAGTATTCGAGTGGTGTGTGGAGGGAAGGCACTTCTTCGGTGAGAAGTGGACCAGAAAAATCCGTATTAGGGCTGATGTAATGTTTTTTCTGCCAGCGATATCTATCACGGGTCTTGGCATGTTTGGCTGGTTGGGGCTCAGTGTCCACATCAGCTGGGCAGTCAATGGGTGGATAGTTTTCTTTGTCCACTTCTACATGGGCTTCATCATCTGAGTCTTCATCGGTTTCATCAAAGACTATGTCCACATCACTCTCTCCATTCTGGACAGCATCAATGACATCCTGCACAGTGTAGTAAGGCTTTCTCCTTGCTGAGGAAATTCTGAAATTAAAAAAATAAAATGGAAATACCTTTAGTACATGGGTGGTGGGGCAAAGTGTTTACACTTTTCACTAAAGTATCCTATTTACACATTTCACTAGTCACACAATACTGTCTGGCCAACCTATTGTTCTCTGATTATCAGGTGAGAATGTTCAGGAATGTGGAATTATCATCCTAAAAGAAATGCATGCAGCATTCCTTTTAGGATGATAATTCCACATTCCTGAACATTCTCACCTGTTCCACCAGCTGAGCCACAGCGTCCAATGCAACAGGCATCCCCCAGTATCCCCCCAGAACTAACTGCTTTGATTAAGAATTGAGCCAAAATAATGGGCACATATGTACAAACAGAATGGGAAACTGAACTGTTGAAGGTCATTACTATAACATTATACGCAGTAGAAAGTGATATGCTATTGCAATATATTTTGTAATTCAGCTTCTAGTACAATGGGTTCCAAATAGTATTGGATTGGAAATTAAAGTAAAAATAAACATACAGCCTACATAATATATAATAAGGTCTGGAATGTGTATATATATTGTGAAAACTAGAGGGTCCCCTTCAAAATGTCTATTTAGACTACACTTAGCCTGGTATGTTGTAAACTTACAACATGGCTATTTTGACTACCACACTCTCCCAGTGTTGTATAATTACAACGTATATACAACATGCTCTAATTTACATTTGAGGAATGTATTTCACAATAACTACATATGTACATGTTCTAGACAGTGTAATGATCACCAAAAAAAATATTAAAGGCATTTTACTTACTTAAATCAGATAAATCCAGTCCAATGAAACAAAGTGTTGTTCCTCAGCCAAAGTTTTGCAGCTTGTGAAAGTTCTGGACCTGTGGGCCGGACTTATATACAAATGTCCTATCCAATAGCATTGAGAGACTGAACAATAGGACCCAATGACTATGCTAATGTGAAAAAACAACAAAAAAAAAAACATTAATACCTTTTTTTGGAAAAAATAAAAATGTTGTAATTCTGCAACGTCGGGTCTTACAGGGTTAAGACCAGTTAAAAAATTGCAAGAATTTACGTTTTGCACTGTTGTATCATAAGAAGGTTGTAAGTAGAGTTTCAAAATGCAAAAAGAAGAAATGTGAGCAAGAGACTAAATGTTTTGAGCAGGCAATTTATTGAAAAGAACAATTTAACTAAAATAGGCTGTTCATCAGCTGATCAAAAGTTTAAGACCATAGCTCAAAAAAACCCCTAAAACAGAAATTAAAGTCTCAAAAACAGACTCAGTAATGAGTAGCTCCACCATTATTGTTGATCACTTCAAAAATTCGTGTTGGCATGCTTGATGCGAGTGTTTCCAAAAGGCTTGTAGGAATGTTGCTCCAAGTGGTGAAGATGGCTTCACGAAGGGCATCCACTGTCTGGAACTGATGTCCATTTTTGTAAACTTCCCTTGCCATCCATCCCCAAATGTTCTCAATGGGATTTAGATCAGGGGAACATGCAGGATGATCCAAAAGAGTGATGTTATTCTCCTGAAAAAAATCCTTTGTCAGACGGGCATTGTGAATTGCAGCATTGTCCTGCTGAAAGACCCAGTCATCACCACACAGACGAGGGCCCTCAGTCATGAGGGATGCCCGCTGCAACATCTCCACGTAGCCAGCTGCTGTTTGACGCCCCTGCACAACCTGGAGCTCCATTGTTCCATTGAAGGAAAAAGCACCCCAGATCATGATGGCGCCCCCTCCGCTGTGCCGTGTTGAAAAAATCTCAGGTGGCATCTCCTTGTCATGCCAGTAGCGTTGGAAGCCATCAGGACCATCAAAGTTGAATTTTTTCTCATCAGAGAATAAAACTTTCTTCCAACTTTGAACGTCCCATGTTTGGTGCTCCCTTGCAAAGGCCAAACGGGCAATTTTTTGGCGTTGAAGGAGACGTGGCCTTTGAAGACGTTTTTTGTTTTTGAAGCCATTCCTTTGCAGATGCTGTCTGATGGTTATTGGGTTGCAGTCAGCACCAGTAATGGCCTTAATTTGGGATGAGGATCGTCCCGTGTCTTGACGGACAGCCATTCGGATCCTCCGGCTCAGAGCCGGTGAGATTTTTTTGGGTCTACCACTTGATTTTTTTGCTCCAAAAACCTCAGGATCTTTTAAGAAATGCAAAATGACTGTCTTACTGCGTCCAACCTCAGCAGCGATGGCACGCTGTGAGAGGCCTTGTCTATGCAGCTCAACAATCCTGCCACGTTCGAAGGCAGTGAGTTTTTTTGCTTTTCCCATCAAGAGGTCTTGACAGTGTGATTACTTGACAGAAAATGACATGGAATCCAAATTTTTTCCACAGATTTGGGCTTTTAAAGGATGTGGTCTTAAACTTTTGATCAGCTGATGAACAGCCTATTTCAGTTAAATTGTTCTTTTCAATAAATTGCCTGCTCAAAACATTTGGTCTCTTGTTCCCATTTCTTCTTTTTGCATTTTGAAACTCTACTTAGAACCTTCTTAAGATACAACAGTGCAAAATGCAAATTCTTGCAATTTTTTAACTGGTCTTAAGATTTTGATCAGGAGTGTATATATATATATATATATATATATACATATATATTAGGGATGCACGATATATCGGTATTCATATCGGTATTGGCCGATGTTTGTCATTTTTTGACATATCGACATCAGTCCGATGAGTAAAACTGGGCCGATATAAACAACCAAGGTCTAGCTGCCGTTTATGTAGGTGTGTAGGGAGAGGAGGAGAGGGAGAGAGAGGGGGAGGGGGATTTGGCCATGCAGTATTTGTTTAGGGATGTGACAGTGTCAGTGACACGAACGCAGCACAGGATTCTGGGGTGATAAACTGAAGAGGGAAAAAAATGCAAGCGGTGCGGTCGTTTTTCACGGTGTCAGAAAAAGATACTTCAAAAGCAGTATGCAACACCTACAAAGTCCAGGTAATGCGAAGATTATACATTGACGCCAATTGATTTTTGTTGGCGATATTGTCACCATTTTACAAAAATTTCTACAAATTTTCTTCTAATAAACAGCAAAAGGTGGATTAGTTATTAATATAGTGGTTGCATATGCTGCATTTGCCCTTGCTAGCGTTTTTTAAAAAGTTCCATTCGAGTTTGTTGCATTACCAGCACAATCCGACCATTATCTTTTTTCACGCTAGATTGGTTTGATTTGTTACAGCTTCATGCTTGTTTTCTCTGTTGCCGGTTGCGCGATTCTATAGAGATAGAGGAATGTAACACATCGTACCAATCTAGCGTGAAAAATTCATGACAATGGTCGGAATGTGTTTTTAATTTCCCAATTTAATCTCACAACCGATGCGACAGTTAACAAGCATGGAGGACACTATCAGTTGCGAGATTGAATAGGGAAATTAAACTCACATTCCGACCATTGTCATGATTCTTTCATGGTAGATTGGTACGATGTGGTACATTCCTCTACCTCCCTTTTGAATTTCGCAGCCGGGACCAGAATTATTTCCTTAATCTTCCTATTGAATCTCGCAACCGATACGAGAGAAAACGGGTACAATGAAGGGACTTGGAATACATTATCACACAGAGGTGTTCACGTGCTTCGTTGCAAACTTAAGTCGGTTAAGTCGGAGGCCACTGCGTCACGTCACCCGTCACATTTGTTCAATAATTTATTATTGGACTTGTTTGAGAATTCAGCGCCATCAGTAGGGACCTACCTCAGTGACCAGCAGCATGGAAAAGGAGGCGAATGAGTATGTCGCCATGGAAAAGGAGCGTGCTATCTTGGAGAAGATGCACTAACTGAAGCAGGTGCGAGGAGGAGCAAAGGCAAAGTTCACCAGAATGGTGAATCAGCTAAAGGAAGCATTGCTTGGATATGTTGCGGCAGTTCGCCAAGCTGAAGACGGCCTGCACGTTGCCATGGACAAATTCCATTTTTCCCATTTTGGATTTTCCAAATTGCTGGTTGAAGAACAGGAGAAGGAGGAGTCCCAGAGGTACCTTGAGGTGGAGAAAACATTCTCCCTCATGCAAGAAGAGATGAAATCCTACCTAGAGCTGGCTGATGCTAGATGGAGTGTGAGTGCTAAGGCTGCCAGTGAAATTGCCTACAGTGCTGCCAATAGCAGAAGAACTAGATCTTCTAAGAGTAGTTCCAGAGCTAGGGCAGCAGCAGCTGTTAAGGCACTTCTCCTGGCTGAGGCCTCAGCCTTGAATGCACAGCAGAAGCTTGATGAGGATGAGATGGAGCTGCGTTGAAGACGTGAAGAAGACGAAATGGAGTGAAGGCGAAAGCATGACATGGAAGGGATGCAGCTTAGACAGAGAAGGGAGGCATTGCGTCTTGAGACTGAAATTGTAAAGGCAGCAGCAGAAGAAGAAGTCTGGGCGAATGCAGAGCGTGAAGTCGATCCGATGGCCGTACGACCTAGTGAGTGAAGCCGCGGACTCAGCAGTGCTCTCCTCACTAGGGACAAGCGCGCTTCCATCAACTCCTGGGCTGAAAATGTGGTCGCTGGTGCACCGTCTGAGGTCGAAGATATCCAGAGAGACCAAACCCGGCTATCTGTACTCAATCCCCTTGCCAAGGAATGGAGCGGGAAGCGAGACAGCCAACCCAAGGTTGTCAAAGAAGGCAGCAATGATGGCAGAACTCTGAATGAAGAGTTGATGCGCATGATGTCCCAGGACCGATTGCAGCAACAGAAGATCCTGGATATGATGCAGCTACTAAAGACTGAGCTGATGACTTTCAATGGGGACCCACTGAATAATTGGGTCTTCATGTGAGCCTTTGAGAATACTGTGGAGAAGGACACAATTGACAGTGGGTGAAAATTGTTGAGACTTCTCCAGTATTGCAGCAGCAATGCTAAGAAGGTCATTCAGTGCTGTCTAGCAATGGAACCCAATCAAGGGTATGCTAAGGCCCGGTAGAGACTAGAACAAAGATTCGGTGGCAGTTATGTGATTGCTGAAGCCTGGATTAGAAAGGTTACTCAAGAGCCATCCATGCGACCAAATGACCGGGATGGGCTTCAAGACTTCTCAGATGACTTGCAAAATTGCCAAGAAACCTTTCGAGCAACTGACCATTTGCAGGAGATAAACTCCCAGACAACACTGGTAAGAGTTATTGCAAGGTTACCAACATACCAGCAAAACCGCTGGAAGAAACAAGCTATGCAGATTCGGAAGCATCAAGAATGAAGTCCAGACATTAGCGACATAGCTCAATTTGTGCAAGACGCAGCCGAAGAAGCAAATGATCCAGTGTATGTTGTGATAGCTGAACCACAGAAGACTGCAGAGAAGGGCCAGTTTGCAAGACAACGAGGTAAGGGTTCGAGCTACAGTGCTTCGGCATCCAGTGGTCAGCAGGAACACGTTGATCCTGTACTTGAGAGGGCTCAGTTAAATGTGAGGGTTTGCCTGAAGTGTAATGGTAATCATACCCTGTTTGGCTGTGACCCTTTCAAGAACATGAGGATAGAGGACAGGATGAAATTCACACCTGAGAATAAGCTGTGCTACAACTGTCTTAATCCAGGTCATATGGCAAACCGATGTAGCCTACAAAGAACTTGCTCGATACCAGGCTGTGGGAAGAAGCACATCAAGTTCCTGCATTCTATAAGGCAAATACCACCTGAAAGTGACAAAGAAGATGCACTCCCTGTAACTCAAGGCAATAGTGGGTTTGTGGGAGGTGAAATCTTTAACCTCACTGGGGCTGGGAGCTCAAAAAGAGTAGTGCTTCCCATTCTCCCAGTCATTATGAAGGCCCCTAGTTCCCAGTTAGGATTAGAAACCTATGCTTTATTTGACTGTGGATCAACCCACTCCTTCTGTACGAGTGAACTGGTAGAGAAGTTGAAACTAAATGGGAAGCTACCAATGTTATCCTTGACAACCCTTGAGAAGGCTGATAGTGAGACTCAGGTGTCCATTGTCGATCTAGAAGTCCATGAGCCAGGTGGAAAGAATGTTGTGGAATTGAATTTCTTCACAAGGCCCATGTTGCCTATTGATCTGGACAACATGGCAAAGCCAGAAGATATCCAAAGATGGAAGCATCTGAAGGACATAGTGTTGCCGCAAGTTGACACCAAGAAGGTTATGCTGCTAATTGGTTAAGACAGCCCTGAGGCTCTCCTACCAAGAGAAAACCGAAAAGGAGGGAAGGGTGAACCGTATGCTACGAGAACCTTACTCGAATGGACCCTGAATGATCCCCTTGGGGGCGCTCGTCGATCCAAAGCCACTGTGAGCTCCGCCCAAACTGACCACCTGGAAAGACAGTCAGAGAAATTCTGGAAGATTGAAGGTGGTGAAATATTGATCAATGAGAAACTGGCTCCATCATACAATGACTAAAGGGAAGTTTCCATTGGGGAAGAATCACTTGTTCAACATGACGATTGGCACTATGAGACCAGGATCCCATTCAAGACGACTATTCCTACCTTATGATCGATACATGGCTAAGCAGAGACTGAAGACACTTCGGAGAAAATTAAGTCGCGATTCACACCTGCATAATTCTTACACCAGGTTCATGGAGGACTTGATAGATAAGGGTTATGCGGAGAAGGTGAATGAAGCTAATGATGATGGGAAGGAGGGACGAATCTGGTTCCTGCCGCATCACTCTGTATTTCATCCGAAGAAACCAGACAAAGTGAGGATTGTGTTTGACTGTGCTGCTGAATATCATGGCACCTCCCTCAATGATCAAATGTTACAGGGGCCGGACCTCACTAACAGCCTACTGGATGTGCTTCTTCATTTTCGGCAAGAACCCATTGCAGTGATAGCTGATATAGAGACTATGTTCCACCAGGTGAGAGTCACAGCAGAAGATCAAGATGTTCTGCGTTTCTTGTGGTGGCCTGGCGGGGACTTGCAACAAGAGCCAGTTACGTATAACATGCTGGTTCATCTCTTTGGTGGCACTTGGAGTCCTAGTTGCTGTAACTTTGTGCTGCAGCACACGGCCACAGTGAACCAGCCAGGGTGCGATCTAGAAGTAACAAAGACCGTCATGAAGAACTTTTATGTAGATGACTACCTCAAGTCGCTGCCTGATGTGGGATCTACAATAAGATTGGCTGGGCAGTTAAAACAGCTGTTAGCCACTGGTGGATTCAAGCTCACCAAATGGATAAGTAATGAACGAGAGGTTCTTGCATTCATTCCTGAGGAGGCAAAAGCCAAAGAAGTTAAGGGCTTAGATCTGAATCATGAGGCCCTTCCTGTTGAGAGAGCCCTTGGTGTGTATTGGGACATTGAATCAGACTGTTTCTGTTTCAAGAGCACACCCAAAGACAAACCGCTAACAAGACGAGGGCTGTTAAGTGTGGTCACTTCAGTGTATGACCCACTAAGCTTTGCAAGTCCATACACCTTGAAGACGAAGATGATCATCCAGGACTTGAGTCATCAGAAACTTGTTTGGGATGAGAAGTTGCCTGATGGAGAGTTGGAGAGATGGCTGAGTTGGAGAGATGACCTTCCAAAGATGGAAAATCTCAGGGCACCCAGATGTGTGAAGTCACTGGCGAGGGAGAAGCTGGCTGAATGCCATGTTCACTATTTCTCTGATGTTTCCCAAGTAGCATATGGTGTGGCAGCTTACTTGAGATGAGTTGACACTGAAGGCAAGGTACAGTGCTACCTTCTGTTGGCTGAATCCCGTCTTGCTCCCATCAAGTCAGTGAGTATACCGAGGCTGGAACTGACAGCTGCAACGCTATCCGTCAAATTGGACAGCATGATTCGCCGAGAGTTTGAGTTGCCAGTTGGGGAACCAGTGTTCTGGACTGATAGCATGACAGTCCTGAAATACATCATAAATGATGACAAACGTTATCACATATTCGTTGCAGAGTTGCTGCCATACGAGATGGATCTACACCGCAGCAATGGCGCTATGTTGACACGAAGTCTAACCCTGCTGATGAAGCTTCCAGGGGTTTGTCAGTGGATAAACTAATAGGCGACCATAGATGGCTAGATGGGCCTGAGTTTCTTAAAAGGGAAGAAGCGGAGTGGCTCAGGATGCCTAAATTGAACCTGAAGGTGCCAGACGATGACCCAGAACTCAAGAAAGTGCAGACCTGCTTAGTGCAGAAAGGTTGCGAGATCTCAGTGATTGATAGGCTACTGGAGAGCCGCTCATCTTGGCATGCCTTGAAGAAGGATGTTGGCTGGATAATGAGAGTGAAGAAATGGCTGCGAAGCAAGGCTAAGAAAGAACCACGTCCATTGACAGTGGAAGAAATTGAGAATGCTGGTCTGGATATCATCAAGTATATCCAGAGACAAAGCTTCCTGCAGGAGATGAAATTACTTAATCATCCTAAGGAGGATGAATAAGTAAAGGGGTCTTTTCCCAAGGCAAGTGCAATATATCGGTTATTCCCTGCTATGTCAAGGAAGGGAGTGCTTGTTGTTGGTGGGCGGCTGAAGAATGCTCTCATCCCAGAAGAAGCAAGACACCAGATGATCCTGCCGAAGAAACATCATGTAGTGCAGTGGTTCCCAAAGTGGGGAGGGCAATTGCGGGATACCAACAGAAAATTATTTGCATACAGTCCATTCGGTGCCCAGAATTCTGTGATTACATCGTAAATGCCTGCCTTACTGTCAACATAACTGTTCGCCAAATAATTCATCTAGCCTGACATTTTCATAAATAATTTGTTATGAATGTAGTTGTTCAAATATTTGAAGCTGGTGAAATGAGTTGGTTACAATCGATGTAGTGTCGCGATACCCAACTCGCCGCTTTTTATCCTGCACTGATCTGCATATTGATAATAAAATGGTAAGTGACACCGAACAAAATCCGATGAATACAAAGGAAAAATAACCAAGATTGTGTCATCTTATTCTCGATAATATGAATGCTCTGTAGGCCAACAGATTATTTTTATTTAGCCTAGCAACTGAACTTTACAAACATATCGGCAGGTTCGGCAAGTGGGGTTCATGAATTTTTTTTCATACTTCGCTGTCGGCTGTTAATATAGGTTGATTATGCTGCTTTCTTTCTGCATCATAGAAACATAATTTTAAGTAGATGGCTATACTCAGGCTGAGGGGTGTGATACAGCCTAATGATTTCTTAATTGGAAAATTATGGTGGCCGTTTCCAAACCTGCCAATCGTTTTTAATGTTTCCAGCTAGGATAGACAAAAATCATATGTTCAGAGCATCCATATTTTCTAGTATAAGCTGACGCAATCTCGATTAACATATTTTAACTTAAAAGTGCAAGGCCAGTGAAGAGAGAAAATGCAACTGTCTCGAGACACTCCTTCAGCGGTCCGGCACAAGGTCGCTGATTAGCTGTATGCAAGCAAGTTTCTGTTGATATCCGGAAAATGCATAAATAGCAATGTTGTTGAATATCAAAAAAATAAACCTGTTATACTGAACATAATTACACAGTTAAGGTGCTTGAAAACAGTTACACTTAAAATACTTACACCGTGGTTGTTTGTTTTTTTCTTATTTCTAAAAGTAGCCTAGTTGTAGTTCATGACAATCTACTGTTTATGACCGATTACTTATATTTTTTCAAAAATGGTTGAGGTTTATATAAATTACAATGCGTGAAATAAACTGCAATGGACTCTGAAAACTAAATGTGCATATGTATTACCTATATTTTTTATTTTGGGGGTGTGGGGGGCAAACATTTTCTAATGTACCGAAGGGGGGCCCAGCACAAAAAGTTTGGGAAACACTGATGTAGTGGATCTGATTGTCAGACAGTGCCATGAGATGTCTGGGCATTCGGGGCGTGAATATGTCCTGGCGGTAACACGTCAACAATACTGGATCATCAGTGGAAGGACGACGATCAGAAGAGTGCTGAACAACTGCTTCAGTTGCAGATGGCGCACTGCTCCATTGTGAGACCAAAGGATGGCAGAACTTCCCGATTCAAGAGTCACGCCGGGTAAACCACCCTTCACCTACGTGAGGGTGGACTTCTTTGGGACATTCTATGTTTTACGTCCGGCCTAGGGGAAGCGAGCGCACATGAGAAAATGCTCCCCCCTTTCCCCACTCCCAAGGACAACCAAGGCCAAATCACTGCAGTCCAATCAAAGGATCATTTATTATAACAAGCAAATGGTAGCACTTGACTTCAGGGTGAGCATGGCTCAAAACAACAAACAGAACAATCCATCAACAACTTTACTTACCTATTCGAAAGTAAAGAAAACCAAAGACAGATCTCTAACCTGACTCCCTATATGTATAAACAGGAGAAAAAGATGTTAAACAAAAGAGCTACTCACCCCTACAGCTACCTGGACTGCTAAACAATAATCTATATTACACAATCAAATACAGTCTCACACACAGAACAGCAATGCCTGATGCAGTTGGGAGTAGGGCCAAGAGAAGAGGAAGAGCGGCTCAAACAGCGGCCATTTTATAGCAGCCCCACCAATCTCCATCCATCAACCAGCAGCCGGCTCCAGGATAAACTTCAATGTGATGGCACCACCCTGAGAAGAGGAGGAACAACAGCACCTGAAGAGAGAAAGAACCTAAGGATGGGAACACCACCCTCAGGCAGGGATGGAGAACAGCAAAACAAGAATCACAGCAATAAAATTGACCTATCGGTCATAACGTATGTCAAGCATAAACGAAGCTCAGAGAAGAGATATGGCTGTGTCTTCACTTGCTTCGCTCTGAGAGCCATTCACATTGAAGTGACACACTCGCTGAACACTTCATCATTCATTAATGCACTGCAGAGGTTTATAAGCTGCACAGACCAGCCGAAGGAGATTATCTCAGATAATTGAGGAAACTTTGTTGGAGCTGAAAGAGAGCTGAGAGAAGACATAGACGGTTGGAATCAGGGAAAGATCTATGAATTCCTGCTGCAAAGCAATATCAAGTGGCAATTCAACCCTCCAATTGCATCCCACATGGGTGAAGTGTGGGAACGGCAGATCAGAACAGTCCGCAAGGTGTTGCGTGCACTCATGAAGGAACAGACAGTAGATGACGAAACCCTGTCCACTCTGATGTGCCTTGTTGAGGGCATTGCCAATGGTCGTCCAACCACAACAGTTTCGGAACACCCTAATGATCTTGAGGCATTGACACCTAACCATCTACTGCTACTTTGTGCAGGACCCACTCTTCCTCCGGGAGAGTTCCAAGAGACATCTACAGCAGCAGATGTTGGTGTCAGGTACAATACTGGGCTGATGTGTTCTGGCGCCACTGGACGAAAGAGTACCTCCCTGCACTTCAGGACAGCCAGAAATGGGTTCAGCCAAGAAGAAATCTTAAAGTAGGTGATGTGGTGCTTGTGTTTGATGAGAACAATCCTATGGCGAAACCTATAGCGATTGGCTCGTGTGTTGGAGACATTCCCTGGGAAAGATGGGAAGGTCGGCTCTGTGAAGATCAAGACCCGAAGTTCCGAGTTGGTGCGACCCATTCACAAGCTCTGCCTGTTGGAGTCTGTGAAATGTCAAAGGGAAGAAATGGAATTTAATGACTCTGTACGACATTGTGGACACCGACGTACTTGCATACTTGTGACAGAGTCTATTGTGTGAAGGCTTGGTTATGCATTGTAGGTTTCTTTGTGTTATAAATGATAATGTTAGGAATTACAGTCTGCCTTTAGGTAAATATTATTTAAATGTACAGAGACATACATTTAGGGGCCGGTATATTGCAGGCAGACTGCAGGCAATTAACTTGGGTAGGTACACTAATAATCGCCACTAGATAGCTGCGGTTCCTGCTTTCCTCAGTGTTAGGATTAAAAGTCAGTAAGTAAAAAAAAAAAAAAAATTGAATGCGGCTGCCTGGCAAACGAAGTTCGCATCTTTAACTCAAAGCTGGAGGCCAAATAAATTGTGATAATAATCACGATATTTATTTCGTAGATATTTTCTGGAACATTTTAACTGTATTGTCTGAGAAATTGATCGAGATATGCTACGGTTTTGGCTGTTGCTCTACATGATTGCTTGTCTGAGTTAATACCGTTAGAATGATATTGCAAAATGAGCGAACGTTAGATATATTTGAAGTTTCAGTCAGCCGTTATTGCGTATTGTAACATCGTCGGATATGTATTTGTATGGATTTGAGCTACAGTTAAGCTGTTTTGTGTCTGTTTATGCGGGAAAATGCACTTTGAGTACTGACTTTCTACTGTGTTGGTAAGCTAGATAGATAAGATTGCAGTGCAATTCTACAATGTGAAGCATAGCTATTAGATTAAGGGCATTGATATTTCATGTTGTTGATCCAGAGAAATGTTTGTTGAATTTTATTTCAAATTTTATAATTGTACTGCTGCTCACACTTGTCTTGAGTCAAATTTATTGTATTCTCTCAGATTAAGTAAGCATTCCTTGTTTCTAATTGCAGATTGAACCTTGCCTATTATTGTTATCAATATAATAAAGGTGTGAGTTTCAATTATCAACGGGCCTTCGGGGTCAACGTCACCTGTCACACCATTTCCGAAACAGCTGCGGCAAGCCATTGCATCACGTCACCCGTCACAGCCATTACCTTTGTAAAATATTTTTTAACATTAAAATAAAATCATACAGGAAGGAAGTGACTTGTCAATGATCGAACGTAATAATAATAATAATAATAATGACTACTCATTTGTCGTATGAGTGTCAAGAATACACGTTGTTTAAGTCTTTTCATATTTACTTAGAGGAGATCTAACGCAATGCCATTAACAAATATTAAAACCTTACGTGGCGTTCACTGTGTGGTCAATATGTTTACGATAATACTTCCCATCTTAAACACGTACTTTTTAGTGCCATTTAAAAAAAGTAGGGAGTTTATTTTCAGTCTTTTTTTTTCATAATCCGATAAACAAAAGATCAAAACAATATACGGAATTACCGAGAGCTGAAATTTTTCCGTAATTAATTATTAAGATTTACTTCCTTGCAGTCTCGAATCAAAGAATAAAGGTACATTAATCTTTTTGTCACTATCACCTCTTAATCATTACAAGCTTAATTAACCAGAAAAAAAGGTCAAATTGATTCATAGTTGTTTGCAAATTGTTTGCTCTTAAGGTAAAATAAGCAGGTCATCAATATCGAAAGAGATACTCTGCGTGCAATGGTGTTGAAAGTGACACATCAAAGCTATAAAATATACTTAAAATATACTTCTCCAATAGGCATCATAGTGACCATAGGTTCACTAAACAGCAAGCTGTACCAGAGCGATTGCTTTTGAACTAGCTACCAAATTAGCCAATGCCCCAAAAATGTAAAAGTTTGGTCGGACGAAACTGCCGCAAAACCTCAGATAAGTGCCTATGACAGCTGGTAAAGTTTGTCAAGTTGGGGCAAGAAACAAGCATCGCCTTAATATGATGATCATTTACAAAGATTTTCTTTAGTTAACGTCAGTTAGCTTACTAGCGAACTAGGTGTAGTGATGTGAAATTGAAGCGAGGCGTCGGGGCCTGTGTCGAGAAAAACGGGGCGTGCCAGATGAAGCCCCTATTTGAGGCTTGCGTCGTTACCGTAAAAATCACTTGACTGACGTCAAACGAAGCCTCGATTTTGTGGAGAGTACGTCATTGGTTCGTTCAACGTATCGCCTCCTCATAAATATGCTTCGAATCTCGCGCCAAACTGTGGGTGTTGTTGGCGTTTGTATAAGATAGAGACAGGTATAGTACGTTGGAGAGTTCTTGTGAGTTACAAATTATTTTCCCATTTTTTCCAATAATGTCACTCCTGTATTTGTGTTTTCTATTAAAAATGATTTAAAAAAGCAAAGTATCGTAATTGTTTAATTTCTGTTTTAATTATGAACAAATATAGTTACTTACACAATTATGTCCATATACTTACACATGCACATGCTATAGAAATATATCTATTGTTTCTTGTTACTACTCACTAAAGTTTTTCATACATTTCCGCTCAGGTCATGGTACTGTTCATTGACTGTCATGTGTTGTTTTGCCCAGCAGATGGCAGCATTCAATCTTTCATTGAGGCCTCAAGTACTGAACATTTTGGTGAAGCAATGGGCTGGAAAGCCTCAGTGATTCATGAGGCTTCATCTGGCCATCACTAACTAGGTGGCTATACCCAAAGAGCAACTTCATTTAATACGCTACGGCTCACACTACAGTCAACACATTATGACGATATCAGAAAGCCTCCCTAGTGCATGCATGCGCTCCCCAGAAGCTGATTGGTTGTATGCACATAAACGTAATTTTCCAGCCAGGCGAAGTCGCAAAAACTGCTCCTGTTGCTCTGTGGCTCGGGACCTCAGAATTTTGCTGGCCAGTGTGTTAGGATCAATGAAAAATCATTAGGATGTTTTGAATCGCATTTTTTGTGAAGGGTTTGTTATGATGATTAGCATTTTGTCAAAATTGCTGAAATTTGATTCGCATTTTGCGATGCAAATCTGCCTAATCTGATCACTGCAGTAGATTTTAGCTTTGCCACAGTGGCTAAACGGGCTAAAAAAGTCATCGCCATACAGAATATGGCTTCGCCTATGGCAATGTGGCAAATAGCTAGCACAAGCGCAGCTACTAGTGGTAAAGGTTGCCAAAAAAGTTACACTGTTGGTTACTTGTGTTTTATGGTAGCCCTGAAGCCTTGTTATTTGGAAGTAAAAAACATTTTAAAAATAAAGACATTTAAAAATTCAGTTAGCATGATTTTTAGTCTGTACAAAATTTTATCATCTCATACTTTTTTAAAAACATATTTATATCGGTAAATATCGGTTATCAGCCACAACAGCAATATTAATATCGGATATCGGTATCGGCAAAAATGTTCATATCGGTGCATCCCTAATACAAAACCCAAAACCAGTGAAGTTGGCACGTTGTGTAAATCGTAAATAAAAACAGAATACAATGATTTGCAAATCCTTTTCAACCTATATTCAATTGAATACACTGCAAAGACAAGTTAGTTAATGTTCGAACAGGTAAACTTTGTAATTTTTTGCAAATATTAGCTCGTTTGGAATTGGATGCCTGCAACATGTTTCAAAAAAGCTGGCTCAAGTGGCAAAAAAGACTGAGAGAGTTGAGGAATGCTCATCAAACACTTATTTGGAACATCCCACAGGCGAATGGGCTAATTGGGAGCAGGTGGGTGCCATGATAGGATATAAAAGCAGCTTCCCTGAAATGCTCAGTCATTCACAAACAAGGATGGGGCGAGGGTCACCACTTAGTGAACAAAGGCGTGAGCTGATTGTCGAACAGTTCAAAAACAAAATTCCTCAACGAGCTATCGCAAGAAATTTAGGGATTTCATCTTCTACGGTCCGTAATATCGTCAAAACATTCAGAGAATCTGGAGAAATCACTGCACTTAAGCGACAAGGCCAAAAACCAATATTGAATGCCCGTGACCTTCGATCCCTCAGGCGGTAATTCATCAAAAACCGACATCAGGGTGTGAAGGACATCACCACATGGGCTCAGGAACACTTCAGAAAACCACTGTCAGTAACTACAGTTCGTGGCTACATCTGCAAGTGCAAGTTAAAACTCTACAATGCAAAGCGAAAGCCATTTATCAACAGCACCCAGAAACGCCGCCGGCTTCGCTGGGCCCAAGCTCATCTAAGATGGACTGATGCAAAGTGGAAAAGTGTTCTGTGGTCTGACGAGTCCACATTTCAAATTGTTTTTGGAAACTGTGGACATTGTGTCCTCCGAACGAAAGAGGAAAAGAACCATCCAGACTATTATAGGCACAAAGTTCAAAAGCCAGCATCTGTGATGGTATGGGGGTGTATTAGAGCCCAAGGCATGGGCAACTTACACATATGTGAAGGCACCATTAATGCTGAAAGGTACATACAGGTTTTGGAGCAACATATGTTGCCATCCAAACAACGTCTTTTTCATGGACGCCCCTGCTTATTTCAGCAAGGCAATGCCAAGCCACATTCTGCACGTGTTACAACAGCATGGCTCCGTAGTAAGAGTGCGTGTACTAGACTGGGCTGCCCGTAGTCCAGACCTGTCACCCATTGAAAATTTGTGGCGCATTATGAAGCGTAAAATACGACAACGGAGACCCCGGACTGTTGAACAACTTAAGCTGTACATCAAGCAAGAATGGGAAAGAGTTTCACCTGAAAAGCTTCAAAAATTGGTCTCCTCAGTTCCCAAACGTTTACTGTGTGTCATTAAAAGGAAAGGCGATGTAACACAGTGGTAAAAAGGCCCCTGTGCCAACTTTTTTGCTATGTGTTGCTGCCTTTAAATTCTAAGTTAATGATTTTTTGCAAAAAAAAAAAAAAAGTTTCTCAGTTTGAACATTAAACATCTTGTCTTTGCAGTGTATTCAATTGAATATAAGTTGAAAAGGATTTGCAAATCATTGTATTCTGTTTTTATCTACGATTTACATAACGTGCCAACTTCACTGGTTTTGGGTTTTGTGTATATATATTAGTATATATAATGTCCTGTTATTGAAAATAAAAGATTTTTGGATTGAATGATCTCCTTGGTGTTTTTGGCCCGGGAGGGCCCCCATGGTCACTCTTGCCTAGGGCCCCCAAGGTGACTAGAAACGCCCCTGATTGGGATTCTACTGTACTAATGGGGATATCCATGTAAAAATACATCCAAGTATTTCAAAATACTCAAAAATATTTGAAAAGTACTTCAAATGTATTTGAAAATTCAAATACTTATCAAATGTATTTGGTCCAAGTCCAAGTACTTTTACCATTTTTGAAAAAATACTTGAGTCCAAGTCCAAATACATGAAAAGGTACAAAACCCAAAAGCAGTGAAGTTGGCACGTTATGTAAATCGTAGATAAAAACAGAATACAATGATTTGCAAATCCTTTTCAACTTACACTCAACGAAAATATAAACGCAACACTTTTGTTTTTGCTCCCATTTGTCATGAGATGGACTCAAAGATCTAAAATTCTTTATAGATACACAATATTACAATTTCTCTCAAACATTGTTCACAAATCTGTCTAAATGTGTGATAGTGAGCACTTTTGCTTTGCTGAGACAATCCATCCCACCTCACAGGTGTGTCACATCAAGATGCTCATCAGACACCATAATTAGTGCACAGGTGTACCTTATACTGCCCACAATAAAAGGCCACTCTGAAATGTGCAGTTTTGTCTCACAGCAAAATGCCACAGATGGCGCAAGCATTGAGGGAGCGTGCAATTGGCATGCTGACAGCAGGAATGTTAACCAGATCTGTTGCTCGGGCATTGAATGTTCATTTCTCCACCATAAGTCGTCTCCAAAGGCGTTTCAGAGAATATGGCAGTACATCCAACCGGCCTCACAACCACAGACCACGTGTAACCACACCAGCCCAGGACCTCCACATCCAGCAGGTTCACCTCCAAGATCGTCTGAGACCAACTACTCAGACAGCTGCTGAAACAATTGGCTTGCATAACCAAAGAATTTCTGCACAAACTGTCAGAAACCGTCTCAGGGAAGCTCAACTGCATGCTCGTCGTCCTCATCGGGGTCTTAACCTGACTCCAGATCGTCGCTGTAACAGACTTGAGTGGGCAAATGCTCACATTCGATGGCGTCTGGCACGTTGGAGAGGTGTTCTCTTCACGGATGAATCTCGGTTTACATTGTTCAGGGCAGATGGCAGACAGCGTGTGTAGCGTCGTGTGGGTGAGCGCTTTGCTGATGTCAATGTTGTGGATCGAGTGGCCAATGGTGGTGGGGTTATGGTATGGGCAGGCATCTGTTATGGACGAAGAACCCAGGTGCATTTTATTGATGGCATTTTGAATGCACAGAGATACCGTGATGAGATCCTGAGGCCCATTGTTGTGCCATACATCCATGAACATCACCTCATGTTTCAGCAAGATAATGCACGGCCCCATGTTGCAATTATCTGTACACAATTCTTGGAAGCTGAAAATGTCCCAGTTCTTGCATGGCCAGCATACTCACTGGACATGTCACCCATTGAGCATGTCTGGGATGTGCTTGACCGGCATATACGACAGCGGGTACCAGTTCCCACTAATATCCAGCAACTTCGCACAGCCATTGAAGAGGAGTGGACCAACATTCCACAGGCCACAATTGACAATCTGATAAACTCTATGTGAAGAAGATGTGTTGCACTGCATGAGGCAAATGGTGGTCACACCAGATACTGACTGGTTCTGAGTCCCCAGACCCCCAATAAAGCAAAAACTGCACATTTCAGGGTGGCCTTTTATTGTGGACAGTCTAAGGTACACCTGTGCACTAATCATATTGTCTGATGAGCATCTTGATGTGGCACACCTGTGAGGTGGGATGGATTGTCTCAGCAAAGCAAAAGTGCTCACTATCACACATTTAGACAGATTTGTGAACAATGTTTGAGAGAAATGGTAATATTGTGTATCTGGAATGAATTTTAGATCTTTGAGTCCATCTCATGACAAATGGGAGCAAAAACAAAAGTGTTGCGTTTATATTTTTGTTGAGTGTACGCTGAGACTGACCGTATAAACTGTGTCGATATTCTTTAAATTCAGTGGAATTTTGCCGTTTCCAGGCTTTTTTTATACGATATTACATGATTCGTATAAAAACGTGGATGGAAACATGATGTTTGTGTGCAGTTGAAGTTAACGTCACGGCAGTTTTGTGCTGCGTCGCTATGAGAATCAGCTACAACGAGGCAGTATTATCCTAATGGAAAAAGACCTCCCAGAAAAGTATTCGGTACCAAGGCGAGTGCAGTAGAGTAGAGCAGAGCAGAGCCGAAATGAGGGATTAGATGAGCAAGTACCTTATGATTATTTAGTTACGACAGCAGCTAGATTGATACAGGGGACCTAATATGCGAATCCTTCTTTTAATACACAGTAGTAATGTTATATTGTTGGTTGTCCACAATTAGGACAGACTTAGCCAGAGCCAACCACTGTGCTGGACCGGCCTACACTGGAAACTATTCTAGCAGGCACTAACAACGGCAGATCATACTTTGCCTTAGTAGCATCTACACTTTTGGAAATACAAAAGAAGGACTGCAGATCATTTGAGGAGCAATTTTATGAGTATCTCTCCCAAACCTACTTGTTGGTTTACTTTTGTACGTGAAGACACACAAATATTTCTCTTCCAAAATACGATGCCACCAGAAATCAGTGGGTAGATTTTTTTGTTTGCTGGCAAATCACGGCCAAAAGGGAACGTTAGCCGTTTGTGCTTAGCATTTCACCAGACAGCTTTGTCATTAAAGGATAATTCGACACAGGATAAGCGTTTCAGCTGCTTCTCAAACCTGAAGCAGTTGCATTGATCAAGCGCTCGGAGCCACAAGATATCAGTAACTATATAACAACAAATAATGTAAGTGAAGCTAATGTGTTACGGGTGGCTAGCAGGACCGCTAGCGATAGTCAGCACTAACAATTGGCCTCAAATGCCTGCTTTGTAAAATATCTGAAGATAAAGCCTGTATTGATCGCCACTGTCCGCGACTCACAGACACAGAAGCTGCAAGTTGCTTTTACTGCACAAGTCAACCTGACGTGATAGCCAGTTGAGTGTGGCTGTAGCACAGCGGCTAACGTAGCCAAGTTACTGTTGCTATTGTTTGTCCTAAATATGCAAGAGTGATATCAGGGGAAATTCTACAGAAGGTGTGTGAGCATAAACCTCATTTGAAGCGAACTTTTAATACTTGTTTGTAATTTGGGTGCTTGGTACAACTGTTCACAGTAACAGAACTTGCTATGGAAGACAAAAGTGCTCCTCTCACAGGCTTCAGTCAGTGAACATTTAACGTTACAGGGTGCTACTTCCCATCTGTGTTGAGTAAACTCAAGGCAGTGTAGGTTAACATTACATCAGGAGCTTGTAGACTTCCTGCACTATAACATGGGATCTAATTAATTATATCCCTGAAAGGCGTTTCGCGGATATTATGTTTTTGGTCCGACTGCCAACTGCCCTAAGTGTTAACGCGATAACTTCAGTAATATTTCAATTAGAAATTTCATGTTTTGCATAAAGGTAAGTATCATAAAGAGGAAGAACTGGTTCGATTTTGGACAATTTACAATTTCTAGACTGGCCACCAGGGGCCAAAAACTGAAAAATCACTGTTATCATATCTCTGGAAATATCTGTCCGATTGACCTCAAATCAAGAGCAAATGAAAGGTCATGACCTGCGGATGTGTCCCACGATGACATTATACCGGTTTGGTTCAAAATTTTGACACAAGGTGGAGCTTTGTCACATAAAATTCACAATTTTTGCCATATCTTTGGAACCATTTGTCCAATTGACATGAAACTATGTGTAACTGCAAGGTCATGACCTCAACGTGTCACATGATGACATCATACCTGTATGGTTCAATATTTTGCCACCAGGTGGCACTTTGTGATGGAAATTTCCCATTTTGGCCATATCTTCAGAACCATTTGTCTGATTGACCTGAAATTAAGTTCAAATGAAAGACTATTCAAGGACTGGGGAATTAGAGGATTGGGGGCGTTTGGGGATATACCCCAAGCCGTTGCCTCCGACGGCATAAGCCTAGTTGCATTTCAGTTATTATGAACACAGCATAAGAGATGTTTTCTCTTTTCTTTTGTTTATTTCTATTATTTTCACTAAAACTTGTGAAGTGATTTGAGTGTCTGTGATAAAGCACTATATACACTGCCCGGCCATAAAAAAAAGTCACCATTTGGAAATTAACGAACAAATTCTATAATTGGATCATTATTGTGGTTATTAATATGTTTCAGCTGGCAATAATCATTTTACCCTGACTGATGAGGCGCGTCGCTACTCATTTCTTAAAAAATCATGTTGGAAGACACATTCCCTGATGGTGGAAAAGATGTTACAGTATTTCAGAACGGGCAAATTATTGGCCTGTATTTAGCAAAGAAAACCATGAATGACAAAAACAAGTATGAGGAATCATTTTCACAAACAAATTTGCCACCACAAAATCCTGACCTTAAACACATTAAAAGTTATTGGGATGTGCTCAAGAAAGACCACAGTGGTTCAACCATTATGTCCAGAAGACAAGATCTCGGCCAAAAATTATGGCATTTCTGATCTAAAATAAATGTTCTGGCATTGCATATAGATGTTAAAACAATGACAAGACGAATATGCACTGTAATCAAAGCTACAGGGGTTCCAACTAAATATTTCAGTGTATGACTTTTTTTTTGGTCGGGCAGTGTAAATGTAGTCCATTATTATTATTATTATTATTATTATTATTATAAAACTTCAAACAAACAAAAAAAATAGAAGGGATTTAATCAGGCCATATGTTAAATTTGATTCGTTTTTGAAAATAGATTATTAAAAATGAATTAAAAAGTAGGCATGGATGATAGTTGATGACAATAACTCTTCGGTTAATTACCCGCAAGTAACATTTTCCCCTGGGGGATCAATAAAGTTAATCTCAGTCTTATAATAATAATAATAATACTTTATTTCAAAAATAAAAAAAAACAAGTCATTACTGCAAATCCAATCAATTCATGTTCATCTTGGCATGGATTATTTATTTTCATTTTTTCTTAATCACTTTTAGCCTAAGACTACCTCTGGCACTGCTGCAGTTCAACAACCTACTGTGGCAGAATCCTTTGCTAGGAGTGTGACTTACGCTCCCTCTTTAGTACGAGGCCAGGATTTGAATAAAGCCGTGGCCCGTTTCATCTCCAAAGATATGGAGCAATTGAGGAAAAAACAGAATTTATGGTTTTCATCAGATTCATCTAATGAAATAGGCAGTGCCGCAATACAAAGTTCCATCAAGAAGCAACTTCTCCTCAAACAAAATCCCAGCCATGTACGAGGAGGTATGAGGGAGTGTGGAGGAACAGCTGGCAGAGGGTGTGTGGTTTGGTGCAACCACAGACCTGTGGACCAGCACAGGTGGTGGAGGAGAACCCTTTATGAGCTTTAGAGTCCACTATATCTCTTCCGATTGGAAACTTCAGTCTCACGGTCTTGAGACTCTTTATTTTCCAGAAGAGCAGAGCGTATATCATGGAAATGATGGAGAACATGCTCCTGGAATGGAATAACAAGGAAGAGAGTCTGTCTGGAATTACAACAGAAAATGCAAGTGACACGAGGAAAGCCTTTGAACCATTTCCCTGTGTTTGGTTTTCTTGTTTTGGTCATAATTTAAATTTGGCCATTTCCAAAGTCCTCAAGATCCCAAGGGTGGAATCAGCTACCAGAGCATGCCGACATTTAGTATAAGGGTTTTCTCGAAGCTGGAAACAGAAACGCGAGCTTCAAAAGAAGCAGACAGAATTGAACATCCCTGAGCATTCACTGATACATGATGTGGTCACCAGATGGTCACCAGGTTCAAAGGAAGCTTTGCTGAGAATCTGGATGGCACAGTCAAGGCATGTAATGATGAAGCAATAACACTTACAGCAAAAGAACCTCCAGACACAGGACAGTCTCCAGCAGCAACCACACAGAGCACCTCTTCCACCACCACAAGCAAAAGGAAAGAGAAGAGCGAACAGTGCAGATGCTAACCCACTGGCTTGGTGGAAGGCACATGAGGAAAGAATGCCAATGCTTTTGAAAGTGCCCAAAAAGTATCTGTGTATCCCTGCAACAAGTGTGCCTTCAGAAAGGGTGTTCAGTACAAGTGGCCATATCCTGTCTCCTCAGCGGTCAAGAATGGGCACTGAAAATGTGAACATGTTCACATTTCTGCACTATAATATGGACTGAAAGGACTTGAGATAAGTTTTCAGTTTGTGAATAGAGCCCTGATGGGTCCTGCAGCCTTTGAGTCCTTGTTTTGTTCAAAAGAGAAATGCATAGCTAGCTTATATTTAATTCCAGAGATGTGGACCTTGTTTATTTTTATTTATTTTAATTGTTAGAGTATTATTTATGTTTCAAAAAGCAGCTATACTGTTTAAGTCAAAGGTTCTCTACTCCGGTCATAAACTTAATACTAAAAAATTTTGTAATATAGTTGATCAAAAGAGCTATGCAGGCAGAGGTTCTGCCTTTAACTCCATTTGTCTTTTTTCCCCCGAAAGAGAAATACTGACATGGGTGTTTACAGAGCAGTGGTTACTTTGATTTAATTCCAAACAGAGAGAGAGAGAGAGAGAGACTTATTTACTTTTTGATAGACTCTTTGTTTCTTTATTTTTTTGTACTGTGTTATTTGATTACTGTTATTTCTGACAGCAATAAATAAGACGTTAAAATCTTTAAAGAATGTTTGTGATTTTATGCACGAGTTCATTAGTAGTGTTGTGAAATTAATGAATGCATAATAATCGTGAAACTGTGATTATTCCTCAGACTATAATCGTACAGTCAAAATCGATAATCGTTGCATTCCTAACGCAGACGGAACCAACAGTCTGCAAAAACTGTATTATGTTCATGATAGAACCGGAGCTCTGTCTAGCTCTCGCACGCTATCCATAATGCGCCCATTTTCCGCGGGGAAAAGCTGGTCATTCCGAAGCAATAAGTAAACCATTACCACGGGCAATTTACGAAAAGGCCGTTTAGCTTGGAGCTTTCGCCCCTCCGTCATAAACCAGCGTGGAAGCTGTTCGTTTCTCCACGCTAACAACACACCACAGCTATGCACACAAATCAGCAGGTCCTAACACACACTTAAGCGGTCCATAAGCTGTTGGTCCACTTTTAGTTGCTCCTCACTGTCCACGTTTCCCTCTAAACTCAGACCCACCAGATTTCCACGGTCTCTGGTCTACACTTGGGCATGTCGACCCGTTCTACTAATGTGTCTGTATGGGGTGGATTCTAGGTTTCCCTGCATCCTAGCTACAGAGTAGAAAAACCGTTGTACTCAACACTGTAGCTGATAGTTAATTTGTGCTTGAGTTGCCAGATTTTCGCACCACTTTCACCGTTGCGTTTATTAGAACAAGTTAATTTCATTCGATCTAGACACATGTACTGCATTTGATTGCAGAATATGCCCGTCGATTCCTTCGGGGAGAAGCGTCAGTGAAGTACCCTTTTCATACTTTGCGCGATCAGGAGTAGGGGAGTCAAAGACCGAAATATAAACTTGGAAAAATAGCATATTAGGTCACCCTTAAGCATTGATGAGACTGATTAGCTCGTTTGCTTGCTACCAAGTTTATGCCAACACTGGCCAAGCATGCTTGGCTATCAAAGTAAATTGATGCTGGTTACATAACTTAATTCCTTGTTATATTAGTATAACTAAACAGACCATTGCATCGCCAACTAATTGTCAGTCACACAAATCAAGGCCAAATCAATATGGCAAACACCTGGCCAATTTCTAATGCATATTTGATTTCAACTTGCTGTTCAGGAATTGGGGGGATCATGGGACATGTAATTTTTAAGACTATAAGGAAGATTGGCATGTCGGTGAAAAATTTAAAGGGAAACTTCATTCATCACACTGATTTACATTGTACAAATTTTAAGTAAGGTCCTGCTCCATTTCATATACTATTTCCCATGTTTTCAGGCAAATCGAACAACATGGGTTTGAGAAGATAATGTTTTTTTTCAGAGAAAAAAAAAGTTTCCATGGCCTCAGCCATTCTGACCAGTCACAAGATCAGAAGTAGCCAATATGACGTGGTCAGTGGGCTTCACTGCAAATGGCAAGAGAATTGCGTTGTGTTCCTGTTAGGGCCTTGATTTGCCGCGGGCAGTGCCCGATTGTGTGGAAAAGTACTATTGTCAGGGGTGTGGAGGTTGGGGGACACAAGGGCACGGCGTTCCCCCAGTCTTTTTGGCGAGACTTTTTTTTTAATTTGTCTAATAAAAGTTTTTAAAAAATTGCCTCTGTAATCATTTTCGCCGGGGTATAGCTTCTAATAAAGTAATAATACATACTGCAATTCACAAAAATTATTAACAGGGCTCTCAAGTCTCACGCTGAGAAGTGATAAAACTCGCCGCACATTAGTAACAGACTGTATATAAAAGAGATTTGTGATCTATGAATGGATGAGGCGAAGGCAGACTGCTCTGGTTGAATCAGCAACCTATCAGCTAATCAGAAAATAGTATTTCTTGTTGCCAGCTGAAATAGCAGCGCCGTAATCAATTAATTACGGATTTTTTTTTTTTTTTTTTTTTAACAATAGCTGCGTATTAAAGTCGAAGAACTATGCAGGATATCTGCTTTATTAATCATTTTTCACCTCAATTTAACTGCTTTGGACGGGTATGGTTAGATGAATTGACTTGGAACTTGTGACGGGGAGAGTGGGGGCTCCATGTAGTGTATTTTGGCAGAAAACAAACCCTGATCCGATCCGGTGCCCGCCTACTTGAGTTACCACATATATCAACAAGATGCGACGGATAACCAGGTCAGCATTCATTCTGCAAATAGCCTACAAAGCGCAGAATCTTCCGCGCCCACGTTGGACAGGAGTTTACTGGCAGTTGTGAATATTGAAAAACTGATCCTGGTGTGCCATCTAGTGATAAAATATTGTAACTGCGTGCACAAATTTGCAGCTCCACGTCCACTGGCGGTCACATCTGCACAAAGGTACACCGTTGTTCTTCTCGAACACGCCAAATCCAGGTAATCCTTAAATGATGAATTAAATTAATATTTTAATTTGAAACGAGTAACTAAATTCCCACAGTCTAAGTAACAAAGTGAAAGTATACTTATCGTATATGGCTCAAGCATTTACAACTTGGGTCTTTCTGGGTGACGAACGTGTTTTTTTTTTTTTTTTTTGGAGAGTTCCCCCAGTGATAAAATCCCCACTACACCACTGCCTACAGCTACACAGGCACTGAGAGAGATACACAAACTCGTGTGGACCTACCTGCCCCCCAAACATCAACAAATGTGTTCACACAAATCGGAGGGCAGGGTGGGACTGAGCGGACAGCGAAGCGAACTGACAGTGGCAATACCGACGCGGCAAGTTGAAGCATGGCGGAAGCTAGACCGAAAGAGACGCTCGAATGAGTGCATGTCGAGGAAAAAGAAACGTGATCGCAGCAATGCGAAGTCCCGAAAGCATACCAACGTTGGATTGAAGCTCGTGTGTTGTTTTTTATTACGCCATCTTGCATAGATCATGCTGGTCAGAATGAATCCAACGGGAGAGAGATCGCAATTTCCTCTTTGGAGACATTTAGCAACCTTTGCTCACTCTCGATTGGCAAGCTAGTAAGTTCGCTAATTTTGTCTGATCAAACCAGAGTTTCTGTTCGTGTCAGAACATATTTTTCTCTGGTTAGTACTCAGAGTTGAAATTCGTCAATGAATGTATAACTGCGTGATAAGTTTGGATAAAATTGGTGAGCCATGTGCCGTCGTTAATGCTCATTTTGTAATGCCGAGCTAAGCAACTAGTCAGATGCCTCGTTGCAGCACTAATGGTGTAAATTTATCGTCTGGCAATGGTTATCATTGTTGATATCGGGCATTTATCACAACGAGGCGCACACGGCCGTTTCTAGAACAAGTGCAGATTTTCATGTACATTGTACTGTTAGGTATTTTTGGCCTTAAAATTATGAAAGCACGTTCATGTTCCAAGCTCCTGAAGGGGAGGGGCGAGTGGCTCTGTTGTTTTGAGAACGTTTCAACAAGCATTTGTGACGTCACATCACTGATAGAGCCTTTAATGTCACTTTTTTCAATCAGTGAAGACAAAGCCTGTTTGAGTTCTCCTGCAACAACTATTCATTTACGCCGCGTACTAAGTTTGAAATTTCTTCTTCAGGGTGACCTGCATTTCAAGAGGAGAGCGCCTGTATACGGACGAAGGCAAGAAGTCCTTCCTTTCCTTTGCCATCACTGTACACAATGATTGTGATACTGTTCTTACTGTGAGCAAAAATCTGTGCTTAGTTTGTCCCCCAGATAAAAGGAATGGATAAGCTGTATGGTGAACTACAGGAGACTTAGTTTTGACTGCCTGAAAAATTTCTTTGGATTTCATTTAAGAGCTGCGCTCCCCTTGTATGAATACGTTTTCTTTGGTCATTTCTGTGCCCCCCCATGCAGAAATGAGCCATCAGACTGCCAAAATGCTGCTCACAGGAGACTCCGGGAGTGCCCTGGCCAGCGACCTGTCCGGCCTGTTCAAGTGCCGCGTCTGCAACGACTTCATACTGCCGCCCATCCTGCAGTGCCAGAAGGGCCACCTGCTGTGCGACAACTGCCGACCTCGGCTGACCCTGTGCCCCACCTGCCGAGACCCGCTGGGCTCCATCCGCAACCTGGCCATGGAGAAGGTGGCCAGGTTGGCGTTTCACCCCTGCAAGTACGCCCCATTGGGGTGCGAGGTGCGGCTGCCGCAGCAAAAGCAGGCCGAGCATGAGGAGCTCTGCGAGTTCCGGCCAAAATCCTGCTCCTGCACCGGCACCTTCTGCATGTGGCGGGGGTCACTAAACGCCGTCATGCCCCACATACTGAACGAACACAAGTCCGTCACCAGGCTGCAGGGCGAGGACATCGTCTTCCGGGCCACGGGCATCGACCTGCCGGAGGCTGCAAACTGGGAGATGATGCAGTCGTGCTTCGGCTGCCACTTCTTGCTGCCCCTGATGAAGCAGACGCGCAGGGATCAGCCGTTGTTCTACGCCATCGTGGAGCTCATCGGCACGCGCAAGCAGGCCGAGCGTTTCACATACCGCCTCCAGCTCAACGGCCACCAGCACCCGCTCATCTGGGAGGCCACACCCCGCTCCATACATGAGGGCGTGTCCAACGCCATCGTGAACTGCGACTGCCTGGTGTTCGACACGTCCGTGGCGCAGCTCTTCGCTGAGAACGGCACTCTTTGCATAGATGTCTCAATCTCTATGAACTGAGAGGAGATGTTATAGATGTTTTATTTATTCAGTAATAAAATGAAGATATATTTTTAGATGTTGTAAATACATTTTTTTGTGAAACCTACATGTGAGAAAGCTGTTTTTTATTTATTATTTAGGGCTATGTAATGACCCTGACAGAATTTGCGATGTAGAGGTAATGGAGCACAGCGAAAATCGATGAGTCCATGGTTAGTTATAATGTATCTTGGTAGAGTACAAGGGTCCTCTTACTAGTATTTTTTCATTGTAAGTGTGCCAACTTTAGAACACTTTAGAACCCTTAGAGTGCTGAAATGTATAAATAAATAAAATGTATAAATTTAATTACCTTGTGTTGTTGGAAACCTATCGTGTTGCGACTTGTTTAAAAGAGCTCCCATGCAGGCGCTCTTTTAAACAAGTCACCATATGATATGGTTTTCAACAGCTTTGATTTTGAGAACTCACAATATTGTGCAACAATATCTGCATTTTGCACTCTCAGGATTAAAGGACGTCTACAGTCAATTTCCATTGTTTTGTTTATCGGCCAATCGGCGAGCCACACCTGCGCAAACGAACTGAAATAGAAGGATTATCTCCGCGTGTACACTAAACATTGGTTTATATTGGTCATCTGACAATGCAAGATGTTAAAAAAACAAGGGACTTGTTTGTAAACATTGGACGTTCAACGTCCCGTCTGAGAATCAACTTTAGATGCCCTTTAAGTAGAATCCAGGCATCCCATGGCAAACTGCTTCTCCGCTTCCACTAGTCAGCTCAATGTGAACTGAGAGTGTGTCGTTCAGAGTTAGGGCCCCATTTCTCACAAGGCCCAAGAAACCCTGCCCCCCCCCCCCCCCTTTGAAATTCCCCACCCTCCCGTGTCAGACTAAAACGCAATTGTCCGATTTTGAAGAGGGAGAGGCAGAAGAAAGAGGGCTCCACCCATATATGTTCCAGCCTCAGGCATCCCATGATGGCTTGTCGAAAAGTGTACTTAATGACAGGGAAGATCTTGAAGCGAGACTGGGCAACAATGACTGGTTAGTTATTTTCCTCCGGTAGATTTACATGAACATGAGCACCTATGCGATTTCATAGCTATTCCTTATTGCCAGGCAGTCACTCAGCTGCGAGATATTAAGGTGCGCACGTCGCTGGTTGTCATATTAGCAGCAGGTTTAGCGTTAGTTAGCTGTCAAATACGGCACATTGACCCAGCGTGGCTCGTGGCCTCCGATTCGCAAAAAAAAAAAAAAAAACGATTTTACGCTCGCTTGAGATGGCTCCTCACTTTTTTTGTGAAACAGACTTAATACGTTCCTTGTGCGTTCCTGAGTTTACGTCACGGCTGCACGTGATTATGCATACTTGTTTTTTTCCTGATTTTTGGAGGCGGGCCCAAAGAACTGGAAAAGTGGCTAAAATAGTTAATCCGAAAATGTTTTTTTTTTTTTTTAAATTGTCGAAACGCTGTTCGCAGAGCTACTGTTAAAATATTTATCAAAAGCAGTCCCCAGAATATATATCAAATTTAAATTTTCCATGGTTGAAGACCTTTAAGGCAACAATGATCGTAGAATTCCCCTCTTACGACGCTTCTTACGTTTGTGGAGTGTTTCCGAAAACCTTCGTAACTTTATACACTCTCGGATATTGTCGTAGATCTACGAGTGCTAAAGACCACTTGTAAAAAACTACGAGCGTCTTAAGACTGGCAGGAGTCATTGCAAACCATTACATTTTATTTCTGTGAGCAAGTTCTTTTACTATTATCGTATTTAATCACGACCACTGATGCTGTCCGTGCATGAAAGTGATTCGTTGAACCTGAATTGCGATTTTTAAAATATGCATTCTCAAAAAACGAACAATTATAGACATACAGTGGTGTAGCCAGGGGGGGTGCAAAAACACGTCCTTTTTTGACTGCAATTAGTAGTTCTCAATCATTTTCCTTTACTGAGGAGTTTTCCAATTATCGGAATTGGCAACCGAAGACACGGTTTCTCTCCATATGCAATCTAACAGCGATTAAATCATGGGCTAAATTCAGTACTGTTGCAGAACAAGAACAGAGAATTGGGCTGCACAAAACGTCCGTTTAAAACAGTTTTTAGTCCTGACCTGTTCTCAGTCATTTTCATAATTAACAGAAGGTTCACTCCGAGAGCACTCCACACTTAACAGGTGCTGCTTGTTCTCCCCGATTAGGTTAGACGACAATCATTCATCTGGACGTGTATTTGTGAGAACAGGTCAGGACTAATAATTGTTTTAAACTGAAGTTTTGTGCAACCTAATTCTCTGTTCAAATGTACTGAATTTAGCCCATGATTTAATCGCTGTTAGATCGCATATAGAGAGAAACCGTGTCATCGGTTGCCATATAAGATAATTGGAAAACACGCCAATAAAGTCAAGAGATCTTTATCTTTATTGACCCCGGGGGGCAATTTGTAGTGCAGTCAGCGACATAAAACAACAATAAAAGTGCAACAGTGACACAACAATGCAACAATAAAGGAAAATGATTAATTGAAGTCAAAAAGGGACGTATTTTCACACCCCTGCTCGCTACGCCACTGAGACATGATAGCTTTAATAATTACATTTCAAAGGCAAGAAGAAATTACACGTCTTAACAAAAAGATATAGCCTATGTACACATGTCAGCAATTAAAATATTGGACTAGAACTTCAGGACCCTGAAAAGGAAAATGAAGAAAACAAAAATAAATGTTTCGCTGTGGTGGTTGATGCAACTGGAGTGCTGTTCACGCGAGGGAAAAAAGGGGCAGATTCTAGTATTCCCAAATACTTGACGTGCCCAGAAACTGGCCATACTTTGCATCTCTTGGCTGGTTCATGCCTGCCAATCTGTTGCCAGCCTCCTCCTCCTGGTCACGTAAGTTGTGCATGTGCATGTGCAGCATTGGCACATGACCGCACAGCATCATGATGGAGAGAAGTGCAGGCCACTACTGAACTTGGGCACCCAACTGAAGTGCAACTACCATCCCCCCAGCTCACTAGTAGTTGTGGGATTTGCCACTGGGGTACGTGGCCTTTTCTTTGCATCATCTCTCCAAATGATGGTTTTTATTAGTAGGGCTACTTTTCAGTCTATGATTCATGATTCAACATTATCAGCTGTGGTCAGTTATCCTCATGACGGTGAGACGACAAATAAAACGTCTTGTATCCTACTGACGTTGGGTTGCATTTCAAACGGCGTTATTAATTGCGGGTTCTTGCTGCAAATCTCCGCTTTCTTTTCTGTAATTTAAACAATCTGGAGGCGCAAAAAGCGAGAGAGTTGTCTATATTTTTTCCCCTTAATTGTGGCCTACCGTTGTACTATAGCCACAACAATGCATTAAGATAGCAGCTGTGAATTGAACTGGCCATTTATTATTCATATCATTGCAAAATTTGATCAAGAAGAATGACTGGAAAAAGTCAAGACCACGAGTTACTTACTTAAGGATTATTTTATTTTAATTTCAGCCAAGCAGCCGTCACAGGCACATCACTTTTACTTTACATGCTGTGCTTCCACTGTAATACGTTTCATTTATTTTTACTACTTAATGTATATTTTATTTTGACTGCAGAGCAGCGCAGGCCTACATTCAAATCGGTGACTGTGGCCTAAGACCAAATAATCAAACATCTCAGCACCACTGACGTGGACAGCAGCCTGTTATGGCCCCAATTTGTTATTACATTTACAACCCAACAGCAACAGCAAGGGATGACAGACACAGTTTTAAAAACTTAAACACATTTAATGAACTGACAACTAAACAACTAACTAACCTACTGATCAAGATTGAATACAACAAAAAACAGAAATATTTACAGTCCCTTTTTGGTGGGGTGGCTTGGTGATGTCCTGGGTGAGGAAAATGCTCTAACACAGGCAAAAATCCACAAAAGAAACTTCACAGGTCTTGAACAGAATGACAGGTCTGGTCACATGTATCCTTCTTCTTGCAATTTCTCCTACTACTCCACTGTCTCAATTCTCCCTCCTTATATACTCTTTTGCTGACCCCACCCATATTTAGACCTCTTTAGACCATTTAGGATTCATCCGGTACGGATGCTGTTTTATTGGTTTGGCATCACCAACATCTACATCATGAGAGGCTATAGAAACTCTTTTTGGAACATCAGGAAACAGATCCTCATATTTCTTGATCAACCTCTCAAACTGATCTCTCTGTGAGGGTTCTAAGTGCTGGAGTTTTACATCAAGATTTTGCAACACTTCAGAATTTGACAATTTACATGAAAGAACTTCAGCTTTAATTCTAGGTTCATCATCTTGAAACTCCCCCTCATCTTCACAAATCTCGGCCATAGGAGAATCTGAAGTGACAGCTGCAACCCTAGCATTTCTGTCATGATAAGGCTTCAGCATGTTAATGTGACACAATTGTTTTGGTTTTCCCCTATCTGGAGTCTTCACAATGTAATTGAGATCATTGAGTTTTGTCAGAATTTCATAAGGACCATGAAATCTAGCCTGCAATGGATTGGACTGCAAGGGAAACAACACAAGGACCTTGTCTCCTGGTTTAAACTCTCGTCTTCTAGCCTTATGATCATACCAAGTTTTCATTTTTCCCTGACTTGATTTCAAGTTCTCTTTGGCTAGGTCACAAGCTGCACGCAATCTTTCCTTGAATTTGCTAACATAGTCTAACAGACTGATGTGTGGCTCTTCCTCTTGCCATTGTTCACTCAATAATAGCAAAGGTCCTCTCACTTCATGGCCAAACACTGGCTCAAACGGACTGAATCCAGTAGACTCCTGCACTGCTTCTCTAGCTGCAAACAACAGCAAATGAACACCTTCATCCCAGTCTTTCTCATGGTCATAACAATAAGTCCTCATCATTGTCTTGAGAGTGGAATGATACCGCTCTAAGGCACCCTGACTTTCTGGATGATAGGCACTAGAAAGAATCTGCTTTGCACCTAGTTCATACACAACCTGCTGAAACAATCCTGAAGTGAAATTGCTACCTTAGTCTGACTGAATTTCCCTGGGAAGGCCAAACAACGTGAAGAACTTTATCAAAGCCTTCGAGATTGCAGTTGCCTTGATGTTGCGTCGAGCTATGGCTTCAGGGAATCTGGTAGACGCACACATGATTGTCAACAAGTACTGATTTCCAGATCTAGTCTTGGGTAATGGACCAACGCAATCAACAATGACCTTAGAGAAGGGCTCCCCAAATGCTGGGATAGGCTGCAGTGGAGCTACAGGTGGGTCTAACTGGTGTTTTCCAACTACCTGACAAGTGTGACAGGTTTTGCAAAAGTTGGAAACGTCTTTCCGAAGCCCAGGCCAAAAGAAGTGTTTCATGATCTTATCAACAGTCTTGTTAACACCAAGATGACTACCTAAAGGTAAACTATGAGCCATTGTTTAGATCTCATTCCTGTAGACCTTCGGAACAACAATTTGCCTGACCACTGCCTAATCTGCATTGGCAGGGATATCAGGAGGGCGCCACTTCCGCATCAACACACCATCCTTGAGATAATACCCAACTGGAACTGCGTTCCATTGTGAACAATGTTTGAGAGAAATGGTAATATTGTGTATCTGGAATGAATTTTAGATCTTTGAGTCCATCTCATGACAAATGGGAGCAAAAACAAAAGTGTTGCGTTTATATTTTTGTTGAGTGTAAGTTGAAAAGGATTTGCAAATCATTGTATTCTGTTTTTATCTACGATTTACATAACGTGCCAACTTCACTGGTTTTGGGTTTTGTACCTTTTCATGTATTTGGACTTGGACTCAAGTATTTTTTCAAAAATGGTAAAAGTACTAGGACTTGGACCAAAGACATTTGATAAGTATTTGAATTTTCAAAAACATTTCAAGTACTTTTCAAACATTTATGTGTTGCATTTATATTTTTGTTGAGTGTATATTCAATTGAATACACTGCAAAGACAAGGGGCTCTAATTTCGTAGACCAGGCGCAGGCGCGGTGCAGGCGCGGCGAATTGAGGGTGCGCCGCGCCAACGGGGTGTGTCCAGGCGTATGTTGCAATTTCGTGCCCGGCGTAGCCTGGCGCAAGTACTCCTCTGTCCCTCCTCTGCCCTGCCTTCCAGCGCAAGTTGGCAAAGAAGGCGTATTTGGGTATAACACAGCCGAGTCAAATATTGCTCGTTGGCAAGAAAAACGATGGATAGTGTGTTCCTATTATTACAAACCGTTGCCGCTTAAAATTTTGGGATTAACATGAATCGACAACAATGCAAGATACGTTACACATTTATTTTTAATATGTGATCTTAACTCAGTGCGAGATCATAGCAATCAGGCTGTATTCCTTTCTCCCACTAAAGACGATAAAACCTAAGTGACAATAATAGTAGCCTAGTATTAAGCCGCTTGCACACTGGACGAGAAACGAATTTTTCGCTCGACAGATGGCGTCTTGTGTCCAAAAGTCTGACAGGGTTTTAATAAATCTCTGTGTCTGACAGTCTATTATTGTTTTTAATTTCTTCAAATCTACTGACTCTTTTAGATATTAAACAAGAGTGTTTGAAAAGAGGGCTCAGTTCTTCAAGAAGAGTACCGAAAATTTCAATCAATGTTTCTGTTTAAGCTCTGCTCAATAAAGCGAGTCGACATTGGCGCGAGACATTGTACAATGCCTCCGTGTCTGACAGCCAAAAAAAGGACAATTAGAACAGAGTGATAATGAAATAAAGAATAAAAAGAAACATTTTAACAACAGAGCATCCAATGAACACTGCAATTTATTTATTGGCGAGTCATCTTTGTTGGATAGCCCGTTTGTTGCTGATATACTGTATTTTTATTCTTTATTTCATTATAAATCTGTTCTTGTAAAACCCCACAAAACAAATCCAACGACGGACATTGCCCGGGGTGAAGGATCACGTGTTCTCTTTGTCTAACTTTAACTAGAGCATTCTCCTGGCTGGTGCGAATCACAATATAATGGATAATTTTCGCCGTCCGAGGACGGGGCATGACAACGCAATGGTTACGATTAATCTGACTCCATAGAACAAGTAGAATACAAAATTTAGCTATATCCTCGTTAAAAATCTGACTCCAAATTAGAATTAGAATTGATAATTTAGGGAACACCTGCGTGGATTTCGAGACAGTGATAACCAGTTACTTAGGACAAACATGAAGTGGCTATACCTTGAATTCCTAACATACAACCACCGCCGCTACATTAATGTTCTTGGGCATTAACACCATGTTCGAATCCTAGTTCGTTGGTTAGATTAGCGGTTGGAAGTCAACCATCATTGCAATAGCCTCTGCTGGTATATTACAATGAACCTAGGATTATATATGAGCCCAAGGGTTCTATAGGTTAAAACTCAGAACCAACATATATAAATCCTTATAGGTAGATCATGGTCGCCTAAACCAACTTAACCAACCAATTCCCACACCGGGCCGCTGGCCAGTCGTTCCTCAGTGAGGATAGGCTATTCCCCTAGGTATTCGCCGAGACGGGGCTAAGAAGAATAAAAAGATTAAAAGACATAGAGATCACGCAAGCTAGAAAAGGAATAACAATAATTTAATTACCAGGTTGGCACAACTTGAATCAAACAAATCAATGCTAAGCCAATTACCAGTTACATATAATTTAGAAAGATTGAGAATATTTTCATACCTGGAAAAGATAAATGGCCACGCGGAGCTAAAGTCGCCCCACGTGGTCGGGGAGAACTCAAATGCCCCCTCGCTCCGGAACAAGGTGACATGTGACTTCTCCCACTTACCTATGCGCGTCAGAAGAGAACAAAGAAGCCACAGGAAAGAGAAGAAGAAACCTTTCCGGTTGGGATCTTCCACCTTTAAAGATTCCAAACCATGCCTCCAAACAAGGTAGAGGAAGGGGTGGCTGAATCAGAGTTTTACTGGCCTAGGTGATAAGATTAATTTGCATAGAGAGGAGACTAGGTAGTCGCCCGAATGAATCTTGCAAACAAGATGAACCATAATTCCAAGGAAAATGAAATATGTTCCATTCAACTCCTTGGACTCCCCCGAGAATAGAGAGACCAAACATGATAGGAAAATGTGCTAAAATTATGCAGTTGTCATGGAAAGGCCTTAAAATGGAATATTATAGCACAATTGTGTTGTAAAGATATATGTGGTTATTTTATAGGATTTTGAGCATAAACATATGAATTTGACGGAGATTTAGGTTGTTTTAAGCAGTATAATGCATCTAGGCTTTAACTTCAATAAGGACTGTGATACAACTTTGAGGAACACTGGGCAGCCTGGACGTGATGGCTCCAGCTTCCTGCTGTGAACAGAACAAAGGATGCCTCTCTCACCGGCAGGCTGCTGGCTCTGGTTTGTGTCAGATCACCCAAACATTCAGATTTTACCAGCGTAATGAGCACGTGTTCCAACAATATGATTTTTGACATATTGTGAGCCAAATCAAATACTCAGGTTCTACAATCCACCCCCTGACCCCGCGGGACACAAATCCACCCACGGGGTCACAAAGGATTGTTTAAATGGTATCTGATTGATGACGTGAGTACTAAAGAATACTTATTGAGACCATGGAAGAAATTTGAGATATTACAGATTTTAAGAGTAGTGGAGTTTTTCATGACAGTTGCATCACTTGATAAAAATGGACTGTTTCCTCTCAATGCAATATAATTGCAAATTTAGAGAAGTCTGGTTTGGGACCTTAAAAGAAAGAGAGACCACCGGAGGATTTAACATCAAACATGGAAAAAACTGGGACAAGACAAGAGCGAAACATTTTAATTAAAAGTAATATCTCGGTTTGTTCTATGAGTCTCTGTTCTGAAATGTTCTGATGTACTAACTGAATCAATTTTATTATGCCAAATAAATGAAAATTTGAAAAGTACTTTCAAGAAAGAATTGAACTTGTCCCAAAAGACTGCCGGCATGCAAACTTATCGAATTTACTTAACTTCAAAAGCCCAAATGGTGAAGACTGCAACCTAATTTAAACTTTGAATGCGAATTACAATTTTCGGAATGCTGTTTGCAGCTCTCAAGGCGCTAGTCAAAGGAGGGTAAGAGTACCATACAAAACCTCCAGCAAAATCGAAAAAAATCACAACTTTTTCAGCCTTACCTTAATGTTTAGATGCCAAGTAAAGCATTCGGGTGTGGAAAACCGTCGACCGTACATCCAGTAAAGATAATTTACACTTCAATTTCCACAGTGGCTATACGTGCTACTGGCTTATAAAGGTGGCAGCCGTGACACTGTTGACAATACTAGGGCATGCGCACTTTGCGCAGCGTAAGCACGCGCGTGCCGCAAGGGCGAGCGCTCAGTTTCTGCACGCTAGTGTGTTCCACACCCAGCCGCTTGTGTCATTGTGGGGCTTCATTCATTCGCGCCTGGACCTCTGTTTGAGTAATGATTCGCGTTCTAAAGTTTGCTTTGCGCTTGACGACAGTAAGTTTGGAATTTATGCGAAGTTGGCTTTATGATATTATTCAATGGACGTCGTCGTCTCGGTGTGCAAATGATGCTGCGTGGTGGTGCCCGGAACCGTAAATAATGCGGTTCCAGGCACAAAGTGTAATTGCTCTTTCTTTGGACCTTATAGGAGACCTCTGCCGAAGCAGAAGTCTGGAGAGTGGTAGCGACAAGATGTTACATGCTCTTTGGTGGCGCGCACAGCAACAGGATGTCTGCTAAAATTTGAGCAAAGTGGTCGACGCCGCTGTGTTTACGTCGCCACATGTACTCTGCCAAATAGAGGCCTAAGCCGTCGCTGCTGCTTATGTGCGTGGATGGCAAGGACCTCTTGATCTGCCACCACTGGCACTCAAAATATTGAGTGTGCGCGCCAGGGGAGGCAGGATCGATGAAGTTCAAGGAGTGGTTCACCGTGAGGTGCTTGAAGTTTTCCTCGCTGAGGCAATCGTATGCCTGCCAGCAGTCGGTTACGATTTGTGAACCGGCAGCAACATACTCCTTAATAAGGGGTATTATCGTCGCCGAACTCAACCTCTACGAAAAAAATCTCCTTAGTCTCACGGATAATTCCTCCCAAAACCCACTTGCCATCGCGCAAACGACCGCGGTTGTATTTTCGGCGGCCAAATTTGGACTCGTCGATTTCCACGATACGTCCTGGGCCCCCTATAGCGGTGGTACTACGCTGCTGGACGACAGTGGCAATAAGTGAACCAGCTTGTGAGCTCGCCGTCGAGGCTCGATTCCTTTATTGCCGCTTTGTTTGACATCTGCGCCGCCCAGCAGTAGGTGAGCACCAGGACTTTTTCAAATGACATCCTGCTTCCAGCGAACCAGCTGCCACGACAAATGCTGCGGTCAGAGGTCCGAGTGCTGCATCTCCGATTGTGGCAGCGCCACACGAAGCCCACTCGAGAGTCTGCCTTCGCAAACCACGACACCGCCGACAAAGCGGAGAGCGAGCAATCAGACCCTGCTCTTTGCAGAATTCAATCGTGGCCTCCGGAGTCCGCAGCTGCCGAGACAGCTGCCACAAGTTCCACTCATCATGCACCGTGCAATCACTCATTTTGGTTCTTGTTTGTCGGTGAGGACTATACGACCCTTTATAGTCTCGAAATAAACTTTGTGCAAGTACGTCCAATTTCATCGCGCCCTTTATTCCCATTCGAAATAGGAAACACGCGGGTGCATTTAAGGCTGCCCAATTATATGACGTTAACGACAATAATAGATCATTGAGAAGGAAAAGGACCTGATCTAAAATTTCGCTCATTATGTTATCCGTGCCTCACACTGCGAGAAATCAATCTGTCTGCCTCATAACTTGAGCTGCAAGACTTTGGCACCGCGCACATTGTTTTTAATTTGTGTGTGTGTGTGTGTATATATATATATATATATATATATATATATATAAATATCAAATATTCTGGTTCTACATTCTCATATCAATACTTTTACTTTTTGCTGGCTGCTGGACATGGAGTAATTTGCATTTCGTGTCGGACAGTCTTGATCGTGCATGCGATGATTACTTCACTCTGTCAATGGTCATGGAATCGATTTGCTCACACACTATTTTATCTCTGCTGTGGAAATGAAGCGTGAATCTGTTCGATCCATCTGACTAATTTTCAAAAGAAAGACCAAATAAATACTGATGTCTATCTTCAACGGAAGAAAACAGATGAATAGGCTAAAAAGACCAAGAAAAGTCGATAGCTATCAATTTGCATTCTGTGAAGGTCGAACACAAACATAGCCAAGTTTGCACGTCTAATAATTCCTGGAATACTTGGAAAAATTAGAACTTTTATGACTCTCGGACACGGAGCTATATTAAAACCCCGTCCGACTATCGCGTCTTTGCATTGACTTTGTAATCAGTCGTGCGAAAAATTCATTTCGTGTCGAGTGTGCAAGCGGCTTTAATGAGCATAGAACGCAAGCATTCGATATTATATATATTACAGTTTGTGGTTGGCTGAGAAAGATGTGAAGTCGTTAGTTTGCATCACAGATTCAGTTGCGTTGATTAAGCCAGATCAAGTTTCCATTACGCGTGGCAACCACCTGACATCAGGACAATCGATATAGATACTATAATTTATGTCCTTATTCAGGTAGTCACATTAAATAGTGCTTCCTGTAATTATTTCTTGCATTGAAATGTGCCTGACATTCTGTAACCTGCCTGTGAGATTTCGGTGACGTGTGCGCACTCTGCGCTGGTCAGCCAAATTACCAGTGCACAGAAATTAAACCAGGTTGGAGCTGGCGAGTTTTCTGTGCAACTCCAGCGGAGACTTTCTCTACGAAATTGTCACTTCGTCTTGATGAATATGTGACACCTCCCCCTACTACGCCGCCACACCCATCTCGGCGCACTTTTGTCTACCGAAGGCTGCGCACCTCACGAAATTAACTCGCTGCGCCACCTGCGCTGCGCCAGGAAATTAGAGCCCCAAGATGTTTAATGTTCTCCAAACTGAGAAACTTTTTTTTTTTTTTTGCAAATAATCATTAACTTACAATTTAAAGGCAGCAACACATTGCAAAATGATGTACAGCTGATGTACAGCTTAAGTACACCCGCACTCTTTTACTACGGAGCCATGCTGTTGTAACACGTGCAGAATGTGGCTTGGCATTGTCTTGCTGAAATAAGCAGGGGCGTCCATGAAAAAGACGTTGCTTGGATGGCAACATATGTTGCTCCAAAACCTGTATGTACCTTTCAGCATTAATGATGCCTTCACATATGTTTAAGTTGCCCATGCCTTGGGCACTAATACACCCCCATGCTATCACAGATGCTGGCTTTTGAACTTTGCACCTATAACAGTCCGGATGGTTCTTTTTCTCTTTGGTCCAGAGGACACGACGTCCACGGTTTCCAAAAACAATTTGAAATGTGGACTCGTCAGACCACAGAACACTTTTCCACTTTGCATTAGTCCATCTTAGATGAGCCTGGGCCCAGCGAAGCTGGCGGTGTTTCTGGGTGCTGTTGATAAATGACTTTCGCTTTGCATTGTAGAGTTTTAACTTGCACTCACAGATGTAGCGACGAGCTGTAGTTACTGACAGTGGTTTTCTGAAGTGTTCCTGAGCCCATGTGGTGATGTCCTTTACACACTGATGTCAGTTTTTGATGCAGTACCGTCTGAGGGATCGAAGGTCACGGGCATGTTGGTTTTCGGCCTTGTCGCTTATGTGCAGTGATTTCTTCAGATTCTCTGAACCTTTTGACGATATTACGGACCGTAGATGATGAAATCCCTAAATTTCTTGCAATAGCTCGTTGAGGAATGTTGTTTTTTAAACTGTTCGACAATCAGCTCATGCATTTGTTCACTAAGTGGTGACCCTCGCCCCATCCTTGTTTGTGAATGACTGAGCATTTCAGGGAAGCTGCTTTTATACCCAATCATGGCACCCACCTGTTCCCAATTAGCCCGTTCACCTGTGGGATGTTCTAAATAAGTGTTGGATGAGCTTTCCTCAACTCTCTCAGTCTTTTTAGCCACTTGTGCCAGCTTTTTTGAAACATGTTGCAGGAATAAAATTCCAAATGAGCTAATATTTGCAAAAAATTACAACGTTTACCTGTTCGAACATTAAGTAACTTGTCTTTGCAGTGTATTCAATTGAATATAGGTTAAAAAGGACTTGCAAATCATTGTATTCTGTTTTTATTTACACAACGTGCCAACTTCACTGGTTTTGGGTTTTGTATTTGTAAGTACTCAAGTACAAGTTCAAGTCCCGACCCAACTCTGGACATGCCTGCCATTGAAAATGTGGCGCATTATGAAATGCAAAATATGACAAAGGAGACCCTAGACTGTTGAGGAGCTGTCATACATCAAACAAGAATGGGCAAAAATTCCTCCAACAAAGCTTCTATTATTTATGTTCTCAGTTCCCATATGCTTATTGAGTGTTGTTAAAACGAAAGGTGATGTAACACAGTGGTAAACATGCCCCTGTCCCAGCTTTTTTGGAAACTGTTGGAAGCATGAAATTCAAAATGAGTGAATATTTCCGAAAAAACAAGGTTTATCAGTTTGAACATTAAATATCTTGCCTTTATAGTGTACTCAATTGAATGTAGGTCGAAAAGGATTTTCACATCATTGTATTCTGTTTTTATTCACGTCTTACACAATGTACCAACTTTACTGAAGTTGAAACCAGGCTGAAACCAGGAATGCAAGAATGACACCAGTCCACCGCAGGGCAGACAAAAAAATTCACCCCCACTGTTGTACAAAAGACCAAATTAGAATATCCATTTATCTGAACCTGCATAGAGTTGGACTGTGGGACTAAATCATCAAGAACAAATTGAAAACATGAAAATTCTTCGCCAAGAGGCTAGGTGTTGTAATTTTTATATTATATTCCAGGTATTACCTTCACAAAAAGAAACTCAGATGACTCAGAGGAAAAAATCAGTCGGAGGCAGAGAAGTTAATATCCAAGTCAAAGTCTGCTTACTTTTTTCTGCAGAAAAAGGGATCCCTACACACAGAGTGCAAGTCAGCAAAATCAAGGATGATACAGTTAGAAACTCTCTGGTATTTGTCGGGGCACTCCATGACATTCTCCTCCACCTGTGCTGACGTACTCATCATGAGGTAATCGGGAGAGCCCTCGCCATCTCACGCAACCCATGTTAAGCTGTCTTGCGGTGTGCACATACATCTCGTTAGGGAGGAGAGCACCTGTCTTCTCTATCAGCTCTGGCTCCAGCTTATCTCACTATGCATTCCAGAGCTTTCTATAAACACATAAACTTAGAGAAAGAGAGACATCTTGTCCTTGGTACAGAATCTTCAGGTCTACATGACTAGATAGGCTATATGCCATGACGCACTAGTACAGCTATGCAGGCCCATGCTAAATCAGTAATATGCAAGAGTACACCCTAAGGCCTTTGAAGTTATGAACTAAAACAGAATAAGAGCAAGCAAGGATAAGCAATTAATAATAATTAATTTTTATTGAAATAAAAATTATTCCACACCAGGGAGTCGGACTAATATTCTTTGTGACAACAGTGTTCCTAACCACACCACCTTGCACCCATCCAATATAAAAAAGCTCGGAATAAAACTACTGTCCAGAAACAAAATTGCTCACCCCTACAATAGTTTAATATCCGCATACTGATCTAATGCCATGAATAACAACATGAATTCCATGTAATTTTATTCATCTTTAATGAAGACAAATTGTCAAAGGTTTTCTGAGACATTAAAACCATAAAGTACATTCCATTTCTTCAATATAAATGACAAGGCTTTAACAGTGAAGGTACTCTAATATCTTTTCTGCAACTGCTTCTCTGATTTGACGATGGTCTGAAAGACTTAACGCCTGTGGTTATTGCCTTGTTCATCCTCCCATATGTTGGCTCCATACTTCTGCCATTTGAGGTTGCGGTTTTTGGTGACTATGAAGGATCTGTTTTTGGGGATGTAAAAGTTTTGAGAGATATTCTGCCAGTCCTCAGGGTCAGCGCCGTCCTCCACGAACACGGTGACAAAAATGTTTCCTTCTCCCAAAATCTTACCAAAGTCCTTAGGTGGTATACATATACATCTGATGTTGGGATTGGGTTTGATTTCCATGTTGGCTCCTGCCGACACTGACACAGAGTGACCAATTTCAATCCCGAAGGTGATCCCGATCTCCTCCAAATTCATCTGGCGACTGCTGTAATACACCCTCAATGGTTTGCCAGAGGCATTAGCCACGTGCGTTATGTTTGACCCCATTATCAGGGTAGTACAACTCCCTGTAAGAGACAGGTGAATGGCATTTAGCATTGAATAAGTGGAGTCACATCATACCAAACAACCCTATCTAGGAAGTAATGTAATCAGTCACTGTGATTGCAAATGGATTTTTAACAGCTGCATTCAGTTCTCGAACATTCACTATATTTTTTGCTTTTATTAGTTTGCCGGTCAGCTAACTGGCTGGCTAATCGATGAGAAGAAAACTAACTTTCGCTTTCACTGTGCAACGTAGCAGTACAACTATAAGACCAGTTAGAAAATAAATGCAGTTATCAGTTGCCCATCAGATAATAATGACATTAAAAATAGTGGAAAGAATATGCTTGTACTGATTTCACAGTAAAACAAACAAAAAAAATTACTTAATACTTACAGTATCCTGGGACAAGAGAAGTATTGTGTGTAAGCTCCAGAGAATTCAAAGAAATTTATAGGTGACTTTTGAACTCGGATTATGATGCAAGTACTTTCAGGAAGTGCTCTTATCTCACAGACCAAAGGAGAAAATGAACATTGTTCGAGATCTGCGTCTCTCTCGGCAGTGCTCACTTTACATCTGGCAAAACAGAAATACAGGATGGACTGCGGGGAACCACAAATAAAAATGTAAAACTGAAGTAATGCTTGTGTTTCTATGCTCAGTAATACAATAATTGTCGCTGAGGTTTTATCGTTTTTTAGAGGGGAAAAGGAATATAGCCGATTAGATTGCTATGATCTTGTACTGGATTAAGGTCAGATATTTAAAAAGCAGCAATATAAGGCGCATAACGTATCTTGCATTGTTGTCCGTACATGTTAAAAATACCGAAACCTCGTGCAGAAATAGGGTGTAATAATAGGAACCCACTATCCATCTTTATTTTTCCCAAGGAAGCAGACAGATGATAAATAAATGAGCAACTGTCGTATTTCATTCAGCTTCGTAACTTTGAACGATCTGATGTAGTTTTGTTTTGAAATGATATTCAAGCTCGCTAATGCCAATAACTGTGATTCGCTAACGACCTATCTGGCCAGCTAACTCGTATTTGTAATGCTGATTACAAACATGTGGGGCGCGAATGTAAAATGAAATATAAATGCATCATGCAGATATATGCTCATACATCCCATCGTTTACTGCAAGCAGAACGTTCAAAATACTTCCGCGTCCTCGCTGGTCGTGTTGGTAAACTCACATAATCGGTGCTTGCTCTGGACCAGCAAGAAGTTGGTGCTTACTCTAGCACCAGTTTTAAGAACCAGTAGCTGATGCTTAGGCTTTGGAAAATGAAAGAACTGGTGCTAAGTCAGGCTCTGACTCTGAATCAGCACCAACACCAGCTCGGTGGAAAAGGGATACTACAAACTAATGATGGAAAGATGAAGCTTCATGAACCATTTTCTTAATTGTTTTATTTTCCCAACACTATAATACTATAAGTCCAGTCAGTATATTTCATATTAGGGATACAAGTTCCAATGACTTTATTTAATGACCTGTGGAAAGTAGTCGTTGGGAAACACATCATAACCACGCAGTGCTTTTTCACCTAACTTTGTGGAGCAGTCAGTAGTGAGTGTAGTGCAGTGATTTACAGTTCAGATTGAATCCCGTCATTGCTGCAAGGAAGAGCTGTACTTGTCATAACAATTGCTCAAGAACGACAACTAAAGCTGAATTTATGCTTCTGCGTCAAATCGACGCCGTCGCTACACACATAGAAATAAACACTAGATGGCTCAAGGCTGAGACGGCAGCGTCGTCACTGGTCGGCCATCTTAGGACAGGGGACTGCTCTGGTGCGCTGTGCTGTAGTCGGAGGTAAGGTGGATGATTTACTCGCTTAAATACTCATAACTCGCTGAATTCTTCACGGATTGGGTTATTACAAACCTTACAAACGTGGCTATGATTTGTGGCTTATTAACGTGGATGAAAGTTCTTTGTTATTCATTTTATCATTGCTTTATTTTATTATTTATTTTGTCTATTATTTGAATTTTGTCAATATTAAATATTGACAATATCATTTCTGTGTGTGTATAGCGATTGCTTTACCTATCTACTTAATGTACTTTTTATATCGAATTCAATGGTTTTAATTATTCTTAAGGATGCAGTTAAATAACTACATCTCTGATGTTCACCCGACAAACCAAGCCGTTTGTTTGAAAATCAGTTGAGAATTTGGGAGAGTTGAGAAATTTACAGTTATTTCTAAGTCCTTGCTCCATTGGCTGTAATGTTATGAGTGATTGAGCAGCCCTGTCCCAAGATGGCCGCCCTGTGACGACGTTACTTCACCTTGGCCACGTTTACATGGGTAGTTTTCCTCAATCTGATTGAAATCGATCGGAATAAGTGAATTTGATTTGATCTGTATACATGAAGTTTAAGTAAAGAGATCCAATTTCAATCCGCGTTGACATGGCCCCAGCTGAATCCGATTGTGTTGTGTTTTTTTTTACCTGCGCATTACCTCACTCTGCCTACGTCACTTCACTTACGAGCCTCTTACGTACTAGGAGCGCATGCACGGACCGAACAATCCTCTTTATCAACACAATCCGCTCCACTCAGTCGTTTACATGGAGCATGGAGCGGATTATCAATCTGCGTAGACGACCTCCTACAATCCGATCCGAAATACAATCGGATCCGGGTGAATCAGATTGGCTAAGGTGTTTATATGAGACATTTTGAATCTGATTGACCTTTCAATCTGATTGTAAATAGGATTTTTGGACCCATGTAAACGGGGCCATTGGCTCGCAGCGTGCTTGAGCCGTCTAGTGTTTATGTATATCTATGGCTACACAGAGCCTCTGCGGCGACATGAACCCCCACCACAGAGCCTCTGCGTCGCCTGCCGTGCGCCTCGAAAATTTTCTAACTGCGCGTCAAAGCGACACAGACTGCAAGGGCTCTGATTGGTCCGACCCGAGCCTAGTGACGTGTGATTCAACGTCATTCAAGAAAATGACACTGGTGGCTAGTAGCAACCAAGCGCACAGAAAGCTGACGACACTAGCTTGATAGTTTATTACAGTCGACTGGTTACCGCTAGTTATGTTGTTTTTATTTTTATCCACGGCTAATTGATGCCTTATGAAAGCGACGCGGTGGCTTATAAAGCTACTGCGAAACCAATTAATGGTCAGTGAAAACAGTTCTGCTGCGAACTGGCTGCGTTTGTTTACACTTGCTTAAGCAGGAAGCAGCAGCCGCAAAATATGTCGAAGGACATTTCAAATGACCATTCATTGAAAACCCTACTCTCTGCTGCCCTTCAGTGTTCACTTTCCAGGGAAGTGACTTCGCAGGGTGTAGGGATTATTACCAAGGATGGTCCATGATTATTACCCTACGGAATGAAATACAGCCCATAACATAACGTAAACACTCTAGCAATGAGTCTCACGTGATTCCATGACAGGTCCTTCCTTCGGAAACTTGATGCCACCAAGCGGTTTGACGGTGAATTGCTTCGCGGCACAGCACGACACAAATGACCTCCACTCAGAACTTCGAAAGGTTCACAACGGCGTCGAGGCGACGGCGTGCCCCTTGGGTGGAGTCAACACAGAAGCATAAATCCAGCTCAAAGCTGGATTTGTGGTTCCGCATCGAACCGACTCGGTCGCTACGCAGAGCATCTGCAGTGACGTGAACCCCCACCGCAGAGCTTCTCCGTCACCTGCCGTGCACCTCGAAAATTTTTTAACTGCGCATCAAAGCGATGCAGACCGTAAGGGCACTGATTGATCCACTCTACTGGAGTCTCACGAGATTTCACAACAGGTCCTTCGGAAACCTGATGCCACCTAGTGGTTTCTCGGTGAATTGCTTTGCGGCACAGCATGACGCAAACAACTTCAACGCAGAACTTCAAAAGGTCCATGACGGCGTCGAGGCGACTGCGTGCCCTTTGCGTGGAGTCGACGCAGTACCATAAATCCAGCTTAAGAGCCAAAAAAGCAGTCGGTGGCATTGCAAGGTGGAAGGAGACAGAAACTATATATTTTGTTTTCGTCAAGAATCTCTGAAATAAAGTGTGCAGATAACGTTGAAAAGACGCCCAGAACAATCTCATTTGAACTAATTTTTAACCTTGTGGAGAGGTCTGGTGGACGTTAATACGGGACGTGCAGAGGATGTCAAGACATCATAAAAACTTTCATTCTGGCTCCTCAGGGGACGTCATTTAGATGCTTGTGGAAGACCTTGAAAAGATGTTGTTTGGACGTATGCTTGCTTGGTGGGAACTGCCATAACTGAAAGCATTGTTCGTTTGCACACTGTTGCTGTGTGGGGGGAGAAATCATTTGTGATATTTTATAAAGTTCATACAGCACTAAGTTTGAAAATCCACGTAGTGCTGTATTTAACACAGCGTATGTAACACACGCAATGTGTGTCTACATGAATCACTGTCGGCATCAGCTGATGCGTAATCTATAAATTATTCAGTTTATTTTTACTAAAAAAAATAAAAGATTATAATTTTAAAATAGAAAAATGACAATGATGGATAATAATTATGACGGAATTTTTATGCCCCTGTCCATCAATCAGAAATTGTAACGCGACCTCTGATTGAGCAGTACATGAGCACATTCCAATCCTCTGAATGAGTGCGTATTCACTATCTACGTGTCTTCCATAACCAGTTACCAGGCGAACCACCAGTACAGAAAACTTTATAATTTTCAACTTATTGAGAAGATATGATAACTCCCTTCAGGAAACATAAGCTCTTATATAGCAAGCCTATCCCATACCCAAAATCAATTAGGACCCACTAGTATCCTCCAGAAAGCGAATTTGGCTCAATCAGATCCAAACCAATTTTTGTCGATGAGCAAATTCTTAAATGGAAAATGTCAAACTAATTTTCCAGGATTGTATTTCCTGCATCTTCTGTGTGTAATGTGAATATAGGCCACTAGATGGCAGTATTTACCTTTTTTTTGTTAAGCTCAGACTGGAGTCATGTTTAGACATGTCCTGGACATGTCTGGGGCAAGTCTCAGAAAATTAAAAAAAAGAGGTCTAAATGTGGGTGGGGTCTGCAAAAGAGTATATAAGGAAAAGAATTGAGACAGTAAAGTAGTAGGAGAAATTGCAAGAAGATGACCAGACCTGCCATTCTGTTCAAGACCTGTGAAATTTCTTTTGTGGATTTTTGCCTGTAAAAGAGCCTTTTCCTTACCCAGGACATCACCAAACCACCCCAACAAACAAAGGGACTGTAAATATTTCTGTTTTTTTTTACTAATCATTCTTGGTCAGGTAGTTAGTTGTTATTAGTCTTTGTCTTTGTGTAAAAATTAAATGTGTTTAAGTTTTTAAAACTGTGTCTGTCATCCCTTGCTGTTGCTGTTGTGTTGTAGATTGTAATAAGAAATTGGGGCCATAACAAATTGGGGGCTCAAGGTCCGGGATAGACCATTTTGTGAGTAATTATTTGAAAATCTAACATTTCAAATTGTAAAATTGATTTTTTTTAATTGAATACATAAATATTGACAAGAGCAATGGATGATTTCTTGGCATCACCAACCGTAGGGGTTTTGAAGTCTTTTAAAAAGACAGAACTGCTAGAAATTTGCAGACATTCAGAGCTGACAGAGGTGAAACCAGCCATGCGAAAAGCAAGACTGGCTCGAGAGATAGTTGAATATTACATTGATGAAAATGTGTTTGCACCCGGAGATCTGGAACAGTTTCCAGTAGAAAATCCAAATATAGAAATGGAACTTAAATTAAAAATGCTAGAGATTGAAAGGGAGGAAAGAGAAAAAGAAAGGGAGGAAAAAGAAAAGCAAAGAGAATTTGAGAGGGAAGAAAAAAAAAAACAAAGGCAGTTTGAGTTAGAAAAATTAGCAAGAGAAGAGAAAATAGAAAGGGAGGAAAAAGAAAAACAAAGAGAATTTGAGTTAGAAAAATTTGCAAGACAGAGAGATTTTGAATTAGAGAAATTCGATATGGAAGAAAGACTCCAAATGGAGCAACTAAAAATAAAAATTCAAACTGAAAATAAATTTCGGGCTAGCCAGGAGGTAAAATTGGTGCCTCCATTTTCGGAAAAGGATGTTGACAACTATTTCCAGTGTTTTGAAAAGGTAGCAAAGAGTTGCCAGTGGCCAAAGGAACACTGGCCTCTGATGTTGCAAACTGTCCTCAAGGGTAAAGCTCAACAAGCCTATTCGGCTTTGTCTGCAGATGATTCCTCTGATTATGAGGTTGTCAAAAAGGTTATTTTGAGAGCTTATGAGTTGGTTCCAGAGGCTTACCGACAGAAATTCAGAGGTCTGAAGAAATCTGAAAATCAGACTTATGTTGAATTTGCTAATGAAAAGCAGGTTTGCTTTGAGCGCTGGTGTACTTCTATGGAGGTCAAGGATGATTTCAACTCACTAAAAGAGATGGTGTTAGTTGAAGAATTCAAGAACTGTGTTAAAGATGATGTTAAGACCTACCTTAATGAGAAGCAAGCACTGAATTTGCAATCAGCTGCCAAATTTGCAGATAGTTATGTTCTCACACATAAGTCCAAATTTCAGTCTAGCAGTAATAATAGATGGTCCCAATTTCAGAAAAATGGTTATGGTGATACCCAAGATTCCTCACCCAAAGACAAAGACAAATCTGGTGATGGTGCTCAGAAATCCAGTAACAGGTCTGATCAAAGTGTGAAAGCTGACAGTGACAGAAGTGGTCTAGTTTGCAGTTATTGCAAGAAATCTGGTCATGTTAAAACTAACTGCTGGTTCCTTAAAGCTAAGAAAGGAAAAGAAAAGGATACCAAACCAAATGCCTTTGTGAAAACAAGGTTAGAAACCCCTGTAGTAGATAACCAATTTGCTAAATTGCCTGCTTCTTGTGGGGCTAAAAAGCCTGATACAGCTGACTTCGTGAGGGAGGAATTTCTTCCATTTGTGTCAGAGGGATTTGTGGCTCTGAATGAGCATACTACTCCTGTCCCCATATATATCCTAAGGGATACCGGAGCTTCTCAGTCACTTTTGTTAATGGACTCCTTGGAGTTACGTGATGAGACCGCTTCAGGGGATTTCATACTTGTACAAGGTATTGAAGGGAGGACTGTATCTGTACCCCTGCACTCTATATTCTTGAAGTCAGATTTAGTTACAGGACAGGTAATGGTGGGACTTATGTCAAGTCTACCTATAAAGGGTGTTTCTCTGTTGCTAGGCAATGACCTGGCTGGGGGCAAAGTAGTTCCCCCTGTACATCTTACTTCACAGCCGAGCACTGAAGATGGGGATGAGGACCCATCTCTGTATCCTTCTTGCGCAGTGACTCGTGCTATGGCCAAGAAGCCTAAAGAAGATGTTGTAGTGCCGTCCAGTACATTGAATAGTCAGGACTCAGGTGGTTCGCCTCATGACTCTGATTGGCCTACTATGGTTTCTCCGTTTGAGGACTTATCAGATACTTTTATCAGTTCTCTATTCAGCCAGCCGGATGGGTCTGGTGATTCTGATGTGTCTGGAGACTTGTCTCTGTCCAGAAAGCGGTTGATTGAGGAGCAAACTAATGATCCTGAAATTTGTGTACTAAAGAGGAGAGCCCTTCCTGATAAAGAAATAGACGCAGTTCCAGTTGGGTATTATCTCAAGGATGGTGTGTTGATGCGGAAGTGGCGCCCTCCTGATATCCCTGCCAGTGCAGATTGGGCAGTGGTCAGGCAAATTGTTGTTCCGAAGGTCTACAGGAATGAGATCTTAACAATGGCTCATAGTTTACCTTTAGGAGGTCATCTTGGTGTTAACAAGACTGTTGATAAGATCATGAAACACTTCTTTTGGCCTGGGCTTCGGAAAGACGTTTCCAACTTTTGCAAAACCTGGCACACTTGTCAGGTAGTTTGAAAACACCAGTTAGACCCACCCGTAGCTCCATTGCAGCCTATCCCAGCATTTGGGGAGCCATTCTCTAAGGTCATTGTTGATTGTGTTGGTCCATTACCCAAGACTAGATCTGGAAATCAGTACTTGTTGACAATCATGTGTGCATCTACCAGATTCCCCGAAGCCATACCTCTACGTAACATCAAGGCAACTGCAATCTCGAAGGCTTTGATAAAGTTCTTCACGTTGTTTGGCCTTCCCAGGGAAATTCAGTCAGACCAAGGTAGCAATTTCACTTCAGGATTGTTTCAGCAGGTTGTGTATGAACTAGGTGCAAAGCAGATTCTTTCTAGTGCCTATCATCCAGAAAGTCAGGGTGCCTTAGAGCGGTTTCATTCCACTCTCAAGACAATGATGAGGACTTATTGTTATGACCATGAGAAAGACTGGGATGAAGGTGTTCATTTGCTGTTGTTTGCAGCTAGAGAAGCAGTGCAGGAGTCTACTGGATTCAGTCTATTTGAGCTAGTGTTTGGTCATGAAGTGAGAGGACCTTTGCTATTGTTGAGTGAACAATGGCGAGAGGAAGAGCCGCAAATCAGTCTGTTAGACTATGTTAGCAAGTTCAAGGGAAGATTGCGTGCAGCTTGTGACCTTGCCAAAGAGAACTTGAAATCAAGTCAGGGAAAAATGAAAACTTAGTATGATCATAAGGCAAGAAGCCATGAGTTTAAACCAGGAGACAAGGTCCTTGTGTTGTTTCCCTTGCAGTCCAATCCATTGCAGGCTAGATTTCATGGTCCTTATGAAATTCTGACAAAACTCAATGATCTCAATTACATTGTGAAGACTCCAGATAGGAGAAAACCAAAACAATTGTGTCATATTAACATGCTCAAGCCTTATCATGACAGAAATGCTAGGGTTGCAGCTGTCATTTCAGATTCTCCAATGCTCGAAACGTGTGAAGATGAGGGGGAGTTTCAAGATGATGAACCTAGAATTAAAGCTGAAGTTCTTTCATGTAAATTGTCAAACACTGAAGTGTTGCAAAATCTTGATGTAAAACTCCAGCACTTAGAACCCTCACAGAGAGATCAGTTTGAAAGGTTGATCAAGAAATATGAGGATTTGTTTCCTGATGTTCCAAAAAGAGTTTCTATAGCCTCTCATGATGTAGATGTTGGTGATGCCAAACCAATAAAACAGCATCCATACCGAATGAATCCTGAAAAGAGAAAGATTGCTGAGAAAGGGGTTGAGTACATGTTAAAACATGATATTATCAGACCCTCCAACTCCGATTGGAGTTCACCCTGTGTGCTAGTTCCAAAACCTGATGGAAGTACTAGATTCTGTACAGATTATCGCAAAGTCAATGCTGTAACTAGAACTGATGTGTTTCCAATACCTAGGATTGATGATTGTATTGATAGAGTAGGGCAAGCAAAGTTTCTGACCAAGATTGATTTATTGAAGGGTTATTGGTGTGTGCCTTTAACTGAGAGGGCCAAGAGCATCTCTGCTTTTGCCACACCATCTGGATTGTACCAGTATGAAGTCCTACCCTTTGGCATGAAAAATGCCCCAGCCACGTTCCAAAGGATGATACAGTCTACAATCGCCGGATTGCCACACACAGGTGCATACATCGATGACCTGATCACATGGAGTGACTCCTGGGAAGAACATCTAAAAGATGTAGAGACGTTGTTCCAGTGCCTGACCCAGGCTAACCTGACTGTTAACCTGAGCAAGAGTGACTTTGGTTGTGCTACTGTCACCTATCTTGGCTACGTCATAGGCCAGGGTAAGGTGGCACCCATAAATGCTAAAGTCCAAGCCATCATGGACTTTCTAGTTCCAGACAACAAAAAAGCTTTGCGCCGCTTCCTTGGAATGATCGGGTACTACCGCAAGTTCTGCAAGAACTTTGCTGAGATTGCTCTCAGTCTAACTAACCAACTGAAGAAAGGCGTAAACTTCACTTGGGATGATGCATGCCAGAGAGCCTTCGATCGCCTGAAGTCTCTGCTGTGTCACTTCCCCGTGCTCAAATCTCCTGATTTCAACAAACCGTTCTCCATCGCGGTCGATGCTAGCGACCAAGCTTGTGGATCTGTGCTCCTACAGAGAAGTGACTCTGATGACATTGAGCATCCCGTGGCATACTTCTCCAGGAAGTTCAATCGCCACCAAAGGAACTTTTCCACAATAGAAAAGGAGCTGTTGGCTCTGGTCCTTTCTTTACAACACTTTGAGGTTTATGTTTGTACAGGACAAAAGCCAATGATTGTGTACACTGACCACAATCCGTTAATGTTTTTGAGTAAGATGAAAAACAAGAATCGGAGATTGTTGAATTGGAGTTTGATTTTACAGGAGTTTGACTTGGAAATTAAGCATGTGAAGGGTACAGACAATGTAATTGCTGATTGCTTATCCCGTGTTTGAATATGTATATATATATCATGTGTTTATTTGAATATTGTATATGTATATATAGACAAGTGTTCACTTAACCATTTTGTATTGAAAAGAAAAATTTTGCCTTTATGAGTCAAAATTTTTCCCTTTTGGAATGGAGGTGTAATGTGAATATAGGCCACTAGATGGCAGTATTTACCTTTTTTTTGTTAAGCTCAGACTGGAGTCATGTTTAGACATGTCCTGGACATGTCTGGGGCAAGTCTCAGAAAATTAAAAAAAAGAGGTCTAAATGTGGGTGGGGTCTGCAAAAGAGTATATAAGGAAAAGAATTGAGACAGTAAAGTAGTAGGAGAAATTGCAAGAAGATGACCAGACCTGCCATTCTGTTCAAGACCTGTGAAATTTCTTTTGTGGATTTTTGCCTGTAAAAGAGCCTTTTCCTTACCCAGGACATCACCAAGCCACCCCAACAAACAAAGGGACTGTAAATATTTCTGTTTTTTTTTACTAATCAATCTTGGTCAGGTAGTTAGTTGTTATTAGTCTTTGTCTTTGTGTAAAAATTAAATGTGTTTAAGTTTTTAAAACTGTGTCTGTCATCCCTTGCTGTTGCTGTTGTGTTGTAGATTGTAATAAGAAATTGGGGCCATAACATGTGTCACAAAATATAACTGCAATATTTCTGAAACTTTCATTAAAAACAGGCAAAGCTACAAAAAGAATACAAAAGTCTATTGAGGTTTATTAATTGCCTTTAATTTGCCTTCAACGATGCCGCATGTTTTTGTTTGATACAAAGTAAACATGGTGGGAGGAGCACTGTCACAAGGGACTGTTGAAAATTTTCCATAATTTATAAATCATCCAGATCAGTCCCGATACACAATTTAACATAATTAAGTAGAATATGGACCTGTGTCAAACATATCGTGATGCACTGTTCCACATGGTACCATATTGGTGACATTCTATACTGAAAAATACAGGTGTAGCATAGTTCAGTGAAGAAAGATAAAGATCAAGTGGTTTTACATTCAATCAGTTAACATTAGAGTGTAGTTTACAGCTATTACTAAATAAAATGGTTTGCAAGGTACATCTCCGTAAGAACATATCAGCATTATGAAACAAACATAAAATAATTATCCCAGACTGGGTACAAAAGCATCTCTATGACCTTTCTGTGATTTAAGCTTATGAGGAATAAAAATAAGGAAGATAATCAGCTATTACAAAATATAATAAGCTACAAAAATAACACTCTTCCAGCATAGTGTTGGATATATGAATTATTAATGTTTTACTGTTTTTGCAGAAATATTGCCATACTGTCAAGGACAATGATTAGTACCAATACATCATTTAGTAATGACATAAGTTGTGTATTAAGCAGCAATTGGCAACACTGCACTCCTCTTAGCTACTCCAGTGAAGCTGCCTTACTTTGGAAGAATAGAATACAGCCTGAAAAGCCAGCTAACAGCGGGGCAACAAAACTTTCAGAATGTTTTTTTTTTTTTTGTGTGGAAGATCTATGGTTTCTGGTGTGGGATGTATTTTTACAGTTTCTGAAATTCAGGAAGTCTGAGTGTGTGGTTAAGGTTTGGGCTTTTTAATGATGTAAAATGAGTCAATATTTATGGACCAGGAGGAATGGAGCATCTCCTGAAACACCTGGGGAGGCTGAGGATTTGTGAGGTCTGATTTTATGGCCGAGAAATAGAGGTTAGTCTGTGTTTATGACTGAGGAGATGTGGAAAATTTTGCTCTACACCAAGGAGGTGTGAGGAATTTGTGCTTTACGCTGCGGAGGTGTGAAGAATTTTGTTGATGCAGAAGAGGTGTAAGGAACTTTTGTTTAACACTAAGGGGGTGTGAGGAATTTTTGTTAACACTGAGGAGGTGCAACAAATTTTTGTTTAACACTGAGGAGGTGTGAGGAATTTGTTTTGGGGCAAGGAGGTGTGAGGCATTTTTGTTAATACTGAGGAAGTGAGACGAATTTTTGTTTAACACTGAGGTGTGAGGAATTTATGTTTAGTGGAGAGGAAGTGTGAGGAGTTTGTGTTTTGGGGTGAGGAAGAGTGAGGAATTTGTTTAGGGGTGAGGAGGTGTGAGGAATTTTTGTTAATATTGAGGTGTGACAAATTTTTGTTTAACACTGAGGAGGTATGAGGAATTTGTGTTTAGTGGAAAAGAAGTGTGAGGAATTTGTGTTGGGAGTAAGGAGGTTTGAGGAAGTTTTGTTAATGCTGAGGAGGTGTGAGGAATTTTTGTTAAACACTGAGGAGGTGTGAGGAATTGTTTTTTAAAACTGAGGGGGCGTGAGGAATTTTCGTCAACGCCGTGGAGGTGAGAGAAATTTGGGTTTAGTGGTGAGGAACTGTGAGGAATTTGTGTTTTGGGGTGAAGAGGTGCGAGAAATTTTTGTTTATGCTGAGGAGGTGTGAGGAGTGTTTGCTAATGCTGAGGAGGTGTGAGGAATATGTGTTTATTGCAGAGGAGGCAAGGGATGTATGAGGTCTGATTTTATGGCTAAGAAGTAGTGCTTGGTCTGTGTTTAAGGCTGGGGAGGTACTGAGGGCTTGATCACAGCTCAGGAGGGGTGGAAAGTTTGGGTTCATGGGGAAAAAAGGTGTGGAGGGTCAGAGTACAGCCATTGAGATGTGAGTGTGATTATGACTGAAGAGGAGTCAGAAGTCTGGGTTAATAGCTTAGGAGGTACAGTATGCTGAGTATGTGTTTATAGCTGAGGAAGTACAGTTTATTGAGTATGTGTTTATAGCTGAGGAGGTACAGTTTATTGAGTATGTGCTATTAGATGAGAATGTACAGTCTGCAAAGTATTAGTTGATAGCTGAGGAGTTACAGTATGTAGAGTATGTCTTTATAGCAGAGGAGATACAGTAAGTAGAGTATGTGATCATGGCTGAGGAGATACTGTATTTAAAGTATGTGTTTATAGCTGATGTGGTTCAGTATGCAGAGTATGTGTTCATGGCCGAGGAGGAACTGTATTTAAAGTATGCGTTTATAGCTGAGGAGGTACAGTCTGTAGAGTATTTGTTTATAGCTGAGGAGGTGCAGTCTGTTGTAGAGTATGTGAGTAGGTGTGGGGGTCGTGTTTTTGGATGAAGGACGAGTGGGGAATTAATATTTATTGCTTATGAGGTGTGGGAGGCTGTTAGTGAATGAAGAGATAAAGAAGTCTCAGACTTGACCAGACACCCAATTTCTTTGAGGCCGTCATCCCACTTAAGCAGATTCTATACAACCTTCTGCACTTAAGAAAACACCACGGATCCAAAGAAGGTGATTTTGTGACAATACATCGCATCCGTTGCTTAGCCAGTTCTTATTGGTGCATTACACTCAAAATTTAATGGGTAGCTACTAAAGGTACACAGATTGTGGGCCTGACCCGACTCGAGCACATTCTAAAATGACTGCCTGAGGGGCGAACCTGCCCCATCCTGTCAGACTCAGGTGCGGGTTTTCGCGGCTTGGGTTAAAATTGTAAGCTCTAGTGTGGAGGCGGCTCAGATGGTTTTGGACAGCAGTGAGGGGTTATGTAGTTGATAGTGGGGGTCCGCTGCTATGGAAATTATACAGATCCTGCATAGGTTTGTTCTCAGTTCTGTGTAGGTGCTGTACGGGCGTGTTATAGAGAGGGGCAGAGCAAAGCCGCTTTGTAATTGGGTGGGGGAGAACAGCACATCTGGGAGTTCCAGTCACAAGTCAACACAGAAACTTGTTCTTCCTCGCGGCCACTAGGGGTTCCACGTACACAGGGCTGAAAAGCTGCAGATGAGGCACTGTTCCCACTCCTGCTGGGCCCAAGGACCCTGCAACACACAGCCCCGCACCTGAGTACTGAAGATTATACCTGAACACAAATGAACACAGTCCCACACCTGAGGACGAAAACCCATTTCAACATAATCCCAGACCAAAAAACATACTGTAAATCATAAAACCTCTGATACTAACCAGTAATATTACCATGAATGTGTTTAAAAACTTCAGGCAATAAATCTAAAATGTGTCGTCATTCAGTGGCTGGTAAACTAAAAACAGTATTTGCACAGAACATCTCCTTAAAATTATGTTTGGTCTTCACCTGTTTACAATCATTTTTCTTTATTAGTAGGTTTTCCAAAGATTACAATAATCAATTCGCAGTTAAACGCGGTTTACTTCTTAATGTTGCAACGATTAAATGGTAAATTTCTTTTAAAAAGTGGGTTTTTTTGCACTTTACAAAAAGATAAATTCCTCTTTTAACTTCTGTGTTTGATTTCAGCACATCCTGCAAGGCAGAATATTACAAGTGTTTTATTATTGTTTGAATTACAACATTAAAAATGAGAATGAGAACTAAGTACCCCAAATTCAATAGCTTTGATAAAAACACAAGTTTATGTCGAAAAAAGGTTTTCTTTTGTTTCCTTTACAAGGAGAAATCCCCACACCTGATAGTACTGAGTGTTTTCGGTCTTCACGTATTGCAAATTTACATAAATAACTGAAAGCAGTCAAGACCAATTATGAGTTTAAAGCGATATTCTGTGAGTGCCCTGTTCACAGCGCTGGCTGGCGGTAATTGGGACTTCTCCCTGAAATACAGGTTTTGCCAGTAGTAGTTCATTCTCTCACATACCTGTTGAAGGATGGCATCACATTTTTATCACTCCACTTCATTGAGTGTAACTCCTCAGAGGGAAGAACCATGCCACTGTCTGTCAGGTAATCCTGCAGAGGAAAAAATTATTAGATTGAAGAACATTGTACCTTAGCACTCATACAGACCTGCAAAGTGCTGCAGTCTATAATTTCTATAAATGTTAGCTACACAGCTACAGATTTTGATTGTCCCCCTTATATTTGTTTTTTCTTTTTTTCAAATCTTCCCATGTGAAATTATTTTATCACATATTTTCTGTTATATATTTCGTGTCTTTAAAACACGTTCAGCATCTTTTCATAGCTTAATATATGAGATGTTTCTTAACGACATGGATTCAGTCCAACATGCCAGTGACAAAAGAACCTGGCCTATTACATTTGCAGGAGCATCACACAACTCATTGTGGCTCAGTCAAAGTCAAGTTCAAGGTCAGCTTTATTATACCTACAGGACAGATGTGTGTTGCAGAACGCCCACTTAAAGGACCCATCAGACAGAGTAACAGTAACACCCAACGAAAATGATGAGCGCTGAGTATTTCTGAAAGAACTCACTCCAGGCAGAGGCTCTGAATATGGCTGTTCCTCAAATGTGATCAGGCTGGCCGAGGTCTGGCTCCTCTCTCTGGAAAGAAAGGAGAGAAATTTGTCTATTTGCTACCAGTAGCGGATCTAGACCTGGGAATAGGGGGGGCGCAGACACGTCCCTTTATGACAATTAGTCCTGGGTAGTTCGCAATCATTTTCCTTTACTGATGCGTTTTCCGATTATCGTACTTGGCAACTTAAGACACGGTCTCTCCATATGCGATCGGAGAGCGATGAAATCATGGGCGAAATTCAGTACAGAGAAATAATTTACTTATTAATAGGCCAGTGTTTCACGTTGATTGATCAGGTCCGTGTTCCAGTGAAACATCGCCTTTCACTCTCGGTATTGTGTGGGTTGATAAAAAAGTGGCACTTGGCAGTTAAATAGGCAGCGTGGTGCTCAAGCTGTTTGCGTGAGAGGCGACAGGTATGCAAGTTTGACTAACGTTGATTTAAATACAGCAAATAAGCATCCAGATGAATGATTGTCTTCTTACGTAATCGGGGAGAACAAGCAGCAGCTGGTAACTGCGGAGTGCTCTCGGAGCGAACCTTCGGTTACTCATGAAAATGACTGAGAACAGGTCAGGACTAACGACTGTTTTAAACAGATTTTTTGTCACAATTCTCAGTTCAGGTTCCACCACTGAGCTGAATTAACCCCACGATTTCATCGCATATGGAGAGACCGTGTCTTAAAGGAACAGTCCACAGTATTTTCATAATGAAATATGTTTTTCTATGAAATGAGAAGAGATGATACGTACCTCTCCGAGCTTTGAGCAATCACCCAGTCAGCCAGACGGGCTGCCACTCCTGTTAGCTTTTGTAGCTAGACTCATTGTGGTCAACGGTATTTTTCGGGGCTGTAGTTAGATGCGACCAAAGTCTTCCACGTTTTTCCTGTTTACATAGGTTTATATGACCAGTGACATGAGTTCGGGTTCGGGGACTCAAATCCAAAAGTGGCTTTTTCTATGCTGTGGGAAGTGCGTACTATAATGACAGACGTAGTAACACCTTCTGCGCGCTTCGACAGCGCATTGATACCTTCACTTCTGATTTCTTTTCTCTCCCACGACCCCCCCTACTTCCGTAAATACAACCAACGTGACTGCACTGCACTACTTGGTACACAGTCAGGAAGCCAGAGTTTGCTGAAAATTACAAGTAAGGGATAATTTACGAGAAGGTGTGCATTCCACGGTTTTAATGCACGACGCGGAGTTCGCGTCGGGTGGTTGCCTCCGCGAAGAGCATTAAAACTGTGGAATGCTCACCTTCGAGTTGATTATCCCGCTTATACCATGGTCATTTGCCAGCAATATCAAATCGCAGCATTAATCTGAAACGGAGATTATGCATAACCCTACATTATGCGCGATTATGCGGACTGTAGCTTACTTGCTACCCACAATTACAATGAACTTATGACGGTTTCCGCAGTCAGCGAGCTGAAATCAGTCTGCTGGCATAGCACGTAGCAAGCGAACTGTCAGCAGTCGCTGATACATGAAGTGGACACGTTAGCTTCATTTGTAACCGTACTCAATTACAATCTTTTCATGGATAAAGCCTGATTTTTTCGCTGCTATAATATTTACGGTCGTTATCGCTTGAGTACGAGTCAGCGAGGTGAAATCAGTCTGCTGGCAAAGCACGTAGCTTGCGAACCTTCACTTCACTTCTTCACATACGATTCATCTTCGTCCGTTTCTTCTTCCCTCTCACGGTCCATTTCGGCTAGCTCCTCCTCGGTATATTCCGGTTCAAATAGATATGGCTCCGGCTCCGCCTCAAGCCAGTCGTCGGCATCTATGTCCTCCATTTGAAAATGTTCCATAGTAGCACACTTGATTATTTTCTTTTATACCATGGTTTGGGTGAATACCTTTTTCTAATTTTTTCTCATTGGCTGGCGGCTGGCAGGTATGCATTAAAACCGTGGAACCGCACAGGTAGTTCGGCTACGGTCGTTTCACCATTCGAAATTCATCCACTGCCCAACTTGTAACCATAGTGTAATGTGAATATAGGCCACTAGATGGCAGTATTTACCTTTTTTTGTTAAGCTCAGACTGGAGTCATGTTTAGACATGTCCTGAACATGTCTGGGGCAAGTCTCAGAAAGTTAAAAAAAAGAGGTCTAAATGTGGGTGGGGTCTGCAAAAGAGTATATAAGGAAAAGAATTGAGACAGTAAAGTAGTAGGAGAAATTGCAAGAAGAAGGATACGTGTGACCAGACCTGTCATTTCTGTTCAAGACCTGTGTAGTTTCTTTTGTGGATTTTTCTCACCCAGGACATCACCAAGTCACCCCACAAAAAGGGACAGTAAATATTTCTGTTTTTTTTACTAATCAATCTTGGTCTTTAGGTTCATTAGTTGTTAGTTAGTTGTTATTGTCTTTGTCTGTTAAATTAAATGTGTTTAAGTTTTAAAAACTGTGTGTCATCCCTTGCTGTTGCTGTTGTTTTTAAATGTAATAACAAATTGGGGCCATAACAAATTGGGGGCTCAAGGTCCGGGATAGACCATTTTGTGAGTCATTAATTAAAAATCTAACATTACATTTTTTTAATTGAATACATATATATTGACAACAGCAATGGATGATTTCTTGGCATCACCAACCGTAGGGGTTTTGAAGTCTTTTAAAAAGACAGAACTGCTAGAAATTTGCAGACATTTAGAGCTGACAGAGGTGAAACCAGCCATGCGAAAAGCAAGACTGGCTAGAGAGATAGTTGAATATTACATTGATGAAAATGTGTTTGCACCAGGAGATCTGGAACAGTTTCCAGTGGAAAATCCAAATATAGAAATGGAACTTAAATTAAAAATGATAGAGATTGAAAGGGAAGAAAAAGAAAAACAAAGGCAGTTTGAGTTGGAAAAATTAGCAAGAGAAGAGAAAAAAGAAAGGGAGGAAAGAGAAAAAGAAAGGGGGGAAAAAGAGAAACAAAGAGAATTTGAGAGGGAAGAAAAAGAGAAACAAAGAGAATTTGAGAGAGAGAAAGGGGAAAGAGCAGAAAGAGAGAGACAGAGACAGAGAGATTTTGAATTAGAGAAATTCGATAGAGAAGAAAGACTCCAAATGGAGCAACTAAAAATAAAAATTCAAACTGAAAATAAATTTCGGGCTAGCCAGGAGGTAAAACTGGTGCCTCCATTTTCGGAAAAGGATGTTGACAACTATTTCCAGTGTTTTGGAAAGGTAGCAAAGAGTTGCCAGTGGCCACAGGAACACTGGCCTCTGATGTTGCAAACTGTCCTCAAGGGTAAAGCTCAACAAGCCTATTCGGCTTTGTCTGCAGATGATTCCTCTGATTATGAGGTTGTCAAAAAGGTTATTTTGAGAGCTTATGAGTTGGTTCCAGAGGCTTACCGACAGAAATTCAGAGGTCTGAAGAAATCTGAAAATCAGACTTATGTTGAATTTGCTAATGAAAAGCAGGTTTGCTTTGAGCGCTGGTGTACTTCTATGGAGGTCAAGGATGATTTCAACTCACTAAAAGAGATGGTGTTAGTTGAAGAATTCAAGAACTGTGTTAAAGATGATGTTAAGACCTACCTTAATGAGAAGCAAGCACTGAATTTGCAATCAGCTGCCAAATTTGCAGATGAATATGTTCTCACACATAAGTCCAAATTTCAGTCTAGCAGTAATAATAGATGGTCCCAATTTCAGAAAAAGGGTTATGGTGATACCCAAGATTCCTCACCCAAAGACAAAGACAAATCTGGTGATGGTGCTCAGAAATCCAGTAACAGGTCTGATCAAAGTGTACAGTAAAAGCTGACAGTGACAAAAGTGGTCTAGTTTGCAGTTATTGCAAGAAATCTGGTCATGTTACAACTAAATGTTGGTTCCTTAAAGCTAAGAAAGAAAAAGAAAAGGATACCAAACCAAATGCCTTTGTGAAAACAAGGTTAGAAACCCCTGTAGTAGATAACCAATCTGCTAAATTGCCTGCTTCTTGTGGGGCGAAAAAGCCCGATACAGCTGACTTCGTGAGGGAGGAATTTCTTCCATTTGTGTCAGAGGGATTTGTGGCTCTGAATGAGCATACTACTCCTGTCCCCATATATATCCTAAGGGATACCGGAGCTTCTCAGTCACTTTTGTTGATGGACTCCTTGGAGTTACGTGATGAGACCGCTTCAGGGGATTTCATACTTGTACAAGGTATTGAAGGGAGGACTGTATCTGTACCCCTGCGCTCTATATTCTTGAAGTCAGATTTAGTTACAGGACAGGTAAAGGTGGGACTTATGTCAAGTCTACCTATAAAGGGTGTTTCTCTGTTGCTGGGCAATGACCTGGCTGGGGGCAAAGTAATTCCCCCTGTTCATCTTACTTCACAGCCGAGCACTGAAGATGGGGATGAGGACCCATCTCTGTATCCTTCTTGCGCAGTGACTCGTGCTATGGCCAAGAAGGCTAAAGAAGAAGATGATGTGGTGCCGTCCAGTACATTGAATAGTCAGGACTCAGGTGGTTTGCCTCATAACTCTGATTGGCCTACTATGGTTTCTCCGTTTGAGGACTTATCAGATACTTTTATCAGTTCTCTATTCAGCCAGCCGGATGGGGCTGGTGATTCTGATGTGTCTGGAGACTTGTCTCTGTCCAGAAAGCGGTTGATTGAGGAGCAAACTAATGATTCTGAAATTTGTGTACTAAAGAGGAGAGCCCTTCCTGATAAAGAAATAGACGCAGTTCCAGTTGGGTATTATCTCAAGCATGGTGTGTTGATGCGGAAGTGGCGCCCTCCTGATATCCCTGCCAATGCAGATTGGGCAGTGGTCAGGCAAATTGTTGTTCCGAAGGTCTATAGGAATGAGATCTTAACAATGGCTCATAGTTTACCTTTAGGAGGTCATCTTGGTGTTAACAAGACTGTTGATAAGATCATGAAACACTTCTTTTGGCCTGGGCTTCGGAAAGACGTTTCCAACTTTTGCAAAACCTGGCACACTTGTCAGGTAGTTGGAAAACACCAGTTAGACCCACCTGTAGCTCCATTGCAGCCTATCCCAGCATTTGGGGAGCCATTCTCTAGGGTCATTGTTGATTGCGTTGGTCCACTACCCAAGACTAGATCTGGAAATCAGTACTTGTTGACAATCATGTGTGCATCTACCAGATTCCCTGAAGCCATACCTCTACGTAACATCAAGGCAACTGCAATCTCGAAGGCTTTGATAAAGTTCTTCACGTCGTTTGGCCTTCCCAGGGAAATTCAGTCAGACTAAGGTAGCAATTTCACTTCCGGATTGTTTAAGCAGGTTGTGTATGAACTAGGTGCAAAGCAGATTCTTTCTAGTGCCTATCATCCAGAAAGTCAGGGTGCCTTAGAGCGGTTTCATTCCACTCTCAAGACAATGATGAGGACTTATTGTTATGACCATGAGAAAGACTGGGATGAAGGTGTTCATTTGCTGTTGTTTGCAGCTAGAGAAGCAGTGCAGGAGTCTACTGGATTCAGTCCATTTGAGCTAGTGTTTGGTCATGAAGTGAGAGGACCTTTGCTATTATTGAGTGAACAATGGCAAGAGGAAGAGCCGCATATCAGTCTGTTAGACTATGTTAGCAAGTTCAAGGAAAGATTGCATGCAGCTTGTGACCTAGCCAAAGGGAACTTGAAATCAAGTCAGGGAAAAATGAAAACTTGGTATGATCATAAGGCTAGAAGCCGTGAGTTTAAACCAGGAGAAAAGGTCCTTGTGTTGTTTCCCTTGCAGTCCAATCCATTGCAGGCTAGATTTCATGGTCCTTATGAAATTCTGACAAAACTCAATGATCTCAATTACATTGTGAAGACTCCAGATAGGAGAAAACCAAAACAATTGTGTCATATTAACATGCTAAAGCCTTATCATGACAGAAATGCTAGGGTTGCAGCTGTCACTTCAGATTCTCCAATGGTCGAAACGTGTGAAGATGAGGGGGAGTTTCAAGATGATGAACCAAGAATTAAAGCTGAAGTTCTTTCATGTAAATTGTCAAACACTGAAGTGTTGCAAAATCTTGATGTAAAACTCCAGCACTTAGAACCCTCACAGAGAGATCAGTTTGAAAGGTTGATCAAGAAATATGAGGATTTGTTTCCTGATGTTCCAAAGAGAGTTACTATAGCCTCTCATGAGGTAGATGTTGGTGATGCCAAACCAATAAAACAGCATCCATACCGGATGAATCCTGAAAAGAGAAAGATTGCTGAGAAAGAGGTTGAGTACATGTTAAAACATGATATTATCAGACCCTCCAACTCCGATTGGAGTTCACCCTGTGTGCTAGTTCCAAAACCTGATGGAAGTACTAGATTCTGTACAGATTATCGCAAAGTCAATGCTGTAACTAGAACTGATGTGTTTCCAATACCTAGGATTGATGATTGTATTGATAGTGTAGGGCAAGCAAAGTTTCTGACCAAGATTGATTTATTGAAGGGTTATTGGTGTGTGCCTTTAACTGAGAGGGCCAAGAGCATCTCTGCTTTTGCCACACCATCTGGATTGTACCAGTATGAAGTCCTACCCTTTGGCATGAAAAATGCCCCAGCCACGTTCCAAAGGATGATACAGTCTACAATCGCCGGATTGCCACACACGGGTGCGTACATCGATGACCTGATCACATGGAGTGACTCCTGGGAAGAACATCTAAAAGATGTAGAGACGTTGTTCCAGCGCCTGACCCAGGCTAACCTGACTGTTAACCTGAGCAAGAGTGACTTTGGTTGTGCTACTGTCACCTATCTTGGCTACGTCATAGGCCAGGGTAAGGTGGCACCCATAAATGCTAAAGTCCAAGCCATCATGGACTTTCCAGTTCCTGACAACAAAAAAGCTTTGCGCCGCTTCCTTGGAATGATCGGGTACTACCGCAAGTTCTGCAAGAACTTTGCTGAGATTGTTCTCAGTCTAACTAACCAACTGAAGAAAGGCGTAAAGTTCACCTGGGATGATGCATGCCAGAGAGCCTTCGATCACCTGAAGTCTCTGCTGTGTCACTTCCCCGTGCTCAAATCTCCTGACTTCAACAAACCGTTCTCCATCGCGGTCGATGCTAGCGACCAAGCTTGTGGATCTGTGCTCCTACAGAGAAGTGACTCTGATGACATTGAGCATCCCGTGGCATACTTCTCCAGGAAGTTCAATCGCCACCAAAGGAACTATTCCACAATAGAGAAGGAACTGTTGGCTCTGGTCCTTTCTTTACAACACTTTGAGGTTTATGTTTGTACAGGACAAAAGCCAATGATTGTGTACACTGACCACAATCCGTTAATGTTTTTGAGTAAGATGAAAAACAAGAATCGGAGATTGTTGAATTGGAGTTTGATTTTACAGGAGTTTGACTTGGAAATTAAGCATGTGAAGGGTACAGACAATGTAATTGCTGATTGCTTATCCCGTGTTTGAATGTGTATATATATATCATGTGTTTGAATATTGTATGATATGTATATATAGACAAGTGTTCACTTAACCATTTTGTATTGAAAAGAAAAATTTTGCCTTCATGAGTCAAAATTTTTCCCTTTTGGAATGGAGGTGTAATGTGAATATAGGCCACTAGATGGCAGTATTTACCTTTTTTTGTTAAGCTCAGACTGGAGTCATGTTTAGACATGTCCTGAACATGTCTGGGGCAAGTCTCAGAAAGTTAAAAAAAAGAGGTCTAAATGTGGGTGGGGTCTGCAAAAGAGTATATAAGGAAAAGAATTGAGACAGTAAAGTAGTAGGAGAAATTGCAAGAAGAAGGATACGTGTGACCAGACCTGTCATTTCTGTTCAAGACCTGTGTAGTTTCTTTTGTGGATTTTTCTCACCCAGGACATCACCAAGTCACCCCACAAAAAGGGACAGTAAATATTTCTGTTTTTTTTTACTAATCAATCTTGGTCTTTAGGTTCATTAGTTGTTAGTTAGTTGTTATTGTCTTTGTCTGTTAAATTAAATGTGTTTAAGTTTTAAAAACTGTGTGTCATCCCTTGCTGTTGCTGTTGTTTTTAAATGTAATAACAAATTGGGGCCATAACAATAGCAATGTTAGAGCTGATATTTGACTGGGTACAACAGAAACCTCGCCGCTCATTTATTTCCACTAAATTTAGCGGCGTCATATAAGTGCGTCCTGCGGGGCGGTTAACAATGGGTACTCAAGCGATAATGACCGTAAATATTGTAGCAGCGAAGTAATCAGGCTTTATCCATTAGTAACTGTGTGCGGTTACAAATGAAGCTAACGTGTCCACTTCATGTATCAGCAACTGCTGACAGTTCGCTAGCTACCTGCTATGCCAGCAGACTGATTTCACCTCGCTGACTCGTACTCAAGCGATAACGACCGTAAATATTTTAGCAGCGAAAAAATCAGGCTTTATCCATTAAAAGATTGTAATTGAGTGCGGTTACAAATGAAGCTAACGTGTCCACTTCATGTATCAGCGACTGCTGACAGTTCACTAGCTACGTGCTATGCCAGCAGACTGATTTCAGCTCGCTGACTGCGGAAACCGTCATAAGTTCATTGTAATTGTGGGTAGCAAGTAAGCTACAGTCCGCATAATCGCGCATAATGTTGGGTTATGCATAATCTTCGTTTCAGATTAATGCTGCGATTTGATATTGCTGACCATGGTATAAGCGGGATAATCAACTCGAAGGTGAGCATTCCACGGTTTAAATGCTCTTCGCGGAGGCAACCACCCGACGCGAACTCCGCATCGTGCATTAAAACCGTGGAATGCACACCTTCTCGTTAATTATCCCTTACTTGTAATTTTCTGCAAGCTCTGGCTTCCTGACTGTGTACCAAGTAGTGCAGTGCAGTCACGTTAGTTGTATTTACGGAAGTAGGGGGGGTCGTGGGAGAGAAAAGAAATCAGAAGTGAAGGTATCAATGCGCTGTCGAAGCGCGCAGAAGGTGTTACTACGTCTGTCATTATAGTACGCACTTCCCACAGCATAGAAAAAGCCACTTTTGGATTTGCGTCCCCGAACCCAAACTCATGTCACTGGTCATATAAACCTATATAAACAGGAAAAACGTGGAAGACTTTGGTCGCATCTAACTACAGCCCCGAAAAATACCGTTGACCACAATGAGTCTAGCTACAAAAGCTAACAGGAGTGGCAGCCCGTCTGGCTGACTGGGAGGTCGCTCAAAGCTCGGAGAGGTACGTATCATCTCGTCTCATTTCATAGAAAAACATATTTCATTATGAAAATACCGTGGACTGTTCCTTTAAGTTGCCAAGTACGAAAATTGGAAAACGCGTCAGTAAAGGAAAATGATTGCGAACTACCCAGGACTAATTGTCATAAAGGGACGTGTCTGCGCCCCCCCTATTCCGGGGTCTAGATCCGCGACTGATTTGCTACACTAAATACACTAGATTGCCCTACTATGCATGATTTCCAAGTTTTGACAACACCACTCTTTCATCTGTAATGATTTCTAGGACCATGATTTATTTTTCAATGACTAAAGATGAAAAGCTATGCTCTGGTTTTTTCTACACCAAACCGATTCGCAATACCTCTCACAGACAGAGGAAAATTCAGATAAGCAGGAAGTGAGGCTTCACAACTGAAGGCTGCGAGTGAAAGGGGATGCAACTTCCACAGTTGTAAAATGCACTTGGCTTTGAGAGATTCAGGGGCTATCAGTCATTTTCGTATCCCGACGACGATAGTCAGGAGAGACTATGGTTTAGTTCCGGGGCCACCGCCGCGCCTGCAGAGATTGTCTGTTCCAGGCTCTGGAAGCCACAATTTTTTTTTACAGGAATTTTTTCAAATTTTACGCAGGCGAAGACATATTTAACAATGCTCGTGACTGATTTTCAGCAATTTTGGACGTCCAATATGACTGCCGGTGACCATTTTTTCTGAAATTTTGGTATCGCGGAAATACACGACTTGGTCCCTGTGGCGACTGAGTTGTCTAGTTCTTTTTAGCATTTATGACCACAGTGCTGGCATTATGTCAGCAGTATTGCAAAGCTTGTGTTTAATATGCATTCAGTTAAATGGGCTGAATAAAATTTACTGCTTAATCTCTGTCATGTAGTTTTCCATCATCTAGCTAGCCAATGTTTAATGCTCATATCGGAGAACTGGTCAGAAGGTAGTTAAAAAAAAATCAAAACTAGAATGTGTTTTTACTCGAAAAAAAAGTTTACCCCCCCCAGAAACCCTCCTCCCTCTTGAAGGTAGACATAATGACTGCACTGGAAAAGCATAATAACAAAGTTTCGGTGTGCCACTACAGGAAATCACATACTGACAGCATGAGCTTTGTAAAAATTCTCTCGTACCATGAAAATTCATGATTTATAACTATTTTTTTTTTCAATCTGAGACCTATATTACTGCAGGCAAACATCAAGCTAAGCATTTATCAAAAAATGGACCACTGCAGTGGACCAGAGGTTCATTTCAACATTAATTGTGAGGATTGTGAATTCACTCGCATTCAAACATGCAGACAGGTCTCATGAGATGACAAAGGGCAAACCTCCGATCGAGCCCTTACCTTTGATTCCCCATGCTGCTGCATTTCAGGCCTGGTATCATGCAACTGGGCTCTGCCACTGCAGAACTGTCAGAGGCCAGGGAGGAGTTAAGGGGGATATAATCTTTCCCATCCTGTTTCACAAGCACAAACACAATTGTTCCTTCAAAAGGAGGTCTGCGAAATGTAGTCCTGAAGCACAATTCATAAAGTAAAACAATATATGATGTAATAGCCACATATAAACTCATAAAAATGCAATCAAACTTGCAGTGATATCCTACCTTTACGTAATAAAAATTTTCAGTACATGACAAACTTTTGGCATAAAATACAATATGTTCAATATATGTTTCTTATTAAAGGGGAACTAAAATATGCCTGACTTTTTCACAGTTTTGGCAGTTGTAGGTACTTTAACTTACTCTTTCCCCGAGTGGAAAAAGGGGATTTGCTCTTCAATCTTGGTCAGGTATATTGTATGGGATCGCCCCTTCAATCAAAGTCAAGGGCATTGTTAAGGATCGCCTTTCCAATCATAGTCAGGGGCATTGTTTAGGATTACCCCTTTCATCATGGTAAGGGGTATTGTTTAGGATTGCCCCTTTGATCACGGTAAGGGGAATTGTTTAGGATTGCCCCTTTGATCACGGTAAGGGGCATTGTTTAGGATTGCCCCTTTGATCATCGTCTGGGGAATTGTTTAGGATTTCCCCCTCCCCCCCATCTCGGCCAGGGGCATTGTTTGCGGTTTGCCCTTCAATCTTGGTCAGGGGCACTGATTGGATTAGCCTTCTATCTTGGTCAGGGACATAGATTGAGATTGTGCTGTTTGCACTGAATATGGCGGATGGTGCGGAGTGAACTCACCTGCTGCACGCGCTGCTGAAGCAGGTCGCCCAGAGTCTCCACCAGTGCGGTGAATGGAGGCCGATCCAAAGGATTCGTCTCCCAGCAAGAGAGCATGATGCTGTAACTGAAAAACAGACATTCATGCACAACTTTGGTTTTTCTGAAACAGCTGCACCCACTGCTGATACTCTGGGCTCTAATTTCCTGGCGCAGCGCAGGTGGCGTAGCCTGGCGCATCCCACGCAGTGGTAATTTCGTCCGGCGCAGCCCGCGCAGTGGTAGTTTTGTGAGGTGCAACACCGTGCGCAGACGAACGTGCGCCGAGATGGGTGTGGCTGAGTTAAGATCACATATTGAAAATAAATGTGTCACGTATCTTGCATTGTTGTCCATGCATGTTAGTCCCAAAATTTTAAGCAGCTACAGGATGTAATAATAGGAACACAATATCCATCGTTTCTCTTGCCAGTGAGCAAGATTTGACTCGGCTGTGTTATACCCAAACACGCCTTCTTTGCCAACTTGCGCAGTAAGGCTGGACAGAGGCGGGACAGAGGAGTACTTGCGCCAGACTACGCCGGGCATGAAATTGAAACATACGCCTGGACACACCCCGTTGGCGCCGCACACCGCCCATTCGCCGCGCCTGCGCCGCGCCTGCGCCTGGTCTATGAAATTAGAGCCCTCTGTTTGAGGTCCTGCAGACCCCAGAGCCTCTTACTGGCCAAATAAACGCACGTAACATTGCTTTATCAGCTTTATATTTCAGAATAATAGCTGACTTAAATAAGAACTACTGTACTTAGACAGTTCAAAATTTGTTTCAGAAGTGCAATACAAAAAATTATGTGGGTCTGTCCGAGCAAAAGGGTAGGTTTGCATACCCCCAACTTCCACCCTCTTTTTTCCTGAATGGGTGGGTCAGATGCATAACTTAAGCTGATAGGTATTTAGTACATATCCCAGAGAGATAACAGAGGTAACTCTATGCCCCTCACATAAACCACTGAAACGTTATCTCATTTAATGCCTATTTAGGGGCAATTTTTCAGTTTATTTTTGTGACATTCTTGAGTGCGTTGAAATAGAAGCCTTATTAACCCCTTAAGGGCATTCCTTTCATATTAACTTTATTTTCTACTTGAAAGTAAGTGTTTGGAGATTTTATTCCATCCAAAGATTCAAATTTTGGAGGAAGCACAAAAAAATTGATGATGTTTTTCAGAGGGTTCCGTATGCGATGCTGTTCCGTCCATCAGCTACCCCTTGTACATTCTTAACAAATATCATGAAATAAACACCTTGAAAGTAATTTTTCTGTTTGAAGCTTCAATACTATTAATCTCCTTGCAACATAAGTGGTGTGATGGTTTGTTTCTCGCGTAGTTACAAAGAAAACCACTTCTTATTTCAGCCCCGCGGAATTCCGTCAATCATCACATTATGAGGCCAGAATTTTTGGATGCTCCTCTATTCCAACGCTCGCCAGAAATAGAATAAATTCATTAGCATTTGATGATACCCCTGGAAATGATGACATCACCATTTTGTTGTTTACAGCAATGGCGTCTTCTCGCTGTCATACACGGAGGTAGGTTTTCCGTCAACAAAATCACATGCATGACCATCGTCACGTATAATTAAATTTTGGTTTGCTACTCAGTTATTTGGTGGAATATTCAAGGAGTATTCTGAATTATATACCTTCAATTTCCAACCCATCCTTTTAGTGTGGCGGGCGTTGGAATGCATGCCGATTCTTCGCACAAAATTCAAAAGTTGTTTTGTCAGTGGGCCAATTCTGTGCCGTTATGTGATTTGGACAGTGAAACAGTGGTCAATCGTCACGTCACGCCAAATATATCATGGAAAACTGGTAATTAGTGTTTTGTACGCTGTGATAGGAAACCCATCTCAATATTTTGTCTTTTTTGATCGCCGGTACGACTGTTTTTGGTGATAGTTTTTACGCAATTTCATCTCAAATGATCTTTTTTGTTTGGAGGTTACGTGTGTGATGGTTGAGTTGTCCAGTGTCATGTTGGCGACGATAATGTCGTATTTTAAATAAAATACTGTTTGTGAGGTTCAATAAAAGTGCAGTTTGTGCTCAATGCAGTTGCTCTTCATATATTTTCAAAGTGCACCACTAACATCCCAAAAAAGGTAAAAAAAAAAAAAAAGTTGGAGCAATAAAATTTTTTGTTAAACATCACATACGGAACCACCCATCTTGACATGCATCACATAAGTGACCTGTTGACCACTCTGTGGACAATATGCTTAGTTTAAATGAAATGGTTTGCCTTTCATTACCTCATAACTTGTCAGTGTTAATAAGATATGAAGCTCTTTTGAATGCTGCTTACCCGTTTATGAATTGGAAAATATATCTTGTCCTGCCCTCCAGCATGGACAATTTAACGTACTTAAAATCGATTGGAATCTTTGCATTTCAAATGTTGCCCAGCAGGTTTTGTGCAAAATTTTTCTAGGGTGAAAGATTCAAATCTCAAGCTAAATGCTTTTTGATGAAAAAACTTGGCTTCTCTTTTGTCCACATCATATACGGGTCTATAAGGATATTTTCAACTTTTCATAGGAATTCCCTTTTTGCTGTAAATACAGTTATCTTTTCATGAACTTGTCATGAAAGTACTCAAACTAAGCTTCCATTATGTGTGTTCAATTCTTACAAACTATAATTTGAAAATAATACTGACAATGTCACACTTCCGTGCCCATTTGCTTGGACAGACCCATATTCATGTATTGTTTGCTAACTCTCGACATGATTCATGTTACTACTGCGGATAATGTAGATTTCATTGTCTATGAATACTTTGACAAAAAAGGATATAAACAAAAGATATAAAAATGTATTCACTTGTAGTCAATTTAAGAAATGAAACACAAAATATTTCCATGTATGGAAGAATAGCTATATTTTCACTCCTTTGTAAAATCCTCAGGCTCAGTTTGTAGCAAAGTGGAGGGTATAACTCCAATAATTTACAGCACACTGAATTTTAATGTGGTCTGAAGAAAGGGGAAAATTAAACAGAGAATATTTAAATGAGAAAAGAGTTTGGAAATTCCAAAACCAATATTATTAGTATTATTATGCACACGATGGACAGGGCTGGATTGAGCCATGAAATTAGAGTGAGGGACAGGAAAGAAGTTATTCACAAGTGACTAAAGTACGCAGAAAGGCACATTCAAGATATCATCTCAAAATCCAATCAGGGACTCGATAGAGTATAAAAACGCAAAAGAGGTTCAATACTATTTGGCCCATTTGAAACTCTGTTTACATCCTCATCTTGCTTTGGAGACTTACTGAGCAAATTTATGCCGGTTAGCACTCTTTAAGCAGGCACATCTGTCAATAAGCATACAACTTAATGGGTATGACCTGTGTGTAATAGTGGTTCACAGACTTCAAAGTCAGTTGCCTTTTTTTGGGGGGGGGGTACTCTGAGTATTTTGCATCGCCCCTGAATACTCTTACATTTCAGGGGTGCTGTATTCAGGGGCTCGCATGCGGGTGCCTCGTCTCAGCCGGTGGCAGAACTCTTCATCAACCTGCAGGCCGGGGTATGGAGACGCTCCTGGAAGTTAGAAAGAAATTATTAGAGGAATCATCACCTCAATCAAACCTACTTCGTCCATGTATCCTATTCCTTAATTTCCATGTCGATCCCCACCCAAAATCTCTGTTCACTGGCCCTGACCCAGTTCACTCAATCCTTAAGACATTCCATTATCCATGTAGCAAGTCAAACTTAAAGTCAACAATGTCACAAAGCAAGTCAACAAGAACACTCATTTGGAGTCTCAGTCAGTTTTGCTTAGAGTGCGTCAGTCATATTCTGAGACCAAGCTGACGGGTGAAGAGCGATGTGTGCTACAGGTGTGTCTGGAATACAGCAGAACCTCATTTATCCCACTGGAATAATGGTCATTTAATCCTCACGCTGAACTGAACTTGATGTAACAGTCAGTGGAGTCATTGCCTGTAAAGCAAGCCATCTGTAGGATTAAAAGTCCAAACAAACCCATCAGAGAAATAGGAAAAACATTAGATATGGCCAAATCAAATATTTGGCACATTTTCAAGAGGATGGACTGCATTGGTGAACTCAAGGCTGGAAGACCACTGATAATAACTGTGGCATGGGTAGATGATAGAAGAATTCTTTCTCTGGTGAAGAAAAGCCCTGTCATAACACTCAGCCAAATCAAGAGCACCCTGCAGGAGATTGACATATTTATGACAAAATGAATAAAAAGGAGGTTTGTCAGAAAAAAAGGGCACAGTTTTAGAATAATATGATATGGACAGATGAGGCCAAAATTAACAAATGCCATAATGATGGAATGGAAAGAGTGTAGCAAATGAAAGGAGCTACTCATAATCCAAAGCAAACCACCACAGCTGCAAAGGCCGGTCATGTATGGGCATGCATATCTACCAATAGAACTGGTTTCATTGTATTTTTCAATTAACTGGCTGCTGACAAAATCAGCAGCATGAATTATGAGTTGTATAGGGTGATATTTTCTGCAAAAATTCAGCCAATGCTTCATAACTCATCGGACGGCTTTGCCAGTAGAGAATGACCGAAAGCATGCTGCAAAAACAACCAAAGACTTTTTAAGGAGAAGAAGCAGAATTTTTTACAATCACTCAGTCAACCAGCTAACCTAAATTCAACTGAGCATGCTATTCACTTGCAGAGGGCTTCAAGAATTAGAAGGATCTGACGGTAGCTGAATGAAGGCCAGGCAGAACATTATGAGGGAATAACCGCCATCTGAAGCTGTTTATGGGTTCCAGACTTCAGGCAGTCATTGACTGCAAAGGACCTGTGACTCTGTTTGAAAAATGACAGTTTAATTCATGATTACGCAAGTTTGTACTCTTTACATCTGAGCCCACATAATTGGGAGGTTACTATTTTTAAAATGGATCTAACTCCCGCGATTCCTTGAACAGAGCAGATAACTCTTGTAACCTCAAAAAGATTGAGCAAAATATCCAGCTTCAAGAAAAACACAAAAACTTCTCATAGGCCAATTAATAACACAGACGAATAACACTACGTACACAGACTTGACCTGTCTTTGAGTAGATCCTGTGAGGCGCATTACTGATGTGGAACCATAAATATCTCAGGTGGCATTTGTTATACCCATTTACATTCTTTAAAGCATCAATACTTGCTCCCTTGTGAAGTGCAGGCAAAGTATCACATTTGGTTTCCTTCAAAAAATATTTTCTTTTGTGCTTTCAAGTGGCAATATAGCCTATGGTGACTGGAGGGAGGCCCATTTGATTACTGTTTTACTGTTTTTGAGAGACTTGCTCTGTTCAAACTCACCCAGGGAAAATATCTCCCACAGGAGCACTCCAAAGGACCAAACATCACTTTGGGTGGTGAAGACCTTGTCGAAGATAGACTCGGGGGCCATCCATTTCAGTGGTAACCTGGTCTATGGATGAACAAACACATCTGTCACTCTCACCTAAGTGCTTTTATTTAACACATACATGTATTCAAAAAGGTATGTTTCTGAGTCAGTGAAATCAAGTCAATTCATCTACATGGCACATTTTAAAATAATGCAAGGTAACCAAAGTCCGTTACATAAATTACATAGAAAATCATTAAAGAGTATGGAGCAATAACTAAAAACATGTAGGCTAACAAAGACATATATCAGCAATCAAAAACCACAAATAACTATGGAATAAAGAACAAAACATACCTAAAGGTGTGAATTAATAGCAGGCAAGGTAAAACAAGAAAAAGTGCAATAAAAGGCCAGAGAGATATATGGCCTCTTGAGTTAAGATATAAAAGCGTCAACAGTGGGAGCAGACAATGATGAAGGGCTGGTTGCTCTATTGTGTAGTGGCTACAATTTTTCACCCTTTAACTTGTGTCAGTGAAATCAATATGACCAGCCATTGAGTGAAACTCACATCCCCTTTCCGGATGTAGTCAGGGTCTTTGTAGACGTCCCGAGCTAGACCGAAGTCGCAGATCTTCACCACGTTGTTGTCAGAGAGCAGGATGTTTCTAGCAGCCAGATCCCGATGGATACACTGTTCAAGATACAGCTAACATTCAGCCTGAGACTGAGATTAAATCATCATAAACAGAAATTACATTCTTCACAGGGGTGGTTTCGAAATTCACTGAAAACATCCATCTTTTAAAATAGGCTGGTGCAACCTCTTGTGGCTTAAAGTAAAATTAGTGCATAATAATGCAGGTACACACACACACACACACACATACAGACACACACACATCCTTGTACTTCTATCCTAGTGAGGATATTACATTGACTTCCATTCATTCTTAGTGCGTCTCAACAGCCTTTCCGTAATCTTAATAAGCAACACGTGCCTAACTCAAACTCCTACCCTCACCTTAACCTATCCCTAATTCTTACCTTGCCCCTAACCTTAACTTATAAATCACAATACGACTTTGTAATTGTGAGGGAAAAAAAAGTCACAAAAAATGTCCCCACTCCGGAAAAAAAAAATGTTTTCTGGTTCTCATTTTGTAGCAAGCACGAGAACACACACACACACACACACAAACACATTATAGAAAAACTGGACCTTTCTGGAAGACAGGAACTCCATCCCTCGGGCCACCTGGAAGCTGTAGGAGATCAGGTTCTGGAGTTGCAGACTGGAGCCAGACCCTAAGAGGGATAGAGGAGAGAGGAAAGATGGACGGATCACCAAATCCGGCCCTCAAATCTAATTCCAGTCCTGCTTTTCTTTACTGCCAGGGGTAATTAAATGAACAATTAATGATTCTGATTGGCCAGGCTGTCTTTACACCACAACTAGCAGGGAAAGGGATGGTGTCAATCCAGCAGGTCTCAGCCCTAGAGAACGGTGGCCCCTGGCATAATTAGAATGAGAGGGCGCACCAATTACAGTCCTCAAGGACTGAGAACTGCAGTCAGGTGTACAAGACAATCTGGCCAATCAGTGGCAATAATTGTATATTTAGGAACCCCCAGTGTAGACGGAAGTACAGAGCAGCTTACAACATGTCAAACTTATTCATCCTCTACTTGCCCCTGTACACCGCAATCTCCACTCAAACTCACCCTCCGCTACCTCTGCGTTTTCTGGTTTGTCATGCGATCCAGTTTTAGAGACATTGCAGGGCAAACTTTCCAGCGTCTTCTTCCCCACGTTCTCCCCAAAATGACTCTACCACACAGAAACACAGTGCACCTCATCAGCGGCCTGCAGTGAGATCAGATCTACTGACATTAGTGTGATCAATATGGGACTACAGTCAATACGAGGCAGCGGCAAATCAGTGTAAAGCACTTGTGAGCAGAGTAGAACAGTGGTCAGTTGTGGAGCTGCTATGAAAACAAGAGTATGGGGAGGGAATGTGAAGTTCTCCTGTCTGAAGTTTACTTGGGATTTTGCTTTGAATAACACAATTAGCGAGCACGCGTGCATGCACGCGTGTGTGTGTAGAGGCATGTATGTGTAGATACAATTATCCACCAACAGGGTGGTGTTACTGTGTGCAGTTTCATGAAACAATCATTGCTTCCTTTCTGATTTCCTCTGTGATGCCACATATTTCAATATTGTAATAGCACCGTTTGCATTCTGTTTTCAAGGTGCCGCAGCTCTTTGATTATCATTGTTATAATTATTATTATAGAGGACATTTGCTTAGGTGCCAAGTTTACGATGGAATTGCTGTTGCATCGACAACAGAATCTGTCCAGTGAAATCAGAGAGATGCAAACATGGCTGACTTCTGCATCAAATGGAAGCAGCAGAGGACTTTCCCTTCTCTTAGTTTCTGGAGAAGAACTTGTAAGGGTCACGGTCCTGAGAATTTCCCAAAAACAGTGCTGACAGCACTCTCCCCGGAAGACACAGTGAGAGTTTAAAAAAATTCAGAGCCTCAGACTTCATGTTCATGGGGAAAACATCAATAAAAAAGAAATAATAACAACTGTATATCTCCCCAAGGCATTTACTGTCTTCCAAATTTTGGAAGGGGTCTCGAACTGGTCCATAAAAGGGCCAAGGGGGTGCAGGTTTTCATTCCAACCAAGCAGAGTGACACCCGATACAACCAATCAACAGAGCAGGCTGAGGTCAGTTGATTAAATTAGTTGTATCAGGTGTGCTTCTGCTTAGTTGGATTGAAAATCTGCAGCTCCTTGAACCTTTTATGGACCAGTTTGGGACCCCTGTTCCAAAGGCCTCCATCAATATAAACTAGAGTGTGTGTGTGTGTGTGTGTGTGTGTGTGTGTGTGTGTGTGTGTGTGTGTGTGTGTGTGTGTGTGTGTGTGTGTCATTGTTTGAAATTGAGCTGACCAGCTAAAGAATGGGCTGGGACGAGCAGAATGCAAATATTCCCCGCAAACTCAGGCATGGAAAATCCAGTTCCAGATACTCTGCCCCAGTGTTTCGTTCCAGCCACCTGGATTTGCATACTGGTATAATTCTTAAGCCACGAGTAAGAAATCCAGCCACCAGGCGGAGTTTGGGGGTGGAAGAAGAACATTGCTGAACCATTACTTTCCAACCTGTGGATTTTCCATCTCTGCTCACCCCACCAAAACATCTCCATCCATCACAGACCTGTTTGTGCAAGAACACATTCCTCTTGGTCTTCAGGTAGCTGGACAGGTTACCATAGCAGCAGTACTCCACTATCACCATCAAAGGTCCTGAAACAACAAATGTGCATTGACAATATTGTACATACGTATACGTGCACATCTACTGCTGCAAATATGCACACACTGAGCCACATCTTCAAAGTCGAAGTGGAGCTTTCCTTTTGGGTAATTGTCAGAAATAGTTTGCTTGCCTGACAGCTCAGATCTTGGATGAAAACTCCACGGCAACGTTCAGAAAGGTAGGACTAAGTTGCCTAATTTAATAACTGGCATAATATGTGGAAGAGCAATCATAATGTCAGCATCTGTTCACTTGACAGTCAAGTGCATTGGTCCCCTGATGGATTGTGGATGTGGTCAGATATTGACTGGACGGATTCACCCAGATAAAAAAGACCTGTTTGTGTGTAATTCCATTAACCTCTTCAACTCTGCGATCCAATATGTAGCTTCATCAAATGCAGCCATTTTATTCAGATCGGTGGAGCCGTAGACCTATTTTAAATTCTTGAGGAGATCCCAAGGTTTGCAAAGACCCCAAATTTGTCTTGCTGAATCTCAGGGAAGCGTGCATGAAATGATGGACATTATGTAGATATTTTTTATTTGATGTAATTCTGTCGCCATAAAAACATGGCATCCTGGGTTTGAGTATCTCATGTAGTGTAAATGTTATGTAGCTTCAGTGAAGCGTTGCAACCAGCAGATACACAATGTATGTGACTCATTGCCCTACCCTACAATATGAAAAAAATGCTTTTTCTAACTTTGAACTGTCTTAAGGAGAAATTCAAGCTAAAATCAGAGTTAAAGGGGTCAAATGATCCAAATTCTTTAATATGACATTGCGATTGGACATTTGCAAGCTGTCAGTCTCTTGTAGTACCCAGACTTTATGTACGACTCACGTGTGACACCTGCTGGTGCTTGAACAAACACCAAGTAGTTGTCAAAAAAAAATCCTTTTTGCCACCACTGAGAAGAGCAGCACCAAGTGACTCCTTAAAACCCCAGTAGGTAGAGTGTTTATTTTTCTGGAATTTTCTGTCCACATATACTGTAATGCAGAGTCTGGACCTCGTTAAATTCTAAATGTGACATTTTAATTACATTTCTCAGTACAGACTTCCAGCTTTTATTAGAAGGTAATTCTGATTCGCAATTCAGAATTTGCTGCCCCTTTTTGCATGTGCTTTGCCCCTCTTGCAACTCTACTTAATTTCATTGGAGCCTTCAATAAGGTGGAGGGGAATATGAATTGCCACAAAATCCAAAAGGTGAAACAGTATTTGAAATGCCATACCCTCAAATGGGTGCTGAATGTTGGTCCTATCAAGCCTTTGTTCCTAAAGGGCTACTGTGCATTTTACAGCACTGCATCATGCATTAAAAAAAGCTAATTACACTGAAATTCTCAAAGATGTGCAGCTGCTACCAAAACCTCACCATTGCTTTAGTGAAGTTTGTCCATGCTTGTTTGTTTTGCGGATTAAAAACTATAACATGTTTTTATGTCTGGATCTCTACCGAGGTATGAGCATTGATTTCAACATAAATGTACCACCCACTTCATTAGGCTCACCTGTTCAACTGCTTGATAACGTAAATATCTAATCAGCTAATCACATGGCAGAAACTCAAGGCATTTGGGCATGTACACATGGACAAGACGATCTCCTGACGTTCAAACCGAGCATCAGAATGGGTGAGACAGCCGATTTAAGTGACTTTGAACATGGCGTGGTTGTTGGTGCCAGACGGGCTGGTCTGAGTATTTCAGAAACAGCTGATTTACTGGGATGTTCTTGCCCAACCATCTCCAGGGTTTACAGATAATGATCCGAACAAAGAGAAAATTTCCACTGAGTGGCAGTTCTCTGGGAGAAAATGCCTTGTTGATGCCACAGGTTGGAGGAGAATAGCCTGACTGGCTCGAGCTGGTAGAAAGGCAACATTAAAACAAGTAACCACTCATGACAGCCATGGCATGGAAAAGAGCATCTCTGAGTGCACAACCCGTCGAGCCCTGAAGCAGGTTACAATCGACACGGGCTCAACAAAGTTGTTGGATGATAGAAGACTGGAAAAATGTTGCCTGGTCTAATGAGTCTCAATTTCTGTTGTGACATTTGGATTGTTGGGTCAGAATTTAGTGTAAACAACACGGAAGGATGGATCCATCCTGCTTGTATCAACAGTTCAGGCTGGTAGTGGTGGCGTAATGGTGTGAGGGATATTTTTTGGCACATTTTGGACCCTTTAGTACTAATTGAGCATTGTATAAATGTCACAGCCTACCTGAGTATTGATGCTGATCATGCTCATCACTTTATGACAGCAGTGTACTCATCTTTTGACAAATTTGCAGCACCTGCATTATTCTATTACCTCAATATTGGCCAAAATCCCCAAGGAATGTTTCCAGTACCTTGTTGAATCTATGTCACGAAGAACTAAGGCAATTCTGAATGCAAAAGGGGGTCAAACCCAGTACTAGAAAGGTGTACCTAATGAAGTGGCCAGTGAGTGTATTTTGAAAATTCTGAACAATGCTCTTCAACATTTGGACCTATGGGACTGCATAGTCAGGCTAAGAGTTGCTATGGAACAATATTAAATACTGTTATTACTACCGTGTTCGCATCATAAAATGACTGACACAGAATGCCGCGTCCTCAAACTTTCGGACAATGTATAGCTCTACAGCGTAGAACAACATTTCACAAAGAGAAAATGCAATTATGCCTCAGGCTGGTGCTTGCAAAAAGGTTCATTCCAAATTCAACCGAGATGTCAGATATTCAGATTTTAAAAATGTCCATTTTCTATCCATGTCAATGAGATTTCAGTGACCCAGTTCTTCACACCTCACTATCATCTCAGCCACCAGCTGATTTTCACTTAATTTACAATCTTTTTCATAATGAAAATGTTTTTAGCATCTGTGAAGTAGATGAGCTGCTTTGGAAGAGCTTTATTATGTTTTACATGTGCAGGGACATGCACTCACCTCCTGGTTTGGTACACGCTCCGAGCAGGTTGACCACATTGAGATGGGGCCCGATGTGGATCAAGATCTTCAGCTCAGTCATCAAAGCCTTATGTTCGCTGGGCGAAGCACCATCTGACTCGAAGAGAACACAGATCATGCGTGAATATTAAAGTGTCTTGAACTCTCGCGAAATGCCTCATAGATGTGTTTCTTTCCATGGTGCATCCTGGGAAATGAGGCATGTGAACTGACATCCTAACTGGTCAACAGGGTATGTGAGGCAAAAATAGACTGGATAGCAGAGTATGTATAGCAGTGTAGTATGGTTTTCACCACAACAAAACTAGGTCACTGCATTGTCTGTGATTGGACAGTTTATGATCCGTGTATAAAATTATGGGGAAAGTCAGTAGTATCCTCTATCGTGTTCACGTCTGCGTGGATCCGCAGTCAATGCCCCCTGATGACAGTTCACTCCAAATCAGTTTGAAACTTACAGCAGCCAATGGGGAACGTACACTCAGCCTGCAGACCTATGTTGTAACATTAACACTCATTCACTCACTCACTCAGCCTCGGATGTACGCAGAAAAAAAAAAAAAATTCTGGCAAATTCTGAACAACAGCACTCATTCATTTCTGTGGTCAACTGCCAGCCAGCGTCTGTGTTCACGCCCACTCAATGTCTCGCTCATCTCCCTGTATTCGTTACTGTAAAGAGCGTCCGGGGCGATTCTGCACCGGGCCCTCTTCATGTCTGTGTACAGTCTCTGAAAATCACGCTGCCACCCGAAGGAGTCAAAGAGGATAAACCTGCCCTTATGAAATTATCTTACAGTTATTTCTCAGCAATACTATAGGTCTAGTATTTTTGGCATAAATATACAACCCCAATTCTGAAAAAAGTCTAAATTGTGAATAAAATCAAAATGCAACGACTTCCAGATCACGAGCCAATATGTTATTTACAATAGAACATAGATAACATTTCAAATGTTGCAACTGAGACATTGTTCATTTTTATCCACTAAAATGAGCTTACTTCAAATTTTCTGCCTGCAATGGGTCTCAAAAAAGTTGGGACACAGACAAAAAAGAGCTGAAAAAGCAAGTGATATAGATATAAAGAAGAATCAGCTGAAAGAACATTTTGCAAGTAATTAAGTTATGTGGCATCAGGTGTGTAACATGATTGGCTATAAAAGGGATGTCTTGGAGAGGCTGAGTCTCTCAGAAGTAAAGATGGCCAGAGGCTCTCCAACCTGTGAAGGCTTGCGTAAAAAATTGCGGAATACTTTAAAAACAATGTTCCTCAACATCGAATTGCAAAGGCTTTGAAGGTCTCATCATCGACAGTGCATAACATCATGAAAAGATTCAGTGAAACTAGAAAAATCTCTGTGCGTAAGGGACAAGGCCTAAGACCTTAACTGGATGTCTGATCTTCGGGCCCTCAGACGCCACTGCATCACTCACCAGCATGATTTTGTCATTGACATTACTAAATGGGCCCAGGAATACTTCAAGAAACCACTGTCTGTAAACGTAGTCCACCATGCCATCAACAGATGCCACCTAAAACTCTATCATGCAAAAAGGAAGCCATTGTTGAGCATGATCCAAAATCGCTGTCGTGTTCTGTGGGCCAAGGCTCATTTAAAACGGACTGTAGCAAAGTGGCAAAGTGTCCTATGGTCAGATGAGTCCAAATTTGACATTCTTGTTGGAAATCATGGGCGTCTTGTCCTCGAGAAAGACTACCCCTCCTGTTATCAGTGTTCAGTTCAAAAGCCAGCATCTCTGATGGTATGGGGATGTATTAGTGCTTTTTGGTGTGGGACACGTGCATGTTTTAAAAAGCACCATGAATGCTGAAAGGTATATAAAGGTTTTAGAGCAACAGATGCTCCTCTCCTGACGACATCTATTCCAGGGAAGGCCTTATGTATTTCAGCAGGACAATGCAAAACCACATACTACAGCAATTACAACTGCATGGCTTCATAGTAGAAGAGTCTGTGTGCTGAATTGACCTGCCTGCAGTCCTGATCTTTCACCGATTGAGAACATTTGGCACATAATGAAACAAAAAGTCCGTCAAAGGTGATCCAAAACTCTCCGGCAGCTGGAAGCCTGTACTTAACAAGAGTGGGATGAAATTCCAATGGCTTAACTCAAGAAACTTGCCTCCTCAATGCCCAGACGCCTAAATTGTGTTAAAAAGAAGAGGGGATGCTACACCATGGTAAACTGGTCTCTGTCCCAACTTTTTTGAGACCTGTAGCAGCCATCAAATTTGAAACAAGCTCATATTGTGGATAAAATAGTAAAATTTCTCAGTCTATGTTCTACTGTGAATAAAATACTGGCTGGTGTGATTTGAAAATCATTGCGTTTTGATTTTATTCACAATTTGCACTTTGTCCCAACTATTCTGAAATTGGAGTTGTAGTATACTTCACAAAATGTAGTCATAACTAGTGTATCACGATAGCCATCACATTATAACCATGGTTTTACCACAGTCAACAGTACCATGATATTACTATAGTCCACACAACTGTATTGCTGTAGCTTGAATAACTTTAGTTTCACTATAGTAATACTACATGGTGGTGAAAATACCACCCATTTACTATAGGACAGCTATAACTTGGAACTGTAGTAATTTTTCATAAGGGTTAAAAGACTCCTGAGGGAAATTTAAGACGTTCACTAAAAGTAAGAGCAGTGATTAAGTGATTTGGTAACCAAGCCCATGAGACAGAGTGCTGAGGGAAGGATTTCATTTAATTCATTTCAGGAAGATTGCAGCAGGCTCAAATACAATGGAACTGTCTTCGCTTAAGCTTGAATAGGTTTGTTCAGTCACCACAATCGTTGAGGTAAAATGAACTTAACTCCTACAACTTTGCTACTCAGTGCACGATTTTCAGGCCAGTGGGTAGCACTGTTGCCGCACAGCAAGACGGTCTCCACCTCAGGCCGGTCTGTGTGGAGTTCGAATGTTCTCCCCGGATTCATGTCAGTTTCCTCCAGCAACTCCACTTTCCTCCCAGCCAAAAGACGTACATGCCTGGCTAACTGGAGACTCTTAATTGCCTCTCTAGGTATGTGTGTGTGATTGAATGGAGAAAAAAATTAAATGTTTGCTGTTTCGTTGGCAGTGAGCAGTTATTTTTGAGGTGTTTGTGGGGAGTATTGGGGTGATGTTTTCAATTGCAATCAGATAAAACACAAAAAAAATTCCAGCACAGTATCCTTTTAAAATGACCATTTGGCTACAGAGAATCTGATATGAGAAATATTCTTGCCATCTATATTTTTTGAGATGTTCATAATTCTTGTCACTCTCAAAAAGGGGTGGCCATAAACTGAATGTAATGCCATGCGTGGTGAGCTATACTGTTGCAGCAAATGTCCTCAGCACCTTTCAGCATCTTCACAGCTACTGTCCGACAGCCGCTGGAGCTGCTGATGCCGAAGGCCGAGGCCTGCATGACCTTCCCAAAGGCGCCTTGACCCAGAGGCTTTTCTGTAGGAGAAAGACGCGGAGCAAAGATCACCAAACATCAAACTAGGCAACTGTTTTTGATCAACCAAGAGCATGAACAGACCAGCTAAAGCTGATGACGTCTTCATACCCAGTTTGAGGCGATCTCTGGGAAACTCCCACTGTCCAGGGTCATAGGGCAACGTCTCGTATTGTCCATCTACTTGCCCCTCTCCTGGTGCGAGAATAACGGATAGGTAGTCTGCCTTGGCAAGAGGAGGCCTTGGCTAAAAAGACAAACATCCGATGCCTTAGCCGGGCATGAACCCTTTCCACTGCATACATTAAACCCATGTAGCATAACCAAATGAAGGCCCAATGTGTTCATTTTCAAATTGTCACCCCAGGAAACTTTTACCTTTCGAGGGGATATAAGTCTGCCTCTAAAAGTGCTACAGAAATGAACTGACCAGACAAACATATTTTGAGAACACTCACTGCCATGCACTCCTTGCAAGGCTTCGGCCTACCTGAGCTCCTGTGCACTTATTGCTTTGATTCTGGTTCAGTTAGAATAAAATCAGCATCACAAAATGAGGCCAATGAGGACACAGAAAGATAGTAACAGGAAAATTGACAGATGCGATGGGCTTGTAAGAGAGTAGGCCCAACATACATATGGCATTGAGGTGCAGTAATCCTTCTCAGTATGCTGAGAGACCTACGCCATCTTTTTATTTAATCCTTAAATCTTCCCTGTAAGGTTGTCACTAAGCAATCAGTTGGCACTTTGCTCTCCACAATGTTTTGCTCTGCTTTGCTAATCTAAATGCTTGTACATAGTTAAAGTCACTATGCAATAAAATTGAGATTTTATCCATTTTTCTAATGGGAGTTAACAGTTCTATCCAGTAAAAATTCTGCTCTGTGCACAATGTCTCATCGAAGTGGGCTGAGATTCTCCCACTAATGAAAATCCCATCCACAACCTCTGACGCCGGCTACAGCTGGAACTTCTTAGAAAAGTCCAACCCCCTTCACCCCCTAACAGTTTGAGGAATGTTAGCCATCACCAACCAATAAAATACAGGAAGTATAATAATTTTCTAACTTCTGTTGCATGGTGACTTTATGGAATGAAAAGATGAGCGAGACTATTGGACTGAGTCTCTCTTCTCTCTTCGCTGCCGTTGCTGCAGCCCCGGGTGGGTGAATGTTTAGCACTCACCTGTCTGAGTCTGCGTATGACCAGCGTGAGCAGCAGCCAGAGGACTGTCGCGACCACACATGTACAAGCAAGCGTGGGAATCTCCAGAGACGAGGACGCAGAGTCTAAAAACACACAAACACACACAATCTGTCAGTGCCAGCAAGCAAACCGGCTGTCAGGTGGCACTCTGTCTCCACAACTGAGAGAGAGCATGAGGTTAGAAAAATGGGTGAACATATGCTGTCAAGTCGAAATTAATCACCTTCTATTAAGTGTCGAGAAATGCCATCACTTGCAGCTATTGCATGAAGTAATAATAATAATGATATAATAATGATAATAGTATTGTCATATGAAGTTCAAGAAAATTTAATCAGGCGGTTTACTTGATTTATTATTTTGAATATGAAGACCTCACAGTAAAAATGATCAGAATCCAAAATTTGCATTTTTGTCTATTTTATATATTATAATATTTATCATAATACATAATATTATATATTATTATAATTTTTTAACATATTTTTTCAGGGCTTTGTTTCTAAGATCGTTTTGAATGTTTAATTCATCATTTCTCTACCATGTAAAAATGTGAGATTGATCATTTTTCTGTTGTGGTCTTCATATTGTGGGCTGAGAGTTAACTGGACCTATCTCCTCTTTTTTACTAAATGATGAAAATGGGATGTGAAATTTTGCTGCATCATAGTTTCTCCCTCCAAGTATACTTATCAGATATTTATATTCAGGTGAGTGGACTGGAAGGTATTATATCATGCACTTATACCTTTAGTGGAATGGTTTTAGATGGGGGATCTAGGAAAATGTAAATGGAGATAGAGCTTTGAGATTTTCAAAATGTCATAAATTTTGCAGGTATATGGTTCTATCTCCTAAGTAGCTTCTTGTTTTTCCAGAAATGTTCAGCCACAAAGTTCTGTCTTGCCTTGTGTTTTTTTAAAAAAGAACGCAACAATGTGACTCCACCCAAATCTGCAAATTACATGTTCATGGTTAAAGGTAATTCAGAATTTGAAAGAAAAACAGAGTATCTGACAATAATAATCACAGTCAAGAGTAACGCAGAGCGTGGCAGATGCCCCCGCCTGTATGTTGATCAAGGGCATATTGAGATGGCTGCTGTGGCGGCCATATTAGATATCGCACGAGACTGGTTTTCGAAAGGAACCTTCCTCTAGTCACTCCCAATATGCCATTAAGAAATGGCATCAATCCGACGAGGGATTCTATAGTTATCCCACGGAAACGAAAAGTTAACGGACGACGGACGGACGTGGTGTCGACGTAATGCCCCCTTTCCTATTTGAAGGGCGGGGGCATAAAAATGGGCAGCCGGGTCCTGTCTGAAAAAAAATAGGAAACAAACCTTGTAACACTGAAATGAACTCTGGAGTCTCAACAGTGTTCAGCCTCAACTGCTCCTATCTCTATAGCCAGTACAAGTTCATCATATTGTACTTGTTCATGTGCATACACATGCATCTTACAATGCATAAAATATCAGATCAATATTAGAAAATCAAGTAGTACAATCTTAAATGGTCCCCTGGAATAAGACAAATGAAGGGTTTTAAGACATAGACGCGTCATTCAAGTGCTACCTATTTAAAATATCCCAGATTTCATCATCTTAAAACCTTCGATTTGGTATATTAGAGGGATTTTGCTTTGAAATGGTAGAGTGGATAGAACCTTTGCTCAGCGATCTTGTCATCTTGATCAGAAGACCCTATATCCAGCTCCCTGATTGGACAATGTGGACATAGAACTTTTTAAACTGAAGTGGACTGAAAATTCATTCAAAGTACTATGCAATTTCTGGATGTTTCTCCAAGCTGCCATCTAGAGCCTAGTGCTATAAGCACTTCAGTACACCTTCTATCCATTCAGCATCCATCCAATCAACATTCCACAGAGACAATCAACATTTTGTTGCAGTATCAATTCAATGTACAATAATTTTCTTCTATAGTGGGTTCTCCACATATTATTTTCCACTTAACAAGTTTCTTGTGACATCCTAAATACATTTTTTACCCAGGAACTTTCACACTGAATATAGAAGAGCAAACTACTAAAATCCAATCCAAAATGCATTTAAAATCAGAGTCAATGTTCTATTCCTGTGAAAAGAACAGGAAAGAGAAATATAAACCACTTGAAAAGACAAAGAAAGAACAAGATGCTTATGTTGAGGTATGGGGGTAAAGTGCCCACAGAAGAGTGAAAGGCAAAATTTATTGCATTTCTAGTCTCTACCGTCAACCCAGATGTAGGCGGAGCTCTCCATGGATCCTCTCTCATTGGTCACCTCACAAGTGTACATCCCTTCATCCTCTGCTGTGATTCGCTCAATGTGCAGGGTCCCACCTCCTGGAGCCAACATAATACCTGTTCGCAAGAACCAGAATTTAGCATAAGCGGACAATCCAGGTTCACAAGTTTTACAGTCAAATTATGCATATTTTGTTCTAACCAGATTAATTAGCTATTACGAAAACCCTTCAGCCCAGAGGTTGAACTAATTGGTGAAATGAACTCTCTGATGGAAGGAAAACATGGCAGGATTTTTACTTCTGACACCTGGAAAGTATGTATCCAGTTTCTACACAGTAAAAAGAATATGCCTCTCACCGGAACCTTGATAGAGTCTGTGCTGGTCCTTGTACCATATGACCTGAGGCTGGGGCACCCCAAGGGCGGGGCAGGACAGAGTGATGGAACTGCTGACATTGACCCTGCAGTCAGTGAGATTCTGCAGGAGAGAAGGAGCCTGCAGAGCTATTGTCAGTATATCAGAGGTCAGGGGACAAAAGAAAGGTCAAAGGGTTAACATTGGATCAGCGTATTTCAGAAATAATGTTTAAAACATATCCAAGATATTGCTAAATACTCAGACACTTGTGCGTGACATGGTTTGACTTAATAAATAAAATTTTGGCAAAAAAAAAAAAAAAATTGTTTTGTTGATTGGTATTTCACAAAGTCCTCTCTATGTATTGTCACTACCGGTATTTGGAATGTTACTTCCTCATTGGGTTCTCTGCCCTCCTCGTCCTTTCAAACACACTTTGTTTTGTACAACGCTCTGGACAAGGGCGTCAATGATGTAGTGCAGAGATTCCCAAACTGTGGTGCGCAAGCTGCCACTAGGTGGTGTGCGACATGAGAAAGGTAATGGCAGCCTATTGTGTTTTATTTTACTAAAAAATAAATAAATCATGCATTATTTCAAATGGAGTTTTACTTGTAACAAACAGCTCAAACTGATCAATTCCGATCGCTCAAAACATTGTTTCAGTCCCACAAAACGCGCACTTTCAGACAGTTCTAGCGCGCATCTGCGTTTTCCACAGTCAATGCAAAGCGATTGTAAAGTCTTAGTTTTCGACTTCATATTACAATATGAATCAGTTTACAGTAGTAACTTTGTTATTTGTAAGCTTATCATCATATGATCATATCATAAGCAGAATTTATAATGAGTTGGATAAGTTTGTTCAAAGATATATACCCATATATGCCATTATCATCTAATTTCTGCATTATCAGGAAAACCCAGTGTGTACCTGCAAATATATGTACGTTTTCAGGTCGAAATGCGCACTGAAAGTAAATCTATTTTTATGATTTTTGAAGATTTTTAAGATATGAGCGAGGAAACAGCCCGAGATTTTAAGGTTGCGCGAGCCCAGAACCGCGAGATAGCAGTAGCAAGTGAAGCAAAGGGAAAAATCCAAGGAGGAGCTACTTGGAGAAATCCGTCCGTGACATATAAAGTGACAGACAACCAAGTGAGTCCCAAATAAGCCACAAAAAAAGTACGCCACAATGATGAAGCTAAAATGAAGATAAAAGACGTCATTAGAGAGCAATGGAGCTTCATACATTAGTTCGAGTGAGAATAACGGGAAACTTGTAAATGCAATTACAACCATATTTCATTAAATATAATTCAAAGAATAAGAGAACACTTAAAATTTATGTGGCAGCGTCACACATTACAAAAATTCAAGAAAATTATCTGTAGGCTTTTAATTAAAAACTCTTATTTAAATTAAAATTCACTCTTTTATTTGTCTTTTATTATTTTTTGTATTAAACTCAATGAGGCTATAAAAAGACTGTGCCTTTTTTTGGCCGGTTAATTGTGGGCTCGCTCAGCGGCCATACTTTTTATTTTCATATTATTCGCCTCACTTTTCAAATGTGAGAGCACAATTGGCCTATTATTGCACATTCAATAATGAACAGGTGTGGGTTCTTATATTTTATTGTAATAAACTTGATGCCCTCAATGAGACTATAAATAGACGATGCCTTTTTATGTGTTGTGCGTGGAGGTGCATCAGCTAGGTCGGGATGTAGAAGGTGGTGCGCGGCTTAAAAAGGTTGGGAACCGCTGATGTAGTGCAATGTTTTGGTTAGGACTGAGCTGCATGCACACTCGGTGCTGCCCCCTAGTGTGCATAAGCCCTAATTGCTCCCTTCCTGCCACCTGAGTTTAAACTGTCAAGACTTTATGCCTCAATATTGTCAAACACGGACTCACAATTATGTTTTTCTTCTTTTTATCTTTTCTATACAGAATGAAATCATTTTTCCACTCAGCATATTTTTTGCTGACTCCGGGGTGTACATCTCAGCACTGTCATTTTTTTATCCCCATTTCTTACTCAATATATTTACATGTGGTAATTGATTCCTAGAGCATGATCGACTGTCTGGCTAAATAAGCAGTGAGAAGCAACGTTAGATGACACAACACCACAGGAAATACTATTGTTTACACTTCCTCCTGAGCGCTACCCATTCCCATGTGAAAGAGCCGCTGTTAAGAAGAGGAAGGTGGACCCTCAGGAAACGTTGAGACCTGTTCCCAAGTGCACAAGAGTGCCTGTATGTGCTTGCAATACCGCAAACGCCCATGAAAATGCCTTTAAATTTAAAGTCTCGAAAATGCTATTACAAAAGCATCTATACTGGTCATTGTGATTAATATGAATGGTATGAATGGTCGCAGGCGTCTATTTTCAAAACATCAGCAATCTGTAAGGTAATCCCCAAAGCGAGATGTTGATGCCCAAATCGAGATGTGCCGATCACAAAAACAGCAAACTGGTTAAAGGTGGCAAAGGGAATTGTGCAAAAAATTGCAGAAACATATGCCAAACACCAAACTGCAACAGAAAACAGAACAACAGCAACAACAACAACAAAAAAACCTGTGGCCACAAGTCGAAACTTAATAGCAGGGTCAGAAAGACAATCGGTACGATAATTGCTAATAATCACAGATCTGCACTTCGAAAACTCTCCACAAAATTGAACAGATTTAATCCATATCTGAGCTGATGTTAACAAAAAGAAAAACGCTGCGAGCTTCACGAAGCTGGTATTCACTGATGTGCTTCCAGTGATTTGTACGTGAATTTTGCATTTATGTCAGGGTTCTTTAGTGAGCTGTTAATATAAGGGAATATCTATGTGTAGTGGAGTGAGTATGATAGATAACATAATTTTTGCTGTATGTGAGCACAACACCAAATGCTTTCAAAATATTAATAACCTGATCATGACCATAACTTATATAATAACTGCAACACAACACCTGGATGACTACAGGGCACAAACAGGTTCACTAAAACATGCACATGTTCGCAGGTGGACAAGCTTGGATTGTGCGTATTACAGCTGCAGATTCAAAGATCAAACTAGAGCAATCAAGAGACAGCAAAAGACATATATAATCATGTAATTTTATATTAGTACAAGGTTTATAACATTTTTGAAACAAGGAGGTGCTGTGTGTGCCAGTATGTTGCAATCAAATGGTGCTGGGAGTAAAATTTAGACCAAGGTTTGCCAAATCTGAACTTTGAATCCAAAACAAACCCTGGTGTCTTGTTCCCAGATAATTAACTAAAAACCTGAACCATAGTGCCTCTGACTGGCCAGGCTTTCTTCGCTCCCATAGGCTGTATAAAAAGATGGACGGAGCAACTATGACATCACCTACTGGTTTCAGCATACCATTGAGGAAGCCTGGATTTTGGCAAGTTGAATAATGCCATTTTGTAATTTTGAAACCGGATGCAATTCCTATTGGACAAGAGTGTGAATTGAATATACAGGGAGGGGCAAGGAGTGGATCTACGTGTGGATCTGACCGTATCAGACGAGGACCAGAGGATAGCAACACCCCCAAAAGCATATTCTGGCTTTATCCTTTATTCTAGTCGATTTGGGACCATATTTTAATAAAATGAACATCAAGATATATCGAAGGAAACTTGAAACTTGCGATAGATACCAAGAAGTAATGTGGAAAATCATTATTGAAATAACAAATCAGGTGGGAAAGTAGGGTCATTTTCTTATAGACTTCTATAGGATTGAACTTCTTTCTGCAACCGACGTCGCCATCTGCTGGCCATTAAATAGAATGCAATTTTTTTTTTAGATTTACGCATTGGCCTCAGTTTTCAGGCCCGGTGCTGCTTCCACATTTTTATACAGTTATGTTCACACCTGACTCTCAGGTGAAGAGAGGATGGAAATCCAGTTGTCTCAGGAGCTCTAGCGTTTGATCCTGAGTTAAGAACGAACAAACCTGGTGACTCACCAATGACCTTCAGCTGAGCCTCCAAGCGTAGCTCCTCTCCAGAGAGCCGATGTACGGCAGTGCAGGTGTAGGTGCCAGAGTCCTGAATGGTCAGGTTTGACAGGGTCAGTTGAAGAGTCTGGGAGAATTTCCCCACCCACAGCTTGGTGACCAGGTCTGGCCTTGTGTCCTTCGCCACAGTGTACTGGACGGTTTCAGTGGAAGTGGTCGTGACCAGGGCCGCCATGTTCTGTGTGAGACCTGCAGGTGTGACTGTGACTCTAGGTGAGGACCTTTCCCAAAATAGTGCACTGTACAGATATTTATTGGCTGTACATGTCAGGTGACCATCGCCGCCCTCACAAGCTTCCTCCACCAGATCGACGCTGAAGCCGTTGGGCACATCTGCGGGAGGAGATAGACAGCATTGGGAAAAGAAAGTGATGGAGAAGGACATACTATGGAAGAGACGCAATTTTAAGTACATAGAATGGGAAAATATCAATATGGAAGAGACTGATGGATAGAGAGTATTAGAAAGACTGAAGGAGATTGATAACACAGCAAGATACACAAGTGAACAGAACAGTTACAAAATGTCTTGGGTAACAAAGAAAAACCCTGTGCTTTCAATATTTTACTTAGTTTCTCAGTTTTTGTTTTGTTGTTTCTTTGAAATGAGTCTCTGTTTATCCGTTTGCATGCATGTCTGTCCTTCGATTTTCCCCACGGCGATTCATCTGATTGACTTCACAGTTAGAGGGTGCTTTGCTGAGGACCCAAGGACCTGCAGTGTTGAGTGTGAAGTTGTTTTGGCTGGGTAGTTCTCAATAAAGCCGGTACCAGCAATACCAGAATCCGAGCATTCGGGCTGTTCCAAACTGGCGCGTTGAAAATAGGCATTGCACTAGTTTTGACATAAACCAAAGCATGGAAATATCAAAATCTAAACATTAACCGCAAGATTTGCTTAATTACAAATCAGAAATTAAGGAGTCCTGAGTAAAATACACTGCCCGGCCAAAAAAAAAGTCACCGTTTGGAAGTTAATGAACAAATTCTAAAATTGGATCATTATTGCGGTTATTAATATGTTTCAGATGGCAATAATCATTTTAACCTTGACTGATGAAGTGCGTCGCTATTCATTTCTTACAAAATCATGTCGGAAAACACATTCTGATGGTGGAAACGATTTTACAGTATTTCAGAACGGGCAAATTATTGGCCTGTCTTTAACAAAGAAAACCATGAATGACAAAACCAAGCAGGAGGAATCATTTTCACAAACAAATTTTCCACCACAAAGTCCTGACCTTTAACATAATAAAAGTTATTGGGATGAGCTCAAGACCACCGAGTGGTTCATGTCGAGAAGACAAGATCTTGGACAAAAATCATGGCATTTCTGATCGAAAATAAATGTTCTGGCATTGCATATAGTTGCCAAAACAATGACAAGACGAATATGCAGTGTAATCAAAGCTACAGGGGTTCCAACTAAATATTTGAGTGTACGACTTCTTTTTTGGCCAGGCAGTGTAAAAAAGGCCTTTGCTGACTAGAATCAAACGAACCACATATCAGTTCATTTTTGAATCCAAATAAAAACTATGACCAGGACAGAGACTTTTTTGTCTCTGGTGCAAAAGACAAAAAGAGCAGCGTTCCTTGGTTTGGAAATATTCTGCCTTTATGTATTTTATTGCTTTATTTTTTTCAGGCATGTTGGTGAAGCGAAATTAATTGAATCTCATAAAAGAAAAGAAGACATTGGTGGTGGTGGTGGTGGTGGGGGGGGGGGTAGACATGGATAGACAATGTTATGCTTTAACTCTCCACAGATTAAACACAACTAATTAGCGGCCGGGGAAAATATAATCAGAGGTCAACTGCAGAAAATCGTGAGGCATAACGGAAATCAATTTTATACCCTTTGATGGCAATGCTGAATACCCATTGTGGGTATAAGTGGCCAAAAGAATATAGTGAATACAGTTTTTATTTACTTTAGCAATGTGAAACATCCTGTGGAAACGGCCATCAGGTTTCCTGATGGAGGATAATGTTTATCTTTCCCAAACACCGCTGCTCTCAAAATAAAATGCATTACGGGACACAGGGAAGTGGGCCGATAAGAAGACGGGGCAGGTTCCTGTTCACTCGCAACTGACACCCCAGCCCTGCAGTTACAGCATCCAGGCGTCTAACGCGGGTCATCTGATTTCAGTCCTACGGCGAGTTTTCTTTCAGAGATGGGAAGTGAATGTGAGAATTTTTGAGAGAGACAAAGGGGTAGACAGAGAGAGAGAGAGGGAGGGAGAAAGAGGGTGTGTGAGAGAGAGAAACAGACTGTGTGTTAGTGAGAGAGTGAGAGAGAGAGAGAGAGAAAGAAACAGATTTTTCTTAGCAGCAAAACAATGTAAAGCCTTTGGGTTGCTAAGTGGCTCAGCTTGATAAGGCCCCTGTCCACAAACAGCCTCAATGTACCCCCTGCCCTGGCATCATATGTGGGGCAAACCAGTGCCTACTGAGGCAGACATACCTATAGGGCACCATACAACTGGACCTCGAGTGATAGGTGTTGAGAAAACACCACTATGGCCTTACACGGGGCACCACTGATGTAGGAAAAGCAAGCAAAGTGCGCATGAGTTCCATGGACAGGCATCGTCCTCGCACTTTGCCAAGAAATGTCCAAGAATGTAGGGAAAAAGGTAAATGGAAGTTGCTGTTATTAACCTGCAGGGGAAAGGGTATCATCACTCGTTCGCTGTGATGAGGATTAAGAACAGGTTGACCACGGATGAAACCCTCAGATATGCCTTGTATTTTTGAAGACTCCATTTGTGCAACCAGCAACCCTCAACTTGTCAGCTAATGACAAGCTTATTTTTTTGGGGTACATGGGAGGGAATTTATTGAACCTGGGTCGGTGCAAATATGACTGGCAAAAAGCATTAACCCTTTCTGTCCCGAGTTTTTCAGAGAAAAATTTTCCTTGTTACGAACAACTAAGCTGATCACTTTATGATTTAGTTTCAAGTAGGAAGTTTGCACATACAGCATTTGAGTTCCTGGATAGTTAATCTTCCAAAATATATGTCCCAACGTGTCTGTAACCATGGTAACATAATGTCCTGTCAACAAAAAATTGGGTCTCCAGAGGTCCCTCCTCAGATATCTTCTGAATGGGGAGTTTTTTCTCACCACTGTTTGAGGATTTTTCTCCATACTGGGAGTTTTTTTTTTTTTTGCCTTATTTGCTACAGTGGGGATTAGGCTGGGCACTGCCCTTTTATGTATGTATGCATGCATGTATGCATTTATTTATTTACTTATTTTCATTCTGTTTTTGTAACATTTTCTCTGTGAAAAGCGTGATACAAATAAAATTGAATTAAACTGAATTTGGGGACATCACACCGCTAAATATCCTTCAGGAGATTGCAAAAATTGTGAGCGTGGGGTTTAAATGCATCATGACAGTAAACGAGCGGGACACCACTGTCTAATGGTGGCCCAACCAGATGTCACATTTTCAGATGTCTCATGTCTCATGTCTCATGTCTCTAAAACCTGCAGATATTTTGAAGGACAGCATGAACTTCAGAAAATGTCTTGTACCTGTGACATAGAAGTGAATGTCTCGCTTATCTTTCCCCATGTGGTTAGAGGCAATGCATCGGAACACTCCGGACACGGCAGCCTTCGCAACAACGAGAATCCCCACCACCTGTGAAGATACACCAAAGTCAGCAGTGCATCAGATTCCCGAAATAAACACACAATAAAACAGCTCCATGCAAACGATTACTATGCTTTTCACATTTCTGCCACCAAAAAAGGAAGCAGGCTAAGAAAGTACCGCGGCTAAAGCATCACACTCTCCATGGAGGACATACAGTTGTTCATACTCACCATAACACCCGCTCAGTACCTGGGGGGGGGGTGCTTAATAATAATCCACCCCACACAGAAAAGTAATAGCCCAGTGCTCTCTCAAAATTAAACAGCTGACTCAACTTGAAAAAACTAAGGCAAACAGCAACAACCAGCATTTTTGAGTTGGTTCAGCTTCCAATTCCAATTGCTTTAAAAGTGACTTGAAGTCAAGCAAAGTCAAAATTGCCTTGCAGCTGGTTGTCTTTCTTTTTAAAGTTTAGTCCACTTTTAAATTTTTTTGCAGTTTGGTCCCAAAAACTGTTCCAGAAGGTCTACCATCCCTAGGTTCTCACTTCAACCCTAACAAATCACGTCTCATTTAACCGTATTCATGTTTCTTCTTGACCTGCGTTGCCCGTGTTTTGGGGTCCAATGGACCCCAAAACCATTTCCTACCATTTTCCTGACAAATGTGTTGCACAAGAAAAATCATTTCTCACTTATTACTGTTGGATCTTGTGATTATAATGCAAATCCATATAACAATATAATCACCATTTTGAGGGAACAGTTTGGATTTTATATGAAATCTTCAAAATTTAAGACACAAGAAAATCACCTAATTTTATTACTTTTCATAACTTTTTCGTTTATTATTTGATTGGTGAGCTCTGTCTTGAATACATGGAAAAGTGTCAAACTTGGAAATCTGTCAAATGGAATATTTTGATGCAGGGAAACATTCTATTTCGAACACAATAAAAAACACTTTTTTTCAAATCACTTTTTATGACAAATATTTAGATTGAATCTGAAAGTCTAGATTCCAAGGATTCCAAAAATATAAGCTTTGTTTTTGTATGACAACTGATTACCGAGATATTGAGCTTTGAAAACGTTCCAAATACCACCAAAACATTCCAAATGCCACCAAAACATTCCAAATGTTCTAAATCATGGTAATTTGGAACATTTGGATTTTTTTTTCTAGTATTTAACATTTCATTGAAAAATAATCCCTATGAAAACATCTCCACTGTTTTCATTATGTTTGGGATATTTTATTTGGCTTTTTCCATGACAAAATTACCACTAAATAGGCAAGTTCTGCTCTGTAGCCTTTTTCATGGCTACTGAAGTAACCGCTTTGTCGAATAGACCGATTTATTTGGTGAAAGTGTAAAACGAGTTGCCAGAAGATTACATGAAAGAAAAACTTGGTATATTCTCATTTAGAAGCCAAGAGGTTCAATCAGATGTACTTAAATAAGAGTTGAGTGAAAACCAGCAAGATGGTAGGTCTCCAGGAACGAGGGTGGTGACACTGATATAGTCTATACCAGGGATCATCAAATCATGGGCCTTCACCCAGACATCAGGTTTCAAGGCAGTCTGGCCAATCAGAAGCACGAATTGTTTGGATAATTAATTAACTACCAGGGAAAAAAGAAAACTTGTGTCGGACTTGGATTTCAGGTTCTGATTTGGCGATCCCTCGTTTATACTTCACCCAGAGGTAGGAAGCCCAGAAGTCAGAGTGCAAAAATCCCATCATGTGTTTCCAATGCGTGGCCACACAACTTGAATGAGAACGGAATCCATTTGGCTTTTTGCTTGAATACACGAGCTGAGTGTAGTGAAAAACCTAAAAAACTAGCCATCTGGCATTTTTCGCCGTCTGAAATTCATCAGGTACAGCTGATGGACGATTGGCTATCGTCCTGGGCAAAATCCCATCCATATCTTCGCTTCAAGCGTGTCCATTTTCTTGGTTTGAATCAGGCTTTTATACCACAAGCGCTCTCACAAATGTGACATATTTTGTTGGTGATGACGTGGATGACTCATGCACAAATGTATCAGTGCGCGCATGCCTGTGTTTCCAGAGGGAAGCTGCGTTCAGATTTCGGGTAGATACAGTTAAGGTCGCTTGAAATTATGAATGTGAGCCGTCAACACAAGCAAATCAGATCTAAGCCAAAAATAGAAAAGAGGCGGCATAAGAATTATAACCCCAAGGCTAAGCTAAGCTCCAGTCAGTCATTAGTTAATAAGTCATAATCGACTTCTTTGCATATGTGCACAATCATATTAATTTTGCATGTTTTTTTTTTCATGTCAGGTAAATCTGAGAGGAAAGTGGCGCACACATCTAGTTTGCTCGTTCACACCGAGTACAAATGAGGCCCCTGGAGTACAATAGCTTGCACTCAGGGGACTGATATTGTACTCATAGCGGGAAATGACTCAAATTTTGAAACGGCGAAAATAGAAGTGACAGAGAACACAAAAGGCCGAAAAAACGTGTGCAGGGTCAGCATATCTCATTGTGAAGGGGGTGGTTCTGGAACACTCTTCCATCAGAGAAGAATACCTCATAAACTTCCTATAAAAATGCGTGACGTAAAATTTTGAGTCACCGTGGGTTCCTTCCTCCCCCCGCATAGTGCTGCGCTCACCTTCTTCTTCCTCTCTATAACTTCCTCTCTCTGGCTGATGCTCAGGATGGCGTTCTCGCTAGACGTGGCGTTGGCTTTCACGATGACGGGATGTCTCTTTGTGTTGGACGGCAGTTCACACCTTCGGGAGGAAGAAGAGAAGAGTCGTCTTAGTTCAGCTGTGTTGACTCAGTCATGTCGGCCACACCAGCTGGCCTCCCAGGTGCGCACCGCTACCGCTTTGAAAATCCACAGCTGGGCTCCTTCGCCGCCATCACAGCCCAAGGAAATGTCAATACGTTTAAGCCAACAGCGTAAGTTGCAGCGGCCCCTGGGTTTCGGGCTAAACTTCATTATGGCTTTTCCTGTGAATCCGATTGTCAATTTTACCCTCATGCCAACCCCCAACATCCCACATTTCATCTAAACATAAATTTGAGCGCCAAGGTTTTTTGGAAAAGGGACAGTCTTTAACCATAGCTCCCCTAGAGGATGCCGTTGTCACTTATCCCCAATATGCTCTCACCTCTCTCCACCCTTCTCCAACCAATCTCCGCTCAAATTTATTACAAATGTAATAATGGTTGCGCAAAACCGCCTCTTCCAAAATCGTGCCCCAACAAAAAGATCAGGGGCTGACTTTCGGCCTTCAGGAGGTGCAGTAAATAGATACTGAAACCTCACCCTCCTCTCCTCTGCACCCCCCCCCCCCCCCACACACCCACCCCCGCCCAATCTTCCCCCTCCCTCTACTCCTGGATCGGAGGGGAGCCTGTGATTGCTCTTCCGCTATGCTGTGATAATACGGGCCAGTGTCCTGTCCTGGGCTGCTTGGTAGTGTCCTGTCCCACCCGTTCCGTCATTATGTCTGTATCCCACGCCTCCCAGGATACTGCCTGCTGTTTTGGTTACACCTTCAAGAACACCCTCCTACCAACCCCACCCCCCACCCTTACTCCCCCTCCTTCTTCTAAAATCCTGAAAAACAATGAAACAGGCTGATCCGCAAGGCCACAGACCCCAACGACTGTTACCTCTGAGAGGGAGACCTGCAGTGGGGACCAGCGTGCATGCAAAAACATTTATCAACCTGCACACACACCTGCACTCTCATAAGTAAATATACCCACAAATGTAATCACACATGAAGGTGTACACACACAAATGTGTGCAGAAAGACCCGAATAAACATGCAGGTACACTCGAATGCACGCAAACTCTCAAAAATACCTCAAGCAAGCCATTGAGAACCACCCTGATTACAACACGATTGTGAAAATGAAGTAGGATGGACACATCACAAGGTTCAAAGAAAGGTTCATATATTTTATTATTGGTCTTCAGCTTTCCCAAGGAAATATGATACTCAAATATAGATGCTTAATTTGCATGTGTTTCCATTCATACACCACCAACATCGCATTCCAAAATCAGTGGGATTAATATGGACTTGGCCCGGTCTTAGCTGCTGAAGCAGTCCTCATACCTCTGGGAGGGGTCTCCTCTAGATCTTAGAACATTGCAATAGGGATCTGCTTCAGTTCCACGTATTAATGCACGAGTGAGCCCTGGTAGTGATGTTGGGCAGTTAGACCTGGCTTTTCTAGTTGATACTGAACAGAAGTTTTTCTAAATCAAACCTGACAAACCATATATGGGCATTACCCTACGTATGGGGGCATTGTTCTACTTTAAAAGGAAGGCACCTCCCCCAAACTGTTGGAAATACAACACCATCTGTAATGCCTGGTCAAAATGTTCCCACACTGGAACTATGAGGGATCATAAGGATCATGGAAGCTCATTACAAAATTGCTTCCACAGATAAATTGAAGGCCCTGATACACAGTTGAGCAAGAGTACAAGTACATCAGAATGTCTCTTCGAGCTGCGAATGCCTTGCAGGTCCTCATAGAGAAGCTTCGTTGAAGACTACCAGGCAAATATCAGGATGTGCAACAGTGAAGATAGGTCCCCTGGTCTTTTAAAAATCCTGTCTGGTGTGATACCAGTCTATTCTTTGCCTTTTTCTTTGAAATTCCATCTATAACGCCAGATTCTTAATGTGGGATCTTAAGAGCTGTACACTGTAAACCCTGACAGTGAGAACTCTAATGTTTTGTGGAAAACAAAAAAAAATAAATAAATAAATAAAAAAAACTGAAGGCCAACGTAATTGCATTGTGTGGAATGAACTTAAAGAAAATACGGAAAAGTTCTTTTTTTTTTTTTTACATGTTTTTAAGTGCTGTGAACACAAGATCATTAAGTGGGTATACTCAGTTTTATTGAGATAATCGATTTCCACAAAATATTTGAGTTTACCACACAGGGTACAGTGTAGATAATGGTGTTTGGCCAACATTCTTTAATGAAGCAGGCAGCTAAGGTCCTGTGAGGCACCCATTTCCTGAAAGAGAGTCTCTGATGTACGTGCCCTCTCGCACCGTCGTGCATCTGGGGCTGCCCAATTCTCCCTCTGTCTCGGTTAGACCCAGTGTGTGTGCTCCTTCCATGACAAAAGTGCAAACCTTTGTATCAAATCATCAATTTCTTGCTAATATCATGCATAGACTAGGATTCAGTTCAGCCTGTCACGGAACAAAAGTGAGCTTTAGAAATGTCAGTGTGCTAGCTAGCACTGACTCAGTAAGAACTGTAAGCTTCGACTGCATTTAACAGGGCAGAAGTGGCTTCTCTTGCACCATCAGAGCAAATTAGCACAACTCTACAAGGATAACCTGATGCAGTTTGCACTTAGTATACTGAATGACTGCTGCCGATGGGGGTTGACATCACGCATCAAGACTGAATTTATAAAAGGATTATTTCACTCACTGATCATCTTTTATAACATTATCAATGCACTTGCTGTATTTTTTATTTTTTTTTGTTCAAGGCAATGCAACTCATGTGAAGAACAGTTTCAATTTCTGAATTTTTTTCCCAAATAAACATTTTTGAGCAATTTCTCGCACATTTGCTTGCACTTGTGCTTGTTTATCTTCGAAGTACAAATAACAACCCAAAGTCAATACTTTGATCATGTGTCACATTGAAAGACATATTTGATATAGCCCAGAAAATTATTCAAACATTTTATTAGCCTAAAAATACATACATTAGTTAGTGGTAAATTTATTAAATATGAGATTCATATATTACTTATAAAATATCTTTGCGAAGTAGATGAATCACATTGGGACAAACCCGTAGAGTATAACATCACCACACAGTGACGTCAAATATGCACAGCCATACGCTCACTATCTCTCTTTCTCTAACAGACATACACAAATTCTCTCAGACTCTCATGCGCACACATTAGCACGGACAGACAGGACAGCAAACGAGATCTTTTTTTTTTTTTTTACAGCTACAATTACAAAACATTGGTGTGAGAAAGACATGTGAGCAGGCCTTCACTGGCCCACAACAGTTCTTTGGACGCATAGGGAATCTTAAGACTTAAAAAACATAAAGCTGATAAATGATCCACGCATTCGCTCAGCCATATTCAGCCAAACAGACATAAATAGAGGGGTAGAGTGAAACCTGAATTCACAGCTTGTGCGGATGCTCTCGTGAGGCTGTGCAGAGGACTCACTCTGCACATCCAATAGTACCAGTTTACAGGCAGTGGTAAATTAGAGGCCAGTCTAGAGGGCTGCTAGCAGTCTGGGACTGTACATCCAGTGGCAAAAAAGAAAAAAAAAATACAGCTGAGAGGGTTAACTATGCGTAATGGAAGTGGCACAGCTCTCGTTTCGCTGGGATGAGTAATAAATAAAGGAAATGCATTCAAAATGTTTGGTGTCCTCCTCATGTTCCAGACTGCATTGTCCTTATTGGGGTAACCTCTCAAGTCCACACCTTAGCACAGTTCCCATCACAGTTGCCATACAGTCCTTCAGGGTTAGATCGAGGGCTCCCTCGCGAACAAACAAACAAACAAACAAAAATCTAACATGAGTTTCGGGTTTTCACATGTGGACTTAACACTTTCATTTGTAAATGATGTATATTCACACTTGGAAAGAAAATGGCACATGTGAAACAGACATTAGCTTGAAAAAGACCGACCAAAAAAAAAAAAAAAGTGACATGAAATCTTGCAAAATTCCAGATTTTTTTTTTCCCCCTGCAACTTTAAGACGTGACGAACAGCAATTTCTATTTTTATTTTCAAACAGTTATTTTTATAGTTCACGTGTACTCTTCCCATGGTCGGGCGCTCACGTAATTCATTTTTTTTTAGATACTTCTTTTTTTTCCCCCAAGGTCTCAGCACTGTTCGTAAGTCCACTTCCACAGAACAGTCTTGATGAGCCATGATGTGGAGTTTGTGGGGGGGGTGTGAGAAAGGAGGCTGTTGTGGCTGAATCTTGGTGGGTGAGTGGGGTGGTGGGGGGGGCCGATTCTCAAGAATAGATCAAGCCCTTGAGGAAGCGGACCATGCCACGTTTGAAGACGGAGGGACAATCGCCTCGGTGGGAAGCGTCTTGTGTCGAACAGGAAGCCAAACAAGGGGAGGAAAGCGCGGTGGATTTGGCACAGGAAGCTGGGCGAGCCTCCTGACACACACAGATAAGAGGGGTCCCATGGCTGAGAGCGTCCCTTCCTTGGCCTCCGCGGCCGAAGCGCAGTGCAGCGGAGAGCGGGGCAGCGGGGAGGGGCGTCAGGCTAACGCCGCGCCGGGGCTAAAAAGAATAAGGGGCTGTATAAGGATCGGGTCCAATCACTCTCAACATCAGCAGCACCTTCAGCGGGATGCTGGCAAAACCGACACGTTCTCAGTACATCACACACCTCCCTCCCGTGCACACACTCCAGGCCTGTTCCATCCCTTCACCCTGATCTGAGATCAGGCCCTACACCAGACATACACTGTAGAAAATAAAAAAGTTGACTCAACCAAAAAAAGTAATGCTACCAGCAGCAAAGCACTTTTGAGTTGGCTCAATTTCAAGGTCCGAGTTCTTTCAAAAATTAGTTTGTGCACACAAAAAAACTTAAGTTGAGCAAACTCAAAAATGCTTTGAAGGTGGTTGCTTTACTGTTTTAAATTTTATTTTTTTACAGTGTACATACTTGATGCATGGCCAAAAATAGTTGAAAAAACTTTAAAAAAGTAAAAGTACAAAAGTATGGCAACCAGCCGCACAGCTTCTTTGAGTATGCTCCCAGTGGCTGCACAAATTCAATTTTTAAGAAACTTGGAATTTGAAGTTGAGCCAACTCAAAAAAAAAAACAAACAAACAAACAAACAAAAAAATGCTTTGCCTCTGGTTGCCTTACTTTTTTAAGTAGCGAAGCATTTTGGTATGAAATATGGATAAAACCTTTGAGGATTTTATGAGGATTTGTTGGACAAAATGTAAATGCACAGCAGTTTTGAAATGCTCATGAAATTGCAGAGAATACAGTGAGCTTTTTTGCAAGAGGTACTGTTAGTAAGGCTTTTTTTTGACTGCTTTCTTTCATTAAGAAATGAAAATATGCAGCATAGCCTTGAGCATTTTTTTATTCCAAATGGAATACCAAACTGTAGGCATTCTGGCAGACAGTGCAGTGGAGTGCAGGGCAGAGAGGTTCACAACACAGTAATACTTTAATACATAGAACAGTTGTACTTGCAGGGTTTTGCCATAACAGCCATGTCACAGAATGACACTAACACATGAAAATCAGTTTGTCTGTTAGGGTGTCAATATCCACATGTCGGCAAACACATAAAAAACAGACAAAAGAGTGAAGGACAAAACAAGAAAAAATATAAAATGAGAGATAACGTGGAAAAACTGCATAAAACAAGATGTTTCCCAGGACAGCAACCACAGCGACATTTATAAGATTCATCAAAAGGCTGCAATTATTGTCAAAATTTGGGTGAAGAAAGAAGGTGTACATCATGAGCAAAGAGTGTGTGAGGTGCACATAGGAAGTGCGTTGGGTATGTGGTGTGAGGTGACGGTACAATAATTGCAGGAGCCATGCAATGATAGCTCAGATACTGTATACTGGTCAATCAATGCTAATTAGCAGTACGCGTTGCTTTAAAAAGGTCAAACTGGTGGAATTTTGCAGAGTAAGTCTCCAAAGTAAGAGGAGGATACTAGCAAAGTTTTATAGAGTGGAAATAGTTGGTTGGCAATTCGCATGTGCGTCTGTCACAAAAACAGCACAATTATTTTTGGTGACTAGGGATCCTGACAACATTTATTGCAACATACGCCGAATGCCAAAAAAACTGGATCAGCTGCAAGCCAGAGCTCTTCGACAGTTACAGACAGACACTTTAGACACTGTTGCTCAGAGCCACAGTATATCAGCTTCCAGTGAAGATTTTCCAAACACTAGCAGCATCCCTGTTTTGCTTTAGAGACTAACCGAGCAAAATGCTGCTGAAATCTACAGACTGGACCTCTACACTCCCAGATTTTTTGTTGTGCTCAATACACTAAAATATTTTAATAACAATTTAATAATAATTTAAAGTCAGCAAGATTAGTACACTAAACCAATTTGCTCTCAAAGAAGGCAGATGAGCTCTTTGCACCAAGTAAAGTGTAGCATCTTAGATATTTTTAAATGCTTTGAGCCATCAAAAATTACTGGACAAATCTGAGAAATATAGTTCAGATTCTCCTGTCCCTTGGGGATCTGGCTTATTTGGTAGGGGCAAATAATTAGCCTAGTTCAGGCAAGTTAAATTTATGTTTCTTTTAACCTTATTTTAATCGAAATATTAAGTAATTTTGATATCAGCCTAGTCTTATTCGCTGCCTTTGATCTAAAAAAATTGCAAAAAATATTTTTTATTAGTTCCCTTATTTAATTCATTTTAAAGTAAATTTTACAACAGCAGAAATCCAGTTTCATATTTGCTTATTTTTTAAAATCCATGATTTTCTCCTTCAGTAAGTGAAAAATATTAGCAGAGACTGCTCAAATGGGTCCATCACATAAAAAAGCCACATGTAAAGTTTACAATGTGTTCCTAACATTATCATTACCAAATGTTTTTTAAACTACCTCAGAATTCCTAAAAAAGGGTGATTTTCCAAGAACTCTAAAAACATAAACAAAATATGCAAACAAATTCCTATTGTAGAAAAAATATATAAAATACCACTCAACTGCAAAAGTCATGTGCGTGTGTATAAGAGTGTGTATGTGAATCTGTTTGTATGAGCACTTGTATTTATTGTTAGCAGCGAGTATGCAGACAGGAGCTGCTGAGAGTCCTGAATAATTGGTGCGTCTCCCTTTAAAAAGTGTCCACAGGACGCTTCTTGAGACAGCAATAATAAACAACCATTTCGGCCAGAATTCTGTGGAGGAAATCCATCAAATCACAGTGTTTGATTTACAGAACCTTAGATCGTGACTGAGAGCACGGAACTGTAGTCTATTGAAGTGTTTTTCTCTGTTCTCTCCAGACACACACACACATGCACGCACGCGCGCACGCTCGCGCACACACACACACCATTGCTCTCTCTCTCTCTCTCGGTCTCTCTCTCTCTCTTGATCGCTCTTTTCTCTGAAACAGACAGACACACATGCACAATGAAAGACTAAGACAGCATTTCACTTCAACACGAGGAGGAAACAGACTGAACGCATGCTGAGATAGACAAAACACATTACTCAAGCATGTCTGAACACACACATTCTCACACTCACACACTCAAATGAAGGTATAAACATGCGCGCCCACACAGCACTGCTCATATACATTTACAGTCTTGCGCACTTTAATGCACGCACACACTCACGTCACAAGCCCCTCCCTGATCGAATCAATCGACATAAACTCTCGCAGTAATAATCTCAAAGATTTTATCTACATTATACTCCATGAAGCTTCAATTTATCGTCGAATGAGACATCAAAACGACGATTCAACTTAACGTCCTCGGATGAAAGCCATTGTATTTCCAGTATTTACCAGTATAAACAGCTAGATTTTGTTGGTGACATTTTCAAGACTAATCCCAACTGTGGTGAAGAGCCATCGCTAGCATGACTAAGCCTTTATCAGGCTTTGACTGAATTGCTAATGTTTTTATTAACGCACAAGCTAGCTTGGAAAGCAGACTAACTGATAACCAACATGCAGTCCTACTCGATTGTAAAGGACTGTGCGACGCATTGCATTTTTGCATATCAATTTAGTGTTATGCAACTTCAAAGATTCAACCAAATTTTAATCAGGTCATCTGCTACACGATAATTGTTAACATGCAAAATTAGAAGGTTATGGCTGGTGCCGTTCTTGAGATATTGCATATGAAAGGATCGAGACTCACTCACTCTCTGACTCACTCACTTCCATTATGGCCATATTAGCCCGTTATCGCGGGGAATAAACTGAAGACCACAAAGAAAAACAAGTCCAAATTTTGCATTTTTGTATATTTTATATATATATATATATATATATATATATAATATTTATATATTTTTTCATATTTTTTCAGTGCTTTGTTTCTAAGATGGTTTTGAATTTTTAATTCATCATTTCTCCACAACGTGAAAATGTGACTGATCATTTTTCTATTGTGGTCTTCAACTGTTTCTCACCCATACAATAACAAGCATCATACAACCTCACTGGATTTGACAGGACCCTGCGATGCGGCAGCATAATTTGACGTCGATAGTAGCCAGCTAGCTATCAACAGAGCCATATGAAAAATGGACTGCTCAGCACCACGATTTTCATGTAGCTCTGTAGCTAGCCAGCGGGCTACAGTAAATGAAGGTAGACACAAGTAACATTAGTGCAGTGCACTGCAACTGAGACAGACGTACAAAACAAAAATTGCTAGCAGAACTATTGATGAACTTGAGCCTTTATCAGGCTTTGACTGAGTCACCGATAATTTTATTGATGCGTTAGCTAGCTTGGATGGCAAGCTAACTAACAGAAGCAACGTGCAGTTCTAGTGGATGGTACAGGACTGGACGATGTGGTGCGTTTTTGCAGATGAATTTAGGATGATGTAATTTCACAGATTCAACCTCTTGTACAATTTCTGTTAATTTGTAATGTTAGAAGGTAAGTCGCAAGTACCATTCTTGAGATTTTGAGAATGAAATGATTGTGACTCACTCACTCACTCAATCACTTCCATTATGGCCATTTTAACCGCTAACACAGGGAAATTTTATTTAATAAAATTAACAGTGTTTTTCACAGCATGGAGGAACTATCACCTTCATCTTTGCATTAAACATTGTGGCTAATTGCGCGGCGGGGGACAAAAACAATCAGTTATCAAAGGAAGAAGTCCTGGAGCACACAGTTATATAAGGCGATTTATTAAGGTGCAGGTGACTAACGTTTCGACACAAGGTCTTCTTCAGAGTCAATTAATATTGACAAAAAATTTGACTCTGAAGAAGACCTTGTTTCAAAACATTAGTCACCTGCACCTTAATAAATCGCCTTATATATCTGTGTGCTCCAGGACTTCTTCCTTTGATATTTGCATTTATATCCCCCTCTTTCTGAGAGGCACCAGTTTTTGGCTATAGTCCGCCAGCTGATGCGCGTCTTTCCATCGTATTCATATTATGCAGTTATCTGTGTTATAGCATAATAAGGACAATGGCCATTTCTGACAAAATGTTGTTTAAGAGGATAAATAAACTTGCAACAGACATACCAAAATAAATACATAAATAAAAATGCCCATAGAAAATAGTTTTACAACAGTTGCTATCAAATGTACAAAAAATGATATGCCTGTGTGCATATATTTGAGTAAATATAGCTTTATGTGGATGCAGATACCACCACTGTTCTGCTGCATGTGCCAGATGCCATTGGTTGTTTTTCTTTTTACTGCAGTTCCAGGAGGAAAAAATATCCTAGTCTTTTTAGATTCAACGGGAGAGCAGGATGTCAATACAACAGATTCAGATGTATAGCAATATACAGGTATAACGTAATAAATTAATTTCGCGTCCACAGAGTTAAATGTCATAAAATATAAAATCTGATAATGCGACAACTTAGCTATAAAGTAATAAATGTGATAACTCTGAAAAAATTACACGTTTTTAAATTATACATTTCATATTACTGTCATGGGAGAGTGGATTTATTGAGGGTTTATCCACTCTGACTATGTTTTTTTTCTGCAGGCATGGTCATATATGCTTTTATTTCTCTGAGTCTGCCTTGTCTCTTATTTTTCTGAATCGTCGTTATGCTAACGACGTTATTTCTGCTACTCGGCTAATCGGCAATTCCCTTGGAAGCAGAGTGTTCTGCACAGGTGCCTGATTACCTGGATGATTCGATTACTGATCTGTTACACCTGTGGGAGGTCCATTTAAAGGGTGCTAACAGGGCGGCTCGCTGCTTCAGAGTCATCTATACTCTCGGCCGGTATTAGTCAGAAGTTCAGTCAAGGATACGCGAATCTTTCGCAGGCAGTGTTCTGACAGTTATTCCTAATTTTCGCGGACGTTTGGTTAAGTCCGTTTTCTCTTAGTGCCGGGGTTCGGCAGGTTCACGCTTGCTGCGGAGCGTGCTACTTTCGTTTCGTTTCTTTCTTTTGTTCTACGTTGTAGTTTCTATGCTTCGGTAACTACTGGAGTTGTTATTATTATTTTTCGGAAACCTAGCGAGGAGGATTTTGTTTTACCATTCACAGTGGTTACTTCCCTCCTGCTACGTTACACATTAGTCTCTCAGGAGATCCTTGTGGCTAGTTCGCTAGTTTATTGAACTTAGTGTGCGCTTGAGATTCTCTCGCTTCCACCCACCTTACAGCTACATGATGATGCTATTGGCAAATTGTAATGCAAAAACACATTACTTTATGAAGAGGAAGTTATTATTGTGAGGCCACGCCTCCAGCCTACAAACTCGCCGGTCTATTAACCCTTTAGGCGCCAGAGTTAATTTAGGAAAATATTCCATTTTCATTTCAAATTTCAAAAAATCACACCAGCCAGAGTTTTGTTCAAAACGAAATAGCACATAAAAAAATGTTGAAACTGAGAAATTTTTCTATTTTTTTCCACAAAAAGAGCCTCAAACTTGATGGCTGCTATAGGTCTAAAAAAAGGGGCCTATTTACTGGGGTGTAGCATTTAACACAGAGTGGAGGCATCTGGGCATTGAGGAGTTTCTTGAGTATAGCTATTGGAATTTGATCCTACTCTTGTTTAACGCAGGATTCAAGCTGCTGGAGAGTTTTGGGTCACCTTTCACAGACTTTTCGTTTAATTATATGCCGAATGTCCTCAATAAGTGAATGATCAAGACTGCAGGCAGGCCAGTTCAGCACACTACTAATGCTCTTGTACTAGCAGCAGTATGTGGTTTTTTCATTGTCTTGCTGAAATGCACAAGTCCTTCCCTGGAATAGATGTTGTCTGGAGGAGAGCATATCTTGCTCTAAAATATACCTTTCAGCATTCATGGTGCCTTTTATAACATGCAAGTGTCTCACACCATATGCACTAATGTATCCCCATACCATCAGAGATGCTGGCTTTTGAACTGAACACTGATAACAGGAGGGGTGGTCTTTCTACTCTTTAGCCCGGAGGACACAACGCCCATGATTTCCAACAAGAATGTCAAATTTGGACTTGTCTGACCACAGGACACTTTGTCACTTTGCTACAGTCCATTTTAAATGAGTCTTGGCCCACAGAACACAGCAGTGCATCTGGATCATGCTCAACAATGGCTTCCTTTCTGCATGATAGAGTTTTAGGTGGCATCTGTGGATGGCAGGGCGGACTGTGTTTACAGTCAGCGGTTTCTTGAAGTATTCCTGGGCCCATTTAGTAATGTCAATGACAGAATCATGCTGGTAAGTGATGCAGTTGTGTCAGAGGGCCCGAAGATCACGGGTGTCCAGTAAAGTTCTTCGGCCTTGTCCCTTACGCACAGAGATTTGTCCTGTTTCTCTGAATCTTTTCATGATGTTATGCACTGTCAGTGATGAGACCTTCAAAGCTTTTGCAATTTGACGTTGAGGAACATTGCTTTTAAAGAATTCCACCATTTTTTTACGTGACCCTTCACAGGTTGGAGAGCCAGCCTCTCTAAGACATCCCTTTTATAGCCAATCATGTTACACACCTGATGCCAGTTAATGTAATTACTAGCTAAATGTTCTTTAAGCTGATGCTCTTATATATTAATTGCGTTTTCAGCCCTTTTTTGCCTGTGTTCCAACTTTTTTGAGACCTGTTGCAGCCAGAGAATTTGAAATGAGCTCATTTTGTGGGTAAATTTGTAAATTGTCTCAGTTTCAACATTTGAAATGTTATCTATGTTCTATTGTAAATAACATATTGGCTTGTGATCTGAAAGTCATTGCATTTTGATGCAGAACATTTGAGCACTGTCAAGTTATAAACCAAATTAATCTCATTAATGACTATTTAAAAATATTTAATCTATTTATTTATTGATTTCCGAACAAATAATACAATATCAATTATCAGACTGAATCATGTTATATTTAAGATTACGAGTTTCTCGATTTTTCCCACTGAGCCAAAGTTAGTTGGGACATTTTTGCTTCGTCTGAAAGTTAGTCGGGAGTGACAAACAAACAATGACAAATGAATTGCTCAATGCTCATTGGCTACCAGCCAACGTGGCCGGTCAAGGGTCAGTTCCACCTGCCAATTGCAAAATTCACCCACATTTGGCGTGTGGTCAGGTGTAATTTTCTGGCCTTGCTGACAATTGAAGGTCAAGTCAGATGCATGGAAGAAATTTGAATTCACTAATTAATTAAAGTCTTGCAACCACCAGAAAACACCCTAGCAACTGTACTGTCCACCCTTGCAGCAACCATTCAGAAGAACCCTACAATGGCGTCGAAACATCCTTGCAACCTGGCTGTCATTTACATACACCCAAGGAACCACTGGAAAAACAACTGAGCAATCGCTTTGCGCACCCAAGCAACCACCTAAAAACACCCAAGAAACTCCCAAGTACACCCAAGCAACCATTTAAAAACACCTCAGGAACCACCTGGCAACTCTTTGACAACAACCATCTGCACCCAAGCAAACACCTCAAAACACCTAAGCAACAATGCAAAGACACCATAACAACCACCGAAAAGGACCCCTAGTACACTCCTGCTACTGCCTAAAAACACCCAAGCAACCACCTGGAAACACCCAAGCAGATACCCTGCACACTCTAGCACCCCCCCTGAAAACACCTTAGTAACCACCCTTTGCACCTGGGCTATCAGCAACAAATACAATGCAACCATTTCAAAACACCCTGCAACCACCTTGAAACCCCCTGGCACCCATCCTGTCTACCCAAGCACCCATTTAGAAAAACCCTCGAAACCACCTTGAAACAAACTGGTAACCACCTTGCAAACCCTGACAACCACCAAAAAACACTACAGCGACTACCGTGTGCACCCAACTAACCATTTACAAACACTCAGGCAGCCATCTGGAAACAACCCAGCAACCACCTAAAACACTCAGCAACCACCCTGTATACCCTAACAACCATTTAGAAACACCATTTATGAAATAAATTAATTAATTCTTGATGATGACAATGTCTCTGTTGCTTTTGCTGCTACTAAAGGGGTCGTTTTTTTGTGGCCATTTCATTTTTTCAATTCACCAGGCGTCACTGGATATAACATTACACATCTTTATTATTTTTTGTACCTCATCAAAGGCATTTATGTAAATTCATTTTTATCATGATGTAATAAGGCAGCCTGAGTTATAAACTGGGATTTTCCTGAGCAGCAAATTGCACAGTATAGCTACACAGTGGGTTCTCATTGGTTCAATTCAAAGTTTGCCTTTCACAAGCCAAGTATGCCAAGTGCTCAGTTTAGCATTTAGTTACATAGGTAGTTGCCACACAGATACCAGGCAGGAAAGACTGTATTTCTGGTTAGAGTGGGATTTATGTGGAACAAGTGTCCAGTGACAGAGGGTGTGTACAGTGAGAGCTGGATATGTGTAGAGTATGTGCAAAGCAGAAAAAGAAGAGCTTGTTAAGGGTATGTTTAAGAGATCAGTAAGAATATGACTTACGGGCCTTTCTGTGGACAGGGATGCCATAGCCAGTGTATTTTGGGTGGGGGAAAACCCTGAGTCGTACAGAGCAGGGTCTGCCTGCTCCCATGAGGGTACGTCCCCGGGTCCGGCAGGGACACCTTCTTTTCCGCGATCTGGGGCTTTGCTGTGCAAGACAGGGGATGCATGAGTAATGCACACCCCCTGTGACACTGATCATCCCAACAAAATGGTGGTCATCATGGAATACTCAACAGCAATGCAATGTTCTACAACTCTCAAACACTAAATACCTTCGCAGCACATTAAATTCCTGCATACAAAACATCTCCCCAAGACTGAACATTAACTCAGTATTCCACAGCACATCACCTTAACCATAAACATATAAACCAAACACTGTAGTTTATCACCCACTGGCGCCAGAGAAGGGGGAACCAGACCTGGTGCCCCACCCACTTTTAGGTGTAATGGTAATACACTGGTAATGTCCAAGTCTGGTATGACGGCCATAGAATGTTGTTGACATTGTCTAAGCCTATGGCATCTAATACATTGGACCTTCAAATCCAGTCATAATCAACCATTGAATAATTCAAATGAACTCAAAAGCTGGATCCCCCTAATGGCATGAGTTTGCCATTTGATTTTGGGGGTAGGGGGGTGGGGGGGATATGAGAGGACCACCCCTCGATTAAGGGAGATGGGGTGTGCTTTGGGGTCCTCCTCCAAGAAACTTTTAGCATTATTTGACTAAAGAGCATTAATTTCGGCATCATGTAAATCATTACCATTAGGTTGCTATAGTTACTATATGAAAACTTCAATTAAGCCTTTAACTCCCAGCTTGTAACCAAACGAGACTGCTCTACCCATGTTATTTAAAACCATGCATATCCAATTCAAGTTGTTTTTATTACGTTGTAAATGCTGAGGTCACTGTAGCATTTCATGGCATGAAATAAAATTTTATTTAGCTTATACATTTGAGCAAAAAGTTAGATGTTTTTATTTACAGCAATATTCAGAGATAAATGATGAGTTTGAATTTGAAGCTTTGGTGAGGACCTTGATTAGTAAAATCTGGTGCGTAACTGCTTAGTTGGAATGAAAGCCTGCACCCACACTGGCCCTTTCTGGGTAAGATTGGGGACCCCATGGCAATCGAGAAACACTAAAAAAATCTGTATTCTGTATTCATGAGTCAATAAGCATAATATGCAAATTTCCGTATGCAGCCCTGGAAGGGTTAATAGCCCAAGCTTTTATTTGCATCAATCACTGTACTCAACTAGCCAATATTTGGGACAGGCATCTACTGTGTATCTGACATGCCTCTAATTCCCTTCCCACAAAACTTCTGCAAGGCAAAGATGTGAAATGCAGATTATTTAAAAATTAGGCTATTGAATTGTCTTACTGGTGAAAGGCAGGACTGATGTTTGAATGCAAATCAAATGAATAAATAAATAAATAAAGTGCTTTGCAGCATTAATGGAAACCAGATAAACAATTCATGTGGACTCAGGGCCAGCTGCACAAAGCACCTTTCATGTAGTCTGTCATAATTAGGAAAATCCTCTTGATGCACTCAGTGATCAAGAACTGAGAGGAAAATTTGTAAGATAAATATATAATCTTTATGTCAGATGAAACTTGGACAGAGATTTTGTCATTTTTATGAAGACATGAATTTTTTCTTGGCATTTCGATCAGCCATCTATTTTACCAACTTATGCAACAAACGCTATTGCCAGCAGGAAGTGCGCATGTTAAGTTATAACTTCAGCTACAGTCAAAACTCAAAACACAAGGGTCATATATCAGGCAATGCTAAATGCAACAAACTGACATAGTATATGCAAAAACCTAGGGGTTCCCAAAGTTGACTGCTTTCATGCATCAGTTGGTGGTATTAATAGTTTTTAAAGACAAAGTAATGTTGATAAACAATGGAATAAACAAAATATTAACTTCATATGTAGCATGAACTTCACTGGAACAGTGAGGAATCTTGAAATACCACATTCGTTACCTGCCCCTCATTAGATGAAAACAGCCTCATGGAGGTAATATTTGACAATTGTTCATTGTGAAAACAAACACACATCATTAAAGTAAGTAATGTGACATTCTCAAAGACATTTCTGTTAAGCCGATAAGAATTCTGTGGGTCTTTTCAATTAGTGTTCAGAGGTTCTGGTGCAAGGCTCCTGTAATAGCCAAGAGATGTTATTTATGATAATGAAGTCAATGCTCGCTCAAAATAAACCAAACAAGTAATTGATAGGATGACACAACAATGTATGTTTAGTCAGCACTATTGCATTCCTGAAATGTTCATGAAACAGCATGGATTTGTGTTTGTAAGATCAAGTGTTCAAAAAGCATTTGCCTTTTGCCTATTTTGCATTTGATACTTAATTCAGAGAAAGTGAAATTTCAAATTAATTATGCAGATATTTTACAACCAAAGAATCTCATCTTATAGCCTTGTGACCTCTTTGTTGTTGCCACATTATTGCATTAATCATTACTGGCTACTTATTGGTATTTAATATAGTGAATAAATTATGTGATTCTTAATTAGAAACTGTTTGACAGTAAGCCCAGGCCTAATTCGGCTTTAAAGGTAGGCACAGGTTTGTTTCATAATATATTCCAATATGTTCTAAATGTTTCTAGAATGTTTCCCCTGTTTTCAGTTATTATATTTCTTGGAAAACGGGAGATGATTTCGATGGGTATTTCCGGGAATCCCGTTTCCCAGGACCCAAAAGCTGAGAGGTGCAAATAAGTGTGAAATTTCCCTTCTGTTCTCTCCTGTTCCCTGCCTATTTCAACCACCTCCTTTCCCTCCTGCTCTTCGCTAATTGTGTTCAGCTAATTATTGTTCAGTTAATTAGCATTATTCTAACCCCTATTTCACCCTTCACAGGCAGGTAGCCTTAGATTGTAACACCTTCCAGTTCACAATGTCCTGGTTTAGTTTATTTCTCTTCCTTTACCCCTGTGTAGTTTATATTTTCTATTACTTTCTTAATTGCACTTTGTTTATTTAAATAAAACTATGTCCTTGCACTTGGGCCCTCCCTCTTTTCACTCACCCCAAGGGCTCCGGAACCCCCACCCCCATTGAAAACTCAATCTGGTGTCACTGACATCACCCCAACATTGAAAAAAAATCTGAGTACTCCATTGTACATCTCCCAACATTGATCATTTTCATTGTACTCTAAAGTAAATCACTCCAACACTCAGCACTAACCCGTATATCTTCTCCAGCATTTGGCTATTGACCCAATACTCCACAATACATCTCCAAGCACAGAACACTACCCTAGTACTTTGAAGGAATTAACCCAGCGCTGTACATTAAGGCAGTACTCTACATTACATCACCCCAATACTGAGAATTAACACAATACTCTGCAGTATATCTCTCAGAACACTGACCATTATGGTAACATTCTGCCTTATACTGTGCAACACTGAACACTGAAACAATCTTCTGCAGTTCATCACCTCAATACTGAACATCACCGCAACTCTGAACACTAACCCAGTAGCACATCACCCGAACACACAAGATTAAGGTAATACTCTATAGTACATCACCCCAATACTGAGCAGTAATGTAGTACTCCATAGCAAATCACCCCAACACTTAATATTCACCTTTTACTTTGCAGTTCACAATTGAAACAATGACTATTAACCCAATACTCCACAATACATAATCCCAACACAAAACATTAACACAGTGCTATACACTACATGGTCCTAGCTCCAAACATCAACCCAGAGCTCAAAAGTTCATACAGTGCTATCAAAACACTCAATATGAACCCCATAACTGGCCACTATAAGGGTGAGTCTTACGATCATTTTAGATTCGTCTGGGTATATAATATTGTTACTTTGTTGAGTTTTACCAAGGAGCAGATTTACAATTGGCAGGAGAAAATTTCCAATACTTGAAATTATTTAGCAGAACTTGAGATTGGGGATAAAGAAGTATTAGACAAATTGCATACAGTGTATTAAAGACAAATTTAACAAATATAACCTTGATGGCTTATACCCAAGAGTACTCAGGGAAGTTGGAGAGATCATCATTCATGAACTGTCAGTTATTTTCAGGCAGTCTTCAGAAACTGGAGGAATACTAATTGATTGGAAGCAAGGCAATATAATATTTATATATAAGAAAGGGGACAGTTCTGAGCCAGGAAACTACAGGCCCATCAGTTTAACATGCATTGCATGTAAAATACTTGAGTCAATCATAAAAGATAGATTGAGTGTAATAACATCCTGATTGATAGCCAACATGGTTTCCGTAAGGACAGGTCATGCCTGACTAACCTTTTAAAATTCTTTGAAAAGGCCACTAAGACTTATGATCAAAGCAGTGCCTTTACTTGGATTTTCAGTAAGCATTTGATACAGTACCACATGAGAGACAAATTTTTGAAACAAGGACCGTAGGAATAATAGGAGGTATTTTGAAATTGATTCTGAAATTGTTATGGGACAGAACACAAAGAGCTGTGAGGGACTCATCTGAGCTAGGCATTGTGGGAAGTGGAGTCCCTCAGGGATCGGTGTTGGGAACCCTGGTCTTTCTTATCTACACTAATGGCCTTGATCGGAACATTGAAAGCAAATTAGTAAAATTTGCGGATGATACCACACTGGGAGGTTTGGCAAACAGTATAGAGTCTACTAAAGTGATTCAGAATTATTTAAATAGAATTTGGATGAAGGCAGAAATAAGGTAAATTCAATTCAATGTAGCTATATGCTGACTTCTACGTGTCATGAATTAAAACATTATACAGGATTACTTTATGGGAGGTTTAAAACTGGAATGTGCTCTACTTGAAAACGATCTGGGAGTAATTGTTGACCAAAACTTCATAGGTTCTAGCCACTGTGCTACAGCAGTAAAAAAAAAAAACAGGATGCTGGGATATATAGCCTAAAGTATGAAGTATAAATGTAAGGAGGTTACACTGCTCTTGTAGAATGCATTCATCAGACCACAATTTAAATACTGTGTGCTGTTCTGGGGACCATAAATCAAGAAAGACATAGAGCTTTTATAACAAGGTCAAAGAAGAGCCACAAAGTTAATTCCTGGTATAAAAGATAAAAGCGACAGGTAGAGGCCCAAGAATCTTAATCTCTCCAGTCTTAGTAAAAGGAGGCTTTGGGGCAATCTGATTGATGTCTTTAAATATGTTAAAGGGATGAACAGAGTTAACGATGCAGGATTACTCAGGCCAAGATCTGCGAGCAGAACTCTCAGTCAAATGGATGTTAGCCAAGTTAGCACTGACATTCGAAAATATTTTTTCATGCAGAGAGTGATCACAGTGTGGAATAGCTTGCCTGGTCATACTGTAGAGGCAGGAACTCAGGCCTCCTTATTCTGAAGTCAGATTCAATCTACAGTAATACCCGGTCTAAATTTAGACCCTGATCTAACTTAACCCCACTTAGAACAATGCTCCTGTCTAAGCGGGGTTTAAATCAGTTTTAGTTTCTGAAGTGTAATCTAAGTGTGGTTTAACTTTAAACCTGGTTTTGAAATTGAAACTGGAGTCTGATTTCCCTGGAGATGTAGTCTGCTTCTGCTGCACATGTTTCTGCTCAGATTTCTGCATGTGATTTATGTGATCAGTGTTTGAACTACAGGTCTGTCTGCAAAATCATCAAAACATCAAAATCCAAAAGCCATAAGGGATGGGTGTTCAATCTTATCCCTGAAGCACGGGTGCAGGTCTTTATTACAGCCCAGGGCTAATTAATTAAGTGATAAGGGGTTCAATCAAGACTTTCATAAATAAAAACAACTGTATGAGTGTTGGGCTGTCACAAAAACCAGTAACTACATTGGCCCTTTATGGATGAGATTCGACACCCCAGCTGTAAGGCAAATTGGGAAGCAGGTGAAAAACAAGAATAAGTCAAGGAAAGTGTTGACATCTCAGACAACAAAAAGAACGAGGAGGGAGAGGGAGGGCTAGGGAGATGGCCGCTGATACATGAGGGAATGGAAAGAGGACTGGAAGCAACTGAAAATTTGAAGGTTATAAAGGGGTTTTTCTTGTCAACTTATGGTACCTCTGGGGCAGCAGCTGCCAGTAGCAAAAGTTTGCTTTAGAACATCCAAACGATGAGCCACGTTGGCCCCGTAAGAGAGTGAAAACCAAACTTAAACCATCCCTACACCTAGTTTAAAAACATGCGCAAAGTTAGGCCACACTTCGACTAAGGTCTAAGTTAAAATGAATCATAAACTCCCAGGGCTCTAATTTCTTGGCGTAGCGCAGGGTGGCACAGCGTGGCGTAGCGTAGCGCAGCCCACGCAATTGTAATTTCGTCCAGCGCAGCCCACACAGTGGTAATTTCGTCCAGCGCAGCGGTAATTTCGTGCGGTGCAACACCATGCGCAGCCACTTTGGCAATTTGTTACACAGATGTGCGCCAAGATGGCTGTGGCAGCGTAGTAGGGGTTGGTGTCACATATTCATCAAGATGCAGTGACAATTTCATAGAAAAAGTCTCTGCTGGAGTTGCCCAGAAAGCTCGCCAGCTCCAAACTGGTTTACTTTCCGTGCAGTGGTACTTTGGCTGACCGGGGCACAGTGCGCACACGTCACCGAAATCTCACAGGCAGGTTTCCAGAATGTCAGGTACATTTAAATGAAATGAATAATTACAGGAAGCACTATTTAATGTAAATATCTGACAAAGCACATAAATTATAGTATCTAAATTGATTGTCCTGATGTCAGATTAAAGGTGGTTGGCATGCGTAATGGAAACTTGACCTGGCTTAATCAACAGCTGTCTGTGATGCAAATTAACGACTTCATATCTTTCTCAGCGCACCACAAACTGCCTATATATATAAGTATATATATATTATATAATATATATATAGAATGCTTGCCTTCTATGCTCAGTAAAGCCGCTGGCACACTGGACGCGAAAGGAATTTTTTGCACGACTGATTACAGTCAAAGTCAATGCAAAGACGTGATATAGGTCCGTGTCCGAAAGTCATAAAAGTTCTAATTTTTCTGAATATTCCAGGAATTATAAGACGTGCAAACTTGGCCATATTTGTATTCGACCCTCACAAAATGCAAATTGATAGCTATCATCCGTTTTCTTCCGTTGAAGTTAGACAACAGTCTTTATTCGGTCTTTCTTTCGAAAATTAGTCAGACGGATCGAACAGATTAACGCTTTCTTTCCACAGCAGAGATAAAATAGTGCGTGAGCAAATCAATTCCATGACCATTGACGGTGTGAATAAATTATCGCATGCACGATCAAGACTGGCTGACGCGAAATGCAAAATACTCCATGTCCAGCAGCCAGCAATCGCAGTGTTCATTGGATGTTCTGTTGTTAAAATGTTTCTTTTGATTCTTTATTTCATTATTAATCTGTTCTAATCGTCCTCTTTTTTTTTTTTTGGCTGTCAGACACGAAGGCATTGTACATTGTCTCGCGCCAATGTCGACTCACTTTACTGAGCAGAGCTTAAACAGAAACATTGATTGAAATTCTCGGTACTCATCTTGAAGAACTGAGCCCTCTTATCAAAACATTCACGTTTAATATCTAAAAGAGTCAGTAGAATTGGAGAAATTAAAAACAATAATAGACTGTTGGACACAGAGATATATTAAAACCCTGTCAGACTTTCGCACACGAGACACTGCGTCCAGTGTGCAAGCAGCTTTATACTAGGCTACTATTATTGTCACTCAGGTTTTACTGTTTCTAGTGGGGGAAAGGAGTACAGCTTGATTGCTATGATGTGGAACTGAGTTGAGATCACATATTGAAAATAAACGAGTAACGTATCTTGCATTGTTGTCCATGCATGTTAATCCCAAAATTTTAAGCAGCAACAGGGTGTAATAATAGGAACACTCTATCACTGTAATAATAGGAACACTCTTTCTCTTCCCAATGAGCAACCGTCGTATTTCATTCCAACTTAAAAAGTTTGAATGATGTGACGTAGTTTCGTTTTGAAATTCCAATGAAGTTCGCTAATGGTAATAATTTGCGAATGCCCTAGCTAGCTAGCTAACTCATATACGTAATGCTTAATATAGTCGTAAGCGGTGCAGAAAACATGCCTAAAGCAGCAAAGTGAAATGCAACATTAACGCATCATGCAGACATAGGACAGAGGTTTCTATATTCCAACACATTAAAGGTGAGGAGAGGAGCTCATTTGATTGGTGAAGATTTGACTCGGCTGGGTTATACCTAAACACGCCTTCTTTTCAACTTGCGCCGGAAGGAGGGACAGAGGCGGGACAGAGGAGTACTTGCGTCAGGCTACGCCTGGCACGAAATTGCAACATACGCTTGGACACTTCATTCGCCGCGCCTGCACCTAGTCTATGAATTTAGAGCCCTAAGTTTTAGTATCCACAAAACCAATAAATTTATTCACTGAAAACATACTTAGGCCAGGGTCTAAGTTACACCACACTTAGACCTGACTTCAGAATACGGGCTAGGGAGTTTTCAAGTTCATGCTTGACTTTGTGCTAGATACCATTGAGTCCTTGAGTATCTGTGTTAAGTGTTAAGCTCATTTTAACAATAGGAAAATGGCAAGCCTGTTCTTGCAAGTCCTGTTATGTTACGTTACATTATGTTACGTCACGTTATGTTTTTTTGAAATGTTGGCAGTCGTGTTATGGCTATAATAAATCTACACGTATCATTCTGATTTATTAGGGGTGTAACGGGTAGTGCGGATCACAATGACGTATGCGCCTAAGTATGCTTAGGTCACAATGGTTTCCAAACTAGACAGGATTAGATGCATCAGTCTTATGATCAGTGATGGGCAGTGCATGTGAATGTGAGGTTCAGCCGAGTTAGAACGGGACTCACCATGCACCACCAGCGAGAGGGTGAGGTTCCTGTAGAGCTCATACTGCTGGATCCCCACCAGCACAGTGTAGACTCCAGCATCCTCTTCAGCCACATCGCGAATAAGAAGGGAACGACCTTCCACGTGATAACGGGAACAGCTCTCTGCCGCCACCAGTCCGTCTTTCAGCCTGCCGTTGCAAACACAGGAGAGAGCCACTCACTCTGTGTGCCAACTCTCTGTTTTCTTAAAGCATTTTCATTCCATACTGTTAATTTTATACATTTTTAATTCAACTACAATTTATCACACCAAATCAATTCTACCGAAGGTGAATTACAGCTACACTGACGTATGTACAAGTGAAAACGGGGGTGAGGCATTGCGCTGTCTCGTACCCCCTATCTCAAAACCCATCCATTACCCCCTCTTCCTCATTAGAGATGCGGCGTTGCCCCAGAGGATTATGGGCTAAAGGCAGGGTCACACGCTGGACAGCTCGCCAATTCATTGCAGAATTTACATGCCATTCACTCACACACATACGTACAGTATATCTATGGTGAATTTAGAGTCTCCAGTGAACCTAGCAGCCACACTTTTGGACTGTGAGAAAAAAACCAAAGTACCCAGAAGAGACCCAGGTGAGTATGGAAAGAACATGCAAACTTCACACAGTAAGGGTGGTTTACAATGGATGGACAGCTGTCCATACTTTGGCAAAAAGGAAAGTACTTGGCATTGACTAAAGGCGCGATAAACTGATGTTGAGAACAAACTGGATGAAAGCCTGTATACGCTACAAAAAGTTGATATTATTCTATGAGACAAACAGAATGTATAGGACAGTTTTACATGCAAGAGATTTAAGGCACCTACCAAATGATCTCTGGCGTGGGGAAGGCACTAAGTTTAGGTGACAGCCGGAAGAGTTTCTTCCCAACGAGCGCGTCAACCGTGGGGCCATGTCTGTGCTTTAACCGAATAAAGGGACGATCTGGGCAGACACATAGATTAGGTCACGCAGAAAAGGGGAAAAAAGTAGACAAAATTTAGGCTAAGTATTGAAGAAATACATATAAGTCATGTGTCTTGCATTTCCCTGTCAGCAGCAGACAGAGGAGCAATTGAGGAGTTTGTTTCCAAAGTGCACTGCATCCATTTTAGCAAATTTGAGTAAATCAGCTTTTATTATGTTGGCACTTTTTGCATTTTATAGAAAAACACAAACTTTGACCAAAAAATACATCTTATAACATTAATTTCTAAAAATGGATTTTTGCACCATGTGTAAGAAGCACAGGGCTATCACTTTATGGTATTATCTCAATGGTATTATCTCAATTTTTGTAATTTTAGCACATATTGCAATTTGGAAACTCTTCAATTGTTCAATGGACTCCATGTGAGAAAAAACATGAGTTGAAAATACCGAATTTGTCATTCATAACTCAAAACACAATCTGTCGATTCTCAGACAGGACGTTGAACTTCCAATGTTTACAAACAGATCACTTGCTTTTGTTGACATCTTGCATTGTCACATGACCAATTTCATTCATATAAACCAATGTTTTGTGTACATGCGTAGATAATCCATCTATTTCGGTTCATTTGCATAGGTGCAGCTCGCTGATTGGCCGATAAACAAAAACAATGGGAATCGATTTTGGATGCCCTTTAAAAATTGTAGGTACAGCAAAAAAGAAACAGCCTGAAAGGAACAGTTTTAGAAAACAACAACAGCAAAAATGAACTGTAACAGGAGGTCAAAGCTCTCTTACAAGGATGGGCAGACCCTTGAAAGGATAGTTCCTAATAAGCACAGAAACTTACCACTCTGCTCTGAAAATTACCACTGAATAGAATCCAATCATATCTGAACCAGTTTCAACAGCATGTTGCAAGCTTCATAAAGTCAGTATTTATGACAGTGATTCTGGAGCTCAGTATCTATCAAGGAATCCATGGATATATCTCACCTGGTGTCAAAGGTGCAGGTGGTTTTTATGGTGCAGGGAATGGCTCCTATGAGTACAGGTGGGGGTACATATAAAAAGTATTCTCATTTGTGGGTGAATTTTTTTGTGCTCATATTTCCTATGGTGAAGTTAAAATGTAAGCAAATACCCCTGTAATAAATTCTGAGAATCTACAGTTCGTTGATTCCTCAAATCTAAAGTTGAGTTTTGAGTTTATGTGGCTGTTTACCAAACTTGATGAAGCAAGCCTACAGTACACTTGGGCAACCGTTGACCAAGACGGAGAACTCCAGAGCAAAACTCAGTCAGTCAACTCAGTCACATGATTTCACCTTGTGCATAGCCTCATGTTCATTACGCCAATAACCGAATGCTTCTCGGAAAATTCCGGTTCTCGATATACACAAGAGCTACAGGTAGCTCAAGTAATAAAGCACCATCTCCATTACAAAAACACATGCACATAACACGACTGGCAATTCGCTATTACTATTTATAGACTATACCTCTGCAGCGTTACAACTCGTTCGTAAAGAAATTAGCTATCATTGAAAATGAGAGTTAAATGAGTCTCGACCATGCCATCTTCATGCACATATAAATATCTTTCGGCTCCTTAGATCAAGAATATAAGTCGAATCTTAGCCAATATTTTAGCACTTCCCCCATTGCAAAGTAGCTATCAGTATTTGAAGTTTTATTGCCATCCATCCATTAATATATGAGATATCCCGTTAACTAACGAAAAACTAATGGAAAAACAAACAAAAAAAACCTACTGGCAGAGGCATAAAAAATAGGAAATAAATACTCACTGTAGACTGTGACAGAGGTATTGGTTTCACGTGAGGTGGGGCCACTCCTGACGTGACAGATGTAGACACCGCGGTTAGCCCGGCTCAGTCGTCTGATTGAGAGAACACTGTGGAACATCATGCCGGAGCTCCCCTTGGCAATACGATGGCTGATGGACGCTGAGCTGTTTGCCTTCAGGAACACACAGAGAAAGAGGATTTTAGCCTTTATTTAACCCGGACTGCTCCATCAAGTCGAGTCAAGTCAAGGAAACTTAATTATCCTCAAGGGGCAATCTGTTGTATTGAGAACATGGCTTTGTTTTTGTAGGAAGTACAAGAAGAAATGTTGGCTAGAACAGCTGCAAGTAGGGAGAAGGATAGGGAGAAACAAGGGTTAAGTCCCAGGAGCTGAACAGCTGAGCTAAGAAAACCTAGCGGTCAGGAAGTAAAAATCCCGCTATGGAAGTTTTTCTTCCACCAATGAACTCATCCAGCCGATGTCTCTGATTAGTTCCACTTCCTGCTGGAGGACTTGAGTTGGATGGCAAATCCAGGCATCTTAAACAAACTTCTGAGGAGGAATTTTTACTTTCAGAATCTGGATTCTGCTTCTGTCCAACAGCAGGACTTTCCAACTTCTCCCCACAAGATACCAGTCAGAATCCCAAGCTACACAAAGGGCTTGAACCTAAAACTCTACAGTAAGCCTACCAAAGTTTACCATCCCAGTTAAGAAGCTAAAAGTCATCCTCTGAATTCTGTTCCGACCACCTAATGCTGCTGCTTAGACCCATCCTTCAGCCAGGGAGTCAAAATAAATCGTGAAATCAGCTATCAGTGTTGAAGGAAGGAAGCAAAACAAGGAAGGAATTTTACTTGCAGACAACTGGAATGCCCATCTTTGCTGACAAGACAGGAAAGGAAGACAAATTGTCTTCTCTAAGTGGCTACTTTGCTATTTAGGTAACATTGAAATCACTGACGGTAAACAGGTCGTGTTGTGTTGCCACCTGTGTGGTGCTAAATTGTCTTTTCTTAGTCACGGTAACATTTTGTGTCTCACCTGTCCAGGATAGCTCCAACTGATAGAGACTCTGGAGTTCCACTCAGTTGTGGCAGTGCAGCCTAGAGCGAGGCTGTCTCCCCGTAGCAGATGAACAGGCCCTGTGCTGTTCAGGTACACATCCAGAATCTTATTCACTGCAGGGGAGAGACAGAGGAGAAGGGGTACAAACAACTGAAAGGGGGGCTTATGAATCCATAAATTGACACATCAGCGCTAACTGACTTAAGACATTCAGCTGATACCAAACTACCTAATGACGATACGTAAACATTTATCCATTGGTGTCCAACAGTCATGTTCACTGCCCATCAGGCACGGTCTCAGTGTCCAGAATGTTCACTTTCACTGACAGAGACAAAGACTGCTCATAAATATTAATGACAAGGCAACTGTCGGAGTAGAGTCAGATCGGATCACTGACAACTAGAAATGATGAGCCCATCCATCTCACTATGTTACTTTTTGTTTCAAGTATTTCCAGCTGTAAATGCATACAAACAAATTGGAGCCCTAAAATAAATTCATGAAAGCTTTGATGGAACTTGGTGCAGAGAGCACGCCAGCAGCTATACCACTATTCCATCTGCTCCACCTGCGTGGCAGAAGCTAAGCAGGTGTGGGCTTGGTCAGTACTTGGATGGTAGACCACCTGGGAAAACCAGGTTACTGCTGGAAGAAGTGTTGGTGGGCCAGTAGGTTGTGATCTTCCCTCTGGTGGAATAATCCCCAGTGCCCCAGTGCAGTGTCCCCATCACCGAGACATCGTCTTTCGGAAGAGATGTTAAACCGCGATCCTGACTTACTTTGGTCAATAAAGATCCTATGACCCCTCATCAATAGGAGTAGGGGGTTCTCCGGTGCCTTGGCTAAATTCACAAACTGGTTCCTCCAACCTATCAGCTAATCATCCCCAGATCTAATTGGCTGTGCAATTTATCCTCTCCCTCTCAACACCCAGGGCTCCCTTGAAAAAAGATTTCTATCTCAATAGGACTTCCTTGGTTAAATTAAGGATGGATATTAAAAAAAGAAACAGAACTGGATGATTGTCTTCAAATCACAAATGAGAGCCCATCAGTAGTCGATCATCCTCTGTGAGCTCATCCAAACCATAGAGGAAAGAATAATAATGTCTGTACTCAGCGGCGCGCCGTCAGGTGCTCTGAAGGCCTAAAGAAACCGCACTCTTCACTGCTAGATTGCCCTCATGCATTAACAATTTGATTAACAATCAAACTATTTATCGACTGAATAACCAATACATGACCTGTAATAAGAAATGCTAATGAAAAAGTGAATGCCTATCGCCTATATTAATATAATTGATATGGCATTGGAAGGACGGCTATATAAATGCAAAAAAATCAAAAACTTTCGCTGACTTTGCAGCATTTATTTTTGCCATCCTTACTTGTCACTTTTTTTGTCACTCGGCTCTGCATCCTGCCTAACAACTCCCTTTAGGCGTGACAACATTCAGAACATAGAATGGATTCTCATGGCGCTTTGCCCGCAAACCAATTTATGCAAATCTGAGCCGTTTTACGAGCTACATGAGCGCCGAAGTTATAAAGACGTATTGATATTTTAAGTCTCTACTTATGTACGATAGAAAACGGCAAACAGCAAATAATTTTGTGGTGCAATGTATTACAATGCTACCAGAAATTTTACTGTCATTCAAGCAATTAGTCTGAGCAACTGTTGCTAATCAGGAAAAGTAAACTGTGAGAGGTTATTACATATTGAAAGGTGAGGTTTCTGATGGCCTTCGTTACTGCCGATGGACTGCCTCTGTCTGAAGTGTGACCTTAGATCACCTGACCAATGCAAATCATGAGAGGTGAACATACAAATTTATCGCTTCCTAAGAACTCAGCATGTTATATGAAACACAAGTATTTGTAACAAGTGAGAAATAAGGATTAAACTAACTGCAGTGCCCCACATTCAACAAGCAACTAAGGTTGTAGCTCAGGAAGGCAAAGTATCATTCAGTGCTATTGGCCATTTGTCTGCAAGAGTGGTCCAACTCATTTTTTTGTTCATTTAATTTTTCAGGGGTCAAACAGATTTTAAGATTAGAACTTAAAAAAGACAGATATTGAGTTTGACTTCTTATGTTCTCAGGGGTTCAATTATCACTGTCATTAATGTCTGTTTTCTTGAAATCAGTTTGGCCTCTGATAATTTATGCCATGCCTTTATAAAATCATTACAGAAATATCATAGAGATCCAGAGCAGTAAATTCCATCATTTTAACAAAACAAAGTTTTATTTGAGTACAGAGAGGATTGAAAAAAAGTCTTTACACGGTGACTGATGCAGGTGAACTCACCTGGTCTGTGGGTCAAATATTTCAAACTGTGCAAATTCCCACTGAGTCTGCTCTCACAGGAGAAGAGGCCAATGTGACGGTAGGAAGGGTTTGGGATGACAAAACCCCGTTTACTGTCCCAAATTATAGTCTTCTGGTCTGGAATCAGCTTTTGTCCAGGAAACTGTTGAGAACACAAAATGTCAGAAAAGAAAGCACACACACAACACAAGACTAGGACATACAGCCCCCATCCAAAATTACTGGCAACCTTTGAAAAGATAAGTAAAAAGAGTGACTTACCATTCCTTGGAAATAGCTTAACGTCACACAGTAAAAAAAAAAGGTCACAATTTAGATGGTGTTGCTCATAAAAGCCTTATACTGAATGTATAATGCCTTCATAACTGAGACATAATGTGTGAATAAATCATACATAAGGAAATGTCATGCTTTATAAAGGGTGAAATAACACATCCTTATTCAGCATGTGATGCCAGATGTGGTATAACTAACAATGTCACTTAGCTATTGGCTAAATGCTATAAAGGGTGACATTGTCAGCGCACTGACAATGTCATTGTCACATCTGGCATCACATGCTGAATAAGGATGCGTTATTTCACCCTTTACAAAGCATGAAATTTGCTTATGTATGATTTGTGCAGACATTAACTCTCATTTATGAAGGCATTATAAATGTTGTATAAAGCCTCAATGAGCAACACAATCAAAAGTGTGACCAAAAAAAAAAAACCCGCATCAAGAATTGAACCCACATCAACATCACTCAAGCATCATTCGAACGGGCACAGCACTGGTTTGTACACATTCTACAAATCTCTGGGACTCAACTTCTTGATTCAAACACGAAGACAACTTGGCCTGTTCAGCATCCATGTACATGTCACACAGCTCGACAGGGTCTTCATTTTGGCCAACTACATCTGAAATGTCCAATATGCAAACTATAAACTTGTTTGCACGCGGCCCCAGCCGCCATCTGACAGAAGTGCAGACAGTTGGCAGTTCTCATCCAAAACACGCAGTCTCAGTCGTTGCTTCTTTTTTTACCTGTGATCACAGTCACAGCATGCACTGAACTGCACCCAGGGAATCCCAAACATCTGCTTCCTCAAATAGTAACTGTCGAGAGCCCAGACAGCCAGTCGGTGGTGCTAGCCCAGATAACTATGTTAACCCAAATCGATTACCACTGTCCCACTGCAGCACAAATGCATACAATCATGCATAGCCAATAACTTCATGATACAGCACTGGCATGGAAGAATTTGATCTGTGATTGCACTGATCTCCCCATGCAGCACCTTCACCAGGTGAGCCCAACCAGCAGCCCCAAGATGGTGCCTTTAATTGTACCATACTGTACTTGTATATGCTACCATCTACATTTTTTATGTTCCTCCACCGGTTAATTCAGGGTATTCCGTTTATGGTAGAGCATTATAGGTAATATTTTTGCTGAATATTGAGAAATGTTTCCGCAGGGTTACACAGTTGGTAATGCCCAGACCATACAGAGCAGCAGTGAGTTGTCCCAGGAGTTATTGTCCTTCCCCGTGTTCCTACGGAAACATAAGGAAGTCCTGCGACACTTCCTGCTTCCCAGTTCTCGGACCAGAGTGAGACCCGGAGTGTAGGACAAGCACAGAATGGACTCAGGAAGAGGGAAACGTGACTCCCACCAATCTCCTTACATCCTGGAGAGTACAGCTCCCAGGGCTCCCTGCCATCGAGCTCGTAAGCCCAGCGAGAGTTTTACCTCCCGGGCATTGTGTAAGGTGCTGGGCTCCTGCTCTGGGCAAGAGCCAAATCCTGATAACAGTTACCTATATGTGAAGACCACAATGGAAAAATTATCAGTCACATTTCCCCGTTGTTGAGAAATGATGAATTAAAAATTCAAAATAATCTTAGAAACAAAGCACTGAAAAAATATGCAAAAAAAAAAAAAAAAATATATATATAATGTATTATTATAAATATTATAATAATATATAATATAGAAAATATACAAAAATGCTAAATTTGGACATTTTGCCTTTGTGGTCTTCGTATGTTTGCTCAAGTTTGGTCCAAACTCATCTGTTGACTATGAAAATGCAAAATAACCCTCTTGAAAACATATTTTAAAAAGTGAACGGAATTTTTTTGTGCTTTTTTTGTAATTTTAACGCAGTAAAATTTGCCACTGTAAAATAAAGACAGCATGAGATAATTCGTTGTAACTCTGGAATGAAGCAGATGTAAAAATCTTTGTCATTTTTTGTCTTCTATTTGAGACATATTCTCGCAACATCAGACTGGAAATAAAAACTGACACCAGGCGGGCAAGAGGGATTTTCACGATGGTGCCGTTACCGATGTAATTTGACACCAGTTAAAATCCGGATTTTCAAGATGGCACTGTTACTATAGCAGCCAATGTAACTTGACATCAATTAGATTTTTTTTGTCATGTTTTTCGGTCTTACCCCCATTCATGAGGGATACAACAGGTTAAAGTAAAATGGTTTTCTGAAAAATAAAATGTAGTGCCTTCCACGTCTTCTTCAGGAGAGAGGAAGTACTTGGCGCTGTGATAGGCAGGAAGGGGAGGGCTGGTTGGCTATGCTGTATTTTTAGAGTAGGAGCCTGGAAGGGGTGGGATAGTGGAGTAAATGGAAAACTAATAGCACCTGAAATGAGGGCAGGGTGGAGAATGGACTGTGAAACACTGACATTTGATTTTTTTTTTCCACAAGTTCTGCCAAAGTTTGCCCTTTCTTCCACAGTCAAGGGCACAACAAACGCTTCTAATTCCTATTATTCTGAATCTGTGACAAAAATTTAATGCAATGAAATTTCTCCTGTAATGGCCAGGCAATCATCAGTCTCTCCCTTTTGTCACAATGGTTACGCCTATTTTCATGTCACTCTTGATCCATCTTCTTTTCTTTCCATGCTGCTTCAAAACTGAAATTCTAGTTCCAAACTGAATATAAATCCCATCCATCCCTTCCATGAAATAGAAAGGACGAATACTGGTGTCCTCTAAAAATGCACACGCCCTCAAATTGCTTTTTTTCTCTTCACAGGCAATCCACAGAGCTTTTTTCTCAGGCTCAGTTAGCTGCATGGGCTAATGCAGGCCTGGCCAACCCCTGGTCCAGGATGGTGCCAGTTGTAGTTTTCCCCATCCCCGCATTAGACCCAAGAAACTAATAAATGCACGTTATCCATGCGATCAACTCATCAATTGAATGAGTGCTAAGTACAAACAGAAACCGACAGATACTAAGCTCTCCAGGACCAGAGATTCCAACCACTGAGTTAAGGGTCCAGTGCCCATCAAGCTGGACCAGGTTCATAGGAATGCAAGTTGTTACTGTGTCATTATATTGGGAAAAATCAAAAGCCTTCCTCCTTAGTTAGTGCAACACAGTGGTTATGATTATTTTCAGTCACTCTTCACAATCAATATGTTCCACTCTGCCTCAATTTTAAGCTGAATTTCTCGTACCAAACTGAATGTAGGACCCATCCATCCCCTCCATACAATTGAGAGGATGAACACTAGTGACCTCTAAAAATGCACAAACCACAAAATTGCTTAACCCATTTATGCCTAGCGTCCTCACATGAGGACTGTTAAGAAAAAGTGTCCTGTTTGAATGACTATTAGAGTGGTATTTTGAAGTATAATAACATAAAAAAGTAAAAAAAGAAAATTCAGGCATAAATGGGTTAACTCTCTCCCCAGGCAATCTGCACACCTTCTTTCTCTAACTCTGGGTCAGCCCTGGTCCAGAGGTGCGAAAGCTAGAGGCAGTTTTTTGTTTTCACCATCCATTTTAGACCAAAGAAACCAGGAAATGCAAGTCACCCATACAATGAGCTCATCAATAAAATGAGTGCTATGTGGAAACCAAAGCAGCAGGCGCTACAACTCTCCAGGATCAGGGCGTCTGACCCCTCGGCTAATGGTGATACACTTGTGCAGCAGGACCAATCCATAGGAATGCAAATTTTTACTGTGCCTTTATAGCTACAACCAAATATACACTGCATGGAGGGGCTCTCAGCCAGATGACTGCGCTGGCATGTTTCAAACTGAAGTGATGCTAGTATCCTTCCTAGCAATCAGGAGTAGAAACATAGAAGAAAGCAAAATCAACTCTGCAGCATAATCATTACAGGCTCAAGTCCAGGCCAAGACCCAGTTGTTGACATTTATGTCGGGTTGTTTATCATTAAAAATGATAACCCATTAGGGTGAAATATGGCCTAACATGGCCTTCTACATTGTCACTCATTTTTATTTATTTACTTATTTATTTACAACATTTTGTTGGAGACAGAAGAGGACTCATGTAGGAACGTCCACATTGCTGTCCACTTGGGACTTGAATCCAGTCCAGGCTCTCTCCAATGACAAAATCAACAAATATAAAAAACTTAGGCTCAGGACAACATGATGATGATGACCTAGCCAGAATACTGGCTCTCAATTTATTATATTCAAGAATCTTCAGAAGGTTGTCTATTAACTTTGAGGCAAATGCACAACTTTCCCAGCCAATCATTCTCTTCCCTCTAAGAAACAGGCAGTATTGAGAGACCGTCCCCTCTGCAATAATGAGCGGCTGACAGGCAGACAGGGCCAATCAAAATAAGTAACATTAGTGTAACTAGAAAGGGGGGCGAGGGGGTGTTGAATGGGCTGGGAGGTCAAATAAGGCTTTGGGAGTGAGAGGGGCACACAGACAGAGCGGGTCTGTTTGTCACGAACAACAACCTTCCCAGAGGAGCAGTAAACTTAGAACTAAATCCAAATTACTACCATAATCTTGAAGCAGCTTTTATATTTTTACCATACAGTTTGACCTACCTGGGAACCCAAACTTTGTGTCTTTATGAAATTCAAAATTAAAATTGCACTCCTGATTCATAACTTTTCTCCCACATAAAACACCAACAATACATTTTACCAAAAGAATTGAAGCACCTATTACTAAAACCCACACAGTCACACTTGACTTGACTTGACTTGACTTGTGGGGTTTTAGTAATCAGTGCTTCAATTATTCAGCTGCAGTAAGACAACCCACACGGAAAGAACCAATATTAACATATAGGGTGTAATATATGGCCAGGTATAGGTTGTATATATGTGACATAAATAAAATTGGCTGTTTTCATATATTATAGGTAAATATATGTACATATGATATATGAAAATGACCAATTAAAACTTCTACATATATTTTTTTTTTGGCATTTCCAATCCCACTCAAATCTGGGACATCCCATGAGGGAACTATGAACAAGTTCTTAGGCTTATTCACATATGCAGCCCCCTGATGACGATACAGGAGAGTGTACACAGCCCACGACCATTTGCAATTGCTTTATATACATTGGCTGGGTGAAACTTTGCGAGCTCAGAACAAGGGCGTCATATATTTAATTTGTCAGAATCTAATTTATGAGCGCCCGTCTAGCCAACAGGACGCGCCTAGGGAACTCTAATCTACATAACCCTTCCCAGCAGGCCCTTCGCAATTTGCATCCCTGTAGCACATTGGCAAATTGCGCGCTACGTGTGAAAAGAGCTGCCGACCACTGTTGGCTGATACGAGGCGGGGAATAAAACCTATATGTTTATTCAGGTTCTTTCCGTGTGGGAATTTAAGAATCCTAGTTATTTCATCCCTGTAGGAAAAAGTCTGGAACCATTAGTTGCTTGAATGTATGTTCCTCTGTGTACTTTTATTTTGTTATTTTTTTTATTTTGCTGCATTTAGACTAAGGACCTCTGAGCCATATTCATCTTTGTAGAAACTGCATTACAGAAAAGATAGAAAACATTGCATTTGGTGGATGTAACAGTGTAGTGTAGGCTTTCACTTTTCAGTGAATGTGTATGAGCTGTAAAGATGTGAATCCAATTTTATCTGATGTGGTGAATCTGGCAGTGACTCAAACATGAAAACACGCTTAATTGATGAAATAAACATAATCAAATCATTTTGTTTGTATACATTTCCTTTCCTTCCACAATACACAACTCAATCTTCATAGAATGGAAATAAGTATGGCCAAGAAAGAATCGATGACCTTGTTATTGTTAATGTTTCAGGAAAAAATGTAACAAATAGTATAAGATACTTGTGTTGATACCATAGCTTTTTGTCTCCTCTCACTTGCCATAGTTAATTATGAATGGTTTACACATAACATGCCGTCACATGTCAACATGTATTTAGGATCAAATGTGCCAATTTCACATGTTCACATGCAATTAATAAGTTATTGCGTGAAATTCTTGTTATTTCTGTAAGGGACTTTGGACTAATATGCAGATATTAGCTTGAGAATAAAAATATGAGCTAGGCATCATGTATGACACTTGCAAAAGTGAGATATGCAATAAGTATGACAAACAGAACCTGCCACTGGGTATATGAGCTATATAGGAGACCTATATGCCCTCTATAAGCACATAATATGTACCTGAATTTGGCCTATATGCGGAATATATGCGCACATATGCTGCATATATGCGGCATATAGGTTGCATATATGCATATATATTCCATGTGGGAATACTCACCATTTGGCATATATATTTAAAGAGAAACTAAAAAGGTGTTTGAAGTTTCAATATTTTTGTGTTTTAGCGGCAGATTATGGATTAAATAGTTTTTAAAAAATCAATTTGAGAGATTTTGGATGAGAAATATATTTTTAGAGGCACTTTGTTTCTGCACCTACATTGTCAGAAATCCGAAAAGCGCAATCGTATATGTGAACACCTGACGTCATTCTGAGACTCAGTTGCACTGTGGGCACTAGCTTTACAGTGTACAAGCAGGCCTTAGTGCTACATACAGTCGCAGAACTGTTGGCTTAAATCGAGCCCTTATCATAATTGTTCATGTTGTGTCTTCATCTTGTCTTCACAAAAAAATCAATAGCAACAAAAGATCGAAAATACATCAATTTTTAATGCAAAACTAAGTTTGTGTTGCCGCTGTAACTACTGAACTCAAGAGTCAGAAGTAGAAGGTGCGCTCAAATCGCGGGTTGGTTAATCTATCTACACAAGCACGAAGACATACAGAGCGGTAGAGAGAACACAATTATCACAAATGTTCGCCCGTGAAAAATTAAATCATTCAAACTGTTCAGAGCGTAGACTGTATACAGGCTAATGATTCAGAATAGCGCTAGTCAATAAATGATGACTGCCTTTGAGGGGACGAAACGGCAATCACAGCAAACTTGAATCAGCTAGCTAACTTGCCCTCTATTTGGCAAACAAAAACAAATGTGTTTTTTAGCATTATTTCACACAAATGCTAATTAACTTGTTCACTAAAATATGCAGTTTAGAATATGGGGATTCACCATTAGCCTTTCTTTGCGCTCTCCTGAAATACGACGTCTGAATGGATTTAATTATAACATACACTTGGTTCTGTACATCTGCAGCTTTTCAGTTTTATATAGCCAGCTAGACAAATTTGATAAATCCTCTACAGCATTGACTCATGAATGCAATATGAGCTTCATGGCTTTTTGGAGGTCATCGGTGATGTCACTTGTTTCAGTCATTGGCACATTAGATGTCTTCACAGTGAGCAAAATCTCACACCGACATTGAAAGTGAGATTTTTGGCAATGTCCCTTGTACAGCCTCCAACTACACAAGATCGAGGCATTCTATATTTGTTGAGTATAATGTATTAAAAACAAACCCAAAGGTGAAGCTTTAGCTAAGATATTTCGCAAGGAACGTACGTATTTGTATATTTACGTCAAATCGAGAGTTGCAATGCGTCTCAGATTGACATCACATGCATACATTAATATGTAATTAGCTTTTTTGAAAATGGGAGAAATCGCACTGCAGCTGTTTTTTATCTTCTTTTTTAACATAACATAATATAACACAACATGAATGGCGAGAACAGGCCGTTCAGCCCAACTAGGCTTGCCAGTTTCTTTATACTATTGTGAATATATCACTTCAGATACTCAATGATTCAATGGTGTCTAGCTTTAAGTCAAGCCTGCTCTTGAAAACCCCCAAGGTCTCTGCCTCAACAATATGGTCAGGCAAGCTATTTCACATCGTAATTACTCTTTGGGTGAGGAAATATTTCCGAATATCAGTTCTAAATTTACCTTTGGTCAACTTTCATTTGTGACCTTGAGTTCTACTAACAACACTTGGTCGAAGGAATCCTACATAATTCACTTTGTTAATCCCTTTAACATATTTAAAGACCTCAATCGGATCATCCCTAAGTCTCCTTTTCCTAAGACTAAAGAGATTAAGGATCTTCAGCCTCTTCTCATGGCTTTTATCTTGCATAGCCGGAATTAGCTTAGTGGCTCTTCTCTGAACTTTTTCTAGAGCCTCTATATCTTTCTTAAAGTATGGTCCCCAGAACCAGATACCACTGACCACCACTCTTTGTGATCTGTCCGGTAACCAGTTTTGAATCCACTCCAGAAAACCTTCTGTAACTCCAATGGAGCTCATTTTAAAAATTAGTCTCTTATGTGGTACTGTATCAAATGCTTTCTGAAAATCCAAGTATATGATGTCATAAACCCTGCTCTGGTCATAAGTCTTGGTGGCCTCTTCGAAAAATTCCAGAAGGTTTGTCAGGCATGACCATGTTGGCTATCTCTCAAGATATTATTACGTTCAAGAAATAAGTCTGGCTCATCTTTTATGATAGATTCCGGTATTTTGCACGCAATGCAAGTTATAGTGAATGGCCTGTAATTTCTTGGCTCAGTACGGTCCCCTTTCTTATATACTGCCGGTCCAAAAAAAAGTCGCACAATCAAATATTTAGTTGGAACCCCTGTAGCTTTGATTACAGAGAAAATTCATCTTGTCATTGCTTTGATAACCATATGCAATGCCAGAACATTTATCAGTCAGGGTAAAAATGATTATTGCCAGTTGAAAAATCTTAACTGCAAAAATGATCCAATTATACAGTTTGTTCAGTTATTTCCAAACTGCGACTTTTTTTTGGACGGGCAGTGTATATTGGAATTATATTGCCCTGTATACTATCATTTGGTATTTCTCAAGTTTCTAAAGACCGTCTCAAGATGGCGGATGGTGATATCTCACCAGCTTCCCTGAGCACTCTAGGATATAAGCCATCAGGACCCGCCGCCTTATCTGCCTTTAGTTTAAGCAACTTGTCTAATACTTTGTTATCTGACCTCAATTTCCGCTAAGTAATTTTGAGCATTGGACATGCCCTCTGGCCGAATTAAAACCCGCTCTGAGGAAAAATTCACAACAAAGTAACTGTTTAAGGTATCTGCAATATCCTTGTTATCATATAGCAGCGATCCATATTTATTCTTTATGCACTTTACCTCCTCTTTGACTTTCCTTTTTCTGCTACAGTACTGAAAGAAGCGCTTAGGGTTAGTTTTTGCCCCCTCTGCAATTTGTCTTTCATACAGTCTTCTAGCATTACTCAGGTCTATTTTGACCACAACCCACATTTTACAGTATTCAGCCTTCATGTTTTCATTGTTGTCCTTTATATACATATTATAAAGATTCCTCTTTTCCCTCAAACTCCTGCGAATAGGTGTGGTCATCCACAGAAGATTCTGCTTTTTCAGCTTACTTTTGGACACCTTTGGAATGAATTTGCTTTGTGAACCAAGTAAAACCCCCTTAAATCTTTCCCACATTTCACTTACAGACTCACAGTCCAGGAGTGTCTCCCATTTTATTTCACTTAGATATGAGTGCATCCTGTCAAAGTTTGCTCACCTAAAATTGAAAATATTTGTTTTGTTTTCAACACAAATAGGAGGATTGAGCTCATTTACAAATGTATGCGGGGAAAGAGTAATATTGAGTACTTAAAACTGCCAAAACCATGAAAAAGTCAGGCATGTATAGTTCCTCTTTAAACAAAAGGATTTGACTATGTGCAGAAATGGGCAGCAACCTCACCACTGACAAAACTGTCTCTGATATTGCAGGCAACCCACAATAAATTCTTCTATTTCGTGGATAAGCTATCACACCATGCAAATTCACTGAATGATCAACAGCTTACAGCCCTAATTTCCTTACTTCCTCACTTGAGAAGTTTTTGGCATTCGGTCAACTGCTTATCTCAGGAAGGTAATGGAATTTGACAGGAAAAGAAAATCTGCACTGTACTGCTTGACATATACTAAACAATTGCTCATTATTATGTACAGTAAAATTACTGAGTGTGATAAGCAAGTTGAAGAGAATGATGTAGGCTAAAAAAAGCTTGATATTAATCAAATTGTTCACTGCCCTGAGAGAAACCTAATATGTAAACAAATAGCACACAAAAAATTTCTGACTGGCTCTCGGAGATGCACTATATGCCAAAAAACATGCAGACAACGGCTCATCTAATACCTCATATCACCATCACAATCACAATCACTGCTTCCATATTAAGAGAGTTGGTCACCCGTTCATTGCGATCCTAACCTCCACTCCACTAAAGAGGCTTTATACCAGATATTAGAACAATGCTGTTTAGATAAAGCCTTTCTCTCCTACTACAGACGATTAAGTGTGTGATGCTGGGCAATTAAGACTGGCTTGAAGACAGAATTATACTTGAACCCATCAGCGTTGGATGGGATCTAAGTCAGAGCTCGATCACATCCTTCAACGACAAACCATGCATGGAGCTCAAGCTGTAAGGAGCCATAGTTACACTGAAAAAGGAGAGGGCTTTCCCAAAGCGCTGGAATCGCTGAATAATCTTGAATGTCATTGGATGCAATTCCAACAAAGTGGAACAAAGAGGTGTAGCATGACCCATGAAAAAACAGGCCCAGATCAAGAAATGCCTGCACACATTGGTCCACATAGACTAGAGTATCTATGCCTCACACAGCTGAAAGTCTGTCTCACACAGCTGTCAATCTGTCTTACGCTGCTATCAATGTTTTATACATCTGCCGGCAGCCGTGTCTGTGAGCTGTGTCCCCAGCAGAACCATCACTCTGTTTCAGAGCTTTGTCTTGCGGTCTTATAGACGCTGCTTCCTGTTTGTGGGAGCACAGGAAATTAGGGGCGCCATGTAACTCAGAACAAAGTGGGAATGCTGGGAAAAACCACAACACCTCCAGAAACACTTCCCTTTTTTTCTACCCACTACTCAACTTAGCCCCTAAACAATGGGGCAGGTATACACATTGAGATTTGGGTAAGGATGCATGTTTAATGGAATGGTACCGCTGTGCTGGTGCTTTAAATTATAGGGGATAGTATACAGTGCTTAACAAATTAATTAGACCACCTGTCATAAGAAAACGAGAAAACATAAATATTTAAGAAATTTGTCAAAAACTTGTTTAAAACCAAAAATTATTTTGTTATTTCTTTGGCAAAAAACGAACTGAAACCATTCATTAATCCTTATTCTCATATAAAACCAAAAAGCTGTTACATGGAAATAATGCCCACCCTTAGGGCATCATTCAGCCAATCACAATTAGATTACAAGCTTAACTCACTGAACCAGGTTTGTGGGTTTAAAATGGATGATGGAAGAAAAAACCAGCAAGCTCCATACATCTCCAGGGCCAAGAATTGCCAACCCAGGTATAGGCAACCCAGATAAATGGATGGCATAGCAATGCATAGGTATGATGAGCATAATCTGCACAGTAAAGGCATAACAGTGCTTGGACTGGAGACTAAAGCACAGAACTTTACCTTGACTAGAGACACAGGTATGTTTGGAGCTGTGACTCTGCAGGGGAATACGAGGGGGTCGCCCTCTTTCATGTAAAGGACGTCAGGGATCTCTGTCTGCACCTCCACAAATGGCTGCCGGCTGCCTGAAATACACACAACATGGTGAGAACACACACAACCGACAAACACATTGAATAAACACGCACACACACACAAACAGATTGTTCTGGGAGTACAATTCTGGCCCATTCTTGTGCAATTTAAACTGGGTGTTGCTCTGCTATTGTTCATTGGACCCGCGTTATTAAAGGAAAGAATATCTCTGAACATTTAACAAAAGTACCCCAAGGACATATCAGCTCACAGCCATGCTTTGATTCCTTAGAAGGAGAGGGGGCGAGCGATGGTGAGAGGGAAGGCAGAAGGAGAGAGAGGGCGAGGGCAACAGAGCAGGAGAGGGGCAGAGGGCGAGACAAGGGAAGGAGGGCCAGGGGCGGGTGAGGGAGAGAAAGGGAGAGAGTTATGGGGAGATTAAGGGAAACACAAGGGAGAACGCAGGAGATGGGCAAACGCCATGGCAAGTGGAAAATAAAATTGCTAAAGAGGTCTACTGGGCTGGTGGCCAATGCCCTGTCTGAAAACCAGGAGCCCTTTTGGCGCAATCAACAGGCCTCCGGACACCCCGCAATGATTTACCCCGCGACCCACATCCCCTCCTCACCCCAAACCATACACACCCCCACTGCCCTCCCCGACAGCACAGGATATGGCGTGCGGGCTGCGGCTCGCAGATAAAATCGCAGCCCTGGGAAAAAAAACATCTCTGCCCAGCCCGGGACCAGGGAGACAGGAGCCTGGCTCTATTTCTGGCCTGGCTGCGACACGCGAGTAAAGGATGCTCCCTAAATATAGACCAAATTCATAGGGCCAGATAAAATCAACAAATTCACAAATGAATTTCTTTAATGGAGCTGATGGTGTTTTATTGTAAGGCACCGTGAAATACACTAGGGAGATTAATTCTATTGCCTTCATTTCATTCATAACAGAAAAACAGTGAAGAAGAGATGGAGAATGGTTACTGGGGTATCACACTGCCGGATGCGTGACGGAAGTTATGCACACTTGTAACACGTGTTTACGCTAAATGCATTCTTCCATGCGCAACCAACCAACAGGTTATTAACTAGAGATTAAATGTCAGTGCTTCGATCATACTGCTTCTATGGTCAAAATTTCATTTCCAGGGACAGTTTGAAATGTGCCAGGAAAAATAATCTGAAAGTCCACTTTATTTTTTAAATGAGGGAACTGAAAACATTTTTGGGATTTGTGTTTAAGTCAAGACTGCAAGCGCTGTAGAGAAACTGAGCAATAGACTAAGGTAGTTTCTGATGGGCAACATTCTGGCCATTAGACACAGTACACAGCCTTTACATACTATTGTTAATAAACTATTTTTTGTTATCATCATCAAAAGCAGCATTATTAATGCTCAATTAATGTGTAATAAATAAGAGCCAAATTGACCTCAGTCCACCCCTTCCTAATTCTTTCAGTTTCTAGTACTTTTTATCAATCTGAGTCAATTCTCATGATGTCAGACTTTAAAACACTTCCCTGCAAATATGTGGGTGCTAAACTTTTTGCCAGCAAGTTGGCCGTCAGTTGCATAAAAGTGGTTACCAAATATTAGGTTAGACTCTCCATCTATGCCATGTTGAAATAGTAGCCTAACCATGGATGAATGTGTTTTATTTTACTTTGATAATAATATTGTGATACCAGACTACTTTCAAAAGTTATATTTTTATGGCAGAACATTCATCTACATCTCATTTAAAATGCGCATTGTGTGCATTAGGGTATGGACAAAGTATTGGAAGCACCCCAGAAAAATGGCTTTAACCTCAAAGTCACTCATTTACAATTCAAAAAGCAATTACATAGGTAATTTTTACTAGTTTAAAAGCTAATTAGAAGCATTTGCCTGTTTAATGGACCCGTACTACGTCATCAAGAGCACATCTACTTAGCTATTATGATTAGCCATTTAACAAATCTGTCTATTGTTACTTCAAAAGGAAGAGTGACTACCTAGAATCTTCAAAGAACTACACGGTTGGATGTAGATGATCAGTGCTTCTTGCCACTGGGTAGTTACCTCACTCTTTGAAGTCAAGAAAGAACTGATTTTGAAATGGCTTGTAATGTTTACCTGTCTGTGCACCTGGTATGATCATAGGAGACCTTGAAGAGGTCTAACCAGCTTCACTTTGCTAGATAAGGAAAAGTGAGATGCGTTGACTGAAGGGGCCAAAAGGTTGGTACCCAACTTGCACCTGAGTCAGTCACAAAACAGCTAAATTTTTGAAGATGGCAAGGGAAACTGTCAAAAATTATGACTACATATAGTACCGCTATAAAGTTTGGTAAAATTAGATACAATATGTTCACCATGACATAAAAAACCCAAAACATTAATCCAAACGCAGCAGGGACTTTCAGAAAAGGAGAGAGGATGAGGGGCATCATGTAAGAGTAATTCTAATATAAAACGCATAGTTTTCATAACTATATCAATACAGAATACTTATCACTAAGGCCCTAATGCAGGTCAAGCATGATACAAAAATCACAGTGTTAAAGTTTTTTTAGTTTGTGATTTTTGTCCTGTCCCCAGTGTAAATGTTTACCCGCTTGTTTAAAGGTGTGTGCCCTTATGTTTGTCTGCATGCACCTGTTCAGCTTTTTTACCTGTGATGTAGACGTAGAGCGATGTCTGCTTCCGGATCTTATTTCGGTACCTGCAGAGGAAGGATCCGGTGTGTTGGGGCTGGGCGGAGCTGAAGGTGAAGCCACTGCAGTGTAGATGGCCCTGTTTCCCACACCGTGAGTGCACCACCACCACATTGGGCTGCTCCTTCGCCACGCCCAGAGGAAACTCCCATGAGAGTTCCCAACGTCCCCTGATCAGAGCGCAAAGCCAAAACAGTGAGAAACGTCCACTCCATTACCCCATCACTGCTCCATCATGTCTCACAGAGCCCCCTACTTCAGCTGTTCAACCACACTGCACTGCCGGTAATCAGCTACCCGCATACCATACCAGTTTTACCGCACCAAATTCTCTCGTTGTTGTGCTATTTCGCAAAAGCAAATGCATGAGTTTAAGAAGTCTGTTAAACTTCAATAGTGAAGGGTCACACTATCATCACCATCATCATCATATTATAAAGCTAGGAATCTCTGTCTGTGTCTGGGTGTCCTTCGCAAATCTCGAGAGTTGTTCATCTGAAGTTGGTGAGTAAACTGCTGAGGGCTCGAGAGAGAGCAGTTTCAAGTTGTGCAGCTGAACGGCTCTTGAGAAACCGAGAGAGCTGCAAGCACCAAAACTGCTTACGTAGCAATTGATCAGGCACTGGTATGCGCTAATGCTAACTGTTAACAGAGTATTATTGACACGCGGTGCGAATCACTAACCCCATTACAGGTTGAGAATAGTGCAGAACTTGAAACCGGTGATGTGTTATGCTGCTCGCTCACCTGCAGTGAAGTTGTAGCGTCTGATTCGCTTCCATCACCAGCTCTTTCCCCTCGAAATCCAAAAGAGGAGAACTGAATCTGCCTTTAGCAAGATGGTCTGAGAACATCAGAACAGTACATTAGCAGCTCCCCCCTGCATCCACCGCAGTTTTTATATTCGGTAACAATGCTCAGAGAGTGGAGAGTCTTAAGTAGCATTACGTGTCCACATGGTTTCCGTTTCAAATCACAGTTTCACATGCGCACAGGAGCAAGAGCTCTTCTGCCGTTTTACTTCAAGTACAGCTCGTCCGATTGTGTCAGCAAGACAGCCAGTGCATCAAGATCCACATGAGTTATGATATTAGACTACATGAAAAATTGGATTCACTATAAGGTGAATGTTATGTAAATACCATATTTGTTCACACTAGATTATTTTTTTGCTTAAGTGAAAACATGATTAACAAAATTAGTGAGGGTGGTCTACCTGTATACCATCTTTTCTTCATGTTTTCCATTATGTACATACGTTGCAAATTTGATATCAGCATCACATTTAAGTGACTAGAGGCACTCCTAGAGTACAAGCTTCCACCAAAGCATCACAGTCCAAATCCTGGTGAGTGGGAGCAAAGTTGAGTTATCGCATGTCATAGGATTTCAAGATGGCTGCCATGGCGGCCATATTGTTTAACTAATTGCTGTCAAAATCAGTAGGGTCCATCCCTGATGTAATAGCGAGCCAACTACAAAATTTCAGAGATATCTGTTGATTGCTTCTTGAGTTATCTTGTTCACAAACAAACCGACAAACAGACAAACAAATGGCACCGATCACATTACTTCCTGCCAACTTCATTTGGCGGAGGTAATAAATATGAAGCGATTTTCATATTCACAAAATATTTCCCTTCTTTTGCAAATCCATAGAGAATGTGTTATGAATTTAATAATTCATACGAGTTTTTCACCATAGACACTATTTCTGCAAATAGCATATGGGAATCATATTTGCATTCAAAATTAATGTAATCCAAATACAGTCAACTTAATTCACATCATATTTGCACCAAAAGTGAATCCAATCATTCGAGCAATGTCAATCACTGTCACCAGTCACCCATGCCCTCATTCCCCATTCTTTCATTCCCTTTACACTACTCCTAACAATAACGCTGAAAAAGATGTGAAATATTTTGTAATTAAAAAGTACAGCATCTCCTTCAAATATGGCCTGATATTCTCTCACAGTTCAATACCAATATCAATACCTTGCATTGGGTGTGCCCATAATTTCAGTGGTTCTTAAACTAGAACCCCCTGTGTACTCTGGTTTTCATTTCAACCACAATGTTAATCCTAGAATTTTTCAGATGGAATGAACGTCATGATTTATTCCTAAAGATGATGTCAGAGATAGATGTTCAAGTCTAATAAGCATCCATGTTCATACGATTCATTTTACACTACATTGCGAACGACTCCCTGAAAAAAAATATTTTTGATTGATGAAATTAAAAACATAAAGCTCCCATGGTAAGGTGCAGATTTGTCCAAAAATAAAAATTTCTATGGAAAGACAAGGAAGAATTCAAAGACAAAGCGAATAATAACAAGCCAAACCTTTGCAGTAATACATTTTAGAAACTCCTCCAACCATATTCGGGAGCGTATTTTAGCGGAGGACAAGCTCGTCAGAAAACACCTACAACGCTAAATATCTAAATCTTAACCTATTGAGAAGCATATTGATCAATTACAATTGGCCTGTTTCATTTAATCAAAAATTGTAACCTCTATTCATTTAATTACCACTGCCAAGGAGGCTATGTTTTTGCTGGCATTGGTTTGTCCGTTTGTGTACATAATAACTCAAAAAGTACTGGACATATATCTCTGAAATTTTGTAGTTAGGTTGCTATAACATCAGGGATGAACCCTATTTTATCGATGTGTGATCGAGAGCATTCTAACTAGCTCCATCACTGTCTGGTTCGGTAACATTACCGACCAAGAGAAAAAGGCCTTGAACAAGGTAGTGCGCCAAGCAAGTAGAATAATAGGTGCTGATCTACCAGCACTAGAGGGCATTTATCAGGCTAGGCTGTTATCCAGGGCCACTAACATAGCTAGAGACCCGGATCACCCAGCCTCCCACTTCTTTGTTCCTCTTCCTTCATGTAGACGATACCGTTCTTTACTAACCTCTGCTAAGAGGTTTACAAATAGCTTCTTCCCTAGTGCTGTTAGGAAACTGAATGACAGGTCATAGGGAATGTTTTATCTTAGGCTGGTCATCTTTCATGTATTTCTCATGTCCTCATGCACCAGCACTTTAATACCTGCACTTACTATGTGTTATGATGGTTGCTGTGTTACTATGAAATGTTTTTATACTTGATTTCTATATGACCATGTGTGCTGTTTTGACCAATGGATGTTCATGTTCCCATGCACTAGCACTTTAATACTTGCACTTACTGTGCTTAATGATTATTGTTGTGTTGTTGTTGTTATATGTATGCTGAGCTCTCTGCCATAAAATTCCAATGTGCTTCACAAATGGCAATAAATACTACTACTACTACTATTGATTTTGACCGCGATCGGTGGAACAATTTGGCTGCCATGGCAGCCATCTTAAAATCCTATGAGACGCTATAACTGAACTTTGCTCCTGGTGACATCACTCAAATTTTGTGAGTTGATTTGTCTCGCATCAGTGACTGAACCTATCCTTAGTTTTCTTTTCAGCCATGTTCACTCAGCAAGATTTCGACTGTGCTGCCTTGGTGGAGGTTTGCACTCTCGGAGTGCCTCTAGTTATTATCTTTGAAGCTCAATAAGCAGAATATGAATGCAATGAATAAAATACCCAGGGTATGCAAATCTATTTTCAGCACAGTATATTTTAAGGGGCTAAATAATCCAAATATACATGACAAGCAAACATTAAGAAAAATCAACGGCAATTTAAAATTCTGGGACAGGAATTGAGGACTGTTTGTAATAAAAACCAGCACAGGCCCACATAAGCAGCCCCCAGATTGTGCTCAGAAATCTCAGCATTACAATGCACCTCCGGCATTTAATAAAACCCATCAATCATGTCCTCATGATAATAACAGTGTTCATACTTCAGCATGTTCCTCGTTCTGTTTTTGCCATCCTGCAGCATGGGATGATCCTGCATATCAAGTTTTTTTGAAGTGCTTAACTTAGTATTTTTATATAAAATGCCATAGGTTTTATATCAGTTTCCAGGAAAAGTAACATGACAGACATATTGTTATGGATGGAATCATGGAACGAGTACAGTGTAATATATTCTGAAAGTGAAATGCTCAACAACACCAAAACATTCTTACAGAACAGGAGTCTCGAAGGACCATTCAGCATTTTCCATGCAAGCATTTTTATTTTCTGCAGTACAAAATGTCAGTCCAGGTACGTTCCCAGATTATTCAAACCCGGAACTACATATCATGCCAGCCACACACCCTTTATGAACAAACTGACCCTGCTTTACCATTCAACATTTAAGATACTTGATGCACCGAAAAAGAAAATATGCAGAAGATAGTTCACACAACACCTCCCCCCCCCTTCCCTATTTCTCTACAGTTTAAGTAACACGTTTTCGTCAAAATGAAAACTATCCAATCAATGAAAATATATCATTCCGAGCACATGGTACAAGATCTTTTGATATTCCATCCCTGGCAAGGAAGTTTTCCACAGTAAGATCTACATTTCAGTGTCTTCCATTTTTCACAAGTGAGGTCTTCATGTACAGTTGTTGTTTTCTTTTTTTTGTAGCTCCGATATATCTACCAATAAGTTATAGTTCTGATACATTGATTGACTTAATATTTGGCAGCCTTTTGATGAAATAGAGTAATACCACAAGATATCACTCACTGAATTATGCTATGAAATTTCAAGGATGCAGTAACACAAGAATGAAGTACTCAGATCCCCCACCACAGGACGGCTGATATCTGACCAACAAACAAGACATGGTGAAGGGACGGACAGACAGATAGGGGAGCAGACAAAAGCATTAGAAGGCACATAAGATGTATCCAAATATTAATAAATTTCGTCGAGAAATATTGAACAGTTTGGGAGTTCTGGCATGGAAAAGAACGGGATGGCTGATATCAGGCATGGAAACAAAACACGATGTACGGATAGATGAACGGACAAGAGGACGCATGGAAGAATGAAAAGGCACATACACACAAGATGCGTCCATTTTTGTCAATAAATATTGAACAGTTTAGGAGTTCTGGCCGGGAAAATAAGCGTGACGGATGGACGGACAGACAAATGGAATGACAACACACTTTTCTATATCCTCAGATTCCTCACCCACTTCATGGCGGGAATAATATAATACAGTTTTAATCCAATGATGCTACATGGAACTGCAAAGCCAATGAACTTGCATGACACCAACAAGGTAGCTCATTTTCAAATTAAACATACTGACAATAAGTCACAGCCTTCAGCTTGCCTGATTGTTCAGTTACAGTACTTTTGGGTTTCTGAAGATGGAGCCCTCATTTCCCTTTCACTTGAGAAATTCTGAACAAATGATCACAGCTTTCAGAAATTATAGCTGTCCAACAGGAACGCAGCCATCTCAAAGATGTTTATTGCCGAAATATATGTTTCTTCAATTCAGTAATGCATTGTGTCTATTTTTCCATATTTATCGCACTTTATCACTCAAGGTCTTTAAACAAAGTTTGATAAAACACAAAGACAACCTATACCAATCCAAAGTTGATATATGAAATGAACATTTTATTTATTGAAGGAAAACATATATGCAACAGTGTGAAAAAATGATCGCCCCCTTATTGACTTAATTCGCTCATAAGCCTAATTTAGGGAGAAGTAGGTTAAAAGGTCTAAAAAAGCTGCACTCTATGCTGCAACCAAAAGACATTTCAGAGGATAAAAAAAAAATATTGAAATATTTCAGCCAAAGTAGGACTACGAACCCATCCCAAATGACAAAATGTGTAACAGCAGTGGGTCTTCCCAAAATCCACCAAAAGCGCATCAAAGACTCATGCGGGAAGTCATAAATGAATCTAGACAAACATCAAAGGAACTGCAGGCCTTGCTCGATAAGGTCAGGATTAATGATTCCAATATTTGAAAGAGACTGGGGCAAAAATGGTATCCATGGGAGAGTTGCAAGGCAAAAACTACTGATAACCAAGGGGAATATTAAGACCCATCTTTTTCCAGAGGACACCTGCAAAGACTCCCAAGTTTTTTTCAATAACCTTCTCTGGCCTGACGCATTTTTCGAAAAACTTCTTGGAAGGCACGGGTACCATGACATCAGGCATAAGGCAATCACATCCTTCCACAATAAGAACATCCAACAGTCAAGTATGGCAGTGGTAATGAGATGAAGTTGGAATGCTTTGCTGTTTTAGGGTCTGGGCCACCCTCCACAACTGACAGAACCAAATATTCTGCTTCCATACAGAAAATATAGGCAGAGAATTTTCTGTCATCGGTCTGTTATCAGAAGCTCAAGCACAATTGAGAAATGCAGCAGGATAACGATCCAAAGCACAAGGGCATATCCACCTCTGAATGGCTCAAGAGAAACAAAATAGGATTTTCCATGGCTTAGTCCTGACTTGAACCTTACTGAGATGCTGTGGCAGGAATCTTCAGATTTGACAACCAAATGATGAATCTGAATTATAGCAATCCTTCTGAAAACAGTGCAATATGAACCGCAGTGTCAATGGACGATTTTGATTGCATTTGTTGATGCTAGAAGTGGCACAACCACCTATGGCAAAATTATTTTTTCACTTGACAGATATAGGTGCTTCATACTCTGTTTCCTTTTATGATCAAGACTATTCCTTAAAAACAGCCTTTTGTGTTTCCACATATTATCTTTGCCTTAAATGACATTTTGCATGAAGATCTGAGACAAATTTCAGAGAGAAAAAAATAAATAATAAAAACAGCCTAACTGAGGAGGAGGGCTAATACTTTTTAACTGCACTTCGTGGAAGCTACAGCAATAGTGATCTGGCACAGTAGTTTCCAGCAAATGAAAGAAATGTAATTTCCACAAAGTCTGGTTATATTCATCTCATGCAAATTATTTGTAGTTACAAGTATATGTTGTGCACATTTAACTTGTTCATTCTTGAGAATGTGCATAAAAGTTAAATATCAATATTTTATCAATAAAAATTGAATAAAAGAAGTAGATACAAAATATTTATCTCAACTGAATTTGTACAGTATTATGCACTGTGGGTTAGGCTGTATAATTCAGATGATATGTGAAAGCTATTTCCTATCTTCTTAACATGCAGCAACTGGAAGACAACAGACAACTTTTTTCTATTAACACAGTCTCCGTAACACAGCAACAAAATAATAATAATAATAATAATAATAATAATATAATAATAATAATAATAATAATAATAAATTAATACACAAGAAAAGCCTTTCACGTGACGAAATAATCTGACGAGATTAACAGTATAAATCAGGAAATATGATGCCATTATTCAAAACGTATGTTTTGAGCAAATGTGTATTCTCTCCTTCAGAAAAGTCTTATAAGGATTCATTCCGACTCCTTAAAGATGTAGACGGTAAGGCCTAAAACAAAGACGCGTTGATTTGCGAGAGTACATCCCAAAATTCCTACGGGCTTTGCATCTGTTTTAGCAATAAACTCTGAATACTCTGATTAGCTCTAGTTCCTGTCCACTCCAAGGCTTCCTTGAGGTGGTCATGACCCCAGCTACTGTATATTAGTCTGTCCATTTAACAGATTCATCAAGTCAAGGAAGTAACGCCCTTGCAAATATAACCGGGGCCAAAGCTAAGCACGAAGGTTGGGACACGCCAGCATCGTCCCCAAGATAACAGTCACTATATCGCGCTTCATGGACATGGGCTTCATTTGCACGACGAAGTTTAATATAATTCAAACGTTAGAGATTTTTAAAAAGTTACGATCTAGTACAGGCTGCTTACTTTGTTGCTCTGCTTACTAGCTTGTCAAACATTATTAGTTAAAGGCCAATTCCTTCTCTGCACGTTTGAATTCACAAGTGAGAAATCCCCTCTTTACAATCCATGACAAAGGGATGCTGAAATACACCTTGCTGAAACTCGATCCATCTTGAAACACCGATCTTCTGTAGTCTGTCAATAAATGTCTATCAGGGTTACTCAGAGCTTTTCCTTTTTAAATTCAGCATCTCAGTGAAAACATTTAGTCTTTCGATCGTAAATTAATTTTGTTCCTATTATTAGGCTATTGTCCTGTCCGTCGGATAGGACGAATGATCGGCCCATCTCTCTCTCTCTCTCTGATTCTCCTGGTCAATAGACAATGGCCAACCATGGAAAAATAAAAGACCGAATACAGTATTGAAATAGCGACCTGAGTTTGTAAAGCATACAATCGCCATGACCAAGTGCGTAAAAGTTGAAACCAGTCAATTGAAGAATTATCAACCGACAACTGTTAAACAGCGTCCCTAGAGGTAACAGAGGGAACTGACATAAGAGGCTTTGATAATGACAACCGCGCGGAACACCAGCATCAGCCAAGAGGCGCCTGCAACTAACATTGCCTTTTCATATTGTGAAGACTTTAGTAGAAATATCATGAGCAGCCAATTTTTTTTTATTTTTTTCTTTTTCTTCGCCTATATTTAGCTCAAGCACTTAATACTGATAACAGCATCTTTGTGAACGAAAGCAGAATTGGACACGTCATAGACTGCATTGCTCAGTAACAGCACGCACGCCCAGGTGTGTCCATTCGATAGTTATTAATATTTAAATGCATAACATCGCGGAAAATGTTAAATAACTTCACTCACCCTTGGCTAGCGAACTTCGCCATGCACAAAGAAAATATAAGACGAAATATATCATGACCAAAGTGATGAAACTTTCCAAGTGCCAGAGATGCCAAAGAAAACACAGTTCCTTTATTATAACCGGGCCAAAATCTCCAGTGCGTCTAAATCGTCAAAACGCTGGAATCCTTCCGTAAGGACATCAAACAAAAATCGACGAATATAATTATTCCCAGTGCTCTAATGACGCTATGAGCTGTGCTGTGGAGTACGTCAGCTATATGCCAGCTTAACTTTTTCATTTTTGCGAGGCGCCTCGTTTTATATATTTCCCACCACTAACGGGATGTCCGTGACGTCAGGCCAGAGCACACACCCATCTACCGCACCTCCGGTCATAGACAGCGCCTGGTTCCCAGTTGTGTGCTTTCCCTCTTCCGTTCTCTACCTATTGCACATACAAGAATACACGTAGATCCGTTCACATGTGTGGCTTAGAAGGTTGTTGCTATGTTTGTGACTCATAGATTCCAGAAAACGGAAAATGGGTTGATTAGGGGAGATGGAGACCCGATACAGCTGTCACAAACGCATTTTCCCACACAAAAATACAGGCAGTGCGTAAATGCCCAGTGTTGTCATCCGAGCAAGCAAGTCACCACTGGTCCTCCAGTGACCTGACTGTGGGCAGCCTGCGCTTGGGGGCAACACACAAAAAAAAAAAAACCTTGGATTTGCCCATATGGATTAGCCCATATGAGACCCACACCACTATTCCAGAATGTGAATGTGGCATGATTGTGGGCACTGTCTCTTGGGTAGACCCACATACACCCACACAGGCCCAGTGAGGTCTATCCTACACTAAACCCACTTTAATAGGAATGTGGTAAATGAAAGCATGTGGTAGGCAGCCCAGACAATAAAGTACATATCAGTAAATCAGTTAGGATGTGGCATGCTGATAAACTGCATTCAGGTTGGTGGCAACGAAACTCAGTATAGTTTCATTTCTTAATCAATTTATTGTTTAAATTATAGAATTACTTTTAATTGATTGAGTTGTTGCATTTTCTCTGGCTTTATTGCCTCCGCCAAATGAAGCTGGCAGGAGGTTATGTGATCGGTGCCATTTGTTTGTCTGTTTGTTTGTGAACAAGATAACTCCAAAAGTAATGGACGAATATCTCTGAAATTTTGTGGGTGGGTCGCTATTACATCAGGGATGGACCTTATTGATTTTGACTGTAATCAGACAAACAATATGGCCGCCACAGCAGCCATCTTGAAATCCCATGCCACGCAATAACTGAACTTTGCTCCCACTCACCAAGATTTGGACAGTGCTACCTTGGCAGAGGTTCCTTTTTGGAGACCAGTTTATTATTATTATTATTATTCCTTCAAACACATATGCAATAGTGAATGACAGGCACTGTTGTATGTCCTTAATATCAAGCAGCGCTTCAACCTTGACAAATACAATATGTCCGAAACAGCACAGAGAAATGGCTTTCACTTTGAGTTGTCTCCACCGGAATTTAAAAGAGGATCTACATGTAGGAATGGTTTTATAAATATGCAAGTGCATATAGTCACATCTTTGTGTACATACTTTTTAACTTTTTTTGTTTGTTTGTTAGTTTTGTGAAACATGGGACATTACTTGGCCGCATTCGACTAATATGTAATTATCTCACCATACCTTTTAAAACCTTTATCTCTGTACTTTGCCTACCATACACAAACAGTACCAGTAGGTTATGTTACCCCACACATGCAACTCATTGCATACTTTTTTATTTAACCAGGGAAGTCCTGTTGAGATTGAAATCTCTTTTTCAAGGGAGGTGGGGAGGGAGAGGGCAATTTACACCACCAGTTAGATGAGGGGAGGTGGCAGGTCGGAAGAGCCAGGTTGGGACTTTGGCCATGATACAGTAGACTTGATTGAAGAGTGTCAAAGGATCTTTAATGACCACAATGTGTCAGGACCTCAGTTCAACATCTCATCTGAAAGACAGTGTTTCCTTTACTGCATTGGGGCACTGTGGATTATACCACCAGATCACAACCTACTGGCCCACCAACACCTCTTCCAGCAGCAACTGGTTTTCTTAGGTGGTCTCCCATCCAAATACTAACCAAGCCCACACCTGCTTAGCTTCAGCCACACAGCTGGAGCAGAGCGGATAGTGGTATGGCTGACTAATTGTTATTAGTTGTAATTCAAATTTACTACATAGGTCTACGACTGCATCCAAATTCTCTTAAAGGAGCTGTGTCACGATTACTGCGCATGCTCAAAACATACATCCTAAGGCAGTGAATCTGCCGGACTTCAAGTCATAATCAGATCCTATCCTCACCAATCTGTCTTCGTTTGACATTGTATTTATATATTTTAGTTACTCAGGCATTAAGATTTTTATATTAAGGAGTTTTAATTTGTTGTGCTATTTTTTTTAGCCAAAGGATATGAGAAATATAAGCTGGTTGGCCAGCTTCATGGATATCTGCATAGCTAGCTAGCTTTGTATCATAGCTACAGTAGCTACGTAGCTAACATTATCAAGCAATTCTACTAGTCGCCTGATGAAGTTTTAAATGAACTAGCAAGCTAAGTAAATACTTAACCAACAAAATCTGCATGTGAAATGAAATGTTATCGTGGATATCTGTGTTGCTAGCAATGTAGCGTAACCATGATAGCCATGTAGCTAATGTTAGCCAGCTATTTGGGTAGTTGTCTGATGATTTTCTTCAAAAGAATTTAGAGAGCATTAAGCCAGCTGGCCAGCTATCTTCGCTAACAAAGTTAGCCAGCTATAATAGTCAACATCATCTAGGAATTTGGCTTGTTGTCTAATGCTAAATTAAAGCAAGCAAATACTTAACCTACAAAATTTGCCTTTGAAATAAAAGTTTATTGTGGATATCTGAATATAGCAACATACCTGGCTGGCCATTCAGCTGTTTGTCTGATGATTACATTTTACTTTGCTAGCTAACAAAATTTGCATGCAAAATAAAAGGTTAGCTATCGTAGATAACTGCGAAGCTAGCTACTTAGCATAGCCAAGATAGCTATGTAACTAACATTGGCCAGCTATGCAGCTAGTTGTCAAATGATGTTTCTTAGATTAAGTGAGTAATGTTAGGTACTTAGCTAGCAAAATTTGTGTGAAATAAATGGTCATTGCTGAGATCAGTGTTTGTCTGCTACTTTAACCTCACATTTAGTAGCAGCTTCTAAATGATTCCCCATGTAAGATGCATGCCTATGGTTCAGTAGACCTGCCAGTCCTTTTAGCATGAAAACGCTCATAAGTGGCTGGCAGCTATGAGCGTCAGTGAATAAGATTCACGCTGTGCTGCTGCAGTGCGTTAATACCATTAGTTTTCAAAGTTCTGAGCATGCGCAGTAATTGTGACACAGCTTCTTTTAATTAGCACCTTTTTTCCTTTTCTCTCCACTTTTCCTTGACCTTGGTAGAAAATGTCATACAGGTCAAGTAAAAGTTGCAAGTTGCACCTCTAGACATTTTGATAAAAATTGATGTCCTTTCCATCAATATCTCAGAGGCTTGATGATGAGGATAGCCGTCACAAATTATCAGAAAACTTCTGGACAAAAATGACATTCCAACCAACTGCTGCTGGCTAAAAGGACTATAGTCCATAGTCTTTCCATTTTTCCAATTAGGTCATGTGCAGTGTTAGGGGTAAGGCATAACGAAGTAATGCATTTCTGTAATCAGATTACATTAATCTAATGCATTTCTGTTAAGAACTTTAGTAAGCACATTACAGGTACTAATTTAAACATAACCTAGTTGCTTGATTTACCTTCAATTTGTCAACTATCTGCATGACAGGAGGACAGAATAACAAATCAAACATTCCGTTTCATGCATGCTGATGCAACACTCATCTGACCGCATTCAAGTGACGTGACGTGACTGCGACTTTGGCTTGAGTTCATGGAGGAGGGGATGGGGCAAAAATGTCAGAGCCACTGTAGGCATCTTTTGTGGGGAGGAGATATGCACAGGACATCACATTTTTTGCATGAGAGGACAAAGAATGCGACAGTCAAGTGTGAACTGTGCCCAGGCCAGAAGCAGCTCTCCACCATTGCGAATACAACATCTAATCTTTGCGGGCACCTGCAAAGGCAAGTTCTGTAGTCTTGTTCTTGACACATTTTTCAGTGAAGAGCAGTTAGGGCTGATTTTCACAACTCTGCTGATAGCTTTCTTGTATTGAAGAGCATAAAACAGAGATCTTCTGTATGTCCTCCTTATTAGAATAAGAATTTGTGCAGATCTGGGAATATATAAGGTTTAGTGTTATATCGTCAATTGGCAATTACGTTATGGTGCATCTCAGGTGATGTTCCAAAATCATCCAAAAGTAATGCAACTAGCAGTGTAGCAAATTACTTTCAACAGTGAGTAATTAAGTAATGTAAGGCATTACTCTTTGAAAAAGTAACTATTAAAGGGTAATGCATTACTTTTTTGAGTAATTACCTCAACACTGATCATGTGTTTTCCAGTCGTAATGAAGCAAGTTAACCTTATAGTTCAAGTTCAGGTTAACCTACCTTAAGCCTGTTCACCTGTTCAGTTAATCAGAACAAGCTCCCAAGTCTAAGCAGGATTCAGGTCAGGGATAGTGTTCTTGTTATCACTTCCAAGTGTGTTCTTGCAAGGAACAAGCTAGGAATCCTTCTATGAACATCAGGATTCGAGCCAAGTTCCCCTCAAGCTTTAGCCATCTCCTCTGGAGCAGTTTGTTGCTGGCAAAGTTTGCTCAAAATTTGGCTGCATCTTGGAGGCCACTGGCTGGCGACTGGCAGCTCAGTTTTGTCTTTTTCATCTGTGCTATCTGTGCTGTCATTATCTGGGGTTCCGCCCCCACTTCAGCATCTGTATCATACTGTGGCTGATAAACTACCTGACCTTTAGATTGCACGCCTGACTCTGCACTTGATTCCCAGTCTGTACCATACTGTACAAACATCAGGGAAAAATTGAGCACAATCAAATTTTAATGAAATTTTCCAAAAATTGGCGAGTCTTGAACTTGGTATAATTCCATGAAGGTTTTAACTTACGTTCTACGAGCATTTTATGTTCAAAAGTGTCATAACTCTCATATGAATCCCTTTTGTGTCTCCTCCCATCCGGCAGCTTGTCTTTCTTTTAGCTGGATAGCCTCCTTTGACTGGTTTGGCGTCCTTTGTGCCTACCCTGGCACTTGTTCTGCATTCGTGTTTTCCGTTCCCTGGCGTGTGTTGGTGTATATACACCTCTTATGTTCAGAGTGCATGTTGCTTGATGGTCACTTACTATATGCCCTGCAGTAACCAGTCGGTATTTTCCATGTAAAAGTGTACACGCGCATACACACATACAGGGATATGTGAAAAGCCAATAACAGCACAAGCGTCAATTCTTTTTTTTTTTTTGTAGTCACTGTAAAAGCACCCTACCTCATTGTTTGTATGTGCGTAAAAATATTAATAATAATATTATTTTCCATAAACTGCATCAATATGGACATGTGAAACGATCCCCAGCAATTACCTAACTATAGTTTGAAGTAAGTGGAGCCATTTAGTGTGTTGAGTGGTCCACTGTAAGCTTAGAGGAGGTAACCCTGACGTTACAGGAGAGAGGGTATGAACCACGGATGTAGACAAGCGGTATTCCTTGCTTTATGCAGGAAATTAACTATCATAAATAAACCACGGTATAGTTGTGCAAACCTCAGAGATACGATTCTTCTTTTGTCCTTTTTCACTAATAATAATCATAATAATAATTTAAGACTGGTGGATTTGTGCATCTCTAAACTAACCATAACAATATAAGGCTTTGTCTTCACAGAATTACTGAAACTCAAAGTAACAGAAAAATACCATTGAATTAGAGAGTTTTTGATTACGAATCACACTCAGTAGTAAATAAAATCCTACATTTATACATGATTCATTTCCTTAAAACATAGTACAGAGCGTATTTTGAAGACTAATGACACAAATTTGTATATCTTTCTCATCAATACAGTACAGCTGTTTCCTTTTATTAACCGGAGACATTCAATTTAATCACCGTATGCATTTTTTTTTTTTTTTTTTTTTAATTTGGCACCTCCAATCCCACCCGAATCTGGAATGCCCAATTGGGGAACTATGTACAAAGCTTGGTCGTATGCGACCCCTTGCTGCCAACACAGGATAGTGAGGACAGTTCACGGCTCTCCTCCGAAGCACGTGCCTGTCAACCACTGATTCTTATACACTCATTGGTTGAATCTTTGCAAGTTCAGAACGAGGGCGGAGAATACCCGGACATGAACAAACCCAGAGTCAAACCCTGACGAGCGCCTGTCTGGCCAACAGGAGGCGCTGGAGCAAGGAACAAAGCTGATTTTTGCATAGCAAATCCGGCAGTCCCTTCCCAATTTGAAACCCTGTAGCGCGATGGCCAATTGTGCGCTACTCTGAAAAAGCTGCCGACCCCTGCCGGTGGGTACGACCGGGGCTCGAACCCGCGACGCGATAGACACCTCTGCACTGCAGCACAGTGCCTTAACCGAGTGAGCTATCCGGCAGCCTAATCACCATATTCAAAGGTTACACCATATTACTTCAGGGGCCACTGAGGCCTGCAACGCTTTTTCTCACCTGCATCCTTAATTTCCATCCCATATTACTGCTGCATACATGTGACAATACGCTCACACAACCCACTTGCACCATGTTGTCAACTTCTAAAATCAATTGATGTAGTCCTCCACAGTACCTCCCAGGCAGGGACTGCAGATGAATAGTATTAAATATGAATATTAAGGATTGACTAATATAAAATCTACAAGAGCGGCGACTTAGTCCAGTTAGCCACCCCTTATATAGGGGTGTTACGTAGCATGTTCAGGCAGGGGTACACTCCATGTTTCTGAGTCAATGCTCCTTAGATCTGGCCTTTGGTTTGCTGATGGACCCACTCAGAGAACTTGGTGACCTGTGTGTAAACTCCAGGGCGGTTCTGTCGGGCACAGCCCTCCCCCCAGCTCACGATCCCAGCCAGGAACCAGCGGCGACCCTTATCCTGGCACACCAGGGGTCCGCCTGAGTCCCCCTGCCAAGATGGAGAGCAATACATACAGGTAAAAACCAGAATACAAATACATACAGGAACATACACCAGATGGTCTACAGAACCAGCTCATCCACCATATCCTTGCAATATCACAAGCTTCAATGTGGTCCAAACTTTCCTGCTGTAGTGACCTCCAAATTTAGGACATTGCTGTGGTCTTCAGTTCCAGTCAGAAAAGTGTTAATAAGCCGGAACATTGATTTTGGGTGATTGGCCTCGGCTCGATATCAGTGTGTCCCCACCATTCTTGATGGGTTAGAGGTCATGCTCCAGCTATGATTAAATGCCAACATTCTTTCAGAGACAACATCTATCCATTATCTGAACCGCTTCTTTCTCATGAAGGTCATGGGGCAGATCCTATCCCAGCCGATTAAAGGCAAAAGGCAGGGGTCTGGACAGCTCGCCGGTCCATTGCAAGGCTCACACACCATTCATTCACACTCAACTCACACTCCGTCATTGTGATGGACAGGGGCATAAAAATTCCGTTCTACTCAATTATTATCCATCATTGTAATTTTATTTTTTAAAGTGATAATCGTTTTTTTATATAAAATAAATAGAATAATTTATAGATTACGCATTAGTTGATGCCGACAGTGATTCATGTAGACACACATTGTACACAGTGTTAAATACAGCACTGCGTGGATTTTCAAACTTACTGCTGTATGAACTTCATAAAACATCATAAATGATTGCTCCCCTCACACAGTAACAGTGCACAAATGAACAATGCGTTCAGTTATTGCTGTGCTTCACTAAGCCTAACAACCGCGGTCTCGCTAAGGGGTCCTACGAAGCTGCTTATCAACTCGTTATGTCAACCGGCGCTTTCCCGACCAATATCTGTGTGTTCACATAACAGAGATGGCGTTTGTAATATATGACCAATTGTCTACCGGCAGCAGAGCAGTATATTTTACAAATGAAGAGCAAATGACCATATTACAAAATATGAGGAATACAGGATCATACGAAACCCAAAACCAGTGAAGTTGGCACGTTGAGTAAATCGTAAATAAAAACAGAATAAAATGATTTGCAAATCCTTTTCAACCTATATTCAATTGAATACACTGCAAAGACAAGTTACTTAATGTTCGAACAGGTAAACTTTGTAATTTTTTGCAAATATTAGCTCATTTCGCCTGCAACATGTTTCAAAAAAGCTGGCACAAGTGGCAAAAAAGACTGAGAGAGTTGAGGAATGCTCATCAAACACTTATTTGGAACATCCCACAGGTAAACGGGCTAATTAGGAACAGGTGGGTGCCATGATTGGGTATAAAAGCAGCTTCCCTGAAATGCTCAGTCATTCACAAACAAGGATGGGGCGAGGGTCACCACTTAGTGAACAAATGCGTGAGCTGATTGTCGAACAGTTTAAAAACAACATTCCTCAACGAGCTATTGCAAGAAATTTGGGGATTTCATCATCTACGGTCCGTAATATCGTCAAAAGGTTCAGAGAATCTGGAGAAATCACTGCTCATAAGCGACAAGGCTGAAAACATTGAATGCTCGTGACCTTCGATCCCTCAGGCGGTACTGCATCAAAAACCAACATCAGTGTGTAAAGGACATCACCACATGGGCTCAGGAACACTTCAGAAAACCACTGTCAGTAACTAAAGTTCGTCGCCACATCTGCAAGTGCAAGTTAAAACTCTAAAATGCAAAGCGAAAACCATTTATCAACAGCACCCAGAAACGCCGCCGGCTTCGCTGGGCCCAAGCACATCTAAGATGGACTGATGCAAAGTGGAAAAGTGTTCTGTGGTCTGACGAGTCCACATTTCAAATTGTTTTTGGAAACTGTGGACGTCGTGTCCTCCGGACCAAAGAGGAAAAGAACCACCCGGACTGTTATCGGTGCAAAGTTCAAAAGCCAGCATCTGTGATGGTATGGGGGTGTATTAGTGCCCAAGGCATGGGCAACTTACACATATGTGAAGGCACCATTAATGCTGAAAGCTACATACAGGTTTTGGAGCAACATATGTTGCCATCCAAGCAACTTCTTTTTAATGGACGCCCCTGCTTATTTCAGCAAGACAATGCCAAGCCACATTCTGCACGTGTTACAACAGCATGGCTCCGTAGTAAAAGAGTGCGGGTACTAGACTGGCCTGCCTGTAGGCCAGACCTGTCTCCCATTGAAAATGTGTGGCTTATGAAGTGTTAAATACGACAACGGAGACCCCAGACTGTTGAAAAACTTAAGCTGTACATCAAGCAAGAATGGGAAAGAGTTCCACCTGAAAAGCTTCCAAAATTGGTCTCCTCAGTTCCCAAACGTTTACTGAGTGTCGTTAAAAGGATAGGCGATGTAACAAAGTGGTAAAAAGGCCCCTGAGCCAACTTTTTTGCAATGTGTTGCTGCCTTTAAATTCTAAGGTAATGATTATTTGCAAAAAAAAAAATTTTCTCAGTTTGAACATTAAACATCTTGTCTTTGCAGTGTATTCAATTGAATATAAGTTGAAATGGATTTGCAAATCATTGTATTCTGTTTTTATCTACGATATACGTAACGTGCCAACTTCACTGGTTTTGGGTTTTGTAGTCCTGAGATGCCAAATCTCACGCATTTTCGGCGTGAGTCTCTGGCCTCTTAGTGGTATTCGCATTCCTGTACCGTAGACAGCAATTATTCAAGCAATGCGAACTGAAGAAAGTCACTTGCAGAATTGAAGTCATTGTGCATTAAGTTAATCAGTTTCACGTGCATTACGGTGGATTTCCCCACTAGTGACATGGAAATTGATCATGACCAGTGGCGGGCGGTGGTCAGAAAACATCCCTTGAAACGGATGAGATTAGTGACCCAATTTCAATCATTGTTCTTGGTCAACATGTTAGTTTCCCTTATAATGAAATGTTTAGGCGAGTGAATAGAAAAGTCTATAAAAATGTTTAATTCACATGCCTAAATAGACATCTCTTTACGAAAAAAAACACTGTGGATTTTCCGCGTAAAATTTTGTCACATCCTAAGCAAGTTGTCAAACCTGTGCGTAATGATTGTTTAATTGAAAATGACTGAAATGCGCTCTTTTTTGCGTTCAACCGATGCGTTTGATTTCTCGCGTTAACAATCTCAATTAGCTACACCTGAGAGAGGAGAGTTAAAGTGCCTTTTACCAGGGAAATTGACTGAAAACAGATCAAGACTAATAAGCAGTTATGTTTATCGCCCTCCTTGTTCTCTGTCCATCATCCGCCACTGAGTATGACTCGGGAATTCTCGTGCTTGTCTTTACTGAAGGATTGAAAGCAATGGAATTGCATAATGACGTTTCAAATGGTCTTATTTCATTTAAAAAATTTAAACGATCCTGAAATACATGCATTGCTTCCAATTCCTGAGTGGCGGTCCACCTTAACGCGAGTGAAACTGAAACTTCAATGCACAAGGATTTTAATTTCGCCTGAGAATGTCATTAATAAGCGTGTATTGAATAATTGCAGACTACAGTGAATAGGCCTAAACAATGCGTGAGACCTACGCCGAATGCGTGAGACTTGGCATCTCTGTCATACAGATCAAAGACAATGCTCAAGGCAATATGACACCCACCACCATTGGGGGTGTGAATTACATTCTGTCAAAATGATGGACGGCCTTCAAAATTTTCCATCATTGTTTAAAAAAAAAATCTGTCAATATTGGAAAATATTTGGTTAACGCAACCTGTGAAGGAAGGATACTGGAGTACCTGGAGGAAATCCACGCAAGCACATGCGAACATCATTGGCATAGTCCAAGGCAACAGCGTCCCCCACTATGTATCTGTGCCATCCCAAGCAATGAGTTGTTCCAGCAAAATATTCCTGCGCTTCATGGAATTAATCAGGCCACTGATCATAACTACAGACTCTGGACCACTGGCTGCAGCACAAGACTAACATATTGATGACCCACCTCCACATTTGCCTGTAGGAGGAAGGTGGTTCTCCACACAGATTTCTTTAGCTACCATATGGGACAACCAGCCAAAACTGTCCATTTTGTTCACATCTAGTGATTTGCTCCCATCTAGCTATGGTTCTAAAGTCTGAAAAAACTCCAGACTCTTTGTTTTAATTCTTGTGCTCAGTAATGGCTTCCTTATCCCGAACCACTTCCAAAAATTGTGTTGCAATGGAGGTGTCACGTTCAGATTACACTTCATTTCGTTGTAATTTATGACTGAAGAGAAGCGTTAAGGTTGGCACTAATACCTGGACTTGAAGGGTAATAGTTTGATAAGGCACTCACGTACGCCACCAATTTCCAATTTTCTCGCCAATTGATATCAGCTGATAAATACTTCCAAATGATTTATAGTACTAAATGACCAATGTCGTCTGCTCCTCGGTATCTCATGCATCCATGAGAATTTATTTGGTCATTCACCACATAAATATTAAAACAATCACAGAGAATAATTTTACATACATTACAGGGGCAGCTGCTGAACAGAAAATTGAGGGGGCGGAAAATATCCCTTGAAACACATGACAATTGAAACGCCAAGCCTCCAGCCCTCTAACTCACCTATTCTCTATTAGTCTCTATTAAGACCCAGACCGCACTCCACACTCTAAATCACTGTCTGCATCTGTTCCCTATTGCTTATGGCCCAGTCACACAGCGAAAACGCATGAATTACGCTCGAATTACGCACAGATTTTCGTTTCTGCGCGGAGCGTACGTCGAATGCGTAATTCGTAGGTGGAACGAACGTGGACTGTCCGTGATTGTAAGTGGATGTGCGTCAAAGGCGGTTTGTGCATGATTTTGCGTTTTGAACGTTCATGAGTCGGCATGCGTAGTTTATGCGTCGAGTATGCGTAACTATGCGCGGGACACTCGTCGGGCGTCAGTGCTCATGCGTCAGAACTGATTTGAACCCGCGCACGTCCACGTCCGTCCACTGATGCCCCACTTTCATATCACGCATGAAACGCGCATGTATCACGTTCATTCCACTGACATCCACTGACAATACGTGAAGCGTTCGTGTTTGGACGTGCTCCATCGGTGATTCATGCGTCGGGCGTGCGTCGAATGTTCGTGGAATACTGCACCGTATTTGCTAGTATGCGTCGACGTGCGCGATATGTCAGTGATTCGTCAGTGATTGTAAGTGATACATGCGTGGTTCATACGTGATTCATGCGTGATTCGTCAGAGATTTCTACCCCCCGACACCCCGAAAAATTGGTCAATCTTTCAACGCACAAGCATGTACAAACCCAATCTGTGCGTGATTTGTGAGTGATTCGTGCGTGATCGGCAGTGTGACTGGGCCATTACCTGCAATAACTTCTCTCTATATAAAGTAGAGCTTCGCACTCAATCGGTGCAAAGTCTCGTAAGCCTCACAAGCCTGTTGTTTCACTATAGTCCTGTTTAGACTTAGATCCTGCATATTCCCGCGTATTTGCAAATTTCTCTCATTAAATGCTGTTCTTTATGTTTTATGTTCAGCGCTTCTTTTTTTGTAACCAAGAACCTTGTTTCCTTGTTTATTTAGATTTGTAATGCTTAAGCACTGTTTCCTAAGACACAGCTCTCTGTATTGCTAATATTATTATCTGGGAAACTCGTTTCCTTACTCCTTTCTTCTCTGTTCTACTTTGCCTTCCTGCATTGCCGAAAAAGCATAATAAACCTGATCCATTTTCGCACCTGAGTCGAGTTCCCACTGTTCTTGTCCTCTTTGAGCTCTCGACTGGTGAACAGAGCTAACCCTGACAATAATTCACCCGATTTTAATCAGAGGTCTTGACAGTGGCGATTTTACACGGGGGCCTACAGGGGCCTGTGCCCCCCTGCCGATGTCCTGTGCCCCCGTGCTGGCCCCTGTACTGACTGAACAATAAAATTATACTGTATTTTTTTCACGATGACATGCGCTAGCACCAAAATCGGACCTAATGTCACTCAACATTCTACACGGACGGATTAGAGCGACGCACCAAAGTGGGTTGGCTACCTGCGTTTACTTTCACTGATCTCAATACGTTGGCTGGGATTTGAATATGAGCGCGGCAGCCAGCAAGAACAACCTGTTGCAAGAGAAGAAAGTAAGCTAAACGACTGCACCTTATAAAGTAATTTGTTGTGGACGTGGCCGTGTTACTATTGTTCCCCATTCCGGCAACGAAAGCTTGTTGTCAGGTTTGTAAATGTCTCTTAGATTTACGTTACGAATCACACTCGGCAAAGTACAACACACGATTGTGTGTTGTTAACCATTAACCTCATCTGACTAGACTGTTCCATTTTGAAAAATAATGGGCTACGACAGTGGTGTAGCCAGCGTGGGTGCTGAGACACGTCCCTTTTTGACTGCAATTAGTAGTTCTCAATCATTTTCATTTATTGACGCGTTTTCCAATCATCGTAATTGGCAACCGAAGACACGGTTTCTCTCCGTATGCCATCTAACAGCGATTAAATCATGGGCTAAATTCAGTCCAGGTGCGGAACACGAACAGAGAATTGGGTTGGACAAAACTTCCGTTTAAAACAATTATTAGTCCCGGACCACTAGGCCAAACGCGCATATTTACGACAGTGCACTTACACCTGGGAACTGTAGGGGCGCTGTTTAGTCAAAGTTTAAAAAACTGTTGTGTATTGCTTTAAGTAGAAAGAAAACTCAGTTTTCTGAAGCAAAAATTTAACATGATATGGATATGATGCTGATCTACTATCAATTATAGTCACCACATATCAAAAACGCGCATTTCCTTACTGTGGATTTACGCGTGAATTCCTCGATCGACAAATTCAGCTCTCCCTTATATTCTCCTAAGTAGTCTAATTGATTAGCCATTCACTCAATTGCTTGCTTAGGCTCATCTGCGTAAAGTACAGTTATAGTTCATGCCCACGTGAAACCTCCCTGATAATGATCTATTGATTGACATGTTTTGTATCCAATTCCAGAAAGTATAATGTTTCCACAGTAACTGCAAGACATTGATTGGACCATCAGAAAAGTGTTTAAACCTTTGTGTAACAGCAAGTTAGGTTGTATTCTCTCAATGTTGCGCAACTTAAAATGACAAAATTGCACATAAAAAAAAAACTACTAAAACTGGCCTGAGGTGCTCGCTCACATTGACGGGAGTTAAATGAGATAAGGATTTACATCACCCTCCATAATTATTGGCACCCCTGGTTAAGATGTGTTAAAAACCTTAAAATAAATTCAATTTTTGTTGCAGAAGCATTCTCTGACACTGAAAATTGTAGAAAAATGTAACCTTCAACTCAAAGTGAATTTTTTATTTTATTTTATTTTTTTAAATTTGGCATCTCCAATCCCACCCGAATCTGGAATGCCCAATTAGTGAACTATGTACAAAGCTTGCTCGTATGCGACCCCTTGCTGCCAACTCAGGATAGTGAAGACAGTTCACGACTCTCCTCCGAAGCACGTGTCCGTCAGCCACTGATTCTTATACACTCATTGGTCGAATCTTCGTAAGTTACGAACGAGGGCGGAGGATACCCGGACGTGAACAAACCCAGAGTCTTCCTGACGAGCGCCCATCTGGCCAACAGGAGGCGCTGTAGCAACGAACAGAGCTGTCGCTGAACACCCAAATCCGGCAGTCCCTTCCCAATTTGAAACCCTGTAGCACGATAGCCAATTGTGCGCTACTCCGAAAAGGCTGCCGACCCCTGCCCGTGGGTACGCCGAGGCTCGAACCCGCGACGTGGTGATCACCTCTGCACTGCAGAGCAGTGCCTTAACCGTGTGAGCCACCCGGCAGGTAACTCAAAGTGAATTTTAAGGGGGGAAAAAATCCCTGACTAAGAAATAATTATTTTTCATAAAATCACCTGTTCCAAAATTATTGGCACACCTAACAATTCCTAGGAATTAAATGTAATTGAAGTATTTCTGTCATTTCTACAGTAGTTTACAAAGTTGATCAGAGTATCTAGGAACATATAATTACTAAATCATCACTTCCTGTTTCCCTGGGGTATAAATATGACATGACACAGAGGCCATTTCTTATCCACTCTTCAACCTGGGAAAGACAAAGGAACACACCATTCAAGTAAGGCAGATGTGTGTCGACCTTCACAAGTCAGGCAATGGCTACAAGAAAATAGCCATTCGCCTGCACCTGCCCATATCTAGAGACAGAGGAATCATTTAGAAGTTTAAAACAACTAGAACAATGGTAAACAAGACTGGATGAGGATGCTGTTATTTTGCCGCCACGCACAGTGAGGAGGATGGTAAGAGAAATAAAAAGTTATCCAAAGCTCACTGTTAAAGAATTGCAACAAAGGGTAGCATCTTGGGGTCACAAAGTCTCCAAAACAACCATCAGGCGCTATCTGCATGCCAACAAGCTGTTTGGGAGGCATGCACGGAAAAAACCTTTTCTCACTCACATTCATAAACGCAAACGTCTGGAGTTCGCTAAGCGGTGCTGGGACTTCAACTGGGATCGTGTGCTTTGGTCAGATGAGACCAAGATAGTGTTTGTTGCCAAAAAGCTCTAAGTGGGTCTGGCGGAACACAAAAGATGAGTATGCAGAAAAGCACCTCATGCCTACTGTGAAGTATGGGGGAGGATCGGTAATGCTGTGGGCCTATTTCTCTTCCAGAGGCCCTGGGAACATTGTTCGGGTGTATGGCATCATGAACGCTTTGAAATACCAGGACATTTTCAATCAAAATCTGGTGGCCTCTGCCCGAAAGCTGAAGATGGGTCGTCACTGGGTCTTTCAGCAAGATAATGACCCTTAACATGTGGCCAAATCTACAGAGAAATGGTTCACCAGACACAGAATCAAGCTCCTCCCATTGCCATCTCAGTCCCCAGACCTCAACCCCATTGAAAACCTGTGGAGTGAGCTGAAGAGGAGAGTGCAGAGGAGAGAACCCAGGTCACTGGATGATTTAGAGAGATTGTGCAAAGAGGAATGGTTGAAGATCCCTCTTTCTGTACTCTCCCATCTTGTGAAACATTATAGGAGAAGATAAGGTTCTGTTTTGTTGGCAAAAGGAGGTTGTACAAAGTATTAACATCAGGGGTGCTAATAATTGTGGCATACATGATTTGATGCAAAATAATTATTTCTTAATGTGGGATTTTTTTCCCCACTGAATAAATGCACTTGAATTAAAGGTTGGATTTATTTCATTGTGGTCCTATATTATTTAGAAAAAAAAAACGAATTTATTAGAAGCTAAAGAACACATCTTAACCAGGGGTGCCAATAATTATGGAGGGCGCTGTAGTTAATCGGAATTATTCTGAATGAAACAGGACTGGAGGGCTCCCTCTACTGAATAGATCTATGCCTCTAGCTGAATTTAATCAAGAAAGGATTTTTTTTTTTTTTTTATACTTATGACTAGCTGGCTAGCTAGCAAGCTGTTTATTATTCTCAGTTTACCATATCTATGATGATCACAGAGTTTGTTTGACACATTGGTTGGTAAGAGTAACCGTTTATCTTTGCTAGTAATACTGCATGTGGAGGTATTTTGCTTAATTTGGCTCTTTTTTTAGAACGGATAATGTATTCAACAAAATCAATTGCCAAAGTTTTGGCACATTTTAAATGTGAACAGCTCAAGCACTTTAGTAGACCCTCTGCTACATTTGTTGCCCCATTCTGTTCAATCTAGGGTAGTATATTACCTGTTTTTTCCTGATAGTGGATGTCTGTTCAGTTATAATAAGGTATATTTCAGATATTACTGAGTTAGCGAGTTATACTTGTTCCTCATCGGGTGTGGACAGTGTTTATATGAGGTTGCAAGCTCTGAAGTGGGAACTGCTTGCTTTTCATTGCAGGGTGAATGTTGTCACTGTTAAATAAGCAGTTCCTTTAATGAGTATATGTGCTGGCTTGTGGGACTCTGAAGAAAAATGGACAAAATTCTAAACTTTACCATGGAGAAAAGGCATGTTTTGGGTTTGGAGAGGTTACTGGTGACCATTGATGTCCAGCTGCACCTATATTAATAAACCCATGCTAAATTCAATCAGGAAATCATTCAGTCATATTGAATTTCATGCACAAAAGTTGATTTGTGTTAAAAATATGATTATTTTATGATTTGACATTATGCCATTTTAAGGGATCTGAGAGTTTGGGGAGCCGCCTAGAGAGTTGTCTTACTTGGCTCCTAAAGAGTAGATCATTTATAATTTCATGCTCAGATGAAGAATACTTGTAAGGATTCTTTCTGTGCACTGTGCCCAGTGGAAAAAATGGAAAACCTGGGACTGGATTCAGATGCAAAGATGAAGCTGGTTTTATTATTCATTTGTTATTATAATAGAAAAAAGGCAGAAAAAGACAAATGCAAACAAACAGGAAACAGTGTTCCAAAAATATATTACAATAAGGCGCTGTGCTTTAACAATGACAACAGTGCTTTAGAAACGTAGAGATGTTTGAGATTCGAGAGGGAGAGATGCGAGCTGCTTAGCGCACATAACGAAAATGAACGGTGCAGGTCCCTCGCTCCTTCAAAACTCATCAAACACACAATCCAACAGCTCCAAAAATGCTCTTGTGGACAAGTTGTGAACTGCACATTCACTGCGTTACTCATTTTCTGATAATGAACACACACACACACACACACACAAAATGTGTAACAAACTGAACTGGATCGGGCAGCTGGGCAGAAACAAAGCTTTACACATGCATGGACATGTCTACGCAAACATACAAATTGCTCAGTCAGTGTGGTGAACTCTCACCTGGCAGGCATCTACCCCTCCCTGCAGGTTTCCCGCACAAAGCATCCTGGGAGTGACTGCATCATCGTACAACTTATTGCAGGTGCTGTGGCTGATAAGCTTGACAGTGGCCTCCTGTAGCAGGGTGGCGAGCTCACCTGGTGTGGACATCAGATGCAACATGAATTCCACATTGTTTACCATTTTAAGTCCTTAGCATCTGAATGTAATTATATATTCTGATATATCATCTTGCTTGCTACTCCAGACTGGTTTCCCAGTCGTCTGCATTGGCACTAACTACCACCTAGTGGCTGGAAGCAGTAGTGTATCCTTATTTGGGTTTTATTGGCAGAGATGATTTCATGTGCACATGCAGTACCAAAAAGAACTCTAATTTGCGCATACATGCATTGTTTCTCATGTTCTCCTCAGCTTATGCTACAATTTGTATGAAAATCTGAAACCATTCATATCATATTCAGAAACAGAGGAAATTAAGAAATGGGCAATTCTTTTTCACAGCAATATTTGCTGTTTGATTTCTAATATAAAAATCTTAAGGAAATTAAGGAAAAGCTGTTGTCCAATCTCATTATTTTAACGAGAAGGGCATAATTAAGGACAAAGTGGTCCAGGAGTTGAGTGGATTTCGGTCACTTAGATGAGACACATAGATTCTCTGCATATACAAAATCACTGTGAGGTTAGTGATGGTGTTTACTGGGCGTGAACTTTGGTACTTCATGAACGGATGGCTACAGTGCATGTATTATAGCGGAAATGTTGATACAACGAATTTGGTCAGGGAAACATTTGTTTTTGTTCACAGACAGATAGCTAAATTGCTGCTATTTCAGCCGGTTGAACTAAATTCCGAATTGAATTAGTTCAGTTTTTTTGTTGCTTTTTGGATCGATATAATGTTCTCTTGATGAAATGAAAGGTCTAAAGACTCTGTAATGTCACTGTTATAAACCTACAAACCATAGAGACAGACAATGTGCAGTGGCACGGAGAGTACATGTGAATATACGTACCATCCTCCATAAGCACACCCCAGCCAGTGACGAAGCATTTGCTGGAGGAGCCGAAGGTGTGCGTGGGCGAGGGGACGCATACGGGCTGGACCCAGTCACTGAGCGAGATGGGAGCACTGAGCTCCAGCAGGGCGATGTCATAGTCGGAGGTGAACTGGTCATAGTGTGGGTGCAGCACCACCCGTTGGATCATCCGTGTGGCCACGGCATTGTTGACGGTGTTCATGACGCGCATGCCCAAATACGCCTTCCAAGACCGCACGTCTGAGTACCTGCAGTAAAGAAAACAACGCGGAAATACAACTTAAAAAAAACCCCACAATAGTCCAACCGCAGTTTCGCTGCATACGGTACTTAAAGGAACTGTGTCATGATTACTGCTCATGCTAAGAACTTGGAAAACTGTTCGGCCTAACAAAATCAGACAAAGTGAATTCGCGCCACTGCAAGTCAAAATCTGATTACATTGCTGCTAATCCGTCTCTGTTTTGCAATTTGTTTATATATTTTAGTTACTTGGGCATTACGCTTTTTACAGTAAGGAGTTTTCTATGGAATTTAGAGGATTCAAAATGCTATTTTAGTGCTTTAGCCAAGGGATATGAAGAATTTACTGGTTTGCCAACCGCAATTAATAAAAGAAGATGAAGGTATTCTTCTTCTTCAATTATGTTTATTGGCGGTTGGAAAACATGCTAATACTCTTCCTATCCTTCGGCTAAAGCACTAAAATACCACTTTGAGTCCTCTACTTTTCATAGAAACTCCTTAATTACAAAACACATAATGCCTGAGCAACCTATGTATAAATACAATGCAAAAAATTGGCGAGGATGGAATCAGATTTTGACTTGCAGTCGAGCAGATTCACTTGTTAGGCGAACAGTTTTCGAAGTTCTGAGCGTGCCTGGTAATTGTGCCTCAGCTCCTTTAATTAACCCTTCCACCAGTCAAAAGACAATTTGGCATCACATTCATTTTCCATATTTTCCCAATCTCAGATCCTCAGATGCTTCAGAAACCGTAAATAACAAATTTTGCTCAGTTGGCTAACTTACATATGGTAATGTCCACACAAAAATGGCCGATGAGAATGAAGGTGGTGTTGATGTTGTAAGAGCAGTGAAAACCAGCCCTGTTCCTGGAGATCTACCATCCTGAATGTCTTCATTCCAATCCTAATTTGGCGCGCCTGGCTCCCCAACAAGAGTTTAAATGACGACCAACTGGTCAGTAGATCTCAAAGAGCTGCTACTGGTTACCACTCGTTTTGAGCAGAGTTTCCTCACCCCGTTCCTGGAGTAGCCCTGCCCTGCACATTATATATCCCTGCCCGATCTGACACACCCAGCTCAGCTCATTACAAACTCCATAACTGAGCAGAATCAGGTGCGTTAACACAGGAAGACATATAAAATGTGCCGGGCAGAGGGTACTCTGGGAGCAGGGCTGGACAGCACTGATGTTGGAGATATTGAGAATGTAGACTCTCACTTGATGGCTTCAGAGTCCTGGAAGCAGTGTGCAGCAGACAGAAGCCAGCGGCTGGACACCAGCGAGGCTCCGCACACGTGCCCAAAGCGCTCTATCTGCAGGCTGACCTGCCACGGCCACGCCCCCATCTGCGCATCGCTCCCGCCCACAATCTTACTCTTCTTCTTAGGTCTAGTGCCACAGCCTGCGGTTGCAAAACAATTAGACTTCAAATCATATTTCTGCTTTTGTGAAATCACATGACACATAGCATTATTATAATGGTGAAATCCTAGTTCCTACCTGGATCAAGGACGGGTGCTTTTTATGATAAACAGTATAAGAAGCACAAGTATCCTTAAAAAATTAAACTCAAGTATATTCCCACTCATCCAGAGTACCATCTACAAATGCTCAAGTGTTCAAATGCTGAAATTTGACTTGTTCTCTGGGTGCAGGTCACCCCAATATAGCATTCCCCACAGACGTGGAGCTCAAATGCTCCGAAAATCTAAATTCAAGAAACATACAACATCTGTTAAACACAAAAAACATCCAGGTTTCACAGGTGGCATCTGACTAAGTAGCATTGATGTGTGGTATTAAAAGTTCTCAGCAAATATTTTTTATTGAAAATAATGCATTTTTTAGTAATGTGATGTCTAATTGCATTTGCAACTGACAGAAGGAAAAATGCTAGAGTATGACCCACCACATCGGATTTCATCTGAACCATCGCCACAGTCCTTGACTCCGTCACACTCTGGGTTAACTTTATTCACACACTTCCCGTTGGCACATTTGTAGGAAGATGACAAGCAACCCTTGTGCCCTGAAGGAAGAGAGAGATCAGTCACACAGATGTTTTGACGAAGGATAAATTAGTCACACATAGTGGCTGAGTTAAAGAGATCAGTCACACATGACAGACAGAGTTGGATAGATCAGTCACACATTAGTGGCAGAGTTGTAGATAACAGTCACACATTAGTGACAGAGTAGGAGAGACCGGTGTCTGGTAGGTTATAAAATTGGGGGGATCAGTCACACATTGGTCACAGAGTTGGAGATATCAGTCACACGAGGGACAGAGTTGTAGCGAACAGTGTACAGTATAGACTAGAGATTAGTCACAAGTGATAAAGTTGGGGAGACCAGTCACACATTAGTGACAGAGTTGGAGAGACCAGTCACATATACGGGACACAGTCAGAGAAATCAGTCAGACATTAGTGACAGAGTTGGAGAGATCAGTCACAAATAAGTGACAGAGTTGAAGAGAGCAGTCAGACATTAGTGACAGTGTTGAAGAGAGCAGTCACACATTAGTGACAAAGTTAGAGAGACCAGTCACACATTAGTGACAGTGTTAGAGAGAGCAGTCACACATTAGTGACAGAGTTGGAAAGACCAGTCACACATTAATCACAAAGTTGGAGAGACCAGTCACACATTAGTGACAGAGTTGGAGAGAGAAGTCACACATTAGTGACAGTGTTGGAGAGAGCAGTCACACACTCGTGACAGAGTTGGAGAGAGCAGTCACATAAGTGACAGAGTTGGAAAGACCAGTCACACATTAGTAACAAAGTTGGAGAAAGCAGTCAGACATTAGTGACAGTGTTGGAGAGCAGTCAAACATTAGTGACAGGGTTGGAAAGACCAGTCACACATTAGTAACAAAGTTGGAGAAGGCAGTCACACATTAGTGACAGTGTTGGAGAGAGCAGTCAAACATTAGTGACAGTGTTAGTGAGAGCAGTCACACATTAGTGACAGTGTTGGAGAGAGCAGTCAAACATTAGTGACAGTGTTAGTGAGAGCAGTCACACATTAGTGACAGAGTTGGAGAGAGCAGTCACACATTAGTAACAAAGTTGGAGAGAGAAGTCACACATTAGTGACAGTGTTGGAGAGCAGTCACACATTAGTGACAGAGTTGGAGAGAGCAGTGACATTAGTGACAGTGTTGGAGAGAGCAGTCACACATTAGTGACAGTGTTGGAGAGAGCAGTCACACATTAGTGACAGAGTTGGAGAGAGAAGTCACACATTAGTGACAGTGTTGGAGAGAGCAGTCACACATTAGTGACAGAGTTGGAGAGAGAAGTCACACATTAGTGACAGTGTTGGAGAGAGCAGTCACACATTAGTGTCAGTGTTGGAGAGAGCAGTCACACATTAGTGACAGAGTTGGAACAACCAGTCACACATTGGTGACAGAGTTGGAGAGAGCAGTCACATTAGTGACAGAGTTGGAACAACCAGTCACACATTAGTAACAAAGTTGGAGAAAGCAGTCAGACATTAGTGACAGAGTTGGAAAGACCAGTCACACATTGGTGACAGAGTTGGAGAGAGCAGTCACATTAGTGACAGAGTTGGAACAACCAGTCACACATTAGAAACAAAGATGGAGAGAGAAGTCACACATTAGTGACAGTGTTGGAGAGAGCAGTCAAACATTAGTGACAGTGTTAGTGAGAGCAGTCACATTAGTGACAGAGTTGGAAAGACCAGTCACACATTAGTAACAAAGTTGGAGAGAGCAGTCACACATTAGTGACAGTGTTGGAGAGAGCAGTCACATGAGTGACAGAGTTGGAAAGACCAGTCACACATTAGTAACAAAGTTGGAGAAAGCAGTCAGACATTAGAGACAGAGTTGGAAAGACCAGTCACACATTAGTAACAAAGTTGAAGAGAGAAGTCACACATTAGTGACAGAGTTGGAGAGAGCAGTCACATTAGTGACAGAGTTGGAACAACCAGTCACACATTAGTAACAAAGTTGGAGAAAGCAGTCAGACATTCGTGACAGAGTTGGAGAGAGCAGTCACACATTAGTAACAAAGTTGGAGAGAGCAGTCACACATTAGTGACAGTGTTGAAGAGAGCAGTCAAACATTAGTGACAGTATTAGTGAGAGCAGTCACATTAGTGACAGAGTTGGAAAGACCAGTCACACACTAGTAACAAAGATGGAAAGAGCAGTCACACAGTGACAGTGTTGGAGAGAGCAGTCACACATTAGTGACAGTGTTGGAGAGAACAGTCAAACATTACTGGCAGTGTTAGTGAGAGCAGTCACATTAGTGACAGAGTTGGAAAGACCAGTCACACATTAGTAACAAAGATGGAGAGAGCAGTCACACATTAGTGACAATATGGGAGAGAACAGTCAAACATTAGTGACAGTGTTGGAGAGAGCAGTCAAACATTAGTGACAGTGTTAGTGAGAGCAGTCACATTAGTGACAGAGTTGGAAAGACCAGTCACACATTAGTAACAAAGATGGAGAGAGCAGTCACACATTGGTGACAGTGTTGGAGAGAGCAGTCACACATTAGTGACAGAGTTGGAAAGACCAGTCACACATTAGTAACAAAGTTGGAGAGAGCAGTCACACATTAGTGACAGTGTTGGAGAGAGCAGTCAAACATTAGTGACAGTGTTAGTGAGAGTAGTCACATTAGTGACAGAGTTGGAAAGACCAGTCACACATTAGTAACAAAGATGGAGAGAGCAGTCACACATTAGTGACAGTGTTAGAGAGAGCTGTCACACATTGGTGACAGAGTGGAGAGAGCAGTCACACATTAGTGACAGTGTTGGAAAGAGCAGTCACACATTAGTGACAGAGTTGGAGAGAGCAGCCACACATTAGTGACAGAGTTGGAGAGAGCAGTCACACATTAGTGGCAGGTTGGAGAGAGCAGTCACACATTACTGACAGAGTTGGAGAAATTATTCAGACATAAGTGAAAGATTTGGAGACGTCAGTCAAGATCAGTCACACACATGTTTAGCCTCTTAAACCCAAACACCCCCAGTCATTACGCTTAATAATTGCAGCATTTTCCTTATAGTATCATCATAATGTGGCATATCCTCTGAAAGGAAAAAAAACTTGGCGATAAGTTCATGATGACCATTATTACCTGAACCAAGGACAATTCAAGCACCAAGCAAGTAAATAAGCATGTAGCAAAATATAGCATAAAAAACTCTCAGTGCTTCATTGCTAGTGTTTCTACTGAATGTGTGCTATGCATACAAACCAAACATCAAATGAAAGAGGAAAGTCCACGGAATCCAATGATATAAGACTTCTCATTTTAAATTGACACAACACACAAAGAACACCAGGCATACATTTAACATTTTGCGGCGATTACCAAAAAATTTTCCTTACCTCCGTTATTTTGTAATAAGAAACTGTGTGCAAGGGTAAATCTGCACTGTCTACTGTTAGTCCAATGTGGCTGCGTTATATTGAAATGACATCTCCCAGTCCCCATGCATTTTTTTTTTCTGGGGCACTGCTTCCAAAGAGGACAAGCCCTGAGCATTCCCATTGCATCAATGTATTTTCTCCTCTGTGATTGGCCTGTGATGCAGTCAATTTGAATTTAGGGGTGGCCATTTGATTTGATGGGCTCTGACATTACCAAAGAGCCCTCAATGACCGTAATCGCACAAACCTGGCCTGAGATGGAGCCTTGGATTCCCAGAGCATTAAACTCAGAGTCTCTACATCATTACGCTCATCTGCTTGTAGAGTGCTGCAATATAAACTTAAAACTGATTTATTTTTGGTATTTTCTCTAAAATTATCCACTAAACATTCAGCAGACATCATCAAAGTAGTTTCTATGGCTTGCCAGCTGACTCATCATGTGGCAATGGAGCATAACTAGATGAGTCATTGGAATTAGCTTAGTGGGTAAGTCACAGAGCGGTTGTGCAGGTGACGGTGGTATATATAATTTTGTTTTGAGCACATGCAGATGAGCATGCACCATTGCAATCACACTTTTTGTGTATGTAGTTGCTGGGGTGTTTGCTCTCATTGCTGTTTTTTCTTTTTCTGCAATCCAGCTGCCAGGCATCATAAGGCACAAAGACTCAGAGGGCAGCAATGAGTGCAGATATACAGCTGCTAAACCGGTTTCTTTTTGATATGTTCACTATGATTGTTCACTAAATATACACTCTTTTGAAGTCGTCTTTTCAAAGAACCCATGCTTTTGTGGCTGAGAAAAGGCTAAAATTCAAGAGCTGAAATGGGGTGCACGATGAGCACCGTTGAAATCAAAGATACGGCTCATGGTATCATGGTATATCAGCTGTGCAGTTAATTCAGTGGTTAAGGCAGCGTATTAATTTGAGGGAGATTCACAGTTCAAAGCTCAGCTTGGGTAGCAGGTTTTTTTTTTTTTGCAGCAGGGGCATAGTTCTTGTATAAATAATTGCAAGATGTTTGTTGTTTTTACTTTTTATCTTATCTTTGTATTACTTTTCTTTATTTGCTTGCTTTATTGAAATTAAATCTAAAGTGACATAAAAGTGAAATTAAATGAGTTTTACAGTTTGGTACTCGAGAAATCCAAAATGGCTCACCGTGCCAATTGGAAAGGCCACGTAGATATTGCCGAACTAAAACCTCTGTAATTTTGCTCTGATTTACTTGATGAGAATGAACTTTGGCACAACTGATGGTGAGATTCTGTGCTGTAATTTCGACAGGTTCCAGACTGTAAATAAATAATTTCAGGAGAGATAAAAGTAAATCTTTGTTTGGTGCAAATTAGATCTTTCATTTATGCTGTGCTCCATCTTCATTTACTCTGACTCAGTGGCATATATTTTTGCACCATGAAAAAAAAATCCCCAAGGTGTTACCTTTATTATGATACCAAGATTATTCAAATTGACTAAGCAGTTGCAGAGATATACTCATTTCAAATTGGGCATGTCATTTTCGAGCCAGAGGCTCAGGGCTTAAGAGGTTTTAAGTGAGACGAGTCACACTTAAGCAGTGAGGGTTAAGGGAACAGTACCACACAGGCTGAGGGATGAAAAGATCGGTCAGTAGAGAGATAAGAGGATAAAGATATTAGATATACATGACTAAGAGGCAGGCAAAAGTAAATGTGAAATGCAAATAAAAAAAGACTCGGGACTTGATTTTTTTTTTTTCCCGAACAAAAACACTCTTCCACTGAGATATCCCTTGACGTCTACTTCAACAGTTTGACAATGACAGTGCAGCAGATTTAGAAAAAGTGAGGCAATAGTAAGTTGTTTTTGGTGGTACGATGACTATGAAAACATGATAAGGATCTGATGAATGTTCTATTTGAGATCAATAAAGATCTTTACTAAGATATATGAGGACTCTGACAAGATACTTAGGGATATAGTTAAATTAAGGACCTGGATAGCTCCTAATTAAGATTGCAACCAAGGTACTTGCATAAGTAGAATCGCAATGAAAAAACTAGCACAGCCAACCACACCTTGTGGCATGTTATTAAAAGCATCTCGGTTGGTAAGGTATCGCTGGTAATTTCAGACATTCTCAGAATACCGCGGTTACATCGTAAACTGATACATTCTCTTTCATGTAGAGACCATCACTCAAATCCGTTACTTATTCCATGTGGTCATTTAAGAAAACTATTACAAGCTATAAGGTTGGAGAACAGACAGTCAGTGATACTGAGCTGCATCAGGTGCTTTATACAGAACTACAGAGGCAGTGTGTCTTCAAGGGTATCAATGTCACATGACCAGGCAGTATATAAGGGATATGTAATGGAGTGGAGAGGGAGAGTTTAGCATTGCCTACTACTTACTATTCACTGATCATCACCTAAAATAAAAAGCAGTACACAGAATGCGACCGACATTAAGTGCAAAAGCACACTAAATAAACTACACTTATAGAATGCAGCCAGATCAGTCTTCATAGCGCTCTATGCAACACTGCAACTGGCAAGGTGTTATCAAAGACCCAAGTGATCTTTTTGACTTGGCGGAAGTGTGTTATAAACCACATGGCTATTGTCTAATATTGGCAACAAAACTGTTTACCACTACCGAGAGCTGCATGTAGTATCCGATATGTACTGGTGCAGTGTGTAATAAACAAGTAAGCAATTTTGAACATGAATGGTCTCAATTTGAACAGGAATAGTCACATCCTGGCATTCAATATAGACATCATTCGGAGACAGACAGGTAGTGATGATGGAAAGGTCAGCTAAGTAGGCTGTAAGGGTTTAGGAATCACCCAAAAACAGTGTGTGAATAGCTATAACAAACAGAAGGTAAACATGAGATGTAAAATAACTCACACGGCCTTGTGCAGTTAGCCTCATCACTCCGGTCTTTGCAGTCGATGATGCCATCACATACTGAGGACTTGGGAATACACACCTTGTTTGGACACATGAAGTAGCATCTACCAACTGAGAGACACATTTCAGACCGTCACATACACAGTACAACAAGCATGAAATTCTGAGATCACACACAAGCTGGCTGATGTCTGGCCTGGGAACAAAAGGTTGTGGACGGACATACAGGACAACAGGAGGAGAGACGGAAGTATGGAAAGACACATGCGCAATAATATTTATCCATATATAAAATTTAACTCAGGACTATCGGGCAGTTTAGGAGTTCTGACTCTGAAAATAAGTGTGAGGAACGAACACGCGGACAGATGGACGGACACCAAGAAGGACAAAACTCACTCCGTCCACTTTTTATGAGCGGGGATAACAAGTCAGTACTTAACTTAATAACATAATTACCACTCATTTACAAACACAAATATTAAAACAAGGCAATTCAAAAGTTTAGAGAAGGTTTCTGCCGTTTCGGCAAGATAGATACCCAGCCTGAGGGTCACAAATGTCAGGCTGCCATTAAACATACTTTCATTGATTTACAACGTGATAAAATTGCAAACAGTTTTCAGATTATGATAACTCTTTTTTAAAGCAAAGATAAAAAGCTTGGTACAAAAACCTCATAAATCCCCCCTAAGATATCAGCCTGCAAGTTATCAGTTTGCACTTTAACTGCATATTTTCTGTATAATTTCAAACCTAGAGTGATCGTGTACACAGCCAAAACGACAAAATACTCCATTACAGCCCTCAATCATTATGTCTCCCCCTTCCTGGGGGGGAGACATATTGTTTTTGCCTGAATTCCAGTTGGCGTCGGCGTCAGCGTCGGTGTTCCCATTTGTTTCCGGAGCATAACTCTGAAAGTGTTCAACCGATTCTCACCAAATTTGATATAGTGTCTCTCCATAACATGTAGATGTGCCTTCTGAGGGTTTGAACTGCTTTTGAGAGTTATTTTTTCTGTTTTCATGGCAACAATTTGGACTTAGGCATATTGAAGGGTGGGACTCATTTCCGGACCATAACTCTAAAATGTGAAATGGGGGAAGGGGGAGACAACTGTTTTTACGTGTAAAAACCATTCTAGTTTTATGAGCCGTGCATAAACACGTATGAGATACACTGTGGTCATGAATTCCAAGGGCATCAGTATATTTCCAGTGAACTCAAAGTTGGAAAATTGTCAAAGGCTATTGAACTGTTCTTGAATATGGCGCCGGGATGTTTGTAATACTCACTCCAACATGAGGAGTGTTAGTTTAAGGAAATGTAGGCATTGGCTGTATTCATGCAAGTCAAAACTTAAGCAAGCCTTGCCTCAAATTGACTGATCATGGAAATTAAGGCAGAACCATTTAGAAAAAACAGCATGTTTTATATACAGTCCCCCCCACACTTGGGCACACAACATTTTGAGCAGTTTCACATAGAGTAGAGAAAAGCAATCATCTTTAAGTATTTGGTAGCATATTCTTTGCATGCAATGACTAATTGCAGTCTGTGACCCATTGACATCACCAGACACTGGGTATTTTCCCCGGTGACGCCCTGCCAGGCCTGTGCTGCAGCCGTCTTCAATTCCTGCTCGTTTAAGGGACTGTGCTGTGCCAACATTATAGCTAAAATGGCTGATGAGTCTAAGCGGTTAGTGGTGATTGAACCTAAATACAATTTGGATTCATCTGAGAAACTTGCCAACTTCGCCGATATTGTGAGTACCCCAAATTTTATTTCCTTCAAGAATCCACCAAGCCCTTAAACCAAGCACAGTGAACGCACACATGCTAAACACTTCAAGAAACTGAGAATACAGTACAAACTAACGGCAAGCAGCGCAAAACAGCCAGAACACAAACATACTACGTTTAGGAGCACAGCTTTACCACATTTGTTTTCTTCACTGCTGTCTTCACAGTCGCTTTTATCACTGCTCTCTGCACTGCACTGGCCTGGATGAGCCCTGCACTGGCCATTCCCACAGCGCACCTCTCCAGGCCGACATGCTAAAAAAAAAACGAGAATTAACATCAGTTATCAGACTGCATATCATCCTGGGATATCTGCTACATTTTTATACTTTTTTGTAGTGTTATTTTTGGAAAAGTGTAATAGCGATTAAGACTGAAATATAAAATCCAAACGGAGCACTACAGAGAAACCATCATTCAGAGCCTGGTATGATTTTTTAAAGAGGGAGCTCATCGAGATCACAACCAAGATGTTGGTGCCCATTCATGTACCAGCTCATTGTTCTACAGAAGATACAAAAAAAGTAGAAATTTTGGAAAATCCAAAGACTTGCCGCTTACCAAGCTCCCTCTTGCTCACCTCTAATGGACTTTAATTTATTTTTAACACTTTGTCTAGTTCTGTTTTTTTTTTTGTGCTAAAGCCAGTTTAAAGAACTTGAAGAACAGAGGCAGTGTCAACTCTGAGAAAAGTTTATATTTATCATGGCGCAGCTAAAACAAGAGACAATGTACCAAATTTTTGAATGAAAATAAAATGGTAACAAAAATACATTTTTTTCATTGTGAAAAACATATTTAAATTGTCTTTAAATTTAAATTCATGTAAAGTACTTCAAGTTACAACTGCAGCTAGCAAGTAAATTCAGCCTAATCAAATGGCTCAGAATGATCACAGATAAAGACCCCATGGGCTAGTTCTGCAGGCTGCTTTCACACCAGAGACGCTGGTACAGATCCAAGTATACTAGACCCCAAAGTCCAGTTCACTTGTTAAGTGTGAGCTCAAGCGTAAATTGCTCAGGCACAGAACTCAAGTCTGCTTGGAGGAGGTGGTCTCAGACATGGTTCATTCGTGCTCGTACCAAATGTGAAAGCAACCATACTTTAATAACACGGACGTGAACTGTTACGTGATGTCACAATTAGATACCACAGACAAAAACGCTGTGATTTATGGAATAATTTGTGACTATATACACTCGTGTGGTCATGACAGAACAATAGAACAGCGCCGTGACAAAGTAAAGAAGATGAGGCTGATATGTCACAAAGTTCGGGACGCGGTGGAAAAGTCTGGCAGCTCAAGTGATAAAAAACATCAATTTCCATATTATGAGGCAGTGGACAGCATTAATCGGCCAAAAACCAACGAGTGAGGCGGACGTTATTGAGCCACAAACCATCACACCACCTAAAGCACCATCAAGCAAGGGTTTGCTTCTTCTCCTTTAGGTGCATACTGCCACCTACAGCATTGAAATTTTGACATACAGAAGTGTACTCGGATAAGGTATAATATTACTTGTGAAAGCTAACCAGCGGAGGAGAGGGTAGGGGGGACGATCGTGCTGTAGCACAGTACAAAGCAATTGAACCTATCGTGAAAGTGCACTTAGTCCCACGCTAACATTTTATCTCCAAAGGAAGTCCTTTCAACACTCAGTTTAGACCAAGAAAAGAGGGCTGTGCTATGAAACAAGTTCAACAACACTAGCCATGCTTTTGCATGAGCCGGCTTAACAAACCCTAAACTAGCAGTCAGAGATACAACTTAAGTTAGCAAGACAGATTAAAACAGAGCCACCTTCCTGACACTGAAAACCCCAGGTTCAGCTAACCTTGCTAACACACTAAGCAGTCTTGGTAGTATACCCCCGAAGTGTACACTGTGCCTGCAATGCAAAGCCTAATAGTGTGGTAAACTCAAATATGTGGAAACTGATTATCTCAAAAAAATTGTATAAGTCAACTTAATTACATTGTGCGGGAGGAACTCAAATAAAATAAGGTAACGTTATTTTTTATTTTTTTTTTTTCATGTTTTTAAGTGCTGACAACACAAAATCATTAGGTTGGCATACACAATTTTTTTGAGGCAATTGGTTTCCACATAACATTTTAGTTCATTACACTTGTGAGGGTTTACAGTGTGTGAAACTGGCCATATTACTCATGCTTTCTGTGGGTATTTTGGTCTTGTTTCCTAAACACTGGTACTCACAGCACTTGGCTTCATCCCGGCCATCAGGACAGTCTCTCACTCCATCACAGACCTTTCTCAGAGGGATACACCGACCCTCTCCACAGCGAAACTGCCGAGGACATGCTATACACATAGACAACAGAGACACTATATCACTCACAACACATATTTTGCACGCCGGTGCGGTCATTTTGCAAATGGCACCACAAACCCATGCAGTTTATTTGCAGCTGTGAATGTATGGATCTAATGGGCTGTGTTTCACCACCAGCTGTAGTAACTGTAATGTAGTTTCTGTTGGTCAAGTAAGTCCCTAAAGCATTTCTGCTTGGGTTTGATTCGAAGAGACTGTTACAGGTCGATGAAACATATTTATACCACAGCTCTGTTTAATAAAAGAGGAAGCACGGTGTGACAACAACAGTCCAACTTAAACTATGACACAGTGGAACAAGTAACACCAGCTTCTGGTTAGCAATGAAACAAAATAGAACTGAAGATGCACTTCAAAGCAATGGAGTGGTACTGCAGCTTTGGTTATATCCATGCAACGAAAGTTAATAGTGACAAAAATAAATAGTTAGCATATAAACTCAAATTTTGGACAAAAATACAAAAATTGTGTTTATGGCGTATTTGTGTGGTCACTGTGGTACAAGCACAATATATGGTGGAATGCCAGTTGTTACACAAAAATAATTGCACACATAGGTTGATAGTATAATAAATGCCTAGGTGTGAAATGCTTTTCGGAACCAAAGACCATTGTGTGCGCACCAAGACACAACTAATACAAACAATAAAAGCAAACATTTTTAACAGACTTTGGTATGAGCACATAATTTATCAGAGGTAAACCTGTCAATTATATATCTTGTTTAATCTGCCTTCATGCATTAGTCTGCCGATGGGCAAACACTACTGGTTTTAAAGGAATTCAATTTGGTTCATTGTAGGTTATGCCCAAGATATACAGAAATTTTAAGGCTAGTAAATCTTGCCTTTTTGAACTTAGTGCTTTAAATTATGTTTTAGCCATCTGCTGGAGCACCAGTAAAAGACATTTAATAAGAACTGATTGCCAGATTGTATCATATCTAATATTTAGGGGGGCTGGTAACAGAAAATTGCATGTGGATACAATTGAGAGCAGGGATTGGACAAAACAAAGATTAAGTCCCCCATTGGCACTGTCAGTTAGTGTGCATCAGCGCTGGCTTTCTGTAGTTGAATTCAAGAACATATTTTATAATACATGGTTTTGAATAAATGCTTTAAATGTCCCATATAATGAAAATCATCATATTCCTTGCAATTACAACGTACTAATACATTGGTCTTCCCTCTATCTAATGAGCGACAGAATGACAAACAGATTGTCTCAGCTTTTTTAGAGTAGTGCATTTCCAGATAAATCATACATTTAAACCTGTTTTGAGTCGGTGCCCCAGCCAGCATCACAAGGGGAATCATTTGCGTACACAACCAATCAGAGCAAAGCCTGATTTTCATTGACTCGTTGAGTAAAAATTTCTAGTTTTTTTTTGTTTTTTTTTTGCTAAAAGACTAAACAACTTACTTTACAGTCTTCAAAGAATTAGACTGTTGACAAAGAGTGCAATCTGGGACCATTAAAGGTGCTTATTTGCACAGGTGTGTAACAGGTGTGTAGGCGTGTTGCGGAAGTGTTGGCTGAAGATTACTGACAGCTGTCCTGGCTGAAGGCACGGAACAGGATGTAAAAGCCCTTGTGAGTGAGGGATTCGTCAGAGTGAAAGTGTAGACTGACGGGGGAGGAATAGATCCTCTTCCTGTTTCCATCCACAGCTGTGTTACACAACCTGAGACATGAAGAGAGCAGCCAATAGGGAGGGTTACACAACTTGTGACACAAAATGCAGATGATGGGCTGAAGTAATTACAATACACAGAAGCAGAAAATCCAGGTCAGAATTAAGCACCTACTGTATCTTAACCCTTTGTACCCTGTGTCATTTACTGGTAAGTAAATGGGCCGAGGGGCCGCACTTTACATACTGAGTTGCAGGTATGATTGGCTGTTTGGAGAGGAAACCTATTGGCCACAAAGTTGATGAATGGGAGTAATTTTAAGGCTTTCCAAGACTCTATCAACACTTCTATATATGACGTCATTGTTAAAGCACAAATTTGAAGTCATACATGAGGCAATTAAAAATTCAGAAAACAACATTTGAATGGCACATTGGATCATGTCGGGTAATTGTGAAAATCTAAGGCTGAGCTCTTTCAGCCAGCGGATCATCCCACCCAGATGCAGAACTGAGCGCTTCAGGCGCTCCATTGTGCCCACTGCCATCAGACTGTACAACAGCAGGAGACTGTCCTCACACTCAACAGCCCCCGATGCATAAGGACAATACGTTCATACTCTCTCATACACCCTCTCTCTCTCTCTCTCCCACACACACACACACACACACACACTCTCAGACATGCACATACACTGACCACTGCACTCAGGACTCTACTGTAATAATGTCCATCATTATGCTGTACTATTCATTTCTCCACTAAGCCACTTTTTCTTCACTAAGCCACTTTACATCCAATTGTACTCTTTTAGTTTTTATATACCTTTTTATATATTGTCTTCTTTATATTATATTGTGTTTTTATATCTGTAATCTTTAATGTATGTCCGTGCTGCTGCAACACCTGAATTTCCCCTATGGGAATTAATAAAGATCTATCTATCTATCTATCTATCTGTCATTGCGCTGAACTCACCGCATCCCATTAATATCCAACCAGTCTTTGTCACAGCTTTCGGAGGAGGGCGAATCCTGAATGTCCAGCATCACTATAGTCACTGAGAGCAAGTAGCCGGGCAAGGGTGTCTGGGAAGATAATCACAAATAACTACAAAAAATAATTAAGCCCTGGAGCACAGGTTCCCTGTCCCTCTCCTTGACGCACACCAGCCAAACCCAGCAATGTATCCTGTTCCACCTTTGGGTACTAGACTTAACTAACCATGGGCTATAATAGTTAGATCAATTATGCTTAATGAGGAATAAACAGTTACCTGAAAATGGCCCGTGTGTAACAAGAAGATGTTTGAGAACCACTGGCCAAGAGCACAATCACAGTCAAATCAGACATGAACCTCACAGTGTCAGAGATACGTTGAACAAAGTGTAAAATGCTGGCAGTAAACAAGTGCATTTGGCTAACCCTTATGGTCCAGCTGCAGTCCACGTTTGGCGGGTAGTGATTTGGGTAGTATGGGGACATCACAGTGCCATTCCAGGTCAAAAATGATCCGCCACATCCTGAGGGAGAGAGGAAACACAAACCCATTAGTCAGCAAAGGGCTTCTGAAATACAGAGTCAGTAAACAGCACAGGGCTTCTGCTATGGTGAAACACAGAGTCATTAATCAGCACTGGGCTTCTGTTGTAGTGAAACACAGGGTCATTAATCAGCACTGGGCTTCTGTTGTAGTGAAACACAGGGTCATTAATCAGCACAGGGGTTCTGCTATGGTGAAACACAAAGCAAGTAAACAGCACAGGGCTTCTGCTTTGATGAAACACAGAGTCATTAATCAGCACTGGGCTTCTGTTGTAGTGAAACACAGAGTCATTAATCAGCATTGGGCTTTTGTTATAACGAAACGTTGAGTCATTAATCTGCACAGGGCTTTTGTCATAGTGAAACATCAGCACAAGTCTTCAGTTAAAGTGAAACACACAGTCATTAATCAGCACAAGTCTTCAATTATAGTGAAACACACAGTCATTAATCAGCACAGGTCTTCAGTTATAGTGAAACACACAGTCATTAATCAGCACAGGTCTTCAGTTATAGTGAAACACAGTCATTAATCAGCACAGATCTTCAGTTATAGTGACACACAGAGTCATTAATCAGCACAGGGCCTCCGTTATAATGAAACAGAGTCATTAATCAGAGTGGGGCCTCAGTAGTGAAACTCAAGAGTCATTAATTACTGCAGGGCTTATGTTATAGTGAAAAAAACAGTCATTAAGCGGTACAGAGCAGCTGTTATGGTGAAACACAGCGTCATTAATCAGCACAGGGCTTCTGTTCTAGTGAAGCTCAAGGTGACCTATTTAATTCCCTTCTAAACTACAATCCTGGAGATACAAGCAACAAATTATCTTACAGAATTGAGAAGGACCTTGCGATGTGGTTTCTTTTTGCATATTAATTATAATGCAACAAGGCTGAAGTGCCTTTAATTAACTCAGAATGGAGCGCCGTAGTAAAGGTAAAGCCTAAATGATTCCTGCCCGGGCAGCATAATTTGATTTCTGCAGTAGCCAGTTAGCTAGCAGCAGAGCTTCATGAAAAATGGGCTGCTCAACGCCATGGTTTTTATGAGGCTCTGTAGCTAGCTAGCTGGCCACCGTAGATGTGAAATGAAGGTACACGCAAGTCATGCCATTACAGCCAGAAACACAAAACATCAAACAAAACAACAGAAAACAAACATTGCAAGCTTTACTACAGGTGAAATCAAGGCTTTATAAGGCTTTGACGTAAATTGCTAATAGAAGCAATGCACAGTCCTACGGGATTGTACAGGACCGTGCAATGTGGCACATTTTTGCATATCAATTTAGTGCGATGCAACTTCGCAGATTCAACCAAATTTTAATGCGCACTTCAGCTACACAATATCTGTTAATGTGCTAAGTTAGAGGGTTATGGTTTGCACTATTATTGAGATACTGAGGATGAGAAGATCGTGATTCACTCACTAACTCACTCACTCACTCACTCACACGCCTCCATTACGGCCATATTAGGGAAAATCTAGTACTTCAGTGCTTCAGTACTCTCGTAGAGTTCCCTAGTAAAAAGAAATAGCATTTTGAAGTCTGGCACAGCAACAACAAATACTTCAATATTAATGTGACACTGAATGAAGTGACGGTGCTGGAGAGGGTCACAGGCAGTCCTACAGTAAGTGTTACCTAAGCCGGAATAGCAGTGAGCGAAGACCCACCTGTTTTGGGCACGGCCTGGAAGTAAGCTTTGAACATGGCTCCATCCCTCTGTCTGCTGAAGGAGAAAGTCACCAGCATGACATTTCCTGAGGAGACGAGCTTCATTACAGGAGAGGCCCCAGAAACAGGCTGGCCACACCACCTACCATATGAAGCACAATGGTTGGGACAATGACTATGCTGATTGGAAATAAATAACGTATTGAGAATAATAGTAGGTGAAATAACACAGAAGCTAGTAATGTATGCACATTTACAACAGAGTGGGTGATGAACCCAAAATTAGTATTGAGGATGTTGTGGAAGGTCACCCACGACCAAACAGCCAGTAAATCAAGACAACTGCAGAAAACTGAGTGTGCATCAATTAACCTCACGTCAGTTTCTGTCATTATTATCACAGCACCTGAAGAAAAGTGAACCAGATGAGTGAACCCACACCTTCGACTTTGGATGTGTGACATTCAAAACTGAGATCGCACACTGTACCTGAATCAGTATTTGCCTCATGGGTCATGTAACGCTGATGAAGACGGCAGTAATGGTGCTGATTGTGACGATGAGGAAAATTCCCAAGTATTCTTTCCCCATAAGGTTCTCATTTAGAATTATAGGGCATATATTTTATAAAGTATCCTTTATTGAACCCTGTATGGTGACACACTGCGTGTCCAAAAACAAAGTCGCCTTTGGATTTAAATCCGCAAATCCCATGATTGGATTATTATTGCAGCGATTAATGCGTTTTAGCTAGCAATATTTATTTTAACCTGAACTCATGAAGCACATAGCTTCTCATTTCCTAAAAAAATAAGTCAAAAGACGTATCTCTTGGTGGATGTCATAGTGTTTCAGGAGGGGCAAATTACTGGCCTGCATCAAGCAAAGAAAACAAGGAATGAGAAAAACAAACGTGACAAATAATTTTCACACATAATTTGGCCATAAAGTCCTGATCTTAACCGCTTTGAAAGTCTCTGAGTTTGGCAGCAGAAACCTACAGCGGTTCGACTTATCCAGTCATCGAAACAAGAGCTAGGCCAAAAATGAATGCAACTCTGAAAATAAACGTTCTGACGTTGCATACGGTTGTCAAAACAAAGACACAACAAATTTGCACCATAATCAAAGTTACAGGGGTACCAACTAAATATTTGAGTGTGTAACATTTTTTTTTTTTGGTTAGGCAGTGTGTGTTCTCTGCATTTGTCTGATCTTTGTTTGTTACTTTGGAGCAGTGGGCAACCGTAGAGCAGGACCCTGGGTCCAGCTCCACTTCTAAAGCCAGAGCCTTTGTCAAGGTCACTGGTAAGAGTGGTTCCTATAGAGCAGAGATACTCCCTCTTTTCCAGAATGAGCCAGTGTGGGTGCAGGCTTTCATTCTAACCATGCAGTTTCACACCCGATTCAAGGGTCTATGGCAAAAGCTTTAAGGCAGTGGTCGTCAACACCGGTCCTGGAGGGCCGGAGTGTCTGCTGGTTTTTGACATTACTCTGCTCTTAATTGATGAATGAAAGCAGTTCATTACACACTTAACTCATCTCACCTGGTGTCTGAGGTTAGGTTTAAATAGGGTGGAGAAAAACCAAACTCAGCACACCCTGTGGCTCTCAAGGACCAGGGCTTGCTACCCCTGCCCTATAAACTTTTATCTTTAGTTCCAACCTCTACTTTGTCCGGATTACAACTATGCTCAATGTCCAACAAATCTTGGTTTCCACTTAGACTTCTGTGACAACCTGCATGTCTGTTTAATTGGCTCTGGGAGTCTTGTGGGTAGTTCCTGGTAATTGATTGATTGGCTTATTATTCCCTCAGTGCAGGAGCACTGCTAACAGCACAGGGTGTGCTGAGTTTGGTTTTCTCCACCCTATTTAAACCTAAGACACCAGGTGAGATGAGTTAAGTGTGTAATGAACTGCTTTCATTCATTAGTTAAGTGCAGAGTAACGTCAAACACCAGCAGACACTCCGGCCCTCCAGGACCGGGGTTGACGACCACTGCTTAAGGGTTGATTAGTAGAATCAGGTGTGTGACTGGTTGGTTAGAATGAAAGCCTGCACCCACAGAGGCTCATTCTGGAAAAGAGTGAGTCTCCCTGTATTACAGCATGCCAGCATGAGTGCCTACAGGAAACCCAAGCGATCTGGGGAAGAGATGCGAACTCTATGCAAACAGGTCCTGGCTGGCTGGCATTCCATGCTGGAACCTAATTTTTGCGAGGCAGCCGTGTTAACCGCTGCCCTGCCTTGCTGCTCACTGCCATGTTATCAGCATTTCCTCGCCTCTTACCTTGCGATGATCTTGTTCTGCAGGGGAAGGAGGAAGTCGTACGCTGACAGTTTGTGGGTGGAGCAGCTGCCGGGTGTGGCACCGTGGAGATTCAGGACCACCAGTCGCACCGCATGACCCGAAGGAACGCGCAGACGCCACTGGTAGTATGGTTTCTTGGGGCTCACCACGCTCAGGGTGCGATTGTTGCCATATTTGGCATAAAGGTCAAAGGACATTGCTGCAGAGTACGACATGAAATTTTTCCTTGGTAACATTTCTCTTCACCCTTTTGTTCTGTTCTGGGGCCCCAGCCACTCCAAGGTCTTTTTAACAGCCAATTTAAGCCCATTCCAACAGAACATGAAGGTTAACAATCGAAAGGATTGATTCTTTTATACCCATAATAATGTATCTCTTAACCCCTGTATTTGGCTTGGGGGGGAAACACACCCCGGAGTCTTTATAACAGCTGATTTAAGCTGACACCAACAAAAAATGAGGGTTAATTAACTCAAATAATGTTTCTTTTATGTTCTCAGATCATGAAGAAAAAATATTGTTCTGATACAATGATTTACTGGATTTCTGCAAGAGATGTTTTTGCAGTTAGGAAAACTGACTGCAGTCAGACTGAAGGGCCATACATACAGGGGACGTGCCCGTTTTTCAGTGGGTTGCGTTTAATTATTTATCAATGGAAACATGCTCTGGACGCGTGTCTTTTCACAAACGTACCTCGCGTCACCTCGACAGTGTTTGAACGCGTAGCGCTCGCATATGGAATAGTCATGCCAACGGTTCTTCCTTTCTCCTGGCTAGACGTGCGTGTTTGGTCTGGTCTTGCATTTCTCACTCCCGTGTGAACAGCCCATTAATTAATTCAGCAAATGCTAATACAGGAAATAGTTGCTGCAAACAGGAATCTTGAATTCTATCTGACGAAATGCAGTGTGAGGCTCACAGTAATGGACAACGCATTCTCATCCCTACTCGTCATATGGTGACGCTACCTGACCAAGCGTCAATATGCAACAAAAAAGAAGGCTTTCGACATCCTGATTAGACGTTTAGGGTTAGGGTTCAGGTTATGGATTAGGGGGTAGGGTGGTTATAAACGGGTGTCAAAAGCAGTTGCCAAAAGCCTCCTTTTTCATCATATGTCGAAGTTTGGTCAGGTAATTAAAGCACAAGACTGGGTCACTTGAATCACCTGCAACAATTTATTTAGGTGCATCTAATTGCTGCAAGTGACTCGAGTGCTCCAGTCTCGTCCATTATCAGTATATGTCATCCTCTCTGAGAGCACCGACCTCTGTTGATTTGAGGAGCTGAAGCGCAGGGGGTTCCGTCAGCTTTGGTCAAGTAGTGTCACTATACTTTGAGTCGCAATGAGACTAGGCTCCTATAGATGAGAAAAGAATGACTGCATCACCTTGGAAACCCAGCTGCCACTTCATGTTCTGGAGAGAAGCAGGGTGTTTTATCTTCTCCATTTTTTCATCCCAGTCATCATACTCCTCGTCCAGCTCTGCAGGAAAAGAGGAGATTTTGCGATTGGCTCATTCCATAATAAACTGTACAAATGCGTTACAATGGTGAAGATTCAAATACACCTTGTCCAATTCTGCAACCACCGACGTTGCCATCTGCTGGCCATTAAATGGAGTTCAATTTCCGCATTGGTCTCAATTTTCAGAACTGACTTCTGCGTCCATCTTTTTAGACAATCTATGGTGATTGCGCACAGATTGTTTATGTTTTTATGGTCGTAACAAAGTATTAAGACACGGAAAATTTGTCATTATTTTTAAAAGCATGGTACATATGATTGTCTGACGCCTTGTGAAATCTTGATCCAGGAAGTGAGTACCTTATTTTGCCGAGGTCATCTTTACGCCATTTGCATGCATTTTTCCCCATATGTAGCTAAAGTTTTAACTCCAACATACCCATCCAATTCCCTGCACTAGTGTGTGAGCATATATACATTATAAAGTCACTTCCAAAACTTCTTAGCTTCATTGACAAAATCCTCCCTTGTAATAAACCATTGAAGCTATTCCTCCTCCTAAAAATTAATCCTATGGCTACCATGTGCATCCACCTTTGAGAAGTTTCACACCACTGGCTGTCTATGTAAACTAAAATAACTTGATTTTCCTATTACATTGGAATAAGGGCCGAGAGACTGCAATGCTTATCGTTCTGTCAGATCAGCACATAATAGTAAGTGGGTGCACTCACTTTGTTTCTAAAGGGCTAAGATACAATCTACAGGTCTGAATCATGAGTGAAAAAGCTAATAATAGTGAAATTCATTAAAACGTACAGCTACTACCTCTGTCACAATCAATTTAATGACATTAGTCCATGCCAACTTGTTCGGCAGATGAAAAACTAAAACAGGGTTTTATCTCTGGACCGCTACCAAGGTAAGAGCACGGGTTTCAACATATTTTCACTATACTGAACAATGCTACACAACTGAACCTAAGGGACTGCATAGTCTGGCTGAGGGTTGCTATGACAAAATTTTCCGTACTAATTTCGCTATCGTGTTTGCATCATAAAATGACTAATGCAGTTAGCATGCTGAGTCTTCAAAGTTTTGAATGATATACAGTTTGACAAAATAGCGCAATATTTGACAGTATAAAAATGCAATCGAAGCACCTATTACTAAATCCCCATAAGTCACACTTGACTTGACTTGTGGGGTTTTAGTAATCAGTGCTTCAATTATGCCCAGCAGCCCGCCCTTGTGTCAATGCATGTGAAAATTAACCATGAGTTATTCATGTTAAAAAAGATTATTGATGCTTTTAAGCCATACTATGTCAGCACTGTCTAGGCATAACATGAAAAATAATATGACTACATTCATATTGTGCTTATTGTGCAGTATTGCAAAATACAGACGAAAGGTCTTTGTTTTTAACTGACCACATTAAAGACTCAAGAATCAATAGGGCCCAAATTGGTCAATGTGGGATTCCAACCACTAAAAGCAGTGCCCCGGGAAAACATGACAAATTCAAGTCTGATGAGAATAACAAGCCAAAGCTACATTTTGAGGATTACTTCAACAAAAAAGAATGATGAAAGAAAAAAATATGTCCAACAATCTAAGTATGATCCTATTGGTCCATCAATTTAAGAAAAGTCACTACTTTTTTGTGTAATTTTTTTGGACAATATAATATAATAACATATTGTTATATAAACAAGGGAGTTATTTGCATGGTATAATGTTTCTAAGGAGGATAAATATTCTCTCTAAACAAGAAGAACACATAACTGACGACAAAATAACAACTTAATACAACCCCAGCTGGGGAAAAAATTTAACAGTATGGAAGATGCTCACAAAAACCAAAAGCAGTGATTTCGAAATTTGCCAACTAGAGATTCACTCAATTTCCTCTTGACTTTCTTCCAGCAACAAACAAGTAGTGAAGTGATGCCTTTTGCTATGTTGGAATTTTTATATTGATTGACCACAGGGTGGTGCTAAGACAACTTACATTTTGGCATATGGTTTTGGAACCGTAGATCTCAGAAAGAAAATTCTTTCTTGCTGGATTCTGAAGGTCATCTCAGATCTATTTCTAGAAGTTAGACCCATGAGTGCATGTTAAAATTTTCTGCCATTTTGAATTGTCTGAAAAACAATCATACTCTATTACCACACGTTGCTGCCAATTCACATGAAATTTGGATGTAAACATCCTCAGATCATGAACTTTTAATGCTATACAATACCGGTCAAAAGTTTGGACACACTTTGCAGATGTCACAGCACTCAGTTTTCAGAAAAATTTAAGGGGCTTAACCTCTATATAATCTCAAATGGAATCTGGTAAGAGGTAGACAGTCAAAAGGTAGAAGAAATATTTTACTTGTTTGAATAGAGTCCTAAATTATAGAATTCTCAAAGAAGCCATTTTGCAAAGTAAGCAGACAAACAAGCTCTTTCCATTTTCCAACAGTCAAATTAAAGACAAGCTGTTTTGGAACTTATTGGGTGAAAAAGTCGATGAAAAGCAAACCCCAAGTGTAGCACATCTTCGGGAACTTAGACAGCCGCTCAGCAGCAAACTCATTACAGCCATATAACTGCTCTTGTATTAAAAAGAAATGTAAGAACGCCCTGTAAATATGACAGAAAATGCTGGTTAGTTTGACAGATTTAAGAATTAGATCTTTCTTTCTTTTTTTGCAAAATAAACAGTACCTATTTCTTTATTTGACATGTCTTGTAAGAAAAATGTGGGTGTGCCCAAACTTTTGACAGGTGCTGTATTTGCAAAATTGCTACATTTAAAGATTTTGGCTCAGAAAAGCAATTTTTGAAATGTTTAAATTTTTAATTTTGCAAGGGCTAGGAGAATATGCCATCATACGATGGCTCTTGAATTTGTATATACACCTATTCCTGGTATAAAGGCCTGCAAAAGAATTTGGGATGGGGGAAATTTAGGACCAGTAATGAATAAGGGATAAAATTTGAATAACGATGAGATTTGATACAGCTGATGTCAGCAGGTCATTATGATCCTGATTTGGTATAAATGCTGCATTCAGGAAAGGCCTTTTCATGCAGGAGCTAAGATGGGGCGAGGATCGCCAGTTTGCTCACTAATACATGAGCAAATCATGAAAAAGTTGAAATGCAACATTATTCAAACAAAGATAGGAGGGAATGAGGATATTTCATCCTCTACAGTGCATAACATCATTTAAAGATTCAAGGAACCCGGAGGAATTTCTGTGAGTAAAGGGTAAGACGAGCTTAAGTTGAAGGACGATGATCTCCAAATCATTCAAATGGCACAGCCTCAAGAACCGTCAGTAATCTCTAAGTGAACTGGGATCAGGAGTACTCGGGCAAACCTTTGTCAAGTATTACAATACTTACTGTATTTACATCCACAAATCCCAGTGAAAACTTTAATGTGCAGTTTCCAGAAGCATTGTTGACTTCTCTGGGTTTGAGCATGTGCAATGGACCAGTACTCATCAGAACCCTGTATTTTGGTCAGACAAATCAATATTTCATGAAGAAATGGCCTCCGTGTGCTCCGGACCAAAGAGTAAAAGGACCATACAGACCATTATCAGCAACAACTCCAAAAGCCATGCTCTGTCAGGATATTGGGTTGTGTCAGTGTTTTAGCAAGGGCAACTTGCGCTTCTATGCAGGTACCATTAATGCTGAAAATTAAACCAACATTTTGGAACATCATAATATATAATGCCTTCAAGCTGATATCTTTCTGAGGGATATCGACGCTCATTTTAAACGTCACGTTGCAAAATTGCATTCTTCTTGCATTACAAAGGCTTCACTGTAGAGACTGCAGGACTGCTTTGCCAACAGTCCCGACTTTGTGAAGCACATTTTAAAACACAAAGTGTGACAATGAAAACCCCGTAGGCTTATTGTTACACACCTTAAAATTAGAATGGTGCAAAACTACGCCTGAAACACTTACTGAATCGGTGTCTTCAGCCTCTGAATGTCTATTAAGTGTTGCGACTAAGTGTCTATTAAGGAATGGCAACATCACAAAGTGGTAAGTGCCTTACTGTCCGACCCTTTTTGAAAGATGTTGAAAGAATCAAGAATTGACGTAGGCATGTTTTTTGAAAAATCTATAAAATCCATGTGGTAAAACAATACTGTGCTGCAGTATTGTTTTCAACACATTACAGGTTAAGGATAATTTGAAGAATTTCATCGCAAAATGAGACATGCGCCAAATTCAAAATTTTCTAGTAGTGATATGAGAAACATAGCCAAGGGATAGCCGCACATGTCCAAGTATCCCTTTTGGGTCACATCGCGATTTAACCCCTTATTTCGCTATGCCGAAATTAGCATTTTTCCACAAAGTGAGACATATCCATTTCACTTTTTTGGCAAAACAAGACAGATCCATGGATGTATCTCACTTTGTAAAAACAAGTTCAAACTATTTGAATGCATTACCAGTGCCAAATAATCGAAGTGATGCTAGATTTCCATTTTGGTAAGTCAGGAGCAATAACCTGTTTTCCTGAAAACTTTTTCTCTGGAAGAAAAAATGCCCTTTTTCTCAAAACAGCAAAAATGGATATATCTCGTTTTGCTATCAAACGCTTCATTTACAAGTCACTGCTTTCCGTTTTTTTTTATTCAACACACTGTCCCAGCCTTCTCTGATTTGGGGGTTGTAGTTCTAGCATTGCTCTTTTGAGTGGAACATGAACCAGCAAACACAAGGACAGAGTTTATGGAAGCACTGAACCAGAGAAATGGGAGTATTCTGGAACAGTGAGACGGAGGCGGGATTGTGTGAATGGCGGCAGATCAGAGATTACCCAGCAGGAGTGGTAGCGTGTCATTGTTCCTCTCCAGAGAGAACAACTCATTCCTGTTGAAAAGAAGCTTGTTGGTAGCACCCAGCACCCTCTGCAGGTGGTTAGTGTTGGCGGCGTGCGCCTTCGAGTGAACACCAGGGGGCGCCGAGAATTTACTCCAGTAAAACACCCGCAGACCATCCGCTCCTTCACTGCCGTGAGACAAACATGCACTCGCTCATTCCACCAAGTACAACAAGCCACGGATCTTTAACTAAAGAGAAAATGAACATCAATCTTTCTTTCACTTTCTCACCTGAAGGCAATGATCCTTGAGTAGAGGTGGTAGGAGCGCAAGGGAGAGTACTCGTAGAGCCGTTTCAACTGATTGATTATGTTGTCATCCCGTCCCAATAATGGTGCACCAATATAGACAGGGGGAGAGGAGTAGGGAGTCCTTATGCAACCAGATCTTTAAGACCAAGCCATAGTCATAAATGTATGCAGCTGCTGCCATTTGGGATGTGACCTGGACTTAAAATACCTACACTGCACTTAGGTAATTCATACGAGGTGGGAAAAATATTGAAAGAATCCCTGAAAACTGCTTTAATTTGTGAGTGTGAATTACAAAGGCATCTGAAAAGTTGTTCTAATTCATTTTAATGGTAATTTGTGGCAAAACAATGTTGGCATGGAAGAGGTGTGACCAGCAGCACTTTGCCAGGTGGGTCTCTTAAGCAATATGAGGATATTAACAGAGTTTCAAAGAGGACAAATAGCAGGTGCCTGAAATGGAAAAATTATTTACAGCAGAATGGGGAACCATTTCCAAAAATGATAACAACATATGAAAGACATCCAACAAAAGGAAAAGCAAAAAAGAACCAAGGCCATAAATCCAAACTCTCCAAACTTCACTTCTCATATTCTACCACTCATAAACAGGGCCCTAATCTCAGAACTACTTCAGACAAACAAAAATCAAACTCTCAGGTCAAGCTATCGCCCACAGTCACTAACTAAGACATAGTTAAAAATTATCAGCAAAACATTTGCCTCTTGGATCTAATCCATTGAATCCACGATCCAAGTCTAAGTCATTCTGATCAGACAACATCAGCACAATCATCACTTCCTAAAACAAGTTGGATGCTAACCTTGTGTTTAAAAATAACATTTCTTTCAGTTGGACACACCTCTATTAACTGGTGTTGCATTTGAATTACTTTCCAACCAAAGTAACAATTTTGCCAACAAAAAGTCAGCACTATTAATATTGTGAGCATTAAAAGGCTTCTGCATTCTCCTCCCAGTGGAGGCAAAAAGCCCTTGCTCAAATAGCATATCAAGTGGAAACATTTAATAATTTAGATCATGAAAACTGCCGAATATGCACTCCTAAAGGCATTCTTCTATGATACATAAATGTCCAGATACCATAATGACAATAAAACTTCAATTTATTAGTCACAAACACCATTGCGCTTTTGTTTTTAAAACAAAAGTCTCAAAAATGCTTGCAAATCTGAAGGGTATGATGGCAAAACTTTGGAGGCCATTTGTCAGCTCAATACCCCGGAAACTTATATCTGATGTCACCTGGCTCTATCCAGCAATCCAACAGTGGGTTTAACTCACACACAATTTCCACATTTTTGGATTACACCGTTACATTCTACGACTTCAGATTTAAAAGCATTTGAATTCGGAAGTCTCACAGTCAACTTTCCTAGCCAATAAACCTTTTCATCCTCACCTCTTTTACCATTTAAAAACATAAAAAACCATAATCAACCTTCTGAACTGGAAAACCCAACACAAACAAGATGTTCTTCAAGACAAAGTAAACATAGATTTGCAGTACTGCAGTATTTGTACTTGGAGGTTGGAATTTCTGAGTTCCTAGTCGGAAATTTCGACTGAAATGCCTCCTGAAGTCAGATTTCCCACTTGAAAAGTGGGGACTCGAAGTCCTGGAAACCTCACCTACCCCGAGTTTCGAGTTCAAGATGGCTGCTCCCTGTCAACAAAGTGAAAGCTGTAGTAATATACTTTATAAATCCTACTGTCTTATTTGTGTTCCATTAAATCAGTCATGCACACAGTAATGAACAACTTTTATCTGTGGACACAGAGATACAGTGTTTGAGTGCACAAAATACCGCGTAATGTGCTGTTATAAATTGTTATTGCTAACAATGGCTATCAAAGGCTATCCTGGCGAAAAGAAACCCCACTGACCGCAAGTCAGTTTTCTCACTTATGTACTGGAACGCAGTCAACTTGGGCGTGATTGTCCCAGTCCTGACTTCCAACTAACCCAGGTAAATCAAACGCAGCGTGAATACGCCGTGCCCTATCGTTCCTCCCTGTCCTTCCCTACCCTCTGATAGACCCGGCCCCACACCTCCCCAAACTCCACCCCCTGCCCCACCCTTAGGCCTGTCCCTGTTTCTTCTCTGGCCCGTGGCTCCACCCTGGAGCTCCAGAGGGTCTCTGATCACACAGACAATGTTTTTATTGAGAGCTCTTCCTCCAGCTCTGCCCTGACCAGCTTCTCTCACTCCCCCAGCCTGAAAAGCGCAAGCCTCTGGGGAACGGGCCGAGCCGCGCAGCCTCACCGTGGCCTGCCGAGCTCCTGTTACAGCACACCTTTACATTTAAAAGGGAGGGAGAGAGAGAGAGAGAAAGAGAGAGAAAAAGAGAGAAAGGGGGAGAGATGGACTCACCGCAAAAAGAAACAGAAAAATGCGAAGAGGGGGGTTGGAGTCGTTGCCCATCTTCAGATGAAGGGCGAAGATCCATCTCTTCAGACCGTGTCAAATGTTTTCCTCTCGTTTACAACCATAGCTGTTCAATCTCGGATATAAGTTCAATTTATGACATTTTTGCAGTATCAGGGCTCCCTTATTCGGGACTGTCAGGTAGTCGTGTGATCTGAATGGATCCAATTTGCATTTTGAGGCAGCGGAAATGGCGACTCTTGTGTTTTTAGGGCAGTGCGGCTTGTTTTGTTCTGCGGCGGTTTTGTGCACACCTGACTACAGCCTGACAGTAATGTGAAGGAGGGATGAATGAGAAAGTCTCATGTGAAGGGAGAAGGTGAAAGGTCACTTACATAAGGGCTGAGGGCCTCGACCTGCAGCTGAAACTGCTGAGAGGTGGGATCGGACAGTTCCAGAGAGAAGCTTTGGTTCCTGAACTCCACACTTCCTCCCAGATAAAACACTGTATTGGGCGGCGCTGCAGTGGACAAGTTTCAGAACATTAGACTGATCAGCAGCACAGAATTCGCTTCAGTATCATGCATACCGGCAATTAAGCATGACAACAAACACAAGGACACCAGGGTACAGTCTAATAATATTAATAATCATCATAAGCTTCATTTATATTAGAGGAAACTGACCAATGACCCTAAATGATACAAATCACTCGCTGTGTAATGCAGTCAAAACTACTCTAACAATGGTTTTATGGCAGAATTTTTGGTACACATCGACTCTGATGAAAACTGAGGAAAATGTACAATTACTGAGGCAAATAAATGATGATTAGGTCATCATTTGCAGACACGGCGCTCGGTATACGCTTATCACGCACTGCGCGTAGGGCACCAACTGCCTGGGGGGCACCAAAAAAATCAAGCCCATAAAAAAAAAAAAAAAAACAGTATTACAGTATTTATTAATATTTAAAATAAAAGTTTGTAAAGCATGTTAATAAATATAAGTAATACAAAAATAACGTAGGCTTATTTACGCGAAAAAAGATTAATCTCCTGTGCGGCCCTCTCATCGGTCTACCTTTGGTGCCCCCACCCCCCTACCCCCATTCCCAAGTAGTTTGCTCCATTATGCTTCAATCGCAAATTTGGCAGAAGTTCATTCCGGAGATCTGGACATGTCATCGAAAAGGCATCAAGAGTCGGGGGTGGAAAAGAAAAAAAAACTGCGAGATGATGCTCGCGCGTCACTTGCAGGTAAGACGATGTTTTAATTAACAATTATTTATTTTGTAACAGCTACGTTTACATGACCACAATAATCCAATAACTGGGAATAATGGGGTAATGGAAATAATCTGATTTGACGCGTTTACATGTACTTCAGTAATGCGATAATCGGAAAAACCTGGTTTACGTGGTTCAGTCAATAGTTCGATTTCTTTCCAAGTACATGACGTAAAACTATTGGTCTCAGCATAGGCCTTCTCCACTCCTACCAAAAACCCGTGCTTGCTGGATGTGCGTTAGGAGTAAGGAGTGGTAGGAGAGAGTGGTGCTCAATGAATTTTCAGATGCAAAATGGAGAGAGAATTTCAGGATGTCTCGGGGACAATTCGTGAAACTGTGTGATCAGATGAAGGATGTCATGAGCACAGAAGAGATGACCGCTGTACCTCTAGAAATGCGAGTGGCGATTGCGTTATATGAGCTCGCTAGCTGTGGAGAGTATTGGCTGATAGCGAATCAGTTTTGTTTCCATAAAGCGTCTCAAGTTAGCTACATCCGTTTTTCCATTTGTACACATTCGCAGATAAAGAACGAAAGAAATCGGATTAACCGTATACATGGGCCTGTCACATTTTCCTCTGCTGAGCGAAGCTTCTCCAAATTTAAGCTCATTAAAACATACCTGCGCTCATCAATGGGCCAGGGGCGTTTAAGTGGTCTGGCTGTCATCAGCATCAATGGCGAAATTGCTCAGAATCTGTCATATGATGACCTGATATCTGATTTCGCAGCCCGGAAATTCAGACGTGTGCCTCTGTAGGGCCTCTAACAACTGGTGCTTGCATTTTAAAATTTGTATTTAAAGTTCCTTTCTCAGAACTGTGTTTACAGTTAAAAGCAGATGTTTGTTTGTTAATAGTCGTGGCATTTATTTATTTTTTTAAATTTAGATTATTTATTTTTATTTATTTGAGTATTTGGTGACATTGTTACTGTTTTATAAAGACTTAATTATTATTTATCTCTTTATTATTATTGTTATTATTTATCTCTATCCCAGTTTTTGAACCATTAATATTAACAACTTAATTTGTAAAATAAGGCAAAACTGACAAATACTCAGATATTGTTCATTTCTGTCAGGGGTGGGGTTGGGTGGGTGGGTATGTGGCAGGGGTAGGGGGGGCGGGGGCACCACGAAGCATTTATGCTTAGGGCACCAAAATGGCTAGCGCCGGCCCTGATCATTTGTTTGGGTGTTTTTCCTGGACTCGCCAGGAAAGTCCTGCATTTTACCTGAAGTGGCATTAGAACTTTAATAGCCACAGGGATTTAGACCCCCAATTTAACATTTCGCACAAAAACAGCATCTGTCACCACGCACACACTGGGACCAATACTGACTGAGTTACATGGGCGTATCTCGCATTTCTTTTGAAGTTAAGTGTTTTCCACCAACACACTCACTAGTTTACATGCTTCCCATGGAATTTAACTCAAAAGACAATGCTTTTCATTTCATTGAAAAGAGTTTCATTCTGTTTGGTGAACTGACTCCTGTGCAACAGCCTATGGGATTTTACCTGGTCTTATCGAGGTAACCTTTTCTTACACAAAAGGAGGAATATAAGTGGGGCAAACCTAAGCGGCAGGACAGAAATGGTCTTAAAAGCAATGCCGACCAAACTGTATTAACCAAATTAGCTTCATGGCAATTTGAAGGTCTAATTAGTTCAAATCATTATTACTTAGACAATTTAAAATGGCACAAGTCAACACATTTAAATAAATACTGAAATTGAAGAGTCTTTAATTGACAGATACAGAATATGTACAGCAGGGGAAATAAGTACTGAATGCATCAACATTTTTCTCAGTAATATATTTCCAATGGGACTACTGACATGAAATTTTCACCAGACGTAGGTGACAACACAAGTAATCCAAACCCGCTCTGGCCAGGAGCTTGTCCACACGTTTCAGGTATCCTACTGACCCTCGCAACCTTATTGTTGCAAAACATGCTGATTACATTAGTTACAGACATATTTCTAAACTTCTGAATGTTCCAGTGAGCACCATTGGGGCCATAATGTGGAAGTGCACAGAACATCATTTCACTATAAACTGGCCACGACCAGGTGCTCTTTGCAAGATTTCTGGCAGAGGACTCAAAAGAATAATCAGAAGAGTTGTCCAAGAGCCAAGGAACACTTGCGGGGAGCTTCAGAAAGACCTGGAATTAGCAGGTACAATTGTTTCAAAGAAAACATTAAGTTATGCACTCAACCGCCATGGCCTCTATGTACGCTCACCATGCAAGACTCCATTGCTGAAGAAAAAGCACGCTGAAGCTTGTTTAAAGTTTGCTGCACAACATTTGGACAAGGCTATAAAATACTGAAAGAATATCGTCGGGTCAGATGAGACCAAAATTGAACTCTGTGGATGTCATAGCGCACATCATGTTTGGAGGACAAACAGCACTGCATATCACCCCCAAAACACCATACCAACAGTGAGGTTTGGAGGTGGGAACATCATGGCGTGGGGCTTTTTTTCACCATATGGTACTGGCAGACTTCATATAATTGAAGGAAGCATGAATGGAAAAATATTCCGAGACATTCTTGATAAAAATCTGCTGCCATCTACCAAGATGCTGAAGATGAAATGAGGGTGGACATTTCAGCAAGACAATAATCCCAAACACACAGCCAAGGAAAGTCTCAACTGGTTTCAGAGAAGGAAAATAAAGCTGCTAGAATGGCCCAGTCACCCAACTTGAATCAAATTGAAAATCTATGGAAAAAACTGAAGATCAGAGCTCATAGAAGAGGCCCCTGGAACCTTCAAGATTTGAAGACAGTTTGTGTGGAAGAACTGCAAAGGCTTTTCTACAAAATATTTTTAAAAAATTTACTAAGCGTATTCATTACTTTCCCTGTTTGTCATTCCATTTTATTACACATAACTTAATTTATGGACTTATTTGTTTTGATTTCTTTGTATGTGTGGATTACTTGGGTTGTTACCAACATCTGGTGAAAATTCCATGTCAACAGCCCCACTATAAATATATTTACTGGGAGAAATGTTGACGCGTTCAATACTTATTTTCCCTGCTGTATGTGACATTATCCTGCAATATGAAAAAATGCTTCTTCTGACTTAATTTTAATTAAGGAAAAACTTCAATGAAAAGTTGGCATTTAAGGGGTTAAAAGCATGATGAAATTAAGCGACCTGAATACAAAATTTTGAGTAACCTTAAATATAGTGCCCAATTGCGCATGCAAATGGAGGGTTAGTCCTCATTCTAGCATAAGGAGGAAAACTAACTCATATATGAGTGCAGTATTTTCGGAATGAATATGTTTTTTTTCAATGAAAACCGAGTCTGTTGCACAAAGCTCTCTGTCAGGCTTAGCTGGTCAGCGGTGCCGAGTAAAACCTGGACCCCGTCAAATCTGGACACTGGTCTTCATTAAAAGTAGCAAAACGGGTTTTACTCAGCACAGAAGTTAAGAGAACTTCATTTGCGGTTCTAACTGGAGGACTTTCTCATCACAAATTGTGCAGGGACTTTCTTCCAGGCAAATTGTGCTCTTTGAGCTCTATCAGCTTGCATGATCATAAGTATAAATTCAAGAAATAAAGGTATTTTAATATTCTGCATTGAAGGTTTTGCATGAGATATTGTATGAGTGTTGACCATAACACTGAAGGTACAGGGATCAGATTTAACACTCAAACGGCAAAAATGCTGTGTAATAAATTATACATTTTGTCAAGCACCAAGATGTGAAATCTTGAGAGTTCCTAATCATGGTTCTCTTTTTGTTTTTTTTTTTCAAATTTATCTTTTCGAATTTTAAAAACAAATGGCTGGCAGTCTCAGAATCCTGGCCAACAGACTGCACCCAAGTAAAAAAAACGAAATACTATGCCATCAAATACGGACCTACTGCTGACTATGGCATGACAGAAATCAGTGCCTTGTAGAACTGAGTAATCTGGGTTATTTGATATAAAAGGAACAGCAATAGAATGGGAATCCCGGACAAATGCAGCCAGTGTTCTCAATGCCTGGCCAAGGGTTGAGCAAACTAATTTAATTCCGTTCAGTGTGCCTCAGTACCGACCACACATTTACAGTTCAGCAATTGGAATGTGACGTGGGGATTCCCACAGTGCAAGTCCGAGTCATTCATGGAGAGGGTGCGTAAAAAACGCCAAAGCTCCGCCCATTATCACAAAGCATCCCTAATCAGCAATACAGAGGTTTTTTTTTACCTTTTTTTTGCTCGAAAGAATGAACACTCAGCACGCACTGACACACAAAAAGACACAGATTTCCGAGAAGGGCTTCCAAACAAGAGAGCTGCTTCATCCCATCCAAGCCCACGTCTGATTGGCTCTCAACACGAAACGTGCTGTATTTTCAGAATTTCCTCAGACTGGTTGACGTTAAAATCAGGGCGCCTCACTAGAGATTTACGGATGGGCGGATTAACAAAATCTAACTAAAAATAACAAAGCAAATTTTAAATAAACGAACTAACCCAATATAGCCTATGACTTGCAATGATCCTGGTGTAATCTGTGCGAAGAAAACAGCACAATATCTGACAATACGTCCCACTCTCGACAAAGTTGAACTTACATGCAAACAGATGTAGTATCAATGTGATACAGCAAGAACAGCAAGCTAAAACAAGTAGTAGGAGTGCGACTGCTTTCTTCCACCCTCTGCGGGAGGATGAACACAGCCTTTTCCCCACTTCTTCCTCCCCTGCCCGGCACTGGGATGGCTCCGAGTCAGTCTGAAAGACACCAGATTATAGGAGCATCATCCTGCTTCAACAGTGAAGCACATTCATAGGCGAGGGAAAAAAATACAGCAGAAACGCGCGACATAATATCGGTGAAAAAATACTCCAATATCGGCAAAACGTTTCATTAGCCTTTGGGATTCCGCAGCTGAAGAACATTGAACGTCAGAACCAAAAACCCTTGATATTTAGAGTTGCCATACGAAGCGTAGAAACGGGACCCTCCTTCCCACAGCCATGAGAAATTATGACTACCGTCATTTGCAGCTTTCAGACGCAGCAGAACGAAAAGCTGCGCTTCCAAACAAATGCATTCACTTCAAAGTAGAATGACAGAATTCCGCAGCGACTTTCTACAACGTTGACGACAATACGGTGATTTTTTTCAACAGGTTTTCCAATTAAAATAAAAACAATAACAAAAGTACCCAAATAGGTTAAATGAAGAAGACGTCAGGCATACGTGGAACATTTTGTTGATCTCAGACAATATCCCTCTTTGTTTTCATTTTTTCCCCGCAGTGATTGAAGTCACCTCTGTCCCTTACCTGTGAAGGTATCCTGTCATGGGGGCAGAGGCGAAAATTCGACACACTGTAAACTTCACAGGCTCGGTCGCTGGGAAACGCTTTCATGGCATAAGCGCCGGTGGCACCGCTGCTAAAAACGCAACAAATCAATTGCGCGAAAACAACATAAATACCTCCAGTAATCCCAGGCTGCGAGCGCTTTCACTCGGTCTGTTCTGGTGCGGGTGTCACACAAACCCGGCGTGCACCGCGGCAATCTGAGATTTGATATGAAGGCAGGGAAATATATCTCTGAGAAATTACCTTATGTGAACGACGTGGTCACGGCACGTAAAAAAACTGAACTAAAGTTCAGCACAAAAGACACTTTAAGACCAGGCAAGAAGCCGAGCAGCCAAGTGCGCGTTCCGGTCGCGCATGAGTGTCACCTATGGCGCTGGAACAAAACCTCGGTCCTGAGGGACCCGTGTGTATGCAGGTTTATGTTCCAGCCGCAATGGAAGTCCCCAGTATTTATACAGATTGTTTGTTATTTTTTTTCCCCCCAAATAGCTTTCAATGCGGAATGTACTTACACTCCTAAATTGTGTTTTGTCATAAAATAGCTAATGGTTACCATGAATTACATTTCTGTAGGCATGTAGTACTTATTTGTGTATATAATTAACAATGTATTCCCTTCAAATATGGATAAGAGTACATAAAAAGAGGTAAACAATCTGTAAGGTGAATCTGAATTGGTGACAGTGTAGACATGTGGCCACGAAACCTTAAAAATAAAAAAGATAATTAAGAATTCAAAGTAAATCAAGAAAACCTGCACTGTGTCAAATATTAAGGAAAAATGTAAAAATTGCATATTCAATTACCCATTCAGGTTATTTTATTTCTGACTTAGTGCATTAAGCACAATCAATGTGGCGTTGAAAAGCTTTTTTCTGCCTTAAAGAGAATTTGTGAGGTAAACAATCCCTCAGAACATCAAATGCACCTAATTAAGAAAAAGTAACATGAGGATTTTTACCTTTGAAATAGTACGTGATCATTGCAAAACATTCACCAAAGAAATGTGCAGACAATTCACCGAAACTATGAGAAAAAGTGAACTCAAGAACAAATTTTCTGCTTCAGCAGGAAGATAAGACTGGTCTGCTTTCCGGGTTTAACAATCCAGTAATGAAAAACAAAAGACGTGAAATCATAGTAAATGTAATTGTAATTAATCAGATAGGGACAAAAGATAATACTCGTAAAAATTTTATTTATCAGGTCTCTTGAGGCTCAGCTGTGCTAATTGCTGGTAACAACGCTCCATTTGCGAATTAAACCTCTAGTATTCCCATAAAATGCATATATGGTGGTCCTGTCCAGGTATGAAGCACGCACTGCTGCCATTTAATAACTTTCCACCCAAAACAAACATATTGAAGTCTGGCAAGGATTAGAATGAACTTGCAATCCGGTGTCACCAATTTATGGTGTGTTATTAATGCTTTATTAAGCAGTTGTAAGCACAGAATGTCATAGTAACAATAAATACCAACTTTGTAAAACATAATTGGTCAACTTCTTGCAAATATCATATTTCAAAACTAAATTTTTAGTTTGAGATTTTTTTTTAGAAGGAATAGTAGCATTTCAATGACACGACACAATGTACTCAGAATCCAGACAGCAACAGAGGAGACCATCGCATTTGTAATCTAGATTAATCATTACATTCAATTTTAAAAGGTCATTTCATCACAGAGACATACAACACTTCCTCGGCAAAGAAACATAAAAATGTTCTTCTTTTAGTTTTGAGTGGGAGAGTCAAGTCTCATATCTTCGGGTTTATCGGTGGGTTTGGTTCAGCCAAGACCTTAGGTCTCCTTATGAAGAGTATGGCTCTGTATCCATGAGACGAATTTGGCTACTCTTGTGTAGACGCCCGGTAGATTTGGCCTCCCACAACCAGCACCCCAACTCACAATCCCCGTCAGAAACCAATGGCTTCCTCCGTGTATCTGGCAGGACAGCGGACCTCCTGAATCACCCTGGAACAGTAAGAGGAACAAAGCTTATTTCTAGCCTATTACTCTGCATTGTCACAGCTGACCAGCTTCCTAGCACTGTTAGCTAGTTTAGCCACATATAAAATGTCCACTGCATATGGTCAGCTCTCGAACAGCATTAGTCAGTACAAAAATATTCATCTTGATACAGCTGAATGGGGAAAAAAATAGCTTTGCTCTTCACACTGTTACAAGGCTAAGTCTGCTGTTCAGGCTTTCTATTCATTTTGTTTTTTGAGAAACAAAATGATATTCAGCAGATAATTTTTCACAACTCAAATTTCCAGGGTAATCTACCTTTAAAATATACAATGTAATGTAACACACCACTGGGTGTGGTGTGAGCTACTCATGTTCACCTAGGCTAAGGTTACTATAGTTTCTTAGTTGAGCAAAGGTTTCTGCAGACAAGCCTATTGGTTCAGTTTTCAAAATCATACTTCTTTTGTTCCGCGCCTGTCAGGGTTCTCGCGGGTGCAGTGGAAATAAACGAGGACAACCAAAAGCTTTTACATTCCACGACATGCTTTATGCCACACAAAGGGCACCTATTTAAAATATCACAGTATTGTAATGGTTACTGTGATTTACTGACACTGCAGTAATATATGCTCTGTTATATAGTGACTGAATCAGTGACGGTGCGTTCAGGAACCACAAGCGAGAGAGGGAAATCCAAAAATCATATGCCTTTATTGATTGCCGGGTCAGGACCAGTAGACACAAGAATTGCCAAGCCACAAAACGAAATCCAAAAACAAAGTCGACTAGACAAGCCGGGCTCAGAACCAGAAAAGCAGAGGTGCGACGGTACATAGACAGTAGGCAAAAAGTCATAGTCGAAATACAAAGAAGTGGGTCATACACAGAGCATCCAAACACAGAAGACGTGGTCATACAAAATGGGTCAAAATCCAGAAAGGCAAAACAAGACAAAAAGGTAATGGCTGAATTCAAGGTTGGAAGAAACAGTCGAAGAGAAACAATAATCAATTGACATACACAAGACTCTGCACAAAGGAATAATGATCAATGTTCTGATAAGGTCAGAACAGCAGTGAGGGCTCTAAACAGACAGAAGGGAAGTCACATGCTATGCAGGGAACAGGTGAAAGGGATGAGAGCTAATTACACAGGAAGGTACACATGGGGAAGTCCTAAACCACAACAATTGACGAAAGCCAAGACACGGACGGGATTCATGCAGACAACCTATGACAGATAAATGACTCCGGTCAAGGAGTTCTAAGTGCACAGACAATGAGTGCAGGAAAGCAATTAAGCACGTGTGAGAGATCTCACAGAAACTCGGGTAGAAACAGGGAAAGCAAAGCAAGGGGAAGAGACTAGAACAGGGCAATTGCTAAGATTAGATTAGCAATAATTAGTAGAGGTGCAGCTTTACAGATTAACTAAAGTGCTTGTTAGTGAGTTAGTAATATATACATGGATTTGTTGGGTCAGTAGACTATGATACAAAATATAAATGTTAGTCTTGTTAGTAATCTAGAACAGCAAGGCGAAGGAAGTAAACAAAAATTGAAGTAAATATATCAAACACCAGAAACCATTGAAATCACCCGAAGCAGGTGAGAACACAGACCGGGGAGACGGACTGAACCAACTAGATCACAAGACAGGGGAGACAAGTACAATGACATTTAAAATGGCAGGAACTGAAAACCGGGGAATACAAAAACCAAAAAGAATAAAGAAAAGACATAACCATGAACATAAAGCATGAGCACAAAACACAGAGCCATGACAGAATCTAACAGTTAAATTGATACATCATCCCCTTGTTATTTTAACTGTAAGTAGAGACCTGGGCGCATTTAACTGTGGTTTACAGTCAACATACATGGAACCTCTGTTATAAACTGATGGTAAAATTACAGTTGAAATAACTGGCAAAAAAGAGTCAGTTTATAACAGTGTGGGTCAGTGTGACTCACCCGACAGGCGTCACTCGCCCCCGATGGAACACCTGCACACAGCATGCGCGGCGACACGACTCCATACCTCTTCTTACACTCCTTTTGGCTGAACACTCCTACCTCTGCTTGCTGCAGAATGGAGGGAAGTACCTTGTCTGTCAGAGCAGAGAGAGAGGTAAGGACACAGGGCAAAGCCTCCACTCGTAACACTCTGCTACTTGTATGTACGCATGGCATAACTGTGCATCTACATATGTCTATGTCCAAGTGCATATGTTTTTTCTTTACAACCCCAATTCCGAAATAGTTGGGATTAAGTGTAACTTGTGAGTAAAATCAAAACACAATGACTTTCAAATCACACCAGCCAGTATTTTATTCACAATAGAACAGAGATAACATAGCATGAAACAGAAAAATTTTAGTTTTATCCCCAAAATGAGCTCATTTCAAATTTAATGGCTGCTACAGATCTCAAAAAAGTAGGGACGGGGGCCTGTTTAACATGGTGTAGAACCCCCTCCTCTTTTTAACAGAGTGGAGGCGTCTGGACATTGAGGAGACAAGTTTCTTGAGTTTAGCCCTTGGAATTTGATTCCACTCTTGTTTAATACAGGCTTCAGGCTGCTGGAGAGTTTTGGGTCTCCTTTGACGGACTTTTCATTCAATTATGCACCAAATGTTCTCAATTGGTGTAAGATCAGGACTGCAGGCAGGCCAGTTCAGCTCACGGACTCTTCTACTACGAAGCCCTGCTGTTGTAATAGCTGCAGTATGTGGTTTTGCATTGTCCTGCTGAAATACACACGGCCTTCCCTGGAACAGATGTCATCTGGAGGGGAGCATATGTTGCTCTAAAACCTTTATATACCTTTCAGCATTCATGTTGCTTTTTAATACATGCAAGCGTCTCACACCATAATCACTAATGCATCCCCATACCATCAGAGGCTTTTGAACTGAACGCTGATAACAGGAGGGGTGGTCTTCCTCCTCTTTAGTCTGGAGGACACAACACCAATGATTTCCGACGAGAATGTCAAATTTGGACTCATCTGACCACAGGACACTTTGGGACTTTGCTACAGTCCATTTTAAATGAGCCTTGGCCCACAGAACATGACAGCGATTTTGGATCATGCTCAACAATGAGTTCCTTTTTGCATGATAGAGTTTTAGGTGGCATCTGTGGATGGCACAGCGGACTGTGCTTACAGACAGTGGTTTATTGAAGTATTCCTGGGCCCATTTAGTAATGTCAATGACAGAATCAAGCCGGTGAGTGATGCAGTAGCATCAGATTTTTCCAGTTTTTTTAACATTTTTGATGAGGTTATGCACTGTCTGATATGGAATCAGGTAGACACCAGATGCGGGGAGATGGGAATGAGGATTTTATTAAACAAAAACAAAACAGGCACGAGGGCCAACGAAAAACTTGGCCCAAAGGGTTGCAAAGGGACAAACTAAAGTACGCTACACAGAGTAGGGAACTAAGGATCTAAAAAGACAAGAACAAAAAACCACTGGAAACTCCAGGCAGAAATCCAAGAAAAATAAACAAGACTATGGCTATATTTACAAGGGCTATGAACATGAGCAAAGACTTGAACATGAAACAAGACTTGACTAGAACCAAAACTTGAGACACTGTCTGCCAGCCAACTTCCACCGCATCCAGATAAAGGCTAGAAATCATGACACATGAAGGGCAACACCTGGAGAAGGAGAAACAAGAGGCAGGGCAAGATCATGACATGGACAAAGATTGGTGGACAAGACTTGCTCATTAAGAGAATGAGCGTGCTCAGCTTAAGTACCAATTAAGTATGCAGTTTGGAAGCAAGCATGAATGTTAACAACAGAAAAGCACAGCAAGATCTTGAAATAGCAAAGCAGGAATCATGACAATAAACTCCCTGTCTAAATTAGTAAGATTAGTAATGTGCCTATCTAAGAATTACACCACCCAGTGAATGTTAGTAAATGTTAGTAACTTAAAAACAGTTAATTGTCAATTAAGCTTAGAAAGGCCCGAATCCAGCACAGCACAGAAGGAAGAGGGAAATACCAAAGCCAACCAGAGCTCTGAAATGTGCAACAACGAAGGCACGGGGCGGAACGCAGACAAGCGGTGGAGTGGCTTGGCAGACCTGGCGAAAACAAAAACATGGAAAAGTAAAAACATGGACATGGAATGTGAAACATGAAATGTGTAATCCTGAGACAAGAAACTGTTAAAACTATGACATGAACTATGACTAGGAACATGGAACTGTTAAAACCATAAATGCTGTCCTGGCCAAAGGCCATGACCCCAGAACACAACACTGTCGAGGATGAGACCTTCAAAGCCTTTGATTTGATGTTGAAGACCATTGTTTTTAAAGTATTCCACAATTTTTTCATGCAGGCCTTCACAGGTTGGAGAGCCTCTGGCCATCTTTACTTCTGAGAGACTCAGCCTCTCTAAGACATCCCTTTTACAGCCAATCATGTTACACGCCTGATGCCAGTTTATGTAATTACTTGCTAAATGTTCTTTCAGCTGATTCTCTTATTGTGAGGTTTTACGAAATGAACCAAGAGCAAACACCAGTAAAATGCAAAAAGGAGGCTTTATTTCTGAAGGGGGAAACCCCCCAACAGAGCTGGCAACAGTACAATGTCCGCAATCCAAAATCAGAATCCAAAGGGCGAAATCCAGAGTCATACACAGGGCACCAATCACTAAAAATCGTAGTCAGACAAAAGAGGTCAAAAAACAAGAATGCGGCAAAAGTACAGGGAGTAGGCAAAGCTCGATATCAAAGACGGTCTAGTCAGAAAGATAAACACTGAGAGATCAAGGCGAGAAACGTGGCACGAGAAAACTAGGGAGAACGATCTGACAAGAAAGTGTACCAAACAGACATCTTATATACACACCCGGGGTAAACACATGACCAGGGAGAACAGGTGCAATCAGTGGGAACAATGATCAGGGAGAGACACATGAGGGATAAACTAATTACATGAATTTGGCTGTAGCCCAAACGCAGACAGGGATCACAAGACAAACCTAAGTACAAAACAACAGCTCCGGTTAAGGAGTACTAAAGTGCCAAGATAAAAGAAAAGAAAAGCACAAAGTATAAGTGGAAATCCACAGAAACTTGCAGCAGAGATAATTAGGGATAGGCAAGGAGGCGGAGACTAGAATAGGGCGACAGCTGAGAGATCATTAGTCAATTAGTAAGTGCAGCTATACAATCCCAAGTGCTTGTTAGTAAGTTAGTCCAAATATACAAGGTTAGTGTGGATTAGTATTGAGCAAAAACAATAAACTGTTAGTATGTGTTAGTAAGACAGAAAAAGAGAGAGGAAGGAAGAACACGAGATAATGAAAGAAGATTGAAACCCAGAAACCAATAAATCACCCGAATGAGTGTCACACAAGACAAGGGACCGTGAGCAAAGATACACACCTGACAAGACAGGGGAGACAAAGTGCAAAGCATGAAAATGAAAACATGGCTTGGAAACTAAATGATCTAAACATGAAAAATAATAAACAGGAAATCTAAATTACCAACACACAAAACACAATCCTAAGAATAGTCAGACAGAGCAGTGGTCACTAAACACAGAAATACTAAACATGGCTAGGCCAGGCACAGAACTTAACATGACAGCAGAAATCAGAATCACAACACTTATACATTAATTGCTTTTTCATCCCTCTTTTGCCAGTGTCCCAACTTTTTTGAGACCTGTTGCAGCCAGAAAATTTGAAATAAGCTAATTTTGTGGAAAAAAATGTAGAATGTCTCAGTTTCAATATTTGAAATGTTATCTTGTATTATCATTATCAAATGTTCTATTGTAAATAACATGATGGCTTGTGATCTGAAAGTCATTGCATTTTGATTTTATTCACAATTTACACTTCGTCCCAACTATTTCGGAATTGGGGTTGTATATGGAACTCGACCTTTCCTTATCATGTGTGTTAACATTGTGTGTATGCATTGCAGCAACAAGGAAAAGCACTCTTGATTTTACTGTATTCTGCATAATACAATGACAGTACAGGCTTTCTTTTTCCATTTCTGTGTGCATGCATGCATGTGCATGTTCGTGCCAGCATGTGCGTTTGTCTCTGTCCATGTGCACGTGTGTGTATGTGGGCATATGCGTGTGTCTTTCTGTGTCATTGTGTAAGTACGAGCACACATCTCTATCTGCGTGTGCACGATTGTGTGAAGGAGGATGCATTATGTATATGTGTATATGTGAGTGTCCATTCGTATGCGTCTCTGAGTTTGTGTGTGATTGTGTGTTTGTTCGTGTGTTTATGTGTTTGTGTGCAAATGTGTGTACGTGTGTGTGTGTGTGTGTGTGTGTGTGTGAGTGTGTTTATGCCTTGCTCAGAGTGATATCCCCAGCCCGTAACCCACCAGGTGCGTGCCTGAGCATATGTGTGTGTGTGTGTGTGTGTGAGTATGTTTATGCCTTGCTCAGAGTGATATCCCCAGCCTGTAACCCACCAGGTGTGTGCCTGAGCATATGTGTGTGTGAGTGTGTTTTAGTGGCTGTTTCTGTGTGTGCCCGTGAGTTGTTTGTGTGCGTGTGTGTGTGTGTGTGTGTGTGTGTGTTCATGCCTTGCTCACACCGGTACCCTCAGCCTGTAACAAAGCAGGTGTGTGCCTGAGCATATGTGTGTGTGAGTGTGTTTGAATGTCGTTTCTGTGTGTGCCCATGAGTTGTTTGTGTGTGTATGTGTGTGTGTTTGTGTGTATGTGTGTGTGTGTGTGTGTGTGTGTGTGTGTGTGTGTGTGTTCATGCCTTGCTCAGAGCGGTACCCCCAGCCTGTAACCCAGCAGGTGTGTGCCTGAGTTAGCGCCTGAGAGGGAGGGGGCAGGCAGATGGGCCGAATGTGGGCATGGAGAGAAGGGGGCCAAAACTTCTTCAGCTGGAGCAGAGCGACGTCGTAATCAAAGTTCTGCGTGTTATAATACTCGTGCACCACAATCCTGCGGATCTCCGCCACATGTTTCGCAGCTCCCTGCGCGACCATCCCCAGATGAGCTCTCCATGGCCGTGGGTCAGAAAACCTGGGCCGTGGGTCAAAAGTCTCAGCTACACCATAACTGCACAACTGTACATGAGAGCTACTTTCACTGAGCCCGTCCTGACCGTTATCAGTGAGGATTACAAATGACTGTAAATTCTTCTAACTCAATAAAAAAGTGAAATTATACCTAACTTCTAAAGAACATACCAGAAATTATGGATACTTAATTAACCAATTTATTTGAGAAGTTAATGAACTCAGTTGGGTAGATCCAGTCTGAAAGAACAGTTTTCAGTAAATCTAAGATTTTTTTTTTTTGAGTGGAAGTAAATCAAAACACAAATCTACCATCGGCTATCATTTCAGCAGACGTATGATGTCAATCTTGAGCTCTCATTGAAAAATTCACAGCTCTCTGAACATAAATAACGTGCAATAAGTTAGTTGAACAAAACTGGGGGGCTGGGGGAGTGTTGTGCACGTGAGTGTAATACCTCTCCCTGGTGAAACAGTGAGCCGCTGACAGGAGCCAATCGGACGAGATGACAGTCGCGCCGCAGTACAGATGTCCGCCAAAGTGCAAACTGACCTGCCATGGCCACTCCCCCTCTTTAGCATTGGTCCCGCCCACCACACGGCTCTGGCTGCTGCTCTCTACAGTGATGCTGGTCAAACCGCAGTCTGCAAGGCACAATTACATCTCTGAGCAGGAGTGCATGAATGTGGCCATCACAGAGATAGACAAGATGAGATAAGCGTAATTGGAGCGACCCGATATCCAATTCGGCGCATCCCAAGGTGGATATGATCGCCAATAATGACAGGCCAAAGTTCAAAATGTAGACGAGTGAACTTCCACCCATACCTGCGCGCGGTCCAACGCTAGCTAATATAATTGCGATTCATAGCATTTAGTTCCAAAACGTGGACTCTGGCTTTGGCTTGAATTTAGTGTTTTTTGAATTTTGCGGTATTTTTCATGTTCATACCTGTGTATCCCACGATGGTTTTCTACTGCGAAGCTGCGCAATGTTCATCGCATTCCGACATGCATGCATTGGCTTGTCGAAGCTGGTCTTATTACCAGAAGTCTACAGGAGATCCCGTTCATTCATCTCGTCTCCCGATTTAAGACAGTTTTGCACTATATTAGGTCACTCCGATTGAATCTTGTGGAGTAATTCACTCAATGCTTGGACCCAACCTTGTTACATAGGAACAGTGGGCAGGCGCAGTGCAGTGCCTGCAGTCCAACTCCAGCTCTGAAGCCAGAGCCTCAGTAAAGAGCTGTGATAGGAGCATTCCCATGGTGACTGTCTTTCACAGGAACTGCCCCTGAAGTCCTACAAAAGTCATGCAAGTAGAACATGCTGACGCGGGACGGGTCATCAGGGTCAGGCAAATTCAATTAGGTCTGTCCTTGGGAGCGGAGTCAACTGACCATCTCAATGATCAAAGGTGAGTCAGAGAGAAGACGCAGGCTATAAATGACTGTAAAGAAAGAAAGCAGGTACGGTTCACCGATGCCAAAATTCCTTCTGTCAGAAAAGCGGAATGTGACCTGGGAGATGCGCCACAAAATTTATGCCAAAACCTTCAGTATGCCAGATCAACTCACCCATCCGCTCTACCTCTCGGGGTCAGAAATGCAATTCTTCAGTAAAAAGCTGTAGATATGGGGCCAGCGAGATCAGACATTTTATATGCACTCCGAAAAGGGAAATGTTTTACTTAAAAAGCTACTTTATTTCAACCAGTAGAGGCAGAAACTCAAGACCAGGCTTGATACACTGTAAACGTAGAGAGTGGGGAGCACTTAAATGCTTTTGTGGAAGCTGACTACCTCACAAAAAAGGTATGATTTTCAAATGGTTATTTCACTATGATTTTTAGTGCTGAGAACTCAAGATTATTACGTCTGCCGGCACAAATGTTTTGAGGTTATCAGTTTCCATAAATCATTTGAGTGCACAACATAGTGCTTATACAGTCAGGTACTCAACTATCTTCCACTTCAGTGACTGAAAAATTGGTGAGCCTAGTTGGGTTAAATGGCCAATTTTCACCGTTCCACCATGTTATGTTCTGTTATGTTCTGTCATGTTCCACACAACCATTCAAAGTAACTTCAGCTACTTAACTCAGATGTGTGGAAACAGCTGATGCAAAATTTGCAAGTAGATATTGTCATTTGAGAGTGTACTGTAGCAAGGTAAACTCGTTCCCAGTTGAACCTAATTGTCACTCTGGCATTTTGTCGTTAGGTTATGAATCCAAAACGTGATTTTGCAAGAGTCAATTAATAGATTCGGTCAGAAGCGGGCTCAGGTTACAAACTCACCACAGTCACTCTCATCACTGCGGTCGGCACAGTCAAAGACACCATCGCACTTGGCATTTCTCTTCAGAATGCAGGCCCCGCTTCTGCACTGGTACCGGATGTCCGAGCAGCTTGTTTCTGCAGGAAAATATAAGGGCGAGGGAAACCATCACGGAGACCAACCGTGACTGTCCGAACGCAGTATATCGAAGCGCAGCCGTTTGTCTGTATACAAGCCACATCATCTGTTAGATGAAAAGCTGTGCATTTTCATGCTTTCAATAACCTGAGCTTCCAGTTGTACCAATCTCATTGACAATACAGTACGTTTCTTTTGGCTGAAGCTTTTATCCAAAGTACTGTAAATGCACAGAATAAGGTAATTGAAACAGTTGCACAACAGATTATGGGAGGTACCAATCATATTGAGCATTAATCAGCTCGTTCATGAGCAAGTGCATAAACTACATCGTAGGCCAATGTCCGCTATGGTAGAATAATAGAAAATGCTGACAGATAAGCGAACTAACTAGGGATTACGATTAAAAAACAATCAGCAAACAGCAAAAAAAAAAAAAAAAGAACAATATAGACCAAGAGAAACATGACAGCACTTGCTGTGATTCAGGGGCAGATGAGGGGACATTTCTGGAGGGGAGTGTGACCGCTATCATTGGACAGCAGGGATGCTGCATGGCGGTTGGGGTGCAGTGATCTGGGCAGTAAGGGTGGAGGTGCCCCCCCAGGAATCCTGTCCCACCTCACTGGGCCTGAGAAATTCCACAACCTCTTCAGCGCAGTAAGAAACGGACAGGTGGTCTTATATTCGCGCACAAAAACAGGCCAGGCCAGCGAAAACATCAGTGTGTGTGTGAGTGTGCACAAGAAGGCGTGTACCCGGTGCGAGTGTACGCCCTTCCACCCCGCCAATCTTCAAGGTAAACCGAGCAGCCGTATTTACCCACGGTGCAGTTGGCTTCGTCCTTGCCATTGGCGCAGTCCCTCTCTCCGTTGCAGACGTACGCTGGATGCGCGGGGGCAGGGCCAGCACAGTTTTTGGCAGGCTTGGCTTCAAGGTGAAGAAGAGAATTATATTCAGTTTGAATCAGCTCCTTCACATGTACATACGCTTCAAACATATTCATTACTAACACAAGCAAAATTAAAAGGACATGGCGTTAGTGGACACTTAATTCTGATGGACGGACAGATGCACATTAAGCCATGCTGACAGCGAATGGTGTAAAAGGCCTTGGCTACTGCCCCTCAGGCTTCAAATGTAATAGCATGTGCTTCCAAAAAGCTGATCGTGCAGCTGTTCGTCAATACAAGACCAGCAGAAATGGAGAAATTATCAATTTATTATTATTTTATTTTATTGAAATTTGCATAGGCAAAATGCACCATTAAAGCAACATTGGCAATGGCATGATTGTCTAAGCTGACCATCTGGGGTTCTCAAGCCCTACTGCCCGCGACATTAACAGAAAATAATGTGATAAACCACAAAGAAAAAACTAGTTGAGAGAGGAGGTAAGTGGGGAAGAGACAGACTTGTACAGGCTAGAAAAAGGTCACAAATGCTCAATGGTGTCTGGTCATACTGCGGCATAAACAGCAAGAATCTACACCCACAGTTCCAGTGGTTTCAGTGCTGTATTGACTTTAAGAATGTGTTCTAGGTTCTCATTTGCGACCCACGATAGCAAATGAGTCATAAGTCACGCCTATGCATTTACAGTAAATGCCAAATATGCACCCAAGGGCATCGTTTTTCTGCTTTTGCCCGATAAACTTTCCAGTGAAAAAATATCGATAAAGGGATATTGAAACTGGGATATTAGTAAACAGTAGTTCACTTCATGATTGAAAAATTACCTGAAACAAAGCCTTATACTAACCAATTTCACTGATAAATTTGTCCACGATTTTGCTTGGAAATCCCCATCAACTACATACGAACGTAACGTCCACAATCCCTGTGTATTCATTACACGTCAGAAGCAGCCAATAGCAGCCGTTAAAAGTTGGGAACAAGTTAATTTCAGGATTTCCCAACTTCAAAATTGAATATCTTGGTGAAAGGGTAAAGCAAGAGCAGCTATCTAAGCACCATTGCTAAGCTTATAGTATCATCTATATAATGGTGTAGAGAACTCAATTTTGAATTTTTGGTCATTAGGACTCACTTTGCTATCACTGGTCATATTTAGGTCCCTTCATACCAACTGACCATCATGACCTCAGTCTGATCTTTGCCAAATGGAAACTTCTAACAAGATAACGCTTGATGTCAAAGCCATGTATCTTCTTAAGCTGGTGCCTTGTAAACAACAGTAATTTCATTTTATTACAATGGCCGAAATGACCCAGATCTCAATTCAAAAGAATGTCTTTGAGACCAGGCAGAATGCAAGGCTTGTGGCATGTGTGCCTTGGTGATGACACCGAGTCAGAATGCGCCAGAGACGATGAGGGATGTCTTCAGACCTGATTAAATCCATGTCATCATAAAGTCAAGCTGCTTGTCAAGGAAAAATGCAGCAAGACAGTCCAGTCGCCTGCGACCACATGGGCATCACGCCCCTCAAAGTGGCAGCTTGTGATAAATTAAAAACTCTGACCTCCAGTGTATTCACAAGCCATACGCTGAAACGGGCACATTTTTAACATGACATCGTGCTTTATTCAGCCTAGTCTGTTGCCATAGCAACCAAAGTCTATAGGTGTTGTGACTCAACCACAACCTATGCCCACACCAAATATCAAAGGAATTGGTTGCAATTTGTGGCCTATAGAGCATCCGCAAGAAAATCGCTATGGCCACAGCGGCGGTGGAGATGACGACCATCGACCATTAATCTATAGCATCTGCCCGACTTCGTCTAGGAGCTACAATAAGCCCTATCCAGCATGAGACAAGGGTGTCTAATCAGGTGGTCTGTGAATGCCAATTCCCAGCTGACTGGGAAATAAGAGTGACAACTGCCAACATATATGTACCCCCGCCAAACATCCAAATCCTTGCATTTTATTCATTTTGAGATCAATTGCTTTGAGTCACCAGTAGTGATTTCTCCCTCAGCAATTTAATGCTACATTAAAGGGACCAATACTAGAAAAGCACTCAGGGGACAGCAAAACCCAAAAGCACAGCGATTGGAACTCCGGCCCATTGGAAAGACTTGTAATCTTGAACTTAGGCATATATCTCAGCTGTACTTTGGCCTAGATATGCCAAAATTTAATCACCTGTTCCTTGACTTAATACTCACCTTCTCTGAAAATGTCATCAAAATCGGTGCATTACTTTTTGAGTTATCTTGCTGACTAACAAACAAACAAACAAACAAACAAACAGAAAAACGCTGCCTAAAACATAACCTCCTTGGCGGAGGTAATAAATCAAAGCTTACTGCAGCCTGTTCAGACCTATAGGTAATGTGACTGCCCTTCTCCATACGTACAGCAGAAGAGCTCGTCGCTCTCGTCCCTGCAGTCATCCAGCCCGTCGCAGCGGCTCCTCTTGTGCACACAAAGCCCTGTGGAGCACAGGAACTCCCCATCTGGGCAAGCTTTGGGAGAAGGAGAAACAGCTAAGTTTAGACATGTGGACACAATCCGCCATGTTGCTTTTACAATGTGTCTGTTATGGCCCCAATTCAGAAAAAGTTATCACATCATCAAAAATGCAAATCTCAAAATGGTCAAAATATCATTAACAAAGTTTTCAGCTGACACCAACAATATGTCGCACCAAAATATGTACATTCTGTGTCCTCTTGCATTAATGCTGCCTTCGAAATGTGCAAGTGAACCAAGACGTACACTATAACACAACAATACCATGGAAATGCTGGCTTTTGGCCTGATGCTGAAACTTACCGTCTTCAGTCCTGAGAATAAGGCGGCTTTTTTTTTTTTTCCAAAAACCACTTGCACATTGACTTGTAAAACCACTAAACACCCTTCCTCTGTGCTACAGTCCATCTCAGATGACACCAAGCTCAGGGAAGTTGACAGCGCTTTTGGTTCGTGTTGATGTATGGCTTTGGCTTTGCATATTAACCCTTAAATGCCCCCTGTGACAAATCTGTCACATGATTTTGGGGGTTGTCATAACCACTGACCCCACTTAAATTTTGCAACCTAATGCCCATAGTGACATATTAAGACCATCAGTGCTGCCATCTGATGCATAAAAGTGGAACTGACACAACACTGGCTGCACCAGGTAACGTTTCCAATATGGCCGCTCTCATGGTGGAATCCACACGATAGATCAGCACCCATTCATCACTGGATAAAGTAGACAAACAGGTAAGCTAATGAAAAATGAGCTATGCCTAATACTTCAGCTATATGTCAACTGTTTTATTATTCAAGTCATTTTAGCAATAAGGTCCCAAAAATGCCTATTGTGACATACATGTCACAAAACTAAAATGAGATCAAAGGTCACCAAAAATTAAAAATTGCTATTGGATTGTCATTAGCCCCTCCCCAGGACACATTAACAGAATACATAGATTTTTCTTTCAACTTTTACTATAGTTGGGTATTTAAGGGTTAAAGATTTAACTTGCATCAGTTGATGCAGCCGCAAAGGGTGTTGACTGACAAAGGTTCACCACAATATTTTTGAGCCCTCGTTGTCATATCCATTACAGTTGCATGCGGATTTTAAAATAGTGAATTCTGAGGGATCACAGATAACAGGGTGTTCAGGGTGAATTCAACAGCCCAAAATCCTACGATTTTATTTTGATATTTACAAAATCCTATTTTATTTTGGGAAAATAACATTGCGACTCAGTTGACAAATTGGAGAGCCTTGACCAATTTTTTGCTCTTGAGCAACCAGGGCTTTTTTGGAGGCTTGTTTTATACCACAATATTATGAACTCACTTGTTTAATATCACATTTCACATCACATTACTGTAGCTGGTAATATCACTATTAGACCTCAGTTTTTCCATTTTTTTGGAGTCTGTTGCAGTCGTCAGATATGAAAGAAGTACATTTTATCAATAGACAACTGAAGCAATAATCAATTGAGTTGAAGCATGAAATAACGTGTGGTTGTAGTGTTTTCAATATAGTAGAGGGCGAATGGACTTTTGAAATCACTTCTTTTTAATTTAATAGGCATTTTCCAAAATATGCCAGCTTTTCTGAAAATTGGGCTTGTGCAGTGGGAGTCATATGGCACCTCTTCAAAACTTAAAAGCTTATAAAATGAATAATTTTCGGGGTGAACTTATCGTGCCTCAGTTTTGAACCAACTTAAATCCAGACCCAAGACCCCTCATTTAATTCATCATTTTGATATGAGTGCATTTTACACATTCAGTAAAACCTCTAAATTCTGTGAAATATTCCTGCGCACTTTGAGTGTCACTAACCCGCTACCTTCCCTGGTAGACTGGAGAAACTGAATTGCCTTTTTTAGGACAAATAAAGTCGTCTGATTATGATTCTGATTCTGAATAGAGGACACAAATGAAGACCTAAAAATTACTGTCCACAAAAACATACAAAGGGGCAATTCAAGGCCAAACTAGCACTCTTTTCATATCAGTCATGAAGAGGATTCTCCTAAGAGGAGTTTGGCCATCAGACAGTCACCTGTCTCCGCATGCAACATCCAAATAAAGTACCTGTGTACACATGTGCACTGTTATTGTTTTTATAGGTTATGTTAATGTGGCATCCGTTCATAACTAAGGTGAAATATGAGCATGAGATACAGCCCCAGCAAACGCCTCCAAACCCCCATAAACCTCCCCATCCTCAATTTTTTCCAAAGCGAATATTAGAAAGAAGAAGACGGCACAGCAAATTACTAGTGCTAAAGCAGCTCAGGCGCTCACGCTGGCTGATGTTGAAGGTGCGGTACGTGGCTGTGATCGGTCGGCCGGCCCTGCGGGAACTGCATCGAAGCACCACTTCTGGATTAGGGTCTGAAATGTGGAACACAGTGTTGTGGCCAAGGTGGGTGCCACAGTATCTGGAGGCAAGCAAAAAATGTGAGAAAATCTTATCAGGAGGGGCGAATTTTCATGAAAATTCAGTTTTCACTGCAAACCCTAATTCCAATGAAGTCGGGACGTTGTGTGAAACATGAATAAAAACAGAATACAATGATTTGCAATCCTTTTCAACCTGTATTTAATTGAGTACACTGCAAAGACAACATAATGTTTAATGTTCAATCTGATAAAGTTTATTGTTTTTTTGGAAATATTCACTAATTTTGAATTTAATGCCTGCAACAAGTTCCAAAAAAGCTGGGACAGGGACAACAAAAGACTGGGAAAGTTGAGGAATGTTCATAAAACACCTGTTTGGAACATTCCACCGGTGAACAGGGTAATTGGAAACAGATGAGTGTCATGAATAGGTACAGAAGGTGCATCCCTGAGACACTCAGTCATTCACAAGCAAGGATGGGGTGAGGTTCACCACTTAGTGAACAAATGCGTGAGCAAATAGTCCAACAGTTTAAGAAGAACGTTTGTCAACATGCATTTGCAAGGAATTTAGGGATTTCATCATTTGCAGTCAATAATATCATCAAAAGATTCAGAGAATCTAGAGAAGTTTCTACATGTAAGCAGCAAGGCCGAAAACCAACATTGAATGTCTGCGTCGGTCCCTCAGGCGGCACTGCATTAAAAACTGACATCATTCTGCAAAGGATATTACCATGTGGGCTCAGGAACACTTTAGAAAACGACCAGTTAACACAGTTCGTCGCTATGTCTACAAGTACAAGTTAAAACTCTACCATGCAAAGCGAATGTCGAATATCAACCACACACAGAAACACCGCCAGCTTCTCTGGGCCTGAGCTAATCTGAGATGGAGTGACGCAAAGTGGAAAAGTGTGCTGTGGTCTGACGAGTCCAGGTTTCAAATTGTAAAGGACCATTCATCCATTTTGAGACTAACTTTCGAGTTTGCTAGAGAGATGGCGTCCACTAGCACCAACCTGGCCAGCACCTGTGTAGGTTGAAAATACCCCCTTCTCCATTAAATAGTGTGTCAATGGCAACTTTAATGCAATATACACAATGAATAATTTTCTCCTGCAACAATACAAAAATATGCTATTTTGGCCAGATTTACACGGTTCTACATCCACAGATGTCCGTGGCTGAGTGAGTGAGTGAGTGAGTGAGTGATGAAGTTATACAATTGATTGGCCGGCCGAGCCTATTTTCTCCATTAGCCATTGTTCATTGTCCACAGTTTTTCACATAGACCTTAAACGATCCAGCTATATATTGAGTTTGGACCAGGTCTTGTTTCTTCATCCAGAGGCCCACCCACCTGACGATTTCTGAAGCTTCTGTACTGCTTGGAAAAATCAGTAATGTTTTGCAGATGAGCTGACCAATTACTCAGCTCATCTGAGTAACTATACTCAGCCAAAATAAAAACTTCACACTCGTTTGGAGGTCGATAAGTTGAACATACAAGAAATGAGGTTTTAAATAATGATTTTATTTAATTCTGTACTCATTAAAGATGGTGTATCATAAAAATAATGTCCATAATGTAACCAGTTCCACTGGAAATGCTACGGAAATGTCCAAGAGTAAAAATGGTAAGTTACAACTTGAATAAGAGCAGTGCGCAGGCGATTACGTATGGTTTGGGCCGTCACACTACCTCTAAACAATTCATTCCTAGTGGACGTTGCAGTGACAAATCGATAATGCAAATGACGTAAGACAATTTGTCGGTCTTCTGCTTTTGACGTCAAACGTGGGCTACCAGAACGAGGTCGGTCAGCTGTGGTGCCAGTTTGTTTGAGACGTGTCCGAAGATCATGGATAGTCCGTCACTGCATCCCATAACCCTTGCAACGTCAGTGACGGACGTTTCCGTATTCAGCATGCCAATGGCACGTTCATGCTGAATGTTTGACAGCCATGGCATTGAAAATCAACGAATAATTAACGGTAAAAACTTGTTTTACCTAGATTTCACTCTAACGTGCTAACGTGAGCTCAGTTGCACATCTCTCATATGGTCACGTGACTATGAACACGAGAAAACATGGTTTGAGCTTAAAGTACGCTCGCACGTGTCTTTGACAACGCATTTACCCCGAGTGATAATAAAAACTTTTTTATTAAAAGTGTCAAGAAAATATTTACAAATTTATGAGTGTGAAGTTTCTTTTTTGACTCAATACATGTTAGCATACTCCACTGCGCTAACATAGCATTTGTCTCAGATCGGCAGTACTACTGAGAAGTCTATTGCTGCAAATTCTGCATGTCAAAGCAATATTTCCACAGCACCAGAGGAAAGTCAGTAGTTGACATTGCAGTAACATAATCCATTGTTTTTATACAGTCTATAGTTTTCCACAAATGTTCAATTCAAAGGGGCAATTAAAAAACACCAGTGAGAGCAAGAACAGAACACAGGCTTCAATTAATCATCTGCAATGTATCACACAACAAGTATGAAGGAGAGAAACTAATCTCTAACTGGAGGACTAACTGTCCTCGAAGCAAGGTGTTCCGACATTTTTTTCTGCAAGGAAGTTCAATTTGGACCGTCCTCCAAAACTATTTTTGGCTACAGTTATACCAATGGTAATCAGATTTCCCATCCAACCCCCTGCACTTGGGCAATGAAGGATGAGAGCAGTCAAAAGTACCTTCTATTCCAGAGTCTTACAATTATTTTGTGGATACTGAATAATCATCAATGTGGGATCAAGGACCACGCTCAAATGTTCTTTGTAGCTTCGGTGAGATTTGAGCTGCCTCATTCTGGGACATAACCTCATCCTGATTCAGTTGCAAAATATTCCCTATTGTCCAGCATGCAAAATAGGTTACACAGAAGCTCAGTGGGAGATATTAAATATCAAGTGTACGCTTTCTTCAGGGGTTCTGTTAACGGCGGGGGTCAGGGTATTGCTAACGGCGGCATGTGCTTGTGTGTCTAGCAGGAGCGTAGCACAAAAAGAGTCCGCTCAAAGTACACAAAAATTTCAGGAATGGCCTGTAATGGTCCAAGGATCACCTGATTAAACTTTTGACCAAACTGGATGAAGATCAAGGCCACCAAAAAACCGTTGTGAGGAATATTTTGCCCGGCGCCACTAGTTTTCATTTTTATATTACAGTTGCTGTTTTGTCCCACTTAAATTTTTGGCTGCACCTGCAGTAATGAAGCTGCACCCACCCCAGAAGGTGAGCGATGTCTCACTTTAAGACCCGAAAGAGCTTAAAAAATTTAGCCGGTTTTGGTCACTTGGACACTGACCACCAGACACTGAGATCCTCCCATTGTAACCATATTATCCCAGCAACATTAATAACTGAGCAAAGAGGTATCTCCACTCTAAACTACAAAATACTGCTATCAATTTATTATAATCCCATTTTTGAGCCTGGGGGGCAAAAGTTATCAACGCCTCAATACAATAGCCTGATCTTTTATTTACACACCAAGTAATGCTGGTACTTAACACCCTCTGAATGTTGTCAGTTACTCTACTACTCTTACAGTATTACAAACTAGATTAATACTTGAATGACTCTTGGTGATACCTGGCAATTATAAAAATTCATTTGCCAACAAGATAAATCATTAATATACACTTTCCACTTCTTCATCACTGTTTAACATGTTCACTATATTTTTTAAAAGTTATTTAATTATGAAGAACATTGCCGAAACCAAAACCAAAGTCTGAGCCATAAAATTGACCACTAGATGGCGCTTCAATGCATCTCTGCACGTTCTTGAAGAAAGTGGCAATTTGTAAAATGCACGCAAACCTGTGATAAGGGGCTTTTTTTCTAAACCAAGAACGTCAGCATGAATTATAAAACTATTTAATACCAAAAAACTCTGATAACAATCATATAAAAACACCAAACATCCAAAAGAAAACCACCAATGAGTAAATGAGAGTTAATGTATTTGCCGAATTTTTACCATTATTATCTGCACATACAATTATTGTGCAGTGGCAATTCACTGGTGTACTGGCTCATGTCATCCAAATCTAAGATGACTTGTTAATGTTGTTATTCAATAAACTCTACCGGTGCATATGCAGGATGTAAGCATCCAGTGCTAAAGTGCCGTCTCTGACGGTAAACAGAAAATCGAACTGGCACATATGCCAAGTTGCCAACAGTAAGTCGCCCACACATGCTTACATGCTCTCGTTTACTTTCCACCAGCCATGTTCACAGCTCCTCAAGTCTTTCTGATTCAGCACATAGTTTTGAAATGTCAGGGCAACACCAAGAGAGGGATGTGGGCTCTGTGGGAATAAATAAAAATCAACTTTTTTTGTGTACATATTTCTACAGACATTTCATAGATCCCAGACAGGAAGGCAATAAAAATTAGGAGGCTCTTGGAAAGTGTATTGCCTCGTGCTCGTTGCTATTTCCTGAGGAAGGAACTATCATTGAATGCGGGTGTTAATGAGTCTCAACACTGCCGTTTTAACGCGGGGCATAGAAATTAATTTGGTTTGTGGATCAATGATACGAGTCAGATCCTCACCAAAATGTGCTCACTTCCTCCTTAGCACCGAATCAATTAAAAAACTAAATTTTATCGACATCCCTCAATTACTTTTTGAGATATCATGTTAACTGATGAACAAACTAACAAACAAAAAAACAAATGCGGGGAAAAATATATTACCTTCTGGTGGTGGTATAACAAAAAGCAAAATAAAAAAAGTTAAATATGGAACAACGCACGCTGTCATCAGTTATCAGGACATAAGTTTTAACTCAAAGGACAGCATCATCTCAGAAATCTGTTCATCGCTTAGGGGGTGAGCAGACAGTTGGGGTGGGCTGCGACAGGTTCAGTCATTCGCCAAAACAGTTCGGAACAATGGTCACCAACCTCGGTTCCTGAAGATCTACCATCCAGCAAATGATCATTCTGAACCAAATTTATCAGACGTGACTCTACTAACGAGCAGCTCTGAGCAGATCTCTAACCAATCAATGCGGTGTTGAATGAGGTGTGTTTTGTTAGCGTAGTAGTGAGAACCAGCAAGATGGCAGAACTCCAGGAACAGGGCTGGTGACCTCTAGGGGGCTGTGGCAGGGAGGGTTACCTGGAAGATCCAGGTACAGGCGCAGTACGGGGGCAGCATGCTTGGGTAAAATGGGCTGCTGATCACCCCACTGGATGAAGCCTTTGAGCCCAACTGGATTACACTAAAGCAACCTGCAAGACCAAAGCAATCCATCCCAAATGCAGACACGGATCATTGAATAAAAGCACCTCTATACTCACAAACACACACACACACACACACATACGCAAATGCACACATACACACACACCATATTAGGCATGTTCACAATGTTCGCACGGCATTGAAAACACACTGTCTCAACAATGCACATATTAAAACAAACAGAACATACATACAATCTATAAATTACACACACACAAACACACACACACACAAACACACACACACACAAATATCCACTGCAGGAAGGGGTAAACTCACTTTCCTTAGCGATGGCCTGGAAGCGTCCTCTGAAACTCTTAATGCCCTGTTCTAGTCTGAAAGACAGAAGCATCACGTTGCCTGTGGAAACCAAGGACATCTCGCTGGTCACAGGACCACATACCCTACAGCGGGGTGAAAACACTCAGGTTAGACCCCCCCCGCCCCAACCTGTGGGGCAGAACAAAACATGCAGTGACCTCTGGTGAGGGTCACAGTATGACTGGATCCTATCCCAGCATGCAATTGGCAACAGGCGGGAACAACACACCCTTGACAGCGTGCTATTCCATCTCAGTGATCATAAATGATTCACTCACACACTCTTGCCTATGGGATTTCCATTAGACACTTCAAATTAGCCTGGTTTGCACGTCTTTGGTCTGTGAGAGGTAACCGGAGTAGCAGGAGGAAACCCATGTGACACACGGAGAGACTCGGCACAGAAAGGCCCCAGGCCAGATTCAAACCCCAAAACTTAAATTGCTGTAAAGCGATAATGCTACCTACTGCACCACCATGCTCCCCGAGACATTATAACCAGGTGCTGTCAGTGCTCACACCCGAAATTCAAATTTACAGCTGACTGGTCCACAGATTCCCACCGGTTTCGCTTGTATTTTAGTGAAAAAAAGCCTAGATTTTGTCAAAATACAAGCCCCATCAACCCAAACAAGAACCTGTCCCACTTAACCCACCACACCCAACCAAATTCCCTCTAAACTACAACCCCATCAGGAAGAGCAAAAAAGACCTACTAGAGCCAGAGCAAGTTAAAGCAGGGAGAAAATGAACAAAAAAGACTGTATTTGTATTTGACTGTTTATTCCTGAATGTCATGGACGAGAAAGTGACCTGGAGGGTATGATTTTTCAAATGTACGCAGGATAATACATGATTTTGCCGATCGAAATCAGCTGCCCTGCAGATCAGCAATACAAAACTGCATTGCAGCAAAAAGGCCCAGGATATATGACTCAAACTGCAGCCTTGCCTTTTACCAGTGCAGTCCTGATTGTGACTACGTGGATTCATATGGTATTAATTTATGATAAAACAGAGATCTGATGATTTAAATATTGATTTCCGGAATTCCTCCAGTGCAACGCATGACCAAAAACTAAAGATGAGGAAAAACACAAGAAGTCCAAGTCTGTGAGGAACTTAAATATAAATTTACTGTGTAGTCAGTCAGGTAAGTATTTGGACTTGGATGGAGCCCCTATATTCATGAATTAGGCCCTGTACTGCATCATATTGGATATTAAAAGAAAGAATATGAAGTCAAAGTGTAAGCTATCAGCTTATTGGGGGCACCAACAGAGAGGACCATAATTAATGCGACAGTGACACATTTTCGCTATTAGGCTTCTGTGCCTAATTGAGCATGCATGTTACATACTGAAGAGTAGACTGACGGCAAGAAGTCCCAGAAACAAGCAGGAACTGAAGATGGCCGCAGCACAGGCCTGGCAGGGCATCACCAGGGAAGATACCCAGTGTCCGGTGATGCCTGTGTATACCAGACTTCACACGGTCAACATATGCAAAGGATATGCAACCAGAAGTAAATGAGTACTTAACTCTACTACATGTTAAACTGTCATGTTTGTTGATGGACCTGAATATGAGGGGGCTATGTGCCAAAAGTGAAGTCATTTCTAAACAGCTCTACCAATCTGGATGAAAACAACCTCAAAATAAAGCTGACCTCATTGTCATTTAGTCCTTTCAAACTCAAAGTGCAAGAGCACGTAACAAGAAAAATCATAGCCGCCTTCCAAATTATGGTGCTCGCAGTATATCCGTACTAAGTGGCTATTCCCCAACCATTGGTGGAACAGGAAGGAAAGTTGCTCTTATTCCCCCACCGTAGGTAGAACAGGAAAGAAGTTTGCTCTGATTCTCCCAACTGTCTTTGTGAGGCACAAAAAAGTTTCACCGAAAGATGCCGCAGGCAAAATATTCCACGTGTTTCATTGCCTGAGAATGGTTGGGTAAAGGCCAGTAGTATACGGAGGCCAAGCGCAACGACTATAGAGAAAAAGAGTAGCTCGGACATAGTACAAACGCAGAGAATAATACAGACCAAACGAAAGTACTCGCTCTTCCAAATGACATATAATAGTCCGAACCACAGAAGCAAAGCCAGATAGAAAAGGGAGAAGAAACTCCAATGTAGAAGATAGAAAGTCATACAAAACCTGACTACAGATATCTTCGGCCATAGTGCGAAGCTAAAAACAGACACTCTAGCGAAGGAAGCGTGCCAGACATCCTGCTTTTATAGATTCGGGGAAAGCGCCGCCCCAGCTCAATCAGCCAGCTGGGTAAAGAATTCAATGGCACAGGAATTTGATATCGTCCCGGGACGAGAGCCGCAAAGAAAAGTCCAAACAACACGCACACCTCACAAACCATGACAGGTTGGGCGAATAACGAAACCAACACTTAAAATTTGCCCAGCGGTTGGGGAAATAGCCTTTGCCATGCCCACAACAGGTGGGGGACAACGGGAGACGACAGAGATATTTCAAATGAGTTACTTGTGGAGCATCCGGCCCCTCATTGGCAGCAGGGCGTCGTATACGGTGAGGCCATCGCGAACGCAGTCACTGGCCTCAATCTGGAAGGCGGCGATGGTGAGACGGATCAGAGATCCCGGAGTGGCGGTCAGTTTAATGTGGCAGCTGAGGCCCCCCCAGGAGGAGAAGACGTTCAGGGGAACTGTGGCTCCGAGCCGGCCAGCATACAGCTTATCAACACACTGAGAGTCTGCGGAGGAGATAAAGACACACCACCGCCCAACAGCAAGAGATCACATGAGCTCCGTCCAAATACCCATACCACACGTGTTCATACAAAATCTGCTTTAATACCGACTAACCAACTCTTGATGTAGTATTTATCTCGATGCGTATTTATCAGCAGTGCATGCACAAACTTGGACATTCAATATGTCCACCATCTCACCCATCTCCAGCACAACCTTCCACCATGAAAACTTAGCCACAACTTTACATCAGAATTGCCAGTATTTTTATTTATTTTTATAATAATGCAAGCTAATACAGCCTTTCTGTTAAGGTTATATATCGTTTATTTTACGTATCGTTTACTACAGAGTGCTGGCGCTTCCTCAGTCATAATTAAAATGGCTTGTCATCTTAGTGCCACTGGCCTTATGGGATAGCACAGTGTCTACCAGTTGCATATCGGAGAATTCAGCCAAATGTAGTAGGTCATCCTGGCATCGTTCATGTACAGATTGATTCCTACAGAAGTGTCAGATATACAACAGAATCTGTGTATATATTTTTGCCAACTGTATGGTACACGTATATGGGTAATTGGACGCACTCATTCTACAGCTGTACATTACATTTTCTTTCTATGAAGTAAGCTGGTGGCCTCTGTCAGAGTAATGCCTAATGTTCCTACAGCTACAATTTAGGTTGAACTACTGAGTAAAGGTCACAACGTTGCAATTCAAATGTATGTTATTAGTATTATCCTTTTAACAATTAAGCTGATTCAAGAGCGTTTCGCTGTCAGGGCTTGTATTCCCTTGGAACATCCAAAGTCAACTCTGGAAAGGAGAAGCTCAGCCGAAAATCTGGGGCAGAACCTGGGGACCCATCGGCCCCTGGCAGTGCTATGTGGAAATGAAACCCCCAACATCTGAGCCACAAACCCAGTTCCAGCATTATCATGCTGCACAGCCACCCAACAATCATCCCACTGCGACATAAGAGACCCCACGTATGGGTATAGATTTTGAGAAATCACCTGCTGATGTCCCCGAGTAGTCGGTTCGCTGAGCAGCTGAGCAGTCGATTCGATGTAAAAAAAAATAATAGAGGGAGAATTACAGTGAGTCATGATCTGCATTTTGGAGAATATTTTACACAGTGACTGTAAACCCAATGAAATAGTAAACACAAGCACAGGAATTAAAGTGCCATCTAAACTGCCTGAGCTGACGGCGGCTATCTGTAGTAATCGACACTACAAGCGATAAAGCAGGCATTACAGAGAAAATGACAGTGAGAATTAAATTCAGTCTCATCTGTGTATCGCTTATTTAGTCACAAAAGCAACTTCGACAGAAATGTAATTCTTTGGACAGGGAAGCCTGTCACTTTTTAAACATGGCTTCCCTGTGATAGGTTTAATTTAAACAGGATTAAATTTACTGCAATGGTGCTTAATTTTATGAACTTAGTCTAGGGTCTGATTATGTCTCAAGGAACAGCACACTATCATGGCAGAGGGAGGAAACAGCACAAGCCATGATGGGACTGCTTTGGGATTATAAATACCAGACAATGATTTGCAATCATATAAACAAGATAGGGATGAGGCTTTTACATCTTAAATATTTTAGAGGGCACTTGAAGGAGGAACTAAATGCCCTTAAACAAGAAATCACTGAGAAGCAAAATATAACTATCATTGCAGCGCAACATCAGAGCCATGCTATCAAGGAGGCACAGGAGCGAATATCCGTGCTTGAAACTAGCAGCATGATGACCAAAGATGCTCTACTGCTCTCGCAGAAACAAAAGAAAAACTGCAAGTGAAACAGAAAGACTAAAAAAGTACATCATGCAAGAAAAACATAAGAGTCAACGGAGCGCCAGAGGATTCTGAAGGCCGCTTGATGCTCGAGTTTGTAAGTAACTAGCTCAACACATAAGCTTTGGGAACATCGAGCCTATAAGCACAAAAGCTGGGACCCAGTTCAACACCAACATCCAGTATGATGGACTTTTTTCAGTTTGATGAAAAGGAAAAGATCCTCGAACAAATAAGGGTGAAATGAGAGCCAAATAAAGCGCAAAGCAAATCTTTTTTATCAGAGCTTGTGGCAGCTATAAGGAAGCAATGTGGCGTGTTATCCTCTAGAGGGCAGCATCAAGCCTTCAAGCCATCAGACCCACAGATGAAAATGACTGATAATCACCTTAGCTGTGTAACGCATTCCCTAATCAAGAACCCTATATAAAGAGTGTATAACATACTCCATTGAAACCCATGGGGCAATCTGTACTATGCTTTTGACCCATTTTTATTAATTAGGAGCAGTGAGCTGCCATAGAGCAGCACCAAGGGAACCTCCAACTCCTGTTCTGAGGTCAGTATTTTGATCAGGACAATAGCGGCAGTGGTCCAATGGCAGGCAAACACAGACAGAACTTGCAAACTCTGTGTAGACAGCTCCCAGCAGGCCAGGTCTTGACCCTGGAATTTCCTAACGCAAAGCAACAGCGCAAACCACTGTGCCACTGTAGCGCTGTAGTCAGAAGCTGTTACCATGGCAGCACTCAAGAACGAGACACAGAGGTGCAGAGACTTCTTTAACAAGCAATTAGAAATAATCGTCACACCGTAACCAAAGCCTGTGTCTTGGTTATATCTTCTCGCTAATTTGGCATCGATAACTTCGTCCATCTAAAGTATGCAGCTTTATCTCATCAGCCTTAGTCATTCGTGTGCAAACAGCGGATGTATAGTTACCGTTGATAACGATGGAGTCCAAGTCAACGGGCAGGCCCATCAGGTAGCCAACTGAGGATCTGTTCTGCAGGCTGGTGAGCACTGAGTTTCGCAGGATGGCTCCCACACACTCCTCACACATCGCCGCACTCTTCAGCTGAGGCACAGTGAACACCATCCAGAAGTGCACCAGCACACCGCCCTCATCACCACTGCAGGGACAAAACACTGCCTTACTGTGACACAAATCATGACAAATCCATTCAGAATTGTACAATTCATAGCCGTGCACATTAAGAGGAGGTAATTATCCTGTTGTATCCCACATGGATGGGGAGATAGAGCAATTAAACAAGAAAAATTAGAATTGGTGTCAAATTAAATTGTTTGTTATGATAATAGAGACAACTTGAAAATCCTTACTGGTGATCTGCTGGTCTGAGTTTTTACACAGTAACAAATTTTGTGAGAAAATTGACAAAATATTGGACAAAAATGTGGCAGGATGCTTCCATTTCTAGTGAGTTATGAAGAATTTACCAACGTCCCTTCATTTTTACGGTTAACTCATTCTTTACTGAAAACAAATGAAATTCGAAATTTTGTCCTGTCAACCTGTTATGAGGGTTTCAATTTCAAATTTTAATGCTACGTAGACAAATTTTGACCAGGACTGAGCAAAAATAATGGTGAAGCCCAATTATGGCTATTTAAAGGAATTTGTCCCCTTTACTGCAGTGTCCCTCCGTGGAGAGTTGATCATCTGTTAAGAGTATTTAAAGGTACACTAGGGAAGAAAAATATCACAATATGCTCCCTCATTACTAGAGTGTGCAAGTGACCTGTATCTCTGTTCACTTCTGCCCTGTATCTCGGTTCACTTCTGCCCCGTATCTCTCTTCAATTCTGCCCCGTATCTCTTCAATTCTGCCCTGTATCTCTCTTCAATTCTGCCCTGTATCTCTCTTCACTTCTGCCCTGTATCTCTCTTCACTTCTGCCCTGTATCTCTCTTCACTTCTGCCCTGTATCTCTCTTCACTTCTGCCCTGTATCTCTCTTCACCTCTGCCCTGTATCTCTCTTCACTTCTGCCCTGTATCTCTCTTCACTTCTGCCCTGTATCTCTCTTCACTTCTGCAGTGTATCTCTCTTCACTACTGCCCTGTATCTCTCTTCACTGCTGCCCTGTATCTCTCTTCACTTCTGCCCTGTATCTCTCTTCACTTCTGCCCTGTATCTCTCTTCACTTCTGCCCTGTATCTCTCTTCACTTCTGCCCTATATCTCTGTTCACTTCTGCCCTATATCTCTCTTCTCTTCTGCCCTGTATCTCTCTTCACCTCTGCCCTGTATCTCTCTTCACTTCTGCCCTGTATCTCTCTTCACTTCTGCCCTGTATCTCTCTTCACTTCTGCCCTGTATCTCTCTTCACCTCTGCCCTGTATCTCTCTTCACCTCTGCCCTGTAGCTCTCTTCACTTGTGCCCTGTATCTCTCTTCAGTTCTGCCCTGTATCTCTCTTCACCTCTCCCCTCTATGTCTCTTCCCTTCTGCCCTGTATCTCTCTTCACCTCTGCCCTGTATCTCTCTTCACTTCTGCCCTGTATCTCTCTTCACTGCTGCCCTGTATCTCTCTTCACTTCTGCCCTGTATCTCTCTTCACCTCTGCCCTGTATCTCTCTTCACTTCTGCCCTGTATCTCTCTTCACTTCTGCCCTGTATCTCTCTTCACTGCTCCCTTGTATCTCTCTTCACTTCTGCCCTGTATCTCTCTTCACTTCTGCCCTGTATCTCTCTTCACCTCTGCCCTGTATCTCTCTTCACTTCTGCCCTGTATCTCTCTTCACTTCTGCCCTGTATCTCTCTTCACTGCTGCCCTGTATCTCTCTTCACCTCTGCCCTGTATCTCTCTTCACTTCTGCCCTGTATCTCTCTTCACTTCTGCCCTGTATCTCTCTTCACTGCTGCCCTGTATCTCTCTTCACTTCTCCCCTGTATCTCTCTTCACTTCTGCCCTGTATCTCTCTTCACCTCTGCCCTGTATCTCTCTTCACTTCTGCCCTGTATCTCTCTTCACTTCTGCCCTGTATCTCTCTTCACCTCTGCCCTGTATCTCTCTTCACTTCTGCCCTGTATCTCTCTTCACCTCTGCCCTGTATCTCTCTTCACTTCTGCCCTGTATCTCTCTTCACCTCTGCCCTGTATCTCTCTTCACTTCTGCCCTGTATCTCTCTTCACCTCTGCCCTGTATCTCTCTTCACTTCTGCCCTGTATCTCTCTTCACTTCTGCCCTGTATCTCTCTTCACTGCTGCCCTGTATCTCTCTTCACCTCTGCCCTGTATCTCTCTTCACTTCTGCCCTGTATCTCTGTTCACTTCTGCCCTATATCTCTCTTCACTTCTGCCCTGTATCTCTCTTCACTTCTGCCCTGTATCTCTCTTCACCTCTGCCCTGTAGCTCTTTTCACTTCTGCCCTGTATCTCTCTAAAATTCTGCCCTGTATCTCTCTTCACTTCTGCCCTGTATCTCTCTTCAATTCTGCCCTGTATCTCTCTTCACTTCTGCCCTGTATCTCTCTTCACTTCTGCCCTGTATCTCTCTTCACTTCTGCCCTGTATCTCTCTTCACCTCTGCCCTGTAGCTCTTTTCACTTCTGCCCTGTATCTCTCTTCACTTCTGCCCTGTATCTCTCTTCACTTCTGCCCCATATCTCTCTTCACTTCTGCCCTGTATCTCTCTTCACTTCTGCCCTGTATCTCTCTTCACTTCTGCCCTGTATCTCTCTTCACTTCTGCCCTGTATCTCTCTTCACTTCTGCCCTGTATCTCTCTTCACTTCTGCCCCGTATCTCTCTTCACTTCTGCCCCGTATCTCTCTTCACTTCTGCCCTGTATCTCTCTTCACTTCTGCCCTATATCTCTCTTCACTTCTGCCCTGTATCTCTCTTCACTTCTGCCCTGTATCTCTCTTCACCTCTGCCCTGTATATCTCTTCACTTCTGCCTGTTTCTTGCTTCTGTATCTGCAGCTGTTATTGTAACCCAGGAGATTTACTTTTGTTCTGCTGTGGCGTTAGTTATGGTTAGGTCCCAGGGCCAACTGATTCTGATTTACATCAAATGAGAATTGTGAAATAATTGATCAAGGATCTAAATGGCCCGTATCTCACTTACTGACACATTTTGGGCTAAGGTTTTTATAAGGGACTGATAGGGAGTTATATATGTGCATTAGTGATGCGCGGGTCGAGGTGTTTTAACACCCGCACCAACCCGACCCGACGTGACAGCTAACCCGCCCCGCCCGCCCTGCTAAAACTCGCACTGATTTTAAACCCGAACCCAACCCGACCCGACACGAAAAGGAAGTAAGAGAAAAAGAATACAGTGGGTCTGTGTGACATGATTTGCAATGGAAAAAAACGATTCCACTGTTACGCTATGGATTTGAGTGGAGCACAACATACATTTGGCTTTTGGCTGGAATTCTTAATAGAAAGTTTAGGTGCTGTCCATTAATTGAACCTTACTGTGATTTCTGATCTTTGCAACCAAACGAAATGCCATCAGGCAAAATATTGCAAATAGGCTGTTTTATTGGAACAAAATTAACATGACAATGGTGCACTGGCGCTATCGCCTACTCTCCCATTCAGTGTTGCGATATCCTGTCTACGAGCAAATGTTTTTTTCCCTCATATATTTATTTCCGAATTGTTTTGGGGGGGCTTGTAGGATATTTTTTCAACACAGCTTATAATGTAGGCCTAGGCGTATTTTTCCCAAACTATGCAAAAACAAAATCCCATCAACAGTGCCAGGGTTTAAGCGATTACGGCAGGCTTCCTGGACACGGCCAGCCGAACTGAAGGTTTACTCGCTTGTTGCGCTAGTTGCTGGGACGCAGAGGACTGCTCAGGCCACCATGGAGTTTTACACGATTATTCTTTGTCTCATGGTACGGGAATTAATGAGAGCAAGACTAAGTTTACGACGATACAAGCTCCAGTAATGAGAAGTTACCTCTTCGTTTGGGTGATATGTGTATATAGAATGGCGTTATAGAAATGTATATCTAAGAAGTGTCTTTACTGCGGATGGCAGCACACGCTCTGCTGTCAGAGAACACGTAGCTGATAAACGGAAGCACCTCAACAAGTTGATTTTATTTTTAAATAAGAATCGTGATATGCCTTTCACTGTAAAGTGGCGAAAAAATGTTTTGTCTAAGTGTTGTTTGGGCCCACAGGTCAATAAAATTACTACTACTGTATAATATTTCGGTGCTGTTTATAGGCAAATTTTTTTCGGTGCCTATTATACTTTTTATTCGCAATTTCGTGGGAATTAGATGTCACCACTGTTTGGCCCAACCCGCTAAATTTTATTAAAATATTGACCCGCCCCGCCCGACCCGCGGGGGCTCCGGGCCGACCCGCGCATCACTAATGTGCATCACTATGAGGCCATTGGATTGACTTTTGACCTTGGCTTGAAGGTCAACTACAACAACGCCCGGTATTGCAGTTAAACTCTACATTTAGAGCTTCAGTTTGTATTAGGGGCTGCTTGGAATGTACAGTACATATTGTGGTTTAGTTTGTGACCTTAAACTTGACCTTCGGTAAAAAGATCAAGTCCAAATGATGAACTTTCAATATTGCTTTCACGGCAACAGAACACTTCCCACTCTCTTTGATATGCAAAGTTGACAAAACAGGATTATACACATAACTAAGAGGTCACAAATGGAAGGCAGATATAGATACATTTAGCACCGATATTACGAAGTATTCTTTCACATAGGGAGTGGTCAGTGTGGAATAGCTTCCCAGGACATGCAGTAGGATCAGACACTCTAGGTTTTCAAAAGGAGGCTTGATAAAGTGCTCCATAGTTCATAATTAAATATCCAAAATGTTAAGTACACTTTTGTTGTAAGAAAACTAGGACTTTGCACTGGGACTGAATGACCTGTTTCTTCCCACTGTTATGTTACTCAGTCTTGCAGTAGCAAGAAAACAAGATTTCTGTGCTGGGTGGCAGTAAAGGCTGTACATGCCTCAAGTCTGTTATTACAGAGTGCCTGTAGAGTCTGGACATAGAAGACTTCCCATACACACTTCTCACCTGCAATAGGAGAAAACAAGTAATGTGTCAGTGCATTAGAAAATTCACATTCCCCATCATTCAGTACATAACCCCTTGTTTGACACGCAAGAGAGTGTTTCTCATGAGTATGTCTGAGCGACACAGCAAGAACATACATGTATACTGTGCCATCATATTTGTGCGATACACTGCAAACTGTATGAACTGTTTGTGTGAAGACAGCATGTACAAAACCCAAAACCAGTGAAGTTGGCACGTTGTGTAAATCGTAAATAAAAACAGAATACAATGATTTGTAAATCCTTTTCAACCTATATTCAATTGAATACACTGCAATGACAAGTTACTTAATGTTCGAACAGGTAAACTTTGTAATTTCTTGCAAATATTAGCTCATTTGGAATTTGATGCTTGCAACATGTTTCAAAAAAGCTGGCACAAGTGGCAAAAAAGACTGAGAGAGTTGAGGAATGCTCATCAAACACTTCGGAACATCCCACAGGTGAACGGGCTAATTGGGAACAGGTTGGTGCCATGATTGGGTATAAAAGCAGCTTCCCTGAAATGCTCAGTCATTCACAAACAAGGATGGGGCGAGGGTCACCACTTAGTGAACAAATGCGTGAGCTGATTGTCGAACAGTTTAAAAACAACATTCCTCAACAAGCTATTGCAAGAAATTTAGGGATTTCATCATCTACGGTTCGTAATATCGTCAAAAGGTTCAGAGAATCTGGAGAAATCACTGCACGTAAGCGACAAGGCCGAAAACCAACATTGAATGCCCGTGACCTTCGGTCCCTCAGGCGGTACTGCATCAAAAACCGACATCAGCGTGTAAAGGAAATCACCACATGGGCTCAGAAACACTTCAGAAAACCACTGTCAGTAATTACAGTTCCTCGCTACATCTGCAAGTGCAAGTTAAAACTCTACAATGCAAAGTGAAAGCCATTTATCAACAGCACCCAGAAACGCCGCCGGCTTCGCTGGGCCCAAGCTCATCTAAGATGGACTGATGCAAAGTGGAAAAGTGTTCTGTGGTCTGACGAGTCCACATTTAAAATTGTTTTTGGAAACTGTGGACGTCGTGTCCTCCGGACCAAAGAGGAAAAGAACTGTCCGGACTGTTATAGGCGCAAAGTTCAAAAGCCAGCATCTGTGATGGTCTGGGGGTGTATTACTGCCCAAGGCATGGGCAACTTACACATATGTGAAGGCACCATTAATGCTGAAAGGTACATACAGGTTTTAGAGCAACATATGTTGCCATCCAAGCAACGTCTTTTTCATGGACGCCCCTGCTTATTTCAGCAAGACAATGCCAAACCACATTCTGCATGCGGGTACTAGACTGGCCTGCCTGTAGTCCAGACCTGTCTCCCATTGAAAATGTATGGCGCATTATGAAGCGTAAAATACAACAACGGAGACCCCGGACTGTTGAACACCTTAAGCTGTACATCAGGCAAGAATGGGATAGAGTTCCACTTGAAAAGCTTCAAAAATTGGTCTCCTCAGTTCCCAAACGTTTACTGAGTGTCGTTAAAAGGAAAGGCGATGTAACACAGTGGTAAAAAGGCCCCTGTGCCAACTTTTTTGCAATGTGTTGCTGCCTTTAAGTTCTAAGTTAATGATTATTTGCAAAAAAAAAAAGTTTCTCAGTTTGAAAATTAAACATCTTGTCTTTGCAGTGTATTCAATTGAATATAAGTTGAAAAGGATTTGCAAATCATTGTATTCTGTTTTTATCTACGATTTACATAACGTGCCAACTTCACTGGTTTTGGGTTTTGAATAATGAGTGTGTGTACATGGGAGAGAGGGAGCATGCATTGGGTTCATTCGGGTGTAAATGGATAATCTCACCACATGTTGAATCCTGGTTGCCATAGACAAGAACTCATTGGATCCCGTGTGTCGGTATTCGGGAATAAACTCTACATTGGCAACTTGGAACATGCCTGCGAAATAAACTCCGCTGCTGCTTTCCCGCCGGACTGTCAGTTAAGAGGAGATCACTGAGGTTAACTAATGAGTACAGAGGTGCATTCTCACTGTGTCACTTTTTCACAGTGAGTATATACGGGAAAATACCGTATACTACACAGCTAGGTTCAAATTTGATCATAAGCTTCATGAAGCTGTGTCACAAGGGCTAAAGGGACTTCACCAAACTAGAAAATTGACAGAAGGGGCATTCTGTCAGATATTAAGATTTCTTCTTTTAAAAAATAGCAGTTACAGTGACTAACAAACTAAAAAATCAGTAAGAAAACGGTAACAAATGTAATGATGTGATTCTTTTGTTAGTGGCCTCATTGTAATAATTCATACCACGCAAAATTAAGGTAAATATTATAAATAAAGGTAAATATAAAGAGGTTTGCGTTATTAATTTATATCCCAAAATCACTATACAAAACTGAACTAAGCTGGCATTACCTGTGACACAAACAGGCAAGGATTGGCCACATTTGGTAACTACATAAGGAGGTAAACACTAATGTAATACAACTGCACAGTTTTTCAGGTTGCTCCGTAATAGAGGTCCCCAGACAATTTCTGGAAGATATAACAGTACCAAACAAAGGGGACCTCATAAGACAGCTGGAGATCTCAATGAGCGGTGAGCAATGAGCAGCCCATATCTCACTTACTGTCACATTTTGGGCTAAGGTTTTTATAAGGGACTGATAATATTCTGCATCACTATGCGGCCTTGGATTTGAATTTTGACCTTGGCTTGATGGTCAAATATAAAAAACGCCCAGTGTTGCAGTTAAATACAGGACAGCAGATCTCCTGGAACAAGGTTGAGAACTGCTCTCCTTAAGTTAACGTGTCTGATGACACATTTAAGTCAGAATGTTGGTCACAACCAGCCATTTCAAGAACATGTTGAATGAATGGGGGGGAGGCTGTATTGAGCTTACATATGAACAGCCACAGCAGCGACCACATGATCACTGCAATGATGAAAATCATGATGATGATGAGAATGGCCAAACTCTGCAGGTTCCAGAAAGCGTTTCTCTTCTTCTTCTTCCGTTTATGGTCCCTCCGCCTCCTTCGACCGTACCTCCTGCAGAGCTTATCCAGTATGGCATCCACCGTGGCCACCTCAACAGACACGTCAGCCACCTGAAATACAGTCAAATGCACTGACGTGTCCAGGTCATCACAGCACTTTGGGGAAATAGGGTATGGAAAATTATTGCACTTTACGCTCTAAATGACACAAACTGTTTGCCATAATCAATCAATGGACTGCATGTTGAAAATGGCTGAATTATAATTAACTTAAGCATTTGAAGGTACATTTATTTAAGTTCTCTTTGTAATTTCATTTAATGGCGGTTGTCTGCAGGACTTGAATAGCGAGTACTGTAGTCATGGTTTAGAACTGAATGGCTGAATGCGCAAATTCCCTCAAGGGCAGTGTTGAACTGGATTTCTGTGACTTTAGGTTGCCATGTGGTCATTATGAGATATTTGCAGTGGTGACACTGCAACCCCAGTAGGCTGCCTGCTTCTCGGCAATCGGAGCTCTTCGTGTCACATTGACATAAATAATGCACGTTTTACCACCCTATCCAACTTGCTGCAGTTAATCAATTCTGCGGTATCACAGCTGGTGGGTTTCATCCTATGGAACTGCATCTAAGCAGCCTGAGAAAATGGCATGTTGAGAAAACAGTGGCCACAAGAGTGGTTTTAAACCCTATAAATCCTGTGGACCCATAAGTAGGTCTATCAAATTGAGCTGCTGTATACACTTAAGCCTGTTTTAAATTCCAGAGGAGATCCCATGGTTTCCAACAATACCAAATATGTCCTGATAAATAAAAATGGAAATATGTATAAAATTATGTACAAGATATCGATATTTTACATCTGATTTAATGCTATGGCAATAAAAACGTGGTGTCCTGGGTTCGGATATTTCTCTCAATATAAATGCGATGGAGCTTCAGTGAAGCGCTGAAACCAGCAGATACAGAATATGTATGTGATATTGTTCTACACCATTAAATAAAAAAATGCTTTTTCTGACTATGAACCCACTTAAAAGAAAACTTTATTGAAAAGTCAGAGTTAAAGGTGTTAATGTTAATCAGTAAGGTCTGTGCGAGTTTAAAGGTTATTACACACGTTACAGTGAATTGAAAATTTAGTTGACTGATTATTTGATAATTATAAAACAAATACAGTCAAACAAAATATAGCTTGAGCATGAGACAGTTTATTTCAGCTGTAGTCCAGAGGTTAAGAAGGAATGTCGTCAGTGACTGTTAGCCCAATGGTCCATCATAGTCTCATTTACTCATTTGTGCCTATCATCGAAGCCCCTTACGTCGAGTCAGCATGACTAAGGAATCGCCTCGGCCTGAATTAAGCAGGAGGCACAAAAGCACTCTCGACGGGCTCTCGTATTCATCACAGTGCGCACACCTCACCCACCTGCCACTTTCTCCCTCTAATAATCCGGCCCATCTTTGTCGGGAACAAGAGCATACGGATTAAATCAACGAGGACGCAGGGCGAACATGCCAGCCCCTTAAAAAGACGCCAGGATCTGAATCTTCCATTAGACTTCTTTACTCCGCGCACAGCACCACTGACCTATCCACACCTTTCCATGAGCAAATTACACACGGCAAACTCTTCCCAATAGGCTATAGCCTGCGTAATCACGCTTTTGGAGAACAGTCTTTTAAACAAAGAAAAGTGAAATTAAGAATAAAAGACAGCATGCGATTTTTTAAGGATCACACCTTCAGTGTGGAGCAGGTAATAACGTGCACTATAATAGGTGTAATAGGGAGCGAAATAGGCTACGTGCACCTGCCCCCTAGCGGCACATAAAATTGAAAAGGACAACCAAACTGTTGAAAAGCTCCTTAACGACCAAAGGGACTATCAAACTAACTTAAATGCGGTTTCCTTATTCTCGTCCGAAGCAGTTGATGACATGTGATGTTACTGACATGGGGTCATTGACTGCTTTTCCAAAAAATACATGAATTTGGCCGATCTACATTTTGTATAAGAACCTTTACTATATACAAGAACGTTGAAGCTGAAAATGTCCCAAAAATTGAAAACGTGATGAACGTTATTAAGTAAATAAAGAGTTCTCAATTAGGCCCGAGGGAACTTGTATCGAGTTAATAGAATTAAACTCCTCGCAAAACGGATATGTTCTTCAAAGTGCTATATCAGTGGCGTAAAACCCCACTAGAGAACAGATTTCTAAACAGAAAAATAAGAACATTTGAGGTTTTAATCTTCAAAAAATAAAAATAAACAAACATATTCATGCTCTTCCCCCAACAATAGACGTTCTCCCACAAAAAAAAATGGAGTGTTTCAAAAGGGCTACTGAAAGACTGCATGCAATGTTAATCCGTACTTACATCCGCGACCCCGTCCTGAGCGACACTTGAGCCGTCGCGCTCATTGTCTATGACAGCCATCAGTACTTCCGCTCAGCTTATATCATGCAACTATCGCAGTTAACATTTAGAGTATTACTTTAAAAACCTGCCAGCATATATATTTGAGCATCCTAAATGAATGAAACTGGGGAAACACCGCTGCGACGCAGGTGACTCTAGACAGCAGCGCGCATATGAATGACTCGAAGCAAGCTGAAGGTATCTAGCTTCACTCCAGGCAAAGGTAACTGAATCCGATCATATAAAATACCCACACAGATAGCTGCACAGGCGGCACTGTGTCTCTATAGCCTATAGATATATCGAAAAATTCGATGTGCCAACATATTTTTGCGACTTGGTGATTAAGACATTTTTTCAGGATGACAATGATTCCCGCCACAAAGCTAAGAGTGTAAAAGCATTTCTTCTGGAAAGGCAAATGAACTTAATGACATGTCTTGCAGGCAGTCTGGACCTCATTCCAATGGAAAATTTATGGCGGAAATAAAAATAAAAAAACGTCCGTGACAAGGCTCTATCCTGCAAAGGTGATTTGTAAACTGCCATTTGATGAAGTTGGAACCAGCTTGGTGGAGAATATTGTTTTTCCATTACTTAAGTCTCAGCCTCAAAGAATTCAAGCTGTCAAAAACCTGAGGACAGTGCTAATTCTGATTTTTGGTAGATCGTTCAAAAATTTTTCCTCAATATTGAGTAATTACATATCTTTTCCTCTATACCTAAAAATATGCCATTAATTATAAATAATTTGATTTCTTTGAGATGTGTTTCATGAAGCCAGACTGTTCAGCTATTTCACAAAAATAAATGCTGATATAACATTAAACTATTTATCTGCCATGAAGTAAAAAAGCTGGATGAACATCCTCCAAGAGTGGTGATTTTCGCCAAGGGTTGCACATAGAAAAGCTGATTTTTACACTGCTCTCGGATGCATTGCAAGATTATCAGTCCTATTGTTCAGTTGACACAAAGACCGGTCTTGTTGGCTAGTAGCTACTACCTCTGGGCCAAACTTGACATTTTTTTTTTTTTTTTAAATGCAACATGACAAACGGTTCTAATGGGAATCAGGTAGTTTCTGTTCATTTTCTGGACACAATACCCTCTCCTGTTGCTCCACCACTCACCCTAACTATGAAGTATGAATTTTGACCATGGGAAGAATGGCACAGTTCCAGGAATATATTGTGCAGTTATCCGACAGCATTTGTTTTTATCCCCCACCAGGCAAAAGGCCAAAGGGGGATAATATCACGGCACAGTCCGTCAATTCGCATCGGATGGTGAAATCAACTTCTTCAGTTTTGATAGGACATCCTTGAAACTTTGCGCATAAGCTGTAGATTAACTGATGATACACATATCACAGTCTCGACTCCAGCGGGGGATGTTGGGCTCTCAGAGCACACTTTCCCATTTGTTTTCCCATCACCATAAACCGGCTGGGTTGCGAAGGTCAAGATGACAGCACTTCCATTACAATTCTGTAGTAATTGCATCTGCTATACAGAGCTTTAGCATGGGGCCCTAGCAAGTCTTAAAGTGTACTTCCATCGGAAACGTACATGATCAGCCAGCTCTCTTTTGAGGAAATGAAACATGCATCACCCCTATAAGCAATTTTGGCCCGCAGAGAATGCAGGCGAACACTTGTCAAGTTGTGAAAAAAAAACGGCAAATGGATTTATTTGAGTGAGGTTCTGTTGTATCAGAGATGGGGAAAAGCAAAGAGAATACAATTTGGTACAGCCCAAGGCACAAGGGTGGAATTTAAAATAAATAAATAAATAAATCACCAGATTAATACCCATAGAGCTGTTATGGGATCACCTGGATTGTAAAATGCAGCCATCTTCAAAGACACTCACAGGAAATATTGCAGTCCATGAGGGAATCCATGAGAATGATTCTGCAATAAGGGGTATACCCCAAATGCCCAAAATTTGCAGAGCAGTAGATTCAATGTCACTTTGGCTCCTTTGATGAGAAATCAATAAATACATAAGCCTGCTATAATTTAAAAGATTAAAATATTTAGCCCCCCAATACATGAAATATATATTTAAAAAAAAAAAAAAACGCATTGTTTTTTCTTTCATACAATTGACCATGATACAAAACAATTGAAATACAGGAAGTACTTAAATAACAAGTGATTCCAAACTTTAGTGCAGCAGAATAGGTTTCATATGCTGAAAGGAAAACTTAAGGAGACTCATCCCTCAAAACAAGCATGAGCTGAAGTCTTCTGCAGGAGCATTGAATGCAGAGGGTGGACCAAGGTGCCAAATTGGGAGGGGAAAAAAAAAAAAAGTATTTTTCGCAATCATTTGGAAGTTCATTGTATTATATGGATAAAGGAACATACACGATACTGATGTGAAGGCAATATTTTAAAACATTTATTTTTTTCCACAGATTTTTCACAACCATTTTAAAAGAAAAGATCAGGACAGAATTTGTGCTTGCTGGAACCGTCTCAATAAGACCGTTATAACAGTTTTTTTTTTACACATTTATTGTGATAAAAATGGTTGGCCATTTTAAAGATGTTCAAATATTCAGGCACCTGAGGTATGTTCATTAACCATAATCCCAACAGTAATAGCAAATCATCAGGGGGAGACCATCTGGTCAGCTCCAACATTACCATATAAAGTAGATGCATTAACATTTACACTAGCATTAAAAATAAAGTACTAAGAATTCACTTACAAAACAGCAGCTGATATGGGTAACAGGTTGGTTCCGTACCTCAGAATCATTGATGAAATTTTTTACAGTATTAATATGTAGAAAACATGCAGAGGTTTGATCAAATTATCAGAAACACTGCCATACCATCTTTGTGAAACTCATAACGTACCACTATTATCGATACTGGTGCAGATGAAGATTGATTCTATTCTAAGGTGATTTATAGATCTGCAGTTCTGTGGTTAAAAGAAACTATCCTACCTAAAGTCAGTCTGTCCCTGCCAGAGCTTTGACTTGTGTCCACAGTTCTATTTTATTGCTGGGTATGTATTGCCATAATCTAACACTTCCTCATGCCTCCTCACAATTTTGCAACAGATGCTCTGTACAATGCAGGCAACAACTAATGGGGAAATTGGTCAGAATCCTCATCTTGCTTTGAAGACTAAACCAGTTAGCAAATTGTTGCGGTTTAAGGCTCTTAAGCAGACACTGATGCAAATTAGTACTGAAATTCATAGGAATGACCTGGGTAGATGTTTTAGTATGTGTGTTTTCAAGACTTCAGAGTAAAGCCATTTTCAGGGGTGCCTGCAATATTTGTAACTGAATGTGGGATTTTGAACAAATGCATATGCATGTATGGGAACACTCGCAATTGTGTAAATGCTTCTAATATAAAAGGATGGAGGATAGAGAATTTTTACTGTCGAAGGTTTGAGTTTTGAGGTCCTCCGTAGTGATCCTAAATCAGAGCAGCATGAGTTGCGGAGCATGCAGAAGGTCTCGTTCTCGCTCTCAGGGCAACCGTCTCGGGCCAGTAAAGGAGTCACGAAAACAAATGGACGGCTGGAGGTGTTCTCACTTCCGGAAGAGTCCGTGGCGAGTGAAACTGTCCCAAAGGTGGGAAGGCTTTCGCTTGGGCTCAGCCAGCGAGAAAACAGGTTGCTGGGGAACGCTGGTCGGCACAGTGACGTGACGCTGCTGGAGAGGGTGGAGGGGCTGGAGGGGGAGACGAGCTGAGCAAGGAGTGTAGCTTGTGTCTGTGGGAGCACCACAAAAATACCATTACCGTCATCATCATGCTATAAAGCAGGGAAACTCTGGCTGTGTGTCCTTCACATATCTCTAGAACCGTTCATTCGATCGACTTCAAACTTGGTGAATGTATTGCTGAGGACCCAAGGAAGAGCACTATGGAGTTTGAAGTTGTTTGGCTGAGCGGTTCTCGAGATAAAGATGAAAACACAAATACCGCTCAAGAAGCAACAGAATGGGCACTGCACAAGCAAATATAAAAACCACAAACACACACACACACACACACACACACACACACACACACACACCTGCACCAGCACACAAACAAACCCATACCACAACTGCAGCACCCATTTGGTTTACCGATGTAATAAAAAAATAAATTTAATCACTGCCATCAATTTGAGCTACAAGGGATATGAAGTGCTGTTTATTGTTCGCAGGTTTAACAGCTATTTAACATAACTGCAAGTTGTTAGTGTGCATCAATCTACATTCAATTTAGGTTTATAAATGTAAAAAAGCATTTCTCTGAGTTCCTCCTCTTTCTTTTTTGTTTTGTCTTACTTCTCAGTTTCCCACGTTTGGATTTCCTAGCCCTGAGAATGGCTCCGTTCCTCTGGCTCTCATTGATCTCCATTCCTGCCCAAAGAAACCAAAGTTGCACCAAGATCCTGTTTAAACTGGCCCCAGATCAGAGCACAGATCCCTTATGAAAGTATACGCAAACATTCTTCAGAGGAAATTCAAATTTCATAGCAATTCACAGCAATTTTATTTGTATCAAAGTTTTTACAAAAGAACAGTCACAAAGACACTGTATGGAGTAGTAGAGGGGCACATGCGCGGCCTCGGTGCCCAAGATACATTATGAGGTTAAAGGTCCCCAGTCATTTTGCCAGGTGCACAGCCAATCAGCTACCACAAGCAATTTCAAAATATGTCAAGATTTAGTGCTTCACTCACGTTCCCATGCTGTAGTCAGCAATCAATGCAATGCGTGGGTTTCACGATCATTCAAATTGTTTAAATGAAATAAGACCATTTGAAACATGCAAATTCCACTGCTTCTAACCCCTGAGTGAAGAAAAGCGTGAGAAGTCCGGAATAATAAATGACTTCCATATTACAAGTGGCGAAATCCACCGTAACTTAATCAAATACGACATCTACTGATTTCCAGGAGGGCAGAGTGAGAAAGGGAAAGCGTTTCCCCGACGATAAAACCGCAGACGAGCCGATATACGTCAGGAGAACACGTTTTAAAGTGGACTCATTCTATGATATCCTGGACGTTTTTCACCAACAGTTTGTGACACGTTTCACAGACCTTCGCAACATGGCAAGTCATTTTCAAGTCCTCAACGAACGGCACTTAAAAAAAAATCCAAATTCAGTTGAGAAGATCAAAGATCTGGCTCAGTTCAACGAATGAGGAGAGTTTTATACAGGCCAAATTTTGTATTTCCTCGTCGCCAATGACATGCACCGAACTTTTCCTAGCATCTCAACATTATATCGGATCTATGTTACTATTCTCATCAGCAGCGCACAGGCAGAGCGTAATTTCAGTCGTAATTAAAACATATCTGCAGTCTTCAATGAGTGAGAATCGTCTCTCAAATCTGGCAATACTTTTTTTTCGAGAGAGAAATGACAGAGGGTGGACTTACATTTGCGAGGATGAAGACAATACGTTCATATAGTCTACACATTCAAACAATAGGCCTACTTTTTACCCCTCAGTCCTCAAGGCTGACGGGGTATTGCTATCCTTCGTGCGGTTGGGCGGGCGGGCGGGCGGGCATCTCCAAAAACTTCGACATCAGGCTGAGGGGTATTCCGGGCATTGCACACCTATTTTTATTTTTTGTATGCGTTTTTCATTTGTTCAAACCTTTTTTGAGTAGCCAACATTGGATTATTAGGCCTTAACCATGACATGATGCCTCTGAACGAATTGAGAGAAAATAAAGTATAAGGCAGTAAATTAGTAACGGATTCTTGAAACTTTATTTCCAACATTTTAACATCATGCAGCTGCACTCTATATAGGCCTATTATCTTTGGCAAAAACGTTTGCCTAAATGAATACATTTATTTGTGCGGCTAGCTATATGTTTCAGTTGGTATAAATTAAATATTTTAATGAATACATTAATAGAAAGACACATTTTGATCGAAAGACAGACAGGCAAATCAGGGGCCCTTTTGGGGTGAAAAAAACACATGGGAATAAAAGTGAGTCTACACCCCTGTTTGTGACATCACAAGGGAGGGTGATCACCCAGAATAATGAATTAACTGGTTGGCTGAAGTTGATCAGTCCCTCCAGCCTCTGGGTGGTAAGTTCTCCATGTGATCCCAAGAGGGAACAGTATTTAAAATGGCTTGTAATGGCTCATTGGCTGTGTAGCTGGTGACATAATGGAGGTTCTTTAAAAAAACTCCAAAAACTTTTTCTGTAAACAAATTTACTTTACGTAAACTTTAATTTACGCACCCATTTCCTGGTCTTCCCGGACGCGGCGGCGCTCGTCCGTGAACGCCTGCAGCCATCGGCGTTTGTCCGCAGCTTTTTTGGCGCAGAAGACGTACTCTTCCAGGGAAACGCTGTCCCGCAGCCGGAAGGCGTTTTTCAGGCTGAGCCCGAGCTGGGCATCCCTGCCGTCAGGCACGTCCAGCACCTCCACGCGGTCAGTGTCCAATCGGCCGCGATAGAACAGCAAGTCACGCCGAAGGACGTCCTTCTTGCAAAAGACCATCTGATGGTCAAAAAGGAAGAAAACGCGCTGCTGCGTCTTTCCATCGGGCAAAATCCTGGTCAGGTCCCCTGAGTGGATCAGCTCAGAGCTTCGGCTCAGTACATCCTCCCCCTGTAAGCACAGATATAATCAATAAGGGCCCAAATAAAATCTAACACAAGCCATACTTCACATCTCAGCAGGTGAGCAACAGGCATCAAAAATAGCATTCTACTGCTAATCATTTCTTTTTGGCTAATGCAGTGACAGTGAAGTTGGATATCACCGCTGTAGAAGTTTCTATACCACCTCTGGCACTGCACCTCCTTTGTAGGAGAGATTAAGGCAGAGACTAACACGGGGCAGTGCTTTTTGTATGTGAGACGCCAGCTCATCTGAAAACAGTCATCCCTCATCGGATCATGGCAGCCAACAAATTTTGAACAAATGAGTCAATTAAATGCAATTACAACCTCTATGGATGGAGACAAAAAATTATTTCTGGCACAAATAGCAAAAGCGAGTTTTGGTTTAAGACAGGGATGGCTAACTCGGTCACACTTAAGATTAAGTGTTGCACATAAAGGCTTTATACAGCACATAATCTCTTCATAAATGAGAAATGATGTATTCATAAATCATACATTAGAAAATGTCATGCTTTGTTAAGGGTGAAATAACACATCTTTAGTCAGCATGTGATGCCAGATGTGATAATGTCACTTAGCTGACAATGTCACCCATAATAGTATTTACCTACTAACAAAGTCACTTTGCAGAGCCTCCTGTTAAAGTCAAATAACTGACAAAAATTTCCATGAGTGCAAAGCCATTCAGGTTGGTGGAGCGCTATTCAGCCTTAAAGTGGTAATCTGTAAGATTTTCGTTGTGTTACTGTCTGTTAAGCCAGTGTCTATCAGAGAGGGGGGATAAAACAATGGTGATTGGGCCCATGACCCACTGATTAAAGCACTTGTATTTCATTCTTTGCCTGGCAAAGCGATCAGTGTGTCTGTGGCGACATTCCCGCATTATATTCAAATACAGGCACACATCTTGCGATGCTTTTTACATCAGTAAGCAGTGTTTGGTCTGTCCAGAAGGTAGAAGGAGCCGCAAGCTAGCTTGAAGGAAGTGAGGCACCCCGGGAGAAGCTATGGCAAGGTAGCCGTCAGAAGGGATCCAGCAGCGGTACTTTCCCTAACCTGAACCTTGGCTCTATCCCCTCAGCCTAAATCTTACTTGTCCCCTACACTATATGTCAGTTTTAGGGATGGAATTAAGGGAGGACTGTTAAAAAATGCAGCCTTCCAAGAAGCGGAAAGTACCGCTACTGGATCCCTTCTGATGTCTACCCAATGGCAATGGCAAATACCATACTGAGTAGCTATACTGTGCACAGTAGAAACTAACGTTAGCGGAGTCTCTGTTGAGGCTGCTGCTGAACCTAAAATTAGAGCGTAATTTCAGAGAGCAAACGGGAAAAAAAAAGCTACGCCTCAACAAATTATTTTTATTATAAAGCAAGTAGATCAGAAGGATCTAATAGCTGCGACCTCGCCTAGCATCCGTCACAAGGCCGAGTGTCCATGACTGGTGGTTTCTTGTACAAGCGTGATGTTGAAATTGGCAAACGACCTTGAAAATCAATAGGGGACCCTTCCTCTGTACCAAGAAGCTTGTTCTAAGATGTAATAGCCATCCATCAAGTTAAAGTGGAGGTACAGTGCGAAAACTGTGAAATCGAGGCAAAATCGACACTTTTTTGACCGGTGTGACCTTGAGATTCAACAGATGACCTTGAAAATCAATAGGGAACCCCTCCTCTATACCAAGGAGCTTGTAGTAAAATTTCATAGCCATTTATTGAATTAAACTTGAGTTACGGTGCGAAAACCGTCAAATCGGGCAAAATTGACACTTTTTTTACCTTTGTGATCTTGGGATTTGACGGATGACCTTGAAAAACATTAGGGTACACCTCCTGTATGCCTAGAAGCTATTTCCAAAATTTCATAGCGATCCATGAATTCTAACTGGAGTTACAGCGCGAAAACCTGCAAACAAGGTTGTGACCTCTGTGAACTTGACCTTTGACCTCGAACTTGTGCATGGACATCACTTTGGTGAAGATCAATAACTCTTGAAAATTTCATGATATGACGACATGAACATGGTGAAAAAGGTGTCACAGATGGACAGACGGGCGGGCGGGCGGACAGACAGACAGACAGGACAGACAGACAGACGCGTTCATAGAGCTGCTTGTTCGCAGCTAAAAATAGTTATAACTTTACCTGTTTACCAACTACCGTTTTCATTATTTACACAGGGCTCTCAACTGTCACATATAAATGACATATTCATGTTCCCGTGCTGTAGTCAGAAGTTATTCTATCAGACCGTTTGTAGAGATTCTCAGGTGGAATTGAAGTCCTTGTGTATTGAAGTTTATCAGTTTCACATGTGTTACGATGGATTTCGCCACTAGTAATATGAGGACAATTGTGATTCCAGAATTCTCATACTTTTCTTCACTCAGGTGTTGGAAGCAGTGGAATTGCAGGAAAATGTTTCAAACGGTCATATTTCATTTGAACAATTTGAACGATTATGAAACACATGCATTTCGTTGATTGAATAATTTCTGACTACAGCACGGGAACGTGAATGAAGCACACGATGAATGCCTAAGACTTGGCAGCCCTTTAAGTTAATCGATTCATCATAATAGCCCAACATGTTACTGGGATGAGATGACGCTATGGATGACTAATGTCACAAAATTTTTAATTTCACTGAGTTCAATTGTCGTGTCAAAGAGCATCTTTCCCTTCTTTGAGGAGGCGTGGAACTGGTAAGAGCCGTCAATTTACCGATGTCATACAGGCGACACTGTTGGGTCTTGACAAGAGTTGTGGGAAATGAGGTCCTGAAGCGCACCAGCAATTACAGCTCACTGCCAAAGATGTCAATATGAACAAACCAATTCAAATCTTACGGATTACCACTTTAACTAGCAAGTATTATGAGCGTGAGGTGGAACTGCAGGATGAAGTTTTAGCGTGCGATGAGGTTGTCAAAAAATATTCAAAGTCCACATTGAATTTCAATATAATTTTTAAAATTCAAAGGCGCCTTACAGCATTTAGATTATAGTGTAAAGGATTCCCCGATCCCGGTTTTGTAATCAAACACAAAATGGGCTTTCATTTAATGAGCATTGCTGGGAACCATTTCATTCCCTGTCCCCCTGTGGCCTACAGCAGGCCATTGAGGAGAACGTGATAACACATACTGCACTCAACAATAAGCAGCTTATTTTCTTGTTTCAAAAGCAAACAATATTCCCCTGCTTTTTGAATAGTAACCTATTATTGTTTATTGTTTATTGAATCAACCCCCGAAACCGAGGAAAACATAAGAAACAATTACAGTATCAGAAATAAATAAATAAATAAATTAAATAAAATACAATAAAATCATCATAAAAATGACTAGCTTTATAGAAGACACAATATTGGAGCTAAAATCACAGACATGACTAGCTTTAAAGATGACACTGTGTTAAAGCTAAAATAACTAGATTACCACCTACATAACAGCTTGACCATTGTATGAGCAGCAGATGATCTGTTATTATATTCATCCGAGTATACAAGAAAACGCAAGGTGTCAACCAGTCCGTCCGCTACGCCAGCTGAGAAACCATCAACCGTATATCTCGTTAGAGCGCATATGACTGGCGAGACATTTAAACCGATAAGTCTATTATGTAACTCAATATTCAAAGCAAATTTCATGACAATTCTGACAGTGTGTGGAAGGTGTGTGTGTGTGTCTGTGTGTCTGTGTGTGTGTGTTTGTGTGCGAGTGAGGACACATGTATGTGTGTATGCAGTTGAGTGTGTGTCAGCAGTGTAAGTTTGTGAAAGTGGGAGTGTATGAAAGGAAACTGCTGAATAACACCCCTCCCCCGCTACAGCAGGTTCCTCCTGAGATTTCCTCCCCCCGGGAAGTATTTTCTGTTCCAGGATTTTTCTCCTGACTCAAACCCCCTCCTTGCGGGGACTTGTCGGTCTGATCTGTAAAGCATCTTAGTTAATCTTTGTGAAAGTTCTTTAAGTTCTTGGGCAAATAGCATGAATTAAAAAAAAAGCTCAGAATTGTTTGGGGGATTGCGGGCGTGTGCGTGCGAGCGAGTGCAGAAGCAGGAAGGGTCCAGACAGACCTCCCAGCGCAGTATGGTCTCCTGCCAGTGAGCGATGGTATCCAGGCTCTCCAGCCTCCTCTTCCTCTCGTTAATGAGGCAGGCCACCTTCTTCATCGCCTCATAGGCGTCACTGACACCGCCATGGTCCCTGCAGCCAATAACACCACAGTCAGCGATGGCAACAGCTTGTATGCGCAAGAGATGTACACACTCCTGTCTGACAGGAGCTGACAGCAGTACTATATGCCAATATAGTATAACTGCACCTCACACAAATGTTTGCTTCAGTGCAATAAAACACCACATTTAAGAGCAACTTGTCCAGGTACACTGTGAGACAGGGATGGACAATTCCAGTCCGAGAGGGCCGCAGCGTATGCGAATTTCTGTTTCCACTAATTGTTCCAATTGTCCTGATTAGACTAGCTTAACGGATAGCAAATGTCATTTACTCATTTATTAGATGGCAGGAAAATGTTTCATTTAGGGACATGAAAATAGTATTTGGTGGTCAGTCATGAGAATTTCACGATATGCAGCTAAAATGTGAGATTTTATAGATGGTTCGGCTACTTCGGTCAACTACAGGCCAAAAGTTGGAATGGCAGCCAGGCACAGACATGGCCCTCGTCGCCCCGCTCTACTATAAAACGAAACCACCACACATGGTGGAGGAAACAAAGAAAGGGATGAAGGAGCCATCTGAAAATGATGCACATTTGGAGGCCACCATTAGCCCAGAAACAGCCTTGACAAAGCGACAAAAGTAGCAGGATAGTAAAGTGGTAGGTTGTTCGAATGTCAACTAAAGAGTTGCAGGATTCAGTAATGGCCGGTCATGGCTTAAAATTCTGACTTGCATCTGGAGTGATGAAATTGAAAAAAGTTCTGCTGCTGCTGGGCCCTTGAGCAAGGCCCCTAACCCCAAAATCTGCTTCAGAGGCTTTACCCCAGTTTCTCTCACACATGCAACCACTTTTATCAGGAATTTCTCACAAATAAAATAAATAAAGCGAAACAAGTTCTCTTTTTTTTCGCCCAAAAAGTTCTCAATGGAACTTCCCCACATTAAATAAAGGTGTGATTAATTAATTAATTAATTAATTAATGATGTGAGGGACTGCTGCGTAAATCTCGCGGGCGTACAGCACCTGTGCTCTTTTGGAGTGTACTTCAGCAGCTCGCCCAGCTGGAGGGGATACTTGCAGATCTTCTGAACGGGCGTGAGCAGGAACCCGGCGATGGAGATGTCAATCATCTGCTGAAGCAGGCGGCAGGCTTCAAAAAAGTGCCTGTAGCGGCCGAGCTTCATGAGCCTCTGGAGCTCCACGCACGCGTGAGGGTGGTTATTACAGTACTCCGAGTACACGGAGAACTCCGCCTGCTGAGAAACACACGTGTGAGGGTGGTTATTACAGTACTCCGAGTACACGGAGAACTCCGCCTGCTGAGGAACACACATGTGGCCAATTAGTGCAGTACTCTCATACAAAACACAATGTGCTTAGGGGAATGTGTGTGGATGGTTCATACAGTCCTCAGACTACAGTGAGAACTTGGCCTGCTAAAGGAAAGACATGTGGCCAGTTATTGTCGTGCCCTGATTTAAAAAAACAAAAAAAAAAACAAAACTTGGCTTTCAGAAGGCATGAGGCTGGTTACAGCAGTGGAGAAAACATGTAAGTTGTTATAACAGTGCTCTAATGAAGATCACAGTCTGTGAGAAAAGTGTGGCTAATCACTGCATCCTGATAAAGAACACAATCTGCCAAATCTGCCAAGGCAGCCAATAATTTCTGAATTTACTGCTGAGCTGCAAACTGTCATTTAAAGAAAGTGAAATTATCTTTCATTTGCCACAAATCACTTTGGACAACAAGTCAATATTTTTCGCAACACATTAAATTTCTGCCTTGTAGGAATGGCCCAGTACAAACAGCTTTCTTTAGTATTATATCAGCCTAAGACTAATCAGTATTCTGTACTCTTACTGCAGTCATGTGCGCATTACTTACTTGTAGGAGGAAGCAGGAGCCGATCTGGCTCTGGTGTGGCTGTTCTTTGTCGTAGTGCCTCTCCAGGTCTTTGAGGAACTTTCGCTGGAATCTGTAAATTTCCTCAATGTTGCTGAAGATGGTGCAGAGCTGGGGCTGAGTGAACATGCCTGTGTGTTTCCTGCACTGCCGAAGGTAACCCTGCCAATAATATACAGCTAACTTCAGCAACTAGGGATCATAACAATTACTCCATGATCGTTAAGTGTTTGCTCTACCACGTGAGGTAGAATTGATCTATCAAAACACGGATCTGAAATATAAACAGCAACAGCCTCCTAGTGCATTCCAGCAGCCGTCAGAGGACAGTTTCAATGAGCCGCCAAGAGAGGGCGCAATGACAGTAGATGAAATACTGTTGGAAAATGCGTGATATTGCGGTGAAAATAAAAGCTTTACTTAAGTGGAAAAAACGCATTTGTTATTGTTTTTCATAAGTAGAGTTTTCAGGTGTTTTTTAAAATTAAGATTAATCGACAGATTGGTCGGCAATTTTGCCAACTATCGATTAAAGGAGGTGCTTGCAATTTGCAGCCCAATCAGCAACTCATTAAAAATTATTAATTCAAGAATTTTGCAGACTTTCATTAAGTTGTAAAAACTATAGATTTAAGCAAATGGCATGAATTCATATCGGAATTAAAACATGCAAGTGTTTATTTTCTGCAGAAACTGCACTGCCACACACAAACAATTCCAGAAAAACACAAGGCAGATAGACATGCAGTATGGCAAGCCGTTTTAACATTTATAGCTAGACTGGATATGGGTGGCAGATATCCACAATTTAATTCCTCCTAGTCAAAAAGAACTTTTCAGATATCTATAATGACATTCTTCCTATCCACAATTGTCATTTCAGATATCTACAACGTCATTCTTTCTAGGACAAGTGACGTCACTTTTGCCATTCATGTGAATGGGGTTTCTCATTACAGATATCTACATTTTTGTTGCAGACATCCGCAATGTGAATTACAGATATCTGCCACTGAGTTACAATTAGTTGTAACTCCAGTTTGAGATATCTACAATTGAATTTTGACTAGTCAAAATTCCAGTTCAAGATATCTTTAATTGCCCTCAATTCAAGATATATACATTGTCCTTTTTAGATATCTTAAATTAAGTTTTGCCCAGTCAGAGTGACGTTGTAGATATCTTGAACTGTATGTATGTCTAGTCAAAATTAATTAGTGGATATCTCAAACTGGAATTTGGGATGTACATAATTTAATTGTAGATATCTACTATCGAATTACAGATATCTCTGAGAGAAATTTCATTAGAGATATCTTTCACTTCCATTCGGCCTAGTTGAAATGTAATTAAAGATATCTTGAATTAGAGTTCTGACAAGACGAAATGACATTGCAGATGTCTGTTTGCCAGAAAGCTACGGCAAGCGGGAGCGGCGCCGCTTGTTGATTCAATGCTGTATTCAAACGCTATGTCAGAGCAAGCAGAGGCCAAAGGTGTTTTTGAGTGTGATTTCAATGCCGCAGCCCGTGCATGACAGGAGCTGTCCAATGCACAGGGTTTAACCTTACTTTCTGCAAAAAGAAAATTCTTTTAGCTGTTACTCCAGGGGCGCATTTCCCAAAAGCGTAGTTGCTTACTAAGTCAAGTTAAACTTACAATTTTTTTTAAAATATTAATTATTATTAATTTTATAAATAATAGGGACAATGCACATTAATGAACATCTAATCAGAAAACAATAGATGTAAATATGCCGGATTATAGCAACAATGCTAGTTTACATCCGCTGTCCCTACATAGTTCTTTCATATTTCATTGTCCATTCAGAGTCAATGGGCGCAACTAGGTAAGTTAGCATCTGTGATTTCGGGAAACGCACCCCAGAACGGGGGGCATCAGTGTTCTGACACCATCCAGACTTCATTGTAGGTCCTCAAATGTGTCTGGAGACAACAAATATTCAATATGCTGTAAATTTCTACCACAAGTCTCTCATGAACAAAGCTCTCTTTCGCCACAAATTCCTTGGTGATAAGGTCTTTCTATTTCATGGCATTTTCTAACAATCTTATCTACAACAGCAACCGCCATTTCTTCCGCTAATGATAGCTAACGCTGCACAACTGACTAGTCATAATGACGTTTGAGATATATTTAAGCTCCATTCTGCCTCGTCAAAACTGAATTACAGATATCTAAATTTGTCGGTTAGGATCAGTGACGAGTCCAGTGTCGCTTTCAGTGACGCCACAGCTGATATCTGTAATTCAGTTGAGACTAGTGAAAACTGAATTACAGATATCTCTAACTATAGTTTTCACTGGTCAAAATGAGGTTATAGATATCTTGAATGAAAATTCTCACTAGTCACAAAGTAATTACAACGAGTGAAAATGACATTGTTGATATCTGCAATGTTAATTCCGTATAGTCAAACTTAGTTTTTAAATGTTAAAACGGCTTGCCATACACGCTGAGATGAGATGCATTCACGCACCTCACAGATGTCCTTCAGGTGTTTGATGTAGACGCGCTCTGTGTTCATGATTTCGTTGACCACATTTGTCCTCATCTGTTCCCTATGTGCTGAGCTCTGGACTACAGCACCCCCTGGTGCTGGCTTCTTGCACTGCACATTCTCAATGTTGTCCATCAGCACGGCAACTTCCGCATCTTCCTGATTCACCCGCACCTGCCACAAACACATTTTCAGTTTAACTGAAAAAGTTTAATCTGACTTTTAATAGTCAGATTAAAGTTTAATCTGACTTATAATATTTAATCGGACAATGATAACAGATCTGAGAGGTTCTGGAACACACAGGACGTGGACAAAATACCAGAAGCGTATGAAAAATGGCTTGCAGTCTCTAAACAACAATTATAAAAGCATCTATGCAGGCCATTCATTCACATTTGAATGGCAATGATCCAGTTAGCCAAGCATGTGTCTGCTTAAAAGAGGAGCAGCCAGCAGAGCTTCGGTCAGTAAGTCCCAGGGAAGACGAGGATACTGACAAGGTTTATTATTTAAAGTGGCAGTGGAGCTGCCAAAAATCATATAATATGCAAAACAGCAACAGAAAAAGAAAGAAGTGTGGCCACAAATAAAAGCCCTCTGTCAGGGACAAACAAACGATCAGTCACTATTAACCACAGAACTGCAGCAGCAAACATCACCCATAAGTTGAATCCATCTGTGATTCTAAATCAGCCCCAGCAAAGCAGAAGACACTGTAAGCATGACGAAGCTGGTATTTGTGGAACCATCCACCATGATGCCACCGCCCCCAGTATACTTACTCTGACGAAGCTGGATGGGAACCAGGCTTGGCAGTCGCACGTAGCGCCCCACCACCAGTCCTTGTTGGGGGCATCGAGGACACGGATGACATCACCGGCTTTGAAGGCCAACTCTTCTTCTTCCATTGTGACATGATCCCACAGAGCCTCAGCGTATACAGCCTGACCAGAGCTTATCCACTGGAACAGAGAAGCATGGGAACTGAATCCCTCAGGCAAGCAGGTACACAATCCCACTGACACAGTAACATGACTCTGTCCAAGTAGTTTTCCCACGTGTGTGCATATATAATTCCTATAACAGAAATAACTCGTGCATTGACTGATGTGTTAACAACCACCTTTCCACAACAGATGGAACAGCATGAAAGATGCAATCAAAAAAATAAAGCACCATCATTGGCCTGGATTCACGCCATAAAACCCCACAAAAAATACCGCAGCTATACTCAAACTTGTGGAACTTCAGGCTCATTTTCAATTGTAGAGGAGATCCCAAGGTTTCCAGCACATTTCATGCTGAATTACAGAGAAATGAGCATAAAGTGATGTACAAGATCTAGATACCTTACATCTGATGTAATGCTGTGGCCATAAAAACATGGTGTCCTGGGTTTGAATATTTTTCTCATTATAACTGTGACGTAGCTTTAGTGAGACCGTGTAACCAGCAGATACAGAATTTGTATGTGACATTGTCCTACACTGCGGCAAAAAAGCTTTTTCTGACTTACTTAAGTGATAAGTTAGAATTTAAGGGGTTTACAATACAAGGGAAGACATTTATGGTTTTGGCACATGAGCGCATACACATACTGAATGTGCATATCCTTTGAAAAGCACACACACTCATGCCCGCGCACACAAAGTGTACCTCATTCAGAGCGGACGGCTCAGCGCCCGGCTGCAGGTAAAGTACGACTTCGCTGAGCTCATCAAAGCTGCCGTCTTCTTCGCTGAGACTGTCGTCCTGTACGCCAGTCCTTTCTGACCCTCCATCGGCTGAACACACAGGAGCAAAACACAGTCCAAACTGTGTAACACACCCTGACACTCCACAGCTGTCCGCGTTACTATAATGTTATGCAAAAATGTTCACTCATTGACGCTTACTCCAAGTCCACACAGAGGCTCCAGAAAGTATTCAAACCCAGCTTCAACACTTCATGTTACAGACTCAATTCGAAATGGATCACACTTAATCATTCTGCTATTAGTCAAATGACACTCAATGGCAATGCAAAATAAATGTTTGAAATTTACGTAGACTTACAGAAACTAACTTAGTAAAGAGTCAGAGTATATGCCTGAGTTTTGTGTGAGCAGTTACAGCACTGGCTTATTTGGAAAGTCTCCACAAGCCTTTGGACGCCTGGAGTGAGGCAGTTTCTCCCATTCTTCCAGACAGAGCCTCTGAAGCTCGATCAGATTGGATTAAAAGCACGAGTAAATGGCCTTACATTATATATAAACAAGAGCACCGCAGAGCGTGGCATATGCCCCCACCTGTAAGTTGATCAAGGGCATATTGAGATGGCTGCTGTGGCGGCCATATTAGATATCGCACAACGCTGGTTTTCGAAAGAATCCTTCCTCTAGCCACTCCCAAAACGCCATTAAGAAATGGCATCAATCCGACGAGGGATTCCACAGTTATCCCACGGAAACGAAAAGTTAACGGACGACGGACGGACTGACGACGGACGGACGGACATGGTGTGGACATAATGCCCCCTGTCCTCTTTGGAGGGCGGGGGCATAAAAACTAGCTGCCACTGAATGCAAATTGTTGCCTGCTATCCCTCTACCTGCCACAGCTTCGCAGGCCATTAATCTTTGGCCCTGACATACAACTGACCCTAATTGACTTTAACCTTTGACCCAATCGCCTCCAAAATCTAATAAGCTACCCTCTGTGGGGAATCACAATGTCTGATTTGGTGAAAATCCCTCCAATCATTCAGTTGTTATTGCGCAAACAAGATATTTGAGACAGACAAATGCACAGATGGACACTGGGAAAAATAGCCTCTAGCCCACTGTGTGTGGTGGAAGTATTTTAAGGGTGCAAAAAGGGAAGAGGTCTGAATACTTTCAAAAGCCAAGAGGATTTTCCCAAGTATTGCTAACAAAAACTAAATTCAGTGGTGACTATGCTGATATAGCAATAGCATAAGATTTGGCTGCATATGGATGAAATAAGTTGCATCGGTTTGGGTTAAATAGTTGCTGCTTGAAAATGTCAAATCAATACAATACCCTGCCAGGAAGTAGCAACATGCATTGAAAACTAGCTCACTGGATGGAGGCAGATGCATGCCAAAACAAGACCTTACCACTGAGAATTCTCAGAAGGCGGGGCTGTCCAAGTCGGTCGAGGCCAATTGGAGTGCTCTGGGAGAGGAGGCAGGGGCGGAGCCTGACAGACACGCCTCTGTAGGGCGGGAGCTGGTGCGACGGAAGAGGGGGTCGAGAATTTGTCTGAGATTAGAGAGGAGAAAACCATAACACCTCATCAAGATGCGGCACAAAAACTGACACAGAACAGGCCAACAAGGTGAAATGAGCATAAACAGGGAAGAACAGGGGTACATGAGCACGGAATACACCACGATGACAGACTCCTGACAATCAGCCGATGGCCATCAATAGGTCGAGACTACGTCGGCGTTCGCTCTCCGATGAAGTGTTCACACTGTCCAGCTGGCAGCCACCATATTGGCATTCTTCCAAGTTCCCACAGTCTGTCGTCATCCTCCAAGTGTTGGGGAAGATTTCCCAATCCAGTGCAATCAAAAGTAATTTCACTCATATAAATAATCACACATTTTATTAGCTGCAATAGACATTACGGCAGAGAAGACGTAAACCATCAAAATTGCAAAAAAGGAGCTATAAATCCAAGCAAGTTTATGGTTCCTCAGTGTTCTCTTAAATCATGGCTTTTATTCAACAAAACGGACTGTGAAAGAAGCTTGAAAGTGGTCTTAAGCAGCAATTTCACTAAAGTTTCCAGAATTAACTGGCATTAAAACTAGACAGTCCGGTCACCCGTGAGTGCATGGGTGTAGCCCAATTACCCGCTTGTAAAGTCCTGAAAACTGTTATCTCTGGAACGCAAGCAAGCCATATAATAAAACAGGCCAATTCTGTTGTCATGGCAACCAACATCGATAAGCATCATGACATAACCATAATTAATGCCCGTATCAAATATGAAAGAAATCGGCCAAAATCTGTGGATTGTGAAGCACCCGCAAGAAAATGTCAGAACATGACGGCAGCCGAGACGACGGCCGTGATTCCACAGTAGCCACCCAATTTCATCCTGGGGCTACAATTACTTTCTTAAAAACATTGCACTTTGGCTTCTTTTCACTCTTCGTAGTGTTTTGTATAGCTTGTGTTTTTTTCGCCATGTGCCCATTAAGGACAAAGCACATTCTTCTATTTCGGCATAATTTACACGGTTTTTTGTTTCAGTGCCTCTTACACAATTCAATAACAGACAATGTTTCCCCATGTTCTCTTGGTCTTTACTTACATTTTATGCAATGATCTGAGACCACTTAGGGTGAGAAATACGAACACTGGAGGAAAAGGGGGCGTGGAGGGGGGCAAGTCATGACACTATACACTTACGGCTGTGAAGTGTAGCTGCAAACCATCGAACTTAAACACAAATTGCACAAACCGATGACGGAGCTGTGTCACGATTACTGCGCGTGGTCGAATTTACAGCCTAAGAAAATGAATCTGCTTGACCGCAAGGCATAATCTGATTCCCTCCTGGCCAGTAAGTCTTTGTTTTTCATTGTACTTATAGATTTTAGTGACTCTGCCATTATGCTTTTCATATTAAGGAAGTTTCTGTGGAAATTTGAGGATTCAAAGCGCTATTTTAAGCTTTAGCCAAGGGATACGAAGAACATAAGCTGGATGCCAGTGCCAATAATTACTAAGGAAGAAAATACCTTCTAGGGACTTACTTTGTTCAAAATTGCAGCAATTGTGACACAACTCCTTTAAGAAACTAGAAAAGCACTCAGAGAGCACAGACCTCCTCCAAGTACAACATTTCCCTCCATATTGCAACTTCCACCATAGATATTAGTCTCACATTTATTTTCTTCATTTTTAGATTCCTTGACCATGAAAACATGGAAATTTGATTCATAATGCTATATCAATATTAGTTCCACAGCGTCTTTGCTGTTTAAAGATGTCTGTTGCATGTTTCTAGCTTCATTTGTTTTTTTTTTTTCTTATGATCCAACATTTCCCCTCATGTTGTGATTTACACGTAAATATTAGTCCTACATTTATTTCATTTATTTTCTATTTGTTCAGATTCTCTGACCAAGAAAACATACCATTAGCAACTGAATTCATAATGATATCAATATTAGTTCAGTGGTTATTCACGAAAATCAAATTTTCCGTAATGGTGGTTTTCTTCTGGATCTAGTTCCCTGGCCTTTGAAAATACAGTAAATCCGGTGACACCTTCCCAATTCTGCAATATCATGGCTATATAATGGTGTTTGTCGCATGTCTGTAGCTTCATTTGTTCTCTTCCTATAATGAAAGTTCCGAAGGTCCCCTACTTTCGTATTCTGGATCATAGTATCCGGAATTTTCAGGATCAGTCTTTGATATATTGTAGAACTTGTTCGAAACTTGTCCTGTATTTTTTTTTCCCAAGTGCCCTGACCATTTTTGGTGGAGTTATATGCATAAATGTCAAAAATGGCCCTATCTCCCAATGTTAAAGAATCCTTTAAAAAAATCCTGGATCCAGACGGAGATCCGGATCACTTCCAAAATCTAATCATTTCTTCCTTATACCAATCTGTACAATCCCTGAAAATTTCATCAAAATCTGTCCATAACTTTTTGAGTTATTTTGGAAACCAACAGACAAACAAACAAACAAACCCAGCCAAAAACATAACCTCCTTGGACGAGGTAATAATCCACCAGTTTAAAACAGATCAGTGCTCAATGTAAAATATAGCATAATGACTTCAGGACAACCAAACAGACTGAATAACTGAAAAGCTGAGCAGGAATCCTTACCACATCCTCCTTCTCCTCTGCACAGGGTGCGTTGTACAGACCAACCCCTTCGAGCACAGAAATGGGACGTTGCTTCCTGTCCCGAGTCTCTTGGCTTGCGCTCCTGTTAAGTTCACAACGACCATCACAGTTCTCCTGACTGGTGCCGTGAGCGCATCTGCCGATGTCGACCTCGCTGCAGAAACTCTGGCCACATCCGCCATTACTGTCACAGCCAGCAGGGAGTGCACTTCCCGTTCCCGCACTCCCGCATTCTGCAAGTTCTTCGGGGACAGAGAACCTTCTGGAAGTCACCTGACCGTAGTCCGACTGGGGCCGTGGCCTCGTCCTACCCACCCTTGCCCTCCTCCAGGGTGGATCTGCAGTGCACATGGGTGCGTCTGACGCCCTCGGGTCCACGGTAGGTGCGCGTGCAGCAGGTGTGGGCGAATCTGGGGCGGCTGCATCTGCCACCGTCGCGGAGGTGCTAGACTTGTAAGAACAGTCTTCACATTCGCCTGCGTCCGATATGGGCGACTCTACTGAGCACTCAGATTTTAGCTCCCGCTCTGAAGGTCTGTCCGCAGGCATCGCCTGAGAACACAATGGAGGCCATTAGGATAATATTAGTGCATCAACATTCAACGCATGTGTGGCAATCTTGATATTCGAATTGTACACTTAACATTTGCTGGAAGCAGGTTTACCAAGTAAAGTTTAACCAACAAGATGCAAACCTAAGGACTACTGACTGAGTTGACGTCCTTGGTTTAACTGAATGTGGTATGAAAAATAGGGTACACAAATAGTTTCACTGAGCTTTGTGTTATCACAACAATAACAGACAAGAGTCACTTTCTGTTCATATAGAACAGATCCTCCAATGGTCTCTAGAGTACCCAATCTGGATTGATTGAAAGACACAACACGTTTTCCTCTCGCCCTTATAATTTGGTCCTATTCTAAATATCTGACAAAACATGAAAACAAGATAATCGCAGCTTTCTTACAGTAGCGCGTGAACAACACAGAACTGAAGGCAAATGCTGAATATGTCTTTTTTTTGCTACAATCTAAAATTGCAAACAAATGAGTAAAATGTGGAATCTTTAAGAACAGATAATCACGTATTCAGCATGGCCTGTTGCGGTCGACTGGAGAACTCGGGGCCACAGAGAAAACTGACCAACATGCCCTCTTTACCCTGGATAAGCAGCTGCACCAAAAACACTGAAGGAGATGGAGGAATTAAGGTAGCCCATTGTACATCAAATACCCTCCCCTACTGTACTGACCAGTAATTACAGATGAACAGAGCATTCTGCCCGCAAGCTCCGGAGTACAAGCATCCCAACATGCAGTAGTGTGCCTCTGACCAACCAGTGCTCTCTGTCCACAAACATCCATGACAGTTCGCATTCTCTAACATAAAGATCCAAATACAGATCCGTCACGGCAGGTGACTGTCTTCTAGTCTATGTGAGACTCACAGACAGGCGCCATCACCCAGACAATGATAAACTGAGAAATTAGGGCTCTGCTTCCTCATAATGCCAAAGGTCAAGCAACAGAGGGATGTTATCCCATTCACTCCTTAACACCATCATGGTGTTGGAGTAGTTTGTTAAATACATTCCCCTGCAGCTCTATGCGGTTGTTGGGCTTTATAGTGACAAGCCACTGCAAATTCTGGTCTCGTTTCTGTTTCAAGGATGTAAATTTGTCCAAATAATGTAATCAGTTCTTGTCATGGATGAGCTTGCCTGCTGTGTACCTTTCTTGCCTTGTGTGTTTCATGCTGAATTTGAGGTCTACTTTAATCTGTAAGTACCCAAAGCACATTCAGACCAAGAAAACTCCAAAAGGCAGCCGTCGTCCAAAACTAATGAAACCTGCTTTTAAACATTAACCACTTTATGTGACTTTTCTTACCACAGCCTTCGAGTTTATCCAAATTGCAAAACTGCCATTAGGCAATCGATCAGTGATTGCTCTCACAGATGCTGAAGGATAACGCCCACAAAGACACAGTGGTACGGAACAGCTGGTTCTTGAGTCTCTGCAACATTAGACTTTGCACCACAGTTCAAAGGCGGGGCAGCGAGTGAGGCAATACAGTCCAGAATCATCGCCGTTAATCATTACCTCCGCACTTAATCTAGGGTCAACAAGACACCACTCCAACTGAGGAAGAACAAGGGCAATAAATTAAGCTAAAAGGCAACGTAAAGAGCAGTTCTTCTTCAGCCCGTCTCATAGATCGATGACCGATACACCCGAAATCTGGAGTACTACTGTTGAACCTGTTGGAACTCTAGCACATCCTTATTTTGCTATTGGCAACTTACCTAAACAAAGCACTGCAGATGAGGCCTGATGGATGCCGCTAATTAGTTTTTACATTTGCAGGAATCACCTGGGTAAATACTTCTGTAATCGTAACAAAATTATCACCCTATTTACTTGCACAATGTAGGAGAATAACACAAGAAATTGTCATCGCTATTGTGATAGTGGGTGCAGGTCGACCCTTTGACCAACAGCAACCCAGGACATTCATGAGCAGTAGCTGCTGTGTAAAAGCAGCGTATATGGAGTAATCCCTTTAAGGATGTGCTGTTATAAAAGTGATGTCAGTACACTGGAGAAATGGCGGTTCAGAGGGAGGCGCTGTAATGAGTTCTGAAGACTGAAACGGCGAACATGAGTCCGGCCAAATTAAAAAAAAAAAAAAAAAAAGCCGTTTCCGATTTCTGTACTAATGCCATTAAGGCCAACCCTCAAAATTTTTGTTATCGATTTTAAATAAAGAGAAATGAAGCCAATCACCAAGGTCTGGCGCGACGTCATTGATTGCTCGCATTGCTCTTTTTTCTTTTTCACTGGTTTACCTGTTTTTACCTGGTTTTCACTGGTTTTCTTGTTGTTCAATGTTGTTCAAATGTACAGTCCTTGAACAGTATCTTGAGAACTTTTTCTGACAACTTTTCTTGGTCTTTCAGTTTATATTAAAGTTTTGTACAAGTATGTCAGTTGTTGCATATGTGCATGTTGAAAGTAGGTACCAGTAAATGATTTTGGTGTGAATGTCTCTCAGGTTTGGCAATGCCTTACATATTACTTAAAAAAAAAAAAAAAAATACAAATGACCAACCTACCCTCAGAACTTCACTAAAAAATTGCCTACCTAATCTACCCGTTTTACCAAATCGGTGTAAAAGGAAATACATCAATTATTTTATTTGGCCTGATTTGAAACTGACATGCTAATAAACATGATCAATAGTTGGCAATATTTTTGATAAATTTAATGCAATCTTGAAAAAAAAAATCTATTTTCTTCTAAAGTAAACATTCCAGACTTTTTACAGGTATTGTGTGATCCCATACCATAAGCACAGCAGTTCTTTCATGCATAGAGTTTAAGAATCCCCCCGACACAGTTTAAACCATGAAATCCATCCTAAATCACTTAAATTGTCTTTGGATATATTTTAGAATGGGTTGAGACCAAACCATAGCATTAAAACGGTTCTTCTCACGGTAGTAAAGTTAGTAGATTTGCTCCTCTACCCTGACACTGGCCGTTTCTCTTTACTTCAGCTCTAGATTTCAAGGAGCTGCGTCACGATTACTGCGCAGGCTCAGCATTTACATCCCATGAAAGTGAATCTGCTTGACTGCAAGTCATAATCCAATTCCACCCTTGCCAATTCATCTTTGTTTTGCATTGCATTTATACATTTCTGTGGCATAATGCTTTTCATACAAAGGAGCTTTCTATGGAAGTTTGAGGATTCAAAGCACTATTTTTTTTAGCTTTAACCAAGGGATATGAAGAATTTAAGCTGGTTGCCATTGCCGACAGTCATAGAAAAAAAGACCACCACCAAGAATTTAACTTGCAGCTGAGCAGATTTACTTTTTTCAAAGTTGTGAGCATATGCAGTAGTCGTGACATGGCTCCTATAAGTGCAGCCTTCGGCACAAGTTCACCATAATATTCCCCAAGACAAAATAAAAAAATTTTATCAGCCTAACTGCGTAGGCACTCTCCTGGTTCAGATCTTCTGTCAGAACAATTTGCATTTACAAAAGATGAATTCAACCTCTCCTGTGAAAGGAATGGAATACCACAAGGATCTGCGCTTGTACATTTGCCCTTTCCCTAACACATTTCCTCGTGGCAATATTATCCATAAAAATGTTGTATAAATTTCCATTGCTCTGCAGATAATGCACAGCTATTCATAATGATGCAAAACTGATGTCATTGTGGACAAGTAAAACATGAGAACCAGCCCCATGGATGACGTCCAAATTTTATATTGTCTTGTAAAACAAACAAAAACTACATTTACAGGACTTCTTTGATTCATCTGAGAAATACAGACCAAGTTAAAATCAGAGGGAGGCACAGGAAATTTCATGCTTTTCTTACATCGAGATTGGACAATTGCATTGCCCAGAGTGAGAAGTAGCTGCCCCCAAAGCCACTTCAACTGGAACAAAATTCAGGTGGTTGTATTCTAACAAAAGCTAAACTCTATCAGCACATAACCCCAGAATTAACATCTCTCCACTAGTTACCCATTAAACTTTCACCTTCCAAACACGTCTCCTAACATTTTAAGGTGCATTCTAAAATTCTCTGCAAATTTCCAGTGCTGCACAACACCTGAAATGTCTGTTTGTCGCGAGCGTGCATGTAGAATTGGCTCTCTGCTCTCACCATGGTAAGGCAACAAATTACCTTGATATTCTTGGGTGTGGATGGCCTGTCTAAAACATAAACGGAGCCCAAGACAGATTAATTTCAGAAAAACATCAAACACCAATTCGGAGGAAAGGTGGCAAGCCTGTATTAATAATCTAAAAAGCATTGTTCTTTGCAGGATGAAATGATTAAAAACTAGTCTGCCACCACTAGCACTAAATTTATCTCGCTGTACACAGTAGCTCGCTATCATGCCGTTTTCCAAATACTGCCAAAGGCTACATAAGCACTTGAGCTGATCAGCTAAAGTTAGGCTTAGTTTACTGCAGTTCATAGTCAGTTTAGCCATATGTTAATGATATTGAGTGCATAGTGCAGATTAGTTACAAGCCATCTTAGCTGATTCACATCCTAGGTACTCACAACTCTCGCAACAAAATTAGCAAAGGGAAATTTCTAAGTCCAGTAATCTTGTCCTGTTTAATCACTCACTTGTCTAGAAGAGATCAGGAAACTTTGGCATCAGTTCAAAGCCCCTTCTCCATCAAGGGAAAGCAGTGACAGTATTCACCCTGGTTCAGTTCTGCCTCTGATCCCTGTCTTTTCCATGGTCTAATTTATCCCTTTTCAGCCTCACCACCCCGGAATTACTCTGTTCACAACAGCTAAACTGCAGAAATGATCAGTTGTCATTGTTGGTTCAAACAATAATTTCTCCCAGGTCAAAGCTAACAATCATCTACTAGGCTAACCAGTTTCACTGGTATCACAGCAGCACAACAAAAATAGTGCCGGCTGACTTACTGGTCAAAGCGCACAAAGAAATTGTTTTACTTTCAGTGTGTCATTATCGAGTGGTTTCAAAATGACCTCCTATGCAGGAGAAGTTTCACAGCGATCTATAAAAATTTTCATATTCATGCGGGAAGCAAATTAAGATCCTCAAAACATATATGCAGATCGCTTCGAAAAAAAATATTTTGAGCAGAAACATTCATTTTTATATTGGTAAATGCATTTTTTTTTTTTTTTTTTTAAACTCCAGAACTACTGAATGCACCCCAAGAGATTTCAATAGGGTTGATGATTTGAGGACTTTTCTTCCTACTGGGAGTTTGTTTCCTCATAAGGTCATATTGGGGACCCATCGCGGGCTTTAGAGGCAGCCTGTAGCATAGTGTTTTTGACTCACACCCAGATGGCAGGTGGTTCAAGCCTAAAGTAAAGCAATAAGATCAGACTCCAGGGGGAACTGACCCCCATATCATCTTTTCAATAGACTGCAAGCGGCCTAATAAAACTGTCAGCTACATAACAGTTTTACCACCTTCCAGTCTCTGTTTATAACAATATGCTGCAATAGAAGACTTCACTTAAACCAACTGCCCCCATGTATTACTCTTCGAGGTCATTATTGTGTCTTTTCTACACAAAAATGTTAGTGACTGAATTGACGAAGACTTTATATGAACTGCACCTTGTCTGACCTATGATAGACATTTTCAGTGTACTTCCAAGTGAACTTTTTCCTCATTGTTTTAGTATAACTGTTCCCTAATCTGTCCGGTAGATGTGTCCTCACTCCGAGACAGAGGATAGAGCACCCCCAGTGGAGGAGGGGTGGAATTGCACACTACCCCTTACCCGGGCTCAAATGGTGCAGACAGATGCAAAATGTCACTCACCGTGGAGGTCTGGGAGCAGGCGGAGGCGGAGCCTGAGGGAGACGGGTCAGAGCCGGGATTGGCTCCAAAGTCCTTGGAAGTCACAGCGTTCTGGGCTCGCAAATGTCGTCGCTGACGTTTGCCGTCGGACAAGCAGGGTGCTCGACGGGAGTAGTCGTCGTGCAGCCGGCTCAGAGCCGACTGGGCGGAAGAGGGGCTGGAGGCAGCGGTGGACCCCGATCGCTGGCGAACAGATAGGTCAGTCATGCTGCTAACCAGCTTCTGGACATGAGTCAACACAGACGGGACATGAGGGCCATGGTTACCCGGGGCCACAGAGGAGGTACTAGCTGTCCTCTTGATGCCCAAGGCGGGGTCCTCCTGCTCAGCTCCGGGCTCGGGGCCGGGCGGCTTGCGCTTGAAGGGGCCTCTAAAGAAATGCAGGTTATCAGCACTTGTGCTCAGTCTGCTCTTTATAATGGGATTTGCCGCTGTCTGAATGGGGGTCACAGGGCACTGCCTGGGAGCCGTGGGGGCTGCAGGCTGCACTGGAGAGCCACTGGCTGGCCTCACTACGCCGCCGACTTCTCGCGCCATGCACAGGCTCTGCGAGCAGCTACTGGTCCTATTAGGGGCCTCCCACCCGCCGCCTCTTTCATCCCGCAAATTCTCAACCAAACCCAGGCCGTTCGGTACCCTCTGAGTCACCTCACTCTTGGGCCGCTCGTTTGCCGAATAAATCCCAGCATCTTGACTGGTAGCAAAGTCAGGCACTCGCTCCCCATTGGCTGAAATGCCATGCATCTCCTGATTGGCACCAGTCCTTTCTCCTTCCTCCTGACGGGCTGCAATGCCATGCCCAGTCTCTCGCCCGGCCCCAGTCCTTTGTCCTTGCTCCTGATTGGCCGTGGTGGCAGCCCGGCTCTGGATACCCTGAAGGACAGAGGAGCGTAGTTTCTTGAAGGAACCCATGACGCGCAGGCCGGAGACGGCTGGCCAAGCAGCCGGTGGGCGGAGCCCGTCCACACTGGAGCAGCCCCGCTTGCTCGGGGTGGAGAACAGCTGCAGGAGTTTGGCGCGATGCAGTCCACTCTCTGCTCCAATCGCCTGGCCAGGGCACAGCGGACCCTTGAGCGTGGTCTCACAGCAGCACTTCGTCCTGCCTCTGCTACCGGTGTTTTCGCCATTGTCGGAGCAATGATTCATCTGTTTCCCGCAGCCCAGTGACAGTAAAGAGCTCTGTTGACTTTTAAAGGGCAGCCCAAGGTCATTCAGAGGTCTGTCGCTCTCTCGCTCTGGCCCCTTAACCCAAGAGGATTGGCAGATCAATGATACCTGTCTTATGGATGGAGCCTCGTCCAGCTGCAAAGCCTGTGACAAGAACATACGCAGCATCAGCACATTATTTCTAAACATTGGGCAGCAATTGCCTGAGTGGTAATACTGATCATGTCTGAAGAATAATTTTCCGATTGAATTATGACTGTAAACGCTGAATGCATTGCAGACATCACAGCAGCTAGAAATAGAAATTCAAAGTACTATAAATAAAACTTTTTAAAGAATCGCAAACACTGCCCCTGTCATTTCGTTACGGTTTTCCCTGATTTCAACCTAAGAGTAAGAGAGGCGAGAGCGAGCCATTCTTTTCCACCACAAAAACGTACCTAAAGCTTATTTTTTCCTTTAACAACATTACAAAGAAGCATGAAAAATAGGCAAAAACTGAAGAGATCAGGAAGGGGGTAAATACTTCTTTTAAAGGCCCAGTAAGTAATGGTTTCAAAACAAATAACCGGAAATTGGCATCAGCTAAAAAAATTCATACCAGCCCTCGCAATTTCAAATCACCGTTCCCAATTTCAAACAAATGACAATACTAGGTAGATGCAAGCTCATTCCATGTTTTATTTCGGCCAGTATTTCACAGAGGAATTTCCCCTGAGAACGTGCATCTCTTTTTCAGGTCTGCCCCGAGAGAAAGGCCAGTGGTTAACGGCTGTGCTGAAAGGCCCAACAACGGAGCAGAAGTCAGAATGCCAGGCCCCACCTGGGAATCAAACCAGGAACTCGGCTGCTGCCAGCCAAGCAACCAACTGACAACTTGGCTACCCAGCTGCACAAGGTTATTCAACAGCTGAGGAAGAAAATATAACTTTCTGTCCAAAAAAAAATGCAAAGTGTGAAGACTAATTTGTGCATACGTGCAAAAGAAATTTGTACATACATACAAAAGAGAACTAAGGGGGAAAGATAAACAATGCAACTTGGAGCAGATCAGCATGCAGCTTTGAAGATAACAGAGCATGAATAAGCAGTCAGGACCCCTAATCTGCAGTGATTTATTTAACAAATTGCCTCACAGGGCAGCCAGAGCTCAAGGTAATTAACCAAGACGTGAACCACTGCCCCCCCTCAAATGCCCAAAAATTAATTTTAGAATCCATACCAACTATCAACTGCCACCTCCTACATCTACAGTATTCTCCAGTGACCTTCTGTATCAATGCCCCACGATCCTAGCACACTCACACCTTCTACACCTTCATGAGCACCCTCCTTTAAACCCTCATACACCCCTCATCTCCAGTACCTACATACCCAGGACTTTTCTACCAACAAAGAATGCCGTGCAACACCTACATTGATCAAGGCTGTGCCCAGCTGTGTACACCATCTCCGTACTCCCTTCAGCCACTGAATTTGCAAACAAACGCCCTTCTCTCCACTCCCCCTCTCCCGTAAGTTCAGTGGCAGGGAGGAAAAGGATTTAATTAAGAGCTCGGAAAGGTGCCCCCCCCATATCTCGACCCCCGTGCACCTACAACCCAGAGGCAAGTTTGAGCCAGTCTGAGATTAATCTCTTTCACTCACACAAAGGCTCAGGAGGAAATATTAATGCTCTTCTACTGCAATAATACATACGCAGCAACTTTTGAGAGCAATAACCAAATTATGTGCCAAGCACATACGACAGCGCTCGCTAGCTTGTTCTTAACCTCAGATTTTCACCTTTAGGCTATGATTCTATGAAAGACCCAGCAATAGGTAGCAAGAAAGTTCAACAACCAGGACATGCACGCATACACTTATAGCAATACTATTGCTAGTATTAGCTAGCGCACGACTTCTCTCTTTTTCTCTCTCTCCCACACGCACACATACATACATACATACTTTGTAGGTTAGGCCACTGTGAAAGAAGAAATGTTAGCTAGCAAGTTCTATAGCCGACAGAGACACACATATACACACACGTGTACACGCACTCAAAGTTTACATTCACAATTTTCCTCCGTACTGCTGGAGGTATACACGGCTGAAAAATACTTTTGACCATCACTAGCTCCCAATCACTGCCAGGTCTACGTCCTGCTAGAATGTCCCTCTCAAAGTTTTGATTTCATGCCCCTTACGGTAAAGCACATCACCGCTCGAACTGAACCATGGGGTCATGCATATCTCAGACCTCCAAATGTCCAAAACGGCAAAAAGGTACAACTATGCCTCCACCTGCCATAGATTCATATGCCCTAAAAGGTGATCTTTGGCCCCACACACACAACTGACCTTACGTGACCTTGACCTCTGACCAGATGTCCTCCAAAAACCTGAATCAGTTCAGCAACATTCTGTAGTGAATTACCTTGTCTCATGCTATACGCTCAACTCCTTCAACAGACGTAGCATAGAGAATATATCTATGAAGGAGCGTGATGGACACACGCAAGGAGGGGCAACTGGAAAACAGCAGACCTCCCCACCCACTGAAAATGTGAAGGCACACTAATCATTCTGTCTTTTCACATCTTTGTTTACAAAGAATTATGGACAGTAGTGTCAGTATCGATAAATACTTGAATAGATGAGTGGTATCAGTATCCGTGAATATTGAAATAGACTAGTGGGAATCATGAGGCAAGATGGCCCATGTTGTCAGTATTAACAGTAAGGCAGTGTATTGCTTATTTGCCGCGGTTAATGATCGGTAGCATTATTACAGCAAGTGGGGTAACTAACAACAAAAGCAAGGCAACCGAGCTCAATCCTCTAGCCCAGGGCTGTCAAACTGACCCGTCAAAGGGCCAAGAGGCTGCAGGTTTTCAATCCTACCAAGCAGAAGCACACCTGAAACCAGTGACTTAATCATTTGATCTAGGCCTGCACAACTGATTAGTTGTATCAGGTGTGTTTCTGCATTGTTGGAGTGAAAACCTGCAGCCTCTTGGGCCTTTTATGGGTCAATTTAACAACCCTGCTCTAGCCCCTTTCCCCAGCTCTCATGCAGAACATAACCAGCTGATATTTGATTAAGCCACAACCATACTTACCAACTTAATATACAAACTTATCTTCTTTCTTTTTTTTCTTCAGAGTAAACTTTAACTTACATTTGAGGCGGGATAAACAGAAAAGTTCTCACATAATATTAAAGTGCACCAATTAAGTTTTTTTTTTTTATTGGTCATTCTTGTATTCTTGAAGGCTAATAATAAAAGGTTTAAATGCGTCATTTTTTAAAAATTAAAATTCAATAAATAAATAAAAACACAAGCTTTCTCGTGCTGGCCATTTCTGCAGGTCTTGGGCCCTCCCAAAAACCCCTGCATGCTGTGAATGGTCAACTTCTTCACTCGCTTGTGATTGGTCAACCAATTCTCATGAGCGTCGGATCGGTCACGCCCCGCACCATAAATGGATTTTCGCTCCAGACGGTACATGAGCTTTAGAAACAAATACTTGTGTAGCCTTGGGGGCGTAACCCACTTGATTCAACTGCGAGCCAAACTATCTGCTTGGCGGGAAAATTCAAATTGTGACGTCACCCATCGAGGAAAAAAAAATGGCCGGAAGCCATCGGGGTGTTTCAGACAGCTCTGGAGCAGTGTATTTTGAGGCAGAGAAAGAGCTTCTTCAGGAGGTGACTTTGAGTTACTATCCAATGTCGACCTTACACATGACATAAAAACGTCATTATTCACACAACGCCATTATATAAATGAAAAACCATAATAGCTGCACTTTAAAAAGTTATGCCCCGGCAGACCTTTAAGGTGCTCATACAAAATTTCACATTTCTACCATTTTACACAGAAGAGAACAGCCTATATAGCCAATGACAGTAACTACTCTTAGCATGATATTTTTAGTCTACAGTGAAATGAGAGTAAACGGTCTAGCCGGTATCCTATGGCTGGCGACAACACACATCAAACTTCATGAATCTGAAATAACTTTCTCATGAAGTCAATAAATTCAGACTCTGCAGCTGTTAATTTTAATTATGATGAACTGGCCTGGCTTATGTCAGAAACTAGGATGGTAACATTCATCAATGTAGATGTGTTTCAACAGAGCCCAGAGATTAAAGCCTAAAGGGCCAGGTCATGTAGTAACAGAGTCACAAAATTGATGTATTTCATATCATAGTTCCAGAACTAAGTACGATAGAGTTACAATTTAAATGGCTTTGTGCAAGTCTTCCCTAGTACTTCAAACAACAACATTGCTAATTTTGTTCATTTGATTAATTTTGGGCAAAAACGGGGAAAAAACTGCTCGGTAATGGAGTAAGAAATTTGATGTCTTTGAAATTTGAAGACACTGATTGGCCAATGAGAAGAGTATAAAATCTTTTGCGTAAGAGCAAGGTAAGTTGTATTCTGTTGACACTGGGCACAGTTCTGTAGCTGAAAATGATGCGATTTAAAGATAAAATACTTCCAGAACCAGCCTAACGCGTTCAGTTAAATTTACGGGATATAAATGAGGTACGGACATGGTCAATGGGAATTACTCCAAATGAGACAGGACTGGAGGGTTCCTTCTAACAGATACATCTATCTCTGGAGGAGGGATTCAATGAAGAAATACTGCTACTGTGGTTGCATTTTGCTCAACATGGCTTTTTGTTTTTGAATTTATACCGTATGCAACAAAATTGAATGCCGTGTTTTGGCTTGTTCAGCTCAAGGACTTTGGAAGACCCCCTAGTACATTCACTGCACCATTCCGTTCAATCTTGAGTACAATATTGCCTGATTTTTCCTGACAGTGGAATGTCTCTTTGGTTATAATAAGGTATATTTCAGATATTATGGAGTTAGTAAGTTATACTTGTCGCCTATAAGGTGTGGAAAGTGTTTATATAAGGTTGTGAGTTCAGAATTGGGAACTGCAGGCTTTTCTTTACAGGATGAATGTTCTTACAGTTAAATAAGCAGTTTATTTAATGAGTATGTATGCTGGCTGGTGGGACTCAGAAGAAAATTGGACAAAATTCTAAACTTTATTATGGAGAAAAGGCATGTTTTGTGCTTAAAGAGATTACTGGTGACCACTGATGTTCAACTGCACCTATATAAATTAACTCATGCTAAATTCAATCAAAAAAATCATAACTTCATATTGAATATCATGCGTCATAAGTTGATTTGTGTTAAATATATGATATTTTATGCCCTGACTGTGCACCATTTTGAGGGATCTTAGACTTTGGGAAGCCACCTGGATAGCTGTCTTATTTGGCTCCAAGAGAGTAGGTAATTTAGAACGTAATGCTCAGATGAACTATACTTGTGTTCAAGGGGTTTATGATCCCAGAAATATACAGTTTTAACCCCCAAAAATAGAATGAATGCACACACATCCAACATCCAATATTATAGGTGCCGGACCCAAAGAAACAGTAGAAAGAAGAGAATAAAAGTCCGCACACTGTTAAAGTAGCTCCCAGAAGAGGAAGTAATAAAGTCTTCTGAGAGCTACTTTAACAGTGTGCGGACTTTTATTCTCTTCTTTCTACCATTTTTCCAAAATAAATAATCAATAATACTAGGTATTCATTGCTCACAGGAATAATATGCATGCTTGATCATCACATGACATTTGCTAAGCCATATTACATGAATACTACATTTGCTTAGTTCAGCCTAGTAGAGATGCTTTTCTAGTGGCCAGATTGCAGAGTAACAAATCTGTCCCGCGTGCTGTGTTTTTGTACATCCCGCACGAAACGCTGGTACTTTGAGATAATTGGCCAAATTGAACGATGGAATTCAATTATATTATTACCTACTGTTCTCAAAGATTCTTAGTCTGCACATTTTACATTTCTGTACTTGTTCCGTTGCTTACCACTGAATCGATTTGTGTTTTCAGTAACTGTTGCAAGCGAAGGCCAGAAGTGTTTATAAATCATTCACTATCTGCGTAAATGGTCGGTAGCTCATTTTTCAGGCCAATCAAAGTGAAACTTATCATAATGGTCGGTCTGCCCACCTATAACAGTCTGTTCTTCAGAAAGGAGACAATGACCAGCGAGGAATGGCCAAGAAATTAAGGATTTTTATGAGGCTTACTTCTAAAAAGTTTTCAACCTCCCTTTAGGACATTCAAAAATCCATTGCCTACCCAAAACCAACACAACATGGAACCGTAACCAGTGGCCTGATCTACTGTTTACTCGTTCTACAGCATGACAATAAAATCACACCCACTGCTGCCGTGTCAACCCTTGATAAACTGATCCAGCTTCCTTATTCAAACACACTTAAAGTCACCACAATATCAGCAGTCAGCATATATACAAATAAAACCATATAGCTAATAGTAATTGAAGCTGACAGTCTGCACTTCAAACTCATTGAAAATGCATTCTTTACACTGCTTAAGCGCAGAACCAAAGTAATAAAAAAATGGTCACAATCCAATTAATCATGATACTTACTGTGTGTGATATATATATATATACATACACACACACACACACACACACACACGTGTGTGTGTTCGTTTGTTTGAGAATGACGTCATCTACAACATACTCACCCAGCACGTAAATAATTTACGTTCAATGTTACAATAAGTCATCAAGGTTTGTCAAGTTTAGTACCCAAGCGTGCTCAGCCGTGTATGAACAAGCAGGCAGCTCTTGAAGCAGCATGCATGCAGCGGTTTCGCACAAGGCCACAATCAACAGTTTTCCGCTGAGTGCGCACCCTACCCGACTCTCGCTCTCCACTGAGAGAACTTTGTCTGGTTGTTACGGCAACTAGCTGTGCGGCTTCTCAAGGGATGACGAATCCTGGGTTAAGACTTGCCAATGCTCCATTCAAACTGTTGCCCTAAAACCGACAGTGCGACCAATTTTGGAGACAGTATGATCATAGTGTACAGCAAATGTATTTATACTTATTCTTAGCAAATCCCTGAATGCTGCGACAGCACAATGAACTTTGCTACAAATATTATGAATGACAGACAGCAGGTAACCAACTAGACCGATACCCAACTGCTAATTATACAAATACACACGGCATTAGACCCAGATTAGACAGCTAACAATTAACAAACCATGTTAACTGCATCACGCTCCCAAATCAAGTCATCGCTTACAGGGAATGTTCAATGAATCTCCGAAAGCCGCTTTCACACTGGACGCGAAAACGACAGACTTCATCCAAAATCAATGCAAAGACGCGAATACAAACGCGCGTATTGGCGTCTTTGCACAGACTTTGAATTTTAATCTGTCGTGCAAAAAAATTCGTTGCGCGTCCGGTGTGAAAGCATAAACGTTGAATAAAGCTTACGGACTGTGCGGTCCAATCATCATCCCCCATTGCGGTGCAACCTGTCGCTTCGGTCACACAACGTTACTTACAGACCTCTCTGCTCGGGATGGGAAACACCCTCAATACTCGGCATCAGTACAAGCTGGCAACAAGTACACATAGTTTTATTTCTAATGATAAAATAAACAAAAAAATTCGGGAGTTTTAAATAATTCAACTGGCGCCGCAGAACAATTACTTGATCATTCGACTCACCTTTTTCATTACTTGGATACCGTTGCGAGTCTGGATCTTGATTATAAAACAACCTACACTATTGGCGGAGTTTAAGTTACGTTACGGTTATTTGATGAGTCATGAGAGTTTTTGGTCCAAAGAACATTTGTCATTGAAAAATGTCGGAGAAGCTAGTTGGTTAACATAGCTGGCCAACGCTGGACCTTGAAATAAGCTAATGTTAGCCGATGATTTGCGAAGTTCGAGAAGATTAGTACTATCAAAACGAGAGCCACTTGCTTACGATCGCATCTGGTAAACCACCTTCTTTAAAAAAAAAAATGCAAAAGTGTAACAGCAGCAATTTGAGATCCAGTCAATGAATCTAAAAATAGTTGAATAGTTGGCTGAAACAAAGTCCAAGGATAGTGAGGTGACGTATGAGTGTCCCAGCCAGGCTCCTAGAACTGCCTGGCATCAGTGCACTTGTTAACAGAGATTGCGCTTAAGGGCGGAGTCAATTTCCTCACTACCCGGGGCTTAGCGACCACAACACTCGGTCAAGGCTCTATTGTTCGGAAGGGCCAAGTAAAGTAGGCCAAGGGCGTGAAAACGCAGCCTCTCCAACACCGCTTCACGTTACATTAGGAGTATAATTGCAAAATATGGCCGGGGGATAGATTCACCGGCTCCAGTCGGAAGGTTTTATTCTAGTTTCAATTTGATAGGCAATATCGACACCAGGAGATCAATTTTCCAACTGAAGCAATATCTGAGCATACGGCTGACCAGCAGTGTCCGTTTTACTTTCATTTAGTAAAATTGAATAGTTTGAACAATCAATTTTCATTCATTTCAGTGACAGCAGGTCATGTAAATAGCGCAATTTATGCACATAACAGGGCCATAAATTTCTCAGGCACTGCCTCAGATTTCTGGTGTTCAGTGTTTAAAATAGCACAGAATATTGACTTGTTGCTCAATCTCAATTATGCAGCAATGACTCCATGACGGATAATACCGAGGGCGTCTTAAACGATCATGTCCAGTCGTCCAACATAACTTTTCATCAGTAGGTCCTCCAGTGGTTTGCAAGGAAACAGCTTGGTGGCCAAAGCCCATGCCTCGTTTTGGGGAAAATACAAAATACTATTTTGTGATTGTGAGACTGTGACACAACAATGACAAAAAGCCCTATTCAAAAACGGACACCAATCATGCATCAGCTCATGCATCAGGACTTGTCAACTGCTTATCTTACATTGCTGTGTAGCATTGAGCAGGACAGATACAAAATAGCCTGAAAAAAATATTGGTCTGGCGGTATGCTCTTCGGTCTATAACCATCCTGATATGGACATCAACTGTCCTCCTACATTGTGAAATGGAAAAAATGAAGTTACATTTAGTGGAAATCCTGATGTCCAGGCAGCAGTACTTCAGGACAAGTGTATAACATGCAATCCCAGACTTAAAGGCCAGTCAATTCTATTAAGATTAGTGCCCTGCCTTCTTCAACTCAACACTTACGTTTGGAGAATGTCTTTTTTTATTTTATTTTTATTTATCCTTTCTTTAACCTGGTAGAAGACTAATTGAGATTAAAAATCTCTTTTCCAAGAGTGAACTGGCCAAGAAGGCAGTATGAAACAATTCAGAGACTGAAAGGTGAGCAGTGGTCATTTGGAGGACGCTCCAGTCTGGCTCCTGTTAATCATGTAAATGACCGACACTTTATTTATGGCTCAAAAGAACCGGGGTGCATCCAAACTTTCTGAAACAGGTGATTTTTTTCCTTTCCTCATCATTTTTATTTAACCTCAATAGAAAATGTTATATGGGTCCAGGGAAAGTTGCAGGAGATTTTGTAGGTACCCTACGGCACGATTGAGATAAACCAGATGTCCCTTCCCTCATAACTTCCTGAACCCAACAGCAATTGGTAATGATATGACTGATCAAACAGGACAAATGATGAATTCAATTGCTACGGCTGCAAGCAATTGTGGCCCATAATCTACGACATCCCATTTCCAAGGCTGGTCCTGTGCGTGGTGTAATGTAATCAGTGTGGCATTTAACCTGGTGATGATGTCATGAGGCAGGATCCATTGTAGACAAAAGTGTTACAGTGAGTCATGATTGAAATACTTTTCAGCTGGATTGTTCTAGTTAAGATTCTTCATGCTGACCTCAAAGTAGTCATCATTATCTGGGAAAGAAGTTAACACAGCATTGTGTTTCCTTGCTGGAAGGGAGCAACAAAGGACCTGATTGCCTTCTTCTCATTATGAAATAGATGATCCAAATGCTCCTTGTCATGGCTACCGTCCAAAATATTTCAGGCTCATGTCTGTTCTCAAGGAAGGTTCCTTGCTCTTGAGAGAATTCTGATGCACCCCAAGTCTACAACACCGAAGATTTCAAGCAGTGAAATTGCCCACAATGCAGAATATCAACCCCAAACTACTTTAAAAAAAAAGTTTTGGTGACAGTTTTTATTGTCAGCACCATTGATTGTACAGAATGTTCCAAGGAAAAGGGAGAAGACAATCAATGACTGCAAAAGTTCATGTTTTTAGCGCAACTCAAAAAATGAATAAGCTGCACCTGGGTGTCACGCCACACATGTGCCATGTGTACAGCCACAGTTGACTTCCCTGGCATTATTAGTACTGCGATTTCTTATGATATTAGTGCATGCCGCAAAGGAGGCAACATCAACCGCCAAAGACCTTGATTTTTAGAATCAGGTGTGTAACGGCATTGCTGGAGTGAAAGGCTGTGCCCACTCCAGGCCCTTACGGAGAAGGTTTGGATCCCCAGCTTTTGCTCTAACGCTAGTGAGAGTGAATAGCTACAGGATCTCACCTTGTAAGCTATGGCCCAACCATACACTTAACTGGCCTTGATTGTAATGGCTATAATTTGGGGGCAGCTATAATGGCCTCCATATCAATAATATCTCCAGTAAAAGTAACTGAAATAGTCTATGAAGCAAATTATTTAATCTCCCTGCTCTTCCCTGCATTTTAAATGGAAAATTTAAAATTGTGATTTTCTTAGATGAATACGCATTTGAGCTCACCAAATGATCTAAGACAGTGGTTCTCAATGTCAGTGCTGGGGTTCCCATGTATGTTCAGTTTTTTTTTTTTTTTTTTATCCCAACCACAACTGCAATCCCCGAATTTGAGTGTGTTTTTTTTTTCTTGAATTGCGATTCATGTTTTTAAGGATTATTGTCCTTTTAATCCACATTATGTTGAACGTACACTCTGGAGAATTCCAAATTTATATCGAACTATATGGCAATTTTTTACATAAAAAGAGGGAGGGAAATTGTAAGTGATGAAATTAGAATATCAGTTGATTTCAAATTGGTGAAGGAGTGGACAGCGTGGTTATGTTTAAAATCATGGGGTCAAGCGAGAGCCTGAGACTTCTTGCCTGTTGAACAATTAAACTGTATTTGGTGTGGCGTAGATGAACGAGAACATCTGCAACATCAGCCTTGCCTTGCTTTTCAAGATGGCGTCCAGCATTGTCAACATCAGCATCCACACTTCCGCAGAGCTTATTCAATGGAATTTGATACAAACGCCCGGTAAAGTTAGCAGTCAAGTTGAAAAAGTGCAAGAACTCACTAATTGTTTGGAACTTGGGAGTCTTTCCTTCAGAAGACATAGAGTGAAAGCCTTTGGTCTCCAACATGCCTTTGGTATAAAAAAATTACCATTTGATAATGATAAATTTAAAGACATGGAAAATAATTACAAGCCAACCTGCATTTTATGTAAGTGGAAAAAGTTTTCCATGTTGTTGATTCCCCATCATCTTTGAGTCTATCAGTTAGAAATGTGCACCCTGTTTGGGATTGCTTTCACAGTTTTTAACCTGCATGGCACAGAGCCATACCTATTTTGGACAAAGTGGCTAAAGAGGGTACATAATCCCTTTAAACACCAAAAGAACCTTACAAAGAAAAATAAACAGTGACTTAAACTCCTGATTGCAGTTATGGTTGGAATGAAAACCAGCATGCACAACGACGCCCTAGGGCAGACATTGAGCACCACTGATCTAAGCTTTCCATCTGCTAGTCAAGTTTTAGTGCCAAAATGTTATGGAGGTACAGTACATGATGGTTGCCCTAATTACCTGGACAGAGATCATCATAAATGCCAGTTAACCATGCTCTGATTGGGGCTTTATGGAGCTCACATTGTAACATCGGTGGCAAGCAGGAATTAACCTGAAGTCCACCTTTCATTAAAGCAATCCTTATAAACACCAGCTCTTTTCAGGCAGCAGTGGCTTTTGCCCAAGTGCAGCACAACAGTACACCTTAGAACTGTGCACAGCAGCACCCAATTCCCCTGTGTTTGCTCTGACTGAGACCGTTTCAGCAGTGACTCATCAAACAACGACTGTGTCAAAGTCACTACAGACATATAAGCATGGTGAGAATATACCAATCAATGTTCTGAACCTTTGAGAGGTTTTCCTTGCTTATATACACTCCCATTCTGTGTTCAAGGGAAAATCTACACAGGCACAACTACACATAAGGCTACATTAATCATAATAATTGTTCAGGTTTTGTATTATATAAAATTACAGTGATGGGAGGGGGGCTGATTGTAGGATGTGCTTTGTGCCACCCATGGCCTAGTGACTTGATTCCAGAATAATTTCATCTGACGCCACATCAACAGGGCAGCTTAACTCACACATAAACATCCTCTGCCACTGTGAAGTACCAAGAAATACTGGATGTTCCATTGGATATTGTGTAGAGGAAATAGCAAAATGACTGCAGTGGTGGGCTGCCAGGCATGCCTGTCATTTATGCCAGACAAACCTGAATTGCTCTGGCCAGATGCATTTATTGCTGAAAGCAGTTGTTTCACTGCCACTGATCTGGCTGACCCTGGGCCACATATGTGACTGTCGTTCTCTTCTCAGCTATTTTGAGTATTATCAGGGCATTTTTGTACAGACAGTAGGAAGAGTTCAGATCAGATTTATTTGAACTGTGCTTTTTACAGAATCACTTTCACAAAGGTGCTTTGCTGAGTGATATTTGAGTAGATGCCTGGCCTTAGTCTCCAAAATAGTCTCTGAAACTTTGATTTTGACCTTCCTTATAGGACATTTTCAGGGGATACAAGCTCTGGTTGGTGTTTTCTTTCCTTCTCTTCTCCTTTGATTGTTCATATATTTTAAATTCTTTTTATAGTAGTAGATCCTTTTCTGTAGACATAGACATTCAATATTCTGTTGCAACTCTTGTTAAATTTCCTACTTTTTAATCAGATTCTGTGAAGTGTTTTTGATAAAGGTTGATCCAACATGCGGCTCAGCCAACCAACGGATTTGGCAATTTTATCGTTAATTAATATATTTGATGGTACTTAATAAATTAAATTGAGTTAATTAATTTTACATGTCGGATAAGTGAAGGGTTAGACAATTGATGCACTTGTGTTTGGTATTCAGGGTGCCTGACGTTAAGCACGGGCGTCTAAGCGTTAAAAGTCTTATTCTTAATAAGACAAAGATTAGAATGGATAGAAGAAGACTTCTGAATGGATTACAGAGGAAAGATTATTTTAAACACCCTGTTTTTACTAAGTGCTCATGGGCCATGGAGATTACAAATAAAAGCGAATAAAGATGGTGATGTACATGGCAAACGCGATTGGTGGGAAGGAGTTTCAGCCAATTTTAGCAACAAGACTTCGTGAATGATGCGAGAAGAATAACGATGAATGTGGTTCGAGTCTGGTTAGTAAGCAATCTGACCATCAAGAAGGATGGTTAGTACCAGGAGATGGCAGTAATGCAAGTTTCACGAAGTGAGTGATTTCAAGACGAAGAAGAAGAAGCAGTATGGCAGCCGTGGTGCTGAGACGTGCGAGGAAACTGGCTTTACAAATCAGTGCGTTGGGAATGGTCCCGGGTGGTTCTCATGGGGGCTTTGAGGGTGAGTAGACGCTGTCCAAAATGGTTATAATCGCGCTGATATAGTTCGCTTACGAGATGTTTTCAACGCGGCTGTTAGTGCCCGCAGTTTTAAAAGGCTAAAAGGGGCGTGTCGCGTACCGTCACAACACCAGACTCACACGAGAACTTGTCAAATCGGCAAATGCACGTACTTCAGCTTTCGCCGTGTTCAGAGTTCTTCTGCAACCTTAAGCCGCTTTCACATCGGACGCGAAAATAATTTTTCGCACGACAAATAACATTCAAAGTCAATGCAAAGACCCGAGTACACGCGTGCGAAAATTTGTTTCGCGTCCGGTGTGAAAGCGGCTTTAGTGTTGCATCAGCGTGGTTTACGCTTGGGTTATACGATATACGACGATTTATCTTGCATAACAAGTTCCCTTTGAGTTATTGCTTTGGTGCTCTGAGGAATGGTACGGACTTTAGCTGATTTTCGAGCAGTCAATGAACTTTGGCTGGTTAATTACTCAATATTTTATCAAACATTTTTGCGGAACAAATTGTACTTTTCTTATGCGTCAGAATCTTCTGCAGCGACGAACAACATAACATGAGTGACGAGAACAGGCCTTTCAGCCCAGTTAGGCTCGCAATTTTCCTATCTGAAAAGTGAACGAAAAACCTCAGAACCTGGTCCTTATAATCACGGGTAAGGCTATTCCACGGGCGGAGGGTGGACAGTCAAAATTTGGGAAACTGGTAACGAGTTATACTCTACTTCCGCTGATCACACCGTACGAGGTCCGCGAACTGCTGGTTGGTAATCCACCCTCCCTTTACCTGGGTGTCAGGTGATAATAGTCTGGCCAATCAGAGGCACTAACTGTTCATTTCCTTGCCTGGGATAACAGAAAACCTGGGCTGGATTTGGATTCAAGGTTCAGATTTGAGGATCCCTGAGAGATGCTGAGGACTAAATGATATCTGGAACTAAACCAAGCCTGATCTTAAACTCTTTTGAGTTTTTGCCTCTTCAATATGGCCAGTGATGTGGGTGAACGACCTCAGTCTGGGCCCTTAGACTGAGGGGTCTCCACACCTGCAGTTTTCCATCAAACAATAGACACAATCTCCTGATGCAAGTGGGTTTATTGTATCTTGCTCAAAGTGAGGTACAAAAACCCGGGCTGGTATACACATACTACAAAGCATTCATATGCCATCAATCGCTCCACACCGACTGACCACTGATTGTCTGACCACTTAATTTATAGGGCCTGTGGACCTTCCCATAAGGTGGGGCAAAACATGATACTTTCTTCCTCGTCATACTATTATCATTTTCTGATTGGTAATTGTCACATAGTAACACTCCACCCTTAGTAACAAGTTTGACATTACATCATGGTGTAAATTTTTTACACCATGGGGGGATGTTTGAGCCTCCCAAACCTAGGGGTTACCAGAGGGTCATCTTTGGGTACCCAAGAAGACTGGATCTCTGGATTCATCTAGCATTCCTATGTCCCTATGAAGGGACTTATTGGTTGATTACTAATATGGTTATTCTGGAAGATTAGCTCATCTAGCCGGCCAGCTATAGGTTGCTGTCTGATTATTTTAACAGATTAATGAGTTTTTGTTTTTTTCTCACCACTTTGTCTACAGCAGTTTGCAGGCCATATGAGCCTGGCTCAGTTCTCTTTGGAGAGTGGTAATCATGTTTATTGTTTGACTTAAGAACATTTACCCACCACACTATTCAGAAGAATTGCGGCACAGTTAGGCGGCTCAAGATTAAGGGAACACTCATGACCTCAAGTCAGTTAAACCTTAGGAACTCAATCTATTGATTTAGGAAGCCCAAGTGGTTGTGGATCAGCTTCACACAGTGCAGGCAGCACTGAAAACAGGTGCAATGGAAAAGCAAGCAGAAGAGAAACACAAACAAACCAGTTACACATATAGTCTTGTGTCGCAGTGGTGCCCTTGTCGCACCTTGAGGCATGAGACAGTATTTATGGCCCAGGCAGGTTGCTGTATATTTCCCACCACACCAGGCAGGCTAATCAGCACTAAATTTACCCTTTGCTCACTTCTGTTTCCGACCTCGAGTTCTGCTAACAGAACTTGGCCTGTGTAATCCTGCATGGTCAGCTTTTTTACTTTAACATATTTAAAGAACTCCGTCAGATCGCTCCAAAGTCTCCGTTTTCTAAGATCGAAGAGTTAAGATTCTTCAGCCTCTCCTCATAACTTTGATGTTTTATTCCAGAAATTAACTTTGTGGCTCTTTGAACTTAATTTTCTAAAGCCTCTATATCTTTTGAAGCATGGTCCCCAGAACTGTACACAATACTCTAAGTGTGGTCTGTTGAGTGTGTTGAACCAGAGAAGTATAACCTCTTTTCATTCATACTCAGTACTTCTGGTTGTTTATCCCTGCATCCTGATGACCTTTTTAACTGCTACAGTACAGTGGTTAGAACCTGTAAGGGTTTGGTCTACAATCACTTCCAGATCTGTTTCAAGTGGAGCACTTTCCAGTTCAGTTTTAACCCGCCAATGAAGTAATCTTGTCTAATGTTGTTTTTTTTTTTTTTTTTTTTTTTTAAATAATTAAAATTATTTGTGACGTGTAGAACTGAACATTTAGCAACACTGAATTTCATTTGACACCTTTCTGTCCAATCTTATTCTTCTATGATGTTCATCAGCAGTTGATAAAGTGGCTTACATTCTTCATATCCTTTGGTTAAAGCGCTAAAATAGCTCTTTGAATCCTCAAATATCTATAAAAAACTCCTTAGTACAAAAAGCCTAATGCCGGAGTAACTAAAATGTATAAATACAATGCAAAATGAAGATAGATTAGCAACAATGGAATCAAATTTTGATTTGCAGTTGAGTGGATTCACTTCGTTTGATTTCTTGCCGGGCTGAACACTTTTCAGCGCTCTGAGCATACATAGTAATGGTGTCACAGCTCCTTTAACTGAGGCAAACCTGTGTCTAACGTAAAAAAAAAAAAAAAATCTTGATGCCTTAAAAAGCGTGGAATTTGGGGTGAACTTCACATGTGAACTGAAACTGACCTGTTTTCAAAGGTTTGATATCAACGAACATAAGCGCTCACTGCGATTGTGTTCACCTGACCTCACCTGCATGCCTGTGCAAGACAAATTGCCGAAATGCAGGATGGCAGGGAAAGACTTACTAGCATTCCTATGAAAATCGCTACCCGATTGGCTTACGTGAAGCACCTCGGGATGTCCTTCAAATTTAAGGAAGACAGCAGATGACGGTGTCATGCATTGATCATCTTATCAGCCAGTCAGATGGCTTCTGAGAAAATCAACTAGTCTTCTCCTACCATCCTGCATTTCAGAAATTGCATGTTGTAACGACTTTAAGACATTTCCGGGGATGTGCGCACCGCAAGTTCTTGCGGACTTGCCAGAAATGCCCGTCAATAGCCAATAATTTGCTCATAGACCGCTTCAATTTTGGAAAATGAGAAAACCAGCTTCATCAGTCTCTGCCTGTGTCACTGCGTGAAGCTGGTTCAAATTGATTGGCTGACTGACTGTGCAGAAAAATTCATTAAGACAGTTTTTCCTCATTGTATAGTTGGATTTGTCATGTGATACCAATCTTTAAAAAAACTACGTCAAAACGTAGGGTTGCAAAATGGACAGTATGACTGCAGAAAAAGCGTTATATGTACAGTAGTCCAGATAACCAGATAACTTCATTCCTGGGTGGCTCTGGGATGTGTATACTGGGCTTAAAAGTTACTGGCACCCTAGACTGGCAATGCACAAACAATACTTCAAAAAATACTAATATATCTATAGAGTAACTTTAAGTAGGAACATATGAGAAGTACTACTGTACGATATAATGTTCCTGTGGAACCAACCACAATCATTTACACAACCATAATCCATTTTCATCAATGAAGATTGTGCCAAATTTTATGAATTGCATGTATTTTGCGAAGTGCATTTGCTACTGCAAAATGTGTGTAAAACAGGAAAATTTATTCTTATGTTCTCATAATTGGTGTCGGATAAGGTAAATGTCTATGAAATCTGTCATTTTGTTTAAAGAGCCAATTTTAGTAAATAAACAGTGGAGAAAACCTTCAATATGTGGACGTATATATAATCAGTGCATTTGCAGGAGTCCGGCAGAAGTCCACAGTCCAGTATGCAGTTCGTCCAGACCTGCCGAAGCTGGCATATCAGAAGGTCAACGGGAAGAGCCCAGGCGTAGTCTTCCTGCCAGGATTGGCCTCCAATATGACAGGGAGGAAGGCAGAGGCCCTGGAAGAGCTGTGCAAATCTTTAGGCCACGCCTACTTGAGGTATGTGAACCTGGAGGAGGAGTTTGCTCATCATTAGGCCACTCCCACTCCCTTGCAGTGGAAGAACCAAGCTAAATAGTGAACTGCCACATATACAATTCTCATCATGCTTGCAAATAATTAGCCTTTTGTTCAAGGCTGATGCATTTAACTGGAAATAGAAAATGCATAGCTGTATAAGGGCGGGAGGTAGCTGGAATGTTGTCTGTTTAAGACTCTTATGATTAACTAGACTGCGAAATCAATTTGCCTCGCATATTACCCTGTAAGTATTGAGTATAAAGTACTGAAGTGTGCCCTCTAAAGGTTTGTCATTCAGAGTGCCCGTATTTTTTATTTTTTTTTACTAGCCGTTTTCAGATTGAGTTTAGTGACCAAAAGTTGTTCTTTATTTTGTCCAGAAGTGTGGCAAATTCTGAGCAACAAGACAATATAGAATTAACTATCACGGTTATATTAACATCTTGGCAGTTGGTTTTATTTCATGGGGCTTTAGCCCATCATGTGACGGTGCTTTAGCACTCGTGGAGAGTAGGTAACTCATGACGCGTCCAAAGACTTGAATAAACACTCGTCACCGCACGAATGATAACATACCTTTTCTAAAATACGCCCACATGTATGCGTCCTCAGCAGGATTGGGTTCAATTACGTTTTTCAATTACAATTACAGTAATTGTAATCAATTACTTCCGTAATTGTTATTTAATTTTAATTAATTTTTTTTTTGAAAATTAATTGTAATTGAACATTCTGTTCGGAAAGGAATTGTAATTGTAATATCAATTGTAATTGAAAAAAGTAATTGAACCCAACCCTTGTCCTCCGTATGGTGCTTTGAATAGAAAAATACTCCAATTTCTGAAAAGGTGCGTCTGTATGGAAAGTGAACATGAAAAACATAAAGCTGTGTAAATCATCCGTGACTTTATTTAATTAAAAACCGATCAAAGACAAGATTTTTAATGCTTTAAGTTTCTTCTCAATTTTAAAATAAGGTTGTATATGGAGGATGTGAAGCTGCATTATGTTTCATGTTGTCATGGTCTTTTTTTTTTTTTTTTCTTTTGGCAGGTTTGACTACAGCGGAAGTGGGGCCTCAGAAGGTGTGTGGGCCGACTGCACCGTGGGCAGCTGGAAGAGGGATGTGTTGTATGTGCTGGACGAGTTGGTGGAGGGACCGCAGGTGATTGAAGCTTGTCAGCTGGGCAGCTCATCATGTTAATGCATTGATCTAGTGTAGAACTGCATGCTGTACTGAACAGCAGTGTTATTAAGCATAAATATAACTTCCGCCATTGGGTATGAGCCATCTTGTGCCTTTTCTTTCTCTCAAATCATACCTCATCACTGCCATTCTGATAAACTGACATGGTGGTTTGTTGTGGCTTGTCTGTTTTCCATCACCAATGCTCAGTTACTATCGGCTACATAATGGTTTCCATCAGTCCGTACAGTGCTGTCTTAAAGTATTTGCGCCCTTTCCAATCTTTATTTCCACGCCATATCTGGCAGGGGCAAATAGAGTTACCGTTCTCCATCTGTACATACGGGATGTTGTCTGTCTGCTGCTCAAAAACTACAGCACAGAATTCGATAAGCTTTGGTTAATGCTTTCTAGATGGATCGAAGGTGTGCGTCTCATATGTTTGTTTGAGAGAATTGGATAATTTCACAATGTCAGGGACTTCAGACTCAGTGGTGGGACACAAATTTTCTAGTTTCTATTTTTGCTTTAGTAACAACTTTAAACATTTAAGATCATCCAGCTAATTTTAGTTTGAGACAATGTGAGAAAAAAAATGCAGCTTAAATGATCATTTTATTTTTTGAGGGTGAAGAGTTATTCAAAACCTGTATTACCTATGTAAAAAATAATTGCCCCCCCTCTTAACCCAATAACTGGATGTGCTGCTCTTGGCGGTGGCAGCTGCAATTGAATGTTGGTGATAACTGGCAATGAGTCTTTTATGTCGTTGCGGAGGAATTTCGGCCCATGCTGCTTTGTTGATTTGATTTAATTCAGCCACATGAACTGCCTGTTCAAGGTTGTGCTGTGGCATGTCCGTCAAATTCAAGTCAGGACATTGATTCTGCCTGTCAAAAACCTTAATTTTGTTTGATTTGAGCCATTCAGAGGTGGACTTGCTGGGGTGCTTCAGATTGTCGTCTTCCTGTATAACCCAACTACTCTTCACTTTTAGGTCAGGAGCTAATGGCCAGACATTCTCCTTCAGGATTTTCTAGTAGAGTACAGCATTCATGGTTCTATCAATTATGGCAAGTTGCCCAAGTCCTGAAGCAGCAAAGCAGCCCCAGACCATCACAATAATACCACAATGTTTGACTGCTAGCATGATGTTCTTATTGTGGAATATTGTGTTAGCTTTATGCCAGAGGTTACAGGCCCCATTTTTTCCAAAAAGTTCCATCAGTCTACTGAATATTATCACCGTAGTCTTGAGGGTATTCAAGGATGTTTTTTGGCAAATGTGAGACGAGCCTTTGTGTTCTTTTTAGTTGTCACTGGTTTTTGCCCCGCAGCTCCCTCATGAATGGCATTGCTGCCTGGTATCTTTTTGTTATGGATTCGTAAACATGATCTTTAACTGAGGCAAGCGAGGCCTGCAGTTTCTTAGATGTTAGTCTGGGTTATTTTTTAACCCCCTGGATGAGTCGTTGGTATGCTCTTGGAGGAAATTTGGTAGTTTGGCCATGCCTGGGGAGATTCGCCTCTGTTCCAAGTTTTCCTTGACATGCCCACTCGCGTAAGATCCTCAATTTCTCAAATGCTCCGAAATTTTCCATACAATATGAGTTCAGTTGATTTGAGATCTGTTGACTGTGAAGGCGGTGGCGTATCCTTAGAATCATTTTCATACTTGTGAAACTATTCAGTGACCCCTTGTGCCTTGTGTGGCTTGGGCCATTGTCAGCTTGGAAAGGAGTCCTCTCTTTGTGGTGGGAATGTGTCATAATACCATGTAAAAATGATCATACAGAATAACCTCATTCCATTTCCACCTGTAAAAAAGCGAGGGGACTCAAACTATGCTAGGGAAATGAACAGCAGCATCTGCGTTTGTTTGTCCATGCATATATTCAGTTGGTTTTCCTTTAATTTGTTGCTTGTCTGTGTTAACCATAGTACAGTGAGTAGGCTAAATGGCATAGTAGACTTTGAAATTTGAAATTGCTGATGTGGTAATGTTGGAAACTATCAGTAATACTGTCCTGTGCTCAAGAAATTTCCCATGATCCTCTCTTAAAAGATTTTAGTTGGCTCCAGTTTGGGAGGCTGGCTAATGCTGCTAGCTGCCATTGCGCGTCCAGAAAAGACGGCAGCTCTCGTGGGCATAGCTACTGCTGCGGACCATGTTGTCACGTTCTTCAAGTCGCTGCCTGCGGAGGTAAGGAAAATTGATGGCTACTGTTTTTGTTTACTGTGTGGCTCACTTTTGCCACTGTGCGCTCAGGTGCTGCTGATTCACCACTGTTTGTGCCAGCATCTCAGTCCTGCATACAGGAAAGCCACTCAACCATCACGGCCCAGCTCACACGGTAACGGAGTTACAAAATTGGTGTATTTTGTGTCATAACTCCAAAACTAAGCAAGATAGTTACAGTTTAAATGGCTCTATTTAGGTCTTCTCTAGAACTTCACACAACAAAATAGCCAATTTTGTTCATTTGTTTCATTTTGGGTGAAAACAGCAAAAAACTGGTCGGTAACAGAGTTTTTTTTTTTTTTTTTTGCCGTGTTCACCCAACAATCGACACAATAATATTAATTAAAAATTCATTTAAAAAATGATAACAGGGAATTGACAAAAAAGAAAACTATTAAAATAAATAAAGAAATGATTCATTTGTCATAAATGACAACAGAAAGCAGAATATCTGCACATTTAACAGGCTGGAACCAGCAAATGTTTGACATTTTTCCTTAAAAAAGACTGAAACAATTCATCAGTTATCTAAATACTTGGCAACTAATTTTGTTCGATTGATTAATCATTATGGCTCTAGATCAGGAGGAGATGGGAAAGGAGTGGCAGGGTGCGCACTACCCGCTTGCTAATGGCACTGGCCACCATGCCTAAGTTTGGGGAGAGTGGTGAAATAATAACCTCAGGTTTTGCGCCACGGCTGCCCAATGTCTACATCAAGACCAATTGTCACTTTGCTGCCATCACTCGCAACCATACTTAATTAATCATAGTTTATTATCATACATCAGTCATAAATTATCTTTATAACGTTCATTCCGATTACACTGATTGGCTGACTATTTCATCAGTCCATTCGGGACTTTTCCATGTTGTAATTCAAGTTTCTGAAAATGAAATTCCGGGTTAGGAACTTCACTCACTTCCTCCATATTAAAAACAATGCAAGTGACTCGAGATTGACCACCTTGATAATATTAAATTACAAATCTAGCGGGACAGCTGCAGATAAGCGTAAGTAAGCATGCGATGTGTATATCTTTCTCAATGCGCACTCGTTAAAGCAGCGCATTAATGTCAGTGGGATAGGCACTGAAATCTGCGCAACTTTGAGCTCAGTTCTGCCGTGCAAAGGAAAAGGCCTTAAATTCATTCATGATCGATAATGATTATTTGTATTTTTTGAACAATAAATAACTACTTCCTCTACTATGTGGACAAATATTCTGAGTTTGTTGAAAATATTGGTGTTGTGTTTACCGTAACTACGAGAAGCTTAAAATACAATGCTAAGCCAAGCATGAAGTTCTTGTTTTTCGGCGCTGATAATTACATCTGTTGCCTTGGTATTCGCTATGACATGGCTTACACAAGCAGTCGACCCGCAATCATCATACCTTAGAGCAACCATATAACTAAATAGAAATGGCAAACTTGTTTAGGTGGGTATTAGTTATTCAAGTTCCATAATTATTTTTCTGCGAAAAATATGCAGCAATTACATTTTCTGAACAACATTTTGTTTTATTCTTTTCACCTCTAGTAGCATGCAAAACACATTACAGCTACAGGAAAGTCAACACCGACAGAGGTCAGGATACTAGTAAGGTGTTCTCTATTTACAGGGTTGTCCCTATCGCTTCAAAAATTTTTAATGGATTTCCGTCCATGTTTGAATTTTAATCACACTGTTTAAAAATGTGATTTTTTAATGCATTTTGCAGCCTATACAAATTTCATTGCCACTTAATTTGAAAATTTCTTGTAACTGCCAGTAACCACCCTGATGGGAAGAAAACCTGGCTGGAACACTGTGGTACAGGAGTCACTGAGAAGATGATGCAGACCTACTAGTCTCTGTAAACTTATTCTGTGACTGAGCATGCACACTGCATGACTGAATCCAAGTTCTCTCATGTTTCTAATGAAAATTTAAGGCAAAATGTGTGGCTAAATGGCTTTCTCTGTGGCTAAGGAATACTCCAGCCATTTTGCACTTTCAGCCTCATTTATCGCTGGTTTACCATGAAATAGAATGGTTCAGGTGCAAATTTTGTCGAAAAGCTCTGTTTGGAGAAGTTTGGGTCGTTTTGTTAGCCCCCGTCAGCTGCCAGTGTAATGTCAATGGGCATGCTGAAATCTGTCCTAAAACAACATTAAACGTTCATTTGAAAAGCTGTGAAACTCACGGAGTAGTCATCGGTGCTCGTTGATGTTATTAAAAAAAACATAGAAAAGTATGCTTTCCAGGGGGTTTTATTAGTCATTTTGATGTAGCCATTGATTTGAATAGGATGCCTCAATTTTTTGGTATTGATCTGCCACGGGAAAAGGAAAAGGGATTGTTTTCGCCATGTTTGTAGTCTTTTATTGCATTATAATTGTCTCAACTGGCCGGGAGGCTTTAAAACTGTCAAGCAGAAGTTTTCACACAGATGTGGTTCACCTGAAAAAAAAAAAAATAGTTCCACGATGACTAAATGACTAATACAACTTGCTGGAAAACATACTTTTCTATGATTTATTATTTTTTATAACATTAACGAACACCAATTACCACTCGGTGAATTTAATGTCTTTTCAAACAAATGTTTAATATTGTTTTGGGACCGATTTCAGCATGCCCATTGACATTACATTGGCTGCTGAAAGGGGCTAGCAATACGACTCAAACCTCTCTAAACAGAACTTTTCATCGAAATTTGCGACTGAACCTCTCGATTTCATGGTAAACCAGCGATAAATGAGGCTTTAAGTGTAAAATAGCCGGAGTATTCCTTTAAGTGAAATTCTTGGCAAGCACACATCCTGGAGTGGGTGTGTGTGTGGGTTGCGTATTTCGCAGTTGGAACTAATGACGCTTTGCTGACACTCAGGTGCAGATGGAGGCTGAGGAGAAGGGCGAGTGGGTCCTGCCGTCCAAATACAGCGAAGATGGCGGCTATTCTCTGAGCCTGAACTTTGTGCAGGAGGCGGAGTCTCACTGCGTCCTGCCGGGCCCCATTCCCGTGTCCTGTCCGGTGCGGCTGATCCACGGGCTCAAGGACCCGGACGTGCCCTGGCACGTGTCCATGCAGGTGGCCGAGCGAGTGCTCGGCAGTGACGTGGACGTCATCCTGCGCAAGGGCGGCCAGCATCGCATGTCGGAAAAGGAAGACCTGAAACTGATGGTCTACACCGTCGATGACCTCATTGACAAGCTCACCACTGTGGCGTGAGCGGATGGGGGGGGGGGAACCAAGTCGGTCTTTATTGTTCTGCCTGTCATACAGTGCAAAAAAAAAAAAGTGAAACAAGTCCATCATATTAAGTCTTTTAAGCTTGTCTTTGTACTTAAAACACACTTCTTAGGGACCCTGTGGTTGGGTGATCGAATCCTGACCATTTCTGGTTACAACTGGAGGCCCACATTGGCGAGGCAGCAATTGGCTCTGCCTCGCCGGGCATAAGATGGGTGAAGCCAGTCAAAATTCACTGCACTCATTGCTCTGTATGGGCTACTCCTGATTGGCTGGCTGTAGGAGCCAAATTTAAGCAGATTGGGATATCTTGCAGGAGCATCGGCAGTGCTCCTGCAGTCCAGAGAAGGGAGGGCTTGTCATCATTCGAATCTTGTGCCGTGGCTTTCTCCTGAGTCGATGGGAGCAGGTCGCTGGGCTTTACTGAACATTTCATCTCTGTTCAGGGTGGGGAAAAAAAGGGAAATGCCCAAAAAAACTTGTGTCTATTCTGCCAGTGAGGTGAAGAAATTACTCATGTCTGGACTTGGCAAAAGGATAATAATAAAAAGAATTTTAATTTTCAATAGCATATTAACTTAAAAAAAAAGTATTCCTTTCTAGTGATAGAAAATAAGAAGTGATGTTTCATAGTAAGATTAAAAGAATTATTTAGACAGATATTTTTTGCAATGTATGACAGTAATGCCTACCTTTCCCCCCCAAAAACAAGAGGCTTCTCAGAGTCTGTACTCAGGCCACGCATGCGCAGGACAATCCTGACCCCGAAAACAGAACGGAGCTGAAACTTCGACTCGAGGCCTACCGGCCCGAGTGAAAAGAAAAAACAAATTGAACAATAGCAGAGGTGGGATGACCGACTGTGAGGAGCTCCTGATCTGTTGGCTTGTATATTTATACTAAATGATAAGGAGTTGATAAGGTTACTCTGCATTATTCAGTTTGGTGGCATTAAGGTCTGCTTTGCTTTTGCCGCTGTGGTTTATGGATGAAATCAAATTGTGCCGGGTCTCCTCTGGTGCACCACGTTCCCCTGAGAAAGCTGTTGTGCCTTTTAAACTGACTTTTGACGCTGAAGCACCAAATGGGCTATGTTTATCTCTCAGAATGGGTCTCTTCCGCAAGTTCTCTCAAACTTCACTCGTCACTGCTTCGGTTTGCTTGGGACAGTACTTACAGGGTTGTATTTAGAAGCATTCCCAGACTGCAGTGACCTGTGTCACAGGGTGGGCTTTTTGGTGAGGCGAGTGTTTCAAAGGAAGCCAATGGAGATGCACCGATACTGGTTCAGATATTGAAATTGGACCGATACTGATATTGAATGTCGGACCAATTCTGATACTGAATATCGGCCTCTTGGAGCTTCAAGTGGCTGGATTTTATATCGATGACGATATGCCAGTTTGGTATTGCATGCCATTATTTTAATAAGTAACAATTGAATGCCTTAATATTTATGCATTTGTGTTTTTTTATATCTATAGATGGGTAAGCAAATTTAGTCAAGCCTGATCTTGCACATAAAAGAATGATCCCAGTCCCTTCCACACAGTGAGGCAAACCGTTCATTATTAACTAACACTGGTATCAGATCTGTACTGGATATCGGCTGATACCCAAAGCCCAGGTATCGGGATCGGTCCCTCCCTAGAAGCTGACACGGAATTATCTGAAGTTAATCACTGTCACCCGTTCAGATAGGCTTCAGTGTACTTCTCCAAGACCATCTTGTGCTCAGTCTGTGTCAATGTTATAACCAGCCTGTTTTCATGTTGGTATTTTCACTGTCAAGCTATTCATATTGGGTAATTTTCTGACTGTTACCTCGTTTAGGTAATCAAAATAAATACTGAGACACTTTGCCTGTAATGCTTGCTTCTGCTTTTGCTTCTCGCTTTGCGAAGTAAACCTAAAATAGTGCCAGATATGTATCATTGTATCTCCCCGATGCGATAGACGGGAGATTCTGTGGTTTAGTCCCGGGGCCGCCGCTACCGCGGCCGCAGAGATTTTCTGTTCCAGGCTCTGGAAGCGACAATTATTACAGGAATTTTTTCTAATTTTTGCATAGGCAAAGATATTATTTGACAATGCTCAAGACCGATTTTCAGACATTTTTGATGTCCAATATGGCTGTCGGTGACCATTTTGTCCGAAATTTGGGGATTGGAGAGATGCACGACTCGGTCCCTGTTGCGACTGAGTTATCTAGTTTTGGTATTGGTAATGAGGGTATTGAAAGCAGTGTAATTCGCTATTTTTAGCTCACCTGACGACGAAGTCAGATGAGCTTATGTCATGGCCTGTTTGTCCGTCGTTCGTCATCTTCGTTCGTCGTCCGTCGTCCGTAAATATCTTCTCTTTGAAACCACTGGGCCTATGAAGCTGAAACTTGACAGGTACCTTCCTACTCATGAGGACACCAAAGTTTGTTCAAGGTGTTCCGATCCCATTTCAAACATGGCCGTCACGGCGGCCATATTGAAAATCACATAATTGGCCATCTGAAAGCTATTTATGCACATATTCAGCTGAAATTTGCTATGTAGTCAGTACGTGGCAAGATACATAACATATCATACGGCTTTTTCCTTATTTCGAAATTTGACCTTGCTTTCACCTTTAATTTTTTACAACCCCTGTGAGTAACATTGAAATCTTTCAAAATCATCTTCTCCGAAACTACGTGGCCAATGAAGGTGAAACTTGACAGGTAACTTCTTGCCTATGAGGACACCAAGTTTTGTTCAAGGCGTTTCGATCCAATTTCATTGAAAATCACATAATTGGCCATCTGAAAGCTATTATTGCACATATTCAGCTGAAATTTGCTATGTTGGTAGTAAGTAGCAAGATACATCACATATAATACAAGTTTTTCCGTATTTTGAATTTTGACCTTGCTTTGACCTTCAACTTTGTATGACCCCTCTAAGTTACACTGAAACCTTTAAAACTCTTCTTCTCCAAAACTACTTGACCAATGAAGCTGAAACTTGACAAGTATCTGCCCCCCCATTAGGACACTAAATTTGTTCAAGGCATTTCCCTTGAGTAGTCAGGTGAGCTACAGGGCCCGTGGCACTATTTTTTCAACTGTGCATTGACACATCCCTGAGTAATTCAGTTAAGATGTGAAAACATGTCAAAATCATGTAACTCACTTGAGATGATGCACCCTCAGTCTTGTCGCATTTTTATGCTCTGTGCATTTAAGGAAGGGTAGACTGTGGTGGTCAGGGATCAGCAACTACTTATATACTGTGGCCTAAAAATGGTCTATCCTGTGTTTGTGGGTTAATTAGCTGGAATTACTTAGGTAGGCAAAACATGTTGTTCAAAGCCTCTCATGTATATGTATATATACAGGGAAGCCAAAGGGGAAAAGGGCGTTCAGAACATACAGGGGAGAATGTATTGGGAATATGCCCTTGTCCAGGACCTGATGGACACAACCATGAATTCATACGTCTGTGACACTGGCTCCGCCGCCAGGTGGCTCTAGAGGACTAGGGTTTGAAGCACAGGGTCCCTGCAGATCCTTGAAAAAGCCTTAAAAAGTCATAAATTTAGTTTTTGATATTCAAGGTCTTAAAAAGTTTGGAATTGTTGGGGGGGAGGCATTAAATTTGATTTGAGGCAGAGTGCGTGAGAGTACTGTGTATCTTTTCTTGTTAACAGTTTTTATGTTTTATTTTACCAGTATTATAAATCCTACAATACAGTAGCAGAACAAGCAGAGAATACTGCAGGGACCATAACTGCTACATGGATGATAAACTCAAACGAAGTGAGGAGATAAGCAAGGGAAAAAAGAGGGCAGTTGTTAGTCCTAGATGGTGAAATTAGTAAGAAGGCTGCCCAGCTGTGACACATCAGAGAGATTTGTGTGAGACTCATGTCCATGGAAAAACGGGGTCAAACAAGCTGCTTCTGCCATAAGTTCAGAAAAGGAAATGGATCAATTTTGGTGTTCATTGAATGAGAAGTGGGGAGGGGGGACAAAAACCTGAGCAGAAGTATCCCCCCCCCCCCCCCCCCCCAGAAATTGCCCAAGTAGACTTTGAAGGTTCTTTGCATTTTTGTCGAATAAGTTGAGTGTACACATTTTTTTTTTTTTGGTATTTATTTGCAGGACTGAAACTAACAAATATTTTTTCATTATTGATTATTGATTGATCTCTTTTTGTTCCTGTTTTCTTTACTCGATTAATCATAATTTAATATATAATTGATGCTGCTTTAGTAGGTCAAAAGGTTGTAATAACTGGGTTGTCAGTTGTCTCTACAGTGCCCTCCTGTGTTTATTTGATGGTAAATGCGGGGGGCTTTTTGCTGCTGTTCAGGGTTAGCCTCTGGCAGCGCCCCCAACATGGCCTCCATTACTGCAGCTGGCTCGAAAAAAGTGGAAGAAAAAAGATTGTGCTCTCAAATGCTAAGTGCATGTTGAGCCTTTAATCTGGAGTCAAGGGGGAATGCTTGTGATATACTGCTGACCTATAGAACTCTATGCAGTTAGAATTTGAGTCCATGTAAAAGAAAATATTCCCAATCAAAAGAATATTTCTGGCAGGGAAGAACACAGATTGTAACGCTTTTTATAAATTCTATACATATGAAGAAGGGAAAAATTCCACGCAGAAGTAGTTGTATGAAACGTTTTCTCCAAAAGAGGAGAGACTCGTCTCTTTGAAGCCTGGGCGTAGCTCTCCTTTAACAACTCCTGCAGGGAGATCTGTGCTGGCGTCTGTGTTTATTGCAGGGCTGAGTGCAGGCTGCCATTCTTCAGGGTCTCGCAGCTTCCTTACAGTAAGTTTTCCTGAGTCCGATGTTTGATTTCTTGGATTTGGTGATTCTAGGACAGATGGGCAGGCTGCTGCTATGCCAAGCCGAGTCCGGCACCAAGCTAGCAAGCATTGCATGCTATCCATCCTTGTTCAACTAACTCCCATTTCTGCCTAAGTAATAGCAGAGTTGCTTACGTTACTTGATCAATGCTGCAATTATGAATGCTTTCCTAATTTTAGTACAGAATAAGGGCAACAAACAGAAAGAATCTTCATGAAAGTTCTGCATTGAAATTGTAATTGATGGCTTTCAAGTGGAACTTTGCATAAGTTCATCATTATAGGCATGGATCAATGGTCACCAATAACCTCCCTAAACCTAAAACATGCTTTTTCTCCATGATAACGTTTAGAATTTTTTTCCATTTTTCTTCAAAGCCCCTTCAGCCTGCACATGTACTCATGGAATAAACAGCTTATTTTATGGTCAGGACCTTCACCCTGCAACAGAAAGCTTGCCATTTCAACCTCTGAGCACCCAAGAGAAATTCTAGCTTGAATAAACACTTTCTACACCCTATAAGGAGCAAGTATAACTCAATAACACAGTAATATTGGAAATATACCTTATTTTTACAAAACAGACATTCCACTATCAGGAAAAAGCAGATGCTATGCTACCCCAAATTGAACAGAATTGGTGAAACAAACGTAGCAGGGGTTTTGCCAAAGTCCTTGAGCTGTTCGCATTTTAAATTAGTGAAAATCTAGGCATTCTATTTTGTTGAATGCAGTATAAATTTTAAAACGAATCATTGAGCAAAATGCCTCCATATACAGTATTATCAGCAAAGGCAAACGATTACTAAGAATAACCAATGGGGCAAACTAGCTCTGTGATCATCATGGCTACAATGGTGAACCCAAAAATAAAAAAAAAGCTAACTAGCTAGCTATAGGTAATATATATACTCCATAAAACAACAACTCTACTTGCACATCACGAAGAAAGACTTTTTATCATTGACTTCCTCTTCCAGAGCATCAATTCCATCAGGCTCAAGAAACCCTCCAGTCCAGTTCCATTAGGAATGACACCCAATGTCCATGTGTGTATCACATTTCCATCGGGTAAACGTAATCTAAGCACTTGTGGGTTGCCTTTGGCAGTGTTTGTTTCAGTATGTGTCCATCATTCAGATGCTCAAGGTTGAGAGGTTGTGACCCAACTTGCTGTTACGCAACGGTTTACATACTTTTCTGAGGGTCCAATCAGTGTCGTCAAATTACCATGGAAAGTTTATACGGTCTGGAGTTGGATTAAAATAAACTTCTCAATGTATAAATAATTATGGTGAAAGTTTAATGTGGCATGAACTATAACTGCGCCTTACGCTAAAAAAAAACTGAGCAATCACTAAAGTGACTGCATCTCAGTGAGGGGCATAAATCTACGCATAAAGCAATGATGGGGTATCATGCCTTTTTAATATCTGATGAGCTGATTTTTCTCACTTCCTAATTTAAATACCTTTTGGTTATTATAGCTGAACTGGTTGCAATCAAGGACCAGAAACGCCCGCGTTTGAACACCCTCGGCCTGACGGTGCACACGCGGACAGACAGACGACGAACTGATGACAATACCCTTCGGCCTGAAGTCGGGCTCAGGGTAAAAACTGTTTGTTGTCAGTCCTCATTTTAAGGATTTATACAAATCTATTTATATCGGAAACCCTCTGCTATGTTAGAATTCTACAACCAGTTAAAAGCTCTTCTAAAGCTCTGTGATCCCAAAAAGGAGATAATTCTGATTTTAATATTAACTGGGACAATGAGAACTGAAGAAAAAATCTTGAACTGATAACAGACCACTTTAACCTCAGACAACTAATAGAAAAACCAACAAGAGTTACTAATCGCAACAAAACAAGGATTGATTTACAGTTGTAGTATTTACCAATAAACCAGAAAGAATAATTGAGATTCATAACCTCCTACCTGGTTTATCTGGTCACAAAGCAATTTTTTTTCTCAAGGAAGCTTAGCAAAAATTGCTTCTTTGATCTGCTCTCAAATACACCTAAAACAGTACTCAACCATGAAATAATCCCAAAATGTCAGCAGCAAAGCCTGAATGCTGCTTTAAACTCACATGATCGGTCAAAAGGGATATCCAGTAAAGATGTAGAAAATAGCAGAAGGATATTTTTTATGGAGCTTAAAGAGGTTATGGCATCTTTAACTGAGAGGGAGAGGCAAAGAAGGAGGAATAATTGTCCGCTATGGGTAAATGGTGATTGCGTAGTGTTTGCATTTCAGGTCGGCCATTGTCCAGAAATCTTCTGTATAGAATGTGCTGGCTTCCTTTAGCCATGAGGTGGACTTAGTTATTGCTTTTCATTCTTGGACAAAAAAGCAAATATGAAATCAAGAAAACAGTTGTGCAGTAAGTGTGTGGAAAAGGGAGAGGCTTTTTGATCAGTTTAGCTGATTTTCGGAGCGTATACACAGGACCTGCACGCCTGAGCATCGGCCAAGACTTCCGCATGACCACCGACAATGCAGAACATTAATTTCTTTTTTCATTGCTGTCTTGCTGCTGAACTCATGGTGAATACATGAAATGGGTGATAGTGGGAGTTTTTCAACTTTGATCAGCTTCTGTTGCATGGATACCGTGGGACTAGCATTAAACCACAGCTTTGGTCAGTGTGATGATGGCAGTGTCTTTGAAAATCTTAGGAAAAATCGGTCGGCAATCTTAAAGTGCTATTCAAAACCTGTATACTGTGAATAAATTTTTTTGATTATGCTATGTGTGTGTAAATGCTACCTACGGACTTTGTTAAAACAATCCAAATATCTGTAGAAGCCCCCAGCTCAATTCCAGTAAAGTGGCTGGGTTAATGATATACTCACAAATTGAACCATCAACCCCTGACCCAGTGTATGTGTGGCAATGGTATTTGTTTTTAATGTGAAACAAAGCAGGAACAAGTGACACAATCCAAGAGGAAGACCGAAGAGGATAGACATTACGTATAACGTGTTCTGTGCGGCGACAAAGACTGACTGAAACAGAAAGAGCTAGGGGCAGGAACTAGCGGAGACATCTGGAGGCGGATTGAGGGAGTCTGCAAGTCGAATACTTGGTTGCAGAGGCAAGAGGGACTGAGGTCTGAGTGGTTTGAACAGAGAGATGGGACGACTTTGGCTGTGTGTTTGCGTAGCGACAGCAGTGGGACTATGTCTGTCAGAAGTCGTGACAGCTGCCAGGGGCTATCGAAGGAGACCACCTCAGGAAACCTCCATTGACAAGATCCCTGCGGTAGCAGATCTGGATTTATCCAAGGTATATGTGCCATCCCCCAAGTCCTCGTTTTGAACTGATCCAACTTTAATTCATATTAAACTGTCAGCAACACCTTGTTCAGAATTGATCCAAACCGCACGGTGAACACTGCTACCGACACATGCAGTACTGACCGCATGCATAAATTGTTGGCTGCAGATAGGCAAATATTTGTGTCTGATTCGGTTTTCAATTTTGCAAACAGTAATCTGGCTGCTTTTTAATCTTTTAAATGTATTTGGTATTCACCATGTGTTTCATCGTAACTTTCGCCAAGCATCCCAATTTGGGCCAAGATGGGGTATTGCTTTCACGCATTTTGTAGTTGGTCTGTTTATTTGTTCATCTTGTTGCAATTTTTATGCAAAAACCATGGAACTCATCGCCACCAAATTTTGAGAAGGAATTACTCCCAAGATCATCTGATTTAATTTTGGGCCAGATTGGATGAAGAGCTGGGCTGCTGCCCAAAGAAAGAGGTGGGGGGGAGCAAACATTTTTTTTGGATTTAACCTCTTTCATAATGGTTTGAATAACCTCAGACTAAAATCAAACGGTAGATATTTCAATTCTATGGCAAATGATATGCAATGCTGGGGAAAAAGGATGAATACCTCTCTTTATGGTGGTGTGGTAAATGCCCATGGAGTCAAGCAAGAAATTTCAAATGGACTAAAAAAAGTCTGCTGGCACAGGGTTTGCCCAGCTTGGCACCACTTGCTTTCTACGTAATAAAATTTTATATAATTTTCCTTCCTGTGACCGCTCCAGGCACCAGCCCTGGTTGTTCCTTATGCAGTCTTAGATGTTTAAATGTCTCTTGATAACTAAAAAGAGCTATTGCTGCAGAAAGTAGAAGTACTCTTCACGTAAACCCTGTGAAACCATTACATGCACACTCAGCAATTACTTTATATTAGTTACACAATTATTTTGAATTCAAACCTTCTGACATGGATTGAACAAGGCACAGGAGACATTCCTTTGAGAATTTGGTCCATGCCTATTCAATAGCATCATACATTTGCATATTTATTGGCTACATGTTCATGCTGTGCGTGTCCCATTCCACATCACCCGTAAGATGCTCTAATGGTTTGAGATCTGGGCCTGTGCAGGCTCTCGCAGTGAACTGGAGTCACTGTTATGTTTAACCTGTGTGACATGATGCATTTTCCTGCTGGAAGTACCCATTTGAGAAGGTTATTGTCGTGAGGGGACACACATGGTCAGGAACATGCTAAGACATACAAATTACATTCCGCTAGCGTTTTGGATCTCATGTATGCCAGGAGGGCATTTACACCACCATTGCAACACTACCTACACTGATGTCACGCCCCATTTCTGATGCTTTATGGATAGTTTGGTGGCCATTCAATCCGGTCTCGCAGAGCTGCGGTAAATTACTTTGGCGTGTGTGGTTACAGGTACCTGGCCGTACGATACAGAGCATAGAAGCTGTATTAAAAGCTTTCAGCTGGGGTATGGCCATTTTCTCCAAGTTTCAAGAAGGGCCTTCCACGGCGATATTCAGGTGATTGATATCATTTGTAGGATAATTTATTGCCGACAACAATCACAGATGATGTAAATCAGTGCTTTTTGAACCTCTCCTGGAGTACCAGCTCTTGTGCATGTTTTAAATCTCTCCCCCGCATCTTCACGGGTAACGAGCTGATCATTTGACTCACCCGTGCTGGAGCAGACAGAGCTCTAAAACATGCAGGAGAGGTGGTACTGCAGGAGAGGTTTGAATAGCGCTGATGTAGATGATGATATTGCTGCTGTTATGCGCATGCAATAGACCTAAGCTCTAGCAAGCTGCGCACCGGAGGTTTGGGAGTCTCGGAAGAGTAAGAAATTTTGGCGAAAAAGCCAGATCCGGCTATTTTTTTGTGGATTGACGATTACTCGAATTGCAGAACATGGTTGTTGTTGTCATTTGTACACTTTTGATGCATATTTGCTGTCGTTGCACAGCTGAAAAATCCACCCGCAACCAAGTCTCAGCCTCCTAGCAAAGATGACCAAAATTGCTGAATACTTGGTGGAATTAGTTTTGCCACTGGTCTTAATTAATGCACTAGCTGCAAGACCTCAATGACCCACCTCTATATTTGACTGTGGGTATAAAGTGTTAATTCTTTATATTTCCTTTTGGCGCAAATGTGCCGATGCTGTGTGGAGCCAAAACTGCACAATGGTCACTTTGGTCTCTTCTGACTATAGCACCATATTCCTGTTATTTGCCATTTTGATTTTGGGAAAACTCAACTCACCTTGGTTTAGTTTCTTGTGGAATTTTGACGTCATGGAGTTTTTATGTCATAGTTGTTTCTTGAGACTTGGTGACCCCAAGATGCAACCATTTGTGGCAATTCTTGAGAAACTATCCTCTGTTTCTTCATTGCCTCCTATGCATCTTTCTCAACATTCATGGGGACACCATACATTCATGCCTTCATTCTGGTTAGTTTACAACTATTCCATTTGTTTTAATTTTTTGATTGTTTATCTTATTACACCAAGTGGAAAACCACAGGGATGTTGAAAGCATGTTGCTTCATTTCTGCACCCTTATGTCATAAAACAGGACATGATGGAATGACAAAATATTGTTCCTTCAGACCAGGAGTGTCAAAGCCCAGTCCTAGAGAGTCGCAGTGTCTGCTGACCGTTGGAGTGTTTCCACCAAAGTGATTCATCTAATTCCCTGATTGGCTTAGGAGTCCACACACAAGGCATTGACTTCCTGCCGATTCAAAGTCGATCACAAAAGCCCTCAGACACTACAACCCTACAGGACTGGAAATTGAGGTGCTCATCTCTTTTGTTCTTCTCCTTCATCCTGTTTGTCATCCAATACGTTTTTCTCCCCAGATGAGTGGAAAATGGTTCCTTGTGAGTGTTGCATCCAAGTGTCCGTACCTCCTGGAAAACAACATGCGGGTAGAAGCGACTACTGTGACACTGACTGTTCACCCTACCCTGCCCTCCTCTCTATCTGTCAGTACTCTCAGGAAACTGTGAGTATAACAATAATAATAATAATCATCGTCAGTTTCGTCCTCATAGCATGTGTTTGCATGGGCCTCCCCCTGGCACTCTGACTTTCTCCCACAGTCCAAGAACATGCATGCTACGCTAATGGGAAGCTCTAAATTGCCCATAGGTGTATGTGTGTGAGTAAATGGTGTGTATGCCCTGTGATGGATGGGCAGACTGTCCAGGGTGTGTTCCTGCCTCTCTCATTGTATGCTGAGATGGGCTTGAGCCCCCAGCCCCACCACAAACTTGGCCGGGAAGAAGCGGGGAAGATGATCGATGAATGAACGGATGGATGGATGTGTCGGGTCATCTTCATTTTGAACAGCACCTTACTATATAAACCACAGTGCCTCACAGGAATACTCAAGAAATGTTTTTGAACAAATTACAGAGGGAAAATTTTAGATGGACCCATAAAAGATAAATTCATCGATTTTGAAAATGAATCTAAAAAATCTAGAATGTGTTTGTTTCGGTAGCATTTACGAAATAAGTGCACCTGTTCATGTCTGATATGTCTGTGAGTATTGATTAACTATGCTGGAGAATCAATTCTGGGGAAACTGTAAAACATGGTCTTCTCCCAATGAAGAAAGATTATCATTACTGCCATATGCCTCCATACATCAGGTATTTTGACAGAAAACCATGTATGGAGTCCCATTTTTATCAAGACAAATATATATTTCTTTATGAGATTATTTAATCACATTAATTAATGCATGGATGTACAGTGAGCTCCATATATGTTTTTAGTCTTACTTCTAAGCTTGTTATTGCTTTTGTTTTTACCTCAGCGTATTGACGTGAGGACATAACCTTACCAAAAATTTGATAATAAACTGTGATCAAAATTTGTGGTTGAAGGTTTTACAAATTTTATTATGTTCAATTACATATTATCTGCCTGTTTATCTTACTGTCTATCTGGTATTTACAGTAATTTTCAGTGTTGGGAAATTAGGCAGGAATATCTGGCCACCAAGACCAGGGGCCGCTTTCTACTCAAGAGTCGTAAGTGTCACGCATTTCTATAAATCACTGCTCTTTGTGTTTGTGCTTTGAGAACAATATTGTCTTTTGGGCTGCATTTGTGTAAAATGATTCCCAAACTAGTTCATTGGGAGTAATTTGACTTTTTCATGCAGTATTTGAAGGTATTTTAATGGTTTTATTTTTTATTTCAATACAAGCAGAGAACAGCAGAACTACCGTGAATCACGAAGCAGGGAATTGACCACTTAACGATGAGGTTACCTAATCAATAATAAAATATGAATCTCATTTTGAGAAGCTAATTTGACACATGATTGGGAGTTGGCAGCTTCAAACTTTTTTTAGGGCTGTTAAAATGAACCACAACATATAAAATCTGGTTTGACAACATTTTAAGTCATATAGCTCATCAGTGTATTTAACGAACATTTGTGATACCTATGCCAGCCTATCGCAGGGAACACTGATTTAATTTACCTGTGATGTTACCTTGCTAATTCGCTGATCCTTTCTTACAGTCCAGCATTGCAGCTATGTTGTTGGCTTTCTGTTGGGAGATCCTTCCATTATGTCATTTCTTGTTTTCAAGGTAATAAAATGAATAGTGACATTGATATTGTCATTGGAGAGACTGACTACGACTCTTATGCCATCTTGTACTACCAGAAACGTGGGAAAATCTCCATTAAACTTTATGGTATGTAACATAGGCTCAAGCCATGCACTCACTTGACTTAAACTTGATATCATGTCTGTATCTGAAGCTCTTATCTCAATCCAAGCAACACCTGCTTCCTTGAGTAAAAACTTGGGCCTAATTAAAATATTTCACTGCAAAATAGAATTTTTCTTATTATTTATAGCACTCAAAATTTGATGCAGGAATACAGCTGTTCAAATCAATCGTCAAATAAAGGACTTTTCTAAAGCTGCAGTGCCAATTGAATTGAGTTGAATTGGCTTGGTCACTGACTGACTCATATTTTTCGAAAGCACATACGCACAGTACGTATAACAAAGGTTCTGCTCTCTCCCCTGATCTGGAAAAACCTAGCAAGCCCTTTTTCAAGAAAAAATTTGTTTGACACATTTTTGAACTGACTAGGTTTTTCCTCTAAATTTGATAAAGTAAAATTGTATAAAATCAGAGTTGAACAATTAAAAAAAAAAAAAAAAAGATTTCTACGGTTTCACAGGCAAAACCGAATAAAAGTTTCCCCAAAAAACATAATTCTGCATCCCACTGCTTGGAGGATTTTGAAGGTTTTTTTTAGTTGTTCTCTTTGATTCTCCTTCAAAATAACGAAGATATAATAGAAATCAGGGGCAGACAATTGTGAGATCTCCTCTGTTTATCCCACTTCTCAAGTATTGCTCAAATGGTTATCTCAACTCAACCTCCTTTGTCTCAGTGATGTCTCGTCTCTTTTTGGCTTATCTCTTGCTCCTAAGGGACCTTTAGGAGACGTAACTCAGAAACAAATGATCACAGAATGATACAAATATGAGAAGCTCAAATTCATCTCAAGAGACGAGATTGAGCAACACATTTTTCCTATGGGGGACATCTTCTGAAAACCAATTTCTGGCTGAACATTACTCCATCTACCACAAGCTAACCAAGATGCATTCATGGAGTGAAGTGTCAGAATCCTTCCTAACTGCAAAAAAAGGAAATTCTGGCTCTTCATTCCAGTCAATAATGCAAACCGTAATCTAGTTGAACAGCTTGAGAAATGTTCGTGTTCTGAAATGAGGAAAGGGGTTCGTCAAAAACGTTGTTCAAAGCCTTATATTCTTGGCGGTTGCAACATACTGACAGACGAATATCGACAGAGGTGTCTGCACTTCATGAATTCCATTTGCACTGTAACTGCGCTGTGGAAATAATGCCAATATAAAACGTCTGCTGTGATTCCTTCTTGTTGAAGAATACCAAGTTTGTTTGGTTGCTTAATGTCTCTTCATACAATTTATTTACTGAAAAATCAAGACCAATATACAGAATGAGCATGTAATATGAAGAATTTATTAACAAATGAGAGAAAACACCAATAGGTTACATTGAAAACGTACTTAATTTTAATATTGTTGGGATGGAAAAAAGAAAAAATATTTAATTAACTTTCTCTGAATTTCATCTCCCGTTTTGGCTTTTTTTTCCACCAGTACCACCGAATTTATTTCAAGATTGCAGTTAATCAAAATGTTTTCAGTATTCAAAAGAATTGGCTACATTTGCGGTAAGTGCAGTTGCACGCTGGTTGCCACAATGCAATAATTAATTTATTAAAAAATAAGGTTTTGCTTCGCATCTTAAGGTTGCTTATGTAAACGTTAAACTCTGCCTACAAACAGTGACATAACCATAATGCAGGTTAACTCTCAACCTGTTTCCAATTCAGATTAGGAAAATCTGATTAATTAATTTGCTGAGCAAATAGGCTACCAATTACCTGTGCTGCCTTTAATGATTACGTCATATAGCTTTGCGTAATAGAGGAAGGCAACAGCATGGCAAATAACTGAAATTTCTCAAAATTCCATCTTGAAGTAGTATGTAATGTAGTAAATGCTGCTAAAGATGGTATTCAGATAAGGTTTAGATTTTGTTTCTGTTCATACAATCTCACCTATGGCCTGCCTCAGACTTTCCCAGAAGCTGAGACCTCATGATTTGACTCCCATGAAAGTTCAACGCCTGACATGCATTTTAAATTATTTTAAACGCATGCCATACTTCAAACTTTCATGATGTACTAATAACTGATTTACTAAATTATTCAATTAGCAACACCTTGACATAAAAAGAGTTGATAATTGAAGCACCTATTACTAAAACCCCATAAGTCACACTTGACTTGACTTGACTTGTGGGGTTTTAGTAATCATTGCATCAATTTGAAACGGAGGAAAAATATTTTGTCCATTTTTATACTCATGTTTTTGTCCATTAAGCTTCTCATGGGGCCACAGAGTTTGATCAGGCGAAAACCTAGTAATGCCAGAATCAGACTACACAATATTTTTATCTGTTCTAAAGATCCCTACGTCAGATTAAGCGATTATGAAGTTATAAATTATTTCCGTGACATGGCCGAGAGAAGTGGCATACTATACAAAGCTATGAGACCAACTGTCATTAGCAGTCTCACGAGGTGTACCATATTTTTCAAGGAATGACTTGTAACCTTTCCCTTAGTACCTTAAAAACTATGCATTTTCAGCACGTCTATGGACTGTAGTAACCAGGGTAGCTACGGTGTAAACATGCCGAAATATTTCTGTTATTATTGGCGTGACCCACCTATCTTATTAAGGTTTATCATAACCGGAAAAAGGGCTTAATCGGTTTATGTTGCATACATGAATCACTGCATTACCAGAGTACTTCAATACCCCCGTCAGAAACCAAAATATTGAGAACACGAACCTAAACTTTATCACTGAGTTGCCAGCTTAATGCTACTGGCAGTATTCGCCGGTTTGTTGAAGTGTCTCGGCTATTACTCGCAAAATATCAGCTTGATTCTCTTCGTCATAATATAGTCCCTTGAGGAAATATCAAGATAGCACGGATGTTGTTGCCATAGGACAACGAACCTTTCCTCTGTTTCATTGCTGCACCTTTCTGTAACAGCATCACTCTTCTTTCTCTCGGCTATGTTTACAAATATGTGCTGCTGCTTCATTTCTTCCTGCAGAGCGCTGTCAGCTATGCTCATATTGGTCAGTGTTGCAACCCCTCGTAGAAGATGAAACGCAAAACGCTCAGCAAAAACGCTCTCAGGGTTAATAAGAGTCACTGTCGTAACTCAATTCGACGATAAGTCCGTCGGATAGAGGCAATTACCATGATAGCAGCATCGAGGCATAAACAAAGTAGCACTGAGCATGAACATATCACAAACCCAGGTTTATGTACACCCAAGAGCCCCTCAAGAATATTTAACCGGGTACCGGCTTATGCACCCAAGGGTACCTTTTAAGAGCTAAATCTCCAGGACCGGTACTACACAAACCCTTGAGGGGTAGACCGTAATCTCAAATCTAACTTAGAAATATCGTTACCTACACATGTCTTGGTAGGAATTGCCCCTTAAGTCCCGGTCGCAACAAGGCTAGAAAGAATATACAATATACAGAGTCATGGAGACCACGCAAGCTGAAAAAGGAATAACAATAATTTAATTACCATGTAGGCACAAACTTGGATCAAACAAATCAACGCTAAGCCAATTATCCGTTACACACAATTTAGAAAGAGAGAATAAATTCATACCTGGAAAAGATGGAGGCCACGCGGAATGAGGCCGCACCCTGTGGCAGGGAAAAATTCAGATGCCACCCCGATCCGCCGCCCACGCGCAGGCCTATGCGGGTGGAACGAGGTGGAATGTGATTCTCCCGAACTCACGTTTGTGTGTCAGATCTTGAAAAAGAAGAGAAGAAGAGAAAAAGAGAACCCTCCGGTTAGAATCTCTTGCCTTTAAGCACCCAAAACCACACGTCCGATCAAGGCGGAGGAAGGGATGGCCGAATCTGAGTTTTACTCACTGAGGTCATAAGGTTATTTTGCATAGAGAGGTGAGCGGGATCTGACCAACTTTCAAGAGTGTCCAAACAGGATCATCCATAATTTCAAGGGAAATGAAACGTGCCCCATTCAACTCCTTGGATTCCCCCGAGAATAACAAGACCGAACATGATCGGAATATGTACTAATATGATGCAGTTGTCATGGAAAAGCCTTAAAATGGAGTATTATAGTCTATTGTGTTATAAATATATAAGTGATTTCTTCACAGGATATTGAACATAAACATATTATGAATTTCACAGAGATTTAGATTGTTTTAAACAGATTAATGCAACTGGACTTTAACTTCAGTGGGGATAGTGCTTTGACTTTTACAGGAGACATGAGACCCGCAGAGCTTGTGTGGCTCCGGCCCCCTGCCGAGCAGAAGCAGAAACAGAGATGCTACTCCCACAGCCAGGCTGCAAGGACAGCCTAGGTTATAAAAGTTTACTGCTGGCTCTGGATTGTGCCAGATCAACCAAATATTCAGACTTTATACGTGTGTTCCAACAATATTATTTTTGACATTTGACATATCTGTTATGAGCAAAATCAACCAAACATTCAGGGTCTACACCACGATGACCATTCATCATTTCCGACCACACCCAATGCCCTACGACTTCCAGATCTGGCTAAAATTGGACTGAAATCGTGTAGTCTGATCCCGTCATCAGTCACAATGTTACTAAATTACATCACTGAAATAGGACATTCTTGTTGACATCCCACTAAATTGATTTAATCCACCACAACCATTAGCCTTAAATTTCCAATAGCTTAATTCCAGTATCCACCAGTTTTCTCTCAATTTCTCAAAAACGATTCAATGTGACTTGCTTGGTTTTTCCAGATGAAGGGAGTCCTCTCAGACTGAAAATATATGATTGTCAAGGACGCTCTCATTTTGGTAATTTAATTGATTGTTGGCAGGCTTTTGAGATTTAAGGGAGGGTGATTTTTCCATTCCAGCTGGTTAACTAACATAAAATTCCAAAACTAGCTCACTGGTTGATGAGGACATTATATTAGCAGGATCAAGCGTGAAGAGAATGTCAAACAATTATTCTCTGGCATGGCTTTACATTTTGTATCCTTGCGCTGAAGAAAACAAGCGTAAACGTATCAGAATATTTGTATACAAATTTTGGCCCTTTCCTTTTAGTTTACGATGTAAATTACTTTACGATGCTTATCTTTATTAATTGGTTGAAGCTTTTCAGGTAGCATGCGCAATGCTTTGTATCAATAGAATTGTATTGATGTCAAACAGTGAGGTCAGCCATTTTCTAAAGATGGGGGGGAAAATGATTTTGTTGGCATTCGCTGGACAGTAGATGAAGAACTATTACTAAGCTGTAATTGAATTACTGTTTAACATATTATGACATTATTTTTTTTGTTAGTTAATACTAGTTTAGAGAATGTTATTTCCCTCCACTTCTGCTGACACTAATTTCGGTCCATTTCTTGTACAGGGAGGTCGGAGAGACTTGAGGATCCCATTCTTGACAAATTTGAGCTGCTGGCAGAAAAGCAGAACCTAGGGATTGACCTTGTTTTCCCCTTTCCGAAATATGGTGAGCATATGCCCTCCAATCCCATATCCTAATGCTTAAATAGAGCTAATGAAACTTATCGCTGCCCTTAAACTAACCTAAATGCTTCACACATACTGCACTTGTTGTGTTTGGTGAGTCTTAGATTAAAATGTTTTGTCATCTTGCAGTGAAATTGTGCAGTTTCACAATAGCTGTATTCCAGCAATTTACCTTTATATTGCTGGAATATATATATATATATATATATATATATATATATATATATATATAAAGTATATATATTACCTTTCAATGGTCATATATTGCATAAATTATGTGAAGTTTAATATCATGTTTTGTTATTATGGCTGCACTTAACACAATGACCTTATGCTGACAAATATAGGACATATTTCAAAATTACTGTTCATTGTACAGAAAAGAAGAATAATTCTTCTTGCAAATGTTATAGAGAAACCTTTGGAAAAATGAACCTGTCATCCAAATTTAATCAACGTATAATGAACAAAATGCATTAGCTATTTGTGAGCTACTGGCTGGGATTCTTTTCTTTACCAATATTTATGATTCTTGTATTTGCAACTGGGAAAAGTCAACACTGAGATTCAGAGCAATATGAGAGCAATAGGTCATATTTTAAGATTTATGGTTTGACTGACATTGTTTTCAGGTTATTGCCAGTCGCCGGATGAAAAGCACATTCTGGGTGAGCACAAAGTATCACTGTTTACACCTGTCCCCACTTTTGGCAAATAAAAACACTGTTAGTGACAGTGTGCTAACAAGCTGAAGGTTTACTCAGAGGCTGTTGCTGGACGGATAATTTGCCATTTGCTGGCTTGAGCTTGGGAGCTGGGGGTAAGTTCACACTGTAGCACTATCACTTGGCGAAGATGAGTTTTCCAGGACTAAGAAGGAGCAAAGAGTTGTCTATGCACTGCTTTGTAAAAAGATGCTTACCTTTCAGCATCCAGTAATTTGATTTTATTGAGTACTGCCTGCCAGAATAATAGGAAAATAAGTGAAAGATCTCTGTCAAGCTAACAAAATTAATCCTGAATATTTATGCTTGCTCTTCAGAACAATGACTTGAACTTGTGGGAAATCTGATGAACTGAAATGAAGAGACTGACACAAGATGGCTGGTGCTTTGTTCCTTATGAATGACGACTGTGCGTCTGAAAGCCGAATTCTGGACCTGTTCATTAGCAAATTTGACAATAAAGACCTGTGCTGTTCATTCCCTGTGTGTTTATCCCGTGAAGACCTGTGCTGTTCATTCCCTGTGTGTTTATCCCGTGAAGACCTGTGCTGTTCATGCCTTGTGTGTTTATCCCGTGAATACCTGTGCTGTTCATGCCTCGTGTGTTTATCCCGTGAAGACCTGTGCTGTTCATGCCTTGTTTGCTTATCCCGTGAAGACCTGTGCTGTTCATGCCTTGTGTGTTTATCCCGTGAAGACCTGTGCTGTTCATGCCTTGTGTGTTTATCCCGTGAAGACCTGTGCTGTTCATGCCTTGTGTGTTTATCCCGTGAAGACCTGTGCTGTTCATGCCTTGTGTGTTTATCCCGTGAAGACCTGTGCTGTTCATTCCCTGTGTGTTTATCCCGTGAAGACCTGTGCTGTTCATTCCCTGTGTGTTTATCCCGTGAAGACCTGTGCTGTTCATTCCCTGTGTGTTTATCCCGTGAAGACCTGTGCTGTTCATTCCCTGTGTGTTTATCCTGTAAAGTGCCAGTTTGTAGCTGAGTTTCAAAGATGTTTGACTGGGATTCAGATGATTAGTGGTTTATGTCCCATTGCAGCCACAATGTATTGCTATTGAACAGGTTTTTATTTTCTCATGTATGGCTAAAAAGCGTAAAAAAGAGGGCTGAGATGGAGACTAACGCTCATGGCCAAACCCTGATATTCCTTCGATTTAAACATACTGCAGTCATTCACATTTTCAAATGGTTCAAAATTTGTGTCCGCATTACAATGTTGCCTGTTTCTGCAACCAGCTAAACGTCAGGTCATTGATTGTTGGTAAGAAAGCTCCTTTCCTTTTGCTGTAAACTTCAACTCAAGTCTCAAGTTTTGTGTGATATATAATTTGGTTGATTAAATGAAAGGGAGGGGAGCTCCGCATTTGGTGGAACACTGGTTCTCTGTGCATCAACTGTGAAACTATCATTTACTCTGACTGTTACAGAAATTAAACAAAACCGTATGATTTATTTGAGATTTTATTTGAGAAGAGTTTCAATAGATTTTATTTAACTGGTGACAAAATGCAGAAAAACCGAAGCAGCATAATCCATTTAAAGTTAGATTGTTGGTCATGAAGGGATGGGACTGGCTGAACTGTTTTTGGGTAAAGCTGGTGTGTTCCCAGATGCGTTTAAATTTTGAGACCAACAGAATTGAGGACAGCTCTGCCAACTGGAAGTGAGGAGTCGGGGTGTCTTATACCTCTGGACATTCGTCTGGAAAGCAAAGAAAACAAAAGACATCAGGGGTATAAAAATCAGCACCCAGCCTGGTATTGAAAACCCCCCACAGCGTCTGCCTCTAACTACTGTGAACACTTTTTGAGCTAGGCTTTTTTCAACAATTACTATAAGGTTTTTTTTATTTCAAATTGAGCACTTTCCACTTTTAACCCCCCATCAAATGATCATGTAAAATGTTTTTTCTTGTTTTCTTTGCATGAAAAACTGAAAAACTTCACATTTGGCCATATTTAATGTAATTTGCCAGATTTCCACCGACTTCCAGATGTTGTCAAATTCATTTGAAATACCTTAGAATTTTCTCTATCATCATGACTGGTCAATTGTCATCGGTTAGCTATAATGCAGGCACAGTATGTAGACCAGCGGCCACGCACCCTGTTACTGGAGATTGACCATCCTGCAGGCTTTCATTGCGACCTTAGTCTGGAATACCTGACTCAATTAATTGGCGGCTAAACAGCCAATCTTGCTTTTTCTCTGAGGTGTGCATCACCAGGGTTGGAGTGAAAACCTACACGACTGCAGATCTTAAGGAATGGGGATGGTAATCACTGATGTTTGCTCTAGCCACTACAGGAGCATTTTTACTGGCTCAGAGGAGCCTGCAGGAAAAGATGTATCCAGGAATATGGAGGATGGAGAAAGGACTTTAAGTAAGAATGGAAAGCGCCGTAAGAGTGGACAGGAGAGGGTGTACCATTCTTTGGAAGGATGACGATATTCTCTGGCAGGATCGTGGCATCCTTGGAGAACTCCTGAAACTTTTTCACAAGCTCCGGACTTGGCTGTGCAGCACGAGCTGTAAACGAAATAGAAATTAAATCACACCCGAACCATGAGCACCATCACGTCACTCGTCTGCGTGATTATAGGAGAAACACTTACTGTACAAACTGGCTAGGATGTCTGAAACTCCAGCCCTGGTCTTGGTGGTGTGGACCAGTGCGTACTCCTCATATTTCACATCTGCTATGCGCATGTCGTTATCATTGTTCCAGACTGAGAGAAAGAAATATTGAGGGAAATGAGTAAGGTTAGGGAGAAAGAGATGTTAGTATCTCAGAGGTGTGAGTGTGTGCGCGGACACCAAGTTTCAGTTTGTATCTCACCTGGGCTGCGGAATGTGAATCTTCCTGGGGTGTCTGACTTCTCTGCCACGTATGATGTTCTCAGACAAGAACCATCAGATCTAGAGACAGAGAGCAAGAGAGATTGATAGGGACAATTTAGAGACATGCAGTCCTCCTGTAAAGAGATTGTTGTGTCCTCTCTCAAAATCCCATCAATTAAATTTAGTGGAGATTCAGTTGGCATTGTGCTCTATTGAAAAACACTATCGCTCCTATAAATGTAGTAGAAAACAAACTTGGCAACATATTAAATCAGTATTGGACTGCACTAAAACTAACATTTGTGCAATGTACCAAGGGGGGGGATATAGGAAGAACCACCAGAAACTGGTTTTAACTTTGCAGTCTCTAAACTTTAAATACAGAACCATCTACACTGGTCATATCCCATTAATATGAATGCTAATTTGTCTTTGCAGCCGCACTGCATGGTTGGTCTCCAAAGCAAGATGAGGATACCAGCAGACTTCCAAAGGTGTCAGATAGTTGGTGCTGAGACTTCAGGCATGTCTGCTATAAAAAAACGGCAAAATTGTTTAAAGGGCAAGGACCACTGTATGTAACGCTAAAACAGCATATTCTAAACATTTAAAACTGACACTCAAGCCATAAAAATGAAGAAATCAAATGAAGTAGGCTTGTATTGCATTGTTTTAATATAGCACTTTAGCATCAAAATCATATGTTGCTTTTGAGGTTTTGTATCAACTATAAGTTTTAAAGCACACATTCAACTAAAATATTTCCCGTAAATGAAAGGCATTTCATTCAAAACGCATCAGGGAAAGCATAGGATATACTTCCTAAATCAAAACTTTTTTTTTTTTTTTTGCCCTAATGGCACACCCAAGGAGCAGTAGAGCCACTCTTCAGGCAATATTTTTAGATACCGCATACTTAATTTACATCTGTTTTGTCGATTCTTCAGTTGAACATTTGTTATGGTTCTTAATCATTTACAAAGTGACAAACACCGAAATGTGTAGCTTTAATTGGACCCGCATACAACTTACATTACATGTAATTACTGTCTGCTGAAAATGGACAGTTAATAAGTATGCACTCACTTCAGACTCTGCAGTCTCGGTAATGATCTCACCAGTGTTGTAAGTTCCACACGCTCACTCAAAACAACATTTCAACTGTTTAAAAACGTTTGTGAGGTGTTTTATGGGTGCAGCACTCCAGTTTCCCGTTTAAAACACACAGACACACACACATTTCCTCTCACACTGCTCATGTAGAAAAAAATTCTATCTTTTTTGCTCTCTCCCTCTCACCTTTTGCAAGTTGAAATCCTTTTGAGGCACTACACCAGCGTGAGTGTTCATGGCGCAGAGGAGAGCGCACAGCAGGGTCAGTAGTAAGGACATCATGGTCAAAGTAAAGCTGTCTCTCAACAACTAGACACAGCTATGCAGCTTATACTGGATGTGTGGAGCACTGCTTGTTTTATAGGCCTGACCTGACACAACCTCTCTTCCTCCCCCCACGGCCCCCTGCAGCCTTGATTCCAAGTTTTTGGCTGCATCAGTGGTCTGCTATTGGTTTTTGTCGGCATTAATAAACCCCATAAATCCTTTGCACCGATCATGGATACGTAAGTCCATCAAATGCAAATGCTTTATTCAAATCTGTGCAGCCTTTGGCCTATTAATTCTAGTGGTGATTCCTATTTTTGCAGAGATCCCAATTACTTCCTGCTGAATTACAGGATAATGTATATTTGACGACGCATAAGATCGAGATATTTTCTGTTTGATTCAATGCAGCAGCCATAAAAGCATGCCATACTGGTGTTGAATATTTCTCTCAATACAAGTGTGATGTAGCTCTGAAGCACTGCAACCTACGGAAACATAACAAGAATATGACATTGATCTGCAATATGGAAAAAATGCTTTATTTAGCTTTCATCCAACTCCAGGGGAAATTCAACTGAAAAATGTGAAAATCAGAATTTAAGGGGTTTAACCCTGAGGTCACCAAGACCACCAGTGAAAGGCAAGACAGCCATAATGAGGCATGTGTATGCATGAGCCAGCCCATGGTAATTCCAGGCAGTTATACCATAGGTACATTTGGATTTGTAAAATGTAAAAGAGAATGTTTTTGGTCATGGAAATCAGTCCAGGGTGTGTTCCTGGCTTTTGCCTGCAGTCGGCTGGGACAGGCTCCAGCTCCTCCATGGCCCTAGTGAGGAGGAAACTGATTAAATAGTGACTGATTGGGTGGATTTTTTTGGTTGATAATGGTGAGTGTCTGTTTTTATTTGTGTCACTCTGCCCATTGGGCCATGTGAAGTTATGTTATGGCCCACAATGAACATTGTGTCTCTGCATAAATAGTGATTTTTATTAGTCCATATATTTCTCTGTGGAAGGTACTTAGTCTTTTGAAATGACAAAATTGCTACTTAAATCTATAAAGTTCACATTTGGCTTCAGATTAAAAAATGTATCAAAGATATTTGCCATTAAAAATATATACAACTGTATATATTTTAGCTCAGACTAGTTTTGGGGAGTCATATCTTAATTAGTAAACATATTTTAGTTTCATTTTGTTCTTAAATGGGAATCCTCCGGCAACATTTTCTGAAATATGAACATTAACTGATATGACCCATAGAAAGTTCACTTAGGGTGAAGTCAGGTAATTTGGGACATCAGGTAAATTGGGACAAGTATGGTTTAATATATTAAGCTCTGTAAATATTAGCAGCCCATAAACAACCATGTCATTGCACTGTTGCTACAAAGGTCCTTTACATGAAACAACCATTTTTATTTGTCTTTCATAACTAGGATGGGCAGAGTAAATATTAAAAAACTCACTGGTCCTTTAGCTTGCGAGGCAAGGCCGATTTGCTCTTTTTAGTCATAAGAGTACTGCAGAAAAATAAGCAAATAACAACAAAAATGGCTGTAGGATGCTGCATTTTATTTACTGTCTCACTTATACACAAAATTTTTCTGCAATATGCTGTATTTTTTATGGTAAAGAGTTTTAAGCGTCCGTCTAATTTTTACCTGAATGCATTAGGTAAAATGTGACAAAAAATAAGTTAAAATAGGATGCTTATCTGAAGTGAACCTCGGCTATGAGGGGTCCGTTTCATAGCTAAGTCTGTGCGCTTGTTATGGTGTCAAACACATGAATTAACAAAAAAATGTGTTAAACCTGCGCATAAGTGATAATGCAAGCCTTTCTTAATGAACTTTCGCGTAATTTAAGCATTGTGTCCTTCCTTTAGCGTGGACAAAGCACATTAAATGGGGGGTAAGTGATTTATCCTTAATCAACAATAGTTTGAGAATAATATTGTTAATTTACACATTATTAACCTTGATCACATGAACAAATTTCACGGCAAGGACAGTGCCGTACTGGCATAATGTAATCCAAACTCTACATATTCTGCACTATGAAGAAGAATTGGAAGGGCATCGTGGAGGTGGCCAAAATGAAAGAGATCCGAAAGTGTATAGGCCTCGCGTTAATTCCTTTGAGAAATATACGCCATGGAAATTCACCTTACGATATCGGTTGAACATGGCGACAGTATGGAAGGTGGATTCACCCCTGCCCTAGTGAATTCTCCTGCTTTCCCCTGCACCTGATCCTCATTCTTCATTGTAGTATCTCTGTATTTAAGTTCCTGTTTTTTGTCTTTCTCTCTGCCAGACTGTTACTAGCTTTCGTGTTCAGTTAGCTCTCTGGTGGTTTCTTTAGTGTTTTCCTCCTTTGACTTCTGCCCTTTGTGTTGGCTGTTTCCCTCATCCTCGTCTCCTTTGTTCCCTCGTTGTCTCCTGGTGTCTCCCACTCCCTTCGGACAGACATTGCAGAATTGACTTTGGACTGTATCTTCAACTCTGATCAGCCTCACCGTATGTACCTGTTTGGCGCTGAATGACTTCTGCCCGTTCCACAACCACAATCTGCCTGCCCCTTAACTCTTACTTTTGAACCCGATTTGCATATGGCTCTATCTGTCTGTCAGGTTGTGATAGAGTCCACATCAGCCACTATTGTCCAGAATTAGCCATCTTTGATGCTCGCAAGCAAGCACACAAATGCATGTGTCTGTGCATATCACACATAGATGCACACACAATGCAAGTGTTTGTGCATGTGTAGATGTATGCACACTTTTATTCTCTCTCCCTCTCTCTCAAAGTCACTCAGAGGCACACACACACACACACACACACACACACACGCACTCATATACACACAAACCCACACATCCTGGAAAGGCAGGGAGGTATAGTTTGATTGGATAATACAGTACCAGTCAAAAGTTTGGACGCACTTTGCTAATGTCACAGCACTCTTTTTTTTTTTTTTTAGTGAAATTTAATTTCAAACTGAATCTGGTAAGAGGTAAACAGTCATGAAAAGTAATACCGTCACGTTCTGCCGTCAGGTACATAAAAACCAACAACGAGACTACTCAAAAAGAAAAAAGGTACGCACACAAAAATTGGTACTAGCGGCAGGGGAATAAAGCACAGAGGTTTCGACCATGCGGTCCTCTTGAGAGGTAAACAGTCAGAACTTAAAAGAGAATGATTTACTTGTTTTGGAATTTATTGCACAAAAATGTTGATGAAAAGCAAACCAGAAGTGCAGCACATCTTTGGGAACTTAGACGGCCGCCCAGCAGCAAACCCATTATAGCCATATAACTGCTCTAGTAAAAAACATGTGAGTATGCCCTGTAAATATGATGGCAAATGCTGGTTAGTTTGATGGATTTAATTAGATCTCTCTTTTTTTTTTGCAAAATAAATGGTGCCTGTTTAACATGTCTTGTTAGAAAATAAGGTGGGTATGTTCAAACCTTTTACTGGCACTCTATAAACATTTTGAACATCCTTTGTAGACAATATGGCACCAGGCAAACAGATAAAAGAGCAGGGAGAGCCTGGCAGCAAGTTGGAGGAAAACATGAAAGTGTAAACGGAAGTTCGATCACGAGACGCAGGAACGCTTAGGAAATTTCATTCACCCAATCGCAACTATAGGGCTTTTATTTAAAAACCTAAAACGTGTTTCCGTTCACTGTTTGCAGAGATTTTGCATCACCCACCACCTCCACCAACTTCCTGGCTCCGCCCTCTTCAGCATCAAACCCATCGCCCTGCTGGTGACCCCTCCCTCTAAACAGGGGATGGCTTCACCACTGCCCGCTATGCCGGCAGATCTACAGCCCAGCTCGCTGAAGGGTCCTCGAGGACGGAGTCAAAGATCATATCGAATGTTTCATTGTCAATCAATCTTTTCTCCTTTAATTCCGGCGTCTTCGTGATTGAAATGATCTTTGGAGGGAGGAAAGAACGAAAGGTGTGATCAATGAATTTAACAAGATTCTGGAGACAGGACAACATGACCCTCGTGTGAATTCCTTTTGTGTCTCATTTAAATATAGCAACCTGCGTGTTAATGTCGCCCTGAGGGCGAGGGTTTTTTTCCAGACGCTCCACTTTCGACTGACACTCCTCTTTGGACATGTTGAACTAATGTCCTTCAACAACTTCTCTGAAAACGTTTATCTTCAGTAATCAAAGGGTTTTGTTTAAGCTACTTATAGACTTGTCCTTAATTCTTATACATTTAGCATGCAATAGGAAAGGTTGTGAGAGCAATTTCATGATTAATTGAATCGTGATCAATTTTCCATAGCAGTATGATCAATTTCTGTGATAGGCCAATATTAACTGCGTGAAGAAGTTTTAAGTATTTTTTTTATTTGCCCTGAGATTTGAATAAAAAGGAACAGGGATTTTTGAGTTACGGCTGCTTCCATCAGAGCTGGAGGTTGCCCCTGTTATAATGATATATAAGTATTTTAAAATATATTTTTAAAATATTGTTCAGGGTAGAACTGCGATTATTAAGAGAAGCGCAGTAATAAAAGCTTTCCTCAAAGATCGTAGGGGGTAAAAATAGTGTTTATTTCTATCCATACTCCAAAAAACATGTAAAATAAAACACTAAAAAAAAACATATTACAGTTTTTCTCAATTGTTTACACACTATTACCAGACTTAAGAACTAAATATCTTAATGCATAATGCCATCTCCCAAAAGCCACACCCATTTCCCAAAACTGTAAACTGTGTTGACCTGTCTACACACGTGATTCAAATTAGTTGAACTATTAGTGCAAAACTGAAAGCACAAATCCTCTTAATTGTCATTGCCTGCACCTTGTGTTCATTCAGAAAGCACAAGCATTTGGCACTGTTAACTCAGTCAGCAAAGACTGAGCCCAATTAGCACACAATTAACCTGATTTAAAAAACACTGTGAGACAAAACTATTCACACACCAATCAGAAGCTCCAGTACATAGATAAAAGGGCGATTAGTTTTAGAGCGATGTATTCCAGGAAGGCGAGGAAGAGGTTCAGGAGGCGGCGAAGACCAAGGAGACAAGTAGAGAGCGATGAAATACGTGGCACTCTTGTTGACCATGTCCTTGTGCGTGGCCTGTCAATGAGTGAGGCTGGGTGCAGCCGAACCTTAGCCACTTCACTGTTGCCTCCATCATACGGACTGCTCTCTACTATACTTCAGATTGCTGTACTCTGAGCTCTTTCAGTACTGTGTGTGTGTGTGTGTGTGTGTGTGTGTGTGTACGTGTACTGCAGCTGTTTGCTCTAGCATTCTGTATGCATCTCAGTGCGTAATGTGGAGTTATGGTACGCTCCCATTTTGTCAAAACAATTGTTTACAGTTACAGTATCCCGTCCCACTGCTGTTTTTGCAGAACTGAGAGACGACCACCTGGTGGAGAAGGAGAAGGCTGGTGTCCGAAGAGCAAGACAGGGAAATAGTCACCATTGCCAACAATGCAGTTTGCCTGCGAGAGATTCAACAGCGGGTCATTGAGGATCAACAAGTCTTATGAGGAATTGATGCCAATAGTATCTCAACTATTGACCGTATTCTGAGAAAAAACCATCTGCGAATGAAACAGAAATATCGTGCCCCTTTTGAAAGAAACTTTGTCAGAGTGAAAGACCAGCGTCAGGAATATGGGCAGGTATGGGTTTCCATAATGTATGAAGTATTTCAGTATGTTTTGAAATTACGAATATGAGTTAACTAGCTAGCTAGGGCATTCGCGAATTATTACCATTAGCGAACTTGAATGGAATTTCAAAACGAAACTACGTCAGATCATTCAAACTTATGAAGTTGGAATGAAATAAGACGGTCGCTCATTTATTTCTTCTGCCAGTATCATTGGGAAGAGAAATGATGAATAGCGTGTTCCTATTATTACACCCTGTTGCTGTAAGGGTTTGTCCTTGCAGTCTCTTCCCCTGCTGCCTTCTTCGCCTCCACCTTGACGGGCAACAGGTGGGGCTTGTTAAGGTGGAGGTGAAGGTTTGCTATGTACTTAAGAGTTGGCTGCGCCACAGATTGGTGCAGCGGCATTTTGTTCCTGGATCCCTGATGTGTCTGTATGCTGCTGCTGCCCTCCTGGTTATGTTATTTAAATTAAAGATTTTTTTTATATTTATACTCAGCTTGAGCATTTGGGTCCCTTGCCTCGTTTTTGGGTACATGGTCCCATTTCATTTCTTCTGCCAGTGGGGGCAAAACCATGACAGTTGCTGTTTAAAATTTTGGGATTAACATGCATGGACAGCAATGAACTATATGTTACTCATTTATTTTCAATATGTGATCTTAACTCAGTACGAGATCATAGCAATCAGGCTGTGTTCCTTTCCGCCACTAGAAACGATAAAACCTAAGTGACAATGAAGCCACTTCCACACTGGACGCGAAAACTTTTCGCACGACTGATTACATTCTAAGTCAATGCAAAGCGGCGAATACATGCGTGTATTCACGTCTTTGCATTGACTTGGAATGTAATCAGTCGTGCGAAAAATTTGGTTTGCGTCCGGTGTGAAAGCAGCTGAAGGACACAAACCCACATTGCCTACACATGCACTTGTGCCCATATGCACACATCTCTCTCTCTCTCTCTCTCTCTCTCTCACGTTGGAGAAAGGGGTATTTACGGTCAAAGCCACTGCCGCAAAAAGCGGTTACGGCCCTCAAAGTAACTTAATATCAATACTCACTTATGTTTTATAACAGAAGTTCAAAACTTTGACATAACATATAAAACAGATATTTAGAAAATGTCATGGACGGATGGACTCATATCTTTTGCTGACATGAAATACCATGCATTACTAACATCAGTGCCGCGGTTCTAGTGTTAAGGACAGAGCGGTGCAGCCAGGTGGTCTCTTCTCTCCCGTGCGCGCTGCAGCTCTCCCTGCTGATACGGCACATGCAGTTCGGCCTCTCTGTGTCAAGTCCTGTAATGTCTCCTGCGTGAGGTCAAAGTGACTTTTATGGTGTACAGCTATGTTGTCTAGTACGCAACATGCCACTCAGGATGCACTGACACTCTGAGGGCTGTCAGGTCGAGTTTCCATTACGCGTGCCAACCGCCTTTGATCTGACATCAGGACAATCAATATAGATACTATAATATGTGCTGATTCAGATAGTTACATTAAATAGTGCTTCCTGTAATTATTTATTGCATTGAAATGTGCCTGACATTCTGGAAACCTGCCTGTGAGGTTTCGGTGACATGTGTGCACTGTGCGCTGGTCAGCCAAATTACCACTGCACAGAAAGTTAACCAGGTTGGAGCTGGCAAGCCTCTGAGCAATTTCGGGCGGAGATTTTTGCTTCAAAATTGTCTGCGTCTTGAGGAATATGTGACACCTCCTCCTACTACACTTGTGCAAGGTCCCCCGGTATCCTCACATTTCATCAGAGGGGATTGGCTACCAGCTTATTTGAATCAACTTGGGTAAATGAAATTACTGCAATTTTGAGACCTGTGCTGTTAATTTCCTGTGAATCATATTGCAGGAGCAATAATACATTGCAAGTTTTTCATTTTGACCGCAAGGCTTGTGAAACTTAAAAGGGGTTAGATAGAAGAATACACTGGTATTCCATTTGTTAAAAATTCTCTGGATCTACAACAGGTTTTTTCAAATTTTCAAACTAAATAAACTTGTGGTAGTTTACACCTTTTCCTGTTTCCATGACCGACGAAAAGTCTGATTATGGATTGTGTAAGTAAATATCTTTTCTCCTGCTTTAGGCTTGAACTCGACACTCAGAGATGAAGTGTGAAGTGCAAATTTGGTTACTGTAGAAAGGAAATAGTTACAGCTGATTCAACACTGATTCTCCTCAAATCAGCTGTTCGACAATCATTTACCCTAGCAGCAAATCATTAAAAAAAATTGCTTTTGTATAAATTTTCACCGGTAGTGTTCATAGTTTCAATATATTTTATTTTATTGGAGCCAAAATAAAGAACAGAAAAAACAGGAGCAGTGTTGCCCATTTACAATGGGATTTAAAGGTAAGAGGCGATTGGGAATGACAGTATTGTCATTATCTTTAAATGCTGTGCTCTGAGATGTGTGTTACCACCAGACAGTCCGCAGATATGAAGAACAGCTGATGGAACAGGGTTGTGGAGGGTACATTTTGAGACTTGTAGTGTTCAGGACTGCTCTGCCTCATGACCATCAGGAGTCTGAGGGTCCTGAGCCTCCGGACATTCATCTGGTAAATGAGGAAGACAAAGACATCAGCAATATAAAAATCTACGCCACCTTGATCCAATTAAATTCTGAGCCTGGAGGTTTTCATCAACATAGCAGAATCTAATGGTAAGAGCAGGATATTTAGCCCGACACAGTTCACCATTTCCTGCCACGAAAGTGTACAGGAACAGGATGGTGCAGAGCTAGACTGTGTCTGGCACTACAGTGGTGTGAAAAAAGTATTTTCCCCCCTTCCAATTTATTCTATTTTTGCATACTTGGCACGCTTAATTGCTTCAGATCATCAAACTAATTTTGGTATTAGACTAAAATAACCCAAGTAAACACAAAATGCACTTTAAAATAAATAATTTCATTTTTGACGAAAAAAAAGCAGTACAACCCAACATGCGGAAAAAGTAATTCCCCCATTAGTTACTAAGTCAACCAATGCAACCAATTTAAGTGATAATTTGGTTCACTTTCAATAAAAACCATTAAACAAAGGGAAGTCATAACCCGAAAACAAAACTATTGGAAAATACAAGGCTCGTGAGTAACTCAGAACGACCAGGGCATCAAACTCGCAAAGATCTTACTAAAAGTGTCGGCATGAAGAGGGAAAAGGTAAGAGGTAGAGAAAGGGAACCATATGTGCAGACACAAGACAGTATGACTGGGGGAGTGGTTACAAACAAGGGAAATCAAGGAAGTCATTAGCAAACAGAATGGGGAGGGTGAGTATGGGAATGAGGAAATGAACAAAATCATGTGGGAACTGAATGCAGAGCTAAGTGACAGATAGAAAAATAAGCACAATTGAGGGGTTGATTTCCAGAAGTCTGCAAGTCCATTTTGGTCATTTTAGAGAAACAAGATTTTTAAGAATTTGACAACTTGTGCGGATGATGTTATAGAGTGAAGCTGATGTAAATAATGTAATAACAGAAAAGATCTCTAAAAACATATGAGGGGAACTCAAGCCTCTTTCTTGATTTTCCACCCAGATATTTCAAACAAGTGTCTATGACTTGAGTACTTCTAGAAGCAAATGCCTCAAAATAATGAAAATTGATCTTGATTTTAAAAATTCACAGCATTTAATTATTTCAGAGGACTAAAACAGAGCATCTTTTTGCAGACAAAACACACCGCTTTCTAATGAAAATTAACATAACATATAGTCATACCAGTAACTTATACTATAGTCACAGAAAAAGCTTCTTGAACAAAGTGAATGGAAAATATTTACAGTGAAATGGGAGGTAAATGCAGCTGAACAAAGGTCACAATAATAACCAATCTCCATAAATCATGAATGAGTCGTAACAGTTTTCAAGACTTCATTCGTCATTGACAGGGATGTGGTGTGGCTATTAGAAAGTTCAGTCAAAGAATAAGCAGCTATAAAAGCTGACCTCTTTTCAGACTTCTTTCTCACTTGTTTTAAGCCCATGTGTATGGCTGCCTGGGTCTTTTATTTATTTATTTATTTTAAGCTCATTTGGGTTGAGTCTATGCACGCACATCCTGGCCAATAGAGTCAGCCATTTTGGTTAGGTAAGAAAGCTACAGTGGCTGGTATTCGCCAACCACTATTCTAAGCGATGCTTTGATTGGCTGACTGGACTTGTGTACTTAGAAGAAGTAGTAGTAGTAGTAGAAGTTTTAGACTGGACGTGGTCACTGCTAGAAGTAGCTTCTTGGGGAATTTCCAATTCACTGCTCATTTTGTATTGTACTTGAGTGCTTCTTGGCCAAAATTGAGGCTCATTCCTCATCAATCAAAGAATGGATTTGTTGTGTTGTCTGATTTTTAATGAATATGGACTTCAGCACTTATGGAAATAACCCCTTCAACTGCACAACTAATAAATCTAAACACAGGAAGAAAATGAAAAATAATAAATACAGAAGTAATGTAGTATTACAGACTCAAGCACTGACAAAATCAGTAAAATAGAACAAATAGGGAAAGGGGGCAAATACTTGCTCACAGTGCTGTGTATCACACCTGCTCCACTATACATCCAAGGTGTTACTCCGTAGGAATGCTCTCTGGGTGAAAGAATTCTTCCTCATATTTGTACTTCGCTTAAGATAAATTAAGTAATTACCCTGGTCTTTTTCAAGTCGAGTACATTCCGCATTTGAACCTGCCATGAAGTAATCCTAAATAATTATCTTTCTTCCCCCACATGCAGAACTTTACAATAAGCTATACTGAATTTCTTTCGCCAGATTTCTACCCACTTTTGGATTCTGTCCAGTTAATCTGGAATCACCTTAACTCTTCCCCATTTATGATGACTAGTCAATCTGTAACAGCAAATCATCAGTTAGCTGTAAGGAAGACGCAGTATGTAGAACCGGCGGTCGCCATCTCTGTTACTGGGGATAAAAAATGCTGTTGGTTTCCATTACAACCTTTATCTGGCATAACTGACTCAACCAATAAGCACCTTAACAGAATCTCTTTTTTTCTGAGATGTGTTTTGCTTCGGTTGGAGTGAAAACCTACAAGACAACAGATATCCAGGAACAGGAATAGTGACCACTGATGTAAGCTCTAGCTACCATGGGAGCATCTTTACTGACTCAGAGGAATGTAGGGGAATGGTGTAGCCAGGAGTATGGAGGATGAAGAGGAAACTGAGGGTAAAGAGGGATAGCGGTGAAACAATGGACAAGAGAGGATGTACCAATAGTTTGCTGGGTGACAATATTCTCTGGCAGGATCATTGCCTCCTTAGATAATTCCTGAAATGCTTTCACAAGCTCCGGACTTGGCTGCGTATGTCGAGCTGTGAACAGAAATGCAAATCAAATCACACCAGAACCATGAGCACCGTCACATCATTCAGCTATGCGATTACAAGCGAAACACTTACTGTACAGATTGATCAGGACCTTTGATGCTCCAGCTTTGGCCTCATGAGGGTGGTCCTCTGCGGTCTTGTTTGTGTGGACCATTGTGGTCCTGTTAGTATGGACCAGTGCGTACTCATCATATTTCACATCCACTATACGCATGTCATTATGATTATTCCACCCTGAGAGAAAGAGAGAGTGAGGGAGGTAGGAAAGGATATGGTGGTTGAGAGGACGCAAGGGCCTCAGTGGTGTGCGTGTGTGTGTGTGTGTGTGTGTGTGTGTGTGCATGTGCTGGAGCTGATGGTGTGGGGGACATCAGGCTTCAGTGTATGTCTTACTTGCGGCGTAGAATGTGAATCTTCCAGGGGTCTCGGTCTTCTCTCCCAGATACGTTGCAACCCAACAAGAACCATTAGATCTAGAGAGAGAGATAGAGACACTGTATACACATGCAGTTTGGAAGGTTATAGGAATATTATATTTCAATGATGAATCAAAAATCTGTCTGCTGAACATGGATGAGACTGAGTAGAAATAATCGTGATTGCAGTAAAAAATAAATAAATAAAAATTTTCTCCAGTACATGAAGTAAAAACACAAATTTGGCTCCATATAAAATCAGAATTTGGATATCAAGGGAGTGCACAAAAGATTGGAAGCACTGCTGAAAACGGCTTTAACAGTAATATCAAAAGTCTAAAAACAACAAATACTGAAGCAAATAAACAGGTCATTCCGATTAATTTGAATGAAGCATGTGTCTGTTTTGAAAGAGGTCTAATCAGGGGCACTGCATGGTTTGTCTCCATGGCAAAATAAGCATAAAATAGAGTTCAAACGGGGCCAAATCCACCAAAATCTTGGGTGTGGAAACTTTTCCGTCTTGCTTTGAGTGACTGCAAAAAGGTAATAGGCAAGCTCAGCGGAAGGAAAAAAGAAAAAACAGTTCAGTTATTTGGGAGTAGCTGTTTCTTTTACAATTCGTTGTTTTCAAGTATTGTTAGAATCTAATGGAAACATTCGCCCATCTGGCGGGCAAAAAAGCAATTCTTATGCTTGCCTTTAGTCATTTTTTTCCCCATGTTTTAGGCCAAAGGGCTCTAATTTCCTGGCGCAGCGCAGCTGGCGTAGCGAGGCGCAGCCCGCGCAGTGGTAATTTCGTACGGCGCAGCCCGCGTAGTGGTAATTTCGTGAGGTGCACAGCCTTCGGTAGACGAAGGTGCGCCGAGATGGGTGTGGCGGCGTAGTAGGGGGAGGTGTCACATATTCATCAAGACGCAGTGACAATTTTGTAGAAAAATTCTCCGCTGGAGTTGCGCAGAAAACTCACCAGCTCCAACCTGGTTTAATTTCCGTGCAGTGGTAATTTGGCTGACCGGCGCAGAGTGCGCACACGTCACCGAAATTTCACAGGCAGGTTTACAGAATGTCAGGCACATTTCAATGCAAGAAAGAATTACAGGAAGCACTATTTAATGTAACTATCTGAATAAGGAAATAAATTATAGTATCTATATCGATTGTCCTGATGTCAGATTAAAGGCGGTTGCCACGCGTAATGGAAACTTGACCTGGCTTAATCAACACAGCTGAATCTGTGATGCAAACTAACGACTTCAGATCTTTCTCAGCCAACCACAAACTGTATAGGCCTATATATATATCGAATGCTTGCGTTCTGTGCTCATTAAAGCCGCTTGCACACTGGACGCAAAACGAATTTTTCGCACGACTGATTACAGACAAAGTCAATGCAAAGACGCGATAGTCGGACAGGGTTTTAATATAGCTCCGTGTCCGAAAGTCATAAAAGTTCTAATTTTTCTGAGTATTCCAGGAATTATTAGACGTGCGAACTTGGCTTTGTTTGTGTTCGACCTTCACAAAATGCAAATTGATAGCTATCGACTTTTCTTGGTCTTTTTAGCCTATTTGTCTGTTTTCGTTGAAAATAGACGGCAGTCTTTATTCGGTCTTTCTTTTGAAAATTAGACAGATGGACCGAACAGATTCACGCTTTATTTCCACAGCAGAGATAAAATAGTGCGTGAGCAAATCAATTCCATGACCATTGACAGTGTGAAGAAATTATTGCATGCACGATCAAGACTGTCCGACACGAAATGCAAAATACTCCATGTCCACCAGCCAGCAAAAAGTAAAAGTATTGATATGAGAACAGATTTATGACGAAATAAAGAATAAAAACCAACAAACGGGATATCCAACAAAGATGACCCGCCAATAAATACATCGCAGTGTTCATTGGATGTTCTGTTGTTAAAATGTTTCTTTTTATTCTTTATTTCGTTATCAATCTGTTCTAATCGTCCTCTTTTTTTTTTTTGGCTGTCAGACATGGAGACATTGTACATTGTCTCGCGCCAGTGTCGACTCGCTTTACTGAGCAGAGCTTACACAGAAACATTGATTGAAATTCTCGGTACTCATCTTAAAGAACTGAGCCCTCTTATCAAAACATTCACGTTTAATATTTAAAAGAGTCAGCAGATTTGAAGAAATTAAAAACTATAATAGACTGTCGGACACGGAGATTCATAAACCCTGTCAGACTTTAGGACAGTCTGTCGAGCGAAAAATTCGTTTCGCGTCCAGTGTACAAGCGGCTTAATACTAGGCTACTATTATTGTCACTTAGGTTTTATCGTCTTCAGTGGGGGAAAGGAACACAGCCTGATTGGTATGATCTCGTGCTGAGTTAAGATCACATATTGAAAATAAATGTGTCACGTATCTTGCATTGTTGTCCATGCATGTTAATCCCAAAATTTAAAGCAGCAACAGTTTGTAAGTAATGGGAACACGCTATCCATCGTTTCTCTTGCCAGTGAGCAAGATTTGACTCGACTGTTTCGCCTTCTTTGCCAACTTGCGCCGGAAGGAGGGGCAGAGGCGGGACAGAGGAGTACTTGCGCCAGGCTATGCCGGGCACGAAATTGCCACATACGCCTGGACACACCCCGTTGGCGCGGCGCATGCGTTGTTGTTAGTTGTTGTGCAGTCAGATTCAGTGACTGACAAGGAGGTAAGCCTGGGTTGTGCAATCACATAATCGCATCCGAGAAAGAAAATCCAGGCAGGAGGCTTTTGTGGATTTGTTACAAGCATTACTCGGTGCCTTAGAACAGCTCATAGCCGTAAACAACCAACGCAATCAATGTTTGGTAGCTTGCCAAATAGTGCTTTGCTTTTCCAAAGATTATTTTTGTCCTTCACCTCCTAAGCGACAGCATTATTGACCCATCTAAATCGAAAGTACAAATCCGCTCTTTTGAATTCAGTTATCCTGTTGGCAGTTTAAGGGGAAGGATTCTTCACAGATAGCCAGCGATATTAAATATGAAAATTGCAAAAGCGTAGCTCTGGAACATGGGGGCTACAGAGAATTATATTTTCTATACTTTTGCACGATAAATATACTATATTACATATGGAAATACACTGGTAATACACTAGATTTACAGTATGTATTACTCTAAGATGTAACTCTCCTAATACTTGTTAAAGAAACCAGTTTTTACTGTTCTTATTTTCCATTATTTTCTTATTTTCTAAAGTCAAGGACGTACACTGCAGGGTGATAAAAATCTTACAATTAATTCTTGTTTTTTCATTAAGAAATGTATAATGTCAGTTTTAATAAATTTATGTGATTTCCAAGGAACAGAAACTGTTATGTGGGTATTAAAAGAGATGCTGGGCGTCGGCCGGGAGGTTCACCAGAGAAACCTTTGCTTTTTTTATGTTGTTAAATAGATGTCTACAGCGAAGAATTTTCTCAAGGCTCCAAGTTTGAATCCTTGTTATTTTGGAACCCCATGACAGGACTTGGAGAGTTGTTTTTAATGAATGAAATAGACCTACTGTAGTGGGTGCTGTAAATGTATTGCAAGTGCTTATTACTTGGACTTTGTTTAAATCACTTCTTCATTATGATTCAGCCCACATAAAACCATGAACAGAACAACAGTGCTTCTGAGCTGGATGTCTGGTTTTAGCCTTGTACAGTACATTGTTGTATTAACACCACCAGGGATGGGTTTTTATTGTTTATGAAACTCAGAAACGGCTGGTTAAACGCTTGTGAATTATGGCGATAAATTGAGCTGAAAATTTGCTCAGAGTCCGACCACTAATAAAGTACATCAATTTTTGATGCACAGACAGGTGCATAACGCAGGCGTAAACAAGGATCCAGTTCACAAGTCTTTATTATACTCGTGGTCAAACAAATCCGGTCGATAACACTAAGAGATCATAACAGGAGGGCAAATCCAGAGTCAAAATTACTGTTCAATCCAAAAGCCAAAAATTAGGAAGATGGTACAGCCAAACCAAGACATGGTCAAAAAACCACAAAGTAATCAATGGTCATACACAGAAGATCTAAAAAACACAAGGAAATGGACTGAATTGAAAATCGAGGGAAAAACAAACCGTGACCAGGAGAACGTGAGAGTAAAGAATGCTCGATGAGGACTCCGTGAAAGCTGGCTAACAAAGCTGCGATTTGGGAAACAGCAGAAGTGGGATATAAAGGGTAACATAATAACTGATCAGATGGGGAACAGGTGAGTGAAGCTGCCAGGAGGTGTGGTTACTAATGAGGAAACGAGCAGCAGGAAGCAATTAACTGACGGAATGGGGAGGATGAGTGCAAACAAGACAAAATTAAAAGCAACTGAGAACAGAATGTGAAAGGGAATGCATGACTCCATAACTGAGGAAAATAACAAATCCTACAAACAAGAAGTGCATGAAGTCAAGAAAACTGACATACACAGCTCCTTAACCCTGACAACGATTTCTCAGTCTGATATTAATTTATAATCATGAAACTTTCAGAAACTCAAATAAACCAATAAGATTCTCAAAAAAACATGCATCACAGGAACACTCCAACCAGTACCCCTGACCAAGGAACTGGCTTTAGAACTGGAGTTGGTCCCCAGGCGCTGCTCCGTGGCTGCCCACTGCTCCTAACTATAGGATGGGTCAAATGCAGAGGACAAATTACCCCACGGGGTTCAATAAAGTATATCTTATCTTATCTCTCTCTTAATTTGACCACCATACAATTTGCATTATATACAAAAGGTTTTATTTACATTTTGCTGAAAATGGAAGGCATTAAGACAGGTATATACGTATGTACTTACGTCAGACTGGCAAAAGACAGGGAGACGTTGCCTGTCGCAGTGGGAGTCATTGTGATTGTTCCAAACTTCATCACTGACTTCCTTTTTGTGAACCATTCAGCATTGGAGGCAAAACCAGTCACGTACCATTTTCCTGCCATCTTAATCACAAAAAAACACATTTGCATGATGGCAAGATTGAATCACACTTGCTCGCATGCATGGTTGGACATACTGCAAAGACAGAGGAATGTACAGGACTGTACTAAACTTATTCAATTTCCCCTGCGTAAAAACATAATGACATCCTACAAACCAGATGTGTAATACAAATCTGCATACAAATATAATAATCTCGCAACTGAAAACATTTTTCCATAAATGAAATACCAGTTATCCACCTCAAAAAGAACACATATGCATAATGTGACAGTTATCATGTTTCTCGGAAGTTGAGTATTAAATTTAGACAACTGGTGTCACATTTCAAAGAAACAAATTGCCTTAGTAAAATGATTAGATTAAAAAAGGCAGATTTGAATTACTTTTTGGTTTACCATTACGATTGTGGAACATTATCACATTTGCGGGCGTTAACACCTCAGCATCACTTTGAAAACCCGCAAACATTTCCTTAAGCACAGTATATGCAGTATTTTTTACTCTATCTCTTTCTCTTTCTCTCTCTCCCCCTTTAATTTTTTTACCTTTTCCAGGTTGAAATCCTTCTGAGGCACTACGTCGGCATGAGTGTTCATGGCGCAAACGAGAGCACCCAGCAGGGTCAGTGGTATGGACATCATAGTGAGAGTGAATAAAGTCGCAAATTAAGATGGAGCGGGGTAGGAGTGATGATACACAGTGCCTGCCGGCTATGGGGAGGAATATTTCTTATATAGACCTGGATATACCCATCTCCAACCACCACTGTACCCCCCCTTCCCTCTCCAAGGCCATTGGCTGAAATAGTAGTCTGTTGTTAGCATTTGTCAACATTAAGACCAGAGTCCACCGGGATCACCAATGAATGGCAAGAAGCCATTATGAGGCATGCAAATAAAAAGTTAATATTAAATTACTATGCGCTATTCCATTCTAATTCCAGAATACACCACAGCTACTCTATGGTTTTTTTTTTTATTTGTCTTTTTCTGTTTTTGGCTGATAATAACATAATGTTTTGCCAGCCATGTACAAGACGTGATAAACAAAATGTCACAGCATGAAATGCGATTTTTTTAGAGGACCAAAAAATTTCTGCATTGACTTTATATCTTACTTTAGAAAAATATGCATATACTTTCCCTTTGAAGATATTTAGTCCGAAAAAAAAAAATGTTATATTTCAGCAGGGACCGATTTTTAGGTCGTATCTCCAGCAGTACACTCATTTTGAGCTTCATTCTATTCTTAAATGAGAATCCTCGGATAGAACTTTCTCATTGTGAAAATATAAACATAAAAATTGGCTCAGATACAACTCATAAAAATCTCATTACTCATATACACTGAAGGAGATCACTGGGAGGCTGGTTAGTGGACTTAGCCTGGGCACAGATATCACAGAGGGCGACACACTTCTGAATGTCCTACTGGAAGAGAGTTCACCAGAAGTGTTAGCTGATCAGGGACAGCATACAGAAAACCCTGGTATGGAGAACCATGGGCCCAGGCAGGGAATCTTGGTCTTACACCTTCTGGAATGAAGAGATGTTTAGGGGGGCACCCCCAGGGGGAGGGACAGGAATGGAGGGGCTCTTCTCCCACTTGTTCTACCCCAGGTCTTCATGAGCTGGTCATTTCAAATGTGAAAGGGCATTTGGTTTCCAGTTGGTGGACGTTGGGCGGTAGGTAAGGGTAAAATCAAAATGGGCAAAAAGGAAAGACCATCAGGCTGCCTGGGGTTTAATCTTTTAGCAGAGCTGAGGTATATGAGATAACTATTCTCTGTCCACTCTAGAAAAGGAAGTCTGCCCCCCTCAAGGCAGTGGCTGCACTCTTCACATGCCAGCTTGATAGCCAGGAGCTCACAATCCCCAAAGCAGAAGTTTCTCTTTGCAAGGGAGAATCCATTGGTGAGGAAGGCATGGAGCTGTACCTTGCCGTCAGCTGCTTGTTGGGAGAACATAGTCTCAGTTCCAACATCAGAAGCATCAAGTTGCTCAATGAACTGACATTGGTGATCAGGAAGACTCAGGACAGGAGCGCAGGAAACTTGTCCTTCGGCGAGCAGAAAGGAAGACAGTCTTGGTCTTGCAGGAGGTGAGGGCACTAAGAGGAGCAGCAACTGTAGAATCGCTTTTGATGAAGCGCCGGTAAAAGTTGGCAAAAACGAGGAATCTCTGAAGTGGTTTGCAGTTTGATGGTTCTGAATAATACTGGAATGTCTGTACCTTTTGTTGATCCATCTTGATTTCCTCTTGGGAGATTGAAAATCTAAGGAACTGAACAGATTGCTGATTGACTTTGCATTTTTCAGCTTTATTAAGGGTAGTTTTATTTCTAACATTATTCTATCAACACACACATTTATATCGATAGTCTGGCATTATAATTTATTTGCCTTGGGTGTACTGTGGAGAGGGTAAGACTGTTTTTATTGGCAGGCTAGCAGAAACCATTGACTTGCACTGGCCTAGCACCAGCGAACTGTGCAACTAGAAGGACTGAATGAATAGTGTTGAAAACGGTCTCCACTGACAAGTAGCACACTGGCTAACTTGGAAATGAGGTCCTATATCCAAATTTCTGAACTATCCCTTTAAGTAGAACTGATTCTTAAATAGACGTAGGATAACATGGTGAACATGCCGAGTATGATCCTTCAGAGTGTTGGTGTACACAAGAATTTTGTCAAGGTAGAGATAGACACGGTGGGAGATCATGTCACGGAGGACATTGTTGATCAGATTTTGGAAAACTGCGGGGGCATTAGTGAACCCAAACGGCATCACCACGTATTTGTAGTACCAAGGGGGATGTTAAAGGCCATCTTCCACTTGTTGCTCTCCTTGATGCGGACCAGGTACCAGGCATTGCAAAGGTCCAGCTTGGTGAAGCTCTGGCATCCTAGGATGTTGGAAAAGGCTAAATCCATTAGCAGTTGAGGGTAGTGGTTTTTAATGTTGAAAGAGTTCAGGCCCTTAAAAGTGATGAATATTTTTTAATATAACAATGAATCAAGCATTGGCAGGTGAAGATGGCCATTGGATGATGCTGGAAACCCGAAAATTGGAGATATGTTCATCTATATAGCCTTTTATTAGGGACAGACAGTAAAAAACAGCCATCCCTAAGGTGGAGAAGATCCCAGAAGGAGATGAACAGCACAGTTGGCAGATGTAGCAGAAGTGAAGTGGCTTGAGGCTTGAATAAAGCCAGATAGAGGTCATTGTCGATGGTGAGAACCCCATTGAGATCAGGCAGTTCCTGCTTGCGACTGAGAGGGAGAAACAGCTTCCCCTGAAAGCAACTCTCCTCCCTGGATGGGTTTTGGCCGACGATCTGGACACTGCGTAATGAGATGGTCAACGCTTCTACAGTGAAAGCAAAAGCCAGAATTCACTTGGTGCGATCACACTGCTTGGGTTAGATGGTACAGCCTAGCATGGTCAAATTCCCTGGGTTCCACAGATGGATATTGGGAAATGGCTTTGGAGGAAGTATTAGATGAGCCTGGAAGCAAAGGGGTCTAGAGACAAGCATGCTTATCCACCCATCTTTCCTGTAAGTAAAAATCCACATTTAAGACCAGACTGATCAGGCTGTTTAGGTTGGGAGGCAGCTGGCACGTGGTCAAATCATCCAGTACCCGATCAACTAAGCCAAACAGGAAGGCATCACATAGCTTCATAAGCCCATTGGGTGGTTGCTGCCAGCATGCAGAACTCAGTGGAGTAATCTGACACAGAGTGTTTGCCCTGATGGAGTACGAACATGCGACTCTGGTGCAAGCATAGACCCTCCTCATCTCATCTGCGAAGCACGAAAATCCAAGCACTGCAGTATCACTGGCCTCCCAACAGGCTGCAGCCTAGTCTTGGGCTCTTCCAGTCAGACAGATGATAGTGACTGCACACAGATGGTATGCTAAATCTCACAACAGACATAAGTGTCGCTGTTCAACTTCCAGAAAGGTAGAAATAGATCAACTTTCTGGCCTCAGTAAAGACAAATAAACCTGCATATTTTTTGATAGTATGGGACTCTTGCAAGAGCTAATGGCAGTCAAGAACTTTTAGACATGCAAGTTGTTTAGTATATCATTTGTCAACTTGATTGATGCATGACTAAGTGAGGGTAATCTTTGACATTTACACTCATGAATGATCACTCATGGAAGACACAAAAGGGTGCCGAAAAGGACTCTTGAAGTGGGTAGGATCATATTTCTTGAAAGATTATATCAGAGACAAAGTCATCTTTGTTGCAAAAAAGCTAAGGCTTCCCTCACCTTGGGCTTGACTGAACAGCTGATCAATATAACTATGTGCAACAATTTAGTGAACGTTGCACAGAGAAGTGAATTGACAAACATAAATAACTCAGTATGCACTCAAGTAAGCACTCATTAAGAAGCTTACACTCATTATATTACATGCAGCTGACACTGCATCAACAGGCCTTAAAGTTTCTTTGTGTTTCAAAGACACTGATGTTCTGCTCTTGGGACTGTATTAGGTTCCACAACTTGGTAAGGATCCCCTAGTGATCATGAGAACTGGAGAACATCATTGTAGTGTTATGTTGAAGCTCATCTACAATGCTCTTGGACCAAAAAAGAGTAAGAGTAAGATACATTTTATTGAACCCTGTGCGGTAATTTGTCCTCTGCATTTGACCCATTCTATGGTTAGGAGCAGTGGGCAGCCACAGAGCAGCACCCAGGGACCAACTCCAGTTCAAAAGCCAGTTCCTTGGTCAGAGGCACTGGTTGGAGTGTTCCTATGCTGCTTTGATAAAATGACATGCACTGATGGGATGCAATAGAACTACCCACATTCTACGGAAAGAAGAGATGCTTAACAGTCTTTATTCAATCAAGTCCATCTGACTGCACAATCTAGGCTTGGAGAAGGTGAGGAAGCATCAGTAGATGTTTTTATAGGATGTGTAAATTTCTGTAATCTCTCTCCTGCCCCAAGAAATTCCCAGATGGCATCAATTCAAACAGCTGAAACCTGGTCAAGACATGGACAAAGCTTCCACTGACCCATGGAGCATTGATGGAGCAGATTTGTTGTGCACACATACAGGCATGTGTTTGGGCTCTAGATTAGGTGATGAATCCTGTCATTCCAGACCGCACCACTCTTGGATGGTAACTGCGACAAGATTAGTTTCAACCTCTATTTTTCAAGGAAACACCAGCTCCAGGAGGAATTCTGCATTTAATTTGATTCAACTGTGGAACTACATCCAAATGTTCACAAAGATGTTCCTGCAAACAGAAAAACTTGGGGTTGAAGAATCTTGCATGAAATTGACTCCAATAATGGTCAGTGAAATTGATATTGATGATTACAAATTGCAAATGATGAGCAACTGGTGATTTTTTTTCTCAATTTGTGTGATATTTTTTGTTTATGATGAGAAATCATCCTGGAACCAAAAGAAAAAAAATGCCAACAATTTTTCTCCTACTCTATAATGTCTTTGTAATAAATCAAACAATGTTGCCAAGACTATACCCAAAAATGTATTTTCTTTAATAAGCTGTTAAATTGCATAATGAAGATCCGTGCCATTTATGTTTATTGTGTTTATCCAGTAAAGGTTTGCACTCTTCTTGTCCTGTGTTTCTCCTGTGAAGACCAGGGTTGTTCATACGCTGTGTGCTCCTCTGTGCTGCTCATGCCTTGTCTGTAAATCCAATAAAGGGGCGACCAGTAGATTAGTGTTTCACCTGTTTGAAAGGCTCAAAGGGTTATTGTTTTAAAGGTCTGTGCAGCCCCAATAAGGTCAGTGCAGCCCTTAGATCCTTGTGCTAGGCCTCCATATTATTCCTCATTACTGGAGAGGGTATGGCACCCGCTTAGTTCTATCCACTATAAGTCACTATTGACAAGAGAATTTCCTCTTTTTGCCCTTGTTGCGGACAAGGTAATAGACATAGTAGACAGCTTGGTGAAGTAATGGCATCCTTGGAAGTTGGAAAATGCTAAATGCATTAGCCTTAGAAGGTATTGGTATTTTATGGTGATAGAATTCAGGCCCGGTAGGCAATGTATGGGTGAAGAGAGCCATCAAAGATGAAGCTTGCAGGAGAAGATGACGGTCGGTTTATGCTGAAAACCAGAGCATCAGAGAAATATTCAGACTTAGCCTTTGATTTAGGCACATACAGTAGATGCAGCCAACCCCAAAATGGAATGTTCCTTGAAGAAGATCAGTGGTACACTTTTAAGGACAATGTGGTGGAAGTGAAGTAGCCAGGACTTGAAAAACACCTGTCGAAGGTCATGGTAGATTCTGGGAACCCCCTTCAGCTCAGGGTGTTCCTCCTTGTGGCTGAGAGTGAGAAACCACTGCCCCAGAGAGCACTTCTCCTGCCTAGAAGGGTTGGGGTTAACAAACCGAACTTTCTGCAATGAGAAAGTCAAGACATCTGCAGTAAAAGGAAAAGCCAGAATTCACTTGGTTTGTCATTCTGCTGGGGTTGGATGGTAGTGTAATCCACCTGCACGGGTTCCATTGGTGGCTGCGGGGAAAAGGGTCTGGAAGACAAATTGGAAGAGCCTGGCAAGCTAAGGGGCCTGTAGACAAGCATGCCATTCCACTTGTCTTTTCTGTAAGCAAATATCCACCCTTAAGGCCAGAATAATTAGGCTTCCTAGGTCGGGAGGTAGCTGGCACATAATCAACTCATCTAGAACCTAGTCAGCCAGGCAGAGGAGGAAGGCATCATACAGTAGTGGTACTCAACTGGTGGGTCGCAAACCCGTTCTGAGTATGTCGCGGACAGCTGGTTAAAAAAAAAAATTAACAAGAGCACTCAGAATGCGCAGCACCTCAGCCACGCCAAGGCAACTCTGTGCATGAGTTATTTTTGCTGGCTGATGTAGGGTATTGCTGAATTTTACCGCCAGTTGGAAGTAAAACCCAAAAGTATGGCGATTGGAAATGTGGCCCATTGGAAAGACTTGAAATCTTGAACTTTGGCATATATCTCAGCTGTACTTTGGCCTAGATATGCTATATAATCACTTGTTACTCTTGTGCTACTCTAACACCTTGCAAAGTTTGGTTAAAATCTACAGTATGTGGGAGTTTTTGAGATATCCTGCTAACAGACAAGCAAACAAACCAACTAACTCCGGCAAAACATACACCTCCTTGGCAATAAATAATAATAATAAGGTGAATAATCTTTAATGTGCGTCTGACCCTAGAGCCATGGTAACCATCATTTGATTGCGGTTCACTTTAAGTGTTGTGTTAAGATTCTGGAGAGTCGAGGGGTAGTTGAGCAGAAGAGGAAGAAGCGAGCAAAGTTGAGCCCACAAGTGACGATAAGAGTTTGAACTTGAAGCGTGAGTTTGTGTGAAATGGAGGTTTTTTTTTTTGAGAAATTGAGATGTATCATAATACATCTGGCCTGTGGTGGGCAGTAATATGCTGAGCGAATAATGCAGAGCAATTCATAGACACTAAATTTTCAGTTCTGTGGCCTTATTTATATTGTGCAGTTTTGATAATTTGATTTTATTCACTTTAATACCTGCAGTTGTCATGTTCCGCCTCGGTTTGTGCTCTGAATGTAGAGAGATTCATAGAAGTTATATATTTATTTATTTTGTGCAGTTTTGGTATTTTATTACATTTTATTCACTAATGCAGTTTTCATGTTCCTCATTTTCTTGATGTGCTCTGAAATGCACTTTGCACATATAAATAAATGGGTATGTATGTTTAAAAAGATTGCGTATGTGTTTTCAAGCTGTTTTTGAAAAATATACATGGTTGGTTTTGATTCAATAAAAGTGGGTTGCGACGTAATGACCATGGGAAAATGTGGGTCCCAATGTGATACCAGTCGAGAACCCCTGTCAAAAAGCACCCAATGATCCCGATGGGCGGTTGCTGCCATTGTGTGAAACTCAATGGAGTAATCTGACTCAGAGTGATTGCCTTGATGGAGTCAGAGTAAACTTCGAGCTGCAGCATGACCGGCTCAAAGACCTTTTTTTATTTCATCTGCGAAGGAAGGAAAGCTGAGTGCCACCAGATTGTCAGCGTCCCAACAGGCTGTAGCCCAGTCATGGGCATAGCGCATCAGATGGATGATAGTGGCTGCCACTCTGGATTTCTCAGAAGGGAAAACTGATAGCTGCCGATTGAAGGGTTGGAAGGTTTGCCATCACAGGGATGCAAAAGGGCGATGCCGGGCTTCCATGGTGAATTAGAATGGGCTTGAGTTTGCGGGAGGAGTGAGCTGGAGGCCTGGGGCCTCATGTACTAACAATTGAGTGGATTTTATACTTAAATATTGCGTACGTTCATAAAAAGAAAAGTAGCATTTTGTAAAAAGTATTAAATTTATAATATAGCGGGCTACCAATTCAGCTTGCAAATTTGAATGAAAAATCTGAATCAACTTTAATTTTGCAATACTGCTAAATTCTATTACTTTTTCGCATTTTTTCTACAGTCACGTTTGTTTTCATACATCTGACATCCGCAAAAAAAAGTAGCGTACGCATCTTTTCTGTTCGTACGCTCTCTTCATACATGAGGCCCCTGGACATTGGCAGCAGAGTCTGGAGAGAATTTGGAGATGGAAGTTAACGGGTTAGAATTTGCATAGACAAAATTCTGCCACTTGTTGCCCCAGACGGATTCCTTAAGACCGGAGGGTTTCAGTGGGATCCATCAGATCCGCTGGTTCCATAAGTGGCTGAATTGTTCTGTTAGAAACAAACAAAAAGTCAGGTGCAAATCCACACACCTGTGCTGTTCATGATTTGTGTGTTTTTCGTGTAAAGGCTTCTGTTGCTCATGTCCTGTGTGTTTATCCTGTGAAGTTCTGGGCTGTTAATGTCCTGTGTGTTTGTCAAGTAAAAGCCTGTGCTGTGTATGTCCTGAATGTTCAAGGCCAGCCCACAGATTAATGTTTCAGCTGTGTTACCAGGACTCAGAGGGTTATTTTTTCAGGTACCTATGTAGCCACAAAAAGATCTGTACAGGTGTTAGGCCCTCATTCGAGGCCTCCATATTATCCCTGCATTCATCTAGATTGGGTATTAGCCCCTGCATAGAAATATCTGCTGAAAGTCACTTTGAAAAGAAGAAATTCTGTGATGTGATAACCTGGTGTTTTTCATTTGCAGAGAGTCGAATAAAAACAGGAACAATAATGTATTGTTTGTACAGATTTGTATTTGCAGGCACAGAACCCAAAAACCTAAATATTAAATATTATGTGGTTCTTAAACAGATTGTTCACATTTTCACACTCTTCAAATTTTTGGTTTGCATTATAATCTTTCTGGTCTCCATGACAAACTCAAGATCTCATTCCCAAACGTGGGTTTCAAAAGTGTGATGGCTGGTGTTTCGAGACGCCAAAAGCAGCAACTGAAACAAAAGAAAGTTCAGCAAAATAAGAGAGGCAAACCAACCGAAAGGGAGAGAGGGACTCGCGCTTCCGATGGACAAAGATTAAGTCCAGGTACAAAAGGAAGCAACGCTAGCAGGACTGGAACGAAATAAAGAGAAAATCTGGGCTACCGAGATAACGAGATATGGCACCAGACGGTGCACAGAAAGAGAGAAACAAACAGAGAAAGATTCCCTTGTTAACTAGCACTTTCCTCTTTGAAACTGATTCCTCAAACAATTCTCTAGCTAGAGACCTTACTGGCTTTAGTGCATAGTTACACTGACACTCTATCAAAGGCAGCGAGGCGGAACTTGGGTTTAAATAGAGTCCAGGCGCTGCCCACAAATCATGTCAGCTGGCCAAAGAATCCGATTGTGGGCAAAACGATTTCGTCCCGGACGAGAGAAACAAAGAAAGCTTGCCAGCCTCCAAAAACCATGACAGGACCCCCCTCCTCTACGGGACAGCTCCAGAAGTTCCTCAGGAAATCCGTGCACGGAACTCAGAAATAAGCTTGGGATCCAGAATATCCCGAGAAGGGACCTAGCAGTGCTCCTCAGGGCCATATCCCTCGCATTCCACAAGAAACTGGACCCCTGATTTGAATATTTGAGCCATTTAATAGGAAACCTCTTGCAGTGTCCAGAGTTGGGACGGTCCCCCCGTTGGCATAGCCCTGGTAATTCTGTGGATGCTCTGTCCTGCAGGCGCAACCAGTTTGACCACGCAATTTCTGACCCCTGGACCTTCCCTGACCACAGCTTGGAATTGCCCCCTTAATTCCGTTGTCAAATCACCCGACTCGAACTGCCTCTCAATACAGGTCACTCGAGCCCTCTTAAGTTCTTCATGCATTGTACTCTGTCTTCATAAACACCCTTGTGGCATAACCTGTAAATATGCTCATTATTCCTTCTTGCACAATTTGTACCAGAAACATAAAACAAAAATACTGAAGTATAACTGAAGTATTTCTTTTTTTTCATTTCTTAACATTGACAAAGAATTATAGCAGACAGTCATCATAGTTTCAATACACTTTATTTTATTTTTTCAAAATACAAAAAAAAAAAAAAAAAGACTGGCAGTGTAACCCAATAGAAATAAGATTTTGAGGTGAGAGGGGATGGGAATGGCGGCACCATATGCTGGAACCACCATTTGGAATGTGGTGAAGTACAGTCAGCAGTCACGGACAGAAAATGGTGGAACAGGGTTGGAATCGTGAGTTTTGTGAACAATAGAGTTTGGGACAGCTTTGCCCACGGAGATGAGGAGTCCTGGTGCCTTAAGCCATCGGGCATTCACCTGAAAAACAAGGAAAACAAATACATCAGTGATGTAAGAATCTGTGCTCTTCTGATCGGGTTAGATGCCGAGTCTCACTTAGTGCCTATAAAATTTCAGCAATCAGTTCCAGACTTCGTATATAGGTCTGCCATAGTTTAGAAAAAACAATTTCATTTTCATTTCAACAAAAATGTAGGCCAAAGATCAGAAATCCTTTTTTGTCAAAACCTAATTTTTCTTAGTTGGATAAAGTTCAACGCCAACTGGGAAGATACAGAATAAAATTCTACATCCCATAATGCAATGCTGTGTCATAGGCGCACCCTCTACAAAAGTACTTAGAGGCTGTGGTAAATTTGGGGGGGTTATGTTAGGTACAAAATATTAAGTGTTCGTAAAATCGTCAATTTCCCTCTGATACTGTTTAATGTGAGGCATGTTATTTCAGAAATATTCATTGTCCATCAAATATGGGAAGTTTCAATGGCACGAAAGTTTTCTAATTATAACCAGTAGGACTTCACTCCCAAGCACTAAAATCTTTTGCTGGCTGCTTCAGATGGGAAATAATTACATTTTAGTGGTTATTTTTTATTAAAACGGAGACAACAGAAATGCATTGAAATGGTGGCTGAGGTAAGGTATGTAGTACCTGGTACTTCTCGTTTAATTCTGGAGGGTAGCACGGGTGGTTTTCATGAATTTAAAACAACCAAGTGGGGAATCACTTTCCTACCTCTAAAGTGTACCTAACACTTAGGATAGTTAAGTCCTAGATATCGAGTGCCGTATCCAGGCTGGTTGTGAAAACTCCGGAGTGTCTGCCTTTGCTACATGGTCACGCAAGCTATTGCAAGTTGCGAGCACTGCCTGTGTGAAAAGATACCTGCTAATGTCCGTGTGTAATTTTTTAAAATTAAGCCAACATACAAAATAAGCCTTTTCTGCTTCAGTGCAGTCAGTAGAAAGGCTTCGGTCAACTTTTACTCCAGGGTGTTTCCCACCACTGAGCAGCGCCGGCGCCAGAATTGGAAATTCGGTGGCAAAGATACATCCTTTCATGACAACAATTAATCTTAGCTAGTTCTCAGTCATTTTCCTTTATTAACATATCTTCAATTAGAGTAATAATCAGTTGGCAATTGAAGACAGCCCCATGCAATCTAACAGCGACAAAATAATGAGCTAAATTCAGTACAGAAAAGTGATTAACTCATTGGCTTTTGCTTCACAAAAGATAAACTGCTCTGCGCTACCTTTTCGGCACATCAGGCGATCTAACCTGCGCTTCATAATTATTTAAATTGCTGAAATTAAATAAAAGTTCATTTGAAATGTCTTTATGCAATTTGAGAATGAGAAGTCCACAATCATCATTGGATTATTTGTTTCTAGCGGTGAAATTTACCGCAACGCGCATGAAACTGAAAAACGTCCATGCATGAGGAGTTCAATTACGCGTGAGAATCTCTTAAATATGCGTAGATTGAATAATGACTGATTTACATTCCAATTAAATATTGCCTTTCACTATTGGTACTCCGTGGGTTGATTAAAAAGTGGGACTCGGCAATTAAACATAATTTCGTTCGCCAATTTAAATCATCACTTTTGTAATTAAGTGAAAGACTGTTGACTGTGGCATAAGAATCTGATATGGCACTATATGGTACTAAAAAGCATGAGACTTGATGGGAATGCAATCTTGAATAATGCTCACTCAAATGCACCAAATTATACGTCTAAATGAATGATTGTTGTCTTAGCTTAGCGGGGAGAACCAGCAACGGCAGTCAGTGTGGAGTGTTTTCGGTGTGAATGTATTATAAATTTAGAAAATGACTGAGAACAAGTCAGGACTAATAACCATTTTAAAGGGATGTATCGCCCCCTGATTTACAGTTCTGGCGCTGGCCCTGTCACTGAGCGTGCCATAAAGTAATCCTTCTGATGATGTTTTTATCTCCCACTGATGGAAGTTCTCATGTAGCTAAACTGAATTTCATTTACCAAGTCTCTGCTGAAGTTTGAATTCAACCTGGTTCATCCTGATTCAGTTTCATTCTTCTCTAATTAACACCAATAGTCAATCAGTGACAGTAATTAATCGGTTCACTATAAGACAGGTCTGGTATAAGCAATCCAGTCACCAAAAGAACATTTTTACCAGCTCAGAGGAGCCTGTGGGAACGATGTAACCAGAAAGGAAGGAGAGTGAACTTCACAGCAGAGGGCGAGAAGGTGTAAGAGGGGACTAGAGGCCATTTACCTTTCATCGGCAGGATGAGGACATTCTCTGGCAGGATCTTGGCCCGCTTGGAAAAATCCTGAAACTTTTTCACAAGAGCTCGGCTTGGCTGCACATCACGCGCTGTAAACAGAAATACAGATGGAATCACACCAGAGCCACAAGCACCACATCACTGAGCTCCGTGATTATGAGAGAAACACTTACTGTACAGAATGGTCAGGATCTCAGACACTGCAGCTTGAGTCTTGGTGGTGTGGACCAGTGCGTACTCATCATATTTCACATCTACTATACGCATGTCGTTATCATTTTTCCAGCCTGAGAGAAATGGTAAGAGAGGGAGATAGCAGAGAGGGAGAAAAAGAGAATGTCAGTATCTCAGTGGAGCTTGTGTTTGTGAGTATATGTGCGTGCGTGCGTGAGTGCGTGTGTGTGTGTGTGTGTGTGTGTGTGTGTGAGAGAGAGAGAGATGTTAGTGGTGTGGGAGACATCAAGTTTTAGATTGTGTCTCACTTTGGCTGTAGAATGTGAATCTTCCGGGGGTCTCTGTCTTCTTTGACACATGTGCTATTCTCCCACAGGAACCATCAGATCTAGAGACAAAGACCAAGAGAGATAGAGGCAATCCTGCAGACTAAAGAAAGATAAGTTGTGTCCTCCCTCAAATGCCCAACAATTAAATCGATTCAGATGGCATAATTGTGCAATTGCAAGAGAAAATAATAAACACCATCAGTTGTGTAAACTGAAACGAAGCATAGATTTGGCTCCATATTAAATCAGTATCAGATGAGATAGAGTAAGATACACTTTATTGAACCCCATGTGGTAATTTATCCCCTGCATTTCACCCATCCTATAGTTAGGAGCAGTGGGCAGCCACAGAGCAGCGCCCAGGGACCAACTCCAGTTCTACAGCCAGTTCCTTGGTCAGGGATACTGGTTGGAGTGTTCCTATAACTTTTGGGTAACATACAGGGGGATGGGTTATTGGGACTATTCCTGAAAACCGGCGCAAACACCAAAACATCGACACAGGCCATCATCATCATTAATCTGAATGCTTACTGCACATGTCTACTTTTGAGAGGTCTAACCAGCAGCCTGCTGGGTGAGCGTCCAAAGCAAGAGTTTTTAATAGAGTTAGTAGTCTTTTAAAAAGTGACGTAAATTTAAATTTGCTGCTTTAATTTGAGCTATTCAGTAGCATTCCATTGAATCACATTTTGCAGAAGAGGGAGAGTATTGAGATGCATAAATATGTACTCACTTCGGACTGGCATAAGACACGGCAAGAGCGCCTCCTGAAGTAGGAGTCATGTTGACCGTATATACCTTGAATTGTGACTTTTCTGTGGTGAACCACTCAGAATTAGAGGCAAAACCAACGAGGTACCATTTCCCAGCCATCTAAATCACAGGAAACACATATTTAAATGAAAGCAGCATTACAAATTTACAAAGAGACTTATCATCATCTATGCCTGTAAAGAAACACAAAAAAAAAGAATGTAAGTATTGTGCATGCTGAAGTACATGTGGGAAGGGGAAAGCACACGTACACATGCACACACACAGATACTCACACACATATTTGAACTTATCCTAATATTCTCAGTGTAGCGCGGGTAGGAGTGAAAATGTACTATATACATTTTCTCAACAAATGTGAGACTAATCTCCAACTTTTAATGTTATAATTCCGCAAATGTAATAGGTTTCACACAAAAGTCATAACAATTGTCTCCCGCAGATGTAATAAATCCTGGCAAAGATAACGGTTTATGTGGAAACTGAGCATTATGTTTACGATGGACAACTGGTATTACATTTGCAGTTTATTACGTTAAAAGTTGAAGATTTCAATCATGGTAGCTGTCCAAGTGTCAGTGGGGCATTATTTTGTTAGTACAACACCCCAGAATCACTTTAAAAACAAAAAATCCTTTCTTTTTAAATGGTAAATACAAAAATAAATGCTATCTCTCTCTCTCTCTCTCTCTCACCTTTTGCAGGTTGAAATCCCTCTGAGGCATCACACCAGCATGAGTGTTCATGGCGCAGACGAGGGCACACAGCAGGGTCAGTAGTAAGGACGTCATGGTGAAAGTAAAGCTGTCTCTCAACAACTAAACACATTCAGCGTCTGCTGGATGTGTGGAGCTCTGCTGGTTATAAAGGTCTGACTTTACACCTTACACAACCAGCCAGGCCACTGCCCCTTGCTGCCTTGATTAAAGGATTTTGTCTGTATCAGTAGGCTGATATTAGTGTTTGTCAGCATTAAGACCAGAGTCCATCAAGACCACCAAGGAAAGGCAAGGAAATCATTATGAAGCACGTAAATCAAGAATAAAGGTAGTAATAGTATCACATTATACAGACCTTTCCATGCTAATTTCCGGAGGTTATGCCACCGCAACTCTGGGAGCTTAGATTTTTTCTTGTCTGCTTTTGGTCGATAAAGATGCAGAGTAAAATTTCAGTTTTCCTGCATGTACTTCCATTTTTGTATTTTTTATTTTTTTATGTATTTTATTTATTTATTTTTTTTTGCCGTTAAAGCCATGAAAAGTAAAGGAGAGTAAAGATAGTTTTAATATCATTTGATTTTTAAATGACGATCCTCTCGCTCATTGATAGTCATCCATTACTTGCCAGGTATGAGCAACTAAAACTTTTCAATTTTTGATTATAGGTGGATTACAGGTATGTGGAGATGTACAAACCTCAATTCCAATGAAGTTGGCATGTCGTGTAAAACGTGAATTAAAATTGAATAAAATTATTTGCAAATCCTTTTTGACCTATATTTCATTGAGTACACTTCAAAGACAAGATATTGTATGTATGAAGTTTTTTAAGGCCCAGATTTATGAACAAATGAGAGGACGTATTACAGTATAATCCAGGGAGGAACTGCAGTTATTCAGATGTGCAGCTATCAAATCCTTCTTCAGAAATCTTTGAGGGACAAAATGTGAACATTTTTATTTTTTACTCCGAATACAAATTAGTTAAACTTTTCTTTTTTTTAACTTACGAAACTTTTAATGTTCTGTACTAATTTCAAGTGGGTAAATGGCACAAAAAATTGACAGATTTAATTTTACCAATGTTGGGTCCAACTCATCATCAACTTAACTGTTACCTGACAACTGGAGGACCTGCAATTCAATGAGTTAGGGTGAGCACCTTTTTCTCAAACAGGCATAAATCATATTCTCCAAAATACTTTCCAGGTTAGTGTCATTTTGCTGCTTTTGTATTTTTGTTTGTGAAACTCTGACCATCTTGTTAAATAAAGATGACTTATGATTAAATTGCAAAGACAGAGCCTTGAGATGGTGATTCAATTTAACCTGTTTGTAAAATATATAGATATATAGATATTCATGTGCTCCCGACAATGATTAAAAGTGTAGTTTCTGATGACAACATTGTATTAAATATGCGGTTCCATAAGGAACAATTTGACTGATTGGGCTTCCTGTTTACATACATAGCATGTAGCCAGAAAGGATCAAATACTTGATTAAATCAGTGCTATCTGGGGAAAGGCCTTGTCACTGCCAAATTCTAGTTTATATCCTAATCCACTCAATTGTAAAACACAGATGAATCATTCACAGCTGTCACTCAAGTGGTTGGGGTCCATTTATCAAGATTACAATACTGGTGACTCATCACAACTATTGGGCATAGCCATTATTTGTAGAATTACAACAAGGGTGAGTGATGGGAGGACTGTTTAATCCCAAAAAGACTCCAGAAAAACAGTTAAATTGGCGAGTGGTCTGCACAAAAAAAAAAAACCCTTTAGGGAGGTTTTTGGTTCAGTTTTCGAATTTATCCCTGTATCAGAGCATTTCTCACTTTGTAGCTTGTGTTTATATAGCAATCCTCAGCTTGTTTACTTGCCTGTGATTTAGAAATGCTTGAATACAGCTGACATATACCAACAATTTATTCTGCATGTTACTTATACCTGACTAATCTGATTTACAGAGATGTGAAAAAGTATTTGCCCTTTCTTGCATTTTTGGATATTTATCACATTTTAATATTTTAGATCATCAAACTAATTTAAATATCTCACAAAGATAACCCGAGTCAACTCAAATGCATCAAAAAATGCATGAAAAATGAAAAATCTATCCAGCCAGATCTGGCCTTGGTGAAAAAGATGTTGCGCCCATTATTACTAAATCAACAACTTCAACAAATTTCATTGATAATTAGGCTTAAACCCCTCTCATGCATGAATTATGATAAACTCAGTCAGGATTTTTTTCTAAGTGGTTTTATACATCCTTAGGGATGTAAAACAAGTTTTGAAGAAAAAAAAATTATATCTTTATTCTATAAATAACCACTTTTTCCCATTGCAATGACCTGCCAATGGGATTTTTCGTATGGGATGATGCAGTAGCTTCCTACTAGAGTGGACTATATGCAGCAGTGCCCAAAATTACAGGCATATATAGAGAAAAACATTTTTAAACAGTTGTACACTGTAGTGACCACCATGCATGAAAGGCTTAAATTTTCTAGACACACCCACATGATTACTGCTGTTAACCCCTTAACGCCTGCTGTCACAAAAATGCGACAAACCGTTTGACTCAATCAACCAGCCGAGATAGCGTTTGCTTTCACCCAATGCCGGTTAATGCATATTTGCTACGGACATAGGAACCTTTGACAAGCATTTGTTTCCAGTAGGATCGCAAAGTGACGGACTTATTTCCTGTTTACGCACGAGAATCGTTCCGGTCGCGAAGTTACCAATACGATTCGGGGAAGTTTGCTCCTGAGATGTATATAAGGTAAGTTGTGCTAAGATAAAAATATACACATGCTTATTGTGTTCTTAGACACTCTATGTAAAGAGGTGAAATATGTGTGACAAGTATTTTTGAAGTTATTGTACTAATTAGCTTTGTAGCATATTTGCGACAATAGGCTTTAAGCCTAATGCTAACCAGCTAATCAGCGTTATATAGGAAAGCGCTTTTCAGGACGGTTTATCTTGGTAATCCTTTGTATTTTGCTTAATTATTGCTTAACAGTCTTTATACAGACACGATGCTGGGATATGAATACAACTGCTATTTATTTTTTGCGGTCTCTGAATGTGACCTGATGTGTTTTATGGCAAGCGCGTAAGCACACGACCTCCCGTTAGGGCCCCCCCAGAGGACAGTGAAGATAGCTGTCTCAGTGATAGTGCAGACAGCGATGAGGAATATGTTCCCAAGCCAGGTGATGATGAGAGCAGCAGTGATGAGGAATATGTTCCCAAGACAGGTGAATCAGGATTCAAAATTAGCACCAGCCAAATGTTGGTAAATTTTGATGTTGGCTGGTAGATTTTAGACCAGGGGTGGCCAAACTTTTCTGTTTGCGGGCCAAATGCTGAAAATTCTAAGGTGCCTAGGGCTAATGCAAAATTAAGAATATAACTTATAACCACTTTCAAATGAATGAATGATATTATTTACAAACATTCGCACTAGTAGTGACACTATGATCTGTGATGGATAAATAATAGATTAACAAAACACACAATTGGCCATATGTTTTAGACTGGCCAGTGAATTTCACCAGTTTATCACATTCCTAAAAGTTAATTTTGACCCCTGCAGGTGATAGTAAGCGCAGTAGCGAGAGCGACAGGAGCAGCAGTGAGGAGGAGGTTCAAGACCAAGGTGCGGGCAGCGATGGTGAAAGTGTTCCCAACCCAGGGGATGAAGAGAGCAACAGGAGCAGCAGTGATGAGGAGGTTACCAGCACCAGTGCCCAAGCTGCAAGAAAAACCTACAATTCAAATGAATTCAATGTTTCCTATAGCCTTAACAGTAATGTGTGTGTAGTGTTGGTGACATGACATTGGTCATAAATCTCATTAGTGAATACTTGCTGTTGCTGATTTATATAAATAAATAAGTACCATAAAGGATGAATTAATAAAACATTGTTTTTTTACTGTTAAGTTACTGTGTTATTCTTATCTTTTTATTTACCATTATGCCTGCTGTTGTGAATTTGCAACATACCAAATTGACTCCAAATTGACCATTATGCCTGTTGTCGCAAATTTGCAACATACTAAAATTTCTATTTATTTTTTGTGCAAAAGTGAAATTGATAATCTCAACATTATTTGCCCTCTATTTAAAGGCAAAAACACATATAAAACATTTTTTTATATACAGCTATATAAATTCAGGCGTTAAGGGGTTAAATCTGAACATCACTTGTCAGGCAATGTGTGGTAGGCAAAGAGCAGAGCACGATGCCTCAATCAAAAGAAATTTAAGAACAGATGAGAAGCAGAGTCAATGACATCTATCAGCCTGGAAAGGGTAACAAAGCCATGTCTAAAGATCTGGGATTCCTGAGAACCACAGTGTGCGCCATTATCTAGAAATGGAGGAAATTTGGAAAAGTGGTTAACCTTCTCAAGAGAGGCCAACCCACGAAATTTCTCTGAGAGTGCATCAACGACTCATCCAGGAGGACACAAAGAAATTTACGTCAAAGGGCAGATTGAACTAACTGAAGATTGTCAGGGGCCTGTGCAACAAAGCAGGATTTGGGCTTTGCGAGGTAACTTCAGGGTTAAACCTGGGTTTTCAGTGTTACAAAGGCGGTTCAATTTTTACCAGGGTACATCACCATGGTGACTTCTGCTGAGCGTCTACCCTGCTCTGGTGTAGGTTAAGTTCAAGATAATCGATCAGCGGGTATAAAGCACTGCCAACTGACCAATCAAATCACTTAGAAAATGACCTGCCTAGCTGCCGGATAGCTCACTCAGTTGAGGCATTGCGTTGCAGTGCAGAAGTGACTATTACGTCGCGGGTTCGAGCCGTGGTCGTACCAGCCGGCAGCTTTTTCAGCGTAGTGCACAATTGGCCATCGCGCAACAGGGATTCAAATTGGGAAGGGACTGCCGGGTAAGGGGATATACCTGTAAATATACAGCTTTGTTCGTTGCTCAAGCACCTCCTGTTGGCCAGACAGGCGCTAGTCAGGAAGATTCAAAGTTAGTTCATGTCCGGGTATCCTCCGCCCTCATTCTGAACTTGCGAAGATTTAACCAATGAGTGTATAAGAAGCAGTGGCTGACGGGCACGTGCTTCGGAGGAGAGTCGTGAGCTGTCTTCACTATCCTGAGTTGGCAGCAAGGGATCGCATACAATTGGGCATTCCAGATTTGGGTGGGATTGAAGATGCCAAATTTATTAAAAAAAAAAAAAAAGAAAGAAAATGACCTGCCCATTCCAAGAAGATCCTGCAGATTTAGTGCGCATGTAGTGAGAGGAGCTCATAGGAGAGAAAGATTGTTCAGAGATCGCCAAAAACCCCTTTGTTCTTTTTACTTCGCCAGGTTTGCCGCTGAAACAAGGCTAAAATTGTCATAAACCCCATAAGAATACATGAGCATCGTCAAATAAATACACAACTGCACAGCAAACATCCAGTAGAGTTTATATGAGACCAACTGGTCACATATAAACTCTACTGGAGTTCAACTGACACTGGGATTTTTGCTGTGTGATTACTGTCAGATCTACTCAATCATATACACAATAAAAACACTCGCACATCCCTTTCCCCAATAGGCTGATTGCAGGATCAAACATATCCTGTAAAGCAGAAAAAGAGGGAGATGCACACACTGCATAGCTCCCGTTGTCATGATTTTATTTACTGCTGAAGTACACAGCAAAAATCCCAGTGTTAAATCAACTCCAGCAGAGTTTACATGAGACCAACCCATCCATCTTCGACTCAAATGAAATCTATTAGAATTGAATTAACACTGGGATTTCTAATGTGTACTAAATGAAATCGCTGCTGCAGCAATACATACAATCCTGAACACGGGAACTATACTGATCAAAATTTCCAAGGGAACATTTAAAATTTTGAAATATTTTTGGCATGCCTTATTTTCTAACAAATTTTGGCCTTTATATCCGAACTGCACCTTAAAAGCTTACAAAGTTTTGTTTAGTTTTTTGTCGGGACAGTCCGTTTCGCCTGAATGCACACAGCTGAGATGTTTGCCACACCACTCAGACTGAGCAGAACTCACTGATCAATCCTTATGAAACGTGGCCAATAAATAGCCAGAGGAATGGGGAACTTAAATATTCCTTGGCATTCTTCTGGTGCAACTTTAAACCATGGGACGTCTTCAGCAAAATCAGCGAGAAACAGCCATTGGCGTGCTCACTGGTGGAATGTCACAGAGACGTGTTGTAGTGGATCTGGGTGTCCATGTGTCGACCCTTGCGCGTCTCCAGAGGCAGTTACATGACACAGGAAGCACAAACGACCGTCCATGTGCTCCCAGATCACGTGTAACCACCCCTCAACAGGACTGCCATATTCGTCTCCAGCACCTCCGTGATCGCTTCCGACCAGCCACAGTTATTGCTGCTCAGACCAGAGGTCATCACCAGAACCGGATAAGCGACCAAACTGTACGCAATCGCTTGCGTGAAGCTGGACTGAACAACCGACGTCCACATCGTGGTCTGGTGCGGACTCCTGCTCATCGTTGTGCACGTCTGCAATGGGCAAAGGATTACCTGAGACAGCACAATGTTCAGTGTCTTGATTGGCCTGCATTTTACCCAGATTTGAACCCACCGAGCACCTTTAGGACATTCTGGGTCGTCGGTTGAGAAGGCGTGATCCAGAAACCTCAACCCTCCAACAATTACGCCAGGCTCTCACTGAGGAATGGGACCATATCACACAGGCAGAAATACGGAACTGTGCATTGACACGCACAGGAGAATTCAGTCTGTGTTTGAAGCCGGAGGTGGGCACACCAGATACTGACTTCGGCGATCCGGAATACCCATTCAAAGTGATTGGGCAAACAGGAACTGGGACTGTTTTATTCCTCACTAATTGTTCTAAAACATGGCATTAAACTAAAACTTGCAAGCTCATTTGAGAATGTAACTTTCCTCATAATAAAATAGCTTGTATTAAAATAAACCTGAGCGTTGCGTTGGAAGTTTGGGTCAGTGTACTTGCAGGGATATCCATCCATCCATTTTCTATACCCGCTTATTCCTCACTAGGGTCACGGGGCGAGCTGGAGCCTATCCCAGCTGACTACGGGCAAAGGCAGGGACCCACCCTGAACAGCTTGCCAATCTTGCAGGGATATTATAATTATAATTAATTTATGCATTGACACAGTCAGCGTTTTTTTTTTTTTTTTTTGCCGGCTGTCCTTTTTGCATGTGGCAGCTGCAACAGTGTGAATTTTTGCCTGGATGAAATGTTTATGTTTTTCAGAATTTTTTTTTTTTTTATAAAAGCGTTTGCTCCTCACTTGAAAAGCATGCCGCTCTGCTTCCTGTCAGTTTGTGCATGTTTGTGATTGGTCATATGCTTCAAACATCCCCCGTTTTATGTGAACGTGCACATACCTGCATATGTCAACACTGCAACTCTGATGGTGATTATCCATAAATCATAGCTTGTGTTGGTTCATTGTAAAAAAGTTCTCGCCATTTCTGTTATGGGAATATTGGACTTTCTTTTTCAGCTTCAGCTGAGAGCCAACTATAACGATTTTATCCCTCCCATCTGATGAAGTAACCCCAGGTATGAGGTTACTTTGGCATGTTTGTGACGAAAATTGAATATTGTGACATAAATATGTTATATTGAAATTGTATCAAGTTTTGTAGGTGTTATGGCCCCAATTTGTTATTACATTTATAACACAACAGCAACAGCAAGGGATGACAAACACAGTTTTAACAACTAAAACACATTTAATTTTTAAACAAAGACAAAGACTAATAACAACCTACAACTAAAGACCAAGATTGATAAATAAGAAAAAACAGAAATAATTACAGTCCCTTTTTGGTGGGGTGGCCTGGTGATGTCCTGGATGATGAAAAATGCCCAAACACAGGCAAAGAAATCCACAAGAGAAACGTCACAGGTCTTGATCAGAAATGACAGGTCTGCTCACATGTATCCTTCTTCTTGCAATTTCTCCTACTACTCTACTGTCTCAATTCTTTTCCTTATATACTCTTTTGCAGACCCCACCCACATTTAGACCTCTTTTTTTTAACTTTCTGAGACTTGCCCCAGACATGTTCAGGACATGTCTAAACATGACTCCAGTCTGAGCTTAACAAAAAAAAGGTAAATGCTGCCATCTAGTGGCGTATATTCACATTACACCTCCATTCCAAAGGGGAAAAATTTTGACTCATTAAGGCAAAATTTTTCTTTTCAATACAAAATGGTTAAGTGAACACTTGTCTATATATACATATCATACAATATTCAAACACATGATATATATATACACATTCAAACACGGGATAAGCAATCAGCAATTACATTGTCTGTACCCTTCACATGCTTAATTTCCAAGTCAAACTCCTGTAAAATCAAACTCCAATTCAACAATCTCCGATTCTTGTTTTTCATCTTACTCAAAAACATTAACGGATTGTGGTCAGTGTACACAATCATTGGCTTTTGTCCTGTACAAACATAAACCTCAAAGTGTTGTAAAGAAAGGACCAGAGCCAACAGTTCCTTCTCTATTGTGGAATAGTTCCTTTGGTGGCGATTGAACTTCCTGGAGAAGTATGCCACGGGATGCTCAATGTCATCAGAGTCACTTCTCTGTAGGAGCACAGATCCACAAGCTTGGTCGCTAGCATCGACCGCGATGGAGAACGGTTTGTTGAAGTCAGGAGATTTGAGCACGGGGAAGTGACACAGCAGAGACTTCAGGCGATCGAAGGCTCTCTGGCATGCATCATCCCAGGTGAACTTTACGCCTTTCTTCAGTTGGTTAGTTAGACTGAGAGCAATCTCAGCAAAGTTCTTGCAGAACTTGCGGTAGTACCCGATCATTCCAAGGAAGCGGCGCAAAGCTTTTTTGTTGTCAGGAACTGGAAAGTCCATGATGGCTTGGACTTTAGCATTTATGGGTGCCACCTTACCCTGGCCTATGACGTAGCCAAGATAGGTGACAGTAGCACAACCAAAGTCACTCTTGCTCAGGTTAACAGTCAGGTTAGCCTGGGTCAGGCGCTGGAACAACGTCTCTACATCTTTTAGATGTTCTTCCCAGGAGTCACTCCATGTGATCAGGTCATCGATGTACGCACCCGTGTGTGGCAATCCGGCGATTGTAGACTGTATCATCCTTTGGAACGTGGCTGGGGCATTTTTCATGCCAAAGGGTAGGACTTCATACTGATACAATCCAGATGGTGTGGCAAAAGCAGAGATGCTCTTGGCCCTCTCAGTTAAAGGCACACACCAATAACCCTTCAATAAATCAATCTTGGTCAGAAACTTTGCTTGCCTTACACTATCAATACAATCATCAATCCTAGGTATTGGAAACACATCAGTTCTAGTTACAGCATTGACTTTGCGATAATCTGTACAGAATCTAGTACTTCCATCAGGTTTTGGAACTAGCACACAGGGTGAACTCCAATCGGAGTTGGAGGGTCTGATAATATCATGTTTTAACATGTACTCAACCTCTTTCTCAGCAATCTTTCTCTTTTCAGGATTCATCCAGTATGGATGCTGTTTTATTGGTTTGGCATCACCAACATCTACATCATGAGAGGCTATAGTAACTCTCTTTGGAACATCAGGAAACAAATCCTCATATTTCTTGATCAACCTTTCAAACTGATCTCTCTGTGAGGGTTCTAAGTGCTGGAGTTTTACGTCAAGATTTTGCAACACTTCAGTGTTTGACAATTTACATGAAAGAACTTCAGCTTTAATTCTAGGTTCATCATCTTGAAACTCCCCCTCATCTTCACAAATCTCAGCCATAGGAGAATCTAAAGTGACAGCTGCAACCCTAGCATTTCTGTCATGATATGGTTTCAGCATGTTGATGTGACACAATTGTTTTGGTTTTCTCCTATCTGGAGTCTTCACAATGTAATTGAGATCATTGAGTTTTGTCAGAATTTCATAAGGACCATGAAATCTTGCTTGCAATGGATTGGACTGCAAGGGAAACAACACAAGGACCTTATCTCCTGGTTTAAACTCACGGCTTCTAGCCTTATGATCATACCAAGTTTTCATTTTTCCCTGACTTGATTTCAAGTTCTCTTTGGCAAGGTCACAAGCTGCACGCAATCTTTCCTTGAACTTGCTAACATAGTCTAACAGACTGATATGCGGCTCTTTCTCTTGCCATTGTTCACTCAATAATAGCAAAGGTCCTCTCACTTCATGACCAAACACGAGCTCAAATGGACTGAATCCAGTAGACTCCTGCACTGCTTCTCTAGCTGCAAACAACAGCAAATGAACCCCTTCATCCCAGTCTTTCTCATGGTCATAACAATAAGTCCTCATCATTGTCTTGAGAGTGGAATGAAACCGCTCTAAGGCACCCTGACTTTCTGGATGATAGGCACTAGAAAGAATCTGCTTTGCACCTAGTTCATACACAACCTGCTGAAACAATCCTGAAGTGAAATTGCTACCTTGGTCTGACTGAATTTCCCTGGGAAGACCAAACAACGTGAAGAACTTTATCAAAGCCTTCGAGATTGCAGTTGCCTTGATTTTACGTAGAGGTATGGCTTCGGGGAATCTGGTAGATGCACACATGATTGTCAACAAGTACTGATTTCCAGATCTAGTCTTGGGTAATGAACCAACGCAATGAACAATGACCCTAGAGAATGGCTCCCCAAATGCTGGGATAGGCTGCAATGGAGCTACAGGTGGGTCTAACTGGTGTTTTCCAACTACCTGACAAGTGTGACAGGTTTTGCAAAAGTTGGAAACGTCTTTCCGAAGCCCAGGCCAAAAGAAGTGTTTCATGATCTTATCAACAGTCTTGTTAACACCAAGATGACCTCCTAAAGGTAAACTATGAGCCATTGTTAAGATCTCATTCCTATAGACCTTCGGAACAACAATTTGCCTGACCACTGCCCAATCTGCATTGGCAGGGATATCAGGAGGGCGCCACTTCCGCATCAACACACCATCCTTGAGATAATACCCAACTGGAACTGCGTCTATTTCTTTATCAGCAAGGGCTCTCCTCTTTAGTACACAAATTTCAGGATCATTAGTTTGCTCCTCAATCAACCGCTTTCTGGACAGAGACAAGTCTCCAGACACATCAGAATCACCAGACCCATCCGGCTGGCTGAATAGAGAACTGATAAAAGTATCTGATAAGTCCTCAAACGGAGAAACCATAGTAGGCCAATCAGAGTCATGAGGCAAACCACTTGAGTCCTGACTATTCAATGTGCTGGGCGGCACCACAACATCTTCTTTTTTAGCCTTCTTGGCCATAGCACGAGTCACTGCGCAAGAAGGATACAGAGATGGGTCCTCATCCCCATCTTCAGTGCTTGGCTGTGAAGTAAGATGTACAGGGGGAACTACTTTGCCCCCAGCCAGGTCATTGCCTAGCAACAGAGAAACACCCCTTATAGGCAGACTTGACATAAGTCCCACCTTAACCTGTCCTGTAACTAAATCTGACTTCAAGAATATAGAGCGCAGGGGTACAGATACAGTCCTCCCTTCAATACCTTGTACAAGTATGAAATCCCCTGAAGCGGTCTCATCACGTAACTCCAAGGAGTCCATCAACAAAAGTGACTGAGAAGCTCCGGTATCCCTTAGGATATATATGGGGACAGGAGTAGTATGCTCATTCAGAGCCACAAATCCCTCTGACACAAATGGAAGAAATTCCTCCCTCACGAAGTCAGCTGTATCAGGCTTTTTAGCCCCACCAGAAGCAGGCAATTTAGCAGATTGGTTATCTACTACAGGGGTTTCTAACCTTGTTTTCACAAAGGCATTTGGTTTGGTATCCTTTTCTTTTTCTTTCTTAGCTTTAAGGAACCAACAGTTAGTTGTAACATGACCAGATTTCTTGCAATAACTGCAAACTAGACCACTTTTGTCACTGTCAGCTTTCACACTTTGATCAGACCTGTTACTGGATTTCTGAGCACCATCACCAGATTTGTCTTTGTCTTTGGGTGAGGAATCTTGGGTATCACCATAACCCTTTTTCTGAAATTGGGACCATCTATTATTACTGCTAGACTGAAATTTGGACTTATGTGTGAGAACATATTCATCTGCAAATTTGGCAGCTGATTGCAAATTCAGTGCTTGCTTCTCATTAAGGTAGGTCTTAACATCATCTTTAACACAGTTCTTGAATTCTTCAACTAACACCATCTCTTTTAGTGAGTTGAAATCATCCTTGACCTCCATAGAAGTACACCAGCGCTCAAAGCAAACCTGCTTTTTATTAGCAAATTCAACATAAGTCTGATTTTCAGATTTCTTCAGACCTCTGAATTTCTGTCGGTAAGCCTCTGTAACCAACTCATAAGCTCTCAAAATAACCTTTTTGACAACCTCATAATCAGAGGAATCATCTGCAGACAAAGCCGAATAGGCTTGTTGAGCTTTACCCTTGAGGACAGTTTGCAACATCAGAGGCCAGTGTTCCTTTGGCCACTGGCAACTCTTTGCTACCTTTTCAAAACACTGGAAATAGTTGTCAACATCCTTTTCCGAAAATGGAGGCACCAGTTTTACCTCCTGACTGGCACAAAATTTATTTTTAGTTTCAATTTTAATTTTTAGTTGCTCCATTTGGAGTCTTTCTTCTCTATCCAATTTCTCTAATTCAAAATCTCTCTGTCTCTGTCTCTCTCTTTCCTCTTTCTTTTTCTTTTTCTCCCCTCTCAAATTCTTCGTTTTTCTTTTTCCTCCCTTTCAATCTCTAGCATTTTTAATTTAAGTTCCATTTCTATATTTGGATTTTCCACTGGAAACTGTTCCACTGCAAACACATTTTCATCAATGTAATATTCAACTATCTCTCTAGCCAGTCTTGCTTTTCGCATGGCTGGTTTTACCTCTGTCAGCTCCAACTGTCTGCAAATTTCTAGCAGTTCTGTCTTTTTAAATGACTTCAAAACCCCTACGGTTGGTGATGCCAAGAAATCATCCATTGCTGTTGTCAATATATATCTAGGAAAATTCACAAAAACAATTTTCACAATTTAAAATGTTAGATTTTCAATAAATTACTCACAAAATGGTCTATCCCGGACCTTGAGCCCCCAATTTGTTATGGCCCCAATTTGTTATTACATTTATAACACAACAGCAACAGCAAGGGATGACAAACACAGTTTTAACAACTAAAACACATTTAATTTTTAAACAAAGACAAAGACTAATAACAACCTACAACTAAAGACCAAGATTGATAAATAAGAAAAAACAGAAATAATTACAGTCCCTTTTTGGTGGGGTGGCCTGGTGATGTCCTGGATGATGAAAAATGCCCAAACACAGGCAAAGAAATCCACAAGAGAAACGTCACAGGTCTTGATCAGAAATGACAGGTCTGCTCACATGTATCCTTCTTCTTGCAATTTCTCCTACTACTTTACTGTCTCAATTCTTTTCCTTATATACTCTTTTGCAGACCCCACCCACATTTAGACCTCTTTTTTTTAACTTTCTGAGACTTGCCCCAGACATGTTCAGGACATGTCTAAACATGACTCCAGTCTGAGCTTAACAAAAAAAAGGTAAATGCTGTCATCTAGTGGCCTATATTCACATTACATAGGCGACATTCTGCACTACACATATACCATAACGGTATTTCTCTTAGCAAGTTTTAGCAGCAAAGAGTTATGGAGCCAAAAACAAAATCATGACGAGGTAACCCCTACTGACAATGAGATTGAGGGGCAGATAGATCAGATTTCATTTCATATTGTTTTCATCCATATTGGATGAACTGTGTGTCAAAGTAATTTTTTGACTGACAATGTGATAGTCTTGATCAATTAAACCACATATGCCTATTTAAATTCCTAGAAATATACTCTGTATAATATTTGCATTCTAGATCAAATTAACCTCTTTTGCCCCGAGTCTCTGGCTCGAAAATGACTTGCCCAAAATGAAACGAGTATATCTCTGCAACTACTTGGTCCATTTAAATAATCTTGGTATCATAATAACGGTAACACCTTAGGGATTTTTGTTGTGGTGTAAAAATCAGTATATCTCTGACTAAATTAGAGTAAATGAAGATGGAACACTACAGAAATGAGAGATCACATTTGCTCACAACAAAATTTTACTTTTATCACTTTTAAAGTTAATTTGCTGCTGTCTGAAACCTTTAAAACATTACAGCACAGAATCTCGCAATTATCTTAGCCAAAGTTTATTCTAATCAAGTAAATCAGAGCAACATTACAGAGGTTTTAATTTGGGAATGTCTACGTGGCCTCTGTAAATTGTGGGCCATTTCACATTTCTCAGGTACCAAAGTGTAAAACTTTGAATTTCACTTACGTCACTACAGGCATACATTTCATCTAATTTATTTATTTTTTATGTTATTCATTTATTTATATTGCAACCAGTCCTGTATTCATTTTTCCAGATAAATACAAAAAAAGGAAATGAAGTTTGACTCCACTGGAGCAGATTTATTTTCAACAAGTCGACATGGTCTACGACATCCCCCGCCAATTGTGCGCTGCTCATTTTCGAAATCGATCAAGGCCTTTATGGCCTGAAGCTACACACCAAATTTGGTTACTGTATCTGTAGTAGTTTCTGAGTAAAGCTGTCCCCTTTATCTCGGACGGATAGAAGGACGGACAGAAGGACGGACGGACAGACAGAATGACGGACGGACGGACGGAGGCCAAACCTATATCCCCCTCCCACTTCGTGTTGGCGGGGGATAACAAGTCGACATGGTCTACAACCTCCCCCGCCAATCATGCTCTTCTCATTTTCAAACTCCATCAAGGCCTTTATGGTCTGAAGCTACACACCAAATTTAGTTACTGTATCTGTAGTAGTTTCTGAGTAAAGCTGTCCCCTTTATCTCGGACGGATGGAGGGACGGACGGACGGAGGTCAAACCTATATCTCCCTCCCACTTTGTGTTGGCGGGGGATAATAGAAAAAAACAAATAAACAAAATTATTAATACAAAGATAAGGTCAAAAACGGCAAAAAGAAAAACAACAAATAACCCAGCAATAATTTTACAAGAACTGTGCCCCTTCGGCTGCTCCTGCTGCTGCTGCAAAAAAGCAATCTCAGGCTCAGCCGAGATTCAGACTTTAGATCTCCTTCATGCAAATACAACGCACGAGCCACTATGCTACCTGATTAGACAGTTCACCTAGTGCCGCATTTTAAATTTCAAGAGTGAGTCAGCAAGATATGTCATGCACCCACATTTAATGCTTTGACCGTTGTATGTCTTCGTGCTTGTGTGTAATGGCACATGGACTTTCAGTGAGAAAAGACTTTGAAAACGACTAAGGAATATTTAGTGGTTAATTATACTGAAAATACTACAAACAAACCAGTTCATACTGTTATGCTGTTTGAGCACATGTGTGTAACGGTCCATGGATTCCTGAGATCGAAGCACGGCGAATGCAAGGCTCCACTCAGACGAGGTCTGTTTGATGAAGGTGGTTGAGGGCTCATTGGAAACGTCAGAGAATCAAATGGCCATCCGAAAAAAGTCAAACTGACAGCATCACAAGCCGATCACAGAGGACAAAATACTTTGCGCGCCAGGGGAACGCTCAGGACCTGATCATCTTTGAAGAAGCGCTCCGGAAAAAAAACATGCACGGAGATCGACAGATCTAGTTTCAATATAACATGGATACATTGGGCTACCAATAGCAAGCACAGACTTACCCTCGAACAGCTTCTTATTACAAATTATCAAATATCAAAAATTTTTGCTCATCGCTGTACAATCTAAAGCACATGTCTGCTGTTCTTTGAGTGTGGTGTCCGTTTAAAATGATACGGGCTTAGGTCGTTGGATTCTGTGGACTTTCCTCTGTCATTTGATATATCGTTTTTATGCATAGCACAATTCAGTATAAACATTAGCGATCAAGCACTGATATTATTTTATCTTATGTTTTGCTACATGCTTATTTACTTGCTTGGTGTTTGAATTATGTTCGGTTTTATTAAAAATGGGTATCATGCGCTTTTCTCCGAGTTTATTCCCTTTAAATGGATATGCAATATGATGATGTTGCTATTAGGAAACATGCAGTATTTATGCTGTGTAATGATTGCGGGGCATGTAAAGGGTTTGGATGTAAAGGGTTTTAAGCCTCTTGTCTCACTGTGTCACGTCCGTGCCCGACTGGCCGGTGACCACACCTTCTTCGTCCAATTACTCTTCATTTCCTTGTTCAAACTGTCCAGAGTTCTGGTAACCTGCCCCTGCCCTGATCCCAATTTAACTCCCAAACTCTGTCAGATGGTCTTTGGGCATTGTTCATAACAGTGCTCCTTGCTCCTGCATATTTCTTCTGTGATTCTACTCTTGTGTTAATATTTTGGACTTTGAAAGGTTTTACTTTTATTTTGTGGTACTTTTTTTCAGCTTTGATTTTCTTGGTCAGTTGAGTTTTATTTATTTACTTTTTTTGCTATGTTTGCATGCTTGCTTAGATCTGTTTTAGTGCTTTCAGTTCATTATGAATCCTCACTAAACTTCACAAACTATTACGTCTTAGTCCAGATTATAAACCAACAGTTTTGTATAAAAGTGGGTGAAAGTTCAACAAAAATATGCCAAATTTCAAAAATAATTTCTCAGCAATAATGTCCTCCAGAACCCTCCGATTCACTTGAAGCTAAACTCACTCATCTGTCCCTTCTATCATATGATCACTGTAATATTGAGGGTGTTACCACCTACTTAGTGGTAGGGGTAAATTCACAGGGATTTGGGCAATATTCCATGGAGACTTCAAATTTGATGTCTGAAATTTTATTGGGGATATCCAAAAGTCCGTAAAATATGGCAGATATCTTTTCACTTCCTGTTACCAAGAAAAAAAATTCCCATTATAACTGGCTGTTAACCTAACAGGGTAAAGAAACAGGACAACAGGACAGTTTTTCGCAAGATTAAACCGATGATGATGCAACCCTGATTTACACAGTGTCATTTCAGTGCTGATTTGTGTTTCTGTTTGAATTCTGCAGATAAAATAATGCTGCAAATTGCAGGTATGTGGAGAGGGGAGCAGAGAGATTCCAGGATAAAACTGGAATTGCTTCAAATGAAGATGGCTGTACTCAATGTAAATATTATAGTTATATAATAAATATTATACATTTAACAAGTGGGTTACAAACCTGTTTGCATATTGAGGATTAAAATTAGTAGTTGAATATGACACCTGAAATATTTGAGTGAACCGTGTAGCCCGTAGTTTGACCTGAATACAGCAAATAAATAAATTAAATCCTGAAATTGTGTGTCCTTGACTGCTCTCTTTCTATTTGCTCTAATTTTGTCTGCAGATAGAAGAGTTTTGTAATATCTGGGATATAGCAGTTAATTATCACACAAGCCTGGTCTGCCAACTCCTACAATTGTGCAATACATTCAGTCGGATGTTGGAAAACGTCCGCAGCCTCTGGAAGGTATTTCCCGGAGAGGGCCTATGGATTCAAGCATTTCATGAAATGGGCAAGAACAGAGATAACTAAAAAATCTGAATCAGTTAAAACAGCTTGCAGGTCTGTAGAACTGCTTGATTTGGTTACCAGGTTAGCTAACCCAAACAAGAAACTCGATTTTAAACTTAAAACGTATTTCAATAAGACAGGCTTAAAGCTGCAGTCAGAGAGACTGAAGATTATGAAGTTTATTGGAAGAAAAATAAACCTAAGCAGCATTTCAATAGGGGAAGATTTAATAAACCATCAAGATATTCTCCTCGGTAAGGAAATTTAAAAGCCAAAAAAAATTGTATTTTTGTTAGCTACAATATGCACTCAGTGGTTCTCAGTCATGAAACGTTAGTAAATTTAAGTGTAGATTTGCACATAAAAGCCTACGCTACTAAAAACCTACTCCAGATTCATGAACACTGCGGTAAACTGAGATCTGATCTTTAACATGTCTGTATGATCATGAATGCCAATCCATCATAAAGTGACAGCGCCCTCCCGGTAATCAGCTATTAGCATAAATCCCTGCCCATGAATGGCCAATGACCACCATACAAGGAGGTGTAGATGCATCCAGGTGACCTGTCAGTCAGTCAATGTCTTTCACTGAACTCAGCACCCGTATAAGGGATGCGCATATTCCCTTGACTCAGTGAGATGTCCCTTTAATTTTCATTGATAAATGCCATATTCATAAACTTGTTTTTCTTTTTTCGTATCCACATATATTTTTGATTAAGTTTCTGAACACGACTTAAAAACTGTAATATATGTTTCAAACATTTCTTATGAAGCTTAAAAATACTGGACAATTGACAAAACTTTGCACAATTCAAATGTTACTTAATTTCATGATATTATGTTTTATCATTAGCGACTGTTACAATAATTATACGGGCTGATGCCAATCAAACAATTAACCGCTGCATCAATCAGACTTTGAAATGTCTCGCTCTGTTTCTTTGAAGCCCAACATCCCGCCAAGTTCCGACTTAAACAACAGTTAACACTAATAATTTTAGCAGAACTGTTTTCTGACCCCTCTCAAGCACAGCAGAACTTAATTTTTTCGCTAACTTTGTTCTCACATCCAGTTGCAGACTGTCTTGCGTTATCAAAATGGTTGATCTGGAAACAATAAATCAGTGGCATGTAGCCAAAAAAAAGTAATTGCGTGTCAAAGGCTGTCCATTGGAACTTTGGAACGTGGCTTTCAACGAGGCGAAATATGGTTTGAACTTGTACCAGTGGGTGCTCAGGAGAATGAGAACTACTAATTGCTGTGGGACTTCAGCATCCAGACAGACCATGAGATCAGTGCAAGGAGACCCCATTTGGCAGTTGTAAATAAACAAAAGTGCATGTTCCAGATAACTGACATAGCAATTCCAGAGGGCACAGGTGTAAGGGCACAAGAAGAGGAGAAAGTGGACAAATACCAGGATGTAGCAAGAGAGATTAGCAAAATGGGGAAAGTCCAAAGAAAAAAAAAAAAAAAATGGGGAAGTCCAAAAAAAGTAATCGTGCTGCACATCGCACGATGAGACAAAACTGATCCTCAGCTTTTGGCTGTTTTATACTCTTCTCATCTTCCCCTCTTTTTTCTCCCATTTCCCTGCTTTTTCTCTGGTTGCATTTTTAGTGATGTTAAGATTCAGTGAAAGGCTGTTATATCTAATCATAACAGCCTCCTTGGACATTTGCTTGCTCATATTTTTTCTCATAAATCTCAACAGAAAGAAAGCAAGATATTTCCTAATTCATTAAGAGAAAATATGCAGCCGAATCCCCCATTACAATTTAAAAAAATACAATTATCGAATGTAGGTAGAGTACTTTTTTAACCTCCATGTAAAGCATTTGGATTGTGAATTATGTAGGCTGTATAACATGAAATATCATGGATCAATAAATTGAATTTATTAAGACCGAATTATTCGCACTTAAACGTGAGACTAATGCTGAATTTTTTTTCTTGGCCACACTTAGGCCTATAACTGCGCAGTGGCACTTCTAGAGTGTTTTACTCCCCGGGTGAGACCCCCTCTGTGCACCCCCCCGACAGGAAAAAAATGTAAAAAAAAACCTTACAACTGAAATTAACATCAAAATACCGTAGACTAAATTATAACTCTTATACAAAACATCCATAAAATGCAATTTTAAATAAACATGTCATTACATGCTAAATGTCTGTCATTGCATGCTATATTAACCTATCTTTCAGGGAGGAGATGACCACTCCAATGCCGCTAATAGAAAGTACCGCTTAAAATGAGTTTGGCTGAGAAAAATTTTTTTAGCTTTGGACACACTTAAAATAGCCTAAGTGTGGGCAATGGAGAAATGTGCATCTAACGCAAATTTTGATCAATTTTTCTCTTAGGACCCACTTAAATATGTCGCTTCGATTTACTAATGAATTAAATCAAATGTCTGCTGCACTCCAGTTTTCCACCCCAACGGTGTTTACCGCTGCAGCAATAGTTTTCCAAACTGCAGCCTTCTTCTGAGCTCCCTTTATGCCAGTCTTGTAGCTTCCAAATAAAATTATTTGTTTTTCTCCTCCTCGGATGTGATCATTTATATCTTTCTCGTTCTTTCTTCTTCTCTGTCTTTTGAGAGTCACTGTCGTAAAGTGGGCAGGACTATGCCTCCCGGAGCAGGAATTTATTGGGGCGTGTCCATGGACCTATAAGGAGATCATATAGATATGATATATAGATATATATATATATATATATATATATATATATATATAGATATAGATCATATATATATATATATATCATATATATATCATATATATATATATATATCATATATATCACCTATAAGGTGAAATATAAAACATCCTTGGGCGTGTCATGTAAATTACGATGGTTTCAGCCGCCAGATTAATCAACGCCACGCCGGTTCTACACACGAAATCAGCGACGTACACACTTTTAGTAAATCAGACTTGACATCTGGCAAACGCTGATATTTACACCAGATCCTATGCTAGTTTGATAAATGAGGGCCAATGACTTTCAAAGTACAGCGGCCAGTATTTTATTCACAATAGAACCGAGATAACATGACAAATGTTGAAACTGAGAAATTTTACAATTTTATTCACAAAATGAGCTCATTTCAAATTTCATGGCTGCTACATGTCTCAAAAAAGTTGGGACAGGGGCCTGTTTACCATGGTGTAGTATCCCCCTCCTCTTTTTCACACAGAGTGGAGGTGTCTGGGCATTGAGGAGACAAGTTTTTTGGGTTTAGTCATTGGAATTTGATGCCACTCTTGTATAATACAGGCTTCCAGCTGCTGGAGAGTATTGGGTCTCATTTGATGGACTTTTTTTAAAATTATGTGCCAAATGTTCTCAATCGGTGAAAGATCAGGACTGCAGGCAGGCCAGTTCAGCACACTGACTCTTCTACTACGAAATCATGCTGTTGTAATAGCTGCAGTATGTGGTTTTGCATTGTCCTGCTGAAATACACAAGGCCTTCCCTGCTAGATGTCATCAGGAGGGAAGCATATGTTGCCCTAGAACCTTTATATACCTTTCAGCATTCATGGTGCTTTTTAAAATGTGCAAGTGTCCCACATCATATACACGAATGTATCCCCATACCATCAGAGATGCTGGCTTTTGAACTAAACGCTGATAACAGGAGGGGCGGTCTTTCTCCTCTCTAGCTTGGAGGACACGACGCCCATGATTTCCAACAAGAATGTCAAATTTGGACTCCTCTGACCACAGGACACTTTGCCACTTTGCTACAGTCTATTTTAAATGAGCCTTGGCCCACAGAACATGGCAGCCCTTCTGGATCATGCTCAACAATGGCTTAATTTTTGCTCGATAGAGTTTTAGGTGTCATCTGTGGATGGCACGGCGGACTGTATTTGCAGGCAATGGTTTCTTGAAGTAATCCTGGGTCCATTTAGTAATGTCAATGACAGAATCATGCCAGTGACTGATGCAGTGGCGTCTGAGGGCCCAAAGATCACGGGCATCCAGTAAAGGTCCTCGGCCTTGTTCCTGACGAGGTTTTTCCAGTTTCTCTGAATATTTTGATGATGTTAAGCACTGTTGATGATGAGACCTTCAAAGCCTTTGCAATTTGACTTTGAGGAACATTGTTTTTAAAGTGTTCCACAATTTTTTTACACCAGTCTTCACAGGTTGGAGAGCCTCTGGCCATCTTTACATCTTTAATTTTTCAGCCCTTTTTTTCCCAACTTTTTTGAGATCGTTGCTGCCAGATATTTTGAAATATGCTCATTTTGCGGATAAAAATATAAAATGTCTCAGTTTCAACATTTGAATTGTTATCCATGTTCTATTGTAAATAACATATTGGCTCATGTGATCTGAAAGTGATTACGTTTTGATTTTATTCACAATTTACACTTCATCCCAACTATTTCGGAATTGGGGTTGTATATTTCACAATTCTTAAACACATTAAAATCCTGATTCAGCAAACTGGATTCATTCAAGCCTATGTCTCCTTTTCTATATCGCCGGCCTTACAGCTTTCCTTCTCATTTACATCAATGAACAGAGACATTTTTGGACTTCTCGGACATTCTTGGACTTTGTTTGATATCTTCTTTGGGGCCATTCCATCATCGGATTGGGACATTTATTAAGATTGCCTTGGACACTGTCCCACGCAACTGGGTGAGTATAAACCACTTACATTAATATTATTATTATTATTATTATTATATGCATTATTTTATGTGTAAAATGACAAGAAATCCTGTTCATAACAATGCGTACTGTATATGCCAGTTGTATCACAGAATGTTAAAGAAAAGTATGGCTCAATTGGGCACCCCCCCAAAAAAAAAACCAGATTGTTTACTGTGATGACAAGAAGATGTTATGAGGATCACCCATGGTTTTAGCCCTATTGCCCCAGAAGTGTGCTGCTATTGCAGGTTGCCATCACTCAATGACAGGGTCATTCCATGTCAAATCACCCCAAAAAAATGGGATTATACACCTCACTTGTATTCATTTTCTTCAAATTTGGTATGCAAGTTGGCTCTGGCCCCAAACGCCCAAATGTCAAATATCAACTCAATCGGACCTTCCAGTGCAAAGTTATGGCCTTTTGTTTGTTTGTTTTTTCAATAATTCGCGAAAAATGGCCATGGCCGCCAAAATTCAAATGGTGATATCTTCAAAAATACTTGACCGATTTTGAAAAACAAGGTATTGTTGGAAAGGAAAGGGAATCACACAAGCATTCCAAACCTGCCATTTTTAAACTCACTCTGGTAACTCTGGGTGTGATGACTGATTGACCTATATTTTGAATTTTGACGTCAAAATTGACCTTGAGGGCCGTGTGACCTTGAAATTTTTAACACCAAATTGTACCCCGATGAGGTATCTACAACATATCAAAAACTTGGAAACATATTATGGTTTGTTTTTCCGCAATATCCAATTAAATCTGGTATACCCTTGCTGAAATTCAGTTCTGTGTAAAGAAAAATGTACTACACACATACTTATCCCTACAGTTGAGTTCTGTTAAGTGTAGTCTTGTACCATGTATGGTCATGTAATGTTTTTTACCCTGATAGCTTGCACACTTTCGAGTAAAAATCAAATTCAAATCCCACTTTCGAGGTTGCTCCTGGAAGTGAAGTCCCACTTGGTTCAGTTTATTCAGAGTCAATTTGCCAAATTGGGCAGACTTTTAAAATTTTCATCAAATCACTGCGGCTGAGAGTGTATTGCCTTGATGAGAATGATATAAGTGATGGGGTGTCAATAACATACAGAATATCCACCTCAGGTAGCCAACAAATGTCATTCTGTGATGGCCAGTGTATTGATTGATTTGTCTCCTAATAAAAACAAACTGTATACAAGATTTGTTAAAGGAAGGCATCCTGAAAAAAATGAAGATATACATGTACTCACATTTTTAATGCTCTCAGTTGTTTACAAGTGCCAAAAATTGAAACTGAGAGTTGAGGTTCCTTTGTCTAACTTCTTGAGCGTGCTGTGATGACTCATTATAGGGGACCTCCATTTCCTATTCAAGAGAGTCCCAGTGCTTTGCTAGTTGCACAAGAATTCTCAGAAAAGGGGTGGACACATCAATTTTAATTTCAAATTACTCTATAACTAAAATTAATATGTTTCTAAAGTACTGACATGTTGTAGATACCTCATCAGTTTGATTGAGCTGAAATTTGAGATTTGGCGGTTTTGGGTCACGACCAATTCACACACAAATTTTGAGCAAAATTGGAGATGGTGAGGTTTAGCTAATTGGGTGATTTCACATGGAATGACCCGACAGTGCTCAGTTTGCATTGTACAAGCCTCAGGCTTTCCACACATTGTGTCATCTCGTTCTGCTTCATTGGAGAGCTTATGTCTTGGAGAATAAGTTGGTAACAATGTCGCGGCAATGCAATGGTTAATCTGATCAGTGGTATACGCAGACATAATCTAAGAATCTAAGCAATCTAAGCATTGTGATTGTGTCTGTTTTTGATTAGTCAGTATTCTTGTTTGATCTGTGGGTCCACATAGTACCCTAGCTGCAAATATGGACAAATTATACCTTTATTGCTTCATGTGATGATATTAAATACAAAATATTAACAACAATATTGGCTTTAAGTGAAAACCAATTATTATAAATGAATTTTTATAAAAGAAATATTTTCGAAAAATATGTCACAATTGTGGGATCACTCTTCATTCAATACTTTGTGCAGCCTCTTGATTTAGATCAGGGGAAATCACAGCAGTATTTTGTTTTTATAGCTTTCACCAAAACAGATGTGATGGATCTCTGTGTCGCCTCATATTTCTAGCCCAGTGAAAAAGAAAGTTGTGATTAACCATGCAAGTTCTCCTAATCATTATGGTGAACTTAAGGCAGTAAAATATTAACTGAAATGTACTATAATAGCATTTTTATCATAAGATTTTTTTTTTGAGGTGCCAATGGTTGTGACTTAACTGAGAAAAATATTTGGGATGAGAAGTTTTTCTTCCATCATTTTCTTTAAATACAGGGTAAGATTTTGGGTCACTTTTGAATAAAAAATTGGATGGTTTAAAAATCACATTTTTTCATAGCCATTCTAGCTGATATTTATTAAGGGCTCCAATATTAGTGGAGGGCAATGTAAGTAGAAGAGTGGAATGTTTTTATGAGACAAGTCAGGAGTGGAACTTGCCCGACGCTTGTCTTATACAACCTTTACATGCACAGTGGTGCTGAATAAACCTTTGTACAAGAGAAATGCTGTCTGTGAACAATAGCATGGTATATCTTTGAAACTCTAATATTCCCCCAATCGGCAATATTCATAGTTTGGACCAGTGGTAGTGCTACAGGAAAGAGCAGAGGGCCCAGGAAATTAACAGGGGAACTACTCTGAGCTTCAGGAAAGTTGGTAATAAATTTTACTTGATTCCCATACGACTAGTTTGACTTGCTGCAGTTTTGAAAAAGTTTGGTCTAAGGATGGTGCCACAGAAACAGTCATAGTGTCACCAGAACAATAGGATTGCTCTTTCGTGTTCCAAGTCTTTTGCAGCAAAGTTGATCTGACAAAAACAGTTTAGCGGTGCATTTGGAAATATAGTCTCACCTACAGATGGCGCTACGGTAGAAGTAATAAAACCATCTGACTCGATAAGGTTCCTCCTCCATGCTTCAGGAATGTTCACTGCAGATTTGACAGGAATTCCAATTAAAACTGTTCATGTCATGGCACTTTTGAAAATGAAGTTTAGTCTGCTAGAGGTGCTAAAGCTAAAGCTCAACAGAAACCAACATCAATGACACGCCATCCATACGCATTGAAAATGATCACAAGAAGAGGTACATTATTCCTACCTAAATTGCCTCAGTTGGCCAATAAAGTTGGCCATATATTTTTTTACCCCCAAGTACATAACAGGTGAAAGTGACCAGTTTAAGATTATATTTCAGTTAATCACTGCTGTTCTTTTCAACAACAAATATTCATGTACAGGAGTCATTTTAGTTCAGCGCTTTTGCATTTTGCTCACGTGAGCATTCAGACGATTGTGTGCTGCAATATTTGGGCTTACTGGACAGAAACATACCCTTGTGGAATCTCTCCTGACTTCAGGATCTGTAATACCGGATTACACACAGTATGTTAGAAAATAAACAGAAGGTAAACCAAAACAAACAAAAAAAAAGAGTGTATTTCAAAGATGTTATATTCTTTGTTCAGCAGATCAAAGTCACGCAATAAAACCAAGATTGCTGACAGCTGAACGGTCTGTCCGACGACCAATGAACATCCTCTACGCATTCCCTGCTGTAACCTCTCCTTTTTAAAACATCTGCACCACGTATTCTCATGTGCGTGCAAAAGTACGCCGCACCAGCCAGATGCACGGCCCATTAACACAGACAGACGGTGATCCATAGTCTAACTGCTGATGGACATCTTTAGTGTTTGTTTTGCATAACTGGTAGTGCTGTGTAAACCTTAAAACATTAGCATGGAGTGACATTATCAAGGTAATATTAATTAATCCAGATGCATTATACATGAAAAATCAAATGCATCCCTCCACCCTTCTGATATGTAACTTTTTGGTCTATCTGACAAGGAGATTCAGACTGCTGATCTCAGACCATGGGAGTTGCTTTCACTCTAGTTGGTATTCAGCAAACTAGCCTTGTCTTTCCCCCTCAACTTTAAACAGATAAACGGAATAAAATTAATGCTTCATCATGTGTGACGCAGTTGACACTGCATAATGGGATTCATTTGTCCAGAGAAATAATAAAAATTCAGTTTCTTCACATGCTTTGATTTTAGAGACCATGGTCGGCAAACAAATGGCTCTCAAATTCACTGAATTCAAATTCAAAATTCACTGAGTAACCGTCATGGCTTCCAAAGCCAAGGAGCACAATGAAGAGACAATACTCAAAGTTAAAGTATACAAGTCAGTTTATATTGTGTTTGTTCAAATTTTACCAGCCACTCAATAGATTATCATAATTTTTGGCTGATGACTGAAGCAAATCTACCAACCACTTATATATTTTACCAGTATTTAGCTGGTGACTGATGCCAATTTTGTGACCTGCTTGCGGCATAATTGTCATGGTCATAGCAGCTGAACAAACAGATCTCAAGCATTTGGACGACAGCGATTCCTGGGGTGGTCTCTCGGTTGGAGACATTTAGAGGAGAGCAGGGTTTAACCGGAGGAGTATAAATGCTATGCCATAAACACTTGCCAAACAGCATGCCAAACATTCTCCTACATATAATGTCAAATTCTGACACTTTTGATCCGCCATGAAGTTTGCCCAGGCTAATATTCCACCCGTTCATCCAAACCATTGAAACTCTTGGTGAACAAGTCACAGCAAACAATGCCAACAACTGCGCAAACGACCATAGTTTGTACTGCAACATTCAATGTTTACAATTGCGAGCAAACACGTCTTATAAAAAGTCCCTGCGGAGTGCGGAGTGGAAAAACAAACTGAATGTCTGGTCTCTTCTGGTTCACCAAGAGGAAAAAAAATTTCAGTTGCGCAAAGTGTAAAATCAGGCCATATCCACCGCCAGTGTTTCTCCACTCTGTGGCTCATTCCAGCCTTCTCTTGCACACAAGGCTGGTCAGAAGGATCTTGGCTAAATTGGCCTTCACTGCGCTGACTCATGAAATCACACAAGTTCACTGACAGCAACTGAGTTTTGATGCAAACGGATTGTGCACAAAATCCTTGAACAGACAAAAGTACGGTTATCCAAGTTCTAGAAAGCATGGAGGCAATAGATCACCTTTCTGCTGGTGGCCTCAGTGGAAACAAACAAACCTGCATATTATTTGATGGTATGGGACTCATACAGGAGCTTATGGCAGTGAAGATTTTGAAGACATGCTAGAGACTTGGTATAGAGTATAATATAAAGTTGATGGATGTAAAAGCTCAACAATATGACCAATATGAGGGTGATCTAGAACAATTACACTGATAAATGTTCACTCAAGAAAGCTACGCAAGAGGGCCGAAAAAGGACTCTCAAAGTGAGCAAGATCATATCTTACGGAAGATTCAGCACATACCGGAGACAAAGGCACGTTTCTTGTAAAAAATAAAACAAAGGATTCCCTCACCTTGTACTTCGCTGCGCTGCAGATCACTGTGAGTATGTGCGACAGTTTAGTGACCATTACACTCAGAAGTGTAATGACAAACACAAACAACTCAGTATTGACTCTAGTAAGCACTCGTGAAGAAGCTTACACACTCATCATATTGCCTGCTGATGAAGCTGCATCAACAGGCCTGAAAGCTCCTTTGCATTCACAAGACTCTGAGGACCAATTTCACAGAAGCGTTTTGAGGTTTACACGTGGATAACTTTATTAATTGCTCGTTTAGCATGTGTTTAATTTTAATCACTGTTTCAGAAGGTGCAACTGTCCGCATGCACCTAAATATTTTAAACACCTGCGGTCAAATAACAAAAGAACATTTAAACGCTCGTGAGGGTATGTATAACTCGCGAAAACTACTACCACAGATTGATTCGCACCTAAGTGACACCGTTAATTTTCATAATTAATAGAAGGTTCACTCCGAGAGCACTCCACAGTTAACAGCTGCTGCTTGTTCTCCCCGATTAGGTAAATTGACAATCATTCATCTGGATGCATATTTACTGTATTTAAATCAACGTCATTCAAAATGGCATACCTGTCGACTCTCACGCAAATAGCTTGAGCTTTTTATTGCCGATTTAAGTGCCGAATGCCACTTTTTTTTTTTCCAACTCACACAATACCAAGAATTAAAGTTCGTGTTTCATTGGAACGCAAAACAGTTCAATCATCGAAAAGCATTGGCCTATTAAGCAGCTAAATTATTTATCTGTACTGAATTTAGCCCATGATTTCATCGCTGTTACGTCGCATACAGAGATAAACTGTGTCTTCAGTTACCAATTAAGATAATTGGAAAGCTTGAGTTATAAAAGTCATGTGAGAACAGTTATTGTTTGCTGTACTCCAGTGGTTCATACAATGGTTCATGGAGTTGTTCGTTTGGTGTGAATCTTTATGAAGGCAGGCGCAAGAATAGACTATTTCCATGCATGTTTTTATTTTCTGTCCCAGGACCTAAACAAGATCCCAAAAGAGGGGCTAGAAAGAAACTTTAATGCTTACTGCCAAGCCCTGATTAACATTTTTCTGGCTCTAAAACAGATTTTTTGAATTTTCAAAGTTTTCACATTTTCAGTTTGAATCAATTTTTCCTGCCTCCAAAGTTAGCTCAATGGGCTCTAATTTCTTGGCGCAGCGCAGGGTGGTGCAGCATGGCGTAGCTTGACGCAGCCAACGCAGTGGTTATTTCGTCCGGCGCAGCCCGCGCAGTAGTAATTTCGTGAGGTGCAACACCATGCGCAGCCTTTGGTCGACGAACGTGCGCCGAGATGGGTGTGGCGGCGTAGTAGGGGGAGGTGTTACATGTTCATCAAGACGCAGTGACAATTTCGTAGAAAAAGTCTCAGCTGAAATTGCCCAGAAAGCTCGCCAGCTCCGACCTGGTTTACTTTCTGTGCAGTGGTAATTTGGCTGACCGGCGCACACGTCACCGAAACCTCACAGGCAGATTTCCAGAATGTCAGGCACATATCAATGCAATAAATAATTAAAGAAAGCACTATTAAATGTAACTCTCTGAATCAGGACATAAATCATAGTATCGATTGTCCTGATGTGAGATTAAAAGCGGTTGGCAAGTGTAATGGAAACTCAACCTGGCTTAATCAACGCAGCTGAATCTGTGATGAAACTAACGACTTCACATCTCTCTCAGCCAACCACAAACTGCCTATAAATGCGTGCGTTCTATGCTCAGTAAAGCCGCTTGCACACTGGTTGCGAAACGAATTTTTCGCATGACAGATTGCTTTGCTGCGTTGAACGCAGTGTCTTCGTGTCCGAAAGTTGGACAGGGTTTTAATATATAATATAAAATACGTGTCCAACAGTCGATTTTTGTTTTTAATTTCTTCAAATCTACTGAATCTTGTAGGTATTAAACGTGAATGCATTGATAAGAGGGCTCAGATCTTCAAGATGAGTACGGAGAATTTCAATCAATGTTTCTGTTTAAGCTCTGCTCAATAAAGTGAGTCTACATTGGTGCGGAACAATGTACAATGCCTGTGGAACATTAAATGCAAAGTACTCCATGTCTGACAGCCAAAAAAAAAAGAGGACGATTAGAACAGATTGATAACGAAATAAAGAATAAAAAGAAACATTAACAACAAACAGAACATCCATTGAACACTGCGATTTATTTATTTGCGGGCCATCTTTTTTGGACGTTCTGTTTGCTGGTAACTATATATTTTTATTCTTTATATCGTTATAAATCTGTTCTCATATCAATACTTTTACTTTTGCTGGCTGCCGGACATGGAGTATTTTGCATTTCGCATCAGACAGTCCTGATCGTGCATGCGATATTTAATTCACAAATGTCAATGGTAATTGACATTGGTATTTGGATTTGTCATCACAGATTACTTTTCCATGTTTTGCATTAAGCCATAATCTCATTCCGGTTCATGTTTTCCATTTTACTTTGCACTTTGCTTTTATCAATGCTTTTATTCAAGATAATGTCACCAGCAGTGTTTATATTGTCGGGGATCTGAATGCTGCTATTACTGATTCTAACTCATCATTTGGTGAACACCTGACTCACTTCTGTGAAGACAATCATTTTACCCTGTCAACCAAAGAGCTCCTGCCCTCAGACAGCTACTCTTATATAAGTGAAGCATGGCGTACTACTTCATGGCTTGACCACTGCATTAGCACAGCAGATGGGCATGCAGCTATTGTGAATATGGGCATACGGTACGGGTTGGCCACGGCTGATCACATACCGCTTGGATTCACATAAATGTCAAGGTCTTACCCTCAATTGCTAGAAATGGCTGTAGTTCTGAAAATGGCAACCTGGACTGGTCAACTTTGACCAAGGAGGAACTAGTCTCATACTCTCTCAACACTGATGAACGTCTAGGTAATATTGCTCTGCCTATGGAAGCCATTTATTGCAAAAATGCTAATTGTAATAGTGTTAAGCATAAGGTTGCCCTCTGTTCTTTTCATGATGGCATTGTCACTGCCTTGGTGGAAAGTGGTAAGCCCTTCATCAAGAGTAAGAAAAAATGTCATATCAGACCGGGCTGGAATGAGCATGTAGCGACATACCATGCTGAGGCCAGGGAAGCCTATAAGCTGTGGGCTAGAGCAGGATGTCCGAGGCAGGGGCCTGAGCTTGAGCTTAAAAAGATAACTCACGCAAGATATAAGTATGCTGTACGTTTTACTTGTAAAAATGAACAAACCATGAGGGCACACTCCATGGCCAGCAAGCTGTTGAACAATAATAGTAATGATTTTTGGAAAGATGTGAGAGCAATTACAAATAGTAAACCCTCCTTACCTTGTTCTGTGGAAGGAGTCTCTGGAGTTGATAATATTGTGGCCTTGTGGCGGCAGCATTGCAGTTCCTTATTTAATTGTATTAAAAGGGACCCTTTTGTGGTTGATGCAGACATGAACAATGATGCTATAGGAGTAAAAACATGAGGTGTTTGAGGCCATGCACAAATAGTCTGACAAATCGTGTGGCATGGACCAGATCTCAGCAGAACACCTGAAGTATGCCTGTCTGAGGCTTGCTCCTCTGTTGTCCATCTGCTTTACAGGCTTTATGATACATGGCGTACTACCTGAATCAATGTTGTTAGTTCTTCTTGTCCCAGTAATAAAGGACAAAGCTGGAAAAGTTAATAGCCTCAGTAATTATAGGCCCATAGCCATTGGCAGCATACTCTCCAAAGTTATGGAGAGAATCCTACTTGATAGAGTTGCTGATTATGTCAATTCGCTGGATAACCAGTTTGGATTCAAAGCTAAGCATTGCACTGACCTATGTATCCTTGGTCTCAAAGAAATTGTGAGCAAATACAGAGATCATAACTCATCAGTCCTCATGTGCTTCGTTGATGCGTCTCGAGCATTTGATCGCGTGAATCACACGAAGTTATTCTTAAAAATGAAGCAAAGAGGTGTGCCAAGATATATTGTGCGGGTCCTTGCCTTTTGGTATTCTCACCAGACCATGCACGTGAAATGGGGTGGGAGTATCTCAGCCCCTTTTGGGGTTAGTAATGGTGTCCGACAGGGGGGGATTCGGTCTCCAATTTTATACAAGTTATATATGGATGATCTGTCTGCCCAATTGAGAGCCTGCAACACTGGGTGCATGGTCGGTGATACACTAGTGAACCACCTTATGTATGCAGATGACCTGGTGGTCCTTAGCCCCAGTAGTGCAGGCTTACAGCGGCTCCTTGACTTATGCTCTGTGTATGGTCTGCATCATGACATAATTGTTAGGGCCGGGATCAAGTAGGGAAACACACTAGGAAACTCGGAAAACTCGGAACTGGACTCGGAACAGGAGGGAGACACAAAAGGGGAGTGAGAGGCCAGATGCGGGGATCCAAAATAATAGTTTATTAAATCAAACTCAGAATAAGACCGGGGAAAAAAAAATAAATAAATGAAAAATTCTGTTGGCAATCCGGCCAACAGAAACGCCATGCTACTGCACTGAATGAAGGAGAACTCAGGAATAAAAAAAAAACCAACACTAGGGGGCAGACTCGGGAAAACTCAGACGGGACTAGGGGGCACTGGAAAGCAGGGGGGGGGGGGGGGGGGCACTGGAAAGCAGGGGGGGGGGCACTGGAAAGGGGGGGGCACTGGAAAGCAGGGGGGGCCACTGGAAAGCGGGGGGGGCCACTGGAAAGCAGGGGGGGGCACTGGAAAGCAGGGGGGGCCCACTGGAAAGCGGGGGGGGGGGGGCACTCGGAAACTAGGAACAGGGAAGGCACAAGACGAGACAGTGGGCACAGCTGGCAGTTGGCTAACTCGGGCAGCACAGCTCGCCAGGAGAAGGGTCAGGGAAGACATCAGGAGGGGGGCAGACAGGACGGCAGGAACGCTGGGGCTCGGAAGACAGCAGGAACGCTGGGGCTCGGAAGACGGCAGGAACGCTGGGGCTCGAAAGACAAAGGCGACTGGCACACTGGGGCACAGGAAGGCGATGAAGGCCACTGACACACTGGGGCACTGGAAATGGTGAAGGCCACTGACACACTGGGGCACTGGAAACGGTGAAGGCCACTCACACACAGGACTCTGAAGACAGGGGCACCAGGGGCTGAAGGCGGCAGGAAGGGTAGGCTGGGCTGGGAAATGCGGATGGCGAGAAACACAGAGAAGGTGAGGGGACCAGAGGGAAAGTGCACAGGGCAAGTAGTGTGAAGCAAGCGAAGTCAGATCTGATCTGAAGTGCTACCGAGGTGGAACAGATATAGGGCAGGGGCACACACAGACACAGGTGTTGAAACTTAATCTAATTAACGAGGGGTGGAACATGAGGGAAACCAATTACATGAAAACAGATAGACATTAACACACAGACGAGGATCACAAGACAATCCCAAAGATGGGATAAATAAACTGGATAAAAAGACTCCTAAGTGAACAGAATAAGAGCCAGAATAGATGATAAGAATGCAGAGATTCTGCAGAAAATTTAGCAAAGCCAGTGAACAGTAAAGCAAGGGGGGGAGACTAGAACAGGGCGACTGCTGAGAGATAATTAGTCAATTAGTAAGTGCAGCTATACAATCCCGGGTGCTCGTTAGTAGATTAGTATTATATACAGGGTTAGTTTGGTTAGTAATTTTAGAAAACAACAAACTGTTAGTAATGTTAGTATGTATAGAAACGCAAGGGGAAACTAGTAAACGAGAAAGGAAGGAAGGATGAAACCCAGAATCCATTAAATCACCCGAAATAGTGTCACAATCAATTAACACAGAAACTGCTACAAACAATGACGCGACCGGGGAGAAAGCAAAGACAGTACATGGGTAAAACATGGACTGGACTAACACGGGAGAGGAATGAAATGTGAACACTAAGACATGGACTAAAAACAGACATACAACAGACAAAATAAAAACCTAAAATTAACTTAACCAGCCACACAGACCACGGAACACAACAATAATATTCAATGCCAGCAAAAGTGCTGTTTTAATATGTAGAACAAAGGAGGACGAACGCTTTAACTTTCCTATGTTCAAGTTGTCAGGAAATAGCCTTGAGGTCTGGCATAGAATAAAATACCTTGGTCATTGTGTGACTGATCTAATGACTGATGATGATGACATTTATAGACAGTGTCAAAAATTGTATGCTCAAGCTAACACTATTACCCGTTAAGTTCAGTCATTGTTCTACTAAAGTGATTGTGTCATTGTTCAAGGCATATTGCACACCACTTTATACTGCTCACCTATGGTCATCTTATAAGAAGTCCAGTATGCAAAGGCTGCAAGTTGCATATAATGATGCGATGAGAATACTCCTTAAAATACCCAGAGGGGGCAGTGCTAGTCAGTTGTTTGTCACTGTTGGAGCGAGGTCCTTTAAAGCACTTTTAAGACATTTTATGTTTAAATTCATGCAATCACTGGGATCTTTGGACTGCTCAGTTGCCACTAAGTAAACGTCAGTGGACAAATAACCCAATCATTCAAGGTTCCCTGAGGGTCTGGTCTCAGTTCAGAACGCACTTCAAGCTTAAAAATGCACTTGTCACATCCCCTATTCGAGCTAATTGCAATATTGCACCATCTCTTATAGACCCATCCTTTCAGCAGTGGTATGAGAAGGGTATCAAATCTGTGAAAGACTTGTTCAAGGATGGCCATTTCATTTCTTTTCAGCAGATGGAGCGAGATTTTAATATTCCACAATCAAACTTTTTTAGATATTTACAGGTACGTAGCTTTACCAGAACATATTTTTCACTGACAACTCCACCAAGCACTTGGATAGATGAGTGTCTGGGGTGGGATCCAGTCGCGAGGGGTGTAATCTCCAGATTATATGACATCATTCAGACAGTGGCTTCCCCTTCGCTTGACCGGGTGAGGGGATCTTGGGAGGAGGATTTGGGCATAGATCTTTCGGACCTTGAATGGCAGCAGGCAGTATCATTGGTACATTCCTCTTCGATATGTATGAAACATGGGCTGCATCAATTTAAGACTTTACATAGATTACATCTGTCACCTGGCAGACTATCTATAATTTACCCAGACTCAGATCATTCCTGTGCCAGGTGCAGCCAGGAATCAGCTACGCTCGGACATATGTTTTGGTCATGTCCTAGACTGACTACGTATTGGAAGAAGATTTTTAAGACATTTTCAAATGTCTGCACTTTAACTATAAACCCCAATCCAATGACGGCACTGTTTGGTACCCTCCCAGAGGGGCTGCAGGTCCCGGCTCACCAGACGGAAATGATAGCGTTCTCCTCTTTGCTGGCCAGACGTTTGATATTATTTAACTGGAAGAAAGCAGCACCACCATCCCACAAACACTGGGTGGAGGATGTCATGTCACATCTCAAACTTGAAGAACTGAAATATACAATCAGGGGTTCCACACAAAAGTATAATAAGGTTTGGCAACCTTTCCTTACCTACTTTACAGTGATATCCTCTACTGAGCCATCAGCCACGCTTTTCTCTCCCCTTCTCTCACTCTCTCTCTCTCTCTCTCTCACTCTCTCTCTCTCTTCCTCTTCCTATCCCCTCTCTTGATCTTCTATTTGAATAGCATACAGCCTTTGTTTTATTTCTGTATTTCCAAGTGCACAACGGTATGGGCTAAGTGACGTCTGAGTACTGATACTGTGTGTTAGTAGGAGTGTATCCATGTCTGTGTTATCTGTATGTCAAAAAAGTGAAACCTTAATAAAAATATTTGAATAATAAATTCATGCAAAGGCTGGATGAATCTGCGAACAGCATTATTGTGGCACTTTCAAGCCCCAGTGTGATCAGTTCACGATACACGTCCAGACTAAGGGTTCACATGCTGAGATGTCTGTGTACATTTACTGTGGGCTAAGTCATGTATTTATTTTTTTATGTCATGCTTTTATTGTCTTTTATGTAAATTACTGTGTGTTGTTTTATGGACCTGAGTCTGATAATAAAGTTTGAATTGAATTGAATTGAATTTGTCTCCCCCGTCTGGTCTCATGTCTAGTCATTGCACTCAGCCACAGTCTTGTGTTTCACTCTTCGGGTGATTTATTGGATTCTGGTCTTCAATCTTCCTTCCGATCTCGTTTGCTGGATTCACTCTTCTTTTCTATTTACTAACAATACTGACAGTTTATTATTTTCCCCTGAGATTACTAACAACAACTAACCTTGTATATAATACTAACTTACTAACGAGCACCAAGGATTTGTATAGTTGCACTTACTAATTGATTAACTAGCTCTCAGCACTCGCCCTGTTCTAGTCTCCGCCTCTTTGCTCTCCCTCATTACCTTTGCTGCATTTTCTGTGAATGCTCACACCTGATCGCGTTGTTTTGTTTCTTATTATCTATGCACGCTAGAAACTCCGTGACTGGAGCCGTATGTTTGTTTATAGGAATGTCTCATGTTCCCTGTCCACGTTTTGGCTTTGGCCAATTCCATGTGATTCTCCCAATGTGATCTTCCCAGAAGTGTATATTAGGTGTCTTCTCACAGCCATTCTCTGTCAGATCGTTTCCCGTGTTTACCTGTGCTGCTATTCTCTCGCCTTGGTAATCATTGAGTTTCTGATTCTGACTGGATTGCCCGACTTCTGATTTTTGGTTTGCCCTTTTGGATTATTGTTGCATCTGTGTATTTTGACCTTTTTCTGGCCGACCTCGATTTTGTGGATTGCTGTCCTGTATACGATTCGGACTGTCCTTAGGCTTATGAGTTTGCTTCTCCCACAAACCTACGCCTGTGTACCGGATCTGTTTCTGCTGACTACGATTTTTGTGATTGGTGCCCTGGTTACGAACTCTGCTCTGTCCCATTGGAATTTGAGTTTTGGATTGCGGACTCTGTACTATTGCTATCTTCTCCGCGGGGGTTACCCCCCTTACTCAATAAAGCTCCTCATTTTTGCAATCCTGTGTCCTCGCATTTGGTTCCAGATCACTACTTCACACCTGGACCCTGTTGTTCAAATCTTCATTAATTTAACGGCTGGTTAGCGCGAACCCCCTTACATTATGACCAGTCTAAATAAATTTATGACGAATGCTCTTCAATACTGAAACTAACCAGGGGGAAACCTACAAAATGCACCAAAAACATACAAACATCTGTGGTTTCATTCAGAGATTTAGACGCTGTGGTTTATACTTAACCACCGGTTAAAGTTAACGAAGCTTTGAACAACCGGGCCCTGGTGTTTTTCCATTAACATAACATAACTGAGTGGGGAACCATTTTCCTTCCACTTCAGTGGTCCTAAAACAGGTAGTCTCTTGCACTATATACAGCCTGGGGCTGGTTTCACGAAGATATTTCAGACCGGTCTATAGGGTTAGACCAGTCTAAAATTTGCTGATAGCTTAGTCTAATGCAAATTAGACCGTTTCACAAAAATAAAGACTGACTAATTTTAAGCCAAAAAAATTAGACAACTCTTCCCCAGGATAACTTAAGTTTTAGACCTATGTTACCATGGTAATCAATCAGTTACACCTTCTGACCAGTGGTACTCAACAAAATAAACCAGGAATACACAAAGAAAGAAAAAAAATATGGCTCATAATTTGAAGTTTGCAAACAACAAAATGGAGATTTATGGTAGTGGTGATTTTTTTTTTCCACATCAGTTTTTTTTTGTTTTTGTTACTCTCCTCATTGAATTTTCAGAGTGAAAGTTGTTTTTATATGTGTTGATATGTGAGGAGACAGATGTTTTCTGCTGAGGTAAAGGAAGCTGAGCAGCTAGATTCGGCCATTTTTTTTAATTTGAAAAGGGTCTTAATTTACCCCGAATTCATTATACAGTAGTCCTACTTAAAGGGACTATGCCAGCTGGTGCACGTCTAGTAGAGTCCAGTTCATTCAAGCAGTGCGATATCAAGGGAGCAGAAATACAAACCCCAAGCTTATTAATAGGTGTGTAAAGCGTACCTTCCTCACTGTTTTAAATACAGAAGATGGCCTGCAAATGCGAAATTGCTAGAGTAACCACATTTATCTTTGCCTAAACCCACAAAGAATAAATCATACTATCCATCCATATTTCTTTGGCGAAAACACATTGAAAGAACAAAGTAAGGTAAACCGGTGAATTTGTGGTGGAGTTTCAATCTGTTTGCATCGCGTGCATCCTTGAGAATTTTGGGGAAATTTTTATCAAGTAACTGTCTTTAGTGTTCGTAGAACCTACCTGTAGCAACGTTTTTCTGACATGCAGCTGTCAAAGATCCTTTGCGACCGCTTCCAGTTCATGCCGCCATGGGACGACATAACAATCAACGTAGGCTAACTTAGAAGCAATATTAACGCTACTAAAACCTGAACTATGACAAAATGATGCTACAAACTCTACAATGAATAAAGATTATTTTTACCATAAAATTTTATAAAACTTCTCGAGGATGAACATGATATAAATCGATTGAAAGACGCGTACACAAAATCTCCAATGAACTTTAAATAGTACCAACATTTTCTAAAGTTTTGCTTTGTTGCACGCATGTGCCCCAGCTGACATAGACCCTTTAAGATAGACAAGAACTAAACTGCTTTGTGAAAAGGCAGAATTTAGACGTCTATCTGAAGTCTGACTAGTGCTTGTGTCTAACCCATAGTCAGAGTCTATCTTCGTGAAACCAGCCCCTCGTCTCAGAAAGCCCCAGAGTGTCTCCCTCTGCTACCTGTCCCAGCTAGATATGGCAAGCTGAGAGCATTTAGTGCGTGAAAAGATACCTGCTAATATCTGTGTTTCATTTATCTTAAGCTAAGTAATCATACAACACGTATGGCCTCCTTGGATTTATGATCAGCACTTTTCACCATATACCCCTGAATCCTGTCAACCTTCTCTTTTTTTTTTTTTTTTTTTTTACTGCAGCAGCACAATGACTAGAACCTTACAGACTTTGGTTAACTGTTACACCAAGGTGTTTCTCACCCCTGAGGCTAGCATTAAGTGATCTTCATGATGATGTTTTTATCACCCACGTATGGAACTTCACATGCTGCTAAACTGAATTTCATTTGCCAAGTTTCCACCCAAGTCTGAAATCTGCCGAATTCATCCTGAATCACCTTAATTCTTCCCTAATGTACATGGCTATTCAATCAGTAAGAGTAATTTATCTGTTAACTGTAACACAGGCGCTGGGGCATTTTTACCTGCTCAAAGGAGTTTGAGAGAATTTTATAACCAGGAATATGAAGAAAGCAGAGTGAACTTTGTATAAGGAAAGGGTGTGGAACAGGGGACAGGAGAGGGTGTACCATTATTTGGCAGGATTACGGTATTTTCTGGCAGGATCTCGGCCTCCTTGGATAATTCCTGAAACTTTCTCACAAGCTCTGGACTTGGCTGCACACCACGCGCTGTGAACGGAAATGCAAATGAAATCACGCCAGAACCATGAACACCATCCCATCACTCAGCAACATGGTTACGAGAGGAACACTTACTGAATAGATTGATTTGGACTGCTGACACTCCTGCTTTGGTCTTGATGGTGTGGACCAGTGCATACTCATCGTATTTCACATCTACTATACGCATGTCAGTATTCCAGCCTGAGCAAAAGAGTCAGGGAGGAAAGTAGGGAATTATATGATGGTGGAGAGGATGGTAGTATCTCAGTGGAGTGTGTGTGTGTGTGTGTGTGTGTGCGCGCGCGCGTGTGTGTGTGTGCATGCGCGCGCGCACACTCGTAGTCCATGTTTGCCCATCCTTGTGGGGACATTCCTTGTGGGAACAAGCAAGTCGGGATTTCTTTTTCCTTGTGGGGACATTTTCAGGTCCCAATGAGGAAATTCAGCAATTTTAGGGCAGGGGTGTGAAGTCCGGGTTCAGAAAGTAAAAATCCGCCCCAGAACTTTATTCCAACCACCTGGATTTACTTCTGACAGGAGATAGAGCCAATATGAGGAATCAGCTCATTCTGTGGGAGGGAGAAAAACTTGGCAAGACTTCTGACCCCTGGATTTTATACCTTCGGTTAAGGGGAAGTTTGGGATAAGGTGAGGGTTAGGTTAAGGTCATGGTCAGGGTTAGGTTTAGGGTTAGGTATGCACTGTTTAGGGTTAAGGTCAGAGAAAGGCTTTTGGAAATGAATGTGAGTCTATGGAATGTGCCCACAAAACATGAAAACCCATCCTGTGTGTGTGTTTGTGTGTTTGTATTTCTGCATGAGTGTGTGAGCTGTTAGTGGTGTGGGAGACATCAAGCTTCAGTTTTTGTCTCACGCTGGTTGTAGAATGTGAATCTTCCAGGGGTCTCTGTCTTCTCTGCCAGAAGAGTCATTTTCCAACAAGAACCAGTCAATCTAGAGTCAGAGATGGAGACACTGTATAGATATGCAATCCAGCAGACTACAGAGAGATCGTATTTCATTGGTGGATCAAATAAATCAGTCCGTTAAACATGGATGAGATTAAGTAAGAATCATTTTGTGGCAGCAGAAAAAACATAATCTTTCTTGTAAATCAAGTAAAAACACAGATTTGGCTTCTTATGTAATCAGAATTTGGATGCAAACAAACTAACCTTCAGCCAGTATCAAGGGAGCGAAAAAATATCAAAAGCAATGCTGACAAATGTCTTTAAATTTGAAGTCTCAATACCACAAATACTGAAGCATATACAGGGGTCATTCTGAATGCTGGAGGTACTTGCACCGCATGGTCATTTCCCAAGGCATGATAAGGATACCAACAAAGTTACAAAAAAGCCAAACTGTTGGTGTCCAAATTGCAGGTGCCTCTGTCAAAAAAATGGCAAAAAAGAACATTTTGAGGTGGAAAGGGGAGCTGCGTCAAGAATTATGACAACATCATGTCAAACAACGCAAAACGGCAGCAGCGAAAAGGAACTGTGGACGCCACAGCAGACAGAAACATGGAGGGATGGTAGCTGACAACAGTCGAACTACAGTGTTGAGTTTTTTCTCTATTTTGTGTTCCAGCTCCGGCCCGGTCTGCTAGTTGGGATCCACCTCTCCAGTCCGTGTTCCATGCCATGTTGCGCTACACCTTTCATTGCTTTGGTTTGGCTGGTGGTGTTTCCACTTCTCTCACAGCTGTTCTGAATCCGGGGCTGTTCTAAGCTTGATTGCCTCTTTATTGTTTTTACTCATTACTAACATTTACCGACTCACACGGGAGGTGTTTCTTTAGACAGACACACAATAATCCTCACTAATTTAGATTGGGTATCGATTGGCATGATTTCCCACACTCGCCATTTTCTAGATCTCGTTTGCTTTTCTGACTCACCCCTCCTTCTCTGCTGGATTTTGTACATTGGTACTTCAGCTGAACACGCCAATTCTCCTCATGGGCTTGTTAGGTCTTACAGCTTGTCCCTTGTCTCATGCTTCTGTGCCCTGCCCCTCTTGTTTTGCCCAGGTGTTCCTTGTTTCCCTGATCAATGCTTTTCTAGTTCTTGTTTTTGCCTTAGTCTCCGTGTCCAGTCCTTGTCTTTTGATTATTAGCTTTGTTATTCTTTCCTATTTAATCAGCTCTTAGGGTGCAATTTTTTCATGGCCTTTCTGCCACCTTATGTTCCCTGATTTAGTCATTTCTGTTCTGATTTTCAGCTCATTGAGCAAAGTTTTTTTTTTTGCTGGCCCTCGTGTTGTGTTTATTTGTGTATTGTGTAAAAAGGATTTTTTTTTAACGCCTGAAAGACTCCACTATTTGGTACCTAAAGAGGGAATCCTTCTGCCCTGGGGAAAAGGACCGGTAGGCTACACCCGTCACGGTTTGGAGAAATCTATAATATATTTGAGGTCAATGTCTGTCTGTCTGTGTGTATTTACACGTTTTACTCCCACATTTCTCAACCGATTATCACCAAATTTGTTGTGAATATCCACTTGGACACCAGGAAGGAAAACGGTCATGCACGCAAAAAAAATGGCAATTTCACTCCGGGTAGCGGGTAAACTTATATAACCTGATGCGCGTAGCAATATCCGGTTGCACCGCTAGGAGCTGCAGTGTCCTTATGAACGATCGTTGAGGTTACCTGCGAGCAGGCTATCTTGTTTGCGATGGGGCCGAGGGAGTGAAAAGAGAGCCTGCACGAAAGCCAGGCTTTTGAGAGGGCACCGCGTTCGTCCACAAATGCAGCATTCTGATTAGTCGAACTTGACAGCTCCCAAATTCAAATTTGACAGTTGAACACTCGCAGGGCTGGCGTTAGACCTGAAAATTCGGCGGCAATTATTGACAAAAATTAGTCCTGGCTGATTCTAGATGGTTTCCATTCATTAACATGTTTTCCAATTCAAGAATAATCAAGTGGCAATTGAAGACACGGCTTCCCTCCCTCATGCGATCTAAAAGCAACAAAATAATGGGCTACAAAGCGGGTAGCAGCCAGTATATATATATATTTTTCCTGCGGACTGAATGAATAAGGACTGCGATAAGGTCTGTAAAAGCCCAAGATTCTCTTTCAAACAAGCCTTTCGCACTTACTTTCCCTGCTCCAAAAACTCCCAAAATACCTGTGTTGGCATCAAGGTTTGAATATAAAACTAAATATTATTAAATGCTTTCCTCCCGCCTTAATTCGTTATATTTCGTTTCACTGTTTTATTTTCTCCTCTTTGAATTCTTGACTTTGGATGTGTAAGCATCCGCTAATTGATTTGTTTTGTTTAATCTCCAGTGGCATAAGTGTCTGGCTGACTTTGTCGCATCTTTCTTTATGTTTGAACTTGTGACCGAAAATGATAAAGGTAACTTGCATTTGCTACTTGCATAAAGATTTGGGTTTTTTTTCTTCTCTATTTTTTATTTTAGAAAGCATTCTATGATGTTGTCCTTTCTAAATCGATGCTTGAGCCTCAAAACATATATTGACTTTATGCAAATGGAAAAAAAAATCAACGTAATTGCTGGTTTGCTTGTTTCTGGTTATTCCCGCTGTGGCGTGGATAAGGGAATTTCTTTAGTTGGCAGTTGAAGGCTGCCTGGCGCCCAAACAAACTCTTTTTTTCTTGGGTCTCTTCGTTTTATCTGCGCTACACTGGCCCCATGTGAAAATGTAATGCCCCACTTCATTGTGAAATTAACCATTAGAACAAATATGATTGAAAACGATGTTCAATTTCACTCAACACATCCAGGCATGATTAATGCCAGCCCTGTTGAATCTAAACATTACCTGTCTAGGAATGTGATGTAGGAAAAAGGCAGCACATGATGCCATGAGTTAAAGAAGTTCAAGAACCAATGAGATGCAAAGTCTTTGGTATCTATTGGTCTGAAAAGAGAAAGCAATTTCTAAGGTTTTAAGACTCCAGCAAAACGTGGTGAAGGTAGAGGACCTTCCCAGTAGTGGCCAGTAGTACTGCTTGATTTTTGTAAGGTGATATCGACAATTCTGGAGCTGCTTGGCTGCTTCAGGACCTGGGCGACATTCCATAATTGATGGAACCATGAATATTGCTTTAAACCAGAAAATCCTAAAGAAGAATGTCTGTCCATCAGTTCATGACCTCAAGCTCAACTAAAATGTTGTTGAGAATTCAAGTAAAGATATTAAGGAAAACATCCCAACATTCCCAGTATAAAAAATGCACTATCCTTTAATAAGCATTGTTTTGATGACATTTTTTTCCAATGGCACACACTAATGGCACTTCAACTGCTCTTAAGGCAACATTTTAATACACTCTCACTTAATTTACAAAAGTAGTTGATCAGTTTTGTTGTAGGTTTTCTTAGCCTGACATTAATTTATAGTTTAGAAAGTATAACAAATTGATATACCAAATATTCTGCCTTACATTGACGACTATACAGCTTACATGATGCATATTTACATTTTGCAGAAAATGGGAGGCTTACAGAGAAGTAGATATCTACTCACCTCTGACCAGCGAGAGACAAGAAGAGGTCACCTGCTGCAGTGGGAGTCATGGCGACTGTTCCAACCTTAATCTCTGACTTCTTAGCGGTGAACCATTCAGAATTGGAGGCTATACCAAACAGGTACCATTTTCCTCCTATCTAAATCACAGAAAAAACTTTAACATGATGGCAGCATAAACTGAGACTAGCACTCATGCATGGTTGGACATGCAGTAAAGATGTACAGATATACTGAACTTTTTTCAATATTCCCTATGTAAAAATGTTAGGAAATCTCAAAAACTACTTACATAATGCAAATTTGCAGCTTTTAATGTATCCCACAAACACAATAGTTATCTACCACAAATGGAATATATCCACATTATGTGACAGTTATTACACTTGGAGAAAATTGAGAATTATGCTTAGGCAACTGGTATTACTATTGTTAGAAACGCATCACCTTTGTCAGATTGCTACATTGAAAGCCACAGATTTGTACTGCGTTTGTGGTTTACAATTACAGTTGTACATTTTTGGGACGTTATTACCTTTGCAGGTATAACACTCCAGAATCAGTTTGAAAATTCCACAAACATTAGAAGACCTGTGTGTAAGAAGTACCTCAGTTACAAAATGATAGTTTTGAGATTTTGAGGGTTTGAGATTTTTGAGAAGTTTTCAAAACATTTTGCAGATCATGACAATGGACGATGGCAATGCACCAGTACGGAAGACCTGAGTGCTTCTTTGTAGAAATCTTTGGTATCAGATGATGCTCTGGCCATTGTGGCTCAGGGGTGCGGTTAGACCTGGGCTAATATCTATCCCTTTATTGACAACAATTAGTCCTGGCTAATTCTGGATGGTTTTCCTTTATTAACACGTTTTCCAATTCAAGACCAATCAAGTGACAATTGAAGACACGGCTTCTCTTCCCCCATCCGATCTAAAAGCGACAAAATCATAGGCAACATTCAGTACAGAAAAATAATTTAATTATAATTAGGCTTATGCACCAGCACTCGGCGACAGTGTTGTGATTCTGCATTGTTGTCATGTTTATGTTCAGGTTCTGTGTTCGTGATTTTGTCTTTAATTTATTCCTTTTGGTTATTGTAATACTCAGGTTTTTAGTTCATTCCATTTCTCAGTTCCATTGCACTTGTCTGCACTGTCTTGTGATCTAGTTGGTTCAGTCCGTCTTCCCTGTCTGCAAGCCCACTGACTTTGGGTGATTTAAATGAATTCCGGTGTTCAAAATATTCCTTTGATTTTCATTTACTTCCTTTGTCTTTCTGTTCTGATTACTAACAAGACGAACATTTGTATTTTGTAATACAGTCTACTAACACAACTAATCCATTTCTATAGATTACTAACTTACGAACAAGCATTCTAGTTTAATATGTAAAATTGAATCGCTACTAATTTAAACTAATTCCCTCTCAGCAATCGCCCTGTTCTAATCTCCACCTCTTGCTAAGCTCTCCCTGTCTTCTCCTGAGTTTCAGCGAGATCTCTCGCACGCGCTTAATTACTTTCCTGCGCTCGTTATCTGTGCACGTAGAACTCCTGGACCAGAGCTGTTTTAATGTCATAGGTTGTTTGTGTGATTCCCGTTTGTGTTTTGTCTTTCACTAATTTTCGTGGTTTGGGCTTCCCTCATGTGATTCTCCTGCTGTAATTAGTCTGATTCACTACACCTGATTCCTGTATAGCAAGTGACCTTCCCTGTGTGTATTTAAACAGTCATTTCACTCACAGCACTTGTCAGAACGTTGATCAATATTTCTTTGTGCAGAGCTCCTCGTATGCCATTGATTATTGTTTCTCTTCTACTGGATTGTCCGACTTGGATTCTTGTCATTGCCCTTTTTGTATTGTCTTAGTCTTTCTGGATTTCGACCCATTTTTGTATGACCACGATTTCTGTGTTTGGATGCCCTGTGTATGACCCTTGGCTTTGTTCATCGACTATGACTTTTTGCCCATCGTTTTTGTACCTCTGCTCATCTGTCTTACTGGTTCTGACCCCTGCCTGTCTAGTCGACACTGTTTTTGGATTTCGTATTGTGTCTTGGCAATTCCTGTGTTTTTTGGCTTTGACTCGGACTCCATTAAAGGCATACGTTTTTTGGATTTCTGTTTCTCGCGAGTGGTTCCTGAACTGTACCTCACAGACAGCATTTCAGAACTATTCAGCAAATTAAGGTAATTTTGGTGACTAGTACGTGGTTTTGTCTGTTTACATTTTTCAATCAGACGGCTGTCTATTTTTTTACCAAGAGTTGCACGACCATGCTACAAAAACAGGTGTACATTCTTGTCAGCAAAATTACCTTCATTCGCTGAAGAGTTCTGAAATGCTGTCACCGAGTGCCGGTGCATAGACCTAATTATAATTAAATTATAATTTTAATACTGGTGACAGCTCATTTTTTGAAAAATGTGACTTAAGTACTTTTTGCATACAGGTCTTCATTTCCTCTAACACAGTATATACAATATAAATTATTTTTTCTCTCTCTCTGTATCGGTCTCTCTCATCGTCTTACCTTTTCCAGGTTGAAATCCTTCTGAGGCGCTACAGTGGCATGAGTGTTCATGGTGCAAAGGAGAACACCCAGCAGGGTCAGTAGTGCAGACATCATGAGGAACGCAAGTTATGAAGCACAAAGATGGTGCACGGTGGCAGTGTGGATATGCAGCTGTGTGGAAAACTGCTTCTTTTGAAGACGTGGCCTTACACAATCTCAGCCCCCACTGCGCCCAACTGCACACCCCCTCACCCATTACACCCTTGATTCCAAGCTTAAGGCTGAAATAGTAGCATATTGTTGGCATTTGTCAACATGAAGACCAGAGTCCACTAAGATCACTAATGAATGGCATGGACGCCATTATAAGGCATGCACATAAAAAAGTTAATAGTAAGCTAAATCCAGGATACATTACAGCCAGTCTACTATATTTTTTCCTAAATTTTTGGTTGATGTATGTGATCCAGAATTGCTAAAAATTCTAGGTTCTGTTACATTTTCTTTTTTATTTTGCCAACCATGTAAAGTTACAGTACAGGACATGAAAAAAACATGTTAGCACTCAGTTGCTAATTAGGAAACGTAAATGGTAATGTTTTTGGAAAGGTAATGCACTTTAAGGTGAGGTGAGAGCAGCACTATAATCCCTCCAGTGGCAAGTCCGAGATAGAAGAGGTTAAGCATTATTTTAAATTAACCCTCTAGAGCCCACGGGGTCAAATATAACTCCAGTGATAAGAGGATCACCATGATAAGGATGACTCTTGGTCATGATTAGTTTTGCTGACAAGGAATGTATTTTCCCTACTTCCCCAAATACCTCTGGGCTCTAAAGGGTTAAAATGAGAATCACCTAACCATATTTTCTCAATGTGAAGATATGAATATTAAAATTGGCTCTGATACAACACATAGAAATTTCAATGTGGCCATTTTTTTTTGATCATACAGACCCACATAGAAACCAATAAGACAGAAGGTGAGGTCAGACCTTATTCGCAAACAGAGGCTCAGTTCAAGGGTTTTATGAGAGATCTTGGTTGTACAGTTTGGTTCAGTAACAAAGCAGAATTGCGGCAGAAAATTAGTAATCCAAAATGTATTCTACAAACAGTCGAAAGACTTAATATCAATTGGCAGGTAGGTCTGGTAAGAGGGGTGTTAAAAATTGGTGGTTGGAAAAGCAAGAGAGGATTATATAGGGATGTAGTCAAGACTGCCTTAGCCGAGACCAAGACATACCGAGACCAAAGGGTAGCAAGACCAAGACCAAGACCAAGACCAAGACAGACCATTACGAGACCAAGACCAGAGCAGGATGAGACCGAGACCAAGACCAAGACCAAGACCAAACAAGCATTTCACTTCAATGTAAATATGGGCAGTGTTCGTGTGTAGCAACTGCATAACAGCTATTATTGCCCTTCCAGAGGATTGAGACTCTATAGGCATTAAAAATTTTTTACTGTTAGGGATTGGTATGGTTACACAGTCCAAAATCCATTGTCACTGTCCCAGAGACATTAAACATTTAAGATTTCCATCCAAAACGAATAGCAGCGGCAGGCGATGAATTCTTATTATGCCTGCACAAATGAAGCGGAAGCAGATGTAATGGGCTTCATTCAGATTTTCGTCATGTGGGGGTGGAAAACAGATGGCCTATGAGGAAAGTTCCCTTGCACTCATTTTGGGATCTTCTGAAATCAGTGAATAACCTGCCTTATTTAGCTAATTTTACTCGGCAAGACTGATATTGGCAGTAATGATGATAAACTGAGCAAATGGGGGTCAACCTCCAACAGTCGACCACCTCCTGTTTTTAGCTATTTTCATCTAGCTGATGGCTTCAGATAAAGCCACTGAAGACACGACAGATCAGAACACTCAACATGACACCAGGACATTTATAAGACCCTCAGTAGGTACCTTGCATACCTAGGTATCCTTAAAACTTTGAAGCCATTCATTTGTAAAACAGCACAAGCTCCCCAATACTATGACTGAGTAGCAATATGCTTCATCCAGTGAATTCACTAGGAAATTTACTTAACAAAATGCTAGTGATAACTGAGCTTACCCATGACCATTAACTCAGATGGAGCTAGCGAGATTAACTGCAGTTAACCAGGGTTAGTCAGCAGATGCTTGCAAACAACTTAAATTTTGAGTCCAGAACAGATTATACCGTGCAAGCATGAACAATATTTTTACAATAATACACAAAGTATGTACAAGTTGTGTTTGATCTTGAGACGTTTGGGAGTTTTTTTCCTCACAGAGTTTAAGAGCAGAGCCAGTCTATGTTAGCTTACCTTTCGGCATGTTCCCTCTTCAAGTACCTGGTGAAAGTTGACGTTGTACCGGCCAGGGTTGGGTTCAATTACTTTTTTCATTTACAATTGATTGTAATTGTACAATAATTACAATTACAAGTGTGGAGGATTTTCTCAGCTTGAGTCGTAATAAGAGAGTCTTTGAGCAGGTTAAAAGAAACATGATCAACCATTTATTGCAATATAATTCTGCAGAATGATAGAGCAAACAGGGACTCTGTTTCCACAGCAGTCAGAGGTTGGTCTCGGCTGAATAATTTTCACACGCAATTCTTATACCCTTCTAGCCAGGCATCTTTCAAGCAATCAATCACAAAATTACGCAAACATTTTATTCATTGAAGATTTCTGCTCTAGGGATGCACTTGGAGGGGTCACATCCTGTGCTTTGGGCTCAGGTTCAAGGCCTGGTACAGATAGAAACAATTATCTTGCAAAGTTGGGACATTTCCCAGACAGGAGTCCATAACTCCTATCCAGGTGCAGGCACCCCTTCCCATCAGTACTTTCCCACAGACAGTTTCCTCAAAGCCTAATGCTGAGAACAATATAAGCATTTAAATTATTTTTTTAAGCAGTAAAACTATAATGTAATAAAATCAAAGAGCACTAAACACTACAAAAATGAATTTTAAAACTAAAACAGTAACAAAAATTCCTTCACACAAGTACTTTCTGGACAGAATGTACAATTACAATTACTTCAATGAAGTAATGAGGACTTTTTTGTGTGTGTGTGCGATGCTGCATTAAGGATTGCTGAAAATTCTCATGATAGTTTGTCACTGGTTATGTTTCCTTTCATAGGCACCTTTGTGAGTTTCCTCATAATTATAACTTTAACTCTCAAAGAGGTATAATGCAGTTCAAGAAGAAAAAAAATCTTATCTGTTGCAAACAAATTGTGTTAAGCACACTTCAGTTCAACTATATTTTTTGTAGTTGAAGGTAAGATAGAGATATACTATCTGACTCTGGAAATAAAATTTAAAAAAATCTCTTGTTAACCCGAAGTTAATGGATGCATATTTTGTTGTATATTAAATCATTGGGTTACAAGAGCATGTGGGGAGGTGTGGCTGCAAATGAGGACGTGAAGTGCATTGCAGAAAAACTGAAAGGGGAGGCTGAGTGCATGAGTGTGGGGAATGAAACAGAAAGCGTGTGTACAGAGACAGATGAGAGGAAGCAATGGAACTAATTTATGGATCAACTACAAAACCAAAACCAGTGAAGTTGGCACGTTATGTAAATCGTAGATAAAAACAGAATACAATGATTTGCAAATCCTTTTCAACCTATATTCAATTGAATACACTGCAAAGACAAGTTACTTAATGTTCGAACAGGTAAACTTTGTAATTTTTTGCAAATATTAGCTCATTTGGAATTTGATGCCTGCAACATGTTTCAAAAAAGCTGGCACAAGTAGCAAAAAAGACTGAGAGAGTTAAGGAATGCTCATCAAACACTTATTTGGAACATCCCACAGGTGAACGGGCTAATTGGGAACAGGTGGGTGCCATGATTGGGTATAAAAGCAGCTTCCCTGAAATGCTCAGTCATTCACAAACAAGGATGGGGCGAGGGTCACCACTTAGTGAACAAATGCGTGAGCTGATTGTCAAACAGTTTAAAAACAACATTCCTCAACGAGCTTATGCAAGAAATTTAGGGATTTCATCATCTACGGTCCGTAATATCGTCAAAAGGTTCAGAGAATCTGGAGAAATCACTGTACGTAAGCGTCAAGGCTGAAAACCAACATTGAATGCCCTTGACCTTCGATCCCTCAGGCGGTACTGCATCAAAAACCGACATCAGTGTGTAAAGAACATCACCACATGGGCTCAGGAACACTTCAGAAAACCACTGTCAGTAATTACAGTTCGTCGCTACATCTGCAAGTGCAAGTTAAAACTCTTCAATGCAAAGCGAAAACCATTTATCAACAGCACCCAGAAACGCCGCCGGCTTCGCTGGGCCCAAGCACATCTAAGATGGACTGATGCAAAGTGGAAAAGTGTTCTGTGGTCTGACGAGTCCACATTTCAAATTGTTTTTTGGAAACTGTGGACGTCATGTCCTCCGGACCAAAGAGGAGAAGAACCATCTGGACTGTTATAGGCGCAAAGTTCAAAAGCCAGCATCTGTGATGCTATGGGGGTGTATTAGTGCCCAAGGCATGGGCAACTTACACATATGTGAAGGCACCATTAATGCTGAAAGGTACATACAGGTTTTGGAGCAACATATGTTGCCATCCAAGCAATGTCTTTTTGATGGACGCCCCTGCTTATTTCAGCAAGACAATGCCAAGCCACATTCTGCTCGTGTTACAACAGCATCGCTCCGTAGTAAAAGAGTGCGGGTACTAGACTGGCCTGCCTGTAGTCCAGACCTGTCTCCCATTGAAAATGTGTGGCGCATTATGAAGCGTAAAATACAACAACGGAGACCCCGGACTGTTGAACAACTTAAGCTGTACATCAAACAAGAATGGGAAAGAGTTCCACCTGAAAAGCTTCAAAAATTGGTCTCCTCAGTTCGCAAACGTTTGCTGAGTGTCGTTAAAAGGAAAGGCGATGTAACACAGTGGTAAAAAGGCCCCCGTGCCAAATTTTTTGCAATGTGTTGCTGCCTTTAAATTCTAAGTTAATGATTATTTGCAAAAAAAAAAAAAAAAAAAAGTTTCTCAGTTTGAACATTAAACATCTTGTCTTTGCAGTGTATTCAACTGAATATAAGTTGAAAAGGATTTGCAAATCATTGTATTCTGTTTTTATCTACGATTTACATAACGTGCCAACTTCACTGGTTTGGGTATTGTATATTATGAATTATTAAGGTAAGGAAGAAAAACAACAGACACATTGTCATGGTTTGGGAGCTTTGAGAGCTTTGTTTGTTACTCTCGTCCGGGACGATATCGTTTTGCTCCCTATCGGATTCCTTGACCAGCTGGCAGTAATTGGGGGCGTTGCCTGGACTCTATTTAAGCTCCAGTTTCACCTTGCGTTCCTTGCTACAGTGTCAGTACATCTTTGGCGCTTTAGCCAGTAAGGTCTCTTGAGAGATTATTGTCAGGGACTTAGCTGCAAACAGGATCAGTGTTATCGAGTAAGGGAATCTTTAATTTATTTCCCTTTTCTTTTGTTTTCCTCGAGCTCGCTTGTTTTCTACCATGGACGGCGTCTGATCCGTTAGTAGCGCGAGCCTCATTATTTCCTTCTGTTTTTAGTCTCTCTTCACGCTGTGAGGTTTTCCTTTTTAAAATTTGGCCTCTGCTCTTGACGCCCACCTTCAGCAGCTGTCACACATGTAAGACGAAGTTAGATTTCAGATTTATTTAAGTATTTTTCACAATACAAAATACTCAAAGTGCACAGGCAAGGTGCGTCAGCGTCACCTTTGCAAGGCTGTACAACAATCTTTGTGCCAGCAGATGTCACCCACGTGCTCAATGAATGAAGCTTCGAGTAGTGAACCCATTTTCAATACAAAGGTCCAAAAGGGTCCGAAGCTTCACAAAGCCTCATTTGGCCATGACTAATTGCTAGCTGAATCTTAACGAACAGATCAAACTCAAAAATCAAACATACATTACACACAGGTCTCACATTGATATAACAACAAAGTCCGTCAGGTATCTACAACGGGTTTGTTGGGAATGGCCAACAGGCTTCCGCAGCTGAACTTTAAGAGAGGTGGTGGTGCAGTGGTCCAATCCGGCGACAGCAATTCCATTTGAACAGTCCAGTGAGGCAGCAGCAATTATGTTCAAATGGTCCAATCCTTGCAACACCTGCAAAGCACCTGATACAAACCATCCATACAAAGACCAACACCACAAAGGGGAGGAGACAAGCTACACAGTTTAAAAAGACAGTTACAAAAAGACTCAGCTTGTTACAGATGGAGGCACACAGATGTTATAGCCTTCTCTGGCGATCACATCTGTGTGATTTGTAGTGGGTCCTGGTGTTGGCTAAACAATATGTTTGTAGATTGCAATGTTCAGTGATTGCATTTAATCACCTTTGGCCTTTTACAATTAAATTTGTGATTAAATGATATTTGGCCTTTTGTGATTAAATCATTGTTCTTGATTCATCCATCCAAGAGGAGGGAAAAGAACACAACCTGATGGTTTGATGGTTCATCTTCTGAAAAAATGTCATTAAAATCACAAATGAGTTGTCACGCCCAATATGTCCTGATCCCAATTCAGAAGGGAAACTATCCGAATACATACACAATTTAGGCACCTATTACTAAAACCCCATAAGTCACACACGACTTGACTTGACTTGACTTGTGGGGTTTTTGTAATCAGTGCTTCAATTACACATAAGTAAAGACATGTCTCTGGTGCCCAGTGTTCGGACTCTGCCATAATTTCTGTTGCAGCAGTTGGTTTCTCAGTATGTTTTTCTGACAGTTTTAGATCCTAATGGGACCAGTTTTCTGATGGTTTTAGCTCCTAATGGAACCAGTAGCTTTCTAATGGTTTTACATCCTAATGGGACCAGTAGGTTCCTAATGGTTTCTTCTTATGGTTCCTAATGGGGCTCTAATTCCCATTAGACCATTAGTATCCTAATGGTTTTTTTCTAATGGTATTCTACTAGATTTTTCAACAGGGTTATGAATCTCATCGTTGCTTTTGTCCAGTCATTTGCTTGAATTGAACGACTGCCAGTAGACTGAAATTGCGAATGAGATCCCACGTTAATTTTGGAACAATAAAAAAGTCACAAATCCCATGGGTTGCCAAACTATGCACGTCGGTTATCAGCCTGGGAACGTGAGAGACTGGCCGAGTCAGTTGCAAATCCAATGGATTGGCACGATAGGTCTGTGGGTTACCAGCCTAGGAACGTGAGTGACTGGCCGAGTCAGTCGCGAATCCATTGGATTGCCATGAAAGGTACGTGGGTTACCAGCCTAGGTATGTGAGTGACTAGCTGAGTCAGTCACAAATCCAATGAGCTGCTACTGAGGAATGCTAGTGGCCAGCGGAGGAATGCCTGTGACCAGCCAAGCCAGTAGCAAATCCACAAGCCTCGGAGAATTAATAGCCATCCACTCATTTACCACCGCTGGCCTCTCATTTACTACTGCCGGCCTTTCATTGACCTATGCTGGCTTATCAGTCGCCAGATTGTTTACTGGCTGCGAACTGGACATAGCCGCCGCCGGCCTCTCAGTAGTCAGATTTTTGGCACTTATCCCGCGCCATACGTAACGGCTAAATGCTGGCTTACCGACTGAGGCCAGACTATCAGCAAGTGACCATTGGGAACAACCAAAGCTTGATATGGATGGATTTCAGGCTAGATTCAACCATGAATAGGTTAAATTTCCCATTTGTGAGGATTGGTGGGCTCGCCAAGAAGAAAAAAAGAATTGCAGTCGTGCAAAGCATAAAATCAGGCTATACCATTGCCAGTGTCACTCCACTCTGTGAATCGGAGCAATCTTGTCTTCCACCTATTCTTTTGCACACAGGACGATTTTGGCCAAAGTGGTCCTCACTGCGCTATCACACGAAAACACACAAGTTCACCAACATCAACTGAATTTTGATTCAACCAGATTGTACACTAAATCCTTCAACAGACAAACGTACGGTCATCCAACTTCTAGAAATCATGGTGTTGTGTTCTGGGGTCCTGGCCTTTGGCCAGGACAGCGTTTATGGTTTTAACAGTTTCATGTACCAGGATTTCATAGTTCATGCTCATATTTCATAGTCACAGTTTTAACAGTTTCTTGTATTAGGATTACACTTTTCATAGTTCATTCAGTGTAATCCTAATACAAGAAACTGTGAAAACTGTGACTATGAAATATGAGTATGAACTATGAAATCCTGGTACATGAAACTGTTTAAACCATAAATGCTGTCCATAGATCACCTTTCTGCTGGTGGTCTAAGTGGATACAAATAGACCTGCGTATTATTTGATGGTATGGGAGTTCATGGCAGTTAAGAACTTCAAGACATGCAAGAGACTTGGTATATATGTAAAGTTAATTGACATATAAGACAACAAGAGCACTAAACGAGCGCAGCACCTCCGCCACGCCAAGGCAACTGTGCGCATTAGTTATTTTTCATTGGCTGATGTAGGGTATTGTTGCATTCTACTGCCAGGTGGCAGCAAAACCCAAAAGCATGGAGATTGGAAATCCGGCTTATTGGGGAGACTTCAAATCTCCGCCAGCATAGCTGGATTTGTACTTTGACCTATATCTCAGCTGTACTTTGGCCTAGATATGCCTAAATTGAATCGCTTGTTGCTCTTGTGCTACTGTAACATCCTGCAACGTTTGGTTGAAATCTATGAAGCCGTTTTTGAGATATCTTGCTAACAGACAGACAGACAGACGGAATGATGTGATATAGTTGTTGATTTTGACAACCAACCAACAAACCAACCAACGCCGGCAAAAACATACATCTCCTTGGCAGAGGTGAATTACACTGATAGATGTTCACTTAAGGAAGGTACATGAGAGCGCAGAAAAGGACTCTCAAAGGGGTCTTTTCTCCCATTAGCGCGTAAGTCCTTTTTTACGCGATTCGAGTTAAGCGCTTTTGAGTTACGCATATTCTCCACTACGCGCTTCGATCACGCCCACAGCGCTTAACTTCAGAATGTAGGCGGCCTTATGAAAGAGGTGTGACTGATCCAAAAGAGAGGCAGACTCTGTACAAAGCTCATTGATTATGGCTATCAGAAAAACTCAGAAAAAGGATTTTCTGATTAACAATGAAAATGCATTTGTGGTCCATGGAAAACGCAAACCAGACTTTAAATTTGAATATCGTTGGCCTGCTGATAATACCTCGTATCTCCAAACTGATAAGAAACGAAAACTCGTATGTCCACAATTCTTACATGCAAAATTAAAATTTTTTTTTATTTTAAACTATATTTATTATTTTATTATTATCATTTAATTTATATTTATTTTTTATTTTCCTGTGAAGTTTGTCATTTTGAAGATACAAGGTTTTTTATGCCGCTGTAATAGTAGGCATATGTATGTATGTACCGATTACAAGAAGTAATTCAGACATCTCTTTTTATCCCCCGCCGCGCGATTAGCGCAAAGCGGGGGATGTAGCATTGGGCCCCGTACGTCCGTAGGGACACATAAAATTGAGGCGGCGAGGGATATTGCCATGTTAGTGGCAAACACTTGTTATTTCTTACTCTAGCCACCATGGCATTAAAGCTATGCAAACAAACAAATTGACGCGAAAATGAAATAATAAATAAAGAATTTAGCGCTTCTCAACCAGCGCAATCAGATCACTGAAAATGTGCCCCTCCTACACCGGTAGGGCTCAATCTAGAGTAGCCTATTTAACAATATCTTTATTCACACATTAAAATACACACTATTATCAATGGTAAAAAAAAATTACAAAGACACGAGTTAGTTAATACAGATATCCTCAATTAGAAAATCAATCTCTTCACTCGTGAGAATATCGCAACTTTTTAGATGATCGCGAATATACAGGGCAGTCACATTTGTTAATAGAACATGAAGACAATGATGGTGACGTCGAGCCAAAGCCAAAAACCAAATTTCACAGATGTTGGTGTGGTATGGCAAGCGAGCACTGAAGGCTGATCCGAGGAATTAAGCTGCGAATCGTTCTGGATGTGGCTTCGATTGGGAGATGCAAGCGCAGTATTCCCGATTTAAACCATAAATGGAGAGGTCTGCGGGGTGCTGTAAAAGCCAGGTTCTCTGCACACCGGAGAAGTGTACACAGAACAGGTGGTGGGCAACCATCATCCCCTGTGCATTTCACTGCACAGAAGGAGGGGATGGCATCCACTCTTCCTGCAGTGGAAGTGTATGGAGAAGAACTTGGAGCGTCAACGAACTGTGTCAGACACCTTGACACAGATGCCTGAGATATGTGTATGACATCACCAGCCACTCTCTGGAACGACCCAGATGCCAGGAGCGACAGTGCAGTTCTGACGTTGATGACCACGGGTATGTTTCGTGGATAATTGCTGCGGCTGGATAGTTGTTCATCCAGAAGTCGGCAAAGATAGATGATTGCCTCCTGCACGGTCCAGGCGAAAGCGCTGGATGCACTCGATGTTTGTTAGTCCCAGGATGTCCAAACAAAGCCGATATGTGCGTGTTCGTCTTCGAGCTCGGCGCGCTCCTCTTGCTCTTTCCCAATCAAGCAAGAGTGCAAGCAAATGCAGGACTACCATTTTGGTTTTAGATTTTGAGGGCATGGTAGAAAGATGGTCTTATGTATACTCGTATTCATTGTTCTGCGTTTGTAATTGAACTGATTGGAGAAGAGGCTGATGCATAATATCATGTGATGATTTCGTTTGATAAATTATTATGGCTTTGAGAAATGTAGTTTAGAAATAAGGAAGAACAATCACATATCAAATGTCTCAACCTTTACCATGTTAAATAAAATAAAATTAATGTTAAAATTCGGCCGATAACCGACATCAAACGCAATATTCCATTTCACCTTATATTGGCGCTTGACCTTAATACAGCCCTCAAAAGCGCTTAACAGAAAAAGCGCGTAAGCCAGGGGGAGAATACGCGCAAGTGTTATTTGCATGAGAAACGCCCGGTAACGCCCCGATTTTGGCCTTGCTCCGCCCCAAGCGCGTAACTGCCTTCGGGGCGCGTAATGCACAGACTTAAGTCGAGGGGAGAATACGCGTAGGCTGAAAAGCGTGTAGCTACGGGAGAATAGTGTTTATCTCATGGAAGATTCAAGATATTTCGGAGACAAAAGCATGTTTCTTGTAAAAAATAAAACAAAGCATTCCCTCACCTTTACTTGGCTGAGCTGCTGATTAATATGAGTATGTGTGACAGTTTAGCGACCATTACACTCAGAAGTGTAACGAGAAACACAAACAACTCTGTATCCACTCTAGTAAGCACTCGTGAAGAAGCTTACACACTCATTATATTGCATGCTGATGAAGCTGCATCAACAGGCCTGAAAGTGTCTTTGTATTCACAAGACACTGATGTTCTGCTCTTCCCACTGGTTTAAACCTCCAATCACCAAGGAACCACCAGCTCCTGACAGAATTCTGCAGTTAATTCAATGCAACTGTGGCACTGCATTAAAATGTTCGCAAAGATGTTCCAGCAAACAAAAAAACTTGGGGCTGAAGCAACTTGCATGAAATCGACTCCAATAACGGTCAGTGAAATTGATATGGATGATGATTAAAAGTTGTGAATGATGAACAAATGGTCGCCTTTTCTCACAATTTTTGTGATATTCTTTGTTTATGATGCGAAATCACGCTTAGACCAAAAAAGAAAACATGGCAACAGTTTTTTTTGCTGTTCCATAATGTGTTTGTAATAAATAAAATGATGTTGCTAAGATTGTGGTCAGAATTTTTTTTCTTACATAAGCTGATGTACTATAAAGGCCTGAGCCATTGATGTCCTTGGTGTTTATCCAGTCAAGATCTGTTTTATTCATGTCCTGCCTGTTTATTCAAAAAAACATTCGACCTGTAGATACTGTGTTTCACTTGTGTGACTGGGACTCAGAGGGTTATTGTTTTAAGTGTTGTGATTCTGGTCTTTTCTTGTTTTCTGTGTTTTTGCCATGTCTTTTCTTTATTCATTTTGCTTATTATACATCCCGGTTTTTCTTTTCATGCCATTTCTGTCTTCAGAAATTCCGCGCTCAGCAGTCAGCAGCAGCAACTCCTGGCTATCATGCACCTGCAGACTCTGACCCACAGCGTCACGGACCTGACCACGGCTATGCAAGCTAGCCAGCGTGCCCCTCCACCACAGCTGCCCGCACCTGCAGCTCCGGCTCCTGCACTTGCACCTGCCCCTGTCCCTACTTCTGTTCCTGTGACCAGAGTGCAATCTGCCGTCGAGCCACAACTTCCTCCGTCTGAGAAATGCGCAGGTGAGCCTGGATCCTGCCGCACCTTCCTCATGCAGTGCCGCCTCATCTTAAGCCTACAACTTGCCTCCTTCCCCACTGAGCGATCCCGGGTAGCGTATATCGTCACTCAGCTAACCGCGAGAGCCAAGCAGCAGGCTACGGCTGCTTGGGAGGCGGGGCTTCCGTGTGTGCAGACATCACTCCTTTTCAAGGAGGAGATGAAGAGGGTTTTTGACCGGTCCAAGCACGGCCATGAGGTGGGGAGGGAGATCCCGCGCATCAGGCAGGGAAGCAAACACGTGGCGGACTATGCCATAGAGTTCTGGACCCTGGCCTCCTGCAACAGATGAGAGTAGAGGGCACTCTATGATGCCTTCATCAATGGACTGTCAGAGAGCATCAAAGAGTTTTCCAGGGTGGGTTTTTCTGCCACCGATGCCAGCTAATTGAGCATCTGGAGAGTAAGACCCTTGATCTTCAGGGCCAGTTGGCGGCACGACATAGTTTGCAATCAGTAGAGTTCCTAGAGGAACTAAGTAGTATGTTGTGTAGAGAAATGGTGTATATGCCGAAGCAGGGTGATACTGGGATCCCAGAGCAGGCAGGGAGAGAAAGTTGGGTGACTATAGGTTGAAAGTGCAGGAGAGGGCGTGCACGCCATACAGCGACAGCTCCTCGAGTGGTTGAGGTGTCCAACGGATTCCAGCCCTTGCAGGAACTTGACTTGGCCCCTGACCCTGAGAGTGAGGGGACTGATGAGCAGCAGGGCACCCTGTTGGCCTCTACCCCTCAGAAAAGAGAGTTAGTAATCGTGGCGGACTCATTACTTAGAGTAATAGATAGCTTAGTCTGTTCGCACGACAAGGAGTCTCATACGGTGTGTTGCCTGCCTGATGCCCAGGTAGGAGACCTCCTGGAGCGTGCGGACAAGCTCCTGGACAGAGCGAGGGATCCAGTTGTCATAGTCTATTTTGGGACAAATGACATAGGTAAGGGTAGGTTTGAGGTTCTGCAAGGCAAATTTGTGGAATTAGCTGAGAAGCTTAGGAGCAGATCCTCAACAGTGGTGTTCTCCGGGATTCTACCGGTACCACGTGCAAGCAGAGGAAAGTAGAATTTTATCTGGAGGATTAACACATGGCTATGAACCTGGTGTAGGAAAAAGGGGTATAGGTTTATGGGGCACTGGAACTTTTTCTGGGGCAGGGGTGACCTGTTCAAGCCTGACGAGCAGCACCTGAACCGGAGGGGTACCTTTGCACTAGACCAGCGTATGTTGAGGGTAGCACAGGATTATTTCAACTAGGGACTTGGGGGGCAGGGAGGTTAGTGAGTGTTACACATAGGGAAATGCAGACTGCCCTGATGGAAGCTGATGGCTCAACATACACTTATATGTATGACTTATATCCTAGAGTGCTCAGGGAAGTTGGTGAGATCATCTTTAAGCCGCTATCCGCCATCTTCAGACGGTCTTTAGAAACTGGAGAAATACCAAATGATAGGAAACAGGGCAATATAATACCAATATATAAGAAAGGAGACCGTACCGAGCCAGGAAATGACAGGCCATTCTGTTTAACTTGCATTGCGTACAAAATATTAGAATCTAACATAAAAGATGAGCTGGATTTATTTCTTGAACGTAACAGTATCTTGAGGGATAGCCAACATGGTTTTCAGAAGGGAAGGTCATGCCTGACAAACCTTCTGGAATTTTTTGAAGAGGCTACCAAGACTTATGACCAGAGCAGGGCTTATGACATCATATACTTGGATTTTCAGAAAGCATTCGATACAGTACCGCATAAGAGACTAATTTTTAAAACAAACACCATTGGAGTTACAGGAGGTATTCTGGAGTGGATTCTAAACAGGTGGTCAGTGGTATCTCATCTGAGCTAGGTATGGTGGGGAGTGGCGTCCCCCAGGGAATGGTGTTGGGACCCCTGCTGTTCCTCATCTACATTAATGATCTTGATAGGAATATTGAGAGCAGATTGGTTAAATTTGCAGATGACACTAAATTGGGGGGTTTGGCAAATAGTTTTGGGTCCACTAAAGTGATTCAGGATGATTTGGATAGAATCCAAAATAGGGCAGAAATGTGGGAAATAAAATTTAATCTAGCAAAATGTAAAGTTGTACATGTAGGTCATAAAAACATTAGATGGGATTACTTCATGGGAGGTTTAAACTGGAATGTGCTGCACACGAGAAAGATCTGGGAGTGATTGTTGACCAAACTCTCACAGGTTCTAGCCATTGTGCCGTAGCAGTTAAAAAAGCTAATCGGATGCTGGGATACATTGCCAAAAGTATTGAGTACAAATCTAAGGAGGTGATGCTTCTTTTGTACAACACATTCGTCAGACCACATCTGGAGTATTGTGTACAGTTCTGGGGACCACACTATAAGAAAGATATAGAGGCTCTATAGAGAAAGTTCAGAGAAAAGCCACTAAGCTTATTCCATGTATAAAAGATGAAAGCTACGAGAAGAGGCTGAAGATCCTTAATCTCTTTGGTCTTAGGAAAAGGAGACTCAGGGGTGATTTGATTGAGGTCTTTAAATATGTTAAAGGGATTAACAAAGTGAATTATGTTGAATTCCTTCCACTAAGTGTTGTGAGTAGAACTCGGGGTCACAAATGGAAGTTGACCAAAGGTAAATTTAGCACTGATGTTCGGAAATATTTCTTCACCCAAAGAGTAATTTCAACGTGGAATAGCTTGCCTGACCGTATTGTTGAGGCAGAGACCCTGGGGGTTTTCAAGAGCAGGCTGGACTTAAAGCTAGATACCACTGAGTCATTGAGTATCTGAAGGGATATATTCACAGTAGTATAAAGAAACTGGCGAGCTTAGTTGGGCTGAACAGCCTGTTCTTGCCATTCATGTTATGTTATGTTAAGGGGATACAGCAGCTCCAAGCGCATGCTCAGCTCACTGCCAGTACGTTCCCGAAGCGATTCGCGCCCAGGTCCTGGAGTGGGGACACGCCTCCAACCACTCCTGCCATCCCGGCACAGCCGCACCCTCATCTTTATTAAGCACCAGTTCTGGTGGCCTGACTTGAGAACTGACGTCCGCAATTTCATCTCTGCCTGCTCGGTCTGCACCAAAGCCAAGGTAACACACTAACCCCCACAAGGCTTACTGCAACCACTCCCCACACCACATTGCCCTTGGTCCCACATCTCACTTGATTTCATCACTGGTTTACCCCCATCCAGTCACCACACCACCATACTCACCATAGTCGATCGTTTTTCTAAAGCAGTTCACTTTGTCCCCCTCGCGAAGTTACCCCCTGCCCAGGAAACCGCTACTCTACTTATCCAGCACATCGTTAGGTGACATGGTATTCCCACTGACATCGTTTCTGATCGAGGTCAACAGTTCACAGCTAGATTTTGGAAGCTTTTTGCACACTTATAGGCACCTCTGTCAGTTTGTCCTCCGGTTTTCATCCACAATCTAATGGCCAGACCGAGCGGGCTAACCAGTGTATTGACACTGCTCTCAGATGTCTCTGTTCCAAGAACCCTGCATCCAGGAGCGCGTAGCTGCTGTGGGCGGAATAAGCCATAAACAGCCACACCTCGTCCTCCTCCAAGATGTCACCATTCAAGTGCTACCTGGGGTATCAACCGCCGCTGTTCCCTAGCCAAGAGGCAGAGGTGGCCATTCCATCAGCGGTGGCCTTCGTTAGAAGATGTAAACGGACCTGGAGGGCCACTCGTCGCAACCTACTTCAAGCTGCTCAGCGCATGAAACGGCTCACTGACAAGAGGCGCGTCCCAGCGCCCGTCTACCGTGTGGGACAGCGCATGTGGCTGTCTTCCAAGGACATTCCTCTTAAGGGGGGCCCTCGTAAGCTGCCTGTCTCCCCGTTTTATTGGGCCTTTCACGGTCCCTAAGATTATCAGCCCCACGGCTGTCCGTTTGCTTTTGCCGACATCTGTGTAGGTTGCATCCCACCTTTCATTTGTCCCAACTTAAAGTTGCTGTCAACAATCCTGTTTGTTCTGCCCCTGATTCTCCCCCACCCCCCTGCAACATTGATGGGGGTGACATGTACACGGTGCGTGCGGCCGTCGGGGCCGTGGAGTGCAGTATTTGATTGACTGGGAGGGCTACGGTCCTGAGCACCAGAGCTGGATCCCTGTCCACTTTGTCCTCGGCAAGCAGCTGCTGAGGGACTTTAATGCCACGCACTCTGTGCCTGGGCCTTGAAACGCCAGGTGGTCTGAAATGAACTACGTTTTTTGGATCACGTCTTAGTTCGCCATTGGTTCCTGTACCACATTGTTACATTAAGAGCCTGTGTAGCCCCAACAAGGTCAGTGCAGCCCTTAGGTCTTTGTGCAAGGCCTCCACATTATTCCTCATTGCTCCAGAGGGTATGGCACCCGCTTAGTTGTATCCACTATAAGTCACTTTTGACAAGAGAAATAACTGCTGTGTGATGACATGGTGTTGTTTGTTTGGTGTGAATCTTAGAAAGGCAGGTGCAAGAATTAATTTTTTCATGGAAGTTTTTATTTTCTGTCACAGAACCTGAATAACACCCGGAAAGAAGGGTTAGCGAGAAACTTATGCTAATTGGCATACCATGATTAAACATTTTTCTGGCTCTAAAACAGATTTTTTTATTCTTCAAAGTTTCAGTTTTAATTACAATTTTTTCCAGTCTCTATGGTAAGCTCAATGTCTCATTATCAATCATGGGTAAAAAAAAAAAGTCACTTCCCTCTTGCTATTGGCTTCAACCTGAGATTCAGAGATGAAGTGAGACGTATAGTTTGGGTGATCAAATTACAATAGAAGGAAGGGACAGCTGCAGTTGGTGTAGTGCTAGTTCTCTTCACATCAGCTGTGCAACCATCCTTTACTCTGACAGTGGTAAAGTAAAAATAAAAAACTAAACCAAAGTATTTTATTACTTTGGAAAGATGTATGCCAGGTAGTCATAATAGATTGAATAAATTTCATTTTATACAGAAAATACAGTAGCACTATAACCCAATAAAAATATTTTGTTGTGAGAGGGGATGGCAAAAGTAGTACTGCCGTAACCAAAACATGGACTGTGGCAAAGTACAGTCAGCAGTTAAGGACTGGCACTGGTGGAACAGGGTTGTTTATGGAAAATTCTGAGACAGACAGCTCTGCCCCTCGTAAATGAGGGGTCCAGGTGTCTTAATCCATTGGGCATTCGCCTGAAAAACAAGGAAGGGAAAGCTATTAGCGACACAAAAATATGCTCTTTTGTTCCAGTTAGATACCGAATCGAGTTACCTTGCACTGGAGGATCCAGAGGAGGTGCTCTGTTTACTTAATGTGCTTGTTTCTTTGTTTTTTAGCAACTCAGTGCTAAGAATATTACAACAATCACTTCCAGAATTGGTACGCAGGTCAGCCAAGGTAAAGAATATAACTAATTTCATTTTGGAGTAAGTTGGTCAAAGTTCAAGAAAAATATAGGCAAAATTTCAGAACTTAGTTTTACAATCCCAATTCAAAAAAACTTGAGATGGTGTTTAAAATGTGAATAAAATAGAATGCAATGATCGGCAAATCATAAACTGACATCTTATTCACAATAGAACATACACATATCAGAAAAAAGATAAACATATCTTCTCAAAAATGTTGGGATAGGGCCATGTTTTCCATGTTTAGTATACCCTCCTCTTTTATGAACAGTCTGTAAACATCTGGGAAGTGACGACACCAATTGCTGAAGTTTTGGGAGAGGAAGCTGATGATTCGAGCTGCATCACAGTCTTGGGTCGTCTTCGCCAGATTTTTCATTTTACGATGCACCAAATGTTTTTTTTGGTTACACTTTACTTGAAGGTGCCGTCATAAGAGTGACATGACACTGTCATAACTGTTACATGTGTCATGTAACAGTCATGACAGTGTCATGTCACTCTTATGACAAAGTTGTCATAATCAAGACAACCCAAACAATGTCAACTTGTCATCTAAAAAACAGAATGACACTTAATGACAATGTTTATGACATTTACATAACGTTTATGACACGTTCATGACTGTGTCATGTCACTCTTATGACGATACCTTCAAGTAAAGTGTTACCGTTTTTGGACTGCAAGTAGGCCAGTTCAGCACTCAGACTCTTCTATCGTGAAGCCATACTGTTGTGATGGATTCAGTAGGTGGTTTGGCATTGTTTTGATGAAATATGCAAGGCCTTCCCTGAAAGAGACATCCCCTGGATGGGAGCCTATGTTGTTGTAAAACCTCTTCATACTTTTCATCATTGATAATGCCTTTTCAGATGTGTGAACTCCTCGTGCCATAGGCGCTAATGCAACTCGATTCCATCAGACATGTGGGCTTTTGAACTGTGCACTAATAACAAGCTGGATGGTCTCTCTCCTCTTTAGATCGCACGACACAGCGTCCGTGGTTTATAAAAAGAATTTCAAACTTTGATTCATCAGACCAGAGAATAGTTTTCCATTCTTCCTCAGTCCATTTTAAATGAACCTTGGCCCAGAGAAGACAGGATTGTTTCTGGATCGTGTTCAGATATGGCTTTTTCTTTGCTTGATACAGATTTATCTTGCAGATTGCATGACGAACTGTGTTCACAGACAATGATTTCTGGAATTGTTCCTGAGCCCATGTAGCGTATTCCAGTGCAGAATCATGCCTGTTTTTAATGCAGTGCTGCCTCAGGGCCTGAAGATCACGAGCATCCAATACTGACCTTCAGACTTGTCCTTTGCTCATAGAGATTTCTCCAGATTCTCTGAATCTTTTGATGATATCATGTACTGTAGATTCAAAGTTTAGGCAATTTTATATTGAGGAACATTTCTCTGAAGTTGTTCCACAATTTTAGATGCAGTTTTCTGCAGATTGGTGAATCTCTGTCCTTCTTTATTTCTGAAAGACTCTGCCTCTCCAAAATGCTCTTTTTATCCCCAGTTATGTGACCGACCTGTTGGCAATTCACCTAATTAGTTGCAAAATGCTCCTCCAGCAATTTTTATTAGTACCATTAACTTTTCCAGCCTTTCGTTGCCCCTCTCCCAACTTTTTTCAGATGTGTTTCTGCCATCAAATTCAAAATAAGCTAATATTTTTCATTAAATGGTAAAATGTCTCACTTTTAATATGTAGTTTATGAAATGTGGGTTTAAGAGATTTGCAAATCATTGCATTCTGTTTTTATTTACAATTTACACAGCATCCCAACTTTTTTTGGAGTTGGGGTTGTAAGCCATGGGACTTAATTCCCCAGCACTAAAATATATGCCTGTTGCTGCAGATTGAAACTATAAAAAATTAGTTGTAACTTTTTATTAAAACTGAGAAAACAGGAAGGCACTGGAACGGTTGCTGAGGTAAGGTATGTCCCACCTGACACCACCTGTTGACTTTTGGAGGGTAGAAGTCCTGGTGTTTTTCATTAACATAACATAACCGAGTAGGGAACCATTTTCCTAGTGGTCGTAACACAGATAGGATCTTGTACTGTATAGATCCTGGTCTCAAAAAGCACCAGAGTGTCTCCCTGTGCTTCCTGCTCCAGCTAGATATGGCAAGCTGTGAGCACTACTAACACAAAAAGATACCTGCTAATATCTGTTGTCATTTAGCCTCCTTGGATTTATGATCAGCACTTTTGGCCGTATATCCCTGAATCCTGGATACCTTTTTTTTTTTTTTTACTGCAGCAGCACAATGACTAGACCCTTAAAGACTTTGGTTAACTGTTACACCAAGGAGTTTCTCACCCCTGAGGCTTGCATAAAGTGATCTTCATGATGATGTTTTTATCACCAACGAATGGAACTTCACACATAGCTAAACTGAATTTCATTTGCCAAGTTTCCGCCCGAGTCAGAAATTCTGCCGAATTCATCCTGAATCACCTTAATTCTTCCCTAATGAACATGGCTATTGATTCAGTAAGAGTAATTGATCTGTTAACTGTAACACACGCGCAGGGGCATTTTCATCAGCTAAAAGGAGTTTGAGAGAATGATGTAACCAGGAATATGAAGAGAGCAGAGTAAACTTTGCAGAAGGAGGAGAGGGTGTGGAACAGGGGACAGGAGAGGGTGTACCATTCTTTGGCAGGATTACGGTATTTTCTGGCAGGATCTTGGCCTCCTTGGATAATTCCTGAAACTTTTTCACAAGCTCTGGACTTTGCGGCGCATCACGCGCTGTGAACGGAAATGCACATTAAATCACGCCAGAATCATGAACAACATCCCATCGCTCAGCAACATGGTTACGAGAGGAACACTTACTGTATAGATTGATTTGGACTGCTGACACTCCTGCTTTGGTCTTGATGGTGTGGACCAGTGCATACTCATCGTATTTCACATCTACTATACGCATGTCATTATCATTTTTCCAGCCTGAGCAAAAGAGTGAAGGAGGAAAGTAGGAAATTATATGATGGTGGAGAGGATGGTAGTATCTCAGTGGAGTGTGTGTGTGTGTGTGTGTGTGTGCACGCACTCGTAGTCCATGTTTACCTATCCTTGTGGGGACATTCCTTGTGGGGACATGCAATGCTAGATTTATTTTTCCTTATTAGGTCATTTTCAGGTCCCCATGAGGAAATTGAATTATTTTTCCGGTAGGGGTTAGGGTATGGTTGGGATAAGGTGAGGGTTAGGTTAAGGTCAGGGATTAGGTTTAGGGTTAGATATGCACTGTTTAGGGTTAAGGAAAGGGACGGGTTTTAGGAATGAATGCGAGCCTATGGAATGTCCCCACAAAACATGAAAACCCAATCTGTGTGTGTTTGCATAAGTGTGTGAGCTGTTGGTGGTGTGAGAGACAAACAAGCTTCAGTTTTTGTCTCACGCTGGTTGTAGAATGTGAATTTTCCAGGGGTCTCTGTCTTCTCTGCCAGAAGAGTCATTTTCCAACAAGAACCATTCAATCTAGAGTCAGAGATGGAGACACTGTATAGATATGCAATCCAGCAGACTACAGAGAGATCGTATTTCATTGGTGGATCAAATAAATCTGTCCGTTAGACATGGATGAGATTAAGTAAAAATAATTTTGTGGCAGGAGAAAAAACATAATCTTTCTTGTAAATCAAGTAAAAACACAGATTTGGCTCCTTATATAATCAGAATTTGGATGCAAACAAATGAACCTTCAGCCAGTATCAAGGGAGTGAAAAAATATCAAAAGCAATGCTGACAAATGTCTTTAAATTTGAAGTCTCAATGCCACAAATACTGAAGCATATACAGGGGTCATTCTGAATGCAGGAGGTACTTGCACCGCATGGTCAGTCCCCAAGGCAAGATAAGAATACCAACAAAGTCACAAAAAAGCCAAACTGTTGGTGTCCAAATTGCAGGTGCCTCTGTCAATTTGTATGTATGTAGACTGGAGCTAGGTTTGGGCATGTCTTGGGCATGTCTGAGACCCAGAGAATTAAAAAAAAAAGTCTAAGAGGTGGGAGGGGTCTGCAAAAGAGTATATAAAGAGGAAAATTGAGAGAGTAAAGTAGTAGGAGAAATTGCAAGGAGAAGGATACATTTGACCAGACCTGTCACTCTTTTCAAGACCTGTGAAGCTTTTTGTGGATTTTTGCCTGTGTTGGAGCATTTTCCTCACCCGGAACATCACCAAGCCACCCAACCAAAGGGACTGTAAAAATTTTTTTTCTTGTATATATCAATCTTGGTCAGTAGAGTAGATAGTACATTAGTTAAAAGTCTTGGTTTAATTAAATGTGTTGAAGTTTTTAAAGTTGTGTCTGCCATCCCTTGCAGTCGTAAATGTAATAACAAATTGGGGCCATAACAATAGTTACAGTGTAATGGTCTGGAGCTGCTTGGGATTGATGGAACCATGAATATTGCTCTTTTCAAGAAAATCCTAAAGGAGAATGTCTGGCCATCAGCTCATGACCTACAGCTCAACTAAAATGTTGTTGCGAATTTAAGTGAAGATATTAAGGACAACATTCCAACATCCCCAGTATAAAGCACGCACTGTCCTTTAAGCATTGTTTTGATGACATATTTTCTAATGGCACTTGAACTGCTCTTAAGGTAGCATTTTAATGTTTCCCACTTTATAGAGTATATCAGTTTTCTTGTAACATTCCTCAGTCTAACATTAATTTATAGTTTAGAAAGTTCAACAAATTGATATAATTGACATACCAAATACTCTGCCTTGCTTTGCCCACTATACAGCTTGCATTACGTATCTTTACATTTTGCAGAAAATGGGAGACTTGCACACAAGTAGATATCTACTCACGTCTGACCAGCGAGAGACAAGGAGAGGTCACCTGCTGCAGTGGGAGTCATGGTGACTGTTCCAACCTTAATCTCTGACTTCTTAGCGGTGAACCATTCAGAATTGGAGGCTATACCAAACAGGTACCATTTTCCTCCCATCTAAATCACAGAAAAAACTTTAACATGATGGCAGCATAAACTGAGACTAGCACTCATGCATGGTTGGACATGCAGTAAAGATGTACAGATATACTGAACTTTTTTCAATATTCCCCATGTAAAAATGTCAGGACATCTCAAAAACTGCTTACATAATGCAAATTTGCAGTTTTTAAAGTTATAATCCCACAAACACAAATGGAACATATCCACATAATGTAACAGTGATTACACTTGAGGGAGAATGAGAATTATGCTTAGGCAACTTGTATTACTATTGTTAGAAACGTATCACCTTTGTCAGATTACATTAAAAGCCACAAATTAGTATTGCGTTTGCGGTTTACTATCACAGGTTGTACATTTTTGGGACATTATTACCTTTGCAAGTATAACACTCCAGAATCACTTTGAAAACTCACAAACATTTCCACCAACACAGTACATCCAATTATTTTTTGCTCTCTTATTCTCTTTCTGTATCTCTCTCTCTCTCTCCTTTTAATTGTCTTACCTTTTCCAGGTTGAAATCCTTCTGAGGCGCTACAGTGGGATGAGTGTTCATGGTGCAAAGGAGAACACCCAGCAGGGTCAGTAGTGCAGACATCATGAGGAACGCAAGTTATGAAGCACAAAGATGGTGCACGGTGGCAGTGTGGATATGCAGCTGTGTGGAAAACTGCTTCTTTTAAAGACCTGGCCTGACAAAAACTCAGCCCCCACTGCGCACCCCCCCCCCCCCCCATATTGTTGGCATTTGTCAACATGAGGACCAGAGTCCAATAAGATCACTAATGAACGGCATGGAGGCCATTATAAGGCATGCAAATAAAAAAGTTAATAGTAAATAGTTCATAGTAACAAGCAATTCCATGGTGAAAAACCAGAACAACGGTCAATAGGGAATCTTGTACAAGAACCAACATCCGGTGACCTGCGGAAATAGTCAAACAACAGAGGCATTATGCTGACCAATATTGCTGCAAAAATCACCAACAAAATGATCCTTAATCGTGTATAATCAGCGATTGACAACATATTAAGACCCAACCAAAATGGATTCAGACCTGGGCGATTGACCACCTCCCACATCCTTGCACTATGGAGGCTGATTGAAGGTGAGCTGAGTTACAATCTAAAAGTCAATTATCATATTCGTAGACTTAAAAGCCTTTGATAGCATTCACAGAGGGAAAATGATGAAAATCTTAAAGGCCTGTGGAATACCAGACAGCCTAGTAAATATTATCAACCTGACGTTGTTACGAGTTTTGATTGGAGCTGCAGCAAGGACCCCGTTACAGCAGTGCCTGTTTCGTTTCACCATCAAAACATTCGTTTTCATAAAAAATGACCAAAAAACAGCTCCCAACAAACAGAAATGTGTTAATATAAAATATATGTAGTTCATATTAAAATATCACATCCTCCCTACACCCAGATCAATGATTTCACTAACGAAAGCCTCTAGAGAGCTTCGGCCCACCGCCTAAATTATGCGACATCCCAGCGATGTCATCTCTTGGAAAGATGAAGGACTTGTAGTGCCATGTAAGTGTTTTCTGCCTAAAAAAATTTAATTTTGGCCCTATTGGGGTAATGGCCTCGCACAGAACACCAATGTTGGGGAAATTAGCCAAATATTATTCTTCATTTGACTATCAAAAACATATGATATTGTAATATTAATATTACATATTAATATAAACACCTCGGGGCACCACCCTTCCTTAGTGAAGGGAAAACGATAGCCAATTAATAAAACCTCAGTCTCAATATCCACTAAGCTATTAATTTGGAAATTGATTAACAATTAAATTAATAATTGTAACCAACTTACCCAATCAATAGTTAGATTGAAGGATTCGGGATTTCTGCATAGAAGAGGTTGGCAGTTTCGTTCACTCTTGTACAACATTAATAACCACAGCATATGTCTTTAAAGGATATTTATTTAAATGAAACAAATGAAACACACAATCTAGACTACGCTAAACACTATATGCACAATGAAGGAGGTGTGTGTGTGTGTGTGTGTGTGTGAGCGCATGCGGATGTGGGTGAGAGAGAACAAAGGGATGATCTAAGGTGTGAGTGGAGGAGCCTTGCATCATGTGGAGTGGGGGAAGGCAACCCTACTGTAACAGAGAGAGTCTTTGTAGAAAAGGAAAGTTAAGAGTTTTAAAGTCAGTTAAATGACTTAACAGCTCAATGTTGTTTGTGTGTGTGTATTGCGTTAAAATGCTTGTCTGCTATACATTAATACCACCCTGTCCAACTAAAACACAATCCTAAAAACAATCACAACAACTATCATTTAACAAATACAAACAGTCACTTCTTGTCTTAAAGGAAGGTTTGTACCCAGTTGTTACCAGTCCTCAGTTGAGGAAGGAGATTTGGAGGTTGCTGGAGGATCCGAGCGTGGACGATGCTGATCCGACTGAAAGAGCGGTTCTGGTGCTGCGAAAGTCCGTGTCTTTGCTGTGGGAAGAGGAGGGAGGCTGGCCGCTCCTCAAAAGCAAGCTGTTGCTTCCAAGGCTTGTTCTACTCCTGGTAGCGTGGCTGCTGCTTCAGCATGGCCAGTCTATGCTGGGCCTAAGAGGTGGGGGAGGAGTACCCCAGCCTGAGCAGTCCCCAGGGGTCCAGGAACCTCTCCAAGGGAGAGAGAGAGAGAGAGAGAGTCCAGAGCCAAGAGAAGAGAGAGATAAAATGGTTGACCACTGCTTTTATGTGCCTGGCCTGCTGGTGGGAGGGGCTTGCAGGCAGCAAGTGGTCATGGGAAGTCCTGGGCTCCATTTTGTATCCTCACATATGAAAGTTTTCCTCCTTGTGACCCCAACAGCCCAAATTCCAAACTTTAAGTGTCTGAAAGAAATGCATCTAGCTTTCCACAGTGTTTTTACTGTTTCATAAACGCATGTAACTAGAATTATTAACAACACATAAGATAAAGGCCTGCTGCGGTCATGAAATATGCGGCCTGATTTCCAAAATCGCAGCCGATTTATTGTTTTTCAGACACCTATAGTATCTTAATTCAAATATTTGCATTTACTTTATGTTTATGATAGAGAACCTATTAGGGCCTTTGTTTGGAGGACACAAGTATGGGTTTGTAAGGGTTTGGTCCTTGCAACCCCTCCCCTTTCTCACTCTTTCACCTCCACCTGAATGGGCCACAGGTGGGGTCCATTAAAGTGGAGGTGTTGGCAGAGTATTTGGGGTTGGCAGGTGCAATTCATTCCATTCCTTTTTCAGTGGGAATGTTTGCTGCTCCTATTTGGTTCCTCGGTCCTTACTCATCATCCAAAGGTGGAGAGGAGTGGGTCCACTGCCTCTCATGCAAAGGGTGGGCACATGAGGACTGTGCTAATGTCAGTGGGCTCACCTACAAATGTCATAACTGCTACTCTGATGGTGATTATGCATAAATCATAGCTTGTTTTGGTTCGTTGTAAAAATAAAACAGACCTCACCATTTCTGTTATGAGAATATTAGACTGTCTTTTTCAGCTTCAGCTGATTGCCAACTATGACAATTTTTCCCCACCCATCTGACGGGTTACTTCAGCATGTTTATGATATATCGAAAATTGAATATTGTGACAACAATATACGTTATATTGAGATTGTATCAATACAACTTTTGTAGGCGACATTCTGCACTACACATATAGACCATAATGGTATTTCTCTAAGTTTTAGCAACAACGAGTTATGAAGCCAAATACAAAATCATGATGAGGTGACCCCAGTCTCCCAAATACTACATAAATACTGTAACAAAGTACATGTACATCGATTCTATGCACCTTTGAAAAGGGGAAAATCTCACTCTAGCCTGCATTCAAAACTTGAGAGCCCTGGCGACGATCATCCATCCGACCAAACACTAGGACATGACAGGCAAGAGATGCATGATCACATTGCCAAATTTAAGTGCATGCAGTTTATCTTATTGGTGCAGTTATCTCCCTAAGCCGTTAAGAATTCTCCTTTACACCCTCCTTTTGCCTCATGAAATTTTTAATTCAGTTACAAGAACAGCAGTTAGGAATTAAATGGCAGGACGTAGTTTTTCTGACTATTCAAATGCCGCCATTAACCAGAGCTGGTGGGCTAGCCTGTCCTCTCTGCATGATTGCTTTGCTACAGCAACAGTCTGCTAACCACAACGTAGTTAACGTTAGTTACAGTACCTGCTGTTCTTTTGTTTGCAATAACTTATTTCACCTAAAACACAAGTTTGCTTGCTAGCACAGTGTGATTTGGATAGATGCACTAAAAATCCTTGAAAATGTTACGCTGCCTAGCTAGACAACGTGTCCACCTAGCTTAGCTACAAAACTACCATCCTGAGTCGGGTCTTTTTTTTTTTTTTTTTGCTCTGTGTCGTGGTTTAACTCCTCCACCAGACAAACTGCAGTCTGGCGGGAGGGAGGATCAAGCTAAGACATGCAGGACCCAGGCACCAGGCTGATTAAAACAGGATATTTAAAACAATAAATCAAAACAGGGAGCAGCCACAAAATATCATCGGGGTTAAAATAACATAGACCACTTATAAGACCAAAATGCAGTGCCACTGATGACTGGCAACTGCCAGCCCTAAATACCTTCACAAATCACCTCCACCCCAACAAGCAGCAGGTGCTGCTTGTTGAGGAGGAGTGTGAAAGTCACAGGGGAGGGGCTGTAAGGCCAAAACCCTTACAGGACCCTCTCCCCAAGGCACGACTCCTGGAGTGCTGAAGCACCAGGAACAGACCGGAACCACCTGCTGCAACCTCCCGGACCCCCTGGACTGAAACTACTGCTCCCAACTGGCCACAGTTTTAGGTAGAAATAGAAATTTTGGGAGTGCAAAAAAAATTTTTGGGTGTGCTGATAATTTTGTGTTACGGGTGCAGGGGAGGTCCAGGGGAAAATATGTTGAATTGAGCATTAGTTTGCTAGCCAGCTTGTCAAGTAGCTTGACCCCGATAAATAATTTTATGTTCGTTTCAGTTTTCGAGTTTCTTTGTTCTAAACTTGCGCCGATCGGCCGAATCATTACAACCAGCAGCGAGAGTAGGGAACGATTGACTTTTGTCTTCCACACTTGCTGGTGCAGGAAAACATGTTGAATTGTGCATTACTTTGCTAGCCAGCTTGCCAACTAGCTAGCGTTCACTACAGTGAATGTAGTTACCCTACACATAGCTCATAAACACACAAGAAAAAAAGTCAATAATTTTATCGCTAATAGGCTACTGAAATCGCGAGCTAGTTGGCAAAGTAGCTTTCAACGCAAAAGTGATATCGAACTCTGTAATTCAATAGCTAGCAAGGTAGATAGCCAACTGGTTATCAGGGTAAAAGGTTAAACTTCGCTGACACTGAAATAACGAGCTAAAAGTCTTGAAACAAATGTAACCTGACGAGTCAGTTGAGCGCAGAGTAGTTTGTTGCTCGCAGGGACTTTGTGCTGTGGCCTGCCACAGTGGGTTACAGTAATTTTATACCGGCATGGAACGCTGCTCCGCCAATCACATTTAAGGATGGCAAGCACCCATTTTACAATACATATTAAGCAGTGCTTGAATTGGAATGAAAAAGGAGCCAGTACTCTGACTCAGCAGCTCCGAAAAACCAAAACCAAACCAATACCTTGCTGTAGAACCGCATTACACTCCGCCCCAACCCAGCAGACACAACTATCTTAACTATTATTACTTTAGCTCTGGGCCATATTACGAACCGGGCCAGTGGGGCTGGTGCCCAGGTGCCCAAGGGTCCAGGGGCCCGGGGGGGCCTAAAGCTATGCAGATGCCAATTGCGATGTCAGAGGGCCTCTCTTCTCTAGGATCTTATGACTACTCACACTGTTTTAGGGCATATCTGCAGAGAGAGAAGGGTGATATGACTTGGGCGGGGGGGACAGGGATGGCAATCAGAGGGCCCCTGGGCTATGGGGTATGGCAGTCAGAGGGCCCCTGCGCTGGCCCTGCTGTAGTGCCTCTCGTGAATACTCCTAACGGAGCCCTAATGTTTACCAACTAGGGGCTCAAGGAAGTAGGGGGGAATGGTTTCAGAGGGCCCTATGATTATGAAAGCCCCTGCTTAGGGTTGCAACTTCTGGCTATGTGGGGGCCCTAGGGAGAGCATACTGTTAAGAGAGCCCTCTGATTACAAATGTTCTTACACAGGGCCTCTGATTTACCAAGGGTTTTGAATGAAAGTCCTTTCAGCGAGCCTTAAGGCCCAGGATATGCTAGCTGTGTGACTTAATTTACGTTCGCAACCGCACATACTTGCAGCAGAATGATCAGAGCACTATGCACCATACTGGTAGTGTTGCCAAAAACAAATCACCAAAAGTCGATATTGGCAATCTGAAAAGTCGCTAGATTATGTCATGACGTTACTATGATGTCATAACGTCACGCACGACTCACTGATCTCAAGAAAATGTGTCTACATGGCTATGTTGACAATCCCAAAGGGTACAGTTTTGAGATCGGGGCTAATGTGCAGTGCTGCTTAACCATGAAATAAGCTTCTGGTGGTGGTGTAGAGCTGAAGTTACATTGAAAAACGATGATTTTGACACTCGAGAGATGTGTTTTTTTAAGGTCGCCAGATTCACTTAAAACCTGCTAAGTCGCTAGATGAGGTTTTAGTCGCCAGAGAAGGCCAAAAGTTGCTAAATTGGCAACATTGGACACTGGCGGTATCATGTAGGGAGCAGATAGCTAACTGGGCTCTCATTAATATTTTCCACCATTGTTTGACTCTACCACGAGCTCAACATTGAAGTTCGGAAGATCGCCCCTCGCGGTTGTGTCAATATTGCAACATGCGCACATGTCTGCGTACCTTGTGTTCAGGTGTGCTACCACGTGTAACATCGACATAAAATACACCTTGGCAACGCATTCGGGCATAAAATATGCACACGGCAAGCATATCCTGGGCCTAACGCTGGCCCCAGTAGACAGCTAGTAGAGGCTGGACCTATTTTCTATGAGAAGTGATTTCGCTCCCGCACAGTATTGTGTGTACACAATACGACATGGTCCTTGGAGTGCATCGAAATTGTCATTGTGACACGTCCAAAAGTTCAGAAATCTCTAACTCCATGCAAATTTATCGCGCGTCGCGACCATATTGTGAAGCAAGTGTCCAATAGCCATCTTCGAGGAGAGTAGTAGACTGGTAGATATTCACCTTCAGAACACTGAGTTTCGCCCCGCTTCACTTTGCAGATTTCGCTTCCATATGTCTCCACCGCAAAGGAGTGTACTGTACACACCAATGCCAACAAAGTGAAGTCCATGTGAAAATCCAATATCGATACAAAACTCCCACATTACACTTGGCATTGCTTTTTTTGAAAACTCCTCACAGATTTAGCATCCAACACCCTATTAAAAAGCTCATTGACATTTACATTATATTATATTGTATTGCATTGTATTGTATGTAATAATAGTGTACCTTAAGACTTTAAGACTTAAAGCCATTGTAAGGGCTACTGTATTTTCAGTGAACAAATTTGGAAGTCTAAGTGGAATTCCAATACCGATTTTCCAATGGACTGAATGAAGGGGCGGAGACTTGGGCTCTCTCTATATATAGCCCCCTGCTTCACTACTCCTCACTACTTGACCTTTCAGCTGGACAACTTGCTTTGTATTCAACCTGTGCAACCTGACGTGTTCAGCAGTTTAACATTCAACAGCCTTTTTAAAGGCTTATATCCATTTATATTATATTATATTATATTATTAGAAACAACACTGCACCTTCAAAGGCTCAAAGCCTTTGTAAAAGGCTTAAGCATTTCCAACGCCCTTTTTAAAGGCTTGTTGCCTCGTATTGTGGGTACTCGTTTATACTGTATTATATTATCGTTATATTATTACAATCAGTTGTGAAAGTCCCCATGAGAATCCAATAGATATAACACTCTAACATTACACTTGGCATCAGTAGTATGGATTGCAAAAAAAAAAAAGTGGGGCTTCAAAACGAAAAGCCAAAAAAAATAGGGAGACAAAGCAGGCCGATTTTTTTTAAAAATGTGCCTTTGATTTCTAACTTTTTTGACAAGCCTCAAGATTCAAATATTGATAATGTCATCAGTAGCCCGAGTTGCAGCAATGAAGAGATCACCACTGGTTTGATCATACCGGAGCCCTCACAGACCCAATCAAGCGTAGACCCGGCCTGTCAGGCTCAGGCCTCAGGCCCACACTCAGACCAGGCATCACCTGAGAGAATCTTTCCAAGTTAGGAGGATTGCACGGAGCCCAGTTTCACACCAGAAACTCCGGTCATGAAGCTCTTATTGACCCTGCTTTATGGCCAAATACCACTACCATGTAAGACTTGTGCACTCTTAGGACAGGAGACTCACTATCAGACCAGGCATCGCCTGAGAAAGTCTCGTCAAATCAGGAGGGGTACACTGAGACCAGTATCACTTTAGGAGCTAGGGGCTCAAACTCCTGGTGTGAAACGGTTAATGACCCTGCTTTATGGCCAAGTGCCATTACTGAACAGGTCAAGTCGATTCTGGTTAGTAGAGGAGCAGCTGCTTTTCAAAATTGAAGTGAAAAGCACCCTGCCTCCAAGTAGGGATAGGATCATGGGGGGCATCACTAGGAGTTTCAAAAATTCCTTAATCAAATGCTCTCTACCTAATGGCCAGTCTGTGACTAGCCAGCTACTTTACTCCCCTTCATCTGGTTGCATCTTTTGTTTTGCTTGCAAACTGTTTTCAAGTAAGCACAATGCGTTTGTCCACGGGTTTCCTGATTAGAAACATTCTGAGCGTATCGGTGAACATGAGAGGAGTGAGGAGCATAGGGCTTGCATTTTAGCATTACACAGTCGCTCCAAAAACACACGAAGAGTTGATTCTGATCTTGTCAAACAAATTGATGCAGAGAGGCAATACTGGCGGGAAGTTTTGAAAAGATTTGTTGCTGTAATTTAGTTTTTGGGGGAGAGGGGCCTTGCTTTCAGAGGAGATGATGAGCGGTTGGGATCACCTCACAATGGTAATTTCTTGGGCATTGTCGAACTGTTTGCCAAATTTGACCCTTTTCTAGCTGACTATCTCCAAAGGTTTGGAGGCAAGGGCAAAGGCTCTGTGTCGTACCTCTCATCCACAATCTGTGAGGAATTTATCCACTTAATGGGAGAAAGAACAAAGGAAGCAATTATCAGCGAGATTAAAGAGGCCAAATACTTCTCTGTTATCGTTGACTCCACTCCAGACCTTGCTCAGGTGGACCAACTCACTTTTATTTTCAGGTTTGTAAATAATGGTGGAGAAGTAGTTGAGCGTTGTCTGGCTTTTGAGCCTATTGAAAATCATTGTGGGAACAGTTTGGCTGAGTCTGTTGTTGCAACGGTGGAGAACCTGGGCCTAGACTTAACTAACTGTCGAGGCCAGTCTTTTGACAATGCAAGTAATATGTCAGGAAAGTACAATAGAGTCCAAGCTCATCTGAAACTAATGACCCATTGATTTGTTATGCCCCCTGTGCAGCACATTCATTGAATTTAGTCGGTGTCAATGCTGTTGACTGTAGCCCAGAAGCTGGCCGTTTCTTTGACTTTCTGCAATCAATGAACACATTTTGTGCCTCGTCAACACACAGGTGGGGAAAGGTGTTCTGTGATACAGATGCGAAACTCACACTGAAATCTTTGTCAGGTACTCGCTGGAGTTCAAGAGCTGAATCAACGAAGGCTCTTTGGAAATATTATGCACAATTGATAGAGGCATTGAACAATATTTCCAAAGATTCACAGAAGAAACGTGAAACTAGAAGCGAGGCCTCTGCACTCTGTGGCAAGCTGGACACCCTAGAGATAGCTTTCATGGCACACTTTTGGGATACAATACTGCAGCGGTTCCAAGCCACGAGCCTGCAGTTGCAGAAACATGACATTGACATACACACAGCTACACAGCTTCTCCTTTCACTCCGTGACTTTGTGGCAGCACAGAGAGACAATTTTGCCTTTTTTGAAGGGTCAGCTTTAAATGTTACCAATTCAGCCTCCCAAGACTACTGACATGACCTCCAGCGCACAAAGAAGCGCAAATGTACGGCTGATACAAGCAGTGATTTAGTGGAAAAGAAAAGTTTTGGATTGAAACGTTCAATATTCTAATTGACAAACTTGTGTCCTGTCTTAACCATCGGTTAACTGCATACACACTCTTGACCAATCTTTTTCATGTTTTTTTCATGCCTGATAATATCTCCAACAGTGAGCTCACTTTAAGGGCCAAATCTCATGCTGCAGCATATCCCACTGATCTGACCATGAGCTTGGCAGATGAACTTGTTCAGTACAAATCATTCATTTCAGAAGAACAAAAATGCCCAAATACAATGCAAAAGACCATGGTAAATTTGGATTTACTTTTTTACTCAACTTTTCACACACCTTTTTAAAGATATTGTTGTTATGGAGCTTTCCTCCATCAATATTTTGCATTATATTCAAGTCATTATTGAAGTCAGATATATATATATTCATTATCTGAATGTGCAAACTCTTGACCATGCTCCTTTGTGCCATGATGTAGCTGCCAAGTTGGCAACATTAGCTAGCCAAACGATTCTTTGCGAATTGAACATGCACAGATGTAAATAAATATTCTTTTAAGGGGCATTTTCTGATTAAGGTATATACATGACCCAATATTCTGATTAAAACAGGCATGTGCCAGAGGTCTTATTCAGAATATTTTGATTTGGAAAATGACCTTAATTGGGTTATTGCGCATGTTTACACGACAGGTATGCAGTCGGAATATTCTAATATTTCAATTATGCAGGAATAATGGTGTGCATGTTACCCTAATCACTGTGTTCTGCCTCCATAAACACCCTTGTAAATGTACTTGTAGCTCCTTGTTGTGCAATTTGTAGTGGAAAATAATAATAATTTAAAAAAACTAAAGTATTTCATTAAATTTGGAAAGATTTATACCAGGTGGATATAAAAGTTTTGATGCTTTGTATTTTTATTTATTTATTTTTCAAAATAAAGAAAAAAAAAACACCAGCAGTATAACCCAATAAAAGTAAGATTTTATGGGGAAAGGGGATGGGAATGGCAGTGCAGTCATTGACTATAATTTGTTTGTTTCGAGATGTGTGGAACAACCAGATGGACTGAGGTAAAGTCAGCAATCATGGACAGACACTGGTGGAACAGGGCTGTGGACGATGAGTTCTGTGGCTGCTGTAGTTCAGGAGTTCTACCCCATGGAAATGAGGAGTCTGGCTGCCTTAAGCCATTGGGCATTCACCTGAAAAATAAGTAAAACAAGTCTGTCAGTGATACAAAATCTGAGCTCGTCTGATCTGATTAGATACCGAGTCTTATTAGCTTGCCCTGGAGGATCCAGGGAGGTATTGGTTTCAGATCTGCGCATTTGTTTTTTAGTTTGTTTATTTATTTGTTCAGAACTTAGTGCCCAGAATATTACACCCATCATTTCCAAGCTTGGAACACAGATCGGCCATGGTCCAGAATAACCAGTTTTATTTTAGAGAAACTAGGACAAAATTTAACAGAAAAATAGGACAAAATTCAAACATAGTTCTGTTACAATGGACTGAAAGGGTTCAAACCAAGCTCAAAACATATCTCATGGTTTATCGACTATGGAAACAATAAGCCCACCCTCTAATGTTTCCATGACAACAAGGTTTTCTCATAATATCCGATGGGACTTCACTTCCCAGCACAAAAATATCATACTGTTGCTGCAAATAGAAAATAACAAAAGTTTTGAGTGTTTTTTTTTTATTTTTTTATTTACAACCGCAATGCCGAAATAGTTTGGACAAAGTGTAAATTGTGAATAAAATCAAAATGCAATGATTTTCTAATCACACCAGCCAGTATTTTATTCAAAATAGAACAGAGATGTTGAAATGTTCAAACTGAAAAATTTTACAATTTTATCCACAAAATGAGCTCATTTCAAATTTGATGGCTGCTACAGGTCTCAAAAAGGCTGGTATAGGGGCCTGTTTACCATGGTGTAGCATCCCCTCCTCTTTTTAACATAGAGTGGATCTGGGCATTGAGGAGACACATTTCTTGAGTTTATCCATTGGAATTTGATTCCACTCTTGTTTAATACAGGCTTCCAGCTGCTAGACAGTTTTGAGTCAGTTTCGCAGTTCAGCATGCGGACTTTTCTACTACGAAGCCATGCTGTTGTAATAGCAGCAGTCTGTGGTTTTGCATTGTCCTGCTGAAATACACACGGCCTTCTCTGGAATAGATGTTGTCTGGAGGGGAGCATATGTTGCTCTAAAACCCTTATATACCTTCCAGCATTCAGTAAGTGTCCCACACCATATGCACTAATGAATCCCCATAACATCAGATATGCTGGCTTTTGAACTGAACGCTGATAACAGGAGGGTTGGTCTTTCTCCTCTTTAGTCTGGAGGACACAAAGCCCAAGATTTCCAACAAATATGTCAAATTTGGACTAGTCTGACCACAGATCACAGTCAACCCAGATGCCCAAAGATCACAGGCATCCAGTAAAGGTCTTCGGCCTTGTTCCTTACGCACAGAGATTTTTCCATTTTCTCTGAATCTTTTGATGATGTTATGCACTGTCGATGAGGAGACCTTCAAAGTCTTTGCAATTTAACATTGAGGAAAATTGTTTTTAAAGTATTCCACAATTTCTTGCGCAAGCCTTCGCAGGTTGGAGAGCCTCTGACCATCTTTACTTCTGAGAGACTCAGCCTCTCTAAGACATCCCTTTTATAGCCAATCATGTTACACACCTGATGCCAGTTAACTTAATTACTTGCTAAATGTTCTTTCAGTTGATTCTCTTATATATTAATTGCTTTTTCTTCCCTTTTTTTTGCCTGTGTCCCAACATTCTTTAACATGCTGCAGCCAGAAAATTTGAAATAAGCTCACTTTGCGGATAAAAATGTAAAATGTCTCAGTTTCAACATTTGAAATGTTATCTATGTTGTATTGTAAATCACATACTGGCTCATGTGATCTGAAAGACATTGCAATTTGATTTAATTCACATTTTACTCTTCTTCCCAGCAATTTTGGAATTGGGGTTGCAAATTAAAAATGAGTAAACAGGAAGGCAATGAACCGATGGCTGGGGTTAGGTTTGTTGTACCTGGCACTACTTGTTTAATTCTGGAGGGTAGAAGTGCTGGTGGTTTTCATTTACATAACAACATCAAGTGGGGAACCATTTTCCCATTATTTAAGTGTACTGAGCGCGTAGGATATTTTAAAACTAGATATCGAGTGCTGTGTCCTGGCTGGTCATGAAAACTCCCAGAGAGTCTGCCTTTACAATATGGTGCAGCAAGCTACTGCAAGTTGCCTGCACTGTCTGTGTGGAAATATACCTGTTAATGTCAGTGCGTAATTTTTTATTAAGCTAAGTGATCATACATTTTTTTTTTCAGCTTCAGTGCAGTCAGTAGAAAGGCTTCAGTTAACTATTAATCCAAGCTGTTTCTTAACGCTAGGCCTTCCATAAAGTAATCCTCATAATGACGTTTTAATCTTCCACTTATGGAATTACATATGTAGGTAAACTGAATTTCATTTGCCAAGTTTCCGCCCCAAGACGAAATTCTACTTAGTCCATCCCTATTCACCTTAATTCTTGGTAAACGGACTGCATTTTTATAGTGCTCTTCTAGTCAGATGACACAAAGCGCTTTACCTCTATGCCTCACATTCACCCTGGTAGCGGATGCTGTCATACAAGATGCCAGCATGCACATCAGGAGCAGTGTGGGCTTCAATGTCTTGATGAAGGACACTTTGACACATTCTCTGGATGTTCTCCAAGGATTGAACCAGGAACCCTCTGATTCCTAGACCACCTGCTTTACCTACTGAGCCGTGCTGCCCCCAGTTAATCTCATGGTAATGGTAATTAATTAGATAAATGGAAGACAGGTGCGGTATAAGTACTCCAGTGCTTCCCAGCTCAGAGGAGCCTGTGGGAACGATGTAACCAGAAAGGAAGGAGAGTGAACTTCACAGCAGAGGGCGAGAAGGTGTAAGAGGGGACTAGAGGCCATTTACCATTCAAAGGCAGGATGAGGACATTCTCTGGCAGGATCTTGGCCCGCTTGGACAAATCCTGAAACTTTTTCACAAGAGCTCGGCTTGGCTGCGCATCACGCGCTGTAAACAGAAATACAGATGGAGTCACACCAGAGCCACAAGCACCACATCACTGAGCTCCGTGATTATGAGAGAAGCACTTACTGTACAGATTGGTCAGGATCTCAGACACTCCAGCCTGAGTCTTGGTGGTGTGGACCAGTGCGTACTCATCATATTTCACATCTACTATACGCATGTCATTATCATTTTTCCAGCCTGAGAGAAATGGTAAGAGTGGGAGATAGCAGAGAGGGAGAAAAAGAGAATGTCATTATCTCAGTGGAGCGTGTGGGTGGGTGTGTGTGTGTGTGTGTGTGTGTGCGTGTAAGTGAGCTCTTAGTAGTGTGGGAAGCACCAAGCTTCAGTTTGGGTCTCACTTTGGCTGTAAAATGTGTATCTTCCAGGGGTCTCTGTCTTCTTTGACACATGTGCTGTTCTCTTACAAGAACCATCAGGACTAGAGACAGAGAGAGAGAGAGATAGAGGGACTTTATTCTCATGCAATCCTGCAGAATAAAGTAAGACAAGTTGTGTCCTCCCTCAAATACCGAACAAATAAATTTGCAGGTGTTTCAGATGGTATAATTGCATTTTAGCAACAGAAAATTAACACAATCTCTTCTTTAAACTGAAAAGAAGCACAGATTTGGCTCCATATATATTTGACTGTACAAACACAAACATTGGTGCAATATACAGGGTATAGTCGAGTTGTTGGGAGAATCCCTGAAAACTGGCTGTAACTCTATATTTCTAATGCACAAGCTCAAAAGCACTGACACAGGCCATCATCATTAATCTGAATGCTTACTGCCTATGTCTGCTTTTAAGAGGTCTAACCAGCAGCCCTGCTGGGTGAGAGTCCTAAGCAAGAGTTCTTAATAGAGTTTGTAGTCTTTTAAAAGTGACGTAAATTTAAATTTAATGCTGTGATTTGAGCTATTCCATAACACTCCATCAAATGACATTCTCCGGTAAAGGCACAGTATTGAGATGTATAAATATGTACTCACTTCAGACTGGCATGAGACACAGCAAGATCACCTCCTGAAGAGGGAGTCATGGTGACTGTTAAAACCTTCATTTGTGACTTTGCTTTAGTGAACCACTCAGAATTAGTGGCGAAACCAACCAGGTACCATTTCCCAGCCATCTAAATCACAGAAAACACATATTTAGATAAAGACATCACAAATTAACACAAAGACTTTCCATCATCTATGTCTGTAAGGCAACAGAAAAATACTTCAAAAAGGAATGCAGGTATATACTGAAGTACACACACACAGACAGACACACACACGCGCACACACACACACACAGCACTTTACACTTATTTTAATGTTCCCAGCGTAACACAGGCCAGTGTAAACATGTCCTACATACAGTTTAGTAACGATACAAATGTGATACAAATCTTCAGCTTTTAATGTTACAATCCCACAAACGTCATCACAATTGACATCCAATTTTGACTTGGGATCAAAAGGTCCTGAGTTCAAGCCCTAGCCCACAGCCTTGGCATGTGTTCTTGGGCAAAACACTTCACTCCCACACACTAGTTCACACCTCACTCTACCCAGGTGTATAAATGGGTAGCAGCAAACAGTCAGGGAAACTTGACTAAGAGCTGGGGGAGTACCTGCGATGGACTGGCATCCCAGCCAGGGAGAGTAGTAATATTCCTAGTCGCTTCATGCCACGGAAACCGGGTTTAGGCACCGGCCCGATAGGCCACTAGGCTCAGAACAAACTTTCTTAAAGGTAACAGTTTATGTTTGTGGGAAATGGAGCATTACATTTATGGTGAACAACTGGTACTGCGGATTATTTCATTAAAAGTTGGAGATGTTTGCTCTCTCTCTCTCACCTTTTGCAGGTTGAAATCCCTCTGAGGCATCACACCAGCATGAGTGTTCATGGCGCAGACGAGGGCACACAGCAGGGTCAGTAGTAAGGACATCATGGTGAAAGTAAAGCTGTCTCTCAACAACTAAACACAATCAGCTTCTGCTGGATGTGTGGAGCTCTGCTGGTTATAAAGGTCTGACTTTACACCTTACACAACCAGCCAGGCCACTGCCCCTTGCTGCCTTGATTAAAGGATTTTGTCTGTATCTGTAGTCTGATGTTAGTGTTTGTCAGCATGAAGACCAGAGTCCATCAAGACCACCAAGGAAAGGCAAGGACACCATTATGTCCTTGGGGGTAAGGGTATTACATTATATTCGTCATTCCATGCTTATATGTCACAGGTTACGCCAGCGCAACTGTTGGAGTTCAGATTTGTTTTTAAATCTGTTTTTGGTCGATGAAGATGCAGCATGAAATTTGTGAAAATTTAATTTCTGCTGGTACTACTGTTTTATTTTGCCAGTAGAGCCATGAAAAGTGACTGAAAGTAAAGATAGCTTTAACATCATTTAATTTTAAAAATGTCATTCATTGATATTTCTTTATTGCTCGACTGATAAGAGCAATTGGACTATTCCAGTTTAGATTATAGGGCTGTTCCAGGTTAGTGAAGATGAAGTTCTTTATGGCCCTGAGATAATAACAAATGAAAACCCTTTTCAGAAAGGAAGCGCAGCAATAAAATCTTTGAGGGCAAAAAAAAATGGTTAATTCCTGTATTTACCCTCAGAATACAAATGAGTTTAACTTTTACTCTCTCAGAAAAATTATGAACTACACTGATTTTAAGCGGGTAAATTGCAAAAAAAAAAAAAAACTTGACAAATATAATTTTGCTAGTGCTGGGCCCTGATCATCAATTTAACTGCAATTACTTGCCAACTGGAGTACCTGTAATTAAAATGAGTTAGTGTGAACACCGTCTAGCAATTTCAGCCAGAAGGAATACCACTATCTACTGGAGACCGACAAGTTCTTTGGTTTTGTACTCCAGCAATTTGCGCTTGAAAGAATATGCTGACAATGAGGTTGAAGAGCAGACTGTCAGATTTAATTTGAGACTTTGTCAATATCGGATGAACCGCATAAAAATTACAGCCCCTTTTGAACATCATGAATAATTTTTTATACTTGGTGGCACATCCGTTGCACGGAAAGATTGCTTGAAGTCTGTGAGAGATACTCAGACATCACCAGGTGCTGTGATCTTCCCTGGTGATGCTCTGCCTGTACAGCGCCCATCTTCAGTGTTTGCTTCTTTTGGGGGTTTTTCCCCTTCACTTGCCTCTTCAGCATGAAAAAATTCAATTTAGATGCAGTGATTGACTTGGCCGACAGATTTTCAATTTTCTCAAGCATATTGGTCAGTTCGGTTTGTTTTTTTTTTTTTTTGCTAAGCTTGCATGCATCCACTTTATTGCTTTCAGGGCAGTATGAATCCACACTAAACTTCACGCATAAGCAAGTCTTGGTCAAGAATAGAAACTGTTTGGTGTAAAAGAGGGTCAAAGTTCAGCATAGATACTGGCCAAATTTTGAAAATAGTTCTTTGGCAATAACTTCCTCCAGAATCATCCTGACAGAAGAGGTCCGGAGAACACCGGGTGCAGGAGGCAGAAGTGTTTGTTAAACACAAGAACACTGGGAGAAAAGTAGGGAGACACACCAGAAATAACACACCGTGCACATGCACTGAACAGTTGGCAGAACTAAAATACACTGCCAAAGGCAGGGGAAAACCAAGGTACTCACTCAAGCGGCTAAACTAGAAAAACCAAAACCAAACCTAACTTACTGACTGACAACACTGGGAGAGTAAACAAGAGGAAGACCAGACCATGGCACAGAAAAATACTAGACTCAGGAAAAAGCCCAAGTGAAATACTCGGAAGGCACAGGAGCTGAGATTTCACCATGTAGACTGAGTCAACTCAAGGATCCATCTGATTTTCCCCTCCCAGCTCTGCCACATAAATATTCACGAGAGGAGGCGGGGACTCGAAATGCAATCTCGGACTGAATCAGAAACACACGGGATTAATAAACAATTACGCGAAAACCGGGTTTACAATAATGACTCGAGACAAGACACTGAGACCATCAATCAAGCGAGACAGTTGTAGATTAAGGTAATCTAAACGTGACAAGTGAAACGCACCACAAGAAAAGCGAAGGAAAGCACAGGTGTCTAAATGCAGTTAATCAGAGAGAGCTCAGGCTGAATGTACAAAAGCCAGGATCGCACACGCTCGCTAATGAGTTAAATAAGGTTAATACTGCGTGACGAAATATTTACAATCACCCTTAAATAAGTGCTGGTTAGTACGGGTTAGTAATATCCGATCAGAGAACGCATCCACTTAGAGTTTCGCGAGACCCAGAATTAAACACAGCTGGAAGCAATGAATAAAATACCAGAGCCGAAACCGAAAGAGGAAATGTGATTGGACTACAGGACGCAGGCATGCTGAAGGCAGTCACGCGACATCACTGGAGACAGATTGGGAGCGGATCATCAGACCTCTGAACTGAAAGCTGGAAATATAAAACGAAAGTAAAGTATAAGCACGGTACAACAAACAGAAGGACGGAATCATAACACATCTGATTGACTTGAAACTAAAATCAATCCATTTTCCTTTCAGTCGTGGGATCATTGGTATATTGACGGTGTAACCCCCTACTTAGAGGTGGGGTGTAAATTCACAGGCATTTGGGCAAAAGGTTTCAAATGTCCATAAAATTGTCAGTATTCCATGGAGTCTTCAAATTTCATACTCGACATGTTATTGGGGATATCTTAATGTCCATAAAATAAGGCCAATATGTTTGTTAATTCACTTCTTGTTTCTTAGAAAATAAATTTTCCCATTATAACTGGCCGTTAACCTCACATGGTAAATGAAAAAGACTGTCCGTCGCAAAATGAAACAGATGGCATTGCTGCCCTGATCTACAGTGTAATTTCAGCGCCGATTTGTGCTTCTGCTTGAATTCCACAAATAAAATAATGCTTTAAATTACAGGCATAGTATGAAGAAGACAGCTGAGAAATTTCTGGATAAAACTCCAATTGCTTCAAATGAAGACGGCTATGACTAAATGTTAATATTTTAATGTATATTCAACAAGTGGCTCAAAAACCTTTTGAAATTTTGCATGAGAAATTTTCTCATGAGAACATTTGAGTAAATCTAGTAGTCCACAGTGTCTGATTTGAATAATTAAAAAATAAATAAATAAAATTAAAAAAATAATTTAATTTTGTGTCCTTGTATGCTCTCTCTTTCTATTTGCTCCATTGGAGGAGCTAATTTTGTTTGCAGATAAAAAAAAAAAAGTTTGGAATATCTGGGATATAGCCATTAATAATCACAAAAGCCTGTTCTGCCAACTCCCAAAACTGTGCAACCCATTCAGCTGGATGTTAGAAAACTTCTGCAGCCTCTGGAAGACTTTTCCCAGAGAGGGCCTATGGATTCAATCAAACTCATTTCATTAAATGGCCATGAACTGAGATGCCCAGAAAATCTGAATCAATTAAAACAGGTCTTTAGAACTGCTTGATATGGTTTCCAGTTTAGCTAACCCAAACAAGAAACACAATTTTAAGCATAAAACTTATTTCAATAAAACAGGCTTAAAGCTGCAGTCAAAGAGACTAAAGGTTATGCACTTTTTTGGAAGTCAAACAAACCTCTAAACCGAGCAGTATTTCAATAAAAAAGGATTTGAAAAACCATATAGATGTTCTCCTCAATAAAGAAATTAAGCAGTTAAAAGAAAATTTTTATTTATTTTTTTACTAGCGACAACATTTATTCTGTTTCCTTATCGTCGAGCATTTGCACAAGACTAGAGCTTGGGAATTCTGGACGTTTTCCTCAGTTTCAGTATAAGTCACTCGTTCTGCTTGAATAAGTGAGAAATTTAGATTGAACATATGAATAGAAAAGGGTAATTCTTGTTATTGTGGCAGGTTCTGTTAACTGTTGAATATCCACAGTTGATGGAAATTCAATTGCATTACAATCCTGTATCTAGTGTTCTTCCGCCTTTTGTATTTCACTCCCACAATTTAAGCTCAGATAATTATTACATTCTATTTAATGGGTAAATATATGAAATAGTACTTGCGATTACATCTGCAATGTCCCAGTGTCTGTAGACAATTAGTGGTATGTTTAGTGCACAGTAGGCCTATCTTGAAGTCACAACAGTTAGGGAGGAGTTTCTGTCACGATACTAATATAATCCGATCAACCTTCATTGTACAACTTCAAAACCCCGTAGAAAGGCAGTTGCAACATTTCGTAGTGTTCATAGTTCTTAAATTCAAGAGTTAATCTAACACATCACAATAAGCACAATAAGCTTACCTTGTTTTTGGATCTGAAGATCTAGGCCTGTAATATGCTTATGACAATTTTCCAGAAAATAAATGCAGTAAAGAAAACATTTTATTTTGTTATTGCGGATGATTAGAACATATGAAGACCACAAAAAAATGATCAAAGTCCAAATTTAGTATTTTTGTATATAATATATATAATAGTAACATTTTATATTTTTGCATATTTTTTCAGTTCTTCGTTTCGAAGATCGTTTTGAATTTTTAATTCATCATTTCTCCACAGCGTGAAAATGTGTCTCTGATCATTTTTCCATTGTGGTCTTCATATACAAAAACAAGTCTGATGACGGAGCAAAAACAGCAGAAGGAAAAAGGCTGCCGGAGAAAATTGAGCAACAAACCCCAACAACAAACAGCAATGAGCTCAACTGATAAAAATAAATCAAAGAAACCTCCTGAGAAATGTCTCCAAGGACCAGCGAATCCATTTGCCAATTTTTACTGCCTATACTGCCAGGAGCTGTGTGTTGACCCTCCAGAATTTCCTTGGATTCAGTATAATCTATGTAAGCAATGTGGGCTCATGAGAACAAAACAGATTATGAAGGATTTAGTACATTTGTTCGTGATGAGTGTCGTTAAGAACATTATCTAAAGTAAAGTGCAGGTTTCAAAGGGCCTATATTTCTTCAGTGTCCTCAGACTTTTTTTATTATTAAGTAAGGATTTACATTCAAGATTTAGTCAAGAATTTTTGTGTAAAACAAAGTTTTACCCTATTCCTCAGTGTATTGCTTTGGTATTAATATTGTTCAGGGTCGGAAACCTTTCGGAGCAATATGGACCCCATGTCCATATTGCCTCAATGTCAGGGTCCATATTAGAAACACTGGGAAATATGGACACAGTGAGGGATTTCATGATTTCATCCGTGGTGAAGCCATCTGCAGAGATACGTTTCTTATACCAGACAGATACGTATGTAGCAAGCTTAGAGGGCTAATAGATCAACTACTTTTGAGCTGAGGTGAGCCATTTGTCTCGGCTACAGTTCACGGCAACCTTAGGGGGTCCATATTACCTCCACTTCCCCAAACTTTACCCCGATACACGACCTGTATGGGGGGTTGGGGTGGATTATGCCAAAATACAGGCTCAGGGTAACTCAGGTCTAGCTATGGAATAGAATGGTGACCAAGATCTTTTAATTGACAAAGTTCTCGCATATAATAATTGGTCGGCTGAGTTGCACAAAATTTTTACTGAATGCGAGTTAGAGAACTGCCTTGAAGAAATAATTGAGGAAAACATAGAACTTGGGAAAGAGTGTATGATGGAAAGGACTAGCAGAAAGAACATGGCAAGATACTATTGTGGTTAAGCCTGAGCTATGAACCGATAGAAAATTTTAAACATCATTTGGGGCTGAAATCCATATATTGGGGTATATATAAAGACGTCAGCATTCTGTTTTAACGTAATTCAGGACAAGGACCCTTGCACTTCAAATTGAGACAGGGAGATGACGAAATAGGGAACTTGGGTGAAGAGCTTGTGATGTATGTCATGTTAATTGCCTTGAGGATGAATTCATATTGATATTCATTTTATGCATTTGTCAGGAATACCATCAAGAGCATTATATTCTGTACAATTACATATATGTGACCGATAAGAGACTAAGGGGTTATATGGGGTTGCCAAGTACATAGAAATGATACAAGAAGAGCACTGTGTAATATTGTCCAAATGTTTTCTCTGTACATTCACTGTTATGTATAAAGTATTAGTAGGCCTATATAAGTCCAGTTGACCAGGATTCCTTTGCATTATTTTTATAGTGGTTGTATTGTTGTTATAACTGGAATGTCACTATAATAAATAAATAATAAGGGTGATTTTTATTTCTCAGCGCATGCAAATATCCCAGTTGTATAACAGAACATTTAAGAGAAGTATGTCTCAGCCGAGCTCCCAAAACAAACCAGATTACAGGTTGTTGACTGTGATGACAAGGAGGAAGGATAAGGCTCGAGGAAGGATAAGGCTCACCCATGGTTTTAGTCCTATTACCCCATAAGTGTGCTGCCTTTGGAGATTTCCAGCTCAAGACGACTGCACTCAGTTTGCATTTTACAAACCTCAGGCTTTCCACGTACTGTGTCATTATGTTTTGCTTCTTTGGAAAGCCTATGTTATGGAGAATAAGTTGGTAACATTTTCGCTGCAATACAAAGGTTAATCTGGTCTGTTAGATATGAAGATACAATCTAAGAATGGTGTTGATGTTATTTTGTGGTGATTTTGCCTTAATTTGATGAGTCAGAGTTCTTATTTGAACATTGAGACAACATACTCTCCAAAAGCATTGCCACCCAAAATAAATATAAACAGAAGTGGTTACAAATCAGTACTTCCATTGGTTAATAATCTGGATATTAAATTCAAAATATTTACAATAATATTGCCTTTAACTGAAATACAATAATTAAAAGAATGACCAAGACAGCAATATCTTCTCAAAAATGTGCCACAATTATAGGATGCCGATCATTGAATACTCTGTGAAGTCTCCCTTTGCAAAATATGATCCATGTTGAGGATCATATTTCAGAATTTCTCACCATATTCAGCAGGAAATCAATAATCATAATCAATAACCATATTATGTAAGCAGCAGTAACAAAAACACACATATACACACACAAGCTGTTCAGTTGATTTAATCAATATCTGTTCAGTTGATTTCTTTAGCTTTGATAAAAGGGACATTATCATGTTACAGCAAGTCATGCTCTTTAACTGCATAAATATACAAAATCAATTATGTTTTGGAAATTTTTCATGTGGGGTCATCCTTTCGAATTGTTTGGATGTTTTCGATAAGTATATGGAACGCGCCACGACACTTCTAGCGGACAGTGTTTTTGAGGAAATACCGCTCGGGGCACTGTAAATCGTGACGTCATCCGACTCACAATGGCTGTCATTTTCATCTATATTGCATTCACGCATGAAAACATGAAATGTTTTGACAAATATGGAAAACTTATTGAAAAGAAAGTGGAATCAATAATTCAATATTTGAATATTGAACTATTGATTACACTTTCTTTTCAATATGTTTTCCACATTTGTCAAAACATTTCATGTATAATAAATTGATGCTAACAACAATGTATAGTTTCTTTTTTGGAAGAGTATACATGACAAATGACACAAACTCACTGTTTGGTATGGTAGCCTACACCCGGGGATATACATGATATTGAGGATCTTACCAGTAAGCGTGTCATATGAGAGTTATGAAACGAGTTGTGCAAATTTTAATTTGTTCCATGCTTTATGTTTGTACTGAGCTTCATCACTTCGAGATGCTGCAATGAGTCACAGACATTCATGGTTGAAGTTGCCATGGTTTTTAAATCCACAGTCTGACTAGCCAGCAAGCTAACAAACTAATGTTACATAACGGCAATGAAATACTCCGTGCACATCGGCTAGCTTGCTCATTTCATAAATATTGCAGTGGAAAGACAGTGATTGTACTGTGTATGTTACATAAGGGATATGCACAGTAGCCGGTCTAATGTCACAGCTAAGGAACAAAAAAGAGACTGTTCAAAAAAAATGGCGCACCCCATTCAAGGAAGACTAGCCTGTTTACTCGCACCCTTTGTTGGATATTTGAATTTCGTGGGGGTTGAATCACCCGGAAAAGGAGAGATTTTGATTTGATTTTTATTAAAGTGTCTTGCACTTACGTGCCCAGCCCAAATGGGCTTATAAGACACTATTGACATAAAAAAAACATAACACATTACATAACATAGAGGGTGACCAACATACAAAACATATTTCCATCCTTTTCACAGCTAAATTAATTAAACAGATCATTGTCAAATTAAGTTAGGATACAGATTCCTTTGCCGAAATTTCGAAGCATTTTCCACATATATCGCAAAGCTATAAATTTCATTTTCAAATAACCAACTCAGCATATCTCCATCCGTCATCCAGCAGAAATCGGGCTTTTTACGTTGAATTCTCTCAAACATACCTATTCTTAAGTCATGATATACAGGACAAAAGAACAGAAAATGCCACTCATCCTCAACAACCCTTCAATCACACAAAACACAGCTGTCTTCTCCTGGGACACCTCTATAGCCCCACCTCACTCTGCAGAGGCAGTACCCCTGCTCTGAGCTGGGCACACACACCTCACTCTGCGGAGGCAGTACCCCTGCTCTGAGCTGGGCACACACACCTCACTCTGCAGAGGCAGTACCCCTGCTCTGAGCTGGGCACACACACCTCACTCTGCGGAGGCAGTACCCCTGCTCTGAGCTGGGCACACACACCTCACTCTGCGGAGGCAGTACCCCTGCTCTGAGCTGGGCACACACACCTCACTCTGCAGAGGCAGTACCCCTGCTCTGAGCTGGGCACACACACCTCACTCTGCAGAGGCAGTTCCCCTGCTCTGAGCTGGGCACACACAGACCTCTGCAACCTAGTTAACCAGCATTTGATATATGGCTCCGTGGCATATTCATTTTTAAAGTGCAAGTAACTTCTCAGTTTAGGCTTATTTGACACCTGCCATTGCCAGTGCTCTTTATAAAATTGAAACAGAGACTGTCTAACCTGGGATATTCTAATTTGCAAATTATTTATAAATCGATACTGTACATTAGCTAATGAGAGTATTTCCAGGACCTCCATTGACCACGGGTAGTTATGAGCTTTATCCCAATTGAAGACTTTCCGAGTAAGTCTGTCTTCAGGTAAACGAATAAGGCGATTCCACAGTCTAATTACTTCCGCCCTTTGTTTCACCAAGCAGGGCTCCCAACCCATATCTCCCTCTAACGCAGCTCTAGTAGTGAACCTATGTACTCCAAGAAAACTCCTCATGGCCCTACTCTGAATTCTATTACATTCAGCGGCATCTTCGAAGCCCCATACCCCAGCTGCATAAAACAAAACAGACCCAATTAAACTTTCAAACAGCTGGGTAAATGTTAAGAAACTTAATTCAGGGCAGAGCTTCAGCCTATTAATAACGGCCCCTAAAGCCCTCCCTGCAGACTCAGACAGAACCCTTCTCCCCTCTGAAAACAACATATTTTCATGAAAAAGAAAACCAAGATATTTATAAGTTCTGGAATACATAAGTTGCGATTGCCCAAAAAAAGAAATCAAATTCACTTTGTGGAGCAGAAGGTTTTCTAAAATGGACTACTTGTGTTTTATCCACATTTATAGAAAGTCTCAATTTTTTGCACCAGTTACTCATAATGCCCAACATTTTTTGCAGTTTAATTTCTTCTTCTGGGAAGACAACAATATCATCTGCATATAATAAAATGCTGACGTTAAAGCCATCAATGTCTATACCCAAGTTTGCTGATTTTATCTCATGAGCCAGATCGTTCACAAAAAGCGCAAAGAGAGTGGCTGAAAGAGCATCTCCCTGTTTGACTCCAAATGGAGTAGGTAACCATCCCGTCCTCATATCATTTACCTGCACACAGGCTCCTGGAGCCCTGTACAGAGCTTTGATGGAATTATAAAGATGACCTGTAATTCCAACAGAAAGTAACTTATATTTCAACAGATCTCTGTTAACCCAATCAAAAGCTTTTTTAAAATCAACAAAACAAACAAAAGTACTTTGATTTTCCTGCAGTCTTGCTCTAATAACAGACGATAAAACATTAATATGATCAATACATGCTCTATGTTTTCTAAACCCATTCTGTTCATCCACCAGTCTCACCAGTCCATTAGTCTCAATATATTCACTGAGACGATTGTTGAGAATACCGGAAAACATTTTATATACTGAACTCAACAGACTTATGCCTCTATAATTCAAAGGTACTCTTGGATCAGCCTGGGTGGACTTTGGAATAGGCTTGATGATCGATCTATACCACACCGAGGGGACAGTCCCACTCTTAAAGCAAAATTGGAATAACATGTGTAGAGTATATAGCAGCTTGGGACATTTAAGAACCTCATTAGACAGTTCATCCACACCAACAGCTTTATGAGGTTTGATTTTTTCAATTGCCTTCTGTACTTCTACTAGGGTAATGTCAGTATTTAACGCGGCATTAAAATAGGGCGTTTCCAAACTAACCGCTCCCTCCTCAAGTAAATATTTTAAATGACAGATCTCCATTAAAAAGGCATCATTAAACTGATGAGAGCTAGGACAAGTGTACAAATCACAATAATCTTTTTCCCATCTATCCAATACTTTAACTGTCTCGAATACAGACTCCCCACTTTCCGTGACTATTTCAAATGGAATGAATTTATTTCTTTTTGGCCCAAGTTTATTTATTTCTTTCAAGAATTGCTGTGGATTAGTATTTTGAGAAAGCTCCATTTGAAGAGCTTTACCTCTCCTATAACGCCTTTTATACAGTCTAGGTTTTTTATCAAAATCATATTGACAAGTTTTAAATGCGTCATACAGGCTCCTCCTTAAATCACACTCCTTGCATTTTAAATACCGTTTCTCTGCCAAACGGAGATTTGACCAACTGTTAAGCGACTCATTATTCAAAAAAGGTTGTTTAATTCGGTACTGAATCTTTTCATTCCCTTTTCCAAGCACTTTTAATCCAGATGGACTCATTTTCCCATATAGAACCCTACAAAAAAATTCATAGCAACGATCAACATTATCCTGTGCTCCCCCATCTTTGCCCAGTTGCGCTAAAACAGCCTTAAGGGCTCCATCCGAGGCTTCAGAGGTGAGGAAGTCATCCTTGAGCTTTCTTATTGGTTATTTATAGAATGGTTTAGAATCAGCACTATCTATAAATATCTTGACTGTTTGAAAACGTAAATAAAGCATGGAGTGATCAGGAAGCCTGCTACTTTCATCTATTAATCCCAGGGACCCAGTTCTTTCCAAAAGATCAATTGGAGTGAATACTTAAAATTCAGTACATGTTCTTAAATCTTCGTCTCGTCACAATATAATCAACCACAGTCTTACCCCTAACAGAAATAGATGTAAAATTGTCATACTCCGGATTTATTCTTCCATTTATCAGGCAGCATTTAGGCTCAATAAGGAAATCAATCAAACTTTCCCCATGTTTGTTCAAGCTCGAGTTTAACACCACTGTGGGACTAATATCGTCCTCGTCAACATAATCTCTATGGTGCGCAATGCGACTATTCAGGTCCCCACAAATATATACAGAATCAGCCTCAGCAGTATAAATTAAAGACAATAAATGCGCAAAGAAAAAGTCAGCATTACGGCCCCATGTCGATGTTTCAGGAGACAAATAACATGAGATCAATATAAATGAATATTGTGAGCCAATGTGCTCGAACCGCAAACATAGAATTCCATCATAAGTCTTATCTACAACTGTTATAGAAAAATTGTCCAAAATTGTTTTTTTGACAAATATACCCACCCCCCCAGAGGCTTTGACAGCTCTTAGAAGTTAAATGTATTGTTATATGGGAATGATTTAAGCGGAAATTGTAATGGATGATAATGTCCCTTCAACATCTGTTTAGTTGTTTCAGTCAATGTATGTTCAGTCATCAGTATTATTCATCAGTACTTGTTATGTATGCTTGCTTCATGTTAGTAGTTTTGATTATATACTCAGCAACAAAAGTTTCTGTGACACCATTTATGTGTATGTTATAAATGACACGCAAAGATCTCAATGTAATCAATATGTTTATTTAACAGGAGAAACACTGACTTTTCAGTGCCAACGTCACTCAAAACGAAAAATGTCATTTTCATGCGTCATGAAGCACTTGTCTGACGTCTAACCAATTGTGACCTTCACACTTCAATACCGGGTGTGACTTCCTCGTGCCATGATGCAAGCAACGCATCTCCGGCGCATGGACCGAATCAGATGTGCCAGAAATTGCTGTGGGATGTCATTCCAAATCTGACGTAGACGTTGTCGCAATTCCTGGAGTGTAGCTGGCGGGTTATCCAACCGCCGCAAACGTTGATCCATCTCGTCCCAAAGATGCTCGATTGGGGACATGTCTGGGGATCTGGCTGGCCATGGCAGGACATTGACATGTTGTTGCATCAGATACTGCTGTACAATCCTTGCAACGTGTGGTCTGGCGTTATCATGTTGCAGCGTTATTCCGGGACCATGTTGCATCAAAAACGGTACCACCAATGGCCGTAGCACTTCATCGCGATATCTTTGACCTGTCAGATTTCCATCAATAACAAGCAAATCTGTTCTGTTTCTAGCCGTGATCCCTCCCCAAATCATGACACTACCACCTCCAAAACGATCAAATTCCTGAACACAGTTGTTGGCATAACGTTCTCCACGTCGACGGTATACACGTAAACGACCATCACATCGGTTAAGCATGAATCTTGATTCATCAGTAAAGAGTACAAGATCCCACTGACGTTGGATCCACCGTCGATGTTGTTGTGCCCACTGTAGACACAGTCGTCGGTGTTGTACTGTGAGTATTGGACGTCTTGCTGGCCGACGTGAGACAATGCCAAAATGACGGAGACGGCGACGGATTGTCTGTGCAGACAGTCGCCTCAAACCAGGTATCATTCTTGCAGTTATGGTTGAAGGTTGGAATCGATTTCGGAGATGGGTTGTTCGAATCCAGTTGTCCTGTCTGGGAGTGGTTACTCGTGGACGGCCGCTGCGAGGACGGTCTCTGACATGTCTTGTCTGCTGATGACGCTGCCATAAGTTCCAAATGGTGTTTCGGTGGACATTCAGGCGATGAGCAACTTCCCTCTGCGAGGTTCCGGATTCAATCATCCCAATGGCCCTCCACCGATCATTTTCAGACAGTCTTGGCATTTAAAGGGTAGAGTTCCTGATCCGAAATGGCTGTGTTTTCGATAAGTGATGCTTCCGTCGTTCATCAGGCACAATGTGAACATTCCAAAAATTCTCCTCTTTTATTGCCATCCACAAGCATGATTTACGCACATTTTCACGTGCAAAGTCATTTTCTCGCATTTTCATGATTTACATTTCAATGTTGTGTTTACGTGTACTGTTTCAGTCTGATATCACCATGTATGACAATTTCATAATTGCGTTATGAAAAATAATTAACAATATTGGTGTCACAGAAACTTTTGTTGCTGAGTATAGTATTAGAAATACAGTATGTATTATCAATTAGATTGTAAGAGGTGTGTAATCTGTTGGTTGCAGTTTTCAGGGCACGTGGGCAGTGTTTTGGTTTGCCTGCCTTTAGGACAACCTATGACCCACTTAAAAGTTCTCTTAAACAATTACGCAGACTTGAAGTTGTTATTTTGCTCATGATGTCAACCAATGAGAAAAGAGAAAAACAAGCAAAAAGCAGACATTAAGTTATTGAACCGTTGTAGCGTGACAGGACAAAGAAACTACATTTGGGAGAAATTACACTGCGATGAAGGTTCACTGTGAAAAGTAGAGTTTCAGTTCCGTGCAAAAAGAGCACAGCTTTGTACCGGTTCATATACCTGAATCATGATCTCGAAAAAAAATACGAATACATTTTTAAATGGGAAACGTTCCGCCAACCCTCAACACGTTTAGGTTTACCAGGTCTGTCCGACAGTCTTCACTGCCATCTGATCCAGCTCAGCATCAGGTGGTCATCAGTTGCCAGCTCTGCCCCCCACCTCACCAGAGTGTCCAAGACCTACAGCCGCAGATCTGGTGACACCATTACAAAATCTAATATCGACCTTTGGCCAAGGGCGTTCCGGTACAAAGTACACTAATGAACACCCTTATGCTCGAATGTGGTGTTTGTTATAGATAATCCATGACTATCAGAGAAATCCAATAGCACTGCATGGGATCAGATCAGGGTGGCCGTACTTCCCAATCATTCCGCTCCAAGTGTCTCCATCATGGCCTACATGAGCGTTGAAGTCTCCGGAGCAGAACGACAAAATCCCCAGTTACAGCCTTTTCCAGGACCCCACATTCAGGGACCCCAAGAAGGCTGGATACTCCAAAGTGCTGCTTTTCAAGTTACTGCATGTTTAAAAATCTAAAGCTTGGTCTGGTGGATCTGCTACAGCTAGGGTCAAATAGTAACCAACATGGCAGCTCTTCTCGATGCATCAGAAATGATCATAAAAAGTCAGCTTATTCCCACCAAAACTGCTTGCTGGCCAAAAAAAGTTTACTGGTAGAATTATCCATTTTAGCATTAAACTTCTTATATGGTGGTTAATCACAGCTGATCTTTCAAAAACAAAAAGTTATGAGCAGGAGTCAGCCAGGGGAGACTTTGTAAACATCCACCTTGCTTTGGCGAACTTAACGACACGTGTGCTGCTAGGTCTAGCCAGGTAAGAAACGTACCCTGGCAGAATCTCAACTGACTTCAGGGTGTAGAATTCTGGATTACATGCGGTTTGGCAGTCAAAAATGTGGGAAAAAATTGCTAATATTCCAAAGGAGTCATGTGTCATTACACAGCAAAGGATCAAAGTCACCTGCTATAACCAAGATTGCTGACAGCAAAGTAGGCACGGCGCCCAATTCAATTCAATTCAATTTTATTTTGTATAGCGCTTTTTACAGATACACTGTCACAAAGACGCTTTACAGTCAGAGATGGGTTACTGAAGGGCAGTGCCCAACCTATTCCCATTACCTATTCCCTATTCCCACTACAGCGATGCAAAAAAAACTCCCAGTAGGGAGAAAAAATCCTCAAACAGTGGTGAGAAAAAACTCCCCAGTGGGAAGAAATCTCAGGAGGAACCCGGCTATAGTGGGGAAGCCCATCCTCCGCGGGCTAGCTAGTTGATAACAAGATAATGACAAGAGTTCCATTGAAGTCCGTCTAATCAGTGCTAAAATAATTTGTATATTTAAAACTGTCCAACAGATGTCTTGGCTAATGTAAAACAATTAGCAATGGAGGTCATCATGAGGCAGGAAGACCCTCTTGGTCCTGTAGCTGAAACAAGATGGTAACAGCTGGTCTTAGGCTGGAGCTCAGGGCCAGGGGGTGTTCGGTGAAGCTTGATCTGGAGCTCAGGGCAAGTGCCCAGAGCAGGAGGAGGAGAAAAAAAAAATATTGTTAGGGAGGTGGAGTTGTATGGCGAGCACACAGAGCAGGAGAGACAGAGGTGCCTGTGTGCGATAAGGAAACCCCAGCAGAATAAGACTATGGCAGCATAGTCATGAGAAACAGGGGCAGGGGCCAACACAGCCACGAGGGCAGGTTGAGACAGTCACCACCAGACCATGACCAGTTTAGCAGAATAGGGCACCACCAGCAATGATCCAGTGACAGCACTGACTGCTCAGTCCACCAAATATTCTATTGCTATGCCAGCCACCCACCCACTCCTGTCCCTCAACTATAGGACAGACTAAAGAGATATGTTTTGAGCCTAACTTTAAATATACTGATAGTGTCTGAACCCCGAATATGAGCAGGCAATTCGTTCCATAAGAGGGGAGCGCGATAAGAAAAAGCTCTACCGCCTATGGTAATTTTATCTATTTTTGGAACAACAAGGAGGCCTGCGCTCTGCGAACGGAGTGTTCTGGAGGGAATGTAGGGTAAAAGTAAATCACTTAGGTACAATGGACCAAGCCCATGTAAGGCTTTAAAGGTCAGAAGTAGTATCTTATAGTCTATTTGGAATTTAACTGGTAACCAGCGAAGTGAAGCTAACACTGGGCTGATATGCTCATGTCTCCGTGTTCTAGTGAGAATACGAGCAGCTGCATTTTGAATTTGCTGGAGCCCCTTTAGAGAGGATTTTGCACAACCAGACAAAAGAGCATTACAGTAATCTAATCTTGAAGTAACAAAGGCATGGACAAGCTTTTCTGCATCATGTAATGACAGCATTTTCTGAATTTTGGAAATATTCCTCAAGTGGTAAAATGCAACTCTTGAGATGTTCTTTATATGTGTATCAAGTGCGAGATCAGGGTCAAGAGTAACACCAAGATCTTTAATAATGGCACTTGAAGCGATTGAAATTCCATCAATGTTAAGCATGTAATCTGAGATTTTGCATCTCTGGGATTTGGGACCCACTACGATTATTTCTGTCTTACTAGGGTTCAACAAGAGAAAATTGTGACTCATCCATTTCTTTATGTCTACAAGACAGGCTTCCATCTTTGACAGCTGGGCAGCTTCATCAGGCTTGACTGACAGATATAGTTGTGTGTCATCTGCATAGCAGTGAAAGTTAATGCCATGTGCGCGAATAACTTGTCCCAGTGGAAGCATATATATTGAGAAAAGCAGAGGTCCAAGCACAGATCCTTGTGGTACTCCATATCTAACCCTTGATTGATACGAGGAGTCATTATTAAAATGCACAAATTGATATTGATCCGATAAGTATGATCTGAACCAGGAAAGAGCCTGTCCACGGAGGCCTACAAGATTTTCAAGTCGATTCAACAGGATATCGTGATCGATAGTGTCAAATGCTGCACTTAAATCAAGAAGCACAAGTACAGAAATGTAGCCACTGTCCGAAGCGAGGAGAAGGTCATTGAGTACTTTGACCAGGGCTGTTTCAGTACTGTGACAGGGTCTGAAACCAGATTGAAAAACTTCCAATATACAATTGGAGTGTAAAAATGAACAGAGTTGTTTTGAAACTTTTTGAAACGGCCTTTTCTAGTATTTTAGAGAGGAATGGGAGGTTTGAGATAGGCCTGAAGTTAGACACATTATTCACATCTAAGTTTGGTTTCTTAAGTAGGGGTTTGATGACTGCAAGTTTAAGAGTGTGTGGGATATGTCCAGATGCTAAAGAAGCATTGACAATGTGTAATAATGGGGTTCCAATCACTGGTAGTAGCTCCTTTAAAAGCTTCGTTGGGATGGGGTCCAGAAGACACGTAACAGATTTTGACGAATTTACAATGGTATTTAATTCGCTGACATCTATTGGTGTAAAAGAGTTCAGGTAGGACACTTGTCCTTGTGATAATTCTAAATCCATAAGCTGGGTAGATAGAGAAGAAGACCCTATATGAGGAGAGACAAAGGAACTCTGAATCTTGTCCCTGATTTTTATAACTTTATTATCGAAGAAATTCATAAAGTCATTGCTGTTAAATGGTACAGAAACACAGGGGGATCAGCTTGATTCTTGGTTAGCTTTGCAACAGTGCTAAACAGGTGCCTGGGGTTGTTTTTATTTTCATATATCAATGTAGAGAAATATGAGGAACGTGAAGTGGAGAGGACACGTTTATAGGCAACACATTTCCCAGGGCCATTATGCCAAAATGACTAAATGCATAAAGCTGAAATTTGGGTTTCCTTCACTTGGGGGTCAAAAACCAATTTTAGAATCTTTTTTTTTTTCAGTCAAATCTGGGAGATGTCACTGGGGAAGTCTCTGCAATCTGTGTTAACTGACATGGAATGACCCAATAGTATAATGGTAAGCTGTACCAGTCAGATGCACCACATCAGACAGATGGCGATCTGTATTCCAACTACTTGCATTAATTTTCATTCTTTTTTTGCATAAATGGCTGCACATGGGACATCTTAAAATATTAACATGGCGTCAGATACTCTGGTAATATGAACTTAATCCAGGTGTGCATTAACATCTGACCAGATGCACACCCCCACCCCACGGATGTGTTGTTGGTGTATCTGACATGTAGATTCGAACAATTGATCTCAGCCAGTGTCAGGCAATATTTACCACAGTAGGGAGTTGCTTTCACTCTAGTTGGCATTCGGCACACCAGCACGGCCTTCCCTCCGACTTCAAACAAATATAGGTTTAAACGGAGCAAAATTCATGTTTCGTCGCGTGCGACAGAGCTGACGTGATATAATGGGCTTCATTTGTTTAGAAAAACAGTAAAAACCCACTTTTTTTTTGCATGCTTTGGCATTAGAGACCTTGGTCAGCTTACAAATGGCTCTTAAATTCATTCACTTCAAATTCAATAATCGAGTTACCATCGTGCTTTTCCAAGAGATTCTAGTTAGTTCCAAAGTTACCCAAGTATACAAGTCAGTTTATACTGTATGTGAGTGCATAAATTCTATGTCTCTAGATAATATAAAATGTGACAAAGAGGCAGCCCCACCCCATAAGAAAAGCAAGACACACATTTCTGTTGAAAAAAAAAAAAGAATTTATTAGTATACTTTGACAGTGGTTGGCAATGCTGCACTGTCACAGCATCCTCACAAACTGCAGATCTGGTGTGTAAATTTGGCAAGTCCTGCGATGTTTGATGAATTATGGATTTTAAAATCAGGACTTGCCCCCTCCCACCCCTCTCCCACCCCCACTGAGCAGCAATGGAGGTGAGACACGGGTGTGCTTGTTGGGTGGTCGAATCAGACAGGCGTCACATCCCTGCAACCCCTCAGTCATCGTCCACAGTGGGAGTAATGGTCACGCCCCTACGGATCTGTCCCCAGCCAATCAGACTACAGAGAGGAGAAAACAAAGTCAGGTGAAACAACAAAAAAATCCTCCCACATTTCATGTAGCAGCTGCTCCCACTAAAACAGTTTTCTAACACCAATAACGTGGCAGTATCACCTTTGCTGCAGGTGTCCGGCATTTTGGCGGCTTGTATTAATCGTGTAAAATAATCAACTCACAGCAATGTGGGCATACCCATAGCAGTTTTCAAATGAACAAAAAAATAAAAAATTCCCTCCTGCCATCAGATGGTATGTGTTCTCACCCAAGTCAGCCGTGGCAGAACATCAACCTGTCAATAAATAGTTTTACAACCAGGGAGCAAAACTGCAAAATTCACTTTTTTGTGTGCAAGCCCAATGGCCAGTGAATGCCCAAATTTTACCGGCTGATGAGTGAAGCAAATCTAACAGCAACTTGCATATTTTACCAGCATTTAGTAGGTGGCTGATGCCTATTTAGTGACCAGCATCAACATAATTGTCATATTTATTACAGCAGAACAAAGAAGAACTTGAGCATTTGGATGACAGAGATTCTTGGGGAGGTCTCTCGGTTCGAGACATCTGGAGGAGAGCAGCGGAGAGGTATTTTCCAGTCACACTTAACCAAACAAAGTACCAAATTTCTTCTACAAAAAATGTTGCTTTCTGACAAATTCATTCCGCCATGAAGTTTGCCCAGGCCAAAATTCCACCTGTACATCCAAATTATTGAAACTCTGGGCGAACATTTCCAAACAACGCCAACAATTACACAAACAAACTTAGTTTGTAATGCAACATCTGATGTTAATAACTGTGAAGAATAAGAGTAGCTTTAAACACGAACATGCTTGTCATAAAAAGTCGCAGCAGTGTGTGGAGTGGAAATGTAAATTGTGCGCCGGGGCTGTTCTGGTTTGCGGAGAAGACGGAAGGAAAAAAAAAAAAAAAAAAAGTTTGCAGTCGTGTAAAGTGTGAAGTCAGGCTATACTCACCGCCAGTGTTTCTCCACCCTCCGACTCAATGCGATCTTCTCTCCGACCTCTGTGCACACAGGGCTGGTCAGAACAATCTTAGCCAAATCGGCCTTCACCGCGCTGACGCGTCCGCCGGTGGACAGGGAGCCAATGTTGACCATCAGGACCTCGTTTTTAGACAGTTTCTGCACCTGGATACGACACGAGCAACGAGCCAGTCAGAGAACTTTCCCAGAGCCCCAAATACAATACATGGAAACTGAAAAAGTGATGCCCTGAAGAACACTGCCCTTAGCCTGTAGGAGAGGCTCAAACTGGCACAAGGATGAGAGCACTTGTGCATCTTGATGGTGGAGTTTGTGACTGAGTAGTTTGTGTTACGGGGAGGTTGGAGCTGCATTCACATGCATGTCATGGCAGCATTTTCTTAGACCTTCATTTCTCAAACCTAGCTCTACAAACCCACATAAGCTTTTTTTGTTTACAGCACAGCAAATGAATGCATAAATTGCTCTGACTGAAGAAAATACCTCCGGATTTGAAAATAGAACACAAATTTCTTGGGAATGAAGTCCCATGATACAAAAATAATCATTTTTAATTGCACTTACATGTACCTCCCCAATTACAAAATAGTTGGGTAAAAGTGTAAATTGTGAATAAAATCAAAATACAATGACTTTCAGACCACAAGTCAATATGATATTTATAATAGAACATAGATAACATTTCAAATATTGAAACAAACATTTTACATTTTTATCCACAAAAATAGCCCATTTCAAATTTTCTAACTGCAACAGGTCTCACAAAAGTTGGAAAACAGGCAAAAAAGGGCTGAAAAAAGAATTAGTATATAAGAAAATCAACTGAAAGGACATTTAGCAAGGAATTAAGTTAACTGGAGTGAGAAGTGTAACATGATTGGCTATAAAAGGGATGTCTTAGAGAGGCCGAGTCTCTCAGAAGTAAAGATGGCCAGAGGCTCTCCAACCTGGGAAGGCTTGCGTTAAAAAAAAAAAAAAAAAAAAATTGTAGAATACTTTAAAAACAATGTTTCTCAAAGTCAAATTTCAAAGGCTTAGAAGGTCTCATCATCGACAGTGCATAACATCATCAAAAGATTCAGAGAAACTGGAAAAATCCATGTGGCCGTAGCAGCCATCAAATTTTAAATGAGCTCATTTTGTGGATAAAATTGTAAAATTTCTCAGTTTCAACATTTGCTATGTTATCTCTGTTCTACTGTGAATAAACTACTGGCTGGTGTGATTTGAAAGTCATTGCGTTTTGATCTTATTCACAATTTAGACTTTGTCCCAACCATTTCGAAATTGGGATTGTAGAATTTGATCCTTTTGCTACCCATTATTTGACAAAATATGAATATAAATTTACTTAAAATTGTTGCAGTTGCACTTTCAAATAACTCGTGTGCTTGAATGACTTTGGATTTTGTGCCCCTATTGCTGTCACAAGGGGATTCATTTGCATAATACATCCCTAATGAACAGGTTTTGGAGACCACTCTTCACTGACTCACCGCCCACTCTACACAGTCAATTGGGGGGGGAGACACTTAAAGGCCTGAGACGAGCTGCAAATGCAAAATTTACACAGTATTTTTGCTACAACCTTCAAACCATACTTTCAGAGACACAAGGTCTTGCATTTTACTTCATTTTTAAATGCACAATAAACAAAAGGCATTCAGAGGTATGCAAGAGCACGCAAGCGCGTTGAGAGGGGAACCTCGACTTCGCTTCTGAAATGCTTCCTCTGCAAGCAGAGCTCACCTTGGCTGCCTTCTTGTCACCCTCAGTGCGCACTCCCAGAAGCCTCCGCAGCAGGAAGTAGGATATCTCCAACTCGGTGAAGATCTCGGGCAGCGCACCCACCGCTCCCAACACCTGACCAACCATTCGGTCAGCCCGACACAGGGTTGGGTCAATCTTTGTCCCCACGCCTGCAGCCAAACCACGCAACCGGGTATCATGCCAACAGTGCAACTGAATGAAACCTTCACACAGGTGATCTAAAGCAGCACACATACATTTGATCTGTTTGACAGAAGCCTAAATTTAAGCAACAGTAGGAAAGAGAGGTAATCATTGCTTAGAGTTTAATGGAGAAATTTTGTTCAGTTATCAGGAGGCAACCAAGTAGGTCACATTTGTACATATTCCGTACAACATGCCTTAAGTGGTCGCGAAGGTTCCATTTCCGCAAAGATTTTTTCATTCTTGGGGCACTTATGGATTTAAAGGGTTTATTACAATCAAGTTAAAGTTTAAAACAATTATACGAAGAAATCCGTTTGGATGCCCACACTTCACGTCTGGACCCTTACAGCCGATGCACACACTGTCGACCCCAGGAAATAAAGCTCGTTGTTGCCCTCTAGAGGACATAATTGAAACAAGCGCATTAGTTCTACTGATCCCGCAGCAAACCCTCGAATATGCGCAAAGTAAACTTTACAGAAATATACTGGAGCTCCACACTCAGAAATTTACTGAGCACATTTTGGAATAATAGATGTAAAGCCTTTAGCAGAGTAGCATCGCAAGGCACCAGTCCAGCAGTTAAAGGAGTGCCAATCAGACAAAAGTGTGCAGCAACAGATCATTTCTACATCATGAATCTGCCCAAGCATAGGGCTGGACATTATATTGCTTTACTGCAACGATGTGATATTAGACCTGACATTGTGTGAGATGCTGGACAACACAGTATCGTTTTGTAGCAGAAGTGCCATCTTTTCCAGGTATTAAAGGCCGCTTTACAGTCAAGGGGTAATATTTCCAGTTGTGGCTGCTCTGTTATTTACCTCTACCTGCTTGGTCATTATATCCACATTACTAATGTCCATTTATCAAACATTTTGCAAGCAAATATCTCATGAAAGCAGCTACAATATCGTCATGACATCGAGATCGAGGTCTTCGGTCAAATAATATCGGGATTCGATTTTGTCCAGATCGCCAGGCCCATAATGATATTTTCAAGGTGACGGGCCCTCATAGTGCTCCTTTAAATGATTCTACCGGCTGAGCCAAAATGGAGACTTCCGTGATCCTTCATTACAGACATAAAAACGCTTTCCACGATGCAGCCAGCAGATCTAATCCTGTAGTGCAGTAGCTTTTCTCAAACTGGAAGCGAGACCCGGGAACTTACCAATGAGGCCTCCCGGTGCAGCGTACTGCAGGTCGTTGTGTTCGGCGAACAGGGACACAATCTTGGAGAAGATGGGTTTGCACATCAGCTTCCCTTCGTGGTCCTTCGACACGATACCGGGACGCACCTCCAACTCCTGGCCCACCTGAGAAATGGAAGGACAGGACCAAAGGTGGTAAATGGACCGAAACTATCACTACAATACAATCATAAATATCAATCCAAGAGATAAAACAGAGAGCAGAAATAATCACTCTTTCAAGACGAAGTATTCACAATGGAAAAATGTTCCTAGCACAAATAGACAAAACCACACAAAAAAAAAAAAATCTTCCATTATTCAACAAAGCAAACAATTTCACCCCCCCTTTCTAATATTTGTCCCCCCGTTTTTGACTGACAGCTGTTCATCCAGTAGATACAAGATAAGCCGTGAACACACACTAAACACCAAAGGCCCTACACTCAGCCCCCCAGCGTATCTACACAACCCAAATACCCACAGGCTGACCTTGAGAACCCCTTTAAGGATACTCCCTCCAGCCACCCCGCCTTTAAGGTCATCCACCTCACAGCCCGGCTTGTTCACGTCGAACGATCGGATCACTGCAACAAACATTCAAGCAAAATTAATTCACATCAATTGAACTGCCACAGCTTGAACATTTCATTAGGTACACCAAACTAATGCCAGACAGGAGGCCATTTTCTTTACCATAACAGTACACATTCTTCATGGCATAAATTCAACAGTAGAATCTTCCTTAGGGATGTTACTGGGATGTCGACAACAGCATTAAGCATCAGTGCCAAATCATCTTCCTGAAAATGTCAGCATATAATGTACATAGAGCACTGGCACACTGATGAAAGTTTATTTTAACCTCGCTACCACCGTGAATATGGCAGCAAAAGTGTATGAAATTTAATTCTATTTTTCTTCACAATTTTTTTAAAATGAAAACGTCTTTGAGCTGTATTCAGAAGGTTATTTGATAAGGAATTCAAACTGCTGGTGCCATCCTTAAAAGAGGAGGTCACCAACCCTGTCCCTGCAGGTTTTTAATGCAAATTCAATCAGGAACAGAATCTGTAGCTTGTGTGAGGTGGTTTTTGTTAGGGTCAGAATGAGTACATACATGAGCCCAGGAACAGGGTTGAAGATCGCTCCTTAAAAGGAATCATGGTGCCCATCATTTAGCCAACCCCAGACTTTTGCTCATACCTACACACCTTTATGCTGCTGTAAAGCCAATGAAAATCCCACAATCCCTCCATGTAAAACATCTCACCGATAAGACGTGGCTCTGAGGTGAAGTCTCTGATGGGGACGGGAATCTTCTTCACAATGTACTCGCACACCACCTCAATGTTGTACTTCAGCTGGGCTGAGATGGGGATGATGGGAGCGCCTTCGGCCACCGTGCCTACAAGGGCGAGATGAAACATCACGATTAACGTAATAGTTGGAAAACATTGCTGGCTCAAACGCAAATGTCTGTGATTCACTGACTGAGTAGAAGAGTGATGGAGTTGGCTCAATGCTAACATTGCGCCATAATGCTAATTCTCATTCTAACAAAAATTACATTTGTTTCCAATTAAATTCTGCAATTCAGTTAGGTGATAAACAGAATCTTATGCTCTTGGTCTTCTCATAAAAAAAGTTTTGAAACTCGCCAAGTAACTTTTATATGCAAAGACCACTTGTGTAAAATCCTCAACTTATCTATCGGTGACAACAGGCTCAACAGGAACATGAGAAGCAGTTCACAAGCTGAGGCCAAGAAGGCTGCAGGCATACAAAGAAAAAATAGTAACTTCTTTCCAGAAAACTTCACGTGAAATCCACTCAAGCAACATATAAAATTTCAACTTTCCAAACCGCTGATAAATCACTAGACTGTAGTGGCATTTGTTATAAATGACTTCCATGAAAAGCACATGCCAAATTTCAAAATGCTGTGGAGACTATACGCACAGCCACCCTAAATATCAATCACAGCACTTCAGTCGAGACACATAACTCAACAGCCCATAAAAACATGCCAATTAGAGCTTGCAATCATTACAGCTGCAGTAATGCCATGGTATGAGGTCATCTGTTTTTAAGGTGACATCATTTTTAGTTTTCGAAAAAGCCATCTTTATCATTCTTCTCAACTTAACTTCTTGTAACTGTCGCATCCATTTTCCTTGGGCGAAATCACAGTTATTCAGCTACTTGCAGTTCCACAGAAAACTTCAGGTAGAGACTAAATCTTAGCCAATTTATCAGTTACTCCTTTTAGCCTTTATTTAACCTGAAAAAGGGCACCGAGGACATGCTTCTCTGTCTGAAGGATGCCCTGGGAGAGATGCCAGATAGAAGAGTTGTAAGTGAGGAGGGATGGAAAGGCAGAGGGATATTGATCTTGGAGCAGTTTATGGTAAAGGGCCTTGCTCAAGGGCCCAACATCAGAGTTCTGACTTCATCTCTCCACTTCAAGCCAGAACAACAAGCCCCACTAGGGCTCAAACCAGAAGCACTAGGGTCATCATTCAAGTAACCAACTAATAGGCTTCTCTGCTGCCCAAATTAATTAAAATTGAAAAAAATACTTGACTAAAAATGCAAAGATTTCCCAACATCCATTGTTTCTTGAAACTGCGGTAGGATGAAAAGCAGCAGCTGTAATCATGCTTTGAAGGACAGAAATTTTTTATCAACCATCTCCAGTATCAGGTGTACAATACTGTCACTTTTGCCATTGCTTTTTCCCCAAAAAGACTCCATTACATCAAGGGGAAGCCAATCTCTCCTGGACCATATGGGGTTAAGAGCCTTGCTCAAGGGCCCAACAGCTCAAGTGACTTCTGTGGAGAAAGGAGGCTTGAACCACCAACCCTCTGACCCCCAATCAAACACTTAAACCACAAGGATACAGACCCAGACTCAGACTCCCCCCCCCACCACTATGAATTCTTTGTTAAACCACATCCCAGGTAAAATGGGGGAGAAAAAACCATTTCCCCCCCCCCTCAATCGCTCGGCCAATCAATCTGAAACTGCATATGGACATGGGTATAATAAGGGATTCACAAAGCTACTTTTCTGAATTTCCAATGTTTATTCAGCAAATTTAAAGCCTTTACAAGCATTTTTAGCAAATCTGCAGGCACATGAGGGTTTTCGTTAGCACGGTAAGAGCCGTGGCAGCACAGGACTGTGAGGACTCACCGTGCACAAAGTTGCGTGAGGGTTTTCGTTAGCACGGTGAGGGCTGTAGCAGCACAGCACCGTGAGGACTCACCCTGCACAAAGGTGCGTGAGGGTTTTCGTTACCACGGTGAGGGATGTAGCATTACAGCACCGTGAGGACTCACCCTGCACAAAGGTGTGTGAGGGTTTTCGTTAGCAGGGTGAGGGCTGTAGCAGCACAGCACTGTGAGGACTCACTCTGCACAAAGGTGCGTGAGGGTTTTCGTTAGCACGGTGAGGGATGTAGCATTACAGCACCGTGAGGACTCACCCTGCACAAAGGTGCGTGAGGGTTTTCGTTAGCACGGTGAGGGCTGTAGCAGCACAGCACTGTGAGGACTCACCCTGCACAAAGGTGCGAGGGTTTTCGCTAGCACGGTAAGGGCTGTAGCAGCACAGCACCGTTGTGTGAGGGTTTTCGTTAGCACGGTAAGGGCCGTGGCAGCACAGCACCGTGAGGACTCACCCTGCAGAAAGGTACGTGACGGTTTTCGTTAGCACGGTAAGGGCTGTAGCAGCACAGGACCGTGAGGACTCACCCGGCACAAAGGTGCGTGAGGGTTTTTGTTAGCATGGTAAAGGCTGTAGCAGCGCAGCACAGTGACGACTCACCCTGCACAAAGGTGCGTGAGGGTTTTCGTTAGCACGGTAAGGGCTGTAGCAGCACAGCACCGTGAGGACTCACCCTGCAGAAAGGTACGTGAGGGTTTTTGTTAGCATGGTAAAGGCTGTAGCAGCACAGCACCGTGAGGACTCACCCTGCAGAAAGGTGCGTGAGGGTTTTTGTTAGCATGGTAAAGGCTGTAGCAGCACAGCACCATGAGGACTCACCCTGCACAAAGGTGCGTGAGGGTTTTCGTTAGCACGGTGAGGGATGCAGCATTACAGCACCGTGAGGACTCACCCTGCACAAAGGTGCGTGAGGGTTTTCGTTAGCATGGTAAAGGCTGTAGCAGCACAGCACCGTGAGGACTCACCCTGCACAAAGGTGCGTGAGGGTTTTTGTTAGCACGGTAAGGGCTGTAGCAGCACAGCACCGTGAGGACTCACCCTGCAGAAAGGTACGTGAGGGTTTTTGTTAGCATGGTAAAGGCTGTAGCAGCACAGCACCGTGAGGACTCACCCTGCAGAAAGGTGCGTGAGGGTTTTTGTTAGCATGGTAAAGGCTGTAGCAGCACAGCACCATGAGGACTCACCCTGCACAAAGGTGCGTGAGGGTTTTCGTTAGCACGGTGAGGGATGCAGCATTACAGCACCGTGAGGACTCACCCTGCACAAAGGTGCGTGAGGGTTTTCGTTAGCATGGTAAAGGCTGTAGCAGCACAGCACCGTGAGGACTCACCCTGCACAAAGGTGCGTGAGGGTTTTTGTTAGCACGGTAAGGGCTGTAGCAGTACAGGACCGTGAGGACTCACCGTGCACAAAGGTGCGTGGGGGTTTTCGTTAGCACGGTAAGGGCTGTAGCAGCACAGCACCGTTAAGTGAGGGTTTTCGCTAGCACGGTAAGGGCTGTAGCAGCACAGCACCGTTGTGTGAGGGTTTTCATTAGCACGGTAAGGGCCGTGGCAGCACAGCACCGTGAGGACTCACCCTGCACAAAGGCGCGTGAGGGTTTTTGTTAGCATGGTAAAGGCTGTAGCAGCGCAGCACAGTGACGACTCACCCTGCACAAAGGTGCGTGAGGGTTTTCGTTAGCACGGTAAGGGCTGTAGCAGCACAGCACCGTGAGGACTCACCCTGCAGAAAGGTACGTGAGGGTTTTTGTTAGCATGGTAAAGGCTGTAGCAGCACAGCACCGTGAGGACTCACCCTGCAGAAAGGTGCGTGAGGGTTTTTGTTAGCATGGTAAAGGCTGTAGCAGCACAGCACCATGAGGACTCACCCTGCACAAAGGTGCGTGAGGGTTTTCGTTAGCACGGTGAGGGATGCAGCATTACAGCACCGTGAGGACTCACCCTGCACAAAGGTGCGTGAGGGTTTTCGTTAGCATGGTAAAGGCTGTAGCAGCACAGCACCGTGAGGACTCACCCTGCACAAAGGTGCGTGAGGGTTTTTGTTAGCACGGTAAGGGCTGTAGCAGCACAGCACCGTGAGGACTCACCCTGCAGAAAGGTACGTGAGGGTTTTTGTTAGCATGGTAAAGGCTGTAGCAGCACAGCACCGTGAGGACTCACCCTGCAGAAAGGTGCGTGAGGGTTTTTGTTAGCATGGTAAAGGCTGTAGCAGCACAGCACCATGAGGACTCACCCTGCACAAAGGTGCGTGAGGGTTTTCGTTAGCACGGTGAGGGATGCAGCATTACAGCACCGTGAGGACTCACCCTGCACAAAGGTGCGTGAGGGTTTTCGTTAGCATGGTAAAGGCTGTAGCAGCACAGCACCGTGAGGACTCACCCTGCACAAAGGTGCGTGAGGGTTTTTGTTAGCACGGTAAGGGCTGTAGCAGTACAGGACCGTGAGGACTCACCGTGCACAAAGGTGCGTGGGGGTTTTCGTTAGCACGGTAAGGGCTGTAGCAGCACAGCACCGTTAAGTGAGGGTTTTCGCTAGCACGGTAAGGGCTGTAGCAGCACAGCACCGTTGTGTGAGGGTTTTCATTAGCACGGTAAGGGCCGTGGCAGCACAGCACCGTGAGGACTCACCCTGCACAAAGGCGCGTGAGGGTTTTTGTTAGCACGGTGAGGGATGTAGCAGCACAGCACCGTTGTGTGAGGGTTTTCATTAGCACGGTAAGGGCCGTGGCAGCACAGGACCGTGAGGACTCACCCTGCACAAAGGCGCGTGAGGGTTTTTGTTAGCACGGTGAGGGATGTAGCAGCACAGCACCGTTGTGTGAGGGTTTTCATTAGCACGGCAAAGGCTGTAGCAGCACAGCACCGTGAGGACTCACCCTGCAAAAAGGTGCGTGAGGGTTTTTGTTTGCATGGTAAAGGCTGTGGCAGGACAGGACCGTGAGGACTCACCGTGCACAAAGGTGCGTGAGGCTTTTCGTTAGCATTATAAAGGCTGTAGCAGCACAGCACCGTGAGGACTCACCCTACACAAAGGTGCGTGTTTTCGTTAGCATGGTAAAGGCTGTAGCAGCACAGGACCATGAGGACTCACCCTGCACAAAGGTGCGTGAGGGCTTTCGTTAGCAAGGCTGTAGCAGCACAGCACCGTGAGGACTCACCCTACACAAAGGTGCGTGAGGGTTTTCGTTAGCATGGTAAAGGCTGTAGCAGCACAGGACCGTTAAGTGAGGGTTTTCGCTAGCACGGTAAGGGCTGTAGCAGCACAGCACCGTTGTGTGAGGGTTTTCATTAGCACGGTAAGGGCCGTGGCAGCACAGCACCGTGAGGACTCACCCTGCACAAAGGCGCGTGAGGGTTTTTGTTAGCACGGTGAGGGATGTAGCAGCACAGCACCGTTGTGTGAGGGTTTTCATTAGCACGGTAAGGGCCGTGGCAGCACAGGACCGTGAGGACTCACCCTGCACAAAGGCGCGTGAGGGTTTTTGTTAGCACGGTGAGGGATGTAGCAGCACAGCACCGTTGTGTGAGGGTTTTCACTAGCACGGCAAAGGCTGTAGCAGCACAGCACCGTGAGGACTCACCCTGCAGAAAGGTACGTGAGGGTTTTTGTTAGCATGGTAAAGGCTGTAGCAGCACAGCACCGTGAGGACTCACCCTGCAGAAAGGTGCGTGAGGGTTTTTGTTAGCATGGTAAAGGCTGTAGCAGCACAGCACCATGAGGACTCACCCTGCACAAAGGTGCGTGAGGGTTTTCGTTAGCACGGTGAGGGATGCAGCATTACAGCACCGTGAGGACTCACCCTGCACAAAGGTGCGTGAGGGTTTTCGTTAGCATGGTAAAGGCTGTAGCAGCACAGCACCGTGAGGACTCACCCTGCACAAAGGTGCGTGAGGGTTTTTGTTAGCACGGTAAGGGCTGTAGCAGTACAGGACCGTGAGGACTCACCGTGCACAAAGGTGCGTGGGGGTTTTCGTTAGCACGGTAAGGGCTGTAGCAGCACAGCACCGTTAAGTGAGGGTTTTCGCTAGCACGGTAAGGGCTGTAGCAGCACAGCACCGTTGTGTGAGGGTTTTCATTAGCACGGTAAGGGCCGTGGCAGCACAGCACCGTGAGGACTCACCCTGCACAAAGGCGCGTGAGGGTTTTTGTTAGCATGGTAAAGGCTGTAGCAGCGCAGCACAGTGACGACTCACCCTGCACAAAGGTGCGTGAGGGTTTTCGTTAGCACGGTAAGGGCTGTAGCAGCACAGCACCGTGAGGACTCACCCTGCAGAAAGGTACGTGAGGGTTTTTGTTAGCATGGTAAAGGCTGTAGCAGCACAGCACCGTGAGGACTCACCCTGCAGAAAGGTGCGTGAGGGTTTTTGTTAGCATGGTAAAGGCTGTAGCAGCACAGCACCATGAGGACTCACCCTGCACAAAGGTGCGTGAGGGTTTTCGTTAGCACGGTGAGGGATGCAGCATTACAGCACCGTGAGGACTCACCCTGCACAAAGGTGCGTGAGGGTTTTCGTTAGCATGGTAAAGGCTGTAGCAGCACAGCACCGTGAGGACTCACCCTGCACAAAGGTGCGTGAGGGTTTTTGTTAGCACGGTAAGGGCTGTAGCAGCACAGCACCGTGAGGACTCACCCTGCAGAAAGGTACGTGAGGGTTTTTGTTAGCATGGTAAAGGCTGTAGCAGCACAGCACCGTGAGGACTCACCCTGCAGAAAGGTGCGTGAGGGTTTTTGTTAGCATGGTAAAGGCTGTAGCAGCACAGCACCATGAGGACTCACCCTGCACAAAGGTGCGTGAGGGTTTTCGTTAGCACGGTGAGGGATGCAGCATTACAGCACCGTGAGGACTCACCCTGCACAAAGGTGCGTGAGGGTTTTCGTTAGCATGGTAAAGGCTGTAGCAGCACAGCACCGTGAGGACTCACCCTGCACAAAGGTGCGTGAGGGTTTTTGTTAGCACGGTAAGGGCTGTAGCAGTACAGGACCGTGAGGACTCACCGTGCACAAAGGTGCGTGGGGGTTTTCGTTAGCACGGTAAGGGCTGTAGCAGCACAGCACCGTTAAGTGAGGGTTTTCGCTAGCACGGTAAGGGCTGTAGCAGCACAGCACCGTTGTGTGAGGGTTTTCATTAGCACGGTAAGGGCCGTGGCAGCACAGCACCGTGAGGACTCACCCTGCACAAAGGCGCGTGAGGGTTTTTGTTAGCACGGTGAGGGATGTAGCAGCACAGCACCGTTGTGTGAGGGTTTTCATTAGCACGGTAAGGGCCGTGGCAGCACAGGACCGTGAGGACTCACCCTGCACAAAGGCGCGTGAGGGTTTTTGTTAGCACGGTGAGGGATGTAGCAGCACAGCACCGTTGTGTGAGGGTTTTCATTAGCACGGCAAAGGCTGTAGCAGCACAGCACCGTGAGGACTCACCCTGCAAAAAGGTGCGTGAGGGTTTTTGTTTGCATGGTAAAGGCTGTGGCAGGACAGGACCGTGAGGACTCACCGTGCACAAAGGTGCGTGAGGCTTTTCGTTAGCATTATAAAGGCTGTAGCAGCACAGCACCGTGAGGACTCACCCTACACAAAGGTGCGTGTTTTCGTTAGCATGGTAAAGGCTGTAGCAGCACAGGACCATGAGGACTCACCCTGCACAAAGGTGCGTGAGGGCTTTCGTTAGCAAGGCTGTAGCAGCACAGCACCGTGAGGACTCACCCTACACAAAGGTGCGTGAGGGTTTTCGTTAGCATGGTAAAGGCTGTAGCAGCACAGGACCGTTAAGTGAGGGTTTTCGCTAGCACGGTAAGGGCTGTAGCAGCACAGCACCGTTGTGTGAGGGTTTTCATTAGCACGGTAAGGGCCGTGGCAGCACAGCACCGTGAGGACTCACCCTGCACAAAGGCGCGTGAGGGTTTTTGTTAGCACGGTGAGGGATGTAGCAGCACAGCACCGTTGTGTGAGGGTTTTCACTAGCACGGCAAAGGCTGTAGCAGCACAGCACCGTGAGGACTCACCCTGCAAAAAGGTGCGTGAGGGTTTTTGTTTGCATGGTAAAGGCTGTGGCAGGACAGGACCGTGAGGACTCACCGTGCACAAAGGTGCGTGAGGCTTTTCGTTAGCATTATAAAGGCTGTAGCAGCACAGCACCGTGAGGACTCACCCTACACAAAGGTGCGTGTTTTCGTTAGCATGGTAAAGGCTGTAGCAGCACAGGACCGTGAGGACTCACCCTGCACAAAGGTGCGTGAGGGCTTTCGTTAGCATGATAAAGGCTGTAGCAGCACAGGACCATGAGGACTCACCCTGCACAAAGGTGCGTGAGGGTTTTTGTTAGCAAGGCTGTAGCAGCACAGCACCGTGAGGACTCACCCTACACAAAGGTGCGTGAGGGTTTTCGTTAGCATGGTAAAGGCTGTAGCAGCACAGGACTGTGAGGACTCACCCTGCACAAAGGTGCGTGAGGGTTTTCGTTAGCATGGTAAAGGCTGTAGCAGCACAGGACCATGAGGACTCACCCTGCACAAAGGTGCGTGAGGGTTTTTGTTTGCATGGTAAAGGCTGTGGCAGGACAGGACCGTGAGGACTCACCGTGCACAAAGGTGCGTGAGGCTTTTCGTTAGCATTATAAAGGCTGTAGCAGCACAGCACCGTGAGGACTCACCCTACACAAAGGTGCGTGAGGGTTTTCGTTAGCATGGTAAAGGCTGTAGCAGCACAGGACTGTGAGGACTCACCCTGCACAAAGGTGCATGAGGGCTTTCGTTAGCATGGTAAAGGCTGTAGCAGCACAGGACTGTGAGGACTCACCCTGCACAAAGGTGCGTGAGGGTTTTCGTTAGCACGGTAAGGGCTGTAGCAGCACAGCACCGTTGTGTGAGGGTTTTCGCTAGCACGGTAAGGGCTGTAGCAGCACAGCACCGTGAGCACTCACCCTGCACAAAGGTGCGTGAGGGTTTTCGTTAGTATGGTAAAGGCTGTAGCAGCACAGGACCGTGAGGACTCACCCTGCACAAAGGTGCGTGTTTTCGTAAGCATGGTAAAGGCTGTAGCAGCACTGGACCGTGAGGACTCACCCTGCACAAAGGTGTGTGAGGGTTTTCGTTAGTATGGTAAAGGCTGTAGCAGCACAGGACCGTGAGGACTCACCCTGCACAAAGGTGCGTGTTTTCGTAAGCATGGTAAAGGCTGTAGCAGCACTGGACCGTGAGGACTCACCCTGCACAAAGGTGCGTGAGGGTTTTCGTTAGTATGGTAAAGGCTGTAGCAGCACAGCACCGTGAGGACTCACCCTGCACAAAGGTGCGTGAGGGTTTTTGTTTGCATGGTAAAGGCTGTGGCAGGACAGGACCGTGAGGACTCACCGTGCACAAAGGTGCGTGAGGCTTTTCGTTAGCATTATAAAGGCTGTAGCAGCACAGCACCGTGAGGACTCACCCTACACAAAGGTGCGTGTTTTCGTTAGCATGGTAAAGGCTGTAGCAGCACAGGACCGTGAGGACTCACCCTGCACAAAGGTGCGTGAGGGCTTTCGTTAGCATGATAAAGGCTGTAGCAGCACAGGACCATGAGGACTCACCCTGCACAAAGGTGCGTGAGGGTTTTTGTTAGCAAGGCTGTAGCAGCACAGCACCGTGAGGACTCACCCAACACAAAGGTGCGTGAGGGTTTTCGTTAGCATGGTAAAGGCTGTAGCAGCACAGGACTGTGAGGACTCACCCTGCACAAAGGTGCGTGAGGGTTTTCGTTAGCACGGTAAGGGCTGTAGCAGCACAGCACCGTTGTGTGAGGGTTTTCGCTAGCACGGTAAGGGCTGTAGCAGCACAGCACCGTGAGCACTCACCCTGCACAAAGGTGCGTGAGGGTTTTCGTTAGTATGGTAAAGGCTGTAGCAGCACAGGACCGTGAGGACTCACCCTGCACAAAGGTGCGTGTTTTCGTAAGCATGGTAAAGGCTGTAGCAGCACTGGACCGTGAGGACTCACCCTGCACAAAGGTGCGTGAGGGTTTTCGTTAGCATGATAAAGGCTGTAGCAGCACAGGACCGCGAGGACTCACCCTGCACAAAGGTGCGTGAGGGTTTTCGTTAGCATGATAAAGGCTGTAGCAGCACAGGACCGCGAGGACTCACCCTGCACAAAGGTGCGTGAGGGTTTTCGTTAGCATGATAAAGGCTGTAGCAGCACAGGACCGCGAGGACTCACCCTGCACAAAGGTGCGTGAGGGTTTTCGTTAGCACGGTAAGGGCTGTAGCAGCATTGCACCGTTGTGAGGGTTTTCGCTAGCACGGTAAGGGCTGTAGCAGCACAGCACCGTTGTGTGAGGGTTTTCGTTAGCACGGTAAGGGTTGTTGCAGCACAGCACCTTGAGCACTCACCCTGCACAAAGGTGCGTGAGGGTTTTCGTTAGTATGGTAAAGACTGTAGCAGCACAGGACCGTGAGGACTCACCCTGCACAAAGGCCAGGATCTGCTCGTACTGCTCCTTTGCCTGGCTCTCCTTCACCAGGTCGATCTTGTTCTGCAGGATCAGGATGTGTTTCAGCTTCATGATCTCGATGGCCGCCAGATGCTCCGACGTCTGGGGCTGCGGGCAGGACTCGTTCCCCGCTGAGGGCGTTCGGGGAGAGGGTTAGCATTTTACCAAGTCAAACCTCAACCTGTCTCGGATACGCAGCGGCCCAGATGTTTGGAATCACCAGTAATTTTCACAGATTAACCCTTAGAGTGCTAAATGCAGCTATCGTTGCTCAATGATGTAAGATATCAAAGTCAAAGCTGTTGAAACCCCAGCATGTGGCAACTTGTTTAAAAGCGCTCCGGAGCTCTTTTAAACAAGTTGCGACATGGTAGGTTTGATAGAAGCTGATAATATATACTGCTGGTCATTACAGGGAGCACCATTAAAACAACACCCCAACACCACGCCAGTCCTGGTGGGCCACAGCATCAGCATGTTCAAGTGCTACCGTTCCACTTAGCAGCTTATTAGCGCCTTGAGAACAAGGTATGTGGACTCTTTGGCCAATCGTTGACTTTAATTCACTTCCCACGGAGCAACACAGCAAAAAACAGAAACTTCGGCCCTCCAGGATGGCAGGTTAATTCCCCCAAAGCTAGAAAATAACCAGCTAAATTTCTGTTTAAGAAGCATATTATTTGACTATTATTTGGAAAGAAACTAATTAAGCATTTTAATACTAAAATTGAATTTCAAGTCATTTTTGACGACCCGACACGCGCAGCTTTCCCTCACGCTTGGCAAGACCCTGCTGACTTCTCACTCGTCCAATCATCACCAGACACACACAATAGCCTTTGCCAAACTAAAAAGGGTGACAAAGATTTGGACAAATTCAATAAACCACCCAGGATCTGTACAAATGAGTCTAAATAATGCATACATAATGAAAGGGTCCCCATAACTCACGAGAAGCTTACCAATCAGCAGCAATGCAGCGTCCATGACTGCCGCCCCGTTCAACATGGTGGCCATGAGAATGTCGTGACCCGGGCAGTCCACGAAGGAGACGTGCCTTGTGAGGAGAGTTCAGAAATTTACCACGAAATCTGCTCGTTTTGCTCCTAATGCTGAGTTTCCAACACAAAGCTAAATTTCTCCTTGCTTTATTCGCAGGAGCTTGACAATGGGACCATTTTCATTGTTTCGCTTTGAAGATCTTCCGCCCAATTCGCGCGAAGATCCCATTCATTTCGGTGAGAGAACAACCTGGCAGAGGACTGACACAAGAATTCACACCGCTGACCGATTTACACTCAAGGGGTGGCATTTCCTGCAAACTCCAAAAATCATCAACCAGATAGCAACACCAATGTTGCTATGCAAACAAACATTTTAATTTTTGAACATCGTGCCGGCTTGAAAATAAAAATTATTCACAAAACTGATTGTCACATTCAATGTTGAACTTTACCTCTATTTTGCGAAAGGTCATTTAACACCGGTAGCTAGCATCCCCATTATCTCAAGCAATGTAGTTGCCTGCGGCTAGAATAAGAAGCTAGGTTGCCTAGCTAGCCAATGTTGCTGTAAGTAGCAATGATGCTATTCAGAACCCTGCTCGACTCGCCCAAATTTTTCGCCAAAGAATATTTTGATGTGGAGCGGAATGCGAATTTTGTGCATTCGTGGCGTTCTTGCAAGCCATTTGTGTCGTGTCGCCCGCATGATCTGCATCGCCCGGGGCGAACGCGTGTCTTTTCACTAGTATTCATGCCTTTGCATTGACTTTAAATGTAATCTGGTCGCTTGAAAAATTTGTTTCGCGTTTGGTGGAAACGCAGCTTGAGAATAAGCACAAAAGCCAACTGCCAACATACTCCCACACTAAGCTAGCTTTTTTGCCACTCAGCGTCAAGCTCGGTTCAGTTTTCATAACTAGATGGTCTTTTTTTTTTTTTAATGAAAGCCATTGGTTTTCAAATTACTGCCACCCCTGGTTTTCCATATTGTGCCAAACCAAACTTGCCCCACTACACCACTCATTCCCCAATCCAAAGCCTTGCAGTAGTCACATTTCTCGTGAAAAATATGACTACATTTCCCTCCCGAAATACTATAGACTTTCCTGGCAGTTATCCATGTCAAAGGAGTCCTTTTTGGTGAAGACCTCCCCGGTGCAGTGACCAGTGCCCTCACCTGACCAGTTTGAAGTTGCCCTTGGTGCCAGGGATGTCTGTGGGGAACTCGTCAGGCGTGCTGCTGCCACATGACCTGTAACACTCCGGCCGAGGGCAGCTGGGGTCATCCAGCTTGTACACCTACAGGACAGAGAGCGTGTGCGTGAGGTGTGTGGTCTTTCACATGCGAGCCTTGATCAGTCCTGTGATAGAATAACGGCGTACAGCAAAACCTGCATGGGAGGGCCTGAAGTGACATTGTCAATATTCTGTCAATATTCATTACAGTGCAAAAAAGCCAAAAGAGGAGGCTCCATTTCATTGTGGCCGTAATTGCAGGAAATCTCCCAAATGCACAAATTGGCCAACATCACTTGTCGGGCGCTCTGAGGCACACTCAAAGAGATAAAAGAACTGAAACGACAATGGAAACTGCACTATAGGGATATTGTGAAGCAATACAAACTGCCATATGTAGCAAGGGCAGATAAACAAGAGGCCCATGGGCCTTAACAGTCACCTGAGTATAGTATATCCAAAGTTAAACCTTGGCCATTAGGCGTGGCCCCAATTTTGACCCCAGGGATCAGATTAATGGAAACCAGTATCATAAGCAATAGAGTATTCTAAATTGTATGTATATAACATGTGGCTATTTTCTTTAAGCAAAGATGATTTCTCAAGCCATTTTGACCCTTGGCCCCTGCCCCTTAGCCCCTGGGTAAGGGAAACTGTCAAAAATATCATAATATCATCTCATTGTTGTAATGTCAATCAAGTGTGAATGATTTCCAGTAGAAATTAAACAGAATATACCCAAAAGTATAATTTTCCTATAAAACTATAGTAAACTTGACCCCCTCCCCAGGGGCAAACATGGAGCCTGGGGGTCATGAAATTCACAATTTTAATAAAGCACCTCAAGACACTTCCATCTATAAAGATAACTGGTTTCCAGCATATCTACGTATAAAAAAAGTAAATGCAAGACAATAGGCTTGCACTAACAGAGTTAACAATACATAGGTTTGGTCGGTGCGGTCTGTGAATATGCTCATAAAAACTTAATTTTGCGTTTAAGCAAAAAACGCTTCAGTGAAAGGAAGGAATAATACCTTCATTGACATATGTCAAGTTACTTTTCTACTTCTGAGGTAAAACCGCATCCTGCTGGGCATTTTCCCCTCAAACTGTACAGGCAGTTGCTAAGTACCAACCACAGGTTGTTGGTTTTCTCCAGGTATACTCCAGTTTCCTCCAAAACCTAAACACGACACATCCTTAAATGACCCTTACTTAAGTTGTTGTGTTCACGATGTGGCTTATGATGACAATATAACAATGGGCAATAACTCCATCAAATTTGATTGAATTGGTCTGGTTTTCGAACTTCTTTGAGATCTTATCGATAAGCCAGCATGCAAAGTTTCATGAAAATTGACCAATATTTACTAAAATTATTGTGTTCACAAGGTTGCTTATGATAATAATACAACAAAGGGCAATAACTCCATCAAATGTGATCGAATCAATCTAGTTTTCGAACTCGTCCAAGATCTTATGGATACAAGCCTGCATACAAAGTCTCATCAAAATTGGTTCATAAATACTTATTTTGTTCACAAGGAAAAGTTTACGGACGACGCACGACGGAGGACGCACGACGACGGACAAAAGGGGATCGCAATAGGTCACCCCTTCGGCTCAGGTGAGCTAATAAAAAAAAGGGTGCTGTAAATGTCCGATGTGCCATTTAGGAAATTTTGAGAGACCATTTTAGACATCAAATTCTCTGCAGAACAAGACCACCTAATCTGCTTATCAGTGATATGATGCTTGGTGTTTAGAAAACGGCACAAGGCACTGTTCTCTAGACTCGTCCTTCAAAGCTGGGCGGCCCGTCAGGAGTGGGCAGGAGAATTTAAATTTAATTTAAATGTGAATTTAAAATGGAAATGCAACAATCCTTTTGAAATGCCCTTTACAAATAAAATCACCCATTAAACCCAGCCCCAGCTGACACTGACGACTTTGTACAGCAATCCTGACAGGCCAGTGATGTTCATGCACCAGTCAGCTTAACCCTTTTGCGCCCGCATATGGAAAATTCTTTGTCAGTTGGATCCTCTGCTCAAGTACAGACTTTTCTGTGTTTTTCGATTGCCTTGGTGCAGGGGTCCTGAATCTTATATTGAAAGGGCCGATGTGAAAGCAGGTTTTCATTCCAGCTGAGCAGTTACACACCTGATTCTACTAATCAGGGACTTCAAAGATTCAAATTCAAACTGATTACGCACCTCAGAATATTTGCTCGATATGTAAAATCTCTTGCATTTTCTGTACATAAATGCATCCAACTTGCAATGATAAGTATATGCAACATTTAATTTTACCATTTCATACCATGAATTGCGATGGTAAACTCAGAATTTAATAAACAAACTTTGAGCCTAACTGAACTGGACAGGAGTGGTCTTAAAGAGCTTAGGACATGCACTGAGCAAGTTTATGAATATAATAAGGGTACAATTAATAGAATTCCCATCGTCTGCCTCAAAAAAAGTATTTAATAATTCATAACAAAAATCGCCATTTTGAGTTACTTGTCCCGCACCCCTCATTAACAAACATTCTGACCAACACAGAAAAGTGATTCTGGCACTTCTCTGTGTGGTTACGTCATAAGTTGTACACGGTGGGAGATTGTATCAGAGTCAGATTCTGATGGTTCTCTTCATCAAAATGAAGAGATTCTGAGGAACCGTTTTATGTTGAGTTTCCTCATCTTGCATAAAGCTGCTTTAACACCGGACGCGAAATTAATTTTTTCGGACGACAGATTACATTCAAAGTCAATGCAAAGACGCCAATAGGTTTCGCCTGTATTTGCGTCTTTGCATTGACTTTGAATGTAATCTGCCGTGTGAAAAAATTCATTTTGCGTCCGGTGTGAAAGCAGCTTAACATGGGATTCCGAACCATACAGATTCCAGCCTGAGTACTCAAGCAATGAAGACAGCTAATTGTCACCGTCTCCGCCTGTCCCGAACTGTACAACGCTTACCAGCCAAGTAGCGGAATGATTATTATTCTGGTTCCACAAATGTTTCTGTGCCCGGCATGTTGGATAACCAGCCTACTCACATTTTCAACCCGAAGTGAGTTCAATAGACCTGACGTTTGGTTACCTTACCAAACAAGACCATCTACATTATAATAGCAGAGTGGCCTCTGTGTGTGTGTCCAGCCAATCTAGATTCCACCGGGCGCGTGTCTGCAGCAATGGTGCATTGTTCATTATAATATAAAGATGAAGTCACATAAAATAGAACCAGTGGATCCCCACAGGCTGAGTGCTAGTATATAATATATTAGGTTAAGAATAGCATTAGAGGTGGTTGAACTCACCCCTGATCTAGCCAGTAATTAAATAAATATTTTCGAGGCTCTATTCATTTCTGTGCACTGTTTCATAAGCTTTCAAAACAATGCGTGTAAGCCGTACCTTGCAGCTTGCCATTAGCTAGTTAGCGAGCGAATACGCAGTGAGCAGAAATATAGAGTCGTGAATGATATCACAACGTGTAAACCATATCTTGCAGCTTGCTATTATTAGGTAGTAAGCTAGCAAGCACACAATGCACATAAATAAATAGAGCGCCGTGAATAGTATCATATCACTACTTAGCTGGCTAGATCACAATGAACAGCGAGTTGGCTGGCTATTGAACAGGCAGTGCAGAGAAACAATTTGGATTCCGCAAATAATAATATGTAAAAACATTAATAATCGAAATGTTGGCCGCATATCATAAGCTCCAGTGACTGGGGCTTGCCTGGGCCAGCAAAGTCGACACCAGTACATTGGACTTGTTTTGTCCATATTCTCGATATCTCTGCATCTTTCGGCCTCAGAAACATTCCATGGCCATATTCGTGCGTTGCACTGCATCCCCACACTACACATCCCTTTCTGTTCACTCTCGGTGATTTTTGTTGGTCCACTCTTTCAGATATTCTCCGTCAAGACCAGAGTTGTGAACAGCGGCTAACCACCTAGATACAATCCGTGTACAACTTATGATGTCAGGTGCTTGAGCTGGCCCAGCACAAATGTTCTCCATTGAGGCAAAGGGGGCGTTTCCTCATGTGGATAATTTAGCAGATAAAATGCCTTCTTTTTTAGACATTGCGTAATATAAACAATATTAAAAGAATCACTGAATTGTTCAAGATGGGTACTATGTAGCCTTTTTTGTCACATAAAAAACAGAGCTGAATTTCATGTCCTAAGCTCTTTAATCAAGTTAGGCAGAGCAATCGTGCTTGGTTTTGCACTAGCTGGGTGTCAAAGGGATAATATAGTGGAAGGTTCTGTGAATTCCGCCAAACAGCAGGTCGCGCACATCTGATGCTCACCTTGGCATTAGCATAGCCCAGCTTGATTGTAATGTTCCTCTCCAGCTCGTTTTTGAAGCGGACAGTGTGCACCCCAGAGATGGCCTTCACCACTGTGGACTTCCCATGCGCCACATGACCAATGGTGCCTGGATATCGCAGGCCAGAGGCATAAAGTGACTTTAGAAAGTGCAGTGAAACTGTTCATGACTTCTTCAAAACAATAGAACAGTGGGTCAATGTGTGAAATGTCAATCAACAGCAGTCAACACAATGGGTAAGGCTGGTCACTCACCAATATTTATTGTAGCCTGTCGACTGATGATTTCTGGGGAGAGCGGCGTTAGTGTGGCCACATCCTGTGGAGGCAGCAGTAACCAAAGCAAAGTCAGAGACAAGAAAGTATGAACAGGAAATGAAATTGAATTCTGAATGACAATCATGAGGCACAACCAGTATAACAAAAATAATAATAAAACCACAGGCAGCGCGTACCTGCGTGTAGCAAACAGGCTTTCATGCATGCCAACATTTTCTCACTTATACATACAGTTTCCATACTACCCCCACTACCGCATCCCAGGACCATCACTTAATAGTACATTATGTGCAAGAAGAACACTGACAGGCTATGAAGATGCAAAAAAAAAAAAAAAAAAGGGAAAAAAAAAACAAATAAACAAACAAACTGTACAGCCAAAAGTAAACCCTATATCAAAATTGTTGCATGTTCACAACACAAAATTTCCTCACAACTGAATTCAATCAAACCCAATATCCCAGTGTGTTATGTCCCACATTTAACCATAAATGGTTCATGGTGGTAGCCAAAACATACTGTAAACAGAACTTTAAAATGTTAATTTACAAGATTTCCCTTTTTCCCTTTTTGCACAACACTAGTAAAATAATGCAAACAAATGGCAGCTATTCAATAACCTTCACCCAAAAAGAGGGGGAAAAAAAAACTATTTACATGATTCTCAAAAAAATATCAAGCTTTCAGGCAGGACATGCAAGATTGGACAGTTCCTCCAACATGCCAATACTGCCAACAACCACGCAGAAAGTGAAAAACCTTACATAAAGTAGATGGTGAAAACCTTTAAATCCCTTAAGAGAGACGGGATCTAAGCGGCCACGGATTATGCTTTCTAGCAAATACAGTCATTTCATCCATCTTGACACATTCAATGGCGAAGCCATGAACAACATAAAAAGCTCCAATCTTCAAGGTTAGACGCCAATACTGAAGAACAAACAAGGAGCCCAGCCAGGATCTAAAAGCCCCACGATACCAGGCCTTATTTTTTTTAGCAACATTACTAGATGACATGCAAACCACTGGCTGCTCTAAGGTTATTGGACCAGGGTGTTCTGGCACCCGAGTAACTGCAACAATGTGGAAGGTTGGTAGAGTTAGAATACAGAAGTTTTACTGACTGTGCAAAACACCACAGTTTATAATAATGAACTAGAGATTGTTTTTCAGGAGAAAAAACAAATGCCATTTCAGCAGATATCAGCGTGTTCCAAAATGCCAAACGCCACCAAGGTCACTTACTCAATGTTTGGTGATGCCATTTCGATAAAGTAAAATTTAAAAAACGTAATAACCAGATATGCCTGGAAAACAAGCTCAAAAGGCATACTTTCTGCCATGTCGGAGCAAGAGCTAGCTAAAGTTTATCTCGCTGTTTTTTCGCACTTAATGTGATATGTTGCAAGTCGATGATGATGATGATGATGATGTTGTTTACGAACACTTGCAGCTAGCGATACAGCTGTATTTTATCGCCGATGCTCCCAGATGCATGGACGAGCGAGCAAACGAGCGAGCAACCTCCATTCATTTCGCCCAGCTCCGTGACGCTGAATGCCGTGACATGAGCTGGCGTCATTCCGCTGTTGACAGTGCACCATGAAGAACAAGTGATATGGCCAGATATTAAAACAAAACAAGCCAAGCGTGAAATAAGATGTCATTTTTATGAAAGACGGGCCAACGATCCAGTGAAATACTGACCATCGCATGAAAATTAATCACCATGCCCACGCCGTCCACGGCGCACCGACAATGAATTGCATCATGTGCCAGTTTAACCACCGTTTTCCCGGAATCAGTCCCATCAAAAACCAGCCATTTCTTCACACCAGCAACACGAACATGAAAGACATATAATCGCGTGAAATTAAAAATGAATACTCACTAATGCACTCAAATCTTGCCGTGAGAGATGGGGCTGGCCCAGCGTAACTCCTGACTCGTCACCCGCCATCTTGAGCGAAAAGGAATATTGTACGCCAAGGCGAGTGCCTGAATGTTATATCCCCAATTTTTAGCCTACATTTTCACTTAGATTATTCTGTTTGGTCAAATATGTTCTGTAGTTTGCTTTATAATTGAAACATAAAAGTTTTATTTGGCGATTAAAATGAAAAAGGACCATCAAATGACAGATGATGCAACAGACGATAATTAATTAAATGCAGTTAAAGAGACAAAACAACTGAATTAGTAAAAGTGAAAATTTAAAGCATTGTCTTTAAATGTAAATACTTACGCCAAGCAGCAAATAACACTGGGAAGTTTTATTTCATAACCGGCGCATATACCAACATACTATTTAGGGGCCTAGATATGCCCGGATGATAAATGATGACGTATTTACACACCGGTAAGTGAACAATGTCAGGTGACAGCACCATGGACCTATAAGGAGCATCCTTGGACAGCACATACGCTACTTTCACAGCGGACGCGGAACGAACTTTCGCACGACAGATTGCATTCGAAGTCAATGCCAAGATGCGAATGCACGTATTCGCGTCTTTAATCTACACAAACTTTGTGCTCTAAATCGCTGGTTTGTCGAGTTACTTCTAAGTTTTTGTGTAAGTTAGCCCATAGAATCGGGATGCTTGTGAAAATGGATCGAGGATGCAGGCGTTGGGCGAGTGTGCGGAGATGGAACTGCAACAGCGGAATGTCAAAAGCAGAGAGACGAGGCTGTCGAAACAGGCCTACTTAACTGGACAAAGATTTTAAATTCATAATTATGCGACTGAGCGCTCGAGAAACCGAGACTGGTTTATTGGAAATTAGTTGTTAACGTTAAGTGTGTTCGGAAATCAGTGAGGGCTGAATGTTGTTCGGGGATAGTGAGTATAAAAATTTGTCAGTGTTTTTGGAGTTGAATGCAGAGCTAGTACGTTGGGTATAATTAGATTGTTAGAGTAGAACTGGATGAAGGGATTTTCGCTGATGTGTTATGGAGGAGACCAGAGCTGGAACAAGCCAAAGTAGGATTTTTTTTTTTAAATCGCAGTGAACTCATTATTGTATTTGAATTATTTTGTCACCTTTTTATAACTGTGCTCATGTCATTGTTTTACGATTTTGTTTCGCATAGTTGCAAGAAAACAAGAGTTGGAAGAGGCCCTGGTAGACATAATGATGGTTAAAGACTGCCGTCCATTCAGTTGCGTAGATCAAGGGTTCAGGGCATTTGTGAACAAACTCTTCTCCAAGCACCACCAATAAAGCCGTGGTGAAGGTCCAGCTGTTCTTGGCCAAAGTGCATTTACCAAGAGCTGAGGATCCTTTGCAATACTGGGGTTAAAAAAAAATAAGCTTTGTATCCTACCTTGTAAGTGCTTGCACAACCATTTTATGCTCATTAGCATTTTTAGTTCCCTGCTGATATTTTTCCAAAGCAGAAGAATTTTTTTTTTTTTTTTTAAAGGAACAGTTGAAGCCCCAAAATAGTGGAGCAGATATTATTTTGAAGAAAAACACAGTTCTCTCTTCCTCAATCACATTCACTAACCAGTGTCCAGTTCCCCACAGAATCACTTTCACTTCCAGTTATACAAAAGCACTTTTACTATATATATATATATATATATATATATATATATATTTCCCTACAAAGCACGATTCAATATTACTGTGTTTTCATTGACCAGTTGGGGTCTTTACAGTGCGTTCAAAACGTCAAGAAATGAGCCACACCTCAACACATCTGACTGGAAAGCTTCAACACTTCATGAAGCTTCGGCTCACCAGCACTAGTAATTAGGGCCATTCTGTGAGGGCATGGCTTCATTTTTGGTAAATTGGGAGCACAAGGCTGCAGCGAAGAATTTATATATATATTTTTTTCCCCCTCCCAAAGCTCATTCCCTCTGTCAAAGCAGTTGAAGACTTCTGTTATCTCCTGAGTTTAAGCTGGATATTTCCTTGTTTTGAGTTAATAAAAACACTTGCCATTTCATGAAACCTGTTGTGCATCTCCAGTAGTTTTTGCTGTGAATTTCTAGCTGTAACATCTCTTAAAGGTGGCCACTGTGGTTACTGGTACAGGAGAATCAGACCCCTGTCGGCAGTTTGTCGAAGAGGGAAGGCGGGTGTTTAAAGGAGTACTGTATGTTTAGATCAGGCTGTGCATTTTCACTGTGGGGAAAACCATGATTAGGGGGTAAAGCCTCTTTCACACTGGACGCGAAATGAATTTTTCGCATGACAGATTACATTCAAAGTCAACACAAAGACGCGGTGCGCGTATTCGCATCTTTGCGTTGACTGAATGTAATCAGTTGTGCGAAAAATTAGTTTCGCGCCCTGTGTAAAAGTGGCTTAACCCAGCGCGAGAGTGAAGGAAGTCGGAAAATGAGGAGAAAAGGACACTGACACAGTACCGTGCAGAGGAGGACAACCCAGGTTCAGAACATTAACTACCTCTCCGGTGTTTTGTACTGACCACCTTGCTCTGCCAATTATAATAGCTGGCTTAGCTCATGGATGGAAGCAAAACATGGCAGGTTCTTTACTTTCTGACCACTGGAAGGTCCCCTTGGGAGAAAATGTAATTCGCAGAAGTAACAATATGAGGGCAGCGGAGGGTGAGGGAAGGAAAGAAAATCGAGCTGGAATAACAGGAAATAAAGGGAGGGGAGACAAAAAAAAGTCACTATGGATAAAATAAGGGATTTTCAGTGTTTATCAATGAGCTTGTTTATAATACAGATGAATCTATTACAGAAATAGTGAGGATCAGGATGTGGTGGACGTGGTGAGGGGCATTTTAAGTATACAGTGTAGCCAATCAAATTTAAATAGTATTCACATACTGACTAATTAGTTATTGCAATATTCAAATTGGATTTAATTGCATTTTTTCTCTCTCTCAAGGTGGTATTTTCCATATTGATTTACCATCCACGATGATGGAAGTTAGTATTCAAATGGGAGAGCCGGCATATAGTGTTCTTGTGGAATTACAAATGGTTAAGTGTATGGCACATATACAGCCAATGGTGTGTGTTTGAATAATTGGTGGGGGGTGGGGGGGCGCAGTGGCAGTGGTTGTTCTGTCTTCATTTTTGAGTGGTTCTAATTGGCATGCTGCTGCCCCTAACTAGAGTGACTTCATTTAGGCCTATCAATGATATTTTTTTTTCTTTACTGAGTCAGAAAACATTGGGTGCAATTTGGGTACTGAGTGGTACACCTTGTCACCACTGGGTGGGGCCATCATGGAATAGCATGATTATAACATAAAAATATCACATTACGCAGTCAGCACTCAGGAGTGACTATAGGAACAGTCTTGGCGCAGCAGTTCTCAAGCCTGTGCAGCGTGCAAATGCTGCTTCCGACTCAGTCCTTTCGGTATGTATATATCTAAGATCTTCTGCTCACTTTATCACATCTTTAAGTTGCTTTTCTTTCGCTTACATTTGATTGACAATCTTTGTAAGTTTACTAAAAGTGTTAATAAAAATTATACCCCCCCCCCCCAAAAAAAATAGCCACTTTGACTGACACTCGCTTTACCTATGCCGCAGTCACTTCTGCAGTGATGTGTAATCAGTCTGCGTGTCTCATAATAATAAGAAGAAGAAAAAGAAAAAGAAGAAGAATTTAAGTGTTGGAGCACTTCCCCTATCCCCCTTGGTGACCAAATGCTCTCTTCAAATACACTAATTATGCTGAACACATTGAAATCATTAAATGACTTAAGGCAGTCAGATCTGACTTCTGAAAGCACGATGTATTTCAATCGTGATCAAATGAGTTTGTTGGATCAGAAAAGCATATAGGGAACAAAAACAGGCTCAACAATACGATGTAAAGGAAATCTCAAAATTTTTCTTTCTTTTTTTAATCGTTTCACACCAATGACAAGAACAGGAAATTTGATTGATTGTGCTTTAGCATCCATTATCTATTCCCCAATAAGGTGTCACTGACATTGATGTAAATCATCAAAAATGATATTTTATTGAACAAGTCACTCTATTAAACAGAGATTATTCATAAATTTGTTAAATCTCCAGAGATAAACGCTCTTATTACCAAATCCTCTGAATGTCACCGAACAGCACATCGAAAGATCATATAAGTATGTGTAAAGTAGTACACATAGCACTGTGTTCAAGTGCTGCCGAACCATAACTTCTTTCTGAGAGGGAGGAGTGACATATTGAGCACATTTCTTATGGCAAAACCAATAAAATGTCCAAGTCTGAAAGGCTGTTCCATATTATGCAATGACACTGCTCCGTTAGTTGAAGAGCGATTGAAATTAAGCGGCGCATATCAGCTGTTTGCATGTCACAGAAGACAAAAGTGAAGGCAACTAGCCAAAAAGTAAATAACTGACTGACTGCAGTGGAAATAATTCATTTGCGTATACCTGCAGGAGTAATCATTAACTCCGGACTTTGACCACACTTAACTAAATGAGCGGTAATAAACATTGCTGTGCGTAAGTTTAATTTGAAATGAAAAGGCTCAATATGTATACCTTGTACCGTACATCCTCTGCTTTTGCTTCAAATTCTGGTAAATAATTTCTGCATTGACTGTTTTTCACTTAGATAAGCAGTAAGTATCAAAAGAGATAAGATCAGCACTGCAGCAGTCCAGATAATGAAAAGGAGTATGCATATAACCAAACGCCACGAAAAACAAGTTCAAAGACAAAGACTTCTGAGGGCGTTTACCAAGAGGTCAACCGCAATGTTTGAGGAACTTCATGAACTTCTGGTAGGTACTGGTCATTCTTTGTGCAGTACAATAATCTCCAGTATTCTGTAAAAGTCATGGTTTTGTTACGATGCATCCAGATTTAAACCTCTTCTCACAAAAAATGTGTGCAAGCACATATGAATAAAGCCAAAAAATGTACTAAATCATGCCCAGCCACAAAGGGGTGATGTGTCATGGTCTAATAAGATGATGGTTGAACATTCAGGCCATAATTCTGAAAGCTGTTTTGCCGTGATGACTTTACAGCTCATTGTCCAAGCATGTTGAAGCACGTGGAGAAGCATAGCAGAGATATAAACTGTGAAGCATAGTGGAAGCATCTGGCTTTGGGGCTGCTTCTGTTTTGCTGGGACAGGGCTCAGATAGGGGGGATAATGGATGGCTTCAAATGTAAAGGTATTTTGGCACAAATCCTGCTGGCCTCTGTCTGAAAGCTGAACAGCAATTTGAGGTCACACTTTAGATAAAGTGTTGCTCATAAAGGCTTTATACAGCATGTGTAATGCCTCCAAAAATAGACAAAATGTCTTCAAAAATCGTACAGAAGCAAATGTCATGTTTTGTAAAGGGTGAAATAACACATCAGTATTCAGCATGGGATGCCAGATGTGATATAACTGGCAATGTCACTTAGATAGCGGCTAAATGCTATAAAGGGTGACATTGTCAGCCAAGTGACATTGTCATTGTCACATCTGGCATCACATGCTAAGGATGAGTTATTTCACCCTTTACAAAGCATGACATTTGCTTATGTATGTTTATGAAGACGTGTCATTTATGAACAACACTTCATCTAAAGTGGGACCCAGTTTGATTCCCCAACATGACAGTGACCCATATTCATATCATATCAACTGAGGCATGGCCTCAGAAAGGGAAAACTAAAGACCATGTCCAAAACTGCATCCTAACTGCCACTGCCTGGAAACATGCTGTCTACTAAATATGCAGCCAATGACCTACAGCGTAGCCCAATACAGATCATTTCTTGCAATGACGAGTGAAGTGCATTGGATAAGACATTTCAGAATGTGAAATTTTCCCATTTTCAGAGGATTATACATGTACAGTATTTCTGTTTTGGCTTGTGAATGTGGGAGAACACTTAGAAGTGACTTCAACTGGAAGATAAAGAGGAACCATCTTTGTACCTTAAAGTCCAGAAGATTGCACAATTCAAGCTTGGAAAGAAGCCTTCTCAATGATAAAGTCCGTCGTACTACCAGCCAAGGTAATTGAAACCACCCCCCCCCCTTTTTTTTTAGGAATTCCCTTTTTTTCCTAATTATTGTTTTATTTCTTTTGACTTATCTTTCTGCTGCCACCATCAAGGGTAGGAATTCCCTTTTTTAGCTGCGACCAAGCAGCTCTAGGAACGCTTCTGTCTGTCTGTCTGCCTGTCCGTCTGTGACACCTTTTTCACCATGTTCCTGTCGACGTATCATCATGAAATTTTCAGGAGTTATTGACCTTCACCAAAGTGACGTCCATGCACAAGGTCGAGGTCAAAGGTCAAAAGTTCACAGAGGTCACAACCTTGTTTGCAGGTTTTCGCGCTGTAACTCCAATTAGAATTCATGGATCGCTATGAAATTTTGGAAATAGTTTTAGGCATACAGGAGGTGTTCCCTATTGTTTTTCAAGGTCATCCGTCAAATCCCAAGGTCACAAAGGTAAAAAAAGTGTCAATTTTGCCCGATTTGACGGTTTTCGCACCGTAACTCAAGTTTAATTCAATGAATGGCCATGAGATCTTACAGCGAGCTTCTTGGTATAGAGGAGGGGTTCCCTATGGATTTTCAAGGTCATCTGTCGAATCCCAAGGTCACATTGGTCAAAAAAGTGTCGATTTTGCCCAGATTTCACAGTTTTCGCACCGTAACTCCACTTTAACTTGATGGATGGCTATTACATCTTAGAAGAAGCTTCTTGGTACAGAGGAAGGGTCCCCTATTGATTTTCAAGGTCATATGCCACTTTCCACATCACACTTGTACAAGAAACTACCAGTCATGGACACTAGGCCTCGTGACGGATGCTAGGCGAGGTCGCTGCTATTGGATCCTTCTGATCTACTTGTTCCCTAATTATTTTTTTATTTCTTTTGACTTATCTTTCTGCTGTCACCATCAAGGGTTGGGGTGGGGGATGAGGGCATGTGTTCCTTACTTCATGTTCTGATCTCTCCTTATATTAATCCATTATGTTCATGATACCATGTATTTTCTTGCCCTCTCCTGATTTGAATTAAAAACAATTGATCACAAAAAATGAAGTCCAGCTGATTATTGCTGAAGAGGGGGTGCTTTTTTTTATCATGGGTGGATATCTTATGGCACACCTGTCTGTCAGGCGGTGAATAGTGCATGCAGATCAGCAACATTGCCAAACTCAGCAAAACCATGGAAATGCGTGAATCATTTGCGTGTTAAGTACACATATAGCAAAGCACACTTATCCAGCATGTTCAATTTACTTAACAATAAGTAAGCTAAAGCGATTTACAACACAGCCAAAGTCATAATGATCCAGTCAAAGCTCAGAACTCAGTCCCAGAGTGCAGTTGCAGACAGACTGAAATAGACTAGTAAACATAATCTCCCACCAGTTTGAAGGAACTTGGACTCTTTTGTCTGGAGGAGTGCAATAAATTCCAAAGTCTGGATGTGCAAAGTAAGAGACTTATCAACTAAGAGTTGCTGCTGTTGTCAATGCAAAAGGTCCCTCAACAAAATATTAACTGTTGAAGTGAGAAAATATGTAAACAGGGTGTTGTTGGTTTTCAAATTTTACCTTAAAATTTATGCTTTTCCTGTCTTGTTTTAGATAGATGTCAGACCCCATACTATAATTTTCCAACTATGTTGTTATGTCTTGATGCATATCACAGCTAGACTGCATTCAGCAGTATCTACCCTCTCGGTGTGCCCTAGAGGGAAAACGTCATTCACCGTGACCTTTGACCTTGAAAAAAAAATAGGTCAAGATCAGAGTTATGACTGCCCTCAAAAAGGCTTCTTATGCAGAACTTATTCAGATTTGAGGGCTGTCCCCACAACGGTTCACCAGCTATGGTGGTAACAATCAATGGGCAGACTGACAGACGGACAAACGGTGGAGGGGGAAGACATTGCAGAATCATCAAGAGAATAGCCGAGGGTGGAAATAAACCTGCAATTTTAATGACAGCACTGAAGGTGCTGATGCCTCGGCGCTTACAGCAGTGACAAGTATGTCCCTTATTGAAGCTATAAAATCCAGTGTAGACATGTCAGAGTGCCCTAGCTGTGCATCAATGCTTGACATAAGCTATGTTTCCATTCACTTGTCAATCGAATTACCTGAAGTTCACAAATATTCATGCAAATAAAGGCGGTGAAAATGCATTGCCACCTAACAGCGTTAAAGCGAATGAAAACTTGTGCGTAATGACGTTACTTGCTGCCATGCGATCAAATCGGTGTATCGAATAGATTTCTGACATTTTAAGCTGTTTCCATTCATTTTCGCACTGAATCGCAGAACCTTCAAGAGAACAGCAGTAGTGTGGTAGGCAACAAAATTAACTAGTTAGCAATAAAATGCAGTTGAAACTATCAGCGAATCTAATCAGCTAATATAAACTTTGTACTCAAATGAACACCAATAACTGCAATTAATTTAAGGTAGCTAAATAAATGACAAATGACGTCTGGTTTTGCTAGATCGTTAAGAGCTGCTCATGTCATCAACTTTAAAGGAGAATTCTGGCGTGAAATTGACTTGGGGTTTATTGAAACATGATAACGGGTACTAACTTCTGTCGAATACCCCACCTCCATATGCACACATTTCGAAATACATGGCTTTTTAGCCGAAGCTCCCAACAGGCTTACAATGGTAGTGAATTGGGCATACCGTTGCCATGCAAAGAAATCACTATTTTTTCATCATTAACAAGGCTCAAAGTAGCTCCACACTTCATTGGTAGAATTCCGACGGCCCTGACATTTAAAACGAGGCACTGAGAACTTTGAAAATGCACAGGTAGTTTATTAAAAAGACTGTTTATGCAAACAGTACCTTGAGATAGTTTCCAGTCGCCTCCATCTTGAAAGTCACGATAAGTCGATTGACGAGCACGAACTAATAGATTGCAGTCTGTTTGCCTATCCTTCCTATTCGTTCGTGCTCGTCAATCGACTTAACGTGACTTTCAAGATAGAGGCGACTGGAAACTACCTCTAGCTACAGTGGCCAACGAGGGCAAATTACGCTGCAATGGCCCTAAACATCTGCAATTTGAGAAACGCGCAGCTGTTTTGAATTTTCTTATTCACTGACTGAAAGGCGCATTTTTATCGTTGGCCAACTTAGCAAGGTCAACTTCTTCCCCGAAAATTAACAGGGCTCCTAGCTAAGTGGCTACATTGGACATTTAGGCTGAAAACATGGCAAAAATACGACTTTCAGTCAAATTTGAATGTCGGGGCTTATGGGCACATGGATTATGCCGTACAAGCAGTATGGAGGCATTTTGTGGATTTTAAATGTTTTTCCACACTTGATGGTTTGTCTTCAATCCTTTTTGTCTTTGTAACTCCAAAAGTATTTTTAGGGACTAAGGAAATTTGTGAACCCTTCGATTAGCCCTGGGGTGAGTAGATGAGTGAATTTTCATTTTTGGGTAAACTATTCCTTTATGCAAACAACATTTGAGGCCATTCACAGGGACTGCAGGTAGAAAAATGTGATGGAATGGGACAAAATAGTTTCATTATCATTTTCTTGGTTTTCCATCACACATTCAGCAGTGTGGACAGTTAAATGAACCCACCCCGCTCCTGTCTCCTGAGATCTGCAGCAGGATTATGCATGTCAGCACACCATAACCCAAACACACTGCCTGTTCCTACCCCACCCTGGCCCTTTCCCGTACATCTTCAGACTCTCAGACCAAAGGCCACACGATCACACTTCCAGGCAATGGAAAAATCAAACAGCAGTCTTTAAACTCTTTCACCTGGGCGGGTTAACCCATCAGTCCCCATAGTTTCAACTCCCCATCAGACATTCCACTCTAAGTGCCTTGTTGTGCTTCTTCTCAAATCTAACCATTTTCTATTGTATTAGAATTGAGAGACAGAAAGCTCCTTTGGGCTTCACCCTGAACCCTGCTAAGCAGTAGTGATAACAAAAAATAATCTGAAAATATTGACCAGGGGGTGGTGAAATTATCACAAACACAGCCATAAATGCCAACTTTGCAAAGCTCACAGCATACTTGTTTGATACTCAGATATGGAGCTTTAGTTCTGTGGTTTTTAGCATTTATCTGTCCCTGTCAGAAAGCTTTGACTTGTGGCTACAGCTCTTTATTGCAGTTGTTGTTTTATGGTTTTTTAGGCTCTTGCTGTCCTAATGTTGACTGGATTCTTGAACCCTGGACCGTCTGAAAAATCAGCACAGCGATAACACGCCATTCGCTCATAAACTCAAACTACTGGATTGGTAAGAGTCAACAAATACTGTGCCATGTGTGACAGGCGCTCATGTCATCAACATACTGGCTTGATATGCAGCTCATTTTGTTTGCTCATATGCCATATTATATATATAGACTTAAATGCAAATCTGGCACAATATCTAGAGCACTTGGGCAAGTTAAGGTTCTCCCATCAATTCTGCTTTCAAGTTTGGTACCGTGTTGAGCTATCTTGGGTGAGGGTGAACAAAACAACAAGAAATACATTTGTCAGCTGTTTTTTTTAAGCAAATCTTTACTAAAATTTGAATAATGTAAAATCACAAACACAATCACTACCCAAGCACACCACCCAAAGAGTGAAAACTAAAAAGACAAAAGATCCATATATCAAGTGCAGCTACATATTAGGCTTCATATTAATAAAGGTGAGAAGCCACCACACATTCAAAGGAGCAGAAATAAATTGTTATTTATTCATTTGTCATTGTATTTTTTAAAATAATGGCTTGCAGGAACTGAGGCAGGCATTCCTTCTCAGCCACTCCTGCAGGTCAGCCCGCCGGCCTCGTACCCGGCCCAGCTCCCGGCCGGCTCACTCCTCGGCGGCCATCTTGAGCAGGTGCTCCTTGTTGATCCTGTAGAGGCGCCAGCCCTCCAGCAGAGACAGGTCGTCGGCGCCTCGCCGCTTGTAGAACTCGATGGAGGCCGTGTTCCATTCCGCCACCAGGAAGTTTATGCTACTGCAGCGAGCCTTCACCGCCGTCTGTAGCGAGAGCGGAGAATGAGAATAGAGCCCAGATTATGGGCACACATCCTCTTTGGTCACACGCTCTTATCTCAGGGCAGCTTAGACTAGAGTCTCCATTTAGCCTGGCTTGCACGACTAGCGGGAACCGGAGTACCCAGAGGAAGCCTGCTCACAAACACAGGGAGAACATGCAGGAGGGCTCGAGGCAGGATTTGAACCCACAGCCTTCTTGCCATGAAGCAACCGTTCCACCCATGTCGCCCTCTGCCCAGTATGCAGTATCAAACAACTGAACAGCTTAACAGAATAAAGTCTGACTCCATGTAAAAATTAAGCACCCGAGCATCATCTTAGAGACACGACGACTGCTAGTTTTTTTTTTTTTGTATGTTTATTTTTTTCAGCTCTTAACTGCAAACTGCTCTAATCGTCTTGTCAGTTCACTAAACCAGCCTAAAAGGGAAATGGAAACATTTTGAGATTTATTCCAGGAGCAATAATTAATAATGACGTAAAACAATTAAGTTTTGGTGTTCCTATTATCCTTGATTGGTCAAAGAAGAATGAGCTTTTCAAAATACCCGCCACTGCAAGCTGTGATTTGCCATTGGGTGGAAGTCCATGCCTGTTAAGTAACAGGCTGTAATGCCTGCCCTTGATTTCTGTTAAATGCGTCCATGTCTGGAGCTATTTTTAGTTTGGTGCATCGCAAAATAACTCAAAGTGTCATAAACTGAGTAGTTTATTCAGGCCCGTCTCTAGTGAGCTCATATGTTGTAAGTAACCAGCAATAGGAGAAGCACAAACCATCCCTTCAAAATCATGATTTGTCATGACCTGTTTTCAGTCTGAATAAATTGACTTTACTTGACTCCAAAAATCCTAATGAACATCAGGTGTCGCCAGTTCTCCTTGTTAAGTCAAAATGAGCATGGATAGCCTAATTCTTCACCTGTTTTCAATCAGTCATTTAAATTATCATTGCAGAAAACTCTGAACATCATCAAGTGTGGCCACTTTTCATTAATAACGCATACCTGTCAACTCTCACGCATTCGGCCTGAGTTTTAGTGGCATATTTACGTTCCCCTGCTGTAGTCAGCAATTGTTCAATCAACGCATGTGCAAGAGATTCTTGTGCGGAATTGAAGTCCTTGTGCATGGAGGTTTATCAGTTTCACCTGCATTTCGGTGGATTTCAGCACTTATAATATGTAAACCGATTATGACTCCAGACTTCTCTTTACTCAGGGGTTGGAAGCAATGGAAATGTATAAAAGATGTTTCAAATGATCTTTTGTCATTTACAAGATTTGAACAATCATGAAACACATGCATTGCTCCATTCCAATCCAGAACAACATGAGCAGCACAGCCTTTACTTACATGACTCAGACTCTTCAAGATTTCGGATCCAATCCCAAATCCTGAGGAAGCAAACATTTCCATTAACACTTCATATTTCGTCCATATTGAATTACAAATCATCAAAAAATTAAGACCATTCTCCAGGCCCTTTAAAATTAGATTTTTGAAGTTTATGGGGAAATGAACACTGATTCAACATTTACAGCCAATCACCAGTCTCTCCTTTTACCCCTCAGTGACTGTGCACTGTTCTGAGTGGGCAGTGAGTCAGTGAGAATGAGGCTTCACTCTGATAGGCTGTCTCATAGTGGTGAGAAATGAACAATGGCAGCTGAAACCAAAACATTATTCTTAGCTGTACACTGCACGGGACTCCAAGGGTGATGTCACTAAGGGCACAGAATCAAAACAGGTTGTTACACAGGATTTCTTAAAGGTATACCGAGTAGGATTTGTCAGTTACAGTTTGAATACACAACATTAATAGCTGGCTTCTCCTCTCTGGCTCAACGACCCCAAAGTCCTATGTCCCGCCCACACATCATGTGTACTGTTATTGGCTGGGGTTGACAGTACACACCCACTGCCCAAAGGCTGATGCCAGAAATTACCTATACAAAAATGAAAAAAAATACAGGTTGATGGTAGGGTCTCTGTAGATAGAAACCATCGCACGCTTCTAGGGGGTCTTAAGCGATGATTAAGAGGGACTAGTTTAGTAAAAGTCCATGCGCTGTTTTTGTGTAAAAATCCCACTTAGTATACCTTTAAGCACAATACAGCAAAAATAATGTCTAATTGCACAAATTTGTCAAATAATAGGTAGAAGAAGAATCTAATTATACACTGACGAGCAGTGAAAAATGTGATTCCCACTACAGGGGACATTTAACACCAGAGACACCAAGTATTTTTCATTCCATTCAAAATGTTATGAGTACTGCAGCACTGCGCCATCATATGGTGTAGAATGGACAGGTTTAGGAAAGAGTATGTTAACTTGCCAGTATGGAGACTGGCAGCAGTGGGTACCTCTGTATTCCTTCATGATATAGAAGTCCTCCAGGTACAGCACTTTGCCGCTCCAGGGGTCATAGGTGAAATAGTACATGGCGAAACCAATCACCGCAGGACCTGCAAGGATGAGAGACAGTCAAGTTAGAGAACACAGCCAAATTAAGACAGCTGTATGGATAAGAGCAAAGCTAAAATGGTGGGGGCTGAGAGAAATAATCACCCTATATTTTATCCTGTAGCAAGTACATCTGAATGAAAGACCTGACTCAGGGGCTGGTAGTGTGTAGCACTGTATTCATTCACAGGAAGAAGGTCATGGGTTTAATTTTGGCCTGGGGTCTTGCTGTGTGAAGTTTGCATGTTCTCCCCATGTTCGCGTGGGCTTCCTCCCATAATCCGAAGACATGTCAGGCTAATTCGAGATGTACTATTGCCCATATGTGTGAGTGTGAGAGTTAATGGTGTATGTCCCAGAAATGAATAAGTGAGCTGCCTGGGCCGTGTCCTTGCCTTTTGCACGTGGTTGATTAAGATAGGCTCCAGATTTTCTGTGAAACCAGTGAGGGGAAAAAAAAACAGTTTATATAATGGATGGATGGACCAGACTATGAATGGTAGGCAGAACAAAGACATTCAAGCAAATTTGATCTCTCAAATGCAATACAACGGCCCAAGACTCACAATACAATGGAAATAGATAAGCTAAATGTGACAAAACATTCATCAGAGACCAAAATTCAATAGGCCAGGTGATGTTTTTCTCGTCTGCAACGGTTGGTTTGGTGCCCACTGTAGGGCACTTCCTGCTCTTAAGCTGACAGCAGTGGAATCCGATGTGGTCATCTGTTGCTGTAATCCATTCACTTCAAAGGTTCAACAGATTGTAAACTATATCCACAGGTGGTCTTCTGCATAATACAGTTGTAACTCCTGGTTATTTGAGTTACTGATGCTGTCCTGTCAACTTGAACCAGTTTGTCCACTGTCCTCAGAATTCTTTCCTTTTCATCCATACAACTGCTGCTCACTGGATTTTTTTTTTTAATCATCATTCAATTTAAACCCTTGAGATGGCTTTGCGTGAAAATCCCAGGATATCAGCATTTTCAGAGACACTTGAATGACAGCCTGGGCTGGCACTAACAATCAATCAACAAAATCATTTCGATCGTATCTCTTTCCCAAGCTGAAGTTTGGCCTGGAAATCTACAACCAAACGTATGGTTCATGTCTTTATACTTCCTAACATTGAGTTGCTGATCAAAAAAAGCATTGGGTTGCTGCCACAGATTGGCTGATTAAATGTTTACATTAATGAGCAGGTGCTAGCCACTAGCATTTACCCACTGACTGTGACAGGCAGTGACCATCGCATTACAGTAAGCAGCATTTAGGCTATATTACAGGTCATATGCCTATTCATTTAGGATGAAATTAATATGAGGGTCCTTTTTAATTAATTTTTCATTAAACCGTTTTCTTTAAAGACCCATTTCAGAGGGTGCAAAAATATATATATACTTTTTTATTTTAGTTGACAGGATGTTATGCTACCATGGGCACAGACCAGTTGGGCAGGCGACTGGTAGTCTGAAAGGTGCTATACATACATACACTACCGCTCAAAAGTATCGGATCACTTGGAAATTTTCTTGTTTTCTATGGAAACACACATGAAATTAGTCTGAATAGGAAATATAGCAAATGAACAGAACATGCTGACATTGTCTGAGTTAGAAATAATGATTTTAATGGAAAATGATGAACATGTACTTCAAACTTTGCCTTCATCAAAAAAAACCGCCTTTACTGTTGATACTGAAACTGGTGTTTGACGGAAACTATTTAGCGTTTCTGCTTGTTGACAACCTGTGAAGCATCTTTGTCTTAAACTACACACACTCAGAAATTTGTCTTCTTGCACAGTTGTGTATCGGGGCCACCCACTCCTTTTTTCTGTCCTCGTTAGTGCCAATTTGTGCTGCTTTCTGAAGGGAGTAGTTGACAGCATGGTAAGAGATTTTAAGTTTTCAATTTCTCGCATTGAAAAGCCTTCTTTTCTAAGCATAACAATAGACTCACGGGTCTCTAAAGGAAGTTCTTTCTTTCTGGCCATTTTGAGCCAGTAAACAAGCAAACAACTAAGCATTGATTTAATTCGGATGACGTTGGCCTTTAGTTCATTATCTTTTTGATTGACAGGATGTTATTTTACCATGGTTACAGACCAGTTGGGCAGGTGACTGGTATTCTGAAAGGTGCTTTACATGCGTGTATATATATATATTTATATGCACGCACACACACACACACACACACACACACACACAGATGCCTTAAACTTAACCCCGAAGCGTACTGCTCACTTGTTTGTTTTATATTGTCTCTTGGGAAAGGTTGGGAGGTCAAGCATTGATTTAATTCAAATGACACTGGCCTTCAGTCAATTATTTTTACTTCCATCCCCATACTGGAACTGCAGGAGTCGTGCAGTATGCGCTTCCCCATAACCCCTACGCTCCTGTGACACTTACCTGTGGCATTCCGGCCGTCTGCCGTCGCTTCGGCTATAATGCAGTCATAAAACGGATGATCTCCGAATCCATCTTCCAGGAGCTCTGGGAACAAAGACACGATGACAGTCAGTATAGCGTAAACCACCAAGAAGTCATCTTCACGGGTGTATCTCAATGCATATCTATCCTGCCATTACCTCCTCATTTCCAACATGCCTCAGAACGTGGCCATCATTTCTTCTCTCCCTCCTCCGGCCATATTCAGGAAAAACTGTTCAGTTGCCACAGCAGCCATTCAACTGTGTTGGCTGGGGCCAAACTGGTTTAATCTCTGAGCTTTCCACAAAGTGGACCTCTCCAACAGAACAGAGCCTTTTCGACCATGCCTTTGCTCGTGTCAAATGATCAGGACTTTCACTCGCAAAGAGGGAAACCTGCGGTGCGAAGAATGGCAGCCGGAATAATCTTGAGCAGGCTCTGCGCATGCTAACCAGATTTGAAAGCACATGGAGTGCAACTTAAAATGCCTAAAATGCTTGATGCTGGAGATGACTCAAACTCTCCCGCAGGATGTTTTCACCATTTTAGAACATTCACAGATTTTCAGCGTAAAGAAAACCAGGACAATCAAAAACTAGAATGTGTTTTTACTCGTAAAAACAGACGTTTCCCCCCTGGCCCCCTGTCCTGCCTAACCCACCGGACGGATGGACTGACAGACACCCAGGCACATACCAAAAGGCACCACTGCAGGACCTGAGTAGTAAGTACGCAAAGTTTTGTTGAGATTATGCAAACGGATTTGGAGTTATGCTCCAGACAAAACTTGATTACTTCCGGATGGACAGACAGACGGACGGACCAACAGGTACATACCGAAAGGCACCACTTCAGGACCTGAGTAGTCAGTATGCAAAGTTTGGTTTAGAGCATGCAAATGGTTTTGGAGTTATGCTCCGGAAACAAAGTGGGAACGCCAACGCGAACAGGGAGAAAGCCTATAGCCTAAATATGACTCCCCTCTCCCTCTGGGGGGGGGGCCTCCAAAATTCAACAAGCTGACGGTCATCCATATCCTCCAGCAACCAGACTCACAGCCCAGACAGGAATACATTGCATAGTGGGATGGCTGAATATGACAAGTGGCAACAAACAAATGGACATTTGACCTAGTGACCTAGTTTTGGTTCATGCCACACCTTTAGGTCATGATGTGTTCACCTGTCAAGTTTGAAAAGGATCGGCCATATAATGAGAGAATCACAGCTCGAACAGGAACATGACCGAATAGCACTGGAAATTTTAACAAATGCCAACAGACAGATGGACATTTGAAACAGTGACCTACTTTTCAGCATGATACATTTTGATTTCATAATGCATCTGCCTCTGAAGTTTCGTTGAAATCTGACAATTCATTCTTGAGTTATGTTGCTGTAGCTGATAAAAAATTGAGAGCTTTAATTTCCCCAGTAACACAAGACATTTGGTCAAATCGGAGTAATTACATAGTTGTGGCTCTTATTAAACAGTTCAGAAACGAACCTAAACATACACATATTCATTTTTACTTCTTGTTTCCAAAGGATGTATTTATTGCCAATAAATTTCTCATATTTAAAAAAATAAATAAATCATTCTTCAGTGACCACATAACAGTAGGAAACAATAATGTACATAATACAAAAAGAAATATATATACTGTGGTTTATGCTGAATTAGCAAAGATGGAATGAAAAGACAATATGAGGTTGTATTGTCCAGCAACAGTGTTGGGAATGAATGCCATGTTCTAATATGGGACCTCTGGCTGTCAGAATTTATATCTCAACTCATTCTTTCCTGACCAAATTCATGCACATGACTTCCTCGTAGGGGGAGGACTGGTAGAGGGGTAGAGGGGGAGTGGAGAGCAAAAACATTGGGATGCTCCCATACATCTCACCTTTCTCCGTCAATACGACTGAATCCTCCATATTTTCAAATTTAGCCAGTTCCTACAAAAGAAAACAACTGAATTAAATCTGCATGTAGCTGAATAACAGTGTCTAGAAAATGTAGCTGGCACCAGAATCTTAAGAGATCTAAAGTCGATTCCCATTGTTTTTGTTTATCGGCCAGTCTGGGAGCCGCACCTGCGCAAACAAACTGAAATAGAAGGATAATCTATGCATGTACACAAAACATTGGTTTACATAAATGAAATTGGTCAAGTGACAATGCAAGATGTCAACAAAAGCAACTCATTTGTTTGTAAACATCTGACGTTCAACATCCCATCTGAGAATCAACTTTAGATGCCCTTTAAGTACAATGGCGGCTCCATGATGGTACGGCCAGCCATTTAATGGGACTAACACAGTCCAGTGATTGCTCTCCAAGAGCATGTAACAGGCAAACCATAGGAAACAAGTTTACATGAGCAGGTTCACACTGTAGTGCAAGCACTGTTCCCTCACAATGCTTGCATGTTCCAACATAATATCAGCCAACTGCATCGATGGATTCACAGCTATAAACTTGCATCCTATTGGGGTGGAGAGGAGTGGGCTTACTTGATATGACATTTATTGTGAGCAGATGAACATTAATAATCCTCCTCTGAGAGCAACACAAGATCCCCTTACAATCTACGCTGGGCAAATGTTGCTATGCATGCAGGGTCCCTATTATTTCTTTGCAACACCTCAAGCTAAAATTTCAAATTCTGACAGAAAAAATGCATTAATCCTGTAATTTACCACAATAGCTATCCACCCTGTGACCTCACATTCACACTCTCCTTATTCCATACTCAGCTATCAAATGGTTTATTAGTCTTTCACCAACCCCAAAAAGGCCTCACAGTGTCACCAATAGACAAACCCAAAGGCATAAAGACTTCTGCAGGTGGCACATGTGGAGGGTGCCTGACTGTCCCAGCATTATTTGTGTGGTAAACAGACAGGTTCAGGCAATGAGCCACTTCTTCAAACTAATAGAAAACAAAACGGTCAACTTCTACGTCCATGTGTTGCTCACTGAAACTCACGATGATTCAGTGCATCCACTTGAAACAATAAATAGTCCTGAATAATTGTAGTATTTTCAGCCAGGCTAGATAAGCACCAGAGTTCTCCACGAACTGCTTGACTGGAGTCAACCATTTTCTGAAGTGAGTCAAGAGGCCTCCTGTGTAGGACACAGGCATAGCGTCCTCCAATGAACTGTGATATCAATCAACCAATCTGCGAAAAGTCGCCCTGACGACATACTTGGAATGATAACCCCATCATTTTCATAATGAAGCATGAACAAATGTAAAAAGAAAATACAAAAATAAATATGTTTGAAAAACTAAATAGGGGAAATGCAAAGGGAAACTAATAAAGAAATAAAGGTTAAAAAAATAATGAAATATAAAAAAAAATTAATTTGGTAAATTAAAAGGGCACTGAAACAGATGGGGAATGAACATTAAGGAATAAATATGGAAACAGACTAAAAGAAAGATAAGTTTGTCTAATTCTTTCAATAAATTAATGCCTGCCCATTTTTTCATCATTTTGATACATTTAATGGAATATATTAAATTACAATTTGCATTATTTTTATCTTTCTTTGATTTTGGCAGTCTTCCACGGCTAAGGTACCCCTGTAATATGGTATCGGGCATTGAATTAGGTTTCTGCATGTCCGCATTTTACTTTTCAAGCCCAATTCTAGAAAACTTCAAATTAAATAATAATTTGCTCATTTTCACCCTCGGCTCAGCAAGATTCCTTAGCAGCAAGTCAGGGGTGAGATTTCTCCCCACAAGAGAGACAACAGTGTTACACTTTGCAAATCTGAGGCTAAACAGTCAGTACGCTCAATATCCCCTCAGAAGTTCAGATGAAAGCAAAACAGACAACATGATGTTTTTTTCCCCACTCTATTATTTTCTCCCCATGCCATATTACGGAGCAAAAAAATGCTTTATCGTACAGATTATATCAGACATGAATATGTACAAAGGATGTATCCGGCAACCTTGTACCGTTACCTTTATGAGTCGCAATATGTCAGGCACGTCCTTAGGCTCGGCTTTCCGCAATATATAACTAGCCATTTTCTTCGTTTACTTTTCTTCCCTTTCCTAACGAGTCCTTTGTATGTGAAGTGAAGCAAAAGCTGTTTCTTCATTCGCTTCCCAGGAGTTTACGCCGCACAGCCAGTCACGGATCCTGACCGCTCGGTAGAGTATCCACAACCGCTCACATTAGTTGCACTGAACTTCATCTGCTTCCTGCTTTGTTTATATACTCCCGTGGGGGTAGGGGTGTTGGAACAAGTGTCGTCCAATGACGGTAAAGACATGGACTACGTCCGTTCGTCATGTTGTTTACTTCATGAAAGAGACACATTCTCTGTCATAATAAGTGTATTTTGAATTATATTTGATATGACTTTGTATTTTCTAATTAATTTGTTTGTTCTCATGACCTCCAAAAAGGTCAGGAATCTCATTTTCATTCTAGTCGGAATACCACCTTCACAAATGAGAGTTTACACAAAATCCTTCGAGTTCAAGGCTACCCAAGCAGTGCTCTGGTATGCCTCTTCCTTAAACTCATGCATGGGAACCAGTGGAGAGACAGGGTATGTTGTGTTTTTCCCTCTTCTACTTAATTATTCCTTTTTACGCCTGCAACACAGTCCAGAAAAGTTTGGATAGGGGTGCGTTCGCCAAAGTGTGACATAAATTTCCTTTTAAAACCGATCCCCCTTCCCAAAAAGAAAGAAAGAAAAAAGAACACCCCCCATACCATGACCGTAGACTGTATAAAAAGATGGGCGCAGCTCCCGGGTCTGAAAAGTGAAGCCAATGCAGAAATCTCTTAAAATTGAATTCTATTTAATGGTCAGCAGATGGCGACGTCGGTGGATGCAGAAAGAAATACAGTGCTTTAGAAGTCCGTGAGAAAATGATTTATTATTTTGTAGACACCCAACATGCATAAATTGTTTAAATATGAGGGCTGTCTGTCACCAACTAGAGTGGTGACAAGCAATGGGAAGACAGACAGACAGACAGACAGCAGAGGGGACGACGTTACCCCATCGGGGTAAGAACTGTTCAGGGATTAGGGGAACTATTTTGCCAAAAGTGTAAAAAGAATGTCCAAGACTTATTGTACCAAGTTCATGGCTACAGTGTGACTTGAGACTGGTTCGTCCAGTTTAGCTGCAGGTAGCTGGAAAGGACTAACAGCCATGTATGACCCAGTGTTTTATCAGCTGTGCCAATTTGTCATAACTGTCCCTCTTGTTTGCGATTCAATATCTGCTCTCGTCTGCTGAATGTTAGAGAATGTAGTCTGCGCAGTCTTTCAGTGCAAAATGGAACTGCATCACACACTTACAAACACACGCACGGAAAACTAAAGAAGTATCACAACAAGAAATGTTTAAACTGAAGAAGGATGTTGGCTTTTGAGCCAGCACGGACAACTCAATGTGTTTTGTGTGTAATTTGCATGTACACCCCCACCCCTCCCCCGCCCATATCCACAAGGGTTTGCTGGGGGCATTCCAGACATCTAACCATCAAAAACATGCAACTCAAGGTGAACAGATGAATATTAGCCTTCCTGACTAACAGATGTATTTACAGCAGTGTTTAGACAGGTGTACTAAAAGTGTTCATGAATGTGCATTGGCCATATCTATTGAAATGATAAATGACAATGGTTACATTCATAAATTGGTTTATAACAGGTTTTACTTCTACATAATTTAATCTATTTTTATACCAACTCATTTCATTTACAGGTGGATTTTTTTTCTTATTGGAAAATAAGTGCCCCTGGAATTTAGCACCTGGCCCTCAAACATCAGCTGTGCCATATATTGTTTATTTTCCCAAAATCAAGAGGGTGAGGTCTCAAACTGTTTTAACTTGGTTACAGAGATTTTACACTCGGGCCGTCTCTCAAAGCGTAGGCTGCAGCCTTGGTAGGCTGCATGTGTTGGCTGCTATTATGATCAAGGAATCATACGTAAAGGAAGTGTAAAATCCAACATTGGGTTTATCAATAGGAAAATGGAAATGACAGATAGAGATGGAGCCCAGAGTAGAATGGCACAGTTCAGTTCAGATGACCATGAGCTGGGGTGAGAGGCATGTCTGTGCCCAGCCATTGGTGCCCCTGTCCAAAGCCAGATGGCGGTCATCCTCACCACAGCAGAACTGTCTGTTGCCTGGTTCGAAGTGTTAACAAGGAACACAATCCCAATCCTGACGGCCACAGAAGGCTTGAAAGGTGTTCCTAATAAAATGAGTACACGGACAGACTGAAGAGTTGGGTTAACAGTCCCCATCCTGGAGACTGGGTCATAGGCCTGGGAGTCATTCTACCTTTGATTTTCAGCAACAGCGCAAACCAGTGTTTGATTGCTGTGAGAGGGGGGAAAATAGGCTCAATTCTGATCTTTGTGGAAATGACTTCTTCATTTACAGGGGCAGCAGTTGTCGGAAACGCATGAAACGCATTCTTGGTTCAGCTGAATCAAAACGAACCCCAAGGCCTCAGTGCAAGCTTTCTTCATTCAGATACTTCGCTTTGATCAAGATTAGATAGTAATTAAATGACCATAACTCATACCATTTCTGGCCTAGCAAGGGTTGCTCATGTGGTAGAATACAGTAGATTCATGATGCCTTCCGGCCAGAACAGCTATCAGGCATTCACTGGTTTCTTTTGAAGTATCAGTTGCCGCAGTGGCTGCAACCAAAGTGACGTCTGTGAGCAAAACTGTGGCAACAACAAGGCCGTCTAAACAAATGAATTCAGGTATTTACATATACCTTTGGTGAGATGATCTGTGCTCTCTTATGCTGAACTGGGTAAGCTAGTTTGGGAATTTTGGACCAAGGTCTTAAATTGTGCTTTAAGCAGAGTTAAACTGCAACAACTTAAGCAAAACTAATTTATTTACTTTGCTCAATTTATTCATCTCTTTCTTTGGTGGAAAGAATTACTGCATCACTGCTACCCAATCGTGGGTCAAATTTCTTGCACCAAATGCATAACTGCAATGCATTCTGAGTCATATACACCTTTGCTGTGATCATTGTTGTTATCTCGCTCCCTTAGCCCTCCAACGGTCAATCTTACTAAGTTCAACTCAATTTTTCAGACAAGTGGAATGACACTGTTAATGGTGATGGGGAATACCTTAAGGTCAAGTGCAGAGGGGAGGTCAACAAGGGCATGTTGAAAGACTGTTGAAAAACAGCCTTGGAAGATACTCATTGGTTGCCTCCGGGCACGTAGCACGGGACAATCCAGAAACCTGACAGACTTGAAGTTAGGGTGTACAATGTACACGCCACAGAGACATACGGGAATGGGGAACAGAGGGTATTATCCCACTGTTTTTATGAATGTGTCTTGATGTTCTCTCTTCAGCTGAATAAAACCAACAATGATCGAACGAGTCTCTTAGGGTTGAAAAATAATTTATTTTCTTAAAAAAAAGAAAAGACTTCCACCACTCACCATTCCATGTAAACTCAAGAAACAGTGGAGCATGGAAAGGCCCGGATATCTGCAGTTTTGTTGATAAACAATCAAACAGTAAACAATCATATTTTAACAGATTATTTTATTTGTGGAATGCCAGTCACCTCTATCAAATTTCTGATACTACAGCTGCTTTTAAATAAAAGCTATTTCATTTTTATAAAGAAAAGTTCAACAACTGTTTTTCTTCGGATGATTCATGTACATGGGTTGGCAAATGTCATTGTTCACGTTGTCTTCTGTCCCTCTGATGTTACTTACACTTGCTGATAAACTGCCTTACTTTATTATTACTATATATGTATGTGTGTATGTGCATGTGTATATATACATATATATATGTTTGTTTTTTCTTCTTCTCATTGTTCAATCGTCTGTACATGTTGTGGGATGATTGCCTCACAATAGGTGCCTTGCCACCTGTGCGATCATTTCCTGACTTCTGTCAAAGCTTAATAAATAAAAATAAAATAAATAAATAAATAAACCTGACCTCGCTCCCTGACACCCCCACCTCTCACCCCTGTCCCAGCCTCTGACAGCACCAATTATCATTCCACTATCAAAAGGGGGGGAAAAAAAACAAGAAAAACCTATTTGTTACTCAACCCCGTAAACTCTGACTTTTTACACAGGTTTTCCCTTTCAGGGGACCTATTAATGCTGATCCTTCTTTAAATACATATTAGTGCTGTTATAATGTTGGTTGTCCATGCTCAACCTCTGAAAAGTTTCTATACATAAGATACAGGGGTTTTGCCGTAATCCAAGAATGTGATTTTGTGAGCGTGATTTCCTCCCTGAACAGCTCCTCCCGAGATCTCCACAAGATCTGGGCAAAACCTGAAGTCAGGTTGTGCCGTCCAATTAGTACAGACCTAGCCAGAGCCAATCACTGTGCTGGACCTGCCCACCCCGGAAACTATTCTAGCAGGCACTAACAACAGCAGGACATACTATGCCTTAGTAGCGTCTACACTTTTGGAAATACAAAAGAAGAACAGCAGATCATTTAAGGTGCAATTTTGTCGGTATCTCTCCCAAAGCTGCTTGTTCGTTTACTTTTGGACGCGAAGAAAAGCAGATATTTCCCTTCCAAAAGACGATGCCACCAGAAATCAGTGGGTTGCTTTTTTGTTTGATGGCAGCAAACATCCACGGCCAAAGGGAATGTTAGCTGATTGTGCTCAGCATTTCACCAAAGACAGCTTTGTCAATAAAGGATAATTCAACACAGGATAAGCCTTTCAGCTGCTTCTCAAACCGGCATCGATTTAGCGCTCGGAGCCACAAGCAGTAAGTAACGATATAACAGCAAATGATGTAAGTGAAGCTAACGTGTTACGGGTGGCTAGCAGGACCGCTGGCGATAGTTAGCACTAGCAACTGGCCTCAAACGCAGGCTTTGTATAATATCTGAAGATAAAGCCTGTATCGGTCGCGACTGTCCGTGACTCACAGACACAGAAGTTGTAAGTTGCTTTTATTGCATAAGCCAACCTGATGTGATAGCCAGTTGATTCTGGCTGTAGCACAGCGGCTAACGTAGCCAAGTTCCTTTTGCTATTGTTTGTGTCCTAAATATGCAAGAGTGATATCAGTGGAAATTCTGCAGAAGGTGTGTGAACATAAACCTCATTTGAAGCTAACTTTTAATACTTGTTTGTAATTTGGATGCTTGGTACAACTGTCCATGGTAAGGGAACTTGCTGTCTGTAAAACGTGTATTGCAAGGCTTTGCCTCTGTGGTTATGATGGCTCGGTTACCAGCTACTGCATGTTAGTTTGCGTGCCGTGCTAATTGAAAATGCTCCTCACCTGGTTAACTTATATGCAGTAATTCTGATCGGTATGCTTGTGTTACTTCGGTAAGCATCAATGTGGTAGTTTCTTCATAACGTTGCCTGATTGTAACCACTACAGTTAGTGGTTCTTCACTTATCCATGACCGGGATCAGCCAGATACTTCACAAGTGTCTGCACAAGCTCTCTGATGCTACCGGTGAAGCAATAGGGGAGCGCACAGGCTATAACGTGTCCTGTATAACAAACGATTTCTCTGAATTGCCATCGATAGAATATTAAATTCTTTCCTGTAAAAGTGATCGATTCGCTAGCTCCACACAAGCAACGGTTCACGCAAACGGAATTTACGGTCTGTAAAATCTGTATTATGTTCATGACATAACCAGAGCTCTATCTAGCTCTCGCTATCCATAATGTGCCCAATTATCCGCGAGAAAAAGCTGGTCATTCCGAAGCAATGAGTAAACCATTATCAAGGGCAATTTCCAAAAAGGCCGTTTAGCCTGGAGCTTTCGCCCCTCAGTCATATACCAGCGCAGAAGCTGTTCGTTTCTCCACGTTAACAACACACCACAGCTATGCACACGAACCAGCAGGTCCTAATACACACCCAAGCAGTGCATAAGCTGTTGGTCCACTTTTAGCTGCGCCTCACTATCCATGTTTCCCTCTAAACTCAGACCCACCGGATTTCAACGTTCTCTGGTCTACACTTGGGCATGTCGACCCTTTCTACAAATGTGTCCATGTGGGGTGGATTCTAGCTTTCCCAGCATCCTAGCTACAAAGTAGAAAAACCGTTGTACTCAACACTGTTGTAGATAGCAAATTCGTGCTTGAGCTGCCAGACTTTCGCACTGCGTCCTCCACTTTCGCCGTTGCCTTAATTAAGCAAGTTAATTTCATGAGATCTATACGCATGTACTGCGTTAGATTGCAGAATATGCCCATCGATTCCTTCGGGAGATGCGTCAGTTTCAGTCTGGACCAGGAAAACTGCGTTCTGCTGTCTCGTCCTGCCTAGATCCGCCCTCCACAGAGCTGGCCAGTCAGAAGAAAGTGGGCACACGGGGAGTGGGGAAGAGCCACCCCAATGAAGCGTTTCAGGCAGAGACTACAATGGACTACAAATGGGGTTGTTTGAGGATGGCAGTTTGAGCAAAATAAGTACCCTTTTTTTACTTTGCACGATCAGGAGTACTCTAGGGCAGTGTTCCCCAACCCTCTCCTGGAGGCCCACCTGTCCTGCTTGTTTTAGGTCTCTCCCTGCTCCAGCACAGGAGATTCAAATGATCAGGCTGTCATCAATCAGCTTTAGGGGGTGATTAACGAGCTGATCATTTGAATCACCTGTGCTGAAGCAGGGAGAAATCTAAAGCAAGCAGGACAGGTGGGTCTCCGAGGAGAGGGTTGGGGAACTCTGCGCTAGGGGAGTCCAAGACCAAAATATAAACTTGTAAAAATAGCATAATAGGTCACCTTTAAGAAGGTTAGAAAAAAGTCAGAAAAAGCTTTTTGTTTCATGCTGTTGGACAGTGTCACATAGATATTCTGAACGTGCTGGTTGCAGCGCTTCATCGAAGCTAGATCACACTTACGTATAGACAGAAATATTAAAACCCAGGGAGCTATGTTTTATGGCCCCCACATGACATGAAATGGAAAATATCAAAATCTGGTCAATTTTTTATTTTTTTTTTGCAAATTTTCCAATGATTCATCTGGACATATTTCTGCATTTCTCAGCAGTGTTTGAAGGTGTCTTCACAAAGGAACAGCCTGCAATGAGGGAGGAGGTGTCACAACCCTTGTGTGAATCCCTACTCTTTCTCCTCCCAGTCAGCAACTTGTGTATGTCTTTTAGAAGTAGTCTGTTTTGATTGGTTACGTGTCTTGCGTACTTCCTCCACCATTACCCTATCCCCCGCTGAGGGAGTGCACTTTTAATGTTACCAACTCAATCTTCTTATTGGTCATATCGCCAAAGAAGGAAAGCAGCAGTTCAACCATTGTGGTTTCAATATGAATCATCTTTGTCTGAAAAGGAAACAGAAATACATGCCTTGACCTTCCTACGGGACTTTCCAGCAAGCAAAGGGACTCTAAACCATCCTTCCTTTGCAATAAATAAATATAGAAATTTGCATCGTGAGGAGGATGTGCTTCTAGTAAAAAATGTTTTGATACTTTACCAAAGCATGCAGTCACACTAAGGCACAGGAAAATTATCTTGCTTCAAATTTACAGTTTAAAAGCATTAAGAAGAATGATAGTTTTTCTCCTACAGGAGCAATTGAGAAACAGCAAGTGAGCTGTAGTTCTGTGGCCAAAAATTACTCGTTAATTCGCGAGGTGAGAGTTGAAAAGCTGGGCTGGTTTAAACTGTTATAAAGGTGACAGCGACTCAAATAACCACGCATAAAAACAGAGCTGGGCGAAGGAACATCTCTGATTGCAGAACACTTTGAGCCATGATTTGGATCTGCAACAGGAGCTGATGACTACATCTGGTTCCTCTCATGTCAGCTGAAACTGAGGCAACAGTGGGCGAAGGCTCATTAAAACTGGACAGAAGGAGATTGGGAAAGTGTTATCCGGTCTGACAAATCTATTCCTGCTGCGACATGAATTCATGAATCCATCCTGCCTTGTTCAAGCTGGTGGTGCCAATGTAACAATGAGATGAACATTTTCTCAGGCCAAATTAGCCCCGCTAATATCACTGAGCATCATTTAAGGGGGCATCGGGGGTAAATAATATGAAAAAAATTTAATTTTTGCATTTTTCTCATTTTATGAGATTTGAGTACTTAAAGCTATAGTAAATACATATTGACAACCATTTACCCTCTAAATGGTTGTCAAAATGGTTTCACATATGACAAATGGTTCCTTTGCCTTTGGCGGCCATTCCTGAAAAATAACATTTTTGCCCTTTTGGACCCAGATTTCTCCTGAACTAATTATCTAAACCTCATGAAATTTTCACCAGTTTTTCTGTTTAATCAGTGTAAAAGTCCAACAGAGAGATTTTTCAACTTAGGTGTACAGCCTATGATATGTGGTGTCAAATCCACGAAAAAAAAATCCCTTCTTCACATTCCGGGTGAAAAAGGGCCCAAATTTTATTTCTCCTCTGAAAGAAATCCAGGGATGCTAAGCTGTTTGGCTCTGTCAAAAGCAAAATAAAAGCAAAAAAAGCAAATAAAATGAATTCCACCACGCTGACATGTATATTTACCAAGAAATCTGGGAAAAACTAAAACAAGTGAAAATTCAACATGGCCGCCGTTTCCATGGCAACGAGCAAATTTACACAAGCGATGCATTTTCCATTCTTATCCAGAGAATGTATATTCTATATATACTGGTAAATAAATTGTGTCTATTACTATGAATGCTTTAAAAAGTTGTCATTTACCCCTGATGCTCCCTTAAGAATCCGGTGGGTGTGAGTTTAGAGGGAAACATGGACAGCGAGGAGCAGAAAAAACAGTTTATGGACTGCTTTGGTGTGAATTGTTAGCCCCTGCTGGTTCGTATGGATAACTGTGGTATGTCATTAGCGTGGAGTAACGAACAGCTTCTGTGCTGGTATATTACGAAGGGACAGATCACATTCATAGTCAATGCATTGACTTTGAATGTAATCTGTCACGCAAAAAATTTGTTTCGCGTCCAGTGTGAAAGCGGCTTGACTGCCCACAACGTGTGTATTCACATCTTTGCATTGACTTTGAATGTAATCAGTCGCGCAAAAAATTAGTTTCGCGTTTGGTGTGAAAGCTGCTTAACGCGCCCATAAAGCATGTATTCGCGTCATTGCATTGACTTTTTCGTTTCGCATCTGACATGAAAGTAGCTTTATAGATAGTACGCAACAACTAGAGAGAACTCTGGTTAAGTTATGAACATAAGACTGGTTTTACAGACTGTAAGTTCCCGTTAGCGCGGACAACCTGCCTATGTGGAGCCAGCGAATTGATCACTTCTACAGGAATTTCCTATTTAATCTCCGCCTTTTTTCAGCTTTTTATTTGCCACAACAACTTCTAAAGGGGGATGAAATTATCTCATGGTAGTGCAGAGAAATCATTTGTTATATTAGACATGGTAGAGTGTCCGCTTTTCGCCTTGCATTCACGGGAGAATCAGAGAGCTAACCCAGATATTTGTGATAGGGATCCAGCTGATCTCGGTCATGAATAAGTGAAGCAATCACAAGCAACCTTAAACAAATCTAAACACGTTTCCCAAGCTCTGCAAAACCTAAGTCTGGTCTAACTGCAGTCGATTCAGCCCAACTTTGCGGACACATACAGCACCTTTACGGTTAGCTTCAACTGTAGTGGCTACAATCGGGTAACATTATGATGAAACTGCCACATTGATGCTTACCGAAGTAACACAAGCATACCGATGAGAATTATTGTATATATGTTAGCCAGGAGAATTTTTAATTAGCACATCGGCACGCGAACTAATATGCCGTAGCTGGTAACCGAGTGGTCATAACAACCACAGAGACAAACCCTTGCAATACAGGTTTTACGGACAGCAAGTTTCGTTACCATGGACAGTTGTACCAAGCATCCAAATTAATTACAAACAAGAATAAAAGTTATCTTCAAATGAGGTTTATGTTCACACACCTTCTGTAGAATTTCCCCTGATATCACTCTTGCATATTTATGACACAAACATTAGCAACAGTAACTTGGCTATGTAAGCCGCAGTGCTGCAGCCACAATCAACTGGCTATCATGTCAGGTTGGTTTATGCAGTAAAAGCAACTTGCAGCTTCTGAGTCTGTGAGTCACGGACAGTCACGACCGATCCAGGATTTATCTTCAGATATTTTAGAAAGCCTGCGCTTGAGGCCAGTTGTTAATGCTAACTATCGTTAGCAGTCTTGCTAGCCACCAGTAACATGTTAGCTTCACTTACATTATTTGATTTTATATTGTTACTTTCAGCTTGTGACTCCGAGCGCTCGATCGATGCAGCTGCTTCAGGTTTGAGAAGCAGCTGAAATGCTTATCCAGTGTCGAATTATCCTTTAATGACAAAGCTGTCTTTGGTGAAATGCTGAGCCTTTAGCCGTGGCTGTTTGCTGCCAGCAAACAAAAAAAGCTACCCACTGATTTCTGGTGGCATCGTCTTTTGGAAAAGAAATAGGTGATTTTCTTCTCATCCAAAAGTAAAGACCAAGCAGCTTTGGGAGAGATACTGACAAAACTGCACCTCAAATGATCTGCAGTTCTTCTTTTGTATTTCCAAAAGTGTAGACACTACTAAGGCTGAGTATGATCTGCCGCTATTAGTGCCTGCTAGAATAGTTTCCAGTGTGGGCAGGTCCAGCGCCATGGTTGGCTCTGGCTAGGTCTGTCCTAATTGGACAGCACAACCTGACGTCACGTTTTGCCTAGATCTCGTGAAAATCTTGGGAGGAGCTGTTCAGAGAGGAAATCACGTTCACGAAGTCACGTTCTTGGATTACGGCAAAACCCCTGTATCATATGTTTAGAAACTTTTCAGAGGTCGAGTACGGACAACCAATATTTTAACATTACTAATATGCATTAAAAGAAGGATCAGCATAATAGGTCCCCTTTAAAATCAGTCCAAATGTTCAGGTGGAGATTCGGATGGAACAAAAACTAGAGATATTATTGACACTCCAGGAGCAGGCTCGCCTATACCCTGTTGCCCAGGTCTGCCAAAATTGAAAATAGTGAACAATAATGCTAATTTATACTGTTCTGTGATATTACAGTAAGGAAGAATGTAAATGATCTGGTAGCGACCAGGCTCCATAAAATAATGCATGCCTGGGTGACATAAAATGTAGCGGTATATCATGATTTCTAAGGAATTGTTTTGTAATAGTAAAGGTTTGGTTGTCTGCATGCCTATGTAATGGGTAACAATTTATAATTCTTGCAGTAATTTGCTATGCAAATGAGCTCCTCGTGATTTGATAGCGTGTTGCAATGCATGACCAGGTCACACCTAGAGTGCAAGATTCCTTGGATTTCAGTGCAAATCATGACTCCATAAACTCTATTTTTTCACTTAAGTCTTCCTTTAAGAAGGTCCAAAGTTAGAGATGGTGTTTTCATATCGTAGGACAAGCTCACTTACATATTTACTATCCGTTGGTTGCAGTGTTTCACAAAGACTATCTCAGAATTATTCTGAGAGAAATATTCAAACCCAGGATTCCATGTTTTATGGTCTCAGCATTACATCAATTGAAAAATATCTACATCTTTATATCATTTTATACACATTCCGCTGTAATTTAGCAGGACATATTTGGGATTGTTGAAAATCTTGAGATCTCCGCTAGAATTTTAAAAAGCCTCTAGTTTCACAGGTTTGAATAAAGCCGCTACGTTTGACAGGTTCAAATATGGGCCTGTAGGTTTTATGGGATTAAATACATGAGTATAACAGTATGCATGTTCGCACCTTTTCATTTGGTGACAATCTGCAGGGATTGTAGTTATGGGGAATGCAAATGAACTGGTAGGGAACTGACAGTGTAAAGTAGGGATGTTCAGTTTTATTGACAAAAAAGCTTATGTTGGTGCAGGAGTATGTTTCAGCCCAATATTGCAACAAACCAAGGCATTAATTTGAGACCTGAAAGATAAAATCAGGTGTATTAGTGCCAGACTAGTAAATAAACAAAAAAAAACAAATAAAAAAACAGCACATACACCAGCTCTTTTTGGATCAGATAGAATTTCACTAGCGTTAAGAAAGCCATGCCTCGGCAACACATAAAATGCAAAAATGACTGCGAGAGCAAGATTTCTTATAAATGGGGGCACAATTCTGCAAAACCCAAAACCAGTGAAGTTTACACGTTATGTAAATCGTAGATAAAAACAGAGTACAATGATTTGCAAATCCTTTTCAACTTTTATTCAATTGAATACACTGCAAAGACAAGATGTTTAATGTTCAAACTGAAAAACTTTATTTTTTTTTTTGCAAATAATCATTAACTTAAAATTTAAAGGCAGCAACACATTGCAAAAAAGTCGGCACAAGGGCCTTTTTACCACTGTGTTACATCGCCTTTCCTTTTAACGACACAGTAAACGTTTGGGAACTGAGAAGACAAATTTTTGAAGCTTTTCAGGTGGAACTCTTTCCCATTCTTGCTTGATGTACAGCTTAAGTTGTTCAACAGTCCGGGGTCTCCGTTGTCGTATTTTATGTTTATAATGCGCCACACATTTTCAATGGGAGACAGGCTGGACTACAGGCAGGCCAGTCTAGTACCCGCACTCTTTTACTACGGAGCCATGCTGTTGTAACACGTGCAGAATGTGGCTTGGCATTGTTTTACCGAAATAAGCAGGGGCGTCCATGAAAAAGACGTTGCTTGGATGGCAATATATGTTGCTCCAAAACCTGTATGTACCTTTCAGCATTAATGGTGCCTTCACATATGTGTACGTTGCCCATGCCTTGGGCACTAATACACCCCCATACCATCACAGATGCTGGCTTTTGAACTTTGCGCCAATAACAGTCCGGATGGTTCTTTTCCTCTTTGGTCCAGAGGACACGACGTCCACAGTTTCCAGAAACAATTTGAAATGTGGACTCTTCAGACCACAGAACACTTTTCTACTTTGCATCAGTCCATCTTAGATGAGCTTGGACCCAGCGAAGCCGGCGGCGTTTCTGGGTGCTGTTGATAAATGGCTTTCGCTTTGCATTGTAGAGTTTTAACTTGCACTTGCAGATGTAGCGACGAACTGTAGTTACTGACAGTGGTTTTCTGAAGTGTTCCTGAGCCCATGTGGTGATGTCCTTTACACACTGATCTCAGTTTTTGATGTAGTACCACCTGAGGGATCGAAGGTCACGGGCATTCAATGTTGGTTTTTGGCCTTGTCACTTGCGTGCAGTGATTTCTCCGGATTCTCTGAACCTTTTGACGATATTACGGACCGTCGATGATGAAATCCCAAAATTTCTTGTAATAGGTAGTTGAGGAATGTTGTTTTTAAACTGTTCGACAATCACCTCACGCATTTGTTCACTAAGGGGTCTATTCTCCCATGCGCTTAAGTCGAAAAAAGCGCGTAGCTACGCGCTTTTCAGCCTACGCGTATTCTCCCCTCGACTTCAGTCTGTGCATTACCCGCATTGAAGGCAGTTACGCGCTTGGGGCGGAGCAAGGCCAAAATCGGGGCGTTTCCGGGCGTTTCTCATGCAAATAACACTTACGCGTATTCTCCCCCTGGCTTACGCGCTTTTTCTGTTAAGCGCTTTTGAGGGCTGTATTAAGGTCAAGCGCCAACATTAGGCGAAATTGAATATTGCGTTTGATGTCGGTTACAGGCCGAATTTTAACATTACTTTTATTTTATTTAACATGGTAAAGGTTGAGACATTTAATATTCGATTGTTCTTCCTTATTTCTAAACTACATTTCTCAAAGCCATGATAATTTATCATACGAAATCATCTCATGATATTACGCATCAGCCTCTTCTCCAATCAGTTAAATTACAAACGCAAAACAATTAATCAATACGAGTATACATAAGACCATCTTTCTACCATGCCCTCAAAATCTAAAGCCAAAATGCCAGTCCTGCATTTGCTTGCACTCTTGCGTGATTGGGAAAGAGTAGAGGAGCGCACCGAGCTCGAAGACGAACACGCACATATCGGCTTCGTTTGGACATCCTGGGACAAACAAACATCGAGTGCATCCAGCGCTTTCGCCTGGACCGTGCATGAGGCAATCATCTATCTTTGCCGACTTCTGGATGAACAACTATCCAGCCGCAGCAATTATCCACAAAACATACCCGTGGTCATCAACGTCAGAACTGCGCTGTCGCTCCAGGCATCTAGATCGTTTCAGAGAGTGGCTGGTGATGTCATTCACATCACAGGCGTCTGTGTCAAGGTGTCTGACGCAGCTCATTGGCGCTTCAAGTTCTTCCCCATGCACTTCCACTGCAGAAAGAATAGATGTCATTCCCTCCTCCTGTGCAGTGAAATGCACAGTGATGACGGTTGCCCACCACCTGTTTCGTGTACACTTCTCCGGTGTGCAGAGAACCTGGCTTTTACAGCGCCCCGCAGATCTCTCCATTCATGCTTTAAATCGGGGATACTGCGCTTACATCTCCCCGCCGACGCCAAATCCAGAACGATTCGCAGCTTATTTCCTCGGATCAGCCTACATTGCTTGCTTGCCATACAACACCAACATCTGTGAAATTTGGTTTTCGGCTTTGGCTCGACGTCGCCATCATTGTCTTCCATGTTCTATTAACAAATGCGACTGCCCTGTATGTTCGTGATCATCTAAAAAGTTGTGATATTCTCACGAGTGAGGGGATTGATTTTCTAATTGAGGATATCTGTATAAACTGACTCGAATCCTAGTAATTTTTTTATCATTGGTAATACTGTGTAATTTAATGTGTGAATAAAGATATTATTAAATAGGCTACTCTAGATTGAGCCCTACCCTGGAAAATACCAAAGCACTATCCAAGCACTAATCACTTTTAGCCTTTAAAGAATAGCCGACATGGGAAGAATCATTATCAGTTAATGGGATAATTGATTATAATAAAGTATTAGGCACAAGTTCAAGTGAATGTGTCGCTCAAATCAAATAGGATAATAGGCTATGGATATGGAATTCCGTCATTACTGAGGCAGTTTCGGGGCGGGGAGATGACCGCGTGCGAGGTAAGAATCCTTGTTAAAGCGTTTCCATGTCCTTTAGTTGCAAACCTGACATCGGAGTAGTTTTCAAATGCGCAATTTCTAAATGAGATCATATAAACTGTCATTGGTTGTCTTTGTGTGACTAGAATGTTCCCTTTGTCTTCTTCCCTGTCTTCCACGGAACAAACAGGCTGGTGTAGGAGGGGCACATTTTCAATGATCTGATTGCGCTGATTGAGAAGCGCTATATTCTTTATTTATTATTTCATTATCGCGGCAATTTGTTTGTATGCATAGCTTTAATGCCATGGTGGCTAGAGTAAGAAATAACAAGTGTTTGCCACTAACATATCCCCCGCTGCCGCAATTTTATGTGTCCGTACGGACGGAGCCCAATGCTATATCCCCCGCTTCGCGCTAATCGTGCGGCGGGGGATAAATAAAGAGATGTCTGAATTACTTCTTGTAATTGGTGCGGCCTACTATTACAGCGGCATATAAAACCTCGTATCTTCACAATGACAAACTTCACAGGAAAATTAAAAATTAATATAAAATAAAATAATAATTATAATAATATAAATGGATAAATATTGTTTAAAATAAAAATGTTTAATTTTGCATGTGAGAATAGTGGACATAGGAGTTCTCGTTTCTTATCAGTTTGGAGATACGAGGTTTTATCAGCAGGCCGACGATATTCAAATATAAAGTCTGGATTGCGTTTTCCATGGACCACAAATGCGTTTTCATGGTTAATCAGAAAATCCTTTTTCCATGTTTTCCTGATAGCCATAATCAATGAGCTTTGTACAGAGTCTGCCTCTCTTTTGGATCAGTCACACCTCTTTCATAAGGCCGCCTACATTCTGAAGTTAAGCGCTGTGGGCGTGATCAAAGCGAGTAGGGGAGAATACGCGTAACTCAAAAGCGCTTAACTCTAAGCGCGTAAAAAAAGACTTACGCGCTAATGGGAGAATAGACCCCTAAGTGGTGACCCTCACCCCATCCTTGTTTGTGAATGACTGAGCATTTCAGGGAAGCTGCTTTTATACCCAATCATGGCGCCCACCTGTTCCCAATTAGCCCGTTCACCTGTGGGATGTTCCAAATAAGTGTTTGATGAGCATTCCTCAACTCTCTCAGTCTTTTTTGCCACTTGTGCCAGCTTTTTTGAAACATGTTGCAGGCATCAAATTCCAAATGAGCTAATATTTGCAAAAAATTACAAAGTTTACCTGTTCGAACATTAAGTAACTTGTCTTTGCAGTGTATTCAATTGAATATAGGTTGAAAAGGATTTGCAAATCATTGTATTCTGTTTTTATTTACGATTTACACAACGTGCCAACTTCACTGGTTTTGTATATCAATTTGTCTTTATATAGTACTCAGCCTATGGGCTTACATCCTGTCATTCGATTAACATAAAAATTTTTTTGCAATAATTGGCTATAAATAAGCTGATGGTGATCAGACCTTGCATGGCATTGTTTGAACTGGAGACAACAGTTGGGGAACAGATCAGCTGCATAGAAATCACAAAAACCAATTGCTACATTCGTGGCCTTAATACTGTATCTAGCTGTCATGGAGGCATTAGGAACAATGATAGCATCTCAAAGCGTAGACTGCTTCCTTCAAAGGCTGCATTTTTAGGAGTCGTCACTTAAGTTACATGACCTCATTTCATCTCCATTAAACAGCTTTAGTTTAAGCGAGTCGTCACTGGTTTCCCTAACCCTAGCCTTACCTCTAACCCCTGTCCCTAAACCCAGCCCCAAACCTTACTATAGTCTAAATTTATCCGTTATCTCTCACCCTATTAGTGTGGTGGATGGAAGTATATGATGACTCCTAAAAATGCAGCCTTCAAAGGCTGCAGCCTACGCTTTGAGATGTACCGATTGGGTGCATCTCAAAGCCTAGGCTGCATCCTTCGAAGGCTGCATTTTAAGGGATCATCACTTAGTTCCGTCTGCCAAACTGACATTTGGGTAAGAGACAAGGTTAGGTTAGGGGTTAGGTATAGGATTAGGTGTGAGAGTAAACATTAAGGTTAGGGAAAACAGTGACGACTCGCTTAAACCAAAGCTGTTTAACGGCGATGAAATGGCATTGCGTCAGGTTGGCAGATGGGATGAAAGGACAACCCTTAAAAATGCTGCCTTCGAAGGATGCAGCCTAGGCTTTTAGATGCACCCACTGACTTAACTCCACGTAGTGCTGTTACCGTCAATACCAAGGCTTCGGAGCCTGTATCAAAAATATGAAGCACTTTCTAACCAAATGACGTCAGTTAGTCAGTCGACTATAAAATGTCCCAGTTCTCTTCTGCAGCTTGTTGGTTGTTGTCAGTCGTTGAAATTTGTCATTACGTGCGATGGAGCTAGCAAGAAAGAAAAAGTTGTTTTCCGTTCGGGAATGCTTTGATTTGATTTCACCGAATAAGGTCGCTTAGTGAGGCTATGAGGCCAAATTGTTGGACTATTATGTGACGTCATATTTTCAAACCTTTTCAAATAATTTCCAATACATAAAAATTCCCTTAAAGAGGTTATGGGAAGTCCTATATGAAATTGCTGGAATCCTGTTATTTATGTTCTGACTAGATAAATAAAAGGCATCATGAGAAATAAATGCGAGAAAAATGTGTTCTAAAGGAAGTGGGACGTCATTTCAAGAACACAACATACAATCCAAGATGGATTGTCATTTAGTTTCATTAAATTGCCACTGCAGAAACTCCGAAAACTCTCAACATTATCAGGTGCGGCCAGTTTTCATTAATGACGCATATCTGTCAACTCTCACGCATTTGGATTTCTCGTGCTTTACTTTACTGATGGGTTGGAAAATGCTGCGCTCAGCTGGCTCGTGGAGCGCGTGTGGATTGGTAGCTGTAAGTTACGAAAATCCATTCTTTTCTACATTCTTAACTGCTGAATGTAGAAGGAAATGCCTGGCACGTTTCACAGCTTGCTGTTTTGTGAAACGCCTTGCGGGCTGTCCTGCGCCTTTCAAGAGCCACTTGACCACAGAAATTATGAAAACATGCTGATATTTACATCGTCATTTACATGTGCGAAAGAAATGCCCCAATTTTGTGAAGCAATGTATAACAACATTATTAAAATACATTTCATTGTCGTTTCACCAATTAGTCTGAGAAACTTTCTAATCAAGAGAAGTAAACCGCGACAGGTTTAGGTCATTCAGCACTGAAGGGTGAGGTTTGAGCGTCCCTTTGCAGCAGCCGAGCACCCTGTGGCACCCAGTTCCCACTACTGTCAGTTATGCTTGAGTGGCGTTTGTGAATATCACCTGGCGAGGAGTGGGACCGCTCCCTCTCACACTCCAGTTACATTTCAATCATCTCATTATATGGTGAGTCGAGGGTTAGTGTGAGTGTCGTTTCTGATTACACACCATGCGCGCTAAATACACAATGCCGCACAGTAAGCAAAGAGGCTGTTCATGAATTTACGTCACTACTGGAAATTCCCGGAGATGGCCGAAGCCTTTTGTCTTGGTTGCTAAGTGCGTTGCTATGGCCATAACTCAGTAATTAGGTGATATTTTGGAAAAAATTTCAACGTAGAATGTTTTATGTCGGTGCATTAATCGAACTGAACTTGGTTTCAGAGATTTCAAAATTAATTCCCATAAACTCTTTAATTTGATAGTTTTTCATTTTATTATTAGGGGAAATTCCTATTTTTCCTATTTTTTTTTAACATAAATTCAAAGCTCTTGTTTCACATGCGCATTCACTGCCCTCTGTCCTGTCGCTGAAAGTATCTTTCACTTTCGTTATGACAAAATATGTGGTCAAAATAATTCATTTTATTTTGCATTTATTGACACTACCACTTCCTCGCTGAAAGCTTATGCTTGCCTACCATTTCCTACGAAGCACAATTCGTCTGTGTTTTTATTGACCAATAGGGGACTAGAGTGCATTCGAAACCTCAAGAAATGAACCACACTTCAACACATCTGGCTGGAAAGCTTCAACGCTTCATGAAGCTTCATCTCACCAGCACTAACTCGGCCTCAAGTGAAAAGAAATTTATCAACGGTGTCATTACTTTTATTTTGAAAATATCTACCGGAAGTCTATACAGTTGTCACTTCCCAGCTTCATTGGGGAAAAAGTGTGTGAGATGTTAGCACGTTGTCCTTCGCTAGCTTGATGTTTCTCTAATCAATGAATCAGAGAGCCAGTTAGCTACTAGTTTGGTTGCACATAGCTCTCGCTGTATATCGCATTGCTTTCGTTGTCTTCGGTTATTTTGTTGTAAGCAAGGACATGCTCTCATTGAGGTAAGTTGCCATCATTAGAGTACTCAGGGTAAAGTAAGCCTGGGTAAGGATTGGTTCATAGCAACAGTTTTGTTTGTGTGGCACTTTGCAAGTATTTAACGTTACCTAAGTAACGTTACAGGCAACTATCACTGAGCCTGCAGTTGCATTGGTAATCATTTGCTTGCTGGCACTAGAAAAATTGAAAAGTTCTTTATGACATCCTTTTGTGGCGTGAGAAGTTACTGGCTCGTACTAGCCCATGTAATATAGGTTGGTGTTGATGGCTAACATTGTTTTAACTACAGTAATGGTGTCTTTGAAAACTTGGTTGTTTTACGCTGTTCCTTCGTATCCCGGGAAGGAGACGATACAGTGCTGTATCCGATTCATCTTTTGTGCCTTGGAATGCAGTTGTGGGGTGTGGCTGGTTGCGTGGAGTGACTGTTGACTAGTATAAGTTAACCTTTAAAATGCCTTTGTCAAGTGCGGATTTTGAATGATCTCTTCAACTCAGCGACTTCCTTACCGTCTTCTGCGTTGTATTTCAAACATTAAAATTCTTACTGGGCCAGTCTTTAGCAAGTCACCCTGAGGGCCCCGAGTCGCTCTATCAGATTTCCCCTAGAAGAATCTCAGGTGCTCAGATTCCGAACTTGGGGAGAAATCCCAAATAATCGGCTTGTATCTCAAACAGCTGTAAAAATACAGCCCTTTGGAATTTTAAGTGACTTGATACATTTTGTTGAATGAGCCTTTCAGTCCAACATCCAATATTCAATGTTTCTTAGATGAGGCACGTACAGTTTTGAGACTTTGTGATTTGGGCTAAAATTCTTTTTAGGATTTTAAAATGGAATCAAATCAGCAGTCTCTTATTTGCCTTTGCTCCAACAAGATTCAAAAAATGGCCAAAAATTAAGAACATAATAAAATAATGCTCAACCCCCCCCCCCGTCCCCCCACCCCCCCGAGCTCACTCAAATAGTATGATAGTTTTTACCTTTCATTTGTCATGTATTAGGTCATTTGCTGTGTGTGCAATAACCATATATATCATTGCTGTTGTAATGCAAGAATAATTTTTGAAATGTGCTTGATATTCAGATTTCCTCAAAATTGTCTCTTCTTGTCCTCATTCAACCATGTGGGCAGTTAACCATCGTTTTCATGTGTTTCTTATGTATTCTTGTATATCGGAGGAGGATCTCAGAATTAACACAGCTGCATGTAGGCCTATATGTCAAGAAACATGTCATTTCTCATGCTAGATTTCGGTTGGCCAAAGCGGCCTCTACCTTGATGACGCGGCCCCTGAGCCTTGGGTCCGGAGTGTTGCAGGGGAAGGCCCCTGACATGACCGAAGGTAAATCCACTTCCGAGATGAATTTGTCCACTGGCATGCTTCACCGTGACAATTCAATGCTCATAGAGGCAGCCCCTCCAGAAAACGTGTCATGGGGCAGGCTTGTTGACACCTGGACTGGAGAGCATGAACTGCATTCTGCTCAGACATTCATTTAATTATAATCCAAAATCTATCATTGCTCTGAATAGAAAATGGTGCAATAATGCCACATATGAAGTTGCAGGTTAACTTGTGTGTTGGATCTTGGCCCCACCCTATTTGATTGTTCAGTAGGTTGTATGAACATGCTGGTCTTGGAAAAAGCATGCAGAGATATTTTTGGGTTGATTGAGATCATGTTACTGATTATTGTAAGGAATGTCTAAGGTAGGGCATTGTCAGAATTGACAACAGACTTTCCAAGTAAAGCTAATGTTCGTTGTATGCCTCTCGATCCAGCGGGAAAATGCAGCACTTGTTTGCACTGCTGTAAACCTCAATATACAGATTGCAGCCGGTTAGGTGTAGCAAAAACCAACCTGCAGAAGATTAATCATGACATGGAAACTACCTGCTGAATACTTTCAGTGGATGATGGTTTCAACTTCATGTAGCGCCGTTTTCCTCAGTGAGCTCATCGTGTTTCGGGACAAAATATCTTCAGCTTCTATTTTTGCTTATATTCATACATTTATGGTTCTGCATGCATTATGCACAAAGTGGTCTATGGGCATTTAAAATTTTATTATTGTCCCCCACCGCGTGGAACATGGTATTCACGACTGACCGTCCGTCTGTCTGTTCGTACGTCCCGAATCCTTGTCAGCGAGATATCTCCAGAACCAATTGACGGATTTCTTTCAAATTTCATGTCAACATGTATTAGGGTGATACCCCGGCACAAGTCGATTTTGGTGACCTTCGCATCACTCTCAAGGTCACACTGAGAGATTGCTCATTTTGACACGATGTCACATCTTGTGGCGGGGGACAAAGACACGATAGTGGCAAATACTTGTTATTTCTCTTTAAGTAGTGTGCACCCATAGTGCAGGTATTCAAGTGTGTTCAGTATTGATTTGAGGATTCACACATGAATCTTAATTAAACTTGGAATAACTAAATGGTTTGTAAGTTTTCTTTGTCAGCTTGTCCGGACTGAGAGGGCTCTTGCCTCTGAAAAAATCAAAGGACAAATACTTAAAAGAAAGTGACTTTCAGAGGCATTTTAGCAAATTTGTGAAAGGAGAGAACAACAGACCCAGTCAGTACTTAAATATCCTTTTCTGGTCTGTGAGCCAGCCTTCATGGTGCATTATTTCAGGTTGTGCCTTTGAATATGAAATATTGGTTTGTGAGTGTCAGTACCACAGGTGTGGTGACCCTGTTCTATGTTTTTTACAGGAAATGCGCACTTACATGTGGCCAATGGTGTGTTGGTAAAAAAAAAAAATTTCCCTTAATTCTGTCTTAATTGAATGTCTGTGTATTAGGAGAGCACCAGCTTTGCATGAAGCTTCACTTGGCTGTCGTTTCCTGGGCCACTGCTCTGGATTCTCTCTTCTTTGACCTGCTGAACTCTGCTTTATTCATCCTCATACTGATTTTGTTTCCTCTTTTCAAACATCTTTAATATCTTTAATTTAATACATGCAAATGATGTGAATATTGTTTGAATGAGTGATGCTTAAAATGGGCTGTTCTGCCAATACAGGCTTATGCGAAGCAGCATGTTTGTCAAGCAGCAGGTTCTGAAGACCTGCACTAACTCTTGCCAGTTACGACTGTAGTTTTCCTCTCATTTTGCTGCTACTTGAATGACTGGTTTTTAGTTATATAAGTGCCTAAGATTTGATGGCCCCCCCCCTCCTCACCGTTGAAAAATTCTTCTCTGTATTACTGCCTATACCACGCAAAACGCAACCCACAAGAAAAAAAATCTCATGATTGAGTCAAAACCTTGTTTATGGCTGGTCTTATTATGTACAATATTGTGGGCAATGAGCAATAGTCAATGGGGAAAGATCACTCAGCCAGCCAGCCAATGATGTCACTCACTCACTCACTCACTCACTCACTCACTCACTCACTCACTCACTCACTCAGTTGCAGACATTCACGGATGTAGGGCTAGACCATGACAGTTCAGACAAAAATGGCATCATCAGCACGTACAAATGAATGAACTGGTAAATCACCTAATGCTATCAGTGAACTTCAAGAAAACATCTGACTGTGTACTTTGTGTTTTGATAAAGGGTGTCTCTGTACTGTTTCTGTGAGCTGGTAATCTCAGACCAGTGTGCACTGAGATGAACATTTTAAAAATATAAAATTGAGTTTTAAGACTTGTTTTGATCCTATTAAAACTTCACTTTTGCCCTCCTTTTTGTCGGACGTGGTGGGCCAACTTGTGTCGCCAGTTTGTTCCATTAATAAACTGACTCTTCTCCATCCTTTTGTGGTCTGTGGCTCCATGTGGTCTCCACTCAGTGTTGCTGTACATCACAACAAATGTTGCTGTACCCAAAACACCAAACAATTACCCATGGTTTTGACTGAAATAGATTTAAAAAATCAGTTCAAAGTTTTATGAATCACTGCCTTTTCTTATTTGAGGCATGGAAGAAATGTACTCTATGCATCTCCAAAAATCATAAATGCAGGAAGAATGCCATTACCTGGCTGCCCACATGTAAGCACATTGTGTTTTAAGACGATATGGAACCCCCATTTTTTTTTTCTTTCCATCTTTTCAGCTTTCTTAGCAGGAGCCTTGTGCACTCACTTGATACAGCACTGTGCATAAGTTTGTATGTGTGGGAAGGATAGAGTGAGGTGATTCTTTTTTTTTTTTTTTTTCTCCAGTCAGAAACAGGCTTATAGAGACTGTGGGAGCATCTACTAACTGGAGGTAAGTCAGAAAAAGTAAGGGAGCGATGTGAGTTGGAACTTTGGGGATAAAAGGTTTGCATATGTTACCCTTTGGCATCTATTAGCTAGCCAGTATTTGCCATTAAATGGGGAAGAGCCCGTTTTTGACACATGCGGGTGAGTACTTTCGGCTGTCTGAACTTCATCCCTTCACGAGAGACCAATTTTCTTGTGTATATGGGCCTTGACAGTAATTGGGCTGTCGGCTCAGGTCGGTAGCACCTTTGCTTTCATTCTTTTGGGGACCTAAAACTGTAACGCCCACAAAATTTCATTCCCCCCAGCTGTCTAAACTGAGCTTGCATAAACTGAGCATGCATGGAGGCTTTGAGCCATTGAGGCAACTACGTGGGGTGGATGAAATGTCAGATGCGCCCCAGAAAAATGGCTGTAACTTTGAAGTCCCACAGTTGCAAAAGCATCGACACAAGTCACTCCTTTTAATTAAAGTGCAAATGAGCTGCGTGTGCTGCTTAAAAGAGGTTTAGCCTGCAGAGTTTTTCGTGGTTGGCTAAAATCGAGATGAGAATGCTAACCGTGCCAAATGGGCTGGTGCCTGTCTGAAGGTGCGTCATTCTCAAAAAAGGCAACATTTTCTTTTTGTCCAACAGCCCAAATGACTGGCGGATGCATATTAGTTGTGGACCACGCTTGTGACGAGATCTACCGCCTTTGTTCAAATAATGAAAAATATAAAGGTTTTTTTTTTTTTAACTTTTAATGAAATTTTAATGTTTTGAATTCCCAATCGTGACATGGCCTCATAAATTACAGACTTAATCACGTTGATATGTTTACACATTAATATTATTACCCATTGGTGTTGAACGTTTTGACAGTATACTTGGTACAATGACCTTTGACCTTGAAAGTGGCAGTTTGGTGGAAAAATTTACAAAGTTCTTCTAGATTCTGCATCTTTGGCTATTAGACTTCCAGGAGCCTTGGCCCTATTTTCTATGGTGTCAAAGGCAACTTTGTAATTCTGACAATGTGTGCTAAAGCTTTGCAACTGGCACAAAGCACCTCAACAGTATCCTGAGAACAGTAGATGTAAATATCACCGAAAATTTAGTAAATCCATACCTGAACCAGTCTCAACAAAAGCAGTGCTTCATGAGCCTTCATGAGCCTATCACTTGTAAAGATGAACCTTCATTGACTGATTTTAAATTGAAGACTGTGAAGACGAGCAGTCTGTGAGGCCAATGCAGAAATCTCTAAAATATTGCATTCTATTCAATGGTTAGCAGATGGCGACATCAGTGGTTGCAGAAAAAAGTACAGTGCTGTAGAACTCTGAGAAAATGACCCTACTTTCCCACTTGATTTATTATTTCGATAATGATTTTCCACATTATTTTATAGTATCTATCACAAGTTTTAAGTCTCCTTCGATACATCATGATGTTCATTTTTGTAAATTATGGTCCCAAATAGACTAGAATAAAGGATAAAGCCAGAATTTGCTTTAGGGGCGTTGCTATCCTCTGGTCCTCGTCAGAGACGGTCAGTTCCACCCGTAGATCCACCCCTCGCTCCTCCCTGGATCTTCAATTCATGCAATCGTCCAGAAAGCATCACATCCGGTTTTCTAAAATGACAAAATGGCGCTGTGAAAATTGCCAAAATCAAGGCTTCCTAAATGGTACGCTGAACCAATGGGTGACGTCACTGTTGCTTCGTCCATCTTTTTATACAGTCTATGGGCTGAACTCTACCTTGCAATGGAGAGGAATCCTTCAAAAAAAGTATTGGATCCAGAATCCGATATGGATTGCTCCCAAAATCTGATTAGCTCTAAGGCTGCAGATACACTTGCTTTTTCACCATGCATTTGCGTAGACAACTGACTGTCACAAATGGAATAGTTCACACATTCCGATGTACTGTTCCCATTACTGTTTCCATCAGAAGGGACACCAGAGAACGAATGGGCCAGACCGTTTGGAGCTTTCAGTTTTGCATGCAAACCCCTGACCCTGTCACATTCACATTACATCCCGCACGCTCAGGTGCGTAGCATTGGTGTTGATTTCTGAGGACGTGCACGGCCAACACTCCAAACGGATGGACTATACGCGAGGCGGCTATCATATACTTTGTGAGGACCAGATGCATCACTAAGCTTAGTCAGGCCGAGATCCATCTCCGGTAAAACTCTCATGCAAATCCATCCGTTAGTTTTTGTGTGATCCTGCTAACTTGCTAATAAGCAAACCAAACAAAGCCGGCCAACGTGACTGATTGCATGACCTCTCTGACGGAGATAATGAGATGTATGGCTCTGTATCTCTGTAGGGATCACCAGCAGGCCATGGCAGAGAGGGCCTCCCTCAGCTCCCAGCTCGCTCGCTCCCAGGAAGAGCTGCCTGTACGGAGGATGAGGGACAGCTTCATCGAGGTGCACCTGCCTCTGGGCACGCAGCCAGCGCTGAGGGAGAAATACCTCACTTACCACAACAGTGTCCGGTAACTCCTCCTCCGCAACACCTGTAAAGGGCGAAGTAGTCGCGCCCGGATACTTAAATCTGCTGTTCTACACTCGGCCCTTACCGTACCACCGCACTCCTCCACCCCATTGCATAATAAACCATAGATGTTTCTTTTTTCCCCCACATTATTTTCCCCACTTGTCGATCCTTCTCTGAAAGTGTCTTGTCTACCTTCCGGTAGGTTTGGCCGAATTCTGGAGGACCTGGACAGCCTGGCAGGTGTGTGTGAGCTTATCTGTGTGTGTGTGTGTGTGTGTGTGTGTGTGTGTGTGTGTGTGGAAAGGTGTGCATGATTAGTTGTGGAAAAGGAGGGAAAAAAAAATTTGTGCTTTCATCACGCTTGAAGCAAGATGCTTGGTAACGTGGCCACTGAGCTATAGCAGCTGCATTTAAATCATGGTGTCAGTATTTTTGTTATCTCCCCAGCATATAAAGCAGGGGAATACAGTCATGCGTATGTCCGTCTGTTCATCCGTCCGTGCATCTGTCCATTGGTATTATTTCATTTCCGGAGAAGAACTTGACTACCGTTCAATATTTTTATCAAAACTTGCTGTGCATATTAATCAGGCCCAAGACTGGTGCCTTTTGATATTTTGGGATTTCTGAGATTGCTGAGGCTGGAGGGACATTCAATCCTCTGATGACTCTTGTTAAATTAGCACTATCTATCTGAAACTCAGTAAGGCTACTTCATGAAAACAGTGGATTAAATACCTTTTTTGGAGTTGAATGAACTTGGATGGAACTCATTAAATCCGTACAGACATATTACAGGGTCATTCCATGTCAAATCAATCAATTTTCTCAAAAGTGAAAAAGTTGATGTCTCAGAATTTCTTCAAATTTTAACCTAATTGGGAAGTGACCATATTTGAGAACATCTGCAAATTTTCTAAGGGTTCCGATGTAAATTGTGACCCTCAGCCCCATAAATATGAGAGGGGGGTGCATGCGCAAAATCGCACCCCTTATTCTGAACAGGTTTTCAAATGTCTGTAACTGGAAAGATATACAACTTGGACGACTGAAATTTGGTAATCCCACAGATATTTTTGTAATTTTTGTTTGTAATATTTTTGTTACCTACATAGTTCAAATTACTGCCATATATTGGCAGTGTGCTCTTGATCTCTGAACTATGCACACTGCACAGTGGATTAGTGCTGATGTCAGCAGCTATTTCATGAAGTGCAAAACTGTATGGTGTTGCAATGGAGATATAATGGCCTAATATCAGAATCATCATGGTAGAAGCCCTGCCAGGGTAGCAAATCCCATTCAGGACATTATTTGCAGTCAACTGTGGTTGACAGGGGCTTAATGTATGAAAATTGCATAAAATGATAGATATCGCAAATCCGATTATTGAAAAAAAACCTCTATTTTCAACTTGCAATAAAATCTGAATGGGACAGAAAACCATCCTAGAATTTTAATATGTTGTTTCGACACTAAAGATCTGTCTACAGGCCAAATTTGGTGATCCTAGGACCTGTCCCACAACTTCATTTTTGCCTCCGAAATTGAGCAAAAATGGCAAAATTCGAAATTTGAAGGGTCAATAATAGACAAAGTTTGATAGTTACTTGCTCCATGAACTACAGAGTGGTAGACAGGGTGTCTGACAATATATGGCGACAATTTGAACTATGTAGGTAAAATAAAACAGGCCAAAAGGGACCAACAAAATCGTTCTCGGAAAAAGTTAAAGTGCCTTTTTTTCCATTTTGGGGCAGCCAAAATAACCATATTTATTTGATAAACTCTGCCAAATTTTGGCCAGGTATTCTTTACAAAAATATCTGTGGGATTACCAAATTTCAGTCGTCTAAGTTGTATATCTTTCCAGTTACAGGCATTTGAAAACCTGTTCAGAATAAGGGGTGCGATTTTGGGCATGCACCCCCCTCTCATATTTATGGGGCTGAGGGTCACAATTTATATCAGAACCCTTAAAAAATTTGCAGATGTTCTCAAATATGGTCACTTCACAACTGGCTAAAATTTGAAGAAATTCTGAGACATCAACTTTTCTGCCATTGGTTGATTTGACATGGAATGACCCTACGTCCAAAACCTCTATCGTAGCACCTAAAAACCGAGAAAGTGCACCTTTTCCTGAGAAATTCCTATTAAAACTTAGAATACTCTGAGGTTTACTGAAGATTTGAGGCCAACTCCGTTAACCTCGGAAAAATTTTACCGAAGTATCCCAAAGTCTGTCCTGTTTACTTAAGTTTGGAGAACAGCTCAGTAAACCTTGGTTAAATTTGCCCAAAACGCACCGAGGATTGTCTGACCCACTGAAGCTCAGAGACCATGTGTTGTTCTTATGCTGCGTTCCATACTCGGAAGTCGGAATTTCCGAGTTCCGAGTTGGACGTTTCAACTGGAACGCCCCCCGCGGTCAGATTTCCTACTCGGAAAGTTGGAGAATCTTCACTACCCTCGAGTTAACATTTAAAGACGGCTGCCCCAGGGGTAAAAGGCAATTCGAGGCTCCTGTTTTATTCCGTTAATTACTTCTGACTTGTGTTTGTCGAACTAAATCAGCCGTATACATTATATATGGTAATCCACTGTGTTTGAAGGTTGCAGAAGGACCGCATATTTGTCCAGGAGTTAGTTATATTCGGACAAGGCAAACGCGAGAATAGCTTTCATATACGCGACCATCTTGTTTTACTACTCTTCTTCCCCGTTTAAGACGGTTGGCAACTTTTTTTTTTTTTTTACTACTTTCTAACTGGAACGCTGATAACTCAGCTGTGATGTCATTCCCAGCTCCCACCTCCGACTTCCGAGGTAAATGGAACACAGCAGTACTATAATGGTGGTGGTTTGCCCTTTGCCAGTTCCTGTATGCAGCACAGACAGAGCAGCTGAACTAAGCCTGTGTGTCATCTGGTCTGCATCTAGGGCCTGGGAGCTGAACTAAGCCTGCACCTCGCTGAACAGGCAGTACTGGTAATTTCCAGGATTAATTGGTGTTTGGACTGCAGTACTGGAGGGAGGTCTTTAATGAGGCATGTGTTTTGACTGTCTTCACACCTCCCCTTTGTTCTGGTGTCAGTACAGGCCTAGCAGACAGACTTCGGTCTACCTCAGCAAAATTTTCCCAAGGAAAACCGATGTGGTCTCTGAACTTCAGTGGGCCAGACAATCCTTGGTGTGTCTTGGTAAAATTTTTCAGAGGTCAACAAAGTTGGCCTCAAATCTTCAGCAAACCTCGGCGTATTCTAAGTTTTTGAAGAAATTTCTTAGAAAAGGGTGCACTTTCTTGCTTTTTAGGTGCTAGTAGTGCCTGTTGATTCCCACTCCTCATATTTTTGCCGCACTCCTGCACGGAAATGCAAAAGTATTCACACCATGATTTAAATGCGGTTGATATAGCTCAGTGGCCAAGCTTCCTGCTGCAAGCATGATGAAAGCACTGATGTTATTCCCTCCTTTTTCAGATCTTAACACGCACACCTCTTCACACACACAACACACAAAAAATGATGCTGTGCTCTCTGAGCATTCTTATTAAATGGCCGGGCACCTTGGGACACATCCGTACCGTAGGATGGGCATACAACACACGCAGCAGATGTGTGCGTATCTGCGCTCAGAGAAGCCATTGAAACATGTCTTTAATTACGGGACTCTAGTATGCCACAGTGAACAACGCTTTTTATCCAGCTTACTTGCTTTACTCCTTCTCAGTAAAACAAGTATCTCATTTCTCACATTGCCTCTGCCTCTCCGCAGTGCTCATCTGTTACTCCCACACAAAGAATGATGCTCTGCCACGCTCCCCTCTGTCCATTGTCACTGCCCTGGTGGACAAGATTGGTATGGCTTGCTGTTAATCTTCTCTAGGCTCTGTAATACTGCTTGCAGTACAACCATGAATTAGTACTGTTGTGGCCCATGTGTCGCATGTGTGTTTTTTTTGAGATGAAGATGTTTGCTAGGGTGTAACTTGGGGAACCTGAAATCATAACACACCCTGGTATCTGCAAGGTAGAGTTCAAAATTTGTGTTTGGAAGTTTGAGACATCTGTCTTTTTGCATCCTTGAGTTAAATGTGTTTTCTGCACTTGCAGACATGAGAAAACACATCATCTACCCAGATTGTGACATCAAGATCACTGGTCACGTGACCTGGGTGGGCAAGACCTCCATCGAAGCCAAAATGCATATGTCGCAGGTATGTCTGTGGAAACAAAATTTCATGATGGCAGCGTGTGTCACACATTACATTTCTGTGAACTTCTCTTTTTCCTCAGTAACTGAAGACATTTTTGGACGTGTGTGTGTGTGTGTTTGTGTATGTGGGCATTTTCAGTGTTTTTTTTCATTGTATTGAACTGGTAGAACCATTTTGTCCACTTGCCTTTGGCCGCAATAACTTCTTTTTATTGCTGTTTTAACATTTTGCTTGAAAAAAAAAACTTCATTTTGTGAGCTCCTTTTTCAGCTGTTACATGAAAAGCCCAATCAGGAATGTCCCTTTCTGTCAGTCATTGAATGGCTGAAAGGGGAAATCCTACCATAAAAGCTGGGAAAATTAATCCATTTTCTCCTCAGTGAGTTTGCCAATAGTCTAAAATTGCATGTTGTCTTCGAGCATTGGCTTTGACAGGGACTGATAGAACTGATTTTCTCACATTTCTGCTGTTTACGAGCAAATTCATTGTGTTTTTGAGCAAGTCTGTACAGAGCTCTGGTGCACGCCTTCCCTGCAATCTACAACTCATAGTGCGGGCAACTCCAGATGTGGCCTACTTTATATGAAACAACCTAATAAGAATCCTGAGTAGCATAATAAATGTGTAGCGATAAACCTTGTGAAGGTATGGCAGTATTTACTTTTAATTTTTAAGGCAGGGGTCAAGCGCAAATAAAGCATTGCTTGTTTTGTTTGGATGTTTTCTGTGGATGGCTCAAGGACACCCAGCACATTGTCCAAATTGACCTCGAGTTGATCAGGACGCCCTGGTAGACTGTTGATCAGACAATTGATCTGTTCTTCAGATGATGTAGAGAAGTGTCAGTCCTTTTGGTTGGCTTTTTTTTGCTCTCCATGAAGCTAATCTGGAGCTCATTTATTTCATGTATTTTTGTGAAATTATAATTTGACCTCTCGATTGGTTCTTCTGAAGAGGAGTGTACCTTGCCGTAGCCTCAGGTTTTGCTCACAAAATTTCTGAGTGTAGAAAGATGTGTTTGTATTGTTCGCAAACAGAAATAGATTTTCAAAAGATTTCAAAGGGTCTGCAGGGTGCTCCATTCACTAAGCATCTAAACTAGTTCTCAGCAAAGGAAGTGTTTAGTGGAGTAGGTGTGAATTTTGTTCCATTTTTCTTATTTCCATTTTTTTTTGGCACTGAAGTACTTCCTCGTACCTTTGTCTGGAAACATCCTTCAGACTTTAAAATGTTCAGCTTATTCTTAAAATTCATTCTTGATGTACTTTTGTATAAACACTGATATTTTTTGAAAGGATTTATCTTTTTATGGTATTCTTTGGTACCAGTTGTCTGGGGGAGGAATGTTCAATTTATACTTTAAGAAACTAGGCTTAAACTATAAAATGGTCCAATTACTTGGTGCATTATTTATACAATTCAGAAAATTTCAGCTTGCCCATTCACATTCCTCAGGACATGCTCTTTTTGAGTGAGGTATTTTACTCTGAATTACAACCACAATTCCGAAATAGTTGGGACAAAGTGTAAATTGTGAATAAAATCAAAATGCAATGACTTTCAAATCACACCAGCCAGTATTTTATTCACAGTAGAACAGAGATAACATAGCAAATGTTGAAACTGAGAAATTTTAGAATTTTATTCAAAAAATGAGCTCATTTCATATTTGATGGCTGCCACAGGTCTCAGAAAGTTGGGACAGGGGCCTGTTTACCTCGGTGTAGCATCCCCTGTTCTTTTTAACACAGAGATGAGGCGTCTGGGCATTGAGGGGACAAGTTTCTTGAGTTTAGCCATTGGAATTTGATCCCACTCATGTTTAATACGGACTTCCAGCTGTTGGAGAGTTTTGGGTCTCCTTTGACAGACTTTTCGTATAATTATACGCCAAATGTTCTCAATTGGTGAAAGATCAGAATTGCAGGCAGGCCAGTTCAGCACATGGACTCTTCTACTACAAGGCCATGCTGTTTTAATAGCTGCAGTATGTGGTTTTGCATTGTCCTGCTGCAATAATCAAGGCCTTCCCAGGAATAGATGTCGTCTGTAGGGGAGCACATGTTGCTCTAAAATCTTTATATACCTTTCAGCATTCATGGTGCTTTTTAAAACATGCAAGTGTCTCTCACCGCATGCACTAATGCATCCCCATACCATCAAAGATTCTGGCTTTTGAACTGAACGCTGATAACCGGAGGGGTGGTCTTTCTTTATTTTGCCCGGTGGACACAACGCCCATGATTTCCAACAAGAATGTCAAATTTGGACTCGTCTGACCACAGGACACTTTGCTACTTTGCTACAGTCCATTTTAAATGAGCCTTGGCTCACAGAACACGACGGTGCTTCTGGATCTCAACAATGGCTTCCTTTTTACATGATAGAGTTTTAGGTGGCATCATTGGATGGCACGGTGGACTGTGTTTACAGCCAATGGTTTCTTGAAGTATTCCTGGGCCCATTTAGTAATATCAATGACAGAATCATGCTGGTGAGTGATGCAGTGGCATCTGAGGGCCCAAAGATCTCAGGCCTTTGAAAAGGTCTTTGGCCTTGATCGTCATGCTCAGAGATTTTTCCAGTTTCTCTGAAACTTTTGATGTCATGCACTGTCGATAATGAGACCTCAAAACCCTTTGCAATTTGATGTTAAGCAACATTGTTCTTAAAGTATTCCACAATTTTTTTTTTTTCCCATGTAAGCCTTCACCGGTTGGAGAGCCTCTGGCCATCTTTACTTCTGAGAGACTCAGCCTCTTTAAGACATCCCTTTTATAGCCAATCATGTTACACACTTGATGGCAGTTAACTTAATTACGTGCTAAATGTTCTTTCAACTGATTCTCTTGGATATTAATTGCTTTTTTTGGCAATTTTTTGCCTGTGTCCCAGGTCTTTTTTTGAGACCTGTTGCAGCCAGAAATTTTGAAATAAGCTAATTTTAAGGATAAAAACGTGAAATATCTCAGTTGCAAGATTTGAAATGTTATCAATGTTCTATTAATAACATATTGGATCATGTGATCGGAAAGTCATTGCATTTTGATTTTATTCACAATTTACACTTTGTCCCAACTATTTCGGAATTGAAAAAGAAAAATCCCCAGGTAAACAAAAGATATTTCTGCTGGGAGTAGGCCTATTTGAATTGTAGAAAGCACATTGAATGACAAGTGCATTTAATGCAGTTAGCGGCTCAACATCATACGTTTGTTCTAATGAATTTACAGCGCCCTCCATAATTATTGTCACCCATGGTTAAGATGTTCTAATAAATTCAGTTTTTTCTAAAAAATATAGGACGACATGGAAAAAATGAGGAAAATCCAACCTTTAATTCAAGTGCATTAATTCAGTGGGAAAAAAATCCCACATTAAGCAATAATTATTTTGCATCAAATCATGTGTGCCACAATTATTGGCACCCCTGATGTTAATACTTTGTATAACCCCCCTTTTGCCAACAAAACAGCACCTAATCTTCTCATATATTGTTCCACAAGATGGGAGAATACAGAAAGAGGGATCTTTGACCATTCCTCTTTGCACAATCTCTCTAAATCATCCAGCGACCTGGGTCCTCTCCTCTGCACTCTCCTCTTCAGCTCACTCCACAGGTTTTCAATGGGGTTAAGGTCTGGGGACTGAGATGGCCATGGGAGGAGCTTGATTCTGTGTCTGGTGAACCATTTCTGTGTAGATTTGGCCACATGTTTAAGGTCATTATCTTGCTGAGAGACCCAGTGACGACCCAGATTTTGATTTAAAATGTCCTGGTATTTCAAAGCGTTCATGATGCCATGGACCCAAACAAGGTTCCCAGGGCCTCTAAGAGAAACAGGCCCACAGCATCACCGATCCTCCCCCATACTTCACAGTGGGCATGAGGTGCTTTTCTGCATACTCATCTTTTGTGTTCTGCCAGACCCACTTAGAGCTTTTTGGCAACAAACACTATCTTGGTCTCATCTGACCAAAGCACACGGTCCCAGTTAAAGTCCCAGTACCGCTTTGCGAACTCCAGACGTTTCCGTTTATGATTGTGAGTGAGAAAAGGTTTTTTCCGTGCATGCCTCTCAAACAGATTGAAGGCATGTAGATTGCGCCTGATGGCTGTTTTGGAGACTTTGTGGCCCCAAGATGCTACCATTTGTAGCAATTCTTTAACAGTGAGCTTTGGAGAACTTATTATTTCTCTTACCATCCTCCTCACTGTGCGTGGTGGCAAAATAACCTTGCGTCCTCGTCCAGGCTTGTTTACCACTGTTCCAGTTGTTTTAAACTTCTTAATGATTCCTCTGACGGTAGATATGGGCAGGTGCAGGCGAGTGGCTGTTTTCTTGTAGCCATTGCCTGACTTGTGAAGGTCGACACACATCTGCCTTACTTGAAAGGCGTGTTCCTTTGTCTTTCCCATGTTGAAGAGTGGATAAGAGAAAAGGCCTCTGTGTCACGTCATATTTATACTCCAAGGAAACAGGAAGTGATGAATTACTAATTAAATGATCCTAGATACTCTGATCAACTTTGTAAACTACTGTAGAAATGACAGAAATACTTCAATTACATTTATTTCCTAGGAATTGTTAGGGGTGCCATTAATTGAGGAACAGGTAATTTTATGAAAAATAATTATTTCTTAGTCAGGGATTTTTTTTTTCCCTTAAAATTCACTTGAGTTGAAGGTTACATTTTTCTACAATTTTCAGTGTGAGAGTATGCTTCTGCAATAAAAATTGAATTTATTTTAAGGCTTTTAACGCATCTTAACCAATAATTATGGAGGGCGCTGTAATTTCGACAAGTTCTGTCACAGAATCAGTTTGACATATTCACAAAAATTAATTGGGGCTCCTGGATTTGTCTCTCATTGTAATTCTTTTTGGCTCGAAAGTGGGCAGCTCCACTGCTGTTTCAATCTAGTGTAAATTGTTGTTTTTTTTTTTTGCGTCTATCAAACTGACTGAAGGGTGTTTTGGAATGGAAATGAAAAGTTGATTTTCAGATCAAATGAGTAATTTACAACGTGTTTAATAAATACCTTACCTTGACATTGTTAGAGCCACTATTTAGGCTCTGTCCTGAAAATTCAGATTTGTGCCGGCCAGAATGTCCAAAATTCTTTGATTTAAGTTTTCTGAGCTGATGGTGTCACAATTTTGTTCCTTTTGCAGTTCCATGATGGAGCGTACAGCCCTGTGTTGGATGCTACATTTGTCATGGTTGCTCGTGATCCAGAGAACAAGAGGTAAAGCTGCTCTCAGAGCCAGAGAGTGTGAGCGCGAGCGAGGGATGTTTGAGTTTCAAACACACCTTTATTGTGACACTGCACTAAGATCAACCACATCGAAAGCTTCAAAAACACGGAAGACCTGAACCCCTATCAAAAAAAAAAAAAAAAAAAAAAACTGCGACATGAGATGGTTATAAAAGCAAGGGACATTGGGTGAGGGTGGTGGTGGTGGGGGGGCTTGAATGTATGGGGGTTGGTTGATGCTGAATTAATCCGTTTGCTTCTCATTAAGCCAATATTTGCCTCGCCCTTCAGGGCTGCCTATGTTAACCCCCTGAAGCCTGAGGGACCAGAGGAGGAGAAACTGTTCCAGGAAGGAGCAGGTAGCGTTATATGGGCTCGCTGTGGCAAAAAAATGGCCTGTGTGAATGAACTTCATAACATGTTTGTGGAGAGTGTGCTTGACCTTGTGCTTTCCCTCAGGGTGAAGTACTCAAATGAGTCACACAACTTGCATACATTTGCAACCTTATTTCAAAAGAGGTTATGGGTCAGTTTTTAACAAAAAAATGAATAGCAGCCCATTTAAAACTGTATTAAATTGAAAACTATCCATCCATCCATTTTCTATACCCGCTTATTCCTCACTAGGGTCACGGGGCAAGCTGGAGCCTATCCCAGCTGACTATGGGCAGAGGCAGGGACCCACCCTGAACAGCTTGCCAATCCATCGCAGGGCGCACACACCATTCGCTCTCACACTCATACCTATGGGCAATTTGGTGTCTCCAATTTGCCTGATATGCATGTCTTTGGACTGTGGGAGGAAACCGGAGTACCCGGCGAAAACCCACGCAACACGGGGAGAACATGCAAACTCCACACAGAAAGGCCCCAGGCCGGGTTCGAACCCACGACGTTCTTGCTGTGAGGCAGCAATGCTAACCACTGTGCCACCGTGCTGCCCTAAATTGAAAACTATGTTTATTTAAATCTTTTAACCTCAGTGTGGCCTAGCAGCAAAATAATAAATGAGACTGAAGCTAAGAGACCCAAACTTACCCACTCAAATGAGAGAAACAAAAAGATAAGTTACAAAACAAACGCCTATACAAACACCAGGGAAAAAAGGCTTAAACAAAGTACTCACTCCCTACCGAACCTGGGCTGTTACATTAGTGAGCAGGTCTGTTGCATTTCGCACAGAAAGTGTTTGACTGGCAGTTTGGCCGTTAGGAGGGAGAGAGGAGGCCTTGGGGAGTATTACAAAGCAAGGTCAATGTTAGCCTGGCTGTCTTTGCGTGAGCTCGCTTGAAACTCGCAATCAGAGGTGCGTTAAAGGAGAATTCCGGTGTGAAATTGACTTGGGGTGTATTAAAACATGACAACAAGTCCTAACTTTTGTCGAATACCCCACCTCTGTACACACTCAACATTTCGAAATACATGGCTTTTTAGCCGAAGCTCCCAACAGGCTTACAATGGTAGTGAGTTGGGCATAGCGTTGCCATGCAAAGAAATCAATATTTTTTTCATCATTAACAAGGCTCAAAGTAGCTCCACACTTCATTGGTAGAATTCTGACGGCCCTTACATTTAAAAAGAGGCACTGAGAACTTTGAAAATGCACAGGCAGTTTATTAAAAAGACTGTTTATACGAGCAGTACCTTAAGGTAGTTTCCAGTTGCCTCCATCTTGAAAGTCACGATAAGTCGATTGACGAGCATGAATGAATAGGAAGGATAGGGGAACAGATTGCAATCTATTCGTTCCTGCTCGTCAATCGAAGTTTGTCCCTTCATCAGTAGTATTACAAAAGCAGGTTCAAATTGGAATCAATTTTAAAATAGGGAGTTGAAAAAACAAACCAACCAAAAAAAAAGAAAATATCTGCAGACAAATTGGCCATTTTGGCATATACAAATTAACCATTATTTATGAAACCAATGAACACTTTTACAAAAAAAATTAATGAACACTGCTTTCATCAGTGTACAGTACCATCTGATAGTTTCAGCAGCATCCGAGATTGTGGATGTCTGGCCAAAGTGATTTGACATACAATTACCCTGTAAAATTCCCCTGTTAAAGTGAAATGTTATCATATGATACTGCTGCTGTTTAAGGAATCTTTGGAAGAGTATTTTGTATTCACCTGTGTGGAGGATGGAAGCCCTAACCACACATGTGTTTAGAGTGCGTACTTGTACTGCGCATCAATCCAATCTCTTGCTCCTTTGCCCATCTTAAGAGGACTTTTAACATCCACCTGAGGGTAATTAAAAGTTTGATTCAGCTCTCAGGGCCAGCATTAGTGGGACTGAGCTGTGATTCGACAGTTTCAGCATGTGATTGTATTGGAATTCCTTCTTTTCAGCCAATAAGAAGCGGCGTGTTGAGCTAAGCACCGCCTCTTTGCTGAAAGTTGCTCCCACTGACGAGGAGAGGAAGATTGTCCACAGTCTCTTCCTCAACACTCTGGACCCCAAGTAAGGCCTGACCTCTCCCCTCCCCCGCTCACTCACTTCAGCAGTATTTCCACAATATATGTTAACTTGTAGTAACGTTGATTGCAACAACATAATGTATTTTGTCTTTTTTTTTTCATGGATTTTACAGAGCCTGCATAGAATTGGATTTGTCCCTTGCTGAGTTTCTAACCATGTTCCTTATTGAAGCCACTGACTGCACCGTTTTACACACCAGCGTTGTCAACCTCTTGGCAGTACCTCTTGTAACGACTCTTCTTTGTTTACCCCTGCAGGACGGTTAGCTTCCGCAGCCGAGTTCTGCCTCCCAACTCTGTGTGGATGGAAGACGCCAAGATGAAGGGACTGGAGATCTGCCACCCGCAGGTGAGAGAGGCAGGTGGAGAAGACTACCATGCTATTGTCGCGCCGATTAACCTCGCTAAGACAGCCCCTCTGTGATTCCAGGGTGTGTTCGCTAACACTTTTGGCTGGTTAATGAGGTAGATGAGTGGTCACCAGTCCTGTTCCTGGAGATCTAAGATCACGTTGGTTCAGGTTGGTGACCACTAGGGGTGTAACGATTTTGAATCAATGTTTTTTTAAGCGTAGTAACATCACCTGCTACCATGGGGCGAACATCTGAGCTTTCCCTTTTCCTTTATTAATCCCTGTGATGTCCTGATCGAAAGTGCTGAACATCAAAGGGCATGGGAAGTGCTTCCGGGAAAAACTTGACAAACATCAGTATTTTTCGGCTAGAGGAGCCAAGCAAATGTAAGCAAAATCGTCACCCTATTAACCAATTCGGCAACTCTAAGAAACGTTTACCTGTTCCCGTTTACTTTGCCTGATTAGCAATCAAATGGTGGATTTGTTTACTCTTTAAGTTGAATGAGTAGAGCTGTTTAATAAGACAACATGTTTGATTGCTGCATTTTGAAATTTAAATGGCCATAGAACAGCACTGCTTGAACATGATTGCCATTGCAACGGCATTTCGTGTGACTGTGATAATTTTTATCTCACATTGACGTTTCATCCGCTTGTCAGAATGCTTCCACCTTGCGTGTTTTTTTAGACGCTAAAAATCCAGGTCGATCTGATAACAAATCTGTATTAAATGAATCTTGGATAATGTCCTAAAATGCTACAATGAGAGATGTAATTCAGAAGAAGATTTTTTTCTCATTATTCACATTGGCATTTTTTCAATCTAACACAGTAGCCCAGTTAGGTTTGTCTGCTTTTCACCATCACATCTTAATTGTTATAGGCTACTGGCTAAATTTCTTGATTGTTATTTAGGCCAACTACACAGGAGCAGATTTAAGGAAGGGCGGAGCACCTGCAATTAGCGAAATCGAAACTCAGGCTTCTTCCCGACGGCATTTTAAATAGTTTTAAGCCGCTTCAGATGTGTATGTTTGGAGAAATTACACGCGACTGCCTACACACCCCGTGACGGCAAGTTGTCTCATCACACTTTAAAAAAAATCCTCGTTCAGCATCGCCACATCCCAACTCAGCATTTCATCTCTCTTTGTGGTATTTTTAGGAGATCTATAATGATAAAATAATAATAAAGAGATTTATTTTCAGATCGCCCTGGATTTCAAGCGTCTAAAATATACACAAGGTGGAAAACATTAAAACGGATGAAACGTGAATGTGAGCTATAAATGATCACAATCACACGAAATGGCGAAATATGCATTCTTGCTAATCTATGCCCATTTAACTTTCAGAATGTGGCAATCAAACATGCTGTCTTATTAAACAACTCTACTCATTCAGCAAAGTAAAAAAGTGAATTGCCTGTTTGACTGCTAATTGAGCTAAGTACACAGGGACAAGATTAGCGTAGCCTAATTGCTCAAAAGGAGACAATTCTGTAGTCCTTCACTTGGTTCTGTGCAGCATGTCGCTGAAACAGTCACGCTTTTTTTCCCCGGAAGCATTTCTCATGCCCTTTGATGTTTGGCACTTTCATTCAAGACTGCGTCAGGCTTAATAAAGGAAAAGGGAAAACTTGGATGTTCGCCCCGTGGCGGTCCTATGCTGTAATAAACATTGATACAGAATCGATTCAGAATTGTTACACCCCTAGTGACCACTGGTAGAGTGACATGGTGTTTTATCTTGGGGACTTTATGGCTGGAGGATTCCCTGCTGCAGGAATGCATTCAAACCAGTTAGAATTGCTAGTAACGCTGCTCAACCAATGCACTGGATTAAAACTGGTTTAACCTAAATTTTATGTATCGTCGTCTCATTTTCCTTGTGTAATCTGTCCTTAACGTGCATCTTTATACTGTTTTTATTACCTCCGCCAAACGAAGTTGGCAGGAGGTGATGTGATCGGTGCCATTTGTTAATTTGTGAACAAGATAACGCAAAAAGGAATGAACGGATATCTCTGAAATTTTGTGGGTAGCTCGCTATTACATCAGGGATGGACCCTGTTGATTTTGACGGCAATCAGTGAAACAATATGGCCGCCACAGCAGCCTTGAAATCCTGTGACACACGATAACTGACCTTTGCTCCCACTCTCCGGGATTTGGACTGTGCTGCCTTGGCTGAGGTTTGCATTCACCTCCAGTAGCTGTTGAAATAGTGTCATGCGTGGAATTTAGTACTCGTGGTTTATTACGATTGCATAACAAAAATTAATGCACCCATGGGTCATGTCTCTTTGTGAACGTTTCAGCAAAGGAACATCTTTAACCGGATCTTTGGCGGATTCTTGATGAGGAAAGCGTATGAGCTCAGCTGGGCCAACGCATGTGCCTATGGGTGAGAGTGTGGGATGTATTCAATTTTTATTTATTTATATCTTATGATAATGTGTTGTTTTATGTTGTAAACAGGGCAGCATTGCAAATGAGACTGATGTTTTGTTGGATTTCCCTGTGTAGATAAAGGTTAAATAAATAAATAAAAAATTTAAGAATGAGCTAATCCAAAGGGGGCACTTTTATTTGGAAAGAAGAGGAAATCTTCTTGGATTGATGGCCCAGCCAGTGGGGTGGCCCAGTCTCAAGCCCTGCTTCACTTAACGGGTTCTTGTTGCTCAGTGCCCTTATCCTAATCCTTTACTTTTTAGCCATATATGAATAAAATAACCAGTGCAGACAGAGGGTAAACTCTGTCCAGGACGTCTCACAATTGACCAGTCATGCAGTCATGAGAGTTTAAGTCAATGACTTGTACTAATTGAACATTGCAGTGGTTTGCAGTGAAAATTAAGAGGGTTTGATTCGGTCAGCGCAGTCATTACTTGTGCACGTTGTGCGCAAGAAGGCGTGATGAGGAAGATTTTCACATTTCAGAATATTAAGAAGCAACGTTGCTGAGACATCTCAGTGATGCACTAGCATTGTTTTTATATTCTCAAATTCACTCTAAGTTACCAGTATTTGTTTTTCTGAAATGCGTTTGGGATGCATCAGGGTGTCGTGCTTGATTGTCTGAGGGATTGTGTGCGGCTGTAGGGCCTATAAAGGTTATCAAGCTTAAGTAAGCTACAGTGAAGCTAAATCAGAAGCTTCTGCTAAATCTTGCATCCTGCGCCTTTAAGCAATACCTTTGTGTCTTGCAGTGGGTGTCGACCTAACCTTGTTGCCGTTGACGACATCCTCTTCCAGAGGCCTGTAGAGATCGGCTCTCTTCTTCTTCTATCCTCCCAAGTACGTTGAGCCTCTAAGCCAAACGTACTGTTTACGCTGTCCATGAGCTACGGCTCTACAGGTCAGTCGGCCGAACCGTCAAAATAATTTTTGCATGGTGATATTTGTCTCTTCCTCTTAGGTTTGCTACACACAGGACAATTACACCCAGGTCAGAGTTCACACGGAGGTGCAGGACCCCTTGACGGGCGAGCACCACACCTCGAACATCTTCCATTTCACCTTCAGCTCGCCGGAGCCGGTCCCTGCGATCATGCCTAGGAGTTATGGAGGCAAGACTGCTCTTTTCTTGTTTTGTGTGTGTGTATGTGTGTGTAAGTGTGCGATGACTAACCTGAAATTCCTTCTCATCTGCCCCTCCTCTGTTGTTTGTGTCTGTTGTCTGTTCACTTCAGTAGTATTTTTGGCATTTGTTCGGTAGGGGCTCACCTGTAATCCCTGTGTCTATCTGCGTCTGAAACCATTTACATGCCCCCTCTCATGTCACCAGGAGCACAGCTGATTGGTCATTACAGGTCCTTTTAAAGTTGGTTTCATTGGCCCTCACTTGGCCCTCAAACGTGCGTAGATTGTGGTGTAAGTATCAGCATTTGCCAGATGTCACGTCTGATTTACTAAAAGTGTGTACGTCACTGATTTCGGTGTAGAACTGCCGGGGCGTTAATAAATCTGGCAGCTGAAACCATCGTCATTTACATGACGCGCCCCTATAAATTCATGCTCCGAGAGGCACAGTCCTGCCCACTTTACGACATGGACTCTCGAAAGACGGCAGTGAGGAGGAAAAATAAATTATCACGTCCGAGGTGGAGCAAAACAAAATAATTTTATTTGGAAGCCTTAAGAGTGGCATAAAGCGAGCCCAGAAGGCTGCAGTTTGGAAAAATATTTCTGCTGCGGTAAACACCGTTGGGGTGGAAAACTGAAGTGCAGCAGACATTTGAATTAATTCATTAATAAATTCATTTATAACGTGAAATATCATGGATCTATATAGCCTACATAACTGCCAATACAAATGCTTTACATGAATTAAAAAAAAAAAGTGGTCTGATTTTAAGATCACCACCAAAAAAACGGGTTGCTGCGCTCAAGCGGTGGAGGCCAACCAGAAGCGAACCTCCAGCTGTCACCATTCGAGGATCGCGTGGCAGCAGGGCTCTCCCTCAATCGTGGGAATATGAGGCGGTGGGGACATGGATGAGTCCCCATCGCCTCCATCGGAGCTGCATGAGGGTAATTGTTAAAATACAGTCTGCAGGGATCACTCTTCATTGTACTTATATCAGTGTTACTCATGACATTTTATTGGGTGCCACACAAAACGAGCAGCCACTCGTCACTTCCCCAGAGGAGATCTCTGTGCCGACAGTTTCTCTCACGTCGGACATAAGCTTACTCCTCTGACAACAGAAGATCTGCCATTGTCTGTGATCACGGTCAAAGTGTCCGTAGGCCTATATATACTGAGCAACAAAAGAAACACAAGTTATCTAGTTAGTGAATGTACTCTTATGGTTACTCAGTTAAACTGACTGCAAAATAAATAAAAGTTTACAGTCTGCCTATAATTAACTTGCGTTATTTTTGTTCAGTATATATCTGACTGGATGAGCATCTGACAAACCTCACTGCATATCTGCCAAGCCGCGCATTGCGCGTCATCAAATTGATTGTAATTATCAGCTGTCTAGCCTGACAAACAGGTTGTCTCAAAATATAAGTTTAATTAATTTCTCAACACAGGTGCCTTATTTGTTTATTTAGCTTATTTATTAATTTTACTAATGAGAACAACAACAGCATAACGTCCGCATCCCTGCATATGGATTATTACGCATTTCGACAGCTGCACTCTTTCCTGCATGTTATACACTGGTTTCAAATCTGCGTACACCTGGTCAGACCTGGCGTGAGATTTTTGCGGACAGTTCACTCGCGTTCAGATTGATAAATGCCGATCCTAGCGGGAGATTTTGTGTTCACCCATTTTTTGGCGAATGCACATTTGATAAATGAGGGCCATTGTGACATCATACGGAGAAGTGACCGCCCAGAGTCAAGAAGGAATGATCACCTTCAGCCAACCAGTTTATCAGTTCTTCATTATTCTGGGTGATCCCTCCTCCTTATGATGCCACCAATGACAGATTTTAAATTGCTTATAACACCTAATTGGCTGTGTACCCAGTGACATAATAGGGGACCTTAATTGGAGGAGATGGTGCATCACTTATTTGTCAGCATTTCCAATCTTATGTGATAAGTAAGGCATACAGGGCGACAAGACTAGTAGTTCACTTTGAGGATACCTACCAATCAGTAGCGGCTCAAGACCCAGGAATGGCGGGGCGCAGACACGTCCCTTTATGACAATTAGTCCTGGGTAGTTCGCAATCATTTTCCTTTACTGACGCGTTTTCCAATTATCGTACTTGGCAACTTAAGACACGGTCTCTCCATATGCGATGAAACAGCGATGAAATCATGGGCTTAATTCAGCTCAGCGGCGGAACTTGAACTAAGAATTGTGACAAAACATCCGTTTAAATCAGTCATTAGTCCTGACCTGTTCTCAGTCATTTTCATGAGTAACCGAAGGTTCGCTCCGAGAGCACTCCACAGTTAACAGCTGCTGCTTGTTCTCCCCGATTACTTCATCACCATCATTCGTCTGGACGCTTATTTGCTGTATTTAAATCAACGTGAGTCAAACTTGCATACCTGTCGCCTCTCACGCAAACAGCTTGAGCAGCACGCTGCCTATTTAACTGCCAAGTGCCACTTTTATATCAACCCACACAATACCGAGAGTGAAAGGCGATATTTCACTGGAACACGGACCTGATCAATCAACGCGAAGCACTGGCCTATTAATAAGTACATTTTTTTTCTGTACTGAATTTCGCCCATGATTTCATCGCTGTTCAATCACATATGGAGAGACCGTGTCTTAAGTTGCCAAGTACGATAATTGGAAAACGCGTCAGTAAAGGAAAATGATTGCGAACTACCCAGGACTAATTGTCATAAAGGGACGTGTTTGCGCCCCGCCATTCCCGGGTCTAGAGCCGCTACTGCTACCAATGCATCATAATTAAAAACCGGTGAGCTCCCTGATCATTAATTACTGTGGCGTGGTTCTCTATTTTGGTTGCCTTTTGCCTGGCAATTTTAAAGAAATAAAAAAAATAAAAAACTCTTATTGGCATTGGCTGAGAACCTTGTAAATGTAAATATGCCAATTACCAAACCCACAGCTCCAACATGACTGGCCATTTATTTTAAGCATGCATCCATCTGCCGCTGTGAGCATTGTTTATAGTTGCCTCTCTGTTTAAAGGAAATCATCTTATGTATGCTTCTCAACCGTGAACATGCATATTCATGATCAACGGCGGTTTCCTTCTGGAAGGTGTCACTTGTGAGCTACCGGTCTGCCTAATTGCAGAATAATGCACTCCAAGAATGCAGTTTGATGTTACTCTCTGTTTATCTGCAGAATCCATGCTGTACCTCGATGGAAAGAGGCACTTTGACGTGACAATGGGCAGCCAGTGATGGAGAGAAGTGGAGCTGAATGACCATTGGAGAAGTTTACTCCCCAATCATTTACTGTTTCATTGTGCACTTACTAGCCAACCTGCACTGGGTGTGTGTGAAGGTGTATGTAAGATATTGTGCCTGGGACCGAGCTTAGCTTTTCTGCCATTCTCTACGTATTTATGTTTTCTTTTTCTGTCTGCAGTAATATAAATGATGCTGCGCACATGATGCTTTACTTATTACATGCTCAATGCACACAGTTACGTCACACGTTCAAGTCACTTTGCAATACCAAAGAGACTGTCCTTCCTGTATATAAACAGTTTGGAATCACTGGAGTCGAGGTTGGGGCGGTGGGTGTTTACGAAAGGATTTGATGCCTTCATTCACATCGGTTGCATTACGAAGAAAAGACAGAAGGGTAATGTGGTAAATCACGTATACAGTTGTAACTTAAATGGCCATGAGCTAGTGAATGTTGCGACTGATGGAGGATTATTTTAAACTTATGCTGTGTTCAATATGGTGGGCTGATTTCTCTGGTTTCTGGTTGGCATTCTAACAATTACCCAGAGGTCATATCATGCCCATTTTCCATTGTATACCACAAAAATTAAAATGTTATTTACAAATATTTGAATACTTCTTTAATCAAAAAGCACCTAGTTAACAGCTGCCCAGGCTGTGAGAGCCGCACCTCCGGCTGTTTGGGCTCCTGTTTCTATAGGACCCCCTCTCTCAAAGCCCACTCTGTTCTGATTGGTGAACAGCTTAGGGTGTGTTGGAAATGTCCCGCCCATTATCACACCCTGAGGCGTTTCTGGCTGTTCAGGAGCTGGGTTTTCTGTAAGAAAGTAGCTCATTTGGGAGTTGACTTTGGGCTCATGAACTTTGCGGACGTTTTGCACGCACCAAAGAGCTGCACAATAGACTAATGGGAAGGGGAACTACGGAAAACCATAATATAACCTATTTCAAGATGATTTCACTCCGCTCATTTGAGTAATGGCTGAAAAACCTTGTCTTAGCAACTGTACATGCGTCCTAAATTATAAAATTTGTTTCAAATGGTAAAAGTAATTTCTAACATGATAAATATTTTTATATATAGCATTGGGCTCTGTCCGTCCGTCCGTACATACATCGGTACGGGCACATAAAATTGAGGCAGCGGGGGATATTGCCATGTTAGTGGCACTTGTTGGTTATATTTTTGACAAATATAACACAACCTTGATGAATAGTAGTATCAATTACTTTCAAAAACAGAAACCTCTCTGCAAACCCAGACTTCGGAGCGGTATTTTATTTGCACGTTAGTTGGAGATGAGCTGCTACACTGAGTTAGTTAGTGAGCCCAGTGAGTATTTGGGCTGAAGGAACACTCATGTCCTCAACTGTCCTGAAGAGCATTTGTCTTGTTTTGCTCTCTGTATTCTCACCATAGTTTACATATTTATATATCTTTTATTGCCAGTTTTTTTAAAGATAGTTACTCTTCTGCCTGAAATGTTATCAGCCTATGAAAGTTAGTCATTCGTTATGCGAACAAGTGAAAACACTAGCATTTGCAGGTAATTTAATACCATTACGTTCCGCGTTTCAGATGCAAAAACGGGCATAGGAGGGGATTATATCCCCTCTAAAAAGTTGAGCCTGCAGTTGGGTTGAATTTCCATTGGGTTCCTCTCCCAGAATTCTACATCAGTGAGGCAGCATTCTTCAACCAATTTTCATATAGCTTTACATCTCTGTGTTGGGGGGTTGTTGCATCTGAATAAATTTCATCTGAATCTCTTAACAGTGTGAAGGTCAAACAGCTGTGGTGTTAATCTTTTGTATAGAATGCTAAAGTACTCCATATTCTCGGTGTCAAAAGTCTTCCTGGCCGTATGTGCAGGTACACACAGTACATTTTCTCCCCTTGTGGACTTTTATTCAATGTTTTTATACTCAAGTTATGACAAAAGATTGCCCTCATCGGTGTATGTATATATTCATGCATCTCTTTTCTGGACGCTTTTGATTCTTTTGGAAATAAAATATTTAAACAAGGTGCCAAGTCTTGAGAATTTCTCTCACTGTTCTGAACTCTGCTGAGAATCTGGTGAAGGACGATGATGCGTTCACTGGGCAATACTTATAGTTGATGGTGTTGCTTATAACAGCATTTGTTGGAAAAGATGGAAATGCTGCTTGTAAGGGGGAGATCACCAACGCTAACTGAAGGCCCTGTCCACACGTGCACGGGTATTTTTGAAAATCTTAGCATTTTGGCCCATTTTGGGCTCTGAAAACAGACTTTTTGGAAAATGCCTTCCAGGGTGAAGATGTCTAGAAAATCTGTTACCATTGTTTGTGTGGATTGGGAGCATTGAGTTTTTGCCTTGTGCACCTTATAGCAAGTTTTTAAGGCTTGTGATTGGCCAGCCTGGTATGCAAGACGGCGTTTTTCCATCTTCATGTGGATGGAGATTTTTCAGGAAAATGGTGGAAAACATCGTCTTCAAAAATACACATGTACATGTGGACTAAATTTTAAGCAGAGAAATGGGTGTTTACAGAACATTTGCAACTTAATGTTTCCATTTCCAAAGAAAGCAACTTGAGCCAAATGACAAGATCATACGTATTGGATGTTAAAATGTATAACACACCAAATTAGTCTCTTGCACATTCTTTCATTTCTGCATATAAATTACACCAAATGGCTTCAGCATGTCCAATATAATGTAATACAAGAAAAACAAGTAAACAAAGATCATGAATGATCATTTGATTTACTTCAAGAAGTGGTTTTTCCAACACCGACAGATATATCATCCATGTAAAAAAGTGAAGGCAATGTCTGCAATAAAACACTACCTAGAACTACAGATGGGTCCTCGAGATCGGAATTACTGCCCACTCATCAATGCAGAATTGCTTAATTCAGCCACATTGGTGTGTTTCTGTGTGAACCGGCCATTTACAGTCCTGCTCAATGGGCTTCCTGTTAAGGCTTTGAACGGTGCACTCAAAAATGTTAATTTTATTTCATGTTGAGGTTGACTTGGGTCTTCAGGTTAGGCTCATTCACTTGTTGCATAGCCTGAATGGGCAACAGTACCATGCCCAATAACTGAACATTCGCCTTCAAGATTTTCTGGTCATGAGCAGAATTCACCGCCCTGCCCATTATGGCAAGTCACCCAGGCCCAGAGGCAGCAACGTGCCCCTACTCCATCACACTACCAACAACTTGATAACTGGCGTGATGTCCTCAGCCTGGATGGCTGTGTTTGCTTTTACGCCAGATATCAGGGGATCCGCGTTTTCCAAAAACTCATGAGTTTCAAATCAAGAAACATTATCGAAGAAGGCTGGAGGGTCATGAAGTTTTTTGTTTTGGCAAATGGGATACAAGTCTATGTTCCTCTTGGATAGCAGTGGTTTTTGTTTTGAAACTTTCCAAAGGATACAATGTTCAACAGTGGAATTGAATAGTGGGCCTTCTCTTAACCCCTTTCTGCAGATGTAGATGCCCGCGTCTATAGACCTGCAAATTGGAAGTACGCTGTTACTGTACTCGATCACTAGATAGCACCCCCGGATCAGTTATTGAATGTTCACAAGCAAGCAGACCTCGAACGCGGTTCTGAATACGGTGAAGTTCACTCCACTCCCTGTTTTTCGAGAGCTGCATGAATTAAACTCCTCAGCTAAGCCTGATGTGCAAACTGGTCAGTATCCTTGCCCATAGTGTCGATTCAGCAGTTTGAAAAAACGATATCTTGACACAGAAAAAATCGTTATCCTTTGTAGCAACCAGTTTAGCCACAGTGAGCTAACAGTATTCCAAGTAATGGTTCAGAAAAATCAGTTTTCTGAGGCAAAAAAATCGACATGGTATTAATTATCTCACATTCTATTGCCTATTATAATTGTCCCATACAAAAAAAATTGTAGTTCCCTACCGTGGATTTACGCGTAGATTCCTTCATTGCCAAATCCAGCGCTTCCTTATATCCACCCGAGTACTGGCGTTGATAGCCAACCACTCAACCATACACTCAAGCTCTTCTGCGTAATTGTAGAGTTAAACTTCATCACCTCGTGAAGTTTCCCTGATAACAATGTATTGATTGGCTCGTTTCTTATCCAATTCCCGAGTGTTTAAACATTTTAGAGTAAGTGAAACACATTGATTGGACAAACACAGAGCATACAAACCAATGCGTATCAGCATGCGCTGTTGTATCCTGTCTACGTTATGCACATTACGCGGCTAAAATAGACGGGATTTATAGAAAATCGGTTCGCAAAACTGGCCTTGAAGTGTTCAGTTACATTACAGGATTTAAATGAGAACGATATGCTCTATTGGAATTATTTCGAATAAAACAGGACCGGAGGGTTCTTGTTACTGGATACATCGCTCTCTATTTTATACAGTCAATGTCTCTGGAGGAGGGATTCACGAAAAAGGTCAGGCTGCTATTTTTGTTTGTTTTTTTTTTTCTGTTTCGGAATGTATATGTACTCAACTAAGTCGAATGTCGAGGTTTTTTTCCTGTTTAAAACGCGAACTGCCCGTGCATTTTGGTGTGGACCCCCGGTACGTTCATTGCACGTTTCTTTTGAATCGGGAGACGCAATGGATTTGATATTCCCGGAAAGTGGAGTGTCTGTTCAGTTAAAATAAGGTATATTTCAGAATTCAGATATTACTGTGTTAGTGAGGTGTACTTGCTCCTTATAAGTGTTGAAATGGGTTCGTGAGCTTTGAAGAGGGGACTGGTAGCTTTCATTACAGGGTGAATGTTCTGACCGTTTAATTAGCAGTTTATTTAATGCGTGTTTGTGCTGGCTTTGAAGAAAAATGGCCAAAACTCTAAACTTTATTATGGAGAAAAGGCACGTTCATATTTGGAGAGGTTACTGGTGACCATTGGTATTCAACTGCACTGATATTGATAAATTCATACTAAACTCAACCAGAAAATCATTCGTTCATATTAAATTTCATGCCTTAAAGCTTTAATTGTGTTAAATACATGATTTTTTAATGATTTGACAGCAAATCATTTTGAGACTTTGGGGAGACACTTGGGTAGCTGTATAATTTGGCTAATAGCATGTAGGTAATCTAGAATATGAATTCTACTTGTGCTCAAGGAGTTTATGATACCATAAATGTATAGTTTTAAGCCCCAGCAGTTTTTCAATCGTCAGAATTATTTTTTTTGCAATTTCAATGGTGAATTCTCATGAAGATTTTTTATGTTTGCTGCTCATTTTCTCTACCAAAATCATGAAAATAAACTGAAATACAATGTAATTCTAAATGCTGTAAGTGTCTTTCCTGAATTGAGCCACATTTTTCCTCTTTGTGAAGCTTAAATCTTGAATTATACAGCATTAAAGTGGGTAACCCATAAATAGCCAAATTTGGCTTCTGCACAAAGGGGTTAAATAATGAAGCCAGCAATTTTTTTTTTTTTTAAACAAAATCTTGTTTCCATGATGTTAATTGTGAGGTAACGCAAGCAAATATTCAAACTAACATTGGATGCAGTTAGCAACCTAATGCCCAAACGAAAACAAGAGTTTCAGTTATAAAGCTGAAGCATTTAAATCCATTGAATAATCACATTTAGTTCCAAGTCACTGTAATAATACACAGAATACAACCCCTGGCAAAAATGATATAATCACCGCACAGAGGATGTTCATCCAGCTTTTTTACTTCACAGAATGCCAATAACATGGTGATTTTGCATATTTTTTTCCCCTCTACTTGATTGAGCCAATATGCCATTGAAATAAATTGAACCGCGTTTCATTAAGCCTGAATGTTATGCTACAAAAATTGAGTCAAATCTGTGATTTAAAAAAAAAAAATTTGCTGTCAAGCAATAAAGCTGGATGAATATCCTGTGTGCGTGTCGATTCTATAATTTCCCACGGGATGTGCGCTGATTAATGGCTCTATTTAGAATACGCAGCTACACTGATGACAGCCCTCATGCATCCCCTTTGGGCAGAGGCAAGTGCTGACCTCTGGGCATCTTACAAAGAATAGCATTCAGTTTAATAACAAAACCATTTCAAAATGATTCTGCCCATCTTCTGAAGAAATAGACCTTCCCTTTCTGCCAGTTCAGGACTAATATCGCCTGCTTGCATCAGCTTTTTCAAATCACAACACTAAATTTTTTATTTTATTTTTTTTAACCCCATTGCTGGTTGTAAATTGGCCCCACCCCAATCTTTTTGGGAACAGGTTGCACACTCAAATGGCAGGAATGGATGTATACTTACAAATCAAATTAAATTGACTTGACAAGACATTAAACATCTTGTATTACATTGCAGACAGTATGAAGGAAAGTCAAAGTAAATTTACAAAATTGCTGGTTTCTGTTTTTATGTACATTTTCCATTAAATCCAAAATTGTGCGTATTGGGACAAACCCTTCGTTCTGTTCAGTTTTTAGACTCCAAATATGATGGAGGAGAGGAGCCTGATGTAATTGGCCGGAGGACTTGAGTTTGGGGGTATTACTTGGTGGCGAGGAGTTGAGTCTAGTTTTATTGACTTTGTCGCCTATTCGCTCTGCCCACTATTCAACTTTGCCTTCAAGATCAAGAAGGCCCTGGTAGTTGGCCATTAAGCAGCAGAAGGTCCAAATTTGATTCATTCTGCCCGCCAAGTGGAGGGGAACTGGAGAATCCCAAATGTGGAACTCTTTTATCCGTCTGACAACCCGTTCTGCAAGGATGCGGAGTGTGGCTATGGCCTGAGTCTTCGTCTCCTCGCCGCTAATGTGGCTTTCATGCTTTAAAGGAGGGAAGATGAGTTTGGCCCCGACATTCTCCAACTGCTTCTTAATGAGGAGGTCCTTGTCCGCGATGACCTCATCTTCTGGTTCTAGCAACTCCAAGATCCCAGACTGCTTCATCAGCTCCTTGTCAGATATTGACCCTCTGAACAATCTTGAGGCAAAGGTCACAGCACCACAGGGAGCAATACCAATCAGAGCTTTGAAGGCGGTGTAGCTCTTGCATGTTGAGAATTTTTCTGAGTGGAGAGCGAGGGCCTCTGGGACTTCACATCTAATCTCTGCGCGATCAAAGATAACTCTGACATTTGGGCAAAACTGCCTGAATTTCACTGGCATTGATCCCCTCACCTGTCCTCGAGTCATCCATATTGGGATTGATCCCAACAGAAGGTACAAGTAATTGGACCATGTGATGATGATGCGGCTCACTGTGGAAGAACTCATTTGAAAGATCTCTGCCAAAACTCTCTCCACAAGGCCAGAAGCCACACGCAGGCAAAACATGAAAAATTCATCTATCGGCAGCAGCTGACGATTAGGCCTTCGCTTTCTGTCCTCTCTCACAAAGTTGTTAACTACAGCCCTTCTTGCTTTGGACCAATAAAAAATATTGGATGCCGATGGCTCAATGAATTTCCAAAACAGACAAAAACTGTGTTTTGATGGAAACCTTGTGAAGTAACGGAAGTCTTCATCAGAAACACACCACCTGTCCAAAAGGGGTCCAGAGAAGGTGAGACGCAACACCATGTCTTCAAGTTCTCGGTTCCTTTCCAAAGCCTCATCAAGTGCACCTAATGAAATAAAAACAAAACCATTAAGGCAAGTTAATTTATATAACATGTTGATAGAGCCAATTTTATTTTTTGTAGTCATGTAATTAAGAAGGAATATGAGACCGACAGTATTTAAGTAAACATTAGGCAACGAGAACTCTGAAAACATTCAACACAAAAGTTCACCTTAAGAAGGCAAGACGAAACAAGAGCACCGCAGAGAGTGGCATATGCCCCCCGCCTGTATGTTGATCAAGGGCATATTGAGATGGCTGCTGTGGCAGCCATATTAGATATTGTATGATGCCGGTTTTCGAAAGGAACCTTCCTCTAGCCACTGCCAATGCGCCATTAAGAAGTGGCATCAATCGGACGAGGGATTCTATAGCTATCCCACGGAAACGAAAAGCTAACTGACGACGGACGGACATGGTGTCGACATAATTCCCACTTTCCTCTTTGGAGGGCGGGGGCATAAAAAAACAAGAAGAGTACGCCAACAGTGCATAATACGCCCGTCATGAACATGGATCAGGAAGTGGACAGACAACATGATACCAATATCCAACAGACAAGAGCCCCATGTGAGCTTTGACCTTTGTCCGTGACCTTGACCTTGGAGGGAAGGCCGTAAACATGGCACGCGACACTCCGCTCAGTGATGGTACACGTGCGTGTGAAATATCATGGATGTATCTGAAGCGGTTGAGAAGTTATGCTCCGGACAAGCCCCATCTGGGCCCCATGTGACCTTTGACCTTTGCCAGTGACCTTGACCTTGACCGGGTGAACGAAATCATGGTGCGCGACACAGCGCCTAGTGATGGTGCACGTGTATGTGAAGAATCACGAATGTAGCTCAAGCGGCTCAGGAGTTATGCCCCGGACAAGAAATTTCTAACAGACAAGAGACAGACGGACGGACGGGGGTGATGACATAATACGTCCCGTCTTAAGACGGGCGTATAATAATAAAAACATAATTTCAACCCGAAATGGCATTTCAATGCGATTCTACTATGGATACTCTTTTCTGATCTTCATTTTCTTTGCTGTAATTTTAACAATCATTACGTGCAGGTTAAAGTAGGCTATCCTGAAAGAAAACAAGAGCACTGGCAATGGTGCATAATACGCCCGTCATGAACATGGATCAGGAAGTGGACAGACAACAGCCCCATGTGACCTTTGACCTATGTCCGTGACCTTGACCTTGGAGGGAGGGCCGTAAACATGGTACGCGACACTCTGCTCAGTGATGGTACACGTGCGTATGAAATGTCATGGATGTATCTCAAGCGGTTGAGAAGTTATGCTCCGGACAAGCCCCATCTGGGCCCCATGTGACGCCAGTGACCTTGACCTTGACCGGGTGAACGAAATCATGGTGCGCGACACAGCGCCTGGTGATGGTGCACGTGTATGTGAAGTGTCACGAATGTAGCTCAAGCGGCTCAGGAGTTATGCCCCGGACAAGAAATTGCTAACAGACAACATACGGATGGACAGACGGACAGACAGATGGACGGACGGACGGGGGTGATGACATAATACGTCCCGTCTTAAGACAGGCGTATAATAAAAAGCGAACAGAGGAGTTAAAGGAGCATTATGCAAGTTTGTTTACTTTCACTTCTGTTGACATTCAAACTCAAACAAAACAGATGTTGCCCACCCTTCCCTCCCACAGTTCCCTCCTTCCCATGCTTCCATAACTGTCAACTCTTGTCGGTGATTGACCGGGACGGTTTGTTATGTTATGGGGCACAGCCTATGCCCCTTGTGTTTATTTGCAGTTTGTGACGCCTGTGCGGTCTTCAGATCCCGGGTTTTTGTGACAGTGAATTTAAGGGCAGGCACCCAGCGGATCCTGGAGAGATGTCGGCGAATTGAGACAAAAATATAATCCCGCAGAAAGTAAACAAACTTGCGTAGTGCACCTTTAAGAGTGGTTGCTTTTTTCTCTGAGAGGTGATAAACATTTTTTACAGATTACATTATAAATTCAATCACTGCAACATTGTATTAAGTTGTAAACTGAATACTGCCGATTGATTATCATTGGAAAACTTATCTAAAAAAAAAAAAAAAAAAAAAAAAAAATCGGACCAAGGAACCGGTGGCTTACCAGCAAGCAATCTTACAGTGATAATATAAGTTATGAATATATCAGGTGAAGTTTTAGGTTAAGAATCATCGAAATTGTTGAAAACCTTAAGTTAAGAGGGGATTTTCCTCATGTAGACACACTGGTGGTAAGACAAATCTGTTCATATTTTACATTTTTGGAGTCATGGGGCTGGAATAGAAAAATCATCCTTTGGCTTTGCGATGAACCCCCTTCCTGTGGAGTGGGCCACACCCATTTTTTGGGTTGATTTGGGGACATAGACATTTTGAATGCATATATTTTACTACAGAATTGTTTGCCCATGGGTTTCACAGCAGAAAGTCACTACCATGGCCAAGTTTTTCCAAATCCACCAAGAATTTTGGTGGACACCAGTTTCTGCTTCAAGCTAGCCCCACCTAGATTACCCATCAACGTGAAATTTTGTGATGACAAAATGGGTCCTAGCTTAGCACAGAACAATTTGCCCATGAAATTCATGGCAGTTTTCGATTCAGGAGATGTCCTTCTACGACTCCAATTGTCAAATTCCATGGGCCTTTTATTCTGCAGGGAGAATTAGGCCCGTATTCAGAAATGACACTCACACTAATTGAGTGCGAGTGAGTACTAAAACTTAGTGTCAGGTTAAACTAAATGAGTCAGAGGTTGTCCAAACCCTCATTTGCTTTCAGAGACCTCACTCACACTGAAAATAGCGTCTCTTTCTGAGTGAAGGTTGTGTGCAGGGAACACCTCCCTTGAGCCGCACTAACTTGCAGCAGTATTTCGTTGTCATGGCTTTCAGGTGGTTACAAACATTAAAAACTCTGGACCATTTACAGCCACATGCTCAACGAAATTGCAACTATGCAAATTTTAACTCTAATGATGATAAAGATCCCAGTAACTTACTAACTGACCACCTGGTTTCAGTGTTTACGAACTGCACTGTGGTGAACTCGAGGTTATCATTTGTGTTCCCACCAGTAGCTACTGGTGAACTGGCAATAGGGGAAGCTCAAAACCATCCATTAAAAAAGGTCATATCCAGTCATTTTATAAAATTTTATTTACTTGAACTCCAAAAATCCAAAGGATTATCATGTGTCGCCAGTTCTACTTGTTAAGTTAGAATGAGCATTGATAATTATTGCCCCATTTTCAAATCATTTAAATTACCATTGCAAAAACTCCGAAAACTCTCAACATTATCAGGGGTGGCCAGTTTTCATGAATCACGCATACCTGTAAACTCTCGCGCATTCGGATTTCTCGCACTTTTCTTTACTGATGGGTTGGAAAATGCTGCGCTCAGCTGGCTCGTGGGGCGCGTGTGGATCGGTCTGCGAGGCTCATGTAGCTGTAAGTCATGAGAATCCATTCCTTTCTGCATCCTTCATAGCTGAATGTAGAAGGAAATGTCCGGCACGTTTCACAGCTTGTTGCTCAGTGAGCCTTGCGGGCTGTCCTGCGCCTTTCGTGAGCCACTCGACCACAGAATTTATGAAGACATTCTGACATTTTACGTCGTCATTTATGTGCGAAAGAAATGCCTCAATTTTGGGAAGCAATGTAAAACAACGCTATCAAAAATAAATTTGATTGTTGTTTTACCAATTAGTCTGAGAAACTTTCGAATCAAGAAAAATAAACTGCGACAGGCTTAGGTCATTCAGCACTGAACGGTGAGGATTGAGCGTCCCTTTGCAGCAGCCGTCGCACCGCCTGTGGAACCCAGTGCCCACTACTGTCAGTTTTGCTCAAGTGGTGCTTGTGAATGGCAACTGGCGAGGGGTGGGACCGCTCCCTCGGTAAGTGGTAGGTCAATCTCTTTTTCACACTCCAGTTACATTTCAATCATACTCACAATATGGTGAGTGGAGGGTGAGTGTTGTTTCTGAATACGGGCCATAGGGTCCAAAAGTGGGGGCGATAGGTGACGACGCCCAAGTTCGGACCACGCCCATTTCTGACAGAATCACTGCTCAGGAAAAATCTCTTCAAGAGATGCTAGTTTAATGCCTTAACCTTTTATTTCACTCATAAAATGTGTGGGCAACCCAGGAGAAATTCCACTTTTAACCCTTTTAGACCAGAAGGTTTTACCAAAATGAACGTATGCAAATGTACATGAAATACATACACACTGTACAGCATACAAACAAAAGTGCTAATTTGATGTGATCAGGATGAAGAATTCAACATGTTTTGGCCTCCATTCCATAAAATAGCCCTTAACAGCAAATAGTTTCCTTTGGTTTAATCCTTTTTTAATGATGTAGGTAATTAAAAGTGCATGAGTCATTCTCTGTTTTGATGTTTTGACCCAGCTTGGGTTGTATCCATGTGCCACATCTTGAAATAGTTAGGAAATTTATTTCAAGTTATCAGTAAACTATGCTTTCCAGGAAACAGTCTAATACCCTACATCTTACATGTATATATTTGTTGATCACTTCACCTAAGGTCCTCAGCAGAGGAACATGTGAGACTCAGTCTGCCTGCAATTCAGATTTTTTCTTGATTTTCATTTTGTTCTGTGAGTATAATTTCATATTTGAGAATTTAACCTATTCCTGATTATCCATTGATCTTTCACTTGTCTTTAGAATGGTTTGGAGGAAGAAACTGGCCCTTTTTTCAGGTGGGACTTGATGGCTGCTTCCAAGAAATGCATCTTGCAAAATGGACAATTTGGTTTCTGTGGGACCAACGGTCCACGCCCTAACGAAACTTTCACTCAAATGAGATATCTGGCAAACCCGGTCGATGCCCAAGAATTCACACTGAAGATAAGCTTTGCATGACGTAACAGAGGCATATCTAGTCACTAACAAGGCAGGGATTCAGTACAGAGATGATGACGTCATTTGTCCCCATCATAGATACACTCTTGGACTGTACTGGAAACCACCGAAAGGATGCAGACATCCTAACCATCCCAAGGGAAAGGCGGTCAAAGCAGGATCTTGCTGTTATGGATTGGTTGGACTGTGTGAAAAGATTGGAATTCCAATTGGATCTCCACTTTGTACTCAATGCCGCAAGCAGACTGCAAAAGCAGACGTAGATGCCTCAATTCCCACTCTAAAGACACCACAGAGACCACTTCGTTCATGACCTCAAAAGACTCCAGTCAGCCAACAAACAGACTTGGACTCAGATGATGACATACCTCTGGCCGGCCTATCAGCGATAACCAAGACTGACCAAGATGTTGAGTCCAATGATGATGACAAAGATCCATCCTTCCATTTTGAATCTAGTCATTCTCTCAATGACATTTTGCCCATGTTGAGCTCTGCATTGTTGCCAGTGAAATCTCAAGATACTCGCCCCTTTGAAGAGTTGGGGACAAGACGACAGAAAACCCTAATTTGGAAGTACTGTATAAGAAATATGTCGCTGAATTCAAGGACTTCGCCGCCAACAGCCTGGCACCTGGATATGGAGAAACACTGAAGCGAAGGGCGGAGGAATCATCATCCAGTGATGATGACGATGATAACGAACTGGATTCCAGTTTTTTAGCTGTAGTTGCTGCATACAGAAGTGCCCCGAATACTCATCTAAAAGCCATCAGTGCCAATTTGTTCTTTCGCCAAAAACAGCAGTCATTGAAGAACACCCAATGTCAAGTATTCTTGGCTTCTTGAAACCACCAGCTCCAGTGAACAACCGCGGCCAGCTTGCATTTGATCAAGAAGACATGGCAATGGTGAATTCTCTCAAAAAATGAAAACTGTGGACTTGATTCAATTCTGGAGTTCATAGCTTAGTGTTTGGTTTTAGTTGATGACAGTGCATGGAGAAAGGAAGTTTGAAAAGACTTAAGGACTCCTGAATATCACAATTTGTTGAATCTTCCAGAATCTCACGTATTTAGCATTCTCGCTGTACATTATGCATGTATTTCATGTACATTTGCATACGTTCATTTTGGTAAAAGCTTCTGGTTTAAAAGGGTTAAAAATGGCATTTCACCTGGGTTGCCCACACATTTTATGACTGAAATAAAAGGTTAAGGCATTAAACTAGCATCTCGAGGAGATTTTTCCTGAGCAGTGATTCTGTCAGAAATGGGCGTGGTCCAAAAATGGGCGTCGTCACCTATCGTCCCCACTTTTGGACCCAATTTCTCCCTGCAGAATAAAAGGCCCACGGAATTTGCCAATTGGAGTTGTAGAGGGACGACATCTGAACAGAAAATAGCCATGAATTCCATTGGCAAATTTTTCTGTGCTAAGCTAGGACCCATTTTGTCATCACAAAATTTCACGTGGATAGGTAATCTAGGTGGGGCTAGCTTGAAGCAGAAACCGGTGCCCACCAAAATTCTTGGTGGATTGGAAAACCTTAGCCATGGAAGTGACTTGCTGCTGTGAAACTCATGGGCAAACAATTTTGTCAAAGATACATGCATATAAAATTTCTACATCCCCAAATATGCCCCAAAAATGGGTGTGGCCCACTCCGCAGGGAAGAGGTTAATTGCACAACCGAGTGATGGTTTTCTATTCCAGCCCCCTGACTTCAAAATCGTAAAATATGAACAGATTTGTCAACCATGACTTACCAACTTTTGCCATTTTGTGTCCACTTTCGAAAAAAAACCTGCTTAAAAGGTATTTTAGGTGTGTCCTTTGGAGCTGAGCATCTATCACTGATGAAACGTGTGCACCTTAGAAGTTGGCATAAGGTTGCATTACTAGGAATTTATGCTACAGCACAATGGGCCATTTAAAATAATGAGAATGGTCCACTGCCTTACTTATATCATGTTGTCACTGAAAGTTGACTGACATTACTGTTTGTTCAAGTCAAAGACTGTATTAAGAGACAGACCACTTCAGGCTCCGTCAATTGAAAAGTTCTTAACACAAGACATTACGGTTATATGACATATCCCAGCCTTTCCCCACAAAAGTCAATTCGAGTAAAACTTCCACAGCTTACCTAGCCAGCCATTTCACGGAGAAGAGAAAATACACTCAACAAAAATATAAACGCAACATTTTTGTTTTTGCTCCCATTTGTCATAAGATGGACTCAAAGATCTAAAATTCATTCCAGATACACAATATTACCATTTCTCTCAAACATTGTTCACAAATCTGTCTAAATGTGTGATAGTGAGCACTTTTGCTTTGCTGAGACAATCCATCCCACCTCACAGGTGTGTAAAACCCCAGCGAAGCAATTACCAAACGGCGGATATTGCCTGGGTTGAAGGCCTTACGTGTTGTTTTAGTCTAACTTTAATTCTTCTGGCTGGGGTGAATCGCAATAAAATGAATAATCTTTCACCGTCCGAGGACGTGGCATTAAAACGCAATGGTTACGATTAATCTGACTCCATAGAACAAGTAGAATACAAAATTTAGCTATAACCTCATTAAAAATCTGACTCCAAATTAGAATTAGAATTGATAATTTAGAAAACACCTGCGTGGATTCTGAGACTAATCTGCCATCAGATACGGCAGCGCAAACCATCATTGCTCAGTAAATACGTCCCCAGGGTTAATTAAACGCAACTGTCCTGGAATCAATTCGACAATATTTCCATTGGTTAAACGAGACTCACTCGATAGCAGCATCGAGGCTTAAATAAAGCACTGAGCGTGAACGTATCAAGAACCCAGATTTTATATATATATATATATATATATACACACATACCCAAGGGCTCCTTAGAAAGATCAACCAGACACCGGCATATAAATAAAATACACGCCCAAGGGTATCCTTAATAGCTAAACCTTAAGAGCCGGTATTCCATAAATCCTTAAGGGGTAGAACATAATCCCAATCTAACTTAGAAGTATCGTTACCTACACGTCTTGGTAGGAATTTCCCTTTAAGTCCCGGTCGCAACAAGGCTAGAATATACGAGTGTTACAAATCAAGGAAAATCACGCAAGCTGAAAAAGGAATAACAATAATTTAATTCACCAGGTAGGCACAACTTGAATCAAACAAATCAATGATATGCCAATTACCGTTACATATAATTTGGAAGGATTTAGAATATTTTCATACCTGGAAAAGATGAATGACCACGCGGAGCTAAAGTCGCTCCACGTGGTCGGGAAGAACTCAAATGTTCCCACGCTCCGCAGAGCAAGGAGCCATGTGACTTTTCCCCACTTACCTACACGTCAGACGTTGACAGAGAAGGGACAGGACAAGAAGAGAGCGCCCCCTTAGTATCTCGTACCTTTAAAGGCTCCAAACCACACCTCCGAACAAGGTAGAGGAAGGGGTGGCCGAATCAGAGTTTTACTGGCCTAGGTGATACTAATTTGCATAGACAGACTAGGTAGTCGCCCGAATGAATCTTACAAACGATGAACCATAATTCCAAGGGAAATGAAACATGTTCCATTCAACTCCTTGGACTCCCCCGAGAATAAAGAGACCAAACATGATAGGAATGTGTGCTAAAATGATGCAGTTGTCATGGAAAAGCCTTAAAATTGAATATTATAGCCCAATAGTGTGATAAATATATGAGAGGTTCCTTTTAGGATATTGAACATAAACCTCTATCAAATTCATATTTTGTTTAAGCTGTTTTAAGCCAATTGAAGTAGCTGCGCTTTAACTTCAATGAAACCAGTGAGTTTGAGTTCCAGAGATGCTGGGCCTGCTAGACTTGATGGCTCCCACCCCCGCCGTGGGGAACAAAGGATGCCACTCTCACCGGCAGGCTGTAGGATTATAAAAGTTAACTGCTCGCTCTGGATTGTGTCAGATCACCCAAACATTCAGATTTTACCCGCGTAATGGACACGTGTTCCAACAATATGATTTTTGACATATATTGTGAGCCAAATTGAACTTTCAGGTTCTACAGGTGTGCCACATCAAGATGCTCATCAGACACCATGATTAGTGCACAGGTGTACCTTAGACTGTCCACAATAAAAGGCCACCCTGAAATGTGCAGTTTTTGCTTTATTGGGGGTCTGGGGACTCAGAACCAGTCAGTATCTGGTGTGACCACCATTTGCCTCATGCAGTGCAACACATGTTCTTCGCATAGAGTTTATCAGATTGTCAATTGTGGCCTGTGGAATGTTGGTCCACTCCTCTTCAATGGCTGTGCGAAGTTGCTGGATATTAGTGGGAGCTGGTACGCGCTGTTGTATACACCGGTCAAGCACATCCCAAACATGCTCAATGGGTGACATGTCCGGTGAGTATGCTGGCCATGCAAGAACTGGGACATTTTCAGCTTCCAAGAATTGTGTACAGATCCTTGCAACATGGGGCCGTGCATTATCTTGCTGAAACATGAGGTGATGTTCATGGATGTATGGCACAACAATGGGCCTCAGGATCTCATCACGGTATCTCTGTGCATTCAAAATGCCATCAATAAAATGCTCCTGTGTTCTTCGTCCATAACAGATGCCTGTCCATACCATAACCTCACCACCACCATGGGCCACTCGATCCACAACATTGACATCAGCAAAGCGCTCACCCACACGACGCCACACACGCTGTCTGCCATCTGCCCTGAACAATGTAAACCGAGATTCATCCGTGAAGAGAACACCTCTCCAACGTGCCAGACGCCATCGAATGTGAGCATTTGCCCACTCAAGTCTGTTACGGCGACGATCTGGAGTCAGGTTAAGACCCCGATGAGGACGACGAGCATGCAGTTGAGCTTCCCTGAGACGGTTTCTGACAGTTTGTGCAGAAATTCTTTGGTTATGCAAACCAATTGTTTCAGCAGCTGTCTGAGTAGCTGGTCTCAGACGATCTTGGAGGTGAACCTGCTGGATGTGGAGGTCCTGGGCTGGTGTGGTTACACGTGGTCTGCGGTTGTGAGGCCGTTGGATGTACTGCCATATTCTCTGAAACGCCTTTGGAGATTGCTTATGGTGGAGAAATGAACATCCAATGCCCGAGCAACAGATCTGGTTGACATTCCTGCTGTCAGCATTGCACGCTCCCTCAATGCTTGCGCCATCTGTGGCATTTTGCTGTGAGAAAAATCTGCACATTTCAGAGTGGCCTTTTATTGTGGCCAGTATAAGGTACACCTGTGAACTAATCATGGTGTCTGATGAGCATCTTGATGTGGCACACCTGTGAGGTGGGATGGATTGTCTCAGCAAAGCAAAAGTGCTCACTATCACACATTTAGACAGATTTGTGAACAATGTTTGAGAGAAATGGTAATATTGTGTATCTGGAATGAATTTTAGATCTTTGAGTCCATCTCATGACAAATGGGAGCAAAAACAAAAGTGTTGCGTTTATATTTTTGTTGAGTGTACGCTGAGACTGACCGTATAAACTGTGTCGATATTCTTTAAATTCAGTGGAATTTTGCCGTTTCCAGGCTTTTTTTAATACGATATTACATGATTTGTATAAAAACGTGGATGGAAACATGATGCTTGTGTGCAGTTGAAGTTAACGTCACGGCAGTTTTGTGCTGCGTCGCTATGAGAATCAGCTACAACGAGGCAGTATTATCCTAATGGAAAAAGACCTCCCAGAAAAGTATTCGGTACCAAGGCGAGTGCAGTAGAGTAGAGCAGAGCAGAGCCGAAATGAGGCATTAGATGAGCAAGTATTGTGTGATTATTTAGCTACGACAGCAGCTAGATTGATAAAGGGGACCCAATATGCGAATCCTTCTTTTAATACACAGTAGTAATGTTATATTGTTGGTTGTCCACAATTAGGACAGACTTAGCCAGAGCCAACCACTGTGCTGGACCGGCCTACACTGGAAACTATTCTAGCAGGCACTAACAACGGCAGATCATACTTTGCCTTCGTAGCATCTACACTTTTGGAAATACAAAAGAAGAACCGCAGATCATTTGAGGAACAATTTTATGAGTATCTCTCCCAAATCTACTTGTTGGTTTACTTTTGGACGTGAAGACAAACAAATATTTCTCTTCCAAAAGACGATGCCACCAGAAATCAGTGGGTAGATTTTTTTGTTTGCTGGCAAATCACGGCCAAAAGGGAACGTTAGCCGTTTGTGCTCAGCATTTCACCAAAGACAGCTTTGTCATTAAAGGATAATTCGACACAGGATAAGCGTTTCAGCTGCTTCTCAAACCTGAAGCAGTTGCATCGATCAAGCGCTCGGAGCCACAAGCTATCAGCAACCATATAACAGCAAATAATGTAAGTGAAGCTAATGTGTTACGGGTGGCTAGCAGGACCGCTAGCGATAGTCAGCACTAACAATTGGCCTCAAATGCCTGCTTTGTAAAATATCTGAAGATAAAGCCTCTAATGGTCGCCACTGTCCGTGACTCACAGACACAGAAGCTGAAAGTTGCTTTTACTGCATAAGCCAACCTGACGTGATAGCCAGTTGATTGTGGCTGTAGCACAGCTGCTAACGTAGCCAAGTTACTGTTGCTAATGTTTGTCCTAAATATGCAAGAGCGATATCAGGGGAAATTGTACAGAAGGTGTGTGAGCATAAACCTCATTTGAAGCGAACTTTTAATACTTGTTTGTAATTTGGATGCTTGGTACAACTGTTCACAGTAACAGAACTTGCTATGGAAGACAAAAGTGCTCCTCTCACAGGCTTCAGTCAGTGAACATTTAATGTTACAGGGTGCTACTTCCCATCTGTGTTGAGTAAACTCTAGGCAGTGTAGGTTAACATTACATCAGGAGCTTGTAGACTTCCTGCACTATAACATGGGATCTAATTAATTATATCCCTGAAAGGCGTTTCGCGGATATTATGTTTTTGGTCCGACTGCCAACTGCCCTAACTAAGTGTTAACGCGATAACTTCAGTGATATTTCAATTAGAAATTTCATGTTTTGCATAAAGGTAAGTATCATAAAGAGGAAGAACTGGTTCGATTTTGGACAATTTACAATTTCAAGACTGGCCACCAGGGGCCAAAAACTGAAAAATCACTGTTATCATATCTCTGGAAATATCTGTCCGATTGACCTCAAATCAAGTGCAAATGAAAGGTCATGACCAGCGGATGTGTCCCACGATGACATTATACCGGTTTGGTTAAAAATTTTGACACAAGGTGCAGCTTTGTCACATAAAATTCACAATTTTTGCCATATCTTTGTAACCATTTGTCCAATTGAAATGAAACTATGTGCAACTGCAAGGTCATGACCTCAACGTGTCACATGATGACATCATACCTGTATGGTTCAATATTTTGCCACCAGGTGGCACTTTGTGATGGTAATTTCCCATTTTGGCCATATCTTCAGAACCATTTGTCTGATTGACCTGAAATTAAGTTCAAATGAAAGTCTATTCAAGGATTGGGGAATTGGAGGATTGGGGGCGTTTGGGGATAAACCCCAAGCCGTTGCCTCCGACGGCATAAGCCTAGTTGCATTTCAGTTATTATGAACACAGCATAAGATAAGTTAAAACAATGACAAGACGAATATGCACTGTAATCAAAGCTACAGGGGTTCCAACTAAATATTTCAGTGTACGACTTTTTTTTGGTCGGGCAGTGTAAATGTAGTCCATTATTATAATAATAATAATAATAATAATAATAATAATAATAATAATAAAACTTCAAACAAACAAAAAAATAGAAGGGATTTAATCAGGCCATATGTTAAATTTGATTAGTTTTTGAAAATAGATTATTAAAAATGAATTAAAAAGTAGGCATGGATGATAGTTGATGACAATAACACTTCGGTTTATTACCCGCAAGTAAAATTTTCCCCTGGGGGATCAATAAAGTTAATCTCAGTCTTATATTAATAATAATAATAATAATAATAATAATAATAATAATAATAATAATTATTAAAATACTTTATTTCAAAAATAAAAAAAAACAAGTCATTACTGCAAATCCAATCAATTCATGTTCATCTTGGCATGGATTATTTATTTTCATTTTTTCTTAATCACTTTTAGCCTAAGACTACCTCTGGCACTGCTGCAGTTCAACAACCTACTGTGGCAGAATCCTTTGCTAGGAGTGTGACTTATGCTCCCTCTTTAGTACGAGGCCAGGATTTGAATAAAGCAGAGGCCCGTTTCATCTCCAAAGATATGGAGCAATTGAGTAAAAACCAGAATTTATGGTTTTCATCAGATTCATCTAATGAAATAGGCAGTGCCGCAATACAAAGTTCCATCAAGAAGCAACTTCTCCTCAAACAAAATCCCAGCCATGTACGAGGAGGTATGAGGGAGTGTGGAGGAACAGCTGGCAGAGGGTGTGTGGTTTGGTGCAACCACAGACCTGTGGACCAGCACAGGTGGTGGAGGAGAACCCTTTATGAGCTTTAGAGTCCACTATATCTCTTCCGATTGGAAACTTCAGTCTCACGGTCTTGAGACTCTTTATTTTCCAGAAGATCACACAGCAGAGCATATATCATGGAAATGATGGAGAACATGCTCCTGGAATGGAAGATCAAGGAAGAGAGTCTGTCTGGAATTACAACAGACAATGCAAGTACCATGAGGAAAGCCTTTGAACCATTTCCCTGTGTTTGGTTTTCTTGTTTTGGTCATAATTTAAATTTGGCCATTTCCAAAGTGCTCAAGATCCCAAGGGTGGAATCAGCTACCAGAGCATGCCGACATTTAGTATAAGGGTTTTCTCGAAGCTGGAAACAGAAACGCGAGCTTCAAAAGAAGCAGACAGAATTGAACATCCCTGAGCATTCACTGATACATGATGTGGTCACCAGATGGTCACCAGGTTCAAAGGAAGCTTTGCTGAGAATCTGGATGGCACAGTCAAGGCATGTAGTGATGAAGCAATTACACTTACAGCAAAAGAACCTCCAGACACAGGACAGTCTCCAGCAGCAACCACACAGAGCACCTCTTCCACCACCACTACCACCACAAGCAAAAGGAAAGAGAAGAGCGAACAGTGCAGATGCTAACCCACTGGCTTGGCGGAAGGCACATGTGGAAGGAATGCCAATGCTTTTGAAAGTGCCCAAAAAGTATCTGTGTATCCCTGCAACAAGTGTGCCTTCAGAAAGGGTGTTCAGTACAAGTGGCCATATCCTGTCTCCTCAGCGGTCAAGAATGGGCACAGAAAATGTGAGCATGTTCACATTTCTGCACTATAATATGGACTGAAAGGACTTGAAATAAGTTTTCAGTTTGTGAATAGAGCCCTGATGGGTCCTGCAGCCTTTGAGCCCTTGTTTTGTTCAAAAGAGAAATGCATAGCTAGCTTATATTTAATTCCAGAGATGTGGACCTTGTTTATTTTTATTTATTTTCACTATTAGAGTATTATTTATGTTTCAAAAAGCAGCTATACTGTTTAAGTCAAAGGTTCTCTACTCAGGTCATAAACTTAATCCTAAAAAATTTTGTAATGTAGTTGATCAAAAGAGCTATGCAGGCAGAGGTTCTGCCTTTAACTCCATTTGTCTTTTTTCCCCCAAAAGAGAAATACTGACATGGGTGTTTACAGAGCAGTGGTTACTTTTATTTAATTCCAAACAGAGAGAGAGAGAGAGAGAGAGAGAGAGAGAGAGAGAGAGAGAGAGAGACTTATTTACTTTTTGATAGACTCTTTGTTTCTTTGTACTGTGTTATTTGATTACTGTTATTTCTGACAGCAATAAATAAGACGTTAAAATCTCTAAAGAATGTTCGTGATTTTATGCACGAGTTCATTAGTAGTGTTGTGAAATTAATGAATGCATAATAATCGTGAAACTGTGATTATTCCTCAGACTATAATCCTACAGTCAAAATCGATAATCGTTGCATCCCTAACGCAGACGGAACCAACGGTCTGCAAACCTGTATTATGTTCATGACATAACCGGAGCTCTGTCTAGCTCTCGCACACTATCCATAATGCGCCCATTTACCGCGAGGAAAAGCTGGTCTTTCCAAAGCAATAAGTAAGCTATTACCACGGGCAATTTACGAAAAGGCCGTTTAGCTTGGAGCTTTCGCCCCTCCGTCATAAACCAGCGCGGAAGCTGTTCGTTTCTCCACGCTAACAACACACCACAGCTATGCACACAAATCAGCAGGTCCTAACACACACCTAAGCAGTCCATAAGCTGTTGGTCCACTTTTAGTTGCTCCTCACTGTCCACGTTTCCCTCTAAACTCAGACCCACCAGATTTCCACGGTCTCTGGTCTACACTTGGGCATGTCGACCCATTCTACTAATGTGTCTGTATGGGGTGGATTCTAGCTTTCCCTGCATCCTAGCTACAGAATAGAAAAACCGTTGTACTCAACACAGTAGCCGATAGTAAATTCGTGCTTGAGCTGCCAGATTTTCGCACCGCGTCCTCCACTTTCACCGTTGCGTTTATTAGAACAAGTTAATTTCATTCGATCTAGACACATGTACTGCATTTGATTGCAGAATATGCCCGTCGATTCCTTCGGGGAGAAGCGTCAGTGAAGTACCCTTTTCATACTTTGCGCGATCAGGAGTAGGGGAGTCAAAAACCGAAATATAAACTTGGAAAAATAGCATATTAGGTCACCCTTAAGCATTGATGAGACTGATTAGCTCGTTTGCTTGCTACCAAGTTTATGCCAACACTGGCCAAGCATGCTTGGCTATCAAAGTAAATTGATGCTGGTTACATATACTAATATAGCAAGGAATTAAGTTAACTAAACAGACCATTGCGTCGCCAACTAATTTTCAGTCACACAAATCAAGGCCAAATCAATATGGCAAACACCTGGCCAATTTCTAATGCATATTTGATTTCAACTTGCTGTTCAGGAATTGGGGGGGGATCATGGGACATGTAATTTTTAAGACTATAAGGAAGATTGGCATGTCGGTGAAAAATTTAAAGGGAAACTTCATTCATCACACTGATTTACATTGTACAAATTTTAAGTAAGGTCCTGCTCCATTTCATATACTATTTCCCATGTTTTCAGGCAAATCGAACAACATGGGTTTGAGAAGATAGTTTTTTTTCAGAGAAAAAAAAAAAGTTTCCATAGCCTCAGCCATTCTGACCAGACACAAGATCAGAAGTAGCCAATATGACGTCATCGGTGGGCTTCACTGCAAATGGCAAGAGAATTGCGTTGTGTTCCTGTTAGGGCCTTGATTTGCCGCGGGCAGTGCCCGATTGTGTGGAAAAGTACTATTGTCAGGGGTGTGGAGGTTGGGGGACACAAGGGCACGGCGTTCCCCCAGTCTTTTTGGCGAGACTTTTTTTTTAATTTGTCTACTAAAAATTTTTAAAAAATTGCCTCTGTAATCATTTTTGCCGGGGTATAGCTTCTAATAAAGTAATAATACATACTGCAATTCACAAAAATTATTAACAGGGCTCTCAAGTCTCACGCTGAGAAGTGATAAAACTCGCCGCACATTAGTAACAGACTGTATATAAAAGAGATTTGTGATCTATGAATGGATGAGGCGAAGGCAGACTGCTCTGGTTGAATCAGCAACCTATCAGCTAATCAGAAAATAGTATTTCTTGTTGCCAGCTGAAATAGCAGCGCCGTAATCAATTCATTACGGATTTTTTTTTTTTTTTTTTTTAACAATAGCTGCGTATTAAAGTCGAAGAACTATGCAGGATATCTGCTTTATGAATCATTTTTCACCTCAATTTAACTGCTTTGGACGGGTATGGTTAGATGAATTGACTTGGAACTTGTGACGGGGAGAGTGGGGGCTCCATGTAGTGTATTTTGGCAGAAAACAAACCCTGATCCGATCCGGTGCCCGCCTACTTGAGTTACCACATATCAACAAGATGCGACGGATAACCAGGTCAGCATTCATTCTGCAAATAGCCTACAAAGCGCAGAATCTTCCGCGCCCACGTTGGACAGGAGTTTACTGGCAGTTGTGAATATTGAAAAACTGATTCTGGTGTGCCATCTAGTGATAAAATATTGTGACTGCGTGCACAAATTTGCAGCTCCACGTCCACTGGCGGTCACATCTGCACAAAGGTACACCGTTGTTCTTCTCGAACACGCCAAATCCAGATAATCCGTAAATGATGAATTAAATTAATATTTTAATTCAAAACGAGTAACTAAATTCCCACAGTCAAAGTAACAAAGTGAAAGTATACTTATCGTATATGGCTCAAGCATTTACAACTTGGGTCTATCTGGGTGACGAACGTGTTTTTTTTTTTTGGAGAGTTCCCCCAGAGATAAAATCCCCATTACACCGCTGCCTACAACCACACAGGCACTGAGAGAGATACACAAACTCCTGTGGACCTACCTGCCCCCCAAACATCAACAAATGTGTTCACACGAATCAGAGGGCAGGGTGGGTGGGACTGAGCGGACAGCGAAGCGAACTGACAGTGGCAATACCGACGCGGCAAGTTGAAGCATGGCGGAAGCTAGACCGAAAGAGATGCTTGAATGAGTGCATGTCGAGGAAAAAGAAACGCGATCGCAGCAATGCGAAGTTCCGAAAGCATACCAACGTTGGGGAGAATTCCGGGAGTTGAATGGTTTTAATTCTGACGCCCAGGTCGCGTTGTTTCTTCTGGACAGGTGAGTAGAGCTGGTGCTAACTCGGTTGGATGTGAATTGTAAATTGTCATTCCGAGCAAAATTAAGGGAAGCTCGTGTATTGTTTTTTATTACGCTATCTTGCATAGATCATGCTGGTCAGAATGAGTCCAACGGGAGAGAGATCGCAATTTCCTCTTTGGAGACATTTAGCAACCTTTGCTAACTCTCGATTGGCAAGCTAGTAAGTTCGCTAATTTTGTCTGATCAAACCAGAGTTTGTGTTCGTGTCATAACATATTTTTCTCTGGTTAGTACTCAGTTGAAATTCGTCAATGAATGTATAACTGCGTGATAAGTTTGGATAAAATTGGTGAGCTATGTGCCGTCGTTAATGCTCATTTTGTAATGCCGAGCTAAGCAACTAGTCAGATGCCTCGTTGCAGCACTAATGGTGCAAATTTATCGTCTGGCAATGGTTGTCATTGTTGATATCGGGCATTTATCACAATGAGGTGCACACGGCCGTTTCTAGAACAAGTGCAGATTTTCATGTACATTGTACTGTTAGGTATTTTTGGCCTTAAAATTATGAAAGCACGTTCATGTTCCAAGCTCCTGAAGGGGAGGGGCGAGCGGCTCTGTTGTTTTGAGAACGTTTCAACAAGCAATTGTGACGTCACATCACTGATAGAGCCTTTAATGTCACTTTTTTCAATCAGTGAAGACAAAGCCTGTTTGAGTTCTCCTGCAACAACTTTAGAACCCTTAGAGTGCTGAAATGTATAAATAAATAAAATGTATAAATTTAATTACCTTATGTTGTTGGAAACCTATCGTGTGGCGACTTGTTTAAAAGAGCACTCATGCAGGCGCTCTTTTAAACAAGTCACCATATGATAGGTTTTCAACAGCTTTGATTTTGAGAACTCACAATATTGTGCAACAATATCTGCATTTTGCACTCTAAGGATTAAAGGACGTCTACAGTCAATTTCCATTGTTTTTGTTTATCGGCCAATCGGCGAGCCACACCTGCGCAAACGAACTGAAATAGAAGGATTATCTCCGCGTGTACACTAAACATTGGTTTATATGAATGAAATTGGTCATCTGAAAATGCAAGATGTTAAAAAAACAAGGGATTTATTTGTAAACATTGGACGTTCAACGTCCCGTCTGAGAATCAACTTTAGATGCCCTTTAAGTAGAATCCAGGCATCCCATGGCAAACTGCTTCTCCGCTTCCACCAGTCAGCTCAATGTGAACTGAGAGTGTGTCGTTCAGAGTTAGGGCCCCATTTCTCACAAGGCCCAAGAAACCCTGCCTCCCCCCTTTGAAATCCCCCACCCTCCCGTTAGTAGTTTAGCGTTAGTTAGCTGTCAAATACGGCGCATTGACCCAGCGTGGCTCGTGGCCTCCGATTCGCAAAAAAAAAAAAAACGATTTTACGCTCGCTTGAGATGGCTCCTCACTTTTTTTGTGAAACAGACTTAATACGAAGTTATCTGAAATGGAAACACATTTTTTCTAATAAACGCTGATGCGGAGGTTTGGCTCCGATAAAGAGCAGTCAAATGGCTACTTAAAGCAAGTCATTCTGCATTAGTAGCCATGTGCTTTCTCAGACCGTGTAACTCTACACTGTCAACTTCAGCATATACTTCACTTAGTGGTAAAGTGCAGTTTTTGAGATTACCCAAGATCAGTAGCACGATCGAGGGGTACAGCCAAGAACAGTGGGCAATGCCAGACTGAAAACACAGTCTGACCGTTCTCAGTTTTCGCATTTGAGGTTGCCAAGCAAGGAAGTTGGTATGTGTTTATCTGACATAAGTAGGTGGTGATGTTCGTGCGTACCTATTATTTATTTGCTCTCAACCGCTTGAGGGAAACCTATAGAAACATCAGCGAATCTTCACAAGATTCGCTTCAAATTTAAATGGAAGCATAGCAAGTGACTGCTGTCGAAAATATATCAGCAGCAATGATGATAATAATAGTCATAATTATTATAATCATCATCAATACACTATCAGCATTCGGTCCGTGCCACCGTGCCAAAGTTGTCTTGAAGCCTTATCTTTGGGGAAAGTGTGTAAGCTTACTGCGTCCTTGGTTGTTTTGCCCCACCCCCCCCCCCCCCCATGATGCACCGACCTGGCATTTCAAATATTGAAGCAATTTTCTAATATATAAAATACTGCGAATACCCACCGCCAAACTTAGAAAATAGGTGTGCAATGCAAGGAATACCCCTCAGACCGATGTCGAAGTTTTTGGAGACACCCGCCGCCCGCCCGCCCAACCGCACGAAGGATAGCAATACCCCGTCAGCCTTTAGGGCTGCGGGGTAAAAATGTCAGGTGCGTTCCTGAGTTTACGTCACGGCTGCACGTGATTATGCATACTTGTTTTTTTCCCGATTTTTGGAGGCGGGCCCAAAGAACTGGCAAAGTGGCTAAAAGAGTAAATCCGAAAATGTTTTTTTTTTTTTTTTTTTTAATTGTCGAAACGCTGTTCACAGAGCTACTGTTAAAATGTTTATCAAAAGCAGTCCCCAGAATATATATCAAATTTAAATTTTCCAAGGTTGAAGACCTTTAAGGCAACAATGATCGAAGAATTCCCCTCTTACGACGCTTCTTACGTTTGTGGAGTGTTTCCGAAAACCTTCGTAACTTAAGACGCTCTCAGGAATTGTCTTAGATCTACGAGTGCTAAAGACCACTAGTAGAAAACTACGAGCGTCTTAAGACCGGCAGGAGTCATTGCAAACCATTACATTTTATTTCTGTGAGCGAGTTCTTTTACTATTATCGTATTTAATCATGACCACTGATGCTTTCCGTGAATGAAAGTGATTCGTTGAACCTGAATTGCGATTTTTAAAATATGCATTCTCAAAAAACGAACAACAATTATAGACATAGTGGTGTAGCCAGCGGGGGTGCAAAAACACGTCCTTTTTTGACTGCAATTAGTAGTTCTCAATCATTTTCCTTTACTGACGAGTTTTACAATTATCGGAATTGGCAACCGAAGAGACGGTTTCTCTCCATATGCAATCTAACAGCGATTAAATCATGGGCTAAATTCAGTACTGTTGCAGAACACCGAACAGAGAATTGGGCTGCACAAAACGTCCGTTTAAAACAGTTTTTAGTCCTGACCTGTTCTCAGTCATTTTCATAATTAACAGAAGGTTCACTCCGAGAGCACTCCACCTTAACAGGTGCTGCTTGTTCTCCTCGATTAGGTTAGACGACAATCATTCATCTGGACGCGTATTTGTGAGAACAGGTCAGGACTAATAATTGTTTTAAACTGAAGTTTTGTGCAACCTAATTCTCTGTTCTTGTTCCGCAAATGTACTGAATTTAGCCCATGATTTAATCGCTGTTAGATCGCATATGTAGAGAAACCGTGTCATCGGTTGCCATATAAGATCATTGGAAAACACGCCAATAAAGTCAAGAGATCTTTATCTTTATTGACCCCGGGGGGCAATTTGTTGTGCAGTCAGCGACATAAAACAACAATAAAAGTGCAACAGTGACACAACAATGCAACAATAAAGGAAAATGATTAATTGAAGTCAAAAAGGGACGTATTTTCGCACCCCTGCTCGCTATGCCACTGAGACATGATAGCTTTAATAATTACATTTAAAAGGCAAGAAGAAATTACACGTGTTAACCAAAAGATATAGCCTATGTACACATGTCAGCAATTAAAATATTGGACTAGAACTACAGGACCCTGAAAAGGAAAATGAAGAAAACAAAAATAAATGTTTTGCTGTGGTGGTTGATGCAACTGAAGTGCTGTTCACGTGAGGGAAAAAAGGGGCGGATTCTAGTATTCCCAAATACTTGACGTGCCCAGAAACTGGCCATACTTTGCATCTCTTGGCTGGTTCATGCCTGCCAATCTGTTGCCAGCCTCCTCCTCCTGGTCACGTAAGTTGTGCATGTGCATGTGCAGCATTGGCACATGACCGCACAGCATCATGATGGAGAGAAGTGCAGGTCACTACTGAACTTGGGCACCCAACTGAAGTGCAACTACCATCCCCCCAGCTCACTTGTAGTTGTGGGATTTGCCACTGGGGTATGTGGCCTTTTCTTTGCATCATCTCCCCAAATGATGGTTTTTATTAGTAGGGCTACTTTTCAGTCTATGATTCATGATTCAACATCATCAGCTGTGGTCAGTTATCCTCATGACGGTGAGACGACAAATAAAACTTCTTGTATCCTACTGACGTTGGGTTGCATTTCAAACGGCGTTATTAGTTGCGGGTTCTTGCTGCAAATCTCCGCTTTCCTTTTTGTAATTTAAACTATCTGGAGGCGCAAAAAGCAAGAGAGTTGTCTATATTTTTTGAATATTTTTTCCCCCTTAATTATTCATATCATTGCAAAATTTGATCAAGAAGAATGACTGGAAAAAGTCAAGACCACGAGTTACTTACTTAAGGATTATTTTCTTTATTTTAATTTCAGCCAAGCAGCCGTCACAGGCACATCACTTTTACTTTACATGCTGTGCTTCCACTGTAATATGTTTCATTTATTTTTACTACTTAATGTATATTTTATTTTGTTTTGACTGCAGAGCAGCGCAGGCCTACATTCAAATCGGTGACTGTGGCCTAAGACCAAATAATCAAACATCTCAGCACCACTGACGTGGACAGCAGCCGAAGTACTTAACTTCCGTGTGCGCGCTGCCGCGTAAGAGCTGCTTCGGGAAACGCACGTTAGCAACTAGGATTTTTCCTAAGATCACTCATAGCAAACCCTCGCAGAGCTCTACGATCGATCGAGGCCCCGGTTAAGTTCGCAGCCTAAGTTACCATGGTAATCTGGCCACGTTAAAAGAGAAGCACCTTCGTAACACTGAAAAGGTTTAAGTTCGACATACCTCGATAACCCACTAATCTTGCTTCGTAGTATACCCCCCTGGTGTAGGGCAGTAACGTTAGCAAACGATTTCTACTGCCAACGCTGCTTCATTCCGCTCTCAGTCTGGCGCTGTGTTATGCCCAGTGGGCTCTTACTGAAGCCCGGTGTGAGAAATCACGGCTTTTAAAACTACCCTGTGATGGTCAGGAGATGCGGAATGTAGCTAACGTTAGGCCTTCTGCTTTGACCGAAAAACGCTCGTTGGCACACTAAGTGAGCTAGCTGGCTACCTACTGATGCAAAAACTCGAATTTTAACTGCAAGGTAGTCTGCAAGGACATCGTTCAACAACAGCATTTGAGTGTATAAAAAAATACTGAGACGTTCAGCTCCGTAAGCCTGGTAGTAGAATATCTGCTCCAAATTTGGCAAGGTTTAAATTCAGGCATAAATGTGGCCTCTTACTGCACCATCGCTCAGTGTGGCTGCATGTACTTAAACGCGTTAATCATATGAAATGCCCCATGGTTGACATCACAAAATGTGCTGCAGACACGGTTGCTCATTTCATCTCTCCTAAGCATGTATTCTTTGCATACATATTGACGGTTGATTTTGGGCTCCCATCTGGCGGTTCATAAGGGCTTAATTCTCCGGCCCCTAAAAATATCCTTGACAATTTATGATTCAGAATAAGGTTATGTTGCTCGCCGTAGAACAAGAATTTCTACAAGCGCGTGAAATTTACATTCCCAAGTAATGTTTAATCGATGTGTCAGACTTTTTTTTATGAGTTTCTTCAACAGCCTCAGGGAACGTTTCATTCGCGAAAATTTGTAGCCGATTAGCGATTCTGCGCCAAAACATAATTTGTCACGTACAGGAGTCTTACGTCAAGAACTGTTGGCAGCTCGTATCATGAGTGAGCAGTGAAAAACTCCGATCTCTGCTGCCCACCTACAACCAGGGGTGTAGTGGTCGGGGGACGCGTTTTTGGCGTGATTTTTGTTTATTATATGTCCAATAATGAAAAAAAAAATTGCCTCTTATCATTTTTGCCGTTGTATAGCTTCTAATAAAGTAATAATACATACTGCAATTTACAATTATTATTAACAGGGCTCTCAAGTCTCACGCTGAGAAGTAATAAAACTCTCTGCACATTAGTGACACACTGTTTTTAAGAGATTCGTCATCTATGAATGGATGAGGCGAAGGCAGACTGCTCTGGTTGAATCAGCAACCTATCAGCCAATCAGAAAATAGTATTTCTTGTTGCCAGGTGAAATAGCAGTGCCGTAATCACGTCTTCCACACAGGCACAAATGCACGCAAATGCTGCTATTGTGTGCACACCTCAGAGCTGGCAGTGGAAGTCCGAAATCAGGCAATCACTTCATTACGGATTTTTTTTTTAACAATAGCTGCTTATTAAAGTCGAGGAACTATGCAGGATATTTGCTTCATGGATCATTTTTCACCCCAATTTAACTACTTTGGACGGGTATGGTTAGATGGATTGACTTGTAATTGGTCACGGGGAGAGTGGGGGCTCTCTGCCCTCCATTTAGTGTATTTTGGCAGAAAACAAACCCTGCTCTGATCCGGTGCCCACCTTGAGCTACCATTTTTGACAATAAGATGCGACGGATAACCCGGTCAGCATTCATTCTGCATATAGCCTACAAAGCGCACAATCTTCTGCGACCGCAGGGGTTTACTGGCAGTTGTGAATATTGACAAGAAAGCCGTTGCTGCGGCGAACCCCCCGTCGCATCTGTCAACTGTGACGATCATTATGCTCACCCTTCGCGCACCATAGTGTATTATGGTACCAAGTTTAGTTGGAATCAGCCCAGAAGCTTTGGAGATATAGTGCAAAATGTTTGGACGGACGTATGTCTCCACTAGACCCCCTTTCAGCGCCTATCGGCTGGCGATTGGCGATTGGGGTAAAGGTCATCTTCAAGATCTTTTGGCATCCAGATGATGTACAGGGAACTGGACTAGCTGCTGTAAAGATTTCAGCCACCTAACAATCACTCAGCTAACAATGGCCATAAATGTGATTTTTGCACTTATTAACCCCATGACCAAATTATTATGCAAATTAGGTCAAGGTCACCATGGTCACCCTTCCCCCACCCGAAAGTATTATGGTACCAAGTTTGGTTGGATTCGGCCCAGGAGCTTCCGAGACATACCGCAAAATGTTTGGACGGACGGACGTACAAACGTATGTACATATGTACGCAGATCTCCACTAGACCCCGCTTTCGGGGCCTGTCGGCCCACGACGGGTGGTAAAAAACTGATCCTGGTGTGCCATCTAGCGATAAAATATTGTGTGTGTGTATAAAGTATTGTAATGTATCACCTCATCGCTATTCATCCCTCAAACAGCCGCTGGAAACAAACGTAGTTTGGACCAGTTTTCTGTAAATTTCCGAAACAACTGCATGCGACCAGGAGATCAGGATGTTTATGACGCTACGCGTCATGTGAATAGGGGTCTTCCTTCAGGCAAAACGCTACCGCTTTGGTCCACAGGCACTGCCAAACTGAACCAAAAATGAAAGTTCCTTTGTGTTGCTTTAAGATGCGAGGGAAGAAATAGTGCAGTTTCTGGCTCTCGGGCAGTCAAACGAAGTGCAGTTTGTACTACCGCATTTTTAGCATACTGCTGGATCCCCGAGTAGAAACAAGAAAAAACCTAAGCAAGCAGGGCCAAAATGAAGTCTCTTGTAGGGCAAGTTCATTAACAACAGTGTTTTGTGAGTAACATGGCAGTGTCACAATATGAAATAAAACATGTTTTACTCGTGAAAACAGACATCTCTCCCCAGCCCCTCTTCCCTGCCTAACCCACCAAATGGATGGAAGGACAGACAGACAGACACATACCATAAGGCACCACTGCAGGACCTGAGTAGTAAGTATGCAAAGTTACGTTAAGATTATACAAACGTTTTGGAGTCATGTTCCAGACAAAAAGTGATGACATCAGGATGGACAGACAGGCACAAACCAAAAGGCACCACTTCAGGACCTGAGCAGTAAGTGTGCAAAGTTTCGTTAAGATCATCCAAACGGTTTTGGAGTTACGCTCCGGAAACGAAGTGGGAACACAAACACAAACAAAAGTGAATTAAAAAAAAAAAAAAAAGTCTACAGGTAAAATGAATGGGAACTTTTACTTGACACCAGTGCGACAATCACCTCGGTGCTCCATGAAAACTTTGTCCACGTCCAACTAGCCATTAACTAGTACAAATACATCAGTTGATCGGGATGACGTCATTCTCGTGGGATTTTTTTGGCAAAAGTGGCAAACAAAGGGGTGACAATGTGATTTCAAAGAATTAAAGGATAACTCAGGGCGAAATCATAATTCTGTTTTATACAAACATAAAGTAAAGTAAATTTAGTAAATAAATGTTGTAAAATACAAAAATGTGGAATTTGTGTTTTCAAAGACGAGATAAATTAGGTTTTATTCCCCCGAATTAGTCTGCTTCAACGGTCGCGTGGTAATGATTATGTTTTGGATAGCGTGATTGTCCCAGTCCATTATTTTATAACAAAAGATTGTTCAATATGACCCATTGGCTAGTTGCACGAGATGGTGTTAAGCACTTTCTGAAATACGCAGGGTTGCTTCAACATTAATGGTTTTTGACTCGTCGTTGGCGTATCCATAAACGCATCAAATCTTCAGGATCTCACTTTCTTTAAATATATCCTCAGTACTGAAGAATACGGTAAAACTGGACATACAGTGTAAAATTTCTTTTGTATATGCCTTGTACTGTATTTTCCCATCCCTGGCATTTCAGCTGCTGGACCCAGACTCTGGAACAAACTCCCCCCCGACATACGTACTATTTCTGACTTTGGCCTTTTCAAAGCCCGGCTCAAAACTTATTTTTTTCAGACTGGCTTTTAATGCACAGTAATGTGGTGACATGTTATTTTATTTTGTCTTGTTTTATCTGTGTTCATCTGATTTTATTTTCCTGACTTGTTCTATTGTTGCTTTCTTTTAACCTGCTTTGATTTCTTATCTTATTACCTATTTTTAACTGGAAAGCACTTTGGTCATCTTGAGTGTTGTAAAGTGCTCTATAAATAAACTTTGATTGATTGATTTTACTTGCCCCTCCTTCCTGTGCAGAAGAACTGGCACAAGCAAAAAAAAAAAAACTCCTGGATAACCCACCAGAAGAATCCACTAAACCAGTGGTTCTTGCACTGGGTCCTGGTGTCTACCCTGTGTATCCTGGTTTTTGTACCAGCTAGAATCACAGTATAAGCTGCAGCCCCACAGTAGCCCCCGGTACAACAAAACCCCTGGCATGACAGAAATTCCCCCAGGTGCGATGCAAATGGCAAACGTCCCTATTCTTCTAAAATGTAGTTGCTTTGTATGTCCTGTTAAAATCGAATTGTGAAACTGGTCATTGCATGAAATTACAAAAAATTCAGTAATTTAATTTTGTGAAATAAGTTAAATTTAGCGCTAGCCATTTCATGGAATGACTGATTTTTTTTTGTCATAGTAATACGGCTTGAAATGATAATACAGAAATAAAATTTACAAGTAATTATGACAAATTGGCTTTTTTTAAATTGAGGAAGTGGCTATTCGGCCCGCAGCGGAATGAACTGGGGGAAAGAGATCGGTTATCTTCCCCCGCTATTGGGCCTACGAGAAGCTCTGCAATTCGCACGTGGCGGATTTGAGAAGCACTTCTGCCATTTGCCTCGGAGTTTGGCCGGTAACAGATTTCATTTTATAATCCGCCCCACTCTCTGTACTTCTGCACCGAAGCGCAACTGGGCAAATAGCTTCTTCCTTTAAGAAAACTAGCCTCCAGTTCTCCATGTATTGCTTAATGGACGTTGTGGCTGTTTCATCTCAATCATTTTATAACCGATGAAACTGATGATGCATAAAAATGACACATTGTGTTTTTTTTTTTCCATCGCAATAATATGATCAATATTTCCTGAATTGTAAGAGAAGGTCTGACTGGATCAATATTGGACGTGGACCGTCTGGCTGTCCGCCTCGTAACTCCGTCGCAGGTCGGAATCATTTGACATCTGGGAGTGATTGTTAACCAAACCCTCACAGGTTCTAGCCATTGTGCCGTAGCAGTTAAAAAAAAGCTAATCGGATGCTAGGATACATTGCCAAAAGTATTGAGTACAAATCTAAGGAGGTGATGGTTCTTCTGTACAACACGTTTGTTAGACCACACCAGGAGTAGTGTGTACAGTTCTGGGGACCTTACTTTAAGAGAGATATAGAGGCTCTAGAGAAAGTTCAGAGAAGAGCCACTAAGCTTATTCCAGGTATAAAAGATGAAAGCTACAAGAAGAGGCTGAAAATCCTTAATCTCTTTAGTCTTAGGAAAAGCAGACTCAGGGGTGATTTGATTGAGGTCTTTAAATATGTTAAAGGGATTAACAAAGTGAATCATGTAGGATTCCTTTGGCCAAGTGTTGTTAGTAGAACTCGGGGTCACAAATGGAAGTTGACCTAAGGTAAATTTAGCAGTGATATTCAGAAATATTTCTTCACCCAAAGAGTAATTTCAATGTGGAATAGCTTACCTGACCATATTGTTGAGGCAGAGACCTTGGGGATTTTCAAGAGCAGGCTTGACCTAAAGCTAGATACCGTTGAGTCATTTAGTATCGGAAGGGATATTAACAATAGTATAAAGAAACTGGCAAGCTTAGTTGGGCTGAAAGGCCTGTTCTAGCCATTCATGTTATGTTATGACATCGCCGAATATCTGAATATCGAATATCAATCTAACTTCACCGCGCTTAAGGAATGGGGATCGGGGAAGGAGGACTTTTGGGGACAGACCGACAGTATTTGTTTGCTGGCTAGTAAGTTAGTTTTACTTCTGCATGCAGCTAAAGTATGTTAACTGCATGTGTAACAAACACACTTTGTAGGCGTTCAAATTAAATGGCTAACTGTCAAGGAAACGCACACCTGTCGTGATCAGGTGCCAGCGAGCGAAGCAAGCATGAGAAATATTATAAAGATTAAGTCCGATTAAGGTAGATGTGCTGCGAAAACAGTCATTAATAAATAAAAAAAATAAATGGCAGGAAGGCGAACCTGGGAATAACGTTTCAGCATGACAGATAGGTAGGGGATGCTGCCACTAAAAAAAAAAATCGTTCTAGCAAGCCATCATGTTAACAGTTGTTGCAGACATATCTACGAACGCGGTAACCATTTACTAACAGGCTAAATGGCTTCATGCATCCTGTTCTTGGCAAAGCACCACAAATTCTCAATGGCAAGGTTAGCTTGTTACCTGCAGGAGGGCACCAACTGTAGTCATGATCCCAAAGTGCGGCATCAGGCCCCCTTCTCCTCTCGCATATTTCCGCTTCAGCTCCATCGCTGACACTTTTTTTCAAAATTGCTGCCTCTTTGATTTTTCGATTCCCCCAGTTGTTCCACATGAATCTGGTGGGGACAGCTTGGTTCGTAAGGTGCTTCCGACCAGACTCCTTGTGGGTAGCAATATCGCCATCTTCAAAGTGCATTGCGCACACAAAAGTACAACCTTTCCTGATTGTAAACCCTGGTCCCTCATTTCTTCTTATAGCCAGTATCCACCTCCTTCTTAGTTCCTCATCGGCGGGAAAACTGTGGAAAGATAGGTATGGCTGCTTTTGCTTCGAATTAGAACAATAGGGAACCGAACAAGCCTGGCGGCCCGAACACTGCGCCATTGTTGCTTCGCAGAGAAACGAGTTAAAGGAAGAACCTCAGCCCTATATCCGGTTTGCACGCGCAAACCGGATATCGTACGGAAAGAGGCGGGGAAATATGACAATCACTTCCGGTTTGCAAGAATTTATTTCCAAGGAAATCAAACGGTGAAGTCGGTAGGTTGAATTAATTTTGACCTTAAAGATTATTGTCATTAGTTCTCTGGCACTTGAGAGCAGTTGAGCTGAAGTTGGCTATTTGGTCGACGCATATATTCCCTCTGCGTTTGCCCACTCTGGATGAGGCTACCTATGTTTACAGAGCGAGCTCATGTTAGCCAACTAGTCTTTACTGGATAATTCGCTAGCTATCTTGCAAAATTACCGCGACGCCGACCGTGAAACAAACTAATATTCGGTAACTAACGTTTCTTTAAGGCATCTCGTTCGTTCTGCTTTTTGGCTATCATTGTTCCGTTGGCTAATTAGCACACTTTTAAGGCCTCATCGCTTCCGTTTTGTTACGCGCATCCTTGAGACGGGCCTAAAGCCGCTTCCACACTAGACGCGAAATTGAATTTTTCGCACGACAGATTGCATTTAAAGTCGATGCAAAGACGCGAACACGCAATGCACGCGTCTTTGCATTGACGTTGAATGTAATCTGTCGTCTTTTCGCGTCCGGTGTGAAAGCAGCTTGCCTCGCTTTGCTCTGTGGATAATTTGGCAGTGTCTGAGTACCTGCCAACTGAATATGAACGTCTATTAAATTCGAGTTGGGCAATATTACGCGTCAGAACTGTTATGCTGACCCTCAACTGAAGGCTTAACAGGTCAGTCTTGAGTGTTTTCAAATTGCTTGTGCGAGTTATCTTTGGCTGTTAAAGGTGATTTATCCGTGTATTCTTGGTCTTCTGTGGGATCACGTTAATTTGAAGACGCCCTCCTCGTATTTCAGATAGACAGTTTAATAGTAGTTTAGTATGAACTATTCCGGCATACAAGAAATACTCGCTTTTAATAGGTTAGTTTATTTGTATCATTCTATAATGGCATAAAATAAGGATGAGTCGACTACGAAGAGCAGGAACAGAATGAACAGTTGAATGTCAATGGTTGTAGGAAAAAAATGTCAGCACATGCTTAATGAGTATTATCAATTTATGCATATCAGAACTTAAGTAATTATTGCCTTTTTGAAGATGGGAAAGAGAAATTACGCATTTAAGCTCAACAGTAATAGCCACTTACCTTTTATTGGCTTGGAGCTGAAAATGTGCATCAGCTGTTCAATTGCTTTGAGGGTAATTTTGCATGACTATTTTCTTTTAACTGAAAATACATATGCAATTTTTAGCATGGTTAAAGTTGTTTATTTCTGAATTCAATTGATGCAAGTTGTGGTTGTACTCAAATTATTTAGAAATGGACATTGGTTGATGTTCCCTGGTTGCAGTTTCATCAAAAACTCATGGAAATTGCAAAGGAATCATTTCTTACCTGACATTGCATTAAATCACAAGCCATTTGCAATGGTATTTAACAGAGGGCAATTATCAGTTGCTTCTTGCTGACCAATATGCCAGTTTGGGAAGCCTGTGGAGATTTAGCTACTTTGTGTATAAGCATGTTCACAATACTGGGCATCAATTCCAGTTTACAAATTTTTGAAGCTTCAGCGAACTTAAAATCCACTTCTTGTGACAGATATGGGTCAATTTATTCCGCACCCAATGCCATCTACGGCAAAGACAATTCTAGCTATAGTGCATGTTCCTTGTACCTACAGCAACCATTTATTGTCCAAAATATGACCATTTTCTGGCAGAAAAAAATGTGACGTCTGAAAAAGAACATCAGTTTACCTGTGTAAACCTTATCTACTAGTGAAGAACAGTGTTAATTTGGATACCAGTGGATCTATAATGAACTCTTCTTTCGAGTGGTATATAATATGTTACATCTATGTTGAGATTTCAAGTACTCAGGATGCTTTGAATGACATTTTGCTCATTTGAAAAAATTTCAAATTTGACCCTGCCTTGGGAACTGAGCATTCAATTCAATTAAATAAAATTAACCAAATTAACCTGCTTAAAATTGCTCAGAGTACCACTTTGTTCATCATAGATTTTGTGGAATCGTACATTTTCTCATCACATCTTTTTTTTCTTTGTAACCAGCCTGAAGATGACGGCTTAATTTTTCTGTCCCACAGTGTCTGTCCGTAACAGCGCAGATGTCTCGTTATTGGAGGGTGCTATTGTAATTATACTATAGTGGGAGAAATATCTACTAATAAGGAATGTGAACACAATTTTTGCCCCCAAAACTCTGACTGGCCCCTGAACCACAGAAGTTTTACTCTTTCCGTCCCACAAAATGTCCATCCATCGTGTGAGAGACAGACTTGCTGTGGGACATTTTCACTTGTGCTTATATGCCTTATTTGTATGCAATATCTCTTGGTACCAATATGATTTCCTAATGGTTAAAAGAGGTTTTAGGATAAATTCATTACCGGTTGGAGTAACATGAGCATTGTCCAGACAATCTCGTTCACCTTCGACTGCATCAGATGATCAGCAGTGATTCATGCCCTAATTAATCCAGCCTATTCCCTACTGTTTAATTCAAGTGGGTCAAAGAATCAGAATCAGATATTCCCCACTTTTACATGCCATGTAATTGCAATCGATCAGCTGCCAATTGAATTGATGGATCTAGGGAATGCAAGGGTACCACAATGTCCGTCCATCAAAAATCAATTTACAATCATTGCAAAAATTAATGCATGTGAACGTTTTTACTTATTGCTTTATATTAGTGACGGCCAAATGAAGCTTTCTGAAACATTGAAGCTTGTATCGAAAAACGGTTCATTACTCGAAGCTTTTCAACACTCTCCTATTTGGTTGCATCTGGTGGCCAAAAGTATGAAGAGCAGCTTGAATCTACAATTTGAAATTAACTGCGTCATTATGGTTGCCCACTCTACGCTAGGGGGATGTTAATTTGATTAATAAATAATTTTGATGAATGAACTTCCCTTGCTTAAACATGTGCCATGGTGTGGTCTTCTCGGACTTCTTGATGTTTGTAAACATTATAGATTAAAAAAAGTACAACACAATCTTATACTGACCAGTGAACAGGTTTGTATATGTATCATAACTTCTATGTATTCCATATTTCTAATGTATTTTTTGACCGGGGGGTAGAAGTGCTCATGAACTGGGCAGTGAAAATGCGTATAACGCATAAAAAGACATTATGCATATAAAGTTATATTATTTGGTTTTTGTTTAGGTAGAGGATTTGTTCCACGGTGCGAGGGCCGAGTCTGTTTCTGTTCTTGGTGATAATTTCTCCTGCCTTGGAGAAAATCCTCTCAATGGAACAGAGGAGGCTGGAGTGCAGAGAAACTATAGTGCAAGTCGATGAAGTAAAGTATTATAAAGTATTCCCACACGGAAGAACGTCCTCTCTTCCTCGCTGGCTACATGTCTCTCAATATGCCGTTCACTGGTTCGCTGTCTATCGCATGAAATCACCACCAAAACACTTCACAAATCCCACCAATCCTTTACTGCCGTATAAACCTTTTCAATTACTACCAAAACAGTGACATCGCGAACAAAGCTTTGGACGTCATTGGTCATGTGACTCCGGCCAAACAAATCGAGCCTCGGCACAAAAGCACTGTGTTTTTTTTTTTTAGACACACGCGCCGGAGCCTCAGCTTCAGACGGACCATCACTACTTCATATATATGATAAATTGTCTGGGGCAGCACCCCAGCGGCATGTTTTGCAATTTCTTAAAATGTGTTTATCGATAAAACAGCTGTGATTGATGAAATTTTGAAGCCAAAAACAATTCTTTCAACAATTTTTATTGCAATTCGAGATTACATAATTGAGGTTCTTAGTTTTATACGACCATTTACTACTAAGATGTACTGATACTAGTACTAACTGGTATCATCATTTTTCTCAGATTTTCAGTCCGGATTGGATTTCATTTCAATTTGTCGTGTGACAAATTCCTAATGTGGGACTGTCCCGCAATGTCAGTCCATCACTGTAGTAGTATGAACAATGCTGTGTAGGCCTGGGAATTTCGGGAATTTTTTTCAAAACGGGAACCCAACCATTTTTCGGGCGGGTAACCAAAAATCACTTGACGAACAAAACGCTGGTATTTTTGATCTTGACCCTACTTCTACTAGCCCACTGCCCCGAGAATAAAGTTTAGATGAAAAGCAGTCTCCATAGGACACTTGTTTGTTGATTGACAGTTGAAATAAACCATGGGCAGAAAAGAAAAACAGGTGGAGGAAATTGTTGAGACAAGAAAGTAAAGATAGCGAGTGAAGAAAATATGCCAGTGTCTTGCGTCTACGAGGCATGCATGTCCGTGTTCATTGTTTACCTTAAAGTTTCAATCACGTTTACTTCAGTTGCGCTGCCAGAACTTAACATTGCGTGGGCAATAGGTAAGCATCTCTTTAAAACCATTAGTTCTGACTCGATCGCAACAATTTTTTTCTAATTAACTATGCATTCAATACGAAAACACTCCGCACTTTGTTGCTTGTTCACCTCATTCAGGCAAAATGGCAATCATTCATTTGGATGCACAATTTTGTGCATTTCAAGTCTCTCTTTGGTTCAGTTTGAATTATTCAATCGATCATGAAGCACAGGTTCAATCACCTGATGAGCCGAAAAGGTAGCGCGGAAGTTCCAGAGCAGTTTACCTCTCTAAAAGTATTATTAAAAATTTTAAAGCACAACAAAAGAGTAACTTATTTTGCGGAACTGAATTATACCTATTGATTAGTCGCTCTTAGATCGCACCACGAAAGAAGTCGTGTCTTTAATTGCCAATTGATTATTCATATAAATGGACATTGCTTTAACAAAGGAAAATGGCTGAGACAAAGTTAGGTATAATTGTAATAAAACAATGTTGTGTGGCCGCTCTATTTTCATGTGTGGCTACGCCACTGATATGAAAAGCACTAAATTGCGCATCCAAATGAATGATCGTCGCCTCAACGAGGTGAACAAGCAACATGATAGTGCGGAGTGTTTTCGGATTGAACTCCGATCGAGTCAGAACGACTAGACTAAATGTTTTAAAGAGATGTTTAGTGCCCACCCAGTTTTAAGTTCTGGCTTGGCCACTGATTTACGTACACTAAAGAAAGAAAGACCGAAAAACAACGAAAAGCTCGTTCGAGGTGGTAAGTTTTCATTGTCAGTTGATGAACGTTGGATGGACAGATCAGATATTTTACGAATACGATATTTTACTTTCCAAATGTATTTTCCAAATTCATTTACAATGTCAAAGTGTACGGATGGCCGACTGATGTCATCATTATCATTAATTTCATTATACCATCATAACAATTCCATCGTCAAAACTCAAAATTATATCTGCACCCCTGAATTACCCATTTCCTCATTATCATCATCATCATTTGATCATTTTTCCATCAATTTCAATCGTTACCGAATCGCCGTATTCATAATCACTATTACTATCAACCGGGAATATCAATCACAACGACAATAAATATATCATGTAACTTGTATCAATGTCATCAAAATTCATCATCATAACTGTTGAAAGAAAAAAAAAAAAGCCATGACGCCGATGAGACCGAAAGGCAGCTAATGAGCGCGAGCTGATAAGGAGGTAGGGATTAATACATCCTTGATTATATAAAATCTCCAAATTACCACTGATTGATTCTCCATCTGTTTCCCATTCAAGTAAGTTGATAAACTAATCGTTGGCGCTTGACAGTCGTGAGCTACAGGAATAAATAATGTACATTAGCGAATGTCTGGGTGATGCCATGTACGATTACCCATCATTTTGTCGTGTGAACAATCAATGTACTGCTTTCCGGGAAACGGGTATCGCAGTTTTCTTCCCGAGACCCGAACCTTTAGGGAGGGCTCCGTGTACCCGGTTTTTTGTCACGGGCCTAATGCTATGTAATGTGTTAAGATATACTTTGATCCACCTGAGCCCTTTCACCTGTTTGGAGTTAATGTGGTCATTGAAGTTAGCAGAGTTGCCGTTTTTATTTTAAAGGTCCCCTATTATGCTGTATTTAGTCGTTTAAAATTGGTCCAATGGGTCCTTAAAATAATTGTAAGAATTCAGTCACAAAAAAACCACACACGTCCAGGCCTACTGAGACTCACCCCATCTGTGCTGGCCTGAAATACTAGCTGTTTTGAGTGGGCGGGGAGGCTATGCCAATGAGGCACTGCTCTGATTAGTTGCTTGGCCGCTTTGATTCCGGGGGAGGCTGCAGACCCAAAAAAAAACAGGAAACCAAGATTGCAGATATTTCAGGACAGCTCTCCGTGGCATTTTTTTGCTGTGAGACTGTACTTGGTTGATCCCGATTCTGACCCCAGAGGGGCGGAGGAAGCCATTGAAGTATTGCAGCAATGTCTACAGCAGGATTTCAATGAGTGGCAAGTTGAAATTTTTACTCAAATTTTACATTGTACTCTTTCGCCTTGCATGCATATGATTGTAGCTGTGCTGTTATATAGTCATGTTATATACCCACTTGGCTGTCTGGAAGAAACTTTGCTAAAAGCTCCATTTTCACCAAAACGAAACGCAGTTCTGACACCAAGCTAATACGTGAGTTCGGAACAAAAGCACAAACGGTGTAAGCGTTCCTTCTGTGGAGCAAGTGACTCGAAAACTTCTACCGAAGAAAAATCTTTATCTGATCTTCCATTTTTTTTTAGCTTTTTATTCGCCAGAACTATTTTCAGAGGTGGATGAAATTCTGCCATGGCAAGGCAGAGAAATCATGTGTTATACCAGACACGTTATAGGACATTTTGCGATTACATTCACCGCGGTAGCCTCATAGAACTAACCCACACAATGGCAAAGGACTTGGCTGACCCCGGTCATGGATAAGTAAAATGATGGTTTCACAGTAGCTGTAAACAAACCCAAACACATACCCCGAGCTCTGAAAAACCCATGTCTGGTTTAACTGCAGCCTTTTCAGCCCAGCTTTGCAGACACATACAACACCTCTCCAGTTAACTTCAACTGTAGTGGCTATAGTCCAGCAACGTTGTGTTGAAACTTCCACATTGATGCTTACTGAAGTAACACAAGCATACTGGTCAGAAGTACTGCAAATAAGTTAACCAGGTGCATTTTTTAAGTCACGCGACACACAAACATGCAGTACCTAGTAACCAAGCGTTTATAACAAGGACAGAGGCAAGCGTTACCCTGCAATTCAGGTTTTACAGACAGTAAGTTCCGTTCCCATGAACAGTTGTACCGAGCATCCAAATTACAAACAAGTATAAAAAGTTAGCTTCATATGAGGTTTATGTTCACACACCTTCTGTTGAATGTCCTCTGATATTACTTTTGCATATTTTGGACACAAATATTAGCAACAGTAACTTAGCCTTGTTAGCTGCAGTGCTACAGCCACATTATCCAGGCTATCACATTAGGTAGGCTTATGCAGTAAAGCAACTTAAAACAACTTGCTGATCTGTGTGTGAGAGTCACAGACAGTTGCTACCGATCTAGGCTTCATCTTCAGATATTTTTTGAGGCCAGTTGTTTGTGCTAACTGTCATTAGCAGCCCTAGTAGCCACCCGTAACACGTTTGCTTCACTTACACGTCATTATTTGCTGTTATATCGTTGCTATCAGCTTGTGGCTCTGAGCACTTGATCGATGCAGATACTCCAGGTTTGAGACGCATATCCAGCGTTGAATCATCCTTTATTGACAAAACGCGCAAAAGTGATCCCCCAAAATACAAAAAAGTCAAATACCTTATCTTCGTCTATGTTGCGTGAATACCTAACAGAAAAAGGAGATGATGTGGACTTTGAATGCTTCGACAGCGTTCGCTTGGCTGGGACGCTGAGTCACTTTTACATTTAAGAACAATATATAGGTTGCCGCTGTAAGGTAAAAACGGTAAGATAAAAACGTTGTACAACTCTTTCAAGGGGGTATATGGAATGATGTACCCTGCCTCTGAATCTATGTTCCCCGCGGCTTCGCCTTGGGGAACATAGATTCAGAGGCAGGGTACATCACGCCATATACCCCTTGAAAGAGCTGTACAACTTATAGTATCCTCACCTGTCTATAATGTTGAGCTGGCAATGAAACTGCAAAATGATCAGGTTTACCAACTTTTGGTCGATCAAACTGCAAACCCGCTTGACTTTGCCAGAATAAGCAGAAGATGACCAGAACCACTTCTAATTTAATTAAATTCAGTGTCTGAGAATCTGTATAGAGGTACTGTCGTTAATTTACTTTATATTAGCAGCAGGGCAGATGTCTGCCCTAAAAATGGGCCCCAAAATGACGTAGGAGGGGAAAAAACACTGTTGGGATGAACTCAACAGTGGTGAGAAAAAATTCCAATTGGGGGAAATCGCAGGTGGAACCTGGCTATAGTGGGGGAACCTGAGTGCTTCTAAATGTGAAGGGGTCCATCGTGATTTTGCAAATTGGCTGAATCTTGTGTTAAAATTTGTAAAAATGAAGGTGGAAAAATAGGTTTGTGCAGCTCCTGGGTGTGGCCAGGGCAAAAGTTTGATTCAGGGTGGGGCAGGAACAGGATTGCAAGTCTGTGGCTTCACAGCGAGTCTCTGTGGACTCAGGTAAAAGGCTTTGGCACGAGTCCCTATAACTGCCGGAGAACTAAGCCAGATATTGTTGAAATGATCAGTAACAGATTACGATGTGATTTAGTTGCATTCAAACTTCTTTTCAGTTTGAATTTCTAACCCAGAGATGCCAAGCCCCGGTTATTTAGGCAGGACTCATGCAGATCAACTCACCTAAATATCTAGGCAAGATCATTTGCTTTTTTAACAGAGTAGATGTAAAATGACGGCTGCGTCTCTTTGAAACTAGTAATTATAGTAATGTTTGGCTCTTATTGCCCTTAATTTTTTTTCAATTAAGCTTCCTGTATTCACCTGGTTTGATGCTTTTCCACCACTACAACTTTGGGTATGATGGCATAGCCCACACCTTTTTTTTTTGGCAGCTGTGCACATTTTCACAAGTGTTGTCAGTGGTATTTTATGATGCACTCCCAATTTACTGCACTTTGTCAGGCCTTTTTATGGAAGGTGCGCAATTACGGGCCTAAAATAGCATTTTAGCTGCACAAAAAATGCGCACGTATCATTCAAAAATGTTCAGTCTTTGCGCGCCCAACTATCCAAACTGCAGCACCATCCAGACATTTCCAAACATTTTAGCATAGCGCTCAAAGGCTCATGAGTAATGGTGTGAACATGAGTGTTTCTCATTGGTGGACTCCCAGCCATGCAAAAGTATTTAAAACAATGAATCTGCCCGTCGCCTCAGCCAGTGAAAGATGGCGAAGCAGCAGAGCATATCGCCCAGCTCTCCGCTGCAAAAACATGGATGTGGAAAATTCTACCTCGCTGAATTACCTTTTTGATATCCTTATGTTGTTTTTGCAATATTACGATTGAATATGGTGGCCAAGGTGCTGGTTTATGTCTCACTCACATGGGATCTCGTTTGCTCTCGTTGGTGCACGTGCCAATTATGACGACTTACACGAGCCTGATAATTTGGCGCCTGGGGTAATTTGGACTACATTTACTCATTTATTAGCGTACTACTGAAAATATACTGACTGAGTAGAGTTCACAGGGGTTCAGAATAACACAATAGGCCATTTGTGTGTGATTCAATAGTGCTCCTTTAAATTCTCTTGACTGGGTGTATGCTTGGTGTTTTTTACACACTGGAATGTTTCTCTGGCTACCCAAATATCAAGGTAAGCAGAAAAGGCACTGATTTCATTTGATATTGGTGATGGTTACAAAATTCTTTTCTTTATTATTAATAGCTGAATGACTAATCTGAGAAATTGGTGAAGAAATAAATAGGATAAAGCAAATTCACATGTAATGCCTTAAATCGCGACTTGCGAATTGTAATTCTGAGTGAACTTGAACGGCTTTCAGTACACTTATCCAACTCGGCCACAGAGCGCCATCACTTAAACAATGAAATTGTGGTAAGATGCCCTACATGCCTGATGAGTGATCCGCAACGTAAAGTTTGATATTGTGTAATCATATTCCGCTAATTAGTGAAATAAGCAAATAGGCTTGTTTTCATGTTTTGGCTAGTCAGACTGCTTTTGGTGACAAGAGGATCAGTTATCACGCTCTTTTTTCCGGAGCTACTGGCATGCTAAACCTGCAAGCTACAGTATTGCACTGCTCGCAGCGTCGTGGAGATGCACCTTTTAATCCAGTTTCAAATTAAGTAGCCGAAATAGCTATTTGTTAGCATTACCAATAGCTGACACATAACAGCTCAATCCTAATGTTCACCTATGAAGCAGATAAAAAGTTTCTGTGCGGAGAGAGTGCGGGGTCCAAAATGTTGGGAAAAAAAATATATAGCAACAATTGCGACACAAAGATAAATTTATAGCAATGGCTGGAGTTTATGAAGCACTTTTTATTTTAAGTTTTTTTTTGCCCAATTTCTACTTTCTTGTAATCAGATGTGCATGTTAGCCTGCAATGCCTGTCATTAATCTGTGGCACTACTTATCATGGGGACTTTGTTGTATTCCCAACTGCTAGGTAGTGGCTGGATCCAGGGGTAGTACTTGGAGTGCAATCCGGCCCTAGCATTTTCAGTTTCCGACTGGCCTGGGAGGGGGGAGGATTGATGTCTGAAAACAATGCTGCTGTCCTAAATTGAAAACACAGCATTGTCAACATGGAAACTATGTATTTTTCTGAGGTGGTTTAATTATTTTTATCCCCCCGGCATATAATGCGGGGGGATATAGCTATCGCTCTGTCCGTCCATCTGTATGTCCGTCCGTCCGTCTGTAAACATTCTTTTGTCCGGAGCATAACTTGAAAACCTTTCAGTTTTTCTTCACGAGATTTGACATGTAGGTCAGGTGTCATATGTAGATGTGCCTTTTGGTATTTAGGAATTTCTTGAGCAGTTAATCCATGAATGTGGGGGGCTGGGGGGATACGCCATTGCCAGAAGGCTCTTGTTGTTGTTATTATTATTATTATTATTATTATTATTATAACATCTCCATGAATGAATCTGAAAAATAAATGTGATTTACATCGCACTGTAGCCGGTTTTGCATTGCAAATTACGATGTGGTGCCGGGTATTTTGGACTCGGGAATACAAAGTAGGCTGATTTACTGTATTCAAGTGTTGCATGGTCTTTGTTGAGCTGGTTAAGTGATGCGTCACTTGTATGTTCAGTCGAATTTTTCAATTCTCTGCAATGTAAACAAAATGTTGCCAAGCTCCAGATTTTTGTTTTTAGCATTACGTTCCAAGACCATTTTCGAAGAAAGCAATTAAAGTATGTCTGTATCACTGATCTTAACTGTAGCCTGGGCAGATCTTTAGCTACAATAAGAACCACATTTGCTTGCAAAAACTATGTAAGAAGGATATAATGTAGGAATGAAAAGAGGAGTTACCTGCGTTAGTTTTGCTTATGAAAATATTACTATTTGTCGCTTGCATTAGTTCATATGAATTATTCACATCATTAATTTCACCTTAATTTTTTATGATAGGTGCACGTTTGTGCACGTAAAATGACATTTTAGCGGCGTTAAAAAAATAAAATAAAATCTTGCACCTAAGGTTGATAAAAATGTTTACAGGCACAAATGTTTGCACACCTAAAGATTTTTATCCCCCCGGCATATAATGCGGGGAGATGAAAACTTCTGTCTTTCTTCATTGAATATGCTCCTGAAATTTCAGCTTTCTAGGATTTACCTGGAAGAAGCATTTATTAATTTCTTGATTTTTATTGATTTTCAGTATTTTATTATCCCCCCGGCATATAATGCGGGGGGGATATAGCGATCAGTGTGTCCGTCCGTCCGTCTTTAATAAAATCGTTTCCGGAACAGAACTCGAAAACTATATCACTTACAAACACCAAATTTGGTATGGAGCTTCTCTTTATGGTCTAGTTGTGCCTTTTGGGGGTTTCGGTCCGTCCGTCTGTCCACACAACCTGTAGGTTACACAACCTACAGCCGGGGGGAGCTGCCATTGCCAGATGGCTCTTGTTCAAGAAAAAAAACCTGCTTTGTAAAAGGTTTGGGACACTGTCTGAATTGGACTTCTATCTTTTTCACTGATTACTTTTCCAGATCAAAATAATCTAAATCAGTATATCAGAAAATGTTGAGCTAAAATGATGACTACCAGTTCTGAAATTTTACTTAATTGGACCACTTTTTAATTTAAAAGATGTGTAAAGCAAGAAAAGCACTCAAAAAAATTATTTGGAGAAAAAACATTACATGTCTCTATATGGTGTTAAATATTTTGTGTAATATCCCTCATTTTGCACAACACCTTAAAGTTCTCTGCACAACTTCTGTGGTTGTTCCCATTTTGATGATTAACCAGCCATGGTGAATTTTTAACCCATATTTTAAGCTCAGCCTTGTTCTTCTGGAAACTCACTGCATTGCTGCATGTGAAAAATTCCTTTCTGTATGTCTAGGTGGGCTTATTTAGGAGCTTAGTGAAGACAGCTTCAGAGATTTCCCATTTATTAATTGCTCACCGGACCAAAGGTCCATGTGAGCTACTGCCATCACTTGGCGTCCATTGTCGTCGTCTGTCGTTAACATTTTTCAAAAATCTTCTTGTCTGAAACTGCTGAAAAGATCCAGACTAAAATTTGCCACCAGCATTGTGGATGTCTTAGGATGTCTACTTTAAAAATATTGCCCGCTGTCCGAATAACATGGCCGCTGTTACTAAAAATAGAACATGGGGGGTAAAACCACCTATTTTCAGCTATATCTCAGGAACTAAAGCAGCTGAAGAAAAAACACCTCAAAATGGGTGGATGGAACTCTTCAAAAGTCGTCATAGGATCGAAATCATACAATGCCTCTTTGTAGGAGTTATTGGCCTTGAAACGTCAAATTTCACGATTTTGCATTTTTTTGGCCTATATAATGAGAACTATTAAGAGACAGTGAAACTGTCAATTGCTAAAATGATCAGCAGATCAAGCTCTACAAATGTCTCCATTACACTGAAATTCTATAATGGCTCTTTTTAGGAGTTATTCACCTTAAAACATCATGTATGATGATTTTTGTTGTATTTCACTTATAGCATATGAATAAACATTCACATTCAATTTGCTCATTTAGATTCTTGAAATGATCATCAGAATCCCCTGAAATTTTCCGTTTGAATCAAAGTGATTTATTTATGTCTTTTCCATTTAAAATTTAGCGAAATTATAGGTTGACGTCAGAATCGTAATCATGTTTTTTGGCATTTCATTAAGATCCTGCTCCTTGTTTCTGCGGTACGTTATGTTTCTACAGTTTTTAATACAAAACCCAAAACCAGTGAAGCTGGCACGTTGTGTAAATCGTAAATAAAAACAGAATGCAATGATTTGCAAATCCTTTTCAACCTATATTCAATTGAATACACTGCAAAGACAAGTTACTTAATGTTCGAACAGGTAAACTTTGTAATTTTTTGCAAATATTAGCTCATTTGGAATTTGATGCCTGCAACATGTTTCAAAAAAGCTGGCACAAGTGGCAAAAAAGACAGAGAGTTGAGGAATGCTCATCAAACACTTATTTGGAACATCCTACAGGTGAACGGGCTAATTGGGAACAGGTAGGTGCCATGATTGGGTATAAAAGCAGCTTCCCTGAAATGCTCAGTCATTCAAAAACAAGGATGGGGCGAGGATCACCACTTAGTGAACAAATGCGTGAGCTGATTGTTGAACAGTTTAAAAAGAACATTCCTCGACGAGCTATTGCAAGAAATTTAGGGATTTCATCATCTACGGTCCGTAATATCGTGAAAAGGTTCAGAGAATCTGGAGAAATCACTGCATGTAAGCGACAAGGCCGAAAACCAAAACCAATTGAATGCCCGTGACGTTCGATTCCTCTGGCGGTACTGCATCAAAAACTGACATCAGTGTGTAAAGGACATCACCACATGGGCTCAGGAACACTTCAGAAAACCACTGTCAGTAACTACCGTTCGTCGCTACATCTGGAAGTGCAAGTTAAAACTCTACAATGCAAAGCGAAAGCCATTTATCAACAGCACCCAGAAATGCCGCCAGCTTCGCTGGGCCCAAGCTCATCTAAGATGGACTGATGCAAAGTGGAAAAGTGTTCTGTGGTCTGACGAGTCCACATTTCAAATTGTTTTTGGAAACTGTAGACGTTGTGTCCTCCGGATCAAAGAGGAAAAGAACCATCCGGACTGTTATTGGCGCAAAGTTCAAAAGCCAGCATCTGTGATGGTATGGGGGTGTATTAGTGCCCAAGGCATGGGCAACCTACACATATGTGAAGGCACCATTAATGCTGAAATGTACATACAGGTTTTGGAGCAACATATGTTGCCATCCAAGCAACGTCTTTTTCATGGACGCCCCTGCTTATTTCAGCAAGACGATGCCAAGCCACATTCTGCACGTGTTACAACAGCATGGCTCCGTAGTTAGAGTGTGGGTACTTGACTGGCCTGCCTGTAGTCCAGACCTGTCTCCCATTGAAAATGTGTGGCGCATTATGAAGCGTAAAATACGACAACGGAGACCCCGCACTGTTGAAGAACTTAAGCTGTACATCAAGCAAGAATGGGAAAGAGTTCCTCCTGAAAAGCTTCAAAAATTGGTCTCCTCAGTTCCCAAACATTTACTGAGTGTCGTTAAAAGGAAAGGTGATGTAACACAGTGGTAAAAAGTCCCCTGTGCCAACTTTTTTGCAATGTGTTGCTGCCTTTAAATTCTAAGTTAATGATTATTTGCAAAAAAAAAAAAAGTTTCTCAGTTTGAACATTAAACATCTTGTCTTTGCAGTGTATTCAATTGAATATAAGTTGAAAAGGATTTGCAAATCATTGTATTCCGTTTATATCTACGATTTACATAATGTGCCAACTTCACTGGTTTTGGGCTTTGTACTTTGTAGAACTGGTTAATTTTCATACAGATCCAGGTGAGCGATTCAGGCTCTCAATAGCCCCTTGTTTTTCTTTGTAATGAAATCACTTGCGGATTGACCTGTGTGCTCAGGGTCATTGTCTATTTCCATGACAAAACTGCAACCTAAAATTCCGTTTTGAGACCATTTGCACAGACACCGTCACATCCTGTTCTCTGTGTCATTCTCCTTGTAGTCTGGCCATCTGTGTCTGTTTCAGTTGTGTCATAATGATTCTTATTATTATGGTCTTTTTTTTTTTCTCCCCTCACGTTGTTTCCACCTTGTGCTTGAGCACGCCTCTGCACTGTGTTAGTTGTCATGTTTGTGTATTTAAGTTCCTGGTTTTCGTGTTCCCCCTGCTGGACTATTCAGACAATACAAAACCAAAGAACACTGAAGGTATGTTCTTTATAAATCGGGTTTTCAGCCTGCAGATTTAAGGAGCCTCACTTTTGGAGGCAGAAAATCGCCCTCATCCTGCTGAAGCTATCCCCTTCCTTGATATCTTACCTGGGGCAGCATGACACAGAATATTGCATGAACTGCAACGGACTGTCAGGGCCCTTTCCAGTGAGCTGGCCTCAATCACTAAGGTTTCCCAGGACTTTGCTGCTGTCTCACAAGCCTCAAGCCCAGCCGTCACGACTCCGGGAGATCTGCATAACCTTGTTGGAGCTGGATAACGGTACCCTGTTTGATTAAAACTGTTTCTCATCTTAGTATTGTATGCTCGTAAACCTCCTCCTTTCCCATTAAATGTTCCAGAGTTGCATTTGCTGTCACTGGGTGTCCCTGCCACTGGGCTACGGCACGCTGGGAGGCTGGAGTCCTTTCTGTGCACAATTTCCCTGCGGCATGAAGATGCTCTTTCATCGTTCCTGCTCGGGTCACGTCGCCGCACCTCGCCTCCTCCACCTCCATCAAGGCAACTAATCAATTTCAGATAACTCCATCGAGTATTGCACCCTGACAGCATTCCTTTGGGATCCACTGGTCACTGTGGCACTTTCCTGTATGGTCTGGTTGATGAGATTCAGCACTGGCGCAGCCCCTCACCTAGCTGTCAGAGCCGGCTCACCTCCCTGATCAATGCCAAGGGACCCACATGGTCTTTGAGGGGGGTCCGCAATGGGTCCGTGAGGCAGACAGTTCCCCTAGCAGATGGTCTGGGGGTGGGAGGGGGGTCACTGGGCTGACTAGCCTTGAGATTGTCACTCGCCTCGGTTAGCCCAGTGGTCCTGCGATCAGTGGTCTCTTGGCTTGTGACTCTGGAGCTCATGCTGCTGCCCCCTCTGTTTTTGGAGCCATTGTGTCTGCCTCCCCTGGCACTGCAGTCCTTGCTTTAGCCAACCATGGGTCTAGCCTTCAGCTCCCGCATACCTCCAGCGCCTTCCCTCGGCCTGGGGGGACTTTTGCCTCTAGCACCTGTGCCTTTCCTGGGTTCTGGCCTTGCTTAATCTGGAAGGCGCCATGGGGTCAGAGGTCACTGAAGAAAACTTTGCTCACCAAGACCTGAGCTGTCAGCTGTCCAGAGCCCAGGCCATCCATCCAGTTTAGAGCCTGAGTTGTCTAGCAGTCCTGAGCACGAGCTGCTCTGTGGTGCAGAGCCTGTGCTGCTTCCACCTAAAAATCCAGCCCCTGGCTCAATGGAGTGTCCATCTCCAGCTCCTCTCCCCGGCTTTGAAGGGCTGCCAGTCCCAATCCTGATTGTGCAGCCGTTCCATCGCCCAGTCCAGGTCTCGTGGCTGTCTTGCAACCCAGTCCAGATCCAGTGGGCATTCAGAGGCTTATCCCAGAGCCTGTGGGTGCCCCGCTGTCCAGATCTGATCCTGTGTGTTCCTCCACTGAGCCCTGATCCCGTGCATGCTCCAGCTCCTTCGCCTGACCTTCATGCATCCCACAGCTACTTTAATAGCGGTAAGTCAGCCTTTGTACCAGGTGTTCCAGTGGCCGAGATTGGGTCTTTATGCCAGTGGCCTGTGGGCGGACCTTCGTACCAGGTGCCCTCAGCTGCTCCAGTGGCAGTGAGCGAGCAGGTCTTCATTTTAGATTCCAGTGCCTTCTCCAGAGGACAAGCCTTCATTCCAAGCCCTGGTGCCCACTCTTGTGGGTTGGCTCACCCTCCTCTGTCTGAGCCTGGTGGGCTCCTATGTTTTAGCCATGTGGCTTCCCTAGAGGCCATTCAAGCCAGTAGGGTGTCTTAGGCTGCTGCCTGAGCTTTGAGGGTGTCTCAGGCCTCTGCCTGTCCAATCCAGCTCCAAATGCCCTGTTCTGTCCTGCCCAACCCGGCTGCTTCTGTCCTGCCCTGTCCTATTCCCTCCGCTACTGCCACCCCACTGCCACCCTCTTCTGCACGAGTTTGCGAGGTGGCAACCACGTGGGGGGGACGAATGTCGTGCCCCGTTCCCTGTGTTAATTGTTTGCCCAGCAGTTTGGCTATCTGGTTCAGTTTCAGTCTTATTTCTTAAATTGATTGTCATTAATTATTGTATCGTTTTACTTTCCTCCTCATGCGTGTCCACCCCATGCTTCAGCATTCCTCTCCACTTTTTTTACTTGTTCTCTTTTTGTCCTTGAGTATCTGGCTTTTATCTTCCCCCTGCTGGACTGTTGGGCTCCGTACCTACTGTGTATTGTCATTGTCAATGTTCTCAGAATCTTGAGTCAGGAAATTTAAAAAGCCCTCTCTTTGTACTATACAAACGCCTTCTCTGACTTTTTGCTGAGGTTCTCACTATACAATTCCATTGGGTGTTTTTTTTTAATTTATTTTTTTTTTGCTTCAGATATTTGACTTTTTTTTTTTTTTTTTTGGGTCAAGCTGGTTGATGACGACCTGCCTTGTTAAAATTTTCTGGCCCAAAATTTCCTCTGACCGGTGTTCTAATTGAGCTTTTAAAAATTAATCCATTCCACTTTTGTCCAAGCTTTCTTTTCAGTTGAAAATAAATCAAGAGAGTGTTGCCAAATCCTCCCCTTCCCTTTTCATCCCTCATTTAAAGCGACTTCAAAAAGAAACAACAAGCTTATAGAATCAAATCAAGCATTATAATGGTGAAAAATCCGTTTCGAACAGTCAGCCCGGAAGGCTAACGTCTGGTTTTGTTGTTTTTGAACAAAATTTTTTTTCTATTTTATAACTGTAGACATGCATGCTGGTGACTAATACCGTGAAATTGACAATCGATGGTGAAAATAAAATCTGAATCAGGAAAAGGTCTTAGTCATGCTAATTTCGCCGTGAGAATTAAATAATCCTCAGATTCATCCTCAGAAATAAATAATGATGTCTTTTGTATTAGTTCTCCAAGGTGGGCATTATGTCAAGGCCACGTTCAAGATCACCAGTACATCCATTCAGGTAAATTTAGAGGTTTTTGGTATTATCATTGTCCAGAGTTCTGGGCAGTTGTTAAAATTTAAGGAGAGAATATCAGTTTTGCTCATGGGCAGATAATTTATAATTTTTCAATAATTGGTCCCCTCTCCTGTTCCAAGAGATTGGCTGTGTTGCAGGTTCTCAGGTGAAAAGTAAATTTGTACCTACTGCTGCTGAGTGAGGTGAACTTTGTGTGGGTTGGAGCAAAAACCTGCTGGATGATTGATCTCTTGGAACAGGGTAGGGAACCACTGCTGTAAATAAAATTGAAAAGATATGCAGTAGCAGACTGCTGAAATAAAGTGGGCTTTTAAATTAATTTTGATTATTAACAGCTGGGTTTCTTGAAACTATATTTAAGCCGCTGTACATCATGTTCTCTGGAACAGGTCCTCGTCTCTGTACAGAAGGAGTCCAGACAGATACTCCAACAGAGGCCTCGAGAAGGAAATGGCGGGATTTGACCCAAGAGGGCCAGCTGACTCAAGATGGGGTGGCAGGCCCTCTCACAGATTGAAGTTTGATGAAGACTTTGCGCTTGATTCCAGGAGAAGAGCCCAGTCCCCTGAGCACTGGCACTATGCTCGTTCTGACTTCCACAAATTTACAGGCCCTGTAGATACTGGGGATCACCACCACGGAAACTTTGATCCAGCACCCCAGTTGGGGTACGCCGAACGAAGGAGGTTGTCACCCGGAAAACAGCTCCACACCCCTGATGATGGTGATGGCAGTTGGAGACTGGATCCCAACGATGATTTTCAGAGATTCCATGATGGCAAGCCTCCCTCGCCCCCTCTGAGATTTTCCCAAGGACATGACCCAGCGTCCCACCATGAATCTGCAACTCGTAGAATGCCGTCTTCAGAGTGGCCCAGAGCCCACTACGGTGGTGACTCTGAGCAAGTCCCAGACCTGGCCAGCCAGAGGTCCCCAAGGAATTCTCCAAGGATTAAACAAGGACGCTACAATTGGCTTGAGACTGGATCCGTCCCTGAGAAAGATGTTGCCGACACGGAGGTGTTCCATTTTTCAGATCAAGGTCATGAGAGGAGCCCATATATGGAGAGGTATAGGGTTGAAAAAGCTACTACCCTTAGATATACCCAGAGCGGCCTAGAGAAGATGAGAATTAGTTTTTAGGCACTACATAATACAGCAAAGCCATTTTGTAATTAATGACTGGGTATATGAAGGCTGTGTTTAACTTGCTCTATATCAAAGAGCCGTAATGTATGCGAGTTTTATTGCAGTGCCAAGGTCTATATTCTTGGAAAAGGGCATGCTCCAAGCCAAATATGCAAGTCGACTGCACAATGGAACCTTAATTTTGGATAATTGGCTTTGGCACTGCAATACAGCATGTGAGGGACAGATTGACAGATTTAAACTGTATGATGTTGCCCCTTATTGTGCAGACAGGATATATAAAGCTGATTTGCTGAATATCTTGCCTGCTTTATGTCGACACAGGTGCATGGAGGAGCCCCAGTACAAACGGTCATCAGAAAGGGGGTCCGATTCAATTTGGGACAAACACAGAGGTACTAATCGGGCACCTCTCATTGTGGAGCATGATCATGGGTTTGCAAATCATGGAACGATCGAGGAGCCAAGAAGAGAGCAGCGGGCCTCGGACTATGACCGCGATAGAGATCGTGACCGCGATCGTGATGGTGACCGCAATCATGATCGTAATCGTTCGCGTACACGGGAACGACCCTCAGACAGGCATCAGCGAGCGGGCAGGCGGTCTAGCCGAGAGGCGCCAGACATGAGTCGAAACATGGCAAGTTCAGATTGGCGTCCAAGAGGGAGGAGTCCCATCCCAACGAGGGAGAGGCATTGGGAAGCTTCCCCTACATCCTCCCGTCCTCCATACTTTTCGGATTTTCGGGAGCAACAGGAATTGGATTTGGAAAGAGATGGAAACCTTAGGCGAATGGAGCCCGTTGAAACCATGGAGAGGAATGTGCCCCCCAGGCTCCCTGTTCGAATGGAGGATCCACAAGATGGCGAAGCAGTACAGAACAGGGCATTTTTTCGGGGTGGGTCAAGATCCTCTGGGGCTGGTGACACTTCAAACAGTCCAACCCGGGAGACTCTCACCATCAAGGTGGACATGCAGCGTCCTGCTGCCCAGGACAGGTATGGTATCGTCAATCACCATTTTAGTTGGGTTGAAGTTCATGCTTCTCTGTAATTATTGCGGTTTGTCAGAACACCTGTGGAGTGGAAGGTATTTAAGCGAAATATAGTTAAGTACTCCTGGGATGGCTTTTTTGTCAGTTACCCCTCTAAAAGGAATCTCACACGAGGCGGATTCTTGAGAGGCAGATTCTTGATGTTAACTGAGAAGAATCTTCTCTACAGCGACCACACAAAGAAACATTAATTCTACCTGAGACGGGCTCTCATCTACTCCTGGCAACATGAATAACACTTGACGTGGATTCTCATCTGTAAGCGCGCTAAAGCACACCAAAAAATCTCAAGGCATGTTCTTGATGATGACCTTCCAAAGCAAAATGAATTCCACCTGAGGACAGGAAGGCATTCAAGGGAAATGGATTATACAAGAAACTTGGGATGGATTTTTTGTCTCTTTTCCCACCCAACAAGAGTCTCACTGGAGATGGATTCTTGACACCCAAGAAAAAGGGGATGGCACTGAAAACTGGATTCTGGACTGCAACCACACCAAGTAACATTATTGTTAGTGGAGGCAGACTCCTCCTCTACAATAAGCATCACGAATAACACTTGAGATTGATTTTCAACCAGAGTGGCTCTAAACCACACACAAGCTCTCGAGTCAGATTTTGGACAGACGTAAGATGGATCACACCTGAGGTGAGGAAAGTATAAAGGGAAGTACATTTTTCTAGGACACCTGAGGTGGATTTTCTGCAGCTACGCCACCAGTACCACATCATATGGATTCATGATGTTACCCAGGCAAGCCACATGCGTTGCACTGGAAACAAAATGTTTTCCGTGACAGCACAAACCAACATAAATTTCACCTCTGACGGATTCTCAGCACCACCTACATGCAACAAGAATAATACTTTAGATGAATTCTCGACAGTCTAGGCAATAAATGAATTGAATCTCTCTCAAGTGAGATTATCGTTTTTTAAATTTGGCATCTCCCGTCTCACTCAAATCTGGGATGCCCAATTCGAGAACTATGTACAAGGCTTGCCCGTGTGCGACCCCATGTTGCCTACTCGGGAGAGCGAAGACAGTTTGCGGCTCTCCTCCAAAGCACGCGCCTGTCAGCCACTGCTTCTTTACACTCATCGGTCGAAACTTCCCAAGTTCAGAACGAGGGCTGAGGATTCCCGAACATGAACAAGCTTACGAGTGCCTGGCTGGTCATCAAGAGGCGCTTGAGAAATGTACAAAGCAACCATTTTTGTATCCCATCTGGGCAGTCCCTTCCCAATTTGCATCTCTACTGTGCCTGGCCAATCATGCGCTGCTCTGAAAAAGCTGCCGACCACTGCCAGTTGATACGACTGGGGCTGGAACTCATCGAGTGAAATTATCAACAGTAACCTCCCAAGGCATTATGAATTGCACCTGAGATGGACTCTTGACATTGGCCACAAATATTAAACTGAATCTCTGCTGAAATTTATTCACCTCAATATCCACCAAAAGTGACATGGATATCACTTGAGATGGATTCTCAACTGCAGTCACATGGAGCAAAATATCAGGTTGACTCTACATAATCCAGGTAATACAACTGGAGTCACACAGAGATGGATTTTTGATTAAAAACAAATCAACATGAATGAATCACACAAAGATGTTTCCCGCGGATTAATGACTAAGGTTGCTTTATCATTTTTCAGTTCAATTTGGATTCTGCTCCAATTCCATAACTGTTGGATAAAGCATCAGTTTTGTGATTGTTGGAAATTTGTCTGTTTGGGAGAATTGGACTTTGTGGTAGAAATTTCAACTGGTACTCTACCATATTCTTTACAACTAAACAAAGCAACGCAAGTCACACTTAATAAAGAATAAGCCAAATATGCCTTACGGACAACACTTGCTGAACCCATCCCCTTCCGCTCGCCCCCACAAGAGCAAGCCTAAGGTAATGGTGACAAGGAAATGCTCTCTGATCGCCGACAGGAAGAACCTTTGGAATTGGGGGAGATTGTCTACTGCCAGTCAAAGCAACAGGAATCTCACCTTTGAAGTATTCTTGATGCACGAGACAGATTTTTACAGCATCAGTCCAATGCAGTGTGAGTCACACCTGAGACAGACCATCAGAGGCGGACTTGGACAGGAATCGCCCCGGAAGATGCTTTCCATGGCTATCCATTGTAATGAATCAATGTCAAGTGGAATGGCTTCTGCCTTTCATTTTTTGCCCTTTTTTAGGAACCTGCATTTCTATTTATCAGTCATGAATTGTCTGTGTCCTGCTGTGGCTGTCTGTGGCTATGGAGAACAAGATTGCATAGAGGGAGTCTGTACTACCTGATGATAATGAACATATGGTTTGCTTCAAGAGAGAATGATGTGTGAGGCGTCTGCTATGCCTTTTCTCCAGCTTTCCTATTCAGCTGCACTCCATTTTACTTGACTCCCCAAATTTCTTTGTTTTCTGGGATAAGCCCCTAAATGAAAGGCACACAACCCTTCCCAGCCAGTATCTCCACGAAGGATTGAGTCCTAAGGTGCTGCTGAATTTTTTTTTTTTTTTCTCCTCCTTTTCTTTTTTAAATTATGGCGTAAAGTGCCAACGAAACCTTCAAACTGTGACATCACTCTTCGGTTCCCTTTTGTGCCAAGCCTCAGAGTCATGGAGTCTTCAGATCCACATTTTGGCTCGACCTTTGACACCAGAATGGATTAGGTTCTATTTCTGTCAGATCGGAGCTCTTTTAAAAATTTTTTGTAACCCGGGAAGTTTCTTTGGGAATATTTTTCTCTCTCTCTCTTTTTTTTTTTTTCCTCCCAAGAATAGCAATAGAGAAATGCCAGATGGAACATTTGCTAGTGATGGAAAAAGCCCTTAGAGCAATTTTGGGATTAAGGGCCTTGCTCCTGGACCCAAGGACAGAGGGTTTCCCCCAGTTTCATCTCTTCAGATCACATCAGAGCTTCAAGCCATTGAAGGCTCGATGAATGAAAATGAAATGAATGAAAGTTGGTCCTGAAAAATGTTTTGAAAAAAAGTTTTGAAGAATAGCATGATGACCTAATGTTAAGTGAAAAAAAAATGTGCTTCGCGTGGGCGGAGGCAATACCCTTCAGCCCTGATACACGGATTCAAAGGTGAAGGTGTTTGAGCCAGAGTGAAAGGTCATTGTGGTATAAAACCTTGACAAGGCGCGCCAGTCCCTCCAAGGCAAGTCTGCATATGCAAAATCGAGTTCCTAACCCAAGCGGTTTGAGAGAAATGGCCCGTACAAAGTTTTAAAGATGAACTTCAGTTAGGCAAGGTCAAAGGTCACTTGGGCACAAAACCTCATCGATGCATGCCTACCCACCAAGGCAAGTCCACATATGCAAAATTAAGTTCCAAACCTAAGCGGTTTGAGAGAAACGGTCTGGACAAAGTTTTAAAGGTGAAGGCCAGTGAGGCAAGGTCAGAGGATCTTTCGAGTACGAAAATTTGACGAGGCACGCCTACCCACCAAGGCAATTCCTTGCATGGAAAATCAAGTTCCTAACCCAATCGGTTACAGAGAATGGTCCGGACAAAATTTTCCTGTCCACCCATCTGCAAAGGGGACGACAGTACCCCTCTGTCCTGTAGTTTGGGCTGATGGGTTAAAAACTCATTTTGACAAGGCCTTTGATATTTTTTTTCCTCTGTTTTGAAGATAATTTTCACCACTAGTATGCATCAGAGGCTCAACACAAGCCATTAACCTCTACCCGGAAGATTGCAGCTTTGCCCATCTACTTTTGACATGACACTGGCAGAGCTTGAATTACCTTCTGAATTATTGACTCTCTTACACTCCACGGACTGAAGCACTGTGATCCAACAACAAACAACTGATTCAATTTATTGGTGAGTCATCACTCCAGCATTCATGAACGTGCTTTATGAGCATGGAAATATTTTGGCAATGTTAAAACGACATGCTTGCTTGCTTTGAACATGTGTCCAAGACATTTTTGCATGGAGATCCTCTGAAGTTCAAAGAATTGTTTTCTAATTTTACCCTTGTTTGACCAGATGAGCGCTGGGGAAAATGGACTGCGGTGAGAAGAATTCATGTGCCGTACACTGTTATCTGGCTTTCTTGAGATTTGTATTTTGAGGTGCAGGATGTCAACATTTTTTTACTTAATGAGCACAACAAGACTATGTTCCTGCTAAAAGCTATTTTGAACTGTATTTCTGCATGGATTATCACCAGGATGGAGGCCGAGCTGGCTGTAATGAAAACGGTGACGTGAAGAGAAGCCACATGTGGAGATCATCAGAACGGAGCAGGAATTTCGTAATGGCCTCATACAGAGAAGCAGCCTGCATGCTTCACACTCTGAAGAACCAAGACAAGTCACATCGTGAGCAGAGGAACGTGTAGAGCATGGATGGTGGGGCGAGCAGCATTGCACCAAAAGCATGTGTCCCCACAACTATTTTACTTTGGAAGGACTAATTTTTTATAGTAATCCAATGTTTGTTAAGTATGTTAAGAGGTGTTTCTGCCATGTTATGATGCTGCAAACTTGCATTGATGGCTTTTCTGGTGCTTTTTATGTGGAGTAATCAGCCTGGATTCAACAAGGATGAACTGCAGCTCAAGGACTTGCTGCTGTGAATAACAGCTTGGCCATTGTACTTCAATGTATGGATAAGACTGAAGCTGTACTGGGATCAGAGCTCACGTGTCTCGAGTCAACTTCAATGGCTAATTTCCATCTACAGTTTTTCCTCTTGATTGACAGTTACATGGTGTGCACTCACCCATGCCAGTAAATGTGCAGGGGAAAGGCATGCAGTTTTTATGATGTATAGGGAAGACTGACTGTTTTCCCTCTTGGCCTTTCATGCATCATTACAAGTTGCTACGGGATCATGGCAATTGGATCATGGATTTAACCGCGCATGACAACAATTGACACTCTTAGGAGCTGGAAACATATCTTGGATCAGATATGGCAACAGTGTTTCAGAAAACTCAATTGGATAAAGCTCACCGTGATTTGACGTTGTAGTTTCCTGGCCGTGGCTACCCAATGACGGATGTGTCACCAAGTGGCCTTCTTGGACTGTTAATATTGAACATAAGCCTCAAGCAAGTGATATCTATGGAGAATTTTCATACTTGAGGATGTCGATTAAAGAATGTGACCTTTCACTTAAACTTGCTGGGGAATCATCATCCAGAGATGAAGGAAGAGAAACCCAATGGAGTTCTGTGGCTTTGAGCATCGGTGTCGGTCTCTGGAGCATCAGAGTTGTCAGCATGCCGGTTATTGATGAAGAAACAGCTGTGGAACATTATGCTTTTGTTAAATGTTCTGGAATATCCGTAATCAAATTTCAGAACTGCGCTTCCTGTAGCTGTCTGAGTAACTGCATAACGACTCAAGAAAAAGAACGGAGGATGTTGTGTTCATTGGTGGAGAGGTAACGACCACCCACAGGAAGCATGAACTTTGACCCATTTTGTTGTATTTATATATAAATTCCGTGCATGTACAATGTTGTAGTCGTTTGCCGATGTTACCTTTCAGAAGTTATGCTTTTTGTGTTCACTACCACAGGTTCCATTCATGCTAAAATATACAGCAAAATAGTGTATTTTGCTCTACCTTTTTTCACTGCTGGATCATTCCATGTCAACTCAGGTTGATAAGGGGAGGTCAGTTGCCTTGACATATACTTTAAGAGATATGGACATCTGAAAGTGGTATCTCATTAAATTTCCGACTCGAGTGATTTATCAAAATTTTGATCGGAAAAATTATGAAAATGTTGGAATTTCAGATAAAAAATTGTCAGATGCCGAAGATCATTTCCACTTGGTTTCAACAGATTCTGAGATGGTCAAGCAACCATATTAGCTGAGTTGACTCTGAATAATCCTGGTCTCAATATTATGGGATGCCACTATTCAGCCTTTTGTTAGGTCCTGATGTTAGTCGCAGCTGTATTTGTGAAATATGCCACTGAGCGCCATTTCATTTTTGAAGTCGCAAAAACCAGATTTGGCGCTTTTAGGGGGAGTGTTTTCCCTATTCAAGTATTAACGGCGATAAATTAACACAACTGCTGTGTTCTATCTGGGATTGTAACCTTGAATCGCTTTAGTAATTGCTGCATTTTCCCAACTACTTTTCCATGCTCTCACTGTCCAAGTCCTTAATCTGCTGGTGATCTTGTCTTGTTTCACGATCTGAAATAGCACTTTTAGTGGTTTCCAATAAATGTGTGATTATACTAGCCAAACCCCTGAGGGGTACCGAGAATTTTCATTTGCCATTTTGATGAAGCCATTTAATTATTTCCTATATTTGCTTTTCACGGGTGTACATTTTTTATTTGATTTCTATTCTCGCTTTTCAAGGGATATTGACCAGTTTAAAAGGTCAGCTTTATTTTTTCCCCCTCACTGCTCCTCCCTTCTTCCTTAGACTGTCCTGCTTCTCTTCCGATAGACGGTTGTCTCTTGACATCATTAATGTCGGACGACAGCGGTTGAATTTTCTCCCTGCGCTGGAGGATGACTCAAATTTCCAAGAGAATACACTGCACTCTGGGACCTTTGCCCAGGAGATCATTTCATTGGTTCACCAAGTTAAAGGTTTGTTTCTTGTCTCAAAAGCTTCAGTGAATTTTAAATGCGTGATCCACTCCTTAGGAGTCTGAATGTGATTCCTTGAAAATGAGGACCAAGAGAAGCATTTTTCATTGGTAAAAGTTATTTGAAATGGAAGAGGACCACTGCAGTAATGTTCTTTGTAAGCTGTAAGAGGTAGTGGACTCTGACAGTGTTCTATGAAAAGCAGAGTTGACTCCCAACTGTGATCTCTGTTGTTGAACAGAACTAAGGTAGAGTGCTGATAACCTATTGCTACAGTTGGGCGATTCTGGGGTATTTTAACAAAATGTCCCCTCTGTGAAAAGACACTAAACTGTCCCCCAAACAAAATTCTGCGCATATATTAAAAAGTATTATAATAGTGCACTACTGTATTTGGGAGGAAAATAAATTTTCCTCCATTTCCATTTGGGGATCATTTTAGTGTCCATCACGGAGGGGACATTTCATTGACAATACCTCAGAATTGCCCAGTTGTAACACGGGTGTAATGTGTAGCATGATCCCTGCAACTGCATCTGCTACATAACACTGAGCAGGACTACTGTATGTCTGTTGTCAGGTTTGCAACAACATAATATATTTTTCTTTCCTCCCTCTATCTTCTTCATCGGTTTGTCCTCCTCTCTCCTACTACAGAGGACTACTTCACTGGAGAGGGGCCCACCCTGAATGAGCGTTTCTCCAGCGTCAGTCACAGCCAGGCAGAGGATGATGCCCAGCTCAGTAATCCCCGGGTACACAGGTGGGCTGATTTGCGTCTGCTGCTCTAAATTTGCTTCCTCCTGCAGGCCATTGCATTGTAATGTTGGAGCATGAGCCAGGGAAGTGACTAGTGCATCATAGAGAGATGCATAAAATTTTAACTTATCAGTTGGAAATATCGCATGAATTGCGCAAATTACACGTCTCCTAGTACCTTTTAAAGTTTCCCGGGTTTTTTTTTTTTTTTTCCCCTTTAGTGAACTTGCGCATGCATTATCAACACATGGCAATTCCGCATTTACTCACAATTAACATGAATCAAGTTGTGGCTCTCCACATTGAAGCTGTGGTGCTCCACTACAGAATGGTCTATGTGTGGGCAACCCTACATCATTAGCCCAGTCAGAAGGCCTGCACAGGCCTGCATATTCTTATATGGCAAAAACGAAACTCTCATTAGTGTCAAGTGTCACCTTAACTACAGCTAAAAGTTGTCAAAGAAGCTTGGGCAAATACAGCCTTAACCAAATGTTAACGTCAAATAACCTTTGCACGACAGACTTCTTGCCTCAAACTGAAGCTGATGAGCTTATGTTGTAATGTTGGAAATTGAATTTACGATGTGAAGCGTCAAACATGATGTCTACTTTCAGTGATTAGATCTGTACATTTAGAATGCTAGCTATGTCCTTCAAAATCTATATCAGAGAGAGACCAGGTGGCTTTGAATTAGTCTCTGTTCGGATTGTCAAAAAAGCACCGTTACAATCGCTCATGTTTTACCTGGTTTGATGAGGTTCCTTTGCCAGAGATCCAGTGTAAAAAGATGGGGGGAAAAAAATACTGCAGTCTGTTGATTGGTAAAAGGAGAATAATCAATGACGTCGACAGAAGGAAATGGTATTCCTGGTTATTCCTATCCGATATCAGCCCTGCCTACATTTAACAGTAATGTCCACTTGGAAATGGGTTTAGGTACTGATCAATATAGGTTACTTATGGTGCTTTTCCACTACATGGCACTGGCTCTACTGTACTCTGCTCTACTCGGGACCAGGTGCCTTTTTGGGGTTGCTTTTCCATTAGAGGATAGTACCGCCTCCGTGGTACCTGCTCATCATTTCGACGCAGCATGTTACTGCCATGATGGCATCCTCAGTAAAATTAAGTTTACTTTTATTCCGTTGATTTTTGTTAAATATTTATGTGTTTAAATCAGGGGAGACCCATGCCTTCAAGCACTAAAAATATGACATTGATGACTTGTGTCCCTATTGAGATATATACCCACTATAATGACCCGAAGTATGCACTTTTCATTCTGAAGACAACTTTCAAGGTCATTAAAACATTTAATACAACCATTGTGACATTTTTTGTGGTCTTCAGAAAGTTGATCGACAGTTTGCATACCAAGTCTCAGGGCTCTATCTTACTTGGTTACAGAATAATGAATGCATTAAATTTTGAAAAAATTAGCATGATTGGTGTTTTTTCCTGGCCACAGTACAGATAAAATAAACACACTAGTAAATAAAAGTAGCTTAAGCCACGAGTTCAGCAACTATTCTGTAGACAAAATGAAACTTGTGGTCTGTCCACCCTGAAAATCCATTTCTGAGGCCCTCAAACTCACTCCAAAATTAAAGTGATTTTGTTAAGATTGACCCCCCTTCCCTTAAATAGGCTAAATTTCAGGAACTAGCAATATCTGAGCTGAAATATTTGACCTCAGTACTGCCAATGCATATCTCTTGAAATGTGCAAAGTTTTATCAAAATCAAAATTTTGATGTTGGGGGCTCTGGTTGAGTTGACGCAGAATTACCCTCATACTACTGCCTCGATGGGACAAATGGTATATCCTCTTTAAATGGTGCGACATGTTGCATTGAGCTAGATTACTGAGCATATAAGGAAATTCCACTTGTACCACGGGAATCAATTTTTTGGAGAAGATTTTTTCGCAGGTAACTAGTGTAAACTGTTGGCTTTTGAATAGTGGCATGTGCTCAATTGGCTCAGTCAAACAATTTAACGAAAGAGATACAATTGTCCTTTAGTTGCTAAGCTGTCACGGGAAAGGATTTTGTTCATCCTGAAAATATCTTTTAATCGTCCCGAGACATGGAGATGCCATTTGTCCTGAAACCCGCAACAGCGCTCCAGCGGAAGAAGTTCTATTTAAGTTTAGTTTTGTTGTTTTTGCTGCAGGCGGATTGACATGTCCACGTTGGATTTTAAAATCCAGCCCTTGATGGAAGTGGCGGGGTTTAAGCAGGTATGAACCCGAGCAAATGTTACTGGCGTAACTTGTTGTTACTCGGGCGGTAGACCATGCTCTGGAAGGCCCCTAACAGGCACAATGGGATTTGTTCCTGTAGACGCGGCAGCGGCAGCTCGCTGACAACCCTGGGGATCTACGCCATGACTTGGAGCGGCGGCGGCAGGAACGCTTGGAGGGCGTGAAGATCACCATTCCCGGGGTGACCTTTTCATCGCGCCCTCTGCTGGCTGGGAGGTCAGAAAAACAACAGAAAATAGAGCTGTCTTGTCATGAGATGGATGGGATGGGAGGTTCACTTTCATCAGCATCTTTGATGGATTATTCTGTTTCGAAAAACGGCAAGCTCATGTCTCATCTTCCCCCAACTTTCGGCTTCTCCATTAAGCTACTGTTTTTTCTTGTCTCTCTTTCCCTTTGCCCTTGCTCTTCCACAGTGTTGTGAGTGAAGATGAGGATGATGAAGACCTTTCTTCCTCTGGTCATAGTCGGCGTGAACGGGGAGTGGGAAGAGCTGACGAGCACTTCATTGGCGATTTGGTAAAACCTCAACCGCCCCAATCTGCTAACCTTAGTAATTCTGTTACTTAGCTGATGCTTGTGTCCTAAGTGAGTTTTAGTTGATTAGATTACTGCCAGGTTCTGTTAGTATACTCCTCAAAAAAAAAAAAGAAACGACAAATTTCGTTGGCTCACACGGTGGCTCACACGGTTAAGGCACTGCGCTGCAGTGCAGAGGTGATCACCACGTCGCGGGTTTGAACCTCGGCATACCCACCGGCAGGGGTCGGCAGCTTTTTCAGAGTAGCGCACAATTGGCTATCGCGCTACAGGGTTACAAATTGGGAAGGGACTGTCGGATTTGGGTAAAACGATAACAGCTTTGTTCGTTGCTCCAGCGCCTCCTGTTGGCCAGACGGGCGCTCGTCAGGAAGACTCCGGCTTGGTTCATGTCCGGGTATCCTCCGCCCTCGCTCTGAACTTGCGAAGATTCAACCAGCGAGTGTATAAGAATCAGTGGCTGACAGGCACGTGCTTCGGAGGAGAGCCGTGAACTGTCTTCACTATCCTGAGTTGGCAGCAGGGGGTCGCATACGAGCAGGCTTTGTACATAGTTCCCCAATTGGGCATTCCAGATTCGGGTGGGATTGGAGATGCCAAATTTATTAAATAAAAAAAAAAAAAAAAAAAAAAAAAAAAAATGGCACATCATATTGGTTCCATAAGTTACAGTCTTCTTTCATAAAACTATCGCCTAAATGCACGATGTTTCACAAACATTAACATTGTGATGTTGTTTTAGACAATTCGCCAAAAGACAACCATAACTCATTGCACGTGCATCGTGTAATCTTCGGAACGGTCATGACAATTCATGTGCCAGTAAGGTTTAAAAGGCTAGAACAATGACTGTTTGCACAGTGCCCAGAAAACCACAGCACAAGCTTTCAATGTGCCACGTCTGACAGAAGCACAACACAACAATGTCATCGCTTTAAAGCAGAGAAAACACAACAGCGTGTGGCAAATGTTATGGGTTTCACCAGGTTGACCATCTCTAACCTGTGGAGGCGTTACAACAACACTGGTAACATCCTTGACAGCACTTGCTCAAGTGGAAGGTGCTCTTACTTGCATTCGATAACAAAATTAGATCTTGCAACGTCATGTTGTATGCTCTAAATATGCTCTAAAGCATTAGCCCAGTCAGAAGGCCTGCACAGGCCTGCATATTCTTTTATGGCAAAAACGAAACTCTCATTTGTTTCAAGTGTCACCTTAACTACAGCTAAAAGTTGTCAGAGAGGTTTGGGCAGATACAGCCTTAACCAAATGTTAACGTCAAATAACTTTTGCACGACGGAGACTTCTTGCCTCAAACTGAAGCTGATGAGCTTATGTTGTAATGTTGGAAATTGAATTTACGATGTGAAGCATCAAACATGATGTCTACTTTCAGTGATTAGATCTGTACATTTAGAATGCTGGCAGTGTCCTTCAAAATCTGTATCAGAGAGAGACCAGGTGGCTTTGAATTAAAGTCTCTTTTCGGATTGTCATTCTGGCTTGATCCCTTATTCTAGTCTACTTGGGACCATAATTTACAGAAATTAACATCATGATATATTGAAGGAGACGTGAAACTTGCAATAGCTACCATAAGATAATGTTAAAAATTATTATTTAAATGAAAAATCAGGTGGGAAAGTAGGGTCATTTTCTCAGACTTCTATAGCATTGAACTTCTTTCTGCCACCACCGACGTCGCCATCTGCTGGCCATTAAATAGAATACCATTTTACAGTACTTCCGCATCATGGACCAGAGTGCTGCGTCCATCTTTTTACACAGTCTGTTTCTAACCCATTGTGAGGTCATAATTAGCTTGTCCTGTGTTCTGACCTATAGATGGGGTTTTTGTGATTGGTCCGCACAGGTGAACCAGGGGCAACAGAGACGGGGTTTCATCCCAGAGGACTTTGGCCCTTTGAGAAAACCCAACCACCCTCAGAACCGCATGGGGCAGGAGAGGCGGCAGCAGCAGGACCGGCAGCAGCCAAGGCAGCAGCAGCCGAGGCAGCAGCAGCGGCGGCAGCAGGACAGGCAGCTGCAGCAGAGGGGCGGCAGCGGTAGGAAAGGTGTGTCTGCAAGCCCCTCAGACATGTTTAAACTGGGACGCACTCATGGGACTGTGTGACATGTCACGATAACCAGGGTCAGGGTTTTACTTTTTTTTTTTTTTTTTACTTTTCCCCCAGCAGATTTTCTGTCCAAGACACCACAAGGGAACGATATAGTTGCAAGTTGCTATGATTTGATTCAGTTCAGCTCCGAATCACCTATGCTCCCGTAAAATTCTATTCACTTGTGATGACTGTTGTTAAGTTGAGCTGACTTAGAAATAAAGGTTTTGGTTAAAGGAACAGTCCACCGTACTTTCATAATGAAATATGTTCTTCAATGAAATGAGACGAGTTGATACGTACCTCTCCGAGCTTTGAGCGACCTCCCAGTCAGCCAGACGCGCTGCCACTCCTGTTAGCATTTGTAGCTAGACTCAGTGTGGGCAACGGTATTTTTCGGGGCTGTAGTTAGTTGCGACCAAAGTCTTCCACGTTTTTCCTGTTCACATAGGTTTATATGACCAGTGACATGAGTTCGGGTTCGGGGACGCAAATCCAAACGTGGCTTTTTCTATGCTGTGGGAAGTGCGTACTATAATGACAGGCGTAGTAACACCTTCTGCGCGCTTCGACAGCGCTTTGATACCTTCACTTCTGATTTCTTTTCTCTCCCACGACCCCCCCTACTTCCGTAAATACAACCAACGTGACTGCACTGCACTACTTGGTACACAGTCAGGAAGCCAGAGCTTGCAGAAAATGATAAAAGAAAATAATCAAGTGTGCTACTATGGAACATTTTCAAATGGAGGACATAAATGCCGACGACTGGCTTGTGGCGGAGTCGGAGCCATATCTATTTGAACCGGAATATACCGAGGAGGAGCTAGCCGAAATGGACCGTGAGAGGGAAGAAGAAACGGACGAAGATGAATCGGATGGAGCCATGGTGAGGACACGGGCAAACAGCACCTGGTGGTGCAAGTGTGACTGTTGTAAACAGATGCCTGCTGAAGTAGAAAGTCTGTGCTGTGCTGAATGGGACCAGGTGCTACCATCGGTTCGATTGGATGACCCTGCGAATTGTGTCACAGCAACAGATGCGTTTGCAGCGATGATTCACCCGTCAGTTGTGGACCTTTTCTTCAGACGTGACAAAATCAATTGGAGGAAACGACACACGCCTAGTGGTCCTGATGGCCAGCTATCCTCAGAGTAAGTGCTCTCTGAAACCTGTTTGCCCGTGTCCTCACCATGGCTCCATCCGATTCATCTTCGTCCGTTTCTTCTTCCCTCTCACGGTCCATTTCGGCTAGCTCCTCCTCGGTATATTCCGGTTCAAATAGATATGGCTCCGGCTCCGCCACAAGCCAGTCGTCGGCATCTATGTCCTTCATTGGAAAATGTTCCATAGTAGCACACTTGAGTATTTTCTTTTATAATTTTCTGCAAGCTCTGGCTTCCTGACTGTGTACCAAGTAGTGCAGTGCAGTCACATTGGTTGTATTTACGGAAGTAGGGGGGGTCGTGGGAGAGAAAAGAAATCAGAAGTGAAGGTATCAATGCGCTGTCGAAGCGCGCAGAAGGTGTTACTACGCCTGTCATTATAGTACGCACTTCCCTCAGCATAGAAAAAGCCACGTTTGGATTTGCGTACCCGAACCCGAACTCAAGTCACTGGTCATATAAACCTATGTGAACAGGAAAAACGTGGAAGACTTTGGTCGCATCTAACTACAGCCCCGAAAAATACCGTTGCCCACACTGAGTCTAGCTACAAATGCTAACAGGAGTGGCAGCGCGTCTGGCTGACTGGGAGGTCGCTCAAAGCTCGGAGAGGTACGCATCATCTCGTCTCATTTCATTGAAGAACACATTTCATTATGAAAGTACGGTGGACTGTTCCTTTAACCTTTTTTTTAAAGTTTTTCAGAAAGCCCTAAGGTTTTAGGAGTTTTTTTTTCAAACAGTGCTTTAAGTTTTAGAATGCTTTTTTTTTTTAGGGTGCCTTGGGTGTAAATGCATTAAACTCTTAAGCGGTTTAATACAGTCACTGTCACTAACTAAACGCCACCCCTACTTTAAATTGGTGATCTGCCAATCAGAGCTCATCCTCACACTAACACTTATTTTCCGTTTTTCTCGCAGGTACGGGATGGTAGACAGCAGCAGACGTATGACACTAAGAGGGGCAGCAGTGCCTTGGCGATAATAATCACCACTTATGTTTTCACAAACCTGTTGTAAAGCATTTCTGTTTTTGACTGAAAGTCCGGTGCGCGGAGGAAATCAACATTATCAAGACAGGATTTATGTGAGGTCTAAACAGGGCTTTGCGTCAACCTTGCGGAGAAAGATTACATTTGGGGTGGGGAACCTCGTTGAGAAAGGGCCAGGGTGGGTGCAGGCTTTCATTCCAGCCAAGCAGTTACGCACCTGATTACACTGATCAAGGTCCATAGCTAAGACACTAATGATTGATTAGTAGGATCAGATGCGTCACTGTCTGGTTGGAATGAAAGCCTGCAGCCTCACTGGCCCTTTCTGAATGAGATTCCCAACCCCTGGTTAAACAGATCAGGCTTCCCTCAGGTGATGAGAGACACGGTCCACCTTCACACAGTAATGGGTCAAACTAGGATCTCCAGCTTTATTAATATTGTTTTGTTCTGCTTTTTTTTTTTTTGGTTTTTGTTCTGACAGCGCTCTCTTGTCTGTCGCTGAGACGTGACCTCGTAGGAATGTATGAAGTGTATGGAAAATTGTTCAATATTATGTTAATAAAAGGAAACATTTCAGTTCTGTGCACATCACCCGGTCTGTGTGATTCCCTGGTTGGGCCTGGTTTTTGTCATTTGACTCTGAGAACGATCCAGTTGAGTAGTTCAAAATTGTAGTACATCATTGGTGTTCTTTGAGGAGTCCCTTATTTCAGAAGACTTTACATGATTCACTTTGTACAAGATTATTCATTTTCAGTCCTGTCCTCCCATATGAATCACTGATGCTCAGTCCAGTCCAGGGATGTTTCCCAAAAGCATAGTTGCTAACTAAGCTGGCAGATTGCATAGTTAATCCACTCACAGTCAATGGGTCCAGCTACGTAAGTTAGCATTTGTGATTTCGGGAAATGCAGACAAAGTATTTAGGACAGGATCACTTTCATTGCTGTCATGCCTTTTTGGGAAAAAGTGGCGCTGGTGTCTGATTTGATGACACAACTGTTTGGCCAACTGCCGTTGGCGGGTGCTAACTTACTTCTGTCCTCCAGCGCTTTTTCAAAGCAAAATAGTCTAGAAGAGCGAGAAAGGATTTGCATTAATGAGCAACTTCTCTGAACTCCTACCCCAGCACTGATTCCTCCCTCCCACTTTCAAGATGTCCCTTTCGCCTGCAGTTGGATGTTGTGCGCCTCGTGTAAAACTGACCATTTGGGGTTTCCTAAAAAAAAAAAAACAATGTTGACTCTTATCCTTCTCATCCATCACTTCTGGAATGTGAGGTGGTGTCTGCTTCAAGTAGTAGTGATAAATTTGACAGAAAGTCCATATACAACTTAATTGTAGCCCCCGGACATAGTCGGGCAGCTACTATGGATTCACGTGCATCATTTCCACCGCCACGGCGTCTGTAGACACTTTGAGGACGCTCTATAGGCTGTAAGTTTTGACCGATTGCTTTCATATTTGGTTTGGACATGTGTTGCACTTCACTTACGACACCTAGAAATTTTTGTTGCCATGGCGACAGTATTGGGCAAACTAGGCCGGCAGCAAGTGGTATATACCCGAAATTCCCCAATCCTCAAAGCCCCCTTTATTAGATTCCCCTTTACTAAACCTACAATATGAGGCAAATTTGAGGTTTGTGTAGGTAATTATTCCAGAGATATGGTTAAAGGATTTTTTTTAAAGAAATACCGCCACCTGGTGGCTAACCTAGGAGTGCATACTCACCAAAAATCTAATTCGTTCATCTCCTCTATCATATCTACCCAAATGTTAAAAATGAGAAGCCAATGTAAAGTGCTTGGTGAGTTATCGCGCTAACGACTAAAATCCGCAGACAGGGCGGCGACGGGTGCAGCGAAACCTTGATATCCCCGAAAGTCGTATTTGGGGGATATAATTATGTGCAAATTTGTCCGGAAATATACACTCTTCCTTGTGGACGCTGTACAGGTCGTAATTTTTGACCGGTTATTTTCATATTTGTTATGTACAGGTTATACTTCATTTATGAAACCAACAGATTTTGGTTGCCGTGGCCACATTATTGGTCACATAAAACGCACATTAGTAGCGAAACAGATTTCCTAGTAGACGCAGTACAGCCAACCGGAGTGTCTAGTTAAAAAAAACAGACTTGTACACAAATACACATGCTCGTTTATCAAGCATCACAGTATGCAAGGTATCAAAGTCCAGATTTGGATACTGCCTAAGAACCTTTTGGGTGTGAGAGCAATCAACAAGAATATGGTGTTCTTCCTGCACGCCTCCGTGCTCACAGTCAATCTCTTCTCATGGTATCCTCTGCCCCTGACATGTCTCGACCTTCAGCCGATGAGAGGACAGCTGGAAACGAGTGAAAGCTACTCGCTGGTACTCCGGTACAGCGGGCATATGTGCGACCAAAGACGGATTAACCAACACTTTCCTGCCACGCCCCGCTCTCAGCCTTTGTTGTCTATCAGTCTCATCCCTCTCCACACAACTTTCACCTACTCCGATCACTTGAATGTACCTTGAACACTTGTACACTTAAATGGAGTATTTGCGTTGCAGCACATCTCAGTAACGTGAGTCATACCTTGATGCGCATGTGATATTTTGGAGAAGTAGCGGTACTGTTGATCCCTCAGGACGGTTGCCCAATCTCCACAAGACTCAGTTCATTCGGGGTCGTGATTCTCACACCAAGTATTGCTTTTACAGCTGCCATATTTACGATGTTCAATCGACCACACCAGCTTCTATGTCCATACAACAGTGATGACAGTACACGTGTCAAATACTCACCTTTTCATCCAAAAAGGCAGACTACTGTCTTTTAACTATAGCACAGTTTCAACAGACTACTGTTTTTGAGATGCATGATGAGTCACCGTGGAACTAAATCTACCATCTGCAGTGAACACTGACCCAAAGGTATGTACAGTAGTCACACTGTCCTATAGCCACTCCATTCAGTGAAAAATGCCTTTTCACTGTTAATGACCATGAACTTTGATTTATCTGGATTGATTCTCATTAACCTTGGCTTATATATACACACTGCTCCCTTGCTGTAGATAAGGGAACAGAGACCCTGCCATCTACCTGTACTTCCTATTCATCTTCGTTCTGGGCAGTGGGTGTGTAGCCCCCAGCTGATAACGACAGTGTGAGAGGGCGGGGGGTAGCACTTCAGGTGTCACTGAGCTGGGGTCAACTTTGAATGTTGTATTTACAAACGAACGGAAAAATCCTGCTAGGTAGACCTTTAAGTACTGAGCAGGGGTGCATTTCCCAAAAGCGTGGTTGCATAGTTCGTCCATTCAAGTCAATGGTTCCAACTATGCTAGTCAGCATCACATATGCAGAAATACCAAATTCCAGGTTCTATCCCACCGTTTAATAAATTGGGATGCATGTCACTATGTGGTTTTTTTTTTTTCTTCTGACAGTACGCAGTATTTACACATGAAATCTGCAAAAACTTTTATAAACAAGATCCCAGATGTTCTGAAAATGTAAACAAAAAGCTACTTTGTCATTTCGCATAGATTAGACCAGTGCTTCCCAAACCTATCCTGGAGGCCCACTTCTCAAGCATGTGTTAGATCTCCCTGCTCCAGCACAGGTGATTCAAATGATCAGGTTTGTCAATCAATCAGCTTTAGGGGGTGTTTAATGAGTTGATCATTTGAATCACCTGTGCTGAAGCAGGGAGAGATCTAAAGCATGCAGGACAGGTGGGCCTCCAGGATAGGTTTGGGAAGCACCGGATAAGATGATAGAAATCCTCATGTTGCAGCAAAAGAATGACCCAGAGCCTAAATCCAAAACTTACTGGAAAAGACCGATCATATTGGTGTGGCTGTTTTAATCACCTGATTTAAAATCCATAGAGTGCCAAGGGTGCGTTTTAGCGCGGCTGCACGAGATTCCCAAAAAATTACTCGAGAACCTTGCCGAAGTTGCGCGATAAGCCCTCCAAACCCCGCGATGGCTGCAGCTATCGCGGGGTTTGGAGGGCTTATCGCGCAACTTTGGCAAGATTCTCGCGCAGCCGGCTTACTTACAGATGCGCTCGAACGCACCCCAGATTTTCAATACCTTCCGTTCGGTAATGAGGGAATGTGATTTTCAGCAATATACTTACGTGTTACAGCATGAAGTCTGTCATTTGTTTTTTGAACACCTTCAAAATTTTTCAGGCATGAAACGGTGACTCAAATTAAGACAAGCACATCCAAAATCCAATTAAATCTGTTACCCAAATTTCCTTACAACAGCAATCAAAGAAGCCATTTGCCATCATTGGGCCAATAGCTGCAATGAGTTCAATCTGGAGATGGAGTTTCTCGAGAACTGTGTTTCTAGATCTAGAACAAGACAACAAAATGCAATCTGCTGGAATTTAAAAAAAAAAAAAAAAACTGCAGTTAACACCCTTATAGTTCATTGCAAATCGACAAAAACTTTCTAACGAGAAGATAGAGTTAATGTAGCATCACCTCAAACTAGTAATAAGCTACTACTTAATAAGCCAAAAATGGTGAATGCATAAGTATCTCCACATGAGAAAATAATCCAGAGGTCACACTGCAGTTAATCATCTCCCTCCTGTTTTATCTCGTTTGCTTCATTAGATTCTTCTTGGCCGGCAAGTTCCACGGGACGGTCCGTCAGGATATTATCAGCCGTCGCTGCTTTAGTTTTGCCTGGTGAATCCACTCCCCACTGGCCAATGAGCACTGGTTTCACATCAGAGTCCAAGGTTTCCTCTTTCAGACATTCTGATGTCATTTGATGGTTATTCAAAGTCACTTCTCCGGTGCCCAACTGATAAACAGAAACAAGAGAAAAGGTTGTTTGTTTATTTTATTTTTTTTCTTTTTTGTTCGCAGATATCAAGGCTAGCTTGGGAGAAACATAGAAAGCTCTCCAATCCGTACGATCCTGGACGAACAAATCAATTAGAATACTGATTCACTGCACTGTATTTCAAGCAAAGAGATTAAATAAAATTCTTTACAAATGAGTCCACCTCATCAAAAGTGTTGACTCAAGCTGTCGGCCTTATATTACCTTTGTTTAAAGAACTGGAGTAATAAGTAATACACAAAACTGGAGGAAATCAGGAAGGGGTCAAATACTTCTGCACAGCTGTGTTCGAGAAAATGGCTTTGTGACTGCAAACATTACCTGCATCAGTATGAAAATATTTCAGAAGAATTATTCTTGCCATTAGATAGCATATCTCTTGTCTCTCCATACCCATCAAATAATATTCAATCACACAAAATTAAAAGATCACTCACCCTTTCTCCAGACTGTTGACCAGACGCGCGCACTGCAGGGGAGCTCTTTCGTAACGACTTCATTTGATGACACAGCCACAAGTGTCTTCGCAGATCACTCTTGGTTTCGTGATAAAGACTGCAGAGAGGGCATAAGTGAGGGGTGGCCACGATATGTTGCTTCAAATGTGCCTTATAGCCACATTCTCTCTTAAAACTCTTCTTGCAGCCGCTGAATGGGCATTCCTGCGAAATCTGTCCCATCGGAAATGCCTTAAGAATCTGTCAGATGAGGAGAAAATAAGTTAAATGTAAACATTTTGAGTTAGCTCTGACCAACATCATTCAAGCAAGGTCCTCGAAATGTGCTCAGTGATTTTAAGGTCAAAACTGTATCACAAATGTATAAACAAAGCATATATAAAGATAAAAATAAGTTTTAGAATAAAAAAAAAAGTTTGTCAAAAATACATCATTTCAGAACGCCCTGGAAGCATTTGTATGCAGTTCGGGGGTGCAAATGCTGAGATTACAGCACACATTTTGCACCGAGAAAGGACGTCATGGAAATATTTAATGACACAAAATATTTCAGAGGCACAGGCTTGGTCTTGGTAATCAGATTGTCACAGATTTTGCACGGATGCTTTATATTTTCCCTAAGGCAGGCTGAAATGCTCCCGCGGCAGAATCTTAAGCTATCAAAACATCACCACTCATGGCAACCGGAACACAATGCAACCATAAATGAGTGATGGCTGAGGCCCAGTCATCAAAAGTTACTTTTCTTTTAACTTCATTTCATCAGGGAAATTTCAGATGCAAGTCAAGAGGGACACAGAGATGGGGGTGAAACCCTTGGAACAGTTGCATGCATGCATCAATACAAATCTATGCAGTCATTAAATCAATAGGTTTTTGGGCTGTATTGCTGTATGAAAGCATGAAGTAATGAGAAATTTTAAAAATAAATCAAGTATTCTTTGGGTGATTTTTATTTTTTTTTTTAAACCACAGTGGTGCAGCAAAATGCTGCATTTATCAGGTTTTCAAAGAGATGGCTAGCAAAATTACTACTGTTTAAGCCGTGAGAACAGCCCACACAACCAGCCAAGACAAGAACGTCGGCATCATGACTCTCACTGACCACTACTGGGGATCTGAAATATTATCAAGAATATGCCGAGATTGGAGGAAACAGTCAAATGTTCTATCCAAAGTTCCTGTCCAGACTCCACAGGATGCACACTGGTGAGTACTCTCCATAAGATGAGCTTGAATTGATTGCTTTTTAGGTGAATTTCAAAGCTTAAAATTGTGCCCAGTTGTTCCTTACCGCAGCGAGTATTTTGTTTGTCCTCAAGTCGGAGTTTTCCGGTCTCTTCTTGCTTGGCTACAATGGCATGATCAACAAATGTCATTACAATTAGAGTGAAAAATACTTCAATGAGTAATGCAAGAAATACTTTCAAATACACACAGCTGAAGAGAATAGACTGGTCCAACGAAAAGGCCTTTTTGCGCCGAAGAACAAACTAAACACAAATGCGTCTATTAAAAATTTTGACCCCTTAATCTTTATGGGACCTATCAACACCGAATCCGAAACATTCCTATTTCATTGTCAAAAAGCGTTCTGCATTTCTGTTCTGATTTTTCGTTTAGTCCCCGGTGTGCAAAGACCTTCTCGTACCAAACATGAAGCAGTGATACAGAGATACAAGCCATCCAAACTGGCTATTCTGTCAACATTCAAGTGGTAACAGAACCACTTCCAGTCCTTGGGATGATTTTAAGTTGGACACCCATGAGCTACTGATGTACTAAGTGCAAATATGGGATAAAAAGCCAACATTAGACCTATAATAGTCTGTATTTTTCCCTCCTTTAAAATTCCTGACTTCCAACTTTAGCGGACTCAATAATTATTTTAGTTCACTTCTTTTAGTTCCTTGAACCACAGATTGGATGGAGGAGATATCTAGGATAACAAAGTCAGCTGGGTATCTGTCGAGGAAAGACAGGGACCCAGTTTTTCTACTATTGCGTTTCAAGTGCCGAATTTAGGTGGGTTCAAGGTTTTACTAAAAGATCAATACACGGTGCGTGCCTCAGTTATCAAACAAGCCAACTTTGTAATCATCTGACGTGGCTAATACAGCAAAATATTACAAGACATCCATCTTTCAGTCACTAGTTTGGTATATTTGACATCAAAATGCTACTTTTATTCCCTAAACTTGAATAGTAGCTAATACACTCCAGCCCAAAAGTGCTGAATTGCGCTATGCAAGTAACCCAACATAAAAGTATAAACAAAATATCACTTCCAAAGCAATGCATTGATTTTTGGTAGGACTGCTGAGCAACTTATATCAACTCTGTCCCCATATGCTCCCTTTGTGACTGGTCTTCATATGCGGAAATGTCTGAAATTGAAATGCCCTCTGCGGACATCAGTAGTGGTACTGGGCCACAGTGACCAGTTGGAAAACTGCAAGGAGGATTACGCTTCTCACTGTTCTAGGAGTGACCTGTGCCAATTCTGTTCTTTATTACACGTCATAGTTTCGGTTATAGTTTAAATTACCCAGTTTACATCATACTACTTGCTTATTGGCCTTAATATACAAACACTATAACGTCCAACCATGTAAAAAAATAAATCCCCCACCTGGTCAACTCTGTTCCCACTGGATGAAGAGGTTTCTCTCGATGTACCACGAGCTGGCGTTTGGTTACATTCTGAATCAACAGAGTCATTTTCAACATCCAACTCTTCAGTGGTTACAACCTGCTGAGGCAATTGAATAAATTAATGGAAGAAATCTGCAGGCTAACTTTTCGGCATTTAATGCAGGTGACAACCATAAACTGTATATAAAGATGGATGACGCATGTCCACTTCCTAGTACTGTACAAGATGGAGCCAAAATATCTCTGAAACAGACGCAGCCATTTTGCACATCTGGAGCCAGAATCTGTGCGGTAGTGATTGGAGGTTGAGCAGTAGTATCGAAGTCCCGCCCATACACCCGGGCTACTTGTAATCACATCCCCTGAACCATTTAGGTAGCCCAAATGGCTCTTCCTGTATGTGGTAAATGCTGCATATTGCACACAGACAATAGACGGGTTCCTCTACGACTGAATGCTTTGCAAAGGGTTCGATGGTTTGGATCTATTCCAAATCCTGCTCACGTGAGTGGTCCTTCATTTTGTGTTGTGTAGCCCCGCAGAATAATAACAGGCCCACTGTTAGAACCAGTATAGCCACCGCTGATCAAAACTCAGCAAAACAAAATATACTCAGCAACAAAAGTTTCTGTGACACCATTTATGTGTATGTTATAAATGACACGCAAAGATCTCAATGCAATCAATATGTTTATTTAACAGGAGAAACACTGACTTTTCAGTGCCAACGTCACTCAAAACGAAAAATGTCATTTTCATGCGTCATGAAGCACTTGTCTGACGTCTAACCAATTGTGACCTTCACACTTCAATACCGGGTGTGACTTCCTCGTGCCATGATGCAAGCAACGCATCTCCGGCGCATGGACCGAATCAGATGGGCCAGAAATTGCTGTGGGATGTCATTCCAAATCTGACGTAGACGTTGTCGCAATTCCTGGAGTGTAGCTGGCGGGTGATCCAACCGCCGCAAACGTCGATCCATCTCGTCCCAAAGATGCTCGATTGGGGACATGTCTGGGGATCTGGCTGGCCATGGCAGGACATTGACATGTTGTTGCATCAGATACTGCTGTACAATCCTTGCAACGTGTGGTCTGGCGTTATCATATTGCAGCGTTATTCCGGGACCATGTTGCATCAAAAACGGTACCACCAATGGCCGTAGCACTTCATCGCGATATCTTTGACCTGTCAGATTTCCATCAATAACAAGCAAATCTGTTCTGTTTCTAGCCGTGATCCCTCCCCAAATCATGACACTACCACCTCCAAAACGATCAAATTCCTGAACACAGTTGTTGGCATAACGTTCTCCACGTCGACGGTATACACGTAAACGACCATCACATCGGTTAAGCATGAATCTTGATTCATCAGTGAAGAGTACAAGATCCCACTGACGTTGGATCCACCGTCGATGTTGTTGTGCCCACTGTAGACGCAGTCGTCGGTGTTGTACTGTGAGTATTGGACATCTTGCTGGCCGACGTGGGACAATGCCAAAATGACAGAGACGGCGACGGATTGTCTGTGCAGACAGTCGCCTCAAACCAGGTATCGTTCTTGCAGTTATGGTTGCAGGTTGGAATCGATTTCGGAGATGGGTTGTTCGAATCCAGTTGTCCTGTCTGGGAGTGGTTACTCGTGGACGGCCGCTGCGAGGACGGTCTCTGACATGTCTTGTCTGCTGATGACGCTGCCATAAGTTCCAAATGGTGTTTCCGTGGACATTCAGGCGATGAGCAACTTCCCTCTGCGAGGTTCCGGATTCAATCATCCCAATGGCCCTCCACCGATCATTTTCAGACAGTCTTGGCATTTAGAGGGTAGAGTTCCTGATCCGAAATGGCTGTGTTTTCGATAAGTGATGCTTCCGTCGTTCATCAGGCACAATGTGAACATTCCAAAAATTCTCCTCTTTTATTGCCATCCACAAGCATGATTTACGCACATTTTCACGTGCAAAGTCATTTTCTCGCATTTTCATGATTTCCATTTCAATGTTGTGTTTACGTGTACTGTTTCAGTCTGATATCACCATGTATGACAATTTCATAATTGCGTTATGAAAAATAATTAACAATATTGGTGTCACAGAAACTTTTGTTGCTGAGTATATGAAACGGACTGCCTGTTGCTTAAGTACTGTGGCTGAAAAACATTAACTACATTTCAAACTAAAATGCCGAGATTGAAAAAGTTAAAATTCTTGCATTCAGGGCCAGGATCTACGGTGTCCATATTAGGCCTGAGCGATAACATTTTGAATCCATCACAATTATTCCACGCAAATACCTTGAACCAGAGCTATTAACAGTATCTTTTCAATAAAAACCTTGGTTACCAATTACCATTATTTTTACAAGTACTATTTTTATTTATCCATTCGCATATTCATTTTAGAACCATGACAGCCAAAGTGTCAGCATTTCTAATTGTATTTTAAGGTATTTTAAATATGCTAAACCGTTGAGAATGGTTTTTCATCAAAGAAATACAGCATACACCATCTACGTGCATCATAAATAATTCAAAATGACTACCTAACGTATATTTTATGAGTTCTACCAACATGCACGGACACGGGCAAAATTAGGTTGGCAATGCTGTTGGTATCAGAAAAATTCTCAGTTTGTCGCCCTGTTTGAACCGCAAAGTAATATTATGCCTTTTAATTAAACAGTACTCATCCGCTTACCGGCGTCTCCGTGGACATGTACGGCCGCAGGTGTGACCGGCTGAAGCTCACCAGGTCGGAGAGGGGAACCCCACCCAAGAAAAGCTGGGCAGCGGATGGGTGCTGCAGGCGCTGCTGCAGCTTCCTCAGACACCCGCCGGCGTGGCCCTCCAGGCCGAGCTCCGAGAAGTATGAGCAGCAGCAGGAGCAGAAGTGAGAAGTGACCCTGGTGTGCCGCCTCAAATGCAGCTTCAGAGCGCACACTCTGGTGAACTGCATGTTGCACAGGCCGCACTGAAGCCCTCCATCATCGACGTGCTTCACCAGGTGCTTGAGGAGGCTGAGAAGACCCCGGAAGGATTTTTCACACAAGGTACAGCAGCGTGGGGCCCCCACGGGTCCTGCAGTTTCCTGGCGTTCCAACAGGTACGATGGGAAATAAAGTGCAAACCATAAACGATTATGGGACAACGTACAATATCGTACTAAATAAACCGGATAGAGACAGCAAACTTCCCCTACTAAAGATAGGATGCACACACGCACGTACGGACGCAAGCACAGACGGACACAGATGGATGGACCGACACAGCCAAAATCGATAGTCCCTCAACCTCCCTGTCGGACAGCAAGGGACCATACGGCTATTTTGAAAAACCACAGCAGCCAATTAGTTTAAGAGACGATCTCCAGAAATGAAACGGACGTCGAGGTCACGATTCAAACATCTAACTAGATAACTCGGTCACCACAGGTCACCAGTTATTCATTTTGACTAAAATAGATGGGAAATTGGGGCCTAGGTTCAAAAATATTAGAACTATCCTTTAAGGCCCCATTAAAAAAAAAAAAAAATTTGTAGGTCATCATCCTTTCGATCCGAAAAAATGAGATGCGGGTGGGTAGATTTTTATTTTTATTTTTTTGAGCAAATATGTATTTTCATATAGAGTTTACTAATGCATTTGTGTCATTCTATGGTACTTAAATGAGAACAACACAGGAACATAACTTTTCCAAGTGGACAGCTTAAGAGTCCATTTATGGGTATATGCTCATTGCTCAAGAGTATTACACCAATTATCCTCTTTTCAAAAATAAAAATACTACAAAAAAAAGAAAGAAAAAGATAATAAACTAGCCTTATGAGGCCTAACAATGTGGTGGTGTATTTACTCTGAGAAATCCTATTTCAGCCTGATATAAGATTTCAGAAAGGTTATTTCCAAGGCTAATGACCAATAGCAATTATTTGGACAAATGTGAGTTGTCAATCAGTGCAGCTAAAGAGATAAAATATTCATGTTCAGGAAGTTAAGTGGAATAATTACACGCAGTGAAATCAATTAATAAAATGTGTTTTAGCAAATAATTTATTCATAAAATTCCTCACCTCCACTGCCCTCTCCAGGGGAGGACAGAGAAATGTTGTCCTTGCATCATCGGCCGGGCAGCTGGATTGTTGTGGATCAACAGTAGGATCTGTCTCAGCAGACTGAAAAATTTAAATTCAAAGCAACATTATTGCCTTTTCATTCGGAAATTGTGAATTTTTAGCGCACATTGGACTGGTTCCCAACACATTTTCGATCCAGGCTTTCAATTTTTTTTTCTATGCGGCCCACATTTGAAGCGCATAATCAAGGGCTTGATTGGCATATGTGACAATCATCGTGAAATATCTGGTTGCGGCCGGGGGTCTCCCAAGGGAGGGTTGGAAACCACTTTCACACGTCGTTAACATGGAACACCCTTTAGCAATGCAGGATAAGCTGCAAGTGTGACAGGGTCTGTAACACCCTGCATTAAATAATCTGCACACCACCCAAGCTAACTAAAATCAAACCACACAGAAATGAATATGTGCTGCAGTCAAGTAAAGCAAAAAAGTGGCTTAATTTTCTTGATTAAAATAATTCATTTAAAAATTGAGAGTTCATTCTCTCATATACTTCAACTACACCATGACTATGTTCTCAAAAGTGATTTGCCCTTTGCCCACTTTAGTTTCTTGGAGTATTTTAGAATAAATATACAAAAACATATAATGTCTTTTATTGGCAACTATCTAACACTTTAAATTTTCTAAAAATTTTAATCAAATGATGCATTATTGAGCATACACTCATAAAAGTTCTTAAAATGTTCATGTAATAAATTTACATGACAATACAAAAACTCTCACCTGCTGTTCTCCACCTCTCTCACCAGGGGGTTCAGGACTTTCGTGATTGGCTGGGGTTCCGGAAGATTCTCCAGTATCCCCAGTCATGGCAGTGTCCATGGGAGATTGATCCTCTGGCTGACTGTCCCCCGGAGGAGGTTCTCCCGGGGACTGTTGACTGAGAGCATTCTGTTCATGGTGCAGTTTCTTTTTACAAATATCTTGGTGTTCATTCAGTTCAGACTCGGTGAAGTAACTGCGGCAGTGAGAACAGAAGTGTGGAGTGATCAGAATATGTTGCTTGAAGTGAGCTTTGAACGCGCACACAGTTTTATACAGTTCGTCACACAGGGAGCAGTAGATTTCCTTGCCACCATGTTCCTCCTCCCTGGACTCAGCTGATGGTTGTCCGCGCCGCACTTTCGTCGACATTATTTTAGTCTGTCGATAAACGCGCACCCCGAAAGAACATCAAAAAAAGAAAGGACTCCTCTCCTTCTGAATGGCACCTCTCCCACCAGAATGTTCCATCTTCTCTGGGAATAGACATAAAAATTCAGAGAAGACAACTATGGCGTCATGCAAGAAGGGCGCAAGTGAAATTTTACTCATTTTACAGGAGAGCCAAAAGAAAAAAAAAAAAAAAAAAAAACTTCCAAGCACCACCTTTTAAAAAATTTGCCTGCAGATATGACTATTAAAAAAGTCATTTTAACACCTTTAGGATAGGAATTGAGACTCCAGATTCGAGAGATTTTTTTCCACGATCAATGCATTGAAGAGCATATTTAATGGCCATGCATCTTCCCAGTTAATAAACAAACAATGCCAGAGTTCTCATTATGCAGTCAGGTCATGAAGTGTTGGCTCCTATGACGAGAAACATCACAAAGTCTACATCTTGCACAATCTGCACAATTGCTGCAGAAGTATTAACGTTAGCCTAAGCTGTATTCATGGGCGGCCTGACACAAGGTATCAATCCAGTGGATTGATCTGCTTGTGGGCTATCTAGCTACAGAATTATATGAGTAATTCCACAAAACCATCAGCCTCAGAGTCAAAATTGAAAGTGCTTATCTTGAGAAAAGTTGGTATGTATACTGAAAGGATATGGTGTAACGTGCAGCCACATTTTTCATTTGTATTTTACCCTCCAACATCAAATGAACCCTTTTAATGTCACAGAGTTAAGGCGAAAAATTGTGGTTTTTTTTGCCACTACATTTTAATTGCCAATCTTACAGAACAAGAAGGCATTGGAGAAAATATCACAGCAATAAAGGCTTCATTGGTGAAAACTGACAACAGTCCAATTTACTTTTGATAGCATTGTTACGCAATGCACCACAAAATTATGGGGCCTCTTCTGCGCATAAATAACGACGTAAAATATCAATGTCTTCATAATTTCAGTGCTTGTTCAGCAGCACAGATTAGCGGAAATTTGTTTATCAGGCTGCAGGAATCTGTTCTTTATTTTGAATGTTGTCACGGCTAAAGGGGGCTGTAAGGTTGCAAAGCTGTGTGACAATCCCAAGGATGGCAAAAAAAAAATGCTGCAAAGTCAGCGGAAGTTTTGGATTTACAATGCCATATCAATTATATAAATGTAGGCAATGGGAATTCACCTCTCATTACCATTTCTAATTATAGGTCACGTATTGGTCTTGGTTGATAAGTCGATAAATAGTTTGATTGACAATCAGGCCAGCTTAAACCAGAAACGCCTGCGTTTGAACATCCTCGGCCTGACGGTGCACACACGGACTGACAGACAGACAGACGACGAACTGATGACAATACCCTTCGGCCTGAAGTCGGGCCGAGGGTAATAAAAACAGCTTGCGGGCAGCCAAGCCGTAAAGGGAGAGCTTACTGAAGGCCCTCGGAACCGACATCATGTAAGAGAATAACTGATGCACAAGCACCCCGGCACTGGTGTTTGATTGAATAATGCATTCGAAATGCGCACTCGCCCACTATATAGGGCACTGTGCAGTGAATGTTCTACATTGAAAACAATGTAGACAGTGAGTGAGCGAGTTGACAAGTGTGCATTCCGAACGCAGCCTTAGATTCCAAGGAAAAATGTTGTATTGATGCCGATTTGAGGACTTTCCAGTTTAAAAATGCGTCGCACTGGATCATTACAAAATCAAAATTTATAAAACTATGCATTTTAGACACTTCAAGAATTCTACTTTCCGCTGAAATATACTTTGCCGAGGTGCTACCTCCTCCTTTAAGGATCGAGGTTTTGAACTTCGGTGTGAAGTTTTAAGGTGGTATGCTGGTTTGTGGTCATTAACCCCTTTTCTTCTGACCCATAGCTAAGATGTCATGTGTGTTATTTTTGGTTTTAAAAAAAAAAGTTAAGAAATCTTCAATGAACCTCAGAGTTAACCTATATTCTCTGAAAGGGTCCAATGGCTTAGAATATTAAAAGAAACCAACCAGAAATACCTCTCCCCAGTAAAAAAGGTAACACCCATGACATGGTAACAAACGTGACATGACTAACAGAGAACAACAAAGGCAAAGTGGTGGCAGACCAAACTTAAATTGCACCGTTTTAAAAGCTTATTTGATGATTTTGCTCATTTGTAATAGATGGCAGCACCAGCAGTCTTTTTTTTCCCGTTTTAACCCTTTCAGGGTGGATGATGCCTTGGGTCACTTTTGCAGTGAGCGCATTAGGAAAATGACCACCAGTTCTGAATAGTCTTTGCTTGGCAACCACAAACCATGACTGACCCATGAAATGAGCAGTAGTTTAAGTAGCTACTTTGTTCAAAAACACATCTACTGTCTAAGGAAAACAATGAAACTTCAATATCAGTCCTCTCATGAAACCTAGAGATTGCAATTTCGACACGCAGATTCAAACTGTTTCGAAACTTCCGGGTTTCACATGTGTCTACGACTCTGCTTCAAAACCTTTGTCACGTGACTAGTGACGTTTTTCCTAACCCCCCCCCCCCCCCCAAAAAAAAATCTTTAAATGCCCCGGGAAAGTTTGAATGCTTGTTTGCTTTAATAGCTGCATTAAAAGTTTTTGCCACTAGGCTGTGCACTACTGAAATAAGTCTGGTTTTGAAACAATTCGGAACATTTCAAAATAGCGGTCATTTCAGAGGTTTCAAAACTGTTTCAAAGGTTCGAAATTGCCATCTCTAATGTAGACTACCAGAAATCTGCAGTGCAAAGCAACACTGTGGCTGGCCTCTTGATGTTTGCATGACGCAACTACTGTCGCCAACAAAGTGATGTCATTTCCTTGTTCTGGAACTTTTTGAAACAAAGATTTCACAAATGAACTTTGAAATTCAGATTTCAATCCAGCTTCATCTCCAATTTCAGGGAGTCAATGGTAAGTTAAATTTAACTTGTAAAATTAATGCAAACAGCATCAAGAAAGTTATATTTCATGAAAGTAACAAAAAATTGTTTGAAAAAGATGTAAATTTGAAAGAAAATGATTTACATGCAGATGATGCATGTATTTGAAGGTGAAAGTGGAGGTAACCTGTACAGTGTGCATGCACTCCTGGTACTAGATTCAAATCCTCTTTCCTGGAAGAAATAAGCTCTTCTAAGTTGATGCGATTGATCATTTTGACTGTTATTGTCTGAATTTTCACAGACTGTCGTACGTTTCCTGCCATGTCACGTGTTCCCACAATAAACTGCCAGATTTTGAAAATTATTTTATTTTTGACTTAATTTCATCTGACATTTCATTAGTCATTCAGTCCAATGTTCTAATTTTAATTTAGCCAAAATAGATGACACACTTCAGAGTTTTTGAATTAAACTGGAGGTGGTAATAAGTTGTGTCCAAATCAGTGTCACGTGTGTTGCCACATATTTTTACCCCTTTTTCAGAATTCTTTCACATTACAGAATAATAATGGGTGCAGGTATAAAGGGTGACTAGTCACTGTATGTATGCCATAAGAGTTCAATCAGCATCCAGCATCATTTCATTAACTATGTGGAATTCAGCAAAAGTCTAAAAGTGTCACCCGCCTTACCGTGGAATCGTCCAAATGTGTGATAATATACAGTGGCGCTTGAAAGTTTGTGAACTCTTTAAAATGTTCTGTATTTCTGCATAAATATGACCTAAAACATTATCAGATTTTCACACAAGTCCTAAAAGTACATCAAGAAAACCCAGTTAAGCAAATGAGACAAAAATCTTATACTTGGTAATTTATTTATTGAGGAAAATGATCCAATATTACATATCTGTGAGTGGCAAAAGTATGTGAACCTCCAGGATTAGTGATAAATTTGAAGGTGAAATTAGAGTCAGGTGTTTTCAATCAATGGGATGACAATCAGGTGTGAGTGGGCACCCCGTTTTATTTAAAGATCAGGGATCTATCAAAGTCTGACCTTCACAACACACGTTTGTGGAAGTGTATCATCGCACATACAAAGGAGATGCTCATCAGGCTGGAAAAGGTGACACAACCATCTCTATAGAGTTTGGACTCCACCAATCCAGTCAGACAGATTGTGTACATATGGAGGAAATTCAAGACCATTGCTACCCTTCCCAGGAGTGGTTGACCAATAAAGATCACTCCAAGAGCAAGGCGTGTAATAGTCGGCGAGGTCGCAAAGGACCCCAGGGTAACTTCTAAATAACTGAAGGACTCGCTTACATTGGCTAATGTTAATCTTCATGAGTCCACCATTAGGAGAACCCTGAACAACAATGGTGTGCATGGCAGTGTTGCAAGGAGAAAGCCACTGCTGTCCTGAAAGAACATTGCGGCTCGTCTGCAGTTTGCTAAAGATCATGTGGACAAGCCAGAAGGCTATTGGAACAAGAGCCATCTGGCAATGGCGTATCCCCCCAGCGCCCCACATTCATGGATTAACTGCTCATGAAATTCCTAAATACTAAAAGGCACATCTACATATGACACCTGACCTACATGTCAAATTTCGTGAAGAAATACTGAACGGTTTTCAAGTCATGCTCCGGACAAAAGAATGTTTACAGACGGACAGACAGAGCGAAAGCTATATCCCCCCGCATTATATGCCCAGGGGATAAAAATGTTTTGTGGATGAATGAGACCAAAATAGAATTTTTTGGTTTGAATGAGAAGCGTTATGTTTGGAGAAAGGGAAACACTGCAATCCTGCATAAGAACCTTATCCCATCTGTGAAACATGGTGGTGTTTCATCATGGTTTGGGCCTGATTTGCTGCATCTGGGCCAGGACAGCTTGCCACCATTGACAGAACAATGAATTCCAAATTATACCAGCGAATTCTAAAGGAAAATGTCTGTACATCCGTCCATGAACTGAATCTACAGAGAAGGTGGGTCATGCAAGACAATGACCCTGAGCACACAAGTTGTTCTACCAAAGAATGGTTAAAGAAGAATAAAGTTAATGTTTTGGCATGGCCAAGTCAAAGTCCTGACCTTAATCCAATCAAAATGTTGTGGAAGGACCTGAAGCAAGCAGGTCATGTGATGAAACCCACCAACATCCCAGAGTTGAAGCTGTTCTGTACGGAGGAATGGGCTAAATTTCCTCCAAGCCGATGTGCAGGACTGATCAACAGTTACAGGAAATGTTTACTTGCACTTATTGCTGCACATGGGGGTCACACCAGATACTGAAAGGAAAGGTTCGCATACTTTTGCCACTCACAGATATGTAATATTTGATCATTTTCCTCAATAAATAAATGACCAAATATAATAATTTTGTCTCATTTGTTTAACTGGGTTCTCTTTATCTACTTTTAGGACTAGTGTCAAAATCTGATAATGTTTCAGGTCATATTTATCCAGAAATCTAGAACCTTCTAAAGGGTTCACAAACTTTCAAGCACCACTGTATGTATCTTATGTAGACTCTAACTGCTTGATTTATGAAAGGAAGGTGAGAAAGCTAATTTTACTTCGGAAAAAAAAAAAGAAACCAAGCGTCAATATTGTGAAGGACAAGTGTGAGTGAGAGTGACAGAGAGAATGCAAAAGACAGAGTGAGCGCATTTAAGATGGCAAGTAATCTTGGGGAAAAAACCAACTGATATTGAGTGCAAATATGAGTATGTGTGTGTAATTCAGGAAGGCTGATGGGTGAACAATGTTAAATTGAAATTTTTTCTCTGGTACTGTGGTTAGTCTGACTCAAAGCCTCTCTCCCCCCTCTCTGAAATCAGGGCTGCAGAGAAACTGGTTATGCAAGAGCGCCTGTGTAATATTGGACGCAGCCAGAATGGTAAAATATGGGGCCAGATCAGTCCCATAATTAATCCAAGCGAACAAAAGGATTTACAAATATATTTTGAGATTTAGATGATGAAAAAGTCACACAAAAAATTATTGTTGTGTATAAATTGTCTATGTATTGAAAAGCAAATTTCAAATTTATCTCTGATACAGACAAATATTTTCATTTTAAATTTATGTAATAGTAATCCACAGATAAGTGCATTATAAAGTAATTTTCATCGAAATCATTTATAGTGCAACATTTATACACAGAACGTTAGAACTGCTCATCATTTCTGAACATCACTGCATTTGCGTGTCAGTCTTTTGAAATTACATTCGTGGATTTCTATTGCATTTTGAAAACCATATATGTGACAGTCCGCAGGAAAAGGGTGTATAAGGGATTTTTTTTGACGTTTTAGAGAAAACTGTTTTTCTATGTTTAGTACATGGAAAGGGATCATCAGATGCACTTACCTAAATTTCACCAAAATATCCTTTATGCAGCTTTTACACATATATCTATGTGTGCAACAAAAATACATCTGTGAAGCTTATTTTTAAAAGCAGATTTTTTTCACATTTAAATTGCAACAATTCGTATGCATTGAAAGGTATTTTTTAGGAGACAGTCATTTATATACAATGCCCAAAACACATTTATGTATTCACCTGTGTGCATTAATTCGCTCCGATAGTGATCTGTCCCCATCGTAAAAGAAAGAGATAAAAAAAACCTGGCTCAGGACAGTTTTTTTAAGCTGTGTGCGTTCATTCGCTCCGATAATGATCTGACCCCATTGCAAACAGTCTTGCAAATCGCTAACGTGAACGCGCCGAGATCTGAAGTTTCGCCAACCGGAATTACCGGGTTGTGGCAAAAGCCAACAGTTTGATTTAATTAAGTAACGTTAATTAATGTGAGCGGGGATAATGCACAGGCACAGCCTTTGGCGATATTACCAGCATTCCTCCCGCAGACCTCCTACCCAAATCGTCCCATTCACCCCACAGGCAGTAAAGCGAAGTCGTCAAAAACTTGACCCGTGCAATAATGATACTACATCCCCACACAGAGACTGTCATTACGACACGAAAATTACCCTGAAAGAATAGCGACCTTTTCAATATCACGGGAAGTAAAACTAACGTTAAAGTTGAGAAATCTGCGCAACTACGGAGAAAGAACACAAAGCAACGCTGAAACAGGGAGGACTGCCAAACCTGCTCCTCTGCACGTGTACCAGAGGCTGCAGGAAAGTCCGTGTTATTTGGACCGCTGAACCCGCAAATGATCCCAATAATTATACCGGTGAGCAATGGAAGTTCGGTTCGCTACTCACAAATCATTGTTGAATCAAAACCCTTCTCAAGCGTCCTTCTATGCGTCATGGCTTTGGAGTGAGACTACTATGGTGGCTTTCATTTCGGAAAGGGCGCTTTTTATTTGTCAGCTTGGCAGTTATCGCGCATCACACTTCGCCCCAATACAAGTAAATAAAAAAAAAAACCGTCGGACACCACGCACCAGGACTCAAAGCTGCTCACGGACAGCTACTTCCAACTGCGATTTAACAAAAACGAGGAAGACCACTAGGCGGTACCAGTAGTAAGGAGAACTTTTCTTCTTCGTCTTCATTGTAAACTTCCTTCCTTCGGGAATTTATGGTGCCAGAGTCACCCAACCTGATGGTTCATGACAGTAAAGAAACTCCTGGGTTTTCTCAAAGTATTTTGATCTACCTCAGCTCGAAAGACGTTCACCATTGGGACACTCCTACCACTGCCCTTGACCAAATCTGTTGCATTGGACCTGAGGTTGATTTCTGGGTGCTGCGCTGTGGCCGCACACTGCTCCTAAGAAACTAGAGTGGTCAACTGCAGATGATGAATTACCTCCTCGGGTTCAACATAGTATGTCCGATATTTTTTTTTAATAGGGCAAAAGTGGAACCTGTGTCCTTTAGAACTTTACAAGCTGGTTGTAATTGCAGACATCATAATTAGATCTAAATATGCTCATGATATGTAAACCTTTGTGCAAAGTTTGAGACAGAAAAGCACCTGATTGACATAAGTGGTAGAAATTAAACAGGAACATGAGGCAATAGTGGCCATTTGATGACTGATAACTGGACCACTGAAGACTAGAAAAATGTCAACATGTCTTTGTCACGGGCTGCTTCCATAAAGAGCCTCTTGCTCTTGTTAAAGTACACATGAGCTTGTGCTTAACTTAAGCATGCGTACAAAGCAGGGTCACATATTTCCCTTTCTTCCAGCAGGGCAAGAATTCGGTTTTAATTCTAATTTAATCTTCTAATTTTCCTCTTCTGTACTGCTGGTGAGGCCCCTGGCCTCAATTATCGAGGGACCATCTCCAAAGTGTGTTCACGATGTATAACCGACATTATAAATACTACTATTCATTTATTTCAACTGGAAAATCTATCCTTGTATTGGAAAAGGTCTGCCAGTAGACGGTTGCTGCATTGTTTTCATTATTGTTTTGGTTAAACTCGGAATTTGACAGTATAGTCAGTAATTTCTCGTGGTTTGGTCCCCCTCGTGACCTCGTCCTCAAATTGAAATTTTTTATTGGCACCTGCTGACACTACTTACCTTGCAGTCAGACAGGTCTTGGTTCCTGTCGAAACACACAGATTATCGGGTCAAATTTTGACGTGAACAGCATATCGTAGACACATGCCCCTCTTTATTGGCAATGGGAGTTCAGGAGGAGTGATGGTGAGGGTAAGGTTTTCGTGGCACAGATCAGGATCATTAAAACCAGCTAAAGTTATTTGAAAGTGACCACATGCCTAAGCATTGTTCAAAATGGATGCTACAATTAGAACAATGAGAAATGTGACAGAGAGCACTTCATCTCAAGCTGGTTCTTCTTACAAACTGGGCAGAGGGGGAGCCAATTGTTGGATCGATGAGGAGCCACTAGCACGTGTTTACAATGAAGAGGATGAGGAGAACTGGAAAAAGGCTTAGCGAACCTGCTGTACCTAATAATTTGCTCGCAAATAATTTTCTTCCCTAGAAGAGACACCAAGGGAGGAAAACTAGATTTTAAACTAAGAGGTTAGAATAAAAATCCTCTGGTAAGATGATCCAGGCCTGACAGAGACAAAATTAGCTACCTATATGCACAGGACAATCAGTGGTTACGGCTGATTGCAGTGGAGGGATGAAGAGACAATCAACCAATTAACTGTCAAAGTCACACAGACTGCCCGAGCCAATAAGGCAGACACAAGGGTTGTGACTGGCTCTGAGAAATGACAGATTTCTTCCATTATAAATTACAGAGGTTCAGCGGGGAAAATAAGCATTGAACGCTTCAACATTTTTCTCAGTCAATATATTTCTAATGGGGCTATTGACATGAATTCTTCACCAGATGTTGCTAACAACTCAAGTAATCCACACATACAAAGAAATCGAATAATTCCATACATTAAGTTATGGGTCATTCCATGTCAAAATCAGATTTTCAAAACATCTGTCACCATGTAGTCATAGATTGCTTCCATATTGTCACATTAAATAAATATGTATTAGTGATGAACAAATCTGAAATTTCAGCTCATTCGGACCAAAAATGAATTTTTGGCGAATTATTTTCTAAGGGTACTGTCCGTCAGTTTTTTTTGTCAATTGACATTTTTCTTGTTTTTAAGCAAAATTTTTTTGTTGTTACACCTGTTGCTTTGAAACTTTGCATCTAAGCTAATGTTATACTGCTTAATCAGAGAATACAGCCCATTTTACTTTATCTGTCTTGTTTTTGGAGCTATTAGGACACCAAAAGTGCCTTTCGTTCAGGCAGTTCCATGTTTCGGTCCCCAAAACACCCCCAACACACCCTCTGTCATTTTTTCCATTCATTTCTGTCTGATGAATATAAATCAGACTGAATTCACCATAAATTCATCACCACCTGCAGTCAATAACTTGCCAAATGTGCAAAAACACTAAAATGCCACCTGTTCAAACCCCCGTATCTCCAGGGGCACACCTTATATTTTCTTATATATATATATATATATTTTTTTTTTTTTTTTGACTGATTCCTCTATTATAGTAGAAAGAACACTGCAAAAATTGTTAATGTGTTTTTACCAATATAAATTTTGCAGGTGTCTGAACAGGGGTGGGGTAATCTCGAGAATTACATGGCATAAATGACATAATGCCACATAAATGAACGGAAAAATGCCAGAGAGCCTATGTTAGGGTTTATATTGGCGGTGCTTTGGGGACCTAAACATGGAGCTGCCTGAACAAAAGGCACTTTTGGTGTCCTCATAGCTCCACAACCGAGACAGATAAAGTAAAATTGCATTTTCTGATTAAGCAGCATAACATTAGCTTAGATGCAAAGTTTCAAAACTATAGGTGTAAAAATAAAAAAGTTATGCCATGTTAAATACAAGAAAAATGTCAATTGTCAGAAAAAAAACTGAGTACCCTTAGAAAATAATTCAGAGCTGAAATTTCGGGTTTGTCAGTGATATATGTTTATACAGCTGCATAAAAAAAATAAGCTAAATTGGGAAAGTGGTGGTGAGACTCATTTGATGATCTGACCTGGAATGACCCTTATGTAGCATTAAGTGGAATTACACAGGGATAAAGAATTGAAAACGATTACAGAAATTTATTTAATACTTAGTAGAAAAGATTTTCTTGGTAATGACAGCTTCAAGAGGTCTCCTGTATGGAGAAATTAGTCGTATGCATTGCTCAGGTGTGATTTTGGCCCATTCTTCCAAACAAACTGTCGTCTAATCTTGAAGGTTCTGGGGGCCTCTTCTATGAACTCTGATCTTCAGTTCACTTTCCATAAATTTTCAAGTGGAGAGTTTCCTTGGCTGTATGCTTGGAATTATTGTCTTGCTAAAATGTCTATCCTTGTTTCGTCTTTAGCATCCTGGTAGATGACAGGAGATTCTTATCAAGAATATCTCAGTACGTTTCTCCATTCATCTTTCCTTGAATTATATGAAGTCTGCCAGTACCATATGCTGTTAAGCAGCCCCACACCATGATGTTCCTACCTCTCTGTTGGTATGGTGTTCTGGGGATGATGGGTAGTGCTGTTTGTCCTCCAAACATGGTGAGTGCTATGACATCCAAAGACTTCAATTTTGGTATCATCTGACCAAATTACATTTTCCCAGTATTTCATTGGCTTGTCCAAATGTTGTGCAGCAAGCTTTAACTGAGGTTCAACATGCTTTTTGTCCCCTGCCGCGGTAGCGATCGGAGCGGGGGACATAGTATTCAGCTTCGTCCGTCCGTCCGTCACGTCCCGTTAATTTGACAGATTTCATTCATCTTTGGCTTCAATGTGTATTAGTGTGATACGCCGACCCCAGTCGATTTCCGTGACCTGGCAGGGGACATGGCCACGTTTAGTGGCAACACTTGTTCTTCAGCAATGGAGTCTTTCACGGTGAGCGTGTATAGAGGCCATGGTGGTTGAGTGCATTACTTATTGTTTTCTTTGAAACAATTGTATCTGCTAATTCCAGGTCTTTCTGAAGCTTTCCCAGAGTGGTCCTGGGCTCTTGGACAACTCTTCTGATTATTCTCTTGACTCCTCTGTCAGAAATCTTGCAAGGAGCTCTTGGTCATGGCCGGTTTATGGCAAAATGATGTTCTTTCCCCTTCTGAAATATGGCCCCAATGTTGCTCACTGGAACATTCAGAAGTTTTTAAATACATCTATAACTAATGCTATCAGTATGTCTTATAACAATAAGATCGCCAGGGTCTTTAGAGAGCTTATTTGCTTTTACCCATCATGAGATGCTTGTCGTGTGACACCTTGGTAATGAGAAACCTTTTTTTAGGCCACTAATTAGGACTAAACCAGCTGATATTAATTTGCACTAATAGGGGGCAGGTTTGCTTTCTAGATACTGACAGATTTCAGCTGGTTTCTGGGCTTTCCAAACCTTTTCGCACCTTCTTTTCTTCATGTGTTCAATACTTATTCCCTGTGTCATTCTACCTTATTACACACAATTTATGCACATATTTGTTCTGATTTCTTTGTATGAGTGGATGACTCGGGTTGTTACCGACGTCTGGTGAACATTTCATGTCAATAGCCCCATTAGAAATATATTTACTGAGAAAAATGTTGATGCGTACCGTACTTATTTTCCCCGCTGTATGTGTGTTCTAGGCTTCATTGGACATTGCTAGACCAACTGAAATTATTTTTCTAAAGTTTTAACCATTTTTAAAGGTTTACATTGAAGGGACCACAACACTATGGGTTAGTGCAACTTGATACGAGCAAGGCAGAGTGAAGGCTAAAGCTTATGTTGAAGGACATCAGGACACATTGGAAAGCATTTGTCCTCAGCATGATGAAGAATGCTTGCCCTTTGTTTGGTTAACAGGAAAAACATGGCATCGTGGACACAGTGCAATGAATCTTTATTGATCATTTCTGCTCAAGCTCAATATTCATGCACCACTTTTATGACAATCGAGCTCTAGGGCAAATGCAGTGCGCTCCCTTGTTTATGCGACTCAGTGCAGTGCACCATGACTCCTCTCCTCTACATGTGAACTTTCTCTTTTTGTCCAATTCTACAACACCCTACAGTAGTACAGCACTTCTGCACTTAAAGCAATTGTTTTCCACCATTTTTTCTAACTTTTACATGAGGCTAAATGGTAAGACAATGAAAACAGTAAAGATGCACGTGGGTGCTAAGACATACAGATTTCAACAATATAATACAAACTGAAAAAAAAACAGTAATGGACAAATGTCAACAATGTAGTCAACCATCATTCGATCACCTGGACAGTATATCATTACTTAAGTTTTATCCCTGAAGCCAGGGAAATGAATCACGAAACAGCACACAGAACACACTATGGAGGGCTTTATAACATCCTATTCTTGGACTTTGACCATTTATCGAATTGGAGAAAATACGACGAGCTACTTTTTCCAAACCTGATTTGTTTAGCCAGTGTACAGACGATCAACTGATTTTCAAAGGCAGGTGCTCATGGGGGGACCACACAACAAGTCATCTATTTAAAGAGCACATGACACAAGTCTTAATAGAGGCATCCTGGGTAGAGCTTTTCATCAGATATTAACCCTGTCCAGTAATCACAACACACTGGATCTCAATGAAACACTGAAGTTTCCAGAAGGAGAAATTTGAAATCAATTTGGGTACAGCTCATCAAGTTTGAGATGGCAAAATCTTAAGGGAACACTATTGTTCACACTAAAAACAAATGACTGTGACCAATTCCAGGCCTGAGACTCACTCACTCCAACAAGTGATCTTCTCCATCGAGTTCACGGTATATTACCTGAAGCTAATATGCGGGAAGAAAAAGCAAATAACACTACGCAGTTATGGAAATGAAGCTGTTGCTTTGCACAACTTAAAATAGTTAGCCATTCGCTGCTAAAATTCTTAAGGGAGAAAAGTGCTGGTTTACACATCTGTGAGCCAAGGGGTCTATTACTTCAGCAAAACACACATGTAAACACGCAGACGGACATGCTTGCAAAGCTATGCTTGTGAGGGCATTGCACTGGTTCATTTACCTCTGTACAGCCTTTCCCAAACCATAACCATAGACAAATTACACCCAATCCTAGCGCTCCCCTTAACCTAACCCTAAATGTTGCCATAATCCTCACTTCAACCAATTAGCTTTAAGCCTCCAAAATCCTCTGTGAGGACCACCCAAAATGTCCTCAAACCTCAAATGTCCTCACAACATTTGGTTGCTCCAGAGTTGGTTCTCACAAGTATAGCTATACGAGCTCTCTCTCTCTCCCTCTCTCTCTCTCTCTCTCTCTCTCTCTCTCTCTCTCTCTCTCTCTCTCACACACACACACACACACACACACACACATTAGCTGAAGTCTATATGCAAGTGGGAAGTTCAGCCAACTAATTTACTTTTTTGTGACCATCACCCCCAATAAGCAAACAAAACTGTCCCACAGATAATAGCTTTTGCTTCTTGATCTAAGGCAAAATCAATTGGCAGCACAGCAGCAATTGCACAGAGTAGTGAACAAACAGCAGCCTTGAGAGTGACAATGTAGAGAGAGGTTTAATAATTATAGAGGCGGAAGCATTTGTATAGATGGGGCCATTATAGAGACATTACAGAGGCACAGCCAGGAGAGGGGAGAGTTTGCAGAGTTACAGCGATGAGAAAAGCAGTGTTCCTGTAGGGAAATGGACACCCTTGTGGTGCATTTCATTTAAATAAGGGTCATTTTGGAGAGTACACTCTCCAGAGCAAACGAGATCTTCCCCGTTGCCACTGGGGACACAGGGCTAAACGGTTGACTTCTCCCTCTGGTGATGCTGGCGGCGCCATCTTTCCATCCCTTCGGCCAAATCAAGCATTCTGCAGCACGAGGAGGAAAATTTCCATGCGGGCAGTGTGCGAGACAGAGAGAGGGAGAGAGAAGAGAGAAAGAGAGAGAGTGCATCTGCATTTAAGTTGAGAGAGGAGAGATCAGAAATACATCTCTGTTCATCTGAGCCAGAAAGGCAGAATTTGTGCACGTCATGTTTTGGTGAGATACAGGTACGGGCGTACAGGTGCGAGTCTGAATGAAGCAGTAGGTACAGTTCTCTCAGCAGTACAAATAGACTTTGAGTTAGCTGCACTGGTATTATGACATAATTAATAATACGAACTAACAACACAATAAAAATTTCAATGTCTGCGTGCATGCGAGTGCATGCATGCGTGTGTGTGTGTGTGTGTGTGTGTGTGTGTGCATACTCATGAAAGACAGTGAGAGGGTGTGCCCTCACCTAGTTACAAGATGTTCAGCTTGTCAGAGGATGGGCCGAGGGGTTGGACAAGCTTAGAATCGGCCGGCGGGTTACAGAAGCCCTGTATCAGGTTCTTGTTGCAGTCGCCCAGGGCGTGACCGGGAGACAGTTTGGGGTAATGCTTGTGACCCGTCAGGCCCTGCTGGTCCTCTATGACCTCAGAGTTGTTTGTGCCGATGGGGTGGACCTCATCCACAGGGCTGAACTCCGTCATGGAGTGATGGTCCTCTTTAGAAACAGGGCTGTAAGGATGGAGAAAAGACTGATCAGAGATCAGTTCATAAGTGGATCTACATCGGTGCTATTGTTTGGTGGTTCGGTAGTTTTAGCCCCAGGGTAGACACAGTAAGATCGATGCAGCTGTTGGGTCATATAATCAAGAAAGCCACAAAGGTGCTCGTGTGAGTAGCAAAACAGTGATACAGAAAAATTGGTGCTATTGGATCTCCGGGAAAAAGATATCTCAGTCCAGAAAAAAAGATGAGATCCAGGCACTAAAACTTTTTGAAATAATTCAAATAACGAGAAAAACTTTTGCACACCAGTAAGCAGACTGGTGCGTAGGACCAAGGCCGACTAAGGACTAAAGAAACGAAAAAAAACTCCCGCACACGGTCTTCTCACTTGCAATTGATTTATTAGTCAACGTTTCGGTCAACTGACCTTCCTCGGGACAACCCAGCATTGTCCTGAGGAAGGTCGTTTAACCGAAACGTCGACCAATAAATCAATTGCGAGTGAGAAGACCGTGTGCAGGAGTTTTTTTCGTCAAAATAATGCAAATAAAAAGCCTTTATTAACAAAAAATTGCGACATGTTTTGACCTCAATAGGTGGTCTTCATCAGGGCATAATTAGGTAGACAGGTACGTCCGGTATTTATGCTCTCCAGAGGACCACTCTGTTACAAATAACATGCGACTGATAAAAAAATTTTAAAAATAAAACAATGCCGTTGAGCCCTTGAACAAGCCCTTGGTGACTGATTTAACGATTAACGTATTTATATAGCTCCTTTTGAAACCAAAGTTACAAACTGCTCTCCACAATAAAAGCAAAAAAAAAAAAACACTAGAGCTGGACTCGCGAGAGCCCATACCTCCACCAGTATAGCTGAATTTGAACTTAGGGCTATTTCTCAGCTGTACTTTGGCCTAGATATGCTGAAATTTAATCCTCTTCCTCTTGCGCTACTTTAAAATCCTGCAAAGTTTGGTTAAAATCTATGCAACTGTTCTGGATATTTTCTGCTAACAACAGACAAACAAAAAAATAAACAAACGGAAGCAAAACCATAACCTCCTCGGCAGAGGTAAAAATTAAAAAGTAGAAAAATAGTGCATCCAATAGTCATTAAAAGCAAAGGAATAAATGTAAGATTACGATCTTTTTTTCTTTTCTTCTTTTTAAATGACCAGTGAATCACACAATCTGACATCAGGAGAAAGACTGTCACACCGTTTTGGGGCAGAGACTGTGAATGTACTGTCCCGGTTCAGTTCTAGCTCGTGCCTTAAAACGATCAGCTGCCCTTGGTTAGACGTCCAAAGAGACCTTGCCTAAATACGGGGATGCAAAAAATTACCCCTGTATTGTATAACCAACTATAAGTTGTTTGGGGTAAAAAATGCATCCACTGAATATCAGACTTATTATTTTTATCCGTCATGTGATTTGTGAGTAGCTGTCATGTTATCCAGGGCCACCCGAATCATTACAGTAGCGTGGTGGGTGGCCTCACACATTCTCATTCCTTGCCCTTTCACAATAATGACACATAAACAAGGACCTGAGAAACCAGAACTGCCTATGAGATTACAGTAAATAGTACAGAAATGCAGCATTGAAGAAACAAGACATCTAAAAGGCATAGCGTGGTATGCACTTTGTGGCATAAATTCAGCACAGTTTTCAAAGCCAAGTCAGGCCATCTCACCACATAAACCACATAAAGGAGCTACACAAAACATTGGGAGAAATTGCTTTAACTTCCGAGTCTTACAACCAAATTCACAAGTTCAATTCTATTCATTTCACTGTTAATTAACGGCATCTATTGGCACTAAAGAGGTCCATTTCACATGGATTGCTCCAAACCAAAAAAAATTTTTTTACCGACTGCAAGAGGAAGTGAGAAAAACTCTTCCTCTGCAAAGGCAAACATGAAATGAATGTTTTACGATAGACTGTTTCTGACCTCTGGTGGTGGCATGAAATATTAGTTTTCTCCACTGAGGACGTGTAATCCCAACAGCAGCTTTGTGCCAAAGACAAATTCACAGCCATGCTGATAACAGAGCACGACAAGAAAGCACTCACAGAGCACATGCCTTCACATTTGTTACTAACAACTGAACAATATGGCTGCGGTGGGCATATTGAAATTCGAGTGCAGCCCATGCTCTTTGGCCCATGCACCTCACTTCCACAAAATATCACTGAAATTGATCAGGAAATTTGAGATATATTGCCCAAACGAACAAAGAGACAAACAAACAGACACGGGTGAACACATAACCTCCGCCCAGTTTCTTTGATTGGGGGCAGTAATGACGAAATTTCACCTGTGAACAGCTCACCTGACGTCCATGGACTGAACTTCATCAGGACATTCATCTCCACCAGTATGGCGCATGTCCAGCGGTTCCAGACTGACATGGGGTCCCACAGACAGAGAGGGCGAGGAAACAGTCTTGGGTACCATCCATGCACTCTGTCCACCCAGAGATCCATTCAGAAGTACAGAAGCTGCTGAGTTGAGATAAACACATCGCTGAGGCCCGGGCATAGCCACGTACATGCTGCGATTGCCGAGAGATGGTTGGTTCTATGGGTCAGTAGAGCAAGAAACGATGCCTGCGCTAATCTATTGTTGGCCTGAGGCCCACACTAGAAATAATAAGTCTCTTCTGTTGTGAGTCCCATTCACACATTCTGTGGATTTAGACATAATGGGCTGGGGTTACTATACAAGCGGAGGCAAGGGGTGTTGATGGTGGGATTTTTATTACAACCCCAATTCCAAAAAAGTTGGTATGCTGTGTAAAATGCAAATAAAAACATAATGCGATGATTTGCAAATCTCATAAACTGACATTTTATTCACAAGAGAAGGTAAATAACATCAGATGTTGTGAGACATTTTACCATTTCATGAAAAATATTAGCTCATTTTGAGTTTGATGGCAGCAACACATCTCAAAAAAGTTTCATGAAATGGTATAATGTCTCACTTTCAACATCTGATATGTTGTCTACATTCTATTGTGAATAAAATGTGGGTTTATGAAATTTATTTACAACTTACACAGCATGCCAACTTTTTTTGGAACTGGAGCTGAATGCGACAGATGAGAGTTAGGTGAGTAGAGCAGGCTAGCCAAAAGGGTCAGCTGGTTGTTTTATACAAACCAAACATCATAACTCTGACAGGAAATGCACGAACGTAAACTTAAAAAGATTGCATATTTTGACACTTCATTTAAATAGAAAGGGGAAGTTCAATTTAAAAGACAAATAAGGTCAAAAGATGTGATCATGTATTGAAGCACATTTCCTCAGCATAGCATATTTATCTACAATCTAGTAGCACCATGGCAAACCCACAAAGAAAGAGCTTATTTCTTGTTTACCTGTTTGGGCAATGTAATATCTTTTAACTTTTTCATTTGCCCATTCTGATCATACTCCACATCTTTTCCACAACTCCTGACAGTAGTGCTAATACAATTTTCTTAATGAAATTTTTCCCGATACTTTGCTTTAATTCATTTTAAAATTATCTGTGGTCCCTCACCCGTATCCAATAAGATAAACTGCCGCAGCTGAACTGTCAATGGCGAGCTGACAAACTTGCCCGAATGCTCATGCTCTTACTTAATCTGGCATCTCTGTGTATTTAATGTCTGTTTTATCTGTCTGAGTGCCTGTTTGGCTGCAAACAAAATAAAGGAATGGTACCCTTCGCCCATTCACTTACCATGGGACCGAAGTATCGGAGAGGGGAGGGAGTTCAGAATGGAGATTGGAGATGAGGGCTCCACCTGTGTTGCATCTTTCTGTATCAAAATGAAAAACAAAAATGGAAACTCGGTAACTACTGACCGTTCAGCTCGATGCTCATAAACGCACCCCTGAACGTGCTTGTCCTCCAACTTTTAAGCATGGCGACCCCTTAAATTATTGAATTGGCCCAAGCTCATCAAAATGCCTAATGCCAGAGAGAAAATAGTGCCCTAAAACTGTGGACCACAACTTTAAATTGTTCCATTTATCAGCAACTGCAAATAACATATATACAATAAACACCCAATCCTCAACATCATTGTAACCTCCAACCCCTCAGGACAATTGCGCTTAACGATAGATTGAAGCACAGCAAGGGTTAAAATACCCAATCAGCACCCTTTGACAAATAAAAACCCGAAAACCCGGTTACCCGAAAGCTTCTCAACACAAAGAACCTCTTTATATGACTCTTATGATCATTCTTAAAGTAACATGGCTTTCCCAAACACATTCATAACTAAAGTGTCTCTTAAGTTCGCTCTCAACTAAGCCACCTAACGAGAGAACCTCTGTTTCTTAAGAATCTCTTAACCCTGGAGAACCCACAGGGTCAAATTTGACCTCACCCAATAAGCCCCTACCCTACATTAGCAGATGTCAATTTTTATGCCAAGTTAATATTTTTCTTGAGGAAAAAAAATGTCTTGGGTTCTCCAGGGTGAAAAACACTCATTAATCCTGAGATACAACGTTATTGGGAAACCCACCCCAGATCAGTTAAATCATCACAGATTACGCAAAAGAAAACATTCAGTAAAGCCGGTAATAAAAAGTAGACCATTGATCAGTGTAAGTTCAAAGAAAAAAAAATGGCAGTGACACAACTCATAAAAAGTTATTTTTGGGGCTCCTTCAAGTCAAAATTTAAGCCCATGTTCTGTATTTTCCATTTACCTGGGCAACTTAAGTCCACTCTTAAAACTTGCCCATTTGACCTGCAGCAGGAATCAACAAATCCAGACCTCAAATCCAAGTCCAGCCCTGGTTTTCCTTTCTTCCTTACAATTGATTGAACAATTGGTGCTTCTGATTGGTCAGACCAGTTTTAAACCTGAGTCCCAGGTAAATGGAGGATGGAAAAGCAATGGTCATCGACCCTTGAGAAATCTTTTTTGAGGGACAAAGGTCTTAAAGGTTCCTACCTTGGCGTCACCATCACCTCTTCTTGTTCTCTTCATGATCTCCTCAATCCTCTACAAAATAAGGTAGAGCAGATGTGTTGTTTTTGCATGAAACGATTGTGTGTAATGCTTGTAGTTCACTAGTGTTTAGTGATGATAACAGGGATGTGGTGATCAGGGATAGTCAGGGCAGTGCTGTGTGTTAATAAGCAGATGACACCGGAATGCTTCCCAAAACTGACTATCCAGACCAAACCCTGGTTCGTCAATGTTATGTCATGTATTAATGAGCATACAGTGTTAGTTATCGACTGTTTGTTATACTGAAGTGTGTGTGAGGCACTGTTACATCTCTACTGAAGAGTTGTGATAGTACTTTGTTAAAACGAGGGGTATTTGAAACATGCCAATCAGTGCAGTTGGAATTGGAACTGGAATTACAGCCAGCTCCAAGGGAACAAAATCAAATTCAATTACCTGAAATTTCACTTTGGAAGTACAGTATGCAGTCTTGATCTGATAAACATCTATAAAGTGTTTAAAAATGAAATAGATTCATGTGCATTGTTTTGCAATTAAATACTGTGCAGAATCAGCCTATAAAAACATGCATAATTCATGTTAATCTACCATACAGAATACTTTTCCCCCCAAACATCAATACTTAAAGCCATACATTGCCAAGGTTCTCATTTTCTTCAACAAAAAAAAGGTCCACTGTACCTCAGATGAAAATGTGCGACTGAAAATTTAATCTGTGGTAGTTTGACAAAATTGATTCTAATTTGGATTGCTGTTTTATCCATGGCCTTGGGCAAGCCAACTTGAATCACTAAAAGACAGCAGTTCTAGAAATGAGAAATAGGCTAAACCACTAATAGGGCACTGGATCAGAGCTACTGTTGTGGTCGTGCTACAGCTTTGCTCTTTGACCTTCCCCCATGTTCACAAATCAAAGCGCTTGCAATCAAGTGTGCACAATCAGGCACCAACTCCTTGTTTCCCACCAGCAACCCTTCTTGCCTACCCCGCCAACGGCTGAACAGATTTGGTGTAGATTAGGCAGGACAAGGGTGGATCAATACACCTCAGTGTAGACAATGCATTGCACCCGTTGGTTCTTCATAAAGGAGACATCCAACCCACCTCTTAGAGATGCTTGGGTCCATATTACCATATACTGTGCGCTCAAATGATTAACCCCAATACTGAATTTTCTTAGTTAAAAAAATGACAAAATCTCCAAGAAAATGAGTCAAATCACTTTCAAAGCTACAGGTGCACAAGTTGAGATGATAATGCATGCAAAGTTCAAAAATAATCCATCATATGGTTTATTAATAAACCTGCACAGAAAAATATGCATGAACATTGGTTGGGCCACCTTCAAAAGTGCAGGTCTACAGGTTCTCATAGTGATAATAATGCAAGTCAAGTTTGAGTTTAGGAATAAAGCTCTTGAAAAGATGCCTCCAAAACTCAATTTTCTAAGTCAAAATCTCCATGAAAATAGAATTAATCACTTTCAAGATGGCAAGTGCTCAGGTACTCTTGGTGATTAAATGCATGCCAAGTTTGGGAAAAAATCCACCGTGTGGTTTAGGAAAAAAAAAGCCCTGGACAAAATTGCCTCCACGGATGGATGGGGAAACAGGTGGATAGACAAGCTAATTCCAGTATAACTGCTCCCCACAACTCTTTGTAGAGGCCATAAATAGTGAAAGGACAATCATGTGAGTGCACACCTCTGCCTGCACCAGTGATTTTTACTTGTTCAGCAATGTTGACCTTGAGCTGTATCCTTTACCTGTGAAAATCTAATCATCTCTCACAGTTGTCATATACAGGATCATCTTCTCACAAAAATTCATCAAAATTGGTCCACAACTTTTTCTACAATCTTGCATACAGTGGCGCTCCTAGACCACAACATTGGGTATGCTCAGAGCTTCCCTATCCAACAATTATTAGCGCTGACTTGTTCTCGATCATTTTCCTTATTAAAATGATTTCCAATTATAAGATTAATCCACTGTCTATTATAGACTGCTTCTTTCTTATTACAATTGAAGGGTGATTACATAATGGGCAAAACTCAGTGAAATAATTTACTCATAAGTAGGTCTATGCTTTACAAAAAGTCAACTGCTCTGGAACTTCTGCGCTGCCTTTTAACCTGTACTTCACGATCATTTAAATTGATTAAATTAAATCAAAGACAAAGATTAAAAATTTTGAATAAGGCTCATTGAAATACACCAAATTGTGTGTCTTACCTTATTGAGGAGAACTAGCAATGCCTTAAGGTGTGAAGTGTTTTTGAAGTGAATCTATTGCTGCTAAGGAAAAAAGATAGAGGAAATAGTCAGGACTAATTGTCTGAAAGGGATGCTCTGTGCTGTACCCAGTTTTCTGGTTTGGAACTGCCACTGCTGGCGTACAAACCAGACAGACGAGTAGACGGATAAATGGGGAGAGAAACATGACCTCTGTCCTAATCATGGGCAGAAGTGACGATAGTTTAACTGAGGATCAGGATGTGTGGCGGTAATTGTTCATGGTGCTGAGAATAACAGTGCACTGTTGATATGGATTTTACCTTCTTCCGCTGTAATCTCTCCTGATCCTCCCGAATTTTCATCTGCTCAGTATCTGGGTAGTGAACATCCACCTCCCTCAGCAACCGCATCTCCCTCTGGAGAGATATTATGCACAGATCAAATGCAAAGAAAAAAAAAACAAGGATTTTAAAAGACAGAGTCTTAAGTAAAATAAGAACATTTGGGAATTTATTCGGAGTCGTGACGGTGCTTTCCAGTGCACTCAGAGGGCAAAATGCATGCTGTCTGTGGTGCACTGCATCTACATTTAAACGGATAGTTAATTACTGTCATTATTTATTCATAAAGATTAGCTACTGTCGTAAATGCCAGACAGGCTTTCACGCAGCATGAATTGGGTTTTGGGGTGTCTATAGACTTACGCTGCTAGGGTATTGAAGCCATTTTATTTTTGGCTTTACATTTAAAAAAACTGCCATTTCAATAAGTGTGTGAGCAATTTTTATGTCCTCCATACCTTTCTCAGATGATCAGAGTTTTGTGGTGACTCCTACCTAACACAACATACTCTCCATTCACTGTATGTGAAGCCATGTTTTTAATGATTTCTTTTGTTAATTATATGGATGCCTTTTTTAGTTTTAACAAATTTCATCAACTCATATTGTTCACACCATATACTCTGACGTTAATGTGCTTCAGCGTTCACTGTGGCTCATACTACAGCCTTGACTCCCTCATCCCTGTCTACAGGCAGTCCTCCCAGTTCATCTGCCTATTATTCATATTAATATGACCAGTGGCCACTAAAAAGAGAGCAGTCACCTCTTTGGCAGTTAGAATGGGAATAACAAATAACAGAAAAGCATTAGAGATAGCGTTATCGATCTCTCCTGTCTCTATACGTCTCTTCATCAAAGCAAAGACCCGTCTGGAGAGAGTGGAGGTTGGGACTGGATACAGACTCTCAATCTGACTCATCCTGCCCCTTTGGCCCCGATTATGGCCCCGCAATTTCAAGCTTGAGAAAGGTTGTTGGCTGCCGAAGTGCAGTTTGTTGTCCCCCAGAAAGCTAACACTAATCTGTCAGCGAGCAGCGTGTCTTACTCTGGTTTCCCATCGCTGGTCTCAAAGATGACAACAGCAGACTTGTGTTTATGTACAGAGTCATAACTGAACCTCTCTGTCCAGTTGAGCCTGTAGCTCTATCCAGCGACGCTCCCTCTGCTGCCGCTCCTCCTCCTCTCTGCACCTCCTCTCCTGCTCCTGCCATTCTCTCTCCTCCTCTGCCTTTCGCGCCTCCTCTTCCCGTCGAGCCGACTCCTCCGCCTCCCTCCTGCGCTGTTCCTCGGCCCTTATCCTGCAGCACAGAGACCAAACGATGTGTAAAAAACTACAGGCCGTGTTACCGCTATGGCAACCATAACCCTCCATTGTGGCTCGGGGAGAAAAGGTCTAGGCTGTATCCCTGAGACCAACTGTACAGTGGTCATACGTTTCTCCGACACTGACCAATGAGTGAAGGTTATTATTATGGTTTGAGTCAGGATGGGGATTCTGATTGATTACCTGGCAACTATGGTCAGTCCCTGAAACCAAGACCCGACCAGGAGAAAATGCAATGAGGTGCACAGAAGCTGCAGTCTTTGACAAGCCGCCATGTTGTGCAATTTAGGGTCAAAGTCAGTACTGTATATTGGCTAAGTTAGAGCCATTCATCAAGCTCAATAGATTCAGCAACGCAACCAGCTCACGATTCGTCCACTAAACATTTTTCGATCGCGCATCAGCTTAACAAATGAGCATGCTGAGTGGACAGTGAATGAAGAGGACCATTGTCTTGAGATCCCATCCAGGACCTAATTTTGACTTACAGAGGGCGGCCAAGATGGTGCTTGTGAGCAACATATCTGCAGGAGTCTCAAAAAACAAAGTGCCATTGTGACCATTTGATTGATGAGCAGTCATCTCTCACTCTCACACACACACTCTCTCTCTCTCTCTCTCTCTCACACACACACTCTCTCTCTCTCTCTCTCTCTCTCTCTCTCACACCTCTGCTCACCTCTCCTCCTCTTCCCTCTGTAGTCGCTGCTTTTCTTCCTGTTCTTTCTGCAGTCGCGCCTGACGGCGACGCTCGGCCAGCAGCCGGGAGGCCTCCTCTGCGTCATGCGTTCCAGCAACTGGCCTCCCAGTGGGCGTCACTGGGGATGGTTCTGGAACAAAGAGAGGGAGGGGGAGAGAGGGAGAAAGAGGGGGGAGGGGAGGGGGAAGGGGGGAAGATAGGGAGAGGGACAGTGAGCGAACAAGTGAGTGGGAAAAAGGGAGGGAGTGAGTAAGGCAGAGAGGGAAGGAAAGAGAGAGAGAGAGAGAGAAAGAGAGAGAGCAAACTCAATTAGATGACTTCAGCACAAGCACAGAGAAGAGTGCGTGCCTTACGGATAGTCATAAAACGGGACTCTCTTTCTTGTCAGCATTGTCTGACCACACTTGTCCCGACCCAAAAGTCAGCTAAACCTGTTAATTTCCCACCAGGATACAGGAGAAGATGGCAGATTCTGCACATATTTATGCTCTTTCCTGTGCTGCAGATGCACCAGCAGTAACACACGTGCACCTCTGTCACCAGAGCAGAATAGGACTGCATCCAGAAGTTCCTGCTCTGAACAGTTCTGCCCGTTTGGGAGCGAGGACTGCCAGCACCCCTCCCCCATCATTCTCATGTATTACCAGGCCAATATTGACCCCCAACCACAGTTCACAATGGCACAGCCATAAACACCAATGGCTTGAAATGAGTACCTTCACTGAAATAGTAATAAAAGCCTGAATGAAGACAAGGTTGCATTAAGAAGTAATGCCCTGTGGCTCCCAGTATTTAGCGGTCTTTTTCATTTTAGGAAAAAAAATACCATTTTATGGTATTCAGCAATGCCATAGAGAGGGAGATGCAGAGTTTAATCAATAATTGCATAAAAAACCTTAGTGCTGAATGTGAGGCTGTCAATATTGTATTCCAGCCTGGACTTGGAATACATAATTATCTGCCTCAGCAGCACCAGCCCCACTGCAGATTTGGGAGAGCGTGTGCATCTTCTGCAACTCAGATGATGTCATCAGCTGCCTCCTTATCATATTGCAGATGAAATACGGCCACCAACATGCAGTCTTCAGGTGCCAAATAACTCCCCAGTTGCACAGGCAATCAGCAACTAAAAGCCATTTCAAAATCAGTCTCTATGGGACATCATATGGTGAAGTGACTGCCCAGAGGCAAAACAGACTGATCAACTTCAGCCAACCCGTTAATCAGTTCCCTCTTTGTTCTGGGTCATCCCTCCCCCTTATGACGTTACAAAGGGCAGATTTGAAATGGCTTGTTACAGTTAATTGGCTGTGCACTTGGTCATAAGACAGGGGAACTTTAAAGGAGGATGATCATGTACAATTTCTTTTTCACTGAGTATTCGATGTTTAAAACTTATTCTGAACAAACTAGTTTCAAATTATGCGATGCAGCCATTTCCAGAAAAAAAAAAATGGAATTAGATGTGGCCTAATGGGCAGCGCCATGGCACACAAATTCATTAGTCTCAAACCTAACGGGATGTGAGGTTAATTCTGGCTGTGATGTTGGCAACCTTAATTCGTTTGTGGAATCAGATATGGCCGTTACACGGGGAGGTTGCTATCGCATGTGTAGTCATCACTTCAAGGATAATATGTATGAATGAGACTTAAAAGCAGAGCTCCTTAGGTCTACAGGCCCTGAGGGTGCTGAAGGCTGATGCAGTCCCCACTCTGTTTGTCCATAAACCGAAGCCGAAACCCAGAGAGAGCAGAGCGGAGTCATGTTTGGAAAAGAATCAAGTGTCAGCTGATCACCGGTCAGCCGCTGCAATGACATCACGATTTCAGGCTTTCACGAGCTGAATGACAGTAACAACGTGGCTTGGATTAAAGCAATGGCGGTCTCCTTGAATAGTTAGCAAGAGCAATTATCGACAATTAAAGTCCATTTGGTGGAGGGGGAGTGAATTTTTGACTAGATACACTTCGGGCATTCTATGACAACAGCTATTGAAATCAGAACGTGTCAAAATTGGTATGTCGTGATAATCCTCCTTTAAGCAGGGGTAGCTTGATAGCAATGACATTTAAACCTCCTAAACTGACTGAATCCTCCCATACGCTAGGGGGCGCGACAGCTTCTTTTGTGTCACCAAAGATGCTGCTTGACAAAGTTTGGATTGGATCAGAGACCGCGGCTCACCTGCACTCCTGTCCATGTTCAGGTCTCTGCTGCTGGACTTCGGCATCTTCCTCTCTGGGGTCTCAGTTCTTGAGCTCCTCCTCTCCGGGACACTGGGACTCCGGAGGTCACGGTGGCCATTCTCATTCTCCCCCCATTTCTTGTTGCCGTCGGCTCCAGGAGTGGTGGCTCTGTGTCTCATCGGTGAAGGAGGGTACTGGCCATTGCCACAGGGAGATTGGGCCCGGAAACTTGAAGATCTAACCCTTGAGCGGCACAGACACCATGATTCCAAGAGAGGTTTCAGTTCCCCACACTTTCTGAGACATCCCAACAAGCTTACGACAGGGTTCCTGCACCTTTTCCAAAGTCAAATTCTATAACATTTTTAAGCAGATTTACAGAGATGCCAAGTCTCACGCATTAGGCGTGAGTCTCTCCTCTCAGTGGCATTCACGTTCCTGTGCCGTAGTCAGCGATTATTCAGTCAAAGCGCACTGAAGATACTCACTCTCGGAATTTAAGTCATGTGCATCAAGTTAATCATTTTCAGTGCATTATGGTGGATTTCCCCACAAGTGACACGAAAATCGATTTTGACTCGGGAATTCTCAGACTTGTCTTTACTGAGGGATTGAAAGCAATGGAATTGCATAAAGGCATTTGAAATGGTCTTATCTTATTGAAACAATTTAAAAGATCGTGAAAACGCATGCACTGTTTCCAATCCCTGAGTAAAGAGAAGCACGGGAAAACCGGAGTCATAATCACTTTCTATGTTATTTGTGATGAGGTGCACCTTTACGTAAGTGAAACTGAAACTTCAATGCACAAGGATTTTAATACCAAGTGAGAATCTCATTAAGCGTTCAATGAGTAATTGCGGACTACGGTGAATAAGCCTAAAAAATGCATGAGACCTACCCCCGAATGCGAGAGACATGGCATCTCTAGATTTAAGGTTCATTTTAAAGCTTTTCCAGCTCCTTCCAGCAGTGGTGACACAATGACACACTGAAGCAATCAATTCAAAATCCAAGCACTTTTCAAACATTGAAAATCGCACATTAAAATTCAAGCGTTTTCAACGATTTCCAGCACTCGACGGAACCCCGACGCCACCCTCACAGACTCTTAATAACACGTTATCAAGTGACTCTTCTGGCCAGTCAAACACTTGCAGTCCACACCGACATAATTATGGTGCCGCTCAGCTCGTCCTCTGTTGAAAGAGCAAAAGCTGAGAATGACACACTCTTAGGACATGAGCAAACGCTTGTGGGTCCTCCATCATTAGAAGTACATTTTACCGCAATGGGCAGGTGCTACAAAGACAAGGCATGAGACATCTAGAAATTCAGAACCAGACTAGAATTGGAATGAAAAATATGTAATTGCAAACAGGTATGGCTGATGGTGGGTTTGTAGACCGAAGCATGACGAGTGGGGATAGGGTAGGGGAATCAACAATGTCCTTGTAAATCTTTCTGTTAAAACCTGGAAATTTCATTCCTCGATACACCTCTGACTAGGATTGAAAATGTAAAAAGCCCACTGCTACCAATAAATGTTATGAATATCAATAATTTAAGAACTAGACTGAACCTTGAATGAAAAATACTGAACTGCCGAGCAGGTATAGCTGACAGTGAGTTTCTTAGCAGGATTGGGGGCACTGTCAGGGGTTCCTGTTGGAGCTTTTTGTGAAAATCCTGAAAACCAATCATTGGCTGCACCTCTAACCTGGACTGGAAATATAATTGGCCATAGGGCAAGCAATGAAGCTCCCCCTTTACGTAAAATAATTAATCAAAAAACAGGAAAATAACTTCACCTCCTGGGTCTGCTCTGGCCGTGAGGGGAGGAGCCTCGGGTGGGCGTAGCTGGGGATTCAGCTCGTCTGGCTGATACCGTAGAAACAGGAGAGACAGCACTTCCTGTTTCACCTGGTACGTCCCTCTGTGAAGACAAGTCACATACTTGAGGAAACGCAAACATACGTAAATACCAGTTTTGAGAAGCTAAGGAGGTATTGTTTTCATTGAGGCATGTCAGGATGTGGATTTCTCTGCAGAGATTTTAGCGCTGTAGCGATTCTTTCTTTTTTTTTTTTAGCTTTATTTGGAACAATCTTTCAAGTTTCTCTTTGTCCCTGTCAAAGAGCTTCAGTTTATGGCCACAGTTTGCAGCTCTTTTTTTCTCTTTGCGTTTTTTGGTGTTTGGCATGTCATAATTTTTTACGCAGTTTTCCGAGCCGTCATAAATAAGTCTGACATTTTTGTGGCAGAAACACTTGAAATTTGGCACCAACTATATGATGCCTTAATTGGAACCCTCTTAGAATCCTTGTCTTCCTTTGACTTTCCTAGTGAAGTGCTGCTTTATAGACCTATTTTATGCAAACACAAGCTGCTTGCAGGAATGACCTAGATGTGTCTGTAATTGCAGTATAAACAGAACTGCTCAATTATAGCCATTTTTCAGGGAGGGTTCTAATATTTTGTTCACCCCCTGTATCCCTAAATGTAGCGTCATGGTGGTGGTGGTGGTAGTGGTGCGTGTGTGTGTGTGTCTTTGTTAGAGCCCTATTTCTTATTTAATATGTGCCTGAACATGTCAAAGCTAAGCATGTAATTTTTGGTGAAAGACAACTTGCTGCTTCAATTTCAACCTAAACTGTGAAGTAAAGATGCATCAGTGCAACAAATTGAGAATATATATTCATACAGTCATGGACTACTCTTTTATTTTTAGTTACATTAATTTGGACATTAATGTGGACATTAAATTGGACATTAATGTGCTTAGCCTGCCCTTCTTCATGTTGAGGCAACTCAATGTACAAAGTCATGACAAAATGGTTTACTTTTTTTTTTTTTTTGGATGAAACATTGAAATGGGCAAGACGTGTGATCTTAGTGACTTTGATGACAGTATGATGGTTGGTGCCAGATATGGTGATTCTACCCTCTGACAAACAAGTGAAACACATAGCAGATAAACGCCACTTAAAATTTCTAAAGCACCACTGTAAGAAGATCATCTTTGGCAGGCCGGTTGTCATGCCATGTTTATCAATCCTTAGTGGCAGCTATATATTCCAATGTTTAGCATGCAATCATTAGCTTTCATTCCAAAGTGCAATCAGCACCAAGCCAGTTTTCCCGCTAACTGCAATGTATCCAAGCAGCCAATCAGCAATGGAAAAGTCCCCACTGCAAGCAAACTCCAAATGCTTTGTGTCTCTGGCTTTGGGGAAAACAAAAATATCATTTCATGAAAATGTCATTTCTATGTTGTGAAAAAAAGATTCCTCGATTTATCTGTTGAGCATGTGCAGCAGATTCACAACAAACGGACAGTGTACTACACGCGGTGGAGTATCACAAATAACTGCAGAAACATTGAAATGTTTACGTCTATAATATTGACTGGCAGGCCTTTGACTTCAAATCGCCAGTGACAGGTACACTCAATGTTCTTACTCATCAATAATGCCACAACACCTGCGCAAACACGATAAAACATTTTTAAAGTCTGGACATTGATGACAAACATATTTTCCAGATTATGAGCAAAGACTGCAGTGTTGAGAGTCTCTATCCTTTTGCTGACTGCGATTTGTATGTCCATAATTCACAGCGATTTTCTCGTACTGTTGTGTATAGGCTTCATCAGCGTTATGTCTTACCATGACCTCTCCACACAGACATTTGTCCAACAGAGAGGGGAGGCCAGCCAATGTATGTTTCAGGGCTAATTTTTGGTATACGTTTAATATTCATTAATATTACAATGGTCTGTGAGACCATAACACAACATTGACAAAATAAAGTTCATAATAACTCCAATTTGAAGAAATGGATATGTTGTATTTTGCAAAGAAACACTTCTGTGAATATTTTGTGATTTGCTAAATAATCACAACAAAGTTCACTTTTTCACAAAATTTACTATTCTTAGATTTAATTTCATTACGATATACTTGTTTTGACTTGTTTATCAAGACATATTAACAAATAAGAAACCACATCTTTGCTTACTTTTCCAATGACAAAAAAATTAGTATTTTACTAATTATGCTTCAAATGGCTATACTACATTTCGCTACAAAACTCAAGTGCCACCTGAGATTTTCATGTGCTACAGTCATTTTCTTACAGTGAAAGGTGGAATTAAGCAGGAAACAGTCAGCATTAGTTAATGACTTGGTTAATGAGAGGTCATAGGGCACCAGAAAGGTTACACACTGTATGCTCATAACTGAGAATTGCGGGAGAACATCCCTGAGGATTAAAGCGTACGAGCTACAGCAGCAGACAATTATAGGAATTCCTCCCCTGCCAGCTGAGAACAGGAGGATGAGGCTAAAATTAACAACGAATCGCCAAAACTGTATGACTAAATATTTGAAAAATATCACCTCACCTCACAAACCACAATTACTGTTGTTATGTACAGTATGTCCGGATGTCTGCGTAAATAGAACAAATCAGTGTACAGGAGATTTTTCTGGCATCATAGTGCAGAGAATGTCATCTTGGTACATAGAGGGATGCTTAAAACAAAATGAACATCATTTGAATTTGACAGCATACCTCAATACTGCTGCCAACCGTATCCCTTCATGATCATATTGTAACCTCTGTTAAGATGGATACCTCTTGCAAGAAAATGTGCCATTTCATAATGCAACAACCATCTCAAACTGGTACCACAAACTTGAAAGTGAACTTAGTTTAGTGCAATGGCCAGTGCAGACCTAGATTTCAATCCAGTGCTGGATGATGGAATGAGGTGGAATGGAACGTTTCCGGCAAAACAGCGTGACTGACAAATACAGAGAAAACAAGTGACGCTATTGAGTCAGCCTTGACCAAAATCCCTGATTAACACCTCACTCTGCTGAATTCATGTTCTAAAGAATTCAGACAGCTCAGGAGACAAAGAATGACCTATCTGCCATTATTCAGATGTCCCGAATAAAGTGGTAGGAGATTGTATGTCCTGTATTCAGGTGATGAAAAATGAACAGGGAGGTGGGGACACAGCAGGAAAAAAAAGATCAGTTTACAATGATGGTGCGGCCGACCACATTCTGAGCAGTTACCTAGCAACCTTCTCTCTGCTCGGGCCCAGACATGAAATATTGCACTATGCAGCTGGAACTAACCAAATTTTTCAGTCATCAGGAGCCAGTAATCAATGCAGAAGCTAAAATTGGCAGCATTTCCAGGCATAAACATCAGCCCCTGAAAAAGGCTAACAAAGCACAAACGGGGAGGTACTCTGTTGCTCTGTCCGCCATGTAAAATCACATTTTGAGCGGCCGTATGGGCCATGATTTAGCCATTACCTCTTGCATTAACACAACCTGCACTCACATTAAGAACCTTCTTTCTCAAGCACAGATATAATGCTTGCACAATCACCACTTTATTGATCAAATGCACCCCAAGGGCTTTTATGTTTGTGCATCACCATATTACATGTACACCTGGAAAGCTCTTTTGTTGACTAAAAAGCTCTTTGTGTGTATGTGCGCAGTTTTTTTTTTTTTTACGTGTGTTAGCGAAACAAACTGGTAAATGGGAATGCTTTATATGCAAACAATAAAGGTCAAAACAGTGAATATGACAACTTATGTGTATGTGCGCAGGGTCAAACAAGTGAAGGTGAGAGCTCTTGGTGCATAGGTGAGATGTAAAATATGATGATGGGAATGTAATGTTGTATGAATGTACTTGGTAAAATATGCATGTGTTTGTTATGTGCGAGATCAAACTAGTGAATGGAAAGCTTTATTTGTGTACGTGAAAGACCCCCTTGCAGTATTTTGTCTTCATTTAGAAGGTAAAATGTCAGTTGAGTATGCGAGAGGTAGAACTTGAGTTATGACATCAAAGACCCCTCATAAACTACGATATTTGAGCTGAATATACAAACTTTCAGCACAGTGTTTGGGTAAAAACTAGCATACCTGCTAGGGAACTTAATTTGTAACACAAGGCGTGTGTGTTCCATTCTTTCCGGGCCTTTGTACTCTTCGGGAGGGTATGTGAACTGACCTGCATGTTCATCCCGTTGTATAAATGTAAACTGTTGAAATGTAATGTAGTAATGAAAAATTACTAATGCTATAGTTATGCCATTGATACTATAGTTAAGAAATAAGTAAAGTATATTTTCATAAGGGTCCAGCAATATAATACTTTGTACATAGTGTGACACTGACCCAGACTGCAGTGCATCCATCTTTACAGGGTTTGTGATTGTATGTGTGTGTATATGAGAGAGAGAGAGTCTATGTATGTGTCGATTATATTGTGAGGGTCATGCAGAGAAGAGTGAGGTGTCCTGGAAAGAGACGCAGACCTGAGGCATCTCAGGGGCCACATCAGGACCCACAGACTCCTCAGACAGTCCTTGTGATGCAATGCTGGACCTCCCCTGATCCACGCGACCCAAGGGAACTCTGTAGGGGGACCTGTGGGGGCTGGGGGGAGCTGCAAAGAGACAGAGGGGACAGCACGAGGTCAGAGGTCATAAGAAAGAGCATGTAACAGTGCATACAGTACCGTGCAAAAGCTTGAAGCACTTTTAAAATTATTCGATAAGGCAAAGATGCTTCCAAATATCATTAAATGAGAGGTTTTTTAATATTGAAAAATATACCACAGAGAGAGATGAATTGTTAAAAACTACATCAAATTAATATTTGGTGCAACTACTCTTCACCAAAAAATTAGATACACTCTCCTGCAGTTCCATAGTTTTCAAAAATGATTGGATTTTTGCTTATTCAGAGCATATTGGAGAAGATGCCACAGAATAATTGTCTCGCTTCTGTCAGTCTGTGTGATCTCAGACAGCCATGATGATGTTGTGATCAGAGTCTTAGACAGGCATGATGATGTTGAGATAAACTGTTGCACAGCACTGTACGGGCACGGAAAATAGATATGATTCATTATAAATGCTGAAATAATGCATTTTTCAGCTCTGTCCAACTAAACCATCTCCGACATCTTGACTCATTAATACAGCATAACCGATGTGAGAAGATAACCAGCCCTCGCACAAAAACCGGCACCAAACCTACACCTGCACCATAATCGATGACAGTACTCACCCCAGCTCAAAACCCCTGAATCCTGGATCAACAACACTGCAACCTGCATCACATCTCTTATGTATTGGGAAAAGGATAAAAGCCAAAGATAGTCGGCTTACATCATGAGCCCTGTTGTACATTAAAATTACTTCAAGTAATCCCTGGCACTCAGCATCAGTAATGTAGACTATTATAAAGAAATCTTTAAAAGGTCTTGAATTACGCAATTGGAAAAATGCTTTTTTATCGAAATGTGTTTTTCCAAAGACGAATGGTGTTCATCAAGATTTTAGTTGCATCAGGTGGTAGCTAATTAAAATAGGTAGCATCAGATTTCATCAGGGAAAGGACTTCAGCGATTTGTTAGCTATGTGATATAAAATGAAACCACAGTTCTTCATCGGAAACAAAAAAAAAAAAAAAAGCTAGAGGCACTCCGAGAGTGCAAACCTCCACCGAGGCAGCACAGTCAAAATCTTGTTGAGTGAACATGGCTCGTAAGAAATTTAAGGTATCTGCAACATATGATTTCAAGATGGTTGCTGTGGCGGCCATATTGTTTGACCGATCGCAGTCAAAATCAATTGCGTCCATCCCTGATGCAATAGCAACCCAAAATTTCAGAGATATCTGATTCGTTACTTTTTGAGTTATCTTGTACACAAACAGACAGACAGACAAACCGACGCTGGCAAAAACATAATCTCCTTGGCGGAGGTAAAAAAAAAAAAAAAACAGTTTACCATTAAATAAAAGTTCTTGTGTTTCCAAAATGCAAGTTCATGTCTTTGAAGGTGCAGTCAATGAAAGGACCTATTAAACAGTTTTGTTTTGAAAAGAACTCTGGTTTTCAAAGAGCTAACTTCTGCAATGACCACTGACCACCAGTACAGAGAAAAATACAGATAGACACTTTAAGAAAGGACTTGTGAATGAGGCCCACCGCGCCTCAATGTGTTCACACATGCACATGCACATGCAAAAACTTGCCTTTCTCTTCAGTACAGTCTATGGGTGTAGGGGATGTAGGGAGCCACTTCCTGATTGGTGAGTCCAAGGTGTGGGATGAGCTGCTGACAGCCACTGACAACAAGTCAACTGCAGCAGAGAGATGCATGATGGGACAGAACACATTCAGGATGTGGTGACAGAGAAAGGGTAGAACACACCAACATTAAGATGACACATGCTTGCATTCATGTACACACAGTACAGGTGGGTGAAGAGCACAAACATCAAGATTCAACGACAGAGAAGATACCGTGTGGGGGGTCCATGTACTGGAGGATTCAGATAGTTTTTGAGATAGACTTGAGATAGTTTCCCTCAATGAAAACGTCAGCATAGTAAAAAAAAATCTGGTACATGATTGGGCAATAACAAGTAATCATTATGCTTGTATCTTTCTGAGCAATGTGCATCATAAGTGTTCCATATATGAATATGAGCCTTACTGCTTTGTGATAATATCAAGTGCCACATCTGTTTGCTGATAGAAGATCACGCAATTCCTAAAAATTATGTTGAGTGAATTTGAAATAAATTTTGAAACATTAAAATGTTTTGAAGATACACCATATAGCGCATTTCACTGCGTATGTTGTATATCTGTACAAACCTCAATTCTAATGAAGTTGAGACGGTGTGTAAAACGTGAATAAAAACACAATACAATGATTTTCAAATCCTTTTCGGCCTATATTCAGTTGAGTACACTGCAAAGACAAGATATTTAATGTTCAAACCGAAAAACTTTAGATTTTTTTTTTTTTTGGAAATATTCATCTATCTTCAATTTGATGCCTGCAACACGTTCCAAAAAAACTAAGACAGGGGCATGTTTACTACTGTGTTACATCGCCTTTCCAGTTATCAACACTCAGTACGTGTTTGGGAACTGAGGAGGACACCAATTGCAGAAGATTTGTAGGTGGAATTCTTTCCCATTCTTGGTTGATGTGAAACTTCAGTTGCTCAACAGTTCGGGGTCTCTGTTGTCTTATTTTGTACTTCATAATGTGCCACACATTCTCAGTGGGATACAGATCTGGACTACAGGCAGGCAGGGACGTCCCTGAAAAAGACGTTGTTTGGATGGCATCATATGTTGCTCCAAAACCTGTATGTGCCTTTCTGCATTAGTGGTGCCTTCACAGATGTTCAAGTTACCCATGCCATGGGCACCAACACATCCCCATACCATCACAGATACTTGAGCTGGCTTTGGAACTTCGCAGTGATAACAATCTGGATGGTCCTTTTCCTCTTTAGCCCGGAGGACACAAGATGCATGATTTGGAAAAACAATTTGAATGTGGACTCATCAGACCACAGCACACTTTTCCACTTTGAGGCAGTCCACCTCAGATGAGCTCAGGTCCAGAGAAGCCGGCGGCGTTTCTGGGTGTTGGTGATGGCTTTCGCTTTGTGTGGTAGAGTTTTAGCTTGCACATGTAGCTGTAGTGACAAATGTATGTTAACTGACAATGGTTTTCCATAGTGTTCCTGAGCCCATATGGTAATATCCTTTACAGAATGTTGGTTTTTCATGCAGTGCTGCCTGAGGGACCGATGGTCCCAGGGCATCCAATATTGGTTTTCAGCCTTGCCGCTTACGTGTAGAGATTTCTCCGGATTATCTGAATCTTTAAATGATGGGTCATCATTCCATGTCAAATCATCCAGATTTTGAGAAATTTTCCGGGACACCTCCTCAAAAATTTTTGGAAAAAATTCAAAAGTAAATATTCACACAAAATAAAAAACACGCCAAATATTTGGCCAGTATCTCAAATAGATATCAAGTTATAGCCCTTCAAAATTTGAATTATATTTAAAGTTTTTTGGTGAACTCATTTTCAACTGACTTAGGCAACTTATCGCTTCAAATTGATTGCTTATACAAGGCTGAAATTGATTATACAAACCATATTCATCCCCTAGGATCTGAAAATGGCCTTAGCTTCTGTGCATCTTGATTAAGTCTCAAAATCAGCCAAATACACAAAACACCTAAAAACTACACCACATTTTATGACCTATAACTTCTAGTTATAGGTCATAAAATAAAAACTAGAATTCATTTATCATTTTATGACACATCTCTCTGTAAAAATGCGGTAATCCAAATAATACCATTTGTAAAAGTTTTTTAATGAAATCATTTCTAAGCAGATTCTTCCGGTATTGCCCCCAAATGCCCTTTTTTGGGATCAAAAAAGCAATCAGTGTCTGACAAAAAAAATCAGAATGATATTCTGCTTACTTTTTTGATCTGAATTTTTAAAATATGTTCTGAAATTGTGTGTCTTTTAATTAACTAAATGGGTATAGGCCTGCTGCAAGTGCTGTTATCTACTAAATATAAAACAAAACATTAATTAAAAATATTTTTGGAACGTGAAACACCATCTAAAAGTAAAATACATGACAGAGGTCTTGTTAGAATATTACAATGTTTGCTAGATTCCACAGATTTATTTCTCAATTTCATTGGTTTCATAGTTTTTGTTGGGGATGACTGTTTGGGGATGACATCAGTGCCTCAAACATGCCCTGACTTGACTGATCACAGGCTTCTGACGTAATCCAAAATGAGCCCAAACTTGTATTACTGAATTACGCAATAATAGTTCTCCATTAAAGGAGGCAGTCCCACTTGGAGATTATTAGATCATCATGAGCTCTGAAATGGAGGGGAGTAATTTATCTTGGTGCAGTATTGGGATCCATTTAGATGATGTTTGTCATTCAAGGAGATTAACAAGAAAAACTGGACTCTTGGGACTAGATACTTTGTCAAGTGAGGATACTGCCTTGCAGTGGGGGTTTGATGTTCTGCAGATTGAGTCTGTGTTTTGTCATCATGAGAAAATGTTTTTTACTTACTATAAGAAGAATCAAAGGTACTGTGCAGATCCCAGTAACATTCACCACAAAAAAGCAGCAGCCCTATACCCGTTTAAGTAAATTTTGGAACAATTTAAAAATTCATGACAAAAAAGTAAGCTGAATATCATTCCAGTTTTTTTCTCAGACATTGTTCACATTCAAAAAATTGCACGGTAAAAATTTCAGAGAGATGAATAACTGGTGACATTGTCATATTTAGCCCCAAAAAATTGCATTTTGGGCAAAACCTGAAAAATTTACTTAGAAATGATTTCATTAAAAACTTCAATAAATGATATTACTTGAATTACTGCATTTTAACAGAGAGATATATCCTAAATCATTTTAAAAAAAATTCTAGTTTATCTTACTCTGAGTTTCAGGTCATGAAATGTGGTCTCGTTTTTGGGCATTTTGTCTTTTTAGCTGATTTTGAGGCTTTACCATACAAAAGTGAATCAAGATACTCAAAACTTTTCCTGATAGTTGTTGCTTAGATTACAGTAGTCTATTATTACCATGTTTTTGGCTATACTAATCGCTCAGGGCAGAAAAAACATTAAAATTTTCAGATTTCTAAAAGTTATCACAAATCAGGTAGAAGAGAGCAAAAAATATTTCACATTTACGGTTGCAATGCATTGACTACAGTCCCAAAAGCATAAATATGGCTTAGTTTCATATTATTAACAATACATTTCATAAAAAAACCATTCTTTACGGTTTTTTTCCAGCCATTGCGCCTTGATGTCACATTCAGTCTCTTCGTGAACTGGGAGTTCACAAACCATACTGGAGCTCCCTAATGTGAATTCCCACTTGGAGAGGCATACGACTGCACTTTTCCTGCTGGGACTTGGGTATATCCCAGTTCCCAGGACGTCTGAAATGCAGCATTAGTTTGTCTCCTGAACTACCTCCATAATGGCCATACATCCAGATGGCAGAGCAAACCGCGATATAGGTGCAAACACTCAATTACCCCCTCTTGATATCCTGCAATTTTGTTTTTTTTGTATTTGTCACACTATATAGCTTCAAATCTTCATACAAAATGAAAATTAAAATTTATTTTAATTTAATATTTTTAATAATATTTCAAATAATAATTTATTTGAAAATTATTAAGGGGAAAAAAAGAAGTTCTCACACCAACAATTTTTACTTGTGAAAAAGCTACTGCCCCCCTAGAGCTTAATAACGGATTGTGCCACCACTGGAAGCTACAAATGGAACCTAATGCTTCTTTTACTTGTAGATCAGTCTTTCACATTGCTTTGTAGGAATTCTGGCCCACTATTGTTTGCTGAAATAGCTTTAATTACTACGCCATATTACAGGGGTTTTAAGTATGGACTGCCTGCGTAAGCCCTGCCAAAGCATCTCTATACAGTTCAAGACTTTGATAATGCCACTCAATCTTTGATCTGACTGAATTTAGGGTGACAAATATGCAAAAATAGAGGAAATTGGCACATTCACAACTTTCAATTTGTGCCTTTGAAAGAATATTATCAAATATAGGCTGTTTTTAGCCTCTAAATTCAAAGCAGGGACTCCGTGTCTTTGTTTTCATTCAGTCTTTAATGAGACTCCTCCTCTCTGACAGCATTACCACAACAAGAGAAAATGGAATCCTCAGCACTAGCACTGCAGACACAGGACCCAACAAGTAGACATGGTCAACAACATCCCCCACCAAAATGTCTGATGTATGAGCAGAGGCTCCAAAAAGTGCAACAAGGGCAATAACTGTGGCAAAAGTAAACCTGCACATCTCATTTTCGAACTCCATCAAGGCCTTTATGGTCTCAAGCTACACACCAAATTTGGTTGTCCCATCTCTAATAGTTTCTGAGAAAAGCTGTCCCCTTTATCTCGGACAGACGGACGCACGGACAGACGGACGGAGCTCAAACCTATATCCCCCTCACACTTCGTGGCGGGGGATAGTAAACATTCAACTGCAACAACTTACTGGGGGCTGCACTAGAGCTATTACTTTTATATATGCAAAAAAAAAAATAATAATAAAAATCACAGCACTAAAAACTAGGGGAAATCACAACTGATATAAAGGGCAGAAATCGCGGAATCTCTGACGCATGAAATATCTGTGACACGCAACTTCAATGAGACGGTTCCAGTCTCAAAATGAAATTACTCTACAGGAAGCAATAAATCACAGCTAGGAATGATTTTCTATTCCATCCTGGCAAAAGTATAGCTCCCATCAACAACTGCCGTCCCAGTTGAAATATCACTATTTGCAGTGAATACTGCTGGAAACATGGTGTAGTAGATGATATATCTCTATACATCACATCCATTGAAGATATTCAATGCTGTAAACAGATCTTTTCTTTTTTAAACTGTGCCTTTATGCTCCATTTCATAGCCAGATTTCATTTAGGGAGCAGCCTCTATCACTTTCTTTTGATAACCAGCAGTGATGGTAAATAAACCTTCCCAAACCCCCCCCCCCCCCCCCACCCCCCACACATACACACACACACACACACAAACACAAACACACACACACACACGGTATACGTGCCAATACATGCTCTTCAGGCTATACTTTGCCTGTGGGGTCTGGCGCCTTCAATGCCCACATAGCCAAATAACTATTTTTTCTGGGCAGCATGGTGGCACAGTGATTAGCGCTGTTGCCTCTCAATAAGGAAGTTCTGGGTTTGAGTCCTGGTCGACCAGGACCTCTCTGTGTGGAGTTTGCATTTTCTACCTGTGTTTGTATGGGTTTCCCTCTCCAGCTCCAGTTACCCCAGCACAGAAAATCATGCACTATAGGAACACACCCACCAGTTCCCCTGACCAAGGCTCTGGCTGCAGCACTGGGCCCTGAGTGCAGCACTGTGGCTGTCCACTGCTCCTAAGTACTACTAGGACATGTAGAATGGTTCAAATTAAGAGGATAAATTATCCCACGGAGTTCAATGAAGTACATCCACCTTATCTCAAATTAGCCCGTAATTCACCAACACACCAACATTCTGGCCCAGCAAATCAGTCTAAAAACATCACGGCCTCACTCACTCTGTGGCAAACTAATGCAAACAGCCCAGAAACATATTGAGTCCCTCAACCCAGGGAGTGGTCCATCTATGGGTATCAGGTCGAGAAACACTTCAAATCGGGTCAGCCTTCTTTTGCTGCAAACTGAGAGCTGACCTGCACCGAAGCCCCTCGGGGAGGAAGGGTCGCAGAAACGTTGCTCAACCTTTTGTGAGCTGACAGTACGCAGGCAGAGGGAGGGGAGAGATGCTGTAATACTGGGGCGGCTGGCTGAGGGTCAGATAATATTGACAGATTGGCCAGCAATCAAACTCAGCCGGTTGCAGCTAACAGTCAGTAACTGAGATTTGACTCATGGTTGCTATCCAGGAGCTCTTAGATTGCAGCATGAACACGGCCGTTTGTACATATCAACACACGCTTGCAAACACTCGCTCAGTAAGTGCATGGGCTGAACGATTCGCATAAAAACTCATACACCACAGGATAAGCATATGCACGCGAACACACATGCACACACATAAAATTAAAGAGAGATAAGATTTTTTTTTTTTTTTTTTTAAATGACGTTATCATTGACAGATGCTAGTAATGAAGAACACATATCCTGAAAATGTTTTACTCACTGGCCTCTAAACACAATGAGCTCTGCTCTCGCAATTAAACAGTCATGAAATATTATGATGGATGGTTCCATCCAGCGGATTCTCCTCTCTTAAAAAAGAGACAAAACAACATTATTGCAAAAAATGCAATGTCATGCTATCCAACATCCTTTGATACCTTGATCAAAATGCACCTGATATCATTCGTTGTTCATGGCCGTGCAGTGGATATATGGGTTAGTGCCATTAAAGTTTCCATTAGCCCACTACTGGCTGGTAAAAATAAATCGAAGTCAATTGCATTATTGATAGCAAAGAATATAATTCTGGAATTCAAATTTTTCTTCTTGATCCATGAAGCACTACTTTTCTGCTCCTACGTACATTGAACCACGAGACATGTCTACAAATATTCACCCCGCCAAAGAACAGCAGTCTTGACTCAACCCGCCTTGTGGGTGGTTCAACACTGTTGAACAGAAGACCACATACATACGTCATCTCTATGTTCCATCCACGCTAGGCTAATGTTAATGAGTGCTGTTGCACCGTCGCCCATTGTCTCTGCTCCAGCTGACACATCCCTTACCATAGAATCTCCATCAAAAACAAGCACAAACCGTAAGCGAATTCTAACATCCTGATTCGAGATCAGGCCACCGTCCCCAGTCATTATTCATCGTTTGGTTTTGTAGCCTCCCTGGTCACAACAGGGTAAATAATTGATTACTGACTGAATGCAGCGATGGCAGGGAGGTGTCCCCCATCCCCCCCTGTCTGTGTATATATACTTGTGCATGATATACATTCAGATACAACACATTAAAATATGTTTACTAGGTATCCAATTGCCAGCATGTACTGCAAAGATCTCAGAGGGAAATTTATTCCTTCGGGATGAGGTAGTGGTAACCTTGAGAGATGAAAACGTTATAGTCAACAGCCATTAAATAGACCCTGCAGCTACTGCTGGGAGCGATAGCCCCGTATGACCTAGCAGCCATCAAAAACGGACATGCCCAGATCCCGAGTCCGACGCAGCTGATAAGCAGGGAGTGGTGCGAACGATAAAGTCACGGCACCCTCAGTGCTGTTATTAAACTGTTGACCGCCCAAACCTTTCCAAAGCTGCCCAACAAGGGACTGCTCAAACCTTGAGACACATCAATGCTAATTTAGGGGCCTGCTAATTCAGTCACATCCCTCTGAAAATTACATTTTTTTATTTTCATGTTTTGTAAGACAGCTCCTCTGCATTGCAGCTTCCCTACACCAATTTCATCCTCTTCATTCTTCTCTCTCTCTCTCGATCAACATGCCCCGACTTGTCGCCCCCCTGCGCCCAAATCTCACCGTCCTGGCCTGCAGTCGGGGTGTGGCCCCCCCACGTCCACCGCTTGGGTCTGTCCAGCAGCAGGCCCTGCTCCGCTGACCTCTTCATCAGGGCCTCCAGCTGCTCCTGCTCGTTCCTCTCCTTCACCGGGAAGAAGAGGCACTCTATCGCTGAGCCGTCGCTACGGCGACGCAGGCCAGATGCTGGCTGCTCCATGGCCACCGCCCTTTCCTCCGGCTGGCGGGCGAGCGAGCTCTCTCCCTCCGGGAAATGGGGGGTGGAGGGATCTGCTTCGCTATCTGGTCTCAGGATCTCTTTTCTCCTGCTCAGAGGAAAGGGACGGATATGTCTCAGTCCCTTTCTCTCTCTGTCTATCAGTCTTCCGACTCTCCCTCTATCCTTCCAGAACGAGCGTCTTTTTCGAAGTGCAGATGGAGAGAGGAGCAGCTGATGATAACTCCTCCCCTCTTCCCCCCTCCCATCATCGAGATACACACACGCACACACACACACACACACAGCGGGAGACGAAGCAAAGGCACAGGTTGTGTCGCTGGTGCGTGACGCAGCCCTTTGTGTAACGCCGTTTGTGAGATCACCCCCCCGAGATTAGCTCGGGCGGTGCTCAGCCTGTGCGCTCATCTCAGACGCTTTTCCGCACGCGCAAAGACGATGCACGTTACCGATGCGCGGATGCATGTGCGTGCGTGCGGGACGCATGGCAGTGTGTTTAAGTGCACATTATGTCATTTTAACAGCGGAGTATTAATAATTGATAAGCCTGAAGTATTGACCACTTTAACAAACCATGAATGTTACGTAATTTGTAATATAAAATGTAAATGGCACATCATTTACAGTCCCCAGGAAGTTCGATCATCAATTCTCTTTCATTTATCTAATTGGACCTTCGGGGTGTACAGTGTCCATACGCTTAGTATGAGATGATCAATTTTCCCAAGACAGATTCACCGATTAAAACATTTTCCTTTCACAGTGGTGTTATTCCAATTGGGCGTGAACCTTTTCAGCCCAAGGTGACATCACGTCGGACTCAATAATCCACCGGTAATGTAAGACTCTCTCTGCCTCGAGGCATTTCACATTCACCACATATGCACCGGAATAAGCTGGAATGCAGCAATTAATAGAAGTTTTTTTAAAAGAGGGGAAAAACCATAATGCGATAACGATCAACTCATTACAGCACATTACCACTGATTGTTATCCTGTCTTCGCAACAAGTGTGCGACAGTCCTCCACATTTGCATTTTCAGTGTGGCCAGCACCTCTCCAACACTGGTGTGTGCTTCTTCTCTCCTGTCCAATAAAACTATCCTTTCCATTTTTTTTCTTTACTAGTAATGCACATTTGACCATATGTTCCATGTTAAAATGTGCAATAAAAGTATTAATAACAGTAATTATTATAATAAATAGGCGAGTTAGCTCAAATGCAAGCACTAACCACTGCATTGGAAACATTACCTAATTCAGTAGAGGTGTGCAAACCAATCACAGGCTCTGATCAGTAAGCCCGCCCACCACTCGCTCATCGCTTGTAACCCTCATGAAATAAGATTTTGCAGAGAAATCGCTGCCACCCTTTCAGTCTCCCTCCGAGGGCCCAAATTGGCGAGGCTGCTGAAGAAAAATGCCTCCTGTGCTCACCATTCTTGCTTTTCTCAGTCTGCTTTCGCCACTGTGCTGTTTGCAAGATGTGATTGGACAGAGAGACATCAGTCAAATCTTATGAATATTAAGGAACATCCACACAGCTTCCCAGAAGTTAAAATTCGCCAGTATTACAAATTTTCGAGGGCTCTAAAGGCAAATGTTTTGTTTTTTTTCCCCAAACTTCAGTGGATAATTTACGCAATGGTTAATGTTGATATCATGCATCAATTTTATATTTATGTTCCCACAATTTTACATTTGTTTTATGCTCCAACATACACTTCAGGCCAAACGTTAGGGCCACCCTCAGATTAAAAAAAAATCACACACTGTTCTTTCCTTATTTTTTTGCACATGGAATGACTTCAGAAAATAAAATATAGGAAGGCAATAGGTTATTGGTGAATTCCAGACCTCAGACCACATTTTAAAGCCTTGACTGATTGAACACTGACCAGTGTTGTATAATTGAGTTCCCATGCCTTTGTGTTACATGATTTTATGTCAGTAGGACGTGAACAATTTTATGGAACAAGAAGGCATGCTGTATAAATGCCTTTCCCAAAACCAAGGGGTCATACTGCACTTGGTGCACCATTAAAAATCTGAGGCTGGCCCCAAACTTTTGGCCTGCAGTGTAAATTGACGTGGGAGGACTAAGGACTAGAGGCCTCAGCACTGGGTGTCTATGTTTCAACCAATGAAGCCGATCACAAACTCTGGAAAAGATATTTATTCTGAGTAATTAATAATTAGAAGGCCAAATTTGTTTATGAACAGCTGACTGGTGAAGATGTTTTTAGAGCATACAGCAGCCATTTTGTACAACCATTGTCCAAATTGACATGACTCAAAATGTAAATCATGTCAAAATTCCATTTACTACACTGAGGGATTGCCAAAAAATGTTGAATAAAATTACGTAAGAGTATCACATCAAAAGAAAGTGAAAGATCATGGTAAAGGTAACAAGCAGGTGTTCGCTAAGCTGTTAAAGTGGTTTTTAGGCTGTTGTAGGTGGTCAGTGTGGCATTACCAAGTGTTGGCAAAGGTATTAATGCCTAAGTGCGTTAGTGGGAAGATGCTCTGGCCTGAACAGGCGGTTGCATGTGTTTGACGAGTCGTTGTTAAGGCATCAGGGTGTCAGCTGGGGTCATACAATGCGGTTGTGAAGGTGTTACATGGCTGCCGCTGTGCCAGCAGTTGGCTGCTAGGATGCATTTGATGATATTTTGGACAGAACTAGGCGATTGCCAGGGTCATAAAAGGTGGCTGCTAAGGTGTTACTACGTGTTACAGATCAAGACCTTTTCTTTCTCTAAAACTGAGCGCTGAGGCGTTCTTGCTGGCATGAGGAAAAATAAACAGCAAAGTGTAAGTTTTTCATGCCTCTCCTATGCAAGATAAAAGTAGAATTTGCTGAGTACACAACATCTCGGGTTTGATTAAAAAAAAAAAAAAAGTATCCAGATACAATAAAGTCTGTCATATGATTGAAAGCCAAATTTCCAGGGTTGAAAACAAAAGAAAATCTTGATGAGAAGAAATGACATATAAATTGAATCGGCCAGTGAAGACAGAAAGTGCGTATTTTTCTAACTGCCATGTGACCAAGTGGCACTCGAACAATCATCCTCACCAATCAAGAACAATCACCAATAAATAGGCCCAGTATACATACTAGGACCCAAAGTCTCCAACCCATGTTACTGCAGTGTTTTCCCGAGCTCCATCTAGAGCTTTCAGAGTCGTTCGAGAAAGAAAATGCAGCAGTAGCTGGTTAAAGAACTGAAAAAGCATCAAGCCAGCAAGGAATCCTAAAAAATAACCAGGTGGAAAAAATACTTAAATATAATATTGAAAATAATATAAATATTATATTATAAATAAAATAATGCAATTTTTCATGATTAATTTTTTTTTTTATTGTAAATCTAAGTATCTTGTGCATGACCCCTCAAGTTCCACTGAATGTCAAGTTAAAATATATATATACACATTAAAAAGATAACAAAAATAATGTTTATGTCTGACAAACTGATTCCAAATGGCAGCATCTTTATTTTGAGCTACCATACAATAAGGAGACAGGAGTTAAAATGAAATCTGGCTGAGGTCAGGGTGGGTCACAGATCACTGCCCCATCTCTGCCAGGAGTGATAAGTCCATCTTCCTCAATCATAGTAGAATATGGTGTAGAGTGATGCAGCCAAGAGTGGTTTATATCTAAGGATAGGAGAAAGGGCAATGAATTACAATTAGACTTGAAATTCTGGAAGTGCATACATCTCATTTTTTAGAATGATAATCATATTTTTACTCCCAATTACATGGCTATAAAACCACAGTTACAGCTCGTGAATTCACAGTCCTGCCATTTTGTTGCGATTAGACACGTCAAAAAAAAAAAAAAATAAATAAATAAACACAGCCCTCGTTATGAACTCACGTCATCGATGTCCTCATCGTCATCCCCAATGTCGTCAAACTGAATCTCGTCATCATCGCCGGGACCAAATGTGTCCGTCTCGTTGATTTTAGCTAAAAGACAAAGAATGCATGATAGTCAATGGCAAAACAAGTCATGATGGAAACATTTTTGACCAGGGCCCAGTTCTTGCAAATCAATGGCCAGACTGCTTTCAAGCAACCATCATCTGCATATTAATTGCAGCAGTCCACTGGATATGTTTAGGTGATAACTGCTCTGGACATCAGTGCTGCTTCCCATTTCAGGAGGAGGAAATTACAGTAACTTACCGTGCTCTGGCAGCTCTCCGTAAGCCTTCAGACTCCTGGCCTCATCAGCATTATATTTGAGGATGACGTCAGCTTTATTATCCTGAGGCATAAAGGGCAGAGATGTCGTTAAAATTAACCACGGCAGCAGCATTTGCACTTCAAAAAAATAAATGAAATACTATGAAGTTAACTATGGGCTTGCATAACATGGGGTTCCGTCATAAAATTCAGTTTGTTAAAAGTTGAAAAACTTTAAACTACAAATTGTTTTCTAACGTGAGGTAAAATTGGTATATCTCAAATTCATACTGCAATTCTCGAAAAGCCAAATGTCAGCTACTGCACCTGCCTAAATGAAATAAATGAGGGGTATTCATCTTTATCCCGTATGGGCTGATATGGGTGCAGGCTTTCATTCCAGCAATACAATTACACATCTGACCTTGATTAGAAGAATCAGGTGCATAAATAAAGGCAGACAAAAGTTAAATTTTCAAAGCGCAGATTTATCCATTTTCTTCAAAATTTCGGTCAGTTGGAAAACATGCGAAAGAGTGGCTCTATGAATACAATACAAAGCGTCCAATGACGATTGCCAAACAAATTGTAATAAAACCATTCTTAAAGTGATGATTTTGCCCTAAACTGGACAATTTTGATTCAGTTTTGAACATTCTTATGTTAAATATCGAAAACTGATGAGGATGGGACTTAATCGCATGTTTAATGCTGTTTTAATGCCCATTTTATATAGAGAAGAAATGAGACAAGTGAAGAAAGATGCGTCGACACAAGAACTGAATCACTTGAAAAGAAAGATGCGCATTATTGGAAAATGTTTCCGTTCAAGATTTAAAAATTACTGATGCAATCATGTAAAAGGAAAATAATTTGCTTTCGAGCAGGTTTATTTCATTGTGCCGCGATGTGAAAGGAAAGATGTTTCAACACAGGTCAAGAAGACATGAGGACGCCATCAGGGTATTTGTGGTTTTTGTGGGTGCAGATGAGTGCACTCGCATACAATAGAGACTAAAATTAATGATCCCTCAAACAGACCCCTGGGCATGCTTCCAGTTTTGCATTTGGTTAAAACCATGCAAATACATTTATGCAGTCCAAAGATGAATACGAAATTTAGCTCGTAGGACGTTTTTATGCTTCTGTTTTATGGTTGCAGCTTGATCCTCGATGGCATGTTCAAGAGTTGCGAGACACCTGGTCTGTCATTTTAAAGCTTACTTGTTGTGTCCAAGGAAAAAGAGATCTAAATTGCATTTAAAGATAGATTTAGTTTTAAAAATGAACGGCTCTAGACAATAAAACGACACTTTCAAAAATATACTAGAAATTTTGTTGTCACATCTGGGATGTGTTCTTCATTTTAATAACATTTTTATAATATCCAACATAAATGTAATTGAATCCAAACACAATTATGTGGGCCTGTGTGTCATTGAAAAAGCTATCTGCTTGTTGCTTTGTTTCAACCCCTTCACCTCAACTCCTGGTAATGCTGGCAACATGGAATTTGCTGCCGAGTGCCTCTCACCGTTTACGAACAGTGGATCAAAACTCTTCCCTGTTTGCGACTACCTGATTAACAATCAATTTATAGAATTACCAAGAGTAATACAAACGCGCATAATGAATGAGAAATTGTTCATTAGAAAATGACCAAAAGACCACCGATAGGCTACATTGAATATGTATATGAGACACCAATAATATTGTAGGGATGACAATTACGCATGCAATTCAAGAATCCAAAATTTCTCTGAATTCCATCTCCCGTCTCAGTATTTTTCACACTCAAAATGCAAACATCTTCGCGCTGAGCTCTTTGAAACATTGGCACAAAACAACGTCACTTAAAAACCTAGTTATTTTGTGCCGTTTTATGAACTATTCAGCCCCAAAAATAAAAAATTCATAAATTTTTTAAAATCCTCAGACAAAATCCTAAATTTGAATAAAATAAATTGCATTGAATTAGTTACTTTTTAATGATGTAGCTTGAATGATGTAGCTTGTCAATTTCATCAACATAAAAACATACAGGTAGCAGGATAATCCATAAAATAACAATAGCCTAATGATTGTGTAATGATTAGGGATCATCATAAACATTCTTAAAATGCTTCCAAACCAGCAATTCCTTCGACATCTTTCCACAGAGGTTGTTGCACCAAGCGAATGCAAATAGGCCACACAATATGATCTTTTTTAAGGAACATAAATACAACCCCAATTCCGAAATAGTTGGGATAAAGTGTAAATTGTGAATAAAATCAAAATGCAATGACTTTCAAATCTCACCAGCCAGTATTTTATTCACAATAGAACAGAGATAGTATCGCCAATGTTGAAACTGAGAAATTTTTACAATTTTACCCACAAAATTGACACATTTGAAATTTTATGGCTGCTACAGGTCTCAAAAAAGTTGGGACAGGGGCCTGTTTACCATGGTGTATCATCCCCTCTTATTGTTAACACAGATTGGAGGCGTCTGGGCATTGAGGAGACAAGTTTCTTGAGTTTAGCCATTGGAATTTGATCGCACTCTTGTTTAATAAAGGCTTCCAGCTGCTGGAGGGTTTTGGGTCTCCTTTGACAGACTTTTCATTTAACTATGCGCCAAATGTTCTCAGTCGGTGAAAGATCAGGACTGCAAGCAGGCCAGTTCAGCACACAGCGACTCTTCTACTATGAAGCCATGCTGTTGTAATGGCTGCAGTATGTGGTTTTGCATTGCCCTGCTGAAATACACAAGGCCTTCTCTGGAATAGATATCTGCAGGGGAGTAAGTGTTGCTCTAAAACCTTTACATACCTTTCAGCATTCATGGTGCTTTTTAAAACATGCAAGTGTCCCACATCATATGCACTAATGCATCCCTATACCATCAGAGATGCTGGCTTTTCAAATTGAACGCTGATAACAGGGGGGGTGGTCTTTCTCCTCTTTAGCCCAGAGGACACGAGGCCCATGAATTCCAACAAGAATGTCAAATTTGGACTCGTCTGACCACAGGACACTTTTCCACTTTGCAACAGTCCATTTTAAATGAGCCTTGGCCTACTGAACACGGCGGCGCTTCTGGATCATGCTCAACAATGGCTTCCTTTATGCATGATAGAGTTTTAGGTGGCATCTGTGGATGGCACAGAGGACTGTATTTACAGACAGTGGTTTCCTGAAGTATTCCTGGGCTGATTTAGTAAGGTCAATAACAGAATCATGCCGGTCAGTGATGCAGTGGCATCTGAGGGCCCGAAGATCATGGGGAAACAGTAAAGTTCTTCCGCCTTGTCCCTTACGCCCAGAGATTTTTCCAGTTTCTCTGAATCTTTTGATGATGTTATGCACTGTCAATGAGACCTTCAAAGCCTTTGCAATTTGACGTTGAGGAACATTGTTTTTAAAGTATTCCACAATTTTTTTCAAAAGCCTTCACAGGTTGAAGAGCCTCTGGCCATCTTTACCTCTGAGAGACTCAGCCTCTAAGACATCCCTTTTATAGCCAATCATGTTACACATCTGATGCCAGTGAATGTAATTGCTTGCTAAATATTCTTTCCGCTGATCCTCTTAAATATTAATTGCTTTTTAAGCCCTTTTTTTGCCCGTTTCCCAACCTTTTGTAGACCTGTTGCAGCCAGAAAATTTGAAATAAGCTTGTTTTGCGAATAAAAATGTAAAATGTCTCACTTTCAATATTTGAAATGACATCCATGTTCCACTGTAAAAAAAAAAAAAAAAAAAAAAAAAACTTATTGGCTCATGTGATCTGAAAGTCATTGCATTTCGATTTTATTCACAATTTATACTTCAACCCAACTATTTTGGAATTGGGGTTGTAATTTATTATAATAGTGCTCAAGCCAAAAAGGTGAAATAGCGGAAATTTTTCTTACGGCTACATAAATGTGATTTCTGGTGCTGTAGATTGCAGCTTTTTCAAAGTAAAATAGATGGGAGGTAGAGACAAGAGCAAAACTGAAGAATGGAGAACTTTTTGATTTATAATGTAGATATTTAACGAAGGTGTAGACTGCGATGCAGGCCATTTTTACTGCACTGGAAAATGTACATTTTAATTAACTGCAAAGTCTTGACTTTAAAATTTTGAAAACTGAGGACTTAATATTTTATAGTTTTCCTGAAAAACATCTGCCTTTTTTAAAATTTTTATTTCATGTGAAATGGGGTTGGTCAGGTCTGCGTTTCGAAAAACGAACTTGATCAAGCCCAATTGCTTGAAATGAAAGCATGCACCCACACCAGCCCCATCTGTATAAGGTTAAATACCCCTGCTATAAATGATGCACAGCATTTCCCATATGCAGTTTACGAATCTTCAGCTAACTGAAAGGGGTCACACAGTAGGGCTATAAACCCAATCTCAAGATGACAGAACGACTCATGACCTGGACAATGCCTTGTAGAATATTGGGCCAGTGGCACATAATCACTGTTTAAAAATGGGACATTTTACTTGTTCACAGGTTCTAAGGGAAAGTGAAGAGATATGATCTCACCTGATAATCCCGTAGCCCCACCAATATGATGTCAGATGTATTTATCCAAACCTATTGACAAGAGAAGGGCAGGAGATTGGTTTAATAGTCTTTATGAAGTAACATTGCTGTGGGTACTGACATGAATTTGCAGTATTGCTGGCTTGGCTGTTCAAGGCTGTTAAACACAATTACATTTTCTAATGTTATCGGGAATATTCTAGGTCACATGCTAGGTTTTTGATGGCAACAAATGGAAGTCAATGGTTATGGCACTAGTTAGCCTGTTTGCCTTGGTTCTTCTGACTGCAACAAGCTGTCATCACAAGTTTAGCATGTACCATGGAGTGTCAGTTTAACTGAAAGAACCAGCCAGAGGTCACAAGAAAACGGTGATGAGGACACCTTTTTTCGAAGTTTTCCCCGAATGTGGCACAGCCTTTTGACTCCATCAAAGCACATGGCCTCCAGGCGACCATTCCCCAACATCTTGATCACTTGAGCATATTCTGCAACAGCGACAGAGCGAGAGAGGGGGGCTTACACAGATGTAGGCTGTTACAAGCTGGGGGGGGGGGGGGGGGGCGGCTTCTAATGCAGCGTACCGTCACCAAATTAAACAGTGACTCCTGAACCAAGCGGAGCTTACCATGCAAATAAAACTGGTTAACTAATAAGAAAAAAATTAACTAAATAAATTTAATCCATTTTATTTTTTATTTCGAAGGATAAACCCTTGAGATGAACCATCTTGTTTTCAAAGGGGTCCTGAACACAAATGTACAATGAAAATAATGATCAGTTTTAAAATAAAATACAATACATACCGCAAAACAGCACAAATACATTCACACATACACGACCAAATCCTCTCCTTGCTCACCCACTCCCAACCCACCAATTCCCCTAAATATGTCAAAAATGCATCGAAAAAAAAAATGCATAGGGGAGAAAAAAAAAAAAAAAATGTCCACAGTACCATAAAAAGCTACACACACAAGTTTCCAAGTTTGAATTAGATTACATGCTCCTACACAAGATTTATTTAGAACATTTAGAACCCGGGGCGAGTTTTCTGGAGATGGAACGGAAGAGAAGCCTTAAAGACACGAGAGGAGGGGATTCATCCAACTGAACTGGGCAGGTTGTTCCAATCGGATGAAGATTTAAATTTAAAGGCACATCGTCCGATTTCTTTGGAAATTCTAGAAAAAAAAAAGAAAGTATAAGCTGTGTGTTTTAGACTATAGGATGACCTGCATGGAGTCAAAAACGGTTTTAAGCAAGAGGGATAGTTAAAGACCATGCATTTAAAAATTGTAGCCAGTGGAAAGGTCTTCTAGAATTGGGTGGTAACCAGCTGAAAGGCTCAGATTTATAACAATGATGGGTTCTGCAAGGACACCTTAAAATAAATCTGCAGAGACTATTATAAACCAAATCGAGAGGGTGAAGTATTGTTTCTGAGGTAATCAGATGAACAATATCTGCATAATGCAGTAATGGTAATATCAACTGAACAGTAATTCTTTTTCTGAACTCTAGAAAGAAGCAATTGATGAAACAATATAATATTCTCAGAGTAAAATTTTTTTTCTTTATCGCTGAATTAATAGGGACTTGAGTCAGTCCATGTCAAATCACCCAATACAGAAAAAGCTGGTTGCTGCACCATTTTCAAATTTAACAAGCTTCCACTAACTTAAAGATAATGCCAAAAGAACATGCCATGCAAAATTTTACATCTCCAGTTCAAATAGTTTTCAAGCAAAATAGTTTTTAAATGTAGGCAATTTAGGCCTGAACCAGCCCCCCCAATCCTCAAGTATAATTTTTAGAAAATGAAGTGCTTGTATCTCAGCTTCTAGGCAACATAGCATCACCAAATTTGACATGCAAGTTCTCTAGAAGTAGCTTGTTAAATAAATCCCTTCCTAGCCTACTAGCTAGTGTGTCGTAGCTACTGGAGCTTGTCAAAAATGTCCAAATTTACGAAAAATAAGCTCGCGAATGAGTTTTCAAAACCCTAAAAAACAAGAAAGTGCTTATACCTGCTCTAATACCCTCCAGTTCCATTCTTAACAACATGATGCAGTAGTTTAACAAATTAGAGCCCCTTAGCTTCATTGTCTGCAGAGATATAATCAGCTGAATTTCTAATCAGAGTGAAAATTATCGAAAATTGCTAAATTCGACAGGCCAGAAGCCAGTGTAGCACAGGTGACAGGGATATGAAACTTTGTGCAGGAAAGCATCTATCATTTGGCTGTTTCCACATAATAATTGCAAGTTTTCCCCATCACAGCATCATAGAATTTTTTTTCACATTTTGTAAGCCATTATCGGGAGTTGATAATTCTTACCATAATCACTATATATATATATATATTACAGTGTAACTGAATAGTTTGGATTTCATAGGATAACCTCAGGAAGTGTACTAAAGCAGTATTATATGCAGAAATAACAGGGAAGCACATCAGTTAGTATAAGGCCAACTGACTTTATTTCCAAAAACCAGGCCATTTCAAACCATTTAATTGCAATGCTTTGGAAGAGTCTAACTGGAAAACATTACATAACACCCCTTGATAGAAACCAGGCACATGTTAAGGCTGATTAAAGTATATTTCCAGTCATTTTATCAGAGAGTAGAGCTTTCAGCAACTATTTTGCTGACATTGTAGTTGTGAGCGTGTTGGAAGGTAGGTACCCAGGGGAGTAATGTGGGGTGCTGTCCACCAGAGGGCAGTATCTACTGAAAGAACAGGCAGAGGCAGAGCAAAAATCACTTGAAATCACCTCAGCTGCAGACCAGTGCCCAATCATTGACTGATTTAAAAAAAAAAAAAAAAAAAGTCCCAGGCCTTCCAGGCAGAACTGTGGGAGAAATTTTCTGGAGAACTTGCAGTTAGCAAGTTTTCAACATTTGTTACCTTCGTCAAGGAAGAGGGGACTACGTTTTGCCATATCTGTCTGTCATCAAGACATCTCAAAAAAATTGTGTGCACTCCTGGAGATATGAGCAACCAAAACTGGTCCCCATTTCAGTGAATTTTAGGGATAAATACATCTAAAAGAAAAGCAGCAGTTTTTCACTTGATGCGAATTCTACACAGAGAAAAGCCCCTATTTACTCATGAGGTTTAAGATGTCCCATGAAGGGCGTAGGTTTAATGTGAGAATTGGTAGGAACACACGTGACGCGAACTGTAACATTTTTGTGAATCTGACTGCAGATACTGCCTTTGCTGTATATGCAGAGATTATCCAAATGAGTGTTTCTCCGTTTTTTTGATTATGCTATGCAAGGTGCCTCCAAAATTTTCATACAAAGATGCCACATACATAAATTTGCCACAACCTTAACTGACAGCTGCAAACCATCTCAGCGCACTCATTAACCCCTTTCTGCAGATGTAGACGCCTGCGTCTATAGACCCGCAAATTTAAGCACGCTGTTACTGTACTCAATCACTAGATGGCACCCCCGGATCAGTTATTGAATGCTCACAAGCAAGCAGACCTCGAACGCGGTTCTGAATATGGGGAAGTTCACTCCACGCCCTGTTTTTCAAGAGCTGCATGAATTAAACTCCTCAGCTAAGCCTGATTTGCAAACTGGTCAGTATCCTTGCCCACAGTATCAATCCAGCAGTTTAAAAAAATTATATCTTGACACAGAAAAAATCGTTATCCTCTGTAGCAACCAGTTTAGCCACAGTGAGCAAACAGTATTCCAATTAGTAGTTCAGAAAAATCAGTTTTCCGAGGCAAAAAAAAAAAATCGACATGGTATTGATTCCCTCACATTCTACTGTTAATTACAGTAGTCACATACAAAAAATTTGTAGTTCCCTACCGTGGATTTACGCGTAGATTCCTTCATTGACAAATTCAGCGCTTAGCCAATCACTCGATCATACACTCAGGCTCTTCTGCGTAATTGTAGAGTTACACTTCATGCCCTCGTGAGGCTACCTGGTAACAATGTATTGATTGGCTCGTTTCTAATCCAATTCCCGAGTGTTTAAACATTTTAGAGTAAGTGAAACACATTGATTGGACAAACACAGAGCATACAAACCAATGCGTATCAGCATGCTCAGTTGTATCCTGTCAACGTTGTGCACATTACGCGGCTGAAATAGACGCGATTTATAGAAAACACGTTCGCAAAACTGGCCTTGAAGTGTTCAGTTACATTTACAGGATTTAAATGAGATAAGGATACGGTCAATTGGAATTATTTCGAATGAAACAGGACCGGGGGGTTCCTGCTACTGGTCACATTGGTCTCTGGAGGAGGGATTCATGAAAATGGTCAGGCTGCTACTTTTGTTTTTTTTTTGTTTTGGAATGTATACCGTATTCAACAAAGTCGAATGTCGAGGTTTTTTCCCTGTTTAAAACGCGAACTGCCCGTGCATTTGGGTGGACCCCCTGGTACGTTCATTGCACGTTTCTTTTGAATCCAGGGAGGCAATGGATTGTTCCCTGAAAGTAGAGTGTCTGTTCTGTTAAAATAAGGTATATTTCAGAATTCAGATATTACCGAGTTAGTGAGTTGTACTTGTTCCTTATAAGTGTTGAAATGGGTTTGTGAGCTTAGAAGAGGAGACTGGCATCTTCCATTACAGGGTGAATGTTCTGACCGTTTAACCCCTTTGTGCAGAAGCCAAATTTGGCTATTTTTGGGTTACCCACTTTAATGCTGTATAATTCAAGATTTAAGCTTCATAAAGAGGAAAAATGTGGCTCAATTCTGAAAAGACACTTACAGCATTTAGAATTACATAGTATTTCAGTTAATTTTCATGATTATGGTAGAGAAAATGAGCTGCAAACATAAAAAATCTTCATGAGAATTCACCATTGAAATTGCAAAAAAAATAATTCTGAGGATTGAAAAACTGCTGGGGCTTAAAACTATGCATTTCTGGGATCATAAACTCCTTGACCACAAGTACAATTTATCTTCAACATTACATTCTAGATTACCTACATGCTTTTAGCCAAATTATTCACCTATCCAAGTGTCTCCCCGAAGTCTCAAAATGAAGTCCTGTCAAATCATAAAAAAATCATGTATATAACACAAATAAAGTTTTAAGGCATGAAATTTAATATGAACAAATGATTTTCTGGTTGAGTTTTGTATGAATTTATCAATCTCAGTGCAGTTGAATATCAATGGTCACCAGCAACCTCTCCAAAGACAAAATATGCCTTTTCTCCTTAATAAAGTTTAGAGTTTTGGCCATTTTACTTCAAAGTGCCCCAAGCCAGCACAAACACGCATTAAATAAACTTCTTATTAAACGGTTAGAACATTCACCCTGTAATGAAAGCTACCAGTCCCCTCTTCTAAGCTTACAAACTCATTTCAACACTTATAAGGAACAAGTGCAACTCACTAACTCAGTAATATCTGAATTCTGAAATATACCTTATTTTAATAGAACAGACACTCCACTTTCAGGGAACAATCCATTGCCTCCCTGGATTCAAAAGAAACGTGCAATGAACGTACCAGGGGGTCCACCCAAATGCACGGGCAGTTCGCGTTTTTCACAGGAAAAAAACCTCGACATTCGACTTTGTAGAGTACGTATACATTCCAAAAACAAAACAACAACAACAACAACAAAAAACAAAGTAGCAGCCTCACCTTTTTCATGAATCCCTTTTTCCAGAGAATGAAGTATCCTGTTGCAGGAACCCTCCGGTCCTGTTTCATTCGAAATAATTCCAATTGACCATATCCTTATCTCATTTAAATCCCCTAAATGTAACTGAACACTTCAAGGCCAGTTTTGCGAACGTGTTTTCTATAAATCGCGTCTATTTTAACCGCGTAATGTGCATAACGTAGACAGGATACAACCGAGCCTGCTGATACGCATAGGTTTGTATGCTCTCTGTTTGTCCAATCAATGTGTTTCACTTGCTCTAAAATGTTTAAACACTCGGGAATTGGATAAGAAACGAGCCAATCAATACATTTTTACCAGGGTAGCTTCACGAGAGCATGAAGTGTAACTATACAGTTACGCAGAAGAGCTTGAGCGTATGATTGAGTGATTGGCTATCAACGCCAGTACTCGGGTGGATATAAAGAAGCGCTGGATTTGTCAATGAATGGATCTGCGCGTAAATCCACGGTAGGGAACAACAAATTTTTTTGTATGTGACAACTGTAATTAACAGTAGAATGTGAGAGAATCAATACCATGTCGATTTTTTTGCCTCAGAAAACTGATTTTTCTGAACCATTACTTGGAATACTGTTGGCTCACTGTGGCTTATCTGGTTGCTACAGAGGATAGCGATTTTTTCTGTGTCAAGATATCGTTTTTTTAAACTGCTGGATCGATACTATAGGCAAGGATACTGACCAGTTTGCACATCAGGCTTAGCTGAGGAGTTAAATTCATGCAGCTCTTGAAAAACAGGGAGTGGAGTGAACTTCACCATATTCAGAACCGCGTTCGAGGTCTGCTTGCTTGTGAACATTCAATAACTGATCCGGGGGTGCTATCTTGTGATCGAGTACAGTAACAGCGTACTTCCAATTTGCAGGTCTATAGATGCGGGCGTCTACGTCTGCAGAAAGGGGTTAATCAGCAGTTTATTTAATGCGGGTTTGTGCTGGTTTGGGGGACTTTGAAGAAAAATGGCCAAAACTCTAACCTTTATCATGGAGAAAAGGCATGTTTTGTGTTTGGAGAGGTTACTGGTGACCACTGATATTCAACTGCACTGAGATTGATAAATTCATACTAAACTAAACCAGAAAATTTGTTCATATTAAATTTCATGCTTTAAAACTTTATATGTGTAATATACATGATTTTTTAATGATTTGACAGGACATCATTTTGAGACTTCGGGTAGACACTTTGATCGCTGTATAATTTGGCTAATAGCATGTAGGTAATCTAGAATGTAATGTTGAAGATGCATTCTACTTGTGATCATTTATGATACCAGAAATATATAGTTTTAAGCCCCAGCAGTTTTTCAATCCTCAGAATTTTTTTTGCTTTTAGCTTTCAGCCCTGCCCTTTCAACCAATCAAAAGATAGAATGAATAAATAGGTTGTCTTGGAGACGTAGCCTCCACAACTGGGTCTAATATGGCTTGTCTGGAAAGATGAAAAGAACGAGTTCGCTGAAATATTGGTAGGGACAATCTGGCTGCCCAAAATATCGGTATGGACATGTCCCGACCTTCCATACACAACCCTACGCCCTTGCGTCCCATTGTATGGCACGACATGTCCCCCAGCACTCTCCCAACCACTACTAGCGCCAAACTTCACAAAATCTGATCCTGAGGCACAAATAATCAGATTTTATATCAGTGAAAAAAATGCACGAGATGCAGTGGTACCACCCTTTGGAGTATCAGATTGGATTAGATTTATTGGTCCCCGGAGGGGAAATTCATCTTCCACCAACTGTACATTACAAAGGAACAACACTGCACATCGCAAAACCGCAACAACAACAGTAAACAGCACACAGCAAAAAGAACAGTGCAAAGCAGTGATAATAACGATACAATACAATACAGAGACTGCAGGGATCAGGCTTTTACCAAAGCGAGCCCTTCTGAACTTGATTGTTCTTAATTGTATAAAGCCTTTTACTCCTCTGATCTGCACATCTTTGTCTGCTATGATTTCAATCATAGATCAACGTCAATAGGAGGCTGCAAGCTCAGCTTCACACATGTATACAGAGCTCAAGTAATCACAGCAATTTTTCTGACACTGCAAAGAATACTTCAGCTCCAATTTTTACCCCTTTCGGTAAATATTTATTTTATGATAACACTACTTATGTGAAAAGAAGGATCAATTTATTTTAGTAAAGCTAAATTTCATGGATCCAAAACTCTTGAACCATGATGTAGAGTACAAATGCAAACGCACACGCAAAGGCAAACACACACACATGCATACACACTCACTCACCCTGGCCATCCTCCTTAAACACCAGTTCTCTCTTCTCAGATTCATTCTCGTTCTTTCCACGTCTTCGATTCTTCCCTCCCTTCCCTACACAGAGAAGACAGACAAGGTCAGAATGCAATGTCAGTTCACTGGCAAAGACATAAATTCTGTCAGAATTTACAATGCTCAGGGTATTTGAACAATAACTGCAGTGCCCTCCAATGCACAAGCACAGGACAGACTGTCAATGTGGCTACCAATAAGTGGGTGAAATGGGATAAGGCCAGGCAGCAATTTATGAAACCAGCCAATATTTGCCAATATTGATGAATCAACAAAAAATATATATACAAGACAAGTACAGCTAAAGCAACACGGACGAAGGAAATAAGTTTTTATTTTATTGCGTCAAGAAAACAAAACACCTGACCCACTTTATCAAACAGGTCAAAATTGAATTCAGCAGTTTCTTAGTTGGAACAATGAAATTTCAACAATGCAGCAAACCTGCAAAATCCATTTACAATTGATTGATTTGTCAAAAACATTTCCACACGCAACAAGAAAATGCAAAAGGCGAAGGGTCAGGTCACGGGATTTGTTTTCTTTAGATGGGACAAAAACAAAACTCTGTCTTCTGTACACATCCCAACTATAGTTCTGTGAAATGTTTTGCATTTATTTGGAAGGCATTATTATGAATTAAAATTGTGCAGAAGCAAAATGATATAATTTTTGTGTAAATGACTTGTCTTGAGGAAGCTTAATTGCAGTTGGGACAGCTTGTGATATTGTTTTTAGACCCTTCGTGGAAAATCAAAATCCCTGATCTGTTCAATATATATCTGTTCAAGGAACTATAAGTTCAATTGATCGATGAAGTAAATTAACTGCCCTAAAACAGAAAAAGAAAATATTGATGATTTAACAATTTTTAAGATGAGACCAAATAATGAGATTTGTAGATGGGACGCCCTGAGGGTTTGTAGATGGGACGCCCTGAGGGTTTGTAGATGGGACAGATATGGGACACAGGCAATTCTACCAGTTAATGGGAGTTGATAGGAGTATAAAGCACTCAGGTTAGTGCAAACAAGATGATAACAAGAGCATCATCAACTTAAGAGTCCAAAAAGCTATTTATTGTAGAACAATCGACTAATTACAACGACTCATTAGAGTTAATTAGAAAATAAAACATACACGTCATTTTCTTCTTGAAGACACATAACTTGCTCACAATACAATACCAACTAATAAATGTACATATATACCATGATTTTGTCATATTTTGCAAGTTACTAAACTCTGTGGCACTATTTACTTGTTTGCACCGCATAAGTATGTTTGCCACACCTCCATTCATAAGATATGATTCCATCCAGTGCACATACTTTCCTGTTCTGAGTGTTTCTTTTATATCGAGGTGAAAGTTGATGAAAATGACCCTTTTGATCTGATCTTGAGTTGACAAATCACTAGATCAGTGGTCAACATTTCATCTGATAATCTGCTTAAAGTCACATCATAGCTTACTAAAAAACTATACTGATGAAAAAAACAAATATCGGTGAAAAAATTATTAGTGATTGTATTTAGCCTAATTAGTATTAGCTAACAATACTAATTAGCAGTGTTCTAGCAGCATTGCAAGTGATCAGGTCAACCATAAGCCGAAAAAAGAAAGAAAAAAAAAAACTGAAAATTGAGGAAAAACTAATTAGTGATTACTAATTTGCACAATTAGCATTTACTAATTAGACAAATTAACATTGTTTTAGTGGCACATATCATCAGATCAACTAAAAGCTGAAATATAACGATATGAATACCTTAACACTCCAAGAAACGAGCATTTTAAAATGGTCCCATCTACAGAGATGTCCCATCTTCAAGCTTGTCCCATCTACAATATGTAGATGGATGCATTTTCTCTATCGTTTTACTGAAACACAATTATTTTTCTGAAAATGTCAACTATGTCTATTCTATCTATTATATACGAGGAAAAAAGAAGATTACTTGATTTGAAAGCAAATTGTGGCTCTGAGAGAAACTTTTACATCTCAAAACCTAAATTAGCATTAATGATCCACTTCTGTCTTTTGTTTGAGCACCTTCCAGTGAATTGTAAATATCAATTTTTGTATAGACAATGTCTCATGATGCTCAATCAATATGCAAAATTTGAAAGCCGTAGCTACTATGCCTTGGCTGTAAAACAATAAAATCATGTGTCCCATCTACATATCTCATTAACCAGTATTTCTTAATTAATGCTCTTATATCTTGAGAACGAAACATATGAACAAACAGTTTTCAGATTCAAGAAGTTCAACCATTTTATGTCCCATTTACATTAAAAAATGAACACTATCTGACAAAAAAAAAAAAAAAGACACGTTGCAAATACGGTGACTGCGCCCTGAAGCAAAAGGCTAATACCATCAGATCACATCCACAGTCAGAGCAGTGATATAGTGGGCCAGTCACGGGCTGTCTTTCAGACTAGAAGCATTACCTTACAAGTCAGCGCTGCGCTGAAACTGCCTCCCGAAACACGATCAACCATCACCTGCATAATACTACTGAGGAAAACTTCCTTCTATAACACCATCAGTCACACTTTTAAAGTAACAGGTGGGCGATTCTGAGGTATTTTAACATAATGTCCCCTCCGTGACGAGACGCTAAACCGTCCCCCAAATAAAATGCTGTTGATGTATTAAAAAGCATTTTTTACAATTTATGGGTATATACATATGGGTATATACACTACTATAGGGGGCCGTCAAGCCAATGTTGACATGGAGATTTAAAAAAATTTTTGAAGTATGTATTATGATTGGTCATTTTAAGTGGAAAACTCATTTAAATATTTTGCTAAACTGTTAAAATGTAAATAATTATGTATACATGTATGATATATTGAAATAAATACATTGAAACTAATTAATACTATTGTTGTCATTCCGTGACAATTTGCCTCTTGTAATTCCGTGACATTGACTTCTTGCCCATAAAGCAGGGTTAAAGTCAATATTTGTTTCTATAACTTACAGCATTAACAAAACATATTGAAGTTTCATAACTTAACTATGATAGGAACATCACTTTCTGGATAGTTAAACAAAACATAAAAAAACCACGTCAATTTTGTGTAATTCCGTGACGGAGTAGTTTTTGCTCATTTCTTCTATTAAAATTTCTCAAAAATACATTTTCACTTAATAATATTAAAGAACAAGTTAATACCTTCAATATGACATATCATACTTGATTTTTTATCTTATTTAGTTGTAGAGTTACAACCCAAAATGTAATGGGACAGTAATTCCGTGACAGCTTGGCAGCCCCCTATATTCAGAAGGAAAAAGCTCCATTTTGCTCTCCATTTCAATCTGGGGATCATTTATGTGTCTGTCACGGAGGGGACATTTGGTTGACAATACCTCAGAATTACCCACGTGACTTGTAGAGGCAGATGCTGTTGTAGAGGCTGACAACCGCATACTCGCTGTGCAACCGCATACCGAGCAAGTTTTGTCCTTGCGATTTAAGACAAACTACGCAAATGGCTCTGTGCCGTAGAAAGCTAAAACACAGGAAAACTAGTATATTGCACAATCCAAATGAGCAGGAAAACAAGTATACTGCACACTCCAAATGGAGATATTCGAAGATGTTTCTGAAGGTGATGACAGGCAGTGAGAGTGACTGCTTCTGCGCAATAATCTGGGTGTCCGATATCTGTACAGTTTATAAATAATAATATAAAGACAGGAGTGGGTAGTGTTGCAGGATTTGAAGGGAAAGCACATTCAGTGCAAGTCACATTCTTGCAATGCTACACACAATTTCCGTTCAAGCAATTTTTGTATTGCAACCAATAAGAATTCGAAAAAACATCACTTTAACCGCCAAAATTCATTACGGTCAGGCGGATTTCTATTAGGGGTTGATATATGTGTGATAGTAAATGGCCTGAAATTTCTTTTGGTGCAAGATCGATTAGTAAATAGGAAAATACCAGGTTTTCAGGTTCTAGAAGTTGACGGTTTGGTTTTTATGGTCTCAAGAAGGGTCACCCGCCAGAGGGCCAAAATTGAACTTTTAAGAAAAATAGGTTTTGAGTTGAAATATCTCAGTGCACCCTCAATAGCCCAGCTTCATTTTTGCCATTTCCATTCTATTTTAGGATTAGTTTTGGAAAATTATGAAATTTTGGTGGGTTGTTGAGGGCGCCACCTATAGGGGGCGCTTGAAAACGCCATCTTGACCAAAGTAGCAGTCACATGAGAGGCATTCCTTACTTGCGCCCTCATTAGCCCAAGCTTGTTTATAAATATGATTTGATTCTACAAAGTGTCTTCTACTACTGCAAATAAGATTTTCTTGGGATGATGAGGGCGCGGAACTACAGGTGGCGCTCAACTCGGTGAAAATGCAAAAATAGGGGTATTTGTATATCTGTTTATTTGACAGCCCACATGTCCACTATGTGTACCAAAAAGATTGTGGGGTTCAACTGTTTTAATCCTTTTTGACCATCATTCTGAAAAGTGTGACATGACCATTCCATACACTTTTCTATGTAGTGCTGTTACAGTACATAAGTCAGCATAGGTGTCGGTTTGAATTCAATGCCAGTGGATGATTTTTAGTGGAGCAATCTGCAATTTAAAGCTCTCTTCTGAACCAATGGATAGGGTCCGGCCTTTTGCTGACTTCCTTTGGAATGTTTAGAAGATTGGAGGCGGGGCTAGACTGATTGCACGCTTCACCGCTTTTGAATAAATTTAAAAAAATTGTTTACTTCTTTTGTCATGCTATTTTCAGGAAAATTATCATTATCTCCATCATCCCTACTTTTTTAGGGAAGACTCAGGTGACAGTATGATTTCAGACACTTGTTATTCCCCCCTAGTCAGTTATTCTTTGGAGATAACGACTGAAAACACGAAACAAGCCAAGAGTTAGAAAGTAAAAATTGTGCACATTGTCAGGTGAAACTGAAAGTACACAGTGCAATAGCTTGATGCATACAGATGTGAATGAGAAAATGTGGTGACTCCTTTTTGGTGATCTTTTCCACCTTCTGCTCAGCAGAGGGTTCTCTCTGATCGCCCGTCCTGGGCCCACCCACGTGTGTGCAGTGTGTGTTGCTTTTCCTGTCCCAGTCTCACTACTGCTCAACTGGATGAATAGATTTTTATTTCAGGCCCTCCAGCTAATGAAATAACCCTTGGCCAAGGGCCAGATGTGTGCACCTTCAGTTGGTTACCTTTCCATCATGCCTTGTTGCCTTCATCCCTTTATTCAATCCATAGACCATATATTGTACTAATTCGCGTTTGAAACCTTGCCTTACTGGAATGGTCAAAAAGGGGTTAACACAGTTCTGGAGGCCCTAGCAACCAAACCGTTCACTTTTGGAACCTGAAAATTTGGGATTTTCCTGTCTACCCAAAGGCCTTCCAATGGAAAAAAATTCAGTCAAATATCTAGCAGACAAATATCACCCACTGCCTGAAAGGTATAAATTCTGGCAGTTAACAAAATCAAAAATGACAGAGCATCAAATACAAAAACCAGCTACTAATACCGCATGGTTGTCCGGCAAATAAAGTAAATTAGTTTGTGAAACATTTCCTCCGTTGCAACACAAACCCAGTTACATATTTTGCTCTTGTTTCCTGCCCATTACAACCTAAATCAGAAAAAGTTAGGACGGTATATTAAATTAAAATAAAATTAAAACTGAAAGCAGAGATTTGTAAATTTTCTTTGACCTGTATTATGTTGATGACAACACAAAACCACATTATATGACATTCTGCCATATGTATTAATTGCTCAAAATACACTATTTTTTGCATACATCGCATTTTCATTCTTGCAACATATTTGTTGATTCTTGCAACATGGCTTAGACTTGTTGCTGGTAACAGTCCAGGTGGCCCTTTTCCTCTTTGGTCTGAAGCACAGAGCATCCATTTTTACTTCCAAAAAAATATCTGATATTTTTTATTTGACTGACCACAATGCAGGGTTCTCACAAGGGATGGTCCATCACAGATGATTCCCAGCCCAGAGAAGCAGTCAGTGCTTCTGGACACAAAACATAAGGCCTATTGCACAATATAGTTTTACAAGGCATTTACCCTTTGAGCGATTAAAGATCACAGGTGTTCCTCTTTGGCTTGCACTCTTGCCTTGTACATACAGAAAACTTCCACATTGCTTTAATCTTTTAACACATTATGCACTGCAGAGGGTGCAATATTTAAAAACAGTTCAACCTTTGCATAAGGAACAATGTTTAAAACCTATCAATGATTTGCCCACACATCTGAGGGTATATTAATGATCCTCAGCCCATCTTTGCTTCTTAAGGACGAGGTCTTTCCCGGTTGCTGCCCTTTAATCAAATCATTATTACAATTACCTAATAACATCAGCCGTCTGAAGTCACATCTATATGATTTTCTTCTTTCCCATTACTTGTCGTAATTACAAGTTGCCCCCCATACCAACTTTTCTGGAGGCTGAATGGCAGGAATCAATGTATATTTTCAAATGAATTGATATTGTATATGACATGATCATCAAGATCTGGCGAAGCTACAGCCACTTTTAAAACTGAAAAACCATCAGTATTTCTTCCAAGGTCTTCTTGCTCTGAAAATAAATAGCGATTTAAAGCAAACTGCATCTGACAGCCACAGACCCTGTAAAATAACCACCGACTCTCCAAATGTAATGCGGTTAATGCTCAGACAGTAAAACCTCAAAAGAAGAAGAAAAAGAAAACGGTTCACGCCACAATGTCGGAAGAGTAACGTTAATTCCAAATGCATAGCGCCACGTACTGGGCATATCTAGACATAACGTTACGCCAAGTGATTCTCGTTAGCACTAGTTAGCGAATGGCGTAGCGAAGCGAAGTGTGCGAGGGAGGCAAAGACGTCTTTAGCCGAGCAACGCAAGCCAAGCAAAAAAAAGTGTCAGAGCTCATAAATTATAGCTGGTGAATTAACAGCCAATTATTTTGATCAACACAAATTCGATCACTCCGATAGTTTCATCAAGACGGATCAACCGAAGCAACCCGGTGGTTAGAGCGGCAGTCTGCGTCACGTTTCCGAACACCGGCGTCAGAGGTTAGCTAGTAGGCTAACGATTAAGCAACAGCTACACCGTAGCCCAGCTTTTCTCAACCTAAACGGTATTTCCTGAGCGTTGTCTCGTCTTACCTTTATTCTTCGGCATATTCGCAAACAAGAGGCGCTAAAAGATCCTTTGCTGTCGGTACGAAACCATATATAGCTGCTAGCGCGCAACAATTGCAGCTAACATACAGCGCACCCTGCGACCACTGTTCACTTAAAGCATTGCGCCTGCGCCGAAAACTTCATTCTTTATATTAAAAACTTTATTTAACTGTCAAAGCGTGACACACTTAGAAGTGAGCATACACCGCCCGCGTCCCTATGACCGTGGGGTGTTATGACTTTTGTGGTTTTTGGAAAGTAACAATTGGCCGTCTCTATGTCCATCACATATTCTCCAGGATGCTCTAATATTGATTTTTAAAGATAATTTTACTTGTCAGGCAAGATAATGCACGCTTTGAAAAGGTTAGTAGCTACATTATGCAACTGTTTATAATAATCGAAAAGTATCATATTCATGAAACTAAATTTGCTAAAATCAAGCCAAACGATAGATTGAGATGATAAATTGATGTTCTGAATCAGTGCGTTCGTGGGGGCTGTGCTCTGTCAATGCCAGGTGGCTCCTGAGCGTGAAAGACCGAGTGGGGAGAAACTGCTGATGGACATCCAAGCTGTTGGTCAGAGTTTGTGACTTAATGAGCTTTTTCTGACTTCTATTCAGATAGCTGGTGGATCCAGGGCTGGGTTTTCTCTTGTGAGCTTGGTAAAGGAAATGACGATTGAAGTAGGCATGCCAAGGCAACTTGTTAGAGCGAGTATATTGACGCATCTGAAGCTTTCAGAATTTTGGAGAGGAGGTTCAGTCAGGGAGGATGTAAAGATCGACACGACATTTCCAGTGGTTAAGGAGGGGGGTTCTCCCATTTGTCTTACAGTAAAAAAACAACAGGATTACTGAAGGTAACGTGATAGGATGGTTCAATAAATAAAAAATGTGTGGAATGTGGAACCGTTGAGATAGTGCAGTGCTTTGTAATCTCGAATTCAGGAGGTGGGATGATATTGACCTGGAGAAATTTTCATTCCATACCACGCCTGAGTTTATTGGGCGTACATTAAAATACGCGGACTCTGCCACACTAGTGGGAGGCAGGATTTCTGTCTGTCTGAACACGCAAAGAGAAGAAGACAACAGAGAGGAAATATGTAGTTACCGAAGATGGTCTTTGGAGCAGTCCGGTATCCTGTATGCTGTTGGCTATTTAGCTAAGCTGGTTAGGTATGCGTTACTTGAAGTCTGTGCAATGGAATAAACACGATTTCTACTTTATTCGTGGTAAGCTTTTACTCGCTACGTTTTAAGTGTACAGTGAAAGGCTTGTTTAACTCTGCATAGCCGAAAGTAACTATTCACAGCCAGCTTGCATAGTTGTTGTGATGCAAGATATCGTTCCACAAACATATTTGGTTTTCTCTTACGCGACCATTCAAAAACTCTTACGTGGATGTGTCGTGTAAATGTAAATTGGTGGTCAGATAGACCAACGACCTGGCCAAAAGAAGCCCTCGAATAATTTCTCATTTTTCACATTTCGGGCAACTGTGCATGAAATACAAAATCATTGAATTACATGCGTAAAATCTCTCCGTGGATTCTTCGCGGTTGCAACTGTCACTAGTTGAGGCGTGGCTAAGATGCACGAATGGCACCCATGGTAGGCGATTTCTAGATTATTTTATAGTTAAACTTTGTTGTGGAAAATCCACTTTTTTATGTTTAGTTTATGGGTCATTCTGTGAGAATTTACCCAAATTTCGGACACTTTCCCAGTTGAAGTCGTGGATTTTGCTAAAAGTTAGCGCAGAGTGGCAATAATGTCTTGAGAAGTGAATTGTGCCAATTTTAGTTGCATTATGAATTTTACTGTGTGTGTGATGCCCCCCTGGATGAATTTTTTTTTTTAAATCTTTTAGATTTTTGGGGCTTTTTACTTAGATACAGAAAACAATGTTCCTATGGGCCTTGGCTGATAAAATTTACTGGGTACACAGGCACTTATATTCTGTTTATTAAACATTTGTCAATTTGAAGTTGCCTCTGATAATTTTTGTGCAATGGGGCTCGTTCGCAAAATCACACGAGTTACCATTTTTTAAAATATTTTTCAATTTTTTTTTTTTTTTTTGGCTGATCATTTCTGAATAGACAGACCTCAGCAAATTGCTTTGGGGTAACTCCGTGCCAAATCACCAAAAGGCGCCTGACTGACCATCTCAGATTTGCTTCATAACTTTTTGTTTTGATGCCCTTGTTACTAATAATTACTGTGTAAACTTTAAGGCCAATATCTCCACTAGTTTTGGAGATATTAAGCCTTCAAAAAGGGGGCGTGGCCTAGGACTGAATTCAAAAGATCGACAAGATCTAACAAGGCATTCTATGCATCATATTGAAACTTGGCATGCTCAAAGAGAGAGCATTGGTCGCGAACATATCTTTAAAAATCTAGAATGTTATTTTCTTGGTTTTTGATTTGCACTCTGTTAATCATGTCTTCTGATTTTCCTACGGAGCTTTCTTAATGTTTGAGACAGAATTACAAGTGTAGTAAAACTATTATTGTGACTGCATGGTGCACTTCTGTGAAGGTAAGTTCCATGCTCGCGTAGCCTGCAGATGTTAGCTACCTTTCCAAATTCATGTATAGCTAGCTACTTATTCAGTCATCTGTATTAAGAAACTTGCCAGTCGCTGGAGGATTATGAAATCATCACTCTTAGTTGACGCGGTGCCTCCGTTCGCCAGCCAACTGAGCTCCGTCCATAGAGAGGATCCCCAACCAGAACAGCCTGTTTTTCAGTTAGGAATGACGAGGATCAAATTGCCTAGAAATCATGGAAATGGATGTTTTTATGCTAAAAAGTTTATCAGCTTCCCTTTTGGACATTCAATAATATTCTAACTTGTAATAAATTTTTCAAAATCGGTCCCCTTTAAGTCACAAATTGTCCATTTTGAAAAAAATCATGGCAGTGGTTTCGGGTTTCTGTGAGAGACTTTTTCTCATCATTACCCTATGGTGTGTGAAAATGTGACAAGCACTTTTAGCAGTAGGCTCCTCAGTTGGGGTCATCACAACCCGTTCCAATTTTTAAATGACCTATTCTAAGGAAATTAAGAACTAACCTAGCGCAGTACTTCACAGTCATCAGTATAATGGTGTCACTAGCTGGGTGTACAGTGCGCAAAATTTAGACTGTAGTTGCCCGCACTCCTAGGGAAATTGCTTGTGATGAGTGACTGGAACCAGTGCCGACCAGGGAACAGTATCCAAAATAGCCCCATTTCTTTTCAGTTGCTCTTTCAGAAAGTTAATTGATATCTTTTTTTTTAGTTCAAGTAGGCTGCTTGCAGTATATGCTTGTTTGTTACTGTAAAACTGGCTGCAGTAGTAATTCTTCAGGTGAGATTTTTGGTAAAGAATGGACAGTCAATGAGCGTTTCTCTGAGTTGGCGCTGCTGTGGTAATAAAAACAAGTCTTTTTTGGGATTTGGTTCACAAAAACCAAATAGTTATGGAGGGGTATGTAACTGTACATATACATAATAAATTCACCTTCTTTCCACTCAAGCAAACGTTTTTGATTGACCCTGTCCTTTCTTATCTATCCAGGCTTTTAAATGTAGTGGATCACACCACAGAGACAAGAAAAATCTGAGCTAGCGCCTGAGTTTTTTTTTTTTTGAACAGAAGAAAGTGTGGATCACATAGTGTTGGAGCAGCGATTGGGTGAAGATATTGGGGAAAAGATGGAGAGGACTGGACCGATCAGGACGTGGAGGAGAAACTCCTGTTTTCCAGAATAAAAGACGAACACAAGGAAGCAGCTGAAAAAACTTGGGAAGTTATGAGCGCCGAAATAAAGACTGAAGTTCGTGTGAAAGACGAAGAAGTCGTACAGCTGTGTGTAAAAGAAGGGAATGAGAGAGAAGAGGGTGAGGAAGATGGAACCAGTCAAATGGGGAGAGGAATGATACACAAATTTTACTGCACCTCTGCTGAAACCAGTGATGGACGCTTGGTCTCTACTCCCTGCAGTACTGTGGAGGGTAAGCATGCCTGTCCTTTTTGACAATGTTTCTTTCAATATGAATAATTGCTCTTACTGAGGCAGATTTTATACGTTATTGCTTTCAGTACCATTCCAGATTCTGTGCTCCCAACAGTTCAGTGAAGAACCTTTGTCACGTCAGCTTGGCAATACCCCATGCAGACAGATCTATGTGTAGTTATTAGACCTGTGTCTTGATGATGATTTGAGAAGAAAGTATAGCATGGTTTTTGTGTTTCTTTTTTTGTTTACAGTAAACTCGACTTCTCAACTTGCTGGCCTTGCTGCTCATATTTTTGTCTGCTGCGTTTTTAAGAACGTGATGCGTCTAGAGTCTGTTTCCCAAAATCAGATAAAGCCTATTTCCCATCTAAAATTATATATTTTTTTATGGCCGAACTCTTTTCAAAATGGAGATTGGTCTTTGTCAACGGAAATTTTTGTCTGTGAAGCGGCCGCTTTAGTATTCATTTTAATGTTCGCCTCATGTCTCTGTATTGTTGTCATGTTTTAATGTATTGTGTTGTCTGACACTGTCCCAGGAGAAGCGGATGAGGTGCCACCTCTGGGCTTTGCCAGCTCGCAGCGCTCGTATGTCCACACGGAAGAAGCCACCTGGCTCCAGCACATTGAGAAGCTTCATTCACAGCAGTTAGGCACAGCTCTGGGCTCTGGAGAAAATGTATCGGGGAACATACTGCCTGACAGTGGCAGCCCATATCAGCCCTCCAAAACCCCAAAGACACCCTCCACCCCAAAACCATCTCCCCATGCTGGCACTGCTGGGGCTCACACGTGCTCCCACTGTGAGAAAGGTTTTGGGTGCGCGTCAAAACTGGTAATGCACGAACGAACTCACACAGGGGAACGCCCTTTTCAATGCATCCAGTGCGGAAAGAGTTTCAGTCAGGCGAGTAATTTCAGAAACCATCAACAAACCCATTTGGTGGAGCGACCATTCCACTGTGCTCATTGCAGCAAGAGCTTTGTGTCGACGTCAAAGCTGAACAGACACGAGATGTCCCACACCGGAAAGCGCCAGCACAAATGCCTGCAATGTGGAAAGGGCTTTATATACCAGTCGGAACTGACGAAGCACCAGCGAATTCACACAGGGGAGTGTCCGTACCCCTGCTCCCACTGCGGGAAGAGGTTCTCCTATGCATCTAATCTGAAAAAACACGTACGGATTCACACAGGGGAGCGCCCCTACTCCTGCTCCTGCTGCGACAAGAGCTTCAGGTGGGGTCCGGATTTGAAGAAACACAAGCTAATTCACACGGGCGAGCGGCCGTACACTTGCTCTCACTGCGGGAAAAGATTCACGACGGGGTCAGTTTTGAAAACGCATCAGCGAATTCACACGGGGGAACGGCCGTACCCTTGCACACAGTGCGGGAGGAGTTTCATATCCGCATCGGATTTGAAAAAACATCAGCAAGTTCATGTTACTGAACGTCCGCACCGTTGCTCTGATTGTGCCAAGACCTATGCAACCGCCTCACAGTTGACTGTGCACCACGCTGTCCACTCTGCTCAGCGCAGATTCCCCTGCCCTCAGTGCGATAAGAGTTACACGTTTGCGTCTCTCTTGGCCATACATGAACGTGTCCACACGGGGGTGCGACCCTTCTCCTGCCTTCAGTGTGGGAAGGGTTTCAGATCCACGTCAAATCTGACGAGACACCTGCGGACGCACACCGGGGACCGCCCGTATGACTGTCCGGTGTGCGGAAAGAGTTTCATTTATCAATCGGACCTGACCAAACACCGGCCCATACACACAGAGAGGCGTCCACACCGCTGCTGTGAGTGTGGAAAGAGTTTCTCCTATCAGTCAGCCCTGATTATACACCAGCAAACCCACGGAGGAAAGTCCCTATCATAGACTGTATGGCATCTGGTGTACCTGAGGTGTGACTTAATTGTTTTTTAGGCTTTTTCTCAGAAAAAGTCACATGCAGTATTTGCTGAAGAGATTTTTGCTCTCTGGACAGCTTCTACCAATTCAGCTAGTCAGCTCTGTAACCCAGTCAGTGTTGTAACTGGCTTATTTGTCTCTTATCTGACACTTGTGTTTCTTGTCTGTTTGTGGTGGTGCAATTTATTTTCCCCCCCAATGTTTTTATTCTCCAATGAAGATGCTTTTCTGACAATTCAGCACATCAGAAAACAGTTGTAATTTTATCCAGCTGTAAGCGTCTGTAGAGCCGAATTTCCACGTGTCAAGATATACAGCATAGGTACACTACAGGCTTAAAGTTTGGAAGTAAGATCAAATTTGTACTAAAAAAAGACCATAGTTCCATTGGCATACTTTGCAACAAAATAAACATGATTATTATATAAGGAGTCACTTATCAGAATACATTTTTACTCAAATTATCAGGCCCATATTGCCGTTGGCATCCGGTGAGCTGTAAACCATGAAATAAAGGGAATAATGCAAACTGTGATTTGTTTCTTGCTTTTTCACTGAAGTTGTGACTCTTGCAAATCCTCTCAAGCCAACAACTAAGCCCCTCCTTTTTTTTTGTTAACATTTATTCAACAATGGTCTGGTAACATCAATATGTACAGTACCTAAAGGTAAGTAGAGGAAAATGGTGCAATCAATGAAAGAAAAGTCTAATCATTCAGTAAATACATCCCAAAATCCATAGATTTATACTGGTTTTTAAGAAAGACATTGTGAACAGAAACTTGAAATTGCTTCCAGATTCTTGAACTGTATTGGCCTTGCTTCCAAACCTCTGGCCTGTAGTGTAGTTCCCTGGTTGTCATGGTGCCGTGTCTGATCTTGTGCACGGTTTCATTGATTAGACTGCATAAAGTTTGACATGTATGGAAATAGTATGGGATTTAAGTTTGATATCAGAGGACTTTAGTCATATTTAGTCTAAAATAACTGTGGCGTGGTGGCATCGTGGTGCAGTGGGTGGAGTTGTTGCCACACTGCTAGATGGTCACGAGTTTGAATATGTGTGTGGCGTTTCATGTTCTCCTAATGTCTGTTTAGGTTTCTTTTCGCTATTCTGGTCCTCATACAATCTAAAAGCATGCATGCCAAGCTTACTACAGACCCTAAGTAGCCCATTGGTTTCATTTTGTTTCTGTATGTGTGTGTGAGATCCCCACTCAAAGACTTTAAAAACTGTTGAAGGACATTAAGACCTTAAAAAGAGTTGAAAGTGTCATTAAACCAGTAATTAATTGAGTCAGTCAGTCAATCAAGAAGATGTGATACAGCACTGCAGTCGCTGGTGCTTAAAGTAATTGGGTAAAGTCTAAAATGTTTATAATACGGTGCTTCATCCTGCTTTCAGAATGATCTCCTCCGCCATCCAATCAGAGCGAACGTCCTGGAGCCCAGTTAGTTATGGCAGTTTAGATGGTCACAGGAGAATGTTGGGTTGTGTTGCTGTGGGATTTGAAGCCTTGGTGAAAGGACTTCTCCTTTTTCATTATGGTGGTAGTTGTGATGTTTGGGTGCTTTTTTGCCTGTTTGCCTGGACATGGATGATGTTCTGACGAGGACTCCGAAATGCCATTTATCTATTCAATTTTGGGGGAATAAAACTATTTATCATGAAAAATAACCACAACTCACCTGTCCTGATTTGTTTATTTGTTCATATATTAATGGACAGGAATTGCCCGAGGCAGGAAAACTCCAACTTCACAGATGTTTTGTAAAATTCCAGGAGAGATCGGTAAGCCAGACCATGTCAGAATGGAACGAACTTTCAGTGTCCAGAAGATGAACAGAACAAAATATTTCAATTAAATTTCCAAATCCAATTGTTTTGACCATGAACGCCCTTGCTTAATATCTGGCAGTCTGAATACTGAATGCAAGTTTATAAAAGTCAAACTTTTCATGTACTCAATATTTATATACATGTATTCAATTTGTTAATTATATCCCCGGACAACGAGTTGGGAATACTATTGATTAGTGATCCTCGCTCTGCGTTCATCACTTCCACATCCGTTGAGATTTTATTGTGAGCGCACTACAGGCCACAGGTGTCAACTGATTCCTTTCGTTTTTGGCGTGGCCGAGTGTCTGTTAAGGTCAGGAAGCATATCAATGTTGGGGGGTGATTTCTAGTTCTCTTGGTTTCATTTTTCAAAAAATTGTTAAAATGGTTGATGTGCTGGGCAATATGTTTGATCAGTTTTGATCAATTCACTCAGATGGGACCCACAAATACTAAACTGGTTGTGGTTTTCTTTCCTGCAGATCTTGATGGCCAGGTTGTCATGGCTGCATAGTACACGACATGGCTTCTGTCCCACACTGGCATTTAAACTGTGCACTGTTACTATGGGTAATAGCTTGTGGTAGCTTGTATACATCGATCAGCTACAACATTAAAACCGCCTGCCTAATACTGTGTTGGTGTTTGATTGCTCTGTCAAATTGACATCCGAATGAAGTATCGGACCCAGGGTTTCCCAGCAGAACATTTCCCAGAGCATCACTCCCCCTTCCTCCCCCTTCTCCTCCTCCCTTAGTGCATCCCGGTGCCGTCTCTTCACAGGTAAATGGTGCTCACATACCAAGCGGATGCACATAAAGTAAAAGAAACTGGGACTCAATGGACCGGACGATCTCCTTCAGTTGCTCCAAGGTCCAGTTCTCACGATTACATGCCCATTGTTGGCACTTTTTGGGTGTGGACTGGGATTAGAATGGGCTATCCCACTGGCCAGTGGCTGCAAAGCGCTGTACACAGTGGGTTGTGATGCACTATATGTTGTGACGCATTCTTCACGGAAGTATCAATTGAAATTCTCTGCAACTTGTGCCACAGTGGCCTTTCTATCAGTTTGGACCAGATGGGATAGCCTTCCGTGCTCTTGTGCATTGATGTGCCTAAGGTGCCCAATACACTGGTTGATTTATGGTTTGTCCCTCATTGGCCTACTGTCGGCAGACACTCACCACTGCTGGCTGGGAGCACCCCAGAAGGCTTGCCTCATCAGAAACGATTTGAGCCACTTGTCTGGATAATGATTCGGCCCTTGTCAAAGTTGCTCATGTCCCATTTGTCCCTCATGTAACGCACCGACTGCGAGAATTGACTGCTTTTATCTGTTGACCTTGATATGCACTGTTGTTTCTGGATAATCAATGATATTTGCTTCATCTGTAAGTGGTTTTCATTTTTTTTTTTTTCTTTTTCTCATCGGTGTACAGTGCTGCAGTACATGGTAATCAGGCATGCGATTCCAATGTTGCCAATGTGGGGCGGCACGGTGGCACAGTGGCACAGTGGTTAGCATTGCTGCCTCACAGCAAGAAGGTTGTGGGTTCGAATCCGGCCTGGGGCCTTTCTGTGTGGAGTTTGCATGTTCTCCCCGTGTTGCGTGGGTTTTTGCCGGGTCCTCCGGTTTCCTCCCACAGTCCAAAAACATGCATATCAGGCTAATTGGAGACACCAAATTGCCCATCGGTATGAGTGTGAGAGTGAATGGTGTGTGTGTGCCCTGCGATGGATTGGCAAGCTGTTCAGGGTGGGTCCCTGCCTTTGCCCGTAGTCAGCTGGGATAGGCTCCAGCTTGCCCCGTGACCCTAGGGTATAGAAAATGGATGGATGGACTTCCCCAATGTTATTCAACTCTATCAAATTTGTGCCAAGAGATTAATGATTTTAGCCTCTCTGTCTAAGGAGACCAGACATGAATGTTGTTGGAGGTATACCAATGTTGTGTTATTGATTGTCTCAAAAGAGTTTCCTACTGACTAATAATATATAGACATCCAGACAGACATCCTTGAGAAAAATACTTCCGATTTATAAAAAGTGCTCCGGTTGAGAAGTTTTAATATGCTTACTTTAAATACTCAAATTATACACAAATTGTAATTGTTTTTATGGTGTATGGCCATTGCCCTAACCTACATTCTACTGATATAATGACCTCATTTTTATCTGATAAAAAAAAAAAAACTCAAATGTCCTGAACAGTTCTAAGTTATCTTTTTAAATGATGGCACATTCTAATAAACCTTCATTTAAGTTTCCGTTGCTGAGCCAAATATTGCCTGAGTGCGAGTGGCTTAAGTTCAACTTCAAATTTAGCTTTCTTAATTGGTAATTGTGACCATAGAACATCCTTATATCCTTATACATCACCTACAGAGGTAGAACCACGAGTAGAAAATGAAAGTGAAAATTTGAGCTTTGGCCCTTGGACTTGATGGTTGTTGGCATATGTCAGTAGCTGTCGTATACGTAAGTAAGAAGATGAGTTTGAAAAGGGAATTGAGGAAAATGCAGCTCAGGGCTGGGACAGTGGGAAAATGACTTAGCGGGTATGATGGAGAGATCATAAATGTGAAAGGGACATTTTCAGCGATAAAGGTCAGTAATTGTAACAGATTCAATCAAGCACGGGAAGATCAAGGAGGTGATGGTGCTTGACACTCACGGCGATACCGTTTCTGTGTTACAAAGAATGTAACGCTAAAGGGAGTCAAAAGTAGGAATTTGTTTTTTTTATTACACAGTAGGTGGCGGTAGTGCGCTTTTATATGTTTCCACCGGCACAGGAAGACCAAGAAGCAGGAGTATAGAAAATTTATTTAGCCCAGGACTGTGAAATTATTGGATTAATGACTTGCACATTAGCTGTTTAATTGAATTTTCGCTCCCCCAGCAATGTAAGTGAATACAATCTCCGGATCAATGGCAAAGGCCCATATGGGTTATGGCAGTGTTGTTGATCCGAGTACGGTTATCGTTAGTCCTGTGCGGTCATGAGTTGACCAGCAGTGCCGAACACAGGCTGCTTTCCGAGGATTTCAGACTTCAAGCTAAGGTAATTCAAAACCTTCCCCTCTAATGATGAGAAAATTACTGGCATGAAAAGGATATTGTGTCTGATTTAGCGAAACTTTTTAACACATTTGCGTGTTAATTGTCACTTAGCCAGGCATGGGTCACTTTAACTTACATTGGTTTTCCTACCATAATAATGCTTGTCAATTCCATGTGTCAAACCCGGTATGACGTAAAGTAGCTGGTGAACCAATACTACGTTACGTTAGCTTAACGCAGACAATCTAAGTAAATAATAACGTCAGCGTAGCTTGTCCTTGTTGCTTGTCTGGAAACACTGGGTTAATGTGTCGGTGTACTGGCTTTGCTGCACCTAAGAACATACGCAGTGTGTCTAGTTTATGTGGCCAGCCAGTTTAGCGCCGTTTTCTTTTTTTTTTTCTTTTTTTTTCCCCTCTATGTCAAAGGAAACTGTTAAGGTATTTTGTGGTTTATTCCGGCGACTGGGAGACCCAGTGCACGCCCCCCATGATAGAAATTGTGTGTAGTGAAGGCGACCAGCAAATCACGCGAGAGCTCTCAGCTCACACATTCGTAGCCGCGTCCACTTGACAGAAGTCTTCAATCCATGATAGCCAGTGTTCTTTGAAAAGACGGTATAATTGCAATCCTAGAATAAGAAAGACCTTTGCGTTAGACCTTTTTATTTGTTGACGAAAGAATCGTGAGGGTTTTTTTTTTTTTTTTACCTATTCATAGCCTTCAATTTTTCTTCAGTAAAAATGCATCGGGTTTCACATCCATCGTGTGAAAAAAAATTAAGTGGAAATGCCAATAGACATATCTAAGTTAATTATTACGTGTCTATTATAATACGATATATCTATTATACAACCTCATTCAAACTATATGACTTTTACTACAACTGGTTGCTAGTTTTGATGATGTGTATCCGTGTCCATACTTTATTTTCTCCCATAGGACCTTCATAAGCTGCTGGTGAAGACAGACTGTTAGACAATATGGATAACTCAAAGGTGGAGGAGAGATTAGCGAGAAATGAAGACAGAATCGACATTACCTGTGGTTGCGAGTTGACCAGAGGGGAGAGAGAGATTCTTTCTCATTTAAAGAAGGAAGAGGAAATTGAAGATGGTGTAAATGGGGAAATTGACCGTGAGGAAAAAGACGGTGAGGATGACGTTACCAGCGAAGAGGTAATAAAATTGTGTGTGAAAGAAGAGGAGGGGATCAGTGAAGGGAGCGAGGCTGATGAAGCCACTCGAACGGAGAGGACCAGAGATGACCTCTTCAGCGACTCCAGTATCTGCTTGGTGACTGTCGACTGGAATCATAATGAAGGTTTATATTGCTGTCGGATCCTTGTTTTTATTTTAAACTTGAATTTACTGGTGAATAAATTGATGATTTACCCTGGTCGACATGGACATTTTCCAAACAATAACTTTCATTAGGCAGGTGTCATTTTATAGTATAATGGACTGGAATGTTCCTTAATGGCCCGGGAAACTGGATTACATTTTTTTTTCAATTGGTTTTATTCCCCAGCACTGACGGTGCGTTTTTTAATTCTCTCTCAAATCCGAAATTCAATCATAACATAAAATTGTAATGATTAAAGTGTCATGTTATTATGTGACCCATTAAGCAGATGATTTCGATGTCGGACTTGGAGGCATTTAGCTTTATCTAGTGCCAGTTTTTGGGGATTTTTTTCTAGTTGATCCTATATCAGCATATGTTACAGTGCTATGAGAAGTGTTTACCTCCCTCCCGATTTCTTCTATTTATACTTGTCAAATTTCAATGTTTCAGGTCATCCATATTATTTCAGTTGCCCCCTTAGACTTAATTACTGGTTTTGCCAGAGCAGAATTCATGATTCCATCAATTACGGCAAGTTGCCCAGGTCCTGAAGCAACAAAGCAGCCCCTGACCATCTCACAATCACCACCACAGTGTTTGACTGTTGGTATGAAATTCTTGAGGAATGCTGTGTCAGCTTTATGCCAGAAGTAACTGGACCCATGTCTTCCAAAAAGTCATTCTTTTGCTGCATTTGGCCACAGAATATAATTTCAGGAATTCTCAGGGGTCATCAAGATGTTTGTGAGGTGAGTCTTTGTGTTCTTTACAGTCAGCAGTAATTTTTGTCATGGAGTTCTTATGGATACCATTTTTGCCCAGACTTTCTTACTGTGTAATTATGAATTCTGACCTTAACTGAAGTGAGTGCGGCTTGCAGTTCTATAGATGTTTGTCTGGGCTCTTTTATGACCTCCTGGATGACTCCTTGATGCGCTCTTGGAGGAATGGTGGTTGGCTGGTCACTCCTGAGAAGGTTCACCACTGTTCCAAATTTCTGTATTTCTAGGTACAGTATTGCACAAAAGTGAGTACACCCCTCACACTTCACACATTTGACCTGTTCAAATAATCAAACAAACAGTTACTATTTCCAAAATGGGTGGCAACAACAGTGAGTACCCACCCGAATGGGTAATGGTCAACCAAGAAATGAAACGTGTCTTATTCATTACGTTCATGCTTTTGTCTGCTTGACTGGGCCATATGAGCTGATGTAACATGTTGAAGGTTTAAATTGTGGTACTTTTGGTGCAATGCTGTCATTCTGCTCATTCTGGTCACTGGATGGTCAACATGGCACCTCATGCGAAAGAGCTCCCTGAGGATCTGAAAAAGAGAATTGTTGCTCTCCACAAAGATGGTTAGAGATACGAGAAGATCTGTGAAACCATGAAACTGAACTACAACACAGTGGCTAAGGTTATCCAGCAGTTTTCCAAGACTGGTTCTACTCAGAACAAGCCTCGTCAAGGTCGACCAAAGAGGTTGAGTCCTCCAGCTCTGCATCGGGTGAAGAAGTTGGCTTCAGAAAACAGAAGCAGGAGTGCTGGCAGCATTGCTAACGAGGTTGCAGCAGTGGGATAACAGCCTTTCAGTGCTCAGACCATATGACGTGCACTGCACCAAGTCGGTCTGCATGGCCGTCGGCAAAGGCAGAAGGCTCTTCTGAAGCGAGCCCACAAGAAAGCCCAAAAACAGTTTGCTGAAGACAACCAGTCCAAGAACTTGAACTACTGGAACCATCGTCTGTGGTCTGACGAGACCAAGATAAACTTGTTCAGCTCAGATGGTGTCCAGCATGTGTGGTGGCGCCCTGGTGAGGAGTACCAAGACAAGTGTGTACTGCCAACAGTCAAACATGGTGGGGCAGCATCATGGTCTGGGGCTGCACGGGTGCTTCTGGAAATCAAGGAGGGGGCGAATACTTTTGCTTAACCCTGTGTGAGAGATTCATGGTTTTTTTGCCAGTTTATTTTGCATCATTAACTAATTCTTTCATGAATTTCAAAGCAATCTTATGCTTGTAGAAAATAATTTACTGTCAAGTTGCTATATTAGAGCTATAAAGTTAATGTTGCACATATACTAGCCTGAATATTTAGCGCTAGCGGGGGGAATATGATCTTTATTGTTGTTTGAGCGTAATAACTTGTCTGCTACTTTTTTTTTATAGCCTGTGCGGCTCAAGAATTCACTGGTCAGACATTAGGGACTGAAAGTTAACTTGAGGAGCAAAACTTGAAAAGATAATGTTGACCACAGACTTTGCATTCAGCTGAAAAACAAAACTGCTTTTCAAAAAAATAAAAAAAAACTTAGAAAGCATTATAAAATGTCATTTGGCATCTTGTTTGGGGGAGCAGGGCGGGGGAGTTTGCTGATCAGCTCATGCACTGGTACGATCAACTGAGCAAAATGATCGCTCCCGGGCCACCTGTGGAATTCAAATCTCAAACTTATTTTTCAGGGCTCCATTGCAGTTCCTATTCTGTGGACTAATGGGGTTTGTCTCACGTTTCTTCCCAGGAGACGCGGATGAGGTGCCGCCTCTGGGCTTTGCCAGCTCGCATCGCCGGTATGTCCAAGCGGGAGAAACCACCCGGCTCCAGCACATCGAGAGGCTTCATCCAGAGGAGTTAAGCACAGCTCTGGGCTCTGGAGACACCAGATCAGGGAACACACTGCCTGACAGTGGCAACCCATATCAGCCGTCGACAACCCCAAAGACAACCCCCACCCCAAAAACATCCAACCAGACCGGCTCTACAGGGGCTCACGCCTGCTTCACATGCGGAAAGTGTTTCAGGTATGCATCCAACCTGATGACGCACCAGCGAATTCACACAGGGGAGTGTCCGTACCCCTGCTCCCAGTGTGGGCGGAGTTTCACCTCTGCGTCTGACCTGAAGAAACACGTACGGATTCACACAGGGGAGCGGCCCTACCCCTGCTCCCGGTGCGGCAAGAGTTTCACGTCCGCTTCAGACCTGAAGAAACACGAGCGCACTCACACCGGCGAGCGGCCGTACGCCTGCTCCTACTGCGGGAAGAGTTTCACGTCCGCGTCTGATTTGAAAACGCACCAGCGAATTCACACGGGGGAGCGCCCGTACCCCTGCTCTCAGTGCGGGAACCGGTTCATATCGGCATCGGTTTTGAGAAAACACCTACGGGCTCACGCCGGGGAACGTCCATACCGCTGCTCCTACTGTGAGAAGACATTCATGACGGCCTCGCACCTGACCATACACCAGCGCATTCACACAGGGGAAAGGCCGTTCCCCTGCTCCCAGTGCGGGAAGTGTTTCAGATGTGCGTCGAACTTGAGGAAGCACCAGCGGACTCATACGGGCGAGCACTCCTTGAACTGCCCCGAGTGCGGAAAAAGTTTCATATATCAATCGGACCTGACCAAACACCTGCCAGCTCACACAGGGGTGCGTCAGTATCACTGTTCCGAGTGCGGCAAGAGTTTTGTGTACCAGTCGGACTTGACCGTCCACAAGCGACTGCATACGGGGGAATCTCCGTACCAGTGCGCCCACTGCGGAAAGCGATTTCGATGTGCGTCAAACCTCACGACACATCGGAGAACTCACACGGGGGAGCGCCCTTACCAGTGTTCCCAGTGTGGAAAGTGCTTCGGCCAAATCGGCAACTTGAGAAAACATCAACAAACTCATATAGAGGAACGCCACTTCCACTGCTCGAAATGTGGGAAGGATTTTGTCTCTCAGGCAAAACTGTCGGCGCACGAGCGATTTCATACTGGGGAGCGTCCGCACCAGTGCTCCCAGTGCGGGAAGAGCTTCATGTACCTATCAGAGCTGACGAAACACCGGCGGGTACATACGGGAGAGCGTCCATTTCATTGCGCACTGTGCGGGAAGAGCTTTGGTCAGGCGAACACGCTGCGAGTGCATATGCGAGTTCACAAGGAGTAGCGATCATTTATGTTACAATATATTATGATTGGGTTGTGTATCATTTTTTGTTTTTATGCGAACTTTCCAGGTCCAGATTCCTTGATCCACATTTGATGATAGATTTGTTCATCCTTACCGGGAAGTATTTGGGTATTTCAGCATCAGATAACAGGTCAAAGTACAAAACCCAAAACCAGTGAAGTTGGCACGTTATGTAAATCGTTATGTAAGAACAGAATACAATGATTTGCAAATCCTTTTCAACCTATATTCAATTGAATACACTGCAAAGACAAGTTACTTAATGTTCGAACAGGTAAACTTTGTAATTTTTTGCAAATATTAGCTCATTTGGAATTTGATGCCTGCAACATGTTTCAAAAAAGCTGGCACAAGTGGCAAAAAAGACTGAGAGAGTTGAGGAATGCTCATCAAACAGTTATTCGGAACATCCCACAGGTGAACGGTCTAATTGGGAACAGGTGGGTGCCATGATTGGGTATAAAAGCAGCTTCCCTGAAATGCTCAGTCATTCACAAACAAGGATGGGGCGAGGGTCACCACTTAGTGAACTAATGTGTGAGCTGATTGTTGAACAGTTTAAAAACAACATTCCTCAACGAGGAATTTAGGGATTTCATCATCTACGGCCCGTAATATCGTCAAAAGGTTCAGAGAATCTGGAGAAATCACTGCACGTAAGCGACAAGGCCGAAAACCAACATTGAATGCCCGTGACCTTCAATCCCTCAGGCGGTACTGCATCAAAAACCGACATCAGTGTGTAAAGGACATCACCACATGGGCTCAGGAACACTTCAGAAAACCACTGTCAGTAACTACAGTTCGTCGCTACATCTGCAAGTGCAAGTTAAAACTCTACAATGCAAAGCGAAAGCCATTTATCAACAGCACCCAGAAACGCCGCCGGCTTTGCTGGGCCTAAGCTCATCTGAGATTGACTGATGCAAATTGGAAAAGTGTTCTGCGGTCTGACGAGTCCACATTTCAAATTGTTTTTGGAAACTGTGGACGTTGTGTCCTCCGGGCCAAAGAGGAAAAGAACCATCCGGACTGTTATAAGCGCAAAGTTCAAAAGCCAGCATCTGTGACGGTATGGGGGTGTATTAGTGCCTAAGGCAGGGGCAACTTACACATATGTGAAGGCACCATTAATGCTGAAAGGTATATGTAGGTTTTGGAGCAACATATGTTTCCATCCAAGCAACGTCTTTTTCATGGACGCCCCTGCTTATTTCAGCAAGACAATGCCAAGCCACATTCTGCACGTGTTACAACAGCATGGCTCCGTAGTAAAAGTGCGGGCACTAGACTGGCTTGCCTGTAGTCCAGACCTGTCTCCCATTGAAAATGTGTGGCGCATTATGAAGCGTAAAATAAGACAAAGGAGGCCCCGGACTGTTGAACAACTAAAGCTGTACATCAAGCAAGAGTGGGAAAGAGTTCCACCTGAAAAGCTTCAAAAATTGGTCTCCTCAGTTCCCAAACGTTTACTGAGTGTCGTTAAAAGGAAAGGCGATGTAACACAGTGGTAAAAAGGCCCCTGTGCCAACTTTTTGCAATATGTTGCTGCCTTTAAATTCTAAGTTAATGATTATTTGCAAAAAAAAAAAAAGTTTCTCAGTTTGAACATTAAACATCTTGTCTTTGCAGTGTATTCAATTGAATATAAGTTGAAAAGGATTTGCAAATCATTGTATTCTGTTTTTATTTACGATTTACATAATGTGCCAACTTTTACTGGTTTTGGGTTTTGTACATATTTTGGGGTAATTCAGAATTCTTAGGAAATTAAAGTTTCAAAATTCAGGTTTTGACTGATTGTGGCCAAGTTGAGCAGCGACAGAAAGGATGCACATTGCTAGCTAGTTATTGGTGCTGGCCAACCAATCGTGGGTCGCTAATCTATTGTGGCATGCACTGAAGGAGTGATTAATTTCTCTTTAATCCATCTTGTTGAAATATTCTAGACATTTGCATGGGGCTCATTTAAACATACCTGAACCACAGCTACCAACTGAACGTGTCATTATTACTGGAGGAAATTGAGCATTAACTAAATGGGAGCCTCTGTGTGTTTGTTTGTATGTATGCATGTCTGTCTTTTGATATTCTCAACAATTGAGAAAGTCAACTGACTCCTCACTTGGCCGGTGTATTGCTGAGGACCGGAGGAAGTGCAGTTGTGTGTGTGAAATTGTTTGGCTGAGCAGTTCTTGAGAAAGATGCAAGTAGCACTACCAGACGCCAAGCAATCAGTGCGCACTGCACTAGTATCAATCACTTGCCTTCATTTACAAAGGAAACAAGCTTCTGTTAATGCTTTGTCACATCTGAAGTACTAGTTGATGCCAGAGCATTAAATTTACTTGATGCTGAAAACAGTAGTACTGCTCCAGAAGGATGGGCATCAAGCCGTGCGAGTTTGAGGAAAATATCTTCATTTTGTAAAGTTCTGACATGGCACTCAAAATCGACATTTTTTGTGAACATGACTGACTGTATTGGCAGGTCTTTATTTTGTCCACATCACTGATGTATAAAACAACATCGTGCAATGTAGACAATTGGGCGAGAAAAAAGAAAACCGAGAACATAGTACGTACATTGACCTGGGCTTGATTTATACGAGACGAAATTGGAACATCACAGTTCGTATTGACATTGTATAATCAAATTTCTGAAAAAGCTATTTTGTGGCATCCCTATTCTTCAAACCCACCAGTGACAAAAATCATATTAAGCCCCTTTCCTCTGATTTGTGAGCTGAATTAGCATCTTTGACCTGTACGACTTGTAGACGAAGACTGCCAGTTATTATGTCTGGCAGGAGGATCATTGGCAGTAATTAAATTGGATAGTTTAATCAGTTATACATGTTTAGACAGGTCTCACTCTCTCTGTTAGATGTAGTTTAGGCAATTTAGGGCCATGCCTACTGGACAAATAGGCATACACAACTGTGCTTATTAACGAAACCCTGGTACACTACCACTCAAATGATTCATTTAAGTAGTTCTTGCCATTTTGGGCAATACAATTCTTTGCGTGATGATTAATTTGAAGCAAAAACCAAAATGTATGTTAGGATGTTTTACTAAGCATTTGAAATATTTGGGGCAAAACTCTTTTTAAGTTAGAACAGTTATCAATTTTAGTGATTTCTCCTCAAAGTATCCACCGCGTGATGTAATCACTGCCCAACAAATTTCAGGCAGCTGAGATAAAAATTTTACTGTGGTATAATTCTCGATGAAATCCCTTATAGATTACAGTATTTCCCATAGTTGTGTCCTTAAAGATGGGCGTAGAAACTTCACTTTCATGGTGATTCCTCTACCGCTCTGTGGGGTTTAAATCAGGGTTTTAGTTTGCTGTTCCACTTTTGTCACTTCTTTTCCAGCTAATCCCTCGCAGACGTTGGATGTTCTGTTTTAGGTTGTTGTGTTGCTGTCGAACAAAGTTTGCACCATTGAGTCTGTGTTACAATCAGTACTTCTGAGCAGCATGGTTGGCATACAGAAGTAATGGTGTGTTTACTAAACCCAAGCATCCTTCTGGTAAGAAATATTTGAACGCTACTCATGTTTGCTCGTTTTAGTGACTTATAAGTTGTTCAGTCATGTAAATAATCTCCAGTGGTGCAGTGTAGGATTTGAATGGTGAAAATTCAAAAAGAATCTGGTAAGTGAGGATAGTGACCTACATTTTGGAGTTCATTAAAAATTTGTATTTAGAAAAATTAACTGGTGGACCTATTATTCCCATTTTCAGACAAAGGATGTAAAATATACCTAGACTGAAGTAAATTGGACTGAAAAATCCAGATGGAATCACAAGAGCAGTGTATCCTTGGAAATTTCCGGAGTAGTGTTTGGTTTAATCCTTCGAAACCATTAAACATTCCTTTCAGAAAGAACGAAAACAATGTCCTCTTTGATAATGGGTTCTGATCTTTTTTTTTTTTTTTTTTTCATGTTCAAATGTCATTTTTCCATCTTTGACAACTTGTAAACTGTTGGTGTACTAAAACTACTATAGCCGGTTGTGTGTGTGTGTGTGTGTCTCTGTAAATTTATTTGATACTTGTGTGTGTTTGTACAGTGGAGTTTGAAGACCATGTAGTCTGGTTAACGATAATATAGTTTTGTATTATGAAGGCTGAGGGTTGGATAATAAAATCAATTGCAATCATTTTAAGCGCAGCAAGAAGTGCTGCCACCGTGGGGCAAACAGACGACTTGCTCCTTTTGTTTTTCAGGAATCACACCTGACGCGGTACTGAACGAATGGCAGGCAAATATCATGTGAAATGCTTCTGGAAAAGAACTTCTCTGACTTCAATATTTTATCAGTGATGCACTGAACAGAGCAATGGTTAAGGTCTGCAGAATAATCACGTTTTAACCAACAATAGCTCTCTCCCTGCTCTCTTTAACTGTGCTCAATTACCTGTCGAACAGCTAATAACTAATTTGAATCAAGAGACAGTCCGATTTATTTTGACTGCGTTTTTGTTACCCCTCAGCCCTGAAGGCTGACGGGGTATTGCTATTCTTTGGGCGGTTGGGCGGGCGGGCGTCTCCAAAAACTTCGACATCAGGCTGAGGGGTATTCCGTGCATTGCATGCCTATTTTTGAAGTTTTCATGGGAATGAAATGGCATGGATTTGCCCGAATGTACTTGCTTGTTGTTTTGGCTTACAAGTGGCAATTTCGTGTGAATGTGAAAGAATACAGTTGCAATCAAAATGATTCAACCCCCACTGCAAATTAGGTTTAATAGCAAAATGTACTAACTTTTAGCTGTTTGTGATAAACAGATTAAACAAGCATTCAGAGAATTCATAGTCTCGCCCATAGTTATCCGCCAACATGATGACCTTGACCTTGACCTTTGACCTATGACCTTCAAATTTATGTCATGCCGAAAGACTCTCACAAGGAACCCGCCTGTGTAATATGAAGGGAATCGGCCTCGCCGTTCCAGAGATATCAGTCCGGACAGACACACACACACACACAGACACACGAAGCGATTACAATAGTCTCGCGAAACCCCTTCGGGGGCTCGACTAACAAGAACATTTTAAATAGCCCAACACAACTAATATTACATGGTTTCTCCAAATTTAACACAGAATGGCATTTTTAATGACTGCTGCAGTCTCAAAATTATTCAACCCCCTGAATAGAATCCCTCATAAGAGTATGTTTACAGATCAGGTGTTGTCTAACTCACTCCTAATGCAGCTAATCAAGAGCTTAATTAGGTGCATCAGGTTTGCCTGAGATAGAACACATCAAATACTTGCACTCACTAGGGGTTTGTTGACAGTGACATTTGATTGCATAATTAGAAATATGGCTGTCAAAAGAATTGTCCAAAAAGCTAATAGAGGCGATCATTGCCTGGGACAAACAAGGAAAAGGATGCAAAAAGATAGCACGGGCACTGAATTTTTGTAGAGATACGGTTGGAAGCATAGTTCGCAAGTTCAGAGTTAAAGGAAGAGTGGCTACAATACCAGGATGTGGCAGAAAGAGGAAGCTATGAATGGCTGTTCGCAGAGTCCTTAGGAGACGGGTGGTCAAAAACCCTCAAGTGACTGCAGGAGACCCGCAGCAAGACTTGGAGGCAGGAGGTACTGAGGTTTCAGTTTGCACAGAAGGGTGCATACTAATCGTTTTAGGTAACTAAGACATACACCACAACTGATCCAAAAGCACAAGCTCCAGTATGCTCAAAACCATAAAAATAAGCCACAGAACTGGAATATGTCAGGCTTATGAATCAGTGGTATGTCTGCAGGAGGAATAAAGAAGTATATGCAGCAAAGTGCACCCTGTCTACAGTGAAGAATTGTCGGGGAGTTTTGATGATCTGCGGCTGCCTAGCTTCCTTTGGCACTGGAAATCTACAGAGTGTAGAGGGCAATATGGATTCAGTCGAGTACCAGGATATCCAAGGAGAAAATATCATTCCGTCTGTTGGGAAGCTGACGCTTGGGCATCAATGGACCTTCCAAAAGGACAATGATCCGAAGCATACCTCAACATCCACCAAGGCTTGGTTTCAGAAGAAGTGTGGGAAGATTCTTGGGTGCCCATCACAATCACCTCACTTGATCCTCATAAAAAATCTCTGGCAGGATTTGAAGATGACAGCTGCAGCATGCAAACCCTAGAATATTAGTGAACTGGAGGCCATTGTCCATGAGGACTGGACTAAGATTCCTTGGGAATGCTGCCAAAAACTGGCATCTGCCTATGCATCAGATTTCCAGCAGGTCATAGCGGCAAAAGAGTTTTCTACTAAGTATTAAAGATGCTTGTTCATGAAGGGGTTGAATGATTTTGAGCCTGCAGTAGTCATTAAAAGTAGCATTTTGTGTTGAATTTGGAGAGGCCATTTGTAATATTTGTTGTGTTAAGCCATTTGAATTGTTCTTGTTTGATTTGTTCATTGCCAACAGCTGAAAGTTTGTAAATTTTGGCAAGCTATTCCACATTGAAATTACTCTTTGGGTGAAGAAATATTTCCGAATATCAGTGCTAAATTTACCATTAGTCAACCTCCATTTGTGACCCTGTGTTCTATTAACAACACTTGGTTGAAGGAATCCTACATAATTCACTTTGTTAATCCCTTTAACATATTTAAAGACCTCAATCAGATCACCCCTTAGTCTCCTTTTCCTAAGACTAAAGTGATTAAGGATCTTCAGCCTCTTCTCATAGCTTTCATCTTTTATACCTGGAAATAGCTTAGTGGCTCTTCTCTGAACTGTCTCCAGAGCCTCTATATCTTTCTTCAAGCATGGTCCCCAGAACTGTACACAATACTCCTGATGTGGCCTGACGAGTGTGTTGTACAAAAGAAGCATCACCTCCTTAGATTTGTACTCAATACTTATGTCAATGTATCCCAGCATCCGATTGTCTTTTTTAACTGCTACGGCACAATGGCTAGAACCTGTGAGGGTTTTGTCAACAATCACTCCCAGATCTTTCTCGTGTGGAGCACATTCCAGTTTAAAACCTCCCATGAAGTAATCCTGTCTAATGATTTTATTACCTACATGTACAACTTTACATTTCGCTACATTAAATTTCATTTGCCACATTCCTGCCCAATTCTGGATTCTATCCAAATCATCCTGAAGCACTTTCGTGGACTCTAAACTATTTGCCAATTTAGTATCATCTGCAAGTTTAACTAATCTACTCTCAATATTCCTATCAAGGTCATTAATGTAGATGAGGAACAGCAGGGGTCCCAACACCGATCCCTGAGGGATGCCACTCCCCACCATACCTAGCTTAGATGAGATGCCACTGACCACCACTCTTTGTGTTCTGTCCTGTAACCAGTTTTGTATCCACTCCAGAATACCTCCTGTAACTCCATTGTAGCTAATTTTAAAAATTTGTCTCTTATGTGGAACTGTATCAAATGCTTTCTGAAAATCCAAGTATATGATGTCATAAGCCCTGCTCTGGTCATAAGTCTTGGTGGCCTCTTGAAAAAATTCCAGGTTTGTCAGGCCTGACCTTCCCTTACGGAAACCATGTTGGCTTTCCCTCAAGATACTGTTACGTTCAAGAAATAAGTCCACCTCATCTTTTATGATAGATTCCAATATTTTGCACGCAATGCAAGTTAAACTCACTGGCCTGTAGTTTCCTGGCTCGGTACGGTCCCCTTTCTTTTATATTGGTATTATATTGCCCAGTTTCTAAAGACCGTCTGAAGATCGGGGATAGCGGCTTAAAGATGATCTCACCAACTTCCCTGAGCACTCTAGGATATAAGCCATCAGCACCCGCCGCCTTATCTGCCTTTAGTTTATGCAACTTGTGTAATACTTCATTATCCCATACCTCAATTTCCGCTAAATAATCTTGAGCATTTAACATGCTCTCTGGCCAAATAAAGACCCCTTCTGAGGTAAAATTCTCATCAAAGTAACTGTTTAAGGCATCTGCAATATCCTTGTTATCATATAGCAGGGATCCATTTTTATTCTTTATGCACTTAACCTGCTCTTTGACTTTCCTTTTTTGCTACACTACTGAAAGAAGTGCCTAGGATTAGTTTTTGCCCCCTCTGCAATTTGTCTTTCGTACAGTCTTCTAGCATTCCTCAGCTCTTTTTTGACCACAGCCCGCATTTTAAAGTATTCAGCCTTAGTGTTCTTATTGCCATCCTTTATGTACATCTTATAAAGATTCCTCTTTTTCCTCAAAATCCTACGAATACTTTTGGTAATCCACAGAGGATTCTGCTTTTTCAGCTTACTTTTGCACACCTTTGGAATGAATTTGCATTGTGATTGAAGTAAAACCCCCTTAAATCATTCCCACATCTCATTTACAGACTCACAGTTCAGGAGTGTCTCCCATTTTATTTCACTTGGATATGAGCGCATCCTGTCAAAGTTTGCTTGCCTAAAATTGAAAATTTTTGTTTTTGAATACACCTTTTTAACTTCCCATGAAACATCAAAATTAACAGTAGAGTGATTACTTCTCCCAAGTGGCTCCAGTACCTCAACATTGCTAATTCTATCTGGGTCATTACAGAGCACTAAGTCTAAAATTGCCTTCTGTCTTGTAGGTTTATTAACATACTGCACCAAAGAATTATCATTTATAATGTTTAGAAATCCCCCCCCCATCCTGTCCTTTGACCATTTCCCAATCGATACTGGGATAATTTGAGTCATAATAATAGTCCCTCCACCTCTACAAGCTTGTGTAATCCTCTTAAAAAGCATTTCATTGACTGTACTGTCCAAAGCTGGTGGTCGATAGCATGCTCCTATGTTTAAATCTGTCTAGTGTTTGCCAATGAGCCTGACCCAGATATCTTCATAGGGCAAGGAGTGTTCAATTTCGGGAATTTCCTGTACATTTTATGTTTTCGTTCACATAGAGTGCTATGCCCCCTCCTCTCCAATTACATCTATCCTTCCGAAAGAGCTTATAACCTTCTATATTATATTCACTAAGCCATGTCTCTGTAATCCCAACTATGTCATACCCCTCACTAATCATAGTGGCCTCAAGCTCTGGAAATTTATTTTTTATGCTTCCTGCATTTTAAAAAAAACATTTCAGGTTGTTACTAATGCACTTCCCCCTTGATTTCCCATGCGGCCGCTGCTTCAAGGCCCCCTACTACGCTTTGTTGCTTTAAAAGTATTTCATCAATTGTGCATGTAACGCCATCAGCTTCCATTGGGGCAGTCTGCATTTCCCTATGTGTAACACTCACTAACCTCCCTGCCCCCCAAGTCCCTAGATTAAATAATCCTGTGCTTCCCTCAACATACGCTGATCCAATGCCAAGGTACCCCTCCGGTTCAGGTGCAGTCCGTCAGGCTTGAACAGGTCACCCCCGTCCCAGAAAAAGTTCCAGTGCCCAATAAACCTATACCCCTCTTTCCTACACCAGGTTCGTAGCCACGTGTTAAACCTCCAGATAAAATTCTGCTTACCTCTGCTTGCACATGGTACTGGTAGAATCCCGGAGAACACTACCGTTGAGGATCTGCTCCTAAGCTTCTCAGCAAATTCCACAAGTTTGCCTTGCAGAACCTCAAACCTACCCTTACCTATGTCATTTGTCCCAACATGGACCATGACAACTGGATCCCTCCCCGCTCTGCTAGGATCTTGTCCGCACGCTCCAGGAGGTCTCCGACCTGGGCACCAGGCAGGCAACACACCGTACGAGACTCCTTGTCGCGCGAACAGACTAAGCTATCGATTCCTCAAAGTATTGAGTCCCCCACTATCAATAACTCTTTTCTGAGGGATAGAAGCCAACAGGGTGCCCTGCTGCTCATCAGTCCCCTCACTCTCATTCCTGCAAGGGCTGGAATCGGTTGGACACCTCAACCACTGGAGGAGCTGTTGCTGTACAGTGTGCACGCCCTTTCCTGCGCTGTCGACCTACAGCCACCCAACTTTCTCTCCCTGCCTGCTCTGGGATCCCAGTACCACCCTGCTTCGGCGTACACTCCATTTCTCTAAACGACATACTACTTAGTTCCTCTAGGAACTCTACTGATTGTGAACTAAGTTGTGCCGCCAACTGGCCCTGAAGATCAAGGATCTTACTCTCCAGATGCTCAATTAGCTGGCATTGGTGGCAGACAATCCCACCCTGGAAATCTCTTTCAAATAGTGCGATCATCCTGCAACTGTCACATAGTTTCGCCACATTTTGAACCCCCTACCTAATGACCCAGCTCACCCTAGATGAAAGTAAACAACTAATGCCGAGGCAGAAGCTGAGGAACCACAATTTATGAATTTATTAACTCAAGAAGCCCTAAGCAGCAGTCACAGTAGAAACCCTGGGGACACTATGTAAATTGACTATAAGCCTCTTTTAACAGGGGCTTAGTTTCAGTTAACAGAAATGAAATGCCAAATTGAGCCAAACTCTATATGTAATAAGCACTCCTAATAAGCTGACTTGAGTTTATCTAGTCCCAGTACTATTAATATACAATGCCCATGAGAAACTGGAGGAGGGGAGGAGGCAGAGCACTCCGGTGAAATTTACTGTTTAAATTCCAACCTAAATTCCAACCTAACCGATTGGACTACTCAGTGACTGCTGCCCTACTAACTAAATACTAAAAAATCTCAGATCCCCACCCAAAAATGCAAACAGTACTTCTCTAGCTAGCTAGCCGCAAATACAACCAAGGGTAACCGAGAAAAGAGTAAAGCCCCGGTTCCCTTTAATTAAAACAGACCGAATAAACAAGTCGTTTTCTATGTGAACGAATTAAACTCGGTACCTCCCCCAACAAGCTGTCCTAAGTTCTCGAACAAGCAGTTAAACTTTAATCAGCTGATTAAAGCACAGCAACCGGAAGAAAATACAAAGATAGGGTATTTACGATGTGTTTAATCAGGAGAGCCCTTTCGTGGTAATAAAATGCGAGAAAGACAAAACCCCGGTTTGCGTTAATATTCAGCTTGGCAATGCATTTATGGGGCAATGCAGTCAGGATAGAGAATGAAGGGGACTAAAAACCCTGGTGAACATCAATATTTATTGGCTAGAAGACTGTATGAAAGGCAGCAACCAAGTAGGAAACCAAGCCGGGTTATAGTTAGATATCCAGGTAATTCGATAATATTCTTGGCGTTGAGAACTTGCTGGGGTTCATTAGCTAAATCACCTATAAAAAAACCAGGCGACAATAGCTCAGTCCTTGAAAACAACTGTTTTACTTTGTATATCGCACAATTCACGAAGACAATTGTTTAGCATTTAATTTATTCTCTAAATTTAGCATTTATTTTATTTTACCGTACTTTGCTCCCGGGAGACTGAAACCCCCCCCCCAATTACCTCGGGAGCAAATTGTCTAATCTCTATTATTGTTTGAGCCTTAACACTCGAATTATTTTCAGAAAACCTCATTTACACTAGAGTAAATCTTCAGCTTCAATCCCACACAGCACAGCCAGATGCGACGTTTGTGCTTTTTAAATTATATAATCATTTTCAAGAAACGTGACTGATGAAATTCACTGTTATTCTCTAAAATACAAATGGGGAAGGCAAAATCCATCATGGGGTTTGTATTTTTTTTTTTAAAGCATCCCCTGCTGTTCCAGACTAACTGTGGCCAATGACGTGAGCGAGGGGAGCAGCAATGATGCTGAGTACAGCAGTTACAGTGACAAAAACAATGATATTGAAGATTCAGACCTAGATTATGATTTTACTGCTGATCCGCCAGCCAAGATTTAGTGCGTGAGAGACATGTCTGAGGAGGAGGATGATTTCTGCGAATTTGCCTGAATCCAAAATGACTGGAAAATTGGAAACTATCACCCACTCTGTCAGAGCGAGTGTCTAATTGCAATGATCTGGAGGTAGTTATGATACTACTACTGCTAATACTAATAATGGTATTTAAAGGTAATGATGATGATTTCAATAACGACAGTAATAATAATAATTATTATTATTATGATTATTTGACAAGTTTTTTTTTTTTATGTAAGGAAACGTAAGCACAAACGCAGAAATTCCTCTTGAAAGCCAAAAGATTTAAGTTCTCAAATGGTTTTTATTTTGTTTCTCTCAGATACTGAAGCTGAGAAATAGAAGTATTGTTAAACGTTGACAATTCTGTCGAGTTTTCTAGAAAACCCTCAGGTTTTTTCTTTTTTTTTTCCAAACAATGCTTTAGGTTTAGAATCCTTTTTTAGAGGGTGCCTCAGGTCTTCATGGGTTTGCAAATTATTTTACACCTTCAATGTAGGCTGTTTGGATGCTCAAAAAGAACTTAAATTAAGTGCTATGAGTAATTTTATTTCTAATAAGTCTTTTTCAATAACCAATTTAATGTTTCAAATTTGTGGCACAGATTTGCTTGAATGTGTTTGTTAGGTTTTTTTTTACCATTGGACCATACATTTGACCATGTTGTCCAATCAAAAAATAATTCACATCACAGATTCGTTACGCTTAACAAATTGTTTTACACCTTGTGTATGTTTTTAGATTCTAAAAGTCCTGGGTGGTCTTAAAATAAAGTTATTTTTAATTAATGTTTAATATGCATAAAAATGCTACTCTGAGAGATTGGCATTTTTTTTCAGTCATACGTGTTAGTACGTACGTGTCTGCTTCTCAGTATCACTTGTTAATCACTGTAGGCTATATTGGTTAAGATTAGTTCGTCAGCTAAATAAATTTCTTGATGGGTATTTAGTCAAAGTTCTCAGGAACAGATTAAAGCTGCTTTCACACCGGACGCGAAACAAATTTTTCGCACGACAGATTACATTCAAAGTCAATGGAAGACGCGATTACTTGCGAAACGCGTGTATATTCACGTCTTTCCATTGACTTTGAATGTAATCTGTCGTGCGAAAAATTCGTTTCGCGTCCGGTGTGAAAGCAGCCTTAGGGTTGGCTTGTAACGCCCTAAGAGGTGATGGAGGCCGTCCAAACTCACTGGTAATCAGGTGACTTCAAAACAGTTTTCTCTCTATAAGTACTAGTAAATGACCCGTGGCGAGAGCGAAAAATTGACCTTTGACCCCAGTGACCTTGACCTTTCAAAAAGCTAACCCCTCAAGGACAATTCCTGGGACAACCTACATAGACCCACCAAGTTTGGTGAAGATCCGTCAGAGGACCTCGGAGGAGTAGGGGAACAAACAGACAGACAGACAAACGTTCCTCAAATTATAGTATGATGATTTCACATGGCCTCAGATATTTGTTTTCCGTTTGTCCAAGACTGCATCGGGTATGAGTCATTGAAAAAATAAAGAGCTGCTTGTCTGTTCGCCTCATAGAGGCAATTATTATTACTATTATTTTTATTAAGCTCATAATTATTGCAGTTCAATTTACTGTCTAGCCCTAGGCTTCCATCTAAACTCAAAAGTTTGATTCTGGAAGGCCTTGTTTGTTCTTAGTTTGGTAGCATTGGGGGAGATTTGGATATGTTGTGCCTCATGCTTCCTTTTCACATGTTAAACCTCTCTTTGTATGATTGAAAATAAATATTGTTCTGCTCACCAATTCCAACTTGGTGTGGACAGAGACTTAAATGCTTTCTGCCAGGGTGACAGTGGGTCTGCATGATGACACTACGCAACCTGCATGAATTCACTGAAGTGGCATCAATTTTGGATGAAGCTTTAAAACTTGAAAAAAAAAAAGCCAAATTTTTAGGCATATGTGAATATGTTCAAAATTGCACCATTCACATATGGTAACTGAGGAAGTATGTGCCTCCCTAGTGTTTTGCTATATCTGCATATTCATCACTTTGAATCAGGGCTATTCAACCATATCCAGACAGAGCCACTGTGGGTGCAGGCCTTCATTCCAACTAAGTGGTAACACACCTTATACTAATCAGCCCCAAGAGTCTTTGCTAATGAGCTTGATTACTAGTATCAGGTGTGTAATTGCTTGGTTGGCATGAAAGTCTGTACCCACACCGGCCCTTGCAGGATAATGTTGAATAGCCCTGATTTAAATGAATTCAGATCTTCATGCAAAATGAGATGCAAAATAAGGGGAATGTTAAATTTTATTTCATTTGTTGAAGGAAAATTCACCTCTTTTCCTTGTGTGAATGAGTAAATGCCTAAATCTCACTGTTGGTGCCACCATTCACAGCAGCATTTTAAGGCAACATGCTACACAACACTGAAAGGTCCCAGCCAGGTCTTGATCTTCGAACCCTGTAACTGCAAGGAGTCTGTGCTGTTAACTGTGCCTCCATGGCACCCACTTTTAGGTGTGTATTTTCAGTTTTAGTTTGTTTAGGATGCCTGTGCCCCCAAATATTTTTTACTGGGGTGTACGGAGTTCCTAAAAATTAAAGGGAATGTAAGAGCTCCGCACACACACTCATAATCACTAAAGCAACTGCCTTATTTTCTTTGGGCTTTACGAGCGAATCCCAAACACTGAACATACAGTACACCAGAAATGGCCCAATCTGCATCCCGCACGTGCCAACTCTTCTGCATTTCCTGTACCTTTCTCTATTTTCAGGAGTTTCAGTTCCTATGATTTCCCTGCTATAGCTTGATGAAATTTTAAAATCTGCCCATCCGCAATATTTGTTAGAGATGGTGTTGTTGCTGTTTTTGAACAGTTTAGAGAATGCATTAAAAAATAAAGTCCCTTGCTGGCAGTTTTCTCTTTCAATTACTTCCATCTCCACTGGAAAAAAAAAATTGCTTTCTGTCACAGACAAAGCAGCCTTGTGTTTAGAGCTGCAATAACAGCTTGGGTTTTGACTCCGACTGCATGAGGGCCATTAGATGCGACCATTAAATCAGCAGCACCGCTGCTAAAAATAATACCAGGGGAAACAACTGCTACTGAAACCAAATGCTCCTGAGATCTGAGGATCAATTTTTCATACAAATGTGGCAGAATTTTGGCCCAATCTTCCCAGCAGAATTGCTTGAATTAAGCCACTGTGGTGAGTTTTGAACTAGGACATTCCTGCTGAAGGTACTGCCCCTGCATCTCAATAAGATTTGAGTGGCCTAATCAAAGGTGGACTCTTGATCATTATATTGAGGAGTGACCAGTTTGCCCTCTAGCTTCAGATTGCAGACCGGACATTCCCCTCGGGATTTTCCAGGAGAGAGCAGAATTCATGGTTCTGTCAATTATAGCTGGTAAGTCTGGTCCCGAAGCAGCAAAACAGCCCCGCACCATCACGTTTGACTGCTGGCGTGAGTATGCCGTTCTTATTGTGGAAGGCTGCGTCAGCTTTCTGCCAGCTATAACGGGACCTGAGTTTCACTTTCGACCCATCAGTCCACAGAACACTGTCCCAGAAAACTTTGTGACATATTGTTTTTTTTTTATTTTTGAAAATGCAAGTCAAGCCTTTATGTTCCACATGGTTAGCAGGTTAGCAACAGCTTTCTCCTTGCAATTTTCCCCTGGATAACATTTTTCCTTAGGCTTTTAATAATTGTAGAACCATTAAAGCCATGTTTTAAAAAGTGTGTTTGACTTCATGGAGGAGTTCTCAGTGCTCTTACGGAGGAATTTTGGTTTTGTGGCAACTCCTGGGAAGATTCACTAATGTTCAAAGTTATCTCCCATTTCGGCTATATTGGATTCCTCTGTGGTTCAGTGCTTTTAGAGGCACTCCACCCAAAATGCGGTCTGGGCTCATTTCAATGGAATTTATGAATAAATACACTCAAGTCTGTTTTGTAAACTATCATCTCTCTCTAGAAATAGCATACATATTAGCCAATTAGCAGCTACCATTTAACCAGGTGGCCTTTGGTACCTGAATTATCGCTCTTGTCTTTAAAAGCTTATTTAAGGAACACATTAAGAAAAAAAATGCACATGCTGTCAGTTACTTTTTGCGCCAAGTTGGTATTTTTTACAATATGTTCCTTAGACCAAGGTCAAAAATGCCAGAATTTGCATTTACTTCTCATGGCAGAGCAACTGCCTAAACTCAAGCCGGGTTTCCATTCTCATGAATGGTCAGCTCAGCCTGCTGTTGGCCTCCCTGTTGTAAGGTAGACGTTAACTGCATGGCAACCATTCTTTGGATGGAAAGGATGCTTTGCCAATCTGTGTGGAGCAGTTTATTTTTTCCAAAACTCAACAAAAAATGTTGTTTTGGGTGAACTGCCCCCTAAAGAAACGACTTTGTGACTCTCTCCCGACTGATATATTTCAAAACATTAATTATTCGTCTCCTCCTGAATTTCTTTTGTCCCCAGCATGGTGTGTTGCTTCTACTTGACATTAGAACATCAGAAAGGTTCTATGTTACTCGATATTTTTATTCAATTGGACTAGTAATAATCATGGCTCGGTGTGTCCCGATTGAATGTAACAGAATTAACAATTCAATTTCATAAATTGACAGTTGGCTAACTCAGGGAACTTTTTCACTCAAAGCCAGTTAATATTTGTGTGGGTTATGCTCTGAGCGCTGGTGATGTGCGGGAAATGTAGGACTGGACTCAGGTGCGAGGATGGACTTGGTCGTATTTATTATGCCTTCAGCACCGCAAAAAAGGCGATATAGAAAACAATACAAAAAAACAAGGAATCGCGGTTCCTGGATAATAATATGGGTCATACAAACACTAGGCACTGGCTAAAGTACTTATGGAAAAGATCTAGGAATAGAGGTTCTTGGAGAGGACTATGTTCAAGAGTTATAATAGTAGTACCCGCAAATGTGGGAGAAAAGTCATTACAAGACTAAAGAGTACGCACAGGCTTGTAAGGCTTTGGAACTTCACAATGAATGAGTGCGAAGCTCAGATTTAAATAGGACATACTACCACACAGTGGAGATAGGTAACTGATGCAGGTGATGCTTATGCACTGAAGAATGCAGTCCAGGTCTTAATAGACTGGTGAGTTGGAGAACTGGAGCCATGGCCTAACAAAATTTCACATTTTTTTATTAAAAAAAGAAGAAGAGGAAAGGGGAAAAAAACGAAGAGGTCACTTGAAAAATACATTTGGTGTTTACTCTGGTTTTTTCTGTCCTGTATGAAATTTTGCTTCAAGAAATGAAGCAAGTGCAAGGATAGCAAAAATCAGGAAAAGGCAAATTCTTTTTCATAGGGCTGTGTCTTTGTCCGCAGAATGGAGATGAGGGAAGCTATGAGAAGAGGAAATTGGAGTCCCTTTGTGGTTGCATTAAAAATCCAAATCTCAGAAGAAAACTGATGATTCGCTATTATCTAGGCGTCCATATTGTGAGAGTGCTCCAGTTGCCATCTTTTCTTATTGGATTCCCAGGATTTTTGTTCTGATTTGAGCAATGAAGTGCCTTGCTGATCAATACATTACTATTTCAATACATTTTTGTGAGAAAGGACGATGATAGCTGATAAATTTTTTGTTCTTGTTCCACCCAACTTGAATGCAACAAAAAACTTGCGGAAACAAGTCTACCATACTCCCACTGAAAGCAACTCAGAGCCAAAGACCAGCACTTAAAATGAGCAATGAGCGGTCTTACAATATTTTGGTAATTCCTTTGAGAAGCATATCTTATAGTGCAGGTAAGACGATAGCCTGTTTTCAATAATCGACTGCGCTTCGTTTTAATGGTACACATCACCCCTTTTCAAGGTGCATGTTTAAGTTTGACTGCCCATATGCGATGGTGTTCAGGACGATATATGGCTACAAAGAGCAGCAGGAACCAGGGGGGTGTGGCCGCTCATGCTTAAGCCTACATTGTTGCTGTTTGCAAACACTATCAGCACCTGCCGCGCTGTTGCAGCATGTAGGCCCATCTAGTTCAGGGATTGATTCGTTTTCAGTTTTTAATGATACTGAGGTAGAGTTTTTTTTTTAAATCTGACTTTCTTGAGCTGGCGTCTGATGTATGCTTGAATTTGATCTGAAGGCGATGCTTTATTATGACGGAAGATGGCACACGTTAAATAGTGTTTTGATCTTATGGAGAGACCAATATGCATATTAAAAAACAAAACAAAACAAAAAAAAAAAAACAATTTCTGGGGTATGATTGCTTCATTCAAGAAATGAGCACATTTTAAAAATCTGAGTTGTTCAATTAGGGTAAGCTGAGGTAATATGGACCCTTGGGGAAAATGGACACTCTCCCATTACCCACGATGCAATGCACTTTCGGGACTCTGGATGCGATGTCACAAACACACACAGCCGCCATTGTGATGGACAACAGATGAAGGCGAAAGCGTGCAATTCAAGGTAATGTGAACAAACCAGTGTTTCCAGTCTAGACTTTTACAATGCAGTGAAGTGTTATATGATGCAGACGTCTCTATTAAGTTGTTTTCTGAATCAGGTGCTGGTAAGATTCTGTACAGATTTGTCGTCTACAGACCACGTGTGAGATTGCCCCACTGAAGCATATCGTGTTTGAGCATTGATCTGTTATTATGGAACAGTATGGTTCAGGGAATATGGACCCATTGCTCTCATTTAATATGGACCCAGGTCCATATTTCCCACAATGACTGTCCATATTCCTCGCACAATATGTCACAGGAAAATCGACAAAATATGTAAGCTGGACCCCTCAATGCATACCCCAAACATTTGTAACTTTGCCCAAACGGAAATTGAATTCATAAACCTCTAGATCAATAAGCTTACCTTGTTTTCGGATCTGAAGATCTAGGTCTGTACTGTGGTTATAATTTTCCAGAACATAAATGCAGTAAAGAAAACAATTGAAATTGTTTTATTTTGTTCTTGCAGATAGTTATATTCAACAAGAGGTCTGATGATGGAGCAAAAACAGCAGAGGGAAAAAGGCTGCAGGAAAAAATTGAGCAAAAAACCCCAACAAGAAACAGCAATGAGCTCAATTAATAAAAATAAATTAGTGCTGTCAAACGATTAAAATTTTTAATAAGATTAATCACAGGGTTGCCATGGATTAATTTTGATAAATCACCATTGAATCTCATTCATTTTTAATCTACAATATATGAATTGTGTTTCATTTTGCATAAGCAAAGAGACTCAAGAAAGAGGGGAATATATATGCACTTAGCCCCTTTGCACAGATGTCAAATCTGGCTATTTAGGAGTTACCTTATTTAAGGCTTTATAATTCAAGATTGCAGCTTCCACAGCAAAAATTGCAGTGTTATCTGAAGTCCAGTAGTGTTTATTTGAGACCAGTTGGTCTCATATAAACTCTACTGGAGTTCAGTTAACACTGGGACGTTTGCTATACAGGAGAATTGATTAAATGATTAAACAGTCAAAACATTCACCCTGCAATGAAAAGCTAACAATTCCCATTTCTGAGGTCACAACCTCTCTACACCTTAAAAGGAACAAGTAAAACTCAGTAACTCAATGATATCTGAATTCTGAAATATACTTTATTTTAACAGAACAGACATTCCACCCTCAGATAAAATCAAACGATTGTTATGCCTCTCTAGATTCAACAGATCGTGTTCCAGCTCGGCTTGCTTGTGAATATTCAATTACTGATCTGGGGGTGCCATCTAGTGATCGAGTACTGTAACTGCATGCTTAAATTTGCCGTTCCATGTCCACGAACGTAATTAGCGTCTTCCATTCAGAGTTGTTTGCTTCTGCTGGATCAACTGCCCATTTCCGCATGCGCAACGGTAACACTACTAATGCAAATTGCTCGAAATGCGACGTTTCAGGGATTTTGTGTCATTCTGCGCGGCAGATGGATTAATTGCGTTAAAATGTTTTGTCAGATTAATAATGATGATTGATTAATCCGAGTTAACGCGTTAATTTTGACAGCCCTAAAACAAATCAAAGAAACCTGCCCAAAAACGTCTCCAAGGACCAGCGAATCCATTTGCCAATTTTTACTGCATATACTACCAGGAACTGTATGTCGACCTTGCAGAATTACCTTGGATTCAGTGTAATCAATCTAAGCAGTGGGCTCATGAGAACAAAACAGATTATGAAGGTGTCAAAATAAAGTTTTACCCGGCTATTCCTCAGTAGACTTGCTTTGGTATTGATATTGTTTGGCGTCAGAAACCTGTCAGAGCAATATGGACCCCATGTCCACATTGCTTCACTGTCAGGGTCCAAATCACACACATGGTGGGGAATATGGACACAGTGAGGGATTTCCTTATTCCCTCTGTGGTAGAGCCATCCGCAGAGATACGTGTCTCGTATTACGCAGATATGGAGCAAGCCTAGGGGTCTAATAGATCAAACACTAATGAGCTTTGGCGAGCCGTTCATCTAGGCTACAGGTCATGGCAACCTGAGGGGGTCCATATTACCTCCTCTTCCCTTACAATTGTGATATGGAATCAGTGACACCAGATGCGGGAAAAGGGAATGAGGATTTTATTAAAACCAAAACAAAACAGGCACGAGGGCCAACAAAAAACTTGGCCCAAAGGGTTGCAAAAAACAAACTAAGGTAAGCTACACAGAGCTACAAACAATAAATGCAAAAGGCAAAAAACAAAAGGCACTGGAAACTCCAGGCGAGATGCACAAGAAAAATAAACAACAAGACTATAAATATATACACAAAACAAGAGGCTAGGACAAGACTAGAAATGCTAGGGAACTATGAAATCAAGAACTTGGCTAAACTTGCACAAGCAACGAGACGCGACTAGAAACAAACTTGAGACACTGTCTGCCAGCCAACTTCCACCGCAACCAGATAAAGGCTTGGTAATCATGACACAAGGGGTAACACCTGGAGAGAGAGAGAAACAAGAGGCATGGCAAGATCAAGACATGGACAGAGATTGGATGACATGACCTGCTCATTAAGAGAATGAGCGTGCTCAGCTTAAGTACCAATTAAGTATGCAGCCTGGAAGCAAGCATGAATGTTCAGAACAGAAAAGCACAGCAAGATCTTGAAATAGCAAAGCAGGAATCATGACAATAAACTCCCTGTCTAAATTAGTAATATTAGTAATGTGCCTATCTAAGAATTACACCACCCAGTGAGTGTTAGTAAATGTTAGTAACTTAAAAACAGTTAATTGCCAATTAAGCTTAGAGAGCCCCGAATCAGCACAGCATGGAAGGAAGGGGAAATACCAAAGCCAACCAGAGCTCAGAAATGTGCAACAACGAAGGCACGGGGCGGAACGCAGACAAGCGGTGGAGTGGCATGGCAGACCTGGCATGAACAAAAACATGGACATGGAATGTAAAATCCTGAAACAAGAAACTGTTAAAACTGTGGCATGAACTATGAAACTTGGAACATGAAACTGTTAAAACCATGAACAATACTGTTCTGGCCAAAGGCCAGAACCCTGGAACACAACAGTACCCCCCCCCTTACAAAAGCGGCACCTGACGCTGACAAAAAACACTCAGAACTAAAATACATGAAGCCGCACAAAACTAAATACAAATCCTACAAGACTAAATAACCAAGTAAATACTGTGGACAAAAACCCTAAGACACAAAACACCTAATCCAAGAAACAGTACCACAAGAAACACTAAACATAGACAAGATTACTTATTTCTCCAGCAAGCTGGGGCTAAGGCTTGGGCTATGGCAAGGAGTGATGGTAACGGCTATGGCTAGAGGCTATGGCTATGGGCTATGGCTATGGCTAGGGCTTGGACTTGGGACTATGGCTGTGGGCTTGGGACTATGGCTATGGCTTGGCTTGGATTTGGGACTATGGCTTGGAACTATGGCTTGGAACTATGGCTTGGAACTATGGCTTGGGGTGTGACTGGTGGTAATCACGGATTAGAGATTTATCTAAGATGTGCCTGGCCGGGACCCAGGAACGCTCCTCTGGGCCATACCCCTCCCAATCCACGAGGTACTGGAGGCCCCGACCCCTCCGTCGGCAATCCAGTAGAGCTTTGACTGTGTAGGCCTCCCCTCCGTCGATGAGCCGAGGAGGAGGCGGAGGCTCAGGTGGGGGCATGAGGGGGGAGGTGGCAACAGGCCTCAGGCGTGAAACGTGGAATACAGGGTGGAGACGTCGCATGGTGGATGGGAGCTTGAGCCGGACAGCAGTGGGGCTGATGATCCTTTGGATGGGGAAAGGACCCAGGAAGCGAGGAGCCAGCTTGCGGCTTTCCACCCGGAGTGGGATGTCTTGTGCCGCCAACCAGACCTTCTGGCCGACCCGATAGTGAGGGGCTGGGCGCCGACGCTTGTCTGCCGTGGTCTTCATGGTCTTGCCCGCCCGGACTAAGGCGCGGCGAGCAGACAGCCACACACGGCGACACCGTCGGATGAATGCCCCGGCCGAAGGCACCCCGACTTCCTCCTCCTGGCTGGGGAACAGTGGAGGCTGGTAGCCCATACAGCACTCGAAGGGGGAGAGGCCGGAGGCAGAGGCGGCGTGGGAGTTTACGGCGTACTCGACCCAGGGTAGCATGGTAGACCAGGATCTTGGGTTGGTCGAGCACACGCATCGGAGGACCGTCTCCAGGGTTTGGTTGGCCCGCTCAGTCTGTCCATTGGTCTGTGGGTGGTAACCTGAACTGAGGCTGAAGGAGGTGCCAAGGGATGTGCAGAATGCTTTCCAGAACTGGGAGGTGAATTGGGGACCACGATCTGACACAATATCCACAGGAATGCCATGGGGACGGACAACATGCTGGATTAGTAGGTCAGCTGTGGTTTTAGCAGAGGGGAGCTTGGGAAGGGGCACGAAGTGGGCAGATTTGGAGAACCGGTCAACTATGGTGAGGACAGTGGTGTTTCCATGGGAGACGGGCAGGCCAGTGACGAAGTCCAGAGCTATGTGGGACCAGGGACGGTGAGGAATGGGCAGTGGTTGGAGCAGACCAGAGGGAGGTGCGTGGGAGGACTTGGCGCGGGAACAGACTGAGCAGGCAGAAACGAACCCCCGGACCTCTGCTGCCATCTTGGGCCACCAGAAACGGCGCTGGATAAACCGCAGGGTCCGGCCGACCCCAGGATGGCATGACAGGTTGGAGGAGTGGCCCCACTGGAGAACGTCAGACCGGGCAGCTGCAGGGACGTACAGGCAGTTGGCAGGGCAGGCACTGGGCGTAGCTGCGCCGTTCTGGGCGTTGCGGACCAGCTCCTCGATCCGGAGGCACACGTTGTTGACAAAACATGTTCTGGGCAGAATGGAGCTGGGCTCTCCCTTGGCCGAGGAAGCGTCGAAACGCCTGGAGAGCGCGTCAGCCTTGGTATTCTTGGACCCTGGCCTGTAGGCCAGGGAGAAGTTGAACCGGTCGAAAAAGAGGGCCCATCTGGCTTGTCTGGGTGTCAACCTCTTGGCTGAACGGAGGTACTCTAGGTTTTTATGGTCCGTCCAGACCAGGAACGGAACCCTTGCCCCCTCAAGCCAGTGCCTCCACTCCTCCAGGGCCAGCTTCACCGCCAGCAACTCCCGGTTCCCGACGTCGTAGTTGGACTCCGCAGGCGTCAGTCGGTGGGAGTAGAACGCGCACGGGTGTACCTTCTGATCATTGCTGGATCTTTGGGATAGTACCGCACCAACCCCGACATTGGAGGCATCCACCTCCACAATGAACCGCTTGGCGGGGTCGGGGGTGGTGAGGATGGGCGCGGTGGTGAAGCGCCTCTTCAGCTCACAGAAGGTCACCTCGGCTTGCGGAGTCCAACGGAATGGCACCTTGATGGAGGTAAGGGCCGTCAGGGGAGCTGCCACGGTGCTATAGTTCCTGACGAATCGCCTATAGAAATTCGCGAATCCTAGGAAGCTCTGTAGGGCCTTGCGGTCCTTGGGTGCGGGCCAGTCCACCACAGCCTTGACCTTCTCCTCGTCCATGCCCAGGTGGTTAGGGGAGATGACGTGCCCCAGGAAGGAGGTAGTGGTGGTGCTGAACTCGCACTTTTCAGCCTTGACGAAGAGGCGGTTTTCGAGGAGGCGGCGGAGCACCTGGCGAACATGGTTAGTGTGCTCCGTCTTGTCCCGGGAGAAGATCAGGATGTCGTCAAGGTAGACGTAGACGAACCTCCCGATCATGTCTCCAAGCACATCATTCACCAAGTTCTGGAACACTGCGGGCGCGTTGGTCAGGCCGAATGGAACCACTAGGTACTCCCAGTGGCCGCTAGGGGTGTTGAAAGCGGTCTTCCATTCGTCGCCCTCCCTGATGCGCAAGAGGTGGTAGGCATTCCGCAGGTCCAGCTTGGTGAAGATGGCCGCCCCCTGGATAACATCAAACGCCGAGGACATCAGTGGAAGCGGGTAGCGGTTCCTGACCGTGATCTTATTGAGCCCTCGGTAATCGATGCAGGGGCGCAGGGAGCCATCCTTCTTCTTGACGAAGAAGAAGCCTGCCCCCGCGGGAGAGGAGGATGGACGGATGATGCCAGCTGCAATGGACTCCCGGATGTACTTGTCCATGGCCCCCCTCTCTGGCTCAGACAAGGCAAAGACACGACCCCTAGGAGGCGCTGTGCCAGGCTGGAGGTCAATAGCACAGTCATACGGACGGTGCGGGGGCAGGGACACCGCACGGGACTTGCTAAAGACTGTTGCTAGGTCGTGGTATTCGGGGGGCACTCTGGAGACGTCTGGCCTCCCCTCGGGAGCTGGTCCACCCAAAGAGCAAGAAGGTCGGGAGTCGAGGAGGCAGCTGGCTGAACAGGAGGCACTCCACTCCCGCACCTCATGGCGGGCCCAGTCGATCACCGGCCCGTGTAGCGCCAACCAGGGATGACCCAGGACAATAGGGGAGCGAGGTGTCTCGGTCACAAACAGCCGGATCTGCTCGCGGTGGTTACCGGACGCCAGCAGCTGGATGGGAACGGTCTGGAAGGACACCTTAGCTAGGGGTTGCCCACCCAGCCCTGAGATGGACAATGGGCTGGGAAGATGGCATAGGGGAACCCCCCACTCAGCGGCAGCTCTGGCGTCGATAAAGTTTTCCTCAGCCCCCGAGTCAATGAGGGCGGTGGTCTTGCGGGAGCGGCCCTCCCAGGTCAGGGTCACCGGAACGCAGGTCCGGCGGTAGGAGGAGGTCTCCTTGGATGAAGCACCCACCAGTACTCCTCCAGACGCTAGGGGGCGCTGTTTTGACAGACAGCCTCGCACCGCATGACCCTGCTGGCCGCAGTAAAAACACGCCCCCGACCTCCTTCTCCGTTGGCGCTCCTCCTGGGTGAGCCGGGACCTCCCGATCTCCATGGGAGATGCCTCCCCAGGAGGGGGTGTGGTGGTGCTTCTCCTCGGCTGGTCCTGAGGCGACGCACGACTGGGACCCGGGGGTTGGATCTGACCAGCGGGGGCAGAACGTCGGCCAGGGCTAAGGGTGAGCACCCTCTCCTCCAGGCGGCTGTCAATACGCAGGGCCAGGTCTATAAGGGCCTCTGGAGACTCAGGGATCTCACAGAAGAGCAGTCGGTCTTTGACTGGTTCGGACAGCCCCTGGAGGAACACGTCACACAGCGCCTCCCTGCTCCAGCCCGACGTGGCTGCCACCGTCTGAAAATCGATGGCGTAGTCCGCCACCGATCTCCTCCCCTGCCTCATCCTCAGCAGCTCCCGTCCTGCGGCTCTCCCCTGCTTGGAGCGGTCAAAGACACGCAGTAGCTCCTCCGCCAAGGCCTGGTAGGTGGTAGTGCAGGGCTGCCGAGCCTGCCATGCGGCAGTTCCCCACAAGCGAGCCTGCCCCGTCAGCTGGGAGAGGACGAAGGCGACTCGGGCCGGCTCTGAGGCGAAGGTGGAGGGCTGCAGAGCGAAACACATCTCACAGGAGGTGAGAAAAGCCCTGCAGAACCCTGGTTCTCCACCGTACCTTTCGGGCGGTGGAAGGCAGGGCTCAGGACCAGGGTGGACAGCTGGCTGCAGCTGAGGTGCTTCTGCGCCGGGCTGGCACACAGGGGTGATGGGTGGCTGGTGTGCTGCAGGAGCACGGGGCTGGACAGCTGGCATGATGGGACCCTGGCTGGGACTTGCCCGGGGAAGGCTGGCCTTCAGTGTGGCCAGCGCAGCTGTCAGCTCCTGGATCTGCTGCCGTTGATGCAGCAGCTCAGCCTCTCGCTGGGCGATCCTGCACTCCATCCCGCTGGTGTCAAGGAGACAGTGTCTACTGATATGGAATCAGTGACACCAGATGCGGGAAAAGGGAATGAGGATTTTATTAAAACCAAAACAAAACAGGCACGAGGGCCAACAAAAAACTTGGCCCAAAGGGTTGCAAAAAACAAACTAAGGTAAGCTACACAGAGCTACAAACAATAAATGCAAAAGGCAAAAAACAAAAGGCACTGGAAACTCCAGGCGAGATGCACAAGAAAAATAAACAACAAGACTATAAATATATACACAAAACAAGAGGCTAGGACAAGACTAGAAATGCTAGGGAACTATGAAATCAAGAACTTGGCTAAACTTGCACAAGCAACGAGACGCGACTAGAAACAAACTTGAGACACTGTCTGCCAGCCAACTTCCACCGCAACCAGATAAAGGCTTGGTAATCATGACACAAGGGGTAACACCTGGAGAGAGAGAGAAACAAGAGGCATGGCAAGATCAAGACATGGACAGAGATTGGATGACATGACCTGCTCATTAAGAGAATGAGCGTGCTCAGCTTAAGTACCAATTAAGTATGCAGCCTGGAAGCAAGCATGAATGTTCAGAACAGAAAAGCACAGCAAGATCTTGAAATAGCAAAGCAGGAATCATGACAATAAACTCCCTGTCTAAATTAGTAATATTAGTAATGTGCCTATCTAAGAATTACACCACCCAGTGAGTGTTAGTAAATGTTAGTAACTTAAAAACAGTTAATTGCCAATTAAGCTTAGAGAGCCCCGAATCAGCACAGCATGGAAGGAAGGGGAAATACCAAAGCCAACCAGAGCTCAGAAATGTGCAACAACGAAGGCACGGGGCGGAACGCAGACAAGCGGTGGAGTGGCATGGCAGACCTGGCATGAACAAAAACATGGACATGGAATGTAAAATCCTGAAACAAGAAACTGTTAAAACTGTGGCATGAACTATGAAACTTGGAACATGAAACTGTTAAAACCATGAACAATACTGTTCTGGCCAAAGGCCAGAACCCTGGAACACAACAAATTGTTTGATCAAATCTAAACATTTGATTTGCGGCCCAGCGCCCCAAATAAAAAAGAAGAAGTATTCTACCTGAGCCTTGATGACCTCATTGATGTGCCTGCCTACACTTGCGCACGCAGCTCATAAGCATCACGATTTGGCACAGTGAATAATTCCCACCCCCGCATGGTCAATGCGCATCTCATCAGACCGTCCTACTGTTAAAATCGTCGCAACATCATTCTTCTGAAGCAATGGGAGGGTGATACATGATTAGGATTGCATTTGCATCTCACTAATGGACCTACCAATAAAATAATAATAATAATAATAAAAATAATGCCTTATCAGGCAAAGAGCAAAAGACTTTTTAAACTTGAGGAAGGTGCTCTTAGAAACGAGCAACATGCATGCCGAGGACAGGCATAATATTTCAAGACTACAATAACAGCATCTATGTCTATCGAGGCTCACAATAAATGCATAGTAAAATCCTTCAAAATCTTATCGTTGTATTATTTTATTATTGTATGCTTGCTACATCTCTTTAATGAAAATTTCATCGTAAATCATGAAAAAATATCAATGTCGTTCCATCATATTCACTTAATCCTGTTACCTGAATACTTAAGTCCAAAGTGAATAGTTTAAATATACACAAGTGCTCCTGCTGATTTTATCATGAATAAGAAGAACCGTGTTACTGAAAATGACAAAACTAATGGGATGACGGTCGCGTTGCGATACAAGATACAGTTCTGCTACTCCATCGCTTCCGCTAGGCTGCGTTCTCCTGAAGGAAGACAGTGCTAACGGGAAAGCAGTGATTCAGAAAGAGTGTGTGGAGACGCAGAAGGAGGGTGATGGTGTAGGAGCGAAAGACAGGCGATGCAAACAAGCGAGCTGTCAGCTGTGATGCAGGACTACTGTAGTCATGGAGAACTACGTTGGACCACCTCAGGTTAAACTACAGAGCAAGGCACAAACCGAATCAATGCGTGATAACAATTAGATTTAGTTTCGGACGAAGGAAAATGAGAAGGATTTCCTCCAAACAAACAACATCGGCTTCCAGAGGGAGATAAAAGAAGGAGGTCACAACTCCAGTGCGCTATAAAAGAATCACTAGTGCACACGTAACATGCGATATCCCGAGGATGCGCTGAGTTCCATCTGAGGCTTCAGAGCAGCGCAGTTTTCGGACCTGCCTCTGCCTCGTGTTTTTAGTGCGAAGAGGCTGCGGCTCTGTGGCTCCCGGCAAGCGCATTTCACCGCCGCGCAGCGCCGGGTTAAAACAACACAAAGTGTCAGAAAAAGAAGGCAACTGTCTGCCCTGATCGTTGATCGGGGGTATCCATCAGTTTGTTCTCCCTTTGCGCGTGGAAAGCTGCCAAATTTCCCAAATGGCCCTCGTCATGGAACCTGTAAGCAAATGGAGCCCGAGTCAAGTCGTGGACTGGATGAAAGGTATGTGCTGCGTGTTTATGCCACCTTATCCAAACAAAGTAGCTCATACAGAGCGCGGTGAACTTAAATCAAGCGAATAAATCTCGACAATGACACTCGTGGTATTGGTCTCTTTCAGGATTGAGCAGGGGATATAGGATAAGGCTGGCCTGATTTACTAAGGTGAATTTGATATCTTCTCAAAAATGAGTGAATCTGTATTGATGTAAGAAAATACGAGCGCCATAATTCGGACGGGAGAAAATTCTTAGCCGCTCAGAGAGTCATCTTTTTTCTTGAGCGACGGCTGAGTTTGCGAGCCCACTGCGTTCAATTTTTACTCAGGTGATTTAGCTTTTTGCTGGTAATTGATGTGGAATTGCTACTGTTTTCCATATCGATTGTATTTTCGAAAGGCACCCTAAAGTTTATTTATTTATTTATTTCTTGGTACTGGAGCTTGACAATTCTTGTTCCCACGCGCTTGCATCTCCCTCCGCCCGACCGCCCGCACTTGCTGTCACTTGCTACCAAGGAAACAAATGAAACGGCAAAGTGGCCAGATCCATCCCATCATACCCATGTAATTCCCCTTCGAACGCTTTAACTTGACCTGTTGTCTACGATTCAACCACTGGTGAAGACGAATATAATTAAATATAATTAAAATGCGAACAAGATTTCAGTAGATCACACATCTTTTACTCCTTTTAAACGTTCTGCCCTGTCTCGAAGTATTTTAATCAGAGTGGATAGTCGTATTGCCATGTCAGCGTTAGAAGCCTATATTCTACGTATTCATGAAATGCACCCATCCTGGAATGAAAAAAAAAAATGCATTCTGGGTTTTGTTGCATAATAGTGGTTCTGTTACGGGCTATTTGCAATTTACGAATGATACAAGACTTGTTGCTTGTTTAATTAATTGACCTGTCCGATCAAATATTATGTAACTTGCACGTAGCTACTTGACACGTTAAGTTACAGACTACTTCTTCCGTAGCCTACGTTTTCTTTTTGGAATAACTCTATTCAATTTCGGTAGACCGATGAAATTTCTATCCACCCCTGCACAAATCAACTGCATTACCGGGGAGTTTCCCAGAAAAATGCACGAACCTGTGGTCGTGTCCTGACCACTTTGAAGTCGGACAGGTGCATCATAACTTTATTCACGGAACGAATTTACTTGCGGTCCATGATTAATGGTCGATGTAAGGGAACCGAAATGACCCCCTTATCACAGGTCAGGCCTCACCTATGATGATGATGAAGATGATGATGAATAAGAGATGTTAAATCGGAATAGACTGGACGAAAGCGTCTTGCCCTGGGGTAAGATGCCCTTCTGGATGGGGTAATATGCCCCCCATGTTTTATGTTATCTAGAATAACTTGTAAAGCCAAATACATACTGGTTTTACTGCATTTCACATGAATAATTATCATATTATTGCTGTCATAATTGGCAGGTACACATCATACAAAAGATCAACATCTTTTTAGAAATTTCCTTGCTAAAGAAATGGGGAAAGAAAGGGGTAAATTCTCATAAGCTTAACTTTTTATTGACTGACCATTCACTAAGGCACAAGTGTTGGCAAGGTAATGTTGGCATTAAATGCATCAAGGAATAGATGGTTATATCTTGTGGAATACTAAAAAAATATGAGGCACCACATTAGATAAACATGTAGCGGTATGGAATGTATATGAGTATTCATGAAAATTCTTTAAAATTTAGAGTGACCATAATGCATTTCACCCAATTTATTTCTTTTTAGGTCCTTATTGATGCATATATGATTCATTATTGTGTTACTCCATATGGCCCTACTTTTAACATTTATGGATACATTGACTCCTCTTCCCATTCCCAAATTCTTGATATAAATCATCAAATCTGCTATACACTGAACAAAAATATAAACGCCCCATGTCACATATTTATGCCACATGGAGTTTACAACTCTAAGTGAGCATATGCTGACTTTTACTTGTACAATAGGGATATTTTCTCTTGATTTGTGTACCATTTTAATCCATCTCTCTGTCAGTGAGCATTTGCTCAGTGATGCAGTGATTTCACTCACTACATGGGTGTGGCATTTCCAGACTGTGATCAGACAGAATGAGCATTACCCAGACATTCCTTATACTGGGGACAATAAAAGGCCACCCCAAAAATGTCAAATTTTGTCATAAGTCATCATGCCTCAGATGTCTCAGGTCATGCGGGAACGTGCCATTGGCGTGCTGGATGCAGGGATGTCCACCAGAGCGGTCTGCATGCAGTTCCTTGAAGCAGAGCACATTCCAATTCTGGACTGGCCTGCGTATTCGCCGAACATGACGCACATAGAGCATCTTTGGGATGTTCTGACGTCGACCGTGTTCCAGTTCCGGATAATGTGTGCCAGCTCCGTGTGGCCCTCCAGGAAGAATGGAATTACATTCCACAGGCCGCGATAGACAACCTGATCAACTCCATGCGAAGGAGACGTGTTGCTCTGAGAGACACAAATGGTGGACACACAAGATACTGAACATTCAATTTCTTCAACCTGACCCCCAACGTGTTCAGAGGATTGTCCCTCCATTGCAGATGCCAATATCAAGATGTAATAGACAGTGATTTGAAGAGTAGTCATTAACAAAAATTAATTTTGATTCGCTTCATAGATTGCATAACCTTAATATCAAAAAAAAAAAAAACTCAAAAATTTGACATGGGGCGTTTATATTTTTGTTCAGTGTATATTTCCTATAAATAGAACATAATTTTTGGAGAGAACTCATAAAACAGAATGAATTCCTCTCAAAAAGGGGGTGAGATGTCTTCCTGTGGGGGTAAGATGTGGGGCATCTAACCCCAAACCAAAAAGTGCATCTGACCCCCAGCACCACCATATTGATTTTGGCTTATTATCCCTAATTTCTCCTTTTATCACGACACAGGACCCCGTTCCATACATAGAGAAGACATCAGAGAGTTACACTGACATGTCCTGCAGACTCCTGTACCATTCAAATACTTGTGGCATAATGATTCATTTGGCCATTTTTTATAAGAAAGACAGTCAAAACACAAACACTTTGAGTTCTCACATGTCATTTGCTCTGTTGACTCATCTGTTGCTGAGCGTTTCCCTTCAGGTGGAAGTGCATTTGTCTACGTCAAGAGCCACAAACTAGGCACAGCTAAAATTGAATTATAAGCAAAGGGCATCTTACCCTCAGGGGCATCTTACCCAGCTCTAGCCTATTTTGGCAGTACCCGCTTTGGGATAGAGGACCGGGGTGACTTCGGCCGCGGGGTAAGGTCCGTCACCCCAGTTTTTTTTTTTCCATTCCAAACGCACTGACTGGAAAACGAAAATGTACAAATTATGTGACATCCCAGCGACAAGGACTGGTTGTGTCATGTAAGTGTTTTCTGCCTAAATAACTGAATTTTGACCCAAACTGTAAACTTTAGGTGTCTGAAAGAATTGCGTTTTGCTTCTTTGAAGACTAAGATTTCCACAGTGGTTTTAGGGTTTCATAAACGTATGTTACTAGAGTTATTAACAACACATAAGATAAAGGCCTGCTGCGATCATGAGATGAGAGATGCGGTCTGATTTCCAAAATGGCCACAAGGGGCCACACTGGCCAAGTAGCATGGGGTTAGTTCATCAGGGTTAGTAGCCCCGGGCATGCCAAAGTCGCCCCGCTTTTACACAACTTAGCTGTCAGGAAGCCTCAACCAGCCTCGTTGCCCGAACAACGGCCTACAATGAACACTCAGTTCGTGATCTTCACCAAGTTGGGTGAGCTGTATGACAAGCACAAATTTGAACCCAAAATTTGGGTGAAATGAAGCCGGTGTTACAATGGTACAGCAGCCTGGGTACGTAACCTTGTGAATAAACTGTAATATAAAAATGTGAACCATGCACAAGATAATAATAACAATAATAATAATCATAAAACATAATAATAATAATAATAATAATAATAATAGCCTAACAATAATAATAATAAAAATAATAATAACTACTACTACTACAACCACAATTCTGGAACAAAGTGTAAATTGTGAATAAAATCAAAACACAATGACTTTCAAATCACACCAGCCAGTATTTTATTCACAATAGAGCAGAGATAACATAGCAAATGTTGAAACTGAGAAATTTTACAATTTTATCTGCAAAATTAGCTCATTTCAAATTTGATGGCTGCTACAGGTCTCAAAAAAGTTGGACAGGGGCCTGCCTGTTTACCACGGTGTAGCATCCCCCTCCTCTTTTTAACACAGAGTGGAGGCATCTGGGCATTGAGGGGACAAGTTTCTTGAGTTTAGCCATTGGAATTTGATCCCACTCTAGTGTAATACAGGCTTTTAACTGCAGGAGAGTTTTGGGTCTCCTTTGACGGACTTTTTGTTTAATTATGCACCAAATGTTCTCAATCGGTGAAAGATCAGGACTGCAGGCAGACCAGTTCAGCACACGGACTCTTCTACTACGAAGCCATGCTGTTGTAATAGCTGCAGTATGTGGTTTTGCATTGTCCTGCTGAAATACACAGGGCCTTCCCTGGAATAGATGTTGTCTGGAGGGGAGCATATGTTGCTCTAAAACCTTTATACACCTTTCAGCATTCATGGTGCATTTTTAAACATGCAAGCGTCCCATACCATATGCACTAATGCATCCCCATACCATCAGAGATGCTGGCTTTTGAACTGAACGCTGATAACAGGAAGGGTGGTCTTTCTCCTCTTTAGCCTGGAGGACACAACGCCCATGATTTCCCACAAGAATGTCAAATTTGGACTCGTCTGGCCACAGGACATTTTGCCACTTCGCTACAGTCCATTTTAAATGAACTTTAGCCAACAGAACACGGCAGCGCTTCTGGATCATGCTCAACAATGGCTTCCTTTTTGCATGATAGAGTTTAGGTGGCATCTGTGGATGGCATGGCAGACTGTGTTTACAGACAGTGGTTTCTTGAAGTATTCCTGGGCCCATTTAGTAATGTCAATGACAGAATCATGCCAGTGAGTGATGCAGTGGCGTCTGAGGGCCCAAAGATCACAGGCATCCAGTAATGGTCTTTGGTCTTGTTTCTTACACACAGAGATTCTTCCAGTTTCTCTGAATCTTTTGATGTTATGCACTGTCAATGATGAGACCTTCAAAGCCTTTGCAATTTGACGTTTAGGAACATTGTTTTTAAAGTATTCCACTATTTTTTTTTCGCAGGCCTTCACAGGTTGGAGAACCTCTGGCCATCTTTACTTCTAAGAGACTCAGCCTCTCTAAGACATCCCTTTTATAGCCAATCATGTTACACGCCTGAGGCCAGTTAATGTAGTTACTTGCTAAATGTTCTTTGGTGGAAAGCAAAACATGGACCGGAATGAAAACTATGGTAAAAAGTAAAACCTGGAAAAACAAAACTAAATCAATACATGAATTCTAAAATTACCAAATCACAAAACACATATCAAAGAATAGTCAGACATCACAATGAATCAAATACCAATAAAGCAGAACATGGCAAACAGATCAAAACATGGCAAGGTAAATCAGAACATGGGCATAGCAAGGCAGGTCAGAACATGCCAGACAGCAGAATCACAACAATTGGCTCATGTGATCTGAATTTCATTGCATTTTGATTTTATTCACAATTTACACTTAGTCGCAACTATTTCGGAGTTGGCGTTGTACTACTACTACTACTAATAATAATAATAATAATAATAAGCTTCAGCTGATTGCCAACTATAACAATTTTACCCCCCCATCTGATGAAGTTACCCCAGGTATGGAGTTGTTTTGGCATGTTTGTGATATATCGAAAATTGAATATTGTGACAATAATATATGTTACATTGAGATTGTATCAATAAATTCTTGAAGGCGACATTCTGCATTACACATACTGTAAAGGTATTTCTCTAAGTTTTAGCAACAAAGAGTTACGGAGCCAAGAACAGAATCATTACGAGGCAACCCCGGTCTCCTCTACTTTGTTTTTTGTTAGATGCTGCAAAGGGGACAGGAAATAAAATGAGAATCTGACCGTGCTGCAATGTGGGGAAGGATTTTACCACAGTAATGCTACCCTTCACAGCAAAATCGACTGGGCTCTGTCCTGCGAAAGGCCGAGTTGTCTTATGACTTTGTGTCACCTGGTTTTGCCTCGTTGTAATAGCTTTTCTGCACAGTGTGGTATTATACCACAGAGGGATGATTCTAAGCAGTGTTGTAGTGGACCCAGGAGAGGTATATCATATTAGATCGATGGGTAAGATTACCAAGGACAAAGTGGGTATACTTTCCTAGATGTTTTTCAATGGCTATTTGGCTGATATGTAGGTAGGCGATAAATTGACAGAAAAAGAGGAGGGTAAACTCTGTATGCCTGCATATACCCTCTACTACACCATCGATTCTTGGTGTTTGGAGTGTCTGCAGGTGATTGCATGATGTTAAATGCATGTGCGTATTTTGACTGCGAGGGTACGTAATGTGTTGTGTGACTGTACAGGTGTGGGTAAGAGCGACACCTTTCGAAACACACATTTTCACTAATGCATTCTGACACACACGCGCATACTGTAACCGATGTAAATCGTTAGAAACACTGCCCAGAAGGCCAGCGATGCGAGGCTCACAATGCTCTGTTTTTGTTGAGAACGCTTTAGATGTGGATTGACTCATTTCTGAGGTAAATTTAGAACTGCAGTACTATCCAACCAAGTGTCCATCTGTCCCTATCAGAGATCCTCGTGTTGATGCCACAATAATTTTTACTCGCTTGCTTTTTGGGTAACAGTCATGTGATATCATATATTTTGACACAGTTCCCCTTGCCACGTTAAATAAGTTTGTGTCATTTTATTGAATGAAACACGTGCAATTTGGGCACCAACTATTTGGCACTCGAGTATGGAACTCAGTTAGAATCCTCATCTCACTTTGGAGACTCGCCGAGCGGAGTTCTGCCGGTTACATCCCTGTTAACAGACACATGCTGCCAATTAGAATTCTAATGAATGTGAAGGATCTGTATCGAGTTCAAGCTTATGTTATTGTGGTTCAGGGTCTTCAAAGTTAAAGCCTTTTTCAGGGGTGCCTCCAATATTTTGTTTGTCCACCCCTTGTATATACATATTCATGAGCCACTGCACTCTGATTCACCACTGTGGACAGCACACATATGCGCCCAATGTTAGTCACCTGTTTACGGCCACGGCCGTCTTCTGCGCTGACAAATTTACATGCAGCAGTGGGAGACTGTACAACAGGGTGGATGCGTTTGCAATCTGTGTTATTCTCGAGGGTCAAACACCACCTGTGATGGAACGTCGCCACTTGTGGTGGGCTGGCAGCTCTGTGACGCAGATGTAACAGCGTGGAGAGTCAGCTCAGGCATGAGTTCAGATGTCATCGTGTACTTGAGGTCTGGGAGTGGAATTATATTCCCGGCTGGGCTCCTGAAGGACTGGCTTTTATTTCAGACCTGAGTGTGGTGGATGTTGGCGTGTGTGTGTGTGCGCGTGTGTATATCTTTGTGTATTTCTTCCTGGGATGGGACATCGATTTCTCTTTGTCCTCTATAGGGTATAATTTGTCTTGTTTCCTAATTTGGCTCTGTATTTTGAGGATGTGAAATAGTACGTCATAAAAATATATAATTGTGGAGTGGTGAAGTGTATTTTTCGGACAGATAGATTCACATAAATTTATAACTGTACTATACAAGAGCTTTCAGATTCTAGGCTTTTCATTGCATAGAAAGTTTGGAGATTAGTTGGAGAGTTCTGATTATTTGAGTCAAGAAAATAATAATAAAACTGAGAAATAAGAGAAAAAAATCTTCACATACCAACAGCCAACTTCTATGTGATTCAGACCTTTCTGCAATTATGATGTTGTTTTTTTTTTTTAGCAATTTACCATACAATATGACTACAGCAGCAATCTCAGATTTGCTCATGTGCAAATTGGTCCTCTATTGCTTCTTAAATTAGGTGTTACATGATTGCATTTGCTGGAATATAACCCACAAGTAATATTATTTTGGGGTGACCTCTGGCACTTTAAATGCTGTTAAATATTTATAAAAGAAATTCATTTATTGACCTTTTCAACTTTATAAAGTTTGTCTAGCAAATATGGTTATATGTCTTCTCCTAAAGTCCTTACAGCACTATTATTTGTTGGATGCCCCAAGTAATTATGGGAAAAGTCCCAGGCACAAGATCTCAGGTATTTATAATGAACATAGGCTAGAATTATCTATTTGGTTATATATTTGCTTTGTAAACGCTTACCTTGGAGGGAAAGCACAGCAGTTTCCTCATCGATAAGGACATGACCTTACCTCAGATGAAGTTATCGTGCTGCATGTGCATCATTATTTATGCACTGTGTTTACTTATGAATAAAAACCTTGTTTCATAATTTGGTTGCCCTCATTTCATCTCTGGTAATGAGTTTCCCTTCATGACGTGTGTATGTGCTGGATTATGTCCAAAAACAAGTGCATGTAGTCACTACAGGGCATGATTATCTTGGTCAACTGTTTAACTGTTCGTCCCCACGTGTTCCGAATTCGCTGACATGGAGGTATGAATGCTTAGTCAATCCTCTATCCTTCTACACAAACATTGATTTAAACTGCATCCTAGTAAGTAATGATTCAGTAATTGACCTCATGCGGCTGATTGAGATGATTTTTTTAATTACATACTGTCCTGAGTGTTTGAATGCTTATAACTGTCTTCATTTAAAAGGTTTGTGAACGAGTCGCTCTGTTCTAATTCAGTGTTATTTCTGGAGACAGGAGGAGGGCAGACCAATACAAGCCAAGGTCCCCTCTTTTTCATTCCTGTTGAAGCTAAGATGAATGAGATTTATGCAAAAGTACATACGCGTGTGCTGCCAAAGCCTATTGAGTGAAATCCTCATCACTTTCTCTGAATGCAATAGAAATAATAAAATAAAATAACACGAAAACAGTTCAATACTTTTGTGGCAATATCGAAGCGCAATCAGTGTACAAACAACATATAATTGAAACTGTAGAGGCTGCTGAAGTCAGAAATTGCAGTAGCTGATGTAGTGTCCAGTACATCATAACTCCCATGGACTACAAAGAATGAACTCCTCCCATTTTCATTTCAATTATGGGAATACAAGCGCACAAAAGTAGTAATTAAAAACTAAACATACAAGGAAAATATTTAGTGGTTGTTTATAAGCAAGATACCAAAGAGAATTGAAATTTCTGCATGATTTTGCCTGATACTTTTCAATATTACGTTTTGAGGATTGTTTTATTCATCCTTTTGGTAATGCTTGAAAGATTGATTGGTCAGCATTTGCTTCAGATTTGACCGGTGTGGTGGATGGCTCGCGCTGTTCTATTTTTAAATTATGTTCATTATCTTCTAGGGTAAAAAGGTATAAATGGCAGAATGTCTTTCTGCCTCCACAGCTGATGCTGTCTCTCAAACTCCTCCAAACAATTTTATTCAATAACATAACATTTAATGAATTCCACACCACACCTAAAATAGTTGTTAATGATATATATTGAATTGAAAGAGCATGGGCATTGTACTGATGAAGGATGGAACAGGGTCGAGTTGGAGACCAGTGCAGGATAAAGTGAGGCCCCAGGCGGCGAGACTCAGAATGGGGGTTGCGTCTCTTCTCAGAGTCATAAAGGCACTTCAAATCCCCCAGGGTTCCTATAGTGTCAGAAGGTGGGAGAGGAATAGAAGGGACTGGGAGGAGGGAGGTTGAATGAGACACTGGAGGACTGTAGGATAAAGGTGGTATAAATAGGCTGGCTGGTTAGTATGTGGATAAACAGAGTGACGTATTCAGGCGTGGTCTCGTTCACTTACCTGTGTTTAGAGCACCACAACACAACACAACATAACATAAAATAACATCAATTATTTTACCTACTCAAGTAGTCCTACAACTGTGCTCACTTGCATTTGAAATCAACTTTTTGAACCACCAGCCACTGTGGCTCGTATATTTTCAAGCTTAGTAGCTACTCAGGAATTTCGTCAGCCACGAGTACCCTCTGTGCTGCAAAGGTAATTCCCATCTCACTTCTCAGTTGTCAATCACTGTCGTTTGGGCGGGCAATCTAAAGAAAAGTTGCTATGACCCCTAACTCCCTAACTTAGCAAGGCCTTTTTTGGGAGAAGCTGGCGTGATTTTTGCCGTTTCCTAAAGAGCTAGTAATGAAACTTTTACTTGTTTTTTTTTTGTTTTTTTTGACAGTCGATCAATATATTCCTGTATTATTTTTAAACTTTTGATTGGTTTGTGTCTTAGTCCACTTCCTGGAGCTACCAAATGCCACTTAAATGGAACTCTTTTTCCATTTTGTTCTATTTTACTCTATTTTGTTATTAATTAGCTAGCCTACGGAGGATGGGCTTCCCCACTATAGTCAGGTTCCTCCTGAGATTTCTTCCCACTGGGGAGTTTTTTCTCACCACTGTTTAAGGATTTTTCTCCCTACTGGGAGTTTTTTTTGCCTCATTTGCTGTAGTGGGGAATAGGCTGGGCACTGCCCTTTCAGTAACTCATCTGACTGTAAAGCATCTTTGTGACAGTGTCTGTGAAAAGTGCTATACAAATGAATTGAATTTAATTGAATTTGAGTAGGCTGCGCCCTGAAACAGTAACCCCTTCTGTTCTGGCCCTGGACTCAGGCACAGGTCAGCCTGTTTTAGCTATTAGGTTCTGCAAGTCAAAATTGGCGATTGAAGGTTTGGAACATGGCCGTTTATTATGAAACAAATATTTACCTTTTTGAAGTAAAAACCAAAGGGGGTGAGAAATATTTAACTGAAAAGAGCAGCAACTCTAACTATTGAGGGAGTTCAAGTTTTGACATTTTATCTCAGTTGCAAATTCATGTTGCTTGCTTGCAGTTAGTCAGGCAGTCACACAAAGAAATAATGAGGGAACTCAAAGGAGTTGAAATAAATCCAAAATGTTGAATAACAGTAGTTTAAAGTTAAAGGAAAAGCATAAACTCTCTGACCACTTTATTAGGGACACCAGGAAGGCCCTCTTTTTGGATCCCAAACGCTGTGGATTCTTCAGGACACGTGCTTGAAATTTAGGTCCTTGCAGACTCAATAGCCTCACATAATTTCAATGTGTTTGTCTGTCATGCATTCATGGGGGGAGCAAATCATTCTCCCCCATCCAGAAAGTTCTGTATCGGTTTGAGATCTGGGTCAGTGCAGGCCATTGACATAAACTGTTGTCTGAAGTCTTTTTCAGTCTTTTCTCAGAACCTACTGGAGTTGTTTGCTCTGTGATGCGATACATTATTCTCATAATGTTTACTGAGAATTGAGACCCTGCCATTTGTACGTATGTCACAAAACAAAACAAAAAAATAGCTTGTCAACAGTAGCCTCAACCTCCTACTCTCAGTTGACTGGAGGCTGGTAGCAGGCTTGGTTTTCTGCTGTTACCTATCCATTAAAGATATGATATTTATTGTTCAAAGTAAACAGTCTGCCTATTCTCCTCTGACCTCTCTCAAAAACAAGCTGTTTTCAGCTGCAGAACTGCCACTTACTGGATGGTTTTTATTTATCGCTAAGAGAGAGGTTGGATTGCACTAAAATCTCAGTGGGGCAACTGTGTCTCGGATATTGGTACCTCTACATCTGGCACTGACAATCATACCATGGACAAAGTCACTTGGATCACCTTGTATGATCAGACAAAAAAAAGTATCGCTTCACGATGTCTACATGCTATATAAATTGTGTTGATGCCGTATGATTCATGGTTTGGAGGAGAAGGCTATCCGTGGCAACACGCAGGTGAACCTGATAAAATGGTTGATGAGTGTAAAATTATGATACATTTAGCAACAGTTCAATAATTTTGTCACTCTGACAAGTTATTTTGTTGGCTTTGAAATCAGGTGGTCAGTAGAACTGTGGAAAGGGCTTCTGTTTCATTTTATAGAAATTTTGTTGTCCCCTTTGCAGACGGGCGTCCGGGTGTCAGCCATTTCCCTGGCCATTACTCTCTTAGGTTAGGTTAGGTTAGGTTAGGACTCGCTTTGGTGGGTAGCCGTGTCTAGTCGAGGTTTCATACCCGAATGACCTTTGACGATTGCTCAGTAATTTTGACCTTCAAAACTTTGTCCGGGTCGTTTCTCTCCAACCGCTTGGGTTAGGAACCTCATTTTGCACGTGTGGACTTGCCTTGGTGGGTAGCCCTGCCTTATTAAGGTTTCGTACCCGAATGACCTTGCCTCACTGACCTTCACCTTTTAAACTTTGTCCGAGCTATTTCTCTCAAACCGCTTGGGTTAGGAACTTTATTTTGCATATGTGGACTTGCCCTTGTGGGTAGGTGTCCTCGTCCAGGTTCTGTACCACAATGACCTTTCACTCTGGCTCAAACACCTTCCCCTTCGATTCAGTGTGTTGGGGCTGAGGGGTACTGTCTTCTCTCCCGCGAAACACATTTTTGTTAATATGCTTATCATTTTCTGCTGCGCATCGCTGGAAGGCAACTTTGAGCACGTCATGAGAAAACGATACTGCGCTGAATAGATACGGAGACAGAAATATGTGCTCGGTACGAATTCGTGGAGACAGAAACTTCTGTTCCTCCCACACTGTCCTCATTACTCACTGAATCCCACCTACTGTTCCCACTTTAATGCTCCACTGCATCTTCTTCACTGCTTCACAGCTGCATTATCACTGACGCTCAAACCTCTTCCCTGCAGCCAACTGCAGCCTCACTGCTGCTTAAAATCTTCTCTGCTGCCCCTGAGTGCGGCAGTAATGCTGCTCCAAGTCTTCACTGCCTCAAATTGCAGCTATTCTCCTGCTGCAAATCTTTATACGGTTTCAAAGTGCAGCTTCAGTTCTGCCCCAAAACTGCTCCAAATCTTTTTTACTGCCTAGAATTGCAGCTTTAATACTGCTCCAAATCTTCTTTACCGCCCTGAAGTGTAGCTTCAGTGCTACTTAACATATTCTTTACCGCTCCAAGAGCAGCTTTAATTCTGCTCCAAATCCTCTTTGCTGCCCTAAAGTGCAACTTTGGTGCCGCTCCAAATCTTCTTCACTGCACCCAAGTGCAGCTTTGATGCCGCTGAAATTTGTTTTTACTGCCACAAATTGCTGCTTTAATATTTCTCCATATCTTCTTTACAGCCCTGGAGTGCGGTTTCAGTGCTGCTCAAAATATTCTTTACCGCTCCAAGAGCAGCTTTAATTCTGCTCCAAATCCTCTTTGCAGCCCTAAAGTGCAGCTTTAATGTTGCTCCAAATCTTCTTTACTGCCCCAAAGTGAAGCTTCAGTGGTGCTCCAAATCTTCTTTACTGCCCCCATGTGCAGCTTCAGTGTTGCTTCAAATATTCTTTACTGCTCTAAAGCACAGCTTCAGTTCTGCTCCACATTGTCCTTACTGCCCTCAACTGAATTGTCTCTACTGTTTCTATTCAATACTCCTATACTGTTCCTATTTTTTTCTATTCTACTTTCTCAGAAAATCCTGAAAGAGAATGTCTTGTCATCCGGCAGTGGTCTGCGGCTCAAGCTCATTTTGGGTTACGCAGCAGGACAGTGATTCGAAGTAGCAGAGCAAGCCCGACTCTAAACAGCTCTAAAGAAAACAAAGATTTTGGAGTGGCCTGGTCAAAGTCCTTTCCTGAACACCGCTGAACTGTGGCTGGACCTTAAATGGGCAGTTGAAACTCAAAAACCCTCCAATGTGGCTGAGTCTGCTGGGGAAGCGTGACCAAGAATTTCTCCAAAGCATTGTGAAAGACTGAACCCCTGATTTATGAAAATTTTCTGTTGAATTGTTGCTGCTAAAAGTGGCACTGCCAGTTATTTGGTTTAGAGGCCTGTTGCCTTTTAAAAATGGGAATTATTGGTACAGGTAATAAAGGTGATATAACCATTTTTTCAAAAGAACATTTAAATTCTGTATTTTTTATTTTCTGGAATTCTGGTTGTCATATCATATTTGCATAAAGTCTTGGAAGCATTTAAGGTGAGAAATACAGACAATGGTGTAAATCAGGAGGGAGTAAATCATTTTTCATGGGACTGCATGTATTTGTTCAAATGTAAATATCATGAAATTTTGAAGAAGTAACAGTAACCATTTATTTTAAAAGGTGTCAGAGAATATAGGAGGAGTATTATCAGAGTCTTTGCATTCTGATTTCTGAGTCAACTCACTCTGGGGTTAAAAATCTTTCAGCTTGAGGCTTTGCAAATCTTAATCAGTTCAAAGCTTTGCGCATCTTAATGATAGCCTACATAGACATGTACACAGTCCTTACGTAATGAACTGAATGCTTCAGAATGTTGGTTTGAATCCATTCTTACTTGAAACAGTCTCAACTGAAATAGCGCTTTGTGAGCTTCGCAAAGCTGCACAAGTTGTAAAAATGCGATAAGCTGTCTTCATTTTACTTGTAAGACTTTCATCCTGAGCTGGATACAGATTTGCCTTCACCAAAAATTTTTTTTAAAGACATGAACACCAACCGGGTAGGCTACTGAAGGCAGATTGCATGAAAGCTGCTAACGGCTAACGCAGAGTGACCGAAGATAACTATAAATAGAGAGGTTGGTTTGAAAATTGTTCGAAGGACTTTATTTACTCAAAATGAAAATGAGCCCATATCGTGTTTTGGGTGGAGCACCCCTTTTAGTTTTACATCTGTGGAAATTTTCTTGAAAATTTCATTTGGGTCTCCGGTAGGTGAAGTTCGTTGAATCCTCACTTGCACCTATCTAGTTCCAAGCCAACAATATATATCTATTTTTTGTTTGGTCCGGTGCCCCTTAATTTTAGGCTTGCAATGTAAATATCCAAATGTAATCCAAGTGCACTTACTCCTGCTTTTCATAACACTGTATTCTTTGCATTTTATTTTCCAATTTGCATAATGACTCATTTCTGATGAGAAATTGGAAAAGGGATTTATTTATACCCGGCTTTATTGGAAATTATGCTCTCTCTTTCAGAGGCACTGGAGGTGGAGAACTGAATCACATGAATGTAACATAAACAGAACCGAAGCATGAATATTAAATCTGGCTGCACTGAAATAAATGGCATTTTTTCAGCTGGTCTTCCCCTGTCAAATCTTTTTAATTCCATTAGCCCTTCATGAATCCAGACACTCTGCCCTGAAGTACCTCAAGGTTGAGAGCGGAGATGAGGAGAGAAGGGAGAAGGGGAGACAGTGGAAAGATCGATTGAAATGGAGATGAGAGCGGGGAAAACGTGATGCGACGTGTGCGCGACGGTGAACTGGGCAAAGTTTCCCGTCAAGTGGCTTCCATTCCTTTTTCCTCTGGTGTTTTAACGATGGCCTTTTGTTAGGGTCTGTGTGGCGAATGGGGTGGTAATTTATTATCTTTAACGCCTTTCTTGATGTCTCAATCCACAGTTGTGTTGGGTGGGTGATCAGAATTCATGTAAAAATTCTTGTACTTGGAGTTTTGGCTGTCGCCGATGGCAACGCCAGACACATTCCAACTGGGCGTTTGGTGTTGTGACTGGACGGCAGGAGCGTGTTCTACTGGCCCAGGCCCGGCGCTAGAACAGGGAATTGGGGGGGCCCAGACACTTCCCTTTATGACTATTAGGATAGTTCTGGCTAGTTCTCAAATATTTTCCTTTGTTAATGGAAACAATTATTGTAATTGGCAACTGAAGACACGGTTTCTCTCCATGTGCGATCTAACAGCGATTAAATCATGGGGTAGATGCAGTATAACTGAGAATAGGGTGGACAAAACATCCGTTTTAAATAATTATTAGTCCTGACCTGTTCTCAGTCATTTTCATGATCAACAAAAGGTTTACCCCGAGAGCACTCCACAGCTAACAGGTGTGTTGCTTGTTCTCCCCGATTCAGTAAGACGACAATCATTCATCTGGATCTTTATTTGCTGAATTTAAATAAACATTTTCAAAATTGCATACCTGCGCAAATACCTTGAGCCATATGCTTTTTATAGCCTATTAAACTGCCGAGTGCCACTTTTTTCACTCAATACCGAGAGTAATTTTGAATAATGTTGATTTAAATCAAGCAATTGTTTTGTCCACCCCAACTCTCAGTAAAACTGCATTTACCCCATGATTTCATTGCTGTTAAATGGCGCATGGAGAGAAACCGTGTCTTCAGTTGCCAATACAATAATTGGAAAACGCGTCAACAAAGGAAAATGATTGAGAACTAGCCAGAAATATCCTAATTGTCATAAAGGTACATGCCCCCCCAATTCCCTGTTCTGGCACCGGGCCTGGCTATGTAGGCTATTAATTGCAGGAAGTGAATTGGGACCATCATATTACAGGACACATGCAGTATAAACCTCTTTTTATGAAGAAGTCTTTGCACAGCAATGTCTCTCTTAAGAACTTGGGAAATTTTAGTCAAAGATTACATCTTCAACACTTGGTAATTCATTGCTCTAAAGGTATATCGTATACTCTCCTCTGTTGTCTAGTGCTAAAGTGCAAGTGCCTGGTGGTCTTCCACTTTTTCACAACAGCTATAATGACATATAATACAGATAATGGAAAAAACACTTATTTTTTATTCTTTCTTCTGCTGTCTCTGAGTCCCTCCCGCCCCCTTTCGAGACAGGTGGTGCGTGCAAGACATTGGGACCGTCGCATGGTTATGGTTTTGCACACAATGATTGCAAAACAATGAGCTGTTTTATCCAGTGAATTTGCCTTTGCATATTTGTGTAACCGGGGGGCCATGTACTTTAATATATATTTTTTTGTTTGTCTGTTTTAAAGTACTTTTGCACTCAGTCTGAGTCCATTATGTTCCTCGGCTATGCACGCATCCTCACATCTTTTTCCCACGCAGCGAGAATTGTCTGTTTTAATGAGCAGAAAGTGGTCTGGAGGCAGTCGCAGCCTCGCTCTTGCCTGCCTCTGGTTTGATTTGTGAGATCAGCAGTAGCTGCGGAGCTGGCTGTCTTGAGTCGCTATTTTTTTCCCAGCTTTTTCTGCCCGTGGCGAGGAGGGAACGGATGTTCATTATCTACGAGCAACTCAGCGGAGCTGAGCCGATTCAAGCAGAGGATGTGCTAAAGCCGATTCCCTCACCGGGTTATGCATCATGAGCAATCGGTGGAAATGCCTTCAACTGAAAATATTAATTTCTGACTTATCATGAACCGCGCTGTTTACGCATACACACATGCGCGCTCGCCTGGCGCATCATTCACTCCAATATACGCACTTGAATGTAAACTATTGATGGACTGAGGTTTGTTTTGATGAGGTAGGCCACCGTATTATTGAGGACAAACGACATTGCATTTGAAACCTTGGGTGTGGATTCTATGCACCGTCCCCGTCCTTCAACATAGATAAAGTTATAAATCAAGGTCTGAAGAGAAAGGAGAGGGTGGAGTAGGGGAGGTTGCCTCATTTGTAGAAATGTCCATCATCATTGTCAGTTGGCATTGTGTGTCAAAGGAGGCCATCTTACTCTCTTTCTTAAAAACTTAATGTATTGTTCTCACAACAATAACAGCAACGTTGATCTTTGACTTGGAATTATACTGGTAAATAGTACGACTTAAAGTTCTGTTAAAATATTTAATAATGAATATACACAGGGGTAGTCAAATGATTTGGAAACAGAGCCATATGTCCCTGTGGGAAAGCTTAGACTAACACTCACTGTTCCTTGTTGTTGCTGTTTTTTGATATTCATCATATGTTGTCATAATTTTGTTCCATTCTCCCTGGTAACCATAAATGAGTTTGCAGTTTTTGTGGCCGACACACCTGCATTTCAGGATCAATTGTTATTGGCCCCTTGAGAACTCTGTTACTATCCTCCTCATACTTCGTACACTTACCTGGCAAAGTGCCTCTGGTTAGGCCTCTCCAAAACAGACACTTAATACTAATTAGCATTCAAATAAAAATATAATTACCTCTTTACATGGTTTTCTAATTCTGGTTTTAGAAACTTCTGTGTCAAAGCCATTTTTCAGGCATGCTTCCAATATTTTTTCTACTCCTTTGTAAAAATTTCAAAATTGAACGCTGGGAAAACAGAGCAAGATACTGTTGGTTTTTATGAAAATACAGACTATATTTGCAAAATTATATGCATGAAAAATATAGTTTGCATTTTGTGTACCACAGGCCATACCACGGGCTTTACTTTCCCGAGTTAGCATTTGACAATGGGGTGAACCACCCAGTGCTTTGCAGAGGCTAGTTTATGGTAGGACTCAGGAAAGGAGGTAATTTGGGAAATACAGACCTGCAAACAGAGCGTTGGCATTTTAACAACTGTGGGCCAAGCTTGAGCTCTGCCCATTAAAAGTTTTTAGACAATTACTCAGTGTTGCTTTTGCTCTGTACTTCAGAAAATGGGATTTAAATTGGAACAGTAAATATCACACTGCAGGCTGTCTCATTCAATCTGAGGTGATTTAAATCCTTATCAAGTGAAGGATTGCGTGTTGGAAGTACTGATGTTTTCTTCTTGCACATGCTAATATTTAAAATAAATATAGTCGCAAAATAAGACTGCTTTCAGTAGATGCTTGAAGGCTGAAGTGCAGAGATGTCATGGGTGTCCACCCCGCTGATGCTCTGCTCTGAGCTCCTCAGCTGTCTGTTGCTGGAGCTTTTTGCCCACTGTCTTGTTTCCTGAAAATGAATCACACGTTCGCACAGATCCTGGATGGATGACTGACTTGGCCATTCAAGAACATCTTCTAATGTTGATTATTGCACTAGCTGCAATGTTGTTGTGCTGTGTTTTTGTGCTCAAGGGCCATTCTTCGCTGTTTTAGTGTGCTGCACCTGTGCTTCAGGGCCAGTCATTTTTGTATGTTTGTGAGGCACTCTGTGTTTACTAGTCGTGACAATATCAGCTGGCATTGTTTTCACCTTGAGAGAGAGAGAGAGAGAGAGAGAGAGAGAGAGTGTGTGTGTGTGTGTGTGTGGGACCATGGCATAGTGTGGTCCTGGAAACACCTGTTGTTGTGGAAACTAACAGAGAAGCCATTTTGAGTAAATGCCTGGGGTTTATATGTCTGTTTGCGGATGGATTTTGTCACTGCAATAGTGTCACAACCTTGTAAGATGCAGTCACAAAACTTTACTGTAGTGCAGTGAGAGATCACAATGAAGGGTGAATTTGAAGGGGGGGGGGGGGGGGGGGGGGGTTGGAAGAGGGATGTCTAGTTTTGTTTAGGTTTTCTTTTTGTTCTTAACGTAACATAACCATTAGGTTAGCCTAACGGTCCAATAGTGTGTTGTTTTTTGACATTAGTTATTATAAATACTGGGACGTCACAGCCTATTTTTCTCTCCCCTGTGAAGAACAGGCTGTTTTCAGAAGATATTCCCACTATGATAATGAGCATTACTTTGATTGGCCAGAAAATTGTGAAAAAGTTAGTCCAGTGAGAGAGAGAGAGCGAGAGAGAGAAGGGGGGGGGTCAAGCTGGGCTGTGGGAGGGAGCATGACACTGACGTGAAGTTTGGAGAGCTGGTCTGTTACTGGGTCTGTCAGCTAACCTGGGGGGTATTCAAAGTCAATCTGCTTTGGGCTGTAAGGTTTAGTAAAGTTCACTGTTGTGGTGGACTGAACTGAGAAAAAAGTATTTTCCATGGTTTGGATCCTTTAAGCTTCTTGAAAGTAAGATGTGACACCTACCATAATTTAGTAATTTAGTATTTTGTATTAGGGTGCCAAATAGCTTACAATTTTGATAGAATCCCTCAATTATTAAATTGGCTGCTGGCTCTCCTCTGTAGTTTTAAATTCTAGTATTGACTCTGTCTCTAACATAAAATAGGTTGCATCGATTTGCGTCAAGTTTATTCATTTACTTTTCCAGATTAGGAGATCGGACTGGAGACAGGAAGAATTGTGAGAATTTCCAGTGAATAATCCAACCCACTGCATGTGGAAAAAATTACTCTACCCACAAAAAATGGCTTTTTTTGACTAGAGTAAGGTGCCCACTGGTTGATTTATATTTTGTTACAATACGGAATATTTATCACATATCGGCCCCATATTATGCTGGCCGGTTATAAACTTTTAAGCAAAAAACCCATCAAAAATCAATTGTTTCTTGGTCATCCCCTCCGTACCATTCTCTTTCTTCTGTAGAACAGGCTGCTTTGAGTGAAAAACGCTAGTTCGCGCCAGGCGATGAGAATCGCACAGGAGACGCAGGGCGACGTGATGTGAATGGCTCACGTAAACGGCGTGAATGCAGAAAATCCACATTTCCCTCCATGTCAATACGTTTTTTTGCGAAAAATAGAGCACTGTTCTGAATAGCACCATTGCTTCTAGCGGCAACATTTGCTAGCTTGGCAACCAAGCCTCATAGTCAAACCGCAGTTGGCTGCATTGCTTAAGATAACGGGAATGCCAGCTACCTAGCTTACAAGAGCTAGCTGTGTGAAATAACCTATAGATCACAGTTTCCCAAATAAAAAAAAAATTGTGGTCTAGCTCAACATCAGATATGACAACATCATCAGTTTTGTGAATATGTTTATTCTCAAGCAAGCAAAGTGTTCATAAGTAAAATGTTTTTGCCGTTAGCAGAGCAGCATTAGAGTCACCATTTTATTGATGATTTTTGGATATTGCTGGAAGTACTGCTTGTCCCTTTAGTGTAAACAAGGCTCAACTGGCATTTCTAATGATGGGTGGCGTGAATTTGCGTGTCAATCCTCCACCAAGTTGTAGACCGACTCCTACAGATAAAGTGAGGAAAAATTTTGCTTCGCTTTCAGTGAAAACACAGCTTAAGCCGTGAACTATGTAGAGTGGGTCTGTTTGTGACAAAGAAAATAGCTGGAATTTCAAACCGTGTTCAAAACCCTGAGGTGAACTGAGCTGTTTCCCATAAGATGGGTCCTTTGAATGCATTGTCAGCATGCTTTCCAGTTGCTACACCTTGTACAGTAAAAAAATGCCGCTAAATGATAGGGGATCTTAGACACTTTCTTTAAAGATTCATTTTTGGAATTTTACTACTGCAGTAACTTTTTCCATTCGATAATTGATCTTTTTGAGGTGCCACTTGAATGATTTTCTTCAAATACTGTAAATGCATTCCTGACTCCTCTAGGTCAGGGTTGCATTTTATATTACAACCCCAATTCCGAAATAGTTGGGACAAAGTGTAAATTGTGAATAAATCAAAACGCAATGACTTTGAAATCACACGAGCCAGTATTTTATTCACAATAGTACAGTTATTGCATCGCAAATGTTGAAACTGAGAAATTTTACAATTTTACCCACAAAATTAGCTCATTTCAAATTTGATTGCAGCTGAAGGTCTCAAAAAAGTTGGAACAGGGGCCTTTTTACCATGGTGTAACATCCCCTCTTCTTATTAACACAGAGTGGAGGTGTCTGGGCATTGAGGAGACAAGTTTCTTGAGTTGAGTTATTGGATTTTGATCCCACTCTTGTTTAATACAGGCTTCCAGCTGCTGGAGAGTTTTGGGTCTCCTTTTACAGACTTTTCATTTACAAAACCCAAAACCAGTGAAGTTGGCACGTTATGTAAATCGTAGATAAAAACAGAATACAATGATTTGCAAATCCTTTTCAACTTATATTCAATTGAATACACTGCAAAGACAAGATGATTAATATTCAAACTGAGAAACTTTTTTTTTTTGGCAAATAATCATTAACTTAGAATTTAAAGGCAGCAACACATTGCAAAAAAGTTGGCACATGAGCCTTTTTACCACTGTGCTACATCACCGTTCCTTTTAACGACACTCAGTAAACGTTTGGGAACTGAGGAGACTAATTTTTGAAGCTTTTCAGGTGGAACTCTTTCCCATTCTTGCTTGATGTACAGCTTAAGATGTTCAACAGTCCGGGGTCTCCGTTGTCGTATTTTACTCTTCATAATGCGCCACACATTTTCAATGGGAGACATGTCTGGACTACAGGCAGGCCAGTCTAGTACCCGCACTCTTTTACTACGGAGCCATGCTGTTGTAACACGTGCAGAATGTGGCTTGGCATTGTCTTGCTGAAATAAGTAGATGCGTCCATGAAAAAGACGTTGCTTGGATGGCAACATATGTTGCTCCAAAACCTGTATGAACCTTTCAGCATTAATGGTGCCTTCACATATGTGTAAGTTGCCCATGCCTTGGGCACTAATACACCCCATACCATCACAGATGCTGGCTTTCCAACTTTGCGCCAATAACAGTCCGGATGGTTCTTTTCCTCTTTGGTCTGGAGGACACGACGTCTACAGTTTCCAAAAAAATTTGAAATGTGGACTCGTCAGACCACAGAACACTTGTCCACTTTGCATCAGTCCATCTTAGATGAGCTTGGGCCCAGCGAAGCCGGCGGTGTTTCTGGGTGCTGTTGATAAATGGTTTTTGTATTGTAGAATTTTAACTTGCACTTGCAGATGTAGCGACGAACTGCAGTTACTGACAGTGGTTTTCTGAAGTGTTCCTGAGCCCATGTGGTGATGTCCTTTACACACTGATGTCGGTTTTTGATGCAGTACTGCCTCAGGGATCGAAGGTCACGGGCATTCAATGTTGGTTTTAAGCCTTGTCGCTTACGTGCAGTGATTTCTCCAGATTCTCTGAACCTTTTGACGATATTATGGACCATAGATGATGAAATCCCTAAATTTCTTGCAAAAGCTCGTCGAGGAATGTTCTTTTTAAACTGTTCGACAATCAGCTCACGCATTTGTTCACTAAGTGGTGACCCTCGCCCCATCCTTGTTTGTGAATGACTGAGCATTTCAGGGAAGCTGCTTTTATACCCAATCATGGCACCCACCTGTTCCCAATTAGCCCGTTCACCTGTGGGATGTTCCAAATAAGTGTTTGATGAGCATTCCTCAACTCTCTCAGTCTTTTTTGCCACTTGTGCCAGCTTTTTTGAAACATGTTACAGGCATCAAATTCAAAATGAGCTAATATTTGCAAAAAAGTTTACCTGTTCGAACACTAAGTAACTTGTCTTTGCAGTGTATTCAATTGAATTTAGGTTGAAAAGGATTTGCAAATTATTGTATTCTGTTTTTATTTACGATTTACACAACGTGCCAACTTCACTGGTTTTGGGTTTTGTAATTACGCTCCAAATGTTCTCAATTGGTGTAAGACCAGGACTGCAGGCAGGCCAGTTCAGCACACGGACTCTTCTACTATGAAGCCATGCTGTTGAAATAGCTGCAGTATGTGGTTTTGCATTGTCCTGCTGAAATACACAAGTCCTTCCCTGGAATAGATATTGTCTGGAGGGGAGCATATGTTGCTCTAAAACCATTATATACCTTTCAGCATTCATGGTGCTTTTTAAAACATGCAAGTATCTCACACCATATGCACTAATGCATCCCCATACCATCAGAGATGCTGGCTTTTAAAATGAACGCTGATAACAGGAGGGGTGGTCTTTCTCCTCTTTAGCTCAGAGGACACAATGCCCATGATTTCCAAGAAGAATGTCAAATTTGGACTCGTCTGACCACAGGACACTTTGCCACTTTGCTACAGTTCATTTTAAATGAGCCTTGGCCCACAGAACATGGCGGCACTTCTGGATCATGCTCAACATTGACTTATTTTTTGCATGATAGAGTTTTAGGTGGCATCAGTGGATGGCACGGCGGACTGTGTTTACAGACAGTGGTTTCTTGAAGTATTCCTGTGCCCATTTAGTAATGTCAATGACAGAATCATGCCAGTGAGTGAGGCAGTGGCGTCCGCGGCCCCGAAGATCACGGGCATCTAGTAAAGGTCTTCGGTCTTGTCCCTTACACACAGATTTTTCCAGTTTCTCTGAATCTTTTGATGGTGTTATGCACTATTGACAATAAGACGTTCAAAGCCTTTGTAATTTGACGTTTTATTTTACGTGAGCCTTCACAGGTTGGAGAGCCTCTGGCCATCTTTACTTCTGTGAGATTCAGCCTCTCTAAGACATCCTTTTTATAGCCAATCATGTTGCACACCTAAAGCCAGTCAATGTAATTACTTGCTAAATGTTCTTTCAGCTGATTTTCTTATATATTAATTGCTTTTTCAGCCCTTTTTTGCCCGTTTTCCAACTTTTTTGAGACCCGTTGCTGCAAGAAAATGTGACACAAGCTCATTTTGTGGATAAAAATGTCAAATGTCTCAGTTCCAACATTTGAAATGTAATTTGTGTTCTATTGTAAATAACATATTGGCTCATGTGATCTGAAAATTTTGATTTTATTCACAATTTACACTTCATCCCAACTATCTCAGAATTGGGGTTGAAGATTTTAGATCAGTGCAAAACTCATGTATATTTCATTTTTATGTATTTTTGCTTTGAGAGAGGAAAAAAAAAAAAACTGGGCCGAGACTTTCAGGCAGAGGGTGAGAGAGCCTCCTCCGAGGGTTGTGCTCAGGCGGCGTATTAATACATGCAAGTGACAATAAAACAACAACACACCTTATATTATTACAGTGTTGCTTTTTTATCTCCATTTTAAATGTGTGTCGGTTTTTTGTTTACTATTGTGTAGTATCTTTGGATTGCTTGTCATAACATTCACAACACCATAAATGTCATAATGCCCATCACTTGACTTCTTAGTGCTGATATAAGCCTGTTGTTCTAGCCCTTATTAAAAGACAGAAAATGTGCTCGGTAATACAACTTATTACATTAATGCAGAAATTTCAGTGAAACAAAGGCTAAACCTGCCTCACATTATCACACTGCTTCATTATACAGTATCATTGCCTGGGGTGGATTCACTTATGTTCCCTAGTAATGTAAGTCCCCAGTGTGGTTTTTGTAAGAAAATATATTTGACTTTTGTCACATATATGCACACTTTATGAGAGAACGCTTTGCACTATAAGTCGTCTGGTTAATCTGTTTTGTTTTGTACCACCAGATACATTTTTAACCTTTCCCTGCCAGAACTATAGACAAGCACCAATAATTAAAATTTTAAAATGAATGATTTTTATTTACTTGATGAAGCCCTTATGGCAAAAAAGGAAAAAAAATTGCTGTGATTGTTTATTGGAACAGTGGCAAGAGTTGGTCACACACTTGTGGTGGTGTACAGGGGCTACGGAGAGTGAGGGCATTTGTTGCTTTGGCATTCTGGGTATTTTAACATGTGTCTCAAATGCCTGTCCTGCGACTGCATTCTGCCCTGCCCCTGGGGTAAAAACATGAATAGAATACCTATGTAGAGGCTACGCCTGGTGGTGATAGGGTCCTGCACAAGGTCCTACACACGTTCCCCCCCCCAGATTGTGATCGTGTTCTGTTAGTTTCGAATGGCACTGTGCAGTGTGAGAGACTGAGCAGCAGCTGTTGGGCCCTGCTGCACAGCTGTTCTCCTGCCTGTGCAAACTGGTCTCTGTTCTCCTCCCCCGAACTCGCAGACTTCCAGTTCTCTCATGTCGCTTTTACTGCATATGAAGGAAGTCACCTAAATCTGACTTTTTGGCCCAGGTGACACAGATCTTTTTTTTTTTTTAACCGGTGCGGATTCCACTATTGGAGTTTAGAAATTAGATCTAGGACGCGTACAGTGCCCTCCAGAATTATTGGCACTCTTAATGCGTGTAAAACAGGCAGTGAAAAAATGCCTTTGCTATTTATCCTCTTGGTCTTTCATTCATAATACTCTTACTCGCCTTAACTTTACATTGGAATGTAATTATTGAAAAAATTATGTAAATAATACATTAATGAACTATTTTTCTCTAAAAGGTATGCCACAATTATTGGCGCCTCTAGGAAAATATCAAACTGAAGCATATTTACAGTCATATTTTACATTTTTAAGGTAATCTATTTGAATTAGAACTCTTAAGTGGTCAACCCTCACATCCTGTTTTATTGGGGTATAAATATGAGGTGACACAGGCCAAAGTCTCTGAGACATTCATCACCATGGGAGAGACTTGGGAACACAGTGATGATGTGTCACTAAAAGTGATTCCACTGCTCAAATCAGGAAATTGGTATAAGAAAATCTCTTCACAGCTGAAAATACCCACTAATTATTAAGATTGAAGTGCCTGGAGATGTTAAGAATCTAACTGGTAGAGGACCTGTGTGTAAATTGATCACAGGCTCTGGGAGGAGGATGTTTATATTCAAAAAAGAACTCCCAATAATCACAGTCGGATAATTGCTCAGGTTTATCGAGTCTTGGGGTTTTAAAGTCTCCAAAACTACCTTCAGTCTCCACCTACATCACCAGAGGTTATTTTGGGGTTTTTTTGCCAGAAAAAAGCCTCTGCTTTCAATCAACAACAAACTACAGGGCCCACAGTTTGCCTGACATTACTGGGACTTTCAGTGGGACCGGGTTATATGGTGAGATGAGCTTTTTTGCGGCAAACATTGAAGGTGGGTTTGGCAGACAGAAAGATAGGCGAACAGAAAAGCACCTCATTCCCACCATGAAGTGTGTTTATGGATCTTAGATGTTGTGAGGCTGTTCTCCTTCCACATGCCTCAATCCTCTTGTTAAGATACATGGTATCATGGCCTCCAAATACCTGCTGATATTAAATAAAAACTTAATATCCTCTACCAGTGACCTAAAATGGGCCACGGTTAGATCTTCCTGGAGGACAATGATCTGAAACATACCCCAATATTTACAGAAAGAAGTGGTTCATCGATCATAGAATAAAGGTTTTTCCATGGACCTAAACCCCATAGAAAATCTGTGGGATGAGCAGAATAGGAAAGCGTATAAGTCTTGACCTCCGAATCTGAAAGATTAGGAAAGATTCTGAATGCAGGAATGGTCTCGGATCCTGTGTTCACCGAGTCGACCTCATCATGCAGTATTGTAGAAGACAGGACTTTTATCTCCTTAAAAATTGAATGTACAGGTGGCAATAATTGTGGCACACATATTTTTATGGTAAAAAATATTGTTACAAGAATTGTTTGTTTCAAGAATTTTTTTTTTTTTTTTTCAATTATCACTTAAATTGAAGGTTAAATTTGGGAACAAGCAACATAAAATCCAGTAGGCGTGTACAGGACCCTGCGATGGGGTGTCTTTTTGCATGTTAATTCAATTTAATGCAGTGAAGCTGAAGTGCTGCTTCGAAACTCAGGATCTGTTCAGAGAATGTCAGTAGCTAGTAAATGTAATGCCTAAATTATTCCTACCCATCTTGCATAATTTGACATCTACAGTAGGCAGGTAACTAGCGATAGAACTACATGAAAAACGGGCTGCTCAACGCCACAGTTTTTATGTAGCTCTGTAGCTAACTAGTTCGCTACTGTAGACGTGAAATGAAAGTATGCACTTGTAACGTTCATGCAGTATACTTCGACTGAGCTAAAAACACAAAACAAACATTTCTAGCATTACTACCGGTTAAAGTGACTGAATCACTAATAATTTTATTAATGCACTAGCTAGCATCGTTAGCAAGCTAACTGATAGAAGTAATGTGCAGTCCTACTGAATTGCATAGGACAGGTTGATGCAGTGTGTTTTTGTATATTAATTTAGTATGATGTAACTTAACAGATTCAAATAAATTTCATTCAGGCCATCTGCTGCACTGTAACTGTTTATGTGCAAAGTTTGAAGGTTATGGCTGGTACCGTTCTTGAGATATTGAGCATGAAGTGATTGTGACTCACTCACTTCCATTTTGGCCATATTAGCCCACTGTTGCAGGGAATATTTTGAATGAAAGATCATGATGATGAACAATAAAACACTTAACTACATCTTGTTTTGCTGATTTTTACTAATGGTTGCCAAAAATACTGGAGGGTTCTTTCGATGTGCCGTCCAAGATCAGACTCACATCAAATCTATGGCCATGTGCGTTTAATGTGAATGGTCACATTGCTTTTTTGAGGAGTTTTTTTTGCATGTTATTCTTCAGTGGGCAGGTAAACATTGCTGCATAATATGATGCCTGTTTTGGTATCTTAATGTGCTGCAGCCCATTCATACGAATGGCAGAAGTGGGTCACATGCATGAATGATGAATATGAGCAGTTATGACAATAAGTTGGAACCTGAGCAAAAGAACAGAATTCAGCTCTGCATTGTGAACGTAATCTAAGATCTTCACAATAAGCTTCAGGATGAGCTGCCTGTACATGAAAATGTATTTGTGTGTTTGTGTGTGTGTATATGTGTGCGTAAGTGTTCATGTGTATGTGTGTAAATGTGTGCGCAACTGCACAACAGGGCCAGTGTGTGTGGACACTCCGTGGTCTGGGGCTGTTTTTCATGGTTCTCAGCACCTTTGCTCTGCCCTGTTCCAGATGATTCTATCCTTCAAACAGTTTACAGAAGACCCTTTCCTGTCTGTCAATGGCCCCGTGTCACGATCAAGGCCTATAGCAGTGTTTATCAAAATCAGCCTAAAACAGTTGTTTCAAACCCTGTTCCAAAAGAACCACCAACTTGTAGTTTTTCATTCCATCTCTAAATTAGTTCATGTAATTCTACTAATTAGCTGCTCAACAAGATCTCTTGCAGTTGAAAGAGGTGAGCTTTGTTCCAGTAGGAGTGGAAACTGACGGGATTGTAGATCTTCAGCAACAGCATTGTTGACCACTGGTGTATAAGTACTCTGCTGGCCTCACTTCAAGGCAGTTCAAACCATCCGATCTCACCTCTATACCTCACTGCATGTTTTTCTGGCCACAAAGCAAATCACTGCAGTCCAGCAGTGTTATGGAAAGCCTTCCTTGAAGAATGCAGTTACAGCAGCAAAAGGGACAAACTGTAACACCCAATATTTTGGAGTAAAAAGTTCCACTGGCAGGTGTCTGTATGTATTTTTGTCCATGCAGTAGGGGCATAAAATGTAGAATCGTGATTTTTTTTCTTTCACTTCTTAAAACTAACTGCCGCTATGGGGCCTTTCCTTTTTCTTGAAAAATACCTTTATTATACCTTATTCAGTCTTTCACAAACAGTTACTAAACTTCAAACTCCAGGTGTAATGCTTCAGGAAAAAAAAACTTCATTTACTCTGTCTGTGACTGCGATAATATACTGGACTTAACAGAATCCTCACCATTTTTGCCAATGATTCTTCCCACATGTTTCCGATCACTTGGCTTGATTAGCAAATATACTCAGCCAAAATAAAAACTTCACACTCGTTTGGATGTCGGTAAGTTGAACATACAAGAAATGAGGTTTTAAATAATGATTTTATTTAATTCTGTACTCATTAAAGATGGTGTATCATAAAAATAATGTCCATAATGTAACCAGTTCCACCAGAAATGCTATGAAAATGTCCAAGAGTAAAAATTGTAAGTTACAACTTGAATAAGAGCAGAGCGCAGGCGAATACATATGGTTTGGGCAGTCACATGACCTCTAAACAATTCATTCCTAGTGGACGTTGCAGTGACAAATCGACAAATGACGTAAGACAATTTGTCGGTCTTCTGCTTTTGATGTCACACGTGGGCTACCAGAACGAGGTCGGTCAGCTGTGGTGCCAGTTTGTTGGAGACGTGTCCGAAGATCATGGATAGTCCATTGACTGCATCCCATAACCCTTGCAACGTCAGTGACGGACGTTTCCGTATTCAGCATGCCAATGGCACATTCACGCTGAATGTTTGACAGCCATGGCATTGAAAATCAACGAATAATTAACTGTAAAAACTTCTATTTCCGAGATGTCACTCTAACGTGCTAACGTGAGCTCAGTTGCACATCTCTCATATGGTCACGTGATTAGGAACATGAGAAAATATGGTTTCAGCTTAAAGTACGCTCGCATGTGCTACGTACCTGTGCACGTCGGAGTTGATGTGTGTCACGATGTCTTTGACAAGGCATTTACCCCTAGTGATAATAAAAACTCTTTTATTAAAAGTTTCAAGAAAATATTTGCAAATTTATGAGTGTGAAGTTTCTTTTTTGACTCAGTATATTTGATTAGCTCAACCATGAGAACTGACGAATATACTCAGGTTGCATTAGACGTACTTTTAGTTGCATTAAATGCACAGAAAACATTGATATAAATTTGCCTATGTGTTCGCTAACTTCATTATTTGAAATATTTTTTTACAGTGCTAAACATGCTGCAAATTTTTTCAACAACTTGTTTTGAAAACTAAATCAAGTGCCACCTGAGATAATAACTTTAATGAATTCTCCATAATTTATGCTGAAAAAAATGCTACAACTAAAGATGTAGAATGTTTATTTTTTTCCAATTATTCACAATTACTTCTTACTCTAACAATCCCACATTGTAGCCTAATTTGGCCTACCTGCTTCTCATTATCACTTCTCCATCATTAAAGGATACGCATCGGCTTTGATTATTCAGTAAATACACAGCTTGATTGTTTTTCAGGCGAAGTTCATGTTGAGAGGTAAAAGGTGATAGATGCTTTGTCACATCGCTGGTGATTAACTGATTTGTCAACATAGTTTTTTCCTGGAAGCATTTCGCTTGGTCTCTGATTTTTGGTTGCTGTTCGTAGAAGACCTAACCAGGTTCAAAGATATGGATCAAGAAAAATTAAAAGTGCAGAATCGCCAATATGCCCTGTGGCAGCAGTTGGTCTTATTATGCTTAAACAAATTTTCGAATTCAATATTGTACACTAGTATCATACAGTGTTTATTTCACTCATGTTAAATGTACAGGCATGCAAGCTCACACATATACATACATAAACACACACACAAACACGCATGCACAGGCATGCGCGTGCACATAGAAACACACACTTCTTTCCATCCCTTATGATATATGTGCTTGCTCTTTGCACATACGATTGGGTCGGCATGGTTGAGTGGTTAATGTGTTGCTTTTACATGCTTGTAATATTGGATAAAACCATCAGCTAAATAAAAGAGTTACATGACAGAGTTAGGCATTCAGAACTGAGCAAACCCAATGCAGTATCGCCATTACTCATCTGTGAACAACCATCACAGTGGCTCTGTCGATATAAGTTAATCACTGGTCTGATGACCTGCAGTGTGAAGTGTTCAGGAATGAGTACAGTGGATATCACGTTGAAACACCCTTATTTAAAGTGCTGGTTTATTATGTGTGAATCGTTTTCGCTGGAAGGACCTCCCCTGAAGAATGTAGACTGATAATGGCTCATGATTCAGCAAATACTGTCAGTGTTGTACAGGCAGGTGTGCAAATGTTTCACCAAGACATACAAAGCTCATCTTTGCTTGCACAAACGCACAGGCACACGCACACACTCTCACACGAACACACATACTCAGACACACACAGGCACACACCTCTCTCCACCCCTTATTGGCTGTACGCCAGCTGTTCGCGCACACGGCAGGGTCAGCGTGGGCGTGCAGTGCGCCCTCTGTTCTGCAGTAAATTTGCTTTAACGTGTGTCAGTGTGCACTCAGGGAGTGGGGGCCGCAGTGAGTCAGGACTGACTCATGCTGTGGACCCACTGGGCTCGGTGGGCCCTTGTCAGCTCAGACACATGGTCCAGAGAACCAGAGATAAAGAACGGACCCAAATCGAACCAATGCAGCTGCTCAGAACTGACTCAGTGCAGCACTGACAATGGGGCAGCCTGCAGCCTAGAGCTTAAGGTCTTTACCTGGCACATGGGAGGAGGTTGGTTCAAGTCCCAGTGTTACCACAGTAAAATCTTTACAGATATTTGGCTCCTGAGCAAGGCCGTTAATCTCACTTGGCTGCAGGGGACAAGGGCTCCCGCGCAGCCTAATCTAATGCTGGTCAAATTGGATTAAAGCATCAGGTAAATAACAGAATGAGAGACGCAGAACAGAGTAAACACAATACAGTGTAGATCTTTGATCAGCCGTCACAGTGCCCCTGCCCAAATTATTTAATCCTTGCTCCGCTCACCTGTAGAATGAAGACTTCTGTCCAAGTTTGATATCGGCCCTCCAAACACCCTCAGTGAATTTGCTGGTTTTTGATATGTGAAGCCAGATATAACATCAACAACATAAAATGATGTTTTTGCATTTTTAATATAACCTTCCAAGGAACTGGATTCGAGAGGAAAGCAAACACAGTAGTTATTTACTAGGAAAACTGAGGTAAAAAAAAAAAGAACTACAACACTTCATTTGCTTGAGTCTGCTCACTGCCCTATCCCCAACCACTGCATTCATGAGGCACTATTTGCATTTACGGCAGTAGAAAGTTTTTGTGACTAAGTCTCCGTTAGCTTTGCGCTAACCTTATGAGCTTGCCTCGACTTTGGAATTTTAGCACTCCCTTCTTTGCAAAAAAGTAAATTTTTATTCATGATTCCCATTCACCTTGCTGAAATGGGATTTTTTTTGTTAGCATTCATAGGCACAAGGGGGATTCACTTATAAGTAGAGGAGGCTATAGGGGTCCTGGCATCCCCAGGGTCAGTTAGGTTTGTTCATCAAGCGACATAACGAGTAATGTCACAGTTTGCCCGGCGTCATACATAAACACGTGTTCTGTCCTGCTTAATAACATTTAGCCCTTGGCCTGGTGACATTTTTTGTTATGTCACATTTCATATAACAAGCTGCATAAGAGGGTGTTATTTCATAAGTTATTTTGTATTTACTTATGCATGCCTTGTGAAGGCGTTATGCCACATTTATTATGGCATTACATATTCTGTATGATGCTTTAATGACCAGTGCTTTGTTTAAAGTGACACGGGGGTCTTTTATGTGTTTGTTGGCTGCTATTCTCAAATAGGTGGTGTTGGAGCAATACTCTCTTAGATCAGCGGTTGCAAAAATTCACTTTTTTTTTTTTTGCCCCTAGAATTTATCCGAGAATTCTCCTCAATGTACACTACCGCTCAAAAGTTTGGGATCACTTGCAAATTTCTTTGTTTTCCAAAGAAAAATACATTTTCATGTATTTCACAAACATTTTTTTCCATTTCACAAACATTTTTATCCATTTCACAAACGATTAAAATTAATCAGATGATTTTCAAAGAATGATCTACATTTTTGCATAGAGGCCTATTATCAGCAACTGTCAGTCCTCTGCATCAATCTCCTGGTATGGCTGCTAATCCAAGTTAAGCATTTTATAAGGCTGATTGATTATTAGACAAGTGTTTACCACTAACATGGCAATATCCCCAGCCGACTCAATTTTATGTGTCCGCACAGACGTATGGACGTACGTACGGACAGACGGTTGGAGCCCAATGCTATATCCCCCGCTTTGCGCTAATTGTGCGGCGGGGGATAAAAACCCTTCTGCAAATGTGTTGCACAGCTGAAAACCGTTGAACTAATCAGGGAGCGCAAAAGGGAGCATGGCATTCTTTAGGTTGGTTTAGTACCTGAAGCATCAGCAGTTCTTTGTTTGTTTACAGGCTCAAAATGGCCGGAAAGAAAGAACTTCCGTTAGAGACCCGTCAGTCTGTTGTTGTGCTTAGAAAAGAAGGCTATTCAATGCAAGAAATTAAAAACTTTAAATCTCTTACCATGCTGTCAACTACTCCCTTCAGAGAGCAGCACAACTGGCACTAACAAGGACAGAAAAAAGGAGCGGGAGGCCCCGATGCACAACTGTGCAAGAAGACAAATATCTGAGAGTGTGTAGTTTAAGACAAAGACGCCTCACAGGTTGTCAACTAGCAGCTGTGCTAAATAGCTCCCGTCAAAAACACCAGTTTCAGTATCAACAGTGAAGGTGTTTTTTTTTTTTTGATGAAGGAAAAGTTTGAAGTGCATATTCATCATTTTCCATGAAAATCATTATTCATAACTCAGACAATGTCAGCATGTTCTATTCATTTTCTATATTTCCTATTCAGACTAATTTCATGTGTGAAAAACAAGAAAATTTCCAAGTGATCCCAAACTTTTGAGTGGTAGTGTAAGTCACTGAGGTCTGACATAACCTCCGCCACCAAAGTGGTTTTTGATTTTTCCAAGCTTTAACATTATTGGGTGTCCGAAAGGGAAGTTTCTACATTTTTACAAAAAATATATATATATATGTTTGTATGTACAAGTATGTAAAGCTGCTGCACTTCGGCCTATGTATACACAGAGGCTGCTCCTGGTCAAGCTCATCTCAGATTCATTGGAATTAACCCTACGGCCTCGCGAAGGAATCAAAGCAAGGAAAAGGGTGGCCATGGGGAACCTTGAAACAGTGATGCTGTGCATCGGCATGTCTTTGCGTCCATTTCCGTGGGACTGTAGGGACAGAGCTAAAAGCAGACTCTGGCACCGTCCCAAGAACTGACCGCATGTCTGCCATATTGGTACACTTGCCAGCCTTCGCACCTCAGCAGGCTCCTGCAGGCATATGTTGTGTCATAGATGGGTGAGACTTGAGGCAGTGACTGTGTTTAACTGCTCATAGGCACGGTTTACAAACAGTTTGTTAGGGGTAAATGATGCTCGAGCATTGAAGACAGAGACACTTGCTGGCTGCAGACTTAGATGGCCTCTGAATGGCAGGCTGAATAAGTAATTTAGACGGCATTATACAGTAGCTGAGGTGATAGGAGAGCGCAGCGGAGTTCAGGTGCTTCATACACGGCGCAGATCTAATGCATTATGCACTGTAACGAAATGCCTTGTGTTTCTCTGGGTCTCCTTAATTAAAATTTTTGTGGCAGTAATGTTGTGATCTGTAAATAATTGAACAGATTCATTCATAATTAATTGGTGCCCGATAATTTGAGTGTAATAAGTATAATAATGGCTGGAAATTATTTGCGAAATGAGTTTGATTTTAATTTGGACCTTTTTCAGCCCAAAGGCGACTCTTTCAAGAGTTCTGAACATTAAACACCAACAACAAAACAACAGCATCGGGGAATCAGTGGATAAAATAAAAAAAAATAGTTTCACAAATAAAAAATACATCTAAAGTAAATTCATAATATTACATCTGACGAGCAGCACAATTTAAATGAGGCATAGATGGGGCAGCCACCTTCATCATTCAACAACAACACTACAACTATAAAATACAAATTCTTCTGGTCAGTGTGCATGATCGACCTTCGTGCACACCCACCCTACCCCTGTACCCAATGATTCCATCCCACCGATCTTTAAACATCCTCTGAACATACTTTGGAAAATCATTTTTGTCACAACCCTCACGTGTCATTAAATGGCTCCTCCCTCTGTCCAGCAGCTTGTGTGAGCTCTGTGTTTTTGTCTCCTTCAACTGAAAACCCCAGTGCTAAAAGTGCTTAAGTCACAAAATGTCCATTTAGAAAAAAATTGAAGCACTGATTACTAAAACCCCACAAGTCAAGTCAAGTCAAGTGTGACTTATGGGGTTTTAGTAATAGGCGCTTCAATTCAGAAAATCAAGTTGGGTAACTATGAAACACATTTTCCCATCCTTACCTTACTGTGTGTGAAAATGTGACTTAAGTACTTTAAGCACTAAGCTCTTCGTTGAGTTATTGTCTCATTTCCCCCTTGGCCCCAGGTGTTGTCATTTCTATGCCCGTCTCCTTCTGTGCGATCATCTGGTCTATATAATCTTATTTTACGCCCAGTAAGGCTGCTGGATTGTATTGCTTTATTCCCTGCAAAGACAACCAGTCAGTTTGTGTCTTCTAGTTTTGAGCTTAACTCTCCTTCCTGATTTTTTGGTAAATTAATGATGAGGAAGAGGGTAATTGAAGCACTGATTACTAAAACCCCACAAGTCAAGTCAAGTGTGACTTATGGGGTTTTAGCAATAGGTGCTTCAATTACTCTTTGGAGTCTTATTAATAGGAACAAGCCCCCAAACCTATATATCAGTGTCCAGGATTGGGATCGCTTTTTTGTTCATCCTGTGTGCCAGTCTGTTGCTCTGAGTCAGTTTATTAGGAACACTCCCCAAGCCTTCAACAGTTTCGAGGACTGGGACAGTGTTCCTGCCAAACCCATTTCTTCAACTTTAAGCAGTCCTGTTTGGTGAGGGGGATTCACCACCTGGCTTTTAGCCCTGGGATGGCCACTGGCCTGGTGTCAACTCACCCCTACCTGTGTTCTGGGCTACCGTACTCCTGTTGTGGCGAAACACCAGAAAAGCAGGTGCAGACAAGGCAACAGGTTGGGGAGAATCCTGCCCACTGAGCGGTAATTTTATCTTCAGACATAAACCAAAAGGCAATAGACTTCCTGAGCCGTAAGACCCGTAGGGGACTTTGCTGCAGTCCCGTAGTACAGTAGCGACCAGAGCAAAGCTTTCTGGAGGGACCGTAAACTCGGGATGCCTGTCTCTTCACCTTCGGACTCTGATAGAGAGACAACAGCAGTTAGTAACTCACTTGCGAAATGCACTCTAAGCCAACCTGTCCCCGTCTGCTGCCTCGCCGGTTTTATATTGTGTTGGTGACAGATGCAGATGGATATCAGGTGCGTGACCTCGTGCAGAATGCACTCCGAGAACCCTTCTCATATGCCCGGCCACAGCTGGCGGGAGCTGTCCAGTGTAGAGCGGCAGCCAGGGGTGCTGAAGGGAGCCCTGCCCGGCACGCGCTGTCCATGGTGCTGCCGGAGAGTAACCAGTAAGGGGTGGAGAACTGCTGGTTTTGGGAAGTTTGACATGGATGGTGGGCGTCTCTGTTGCCCCTGTCACCACACTGTAAATAAATACTCACATGTGGATCGCACCCTGAATCTGCATCTGGGGATAACTCTGTAGAACAGACAGGGTACCCAAATCCTACCTAATATGTGTTATGATCCGGGTGCCCAGTTCCACAGTTTTATTGCTTTAAAGGGAAAGTTCACATTTATCACGTAAAAACATGGTGGTGGCTGTCGAGCTGAAAATGGAGAGTCATAAGTGTCTGCTTTGAACTGGAAGTCTTGACCTGCTCTCAATAATGTTCTTTTATGAACAAGTTTTCCCAATGACAACAGTAATCCATTGACTGTTAAACTCTCAGCTTCTTTCTGAATGTAATGTAAGAGAGACTGAAAAATGATGTAATTCAGAAAAGCAACCATTTTATTCAAAAATAAGTTTTTTGCTTTCCAAAGAAAGATAACAACTTGGTTACTTTTCACATTGGCATGTGGCATATCTTGCAGTGCTGGCTGCCTCTCCTGTGCTTGATGCTATTTGCTACATGTATCTACGATATTGAGCAATGTTATGAGTATTGCGCCCAATTGAAGCACTGATTACTAAAACCCCACAAGTCAAGTCAAGTCAAGTCTAGTGTGACTTACGGGGTTTTAGTAATAGGTGCTTCAATTTCATATGCAGATAGAGTTATATTTCTCATCTTGCTATGACAAGGAGAACTCACACTTTTAGAGTGTTGTTTTGAAATTAATCCATCATTCTCCAGCACTCAAGATTTTAGGATTAATTCCAGGTTTATTCGTACAACTGTAAGGTAACACTTTATTTGAAGGGTTGTGCATAAGACTGACATGACACCATCATAACCACCGCATGACATCCATCATAACTGTCATTTTTAGATTGAAGTAGGATTTGGATTAATTGACCCAAATGACACTTAATGACAACAGTCAGAAAAATTCATAAAGATCTCTGCATGTTCATGACTGGTGTCATTTCATGGTTATGACGGTGCTGTGTCAAACTTAGGCACACCCCTTCAAATAATGTGTTACCGACTGGAGGTCTACAACGTTCCTCCATTAAAGTTGAAAAATGTGTGTCCATAATAAAATGGACGGAATAAAATCAGGTTAGAGTTCTTAACTGTGCCGATACTAACTGTGACTTGCAGCTCCTTTTAGTGGTGGAAACTGGCCTGTCATCGTGAAAAAATACAAGCCTTTTCAATTTCCTGAGATCAGTCAATTCTATGTGTTTCAATGGTTCAGTCCATTGGTTAATGGATAGGTGTTAGCCTCCAAGTTTCAAAGTGTTACTGCATTCTGAAGCATCAGTGAGGAACATTGTCCTGGGACTTACCAGACATGTTCTTATTACTATCTAGTGTTCCAGGTTAAATCTCCCTCATTTTCAATGCAATTGTTACAATGGTCACAACTAATCTTTCTTTTTTACTGATTAATATTATTTCTGCTGATGATTCATCTTTTAGCGTCTGACACCTTTCTACAGCTCAATTGCATTTCTTATTTATTAGAGTTGTTTCACCCAATTCTGTACTTTGCTTCTTGTTTCTTTATGTAATCTTGGCACACTTGAAGATGAGTGATGTGCTGTCAGTGTGTCGCCTGAGAACTGAATCAACTAGTGCTAAAATTCTCAAAAGCTGCGACCACTGCAAGTCATGAGCCTTTTTGTCACAGGCTACTCCCATAGCCATGCTCCCTTTTAGCCAACTGGCATGAGTACAGACAGAAACCTTCACACACACACACACACACACACACACACACACACACACACAAACACACACACACACACGCACACACACACCTGTTGGATTTTTATGTTTTTTGAGGACATTCCATAGATTTGCATTCATTCCATAACCCCTTTCCCTGACCGTAGCCCTAAACAGTGCAGACCTAACCTTAACCCTAACCTTAACCCTAACCTAACCCTAACCTTAACCCTAATTTTGAGCCTGAACCTTAAAATAGCTCAATTTCCTCATGGGGACCTAAAAAAGTCCACATACGGTCCCTATATGTCTTGTGGGGACATTTTGCCTCTATAAAGGTGTGTAAACATGGACCACACGCATACACACACGCGCACACACACGCACGCACGCACACACACACACACACGCACGCACGCGCGCACACACACACACACACACACGCACGCACGCACGCGCGCGCACACACACACACACACGCACACACACACACACGCACGCGCGCGCACACACACACACACACACACACACACACACGCACACACACACACACACACGCATACACACACGCGCACACACACGCACGCACGCGCACGCACGCACACACACACACACACACACACACACGCACAGACCATGCCAAATTTCAGCCTCATAGGGTGAAAACTGTGGCCACAGAGCTCTTGGTCGCAGCTAATAAATGTGGATTTAGGTGCTGGGATTTTACCGGAAACAAAAATATTGTCAAATTACAAAAACGATATGGCCAGACAAAAAGATTTGTGGGCAGCTGAAGTGCACAGTTGTATAAACGGACCCCGTGGAAATCAGGCTGTTTATGTGTGTCTGTTCTTACTGTTGGGATTTACAATGGTTGACTGTGCTTTCACAACATGACGACTCTCAATTTCATACTGACATCAGGTTGCTTTTTGCATGTAACAATTTATCACCCATATCTTCTGGTCCCAATGGATAAGAGAGGCGTCTCTTTTGGATGGGCAGTTTTCACCCTCTCATGGAGCTTTTTGTCTCTCATTTCTTCTTTGGTCCCCCCACCCCCCCCATCCACATTTGACAGTTTTTCTTGCGAGGAAAAACTATTTTCTACCTCCTGCTCTCAACTGTGAAGTGATGACTCAGTGCAGCCCACGACGGCCTGTCACACTGTCTGTGCTAAAGGTATTATTTCTCTGTTAGAGCTCTTATGTACCTTATGTGGGCTACTTATGTTTTAAACTGATATACTCACTCTCACTGTCATGCTACAGCTTCATTTCGTCCTTCGGGTTTTTAGTTCGCTCTCAGAGTTTCATATTAATTTTACCCTGGCGTACGTACTCGAGGCAGTGAACTTTATTAAAACTTTGAATGCTGTAATTCTCCTTATATTAATAGTCATTGAATCAGCTCTAGACTGTGATTTTTTCCCCCCAGGTGATCTGAATATTATGTTCAAGGAAGTGTTACGTACCTCGCTCTTTTGTTGCAGTAGTATTAGTCCTTGTAGGTACACAGGTCACTGTACCATAGGGATTCACTCTGATTAAAACAGGACTTTAATAACTGAAACTCAGGATGCAGGCCCCTAAACGTCTCTTTTAAATATTTGTTAGGCAAACTGAGAACTGGGATGTGGGATGTGTACAGTATGTGGAACAAAAAAGCATTAAAACTGAGAGAAAACAAAAAAACCAGGAGGGTTAATATTTTAAACAACAATGGAATTACAAGAGGAAATGGCTAAACATGCCATAAATTCAACCGGGCCTACAACTGTAAACACACAGCCCAGAGAATATAGTCTTTAAATGAAAGCGATGATAGTGGTCTGTGTCATAGGCAGGTTTGAGGACAGCAAAGCCCAGTATGCCTTTGCTAACCTGTGAAATGGAAATATTTCATGGCTGTCAGCTGCGTTATTAAAAAATAGAGTGGTTTAACTGCTGTGTCATTAATACTGTCCAACACTAGCTTGGCAATTCTCTGGCAGTTGCTTTCTTGCAGTTGCTCTGGAAATGGTCCAGATAGATAATTTTCTCAAATGCTGCAAATTAGGTACCCTGCTACTTCTGTACCCTAATCTATTAAAATGTGCATTTTCCTTTTTTTTTTAAATGAGGAAGCCATCTGTTTTTAGGCTGGGTATTTCTCTCTGAAGCTATGGATGTCAGGAAAATAGTAATTTTTTTGTTTAAAAGGCAGAAACACTAACACTTATTTGTAAAATTATCTTTCAAAATTGTAAATTTAGATAAAATTTCAATAAAAAAATTGCACGATGCCTCAAACTTTTGCATAGCACTCCACCTTTCTGAAACCTGCATGGTGGGTTTACACAAATGACAAGATGGATCCTGTTTTTCAGGCCACTGTCCTCGGTGTAAAGCTGCTTTCACACTGGACGCGAAACAAATTTTTCGCACGACAGATTACATTCAAAGTCAATGCAAAGATGCGAATACACAAAATTCGTTTCGCGTCCGGTGTGACAGCAGCTTCTTTCAGTAGCTACTTTTCTCCACAGCTCTATCTTTGCCACTCTCGTTCAAAAAGACAGCTTATGTACATTACTCTCCCCAATACTCCTGTCCTAAAGTATAGCATCTCCGCTCAACTCCATTAACAATACCACTAGCCGGCAGCTCTTGTGGAACAAGGCAATCAGAGATAGCAGACCTGGCCCCAGCCACGGGCTGACAGACAGACTGACAGACACACACACACACACACACACACAGACATGATCATTGCTTAACCTGGGCCCCTAGGGGAGGGGCCAGGTAATTATTATAAGTTATGGTTTGTTTAATGTGGCTTACTTGCATTGTGGGGCAGCCTGCTTGGGTGCATAGGCTTTTCATCTTTGTGCTTTACAACCCAGATTGCCTTGTGTGATTATGCAGTCACTCCCCCTCTTATCTAACCGCCGCGGGCCTGGGAAATTGGGCTGGCACATCTTGTGCTCTCAGGAAGGTACCCTTTCTATAACTTGTTGAAATTCTGATTACCTCTTTTTGAGTTTACACTGCTGTGACTCCTTTGATACCCATCCTTATCGTTTGTATGTTAGAATCTCTGAGAGAGCAGTTAAGAGAGTAATTACTTGGCTCTTTGCGTGCACCCACGAAGCTGCAAGTCAAAAACCAGACACGGTTGCTAGTTTGTAATATTGAATTGATTTGGCGAAATTAATCCCCAGTCCACTTGGTAAGTTGCAATTCTTTGGAAAGAAAATTCCATGGCATATTCTCTCGTTGCAGGTTGCCTAACTGTTGAATTATGATCTGTCCATGACTGAAATTGCAGTTAGAGCTGGACTGACAGCTCTCTCTCTCTCTCTCTCTCTCTCTCTCTCTCTCTCACTCACTCACTCTTTCTCTCTGTCGTGCAACATGCAGACACACACTCTCACTCACACACAGAGGGTTTCAGAACTTTCTTTCAAAGGCCTGGAGTAGACGTGCCAAACTTAATTCCCAGCGAGCTGCAGTGGGTTTTGTGGCGTGTTGTCAATCAGCTCCCAGCTACAAAGGCCTTGAGAACAAGGCTGGGGTGTGGATTTTTTTTTTTTTTACAAATCAATGAAAACCTCTGGTACTTAGAACACTCTGGAAACCAGCAGATGCTGGTGCCCTCCAGGAACAGCGATACAGACATGGAGAAATGCTGGAAGCATCAGTGCTATTTGATCTAAAGTCTGGTGTGAGCACCATTTGGGAGGCTCGGGTTGGATTTTTGAGAGACGAGGTAATGATCAGTCTGCTGCACATCACGGTGAAGGAAGGCAATGCTGCCCTCAGATCTTTCGCCCACAGTACCCTGAACCCTGAAGCACTGATCAATTTTGTGTCTATGGTGTGACCTTAGGGCAGATATCAGGTTTCTGGGTTAGCATCTTTACTTTGGTCATAGCGGTGTGGGTATCAGTTGCTATAAGACTGTTTTGGCGTATCCTGTACCCAGAGATCTCCCTTGCAATAGGTTTTTATTGCAGTCTTCATTAAGCACAACTGATTCTACTAAGTTGCAGCTGAACTGTTCACACTTACGCAAGTATTTTTAAGAATTTAGCATTTTTTAATGAGTTTTGGCCTTTCGCCCACACGGTATTGCTTTTTCGGTCAACAAAATCAAACATTTTGGAAAACACTTTCTTGGGTGAGGATTTCTAGAAACTTCACTTTCACTGCTTACGTGTGGACTAGAAGAGCAGAGTTTTTGGCTCGTGAGATCAGAGTGCGATTAGATTAGAGCCTTGTAGCGACTTATTAATGCTTGTGATTGGCAATCGTGGTCTTATATTAACTTGTTAACTGTCAGTGGGCCCTAAAGTAGGGCCCTACGGAATTTTCAAACAAATTTTGAATCCTTCATTTGTAAACTATCACTTAAATCCTCAAACAATCCAGGCAAACGATATACCATTTGAAAGCTTAGACACTCAGGATTTTATTTCTACCCACCTTTTTGCCATGTGTCAGTCATAACAAACGCAATAAATCAATTTCTCAACATAGACACCAGATACTTGAGTGCAATGAAACTTGTCAGTCCTCATCATCAAAGTTGTGCTGTGACTGTCAAACCATGTATTATCTGTTCCACTTGGTCTTGTTCGAAAGCTAAGGACCTGTGCAATCAAGATATCCGCCTTGTTTGTCCCAAAATTGAAGATTAAGCTGCATATTTTATGTAAATATTCATAATAGCAACAACAGACACGCAGTATTTTGTGCAGGCATAAATGCTTTGTGGTGCCCCCCCCACACACCCACCCACCCAACCCCACCCCTGACAGAAATGAACAATATCTGAGTATTCGTCAGTTTTGCTTTATTTTACAAATTAAGTTGTTAATATTAATGGTTCAAAAACTGAGATAGAGATAAATAATAATAATAATAACAACAATAATAATAAAGAGATACATAATAATGAAGTCTTTATAAAACACTAACAATGTAACCAAATACTCAAATAAATAAAAATAAATGATCTAAATAAAAAAATAAAAAAACAAATGCCACGATGCACAGGAGATTATTCTTTTTCGCGTAAATAAGCCTACGTTATTTTTGTATTACTTATATTTATTAACATGCTTTACAAACTTTTATTTTAAATATTAAATACTGTTATTATAATTTTTTTTTATGGGCTTGATTTGTTTTGGTGCCCCCCAGGCAGTTGGTGCCCTACGCGCAGTGCGTGATAAGCGTATGCCGAGCGCCATGTCTGATTTTGTGTAATAGATCCATTGTCTGTGGGAGCAGTGAGTATTTGAAATGTGGTTTACCAATCCGGGCCCAATGTGAGAAAATGCAGGTGACAATTAAGAGGTTAAATCAGCTCCTCAGAACTAGAGTGGTCTGACTACCCTTTTCATGTTTATCAAGGTCCAGATCTGTTCCGTGCAATACTTGACTAAATCAGATCTGGCCCAATATGTGTGCAAAAGTAGGCCACCAGGTACCAACAGTTTCAGAAAGTCAGTGCAAGAGTGGTCTTACTCACTTACCCATTATCGCAGCATCAATGGAGCGTGTATGCTGTTGTAAGAAAACCATTCCAAATTTTGAAGTGTGGCTGATGGAAGATTCATCAAGTACTACTGATATCTAGTTTTGTAGCATCTTATTAGTGCAATTTTGTGACATTTCTTCAAAGGGCTTTTCTGTTAGAGTGGCCTGCTGCTGTTTAGCATGACAACACAGTTTGATTGGTTTTAAGGATTACACTGTTTTTATCCCCCGCCACACGATTAGCGTGAAGCGGGGATATAGCATTGGGCTCCGTCCGTACGTCTGTACAGACACATAAAATTGAGGCAGCGGGGGATATTGCCATGTTAGTGGCAAACACTTGTTATCATTCATGTGGCGTGTACAGTACAGCTGTTGAGTTGATAGTAGTGTGGGTTTATAATTGTATATTAAACTGTGAAATGCATTTGATTTCCTCTTTTTGAAAAATATATAATCTACTCATTTTCTTATTTTGCCTTAACCCTGTAATACCACTGTTCACTGTTCCTAGATCCACTGTTCATCATTAGGTTTTGTGACAGCAAAATATACATTGCTGAACAAAACAAAACAAAACTAATTCCAGGAGTATCATACCTGACTCAGCCAAAAATCAGCACCCCTCCAGAACTCAACACTCAAAATTTCAAATTATTTATATGCTCTCTACTATCCATAGCTATCCTTTAACATGTATAAGAATACGTTTTTGTGTAATATTTACCTTGGAATGCCGAACTTCACTGCCAAAGTCAGAGGAAATTCATGAATTCTCATCCACATGGGAGCTACTACCCTGAAGTGAGTGACTAGGGGAGAAACTCCTGTAATCTCACTTCTTCCTTCCAGGTGGCAGCACTGTGTATCAGATATGATACAGTGAGCAGTAGTGGTTGTGTTGCATCTTACCAGGTGGGCATGGTCCCTCAAATTTGATGTATCATATGTGATACAGGGGGAATTATAGGGTTAATATAGACCAATAACCTTAAGGTGTCTGACTCTCTCTCATGGTTGGTACCTTAGAAGAATGTACAGTATAGTGAAGTATTCATCCATACTTGCATGATTTGGTCACTCTACAAGTTTTTCCTCATATATAAGAAGTACTCAAGTTATTAACATTTTAAAGGTTCAATTAATAATTTTCCAGTCTTGCATTAAGCAATTAGAGGATTAAACATCAATCAGCCAATTTCCAGTAATCTGTATCTTTCAGAAAAAATATATTCACCATTAAAAATTTCACAAATAAATGAGGAAATTCTGAAAATGAAAACCTTTCTCAGCAGAAATAAAACAGAATCAAAGCAATTGAATGCATACGAAAATGATATATATATTGCAAGGTAATTTTTTCATTCATGTTTGATCTAGTCCAATCATCCAATAAACGACAGAAGATGTAGTTATACCACTCTTGTTCTGATTGGCCCAAATTATATCATTGCCACCTGTTGGCTTGGCATGCTCTTGACAGCTCTTTAACTCATTCCCTATGGCAAGCTGCTGCCAACGGTGCAGCCAATTCTACCATTCCCAACGGTAAGCCGGTGCCAGCGGCATGGATGACCATTCGCTGTCCGATGAAAACACGAAATCAGTTGGCCATCACGGTGATGGGCCACCTGCACTTCAATACTTTATATTGTGTAATTTTCGGGAAAAGTATTCCTTACAACCGCTGCAATTTTATATAAAAGTATTGGGAGTGAGTTGTGTGTTATTGCTTTTCCTAATTTTTTTTTGCGTGGATTGAGGTTTTGTTTGTTTTTTTGAAAACAAAGAAGCAAAAATAAATTTTTTTTATTTTTAAAAATGCAGATGTATGTGTGGACTGGGCTGGATCTCACATTGTGGATTGAGGCTTTGTAAGGGTTTTGAGCGAAATCCAACGGGATGGCTGATCTCCTGGAAGAGGGTGAGAAAGCGCTTGGATGGTGAGACAGTTCCTGCCCCATTACAGTGGTGTACCTCTCTGAGTGAGTGACGTTCTGTCTCCTGCAGGGCTGGATGACTGTCTGCAGCAGTATATCAAGAACTTTGAGCGAGAGAAAGTGGGCGGGGACCAGCTCCTGCGCATCACGCATCAGGAGTTGGAGGACCTGGGAGTGTCTCGCATCGGGCATCAGGAGCTCATCCTGGAGGCTGTGGACCTGCTCTGTGCTTTGGTGCGTCCAAAACTCTCCCCCAAGATTCGTTGTCAGGATAGCTCATACCAAGCTCCATTGCCCCGGTCCTAAGCTAAGTCATACTGATGGCATCATGCCCACACTTAAGCTAACTGATACCGAGTTCATGTAGCCCACTTTTAAACTACGTCATATCAAGAACATTGGGCCTATTCTGAGGCTTACTCATACCAAACTCTTTTTGTCAGCTCGTATGTAAAATCATACTGATTACATTGGGCCCAATACAAGGCTAACCTCACAGCAAGCTCATTTGGCCCACTTCTAAGCAGTCACTCCAATGACATTAGGCCCCCACTATGGCTAACTCACACCGGACTCATTTGGTTGAGGTCAGGACTCAGTAGTGGCCCATTCATGTGTAAAAATGATCCCTCATTCTTGCTGAATCACTGTTTAACAATTTGAGCTCAATGTATCTCAACATCAATATCCTGGAATATGCTTGTGCCGTCAGGGATTAAAAAAATTAATTGATCTAGCTGCCGGGTTAGCTCACTGGGTTAAGGCGCTGCATTTGCAGGGCAGTAGTGGCTGCTACGGCGCGGGTTCGATCCCAAGGGCTTACTAACCAGCAGTGGTTGGCAGCTTTTTCAGAACAGTTAAGCACTGTAGGGATGCAAATTGGGAAGGGACTGCTGGGAAGGGTAATTAAGAAACTGATTGCCTTGTTCGTTGCTCAAGCGCCTCCTGTTGGCCAGCCAGTCTCTCGTCAGTGAGATTCTAAGCTTACTCATGTTCGGGTATCCTCCGCCCTCATTCAGAACTGACGATAGTTTCGACCAATGATTGTAAAGATGCCGGGGCTGACAGGTACGTGCTTCTGAGTAGAGCAGTGAACTGTCTCTCTCTCCTGAGCAGGTGATAGGGGGTTTCATACGAGCAAGCCTTGTACGTAGTTCTTGGATTGGGCATTCCAAATTCGGGTGCGATTGGAGGTGCCAATAATAATAATAATAATTCATTGATGGGATAAGCTGGTCAATTCGCACCTTCAGGTAGTCTGCTGACTTCACTTTATTGGTGCATGATGTTGCTGAGCCTAAATCTGAACAAGTGAAGCAACCCTAGATCATAATACTACCTTCAGAGGCATGCACAGTGGGCACTATGCATGATGGGTGCATCGCTTCATAGACTTCCTTTCTTACCCTAACAAGCCCATCGCTCTAGAGTAGGGTAAATCTGGGCTCAGTATACCACATGAACACATGACTGGTTTTTTAGTGGCCACGTGGCTGTTAAGTCCCAATCCTGCAAGCTCTTTAGGTATTGCGCATGCGGAAATGCTCGTACTTTCACAATTAAACATGTTCATGAGTTCTGCTGTGGATTATTCACTAAGAAACTTTGCCACTTTGTTTTATGATCGCCGATCATGATCATTGATGATTATTTTCCAACCCTCGTCTTCCACAAAGGTGATGTTTCGCCGCTATCCTTTTGGGTTTAAATAATGCTCTGGACAGTCCCTGCCCCATTCTAGAGATTTCAGAACTTCTCAGTTATTTTGCTTGATTTAGGCCAATAATGCGCCCCTTCTGAAATACAGTAACATTTTTGCGGCCCTTATAAACACGAATGTCGCTGTCTGAGTTACTGCGTAAGTGACTGACTGACTGACCGACTGACTGATTGATCAAGATCATTGTTTGGCTGGCCCGCAGGGAGGAAGTTCAGTGATTGGTCGGCTGGTGGGGAAGAGGTGGCCCAGCCATATACAAGGTGCACCTAGTCTTGTTCCCATGACCAGGGGATATGTCTTCCGACATCGTTGTTAAATGAGACGCTTGACACTTCATCAGTCAGGGTTAAAGGAAATTTTGCTTACTGAAACTTATTAATCAACGCAATACTGATTCAACCATAGGCTCTTAAGTACTTGCGTATTTAAATCCAAACAGTGCCTTTTTTTTTTTTGGCCAGGCAGTCTATGTTGAAATACTCTGTCCTATACTATAGATGATTACCCTCCCAGCAAGCCCCAGATGTCACAGTTACCGAAAGTTTTTATCATCATGGAGTAAATGAACCTTGCAAAAGGGAAAGATGATCCCAGCATGTGTGAACATGTGTGACAAGCTTGTTCAGAATGAGAACACAACGGTGTTTGCCTGTCTTACAGTCCTGTTCCTGTGTGTCACAGATTTTGATTCTTATCAGTGGAATGTTCTGGACTTTCAGGTGGTGGCCTATAGTGGATATGGTAGCAGATACAATTGTGGCCTATAGCGGACATGGTTCTGGCCTGTAATGGATATGGTGATGGCCCATGACACATACACCAGTGACCTATTGTGGATACAGTGGTGGCCAATAGCAGATAAGCTGGTGGCCCATAGTGGATACAGCACTGGCCTGTCAGAACTGTGCAAGAGAGAAGCTCAGATACTGCACCTTCTTCCTCTCACGACATTTGGTGCGCTTGGTGTTTTTCCTTCATTTAGTTCAATTAAGCTGACTAGACCAAGCCCCCGGATTAAAGTAGAATGGTTTATTGAGATGAATAGAAACAGTAGATTGTGGAAGATTGTAAACATTTCCTCACGGAACTTTCATCACTCTTTTGCGCCCCCCTGGGGGTCCAGTCAAGGGGCAGGAACAGCAGAAAAAAAACAAAGAAGAAGAAGAGGAATAAGAGAAGGGGATCAGGGCATAAAGAGAGTGAAATTGTGGTGATATATATAAAAAGAGTGGGAAAAAATAGATAAAATGGGTAAAATGTGATATTTATGCTGTTGCAATTTCTGGTTTTACATTTCAAAAACTCGCAATTCCTGTAAGGGTGCAAAGACTTTTTTTTATATCTGCTATGTTAATTAGGATAGATTGTTGAGGCGGAGAGAACGCTTCAGCAAACGCATCGAGATTGCGGCTCTAACAGATCTACCCACAGCTATTGTTCCGCCTCTGTATCTCCATATGTATTATTTCTGGATTTAAGGTCTTGGTTCTGCATGTGTGGGGATGTCAGCCTAATTGCCATATTGGAGAACTGAAAAAAGGGCTGTCTGTGACAGCTTCGTCGCTGCAGTATGGAGGTTGATTTGTGAAACCGGGGTAATGCGTGGTTATGTGAATTGTACACTTAGACTGTCAAAACACGGGGAGAAAATATTAATCATTCTTCTGCGGGAGTGATTCACTGGGTACAGTCTCCCATACATAGTGCTGCCGAGCCTCGATACCCCTCTATCAGAAGTCTATCAGATGCTGCACTGCTGCATCTCCATATCCATCAATGAATCTATAGCTTTGACAGATTTATCAGACGCTACCATTCAAGCTCAATGTATTCAGCTGTCTATTGGAGCACATAACTGGGATAAATATATAGAACCTATCCCAGCATACAATGGACAACAGACAGGAGCTCACCGTGGGCAGTTTGCCAATCCACTGCCACGCTGTACACTCACTCAATCATACCTGTTTTAGAGTCTCCATACAGCCAGTCATGCGTATCTCTGGACTGCGGGAGGAAGCCAGATTACCTCGAGAAAACCCTCAAGAAGACGTGGAGAAAATATGACCTCACATAGAGAGGCCCCGGGGGGATTCAAACGCACAACCTCCTAACAGCACCGCACTGCCCATAGAGCTTACCTGCAGTTAAACAATGGATTCATGAATTATTGATCCTACACTCCATTGGCTGAGATTTACTTTAACCTCCAACACACTCCAGTTGATTATACTGCAGTGGGGTCAGGAAATATGGTGCTTCCTGAATCAGTGTGGCTCAGAAGGTTTCTAGTGGACAGCTATTCATTTTTAGCAGCGATCAATGTTATCATGTTAGTTTGTCTTTTCTGTGCTCAGTCCCTTACGTGCACATTTATACACACGCAAAATTAAGGGTTTGTTATGTATGTCCACTGCAATATATTTAGATGTTATTCTAATCTATCTTCCCCATATTCTACAGTGAGCTGAGACCATATGGCACATGCATATGGTATAACAATCTATTTTGCGTTTTACGATTCCAGCGATAAAAAGAATCATTACATGCATCTTACGTCAAGTGTGCAAAATGGAATATCTTGAATAAAAGTATTCAAAGTCTTTAGTTATCAGAGCATTAAAAAACATTTTTTAAATGTATCCCAGTCCTATTTATTCAATGGGGTCATCAAGGTGCCTCTCCCATCTCCCTTGCATATGGTCAGTATTATCTTGCTGCATATGCTGCAAGATTTCATTGCATAGATGTTATGACCCTGACCATGACTCCAGTGCGGAGGCTGAGTACAATGCGACAGTAAGGTTTATTGACAGTATTACAGTAATAGGGGGAGGGAGCCCAGAAGAAAGACAAGGTTCAGTTCTGATTTTGCGGATGAAGTAGGGCATTGCCAGTCTTCGGCCGGCAGCTTTTTCGAATGACTGCTCGGCACATACTTCACCAAGGCAAACTGTCCACAAGGAGGATATTGTAGCTTGAGGGGACCTGGGCTCCAATCCGGATGACTGTAAACGGATTGGTAACTTGTTCCTAACAAAATGGACAGACTTGAACAGGGTTAGCCAGAACGCAGCTCCAATCCGGACCCTGAATTAGACTTGGAAGCAGACTATTAAGCTGGACATCAGTCCTGACTTGAACTAGGTTCACACGAATGATATCTCAACCCTGGACCCTGAGTAGGGTTGGAGAGCTTGTTCAAATAAACAAAGTAAAGAGGAAGGCTGCCACCAGTTAGTATCATTAAAGGTAACATTTCATTTAATAAAGACAAAGAATTTCTAATGGGAATACTGCCTGACTCTAAACATGAATAGCCAATTACAATCCAGCAGCCTGCATCTCAGAGCAGGGGGGGTTTAAATGTATGTGACAGGTACATCAGAAAGTAACATTGAAGCCACACTGCCAGGGATGAGGGCGCACACACGAGACATAAACCAATTAAAGGAAACATACTTATTATAGACACGCAAGTTGCTGAATTGGAGGAGAAACAGAAGGCAGTCACACAAAGGTTGTGACAATAGGTTACAAATTATATTCCCTCCATGTCTATTCTAAGAACTGAATCTATTCTTGATTTTACTGATGGCTTTTGTTGGTCACATCTTACAACTGTAGCCACCAGGCAAAAATCATACATGACCTCATTTCCAATAAAGCAGGGACAGAATGGGATGTGCTAATAAAAAAAGAAAGCAATCATTCGTAAATGAGCTTTGACCTGTATTCATTTGAAAGCAGAAGAATACAAGGCATTTCGCCATATCAGATTTGATGTTCTTTTTTGTCCTCGATGTTCAATGTTATTCACACATTCAGTGGAAATTTTATGATAATGAAAAACTGGATAGCAATATTACCGCTTGGGATGTTTCTATGAATGTTGAAATGATCAGAAACACTGTCTATTTCCGCCGTGAATGAAAAGAAAACTGATATACGATCACAGTGAAAGAAAATGTATAATCTCCTGTAGTGAGGGAACTAAGCCGAAGTTGTACATCCTCAACAATAGATAGCACTTGGAGCATGCTATAGCACCGTGCTAACCAACCCTGCTCCTGGAGATCTACCATCCTGCAGGTCCGGGGTTCTCAAACTTATCCAGGCTTTCATTCCAACGAAGCGGCTATTCACCTGACTCTACTGATCATGGTTTTTAGCAAAGACTCTCTGCCAATTGAAACAGCAAGCTGTCACTCCAACAAACTCCATTGTGACTTGTACCACAAAGGGAGACCACCATTTTTGAAAACCTGGCTTTTGTCTGGCTGCGAACACACACATGATGGCTTGCAGTTACGATTAGTTGGAAATCTAGACTTATGTATTCTAACAGCTCGTAGTTAAGATTAATTGGAAATCTAAACTTATGTTTCCTAATGCCACTCGTTTACATATTTTTAAAATAAAAAATTTCTGTTATTATTAACTCTCAGGTAATTTAGTGTTCATGTGTGTTACTAGTACATGTCCAAACATACGTAATTTATGCGCCACTATTGTGAATTAAACAGTCCAGAATTTGGAACTATTACTTTCTCCATTTGAATTGTTCAGCTATCCTGTACGTCTGTAACACACCATTTGATCGGCAGAAGAATATTCTTCTCATGGCATCCTACCACTGAGGTCTGAGTCGATGTTGATGATCATGGAACATTCCGGTAGCGTGTGAGGATGTTTCAGTTGAGTCTACACTGTTATAAACTGGCGTCTTTATTGCTAGTTATTTCAACTGTAATTTTGCAATCAGTTTATAGTAGAGGTTCCATGTCTGTTAACTGCAAACCACATTTAATTGAGCGCAGGACTGTACTTAAAGTTAAAGTAACAAGGAGACGATTTGTTCATTTAACTGTTAAATTTATTCAGTTTATAACAGTGTAGGTGTTGATTAGTAGAATCTGGCGTGTGACTCCATGGCTGCAATGAAAGCCTGCACCCACACTGGCCCTTTCTGGACAAGGTTGAGAATCCCTGCTGAAGATTTTCATTTTATCCCTAATTTAGCATACCTGATTCTGCTAATTAGCAGCTCAATGCAGAGCTTTTGCTGTTAATGAGGTGGTCTGCATCAGGGCTGACATGAAAAGCTGTTGGATTGGGCGATTTCAAGGTACAGGGTTGGTTGCCACCGCTATTGCACCACCAACACTTTCCCAGCCATTGATGAGATTTTATGTCAATTAATGTTTTCACTGTTAAATGGGAGTGGACGCTGTTACAGATTTTCTGACAGAAATAGGTCAAATGAAGCAGAAATCAGTGCGTTCTGGTACACCTCTCAAACGTGAAGATGGAAATTATGTGTTTTTCTGGTGTGAGTTCCATGATCACACGCTATTTCGCGAGCTGCAATGAATCTCCTTGATACATGCAGACAACGTGAAAACAAGGCAGCTGGTCAGTGTTAAATAACTCCCAACACTTTTCATCGCCTTTTGTCTAAAATATGTTTTTTTTTTCATGAAAATGGCCAACATTTAACCGTCTGTAAAAAAATAATGAATTAAGCTAGAATGAAATAGTTTCTTGAGTTTAAAACTAGAAGCCTGGAAGCACAGTTCTTTCTGTTTCCATATTGACTGAACTAAATATTCTGGGGGTGTTGAAAGATCATTGAATATCAAAAATGCATGGAGTGGCTGGCAACAGAAAAAAAAGAAATACTCTGGCAGGGAAAATGTTCACATGCAGAGTGTTTTTGTTGACAGTCCACATTTTCAACAACCCCTGTCTCCCCTAGAACTACGGGTTGGAGACGGAGAATCTGAAGACCCTCTCCCACAAACTCAACGCTTCCGCCAAGAACCTGCAGAATTTCATCACGGGACGCCGGCGGAGTGGACACTATGATGGCCGCACTGCACGCAAGCTGCCCAACGACTTCCTGACCTCTGTCGTGGACCTCATCAGTGCAGCTAAGAGCCTCCTGGCCTGGCTCGATAGGTTGGTTGGCCTCTCAAAATGGTGCTGTCAAGCACTGCTCTGCATTCAAAGCCGACTGTTAAATGCTACACTTTACTGATCGGCCTGGTTGAATTGCCTCGTCCCAGAGAGGCTCTGTTAGAAATTAACATAACATAACATAAGGGGTCATTCCATGCCATGCCAACAATAGACTTACACCACACCATCTCAGATTTACTTGGAATTTTATTGTGGTAATTAACATGGTATTAGATGAATAATTCCAAACTTCTAGTCTCCTACTCCAATAATTTCCCATGTTGATAGCAATTTTAGTGATCGGAAATAAAAGTTAATTTTTTGAGTCCTGTTGAAATTTTCCAGAAATCAAATGTTAATAACTCAGCAATGAAACATGATAGAGACCTGAAATTTCACTTGCTGACTCAGAATTTTGTGTAGATTCCAAATCTGCAACAGAATTTGTACCCTGGTGATTATAGAGACTGCCATGAATGTCTAAATTTGAAGAAAATATCAATGTCGTCCATGTTTAGAAGTCCAAAAAACCAAGAAAATATTGAAACACAGATCTGTTCTTTATTGTGCTTGCACATTTATAGGTATATTTTCATAAAATATAACACAGATAATTATAAACCCATTCATGCTGAACATATGGAAGTTCAAAAATGGAAAAAGTGTAAATCACGTACAATCAAATCAGGTGAATTTCAGCAGGTAGCAGAAGTGCTATGGCAATGATATTTTGTGTGTACGTTACTAACATCATAAACAACATATGTATGAAATTTCAGATTTTTGTTCCTCTTGTAACCATTTTTATAGTGTGTGACATTTCTACATATTTTCGAGTTCACAAAAAGCTAACAAACTAGCTGTATGTACATAGTACGATTACTTTCATCCTAATTAACCTTAATAAGAAGTCATAATCACTTAAATATGTAAGCAAAATCATTATGAAATGATTATACAAATGATCACTATCAAAAATGTAAATACATTGAGCAAGATATTTGTTTTCAATGCACATATTGGGATACTTCGGCCTATAAATCAAGTATTATTCTTCATGAATTCCTCACCAGAACTCTCAGTTACTTCATTCACATTTGAGGTGATCTTCTTCACACATGTTGGGCACAATTTCTGTCGCAGTTTAACTGACTTCCCAAAGCGGTCCTGTATCTGCATGGCATAATCAATTTGAATAGTTCTCAAAGATCCTTTTATGGGATTCTTATGGACAGCGAAAGGATCACAACAGTTCACTTGTAATGAAGTGTGTTTCAGCGAATAGTACTTCTCATGGTGTAAGCGGATTGATATGTTAGGTTTGTTCTTCAAATTTCTCAAATCAGATCTCCATAATATCAGTGACCAGTCCTCTTCAGATAAATCAGAGAATTGTCTAATTTGTTGTTTGCCTTTGGTATATGATGTTTTGTGACATGCCGTATTCAATTCTAAACCAAACGAACAATTGGATAAAGAGTGACTAGTTGACGGCGTAGCCATAACAGCCGTAACAGATCTGTGTGGAGGTGATATCATAATTTTTGGGGGCACAGAAAATGGACAAAACTCTAAATTATACTAACTTTGAGCCCTAATAAGACTGTCAATAATCATGTTAGAAGCAAATGGTTTGTTTATTTGCAATCTACTGTAGTTTCTGAATAAGAATGAAAAATTTCAAGTCTCTAGAATGATTATTGCCTGATTTATGAAGAATTAAAATATGAAAATGTTTTGCGGGGTCAAATTTAATGATACAATCCTCGTTATTTTTTAAGATTTAATTAATTATTTGGATGGGTTGTAGTAGGGGTAGGAAGCTGAAATTTTGGCATTTACTAGTTATGACATAAATTTTGAAATATAAAACTATCAGCCATATCTGAGATGGTGTGGTGGAAGGATTTTCCAAGATTGGTTGATTTCACATGGAATGACCCTAACATAACATAACATGGTTTTGGTTTTCTCCACCCAGTTTAAACCTTATACAACAGGTGGGATAAGTTTAGAGTGCAATCTACTGCTTTGATTCATGAATTAATCTCTGAGTAATATGAAAAACCAGCCGACACTGCAGCTCTCCAGGACCAGGGTGGGCATCCACGGTGTACTCCTTCCTCTTTTCCCAGTGCATTCTGGGATAGGCTATAGCTCCTCCAAGATAACTGGGAAGAAGTGTGTTAAATAATGGAGGGAAGAATTGAATACAAGCTCATTATTCCTTCCTGTTTTCATTGAGTGGGTTGGAGGGAATCGACACATCGACTGCCATGATTTTCTGGCTCGCAATTACTCTCCCCCTACATTACAACATTGTTTCTGCCACAGAGGGAGCAGGTTTAGCTAAATCATAAAGTAATTTATGTATCATTTTGACCTGTGGACGTTAATCGTGGTTTGGCTCTAATCCCGTTCTTGATAGAAAAATCCTATTTTTCATGCCCACCATTCTGTACTGTGAGACACAGCCGTCGGCAACGAACGTTCACAGATCATTTCTGGTGCGAGGCGTGCAGTCAGGACCACACTGCGGGCAGCGCGAGTACAATCATGCTGATTTGCTTACATAACCATTGTGAGCAATCAGCAGTCGAACAAAAAGATGAGTAAAGCCTTATGCAACTTCATGTATATATTCTTGTTCTTCCCATTGTGAAGTTGGCTGTGAAAGATACTCTGGAGCCTCAGTAATCTAGACCTGTGTCTGCTCTGTTACACAAAGCCCTGCTCGCTCTTTTCGTCCAGCGCTGTGACAGTAAGTCAAAATCACATTCAGCATATAATCATATTACCACGCCATATTATACATCAAAACCTTCTCAACTGATCTAATCTCGTAAAAGATTAGCTGAATAGATTAAGAAACTCCCTATTTTGACTCCATGTGTTTCTCATGCCTCAAGAGGCAATTTTGCCAGACAAATCCCCTGCCTTTAATAAATGCATTCTTGTCTCTGTTGCCTCAAAATGTGCCTACATACTCTTGGTCAAATATAAAGTTAAGAGGAACAGGCCCAGGTGGTCTTGGTTTTTCAGGACCCTCACGTAGGAAGTTGAACATTCTGATTATGATTCTACACTGATTAGAGATTAAAATACTAAGTCCTTAATTTACTCCTTGTTGTCAATGGAGGTGGTTTAGCTTAAGCTTTAATATGCATGCGCGTTTCAAAAAGATAAGTTAGTCAGTCAGTTAGGGATATCGGCTCATATAGTCTGGCTTTGTATGGGTAGTATTTTATAATTGTTTTAAGGGTTTAGACCGGGGGGGGGGCTTTTTATGCCTGTGCCAATTTTCACGTTGTATAATTTCTGAACGGCTTGAGCTAGGACCACCAGACTTGGTGACTTTTCCTAAAACTTGTCTGAGAACAATTTTATACCAATACATCAAGTCCACCATCTTCGCCGTTTCCATGGCAACGGTTTTCTAACAGGTATGTCTCACAAAAAAAATCCCTGATTTCGGTTTCATCAATGTAGTTTCCAGATTTTCTTTTTAACATATACTTACTCCATTATTTTCACAATATCTTATGTAATTTAATGTCAGTTTTGTCAAGTAGAATTAATTTATGCTAATTTGATGACGTCATTGAATTTAAAGGGCCAAAATCCAAGATGGCGGACTCTATCTTTGACTCAGGTACATTTTCCCTCAAATTTCATCGATTCCTTTTATTTTCCTATGACGAAAGCTTCTACTACCAACAATAGATGTTTTTTTTTTGTTTCATTTTAAAGGTGGTCTTTAGGCTCTATATAGAAATCAGGCCATTTTGCCGCATCTATGATGTGATTTTATGACATCATTTTGATGTTGTTGCTATTGCCTTTGGCAGCACAGAAATCTTTGTAGACATTTTAATGTTATAAGACACATTATGTGTAAAAATTTAAATTCATTTCAATCCAATCACCTTTATTGCAGGGAAGTCCCACTGAGACAGAGGTCTCTTTTGCAGGGGAGCCCTGATTACAATAAAACAATTACAATAGGAGGTTAAAGACAAACAGCACACATAAATACACAACTGGCACAAACAACAATTTCACATTAAAGGAATAACAAGTTTTAAACTAGAATAAAACATAATAAAAAAAAATGTATATATAAACACATAAGAACATAGGACAGAGAAAATGAGCAAATCTTACCATAAACTAAAAGAAACTACATCTGGCCTCGAGAAGCAGTATATCCAACACTATTTTCTTGAAAGACACAAAAGGGATAAGGCAGTCTAGCTTCAATGTCTCCTGGAAATTATTCCACATACAAGGAGTGAATGCACTAAAAGAGATACCTCCCAAATTTGTTCTGGCCCTAGGAGCCTCTAACAAAACCATTCTTGTGATCTGGTATGCTGACTTCTGATCTTGATGGATAAGAGCTTCATAAGATATGAGGGAAAAACTATGATGCATACCCTAAATTTGCAAGAAATTACAGTATCATGACAGTTTTGGGCAGCAAAATAATGATGTCATAATAGGTTGTAATAATAAAAAAATGACTGTAGTGATTTAGTTTCACGTGCACATCATCCCCTGAAAATTTGGGGGTCACACGTCATGTCGTTTATGAGTTGCCAGGGGAGCCCCTGGAAGCTCCAAAAAGCTTGGTCTAGATAGGGTTAAGTAGTCCAGTTGACTTCAATTCAATTTATTTTTCAGCTGAACTTACATTCAGTTTTCTTTTTGGCTGAGAGCCCTCCTTTCTGTAAAAATTACCCATTCACTATAGCAATTCACAATAAATGGAACATTTGCTCACCGTCGCTAGTATTCATTTCTGTCAGTTTTTCGCAAATGCTGGCCCTGTTTGTATGGAGTCAATGGACGACTGAGAGAGAGTATCTTTTGAGATGTGAGTTTTTGTTTGAAGCGCGGAAGATTTGGGCTAAGTGAGCGAGAGGAAGTTCGAGTGAGGGCAGAGGGTAACATGCAGATATCCCCGGTATCTTTAAAGAGGGAGAGAAGCTGAGGAGATCGGAGCAGCAGGGTAGCCTGTGCCCAGTACACAGAATGTAGCACACAGCCTGGATTCCACCAGCCTACATTTCCCAAAATAGAGCTCTGATCATTCTCACTGGGAGAGATTAAAACTGGGTCTGCAGGTTAGAGCAAACAGAAAGTACACTCACACACACTGGCACACACACAGGATGTGTTTTCATGTCGTTTGGGGACATCCCACATACTTAAATCCATTCTCTAACCCCTTACCCTGATCTTTAATCATAAACACTGCATGCCTAATCCTAACTGAAACCTTTGTCTTACCCAAACCCTAAAATAGCTTAGTTAACTTGAGGAGGGTGGGGGGATTCTTGTATTCCATCACTTATGGGGACATTTGTTGTCCACGACGGTAGGAATTCACCCCCATGCCTGAATACATGCACAGGCAAACACACATGCATACATACACATACATGCACACATGCTCTCACACGTGCAGTCACACAAATACAATGACACACACCCTCTTGTTGTGGAAGACATCAGTTCCTTTGCATGCGCATGTTTTGCATGCCCATGCATGCAATGTAGAGCTCATCGGACTTATTTGCTAGTGAGGCCTGATAAAGTGCAGTATAGCAAAGGTCTTGTAATAGGTTTCCATGACAACACCCTCTAATGATGTATCCCTAAAATTCAAATCGTTGCCTTCGGCTGAGACTTGGTAATGCATTTGTTTTGGAGTCTTTTTAAGCAACTCAGAGGCTAAATATTAAACAGAAAAAGTTGGTTTGGATAAAAAATCTCAAACTTACTCACTGGTGTGTGAATGAGTTCCTACATTTTTTTGTAGTTTGCATATGTTTAAATACCTATGTTTTTATATGGTGATGAGAGCGTTTTTAGCAATATTTCCCTTGGGAGTTCTGAGTCTATCCTTCTAAAAAAGGAGGGGAAATGCGGACGGTAAAAAAACAACACAAACGCATACAAATTTGCTTGGTTTATCTCGCTCTTCATGAACTGTTCTGCTTTTGACATTTTCTGTTTATTCATCTCCACTAACTTTATTGATATGGTGTTACTATTTGGACAAAGCACCCATTGTAGCACGAATTTGGAGCATTTTTTCAGCAGTGTAATTTATTTGAACTAATTCAAAATGTTTTGAGGGTTAAAACGAAAAGGCCTCTGAAGTGTATTGAACATTGGTGCAAAACGGCATCTCTTTTAAGCCTATATGCACAGCTTTATGTGCTACAGGGATTCAGAATCTTCAAAAGATATTCTCATTGTATGTCATCATCAATGTGGATAGGAAATGCCTGATATCTTTGTGATGCAATGAACAGTAATGCCAGCTAAAAACAAATTGGCTGGTCATTCTACTGACTAGACTTAGCAAACGAAAAAAAAAATGTTTAGTTGTTCATTAGACGTTAAGCACTCGCGCACCTGAAGCCAGCATGCAATAATAATTAATATATAAAACTACCCATTTCCACATATGTCTTCTTCAAGCCATTGAGGGATGATTCATTACCGTGAAGGAGGCGTATGTTGTACTCGTTGGTGATTAAATAAATTTATTATTGTTGCAAGGTGGCTACAAGTGTGCAGCTTCCCTGCTTTAACAATGCTGTGCATTCTCTTGCCTAATGAGGAAAAGTTAATCAGAACCCACATGGAGTTTCCATGCATTTTAAGGCGAGGTAACTGATGGGCTTTTGTACTTCTGATGGCATGTCACCGAAAATCCCGGGTGGAAGAGGTTGAAAGTGTCAGTCATATAATTTTCTAGACTTAAAAATAAGATATTTGGCCTCAGGTGACGCCATTCATTGCATTTCTATGCAAAAATTTGTCCTTTATATGCTGTGTTCAAAAGGTATTTTTGGACATGGCATTTTCAGTTGTCTTAAGGGAGTTTCCTCACATATATGGCCTGTGCTGTGTCTTCTAAAAACATCTTTTACACATGCAGACCTTTTAGAACATGCAAAACCAATGACATTACCGGTAAGAATGATTAACCAGAGCATTTGTTTTGCACCAATCATCAACCATACATTTTGTTCTACATGATCTGGAAGCTTTTCCTTGTGCGGAAGGTCTTACTTAATCTGACCCTAAATGCTTTTTGTCCTGGAAATTAAATCAGTATGTTTTTCTAATTGCCATATTTAGCATGACATTTAGGAATCGGGGTAACAGAGCAGACATTTTTCACTACTAGTGACCACCAGATGTCACCAAGTCTTCCAAAACTAAAAGAAGTACTAATGACACCTCTCTCTGTCCCAACCTTTTATACCCAGTTGTTCTATATGTTTGTCTAATGAATTGGTGATGAAAATGGTGGTTGATTTATAAAGGAATTATCAACCCAACAGGCCAGACTCTGCAGGTGTTGATCTGTTTATTTCTAATGTTTGAACCTCCCATATGGTTATATTACTTTATAACCTCCCATATGGTCATTAAGTTGTATGGACCACACAACTTAGCAGTATTTCAGTTACGGTATATGAAGACCTCTTTCCATTTCCTCAGCAGCAATTCAAAAAGATAAATTTAAGGCATTACAACTTTATTATGCTATAATGGAAAACTCGTGTTCCTCTTTTGCTTACGAAGACAGAATTACGTTGAAAGTTTGACCTCTTGAACTTTTCCCTTAATTTAAAAAATTGCCTCAAATAATTCCCTTTCATTCACATGCATGTGATTGCAGATTATATGCCGATTTAGAATTAATTTGGCTACAATTTGAGGTCTTATTTCCACCATCTTTATAAATCTAAAGGTTATTTCTAACAATGAATATACAAGCTTTCGAATGGCTCATTTGGTTAAAACACTGCGTTGCAGAGCGTAAGTGTCTGGGTTTGAGCCCCGGTCAAAGTAAAAGAGGAATGGACATTGTGCTACAGGGATGCAAGTTGGGAAAAGATTGCTGGGAAATGTAATATAAAATGGCTGCTTTGCTTGTGGTTGCCTTCCAAATTTGGATGGGATTGAAGATGCCACACTAATTAATTCTAAATCTGTATATAATATGCATATCAATGGAAAGGAATAATTTGAATGAATTTTTAAAATTAAGTGAAAAGTTCAAAAGGTCAAACTTTCAACTTAATTCTGTCTTCGTAAGCAAAAGAGGAACACGAGTTTTCCATTATAGCATAATAAAGTTGTAATGCCTTACATTTATATTTTTTAATTGCTGCCGACGAAATGGAAGGAGGTCTTCATATACCGTAACTGAAATACTGCTAAGTTGTGTGGTCAGTCAGTCAATCAATCGTCTGATCAGAGAATCAATAGCAATAATACTACTAATAATAATAATAATAATAATACATTTTATTTTGCAGCGCCTTTCCAAACACCCAAAGACACTTTGCAGAAGGATAAGAACACAATCAAATAGATAAAACAACAAAGACACAACATTAAAAATGAAAATGAGGTCACAAGTTGTATGCAGGTTTAAACAGATGTGTTTTGAGTCTGAATTTGAAAAGGGGTAAAGAATCACTGTTACGGATGTCGGGTGGAAGTGAGTTCCAGAGCTGGGGAGCAGAGCGACTGAAAGCTCTGCTCCCCATGGTGCTGAGGCGAGCGGAGGGCACAGAGAGGTGGAGGGAGGAGGAGGACCTGAGGGAGTGAGAGGGGGCGGCGATTTGGACCAGATCAGAAAGTTAGGGGGGGAGAGATTGTGAATGGCTTTGAAGGTGTGGAGGAGGATTTTAAAGGTTGATCTGAATGTTACCGGGAGGCAGTGGAGCTGCTGGAGAAGGGGGGTGATGTGGTGAAAGGAAGGGGTTCTGGTGATAATGCGGGCTGCTGTGTTCTGGACCAGTTGAGGTTTATGGAGGGATTTGTGGCAGACACCAAAGAGAAGTGAGTTGCAGTAATCAAGACGGGAGGTGACGAGGCTTTGGGGCAGGATGGCAGTGGTGTGAGGGGTGAGAAAGGGGGAGAGGCGATTAATGGATTGCAGATGGAAGTATGCCGGCCAGGTTATGTTATTGATGTGAGCGTTGAAATAAAGTGAACAGTGAAGGACGACACCCGAACTCTTAACCTGAGGGGAGGGGGGGAACTATGGAGCTGTCAATGGTGAGGGAAAAACTGTCAATTTTGGAAAGGGTGGCTTTGGTGCCAACGAGGAGAAGTGCAGTTTAATTGGCATTAAGTTTGAGGAAGTTTGCAGTGAACCAGGATTTGATTTCTGTGAGGCAGTGGGTAAGGGAGGAGGGCGAGAGTGTAGAGTTAGGCTTACTGGAAAGATAGAGCTGGGTGTCATCCGCAAAGCAATGAAACTGGATACCATGTTTACGGAAGATATTGCCAAGTGGTAGAAGGTAAGTTATGAAGATGAGGGGCCCCAGGACAGAGCCCTGGGGCACACCAGAAGTGACTGGGGAGGGTTGTGAGGTGAAGGATTTCACCTGAATGAACTGAGTATGGCCAGTGAGGTAAGAGTGATGCCAGTGAAGGGGGGTGTGAGTGGTACCTAAGGAGGAGAGTTTATTAAGGAGAATGGGGTGAGAGATGGTGTCGAAAGCCGCACTCAGGTCGAGTCAGCAGCCAAGAGGAGGTCATTGGTGATTTTAATGAGGCCTGTTTCAGTGCTATGGCGGGGACGGAAACCGGACTGGAATCGTTCGTACAGGTTGTTGTGGGTGAGATGGGAGTGGAGCTGAGAAGCAAAAGTTTTTTTCTAAAATGAGTAGGTACGTGCCTGGTACCCTTAAGCACACCTTAAAGTTAAAAGGGACACAATTTCCTTGCTACTTCAGTATCGTGGATATCACTGCATATTGCACATTTTCATAACATTAGGTCGGTTTTTCACTTCTAGAACCCAGGTACTACACATTAGGTAAATTGACCCTTTGACAGAGCATTACGAGGATTCATGAGACTTATTTTTATTTTTATTTAACCCGTATTTAAGATGTCTTTTCCATTAAGCTTTTGTTCTATTAGAAGGTCCTAAAGACCATCAAAGTCCTATAGAACAGGTTTTTCAACTAGGGTCTTCAATAGGAAGGTCTTATAGAACAGCAATAATCTTATAGGACTTTCTATTCCACAGAGGTGCTCTATAGGTTTCTAGCAAATTCCGATAGAACACATGGAAAATCCAATAGAACATGCTGTTCTACTAAAATGTTCTATAGAGTTCCATTGATGTTCTATAGCAGAGGTGGGCAACGAGGGCCGTATCTGTCCCTGATTTTCGCACCAACTTCTGGCCGTTAATTAGTTGATTATCTAAATTAGCCAAACTATTCATGAAATCTGAGAATTATGATGCATTTCTTGAAATTATCATTAGTGACCACCAAAGACTGTTCTTGTGTCCAGATATAAAACTTTCTTTGATCGAACCTTTGCACAAATCTATATTTGTGCTTGCAACCAATTAACTAAATTAGTGAGGGTAATTGATAGAAATAAAAACCTGCATACACACCGGCCCTCCAGACCGGAATTGCCCACCCCTGTTCTGTAGAATTCTATAGAATTCCATAAAAGTCCTATAGAACATTTTTTGCAGGGATGTGCAATAGACCGGGTGTTGTGACCCATTCCTCCCATTTACCACCTTTAAATTTTTATACCGACTTGTGCCACAGAAGCCTGTTATGTCAGTTCTGACTGGACAGGATAGCCTTTGTTGCCCTCGTGCATTGATGAGCCTTGGGCACCCAACACCCTGTCGCCAGTCGTTTGTTCGTCCCTTCATGAACCGCTGTCAGTAGGTAGTTGTCACTGCAGACCGGGAGCAGCCCACAAACAGTGCCATTTCAGAAATGGCTCAACCCGTTCATCCGGCCATTAGGATATGGGGCTAGTCACAGTCTTTAGTCCTACCCATTTCCTCTGCATCCAACATGTCGACTATGAGAGCCGAATTTTAGCTGACCATATAATTTATCCCAGACGCTGACATGAGCCATTGTAACAAGATAATCAATGTTGTTTGCATCATTTCTTTGTGGTCATAATGTTTTGGCTCATTGTGCTATTTAATAGGCCTCTGAAGTTTTAGAGGTACAGATGTACATTCTGATTTCACACTCCACCAAGACCAGAATTCACCTGGCTGACTTTCGGTCAGCGCTGTCAGGGTACAGTCTGCCTGGCGCATGGATCATTTGGCCCTTTTAGAGAGTATAGGGAACTCATTGGTCAGCTGTAGAGGCCAGTCAACATGCAGTAGAGTTCTGCTGTTGAATCCTGGCTGGATTTCACAAGAGTGACTGAGCTCAAAATGTAGTCAGTGCAGTAAATGGACTTATTATCAGTGAATGTGCCAACTGCGTTTGTGCTATATATTTGTGCTATGGATGTGCCTGCATACCTGCTTATGTGCAGATGGCAGTGTGTGAGATCTGGGTTAAGAACAATCTAATGGTTAATTTCAGGTGTTATTTGATTTTCAGGTCCCCTTTTGCATCTGTGGCAGATTATTCTGTGACCAGGAATAGTGTGATTCAGCTGTGCCTGGAGCTCACCACCATCGTACAGCAGGTAAACCCTCTCACGCTTACGTCTGCACTTTTTTAGCCTCCTGAAATCTCCAGCACAGCCCCCCAGGTGGTTCAGTATAAATGTACTCTGGGTTTTGGTCCACTGTGGTCCTGCACTGAGGTCAGGCTCGTGCCGTTATGCGTTCAAGTGTTACTTTCTCTCCACTTCCACTGGGAGTGCTATTGTTTCTTTATTTCTTTGCATCAATATTTATGGGAATATGCTTTCCTATATGAATGGAACAGAAATGTTTTTTGAGAGATTTGAGTTCAAAACTGAATAAAGCTGCTGTCATGACAAGGACACGATGTGTAATATCTTCTGAGGTCATTTTCTGGACATTCCAAAGGAATTCTCCCCGAAACAGTCCACAAATACGTTCTTTAGAGGAAATCACAGTATCTCTCAAAAATACTCTTGGTACCTAAAGAGAACATATTAAAGCTGAAGAATTTAAACAGGACATTTTTTTGTTCTATTTTCTATGTAATGTAGTCTTCATAGCGGGTTATAAAGTAGACCGTGCTGGCTGGGCAGTGAATTTTAATTTTGTTCAGCTTTTAAATTATATGTTTCAATTTGGCATTTACAAAATGAACAGATCAGCTTGGCCACATGCTTCGGAGCGTGGAGGTACACATATCCTAACAGCAACCAAGTATTGCCCCCCCCCATGCTAAATGGACTCAGATCTCCATATGAAACAATATGTTAGTAGCGTTACTGAATGGAGACAGTATAGTTTCCACGTGATGTATGTTACAACAGCAGTTTTTTAAATCACTGGAATTTCAGGTCACATATATGCTATTATAAAAAACATTCATGTGTTGTTACTTTAGAACATTAGCAAGTTTGCTGGTTAATAGTTCGACTTTTGATAAATTTGTCTTTCAGTTTTGGAAGTTGATACTGAATGTGTAATGTAACGCACAGTGTTCAGATTTAAAACCAATCAGTGTTCGTATTTACTCAGATTTTTTTTTCGGATATCTGCATATGGTTGCCTCTGTTGTGTAGTAAGAGAGAGTTGGAAAAGATAAAAATTGAGAGAGAGTTATTCCCTGAGGTAGTGACAACTTCTAATGGGAACCATTTGATAAACATTACGCAGACTGTTTGCAAATGTGTGATTTTCTCAAATTCTGGTTAGAATTCCACAGTTCCTGTTTCAGTTCAGGGTAGTGATGTAATAAAGCTTTCAGAAGGAACAAACTTGTTGATTTTATAGAGAACTTGTTTTATTTCCTGATTGTGACACTGTGTTTAGCACGAGCATGTTGTTTCATTCAAGAAGGACAAAGACAGCAGGAGGACAGAGAGAGTATGAGTTGATTAACTGAAGAAAAAAGGTCATCCATCCACCTCCCATATCACCCATGTGAAAGTGTAATAACCTCCCTAAATGCAGTAACTGTCAAGCAGCTCATATCGCTGAGAATGTCCTGTTTATCCTGTTTATCTGAGAAACGTGCATCAATGCCTCCTCATTCCCATGGAGTTTGGGGATTGATTGCTTTGGGCTGAATGATTCACGCCCATCGCGGTACATAGAGACTTTGTGACGGCTTCTGCTGGTTGGTTTTATAGAAGCCTGTGGGAACGGCACAAAGGCCCTAGTAGCCGATTCATGGGGGCTGTCATGTTCGTCTATGGGGATTTTAGACACCAATGCAAGTTCACTGGTTCTTTTTTGTGTGTGTGTGTTTTGGCTCCAGAGTAGGTGCTCCAGGTATCCAAAGAGGAATAAATGAATTTGAATAAAAAAGTGAAACGATCTAAATTTCTGCCATTCAGAAATAGAAAATTGGTCCCTGGTGGGTAATTAGTACGGTGAATAGAAATGTAAGAATTTTGACGCGTTGTCAAAAACTGAATAAATTTGCCACAGCAAAGTCATAGTTTTAGTCATTGGGGAAATTTGCTACAGTGAGCACTGCGCTTCATTGGGGGTTTATTTGCTGGTTTTTTATTTTGGTTTGGAACTCTAATACATTGAGTTTTAGGTTGTTTTCACCTATACTGGGCAAAGTGTTTGGAAATGACAGCATCTTTAGTACACAGTCCTTCCATTTTCTTGTGCATCACGATTTGGGACAGTTTAACATAATGTAGATGTAATGTAATGTAATGTACAAACTATGGATTTTTAATATTTGGTCGCATATCCTTTGTATGCAATTATTGCTGAAAATCTGTGTAGCACAGATACCACCAGACATTGAATATCCTTCCAAGTAATGCTCTGCCCGGCCTGTACTGCAGCTGTCTTCAGTTCTTGCTCGTTTCAGGGACTTCTTGCCTGTATCCTCTTCAGCTTGTAAAATACATACATGCTCAAGTAGATTAACTTGGCCAGCAGAACCAAAATAACAACAAATGTTTTACTGTCCAATGAATTATGGTGCTCACAGTATTAGGCACCAAAGGCTCAGTATGTAGCAAAACCCCCAGTCACTACGGTAGTAGCCAGCTTCAGGGGGAATGTGGAATGTGTGTACCGCGTTTACAACAAAAGTACATCTTGAACTGAGCTACAAGTTGGCATAGTGGCGCTAAGAGTACCTCAGTAAAGGGTTGCATAGCGTAGGTTTCAAAGTAAACGACAACTAAAACTTCGTAACCTTTTTTTTTCAGGATTGTACTGTATATGAATCGGAGAATAAAATTCTTCATGTGGTAAGTAATTGTTTTATTTACATTTCTTTCCCATAGTCTACTCACGGTACAGATAGTCATTCTGCTGATCTCTTTCTCCCTGCAAGATGCAATGCCTGCACTTTTTGTGTGTGATTAGAGCATTCCAGTGAGATGGCCTGCAGTCCCTATTGTGATCAACTAAATTTACTGCCTGCAGATGTATGATTCACACAGCTGTTCATTTCACAACATAGAAACTTCGTACTTGGCTGACACGGAGTGTGTCCCAATTCAAAAAATGTTTCTTCCTGACCTCCACTTATTCCCTCCCTCCACACTTCCAGACAGGAGAGGGAGACGAGTAGAGGAGAGGAGGTGACATGTTTTTGAGTATTGGGACACACCCGCTGTCAACAATATTGTAGCTGTTAGTGGGTGATTGCTTCCTGCAGGCCCGCTATGTAATCGTACATAAAGACAAAAAGTCAAAACAAGCATTTCATACTATAACATTTTCAATGTCTTGCCTGTATCGCTACTCCACCAAGGAGCACATGTTTACCGTTAGGGTTGTTACTTGGCGAAATCACTAAGTATGCAGCATCTCTTTTTTTGTTTGTTGGTCTACGCTGTCCGCATGATAGCAGCTGCAACTTTGATCCGATCGCAACAAAAAAAATTGTTTGTGCTGAGAACCCGCACCACGGGCTGCATCCAGTGTTGGGCAGAGTCAGTCTTAGGGATCACATTTTTATTATTTTTTTTAATAAATTTGGCATCTCCAATCCCTCCCGAATCTGGAATGCCCAATTAGTGAACTATGTACAAAGCTTGCTCGTATGCGACCCCTTGCTGCCAACTCCGGATAGTGAAGACAGCTCACGGCTCTCCTCCGAAGCACGTGTCCGTCAGCCACTGATTCTTATACACTCATTGGTCGAATCCTCGTAAGTTCCGAACGAGGGCGGAGGATACCCGGACGTGAACAAACCCAGAGTCTTCCTGACGAGCGCCCGTCTGGCCAACAGGAGGCGCTGGAGCAACGAACAAAGCTGTTATTCTTAACCCAAATCCGGCAGTCCCTTCCCAATTTGAAACCCTGTAGCGCGATCGCCAATTGTGCGCTACTCTGAAAAAGCTGCCGACCCCTGCCGGTGGGTACGCCGGGGCTCGAACCCGCGACGTGATAGACACTTCTGCATTGCAGCGCAGTGCCTTAACCGAGTGAGCTATCCGGCAGCCCACAGGGGATCACATTTTTAAAAAATCCTGAAAATTCAGATATCCTTAACTTTTATCATTGGTAAATAAAACAAAAAAAAAAAAAATCACATCGTTGCTAAAATTAATCCCATTGACATACTTTTTGACAGTCATGGATTGATAAGCTCTATGACTTGATCTAATTTTACGGGCTTCTGCTGCAGACTGTGGATTTCGGAGCCGCCATCTATATTTGAAATGGGAATCCCCATTTACTGGACAATTGTGTAATGTCCTGTCCTCTATACATTTGACGGGTTATGAAGAATGGTAAACCGCGGTTACTGAAGAATAATTTGAAAACAAAAAAATCTAAATCTGCCCAGTCGTTGCTCTCTTAGCCATTTCAATTCTTTGTCTCATTGTCAGAAAACTTATAGAAAATGTGTTGTCCTGATTTACATGAAACTTGATGAAAGGATGCGGCGGGGGTCAAGGACAAAGCCATTAAACTTTAGAGCGGATCCGAACCATGGGGTGGATTAACACATTATTTTTCACTTTTGTTAATATTGTGAGATTGGGCATTTGGGTCTTGATGGAATAAATTTTGTTCGTCTTAAAATCGATTGCATGGTAGTGAATCCAATCACGAGAAAAAATCGCCATTTAGACAGTGGAAAACTTGGTGAAGATCTGTGCTCTCTGAGTACACTTCTAGTTTATCCATGAAATGCTACTATACTGAATATGGAACTATCAGTTTCTTTCTTTCAAAATTTTCTTTCTTTCAAAATAAGCTGAGCCTGTGAGCATCCTTATTCAGGCAAAGGAAAATATCATAGAACTTAAAGAAAGCCTACTATAAGGAAAGATTGACGAGAAGGGAAAAAAAAATGCTATATTAGAGCTGCATGCATTTCACATGAATACGGTGTGCAAGTTCACTCTCTTACAGTAATTTGCAAATGAGACATATTTCTTCAGGCAAAATAAGACTACTTTTGCGTCATATGCATCAGCAAAACCATGTGAGCAAATATTGCTTTTTTGTGATAGTCACAATCGTAGTTCAGAGGCTATTTGTAGATGATCCAATTAGGCCCCCCAAAGTTTCTGAATTTAAAGATCGAAATAGCCGTACCATAAAATAGACTGAAAGCTATGAAAAGGTTTGTAATGTTTTTGAGTATTTCCACAGTCCTGTATTTTTCCTATTTGAGTTATACATTGTTCTCCCTGTAGGGCAAGCCTAGAGTCTGCTTTGTCTTTCAGTGATTGAGTTACTGCCTGACTAATCTTGTTACCCTCATGCTCGAGTAGGCCCTCGGAGGCATAACACTGCGCCACCTCCGCTGATTGCCATGAACTGAAAAAGTGCAATGCTGCGTTTTCACAATGAGGAGACACCGCTAAACATGGCAGAATCCAGCAGTAAATGGAGCTCTCTCTTCAGCTAATTTCGCACTTCAGCTAAGCTTACGCGGTCTGCGGAGAAGAGCGGCGAGCTCGCTTCACATCCAAAATAACACATAACACTTGGAGACAGGAGAAGCTAATTTCCATGCCTCTTCATGAATCACCGTGAGAGTGAGAAGCTGATCAGAAATCGGGTGGTGAGGTGGTTTAGATGGCGGGGGAAGCTGCCAAACAAACCAGGTACGCCTAAACGAGTAGCGAGGCTCTGCTGGGAATGCCAGGTGGAAGAATCACACCTCCACTTCTGGGGGAGAGGGAGAGAGAGCATTTCCTGTTCTCCAGTTGAGTGTGAGGACATGGGAGTCTGAATTTACCCAGTTCAAAAATGTTGTTGAAATGGCTGTCAGGAGCCATGGTCAAAAGCTAGGTTTTTGGCATGATAGAGTCATTCGTAACATTTTGTTTGCTAAATACTGTATGTCAGAATGAATGCCATCCCCCGTTGCTTGCGCTATTGCAAATAGGTTTGATGCTCAATTGAAATTATTTCGTGGATTAATTCCTGGACAGTAGTCTTTGGTAAATGGCTGTGGAGTGGGGTGAAATTTGTGCTGGAGGTGAGAAAAAGGTTCAATGCAGACCCCGTTAAAATCAGCGCAACTATCACTTTTCAGTTGCCAAATTGTTGGATCAGCTGTTGGTCAGCTTCAGAGAGAGTGCATGGACTTCCGGGAAACTAGCCAATGCCACAGGATATTTGCATACTGCAATCCTTTTAGGTCAGACCCAATTTATTGTAGCAGCATGTAGACCTGTGCAAGGTCTAGCACTGGTCAAAAGACTGAACACAGGTCAAAATATTGCTACAATAAATTGAGTCTTAACTAAAATGATTACAGTGTGTGGATTTCATACTACATCTGACGCCGTAACAACTCATTTGGCAGCTGAGTGCGAATTTACCTTATTGGATTTGAGCAGTTTTAATATATTTCATTGGGTCGCCCAATCGCTGGTAGTGTGAACACAGGTGTAGACCCACTCTTGTGATGCATCTGTAGTGACATTTTGAGTGATGTGACCTTTGTACGAGTCGGAGACTGCAGAGCAGAGCTGACGGCCTCATGTTCCTTTTCAACAGTCTTCTGTATTTTTTCTCTCTTTTTTGAGTAACCCTGTTCACCCCTTGGCAAGCCTATTAAAAAAAAGAGTTCACCCAAACATTTAAATTCTGTCATTATCTACACTCACTTCCATGCTCGTAGAAACACAGTTTTCTTTCATCGGTCTGCACAACACACAGGAAGGATACTTAAAACATCTCTGTAGCAGCCTTCCCTAAAACAATTCAAGTCTTTGGGGACGACTACTTTTGTCTCATTCAAGAAGGACAAAGACAGCATGAGGAGAAAGAGGATATGAGTTGGTTAACTGAAGAAAAAAGGTCATCCATCCACCTCCCATATCACCCATGTGAAAGTGTAAGACAGACACAAGAGTCCGAAAACAGCCAAAATGATTGTAAAATTACTTCCTTATACAGCACCTGCTGCATAATCCAAGTCTCCTACTGGGCGCAATGAAGTAGGTCTTGATTCCTTGGCTGCTTGTGGCCACGTTTGACATTTGCGATTTGAATTTACATTGGGCGCACCAAGCCTGACAGATCATGGTCATAGCTGCGCCTGGTCTAATAATGCTCCATTACACACGAAGTGAAGGTTGTTGCCAAGCAATACCCACTGTTCAGAGCACAGTGTCACCTCTGCATTAACACAAAGTAGCTAACAGGTTTGGTTGCCAACCTATCGATAACAGCAACCCAAAGAAGAGATACATTAATTTTACTGGCTGTGAAATAAGTAAACTGAGAGATTTGTGCAGAAAATACAAAACCAGTGAAGTTGGCACGTTGTGTAAATCGTAAATAAAAACAGAATACAATGATTTGCATATCCTTTTCAACCTATATTCAATTGAATACACTGCAAAGACAAGTTACTTAATTTTCGAACAGGTAAACTTTTAATTTTTTGCAAATACTAGCTCATTTGGAATTTGATGCCTGCAACATGTTTCAAAAAAGCTGGCACGAGTAGCAAAAAAGACTGAGAGAGTTGAGGAATGCTCATCAAACACTTATTTGGAACATCCCACAGGTGAACGGGCTAATTGGGAACAGGTGGGTGCCATGATTGGGTATAAAAGCAGCTTCCCTGAAATGCTCAGTCATTCACAAACAAGGATGGGGCAAGGGTCACCACTTAGTGAACAAATGCGTGAGCTGATTGTCGAACAGTTTAAAAACAACATTCCTCAATGAGCTATTGCAAGAAATTTAGGGATTTCATCATCTACTGTCCGTAATATCGTCAAAAGGTCCAGAGAATCTGGAGCAATCACTGCACGTAAGCGACAAGGCCGAAAACCAACATTGAATGCCCGTGACCTTCGATCCCTCAGGCGGTACTGCATCAAAAACTGACATCAGTGTGTAAAGGACATCACCACATGGGCTCAGGAACACTTCAGAAAACCACTGTCAGTTACTGCAGTTTGTCGCTACATCTGCATGTGCAAGTTAAAACTCTACAATGCAAAGCGAAAGCCATTTATCAACAGCACCCAGAAACGGTATCGGCTTCGCTGGGCCTAAGCTCATCTAAGATGGACTGATGCAAAGTGGAAAAGTGTTCTGTGGTCTGATGAGTCCACATTTCAAATTGTTTTTGGAAACTGTGGACGTTGTGTCCTCCGGACCAAAGAGGAAAAGAACCATCTGGACTGTTATAGGCGCAAAGTTCAAAAGCCAGCATCTGTGATGGTATGGGGGTGTATTAGTGCCCAAGGCATGGGCAGCTTACACATATATGAAGGCACAATTAATGCTGAAAGGTACATACAGGTTTTGGAGCAACATATGTTGCCATCCAAGCAACGTCTTTTTCATGGACGCCCCTGCTTATTTCAGCAAGACAATGCCAGGCCACATTCTGCACGTGTTACAACAGCATGGCTCCGTAATAAAAGAGTGCGGGTACTGGACTGGCCTGCATGTAGTCCAGACCTGTCTCCCATTGAAAATGTGTGGCGCATTATGAAGCATAAAATACGACAACGGAGACATTGTCTTTGCAGTGCATTCAATTGAATATAGGTTGAAAAGGATTTGCAAATCATTGTATTCTGTTTTTATTTACGATTTACACAACGTGCCAACTTCACTGGTTTTGGGTCTTGTAATAGCCCACTGTTCTCTTGCAAGCTAACAATGCTGGCTGTAAAATCAGTGATGGGTATTTTCACAAGTTATTACAATGTCTAAAGTGGCCCGTTGAAACATTGATAGTGGACAGCAAGCATTTAATTTCAGAGAAGCTTTGGGGTGGGTTTTTACATTTTAGGAATTTATCCCTCAGTACTGATAAAATGAAAAAATAATTCCAGAGTGAGCTTCAAGAGTCAATCGGCTTATTATATGGTGATTTTCAACAGTGTACAATTTGCAGCGATGTGGATTTGGATAAAAGTGGAGGGGGGGCGTAATGATCTTATTTGTCGTCACACACATGGTTATTTAGGACAAATCACTCTCACATGGCACACTTATCGTCTTACACTTTATGATCCCAGAAATGTGTAGTATGTCCTCCGAGCCATTTTTGATTCTCAGTTGTCCATTTGGGTAACAATATTGTTCTTGAATTTTTATGCATACTTGATTTTGTGCCTCTTTTTGACCAACAACATGAAAATGAACAGACCTTAATTATTATTCTTAATTGTAACATCTCAGAACATTTACATCATTTTCTATGTCTCTGTGATGCTCCAATCCTTTGGTAGGGGAAGGCAAAAATAGTACAAAATTGGCCCAATTTTGGATTTGAATAAAGGGTTTTATAGTTTCTTTTTAATAAATTGGATGCTTCATTTTAAAAGTTGCTTGTTTTGAGGCATTTATTCTAACCAGTGGTATGATTAGGCGTAGATGGCACACTTCTTGTGAACTTTAGTCATCATGCATACTTGCCTTCTATGTCAATAGAAAATGTGCAGTTTTAGAGTGTTTATTTGTGTTTGCAGTGTAAGACGCTGTCGGGAGTGTGTGACCACATCATCTCCCTCTCTTCTGACCCACTGGTGTCCCAGTCTGCTCATCTGGAGGTGGTCCAGCTGGCCAACGTCAAGCCTGCGGAGGGACTGGTAACGGCCTCTCACGTGTATATGTGTGGTCTCTGATCCTGGTCCTAGAGCAGCTGACTCTTTGGGCTCTGAAAACATTAATATAGTATGATAATGCTATTTAAAAAAAGAAGACAGTGATTCGTAAATAAGCAGGATGCCCGACCTATTCGAACAAGATGACAGCAAGCCACTTTCTGCATGTGTTACAACAGCACGGCTTCCTATTCGGAGAGTGCAGTTGCTTTACTGGCTTGCCTGCAGTCCACACGTCTCTCCTGAAAAATAAGCAGCTCTTTCAGGAGTGCAAAATGTGGGCTGCTGAGCAGCTGAAGATGTATATCAAGGGAGAATTCAAAACACCTTCAAACCTGGAACAACGGAAGCCCTCAGTTCCTCAGACAATCACTCGGAGGGCTGTTGAAAGGAGAGGTGATGTAACACAGTGGTAAACAAATCTCCTGTCGCAACTCCTCTGCTACATGTTGCTGGCAGACGTTTCAGAATGAATGTTTCCGTCTAGAAATAATAAACTAGGGGTGGCTAATATTTTGTCCTTGCACTGCTCTCAATTTAATGGCAATCAAGGATGATTTATTAATCATGGTTTTCTTTTTTTATTGGAATTTCATACAGTAAATTGCAAAAAAACATTTCTGGAAATCAGGTTATAATATGTCTTGTCACATTTCATTCATTTGCCTATTTAATGATATTGCTCTCATTTCAAAATAAAATTTGTTGAAATCAATTCAGTCACTGCAAGTAATTTAATTCAAGAATATAGTGGAGGTCTTCGTTATACGATTCAGAACAAGAAGGATCATTGTAATTGGATTTTGTGTATTCTCTGTTGTAAACACGACTGACCACCAAAAATATTAGAGCAGTAGCTGAGGTTCTGTGATAGATCTCTCTAACTGAAGCTGATTGGAAAATGAGAACCTAATAAGCAAATTTGGCTTATTTTTTGGAATATTTTATTTTCAAAGATTTCAGATATTGTACAAATTCGGCTTATTTTGACATCTGTGACGGAATGAACTGTAAATGTTGTCAAATTTAACCCCTATATGCAAACTCCAGTGACAAACTGTAGTCCACACAGAATAGCAAAATCTGAAGAGCAGTTTTTTTTCTTGCATCTGTATGGTCGTTGGGCACTTTTCTGTCGTTTTGTGCCCTTCTGGAGTGTGTCCAACAGGCAGAGCTCTGCATTTCCCTGAGTGCTTTCTGTCTTTGTACCACCCAGTGGCTTTTTGAAAACTATAGGCTAAGTTACTCTGGAATCAACCATCGACTTTCCACAGGTTTGGGAAGATGCCTTTTAGCCCGCAGAGGTTCAGTTCCTTGGTGCTGTCATGTTGTACAGTTTGGAACCAGAATCCTGTTCCTGATTCGCTCATGGAAGTTTCCTCCATCGCCTGAAAAACACTATTGCTTAACCAAATGCTGCACAAGGAGATAAATGGATTTATTAAAAAAAAAAAAACTCATATTGAGCTTACATTTACTTGTGGGAAAAATGATTCCTGTAAGTAAACAACTTTGTAAAATTAACATTATTTGTATTTTATAATTTTATTTATTATTTTACTTTTGGTCTTCTTTGCACAGTCGAGTTGAATTCAGTTTTATTTGTATAGCACATTCAAGGAAAATATATCATAACAAAGTGCTTCATGGTCTACCAGTGTACTGTCACAGCAAAAAGGTGGATCCAGGTTTATTGACCCGAGTTTTGTTGTCTGCTTGGATCTGAAGCTTATTGGGCAAATTCTGTGGTTAATCTTGCGTCCACTGTTTAACTTGAAGCCGAGTGTCCTGCTGTATGGCTACGAAACAAAAGTAGTTATCATTGTCCAAGTAATTATGGACAGCGCTGTGCACTGGCAGTGCGTTTGCTTCTCTGAAGTGTTTTCCTCCCTCTTTAGGGCATGTATATCAAGTCGACATATGATGGACTGCACGTCATCACTGGGACAACCGAGGGAGTGAGTGGCCTTTCTAAATACAGTACTGACCCCTGCATCTGAGAGAGACTGTCCACTTGTACACTGCTGCTCTAAGGTTTGGAATCACTAGCGGTTCTCACATAGATTTAGTGGAAAAAACATGTTAAAACAGGACACCCTCCCAGAAAAATAAACCCAAGCTCAACAAGGGCTTTCAGGAAAGGAAAGAACATGACGAGCAATTATAAAATATAATGGTTGACAACAGCTGTTGTGGCATCACCTGGATCACGTAGTCTGAATTGAGCCCCTTTTCAGTGTACACACGTTGTAAGGCCACGCCTCCAGCCGTCCAGCTCACCGGTCTATTAAATCCTGGATCGCTCTTTTGTCACTATCCACTTATCATCAACACCGGTTTCTCATTGGTAGCAGTTGGTATTTAAGGTTGAGCTTCCCTCAGTCTCTTTGTAAGGTCTGTGAAACTGTTTGACATTGTAGTCTTGTATAGGCTAAATCTCTGAATTTGTGAATTTATATTAAATCCTTGAATCTGTGCTGTTTATTGTTTTTACGAGCATGTTTAATTTCAATTTAATTTTTTACTTTTCAATGTACACACATTTTGGAAATATTGCTGTCTATATGGGAATACATCGAGAATGATACCTCAGTAAAATTAATAACTCATATGCGTAAAATTTCCAAAGCAGAGATTAAATCTTAGTAATCCCGCAATGGATCCTTTGTTGAGAAATCACAAAAATAGATAATTTCTTTATTTATCATTAAAAAAAGTTTGCCTCCTAATTTCTGAAATAATGAATAAAACACATTATACAAAAATTGAAGTACATTTAGTTTTTTTTGTGAATTTACTAGCGTAAAAACACTTCTATTGAAACAAATAGCAACAAATACTTCAATGGAAAGCAATTAAAAAATTCTGAGCAGCAGTGTGCAGTATATCGGAGAAAGACAATGACCTCCCACTGATTCCAGTGAGTCACTAACCACTAACACACTGGGAAAAGCACTGGCCCAGCACAGGCTGAAGATGGACTCTTTCCACTTTAATTCGAGATTAACCTAAAGACTTGAAGTAACACCGGAAAGCCTGGGGTTTTCGCCCCCAAGTACTGTGCTGCAGCATTACAGTATTGGTTTCCGTACCCAGAGCAGCCTAATTTCATACAGCTTATAAAACCAAATGCTGATAAGCTATCAAGAATACAGGACACAAGTTACTTGTACTTTGTCGTTATGTGCCGAATGTAGTGTGTGGGTATTACACAAGCAGGTTGCGAAATGTTTTAAAATGTATGAGACAAGACTGAACAAAAATTGTAAAAAAAAAATTGTAAAAAAAACTTGATAAACGATAACTCAATCTTTTAATTTTATTCCAGTCGTAACACGGTCAGATTGTGTCTCCTTTCCCTGGCTGCCAGCTATTTCAAATGAGCTTCTGATTTCACATGTCTGCGCTTCCATTTCTTTTCTGTGGGACCATGGGAAGCGGACCTGTGATTCACAAACATCTGTAGGCCAAAATACGCGCAACGCTGAGAAAAAGTATTTGCCCCCTTCCTGATTTCTGCTATTTTTGCACATTCGTCACGGTTAATTGCTGCAGATCTGCAAGCTAAATTTTATATGAGATTAAGTTCACCTGAGTAAACACAAAATACAGTTTTTCAATGACGATATAAATATCCAACATCTGTCATCCAACTTTAGCTGGCCCTACGTGAAAAAAAATTGCCCCATTTTAAACTCAGTCAGCTTAATATGCGATCGATTAGCCAATCAATAATTCTAATAAATGAGAGGTGGGGCACCCAAGCTTAATACTAATCTAAGTATCATTGAAATATAACCTGTCCTGCCATTTAAAGTTAGCGAAAATGTCTCCCAAAAAAAGACAGCAAAATAAATTGTAGAAGACATGGGAAAGAAAATTATTGAGGCGTATCAGTCTGAAACGGTTATGAAGCAATTTCTAAGGCTCTACTCTAAGAGCCATTTCGAATTGGCTCTGAGCCAATCTCAGCGAGAGCCATTAAGGAGAGAAGCTGGAACAGTATTGCTCTTGCCCAGGAATAGCTGGTGAGTAAAATTCCCTGCTGCTCGCGGCTGCGTGTTTCCTCACTCTGTAACGGACACTCACATACACAGCTGGGCATCTACTTTGCCACTTGGGAACGGGATCCCTCTGATCTGCGCGCTTGCTGATTTTTTCATTGTTTATACAGATGTCATGTTTATTTGCGTTTGTGTGCGTTGCCGATACTAGGCCACACGCCCTCACAAGCACGAAAATGCTCTGCATCTTATTATCCTACGGCTGAGCTGTTTCCTGTGAATTGTACTGTTAAAGAATGTTCAAACCAATGAATTTGGAATCCGTTAAATTCCTCGGACTGGAAATTACGCCAGTTTAGTGCTACATACTTCACAGTGGGCCAACTGTATTTCCACCATGAGTGCATCAACGACTCATCATTCAGGCCACAAACTAATGCTAATGAACATCAGAGGGACTTCAGGCTTTGCTCACTTTAAATACGCTCAAATGCAGTCTGATTATGCATCAAGACAACTTTCCAAAGAAAGAAAGCAAGTCCACCTCTGAAAGGCTCAAAAGAGGCAATATCTGGATTTGAGTGGCATAATCTAAGTCCCGACTAAGATTGACGCTGTGGAATGACCATAAACAGGCACTGAATACTCAAAAACCCTCCCACGTCGCTGAATTAAAGCAATTTTTTTACAGAAGACTGGTTCAAAATTCCTCCTCAGCAATGTGAATGACTGGTCTCCTGTTACTGGAAGCATTTGACTCCAGTTGTTGCTGATGAGGGTGGCACAACCAGCCTTGAGGTTTAGGAACAATTACTTTTTCACTCTGATTATGTGCATGTGTTTTGGATGACCTTATTCCTTCAGTGAATAAAACGATCATTTAAGTGCTGTGTTTTAAAATTAGGAGGGAAGCCAATACTAATTATGCTGTAATGTTTTATTTCACTGTGGGCACATTTGATTGTTAATATTATGGGTCAGTTATTTTGAATGGAAGTTGTATTTTCATATCAGCGGCTTATCAGCCGTGTGTCTAGTTTCATACCAATGATGAGAAAGTTTTTTTCCTCACTGACAAGATAAATTGGGGGGGGGATGAAATATTACAATGTATTGGATGGGATTGGTCTAAGCCAGTCTGTAACGAACCAGACAATTTATTGACCACGCAATTCCACGTGCAGTTTGGTCTACACACTCCCACACATTTTCCTATAGATCATGAACATTTAAAATGCAGTGTTGTTCAATCATGGTGAATTATTTTGCCCCCTTCGGTTTTGCCACTGGCCGCTTAACTTTCAAACCTTCAATCTAAGGACTGCTCACTATATATATATTGAAGAGGGTTCAGAACAAGCATTTTGTGCAGAGAAATGGTTAGATATTCCTCCAGTATGTTCACATTGATTGAATGGAACCCATAAAATGGAATATCTTTTGATAGGATTATGTTTTGTGAAGGAATACTTAACAGTTGAGCCCATAATTTTGGTACCTACTGTTTGGCAATGAACTTGTAACAAAAAGAATTTTCCCTGAGCAATTGTATTAATAATAAATAATCTGATTTTCATTGAGCATACAACATCATAGTTTATCACTTGCTGTACTTTTTGCAGCTTTTTATCGCTAAAGTTTGGTTGTAATTCTTCACGTCTTTGAATAAAATGAATAAAAAAAGGCTAACTGTACTGTTATATATTGCTAATAATTTGGTTGAAAAATATGGGGAAAGTATACGGTTTTACTTTAATGCATTTATTCTAATGTCCCTGTGGTTTGTGTGAGTAATATCATTTTTCTGAATGCTATTTGTTTAATACCTTGTGCGAGCACCCACCCCGGTAAAGATGGCTGCCATGGGCCTCTTTCTATCATTTTTGATACTATGGTCCATAAATGCTGATGATGCTCAATATTTGTTTCCGCATTTGTATCAAGGGTGCCGATAATTTTGCGCCTGTCTATGTAGTTTTATTAAAGCTGCTGAGATCTCCATGCGTGTTTCACCTGTAATGTGTGCGTTGTGTTTATTTACTCCTCTGATAAGTGCCTTTTAAATGTGTTCAGTCCCCAGCTGACCAGTGTAAGAAAATTCATGCCGGGGACGAGGTGATCCAAGTGAACCACCAGACTGTGGTATGTATCTCTCCATTTTTGCAGCTTTCTTCAATCATTCTTCTTCTCTGCCCCTGCATCGTTCAGCACACAGCCTCATGTCTGTGTTTGTGTGGGCATGGGGCTGAGTGACAGTCTCTTTAGTGTGTATGACAGGAGAGGGGGACGGAAAAAATGATATGCCGAGGCGGAGTGTTTCTCTCATATGTGGGGGGTCTAGATGAAGCTAAAATTGTCCAGCCATTGTGACTGAACTCGTTATTGTGGGTGTGACTGTTATTAGGCGAGGCTACGCTGTGACTCATAATGTAACAGATTCATATAATGTACAACCCCACATCAGAAAGATGTTGGGAAAGCATGTTAAATTAAAATTAAAACTTTTTAAAATAAAAATTTTTAAATTTAAAATTAAAAGCAGTGATATGTAAATTATCTTTGACCTGAATTACATTGAAAACAATCTAGCATTATTAATTTTCAAAATAAATGCTAACTTTAATTTTGACTCTAGCGAGACTTCAAAAAAAAATAAAAGGATGTTTGCCTCTTTGTAAGGCTGGCAATCTTTTTGAGGCCACTGATTGAATGTGTAGGGACTGACGGCACAAAGTGATTGAGTGTCTCAGGTGTAATTTTGTCCCATTCTTCTTGCGAATAAATTTGAATGTATGCAACAGTCTTGGCTATCACATTTTGTGTTCAAAATGCACCACACGAGTCGGGACTGCAGGTAGGCCAGTCCAACACCTGTGCCCTCTTCTAAGGTAGATATGACTTTATGATGCATGCAGAAAGCAGTTTTATCATTGTATTGCCAAAATGTGTATAAGCACCCCTGGTAAGAATGTTTTCCTGAATGAGATACTCCAAAATCTCAGCGAACTTTTCAACTTTAATGGTGCCCTCTCTGAAGACCGAGTTATCCTTGCCAAAGGCTCAGATACAAGCTGACACGACAGACCGTGGCTTTTTGAATTGTTGCTGGTAACAATCTGGATAGTTCTTTTCTTTTTGTTCTGGATCTCACACTTCCAAAAAAAAGCCTGGAATTTTGATTCGTCTGACCACAATAAATATTTCCATTATGACTGTATGTCGTGGATGTGTTCAAGCATAGGAAGGTTCATGGCATTTTTGCACACTGCCACCATGTAAAAAAGAAAAAGGGCTTGATTGGTACAGATGCATAATAGAGAGTACTTAATTTTCCAAAATGATCTTGAGCCCATGTAGTTATATCAGATATAAATAAATGATGGCTCTTGATGTAGTGCTGTGTGAGCGATTGGAGCTCGTATTCTGCCTAGGCCTGCACCCTCTGCTGTATGTAAGGAAATTCCTCCAGATTCCCTCAGTCTTTTAATTATGTTTTGCACATATCTTATGAAGGTGAAATATCACCATTTCTTTCTTTCTTTAAGAAACATTTTTATTTTTAACCTTTCATGCATTTGTGGGCCAGTAGCCAATTCTGGGCCCATTTTTGCTCCTCAAGGACTGAGTCTTTCACCAAAGCTGTTCCAAATCATGATTTTAATCACCTGCTGACATCAGCTTTTTTTAAATCACATCAATATTGAATTTGTCTCTATCCCATTACTAGTCCAAAATTGCCTCATTCCAAATTTTGGAATATTTTGCAGGCCTGATCCATTGCAATAATGGATGTATATTTATGAATAAAATGAAGTACTTTACTTTATGCAATGCATTCCAAGTCAAAATAAACTCAGAAATCACTGCTTTCTCTATTTATGTTCCATTTGCATACTGTCCCAACGTTTTCCAAGCTGGTATAATAACTGCTTTTGATAAAAAAGTATTATTAAAACTCAAAATGTAATAACTTACCGATAATGTGCCAAAAATTTTCAGGGCATAATGTTATAATATGTAACATATATATTATATAACATTTGCATATAACGTGACACATTTTTACATGATACGTTTGCCTCTTAAATCACGAAAAACATTATATGCAAAAAGTTATTATGTTTATGCATTGAAGTTTTCGTTTCCTATATCGTCCATAATTTATTAAATTCTTAGTGCTCATGTAATTTTTTTATTGCATAAACAGTTATTTCATTGAATTTGTTACATTATGTGCTGCAGCAGGCTCTGTGATCTGAAGCTTTCATTTTTTGAGGCAGGCTGGTGGTGCTGATGTAGTGGTGCTCCAGGAAGTGATAATCTTCATTCTGTGCGCAGAATCCCGGATTAAATAGGAAGAGACTCGCATGTTCGGCTCTTTGGGGCCTGGTGATACAGGCCAGTGCACAGTCAGTGGTAGTGCTGGCTCAGGTGATGCCTGAGGCAAGATGGCGCACGCGGGTAACTCAAGAAAAGGCTGTCGGTGTTTTGTAGCGTTTGTGATTCAATCCCTGGCACAGTGAGAGGCCGGGTACCCTCCGCCTGACCTCCCTGAGACGCTCCGGGGCGAGGAGAGCCGACATACAGCAGCGGAGTACAGTGGTTGGGGTGGGGGGGGGTGTAGCGGTACGGCTCAGTGCGTATACAGAGCTCCTAATGCGTGTCTCGATGCCGCCCCTGCTAACTCGCCGCCCTAAGGCGACTGCCTACATCAACTGTGCCAGTATTCACTGCTGACAGAGAATTCTGCTGGGGCAGGAACTACAGGACCAAAAACTGTTTAAAGAGGGAGTTTAGGCAGTTACTCTAATGCGCTCCTCAGAAATCTTAACCATGTGAACCCTTCATTGTATAAAGGGGTCGTGACCTATGCCAAAACACAGCTTACTGTGATGGGGAAACCACCTGTAACCACCTTGTGAAAAGGTCTCATGCCAACCAGAAGTCATGTGATCAAATTTACATGATTGGAGGCAGGTTTTCCGGCACTCAGTTTTTATGCGGCCGCTAAACCAGGCTATTGGGTTCACAGGGTTAATGAAACTTTGCTGTGTGGATGACCATTGGACCCTTGCTGTGTGGCTTTTTTATGCTCACAATTTACACTGGCATGACAAAGGCCACATTGACTCACATTCTCAGAAGGTCTGGGAGACTTCCATAATTTTTGGTTCTCTCCTCGATCACTCAGAAGAGGTTCCAAATGTCTTGTGCATCAATCAGGATGCTCCACGGGTTAGTGGAGGTCAGGAATGTACACTATCTGAACTGCTGTTGACTATTAGTGAATTCAGCTATAAAGACAGAAGCCCCATCCACCTCATACTATTTGCATGGCAGGTGTATGGCCACATGACTTTCAAACGTAATTTTGTACATGTGCTAATGTTCTGGTGGTCGAGGTGCGCTGGTTGTGTGGTGACTCAAGTGTTTTGTGAAGATTTCACGCATTTTTCATGCTTTCTAGTGACAACTATTTGCTCTCAGTCGAAACCTTCTGCCTTTATCTCTCATGAGCTACGCAAGCTTGTGGCATTTTTGGAGCGTTACTGTGGCGCGGCATCAATGCACACCTACTTGCATTGTTATTCTGGCGACCATCTGCATTTTGCGCCGATGCTTCATACAGTATGTGATGTCATAGTTTCTTGTCCCTATTTGCCATGTAATTTTTGTCGAGTTCCATATTAATTCAGTCAGTCGCTCTGAATTAATTTTTGCAAGTTCTTGATGTCTGGCTGTGGCTTAGGCTGGGATGTTGGATATTGATCAGCTGTACGTTTGAAATGGTAATGTGTGCAAGACGCTCCCATTTGGCTTTTCTGTCAGATTTTTCTCTCCGGCCGTTGAAGGATTTTTTTTTTTTTGCCTGTTTTATCATTTATCTCATGGGGAATGTAATAAAAATTGGGCTTTCCTCCACTCCTTAAAGAGAACCCAAACACACACTGTTAGCCTCGTAGCATAATTGCCCAAGTCATATTTTTGCCAAAGGGAGATATGGGCTGCCTGTTCTTTCATGTAGGCAAAAAAAATACATTTTTCCTTTCATCAAGACATTAAAAATCTATTCTGTAAAAAATAAATAAAAATGTAATTGCCAATTATCCTATGATGCTAATGACATCACATCAGAGGTAAAACTAGCAATTCATAGTCAGCCAGCGTGAATGTCCCATAATCAACACATGCCTTACATTAAATTTAACAGAGAAAATACAAACCAGTTAGTGACCTAATTTTACTTCGAATTTTCCCAGCGTAGAAATGGTAGGTCAACATTATCACAGGATCTCATGGGGGACTATATTTCTGTCCATTGTGCCTCCTGTGTGAAAGTGGCAATGAACACAGCCATAAAATGTTGACATCATAACTGAGAGCTCCAACACTCATGGCCTTTGAGAGCTTTCCCAAGATCACAGGGGCTCTATTATCCTAATCATGTTCTATGGGGCACCATTTGTGGAAAGATACATAATCTGTAATCCTGCCTGTATACATTTAGCCTATGAATGTAAATGTACATCGTTAAATGTTAAATGAAACTGCAGATTTTGACTGTAAATTGTAGGAGAACAAATTCTCAGCACTGTATTTGACATTTCAATTTAATATTTATGTATGACCTTTTTAAATCTTCCTTAACTGCAAAACATAACTCTTTGAAAACTGATGGCAATGTTTCAGAGAAATTTCGCTCTGCAATCCTGAAAAAGCATTCGCTGTGAAACAAAAATTTTGTCAAATTATAGTGCTTTTATTTACAATTTACATTGCTGACAGTATATGAAAGTGAGCAGGATTACAATGCATTGTTTCTTGCAAATGGCTCCCCGTGGTACCCAGCCCAGCTCAGTGTATTTCAGTAAGAATGCGTGCTCTTTGTGTTTGGAAACATGTATGTGCATGAACACGCTTTACATTGATGCGCTGGTGCGTGAGCATGCATGCCTGGATGTTCTATTTGTTTGTGATCATGTGTTTGTAAATACCTGCACGATAACTGTTTCAGCAGTGGCAAACGGTCTACTGAATAAAGGGAAAGCACAAAAACTCCCTGTAAACTGATGGTTGGTCTTGACCCATTTTTGACATTTTCCTTTGTTAAAAAGAAAAAATAATATCAGATTGTTAGAATAATCGTTTGGCAGGTAAGGGCGCTGCTACTTTCCGAGTGCAATGTAACAATGATTTAAAAATAAGTGCAATTTGGAAAAAAATATTTATTCATGAGGTAGCCTGCTCTATACTAAGAGAGATAAAATAAAAACTCAGTTATTTTTCCGCCTAGCTTGTGGAATATCATACAATGCCGGCTGCGGGCATTTAATTGTTTTAATTAGAACAATTATTAGCTAGACCTTTCCACAATTTTGCATAACTTGCATGTGACTTGCCAAACCTTGCCTGCAAATAAAGCATTGTATTTCTCATCTTACCGTAACATTCGAGAACTGGCTACATCTGATCAGTGTAGAGTGTTTTTGGGGTTAACGCATTCTTAATTAAGGAAAGTGATATCAAGTGGGCAAGGTCTAATCAGTAGTTAAAAGGGATTTTGTTTTTTTCATGCCCCTACTTAAAGCTTTGCAGCCGCTACCGTGTATCAGTGCGTCTTGGAGATCTATTCTTTTTCTTTGTTTGCGCTCTCACTGACAGGGGGATTCAAATTCTTTCCATTTGGGAACCCTAATAAGTTAGCTTATGCGTGCGAAATGTGCTTGCATGCTTGTTCGTTTTTATTTTGCTTGTGCAATGTTTTTCCATGCACATGGTGCTTTTTGCACTAGCACAGGCATCTATGTTCTTGTATGTGGGAGCATCTATGTTTGCAGTCAGTGTATTTTTGGATTGTATGTGTGGGAAGTATTTTTTCTGATTGTCTCTGTTGTTGATTCTTTGTTGCATTGGAGAATTACTGTTTCTGTTTAGGCTGTTTAAGATTAGCATGCATTTGCAGTCAATTTCGAAGACCTGTTTTTTTTCCCAGGGATCTTACAAATGCCTACTAAGAAACATTTATGCATGCCTATGCGTGTAGAATTAATTTTAATTCTTTTGATATTTTTTTGCCAAGCTGGTTTACGATCTTGTGATCTGGAAAAATGTAATATCTGTCACCTTTGGAAGAAATTGAGCTTGACACTCATTGGCCATTGTTACAAGTGGTATATATCTTAAAACACTTGCTATTAGTGTTATTTGCAATGCCAAAATCAAGTTTCAATTTATTTATTTCTTTATTTTTTGTCTGGAAAATTCTGGAATCCAAAAGCTTTTCTTGAGTTGCAAGAACCATGCTTTGATTGACTTACTAGGTTTTTCCAGATCGCGGCCTATTGTGTTATTTGGGTTTATGAGTTTGTGTCTATGAAGAGCTTGTTATGGCAGGTCTTTGCACGGTCACTTCATTGATTACTGTAAGCATGCACATGCATAGAGGTTTTTTACGTGTGACTGTATTGAATACTGTAGATCTATGCATGAATAAAGGTGTGCTGTAAATGTGTTATGTTCAGTTCGTTGGTAACTGCATGTATGTGTACGTCTATGCGAGTTTGCTTGCAATTGTGTGTTGCTTCTGCATTGCTGCAGTTGATAATTGCGAGTATGTGAGTTTGTTTATTACTCTGTTCCCCAAATTATGATCCATGAAGTCTGAAAACAAATGGTTTTCCACTCTGTCTTTACCTGAGAGTCAAGTGTGAAGATAGTGTGGCTAATCAGTTGCAAAACCTGTTCAATTTGTTGCCTGAAAGGTAAGAAAATCAGGGCTGGATTTGAATTTGAGGACCATATTTGGGGATCCCTGCCATACTGTATGTGCGAGTGTGTGTGCACGTGTGTGGGGGCTGACCCTGTGTTTGTCGGTTACTGTAGGTGGGCTGGCAGTTGAGAAACTTGGTAAACTCTCTGCGAGGAGACCCCAGTGGTGTGATGTTAACGCTGAAAAAGCGGCCACAGAGCACACTCACCTCCACCCCTGCCTTACTTAAGAACATGAGATGGAAGCCTCTTGCCCTTCAGGTAGGAAGACTAGTGGCTCGTACCGCTAGCCGCACACACTCCCGCTTGTGTAGGGTCACGATTGATCTTCGCCGATCGATTATCGCGGGGTCGTGACGTGTTGCGTTTTGACCGCTGCAAGTTTTAAGAAAACGCTCATTCTCGACGGAGCGTTCCTGATGCTGCCTTAAAGGACGCGCCTTTAGCGTTATCAGTTTCTCTGTTATTGCTGCTCTCATGTCAGAGCTTGGCAACGTTTCCAGAAAACGTGCGACTGTTTCTCCATAATGGAACTTTTAATTGATTGTATTTTTTTGTTCTCATTTAAGCATACGCACACAAGATTTTTAGGTAGCTAGCTGACTTTAAATGACTCAGTGCTACTCACGCTTAAGTGCGCTAAGTAATTCGCCGGCTAATATTAATGCAAATGCAAATGCTCAAGTACTTAGCTGAATGTGTGCATATTGTAAGTGTTATTTCAGTGTGCGATGACTAGTGCACAGCAATGTGTCCATGTTATATGACTCAGTGAAATGTGACATATCTCAAACTGGCGCTGCGCTGCACAGGTATGTGAGGGCCCACTGCCAATCATTCTACTGTGCAGATTGTGTACTGACACCTGCACTGTGGTAACAAGAGCTGCCAAACCATTCAACATGCTAACATAGCAGTGAGCCAGACTGATCCCATATCCATGACTGTTTAGCTATAGGTGTTTCTCTTCATCTCCTGTGTGTTCAGGCCACTGCTGCAGTGTTTTTATCTGTGGTTGTGTATGTTGAAGGGCGATGCGATCAGGTGTAGTACTTGATTACCTGCTTCTCAGTCAGTGCATTGTGGATGATACTTATTGCATATCTGAGGGACTTATGCTATTCACTAACCTCATCGTTGCTGCGTTTTGGGGCAGGAATCTTCTGTCATTCTGAATCATTAAATTTGCTCGTGCTCACTGGTTGGCTAAAGGGATAACACACAGTTGAATCTCCCCTATTCCCCATTGAATTAGAGGATATTTCGTGGCCCATATCTGTCCCCTGAAGATGTATGACTGCACCTTAACTTTCGTAATGAATACAGTATCAATGATTTATTGTGAGAAACCCCTGCATTTATCTCTGCTAACTGTGCGGTAACTGTTTGGTAGTCTGCAGATGTGTACTCCGTAGGATAACAAGAGGGCTTAACAGATCTTGGCCTGTGTCATTACTTTGAAGATATACAGGAAGTGGAAACAGCTTCCTCATCCTCGATGGCCACATAGAGCGATTCATGGAGGCTGCAGCATTTGACTATGGTTTTTTTTTTTTTTTGCGTTATCACATGTGTGTTGGTTGCATAAATTGCAATAAATATAATGGGTGGTACAAGGAAAGGGTCACCGGAGAAAAATTAGTGCAGTCTAAAGAAGCTGCAGAATTTAAAAGTACTTTTCAAAATGCAATGATTTTATCTTGGTAAAATTTCCTGACTGGGTTACTGGAGTACAAATTAGCCTTTTCTATCAGGGCTCAATAAGCTGCAGTACCTCCAGAGACCACAGGGGTTAGCAAGTATCCAGGGGAATTTCAATCCCTGGTTCACTGGTCATTATTTTCCGCTTATTGACTTGTGTGCGTGTAGAGAATGTCCTGGGCCAAAACACTTAACAAGTACAGGCATGTGAGTACACGCATGTATGAAAGCACGAAAGTGCTGTATATTCAGCACTCTGTGGTCATGTGTTTGTACTTGTGTTCATACATCATTCATACATCCAGCCATTCTTTCACAGCAATCAAAGGTAGCTCCTCTGAACTCTATTTCACACCCGTGTCACATGTGTAAACAACAAACAGAGGGTGGAAGAAATATCAGGAGTACAAGAACAATGACTTTCTTTTTTGAAGTAACTAATGCACAATTACAAAAGAAACTGATTATCAGAGGTAATATTTTGCACTTTGCTTGTCGAGTCTACAAAGCAAGTTGAGGATCTCGAGTTCCTCAGGGACCAGAGTGTTTGTTTGAATTGCGGGTGTTTTGCTTACAAAAACGGTAAAATTATTCATGGTGGCAAGGCGAACCGCGTCGAAAATTATGACGACATGACATAAAAACAGTGATAGTAAAAAGAATAGTGGCCAGACGTCAAAGGCCTCCCACAGCGACAGGCAGACACTCGGTAGGATGGTAGTAATAGCTGTAGAATTACAGCTCTTAAAACAAGAGCGCTCTGAGAGCACAACATCCCCCGCCAGAGCCGCGACTGCGATATGCGTATCATCAGTCTATCTGCAGCAAAAGTGTGAAATTTCAGTCATATGAAAACTGTAAGAGGAGTTGATTTCACCGGCCCAGTACGCTCTGATAAGGACGACCACAGACGGGCTGCGCCACGACATAATCCCCCTGTTGGGTTGCCGTCCAGCGGGGGATAAAAAAAAAAACCTCAGAATTTAATGAATTCATATCTCAATCACTTAAAACTAAAACAGAACATCGTGACCTTCACAGGCTGGAATTTATGGCACTGTTTTGGATGATTTGACCTCCCTCGGAGATGTATTATCATGTATGAGAAAGTGTGTGGCGGAAAAGAACTGACAGAAGTTCGTTTGTGTGTGTGTGTGTGTGTGTGAGAGAGAGAGGGACAGAGGTAGCGAGGGAGTGTGTGTGTGTGGGTGAAAGAGTGTGGAGGAGAGAGGTGAAGAAAGATGCCGATTTATAATGAGATCAGAACGAGTGTTGCAGTTTTGAGTCTCTATTTCTCGAAATCAGTCGGTGTAACCTTTCATTATGGCTCTTTCTCACCCACAAGCCCGTCATTTCCAGGAGCCCTACCAGCAGCGCGGCCACGCCCACAAGCACCATCAGCACTCCCTCCAAGCACTATAGCTCCGCCCTACAGGACCTCTTCATACCCCCGCCCCCGTCAGAACCGTACACCCCCAGGTATGAAGCCTGAGTGTACCCCTCTGTTCTTAGGGCTGCAGTGCATCTGGCCCCAGACCAGGGTACTTGTGTCATGTGATAATTCAGCTATGGTGTACTATGGTGTATTGTGCACTATATAGTGATTGTCATTCTGGGCACCCAGATTTTATGCTAGTTTTGTGTCAGACAGTCCCTTGTTTAAGTTCATTCAAAGCAAATTTAAATGATTCGAAGTTTGTATGGCACAGCATGCATGGTTATCTCTGACATTTGTTGGGCGAAAAAGGCAAATTGTCATTGATAGTGCTGAAATGTCTATAAATATGAATGAGCAGATAGATCGAGAGAGACTTATGTCATTGTTTTGTCCGTTGGATCAACGCCTACACAACTGCACTGCATTTCGGCACTTAAATGTGGCTGGACTACACAGCTCGCCTAATTTTCGGGTAGACTGGACTCCCATCTGCGTTCCGTGCCGGAGTGTTCCAGCGAATGTGACGACATCGTTTGACATGCAACTGTTTAATCATGTGGTGCTGAAGAGTGGACTAGAGATGCTGATCCGGTGTCACTGTACTGCAGGGACGAGAAGGGAAACCTGCCCAGCGATGACAGCTCGCTTCACCATGTCGGTGTCCCAGTTTCCAAGGGTTCGGAGTCGCCAAACTCATTCCTCGATCAAGAGTATCGTAAGCGCTTCAGCATGCTGGAGGAGGAAGCCGTGCTCTACTGCTACGAGTATGACAAGACCCGCGGAGCCCCATCAGGCGGTAGGGACAGCACCCCCTCGTACGGTACGTCCCAGCCTCCGGAGGCCGCTATGCGGAAAATAGCGGCGGCACAAAACCTCGCTTTAGACCCGCGGCTCTGCGCCTTATACAGAAGAGGCTGGTGGGGGTGCAGGCTTTCATTCCAACCTAGCAGTTACACACCTTTAGCGTCCAAAGGAAATTCCTGGTAAGTCACATCTTGGTAGTTTGGAGAAAAATGCAACGATTAAGCCCAGTAAGTCACAGATCTGCGCAGATACGTGCATCTGTGGATTTCACCAGCAATGATGTTGTTCATCTTGTTTTTGGAGGAAATGAATGAAGAATAAATGAATAAAGAACAATTCATAGAAATATATAAATGCTCAAAATGAAACATTGATAAAATTAAACTATCATTGTTTTATCAGTTGGAAATATCCAGTCAGTGCCATTGAGTTGCTCCAAGCAGTATCAACTGGTAAAATACTAAATATATAAATTTCATATCCAAGACAAGGCTGTTCCAAGCTTTGATCATTGATGTAATCAGTGGTCTTATCTCATCATCATAGCATATCTTACTGGGTTTTACCTTGGGATACCTGACTAAGTTGTGTACTTGCTATGTTTTACCTCTGTGTTTTGATGCACTGGTAGACATTTTGCCAATGAAAGCACTTTATTATGATGCGAATAGACCCAGTAAGTTCACTTTTGACCTTGACTCATTTTTGGCCAAAATGTGACTTACTATGTATTTCCTTTGGATGGTAGACCTGACTCCACTAATCAAGGTCTTCAGCAAGGACTCTAGGGGTTGATTAGTAGAGCCAGCCATGTAACTGATTGGTTTAAATGAAAGCCTGCATCCGCACTGGCCCCTCCTGGATAATGTTGAGAATCCCTGCATATAAACTGAATATTAGCCTTGACCTGTTTTCAGTCGTTTTCGTTGATGAACAATACCTATGAGCAAACTCCAAACTAACTGCCCTTGATGAACAAACTCTGAAAACACTTTGTTGTAGCAGGTGTGGCTGCTTCTCCTTGTTTCGGTAAGAAGAGAAATGGAATCTTTATTTGGATGCTAAACTGGGAGCATTTCAATCATTATTGTTCAAAATTATTCGAACTGTGGGTACGGCAGCCATACCACTATTTGATCTAATCCAGCTGTGTGGCTGAAGCTAAGCAGGTGTGGGCTTAATCAGTACTTAGATGTAAGACCACCTTGGAGACCACCAAGTTGCTGCTGGAAGAAGTGTTGGTGGCCTTGTTGGTTGTGTTCTCTCTGGTGTAATAATTCCCAATTCCCCAGTACTGTGACGGGGATACTGTACTGAAGGAGACTCCGTCTTTCAGATGAGATGAGAGCCTGACTCACTGTGGTCGTTAAAGATCCTATGACACTCTTTGACAAGAGTATGGGGTTCCCCAGTGTCATGGTTAATTCCCAGCCTGGCTATTTTGACCTGCCACCTAATCATCCCCTGAATCTACTGCATAATTGGCTGTGCAACTTGTCCTCTCCTTCCCCAACTCAACCCCCAGGGCTCCCTTGAAAAAGAAATTTCAATCTCAACGGGACTTCCCTGGTTAAATTTAAAAAAAAAAACATATTGCTAGTCTTAATTTCCTTTGTTTTAATTAAAATAATCATTAGTAAAAGTTTGAAAGTCGGCATTGCAGGATGTGCCGAGAGCCAATACAGAAGATATAAAAGTAGTTTGGTGTACTTGGAGGAAATAACATTATCCTGCAATTCATTTATTATGCAATTGCCTGAACATTGCACAAACAAATGTGCTGTGTGTTTACCTACCAGTTGAGTATTAAAATGACTGGAAAATTTGTTACTCAAGAAAAATGGCTGAAAACTGGTCATCCCTAGCCTTTAGTGATCTCTGCTCAGCAGCATCACTGATCCCAGACCTGCTGAGAAACGTTTCATCATCTGGTTCCTCTCGGGCGCTCCCGCCGTCGCAGACACAGGGTTTGAGAAGTCTTTGGTCTGTGCCAAAGCTCAGTTTTCGAGTGGTAAAGCAGAAAAAGGGAAAACAAATAATTAAAACTGCTGTCGGCGTATTATTTATTCGGTGGCGCCATGCTGTGCATTGAGCAATTTTTTTCAGACACCATTACCCTTATTAACCCTATAATGTCCCCTGTATCATATATGATACACCAAATTTGAAGGACCATGCCCACCTGGTAAGATGCAACACAGCCACGACTGCTCACTGTATCATATCTGATACACAGTGCTGCTACCTGAAGGGAAGAAGTGAGATTACATGAGTCTCTCCCCTAGTCACTCACTTCAAGGTAGTAGCTCCCATGTGAATGGGAATTCATGAATTTCCTTGGACTTTGGCAGTGAAGTTCGGCAGTCCAAGGTAAATATTACACAAAAACTTATTCTTATACATGTTAAGGGATAGCTATATATACCACAGAGCATATAAATAATTTCAAATTTCGAGTGTTGAGTTCTGGGGGGGTGCTGATTTTTGGCTGTATCAGATATGATACTCCCGGAACCAGAGGTTGTTCTGTTCAGCAATGTATATTTTGCCGTCACAAAACCTAATGATGAACAGTGGATCTGAATACTACCCTTCAATACTTCAAAAATATTTCTGGGTCATATTTTTCCTATAATGATGTCTGTGTTTGTGCTTTAGATGTTTTTTCAGAAACATCTGTATCAGGAGCTGGATGTATTGTCTGGCTTTTATCTCCGCCCTGTTTTTCACTGCAATAGTTTTGCTGGTCTTTCTCTTCTGGCTCTGAGGTGATTCTGGCTCTCATCGCCCTGTTTAGTGCTGCAACTGTCAAAGCCCCACACTTATCCAATATTTGAAATAAAATTTTCCATTAAATTTGTTAATATTTATCAAAAAATTTCAATTATGAAACTTAATTGCAAGATTTGTTGATCAGCAGGGCAACCTTTTCAATCAACTTTTATCATTTATGCACAACTCACTGCCAGAATGAAATTATGTCTCAACCAAATTATTTATCAGCTTAAGAGCGTAGACGAGGTCCTGCTAGCTGAAATTAAGAACGCCAACACATCCACACCTACTCTCTGATGAGCCGTCAAAATCGCTTTACTGACGTGACTGTTTTGTTTTTAATCCATCCCTCCATCATCTAAACCACTTCTTTCTCACTCGGCTGGTGGGGCAGCCGAATCCTGCTCTGGCTGACTGTGGGTATTGTGCAGGAACACACCCCGGGCAGCTTTCGAATCCATCGCAGGGCGCACGCAACATTCACACTAACACTCAGACCTTCAGGCCATTCGGAATCTCCAGTTCGCCTGACGCGCATGTGTTTGGACTGTGGGAGGACAACCGACTTACCCGGAGTTAACCCACGCGAACATGGGGAGAACATGCAGACTCCACACAGGAAGGCCCCGGGCCGGATTCAAACCCACAACTTTCTTGCTGTGAGGGGACAGCACTACATCGGAGGATGTATATTTGGACCTGTACTCCGCCGTTTTGGTGTTCCCTGTGCTTTATCTCTCTCTCATGTCTCCCAGGTGACCCTGCTGATGAGGACCCGGGCGATTGAACATGAAAGAACTGAGACGTCATAAATATTTGCGGTCTAAAGATGGATTTCCTTCTTGCTCCCAGGATTTAGTTAGATCTGACATGACTCATGGAAACAACAACAACTGCATGTTCTGGGGGCGAGAAAAGGAAATCCGTTTTTAAACCGTTTTTGCGGATATTTATTACATTTGAGTCCTGTCAGGTCCAATCGCTCGGTTCCTCAGCAGCCGAATCACCTGAGAGACGAGAGAGACACACCACAGAGCACCAAAATGGCACAAAACGCTCCCAAATAAACGTCCTCGGACGTAACACTACCCGCTGCGCCACTGTATCTTCTGTTTTTATTAATCTATCCACACCGTTACCATTCAAAATTTGACGTGTGCTGTGATGCAAAATGTAGTCCCTATCACTCCGGCTTGTGTGAGTGCTGGGAAACTGAACATAAAAGTCGAGGCACATTACTGAGATTGTGATGCTGGAGGGAAAAACCCATGGAAAAACACTGCCAAGCAGCAGGACTTTGAAACTGTTGTGAGAAGCTCTCCGGAGAACAGTTTCCTCAGGGTAACATAACCAAATAGCATTCGCTGCACGGCACTGTAGTCTGTGCCAGTATTTTTGAAGGGTGTAAGGGGCGGGAAACATGGCATCTGTTGATTTCACTTAAAATTCATGTGACTTGATGTTCATGATGTTAAATCTGATCCCAGGGCAGCATGGCGGTATAGTGGGTAGTGCTGTTCCCTCCCAGTAAGAAAGGTTGTGGTTTCAAATCTGGCCTGGAACCTGTCTGTGTGGAGTCTGCATGTTCTCCCCGTGTTCGCGTGAGTCTCCTCTAGGTACTTCGGTTTCCTGCCACAGTCCAAGAACATGTAAGACAGTTCACTTGAAGGCTCTAAATTGCCCATAGGTGTCAGTGTGAGAGTGAATGGCCTTGTGATGGATTGGTGAGCTGTCCAGCCCTTTCGCCCATCGTCTGCTGGGACAGGTTTTGGTTCCCCCTAGACCCTAGTAGGGAAAAAGCAGTTCAGATAATGGATGGATGGAATTTGAACTGTGGGATTTGGTCATCAACCTGCATATTGCCGCGCCTGGCACAGATTTGCATGTATATCACCTGCTTTGCGTTGATTAAAGCTTTTCTTTACATCTTTCTTTCAGGTAGGCTAAGGCCAGTTTCCATGCCTGCTGAGTGCAGTTGGGTGGGAGACTATGAGGACCCCTCCAAACTCAGGAGGGAGGGGAGAAGAGGTGAGTAAAGACCGAGGAGGCAGAGAAGGAGGGGGAGCTGGGGTCAGAAACCATTTAGAAGTGAGGGCTCCCCCTAGTGTTTGGAGGCATGAATGCCCCTGTCTATAACATTCAGTTGTCAATGAATTTAGTTGTCCAGTTGCGTCTCATTGCGATAATGCTCCTGTGATAACCTTTTGTGGGGTTGGACTTCAGCTGAAACTGTCCTCGATAAATGTTTTGCCAAGTCATTTCAGGACAAAATGATGGACTGGATGCCCTGTTGTACTTTTATGTTTTCAAGGTTTCTGTTTTGGATGATTTGCAGCAATGAGAAGCTGTATAATTTGTTCTGTCCTATTGGTAGTTTTGTTATGCATGAAAGGACCTGAGGTTGTTGGATTTAGGGCACCCATTTGACACTCATCTGCATAGAAGTGTTGTGCAATTTATAGCACATTTATATTATACTATTTATGTTGTTTGCCTTGAAAAAGCACTGTCACCCTCCCTGGTGTATTCACTCTCAAATCTGGAGTATCTTGTGAATTAAATTTGAAATTCAAATTGGCTGCATTAGTATGCTAACCCCAGTTCAATTTATCTGTCAGTTTAAAGGTATTGTACTGGTATAGCATTCAGGTGGACTGTTGGATCATGTAAAATGCCGCATCTGCGTCAACTTACAGTGGAGTTACTGTGATCGGTCCTCCCCCTCTGCTCTCTTTTCCCCATTTTATTCCTGAATTCACTCGTTCTTCATCCCTCTATCTTTTCCCGTCTTTCCCCCTCTGTATTGGCAGTAGATGAAATATTAAAATCAGAAGTGAAGGTCTGAAGGTCTGGTGAAGGCACACTGTTACCATGGAGATAGCATTCTCCCCTCTTGCCACACATCTCATTCGGTGCTGCTAAGCAACTAGGTGACTCAGTGTCGGAACATGTGTAGGCATCTCATGTTCCATGTTATTTCATTTTTCGTAACAATTAAATATTCGTGAATGGATAAGTTCGACATTTGTGATTTTGACATTTCTGGCCTTACATTCAAAAACCTGTAGGTTCTATCACAGTGCATAGAATTTTTTTTTTGTTGTTGACCACTGCAGTAACAGTAATGCTGTATAAGGCTTGTAGGGGTGTGTGCAAGTCTTATTGAGAACAACAGACACTATTGGCACAGTTATTTCTTGCAAATGGCATTGACTCACTTTACACAGTGAGAGATCTCCATACGCTAATTTGCTGAGCTGTAGCTGTATGTCCTAAGTTCAAGTATGCCATCAAAATATTTTAATGTGAAGGCTTTCATTGCATGGGTCACATGATGCACTAGGACAGCCCTCTGCCCAATCTCAGCCTGCCATATTCTCGTTGGTCCTTACCAAGCTCCACCCACCCTGGACCATGCAGTGGCCAATGCCGTACCCCTTCCAGGAGGACCCCTCTCACAACTTTGTCCAACACAACATGTCCGCTTTCTGGACTAGCAAACTCACAAACATCAGTCCTATCTCAGGCACTGTGACTTAAGCCCCAAGTGCCCAGCATCACATAACTTCTACAAGAGTGCGGGTCTGTGGGCTTGAGTTCGTTAATTTGACTGGACTTCAGACCATACTTATTGCCATGGATACGACCCCCTATCAATAAATTAATAAGTATCTGCAAATAAGTATATATTAAGGCTGAATCAAATTGTGCGTTTCAGACATTGGGGGATCTTGCTCTGTCGTTTTCCTACCACGCTCAGTCCTACTCTCTCTTTTTTTAGTCGCGGGTTCCATTTTCTTTTATATCATCACATTCTTATTGCTATCGATGTCAGGGGAAGCGTGTGCCTGATTGGACTCTCTGAAAATCGGTGTGAGAGCCCGCAGGAGCGGCGAGCCGCCTCGCAGCCTTGATTAGTTGCAGAGTTGGGCAGACCTAATGGCTGAGGCCTGTAACAGAAGTGCTCCAGAACAGTCTGTCAGAGTGACGCAGGTCTCTGCTCTCCTCTGGGCCTCACAGAGAACTCCGTGATGCGCTACGTGAGCACGGATAAGGCCCCGCCGGACGAGTTCCTGACGGCGCGCAGCAGCAGCAAGCGGAGCTCCAGGAGGAGGAGCAAGAAGAGGGGGGAGAAGGGGGGCAGCCCAGGGCACTACGCTCCCCTGCCCTCCCCCCTGCAGATGGAGGTGCTGAGACAGGAGACTCTGTCCACACCCAGCGCCGAGTCCGGCTCCCTCTACCGAGTGAGTCCTCTCTCTCTCTCTCTCTCTCTCTCCCTCCCTCCATCTATCTCTCTCTTGCTCTCTCTCTCTGTCTCTTTCTTTCTCTCAATCTCCCTTTCTCTTTGACTATCTTTCACTCATTCTCACTCTCAGTTCTCTCACACCTGTACTCTCTCTATCTAGATCTCTCTCTCTTCTTTCTCCCTCAATTTCTCACTCTCGTTCTACCAAATTCAAATGCAGACTCAAAGGCTCTATTGGCAAAATGAAAATGTACATTTGAAGGGTTGATTTCCAGAAGTGCACAAGTCCGTTTTTGTATTTTTAGAGAAGCGAGATTTTAAGAGTTTGGTAACTTGTGGGGATCATGTTACATGTGTTAAACTAATGTAAACGTAATTAAATATCCGAACAGATGCCTGAGAACATATTAGGAGACCTTATGGCCTCTGTCTTGATTCTTGGCCCAGATACTTCAAACACCATTCTGCGGACTTCACTACTTTTAGAAGCAAATGCCTCAAAATAATGAAACTTGATAAAACTTGATGAAAAAAAAAATGCATTAAATTTTATTTTGTCAGAGTACTAAAACAGAGCATCTTTTTGAAAACAAAACACACCGCTTTCCAATGAAAATGAACAGCAAATATAGTCATACCAGTACACTATAGTCATGGATGTCAAAAAGCTTTTTGAACAAAGTGAGTGGAAGATACAGTGAAATGGAAGATAAATGCAGCAGAACAAAGGTCACAATAAAAATAGTGGCAAAGCCACTGCGTCCACTTGGCCAAACATGGCCAAAATGGAACACCCCTATTGGCCAAAGTATGGGTCCGATTCAGCCTAAAATCGAACTTGGTCTAGACCTTATGACCATATATACATTTATGAAAAGGATCGGTCAAGAACTAAAGACACTAGAGCGCAGACAAGCCAAATGTTTACGCATGCAGGCACGCATGACAGACCCCCACTTAAGACCCCGAGCATAGCATAAGCCCCTTGGGCCTTTCAGCCTAGCTGGCTAAAAACCAATCTCCATAAATAATGAATGGGCAGTACCACCATCCAATCAGGTTTAAAGACTTCATTCGTCATCGATAGGGATCTTGCGCGGTAATTAGAAAGTAAAATCAAAATTAATGCAACTTTGCACACAAGACCTTTAGGACATAAAGTAGTTTCTTATTTCGTTTCAGCATCATACACCTCTTTCAGATGGTGGCAGACCAGTCGAGATTCAGGTTCACTTGAACCCCTTGTTTAATTTTTGTTCTTCAGTTTGTCTGCCTGTGAAAGAGGGTGATCGAGAGGGAGAGAAAGAGAGGGAGAGTGAGGGGGGGAACAAGGGAGGTGGAGAGACCCTGACTATCAGGATCCAACTTCACCACAGCTTCATTCCAATTCATTTGATCAGAATTAAATAAATTATAACACAATGAAAACAAAATGACATTGCCCGTTGGGAAACTCGAATGAAAAAAGCAAAGCAAATAGACCTTAATATGAGAAAGCACTAACCCAGAGTACCTGACCAGAGTGAGAAACCATAAACTGAGGGAAACGCTGATGAAATGCGAACTGTCCGATCACAGGCTGATGGTACTGAGGGAAGGACACGGGCAGACCTGGCAGCCCATGAGGAGAGGCTGTGTCCTCCCTGCGCAGGGACAAACTGAGCTCACCTTCCTCTTTAAATCCCAGCATTTTGTTTTTCACAAAAGATTTTGAAAATTTCTTCCCCAGGTTAAATGTTAAAAATTATTGCATGATCTCCTTATTGTTGTTCTCTGTGTGATAAAATATTTTATATATTTACATTAAAACTTCTTTAACATATGCATAATGGAAGGAGAGCCTTGTGCACAATATAACATCGCAAGCTGTTGGTCTGGCAGAATACAAACCTAATAATGTTAGGGTCAGCAGTAGCTAGAGTTGTGAATCACTCTCTGAAAAGAACAGAAGAACAAGACTTTATGACACTAAACAATATTTATAAGTTTAGATGCAAACAACCTGCTTTGCGATCACCTCATCTGGACAGCTCCCTGAAATTTAGAATGTGTCACATAGCATGTTTTTAAAGATGGATATAAGTGCACTAAGTCAGTGACTTTATCATGCATCAATTAGATATTATTAATAAGATAATGTAAATCAATCTGAGGTTAAGTTTCTGCACAGTAAAAAATAGTTGACTCAGCTTAAAAATTAAGGCAGCCAGCTGCAAATCACCTTTTGAGTTGGTTCAACTTTAAGTAGCAATTTCTTGAGTTGGTGTAACCACTTGGGACTTGATGTTGAGCAAACTCAATTTTTTTTTTTAAGTTTAGTTAACTTTTTAGATTTTAGAGTGTAAATATCCCAATAGTTGAAAGCCTTTAAGGCATTTTGTGCAGAATGGTTGTCTGGGATTAGCAGCCTACCACCAATGGGTGATGTCATCACTTCTATTGTGTCATGTTTGCAATTTTGTGTCTGCTGCGTTTTTGAAGTGTTGGTGCAATTTTGTGCACCATTGTATGGGCCATTACATTGTAAAAAAAAAAGAAAAGTTGATTCCGTTTAAAAAAGAATGACAACCAGCTGCACAGAATTTTTGAGTTGGATAAATTTCAAGTTCCGAGTTCTTTCAAATTTTAGTATTGCAAACTGAAAAACTTGAGTTGAGACAACTCAATAATGCTGCACTGTTTAAGTTGTTTTTTTTTTTTTTTGCAGTTTCCCATCTCTAATTTCTCTGTCCCCTGGTCCCAGTTCGCAGCTTCATCATCTCTCATCAGTTGAAAGTAACACTGAATTGTACGGGTGATTTGTATAAGGGCCATTTGCCTGAGGTGGCAGGCATTACATCTAAAAGCAGAAGGCGTGGGATGTGCTTAATCTCTGCCTAAGTGGCCCAGATCGAAATTTACAAAGAATTATTTAGCTGTAATAAATCAGCGCCTCTTAAAAGAATTGCACTCAACAATGGGACACAGAAAGCGTCATTCACCAGGTACATTTACGTGACAAATGATGATTACTGCAATTTGTGAACGAAATTCGCTGCAACCCTTGTACGCAATCAAAACTCTGTGCCATGCCCACTATAATTGCCCCTTGAAAAGGTAAGATATTTACTGGCAAATAACATCTGAATATGGTTAGCTGGTAATGACATTAAGCAAAACATTGCCTGCTGGGTGTGCACTCGATTTTTTTGCCCACGCATTAATTTCCTCATCACTGGGGAAGTACATTTCTTCTGAGACATTTCTAGGACAACCTAGCAGTTTTCTGCTGAGCATGAAGTCTGAGGTGTACATACATTATGCTTTAAGATCCCCTATCATGTCACCAGGTGCCCAACCAATTAGCCACCCTGAGCCATTTCAAAATCTGCCCTTCGTGTCATCATCTGGGGGAGGGATCACCCAGAATAAAGAAGGAATTTACTTAACTGGTTGGCAGAAGTTGCTTTTGGCCAGTTACTTCTCCATATGATGTCACAGTTGAACAGATTTTGAAACAGCTTGTCGTGGCTAATTGGCTGTGCACCTGATGACATGATAGGGGGCCTTTAAGAGGTGGTCACATTTTGACATAAATACCGCCGTCTCCTCTCCTCTGTGCCCTGCAGAAACCAGTTCATGTTTGCTCCATCCCTCCGCTGTCCAAATACTGGAGGAGATCAGCAAAGCTTTTCAAACTCAGCCTTTTCTCTGTTTCAGTGGCATCATTTATTTGTGCACTTGCTGTTTTTCCTGGTGCTTTGCATTATTGATGTAGCTGTTTTTGTATAGCTGTGCTTAAGTGATTTTTTTCCCCCCCCTTTTAGCGATAATATGCTATACTGATTGAGATGGTGCTTTTGGGACATTGCTGAATTAGTGATTATATTTTGGTGTTGCAGTGTTTTTTTGCAGGGGCATGTTTATGGCCTGGATATTGGGCTTTAGCTACGGATCCTTTTTCTGCAGCCCCAAGTCTGTTTGTACTGCCAGAATATCTAGGCTGATGTGAAAATGGACTTCTAGCTTGTGCAACCACTGAACCTTTGACCTGCATTGTAATTTATTCCTCTGCTTGTTATTGCAACACTTAACTTTTGGATTTTTATGAATAAAAATTGGCATCACTGCGTAGCATGATGCACAGATAGCGACCTTTTACAGACCTGCTGACTTTCTGTCAGTAGCGTCACGTCTGACGGTGCTGCCGATTGGTAAACATCACAGTGACTTTACTGTCTTGTAAAATTCTTCCTTTAAACATAGTTTTTCACTGAGACTGCTTCATATTTAATGGAATATGATTGCTTATTAATCATTGAACAGTAAACATAGTAAGCCTACTGTAAGTAAAAACTAAAAGAAAGTTTACATTTTGTCAGCAGTGCCCATCTCCCCACCCCAGTCGCTGTTCAAGTTGACAGTCACCCCACCCGCCATTACCAAAAACAGTGAGTGTACCCAACAAACTTACTCAAATCTGACAGAAACATCAAACACAAAATGGCATCAGAGTCTTGGGCTCGATCAGGGAAGAAAGGGCGGGAATTAGCGACGACACTAATGTAAGGTTTATTCGTAACTTGGAGGAATTTATTCAACGATTGGTGAGAAAAGGTCATCGGTAAAAAATATTGTTTATGTTCGGAACATGGTCAGTCTACATTATCTACGTTGAACAGGAAATTTTTTTTCCTGTGGGGGCCAGCTACTGTGTGTAACTGAAAAAAAACTTGCTCTAGCTTTATACCCAGTGCAAGCAAAAGGATTTTCAAGTCTTTACTGATTAAAAAAAAAAAAACGTGGGAGACCTCCGACTGATGTAACCAAATTTTGGTACTTTCATTGCAAGCATCAGATGATTCAGTCAAGGACCACAGGCTTGAGGTTTTTATACCAAACTATTTGAGAGTGTCGATTCAGGGACCTGGGATCTCCCAGAAACTGGCGAAATCAAATACCCTGCCGTTCTCTCTGCAGCCAGACGATAATTCTGAACAACTGTCAGTTCGTGCTCGTGCCAGGCTTCTCAGGCAAAATGCTGATGCGAATGAACACTTCTTTGATTTTAATGATTGGGAGGGATGTAATGCGAACATTATAGCATGTCATTAGTACATTAGATAAATGAAAAAGACATGGCATCGTCGCGGTATTTTTAATTTAACGTTTGTGTGGTACTGTGGCTAATACTATATGTGTGGTCTTGCATTGGTGACTTTCTTATAAAATGATATTCCACTGCACCATTGGTTTGATTTAATCCAGGTGAGAGATACCTTGATACCTTTGGCAAATTAATTGATTGATTAAGAAAAAAATTGCGCACAGAATTTGTGGATCACTTCCACTCTTGGGGCTCTGCTCCAGTTGTTTAAAAAGTCCATATGCAACTCTGCCTTTTCATATAAAGTAACTGTCCTTCCTGTATTCGATAAACATTTTAGCTTAGCATTTAGCAGACAGCTGTGAAGTATTCAGAGGGCCTTCAGCTCTACCCCCCCTCCCCATTAGATAGCAGTTCAACGTGGCTCCTCATAAACACTCGTGATTGATCGAATGACGGCAGTTTTGATGACTGAACATTGGTTCTTTTGCAGACGTTCCAACAGTCTTCCACCTCTCTGCTTTCAAAGTCCAAGAAGAAGAACAAAGGTGAGTGTGCTGACATACAGGGAAGGCACCGTTACCCTTTCACACCAAGTCATATGCTGGCACAGATACCCTGTCACTTTAACCTTGCTACCGCGGCAGACGCTGCTATTGTTCAATGCCATGTTTTATTTACTCTCTCTCTCTCCTCATTAGCCATGTCACACTGTCACATAAACCTGGCCAAAGTAGTGTCACAAATAAGCTTCTCTCACGGTCTTTCCCTTGTCCCTGTCTTGTCTGCTTGTCGTCTGTTCTTGATGCCCCTTACAGTACCGCTGGCTTCTATTAGCAAGCGGCGGATCTCGTGCAAGGACCTGGGCCGGGGAGACTGTGAGGGCTGGCTGTGGAAGAAGAAGGATGCACGCAGTTACTTCTCCCAGAAGTGGAAGAAGTACTGGTTTGTGCTGAAGGATGCCTCCTTGTACTGGTATATGAATGAGGAGGTGAGGGTGACGTCACTGTCTGTGAGCTACAGAGTATGAACTGGGAAGTACAGGGATTTCATGGCCTATCAGACAGGCTATTTGGTGAAGTGGGACAATAAAAATGTGATAAACATGGATGTGTATGCATGTCTACATTCATAATATTGCTCAGGGAAGTACAAAACCCAAAACCAGTGAAGTTGGCACGTTTTGTAAATCGTAAATAAAAAGAGAATACAATGATTTGCAAATCCTTTTCAACCAATATTCAATTGAATACACTGCAAAGACAAGTTACTTAATGTTCGAACAGGTAAACTTTGTAATTTTTTGCAAATATTAGCTCATTTGGAATTTGATGCCTGCAACATGTTTCAAAAAAGCTGGCACAAGTGGCAAAAAAGACTGAGAGAGTTGAGGAATGCTCATCAAACACTTATTTGGAACATCCCACAGGTGAACGGGCTAATTGGGAACAGGTGGGTGCCATGATTGGGTATAAAAGCAGCTTCCCTGAAATGCTCAGTCATTCACAAACAAGGATGGGGCGAGGGTCACCACTTAGTGAACAAATGCGTGAGCTGATTGTTGAACAGTTTAAAAACAACATTCCTCAACGAGCTATTGCAAGAAATTTAGGGATTTCATCATCTACGGTCCGTAATATCGTCAAAAGGTTCAGAGAATCTGGAGAAATCACTGCACGTAAGCGACAAGGCCGAAAACCAACATTGAATGCCCGTGACCTTCGATCCCTCAGGCGGTACTGCATCAAAAACCGACATCAGTATGTACAGGACATCACCACATGTGCTCAGGAACACTTCAGAGAACCACTGTCAGTAACTACAGTTCGTCGCTACATCTGCAAGTGCAAGTTAAAACTCTACAATGCAAAGCGAAAGCCATTTATCAACAGCACCCAGAAACGCCGCCGGCTTCGCTGGGCCAAAGCTCATCTAAGATGGACTGATGCAAAGTGGAAAAGTGTCCTGTGGTCTGACGAGTCCGCATTTCAAATTGTTTTTGGAAACTGTGGACGTCGTGTCCTCCGGACCAAAGAGGAAAAGAACCATCCGGACTGTTATAGGCGCAAAGTTCAAAAGCCAGCATCTGTGATGGTATGGGGGTGTATTAGTGCCCAAGGCATGGGCAACTTACACATATGTGAAGGCACCATTAATGCTGAAAGGTACATACAGGTTTTGGAGCAACATATGTTGCCATCCAAGCAACACCTTTTTTATGAACGACCCTGCTTATTTCAGCAAGACAATGCCAAGCCACATTCTGCACGTGTTACAACCGCATGGCTCCGTAGTAAAAGAGGGCGGGTACAAGACTGGCCTGCCTGTAGTCCAGACCTGTCTCCCATTGAAAATGTGTTGCGCATTATGAAGCGTAAAATACGACAACGGAGACCCCGGACTGTTGAAGAACTTAAGCTGTACATCAAGCAAGAATGGGAAAGAGTTCCACCTGAAAAGTTTCAAAAATGGGTCTCCTCAGTTCCCAAACGTTTACTGAGTGTCGTTAAAAGGAAACGCGATGTAACGCAGTGGTTAAAAGTACCCTGTGCCAACTTTTTTGCAATGTGTTGCTGCCTTTAAATTCTAAGTTAATGATTATTTGCAAAAAAAAAAAGTTTCTCAGTTTGAACATAAAACATCTTGCCTTTGCAGTGTATTCAATTGAATATATGTTGAAAAGGATTTGCAAATCGTTGTATTCTGTTTTTATCTACGATTTACATAACGTGCCAACTTCACTGGTTTTGGGTTTGCAAATCTACTCTGATATACAAATGCACAACTTCATTCAGTGTGATAAATGTGGAGTTTTATGAATGGTATTTTCAAAACAAGGGTAGTAGAGATGGAGGTTGGCTGAAATTAACACCAAATTATAATGTCAAGGTATGTTTATAAGGAAATAAAAAGTAATGAGAAAAGACAACTCAGTGCTCACAATGGCAATGTTGCTTTTTCATTTTTCTTGAAAGATCCAACGTTACAACTTACTCCACTCTAGATGGCAACATATTGGGCAAATAGTGGCAAATCCAGATGCTGTAGTTGACTTGCAACACTTTTGTACTGAATTAATGGAATGGCATTGAAATAGCATTTATCAATTTGCAAATTAGTATGAAAGAAAGATGAAGATATGGACCCTTGTTCCTGTGGTATGTAAAAACATGTGACAAAAGTGGCAACATGCTCTGCTCTCCACTATTCATTAACATAGCCTCAAAAAAATTATTATTACTACATAATTTTTTGCTGTGCATTTGATTTATGTGCAGGTATTTACCCTTAGAGAGTTAAATGAAGCTATTGTTGCTCAATGATGTAAGATACCAAAGTCAAAACTGTTGAAAACCTATCATGTGGCGACTTGTTTAAAAGAGCGCCCATGGGAATTATTTTTAACAAGTTGCCACATGATAGGTTGTTAACAGCACAAGATTATGGAATTTATATTTTTTTTTAAATAATGTCAGCGATCTAAGGGTTAAGACATAACATGAAATATGTGCTCATTTTCATTTTAACCGATGAATTTTGTGGAACTGCAGAAAAAAAGTCATATTTTGATTTGTTTGGGGGCCTCTGGATAAATCTTTAAATGTAGGATATGGAGATGTAGGGGGTAACAATGGGGGGGGTTTCTAAGTATCTGAAGTTCTGGACAGTCTGTGAGAGACTGTTGTGTTCAAACGGTGGTAGTGAAGGTGATGGTCCGCTTTTTTTGGCCCACAGGACGAGAAGGCTGAGGGCTTTGTCAGCCTCCCCGAGTTCAAAATCGACCGGGCCAGCGAGTGTCGGAAGAAGTAGTGAGTTTCCACCCTGCCCCAGTGCACCCTGGGAATCAGAGTCAAGCAGTCTGCAATATCTTTCTCATACTTTCTTGCTCAGAGTTATCTGTGCCTGTATTGACTGCAAACGGTTCGACGGCCACAAAGGCTGATTCGTGATGCACGCTCCACGTTGCAGCATGTATTAACTGTTTCAGGTCTGGTGGGTGCTGTTGGATGGGGAAATTTGCTATGAAATGTTTCAAACACTTCTACTATTGTAGCACAAATATTCAACTGTATACACATACGCTCGGGTACACAAAATCGAACACATACACACTCACATACCCACACCCAAACTTGTGCACAGTGTGCGTGCGTATGCGTGTGACAGCTTCTGCGTTTCCATTTTCAGTGCATTCAAGGCTTGTCATCCTAAGATCAAGAGTTTCTACTTTGCGGCAGACGGCGTGGATGATATGAACAGGTGAGGGCTGGGGTGAGCTTTCGGGAGCCGCAGTGAGCTGTAAGCTGCTGGGGTTTAAAACAGAATATTTGCCACAGCCTGTTTTCCGTCGTTTCCCTGGGTGAGCAAAATATTTCCCTGATTAGCAGAACAAGAAGCACTATACATCACATGATACTCCGCCATCTAATAAAGCCTGCTCTCCTTAACTGCAGGCTATGTGAGTAATAACTTAGATATTTCTGTTGACAATTCCACATTTTTAATATACATTGACATTAAATTAATATCTTTGGATATGCAGTATGCAGAGTTCTTCTGTATTTATACTCACAAGTTGAACATATTCATGGAAATTTTATTTTGGATGATTTTTTTTTACCTGAATTTAACCAGGGAGATTCCATTGAGAACATTTTTCTCTTTTATAAGGATGCCCTGGGAGAAATGCCTGGTAGAGCAGCTGCAACTGTGCAGGGACAGGAAGAAACAGGGGTAAAGACCCTGGAGCAATTAATTTAGGTTCAGGGCTTTGATCAATGTGTCAGGGCATGCAGCCTATTTTTTCTGAACTTGGAGCTACAGGTCTTGCACTGGAGTCTGACAGTTGTATCCATCTTTTTGTGGCCACACCAGGCTTTGAAAAGTCAACCTTCTGGGGCTTAGTCACGTACACTATTAGGCTACAGGCTGCAGCTGTCATGCAGCTGATGATTTAAAATAAAGTGACTTACAGTTGTTTTGGCCAAGGAGGGGGGCCAGTCTTCCTTGGACGTGCGGCAAAGGGTCTCGCAAAAGTGCCCGACAGCTGCACTGCTCATCTTGTGGCTACAGCAGGACTTGAACTGGCGTCCCTCCGGGCCTCATGCAAGCATTATAGCCGCCAGGCTGTAGACTGCATCACTGTGCCACCCAAAGCCAGCTGATTTAATTGCTTTTCTACTTTGGTGAAGGCTGTCGTTTGTGAGATGAACAGTAGGCTTACCAGTGCCCGTCTTGCTATATGAAAACCTCAATCTACTTCCATAAATTGTCATTGTTATTTTAATTTATGATCCCAATGAAAGCTCTTCAATCCTGGCAATGAAAATGAATGATAGTTAATTTGCAAATGACTAATAGCTGCTCTGAAATCCCTCATGGTCAAAAAGAAAACTGTTTTTTTCTCAAACTGCTCAGTCCTGTTCTCCCTCGTATTGCGAGATGAGGTTGACGTAAAAAAAATCAATTGAAACCAATCATCAAGTTCTCAAGGTTATTGAGATTAATGATGCCCCTTCAGTCTCAAAGAGACTCGAACCAACCAGATTGAGGGCTGTCTCTGAAAGACAGAATATTGGCCCTCATCCCATGCCATTAATTGTATGATTAATGTAGTAAACTATATCTAATTTGGCTTTTTATGTGAGATAAATGGATATGATACGATGGCGAGAACGTTCTATGCAATGTGGAGCTGGGTCACATTAACTGACAGGGATTTTCTGAAGTATCATTAATTATTGAGACAACAGCATTCAAATGATTATTTAAAGACCAAAAACAATTCATATTTGATCTTCTGCCCTGAATTGCATAGGAGGAACCAGACTATAGGCCATTGACCCTGGACTCAGATGACATTTGTGCGCAGAGATGTTTGAGCATCTTGGGGCTTTCTCGAGGACTGGAGAGGAACTGTGGAGTTGCACCAGCCATTTGTACCATTACGTTAATGGTCCAATGGCCAAGCTGCACCTAAACTGCAGTGCCACACGCCATTCTTCTCCCTCACTTCCTGTTTCCTGTGTGCTTCCTCCCACAGGTGGCTGAGCCGACTCAACATGGCTGTTGGCGGTTATGTGGAGCGGGAGAGAATAAGGCAAGATCAAGGTGGGTGGTGCCTCCTTTGTTCCTTGACTTCGCTGACTGGCTTCCTGTTTACTCCTTAAATTTTTTACTGTTTGATTTGTAGTAAATTTCAGTGCAGTGCATTAAACAGTAGCACTGGTGCTGTCGGCTCTCATACCAAGAGCTCTTCAGGCGAGAATTTAATTTTGATTTAATTGCTATTGAAACCAGCAGCCCAGCCTGTCCTATTCACTGGATTGGAACAGGCAGATGAGACCACCCAGGTCTTGAGACCTGTGATGAGAATGGCCACTTGATGTTATGAACTGAATTTTTGATAGTATTTGAGCTGCTGATTTCTCCATTCATAGAGCCATAAATTCCCCTGTTGGAGATCAGGCAATTCAAGCTTCTGGGTCTGTCGAAAAACTTGCGTTCATCATCAAAATTATTGACTGAATGCAAGTGACCACTGATAGTGATAATTTTGACATTCAACCTGCTCAGGCCTTAGTATCTGGCCAACTTTTACAATAAAAATGAATGAATGAATGGAAATGAGATGCATCCTGGACACTCCTGGTGAAGGTTGCCCCAGGTAGTGCGGTTAGTAGATAATGTTCTACAAAATCCAAAACCAGTGAAGTTGGCATGTTATGTAAATCGTAGATAAAAACAGAATACAATGATTTGCAAATCCTTTTCAACTTAAATTCAATTGAATACACTGCAAAGACAAGATGTCTAATGTTCAAACTGAGAAACTTTTTTTTTTTTTGCAAATAATCATTAACTTAGAATTTAAAGGCAGCAACACATTGCAAAAAAGTTGGCACAGGGGCCTTTTTACCACTGTGTTACATCGCCTTTCCTTTTAACGACACTCAGTAAACGTTTGGGAACTGAGGAGACCCATTTTTGAAACTTTTCAGGTGGAACTCTTTCCCATTCTTGCTTAATGTACAGCTTAATTTGTTCAACAGTGCGGGGTCTCCGTTGTCGTATTTTACGCTTCATAATGCGCCACACATTTTCAATGGGAGACAGGTCTGGACTACAGGCAGGCCAGTCTAGTGCCCGCACTCTTTTACTACGGAGCCATGCTGTTGTAACGTGCAGAATGTGGCTTGGCACTGTCTTGCTGAAATAAGCAGGGGCGTCCATGAAAAAGACGTTGCTTGGATGGCAACATATGTTGCTCCAAAACCTGTATGTACCTTTCAGCATTAATGGTGCCTTCACATATGTGTAAGTTGCCCATGCCTTGGGCACTAATACACCCCCATACCATCACAGATGCCGGCTTTTGAACTTTGCGCCTATAACAGTCCGGATGGTTCTTTTTCTCTTTGGTCCGGAGGACACGACGTCCACAGTTTCCAAAAACTATTTGAAATGTGGACTCGTCAGACCACAGAACACTTTTCCACTTTGCATCAGTCCATCTTAGATGAGCTTGGGCCCAGCGAAGCCGGTAGCGTTTCTGGGTGCTGTTGATAAATAGCTTTCGCTTTGCATTGTAGAGTTTTAACTTGCACTTGCAGATGTAGCGACAAACTGTAAGTACTGACAGTGGTTTTCTGAAGTGTTCCTGAGCCCACGTGGTGATGTCCTTTACACACTGATGTCGGTTTTTGATGCAGTACCGCCTGAGGGATCGAAGGTCACGGGCATTCAATGTTGGTTTTCGGCCTTGTCGCTTACGTGCAGTGATTGCTCCAGATTCTCTGAACCTTTTGACGATATTACGGACCGTAGATGATGAAATCCCTAAATTTCTTGCAATAGCTCATTGAGGAATGTTGCTTTTAAACTGTTCGACAATCAGCTCACGTATTTGTTCACTAAGTGTTGACCCTCGCCCCATCCTTGTTTGTGAATGACTGAGGATTTCAGGGAAGCTGCTTTTATACCCAATCATGGCACCTACCTGTTCCCAATTAGCCCGTTCACCTGTGGGATGTTCCAAAAAAGTGTTTGATGAGCATTCCTCAACTCTCTAAGTCTTTTTTGCCACTTGTGCCAGCTTTTTTGAAACATGTTGCAGGCATCAAATTCCAAATGAGCAAATATTTACAAAAAATTACAAAGTTTACCTGTTCGAACATTAAGTAACTTGTCTTTGCAGTGTATTCAATTGAATATAGGTTGAAAAGGATTTGCAAATCATTGTATTCTGTTTTTATCTACGATTTATACAACGTACCAACTTCACTAGTTTTGGGTTTTTTAAACCCTAAAGCATAATTTACTTTGCTGAATAGTTGTAGACAAAATGCATCAATAGAAACAATTCAATGAGACATGTAGCCTGTATAATGCAACACAATTCAATTCCTTAGAATTCTCTAGTTCCCTCGTACCAGCTTCAAAATTAGGTGGAGGGGATGAGAGGTGCTATCTGAAGAGATGAGTCTTCAAACCATGAGATACTAATGTACAGTAAGTTATGCTTTCAGCTACATGCAGTGATGTGCATAAGAGTTTGCTGTGTGACCTCTGACCTGACCTGGGTGCACCCCCCCCCCCACGCAGATTATTGGAGTGAGAGCGACCGTGAGGACCATGACACTCCCTCAACACCAAAGCAAGACAGCCCTCCTCCACCTTATGACACTTACCCTCGCCTCCCTTCGGTGAGTCTATCCAAGGGGTAAATCTTCTTGCCTTGGGGATTTGAGGATGATCAGATCGTTCAATATGGTTTTATATAGCTGGATGAATATATGAGGTGTTTAATGGTTTGTGGTTATCTTAAGTTAATTTTAATGTTGCACTCTGGCAATCCAGTGAAGCTCACTCAGTCAGGTCAGTCCCAGTTTTTCTTATAACACAATTCACTTTATATGTGTCTGTCGAATGAATGTTGTATAATGTACCAAAGCTCTACGTAATTTAATGCCAACCCCCAAGAAAAACAAGAGGAATGCATGATGTCACCATTATCTGCACTCTGCAGGCCACTAGTAAAGGAGCACCTTTAACTATACTGAGCAACAAAAGAAACGCAACTTAGTGAAAGACAGACCGCAAAATAAGTTTGTGCGTAATTATAATAGAAAATCAAATTTATTACTAGTGCGTGCACATTTACACTCGTTTCATCAAACATTTCTTTGTTATGCGAACACTTTGGCTGAGTAGTCATACAAGTACATTAACTAACTAGCTAACTTGCGTTTCTTTTGTTGCTCAGTATAGATAATTAGTTCAATGGAGGTGTGGTGGTATTGAGGAAACCACTGTTACCTCACAGCAAAGAAGTCTTGGGTTTGGATCTGGCCTAGATCCTTTCTTTGTAGACTATGCATGTTCTTCCAGTGTTTGTGTGGATTCCGTAATATCAGTGCTGAATATACCCTTGGCTAACTTTCATTTATGGAAGTTTTGTTGGCAGATTTTAGCCCAAATAATATTACATAGTTAACATTGTTAATCCCTCTCATGGATGTAAAGGCTTCAACCAGATGACCCTGAAGTATCCACTTACCGAGGCCAAAGAAATTAGGATTCTTTAGTCTGTCCTCGTAGATTTCATTTTTTGTACCAGGCATTAACTTTGTGGCCCTTCTTTGAACCTTTCCTGGAGTCTCTATATTTTTCTTGTAGCAAGGTCCCCAGAGCTGCATACAATACTATAAGTGTGGTCTGGCAAAGGTATTGTACCAGGAAAGTATAACCTCTTTTAATTTACACTCAATACATTTGGCTAAATATACCAGCATCCTGTGGGTTTCACGGCACACGCTTACAGATTCTGGGGCAGCTGCAATGAGGGCTGCTGGAGAATGCATGATCTGCTTAATTCCATTCGCTATGATTCACAGAGCCATGGAATTAGAGAATCCGCTTACCCGTGGGATGAATTGGCACTAAGCAAGGAGCTCCAGATAGTGTCTCAGCCCTTTGTTATAAGCTTATACTCCATCCTTTGCAATTATGACCCACCTTCAAATCCTCGCAGAACCTTTCACTTACTCTCATAGCATGAGTGCACCTGGTGCTGTGCACATGTATCATAGTTTCTGTGTGTATATGTAAATCGGCTCATGTTTGCATGTCAGCACTTGTTAGCGAGTGTGGCTGTATGCAGTTGTGTCTGTGCATATGCTTTTCGGCTTGTACATACAGGAATTGAACGGTTCAAATGGATCTGAGGCAAGGTATTGATAGATGTGGAGGAGCAGGGCATCTTGGGAAAGCACTGGCCTGTGGGTGGCTCATATTGCCAGGCTGGGGTTGGTGAAGGACCCCAGTGCTGACCAGACAGAACAAACAAGTAGAATTGTTCAATCAATGTTTTAACATGGGCTCTTAATTGATAACCCAAACCATAACCCTTTTCCCCATTGACTCCCCCTCTCTTTCTTCATAATGACCACAAATGTCGACCCCGGCCATATCAATGAAGATGACACTTGATGCCTTGGGGATACCCTTGTCTTCAATCAATAGGGGGCATTTGTCAATGAAGCAAAGGAGATTTGGAAGCAGATTTATTTTGCGTATGCAATCGCACACCAGTGCAGGAAATTGGAAGGGTATATTGGAGTGAAAATTTAGCTACGTGTGGGCAAAATGACCTAAAATAGGGAAGTATCAAAACTATTAGTAAAGTGAACACAACCATGGCTGGTAATGTAGGGAAATTAGGATGCTCCAAAATTGTTGGAACATGCACGAATATGAGCAAGACAAAAATTCAGTAAAAAAAGAATTTTTGGTTATAGAATCATAATATTTGAACCTACAGTCATTCAGGCGTGAACCTGTGGCTGTATTATTTTTTGCGGCTCATGAAGCTTGGTCACAGCGCTACATCAGGAAAAGAAAGCATGAAATCTTTTTCTGTCTGACAAACATATGTGACACCAGTGTTGATACTAAATTTGGGTAATATTCTCATCAATTTCTACTATTTGAGAGCAATCTACAGAATGTCACCTCTCATACAAGACCATGCATTTGCCCGTTGTTAAAGCAGTCTATGAGCAGGGAACATTTTAGTTTGGGAGGAAATTTGTTCATAAAAGAACTTTAATTTATAGGGTAAAAATACATTGAAATGCATCCATCAGCTCTTTCTCAGCCCTCCTCCTTAACTACAACATTTAATTTCAGGCAACTTAGTGACAATATTTTTTTAAACCGAATTCCAGCTTAGAACATTTTCCTTTAATATACTCTAGGAACACTTATGAGGGAAAAACCATCAACTGAGTGTCAAAAGTACACAAAACATGGTCTCCCCAAGACACTCTCTTGTGACATCAGGATGTGAAAGAAAAAAAATGAAGACTAATCAATAAATGACAACCATCATAATTTGGGAAAACCATGTGAAATGTGTGCAAATGTCTCAGATATGATTCATAACACATGCAACTCTTTGGACAATGATCACTTTAACATATCAAAATAAAAGACAATGCAACAGAAATAGGCTAATATCTACAAACTGAAGTATCTTTTATGGTAATGGTTACTAACCATGTGCCTGGAAATATTTCTCATCATTTCAACCAGAATAAGCTCTCCTCACTTTAATGATTATCAGTGCAGTGCAGATCCTTAGCTGTCGAATTTTGGGTTTGGAGTGAAAAGCTAGAGGGTGATAGACCTCCTGGAACCAGTATGGCATCCTTGTGTTTGTGTTGAATGTGTTGCTGCGCTTGATATTGAAAGATTTGTTCTTTGTTGGGTTTGGAATGAAAACCTACAGGATGATAGACCTCCTGAAACAGGGTATGGAATCCATGCGCTTGATGGTGAATGAGGTGTGTGCTTTGTTAGGGTTGGAGTAAAAACCTGCAGGACGATTGATCTTCTGGAACATGGTTGTGACCATAGATTTAAGACATGGCGTTGTTGCTCATTGGCTAACTTGGATGTCGCCCATGTGCTGCATCTGACTTCTCCCATTGTCACTGTGTGTTACAGATGAGCTGCACCAGTCCGTACCCGGAGCCCAAACATGGCCGCCTCTCCTCCACCGAGACCTCACAATCCCGTTCATCGCACGAGGAATTCCGCCCTGATCCCCCGGCAGGAGGCAGCGTCAGCTGCGGCGGATCGCCGGCCCGAAAGTCGACCAGCCAGCGGCGCTCGTGGCAGGATTTAATCGAGAGCCCCCTCACGAGCTCAGGGCTGCACTACCTGCAGACGCTGCCCCTGGAGGACTCCGTCTTCTGCGAGCCAGGTGGTGGAGGAGGTGTGTCGCCGGAGTACCGCCGTCAGTCCACACTCCCCGCTCAGCGGAGCCTCCTGCAGGACCGTTACGGCCCCTTCCCCATGGCCCAAAGGGAGCGGCTGCTGGACCTGCCTGGTGCGGGTGGAAAACCCCGCAGCTACACCCTGCCCCGGGACAGCAACCTCCATGCTATCCTCTCCCCTTCCGCCAGCGTGTCGCAGCACAGGGACCTGCAGAGGCGAGAGCTGGTCAAGGGTCACGATCCAGACGCAGGTAGGCAGCAGCACCAGAGATGACTGAATCAGCGGCAGCAGGAGAGAGAGAGAGAGAGAGAGAGAGAGGGAGGGAGAGAGACCTAGGCGTTGTCAGGTATTCCTGACATTTTTTTTGTGTGTGTGTTCCTGCACTCACCTGACCAAACAGTTCAATTGCCACACCAACTGATTTTGTTTTTTCTTTGGTGGGTTTGTTTTAATTTTTCAGTGAAAAAATGCCTTGTTTCACCAGCAATGACAGCTTTTTGGATTTCATATCGGCAGATAACAACAACAGATTCCAAATGCAAATGTAGGACTTAAAATCAGTCTTAGATTTTTAACCCCTTTGCGGAGACTACAAATAATGCTAATTTTTTCCTGTTGTGCATGACGTTATTTAGGCTTTATATCTGGTATTTGTGTAACAGAGACTCTGGAAAATTATTCAAGTGAAGCAAGACATTCGGAAATTCAATTACAGAATTATTTAGGAATTAAATTTCGGAATTTACGGACGGCAGCATCTGTATCTGCGCAAAGGGCTAAATGTGTTCAATTTTTTAAAAGAATAAAACACACTTGACCAGGTTCAACCGAACAGCCTATTCCCCAAATATTTTTCGTCTCTGAAAACATGGGAGACCTCTTTAAATAGTGGAGTAATTTCTACTTTTTCCATTCCATTAGATGTGTATACCCTCAAACTGAAGCAGACTGCCTGCACATTAAACTCATATTCACCATCTAATTTCAACTGTGATATTCTTTGGTCAACAGCAAAAACTACATAGGGCACTCTTCTTCCGGATCTAGAATCGAGAATATGTTCCGGATCACTTACAAAATAAAATCAACTCATCCAAAGACAACCACATACCATCCTACCAAATTTTGTGCCTATCTGTTCATAACTTTTTGAGTTATCCAGTTGACAGACAAACAAACACAGGTTAAAACGTGACCTCCTTGGCGAATACAATGTCAGAAACATTGCCAGTGTCCAAATATTTGTTGAGCTAAGTGTGCATGCTCATTTTATATTTCAGGTCTTGATCCCTTACAGAACCCTTTAAAAAAAGCTAAGAATCTCCACTTCGCTGAATAAAGAAAATTGTGTTTGTCCTTAACATTATGGAGCTTAGTGTATATTCCAACCATGCAAAACCTAACCTCATTTATGTATTCTCTAGCATTACCCCAGGTTATTGAATTGTAGAGTCAGAGTTAGCTGCACTGTGAGCCATGCTATCTCAAGAGAAGCCTGCCCAAGATTAGCCGTGTAATTCGTAGGCGGGCACTCTTGACATTTAAATAGGAGTCTTTGGTAAATGGAGCCGCTCTCTTAATTACACCCTGAACACCAATCTTCTCGCACCCCCCCCCCCCCCAATCCCCCACCCCCACAATTAGTTGTTTGGAAGCTGTAAAATGCTTGCTATCAGCAGCTCCTCCTCCACTGCCTCTGCTGGGCTGTCCGAAACACCTAGCCTGTCTGGAGGACTGCCCAGCTACATCAGAAAAGCCACTTAGCCAGGAATTTTTGCCTTTCACATAGTATGCGTAAAAAATGATCTGCATTGCGGCTCGGTGGGATGTGCAACTGTTGAGAAGGTCACAAATCGTGTAGATGTCTCGTACCTCCTCAAAAATGTAAAAGCGCCTTGTTAGCAACCTGTGGTTCGGTGTTCTCGTCACGGAAGCTGTTGGCTGTCTGATGCTTTGACGTGAAATGAAGGTCACTTCTGTAATGGAAGGTAAATGACAAATCTAGAACCTAACCAGGCCAGTCTGACGTCACTGGCTTAGCATAAGCATAATTATACAAAAATATGTCATGAGTCACGCCAGAAATCTGATAACATTGTGTGTGACCATGCACGTACATAAGTATGCATACTCATACATACAGGAGAACACAGATTGCTTGACCTACATGGCCTACTCTGTTGTACAAGACAGCCTTGAGAGATAAATCTGTCTGTCAAATCTCCGGATCTTTTTTGGACTCTGATGTGGACACAGAGGAGCGCCACAAGTACATTCATTGAAATTAGGCGGTAACATCAGTGGCATGAGTGGAATAAGTGTGTGGAAGCATTTTTAGCTGCAGTTTGTGGTTGAAAATGGATTCACATGCACCCTGACTGTTGCCCTGGTTCTGTTAACTGCTGCTCTTCCTGAGGGGCGAATGGGACCTTGTCTCGGCCTGCTCGGTGGGATGTTACACTTTTTACGCGGGCAATGATATTAGCTTCTCTCTCCCTCTGTCTGTCCCACCATACAGAGGCTGTGTTGACCCCCTCCTTTCTGCCCCTCCAAAGAAGGGATATCACAAACTTTAACTTACCCCTCACTTTACACCCCCCCACCGGTAATCGTTGTACTGGCCACTGAAATGCCTCGGCTGGTGATCTCATTGCCTGCAGCAATTCTCTCTGACCCCTTTCTCGACCCCTAACCTCCACTCCTCTGTCTTGAGCCCCCACAGACGTTTACATGCGTAACTCATTCCCTGCTTCCTACCCTCCAGGAGATGAAGGTGAGGGGGAGGGGCGGCTGGGAGATTCTCTGAGGGACCTGTACCGGGCTCTGGAGAAAGCCCACCTGTCCCCTATTGGACAGCAGCGGCTCTGCACTAAACTGGACTACAAGCGCCGCTTCGTCCACCGCTGCGACGACCCACAGCTCAACGAGAAGCTGCAGCACCTGCGTGTCCTCCAGAGCATGCTGAAGGTACCATAACCTCCCGTCCACACATCCATCCATCCATCTGTCCATCCTGTGGGCCGGTACATCCGTCTGTATGGCTGTGCGTCACGCATCGCTGGTATGGGATGGGTGGGATAGGTCTGTGCATACCGATTCCCTCCCCAGCTGGGCTTCCTGTTTGTGTGTGTGTGTGTGTGTGTGTGTGTGTGTGTGCACTGGCCTGTCTCCAGTCCAAGCTGATCTCAGAACAGTGCCTCTGGGCTCTTGGGTGTTCCCAACTGCTCTGACAATCTCGCTCAGCGACCATTGTGGCTCTTCCTCGCGCAAGTCTTCCGTGCTTCTGCTAGTATTTCCATTCTGGGATTCGCTCTGGCTCAGGACTGTGCCGCTCTGTGTGGGGGGGTGTATTTACGTGGCTGCCATTGCCATCGTTGGTGTTAAGGACCCGGTTTGCCTGCATCTGGTCCTTTGGCTGGTTGGCTGGCTGGCTGGCTTAGTTCTGGTTGTGGGTGCAGCTGCTTGTTTGGGTGCAGCTGCTTGAGATTTTGTGCGGGGGTTCATGTGCTGCTCTGCGCTTGTTGTGGTGTGTTATGTCAGGGACAAGGGTGTAATTTATATGGGTTGGAAGAGGTTATGACCCCTCCTAATACAAACCCCAATTTCAATGAACTTGGGACATTGTGCAAAATGTGAATAAAAACAATATACAATGATTTGCAAATCCTTTTCAACCTATATTCAACAGAGTACACTACAAAGACGAGATATTTAATGTTTAAACTGATAGACTTTATTGTTTTTTTGGAAATATTCACTCATTTTGAATTTCATGCCTGGAATATGCTCGCAAAAAGCTGGGACAGGGGCATAATTACTGCTATATTACATCATTTTTCCTTTTAACAACACTCAATAAGCGTCTGGGAACTTGGGACACTGATTGGAGAAGCTTTGTAGGTGGAATTCTTTCCCATTCTTGCTTGATGTATGACTCCAGTTGCTCAACAGTCCAGGATCTCCGTTGTCATAATTTGCGCTGCGTTTCACAATGCGCCACACATTTTCAATGGGAGACAGGTCTGGACTGCAGGCAGGCCAGTCTATTACCCTCATTCTTTCACTACGAAGCCACGGTGTTATAACACGTGCAGAATGTGTCTTGGCATTGTCTTGCTGAAATAAGCAGGGACGTCCCTGAAAAAGACGTTGCCTGGATGGCAGCATATGTTACTCCAAACCCTGTAAGTACCTTTCAGCATAAATGGTGTCATCACAGATGTGCAAGTTATCCATGCCATGGGTACTAACACATCTCCATACCATCACAGATGCTTTTGACCTTTGCGCTGATGACAATCTGGATGGTCCTTTTGTCCAGATGACACGACGTCCATGATTTCCAAAACCAACTTGAAATGTGGACTCGTCAGACCACAGCACACTTTTCCACTTTGCGTGAGTCCATCTCAGATGAGCTCAGGCCCAAAGAAACTGGCAGTGTTTCTGGGTGTTTTTGATATATGGCTTTCGCTTTGTATTGCAGAACTTTGCAAGTTCTAATTTGCACATGTAGATGTAGCAGCAAACTGTGTTAACTGACAATGGTTTTCCAAGGTGTTCCTGAGCCCACATGGTAATATCAGAATGATGTTGGTTTTTAATGCAGTGCCACCTGAGGGACCGACGGTCACGGGCATTCAATGTTGCTTTTTCGCCTTGCCGCTTATGTGTAGAGATTTATCCGGATTTTCTGTGTCTTTTGATAATATTATGTCCTGTAGATGATGAAATCCCTAAATTCCTTCCAATTGCACGTTGAGAAACGTTGCTCTTAAACTGTTGGAATATTTGTTCACAAATTGTTCACAAAGTGGTGAACCTCACCCCATCCTTGCTTGTGAATGATTGAGCCTTTCGGGGATGCTCCTTTTATACCTAATCATGACACTCACCTGTTTCCAATTAACCTGTTCATCTGTGGAATGTTACAAACAGGTGTTTTTTTTGCACATTCCTCAACTTTCCCAGTCTTATGTTGCCCCTGTCCCAGCTTTTTTGGAACGTGTTGCAGGCATCAAATTCAAAATGAGTGAAAATTAAAAAAAAAAAAAAAAAACAGTTTGAGCATTAAATATCTTGTCTTTGTAGTGTACTCTGTTGAATGTAGGTTAAAAAGGATTTGCACATCATTGTATTCTGTTTTTATTCACGTTTTACACAATGTCCCAACTTCATTGGAATTGGGGTTTGTATCACAAACATGGCAATTAGACCTTTTCAATAGGATGTGCATAACATTGCTCTGTCCATCTCAACCACCCCATATTTTTAAACCGAAGTTACGCCCTTGGTCAGGGTACAGGCCCCTTTTGCATTGCGGGTCAGGTGTTGTGGCTCCCTGTGAGCCCGGAGTGCGAGAGGAGCTTGTCCTAGTCCCTACATACGGTGTTTTTGTCTGTGGCACACTGCAAGCTGTCTGTGCTGGGCTGACGTGTCTTTGCCTGGGCCGATCAGGAGCTCCTAGATTAATGCTGGCTGTGAGTTTATACACGTGTGAGATGTACGCATGTTCTGCTATCTGTGTAAGAGACACAACAGTACTGTAACTCAGAGCTGTGAGGTGTACTATATCTAATAAAATCAGTGTGCATTTACGCCTGCATACTGCCATGCTCTCTCTTAAAAGAAACCAGAGCTGCTAAGAGGAAGACCAAGAATATGAGAACGACTAGAACCAAGAGATTAAGAAAGCTATGGGGGAAAAAATGCGAGAACAGACAGAATCAGAAAACTAAACATCGAGAAAATGACTTTAAGAAGGGAAGAAATAGTGTGTATGTGACGACAAAACCTGCTTGTGTTTCTGCGCCCTAGGAGAGGGAGGGCGAGGTAGCGATGATTGACAGCCTGTTGGACAACCCCAAGCTCACGTCCAGCGCCTTTCAGGAGTGGAAGAGAGTGTACCTGGAGCTATTTACCGAAGCGCCCTCAAACCCTCAGCCAAGCGCTCGCAAAGAGAGCACCAGCGGGACCCCCGAATCCACCCCCAGAGCCCCGATCCTGTCTCACACCCACTCTTACATTGAGACGCACGTTTGAGCCCTAGCGTGACGCCTCCACTCACTAAACTTCACGCGGAGTGTGAAAATGCAGATTCAGAAAGTTAAAAGTCCACCTCAGTTTTTTGTTCTAACTAGCTGGGTTTACCGATCAGCATTATTTTTTTTGGCCAGTAGGAGGTACTAGAGTTTCTACACAGAGTTGTGACAACTCAAGGATAAGAGCCATTTAGTTTCCATCGCGTGAAACCAAGCCATTGCCCTTAATGTAAATTTTTGGATGTTTTTCACTGAACGCCAACAAATTAAATTTGGAAGAAAAACACTAATCAAGCCAACAATGCAATCGATAAGCAAAATAGCAGAAAATATTCGGACATGAAAAAAAACAAAAAAATTATCAATGAACTGGTGTAGTGTAATACATTTTACTCTCTTCTTCAAAAGCATTCTGTTGTATTTTAGGCAGTTTTTTTCGGTGTGAAACTTTCAACGAGTTTTAAATTGTAACCTTTGTTTACAATTATTTAGTTTGCTAATTGGCAAGATTTTGACAAGAATGCAGCGCGTAAGAAATGGGAACACTGTAGCCTAACTCGCTAGATATAAATCCTACATTCTAGAAAGACGTTTGTTCCAAAGGACTGGGTTGTCTGATGGCAAGATAAAGTGGAGAAAATATTCTAAATACAGCAGATACTTCAGCATATATTCATTTTTAAGATGGGCTTAATTTGGCAGCAAAAATACTTTTTCCTCCTGGCCACAGCAGCTTAGCTTCTGTACCGCTATCCCCGTCTGCTTCTTTGATCTGGGGCCGTTACGATCGCTGATTGTGGGTAATACACTATAGCAAAAGTAAATGCTTGCTAGATTGTGTAGCCTACACCCATTTTTAATAATGATCAATTAACGATTCAATTAAAAAGGTAGGATAGATGAAAAGAAAATATTGAAAGTCAAGAATTGAATTGAACTGAAAGTCAGTTTTTCATAAGTTATTCATGGTACCATATGGTCAGGTGTCTCAGCAAAGCTTGTGAAAATGTAAAATAAAATAAATTGGGCAGTAAATGGGGTTATTGACTCGTTTTTTGGAAAGCTTAGCTTCCCTTGACCTTGGGTTGAGTGCAAGCCAGCTTTTTTTAAACGAGTAGGAGAGCAGGGTAGAAAAAGAAAAAGGCAGTGGCTATTTTTATGCCTATTGTAAAATTATTCTAATTTACTATTCTTACGAACTTCTGCATCCGCATGCTCAATGTAGAAAACTCGGCCTTGGAAAAAATTGCAAGTGACTGACTAGCGTGAAAACAGCCCACATTTGCTGCATGTCTTATGGTTACCTTACTAGATCAACTAGCCAGCTAACTTACTTTTAGTTACAGTTAGGATTTCGCCTACTCTGGCAAGGCGACTTTAGTTATTAGCTATCTAACTTGGCTGCCCTGCCATCTAACGTATTAGCCAACTTTCCTTCTAAAATGTCTTGCAAAGACAAACTTTGTGTTGCTAATCAGCTCTTCTACATGTCACTAATCGCTACCAAACACTTTTGGTAAAGAATGATGACCCGAAAGCTCCTCAACTATAAGCAAACCTTGAACCTGAAATTACCCTCATAACTACCAAACCAGCAAACTAAGTTCAACAAAGAGCTAGCTTACATTGCAAGTAATGTTATCCCACTCACTAAGGTCAGCTGATATATTATTGTTATCACAGTGGTTTCAGTCCAGATTTCCAACATTGTTCATGCACATGCGGAAATTTGTAAGAATAGAAAATTGTAGTAAGATTACGATTAATGTGTCAATAGCTACTGGCTAAAAAAAAAAAAACCCTCTGTGTGGTAGGCGATACATGTAACACCAGGCGTCCCTAACTATTTTGAGGTCATGAAAAAAAAAAACATACTGAAAAAAGCAACCTTGGACATCCATCAATTGCATTATTTTATACATAGAAAACTTTAGGTTGACATCTTAGTTTTGCCTGTTCTGCATTGCTGCGACCGTGGATATATTCAGGTTTTGATGTTTAGCTAGAACACAAACCCGGTCCATAAAAGATATTTAAATGCTGACGTTGGGCACTGACAGGTCAAATCATCAAGATTAATAGTTGTCAGCAGTAACAAGGCTAATCTAATTGCATCGCCCAAGTCATCTGATAATTAAGTTCATTATCTATGGGGATATATATTAGTGTTGAAGTGATGTACTCTCTCTAACAATTCGCAATCAGTTATTCAGTTACCTCTCCATGAGGGATAGCTCACTATTGTTCCTATGCGAAGGACTAATGTGTAAAACCCCAAAAAAGCAATGACCAAACGGCGGATATTGCCTGGGTTGAAGGCCTCACGTATTCTCTTAGTCTAACTTTAATTAGAGCATTCTTCTGGCTGGGGTGAATCACAATATAATGGATATTTTTCACCGTCCGAGGACGGGGCATGAAAGCGCAATGGTTACGATTTATCTGACTCCATATAACAGTTAGAATACAACATTTAGCTATATCCTCGTTAAAAATCTGACTCCAAATTAGAATTAGAATTGATAATTTTGAAACAGCATGCGTGAATCTCAGGGCAGTTACGCACCCAAACTCTGTCTGCGAAAACCATTGTCACTAAGCAGAACACCCCCTAGGGTTAAAATAGGCGTCTCTGCCTGGTCTAATTCGACGATAAATCCATTAAAATAGAAGAGACTGTCATGGTAGCAACATCAGGCAAATGGCTCTGAGTATGAACGTACCACGAACCCAGGTTTATGTATATCACAGGGCTCCTTAGAAAGATTAACCAATAGCTAAATCTTAAGAGCCGATATTTTCATAACCCCTTAATGGGTAGAACCCAATCTCAAATCTAACTTAGAAGTATCGCTACCTACACATGTCTTGGTAGGAGTTTCCCCTTAAGTCCCAATCGCAACAAGGCCAGAAAGAATATACAATGAGAACACGCAAGCTGGAAAGGGAATAACAATAATTTAATTCACCAGGTAGGCACAACTTGAATCAAACAAATCAATGATAAGCCAATTACCGTTACATATAATTTAGAAGGATTTAGAGTATTTTCATACCTGGAAAAGATGAATGACCACACGGAGCTAAAATCGCTCCACGTGGTCGGGGAGAACTCACATGTTCCCCCGCTCCGGAACAAGGCAGCACGTGACCTCTCCCCACTTACCTATTCGCACGTTAGAAGTTGACCAAGAAAAGACAGGACAGGAAGAAGAAGAGCAGGAGCAAGAAGGGAAGCCCCCCCCCTTCAGAATCTCGTACCTTTAAACACCACACCTCCGAACAAGGTAGAGGGAAGGTTGGCCGAATCAGAGTTTTACTGGCCTAGGTGATAAGATAATTTGCACAGGGAGACTAGGGTAGTTGCTTGAATGAATCTTACAAACGAACCATAATTCCAAGGGAAATGAAACATGTTCCATTCAACTCCTTGGACTCCCCCGAGAATAAAGAGACCAAACATGATAGGAATGTGTGCTAAAATGATGCAGTTGTCATGGAAAAGCCTTAAAATGGAATATTATAGCCCAATAGTGTGATAAATATATGAGAGGTTCCTTTAGGATATTGAACATAAACAAAATATGAATTTGATAGAGGTTTAAGTTGTTTTAAGCCAATTGAAGTAGCTGCGCTTTAACTTCAATGAAACCAGTGAGTTTGAGTTCCAGAGATGCTGGGCCTGCTAGACTTGATGGCTCCCACCCCCGCCGTGGGGAACAAAGGATGCCACTCTCACCGGCAGGCTGTAAGATTGTAAAAGTTAACTGCTCGCTCTGGATTGTGTCAGATCACCCAAACATTCAGATTTTACCAGTGTAATGAGCATGTGTTCCAACAATAGGATTTTTGACCCATGTTTTGAGCTAAATCAAATATTCAGGTTCTACAAATGTATTATGCTAATCGAACATAACGGTATCTTTATCAAAGCCACTTACTAAGACTATTTCCAAACTTCGTAGCTAGGACCGAAGCGTGAACTCAACACAAGACATCCATTGGGACTTAGTCTACATACGTTCTACTGAAACGCATACCACACCAAAAATAAAGTGTTTATTATTTATTTTTATTAAATTTCTCAAAAATCAAGACAAAAGTTAATATGTTGTTAGTTTTATTTTTTTTACATTTTTAGAATTGTGAAGGCATATTGTCCCTGTAGATGAAGATATCTGAGGCTACAACATTAATTTCTAGGAGTCTTTCTTTGGGCACACCAATACAGTTACAGCGACGGGGATACTTAAACATCCTAACATTGTAATTCTGTATAGTTCGGTGCACGAGTTCTTCCTGGACCTCTAATTGCACAACTCTATCTAGGAACTCTAGGCAGAATCAATGACTGAAGTCAGCTGGCTGAGTTCATGGATGGAAGGATCGTGGCGAGGACTTTGGCTTTCTCAAGCCTGGATTTTCTGCTCGCCGACATGCCCTCTGTACTTCCGAAATCCAACCCTCAAATCCAATTCCAGTCCCGGTTTCCTCTCCATCCAGGCAATTATTTATTGCATAAATACTGATTGGTGAGCTGTCATCACACCTGCTTCCCAAGTAAATAGAGGGCAAAAAGCTAGCTGTTCTTGGCCCTTGGGGACTGTGATTTGGGAAGCCCTGCCCTACAGTGTTTCACTCTCTGCACTTCCAGTACACTTACACCAGTGGTAACCAACCATGTTCCTAGTGATCTGTGGTCCTGTAGCCTTTTGTTCCTACCCAAACGAAGAATGGCAGGCAGAAATCTTGTTGAGGTGCCAATAAGTGGGATCTGATGCTCCAGGTCTTGGTTGGAGCGAAACCTACTGGATGGCTGATCACCAGCAACAAGTTTACACTCTACTTACCCATTCTCTGTACCCCCAATACATAAACATTCACAGCACGCATATCTCAGTCCACATGTGCATCCTCTGTACTCCTGATTTGCCACATACACAGACGCACACACACACGCACACACACAATATATACACTATTTATATCCCTAAAACATGCACAGCGCTCATCTGACCCGCAACAAATACGCAGCCATTGTAGTGTCCCCCCTCCAACTGTATGTGCCAGTTGGCCCACTCTCTGCAACTCTTCCCACTCTTCATTTTGCCATTCAGTTCAGCTTTGAACTCTGTCACTGGATGGACTGGCTGTCCCTGCGCCACAGCTCTCTTCCTCTATGAATGAAAGAGAGCGGAATGCGGACATTAACGACAAACAGTGGAACTATGTAGGGCCTATGGTCATTTCTTTGAGCTGGACAATGGGGATGGGGCAAGACTTTGAGAGGAGCCCGTATCTCTGGACTGTGGTGGATTTTTTTCCATTAGTGGAACCCTTTCTTGTACAGAAACGGGCATTTGATCCATATGCACCTGCAATTGAAGAGGGCTGGCCCCAGCAGAGCACTTTGTATTGTACCAGTCTGGTATTACGTGTGTGAGAGTAATTATCCTGTTTTCTCTTGTTTACAGAGTATCTAGAAGACTTTAGAAATCGATAGAATTATTTCCTGTGTGTATTATGTGGCTGTAAATATGTTCCTTCAATGACGCAGAATGTTACTTGAAAAAATATATACATATATGAAGCCTTTCTCTTTTGGCTTATTAAACTGCAATGTACATACCAGGGCAACTGTAAGAACGCTTTTCTAGGTGATGAATAGAGATTTTAAATCTTTTCAATGGTGGACACATGACCTGCAACGTATTGCAGATTGTGATAAGAAGTCTTTGTTGAATCACACAACAATTTGTCATTTGTTGCTGTTAAAAAGCACTTAGTAGTTTATCTGAAGAATGACTCATTTAATCCTCATAATGTTGATCAAAACTGGTTTTTCAGGGGTATTGATCACATAAATCCATTCAGCTAGTCAAAAACAATGGTTTTAATGTTCTCAGAAAGAAGGTAAGGAACTGGTTTTGCTAGAACAAGACACAAACGGTGTGACAAGGCTCAGGTCAATTTGCTACATGAATTAGAAATGGAATTTGATTTTAAAAAACCCTTCTGGAAGTAGAATTTGAATTTTGGTATGAACTTTGGAAAGCTTAAATTTAGTGCAGTGTCATCCATAGGAATTCTGCTGATTTTGAATCCTCATTCATTTAAGTAACACACATTCGTAAGTGTCTCAACACCTGCTACTGATTACCGCAAATTGTACTACTTCAATTAACAATGCTACTTTGAATATGACAAGTCAAATAGTGTCATGAAAACATTCAGTAGTTCATTAGATGCAGATTTATCTTTTCAGTAATGCCTTCTGCAACTTGTACTTTTCAGTTGTTTAATATAATTGAAATGAATGTGTCATCAGCTGCATGCAAGAAATGGAAATCTGCTGGGCTTCTTTAAAGTTCTATTTGTGTGGTGTGCTCTTTAAAAATTGAAAATTGAAATTATTTTAATATGGTATTGACATTAAAGAAATGATTGTTTGAAATTTAATCTAGTTTCTCCTCTGTCTCTATTTTCGATTCAAATTGAATTTAGAATAGCCCATAAATTTCTCGAGTGAAACACCAACAAGGCATAACAGCCGGATAATCCATAATGGGTCAGTTTGCAAAAGAATGAAATTTGGATGTTCAGTGGAAGTAATTTGGAATATATTTCTCTTGTAAAAATTGCTCAAGTGAAAAATGGTTGCTCAGCAACCTGCATTTATTGGCTTCATACAGAGAAATGTGCCTTTTGCTGCTGTGGAAATAGAACCTTCTATTTATATGCGAAGCCTCTCGAGAGATTTATGGATAGTGGCAGTAATGCAACTAATGCTCTGGGTGCCAACTGCCTTTAAAAGAGGGAAGGAGAGGAAAACGAAGGATTATGGATGGTATGAGTGTGATTTCGTGAGGAAAGCTGTTTGGTTTAGATTCAGAGTAAGTGCCTGGAGTCATACTTCTGTTTCAGGTGGTCTGTATTGCAGTTCTGCAACGCTTGCCTGGACTTAGGCATAGAATTCAAAACTTTCTCTCATATGCTGCGTCAGAAAATGTTATCGCATGCAGGAAGTGTGGAGTAAGTATTTATGACGAGAGCTGATTTAATAAGCTTTTACAGGCCTATTTGGACAAGTGTGCTGTGCCCTCGAAACCCTATCTCAACTTTCCAGTTCTGTTTTGTTATCTCTGCGGGCTGTGAAAGTTTACAGGTCAGGTGGGTGATGAGAAAGAGGCAGCGGGTGACTCTCCGGACTGGCTGTTGGGCAGTGTTCCCGGGCATGTGTGGGCATATCTGTGGGAATAAAAGCACGCATGCATATGTTTGTTTGGGCAACGTGCTCTTGCTTTCATCAATGTATAAATTGACAAAGTGGCAATTCCCTCAACCGTTGGTGGTACAGGAAGGAAAGTTGCCCTTATTCCCCCAACCATTGATGGAACGGGGGGAAGGTTGCATATATTCCCCCAACTGTCTTTGTGATGCTGCGCTCCGGACAAGACCGTTAAAATGGCACCAAAACATTTCACCGTAAGATGTCACTTGCAAAATATTCCACGCATTTCATCGGCTGAGAATGGTTGCGTAAATGACAAAACTGACTCTTACAATTGGTCGGGGAATCGCCATGAATTTAACTCTTCAGCACTCATTCACATAATGGGTTTATTCAATTGCTTGGTTGATTTATTCTGCATTCACTGCTCATGAGATATACCTATTGAGTTATTTTATGAACGATAGATTATAAAAAGTCAGCACTTCTTTATTGAAATTGTAGGTTGAAATGGGGTTACCTTGATGATGAGCACCATTGCCTTTGCACCTTAGAGTTCGGCATTTTTCTCGGCAGACTATAACACAATTTACCACATGGTTTAGGGGGACTGAATGCATCTCTGGGCTAAGTGTAGATTGATTTGGATGGGTTCTTTAGTGAGAAGGCATATCTGTCATCTATCAGATTTCATCACCGGTGAAACACTGCACCATTTCTGAAGCATGGCTGTGGCAGCATTGTGCATGTTTGCAGCTGCCTCTCTTCAGATGGCACAAGGGCTGTTGTCAAGGCAGAGGGGATAATGTATATGTCCAAAAACGGGGCTTGATAATTATGGCACCCTTGCCTGGAAATACAGTAACAAATCCTATTTCAAAAATAATAACATTAAATTGATAGACTCAAAGTGCCAATATGTGAAAAATGCGGTTCTTTATGTATGTTTCTGTGGAATCAACAGGAAATTATTCTAATTAAAATACAGTTTCTCTCAAATCTGGGGTTCACAATTAACGGCTCTTGTGGTAAAGTACTTAGTGCTGCAACCTCTGGCAAGGTGCCCTTCCTTGTTCTGTTTGACTGTTTGGTCAAGGTTCACATTTGGAGGGATTATGGATCATTCCTCTGCGCATATTCTGTCAAGGAAACTCACATTCCTGTGCTTGCAATTATGCACTGCCCTCTTCAATTCCGGTAGCACAGGGCCGGAACCCCAGGAACCCCCACCCTGAGCGTGTACCTTCAAAATAAGCAAAATAAATAAAAAATAAAAAATTCTCATAGGACTTCCCAGCCGCATGGGGAAAAAAAAAAGTTATCCATACACAATAGTGGATTCAGCCTCACAGCTGAGTCAACGGGGCACCTACGCAGGGGAAATCACTGGCGCTACGCCAGCCTTGAAAGTTACTTCCCTTCGTTTCACCACTTCTGACCAGCAGCTTTTTCACAGGAAAAACAACATAGCCTACGAGTTGTTTTCAAATTCAAGTTGCGAGTCTGCAAGAACCATGCCAAGGAAAAAACCACAACGAAGACACAATGAGCCTTTGCTATAGTTCTGTGCTGAAAGACAGGAGGTCAGTGCACAGTTTCTTGCTTGATCTAATAAAAATCATACTCTCTTTGGACTTATTATTTGAAATTTTGTAGTTGATTTTTGATGAGCCTTTTACATTAGGATATTTTCTCAATTGCATGGGTGAAGACATATGATCTTGGTGTACACTACCTGACAAAAGTATTAGGACGATCCTCATTCTCACTCAACCTTTGATGTACGTGCTATATTACACATGTGAGTGTTGTAGGAATTTAATGGTGTCCTAAAATGTACATGTAAACATCACAGAACATTATTTGGACATTTGGGGATGCTACAGATATACAAATTGGCATATTTTTTCTCTGCATAAAAAACTCTCACTTTGGGTCTGTAATAAATAAGAGATATTATAATAAATAGTGCTTGCAAGATGGTAATCTTCAAATTTACAAGTTTGGAATTGTGTCTTTGTTATAATGGAAGACCACGGCTACTATTAGTTCAATTAATATGATCAGGTGTGGCACATGGAGTGATTTTGATTGTCTATAAAAGGAGGGTTAAGACTTAAAATAATTCAGTTTGGTGTATCCAAAATGGGGTCTGTATTTTTATTTGAATAAACAACTATTTCCAAATATGATACATTCACTATTTTCAACTGCACTGTAAGAAAATCACACACATAAATAGTGACGTCCTAATACTTTTGTCAAGAAGTGTAGGTTTACTGTTACGCTGAATGGGAAACCCCCCGCCCCCCCTCAACTCATTTGATCCGGCCCTGTAGCAGGTTACCAATCTGTATGTATTTATAAGTGTGCTTAGGGTCATTGTCAGGGGCGTCATTAGCCCCAAAGCCCCAAATGATTGACTAATAGCCCCGGATCTCCCGAAGTGAGGCATGATCACAAAGGCCAGCCATATGGGGCATGCCCATATATGGGCAGAGGCGCAGAATCATGAGGATAACTTGTTACAATTTCCAAGTTCAACATTGGGGGGCAGGGCCGGCGGTAGGGAGGGGCAGGGGTGGGCTCAGCCCTTCTAAACGTGAGTCTTGCCCACCCAGTCAAAAGTTGACAAAAAAAGAAAAAACAGCCAATGACAAAATAGCGCAAAAAAAAAGATATTTCCTAACGCCTGATTTGGTGCAAAGCTTAAAGCCCGCCTCCAACCGAAGTCCCACTGCCAAAGTTTAAAGTACGGATACTTCACCGGGCAGCACGCAGAGACTGACGATTTTACCAATATTCAGTTTTATTCATTCAAATGAGCTCTGACTGAGCCATGTATCATTTTCTTATTAGCAAGCTTTGTGCAGCTTAAACCTCAAGTGACGCCGTAGCTTGCAGACCAGAAGCTTTGGCTATGGCTCCGGCTCCAGTGCCCTCCACAAGCACTGCCCCAAACCAGTTCCCTCTCTCTGCTGCCTCCGCCCTACCTGACGCGGTTAGCGACTTGAATGGCGTGGCTCCATCCCAGCCAATATTAGTTAGCTTTATGGCGATCATTCAATCCAACCTGGTATCGTAAACGACCATGGCTGGAGTGCTCGTTTCAGCGGGATGAATGTTTTAGCTTTCCCTGCAGGAAATATGTTACTGTCGGTGAGAGGGATGCTGTTTTCACCTTGCGTGGAAAGCAGCACTCGAACATGCCAAGGGGTTACAGAAACATGCATCCAGCCACAGTCATATACAGGCTTCAGCCACTTGGGCTGAGCACAAAATCAGAGAGGCAACAGGGGAAACCAACGATTGTGTCCTGGTAGGTAAAACGCATCAAGAGAAGAATCGATATTACATCAAGAGCATTAGTGGTGCAGTAATATTTCTGTGCTTGAATGAGTTAGAGGCTGTGTGGAACAACCGAAAACTTACAGCGTGACAATCCGGACACTGATAGTTTGAATATACCTTAGAGAAGGGCGGCAAGCCAGCCAATATTGCTAATGGTAAACCCAAAAATGCTAAGTACACCTGTAAGGATGTTCAAAACAAGATAATTGAAACCCTAGCAAACATGGTTCTAGGAGAGATCACGAAAATGTATGCAAACGCTGACTCTGCTGGGTGAAATGCATGAAAAGTGATGGTACGAGGGACAGGTGTAACTTTGAGAATTTGTCCATAATGATTAGGTTTGTATGTAATTCCTTGTCAGAGGAGCATCTGATCGGGTTACTTAATTTGCATCAAAGTTTGGTGTACTTTTAGAACAAGTTTCCATTTATTGACCTTTGTAATTTTTGGATTTGGTTTAAGGCATGCTACGCAGTTTGTGTAATATCTACCTTCCTGAGTTTTGATTTAATTGTGTTCAGTTTTGACAGAACTATTGAGCATATACTGGTGATGTGCACCTCCTCTTTTGAAGTTTTGGTTAATTTTTGGCCAAAGCTTCCATTTGTTAAACTTTGGCATTTTTGTACATGCTTTAAAGGATACTGCATAGTTCCTGGCAATGCAGGTCCCGGGATGATATTGGTGTTATGTTAAAATCTGGATGAAGGATTTTTTTTTCATTATTATTTTAGGGTGAGTGAAACTGCCCTCCTCTGACTCAATTCATGGTGCAGCAGAAAAATTAGAAATGCTGCTTCACTGCCTCCCAATATCCCTGCTTGTAATTAGAATAGTGCTGCATCAATCCCCATGGGGAAATTAATCTGTATTAAACTCACCTGAACATACGGCTGCAAGCTGGAGAGGCCTGCGTTCTCCATGGCTGAAGCCTGCATCTCATCTTCCAGTTGCTGACTGTTATTTTGCTACATTTTTTGTGCCATCTGGCCAGGGATTTGAACTGGAAACCCAGGGTATACTACTGTTCATGCCTAATCTTTGGGCTGCCATCTGCCGAAGTTGCCCACCCATTATTTCTACCAGCCCACCCTAATATAGCTGGCTAAAATCGATCCTGTCGGGCGGTCTTTACCACTCAATGTTACATTTGTAGCCAGTTCAGTAGTTGCATGCTAAAAAAATTAATTAATAGTTATCACTGACATGGACATCAGGCGGGTTTTTGGGAGAAAGGACAAGCCAAGGGAGCCAAAAGCGGTAGAGGAGTTATTGTCCCCCGACTCCCCCCCAACCTTAGATAAAGCTTCAACTGGCTCAGGTTTGTGAAACTCACATGGCAAGCTAGATAGCTTGTGACATGCTGGACTGGCTTCTAGTTAGCCTCTGTCATAGAGCGTGACTATGTGTGCTTAATGATGTAACCCCCAGCTTCTAGGATGGATATCTCTCTAATCTTGATGCCTCGGTAGAATGGGACAGAATAGAACCTCTTTCTTGAGCTCTACCAGTCTATGAGCTCTACTCAGTCAGCAATAACTCCTTTCCATGAAATTATTCCACTAGCACTAGCACTCAGACTTGACTTTTACATAGGCTAGCTACCAGAGGAGGTATCTTTGGAAGCCAAGGCTACCACTGAATTAAGCTTTGCAAGCTGAAAACTGAACAAGAGCATGAAGTGGTAATTTGGTCATTTATTAACCTATGGTTTTTTCGAGTCACAGTATATGTGTGCCAGCTTAAACAATTATCGAAGTCCATATTGTGGGATGGAGTCTATCATTCGATCATATTGTAATGTTGTCAACAATCATTTCAGGCATCAGACAAGAATGTCACTACTGGAGGTTTATTTAAGTAGCCACTGATTACCATTGTTAAGGTCACTCCATGAAATCAGACCTTCGCTCTAAAAAATGTGGACAACAAACAAGAGAACATAACATTTTGGTAAACGGTGTCCCCCGCAGTGCATGGACCATCTACGTGTAGGGTGACCTAGTTAGGAGAGAGCAAGGCCACCAGCTAACATCGCATGAGCTCGCCGCATACGTACAACTTTGCTACAACCTATGGTGTGAATAACCTGTGCACGGTCCGCCTCTAGTGGTCATTTGTTACACAAACAAACAATTCTATCTGGTAGTGGTAGACATTCACATGAATCATCCATATGCACCCAATAGAGGTGAAGCAAGCAGTCCGTTTCACCTTTGTTGGGTGCACATGGGTGATTCATATGAATGTTTACCAGTACCAGCTAGAACAGTTTTGTTCAATCTCATGAAAAATTGAGTATACAGAGATCTTAATTCAACCAACCCATTGCTGTAGAGGTTCTTAATTGACTTTGTATGTGTCTCATAAAATAACAATACCTGACAATTTACAATTACTTGCTCTTTTTTATAGCACCCACAGCAACCTATACAACAAGACGAGGAAGGAGAGAAAGACCCAGTGATGTATAGGAGTGCTCTCAATCCTTGTCCAGCTACGTGAAAATTGCCTCTTTAACAGCAAGATTTTCAAAATTTTCCCGGGGGAGAAACCCCCGGACACCCAAAAAATGGTTGGGTCAAGGGGGTTGAAGCCTCCAATGTTTTAAAAAGTCCTAACAACTCCCCTGGTCATTGTCCTGCTGGAAAGTCCACCTATGGCTAAGTCTCAGCCTTCTGGCAGTGGCAACCAGAGTGGCAGATTTCCTTGAACGATTGATCTCAACTAGGCACCCTGGACTTTTAGAATTAAAATATTACTGATCCACCACCATGTTTTAGCATGGTTTCACAGGATAGACATTTTTGTGGAAACAAGAGCAGGAAAAAAAATAATAATAACACATTTTGACATATTTCTTTGGAGTGGATTAACCTCCGGATAGTTTGTGGTAAATTCCACTTGCATCAGGATGTAGCCATGACCATGGGCAGCCATCGGTAGTTGCTTCCCAAAGTCCAAGCCTACACACTCAGAGGGGATGTGGATGACAGTTAGTGGTGGGAGGGGACTTAGTTATGGGGCCCTTGGCACTGTCCTCTGGCACATAACACACCTCTGGTAGTAGTTGCCAACCCTGCCATCAACCCTGGCCAGTGGCACACGTATGTGCTTGCTGCCCCCAGATAGCCGATTAGGGGGCGGGACTGAGGAAGACTCAAAATAGAGTCCTCAGGGATGCCTCCAAAAGTTCCTTGGACTCCCCAGAGGATGGCGAAGTGCAGCAATCTATAGATGACAAACTACTGGGACAAAAGGCACCCTTCCTGTCTTAGTATACCCTTCGCACCGGATTTGACTCCCATAGTTTTACAGTCATCTTCTTCTGAGTTTTTAGCAAACTGGCTGGACCTAGAGATGAGGCAAAACAACTTATTCAGAGGGTTAGCATTTATGACGCATTCCTTACCCTCACGTTCCAGATTGCGGTTGACCCCATCCTCATTAGCTATTGGGGCTAGCCGGTCGCAGGGGACAATTTGTTGATCTTGGGCCTGCTGTCACCATTGGGTCAGTTGTCTCAAGGTTTCCTAGTACCTAGATTAATCTTAACCGTGCAGATCTACAGGCAGGCCAGGTCCAACCCCGTGGTCACTGGCTACAAACCCTTAGTCCTGGTTATCACAATTTGATGTTCCCCATGAAGGCACATGAGGGGTAAGGACCCATGCCGCTAGAGGAGGTCCATCGGAAGACACTTAGTCGAGCCAGGGTTACAGAGCTTTCTGAATCTGAGAGTGCGATGATCAGTTAGCTTCTCTAGTGCACAAGATGCATGAGAACTTTGGCTGGGCCCAGATTTATGGGTGATGCAGCCCGGCATCTAGGTTTTTGCCAATATTCATACCTCAGGCTCTATTTCTGTGGGCTTGTCCTTTGAAATCATTGGGGGTCTGACTTCCTGCCGTGGCTCGGGCCCTGATGGATGGCGAGAGGACTGCTAGTCATCTCATTTTGCCCTTCTCAAACAGGGGCGCCTGCCACTTCGTTCCCACTTCCTAGTGGAGGGCATTCCCGGAGACCGCCAAACCGTGGCACTGGCCAGTTCTGCAGGATTGCTGGGGTTTGAGATGCTGACAGCGTGGCCCTCTGCTTTCGGAAGGGCTCACAAAAACTTGTCCAACGACACCTGGTCCAAAACCTAGGGGGTGTATTGGTACAGTTTGAGCCAGCAGAGTCACTGCTGATTCAGTTTGGTGATGTGGACATTGGGTTGTGGACACAGGCCTGGATTTGTTGGCCTGTGATGACTGGGAAAAGACACTGCCGGAGCAGAGTTTGGCCTGGTGGTTCCCTTGATGGGTGCTGATGAGGAGCTGCTGGCGGTGATCCCTCTCCAGCTGCTCCTTGCTGCAATGTTCCGGCCTCATGGGTGTATGCTTGTTGTTTGTAAACAGACGCTATACAGCAGGTTTATTTTGACAGTCCCAGCCAATGGGCCTCTGTCCACGGCACTGGATGCATATCAGGTGAATCCTGGCTGGACGTCGAGCATCGACTCCGAGCCTTGTCATGGTGGGAATGAGGTGCCTGTCTTTCAATGTGTCTCTGTTTTGACTTTGAACTTGCTGATGGTTTATTTGACCAAAATGTTCAACTTTGGTCTCATCAAAACACTTTAGGCAGTGGTCAGATGAAATCAGCATGGAGCATAAATTGCCTGCAAGGCATTCATTTTCACAACAGTGGCGCCTGATAACTTGGTCCCTAGTCATTGATACATGATGCCTGTTAAATATATTTGACATTGCTTATATATGCCTTGTCTTCCAATGAACACATTTTCTATGCCAAATACAGCAGGATAAGTGAGCATAATATAATCCTTTCAGCTTTATCCAGTGAATTCACAGTCATTTATACCAGGTTGAGTTTCTGTCTTGAAACATGTTTTGAATAGAGGGGCATTTTCCTCCAAAGAGGAAACTTAATATATTTTAAAGCACTGCAGCACTGCACATTGCCAAGTGCTGAAATGTAAAATCTGACTTGCTTTTTTCTCTGACATTCTTGAACACTGTTTGAGCATGAGTTGAATTATGAATTATTTTTGATGTGGTATTCTGTTTCAGTGGTCTGCAGACGGCATTTTCTTGTTAAAAAATAGCTTGTAAAATAATGTTCTGCTTGGTTTGCTTAATTACAATCTTGCTTTATATTACAAATAAAATGTGGTGCACATGAAATGCGCCCAAGCAGATAAGTCAGGAATTTCTTGCCGCCGCTACTTGGGCAAATTTGGGGCACAAATGTGTTAAGAAGTGGGCAGAGGGGGAGTTGATTGCAGGATCCAATAGGGCACATTCTTTGTGAGGAAGATGAGGTGAAATGGAGGAAGACTTGATGAATCCGCTATACCTAATCATTTGTTCACTATTAATTTAGCTCCCTGGAAGAGATACCTGAGAAGTGAAATAGAATTTACAATAAATGGTTAGGTTAACCTCTAGCAGGAGGAGGAGGAAGGGGCAGCAGAATGCCCACAGGAAGAGGAAGGGGTGGCAGAATGCCCACAGGAAGAGGAAGGGGTGGCAGAATGCCCACAGGTAGAGAAAGAAGGGGCAGCAGAATGCTCACAGGAAGAGAAAGGGATGGCAGAATGCCCACAGGAAGAGAAAGAAGGGGTGGTAGAATGCCCACAGGAAGAGAAAGAAGGGGCAGCAGAATGCTCACAGGAAGAGAAAGGGATGGCAGAATGCCCACAGGAAGAGAAAGAAGGGATGGCAGAATGCCCACAGGAAGAGAAAGAAGGGGTGGTAGAATGCCCACAGGAAGAGAAAGAAGGGGTGGTAGAATGCCCACAGGAAGAGAAAGGGGCAGAGGAACACCTGCAGGAGAGGGAGGAGGAAGGGGGTACAGGAAGAGGAATAAACCTCATGATGGTGGGTGGGCAGATACCTTACACAAGGTTACACAAGTGGCTCCCAGGTCAGGACCAGGCTGCAGAAACCCTGTAACGCAGAATGAGTGGCTGTGTTGCCCACAGGTCAGGTCCAGGCAGTGAATACCTTTTAGGAAAGGGAATATTTTCTGATGCTTAGCAAGTGAATAATCTTAATACCTGGGTGAGGAACTCAAATGGAAAACTGAGGAGAAGCGAATCCTTCTGTCCTGGGCAGAGTCTTCAAAAAAGCAAACAAAAACGGAAAGATGTACTGGCTTCTTTGTCTGCTGTATTGTCCTGCTACTGTATTTACTGGGCACAGCAGGAAGCAAACTGCAGGATCGATGACGAGCCATAAGGATGCATTTGCAGTGAGGGAGAGGAGGAGAAATGGGAGAAGCCTTGGAGAGCACGCTGTACCTGATGACTTGTTAACTAATAATTTGGCTCCCTGGAAGGGACACCTGGGGGTCCCCGCCTCCGCAATTTCTGATACACAGTTCAAGTAACCTCTTCCAATAAGATTTTCCCACCTCAACTGTTAAAAGACCAAAAACTTATCAACCCAGGAGTATCAGGAAGATGGGAGTGGCCACAGCTGTTCACGCTATGAGGACAGGGGAGTTAACCAGACAATTATCTGCATAACTCACGCAGACAGGGGAAGAACTAACGACACAAGGGTTCTAACCCAAATTTCTTCTCACCAACCAATCACACACGCACACTTCACATCAGTAATCAAGTGCACTCTTCAAAAACTGGTGATCACGCTAACACCGTGCAGCTGTTCATGATTTTTGCCCTTTGCTCTGCTCACTTATTGCTTCTTCAAGTGCTTTTTTTTTTGCTATGCGTACCTGAGACCTGCCATAGCTGGTTTGTGTCTTTTTTGTTTTTGCTGCAGTTTTACTGGCTGCTGCTCACCCACTACATCCACCTGCTGGTTAGATCTTCTTTGTTTACTGGGTGGGGGAAGGTTTGGTGTCATGTCCTTAAAAGGTAGATGTGACTTCCCTCTGTGCTCAGAGTATTGCGTGTGTATGTGCAAGTCCCTGGAGCACATCCATTCGACCCAAAAATAATGTTCAAAATTGTATTCTATAAATGGCTTTTCATTTAAAACGCACATTTTCCTGACTGAACCACATTGGGAACATGCTGGACTCCATCTCAAACCCAGGACAACCTAGCGCAAACCAAAACAAACATATCAGTGCTAGTTTCAGAGAAGCACAATAGTCATGTTCTTGTCCAGCACCTTCGCTGTTAACAAACTGTAGCTGATCACGATGCACGTATTTGGGTGGTTCGGTCTCTCAATGAGGCACAGCAATGGCAATTATTGACATATTACGACTTTAACGGAGTTGAAAGCATTTGCGATTTGACCAACCAACCCTTGATATTCAGTCCTGTTGCAGTCTCATTACTCTTTTTTGGGTGTAATGTTTGTGATGGGTCCACATAGACCAGTCAGAGAGGAGCAGAATAAGGACCCAAATTCAGATAAAATGACGATGAGAACTGAACTTTAATGAAAATTTTAAAAAGAACCAAAAGCAAATAAAGCAAAGTGTATAAATAAACCAATGGGAGGTGGACAGGGGAGTAGTGGAGAGACTTCTCAAGACATGACAGCATATGGGGAGACCAGCGAACCGAGAAGAACAAACTAGCAAAGACAGAAAAAAATGTGGGGTTTAGGTCGGGAAAAGCTGAGGGAACTCAGTGAATTCAGGTGTGCCGGGAGTTGGGAAAGTGACTCGGGCCGTGGCTACAAACAAGGGCATGAACTAGACAATTAAGACAGGAAAGGGAGGGCGACTGTTGGAGTGAGAGGGGGAAACAAACGCTCGTGAGAAGCTGAATGGGATGTGAGAATACAAAGTGGAAATGCAAGAAATTACAGAAATAACAAGAAGTTGTGCAAAGAATTTTGAACACATTACAGTCAGGTCCACTTTATCAAAACCCTAAATTATCCACTGGGCCTAAAACCAGCCCTTCCATGCAAACGCATGAAAGCCATGGGTGGAGAGAGCAGCAGCGAACCCCCTGGGGTACAGAACAGAGCAGCGTCAGTGACTTGCATCCTCATGTCAGAGAAACATGTAAAGGAGGAGGTGGGGATGGAGGTGGGCTGCAAATGAGCAGAGGATGCAGCAGTAGTTGGCAGGCAGATCATCTTTAAACAGGGCGCCTTGTTTATGATTTGCCAATTGAGTGCCTGGAGCGAATCAGCTGAGCTGTAAACAGATGTGGGCTCGGGTTGCGATCTGTTCCATCTCTAATGAAGGCAGGCTTGGAGCTGGGCGTGACTGCGTGGCCTGACTGAACCACCGCTGTGCTCAATGTCTTCAAAACACTGATAAGACCCTCCTTTGGGTTACCAACTCAAGGGAAGAAAAAAAATGTTTAATTTAGACAAATGACAATGTGAAATATTATTACATATTTTAATTTAAAAACATTTATTTACGTCATATCATGATAGAGGGAGACTAATGATTAATTGCAATAGCTATCCGTTATGTTTTTGAGGACTCGTCCTGAATAAAGCAGAAAAATTGTTGCTCTGTTGAAGACGACTGAAAAGATGCCCTATTGCTTTCATCAATGTCACTGGTAATGTGCTTAAGATTATATGTCATGTATGAATATCTATACGTCAAGCGGAACACTACAGTGCTGCCCGCCAGTGACCTGGATTTTATTACGATTTGATCTTTGTGAAAAAGGGAACAAATTATTCTGGAGCTGTGAGGAAGTAATCTTAGATAAGCCTACTGGAAAAATGAAAATGACTCAGAGACCACTGCCAATGTAATAATCAATGTTCTTTTTTACTCTGTGCGAAGGTTATTGGATGGAAGATTTAAAGTGGTAATGGAATGCATGAGGAACAGTGGACAAATTCTGACAGTTTTGATATACTGTATGTATTTGAGGGCTTACAGTATTTTTCTGTTCAACAGACCATGGATCTAAATAATGTGAACAAACAATTTTTCATTAATTTTTATGTGCTCTGTACAATTTAATATTCATAATCTGACAATGCACGCATGCTAATAATGTAGATTCAAAGCTTGTATTATTATGTAGTCAATTCCAACTTTCGTGCAATATTGCCGGATTCTGAAACCATTTGCGCATTGAATAGCTGACTGAAAATGGAATGAATGGAAATGGTGGTCCCTGACGTTTGCACAGCGCGAGGTATTTTGAAAAGTTCTGTGAGGATTTTATGGGCGGGCGGTTGCCAGGCCTGTAGTCAGCAAGAGAGAAGCTGAATAGTGCAGGGATAAGGAATAAGGTCCCTCCTTGTATTTTTGTAATTTGCTGAAGATGCTGTCACCAACATCGCCTCAAGGATTAATTCTGTTAATATTAATCTTCTCCTTTTCCATCGCCCTGTTTCATTTCCTCCAGCTTTGAAACTAACGTGGTTATATATATTTGTTAATATAGTTAAGCTCTTGAAATAAACAGTGTACCGTCTACTAGGCTGGGGAAATTTGTTCCTCTGTTTCACTCGGCAGGCAGCTGTTATTGGGTCTTTGACAGGTGGTGAAGGAAAATGCTTCATCATCCCCCGCGCTTTTATTTCTGTTGTTCAGAATCAGGTGTTTCCACGGCAACGGAATTTTCAGGTTATCCTTAGTACTGCAGCAATGTGGCAAATATCCTCTAGAGGGCACTGATTTCAACGGCAACATGATGCCTGCAACTGCTCTCTGAAAGTTTCCTTAGAAAAGACAGGATTTTTCAAGTTTCCCCTAATACACAGTCAATTTTATTTTATTGCCACGCATAAATCTGAACAGAAATAGCTTTAAAAGGAGTTAAATGCATTGTTAAGTCTCCTCAATAAACTTCTCTCTGTTTTGCAAATATTTACTGCAGTGTAAATGAGTGTAGACATGGAAATACCGGAATCATGTATTTTATGAAAGAATGGGGATGTTTTAAAGAATCTTATTTAATCACATTGAAGGCCACCACGTGGTCTGATGCCTGATTTTGATAGTAATGCTCTTCACATCTCTCTGGGTGATTCATGTTATGGAACTGCTGTATGAAATTACAAAACCCAAAACCAGTGAAGTTGGCACGTTGTAATGTTCAAACTGAGAAACTTTTTTTTTTTGCAAATAATTATTAACTTAGAATTTAAAGGCAGGAGCACATTGCAAAAAAGTTGGCACAGGGGCCTTTTTACCACTGTGTTACATCGCCTTTCCTTTTAACGACACTCAGTAAACGTTTGGGAACTGAGGAGACCAATTTTTGAAGCTTTTCAGGTGGAACTCTTTCCCATTCTTGCTTGATGTACAGCTTAAGTTGTTCAACAGTACGGGGTCTCCATTGTCATATTTTACGCTTCATAATGCACCACACATTTTCAATAGGAGACAGGTCTGGACAAACCACTGAAGTTGGCACGTTGTTTAAATCGCAGAAAAACAGAATACAATGATTTGCAAATCCTTTTCAACTTATATTCAATTGAATACACTGCAAAGACAAGTTACTTAATGTTCGAACAGGTAAACTTTGTAATTTTTTGCAAATATTAGCTCATTTGGAATTTGATGCCTGCAACATGTTTCAAAAAAGCTGGCACAAGTGGCAAAAAAGACTGAGAGAGTTGAGGAATGCTCATCAAACACTTATTTGGAACATCCCACAGGTGAACGGGCTAATTGGGAACAGGTGGGTGCCATGATTGGGTATAAAAGCAGCTTCCCTGAAATGCTCAGTCATTCACTAACAAGGATGGGGCGAGGTTCACCACTTAGTGAACAAATGCATGAGCTGATTGTCGAACAGTTTAAAAACAACATTCCTCAACAAGCTATCGCAAGAAATTTACGGATTTCATCATCTATGGTCCGTAATATCGTCAAAAGGTTCAGAGAATCTGGAGAAATCACTGCAGGTAAGCGACAAGGCCAAAAACCAACATTGAATGCCTGTGACCTTCGATCCCTCAGGCAGTACTGCATCAAAAACCGACATCAGTGTGTAAAGGACATCACCACATGGGCTCAGGAACACTTCAGAAAACCACTGTTAGTAACTACAGTTCGTCGCTACATCTGCAAGTGCAAGTTAAAACTCTACAATGCAAAGTGAAAGTCATTTATCAACAGCACCCAGAAACGCCCCCGGCTTCGCTGGGCCCAAGCTCATCTAAGATGAACTGATGCAAAGTAGAAAAGTGTTCTGTGGTCTGACATTTCAAATTTTTTTTTGGAAACTGTGGACGTCGTGTTCACCGGACCGAAGAGGAAAAGAACCATCCGGACTGTTATAGGCGCAAAGTTCAAAAGCCGGCATCTGTGATGGTATGGGGGTGTATTAGTGCCCAAGGCATGGCCAACTTACATATATGAGAAGGCACCATTAATGCTGAAAGGTACATGCAGGTTTTGGAGCAACATATGTTGCCATCAAAGCAACGTCTTTTTCATGGACGCCCCTGCTTATTTCAGCAAGACAATGCCAAGCCACACTCTGCACGTGCTACAACAGCATGGCTCCGAAGTAAAAGAGTGCCGGTACTAGACTGGCCTGCCTGTAGTCCAGACCTGTCTCCCATTGAAAATGTGTGGCGCATTATGAAGCGTAAAATACGACAACGGAGACCCCGGACTGTTGAACAACTTAAGCTGTACATCAAGCAAGAATGGGAAAGAGTTCCACCTGAAAAGCTTCAAAAATTGGTCTCCTCAGTTCCCAAACGTTTACTGAGTGTCGTTAAAAGGAAAGGCGATGTAACACAGTGGTAAAAAGGCCCCTGCGCCAACTTTTTTGCAATGTGTTGCTGCCTTTAAACTCTAAGTTAATGATTATTTGCAAAAAAAAAAAATTAAGTTTCTCAGTTTGAACATTAAACATGTTGTCTTTGCAGTGTATTCAATTGAATATAAGTTGAAAAGGATTTGCAAATTATTGCTTTCTGTTTTTATCTACGATTTACATAACGTGCCAACTTTACTGGTTTTGGGTTTTGTAGAAGTTTTACAATTTTATCCACAAAATGAGCTCATTTCAAATTTGATGGCTGCAACAGGTCTCAAAAAGGTTGGGACAGGGGCTTGTTTACCATGGTGTAGCATCCCCTCTTTTTTTAACACTGAGTGGAAGCGTCTGGGCATTGAGGAGACAAGTTTCTTGAGTTTAGCCATTGGAATTTGATGCCACTCTTGTTTAATACAGGCCTCCACCTGCTGGAGAGTTTTGGGTCTCCTTTGATGGACTTCTCATTTAATTATGCACCAAATGTTCTCAATCGGTGAAAGATCAGGACTGCAGGCAGGCCAGACCAGCACACGGACTCTTCTACTATGAAGCCATGCTGTTGTAATAGCTGCAGTATGTGGTTTTGGACTGTCCTGCTGAAATACACAAGGCCTTCCCTGGAATAGATGTCGTCTGGAGGGGAGCTTATGTTGCTCTAAAACTTTTATATACCTTTCAGCATTCATGGTGCTATTTAAAACATGCAAGTGTCCCACACCATATGCACTAATGCATCCCCATACCATCAGAGATGCTGGCTTTTGAATTGAACGCTGATAACAGGAGGGGGTGGTCTTTCTCCTCTTTAACCCGGAGGACACGACTCCCATGATTTCTAACAAATTTGTCAAATTTGGACTTGTCTGACCACAGGACACTTTATCACTTTGCTACAGTCCATTTTAAATGAGCCTTGGCCCACAGAACACGGCAGCGCTTCTGGATCATGCTCAACAATGGCTTCCTTTTTGCATGATAGAGTTTTAGGTGGCATCTGTGGATGGCACGACCGACTGTGTTTACAGACATTGGTTTCTCGAAGTATTCTTGGGCCCATTTAGTAATGTCAATGACAGAATCATGCAGATGAGTGATGCAGTGGTGTCTGAGGGCCCGAAGATCACGGGCATCCAGTAAAGGTCTTCGGCCTTGTCCCTCATGCACAGAGACTTTTCCAGTTTCTCTGAATCTTTTGATGATGTTATGCGCTGTCGATGATGAGATCGTCAAAGCCTTTGCAATTTGATGTTGAGGAAAATTGTTTTTAAAGTAATCCACAATTTTTTTCCGCAAGCCTTCACAGGTTGGAGAGCCTCTGGCCATCTTTACTTCTGAGAGACTCAGCCTCTCTAAGACATCCCTTTTATAGCTTATCATGTTACACACCTGATGCCAGTTAATGTAATTACTTGCTAAATGTTCTTTCAGCTTATTCTTTTATACGTTAAATGCTTTTTCAGCCCTTTTTTGCCTGTGGCCCAACCTTTTTGAGACCTGTTGCAGCCAGGAGATTTGAAATAAGCTCATTTTGTGGATAAAAATGTAAAATATCTCAGTTTCAACATCTAAAATGTCACCTGTGTTCCACTGTAAATAAGTAATTGGCTCTTGTGATCAGAAATTCACTGCATTTTGATTTCATCCACAATTTACACTTTGTCCCAATTATTTCAGAATTGGGGTTGTACTAATCAGTCTAATACAACATGTCGCAGCTGATTTTGGCGTTGTACAAGGCACCCGCACTGGACTACATGAAAATAAACATACTGGATTAGTGACATTGCATTTCTATACATCTTTCTCGTTTGCTTTGCAGACAAACTATCTAGCTAACTAGTTGGTTATTATTTGAATACGACACAAGGAAGTTGTGAAAAGCTATTTGCTGTATTCATGACCGAACTAAAAAGCTATTGCTAATATGTTTGGTTGTTGACAACTGTTCCTGATAGCTCAGCTAAATTTTTCTAACTGAACTTAAAAAAAATAAAAAAAACTTCTAACCTGCCTCCCTGTGAGACATCAGGGCCTATTGCCATGCAGAAGTGAGTAAACCAAAAGCACGGGTAATTTACAGTCAACCAGATAAGGCTTATCTAGCTGTTTGCCACTCATTTCTTAGGTCTATGAGTATAACTTTCGCTAGTCATTTGGATTTCATATTTGCTGACTGGCAAGTGTTCTCCCATTATACATGGGGTGACAATTGCTCGCCTAACTTTACCACAGACTACACAAGCTTAGCTGGTGACTTTCTAATGACCATGGCCTTTAGCAGTGTTTCAATCAGATGTCCCGTACCGCCAAGTCCTCGTATGAATTGAAAATGGAAAATAAAAACAGTCAAACCGATGTGCCTGTCTTAGTGCATCCGAGCGCTGTCCGTGTCCTTGACAGCCTCAGAGGATCCATTGCTGTGACAATTTAGCCTTCCTTGACTTCGCTTCAATAGTTTTTTTAAAAAAAAAAAACCTGTGTAAGGTCCACATACAAAATCCCCTTGACATATGAATTTGTAGATCAGTATTGCGCATTAACGTTATAATAGCTTTTAAGTTTTATTTAGTTTGTACTTTATTTTGTTTTTAGAAGCTTGAAGGCTGGTTTTTGCTCTTTGAAACAAATGCAAAATGTGATTTAAAATCCTGAAACAAGTACGATGTACTCAATTCTAGTTTTGTGCACCAGCTGTGATGATAAGTTGCACCACAGTTCAATCACTCACTTCACTACCTAAAGCTTCTGTTTCCAATCATTTTTATCCTTGGGATTAGAGGATGTTTCTCATGTTGAGAAAAGGAAAACATTTCAGGTAATGGGGTGACGTTGCATCGCAATACTGTCTATATAATCTTGTAAATTATATTCTGAGCTACATTATACTCAGGACAATGTTTGATTTAGCTCAGTTTACCATAATATCACATTTCTAATGAAGCATTGCATTTCCTTTAAGGGTAGATTCTCAACTTTTATTAAAGTGTGGGATTGTAAATTTTGATCTCACCATTAATAAGCTCCTGATAGATTTTTTATTATTATTATTTTTAAAGCATTGTGCCCCAATTTAGGCAACCATTATATTTAAGACTAAGTGACTTTACAGACACTTTCAAGTGTATTTCATTGTTTCCTCATCATGATTTGTTGCTTTTTCATGATCCTTGGGATCTGTTGTCTTTTGTCAACATGAGGACCAAAGTGGGCAAAGAAAGTCATTGAGTGCGTTTACATGGTGTTCGAGAAAATTGATTTATTGCCTCAGTCTGACTAAAACCGGACTTTTAAAAATACACGTAAACATGTTAGTTCGACTGCAATCAAGCCAAATCAAATTTAGTAGTAAACTAAACACAGTAAACACAGATACTGCGGTTAGTAGTCAGATACTCCTCCATGTATACACTTGAATTCAACCGAACTGGACCATGCGCTCTGTGTGCGTGTTCCACAGTTCATCATCTTGGGCTTTGACCCGGAAGTCTTGGGGACTCGTGAGCACCAAAGTGATTAGCAACTACTCTGTACTCTGCAAAACTCGTAAGTTTGTACAGAACAGTAGCTTTGAACATGATTCAGAACACTGGTATATGCAGTAATCGCAAGACAAAGGAAAAAAAGAACCCAAAAGCTGTCAGACCGTAGGTATGTGCTGATATGTTAGGAACTACCATCTGTGGCAAACAAAAAGCCGCAAAAAAGCTTTCACTGCCAGAGAGCAGCAGCATGAATGCATCCACGCCTGCGCCCGAAAACTGTTCCTGATGTGCATTAAAAAAACCAAAATCATGGCATATGGAGTCATATCAATTAAAATATGCCTCCATGACCATCCCAAAAATGATGGAGCTTAATTTTTGCCTGTGTGTGCATCTGTCTGCTGCTCCCAGTGGTTCCCGAGGTAAGTGCAGGGGATCTCCTGCTGTTCCAAACACCACTGCAATCGCAAACATTTTGCAAGGCGTTAATTGTTGGTTATTGCACTGTTCACATTTATAAGAATTATTTAGCCTCTCAAGCAACGTGATCGCAGAAGTAGCTGTGTAAGCGTTCCATATTCAAATCGTAATGTACTGCAAATGTTTTTTTTGGGGGGGGAGGGGCATTAAAAGAGGGAGAAATTGTAACTGATTTAAGAATCATCTCTGAGCCAAACCAGCTTTGTGTGAAGCAGGGCTCTCAACTGTCACGCATTCGGCTTGAGTTTAAATGATTTATTCACGTTCCCGTGCTGTAGCCAGAAATTATTCAATCAGCGCGTTTGTCAGAGATTCTCAGGTGGAGTTGAAGTCCTTGTGCATTGAAGTTTATCAGTTTCACATGTGTTATAGTGGATTTCGCCACTGGATTTGCCACTGGAGGAACATGGAAGTCAATTATGACTTCTGACTTCTCACGCTTTTCTTCACTCAGGGGTTGGAAGCAGTGGAATTGCATAAAAATGTTTCAAATGGTCTTATTTCATTAACACAATTTGAACGATCGTGAAACGCATACATTGCGTTTATTGAATAATTGCTGACTACACCGCGGGAACGTGAATGAAGCACTAAATCTCATGCTGAATGTGTGAAAGTTGAGAGCCCTGCTTTGAAAGGGTAAAAACGAAAGTTACATACCTTGCAGCATAATTAGAGCCCTATTGATCGTTTATAATTTGGGCTGCCAAAAATATGCATAATTTTAGTCAATGCTGAATTTTTGTAACTGCTACAGGGCATACAGCTGTAGCTCTTTCAGTCAATGTGGCTGAAGAGGGTAAATAAATTCCTTTAAACTCATAATGAAAATTATTAGGAGTTTAAAATTAAGCAAAAGCGAGGGTACAGAGGGATCTACAGAGCCGATGTCTGGAACTCAGGGGGTGTTGGGGCATAATTTGTTTTTTCTCATTTTCCTTGATAGATTATATATAAACTTTGTTCATGATTAACTCTCCCAGGTGTTGCCAATTGACTTCTTTTAACTGAGAAAAAGGAAAAGCTATACTTGGTTTAAGCAATCACAAAGTGTGGAGTCAGGGCCTGCTCAGCAGGATGTCTCAAAAGCCTGCATGGAAGATCCTGAGTAATTTGTCTTTTTTTGAAAAGCGTAGTCAACTTCGGTAAGTGAATAAAACATCCATCCATGTATTATCAAAACTGCTTCTTTCTCACTGGGGTTGCAGTGGAACTATTGGCAAAATGGAGGGACACACCCTGGCCAACTCTCGAATCCACAGCAGTAATCAAACATCAGTTATTTGCGCACTCACACCAATGGGCAATTTAGCCTCTCCAATCAGCCTGACATGCATGTCATTGGACCCTGGGAGGAAACCGGAGTACCCAGCGAAAGCCCAAGCGAACGCAGAGAGAGCATTGAAACGCCACACAGAGGCTACAACCTATAACCTACCTGCTATGAGGCAGCAGTGCTGTTCACTGAGCCAGCATGGCACCCTGAAAAAAACATTTTTTTCATCAAATTTGTTATTTAATTGCCTCAACAGTGCATTAAAAAGGAAGCTTTGTGTTTAACAGCCAATAGATTATTTGTAAGAGTGGGAGATGTGTTAATCATAGAAAATAATTGAAAACAGGTGAATAATCATCAATGTTCCGCAACTCCCGAGCAATTTTCTATAATAATTTGGATGTCTACTTCAGAAAGTGCACAATATAGTGTGAAAATGTTATTGTGAAAAATTCTGGAGAAAGATGGAATTAAACTGCTTCTGAGGGCATCCATGAAATGATCATATTTGCAAACTGGATCTTGAAGAATCTGCTGCAGTGATGATTTGACCATTCTGCTTCAGCAGGCCTTGCTCCCAGGAGCCCGTCTCGGGCCAACTGCAGTGAACGATCGGACCACTGAACCACCCTGCATTCGTGATTCATGCTCGCGGCAATTTCCATAACCTCCACTACTTCCTGAGGTCATAGTTTTTTTTCCACACAGATTTATCTTTATTTGTTATTTGCCAGAGAATGCCACTAAAGTGGGATAGTTTTTATAACGAACATGTCAGTTCTCTACTTATATGTCAGTGGCTGCGGATTAAAGACATTAATTAATCACTTACCCACTCGTTGCACTGTTATTGGTGTCAAACCAGTGCTTTTATTTGAAAAGTGCTGCCTTGCAATATCTCACCACAGGCAAATGTTTTGTCCCAGTTTGGTCTCGGTATCATTTACAGTTTACAGGACAGTCACACTAAGAAAAACAAAGTAGAATTACTGCATTTGCAAGCATATCAAATCTAAATTTGTCAGGCTGTTTAGGTTGTGTAATTTAAAACCTGAAAACCAAGCTTCAGTTCGGCTATCACAAATGGAGTTTCCATTGTTAAACAAGTAGTCTTAGTTCTACAGTGGTGTCGGTGAAAATTTCTTAATTGTATCACTTACACACAAATAACATGTGGGCATCTTTTTTCTCTGGCCCCACTAACACTGATCTATTCTTTTTGAATGAAAGAATGCCATTTTTTATAAAGTGAATTCTCCATCAGTCTCGTAATTTTCCAACTCCAAAGCCCACTTTGCTTCTCCGTAGCTCAGTCAGTGGACACACCTGCCTGTATCGCCTTTGATCTCCCCACTGCTTGCTCAATGAGCCAAATCAAATGCTGTGGTACTGCAGTGGTCATCCACAACTTTCTCCATATTCCATCCTTTCAAGCTACTCTTTTTCTTCGTCCGCGTATTCCTGTTCGCCCATCATCAACTGAGCCCAACACAATCCCAGCAGCCTTGGCATTGTTTAGCTTCTTCTGGTCTGAGTATTATGCTCCTCACCATGATGACCCCATTTCTGCCTATGGTCTTCTGACCCCACCTCGTCAGCAAGATGAGCCATCTCTAGCGATAGTGGGCTGGCCCCTTGGCCCATTTTGCTGAGGTTTGTCCTGCATAAGTTCAATTTTTTTTTTTAAATCGGTGAGGGGGCTCTAGTCCTCTAGTTGCAGCACTGGGCTGTGTAAGCCTGTGCTTGTGTGTGGGTCTGTATCGCGGAGTGTAGCTATCTACTTCTCAGCAACATTTAGGATATGCATCAGAGTGCACTTTGCCCCACTCAGTGGCTTGGCCAGCTTGCACACCTCTCTCCAGCTGTCGCTTTCAGTGTCGTACGCTAGCACGTTGGGCGTAGCCACTTCCTGTGCGTCTCGCCACTTTCGGCCCCCGATAAGCAGTACTTGCGTCTCGTGTGGTGGAGGCAGTGGCGCAAGGCCGTAGCAGAAGCGGTCATTAACCAGTGGCTGGAGGCGAGTCCATTCGTCTCGCTCCGGGTCGTAGCACTCGATGTCGCTGAAGGGCTCGTACATCCCTAGGAAGGTATAGATCCTGCCCCTGACCACGGCCATCTGGTGGGTGTAGCGAGCGATGGACATGGATGCACGTTTCTCCCACAGGCCCCCATGGGGATCCAGGCTAAAGACCTCTCGGCTGCTCTCCCGGTTGTTGCCGTGCATACCACCGGAGACATAGATTGTGTTCCCAAATGTCGCGCTAGCGTGGCCCAGCATTGGCTGTGGGAGGGACATAGTCCTTCTCCAACAGTCCACCTGCATGTCATACGCCTCCACCGTGTCCAGCACCGCCGCTTCCGTTCCACTGCCTCTGCGGCCACCAATGACATATATTATGCCGTCTACTACGCAGCAGGAAAACAAAGCTCGCTTCTCGCTCATCTGCACTAGAAAATCCCAGCACTGGAACCTGGGGTCGTAGCGCCAGACTTGGCCGGTGACTTCCCTGCGGGTAACCTTCTCGCTCTCGTCTATCTCCAGCACCTCCCCGCCCAGTACGAACAGGAAGTTTCCTATTGTACAGACGCAATGGTGCTGCACCCTGTATGGAAGCAGGGTGAGGAGCCGGAGCTGCTTCGTTTGGGGGTCGAAGGTGAGGACCTCCCTCTCGGGGTGATCGGCACTCGGGCCCCCTCCCACCAGCAGAACTTTGGGGACTTGACTCCTCAGGGTGCTGTGCGAGGTCTGCAGAAGCGGTTTGCGCGCCCCCTGCTGGTGGTACTCCAGCGCTTTCAGGACTTGGCTCTTTATGAAGGGCGTCTGCAGAGCAGGGCGGGTCGTGGATAGTCGAGCCAGGTCCTCTGGCGGCACCAATGCAAAGCGGATGTTGCTGAGCAGTAAGTTGCTCCTCAGGCTGCTGAGCTTGTGTTGGTTGAGCCAGTTCAGCAGCAGGGTGAGCAGTGTCACCTCCTGCACCCCTGGCATCTCCTCAGCTTTCAGCACTGTATGCAAGGAGTCCACGTTCAGCTCCAGGAGCCACTCCCAGCCCCCACTGCCGGGCCTCAGAAACTCCCCCATCTTCCCCGCGATGAAGTCGTTGGCGGCAGAGAGGGCCTCGGCTATGCAGTAGCGGGCAGCTACATTGGCAAAGAAGCAACAGTTATCGGCAGAGAGGTTGTCAGTGATGTAGCTGCCGCAGAGCTGGATGGCGCTGGTGACCTGCAGGTAGCTAGCGGCCTCCAGCACGTCCTCCAGGTTGGAGGGGGACAGGGACAGCCAGGATGAGTAGATGAAGTCCAGGACATAACCCAGGCCCAGGTCAGACAGCAGGGGCAGGTGGACGGTTGGGGCCTGGAACTCGCGAGTGTGCTCCTGGAAGAGGGACCAGAAGTAGTCGCTGGAACTGGCCAACAGGCTGCGATGGGTCGGGAAGCGAGCGCCACCCGCCGCCACCAGCACCACATCACAGAGGCGGCCCTCCGAACGCAGCCGCTGGTACCGCAACAAGATCCCCTCCCCATGAGTTTTGCCCAGCACCAGGAAGTAGCTCATCTTTGTGGCGGCAGGAATATCTGGGACCACAGGTTCTGGGCTACAACGGAAAAGGGCGCTGCTAGTTCCACTGCTTTGATGCCGACCCAGTGGTCACCCCGGGGCTTCTGGTACATTACTGCAAATGATTGCAAAGGTAAATAGGAGACAGAGAGAGAGAGAGAGAGAGAGAGAGAGAGAGAGAGAGACGGGGACACTAACAAACTGTTTGGGGGGGCTAGGATAGATTCATGAGCAGCAACTTGAAAACATCTCGCCTGTGGGATTACGAGCTTGGCAGCAGTTAGGATCCGTCCCATGACTCGCGCTCCTGTTTGTTCCAGAGGAATGCGGTACGACTGCTCTTTCATCGCACAGATCCCTCTAAAGGACTGTCAGGGTGGGGAGGAGGGTGTTGCAGGGGCGGGTGGAGGGTGGTTAAGTAGAGCGTAACTGTGCACCTTTTCTTTCCTTCACTCTGGAGGATCGTTAGGATCTGACTCTTTCACCGGAGGGCTTAGCGGCATTGATGAATCTGATCTCACCCGACATAAAATAGGAAGCTTAGTCAGAGAGCAGGATTGCAGGACCTGGGGCCGGCGTGTGACTGGGCTTGAATGTGGGATGCTGGGGGTGCATGGGCCTACAGAGAGGCAGTAGAACTGGGCGAGCAGATGCGCGGTGCACGTGTTGCATTTGAGCCGTTCCCCAAGATTTATGGCTTGCAGTTATGTCGACTGGAGGTTTCTTGGGCGTGAGTCATGTGGATTATACAGATCATCCTCCGTGAATAGCAGCTGGCATGGGGCCCTGTTGGTAGTGCAGCTATGGGGATGATAAGTAGGAGACAGTGACATTCTTGGGAAATATCTCTTGTCAATCAATCGCACTGACCACAGGCCCTTCCGGTTCAGCCCCTGAACAGGATTCTGTACTGAAATGTAATTGACTTCATGAGTTCACTTTATGTTTGTTTTAAGCTAGGTGATTAGCCGCGTGCTGTTCAATAGGTAAAGCAACATGAATGGCTGATGAAGACAGGAGAGAGAAAATGTGCACCATATTTTGTGGCATTTTGTTTTAATGCTATGCTGAACTGTGAGTGTTTGCGCACATACATTTGTGTGCAGGCAAAGCTGAAAGAAAGAGAGAGTTTGTTGTTTACCCTTTGCTCTTTGAGGAAGTGAATAGAGATGGAAGAGTCTCGGGCACCGGATTGTGTTACAATGTCAGTGTTAGTGTCAGCTTACCACACACGTTGTCGCGGCAGTCTCTGAAACACGCAGACGTCTCAAAACTCAGGGGGCCTCTGCCTCCACGATAACTGATACCATCTGTCATCTGTGTGTATGTTCTCACAGACGCATGCATGCACTCGCGCACATGCACACAAACGTACTCACCCTCACGCGTGCACACATCGTCACACACACACACACACACACACACTGAGTCTGCAAAGGACTCTCTGTTTATTTACAGTCTCACCAGAGTGTATTGAATATCATTCAGCACACATTTCAGCATTGCTGAATCGGAACATCTCCACTCACTAAAGTTGTGAGAACAGGAACAATCAATAAAACAGAGAATGGAAAATACAGTTATGGCTGAAGTACAGTAGATGCATGTCTGCACCTAACACTGTGAAATGCTGGCTTGCAGCCCCACTCAGGCTACTCATTTTACAAAACCCAAAACCAGTGAAGTTGGCACTTTATGTAAATCGTAGATAAAAACAGAATACAATGATTTGCAAATCCTTGTCAACTTACATTCAATTAAATACACTGCAAAGACAAGATGTTTATTTTTCAAACTGAGAAATGTTTTTTTTTTTTTTTGCAAATAATCATTAACTTTGAATTTAAAGGCAGCAACACATTGCAAAAAAGTTGGCACAGGGGCCTTTTTACCACTATGTTACATTGCCTTTCCTTTTAACGACACTCAGTAAACGTTTGGGAACTGAGGAGACCAATTTTTGAAGCTTTTCAGGTGGAACTCTCTCCCATTCTTGCTTGATGTACAGCTTAAGTTCTTCAACAGTACGGGGTCTCCGTTGTCGTATTTTACGCTTCATAATGCGCCACACATTTTCAATGGGAGACAGGTCTGGACTACAGGCAGGCCAGTCTAGTACCCGCACTCTTTTACTACGGAGCCATGCTGTTGTTACGTGCAGAATGTGGCTTGGCATTGTCTTGCTGAAATAAGCAGGGGCATCCATGAAAAAGACGTTGCTTAGATGGCAACATATGTTGCTCCAAAACCTGTATGTACCTTTCAGCATTAATGGTGCCTTCACATATGGGTAAGTTGCCCATGCCTTGGGCACTAATACACCCCCATACCATCACAGATGCTGGTTTTTGAACTTAGCACCTATAACAGTCCGGATGGTTCTTTTCCTCTTTGGTCCGGAGGACACGACGTCCACAGTTTCCAAAAACAATTTGAATTGTGGACTCGTCAGACCACAGAACACTTTTCCACTTTGCATCAGTGCATCTTAGATGAGCTTGGGCCCAGCGAAGCCGGCGGCGTTTCTGGGTGCTGTTGATAAATGGCTTTTGCTTTGCATTGTAGAGTTTTAACTTGCACTTGCAGATGTAGCGACGAACTGTAGTTACTGACAGTGGTTTTCTGAAGTGTTCCTGAGCCCATGTGGTGATGTCCTTTACACACTGATGTCGGTTTTTGATGCAGTCACGGGCATTCAATGTTGGTTTTCGGCCTTGTCGCTCACGTGCAGTGATTTCTCCAGATTCTCTGAACCTTTTGACGATATTACGGACCGTAGATGATGAAATCCCTAGATTTCTTGCAATAGCTCGCTGAGAAATGTTGTTCTTAAACTGTTCGACAATCAGCTCACGCATTTGTTCACTAAGTGATGACCCTCGCCCCATCCTTGTTTGTGAATGACTGAGCATTTCAGGGAAGCTACTTTTATACCCAATCATGGCACCCACCTGTTCCCAATTAGCCCGTTCACCTGTGGGATGTTCCAAATAAGTGTTTGATGTGCATTCCTCAACTCTCTCAGTCTTTTTTGCCACTTGTGCCAGCTTTTTTGAAACATGTTGCAGGCATCAAATTCCAAATGAGCTAATATTGGCAAAAAATTACAAAGTTTACCTGTTCGAACATTAAGTAACTTGTCTTTGCAGTGTATTCAATTGAATATAGGTTGAAAAGGATTTGCAAGTCATTGTACTCTGTTTTTATTTACGATTTACACAACGCGCCAACTTCACTGGTTTTGGGTTTTGTATGTTGAACACAATGTTTTATGTCAAATATTCTATGCAGTCTTCTTCTTTCATGCTGTATAAAAAACATGCGACTTCACTGCACCGATTCTGTGTGATGAATCCAAACAACAGCAAACTGTTGCACCATTTTTCATGGCCATTTTGGCACGACTGTAGAAGTAGTGGGGAAAGAGACAATTGTACTTTATAATGCAGAAATTTCAATATTATTATTACTTGCATCAGCTCTGCCCTTTTCATGATAACAAGGAAATATTGATTACCTGTGGTTTTGTTTAGTTGATATAGAGCGCATTTCCTGTATGCAAAACGGCCACCATTGTCGGTTGAGGTGAAGAAGGGTAATGGATGTAAATCGGGAGGCAAATGTCTGGGCGCAGTGGGCAGCGTGAAAGATTCAGAGTTGGCACAGATAATTCACAGAGCACACAAACAATATGCAGATCAATCTCTCTTACTGAACTATTCTTCCTCATATGCTTGCTATATTTAAAATAATATTCAATCCCATCCTCTTTGCAGTTTTACAAATATGGGTTCCAATTAGGGCTGTCAATCGATTAAAATATTTAATCGCGATTAATCGCATGATGGATCATAGTTAATCACGATTAATCGCAAATTAATTGCATATTTTTCATCTGTACATTAAATGGATTTTTAAAAATTGTAATACTTTCTTCAACATGAGAATAGACAAATGCTTGCTTTATGCAAAAACATGTTTATCTATTGCTACAATGAGAAATACTCTCAGTTCAAGTAACTAACATATGCAATCTGCATAGTAATGTTTATTACACAGTAGTGTGTTGAACTTCACACTCGATCCATTTAACAGAAAAGAATGCCCCTCAATGCACTGCATAGCAATTTGCATCAAATTCAAAACAAACAGGGTGATGCACAAAATAACTTATAAAGTGTGCATAAGTGTTAAAGAACATGACTCAAATCATAGTGCAGTCAGCCTATACCCTATAAACAACTGTTTTGTTATATTCAGCAGAGGCTGAACAACCCAACCTCCATCTCCTCTCTTTTAACAGACTAAATAAACTTAACTAAACATCAGCCTCCATTTCTACTCTTTTTCACCAGACCAAATGAATTTCAAGTTATTTCTTTCCACTGAGCCAGTTGTTCAAACAGACAAGCCTGTTGACATTTTCAGAAGCCAGGGAGGCTCTCTTCTTATTCACAATATGCCCGGACAGTGAAAACAGCCTCTCGCATGGCACGGAGGTGGCAGGTGTTGCCAAGTACTTGCGTGCAAGGCGGGCCATCATGCTGTGTGCCCCTTCATGGTTGGACCACCACTGCTGCGGACAATCCTCCATGTCAATAGTGGGCTCCGCCTTGTAGCGCTCCACACAGCTCTCAAGGCAGTCCTCTTCTTCATCGGATGAAGAGCCTGGAGCAAGCAGGAGAGCTAATCTTTTCTTAGGTGGCCCAGGTGCCACTGGTTGTTCTTGCTGTGCAGGCTTCTCCTTCCTGAGCAAGGCAGTGATCAAACGCCACACCTCAGCCCTGTCAGATTTGCTCAGACACTTTAGGTCCTTGAACCTAGGATCTAGAGCTGTCGCAATCCTCAGCCATGTCATGTTTGTTTTTTCCTTGCGTTGCTCCAAGTCTGCTGTGAAGGTCTCCTTGAATTTAACCATGTAAGCTGGGTCATCCTCAGAGACCTCCATGACTCGTGACAGATGGCATAAGGCTGGCAGCACTACTGAACAGGATACAAACTTCTCTCCTCCGAGAAGTTCTGTTATGTACCTGCAATAATAGGGGAAAGAAAGTGTTAAGAAGTTAGTACATTCACCCACAGAAGGGCTAAAGACCCCCCCCCCCCCCTTCTTTACACACAAACACAGACACACACACACTCATCTCTCTCTCTCACACACACACACACACACACTCTCACTCACACACTCTTTCTTTCTCTCACACTCACTCACACACGCACACTCATCTCTCTCTCTCTCTCTTTCTATCACACTCACACTCACACACACACACCTAGAAACAATTATTGCATCAATGAGGGTATCAGACAGTAACTCACCTGCAGGGTTCCAGCACTGCCTCCAACTTCTGCAGTTTATCCAGCTCAGCTGCTGTTGGCATGGTGACCTTGGTTGCATGGAGGGCCAGGGCATCTCTCAGTGGTTCTTGATTTCTCAGAATACGCCTGATCATCTCCAGGGTGCTGTTCCATCTGGTTGAAACGTCCGGTGTAAGCACCTCTTTAGTTTTTCCCCTCGCAACTTGTTGCTGCTCAAGCTCCGCTGAATTTGGCGCACTGTGCTTGAAATGGCCGACTACCTTTCTGCATTTTGCCAGTGCATTATCGAATGGGCTGTGTTGTAGAGAAACGGTGATAGCTCGCTGGAGGAGATGTGCTGTGCAGGGCATGTGCTCAAACGGGAGCTCCTTAGACGCCGCAATCATGTTCCGTGCACTGTCGGTGGTCAGCGTGCTGACTTTCTCTGTGATCTTCCACTCTCTCGCTATGTGCATGAAATGCTCCGCGCACGTACTGGCGAAGTGCCTCTCCTCTGTTTTCATAACAGTTAGAGCCCGCGACTGAAGTCCCCACTCGTCATCGAAATAATACGCCGTGACGCCGATATAACTATGATTACTCAGTGAGGTCCAGTAGTCTCCGGTCAGCGCCACTGTGCCTGTCTGCCCCAACGCCGCCGCCACTTTGGCTCTCTCGTCCTCATACAACTCGTGGATATTCATGACAGTAGTGGCTCGACTAGGCAGTTCGTATGTCCAGTCCTTGGATGCAATGCGGATTATTTCTCGCAGACCGTCGTCCTCCACAATACTTATCGGCCTGCACGCTGTAGCCACCCATTTAGCGACTGCTTTTGTAAGTTTGCGGCTTGTAGAGTCGTCCAGCTGTTTCCTTTTCAAATTATCCAGCGTGGTTTGCTTCATGCCAGGAGGGGGAGCCGGTGTCTCTACATCCACTGTGTGCTTGGCCGACAAGTGGTATTTGAGACTTGACGTACTCCGGTGGTAGGTGAATTCACGGTGACAATAAATACAAATGACTTTTGTCCTGTCACGAGAGCCATCTGGCAAGACTTTGTAGATGAACTTGCCATTCAAAATACTATATTTTTCCATTACTGCTCACGGGGATGTTGTTGTGTTCCGGAGTTCTGGCCTTTCGCCAGAACAGTATTATTCATGGTTTTAACAGTTTCATGTTTCATGTTCCATAGTCCTGTTCATAGTCATGGTTTTAACAGTTTCATGTTCCATAGTTCAAGATTTCATAGTTTCATAGTTCATGTTCATGTCATAGTTTTAACAGTTTCTTGTTTAGGATTACTCATTTCATTATTCATGTTCCATGTCCATGTTTTTACTTTTCCATGTTTTTGTTTTCGCCAGGTCTGCCATGCCACTCCACCGCTTGTCTGCGTTCCGCCCCGTGCCTTCGTTGTTGCACATTTCAGAGCTCTGGTTGGCTTTGGTTTTCCCCTCTTCCTTCTGTGCTGTGCTGATTCGGGGCTCTCTAAGCTTAATTGGCAATTAACTGTTTTTAAGTTACTAACACTTACTAACACTCACTGGGTGGTGTAATTCTTAGATAGGCACATTACTAATATTACTAATTTAGACAGGGAGTTTATTGTCATGATTCCTGCTTTGCTATTTCAAGATCTTGCTGTGCTTTTCTGTTCTTAACATTCATGCTTGCTTCCAAACTGCATACTTAATTGGTACTTAAGCTGAGCACGCTCATTCTCTTAATGAGCAGGTCATGTCATCCAATTTCTGTCCATGTCTTGATCTTGCCATGCCTCTTGTTTCTCTCTCCAGGTGTTACCCCTCATGTCATGATTTTCAAGCCTTTATCTGGATGCGGTGGAAGTTGGCTGGCAGACAGTGTCTCAAGTTTGTTTCTAGTCGCGTCTCGTTGCTTGTGCAAGTTTAGCCAAGTTCTTGTTATCATAGTTCCCTAGCATTTCTAGTTTCAAGTCTTGTCCCAGCCTCTTGTTTTGTGTATATATATTTAGTCTTGTTATTTACTTTTCTTGAGCATCTTGCCTGGAGTTTCCAGTGCCTTTTGTTTTTTGCCTTTTTGCATTTATTGTTTATAGCTCTGTGTAGCTTCCTTAGTTTGTTTTTTGCAACCCTTTGGGCCAAGTTTTTTGTTGGCCCTCGTGCCTGTTTTGTTTTGGTTTATCAATAAATCCTCATTCCCTTTTCCTGCATCTGGTGTCACTGATTCCATATCAGTAGACACTGTCTCATTGACACCAGCGGGATGGAGCGCAAGATCGCCCAGCAAGAGGCTGAGCTGCTGCGGCAACGGCAGCAGATTCAGGAGCTGACAGCTGCGCTGGCCACTCTGCAAGCCAGCCTCCCCTGGGCGGGTTCCAGCCAGGCTCCCACCATGCCTGCTACCCAGCCCCTTGCCACCCCTGCACCTGTGCTCCAGCCCGGAGCGGAAGCACCCCAGCTGCAGCCAGTCACGCACCCAGGTCCTGAGCCTCGCCTTCCACCACCTGAGCGGTTCGGCGGAGAACCAGGGTTCTGCAGGGCCTTCCTCACCTCCTGCGAGATGTGCTTCGCTCTGCAGCCTTCCACCTTCGCCTCGGAGCCGGCCCGAGTCGCCTTCGTCTTTTCCCAGCTGACGGGGCGGGCTCGCCTGTGGGGAACTGCCGCATGGCAGGCTCGGCTGCCCTGTACTACCACCTACCAGGCCTTGGCGGAGGAACTGCTGCGCATCTTCGACCGCTCCAAGCAGGGAAGAGCTGCAGGGCGAGAGCTACTGAGGATGAGGCAGGGGAGGAGATCGGTGGCGGACTATGCCATCGACTTCCAAACGGCGGCAGCTACTTCTGGCTGGAGCAAGGAGGCATTGTGTGACGTGTTCCTCCAGGGGCTGTCTGAACCAGTCAAAGACCGACTGCTCTTTTGTGAGATCCCAGAGTCTCCAGAGGCCCTTGTCGACCTGGCCCTTCGTATTGACAGCCGCCTGGAGGAGAGGGCGCTCACCCTTGGCCCTGGTCGACGTCCTGCCCCCTCTGGTCAGATCCAACCCCCGGGTCCCAGTCATGCGTCGCCTCAGGACCAGCCGAGGAGAAGCACCACCACACCCCCTCCTGGGGAGGCATCTCCCATGGAGATCGGGAGGTCCCGGCTCACCCAGGAGGAGCGCCAACGGAGAAGGAGGTCGGGGGCATGTTTTTACTGCGGCCAGCAGGGTCATGGCGTGCGAGGCTGTCAGTCAAGACAGCGCCCCCTAGCATCTGGAGGAGTACTGGTGGGTGCTTCATCCAAGGAGACCTCCTCCTACCGCCGGACCTGCGTTCCGGTGACCCTGACCTGGGAGGGCCGCTCCCGCAAGACCACCGCCCTCATTGACTCGGGGGATGAGGAAAACTTTATCGACGCCAGAGCTGCTGCTGAGTGGGGGGTTCCCCTATGCCATCTTCCCAGCCCATTGTCCATCTCAGGGCTGGGTGGGCAACCCCTAGCTAAGGTGTCCTTCCGGACCGTTCCCATCCAGCTGCTGGCGTCCGGTAACCACCACGAGCAGATCCGGCTGTTCGTGACCGAGACACCTCGCTCCCCTATTGTCCTGGGTCATCCCTGGTTGGCGCTACACGGGCCGGTGATCGACTGGGCCCGCCATGAGGTGCGGGAGTGGAGTGCCTCCTGTTCAGCCAGCTGCCTCCTCGACTCCCGACCTTCTTGCTCTGTGGGTGGACCAGCTCCCGATGGGAGGCCAGACGTCTCCAGAGTGCCCCCCGAATACCACGACCTAGCAACAGTCTTTAGCAAGTCCCGTGCGGTGTCCCTGCCCCCGCACCGTCCGTATGACTGTGCTATTGACCTCCAGCCTGGCACAGCGCCTCCTAGGGGTCGTGTCTTTGCCTTGTCTGAGCCAGAGAGGGGGGCCATGGACAAGTACATCCGGGAGTCCATTGCAGCTGGCATCATCCGTCCATCCTCCTCTCCCGCGGGGGCAGGCTTCTTCTTCGTCAAAAAGAAGGACGGCTCCCTGCGCCCCTGCATCGATTACCGAGGCCTAAATAAGATCACCATCAGGAACCGCTACCCGCTTCCACTGATGTCCTCGGCATTCGATGTGATCCAAGGGGCGGCTATCTTCACCAAGCTGGACCTGCGGAATGCTTATCACCTCCTGCGCATTAGGGAAGGCGACGAATGGAAAACCGCTTTCAACACCCCTAGCGGCCACTGGGAGTACTTGGTGGTTCCATTCGGCCTGACCAACGCACCCGCAGTGTTCCAAAACTTGGTGAACGATGTGCTTGGAGATATGATCGGGCGGTTTGTCTACGTCTACCTTGACGACATCCTGATCTTCTCCCGGGGCAAGACGGAGCACACTAACCATGTTCGCCAGGTGCTCCGCCGCCTCCTCGAAAACCGCCTCTTCGTCAAGGCTGAAAAGTGCGAGTTCAGCACCACCACTACCTCCTTCCTGGGGCACGTCATCTCCCCTAACCACCTGGGCATGGACGAGGAGAAGGTCAAGGCTGTGGTGGACTGGCCCGCACCCAAGGACCGCAAGGCCCTACAGAGCTTCCTAGGATTCGCTAATTTCTATAGGCGATTCATCAGGAACTATAGCACCGTGGCAGCTCCCCTGACGGCCCTTACCTCCATCAAGGTGCCATTCCGTTGGACTCCGCAAGCCGAGGTGACCTTCTGTGAGCTGAAGAGGCGCTTCACCACCGCGCCCATCCTCACCACCCCCGACCCCGCCAAGCAGTTCATTGTGGAGGTGGATGCCTCCAATGTCGGGGTTCGTGCGGTACTATCCCAAAGATCCAGCAATGATCAGAAGGTACACCCGTGCGCGTTCTACTCCCACCGACTGATGCCTGCGGAGTCCAACTACGACGTCGGGAACCGGGAGCTGCTGGCGGTGAAGCTGGCCCTGGAGGAGTGGAGGCACTGGCTTGAGGGGGCAAGGGTTCCGTTCCTGGTCTGGACGGACCATAAAAACCTGGAGTACCTCCGCTCCGCCAAGAGGCTGACGCCCAGACAAGCCAGATGGGCCCTCTTTGACCGGTTCAACTTGGGCCAGGGTCCAAGAACACCAAGGCTGACGCGCTCTCCAGGCGTTTCGACGCTTCCTCGGCTAAGGGTCAGCCCAGCTCCATTCTGCCCAGAACATGTTTCGTAAACAACGTGTGCCTCCGGATCGAGGAGCTGGTCCGCAACGCTCAGAACGGCGCAGCTACGCCCAGTGCCTGCCCTGCCAACTGCCTGTACGTCCCTGCAGCTGCCCGGTCTGACGTTCTCCAGTGGGGCCACTCCTCCAACCTGTCGTGCCATCCTGGGGTCGGCCGGACCCTGCGGTTCATCCAGTGCCGTTTCTGGTGGCCCAAGATGGCAGCAGAGGTCCGGGGGTTCGTTTCTGCCTGCTCAGTCTGTTCCCGCGCCAAGTCCTCCCACGCACCTCCCTCTGGTCTGCTCCAACCACTGCCCATTCCTCACCGTCCCTGGTCCCACATAGCTCTGGACTTTGTCACTGGCCTCCCCGTCTCCCATGGAAACACCACTGTCCTCACCATAGTTGACCGGTTCTCCAAGTCTGCCCACTTCGTGCCCCTTCCCAAGCTCCCCTCTGCTAAAACCACAGCTGATCTACTTATCCAGCATGTTGTCCGTCCCCATGGCATTCCTGTGGATATAGTATCAGATCGTGGTCCCCAATTCACCTCCCACTTCTGGAAAGCATTCTGCACATCCCTTGGCACCTCCTTCAGCCTCAGTTCAGGTTACCACCCACAGACCAATGGACAGACTGAGCGGGCCAACCAAACCCTGGAGACGGTCCTCCGATGCGTGTGCTCGACCAACCCAAGATCCTGGTCTACCATGCTACCCTGGGTCGAGTACGCCGTAAACTCCCACGCCGCCTCTGCCTCCGGCCTCTCCCCCTTCGAGTGCTGTATGGGCTACCAGCCTCCATTGTTCCCCAGCCAAGAGGAGGAAGTCGGGGTGCCTTCAGCCGGGGCATTCATCCGGCGGTGTCGCCGTGTGTGGCTGTCTGCTCGCCGCGCCTTGGTTCGGGCGGGTAAGACGATGAAGACCACGGCAGACAAGCGTCGGCGCCCAGCCCCTCACTATCGGGTCGGCCAGAAGGTCTGGTTAGCTGCGCAGGACATCCCACTCCGGGTGGAAAGCCGCAAGCTGGCTCCTCGCTTCCTGGGTCCTTTCCCCATTCAAAGGATCATCAGTCCCACTGCTGTCCGGCTCAAGCTCCCGTCCACCATGCGACGGCTCCACCCGGTGTTCCACGTCTCACGCCTGAGGCCTGTTGCCACCTCCCCCCTCATGCCCCCACCTGAGCCTCCGCCTCCTCCTCGGCTCATCGACGGAGGGGAGGCCTACACAGTCAAGTCTCTGTTGGATTGCCGTCGGAGGGGCCGGGGCCTCCAGTACCTCGTGGATTGGGAGGGGTACGGCCCAGAGGAGCGTTCCTGGGTCCCGGCCAGGCACATCTTAGACAAATCCCTCATCCATGACTACCACCAGTCACACCCCAAGCCATAGCCCATAGCCACAGCCCCAAGTCCAAGCCCAAGCCATGCCCAAGCCATAGTCTCAAGCCAAGCCATAGCCACAGCCCCAAGCCATAGCCATAACCAAGTCATTACCATAGCCCCAAGCCATTACCATAGCCCAAGCCTTAGCCCCAGCTTGCTGGAGAATTAAGTAATCTTGTTTATGTTTAATGTTTCTTGTTGTCCAGTTTCTCGGTTAGGTGTTTTGTGTCTTAGGGTTTTTGTCCATAGTATTTACTTGGTTATTAGTCTTGTAGGATTTGTATTTAGTTTTGTGCGGCTTCATGTATTTTAGTTATTGGTGTTTTTTTTGTCAGCGTCAGGTGCCGCTTTTGTAAGGGGGGGGTACTGTTGTGTTCCGGGGTTCTGGCCTTTCGCCAGAACAGTATTATTCATGGTTTTAACAGTTTCATGTTCCATAGTTCAAGATTTCAGTTTCATAGTTCATGTTCATGTCATAGTTTTAACAGTTTCTTGTTTAGGATTACTCATTTCATTATTCATGTTCCATGTCCATGTTTTTACTTTTCCATGTTTTTGTTTTCGCCAGGTCTGCCATGCCACTCCACCGCTTGTCTGCGTTCCGCCCCGTGCCTTCGTTGTTGCACATTTCAGAGCTCTGGTTGGCTTTGGTTTTCCCCTCTTCCTTCTGTGCTGTGCTGATTCGGGGCTCTCTAAGCTTAATTGGCAATTAACTGTTTTTAAGTTACTAACACTTACTAACACTCACTGGGTGGTGTAATTCTTAGATAGGCACATTACTAATATTACTAATTTAGACAGGGAGTTTATTGTCATGATTCCTGCTTTGCTATTTCAAGATCTTGCTGTGCTTTTCTGTTCTTAACATTCATGCTTGCTTCCAAACTGCATACTTAATTGGTACTTAAGCTGAGCACGCTCATTCTCTTAATGAGCAGGTCATGTCATCCAATCTCTGTCCATGTCTTGATCTTGCCATGCCTCTTGTTTCTCTCTCCAGGTGTTACCCCTCATGTCATGATTTTCAAGCCTTTATCTGGATGCGGTGGAAGTTGGCTGGCAGACAGTGTCTCAAGTTTGTTTCTAGTCGCGTCTCGTTGCTTGTGCAAGTTTAGCCAAGTTCTTGTTATCATAGTTCCCTAGCATTTCTAGTTTCAAGTCTTGTCCCAGCCTCTTGTTTTGTGTATATATATTTAGTCTTGTTATTTACTTTTCTTGAGCATCTTGCCTGGAGTTTCCAGTGCCTTTTGTTTTTTGCCTTTTTGCATTTATTGTTTATAGCTCTGTGTAGCTTCCTTAGTTTGTTTTTTGCAACCCTTTGGGCCAAGTTTTTTGTTGGCCCTCGTGCCTGTTTTGTTTTGGTTTATCAATAAATCCTCATTCCCTTTTCCCGCATCTGGTGTCACTGATTCCATATCAGATGTAGTCTGTTGGCGGCATCGACCTCGGCAAATTGCTTCCTGGTTTTCCAAGCTACGGAATGGCCCGAGGTTCCAATGCCACTGCGTTAATCGCACGTTAAAAATAGTGCCGTTAAAGGCATGCTGCGTTAACGCATTAATAACGCGTTAACTTTGACAGCCTTAGTTCCAATAAAAAGAAAGGAAGCACCTGAATTATTTGTATTCAGCAGCATTTTCCAAGCATGTGATTTTGCTTTCATTATTTTTTTATTTCATATTTTCAACTAATTTGAGGGGTGTCATTATAAAACAACCAATATTTGCAAATATACAGTTTAGTCACTGAATAATAAGCCTCATGATAAGGGCATGTAAATTCAGGTGGAAAATCAGAAATTCTTTGCAGGGTGATAACTTGAAAGGATCTCTAATCTCCCAGCGCACAGATAAAATGTTGTAAGTTCCAGTAATTACTTGATTTCTTTCTGAAACACAATTTCATCTCAATGTTTTAATTTTGAGACTCTGCTTATTAATTTCAGCCAATGTTTAGTGGTTATTATTCTGTGAATCTTCTACTGAAAAAATGGCCCTGTGTTGCTCCAAATTTGGTGCCAGAGTTTGCCTCTAAATAGTCCTGTATTGGTCAGGTGAAACTGCAATTATTTAGTTGTTCTAACTGCAGAACTGTTTCATGCAGAGTCTTTAATCTTTATACCATACAAAAGACTAACATACTGTACTCTTTCCACCATCTAGAATTTTTTTGAAAATTCTTGAACACTTTTTTATTGAAAAACGAACCCAATTGGCTAAAAGTAAAGACGCTCTCAACTTTACATTGGTATCTTTATATTTTCTGTCATATTTTGTAGGAATTTTTCTTTCAGCTTTTCAAAAAAGCTACTATCTCAAACATATAGACAAATTATGATTTGGATTTTTGATCACAATCAACTCTGTCCCATTGGTTCAGTTAACAGCAGTGTGCAGTGATGATTATACACTTAACAAATAAAAATAAATCAGAAACCAAGTGCTATTAAAACATTTTTTTTATGGAATAATGGATCATGTAGATGAAAATGGGTAAAAAGATTACAATATCTTCAAAAAAAAGTCTTTATTTTCAAAACCTCAAACAAATAAAATGTATTATCTTAAATAATTTAAAAGTGTAAAAAAACTTTAAAAATGATATAGGCAATTATGCTATGAGGCTAGCGATATACTTATGGGAATGATTTTATTTATTTTTTTACAATAATATTTTTCAGTACATTTTCACCAAAAAATTATAGACAAGTAATTTATTAGGACCTCTTTCACACGGAAATGGTAGCGTATAATCATCACTGCAAACTACTCTATCTGTATACAATATACAAAATTCACAAAATATCATTGTTCCTTTGCATTGATTTCAAACTTGGGGACTTGGGACTGAGTGTGTTAGAGAGAGAGAGAGAGAGATGATCAGACTGTCAGCTCATATAAACAACCACGGTTTAAACAACTGTGACTGAGAACATTTGATCTCTCTTTAAATCACTTTAGTTGCTAGATTTACATGAACTGCTTCTGACTGTGTGTGTGTGTGAGAGAGAGAGAGAGAGAGAGAGGGGGACTCCGAGTGACTCGTCTGGGCCTGCTCGGACAGCACTGTTTACAGGTTCTCATTCTTCAAAGGGAAAAGAAGATTCTCTCTTCTCATTTCTCTTTCAGTCCTCCAGCAAAGGTCCGCCTGACTGACCCTGGGCTTAACTGGTGTCCCATAATGCAACTGTTTCCATAGAGATGTACTCACTCACTGCTCTGTTTCTAACCGACATCTGTAAACCTCTCAATTCACCCCTCTATCTTAAAGCCTTTTCCTCCACTGATGAACTGTTTATTTTACCCTATCCCACGCTCGTCCATGCAGTCTGTGCTCTCATCCAGGTGTCCCTCACACTGTGGCTGGAATTGCATATTTGTTTCCAACATACTGAATACTTTACCACTGTACACTACGCGCTATTCTCTATGGTTGAATACAATGTAGTAACCCATTATGTGACAAAAACCATGTTGCATGTTATACAGTCACATGACTGCCAGGCTAGTGACATCACCCTGGGTTATAACTGAAACGTTACCATTGACTGCATTGCATTATGGGTTATAGTGCACCTACAAGACCGCTCTGGCTGCAACATGTGCTCACTGATATAATGGTAAATTTCCTGCAAGTAATAAGGTGTTTACCAGCCCCTACTTTTGAGCACTGTTAGTAACTGAATCAAAACATGGCCTGCCTCTCTTTCTATTTCTCTCAGTACGAAGGGCAGGGGTCAAGACATTTGACAGGATGGAGAGATCAGGACTTTCAAGCTGTTTTAGTGACCTAATCTCATTGCGTAGGTGTTTGGTTGGTTTGTGCCTGGGCTAAAACCTAGAAAATTTGCAGTTGACCTCTGGTATATATCTGACACTGGCAGTGACGGACAGTTTTACTCAGCTGTGGGGGCAAAGAGAGAGGTGGAGTGGGATAGTTACTCACTATATACTGATCAAGGGAGCTACTTGTACTACCTTAAGCCATACTGCAGAGCAAGGACTGCTACAAAGCATAACAGCAATTCAGTGCCCGTGTGACAGTCACAGGTTTAATCATCACCACTTAATTAACATCATAAATATACTGATATATTTGGGTCTGTTCCTGTGATTCGTGTCTCCAATCATTTGCATTGCTACAGCTGCCAGGGGACTGGATAAATGTACGCCAGGGGCTCAGCCAGATTCCCTGTGAAGGTGTCAGACAATCTCTCTCCGCGCCCAAACCTTTCCCAAACCTTTTCTCATGCTTATACACTGAGCTCTTTTTTTTTGGACAATTCCAGCAAAAAGTTTTCTGAGGATTACTAGTGGCACTGCCTGCCTGTTGCCTGTGATTTTCTCCCCTGGCCATTATACAATAAACCACAATTCTCTGAAGAGGTTTTGTCTGCCTGTTTGTCATTGTCCTGCATTTGATTCAACGGGAACGGGCAGAATTGTCCTCACAACATCAAAAGGCAGAATGGATTTGCAGTATATTGGTGCTTAAATTTTCTTTATATGCAAATTATACACATTGAGACCAGTGTGAAATTTTTGCTTGCCAACATTGCCATTTCACACCAGAGGACAAAAAGAAAACAGAAAAAAAATGGTGGTTTGAGAATGTTGTGATTTATGTTGGCAGATGTCGATCGATAATTTATGCTCTGTGATTCAGAAGTTTTTTTTTCTTATGCTGACAGCATAAAAATCAAGAAGAATTTCACCTCAGATTTTGAATTATCCATCCATCCATTATCTATACAGCCTCTTGCTCACCAGGGTTGCAGTGGAACTGGAGGCAATCCCAGCTGACTATGGGCAAAGGACAGGGACACACCCTGGACAGCTCAACAATCCATCATAGGGCGCACACACCATTCATTCCCACACTCATAATGTGGGCAATTAGCCTGACAACAATTTTGGACTGTGGGAGGGAACCTGAGTACCCAGAGGAAACCCCTGTGACCGCGGGGATAACCTGCAAATTCCACACACAAAGACCCCGGGCTGAATTCGATCAGGCAACCCTCTTGCTGTGAGGTTTTGAATCAGCAGTTAACGAATGAGTGGCTCTTAAGTGGTTTTGCTCTCAACTAGTGAAAGTATTGATTCCCTCGGGGTGGATCTGTAGCAGCCAATTTTAACGTGAGTGAATGGCACCACCATGGCAGCGGTCTTTTTCTTTTCCACAAAGAGCTTGTATCTGCATGTTTTTCCTCTTTATGTAATCTCTGTGCGCATGTGCAATAAGTCAGGCGGTCATTTACACGGTCATTCATTTGTGGATCAACTGAGTTAGGCGGTATCTCACACATGAAGACCACAATGGAAAAATGATCAGTCATATCTTCATGTTGTGGAGAAATGATGATTTAAAAATTCAAAAACGATTATAGAAACAAAGCACTGAAAAAATATGCAAAAAATAAAAAATTATAAAATATTAGAATAATATATTATTATATATTATTATAAATATTATGATAACATATATTATATAAAATATACAAAAATGCTAAATTTGGACAGTTTTTCCTTTGTGGTCTTCATATGTATTAATCACTCTGTGCCTGTACACCGGCCGAATTACATGACCAAATGAAGAATTTTCCCTCCTGCATTGTCCCTGCCTTGTCTCTGGTTACAGAGTGTTTTTTGCAAAACCACGAATGTCAGCATTTGACACAGCAGTCACTTCGACCACATTTTTCTGTCTAAGGCTTATATTCAGGCTGTGCATTGAATCATGGGAATTACTGTTCCACCAAAATGCTAATGGGGCATCATCCTGACTAAAATTTGACAGATCTGCTCAGTTCTCGCAGGTTGCACTTTTCAAAATAACTGAAAACTATGCACCCTGTCGGGTATCTCACTGACTGTATCTATTATTAATAATAATATTGTGTGTATGGGTGTTTGTGTGTATGAGTCCAGAGAGTGGATTGTTCACCATTTCCATCCTCTGGGAGAGAAGGAGAATGTGCTAGAATATGAAAACGATGTGTAATGCCCACACATGCAAGTATAAACAAGCGATGCGTGAGATGCGCACCTGTTTCTGTTGAGGAAAAGCAAGGCTGTGGGGGCATGTCTGAGGAGTCTCTGAGCAGGAAAAATAATTAATTACAATTATAGTTCATCAAACAAACACACACTCACGTATGCACACACACCCCTATACACATCCGCAAACTCCTTTTTAGGGGAAACCTTACTGCCTAAGCCAGTCACTTATGACCCGATTAGTGCAACAAAAATCACCCTACCTGGATTGAGGAAATGTCACTTCAATCAAAGATCTGAAATATCTGAGAAATGAGTCCGGAAGGAGAGAGCTCTCGACCCGAGATGTGCTGTAGAGTTAAACAGAATCCTCACCTTTTAATGGATGATTACTCCCCAACTGTCCCTGTTTACTTTGCTTAATTATTAAACAAATAACCTACTTGCTCAATAACCAAGACCAATCAGTAGAATAACCAGCCAATTTATAGTTAGCCACTGTTTTTATTCGCTGCATTCTGAACTGTCAATTCCAACAAAACGGCGCAGACCTGAAGATTTGTTGGCTTGGCTGTAGCATGTGAAGAACTTTTAGATGTTGCGTTCAATGCTGGTTTGATACACTTGACAAGGTATTTCCACTTTTAAATGTACAACCTCATTACCAAAAAAGTATAGGACAAAATGAGAGATGCAAATAAATATAACGCAGTGACTTGTAAATCATTATTGACCTGGACTCAACTGAAGTCAGAGCAAATGTTACATATTTAGAGCTTCATCTTCTCAGCAGAATTTCTTCTGTTGCCCATAATAAATCTCATTGTCACAATCATTTTATGAAAAGAGGTAAAATAATTTTGTTCCCTACTTCCTGAGCAACAGTGCGTTTGTTCATAACACATGATACCTGCAACATTTCAACAAGGATTTTACCGAGTTGCACAGCTGTCTTTTAAACAAGACATTGTTATCTTTTCTAAAAGCACCAAAGTCAGAATGAGCATATGTTGAAAACAATTAAGTTGACAAAATCAAACTCTAGTCTGATTACATGTCAAAGATGATTTACAAATGATTGCCCTCTTCATTTATTTAAATTTTCCATACTGACACAAATTTTAGTTGATACTAAGGTTGCGTGCTATTTAATGCACATAGCTAAATCAAGTGCCAACATTAATCAAATCTTCGATTCGATCCTTACCGTCTCACATTGAAACCTCATTTTTGCTTTGTTATTACCAGTCCATGACAAGTTACACGCTGGCCTTGATCATTTAGTAAATCAATTGCTGGGTTGTTAATCAGGATAAGTACAGAGGGACAGGTCAAGAGTCATCCTTTGTTAAAAGGTGAGGTCACTGCTTTCCTAGTTAGCACATCTGTGATCTAAACAGAGTTGAGCCACAAACAAAATTATTCATGAAATATAATTTTGGTTGGATTTTGTCAACAGAATATAGGAGCAAAGGTGAAAGTTTTTTTCCATGATAAATTTGTCAGTAATTACAGGAAGCATTTTTTTTACATAATGCATTAATAGTCCCTGGAATAACAGCAAGTCACACTTGACTTGACTTGTGGGGTTTTAGTAATCAGTGCTTCAATTGATTTTGAACTTTTGTACACCTGCGAAGCATAGAAAGAGAACAGTAAGTTTTTACCTAATCCGATATTCAAAACCCAGATATTCATGTAATTTATTCTGAAAAATTTTAACTCCAGTTATTCTTAGCGTCAAAATGTCTAGCTACAAACATACTGCTCAGTGCTGGCACTAAGGAACTATTGGCACTATTGGGAAGTTGTTATTGATGATATTACTCCTATTTGACTAAGATTGTATTTCTGGGATACCGGGGGGAAAAAAAATCAGTATATTTTTGTGACACAAGCTTTCAAAGGATTAAAGGAAACTGGTCAATAACATGATCCCCTGTTATCGCCACAAGCAAAGACTGAGGCATTTCAATGGCCACCATTCAGATGGAGCCCCGCTGGCCAGTCAAATACCTTCAGTCTTGTTTAAATGGAAGAATTTGCTTCTGATAACTGATAAATTTACTGAGATTTTGAAGGGTTAAAGCACACTTTGTTCTGTGAGTTCATCTGATATTGCATCCAGAATCGAGGGTATACAATGAACAGGAAACTGTAACGGCCATTTCTTTGTGATTGGTTCTTGCAAAATTCCATTTCAGTGCGAACTGCATAGTTTCAATCATAAGAACTCTGCTGATTGATATCCCGACATGTAGTTGGAGAAATTCCACATACTATGTATCAGAATAATTTATATATAATCAGAGTTTAATATTCTACATGAGTAAAGACAAAATCACAGTTACTATAGCAACAACAGGCAGATAGGGATCAGTGACTGGGAGGGAATAATGAAAATGGAGAGGAAATGTACAGGGTGAAAATTTGAGAGAAAATGTCAAAAATGAGTTCCGGTGGGGGACAGGTGGTCTGTAGAATTCCTGGGACAGGTGGTGCATCCTTTTTTTTTTTTTAATTCAGTCTGTAACAAAAGGTGTGGAGCCTCGCCCCGGTCCGAGCGACCGTCTGGTGCAGGGTGATGTCATGCTTCAGTGGGACCAGTGCTTTTCGGATTCAAGAGTGGGCCGGGTGGGCAGGTGTGTGCGTGTCGCGTTTGTTTGGGTGCAGACGGCTTGAATCCCTGGAAACAGAGCGTGAAACACGTGGTTAGCAAGGTACCCAAACACACATTATGTGATGTTAGTGTGTGGTTTATGTGCGTACATGCCTATCTGCATGTGTAAGATTATTTGGACTATGGGACAATGGGAAAGAGTACAGCCAATAACCCATCAATTCTTTTAATGCAAAGAAAAAGATGACCTAGTACCGGAGTGTGCGTGTGTGTGTGTGCATGCATGTGCGTGTGTGTTAGTGTCTGTAAGTGTGTTTTTGCATCTGTGTGGCCCACTCTCCCAAGCACAATCTGGCGCCTGCTGTTCGGTCCTGTCCTTGCGACGGTTGGCGATAATGTAGCAGGTCGCAGACTGTCAAGGGGCCTCAGATTGAAGTCCAGTAGCAGATGGATATAAATAGAGTCTCCTGAGACCCTGCTCAGAGGATGAGTGGGGTAAGGGAGAGTCCTTCTTGGTGTGGGAGATCAATGCTGCCATCATGTGGTCAAGGAGTACCATGGCAACTGAGTTGGCTTTCCCAATGTGAGATGGTCAGAAGCAGGATCATCTGCACTGCAAGTGGTCACCAGCCCGAAACCTGGAGAGGTTCCGTCCTGTGGGTTTTGCAGATCTCTAGTTGTTGAATGAGGTGTGTTTTGTGCGGACTGGGGAGAAAGTCTAACAGATTACTGGAAAAGGGTTGATGATTCATGCTTTCTGTTCAACCCTGCTTCCATAAAAGTATGGGTACAGGGTAAAATGTCAATTACAACAAAATTGATTTGCAAATCATTGCAACTCTGTATTTAATTAAAATTGTACAAAGACAACACATCATATGTTGAAAGTGAGAAATTTTCTTGCGACGCAAGTCATTGTAATTTCACGATATCAAGTTTGAAATTCAAAGGTCACTGAAGGTCGAGTTCAAGGTCACCGAATGAAAGTTCACAAATTACCTCCTATAAGTTTTCAATACGCACATATTCTCTATCTTCAATATTTTGAAGCCTAGAAACCTTTGAAACTTTTACCATTTTGCATGACCTTGAGTCTGACCTTTCAAGGGTACCAGGGTGAGTTCACAGGCTGATTTAGAAATAAATTATTTGACAGTTTTTGAGATATAACATTATAACATTGCTAACATTTTGCTTGACCTCAAGTTTGACCTTCCAAGGTCATCTGAGCTCAACTTTAACACGGTCAAATTATAGGTCATACATGACTTCTTATATTTCGATAATTCAAACTTAAGCCCTATCTGCGACCATTTGGCCTCCACAGCCCATTTTTCAAGTACAGCACCCCCACTTGACCCACTTCTGTCAATTCAATCAAAATGGCGCTCGCACTGTGCATTGAGGGCCCCAAAGGGAGTTGATTGCCTGATTTTGAAAAAAGTTATCAAACAGTTTGAGAAATAATTTTTTTGAAATTTCTATTTCAAAGTCCTATCTTTTAACATTGGGGCCATAATTTCAAAAGCCCAGGAAACGAAAAAAAAGATTCAATCAAAAAAAAAAAAAAAAAAACATCTGGAGATATTGATGGTTCAGAGCCAGAATATTTATCTCCAAATCTGCATATGAAGATGAGCCTTTTTTTCAGACATATTTGTGACTTGTAGCTGCACGTAACCCAAAATACCCAAATTTTGGAGATAAACCATTCTGGCTCTGAATCCTTGATATGGTATAGTAGTATGTTGTGGAAAATTTAAAGGAAAATTCATTGGGCCAAAAAGATAATAAATGTACCAGATGATAGACATAAAACCACAACAACAGCTTAGCGGCCCATAGGGTCGGTAAGGTAAATATGTCCCCAGTTACCAAATAGTTCTCATCAACATTATTCGACATTCTGGATATGTGTTCTAATTTGCGTTTTCTTTGCGAGATGTGATAAAAACAAAAGCAAAACTAAATAGAGCAGTTATTGTTCTTGTAAAGTGTGCTTAGTGAATAAAACATTTTTGACTTTACTTTTGAAATGCTGTAACACTATATAAAGGGAGGAAGCTAGGTATTTTACAACCAGTGGATTTTTGTAATAACCAAAAACTTGTTAATCATAGAAAATGATTAAAAACAGGTCAAGACCATCTTTAGCTAACAGGGATGTTTGGTTGCATCCTCTGGCTGTACCTTGGAGTCTAGTTCTTCGTGACCCATTTGAGTTCGCTCCTAACATTCTGAATTTCGGACAGGTTGACTGCTGGGCCTGGCAACTTCATGGCACCTGGCAATTGCTTCTTCTCCTCAGAGGAGATGGGCTGCGAATGGGGCGGAGCCTGGATTCAAGATGTGGGGTCAAAGAGTAGAGAGGTGGGGCAAGAGAGACAACAGATATTTAAAATGCCATTGTTTCGTGTAGAGTGTACCGATTCAGTAATGATGTGCTGACTGACATTCCCAGCCTCCTATCAACAAACAGCAGATAACTTTTCTTGTCTTCCCAGTGTGAGGCAGAGGTGGACCTTCCAGGGGTCTGAAGGTAAAAGCCCAGTCATGTTCTACTTTTACCCATGAGCTCAGCCAATTGATTTTATCAGTTAGTTCAACTTCCTGACTGAAGGGTTGGACTATCAAACCTGGGGGGTTGGAACAAAATATTGGACAGGACTTCAGTTTTCTGGGCTTGGATTGTCCAGCTCTGGGGAGAAGCCCATTGTTTGCATGGGAATGCTGCAAGTGCATGTATGAAGCCATATTGTAAAAAGTAAGAATTTGCTTGAAATTAAAACAGTAAGGCAATTAGCTGTAAAGCGTTATTGAGTTTATTCAACTTCAAGTTCCGTTGATTGCACAAACGCATCTCTGAAATAACTTGGATCCGCGTTTTTGCCGCGTCACAAATGCTATGCAGTATTTATTATTATTTTTTTTAAGTTGAGTCAACTTACTATTTTTCGCAGTGCAGCATTTAGTGTTTCAACGATCAGCTGCAGGCACTGTTTCTATACCAGGGGCACTTTTTCTCCACATAGGAAATGTGGCGGTGTCAAAAAACATGCATGTGCTATCAGAGGTGAAATATACAAGGGTCAAAGGGTAAAAACCCTGCCATTTTTTCTTTCATCCTTGAACTGGGCCAACTGACTTCATGGATTAGTTCCACTTGCTGGTGGAGGAATGTTGCTAAATGGCTTGTCTGGGGAAGTGGAGGAAAATTCTGGGAAGGACTTTTACTGTCACATTCTGGGTTTCATCTTTGGGTCCCACTCACTTGCACTTTTGGTTCTTTAATCCAGTGGGTCCCGAATGCACTAGTACTTGGGGACGCCCTTTCAGTTCTGGCTTTTGTTCAAACCGCAATTGCACTCCCAGAATTTTAACAAGGTGCATGTTTTGCTGTCTTGAAATGAAGGCAAAGGTGGGTGGAAACCAGCGATGTGTGTGTGTGTGTGTGTGTGTGTGTGTGTGTGTGCGCGTGTGTGTGTGTTACCTCTTCTGATACCTCCTGCTCTGTCACTTCTTCTTTCCTCCTCACAGGATGCCCGGCTCCAGGGCGCAGCGCCCCCATGGGGATATTCAGGTTAGCCTGCGGGGGGAAGAATCCAGAGGAATCACCTGAGGAGCTGGACAACAGTCCCCTCCCCCACACATCTGTCCAGAAGGGGGCGCACCTTAGCTAGACTGACTCCCAACAACCTGCCTGGGAAAATACACACACCCGGACCGGACCTATCCCAGCCCTTTTCCTCAGATTACAGAGGTTCTGAACTTTATCCTGGAAGTGCCAGTATGTGGGTACAGGCTTTCACTGCGCCCAAGCAGTTACAGGCCTGATTCTGCTAATTGAGGTCTTTAGAAAAGACTCCAGGGGTTGATTAGGAAAATTAGGTCTGTATCTGCATGGCTGGAGCAAAAGCCTGCATCCACACTGGGCCTGTCTGGACAGGACTGGGAACCCCCGCCTCAGAGGGACGATTGGGCCGAGCAGGGAGTCTCTCGTGACCACTTTTTAAACGGGAGATTTCCACCTTCCGGAGAGATCCTCGGACTGCAATCCAGCAAAGCTGTCTTTTTTTGCTATTATCCTGCCCTGGAGATGTCGGTATTTGTCTGTGACCCAGCCTTCCTTACAGAATACTCACAAACGTGAGACATTAATGTGCTGAAGTCTTCACCCAGTGATCAGCTAGTGTAGTGAATAGTAAATATTGCCTTTCCGGTTTTAGCGTTATTTTCCAGCTCGTGTTAGAAAGAGTTTTCTCTGTCCTGCTGCTTAAACAACCAGATGTGCGTCACCCGACAGCACAGATGCTAACTTACATAGTTGGAACCATTGACTGTGAATGAATGAACAATGTGAGTCGCTAACAGTTAGCAACTTTGCTTTTGGGAAACGCACCCCAGTATAGCCTGTCTGCGGAGGTGAAGTACTGATCAATCTTTTTTACCCAGGTCACTCTGTGCCAAATGAGACTAGGCCCCCCTATTTGCCCCACCAACTCAGTGGCTTCAATGAGTTACTTAAAATAATATAAGAGGATGGTGAGAACAGGCCGGCCCAACAAGGCTCGCCTTATTGCCACCAGTGAAAGTGCACCTGACACTTAGCATACTAATTCTAAAAAAATTCAGTGTTCAAAACTGTATCAATCCTGGTTTTGTAAACTCCCAGATTTTCTGCCTTTATGATACAACTTGGCAAACTATTTCAGGTTGTGATCACTCTCTGTGCGGAAAAAAATATGCAACGTCATACAGGCCTTAACCAAAACAAGTGGTGCCAGACACAACACACCCTGCCTGCAATTTTTGCGATTTCTGTGACTTGGGCCAGTGTTCCCCAGAGATCTCCTGTAGTACCACTTGTCCTGCATGCGTTAGACACTTGCATTAGATCTCTCCCTGCTCCTGCACAGGTGATGCTAGTGATCAGGTTCTTACCAGCACCTGAATCTGCTTGATAATGAGCAGATCTTTTCACTACCTCAAACTCTAACTGTTCACTTAAGTTTTCCCTTAAGTAAGTTAAAAGTCAGAAAAAGCATTTCTCATATTGTAGGATAATTTTGCGTAGATATTCTATATCTGCTGGTTATAGCGCTTCATTTAAGCTACATCACACTTATATTGAGAAAAATATTCAAACCCAGGGCACCATTTTTTATGGAATCACTTCAAAATGGAAAATATCGAGATCTTTTTCACTTTATACACAATTCTCTGTAATTCAGCGAGAAATATTTAGGCGCATTATAAACCTTTTGATCTCTACCAGAATTTAAAATAGGCCTGAGGCTCCACAGATTTGAATACAGTAGCTGCATCAATATATTTGTAGGGTTGATTCACCTCTGCTGGGGCTGGGAGAGATCTGAAACAGGCAGGACAAGTGGTACTCCAGGAGTGGTTTGGTAAACAATGACCGAGATGTTGACTTTGACCCCAGTTACGTAGGTTTTAAGTTTGATCAAACTTTACTTGCTGTAGACTTCTGACGGACTGACAGACAGACAGACAGACGTCACCAAAAATCCCACCCTTGCCTTTTGGGTGGAATAATAATCCTGCATTTAACCCTCTATTAACCAAACCCATTTCCAATTGGGTAAAAATCATTTCCCTAGGCAAATATGTTGATTATGGGCCAATATTTTGAAAAATAGTAAAAAAAATAATAATTTTTTTAAAATTTAAATTTCAATTCAATTTTTGTTTTTTAATTTTAAAATTTTAACTAGACGGACCATTCAAGTTATTCTCAAATGTTTATTTGGCAATAAGACTCAAAACCAGCAGGGTGTCCCGGCTGTTAGCCCTTTCACTCTATGTAGCAGATATGCTACGGTGGTTAATAGAGGGTTAAAGGCTTTGTTCAAAAATGCTAAAATCAGTGGCAGTCCTGGACTGGAGTTTGACGGCCCTGATTTGGTACAGGAGGACAGACACTGTGGAGCCCAGTGGTTCCACCTGAAGGAGATGGGGGATGGGGCAGTAAATCTCAAACCCAGTCCTGGAATGCCCTCGTACGCTGGTTTCTGTTCCAACCGCAATTCCAATCCAAAAATTACCACATCAGTTCAGTGACAAGGCTTCTCCAGCTAGTTACTGGAAGCCATTTCAAGAAATAGCTTGAATATGACTTTAAGACAGTAACAACAGAAATAACAGCAATAAATATGACAAGTGTGGTATTTACCACAGTATGTGAAAAGAAAATTAGTCTTTTAATAAACTGTCAGAATGATATCCACTTCCTACACAAGCTGGAAATTCAGCCTTGTTAACCACCTAGCCAGTAGCATTTTGCTTTCTAAATTTAAGCAGAATTTTCCTTTTAAATAGTACAACTTGCATGAAATATACTAAAGAAAAAACTGATACATAGCTAATTTCTAAAACTTGTTTTAACAGTTTCAGAAAAACTCCATTCATTACTGCCATAAACCGCTGGATGTTTTTGACACAGAAGTCTAAAAAATGCAACCTATTCCCACGCGACTTCTGAGGCCAGTGGGTGTTTACCACATATAGTATTCAGCAGTCTCTCATACACTCACAGGGTTCTTCATTGCACAAATCCATGCATTCACACATTCATTATCTTTTTATTCATTAGTATCCTTTATCTACTGTCACACGTACCTTGTTAAACACTCAAAGGCAAGAGTGGTGAGGGTTGGAATCCAATTTTTCAGATCTGATCATGTGGCTTAACCCTTAGAGCACTAAATGCAGCTGCTCAATGATGTAAGCTATTAAAGAGCTCCTGCAGGGGAGCTCTTTTAAACAAGCTGCCACATGGTAGGTCTTCAACAGCACAAGATAATTAAATTTATTATAAAAGATATATATTGCAGAACTCTTAGGGTTAGGGTTTTAGTAGATCATACTTTCCCATCTTATACAGTACATTACTCATAAATTATTATTTTATTAATTTTCTGGGGGGTTTTTTTGTCAAATGTAAACATCTTCTGGAGATGATACAAACCTTTTGAGTCATTTATGGGCATTGTGTTATTGACAGTTTTGTCGCCACTGTTACAGTCTAACAGCAAAATCCCGCTAATGCCCATATATTGAGCAGAGGTTCTATTTGCCTAGACATAGACTCATGGTACAAAGTTTAAGTCCTTCCTTCCACTGTAAAATTTTGGGGCTCGTACTGAAGTTGGAACAAAAACCAACCTACACAGGTACTCTTAGACTGAGTTTGGGAACCACTACGGCAGGACAAAGCTATTCTGCATCAGAAGTCCTGATCTTTGCCATCCCAAATTAACAAATCAACAAGCACAAGATGGTGGCCACAAAAGAGGTTAATTTTCTTTGCTGAAGATGCATATATTGAATTCTACAGGTCTTGCTTCTATAGAAGTTTCTGTGACTTGCAAATCGCATAAACGCACTCTGGGTCTCCACCCAGACCCAGCACGGCTGCAGCAAAGACTGCAAGCATGGTACCCCTTCCCCCTTTCCATTAAAGATGCATTCCTGAAGTAAAACATTCAAGCCTTTGCACTCAAAACCACAGCACAAGTCGGAAATAAATTAATTAATTGTAGCGGCTGAATCCATCTTTCACGATGAGTCACATGATCATTCCTGTTGCCATGGAGGACTGAAGATGTTTTTGGGAGGGAACACAGGTCCTGACCTGACACCCTCCCCCTCAAAACCATCTGAACTTTCCAATGAAACTGCAATTAATCAGCCCTTCTTCTTAGTTAAGGTTAAAAATACAGCAAGTTAAATTTCTTTCCGTATGAAACAGACCACTGGTCACATAAAAAGGTAAGCCTGATGACACTCGTAGGTACAGCCAGACCCATAGTGAGCAGGTGTGTGAAAATTCTTCCCATTGAGGAGTTTTTTTCTTTCCACCACACATTTTTATGTCCTACGGGGCACTTGAACAGGGTATCTTTGCTACATTGCAATAAGTCTTTGTGAGAAGTCTTCTGTAAAAAACGGCGTACAAATATCATTGGATTTAACTGAATGGTCACCGCTGCCTGGACAGTCAGAGTCAGGGCCGCCACCAGAACTTAAAATTCGGGGGAAAAGATACATCCCTTAATGACAACAATTAGTCCTAGCTACTTCTCAATCATTTTCTTTCATTAACATGTTGTCCGATTATAGTAATAATCAAGTGGCAATTGAAGACATGGCTTCTCTGCCCCATGCGATCTAACAACGACAAAATTATGGGCTACATTCAGTAAAGGAAAATAATTTAATTATAATTTGGTCTATGCACTGGCACTCAGCGACAATGATCGTTTTCCAGAGAGCGGGATTTCAGAACTCCAGAGCGAATGAAGGTAATTTCAGCAACAAGTATGTACACCTGGTATTGCAGCACGGTCACGCAACTTGCTGTAAAAAAATAGACAGCTTTCTGAATGAAAAACATGAACGGAGGACACACCACTCGGGTCATCGAAATTTCCTTCATTCGCTGAAAAGTTCTGAAATGTTGCTCGCGCTGAAAAAAAAAGGCGTGTCTTCAATTGCCACTAGATTATTACTATCGGGATTGGGTACAATTACTTTTTACAATTACAATTACAGTAATTGAAATAAATTTACTTTCAAAATTGTCATTAAATTTTAATTTAATTTTTTATTGAAAAGTAATCGTAATTGAACATTCTTTCCAATCAATTGCGATTGAAAAAAGTAATTGAACCCAACCCTGATTACTATAATTGGAAAACATAACATGTATCTCTAAAGGAAAATGATTGAGAATTAGCGAGGACTAATTGTTGTCATTAAGGGATGCATCTTTGCCCCCGAATTTACAGTTCTAGCGGCAGCCCTGGTCAGAGGGGACTTCAAACTGCACCAATAAGTAACTGTGAGGAAGACTGAGGAGGACTGAGATTTAGGGCGATCAGCACCATGTTAAACAGGGTTACAGAATCTGATCGTGGAGAATCACGATAGATTTATTAAACAGGGTTTTAAGTGATGATTGCAAAAACAAAGGCTTTTTGCTTTTGAAATGGACAGAGTGAATCTGAAGCAACAGCTATTTTGGAGCGCGTGGAAATTTGAATATTGCATTTTCCCCATTTTATAATCTTTCATTTTTTAACAACCTTTACTGTCGTTACAAAAAAATTAATTAAAATTTTTTTTTTTTTTCCGGTTGTTTGTTCTTAAGACAGGTAGAGCACTTAGTTGACACTTTAGTTTAGAAACTAAAGTTTAGTTTAAAAACCTTCACAATGCATTTGTAAGTCCCTACACCATGTTACTGTGGATTGTTTTTGTTCTAGAAGGCCCAGAGTGTATTTTTCAGGGGAACCTCCCTCCCCCATCTTAACTCTCAGCGGCATCCAGCTCAAAACCTGCGAGGCCAACCAGACAGTGGAGCCAGCATTTTGTGCGCCAGTTTTTACAGCGGTGTTTATACTAGGCTCTTCATTTATTCCAGGTCCTCTCAGGCCACTCAGACCACGTCACTCATGACCTCAGCGCACATACCAGCACAATACTTACTCTATTACCCCCGATTCAACCCTTATTTCTATTTTATCCTTTCTACTTCCCTCGCTGGCAATGTCTGGAATTGCCTACTGCTTACAATTCTGATCATGGCTAGAAGTAGCAAGTAGTACACGGAATGTGATCTGTTTGAAATGCACAATTATTCAAAGATTCCTGGACGATATACTGTTCTGGCCAGATTTCACAAGATACAACCAGAGTAGTCTTTCTGGCAATCTATATCCCACAATGCAACAGGGTCAATGGCAATGTCCCATGAAGACCCAGTAAATCTCAATAGCCAGGAGGTCATGTGGCTGTGTTTTTCGCCACATGGCCATTGTTACATACTAGCGACTACAATGTGTGCTACAATGGTGAGCAGCACATAGTATCCTGAATGTGCTGGAGATGTATGCAGTATGCAGTAAAGAAGTAAAGAAGCATGCGATTCCAAACATGCCCCTGTCTCCTGCCATCACTCCTTCTCAGTCCCGCTCTCTCTCTCTCCTGTTGCCTCGGTTACTCCTGGTCCCTCCCCTCATACCTCTTTATCACTTTCTCTCTTTCTCTCTCTCTCTCTCTCTCTCTCTCTCTCTCTCTCCTGTTGCCTCGGTTACTCCTGGTCCCTCCCCTCATACCTCTTTATCACTTTCTCTCTTTCTCTCTCTCTCTCTCTCTCTCTCACACACACACACACACACAGAGACTTGGCCCCGCGAGTCTTTCTGGAACATTTCAGTTCTCTCCCTGCCTGACTATTGCTCTCATTCACACTGTTACTCTCCCCATCAGCTCATATACCCACCCTCTGTCACTGCTACCTCCCCTGCGACTTTTTCGATCTCTCAAAAAATGGGTCCCTGAGCCACCTTGTCACACCTCCATTCATCTCTCCCTCCATCTCACACTCTCTATCAGCCTGTCAGTTAACCACACCATTCAAGCCTAATCCATTACTGCTCTGGCCTCCTCTATCATTAAATCAGTCACTGTCATTCCCCTTCCATCAATCACACCTTAGATAAAAACAAAAGGCTGGAGGGTGGTATTTCTGTCTGCCACAGAACCAGGGGATGGGATTCTGTTCACATGGGCTATTTGTGGTGGTGGCACTTGTTTATTTATTCTATTCACTCAAAAAAAATGAAATTTCAGACATACTCAAATATTTAAGCTGGTCGCACGTAACTGAGTTAAGTAACCACTGATTTAATAATTTAAACTGGCCTAAATTTTATCATTTCATCTGAAGTCACATTAAAGAATTGTGTGGAACCAGCCGTAAAAATTTAAGTACATCCTGCATTTCATTCTCTTGAGTGCTTGTACACTCAAAGAGAAAATAAATATTACATTTACAAAAGAACATTATGTCAACTGGTTCCACACAACTGAGTTGAGTACCTTCAAATTAATTTGATTAAATTCGCCAAACTCTTACAATAGCTATAATTTGCAGTTACTTAAAACAGTTGTGTGGCTCCACATGATGCCACATTGTTAAGTCATTGTAACACTTCTCTTTATATAAAACCCCTCAACTGTAGGTGCACTGATCTCAGACCAGTTTCCCTTTGCCTGCCATCCCACCACATCTACTGTGAGTGCAGGAGGCAAAACTATTCCTGGATCAGTGTCCTCACTTGGGGAAGTTTTATGAAATGGGGTCAGTGTGTCTGCACATGTTGGCTTCTGTGAACATGAGCTCAGAGCTGATCTAAAGAGTGAATGCCCATGTTGTGCAGTGTCTTTCACTGAAACATGTAGCTCATGCTTTTGCTATTCTGCAGTTGGCTTTTGTGAAATGTGCACTAGATTGCGTGTCTGCAGTTAATGCGCAAATTTTCCCCAATGTTGGCAATAATGAAACTGATGGGTATAATTATTAATATATTTGACTATTTTTGTATGCATCATATTTATTAAAATGTTTGTATAATGCTTTAATGAAGACAGGCATGATCGTGAGTGCAGTGTGCACTCTTATGGGAGGAGTAAAACACTATTTGCTGAGTATTTTGAGTACATTGACAGGCTTTGTATTATGTGTTTTAACAAGTCTGAACTTTATGGAAAAACTAGTATTTTGAGTGTTTGTACTATTGCTACGTATTGTCATGAACACAGGGACCTACTTTTATGAATAAACCGGTGATACTGAAGCCCTTTGAGCAGCAGGAAAAGGGTGTATTTTTAATCATTGCTCTTGTGAAGACAAAATGATAGAAGTTTATGCAAAACGAAATAGATAAGAATCACAAATCAGATTTGTAGAAATTTCACATTATAATTCCATTTAGCACAAACCTATATACTATGCATGCTCATGCACAAAGACACACTGTATTCACACATTAGCATAGAGTCCTACCTGTAAGGCCTTAACATGGGAGGTTCGCTGTTTGGACATTTTGCTAAAGGTCCAGCACCTGAAACACAAGAAGAGAGGAGATAATGACTATCCAATTGGTGAGTGTGTGTGTGTATCTCTGTGTGTGTGTGTGTGTGTGTGTGTGTGTGTGTGTGTGTGTGTGTGTGTGGAAGAGAGAAAGAGAGAGCAAGAGAGAGGGGGGAAAAGTTAGGCCATTGTCATTCCCTGGCTTTTCAGTACATAGGATAGTCTTTCAGTTGCTTAGCGACTTCTACAGGGCGATGCAGGTGGGGTCATTTCAACTGAATCATTCATAGGGGGGAGAGAGTTTTGGGCATTGTTTTGGTAAGAGGGGCACAGGAGTTTGGAGGGAGAAAATGCAGTTAATTCTAAAAATATTATATATATATTTAATAATATTAAATATGTTGCTCTATATTCGAGCACATTGTGCATAAAACAGTACTGAACATCAGCTAAAGGTATCAGCACCATCCATAGCAGCTGATCCATGGAAGAATTCCTACTGTCTGCATGTCAGCCTCCTAATACATTTTCATTTTGTATTAGATAGCGGGAGTGTGTGTGTGTGCGTGTGTGTGTGTGTGTGTGTGCACGTGTGCAAGTTTGTGAGTTTGTGTGTGTGTGTGTGCATTTGTGGAGGTGGGGGGCTGAAGGGGGGGGGGGGGGGGTGTTGCCTGTGAGTGTGTGTGTGTGTTTGTGGGGGGGGGGGGTTTGCCTGTTTGTGTGTGTGTGTGTGTGTGTGTGTGCCTGTTCATGGGGGTCTGTTTGTGCATGACCATGTGGGTGTGCATGTGAGTGATAAATTTACAGCACCACCTGATTTCCTTGCACATCTGACCTGAGATCAGGTTACAAGCCAGCGTCCTTTAGGAACGGTTATATTGCCATAGGCCACGCTGCTGAGATCACATCATTAATTTATCTGGACCAATAATAACCCAGTGACCTCTTGAAATTACGTACCTCACAAATACTGCCATTCTGTGAAAGATTAACCTTCAATTTTACTTCTGATGCAATGACTATTAGGTCTAATTTTCCGCATGCAAATATACTTTCCATGCAAGTCTCATTATATAAATATTCCTGTCGTATTTGTTTTGGTTTGTAGCAAACAACCCTGTATAGTGTGATGCATTCTGTCACTTTTCAGAATGTATAACACTATTCAGTTCTGATATGGAAGGAACAGGTGAACTTTAATGATGGAAAACAAAGGGCACTGAGGTAGTTTACATATTACCAAGGAAAATAAAGACATGCTGAATGAAATCAAAGAACAGTTCAGTCTTGGATATTCCTACAAAGTCCAATGGATGAACCAAGTTTGAGCCGTCCTGTGGGAGGAGTATGACTATAACTACAACCCCAATTCCGAAATAGTTGGGACAAAGTGTAAATTGAGAATATTCAATAACTTTCAGATCACATGAGCCAATATGTTATTTACAATAGAACATAGATAACATTTCAAATGTTGGAACTGAGACATTTTACATTTTTATCCAAAAAATGAGCTCATTTTAAATTGTCTGGCTGCAACAGGTCTCGAAAAAGTTGGGACACAGGCATAAAAGGGCTGAAAAAGCAATTAATATACAAAACCCAAAACCAGTGAAGTTGGCACGTTGTGTAAATCGTAAATAAAAACAGAATACAATGATTTGCAAATCCTTTTCAACCTATATTCAATTGAATACACTGCAAAGACAAGTTACTGAATGTTCGAACAGGTAAACTTTGTAATTTTTTGCAAATATTAGCTCATTTGGAATTTGATGCCTGCAACAAGTTTCAAAAAAGCTGGAACAATAGGCAAAAAAGACTGAGAGAGTTGAGGAATGCTCATCAAACACTTATTTGGAACATCCCACCGGTGAACAGGCTAATTGGGAACAGGTGGGTGCCATGATTGGGCATAAAAACAGCTTCCCTGAAATGCTCAGTCATTCACAAACAAGGATGGGGCGAGGGTCACCACTTAGAGAACAAATGCGTGAGCTGATTGTCGAACAGTTTAAAAACAACATTCTTCAACGAGCTATTGCAAGAAATTTAGGGATTTCATCATCTACGGTCCGTTATATCTTCAAAAGGTTCAGAGAATCTGGAGAAATCACTGCACGTAAGCGACAAGGCCGAAAACCAACATTTGTTGCCCGTGACCTTCGATCCCTCAGGCGGTACTGCATCAAAAACCGACATCAGTGTATAAAGGACATCACCACATGGGCTCAGGAACACTTCAGAAAACCACTGTCAGTAACTACAGTTCGTCACTACATCTGCAAGTGCAAGTTAAAACTCCACAATGCAAAGCGAAAGCCATTTATCAACAGCACCCAGAAATGCCGCCGGCTTCGCTGGGCCCAAGCTCATCTAAGATGGACTGATGCAATGTGGAAAAGTGTTCTGTGGTCTGACGAGTCCACATTTCAAATTGTTTTTGGAAACTGTGGACGTCGTGTCCTCCGGACCAAAGAGGAAAAGAACCATCCGGACTGTTATAGGCGCAAAGTTCAAAAGCCAGCATCTGTGATAGTAAGGGGGTGTATTAGTGCCCAAGGCATGGGCAACTTACACATATGTGAAGGCACCATTAATGCTGAAAGGTACAGGTTTTGGAGCAACATATGTAGCCATCCAAGCAACGTCTTTTTCATGGATGCCCCTGCTTATTTCAGCAAGACAATGCCAAGCCGCATTCTGCACGTGTTACAACAGCATGGCTCCGTAGTAAAAGAGTGCGGGTACTAGACTGGCCTGCCTATAGTCCAGACCTGTCTCACATTGAAAATGTGTGGCGCATTATGAAGTGTAAAATACAACAACGGAGACCCCGGACTGTTGAACAACTTAAGCTGTACATCAGGCAAAAATGGGAAAGGGTTCCACCTGAAAAACTTCAAAAAATGGTCTCCTCAGTTCCCAAACGTTTACTGAGTGTCGTTTAAAGGAAAGGCGATGTAACACAGTGGTAAAAAAGCCCCTGTGCCAACTGTTTTGCAATGTGTTGCTGCCTTTAAATTCTAAGTTCATGATTATTTGCAAAAAAAAATAAAGTTTCTCAGTTTGAACATCAAACATCTTGTCTTTGCAGTGTATTCAATTGAATATAAGTTGAAAAGGATTTGCAAATCATTGTATTCTGTTTTTATCTACGATTTACATAACGTGCGAAATTCACTGGTTTTGGGTTAAGATAATCAGCTCAATGAACATTTAGCAAGTAATTAAGTTAACTGGCATCAGGTGTGTAACATGATTGGCTATAAAAGGCATGTCTTAGAGAGGCTGAGTCTCTCAGAAGTAACGATGGCCAGAGGCTCTCCAACCTGTGAAGGCTTGTATTAAAAAAAATTGTGGAATACTTAAAAATAATATTCCGCAACATCAAATTGCAAAGGCTTTGACGGTCTCATCATCGACAGCGCAAAACATCATCAAAAGATTCAGGGAAACTGAAAAATCTCTGTGCGTAAGGGACAAGGCCTAAGACCTTTACTGGATGCCCGTGATCTTCGGGCCCTCAGACGCCACTGCATCACCCACCGGCACGATCCTGTCATTGACATCACTATTTGATTTGAAAGTCATTGCGTTTTGGTTTTACTCACAATTTCCGTTTTTCCCAAATATTTCGGAATTGGGGTTGTAAGTATTTTAGTCAGTTGAGCACACCTGCGCAAGGCATTTTTAGTTCTAGAGACATTTACTGCCACAATGACTGGAAACGATAGGACTAGGTCCCCATTGGTTGATATAGATTGCGCCAAGGAAGGTCATGAGTGACGTCACAGTTAGAATCATATATAACAGGGGTGTCCAATCTTATCCAGAAAGGGCCGGTGTGGGTGCTGGTTTTTGTTAGAGCCCAACACTAACAAACCTGATTCTACCCACTAAGGCCCTGATTGAAACCCCTGATTAGTTAATTAATGGAATCAGGTGCAGTAGCACTGCTGGAAAGGACAAAAACCTGCACCCACACCGGCCCTTTACGGATAAGATTGGACATCCCTGATGTATAAGCATGTTTTGTGTCACCTTTCGTAACCTTTGGCCATAAGTCATGTGACATATTTAGTTCTGTCACATTTGGAATTACATGCTGCCTAACAAGGTGTTATGCCCCGCTTTATTAACCAGGATATGTAATCTTGTATTTTAACAGCAAAGCTATTTATTTAGTCAAAATCATGGAATCATCATCTGCCACAGATCCTTCCTGTTAACACGATAACTCAACTGGAATTTTAAAGATATTTTTCAAATTTTATACGCCTATATACGCCTCTTGGTCTTATCAAGATGGAGACCAAGATTTATTTTGGGCTATGTGGTTAAAATAAAAATGAATAAATTAATTTCTTGAACACTTGAGTTCCATCATATTGCCTGTATGACAGTTGATGGGTCCTGTCACTAGATATGCCTCGTCGCAAGTACGCGCCCAGGCTACCTTACCAGTGAGCCTGGCTCTTTGGCGATGTGGTCAGCGTGTATGACTTTTAGCCCGCAGTTTGGGGTTCAATCCCTCGCCGGGGCCGTCTTTCAGCTTGCCACACCTGATATACAAGCAATATCCCCTTGAAATTATGCCAATTGATTCTTTCACTTGTGATCAATTATTGCTGAATACTATATCAAAAATGTCAATAGACTAAGTAATTAATTAAGTTGTTGAATTTATTACTGACCTCATGAAAAATGTTTGTGTATTTTTCATTATTCATGAATAAATATAGGCAGTCCGAGCAAATCTAAGTTTGTATAGTTTGTAATAATTTAATGAATTAAAGAAATAATATTGTAGTATTTATCAAAATAAATTATTTTTAAATTTACCACTGACCTCATGAAAAATAGTTAAGTGTATTTTTTATTACTCATGAGTAAATGTAGACATTCAGAGTATTTATAAGGTAAAATTGGGTTTAGTTAGTGATAATTTAATAAGGGGAAATAGTGATGGTCCTGCCCTGCAGGCCCTCCCCCCTCTTGCTTGCACCTCGACCTCAATGAGCCACAGCTGCTGCTCGTTGAGGTGGAGGTGCTATTGAGAGTATAAAAGAGCTGCACTGCCAGTTTGGCAGTGCAGCAGCACTCTGGATTCTATTCTGAGTGTGATGGAGTTCTGGCTGTAGCCGCTGCTCCCCTGATTTTGTTTTAACTAAATCTTTATTTATATTTTTACTCAGCCTGTGCGTGTGGGGTCCCTTTTTCTGGTGTTTGGGTACATGGTCCTAGTGCCCGCCGGCTTCATGCTTTCTGCCGGAGGGGGCAAAACCATGACAGAAATGCTGTAGTTAGGCTTTCTTTTCGAGGAACTTTTGCTTGGTGGTTTCCGCTGACACACGCCTCGCAGTTTGGGGTAGCTGTGCTGGCCTTATTATTGAGGGAATTATGTCTCATTTCTGAAAACTTTAAATCTGCTCTATTTTCATAAACAACAATTCATTTGAAGCATCAGATTTTTCCATAAAAATAATATTTAGATTGAGGTAATTCTTATATTTTTATGAACTATGATCACAGAGACGTGTTGACTGGTCGAGGATATTTTTGAAGCGAGGTCTGTTCGAATTTGCAGAAGCTCAGCCATCTGAACAAGCCAACCTCATTTTCGAGGCTTGACAGATGATTCTTTATACTGGGCATTGAGCAAAAAAATAAAAAATAAAATCCATGTTTTGCATCAATCATAGTTGGGAGCTGGACCATAATTGGGACAAAAAAATCTCCACAAAACAATTTTATTTTTCCCGTACGCATATCACAGATGTCACCATCAGTTCTGAATATGTGATTATTCGTTTATAGCCTCTAACTAGCATAGATTAGCATTCAACCTTAGCGCATATAGGATGTGCCAAAAGCCTTCTTTTTCATGGTAAATCGACGCTTGGTCAGGCAGCGTCACTATATGACAAGTCGGGATGAGACTGGGCTCAACCAATGGGTCATTTACTGTTTGACCCAGAGAGAACGAAATTATTACCAGCAGCAGAGAGTTTGTAGAAAGGGAGAAAGCAGGAGGCTCATCATATCACGTTGGGAGTGCACATGCTCATTGTGAGAGAATGACTGACTGAAGTACAGATCAGAGATGGAGGTGAAGCAGGCTCACCAGAGCTAACAGGACCACAGCCCTTGTAAGTGACTGTAACCATGATTCTGTTTATACATCAACACAGGGGGCTGAGAGAGACAGGGTTAGCTCAGAGCTGCATTATTTTTACCCCAGCCTCACAGCTGCCAACACCAGCGCCCCTCCATATACTCCTCTACCCTCCACTGCTGATCCCACTCTCCCTTCTCTGTCCGATCCCACTCTCCCTTTCCTTTCATCTCCTGTCATCCAATTCCCTCCTCATGTCTACAAAGGCCCACCAACACCCCAGCAACCAAAATGTTTCCAAGTAACACCTTGGCAACCAGCTATTAACACCCAAACAACCACCTAAAATCATACAAACAACAGTTCGAAAACACCCTTGCAACTAGCTAGTAATACTTGGCAACCACAAACAGCGCCTGGGCATTCCTCAAGTAAGTCAAGTAACAATTCAGTTAGTATGTACTAGAACCTTATTATCCGCCTTATATTACTCTGGCAACCACTCAGTAGCACCTTAGTAAATGCTTCGTGACAACGTGCTTGTAATACTTGGTAACCACAAACAGCGCCTGGGCATTCGTCAAGTAATTCAGTTAGTATGTATGACAATGTTATTAACTACCTTATATTACTCTGGCAACCATTCATTAGCATCTTAGTAAATGCATATTGACAACCTGGCAAGCACATACAACACCCTGGAAACTATCTAGTGAGACATGGCAATCATCTTGTAACACTGCAGAACCCGCAATCAAAAACTAAGAAAGCATTTCGGTTAGCCAAGTGAAAAGTAACCACCTTATTTCATCTCTGAAATCACACACACTGTGTGTGTGTGTGTGTGCGCGCGCGTGTGTGTGTGTGTGTGTGTGTGTGTGTGTGTGTGTGTCTGTTTGTGGGGGACAGAATAAGTTTTTTTTTCTTTCTTTTTTTTAGCAGCAAAATAATCCTCAATGTATGCCTGTATGCTTTCATTTAATATTCTCTGAGGGCCACTTTGTCAATCAGAAATAATCAAATGAAATTTTAAAGCCTCCCAGCAACTCTCTCCAGCACTAGATAAATGAGAAAAACGCAGTGACTGGAGAAACTGCATGGGTTACCTGAAAGATAGACGTGCCGAAGCAGTGCCTGTTTTATGATGACTGTGGTGGCGATGGAAGGAAAAGTAGGTGCTGCTGTCGAAGAGTATCAGTGATTGCTGTCTTTATTAATGATAGTTACCCAAGTAATGCGGAGTGATTTTGAGTAATTCCTAATTAACTAAATATACAAAGGAGTGATAAGGTTTGTTGAGTATTTCTATAATGTCATTTGGATTACAGACGGATACGCGAGTGCATAAGCACACATGCGGAACCACAAATGGCAGCGACTTAGTACACATTCTCTTATTCAAAATCCATGTAAAATTACTTTGGTTGGACACAGAACAGTGCTCCTCAAACAATGGCTTCCAGTGTGAATTTATAGAAAGCGTTATTATGTGCCACTGGTGGGGAGGATGGTCAGCTGCACCGTTGGTATGCAAAACTGAGCATTCCCCATCCATACAGAATGGAAAACCAAATTACTACCATGTATCGCCATACGCACAGGACTGGTGCTACGTTTTCAAAATCAGTTCTACTACAAGGCCTAAATGGATGAACCCCGTTTTGTCCGATAATTGTATTATCCCACAGCAGCTAACGAAAATGTTGACAAGGTTTAGGCATGATGGGAGCATAGTCTGGCCCAGAGAACTGCAGGGCATATAGAAACACCTGTTACAAGCACGTATCAAGACAGCCTGCAATGCATTTCCCAAAAGCGTAGGTGCTGTTGCTAGCAACTTGCATAGTTTGTCCATTCTCAGTCAATGGGCCCGACTATGTAAGTTTGCGTCTGAGATTTTGGGAAACGCACCCCTGTTCGGTGCATCAGGCCCCGTTGTGAGGACATGCAGTGTTTGTACTGGGTTCAACAGGTTTTTTCTTTGTTTTTTTCTCAAATTCAACCGGAGTTAGTGTTGTCCTGTTTTTGGGGCAGTACATTTATTCGTTAAAGTGCTGCTCGTGTGCTTATGGCAGCATGAAACCAGCCGAGGGTCATCGTTTCACAGCATTACAGTGCACTGCTTCACACTACTGACCACCAGTTCAGCCGACTTCCATGGCTGCTGCTCAAAATGACCGTGCTGAGCACTGCTCCTGACTGCTGTTTTCACACACTCGTCCTCACTGCTTCCATGACACCCTGCTCCACACTGCTTCACGCTACTGTTCTGGCCACGGCCTCACACTGCTTCTTTGACCGCTGCTGTGCCTTGCTACTCAAGCCTCTGGATCCACACCATTACTTTGACCACTGATCCACATCGTTGTTTTAACAACATAATGAGAGGTGAGAACTCCGACCTCTGGTTCAAACTTATGGTCTGGAGCAACTAGTCGCTATTTTGACCATTTGGTCCATGCCGCTGAACTGGTGTGACCACTGCTCCATGTAGATCAATCAGTGCTGGTACACATACACGCTAGCACACACAGCCACAGATGAAAACACTGACAACAGACGCACACTGGAGTACACTGCAGTATCACAAAGTATCTTCTCCCAATGGCTGTAAGCACAGAGACTCCGAAGGACATTAGTCCTGTTTCTAACATTCAAATGAGGCACCAGGGGCATTTGTAAAAGCAAACTTTGTAAACAAACGAGAGCGCCGGGTAACAAGTTAAACATGACAACCAAAGCACACAGAAACCCAAACACAGGCCGACCCCCGCACGCTATGTTCAGTACCTGTGAGCAGAACGCTGTTTCTCCCTTGGACGTTGTCTAGCGGTTGCTGTGGTGATGGACCCTACTGCGATCTCCGAACTCCTCTGGCTAACTTCAGATTAGCACCGTAGCGAGACTGGGACCCTGCACTGTCACACTCCTACTTTGGGTTACAAGCTCGGCGCTGCTCGACGCCGAGGGATTCCTCTCATATCTGGCATTTGTTCTCCCTAAAAATAGCGGCGCGATACACAGAGGGACCTGCTCTCTCTCAACATGTCTCAGAACAACCCACACGTGTGCACCAGTGTGTTTTTTACACATACTTACACTGTATGCATTTAACATAGACTCAAAGCATTCATAGGTATTTAGCTCCGTGCCAGTTGTAATTTCACTCTCTACACTGGGCATCAACCCTCGTGCGTCAATGCATAGCTCTAGCCCAGATCTCAGCCCAAATGTTATGACTAACTTATGATTATGATTGGCCTCATAAATGTGATACCACAGGCATGCGCATTAAGCAAATAGGTCAAATAAACAGCTAACTCTGTATGCACCGGTCAAACATGACAATTTGCAAATTAAAATCAGCTGAAACTGCAATTCAGTGATAAAACTCAAGATGAGCCCCACTTATTTAATGGATGCCATCTTCCCCCCACGCGCACCCCTCCCTGACCCGACCCAAAATTCCTGTTCCTGTCCCTTAACCCACACTGTCTTCACTCTTTTTGAACCTCCATTAACCCTTTCACTGCCCTACACGTTATGTTCTCCAGCACGACATCGCCTTACGTGACCAGTAGGGGTCCTTTTTTTTGGATCCCAGTATTACACCTCCAGATATAAGTTATTTCCCTACAGGAGCTGATCACATCGGACTGCCCACTGGAAATTTGCCTCGTCAAATCCAAAGCAGGACATAAAGCAGGAAGTCTGTCCTTCAATCGTGCATCACGAACCTTTCCAGAAACCGGGAGCAGAAATTTCTTTAAGCAATTAAAATGAGAGCAGAAGATCTGTATTTTTCCCAAACGACAGTCGACAAATTTAGAAACTCCTCCATCATGCTTCCATACCCCACCCCCATACTTCCTCAGCTCTGTTTGTGGGTCCTCAGGGCCCAACTTTGCCTCTTACCGTCTGCCTGTTTGCTCGGCCAACCCAGGGCGTGCCACGCCCAGCTTTCGGCGCTGGAGTTCCTCTCGGCTCCCGCTCCAGTGACGTGCAGTGAGCTGTGCGCTCCTGCCCTCCTTATTGAAGGCCTGACCTAATTGCAGATCAGGCAGGGAGAGATGGGGCAGCGCGCCTAAGTGTCTCCTCCTGATTGGATCTCCGCTTTGCACACCGACCTGTCCCAGTGAGACCAGGTCTGTTTTACTGGGTGGACCCCCCCGCCTAAACTAGAGTAAAGACCCACACCAGTGTGATTCTTGGTTGAGAGGGGGAGCTACAGAGACTAACAGAGACTTTTTAATGCTGAGACATTCACATCAGGATGCCGCACAACTTCTTTAGATTTATTGTCAAATCTCTTTCCTGTGAAACTAATGACGCATAATGCAAGTGTAGTTCACCGTTCACTTTCAAACCTTCTCATTTCTTTTGAAATAGCCGGGAAAAAATTTTAAGTGCAATGCATGTTTTCTTTGACCAGGTCAACAATCTGAAAAGTATACTGACCAAAACTTCCAATGCAACACATACAATTTTGAAATATTTGGTGTACATAAAATGGAATATTGGTTTTGAGCCATGACACATCAATTACAACTTAAAAGCTCAGAAAATTGTTTTGATTTTGTCGTGTGGGCAGCTCGTTCCGCTTGATTGCACATTTTTTAGAATTTTGCCTATCTCGTCAGGTTGAGTAGAACTCATTGACCAATCCTTCGAGAATTTGGTCAATAAATAGCTGTAGCAATGGGCAACTTAATTATTCCTTTGCATTATCCTGGGTCAACGTGTGACCATGCTGCGCCTAGATCAAAATCAGCAAGAGCGAGCTATTGGTATGCTCACTGGTGGAATGTTGCAAAGACGGGTTGCAAGGAACCTGGGTGTCCACGTGTCGACCATATCACGTCTCTGGAGCCGGTATAATGAAACAGGAAGCACAGGTGATCGACCGCGTGCCCCCAGACCACGTGTCACCACCCCTCAGCAGGATCGCCATATTCGCCAGCAGCACCTGCACAATCGCTCCTGCCAGCTACAGTCACTGCTGCTCAGACCAGACGTCGTCACTGGAACTGGATTAGCGACCAAACCGTACGCAACCGCCTGCGTGAAGCCAACTTGCACAACCAACGTTCCCGCCGTGGTTTGGTGTTGACTCCTGCACGTCACCGCGTCCGTCTGCGATGGTCAAGGGCACATTCGGGCTGGAATGCTCTCAGGTGGAATAGGGTGCTCTTCTCCGATGAATCGAGGTTCAAGTTGAGTGTGTCTGCCGGAACACTGCGTGTATGGCGTAGGCAACAGGAACGTTATACTGACGCTACCATCCTGCAGCGTGACTGCTGGGGTGGACCCAGTGTGATGGTTTCGGCTGGAATAAGCAGTAGATACAAGACAGACCTCATTTTCATCGATGGAAACCCCAGTGCGGCCTGTTACCGTGACGACATCCTTACCCCTGTTGCAGTTCCACTCGTCTATCGCTATCGCCTAACGCTGCAACAGAATAACGCGAGACCACATGTCGCCAGAGTCTGTCAGGACTACCTGAGGCAGAATAATGTTCTGTGTCTTGATTAGCTTGCGTAATCCCCAGATTTAAACCCTATAGAACATCTATGGGATATTCTGGATCGCTGGGTGATAAGGCGTGATCCAGTACCAGCCACAGTCAAACAGTTGTGTCAAGCAGTCCAGGAGGAATGGGACCGCATCACACAGGCTGAAATTCAGCATTTGATTGACTCCATGCATCGCAGAATCCAGGCTGTGTGTGACGCCAGAGGCGGCCATACAGGATACTGACTTTGGTGATCCAGAATTGCGCTTTCAACTGATGCAATCAATTGGAAACCAGGAAAAATCTGTTCTTCATTCCTGGCTCTAAAACTGTGTTTTTGATTTGAATCTTAATATTTGTTATGTATTGTTAAATATATCGTAAAAAAAATGACGTGTTGCAATAACCCCGAGTGTTGCGTTGGAAGTTTTGGTCAGTATACATTTCTTTCTAGTCTCAGCCCCGCCTCACAGTACCTATGTTGTCCAAAAATATTTTCTAATCATTCTGTGCAGTGCTAGCATCCCAGACACTGTGCAATAACTGCGCTAATTGTTGAGCAATATCTACGTATTTTACCTCTAAATTAGCAGCAAACTGTGAAACACTTGACAGTGCAAATATAACAGCCAAACGCCTGAGCAAAAATCTTACCTGTGAAACGTCTGACTATACAAAATCTACCTTTGAAAGACCTGACTGTCCAAATTGTACCCGTAAAATACAAAACCCCAACCTGTGAAACACCTGACTATACAAAATCTATCTGTGAAACATCTGACTGCACAATCCCCACCTGTGAAACACTTGACAATACTAAACCTACCTGTGCAACACATGATTCCACAAAATCTGCATCGGTGTACCAGCCATGGTAATAACTGTTAACTCTGAAGAACATTACACATGCTGTCTTGCTAGTGACACCCGAGCATTTCCCCCGACTGCCAGTGTTGCAGTACAGTAATTTAACAAAAGAGAAAACAAGGGGAAAAAAAACAACATAGATTTCCTCAGAGTACAGTGTCACACATTGAACCTGCACCCCTGGGGAAAAATAGGTGAGGTCCAAAATGGTAAAATATTACACTTTTTATGGTCTTAACAACAAATCGTTGATCAGAAAATCAGACAGGATTAATCAAATGCACTCCTAAGAGCTTTCGTGCCGCAATTTGCACATTAACTTTTGCTGCAGTGAACCATCGGGGGTAAAATCTGGAAACTGTTCCACTGTGAGACTGAGTGGCTTGACGGCAAAAAGTCAATTGATGCTTTGAAGTACAAGAGAATATTGCAGAAAGTCTTGCCCTCCATAAATGAATTTCAGTTTCTAAATAGGAAGGATCAGAGGTTATTTTTTAACCCTTATTTGAGTAAAAAGCTGTCCACAAGTTAACCCATAAGACTTATACATTTAAAGAAATGAATGGAAAAGCAACGTCGTACTGTTACTTTATCTGTCTAATTTTTGTTGATTTTCTGATGAAAAATTCATTGTGAAGACGATTTAAAGCTTCGTATTTTTCCCATCGTGATTTTGGTCCATGTTTTTTTGCCTATGAGGGTACCTGCATGTAGCTCCATCTTTCTAAGGCATGAAATAGCTAAGGTGCAAGCGTAGGTCTTACTCACCCTGATTGGTGACCCAGTCGATTCACTGCCCCACTATACAGTTTACATTTGTGTACATATGTATGTGTTTGCCTCTGTTTGTAGTGTATGTAACAGCCGAAAGTGTACAGGGAAGTGGACCAAGCAGAGCTGATTAGAGTATGTAAATTCAGCTCAAGGATTTCCCTTTTCAGTCATGAACTCTCTTCTCTGGGTAAAACACAAACCCACAGACTTTTATTCATCAAAAATCACATTCATAGTCATCCTGGTGTGCTCAACATTGGTGATGAAAACCTCAATCATTGTCTGGTTTTTGTATTCATCATAAAATCAGTGACTAATTTTGATCTAAAAAAATCAGGTAATGGAAATCAAACAAAATGCTGAGTCACAATAAAATCTATACACTTACACTTTTCCAGAGGCTAAGTTCACATTATAAGATTGTATTTGCTTGTCTTGACAGTTCATATTTTTAATTCCTAGTGACCTGTTTTCCAACTGCTTTGTGAACGCACACGTGCCCATTGATATGTTTGATCTGTGTCACCAACAACAAATGTCATATTTGTGAGATGCATGTTGAACCATGGACTTCAAAATTGCTATTTTTTCCATAAAAAATGAAAAACAAGCAAAATAATAATAATAAAAAATTTCTTCTCATTCCTGCCAAGATACTAACAAGATTAAAGTGGATTACCTATGAGAGGTAACAGGACTGGTCACAAGCTTGAATTCCCTGAACTTTCTGATCTGTTTCATTTAAAAAGTACAGCAATTTTTGCGATTTTTGGCTTTTCAGCCAACTTGGGTGCCCTATTGTGGAGCAACCATGGTAGTTGAACCTAATTCTGATTCTAGGGGAAAAGTTGGCCAGGGAGACCAAAAATCTGATCTGTAGGTCAAATATTAGAGTATCAGTGGATGCCCAAAGTTGGATGGCACAATTTCGTCAAAATAATGATAAAAAAATACTTTAAAATGTGACAGGCCATCACTTCAAAACTATTAGGGATATTAGTCTAATACTTGGTTTTATTTCATAAGTCCACCAGAGGTACCTATATGATTTTTTTTGAGAAATTTCTGAGGGGGTGACACAGGAATTTTCTGATTTTTTGGATGCCTTCACTTGGACTAACCCTATACATTTCTTTAGCTGTTAAGAGGCTCTGGGGTCTGTAAGACCTCAAACAGATTAGCACTAGGTGCAGTTGTCTCAGAAAGACCAAAGTTGTGCATAAATGTCTGTTTTTCAGTTACAGCATCATGCTCTCTTGCTGGAAGACGAATCCTTTGGATCGGCCTCCATTCACTGCACTGGTGGAGACTCTGGGCGACCTGCTTCACCAGCGCGTGCAGCAGGTGAGTTCACTCCGCACCATCCGCCATATTCAGTGCAAACAGCACAATCTCAAACTATGTCCCTGACCAAGATAGAAGGGCCAATCCCCACCAATTCCAGGCGTTGGCATCGGCGTCTGCGTTATCTTTGATATTCTTCTGCCAGACCACAGGAGGGATCAATGTGAAATTTGGTGGGGATGTGCGTATGGATGTACAGATTATTAATTGTTCCACTGGTGTAAATCCGCCCATAGATGGCGCTATAGCAAACAAATGGTCATAACTCCTAAACCATTTGTCTGATCATCTTGAAATTTTGCACGTTTCATGTTAGTCAGGGTCACTATGAAAATTTATAAGAACAAAGTGACAAATGAAATAACATGGCCAACATTAGCCAATCAAATTTCAGTATCCCTTATACTCACTTTAGCTGTCACCTGCCATCACAAATCTTTATATTTTTGATAAGGCTGTGGAAAACAGCCATTTATATGAAATTTACTTTGATATGGCAGTTATCAAGAGTGGAATGATATGTCTTGGGCAATAACTTTTCAACCATCGGTTGCAGAAGCGAGACTCTTTTCTGATAGATTCTGTGGCTCATGATGAATCAATCCATGTAAGCCGCACCCAGTTTTGTATTTGCAAACTTTCTGCTATTTTGAATTGTTTATGAAACCTTTTATTTTTATTTCCTCCTCGACAGTGAGATCAATTCACTCAAAATGTAAGGGCATGGCCGGCAATGAAAACGCAACACACTAAATGTTTGTTTATTTTTGCTTAGGACCTGAGTAGTCCAATTTGAGTTGTGAAGTGACCATTGGGGTCACAATGTGTACCTCACCACACATGAATGATCATCATCTAACTCAACAGTGTGAGTTGGACTCGCATCAATCCATACTGAGTACAACATATGGGATTAGGAGTTATGCAAGTACAGTGGTTGAAATGAAGGAGGGGTTGTCTTCCCTATATAAGGGCATGATAAAAGCAACAGAAAAAAACATTTTTAAGTGTCATAATGCCATTTCTGTTGACTGGACAACGGAACAGGGCCCTGAGTATGCTAGAGGCCGGAGTAAGTGCCAGGCGAGCACCTCACCGTTTTGGGTGTAGTACGTCCAGCATCAGTACGTTTTGGGTGTAGTACGTCCAACTGGGACGAGCTCTTTCATCAAGAGTACCCACACCTCAAACCAGGCAGCAACTCCAGAATGCACTACAGGCAGAGTGGTGACAACTTCCCCAAGACAACCTAAGAGGCTTAGTCAGGTCCATGAGGAGACGTTGAACTGCCTGTGTGGATGTTCGTGGGGGTCACACCCAATACTGACTGTTCTTTTGAGTTCATTTTTAAATGTGTGTTCCGTTCAGTCTTGTTGAGATTTTTCATTTTCAACTTGTGCTCGGTATGTTTAATGCATCTGTTTATTATTGTCCAAATTGGCCCATTAACACATTCAATTCATCAAAGTCAACCCACCCAACATATTTGATTAGTTAAAATAAGAAAATAAATTTGAGTCAAAAAATAATTTGAGTCCAAATTGGTGTTTCGTTTTCGTTACCACTGAGTATATGCGAATAAAAAGACCTATAACTCCATATTTATTGAAGAACAACATTACAGCCACATATGATACAGGTCATTCTAAATTGCCTTGACTAGGAGACTGGCGAGGGGTCAGGTCCTGGACCCCCTGTGGTTTAAATCACCTGAGTACAGAAGCTCCCTCAGCGAATCCACCACCCCATCCTGGCCACTCCGGGACTGACTGGACATACGAGGAGTACCTGTCGTCCTAGCAAACGCACCTATGGTGGGGGAAAGGCCATTTGCACAGATGGACCCAATAAAGGGGCCCCTCACCAGAAGGCCACCACAGACATACCATGACAGAAGCGACAAATTAAAATCCCTTTCAGGGGAATTTACATAAAAAATACGATTATACAAAGAAATTTTTAAATTACTTAACAAGGTGGCAATTTTATGAATGTCTAGAGCATTCAATAGCTGGCTATGGTGACTACGACTAGGAAATCCAAAGACCCGTTTAACATGCTGAGACTGAAATTGCCCGTGGTCCATGGCACTCTTGGACAGACCGAAGCAGTGGCAACCGTAAAGAAGCACTGGAGTCACAACAGTCTTCCAAATGGAGGTTTTAGCCTCAGTGCAAAGGCTAGGGTAGGAAAAGCCAGACTACAATAGACTAAAGGCTCTACGCCGCACAGCTGATATCCTATTGTCAATATGCACAGAAGCATTAAGACTTGCCTTAAAATGAACACCCAGCACATCAAGGATATCAGTGGTTCCGATATTATTAGGACCCAGCCTCCAGTTCGGAGCACTACTAAATTTGGCACCACCAATAACAACACATTGGTTTTAGCAAAGCCGAATACAAACCTCCACTTTTGTGAATAGTTATAACACACATCCATCAAATGTTGGAGACCAGTGGGAGTGGCTGCCAGCAGGTTAACATCATCTGCATATGCAATATTATTAAATAACAAGAGCAGTCAGAAAGCACAGCACTTCCATTCAAGGCCCTAATCCTAGCCCTTACCCTAACCCCTAACTGGAATCACTCCCAAAATGTCATCTTGTATATGTTCTAATGCTAACCTCTAGTGGTCATATGACACACTGCGCCTTGAGATTTGAAATTCAATATCAAACAAATAAAAAATTCCTGGATCCAGACAATCAGCCGAATCAGTCCCAAATTTTAATGGGATCGAAGTTAGACCAATTCCTACCTACTGTACTGTAATTTCATGTAAATCCGGCCATCAGCTTTTCCGTAATGTTGCTAACTAACAAACAGATTCCGGCGATTACATAACTTCCTTGGCGGAGGTAATAAGTGATCTAACCTAAAACCACTATTAGTACTGCTCAGTTCCATCAATGAGTCATCAATAAAATGAATACAAATAATAAAATAAAGATGGGAGAGAGAAGACTCCCTTGTCTGATACCGCGAGTAACTCTGAATGGGTCACTATCCATGCCATTCCTACGGACAATGGCGTTCATCTTGTTGTACCACTCATAAAGGGTTAAACAATAAATAAAATCTATCCAAAGTTCATAAAACAAACCATCATGCCAAACTCGATCAAAACACTTTTCGGCATCTAAACTGGACTACCTTTAGAGCTAAAATACTGATTCAAATTATGCATAAAAGAACAGGCTATATCAATACCTAGAGCCTTTCTAAACACAAATAGCCTTTTTTTGAATTCAGCAAAAGGAATTAGACATAACTCCATTAATTTTGAATAATAAGTACTCATTTACTACTAACTGTGAACAAATGGTCATAACTCTTAAACCAATTATGCAGGCTACTTAAAATTTTGTACGCTTCGTCATGGTGAATGTCATCATAAAAACCTATAATAACAAAGTGATAGTTCAAACAAGATGGCTGACATCAGCCAATTGAATTTCATTAGCCCCTATACTCACTTTGACAGTCATCAATCAAGGATGTGTTAAGAAGGCAGTCTTAATGCAAATTACTTTGATTGGCCAGATGGTCACAGAGGGACAGCAATTTTTATTCCAGTTGACCAATATGTGGCACTACAGTTAGAAAAACAATGTAAAATCGCATATTTATTTTCAAACATTTGACTCAATGGTTCAAATTTAGCATATTGCATCTCTGTATGAGAATCAAATAGTCTTTCCAAAGAGCAAAATAAATCTATAAATATCTGGCTGCTGTTAGTCAATCAGGTAAGAACTGCTATTTCAAAGACATGGCAATGACTAATCAGTCTGAAATTTGTTGATTCTTGTTGTTCTTATTGCTACCCTATATCCTGTTTATCTTCCTGAGGAGTCACCTCACGAGGGGTCTGCAGCAGGGGACACTGTATTACTGAGTCATCTCTGGCTATCCATTGTCCCCACTGTCTTTGATATGTATGACCACAAATGGTATTTCAAGCCACAGCACACGTAAGGGAAGCAGAGATGTGCTTGGCGCTGCCAGCCGATGTGCCAAGTGTGTCTCTCCCTTGCGCATTGTAATAAACCATCAGGAGTTCCCGGTGTGTTATTCATCGTCCTGCACTTGATTCCACGGACAAGGGCTAAAGAAATGTAATAGTTTGGCAACCATGAAGGGATCGGAAATATCTTCCACTTGGACCAACAAGTATCAACAAGAGGGTAAGTATCTTTTGTTAAAAAACTTACCATCCTCATTAGGCGTTGATTTTCCTTGGTACAATTTGGGAGTGACTCCAGTTCTATTTTTATTAGAAAAAGGTACGTGGCGGCACTTTGTTGTCACAGCTGACAATAAATCTTGTCCTAGTTTGTCTTTAATGTGGTGTTGTGCTATCATTGTTAGTCACTGTAATGGGACCTTCGGGTTTGCCAGTCGTTCAAAGACTGTCTCCAAATAATGTAGATGAGTAATGAAATCTGAAAAATAAACAATAATATCATCCAAACAAACAACATAACATTTAAACACTGCTGCACAAGTCATTGAAAAGTAGCTGGGTCATTGCAAAGGCCAAAAGGCATCCTTTGAAATTCATATACCCCTAGTGGAGTACTAAAGGCAGTCTTGGGCCTGTCGCGGGGGTCAACTCCAACTTGCCAGTGCCCGCTGGCCAAGTACAGAGTGGTGAACCAGGAGACCTGGGTTAGCGAGGTCAAAGTTTCCTCTATTCGAGGGAGTGGAAATCTTTGCGAGTCAAGGAGTTCAATTTGCGATAGTCAACACAAAAGCGCCAACTATTGTCCTCCTTTCATACCATCACAATGGGCACTGCCCAGGGGCTGGAACTTTGCTTGATAACACCCTTCTCCAACAAATCTGCTAGTAAGGCTTGCATCACTTTATACATCATAGGCAGTAGGGGGCGATATTTTCCCCTAACGGGTGTTGAATGACCTGTATGGATCTGGTGCTGCACGCTGTCTGTATACCCAAAATCTTTGTCATATAGTGCAGACACCCTTGGCCACCGCTGCAGTTGGGCCTTAAAGTCATGCTTCTGTTGTTCAGTCAGGTCGCCCCTCCATTCTAAGTCCTCCAGTTCCTCAACTGGCAGAGTCTTCTTGCCTCCAGGTGCGGCTTCCACAATGTCTACAGTGACTGTTCCATCATCTTGCATGGTTATGCTGAGGTCTGTGGTGCCATGGACATCAACACGGTCCACCCGGAACACTTCTGCCAGCCTCTGATAGCGACCAGTAGACACAGAACAAGAGCATACATTGCAGACTCTAATAGGGAGCTAGCTGTCCTTAACAAAAGCAGCAGTCCTGGCCACAGAAAAGTTTCTTGAGTCAGGTAATGCTTCTATCAGCCCACAATAGCTCTGCACCCAGGGGCCCATCTGTGCACGCCCCCAGAACACCACCTCGGTCCTAGCGGAAGCGAGTCAGTCAGGTCCCTATGGCTCGCTGGATGCACAAACCCCATGTATCCATCTTCTCCTTTTATTACAGCAGCTGATTAGCTCATTGGGAATGCACCCGTCCATACCTTCCTCGTCCCTGGATCCTGAAACACGGTCTTTGGCTCATCGGGGTGATTAAATAGGTCATGCCAACAAGTTGTGATAATATGCCGATTCATGCCGATAAGTCGTGGGGATGTGAGGCAGTAGTCTGCTACTATGGGAACCCCGAGCTGAGGGACAGTTGCATCTCCTACTTCGACATCCATTACAACATATCCTTTATAGGGAATGGATAGCCCATTAGCAGCTTTAAGAGTCAATTTATCTGGTGATTCACCATGAGATAGGGAATTGGCTGGATAATGTTAATTGAAAACACTTGCAATAGGGTCACTTGTGAACCAGTGTCTATTAGTCCCATTAGGGGCACGCCATTTACCTTCACTTCAACTTTGGGGCAGTTACCCACAAATATGGTCCTCTGTTCTGCTTATTGCCTACTTCCTGCTACTCGGACCTCAGCAGCAGGGCAAGTTAGTTTAAATCAGGGTTTGACTCAGAGGGGGGCCTACAGAACGGGGCGATACGCCCCAGGCGTCCACAGCTCCGGCATATAGGCTTTATCCCAGGTGTTGGGCATATAGGACTGGAGTTTCCTCCTAAGTGGCGGCTGATTGGGGTGTTGTGGGCAATGCATGTGTTCTGCCGTGCTGGAGTGGAACTGCCGGGCCATCTCCTTTCCCCAGGCCTTCATTTCTCCTCGCACTTCCTGGAGCAGCTCACGCCTAAATGTCTCCGCCCAATTGTCTTTCCCTGTTACTAATTTAGAAGCTGAAGACTCACCCACAGCTTGGGAGAAGATTTCAGGCTCAGCTCCAGGGCATTGTTTGCCTTCCAGCAAGAACATTTCCTCCAGCACTGCACTGAAAGCAGCCCCTGGGTTACAACGTGCATAGGTCCAGACTGTGCTCCTCAGTTCAGCATTACGAATCCCCGTCAACAGCTGGTCTCGCAGGTGGCTCTACTTAAGGGAGCCGTCTGGGTCTCGTTCTTGTAGCCTACAAAACAACTCCCACAGCCTGAGGACATACAATCTCAATTCCTCATTTGGGGCTTGTACACAGCTAAAAACTTTAGTTCTTAATTGGGATAACGAAACTCTCCATATAATGTTTCTAAGTGATTGAAAATTTTAGCTGCCATGTCATGATCTGTACCCGCCAAAACACACACCTCCTGCTTAGCCTCATTAGTTAATGCCCCCAAAACAATGCTAACTTTTTGAGCATTAAAATTCTGAGACTGTATTAAACTCTGGATCTGCTCTCTCCACTCACTGAATTTCAAATTACCACCTAATCCCTTAAATTTAGGAATCCAAGGTGCACCTGCATAAATTGGCACCACTGTCATTTTTAAATGAAACCGCTCAAAAGTTTGGGATCACTTGGGAATTTTCTTGTTTCTGACATTGTCTGAGTTAGAAATAATGATTTTAATGGAAAATGATAAATATGTACTTAAAACTTTGCCTTCACCAAAAAAAAAAAAAAAACACCTTCACTGTTCATACTGAAACTGGTGTTTGACGGGAACTATTTTGTGCAGCTGCTAGTTGACAACCTGTGAGGCATCTTTGTCTTAAACTACACTCTCAGATATTTGTCCTCTTGCACAGTTGTGCATCGGGGCCTCGCACTCCTTTTTTCTGTCCTTGTTAGTGCGAGTTTGTGCTGCTCTCTGAAGGGAGTAGTTGACAGCATGGTAAGAGATTTTAAGTTTTCAATTTCTCGCATTGAATTCCAATTTCATTGAATTCTCGCATTCTTTTCCAAGCACAACAATAGACTGACGGGTCTCTAACGGAAGTTCTTTCTTTCTGGCCATTTTGAGCCTGTAAACAAACAAACAACTGCTGATGCTTCAGGTACTAAACCAAATTCAAGAATGCCATGCTCCCTTTTGCGCTCCCTTATTAGTTCAATGGTTTTCAGCTGTGCAACGCATTTGCAGAAGGGTTTTCTAATAATCAATTAGCCTTATAAAATGCTTAACTTGGATTAGCAGCCATACCAGGAGATTGATGCAGAGGACTGACAGTTGATGATAATAGGCCTCTATGCAAAAATGTAGATCATTCTTTGAAAATCATCTGATTAATTTTAATCATTTGTGAAATGGATAAAAATGTTTGTGAAATGCATGAAAATGAAGAAAATGCATGAAAATGTAGAAAGAAATTTGCTAGTGATCCCAAACTTTTGAGCAGTAGTGTATATATATATCCTAAAAAGGCTAATAAGTGCTATTTTGAGTTCGGGTGAAGTGAATGTGAAGCGCCAAACCAAATCCTGCCGATTACGCCATAATTGTAACACCCCAGACCAGGGGTCACCAACCCTGTTCCTGGAGAGCTACCTTCCTGTAGGTTTTTGCTCTACCTCCTATACAGCGCACCTGATTCAACTAATTGGCTACTCAATTGCCCAGCTCCTGATCTTGTTAAGTAGCTAATTAGTTGAATCAGGTGTGCTCAATAGGAGGTAGAGCAGAAACCTACAGGATGGTAGCTCTCCAGGAACAGGGTTGGTGACCCCTGCCCCAGACAGTGTAGCTAACTACGGCACGGTGGCATAGTGGTTAGCACTACTGCCTCACAGCAAGAAGGTCGTGGGTTCGAATCTGCCCTGGGGCCTTTCTGTGTGGAGTTTGCATGATTCTCCCCGTGTTCGCGTGGGTGTCCTCCGGGTACTCCGGTTTCCCCCACCCACAAAACATGCAATATAGGAACCCTCCCTCCCTCCTGTATGGCTCTGTGTGAATATTTGAAATATAGGAACCCTCCCTCCCTCCTGTATGGCTCTGTGTGAATGTTTGGGGGTCGGAGGGGCCGTAGGCGCATACTGGCAGCCACGCTTCCGTCAGTCTGCCCCAGGTCAGCTGTGGCTACAAAAACGTACTTTACTACCATCAGAGTGTGAATGAATAATGCATCTATTGCAGTGATTCCCAAAGTGTGGGCCGTGGTGGTACTGCAGGTGGGCCGTGAGAGGTCATTAAAAATATGATTCATTTTTGCAAATATGATTTTTTTGGATTTTTATTGTAAAATATTTATTGCACGATTTTAAAAAATATTTGAAAGTAATAACCTATTGAGTGTTATTGACCTCACAATATTTTAGGAACCTTATATAGTTGATGATCGGAACATAGCTTTTTGGTCATCATGACCAGGGGTCATAATCGGAGGAGCACGTACTGTGTTCGATAATTAATTCTGTCATGTGTGTACACCACAGATTAAAAGTTCGGGCTTCCTTTATCCCCCTGCTTTCATTTCAATCCTGAATCTTTATAATAATAATAATAATAATAATAATAATAATAATAATAGTAATAATAAATTAATAAAAAACAACAACAACAACAATTATTGTTGTTGTTTATTTTATTTTCTTAAGAACAACAACAACAACAACAATTATTGTTGCTTTTAAGTGTTCTGAGAATGCATAATTTCGTCTATGTACTGTTTATAGGACAAAGGTGGGCCGCGGACATTTTTTAGATTTTCAAGTGGGCCCTGATTTGGAAAAGTTTGGGAACCCCTGTTCTATTGTAAAGCGTCTTTGAGTGTCCAGAAAAGCGCTATATAAAATTGATGCATTATTATTATATATTTATTACAAATCCAATTTGTTAAGAAAATAAATTACACCATCCACTCTCTCATTCACTCTATTTCATTTGGGCCCAGTCAAACACATTCACATACACACAATCCTCGCGCAGGGGAAGCAATCCAAGCAGCTTGTTAGGTTAACTGAATTGTCCATCAAATACAGTCCAAAGGAAAGTCCAGGCCAACTGCTCATCTTGCACTAGCAGGGCTTCAATGCAGTAGGCCTCCCACTCGCGCACGCTCACACAACACGCACACGACAAAGAGAGGCCGCCAGTATCTCCACATACACTACAAAGGCCATGCAAAGAAAAACTCTAACTCTTAATCTCTGTATGACAAGTACCTGGAGGAATCCTACATGAACACGGGGAGAACATGCCTAATGAGACAAGTGTACGATATGAATTTAAAAAAAAAAATCACTTTTTTCTAGTTTGCAATTTACTAAGAACAAATGCCTGCATACATAAATTTTGTGTATTACATGTGCATTTCTGCTCAGCTCAGGCATTAATACCGTAGTAAACCCCACAGAAGCATATACAGACATTTACTGCTCACAACATGCACACGCGCACACACGCACCCTCGCTACTCAGCCTGGCCTCGGTCTAAAACCACGCCTCTTGCAGCAGAGGGCTGAACCAGGAAATCTCTCGCTCTCTCTATCACACAGTTTCAGGAAAACAAAACTTAACTCTGTCTGTGTGAGAGTGAGCAGTGAAATGGCTGAGGGTGGAGGTTCGCTGGATCAGGAGCAGTTTGTCTGTTCAATCTGTTTGGATCTAATGAAGGATCCAGTGACTATTAACTGTGGACACAGTTTCTGTATGGACTGTATTAAGGGCTGCTGGGATCAGGATGATCATACTGGTGTTTACAGCTGTCCCCAGTGCAGACAGACCTTCACTCCAAGGCCTGTTCTGGGTAAAAACACCATCCTGGCTGAAGTGGTGGAGACACTGAAGAAGACAGGACTCCAAGCTGCTCCTCCTGCTCACTGTTATGCTGGACCTGGAGATGTGGTGTGTGATGTCTGTACTGGGAGAAAGTACAAAGCCGTCAAGTCCTGTCTGGTGTGTCTGGCCTCTTACTGTGAAACTCACCTCCAGCGTCACTATGAATCTCCTGCCTTGAAGAAGCACAAACTGGCCAAAGCCACCGGAGACCTGCAGGAGAAGATCTGCTCTCTTCACGACAAACTGCTGGAGATTTACTGTCGTACAGATCAGCAGTGTATCTGTTATCTGTGTACAATGGATGAACACAGAGGCCATGATACCGTCTCAGCTGCAGCAGAAAGGACTGAGAAACAGGTCAGTACAGAGCCTGCGACACAGGCAGTCACTCTCATACTTAATCTTATTATTTTCTTTTTTCACCACTATCACTGGTATCATCTTGGTTTTATGAAGGGGATCTCAAAACCTGCTTTTGATTACATTTTACTTTATTCTTTATGTACATTTTATTTTGAAATGTTGATACAGTAACAAAAATACTGAACACTTCAGTTTTCCCGGTCATAAGTCTTTAATTCAAAAACAGTCAGAGCTGGCAGTTAATCTTCACTCTCTATTCTCACCCCTCCCAGAATGGATATCTACATATCCAGAGCAACCTGTTGTTCACTCACATGCTTAACTATTAAAGGGACACTTCACCGATTTTAAACATTATCTTCGTCTAATGGAGTTTGGAGTGTGGTGTGAAAAACACAGGCAGTTTTTGCCAATTTTTTGTATATCTTCAGAAATCTGTGACAAAGTCTGTCGACTTCCCCCTCCAGTGTTGTCCTTTGACATGAACAGTGATGCAGTTGGAGGCAAGGAAGAGCTGAAAGCTAATAAGCTTGGATCTCTAGTGTTCCTGTCTGGGAAGCCAGGGAGTGTGCTATGGATGCTGCTTAGAAACAAGTTTATCATGAAGGTTTTCTTTTTTCCCCACCACCATCATTGGAGGTCAGCTTTATATATATATATATATATATATATATATATTTATATATATATATAGTTCGGGAGTAAGAAGAGTGAGAGGGAGAAAAAAAATTATTAAAGGGCATCTAAATTCGATTCTCAGACGGGACGTTGAATGTCCAATGTTTACAAACAAATCACTTGCTTTTGTTGTCATCTTGCATTGTCACATGACCAATTTCATTCATATCAACCGATATTTTGGGTAAATGCTAAATAATCCTTCTATTTCGGTTCGTTTGCGCTGGTGCGGCTCGCTGATTGGCCAAGAAACAAAAACAATGGGAATCGACTTTAGATGCCCTTTAAGCAAATGGGGGGACTAAAAAAAAACAACAATGAATGAATGCATTGACAGGGGACAAACTGATAGACAGACAACGGGACATGCAAGTATACAGTAAGGATAAATAATATGAGAAAAAAGAAAAAACAGAAAGAAGAATACAGCAATAAGAGAAAGAAAAGCATGGGAAATGACTGAAATATTACAAGAGATTTGGTGGGAAAGATGCCAGTGATACAGAAACAACTGTAATAATAATAATAATAATAATAATAATAATAATAATACTAGTTTTCTTAATGGGCACTCTGGTGGCACATCGGTCTAAGCACTCACACCATGAAGGCTGTGCCCTTCCCATGGCAACCTGGGTTCAATTCTAGTTTGGGTCATTTGTTGCATTTCTTCCCCCCCAACCTCCTGTCACTCTCCACTGTGCAACTGTTGAATAAAAAAAGAGTGAAAAATCTCAAAAAATAATAATATTATACATAGTATCACACAGAAAATTCATCGAAATCACAGGCAACGAAAATGAAAATATACAGGTGTATACAGGGAAGAGAATTGTGTCTGTATGCTTCTGGGGGTGGTGAATGAGTGCATTGCAGTGCATTATTTTGAGGTACTGGGATTAGTTAATAGGCAGATTTAAAGATATTATAAAAGGTGTCCATATGTTTTCTAATTGTGAAGATTTTTGTTCATTTGTTGTAATTTCCAAGGTTATGTGTTCTTTGAGAAGATTTAACCATTGTGTTGTGTTTACCTTTCTTTTTGTTTTCCAGTTCAGAAGAACTGTTGTCTTAGTGATACCTAGAGCACTGTATAGGTTTGGTGTTTTGGATTAGTGGATTGATTTCAGAGAGGTGTACGAGCAGGCAAACGAGCAGGGACTCTACAGCCCATAATAAGTGAAATTCTGTCAGTGACTTACTTCCAAAAATAATGGGTTGGTGGGCAGAGCCAAGTGGAGTGGAAATTATTATCTGGGGTGGCATCTGTGCAATGCAAGCATGTTTCTGTCCTTACCAATCCCATTTCATACATTGTGTGTGTGTGTGCGTGTGTGCGTGTGTGTGTGTGTGTGTGTGTGTGTACTGTCAATTACCTTATACTGTATCAGTGTTAGATTAGTATTTTTGGTCACTGTGAAGGTGTTCTTACATATTTGGGCCCAGAAGCTTAAGTTGGGGGAAAGAGAATCTTTTTTTTTCCCCCAGGCTTGGATGGGAAGGGATATTGTTAAATCTGAGTTTAATATTAGTTTGTATAATTACCTGGCCCCTCCCCTAGGGGGCCAGGTTAAGCAATGATCATGTCTGTGTGTGTGTGTGTGTGTGTGTGTGTGTTTCTGTCAGTCTGTCTGTCAGCCCGTGGCTGGGGCCAGGTCTGCTATCTCTGATTGCCTTGTTTAGAAAGAGTTTTCTTGGGATTGGACATTTTAAAAAAATGTATATCTTCTATTACTGGGAAAGGTTGAAATTTATTGTCCGTCGTTTTCATTTTTGATTTAAAGATAGATTTTAACTGGAGGTATTTGTAAAGGTTGTGCTTCGTACACAGTTCAGGTGCATGGAGGACAGGAAGTTGAGGACTGGACTTCGCTTTGAAAGATGTGTAATGCTGCTTTCTTTCCACAAAGTAAAGCAAATGGGTGTTTTGTTGAGAGAGGAGTCGGGGTTGTGCCATATTGCAGTATAATAACATGATGTCATTGTGGAATTTTAGATTTTGCTCAGTTTCCATCAATCTGTCAGGGTTTGCAAAGTCTTGATTGAAGTTAATTGCTTTGGTCAGAAACTGACGGTAAGGTTGCCTCATTTAGTATTCGATTAGAATGACAACCCACCAACTCCAACTCGAGATCATTCATTCAAGAAGAACATTCTTGCTGCAAAGTCTGATATTCGTATCCTTGTTTGTAAGCATGTCTGCTTTTTATCTCATGTTTGCAATAGACCTTTCTGATTTGATTGCCCATATTGTATCTTTTGGTAAAGGGTGAAAAATTACACTTGGCTCTGGCCTTTTTGTAGCCTGTGCACAGAATAAACCATAATCAATTTACAGCAGAGAACTTCTCTGCTGTAAAATGATTGGTGTAAACATAACATAACATAACATGAATGGCAAGAACAGTGAATATATCCCTTCAGATACTCAATGGTATCTAGCTTTAAGTCAAGCCTGCTCTTGAAAACCCCCAAGGTCTCTGCCTCAACAATATGGTCAGGTAAGCTATTCCTCATTGAAATTACTCTTTGGGTGAAGAAATATTTCCGAATATCAGGGTTAAATTTACCTTTGGTCAACTTCCATTTGTGACCCCGAGTTCTACTCACAACACTTGGTCGAAGGAATCCTACATAATTCACTTTTTTAATCCCTTTAATATATTTAAAGACCTCATTCAAATCACCCCTGAGTCTCCTTTTCCTAAGACTAAAGAGATTAAGGATCTTCAGCCTCTTCTCGTAGTTTTCATCTTTTATACCTGGAATAAGCTTAGTGGCTCTTCTCTGAACTTTCTCTAGAGCCTCTATATCTTTCTTAAAGTATGGTCCCCAGAACTGTACACAATACTCCAGATGTGGTCTGACGAATGTGTTGTACAAAAGAAGCATCACCTCCTTAGATTTGTACTCAATACTTTTGGCAATGTATCCCAGCATCCGATTTTTAACTGCTACGGCACAATGGCTAGAACCTGTGAGGGTTTGGTCAATAATCACTCCCAGATCTTTCTCGTGTGCAGCACATTCCAGTTTTAAACCTCTCATGAAGTAATCCCGTCAAATGTTTTTATTACCTACATGTACAACTTTACATTTTGATAGATTAAATTTCATTTGCCACATTTCTGCCCAATTCTGGATTTTATCCAAATCATCCTGAATCACTTTCGTGGCCCCTAAACTATTTGCAAAACCCCCCAATTTAGTATCATCTGCAAATTTTACCAGTCTGCTCTCAATATTCCTATCAAGGTCATTAATGTAGATGAAGAACAGCAGGGGCCCCAACACCGATCCCTGGGGGACGCCACTCCCCACCATACCTAGCTCAGATGAGATGCCACTGACCACCACTTTTTGTGTTCTGTCCTGTAACCAGTTTTGAATCCACTCCAGAATACCTCCTGTAACTCCAGTTAAGCTCATTTTAAAAATTGGTCTCTTATGCGGTACTGTATCGAATGCTTTCTGAAAATCCAAGTATATGATGTCATAAGCCCTGCTCTGGTCATAAGTCTTGGTGGCCTCTTTAAAAAATTCCAGAAGGTTTGTCAGGCATGACCTTCCCTTACGGAAACTATGTTGGCTATCCCTCAAGATACTGTTACGTTCAAGAAATAAGTCCAGCTCATCTTTTATGATAGATTCCAATATTTTGCACGCAATGCAAGTTAAACTGACTGGCCTGTAATTTCCTGGTTCGGTACGGTCCTCTTTCTTATATATTGGTATTATATTGCCCTGTTTCCAATCATTTGGTATTTCTCCAGTTTCTAAAAACCATCTGAAGATGGTGGATAGCGGCTTAAAGATGATCTCACCAACTTCCCTGAGCACTCTAGGATATAAGCCATCAGGACCCGCCGCCTTATCTGCCTTTAGTTCATGCAACTTGTCTAATACTTCATTATCCCGAACCTAAATTTCCGCTAAATAATCTTGAGCATTTAACATGCCCTCTGGCCAAATAAAGACCCCCTCTGAGGTAAAATTCTCAACAAAGTAACTGTTTAAGGCATCCGCAATATCCTTGTTATCATATAGCAGCGATCCGTTTTTATTCTTTATGCACTTAACCTGCTCTTTAACTTTCCTTTTTCTGCTACAGTACTGAAAGTAGCGCTTAGGGTTAGTTTTTTCCCCCTCTACAATTTGTCTTTCATACAGTCTTCTAGCATTCCTCAGCTCTTTTTTGACCACAGCCCGCATTTTACAGTATTCAGCCTTAGTGTTCTCATTGTTATCCTTTATGGATATCATATAAAGATTCCTCTTTTCCCTCAAAATCCAACAAATACTTTTGGTCATCCACTGAGGATTCTGCTTTTTCAGCTTACTTTTGGACACCTTTGGAATATATCTGCATTGTGATTCAAGTAAAACCCCCTTAAATCTTTCCCACATCTCATTTACAGACTCACAGTCCAGGAGTGTCTCCCATTTTATTTCACTTAGATATAAGCGCATCCTGTTAAAGTTTGCTCGCCTAAAATTTAAAATTTTTGTTTTTGAATACACCTTCTTAACTTCTCATGTCAACATCAAAACTAACAGCAGAGTGATCACTTGTCCCAAGTGGCTCCAGTACCTCAACATTGCTAATTAGTCCCCTACCGGAAACGGAGGGGACTATAGGATTGCACTCCGTCCGTCCGTCCGTCAGTCCGTCCGTCCGCATTCGTGTCCGCTCCATAACTTCAATACCGTATGACCTAGGAACATCAAAGTTGGTGTGTGGATGCATCTTGGGGAGAGGGTGTGTCATGTACCCTATTCAGGTCACTTTGACCTACTTTTTAGGAAATATAATATGCATACACCGATAGGGGACTAGTATTGCACAGCAATGCGACATTCGCCGATAGGCGGCGCACTATCTGCGTCATTACAGAGCACTAAGTCTAAAATTGCCTTCTCTCTTGTAGGTTTATTAACATACTGCACCAAGAAATTATCATTTATAACATCTAAAAATTCTTCCTCCCCCCTACCCTGTCCTTTCACCATTTCCCAATTGATTCCAGGATAATTTAAGTCTCCCATCATAATAGTACCACCACCTCTACAAGCTTGTGTAATCCTCCTAAAAAGCATTTCATTGACTGTACTGTCCAAAGCTGGTGGTCGACAGCATACTCCTATGTTTAAATCTGTCTCATATTTGCCAATGAGCCTGACCCAGATATCTTCACAGGGTTAGGGCAAGGAGTGTTCAACTTTGGGAATTTCCTGTACTTTTATGTTTTTGTTCACATAGATTTCTACGCCCCCTCCTCACCTGTTACATCTATCCTTTCGAAAGAGCTGATAACCTTCTATATTATATTCATCTCCATCCTCTTCACTAAGCCATGTCTCTGTAGTCCCAACTATGTCATAGCCCACACTAACCATAACAGCCTCAAGCTCTGGAAATGTATTTATTTATGCTTCTTACATTTAAATAAAAATATTTCAGGTTATTACTAACGCTCTTCCCCCTTGATTATCCATGTGACCGCTGCTTCAAGCCCCTGACTACGCTTTGTTGCTTTAAATGTATATCATCAATAGTGCATGTAATGCCGTCCTTGTCCTCCTCGTGTTCTAATGCAATGCTATCTATGGCAGTTGGAAATCAGATCTGCACAGGATTAAGGACGTGTCTGGAATACTCAGTGAGCACAATGCATTATGGTAGTTCTTGTTTTTACAGCACATGCGTGTGGATGCAGTGGGGATGATACATACATGAATATCTTGAGCTGCGGTGGGAAAATGTGTATGATTTGTGCATGAATTACTCGGTCGAGTCACATTTTTATGACCATCAGCTAATATCCAGAGTAACCGCCGGTGCAGCACAAACAGCAGCTAGGTGGGCTGGGAGTGTCTCAGTAAGGAGCTGGAAGGTTGTCACAGGTATCTAGAGCCATTCTGACTGCAGTGCATCTGACAGCTGCTGGTGTGTTGTCGAGGATCCAGAGAGCGAACCTGATGATTGAGGTGGTCCTACAGATGCTCGATCGAGTTCAAGTCTGGGTAATTAGGGGCCGGGGAAGTACTTGGAATTTTGGTCGAGCTCTTCCTACCACTGTTGGACATTTCTAGCCGTGTGACGTCGCATTGTCTTGCTGGAAGAGCCCATCCACTCCAGGGAAGACAATCAGCATGTATTTGTGTATGTGATACATGACAGCAATGAGTGATATGTTTGCAGAATACCTACAGCACACCGTATACACCCACCAAGGCAGTTCATGACACATGCCTTATTTTCATTGGCTACCCTCTGCTGACATCAAAAGTAGGAGGTGGTCATAATAATGTGACTCGACTGTGTATTTATACTAAGCATACAAACTATAAATGTTTTCATAATCAACAAATTGCCCCTTTGAACTTCATCTGTGGCATACAAAATATATCAAAGAAGTTCATTATGAATATTACACTGAACAAAAATATTAACGCAACACTTCTTATTGTGAGAAATATGACCATGTTCAGAAGCTCATTGTACTTTCATTGAGTGTTGACAGATTGTATGACCATATTGCAATACATTCGATCAAAGATTTAAAAAGACAAACAAGAATCTCGCGATGGGGTGATGATAAAGGGGATGGGGTCTATTGTCCAAATTTCACAAATCAATATTCGGTATGTCTGCCTTTGGCTTGCTGCATTGCAACACAACTCTGCTGTGTGGATTGTAACAAATGGTCAATGGGGACTTGGTGGACATGTTCTCACTTCTCTTCAAGAGCTGTGTGGAGTTGGCGGCCATTGGCTGAAAATGGGAACCAATGACAAACACGCTGTTTGTGGAAATTCCAAAAATGCTGGAAGGGGGACAAATGCAAGGAATAAGCCAGCCATTCAAGCACACAAATGTTTTCAGGCTCAAGGAATTCTCCTGTGAGGCTCCTGTGAAGTTTCTGCGCATACACAGGTGACTTGGGTCTGGCATGGTCATGCTGGATGGTTATTGTTTTGATGGATGGAAGGTAGGACGATAGGCAGCAGCATCTCATTGTGAAATCACACTGCATTCAAGTCGCTGTTCATCAACTGCAGTTGGGTGCAATGTCCTATTCCCAACCAAACCTGCACTCCACCACCATGTGCCACCTTGCGCACCACAATGATGTCAGCATAACGATCCTCCATCCATCCACTCTGTGAAGTTGGAAACATGACTTGTCTGAAAGGAAAACAGCCCTCCATTGTGCATTGGCCATCAAACGTGTCTATTGACTCAGTCGAACCAATTTTTTCATCGAGCTGAGGTGAGGTCCAATCCACAAAGGGCAAAAGACGTAAAGATATGGACTTCCTGGAGATTATTTCTCATGGTTTCGGCAAAAATGGGGTGATGGTGGGGACCAGCTGTCTCATCTGCAGTGGGAGTTACTGGTCTCAGACGATCACAGAGATAAAGAGTCCAAACCCAACTAAGCCAACCTCAGAAATAATTATGCGTAATATTGAAATGACTAAACTGTTGTGTTTATATTTTTGTTCAGCATAGAACATTGTTAAACATAACTGTAGAAAATCATAATGACAGAATAACAGTAATTAAGGAAAATGTTTAATCCACAGAAGCAGCTGGGGGCGACACAGAGTAAATTCCAGCAGAGAATCCAGGAGAGAGAGAAGGAGCTGCAGGATCTGAGACAGGCTGTGCAGTCACTCAAGGTGGGTACTGACCAGAGGAGAAGACAACAGCTGCTGCTGGAAGAGCCATTTCAGGGCTCAGTCAGGGCTCTCCTCCAGTCAGCCAGTGAGGAGCCCAGTGTTGGGCCACTTTCCAGCCCTGTGGGGCTCAATCCCACTGAGACACACTGTGGGGAACAGGCTGTGTGGCGTCCCACCCAGCAAAAAATGTTCTATTGGACTTCTATGGAATTCTATAGAACTCTATAGAACATCCATGGAACTCTGTAGAGTTAGTAGAACAGCATGTTCTATAGGATTTTCCGTGTGTTCTATAGGAATTTGCTCAAAACCTATAGAGCTCCTCTATCGAAAAGATATAAAAGATATAAGATTATTGCTGTTCTATAAGACCTTCCTTTTGAAGATCCTAGTTGAAAAACCTGTTCTATAGGACTTTGATGGTCTTTAGGACCTTCTAATAGTACAAAAGCTTAATGGGAAAGACATCTTAAATACAGGTTAAATAAATGTAAAATAATAAAATAAATCTTATGAATCCTTGCAATGCTCTGTCGAAGGGTCAATTTACCTTTTGTGTTCTAGAAGTGAGAAACCGGACTAATGGTATGAAAATGTGCAATATGCAATGATATCCACTATGCTGAAGTAGCAAGGAAATTGTGTCCCATTTAACTTTAAGCTGTGCTTAAGGGTACCAGGCACGTACCAACTCATTGATTCTCTGATCAGACCACTGATTGACTGACTGACCACACAACTTAGCAGTATTTCAGTTACGGTGTATGAAGACCTCTTTCCATTTCCTCAGCAGCAATTCAAAAATATAAATGTAAGGCATTAAAACTTTATTATGCTATAATGGAAAACTTGTGTTCCTCTTTTGCTTACAAAGACAGAATTACGTTGAAAATTTGACCTTTTGAACTTTTCCCTTAATTTTAAAAATTCAATCAAATTATTCCTTTCCATTCACATGCATGTGATTGCAGATTATATACAGATTTATAATTAATTTGAATACAATTTGAGGTCTGCTGAGACTTATTCCCACCATCTTTATACATCTAAAGGTTATTTCTAACCACAAACGTACAAGCTTCTGTATGGCTCAGTTGGTTAAAGCATGGCATTGTGAAGCAGAAGTGTCTGGGTTTGAGCCTCGGTCAGAGTAACACGCGAGTGGTCATTGTGCTACAGGGTTGCAAGTTGGGAAAGGATTGCTTGGAAATGTAAATTGAAATGGTTGCTTAGTTTGTGGTTGCCTTCCAAATTTTGGTGGGATTGAAGATGCCAAATTGAAAAAAAATCCTCCGGAGATTTTCTATGGAACGGTTTCCGATAGAACTTTTTTATCTATAGGACTTGAGGTACTAAAGTTCTATATATAATGTGGAAAGTAGCCACTAGATGGCAGTATTGACTTTTTTTTGTTAAGCCCAGTCTGGAGCTAGGTTTGGGCATGTCCTGGGCATGTCTGAGAGGGGAAAGTCCCAGAGAAAAAAAAAGTCTAAATGTGGAAGGGGGCTGCAAATGAGTATATAAGGAGAGAAATTAAGAGAGTAAAGTAGTAGGAGAAATTGCAAGGAGAAGGATACATTTGACCAGACCTGTCACTCTTTTCAAGACCTGTGAAGTTTTTTGTGGATTTTTGCCTGTGTTAGAGCATTTTCCTGTCCCAGGACATCACCAAGCAACCCCATCTCAAGGGACTGTAAATATTTTTTTTCTTGTATATGTCAATCTTGGTCAGTAGTATAAATTGTAGGTTAGTTGTTAGTTTGTTGAATTAAATCTGTTTAAGTTTTAAAATTTTGTCTGTCATCCCTTGCTGTCTTGTATGTCATAACAAATTGGGGCCATAACAAATTGGGGGCTCGTCCGGGAGAGTCATTTATTGAAAATCATAATTTCAAATTGTAAATTGTTTTTTTTTTTTTTAATTTTCCTAGATGTATATTGACAGATCAACAGCAATGGATGATTTCTTGGCATCACCAACCGTAGAGGTTTTGAAGTCAGAACTGCTAGAAATATGCAGACAATTAGAGCTGACAGAGGTAAAACCAGCCATGCGAAAAGCAAGACTGGCTAGAGAGATTGTTGAATATTACATTGATGAAAATGTGTTTGTGCCAGGAGATGTGGAACAGTTTCCAGTGGAAAATCCAAATGTAGAAATGGAACTTAAATTAAAAATTGTAGCGATTGAAAGGGAGGAAAAAGAAAAACAAAGAGAATTTGAGTTAGAAAAATTAGCAAGACAGAGAGATTTCGATTTACAGAAATTCGATAGAGAAGCAAGGCTCCAAATGGAGCAACTAAAAATCAAAATAGAATCTGAAAGCAAATTTCGTGCTAGCCAGGAGGTAAAGCTGGTGCCTCCATTTTCGGAGAAGGAGGTTGATAAGTATTTCCAGTGCTTTGAAATGGTAGCAAAGAGTTGCCAGTGGCCAAAGGAACAATTGGCCTCTGATGTTGCAAACTGTCCTCAAGGGTAAAGCTCAACAAGCCTATTTGGCTTCATCTGTAGATGATTCCTCTGATTATGAGGTTGTCAAAAAGGTTATTTTGACAGTTTATGAGTTGGTTCCAGAGGCTTACCGACAGAAATTCAGAGGTCTGAAGAAATCTGACAATCAGACTTATGTGGAATTTGCTAAAGAGAAGAAGGTTTGCTTTGAGCGCTGGTGTACTTCTATGGAGGTCAAGGATGATTTCAACTCACTAAAAGAGATGGTGTTAGTTGAAGAATTCAAGAACTGTGTTAAGGATGATATTAAGACCTACCTTAATGAGAAGCAAGCAGTGAATTTGCAATCAGCTGCCAAATTTGCAGATGAATATGTTCTCACACATACGTCCAAATTTCAGTCTAGCAGTAACAATAGATGGTTCCATTTTCAGAGGAAAGGTAACGGTGATGCCCAAGATTCCTCACCCAAAGCCAAAGACAATTCTGGTGATGGTGCTCAGAAATCCAGTCACAGGTCTGATCAAAGTGTGAAAGCTGACAGTGACAAAAGTGGTCTAGTTTGCAATTATTGCAAGAAATCTGGTCATGTTACAACTAACTGTTGGTTCCTTAAAGCTAAGAAAGAAAAAGAAAAGGATACCAAACCCAATGCCTTTGTGAAGACAAGGTTAGAAACCCCTGTAGTAGATGACCGATCTGCTAAATTGCCTGCTCCTTGTGGGGCTAAGAAGCCTGATACTGCTGACTTTGTGAGGGAGGAATTTCTTCCATTTGTGTCAGAGGGATTTGTGGCTCTGAATGAGCATTCTCCTCCTGTACCCATATATATCCTAAGGGATACCGGAGCTTCTCAGTCACTTTTGTTGATGGACTCCTTGGAGTTACGTGATGAGACCGCTTCTGGGGATTTCATACTTGTACAAGGTATTGAAGGGAGGACTGTATCTGTACCTCTGCGCTCTGTATTCTTGAAGTCAGATTTAGTTACAGGACAGGTAAAAGTGGGACTTATGTCAAGTCTACCTATCAAGGGTGTTTCTCTATTGCAAGGCAATGACCTGGCTGGGGGCAATGTAGTTCCCCCTGTTCATCTTACTTCACAGCCGAGCACTGAAGATGGCGATGAAGACCCATCTCTGTATCCTTCCTGTGCAGTGACCCATGCTATGGCCAAGAAGGCTCAAGAAGAAGATGATGTGGTGCCTTGCAGCACATTTAATAGTCATGACTCAGGTGGTTCGACTCATGATTCTGTTCGGCCTACTATGGTTTCTCCATTTGAGGACTTATCAGACACGTTTATCAGTTCTTTGTTCAGCCATCCAGATGGGTCTGGTGATTCTGATGTGTCTGGAGACTTGTCTCTGTCCAGAAAGCGGTTGATTCAGGAGCAAACTAATGATCCTGAAATTTGTGTACTAAAGATGAGAGCCCTTCCTGATAAAGAAATAGACGCAGTTCCAGTTGGGTATTATCTCAAGGATGGATGTTGATGCAGAAGTGGCGCCCTCCTGATATTCCTGCCAATGCAGATTGGGCAGTGGTCAAGCAAATTTTTGTTCCGAAGGTCTACAGGAATAAGATCTTAACAATGGCTCATAGTTTACCTTTAGGAGGTCATCTTAGTGTTAACAAGACTGTTGATAAGATCATGAAACACTTCCTCTGGCCTGGGCTTCGGAAAGATGTTTCCAACTTTTTCAAAACCTGTCACACTTGTCAGGTAGTTGGAAAACACCAGTTAGACCCACCTGTAGCTCCATTGCAGCCTATCCCTGCATTTGGGGAGCCATTCTCTAGGGTCATCATTGATTGTGTTGGTCCATTACCCAAAACTAGATCTGGAAATCAGTATTTGTTTACAATCATGTGTGCATCTACTAGATTTCCTGAAGCCATACCTCTACGTAACATCAAGGCAACTGCAATCTCGAAGGCTTTGATAAAGTTCTTCACGTTGTTTGGCCTTACCAGGGAAATTCAGTCAGAGCAAGGTAGCAATTTCACTTCCAGATTGTTTCAACAGGTAGTGCATGAACTAGGTGCGAAGCAGATTCTTTCTAGTGCCTATCATCCAGAGAGTCAGGGTGCCTTAGAGCAGTTTCATTCCACTCTCAAGACAATGATGAGGACTTATTGTTATGACCATGAGAAAGACTGGGATGAAGGTCTTCATTTGCTGCTGCTTGCAGTTAGAGAAGCAGTGCAGGAGTCTACTGGATTCAGTCCATTTGAGCTAGTGTTTGGCCATGAAGTGAGAGGTCCTTTGCATTGTTGAGTGAACAGTGGCAAGAGAAAGAGCCGCATATCAGTCTGTTGGACTATGTTAGCAAGTTCAAAGAAAGACTACATGCAGCTTGTGACCTAGCCAAAGGGAACTTGAAATCAAGTCAGGGAAAAATGAAAACTTGGTATGATCATAAGGCTAGAAGCCGTGAGTTTAAACCAGGAGACAAGGTCCTTATGTTGTTTCCCTTGCAGTCCAATCCATTGCAGGCTAGATTTCATGGTCCTTATGAAATTGTGACAAAACCCAATGATCTCAATTACATTGTAAAGACTCCAGATAGGAGAAAGCCAAAACAGTTGTGTCACATTAACATGGTGAAGCCTTATCATGACAGAAATGCTACGGTTGCAGCTGTCACTTCAGATCCTCTGATGGTTGAGACTTGAGAAGATGAGGGGGAGTTTCAAGATGATGAACCTAGAATTAAAGCTGAAGTTCTTTGATGTAAATTGTCAAATTCTGAAGTGCTGCAAAATCTTGATGTAAAACTCCAGCACGTAGAACCCTCACAGAAAGATAAGTTTGAGAGGTTGATCAAGAAATATAAAGATCTATTTCCTGATGTTCCAAAGAGAGTTTCTATTGCCTCTCATGATGTAGATGTTGGTGATGCCAAACCAATAAAACAGCATTTGTACTGGAAGACACCTGTAAAGAGAAAGATTGCTGAGAAAGAGGTTGAGTACATGTTAGAACATGATATTATCAGACCCTCTAACTCAGATTGGAGTTCACCCTGTGTGCTAGTTCCAAAACCTGATGGAAGTACTAAATTCTGTACAGATTATCACAAAGTCAATGCTGTAACCAGAACTGATGTGTTTCCAATACCTAGGATTGATGATTGTATCGATAGAGTAGGGCAAGCAAATTTTCTGACTAAGATTGATTTATTGAAGGGTTATTGGTGTGTGCCTTTAACTGAGAGGGCCAAGAGCATCTCTGCTTTTGCCACACCATCTGGGTTGTACCAGTATGAAGTCCTACCTTTGGCATGAAAAATGCCCCAGCCACGTTCCAAAGGATGATACAGTCTACAATCGCCGGATTGCCACACACGGGTGCGTACATCGACGACCTGATCACATGGAGTGACTCCTGGAAGAACATCTGAAAGATGTAGAGACGTTGTTCCAGCGCCTGACCCAGGCCAACCTGACTGTTAACCTGAACAAGAGTGACTTTTGTTGCGCTACTGTCACGTATCTTGGCTACGTCATAGGCTAGGGTAAGGTGGCACCCATAAATGCTAAAGTCCAAGATATCATGGACTTTCCAGTTCCTGACAACAAAAAAAGCTTTGCGCCGCTTCCTTGGAATGATCGGGTACTACCGCAAGTTCTGCAAGAACTTTGCTGAGATTGCTCTCAGTTTCACCAACCAACTGAAGAAAGGTGTAAAGTTCACTTGGGATGAAGCATGCCAAAGAGCCTTTGATCGCCTGAAGTCTCTGCTGTGTCACTTCCCCGTGCTAAAATCTCCTGACTTCAACAAACCGTTCTCCATTGCGGTCTATGTTAGCGACCAAGCTTGTGGATCTGTGCTCCTACAGAGAAGTGACTCTGATGACATTGAGCATCCCGTGGCATACTTCTCCAGGAAGTTCAATTGCCACCAAAAGAACTATTCCACAATTGAGAAAGAACTGTTGGCTCTGGTTCTATCCTTACAACACTTTGAGGTTTATGTTTGTCCAGGGCAAAAGCCAATGATTGTGTACACTGACCACAATCCGTTAATGTTTTTGAGTAAGATGAAAAACAAGAATCGGCGATTGTTGAATTGGAGTTTGATTTTACAGGAGTTTGACTTGGAAATTAAGCATGTAAAGGGTACTGACAATGTAATTGCTGATTGCTTATCCCGTGTTTGAGTATGTGTATATATCATGTGTTTATTAGCATCTTGTATTAAATGTATATATACACAAGTGTCTACTTAACCATTTTTGTTTTGAAAAGTAAAATTTTGCCTTTATGAGTCAAAAATTTTCCCTTTTGGAATGGAGATCTAATGTGGAAAGAAGCCACTAGATGGCAGTATTGACTTTTTTTTTTGTTAAGCCCAGTCTGGAGCTAGGTTTGGGCATGTCCGAGAGGGGAAAGTTTCAGAGAAAAAAAAAGTCTAAATATGGGAGGGGGCTGCAAATGAGTATATAAGTAGAGACACTGAGAGAGTACAGTAGTAGGAGAAATTGCAAGGAGAAGGATACATTTGACCAGACCTGTCACTCTTTTCAAGACCTGTGAAGTTTTTTGTGGATTTTTGCCTGTGTTGGAGCATTTTCCTGTCCCAGGACATCACCAAGCAACCCATCTCAAGGGACTGTAAATATATTTTTTCTTGTATATGTCAATCTTGGTCAGTAGTATAAATTGAAGGTTAGTTGTTAGTTTGTTGAATTAAATCTGTTGAAGTTTTAAAATTTTGTCTGTCATCCCTTGCTGTCTTTTATGTCATAACAAATTGGGGCTATAACATCTAGAATTCTATTGAACTGTCCTTCAGGATTTCTACAGCACATTTTTTGCAGGGCAGTAAGAGCTGAGTGAAAGGCCTGGTTAAAATGTACAGCCTCCTCTCTCTGTGTCTCCTAACAGCTCTCTGCACAGGCAGCAGTGGAGGACAGTGAGAGGATCTTTACTGAGCTGATCTGCTCCATTGAGAGAAGGCGCTCTGAGGTGAAAGAGCTGATCAGAGATCAGGAGAAGGCTGAAGTGAGTCGGGCTGAAGGACTCCTGGAGCGACTGGAGCAGGAGATTGCTGAGCTCAGGAGGAGAGACGCTGAGCTGGAGCAGCTTTCACACACAGAGGATCACATCCATTTCCTCCAGGTAACATCACTGGCTCTCTTATCCCCCTTTCACACTGGAGCAACAACTCTGTAAAGTTCTGTGTTTATCACTAGTGTTAAAGGGTCAGCTCTAGTTAACCAGCCTGAGCCCACAGCCCTGCTCATGACCTGGGAGCTTCAGTGTTACAGGAGGAACAGGGGTCACTCATCCTGGGGTTCAGTCATGGATGCTCACTAGGGTTACAGGACTTTTCGTCCCTGCGTTTTTCATCCCTGAATTTTTCATCCCCAAGGACTTTTCCTCGCCAGATTTTTTGTCACTTAATGATAACGAAATGTGCCACAATTGTTACCAAACGGATGGACAGACGGACAGCGCATGGATCACCATGATATAAGGATTAGGGTTAGGTTTTGGGGTAGGGCTGTAATGCATGAAGAGGGCAAGGCATTATTGAGGACGAGAAATCCAGGGACAAAAAGTCTGGGTATGAAGAATTCGGGAACGAAAAGTCCGTGGATGAAAAGTCTGTGGATGAAAAGTCCTAGAATTCCTCAATTGTTATGATCAGAGACACTTGATTTAAAGATCTGCGTTTGCTCTCAGTTATTAAGCACGTTTTACAGCGCCTGATTCAATCAAACTTTTTAAACAGCAGATGAAGACCTGACTGTAAATTTCTTTGGTTGCTATATTCCTTTATGGAAAGAGAGGATTTTCTTAATCTCCTGAAAATTTGTTTATGGCAGCTCCGTACCCAAAATTATTCATCTCCATTTTAGAGTCATCATGTTTGTAATCTCATTATTATAATAATTATAATAAATGTATTTTTAGTGTTGTAGGTGTATACCCATTTACAAAAATGTTGGGGTACCAAGTAAAATGTTAATAAAAACAGAATGCAATGACTTTGAAATTTTAAGAACTCTAATTGAAAATGGTGCAAAGAGAATATATCAGATGCTGAAATGAGAAATTTAGTTGTTATTAGAAATCTATCTGTTCATTTTTTAATTAGATGTGATCAAAATGTTTTAAAAAATTGGGATGAGGGCAACAAAAGACTGGAAAAGTTTTATGATGCTAAAAAACACACCTGGTGGAAAATCTAACACTAAGTTACATTAATGGCAGAGGTCAGTATAATGCTTGTATATAAAAAGTGCACCCCTGAATGACTCTTTCAAAAATAAAGATGATGACGGCTTCACCACTGTCTGAAAGACTGAATGACAATTTAAGAATAAGTTTTCACAGTGTAAAATTGCAAAGGATTCTGAGATTTCGTCATCTATGGTAACATCGTATCATTAAAACGATCAATCAACACTGAGTGGCTGTGATCCTCAGGCCCTCAGGAGTTACAGCATTAAAAACAAACAGGATTTGGTACTGGAAATCATTGCCTGGGCTCAGGAACACTTCTGATACCATTTTCAATGAACACAGTTCGTCACTGCATCCTCAAATTGTTATGATTCTGCTCTGTTTGCCATGTTTTTGATGTTCTGTCTGTTCTCTGCATTTCCTAACCATGCCTAGAATTATGAATTGTGATTTGGTTCTGGTTTATGTTCATGTTTTGTGTAGTTCAGTCTTTTCCATGTTTTGTATTTTACCATAGTTTTATTCCGGTCCATGTTTTTGTTTCTACCATGCATTGCACTTTTTCTCCCCCCGTCTGGTCTTCTGTCATGTGTTTGCTCACAGCCCGAGTACTGCGTGACGCACTTTCCGGTGATTTAATGTTTTCTGGATTTCAACCATTCCTTCCCATCTCGTTTATTTCCTTCGCCTTTCTTTTCTATTTTAGTAACCCATACTAACAGTTTGTTACTTTTGCTAGAGTTACTAACACAAATTAACATTGTATATAATACTAACTTACTAACGAGCACTAAGGGATAGCATAGCTGCACTTACTAATTGATTAACAGGCTCTCAGCACTCGCCTTGTTGTAGTCTCCGCCTCTTGTCTTTCCCTAATCTACTCTGCTGTGTTTCTGCGGAATCTCCACACCTGCTCGCGTTGTCCATTCTCTCATTATCTATGCACATTAGAACTCCTTGACCGGAGCCATATGTCTGTCTATAGGTTTGTCTCGTGATCCCTGTCCGCATTTTGGCTTTTGCCTTTTTCATGTGATTAGGGTCTTCCTCGTGTTCCCTCCTTTGTAATCAGTCTGACTTCCTCCACCTGTGTTGTGTTAAGCATGTGACTTCCCGTGAATGTATATTAGGAGTCTTTTCACAGCACTCCCTTGTCAGAATGTTTCTCTTGTTCACCTGTGCTGCTATCGTCTTCGCCTTGTACTCATAGTGTTACTCTTCTGACTGGACCGTCAGACTTACGATTTTTGGCTCTGCTCTTTGGTACTATTGTCTGCATCTGTTTACGAACCCTTTTTGCCCGACTACGAGTGTTGTGATTGCTGCCCTGGTTTTCGACTATTTACGCCCACTGGATTTTGGCTTTTGCTTCTCTGACATACCTGTGGCTGTGTACTGAACCTATTTTTGCCCGACCACGAGTATTGTGATTGGTGCCCTGTTTACGGTTCTGGATTTTGCCCTTAGGATTCTGATTTTTGGATTGTGGACATTGTGCTGTTGCCTGCTCTGTTGGGGGTCTCCCCCCTTCAGAAATAAAGCCCCCTTTTTTTGCACTCTCTGGTGCTCCTTTGTGGTTCCTAAACGTAATCCTGACACAAATGCTGGTTTAGAGCGTGTCCTCGAAACGACCAGGCCGTGGCAACACACGCCATTTCACTGATTTCCTTCCAACTCACCCTGGTGAGAGGGCTCAACTATTAACTGGAGAAGCCAGAGCAATATGATCTTTAGGGTTTGGTAATACAGAGAGAGACCTACGCACACGCACACACGCCCAAAGTTCTACCAAAACATGGGGCTCAAGTTTCAGGCTCTCCGACTCTTAGAACTCACTAAATTCAATTCCACTTTGACGTGGGCACCTGTGCACCCTTTTTTAGTTCACAGCCAAAGTATTATCTCTTATGGACCATTGCGTGTTAATCAGTGTCGAAAAATTGTGAACCAAGTGTTGGCATAATCTTAAAGGCTGAAATTCAGCATTTTTATGACCAAATTTTCAATGGCCAAATGTGTATATATTAAAAGCTGTAATGACAGTTTATGTTTACTCTTGGGCCAACTAAACTGCGAAAGATTTTTGGGGCCTCAAAAATTTCGAGCACTGGTCTCCTTCAAAGTTCAGAGGTTCACTGAAGTTCGCACGTGGTCATCACAGTGACGCAAGCCAAAAAATATTAAAATTTGAGGGTTGGTTGTATGAATGTCTCAAATGCATTTAGAACTCCTATGAAGCTACAAGCAATGCAGCGAATTGAAAATTTTGCGAGGAAAGTAAAAAATGTGGTCAGTTACCGAACAGCTACACTTGGAAACTCACTGACATCAGGCCTTGATCAAAATTTGTGCAACAATAACAATCTCACAAAATAATCTGACCTGAAAAAGGGGAATAATGCTGGGAGCAATTTGAAGATTTTCATTGGCTTATGGCTTTGATAAACATGCCCTCATTTCAAAATAAGATATTTTTCAAACACAGAATTTCAAAATTGTTGTCTTTGTCCATTTTAAATGTATCATAGAGCTTCATTGATTTGCAAATTCTGTGCATTTGAATGCATTGCATTCTGTTTAGATTTACATTTTACACAGCTAACCAACTTTTTTGGAAACGGGGTTTGTTCATGTAAAATTACTTTTTTTAATTCGTAATGTATGCAAAGGTGACAGTTATCACAAAATAAAAATTTTGGAACAGGATTTAAGCTGTGAACACAATGTCTACACAAATTAGCTACAAACATTAGTCAAGGCAGCAAAGATGAACATATTTTGAAGTAAACTTGCTTAAACAAACTCGAGAATTAATTCGGATACCCAAAAAAAAATGTATGATATGACATATCAGTAATTATTGCGTTCAATTCTAGCTGGTCAGGGTTTTCGGCAAATGAGAAAGAGGAAGAGAAATGACTTTAAACTCAGTTCAGCTGTAAAAAGAACATCATTAAACTCTCAGACTTGTGTCTTGTGTGAACAGCACTATTGTGTGGTGTGAGTGGATCAAACGCCAGTATTCAGTATCCCGTCAAGATCCCAGGATTCTGTGAAAAAGGGGTGTGACTCTACACTGTGTTCACTGTACATGGTGAGGTGAGCTCCTCATTCACAAAGATCTGCTCCTGGCCTCTGCACCAGCAATAATCTGTGTTGGTCTGTCTGTCTGCAGAGCTGTCAGTCTGTCTGTGCCCTTCCTGAACCAGGAGACTTACCCAGCATCACTCTCAGTCTGGACAACACTTTTGAAGCTGTGAGGAAATCTGTCTCTGAACTGAAGGAGCGACTGGAGGATGTTTTAAGATCAGAGTTTATCAATGTTTCTGGAAAAGGTCAGTGAACAAACTGCACTGCAGAAAGTGTTGAGCGAAAGCACACAACACACGGGTGAGGTGCTCTGTCTTTTGCTGGCAGTACACTAAAGGACTTTCAGTTTCAGAATAAAACACTTGAGAGTATTGCTCGGGCTTTGGCACAAGCCCATCATCTCATTATTGGTGTATGGTGGCGATAAAACTCATTCCAACCCAAGCTTTTCCTTGTCTCCAAACTCCAGTAAAGTCAAACATGTTTAATACTGAAAGTCTTCAGCTTCAGCTCATGCAAATATTGAAGTTCAATGACATGAACACTGTCAACAGCCAATAGATGTGCTCTGCAAGATCCAGGCTTTACAAGATCATACAGTCTGTCACAAATTCCTCCTTAACTTATGATGCATTGTCCTTAGATGTGAGAAGGTGTTTTCAGTCTTGCAGTGTATGGTAGGCTTAAGGGGACCTATAGCTCAGCAAAATGCCAGTTTTGGTTCAAAATTTTAGTTTTGATGTAAGAAAATGAAGTGGTCCTTCAAATAGTCTACTTTCACGACATTCACGTTTTGCCTACTTGGTCTTAAACTTGCTCTAAAATTGCTCTGAAAATACTCTTTTACACTAAAAAGCACTTTAAAACCTTGATAAAAATACAGATGATTTTCACCAATACAGATTTCTCAGCAAATGTACATCCAATTAACTTCCTATTTAGCAAATGTCTTCATTTTGTGATGATCTATGTCTGTACAGAGCTCTTTTTGTAATATGTACCTCTGAATATGAGTAAATCAAAATATGCATATTTTACTAGGTGTTTCCAGCCGAAAATGATTTAGGGGCGTCAAAATCAATACTAGAACATAAAAATCTGGAAAAAAAAGCTCTGTAGTGACATTAGGAATGTTTTTTCCTTCACATTACACCTGAAATTTTATCCAAAGAATGTTTAGTTATCTCAATAACTGTGTTTCTCTAAGTATCTAGAAATTCATTAAAACAGCCGTTGCCATGGCAACCACTGATGTGATGCTACAGAAACTGTGTTTTAAGTTGCAATTTTTAAAATTTTGATAATAATTCTTAGTTTAATAAGTGAATTTCTTGGAAAAATGTTTGCTTAACTATAAGTCCCCTTAAGTTCACCTTTGAATCATGAAAGGTGATTTCATAGGTTAATTAAGGAGAGATATGAGTGACATTTCAGTCTGTCTTACGGTTCATTCATCACACAGAGTGGAGTAACTTAACAACCTCTCATAAGCTCCACATAACCCAAATGTGAGGTGTTTTCTGTGTGAATAAGGATGAGGCCGCCAAAGCCGCCAACATGTTTGGGGGTCCCCAACATTGATCTTCCCTGCCCACCCCCATTGTTGGTCCCCCAGAATGGGTGCGATGTCTGTGATGGGAGTAAGAAAATTTGGGGTTTACATTCAGTTTTATTTGCCCAGAATATTGTTGAACACAAGATAATTTTCACTCAACTTTCCTGTGATCTCTTTCCCTACAGTGAATGAAGTCAGTCTTCTCATCCGAGAGCTCAAGACAAGAAGGGACTTCTTACGATGTGAGTCTGTAAATAAATCTAAATGAAACGAATGAGGATATTAGGAACTTAGTGGAAAAATCTGTATGAAGTATTTTATGGCGCAATTCATATTTTGTGCACCAGATGTCACTAGAGAATACACGTTAAGTTTTATGAAAGATTCCAAACCCTCAGGCCTCATGACTGAATGAATTTGTGCCTGTTGTTTCCTCCAGTGTCTACTGTTCCATATTTTCAGTCGAGGACAAACTTATTAGCCCCCCTTATGAAATTTGAACTTTCTTCAAGATTTTCCCAAGTACTTTTTTAACTGAGCAAGGAATTTTCAAAATAGCATTTCTGAACATACTGGTTTTCTTAAGAAGGCACAGATTATTTCTATTTGCACACCAAAACAGAATTATTTAAGATTAAAGTAAAATGAGTAGGGACATTAATATTAGCCCCCTTTAAGAAATGACCATTTATTAAAGGTGACCTATTATGCCATTTTTCCAAGTTTATATTTTGGTATTTGACTCCTCAAGAGTACTCTTGATCACGCAAAGTAAAAAAAGGGCATTTATTTCGCTCATACTGCCATCCTCAAAAAACTGCATTTGTAGTACATTGTCGTCTCTGCCTGAAATGCCTCACTCGGGTGGCTCTTCCGCTATGGACCCCCTCCCTGTTTGCCCTCTTTCTTCTGACTGGCCAGCTCTGAGGAGGCTGGATCTAGGTGGGACTAGGCAGAAGAACGCAGTTTTCTGAGTCCGCCTTCCCAAACTGTGAACCTGAGACGCGGCTGCTATCTGAGAAGGACTTGACGGGCTAATTCCGCAATCAAAGGCAGTAACGTACATGTCATGTGTATAGATCTAATTAAATGAACTTGTTCCAATAAACGCAATGTCGAAAGTGGAGGACGCAGTGCGAAAGTCTGGCAGCTCAAGCTCGACTTTGCTGACTACCTTCGGCTATGGTGAGTTATACCGGTGACCGTTGAACGGGTCGACATGCCCAAGTGTAGACCGGAGACTGTTGAAATCTGGTGGGTCTGAGTTTAGAGGGAAACATGGACAGTGAGGAGCAGCTAAAAGTGGACCAACAGCTTATGGACTGCTTTAGTATGTATAATAGTATGTATTTGTATAAGGACCAGCTGGTTCGTGTGCATAGCTGTGGTGTGTCTTTAGCGTGGAGTAACAGCTTCTGTGCTGGTATATGACGGAGCGGCGAAAGCTCCAGGCTAAACGGTCTTTTCGGAAATTGCCCGCGGTAATGGTTTACTAATTGCGTAGGAATGGCCAACGTTTGCTGGCGCGATAAGCAGCTTTCACACCGGACGCGAAATGAATTTTTCGCGCGACAGATTACAGTCAAAGTCAATGGCACAAATGTCACAAATTCGTTTCGCGTCCGGCGTGAAAGCAGCTTAAGGGCCGGTTCATACTCAACGCAAGGTACGCGAGCGAATGTGAGCACAGGTTTCCTCTATTCCGTTCACAGAGAAGCCTGAACGCGCCTCCCTTGCAGCGCTGTGCCTCGTTAAAAAGTAGTACACTGCTCATGCAATAGGGGGCAGCAAAGTCTTCTCCTTCTCGTCCTCCTTCTTTTTTCTTTTGGTGTGTTGAACACAGCATATGGTGCATTATTTGCTTTATCTCCACTATTGGAATCTCACGGAAATATACGCGTCAATGCATCGTGTTACAAAAATTTTTGGACGACACACTTTGCTACGCAAGGACGCAAGATGGCTACCTTGCGTTGCTAGATGCGTTGCCTTGCGTTCGCAATTGCGTACCATGCGTAGAGTATGAACCGGCCCTAACACGCCCATAACGTGTGTATTCGCATCTTTGCATTGACCTTGAATGTAGCTAATCAGTCGCGCGAACAACTCGCTTTGTGTCCGGTGTGAAAGTAGCTTGACTTGCCAATAGCGAGTTTATTCGCGTCTTTGCATTGACTTTGAATGTAATCTGTCACGTAAAAAATTTGTTTCGCGTCTGGTGTCAAAGCTGCTTGATGCGCCCATAACGCCTGCATTCGCATCTTTGCTTTGACTTTGAATGTAATCTGTCCCGGGAAAAAATCATTTCGCGTCTGATGTGAAAGCAGCTTTATGGAGTGTATATGACAGCTATAGAGAGCTCGGTTGCGTTATGAACATAATGCAGGTTTTACAGATCTTAAGTTCCGTTTGCGTGGACAAGTTGCTTGTGTGAAGCTAGTGAATCAATCACTTCTACAGGAAAGAATTTCCTATTTAATCTTCCCCTTTTTCGGCTTTTTATTAGCCATTGGAATTTCTAGTCACGGTAGTGCAAAGAAATCATTTGTTATACCAGACAGGTTAGCTACAGCTATTGCTTTCACGGTAGAATCTGAGAGCTAACCCAGATATTCGTAAAGTATCCGGCTGATCCCGGTCATGGATAAGTGAAGCGAAACAAACCCAAACACGTATCCCAAGCTCTGCAAAACCTACGTCTGGTCTAACTGCGGCCTTTTACAGCACCTCTCCTGTAAACTTCAACTGTAGTGGCTACAATCGGGCAATGTTATGATGAAACTGCCACATCGATGGTTACCGAAGTAACACAAGAATACCGATCAGAATTACGGCATATAAGTTAACCAGGAGAATTTAATTAGCATGGCACGCTAACTAACATGCAATAGCTGGTTACCAAGCGGTCAGACTACCACAGAGACAAACCCTTGCAATACAGGTTTTACAGACAGCGATTTCCATTACCGTGGACAGTTGTACCAAGCATCCAGATTACAAACAAGTATAAAATGTTAGCTTTGAGTGAGGATAATGTTCACACACCTTCTGTCGAATTAACCCCTGCTATCACTCTTGCATATTTAGGACACAAACATTAGCAACAGTAACTTGGCTACGTTAGCCGCAGTGCTACAGCCACAATCAACAGGTTGGCTTATGCAGTAAAAGCAACTTACAGATTCTGTGTCTGAGTCATGGACAGTCACGACCAATACAGGCTTTATCTTCAGATATTTTACAAAGCCTGCGCTTGAGGCCAGTTGTTAGTGCTACCTATCGCTAGCGTTCCTGCTAGCCACCCGTAACACATTAGCTTCACTTACATTACACTTGGATTATTTGCTGTTATATCGTTACTTACAGTTTGTGGCTCAGAGTGCTTGATCATGCAACTGCTTCAGATGTGAGAAGCAGCTGAAACACATATCCAGCGTCGAATTATCCTTTATTGACAAAACTGTCTCTGGTGAAATGCTGAACACAAGCAGCTAATGTTCCCTTTGGCCATGGCTGTTTGCTGCCAGCAAACAAAAAAAGCTACCCGCTGGTTTCTGGTGGCATCGTCTTTCGGAGTTTTTCTTTGCATCCAAAAGTAAATGGACAAGCAGCTTTTTGGAGAGATACTGACAAAACTGCACCTCAAATGATCTGCGGTTCTTCTTTTGCATTTCCAAAAGTGTAGTTGCTACTAAGGCATAGTATGATCTGCGTTGTTGGTGCCTGCTAGAACAGTTTTCGATGTGGGCAGGTCCAGCGCCGTGATTGGCTCTGGCTAGGTCTGTACTAATTGGACGGCACAACCTGATGTCAGGTTTTACCCAGATCTCGCGAAGATCTCGGGAGGAGCTGTTCAGAGAGGAAATCACGTTAATGAAATCACGTTCTTGGGTTGTGGCAAAACCTCTGTACATTATGTTTAGAAACTTTTCAGAGGTTGAATATGGACAACCAACATTATAACATTACTAATATGTATTACAAGAAGGATCAGCATAATAAGTCCCCTATAAGTCATTGCGCAAACCACTTTTGTGCAATGATATGTTTTAACTTCATAGGTGATGTGCTTAAAGGTGATCAAGTGAATCAGGTGATTTCATGCAACAATTAAGTTAAAACATGGTATAAAAGGCTCAGTATGGGTCATTGAGCTGTCAGTTGAGAAAGCACCACGCCGAAAACTAAAGAAATCAGTTTGGAAAAATAATTATTGATGCACACAAAGCAGGAAAAGGATACACAAAGCTATCCAAGCATTTCCCAGTGTCAAGAACTGGAGTGAGAAGTATAATCCAGAAATTCAGACAGCCACACAGTACAGAACAAGCCTGGCAGAGGTAGGAAGCGAAAGATTTCAAAGACCCTGGAAAGAAAACTAGTGGGAGATGTGTCTAAAGACCCCAGAACACTGGTGAATGACTTGGCCACGCCAGGAATCATGGTCTCTAAGAAGACCATCACCAGAGCTCTGCACAGGAATGGACTGCGAGGTTGCAGACCAAGAAAAACGCCACTTTTGAAGAATAGACACCTTCAAGCTAGACTTACGTATGCTCAGGACAACCTGGAGAAAGATTATGTATACTGGAAGCATGTCCTATGGTCTTATGAGACTAAACTAGAGCTCTTTGTCCACAGAGACACTGCTTATGTTTGGAGAAAAAAGGGAGAGGCATATAACCCAAAGAACACCGTCCCCACAGTGAAACATGGTGGTGGGAGTATTATGCTGTGGGGATGCTTCAGTGCATTTGGAACTGGAAATCTTGTCAAGGTGGAAGGAATCATGAACAAAGACAGATATGTGGAGATTGTGAAAGAAAACCTTAAGCAGTCAGTAGTAAAACTGAGTCTGGGTTGTCGCTTCATCTTCCAACATGACAACAATCCAAAACATACGTCTCTCTTGGTGAAGAACTATCTCCAGAAGACCAAAGTGAATGTAATTGAGTGGCCTGCACAAAGCCCTGATTTAAATCCCATAGAAAATATGTGGGGTGACCTAAAGAAGAACGTCCATGCCAGAAGGCCATCAAATCTGGAGAGATTTGCAAAAGAAGAATGGGCTAGGATTCTTCAAAAGAAGGGTCAGAGACTTGTTGAAAACTACAGCAAACGACTGTAGGCTATTATCCAGCAAAAAGGATATACAATTGACTATTAGGATCTGGGGGGATAATAATTTTGACCCTGGTAGTTCTTGTTTTTTGTGGAATATTTTTATTTCTTCGTGCAAACTAAAATAATGTAAGCATCCAAAATAAAACTAGGATGTCTACAAATGCTGTGTTAAAAATGTTTTGCTCTGTTTAAAAGCACCTGGAAATACTTTTCAAAGAATGACATTTTTTTAGGGGGGCTAATAATTTTGTCCTCAATTGTAGGTTTCACTAAACCTCCCCTCAGTCTTCAATCTTGTGCTGATTTGAATATCATTTGTTAAAATTTCCTGTGTTGCCCTCAGTATTTTGCCTTTATGTGTTTTCTCCTCTCTAGTATGGAAACATTCAGCTAACAATATTCAAATGAAAATGCTTCTCAAAAATGGTTTTTCATTTCAAGCAGTCAACACATTATTTGTGTCATAATGAAAATGAACATGTTATCCTCCACTTTGCTTTTTCAAGTTCTAGTCCTTGCGTTTACTTTTTATCATTGAAAATTCATTTCTCTTCCCCATTCACATTTTAATTTTCAAAAAGTTCCTTGCCATATTACTGACAAAAATAAAATGAAAAGGCAAATCTTCAAATGAAAACGTATTCTCACAAATGCCTTTTCTTTTTCAAGAAGAGAGTGCATTATTTGTGTCATCGTGAAAATGATAACGCAATCGTCCACTTTGCGTTTTAATGTTCAAGCTCATATATGCACTTTTTATGTCAGAGTGAAAATTAAATCACATTCCTCATTTGCATTTTAATTTTCAAGAAGAGATCCACCATATCGCGGAGAAAAAATGAAACAAAAATGAAAAACCGATCATGAAAATGCCTTCCCAGAAAATCTTCTTTTTTAAGAAGCAAATGCGTTTTGTGTCTCATAATTAAAACGATAATGGATTGACCCATCGCAAATTCAATTACATGATGCTATGGCTTTACCAAAGGAAAACGAAAAAGCATTCTGTGAGAAGGCGACACTTTTGACCACTACACGGTATGGATTGGATATTAATACAAAATGTTCTCATTCGATTCCCAATGAGCCATTCTTGGCCAGCTGATTGATTGGCTGATGTCACCTGAACCAGATGTTTCAGAAAGTGTGTGACAACTTCAGGTAATTAATTCAAAAAATAATATGCAACTACAACCTCAATTCTGAAATATTTGGGACGAAGTGTAAATTGTGAATAAAATCAAAATGCCATGACTTTCAGATCACATGAGCCAATATGTTATTTATGGGAGAACATTGATGGCATTTCAAATGTTGAAACTGAGGCATTTTACATTTTATCCACAAAATGAGCTTATAATAAATTTTCTGGCTGCAACAGGTCTCAAAGAAGTTGGGACAAAGGCGAAAAAAGGGCTGAAAAAGCAATTATTATACAGGTACTACCCAGAAAATTAGAATATTCCGAGTAGTACCTGTATATGAGAATCAGCTGAAAGAACGTTTAGCAAGTGATTACATTAACTGGCATCAGGTATGTAACATGATTGGCTACAAAAGGGATGTCTAAGAGAGGCTGAGTCTCTCAGAAGTAAAGATGGCCAGAGGCTCTCCAACCTGTGAAGGCTTGCATAAAAAAAATGTGGAATACGTAAAAAACAATGTTCCTCAACGTCAAATTGCAAAGACTTTGAAGGTCTCATCATCGACAGTGGATAACATCATAAGATGATTCAGATAAACTGGAAAAATCTCTGTGCATAAGGGACAAGGCCGAAGACCTTCACTGGATGCCCGCGATCTTCTGGCCCTCAGACGCCACTGCATCTCTCACCGGCATGATTCTGGCATTGACATTACTAAATGGACCCAGGAATACTTCAAGAAACCACTGTCTGTAAACAGAGTCCGCCGTGCCATCCACAGATGCCACCTAAAACTCTATCATGCAAAAAGGAAGCCATTGTTGAGCATGATCCAGAAGCGCTGCCATGTTCTGTGGGTCAAGGCTCATTTAAAATGGACTGTAGCAGAGTGGCAAAGTGTCCTGTGGTCAGACGAGTCCAAATTTGGCATTCCTGTTAGAAATCATGGGCGTCGTGTCCTCCAGGCTAAAGAGGAGAAAGAGCACCCCTCCTTTTATCAGCGTTCAGCTCAAAAGCCAGCATCTCTGATGGTATGGGGATGCATTAGTGCATATGGTGTGGGACACTTGCATGATTTAAAAAGGACCATGAATGCTGAAAGGTATATAAAGGTTTTAGAGCAACATATGCTCCCCTCCAGACGACATCTATTCCAGGGAAGGCCCTGTGTATTTCAGCAGGACAAAAAAAAAAACCATATACTGCAGCTATTACAACAGCATGACTCCGTAGTAGAAGAGTCCGTGTGCTGAACTGGCCTACCTGCAGTCCTGGTCTTTCACCGATTGAGAACATTTGGCGCATAATTAAACAAAAAGTCCATCAAAGGAGACCCAAATCTCTCCAGCAGCTGGAAGCCTATGTCAAGCAACAGTGGGGTCAAATTCCAATGGCTAAACTCAAGAAACGTGTCTCCTCAATGCCCAGACACCTCCACTCTGTGTTGAAAAGAAGAGGGGATGCTACACTATGGTAAACAGGCCCCTGTCCCCACTTTTTTGAGACCTGTAGCAGCCATCAAACTTGAAATGAGCTCATTTTGTGGGTAAATTTGTAAAATTTCTCAGTTTCAACATTTGCTAAGTTATCTCTGTTCTATTGTGAATAAAATACTTGCTGGTGTGATTTGAAAGTCATTGCATTTAGATTTTATTCACAATTTATACTTTGTCCCAACTATTTCGGAATGGGGTTGTATGAACACCATCGGACCACACAGCTGTCGTATTAGTCAAGAAAGAGATGCATTTTGTCTTCCACAGATGAACGTACTGGTTCAATTCAAATCAATCCCAGAACAACTGTTCTAACTAACTAACTAACTAACAAGCTAACCTGACTCATGTACACCAGTTCTGTCAGGAGGAAAGAGGCCTCCTAACCTGACTCAGTTACTCCAGTTCTGTCAGGAGGAAAGAGGCCTCATAACCTGACTCAGTTACTCCAGTTCTGTCTGGAGGAAAGAGGCTCACTAATCTGACTCAGTTACTCCAGTTCTGTAAGGAGGAAAGAGGCCCACTAATCTGACTCACTTACACCATTTCTGTCAGGAGGAAAGAGGCCCACTAAGCTGACTCAGTTACTCCAGTTCTGTAAGGAGGAAAGAGGCCCACTAACCTGACTCAGTTACTCCAGTTCTGTCAGGAGGAAAGAGGCCTCCTAACCTGACTCAGTTACTCCAGTTCTGTCAGGAGGAAAGAGGCCCACTAACCTGACTCAGTCACTCCAGTTCTGTCTGGAGGAAAGAGGCTCACTAACCTGACTCACTTACACCATTTCTGTCAGGAGGAAAGAGGCCCACTAACCTGACTCATTTACATCAGTTCTGTGAGGAGGAAAGAGGCCCACTAAGCTGACTCAGTTACTCCAGTTCTGTGAGGAGGAAAGAGGCCCACTAAGCTGACTCAGTTACTCCAGTTCTGTAAGGAGGAAAGAGGCCCACTAACCTGACTCAGTTACTCCAGTTCTGTTAGGAGGAAAGAGGCCTCCTAACCTGACTCAGTTACTCCAGTTCTGTCAGGAGGAAAGAGGCCCACTAACCTGACTCAGTTACTCCAGTTCTGTCAGGAGGAAAGAGGCCTCCTAACCTGACTCAGTTACACCATTTCTGTCAGGAGGAAAGAGGCCTCCTAACCTGACTCGGTTACTCCAGTTCTGTCAGGAGGAAAGAGGCCCACTAACCTGACTCAGTCACTCCAGTTCTGTCTGGAGGAAAGAGGCCCACTAACCTGACTCACTTACACCATTTCTGTCAGGAGGAAAGAGGCCCACTAACCTGACTCATTTACATCAGTTCTGTGAGGAGGAAAGAGGCCCACTAAGCTGACTCAGTTACTCCAGTTCTGTGAGGAGGAAAGAGGCCCACTAAGCTGACTCAGTTACTCCAGTTCTGTAAGGAGGAAAGAGGCCCACTAACCTGACTCAGTTACTCCAGTTCTGTCAGGAGGAAAGAGGCCCACTAACCTGACTCAGTTACTCCAGTTCTGTCAGGAGGAAAGAGGCCTCCTAACCTGACTCAGTTACACCATTTCTGTCAGGAGGAAAAAGGCCCACTAACCTGACTCGGTTACTCCAGTTCTGTCTGGAGGAAAGAGGCCCACTAACCTGACTCAGTTACTCCAGTTCTGTCACGAGGAAAGAGGCCTCCTAACCTGACTCAGTTACTCCAGTTCTGTCAGGAGGAAAGAGGCCCACTAACCTGACTCATTTACTCCAGTTCTGTAAGGAGGAAAGAGGCCCACTAACCTGACTCAGTTACTCCAGTTCTGTAAGGAGTAAAGAGGCCCACTAACCTGACTCATTTACATCAGTTCTGTCTGGAGGAAAGAAACCCACTAACCTGACTCAGTTACTCCAGTTCTGTCAGGAGGAAAGAGGCCTCCTAACCTGACTCAGTTACTCCAGTTCTGTCAGGAGGAAAGAGGCCCACTAACCTGACTCATTTACTCCAGTTCTGTAAGGAGGAAAGAGGCCCACTAACCTGACTCATTTACATCAGTTCTGTCTGGAGGAAAGAAACCCACTAAGCTGACTCAGTTACTCCAGTTCTGTAAGGAGGAAAGAGGCCCACTAACCTGACTCAGTCACTCCAGTTCTGTCTGGAGAAAGAGGCTCACTAACCTGACTCACTTACACCATTTCTGTCAGGAGGAAAGAGGCCCACTAAGCTGACTCAGTTACTCCAGTTCTGTAAGGAGGAAAGAGGCCCACTAACCTGACTCAGTTACTCCAGTTCTGTAAGGAGGAAAGAGGCCCACTAACCTGACTCATTTACATCAGTTCTGTCTGGAGGAAAGAAACCCACTAACCTGACTCAGTTACTCTAGTTCTGTCAGGAGGAAAGAGGCCCCTAAAACTGACTCATTTACACCAGTTCTGTCAGGAGGAAAGAGGCCCACTAACCTGACTCATTTACACCAGTTCTGTCAGGAGTAAAGAGGCCCACTAACCTGACTCGGTTACTCCAGTTCTGTCAGGAGGAAAGAGGCCCACTAACCTGACTCATTTACACCAGTTCTGTCAGGAGGAAAGAGGCCCACTAACCTGACTCGGTTACTCCAGTTCTGTCTGGAGGATAGAGACCCACTAACCTGACTCAGTTACACCAGTTCTGTCAGGAGGATAGAGGTCCACTAACCTGACTCAGTTACACCAGTTCTGTCAGGAGGAAAACGCCACAATTTCTGCATCTTAAAATCAGCTGCTTGTGGAAGACAACATGCAGCATTTGACCCCAATTAAACTGTTTAAAGGCTCTTCTCCTCAACACTAATTGTATGTAGACTTCTGACCCACTGGGAATGTGATGAAGGAAATAGAAGCCGAAATAATCATTCTCTCATCGATTGTTCAGATATTTCACATTCTAAAAATATATTAGTGATCCTAGCTGATCTGAGTTGGGTTTACTGGGATTACATGTAAGGAATTGCAAAAAACTGAATTTATATCTATTTGGCTAAGGTGTAACATTATGTAAACTCCACACATTAAATGTATTAATCAAATCAGTAGATCATAGTAATTGCTGTTCAGAATTCAATACAAAGGGGAATGAATAAGGAAAAAGTCACAAAAATGATAACATAATCAAGTAAAGAACAAAGTTGGTGAAAAACAGTAACAATCAGTAAAATACTAAGTTTAAATGCGTGAAATATCGGCATTGAGCTCTCCTGTCTTCTCCTCCGTTAGACTCCTGTCAGCTCACACTGGACCCCAACACAGCCAATCGGAAGCTCCGTTTGTCTGAGAGGAACAGAGAGGTGACCCGTGTGGAACAGATCCAGTCATATCCTGATCATCCAGGGAGATTTAAGGGCCGGTGCCAAGTGCTGTGCAGAGAGGGTCTGTCTGGACGCTGTTACTGGGAGGCTGAGTGGAGAGGGAAAGGGGTTTATATTGCAGCATCATATAAAGACATCAGCAGGAAAGGGGAGGGTAATGAATCTCTTCTGGGACGAAATAACAAGTCCTGGAGTCTGGACTGCACTCCATCAAATTACTCTTTCTGCCACAATAATAAGAGAACTGAAATCCCTGTTCCCTCCTCCTCCAGAATAGGAGTGTACCTGGATCACAGGGCAGGAACTCTGTCCTTCTACAGCGTCTCTGACACAATGACCCTCCTGCACAGAGTCCAGACCACATTCACTCAGCCCCTCTATCCAGGGTTTGCACTTTTTGCTGGATCATCAGTAAAACTGTGTGATCTGAGATTAGACTGAGAGAGAAGGGAGAATCAGCTGTAATTACATATGAAACAAGCAAACGTTAAACAAGTTGTCTGCACCACTGATGCATCTCCCTCCGATTTCTTTATGGTGAGGTACTATTACTTAATAACTAAATATAACTGCATTTCAGTCAGGCTTTTAGTGGATTGAGGAGTTGACCAAATTTGAAGTTGATTAATTGGCTAGATTTCCATGACATTGTTACAAAAAAAAAAAAAATATATATATATATATATATATATATATATATATATACTACCGCTCAAAAGTTTTGGATCACTTGAAAATTCCTTTGTTTTCCAAAGAAAAATACATTTTCATGCATTTCACGAACATTTTTTTCCATTTCAAAAATGATTAAAATTAATCAGATGATTTTCAAAGAATGATCTACATTTTTGCATAGAGGCCTAATATCAGCAACTGTCAGTCCTCTGCATCAATCTCCTGGTATGGCTGCTAATCCAAGTTAAGCATTTTATAAGGTTCATTGATTACTAGAAAACCCTTCTGCAAATGTGTTGCACAGCTGAAAACCGTTGAACTAGTAACGGAGCGCAAAAGGGAGCATGGCATTCTTGAGGTTGGTTTAGTACCTGAAGCATCAGCAGTCTATTGTGTTCAGAAAAGAAGGCTATTCAATGCGAGAAATTGAAAACTTAAAATCTCTTACCATGCTGTCAACTACTCCCTTCAGAGAGCAGCACAAACTGGCACTAACAAGGACAGAAAAAAGGAGTGCGAGGCCCCGATGCACAACTGTGCAAGAAGACAAATATCTGACAGTGTGTAGTTTAAGACAAAGACGCCTCACAGGTTGTCAACTAGCAGCTGCGCTATATATTTCCTGTCAAACACCAGTTTCAGTATGAACAGTGAAGATGTTTTTTTTTTTTTTTTTTTTTGACGAAGGCAAAGTTTTGTTGTGGATTTTCTTCAACATATAGAGATTCCCCCATCCTCAAGTAACTGGAGAGCGACAGATTCTTGAAAAAGGAAAAATTAGGCTTTATTGTGTTATGTTGAAAATTGCAAAGCTGCGTTCCTCCTGCGCAAGATCTCCATCACGAACTCCCCGTAGAACTCCCAGCAGACTGCCCCGAAGAACTGCCCTTTTCCAGGGTTACAGTGGTTATATACCTCAAATATGGACCTTCCCCTTTTCATTCTCGCCCTACAATTGGGCAGGCAACCTGCGATCTCAGTTAGGTAACCCCTCAGGAATGCAGAGCAAAGACGCATGCGCGTCACCTTAAGAGACCCACAGTCACGCTTAGAAAAAATACAGCCAGATAAAAAAGAAAAAGATACCAGTGGATGAATTCGATGCAAATCAAATTAAAATAATTCAATTGATTATGTTTTTAGTAGCAACTTATGATTTTGCTGGACAAATATTGATCAAAACTACAGAAATCAAATACATCCTCTGATTATGTTTTTTGAATCAAGAAAACAGAAGCTTACTAATCAAAGCTACAGAAGTGCGCTGCTTATGTGTGTGAGTGCTGCTCATGCAAGTGTGAACTGAATTGCTTGTATATGCATATCTATTTGTGTGTGAACTGCTTGTACATTTGTATGTGTGTTGTATGTGTGTGTGTCTTTTTGCTGCCTACATAATATGGTTATTGATTATGAGTATATGGTTATTGATTATTAGTGAATGATAATGATAAAAATATATATGATCAATATTAGTAAATATAATCAATAATGCTAAATTAAAATCTTCCAACAGTTTGAAGTACATATTCATAATTTTCCAGTAAAATCATTATTTCTAACTCAGACAATGTCAGTATGTTCTGTTCATTTGCTATATTTCCTATTCAGACTAATTTCATGTGTGTTTCCATGGAATACAAGAAAATTTCCAAGTGATCCCAAACTTTTGAGCGGTTTTACATATATATAGATATATAATATATATATATATATACATACATACATACATATATATATATATATATATATATATATATATATATATATATATATATATATATATATATCACCTTCCATGTGAAAAAGGTACTTCAGTGCTCTGCTGCTGAAGATCACCCATATACTCTTGTTCAAGCTCTTCAAACTCACTGTCCTGAACTAGAAGACTCTCTGCTAACGCATCTAAAGTGCTAGTGCTCATTTTGATCCAGCATTTTCTCACCAAATTTTATACAACTTTATCTCAAAAACTAAAAAAGATATACAATTCAGGTTAGAATGAAGATCACTTCCTGCTCTACTCAATTATGTAATTGCATGCATTCTTGTAGCTCTAAGAGGCTATGACAGCTAGACAAACAGGAAGCACTCATTGCTACGCAAAGTCTCAAAATCACCAAAATCACATGGAAGGTCACATAAATGATAAAAATATTAATTATGAATGAGTGAATAAAATAAATAAACAAAGTAACAAAAGCATTTTTGACATTTATTTGATGAAGGGCAGGCTCATTTCTGTAGTACTGGTGTGATTTCACTTGTCGGCTTCATGTATATTATCCTGCTCACCGCTGCCAAAACGAGAGGAAAACTGATTTTAAAAGTGTATACTGTCAGCAAAGTTCCTTACTTTATCCAAAAATGTAGACTAACTTAACTTTACAGTTTGTAATGCGCAGGCTTTGTAATTATGTATTTTTGAAATATGTCTTACCAATAAAGCATTTAAATTTGAATTCAGCTTGACTTTCAGTGACTTTGCACCACTGAATGTGTAATCAATGAGTTTCACTGATCAGTTTCCAAATCTGTAACGTGAGACAGAGTTGGACTGGTTATGATGATGATTCTGGCAATTTATATTTTTGGCAGGAAGGAAACTTTTTAACAATGTAAAAGTTTTCAAGAGCTGTAGGACACTTTATACTGAATACTGTATTGTTTTGACTAAATCTGAAACAAAGCTACTTGCACATTACCAAAACACTCTGCATTTCAAAATTATATTCAGCAGAAGAACTAACCCAGCAGTCCACCGCTTGCTGATATTTTATTGTTGGAACTTGTACGTTGCTTATAGTGGAGTCACTGGTCTTTACGTGCCCTCCAAGATTTACTGGGACTTTCCTTTTCGCCTCACCATTTTTAAAATACCATCAGCCCCACTGCGCAGCAGAAGTGACTGTCACAACGCGGGTTCGAGCCCCGTTCGTATCAACTGGCAGTGGTCAGCAGCTTTTTCAGAGTAGCACACAATTGGCCATTGTGCTACAGGGATGCAAATTGGAAAGGGTCTGCCAGGAAGGGTAATATAACATAGTTCCGTTGTTTGTTGCTTAGGCGCCTCCTGTTGGCCAAGACGGGTGCTCGTCAGGAAGATTCTAAGCCTGTTCATGTCCGGGTATCCTCCGCCCTCACTCTGAACTTTCGATGATTCAACCAATAAGTGTATAAGGAGCTGTGGCTGACAGGCACGTGGTTCGGAGGAGAGCCGCGAACTGTCTACACTCTCCTGAATTGGCAACAAGGGGTTGCATTTGAGCAACTGTTGTACATGGTTCCCCAATTGGGCATTCCAGATTCTGGTGGGATTGGATATACCAAATAAAAAAAATAAATGCCATCAGCCCTATCAAAATTCAGCTACAAAAGCTTCTTAGGGTTGTCTTTTGCCCTTCGTCTCTTTTGCATAATCGGCAATTCAGGGGTAAATCCAATTTTGTAGGTAAATCACGACATGAGTCGTTATACCATCAACCTGGCCCCCAAAATGGCGGTCACTGATGTCAAATAACATGACAAAAGTGGGGTGCCTGTACAAAGAGACCAATGGTTTCGTAATTGATACATCACGCATGCAGGCACCCCACTTTCATCATGTGACATCAGTGACCACCATTTTGCATGGCAGTTTGACTATTTCAGCTAATTTTTTTATTCACCCACGGAATTGGATTTATCCAAGAAGTGCGGACTGTGAAAAGACAGAAGTGTGAGAGACAACCAGATTTTTTGAAGATCCATGATGTTTTAAAGACAAGAGGCAAAAAAGGTAAGATTTAGTAGATCTGGGAGAGCACATAAGGATCAGTGACTCCGCTGGGGAATGTTAAATTTCCAACTATAAAGTATTGCCTGGAGGAGGAACGCAAGGGTTTGGGAGCTTGTCAATATTCTGAACGCATTCAAATTTGAACTGGCATTCAAAATGACAAGCCTCCGTTCATGTTCAGCTAAAAAACGAATGGCGGAGTGTTCAAAAATGAATGAGCATGCATTCATTTTGCATTCAATAATGAACAAGCATGCGTTCATTTTTGACCAGACGGTATCCAAAAATTAACGCAGCTACTCTCTCTCGCATTACTAAATGAATCTGCTCTTCACTTCTCAAAATTTACACCAACATACGTAAATATTTCCTTCTTACGAGAAAAAAATTTCCCATCTCCCAGCCGGCAGAATTCAGAAGTATATTGTAATGTACATGCCTATTAAATGATAGTGTTCACGTCGACTAAAAATCCTACCAAATCTCCAGTTTCAAGATTAGGCCTATATCTTTACCGTTTGTCAATCTTCCGCTATACGCTTACACTTTTCATAGAGTTCGATAAGATGTTTTAACACATTCCACACTCAAGACCGGAGATAAATTGTGATTCAATGGTACTGGGGTACGTTCAGTCAGCCAAAGCATTCAAAAGTTGCTGTGTGAATACTTTACTGGAATGAACATCGCTTCTGTGTGGTGTCAGTATGCCACTTTTTCCCTCTTATGGAAATATGTGGAATATGCAAGTCCATGAGAGTACAAACTGAGTAAAAATATAGTGCAGTAAACTTCAAAGAAGCCAATATGTATGGTAAAAATATTTTAATGTGCTTATTCTTTTGATAGTAGCCTAACTGCAAGCCAAGTATACTTGAACATTAGGTGTGAATATTTTAATACCTTATTACGCTTTTCTTGGGTATATCTCAATCAAAAGTTTAGGTACAAGTATTAGTCAAATATACTTATACTTCTCTGTGTACTTTTCAGTATGAGCCAAGTATGCTGAAGTATTACTTTGCTAAGTATATCTCTGATAAGCACATCAAAAGTAAACTGAAAGTATACTCTCTTATTTTTTAGTTTAGAAGAAGTATACTAATAGCACACATGAATAAACTTCTTTTTGTTAAGGGTGGGTCACATATAATCCTTACAGTAGCTTCGTGGGATAATAGTAGTAAGGCATCCCCCTTAACTTGCCTTCTTAAGTAGGAAACACGTCTCAATAGGCAAGGCAAGGCAAGTTTATTTATATAGAATCAGAATCAAACGACTTTATTTGTCCTAAAAAAGGCAATTCAGTTTTTCCAGTCTACCGGGGAAGGTAGACTGCAGCGGGTCGCACACTGAGAAGCGCCCCGGAAACTTTTCCTTTGAAAATTAAGGTTACAGATGCAGAACACAGAACAAACATATATAACATATATTGATGACATCAGACATAATACACATAAGGTTTATAACACACGACACGCGGGAAACGCGTTGGAATTTTTTCAGGGGAATGGGGAAAGGAGAGAGGTGGGGGAAGAAGAGATTAAATGCAGGAGAGCAGCCGAGCAGCTGCGCATTTCTTACAACAAAGCATTTCAATGTGCTTTACAGATGATAAGGAGCATTGTAATTTAAGGAAAATACACATTTAAATTATAGAATAAAATAAGAAAGAGGTAAGGCAGAATATCAATTTAAAAACCGATCAAAGTCTAAAAATAGATTTAAAAAATAAACATTTTTTTTTTATTTTAATGATATGCCTCACCAAAAAGCTTAGTCTTAAGCTTGTTTGTAAAAACAGAAACAGTGGGAGCATTTTTAATTTCAACTGGTAATTTGTTCCAGAGTTTAGCTGCATATACACTAAATGCTGCCTCACCACACTTAGTTTTAGTGGGGGGCTTCACAAGGAGATTTTTATTTTGAGACCAAAGTGACTTGATTGGGGCATATTGTTTGAACAGGTCATGTATGTAGTTTGGACCACTACCATTGAAAGCTTTTAAAACAAGTAATGCTTTAAAATCAATTCTATAACTGACTGGAAGCAGTGTAAGGATCTTAAAATTGGGGTAAAATTGGGGTGACTCTTTTAGTTTTAGTTAAAACCCTAGCAGCTGCATTTTGTATGGTTTGCAATTGCTTCATAGTTTTCTTTGGAAGTCCGGTTGAAAGGGCATTGCTGTAATCCAACCTACTTGTGATAAAAGTGTGGATTAGTTTTCATACATGCCAACTCTATACCGCTTTTGGGGCATTTTTTTCAGAATGAAATGCCCCAGAGGTGGTGTTTGACACAAAAATTATTAGCTATTATCCCACCCTTTATAGACACTAATTTGTCCTGGCCAATTCTAGATGGTTTTCCTTCATCAACACGTTTTCCAATCCAAGAATAATCAAGTGGCAGTTGAAGACACGGCTCCTCTCCCCCATGCGACCTAAAAGCGACAAAATAATGGGCTACATTCAGTACAGAAAAATAATTTAATTATATTTAGGTCTATGCACCAGCACTCGGCGACGGAATTTCAGAACTCTTCAGTGAATTAAGGTAATTTCGGCGACAAGTACGCACACCTGTTTTTACAGCACAGTCACGCAACTCGCTGTAAAAAATAGACAGCTGTCTGACTGAAAAATGTAATCGGACAAAACCACGTACTAGTCACCAAAATTACCATAATTCACTGAAGAGTTCTGAAATGCCGTCGCCAAATCCAAGTGCAAAGATCTAATTACAATTAAATTTTTTTTTCTAGTAGTAGTAGTTTCAATTAGTGTTCCATAGTTTATAGAGCTAAATTCTGACAAAAGGAGTATTGGCTCTCTTTCAGTGACTGGCAGTCCTGAAAAAAGAGTTGTTTGTAGCTGTGTTGTTATATTCAGTCTTATTTTTTCAATTTTCCTATTGAAAAAGTATGCAAACTCGTCACATTTTTGAACTGAGAGAAGTTCTGGAGCTTGGTCAGTAGGAGGATTTGTTAACCTCTCGACAGTAGAGAATAGCACATGAGCGCTATTCATATTTCTGTTAGTAATGTCTGAGAAGAAAGCTCGCCTTGCTTTACAACTCATAATTATGCAGCAGTAGCATATCTCTATAGATTTGGTAATCAATGTGAAGTTTGGACTTGCGCCATTTTCTCTCTGTTTTCCTGGAGTCCCTTTTCATTTGTTTAACCATTGGATTTTGTCGCCATGGTGCACTTTGCTTGTTGTTGACTTTTTTAACCTTTACTGGAGTAATGTCATCCATAATTTGGGTCATCTTTACAGTGAAGTTGTTCACAGGTCATCTAGAGAGTCTGAAGTTTGTTCTGTGAGAGTTCTTGCTTGAAAAAGGGCAATGGTATTTATTATTTATCATTTATGATTCCCATTCCTACAGTCCTAGACCCATTTTGAAAATGAGGGGACATACACACAAAGAAAACACAAAAATGACCCGATACAGCCAAGTTCATAACATACGTAGAAACATTTAGACCTTTGGTAATGACAAGGTCAAGAGTTTGACCACATGAGTGTGTTGGCCCCTGTACATGCTGTGTTAGACCAAAAAGTGTCAATGAGCATGAGAAAATCTCTTGCATATGTGTTCTCTAAATTATCTATATGCAAATTAAAATCCCCTGTGATAGGAATAGAGTCAAAGGGCTCTAATTTCTTGGCGCAGCCCAGGGTGGTGCAGCTCTTATCAAAACATTCACTTTTAATATCTAGACGAGTCAGTAGATTTGAAGAAATTAAAAACAATAATCGACTGTCAGACACGGAGATATATTAAAACCACTGCGAGACACTACGTTTAACGTAATCTTTCGTGCGAAAAAATTCGTTTCGCGTCCAGTGTGCAAGCAGCTTAATACTAGGCTACTATTATTGTCACTTAGGTTTTATAGTTTTTAGTGTGGGAAAGGAATACAGCCTGATTGCTATGATGTCGTACTGAGTTAAGATCACGTATTGACAATAAATGTGTTACGTATCTTGCATTGTTTTCCATGCATGTTAATCTCAACATTTTAAGCAGCAACAGGGTGTAATAATAGCAACACACTATCCATCGTTTCTCTTCCCAATGAGCAACCGCCGTATTTCATTCCAACTTCATGAGTTTGAATGATCTGACGTAGTTTCGTTTTGAAATTCTATTCAAGTTTGCTAATGGTAATAATTCGCTAATGCCCTAGCTTGCCAGCTAACTCATATTTGTAATGCTTAATATAGACATAAGCGGTGCAGAAAACATGCCTGAAGCAGCAAAGTAAAATGCAGCATTAACGCATCATGCAAATATAGGACAGAGGCTTCAATATTCCAACACATTAAAGGTGAGGAGAGGAGCTCATTTGATTGGTGAAGATTTGACTCGGTTGTGTTATACCCAAACACGCCTTCTTTGCCACTTGAGCAGGAAGTCGGGACAGAGGAGTACTTGCGCCAGGCTACACCGGGCACGAAATTGCAACATACGCCTGGACACACCCCATTGACGCAGCGCACCCCCCATTCGCTGCACCTGCGCCTGGTCTACGAATTTAGAGCCCAATCTCTTCAAGCAAATAGTTGACAGCAGATCGTAAAATTCTTCAAGAAAAACTTTTACTGATTGTCTTGGAGGCCTGTAAATGGTTAATTGTAGGATATTGGGAGAAAACTTAATAGTTGAACGTAAGTATTAAAAAGATGTGAAGTCCCCAAAGAATAACTGCTTGCACTGAAAAGATGCTTTGAAAACTATGGCTATTCCACCCTCCTCTTCTTATCACGGGTAGTGCTCATGAAACTGAAATCTGGGGGAGCAGATTCGATAAGGGTAGTAACAGTCTTAGCATGATCGAGCCATGTTTCAGTTAAAAGCATAAAATCAAGTGAGTGCGTACAAATCAGGTCATTAATTAAAAATGACTTATTTGAGAGGGACCTGACATTAAACAGAGCTAATTTTACAGTAATGGGTGTGGGGGGTCTTTTCCACTGGTGTAAGCATAGGAGTTTGTTTTGGAATTGGCTTCAGGTTCGATTGATTTACCCCGTGTAGACGCCGTCCTTTTTGTTTTGCTGATACACAACAAATTATTACAGCGATGGGGAATTGGGAGGTGGGTGTGGGTGATGCCTGAATGGAACAGCAGGGGGAGCTACCAGTATGAGCTGCCTTTTGATCCGGATATGGGAAGATGCCAGAGACAGGAAGCTCTGATGTTGTATTCAGTCAGTCAATTCTAGAACGGCGTGGGGTAAGCTGAACAGCGTACGACACATTAGCAGATAAGAGGCGTGAACCCATGTGGTTAGTGTGAATCCCGTCAGACTTAAAAAGAGTTTCTTTGTGCCAAAACATGTTAAAATCGTCAATAAAACCCACACCGTGCTCTCTGCAAGTATACTGAAGCCCATTGTTAAGGAGTCTGCTAAAACATTCAACTCCGCGCCCCACAGTTGGAATGGGGCCTGAAATAAAAATGGACTTTCCACATTGTTCAAAAGGCCCATGAGAGGTAGAAAGTTGATCTTCGTTACTTCTGACTCACGACAGACAGTTTCGTTTGACCCCACATGAACTATAATTCTGGTGATGGATGTAGGCAAAGAGGGCAGTAACTCACATAGTTTTTTGTGGATGTCTGTGATCGTGGCACCGGGAATGCAGTGGGTGGTAGCATTAGAAAATCTGATGTCCCTTATTATGGAGTCACCAATAATGAGGGTGGTCGGAGAAAACAGAGGGCGAGGCTGAGAGGGCGCGAGGCTACCTGAGGAGCCCCGGTCGCTCCTGGCTCAGGCTGGCTCCCCGTCGTCGCCGTCCAGCCGGCTGAGAGGGGGCGACCACGACCGGGAAGCACAACCAGCTGTAGATAAACCATCGTTCAAGACAGGCTGGGCATCAGGTGCAGCAGCAGTGGCGGCAGCAGTACTTCCATCGGAGACGATGGATGAGCAAGCCGGGCCACCCCTCACAGCAGATGATGGAGATGCCGGGCCATCGTCCACGACCATTGGACCATGTGGCTGGATGTCCTGAGGGTCAATGATCGAGAGGGCGTTGTACCGGTTTGAAAGGCACAAAGGAGGTAGGCCTACATCTTCGCTGGGGCACTTCTTACGGCGGTGGGTGGTAACGTTAGCCTCAATCTATGGCTGAAAGCCGGGCGGCGAGGGGATGGGTGATTGTCGGTGTGCTGGATCCAACAGGGTAGTGTCTTGGATGGCTGCACTGAGGGTTGAAATCCGCTTCGATTGATCAACACCAAGATCCACAAAACTGGATACTAGTTTTTCTTTCTCAGGGAGTTGTTGGGAGTAGCTGGAGATAAGTGCTTCCTTTTTCCAAAGCTCTTCCGAGAGTCTACGGACATCTTCGATCAGGTAGGCAATTTTCTTTTTCCAGGTAGCTTTTTCCAGGAGTATACCGTCTCTGGGTGATGACACCATGATTGTATTAATCAAGGCCGATTTGAGAGTTTTAAGATAGCCACGGAGGCTTAAAAGCGGCAGGCTAAAACAAGCTATGAGCTACGAGCAATGGTGTCCATCTGCCAGCTTTGTCAGTGCTGTCACTGTCTCAGTGATAATAAGCAAATTCTTAGTGGAACAAAATGCCCCACAACCTGTAGCAAACTACCCCCCGTAACAAACTACCCCATATATGGGGTAGTTTGTTACAGGCGACAGGGATCTATTTTTTCCTCACTAGCATCACGCATGCGCAGAATATAGGGGTTGCTGCAGATCAGTCATGTCGTCTACTAAACTTTCTATCTGTACAGTGCATATTGGTAACAAAATCCTGATAATGTCAATTTTACAGCTGTTAAAACAAGAAGTTTAACAACTAGAGTAGGCCAGAAGTTGTTGTGAAAACCAGGGACAGATACGGCCCTCGTTGCTCACCTCTGCGTTAATGTATTGGTCAAAATTTAATCCATCGCGAGGCTCACACACCATCCGTCCATTCACACACTTGTGCCCACAGACAATTTAGAGTCTCCAGTTACACCTAATATGCATATTTACCTCCGCCAGGAGGTTGTTTTCGGCAGCGGTTGTTTGTTTGTTAGCAAGATAACTCAAAACGTAATGCACCGATTTTTATGAAATTTTCAGAGAAGGTGGGTATAAAGTCAAGGAACAGGTGATAAATTTTGGCATATCTAGGCCAAAGTATAGGTGAAATATACGCCAAAGTTCAAGATTACTAGTCTTTCCAATTGGCTAGTTGCTCAAGATAGCGCGGTGTACATTCTGAAATACGTCGGTAAACTTAACTATTTCCGGTTTGCTTCTGCTGCTGATCAATATCCATCAGATGATGAGCAGATGACAGGTATATCATCCCTAAAATGTGATTTTAGCTATAGTCATATTCCCAGGATTTGGCTAAATTAACCACAAATGATGTTTGCATGATTTGTCTCGATTACCTGTTACTGATGTTTGTTCATTGGCACTCTTAATGAGACATTTGCTGCTCCAATGAGAAACAAGAGGATTTCTAACTAGCAACACATTTCCAGCCATTCTCACTGATGAGTGATGAACTGGCTTTAAGCGACAGATAAAATACCTGAAAATGTCTGATAATAAATGTGTAAATAATCCATAACTTTGAAATGCTGTTTCATAAATCTAACATTCGATCCACACGTATTTTAATATTGTCGATGCTTCGTTTCCCTTCCCACTCTGCGTCAGTTGCACTCTCAAGACCATCACATCAGGAGCTATGGTTAGCTGAGCACATCTAAGAAAACTATAACAATATTGCAGTACTAGCAAGCCAGTTGCATCAGAAGATGTAAAAATAAATTCAATATAAAACCTAAACAGAAAATCTTGCTAGCTCTCTAGCAAGCCTTGCTAGCTACTCAACTTTGCTACTGCTCGATGAAATAATGAAAGCTAGCTCCAGATATTAATCCAATGAGGAAATTTGGGTCGTGCAACACTGGATGTTTGTCGCTTAAAGCCAGTTCATGACAGTCACCAGAGCAAATGGCTGGAAATGATGCTAGGTAGAAGGGTCGAAAACCCTATTTATCAGTGGGGCAGCTGATGTCTCATCTTCACAACGTGATGTATTTGTAACAGTTTGAGGTAAACGTAGGGGAAAGAAACTAGAGCAGCCATCCAGTCCCTCCCCCGTTAAACTGTTAAATTCATTTGCTCCCCTCGAAGAATTAGAGCCAGACAAACAAGTACCGGAAAAGTCACTAATTATCAGGGATTCCATTGTTAGAGATGTAAGGGTGTTTAAACCGGCTACCACAGTGAGCTGTATTCCTGGCGCTCGTGTGACTGATGTTGATGCAAATCTGAAATTACTCGATCAGGGCAAACGCAAGTTCTCCAAAATTATTATCCATGCCGGTACAAATGATATTCGATTACGACAATCGGAGATCACAAAGAGCAGTTTTAAGTCGGCCTGCGCCCAAGCTCTAAAGATGTCACGGTCAGTGACAGTCTCTGGTCCGTACCCGATCCGATGTAGTGATGAAATGTACAGTAGATTGGACTCGCTCAATCGCTGGTCGTCTGAGTGGTGCGCAGATAATAACGTCGGTTTCGTGGGCAATTGGCGACCTTTCCGGTGAAGACCTGGTCTTTTGAGGAGGGACGGTGTTCACCCATTTCGAGAGGGCACTGCACTTCTGTCGAGAAATCTGGCCTACGACTTAAATTATTGTAGTTGACTGCCGACAGCTAAATCTAAATTCCTGACATTCAGCTTTGATAAACCGTTGATTAGGTCAAACCCTATTGAGACTGTGTCTGTTCCTCGAATTCCAATTAAATTAAGAAAGAAGAATCGCGGATTACATCACAAAAACTTGATTTGCATTGACACTAACTGTATCAATCTACCAATAAATAAATATTCTCTCAAAATTGGTCCATTAAATATTAGATCCTTGAACTCTAAAGCAGCTCTTGTGAACGAATTAATCTCTGATTGTTATCTTGATATACTGTGTCTCACAGAAACATGGCTGAGACCAGATGAAAACTTATCTTTGAATGAAGCATCTCCACCTGGTTTTATATACACTCAAAACCCCCGCCTGGGCCGGAGAGGTGGGGGTGTTGCAGCTATTTATAGTGACTCCATTCACTCGGTGCCAAAACTGCAGTATAAATTTGATACATTTGAGGTTTTAGCGATGAATTTTTCAGTGCTGGATACTGGTGCCGGCCCTGCCCCTGATCAGCCTTTAGCTCTGGTGACAGTCTACAGGCCCCCTGGCCTTTACTCTGCCTTTATTCAAGATTTTTCAGAATTCCTTTCAGACTTACTTTTAAGCTATGATAGAATAGTTATATTGGGCGACTTTAACCTGCACTTTGAGGGCAGATGATTCTCGAACATCCGCATTCACTAACATTTTGGAGTCAGTCGGCTTCGCTCAGAGTGTTGCTAGCCCAACTCATTTTCATGGTCATACTTTAGACCTGATCTTAAGCTTTGGCATTAACATTGGGCAGGTCAGGATTCATTCACATAATCCCAGTTTGTCTGACCATTTTCTTATCACATTCTGCTTACAATTGCCCCACCCTGCATTGTAAGAAACTAGGATGTACACTGGTCGTACTTTTACTGGTGTACTGTTAAGCAAATCCATGTGGAACCGGTGGCACTGAGCATGCATTAACGGTGCCAGTGGGGCTTGCTACAGCCTTAGTCACTGGGGAGGACCGTATGGTACTGCTGTACTGTTAAGCAAATCCATGTGGAACCGGTGGCACTGAGCATGCATTAACGGTGCCAGTGGGGCTTGCTACAGCCTTAGTCACCGGGGAGGTCCATATGGTACTAGTGTCTAGAAAATCTGAAGTGATCTTCCAGCCTGGAGTAAGTGTAGGGCCTCTGTGCTGCAGGAAGTGGATGGAGGGGTGTTGACTGTTTCCTGACCAGTCAGCTCCAAAAATCTCATTTGGCACATGACACAGGACTGTATTTTTATTAATATGCAGTAGTTTTATCCAGTGCCTCACCACACTTTTTTCTGTCTTTCTCCGAGGATCTTTCCCTCCACAACCCTGAGTCCTGGACCATCCGAGCCCTGTCCCTCACCATGAGCGCTGGCTGCTGCTGTCCTGATCCAGTCCTGCACCATCCTTGGCATGTCACTTCCTCCAGCAACTGATAGCACTGTTTAGATGGACTTTAATGGAACTCTATTGTCATTATCTTGCTATCAACTAGCTAGCCCGCAGAGGATGGGCTTCCCCACTATAGCCGGGTTCCTCCTGAGATTTCTTCCCACTGGGGAGTTTTTTCTCACCACTGTTTGAGGATTTTTCTCCCTACTGCGAGTTTTTTTGCCTCATTTGCTGTAGTGGGGAATAGGCAGGGCACTGCCCTTTCAGTGACTCGTCTGACTGTAAAGCGTCTTTGTGACAGTTTATCTGTGAAAAGGGCTATACAAATAAATTGAATTTGAATTAACAGTGCCAATGAACAAACAGTAGCAGTGTAATGTGAATATAGGCCACTAGATGGCAGTATTTACCTTTTTTTTGTTCAGCTCAGACTGGAGTCATGTTTAGACATGTCCTGGACATGTCTGGGGCAAGTCTCAGAAAATTAAAAAAAAGAGGTCTAAATGTGGGTGGGGTCTGAAAGAGAGTATATAAGGAAAAGAATTGAGACAGTAAAGTAGTAGGAGAAATTGCAAGAAGATGACCAGACCTGCCATTCTGTTCAAGACCTGTGACGTTTCTTTTGTGGATTTCTTTGCCTGTGTTTGAGCATTTTCTTCATCCAGGACATCACCAAGCCACCCCACTAAAAAGGGACTGTAATTATTTCTGTTTTTTTCTTATTTATCAATCTTGGTCTTTAGTTGTAGGTTGTTATTAGTCTTTGTCTTTGTTAAAAATTAAATGTGTTTTAGTAGTTAAAACTGTGTTTGTCATCCCTTGCTGTTGCTGTTGTGTTATAAATGTAATAACAAATTGGGGCCATAACAAATTGGGGGCTCAAGGTCCGGGACAGACCATTGTGTGAGTAATTTATTGAAAATCTAACATTCCAAATTGTGAAATTGTTTTGGTGAATTTTCCTAGATATATATTGACAACAGCAATGGATGATTTCTTGGCATCACCAACCGTAGGGGTTTTGAAGTCTTTTAAAAAGACAGAACTGCTAGAAATTTGCAGACAGTTGGAGCTGACAGAGGTAAAACCAGCCATGCGAAAAGCAAGACTGGCTAGAGAGATAGTTGAATATTACATTGATGAAAATGTGTTTGCACCAGGAGATCTGGAACAGTTTCCAGTGGAAAATCCAAATATAGAAATGGAACTTAAATTAAAAATGCTAGAGATTGAAAGGGAGGAAAGAGAAAAAGAAAGGGAGGAAAAAGAGAAAGAAAGGGAAGAAAGAGAAAAAGAAAGGGAAGAAAAAGAGAAACAAAGAGAATTTGAGAGGGAAGAAAAAGAAAAACAAAGGCAGTTTGAGTTAGAAAAATTAGCAAGAGAAGAAAAACAAAGAGAATTTGAGAGAGAGAAAGAGGAAAGAGCAGAAAGAGAGAGACAGAGACAGAGAGATTTTGAATTAGAGAAATTCGATAGAGAAGAAAGACTCCAAATGGAGCAACTAAAAATTAAAATTGAAACTAAAAATAAATTTTGTGCCAGTCAGGAGGTAAAACTGGTGCCTCCATTTTCAGAAAAGGATGTTGACAACTATTTCCAGTGTTTTGAAAAGGTAGCAAAGAGTTGCCAGTGGCCAAAGGAACACTGGCCTCTGATGTTGCAAACTGTCCTCAAGGGTAAAGCTCAACAAGCCTATTCGGCTTTGTCTGCAGATGATTCCTCTGATTATGAGGTTGTCAAAAAGGTTATTTTGAGAGCTTATGAGTTGGTTCCAGAGGCTTACCGACAGAAATTCAGAGGTCTGAAGAAATCTGAAAATCAGACTTATGTTGAATTTGCTAATGAGAAGCAGGTTTGCTTTGAGCGCTGGTGTACTTCTATGGAGGTCAAGGATGATTTCAACTCACTAAAAGAGATGGTGTTAGTTGAAGAATTCAAGAACTGTGTTAAGGATGATGTTAAGACCTACCTTAATGAGAAGCAAGCACTGAACTTGCAATCAGCTGCCAAATTTGCAGATGAATATGTTCTCACTCATAAGTCCAAATTTCAGTCTAGCAGTAACAATAAATGGTCCCAATTTCAGAAAAAGGGTTACGGTGATACCCAAGATTCCTCACCCAAAGACAAAGACAAATCTGGTGATGGTGCTCAGAAATCCAGTAACAGGTCTGATCAAAGTGTGAAAGCTGACAGTGACAAAAGTGGTCTAGTTTGCAGTTATTGCAAGAAATCTGGTCATGTTACAACTAACTGTTGGTTCCTTAAAGCTAAGAAAGAAAAAGAAAAGGATACCAAACCAAATGCCTTTGTGAAAACAAGGTTAGAAACCCCTGTAGTAGATAACCAATCTGCTAAATTGCCTGTTTCTTGTGGGGCTAAAAAGCCTAATACAGCTGACTTTGTGAGGGAGGAATTTCTTCCATTTGTGTCAGAGGGATTTGTGGCTCTGAATGAGCATACTACTCCTGTCCCCATATATATCCTAAGGGATACCGGAGCTTCTCAGTCACTTTTGTTGATGGACTCCTTGGAGTTACGTGATGAGACCGCTTCAGGGGATTTCATACTTGTACAAGGTATTGAAGGGAGGACTGTATCTGTACCCCTGCGCTCTATATTCTTGAAGTCAGATTTAGTTACAGGACAGGTAAAGGTGGGACTTATGTCAAGTCTACCTATAAAGGGTGTTTCTCTGTTGCTAGGCAATGACCTGGCTGGGGGCAAAGTAGTTCCCCCTGTACATCTTACTTCACAGCCGAGCACTGAAGATGGGGATGAGGACCCATCTCTGTATCCTTCTTGCGCAGTGACTCGTGCTATGGCCAAGAAGGCTAAAGAAGAAGATGATGTGGTGCCGTCCAGTACATTGAATAGTCAGGACTCAGGTGGTTCGCCTCATGACTCTGATTGGCCTACTATGGTTTCTCCGTTTGAGGACTTATCAGATACTTTTATCAGTTCTCTATTCAGCCAGCCGGATGGGTCTGGTGATTCTGATGTGTCTGGAGACTTGTCTCTGTCCAGAAAGCGGTTGATTGAGGAGCAAACTAATGATCCTGAAATTTGTGTACTAAAGAGGAGAGCCCTTCCTGAAAAAGAAATAGATGCAGTTCCAGTTGGGTATTATCTCAAGGATGGTGTGTTGATGCGGAAGTGGCGCCCTCCTGATATCCCTGCCAATGCAGATTGGGCAGTGGTCAGGCAAATTGTTGTTCCGAAGGTCTATAGGAATGAGATCTTAACAATGGCTCATAGTTTACCTTTAGGAGGTCATCTTGGTGTTAACAAGACTGTTGATAAGATCATGAAACACTTCTTTTGGCCTGGGCTTCGGAAAGACGTTTCCTACTTTTGCAAAACCTGTCACACTTGTCAGGTAGTTGGAAAACACCAGTTAGACCCACCTGTAACTCCATTGCAGCCTATCCCAGCATTTGGGGAGCCATTCTCTAGGGTCATTGTTGATTGCGTTGGTCCATTACCCAAGACTAGATCTGGAAATCAGTACTTGTTGACAATCATGTGTGCATCTACCAGATTCCCCGAAGCCATACCTCTACGTAACATCAAGGCAACTGCAATCTCGAAGGCTTTGATAAAGTTCTTCACATTGTTTGGTCTTCCCAGGGAAATTCAGTCAGACCAAGGTAGCAATTTCACTTCAGGATTGTTTCAGCAGGTTGTGTATGAACTAGGTGCAAAACAGATTCTTTCTAGTGCCTATCATCCAGAAAGTCAGGGTGCCTTAGAGCGGTTTCATTCCACTCTCAAGACAATGATGAGGACTTATTGTTATGATCATGAGAAAGACTGGGATGAAGGGGTTCATTTGCTGTTGTTTGCAGCTAGAGAAGCAGTGCAGGAGTCTACTGGATTCAGTCCATTTGAGCTAGTGTTTGGTCATGAAGTGAGAGGACCTTTGCTATTATTGAGTGAACAATGGCAAGAGGAAGAGCCGCAAATCAGTCTGTTAGACTATGTTAGCAAGTTTAAGGAAAGATTGCGTGCAGCTTGTGACCTTGCCAAAGAGAACTTGAAATCAAGTCAGGGAAAAATGAAAACTTGGTATGATCATAAGGCTAGAAGCCGTGAGTTTTAACCAGGAGACAAGGTCCTTGTGTTGTTTCCCTTGCAGTCCAATCCATTGCAGGCTAGATTTCATGGTCCATATGAAATTCTGACAAAACTCAATGATCTCAATTACATTGTGAAGACTCCAGATAGGAGAAAACCAAAACAATTGTGTCATATTAACATGCTAAAGCCTTATCATGACAGAAATGCTAGGGTTGCAGCTGTCACTTCAGATTCTCCAATGGTCGAAACGTATGAAGATGAGGGGGAGTTTCAAGATGATGAACCAAGAATTAAAGCTGAAGTTCTTTCATGTAAATTGTCAAACACTGAAGTGTTGCAAAATCTTGATGTAAAACTCCAGCACTTAGAACCCTCACAGAGAGATCAGTTTGAAAGGTTGATCAAGAAATATGAGGATTTGTTTCCTGATGTTCCAAAGAGAGTTACTATAGCCTCTCATGATGTAGATGTTGGTGATGCCAAACCAATAAAACAGCATCCATACCGGATGAATCCTGAAAAGAGAAAGATTGCTGAGAAAGAGGTTGAGTACATGTTAAAACATGATATTATCAGACCCTCCAACTCCGATTGGAGTTCACCCTGTGTGCTAGTTCCAAAACCTGATGGAAGTACTAGATTCTGTACAGATTATCGCAAAGTCAATGCTGTAACTAGAACTGATGTGTTTCCAATACCTAGGATTGATGATTGTATTGATAGTGTAGGGCAAGCAAAGTATCTGACCAAGATTGATTTATTGAAGGGTTATTGGTGTGTGCCTTTAACTGAGAGGGCCAAGAGCATCTCTGCTTTTGCCACACCATCTGGATTGTACCAGTATGAAGTCCTACCCTTTGGCATGAAAAATGCCCCAGCCACGTTCCAAAGGATGATACAGTCTACAATCGCCGGATTGCCACACACGGGTGCGTACATCGATGACCTGATCACATGGAGTGACTCCTGGGAAGAACATCTAAAAGATGTAGAGACGTTGTTCCAGCGCCTGACCCAGGCTAACCTGACTGTTAACCTGAGCAAGAGTGACTTTGGTTGTGCTACTGTCACCTATCTTGGCTACGTCATAGGCCAGGGTAAGGTGGCACCCATAAATGCTAAAGTCCAAGCCATCATGGACTTTCCAGTTCCTGACAACAAAAAAGCTTTGCGCCGCTTCCTTGGAATGATCGGGTACTACCGCAAGTTCTGCAAGAACTTTGCTGAGATTGCTCTCAGTCTAACTAACCAACTGAAGAAAGGCGTAAAGTTCACATGGGATGATGCATGCCAGAGAGCCTTCGATCACCTGAAGTCTCTGCTGTGTCACTTCCCCGTGCTCAAATCTCCTGACTTCAACAAACCGTTCTCCATCGCGGTCGATGCTAGCGACCAAGCTTGTGGATCTGTGCTCCTACAGAGAAGTGACTCTGATGACATTGAGCATCCCATGGCATACTTCTCCAGGAAGTTCAATCGCCACCAAAGGAACTATTCCACAATAGAGAAGGAACTGTTGGCTCTGGTCCTTTCTTTACAACACTTTGAGGTTTATGTTTGTACAGGACAAAAGCCAATGATTGTGTACACTGACCACAATCCGTTAATGTTTTTGAGTAAGATGAAAAACAAGAATCGGAGATTGTTGAATTGGAGTTTGATTTTACAGGAGTTTGACTTGGAAATTAAGCATGTGAAGGGTACAGACAATGTAATTGCTGATTGCTTATCCCGTGTTTGAATGTGTATATCATGTGTTTGAATATTGTATGATATGTATATATAGACAAGTGTTCACTTAACCATTTTGTATTGAAAAGAAAAATTTTGCCTTTATGAGTCAAAATTTTTCCCTTTTGGAATGGAGGTGTAATGTGAATATAGGCCACTAGATGGCAGTATTTACCTTTTTTTTGTTCAGCTCAGACTGGAGTCATGTTTAGACATGTCCTGGACATGTCTGGGGCAAGTCTCAGAAAATTAAAAAAAAGAGGTCTAAATGTGGGTGGGGTCTGAAAGAGAGTATATAAGGAAAAGAATTGAGACAGTAAAGTAGTAGGAGAAATTGCAAGAAGATGACCAGACCTGCCATTCTGTTCAAGACCTGTGACGTTTCTTTTGTGGATTTCTTTGCCTGTGTTTGAGCATTTTCTTCATCCAGGACATCACCAAGCCACCCCACTAAAAAGGGACTGTAATTATTTCTGTTTTTTTCTTATTTATCAATCTTGGTCTTTAGTTGTAGGTTGTTATTAGTCTTTGTCTTTGTTAAAAATTAAATGTGTTTTAGTTGTTAAAACTGTGTTTGTCATCCCTTGCTGTTGCTGTTGTGTTATAAATGTAATAACAAATTGGGGCCATAACAGCAGCTAATCGAGACAAATCATGCAAGCATCATTCACGGTTAATTAAGCCAAATCTTGGGAACAGCGGCAATAGTTAAAATCACAATTTCGGGATTATATTCCTGTCACCTGCTCAGCATCTGATGTAGACTGATTATCACGATCAGGGCCACACGGCAACGTAAATTACATATAACGCGTTGCCGAAAACAACAGAGGGTTTAATACTCGCTAGTCTAGAGGGATTACCGACCTAATCTCAACTCAAAAGGCCCTAACCAGTGACATTCCTACGGTGTTGCGTGAATTGTGAACTTGTTCCTGTGTCAGCATGTGTGCAAGGTGTTGGCTGAAGCTAAGTAAAGGCCGCAGGAGGACTGACCTGGCCTACCTCGCAACACGTTGGTTTCTGCCGACCAGGGCCAGCTCACGCGAATGCTCCCAGAGAGCGACCTGCCGACGCGGTGATGTATCTTCGGGCCTTAGGCTAAGATGTCCAGTGTAGAGGTAAAAGTGCCTCCGCACGACAATGAAACAAAATAAGAGCATGTAATGTACTGTGCACAGAAATCAAAAGAAAAATGTCCCCAGGGGCGAGAATCGAATGCGTGCTGCCACCACGCCAACTCTCTGTGTTCTCCGTCAGACTTTGCGCTGCCCATAATCAAACTATCATAGCAGGTGAAGGAGCAACTCGGGCCACGCCCATCAATTAGCCGGGTCACCCCCCCTGCGGCATGTCAGTATCAGTGACTGGCCCTAGCGCTACTTGACTTCGTAACAGGCTATAAGAATACACAGTGACAATTCACAACCACAACTGGCTTATGCCTTAGCAGCCAAACTTCCTGGAAAAAGTTGAGTCCACAGGAAAACCTCTGGTTAGTCAGGATAAAAATGTCCAGTTAATATTTGCCAGAATACTACAGAAACCAACATTATTGTCCTGCATTTGATTCTATGGAGAAGCGCTAAAGAATCCTAACAGTTTGGCAACCACAAAGGGACAGTAAATATCTTCCACTTGGACTAACAAGGATCAAGAAGAGGGTGAGTATCTTTTGTTAAAAAAAACTTACTTTCTCATTGGGCATCATTGTTAGTCACTGTAACAGGACCTTCGGGTGCCAGAAACGTCTGACCAGTTCAGGTCAAACTGGAATCGTGGGTGTGGGAGCATCTGTAGTTATGGAACCTTCGGGTTTACAGAAACGTCTGACCATTTGTTAAGGTCATGGCAGAATCGCAGGGGTGGGAGAATCTGTAGTTACAGATACAGATACAGATACACTTTATTGAACCCCGTGGGGTAATTTGTCCTCTGCATTTGACCCATCCTATATTTAGGAGCAGTGGGCAGCCACAGAGCAGCGCCCGGGGACCAACTCCAGTTCTAAAGCCAGTGCCTTGGTCATTAGTACTGGCAGGAGTGTTCCTATGATGCATGTTTTTGTGGGTGGGGGAAACCGGAGTACCCGGAGAAAACACACGCAAACACGGGGAGAACATGCAAACTCCACACAGAAAGGCCCCAGGCCGGAATCGAACCCACGACCTTCTTGCTGTGAGGCAACAGTGCTAACCACTATGTGCTAACAACTATGCTAATCTCACTTCTGTGAGGCACATTCAGGTGGTACGGTTTTTGGAATTCTTCTTTCAGGCACATTGATTTACATTTGTTTACAGGAGCAACACAAGATACACAGAAATTATCTATTGCATGGACCTTTTGTGATCTTGGTAAAAGGGAAGAGTGTTTTTAGTGCTGGTTTGGGAGTACTGAAGAACTGGGCTGTGTGCCAGGTTGTGTGTGTGTAAGAAGAGTAAAACTTAAGTCATTTGCCAAAGCGAGTGGAAGTAACAGTGCACTAGTCTATTCAGGTGTGTCGAGCTCAATTTGAGAGATGCGTGTATGTAAACTTTATGTAGTGTTTGAACATTGCAAAATAATTGTATTGTTGCCACAAATATTGACATTGTTTTATTCAATGCGTGCAGCATAGCACATAGGGTGAAGTAAAGATTTGATATAGCAATACATGTAGGTATATGTACATGTAGGAATTTGTCTGGAAAATATAAAGATGCGAGTTTGCCATAGCCTGCTCATAGCAGTATATACAAAGGGACGAAGCTTCGAGCAACTTGTAATTTCTGCAATTAATAGCTGAAGTGTAGATTTATAAAACTTGCTGTAATGGCTGATATTATAATTATAGAAGCACTCGCAATTGCCAGAAGTAAAATGGAGCAAAAACCGCTGAATCAGGATCTCAGAGCTATTGCGATTAAGTTGTAGAATAAAACATTTAAGAAAACGACTAAACTAAACCCACATTCCCCAACAAATAATAAAGAAACAGTTTCAAATAAGACAATAAACAAAAGGTGGTCCGAACAAAAGGATGAAAAGGTAAAGGGGAAATACACCGCAAGGTGTGTAGTCATTCCTTACAACAGCATAGTCAAACGGCTCAAAGAATGTGAGGAGGAGCTCCAATGGTGTCAGATGGAATTATGAAATAAAGACAGGCAGTTAGCAAATCCGTGGGAGGATAAAGTTCCTCGATATTCACTGGTTATCGATCCGAATAGGATATGTCGGCACTCAGTGCATCAGGTGCTGAGGTTTCCCATAAATGACCATATCTGCAAGCGAGGATAGGCGGCATTTCATGTAGTATCCTCATAGACTTGACAATAGACAATTGACTCCATTCTTAAAATTGCACTATGCAAGTTTGCATGGTTTCCGCACAATTATATTTTTGTCTCAATTCGCCGACATCTCCCCACCATCCGCTAACTGCCTACCCCTGAATGCACTGTAAAAAAAAAAAAAAAAAGCCTTGCACTTTATTGGCAGCCATATTGATTATCAGAGCAGGACACAAATATATAGAGCTTCCTGTAACCACTCCCAACATACCACCAAAAAATGAGAACATTTGGCAAAGGCTTTTTTGAGTTATCATCCGGAAAGGAAAATGAAGATGGCTGGAGTAGCGGGCATATTGATTATCAGAGTGGGACACAAATCAATAGGAAGCTTCCTCTGACCACCGCCAACATACCTTCAAAAAATGAGAGCATTTGGCTAAGACCTTTCTTAGTCATCGTCCTGAAATGAAAATGAAGATGGCTGCTGTGGCAGCCATATTATTGATCAGAGTGGGACACAAATTGATAGGGAGCTTCCTGTAACCACCCCTAACATACCATCAAAAAATGAGAACATTTGGCTAAGGCGTTTTTCAGCTATCGTTCGGAAACAAAAAGTTAATGGACACACAGACAGACAGACGGACGCTGCGCGCCACGACAATACCTCTGGGCATATGAAAAAAAAAACTCAGGCTCTGGAGACCGCATAAGCAGCACAAACTGCAAACAAACACAAGGAGCACAGGCTGTGCCCTATAAGATAATAAACCACTTACTGGCAAATCACCGACAAGAGTGTTGGGAGGAGGGTGTTACGGCAGCATAGGAGGGAGGGAACTATGGGAGGGAGGGGCAAGCTACCTCTGTTTTGTTCACTGGAATTTCAACAGAGGTAATGTCACCCAAACTTGCATAGTGCACCTTTAATGCCCCACAGTCTCTCTGTTTGGAACCATCCCAGATATGTGCAATAACTTCCTGCACTTTTTTATTTTTTATTACAAGGTTGTTACCACAAGAGCTCTCATCTCTGACCCCTGACCCATGTCTCTGACCCCTCCAACTGTGTCCCTTGCCCGGCTCTGTGAGACAAGTTTACGCCTGTGACTACTTCGCTTTTAGAGGCTGTGGTTGGACACATTAAGCCACCAGGCTCCCCATACGATACTATCCCTCCTCACTTTTTCAAAAAGGTTTTCCCTAGCATAGAGCACACAGTACTGTCCATCATCAACTGTATTCTGTCTTCTGGTGTTGTCCCTGCAAGTTGTAAACATGCAGTAGTGCAACCCATGATCAAAAAACCTGGCCTTGATCAATCTGTGCTGGCAGATTTTAGGCCCATCTCTAAGCTGCCTTTCCTCTCCAAAATTTTGGAGAAAGCTGATTATGATCAGTTGAAGTCCTTCCTAGACAGGCAAAATATCTTGGAGATTTTTCAGTCTGGATCTAAAACGCTGCATATCACAGAATCAGCCCCATTAAGGATTTTTAATGACATTCTCCTCGCCAATGACACTGGTGATTATGTAATTCTTGTCCTGCTGGACCTAACAGCAGCCTTTGACACAGTGCACCATGATGTATTAATTTCGCAGTTACCATTTATGGTATTGCTCTGGAGTGGTTTAGGACCTACCTAGCAGACAGAAGTCTGCATGTGAGTCTTGCTGGTTCAGAATCCTCCTCTGCTCCTGTGTCATACGGGGTTCTGCAGGGCTCAATTTTAGGGCCCCTGCTGTTCTCACTTTACCTGCAGCCACTTGGTTCCATTCCGAGAAAGCGTGGTATATCATTCCACTGCTATGCTGCTATGTCAGATTTATGTTCCACTAAACAGAGAAGATGCTTTCTCGATTGAGATACTTCTGAGATTGAGATACCCCACCCCCCACAAGACAGTTGGAAAAGGTGAAGCCAACTCTTGGACGTCGACACTTTTCTGACAGTAATCCATGCCTTTGTAACATCTTGGCTAGATTACTGTAAATCACTTTATTTTGCATTAGCCAGTGCTCCCTCACAAGTCTCCAGTTGGTTCAAAACGCTGCTGCCCGTCTTTTGACTGGGGCATGCAAGAGGGAGGACATAACACCTATTCTGGCTTCACTGGCTGCCTGTGCATTTTAGAGTTCATTTTAAAATTCTTTTATTCGTTTTTAAATCTTTGAATGGTCTTGCCCCGCCCAACCTCTCTGAGTTCCTCCATCCCCACACCCCTTCTAGGTGCCTCAGGTCAGCTGATCAGCTGCTCCTGGAGGTGCCAAGGTAAAAATGGAAGCTCAAAGGGGACTGAGCTTTTTTGCTGCTTCCAAATTGTGGAATGACCTGCCACTGCACATTAGACAGGCTGTCACTGTCCATTTTTAAAATTTGTCTTAAAACGCACTTTTATTCCTTGGCTTTCAACTCAACATGAGATCTTGTTCTTGTTTTATTGTTTCAATTACCTCTATTTGTTTTTACAGTTTTTTTTATTACTTATTTGATTATTGTTTTTATTATTCTATTGTTTCTTATTACTTTTCTGTTTTTATGACTACATATGTAGAGCACTTTGGTTTAGCTGTGGTTGTTTTTAAAATGCTCTATAGATAAATTATTAACTGAATTAACAGGTTTGGGGGGTCGGCATTTGACTAAGGCCATAGTTTTCGAAACCAAACACAAATTTTGGGTAAGTCGTATTTATTATTGTAGAGACCAGGCGGAGGGAGCCATCATGAGCATGGGAATGTTCAGTAACTTATGCCGTCAGCAAAACCTTGGACATTTGGCGTCCTTGCAAATGCCTACAGATAAACACACTGCAGACATCCCACTAGTTTATGCATGCCGTAGTGAAGACCCCACATCCTGCACCGCCCTATAGGTCACAAACACACTTCCAGGCCCGCGAAGCGTATGGGTAGAGGGCAAACTTGATTCTGGGCTTATCAAAATGCCACGTTAACATTATTGGGAAACCGTCATCACCCACCAGACCATGCCTGATAAAAGCAGAAGCCTTAGAAGCAGTAAAGAGAGTAATTGGGGAACTAATAGAAAGGGACGTGGTGGTGGAAACACAGTCAAAATGTAATTCACCCACTTTTCCTGTAAAGAAACCAGATGTCTCTTAGTGCCTCACTGTTGATAACCATAACAGTAACATCCATGCTTACAAATTTACACCCCTGGTGGCAGACCCAGACACTATCCTCTCAGCTGTTCCTAGTGACCACAGTGTTTTCAGCCTTCGATGTCAGCAACGTTTTTGGTCAATTCTCGTGGCCGAAGATAGCCGATTTTGGTTTGCTTTTTCCTTTGAAGATAAACAATATACATTTACTCGCCTCAGCCAAGGTTTCCACAACTCACCTACTTTGTTCCACCGAGCCTTAGCTGAAGTAATTGCCCGTATTCCCGAAATTCTGTCATGTGTACTCCAATATGTGGACGACTTACTAATTTCCTCTAAAGATATCGAAACGCGTAAGAAAGATCTGAGAGTTATGTTACAACATTTGGAAGATCATGGTGTAAAGCACAAATGTCGCAACCAGAATTGGTTTACCTTGGCTGTATGGTCTCTCAGGGTTCCAAAAAAACTGACCACAAATAGGATTAAAACTATTACGGAGTGTTATCAACCTACCATCGTGCGAACATTATGCAAAATACTAGGTCTTTGTAATTATTACTGGTCACACATACCCAATGACTCGAAAGTTGCCCAACCCATTAACAACAGGTTAAAAGGAGCTGGCGGGCCACATGACGAAGTAGAATGGTCTTCTGAGCGAGAGACTTCCTTTACCACTTTAAAACAAAACTCTGCAGTTCACCAGCGTTGGCTCTCGCTAATTCACTACTGCCTTTCACACTGTATACTCATGTAAATATGGGACACATGGCGGCAGTGCTCACTCAGAAAATGGGGACAGGCAGAGACCAGTTGCATATTTCTCCTCTAAATTAGACGCGGTTGCCAAAGCCATGCCTGATTGTTTAGAGGCTGTTGAAGCAGCTTCAATTGCCCTAAACCAAGCTCTACCATTAACGGGTACAAAGGAGGTTGATGTTGTTGTCCCTCATTCTGTTCTCTGTATTTTGAAAGGCAAACGGTCAACAGCAGTGCATGTGGCCCAATGGACTCGGTGGGAAATGAGTCTTCTGATGCCATCAGTACATTTAAAATTTGTAACAGCTTTGAGGTCAGGCACTCTTCTACCAAACCCTGATGAGGGACCACCCTATCACTGTTGTGTGGCAGAGGAGGGCAATTCTCACAACCAAAGGGTGAAAGAAAGCACAATTGAGGGCGCATTTAACCCTTATGTTGATGGTTCTTCCGTTTATATAGATGGGAAGAGATAGACAGCATGGGCTGTGTGTACACAGGATGGGAAGTTAGTCAAGCATGGCTGGCTTGAAAATCACTCTGCATAGGTTGCAAAATTATGCACTCTGGCAGAAGCCTGTGAAGTAATGTACGGGGCTGTGGTAAACATATACACTGACTGACATCATGCTTTAGGTGTTTTGCATGATTATTTGGACTTATGGGCTCATCGGGGGTTCCTAACTAATGCAGGAACCCCAATACAAATAAGGGGAATGGTAGAAAAGCTGCACAAAGCCATAAAATTACCAAAAAAATGTGTCTTTAATAATCAAAGTGCACATAAAAGGAACCCACATTCAAAAGGGAATAGATGGGCAGATGAATGGGCCAGAAAGGCAGGTATCGATGGAATGGTATCTGCTCCTGTTGCAGCTTTACACACTGCACAAACATCTCTTTTGGAAAATTTTATAATATTGGAACAAGTAAAACATGCAGCACCAAGGGCAGAAAAATGGTTGTGGATGGAAAATGGGGGAAACTAGGGGAAGATAACACATGGAGAGGTCCTAACATTACAGTACTTTTACCTGTTGCATTAATGGGAACTATGATCAGCCTGTATCATTCCTTAGGGCACGATAGAGCGCGGTGCATGCAATACTGAATGAAGCAAACATGGTGTCACCCAAGATTGAAAACCATTAATTGAAACCGTTCCATTAATCATCAGTAGATGTCCGACAGAGATTGTGTCATCTTATAAATACCTTGGTGTACATATTGATAAAGGCCTGAACTGGAAAAAGAACAGCAGTACTGTGATTGAAAAGGCCCAATCCAGGCTCTTCTTTCTCAGAAAACTGAGATCATTCGACGTGGGCAGGAGTTTATTGAATGTGTTCTATCAAAGTGTTGTGGCCAGTGTCCTATTTTATACTGTTGTATGTTGGGACAACAACATCACGGCTGATGATAAGAATAGAAAGAATAAACTAATCAAAAAGGCTGGATCAAAAGTTGTGCACTTGATCCTCTTGAGTGTCATGGAGGTCAGAACTAGGAGAAGGCTGAAGGCCATATTTGAATACGAGGATCATCCACTGTATAGTGTGTTCAGTGGCCTGCAGAGTTTGTTAAGGGACCGGCTGTTAATGCTGAAGTAATCCACTGAGCGTTTTAGGACATCCTTAGTGCCCAGTGCCATTAGGCTGCTTAATAGTACATACTAGGGGTGATAATCAGTCGGGCACTATTCTCTGGATCTTTTTTTTTTTTTGCAAGGTGCACTGATGCATGTATATAATATTTATTTCATTCTTGTCTGTAACATGAACTTTTGGGAGCAGGAATGTGTCAGTGAGAGTACTGGGATTGTACTGATCTTTTATCTGCCCCTGTGTAATGTAACTTGGGAATGTATGCTTTTTCTTTTATGAAATGTGTATGTTACATGTTTTATGCACTAATGACCATCTTAATTTCCCCTTTGGGGATCAATAAAGTCATCTTTATCTTAGGACGTAGGGGAAAGCAATACGTGCTGCTTCTCAGTGACCATTTTACTAAATGGGTGGAGGCATTTCCAACAGCTTGTGACACAGCAACTGACATAGCAAAGGCGCTACTAACTGAAATGTTTCCAAGGGATTTACCCTGCTCTATTGACAGCTGTGGCGGGCGGTGGACAGAGAACAAAGAAGGCAATAAATATGTCTTTAAACTGCTTATTAGTCTTGATCTGTTTTCAGTCAATTTCTCTGGTAAAAGACACTTTAACTCTCTCCTCCCATGCGTAGCTAATTCTCTTTGTTAAGACAAGAAATCAAACCATTAGTTGAACGCAAAAAATAGCGCATTTTAATCTTTTTCAATTAAACAATCATTACGCAGGTGTCATGGTTTGGGAGCTTTGTTAGCTCTTTTTTGTTACTCTCGTCCGGGACGATATCGTTCTGCTCACCATCGGATTCCTTAGCCAGCTGGCATTGGGGGCGTTGCCCGGACTCTATTTAAGCTCCTGTCCTTCCTCGTTCGTGTCGCTGGGGTGTCATTCTGCTCTTGACGCTTTGGCCGATAAGGTATTTGAGAAGACGGAGTATTGGCAGGATCTTAGCTGCTTAAGAGGAATAGTGTTAGTGAGTAAGGGATTCTTTTGGTTTATTTCCCTTTTCTTTTGTATTTTGTTGATCTCGCCTTTTGGCTACCACAGACGGCGTCAGGTCCGTTGGTAGCGCGAGCCTGGTGATTTCAATTTGTCTTCGCCTCTCAGCACGTTGCTGGATTTTACTTTCTTTTCTGACCACTGCTCTTGGCGTCTTAACACCAACGACATCACAGTACACTCCAGCCACAATGGAGACGTCAGCGGTGGCTGAAATTAAGAGGTCTATTGCCAGTCAACAAGAGATGTTGGCTGGATTTGTGAATTCACTTTCGGTTTTTGGCAATCAGCGTTCTGAACTCGCTGAGAGGTTACACGTGCAGGAGACTGCTCTGCAGAATCAGCAGAGCGTCCTGTTAGATTTGTCGGAGAGTATTAAATCTCTAACATTACAGTAGTGCTGGTGAGATGAAGCTCCATGAAGCGTTGAAGCTTTCCATCCAGACGTGTTGAAGTGCGGTTCATTTCTTGAGGATTCGAATGCACTCTAGAGACCCCTACTGATCAATGAAAACATTGCGTTTCAAAAGAAATGATAGGCAAGTGTATATGAACAGCATGAAAGTGACAGAATCAATAAATGTAAAATAATCAAATTAAGTATTTTGAGTTCATGTTCTATGTTCTATCATAAATTATATGTGTGTATATATATATATATATATATATATATATATATATATATATATTAGCTGCAGTGGATGTGAAAGTGATTCTGTGCTGGACTGGACAGTGGGCAGTGAATGTGCTTGAGGAACAAATAACTATGTATTTTTATTCAAAAATAATATCTGCTCCTCTTTTTTGGGGCTTAAACTGTTTCTTTTTTCTTTTTTTTTTAAATGATCTCTCCTGCTTTGGAAAAAATTCATTCACATGGAACTGAAGATGCAGGTGAGCATAAAAATTGTTGTGCAAGAACATACAAATTAGGATACAGGGTGCTCCACACCCAAAAGCACTGACCTCAGATTACCCTCATTAATAAAATGGCAAGTGACTGCAAGATATGCGTCCATATTTATGGATGTCCACATATCAGATGTCAAAGTCACAGCAGAGGACTTTTCTCGTTGACACTTAGCTTCTTTTGCCTTCTTGTACTTTTGCTCAACCAGAGTCTTTAAAGCCGGAAAAAAGAATGAAAGAGAAAAGCATGTTGAGTAAAAGCTGTGAAACAGCTCAGTCTCAATGTGTGAGACCATATTTGGTTACACACCTGTCTCGTAGGCAGAACATATGTAGGGTCCAGTTTGTTCACAAACGCTCTGAACCCTTGATCCTCTACCATGCTGAATGGCTGGCAGTCTTTTACTACCATATCCACCAGGGCCTCATCCAGCTCTTGTTTTCTTGAAACTATGTGAAACAAAATTTTACAACAATTACATAATTTCAGTTATAAATGGCTAATGAATTATTCAAATACAACAATGAGCTCACGGTGATTTTGAAAAGTCCTACTTTGGCTTGTTCAAGCTCTGGTCTCATCCTTAATTTCATGCAAGGCACGATAATGCCTTAGCATTGAAGAAGTATTATTACGATACCCAAGCTGCTTGTCGCAGATCAAGCATTGCACCTAATAACAAAAGGGAAAACTATCAAACTAAGGAAAGTCATTTTGTATTGGAAATTATTTGAAAAAGTTTGAGCATATAACATAATAGTAAAACAAATTTGTCTAATAGCCAAACTAACCAACCTTATTAGGAGAAATCAAATCAAAGTACTCCCAAACGGGTGAAACCTTTCTCTTTCTGGCTGGCTCCACTGCAAACTTTGTCAAACTCCAACTCCTGACAACAACCCTCGAGTTACCGAGGAGAATTGGGACATTTCATAGTCAAATCGCCCACCAAAAGTGAACCCCTTTCTCGAAGCAGCCTCCCAGGCGAGAATCCGAACGTCGTGAGTGACGCCATTACGTCAAGACGAGGCAAGCATCGACACGGAGCTCCGTTGGGAAGTGCTTCACATTTTTGACGCAAGCTCCGAAGCATTGGTATCGAAGGTAACAGCACTACATTACAGACTCCACAAAGAGTTGCACAAGCACCACCCATACATTTCCCCCGAGAACCTAAGTTACAGCTGTCCCAAAGATACAGTGGCGAAGCTGGAAAGTGTAAGGATTTTATTGCCCAGTGTGAAATATTTTTTAAGGCTCAGCCGTCACGTTTTGTGAAAAAGGATTCTCGAGTTGCGTTTATGCTATCCCTGTTGGCTGGCACAGCGCTCAATTGGGTCGGCCCACTAATTAGATCTAACTCACCGGTTGTAGATTCGGTAGAGGCCCTTGTTAGGGAGATGGTTTCTGTTTTCGATCAGGACGTTTGTGGACAAGACGCAGACGCGCGTTCAGGCTTTTCTGTGAACGGAATGGAACGGACCTGTGCTCGCGTTCGCTCGCATACCTTGCGTAGAGTATGAACCGGCCCTAAATAAATCTCCGCTGGCTGACAATGGGATTAAAATTGCTAGTGACGGTTGTGCATCTCCTAGTTCACCCATTAAAGATTCTACTTCGGTTGAGTCCATGCAAGTTGATGGTTCGTTTAACCGTCAGTCTAAAATACCCATTAGCAGAAGAATAATCTGCTTTAATTGTAATAAGCCGGGTCATATCCGTCCACATTGTCCTAAACTTCCGGGAAAAGGAAAGCCCCTCTAGCGATTCAGGGGACGCTAGAGGGGCAGACCCAATTTCCCTTCCGAACTTTAATCCCCCTAGAACTTACTGTTGGCAGTAAAAGATTTACCAGTGAAGCGTTCGTAGACTCGGGACGCAGTTGATTGTTTCATGGATTTTAAGTGGGCTAAGAAGCACTCTGTCCCTACTGTGGCACTTTCACAATCACGTTCTGTCAGAACTTTGGACGGTTGCCCGCTGGGAACGGGAGTTATAACCGAAGTTTCTGAACCATTAGAAATGTTCATCTCTTTTGGTAGCCACTCTGAAGAGGTTCGATTTTTCATTATCATGTCTCCCACTTTCCCTATAGTTTTGGGTCATTCATGTTTACGGGAACATGATCTTTGTATCAGCTGGGGAAGACAGATTTATCCTATCGTCCGCTGTGGTCCCAAGTGTAGCACACATTGTGAAACTAATGATAATGCTTCTTTCGGACGTTAAACAATGGGGCAGGCTGACGCCGAGAGCGATTTTGAGGAGGTTATCACTCCGTACCCTCCCAGACTGGAAAAAGGGTCAGAGGAGGGGTTAGAATGGGATCCTCAATTTGACTGGCGAGAGCCAGAGGATGATTACTTTATGGAGAACTTCAGCGATTCGGAATCTGTCACGGATTCATAAGACTCTGATCAGGGTAAAGAATTTGGGGCTACCCAGAACTTCGACTTGTCTCCCAATGTTCCCAGGGATTACGCCGATTTGGCTGAGGTGTTCAGTAACAACGAGCCTCTACGTTGCCCCCGCATCGTCCGTACGACTGCGAGATTAATCTCTATTCTGGGACAACTCTGCCTAGGGGTCCGCTTTATTCGCTGTCAGGACCTGAGCGTAAGGCTATGCGAGAGTATATTCAGGAGGCTCTCGCTAATGGGTTTATTCGGCCGTCCACGTCCCCTGCTGGAGCGGGATTCTTTTTCGTTGGGAAAAAGGATGGCGGGCTAAGACCCTGTATTGATTACAGGGGTTTAAATAAAATCACAATTAAAAACCGATACCCCCTTCCATTAATGAATTCCGCGTTTGAACGTCTACAGGAGGCGTCATTTTTTATGAAGCTAGATCTTCGTAATGCGTATAATTTGATTTGCATTCGGGAGGGGGACGAATGGAAAATGGCTTTTAACATGAATACCGGGTCTTACCTTTCGGGCTGGTTAACGCCCCCTCGGTGTTCCAGGCATTTGTTAATGACCTGCTCAGAGAGATGTTGGAGAAATTCGTCTTCGTTTATCTCGACGATATTTTGATCTTTTCTTCAACACTGTCGGAGCACAAACAACACGTCAGACGTGTAAACTTTTTGTCAAAGCCGAGAAATGTGTGTTCCACGCCCAGACTGTCTCATTTTTGGGCTTCATTGTCTCTAAGGGTTCGGTGCGGATGGACCCAGACAAAGTGGCTGCGGTCGGAAATTAGCCTGCACCGCAGAGTGTTAAAGAGGTCCAACGCTTTCTGGGTTTTGCGAACTTTTATAGGAGGTTTATTCGTAATTTCAGCGCGGTTGCTGCCCCCATTATTGCGCTCACTAAAAAGAATACCTCCTCAGCGTTTTTTTGGTCCCCCGCAGCTGATACTGCTTTTCAGGAATTAAAGAAACGTTTTAGCTCGGAGCCGATTTTGGTTTTGCCCGATCCCTCCCTCCCATTTGTTGTGGAGGTAGATGCTTCGGAGGTGGGCGTGGGTGCCATTCTGTCCCAGCGCCCTCGTTGAGATAATAAGCTTCACCTATGTGCATACTTCTCCCGGTCTTTGTCCGCCGCCAAGCGCAATTATAGTATTGGTGACCGGGAGTTATTAGCGGTCAAGCTGGCGCTCGAGGAATGGCGCCACTGGTTGGAGGGAGCTGAGCACCCTTTTGTGGTTTGGACCGACAACAAAAACCTCCAATATTTCCAGCAGATCAAACGGCGTAATTCCTGGCAGGCGCGATGGTCATTGTTTTTTAACCGCTTTGATTTTACGCTCACGTACCGCCCAGGCTCTAAAAATATTAAGCCTGACGCGCTGTCACGTATGTACGATCGCACGGATAGCGATCCTACCCCAGAGCCTGTTATTCCTGCTGCCCAGATCGTAGCACCTATTCAGTGGGAGGTTGAGGCGGTCGTTCAGGAGGCATTGAGGTCTGATCCCAGTCCTGGGGGGGAGCCTCCTGGTTGTTTATTTGTCCCACATGGCGTTAGGTCACAGGTTCTCCAGTGGGGACACTCTTCCCGCCTGGCGGGGCACCCGGGGGCCCATCGGACTAAGCAGTTCCTGGCCCAACGTTTTTTTGGTAGCCAGAGATGATGAGGGACATTCGGGAGTTTGTTGCTGCCTGTGGCATCTGTTCCAGGAATAAGACTTCCCATCTCCCTCCCGCTGGTTTGCTGCGACCTTTGCCCGTCCCCAGGCGCCCTTGGTCGCATATTGCTTTAGAGGGGCTGCCTGTATCTGACGGCAACACGGTCATTTTGGTGGTGGTTGACCGCTTTCCTAAAGCGGCTCATTTTGTCGCGCTACCCAAGCTGCCTTCAGCACGGGAGACAGCGCATCTTGTGGTCAACCATGTGTTCCGGTTGCATAGGCTTCCTCAAGATGTCGTTTCTGACGAGGCCCACAGTTTACGGCCAGATTTTGGCAGGCGTTTTGTAAGCAGTTGGGGGCCACTGTTGGTCTCCGGGTGAAACCCCGAAGAGAGGCTAACGGGCAGACAGAACGTACTAATCAGTCTCTCGAAAACACTCTCCGATGTTTGGCGGCGGATAATCCCTCATCTTGGAGTCGATTTTTAGCTTGGGCCGAGTATTCTCACAACTCGTTGTGTAATTCCTCCACGGGGCTTTCCCCGTTTGAAGCCCAAGTGGGTTACCAACCCCCACTTTTGCCAGAGACTGAGAACGATTCCTAGATTCCCTCAGTTAATCAGTTCATTCGGCGCTGTCGGTCGGTTTGGACTAAGGTCCGTTCTGCACTATTGCGCTCGGGGCGCAAACAAAAATCCTTTGCTGATAGAAGGCGTCGTTTGGCCTCGTCTTATCGGGTTGGGCAGAGAGTTTGGCTGTCCACCCAGGACCTCCCATTGAAGGTAGAATCCCGAAAACTGGCGACCTACTTTATCGGCCCGTTCAAGATTGTACGGAAGATCAATTAAAAACCGATACCCCCTTCCATTCATGAATTCCGCGTTTGAATGTCTACAGGAGGCGTCATTTTTTATGAAGCTAGATCTTCGTAATGCGTATAATTTGATTCGCATTCGGGAGGGGGACGAATGGAAAACGGCTTTTAACATGAATACCGGGTCTTACCTTTCGGGCTGGTTAACGCCCCCTCGGTGTTCCAGGCATTTGTTAATGACGTGCTCAGAGAGATGTTGGAGAAATTCGTCTTCGTTTATCTCGACGATATTTTGATCTTTTCTTCAACACTGTCGGAGCACAAACAACACGTCAGACGTGTACTGGAAGCCCTGCTCCGTGCCAAAATTTTTGTCAAAGCCAAGAAATGTGTGTTCCACGCCCAGACTGTCTCATTTTTGGGGGGATTGGGGACGTTGCCTGGACTCTATTTAAGCTCCTGTCCTTCCTCGTTCGTGTTGCTGGAGTGTCATTCTGCTCTTGACGCTTTGGCCGGTAAAGTATTTGAGAAGACAGAGTATTGGCAGGATCTTAGCTGCTAAAGAGGAATAGTGTTAGTGAGTAAGGGATTCTTTTGGTTTATTTCCCTTTTCTTTTGTGTTTTGTTGAGCTCGCCTTTTGGCTACCACGGACGGCGTCAGGTCCGTCGGTAGCGCGAGCCTGGTTATTTCCATTTGTCTTCGCCTCTCAGCACGTTGCTGGATTTTACTTTCTTTTCTGGCCACTGCTCTTGGCGTCTTAACACCAACGACATCACAGTACACTCCAGCCACAATGGAGACGTCAGCGGTGGCTGAAATTAAGAGGTCTATTGCCAGTCACCAAGAGATGTTGGCTGGATTTGTGAATTCACTTCCGGTTTTTTGCAATCAGCGTTCTGAACTCGCTGAGAGGTTAAACGTGCAGGACACTGCGCTGCAGAATCAGCAGAGCGTCCTGTTAGATTTGTCGGAGAGTATTAAATCTCTAACATTACAGTAGTGATGGTGAGATGAAGCTTCATGAAGCGTTGAAGCTTTCCAGCCAGACGTGTTGAAGTGTGGTTCATTTCTTGAGGATTCGAATGCACTCTAGAGACCCCTACTGATCAATGAAAACATTGCGTTTCAAAGGAAATGATAGGCAAGTGTAAATGAACAGCGTGAAAGTGACAGAATCAATAAATGTAAAATAATCAAATTAAGTATTTTGAGTTCATGTTCTACCATAAATTATATGTGTATATATATATATATATATATATATATATACATATATTAGCCGCAGTGGATGTGAAAGTGATTCTGTGCTGGACTTATACATTAGGAAGAGGGGGAAAGAGATGTATTATGTTGTGAAAGTGCTTTTGAATACATGGAGGGGATGTGAAAGTGATTCTGTGCAGGACTGGACAGTGGGCAGTGCCTCCAGTTCACCTCATACGCAATATCAACATATAACGCATTTATGTCAGTAAAAAAAATCTATGGAAACTGACACCTATGAACATTTTGGATTCTGACTAGGTAGCCATAAAAGTTCAAGTGGCTTTTGAGAAATCAGTCGCATACATTTCTATACACATTGAAAATTTCATGTGTAAACCATTTAACAACTCACCTTGGGTGTCTATATTTAAGAGCTTTCTGGGGGGGGGGGGAATCAAAACTGGCTATGTTATATGCAGGATGTGGTCCTGGCAACGGAGTGCAAAGAAGAATGTTCAATATAGCATTGTGCATCCTTATATCTCAAGTTTCAAAAGCAAGCTACTTTGTTTGACAAGAACACTTTTTTTTTTCGTAGAAAATTTTAAGTGCATACCATTTAACAACCATTTAACAATTTCACAACAATCTGTGAATAAAAACAAAAACACACATTAATACATGTATATAAAATATATATTTGTACAAGAGCACTTCTTATCTAAGGTTGAGAGACTTATTTTCATTGGTTATCCTAAACTATTTTGATTCATTATTGTACATGCAATTTCTGTAGCTACAGTGTGTAACAAATTGCAACAATATCTTGCTTAATTTAAGAAGACTTACTTATCCCAACGACCTACTTTATATTAGTTTAATACTGCATTTGATTTAATTTTTGCATTAACTTCTTTTCCTCAAGTTCAGCTATTTTTAAGCATTGTTTAGATTAATCTGCAACGCATGAAATTCTAACACCTTTTTTAAATTCAAAGACAGCAGCGACAGTTCAATTAAATAAATGCTTAAATCAGAATGTCATCACACCTTACACATGAATGTGTCATTTTAATGTCACCATTCTGAGAGATCCAACAGAGTAATCTGCCAGAGGGTAGTCATCTGCTAGGTCACTGAGCTCAATCAAATCTTTGTCTTTGGTTGGACATGCTGTGAGCTCAAAAGCTCTGTGATGCTCACTATGCCACCCACAAAGTCTCTGAACCATGAAAAACAGTCTCTCCTGAATAACAACAATGTGAACAATCTGTCCAAAATCAGGAAGTCCACTCGCAGACCTATGAGCTATAATCATGCCCTTTTTGAAACTTACACCTTTGGCACAGATCTCATTAAATGTACCTCTCTTGTACTAGGAAATTTTTGTTTAAAATTGTCTTTTAAAACATCAACAGAAAGTGTTGACACACTTGTATGAAGGTATTATTGGTGAAAAAGCTTTGAGCAGCTGTAACAGTGGGATTTGTAGTTGTGTACGGCGATTTGTATGTGTATCAGTAAATTTGAGGTCACATACTCTGAGTTGTTCACTTGTAGATTTTTTTTCTCTGCACAAATACAACAGAACACTTACACATTCACAAATTCTTAATTACAGGTGCACAAATCCTATTTTACAAGGCACAGATTAAAAAACTGACACGCTCACATTTTTACTCCTATTGTTGCAGTATATTTGGTGAAAAACATATTTGTGCGCCTGTATCAAACAATGTGAAGTTGTGGACAAAATTTGAATATGTGCAAATCTGAATGTGAATTTGTGTTATAAAAGTTCAACGTATGTAAAAAAATTCCTCACAAAAATATTTGTGTTCTTTTAAAACACAAATACAAATTGATAACTACAACTACTCGAATCTTCCCCACGAGTCACAGATTCTGTTTCCAACAAGTCGCAGATTCTGTTTTTTACAAGTCACAGATTCTGTTTCCTACAAGTCTCAAATCGCCCCCGTCCACTGAGATATTTGGTGCAAAACTATCTGTGAATTCAGTCTATGGGAAAAAGGCGGGTGCTGATCTAAGATCATTGATTTCACAGCCATTCAGACGAGATCGGGTTTCGTCCCACAGCCAATCAAAGGAGAGGGGCTTTACATTGCAGAGTGAAAGGAGAATTCTCGTTGGTGGAGTCGATTCAGTACTTATACTGTATTATTAAACTAACAGCAGCAGAGACGGCGATTAGGGCAACATTCAAAGTAGGTTGAATTTTGAACCACAATAATATATTCACTCTGACGCAAAGCTGAAAATACCGTCACTTTTCCTCTGTTTTGCTAACGCTACTCCTCCCTGCCGCGTGCAATTGTTTTGAACGAAGTCGCTGAGAAATCAATACGTAGTGCGGTGGATTATCATATAGCCGACAAAATGTTATTAATCGCTGATTTTCGTATTGCCTTGTTATTCGCCGAGGGCTAATATCGCGACCTAAAGGCCAATAAGGCAATGCAAAATAAGCTATTTATAATATTTTTATTAATTTGTTAAGTATGTTGTGCTATCATGACAATATTTTGACTATGACTTCTGAAGTATGCTCTAAATGCTAGGTCCGCGACGGTCGTCTGCTTCTTAGAAGAGAGCGAGTGCCGCAGTTACCGAGACCGAAAGGCCAAAAACAAGGCAGTTTGGAAATAAGCAATTAATAACATAGTGTATATGATAATCCTCCACACCACGGATTGATTTCTCCGCGACTTCATTGAAAACAATTGCACGCAGCAAGGAGGAGGATTTGCGTTAGCAAAACAGAGGAAAAGTGACTGTATTTTCAGCTTTGCGTCGGAGTGAATTTATTAATGTGGTTAAAAATTCAGCTTACCTTAAATGTTGCCTAAATCGCTGTCTCGGCTGCTGTTAGTTTAATAATACAGTGTATGTGCTGAACAGAGGTGTATAAAGTATTTGAAAAAAAAAAAAAAAACTAAGTAAAAGTAGAAGGCCATAACTGAAAGTTACTTTTGTAAAAGTTGAAGTCACCCATAAGAAAATTACTTGAGTAAAAGTTTTAAAGTAGCTCACATTAAATGTACTCAAGTGCAAAAAGTATCTTGTGAGAAAATATACGCAAGTAGGGTATCCAAAGTGTAGGTACACCTACAAAGCAGTTTTCATAGTACGCATAGAAAGAAACAAAACATGTTCTCTTTAATCAACTTGCAGGTGAATGAAAGATGCAGTATTCAAAAAACAAACAGGCAGCTTGTGCTTTATACTTCATCTTTGAGTTTACTGGCAGTTTAGAAAACCACTAGAATTGACAATAATTAACAGTAGAATGACATATTTCAGCTTAAAGTTCACCGTCCTGGGGACGGATTTCCGTCCTGGAGATTCCCTCGGGGCTATTTATGAGATCGATGTAGATTTGCAAAAAGTTATATGGGAGGTGGGGAGGGGGGGTTGCCATGGCCACGATGTCAATTAAAAAAATTTTAAAATGCTGCATATACTTGCTAGTGAAGTGATTTCCAAACTGCAATGCATCCCTCCCCAAGGAAATAATGTAAATTAAACATCTATGAAGATGCGCAGCTCAGAGTGCACTCAGTAGGTTGCCGCTGGCTGCTGAGCTCTGATGTAACCTGACACCAAGCATTAGCTTAGCGTAAACTAGCTAGCGATTGTTGTGTCGTGTTGGAGTAACTTAAATGGCAGATCAGCAATGTGACTTCATGACTCATAGTGCTACGGATTTTAAGGATGAAGTTATGAAATTCGCTCAGTATGGATGACGGTGTCCAAAAGATGAAATCACAAGGAATAATGGCGGTCAGTGGATTTTTTTCTTAAACATCGAAAGTGGATGACACCATGTGAACATCAGGTATGATCCAAATATATAACGTTAGCGTATATTTACTGGGAAGGTAGCAGTGGCCAAATCCTCATCATAGAAGCGCACCAAAACATTCAGCACACGGTCCATGTTTGTATTGGTGGCCTCGTCAGCATTTAGAGAAAAATAAATCATGTTCAACTTGTCTGATAACTGCTTTTTTATCTGAGTGGAAATTCCATGGATGTACACATATGACGCCTGTGTGTTTTAGTTTTAGTAGACCATGTACTAGTGAACTGTACCGTTATGAAACTGTATGAAACAGCAAACTTCTAATAAAGTCATCAATGAATGACTGTGCAACTGTGAACGAAAGGTCGTGCTCTGCAATAAATGTGCAGATACGCACTTTATGATTGCACACACGATCGGTCATTGATTCGTTGTTGTAATGTATTCTTACGTATTCTCAATGTATTCTTATCTTGCATTAAAAAAGCATTGTTACGTGTGCAAATCTACTATTCTGGGTAATGTTTTAGATCAACCGCGTCTGCAACTACTGTATCATGATTGGTTGGTGTATTCACCGCGTTGCATTGGTTGACTCAAAATATTACCCACGTGTGTTGTCACTGCTGTGGTACTGGTTCAGTCTGCCAAAAATCATAGAGCGGTTAGTTGTGAAGGAAGGATCAGACGTGATTAATATTGACAGCACTGTCAAAAACAAATGGAGGTGGGCTTGGTTAGATGAGATAGGTGACACAGGAAAGCCATTCAGGTCCTGGTGTCAAGAATTGAAGGAACCAGGAGCCTGTTTCTGTTGTGTTTGCAACAGAAAGCTGTTGTACGGTTCAAACGGCTAAAAAACGCTTTTCAAGCACAACAATGAACCAGGTTTCAGGTCATCACTGAAAAGAATGTCTGGTGTAGCCAAGCTTCAGGCTTTTGCTTTTGTTGCAAAAAAAAAAGAAAGAATGAATCGTATTTGCTAATCAGAATATGAAACGGCTTGTTGAATTCTTGATGTTGTGACTTTTGCTTTTGTTGCTAAACAATGCTGTTCATTCTTTTTTTTTATCAGAGAATCTGAATAAAACGGCTTGTTGAATATTGATGTTGTTTTAGTTTTAATGCACAGTATTAATAATGGGAACCATAAAATATAAAGTAAAAGGTCAAATGTTATCCACTAAAGGTACCAACATTTTCTTTTTGAGCTGCCAACCAATGGGTTTTAAATGTCTCTTGTAATTGACTCGTGTTCTCACTTGCAACCATTCCTCTCCCCTAATGCAAGGTGCATACTGCTTCATATGAATACTATTTTTTATTAATATATTAATATTAAAATATTCTTTTTTAAAAAGGATAACATGATTAGACTGTTTTGCTAGACTAGTGTTAACTAAGTCTGAGCAGGTGCAGTTAGTATATTAAAGATTTGTCAATATTGCCAATGCAACATTACAGCCTGGTAATACTACTTTTTCTCTGCACTGGCATTTTTATTTAAAAGGTTGTAACAGCTTGCCTCCATTTAGTGTAGGTCAACATACAATTTGCTCCCACCAAAAAAGGCTTGTGGGGACTGGGGACCCCCCAAAATATACGCGGTCTGTGAATTTCATGCGGGAGAACCACAAAATTTGCGCCGTGGGCCCTGTGGGTGCTTCGTGCCCGCGCATGTGTACTCAAAAAAAATTGCCAAGGTTGGCAGGTCTGCTGCTGCTACGCACTTTTGCTTTAAAGTCCTACAGTAATTTTAATATTTGAAATAGACCAGACTAGCAATAGACAGACTACAACTTCAGCAGGTGTTTATGTTAAAATGAACCACGAATTGCACACATTCACAATTAAGGCATTTGAAAACTGTGAAGTAGCATATCGCCCAATTAATTGGTGTGTGCTGGGCGCACAATGTTGTTTATATTTCTCTTATATTGCCATTGTCTAGGACAGGGGCCAGGGCTAGACCGTTGCAAGCTTAGAGCCCCTTTCAGAATGTCTTATCCCACGTCTGAAATTTTCAGTCCTGGGATATTTTTTGCTTTAAGCCCTGCATATTAACAATACCATGTCGAATTGTTGCTTCAGAAAACTGATTTTTCATAACTACTAATTGGAATACCATTGGCTCACTGTAGCTGAGGTGGTTGCTAGAGAGGGCAATGATTTTTTTTTCTGTTGCAAGAGAGAATTTTTTTTGAACTGCTGGATAGATACGGTGGGCAAGAGTATTGAGCAGTTTGCACATCAGGCTTAGCTGAGGAGTTTAATTCAGGCAACTCCTGAAAAACAGGGATCGGAGTGAACTCGTCCATAACATTCTAAAAGTGTTTGAGCTGCTTGCTAATCAATATTCAATAACTGATGCTGGTGTCCCATCTTGTGACAGAATATTGTAACTGCGTGCATAGCCTAAATTTGCAGCTCCATGTCTGCTGGCGGGCACATCTGCTCAATACCGTGCCGAGCACCGTTGTTCTTCTCGAACGCGCCAAATCCAGATAATAGTCAAATGATTAATTACATTAATATTTTCATTTGTGACGAGTAACGAACTGGCCACTGTCAAATATAGTAGAGTAAACGTAAAAGTCCCGGGTTAAAAAAAAAAAAAAACTCAAGTAAAGTACAAATCCTCAAAAAAAACTACTTATGTACTGTAACGAAGCACATGTACTTCGTCACTATACACCTCTGGTGCTGAATCGACTCCACCATCGGGAAATCTCCTTTCACTCCGCAATGTAAAGCCCCTCTCCTTTGATTGACTGTGGGACGAAAGCCGATCTCCTCTGATAGACTGATTCTACAGCCAATCTCAGATCAGCACCCGCCTTTTTCTCCATAGAGTGAACGCGCAGATAGTTTTGCACCAAATATCTCAGTGGAGGGGGCGTGATTGGGGACTTGTGGGAAACAGAATCTGCGACTTGTAGAAAACAGAATCTGTGACTCGTGGGGAAGATTGGAGTAGTTGTAGTTATCGATTTGTATTTGTGTTTTAAAAGAAAACATATTTTCGTGAGAAATTATTTCACATACAGTACAGGCCCAAAGTTTGGACATACCTTCTCATTCAAAGCGCTTCCTTTATTTTCATAACTATTTACAATATAGATTCTCACTGAAGGCATCAAAACTATGAATGAACACATGTGGAATTATTTACTTAACAAAAAGGTGTGAAATACCTGTAACTGAAAACATGTCTTATATTCTAGTTTCTTCAAAGTAGCCACCCTTTGCTCTGATAACTGCTTTGCACACTCTTAGCATTCTCTTGATGAGCTTCAAGAGGTCGTCACCTGAAATGGTTTTCACTTCACAGCTGTGCTTTGTCAGGCTTAATTAGTGGATTTTCTTGCCTTATAAATGGGGTTGGGACCATCAGTTGTGTTGTGCAGAAGTCAGGTTGATACACAGCTGACAGCCCTACTGGACAACTGTTTGATACGTACGTACATAATTCCACATGTTAATTCATAGTTTTGATACCTTCAGTGAAAATCTACAATGTAAATAGTCATGAAAATAAAGGAAACACATCGAATGAGAAGGTGTGTCCAAACTTTTGGCCTGTACAGTACATTGAACTTCCGTTGCACAAATTCACATTCAGATTTGCTAATATTCAAATTTTGTCCACAACTTCAAATAGTTTTATTCAGGTGCGCAAATATGTTTTGCACCAAATATACTGCAACAATAGGAGTAAAAATGTGAGTGTGTCACTATGCTCTGATGTGTGCAAGATTGCTACGATTGCACAAAGGACTACTAAATGTTTTCAATTCCAGGAGCTCCTGACAAGTTTGCTTAGGATGAACTCTACTTAAATGTATGTACAAAGCATTTTGTGTCTTAAAATTGCATGGACAGTTCTGATTGCATGGGCAAGTGTAACATTGGCTACGGCGGTGCTGTAGTCGTACACGCTTAAGTAGATCATATCAACCAGAAAAATATACACTACACTCCTTGCACCTCCACATATCAGTAACACAGAACAGTAAAATCAAGCATATTTGGGCATATTGAACATTTTTCATTTCTTATCTTCCCCTTTTCACCTTAGCCTATGTGATCTTAGACAGCTTGTCACTACATTTGTTTATACAAACCCCAAAACCAGTGAAGTTGGCACGTTGTGTAAATCGTAAATAAAAACAGAATACAATGATTTGCAAATCCTTTTCAACCTATATTCAATTGAATACACTGCAAAGACAAGTTACTTAATGTTCGAACAGGTAAACTTTTTTTGCAAATATTAGGTCATTTGGAATTTGATGCCTGCAACATGTTTCAAAAAAGCTGGCACAAGTGGCAAAAAAGACTGAGAGAGTTGAGGAATGCTCATCAAACACTTATTTGGAACATCCCACAGGTGAACGGGCTAATTGGGAACAGGTGGGTGCCATGATTGGGGATAAAAGCAGCTTCCCTGAAATGCTCAGTCATTCACAAACAAGGATGGGGCGAGGGTCACCACTTAGTGAACAAATGCGTGAGCTGATTGTCGAACAGTTTAAAAACAACATTCCTCAATGAGTTATTGCAAGAAATATAGGGATTTCATCATCTACGGTCCATAATATAGTCAAAAGGTTCTGAGAATCTGGAGAAATCACTGCACGTAAGCGACAAGTCCGAAAACCAACATTGAATGCCCGTGATCTTCGATCCCTCAGGCGGTACTGCATCAAAAACTGACATCAGTGTGAAAAGGACATCACCACATGGGCTCAGGAACACTTCAGAAAACCACTGTCAGTAACTACAGTTCATCGCTACATCTGCAAGTGCAAGTTAAAACTCTACAATACAAAGCGAAAGCCATTTATCAAGAGCACCCAGAAACGCTGCCCGCTTCGCTGGGCCCAAGCTCATCTGAGATTGACTGATGCAAAGTAGAAAAGTGTTCTGTGGTCTGACGAGTCCACATTACAAAATGTTTTTGGAAACTGTGGACGTTGTGTCCTCCGGACCAAGGAGGAAAAGAACCATCCGGACTGTTATAGGCGCAAAGTTCAAAAGCCAGCATCTGTGATGGTATGGGGGTATATTAGTGCCCAAGGCATGGGCAACTTACACATATGTGAAGGCACCATTAATGCTGAAAGGTACATACAGGTTTTGGAGCAACATATGTTGCCATCCAAGCAACGTCTTTTTCATGGACGCCCCTGCTTATTTCAGCAAGACAATGCCAAGCCACATTCTGCACGTGTTACAACAGTATGCTCCGTAGTAAAAGAGTGCGGGTACTAGACTGGCCTGCCTGTAGTCCAGACCTGTCTCCCATTGAAAATGTGTGGCGCATTATGAAGCGTAAAATACGACAACGGAGACCCCGGACTGTTGAACATCTTAAGCTGTACATCAAGCAAGAATGGGAAAGAGTTCCACCTGAAAAGCTTCAAAATATGGTCTCATCAGTTCCCAAACGTTTACTGAGTGTCGTTAAAAGGAAAGGCAATGTAACACAGTGGTAATAAGGCCCCTGTGCCAACTTTTTTGCAATGTGTTGCTGCCTTTAAATTCTAATTTAATGATTATTTGCAAAAAAGAAATGAAGTTTCTCAGTTTGAACATTAAACATCTTGTCTTTGCAGTGTATTCAATTGAATATAAGTTGAAAAGGATTTGCAAATCATTGTATTCTGTTTTTATTTACGATTTACATAGCGTGCCAACTTCACTGGTTTTGGGTTTTGTACATTAGTTATTTAAATCATGAACCTAACACTAGCAAATGACTCCCTTTTCCTGCAGTCACTCTTGTCTGATTATGCCAGAGGACGACACTTTCACTGGAGAATGGTGGTGATCTCCCTTATGCTGACACTGGACACTTACAGCCACAAATTTCTGTGATAAATTAAGAGATTAAAGAGAAACAGGATGAGGGAGAAATATAGTGACTTTAAATAACCTTCGATTTTGAGCTATAAATATAAAAACATTAGTTAATTCAGTGTGACTGTCACAATTTTCAGTGGAGAATTATGCTTCCGTGGGTTTGGTAAACGGCTGGTTTGAATGAAAAGTGCGTGGATATGCAGCGGTGCGAGCGACAGATACTGTAAGGCATCCATAGCAAAGCTTCATGTCACAAGAAAACCTGAGAAGTGTGCTCCTCCAGCTATGCTGGGCTACAGCTAATCAATACAAGCAGTGCAACAGTTAGAGGGATATTTCAACATTCTGGCAAATTGTCCTATTGCCATAATCCCTATAGTCATATGAGTAGGTACTAAACATTACCTGTAGTTATCCGTGCCTGTTATTTTGAGATTCGAGGGGGGAAAGACGGGAGCTGCTCAGCGAACACAATGAAACGGTACAGGTCCCTCGCTCCTTCAAAACTCTTCAAATATGCAATCCAGCAACTCCAAAACGCTCTCGTAGACAACTTGTGACCTACACATTCACCACACTATAAAACTAGAACGGGCACTCGGTAGAGCGCATACCTTCGCCGACGCCACTGAATCCCTCGCCACTGGCGTTGGTTTCATGCCGATCGGATAAAAATTGACCGAGATATGGCCGAAAGTCGGTTTTGACCTTTTCGTGGCCTTGACCTTGACCTTTGACCCGATCACTCCCAAAATCTAATCGATTGATTCTCAGGTCATGCCAAATCAACCCACCAAATTTTATGAAATTCCGTTTGGTACTTTTTGAGTTATTCGATACACATATATACACACAGACAGACACACAAACAAATAAATACACGGGGATCAAAACATTACCTTCGTCAGCGAAGTCGCTGGCGAAGGTAATAATAATGTATAATTACTAGACAGAGTTATTTACGAGGCAAATGCACAACCAGAACTACATTCCAGACATACCGCCTGGGCGGAGTGATTTCAAAAGCGTTCGTTTGCTGCAGCTACTCGCAAGGAATACAGTCCTTGCTCGCAAGTCGCAATGTCTGAGGTGCGCACTGCGCACTATGTTAATCCGCCCAGCGGGTTACTCAAGAAAGTAGTTCTGAGTATTTGCTTCAGGTGTCGAAATGATTCATAATTATACATTATCATTTCATAGCGTGGTGAATGTGCAGGTCACAAGTTGTCCACGAGAGCATTTTGGAGCTGCTGGATTGCGTGTGTGAAGAGTTTTTGAAGGAGGGAGGGACCTGTACCGTTCACTTTCATTATGTTCGCTGAGCAGCTTGCGTCTTCCCCCGCCCCCGAATCTCAAAACAACGGGCACGAATAACTAAAGGTGCTGTACCTACTCATATAACTATAGGGATAATGACAATAGGCCAATTTGCCCAAATGTTTAAATATCCCTTTAAAGCAAGGCAATTTTATTTGTATAGGCCATTTTTACAAACAGTTCGTCTCAAAGGGCTTTACACAGCATCGTAAAATTACAACTACATCCGCTGCCCTTAGACCCTCATGTCGATTGAGGAAAAACTCCAGGAAAGCCCTTTTAACAGGGGAAAAAACACTCAAGGTAGCAAACGTTCACTCCCTCATCAACAAAGTGAATAAAACACCCAGTCACGCAAAAAAGAAAAAAAATCAAAAATGCTAAAAGGTCAATAGCGAACTGTTAATAACTTTTCTGCACCCGTATTACTTTCCATTAAATGGACGACAAAGGATTAAGTCTACCTTCTTCCACATGCATTGTTTCATCCCAAAATGTCGATTCCTCATTGCCATCCAACCTGGTGCCCGTGCCTCGTTGTGCTTGCGCTCAAAGTGAGGCCCTGGTAACGATGACTCAATGGCTGCCTCCAGTGAAGGACATCGAAGATGGCGGACCAGGTAGGTTTATCATTGAAATGTCTTCGTTTTGATATTTCTTGGAGGTGTCATGAAACGTCATTGTGGTCATAAATACATTTCGATATACCATGTTGATTACCGATCTCTATACATTTTTTGAATGAAGGGATAATTTTATTTTGGCATGTGTACTTGCCGACAGTGGCGTAGCCAGCGGGGGTCCTGAGACACGTTCCTTTTTGACTGCAGTTCTCAATCATTTTCATTTATTGACGCATTTTCCAATTATCGTAATTGGCAACCGAAGACGCGGTTTCTCTCCGTATGCGATCTAACAGCGATTAAAGCATGGGCTAAATTCAGTCCAGTTGCGGAACAAGAACAGAGAATTGGGTTGCACAAAACTTCCGTTTAGAACAATTATTAGTCCTGACCTGTTCCTAATCGGGGAGAACAAGCAGCACCTGTTAACTGTGGAGTGCTCTCGGAGTGAACCTTCTGTTAATTATGAAAATGACTGAGAACAGGTCAAGACTAATAATTGTTTTAAATGGAAGTTTTGTGCAACCAGGCTGATTGCCATCCAGCAGGGACACACGTTGTCAATGGCCTTCCACTGATATAAAGACGGGCACTCAGGCACTAATGATGACGAATTTGCGCACTACTGCCACCTCCTGCTCTGGAGAAGCAGAAGCAATTTGCAATCTTACCCTGTTAGAATTAAGTTGTGATGACATAAATGAGTCTAGTAAATTTTAAATTGTCACATTTTATGCTGAAACTACATGATTAAAAACTGGTCAACCACAATACAAGATTTCATATAATAGAAGCTACATCTTCGACTTAGGTTAAAGTAACAGACACCAAGTTTGCTTTTTTTGAGTGAGCCTATCTAGTGCATTTTTAGTTCCTGCCATGTTTCTGCCACAGCCATGCCCATCGTTCTTGCCATGTGTCCTTGTTTATTCATGTCTTACCATTTTCTAGCTCCAGTCCGGTCTGCTAGTTGGGATCCTCCTCTCCAGTCTGTGTCCCATGCCATGTTGCGCTACACCTTTCATTGCTTTGGTTTGGCTGGTGGTGTTTCCACTTCCTTCAAAGCTGTTCTGAATCCGGGGCTGTTCTAAGCTTGATTGCCTCTTTATTGTTTTTACTCATTACTAACATTTACTAACTCACATGGGAGGTGTTTCTTTAGACAGGCACACAATAATCCTCACTAATTTAGATTGGGTATCGATTGGCATGATTTCCCACACTCGCCATTTTCTAGATCTCGTTTGCTTTTCTGTTAACTGTCTCACCCCTCCTTCTCTGCTGCATCTTACATTGGTACTTCAGCTGAACACGCCAATTCTCCTCATGGGCTTGTTAGGTCTTACAGCTTGTCCCGTATCTCATGTTTCTGTGCCCTGCCCCTCTTGTTTTGCCCAGGTGTTCCTTGTTTCCCTGATCCCGTCCCGAGCCCATATATTCTGAGGTGGAGCACCAATCTGGCAGATAAATCCTTGTTTCATCACAGTCCTGTTTTGCTCATGTGTTGGCCAGTGCTTATCAAGTTCTCGTTCTTTGTCATAGTCTCTGCGTCTAGTCCTCGCCATTTTATTATTAGCTTTGTCATTCCTCCCATTTTTATCACCTCTGAGTGTAGCTTTTAGTTGGCCTTTGTGCCTCTTTATGTTCCCCGATTTAGTCATTTCTGTTCAAATTTTCAGCTCCTTGAGTGAAGCTTTTCATTGGCCCTTGTCCCGTGTTTTATTTGTATGTTATGACATTACATTCCAGGTTCTTACCAGACGCTCTTATACAGAGCGACGTACAAAAGTGCACAAGAACAGTACAAAAGTGCAGACCTCCTAGGAGACAAGTACAAGTGCTAACAGTCAGTGTCAGAACACGTTCCATTGTTACAGTGCAACAAAGGGGCAGAGTCAAGTGTAAGAAAAGGGCAATAAAATAAAACAAGTGCAATAAAAGGGCAACAGGACAAGTGTAACAAAGGGGCGAGAAAATAAAGTAAACTGACAAAATAGGGTGCAAAAAAAATGAAGGGAAACTAAATCAAGCGGTAACAATCACGAAGTAAGGTAAGCAGAATTAAATGCAACAAATCAAGGGATGTAGGGACAGGATTCGGGGCAGTGGAGCAGGGGAATTTAATTAATAAATTAAATGTTATTTAATAAAACCCCTTTATTTTGGATTTACATCTCACGTCTGGTGTTTTCCATCACCCAGCCTAACACCATAGCTTTTGAAATAATGCCAACAGGCCACATTATACAGGCATTTGCAAGGATAAAATGTTGAAAAAAATATGGGACAATAAAATTATCAATCTTTTTTTTATGATTTGGGAAGGATTCATTTATTTGAGTACTTGTTCTCACCCTAAGAATATGAATAACAGACCTTGGTCAGAAGATCTCAGTGGCCCAGAGGTGGAATAGGAATGCAAAAGTTTGGAAGTGTATGAAGGAACAAAACCACGGTGGCCTTGTATGTGATGAGAAGCATCAAAAGTTTTATTCTGTATTTCATAGGGAGCCAAACAAGAGAAGTCTCTTGTGAGACTGGCAGTTGTTATTGCTTTGCAAACTGGCAACAGAGTTTTGAACGAGTTTGACGTAGGACAGGGCTGCCTGGCTATAACATAAGAAAAGAGCATTACAGCAGTGGAGGCCTGAATAAAATTGGGCATAGAATGGTAATTCTTCAGTAAATCACTGTTGAGTATTGATTTTCAGGTTTGTGATGTTGCAGTGTTGGAAAAAGCAGGATTGCACAAGTTTGTTTGCAATTTATCATGTCCAATTAACCTAACAAGTGTGTTTTTGGACTATGGAAGGACTGGAGTAACTGGAGGAAACCTAACACAAGGAGAACATGCCTTATTATTTCTTGAAAATGTAAAAAAATGTCAGTATTTTGTTTTTGACTGGAACTATTCCCTATTACACACAAAAATTGCAACAACTGTGCAATGTGAATTAAAAAAAAAGCACTTTTTCTAGTTTTATGCAATTTACTGAGAACAAATGCTTACATACATAAATTATATGAATGACGTGCATTTCTGCTCAGCTCAGACATTAATAGTAAACCCCACAGAGGCGTATACAGACATCTACTGCTCACAACACACACACAGACACACACACACACACACACGCGCGCGCGCATGCGCGCACACACAGTCGTCTCTACTCGGCCTGGCATTGGTTCAAAACCGCACCTCCTGCAGCAGAGGGCAGAACCAGGAAGCTACTCCCTCTCTCTGTCATGCAGTTTCAGAGAAACGGAACTTAACTCCGTCTCTGTGAGAGTGAGCAGTGAAATGGCTGAGGGTGGAGGTTTGCTGCATCAGGAGCAGTTTGTCTGTTCGATCTGTCTGGATCTACTGAAGGATCCAGTGACTATTAACTGTGGACACAGTTTCTGTATGGTCTGTATTAAGGGCTGCTGGGATCAGGATGATCATACTGGTGTTTACAGCTGTCCCCAGTGCAGACAGACCTTCACCCCAAGGCCTGTTCTGGGTAAAAACACCTTGCTGGCTGAAGTGGTGGAGAAACTGAAGAAGACAGGACTCCAAGCTGCTCCTCCTGCTCACTGTTATGCTGGACCTGGAGATGTGGTGTGTGATGTCTGTACTGGGAAAAAGTACAAAGCCGTCAAGTCTTGTCTGGTGTGTCTGGCCTCTTACTGTGAAACTCACCTCCAGCCTCACTATGAATCTCCTGCTTTTAAGAAGCACAAACTGGTCAAAGCCACTGGAGACCTGCAGGAGAAGATCTGCTCTCTTCATGACAAACTGCTGGAGATTTACTGTCGTACCGATCAGCAGTGTATCTGTTATCTGTGTACAGTGGATGAACACAGAGGCCATGATACCGTCTCAGCTGCAGCAGAAAGGACTGAGAAACAGGTCAGTACAGAGCCTCATACACATACAGTGTCTCTCATACTTTTTTTTTTTTTTTCCACAACTATCACAGGTATCATCTTGGATTTTATGTAGGGTATCTCAAAACCTGCTTTTGATGACATGTTTTTACCTTATTTTTTATGTACATTTTCTTTCAAAATTTTGATGCAATAGCAGAAATACTGAACACTGCTGTGTGTCCTGGTCTGAAGTCTTTAACTCAATAACAGTCAGAGCTGGCAATGAATCTTCACTCTCTATTCTCACCCCTCCCTGAATAAATATCTATACAACCACAGCAACCTGTTGCTCACTTACACGCTTAACTAATAAAGGGACACTTCACCGATTTTAAACCTTATCTCTGTCTAATGGAGTTTGGGGTGTACTGTGAAAAATAGGCAGTTTTTGCCAATTTTCTGTATATCCAGTGTTCTCGCCAGCGAATTTATTTGGGCCACTACGCTGTGACTGGGGCCGCAACGCTGTCTTTCAATGAAGGCAGCGGCTCAAAACTGCAAAGTCATTCGCCAGACACTCGCCCAGTCTGTAGGTGAGCCAACCCTTGGTCATCTTTCGAAATATAGTGTTCAAAAATTAATTTCTAACATCATACCTATTTAAATGAATGAATTTATTGGCACAACGTTTACATTTTTTGACGGAGAAATACTGGAAGTTGGTTTCCGCAAGACTCTTTTCAACTATGGCTTCAATCAGCTTTTAATTTACCTTTGGCGAATAAACATCCGATAATTTGATTGTCATTCACCGTCATTCAGTCGCGCTATTAATTGTTCGGTTTTGTCAAAAGTTACCTAGCTGGCAAGTGAACAATGTTAATTAGGCTACCGATTTGTCTCCTAAAATATTAAGAACTGTTTTGAGAAACCGAACAATTAATAGCGCGACTGAATGACGGTTCCCCTATAAGTTAACCGTATTCGAGCATTTGAAGTGTTTCCCATGAGTTTTCCCTTGCAAAGGGTGCTATTGGTGTCATTAGCATTAGCATTAGCAGAGTTAATTAAATTGCCTCTTTAATGCTGTGTACTTCATCTGTAGCATACAAAATACATCAAAGAATTTCATTATGAACATTAAGACATTGTGAGACATAGCTATATAGCTATATAAAATCATAATTACAGATTAACAGTAATTAAGGAAAATGTTTTATCCACAGAAGCAGCTGGGGGCGACACAGAGTAAATTCCAGCAGAGAATCCAGGAGAGAGAGAAGGAGCTGCAGGATCTGAGACAGGCTGTGCAGTCATTCAAGGTGGGTACTGACCAGAGGAGAAGACAACAGCTGGCTGCTGGAAGAGCCATTTCAGGGCTCAGTCAGGGCTCTCCTCCTCCAGTCAGCCAGTGAGGAGCCCAGTGTTGGGCCACTTTCCAGCCCTGTGGGGCTCAATCCCACTGAGACACACTGTGGGGAACAGGCTGTGTGGGGTCCCAGTAAGAGCTGAGTGAAAGGCCTAGTTAAAATGTACAGCCTCCTCTCTCTGTGTCTCCTAACAGTGCTCTGCACTGGGAGCAGGGGAGGACAGTGAAAGGATTGTGACTGAGCTGATCCGCTCCATTGAGAGAAGGTGGTCTGAGGTGAAAGAGCTGATCAGAGATCAGGAGAAGGCTGAAGTGAGTTGGGCTGAAGGACTCCTGGAGCGACTGGAGCAGGAGATTGCTGAGCTGAGGAGGAGAGATGCTGAGCTGGAGCAGCTTTCACACACAGCGGATCACATCCATTTCCTCCAGGTAACATCACAGGCTCTCTTATCCCCCTCTCACACTGGAACAAAAACTCTGGAAAGTTCGGTGTTTATCACTAGTGTTAAAGGGTCAGCTGTAGTTAACCAGCCTGAGCCCACAGTCCCAGGGCCTTCAAGTCTCATGCATTTCAGTAAGTTCACACGCTCTCACGCCACACATGACATTTCTCCCGCTGAGACATGATAAAATCGCCACACATTAGTAATATAGACTGTATATAAAAGAGATTAGTAATCTATAAATGGATGAGGCGAATTCAGACTGCTATGCTTGAATCAGCAACCTATCAGCCAATCAGAAAATAGTATTTCTTGTTGCTAGGTGAGATAGCAGCGCCGTAATCTCGTCCTCCACACGCGCTTGAATGCTACTTTTGTGTGCATACATCAAAGTAGAGCTGTAAGTGGAAGCCCGAAATAAGGTAATCACTACATCACTTAAAAAATTTTTTTTTTTTTACCATGGCTGATTATTAAAGTCGAGGAACTATGCAGGATATTTGCTTTATGGATCATTTTTTGGCTCAATATAACAGCTTAGTGAAGATATGCTCAGGAACCAGACGTGAGAACCAAGCAGTGCAGTAGGAGAGTTTATTAAGTGAGGGGGGAAACCCTCGCAGGGCAGAAGGCAAAGATACAAAGTCCACAATCCAAAAATCACAATCCAGTAGGGCAGAATCAGAGTCGAAAACCAGGGCAGCAATCACAGTACTAGTGGTCGGGCAAAAACAGGTTCGGTACACAGGCTCAGGTTTGTCAGAGAAGCAAAAGCCAAAATCCAATGGGCGTAATCCAAACCGTAAACAGGGCAGCAAACACAAAACTTGTAGTCGGGCAAAAATGGTTCGTAAACAGATGCAAACAATAGTACCAAAAAGCAGAGCCAAAAATCGTCAGTCGGACAGTCCAGCCAAAAGAGTAACACTATGAGTACAAGGCGAAGACAAGAGCAGCACAGGTAAACAAGAGAAACGTTCTGACAGAGAACTGCTGTGAGAGGACTAATAAAATACACATACAGGAGGTCACATGCTAAACAGAAAACAGGTGCAGGAAATCAGACTAATTACAAAGGAACAAACATGAGGGAGAATCTAATCATATGAAATAGGCAAAAGCCAAAACACGGACAAGGATCACGAGACAGCCTATAGACAAAACAAACAGATCCGGTTAGGGATTTCTAACGTGCACAGATAATGAGAGAAAGGACAGAGTGAGCAGGTGTGGAGGATCCACTGAAATGCAGCAAAGAAGATTAGGTAAAGGCAAGAGGCGGAGACTAGAACAGGGTAAGTGCTGAGAGCTTGTTAATCAATTAGTAAAGTGCAGCTATACAATCCCTGGTGCTCGTTAGTAAGTTAGTATTATATACAATGTTAGTTTAGGTTAGTAACTTTATAAAAATAACAAACTGTTAGTACTGGTTAGTAAAATAGAAAAGCAAGGCGAAGGAAGTAAACGAGATTGGAAGGAATGGTTGAAATCCAGAAACCATTAAATCACCCGAAAGAGTGGCACGCAATACCGGGGCTGTGAGCAATGACAAGACAAGAGACCAGACAGGGGGAGACAAAGTGCAATGCATGGTTGTAACAAAAGCATGGACCGGAATATAACTGCAGGAATGGAAAATGGCAAAATACAGAACATGGCAAAACTAAACTTGACAAGATATGAACATAATCAAGGATCCAAATCACAATCACAAGTGTTAGGATCCTGTTTCCATGCCATGTTTAAGTTTTGTGCCTGGCTATGCCATGTTGTTTGATTTTCGTGTTCAGTGACCGCTGCATGTTATTTTGACCATTCTTTGATTGCGTATTGTGTTTTGGTATTTGGATTTCTTGTTTTTATTATTTTCCTTGCCATAGTTATCATGCCATGTTTCCATTCTCTTGTCTTGTTTATTTCTGCCATGCCATGCCTTGCACTACGTCTACCCCGTCTTGTCTTGTGTAGGTCTTTGCTCACGGTTTAGTCTTACGAGCCACGCATTCGGGTGATTTACTGGTTTCTGGGATTTCAATCTTCCTTCATATCTCGTGTTCTTCCTTCCTTCCTCCTTTTGCTATCTACTAAAAGTTTTAACAGTTTATTGTTTTCGATAATTACTAACACTTACTAACATTGTATATTTTTACTAACTTATTAACTTGCACTCGGGATTGTATAGCTGCACATACTAATTGACTAACAATATCTCAGCAATCGCCCAATTCTTATCTCCGCCCTCCTTGCCTATCCCTAATTATCTCTACTGCAGTTTTCCACTGATATCTCAGGCTTTCCCTTTTCTTTAGACTATACACTTGAGTCAGGGGTGTCCAATCTTTTCCAGAAAGGGCCGGTGTGGGTGCTGGTTTTTGTTAGAGCCCAACACTAACACACCTGATTCTGCCGACCAAGGTCCTGATTGAAACCCCTGATTAGTTAATTAGTGGAATCCGGTGCAGTGGCACTGCTGGCTAGGACAAAAACCTGCACTCACACCGGCCCTTTACGGATAAGATTGGACACTCCTGACTTAAGTACTCCTTAACCGGAGCTGTTGTTTGTTCATAGGATTGTCTTGTGATCCCTGTCTGCGTTTTGGCATTTGCCAAATTCATGTAATTAGATTATTCCTCATGTGTCAACCCTGATTATTGTTTCATTGATCGCACCCGTTCTCCCTTGTCATGTGTTCACCCCGGATGTGTATTTAAGGTGTCTTCACTTTCACTTCCATGTCAGATTGTAACTTCCTCGTTTCTTGTGCCACGTTTGTTTCCGCCTTGACTCATTGTGATTTATCTTTCTGACTGGACTGCCTGACTACTGATTCTTGGTTTGCCCTTCTGGATATTGTTGGTTCTGTGTATTTTTGACCTTTTTCTGCCTGACCTCGATTTTGTGGATTGCTGTCCTGTATACGATTCGGACTGTCCTTTGGCTTATGAGTTTGCTTCTCCCTCAAACCTACGCCTGTGTTCCGGATCTGTTTTGTCAGACTACGATTTTTGAGATTGGTGCCCTGGTAACGAACTCTGTTCTGTCCCATTGGAATTCGAGCTTTGGATTACGGACTATGTACTGTTGCCTTTCTCTCTGTGGGGGTTACCCCCCTTATTCAATAAAGCACCTATCTTTTGCAATCCCGTGTCCTCGCATTTGGTTCCAGATTGGTTCCTCACACCAAGGCATAGTCAGATATTGCAGAGATCAGAGACCAAATCAGACAATGTAACATGTAACATGGCAAAGGGATCAGGAACATGAAAAACATGGCAAAGCAGATCAGAATCATTACAAGCTTTGGACGGGTATGGTTCGATGAATTGACTTGTAACTTGTTACGGGGAGAGTGGGGGCTCGCTGCCCTCCATGTAGTGTATTTTGGCTGAAAACAAACCCTGCTACGATACGGTGTCAGAGGTGGTCCTGCAATATCTCTTGTTTGTGACATACAAATACACAAAATAATTATTTAATTTAGCCTTTATTATACTGAGGAGTCCCACTGAAATAAAAAAAAAAAAAAAAAGTACAGGTATGGCTAAACATTATCTTGTTCAAAATCTAACAACTACTCCAAGGGTAAACGCTAGCAAGTTGAAATCAAATTTTTAAGCTCATGTCAAATAGCATTTGCGAATGCCGTGGCTGGCCAGCGAACTCATATCCGTGACGCTAAGCACAGCTGTTGGCTGTGTTGTAAAATGCTTGATGTTGCAAAGTAAAAGGAAATATACACGCAACATTCAGATACAAGATAGATACTTGTTTATCGCAAAGTTTAATTGCTCACCTACTCGAGCTACCACTTCTGTCAAGATGCGACGGATAACGCGGTCAGCATTCATTCTGCAAATAGCCTACAACGCGCACAAAACTTCCGCGACCGATCCTGGTGTGCCATCTAGTGATAGAAATTGTAACTGCGTGCACAAATTTGCAGCTCCACGTCCATTGGCAAAGACACACCTTTGTTCTTCTCGAACACGCCGAATCCAGATAATCCGTAAATGTTGATTTCAATTAATATTTTAATTTGAAACGAGTAACTAAGTTGCCAGTGTCAAAGTAACAAAGTGAAAGTATACTTTTTATCTTTTAAATGTAGTACACAAAGTCCCAGTTAAAAAAAAAAATCATAATTAATGCACAAATCCTCAAAAAAAAACAACTTAAGTGCTGTGACGAAGTTCATGTACTGAACTTACTATGCACTTTTGAAAACGGGAGTATCATGCACCCCCCCCGCAGCCTGCATTCAAAACTTGAGAGCCCTGCAGCCCTGCTCATGACCTGGGAACTTCAGTGTTACAGGAGAAACAGGGGTCACTCATCCTGGGGTTCAGTCATGGATCCGCACTGGTTATGATCAGACACACAATTTAAAGAGCTGTGTTCGCACTCAGACATTTAGAGCATTTTACACTGCCTAGTTCAATTAAACTTTTTTGAACAGCTGAACAAAAACTGGTGGTAAATTTGTTTAGTTTGTTTATTTGCTCTCACAGGAGGAGAGGATTCTGTTTAACCCCTGAAAAAAATATTTATGGCAGCTCAGTAGCACAAAAGTATTCATCACATCTTAGAGTCATCTAAGGTCATAGTTGTCATCTCATTATTAATTACTTAATTTTCAGTGTTGTTGGTACAACCGCATTTCCAAAAAACTTGCGGCGCTAAGTAAAATTTTAATTAGAACAGAATGCAATGATTTTCAAATCTTTTAACCTCTATATTGAAAGGAGTAAAAAGGAAAAATGCATCATTTCTAGATTGAATGAATTGAAAATCGCTATGTGAAGAACGAGAGGTGTAATTTCATCTGGAGTATAGCAGGACGTCACACACCCGCTCTCTATGTTGATCTCTCGCCCCTTGTTTACAAGCTGGTCCGGCTGCGCGTTCATGTATGTTCATTTGAATCGCCGCCTCCTCCTTCCTGAAAATGCATTCATTCAGCCAGTGAGCAGTGGCAGTGCGTATTTTTTAAACATAACACGTTGCTAAATACCCCTCGGCCCGGACAAGATTTCCTGCCTCAAGGTCACAGCGCTAAGGTCAAAGGTGAAATCCAGCAAAAAACATGACGTTGCACATCTATGTGTCACAGTGACTTACCACACCAAATTTGGCGAAGCTGCGACAATTAGTTGCCGAGTACTGACCCGGACAAAATTTTGAAGGTCAAGGTCACAGAGCTAAGGTCAAAGGTCAAATCCAGCAAAAAACCTGACATTGCACATCTATGGGTCATGAGTTACCATTAAAAATTTGGTGAGGCTGCGTTGATTAGTTGCCGAGTACTGACCCGGACAAGATTTCCAGGGTCAAGGTCACAGCGTAAGTTCAAAGGTGAAATCCAGCAAAAAAACCTAATGTTGCACATTTATGGGTCATTGGGAGTTACCATACCACATTTGATGCAGCTGTGATTATTAGTTGCCGAGTACTGGCCCGGACAAAGTCATGGATGGACAACGGACGACAGACAGACATGCAGGTGATGACAATACCCCTCTAGCCTAAGTCGGCCGAGGGTAAAAAGTGAAATGGCGGAGAGCGGAACGTTCACCTGAAGATGAGCAGGATCCGAAATTACTTCTAAAGAAACAACGGTCGTTGGTGAAGAAGTTGTCAGATAAAGAAAGGGACAGAGCCAAGATTAATATTAGCCTTATATTTCCAAAGTGGAGAGCACTGCAAGAGCTAAAGGGGCTACAGTTTCACTCGGAGCTAGCTCCTCTTCTCCTGGAGCGGAAAGTAACAACATAAAGTCAAATGTCTGCTTGAATTAGTGTTACAGTAATGTTAAGCACATTTCGCCATGTCAATTAAATTAAATTCAATGTTACAATCGTAGCATGGGTTAATGTCTGAAGCTGAGTTGTTAACGGCTTGGTCCCAGCAATGGGTCAGGCGTTACGGTTGCGTTAGGTGAGCAGCCCGGCAGCCAGCCAACATTTGCAGTTACCGCGAATCTGCTGTTTTGGAGCATTTCGGGTTCGATGTACAGAGTAATGACGCTGCGGAAACTTAAACTGGGCCGCATTCTGCCGAATAGCAGATGTTGGGGGAGGTGTGGCACATGACACACTTTGGCCCGTATTCAGAAACGACACTCACACTAATTGAGTGCGAGTGAGTACTAAAATTTAGTTAGTGTCAGGTTATACTAAATGAGTCATAGGTTGTCTTAACGCTCATTTGCTTTCAGAGACCTCACTCACACTGAAAATAGCGTCTCTTTCTGAGTGAGGGTTGAGTGCAGGGAACACCTCCCTTGAGCTGCATTTGTGCCGGTATTTCGTTGTCATGGCTTTCAGGTGGTTACAAACACTAGAAACTCTGGATCATTTAAAGCCACGTGCTCAACGCAATCGCAACTATGCAAATTTTAAATTTTAATTTAACTTAACAAATTTTAAATGATGATAATGATGCCGGTAACTTACTAACTGATCACCTGGTTTCAGTGTTTAGAACTGCATTGTGGTGAACTCGAGGTGTTTTTTTTTCACCCACCAGTAGCTACTGGTGAACTGGCAATAGGGGAAGCTCAAAACCATCCCTTAAAAATAATGGTTGAAAAAAGGTCATATCCAATCATTTAATAAAATTTTATTTACGTGTACTCCAATGTACAAAGAATTATCATGTTTCGCCAGTTCTACTTGTTAAGTTAGAAGGAGCACTGATAATTATTGCCCTGTTTTCATTTCAATAAATTACCATTGCAGAAACTCTTAAAACTCTCAACATTATCAGGTGTGGCCAGTTTTAATTTATTAGGCATATCTGTCAACTCTCACACATTCGGATTTCTCACGCTTTTCTTTACTCACTGGTTGGAATATCCTGCGCTCATTGGCTCGTGGGGAGCGTGTGGATCGGTCTGCGGGGCTCATGTAGCTGTAAGTCACGAGAATCCATTCTTTGCTACATTATTAATTGCTGAATGTAGAAGGAAATGTTCGGCACGTTTCACAGCTTGTTGCATCGTGAGCCTCGCGGGCTGTCCTGCACCTTTTGCGAGCCACTCGACCACAGAATCTATGAAGACATGCTGATATTTACGTCGTCATTTATGTGCGAAAGAAACGCCTCAATTTTGTGAAGCAATGTATAACAATGCTATTAAAATAAAATGTATTGTTGTTTTACCAATTAGTCTGAGAAACTTTCTAATCAAGAAAAGTAAACTGCGTCAGGTTTAGGTCATTCAGCACTGAAGGGTGAGGATTGAGCGTCCCTTTGCAGCAGCCGACGCACCGCCTGTGGTATCCAGTGCCCACTACTGTCAGTCATGCTGGAGTGGCGTTTGTGAATATCAACTGGCGAGGAGTGGGACCGCTCCCTCGGTTAGTGGTAGGTCTCTCTCTCTCTCTCACACTCCATTTACATTTCAATCGTACTCACTATATGGTGAGTGGAGAGTGAGCGTGAGTGTTGTTCTATTTCGTACGTGCTCCACCCTCTAACGGGCTTCGCTATTGGTTACCCCTACGAGGCTCCGCCTCGGTGCCTGAGAAAGAAAATTGAACTCACCTGCTCTGTAAGAGGGGGTAGCATACTCACCTCCCATAATGCCCCAGTGTTGCCAGTGCTCGTCTCCCTTTTTCACTCAGCCTCGAGAGAGTTAAGAACTCGTCACGACTTTGTGTGCGAAATGGATAAACTTTGGCAACAGTGTGCCTCCCCGATGGTGCCCAAGGATCAGCAAGACGACTGCTTCATCTGTCTGGGCTTGCGGCACCATGTGGAGGCAGGTTCCTGTGCTGCCTGCGCAGCACTCCCCGGGGAGGAGCGTGAGCGTCGGCAGCAGTTCGTGCGGGCAGCACGCAACCTCCGAGCTGGCTCGGGGCCAGTCCGTGAGCCTGGGGCGACAGTCCACTCGAAGCCTTGTGGCGAGTATAATGAGGATGTTCGTGTGTATGAGGAGGACCCGACGACCCTCTTCATGGACGATGAGCCGCCCCCAGAGTATCGCTACCCACTAGACGACCTCCCTGGGTTGTTCCAGTCTGTGGCGGAGAGGATGGGGATGCCCCTACCGCCGCAGCCCTCTGGTGATCAGGCGGACGACTTCACCATTAGTCTGCTGGCCCAGCCAAAGTCGAAGCCACGCCCCAAGGTGGTATGTCCCTGGATGGCGCCTATCTTTGGCTACGCGCAGCGGGAGAGGAGAATCCCATGGCCGCCAAGCCCCCAGCGATGGCGTATGCACCGTACTCGACTGTGGAAGATTGGGAGTGGGAGGTCGGAGTCCCGGCCGTAGAAGATGCGGTGAGATGGTGTCTGCTCCCAACCGCTTCCATGTGGCCAGGCAGTCGGCCGCTGCTCCCATTCGAGAGGGACAGGATCTCTGCGGCCCTTTTTGACCGATGTTATACTAGCGCAGCTCAGGTGGTTGCGCAAGCTAACAATATGGCCTTCCTCGCGGGGTCTTCGCTCAAGGAGAAGGAGAAACGGGCGCTGATCAATGCGCCCATCACAACCAACTTGCTCTTCAGTCTGGATATCCAGGTTCGGGTGGACGGGTTAGCGAGGAAGGCATCGGAGCAGCTGGGCTTGCACATTCGCCTCGCAGGCCCAGTGTCTCCCAGCCACCGCCAAGTCGCCGCTATCGCTGGTCTTCGGACGACCGGTCTTCCCTGGTGCCAAATCAACCGGATCCTGAGCCGCGTCACCCTTTACCTTAGCCTCAGCAGCCTCGCCGGAACCGCACCAGGGGTGCGGCGTCTGGTCGTGCAGCGCCTGGAGAGCTTTTAATAAAAAAACTTTACCAGTATGAGATCTCTGGGTTGTCTTGTTGTATTGCGCGCACACTGATACGCTGGCTGTTTCAGGCCAGCGTATCAGTGTGCGCGCAATACAACAAGACAACCCAGAGATCTCATACTGGTAAAGTTTTTTTATTAAAAGCTAGCACACAAAAGCTAGCACACAAGGTAATCTGGTACAACCTACCGGGGGAAGTGGAACAGTCTTTCCTGTAACAAAGGGGTTTTAGCAAGAGAGACAGGGAGCGCGAGGCTCGTATTTTCTCTTCGCATTCACTAAACTCTGATCCTCGAATCGGGGACTCGCTGGCTAATACACTGCCCGGCCAAAAAAAAAGTCGCACACTCAAATATTTAGTAGGAACCCCTGTAGCTTTGATTACAGTGCATATTCATTTTGTCATTGTTTTGACAACTATATGCAATGCCAGAACATTTATTCTCGATCATACATGCCATGATTTTTGGCCGAGATCTTGTCTTCTCAACATAATGGTTGAACCACTCGGTGGTCTTTCTTGAGCACATCCCAATAACTTTTACTGTGTCTAAGATCAGGACTTTGTGGTGGCAAATATGTTTGTGAAAATGACTCCTCATACTTGTTTTTGCATTCATGAGTTTCTTTGCTAAATACAGGCTAATAAGTTGCCTGTTCTGAAATACTGTAACATCTTTTCCACCAGCAAGGGATGTGTCTTCCGATATGATTTTTTGAGAAATGAGCAGCGATGCGCTTCATCAGTCAATGATTCATCAATGATTATTGCCCGCTGAAACATATTAGTAACCGCAATAATGATCCAATTCTAGAATTTGTTCATTAATTTCCAAACGGTGACTTTTTTTTTGGCTGGGCAGTGTAGCTTGTTAAAGAAGCGCTGGCTACCTAGTCGCCGGCAGGGGTGGCGTGGTCCTACCCGTGGAGGTAGCACACAATCAAACTCCGGGGTTAAACCAAAACTTAAAACCCTTCCATTAGTCTGTGTTGGCTCAAATCAAATGAAGCTCTTTTTCCTGGTTTGGTACCAGTGAGAAAACTATTGAGGCAGACGGCCAGCACGAATCCAGCACTGCTAGCTGGGCTGGCTCCAGCAGAGTGTTTGGTGTTGGTCAACAGGCTTCTTCTTCCGGGTAGCACAGAAGTGGAGCGACCTGCCATTTTGGCTCCAAGGCGCTTGATGTGTCGAAAAATGCTGAGGGGTGCAAACCTGTGAAGGAGATCTTCACTCGTTTAGTGCCACAGGTTGAGGCCTGTTTGGACGTCAGCGTGTCTAAAACTAAAGACTGGGGACTCCCAAACACGGAAGTAGCCGTGCCCTCGCTACCTATGGTGAGTGAATCACCGGGCAGTGTGCACGGTAACGCAGCAGAAGCATTACTGCTGTTATCCTCTCAGCCCTTTCGGGCGTGGCCCCCCGGTCGAACCCTCCCTCAGGGGGAGGGGCGTCGCGGGAGGGCCCAGGTTAGCGAAAACCACAAAACAAACAGCTTTGTTCCTTACGAAGTATTACCAAGTTGGGTGAGGTTGTGCGCCCCCCTCCAAGGCTGGCTGGGCGGAGCATTGCAGAAGGGGTACGCTTGCAGTTCCAGTGTTGTCCACCCCCAATCAAGGGAATTGTGCGGACAAGGCTCCCCAATTCCACTCTGAGGCAGGTCCTGAAGGAGGAAGTGAACTCGCTCCTACAGAAGGGGGCGGTAGAGCCGGTCCCTCTGTCAGAAGCTCGAGCAGGGTTTTATTCCCTGTATTTTCTAATCCACCCCCCAAAAAAAAGTCAGGCCTATTTTGGATCTACGGGAACTGAACACTCACATTGCGGGCAGACCATTCCGGATGCTGACGGTGAAATCTCTGCTGGAATGTCTCAGACCTGGCGAAGGGATGACGTTAATAGACCTGAATGACGCCTATTTTCATTCCCCAATTCTGCCGCGCCATCAGAAGTTCCTGTGCTTTGCAGTGGAAGATCAAAGTTTCCAATTTTGCCGCCTCCCATTTGGGTATTCCCTGGCACATCGGACCTTTTCCGAATGCGTGGAGGCAGTGTTAGCGCCTCTCCGGCGGGAAGGGATATGGATCTGGACCTATCTGGACGATTGGCTGATCCTAGCCCACTCCGAGCAGATGGTAACCAGCCACACGGCGCTGGTAATGCAGCATATTACTCAGCTGGGGTTTACCATCAATTACGATGGGAGCACCTTGCAGCCGAGTCAAACAGGGGGGCTGCAATTGGACTCGCGGTCAATGACTGCATGTCTGTCTGTGGACAGAATAGAGGCAATTCTATCCCAGACCCAGGACATTTTAGAGGCAGTATCAGTGCCAGCAATAAGGGTCATGTCGTTGCTGGGAAGGATGGCTGCTGCCCATTCAGTAGTCCACCTGGAGCTGCTGCACATGCGAGACCTGCAGCGCTGGTTCATACGCCTTCGTCTGGACCCAAGGCGGGACCAACAGCGTATGCTCCACATACCAATGCAAGTGCGACAGGCACTGACATTCTGGGCCTCACCCATTCGGCTTTGCGAGGGGGTTCGAATGGGTTGCGTGGCACACTACATCCAGATATTCACAGATGCCTCCCAAACAGGATGGGGCGGGACTTGCGGCTCTGCTTCTGTCGCAGGTACATGGCAGGTGCCCCAGCGCCAGGTCAACCATCTGAAACTCATGGCAGTTCAGGAAGTGTTACGCCATTTTGCCCCGCAGTTAGTAGGGAGGCACGTCCTGGTGAGATCGGACAACACAACAGTCGTGGCCTGTCGTTGGTAGCCCTGCTCAGGTCGGCCCATCCCATTCTAATCTGGGCGGACCACCGTCTATGCACTCTGACAGCCCGGCATGTTCCGGGCATCCTCAACACCCGGGCAGAAGAGCTATGCAGGGGAGCCCTACTCGAGGAGGACTGGAGCCTTCCAATGACAACGACAGAGCAGATGTGGAAGCTGTTCGGTCGACCAGTAGCGGATTTGTTTGCAAGCAAGGAGAACGCTTTGTGCCCTCTTTGGTTTTCATTGAGACCCACCGACGACTCTCCCCCGGGGATGGATGCGTTGGCTCATCCAGTGTGGCCCGCTGCCCTGCTTTATGCCTTCCCACCCCGACAGCTACTGATGCTAGTGCTCCGCAGGGTACGGGAGCAGCAGCTATCCTTGATTGTGGTAGCACCGATGAGGCCGAACGCCAGGTGATTCCCAGATCTTATCCAGCTGGCGGTGGCAGGCCCGTGGCGGATTCTGGACCTTCCCTCAACCATGAGGCAGGCGTCAGATGCCACTCTCGCCACCCCCTCAGGGCCTGGAGATTGGAAGGGTGAAATTGAGTGAATTGGGCCTGCCCAAGGCAGTGGTATCCACAATTCAATGTGCACGGGCGCCGTCTACATCCAAGGCTTATGCGGCCCGTTAGCAGATGTGGCGAACTGGTGTCAGGCGAGAGGCCTAGACCCACTTTCATGCCCCCTTCAGGGGGTGCTAGATTTCCTGCAGGCACTCTTCGAGGGGGGCCGTGCAGCTTCCACCCTAGGGGTAGTTGCTGCGGCGGTAGCGGCAGGACATGATGGGTTGGACCGCTTCAGGGCCAGGAGTCACCCCCTAATAAAGCGGTTTTTAAGAGGAGTTTGCAGAATTAGGCCCCTGTGCACCACAAAACTCCACAATGGAACCTGGACACGGTGTTGGGAGGCCTGGCTGGACCACCCTTTCAGCCTCTGGACAAAGCAGACCTCTTGGCTTGGGCGTCGTCCAGGAGGGTAAGTGAACTGAGTGCTCGCTCTGTGCACCCGTCTTGTCTGACCCTAGAGCAGGATCTAGGGTCAGTGGAGCTGCGTCCAAACCCATCATTCCGGCAGAAGGTCATAACCACTGCCTTTAAATCATCAGTCCTTTGGCTACAGGCCCTCTGCCCACCTCGTCATGCTACCAGCGAGCAGGAAAAGATGCACAGGTTGTGCCCAGTGCGCGCGCTCAGTGCTTACTTGGAGCGAACTGCGAGCCTCAGAAAGGGGGAGCAGCTGTTTGTGAGTTATGGGGGGGGCAGGCTCAGAGGGCCCCTCTGTCAACACAACGCCTCGCCCATTGGATCTGTATGCGGTCTGCAGGGCCTATTCAGCGGCGGGTCTGGTGGCCCCGGCAGGACTGACCGCACATTCTGCCAGGGGGATTGCGTCCTCTACGGCACTACTGACGGGCGTGTCGGTAGAGGAAATTTGCAAGACAGCCTCTTGGTCATTGACACCTACCTTTGCACGATCATATCTCAGGGATATGACAGCTGACACAGTGGCGCATTCAGTCTTGGGAACCCTATCTGAGGGGTCCCCCTCTGGCACTAACTAGCGGTTGATCATGGCCAACCTGAGGCGAGGCATCCCGGGGGTGCCCCGCCTACAGATGTTAGGCATGTCATGGGAAAGTGACATGGCCTCTCCCAAGCGTTGGGGTGGGAGCCCCCATTGGGGAGAGAGCCCCTTACAGCAGTAGCTGTGGTTATGTTGGTTCCAAAGTCTGGATGTGGCACTCAGATGTGCCTACCTGGGGGTATGAGACCGACACGGGGAAGTCCCTTTTTTCAAGTAACGGCTAATGTCGGTGGTCCGCAGCCTGACGTGAGGCACTCTGGTGGTGGCCGCCTACAGGTGCAAAGCTTGTTATTGCAATGACAGCGGTTTTCTCTGGGAAAATTTCCATTTTCCCTGGGAGGGGCCTGATAAGGAAGGGACCCTCCCAGCACCGGTAATGGTTTGGGTGCTACTTTGCCACCACCTGGGGCGGGGGTACGCAGTCTGGCGGTGTGCGCCCCAGGGTGTGGACAGGTTTCGCTTGGTTGCGAGAGGATCTGCGTGGCCAGGGTCCGCCTGGGGTACATCCATCCCTAATGGTGTAACCAACAGCGGAGCCCGTTAGAGGGCTACGCATGTACTCATAGAACTAATAGTTACCCTGGATGTAACTCCAGTTCTATGAGTACGTGCGTAGCCCTCTAACAACCTGTCCAGGTAGCCCCGAGTGTGGGATGCTGAGTTTCAAAGGGAGACGAGCACTGGCAACACTGGGGCTTTATGGGAGGTGAGTAAACTACTCCCTCCCACGGAGCAGGTGAGTTCAATTTTCTTTCTCAGGCACTGAGGCAGAGCCTCATAGGGATAACCAATAGCAAAGCCCGTTAGAAGGCTACGCACGTACTCATAGAACTGGAATTACATCCAGGGTAACTATTAGTTTCTGAATATGGGCCTTTGTCTTGGTCCAGAGGCAACACAACAGCAAACCTAGTGGTGAAACGATTTCACTTTTTACCCCTTTTGCTGAAAATAATACAAAGACATGTCAAATTCTGACAATGAGAAATTAAATTGTTTTTTAAATTATCTGTTCATTTTGAATACGGTGTTATCAACATGTGTCAAAAAGTTGGGACGGGGACAACAAAAGACTGGAGAAGTTGTATAATGCTAAAGAAAAATACAGCTGGTGGAACAGTCCACTGCGAATTGTGTTAATAGGTATGTTCCACAAATTTTTGAGTAGCCAGCGATTTGAAATGAGTAACCGATGGCTCAAGAAAGGCATAGTGTAATAGCGTCGGCATAGCCAATCTAGGGGGTCTGGGGAAATGCCCCCCACAAAAATGTTTAACTTTCTGTGCCATTTCGTGGCTTCTGGTGCATCTTAAACCTATATTTGACAGGAACTGCTGAATTTTTTTGTACATGATTCTTCTGGCAGAATGTATCTGGTTTAATTAAGTAGCACATGGATTGTTATAGTTTATTTAAAACATGACCTGCCGCGTACATCCCCAGTATGAGAGGAAGTGAAAGGCTTGCGTTGAGTGTGACACCAACAGTAACGCACAAAATGCTAATTTTTATGCCCATAACTTTCAAACAAAAAATCAACTCAAAACAATCATTGTTTACCAATAGTTTTATTGATGCATTAACCAGGAAATGAATAAAAGTTATGAGTTGTTATTGTCCAAAGGTGTCTGGTCTTTCACTGTCATCTGAACAACATTAAAACAGTATAAATAAATCAGGTCATTTTTTAAAATCTAAACTTTATAAAAACTTGAGGACTATGAGGAACTTATACTGCACATTGACTGAAAAAATCTAAGTCTGAACCTGAAAAATAAATTGGACAGCACCTCCCCTTCCCCTCCCCCTCCAGTAAAACTCAATCACTGACAGATTTCATTTTCATTTCATGTTACATTGAATAATTTACTTTTTCATAGAACAAAAACTTGAAGGAATGTGAACCCATACTTCACATTTACTGAAATAATCTATGTCCCCACCTGGAAGAAAATTGGACGGCACCCCACCCCTATTTCTTGTGTCCCTCCAAGCACATTCATTGATTAATCATGCTTTCATTGAAATAATTTACTTTTCATTGAAGTTTTACAAACTGGCAAGGCTGGCAGGTGGGGACAGGGTATTTGTTATCGGGTTTTCTTTGATATACTAACTTGCTCTCTTCTTGATGAGGCCTAGTATTGATTTTTGGCCCTTGCTTGACTCAAGTGGCCTTATAGGCGCTGGCATATCGATTTTTTCCAAAACTGTCTTCTTCAACTAAGTAGCAGCATCCCCAGCCAGTTTCCCGTGGGTGTGCGACGCACGAAGCACTCTGAAGATGTACTGTGGAAGAAAATGCTCAGTTGTGCATGAACGTAATATTACGTTCATTGCAACCCGCCCACTAAATAGATTAAATCCAAAATAGAATATCCACACTCGTCAACCGACGCAAGAAATAAGCCAGGTAACTGGAGAGAAATGTAAAAACTATATTCCACACAAATCAGACGGCGCTGATCTCACGCTTCTAACTTGATACGAATTACCACATAGTAAACACAAAGCTAAACAGCCAGCAACCACGAGAACCAGCCTCCTGTCACAACCAGCTCTCTTAAGATCAGACAGCGCTGATCTAAACTTAGTGCTTCCAAAATACAAATGAAAATGTTAACCGCATTGCAAAGATAAACACGACCAGTAACATTTACAATAAAATACTGATATAACCAGCTCCTGCCTTCAGTAGAGCTGTAGTTATATGTTTGCTGATGAGTGGAACCTTATTATAAACCATGTTAACCATAAGTGTTTAGTTTAAAGATTTTCTCTCTCGCGATTGTAAGCTACTCATTAGTTCAGTTATACGATTTTGAATGCCATGTGATGCGCAAGTTGCGTGTTTGGAATTGTGCTGAAAAACATTATATCTCTTGGTTGTGGCTTCGCGTGCAATCAAACGAGGACAGAACATGGAGGTAATAGAATTGGAGAGAGCGAGGAAGTACCACCCCGATTACTTTCAATGGGAGATGCTAGGCCAGCTACTTCAGCCCAAGAAGTACGGAAATGACCAACGCCTCCTATAAAAATGGCATTCCATGGGTCATTATATCTGGCACCATTTCATAAGATTGCCAATCTGATTACCCAGCACGAATGGCCAAGAAAATGTGTCGTCTGTGCGGATTGGCGAATGTGTTCGAGGGGAAATGACGAGCAACGCTGTTAATCAGGAATGCGCACGCACTATACTGTGATGGGTGGTGAGTTTGAGACACCAAACGCAATGGCCAGAAGTAAAGGAGGACACGCTGAAGGGAGAGAGACAAACAAACAAAAACAGGAGAGCGAGAATCGTGCTTCCAGCGGATCAAGATGTAGCCCGAGGCAAGGAAGCAAAGCGAGCTTGACAGGACAAACAGAAAGAGGAACACGCAGAAAGATTCCCATACTAACTGGAACTCTTCCTCAAATATGCAGCTAAACCCTAAGAGCTCTCTTACTAGAGACTTTACCGGCTAAAGTGTGAAACATAGCACAGACACACTAGCAAGGGAAGTGAGGCGGAACTAGGGCTTAAACAGAATCCGGGCGACGCCCCCAATTAATGCCATCTGGCCCAGGAATTCAATTGAGAGCAAAACGATGTGGTCCCAGACGAGAGCAGCAAAGAAAGCTCTCAAAGCCACCAAACCATGACATTTGGGCCCAATTCCAATCCGCCCCTTGAAGACTCAAGTCCTCATCCCTCGCTGACTTAATTGACGTCAGCTATAAGGGACTGAGTCTGTGGGTCTGAGAGGGCAGTTGGAATGGAACAATGCTTGCCCCCTTTCACGTTACCAAACTAAACGCAGTTGTGACAATCAACGTTAATACTTACTCGTAAACTTTTTCTTTCTTGCTCCATTTCCATTACTTCGATCGGAATGCTCTTTGGTTTATTTACCTTTTTTTTTTGTTTTTTTTTACATTGCCGGTATTCCGACGGCATCCCCCGTATTTGACCTCACAATGCTATGCACTGTGGGTATTTTCCTTACCCTACGTCAGCAGGTGCTGACTTTCGGTAAGGGGCATTAAGGGCTCATTCACGGACTCACTGACTTGATGATCTGACGACGGAACAGCCCTCACACACTTACGGACTTCCCGTGAATGCGCCTCTAAGTCAGTGAGTTCGTAAGGGCTCGGATTTGAATTGGGCCATACACTCATTGGCTGAACTGCAGCAGTCAGAGCAACAGCTGGACAACCAAACTCTTGCAGGAGCTGCCATCAAGCTCTCAGTATCAGTTCTTATTTTACAGGCCCTCTTGAAAACATTGAACAGTCGTGTCAGATAAAAAGCAAAATGATGAAGGATTGCCGAATATATTTTCTTTTGTTTTCGCTTTATTTGGCAAGAAAAAAATGTGCACTTTTCAATTGGTGTCTATGGAGCTGCCATGTCTTTGGCCACAAAATTGCATCCTTTTGAAACGCGTAAGCCGGAAGCTAACATGCTAACTGGCAGAAGCAAATGTACTTCCTCGTTCTCTCTGGTTCTGTTATATATCTCTATTGGACAGAAGCGGTCCACTGCGAGCTTCACCTCTGCCATCAATGGAATCACTAGCAGTGTTTACATTTTCTTGTTTCTCTGCGCATTTTGAAGTTTCGGATCAAAAAAGGTAAAGGAAACACCATCATTCAAAAAAATCCTCTGATTTGCAAAAAAAGTTTTTACGCTCACTTGAGGTGGATTTTGACTAATATGCGAAAAAGACTTAATGTGCATAATCTGAAATGGAAACACCTTTTTTGAATAAACTCTGATGTAGCCAGGGTTGGCTCCGATAAAGAGCATACACATGGCTACTTGATATTCACGTTATTCTGAATATCAAGATGCCATGTGCTTCCGCCGATTGGGTAACTCTACACTGTCCATAGTCAACTTCTTCATATACTTCACTTTGCGTAAAGTTCCTTTTTTGATATTATCCAAGATAAGCAGCACAATCGAAGGGTGCAGTCATGAACAGTAGGCAATACCAGACTGAAAACACAGTCTGACCATTCTCCATTTTCGCATTTGAGGTTGCCTAGCAAGGACATACTTAAGTATTTTTTTATCATACATACGCACACTCGTCATCGTCTGCATAGTGATTTGCTCTCAACCGCTTGAGCAGGCCCGGCGCTAGAACAGGGAATTTGGGGAGGGGGGGTTGGGCACAGACACTTCCCTTTAGTCCTGGCAAGTTCTCAATCATTTTTCTTTATTGACGCATATTCCAATTATCGTAATTGGCAACTGAACACACAGTTTCTCTCCAAATGCGATCTAACAGTGATGAAATCACAGGCTAAATTCAGTAGGCAGAGCCGGAACTGAGAATTGGGGTGCACAGAACATCTATTTAAAACAATTATTAGTCCTGACCTGTTCTCAGTCATTTTCATAATTAACAGAAGGTTCACTTCAAGAGCACTCCACACTTAAGAGGTGCTGCTAGTTCTCCCGATTACGTAAGACTACAATCATTCATTTGGTCGCGTATTTGCTGAATTTAAATCAGTGTTATTCAAAATTGCATACCTGTGCAAATAGGCTATAAAAAGCATACGGCTCAAGCTATTGAACTGCCATGTGCCACTTTTTTTTTTCAACCCACGCAATACCGAGAGTGAAAAGCGATATTTCATTGGAATGCGGATCAGTTCAATCAACGCAAAGTATTAGCCTATTAATAAGTAAACTATTTTTCTGTACTGAATTAAGCCAAGGATTTCATCGCTGTTAGACTGCATATGAAGAGAAACCGTGTCTTCAGTTGCCAATTATGATAATTGGAAAATGCGTCAATAAAGGAAAATGAATGAGAACTTGCCAGGAATAAAGGAACGCGTCTATGCCCCCCAGATTCCCTGTTCAAGCGCTGGGCCTGCGCTTGAGGGAAACATATGGAAATGCACTTAATTCGTATTAAAGGTATAGTTGGTAATCCTGTTCAGAAACACTTTTTGTTATGCAGGGTGAAATGGTCCATCTATCCTGAGAGTAGTCAATACATTATGTATTCAGAAAAAGGAACAAAAAGAATCAGACCTCTGTGTCGGCTGCAGGACTGTAAAAACTGAAAAATCCCTGCCATTCGGTCCGAATGGAAAGAATCAATCAGATGCCTTCTGCTGCCCATGCCACCCTCTGTCCCTCCCTCCTCCCCGCGTGCACGCTCATCACGTTTCACCGTTGCCGGAAATATTCAGCCAGTGGTTGTCGGTAATACACCTTCGGTATTGAAAACCACAAAAAAAACCACAAAACTCCAAAAAAGAGGAAGGAGGAAACTTTATTTGCAACTGAGAAGAGCTGATTGGAGCGGCGGCATTGTTTACACGAGTGATCAGTTGATTGGCCTGTGTAAGCCTGTGCTGTTGCCCGGAGACAGACCTCTGATCCCGCAGGAGTTATGAAGGAGACGCCGGGGTTGCAGATCTGGAGTCAAGCAGAAGGAGAAAAGGAGGAGACAGAAGCCAGCGGCCCCAGCGATTATAATGGGAAACGTGAGGTCTTTAGGGAATAAGACAGACAAGCTTGCGGTGCTGGTGACGACCCAGAGGGAATACCGTGAGTGAAGCATGTTTTAACTTCAGTGAGACTGGCTAAATTCGCTCAAGAAGGGAGGTGGGTTTGCGCTTTTTGTGAGTGAGAGGTGGTGTAATCCCGGACATGTGAACGTGAGGGAGTGCCTCTGTACCCCGGACATTGAACTGCTTGCTGTGGAAATGCGCCTGTATTATTTACCAAAGGAGTTAACGTTCACCATTGTGATTGTTTACGTTTCTCCGTCAGCTGATGCAGCGATTGCCTATGACTCGAAATGTATGTATTCTCGTCTTTGCATTGACTTTGAATGTAATTTGTCGTGAGGAAAAATCGTTCCACGTCTAGTGTGAAAGCAGCTAAAGTTGGTCGTCGTAACTGGTGACATGGATGGAACTGGCACACCATTCTGCCGTTTAGTCTTGTAAATTAGTTAATCAATCATCATATTGCTAGAGTTATCGTTTGCTTAACGATAAAACCAATTAACAGACAAACGAAGTACAAGGTGGTGGACGACTTGATACAGCTTGGTAACTGTATTGTGAACAAACTGCCTACAAAGGACCTCGATAAAATATTTAAATCCAGCACGTTGAACCGCCCAGTCACAGGAGCATCCTCCGGTGCGCAAGCCCATCCGCCCCGGGAGTAGGGGTGCCTTGAAACTTTAAAGCAGACTGTGGACAACCGAGAACGTATTGTGAAATTAGAAAAGACTGTAGCTGAACTAAAACGGATTGTTCTGAGTCTTATGGACACTAGGTCGGATGTTACCCCGCCTGGTATCTTGCAGGATTCCACCCGGGACACAGATCCTGACTCAGATAATGACTCGCTGTCCAACTCGTCAGAATCGGGGAGCTCCGGTGTAAGTGTTGAGGAGGTTGATGTCCCGGACATCGGTAACGGTCAGGATGACCGTCACCCCGACAGCGATGGACCCAACAGTGGCATTGGCCAGGATGTCCTGGCCAACGGTGAACCTGATGATAATGAATACCATCAGGTCAACACTACGGATGGGTCTGTTGCTAACGGGCCTGTCGGCGGCTCCGGCGAGGCTCCCTTTGTTACGACTACAGAGGTTCCTTTTAGTTGTGAGCTTCTGTCTTTAGTGTCATTCAACTGTAAAGGTTTTAAACACAGTGCTGTGTAAGTTAAAGACATAGTTAATGGCTGTGACTAAGTGTGTTTGTCTGAGACATGGTTGAGACCTCAATATCTCAGCTGTATCCAGTCTGTGCTCTGTGGTGATCATTGTAGGGATCATACCATTTATTCCAAATCTAGCATGGTCGACGTGGATAGTGACTACAGTGGGAGGCCCTTTGGCGGCCTCGCTATCATTGTGAAAGCTAACAAGGTGATTTAGTTACAGTGAGATCAAAACTAATTCTGATAAAATTTTAGCTCTTGGTATTTATGATAAATCCGGGACTTTGGTCCAAACGATCTTTTCTGTGTATATGCCTTTCTTTCGGAAAGGTAATTCTGACTAATTGTCTCAGTATGTAGAAACCCTGGATGAGCTTCAGGCTCTTATTGATGAATATGGGTCACAGGCGCCATTTAAAATTTGTGGTGACATGAATGCGCAGCTGCGTAGAAATTGTCAGCTTGCCCGTAAATGGTTCAAGAAGTGTGGTTTTAACGGTAACAGTGTTTTACTTTATGATTTTTTAGTTGCTAATGATCTTACTGCTGTCGATTTTAATTTTAAACAAGAAATCCTGTATACCAATTTTGTTCATAAATGTAATACCTACACATGGATCGATCACATCATAACAAACAATTATGACAGTCACTCTGTTCTATCATGTAAAATTCTACCTGAATGTAGCCAGAATGACAGTGATCACCTGCCTATTGTGATGGAATTTATGGTGAAAGTTAATCCTAATGTGAAGTGTGATGGATCAGACGGTAAAAATGAGTTGTTCCCTAAGCTTAATTGGCGGTCAACAGAGCGTAATGTTGAACATTGCTGGATTTTAAGTGAGAAGTTGGATCAGATCCCTGTTCTGAAGTCCGATCAGCTTGATGACCCCGACCAGGCCCAAAGTATTGTTGATGAATATTTACACTGTTTATGCTCTTGTATGCACGAGGCAGCCAAGGAGGCCGGTTGTGTGGTGAAGAAAAAGTTTGTTAAACCGTTCTGGTGTCCTCGTTTGAAGGATTTAAAATCCAGGAAGAAGTTTTGGAGGGGAGTGGAATGATAATGGCCGGCCGCGTAGTGGAGTAGTATTTGAGTGTTACAAGCTTGTAAAGAAGCAGTTCAGACGAATCTTTCGCCAGTGTATTCAAAGCCACCAAATTAATAAAACTTTATTTCTTTCCCACCGTATAAACAACGTAATTCCTGTACTTTTTGGAATAGGATTAAAATCAGCAGATGTACTGCAACTTCCTCACTTCTGAATGCCTCAGATTTTTCGAAATTTTATAGTGATATTACGCAGGCTGATAGTAATGAGTTGTCTGTATTCCAGAACAATGCTGAGAACCAAGTTTTTCAGGTGTTTCATGATAATTGTACAATAAGGAGTTTCCTGTTTTTATTTCATCAAGTGCCATATATGAAATGTTATCTGTTCTCCGTAAAGGGTGCGCTCCTGGCATGGATGGTGTTTCCACGGAGCATCTCTATTATGGTAAATCTGATGTGTTGTGCTTCCATCTCTCATCGTTTTATAGTGTCATCTTCTCTAGAGGTATTGTTTCACAGTGTTTTATCACTGGAGACATAGTGCCTATATTGAAGAAATCTACCTTGAATCCTAATACACCGAATAGTTATAGGCCTATTACTCTGACTTCGACTTTTGCTAAGCTATTTTAGCTTTTTCTGAGGCCGGAGGAGAGTGTATTAGGTTTATCTGATGGTCAATATGGCTTTAGAGAAGGCCGTGGTACTGTATTTTGCAACGTTATGATGAACGATATTGTGATGTATTGTAAAGACCGGCGTACACCCTTGTTTGTTTGCGGCCTGGATGCCGAAAAGTGTTTTGATAGGATTTGGCACTCTGGGCTGTTTCATAAACTCTATGGTAAGTTGCCCCTTGAACATTGGATGTTTTTGTACAGATGGTATGGGAAGTTAAATGCAACAGTGAGGTGGAACGACACATATAGTTCTGTGTTCCATGTTACCAGGGGTACGCATCAAGGTAGTACGCTCTCCCCTGTATTGTTCAGTGTTTTTATCAATGATCTACTTGTAGAGCTGGAAAGAGAGTGACTGCGGTGGTATTAGAATTGATCGGTATTTGTATAATTTTTTTGCATATGCCGACGATATCACACTTTTCAGTACCACAGTTACTGGCTTACAAGGTCTTATTGACATCTGCAATAATTATTCTAAGACATGGCGCTTTAATTTTGGTATTAAGAAAACACAGTGTATGAGTTTTGGCGCGACAGGTTTTACTACTGAACCTAGCTGGATTCTTGGGGGTGAACAGATTCCTAATACGGATACTATGGAAATTCTTGGAGTTGAATTTGATGGTAAAATGAGTGGTGCTAGACATGTTGAAATCGTATGCGATCCTGTCAGAATTCTTTCTATAGTCTTGCCAATTGCGGTATGGCATATCCTAGTAATCTTAATACAGAAGCCAAGGTAGAATTATGGACAAGTGTCTGTGCTTTATCTCTGTTTCATGGGTCAGAGTGTATAAACTTCTGCAAGCGCAGCCTGAAATGTATGGACAGTTTACAAGGTATGTTAGTTAAACGGTGTCTTGGGTTGCATAAATATCTGCGCAGTGGCCCTCTGCTTAAGGCATTGCCAGGGTGGATGATTATATGACAAAGAAGTATTCTAGTCTCTTTTATTGTATTGTTAAAAATAACTGCCCTGTCAGGAACCTTGTTCTTTGTCCTTGTATTATGAATGTAAAAGGCACGCTGGTTTACCGTATGGCCAATTTTGGCCTCTCAGTTTTTCAATGTGCGTTGGGCAAGTCCCATCAGAATCTGTACCCATGGCAGATGGTATTGTTGATTCTATTCGGGCCACGGTTTTTAACTCTAAGTTTAATTTTAAGAACTCCTTAGAACGGAGCATCGTGAAGCTTTTACTGTCAACTTTGTAATGGTTTTATCTGTCTTGATGTTCTGTTTTTTACTGTTCTGTATCAGGAGGTTAATAAAATCTTTTTTAAAAATTATTAAATTATGCTGCCGGATAGCTCACTCGGTTAAGGCACTGCTCTGCAGCGCAGAGGTGACTATCACGTCGTGGGTTCGAGCCTCGGCGTACCCACCGGCAGGGGTCGGCAGCTTTTTCAGAGTAGCGCACAATTGGCGATCGCGCTACAGGGTTCCAAATTGGGAAGGAACTGCCGGATTTGGGGATACAATAGTAGCTTTGTTCGTTGCTCCAGCGTCTCCTGCTGGCCAGACGGGCGCTCGTCAGGAAGACTCTGGGTTTGTTCATGTCCGGGTATGCTCCGCCCTCGTTCTGAACTTACGAGGATTCAACCAATGAGTGTATAAGAATCAGTGGCTGACGGGAACGTGCTTCGGAGGAGAGTCTTGAACTTGAATCTTGAGTTGGCAGCAAGGGGTCGCATACGAGCAAGCCTTGTACATAGTTCACCATTGGGCAGTCCAGATTCGGGTGGGATTGGAGATGCCAAATTAAAAAAATAAATAAATAAATAATTAAATTATTATTAATGGGGAGGATTCCGCCTACCCTAACTGACCGCCGGCGGCACGTCACTGCATACAATACAAAACGTCTGAGGTTCGTATTACTAAACACGACATGCTAGCTTGAAAGCGACTATAATATAGTTTACTAACAGGTGAATGAGACATGAGGTAGTTTGGCTGATGTCCAAAATGTGTGGAAATGGCTGAGTTGGCTCTCCTCTGCCCTACTGAGTCCTAGGCTGAATCCAAATCTCCACCCTCTTACAGACTGAGCCCTCACGGACTTCAGGCGTATGTAATGTGATGTCTTCACCATCATCACGTAAAATCTGCAAGAGCGGGAGTCTGCAGCATAATAAAATAAGCTGATAGACAGGCTTCGAGTCTGTTTCACTCGTTTCTGTGCAAATGCATGTTGATTACCTATGTAGCCTGTATTTTATAATAATGATGTTGAATTTTATATCTGGCCTACGGTATTCAAGTAACGGTTTAACATTGTAAATTTCTAATTAGTTAATGTGGTTTTGTGTGTGTGTGAATGTGCTCTTCTTCTGTCAGCAATTTGGAAAAATTAAAACGTCACGTCCGTATTGCAGTGTATTATGGGTAGTTACACTATTGAAATCTGCTGAAGTCTGCACCCCAAGCGGACTCTCCGGAAGTCCGCAGAAAGTCCCCTTGTGGACTGGATCAATTGTGCATTTGGACAGCCCTCAGCTCTCCCAGACTTCCCGTGAACGCGCCCGCAAAGTCCGCGAGTCTGCTACTACGGAGAAGTGTGGATATTTGGATTCAGCCCTACTGTAAGATTCAAGATTGGGGGGGCGTGGCTTTGAATGGAGCACTGACGGGAGGGGGTGGAGCTTAGAGGAGGTGCCACTTTCAAATCTTGCCAGCTCTTCAACATTACCAACTATAGCTTTAAGTTCTTGCGAATTTTCAAAAGATTCTCCTCAAATTTAAATGAAAACATAGCTACTGTCACCCCTCAGTGGCAGTTCGTTGGAGACAAGAAGCCCCAGCTGCTGTTAGTGGGACTTTGTGGCTCACAAGCTGTTCTGACTCTGTTGAGGCATCTTTGCTGGTGGCAGCCACCGCTACTGCGGCGTGGGCGTGTGCAAGGTCTCGATATTTCGTCTTTCATATGTCCAGATCCGGCGCCGGCTTTTGTGGAACACTGGTTAATTGGGAAAGATCAGTGACATGATTAGGATGCTCTTTTTATGCCCAATCATGTCGATAGGCTGAGTCTTTCAGAGGTAAAGATGACGAGAATTTCACCTCTCTGACAAACTGAAATATGGATACAGTTGCTCAATGTAAAATTCTTAATAATTTGGGGATTTCATCATCTATGGTAAATAACATTAGCCCCTTTTGTCACCTGCATTTTCTCACATTTGGCCCAGCCCCAATTAGGGCTCAGTGACAGTTAAGGGGTTAAGGCTGATGTTAAAAGAACGGGGGATGCAACACAATGGTAAATGTGGCCCTGTCCCAACTTTTTTTAGGTGTTACTGCCATCAAATTCAAAATGAGCAAATATTTTTCATGAAATGGTAAAATGTCTTACTTTAAACGTCTGTATTTTCGAAATTAAAGTTGTTTTTGCAGATTCACATGCAAATGTCAAACTAGCAGTATCATTTTGGGTATTTGTAACATCATTCCAATTGTCACTTTGGTTGCCTGCTACGTGACGCTGAGCAGCTCCTCGACTAGGCGCATGACTACGTGCTCTACAGAAACTCATTTGCATGCAGCCAATCAGCAACCTTGTGCCGGACTTCTGAAGGAGTGTCTCGAGACAGTTAATTTTTCTCTTCACTGGCCTTGCACAATTTTGGCCCGAATTACAAACTTTAAGTTTCTGAAAGAAATGCGTCTAGCTTCTTTTTAAGACAAAGATTTCCACTGTGTTTTTACTGTTTCATAAATGTATGTAATTAGAGTTATTAACAACACATAAGATAAAGGCCTGCTGCGATTATGAGATGAGAGATGCGGCCTGATTTCCAAAATGGGAGCACGGGGCTACACTGGCCAAGCAACATGGGGTTAGTTTGTCAGGGTGCAGAGGTTGCACCACTTGTAGGTCCTGTGTTAGGCCGATATTAAAATATTCCAATGTCAAATATAGGAGCAAATTTATTGTTTTTCAGACACCTATAGTGTCTTAATAATTCTAATATTTGCATTTATTTTATGTTTGTGATAGAGGGACCTATTAGGGCCTTTGTTTGGAGGACACAAGTTTGGGTTTGTAAGGGTTTGCTCCTTGCAACCCCTCCCCTTTCTCACTCTTTCACCCCCACCATCATCCAAAGGTGGAGAGTAGGGGGTCCAATGCTTCTCACGCAAAGGGTGGGCACATGAGGACTGTGCTAATGTCAGTGGGCTCACCTACAAATGTCATAACTGCTACTCTGATGGTGATTATGCATAAAAAAGAGCTTGTGTTGGTTTGTTGTAAAAATAAAACAGTCCTCACCATTTCTGTTATGAGAATATTGGACTGTCTTTTTCAGCTTCAGCTGATTGCCAACTATGACAATTTTATCCCACCCATCTGACGAAGTAATCCCGGGTATGGGGTTACTTCGCCATGTTTGGGACATATTGAATATTGTGACGAAAATATACGTTATATTGAGATTGTATCAATATATATCAAACTTTTGTAAGCGACATTCTGCACTACTCATAGACCATAAAAGGTATTTCTCTAAGTTTTAGCAACAAAGAGTTATGAAGCCAAATACAAAATCATGACGAGGTAACCCCAGTCTCCCCTACATACTTTAGTTTTGAGACCTCTACATCGATCCCAGTTGGGGCAACATGCAATGTCATTCTGTTATCCATCGCCTCAGGGCAAAGACGGACTAAATGAAGACAAGTAGGTATGAACACTTCAGAATGAAGTTGCTCCAATCTTAATGCACAAAGCATACATACAATGACTAGTTTCTTCCAGGTATAGACCTGAGTCAGACTGGCAGGCACAGCTGAATGTGAAAGCTTTTTTTTTTCTCCCCTCTCCTCTTTTGAACAAAAGGACAACGTAGGTAACTGAGCGATTTGTTAGACCTATATAAAGGCTAAGGTTATTCTTTAGCTTTGCCAAATAATACAGCTGTGGCAACCCAGAGGTAGGTTTTACACTTGGGAATATATGACCAAGAGACAGGTTTTCCGTCTTCAAACAAAATACCGTTTAATACAGGAAGTAGTGAGGGGAGGGGAGGGGGGGAGGGATTGGGCCAAAAAACAAAGGTTCTTCTTCGAACAGAGGTAGGCTTCACGCAGTAGGTGGCGCTCCCACCCAGGGGGTTCCTGGGGTGTCTGTCTCCCTCTCCTGGGGGAAGAGCACACCTTGGGCAGAGGGGGCAAACAAACAATTAGCATCTGGAGTCAGGCCAGTCTTATAGCTCTCCCCAAAAAGTTAGGGTTCATCGGGGCTTCCAATCAGACTTCCTTCTATCTACACCAAACATCACTAGGGTCCTTTAAGCACTCTGACCCTCCTCTTCAGCCTTGACACAGTTTCCAAGGCACAAGCTTTCAATCCTTCCAGCAAACAATTCCCGTCAGACAAAAAACTCTTCTCCCAAAGGCCGTCAACATAACAATCTCTTCAACCAAAGAAAGGAATTCTTCTTTTCTTTCAGTTAAGAAGGACTCAGCCACTGGCTGCTTACCGCTGAGGTTTGGTTGGCCCAGTGTTCTCACTTCCCCAGCCTGGTGAACTCTGCTCCTCTCTGGGTAGCTGCACTTAAATACAGCTCCCAGAGTAATTAGTCAACTTGCCTCAGGTGTGACCACTCCCACGTGCCAATTGGTTGCAGAGAGTGAATCAAGAGGTAACAGTGGTTCACTACCTCACCTAGAAGGAAGGGGTGTGTCTACACACCCACTGCAGCCTGTCTTATGGCATGAGACCAGGGGTTGCCACACAGCATATACATTATTGATTTACAATTCCTTATTTGTGTCCTTTCTTAAGATAAAAAAGAACACGGAGAACATGTTTACTGTTTACATGCATCTCATTGGACATTTATACATACACAAGATGGCAGAACTATTCTGCCCTGTGCGCTTTGGTGCAGCCAGTGACGTTGTCCACTCTAGTTTTTGTTATATCTCTGCGCCAAGGACCGTCTGCTATTTTTTTCCCCACATCTTGATTGACATCAGATATACATACAAAGACAAACCGAAGCTTGTTTTAGCGTCTGTGTCACCGCAACACAGGGTAACAGATGTTTATTTACAATAGTGCGAATAATTTCCCGGGCGTTTAATTGAACCGGCGTTTAATGCGCAAAATGAGGTCTGACCCCTGACAGCTTTTGGCACACAGGCGCGTATTTGCACGCGGGCGATTATTTGGTCATATACAGTATTTGAGTTTGGCTGAGTCATTTACAGCAATGGAGATTTTAGAGCAGGCGTTTTTACAGATTGTGACTTCTCACTCAAAATTGGTAAGTCCAGTGTAGAAAATGGATGTACCATCCGAAAGAGGAGAGTCAGCTGAGTAATATCTGTCAAAATTGTGTTCGTAGTGCAAAAAGTATGGAAACACAAGCAAGTTAGAAAACTGCGTTTAGCCTTTGCAACCTGCATTTTCTTGACGTAGTTAACAGTAGAGTTAATGGAGCTTTGGTGGGCGGTCTCGTCGCTTTTCGACTCATACAGCCAAATCTGTTTGTCCAGTTGCTTCCAGAGTTACATTTTCTTGACCAGCACAACTTTTGAAACAACTTAGATATAAAAATATTGATGCGGAGTGAAAACTGTGGAAGTTAGAGTAAGTTTAAGAGAAGGTTGCTTGACAGTTTTGCAGGATGTGCATGGCGAAACGCTTTTTTTTTCTTTTTTTTTTTTTAAGTTTCCATCACAAAAGGGGTAGGCTTGATGTTTTTTTTTTATTACATACCAAACCTGAAACAATCTGGCAATGTAGTAATAATAATAATAATAATAATAATAATAATAATGATAATACAATTCAGGAGTTACTTAACAAAAACAGATCCTCCCCTGTCTGAATTTGACCTCATGCATGAGCAATTTAACTTTGTCTTTGGAGAAACATGGCGACCTTCCTCTCCATCACGGGTTTCGGTTTGAGGATTTGGGATAGTGCAGCCTGCTCCTAAAGGCAATGGCACCTGGCACACTGATTGGTTTAACTGGCGTAACGCCCAAACCACGCCTTTGCATAATATAACAGGTAGCGCAGGTGTTTTAGGGATATAGGCAGGCGTGCAAGATAGCATCTTTTGCGGGGGAAAGCCTCTTTCGCAATGCTAAATCCCCAAATAACGGGTTTAGGGACTGTGTCGTAAGATAGGGCCCTAAGACCCCAGAATTAATTTTAAAAAATTAATTTAAGACACTATAATTATATCCCCGACCGGCGAACTGCGTTCCCGGGATATTATGTTTTTGGTCCGACCGCCGCCGCGCCGCCCTATGTGTTAACGCGATAACTTCAGTAGTATTTCAATTAGAAATTTCATGTTTTGCATATAGGCAAGTATCATAATGAGGAAGAACTGATTCGATTTTGGACAATTTACAATTTCTAGATTGGCCACCAGGGGCCAAAAACGGAAAAATCACTGTTTTTATCATATCTCTGGAAATATTTGTCCGATTGACCACAAATCAAGTGCAAATGAAAGGTCATGACCTGACGATGAGTCCCATATGACATTATACCTGTTTGGTTCAAAATTTTGACACAAGGTGGAGCCTTGTCACATAAAATTCACCATTTTTGCCATATCTTTGGAACCATTTGTCCAATTGACATGAAACTATGTGCAACTGCAAGGTCATGACCTCACAACGTGTCATATGATGACACGCACCAGGTGGCGCTTTGTGATGGAAAATTACCATTTTGGCCATATCTTCAGAACCATTTTTCCGATTGACCTGAAATTAAGTTCAAATGAAAGTCTATTCAAGGTCTATTCAAGGATTGGGGAATTGGATGATTGGGGGCGTTCGGGGATATACCCCAAGCCGTCACCTCCGACGGCATAAGCTTAGTTAGGAAATGATAGAAGTTACAAAAAAGTTGAACGGTAAATAAATTATCCAAGCGTAGCTTAACATTATACAGTTTGAATGACGTTTCTAGCTGAAGGTATGACTAGCTGAAAATAGTGACATTTTAAGAAATCTGTGTCATTGTTTCCTATGAGACAAAGAAAATAAGAATATGTGACATTTTTTGAGAAGTATGAATAGTATGAAAGAGAAAAATAAAAAAGCAGCATGTTTTGATATATGTATTGTTGAAATAGCACAAAGTATGTAGGGCTAGTTTCATAGTGCAGAATGGCAGCAGAAGAAGTAAGAATAATAATAACAATAATAATAAAATTATTATTATTATTATTGTTGTTATTATTATTATTTTTATAATAATAATAATAATAATAATAATAATGATGATAATAATAAGTATGAAGAAAATGGCTGACATCAAAAACAATAGTGTGGATGGTGTCAGCATTCATACTAAATACTCTTGTAGACCAATATAGCCCAAAAATTCCCATAAGTATACTGAGGTAAAAATAATGGTAATAAACAAAAAACAATGAAAACACCCATTCTTTATAATACTAACCCCAAGTCCGATGACGTTTGGCCATTGTGTAACAGAATACAATGATTTGCAAATCTCAAAAACTCATTTTATTCACAATAGAACATCAACAACATATCAATGTTCAAAGTGAGACATTTTACCATTTCATGAATTTTATTAGCTCATTTTGAATTTGATTGCTGCAACACATCTCAAAAAGTTGGGACAGGGCCATATCTACCATTGTGTGGCATCCACTCTTCTTTTAACAAGTATCAAGAAATACTATTTCCAGATGCCTGTGTGAAAATGGTCCGATTTTTCGTATTGCTGCCAAAAAAACACTTCTTAGAGCTGGTAACATCACAAAAACACTTGAGTTTGCCATTCATGGATTGGACACCATTTGACTGGGAACAAGTCCTTTGGACTGATGAATCAAAATTCTAAATTTTCTCATCCAAATACAGAATTTATGAGTGCCTTCGAGTTGCAGAAGTTGAGATAATTTCAAAACCCCTTCTACTAATCATGGTGCAATGTCCCTTCCCTCCAGCATTCCTTGGTCTGGCTACCTGCCCTGCACCAATTAATTAATTACCGGTTTCCCACTACCTAACAATCTTCACTCGTTTCCCTTTTAGTCAATTAGATTAAACCATTTATAAGCTTAGTTTTCCCCCCTACTGGAGTAGGTAGCCTTACACTCTGTTTACACGTGGCCGACTATTTTCATAAACAAACATTTCACGATCTCCATTTTCAAAAATAATATCATGCGTATGTATCAGTTTTCAGAAAGGTTTTCGTTTATTCTTGGTGTGCAACCACGTGACAAAATAGTGAGACGTAAGCATCCATCGCCATGTTGGATGTGTATTGTGAATTAGATGCCACTAGATGGCAGTATTGACCTTTTTTGTGTTAAGCCCAATCTGGAGCTAGGTTTGGGCATGTCCTGGGCATGTCTGAGAGGGGAAAGTCCCAGAGAATAAAAAAAAGTCTAAAATGTGGGAGGGGGCTGCAAAAGAGTATATAAGGAGAGAAATTGACAGAGTAAAGTAGTAGGAGAAATTCCAAGGAGAAGGATACATTTGACCAGACCTGTCACTCTTTTCAAGACCTGTGAAGCTTTTTGTGGATTTTTGCCAGTGTTGGAGCATTTTCCTCACCCGGAACATCACCAAGCAACCCCATCTCAAGGGACTGTAGATATTTTTTTTTTCTTGTATATTACCAATCTTGGTCAGTAGTATAAATTGTAGGTTAGTGTTGGTCTTTCTTGAATAAAATCTGTTCTAGTTTTAAAATTTTGTTTGTCATCCCTTGCTGTCTTATATGTCGTTGCAAATTGGGGCTATAACAGATGATATAGCCACAGTGATATAAAATTTGGTATATTCAATGTTTATTTAATCAAAAAACATTACAGAAAATGGGGACTTGAGCTATTGTCTGGTATGAGCGAGTTTTCTTTTTATACGAGGACGGTTCTACTGTATTTTCCATTGAACGCCTGCCCCGACATACATACACAAGATGGCGGTCGAGTGCTGCCATAGAAACAAGGCGATTGTCCACTGTAGTTTTTTTTTTTAATATCTCTGTGGATATAGCTATATGGCAAGCCGTTTTATCATCTAATAGCGAAGTTTGACTATCCGGGATTAACATTGCAGGAATCAACAACATCATTTTGACTTGTCATAATTGCATTGTGACAAGTCAGAATTTTCATTCAAGATATCTATAACGTCATTTTGACAAGTAAAAACTACAGTTAGAGATATCTGTAATTCAGTTTTGACTAGTCACATCTGCAAAATTGCAGGTATGCAATTTTGAATAACGTTGATTTAAATTAAGCAAATACACGTCCAGATGAATGATTGTCGTCTGGGGAGAACACGCAACACCTGTTAAGTGTGGAGTGCTCTCGGAGTGAACCTTTTGTTAATAATGAAAATGACTAAGAACAGGTCAGGACTAATAAATATTTAAAACGGATGATTTGTCCACCCAATTCTCAGTTATACTGCATTTACCCCAGGATTTCATCGCTGTTAGATCGCATATGGAGAGAAACATGTCTTCAGTTGCCAATTACTATAATTGTAAAATGCGTCAATAAAGGAAAATGATGGAGAACTAGCCAGGACTATCCTATTTGTCATAAAGGGACATGTCTGTGCCCCGCCAATTCCCTGTTCTAGCGCCAGGCCTGCATGTCACTCGTGGGGAAATCCACCGTAATGCACGTGAAACTGATTTACTTAATGCACAATGACTTCAGTTTTGCAAGTGAATTTCCCCAGTGTGCGTTGATTGAAAAATTGCTGACTGCGGCAGAGGAAGGTGAATGCGGCACAGAACTGAAGTCCTTATGCATGGAGGTCTATCATTTTCACGTGCGATTATGACTCCAGACTTATTACGCTTTTCTTTACTCAGGGGTTGGAAGAAATTCGTGTGTTTCATTATTGTTTAAACAATATGAGGTAAGATCATTTGAAACGTCTTTCTTCCAATTATCTTATTTAATTGGAAATAAGCGCTTTCATAGCGCTAACAGTGTGAACCATCTCGTTCTACAACAGACTCAGAATTGGATATTGGAAACACCGTGAAGAACCGTAATCTTGGTTGTGGATGTCATCCATCATGGCGGACTTAGGGTTTGCTAAATATGCATGACGTCACGTGCACATGAAGAATACGAACCCGCGTACAGGTATATATGCCGTCAAGAGCATGCCTGTAGGTGGCAGTGTAGCGAGAAGCTCAAGCCCACGGTAGCCAATCAGAATCCCGGAAATAGCAACAACACAATCATGACAGCCAAATGAAAATGTAAACAGGTCGCACTTTTGGCGCAGGTGCAAGTGCTGGTTCATACTGTGACGTCGGCTGCCTGAAACTCAGTTTTTCTCAGTTTACATGCAAACTTGCAACCTGAGTTTTCCAAAATCTCCACTCTGGCCAGAGGTTTTAGAAAGAATTGTTTTCAGATGCGAATGCTCCGTTTGCGTGGAAATGAAAGCCACAAACGCAGGGAAATGTCCCTGTTTGTCGAAAAAACCATGTACATGTAAACATGGGCTAAGTCTGTTCCCCTTTTTCTTAGGAGTACTCCCTTTAGCCTTGTCCTGAAGTTTTGTATTTGTTTGATTTATCCCTCAATTTTTGTTTTATAAAATCTTTCTCCCTGCGCTTATCTCAACTCCTTGCCCCGGTGCTCTATTTACTACACTGCCCGGCCAAAAAAAAAGTCGCACACTCAAATATTTAGTTGGAATCCCTGTAGCTTTGATTACAGTGCATATTCATTTTGTCATTGTTTTGACAACTATACGCAATGCCAGAACATTTATTTTCGATCATACATGTCATAATTTTTTGGCCGAGATCTTGTCTTCTCGACATAATGGTTGAACCACTCGGTGGTCTTTCTTGAGCACATCCCAATAACTTTTACTGGGTCTAAGATCAGGACTTTGTGGTGGCAAATGTGTTTGTGAAAATGATTCCTCATACTTGTTTTTGCATTCATGAGTTTCTTTGCTAAATACAGGCCAATAAGTTGCCTGTTCTGAAATACTGTAACATCTTTTCCACCAGCAAGGGATGTGTCTTCCGACTTGATTTTTTGAGAACTGAGTGGCGATGCCCTTCATCAGTCAGGGGAAAAATGATTATTGCCAGCTGAAACATATTAGTAACCGCAATAATGATCCAATTCAAGAATTTGTTCATTAATTTCCAAACGGTGACTTTTTTTTGGCCGGGCAGTGTATCTTTCCATGCCAGGGCCTGACACATGAAGGTAGGAATATTATGGTTTGGGGTTCAATCTGCTCAAACGGAGTCTGTGATCTCATAAAAATTGATGGAGTCATGGATCACAAGAAGTATCACAGCATTCTTGTGAGGCACGCATTGCCATCTGGAAAGAGACTGATTGGTTGGGGATTCTATTTTCAAAGATAATGACCCTAAACACAATTCTCAGCTGTGCAAGAATTATCTCAGTCAGAAAAAAACATCAGGTGACATAAAAGTTATGACTTGATCTGTTAAGTGGTCACACTAGATATTGAGTTTTTCTCTCAAAAAGACATTATTGTTTTTGTTTTTACAATATTTTGTTATCCGTTTACTTATTATCATCTATATGGCTTAATAATACATGGTTTGGTATTTTTTTTGGTTGGTTTTTGATTAATCTTCATTTTGTTAAGTGTATAATCATCACTGCATACTACTGTATCTCATGCGATTTTAGAATTCCTATGAAGCCAGAAGAAATACAGCAAATTGAAAATTTTGTGACAAAGACCTAAAATGTGGCCTGTTACTGCACAGTGATGCATGGAACCTCATTGAAATAAAGCATCTTGGTCAAAATTTTAGGCTGCGACAACAACCTATCTGTAAAATAATTTGATATGAAACGGGAATGATACTTGGAGCAAATATTGTTGGATTTCAGCTTCATTTTTGGGCCATTTGATCAAGATGCCCAATAAAGTCATAAACTTTCAAAATGAGCAGATATTTAAAAAAAAAAAATTCTGTTGTCTTTTCTAAATGAAATGTAGAGCTTCAATGATTTTCAAAGCTCTGCAGTCTGTTTTTATTTACATTTTACACAGCATCGCACCTTTTTTGGAAACAAGGTTGCACATGTAAAATTACTTCCAAAATTTTAGTTGCACAATGTGCTCAAATTTAAAGGTGATTATTATTGCGAAAGAAAAAATTTGGGGCAGGATTTTAATGCTCAATGTAAGGTTTTAATCCAACATCTATACTAATCAGCAACAAATATCAGCCAAGGGAACAAAAATGAACACGTGTTTAAGTAAACTTGATATATCAATAATTATCACGTATGATTCATGCTGGTCAGGGTTTTTGCCAAATCAACAGAGAAATCACTCCTTCAAATCTAGTTCAGCTGTTAAAGAAAATTATTAAACTCTCAGGCCTGGGTCTTGTGTGAACAGCACTGTCGTGTGAATGGGTGAAACGCTGGTATAACCGGTATTCAGTATTCCATGTTGATCTTCGGTTTCCGTGTCAAAGGGGAATGCAGCACTGTGTACATTGTACATACATGGTGAGATGAGTTCCTCATTTATAAAGATCTGCTCCTGGCCTCTGCACCAGAAATAATCTGGGTCTGTTCTGTTTGTTTGTGTCTGTCTGTCTGTCTGTCTGCAGAACTGTCAGTCTGTCTGTGCCCCTCCTGAACCTGGAGACTTAACCAGCATCACTGTCTGTCGACACAACTCTTTTGAGGCTTTGAGGAAATCTGTCTCTGGACTGAAGGAGCGACTGGAGGATTTTTTAAGATCAGAGTTTATCAGCGTTTCTAGAAAAGGTTAGTGAACAAACTGTGCTGCAGAAATTGTGTACAACAAAAGCAGACAACACACTGGTTAGGTGCTGTGCTTTATGCTGGCAGAGCACTAAACAACTTTCAATCCTGGGAAAATATCATGAGTTGTATAGCTCAATTTGTGGCATGCTGTTTTTAACTCGATCGCTTGGTTTAAGGTGGTGATAGAACTCAGTCTGATCGAGCCTCTTTCTTAACTGTTAACTGTTAACAACCAATAGGTGCACTCTGCAAGACCCTCAGCCTTTACAAAATCATGTAGCCTGAGTTAAAACTCTATGAATTTAGACACTTTGTCTATGGATATAAGAGCACATCAGACATTAATCTTTTTAACCTTTTTGAGCCCTGAGCCTCTGGCTGAAAAATGATTTGCCCAAAATGAAATGAGTATATCTGTGTAACTATTTGGCCATTTGAATAACATTGGTATCATAATAAAGGTAACACCTTGCAGACTTGGTAATGGTGGAAAATCAGTGTATATTTCACTGTGTTGGAGTAAATGAAGATGGAACACAGCATAACTGAAAGATACCATTTGCACCATGCAAATTTCTCTTTTATCCCTTTTGAAATTATTTAGTTGCAGTGTGAAACCTCAAAAAAAAAAAATTAATGCACAGAATCTCACCATTATCTGCGTCAAAAGTTATTCTAATCAAGTAAATCAAAGCAAAATTAGAGCGGTTTTAGTTCAGGAATGTCTTGGTGGCCTCTCCAAATTGGCACTGTGTGCCATTTCACATTTTCAGGTACCAAATAGCAACACTCATTTAATTTCACTTCTATGTCACTACAGGCATACATTGAATTGAATTACAACCATTTAATTTTATTTATTTATTTATTGTTAATTGCAACCAGTCCTGTATACATTTTCCCATTCAAAGAAAATACATGCAAAGGAAACTGACTCCCCTGGAGCAGATTTATTTTCCATAAAATTTACACATTACTAAAATTATTGATACAAAGATAAGGTTAAAAAAATGAGAAAAAGTAAAAACAACAAACACTTAGCAATTATTTATTCAAGAACTATGTCCCTGCTGGTCAATAAAAAATCTCTGAACTGAGATTAGAACCCCAGACCTCCTGCATATGAACACAACACCTTTGCTACTAAGCTAGCTGAATGGATAGTTCAATCATTTCCGCACTATAAATTTCAAGATTGAGTCAGCAAAGCACATCATGCACCCCATTTTAGCGCTTGTATTTCAGAGTTCTCTCAGTATTTCTGCGTAATAGGGCATGGATTCTTTCGGAAGACTACTTTGAAAATGACTGTTGTATATTCAGCAGACAATTAAAGTGGTTTAGCAACTGTATATTTGTGGTCATTGCTGTACTCTTTGAGTCTTTGCCCGTAATGTTGCCTGGCAGCCTGAACGCAAAAAAAAAACAAAAAAAAACAGCAATCACAACAAACACCCCAGCAACTACATAAACAAAAACTGTTTGCAATGATGTATGCTCAACTGTGTGTGCTCAAAATGTGATTCAGATTCAGATTCAGATGAATTTATTGTCATTGTTACAGAATAACAACGAAATTATGTTTGGAGAGAAAGTGCTCCGGGCGGCTGCAACGTGTGTCGCGTTGCCAACTCCTCTTTCTCCTTCGAAAATTAAAGGTTACAGAAAAGAAACATATTGATGACATCAGACATAATATACACATCAGGTTTATAATACGACACGCAGGAAACGCGTAGGAATTTTTTCAGGGGAAAGGGGGGTAGAGAGGTGGGGGATGAAGGGATTAAATGCAGGAGGCAGCCTTGGCAAAGTCCAGAGTCCTTATCAGGGGCAGACTGTTCTGTCCTTGTCAGAGGGATAAGAAAGTTGTTGATATTCCGTGCCGAATTCTATTTCAATTTCGGGTGGAACAAGCAATTTCGATTGATCTGCTATTCATTTTGCACATTTTTTACTTCACGCTTCAGGGCCACCAGTTCTCCCATCAGTTCTCCCATCCTCTCGTCCTGTCTCTTGCCCAAATTCACAGTCAAACGCACAAACTCCCCACATTGACTCAAAACAGCGTCCATCTTTCTGTGCATTTCTGCAGATGATCCCAGAGTCTTTTTGAGCAACTCACCATTCTCCGATACTCCACTGAAGCGCTCCATAATAATTTTGGTGCTAGGCAGCGTGTGGGCCATTTTACTCGCTCCCAGCTCGCGTACTTTGCGGTAGATCAGAGCAACTCCCATGCCAATTAGGAGAAATCCCGTCACCATAAATCCAAAAAGATAAACATCCTCCACGTCTTCAAGGGATAGTGCCGCCAGACAAAGAACTTGCCATCTCGACCACGCGTCCCGAACGTAGCCAGCAGCAAGTCCCATCCAGACAGCGCAGTTCACCAGGTGCTCTGCTTCTCGGTGAAAATATTTTGTCAATTGGATTCAGGGGCCAGCTAATTAATTCCATCTTACTTGAAGAGCCTCAGAAGCAGACAGAAGGTCCAAAGGAAAGAGGGGGTAACACGACAAAACAGGACAAAGATAGAAGACGCTGGCAGGAGCAGAGATAGAGTGCGACTGCTCTCCTCAGAAGCCGGAAGAAGAAACATATATGTGAGTACATATATGGCCGTCACCTCCACAATAGTTCAATGACTTACCCCCTTAGCTATTTCCCATGAGTCATCTAGTTATGCTTCATCGCCATTTGAACAGGCAACCGGCAAGCTATAGAAACTACTTTGATGACGTCTGCTGAATGTTGAGTGGACTACTACTAGCGAATATACCAAAAACAAATCCGTTTAACGTTTATATTGTTGTGCTCTGTAAGTACATGCGCGTAATGGAGCCTGGACTCTAAGTTTCACTTGCCGGGATCAAAATCAAATTGACCACATCAGAAGCTAATCACAGAGGAGAAAATATATTGATTGGATGGAAATGCTCAGGCATTGTCCTCTTTGGAAGCAGTGCCCCGGGGGAAAAAAAAAAAAACACGCATGGAAACTGGGAGATGTAGTTTCAATATGCGGATGCATTGGACTAACAACTGACAGCACTGAATTGCCCTCAAACACAGTGTTTTATTTCAACATAGCAAAGCCAAGGAAAAATTTTTGCTATCGTTGTCGAAAGTAAAGTGTACGCCAGCTGTTCTTTGAGTGTGGTGTCCGTTTAAAATGACAAGGTTTATACCATTGGATTCTGTGGACTTTCCTCTTTCATTTCGTATATCGTTTGCATGCATAGCGTAGATTTGCTAGCAATGGAGCACTGATATTATTTTATTTTATACAGCCGTCCTACTACATTGTTAATGGTGAAATAATTTCTTGAAACTTTGTGCAAACTCTACCAAATATTTAGGGTGGATCACTTTGGGAACTGTATTAATTTTAATGTTAAACTTTCAATTAGTGATAAAAAATATTGCCAAATTATGCTTTTTACAGTTTCAATTCCTCCTGGGTGTCATATTTTCAAAGCAATTGAGCCATGTTTGGGGTCAAATTGTTCCTTGGGATGAAACAACAATAATAGTTGTAAATCTTAGAACTAGCACTGTGATAATTGGGAGTTATTCATTTATTTATCCCCATATGTTGGTTTTAGGGGGGTGCTCATCTAAATTTGGCCCACATATGTCCTAGCACATATGATAGAAAAAACAAATGCATGTCCTAGACCCACATACATCTCTCCATGCAGTCAATATGGTAAGGAGTCAAAAGCTTTCATGAGCAATTTTTCCATGCTGACGCAACACCACCTTTGCATTTAGTTTCATTTGTTCAGGATATTATTGAAAACAAGAAATTTTCACTCAGCTTTCCTGTGATTTCATTCTTTACAGTGGGTGAAGCCAATGTTCTCCAAGGGCTCAAGACAAGAAAGGACCTCCTACAATGTGAGTCTGTAACTAAATCTAAATTAAATGAATGATATGGGGAAATTTGGGGAACAAATTCAACTGAACTATGTCCTCGGGATAATGGCATGTATTTACCGAGTGCTTGCGCTGGGTGAGCGTACATGCCTCCGCTACCCTTTTTGCAAAATTCAGTTACAGTTAGAAACTGTGTTCGAATTCGCCCCCTATCCCGGATATAGTGCACTATATAGTGTGTTCGCAATTTTGTTGTGTTGTTTGAATTCTTTGTGGTTAATTTCATCTTCTATATAGTGGACTATAAAATGCCCACAATGCATAGCGAAATTGAGTGAGCAAGCGATGTATACTTTATACAACATTGTACTTCAGTATACCACAATGCACTGCGAATGTGTTCTGCCAGAGTAGAAGGAGAAGAGTGTGATGGCCCCACCCTGCAGAATTACACCCTCAAATGTTCCCGTTAGTGTCGGTTTGTTTACATGATGCTCGGTGCAGTAAGCTCACCCTTTACGGCTTGACTGCCCGCATGCTGTTTTTATTTAAGCTGACCTGATTAAAAATCAAACAATTTATTGACTGAGCGACCTAGACCAATACATGACCAAAATTAGAAATGGTAATGAAAAAGTGAATGCCAACTGCCTGCATTTGTATGATTGATATGGTATCGTAAGGATGGCAGTATAAATGCAAAAATTCAAAACTTTTGCTGATTTTGCAGCATTAATTTTCGTCGTTCTTACGATTGTCACTCAGCTGTACAATGTGCCTTCAACGCCCTTTAGCTACGAATACATCCAGAATATAGAACAAATTCTTGTGGCTTATTACTTAATAAGCCATGCAAACGCAAATCTGTGCTGCTATTTTACATCGTCATTTATGCGCAGAAGAACACACCTCATAATTCTTGGAAATGCAGAACAATGCCACCTTGGTTTTTACCATTTAGTCCAAGCTAATCAGGAGGTATAAACGGCAAGAGGTTTAGGTTATTTTGCATTTAAAGGTGAGGTTTCTGAAGATGAAATTCAAAATCCGAAGATTCCCCAAATAAAAATGTCTGCCCCCTGATATTGAAGGCAATTTGAAGACTCGCTGGTTTAAAAATGCGTTGCACTGGATTAGTATCAAATTAAAATATGCATCTCAGACACTTCAAGAATTCTACTTTCTGCTGAAATATACTTTGCCGAAGTGAGGTCTCCTCCTTTAAGTAATAATTTGCACCTCAGAGTCAGTGTCCACACAAACATGAACAACAAGAAGAGGAAGCTGAGTGAGTTGTATGTATGTCCCGTGTCCTGAGGACAAAAATCTAAGACATTTTTTCTTTGCTTTTTTTTTTTGGTCACAAATTGGCGCAAAACATACTTACTCTGCCAGATGTCAGCAGAAAACACACCTAAAGTTTTCCAAAAGTTTCCAAACCCTCATAATTGATGTCTTTCCGGATTAGTGCCTCATTACCTGTTGTTTCCACCTGAGTCTTGCGTTCCCCTTTTACATTTCTCTAAACCTGCGCTCAGTCTTCAATCTTGTGGTCCTTAGGACATGTTCTGTTAAAATTTCCAGTGTTGCAGACAGTGTTTTGCCTTTTTGTTTTTTTCTGTTCTCAAGGTGTTTTGTTACATGCAAGGGAAATCTTGTTAAACATATAACTTTTGTCACAATCCTTTTCTTGCTTCCCTACAATTGCGTTCAACTCATCCACCTCAGTAAGGTTGCTGATTACTACATATCTGTGCTCCCCTGACATTTACTTTATTTACTCACTCGCATTAGGAATCGCATATATCCTCTCATCCATCAGATCCATGTAAAGACAGCTGCTTTCATAAACAAATCAATGAAAAATGGGAAAAATTTGATCTGCATAAAAAATACTTACAACTCAGTTAAAATGAGAAATTTACATACAGTACACATAGGTTGAAGTCATTGAAACTAATTTTAATCCACTCCGCAGATATCATATTAAAAGACTATTATTTTGCTACGTCGGTTTGGACATATATTCGTTCATGACACAAGCAATTTTTACAACAGAGAGAGTGTTTCACTTTTGATTCACTATATCACCATTCCAGTGGGTCAGAAGTTCACATACACACAGTTTACTGCACCTTTAAACAGCTTGTTAAAAAAAATGGCATCATGGATTTACAAGCTTCTCATGGGTTAATTGAGTCAATTAGATTTGTGCCTATACATGCATTATAATGCCAACCTTTAAACTCACTGCCTCTTTGCTTGACATCATAGGAAAATCAAAAGAAATCAGCTAAGACCTCAGACAAAAAAGTGTACCTCCACAGGTCTGGTTCATCATTTGGAGCAATTTTTAGAAGTTTGAAGGTACCTGGTTCATCTGTGCAAAAAATAATATGCAAGTATAAACACCATGGGACTACACAACTTTCATACCAGTCAGGAAGGAGAAACCTTCTGTCTTCTTCAGATGAATGTATCTTGATGTACAAAGTGCTAATCAATTGCAAAACAACTGCAAAGAGCCTTGTGAAGATTCTGAAGGAAACGGGTGCAAAGTTGTGGATATCCAAAGAAAAACCAGTCTCATATTGACATCCAGCAGGGGCTGTAACAAATTTGTATACTGTACTGTGCTGTAGCACGAACCACTGCAGTAATTGTCCTGCTCCACTAGGGGACTGGTCTGGACCATAGTCCAATAGTATATCTCTGCAGACCTGGAGGCTGCAGATTCACACGCACCCGCAGTTCTGGGACCGCATTTCTAGGACCTTAGGTTTTCAGCGACAGTGCCACCCATCGAGGGTTAGGGTTAGGCCCGTACTCAGAAACGACACTCACACTCACCTCCACTCACCATATAGTGAGTACGACTGAAATGTAACTGGAGTGTGAGAGAGAGAGACCTACCTCTAACCGAGGGAGCGGTCCAACTCCTCGCCAGTTGATATTCACAAACGCCACTCGAGCATAACTGACAGTAGTGGGCACTGGATACCGCAGGCGGTGCGTCGGCTGCTGCAAAGGGACGCTCAATCCTCACCCTTCAGTGCTGAATGACCTAAACCTGTCGCAGTTTACTTTTCTTGATTAGAAAGTTTCTCAGACTAATTAGTAAAACGACAATGCAATTTATTTTTAATAGCATTGTTATACATTACTTAACAAAATTGAGGTGTTTCTTTCGCACATAAATGACGACGTAAAATATCAGCATGTCTTCATAGATTCTGTGGTCGAGTGGCTCACAAAAGGAGCAGGACAGCCCGCGAGGCTCACTAAGCAACAAGCTGTGAAACGTGCCGGACATTTCCTTCTACATTCAGCGGTTAAGAATGTATAAAAGAATGGATTCTCATGACTTACAGCTACATGAGCCTCGCAGACCAATCCACACGCTCCCCACGAGCCAGCTGAGCACAGAATTATTTAACCCATGAGTAAAGAAAAGCGCGAGAAATCCGAATGCGTGAGAATTGACAGATATGCGTCATTAATGAAAACTGGCCACACCTGATAATGTTGAGAGTTTTAAGAGTTTCTGCAATGGTGATTTAATGAAATGAAAACAGGGCAATAATTATCAGTGCTTCTTCTAACTTAACAAGGAGAACTGGTGAGACATGATAATCCTTTGGATTTTTGGAGTAAAAGTAAATAAAATTTGATTAAATGATTGGATATGACCTTTTTTCAATCATTATTTTTAAGGGATGGTTTTCAGCTTCCCCTATTGTCAGTTCACCAGTAGCTACTGGTGGGTACACAAATGCTAACCTCGAGTTCACCGCAGTGCAGTTCGTAAACACTGAAACCAGGTGGTCAGTTAGTAAGTTACCGGCATCGTTATCATCATTAGAGTTAAAATTTGCATAGTTGCAATTGCGTCGAGCACGTGGCTTTAAATGATCCAGGGTTTCTAATGTTTGTAACCACCTGAAAGCCATGACAACGAAATACCGGCGCAAGTCAGTGCGGCTCAAGGGAGATGTTCCCTGCACTCAACCTTCACTCAGAAAGAGACGCTATTTTCAGGTGTGAGTGAGCTCTCTGAAAGCAAATGAGGGTTAGGACAACCTCTGACTCATTTAGTATAACCTGACTCTAACTAGGTTTTAGTACTCACTCGCACTCAATTAGTGCGAGTGTCGTTTCTGAGTACGGGCCTTAAGGTTAAGGATAGGGTTAGTATGGGTCCTAGAACTGCGGTCCTGAAACTGCTGCCTACTGGGACACCCTAATCCTACTGTCCTGCGGAGCACGGACCACTACAGTAACTGTCCTGCTCCACCAGGAGGCTGGACCTGACTGCTGGTTCAGAGTGTCTCGAGACAGTGAAATTTTGTGGTCTTCACTGGCCTTGCACTAAGGTACGGTCTCGGAACCACTGACTGTACAATCCATGCTCGGAATACTGCAATTGCATCGTAAATGCTTGCCTTACCCTCAGCATAACTATTGGCCTAATAGTTTTAGCCATAAGCACTATCCATCAGAAATTAGACTGAACTCACCCCGGGACTTTAATATGGCCTAATTGTGCAAGACCATTTAACGCAACTCGTAGAACAGTACATTGACCCAGATTAGCCATGAATTACTGGGTTCAGTGTTCATAGTGATACTGTTGTTACTACTGAGCTCATAATATTTATCAGCAAGCAACCTCTTGTTTTCATGTTTTTTACCCCTTCTCTTCGGAAACGACCACTGCATTTTCAAACTAGCCTATACAAAGTTATCATCAAAAGTCAATTTTAATGATATAAATATCGCACTGTTATAAATTGACTGAATTTTACAGTTAAATTAACGCATTGTCTCATTATTTTAACTGCAAGTTGAGTCCTCCACGCATATAACTGTGATTTAAAGGATTATTAGATTTTTGGAAGGACTGAATCGTAGTCATTTTCTAGTGTTTTCTGTGAAACCAGATTACTTTTTTAAGGGGCACCGCATTTTCAAATGAATTACACGGAGCTGTAATCAAAGCTCCATTTCAAGTATAAAATCATAAGGCTGTATCACACCCCTCTGCCTGAGTATCGCCCTCTATTTAAAATTATGTTTTTATGGTACAGAAAGAAAGCATAATAATCACCTGAGATTAACAGCTGACAGCAATGTATGAACAGACTGCAATTTATTAACATAACTTTGCAAACCTGCCAATCATTTTTAATGTTCTCTAGCTAGGCTTTATAAAAATAATCTGTTCAGAGCATTTAGTCCGGGATCCACAGGCTCAAAAATGGGTTGAACCTGACATGGTCTGTCATACTTTTTATTTGTGCTTTTTGTGTTTACTTGGACACTAAGATCCAATAATAGAAGGGTAGGCTCTGCCGGAAACATCGCGAAAAAAATGTGGCCATTTCAGTGTATAGACCCTTCATTTTTTGACAGAAAAATGTGAAAAATAAAAATTTTCTTCAAATCTTCAGTGGGTTGGGTAGGCTGCCATTAAATGCATTCCAGATACACAGAACACATATGGTGACAATATTCATAAAAAAATAACTCTCAAAACTCATTTCTACATGATTTGTGATCAATTTAATGCAAGAATTTAGGCGTTTTCTTATTTTTTTTCAACATATTCATCTTTTTTATTATTCTTTCTCAAAACAATTATACACGACACAAACAACGAACAATATACATAACACAAAACAGCGGACATAAAATAGACCCACACACACACAGCCCAATATCATCTTACATCGTTCATGTGGCTTTACTCAACCAAATTAATGATTCAAATAACAAGATAAAAATTATAATACTCCAACGTTCTCCTTTTCTTTTTTTTCTCCTTCAACTAGAATGCATCAGTCTCCAAACCCCTATTATACAAATCTCATTTCCAGCCTTCCGCTTCAATAAACTTTTCCCATCTTTTTAGATATTTTTTAATATCACAATCTGTATGTAAGGTTTCGCCCTCCAAAGTAAAATAACGCTTAATCAACATTCAAAGTGATTAATATTTGATGAATCTTTTCCAATAACCATAAAAATAAATCTTTTCCCTAACAAAATAATTAAGTTAATATTATAATTATTTGTCTCTCTTACATCACCCAATTTCACAAAAGGAAGATCTACTTGAAAGTTTCAATTAATTACTTTACACATATTTTGAACTTTGTCCCAAAAAATAGAAACAACAGGGCAATACCAAAAGAGATGAACAGTTGATTCAACCTCTGTGCCACAGAAACGACAATCATCTAATGCTGAAATCCCCCATAAACATAACATCTTCCTTGTTGGCAAAAAATGATAGATTACCTTCAACCGAAACCATTCATTAAATTTTTTTTTATCTATTGTGGTGTTTTGTAATAATTTAGACACCTAGTCCCATGGTATAGGTCTGTCAAAAAGATCCTCACATTTTTTTAAGTACCATATGGAATAGTAACCAAAGATCTGGAGATTAAATCATTTCTATATAAATAATTTCTATATATTAGTTTATTTATCTTATTACCATTTTACCATAATCTATTTCTTGTAACAGGCTGACATACTAAAAGTTTTGTTGTACCTCTACTGATCTTTCCTATCTTTTTTTTTAAAGCAGAAATTAGTTGGTTGTAAGAATGGGAGGAGCAGATAGAACCATATGTCAACGAACTGATTATACATCATAATTTTACCATTTTCACCAACAAAATCATTTATAAACATTATACCATGTTCCAGTACATCCTTCCAAAACTCTGGCTTCATTTCGATTTATATCTTAGAATTTAACCATAATATTTGCTGTAAGATTTCATCTTGATTTTCTGGGGGATGAAATTGAAAGCACAGCCAACTTTGGATTGCTTCTTTTAAAAACTGTGATTTATTCCCAAATATATTATTTACCCAGTGGATGTGTCCTGGTTGAAACTGTATGAAAGGATATATCTGTTTTTTAAATCATAAATGAGTACTCCCCAGGTATTTACTTTCATATGAGCCTTTGTTCAAATATAATTTTTGAATTGTGGAGGCTTTTATAGCATTACAAAAAGCCTCCAAATGTAACAATTTTTGCCCACCGTAATCATAATTATAGAGAACACTTTTGATTTTTCTGGTTTGTCATTCCAGATAAATTCAGAGATCCAATATATACATCTTTACTTCATTGGCAATCAACTATGGCCCCAAGTTTTGACATCAGTCAATATGCCATTCTTTTCCCCAAACAGTATACTTATTCCACAGAAAAAAATTATAGAAATCCAACCAAATTCATTGGTTCTGTGACGATTTCACTACAAGTTGAGGATCAACAGGATCAGAAGCTCAATAGAATTTTAGGCTACTCTCAAAATTCCAAAAGGTGGATATTTAGCAGAAAAGAGAGAAGCGGACAGAGGAGTGAATTGAACAGGAGAGGATAAGATGGAGGAGAGAACAGGAGAGGAGTGACGTAAATTGGAGAAGAATGAAGGATGGAACCTGAGTTCTCAACCAAGCAGCTGAAGAGAAAGTGGCCCAGTACCAACTATACTGATTGCTTTATATGTCGGAAAGCAAACAGTGATGCTGGTCCTCTTCAGAAACTGACAGATCAAGGCTATTCTTCCCTCCTATATGCTTTAACTAACAGAGAGGATGATATCCCTTTCAAACTTGAGAATGAGCTGCAACCTCAATGTGACTTCAACCTCATTTGTGGAAGAGCATGCACGAACAAGGGGGATAGATCCCTAATTTTGATCGCCACTTTTGACAGACAGAATGCAGTATGGGAAAACACAAACAAACTTGAAGATGAAGATATGCTACAAAAGATTTGTGGTCCTGATGGAAACAAGTGTACTGACATTTTAAAAGAATGTGCTCGTGAATTGGCTCCGTCACTTTGTAGTCTTTTTAACAAATCAAGTGGGAGAATTACCACTTGATTGGCTAAGAGCAAATGTTATTCCAGTCCATAAAAAATCTGAAAAAGAAAATTTGAGTAATTATCGACCAGTATCGTTATTGTGCATTTGTAGCAAGGTGCTGGAAAGGTGCATACTTAATTTTGTCTATACTCATGTAGTGCCTGTTTTACATCACCTACAACATGGTTTTGTTAAGGGTTTGTCGACAACAACTCAGTTAATCCAAGTATTTCACGAAGTTGGCAAATTCTTAGATCAGTCCGGACAAATTGATATTTTATATCTAGACTTTTCATCTGCTATCGATTCCGTCCCCCATGACTTACTTTTATATAAACTCCAGACATATGGATTTAATGGTAATTTTTTAAAGTGGTTTACGTCGTATCTTTCTAACCGTAAACAAAGAGTTGCTGTCGATGGCGCCCTATCATCCTGGTCTCCTGTTTAATCAGGGGTTCCACAAGGATCAATTTTAGGTCCTTTGATGTTTCTGTTGTATATTAATGACATGCCAGACTGTGTAAGTCCTGAGACTAGGGTTACCTTGTTTGCAGATGATTCTAAATGCATAAGAGAAATCAGAAACAAGCAAGATTGTTCACAGCTGCAGTGCGACCTAGAAAACATCCTGGATTGGAGCCGTAAATGGAACATGAGATTTAACGCTGGTAAATGTAAACTATTGAGTGTTACAAGGAAGCAAATTCCCATTCTTCGCCATTACACAATGAATGGTAATTTAAATGAAAAAGTCGAATTAATGCGTGATCTTGGGATTGTGGTGTCATCAAATTTATCATGGGATGCACATGCAAATGTCTTGGTCAGTAAAGCAAATCGCATGCTTGGATTAATTCAAAGAACTTGCGGTCATTCATGTTCAATTGAAACTAAACGAAAACTGTATATTTCGATTATAATACCAATTTTAGAATACTCCACCCAATCTTGAGCTGTTTCATCAAAAAAAATCTCTTCTTCATATTGAAGGTGTGCAACGGAGAGCCACTAAGTACATTCTTGGATATAATGACTGTGTTGGAAGCAATTACAAAGCCCAACTAATGAAGCTTGATCTTTTACAGCTGGGTTACAGACGTGATATATTTGATTCAGAGTATTCGAGGGGTCTTAAAAAGTCTAAAAAAATCTTAAATCCAATAATTTGAATTTAAAGCCTTAAAATGTCTAAAATTCTCCTAAAATCTCATAAAAGGTCTTAAATACGATTTTGAAAGGTCGGAAAAATCTATTGACGTGGACTTTTCATATGGTTACTAAGCACCAGTCATATACTGGTAATGAGAACATTGATGAGCTGTTCCAGATTATGTTCCCGGATTCAGAGATAGCAAAAACGTTTAAGTGTGGAAAAGACAAGACGGCATACAAAGCGTGATTTGGATTAGCCAATTACATCAAGAGAGACCTCCAAAGTTAAGGGCCCGTTCATGCTGATATTCGACGAAAGCCTGAATCAAACGAACAAGACCAAGCAGTTGGACCTGCATGTGCATTTTTGGGAAGGCGAGCGGGTCCAGTCAAGGTACCTGGGGTCCAAGTTTATGGGGCATGCGACGGCTCAGGACTTACTGAAACATGTCAAGGTAAGTAACATAGCATTGCATAATTAAAAAAAAAGAAAAAATTTTCATGATTTTTTTTTCTTATCATCAGGACATACTAGATTATAATACTAGAAGTACCAAACAACAAAGACTTGGCTGAACTGATCAAGGTAATGATTTATATGGAAAGCACACCACATGATCATCACAGCATTCTTGTCACTATAGATAAGACCTAGCTAATTGATGTGTTCACTGTGTTATTGAAGAATAGATACAGATACATTTGTCAGTTTATGTTCATGCATTAGAATTTTGATAATGATGCATTGTGGATATGGGGGACTAGTTTTGAGATTCTCTTTTGACAGAGTCTACTCAGGCGCTTTGTCAAGCGAGAGGTCCTGCAAGACATCAGCACACTGCAGCTAACCAAACTAGATGTAGCTGATAAAAAAAAAACTGGCACCAGCCAAAGCACATCAACATCGGCTTGGGTGCTGAGTCAGCCCTCAAGGTAGTATGATCATTTAGAAAGATAATTTTATAAATTGTAGTCAGGATGCAAGCAGCACATATCATTTTTATTAAAAATACTATTTACAGCTTATTCCCCTTTTCAGAGCAGCAACAGTTCGGAGCTCAGAGTCCTTCAATTTCGAATGGACTGCATACAGGGACTGTCAAACATTGTCAGTAAAGTGCAGGAGAAGAGCCCCCTGAAATATCCAACAGTTAGGCACACGGCGTGTCTGGACCCCTCTGCCATTTTCAGACACCCAGACAGTTGCAAGAGGCAGATGAATTCTCTTGTTCAGACATATCTGCAAGACAAACAGCTGACAGGAGGTGTTTCTGATGGTAGGAATAGTTGTGTAATTTTAGTTCTGGTTTTGAACAAAAGTAAGAGGTCGGCACTAGCATAGTGAACAGTAAATAGTCTGTGTGTTACAGCCAGACTTTTTTGCTACACTTTTAAATTGACAAGTAATTTATTAGTAACAGGCCAATCATAGACATAAGGTCACATAATCATTTGTAGTACTATTTCTATAAGTTTCTCTATTTTCAGTTCACCTATAATTTCCTGTGCGATTTTTTTTTCTCTACTGGATTTCTTACTTTTGTTATTTTTTCTCCACATGGTCTTGCACGTGTTCTGTGTGCATTTGCTCATGTGTTGTATTGGAATAGGCTTTGATATTGTATACCATTATAACCAAATTTAGAACAGTGACTTTCTTCACCATTATAACCATTACAGGATGTTGATGTAATGTAATGATTTATCTCCTCCCTTTTCCTTGTCCTCTTTTCTGGTATCTGAATTCTCCAACAATTTGAGGCCTTCGTGTCCCTTGAGAGCAGAAGCGAAGAGTTCCCTTCCTTCCAACCCATGCAAGAGAGGCTAGACACCTTCTTGTTCGGTTTCCTTCGAAGGCCCTATCCAGAACTTTGGACATTTTGCCAGAAGCTGCTCATTTTGTCCCATGGACAGGCCACTGTAGAGAGAGGTTTTTCTGTAAACAAGGAAGTTGAAACGTGTAACATGCAGGAGGACACTGTTGTTGCGCACGGGCTTGTGTGTGATTATGTCACTCAACATGGCGGGGTGACCAAGATTCCCATCACGAAAGAACTCTTGACTTCTGCGGCATCAGCCAGGTCCAAGTACCGTGTCAACCTTGATCAAGAGAGAAGGAAGAAGGAGTCTGATGAACAGGGAAAGAAGAGAAAGGCTTTAGAGGATCACCTGGAAGAACTAAAAAAGAAAAGGAAAACTGTCCAAGAGGTTTCTGAAAGTCTGGCCAGAGATGCAGACAGGCTTGCAGAAGAGGCGGAGGGCAAGGCGGGCACTCAGATGGCCCAGCGCATCACAAAGTCAAATGCTCTGAGGAGGAGCTACAAGGAAAAATTAGCAGAGCTCAAGAATATTGTGGAGGAGATTGCAGCCACGGGACAAGAGCTCAGATAGTTCTTGTGTGCATGCACATGCAGGCACACACACACACACACAATGGCCATTGGCTTTACCAATATAGTTTGGAAATTTTTTTATTCTTCCAAACAAATCTTGGTTCACAACAGAGAGGTTTCTGGTGTTTTTAGTTAAGTTAAGCATTTTGTATTCCAATGTGAAAGAGCTGTGAATAAATTCATATACTTTGTAAGTAATTCTGGGCCTCCAATTTTCCTTCAAGTTTTTTGTACTTTTTTGCCTGTATTGATGTTAAATGGGTCTTAAATTGTATTCATTATGGTCTTAAAAAAGTCTTAACAAGTCTTAAATTTGGCTTGTTGAAACCTGCAGAGACCCAGTTGATTGTGCATTCTTGTGCAAATGCTTGAAGGGGGAATATGACATTAACTACAACAATTTCGTTTCATTTCAAAATGATGAAACATTCTTAATGAAAATTCCAAAATTTAGGACTGAAACTTTTTGCCATTCTTATTTTAACAGATTATTTTATTTGTGGAACACCAGTCACCTCCATCTAATTTCTGATACTACTGCTGCTTTTAAATAAAAGCTATTTCATTTTTATACAGAAAAGTTTAACAACTATTTTTCTTCTGATGATTCCTGTACATGGGTTGGCAAATATCATTGTTCACGTTGCCGTCTGTCCCTCTGATGTTGCTTACACTTGCTGGTATACTGTCTTATTTTATTTTTACTATTTTTTTTCCCTTCTCAATGTTCAGTTGCTTGTACATGTTATGGAATGATTGCCTCACAATAGGTGCCTTGCCACCTGAGAAATCATTCACTGACTTCTGTCAAAGCTTAATAAATAAATAAATAAGTCCTAAGCAGCAAGAACAAGTTATCAACCTTGCCCAGGATGTCTGCCATGCAGTTGCCAAGATACCAACACAAAAACACGTTGGAACAGCTTTGCACATCCTTAAGGAATGTAGAGGCAAGTCGACTGCGTCATTCCTTAATAGATTTGGGAGCAGCATTGGCTACCAAGAAGCACAGAGATATATTACAACAATGGCAATGTTAGTTGAAGAGCAGACAACTAAGGATGGTGCCTTCATACCAATGAACCTCAAGATTGGATGATTCACACAGTTTGCATTTGATAACCTTGACTTCCAAGAGTACACAAAGGATGGACGAACACTGCATGGCACGACACACGCCATATTCCAGTACAAGAATCCTGATGAAGACCCCACACCAATGGTTAGTTTACCTCTGCTGAAAACCCACCAATCATCCCTGGAATCTTCTCAGCCTTTTCAAACCAAGGACAGCCACCTCAGTCTAAAAGATCGTCAAAAGACTCGCTCCCTGGTTGGAGTTGAAACAGAGCCGAAGCTATCTGTGTGTCTAGCAGAACCTCTTGACCACCTGAGCATCCTGTGGCATTTGCCGCAAAGCTACCCTATTGTACTCTTGGAGGACCTGAAACCAAGCTGTGTTGCTCCAACGTGGAGTTCATTCCAATAATTTCTCATCCCAGATGCCACCCCTGCAACTGTGATCAGCTATGGTCCCCTCTTCCCCGTCACCAACAAACCTAGTTGTGGTTGAACAGTCAGTTCAGTACTGCATGGATGTCGAGAAAACATGGCCAAGAGTATAGCATCATCACATGTGACCAGGCAATCTATGAGGTGGTTCTGAGTCTGCAAAAGAAGAACAAAGAGAAGCATGGCAAACTTATCTTGCACATGCACATCATGCACATCCATATCGCTCAGAAATTCCTTGGAGCCATTAGGCATTTGATGCAGTCCACTGGGATCGAAGACATCATGGTCGAAACTGATGTCTGTCTCCGTGGAACAGCAAACAAGATCATCAGTGGAAAAGACTACTATGCAATGCTGCATGCCCACACTATGGTGTATGCAGCCATGTTCGCCCTACACAGGGAAGCATTTGCCAGATGGTTGGTAATTGAAGAGAAGAACCTGGTGTTTGTGTGTGTGCTTGCTAACAATGTCCAGCTACTCCTAGATGCCCTGTCAGAAGAGGATGTAGGGAAGGCATCTTCTGTGTGTGCTGATGCAACCAACCAACTGAAAAACTTTTGTTTTGAGTTTGAGTTTGAGTTTGAAAAAGAATGTACCTCACCTACCACAAAGCTATGGCTAATGTACATGGATATGGTGATGATTCTGAAACAGTTCAACCATACTGAGTGTGCAGGTCTATGGGAGGAACTCTGAAGTAGAGAAGATGTGACCATACCTTGTAGCTGTTGGTCACTACAAGTATGTATCCTGCCTGCCCCACTACCTAGAAGCAATGAGAAGCCTACCTACACTGGCTCCAAACGTCCATATTCAAGGATGGGAACTTCACTGTACGTCAAACAGAAGGATGGTTCAATGGTGTCTACACAGAAATGGCACTTGAGAAATACTTGAAAGTTCTTCCAGTTCTGACAACCGTGTCAGCAGACAAAAGCAAAGGCATACTTGCATATGGGTGACACCAAACACCATGAGAACCATAACAGCCAAGGTGCAAAGGAGGCAGAAGGTGTAAGGAAAATAACAGATGTCATCAAGAACCAGATGATCAATCCATTTGCATGTGAAGAACAGGAGCTAATGAACATCTCAACAGGCCACAAAGCTGCATCTGCGGACTTGGTGATCACTCGTTAAAAAGGACGAGAGGCACTGGCTGCAGCAAGGAAAACAGACAGTGAGAAAGTAGCCCAAATAAAACTTTCCACCTTTGCAGCAAAGCCAAAAAAGTCATTCTCAGGGCCAAGAAGGTCTACGAGGAAGAGAGTGCAGTTGTCCGGAACCAGTACTTTGTGCAGGACCTAGATGAAGACAGGAGGGTGGAAGTCTTTGGACATGAATGGACAAGTTGCACTGTCTCCCATGTTTAAGCCAGATCTGTCCCTTGAACAAGGTTCTGCTATGCGTAAAAGAAACAAGGCAGACTACCTTGCTGCAATCAAAACAGCTCTTGTCAGCTCATGGGGGGAAGTGGACAAACTACCGCCATCCGACAAGCCTGTTGTAATGGTAGTAGATGCCATGAATGCCACGGCATTCATTCAACATTACCAGCATCTTGGGAGCAGTACCTTCCATGAACTACACGGAAAGTACCAGAGTCAGCTCCTTAGCATCATTCCAGATAAGTGTGACTGCATCCACTTTGTTGGTGATCGATATGATGTCTCCCCAGCTGAAAGTCTGAAAGGTGAGGAATGAGAGAAGAAGGTGAAGACCTGCCCTGGAAAAATGAAGGAGTACAAACTGGCTGTAGTGGTTGCGACTGACAGATGTGATAATGATGTGCATGTACTACATCACACACATGGATGGCCTGCAGGAGCTGTGGGTGAAGACAATGGATATCCTCCTATCTGTTCATGCCATCACGGAAGCTCTGGCAGGAAAGTGTGATGTTGCAGCTGCAGATCTTACATCCCTTCTCATCAGCACCTACAAACCTACTGGATGTGATACAGTGAGTTATCTATACAGAAGAGGAAAAAGGCAGGCCTACACAACTGCCATTAAACACCTGACAGACCTTCTGCTGCTGTGCAGGTACAGTGACCCTGAGGAAAGCCTGGGTGTTCAGGAAGGGGTTTTAACAGCAGCAAGGCGATACATGCTGTCACTCTGTCACTGTCACTAAAAAGTTCAAAGTTCACCGGAAGCCGGAAGCGAACTCGCGTTGGCAAAACTTCTGAGCCAAACGGCTGCTATTCTACTTTTCATATAAATGAATTCGGAAGTATTTTTGCTATTTTTTTTTTTTTTTTTTTTTTTATTTAACGGAGGAAAGAGCAGAGAGTTATATCTGATCTGACTGTGGATAGCGGCTAACCAAGTCGCTAACGGCGAAATAATTGTGAGGATACCGGACTGTTCGACTATGGCACCGAAGAAGATACCAGCCCTGGAGGAGGCGGAGGATATTAAACGTTCACTAGACTTTCTCTCACAGGACGTGACTGACATAAAGATAAAACAGGATAAGATTCTTAATCTGGTGGAGGAAGTAACAGAGCTACGTCTACGCATCGTGGAGAGGGACAAGAAAATCGCGGAGTTGGAGAGAAAAGTGGAGGATCTTGAGCAATATTCAAGACTGAACGATGTTATTGTGACCGGACTTACGATCCAACCCCGCTCGTATGCACATGCTGCGGCCGCTGGCAACAAGGAGGAACCCAGCGAGCAGGAGGTGAACTCCGCGGAGCAACAGGTGATGGCTTTTCTCGCGTCCAGAAAAATACATCTGGATGCGGGCGCAATCGAAGCTTGCCATCCTCTACCCACAAAGAAGAACAACATGCCTGCTGTGATCCTGAGGTTCGTCAACAGGAAAAATAAAGTCGCATTGATGAAACAAGGGAAACAACTGAAAGGTACCAACGTCTATTTGAATGATCATTTAATCAAAAGAAATGCAGACATTGCTAAAAAAGCCAGATTCTTGAGGAGACAAAACAAAATACAGAACACTTGGGTTACGAACTGTAAAGTATACATCAAACTCAAGGGATCGCCTGAAGAAGCCAAAGTGATGGTTATTAAGGACATAGAGGAACTGACTAAATTTGAATGATTGCAGCAGTGGGTTAGTGAGTGTATACTCATATCATGACAGCCAATCCAACTTCATTTATTACAGACAGTGAATTAGAGATACACCAAAAGACTCTAGACCTTGAGCTCTTGGAACTAAAATCTTCCGAATACACTGATTATAATACTTTAGATGTGGAAGATCAATTAGACCCTGACAACCAGTTTTTGTCAGTTAACTCAAGCGATTGCAAATATTACACTGAGGATGAATATAATAACTCAGTTAAAACTGAAGGGACATTCTCAATTATTCATTTTAATAGCAGAAGCATGTATGCGAATTTCAGTACATTTAAAGAATACTTAAAACAGTTTGTGAACCCATTTAGCATTGTAGCAGTCTCAGAAACATGGCTTAATGAAGGTAAAGGTGTTGATTTTGAATTAAATGACTATAATTTAAACTATGTGAACAGAACAAACAAAGCAGGAGGAGGAGTTGCTATATATGTCCATAAGAAATTTAAATTTAGAATATTAGAAAACATGACACTAACGATAAATGATTTACTTGAATGTCTATCAATAGAAATAATCAATGAAAAAAAGAAAAATATTATAATCAGTTGTCTATATAGGTCACCGGGTTCAAGTCTGGAGGTATTTACAAATTGGGCTGAAAAAACTTTTTCAGCAATAAGAAACAAAATATTATTTATTTGCGGGGATTTCAATATAGATTTGATAAATTTGAATAAACATAAAACTACTGAGGATTATATTAATAGGATGTACAGCATGAGTTTATACCCAACTATATTAAGACCAAGCAGAATTACATCACATAGTGCTACCCTCATTGACAACATCTTTACAAATAATATAGAGTCGACAAATGTCAGTGGACTAATGGTTTGTGATATAACCGATCACTTGCCTGTATTCACAGTGTACAATGATAAGGGTATATTTCAGAAATCACCTCAAAAATATATTTATAAACGAGTAAGAACTGAAGACTCAATTAATCTACTTTATCAGGATTTAATAAATCAAGACTGGAATACTGTATATAGCATGAATGATGTGGATGGTGCTTTTGAAACATTTTTGGAAATTTTCAGTGCAGCATATAATAAAAATTGCCCACTTCAGCAATTTAGTTGCAACCATAAATCTATAAAATGCCCATGGTTAACCAAGAGCTTACACAATGCTTGTAAGAAGAAAAACACTTTATATAGACAGTTCATTAAACTAAGAACCAAGGAATCTGAACATCGCTACAAAACATATAAAAACAAACTCACAGCTATATTGAGAACTAGTAAGAAATTATATTATACCAATCTATTATATAAAAACAAGAACAATACCAAAGGGGTGTGGGGAATACTAAATACTGTAATTAAAGGCAATACAAAGAACAATTCATATGCAGACTACTTCATTGATGGGAATAGTGACAATTATAATATGAATGAAATTGTGGAGAGTTTTAATAGCTTTTTTGTAAATATTGGGCCAGATTTGGCAGCAGAAATTCCTGAGTGTAATGGCAATGAAACTGAGTCACTGATAGAAATAAATTCAAATACTATGTTTTTGTGTGGAGTGACAGAGACAGAAATATTAGATGTTGTTAACAATTGTAAAAATAAATTGTCTGCTGATTGTTTTGACATCGACATGGCACTAGTTAAACAAATTATACATGGCATTGTTAGACCATTAACTTACGTATGTAATTTATCATTTCAAACAGGAACATTTCCAAATAGAATGAAAATTGCCAAAGTCATACCAATACATAAAAATGGAAACAAACACATCTTCACTAACTACAGACCTGTCTCTCTGCTCCCTCAGTTTTCAAAAATATTAGAGAAACTTTATAACAATAGATTAGATAAATTTATAGATAAGCATAAATTAATTCATGAAAGTCAATACGGTTTTAGGGCAGGAAGGTCAACTTCTATGGCCGTCATTGAGGCAGTAGAAGAGATCACTGATAGTATAGATAGAAAGAGATATGCAGCTGGGATATTCATCGATTTAAAAAAAGCATTTGATACTCTTGATCATAAAATATTAATCAAAAAATTAGATAGATATGGCATTAGGGGAGTGGCTTTGGATTGGATCCAAAGTTATTTGACCGGGAGACAACAGTATGTGAGGATGGGGGAGTTTGCATCTGGGTATTTGGACATTGTTTGTGGGGTGCCACAGGGATCGGTTTTGGGTCCAAAGTTATTCAATTTATATATTAATGATATTTTTAATGTATCAAATTTATTAAAATTAGTCATATTTGCAGATGACACCAACATTTTCTATTCTAACGACAATTATAGTAATTTAGTATCCAATATAAACAGTGAATTAATTAAATTTAAAACATGGATGGATATTAACAAATTATCTCTAAATTTAAATAAAACAAAGGTGATGTTCTTCGGTAATTACAATGTAAATTTAGATCGAGAAATAAAAATAGATGGTGTGGTCATAGATAAAGTGTCAGAAATAAAATTTCTAGGAATTACCATTGACAGTAAATTAAGCTGGAAATCACACATCAGACACATACAAGGCAAAGTATCTAAAAGTATATCAATCATTAATAAAGCCAAGTTCTTCTTAAACTACAACGCATTGTTATTATTATATTGTTCATTAGTTGTTCCATATTTAACTTATTGTGTAGAAGTCTGGGGCAATAATTACAAAAGTTTACTGCATCCCCTTGTTATACTCCAAAAACGTGCTGTAAGAATAATACATAAGGCAGGATATTGTGATCATACTAATATTTTATTTCTGCAGTCTAAGCTGTTAAAAATGCTGGACTTAGTTGAGTTCTCTACTTGTCAACTTCTGTTTAAAGCGAGCAAAGGTATGCTGCCTGAGAATATTCAAAAGCTCTTTACGCATAAAGAAGGGAGTTATAACCTCAGGGGGTGTGGTAACTTTAAGATTCAACTGGTGAGAACCACCAGGAAGAGTTTGTGTGTGTCTGTATGTGGGGTGAAGCTTTGGAACAGACTGGAGGCAGGGCTCAAACAATGTCCAAATATTTATCAGTTCAAATCAAGATACAAAAAACTTATAGTGTCAAAGTACAGAGAAGAGGAAAATGGTGTTTGATTGTGATAAGTGATATAGCGTGGTATACATTTAATGGATCAAGTGAATTAACCTCACTGATTATTATTATATGTGAGAGGGCATAAGCTACAACATAGTGAATAATGGAACCAAGTTATTATATTGTACTAGTATATGTATTATTGCTGGTTAATGATAATTGATTGTGATATTTGTGATTGATGTTATTCCTATTGACGTTATTGCTGCTGCTGTGGCTGTTGTTGTTATCGTTGTCATCATTATATGAATACATAACAATCAAATTTTTTATTTTTTTTTTTTCCTAGAAACAAACTATATTAATCCAGATAAAGATATTGGTGATGATGGTAATATATAAATTAAAGGGGAACCAACACTTAGAGAACTTTAATATGTACACAAAATAAACGAGTATCCCACACTCAACACAACTTGTAGTACAGGGCAGGCAAGGGGAGCTGTGCTGCTCGAGGATAACCCCCTCTGGCTGCAGGCTCCCAATATTGTCTCTTTTAATGCACAGCAAAGGACACTTAGCAGAGAGTGGTCCTGTGGCTCGGGGGCGCCCCCCCTCTGGCAGCAGGTTCACAAAAAACACATTGGAGCCTCTGATGAACAAGGCACACCGTCAAAACTAAAACTTGTTACCATGGTCACCAATCTGTGATTACTATATGTACTTCTCCTGAATAACATGGATTATATGTTATATGCTAACATAAATGATATTGTCTGAAGTTAAACATTTATAATTATCTATAATTACTGTATGGTGATGATGATGATGATGATGACCATTCTGACTGCTATATAAGCATGTTGCAACCACATAATTTAAAGAATGAATTGGGGGTGGGAGTAAATAAGCTTGTCTTCTTCCCACTCCTTTTCGAGCTCATTTTTGTTTAATTTCTATTATTATTTTCTATTATTATTATTACTATTATACTATTATGTGTGTATGTCAGTGTGTATATGTATATATGTATATATGTGCATATGTATATGTATGTGTATGTGTATATATATGTATATATTTGTTTTCCAATTATAGGGACACAATGAACACAACACAATGTATGAATGAACAAGGCTGCTACAGCTTTCGCATGCACTTGTTCCGGTATTTGTATTTGTATTGTATGTACTCGTACTTTATATACTTATACGTTGTAGACTCGAAATAAATCTCTATCAATCAATCAATCAATCTATGACAGAAGTGACTTTGGTGGTACTCTGGATGCACTGCGAGCCCATCTCTTTGCGAACATCAAGGGAGACATGTGTTGCCTTCCACAAACTGAAGATGCCCTCCTGTTACACCTTCACGGTGCCCTGCATCAGTTGGCTGTGTGTAAGCGGGCACACATAGTTCAGCCGACCTACCCAGCTGCCAGCGATTTTGGGAGACAGCTTGTCCATGGCAAATTAGTGGCAACCATGATGATGAAAGAGGTCAAACCTTCTGAATTCAAACACAACAAATACTGTAGCTGCAAGAAAAGCATGTGTCCCCGAGGATGCTCCTGTGCAAGAGCCAATGTGAAGTGTGGCATCGCATGTCTCTGCACGGGGGACCCCAACAGATGATCAAGGATTGAACTTGCCCTTGAAGACGGGGACATGCTTTGAACACAACGTAAGTAGGCTTTGTGCGTGTGTGTGTGTGTGCATGGGGGGGCATCTTGTGTAGCGCTGCTGTACAACCCGCCCTGCCTGTCTTGTTTGCCGTCTCCTCGGGAGGTGTGGGTGAAGGTCTGTCCCCAGAGCAGTATCTGCTGTGTGCATCCCTCCTGACTATCCCACCTCACAGAGACTTGCACTTAATTAAGTTATGTCAAATTATTTTGTTCCATTATAGGTGTAATAGCTGTCATCTGATGCAATAAAATAATAAAAATCATTTTCCTGTCTTATCTCTCTTGTGTTGTAAAATTCCATTGGGAGAACAGGGTTATGTTAAAATTAAAAAGATGCCTTGACCATGATGTTTAATAATGAGAACATTAACAATCATGTTAAATATCCAGTATGTCTTTAGGAATTTTGAGAGTAACCCAAAATTCTATTGAGCATCTGAGCCTGTTGATTGCCAACTAATAGTGAGATCATCACAGAACCAATAATTTTTGATGGATTTTTATCATTCTTTCTGTGGAATGAGTATACTGTTTGGTGAAAAGAATGGTATATTGACAGACGTCATAACTTGGGGCCATAGTTGTAATGGTCAGTAGTATTGGGAGGCCAAGTGCAACGATCAGAGAAAACGTGTGCAGCAGAGACACAGTACAAACAGAGAGAATAATACAGACCAAACGAAAGTACTCGTACTTCCAAAGGACGTATAATAACCAGGGAAGCAAAGCGAGATAGAAAAAGGGAGAAGAAACTCCAATAATTAGAAGATAGAAAGTCATACAAAACCTGACTACAGATATCTTCAGCTATAGTGCGAAACTAAAAACAGACACTCAAGCAAAGGAGGTGTGGCGAACCTCCGGCTTATATGGAGTCTGGGGAGCGCCGCCCCACTTCAATCAGCCAGCTGGGTAAAGAATCAGATTGAACAGGAATTTGATCTCATTCCAGGACGAAAGCCACAAAGAAAAGTCCAAAACGCACGCACAGGCATCCAGAACCATGACACAGACACAGTTGATTGCCAATGAAGTAAGATGAAAATATTGGAAAAAAGTAAAAAAACGCCTAATTTTTTTTCCATTAAATTGATCCCAAATCATGTAGAAATGAGTTTTAAAAGTCATTTTTTTTCAGTGCATGATGTCACCACATGTTCTGTGTCTCTGGAATGCATTGACAGACTAGCCTACCCAACCCACTGAGGATTTGAAGAAAAAAGTCATTTTTCAAATTTTTCTGTTAGAAATTACAGAAAAAAGGGAACATACACTAAAATGGCCACAATTTTTTTTTTTGCGATGTTTCCGGCAGAGCAGACCCTTCCATTATTGGATCTTAAGGTCCGAGTAAACAGAAAAAACACAAACAAAAAGTCAGGTTCAACCCATTTTTAAGCCTGTGGATCCCTGACTAATTCATATTTTCAAAGAATAAGATGACGCAATATCTGTTATGGAAGAGGCTATTCGTCCCGCGGCGGTTCAGCGTTAAAGATCAAAGAGCAGAGCGGATTATAAAATGAAATCTCTTATTGGCCCAACTGCAGGGCAAATAGCAGAAGACTAGACTTTCTCTTGTTGGCCCTGTTGTGGGGCAGATAGCTCAGATATCTCTTCCCCCAGTTCACCCCGCTGCGGGGCGAATAGCCACTTCCATCGGGGATTATTCTCAGGTTTTGTTAGGTGTCACAAGCTGGTGTATTAAAATGCCAGATAAGTGCAGTAGAAAAATGTGGCGAGCTGCATGTTGCTTGACTACATGGATTGTAACCAGCTGGTTTTAAACAATCACATTCATAACAATTTATTCAAAGTCCCTGAAAAGGAAAACTAAATATGTTTTATGAGTTTATGATATCACAGAAAAACATGTTATTAATCACTCTGTCAAATATGAAGAACTAAAAAAGTCGCTAAGTATATAAAATTAGGCCTCAAAGTTGTTAAGAAATAAGCAGCATTCTCTGCCCCAGGACGGTGGGGGCGTGTCCCCTGGAGGCACGGAAACCTCCCAGGCATGCGCAGTTGCCACATCACGCTTGTGTATTGGAAAGCGCCCCAACCTACCAGATATAGCTTCTGTACAACTGTCCAATAATTTCTGAATGTAATGCCTTACTTTTTAGATAAAGAGTGAACTCTATACGTGAAGCAAAATGATAACTTGCTTGTCATTCTTGCATCATGACATAAAATTACTTCTTCTGATTCTCCATGATTTACCAAATTCACCTTGGTCTTCTCTGGTAGTAAAAAGGGGAAATGAACAACCATAGCAATGAACAACTACAATGCCACGATCAGTGATGAGTGTCCTTTGAGATGCTTTTGGCATAATAAAGCAGGTTAATTATACCTCAGTCACCATAATCAAGCATTGCATAGCATGTCGATAAGAAAAAAAACGTTACAATTCAAGGCAGTGTGGATATTCATAACTTGGGTGAGAGTGGCTAAGCCCTGCAACTGGTGAGCCAGCGTGAAGTGGGAGCTACAATCTATCTTTGGAGGGAGTATGCAATACTCTTACTGGAGTATGCCTCTCCCATTCTAAAACTGTGCGATCCTGGTGTCGCGATGCTGGCTAATACCTTCAGCTGGCTGGGAGGACTATGTGGAGCAAGCGGGACATAGACTACCTCGACTTTCAATAATTTCGCCGCGGATCACATAAATGTATGACAATCATTTTAAACAACATTAATTTCATCTCCCGTGTTTGTGTTAACGTAGCACAGGCGAAGTCCGTTCGGTCCTTTCCATTGCTAATAATATGTTGACAGGATGAATATGCAAGGATCTCTGACATGAAAACGCATAGGTTTAGTATAAAACGTTCATCATCATTATAAACATGAGGAAATACTTTGACAATACGTTCTCATTTTGTCTAAATATATTAATGAAAGGCAATAATTGTTTATGGAGACCACCATCAATTTGGCAATACATGGGCTGAAGCTTCGGAGGCTCAAAAAAGGGGAATTTGCCAATACGATCAATTTTTCCGAATGATGAGGATAAGGAGAAGTTTGTCAAACAGCACAAAGTGAACACTGTGGTTCTGTATGACGAGGCTCCCTTGGACTGGAGGAGAATGGCGCAACGAGCTCAGTTCTTGGGATCCTGTTACTGAAGCTCCAGGATGACGGTCGCAAGACTTATTACCTGGAGGGTAAATGTAATGTTATTTTATACCCCTATAGACGCGATTTACAATTTAATTGAACATATTGTGATTTCGGCTGGGCTATTGGGAGTTATCTGATTTCATAATGTTACGACTATCGTTATTAAACAATGTAACGTGTATGTTCTGAGTAACGAACCAAAGAAAATGGCAGGCTTGATAAATGATTGACCAACAGTTTTGCTGAGGGTAATGCAGGCATTTGCTATGTAATTGCAGTATTCCCAGCATGAACTGTACAGTCAGTGGTTCAAAAGACCGTACCTCGGTGCAAGGTCAGTGAAGACCACAAAATTTTACTGTATCAAGACACTCCTCCCGTGGTTCGGACATGCTCCCTAGTGGAGCAGGACAATTACTGCGGTGGCCTGTGCTACAGGACAGTACAGTACACAAAGGGCCCTATCTTACGCCAGAGTCCTTAAACACATTATTTGGGGATTTAGCATTGCGTAAGAGGCGTCCCCCCGCAAAAGTTGCTATCTTGCACACCTGCCTATATCCCTAAAACACCAGCGCTACCCGTTATATTATGCATAGGCATGGTCTGGGCGTTACGCCAGTTAAACCAATCAGTGAGCCAGGTGCCATTACCTTTAGGAGCAGGCTGCCCTATCCCAAATCCTCAAACCGAAACCCGTGATGGAGAGAGGAAGGTCGCCACGTTTCTCCGAAGATGAAGTTAAATTGCTCGTGCACGAGGTCAAATCCAGACAGGGGAGGATATGTTTTTGTTAAAGGTCACAGGCCAAGTCCACTATGTCAAGTCAAAATCTATTTTACTCCTTCCTATTTAGCAGTATGACAAAAAAAAGTCACATCCCATTCAAAATTACCGCGTTAAAAGTGAAATTGGTAACAAATAACAACCCATGGCCCAAGCCAGTCGAGAGCCCAGCAGAATAAAATTTAGTTTCAAATCACGCCGGTAGGGGGCCTGCCAGTGACGTCACAGTTGTCAAACAATTGAAGTTCACTCTATTCATCTGCATAGCATAACAACGTTTTACACGTTTCCTTGCAATAAATCCCGGATTCTCGACGAAACATGGACAATAATGTTAACCCTACAGACACAATTGATTTTGATGAGGATGAAGAAGCGAGTTCTGTAGAAGTTTACGGCCTGCAGCCGTATTTATTCGAGCCGGTTTTAAATAAATTCTGCAATTAAAAGAAAATCGACAAATTATTTTGATGAAATTTATTTGTCACAAACTCTGAACTGAAGAAATGGGCCCTAGACAGCCTCGTTTCAAATTAAAATATTAATTTAATTCATTATTTACAGATTATCTGGATTTGGCGTGTTCGAGAAGAACAATGGTGACTCTTTGTGCAGATGTGTCCGCCAGTGGACGTGGAGCTGCAAATTTATACACGCAATTACAATATTCTATCACTAGATGGCACATCAGGATCAGTTATTGAATATTATAACTGCCACTAAACTCAAAGAAGAAGTGATATCTATACTTTATAATTTCAGTGGGACTCCTCAGTATAATAAAGGCTAAATTAAATCATTCTTTTCTGTATTTGTACCGTTTTGGCTGTCACAAACAAGAGATGTTGCGGCACTTGTGTGTGTGTGTGTGTGTGTGTGTGTGTGTTTGGTCCCCCCCCAGTTCAAAAATCCTATCTGTGCCCTTACCTGCCGTGGTCAGGTGGTGGTAACTTACCTCTTGATGCCGTCCCTTTTCAAAGGCCTTGCCTTCCGTTCTACCTGTTCTGGTCTAGCTTTAAAAATCGTCGGTATTGAATCGGGTTTTAATTTTCGTCTAACAGATCCACCATAGCCAATGCTTTCGGCAAACGTCTCATCAAACACGAAGCTGGAAGGCTCAAAATGGTCACAGCACAGACGCGAATGCTTCGACGGTTTCCACAAAGTTCCGGGCTTCCTCCCCGCATGATTTACTCGCCGCAGCCATTCCTCCTGCAAATTAGGATCCGCGGGGAACTTGTGGGTACTCTTACCACTGCTCGACCCGTTATTGCACCCGTAGGCAACACAATAAACCATTATAAACTGCACAACAGTCCTAATCACAATATCGCCTCGTACACACAATGAACCGCCGCCATTAAGCTAACTTATTTTGTTTGACAACTGTGACGTCGCGCCCCGGGAATACCAGAGTCACGTTCAGGTAAATCTCGCATTTTCTCGGGCCAGGCGGCCGCGAGCAGACGATGCATTTGAAAGCATTTTAGCCGTTTTGATTGTATTTGTGACTGTAACTGATTAATTAGTAGGGGGCCAGACCTAGTTTTACGGCATAACCGATCATTTTGAACCAAATTTCTCATGATTTGGAATGACTTGGCCTGTGACCTTTAAGTTTATCATGAATTGTATTATTATTATTACTATTATTATTATTATTATTATTATTATTATTTGACATTGACATATTGTTTAATGTTTTGTATGTAATAAAAAAAACATCAAGCCTACCCCTTTTGTGATGGAAACTTCAAAAAAAAAAAAGAAAAAGAAAAAAATGTGTGTCGCCTTGCGCATCCAACTCCCTCTCCCATCTGAAATGAAGCATAGAATAAAATCCATCCATCCATCCATTTTCAACCGCTTATCCGGGGCCGGGTCGCGGGGGCAGCAGTCTAAGTAGGGATGCCCAGACTTCCCTCTCCCCGGACACTTCCTCCAGTTCTTCCGGGGGTATCCCGAGGCGTTCCCAGGCCAGCCGAGAGACATAGTCCCTCCAGCGTGTCCTGGGTCTTCCCCGAGTCCTCCTCCCGGTGGGGCATGCCCGGAACACCTTCCCAGGAAGGCGTCCAGGGGGCATCCGATAAAGATGCCCGAGCCACCTCAGCTGGCCCCTCTCGACGTGGAGGAGCAGCGGCTCTACTCTGAGCTCCTCCCAGGTGACAGAGCTCCTCACCCTATCTCTAAGGGAGCGGCCCGCCACCCTGCAGAGGAAACCCATTTCAGCCGCTTGTACCCGAGATCTCGTTCTTTCGGTCATGACCCAGAGTTCATGACCATAGGTGAGGGCAGGAACGTAGATTGACTGGTAAATCGAGAGCTTTGCCTTTCGGCTCAGCTCCTTCTTCACCACGACAGATCGGTACAACGACCGCATTACTGCTGCCGCTGCACCGATCCGTCTGTCAATCTCACGCTCCATCCTTCCTTCACTCGTGAACAAGACCCCAAGATACTTGAACTCCTCCACTTGAGGCAAGAACTCTCCTCCAACCCAGAGGGAAGATATCACCTTTTTCCGGTCGAGAACCATGGCCTCGGACTTGGAGGTGCTGATTCTCATCCCAGCCACTTCACACTCGGCTGCAAACTGCCCCAGTGCATGCTGAAGGTCCTGATTCGAAGGAGCCAACAGGACAACATCATCCGCAAAAAGCAGAGATGAGATCCTGTGGTCCCCAAACCGGACTCCCTCCGCCCCCTGGCTGCGCCTAGAAATTCTGTCCATAAAAATAATGAACAGAACCGGTGACAAAGGGCAGCCCTGCCGGAGTCCAACATGCACCGGGAACAGGTCTGACTTACTGCCGGCAATGCGAACCAAGCTCCTGCTCCGGTCATACAGAGACCGCACGGCCCTTAGTAGAGGGCCCCGGACTCCATACTCCCGAAGCACCTCCCACAGAATGCCACGAGGGACACGGTCGAATGCCTTCTCCAAGTCCACAAAACACATGTGAACAGGTTGGGCAAACTCCCATGCACCCTCAAGCACCCTGCGGAGGGTATAGAGCTGGTCCAGTGTTCCACGACCAGGACGAAAACCGCATTGTTCCTCCTGAATCCGAGGTTCGACTATCGGCCGGATTCTCCTCTCCAGCACCCTGGAATAGACTTTACCCGGGAGGCTGAGAAGTGTGATCCCCCTATAGTTGGAGCACACCCTCAGGTCCCCCTTTTTAAATAGTGGAACCACCACCCCGGTCTGCCAATCCAGAGGCACTGTCCCTGACTGCCACGCGATGCTGCAGAGGCGTGTCAACCAAGACAGCCCTACTACATCCAGAGACTTGAGGTACTCAGGGCGGATCTCATCCACCCCCGGTGCCTTGCCACCGAGGAGCTGCCGAACTACCTCAGTGACTTCAGCCCGAGTGATGGATGAGTCAGCCTCTGAGTCCCCAGCCTCTGCTTCCTCTACGGAAGGCGTAACAGCGGGATTGTGGAGGTCCTCGAAGTATTCCTTCCACCGGCCGACAATATCCCCAGTCGAAGTCAACAGTTCCCCACCTCCATTGTAAACAGTGTTGACAGAGTACTGCTTTCCCCTCCTGAGGCGCCGAACGGTTTGCCAGAATTTCTTCGGGGCCGACCGATAGTCCTCCTCCATGGCCTCCCCGAACTTTTCCCATACCCAAGTTTTTGCTTCCGCCACCGCCCGGGCCGCAGCACGCTTAGCCTGCCGGTACCGGTCAGCTGCCTCAGGCGTCCCGCAAGCTAGCCAAGCTCGGTAAGACTCCTTCTTCAGCTTGACGGTATCCCTTACTTCCGGTGTCCACCACCGGGTTCGGGGATTGCCGCCACGACCGGCACCGGAAACCTTACGGCCACAGCTCCGAACAGCCGCGTCAACAATGGAGGTGGAGAACATGGTCCATTCAAACTCAATGTCTCCAGCCTCCCTTGGGATCTGGTCAAAGCTCTCCCGGAGGTGAGAGTTGAAAACCCCTCTGACGGAGGGTTCCGCTAGACGTTCCCAACAAACCCTCACAACACGTTTGGGCCTGCCAAGTCTGTCCAGCTTCCTCCTCCGACAGCGGATCCAACTCACCACCAGGTGGTGATCAGTGGACAGCTCAGCCCCTCTCTTCACCCGAGTGTCCAAGACATACGGCCGGAGGTCAGATGACACGACCACAAAGTCGATCATTGACCTCCGACCTCGGGTGTCCTCATGCCACGTGCACTGATGGACACCCTTATGCTTGAACATGGTGTTCGTTATGGACAAACCGTGACTAGCACAGAAGTCCAATAACAGAGCACCACTCGGGTTCAGATCGGGGAGGCCGTTCCTCCCAATCACGCCCCTCCAGGTAACACTGTTGCTACCCACGTGGGCGTTGAAGTCCCCCAGTAGAACGATGGAGTCCCTAGTCGGAGCACTTTCCAGTACCCTTCCTACGGACTCCAAGAAGGTCGGGTACTCTGCACTGCCATTCGGCCCATAAGCCGAAATGACAGTGAGGCACCTGTCCCCGACCCGAAGGCGCAGGGCAGCGACCCTCTCGTTCACTGGGGAAAACTCCAACACCTGACGGCTAAGCTGGGGGGCTATAAGCAAACCCACACCAGCCCGCCGCCTCTCACCGCGGGCAACTCCAGAGTAGAAGAGAGTCCAGCCTCTCTCAAGGAGTTGGGTTCCAGAGCCCAGACTGTGCGTGGAGGTGAGCCCGACTATCTCTAGCCGGTATCGCTCGGCCTCCCGCACAAGCTCAGGCTCCTTCCCCCCCAGTGAGGTGACATTCCATGTCCCCAGAACCAGATTCAGAGTCCGAGGATTGGGTCGCCGGGGCCCCCGCCCACGACTGCCACCCAAAACACAAGGCATCAGCCCCTTCTGAACCCTCCCGCGGGGGATGGGCCTACGGGAAAGCGGGCCCACGTCGCTCGTTCGGGCTATGCCCGGGCGGGTCCCATGAGCAGAGGCCCGACCACCAGGCGCTCGCCTACCAACCCCAACCCCAGGCCTGGCTCCAGGGTGGGGTCCCGGTGACGCCAATCCAGGCGACGTAAACGTCCTTGTTCTATTTACATTCATCAGGGGTTTTGAACCGCTCTTAGTCTGACCTGTCACCTAGGACCTGTTTGCCCTGGGAGACCCTACCAGGGGCAAATAAGCCCCAGACAACATAGCTCCTAGGATCATCCAGGTGCTCAAACCCCTCCACCACGATAAGGTGGCGATTCAAGGAGGGGAGAATAAAATCCCATCATAGAAAAATAAAATTAGGTCTATGTGCTGGCACTCAGCGAAGTAAATTTTTTCCAGCGAGAGCAGCATTTCAGAACTCTTCAGAGAATGAAGGTAATTTTGGTGACAAGTACGTGGTTTCATCTGTTAACATTTTCCAATCGGACAGCTGTCTATTTTTTACTGGAAGTTGGGTGACCGTGCTGCAAAAACAGGTGTACGTACTTGTTGCCGAAAATACCTTCTTTCGCAAATGAGTTCTGAAATGCCGCTCTTGCTGGGAAAATAAAAAAAAATTACCGTTGCTGAGTGCCAGTGCATAGACCTATTTATAATTTAATTATTTTTCTGTACTGAATGTAGCCCATTATTTTGTCGCTGTTAGATCGCATGGGGGAGAGATGCCGTGTCTTCAATTGCCACTTGATTATTCTTGAATTGGAAAACGTGTTAATAAAAGAAAATCGTCCAGAATTAGTCAGGACTACTTGTAGGCAATAAAGGGATGGATATTTTCCCCCAAATTTTCAGGTCTAGCGCCGGCCCTGATATTATGTATTATAAATATCATTAATATATATTATATATAATAATTATATACTATTATAAAAGGGAAAAAAATTATTGATTCAAAATACAAACAATATAGACTTACGTGAAAGGCCCAGGTAGCTGGTGCGCTGGCGGCACACGCGTTCTGGGAGTCTTCTATTATTTAAAGGTTTTCTGCCACGGAATTACAAGTCGAATTTATTTTATGCAGATTTCCTTTCTGATTTTGGATATGACCATGTTTTTGCCTAAAATCATTTGATAATGCAGAAATCTAAACAAAATGACAATGTTCTGAAACGCTCCTAAAAATTTGTTTTTTTCACAACTGTTCAGCCGTTTGGGTGCGACCTCAACTCGGGAACGCTCAGCTCTGCCCCCAAACCGGCATACATAGATCCTGAATACAATCCTGACCTTTACCCATCACGCTTCCTGTCATAACTCAAAAAAAGAACGCCAGTTGAGTCTTCAATTATGTATGACGAGCAATAGGAAGATACTACTTCAGGTGCGGAATCGTTCGAGAGGGAGAGGCAGAAGAAAGAGGGATCCAGCCATATATGTTCGAGCCTCAGGCATCCCATGATGGCTCGGCTAAAAGCGTACATGATGACAGGGAAGATCTTGAAGGGAGACTGGGAAACAATGACTGGTTAGTTATTTTTACAGTTATTTTCCTCCGTTAGATTTACATGAACATAAGAATCTATGCGATTTCATAGCTATTCATTATTGCAAGGCAGTCACTCAGCTGTGAGATATTAAGGTGTGCACGTCGCTGGTTGTCATATTAGCCGCAGGTTTAGCCTTAGTTAGCTGTCAAATATGGCGCATTGACCCGGCCTGGCTCGTGGCCTCCGATTCACAAAAAAAAAAAATTTTTATGCTCGCTTGAGATGGCTTCTCACTTTTACGAAACAGACTTAATGCACAGTTAATCTGAAATGGAAACACATTTTTTTCTAATAAACGCTGATGCGGAGGCTTGGCTCTGATAAAGAGCAGTCACATGACTACTTAATGCACATTATTCTGCATAAGTTTCCATGTGCTTTCTCAGACCGTGTACCTCTACACTGTCAACTTCCGCATATACTTCACTGAGCAGTAAAGTGCCGTTTTTGAGATTATCCAAGATCAGTAGCACGATCAAGGGGTACAGTCAAGAACCGTAGGCAATGCCAGACTGAAAACACAGTCTGACCGTTCTCAGTTTTTGCATTTGAGGTTGCCAAGCAAGGAAGTTGGTATGTGTTTATCTGACATAGGTACGAACGAACATCACCACCGACTTATTATTTATTTGCTCTCAACTGCTTGAGGGAAACCTATAGAAACGTTAGCGAATTTTTGCAAGATTCACTTCAAATTTAAATGGAAACATAGGTAGTGACTGCTGTCGAAAAAATATATTAGCATTTTCTCTGCTTCCTCTTTTCTTGGTGGCTCTCTGCTACATTCACCTTGATTCCCAACTTCAGTACCCAACTTCACTGTCGGAATCGCATGAGGTTTTAATATTCACTTTCTCCCCATATTAAAATTGCTGTCGAGCCTGTTGTCAAAGTCGGTGTCCTGGAAGTGGTCACTGCAAACTATGCTAGACTCATTCGGTCCGTGCCATTTGGCTCGAGTTAGCCTCACTTTTGCGGCCCAAAGTTGTCTTCGAGCCTTGTCCTTGGGGAAAGTGTGTAAGCTTACTGCGTCGACCTTGCATTTCAAGTATTGAGGCAATTTATATATAAAATACTGCAAATACCCATCGCCAAGCTTCGTAAATGTCAGGTGCGTTCCCGAGTTTACGACATGGCTGCATGTGATCATACATACTCTTTTTTTTCCCAATTTTTGGAGGCGGGCCCAAAGAACTGGCAAAGTGGCTAAAATAGTTAAACCGAAAATGGTTTTTTTTAATTGTCGAAACGCTGTTCGCAGAACTACTGATAAAATGTTTATCAAAAGCAGTCCCCAGAACATATATCAAATTTAAATTTTCGGTGGCTGAAAACCTTTAACTGGAAATCAAGGCAATTTATTACTATCTCTGCCATTTTCTCAGGGGTTCAACTGAGGTTAAAGCAAGGTGGCTTTTTATAGACGAGTTCATTCGGGAAGTGGAGCCGCATGTGCACGTCCACGTGTCCAAGTGGACGCACATTGAAGCGGCCTGGGCGTGCTCTTATAAAAGCCCAAATGGGTAGCGGGTGGTTTGAGGACCCGCTATACGCTTTCCTTAACGTGTGTCGTCAAGATAGCAATTGTAGAGAAAGTGCATAAACATGCCCATGGGCACACCTCCAGGCGCAAATAAGGGAGTTGGCGTAATGCCTAGCGGGTACTGTGGCCACAAGATAATGTTTAGGAATAGTGGAAGCTGCTAAATGAGTAATTCATGGGTAATGGCAACGGGTAGGGCATTGTGAAAGACAGAGCCCAAAATGTTACAGCCCCCTCTCTCGACATAACCTGAAAGGTCTCTCAGCAAGGAAGAAGCCACTGCTTCAAACCCACCATGATGTTAACCTATGATTTACAATGACACAAAGTGATGACAATTTTGCATTTAGGTGAACTGATGTCACAAGAATTTAAGTGTTATAACTTATAAGCTATGATGACCATTGTTATATTTGGAGCAAAAAGTGGGAGGTTTGGAAGCTGAAGACTCCATCTGAACTGTGAAGCACAGGAGAGGCAGCGTCATGTAGTGGGGATGCTGTGCTGAAGAAGGGACTGATGCTCCTCACAAAATGGCTGCATCATAAGGAAGGGGAGTTATGTGGAGATATTGCAGCAGTGTCTCCTGACATCAGCCAGGATGTTAAAGCCTAGTTGCAAATGGGTCTACCAAGTGGACAGTGACCCCAGTGCCTACTTCAAAGTGGTGAAATGGCTGAAGGGCAGTAAAAGTCAAGGTATTGGAGATGCCATCACAAAGCTCTGACCTCAATCCAATGGAAAATTTGTGTGCAAAACTGAAACTGTGTGAGGAAGGAGGCCCACAGCCCTGTTCTGTCAGGAGAATGGGGCCAAAATTACAGGAAACTATTGTGAGACATTTGTGGATGGCAATATAAAACATTTGACCACTGTTAGACCATTAAAAAGCAATGCTACCAAATACTAACTCAGTGCATGAAAACGTATGAAACACGGAGAATGTGATGAAAGAATTAAAAGCTGAAATAATGATTCTCTCAGCCATAATTGTAACACTTCACTTTTCCTCAAATAAAGTAGTGATCCAAACTGATCTGAGACAGGAAATGTTCACAAGGATTTAATGTCAGGAATTCTGGAAAAAATGAGTGCATTTTACTGAAGTGTATGTAAATTTCCATTTCAACAGTTTATGGTCAAATCAGTTAATCAAGGTAATTGCTGTTGAGAATTCAATACAAAGAGGAAAGATTAAGAAACGTCACCAAAATGATATATTATCAAGTTACAAACAAAGTTGGTGAAAAAGTATAACATTCAGAAAAAAACTAAGTTTAAATGTGTGAAATATCAGCATTGAGCTCTCCCCTCTTCTCCTCCATCAGACTCCTGTCAGCTCACACTGGACCCCAACACCATGAATAAACATCTCGTTCTGTCTGAGGGGAACAGAAGGGTGAACCGTGTGGAAAAGAACCAGCCATATCCTGATCATCCAGAGAGATTTGAGGGCTGGTGCCAAGTGCTGTGCAGAGAGGGTCTGTCTGGACGCTGTTACTGGGAGGCTGAGTGGAGTGGGAAAGGGGTTTATATAGCAGTGTCATATAAAGACATCAGCAGGAAAGGGAGCAGTAATAACTCTCTTCTGGGACGTAATAACACGTCTTGGTGTTTGGACTGCTCCCCCTCCAGGTACTCTTTCTGCCACAATAATGAGGACACTGAAATCCCTGTTCCCTCCTCCTCCAGAATAGGAGTGTACCTGGATCACAGGGCAGGAACTCTGTCCTTCTACAGTGTCTCTGACACAATGACCCTCCTGCGCAGGGTCCAGACCACATTCACTCAGCCCCTCTATCCTGGGTTTGGGCTTAACTCTGGATCATCTGTAAGATTCTGATCTGGGATTCGACTGAGAGAGAAGAGAAAACCAGCTAAAATTACAAAGAAAGCAAGCAAACGGTAAACATGTTGTTCTCACCAATGATGCATTTCCCTCTGATTTGTTCAGATGGGGGACAATTACTTGATACCTAAATATAACTGCAGTTCAGTCAGGCTTTTAGTGGATAGCAAAGTTGACCGAAGTTCAACTTGATCAATTGGCTTAAATTCCATGACATTTTTCCAAAAAATAAACAAACATGAATATAAATAAATGAATTAATAAGTTAATTAACAAGTAAACAAAAACATTTTTGATATTTTGTTGGTGAAGGGCAAGCTCATTTCTGTAGTCTTAGTGTGATTGCACTTGGTTTTGTATGTAGGTTTCATGCATGTTATCCGGCGTACCTTAGCAAAAATGTGAGGAAAACTGATTTTAAGTGTCCACTGTAAGCAAAAGTCCTTACTTGATCTGAAAATATGGACAAACTACTTTTTTACTTTACAGTTTGTAATGCATACACTTCGTAAATATGTGTTTTTGAAATATGTCTCACTAATAAAGAATTTAAATTTGAACTACTAAGCTTGACTTTCAGTGAAGTTGCACCTGTCACACCCTGGCACCCACACATGTTAAATGGGCGCCCGGGCAAGGAGTGGCGCTGAGGGCTTAAGTGTGGGGACATGAATTTTATTAAACAATAAAGGTAAGGAGTAAAAAACAAACAATAAAAATAAATAAATAAAAAATACAAAACTATATGGAGAACAGAAAGCTGATACTGAGGATGTGATACTAACTGAAATACATATATATATATATATATATATATTTAGAACACTAGATTGCTGATGTCGTCATATTTACATTATCCAAAGTGAAGCACCCGGCCGCCATATTGATACACCCAACTTCTTCATCAAAATGAATGGTTTCCTATGAGGCCAATTTCAAATAAGTCGATACAAGCGAGAAAATGCCGAGATGAGTGGCTGCCTTTTGCAGCAATATTTATATGAAGAGCTGTAATAAAGCATTTCATGCGAAAGTTAACGTATCGACGCAAAGTTGTCACTTTAATAGAAAAAAATCACGTTTCGTGCTAGGTAGCTAATTAGCCGTCCCAGTGACTTGAACAGACCACTGACTGAAAGAGAACGCTAGCGATTGATAACGGTCATCAGCGAGCTACCTTGGCGTTGCGGGGACTGCATTAACTTTGTGGTAAATAAAATTTAAAAGGTGGCTTGCAAGCTAGCTAGCTACTTGTAATTGACATTCAACGACAATACTTCTTACCCGCATAATATTTAAAACAGTGGACAAGTCGCTTTGTCTGTTTTATACAGAGTTCCAAAAGACAAGGAGGGGAGAAAGGCTTCACTTGTGCTTCCTTTTATCACCCTTGGCATTAGCCACATGATTCAAAATAAACAATTTGGTTGATGTCAAATAGTCAACCAGGGTACAATGAAGTGAGGACACCAGAGTGTAATTTGATAACGTATATGGACATTCATCGACGTGTAGAACTCGCGCAGCTTGACCAACGGCGGAGGAGCCAGGAGCGAAGGTTTACTCGTGTGGATTCCAGCTGTTATGAGGCACTGGAACGTGTCAATTAAATCTTTCATGCCTGTGTCCTGCCTTGGACCCAACCTGAGACTTACCTGCGGTGTTCTCAGTAGTTCTCCGTTCGAAAACGGGGCTATGCCGAAATCACGGAATCATCTGACTTAATGTCGTGCTGTGAATAATCCAAGGTGCACGTTGGAACACGCGCAGCAACTAAAAACGTCAGATATAGCAGTGATTCACGCATACTAAGCATAATGATTACAATTTTTACTCTCGTTTCAAATCTGACTCCAAAATGCATTTAGAATTCCAAATTTAGTTATATCCTCATTAAATATCTGACTCCAAATTAGAATTAAAATTAATAATTTAGGGAGAACCTGCGTGGACCTCGGGGAGATCACACCCCGGACTCATATATGCAAGCCTGCGTCACTAAAATATCTGCCCCCGGGTTTTGGCATTATTTCCCCAGCTTTGGTTCGTCGGTAATACCAGAGGATTGGAAGTCAGCCATCACGGCAACAGCGTCTTTTGGCTTGAATTGCAGCGAATCCAGATTATGCATGCCTATGGGTTCCTTCAGGGAATTTTAAAAGATAACCGACTTTTCGTCCATGCGTTTCCTTAAGGGTAAAATCCCAGAACCGGCAATACATATGCCCTTAATGTAAGTAGATCATGATTGTCTCTCCGACTTAATAAAACTGATTCTCATCCCAAAGCCACTGATCAGTCAGTCCTTGGTTGAGCATAACCCCTAAGTCTCCGGGGTAACGTAGCTAGAAAGAATGTACAACAGTTAAGAGCCACTGAGACCACGCAAGTTTAAAGAAATAACAATAGTTTATTCACCAGGTAGGCAAGGGCTTAAATCTAACAAATCAACATTACCCCAATTACAAGTTACACACAGTTTAGAAAATGAGAGAAAAGTCATACCTGGCGAAAAAGGCTACATACAAATGGTCGTGCAAAAGTCCGAATTACGAAACCATTAAGCAACAAATTTGCACGGACCAAAGTATGGGAAGTCAGGTACGAGCTTCCCAGGCTAGGTCGTCTCTCTCAGATTTAAGGTTAGTGGCGCCTTTGATCAGGCCGCACAGATGGCTCAAATCGGAATTTAGACTCTCCCCTCCACTCGGAGGAAATAAGAAAAACAATTATTATTCAAAGGGGATAATAAAAGTTTCTTAGATCAGTGCAAGGACCTTGGAGACAGACCTCAGGGGGGGTCGCAAAGCACTTCTTGCAAAGGGGAAGAGATGATTCTAATTACACCTCAAAAGAAAACTCTGGTTCAGGACAAATTATTGCTGGGGAACAGAAACTATGTTTTCTTGAAATATAGTGGATATGAAATGCATCTCATTCAACTCCTTGAATTTAGCTGAAGAGATGTATACCAGACACAGTTACATAGAGAATTATGATGATGTAATTGTCATGAATTTCCTTCCCAGCAGACCCATTCCCCATGAAATTCACATCACTATTACCCCAGATATTATACAGTAATTCAGTGATTACATGAGGGCAGTTAACAGTGTAATAGTGGGTTTTGTTTAAATTGAAACTCTTAACTCAGAACAGTTATAGTGATGAAATGAAAGGGTGCGGTGACAGTGTGTCCAGAAGAGGTCACTATGGCACTAATTGGGCAGAGAGCACAGGTCACAACTCGCTGTGAGAGAAATTCCTTGCTACAGCCAAGCCAGGGTGTGCTCCCTTCTCCATCTTTGATGCGTTCAACACTCAATCACCCATGCTGAAGTGCCCAGTTCCAGGCCCCCTTATCTCAGTGGTAGACTTGGGGGGGGTGCAGCTGTAGAGGATGTCTGGACCCTGATGACTTTACTACCCCACTGTTCCCAGCCATGCCTGACTGGAGACGATGCCAGCTGTGGAGAAAGTATAGGTTCTTATGCCTTTATTAACCCACTATGTTGAGAACCGCGGGCAATAGGCACTTTTAGTCGCATTTCCATGTTATCTCCTGGCTTCCCTCTTACAGACGTTTCTTATAATGGCGATAACTACCAAGCTATTATCTTATCAGAGGTAAAAGCCTCGGTCGCGGTAACGTGACGTAAGATCATGTGACTGAGCTGGGTAGCCCAAGTCTTGCTGCTGCCTGCGCTTTTAGTTGATTTTTATTATTTTATCATTATTTTAGCATTTTATCGTTTTGACATTTTAATGTCTTATTTTACTTGTTTTTTTATGTATTATTACATATATATATAATATATTCATTTATTTCGTTTATTTATTTTTTTTTTTTTTTTTTCATCGGAAAAGCTGGCGGCAGTAATCGCCATGGCTGAGTGCTCTCGCTGTGCAGCACTGTGCCAGAAAATTTCAGATTTGGAAGAAAGAATAAAAACGCTGCATCAAATCAAAGAAGGCGAAGACTTACTCGACTCCCTCTTGGTCTCCCAATGCTTTGGCGTTATGGCTGAGAACTCGCACACCGGCCTTCCATGCAGCAAGCTGGGAGGCAGGCATAACTCCATAACATGCTCCACTCCTGTTGTTACGAAGCCATGGATTCCTGTTGCGGAAAGGAGGGGACGCCGTTCTTCCCGTCATCCAGGTAGAAAGCCCCTACTGAGGCTGGAAAACAAATTCAGCGTCCTGGAGGAAATGGCTACCCCGGTAGTGATGGATGCCTCTGCAGAGAGCCCAGAGAGATCAATGATGGCGTCTCCTGCACCTGCAGGAAGGCTTTCTGCTCCAGCGGCGCGGTCGCGTCAGGTTACTCAACCGATGCCGATGCCGGGGCAGGATCTCTCGGGTAACACGCCAGCTGCCATGCCCTCTCGGCGCAGCAACGTGTCACAGTCTTCTCGACTTTTCTGTGGTGAACCGCGGCTTGTTTCCTCCCTGAGCCGACTGCAACCCGGTTTTCCCGGTGCTAGCCCACTGCCTCGGATTGCTCGCGAGATGCCACGCTGATCCTCACGTCAGGATGAACCGTCAGTGCTGGTCATCCGCTCCTCGATAATTAGACACCTTCGCATTCCCGGGGCAGAAATTTTCTGCTATCCTGGAGCTCGGGTGTCTGACATTAGGGCAATATTGCCCTCCATCGTGCGCACCCACCCTGCAGCGAAAACAGTTGTGGTCCATGTCGGTTCGAATGACATTTCTTTGCAGAGCTCCGTTGGCTTGGAGTCGGATTTTAAAGACCTAATTAACACTCTCTTAGAAACTGGCAAGGAGCGCGTAGTCTCCGGTCTTTGTTTTGGAGACGTGAACTTCAGCCGGATTCGGCAACTGCATCTGGCTGAAAGGCTACTGTAGCATGCTGAGTGTTCCTTTTGCGGATAACTTCTCTAGCTTCTGGAAGAGGACATACCTTTTCGGACGAGATTGCCGTCATCTGAGCAAGAATGGCACTTATCTTTTATCCAGTAATTTGGAATTGGAATTGGCAGTCACCCAAAATAAGTGACTGCCGGTGAGTCCAATGCGGGGTAATTGTATAGGGGATGGGAACGTGACGTCACGGCTGCAGCGCCACAGGGGCTGATGGGAGAGACGCCATACTGTGAGGCCACTTCTTGTTGTTGCGCCCCGAGAAGCCAAAGCCATGGGAAGAACCTGCTGTGTGGTCAGATGTGGCCAGTTTTTAGCCTTTACTGCACACCGATTACGACTCTAGACTTCTCACGCTTTTCTTTACTCAGGGGTTGGAAGCAATGCATGCATTTCGTGATTGTTTAAGTGAAATAAGATCATTTGAGTCTTAAAGCAATTCCACTGCTTCCAACCCCTCCACACACAAGGACTTCAGTTCCGGGCGAGAATCTCTTACATACATGTTGAATGAATAATTGCTGACTACAGCAGATGAACGTAAATATGCCACTTAAACGTGATATCGAATCAGTGGGAGTCGACAGGTTTGCGTTATAAATGAAAACTGGCCACACCAGTGTTGAGAGTTTTTGGGGTTTCTGTAATGGTCATTGAAACGAATGACTAGAAACGGGTTGTGACCAATTATTCATTTTAAGGGATTGTTTGAGCTTCCTCTATTGCCAGTTCACAAGCTGCCACTGAGTAGCCTAATAATGTATGTCTCTCTAATCACAGGTAGGTAAGCAAGTAAGATGACACACACCTTTGTGCAAACAAAGCTGTTTTCACAGTTCGGTGGTTTGCAGACCTCCAAATCATGGACCCAGCCATTTGTGAATTGTACATGGGCTTCCATAGATTTATAATTCCGAAATTCATCCTCGGTATATGCACTGACACCACAGACTTAGTACACAAAAATATCGAGAAACGTCAAAGGGGGTTTCGACTGCAGTTTCTCACAGGCACCTCATGCGGATACAAATTTCCGATCAACGCAATTTTTTTAATGTACCATTTTCTTGCGTTCGGTAGAAGTTTGTCTCTTTATAGTATGTTTCTTTCATTTAATCGACTTCTTAGCATCGCTTAATCAGAGATGCCAAGTGAAGTCTCACGCATTACGCGAGAGTCTCTCCTCTTAGTGGTATTCACGTTCCTTTGTCAGCAATTATTCAACCAAAGCGCACTAAAGAAATTAACTCGCGGAATTTAAATCATTGTGGATCAAGTTAATCAGTTTCACGTTCATTATGGTGGATTTCCCCAACAGTGACAAGGAAATCGATTATGACTTGGGAATTTTCAGGCTTGTCTTTACTGAGGGATTGAAAGCTACGGAATTGCATAAAGACGTTTCAAATGGTCTTGTTTCATGAAAACAATTTAAACGATCATGAAACACATGCATTGTTTCCAATCTCTGAGTAAAGAGAAGCACGGGAAGTCCGGAGTCTTAATCGCTTTCCATGTTACCTGTGATGAGGTGCACCTTTACGCAAGTGAAACGGTAACTTCAATGCACTAGGATTTTACTATCGCGTGAGAATCTCATTAAGCGTTCAATGAATAAATGCAGAATACGCTGAATAAGCCAAACTAGAGTGTTCAGGTGAACACGTGTCGCCTGCGAAGCTTATGTGAAAGTGTGACTACCAACTGAAAGTGTGACTACGGGACAGACGGACAGACGGACGGACGGACGGACAGACAGACAGACGCCGGACAAAGTGATCTCTATGTGCCGCTATGCTTCGCAGGCGACACAAAAAATGCGCGAGGCTTACGCCCAATGCGTGAGACTTGGCATCTCCGCGCTTTCGACAAGTTTACACTTAGTTACTGTGTGTCTTTGGCTCTGTTTTAATTTAGTCTCGCACGATATGGCCTCACAATATGGCGGTGCGCTGTTGTTTACATCCCAGAATGCATTGCGCAGTGACGTCGGTTGCCAAGCCTTATAAGCAGCTTCATTCATTCTACCCCGGTTTCTCGTAGTTGTAATCGGTTTGCTACTCAAAAAACAGCTTGTGGATCTACGGTTCCTTCTTATAACAATTTTGTGATTGCAAAGCCTCCTAGTTTTCTCTTAGAATCGCAGGATTTTGTTAAACAGAAATGCTTGGGGATTATCCATATGAATGTACGTAGTGTTGTGTATTGCACTTTATTATCTCTTTACAATGTTATTCTCCTGGTGACCACATAGGGGGAGGCTGGGAATCTTTGGTTGACGCTGTACGGTGTTTCCGGGTGTGTGTCAATAAAGCTACTCAAGGAACAACACCGGCTCCTCGACTCGGCTCCCGTTAATATAAATATAGCGGGTGTATTATGTTATAGAAGTGCATGTTAGTCACTTCCAGTGAGTACATAATACGTAGTCTCCCCTCAAAGATTGATTTTATCAAAGTTTGGGCTCTGCAGACGAACGCTGATATTTTTGTGTTCACTGAGTCTTGGTTGTCTGGCAAGGTTAAAGATGATGTGATTTCCCTTGAGGGATAAAATGTATTTAGGTGTGACAGAGTCAGACCTTCTAGGGGTGGCGGTGTGGCCATTTACGTGAAGGAATGTTTTACGGCTTCTGTTTTAAACTCTGTATCGTTGTACAGGTGCTTTGAATTTTTAGCTTTGAGTGTCGGGTTAGGTAATGGTGTGAACTGTAACCGTCTAACTGTTATGGGGGTCTATCGTTCTCCGTTGGCTCAATCCAGTGCAATTGATAATTTAGCAAATTTGGTGTCTGCTCATGAAAACTCGGAAATCATTTTACTCGGTGATTTGAATATTGACGGGCTCTCCGATGCTTCAAATAGCTTAAAAGATGTCTGCACTAACTTGAATATGTCTCAGCTGATCTCGCGTCTTACAAGGCCTGACCCTAAGGATCCTAATAGAGCTACTCTTTTAGATCTTATTTTAACTAACAGGCCACATAATTTTAAAGCTAATGGCGTTTCTCCTCTTGATTTTAGTGACCACTGCCCTGTAGCTTGTGTCAGGAATAATAGTATTCAAAAATCAGAATCCAGGGTTATAGTAAAGAGAAATTTTAAATATTTCTCGAAACAAGCCTTTTTGCATGACTTGTTTCAGAGCGACATGCATTACTCCACTGCTATCCCTGATCCTGAGTTGGCATTAAATAATTTTATTACGTCATTCAATACTGTGGCGGGTAAGCATGCCCCCTTCAAAAAGTTGAGGGTGAAGAGTAGGGTGAATCCCTGGTTTTCCCCGATATCTCAAAGCTGTTAAAAGCTTGGGATTTTGCATGGAAAAAAGCATGCATTTCTGGGTTGCAGTCTGACTGGCAACATTTTCATTGCCTTCGTAATAGAACCCTTACAGCTATTCGGCAAGCCAAAGCGTCATATTATCTCTCCAATTTGTCTGACTCCGGCAACAATCGAGAGAAATTTTGGAGAACCTTTAAGTCCTTGTCTCAGTCCTCCTCTTCGGCTTTACCCAGTAAGATTTCCAAGGATTTGATTATTATTTCAGATAAGGCGGAACTTTGTGATATTTTCAATAAACATTTTGTAAATGCAGGTCTCCTCTTAGAAAATTTAGGGTTATTGCCGGGTCTCCCTAGCGGTGATGACAGGCCTTTTGTGCCTGTACCCCATAATTCCACCAGCTTTTCGTAGCATTGATCCTAAGCAGTCTACTGGTGCAGATAAATTAAACCCAGGCCTTTTATTGCTGGCTTCACCCTTAATTGCAAATATATTGACACATATTTTTAATTTATCCCCGTTGACTGGTTCGATTCCTGTCCAATGGAAAACGGCCTTTGTTCTACCCTTACATAAGGGTGGCTCTTCTGATGATCTAAATAACTATCGGCTAATTTCGAAACTGCCGTGCTTAGCTAAGGTCTTGGAGAAGCTGGTCAATAATCAAAGTCGATCATTTCTATCGGACCGTGCTGTCCTGAATGTGTTTCAATCAGGCTTCAGACCTGGACACAGCACTGTGTCAGCTGCAGCTAAGGTTTTAAATGATATTGTTTATGCCTTGGACAATAAGCAAGACTGCGCTGCCCTTTTTATTGACTTATCTAAAGCATTTGACACTGTTGACCATTCTCTACTCATAAAGTGGTTAAATGCTGTTTGGTTTGATATTAAATCTTTAAATTGGTTTAAAGATTATCTTTCCGGTAGGTGTCAAGTAGTTGTAGCTGATGGCTATCAATCTGACTTTATTTTTCTTAACAAGGGGGTTCCTCAAGGATCTGTCTTGGGGCCCCTGCTATTTGCACTTTTTATTAACGATTTTGGTGCTAATTTTATTAGTAGCACAATCCATTTATATGCAGATGATACGGTAATGTACTCAGCTGCCACTTCTGCTGAGGTTGCTCTTCAAAATTTGCAGTCAGATTTCAAAATCTTTCAACAAGCTTTTTTAGACCACAAACTAATTTTAAACTCTGAGAAGACACAATTCATGCTATTTTCTCAGAAACCTGGTGCTAGATTTTATAATGGTAGTGTAGCGTCCGCAAGGACGTGTAAAAAGGATCAACGGACAGTTGGCTGCAGACCGTCTCTTTATTACAAAACGAGCACAGAAAAATGGCCTTTGGTCGGTTGCAACCGACACAGATAATAAAATGTTTTCCGTCAGATTTTCTCTCAGCTGTCTCCTAACATGCTCAACACAGCCTCGCTCTCTATTCACCTCAACAGGCTTCCGGTCATTTCCCCTCCACCCGCCTCCCAGCCCCCTCTCTCTGAACATAGGCACGCCCCAACTCACGCAGCATGCAAAATAGATGGCCAACAAGTGCAGAACATCATAAAACAGGATAAAACACTGAACGAAGAAGATTTACATTAATACAGGGTCGCTACACTGCCCCCCCCTTACAAAGTCCCTCGCCCCGAGGGATCACACAAAAAGTCTCTGAGGTGGCCCGGGGGCCGCCTCCTCCTTTTACCTCGACTGGGAGTGGATACAGGCGGTCGCATCTGCAGAATGCTGTCATCCTGTGGGCCAGCAGAAGCTGCATTTGGGGAAAGGAGAGAATGTGGAGAGTTGATAGGGCAAACAGTCAGTGGATCTGTGGGTGCGACTGCACGGTTCCTCTGTGGGGGTGCTGGTGATCCAGGATGCTGAGAGGGTAGGGTGTCGCCTCGATACGGGGCCAACCTGTCCCTGTGGAGGGCCACCCGTCTCCCCTTGGGTGGTAGCTGCACTCTGTACACTACTTCCCCCATCCTTTCCAGTATCACACAAGGCCCCACCCAATGGCAGTCCAACTTGGGGCATCGACCCCTCTTCCTCCTTGGACTATACACCCACACCAAATCTCCAGCATTAAAGTCCTTCCCCCTCGCCCTCACATCATAATTCCTCTTTTGTCTCATGCCCGCTTTATGCAGCTGGTCGCGAGCAAAAGCATGAGCTGTCTCCAACCTGTCTTGGAGCTTCCTGGCGTACTCTGGTCCCGGCGGAACAGCCGGTGTGTCTGGGGGTTTGCCAAAAGCCATTTCCGCCGGTGTCCGAAGCTCTCTCCCCAACATGAGCAAGGCAGGCGTGCAGGAGGTGGAATCCTGCACAGCAGATCTGTAGGCCATTAGGACAAGAGGAAGGTGCATGTCCCAGTCTCGCTGGTGCTCTGCAGTGAGGATGGCTAGTTGTTTTGCTAGGGTTCTGTTGAATCGTTCTACAAGTCCATCACTCTGCGGATGTAAAGGTGTAGTCCGAGTTTTACGCATGCCCAAACGCTCAGCCATCACGGCGAACACACGTGATTCGAAGTTTCTTCCTTGGTCACTGTGAACATTCTCAGCAGCCCCAAACCTAGCAAACATGCCCTCCACCAAAGCGTCTGCAACAGTCTCGGCCTCCTGGTCTGGCAAGGCATACGCCTCTGGCCATTTTGTAAAATAATCCATAGCGGCCAGAACATAGCGGTTTCCCCTGTCTGTGCGGGGGAACGGGCCCATTACATCCACCGCCACTCTCTCCATTGGGGCCCCCACTGCCAGCTGCTGGAGCTGGGCGTGAGACTGATCTAGGGGACCCTTGTGTGCTGCACAGAGGTCGCAGCGGCGGCAGAAGTCCTCAACGTCCCTTCTGAGCTGGCCCCAGTAGAAACCTTGACGGACCCGACGAAGAGTTTTTGAGACCCCGAAGTGTCCTGCCCCAACGGTCCCATGCGAGGCCTTTAGCACAGACTCCCTCAGTTCCCTGGGGACCACCACCTGCCACTTCTCCTCCCCTGTAGCTGGCTCCTTCCAGGCTCTCTGGAGCACTCCATCGCTCACCCGTAGAGCCTCAAACTTCACAAACAGCCCCTTAGTGGCAGGCGAGCATCCTGCCACTTCATTCCACTGTGGCTTCTGTCCTGACTCCACCCACCGCATCACTGGCTGTAAGTCGACGTCTTCTTCCTGATGCACTCGCCATTCTGCCGGGCTCACAACCTGCATCCCTCTGCAGACTGGCCGCTCCTCTGCACAGAGTTCTCTCTCACGAGCCTCTCTCTTTTCACAGTATCCGCAGCCAGAGGGAGCACAGGGGCGCCGAGACATGGCGTCGGCGTTTGCATGGCGAGCCCCAGCCCTGTACACCACTGTGAAGATGTATGGTGCCAGTTCTTCAAGCCAGCGTGCAATCTGCCCTTCCGGCTCCTTGAAGGACATTAACCACTGGAGGGCTGAGTGGTCAGTTCGGACAGTGAAGGGCACGCCACAAAGGTAGTATTTGAAGTGGCTTATCGCCTTCACAATAGCCAGCAGCTCCCTGCGCGTCACACAATAACGTTGCTCAGCCTTGTTAAAGGTCTTGCTGAAGTAAGCCACAACTCTCTCTCCATCTGACCCCACCTGGCTCAACACCGCCCCCATACCAACATCACTGGCGTCCGTGTCCAGAACGAACGGCAGGTTAGGGTCCGGGGGGGTGAGGATAGGAGAATCTGTCAAGGCCTTCTTCAGAGAGCAAAAGGCCTGCTCACACTCAGGCGTCCAGATGAAATCACTGCCCTTCTGCTGCAGATGGAACAGGGGTGCAGCTATGCAAGAGAAGCCACGCACGAACCGCCTGTAGTAGGACGCCAGGCCAATGAAGCTCTTCAGCTCTCGCAGGTTGGTGGGGGTCGGCCAGTCCTTCACTGCTTGCACCTTCTCCTCTGTAGCACTAATGCCCTCCCCCCCAACCCTGTGCCCAAGGAACTCTAACTCTCTTCGCAAGAAGCGGCACTTGTCGGGGTGGAGCTTTAGACCTGCTGCTGCTATCCTCTGGAGCACCTGCCTCAGGGACCTCAAGGCTGCCTGAAAAGAGCTCCCATGCACTAGGATATCATCCAAATAAACTAGACATTCTTGTCGAGGCACATCAGCCAGCACCTTCTCCATAAGCCTTTCAAATGTAGCTGGGGCATTACACAGGCCAAAGCAGAGGACACAGAACTGCCACAACCCTCTGCCTGTACAGAACGCAGTCTTTGGCCTGGCTTCAGGGCTGAGGGGCACCTGCCAATACCCACTGCGCAGGTCCAACGAAGAAAACCAGGACGAGCCAGACACTAAGTCCAAAGACTCATCGATACGAGGCAGTGGGTATGAATCTTTCCTTGTCACGCTGTTAAGTGGTCTGAAGTCCACACAGAACCTCATTTTTGAGCTCTTTTTCTTGTTGACCATCACAACCCCCGAAGCCCAAGGGCTGTCAGAGGGCTCAATGATGCCAGCCCTCTGCATCTCCTCTATTGCGCTGTCAGCAGCCGCTTGGTGCGCCAGGGGAAGACGACGAGGGCGTGTCTTGATGGGCCGAGCATCCCCAGTGTCAATTTCATGCTGTACTAGGTGTGTCAGACCCACCTCCTCATCAGTCAGCGCAAAAATGTCCTTAAACTCAGACAACACCAGCCACAGCTCCTCCTGCTGCCAGGGTTCCAGGTCGTTGCAGTTGCGTTCCCATATTTCTCTCACTGCTGACAGTCTGTCCACACCCCCTGCTGCAGGCTGCTGTTTCAAAGTAGGGGGCCGTGCATCAGTGGGGGTGTGCGGGATGAGAGTCCAAGGAGAAGGGGGGGAAGCTGACGTGGGAAGTATGGGCCCTGACTCCTGGCGTGTCTCTGTCACTCTCAGCATCAGCGGGTGTGGTCTCAGGGCCTGTGTGGGGTGCACCATTTCAACTGTGGGACCCCCAGGAAAAGCCAGCGTGCTCTTCCCCAGATCTAGCACGCAGCGAGCTGACCGCAAGAAGTCCAGTCCCAATATACAGGGGTCCTGTACTTCTGCCACCCACACCATAAAGTTCACTGACAGCCCCCCCACTCTAATAGCCACCACACCTCTCCCACACATAGGGGCCAGCTCACCGGTTACTGTTCGCAGCTTCACCGTAGTGGGCTCGACTCGAGTCCCTGCCGGAACAACTTCAGGTCTCATCAGTGTCGCGGTAGAGCCAGTGTCCACAAGGGCTGTGCATGGGGCCCCCGCCAGGATGATGGAGACATGGCAAAAATCCCCAGCATGCGTCCAGCCCACTACCCTTGCAGACTCAGCGGTGTCATCTACATCTGGGGTGAGTGGAGCCCCCTTCCCCCGGCTGTACTGGTGAGTACCGGGTGCTGAGGGTGAGCCTCGGTGGGACACAGGGGCAGGGGTCTGTGTCGTCCCGTCTACACAGACCCCGGGGCATTTCCCTGGTTGCCAGCAAACTTGGGGCACTGCCGGCGAATATGACCGGCTTGGCCACACTCCCAACACACAAAGGGACTTCGGGGAGGACGTGTGCCACTGCATGGTGACTGCAGCGACACAGTACGGATTAACTCTGTCAACTCAGCGGCCCATGCGGGCTTCTCTTGGCCCTGGCTCTCAACCACCATTGTTCTAACAATAGGGCTGTCACTGTCACGGCTGCTCTCCGCAGTCCCAGCTCCTACTATCTCCCTCTCCAAGGCCAGCTCCAGCGCCTCTTGTAGGGAGCGGGGGTGTGCCAGCTGCGTCTGGATGCGCAGCTCTCTGGGGGTAATGGCCTGGATGAACTGGTCCCTGGCTAGCTCACCCTGCACTTCGGTGGGCATTTGGGCGTACGCTCTCCTAGCTAGGGTCTCGATCTCATTGGCCAGCACGCGGAGCGGCTCCCCGGGTCGCCTGCGTCTGTTCGACAGCTCTGATCGCAGGACACCAGGCTGGTTACATTGACCAAAACGCCGCTGTAAAGCCCCAACTAAAGCCCCATAGTCATCTCTTTCAGCTGGGCTAAGCAGCAGCAAACATGTCAGCGCATCATCTGTAAGGCACAGAGCCAGCTGCAGTGCTTTATTATCCTCTGACCAGCCCGCCGCCCGTGATAAAAGTTCAAATTGGGCATGGAAGGCCTCCCAATCTGCCTTACCGGAATATTTCGGTGTTTTTATATGGAGCCGGTTATCCTGGGCGCCGCCATGTTGTTTACATTCGGCGTCACTCCTGGATGGTGTCACCGCGTCTGAAGGGGCGGGGTAGCGTCGGTCCTCCCGTAGCGAGCCGAATCCCGCACCAGCAGCCAGTCCCCTGGCCGTCTCTTTTAAGCGAGCCTTGTGCTCCGACACGCGGTCAAACTCAGACTCATATTCTGGAGTAAATGCATAACCACCTCCCTTCGCCTCCTCTTTGATTTTCGGGCGAGCTCCGGACCTATCTCGCTGCGCTGCCATTCCGTCTGCAGGTTGCAAAACTAACCAAACTCGAACTAGTTGCGGCCACTGGAGGCTAGCGAAGAAACCCCCGGTTTTCACTTCTGACACCAATTGTAGCGTCCGCAAGGACGTGTAAAAAGGATCAACGGACAGTTGGCTGCAGACCGTCTCTTTATTACAAAACGAGCACAGAAAAATGGCCTTTGGTCGGTTGCAACCGACACAGATAATAAAATGTTTTCCGTCAGATTTTCTCTCAGCTGTCTCCTAACATGCTCAACACAGCCTCGCTCTCTATTCACCTCAACAGGCTTCCGGTCATTTCCCCTCCACCCGCCTCCCAGCCCCCTCTCTCTGAACATAGGCACGCCCCAACTCACGCAGCATGCAAAATAGATGGCCAACAAGTGCAGAACATCATAAAACAGGATAAAACACTGAACGAAGAAGATTTACATTAATACAGGGTCGCTACAGTAGCATTACTACAATAAGTGGAATTCGAATTGAAAGGGTTCCTTGCTACAAATACCTGGTCATTTGGGTTGATGATAAACTTAATATTAGGAAGCACACATATGAACTGGCAAAGAATTTGAAACCTAAACTGGCCATGCTATATAGAAATAAAGCCTGCTTTCCGAAGAGTTGCAGAAGGAGGATTGTTCAGGCAACTATTCTATCAAGAATAGATTATGGCGACATAATCTATATGCACGCTGCTTCTTCATCGCTGAAGTCGCTTGATGCAGTATATCACGCTGCCTTAAGGTTTATAACGGGTGATGGTTTTAGAGCCCATCACTGTAGTTTACATTTAAAGGTTGGTTGGTCCTCATTGGCCATTAGAAGGGAGCAACATTGTTGCCTTTTTATATACAAGGCATTGCTGGGTAAGCTGCCTGGTTATATTGCCGGTTTGCTCAATTTTAGAATGGGGGAGTACAATCTACGTGGTCTCGATTATTTGGTTTTAGATATCCCGAGGGTTCGTTCCGAACTGGGTAAAACTGCCTTCCAGTACTATGCCCCTCAGAAATGGAATAGGCTGCAACAATTGTTAAAATTGGAAGGACTTATTTCATTTGATTGTTTCAGAAGTCTTTTATTGTCTGCCATGAAGCATGAATGTACTTGTGTTGTGTAGTTTTCTGTTTGTTTTATTGTCGTATTTGGTTGTTTTTTATGGTTCATAACTGGGCTCCGTTGCAAAAGAGAGCTTGCTCTCAATCGGACTCCCAGTATAAATAAATAAATAAATAAACGTCACTTCTCTGCAGTACTTTAACGTTAACACCGAGTCACATTTCGATCTTCGCTTTAGAAAGTGTGCCGCTTTCCATCCTCCGAAAAACACATATTTAGGGAGAAAAAAATGTTGCTCTGCACAGCGATACCAAAATAACACCGACTCGCACAAGAATTTTTGAAAATGTAATTTTAAAGTAGGCGAAAATGAATGGGAGTCTATGAGCATATTTTACTTCCGGGTGTATAGGCTCGGAGAACAGATGCTTCACTTGAGAGTACCCTATCAGCAATCTACCTCCTTGCTGGAAACTGATTTCTGCTTGCTGGAGTCACAGATTTTTGACCGTTAGGGGGCGGGAACTAAGGCAGGCCCCAGCCCTCTTATGATTGGTCAGTTTCAAAGAGATCACACCCGCACAAACTCCTGCAACCTTGAAGAGCAGCTTTCATCATCAAACGTAAACAAGCCTGATATATGTCCTTTCATAGCCTTTTAGCACTTTTGGCAACATGTTTGGCGTTGAAGATTAAAGGGGACCTAATTTTCGATTTTTCCAAGTTTATATTTTGGTCTTTGGCTCCCCTAGAGTACACCTGATCGCGCAAAGTAAAAAAAGGTTACTTATTTCGCTCATACTGCCATCCTCAAAAAACCCCATTTGTAGTTTATTGTAGTCTGCCTGAAACGCCTCATTGGGGTGGCTCTTCCGCTATGGCCCCCACTCCCCGTGTGCCCACTTTCTTCTGACTGGCCTGCTTCTGTGGAGGGCAGGAAGAGGGAGTTGGGCCGGAAGAGGCTGCAGAACGCAGTTCACCGAGTCTGCCGTGAACTGCTTCCCCAGAATGAAACGAGAGACACGGCCGCCATCTGATAACAAAGCAGCAGGCAAATTCCGCAATCTAATGTTAAACTTGAATATAGATCTAATGAAATTAACTTGTTCTAATAAACGCAGCGGCGAAAGTGGAGGAAGCAGTGTGAAAATCTGGCAGCGCAAGCTCAACTTTGCTATTGGCTACAGTTTGCTGCAGGTGAGTACAGCAGTTCTTCTACGAGCCAGGATGCAGGGAAAGCTGGAATCCACAACATACAGACACATTTGTAGAACGGGTCGACATACCCAAGTGTAGACCGGAGGCCGTAGAAATCCGGTGGGTCTGAGTTTAGAGGGAAACGTGGACAGAGAGGAGCAGCTAAAAGTGTACCAACAACTTATGGACTGCTTCGGTGTGTATTAGGACCTGCTGGTTAGCTTGTGCGCTTCCCTATTGCTTTCACCAGTAGCATCAGAGAGCTTGCCCAGACATTGTAGATGTATCAGGCTGACCCCAGTCATGGATAAGTAAAGCGATCGTTTCCTAAGCACCCGAAAACGCACCCAAGCTTTGCAAAATCTTCGTCTGCAGTAGCTGATAATCGGTCGTGACTTTGAATGTAATTTGTCGCTCGAAAAATTTGTTTCGCGTCTGGTGTGAAAGCTGCTTAACACGCACATAATGCCTGTATTCACGTCGTTGCATTGACTTTGAATATAGCTAATCTGTCACGCGAAAAAATCGTTTCGCGTATGGTGTGAATGTGGCTTGACGTGTATTCGCGTCTTTGCTTTGACTTTGAATGTAGGCTAATCTGTCCTGTGAAAAATTTGTTTTGTTTCTGATGTGAAAGCAGCTTTATGGATAGTATGCGACAGCTGGAGAGAGCTTGGTTATGTCATAAACATAATACAGGTTTTGCGTACTGTAAGTTCTGTTAGCGCGGACAAGTTAATATGTGGGGCTAGCGAATTGATCACTTCTGCAGGAAAGAATGACCTATTTAACCCTCTCCAGGCTCATGTTGCAAATTTGCAACAATAAATCAATTGATGACTGACTATAAAATATAAAGACCACATGGGAAATGGTTTGATAAAGTTACCCTTCCAGCTCAGTATTGCAAAAATACAACGTTAGTTCCCCCTGCAGCCACTAGTGTATGAGAACTTTCCTCCATGAATGAAATATTTTTCATATCTCAAAATAATAAATTGGGCTGGAGAGGGTTAATCTCTGCCTTTTTCGGCTTTTTATTAGCCACAACAATTTTTAAGGGGGGATGAAATTTTGTCAAGGTACTGCAGAGAAGTCATTTGTAAACCGGTAGAGCTTCTGCATTTTGCATTGCTTTCATGGTAGCACCAGAGAGCATGCTCAGACATCTGTGAAGTTTGCTGCTAGCAAACAAAAAAGCTACCCAATAATTTCTGGTGGCATTGTCTTTAGGAAGAGAAATATTTGTATTTCTTTGCGTCCAAAATAAATGGACAAGTAGCTTTGGGAGAGATACTAAGAAAATTGCACCTCAAATGATCTGCGGTTCTTCTTTTGTATTTCCAGAAGTTTCAACGCTACTAAGGCATAGTATGATCTGCCATTGTTAGAGATAGTTTCCGGTGTGGGCAGGTCCAGTGCAGTGGTTGGCTCTGACTAGGTCTGCACTAATTGGACAGCACAACCTGGCGTCAGGTTTTACCCAGATCTTGTGAAGATCTCGGGAGGAGCTGTTCAGAGAGGAAATCACGCTCACGAAATCACGTTCTTGGATTACGGCAAAATCCCAGTATCTTATGTTTAGAAATTTTTCAGAGGTTGAGCATGGACTACCAACATTATAACAAACCTAATATGTATTTAATAAAGGATCAGCATGTTAGGTCCCCTTTAATGAGATTATCAGTTTAATATTGGTGGGCTAACTTAATGGCTTACTTACCGATTATGCCAGTGATGGCCCGTTATTCTGCAAAGTGTGCAACTGCATATCATTTTTTTTTTTTTTTTTAGATTAGTAGCCAGCTTGCTAGCTAACTTTAGCGAGGGAAAAATACTAAATAATTATCATATGCTAGCAATGTGGTTTTGTTTTTGTCGATACGAAAAAAGAAAAAAAGTCTATGAATATTTCATTTATCAATGAAAATTAAAGGAACATCTCACTAAACACCATAGAAAACTTCAAAGAAACACACAGTAATCTCTTTTGACAGAGAAGGGAATGGAAAGTTCAAATTACTGCAAAAATCTTTACACCTCGCTACTGTGCGCACACACATTGCATATGTCCCCTCCAACGCTCAGATTAAATGTGATGTCTGGTGAGTTTGAGACGCCAAACGCAGTGGCCAGAGTAAAAGGGGGAACCGCAGATGAGTGAGAGACGCAAATAAAATAAGAGGGCGAGACTCGTGCTTCCAACGGACTTAGATGTCGTCCAAGGCAAGGAAGCAAGGAGAGCTCAACAGGACGAAAAGAAAGGGAAAAAAACAGGAAGATTCCCTCGTTGTCTAGAACTTATCCTCAAATATGCAGCTAAACCCTCAGCAACTCTCTTACTAGAGACCTTACCGGCTAAAGTGCAAACATAACACTGACACTCTAGCAAGGGAAGTGAGTTGGAACTAGAGCTTAAATAGAATCCGGGCGACGTCCCCAATTAATGCCAGCTGCCCCAGGAATCTGATTGAGATCATTGCTATTGATGATGACATTCTAATTTTGCATTTGTGTTTGTTTCTGAAACACTGACCATATCGTGATCCAAGTCACCGAGGACTACTAGGACTTCAGTACGGCACTTACCCAAAAGCGAAACCCAAACATTAACAGAAGCGACCGGTCCATGCGAGTATGAAGTTGCCGTGTTTCTCAGTTGCTTCTATGTTCGAAGTCCGAAATTTGCACTCATTTTGTGGAGTATACAATGCAAGAACGTGTAAAACGACAGAGAGAGTTATATGATATGGCTTCTGTCAAAAAATTTGATTGATGGGGTCAAAGGTCATAAGTTCACTTTGGATGGATGGGGGTCAAGAGGTCATATGGGATCTGTCAAAAAATTTGAGTGATGAGTTAATGAGGTCATGAGTTATTTTTTTTTAATGAGGTTATTATAGTTTATTCTGTATCGCCCCTCAGCTACCTCCTCCTCCCCCTCCCTCCCCACCTGGCTGTTGATTTACATTTGAAGCATTTATTTAATTGTATTATTAATATTAAAAACAATGTTACTGTTTCAAAGTTTTTAAACTGGAGAGTAATGAATGAAGTACATTTGAAATAGCTGTCAACATGTGAAAAAACTAAGGAAAGAAAGTAAAGAAAGATAAAATTATTTAAATAATAATAAAGTCTGTGAGTGGAGAAAAAAGTTTTCGAAGGTTAATTGCCGAAAGGGGATTAAAATAAGGGAGAGTGTTTTAAAGCAAAAAAATGTTATTAAAATAGTGTTTAAAGGTGTTAAAACTGGAGAGTAATGAATGAAGTACATTTGAAATAGCTGTCAACATGTGAACAAACTAAGGAAAGAAAGTAAAGAAAGAAAAAATTATTTACCGGTGAAGTCTGTGAGTGGAGAAAAGTTTTTCTAGGTTAGTTGTCGAAAGCGCAATGCGAAATAAGGCTGGTCTCCAAAGTCTTGTCATTCTGCAGGTCTTCTCTCCCTCTCTGACAGTGTGCATGTGAGTGAGTGTGGGGTAAGTCAAAGGGGGCGGGGCTGGTTCTGTGCGTGTCTGTCTGCATGCATGTGTTGACGGGAATACGGTCAGCCAATGAATGAGACATACGGTTTCTGTCAAACTCAGAATGGTACAGTAAAATTTACCTGCAGGGGAGGGACTTTGCGTGCATTTGTTGGCGGGAATACGGTCAGCCAATGAATGAGACATATGGTTTCTGTCAAAAAATCACATCGGTAAAATTAAACTTACCCAGAAAACAGAAAATTGGGTCAACGACTTCTGACCAAAGGCTCATGGGCATGTGGGGGACATGGGGATGTGCGCAGCTATGGGATATCAGAGGTCTCAAGGACTTTTCAGCCCTGCAGGGAATTTGTGTAAATACGGTTCAGATAAGGCGCAAAGAAACTAATGTGCTTCATCAAAGAGTAACATACCCTTGGCATTTATAATATTAATCTGTATTTTGTCTGCACTATTCTTTTAAAGAACAGATTGATTAATTTAAGCAATAATGTATTCCACTCCTGCCAACTGTTCCAAAAGCTGTTAAACCATCTTATTATTTCATAGTACTATTATGTGTACACCTCAAGGAGAAATGATGAGGAAACTGGAAAGGATTCAAAATGACACCATAAAACGTATACTGGGACCACCAAAATCTATTTAATGAAGGATTTTTAACAGGCCATGCAAAATATTTTCTGTATTTTGTATTTGATAATGTTTAATGTTTAATAAGTTATACATTTTATTTGTAATGTATTGCATCCAGTCTTGAAAATAAGTAATAAATAAAATAAATTCCGATATACTCGATTTTTAACAGGCCATGTAAAATATTTTCTGTATTTTGTATTTGATAAAGTTTAGTGTTTTATCACTTATAAATATTTTATTTGAATGTATTGCATCTAGTCTTGGAAATTAGTAATGAATAAATAACATAATTTCCGAATTTCCGATAAACTCGATTATAAATAGCCCATTTTCATAAAATTCAATACTTCATCAGTTTGTTAAATAAAATGTAAGATCTTTGTTTTTAAAGCAGTGGGAATATATCGGCTATTCTTTCTTTGAGTATGAATAAAGGCGCAGGGTATTTTAGATTCAATTATGTTATACCATTTTTAAAGTTTTTTAACTTTAAAAAATGATAAAATTGTGTGTAGAAAGCTGGAAAATACGAGTTTTTGTTGTGTTCCGGGGGCCAGGACAGCATTTATGGTTTTAACAGTTTCATGTTCCATAGTTCATAGTTCATAGCGTCAGTTCATGTCACAGTTTTAACAGTTTCTTGTATTAGGATAGTATGTACTTGGTTATTAGTCTTATGGGATTTGTATTTAGTTTTGTGCGGCTTCATGTATTTTAGTTCTTGGTGTTTTTTTTGTTTTTTTTGTCAGCGTCAGGCGCCGCTTTTGTGAGGGGGGGGTACTGTTGTGTTCCGGGGTCCTGGCCGTTGGCCAGGACAGTATTGTTTACAGTTTTAACAGTTTCATGTATCAGGATTTCATAGTTCATAGCCATAGTTCATGTCATAGTTTTCTTGTATAAGGACATTGCATTTCATTATTCATGTTTATTGTCCATGTTTTACTTTTCCGTGTTTTTGTTTTCGCCAGGTCTGCCAAGCCACTCCACCGCTTGTCTGCGTTCCGCCCCGTGCCTTCGTTGTTGCACATTTCAGAGCTCTGGTTGGCTTTGGTATTTCCCCCTTCCTTCTGTGCTGTGCTGAATTCAGGGCTGTCTAAGCTTAATTAACAATTAACTGTTTTTAAGTTACTAACATTTACTAACATTCACTGGGTGGTGTAATTCTTAGATAGGCACATTACTAATATTACTAATTTAGACAGGGAGTTTATTGTCATGATTCCTGCTTTGCTATTTCAAGATCTTGCTGTGCTTTTCTGTTCTTAACATTCATGCTTGCTTCCAAACTGCATACTTAAATGGTACTTAAGCTGAGCACGCTCATTCTCTTAATGAGCAGGTCATGTCATCCAATCTTAGTCCATGTCTCATGATCTTCCCATGCCTCTTGTTTCTCCTCCTCCAGGTGTTGCCCGTCATGTCTTGATTTCTTACCCTTTATCTGGATGCGGTGAAAGTTGGCTGGCAGACAGTGTCTCGCTCATGTTCATGTTTTCAAGTCCTTGTTTGCAAGTTCATGTTCCCAAGTTCATGTTCCCAAGTCTCGTTGTTATAGTCATTTTGTATATAGCCTTAGTCTTGTTATTCATTTCTGTTCTTGTTTATCTCCCTGGAGTTTCCAGTGGCTTTTGTTTTTTGTCGTTTTCTGATCCTTAAGGCCCAGTCACACAGCGAAAACGCATGAATTACGCACAGATTTTCGTTTCTGCGCGGAGCGTACGTCGTAAGCGTAATTCGTAGGTGGAACGAACGTGGACTGTCAGCGATTGTAAGTGGATGTGCGTCGAAGGCGGTTTGTGCGTGATTTTGAGTTTTGAACGGTTCAAAAATTTTCCGACGCACAACTGTGCGTTGGTGTGCGTAATTCATGAGTCGGCATGCGTAGTTTATGCGTCGAGTATGCGTAACTATGCGCGGAACACTCGTCGGCCGTCAGTGCTTATGCGTCAGAACTGGTTTGAATCCGCGCACGTCCACGTCCGTCCACTGATGCCCCACGTTCATATCACGCATGAAACGCGCACGTATCACGTTCATTCCACTGACATCCACTGACAATCAATTATAAAACTGACGAATAACTGACACATCACTGACGGAAAAGGCATAACGACGCACATCCACTGACGAGTGACGCATTTCCGACGCACGACTGACTGACAGAAAACTGATGATTCACTGATGTTCCACTGACGAACCACTGACAACTCACGTATGTATTTTGGCATATAAAAGCAGCCATTTCGGGCACTTTTGCCATTCCAGACCTTGCTGCAAAGGGGTCCATATCACTATGAACCCTCAAAGAAGAGATGTTATAGTGTTCCTGCTGCAGAACTTCTTCTTCTTCAGCAGCTTTCTTCTTCTGCACCCTTGTCTTTGAGGGCAAGCGAGCTTTCTTGGGTGGCATCTCTTGAAGTGTTCTTGATTGGCGAAAGGTACTGAGGAACTCCCGTCGTTCACCGCTTTTTATATGCGCTGAACTGAAGCGATAGTGACGCCGAAGGTGCGTTTTTCATGCATGATCCGTCAGTGATTCATCCGTGGGGCATGCGTCGACATGCGTGGAACGAAAGTGCTTGTACGTGGAATGTACGTGAAGCGTTCGTGTTTGGACGTGCTCCGCCGGTGATTCATGCGTCGGGCGTGCGTCGAATGTTCGTGGAATACTGCACCGTGTTTGCTATTATGCGTCGACGTGCGCGATATGTCAGTGATTGTAACTGATAGATGCGTGGTTCATGCGCGATTCATGCGTGATTCGTCCGAGATTTCTACCCCCGACACCCCGAAAAATTGGTCAATTTCTCAACGCACAAGCACGCACAAACCCAATCTGTGCGTGATTTGTGAGTGATTCGTGCGTGATCGGCTGTGTGACTGGGCCTTAAGTTCTCAGCTCTGTGAAGCTTACCTTAGTTTGTCTTTTGCAACCCTTTGGGCCAAGTTTTTTGTTGGCCCTCGTGCCTGTTTTATTTTGTTTAAATAAAATCCTCATTCCCCTTCACCTCGCTTCTGGTGTCTACCTGATTTTGTATCAGTTTTAAAGTATATCCTAGAATTTTATGTTAAATACAGGTTTTAACTAAAGTTTTTACAATTGAGCTGGAGTGCTTGCAGGTCGCGTGTGTGTGTGTGTGTGCGCGTGTGCCTGTGCGTGTGCGCGCGCGGAAGGTGTGGCTCGAGCACACCAACTTAATGAAAGATTTTTAACAGGCCGTGTAAAATATTTTTTGTATTTTGTATTTGATAATGCTTAGTATTTATTGCTTACAAGTTTTTATTTGAAATATATTGCATCCAGTCTTGGAAATGAATAACAATAAATAAATATCAATATACTTGATTGTAGATAAACCATTTTCATGAATATCAATGCAGCATTAGTTTAAGTCTTTGTTTCTAAAAATGTGAGTTTCAAAGTATATCATGGAATTTTACGTTGAATATAGATTTAAACTAAGTTTCTCATTTGAGCGGGAGTGCTTGCGGGTCGTGTATATGTGTGTGTGAGTGTGTGTATGTTAGTTAAATTACAAGCAAGGTCTTCGTTTTTAAAAAACAGTCAAAGAGTGGAAAAATACCAGTTATTTTTTCTTCCAGTGTGAATAAACAAGCAGGGGCTTTTAGGTCAATGTATCAGCCATGTTTTTTCATGTGTCATTTAAAAGTTTTTTAACTTCAATAAATGATAAAATCGTGCGTAGAAAGCTGATAAATGCGAGTTTCAAAGTATATCCTAGAATTTTATATTGACTATAGGTTTTAACTAAGTTTTTTATTTGAGCGGGGGGCTTGCGAGTCGTGTGTGTGTGTGTGTGTGTGCGCGTGTGTGTTTCCCCATTCTGAGATTCAGCAACGGAAATAGCAGACATGTCTGGCAAAGGACCTTGTGTTGGCGCTGGTGTTTTACACTGAACAACATGGCATTGAGTGCAAGATGTCCGAAAAGGAGTAGGCAAGACTACTTCGACAAGAGAGATGGCAATAGACAATGGAGAGAGCGTTATGAGAAGGACTTGATCGACTGCTGACCAAAGTACACAGGGTAGAGGACAGTGATCATTGGATAACTTTTCTTGTGTGAACAGTTCTGACTTAAGGCGTGGTTAGAGTCCACTGACATAAATATCAAGGCAGGAGTGTGTCGTCAGTGACATTGTTGGTGTGCCTTAATTCCTACTTATCTCAATTTTGTCTGCTTAATTACCTCAATGCAGAAATGTCTTTAACTATGGACGCCATATCCAGTAGTCCGACAGAGTATAGAGTATTGGAAGTTGGAAGTATTGGAACTTTTGGTGAATATCAACATTGATGGCCTCGGTCTCCCTTCTCACTAAATAATTCCACGTTGACTTACCTGTCATTTTCCTCTTAGTACGTCTATCCTGTTACCTGGTCTGTTCTTGTCATAACAGTGAGGAGTCATCCACCGACTGAGCCGTTTGACTTATGGAGCGCAAACCTGTGCAACTTCCTTGAGACACGAAGAAACAAATTCAACGTCGTGGATATACTTGTGGAATGCTACCTTTTGACTATGGAAGAGTACGATGACATACGGCTTGCTAGAGAGAGGCCGCTCTTTCTCGTACTGCATGAAATTATGACACGGGCATCTCTGGAACATGTTGCATTTCTGGAATGTGTGGAGGGACTGTATCGAGATGTGTGGCCGTCGCCAAACATGAAGGTTGTTCACAGGACGAAACACACCAACAGAGAATCGAGAGGACTTTCAATGGACAGGGAAATTATGACATCATACATGTGAGCAGTGCCATGACACCAAAGGCCACAGTGGAGGACGTGTGGTGGTGCCCAATTTGTACAATTCACAGAGCGGAACACGCTTTTGGGTGTGGGCATGTAACCTGTGCAATTTGCGATAGAAAGACTGGATGATGCAAGATCAGGAAGACACCAAATGCGAGGTGGAAGGGAAAAGGGAATTTATTGAATTAAAACAAAACTGGCAGGAGGGCCAACAAAAATCTTGGCCCAAAGGGTTTCAAAAAACAAACTAAAGTAAGCTTCACAGAGCTAGGAACTAAGGATCAGAAAAACGACAAAAAACAAAAGCCACTGGAAACTCCAGGGAGATAACCATGAACAGAAATAAAAGACTAATGATGTAAATAACAAGGCTATGTACAATGCTGACAAGAACTATGACTAAGGAAGGCATGGGACTAGAACAAGACTTGGAAACTTGACATGCAAGGGAACTTGAGACACTGTCTGCCAGCCAACTTCCACCGCATCCAGATAAAGGGTGAGAAATCAAGACGTGAGGGGCAACACCTGGAGAAGGAGAACAAGAGGCATGGCAAGATCATTGGACATGGACTAAGATTGGATGACAAGACTTGCTCATTAAGAGAATGAGCGTGCTCAGCTTAAGTACCAATTAAGTATGCAGTTTGAAAACAGCATGAATGTTTAGAACAGAAAAGCACAGCAAGACTTTAAATGGCAAAGCAGGAATCATGACAATAAACTCCTTGTCTAAATTAGTAGTATTAGTAATGTGCCTGTCTAAGAATTACACCTCCTTCTGAATGTTAGTAAATGTTAGTAACTTAAAAACAGTTAATTGCCAATTAAGCTTAGACAGCCCTGAATCCAGCATAGCACAGAAGGAAGAGGGAAATACCAAAGCCAACCAGAGCTCTGAAATGTGCAACGACGAAGGCACGGGGCGGAACGCAGACAAGCGGTGGAGTAGCTTGACAGACCTGGCAAAAACAAAAATATGGAAAAGTAAAAACATGAACAATAAACATGAATAATGAAATGCAATGTCCTTATACAAGAAAACTATGACATGAACTATGGCTATGAACTATGAAATCCTGATACATGAAACTGTTAAAACTGTAAACAATACTGTCCTGGCCAACGGCCAGGACCCCGGAACACAACAGTACCCCCCCCTCACAAAAGCGGCACCTGACGCTGACAAAAAAAAAAAAAACACCAAGAACTAAAATACATGAAGCCGCACAAAACTAAATACAAATCCCATAAGACTAATAACCAAGTACATACTAAGGACAAAAACCCTAAGACACAAAACACCTAACCAAGAAACAGTACAAGAAACACTAAACAAGATTACTTTGTCTCCAGCAAAGCTGGGGCTATGGCTTAGGGCTATAGCAATGGCTTGAGGCTATGGCTAGGAACAATGGCCTGGGCTTGAGACTATGGCTATGGCTAGGGGCTGTGGCTATGGCTTGGGACTATGGCTATAGCTTGGGGTGTGACTGGTGGTAGTCACAGATGAGACTTTTGTCCAGGACATGCCTGGCCGGGACCCAGGAACGCTCCTCTGGGCCGTACCCGTCCCAATCCACGAGGTACTGGAGGCCCCGGCCCCTCCGTCGGCAATCCAGCAGTGACTTGACAGTGTAGGCCTCCCCTCCGTCGATGAGCCGAGGAGGAGGCGGAGGTTCAGTTGGAGGCAGGAGGGGGGAGGTGGCAACAGGCCTCAGGCGTGAGACGTGGAATACTGGATGGAGCCGTCGCATGGTGGATGGGAGCTTGAGTTGGACTGCAGTGGGGCTGATGATCCTTTGGATGGGGAAAGGATCCAGGAAGCGAGGAGCCAGCTTGCGACTCTCCACACGGAGTGGGATATCCCTCGCAGTTAACCAGACCTTCTGGCCGACCCGATAGTGAGGGCCAGGGCGCCAACGCTTGTCTACCGTGGTCTTCATTGCCTTGCCCGCCCGAACCAAGGCGCGGCGAGCAGACAGCCACACACGGTGACATCATCGGATGAATGCCCCGGCCGAAGGCACCCCGACTTCCTCCTTCTGGCTGGGGAACAATGAAGGCTGGTAGCCCATACAGCACTCGAAGGGGGAGAGGCCGGAGGCGGAGACGGCGTGGGAGTTGACTGCGTACTCGACCCAGGGTAGCATGGATGACCAGGATCTTGGGTTGGTCGAGCACACACAGCAGATGACCGTCTCCAGGGTTTTGTTAGCCTGCTCAGTCTGTCCATTAGTCTGTCCATGATAACCAGAACTGAGGTTGAAGGATGTGCTAAGGGATGTGCAGAATGCTTTCTAGAAGTTGGAGGTGAATTGGGGACCACGATCTGACATTACATCCACAGGGATGCCGTGGGGACGGACAACATGCTGGATGAGTAGGTCAGCTGTGGACTTAGCAGAAGGGAGCTTGGGAAGGGGCACGAAGTGGACAGACTTGGAGAACCGGTCGAGAATGGTCAGGAGAGTGGTGTTTCCATGGGAGACGGGCAGGCCAGTGACAAAGTCCAGAGCGATGTGGGACCAGGGACGATGAGGAATTGGCAGTGGTTGGAGCAGATCGGAGGGAAGTACATGGGAGGACTTGGCGCGGGAACAGACTGAGCAGGCTGTGACAAACCCCCGGACCTCTGCTGCCATCTTGGGCCACCAGAAACGCCGCTGGATGAAGCGCAGGGTCCGGCAGACCCCAGGATGGCAGGACAGGTTGGAGGAGTGGCCCCACTGGAGAACGTCAGATCGTGCAGCTGCAGGGACGTACAGGCAGTTGGCAGGGCAAGCACCGGGCGTAGCTGCACTGTTCTGGGCGTTGTGGACCAGCTCCTTGATCCGGAGGCACACGTTGTTGACGAAGCAGGCTTTGGGCAGGATGGAGCTGGGCTCTCCCTTCGACGTGGAGGCGTCAAAACGCCTGGAGAGCGTGTCAGCCTTGGTATTCTTGGACCCTGGTCTGTAGGCCAGGGAGAAATCGAACCGGTCAAAGAAGAGGGCCCATCTGGCTCCAGGTTTTTATGGTCCGTCCAGACCAGGGACGGAATCCTTGCTCCCTCAAGCCAGTGCCTCCACTCCTCCAGGGCCAATTTCACCGCTAGCAGCTCCCGGTTTCTGATGTCATAGTTGGACTCTGCAGGCGTCAACCGATGGGAGAAGAACGCGCATGGGTGTACCTTCTGATCATTGCTGGATCTTTAAGATAGGACCTCACCAACCCCGACATTGGAGGCATCCACCTCGACAATGAACTGCTTAGCGGGGTCAGGGGTGGTGAGGATGGGCGCGGTGGTGAAGCGCCTCTTCAGCTCACAGACGGTCACCTCGGCTTGCGGAGTCCAACGAAACGGCACCTTGATGGAGGTAAGGGCCGTTAGGGGAGCTGCCACGGTGCTGTACGAATTGCCTATAGAAATTGGCGAAGCCCAGGAAGCTCTGCAGGGCCTTGCGGTCCTTGGGTGCGGGCCAGTCCACCACAGCCTTGACCTTTTCCTCGTCCATGCCCAGGTGGTTTGGGAAGATGACGTGCCCCAGGAAGGGGGTAGTGGTGGTGCTGAACTCGCATTTCTCGGCCTTGACAAAGAGGCGGTTTTCAAGGAGGCGGCAGAGCACCTAGCGAAAATGGTTCGTGTGCTCCATCCTGTCCCTGGAGAAGATCAGGATATCGTCTAGGTAGACATAGACAAACCTCCCGATCATGTCCAAGCACATCATTCACCAAGTTCTGGAACACTGCGGGTGCATTGGTCAAGCCTAATGGAATCACCAGGTACTCCCAGTAGTCGCTAAAGGGGTGTTAAAAAGCGGTCTTCCATTAGTCGCCTTCCCTGATGCGCAGAGGGTGGTAAGCATTCCGCAGGTCCAGCTTGGTGAAGATGGCCACCCTTTGAATGACATCGAATGCCGAGGACATCAGTGGGAGCGGGTAGCGGTTCCTGACTGTGATTTTATAAAGGCCTCAGTAGTCGATGCTGGGGCTCAGGGAGCCATCCTTCTTCTTAACAAAGAAGAAGCCTGCCCCCGTGGGAGAGGAGGATGGACGGATGATGCCAGCTGCAAGGGACTCCCGGATGTACTTGTCCATGGCCCCCCTCTCTGGCGCAAATAAGGCAAAGACACGCCCCCTATGGGGCGCTGTACCAGGCTGGAGGTCAATAGCACAGTCATATGGGCGGTGCGGGGGCAGAGACACTGCACGGGACTCGCTAAAGACCGTCTGTTAAAGGAATTTTGATTTTACATTCCTGGTATTACCCCCGCAAAAAGAAACTCAGACGACCCAGAGAAAAAAATCAGTCGGAGACAGAGAAGTTAATATCCAAGCCAAAGTCCGTTTACTTTTTTGCAAAAAAGGATCCCCATATAAAATCAAGTCAGCAAAATGGAGGAGGATACACAATTTGAAAGTTCTCTGGTATTTGTAGGAATACTCCATGGCGTTCTCCTCCCCCCGTGCTGATTTACACATCACGCAAGCCTTTGCCGTCGCACGCAACTGCGTCAAGTTGGTACGTAACCACGTCAAGTTGTCTAGGGATACACACACATCTTGCTAGGGAGGAGAGCACCTGCCTTCTCTCTCAGCTCTGGCTCCAGCTTATCTTGTCATGGGTTCCGGCGCTTTCTATAAACACATAAACTTAGAGAAAGAGAAAAACATCTTGTCCTTGGTACAGACATTCAAGTTGTCATGACTTTAGATAGGCTACATGTGTCATGACACACTAGTACAGTTATGCAGGCCCCTGTTAAATCAGAAATATGCAAGCACACACACACACTCTAGGCCTATGAAGTTGTGAACTAAAACAGAATATGACTAAGCAAGGATAAGCAATTAATAATAATTAAATGAATCAATAAAAAATGTTTCCACACCGTCGCCAGGTCGTGGTATTCAGGGGGCACTCTGGTGATGTCTGGCTTCCCCTCGGAAGCTGGTCCACCCGCAGAACAGGAGGGGCGGGAGTCGCGGAGGCAGCTGGCCGAACAGGAGGGACTCCACTCCCGCACCTCATGGCGGGCCCAGTCGATCACCGGCCCTTGTAACGCCAACCAGGGGTGACCCAGGACGATGGGAGAGCGGGGTGTCTCGGTCACGAACAGCCGGACCTGCTCGTGGTGGTTGCCGGACGCCAGCAGCTGGATGGGAGTGGTCTGGTAGCACACCTTAGCAAGGGGTTGCCCACACAGCCCTGGGATGGACAATGGGCTGGGAAGTTGGCAAAGGGGAACTTCCCACTCGGCGGCAGCTCTGGCGTCTATGAAGCTCTCCTCAGCTCCTGACTCAATGAGGGCGGTGGTTTTGCGGGAGCGGCCCTCCCAGCTCAGGGTCACCGGGATGCAGGTCCGGCGGTAGGAGGAGGTTTCCTTCGCTGAAGCGCCCACCAGCACTCCTCCAGACGCTAGTGGGCGTTGTCTTGATGGACTGCCTTGGACCACATGACCCTGCTGGCCGCAGTAAAAACACGGCCGACCTCCTTCTTTGTTGGCGCTCCTCCTGGGTGAGCCGGGACCTTTTCCCTCCTTGTCAATTTTGTCTTTGGACTCTTGTGGGTGAGTCTCATTGGAAGCAGCTCCATTCTACTTTGAATGTGGACAATATATATCAACATGGCAAAATCTATCTTTTTTTTCACTGAGGAGCAAGGCAAGAATATTATTGTTCATGACACTTTATTGGAACATGAAGATGATCCAATATCACCAGATTTAACTGACCGTTATGCCCAACTTAAAAGACTGCTGAATAAAGGACAAGAAATTGGATTTACACACTATAACTTTGTCTGACTACTGGAGAGCAGAGATGATTCCCCGAGGACTTCGGATAAAAAAGTTTCCATCATTTGGCCATGATAACCCCGATTTTAAGAGGAGAGGGGAGGCTATTTTAAATAAATGTTCATTGGACTTGATTTTACTCTTAATTGAAGAGGCTAAAAATCAAAGAGTGGAAATACAAAGTGAGATCGATACTGTTAAAACAAAAATTGAATCCCTAAACATTAAGGAAGAGGATAAAAAACCATTTGACACGAAAGTGAAGGAGGATATTGAAAAGCTTTCCAAAGTCCTTAAAAAGACTAAATTGACCAAATTTAAGCGAGATCAGGCTGACTACCGGGAGGACATGGTGTATTCTTGGTCCCGGAAACCTTCAGGATCCCCACGCAGCAGAAGACCGCGGGTGCGCTCTGTTTCCTCTAACTTGCCCAGCAGTACTGAGGATGAATATACCAGTGATGGCTCTAATGTAGACACAGAGCATTTTTAGAGCCACCTCACCATCATCAAAAATTCCACACAAACGAAAGACGAGGCGGGGGAGGAAGAGGAAGACGGGCGACTTCCACTCAGCAGCAAGGCACACGGATCACCAGGCAGACATCCAGGCGGGACGGGACAGTGATCAATTTATCAGGTATCCCCCTCCCACTACAGTGCCTTTCCCTGTTGTCTCAGGGTCTCAGCTTTGCGCCCACTAACCAGGCTAATGGCCTCCAGACTAAAGTCAAGTCATTTAAATTCTACAGAGGTCTACATTTAAAAGTTTGGCACCATAAAAACTCTCAAAATACTTTTTTGAGAACCTCACAAAATTCAGACATAACTACTGACTGTGTGGATAGTTTTAGACCTACGTCCACATTCTGTCCTATAAGCAACAATGCTTGCTTTATTGCTTTCACTAAGAAAGTGTCTTGTGAGGTTGATTCTTTACTTCAAACTGTCAAACGTCCTTCTAACTAAAACTTGACCAAGCAGGAGAAGGAAGCTTTGAGGTGGCTCTCCAGCAATGAGGACCTCCTTATAAAAAGAGCTGATAAGGGTGGTGCAGTGGTAATTTGGGGCAGGGATCAATACATACAGGAGGCGCAACGTCAGTTGCATAATTCTGAGTATTATACTCCTTTATCATCTAATCCCATGGAGTACATGAAACGAGAACTGGAAGAAATTCTAAACAATGCAATTGAAAAAAGATGGATAACAAAGAAAGAACGGGACTTTCTTGTAAAGAATAACCCAAAAATATCCACATACTATATGTTACCTGAAGTTCATAAAAATGCATCTAATCCTCCAGGCCGACCCATGATCAGTGGTATTGATTCTATTTCTGAACCTGCCTCTTAATATATTGATTACTTTATCAAGCCATTTGTTTCTGCCCTACCGTCTTTTATACAGGACACCACACATGTCCTTAATAAAATTGAAGAGATTCAAAACATTGGAGATGCGTTTATGGTCACGATGGATGTTACGTCATTATACAGCAATATTAAACACGAAGAAGGTCTTGAAGCAATGAAACATTTTTTCAGCTTAGAACTGATGAAAAGCCATCCAATGAATTCATCCTTTTGTTAACGGAATGGATTTTAAATAATAATGTATTTGTGTTTCAGGACAAATTATTCCGGCAAAAATGGGGCACAGCCATGGGTGCCAGCTTTGCCCCGAACTACGCTTGCCTTTTTCTCGGATTTTGGGAGGGTAAATATATCCTCGGACCCTCTAATCCTAATCGTGATAAAATCATCTGGTATGGTAGATACATAGATGATTTAATATTCTTCTATAATGGTGACCTACATGATCTCCAGGAATTCCATAAGTGTCTCAATTCCACCAGTGACAGTATTGAACTCTCATTGGAGTACAGTCAAAGTGAAATAAGCTTCCTGGATCTTAAAATAATAAAATCACTTTCATGGAAATTGTACACTATGATTTTTCGCAAGGACACTGACCGCAACACCATTTTGCATGCTGACAGCTTCCATCCTCCTCATCTGGTTAAAAATATTCCGTTCGGACAATTTCACGCATTTGTAATGACGCATTTGTAATGAGGAGAAAGACTTCGATTTAAAAGCTGCAGAGATGAAAAGACGCTTTGTTGAGCGTGGATGTAAAAACAAGGACTTGGAACCATCATATCTTAAAGTTAAAGTCATGGACAGAAAAAGTCTTTTGTGTAAAAAATCTAGATCATCACAAAAATCAAATGTTTACTTTGTGTCGACTTATAGCAAACAATTTGGTCAGATTTGCAATATCATTAAACGCAATTGGAGTATATTGCATAGTGACTCATCTTTGAAAATTTTGTTTCCCGAACTGCCTGCTTTTATTTCTAAAAGGGCCTCCACTCTACGAGACAAATTGGTTCATAGTTATTTAACACCTAACGCTATGTGGCTCCAAAAACACAAGCCTACGGGCTGCTTTCCCTGTGGCAATTGTTGCCACTGTGAGAATGTTTTTAAAACCGATAGGTTTCTCGATGTGTTTACCGATAAGAGCTATAAAATCAATCATTTCACAAATTGCAACACTTCTTTTTTGGTATATCGTCTTGAATGCCCTTGTGGATCTTTTTATGTAGGGAGGACGAAAAGAAGATTCAAAGACAGACTCTGGGAACATAAAACTGCAATTCGTACAAATAATCCCAATTATCCCATGGCTGTTCACTATGATCAAGTAAGACATGGAAGTCCATCCCCCTTGAAAGCAGTTGTGATTGAAGTCATTCCTAACCACATAAGAAGTGGGGATAGATTAAAAAAACTACTTCAACGAGAGACTATTTGGATCGTTACTTTAAAGGCCACTGAATTCCCTGGACTTAATGATGAGATTGACTTTTTACCATTTCTTTGATTCCCAGTGGATATGTATTATGAATTTTGTGAGTTGAAATCCTAACAACTGATATAGCAGTCCTTATCAAAGTACATAGTTACTATGTCTTAAAATGAAATGCACAGAGGTTATGTAAATAGGCTTTTAGCGCCTTCTGTTGTATTCAAATTGTGAAACTGAATACCAACCTCACCTGTATCTAATTGAGATTGATTGATTGTTTGCCAACTTCACCTGTGTATAATTTGGATTGAATGATTGTTTGTCAAATTTCACTTGTATATAACTGAAATCAATTGATTGTTTGTCAGACCCTGAAGAAGACTTTTTTTGGTCGATACGCGTAGGTATGTTAGTTGCCTTGCTCCAAAGAATTTATTATAAAAATATTTTTTACCTGAAGACAGAGTGCCTCAGTTTCCTTTTTTTCCTTGGTAGTCTGCACTTTTTAAAAAGAGTATGGGACTTCCTTGGGTTATTGAGATCAAAATAATGTGATTGGTCCATTGCAATGACGGTAAAAACGATGTGATTGGTCCATTGTAACGATGGTCCTGGACCAAAATTTTTTCTGTTGGTCCAGGAACAAGTCCAACACGACAATATCAGATTGTGCTTGTACCAAACCTGTTTTTGCCCAACCATGAGTACTGTGATTGCTGCTCTGGTTTTCGACTCTGTTTCGCCAAACTGGATTTTGATTTCCTTTTTTTTTTTTTGGATTGTGGATTTTGTACCTTTTGCCTTCTACCCTGTGGGGGTTTCCCCCCTCACTTAATAAAATCTCATCTACTGCACTGCTTGGTTCTCACGTCTGGTTCCTGAGCGTATCATCTCACACACACACACACATACACACACACACACCATCTGTCCATTGACACACTCATGCCCACAGACCATAAGAGTCTCCAGCTACCCTAATATGCATATTTTTGGACTGTGAGAGGAAACTACAGGACATGGAGGAAACCTGCAAGATCACGGGGAAAGACACCTAATTAATCTTCGAAAAATTCAAATTTGTATATATTGTTTTGACTGGAACCATTTCCGATTATAAAAACTGAGAAAATTATGCGGTGTGACTTTCCAAAAAAATTGTCAGTTTATCTGGATTTCTGCAATTTACCTAAAATAAATTCCCGCGTACGTAAATTATAAGTATTGTACGTGCATTTGTGAAAAGGGATCTCTGCTCAGACACTACTATTAAACCCCATACAAGGTTATACATTTACTTACTGCTCACAGCACACACACACACGCACACACACATGCTCTACTCAGCCTGGCCTTGATCTGAAACCACACCTCCCATTGCAAAGGGCAGAACCAGGAAGTCACTTGCACTCTCTCTATCACACAGTTTCAGGAAAACAAAACTTAACTCCGTCTCTCTGAGAGTGAGCAGTGAAATGGCTGAAGGTGGAGGTTTGCTGGATCAGGAGCAGTTTGTCTGTTCGATCTGTTTGGATCTACTGAAGGATCCGGTGACTATTAACTGTGGACACAGTTACTGTATGGACTGTATTAAGGGCTGCTGGGATCAGGATGATCATACTGGTGTTTACAGCTGTCCCCAGTGCAGACAGATCTTCACCCCAAGACCTGTTCTGGGTAAAAACACCATGCTGGCTGAAGTGGTGGAGAAACTGAAGAAGACAGGACTCCAAGCTGCTCCTCCTGCTCACTGTTATGCTGGACCTGGAGATGTGGTGTGTGATGTCTGTACTGGGAGAAAGTACAAAGCTGTCAAGTCCTGTCTGGTGTGTCTGGCCTCTTACTGTGAAACTCACCTCCAGCCTCACTATGAATCTCCTGCCTTGAAGAAGCACAAACTGGCCAAAGCCACTGGAGACCTGCAGGAGAAGATCTGCTCTCTTCATGACAAACTGCTGGAGATTTACTGTCGTACAGATCAACAGTGTATCTGTTATCTGTGTACAATGGATGAACATAGAGGCCATGATACTGTCTCAGCTGCAGCAGAAAGGACTGAGAAACAGGTCAGTACAAAGCCTTGTACACGTAACTCTCATACTTATTTTTACAACAATCACAGATACTGTATCAACTCAGTTTTTATATACAGTATCTAAAGTTTGCTTTTAGTTGCATGTCCATTGCTTTATTCATTACGTACATTTTATTTTGGCATTTTTAAACATAATTAGAAGTACTGAACACTGCAATGGTTTCCAGCTCTGACGGCAATAATTCAGAAACGGTCTGAGCTGTCAGTGAACCTTCTTTCTCTATTCACACCCCTCACTGAATGGAAATAAAAATCAGGTCATATTAGGCATCCACACCCGACCCAGGAAAACCCTCCCTGCTCTGATTTATTCATTTTTGAAAATCTTTCAAAATTCCACAAAAAACTGAGCTAGAAAAATGCTCAGAATCCCTGACCACACAACACAGTCACTGAGCCACCTATGGGTTTGGCAGATTTGATTCTTTATTTTCAAACATGTACCTGTGATTTGCAATTTTGTGGAATTTGAATCTCAAATCCATATTGTAAAAAAAGCAACCACAAACCCCTGAAAAATTTAAATGTTAAAGATGCTGTTTCACAAATTGTTTTTATTATAGCCGAACAAAAGCAGCCTGTTCTTCATTCGCTGGCTTAGCTTTTAATTCAGTACACTTCACCTATGGCACATAAAACTTGTCAAAGAATTACATTTGGAACATTTGAACATTGTTGAACACAGCTGGATTAAAACAGTATTACAAAATAAGCGCCATAAAAGAAAATGTTTAATCCACAGAAGCAGCTGGGGGCGACACAGAGTAAATTCCGGCAGAGAATCCAGGAGAGAGAGAAGGAGCTGCAGGATCTGAGACAGGCTGTGCAGTCACTCAAGGTGGGTACTGACCAGAGGAGAAGACAACAGCTGCTGCTGGAAGAGCCATTTCAGGGCTCAGTCAGGGCTCTCCTCCAGTCAGCCAGTGAGGAGCCCAGTGTTGGGCCACTTTCCAGCCGTGTGGGGCTCAATCCCACTGAGACACACTGTGGGGAACAGGTTGTGTGGGGTCCCAGTAAGAGCTGAGTGAAAGGCCTAGTTAAAATGTACAGCCTCCTCTCTCTGTGTCTCCTAACAGCTCTCTGCACAGGCAGCAGTGGAGGACAGTGAGAGGATCTTTACTGAGCTGATCCGCTCCATTGAGAGAAGGTGCTCTGAGGTGAAAGAGCTGATCAGAGATCAGGAGAAGGCTGAAGTGAGTCGGGTTGAAGGACTCCTGGAGCGACTGGAGCAGGAGATTGCTGAGCTGAGGAGGAGAGACGCTGAGCTGGAGCAGCTTTCACACACAGAGGATCACATCCATTTCATCAAGGTAACATCACTGGCTCTCTTATCCCCCTCTCAGTCTGGAGCAACAACTCTGGAAAGTTCTGTGTTTATCACTAGTGTTAAAGGGTCAGCTCTAGTGAACAAACCTGAGCCCACAGCCCAGCTCATGACCTGGGAGCTTCAGTGTTACAGGAGGAACAGGGGTCACTCATCCTGGGGTTCAGTCAGGGATACTCACTGGTTATGATCAGAGACACTTGCTTTAAAGAACTGCGTTTGCATTCAGACATTTAGAGCATCTTACAGTGCCTGCTTGGTTTCTTCACGATTTATTCATTTATGGGAGATTATAGGATTTTGTTGAGAACAAAACTGTTCAACCTCTGAAAATATGTTTGAGGCAGTTCAGTATACTCTAGTTATGTACCTGCCCTTTGTACCCCAGAAGTATTCATCCCCATGTGTGGAATAAATTTAGTTATAAATTGCTTATTTAGTTATAAATTTCTTATCCTTGAGTAATCTAGGCTGTGTGTAATTGCTAATTCTCGCAATCTAGCTTGTACCTATGTATGTGAGGTATCAATCTGGAACCAAACACGAGAACACAGGATTGCAAAAAAAGACCATATTATTGAGCGATAGGGTTAACCCCCGCAGGGCAGAAGGCAACAGTACAGAGTCCGCAATCCAAAAGTCAAAATCCAGTGGGGCAGAAATAGAGACGTAACCAGGGCAGCAAACACAAAAATCATAGTCAGGCAAATCAGATTCGGTAGACAGGCAGTGGTTTGTAGGAGAAGCCAAAATCAAAAACCAAAGGGCAATCTGAATAGTTAACAGGGCAGCAATCCACAAAATCGTAGTCGGGCAAAAAGGGTTCGAACACACAGATGCAACAGTAATCAATGAAGGGCAAGCCAAAAATCAATAGTAGGATGATCCAGTCAGAAAAGAAATGCAATGAGTCCGAGGCGAAATAAAGGGCAGCACAGGTAAACATGACGATCTGCCAGAGAAGAACTGTGAAGAGACACCTAATATACACTTCCAGGGAGATCACATGGTAAGGAACACAGGTGCAAGCAGTCAGACTGATTACAAGGGAGCAACACATGAGGGAGAACCTGATCACATGAAATAGGCAACAGCCAAAACGCAGACAGGGATCACGGGACAAACCTACATACAAACACACAGCTCCGGTCTAGGAGTTCTAACGTGCATAGACAATAAGAGAAAGGACAGCGTGATCAGATGTGGAGTTTCCACAGAAATGCAGCAACAGAGATTAGGGAGAGACAAGGGGCGGAGACTAGAACAGGGCGAGTGCTGAGAGCTTGTTAATCAATTAGTAAGTGAAACTATACAATCCCTTAGTGCTTGTTAGTCAGTTAGTATTATATACAATATTAGTTAGTGTTAGTAACGTTTTAGGGAAAAACAATAAACTGTTAGTATGGTGAGTAAAATAGAAAAGTAAGGTGAAGAAAGCAAATGAGATTGGAAGGAAGATTGAAAGCAAAAGCCATTAAATCACCCTAAGAGTGGCACGCAATACCGGAGCTGTGAGCTGAGACAATACAAGAGACCAGACAGGGGAGACAAAGTGCAATGCATGGAAAAATCAAAACATGGACCGGAGTAAGATTATGGCAAAATGCAAAATATAGAAAAGTAGAAACTAAGACAATACATAAACGAATCTATGTACCAAAACACAATACACATATCAAAGAATGGTCAGACATAACAATCATTCAACACCAAATGAGATCTATCATAAAAAGCAGAGCATAAAAATGGCACGGCAAATCAGAATCATAACAATGTAGAAGTGTCATGAAGTGTGTTTACTGAACAGTGTGCTCCTTCTGAGCTCTGGGGATCCTGCAAGACCTTGAGTATATCTGTCTCTGATGTGTGTTCCCTGTGCGCCTGAGATAACTACGGCGGGGAGTCTCCTCTCCGCTGCAGACTGATGACGCGGTCAGGAACAGGCTTACATGGGACACATGCACTCAGCTGTGGATCGCAGAGAGGAAACATTCTGTTGTTATGAATCAGTCCCGAGGGGAGGGATTATGACATTCTGCTCATACAAATATCCAAGCTAAGGAATTGTTCCTTTGTCCTCGTTCTTCCGTGTAACAGGGAACCTATGTGCACTTAGTAAAGACTGAATCATTTTTTACCATCTCTGTCTCGAGTGTTTTCATACTGGAATAAAAATTAAAATTCCTACACCATGCATTAGAGTCATGCTTTGTGATCTAATTTCTATAATTAATTTCCAGTGTTGTTGGTAAACGCAAAATTACTTTCAATATTAAAAAAATTAATAAAATTTGCAAAACCATTGTAAAACCCCAACAAAGCAATTCCAACGACGGACATTGCCCGGGGTGAAGGCCTCACGTGTTCTCTTCGTCTAACTTTAATTAGAGCATTTTTCTGGCTGAGGTGAATCACAATATAATGGATATTTTTCACTGTCCGAGTACGGGGCATGAAAACGCAATGGTTACGATTAATCTGACTCCATAGAACAAGTAGAATACAAAATTTAGCTATATCCTCGTTAAAAATCTGACTCCAAATTAGAATTAAAATTGATAATTTAGGGAACACCTGCGTGGATTTCGAGACAAATCTGCCATCAGATACGGCAGCGCAAACCATCATTGCTTAGTAAATACGTCCCCAGGGTTAATTAAACGCAACTGTCCTGGATTCAATTTGACAATACTTCCATTGGTTAAACGAGACTACCTTGATAGCAGCATCGAGGCTTAAACAAAATAGCAGCACGTATCAGGAACCCAGATTTATATATATACTCAAGGGCTCCTTAGAAAGATCAACCAGATACCAGCATATAAGGGTATCCTTAATAGCTAAACCTTAAGAGCCGGTATTCCATAAATAGAGATAAATCCCATAAATCCTTAAGGGGTAGAACATAATCCCAAATCTAACTTAGAAGTATCGTTACGTACACGTGTCTTGGTAGGAATTTCCCCTTAAGTCCCGGTTGCAACAAGGCTAGAATCTACGAATGTTACAAATCAAGGAAAATCACGCAAGCTGAAAAAGGAATAGCAATAATTTATTCACCAGGTAGGCACAACTTGAATCAAACAAATCAATGCTAAGCCAATTACCAGTTACATAGAATTTAGAATGATTTAGAATATTTTCATACCTGGAAAAGATGAATGGCCACGCGGAGCTAAAGTCGCCCCACGTGGTCGGGGAGAACTCAAATGCCCCCTCGCTCCGGAACAAGGTGACATGTGACTTTTCCCCACTTACCTACGCGCGTCAGATGTTGACCAAGAAATGACAGGACAGAAGAAGAGAGCGCCCCCTTAGGATCTCGTACCTTTAAAGATTCGAAACCATGCCTCCGAACAAGGTAGAGGAAAGGGTGGCCGAATCAGAGTTTTACTGGCCTAGGTAATAAGATTAATTTACATAGAGAGGAGACTAGGATAGTTGCCCGAATGAATCTTGCAAACAAGATGTACCATAATTCCAAGGGAAATGAAACATGTTCCATTCAATTCCTTAGATTTCTCTGAGAATAAAGAGACCAAACATGATATGAATATGTGCTAAAATGATGCAGTTGTCATGGAAAAGCCTTAAAATGGAATATTATAGCCCAATAGTGTGATAAATATATATGAGGTTCCTTTCTAGGATATTGAACGTAAACATAATATGAATTTGACAGAGATTTAGATCGTTTTAAGCCGATTAATGTAGCTGGGCTTAAACTTCAATGGGGACTGTGATACAACTTTGAGGAACACTGGGCAGCCTGGACGTAGTGGCTCCGGCTTCCTGCTGTGAACAGAACAGAGGATGCCACTCTCACCGGCAGGCTGTAGGATTATAAAAGTTAACTGCTCGCTCTGGATTGTGTCAGATCACCCAAGCATTCAGATTCTACCAGTGTAATGACCATGTGTTCCAACACTATAATTTTTAACATATGTTTTGAGCCAAATCAAATATTCAGGTTCTACACCATTCAATTGTTACAAAAAAAAAATTGATATTTCCCATTTTTATTTATTACTTACATTCTTACCTCAGTATACTTGTAGGAATGTTTTTTCTTGTTGTTGTTCTCATTGATTATAACAGTATTTTTCAGTACATTTTAATCAAAAACATATTGAGAAATAGTATATTAGGACTCCTTTTAGGTGAAAGTGCTGGTGTATAATCATCACTGCACACCACTGTACATGGTGAGATGTGCTGCTCATTTACAAAGATCTCCTGTCATCTGCACAAGAGATGATCTGAATCTGCTCTGTCTGAATGTGTCTGTCTGTCTGTCTGTCTGCAGAGCTGTCAGTCTCTCTGTGCCCCTCCTAGACCTGAAGACTTACCCAGCATCACTGTCAGTCCACACAACTCTTTTGAGGCTGTGAGAAAATCTGTCTCTGAACTACAGGAGCGACTGGAGGATGTTTTCAAATCAGAGTTGATCAAAGTTTCTGGAAAAGGTTGGTGAAAAAAATCGTGCTGCTGGAGAAGTGTTTAGATCAGAGGTGGGGAATGAGGGTTGTATCTGTCCCTGGTTTTCGCACCAACTTCAGGCCTTTTTGTAATTAATTATCTAAAATAAATCCAAACTATTTATGAAATCTGACATTTCAGGTGCATTTCTTTTAATCATCATGAATGACCAAAGACTGTTCTTGTCTCCCTACATAAAACATTGTTCTTTGATTGAATCTTTGCCCAAATGTATATCTGCATTTGCAACGAATTAGCTCAGTTAGTCAGGGTAATTGATAGAAATAAATACCCACATACACACCGGGCCTGCAGGACCAGGGTTGCCCACCCCTGGTTTAGATACTGCTCACGACACACTGGTGAGGTGCTCTGCCTTATGCTGGGAGTACACCAAATGACTTATCAAGCAATTTCACCGTGCAGACAAATTTTTATTATTAAACTGAAATCATGAGAGTATTGCTTGAGCTGTAACACACTCAGGTCATCACAACTGTTCGGTGTAAGGTGGTCATAAAATGCAGTCCGACTTGCGCTTTTTCTTGTCATAACGCTCCAAAAAAATCAAACATTCAATATTATTGGGAATTTTCGGCCTTGGCTCATGCAAACAGTGAAATTCAATGACAGTAACATTGTCTACGGCCAATGGATGGATCAAAAATTCTTATAAACTCAAAATAACCCATAATGTGATGTTTTCTGAGTGAATAGAGATGAGACCTACAGATCCCCAGTGTGTTAGAGGGGTCCAGCCATTGATCTCCATCCTCTCCCCCATCGTCAGTCTCCTGGAATTAATTTTAGCCAGAGAGGGATATCTGTTGAGTACAAACATTTGGGACGACATCCAGTCAGAAATGCCAGTGTCTGTGTTTTCAGACAGGACCAACGTTTGAAGATAAAATTTTATGATAACATTTTTAAATAAATTGTCATTATCTTGTCAAGGGCCACTCAATTAATCGCAAAATAATCCAAAAAAAAAAAAGCGCCATATTCAAATTGCAAGAACTGCAATTATATTATAAAGGTAAATGTGTCAAAAAACGGCATTTAAAAGAAATTTACATCTCAGTGTAAGTTTGCCCGGATATAGGAAAGCAGCTGAGACTGACATACTGTATGAGTTTTGATTTCACCAAAGTATGTTTTTGTGAAACTTGCATTTGCATTTAGTTTCATTTACCAAATATAGAAAACAATCTTTTCATCCATCTTTACTGTGATTTATTTCCCTACAGTGGGTGAAGTCAATGTTCTCGTCCAAGAACTCAAGACAAGAAAGGACTTCCTTCAATGTGAGTCTGTAATTAAATCTAAATGAAATGAATAAAATTGTGAAATTTGGGGAAAAAATTCAGCAGAACTACATCCTCGGGACGATGGAATGTAATTAGTGAGTGCTTGTGCAGGGTGGACCTTCATGCCTCTTCTGTCCTTTTCGCAAAATTGAGCTGAGTTAATAACTGCGCACTGACAAGTAGAATACGCCTGTGAAGTTTCATGACGATATGTTAAGTGACAACGGAGGAGTCAAACATCAAATTTAGTGTCCACACCAAGATAAACAACAACAAGAAGACGAAGCTGAGAGTTTTTTCTTTCTTTGCCGTGTCCCGAGGACAAAAATCAATATGATTTTTTAATTTTTATTCATTTATAGGTCACAAATTGAAGCAATACATGTTAATTCCACCAGATGTCAGCAGAGAACGCGCCCAAAGTTTTCCGAGAGATTCTAAACCAGAGATACTCACTCTTTTCCAGAATGAGCCGCTGCAGGCTTTCATTCTAACCATGCAGTTTCACACCTGATTCTACTAATCACGGGTCTTTGGCAAAAGCCTCAAGGGTTGATTAGTAGAATCAGGTGTGTGACTGGTTGGTTAGAATGAAAGCCTGCACCCACTCCGGCTCATTCTGGAAATGAGTGAGTATCCCTGTTCTAGACCCTTAAGACTGGTGTCTTTTTGGATTAGTGACTCACTATCTGTTGTTTCCACCTGAGTCTCGCATTCCCCATTTTAGATTCTATTCACCTCCCCAGTCTGCAATTTTCTGCTCCTTTAGACTTTTTTTTTTAAAATTTTCGTCTTGCAGTCATATTATGCCTTTCGGTTGTTTCTCTCTTCTCAAGGTGTTTTGCTTTTTTCAAGTGAAATCTTGTTTTAGTTTATAAAGTTTCCCACAGTCCTTTAATTACTTCCCCACAATTGCATTCAACTCATCCACCTCAAATTGCTGATGACTGTATGTCTGGGCTCCTCTGACATCTACTTTTATTTCTCACTCGCATAATGAATCTCACATCCTCTCATCCATCAGATCCATGTGAGCACAGCAGCTTTCATCAACAAATCAGTAAAAAATGAAAATGCTCTGTATGAAAAAATTTACAACACAATTGAAATTGGAAATTTACATACACTTAGGATGAAGTAATTAAAACTTTTTTTAACCACTCTGCAGTTTCATATGTATGTAAAAAAAAATAAAAAAAAACTTTAGGTTTACCAACAGGGGAGGCAGTGTCATGTAGTGGGGATGCTGTGCTGCAGGAGGGACTGATGCTCCTCACAAAATGGCTGCATCATAAGGAAGGGGAGTTATGTGGAGATATTGCAGCAGTGTCTCCTGACATCAGCCAGGATGTTAAAGTGTAGTTGATTGCAAATGGGTCTTTCAAATGAACAATGACCCCAGCCCTACTTCCAACACTGTGGCAAAATGGCTGAGGGACAATAAGGTCAAGGTATTAGAGATGCCATCACAAAGCTCTAATCTCAATCCAATGGAAAATGTGTGAGACATTCCTTGTCAATTGGTCATCTGGGAAGGTTAGTCCATCTCTAAATTTCTTCCTGCTTAGATATATCTTTGGTCAATGTATCTAAAGTATTCTCCTGAAATACAGTGTTTAATAAAGAAATTCCACATAGTCTCTGAGTTTCAGGCATTTAAGTGTGTGTATGGGTGGGTGCGCTCCTGAGAAAATCCTTATTTCTGGGCCATTTTGAGGGGGCTACTGTGAGAAATCCAAAAGCGTTACAGGTCTAAGTTTAATTACACAAGTAGTACTACTTATAGAGACCAGGGAGAAAATATAAAATCATACCCCTGATGTCTTTAGCTGAGGCACCAAGGTTCGGAAAACGGGACAAAATCAATGAGCCATAACAAATTTTATTTAATCAAAAAATTTGTCAAAATTTATATTATATTATCTCCCGCAACTAAATCTTTAGGCTACTAATTAAGGTAGCTACGGCGCTTATGTGGGCATAACAATTATTCCTTAAAACACCATACAGGTGGCGCCACTGGTGGCCAAAATCAGCCAATTTAGTGAAATAGCCGAATAATTCATTAAGGCCATGTGGCCCAACGATTTTATCAATTTGCAATATTTTTTCCTTGAAAGACTACATTTTAAGCTTTCTATTGAATGTGGTTCCTATGGTGTTTTCTATTTCTTCTCTGGGTAAAATAATTTCATCAAAGTGCGGTATTCTGTCTATCATGTTAAGCTTGTTCCTACATTTCCCACATAAACACCTTAACATACAGCTGCAATCAGTGAAAATCACACACATCCCTCATCAATCCATATTAGGACTCACCTATGATGACCAGATTCCTGTTGATTTTCTATTTCCATAACATATAACATGACTATAATGACCTGTTAAAACAGGCAGATAATCAATTCATTAACAGATTTAGACACAGATTGGAATACTGATCCAGATAGTAAAATATTGTGTAACACTTTACAATAAAGGTACAACATTTAACATGAATTAACGTTAGTTCATGAATTATCGGTTAATTAGCAAGTAACTAATGCGTTAGATAGCTGAATAAGCATTTTGCAACCTAATCAACCATTTATTAATTTTCTGTTTCCCTTATTGTGAAGTTGAAAACATCCCTTAAGTTTCCCTTATGCAGCATTTCAAACAGTAAAACCATAATGTATAAATTAATACCCTAGTTGATGTGAGCATCATTTGTAAATTATTACCAGATGCATTAATAAAATGTTAATTAGATGTTAGGAAATTCTTTTCACTGCAGTAACTAATGTTAATTGATGTGCCCTTATTGTAAAGTGTTACCAAATATTGGAATGAAAGAAGAATGAATCAGAACTACACTATGACTTCAACCACTCACAATGGTCACTAGTTGGTCACTCATCAAAAAATAAAATAAAAGAAAGCTTTTGAACATAAACATCAACATAATCCCATTGACAGGTCCTTACTCCAAGAGACCTCTTTGAGTGGGCCTCAGTCTATTGCAGGGATGAAGTTCTTCTTTGTCACCAAAGAGGAAGTTGAAGCCCACGCACAAAAGCTTCAACCTCGCTTTGCTGAGGCTAAAACAGTTCCTGGCACCAGAAGCTACCGTTGCTTCATCCCAACAGAGGGTGGACTCATGGCCAAGCGCATCTCCAATGACGATAACATTACAATGGTACATATGCAAGGCTGTCACGCTGCAAGACAATGCACTACCCCAAGTCCTAGACAGTATGTGGTTTGTGCATATGATGGACACGGGCGAATTGGAATGGTTCTGGAATTTTGTACAGACAATGAGGACTATAGAATCAACTTTATGTCACTCAGAGGTCCAACAAAATCGTCCAACAAAGAGGATATCTGGTGGATCCCAAAGGGTGATATTCTATGTGTAATTACACCACCAACTACCAACACAGGAACAAACTACATAATTCAGAACAATGAGTTCAAAGCAATCTTTGACACTTTTGAGCAGTACAATCTCTACTGAAGTTCAGGTACAGTATGACTACAGACTTTGACTAGAGTCTCATTGCTATTGAACCTCATGACCCATTTTCATCCTAATAGTCCTGTAAGCTGCGATTATGATGAGTGTGAAAATATGGTGAGATATTTGGGGAGAGTACTTCAGATACATTGGTGAATCTTATTCCTGAGTTAGAAGGAAATCCAAGATGGTCATCTGGGGGGTCTGGTTGAGTTGACACAGATCCAAGCACATTGGAGCTTATATTTGTGCCAAAATATGGTGCCAGCCCATGATGTTTTTTATTCAGATATATTAAGTGGGCATCAACATGTCCCCTGGTATCTATTTTATTACTTCTAACACTGATTACAGCTGTATGCTAAGGTGTTTATGTGGGAAATGGTAGGAACAAGCTTAAAATGATAGTGAAAACACTGCACTTTGATGAAATTATTTCCCCCAGTGAAGAAATACGGAACATCTTAGGAACCACATTCAGTCTGAAACTCAAAATGGAGTCTTTCAAGTAAAAAATATTGCAAATCAATAAAAGTTGAGCCACATGGCCTTAATGGCCGCCGAAATTAGGCTATTTCACTAAATTGGCTGATTTTGGCCACCACTATGGTGTTTTAAGGAATAATTTTTATGCCCATACAAGCTCCATATCTACCTTAATTAGTAGCCCAAAGATTTAGTTGCAGGAGATAGAATTCAAATTTTGACAAATTTTTGATTATTTAAAATTTGTTATGGCCCATTGATTTTTTTCTTGTTTTCTGAGCCTCGGTGCATCAGCCCATGACACAAAGGGTATGATTTTATATTTTCTCCCTGGTCTCTATAAGTAGTACTACTTGTGTAATTAAAGTTATACCTGTACCACTTTTGGATTTCTCATAGTAGCCCCCTCAAAATGACCCAGAAATAAGGATTTGCTCAGTAGCCCAGACCCCCCTCCCACTCAAATGCCTGAAACTCAGCGACTATGTGGAATTTTGATTAAATATTTCGGGAGAGTACTTCAGATACATTGACCAATGATATATCTAAGTAGGAAGAAATTTGGAGATGGTCATCCGGGAAAGTTAGTCCAATTGACACGGAATACCTCGTGTGTACAGGACTGAAAATGAGCGAGTGAAGGGGCCTACAATCCTGACTCAGTTACACTGTTCTGTCCGGAGGCTAAACTTACAGAAACCTATTGTGAGATGTTTGTAGAGGCTGACATAAAACGTTTGACCCAAGTTAATCCATTTAAAAGCAATGCTAACTAATACTAACTCAGCGTATGGAAACTTCTGACCCACTAAGAATGTGATGAAATAATTTAAAGCTGAACTAATGATTCTCTCAGCTATTATTCCAACATTTCACTTTCCTAAAATAAAGTGGTGATTCAAACTGAACTGAGGCAGGAAATTTTTACGGGGATTACATGTCAAGAATTGCGATTGAGTTTAAACACATTTTACCAAGGTGCATGTAAACCTCCTACATCAACTGTATATGGCTAAATCACAACATCATAGTAATTGCTGGTCAGAATTCAATACAAGAGGGAATTAATAAGAAAAAGTTGCTAAAATGATACATCATCAAGTAAAGAACAAAGTTGGTGAAACAAAGTAACAATCAGTAAAATACTAAGTTTAAATGTGCGAAATATCAGCATTGAGCTCTCCTCTCTTCTCCTCCATCAGACTCCTGTCAGCTCACACTGGACACCAACACAGCCCATCAGAACCTCCGTCTGTCTGAGGGGAACAGAGAGGCGACCCGTGTGGAAAAGGACCAGTCATATCCTGATCATCCACAGAGATTTGACGACTGGCACCAAGTGCTGTGCAGAGAGGGTCTGTCTGGACGCTGTTACTGGGAGGCTGAGTGGAGTGGGAGAGGGGTTTCTATAGCAGTGTCATACAAAGACATCAGCAGGAAAGGGAGGGGTTATGACTGTGGTCTGGGATATAATAACAAGTCCTGGTGTTTGTTCTGCTCTCCCTCCAGTTACTTTTTCCTTCACAATAATGACGGCACTGTAATCCCTGCTCCCTCCTCCAGAATAGGAGTGTACCTGGATCACAGGGCAGGATCTCTGTCCTTCTACAGCGTCTCTGACACAATGACCCTCCTGCACAGAGTCCAGACCACATTCACTCAGCCCCTCTATCCGGGGTTTGGGCTTCATGCTGGATCATCTGTAAAACTGTGTGATCTGGGATTAGACTGAGAGAGAAGGGAGATTCAGCTGTAAGTACAAATGAAACAAGCACTCTGATGTGACTCTGATCTCTTTATGGTGAGGTACTATTACTTGAAACCTAAACATAACTGCAGTTCAGTCAGGCATTAAGTAGATAGAAGACTTGACCTCATTACGAATGGATTAATTGGCTAAATTTCCTTGCCATTGTTCAAAATATGAAATAAATGATAATATAAATAAATTGATGAATAAGATTTATTTTTTTTTGATATATAGTTGGTGAAGGGCAGGCTCATTTCTGCAGTCTGATTTCTCTTGGTTTTGTGTTTAGTCTTCCTGCATGTTATCCTGCTCACTGCTGCCAAAACATGGGGATTTTCAATTGTCTTTGTGTGATGAAGAAACTGATTTTAAAAGTGTCCCTTTTTAGTATGTCTTGCTAATAAAGCATTTAAATTTGAACTACAGTGCTCAGCTGTCCAGGGGAGTTGCACCATTGACCGTGTACCTGAAGTTGATGAGCTGCACGTATCAGTTACCTAAATATGTCATGTGAAACAGACTGGTTATGAAGATGATGCTGGAAATTTCTATTTTTGACAGGAAAGAAACTTTGTAACAATGTAGGAGTTTTCAAGAGCTGCGGGACACGTTATACTGAATACTGTATTGTTATGACTGCATCCAGAACAAAGCTACTTGTGCAGAACCAAAAACACTCCACCTTTCAAAACTGCATTCAGCTGCAGAACTAGCCCAGCGGTCCTCAGCTTGGTGATATTTCATTGTCTAAACTGATACGTTGCCTTGCAGAGTCACTGGTCTTCATGCCCACCCCCCCCCCCCCCCCAGATTTCCTGGGTCTTTCCTTGTCACCTGACATCTTTAAAATGCCTTCAGCCCTCGCAAAATTCAGCGACAAAAGCTGCTCAGGGTGTCTTTTGCCTTTTGCCTTTTTTGCGGCTTTTGTAATTCAGGGGTAAATCCAATTTCTTAGATAAATCATGAGTCGTGACACCACCGAACTGGTCCTCAAAATGGCGGTAACTCATGTTGGATAGCATGACAAAAGTGTGGTGCCTGTACGATGAGACCAATGGTTTCACAAGTTTTTGCACTTAACTCATCGCGTATGAAGGTTCCACACTTACGTCATGTCTGCAATACGTTGCGTTTCTGGGCGCCAACGCGAGTGGCAGCAAGTCCTTCAGCTCCTAGTTTCTGTAGTTTTTTACGGTATTTTGTGTACTTTTTTCCTATGTTATAATCGTGGATTACTCTTCAAATATGTTTTTATTCTATCCGATGGATATGGAACTTTAAATGCAACAGCAAGGCAGCAGCAATATCATTTATGCAAGGAACCAGCTTATCGCAGTACGGAGGACTAGTTCCGGGGTTCCAAACACTATCCCAGGGGAGTTGTGGTTCTACCGTGATGTTCCAGCCGGCAAGCAGGTGAAAAACAGGCGGCGGAAGAGGTGATGGAGATACAAGCCTTCTATTCCATCGGTGGTAATGGGGAACGTGAACTCCCTCGCAAACAAAACTGACGAACTAGCTGCACTGGTAAGACACCAGAAAGTGTACAGGGAGTGTAGTTTGCTGTGTCTAACTGAGACTTGGCTAATGGGCAACATCCCCAATGCTAACGTGGAGATACTGGGGTTCAGTGTTGTTCGAGTGGACGGAGATGGGAAACTTTGTGGCAGAAGCAAGGGTGCTGGCCTCGCGCTGTACATAAACAACAGATGGTGCAACCCAGGCCATGTTACAGTTAGAGACTGTCTGCTGTAAGGACATTGACCTATCGGCGGCCAGTCTCCGTCTATACTACATACCAAGGGAATTTACGCATGTAATCGTTGTCCGTGTATACGTTCCACCGCGCGCCCTAACTGACACAGCGTGTGATGTTTTACACGCCACAGTCGCCAGGCTTCAAACTCAGCACACTATTGCTTCTTTTTGCGATCTTCGGCAACTTCAACCATGTAACACTGGATTCTACCCTTACAGACTTTTATCAATTTGTGGACTGTGCAATGAGAAAAAATAGGACTATTTATCTCATGTATGCTAACGTGAGGGATGCATACAGTGCCACCCCCCTGCCCCCATTGGGTAAGTCAGATCAGAACCTTATACATCTTCAGCCAAAATACAAGCCTCAAGTACAAAGGCTACCAATAACAACGCACACCTTCAGGAAGTGGACTCATGAGGCTGTGAGGGACTGTTTTGAGTCTACTTATTGGAGTGTGCTGCAACATAGACAGGGTGAGGATCTAGTGGATCTAGAGGAAGTCACTCATTGCACAACTGACTACCTGAACTTTTGTATGGACACTGTAGTTCCCACTAGGACAGTGCGCTGCTTCTCCAACAACAAACCATGGGTGACCAGCGAGGTCAAAAACCTCCTGAATAAGAAAAAGAGGGCATTTAAGGATGGTGATTTGACAGAGCTGAAGCGCTTACAGAGAGATCTCAAAGTCTGTTTGAAAGAGGCGAAGGAGTCATACAGCAAGACAGTGGAAAGAAAACTGGAAGTAAACAACATCAACGGGGTATGGAAGGGGATGAAACAGATCACTGGCTGTGGGAGAAGCAGTGCTAAGGCAGAGGGAGATGTGGTCAGAGCAAACCAGCTGAACCACTTCTATAACCGCTTTGATGGCTCTGCTGCGAATGTTTCTGCAGCACCATCCACTTCAACTCATTTCCATCTCTCCCCCTCACCTCTGCTGCCACAGACCGCAAGCGTCACACCACCCCTCACTATCACTGCAGACCAGGACAGAGGTGTGCTGAGGAGAATCAAGATCAAAGCTGCAGGGCCTGATGGAGTGTGTTCCAGAATGTTGAAGGCTTGTGCTGCCGAACTGGGTCCAATATGTCTACAACATGAATTTGAGACTGGGCAGGGTACCGACATTGTGGAAAACATCATTCCTAATTCCAGTTCCTAAGAAGTCACACCCTAAGGAACTGAATGACTTTAGACCTGTGGCCCTCACTTCACATTTAATGAAGACTTGCTGCTCCGTCTCCTAAAGCCTCAGGTCCGCCGTGCAGTAGACCCACTGCAGTTCGCCTATCAGGAGAACGTGGGCGTGGAGGACGCCATTCTCTACATGCAGGGCGTACTCTCACCTGGATAGAGGAGGCAGTGCTGTGAGAATTATGTTTTTTGATTTCTCCAGTGTTTTTAACACCATCCAGCCCCTCCTGCTGAGAGACAAAACTGCTGCAGATGAGTGTTGATTCACACCTGGTGACCTGGGTTGTAGACTACCTCACGAATAGACCCCAGTTTGTGAGACTGGAGGACCTCACCTCTGAGATTGTGGTCTGCAGCACTGGTACGCCACAGGGGACTGTTCTCTCACCTGTGCTGCTCACCCTGTACACTGCTGACTTCAGATACAACTCAGCCTCATGCCACATGCAGAAGTTTTCTGACGACACTGCCATCGTGGGGTGTATCAGGAGTGGACAGGAGGAGGAGTACAAGAGCCTGCTGGAGGACTTTGTGAGGTGGTGCAGGACAGACCATCTGCAGCTGAACACCAGCAAAACAAAAGAAATGGTGGTGGACTTCGGGAGGACTGCCGCCCCGGTGCTACCTGTCTCTTTTGAGGGGGTGAATGTGGAGATTGTCAATACATATAAATACCTGGGCCTGCATCTCGACAATAAACTGGACTGGTCTGCTAATACTGATGCACTTCACAAGAAGGGGCAGGGAAGGCTCTATTTCCTGAGGAGACTGAGGTCCTTTAACATCTGAACATCATAAACTCTTCCTGATGTTTTACCAGTCTGTCATGGCTAATGTCCTATTCTTCACTATAGTGCGCTGGGACGGCAACACTAAGACGAGGGATGTCGGACGATTGGACATGCTGGTGAGAAAGGCTGGCTCTGTGGTTGGCACCGAGTTGGAGTCACTAACTTCAGTACGCGAGAAAAGGACCCTAAACAGGCGCCTATCAATAATGGACAATGACCAACACCCCCTCCACAGCATATTATCCAAACAGAGAAGCATGTTCAGCAGCAGCCTGCTGTCTTTGACATGCTCAACAGACAGGCTGCGGAAGTCCTTTGTCCCGCGGGCCATCCAGCTGTACAGTTTCACACAGAAGGGGAGGGATGAGTTGGACTTATGTGCCTGAGTGGACATATTTCACATCATGCCTGCTCCCTCTGTCCCCATATAATTATAATTATAATGATTTGACTTTTTGACCTATGACCCCCTTTCCCTCTTATTGTCTAAACATTTTCTTTGGTCGCATGCTGAATCTTGAATCTTGATTTTATTTGTTTGTTTATTTATTTATTAAACCAGTGAAGTTGGCATGTTATGTAAATCTTAGATAAAAACAGAATACAATGATTTGCAAATCCTTTTCAACTTAAATTCAATTGAATACACTGCAAAGACAAGATGTTTAATGTTCAAACTTAGAAACTTTATTTATTTTTTTGCAAATAATCATTAAATTAGAATTTAAAGGCAGCAACACATTGCAAAAAAGTTGGCACAGGGGCCTTTTTACCACTGTGTTACATCGCCTTTCCTTTTAACGTCACTCAGTAAAAGTTTGGGAACTGAGGAGACCAATTTTTGAAGCTTTTCAGGTGGAACTCGTTCCCATTCTTGCTTGATGTGCAGCTTAAGTTGTTCAACAGTCCGGGGTCTCCGTTCTCATATTTTACGCTTCATAATGTAACATACATTTTCAATGAGAGACAGGTCTGGACTACTGGCAGGCCAGTCTAGTACCCGCACTCTTTTATCACGGAGCCATGCTGTTGTAACATGTGCAGAATGTGGCTTGGCATTGTCTTGCTGAAATAAGCAGGGGCGTCCATGAAAAAGACGTTGCTTGGATGGCAACATATCTTGCTCCAAAACCTGTATGTACCCTTCAGCATTAATGATGCCTTCACATATGTGTAAGTTGCCCATGCCTTGGGCACTAATACACCCCATACCATCACAGATGCTGGCTTTTGAACTTTGCGCCTATAACAGTCCGGATGGTTCTTTTCCTCTTTGGTCCGGAGGACACGACGTCCACAGTTTCCAAAAACAATTTGAAATGTGGACTCGTCAGACCACAGAACACTTTTCCACTTTGCATCAGTCCATCTTATATGAGCTTGGGCCCAGCGAAGCCGGTAGCTTTTCTGGGTGCTGTTGATAAATGGCTTTCGCTTTGCATTTTAGAGTTTTAACTTGCACTTGCAGATGTAGCGACGAACTGTAGTTACTGACAGTGGTTTTCTGAAGTGTTCCTGAGCCCATGTGGTGATGTCCTTTACAGACTGATGTCGGTTTTTGATGCAGTACCGCCTGAGGGATCGAAGGTCACGGGCATTCAATGTTGGTTTTCGGCCTTGTTGCTTACGTGCAGTGATTTCTCCAGATTCTCTGAACCTTTTGACGATATTAAGGACCGTAGATGATGAAATCCCTAAATTTCTTGCAATAGCTCGTTGAGGAATGTTGTTTTTAAACTGTTCGACAATCAGCTCACACATCTGTTCACTAAGTGGTGACCCTCGCCCCATCCTTGTTTGTGAATGACTGAGCATTTCAGGGAAGCTGGTTTTATACCCAATCATGGCACCCACCTGTTCCCCATTAGCCCGTTCACCTGTGGGATGTTCCAAATAAGTGTTTGATGAGCATTCCTCAACTCCCTCAGTCTTTTTAGCCACTTGTGCCAGCTTTTTTGAAACATGTTGCAGGCATCAAATTCCAAATGAGCTAATATTTGCAAAAAATTACAAAGTTTACCTGTTCGAACATTAAGTAACTTGTCTTTGCAGTGTATTCAATTGAATATAGGTTGAAAAGGATTTGCAAATCATTGTGTTCTGTTTTTATTTACGATTTACACAACGTGCCAACTTCACTGGTTTTGGGTTTGTATTATGTGTGCTTTCTTCATTTTTTTTTTGACATTCCTATGTTATTTATAATGTACTGTATTGGTATTTACAAGACACTGTACAAGTGATATCTCTTGCACTATGGCAGGATGCACTTTCCACTACACAACCGCATCCTCCCTCTCATTTTTACAATGCTCTCACACTAATGACAGCTGCACCATATTGTAGTTTTCTGATGTGTGTGTGTGTATGTCTTGTGTTTTTTGTTGTGAAATGGATGCTACAAGATGCCTTAATTTCCTACGGGATAATAAAATATCCATCCATCCATCCATCCATCCATCCATCTATCTATCATCACAGACCACCATTTTGCAGGGCAGTTGGACTGTATTAAAGCTAATTTTTTTATTTACCCACTGAACTGGATTTATCCGTAAAGTGAGGACTGTGAAAAGACAGAAGTGTGAGAGACAACCCTGCGGAGCTTTAATAACTGGATTTTATGAGGATCCCTGATGTTTTAAAGACAAGAGGCAAAAAAGGTAAGGCTTAGTTGACCGGGGAGAGCACATCAGGACCAGTGACTCCACTAGGGAATGATAAATTTCCAAATGTAATATATTTGTTCAGATCGCTGATTGCCAAAACCTGAAAGTGCTTTAGCGAACCCAGTCAATGTCTCTTGTTGGCTGGCGATAGCCCTCTTAATTTCAGCCATCACTGGCGTCTCCATGGTGGCTAGAGTGTACTGTGATGGCTGCTGGAAATTGGACGCCAAGAGCAGCGGCTAGAAATAAAAGGCAAAACAGCAGCATACTGAGAGAGTAAAAACAGATTGAAATAGCGAGACTCGCGCTACCAACGGACCTAACGCCATCCGTGGTAGAAAAACAGGCGAGCTAAACCAAAAGAAAAGGGAAAATAAAACAAAGATTTCACTTGCTCACTATCACTTAAACCTGTTAAGCAGCTAAAGTCCCTGACAATACTCTCCCCAGAGACCTTACCGGCTAAAGCGCAATAGAGACACTGACACTCCAGCAACGAGAGCGAGGCAGAACAGGAGCTTAAATAGAGTCTGGGTAACGCCCCCAATTAATGCCAGCTGGCCCAGGAATCCGATAGGGTGCAAAACGATATCGTCCCGGACGAGAGCAACAAAGCTCTCAATACCTCCAAACCATGACAGCCTCATTAAAAAATAATCATGATAAAGCCCCAATTTGTTATAGCCCCAATTTGCTACGATATTTACGACAGCAAGGGATGACAGACAAAATTTTAAAACTCGAACAGATTTAATTAAACAAAGACAAACACTCACCGACAATTTATACTACTGACCAAGATTGATAATATACAAGAAAAAAAATATTTACAGTCCCTTCAGATGGGGTTGCTCGGTGATGTTCCAGGTGAGGAAAATGCTCCAACACAGGCAAAAGTCCACAAAAAGCTTCACATGTCTTGAAAAGAATGACAGGTCTGGTCAAATGTATCCTTCTCCTTGCAATTTCTCCTACTACTTTACTCTCTCAATTTTTCTCCTTATATAATCTTTTGCCACCTTTTAGACTTTTTTTATTCTCTGGGACTTTCCCCTCTCAGACATGCCCAGGACATGCCCAAACCTAGCTCCAGACTGGGCTTAACAAAAAAAAGGTCAATACTTTTTCACATTGCAATCACTTTATTTTTCTATTTATGGTATAGTTCAACAAGGAGCATGCCAAAGTAGTCTACTAGTCAGTGATATCACTGCCATATGCCTGAATGGCAGTGATGTCACTAATAGACAAGTTTGGAGCAACCCCGGCAGAATTTTAAAACACCAAATACAGTCAAATTACTATTTTTGAAATGAGGCATATTATATACATACAGACGAAGGTAAAAATGCTGAAATGGTTCATTAACTATGCAATACTGCAGTGGTTCTCAACCTTTTTATACAATGACCCCACTTTACAGGGACATGTTTTGGGGGACCCCATGCTTGATTATACTTATTTCATAGGTGAATATGTAAGGGATAATCAATGAGTGGGTGAGCATTACACGGTTTTAAGGCACAACGCAGAGGCGAATAACCACCCGATGCAAAGCGGTTGCCCCCGCGAAGTGCCTTAAAACCATGTAACGCGCAACAACTCATTGATTATCCTGCTTATACCCTGGTCATTTGCCAGCAATATCAATCACAGCATCCAGACATTTTTGGTGACAGTTTTGCACTAAAAAAAAAATGAGCTGGTAATCATTAGGGCTAAACAGGCGCCACGTCGTCTTATCCACAATACTATAGGCTAAGCTAAATTGAACCAGCTATCTAAGTTCATGGAGAATTTTTTGCACAGGTTACCATCCATCTGAAACGGAGATTATGCATAACACAACATTATGCGTGATTATGCAGACTGTAGCTTACTTGCTACCACAATTACAATGAACTTATGACGCTTTCTGTAGAGCCAGCAAGCTGAAATCAGTCTGTTTGCATAGTACGTTGCCAGCGAACTGTCAGCAGTTGCTTATACATGAAGTAGACATGTAACTAGCCTTTAGCTTCCGTTGTAACCGTATACAATTACAATACTTTAATGAATAAAGCCTGATTACTTGGCTGGTATAATATTTACGGTCATTATCGCCTCAGTACGCATTGTTAACTGCCCCGCAGGACGCGACTTACATTACGCTGCCAAATATACTGGAGATAAATGAGTAGCTAGGTTTCTGTTATACCCAGCTAAATACCAGCTCTAACGTTGGTATGGTTACAGGTTGGCTAGTGGATGAATTTTGAATGGTGAAACTACCGTAGCCGAACTACCTGTGCGGGTCCACGGTTTTAATGCATACCTGCCAACCAATCAGAAATTAGTATTTGCCCAGACTAAGGTATAATCGAAAATGTGTTGTGAGCTTGTAAATTGGCTGTTTCCATTTTTTTTAAGAAACCAAGGTTGAGGGGACTTCTGGGTAAGCGAAGGACCAGTATGGCCGTTTTGCTCCGCACTGCTGAGCTACCTCACCCCCTCACCACAACTTGAAAAAGGGATTAAACCTTGCTATCTTGGTCCCAATAAGTGTCAATAAACAGATATGTTGGAAGAGGGGAAGCATAAACCAAGTCGGGCAACAAGACATCCGAGAAAAGACAAAATGGAGGACGACGAACCAGCTACGTGCGACCACACTACATCCGAGCTTGCTAGCATCAAAGGGTTGTTGCAAGGAATTGCAGCAGATGTGAGTAGCATGAAAACAGGACTTGAAACACTACAAGCTACTGTGGTAAAACTTGGAACGAGGATTTCGGAGGCTGAAACTAGAATCTCAGACAGAGCACGTTAGCAATAGCCGAGTAGCATGGACTCTACCATGGCAAACTTTAAAAAACTTCAGGATAAAGTCATGTATGTGAAGGACGCAGGTAGAAGGAATAACGTTCGCATGACCGGCATACCAGAAAATACCGAAAAGCAGGATTTGCATGGATTTGTGCTCACCTTACTTGCCGAACAACTGGAGCTTAACATAGATGCAGGATTTAAATAGAACGATTATTTAAATCGTTAAATAGAAATAGAAGGATTTGAAATAGAACGAGCCCACCGAATTGGCCCAAAATGAGATGACGACCGCAACCGACACATCTTGGTCCGGTTTCTAAGGTTCAGCGCTAGGGAAGCTGCCCTGCGTGCTGCACGGAGAAAGAGGAGAGTCGAGTGGCAGGGCAAGAGGATCTCCTTTTTTCAGGATCTTTCTTAAGATGTGCTCCAGCAGCATAGGAAGTTTGATACAGTCAAGAAACAGCTGCAAGAGTGGGGATTGTCATACTCCATGCTGTACCCGGCAACCCTTATAGTGGCGATCAACAACAGAGCTTTACTTCGCTGGAGGCTGCAGCGGACTTCCTCACAATGCAGGGCTGAGAATTAATGGTACATCGCTCTTAAACTAGAACTGAGATCTGAAGGGCTCAACAGGTATGCCTGAGCATTACCGGCTGCTCACTATAAAGACATCAGACTCTCATAATGTTTCATCTCATTCTGCTCCCTTTTTTTCCCCTATTAAGGTGGCATATAGGGTTACGGAATATAGATATGAATACATTTTAAACGGACTATTATTATCATTGCCATTTATTTTTGTCTTTTAATTTATTTAGTTACTTATTTAAAATTTTCTTTCTTCCCTTTTTCTTTGTTTCTATCTTCTTTCGTGCTTCTTTCCTTTTGGGAGCATACAGTATTAGAAGTTGGAAGCAAATTATTCCTGTTCTTTGATAATGGTGACAACAGAAATACTGTAAATGTTGGGGGTGGGGATGGGCGCTGCAGCAGGCCTGAGTTCCCCTTCACACGGATGCACTATAGTGGATTAGTTACACCAAAGAGCCAGACGTTATTTTTTTTGGCTACGGCTTTTTTTCTTTCTTGTTCTGTTGTACGCTTGTGTGTTGTTGAACAGTGTTAGGTTACATGTAGGATTACCTGTTTTACAAGGGAATGTCTCAATGCCACTCGCGCCTCTTAAGCACATTTTAGTGACATTACTTCAAATCGTGTGAATACCTCTGGAGACACATTATGGGAGAGCTGGTTAGACTGACATCATTAAATGTAAAGGGTGCAAACTCAGCTGCCAAAAGGAAGAAGATATTATTGTACTTAAAACAGAAAAAAACCTGATCTGGTTTTCCTGCGGGAGACCATATGGAAAAGGAAGACTCACTATTATTTCAAAGAGATTGGATAGGCAAAGTTTTCTACAGTACTGGATCCTCTAATCAAACGGGGGTTGCCATCTTAATACGAAAAAATCTCAATATAAAAATACTTAAACAAAAGTCAGATGAAGAGGGCAGGTGGATAGCTATAGAGGCAGAACTTTTTGGATTTAGGTGTGTTTTCATGAACATATATGCCCCAACAGCAGAGATACCCAGTTTTTTGTAAGAGTCAGCAACGCCATCACACAGTTTGGAAATTCACATGTAATACTGGGTGGGGACTTCAACAAGGTTAGGGATCCTAGGATTGATAAAACTTATAAATGGAGTTTAACTCGACTCTCAGGAGCCAGGACAGCTATTGACACAATGGAAAAGGAGCCAGGTTTAGTGGATGTATGGAGGTTTTTCCACCCATCAGACAGAGAATATTCTTTTTATTCTCATCCACATGCGTCTTATTCTCGAATAGATTATTTTCTTATCTCAAAGACACTAATTTCTATCACTAAACAAACATCTATAGGGAGCATTTTAATTTCAGACCATGCACCAGTGGGGCTGGCACTGTATTTAGGTCAGAGAACAGGTCTACGTCCTACTAGGTGGAGACATAATTTATCTGTTTTAATTTATTTAATTTATAATTTATTTATCAGGATGAATACTCCTTAGAATTTATTAAAAAAGAGATTGTAGATTATTGGCAAAATAATGAGGGCTCAGTGTCAAACCCAGCTGTGGAGTGGGATGCTTTTAAGGCAGTTATCCATGGTCGACTTTTCAACACTGTTCGTATTTGAAAAAGAGATCGGCTGAACGTCTTCAGGAATTGTTAGTGGAGATAAAATATCTGGAACATGTACACTCTTTCCTATCTGATAACTCCAACCTTCTGAAACTAAACCAACTTAAAGCAGAATTTAATTCTATATTACAGAAAAAAGTTGAATACGCATTATTCAGAACTAAACACAAATATTATGAACAAGGGGAAAAAACTGGACGGTTTCTAGCTCAGAGAGCTAGGCAACAATATACCCAATCACTAATATCAGCTATACATGATGATGCAGGCGTCCTGAAGACAGATGAGAGGGACATTAATTCGATATTCGGCATATTTTACCAAAACCTCTATAAGTCAGACAATCCAGATCATCAAGATATAACATCTTTCTTATCCAGTGTAAGATGCCCAACCCTGTCAGTTGAGGAACAGTGTCAGATGGGTGCAGATATTACATTGGAGGAGGTTAGAAGGGCAATTCAAAACCTGCAAAATGGGAAATCTCCAGGAGAGGATGGCCTGTCCCCTGAATTTTACAAGTCTTTTGTAGACTTAGTTGCCCCCAGGTTACTTACAGTCTTTAGAGATGCGGTAGAGAGGGGATCTCTTCCAGACAGCATGCAAACTGCCATAATCACTTTAACTCACAAAAAAGGCAGGGACCCACAACAGGGTGGTAGTTACCGTCCTGAGTCATTGATTAATGTTGATGCTAAGCTGCTGTCTAAAATTTTTGCATCTAGACTGGAGGCTCTCTTACCAAAACTCATCCACCCTGATCAAGTAGGTTTCGTTAAAAACAGGTCATCATCTGATAATCTCCGTAGGCTTCTTCATCTTATTTGGCATGCTAAGAATGGGACTGACTCAACTGTAGCTTTCTCACTCGACGCTGAGAAAGCGTTTGACAGACTTGAGTGGGCCTACTTATTTCAAACATTAGAAGCCTTCGGCCTTGGCCCCTCCTTTACTAAATGGGTTAAACTGTTGTATCACAAACCTAAGGCATCTGTCGTGACTAATGTGTCTTGATTCTGGTTTTCGATCATGTTTTATGTGCTGGTTTTGTGTTCATGATTATTGTCTTTTATTTATTCTTTTTGGTTTTTGTAATATTCAGGTATTTGGCTCATTCCATGTTTCAGTTCCATTGCACTTGTCTCCCCTGTCTTGTGATCTAGTTGGTTTAGTCCGTCTTCCCTGTCTGCGTGCTCACTGACTTCGGGCGATTTAAATGAAGTCTGGTGTTTAAAAATATTCCTTCGTATCTCGTTTTCTTCCTTCGACCTTCTGTTCTAATGATTAACAAGACTAACATTTGTATTTTGTATTATAGTCTACTAACACAACTAACCATGTATATATTCGATTACTAAATTACTAATGAGCACTCTAGTTTACGTTGTAAAGCTGCACCGCTACTAATAGACTAATTCCCTCTTCGCAGTCGCCCTGTTGTATTCTCCGCCCCTCTGCTTTCCACCGTCCTCTCCCTATGTTCAGCGAGAATCTCTCGCACGTGCTTAATTACTTTCCTGCTCTTGTTATCTGTGCACGTAGAACTCCTGGACCGGAGCTGTTTAAATGTCATAGGCTGTCTGTGTGATTCCCGTTCGTATTTTTTCTCTCCCCAGTTTCCGTGGTTAGGGTTTCCCTCATGTGATTCTCCCGATGTAATTAGTCTCATTCCCCACAGCTGCTCTCTGTATAGCATGTGACCTTTCCTGTGTGTATATTAGGAGTCTTCTCACTCACAGCTCTTGTCAGAACGTTGATCAATTTTCATTGTGCCGAGCTCCTTGTACGCCTGTGATTATTGTTTTTATTCTACTGGACAGTCCGACCCTGATTCTTGCCATTGCCCTTTTTGTACTGTTTTGCCTTTCTGGATTTTGACCTATTTTTGTATGACCACGAGTTCTGTGTTTGGATGCCCTGTGTATGACCATTGGCTTTGCCCATCGACTACAACTTTTTGCCTCTCATTTTTGTACCTCCGCCCATCTGTCTTACTGGTTCTGACCCCTGCCTGTCTAGTCGATACTGTTTTTGGATTTCGTATTGTGGCTTGGCAAGTTCTGTGTATTTTGGCTTTGACCCGGACTCCAATAAAGGCATACGATTTTTGGATTACGATCTCTTGCGAGTGGTTCCTGAACGATACCTCACATAATGGGAGGAGATCCCCCCCCCCCTTTTTTTCAGCTTCATAGAGAATCAAGGCGGGGGTGCCCTCTTTCTCCTTTAATTTTTGCACTGGTGCTAGAGCCACTCGCAATTGCTATTAGACAAAATAATATTGTCAGTATGAAAGCTGGCGGAATAGAACACAAACTACTGATGTACGCGGATGATATTTTGCTGCTGTCTGGAAGCCCAGCAAAAACAGTCCCTCATGTTCTCACATTGACTCTTTTTCAGGTACATCAGGCTACAAAATAAACTGGTCGAAATCTGAGGCAATGCCCTTTCAAGATTCTGCCCGCCTAGTGTTAGACAGGGATGGCAATTTACATGGCAGCCATCTGGCCTAACCTATCTTGGTGTAAGGCTCACTCCACAGCTGGACAGTATTATGACATAACTTCCTCCCACTGATTCAGAAAATAGAACCTATTTTACAAAACTGGACTCAATTGGGACTGTCGCCCTTTGGGAAAATTAACATTTTAAAGATGGTTATGGTCCCTGAAATATTATTTAAGCTATATGCTACCATTAAGCTTACCACAAAATGTATTATTGAAATTTAATGAAGCTGTTTATGAATTCTTATGGGCAGGAAAAAAAGCACACAAAATATAAATCAGACAAAACTATACGCAGCTATGGAGGATGGGGGTCTGGGTCTCCCCCATATAGATTGGTATCATTATGCCTTCAGTCTGAAACAGTTGTCAAAACTTTATTTGTCAGCGGATCAAGTTCCAGTATGGGTGTCTATAGAAAAAGACCTTACACACCCTCATTCAGTGCAGGCTTTTATTACTCAAACTAGTGGCATTATTCCATATAATAATCCAATCATTGCATTCTGTCAAGAGACATGGCAAACCTCACAGAAGATTACTGGTTCCAATCCCACTTTTACACATCTAACCTCTATATGGAACAGTACAACTCTCAAAATATGTAAAAGAAACATTCTGTTGGGCGGGTTGGGCAAATTTGGATAATGTTCGTATTGGAGATGTATTTGACGGAGACCAATCAGGTCTTTTGAACAACTAAGACAGAAGTATGCTCTTCCTCATAAGGAGTTTTGGAAATATTTGCAGTTACGGAGCTGTATTTTGACTCGCCTTAAGCAATCACCTCTTTTGAATAGAACAGAGATACAGCATAGTATGGAACAGGACTTGCAATTTAAAAAGAAAACTGTACACTTTTACAATATTCTAAGACGATCTCAACCTCCTCAATTGGAAGGCCTCAAAAGATGTTGGGAAAGGGATAAAGGTGAAAAAATATCTGACGAAATGTGGGAGGAAATGACTGGATCATAGTTTAGGGTATCAAGGGAAGTGCAGACGAAATTGATTAAATATAAGATTATTAATAGAACTTACTAGACCCCAAAATAAAATGGCAAGGCTGGGCCTCAGGGATTCCGGCATGTGTTGGAGATGTGACACCGCTTGTGGTACTCTCCTACACACGTTGAATTCGTGCCCTGTGGTGGAGCTTCTTTGGTCTTAGATTATATCTTTTATCAACAAAGTGATGAATTCTACTCTAGTCCAGAGTCCAATGATTTGCCTGTTGGGTGTGATACCAAAGGGAAGTGGTCTGAACTCCCACCAGCGTTCATGGTGTAAAGTAGCAATTATTACAGGATGTGGGATAGTGCTACGCTATTGGAAAAGTAAAGGGAACGTATCAGCAAAGGAATGGATGGACAAAATGGCAAAAATATCTTCCTATGAAAACCTTTGTTTTAGGCTTATAGATAGACAGGACGTGTACAGAAAAGTATGGGGCCCTTATCTATAATGTTTAATCATTATATCAGGCTTGGACATACTGATACGATGTGACATGAGGTATATCAGGTCGAATTTTTGCACTGTATATAATGCACTGTGGATAAATCATTCCCTTTTTCATTGGTTTGTTTTTTTAAATTTTATTTATATATTATATATTTGTTTTCTTTCTTTTCTTGCTCATATACATGTGGTATGTGTATGAGCTTGTTTGTTTCTTGCGGAGAAAACCAATAAAAAGAAGAATAAGAAAAAAAAAGAAACCAAGGTTGAGAACAGCTGCTTTAGTGCATGCTCTGTTAAAAAAAAAAACAATTAAATTTGGGCATTTTAGGGCATTTCAACATTGAAGAATCATCATCTACTACACTGATTCAACAACAGTTTTTCAAACGTTGAAATGGTAACTGTAATTAAACATTGAATCAACACAGATTTTTCAACCTCAACCAAAAATAACCAATCTGACCAAAGTCCAACATTGAATTAATGTCTTTTGCTATGTGGGTCTCCATTCAGTTCGGCTGTTGGATCCTGACAATACCGTGACAGTCAGAAGATCTGAGTGGCCCAGAGGTGGAATACGGGAGCTAAAGTTTGGAAATGTATAAAGGAGCAAAACCACGCAGAGCCATGTGAGAGATTAGCAGCATCTTAAAATCTATCCTGTAATGAAGGTTGGTCTGTTGTAGTATTAATGGGTAGTAGCCTGACAACAGTACTTTGAAGGAGCTGCAAGTGGGACAGATCTGCTTGGCTAGAAAATTTAAAAAGAACATCACTGTGGTTGAGACATAAAAAACTGGGTATGAATTAGTCATTCTAAATCACTAATGATAGCATTGATTTTATTTTTGCTATCTTAAGGAATTTGAAAAAGCAGGATTGTCCAAGTTTTTTCATGGTTATTGTGTGGGTCAAAATTGAATCCCTTGCAAGGGTCACATGCCATTCACTCACACACTGATGCCCACGGACAATTTAGAGTCTGCAGTTACCCCAATATGCATATTTTTGGGCTGTGACAGGAAACTTGGGGACCTGGAGGAAACCTGCATGAACACGTGGAAAGCAGACATAATTATTCTTTGAAAAATTAAAATTAGTAGATATCGTTTTTGACAAACCATTTCCTATTACAGGAACTGAGAAAAATGTTTATGTGACTTGACCAAAAATTGCCACTTTTTTCTGGTTTTCTGCAATTTACCCAAAACAAATCCCGACAAACATAAATTAAAAATATTGTACGTGCATTTGTGAAAAGGGAGCCCTGCTCAGACACCACTATTAAACCCCAGGCAAGGTTATACGTTTATTTACTGCTCACAACACACACACACACACACACATGCTCTACTCAGCCTGGCCTTGATCTGAAACCACACCTCCCATAGCAAAGGGCAGAACCAGGAAGTCACTTGCACTCTCTCTATCACACAGTTTCAGGAAAACAAAACTTAACTCCGTCTCTCTGAGAGTGAGCAGTGAAATGGCTGAGGGTGGAGGTTTGCTGCATCTGGAGCAGTTTGTCTGTTCGATCTGTCTGGATCTACTGAAGGATCCGGTGACTATTAACTGTGGACACAGTTTCTGTATGGACTGTATTAAGGGCTGCTGGGATCAGGATGATCATACTGGTGTTTACAGCTGTCCCCAGTGCAGACAGCCCTTCACTCCAAGACCTGTTCTGGGTAAAAACACCATGCTGGCTGAAGTGGTGGAGACACTGAAGAAGACAGGACTCCAAGCTGCTCCTCCTGCTCACTGTTATGCTGGACCTGGAGATGTGGTGTGTGATATCTGTACTGGGAAAAAACGCAAAGCTGTCAAGTCCTGTCTGGTGTGTCTGGCCTCTTACTGTGAAACTCACCTCCAGCCTCACTACGAATCTCCTGCCTTGAAGAAGCACAAACTGGTCAAAGCCACTGGAGACCTGCAGGAGAGGATCTGCTCTCTTCATGACAAACTGCTGGAGGTTTACTGTCGTACAGATCAGCAGTGTATCTGTTATCTGTGTACAATGGATGAACACAGAGGCCATGATACAGTCTCAGCTGCAGCAGAAAGGACTGAGAAACAGGTCAGTACAGAGCTTCTCACACATAATTGTCGTACATTTCTTAACCACAATTTCAGGTATCACCTCGGTTCTCATATGCGGTATCTGAAACCTGCTTGTAATTATATGTTTTTACTTCATTCATTCAGTACAGTTTATTTTGATATTTTTCATCCATTAACAGAACTATTGAACAGTGCAATGATTTCGAGGTCAGAACTCTGTTATTCAAAAACAGCCAGAGCTCGCCGTGAAGCTCTCCATTTTCACCCCTCCCTGAATATAAGTCAACATAAAGTAGAGCAGCCTGTTGTTCACTCTCACGTTCAACCAGTAAAGGAACACTTTGCCAACTTTCAGCCTGACCTGTATTTATCTTAGTTAGAGGTGCAATGTGAAAAACACACGCAGTGTTTGCCAATTTTTTTTGTATATCTCTGGAAATTAGCTGCAAAGTCTGTTGACTTCCCCCTCCAGTGTTGTCATTTGCTGCATACAGCGATGTAGTTACAGGTGAGGAAGAACTATTATCTATTTAAGTTTAGATTTCTAGTAGTTGTTTCTGGGAATCCGGGGAGTGTGTCATGACTGCTGCAACTTCATTGCAAAGGTTTTCTTTCGCTTGCGGTTGTAGTAAACTGGAGCAAGACAGCATGTGGAAAATTTTGGCAGCCGTTCGGCAACTTGTCAAATTGTTTTAGCTCAGTCAGCTTCAGCTCTGTCAAGTAGCATTTGCCGACAGTGGTAAGATGAGTTAGCTGAAGTTAGGTTGGAAGTCAGAAATTTCGCTAGTCATGGATTTTTTTTCCCAAATGATTGTATTGCCATAAAAAAATAGTAAGCTCCCTGGCTAGCTTACCCACCTGCAACTCAGTGGGTCATCTTCTTTTCTCTAGTGGGAGTTTTGAAGGCCAAAGCGAGTCTTGATTGACATCAATTGCTTGGGTCCAAAATAAATGGTATGGCCGCGTCATTCAGAACTCGATTTGGAAACACAAGTAGGTATCTCTGATTGAGGACCTCCCTTGTAGTTTTCAAGAAAAAAATGCTCGCGACAAACTCTCATATTCACATAATTATTTGCAAACATGTCTACTTTTTATCTCATGTTTGCAATCGCTCTTTCCAGTTCTATCGCCCATCCTGTATCTTTGGGTTAAGACTTAAAAATTACGCATCAAGCTTTGGCCTTTTTGTAGCCAGTGCACAGAATTATGATTATGATTATCATCAATAATAAATGAGACTTCCTCTGCCGTGAAATGAGTGGTATTCCAGTGTAATGCTATCTATGGCAGTTGTAAATCCCAGATCTACACGGGATTGAGGACGTGACTGGAATAATGACCAAGCACAGTGCATTATGGTAGTTGTTGTTTTTTTACAGCAAATGCATAGGGAAGTCGTGGAGATGATAAATACATGAATATCTTGAGCTGCTGTTGAGAAATATATATGATTTGTGCATGAATTATACAGTCAAGTCACATTTTTATGACCATCAGCTAATATCCAGAGTAACCATTGTGTGCAGCACGAACAGCAGCTGGATGGGCTGGGAGTGTCTCAGTCAGGTGCTGGAAGGTTGTAACAGGAATTTGGAGCCATGTTGACTGCAAAGCATCTGACAGCTGCTGGCGGGTGTGTAGTGAAGGATCCACAGAGTGAACAAGATGATCGAGGTGTTCCCACAGATGCTCGATCGGGTTCAAGTCTGGGGAATTAGGGGGCCGGGGAAGTACTTGGAAATCTTAGTCGAGCTCTTCCTACCACTGTTGGACATTTCTAGCCATGTGACAAGACACATTGTCTTACTGGAAGAGCCCATCCGCTCCAGGGAAGACAATCAGCATGTATGGGTGTACATGATACATGACAGCAACGAGTGACTTGTTTGCAGTACCTACAGCACACCTTATATACCCACCAAGGCAGCTCACGACACATGCCTTATTTTCATTGGGTACGCTCTGCTGACATCAAAAATAGGAGGTGGTCATAATAATGTGACTCGACGGGGTTTTTATACTAAGCCTACAAACAATAAATGTTTTCATAATCAACAAATTGCCCCTTTAATCCTGTACACTTCATCTGTGCCATGCAAAATATATCAAAGAATTTCATTATGAGTACTAGAAAACACTCTGTAGAGCGCATAACTCCGCCAATAGCGCTATCAGTATTGGCTCAACTTGAATCATCCACCATCACTTTGACCTGTGATCGTACAATGTTAATGTTAATCAGTTTGTGCTGGGCCCACAGTTCCTCCTTCCACCAGATTTCATCTAAATCCATCAGCAACGGCTTTTTATTCATCAGTTCAGATTTACTTTGCTCTTCTGACAAGTTGCCGAATGGGCTGCAGAAACCCAGGAACTGTGTGGAGAGGATAAAACACAAGTAACAACATATCCCCAAAATCTGTCAACCAGCGTTTTACAATCAATACCAAAAATTCACAGTAGTGTTCAAGTACATTTCAAAAATAAATAAGGAACAAAAACCGACTGAAAACCTAAAAGCCACGCAAGCCATCCACTCATAGAATGCAAGCAGATGGCCATTAACTCACGTCCTCTTTATCCTCTCCTGCTTTCCCCAGGGTCCTAATGCTATGCCTACTACTCATAAACCCCGGGTCACTACTCAGGCCACCCTGACCTTGACTTTTGATGTTCATGCACCAGAAGTGCATCAGTTTGTCCTTCACCCATATTTCATTCTTCCACCAAGTTTCATCCAAATCCACCCCCAAGTTTTTCAGTTATTCTGTTCACAAAAAACAAACAAACAAACAAACAAACGGAGATTAAAACTTAACCTAGAGGTAATTAGAACATTGTTTAACATAACTGTATTAAATAATAATTACAGATTAACAGTAATTAAGGAAAATATTATATCCACAGAAGCAGCTGGGGGCGACACAGAGTAAATTCCAGCAGAGAATCCAGGAGAGAGAGAAGGAGCTGCAGGATCTGAGACAGGCTGTGCAGTCACTCAAGGTGGGTACTGACCAGAGGAGAAGACAACAGCTGCTGCTGGAAGAGCCATTTCAGGGCTCAGTCAGGGCTCTCCTCCAGTCAGCCAGTGAGGAGCCCAGTGTTGGGCCACTTTCCAGCCCTGTGGGGCTCAATCCCACTGAGACACACTGTGGGGAACAGGCTGTGTGGGGTCCCAGTAAGAGCTGAGTGAAAGGCCTAGTTAAAATGTACAGCCTCCTCTCTCTGTGTCTCCTAACAGCTCTCTGCACAGGCAGCAGTGGAGGACAGTGAGAGGATCTTTACTGAGCTGATCTGCTCCATTGAGACAAGGCGCTCTGAGGTGAAAGAGCTGATCAGAGATCAGGAGAAGGCTGAAGTGAGTCGGGCTGAAGGACTCCTGGAGCGACTGGAGCAGGAGATTGCTGAGCTGAGGAGGAGAGATGCTGAGCTGGAGCAGCTTTCACACACAGAGGATCACATCCATTTCCTCCAGGTAATACCACTGGCTCTCTTATCCCCCTCTCAGTCTGGAGCAACAACTCTGGAAAGTTCTGTGTTTATCACTAGTGTTAAAGGGTCAGCTCTAGTTAACAAACCTGAGCCCACAGCCCTGCTCATGACCTGGGAGCTTCAGTGTTTCAGGAGGAACAGGGGTCACTCATCCTGGGGTTCAGTCAGGGATCCTCACTGGTTATGATCAGAGACACTTGCTTTAAAGAGCTGTGTTTGCACTCAGACATTAGAGCATCTTACAGTGCCTGCTTTTTAGTGTTGTGTACAACTTTTTTAAAGTAGCAAACCAAAACTTGATGGAAAAACCTTCTTTGGTTTCTTCGCGATTTATTCATTTATGGGAGATTATAGGATTTTGTCAGGAACAAAACTGTTCAACCCCTGAAAATATGTTTGTGGCAGTTCAGTATACTCTAGTTATATACCTGCATTTTGTACCCCAGAAGTATTAATCCCCAGGTCTGGAATAAATTTAATTATAAATTGCTTATCTGTGAGTAATCTCGGATGTGTGAAATTGCTAATTCTTGCAATCTAGCTTGTACCTATGTAGAAGTGTCATGAAGTGTGTTTACCGAGCAGTGTGTTCCTTCTGAGCTCTGGGGATCCTGCAAGACCTTGAGTATATTTGTCTCTGATGTGTGTTCCCTGTGCGCCTGAGATAACTACGGCGGGGAGTCTCCTCTCCGCTGCAGACTGATGATGCGGTCAGGAACAGGCCTACATGGGACACATGCACTCAGGCGTGGAATGCAGGGAAGAAACATACTGTTGTAATGAATCAGTCCTTGGGGCTGTCATGATTTTGGAGGTTAGTGTTTGTTTGGGAGCTTTCTCTGTTACTCTCGTCCGGGACGATATCGTTTTGCCCACATCCGATTCTTTGGCCAGCTGGCATTAATTGTGGGCGGTGCCCGCACTCTATTTAAGCCCAAGTTCCACCTCGCCACCTTTGCTAGAGTGTCAGTTTTACTACTGCACTATAGCCCAGTATAGGTTGGAGTGGGGGCTATTTTTTCCCAGCACCCCCTTTGGGACAATAAGCTACACCCATCCGCATACTTCTCCCGGTCTCTGTCCGCCACAGAACGGAATTACAGCATTGGTGACCAGGAGTTATTGGCGGTCAAGTTGGCCCTTGAAGAGTGGTGCCACTGGCTGGAGGGAGCTGAACACCATTTTGTGTTTTTACACTGACCTATCGCCCGGGTTCTAAAAACATTAAGCCTGATTTCCTGTCACAAATTTATGACCGCTTTGATCGCGATCCTACCCCGGAGCCAGTTATTCCGGCTGCTCAGGTTGTGGCACCCATTGTTGGCTGCCGGATAGCTCACTCGTTTAAGGCACTGCGTTGCAGTACAGAAGTGACTATCACGTTGCGATTTCGAGCCCCGGTCGTACCAACTGGCAGTGGTCGGCAGCTTTTTCAGAATAGCGCACAATTAGCCATCGCGCTACGGGGTTTCAAATTGGAAAGGAACTGTCGGAAATGGGAAATAAAATAAACAGCTTTGTTCATTGCTCAAGTGCCTCCTGTTGGCCAGACGGGCGCTCGTCAGGAAGACTCTAAGCCTGGTCATATCCGGGTATCCTCCGCCCTCGTTCTGAACTTGCAAAGATTCAACCAATGAGTGTATAAGAAGCAGTGGCTGACTGGCAAGTGCTTCAGAGGAGAGCCGTGAACTGTCTTCACTCTCCCGAATTGGCAACAAGGGGTCGCAAATGAACAAGCCTTGTACATAGTTCACCAATTGGGCATTCCAGATTCGGGTGGGACTGGAGATGCCAAATTTTTTATTTAAAAAAATAATAAATTAAAAAAAAAAAAAAAGACTGTGGCTCCCATTCAATGGGAGGTTGAGGCGGTGGTTCAGGAGGCTTTGAAGACCGATCCCGGTCCTGGGTGGGAGCCTCCTGGCTTTTTGTTTGTCCTGCCTAGGTTAGGTCACAGGTCCTCCAGTGGGGACCCTCTTCCTGCTTGGCGGGGCACCCGGGAGCCCATCGGACCAAGCAGTTCCTGCCCCAACGTTTTTGGTGGCCCGGTATGATGAGGGACAATCGGGAATTTGTTGCTGCCTGTGGCATTTGCTCCAGAAATAAAACTTCCCATCACCCTCCCCCTGGACTGCTGCGACCACTGCCCGTCCCCAGGCGTCCTTGGACACATATTGCATTGGATTTTATGATGGGACTGCCTGTGTCTTAAGGCAACACGGTCATCAACATAATTGTGGGCGGCACCCGGACTCTATTTAAGCCCAAGTTCTGCCTCGCCACCCTTGCTAGAGTGTCAGTGTTACTATTGCACTTTAGCCCGTAAGTTCTCTCGCTAGAGAGTTGGTTAGGATTTAGCAGCAAAATAGGAAAAGGGTTAGTTAGTTAGTAAGGGGAAATTTTCTCTCTCTTTTCCCTCTTCCGTCCTCTGTCTGTGCATCATCTGCTGCTTAATCGTTAGATCTCAGTTTCTGAGATTTTTCTTTTATTTGTTCTGTTCAGCTCGCTTTGCTTCCTGGTGATTATTCAAACAAGATTTATGTCCTTTGGAAGCGCGAGCCCCTCTCTCTTGTTTTATCTGTGTTCGTCATATTGCTGTGTTTCCTTTCGTTCCGGCCACTGCATTTGGCGCCCCGAAATACAAGCCATCACAGGGGGAGGGATTATGACGTTCTGCTCATACATACATCCAAGCAAAGGAATTGTTCCTTTGTCCTCGTTCTTCCGTGTAACAGGAATCCTATGTGCACATAGTAAAGACTGAATCATATTTTACCATCTCTGTCTCGCGTGTTTTCATATAGGAACACAAATTAAAATTCCTGCAACATATGTCAGAGTCATGTTTTATGATCTCATTACTACAATGAATTAATTCTCAGTGTTGCAGGGAAATGCAAAATTACTTTCAATATTTTAAAAAAATGAATAAAATTTGAAACACCATTCAATTGTTATTAAAAATGGATTTTTCCCGTTTTTATTTATTACTCACATTCTTACCTCAGTATACTTGTGGGAATGTTTTGTTGTTGTTGTTCTCATTGACTACAACACTATTTTTCAATAAACTTCACCAAAAACATATTGAGAAATAGTATATTAGGACTCCTTTTAGGTGAGAGTGTTGGTGTATAATCATCACTGCACACTACTGTACATGATGAGATGTGCTGCTCATTTACAAAGATCTCCTGGTATCTGCACCAGAGATGATCTGAATCTGCTCTCTTTATGTTATGTCTCTGTCTGTCTGTCTGTCTGTCTGTCTGCAGAGCTGTCAGTCTCTCTGTGCCCCTCCTAGACCTGAAGACTTACCCAGCATCACTGTCAGTCCATACAACCCTTTTGAGGCTGTCAGGAAATCTGTCTCTGAACTGAAAGAGCGACTGGAGGATGTTTTAAGATCAGAGTTGATCAAAGTTTCTGGAAAAGGTTTGTGAAAACATCATGCTGCTGTGGGAGTGTTTAGATCAGAGGTGGGCAATGAGGGCCGGATCTGTCCCTGAATTTCGCACCTACTTCAGGCCTTTTATTAGTTGATTATCTAAATTAGCCAAACTACAGGTACTACCCAGAAAATTAGAATATTCTCAAAAAGTTCATGTATTTCTGTAATTCAACTTAAAAGGTGAAACCTACATATTATATAGACAAATAACATGCAAATCAATATATTTCAAGCTTTTATTTGTTTTGATTTTGCTGATTAGGACTTACAGCTTAAGAAAACCTCAAATTCAAAAACTCAGAAAAGTAGAATATTACATGAAATCGATTAAAAAAAAAAAAAGGATTTTAAATACAAAAATGTCAGGCCTCTGAAAGGAAAAATCCGGCGTGGCATGGATGCTACCAGCCTGTGGCATTTCTCGGCTGTTATCGAAGACCAGCATACTTCAATCACGGCCTTGAACTCTTCTTTATTGTTTGGTCTCTTTTCGTTCACCTTTCTCTTGACAATGCCCCATAGATTTTCTATGGGGTTCAGGTCAGGTGAGATTGCAGGCCAATCAAGCACAGTAATCCCGTGGCTGTTGAACCAGGATTTGGTACTTTTGGCAGTGTGGGCAGGTGCCAAGTCCTGCTGGAAGATGAAGTCTGCATCCCCATAAAGCTGGTTCGCTGAAGCAAGCGCGAAGTGCTCTAAAATGTTCTGGTAGATGGCTGCGTTTACTCTGGACTTAAGAAAGCACAGGGAACCAACACCAGCAGCTGACATGGCTCCCCCAATCATCAGAGACTGGAGAAACTTCACACTGGACTTCATGCGTTTTCCACCATGCGCCTCTCCAGTCTTCCACCAGACTCTTGGACCTTTGTTGCCAAATGAGATGCAAAATTTGCTCTCATTAGAAAAGAGGACTTTGGACCACTGGGAAACAGACCAGTTCTTCTTTTCTTTAGCGCAGTGAAGGTGCCTCTGGCGTTGCTTGCTGTTGAGGAGTGGCTTGACAACAGGAATTCGACATTTAAAGCCCATGTCCTGCATCCGCCTGTGTGTTGTTTCACGCACAATATTGGTTACATTCACAATATTCTAATTTTCTGAGTTTTTGTATTTGAAGTTTTAATGAGCTGTAAATCATAATCATCAAAATTACAACAAACAAATGCTTGAGATATCTCACTTTGCATGTAATGAGTCTATAAAATATATTAGTTTTACCTTTTATGTTGAATTGCCAAAATAAACCGAATTTTACACGATATTCTAATTTTCCGAGTAGTGCCTGTATTTATGAATAATTTATGAATTTTTTTTTTTTAATTATCACAAATGACCAAAGACTGTTCTTGTCTCCCTACATAAAACATTGTTCTTTGACTGAATCTTTGCACAAATTTATATCTGCGTTTGCAACCAATTAGCTCAGTTAGTCAGGGTAATTGAAAGAAATAAATACCCACATACACACCGGGCCTGCAGGACCAGGGTTGCCCACCCCTGGTTTAGATACTGCTCACGACACACTGGTGAGGTGCTCTGCCTTATGCTGGGAGTACACCAAATTAATTCTCAAGCAATTTCACTGTCGCCAAGGGCATAGGTTTAATGTTAGAATTGGTAGGGACATGTATGTGATGTGAGGGCGCAAAGCGCGCAAGCTGGAAAATATTTTGTAAATCTGTGTGCCGATACTGTATACAGAGATTATCCGAATGAGTGTTTCTTCGTTTTTCTTTATTATGCTACGCAAGTAGGTACCTCCATAATTTTCATACAAAGATGCCACATACATAAACTTCCCACAACCTTAACTGACAGCCATAAACCATCTCAGCGCACTCATGAAACCGGCTCAGATATAGTAATCTGGACATTGATAACTAGTGAGTGGATATATAACTATGTTAGCAAGCCAGCTCCCAATCCTCTCTGTGAAGCATCTTAATGTGCAGTAGTGCGATTGCAGCCGCGATAAACACTTCAAAATGGACCACCGACTATGAATTGGACGAGCTGCAAACCGAGCGTTAATCGGACTGGATCATGTTGGATTTTCAATTACATGTTTCTTTCATTTCCCCCACTGAGCTAAAGTTGGTTGAGACATTTTGTCTTTCAAAGGTTATACACTGCTCAAAAAAATAAAGGAAACGCTTAAACAACACAATGTAAATCCAAGTCAATCACACTTCTGTGAAATCAAACTGTCCACTTAGGAAGCAACACTGATTGACAATCAATTTCACATGCTGTTGTGCAAATGGAACAGACAACAGGTGGAAATTATAGGCAATTGGCAAGACACCCCCAATAAAGGAGTGGTTCTGCAGGTGGTGACCACAGACCGCTTCTCAGTTCCTATGCTTTCTGGCTGATGATTTGGTCACTTTTGAATGCTGGCGGTACTTTCACTCCAGTGGTAGCATGAGACGGACTCTACAACCCACACAAGTGGCTCAGGTAGTGCAGCTCATCCAGGAAGGCACATCAATGCGAGCTGTGGCAAGAAGGTTTGCTGTGTCTGTCAGCGTTGTGTCCAGAGCACGGAGGCGCTACCAGGAGACAGGCCAGTACCTCAGGAGACATGGAAGAGGCCGTAGGAGGGCAACAACCCAACAGCAGGACCGCTACCTGTCAGGAGGAGCACTGCCAGAGCCCTGCAAAATGACCTCCAGCAGGCCACAAATGTGCATGTGTCTGCTCCAACGGTCAGAAACCGACTCCATGAGGATGGTATGAGGGCCCGACGTCCACAGGTGGGGGTTTTAATTACAGCCCAACACCATGCAGGACGTTTGGCATTTGCCAGAGAACACCAAGATTGGCAAATTCACCACTGGCGCCCTGTGCTCTTTACAGATGAAAGCAGGTTCACACTGAGAACATGTGACGGACGTGACAGAGTCTGACCCCTTGTGAGACCATATGCTGGTGCGGTTGGCCCTGGGTTCCTCCTAATGCAAGACAGTGCTAGACCTCATGTGGCTGGAGTGTGTCAGCAGTTCCTGCAAGACGAAGGCATTGATGCTATGGACTGGCCCGGCCGTTCCCCAGACCTGAATCCAATTGAGCACATCTGGGACATCATGTCTCACTCCATCCACCAACGCCACGTTGCACCACAGACTGTCCAGGAGTTGGCGGATGCTTTAGTCCAGGTCTGGGAGCAGATCCCTCAGGAGACCATCCGCCACCTCATTAGGAGCATGCCCAGGCATTGTAGGGAGGTCATACAGGCACGTGGAGGCCACACACACTACTGCGCCTCATTTTTACTTGTTTTAAAGACATTACATCAAAGTTGGATCAGCCAGTAGAGTGTTTTTCCACTTTAATTTTGAGTGTGACTCCAAATACAGACCTCCATATATTAATAAATTTGATTTCCATTGATAATTTTTTTGTGATTTTGTTGTCAGCACATTTAACTTTGTCAAGGACAAAGTATTTAATAAGAATATTTCATTCATTCAGATCTAGGATGTGTTATTTTAGTGTTCCCTTTATTTTTTTGAGCAGTGTATTTTCTGAACATCGTGAGCCTAACTTCAATGTTTTCCCTATAATTCCACTGAACAAGTCAAAATTATCTGACTACCTGAAGCCCTGATACACCTGTATCCTGAACAGCTTGTTTGTTTCTCGCGCTTGCTGCTGTGGTTCCTGCATATAAAATATTTCATTTATAATGGCACCTTCACGGGATTTCTCCTCTGAAATTCACCACATAATTTCACATATCCACCTGGCTCATATTTACTACTGCTATTATTACTAACCACCGTGTGACAGAAACCAGGTTTAGTTCGCTAGTTGAAACCAACGAATTAACGAATGTTGGCATTATTTTCCAGTAAAAATAAGGCAAATCAAAAAACAGACCGGTCTCAAAGACGTATTTGGAAGGAGGTGCCAAAGTGGGAAAGGATTTAACCCTTTGTGTGCCGCACGAGGCACATTTTTTTTTCCTTCAACCTAAATATTGGTGTGGACATTTCAGCCATCGTTTGAGATCGGTATGGACATGTCCATACGGTTCATGTACAATTCTATGCCATTGACTGTCGCAGACAAATTTTCAATATTATAATAAAATGAGAGTATTGCTCAAGCTGTGGCACACCCCTGTCATCACAACTGTTTGGTGTAAGGTGGTCATAAAACACAGTCTGACTTGTGCTTTTTCTTGTCTTAACACTCCGAAAAAAATCAAACATTCAATATTATTGAGAATTTTCGGCCTTGACTCATGCAAATAGTGAAATTCAATGACATTAACATTGTCTAAGGCCAATGGGTGGATCACAATTTCTTACAAACTCAAAATAACCACAAAATGTGGTGTTTTCTGTGTGAATAGAAATGAGAACTACAGATCCCCAGTGTGTTAGAGGGGTCCAGCCATTGATCTCCCATCTTGTGCCCCATCGTCAGTCTCCTGGAATTAATTTTAGCCAGAGAGGGATATCTGTTGAGTACAAACATTTGGGACGACATCTAGTCAGAAATCCCAGTGTCTGTGTTTCAGACAGGACCAACATTTGAGTATAAAATTTTATGATAACATTTTAAGATAAATCATTATGATCTTGTCTGGGGCTCCTCAGTGAATCGCAAAATAATAATGACAAAAAAGCGCCGTATTCAAATCGCAAGAACTGCAATTATATTATAAAGGCAAACGTGTCACAAAAAGGCATTTAAAAGAAATTTACATCTAAGTGCAAGTTTGCCTGGATATTGGAAAGCAGCTGAGACATACTGTATGTGTTTTGATTTCACCAGAGTATGTTTTTGTGAAATTTGCATTTGCATTTAGTTTCATTTACCTAAAATGTTACAGAAAACAAGGTAATTTTCACCCAACTTTGCTGTAATTTGTTTTTCTACAGCAGGTGGAGTCAATGTTCTCGTCCAAGAGCTCAAGACAAGAAAGGACTTCCTTCAATGTGAGTCTGTAATTAAATCTAAATGAAATGAATAAAATTATGAAATTTGGGGAACAAATTCAGCAGAACTACATCCTCAGGACGATGGAATGTAATTAGTGAGTGTTTGTGCAGGGTGGACCTTCATGCCTCTTCTGTCCTTTTCGCAAAATTGAGCTGAGTTAATAACTGCGCACTGACAAGTAGAATACGCCTGTGAAGTTTCATGACGATATGTTAAGTGACAACGGAGGAGTCAAACCTCAAATTTAGTGTCCACACCAAGATGAACAACAACAAGAAGACGAAGCTGAGTGAGTTTTTTTTTTTTTTTGTGCCGTGCCCCGAGAACAAAAATCGTTATGATTTTTTTATTTTTATTTATTTTTTTGTCACAAATTGACGCAATACATGTTGACTCCCCCAGATGTCAGCAGAGAACACGCCCAAAGTTGTCCGAGATTCTAAACCAGGGACACTCACTGTTTTCCTGAATGACCCGCTGCAGGCTTTCATTCTAACCATGCAGTCTCACTCCTGATTCTACTCATCAAGGGTCTTTGGCAAAAGCCTCAAGGGTTGATTAGTAGAATCAGGTGTGTGACTGGTTGGTTAAAATGAAAGCCCTGCACCCACAGAGGCTCATTCTGGAAAAGAGTGAGTATCCCTGTTCTAAACCCTTTGGACTGATGTCTTTTTGGATTAGTGACTCACTATCTGTTGTTTCCACCTGAGTCTCATGTTCCCCATTTAAGGTTCTCCTCACCTCCCCTCAGTCTTCAATTTTGTGCTCCTTTAGACATCTTTTTTTTTTGCAGTCATATTATGCCTTTCAGCGTTCCTCTCTTCTCAAGGTGTTTTGCTTTTTTCAAGTGAAATCTTGTTTAAGTTTATAAAGTTTGCCACAGTCTTTTAATTACTTTCCCACAATTGCATGCAACTCATCCACCTCAGTAAGGTTGCTGATTACTGTATGTCTAAGTGAAGGTATTGGAGATGCCAACACAAACCTCTGATCTCAATCAGATGGAAAATGTGTGTGCAGAACTGAAAATGTGTGAGTGAAGGGGCCTACAGTCCTGACTCAGTTACACTGTTCTGTCAGGAGGAAAGGGCTTAGCTTCCAGAAACCTACTCTGTGAGACGTTTGTGGAAGCCGACATAAGTTTGACCCAAGTTATTTTATTTAAAAGCAATGCTAACAAATACTAACTCAGTGTATGAAAACTTCTGACCCACTAAGAATGTGATGAAAGAATTAAAAGCTGAACTAATCATTCGCTCAGCTATTATATCAATATTTCACTCTCCTGAAATGAGGTGGTGATTCAAACTGACCTGAGGCAAGAAATGTTTACAGGGATTAAGTGTCAAGAATTGTGAAAAACTGAGTTTAAACACATTTGACCAAAGTGCATGTAAACCTCCTTCATCAACTGTATGGCTAAATCACTACATCATAGTAATTGCTGGTCAGAATTCAATACAAAAGGGAAATGAATAAGGGAAAAGTCACTAAAATGATACATTATCAAATAAAGAACAAAGTTGGTGATGAACAGAAACAATCAGTAAAATACTGATCAGTTTAAATGTGTGAAATATCAGCATTGAGCTCTCCTCTCTTCTCCTCCATCAGACTCCTGTCAGCTCACACTGGACCCCAACACAGCGAGTAAATACCTCCGTCTGTCTGAGGGGAACAGAGAGGTGACCCGTGTGGAGCAGATCCAGTCATATCCTGATCATCCAGAGAGATTTGAGGGCCAGTGCCAAGTGCTGTGCAGAGAGGGTCTGTCTGGACGCTGTTACTGGGAGGCTGAGTGGAGTGGGGATGGGGTTTGTATAGCAGTGTCATATAAAGACATTAGCAGGAAAGGGAGGGGTGATGACTGTGTTCTGGGATATAATGACAAGTCCTGGGCTTTGCGCTGCGTTCCCTCCAGTTACTTTTTCCTTCACAATAATAAGGAAACTAAAATCCCTGTTCCCTCCTGCTCCAGAATAGGAGTGTACCTGGATCACAGGGCAGGAACTCTGTCCTTCTACAGCGTCTCTGACACAATGACCCTCCTGCGCAGAGTCCAGACCACATTCACTCAGCCCCTCTATCCTGGGTTTGCATTTTCTCTTGGATCATCAGTGAAACTGTGTGATCTGGGATTAGACTGAGAGAGAAGGGAAAATCAGCTGTAATTACAAATGAAACAAGCAAACAGTAAGCGCATTGTCTCCACCACTGATGCATCTCCCTCTGATTTATTTATGGTGAGGTACTATTACTTCATACCTAAATATAACTGCAGTTCAGTCAGGCTTTTAGTGGATAGAAGAGTTGACCACATTACAAATGGATTAATTAGCTAAATTTCCCTGACATTGTTCCAAAAATGAAATAAATGAAAATATAAATAAATTGATGAATAAGTTTTTTTTTTTTGATATATAGTTGGTGAAGGGCAGGCTCATTTCTGCAGTCTGATTTCTCTTGGATTTGTGTTTAGTCTTCCTGCATGTTATCCTGCTCACTGCAGCCAAAACATGGGGATTTTCAATTGTCTTTGTGTGATGAAGAAAACTGATTTTAAAAGTGTCCCCTGTCAGCAAAGTTCCTTCCTTTATCCTTTAATGTAGACAAACTACTTTTTTTACTTTACAGTTTGTAATGCCTATGCTTCATAAATATGTGTTTTTGAAATATGTCTTTCTAATAAAGCATTTAAATTTGAACTACAGTACTCAGCTGTTCAGGAGAATTGCACCATTGACCGTGTACCTGAAGTTGATGAGCTGCACATATAAGTTACCTAAATATGTAATGTGAAACAAACTGGTTATGAAGATGATGCTGGAAATTTCTATTTTTGACAGGAAAGACACTTTGTAACAATGTAGGAGTTTTCAAGAGCTGCGGGACACGTTATACTGAATACTGTATTGTTATGACTGCATCCAAAACAAAGCTACTTGCACAGAACCAAAAACACTCCACCTTTCAAAACTGCATTCAGCAGCAGAACTAGCCCAGCGGTCCTCTGCTCGGTGATATTTTATAGTCCGAACTGATACGTTGCCTTGCAGAGTCACTGGTCTTTATGCTGCCCCCCCGCAAAATTCAGCTACAAAAGCTGCTTAGGGTTGTCTTTTGCCCTTTGTCTCTTTTGCGGCTTTTGTAATTCAGGGGTAAATCCAATTTCTTAGATTAATCATGAGTCATGACACCACCGAACTGGTCCCCAAAATGGCGGTAACTGATGTTGAATAACATGACAGAAGTGTGGTGCCTGTACGATAAGACCAATGGTTTTCACAAGTTTTTACACTTAACTCATCGCGCATGAAGGTTCCACACTTACATCATGTCTGCAGTCCGTTGCGTTTCTGGGCGCCAACGCGAGTGGCAGCAGGTCCTTCAGCTCCTAGTTTCTGTAGTTTTTTTTCGGTATTTTATGTACTTTTTTTCTATGTTATAATTGTGGATTACTCTTCAAGGGTGTTTTTATTCTATCCTATGGATATGGAACTTTTAACGCAAGGGCAAGGCGGCAGCAATATCGTTTATGCAAGGAACCTGCTTATCGCAGTACGGAGGACTAGTTCCGGGGTTCCAAACACTATCCCAGGGGAGTTGTGGTTCTACCGTGGCGTTCGAGCCAGCAAGCAGGTGAAAAGGAGGCGGCGGGAGAGGCGGAGATACAAGCCTTCTATTCCATCGGTGGTAATGGGGAACGTGAACTCCCTCGCAAACAAAACTGAGAAACTAGCTGCCCTGGTAAGAAACCAGAAAGTGTACAGGGAGTGTAGTTTGTTATGTCTAACTGAGACTTGGCTAATGGGCAACATCCCCAATGCTAACATGGAGATACTGGGGTTCAGTGTTGTTCAAGTGGACGGAGATGGGAAACTTTGTGGCAGAAGCAAGGGTGGTGGCCTCGCGCTGTACATAAACAACAGATGGCGCAACCCAGGCCATGTTACAGTTAGAGGCTGTTTGCTGTAAGGACATTGACCTATCGGCGGCCAGTCTCCGTCCATACTAAGGGAATTTACGCATGTAATCGTTGTCTGTGTATACGTTCCACTGCACGCCCTAACTGACACAGCGTGTGATGTTTTACACGCCACAGTCGCCAGGCTTCAAACTCAGCACACTAATGCTTCTTTTTGCGATCTCCGGCGACTTCAACCATGTAACACTGAATTCTACCCTTACAGACTTTTATCAATTTGTGGACTGTGCAATGAGAAAAAATAGGACTATTTATCTCATGTATGCTAACGTGAGGGATGCGTACAGTGCCACCCCCCTGCCCCCATTGGGTAAGTCAGATCAGAACCTTATACATCTTCAGCCAAAATACAAGCCTCAAGCACAAAGGCTACCAATAACTACGCGCACCTTCAGGAAGTGGACTCATGAGGCTGTAATGGCGTTGAGGGACTGTTTTGAGTCTACTGACTGGAGTGTGCTGCAACATACACAGGGTGAGGATCAAGTGGATCTGGAGGAGGTCACTCATTGCACAACTGACTACCTGAACTTTTGTATGGACACTGTAGTTCCCACTAGGACTGTGCGCTGCTTCTCCAACAACAAACCATGGGTGACCAGCGAGGTCAAAAACCTCCTTAATAAGAAAAAGAGGGCATTTAAGGATGGTGATTTGACAGAGCTGAAGCGCGTCCAGAGGGATCTCAAAGTCTGTTTGAAAGAGTCGAAGGAGTCATACAGCAAGACAGTGGAAAGAAAACTGGAAGTAAACAACATCAAGGAGGTGTGGAAGGGGATGAAACAGATCACTGGCTGTGGGAGAAGCAGTGCTAAGGCAGAGGGAGATGTGGTCAGAGCAAACCAGCTGAACCACTTCTATAACCGCTTTGATGGCTCTGCTGCAAATGTTTCTGCAGCATCATCCACTTCAACACATCTCCATCTCTCCCCCTCACCTCTGCTGCCACAGACCGCAAGCGTCACACCACCCCTCACTATCACTGCAGACCAGGACAGAGGTGTGCTGAGGAGAATCAAGATCAAAGCTGCAGGGCCTGATGGAGTGTGTTCCAGAATGTTGAAGGCTTGTGCTGCCGAACTGGGTCCAATATGTCTACAACATGAATTTGAGACTGGGCAGGGTACCGACATTGTGGAAAACATCATTCCTAATTCCAGTTCCTAAGAAAGTCACACCCTAAGGAACTGAATGACTTTAGACCTGTGGCCCTCACTTCACATTTAATGAAGACTTGCTGCTCCATCTCCTAAAGCCTCAGGTCCGCCGTGCAGTAGACCCACTGCAGTTCGCCTATCAGGAGAACGTGGACGTGGAGGACGCCATTCTCTACATGCTGCACAGGGCGTACTCTCACCTGGATAGAGGAGGCAGTGCTGTGAGAATTATGTTTTTTGATTTCTCCAGTGTTTTTAACACCATCCAGCCCCTCCTGCGGAGAGACAAAACTGCTGCAGATGAGGGTGGATTCTCACCTGGTGATCTGGGTCGCAGACAACCTCACGAAAAGACCCAGTTTGTGAGACTGGAGGACCTCACCTCTGAGACTGTGATCTGCAGCAGTGGTGCGCCACAGGGGACTGTTCTCTCACCTGTGCTGCTCACCCTGTACACTGCTGACTTCAGATTCAACTCAGCCTCATGCCACATGCAGAAGTTTTCTGACGACACTGTCATCGTGGGGTGTATCAGGAGTGGACAGGAGGAGGAGTGCAAGAGCCTGCTGGAGGACTTTGTGAGGTGGTGCAGGACAGACCATCTGCAGCTGAACACCAGCAAAACAAAAGAAATGGTGGTGGACTTCGGGAGGACTGCCGCCCCGGTGCTACCTGTCTCCTTTGAGGGGGTGAATGTGGAGATTGTCAATACATATAAATACCTGGGCCTGCATCTCGACAATAAACTGGACTGGTCTGCTAATACTGATGCACTTCACAAGAAGGGGCAGGGAAGGCTCTATTTCCTGAGGAGCCTGAGGTCCTTTAACATCTGAACATCATAAACTCTTCCTGATGTTTTACCAGTCTGTCATGGCTAATGTCCTATTCTTCACTATAGTGCGCTGGGACGGCAACATTAAGACGAGGGATGTCGGACGATTGGACATGCTGGTGAGAAAGGCTGGCTCTGTGGTTGGCACCGAGTTGGAGTCACTAACTTCAGTACGCGAGAAAAGGACCCTAAACAGGCGCCTATCAATAATGGACAATGACCAACACCCCCTCCACCGCAGATTATCCAAACAGAGAAGCATGTTCAGCAGCAGCCTGCTGTCTTTGACATGCTCAACAGACAGGCTGCGGAAGTCCTTTGTCTCGCGGGCCATCCAGCTGTACAGTTTCACACTGAAGGGCAGGGATGAGTTGGACTTATGTGCCTGAGTGGGCATATTTCACATCATGCCTGCTCCCTCTGTCCCCATATAATTATAATTATAATGATTTGACTTTTTGACCTATGACCCCCTTTCCCTCTTATTGTCTAAACATTTTCTTTGGTCGCATGCTGAATCTTGAATCCTGATTTTATTTGTTTATTTATTTATTAAACCAGTGAAGTTGGCATGTTATGTAAATCTTAGATAAAAACAGAATACAATGATTTGCAAATCCTTTTCAACTTAAATTCAATTGAATACACTGCAAAGACAAGATGTTTAATGTTCGAACTTAGAAACTTTATTTATTTTTTTGCAAATAATCATTAACTTAGAATTTAAGGGCAGCAACACATTGCAAAAAAGTTGGCACAGGGGCCTTTTTACCACTGTGTTACATCGCCTTTCCTTTTAACGTCACTCAGTAAAAGTTTGGGAACTGAGGAGACCAATTTTTGAAGCTTTTCAGGTGGAACTCTTTCCCATTCTTGCTTGATGTGCAGCTTAAGTTGTTCAACAGTCCGGGGTCTCCGTTCTCATATTTTACGCTTCATAATGTAACACACATTTTCAATGAGAGACAGGTCTGGACTACTGGCAGGCCAGTCTAGTACCCACACTTTTATCACGGAGCCATGCTGTTGTAACATGTGCAGAATGTGGCTTGGCATTGTCTTGCTGAAATAAGCAGGGGCGTCCATGAAAAAGACGTTGCTTGGATGGCAACATATCTTGCTCCAAAAACTTTCTGTACCCTTCAGCATTAATGGTGCCTTCACATATGTGTAAGTTGCCCATGCCTTGGGCACTAATACACCCCCATACCATCACAGATGCTGGCTTTTGAACTTTGCGCCTATAACAGTCCGGATGGTTCTTTTCCTCCTTGGTCCGGAGGACACGACGTCCACAGTTTCCAAAAACAATTTGAAATGTGGACTCGTCAGACCACAGAACACTTTTCCACTTTGCATCAGTCCATCTTAGATGAGCTTGGGCCCAGTGAAGCCGGTAGCGTTTCTGGGTGCTGTTGATAAATGGCTTTCGCTTTGCATTTTAGAGTTTTAACTTGCACTTGCAGATGTAGCGACGAACTGTAGTTACTGACAGTGGTTTTCTGAAGTGTTCCTGAGCCCATGTGGTGATGTCCTTTACACACTGATGTCGGTTTTTGATGCAGTACCGCCTGAGGGATCGAAGGTCACGGGCATTCAATGTTGGTTTTCGGCCTTGTCGCTTACGTGCAGTGATTTCTCCAGATTCTCTGAACCTTTTGACGATATTAAGGACCGTAGATGATGAAATCCCTAAATTTCTTGCAATAGCTCGTTGAGGAATGTTGTTTTTAAACTGTTCGACAATCAGCTCACATATCTGTTCACTAAGTGGTGACCCTCGCCCCATCCTTGTTTGTGAATGACTGAGCATTTCAGGGAAGCTGGTTTTATACCCAATCATGGCACCCACCTGTTCCCCATTAGCCCGTTCACCTGTGGGATGTTCCAAATAAGTGTTTGATGAGCATTCCTCAACTCTCTCAGTCTTTTTTGCCACCTGTGCCAGCTTTTTTGAAACATGTTGCAGGCATCAAATTCCAAATGAGCTAATATTTGCAAAAAATTACAAAGTTTACCTGTTCGAACATTAAGAAACTTGTCTTTCAAGTGTATTCAATTGAATATAGGTTGAAAAGGATTTGCAAATCATTGTATTCTGTTTTTATTTACGATTTACACAACGTGCCAACTTCACTGGTTTTGGGTTTGTATTATATGTGCTTTCTTAATTTTTTTTTGACATTCCTATGTTATTTATAATGTACTGTATTGGTATTTACAAGACACTGTACAAGTGATATCTCTTGCACTATGGCAGGATGCACTTTCCACTACACAACCGCATCCTCCCTCTCATTTTTACAATGCTCTCACACTAATGACAGCTGCACCATATTGTAGTTTTCTGATGTGTGTGTGTGTATGTCTTGTGTTTTTTGTTGTGAAATGGATGCTACAAGATGCCTTAATTTCCTACGGGATAATAAAATATCCATCCATCCATCCATCCATCCATCCATCTATCTATCTATCATCACTGACCACCATTTTGCAGGGCAGTTTGACTGTATTACAGCTAATTTTTTTATTTACCCACGGAACTGGATTTATCTGTAAAGTGAGGACTGTGAAAAGACAGAAGTGTGAGAAACAACCCTGAGGAGCTTTAATAACCGGATTTTATGAGGATCCATGATGTTTTAAAGACAAGAGGCAAAAAAGGTAAGGCTTAGTTGACCAGGGAGAGCACATCAGGACCAGTGACTCCACTTGGGAATGATAAATTTCCAAATGTAATATATTTGTTCAGATCGCTGATTGCCAAAAACTGAAAGTGCTTAGCGAACCCAGTCAATGTCTCTTGTTGGCTGGCGATAGCCCTCTTAATTTCAGCCACCACTGGCGTCTCCATGGTGGCTAGAGTGTACTGTGATGGCTGCTGGAAATTGGACGCCAATAGCAGCGGCTAGAAATAAAAGGCAAAACAGCAGCATACTGAGAGACTAAAAACAGATTGAAATAGCGAGACTTGCGCTACCAACGGACCTAACGCCATCCGTGGTAGAAAAACAGGCGAGCTTGAATAAACCAAAAGAAAAGGGAAAATAAAACAAAGATTTCACTTGCTCACTATCACTTAAACCTGTTAAGCAGCTAAAGTCCCTGACAATACTCTCTCCAGAGACCTTACCGGCTAAAGCGCAATAGAGACACTGACACTCTAGCAATGAGAGCGAGGCAGAACAGGAGCTTAAATAGAGTCTGGGTAACGCCCCCAATTAATGCCAGCTGGCCCAGGAATCCGATAGGGCGCAAAACGATATCGTCCCGGACGAGAGCAACAAAGCTCTCAATACCTCCAAACCATGACAGCCTCATTAAAAAATAATCATGATAAAGCTCCAATTTGTTATAGCCCCAATTTGCTACGATATTTACGACAGCAAGGGATGACAGACAAAATTTTAAAACTCGAACAGATTTAATTAAACAAAGGCAAACGCTAACCGACAATTTATACTACTGACTAAGAGTGATAATATACAAGAAAAAAAATATTTACAGTCCCTTCAGATGGGGTTGCTTGGTGATGTTCCAGGTGAGGAAAATGCTCCAACACAGGCAAAAGTCCACAAAAAGCTTCACAGGTCTTGAAAAGAGTGATAGGTCTGGTCAAATGTATCCTTCTCCTTGCAATTTCTCCTACTACTTTACTCTCTCAATTTTTCTCCTTATATAATCTTTTGCCACCTTTTTTTTTAGACAAGTTTGGAGCAACCCCCGCAGAACTTTAAAACCCCAAATACAGTAAAATGATTATTTTTGAAATGAGGCATATTAAATACATACAGACGAAGGTTATAATGCTGAAATGGTTCATTAAGTATGCAATACTGCAGTGGTTCTCAACCTTTTTATACAATGACCCCACTTTACAGGGACATGTTTTGGGGGACCCCATGCTTGATTATACTTATTTCATTGGTGAATATGTAAGGGATAATCAACGAGTGGGTGAGCATTACACGGTTTTAAGGCACAACGCAGGGGCGAATAACCACCCTACGCAAAGCAGTTGCCCCCGCGAAGTGCCTTAAAACCATCTAACGCGCAACAACTCATTGATTATCCTGCTTATACCCTGGTCATTTGCCAGCAATATCAATCGCAGCATTCAGAAATTTTTGGTGACAGTTTTGCACTAAATAAAAAACGAGCTGGTAATCATTAGGGCTAAACAGGCGCTGCGTCGTCTTATACACAATACTATAGGCCAAGCTAAATTGAACCAGCTATCTTAGTTCATGGAGAATTTTTTGCACAGGTTACCATCCATCTGAAACGAAGATTATGCACAACATTATGCGTGATTATGCAGACTGTAGCTGACTTGCTACCACAATTACAATGAACTTATGACGGTTTCTGTAGAGCCAGCGAGCTGAAATCAGTCTGTTCGCATAGTACGTAGCCAGCGAACTGTCAGCATTTGCTTATACATGAAGTATATAACTAGTGTATAACATGTAACTAGCCTTTAGCTTCCGTTGTAACCGTACACAATTACAATACTTTAATGAATAAAGCCTGATTACTTTGCTGGTATAATATTTACGGTTATTATCGCTTCAGTACCTTTTGTTAACCGCCCCGCAGGACACGATTTATGACACCGCCAAATTTACTGGAGATAAATGAGTAGCTAGGTTTCTGTTATACCCAGCTAAATACCAGCTCTAACATTGCTATGGTTACAGGTTGGCTAGTGGATGAATTTTGAATGGTGAAACTACCGTAGCCGAACTACCTTTGCGGGTCCACGGTTTTAATGCATACCTGCCAACCAATCAGAAATTAGTATTTGCCCAGACCAAGGTATAATTGAAAATGTGTTGTGAGCTTGTAAATTGGCTGTTTCCATTTTTTTTTTTAAGAAACCAAGGTTGAGGGGACTTCCGGGTAAGCGAGGGACCAGTATGGCCGTTTTGCTCCGCACTGCTGAGCTACCTCTCCCCCTCACCACAACTTGAAAAAGGGATTAAACCTTGCTATCTTGGTCCCAATAAGTGTCAATAAACAGATATGTTGGAAGAGGGGAAGCATAATCCAAGTCGGGCAACAAGACATCCGAGAAAAGACAAAATGGAGGACGACGAACCAGCTACGTGCGACCACACTACATCCGAGCTTGCTAGCATAAAAGGGTTGTTGCAAGGAATTGCAGCAGATGTGAGTAGCATGAAAACAGGACTTGAAACACTACAAGCTACTGTGGTAAAACTTGGAACGAGGATGTCGGAGGCTGAAACTAGAATCTCAGACATAGAACACGTTAGCAATAGCCGAGTAGCATGGACTCTACCATAGCAAACTTAAAAAAACTTCAGGATAAAGTCATGTATCTGAAGGACGCAGGTAGACGGAATAACGTTCCCATGACCGGCATACCAGAAAATACCGAAAAGCAGGATTTGCATGGATTTGTGCTCACCTTACTTGCCGAAGAACTGGAGCTTAGCGTAGATGCAGGATTTGAAATAGAACGAGCCCACCGCGTTGGCCCAAAATGAGATGACAACCGCAACCGACACATCTTGGTCCGGTTTCTAAGGTTCAGCGCTAGGGAAGCTGCCATGCGTGCTGCCCGGAGAAAGAGGAGAATCGAGTGGCAGGGCAAGAGGATCTCCTTTTTTTGGAATCTTTCTCAAGATGTGGTCCAGCAGCGTAGGAAGTTTGATACAGTCAAGAAACAGCTGCAAGAGTGGGGATTGTCATACTCCATGCTGTACCCGGCAACCTTTAAAGTGGCGGTCAACAACAGAGCTTTACTTCGCCGGAGGCTGCAGCGGACTTCCTCACAACGCAGGGCTGAGAATTAATGGTACATCGCACCTAAACTAGAACTGAGATCTGAAGGGCTCAACAGGTATGCCTGAGCATTACCGGCTGCTCACTATAAAGACATCAGACTCTCATGATGTTTCATCTCATTCTGCTCCCTTTTTTTCCCTCTTTTTTTTCCCCTATTAAGGTGGCATGTAGGGTTACGGAATATAGATATTAATACATTTTAAACGGACTATTATTATTATTGCCATTTATTTTTGTCTTTTAATTTATTTAGTTACTTATTTAAAATTTTCTTTCTTCCCTTTTTCTTTGTTTCTATCTTCTTTCGTGCTTCTTTCCTTTTGGGAGCACACAGTATTAGAAGTTGGAAGCAAATTATTCCTGTTCTTTGATAATGGTGACCACAGAAATACTGTAAATGTTGGGGGTGGGTATGGGGGCTGCAGCAGGCCTGAGTTCCTCTTCACACGGATGTACTATAGTGGATTAGTTACACAAAAGAGCCAGACGTTATTTTTTTGGCTTCGGCTTTTTTTCTTTCTTGTTCTGTTGTACACTTGTGTGTTGTTGAACAGTGTTGGGTTACATGTGGGATTAGCTGTTTTACAAGGGAATGTCTCAATGCCACTCGCGCCTCTTAAGCACATTTTAGTGACATTACTTCAAATCGTATGAATACCTCTGGAGACACATTATGGGAGAGCTGGTTAGACTGACATCATTAAATGTAAAGGGTACAAACTCAGCTGCCAAAAGGAAGAAGATATTATTGTACTTAAAACAGAAAAAAACCTGATCTGGTTTTCCTGCGGGAGACCCATCTGGAAAAGGAAGACTCGCTATTATTTCAAAGAGATTGGATAAGCAAAGTTTTCTACAGTGCTGGATCCTCTAATCAAACGGGGGTTGCCATCTTAATACGAAAAAATCTCAATATAAAAATACTGAAACAAAAGTCAGATGAAGAGGGCAGGTGGATGGCTATAGAGGCAGAACTTTTTGGATTTAGGTGTGTTTTCATGAACATATATGCCCCAACAGCAGAGGTACCCAGTTTTTTTGTAAGAGTCAGCAACGCCATCACACAGTTTGGAAATTCACATGTAATACTGGGTGGGGACTTCAACAAGGTTAGGGATCCTAGGATTGATAAAACTTTAAATGGGGTTTAACTCGACTCTCAAGAGCCAGGACAGCTATTGACACAATGGAAAAGGAGCTAGGTTTAGTGGATGTATGGAGGTTTTTCCACCCATCAGACAGAGAATATTCTTTTTATTCTCATCCACATGCGTCTTATTCTCGAATAGATTATTTTCTTATCTCAAAGACACTAATTTCTATCACTAAACAAACATCTATAGGGAGCATTTTAATTTCAGACCATGCACCAGTGGGGCTGGCACTGTATTTAGGTCAGAGAACAGGTCTACGTCCTACTAGGTGGAGACAAAATTTATCTGTTTTAATTTATTTAATTTATAATTTATTTATCAGGATGAACACTCCTTAGAATTTATTAAAAAAGAGATTGTAGATTATTGGCAAAATAATGAGGGCTCAGTGTCAAACCCAGCTGTGGAGTGGGATGCTTTTAAGGCAGTTATCCATGGTCGACTTTTCAACACTGTTCGTATTTGAAAAAAAGATCGGCTGAACGTCTTCAGGAATTGGTGGTGGAGATAAAATATCTGGAACATGTACACTCTTTCCTATCTGATAACTCCAACCTTCTGAAACTAAACCAACTTAAAGCAGAATTTAATTCTATATTACAGAAAAAAGTTGAATACGCATTATTCAGAACTAAACACAAATATTATGAACAAGGAGAAAAAACTGGACGGTTTCTAGCTCAGAGAGCTAGGCAACAATATACCCAATCACTAATATCAGCTATACATGATGATGCAGGCGTCCTGAAGACAGATGAGAGGGACATTAATTCGATATTCGGCATATTTTACCAAAACCTCTATAAGTCAGACAATCCAGATCATCAAGATATAAGATCTTTCTTATCCAGTGTAAGATGCCCAACCCTGTCAGTTGAGGAACAGTGTCAGATGGGTGCAGATATTACATTGGAGGAGGTTAGAAGGGCAATTCAAAACCTGCAAAATGGGAAATCTCCAGGAGAGGATGGCCTGTCCCCTGAATTTTACAAGTCTTTTGTAGACTTATTTGCCCCCAGGTTACTTACAGTCTTTAGAGATGCGGTAGAGAGGGGATCTCTTCCAGACAGCATGCAAACTGCCATAATCACTTTAACTCACAAAAAAGGCAGGGACCCACAACAGTGTGGTAGTTACCGTCCTGAGTCATTGATTAATGTTGATGCTAAGCTGCTGTCTGAAATTTTTGCATCTAGACTGGAGGCTCTCTTACCAAAACTCATCCACCCTGATCAAGTAGGTTTCGTTAAAAACAGGTCATCATCTGATAATCTCCGTAGGCTTCTTCATCTTATTTGGCATGCTAAGAATGGGACTGACTCAACTGTAGCTTTCTCACTCGACGCTGAGAAAGCGTTTGACAGACTTGAGTGGGCCTACTTATTTCAAACATTAGAAGCCTTCGGCCTTGGCCCCTCCTTTACTAAATGGGTTAAACTGTTGTATCACAAACCTAAGGCATCTGTCGTGACTAATGTGTCATGATTCTGGTTTTCGATCATGTTTTATGTGCTGGTTTTGTGTTCATGATTATTGTCTTTTATTTATTCTTTTTGGTTTTTGTAATATTCAGGTATTTGGCTCATTCCATGTTTCAGTTCCATTGCACTTGTCTCCCCTGTCTTGTGATCTAGTTGGTTTAGTCCGTCTTCCCTGTCTGCGTGTTGTCAGAACGTTGATCAATTTTCATTGTGCCGAGCTCCCTGTACGCCTGTGATTATTGTTTTTATTCTACTGGATAGTCCGACCCTGATTCTTGCCATTGCCCTTTTTGTACTGTTTTGCCTTTCTGGATTTTGACCTATTTTTGTATGACCACGAGTTCTGTGTTTGGATGCCCTGTGTATGACCATTGGCTTTGCCCATCGACTACTTTTTGCCTCTCGTTTTTGTACCTCCGCCCATCTGTCTTACTGGTTCTGACCCCTGCCTGTCTAGTCGATACTGTTTTTGGATTTCATATTGTGGCTTGGCAAGTTCTGTGTATTTTGGCTTTGACCCGGACTCCAATAAAGGCATACGATTTTTGGATTACGATCTCTTGCGAGTGGTTCCTGAACGATACCTCACATAATGGGAGGAGATCCCCCCCCCCCCTTTTTTCAGCTTCATAGAGAATCAAGGCGGGGGTGCCCTCTTTCTCCTTTAATTTTTGCACTGGTGCTAGAACCACTCGCAATTGCTATTAGACAAAATAATAATATTGTCAGTATGAAAGCTGGCGGAATAGAACACAAACTACTGATGTACGCGGATGATATTTGCTGCTGTCTGGAAGCCCTGCAAAAACAGTCCCTCATGTTCTCACATTGACTCTTTTTCAGGTATATCAGGCAACAAAATAAACTGGTCGAAATCTGAGGCCTTTCAAGATTCTGCCCGCCTAGTGTTAGACAGGGATGGCAATTTACATGGCAGCCATCTGGCCTAACCTATCTTGGTGTAAAGCTCTCTCCACAGCTGGACAATATGATGACAAATAACTTCCTCCCACTGATTCAGAAAATAGAACCTATTTTACAAAACTGGACCCAATTGGGACTGTCGCTCTTAGGGAAAATTAACATTTTAAAGATGGATATAGTCCCTGAAATGAATTATTTAAGCTATATGCTACCATTAAGCTTACCACAAAATGTATTATTGAAATTTAATGAAGCTGTTTAGAAATTCTTATGGGCAGGAAAAAAAGCACACAAAATATAAATCAGACAAAACTATACGCAGCTATGGAGGATGGGGGCCTGGGTCTCCCCCATATAGATTGGTATCATTATGCCTTCAGTCTGAAACAGTTGACAAAACTTTATTTGTCAGCGGATCAAGTTCCAGTATGGGTGTCTATAGAAAAATACCTTACACACCCTCATTCAGTGCAGGCTTTTATTACTCAAACTAGTGGCATTATTCCATACAATAATCCAATCATTGCATTCTCACAACAGACATGGCAAACCTCACAGAAGATTACTGGTTCCAATCCCACTTTTACACATCTAACCTCTATATGGAACAGTACAACTCTCAAAATATGTAAAAGAAACATTCTGTTGGGCGGGTTGGGAAAATTTGGATAATGTTCATATTGGAGATGTATTTGACGGAGACCAATTCAGGTCTTTTGAACAACTAAGACAGAAGTATGCTCTTCCTCATAAGGAGTTTTGGAAATATTTGCAGTTACGGAGCTGTATTTTGACTCGCCTTAAGCAATCACCTCTTTTGAATAGAACAGAGATACAGCATAGTATGGAACAGGACTTGCAATTTAAAAAGAAAACTGTACACTTTTACAATATTCTAAGACGATCTCAACCACCTAAATTGGAAGGCCTCAAAAGATGTTGGGAAAGGGATACAGGTGAAAAAATATCTGACGAAATGTGGGAGGAAATGACTGGATCATAGTTTAGGGTATCAAGGGAAGTGCAGACAAAATTGATTAAATATAAGATTGTTAATAGAACTTACTGGACCCCAAATAAAATGGCAAGGCTGGGCCTCAGGGATTCCGGCACGTGTTGGAGATGTGACACCGCTTGTGGTACTCTCCTACATGTTGAATTCGTGCCCTGTGGTGGAGCTTCTTTGGTCTTAGATTATATCTTTTATAAACAAAGTGATGAATTCTGCTCTAGTCCAGAGTCCAATGATTTGCCTGTTGGGTGTGATACTAAAAGCGTTGATGGTGTAAAGTAGCGATTATTACAGGATGTGGGATAGTGCTACGCCATTGGAAAAGTAGAGGGAATGTATCAGCAAAAGAATGGATGGACAAAATGGCCAAAATATCTTCCTATGAAAACCTTTGTTTTAGGCTGATAGATAGACAGGACGTGTACAGAAAAGTATGGGGCCCTTATCTTAAGGCAACCTGATTCAGCGATGGACTGCACTCTTTCCAACGATATAATGTGTTTTGGGTCTAACGGGTAAATTGAAGTAATGTTTAATCATTATATCAGGCGTGGACATACTGGTACGATGTGACATGAGGTATATCGGGTCGAATTTTTGCACTGTATATAATGCACTGTGGATAAATCATTCCCTTTTTCATTGGTTTGTTTTTTTAAATTTTATATGTATTTTTTTTTCTTTCTTTTCTTGCTCATACAGATACATGTGGTATGTGTATAAGCTTGTTTGTTTCTTGCGGAGAAAACCAATAAAAAGAAAAAAGAAATAAAAAAAGAAACCAAGGTTGAGTACAGCTGCTTTAGTGCATGCTCTGTTAATTAAAAAGAAAAAAAAAACCAATAAAATTTGGGCATTTTACAGCATTTCAACATTGAAGAATCATCATCTACTACACTGATTCAACAACAGTTTTTCAAACGTTGAAAGGGTAACTGTAATTAAACATTGAATCAACACAGATTTTTCAACCTCAACCAAAAATAACCAATCTGACCAAAGTGCAACATTGAATTAATGTCTTTTGCTATGTGGGTCTCCATTCAGTTTGGCTGTTGGATCCTGATGATACCATGGCTGTCCGAAGATCTGAGTGGCCCAGAGGTGGAATACGGGAGCTAAAGTTTGGAAATGTATGAAGGAGCAAAACCACGCAGAGCCGTGTGAGAGATTAGCAGCATCTTAAAATCTATCCTGTAATGAAGGTTGGTCTGTTGTAGTATTAATGGGTAGTAGCCTGACAACAGTATTTTGAAGGAGCTGCAAGTGGGACAGATCTGCTTGGCTAGAAAATTTAAAAAGAACATCACTGTGGTTGAGACATAAAAAACTGGGTATGAAATAGTAATTCTAAATCACTAATGATAGCATTGATTTTATTTTTGCTATCTTAAGGAGTTTGAAAAAGCAGGATTGTCCAAGTTTTTTCATGGTTATTGTGTGGGTCAAAATTGAATCCCTTGCAAGGGTCACATGCCATTCACTCACACACTGATGCCCACGGACAATTTAGAGTCTGCAGTTACCCCAATATGCATATTTTTGGGCTGTGAGAGGAAACTTGGGGACCTGGAGGAAACCTGCATGAATACTTGGAAAGCAGACATAATTATTCTTTGAAAAATTAAAATTAGTTGATTTCGTTTTTGACAAACCATTTCCTATTACAGGAACTGAGAAAAATGTTTATGTGACTTGTCCAAAAATTGCCACTTTTTTCTGGTTTTCTGCAATTTACCCAAAACAAATCCCTACAAACATAAATTAAAAATATTGTACGTGCATTTGTGAAAAGGGAGCCCTGCTCAGACACCACTATTAAACCCCAGGCAAGGTTATACGTTTATTTACTGCTCACAACACACACACACACACACACATGCTCTACTCAGCCTGGCCTTGATCTGAAACCACACCTCCCATAGCAAAGGGCAGAACCAGGAAGTCACTTGCACTCTCTCTATCACACAGTTTCAGGAAAACAAAACGTAACTCCGTCTCTCTGAGAGTGAGCAGTGAAATGGCTGAGGGTGGAGGTTTGCTGCATCAGGAGCAGTTTGTCTGTTCGATCTGTCTGGATCTACTGAAGGATCCGGTGACTATTAACTGTGGACACAGTTACTGTATGGGCTGTATTAAGGGCTGCTGGGATCAGGATGATCATACTGGTGTTTACAGCTGTCCCCAGTGCAGACAGACCTTCACTCCAAGGCCTGTTCTGGGTAAAAACACCATCCTGGCTGAAGTGGTGGAGAAACTGAAGAAGACAGGACTCCAAGCTGCTCCTCCTGTTCACTGTTATGCTGGACCTGGAGATGTGGTGTGTGATATCTGTACTGGGAGAAAACGCAAAGCTGTCAAGTCCTGTCTGGTGTGTCTGGCCTCTTACTGTGAAACTCACCTCCAGCCTCACTACGAATCTCCTGCCTTGAAGAAGCATAAACTGGTCAAAGCCACTGGAGACCTGCAGGAGAAGATCTGCTCTCTTCATGACAAACTGCTGGAGATTTACTGTCGTACAGATCAGCAGTGTATCTGTTATCTGTGTACAATGGATGAACACAGAGGCCATGATACCGTTTCAGCTGCAGCAGAAAGTACTGAGAAACAGGTCAGTACAGAGCTTCTCACACATAATTGTCGTACATTTCTTAACCACAATTTCAGGTATCACCTCGGTTCTCCTATACGGTATCTGAAACCTGCTTGTAATTATATGTTTTTACTTCATTCATTCAGTACAGTTTATTTTGATATTTTTCATCCATTAACAGAACTATTGAACAGTGCAATGATTTCGAGGTCAGAACTCTGTTATTCAAAAACAGCCAGAGCTCGCCGTGAAGCTCTCCATTTTCACCCCCCCCTGAATATAAGTCAACATAAAGTAGAGCAGCCTGTTGTTCACTCTCACGTTCAACCAGTAAAGGAACACTTTGCCAACTTTCAGCCTGACCTGTATTTATCTTAGTTAGAGGTGCAATGTGAAAAACACACGCAGTGTTTGCCAATTTTTTTTGTATATCTCTGGAAATTAGCTGCAAAGTCTGTTGACTTCCCTCTCCAGTGTTGTCATTTGCTGCATACAGCGATGTAGTTACAGGTGAGGAAGAACTATTATCTATTTAAGTTTAGATTTCTAGTAGTTGTTTCTGGGAATCCGGGGAGTGTGTCATGGCTGCTGCAACTTCATTGCAAAGGTTTTCTTTCGCTTGCGGTTGTAGTAAACTGGAGCAAGACAGCATGTGGAAAATTTTGGCAGCCGTTCGGCAACTTGTCAAATTGTTTTAGCTCAGTCAGCTTCAGCTCTGTCAAGTAGCATTTGCCGACAGAGGTAAGATGAGTTCACTGAAGTTAGGTTGGAAGTCAGAAATTTCGTTACTCATGGATTTTTTTCCCCAAATGATTGTATTGCCATAAGAAAATAGTAAGCTCCTTGGCTAGCTTACCCAACTGCAACTCAGTGGGTCATCTTCTTTTCTCCAGTGGGAGTTTTGAAGGCCAAAGCGAGTCTTGATTGACATCAATTGCTTGGGTCCAAAATAAATGGTATGGCCGCGTCATTCAGAACTCGATTTGGAAACACAAGTAGGTATCTCTGATTGAGGACCTCCCTTGTAGTTTTCAAGAAAAAAATGCTCGCGACAAACTCTCATATTCACATAATTATTTGCAAACATGTCAACTTTTTATCTCATGTTTGCAATCGCTCTTTCCAGTTCTATCGCCCATCCTGTATCTTTGGGTTAAGACTTAAAAATTGCACATCAAGCTTTGGCCTTTTTGTAGCCAGTGCACAGAATTATGATTATGATTATCATCAATAATAAATGAGACATCCTCTGCCGTGAAATGAGTGGTATTCCAGTGCAATGCTATCTATGGCAGTTGTAAATCCCAGATCTACACGGGATTGAGGACGTGACTGGAATAATGAGCAAGCACAATGCATTATGGTAGTTGTTGTTTTTTTACAGCAAATGCATAGGGAAGTCGTGGAGATGATAAATACATGAATATCTTGAGCTGCTGTTGAGAAATATGTACTGTGTGAATTGAGAATGAATTATACAGTCAAGTCACATTATCATAACCATCAGCTAATATCCAGAGTAACCACTGTGTGCTGCACAGACAGCAGCTGGATGGGCTGGGAGTGTTTCAGTCAGGTGCTGAAAGGTTGTCACTGGAATCTGGAGCCATGTTGACTGCAGTGCATCCGACAGCTGCTGGCGGGTGTGTAGTGAAGGATCCACAGAGCGAACAAGATGATCGAGGTGTTCCCACAGATGCTCGATCGGGTTCAAGTCTGGGGAATTAGGGGGCCGGGGAAGTACTTGGAAATCTTAGTCGAGCTCTTCCTACCACTGTTGGACATTTCTAGCCATGTGACAAGACACATTGTCTTACTGGAAGAGCCCATCCGCTCCAGGGAAGACAATCAGCATGTATGGGGGTACATGATACATGACAGCAACGAGTGATATGTTTGCAGTACCTACAGCACACCTTATATACCCACCAAGGCAGCTCACGACACATGCCTTATTTTCATTGGGTACGCTCTGCTGACATCAAAAATAGGAGGTGGTCATAATAATGTGACTCGACGGGGTTTTTATACTAAGCCTAGAAACAATAAATGTTTTCATAATCAACAAATTGCCCCTTTAATCCTGTACACTTCATCTGTGGCATACAAAATATATCAAAGAATTTCATTATGAGTACTAGAAAACACTCTAGAGCGCATAACTCCGCCAATAGTGCTATCAGTATTGGCTTAACTTGAATCATCCACCATCACTTTGACCTGGAATCGTACAATGTTAATGTTAATCAGTTTGTGCTGGGCCCACAGTTCCTCCTTCCACCAGATTTCATCTAAATCCATCAGCAACGGCTTTTTATTCCTCAGTTCAGATTTACTTTGCTCTTCTGACAAGTTGAGGAATGGGCTGCAGAAACCCAGGAACTGTGTGGAGAGGAAAATACACAAGTAACAAAATATCCCCAAAATCTGTCAACCAGCGTTTTACAATCAATACCAAAAATTCACAGTAGTGTTCAAGTACATTTCAAAAATAAATAAGGAACAAAAACCGACTGAAAACCTAAAAGCCACACAAGCGATCCACTCATAGAATGCAAGCAGATCGCCATTAACTCACGCCCTCTTTATCCTCTCCTGCTCACCCCAGGGTCCTAATGCTAAACCTACTACACATAAACCCCGGGTCACTACTCAGGCCACCCTGACCTTAACTTTTGATGTTCATGCTCCAGAAGAGCATCAGTTTGTCCTTCACCCATACTTCATTCTTCCACCAAGTTTCATCCAAATCAACCCCCAAGTTTTTGAGTTATTCTGTCCACAAAAAAACAAACAAACAAACAAACAAACAACTAGAACGGGCACTCGGTAGAGCGCATACCTTCGCCGACGCCACTGAATCCCTCGCCACTGGCGTTGGTTTCATGCCGATCGGATAAAAATTGACCGAGATATGGCCGAAAGCCGGTTTTGCCCTTTCGTGGCCTTGACCTTGACCTTTGACTCGATCACTCCCAAAATCTAATCGATTGATCCTCAGGTCATGCCAAATCAACCCACCAAATTTTATGAAATTCCGTTTGGTACTTTTTGAGTTATTCGATACACATACATACAGACAGACACACAAACAAATAAATACACGGGGATCAAAACATTACCTTCGTCGACGAAGGTAAAGATTAAAACTTAACCTAGAGGTAATAAGAACATTGTTTAACATAACTGTATTAAATAGCAATTACAGATTAACAGTAATTAGGGAAAATGTTTAATCCACAGAAGCAGCTGGGGGCGACACAGAGTAAATTCCAGCAGAGAATCCAGCAGAGAGAGAAGGAGCTGCAGGATCTGAGACAGGCTGTGCAGTCACTCAAGGTGGGTACTGACCAGAGGAGAAGACAACAGCTGCTGCTGGAAGAGCCATTTCAGGGCTCAGTCAGGGCTCTCCTCCAGTCAGCCAGTGAGGAGCCCAGTGTTGGGCCACTTTCCAGCCCTGTGGGGCTCAATCCCACTGAGCCACACTGTGGGGAACAGGCTGTGTGGGGTCCCGGTAAGAGCTGAGTGAAAGGCCTAGTTAAAATGTACAGCCTCCTCTCTCTGTGTCTCCTAACAGCTCTCTGCACAGGCAGCAGTGGAGGACAGTGAGAGGATCTTTACTGAGCTGATCTGCTCCATTGAGAGAAGGCGCTGTGAGGTGAAAGAGCTGATCAGAGATCAGGAGAAGGCTGAAGTGAGTCGGGTTGAAGGACTCCGGGAGCGACTGGAGCAGGAGATTGCTGATCTTAGGAGGAGAGACGCTGAGCTGGAGCAACTTTCACACGCAGAGGATCACATCCATTTCCTCCAGGTAACACCACTGGCTCTCTTATCCCCCTCTCAGTCTAGAGAAACAACTCTAGAAAGTTCTGTGTTTATCACTAGTGTTAAAGGGTCCGCTCTAGTTAACCAGCCTGAGCCTACAGCCCTGCTCATGACCTGGCAGCTTCAGTGTTACAGGAGGAACAGGGGTCACTCATCCTGGGGTTCAGTCAGGGATCCTCACTGGTTATGATCAGAGACACTCGCTTTAAAGAACTGCGTTTGCACTCAGACATTTAAAGCATCTTACAGTGCCTGCTTTTTAGTGTCGTGTACAACTTTTTTTAAGTAGCAAACCAAAACTTGATGGCAAAACCTTGTTCGATTTCTTCACAATTTATTCATTTATGGGAGATTATAGGATTTTGTCAGGAACAAAACTGTTCAACCCCTGAAAATATGTTTGTGGCTGTTCAGTACTCTACTCTAGTTATATACCTGCTCTTTGTACCCCAGAAGTATTAATCCCCAGGTGTGGAATACATTTATTATAAATTGCTTTTCTGTGAGTAATCTAGGCTGTGCGTAATTGCTAATTCTTGCAATGTAGCTTGTACCTATGTAGAAGTGTCATGAAGTGTGTTTACTGAACAGTGTGTTCCTTCTGAGCTCTGGGGATCCTGCAAGACCTTGAGTATATCTGTCTCTGATGTGTGTTCCCTGTGCGCCTGAGATCACTACAGCAGGGAGTCTCCTCTCCGCTGCAGACTGATGATGCGGTCAGGAACAGGCCTACATGGGACACATGCACTCAGCTGTGGATCGCAGAGAGGAAACATACTGTTGTTATGAATCAGTCCCAGGGGGAGGGATTATGACATTCTACTCAAACATATATGCAAGCTAAGGAATTGTTCCTTTGTCCTCGTTCTTCCGTGTAACAGGGAACCTCTGTGCACATAGTAAAGACTGAATCATATTTTTACCATCTCTGTCTCGCGTGTTTTCATACAGGAACACAAATTAAAATTCCTGCAACAGATGTCATGTATTGCGATCTCATTACTATCATAAATTATTTTCAGTGTTGTAGGTAAATAAAAAATTACTTTCAATATTTTAGAAAATGAATTATATTTGCAACACCATTCAATTGTTATTAAAAATTGATATTTCCCGTTTTTATTTATTACTTACATTCTTACCTCAGTATACTTGTAGGAATGTTTTTTTTTTTTTTTGTTCTCATTGACTACACCAGTATTTTTCAATACATTTTCACCAAAAACATATTGAGAAATAATATATTAGGACCCCTTTTAGGTGAAAGTGGTGGTGAATAATCATCACTGCACACTACTGTACATGGTGAGATGTGCTGCTCATTTACAAAGATCTCCTGTCATCTGCACAAGAGATGATCTGAATCTGTTCTGTCTGAATGTGTCTGTCTGTCTATCTGTCTGTCTGCAGAGCTGTCAGTCTCTCTGTGCCTCTCCTGGACCTGGAGACTTACCCAGCATCACTGTCAGTCCATACAACTCTTTTGACGCTGTCAGGAAATCTGTCTCTGAACTGAAAGAGCGACTGGAAGATGTTTTCAAATCAGAGATGATCAAAGTTTCTGGAAAAGGTTTGTGAAAACATCATGCTGCTGTGGGAGTGTTTAGATCAGAGGTGGGCAGTGAGGGCCGGATCTGTCCCTGAATTTCGCACCTACTTCAGGCCTTTTATTGGTTGATTATCTAAATTAGCCAAACTATTCATGAAATCTGACATTTCAGGCACATTCTTTAAATTATCACAAATGACCAAAGACTGTTCTTGTCTCCCTACATAAAACATTGTTCTTTGATTGAATCTTTGCACAAATGTATATCTGCGTTTGCAACCAATTAGCTCAGTTAGTCAGGGTAATTGATAGAAATAAATACCCACATACACACCGGGCCTGCAGGACCAGGATTGCCCACCCCTGGTTTAGATACTGCTCACGACACACTGGTGAGGTGCTCTGCCTTATGCTGGGAGTACACCAAATGACTTTTCAGGCAATTTCACTGTCGCCAAGGGCGTAGGTTTAATGTTAGAATTGGTAGGGACATGTATGTGATGTGAGGGCGCAAAGCGCGCAAGCTGGAAAATATTTCGTAAATCTGAGTGCCGATACTGTATACAGAGATTATCCGAATGAGTGTTTCTTCGTGTTTCTTTATTATGCTACGCAAGTAGGTACCTCCATAATTTTCATACAAAGATGCCACATACATAAACTTCCCACAACCTTAAATGACAGCCATAAACCATCTCAGCGCACTCATGAAACCCGCTCAGATATAGTAACATGGGCATTGATAACTAGTGAGTGGATATATCACTACATTAGCAAGCCAGCTCGCAATCCTCTCTGTGAAGCATCTTAATGTGCGGCAGCATGATTGCAGCCGCGATAAACACTTCAAAATGGACCACTGACTATGAATTGGACGAGCTGCAAACCGAGCGTTAATCGGACTGGATCATGTTGGATTTGCAATTACATGTTTCTTTCATTTCCCCCACTGAGCTAAAGTTGGTTGGGATATTTTTTCTTTCAAAGGTTATACTCTGCTCAAAAAAATAAAGGAAACACTTAAACAACACAATGTAACTCCAAGTCAATCACACTTCAGTAAAATCAAACTGTCCACTTAGGAAGCAACACTGATTGACAATCAATTTCACATGCTGTTGTGCAAATGGAACAGACAACAGGTGGAAATTATAGGCAATTAGCAAGACACCCCCAATAAAGGAGTCGGTCTACAGGTGGTGACTACAGACCACTTCTCAGTTCCTATGCTTTCTGGCTGATGTTTTGGTCACTGTTGAATGCTGATGGTGCTTTCACTCTAGTGGTAGCATGAGACGGACTCTACAACCCACACAAGTGGTTCAGGTAGTGCAGCTCATCCAGGATGGCACATCAATGCGAACTGTGGCAAGAAGGTTTGCTGTGTCTGTCAGCGTAGTGTACAGGGTATTGAGGTGCTACCAGGAGACAGGCCAGTACATCAGGAGACATGGAGGAGGTTGTAGGAGGGCAACAACCCAGCGGTAGGACCACTACCTCCGCCTTTGTGCAAGGAGGAACAGGAGGAGCACTGCCAGAGCCCTGCAAATGACCTCCAGCAGGCCACAAATGTGCATGTGTCTGCTCAAACGGTCAGAAACCGACTCCATGGGGATGGTATGAGGGCCCAACGTCCACAGGTGGGGGTTTTGCTTACAGCCCAACACCATGCAGGACGTTTGACATTTGCCAGAGAACACCAAGATTTGCAAATTCACCACTGGCGCCCTGTGCTCTTCACAGATGAAAGCAGGTTCACACTGAGCACATGTGATAGTCTCACCCCTTGAGACCATATGCTGGTGCGGTTGGTCCTGGGTTCCTCTAGCAAGACAATGCTTGACCTCATGTGGCTTGAGTGTCTGCAGTTCCTGCAAGACGAAGACATTGATGCTATGGACTGGCCTGCCTGTTCCCCAGACCTGAATCCAATTGAGCACATCTGGGACATGTCTCGCTCCATCCACCAACGCCACGTTGCACCACAGACTGTCCAGGAGTTGGCGGATGCTTTAGTCCAGGTCTGGGAGGAGATCCCTCAGGAGACCATCCGGCACCTCATCAGGAGCATGCCCAGGCATTGTAGGGAGGTCATTCAGGCACGTGGAGGCCACACACACTACTGAGCCTCATTGTGACTTGTTTTAAGGACATTACATCAAAGTTGGATCAGCCAGTAGTGGGGTTTTTCCATTTTAATTTTGAGTGTGACTCCAAATCCAGACCTCCATAAATTAATAAATTTGATTTCCATTGATAATTGTGTGATTTTGTTGTAAGCACATTCAACTTTGTCAAGAACAAGGTATTTAATAAGATTATTTCATTCAGATCTAGGATGTGTTATTTTAGTGTTCCCTTTATTTATTTTTTTGAGCAGTGTATTTTTCTGAACATCATGAGCCTTACTTGCTTTCCCTATAATTCCACTGAACAAGTCAAAATTATCTGACTACCTGAAGCCCTGATATACCTGTCTCCTCAACAGCTTGTCCGTTTCTCTCGATTGCTGCTGTGGTTCCTGCTTATAAAATATTTCATTTATAATGGCACCTCCACGGGATTTCTCCTCTGAAATTCACCTCATAATTTCACATATCCACGTGGCTCATATTTACTTCTGCTATTATTACAAACCACCGTGTGACAGAAACCAGGTTTAGTTTGCTAGTTGAAACTAACAAATGTTGGCATTTATTTTTCCAGTAAAAATAAGGCAAATCAAAAAACAGACCGGTCTCAAAGACGTATTTGGAAGGCGGTGCCAAAGTGGAAAAGGATTTAACCCTTTGTGTGCCGCACGAGGCGCTTTTTTTTTTTTTTTTTTTTTTTTTTCCTTCAACCTAAATATTGGTGTGGACATTTCAGCCATCGTTTGAGACTGGTGTGGACATGTCCATACGGTTCATGTACAATTCTATGTCAATGACTGTCGCAGAAAAATTTTCAATATTATAATAAAATGAGAGTATTGCTCAAGCTGTGGCACACCCCTGTCATCACAACTGTTCGGTGTAAGGTGGTCATAAAACACAGTCCGACTTGTGCTTTTTCTTGTCTTAACACTCCGAAAAAAATCAAACATTCAATATTATTGAGAATTGAAGCACTGATTACTAAAACCCCGCAAGTCAAGTGTGACCTATGGGGTTTTAGTAATAGGTGCTTCAATGTTCAGCCTTGGCTCATGCAAATAGTGAAATTCAATGACATTAACATTGTCTACGGCCAATGGGTGGATCACAGTTTCTTACAAACTCAAAATAACCACAAAATGTGGTGTTTTGAGTGACTAGAGATGAGACCTACAGATCCCCAGTGTGTTACAGGGGTCCAGCCATTGATCTCCATCCTCTCCCCCATCGTCAGTCTCTTGGAGGAATATCTGTTGAGTACAAACATTTGGGACGACATCTAGTCAGAAATCCCAGTGTCTTTGTTTCAGACAGGACCAACGTTTGAAGATAAAATTTTATGATAACATTTCAAGATAAATCATTATGATCTTGTCTGGGGCTCCTCAATTAATCACAAAATAATAATAAAAAAGCACCATATTCAAATCGCAAGAACTGCAATTATATTATAAAGGCAAACGTGTCACAAAAAGGCATTTAAAAGAAATTTACATCTAAGTGCAAGTTTGCCTGGATATAGGACAGCAGCTGAGACTGACACACTGTATGAGTTTTGATTTCACCAGAGTATGTTTTTGTGAAATTTGCATTTGCATTTAGTTTCATTTACCTAAAATATTACAGAAAATAAGAATTTTCAACCAACTTTGCCGTGATTTATTTCTCTACAGAGGGTGGAGTCAATGTTCTCGTCCAAGAGCTCAAGACAAGAAAGGACCTCCTACAATGTGAGTCTGTAATTAATTCTAAATGAAATGAATTAAATGGTGAAATTTGGGGAACGAATTCAGCAGAAGTACATCCTCGGGACGATGGAATGTAATTAGTGAGTGCTAATTAGCTAATTAGTTATTAGTGAGACATTAGTGTGTCCCGAGAACAAAAATCGTTATGATTTTTTAATTTTTATTTATTTTTTGGTCACAAATTGACGCAATACATGTTAATTCCGCCAGATGTCAGCAGAGAACACGCCCAAAGTTTTCCGAGAAATTCTAAACCAGAGATACTCACTCTTTTCCAGAATGAGCCGCTGCAGGCTTTCATTCTAACCATGCAGTTTCACACCTGATTCTACTAATCACGGGTCTTTGGCAAAAGCCTCAAAGGGTTGATTAGTAGAATCAGATGTGTGACTGGTTGGGTAGATTAAAAGCCTGCACCCACAGCGGCTCAATCTGGAAAAGAGTGAGTATCCCTGTTCTAGACCCTTAAGACTGATGTCTTTTTGGATTAGTGTCTCATTATCTGTTGTTTCCACCTTAATCTCGCATTCCCCATTTAAGGCGCTCTTCACCTCCCCTCAGTCTTCAATTTTGTGCTCGTTTAGACTTTTTTTTTTTCTTTTCTTCGTGTTGCAGTCATATTATGCCTTTTAGCGTTCCTCTCTTCTCAAGGTGTTTTGCTTTTTTCAAGTGAAATCTTGTTTAAGTTTATAAAGTTTGCCACAGTCTTTTAATTACTTCCCCACAACTGCATTCATCTCATCCACCTCAGTAAGGGAGCTGATGACTGTATGTCTAAGTGAAGGTATTGGAGATGCCATCACAAAGCTCTGATCTCAATCCGATGGAAAATGTGTGTGCAGAACTGAAAATGTGTGAGTGAAGGGGCCTACAGACCTGACTCATTTACACTGTTCTGTCAGGAGGAAAGGGCTAAACATCCAGAAACATTTGTGAGACGTTTGTGGAAGCCGACATAAAAAGTTTGACCCTAGTTAATTTATTTAAAAGCAATGCTAACAAATACTAACTCAGCGTATGAAAACTTCTGACACACTAAGAATGTAATGAAAGAATTAAAAGCTGAAGTAATCATTCGCTCAGCTATTATACCAATATTTCACTCTCCTGAAATGAGGTGGTGATCCAAACTGACCTGAGGCAGGAAATGTTTACAGGGATTAAATGTCAAGAATTGTGAAAAACTGAGTTTAAACACATTTGACCAAAGTGCATGTAAACCTCCTTCATCAACTGTATATGGCTAAATCACTACATCATAGTAATTGCTGTTCAGAATTCAATACAGAAGGGAAATGAATAAGGGAAAAGTCACTAAAATGATACATTATCAAGTAAAGAACAAAGTTGGTGAAAAACAGTAACAATCAGTAAAATATAAAGTTTAAATTTGTGAAATATCAGCATTGAGCTCTCCTCTCTTCTCCTCCATCAGACTCCTGTCAGCTCACACTGGACCCCAACACAGCCCATCAGGAGCTCCGTCTGTCTGAGGGGAACAGAGAGGTGACCCGTGTGGGACAGATCCAGTCATATCCTGATCATCCAGAGAGATTTGACTACTGGCGCCAAGTGCTGTGCAGAGAGGGTCTGTCTGAACGCTGTTACTGGGAGGCTGAGTGGAGTGCGGATGGGGTTTCTATAGCAGCGTCATATAAAGACATCAGCAGGAAAGGGAGGGGTGATGACTGTGTTCTGGGATTTAACAAAAAGTCCTGGGCTTTGCGCTGCTCTCCCTCCAGTTACTCTTTCTGCCACAATAATAAGAAAACTAAAATCCCTGTTCCCTCCTCCTCCAGAATAGGAGTGTACCTGGATCACAGGGCAGGAACTCTGTCCTTCTACAGCGTCTCTGACACAATGACCCTCCTGCACAGAGTCCAGACCACATTCACTCAGCCCCTCTATCCTGGGTTTGGGATTTCTCTTGGATCATCTGTGAAACTGTGTGATCTGGGATTAGACTGAGAGAGAAGGGAGAATCGGCTGTAATTACAAATGAAACAAGCAAACAGTCAACACATTGTCTCCACCACTGATGCATCTCCCTCTGATTTATTTATGGTGAGGTACTGATACTTCATACCTAAATATAACTGCAGTTCAGTCAGGCTTTTAGTAGATAGAAGAGTTGACCACATTACAAGTTGATTAACTGGCAAATTTTCCCTGACATTGTTCCAAAAATAAAATAAAATGAAAATATAAAAAAATTAATGAATAATTTTTTTTTTTTGATATATAGTTGATGAAGGGCAGGCTCATTTTTGCAGTCTCATGATTTCACTTGGATTTGTGTTTAGGCTTCATGCATGTTATCCTGCTCACTGCTGCCAAAACATGGGGATTTTCAATTGTCTTTGTGTGATGAAGAAAACTGATTTTAAAAGTGTCCCCTGTCAGCAAAGTTCCCTCCTTTATCCATTATTGTAGACAAACTACTTTTTTTATTTTACAGTTTGTTATGCCTATGCTTCGTAAATATGTATTTTTGAAATATGTCTTGCTAATAAAGCATTTAAATTTGAACTACAGTACTCAGCTGTTCAGGGGAGTTACAACATTGACCGTGTACCTGAAGTTGATGAGCTGCACATATCAGTTACCTAAATATATAATATGAAACAGAGCCAGACTAGTTATGAAGATGATGCTGGTAATTTCTATTTTTGAGAGAAAAGAAACTTTGTAACAATGTAGGAGTTTTCAAGAGCTGCGGGACACGTTATACTGAATACTGTATTGTCATGACTACATCCAAAACAAAGCTACGTGCGCAGAACCAAAAACACTCCACCTTTCAAAACTGCATTCAGCAGCAGAACTAGCCCAGCGGTCCTCTGCTCGGTGATATTTTATAGTCCGAACTGATACGTTGCCTTGCAGAGTCACTGGTCTTTATGCTGCCCCCCAGATTTACTGGGTCTTTCCTTTTCGCCTCTTATCTTTTAAATGCCTTCAGCCCTCGCAAAATTCAGCTACAAAAGCTGCTTAGGGTTGTGTTTTGTCCTTTGTCTCTTTTGTAGCATCTGTATTTGAGGGGTAAATCCTATTTCGTAGGTAAATCATAACATGAGTCGTGACACCACCGAACTGGCCCCCAAAAAGGCGGCAACTGATGTTGAATAACATGACAGAAGTGTGGTGCCTGTACGATGACACCAGTGTTTTCACAAGTTTTTGCACTTAACTCATCGCGCATGCAGGTTCTTCACTTCTGTCATGTGACATCAGTGACCACTATTTTGTAGGGCAACTATTACAGCTAATTTTTTTGATTTACCTACAGAATTAGATTTTTCCGTGAAGTGAGGACTGTGAAAAGACAGAAGTGTGAGAGACAACCCTGCGGAGCTTTAATAACCGGATTTTATGAGGATCCCTGATGTTTTAAAGATGTAGGGCAAAAAAAGCGGTGCCAAATTCTATTCAATTTTGGGTGGAAAAAGCAATTTCGATTGATCTGCCTTTCATTTTGTAAATCTTTTACTTCACGCTTCAGTGCCACCAGTTCTCCCATCAGTTCTCCCATCCTATCATCCAGTCTCTTGCCCAGATTCACAGTCAAACGCAAAACTCCCCACACTGACTCAAAACAGCTTCCATCTTTCTGTGCATTTCTGCAGATGATCCCTGAGTCTTTTTGAGCAACTCACCATTCTCCGATATTCCACTGAAGCGCTCCGTAATTATTTTGGTGCAGGGCAGCGCATGGGCCATTTTTTCTCGCTCCCAGCTCGCGTACTTTGCAGTAGATCAGAGCAACTCCCATGCCAATTAGGAGAAATCCCGCCACCATAAATCCAAAAACATAAACATCCTCCACGTCTTCAAGGGATAGTGCTGCCAGAAAAAGAACTTGCCATCTCGACCACGCGTCCCGAACGTAGTCAGCAGCAAAAGTCCCATCCGGACAGCGCGGTTCGCCAGCGCGGTTTTTCTCGGTGAAGTAATTTTGTCAATCGCATTCAGGGACCAGCTATTTAATTCCATCTTTACTTGAAGAGCCTCAGAAGCAGACGGAAGTAAAGAAGAGGGGGTAACAGGGTAAAACAGGACAAAGATAGAAGACACAGGCAGGAGCAGAGATAGAGTGCGACTGCTCTCCTCAGAAGGCAGAAGAAGAAGACGGAGGACACCAGATACAGAACAATAATCCAGCAAAGGAAAGATAGAGATCTAAAATAAACAAGATGACAATGAATAAAGTGTAAAATGCATGTGAAAGTAGTGATTAAACAAGGAGGGAGGGGACTGGAAGGAGACAATAATTACATCATATGAATCAAGAAAAACGAAACAGAGACTAACGAGTACAACTGGATGGAGAGACCCTGTCTTAAGTTGCCAAGTACGATAATTGGAAAACGCATCAGTAAAGGAAAATGATTGCGAACTACCCAGGACTAATTGTCATAAAGGGACGTGTCTGCGCCCCGCCATTCCCGGGTCTAGAGCCGCTACTGCATTTGACTTGTTCTTTCGGGTTTGGTCCATAGCCTACATGAAGCTAACAAAAAAAGGAAAGAAAAATGCAACTGCATCAAGAAAATGGAACGGCTTGTGACACCGGAGAGAGAAAAAAGAGCCTTTGGCATGTTACGGGCAGATCTCAGCCGCCAAGAGGTGGTGAGTCACAAACCCAGTTTTTGCCCATTTACGCATGGCTGCCCTTCGCAGGGTCGGTCAGCGACAGTCCCTGTTTTCCATTCTCAGACAGAAACAGAGAAATAAAAAATGACACAGAGGTGCCCCCAGTCAGAAGTGAAGAGTCCCAACTCCTGTTAATGGGCAAAAACTGGGTTTTCTGTAAGGGCTGTGCACACGCATGTGTTGCTCACATAGACGGCGTCAAATGGTACTTGCGTCACCCTCAATCGTCTCGGACCCCTTGTCTCATGATCAGTTTGGGTTGCTGTCCAGAATCTGTCGCGTACAGGCTGTAACCAGATGTGGCACTCCTCAGCTGCCATCGTCACGCATGGCTTCCCTAAGCGGGGTGGGTCAGTGACAGTGCCTGTGTTCCATTCTCGGATAGACAGCCGACTGATTGCTGAACGGTGAGAGTGCAAATGACGCACCACCTCTCAGCGGCTGAGATCTGCTCGTAACATGCCAAAGACTCTTTTCCTCTCTCCCGTGTCACAGGCCGTTCCATCTTCTTTTTTTTTTTTGTTGGCTTCATGTCGACTATTTGCTATAGGGGCGGCACGGTGGCATAGTGGTTAGCACCATTGTCTCACAGCTGACTGCAATAAACTGTTATGATTCTGTCCTTCTGTTTGTTGTCCCATGCTTATTCGCCCTTGTGCTTCACTTTCGCTTTATATTTCCAGCTTTCAGTTCGGTCGTCTGACGATCCGCTCCCAATCAACGTTCCAGTGATGTCGCGTGACTGCCTTCAGCATGCCTGCGTCTCGTCATCCAATCACGTTTCCTCTTTCGGTTTCGGCTCTGGTATTTCATTCATTGCTTCCAGCATTGTTTAATTCTGGGTCTCGCGAAACACTGAGTGAATGCGCTCTCTGATCGGATATTACTAACCCGTACTAACCAGCACTTATTTAAGGGTGATAGTAAAAATTTCGTCAGGCAGTATTAACCTTTATTAACTCATTAGCGAGCGTGTGCGATCCTGGCTTTTGTACATTCAGCCTGAGCTATCTCTGATTAACTGCATTTAAAAATCTATGTTTTCCTTCGCTTTTCTCGTGGTGCTTTTTACTCGTCATGTTTAGGTTGCCTTAATCTAAACTGTCTCGCTTGATTAATCGTCTCAGCGTCTTGTCTCGAGTCACTATTGTTAATCCGGTTTTTGTGTGATTGTTTATTAATCCCATGTGTTTCTGTTTCAGTCCGAGATTGCATTTTGAGTCCCCGCCTCCTCTTGTGGCTATTTATGTGTCTGCATTGGGGGCGATTGTCAGACGGAAGTGTAGAATTTGAAATAGGAACATTACTTGAAATTGCTTGGAAGCTTCCATCAACCTCATAGTTCAGTATGAACACCAGAGTTGACAGCAATATGACTGAGTTATTTGCCTTCCTTTCCAATGCTCTGCTGAAATGGTTTGCGAAGAAGGATAAGCAGCTTGTTGTCACAGATGATAGGGAAGTCCTCAGCGAGGCATCACTCCTAGACGTGTCTTCGCTTGCCCCTTGTTGACATGAGGAAGATAATAGTCGCAAGTTATTACGTTGCCCATACAGCAAGAAATGAAAATCAGAAATCAGAAAATCATGATTCAAATGGTTGATACCGATGTTGTGGTGCTAGCTGTGGCAGTGGCGCAAACTTTACAGCCAGAGCATGAGCTTTGGTTGGCATTTGGAACCAGAAAGAACTTCCGATACCTTGCAGCCCATGAACCTGCAGCAGGGCGGGTTCTGAGACAGCAGGTGCACTACCAATGTTCAATACAGTGACGGACTGTCATGGTTCTGAGCGTAGTGGCCAGGTGCAGCCACTTGGAGCCTATTAAAATCATGATTTCAATTATCTACGGCAGCTGTTTTGGGTTGCGTCTCTATTTAAGCTCGGACTTCCGTGCAGTCAGTGCTTCTGTGTCAAACTAGCCATGCACAGAGCCGGTATTGAGAGTGGTGTGGACGGTTGTGACAGAATCTTTGTTAAAGAAAAGAATTATGTCTTTTGATTCTGAGTCCGCTTAGAGGTTTCGGGTATTCTGTTTTTTGCCGCTATTAGTACTTGGAATACCTTCCTCATTGGTTTCTTTTTAAGGTTCTTTTGTTTGTTTGGGCTGCAACCCGACAGGGGATTCAGAGGGTGGGTTCTTTCACTCGGGTGTCCTAGTGGGGGTTTATTCCCGACTGCGTTCGGGTTTTGGGCTTTGTTTTGTTTTCCTTTTATTTATTTTTTTTTATCTCTCGCGAGCTGCGTCTCGTTACCTTAAGGATCTTTTCTGCTTATTGTTCATTCATTACGCCAACCGTCACCTTTCGACATCTCTCCATTCCTTACTTCTGGTCGATCTATATCCTGGACCCAGTCTTGAGGTCCTTACAGTGGTTTTTCCCTTATCCTATTATTATTATTTTTATTATTATTGTTTTCTACCGACGTCAACTATCGTTGTCCGGAAGTTTCTAAGTGCATTTGAGTGCTTTACCTTTTACCAGAAATATGTCTTCCTTCTCTTGTATGTTTATTGTTTGAAGGACATGTTGTTAGTCTTTATGTACTAACACATTTGAGCTTCCTAGCCCACGTTTGGCAAGTCTTCGCTCCGTTTTGAGGCGAAGTTTGTTTTGAGTTTATTTATTTTCTTATGTTTAACGCTATTAGGCAACTTCCGGGTTTACTTCGCCTGTTAAATAGAGGAACAGGATTTAATACCTGTGAGGTTTATTTTGCTCGCTTCATTTTGAGGCGAAGTTTTTGCGTTTTCCGAATTGCCCAGCATTTTGGCTGGGGTTCCTTAGTTTAACGTTATTTAGTTTTGTATTGCCTCCGTAGGCATATTAGTGACCATCTACCGTTTCGTTGGCCTTAGACACGGCTTTCTCTCGCGACTGGTTACCCAAAACCCCTCCCTCACAGTGCACAGAAGCCATTCGGCGTACCAGCAATAGTTAACCGTGTCATTATGGAAAGCAGCCCATTTGGAAGAGCTATAGCCACCCAGCAAGCTATGATTGAGGAACAGGGTAAAAATCTCCAAGCATTACATGCTCAGCAGTCTGCTACGGTGGACCAGCAGGTTGTAATTTCCCAGAGGCAAGGGGAAATTCTTGAGCGTCTTAATCGCCAACAGGAAATGTTAATGGAGTTGGTTGGTAATATCCGTCAGCTAACTAATGCCACTACAGACCCAGTTGCACAAGCATCATTACCCGTTCCTTCCCCCCAAATACTAACTTCTAACTTGAGAGAACCTAAACTTCAACTTCCACTGCGATATGGGGGGGGGAAACGGGTCGGTGTAGGGGGTTTTTGTCGCAATGTTTGATTTTTTTCAAATCTCAGCCCTCTCGATTTGCTACTGAGGATGCTAGGGTTGCATTTATACTATCATTGCTTACAGGGGCAGCTTTAGCATGGGCAGATCCTTTAATTCGCTCTCAGGCTCCTATAATGAACAGTTCACAGGCACTAATGGATGAGATGGCCCTCTTCTTTGATCATGATATATCTGGCCATGAAGCAGCCACACGTTTAACCAGGTTAACCCAGGGTAAACAAAGTGTGGCAGAGTTTTCAATTTCGCTTTGGCAGCAGAAACTGATTGGTCAGATGAGCCTTTGATCACTTTGTTCACCAATGCTCTATCTGATTCTGTCAAAGATGCACTGGCTACTATGGAACCCCCACAAACTTTGAATTCATTAATCGCCTTAGCCATCCGCATTGATAACCGGGTCCGGGAGCGAGAGAGGGAGAAAGAAGAGAGAAAGAGCTATTCCCATGTTAGTAGGGAACGATTACCCACTAAGCCGGTTAATGTTAAAACTGACATGACTCCCAGGGAGGAGGAGCCCATGCAGTTAGATAGCTCTTTAAAGTCTCCTAAATTGGGCAGACATGTTGGGATTGTTTGTTTTTGTGGCAAACGGAGGGGACACATAGTGCGGAACTGCCCTAAGTTGCAGGGAAAAGAAAAGTCTCACAAATGAAGCGGGAGCCACTTGTGAGACCGGGGCAATCAGTCTTCCGTACGTTTGTTTCTGTAGAATTAGCTTGGGGGAATTCTTCAGTAAAAGCTGATGCCTTCTTAGATTCTGGTGCTGTTAAAAATTTTATTGACATGGAATGGGCCCGAAAACAAAGGGTTCCCTCACGCACTATTAACGCCCTAGACGGGCGCCCTTTGGGCTCTGGAGTAATTACTCATGTTACTCAGAGTATCGTCATGACTATTGTTATGGCCCCAATTTGTTTTTACATTTACAACATAACAGCAACAGCAAGGGATGACAGACACAATTTAAAACTTAAACACATTTAATTAAACAGACAAAGACTAATAACAACTAACGAACTGACCAAGATTTAACACAACAAAAAACAGAAATATTTACAGTCCCTTGGTGATGTCCTGGGTGAGGGAAAAAAAAAAGCTCAAACACAGGCAAAAATCCACAAAAGAAACTTCACAGGTCTTGAACAGAAATGACAGGTCTAGTCACACGTATCCTTCTTCTTGCAATTTCTCCTACTACTTTACTGTCTCAATTCTTTGCCTTATATACTCTTTTGCAGACCCCACCCACATTTAGACCTCTTTTTTTTTTATTTTCGGGGACTTGCCCCAGACATGTCCAGGACATGTCTAAACATAGCTCTAGTCTGAGCTGAATAAAAAAAAGGTAAATACTGCCATCCAGTGGCCTATATTCACATTACACCTCCATTCCAAAAGGGAAAAATTTTGACTCATAAAGGCAAAATCTTTCTTTTCAATACAAAATGGTTAAGTGAACACTTGTCTATATATATACATATCATACAATATTCAAATAAACACGTGATATATATATACTGTAATGTGAATATAGGCCACTAGATGGCAGTATTTACCTTTTTTTTATTCAGCTCAGACTAGAGCTATGTTTAGACATGTCCTGGACATGTCTGGGGCAAGTCTCAGAAAATTAAAAAAAAGAGGTCTAAATGTGGGTGGGGTCTGCAAAAGAGTATATAAGGAAAAGAACTGAGACAGTAAAGTAGTAGGAGAAATTGCAAGAAGATGACCAGACCTGCCATTCTGTTCAAGACCTGTGACGTTTCTTTTGTGGATTTCTTTGACTGTGTTTGAGCATTTTCTTCATCCAGGACATCACCAAGCCACCCCACTAAAAAGGGACTGTAATTATTTCTGTTTTTTTCTTATTTATCAATCTTGGTCTTTAGTTGTAGGTTGTTATTAGTCTTTGTCTTCGTTAAAAATTAAATGTGTTTTAGTTGTTAAAACTGTGTTTGTCATCCCTTGCTGTTGCTGTTGTGTTATAAATGTAATAACAAATTGGGGCCATAACAAATTGGGGGCTCAAGGTCCGGGATAGACCATTGTGTGAGTAATTTATTGAAAATCTAACATTCCAAATTGTGAAATTGTTTTTGTGAATTTTCCTAGATATATATTGACAACAGCAATGGATGATTTCTTGGCATCACCAACCGTAGGGGTTTTGAAGTCTTTTAAAAAGACAGAACTGCTAGAAATTTGCAGACAGTTGGAGCTGACAGAGGTAAAACCAGCCATGCGAAAAGCAAGACTGGCTAGAGAGATAGTTGAATATTACATTGATGAAAATGTGTTTGCACCAGGAGATCTGGAACAGTTTCCAGTGGAAAATCCAAATATAGAAATGGAACTTAAATTAAAAATGCTAGAGATTGAAAGGGAGGAAAGAGAAAAAGAAAGGGAGGAAAAAGAGAAAGAAAGGGAAGAAAGAGAAAAAGAAAGGGAGGAAAAAGAAAAACAAAGAGAATTTGAGAGGGAAGAAAAAGAAAAACAAAGGCAGTTTGAGTTAGAAAAATTAGCAAGAGAAGAAAAACAAAGAGAATTTGAGTTAGAAACATTTGCAAGACAGAGAGATTTTGAATTAGAGAAATTCGATAGAGAAGAAAGACTCCAAATGGAGCAACTAAAAATAAAAATTGCAACTGAAAATAAATTTCGGGCTAGCCAGGAGGTAAAACTGGTGCCTCCATTTTCGGAAAAGGATGTTGACAACTATTTCCAATGTTTTGAAAAGGTAGCAAAGAGTTGCCAGTGGCCAAAGGAACACTGGCCTCTGATGTTGCAAACTGTCCTCAAGGGTAAAGCTCAACAAGCCTATTCGGCTTTGTCTGCAGATGATTCCTCTGATTATGAGGTTGTCAAAAAGGTTATTTTGAGAGCTTATGAGTTGGTTCCAGAGGCTTACCGACAGAAATTCAGAGGTCTGAAGAAATCTGAAAATCAGACTTATGTTGAATTTGCTAATGAGAAGCAGGTTTGCTTTGAGCGCTGGTGTACTTCTATGGAGGTCAAGGATGATTTCAACTCACTAAAAGAGATGGTGTTAGTTGAAGAATTCAAGAACTGTGTTAAGGATGATGTTAAGACCTACCTTAATGAGAAGCAAGCACTGAACTTGCAATCAGCTGCCAAATTTGCAGATGAATATGTTCTCACTCATAAGTCTAAATTTCAGTCTAGCAGTAACAATAAATGGTCCCAATTTCAGAAAAAGGGTTACGGTGATACCCAAGATTCCTCACCCAAAGACAAAGACAAATCTGGTGATGGTGCTCAGAAATCCAGTAATAGGTCTGATCAAAGTGTGAAAGCTGACAGTGACAAAAGTGGTCTAGTTTGCAGTTATTGCAAGAAATCTGGTCATGTTACAACTAACTGTTGGTTCCTTAAAGCTAAGAAAGAAAAAGAAAAGGATACCAAACCAAATGCCTTTGTGAAAACAAGGTTAGAAACCCCTGTAGTAGATAACCAATCTGCTAAATTGCCTGCTTCTTGTGGGGCTAAAAAGCCTAATACAGCTGACTTTGTGAGGGAGGAATTTCTTCCATTTGTGTCAGAGGGATTTGTGGCTCTGAATGAGCATACTACTCCTGTCCCCATATATATCCTAAGGGATACCGGAGCTTCTCAGTCACTTTTGTTGATGGACTCCTTGGAGTTACGTGATGAGATCGCTTCAGGGGATTTCATACTTGTACAAGGTATTGAAGGGAGAACTGTATCTGTACCCCTGCGCTCTATATTCTTGAAGTCAGATTTAGTTACAGGACAGGTAAAGGTGGGACTTATGTCAAGTCTACCTATAAAGGGAGTTTCTCTGTTGCTAGGCAATGACCTGGCTGGGGGCAAAGTAGTTCCCCCTGTACATCTTACTTCACAGCCGAGCACTGAAGATGGGGATGAGGACCCATCTCTGTATCCTTCTTGCGCAGTGACTCGTGCTATGGCCAAGAAGGCTAAAGAAGAAGATGATGTGGTGCCGTCCAGTACATTGAATAGTCAGGACTCAGGTGGTTCGCCTCATGACTCTGATTGGCCTACTATGGTTTCTCCGTTTGAGGACTTATCAGATACTTTTATCAGTTCTCTATTCAGCCAGCCGGATGGGTCTGGTGATTCTGATGTGTCTGGAGACTTGTCTCTGTCCAGAAAGCGGTTGATTGAGGAGCAAACTAATGATCCTGAAATTTGTGTACTAAAGAGGAGAGCCCTTCCTGAAAAAGAAATAGATGCAGTTCCAGTTGGGTATTATCTCAAGGATGGTGTGTTGATGCGGAAGTGGCGCCCTCCTGATATCCCTGCCAATGCAGATTGGGCAGTGGTCAGGCAAATTGTTGTTCCGAAGGTCTATAGGAATGAGATCTTAACAATGGCTCATAGTTTACCTTTAGGAGGTCATCTTGGTGTTAACAAGACTGTTGATAAGATCATGAAACACTTCTTTTGGCCTGGGCTTCGGAAAGACGTTTCCAATTTTTGCAAAACCTGTCACACTTGTCAAGTAGTCGGAAAACACCAGTTAGACCCACCTGTAGCTCCATTGCAGCCTATCCCAGCATTTGGGGAGCCATTCTCTAGGGTCATTGTTGATTGCGTTGGTCCATTACCCAAGACTAGATCTGGAAATCAGTACTTGTTGACAATCATGTGTGCATCTACCAGATTCCCCGAAGCCATACCTCTACGTAACATCAAGGCAACTGCAATCTCGAAGGCTTTGATAAAGTTCTTCACGTTGTTTGGTCTTCCCAGGGAAATTCAGTCAGACCAAGGTAGCAATTTCACTTCAGGATTGTTTCAGCAGGTTGTGTATGAACTAGGTGCAAAACAGATTCCTTCTAGTGCCTATCATCCAGAAAGTCAGGGTGCCTTAGAGCGGTTTCATTCCACTCTCAAGACAATAATGAGGACTTATTGTTATGACCATGAGAAAGACTGGGATGAAGGGGTTCATTTGCTGTTGTTTGCAGCTAGAGAAGCAGTGCAGGAGTCTACTGGATTCAGTCCATTTGAGCTAGTGTTTGGTCATGAAGTGAGAGGACCTTTGCTATTATTGAGTGAACAATGGCAAGAGAAAGAGCCGCATATCAGTCTGTTAGACTATGTTAGCAAGTTCAAGGAAAAATTGCGTGCAGCTTGTGACCTTGCCAAAGAGAACTTGAAATCAAGTCAGGGAAAAATGAAAACTTGGTATGATCATAAGGCTAGAAGCCGTGAGTTTAAACCAGGAGACAGGGTCCTTGTGTTGTTTCCCTTGCAGTCCAATCCATTGCAGGCTAGATTTCATGGTCCTTATGAAATTCTGACAAAACTCAATGATCTCAATTACATTGTGAAGACTCCAGACAGGAGAAAACCAAAACAATTGTGTCATATAAACATGCTAAAGCCTTATCATAACAGAAATGCTAGGGTTGCAGCTGTCACTTCAGATTCTCCAATGGTCGAAACGTGTGAAGATGAGGGGGAGTTTCAAGATGATGAACCAAGAATTAAAGCTGAAGTTCTTTCATGTAAATTGTCAAATTCTGAAGTGTTGCAAAATCTTGATGTAAAACTCCAGCACTTAGAACCCTCACAGAGAGATCAGTTTGAAAGGTTGATCAAGAAATATGAGGATTTGTTTCCTGATGTTCCAAAGAGGGTTACTATAGCCTCTCATGATGTAGATGTTGGTGATGCCAAACCAATAAAACAGCATTCATACCGGATGAATCCTGAAAAGAGAAAGATTGCTGAGAAAGAGGTTGAGTACATGTTAAAACATGATATTATCAGACCCTCCAACTCCGATTGGAGTTCACCCTGTGTGCTAGTTCCAAAACCTGATGGAAGTACTAGATTCTGTACAGATTATCGCAAAGTCAATGCTGTAACTAGAACTGATGTGTTTCCAATACCTAGGATTGATGATTGTATTGATAGTGTAGGGCAAGCAAAGTTTCTGACCAAGATTGATTTATTGAAGGGTTATTGGTGTGTGCCTTTAACTGAGAGGGCCAAGAGCATCTCTGCTTTTGCCACATCATCTGGATTGTACCAGTATGAAGTCCTACCCTTTGGCATGAAAAATGCCCCAGCCACGTTCCAAAGGATGATACAGTCTACAATCGCCGGATTGCCACACACGGGTGCGTACATCGATGACCTGATCACATGGAGTGACTCCTGGGAAGAACATCTAAAAGATGTAGAGACGTTGTTCCAGCGCCTGACCCAGGCTAACCTGACTGTTAACCTGAGCAAGAGTGACTTTGGTTGTGCTACTGTCACCTATCTTGGCTACGTCATAGGCCAGGGTAAGGTGGCACCCATAAATGCTAAAGTCCAAGCCATCATGGACTTTCCAGTTCCTGACAACAAAAAAGCTTTGCGCCGCTTCCTTGGAATGATCGGGTACTACCGCAAGTTCTGCAAGAACTTTGCTGAGATTGCTCTCAGTCTAACTAACCAACTGAAGAAAGGCGTAAAGTTCACCTGGGATGATGCATGCCAGAGAGCCTTCGATCACCTGAAGTCTCTGCTGTGTCACTTCCCCGTGCTCAAATCTCCTGACTTCAACAAACCGTTCTCCATCGCGGTCGATGCTAGCGACCAAGCTTGTGGATCTGTGCTCCTACAGAGAAGTGACTCTGATGACATTGAGCATCCCGTGGCATACTTCTCCAGGAAGTTCAATCGCCACCAAAGGAACTATTCCACAATAGAGAAGGAACTGTTGGCTCTGGTCCTTTCTTTACAACACTTTGAGGTTTATGTTTGTACAGGACAAAAGCCAATGATTGTGTACACTGACCACAATCCGTTAATGTTTTTGAGTAAGATGAAAAACAAGAATCGGAGATTGTTGAATGGGAGTTTGATTTTACAGGAGTTTGACTTGGAAATTAAGCATGTGAAGGGTACAGACAATGTAATTGCTGATTGCTTATCCCGTGTTTGAATATGTATATATATATATATCCTGTGTTTTTGAATATTGTATGATATGTATATATAGACAAGTGTTCACTTAACCATTTTGTATTGAAAAGAAAAATTTTGCCTTTATGAGTCAAAATTTTTCCCTTTTGGAATGGAGGTGTAATGTGAATATAGGCCACTAGATGGCAGTATTTACCTTTTTTTGTTAAGCTCAGACTGGAGTCATGTTTAGACATGTCCTGGACATGTCTGGGGCAAGTCTCAGAAAATTAAAAAAAAGAGGTCTAAATGTGGGTGGGGTCTGCAAAAGAGTATATAAGGAAAAGAACTGAGACAGTAAAGTAGTAGGAGAAATTGCAAGAAGATGACCAGACCTGCCATTCTGTTCAAGACCTGTGACGTTTCTTTTGTGGATTTCTTTGACTGTGTTTGAGCATTTTCTTCATCCAGGACATCACCAAGCCACCCCACTAAAAAGGGACTGTAATTATTTCTGTTTTTTTCTTATTTATCAATCTTGGTCTTTAGTTGTAGGTTGTTATTAGTCTTTGTCTTCGTTAAAAATTAAATGTGTTTTAGTTGTTAAAACTGTGTTTGTCATCCCTTGCTGTTGCTGTTGTGTTATAAATGTAATAACAAATTGGGGCCATAACAATACATATTCAAACACGGGATAAGCAATCAGCAATCACATTGTCAGCACCCTTTACACGCTTAATTTCCAAGTCAAACTCCTGTAAAATCAAACTCCAATTCAACAATCTCCGATTCTTGTTTTTCACCTTACTCAAAAACATTAACAGATTGTGGTCAGTGTACACAATCATTGGCTTTTGCCCTGTACAAACATAAACATCAAAGTGTTGTAAAGATAGAACCAGAGCCAACAGCTCCTTCTCTATTGTGGAATAGTTCCTTTGGTGGCGATTGAACTTCCTGGAGAAGTATGCCACGGGATGCTCAATGTCATCAGAGTCACTTCTCTGCAGGAGCACAGATCCACAAGCTTGGTCGCTAACATAGACCGCAATGGAGAACGGTTTGTTGAAATCAGGAGATTTGAGCACGGGGAAGTGACACAGCAGAGACTTCAGGCAATCGAAGGCTCTAAGGCATGCATCATCCCAAGTGAACTTTATGCCTTTTTTCAGTTGGTTAGTTAGACTGAGAGCAATCTCAGCAAAGTTCTTGCAGAACTTGCGGTAGTACCCGATCATTCCAAGGAAACGGCACAAAGCTTTTTTTTTGTCAGGAACGGGAAAGTCCACGATGGCTTGGACTTCAGCATTTATGGGTGCCACCTTACCCTAGCCTATGACGTAGCCAAGATAGGTGACACTAGCACAACCAAAGTCACTCTTGTTCAGGTTAACAGTCAGGTTAGCCTGGGTCAGGCGCTGGAACAACGTATCTACATCTTTTAGATGTTCTTCCCAGGAGTCACTCCATGTGATCAGGTCATCGATGTACGCACCGGTGTGTGGCAATCCGGCGATTGTAGACTGTATCATCCTTTGGAACGTGGCTGGGGCATTTTTCATGCCAAATAGTAGGACTTCATACTGGTACAATCCAGATGGTGTGGCAAAAGCAGAGATGCTCTTGGCCCTCTCAGTTAAAGGCACACACCAATAACCCTTCAATAAATCAATCTTGGTCAGAAACTTTGCTTGCCCTACTCTATCAATACAATCATCAATCCTAGGTATTGGAAACACATCAGTTCTAGTTACAGCATTGACTTTGCGATAATCTGTACAGAATCTAGTACTTCCATCAGGTTTTGGAACTAGCACACAGGGTGAACTCCAATCTGAGTTGGAGGGTCTGATAATATCATGTTTTAACATGCACTCAACCTCTTTCTCAGCAATCTTTCTCTTTTCAGGATTCATCCGGTACGGATGCTGTTTTATTGGTTTGGCATCACCAACATCTACACCATGAGAGGCAATAGAAACTCTCTTTGGAACATCAGGAAACAGATCCTCATATTTCTTGATCAACCTCTCAAACTGATCTTTCTGTGAGGGTTCTAAGTGCTGGAGTTTTACATCAAGATTTTGCAACACTTCAGAATTTGACAATTTGCATGAAAGAACTTCAGCTTTAATTCTAGGTTCATCATCTTGAAACTCCCCCTCATCTTCACACATCTCGACCATTGGAGAATCTGAAGTGACAGCTGCAACCCTAGCATTTCTGTCATGATAAGGCTTTAGCATGTTAATATGACACAATTGTTTTGGTTTTCTCCTATCTGGAGTCTTCACAATGTAATTGAGATCATTGAGTTTTGTCAGAATTTCATAAGGACCATGAAATCTAGCCTGCAATGGATTGGACTGCAAGGGAAACAACACAAGGACCTTGTCTCCTGGTTTAAACTCACGGCTTCTAGCCTTATGATCATACCAAGTTTTCATTTTTCCCTGACTTGATTTCAAGTTCTCTTTGGCTAGGTCACAAGCTGCACGCAATCTTTCCTTGAACTTGCTAACATAGTCTAACAGACTGATGTACGGCTCTTCCTCTTGCCATTGTTCACTCAATAATAGCAAAGGTGCTCTCACTTCATGACCAAACACTAGCTCAAATGGACTAAATCCAGTAGACTCCTGCACTGCTTCTCTAGCTGCAAACAACAGCAAATGAACACCTTCATCCTAGTCTTTCTCATGGTCATAACAATAAGTCCTCATCATTGTCTTGAGAGTGGAATGAAACCGCTCTAAGGCACCCTGACTTTCTGGATGATAGGCACTAGAAAGAATCTGCTTTGCACCAAGTTCATACACAACCTGCTGAAACAATCCTGAAGTGAAATTGCTACCTTGGTCTGACTGAATTCCCCTGGGAAGACCAAACAACATGAAGAACTTTATCAAAGCCTTCGAGATTGCAGTTGCCTTGATGTTACGTAGAGGTATGGCTTCAGGGAATCTGGTAGATGCACACATGATTGTCAACAAGTACTGATTTCCAGATCTAGTCTTGGGTAATGGACCAACGCAATCAACAATGACCCTAGAGAATGGCTCCCCAAATGCTGGGATAGGCTGTATTGGTGCTACAGGTGGGTCTAACTGGTGTTTTCCAACTACTTGACAAGTGTGACAGGTTTTGCAAAAGTTGGAAACATCTTTCCGAAGCCCAGGCCAAAAGAAGTGTTTCATGATCTTATCAACAGTCTTGTTAACATCAAGATGACCTCCTAAAGGTAAACTATGAGCAATTGTTAAGATCTCATTCCTATAGACCTTCGGAACAACAATTTGCCTGACCACTGCCCAATCTGCATTGGCAGGGATATCAGGAGGGCGCCACTTCCGCATCAACACACCATCCTTGAGATAATACCCAACTGGAACTGCATCTATTTCTTTATCAGGAAGGGCTCTCCTCTTTAGTGCACAAATTTCAGGATCATTAGTTTGTTCCTCAATCAACCGCTTTCTGGACAGAGACAAGTCTCCAGACACATCAGAATCACCAAACCCCTCTGGCTGGCTGAATAGAGAACTGATAAAAGTATCTGATAAGTCCTCAAACGGAGAAACCATAGTAGGTTTCAAGTAGTAGCAATCAGAGTCATGAGGCGAACCACCTGAGTCCTGACTATTCAATGTGCTGGGCGGCACCACAACATCTTCTTCTTTAGCCTTCTTGGCCATAGCACGAGTCACTGCGCAAGAAGGATACAGAGATGGGTCCTCATCCCCATCTTCAGTGCTCGGCTGTGAAGTAAGATGTACAGGGGGAACTACTTTGCCCCCAGCCAGGTCATTGCCTAGCAACAGAGAAACACCCTTTATAGGTAGACTTGACATAAGTCCCATCTTTACCTGTCCTGTAACTAAATCTGACTTCAAGAATATAGAGCGCAGGGGTACAGATACAGTCCTCCCTTCAATACCTTGTACAAGTATGAAATCCCCTGAAGCGGTCTCATCACGTAACTCCAAGGATTCCATCAACAAAAGTGACTGGGAAGCTTCGGTATCCCTTAGGATATATATGGGGACAGGAGTAGTATGCTCATTCAGAGCCACAAATCCCTCTGACACAAATGGAAGAAATTCCTCCCTCACGAAGTCAGCTGTATCAGGCTTTTTAGCCCCACAAGAAGCAGGCAATTTAGCAGATTGGTTATCTACTACAGGGGTTTCTAACCTTGTTTTCACAAAGGCATTTGGTTTGGTATCCTTTTCTTTTTCTTTCTTAGCTTTTAGGAACCAACAGTTAGTTGTAACATGACCAGACTTCTTGCAATAACTGCAAACTAGACCACTTTTGTCACTGTCAGCTTTCACACTTTGATCAGACCTGTTACTGGATTTCTGAGCACCATCACCAGATTTGTCTTTGTCTTTGGGTGGGGAATCTTGGGTATCACCATAACCCTATTTCTGAAATTGGGACCATCTATTATTACTGCTAGACTGAAATTTGGACTTATGTGTGAGAACATATTCATCTGCCAATTTGGCAGCTGATTGCAAATTCAGTGCTTGCTTCTCATTAAGGTAGGTCTTAACATCATCTTTAACACAGTTCTTGAATTCTTCAACTAACACCATCTCTTTTAGTGAGTTGAAATCATCCTTGACCTCCATAGAAGTACACCAGCGCTCAAAGCAAACCTGCTTTTCATTAGCAAATTCAACATAAGTCTGATTTTCAGATTTCTTCAGACCTCTGAATTTCTGTCGGTCAGCCTCTGGAACCAACTCATAAGCTGTCAAAATAACCTTTTTGTCAACCTCATAATCAGAGGAGTCATCTGCAGACAAAGCCGAATAGGCTTGTTGAGCTTTACCCTTGAGGACAGTTTGCAACATCAGAGGCCGGTGTTCCTTTAGCCACTGGCAACTCTTTGCTACCTTTTCAAAACACTGGAAATAGTTGTCAACGTCCTTTTCCGAAAATGGAGGCACCAGTTTTACCTCCTGACTGGCACAAAATTTATTTTTAGTTTCAATTTTAATTTTTAGTTGCTCCATTTGGAGTCTTTCTTCTCTATCGAATTTCTCTAATTCAAAATCTCTCTGTCTCTGTCTCTCTCTTTCTGCTCTTTCCTCTTTCTCTCTCTCAAATTCTCTTTCTTTTTTTTTCTTCCCTCTCAAATTCTCTTTGTTTCTCTTTTTCCTCCCTTTCTTTTTCTCTTTCCTCCCTTTCAATCTCTAGCATTTTTAATTTAAGTTCCATTTCTATATTTGGATTTTCCACTGGAAACTGTTCCAGATCTCGTGGTGCAAACACATTTTCATCAATGTAATATTCAACTATCTCTCTAGCCAGTCTTGCTTTTCGCATGGCTGGTTTTACCTCTGTCAGCTCCAACTGTCTGCATATTTCCAACAGTTCTGTCTTTTTAAAAGACTTCAAAACCCCTACGGTTGGTGATGCCAAGAAATCATCCATTGCTGTTGTCAATATATATGAATTCAATTAATAAATCAATTTTACAATTTGAAATGTTAGATTTTCAATAAATTACTCACAAAATGGTCTCTCCTGGACGAGCCCCCAATTTGTTATGGCCCCAATTTGTTTTTACATTTACAACATAACAGCAACAACAACAGCAAGGGATGACAGACACAATTTAAAACTTAAACACATTTAATTAAACAGACAAAGACTAATAACAACTAACTAACTGACCAAGATTTAACACAACAAAAAACAGAAATATTTACAGTCCCTTGGTGATGTCCTGGGTGAGGGAAAAAAAAGCTCAAACACAGGCAAAAATCCACAAAAGAAACTTCACAGGTCTTGAACAGAAATGACAGGTCTAGTCACACGTATCCTTCTTCTTGCAATGTCTCCTACTACTTTACTGTCTCAATTCTTTGCCTTATATACTCTTTTGCAGACCCCACCCACATTTAGACCTCTTTTTTTTTATTTTCGGGGACTTGCCCCAGACATGTCCAGGACATGTCTAAACATAGCTCTAGTCTGAGCTGAATAAAAAAAAGGTAAATACTGCCATCCAGTGGCCTATATTCACATTACACTATTCCCTTCAAAGACCATATTGAACAACTCCGATTCTTTGTAATTGATTCTCCTACTTACCCCCTGGTGTTAGGTCATTCATGGTTGGTGACACATCAGCCCTATATACATTGGGGTCGAGGAGTGGAGCCCATTGTGCACTGGGGCACTGATTGTGAGTGGGCATCATAGTCAGCAGTTACCATACTCATCGCACCAACAGTTTGACTCAGATTCTTTTTCTGATGGTGAAGAGAATCAAGTGGTTTCTCCTGAGAGGCAAGATAGACAAGATGCTGGATCCATTAGGCGATCTGATAGTCTTGACTGGGATCCAGTTGTAAATTGGGATTTATTACCAGATGCGGGGAATTCTTTTGAAGACCTTGATTCTGAGGTCGAAAGCATCTGTTCGTGCTTTAGTGTTCTGGGTCCCTCTGCTGTTGGAGTGGTTTTGTTTTCTCTTTCTCCTAATGTCCCGTCTGAGTACAGCGCAGTAGCAGAGGTTTTTAGCAAACAAAAAGCTACCACCCTGCCCCCTCACTGATCGTACGACTGTGCCATAGAGATACATCCTGGCACAGTGCCACCTAGGGGATCTTTGTATTCTCTCTCAGCTCGTAAGGAAAAGGCTATGAGAGAACATATTGAAGAAGCCTTGTCATATGGGTTCATTCAACCATCTACTTCACCTGCCAGAGCTGGGTTCTTTTTTGTTGAAAAGAAAGACGGTTCGTTAAGGCCATATATCGATTACAGGGGCCTTAACGCTATCACCGTTAAGAACCAATACCCTTTACCCCTAATGAATTCAGCTTTTGAACGTCTCCAGTCCGCACGGGTTTTCACTAAACTCGACCTCCGGAATGCGAACAATCTAGTGTGTATAGGAGAGGGTGACGAGTGGAAAACTGCTTTTAATACACACAACGGCTACTGGGAGTACCTGGTTATGCCGTTCGGGCTATCTAATGCCCCCTCAGTTTTCCAGGCATTCGTCAATGATGTCCTCAGGGAGATGTTGGAGAGATTTGTATATGTCTATCTCGATGACATTCTAATTTTTTCATCCAATCTTACGGAGCACATTCAGCATGTTCAACAAGTCTTGACACATCTTTTGGAGGCGCGTCTTTTTGTAAAGGCCGAAAAATGTGTGTTTCGTGCAGATTCGGTTTCATTTTTGGGGTTTGTGGTGTCGGCAAGCAAGCTCCAAATGGACCCTGCTAAGGTTACTGCTGTTAAGGAGTGGCCCACTCCCGAGTTGGTGAAACAAGTCCAGCGTTTTCTAGGGTTTGCTAATTTTTATAGGCGTTTTATTCGAAATTTTAATTCAATCGCAGCACCTATCACAGCCTTAACTAAAAAGTCAGCACCGAAACCCTTTCAGTGGAATCCTAGTGCAGAAGTGGCATTCACTGAATTGAAAAGACGGTTCTGTTCGGAACCTATTCTGACAACTCCCAACCCGTCTCTCCCCTTCATTGTCTAGGTTGATGCCTCAGAAGTTGGAATTGGCGCCATTTTGTCTCAGCGCTCTCCAAGTGATCAAAAGGTCCATCCCTGCGCCTTTTTCTCTCGGGCTCTTTCTTCTGCTGAAAGAAATTATGACATTGGGGATAGGGAGTTACTGGTAGTTAAGTTGGCGTTAGAGGAGTGGCGCCATTGGTTAGAGGGTGCTGAACATCCTTTTGTTATCTGCACAGACCTCAAAAATCTGGAATGTATCCAGAAAGCTAAAAGACGGAATTCCAGACAGGCACGCTGGGCATTATTCTTTTCACGTTTTAATTTTTTGTTGACTTATCGACCTGGATCAAAAAATATTAAGCCAGATGCACTCTCTCGAGTAGTTGATAAGTCTGTCACAGAAAATCCACCGGAGCCTATTGTGTCTGGGAAGCAGATTCTCGCTCCGGTTTTGTGGGGTATTGAGAACTTAGTGCGTAAGGCACAGTCTCGTGAACCTGATCCTGGTGAGGGCCCTCCTAACTGTCTGTTCGTTCCGTCGTCCGTTCGTTCACGAGTGTTGGAGTGGTGTCATGCCTCTCGTTTGGCAGGGCATCCTGGAGTCCATCGAACTAGCGACTTCTTGTCCAGACAGTTTTGGTGGCCAGGGATGGAGAGGGATGTAAGAGACTATGTCCTAGCCTGTCCTGTTTGTGCCCGCAATAAAGGGACTCGGCTAGCCCCTTCAGGGCTCTTACGACCATTACCCGTCCCTAGTCGACCCTGGAGCCATATTGCTTTAGACTTTGTGTCTGGTTTACCACCATCTGATGGGCATACTGTCATCATGGTTGTGGTGGATCGCTTTTCCAAAGCGGCCCACTTTATTCCGCTATATAAGTTGCCCTCGGCTTCGGAAACCGCACGTCTCGTCATTGACTATGTGTTTCGAGCACATGGGCTTCCTACGAATGTAGTTTCCGATAGAGGCCCACAATTTATATCCAGATTCTGGCGAGCTTTCTGCTCTTTGCTAAGTGCTTCGGTCAGTCTTTCGTCTGGATTTCATCCAGAAACCAATGGGCAGACTGAACGCACCAAACTGTCTCTGGAGACTATTCTTCGTTGTCTGGTATCTGCAAGACCATCCACTTGGAGTCGACATCTTGTGTGGGCTGAGTATGCGCACAATACCATGCGCAACTCATTTACGGGGCTTTCCCCATTTGAGGCACAAGTCGGTTATCAGCCTCCCTTGTTTCCTGAACAGGAGAAGGAGGGAGGGGTACCTTCTGCTGAGGCATTTGTTCAGCAGTGCCGTGCTACATGGAGAAGGGTGCGGTCGTCTCTTCTGCGGGCAAGTGCCAATCAGAAGAGACTTACTGATGGGCATCGTCGTTTGGCACCTTCTTATAGAGTGGGTCAGCGGGTGTGGCTTTCCACACGAGATCTTCCGTTACGAGTGGAGTCTTGTAAACTTGCTCCACGGTTTATCGGGCCATTTAAGATTATCCGTAAGATCAATCCGGTGACTGTGCGTCTTCAGCTTCCTCGGTCCATGAGGGTGCATCCGACTTTTCATGTTTCTCGACTTAAGTCATTGCTCACCAGTCCTCTAGTTCCTCCTGAGAAACCGCCACCCCCCCCCGCCACGTCTCATTGATGGCAAACCGCCATACACGGTTCGACGAATTTTAGCCAGTAGGCGAGTGGGTCGGGGGGTGCAGTATCTTGAATATCCTGGACCCAAACCTCATTCAGGACTTTTGCAGGCAAGGTGCTGGAAGGTCGTCTGGAGTCGCCCCTTAGAGGGGGGGTGCTGTCATGATTCTGAGCGTAGTGGCCAGATGCAGCCACTTGGAGCCTATTAGAATCATGATTTCAATAATCTACGGCAGCTGTTTTGGGTTGCGTCTCTATTTAAGCTCGGACCTCCGTGCAGTCAGTGCTTTTGTGTCAAACTAGCCATGCACAGAGTCGGTATTGAGAATGGTGCGGACGGTTGTGACAGAATCATTGTTAAAGAAAAGAATTATGTCTTTTGATTCTGAGTCCGCTTAGAGGTTTCGGGTATTCTGTTTGTTGCCGCTATTAGTACTCGAAATACCTTCCTCATTGGTTTCTTTTTAAGGTCCTTTTGTTTGTTTGGGCTGCGACCCGACAAGGGATTCAGAGGGTGGGTTCTTTCACTAGGGTGTCCTAGTGGGGGTTTATTCCCGACTGCGTTCGGGTTTTGGGCTTTGTTTTGTTTTCCTTTTATTTTTTTTTTTATCTCTCGCGAGCTGCGTCTCTTTGCCTTCAGGACCTTTTCTGCTTATTGTTCATTCATTACGTCAACCGTCACCTTTGGATATCTCCGATCCTTACTTCTGGTCGATCTATATCCTGGACCCAGTCTTGAGGTCCTTACAGTGGTTTTTCCCTTATCCTATTATTATTATTTTTATTATTATTGTTTTCTATCGACGTCAACTATCGTTGTCCGGAAGTTTCTGGGTGCATATGAGTTCTTTACCTTTTGCCAGAAATACGTCTTCCTTCTCTTGTATGTTTATTTTTTGAAGGATATGTTGTTAGTCTTTATGTACTGACACATTTGAGCTCCCTAGCCCACGTTTGGCAAGTCTTCGCTCCGTTTTGAGGAAGAGTTTGTTTTGAGTTTATTTATTTGCTTATGTTTAACGCTATTAGGCAACTTCCGGGTTTACTTTGCCTGTTAAATAGAGAAACAGGATTTAATACATGTGAGGTTTATTTTGCTCGCTTCATTTTGAGGCGAAGTTTTTGCGTTTTCCGAATTGCCCAGCATTTTGGCTGGGGTTCCTTAGTTTAACGTTATTTAGTTTTGTATTGCCTCCATAGGCATATTAGTGGCCATCTACCGTTTTGTTGGCCTTAGACACGGCTTTCTCTCGCGACTGGTTACCCAACACCCCTCCCTCACACGGACTATGACCACTGATGTATATATAATATATAGATTGGAAGCGATGCATGTGTTTCATAATCGCTGAAATGAAATAAGATCATTTAAAAAGTCTTTATGCAACTCCATTGCTTCCAACCCTTCCATGATAAAGGACTCCGATTCTGCGTGAGAATCTCTTACATTGTCACGACTTGGCTCTTGAGTCATGACAAAAATCAGGAGAGACACGGTTATCAAATTTAAAAGTGTACACATTATTACTTAGACAATACAAAAACCCAAAAACATACTAATTGTATGGGGTGTGGTAGTCAGTAAATCAGTGTGTCAGCTGTTGGATGAGTGATTGAATGGTGAAGGTGAAGCGCTGAGGTGTGTAAACCTAAAAATAACAGGGCCAAAACTAACCAAACTATAACGAGCTGCTGGAAAAATGGAGAAAGAACATGGACTCGGTTGACCAGGGCTTAAATACCCCTGGGAGACTGGCCAGGTGCTTAGATAATGGGAGGGAACCAGACTACCTGCAGGAAACCCACACAAACACAGGAAGAGCATGAAAACTCCACTAAGAGGCCCAAATTAAAACCTGCAACCTTCTTGCTTTGAGGCAGCAGTCCTACCCCCTGTGCCACCCTACAGCCCGAACGGAGCATAAAAACGAAAGAGTGGGATAGGAGTAATAGGAACTGAAAAAACTACTGCAGGATGGGTAATTGTCTGGCGAATAAAATCCACTACGTCTAACAAAAACATGAAACAAATAAATTGGTGAAGTAAGACTGGCAAGAGTTTTGTGAATCTGCATTTGTGAATTATATCATGAAGCTCAGCAAGGAAAAGCCATTAGAATTAATTAGATAGAAGGGAAGTGAGTTCAGTGCTACAAACCTGATAAGAAATAAACATTAGTCAGAGGAGTCATCTCTGTAACAGCAGTAAGTGTGTGAGACACAGAGGTAAAGGAAAATGTGAAAGGTGCTGAAGTTGTGTTAGCAAACATCTGAAGATGACTCGAATCCTTTTTAGTCTTCCATTCCTGCTAATAAATTTGTGTATTTTTCTCCATTCAGTTTGGCTTTCGGATCCTGGCGATAATGCAATAGTTAGAAGATCTGAGGGGCCCAGAGGTGGAATACAGTTGCTAAAGTTTGGAAATGTATGAAGGAGCAAGACGACGCAGAGCCATGTGAGAGATTAACAGCATCTTAAAATCTATCCTGTAATGAAAATTGGTCTGTTGTGGGATTTACGGTAAATCAGATGACAACAGCGTTTTCAAGGAGCTACAAGTGGGACAGGTCTGCTTGGCTAGAAAATTAAGAAAGAACATCACAGTGCCTGAGGCATAATAAACTGGGCATGAATTGGTAATTCTAAATCACCAATGATAGCATTGATTTTATTTTTGCAATGTTAAGGTGTTGGAAAAAGCAGGATTGAGCAGGTAGGTTAATGGTTAATGCAGGGGTGGGCCGGTGTGTATGCAGATTTTTATTTCTACCAATTACCCTGACTAATTGAGTTAATTGATTGAATACACAAATACAGATTTGTGCAAAGATCAGATCAAAGAAAAATGTTTTATGTAGGGAGAGAAGAACAGTGTTTGGTGGTCATTCATGATAATTTAAAGAAATGTGCCAGAAATGTCTGATTTCATTAATAATTTGGATAATTTAGATAATCAACTGATTAAAGGCCAGAAGTTTTTGTGAAAAACAGGGACAGATACGGCCCTCGTTGCCCACCTCTGCGTTCATGTGTTGGTCAAAATTCAATCCACTGCAAAGCTGACACACACCATCCGTCCATTCACACACTCATGCGCACAGACCAAAAGAGTCTCCAGTTACCCTAATATGTATATTTTTTGGACTGTGAGAGGAAACTGGAGGACCTGGAGGAAACCTGCAAGATCACGGGGAAGCACAAATAATTAATCTTCGAAAAATTCAAATCTATATATATTGTTTTTCACTGGAACCATTTGCTATTACAAAAACATAAAACTCTACTGTGTCTTTCCAAAAAAATTGCCACTTTTTCTGGTTTTCAGAAATTTGCCTAAAATAAGTTCCCGCGTACATAAATTATATGTATTGTACGTGCATTTGTGAAAAAGGGAGCCCTGCTCAGACACCACTATTAAACCCCATACAAGATTATACTATATATTTACTTACTGCTCACAACACACACACACACACACACTCTACTCAGCCTGGCCTTGATCTGAAACCCCACCTCCTGCAGCAAAGGGCAGAACCAGGAAGTCACTTGCACTCTCTCTATCACACAGTTTCAGGAAAACGAAACTTAACTCCGTCTCTGAGAGAGTGAGCTGTGAAATGGCTGAAGGTGGAGGTTTGCTGGATCAGGAGCAGTTTGTCTGTTCAATCTGTCTGGATCTAATGAAGGATCCAGTGACTATTAACTGTGGACACAGTTTCTGTATGGGCTGTATTAAGGGCTACTGGAATCAGGATGATCATACTGGTGTTTACAGCTGTCCCCAGTGCAGACAGACCTTCACTCCAAGGCCTGTTCTGGGTAAAAACACCATCCTGGCTGAAGTGGTGGAGAAACTGAAGAAGACAGGACTCCAAGCTGCTCCTCCTGCTCACTGTTATGCTGGACCTGGAGATGTGGTCTGTGATGTCTGTACTGGGAGAAAATACAAAGCTGTCAAGTCCTGTCTGGTGTGTCTGGCCTCTTACTGTGAAACTCACCTCCAGCCTCACTATGAATCTCCTGCCTTGAAGAAGCACAAACTGGCCAAAGCAACTGGAGACCTGCAGGAGAAGATCTGCTCTCTTCATGACAAACTGCTGGAGATTTACTGTCGTACAGATCAGCAGTGTATCTGTTATCTGTGTACAATGGATGAACACAGAGGCCATGATACCGTCTCAGCTGCAGCAGAAAGGACTGAGAAACAGGTCAGTACAGAGCCTGCTACACGTAACTCTCATATACTTATTTTTTAAATTTATTTTTACGAACAACAATCTCAGATCTAAACTCGGTTTTTATATACAGTATCTAAAACAGGGGTGTCAAACTCATTTTGGTCTGGGGGCCGAATACAGCTTAATCTGATCTCAAGCGGGCCAGGCCAGTAAACTCATTGAAAAATTACACAGAACTAACAACAAGTCCACTTTTTTTCTTTGTTTTAGGCACTAATACTAATAATTAGTGCAAAGAAGAATAAGTCAATTATAAAAACCTTTATTAAATTAATTTTCCTTTTACTAAATACATTATGAACAACCTAACAAGAACTTTAAAAAGTATGTGCAATTTTAACAACACTTTTACTCGGTTTAACATTTATTTAACTGCGTTATGCATAACTGATCACAGTGATAGTAACAATTGTGCAAAACATTTAGGCACAGCTTTGTGGAACTTAAAAACACTGTTTTTTCAACATCTGGAAAGCAATTGAACAAATGAATGACTTCCACAGCAATTACTCGTCTTGCTCAGTATTTGCCCCTGAAACTTGGCATCGTTTACCCTGCACAAGTCAGTGTTTCCTATACGTTCCTATACTGCCCACTTCGTTACTCGTTACAAATTCAAATATGAATGTAATTCATCATAAGGATTATCTGGATTTGGCGCGTTCAAGAACAACGGTGCTTGACAGGGTACGTTTGTACGGGTGTTGATACCAGCGGACATGAGGCTGCAAATTTATGTACGCAGTTACAATATTCTATCACTAGATGGCACACCAGGATCAGTTATTGAATATTCACAAGCAAGCGAAGCTGAAACACGGTTTGATGGATGAGTTCACTCCTAAGTTAAATGCAGGATTATAAATGCAGGACTTTTGGTTAATCCTCTGAGTATTTATTGCACTACAGTTTAAATGTATCTGTATATAGTATTTGGAATCAAACTCTGCACCCCCCCCCCCACCCCCACCCCCCCAGACCACCACAAATACATTCCTGTGCCATGGGAAACACTGCAAGTGCATCAATATTAGGCATCATGTCCTGAGAAGCAGCTAATTTCAGAATCTCATGTAAGTGCTTATGTGTGAGCTTTGAGCGCAGCTTCGTTTTATTAATGTTCATTAGTGAGAAAACTTGCTCACAAAGGTAGGTAAATTTTTGCAGCCAGTGCTGTCAATGTAGGATAGCCTGGTAGGCGGTACTTGTAAAATGTGTCCAAGCCCACAGAGGCAAATTTGTCCTTCAATTCTCCATCACACTGCAAAGCAATGATTTCAAGTTGCATGTCAACGGGCAAATCAGGAGCTCTGACTGTGAATGGTGAGCGAAAAACTTCAAATTCTGTCTCGAGTTCGCTAAAATGAATTGTCTCCATGAATTGTCCAATTTCGCCACATAAATCAAAGAAGCGCTTCAGCACAGCACCTCTGCTTAACCATCGTACTTCCGTGTGGTAAGGCACACCATGGGTAATGTTGCAGTCACTGAGAAGGTTGTCAAACTGACGATGATTGAGACCTCTGGCTCGGATGAAATTAACAGTTCGGACAACCACCTCCATGACATGATCCAATTTTAGCGATTTGCCACCTAATACCTCCTGATGCAATATGCAATGAAATTTCCAAAAATTACCTCCTCCATTTGTGGCTTGTACTTTATCTCTGAACTTTGTCACAACACCTGCCTTTTAACCGATCATTGACGGCGCACCAGCAGTAGCTAGGCTTACGGCGCGTGACCAGTCCGCCCCGATTCTGTCCAGCGCTCCAACTATGGAGCGGAAAATGTCCTCAGCTGTCGTGGTGTCGGTCATAGGCACAAGCTCAAGAAACTCCTTTGACAGTCATAGTCTTATCAACTCCACGAATGAATATGACCAGTTGAGCGACGTCAGTACTCTCATCAATCGTAACAGAAAATGCCAAAAATGACTCCACTTTGCGTTTCAGTTGGTGGTCCAAATCTGCCGATAGTTCCAAAATCCTGTCTGCCAAGGTATTTCTTGTCAAGCTAATATTGGCAAAAGCATGTCGCTTCTCAGGACACACAATTTCGACAGCCGTCAGCATGCAATTTTTAACGAACTCTCCATCACTCCACGGCTTTGATGCTAATGCTATTTGGCTCGCAATTAGGTAACTTAGCTGGCTTTCACCGCAGCATCTCTGGCTTCTCGAGTCCGGGTGAAAACAGATTGCTGTTTCCTCAGACGCACCATCATTTCATTTACCTTTTGTTTTCTCAGTTCTCCCTGCAAACTGTTGTATTTTTCACCATGCTGAGTTTCATAATGGCGCCGAATATTGTATTCTTTAAGCACCGAAACTTGCTGCTGGCACACCAGGCACACGGGTTTCCCATTCACCTCCTTGAACATATAAGAACATGTCCATTTTTCTTGAAAAATCCGACACTCTGTGCCCACTTTTCTCCTTTTTGACAAAGACATTTCGCTGATGAGGGTGCGAGGCTAAAGGAAAAATGGATAATGCAATTTCCGCCAACAGACGCTAAACAGACGTAAATGCGACCACCTCCTGGTGTTAGTTCCACCGCAGTGTTGCTCTCATGTTGTCTGCGCGTACTAAAACACTGCGCCCCTAGCGGACAATATAGGAACCACAGATTTTAAAGAAAATTACAGTAAATTCATTCTTTTTTTAAAATAATGCAGATTTATCCCCCGGGCCGTACCGAACCCCCAGGCGGGCCGGATCCGGCCCGCGGGCTGTATGTTTGACACCCCTGATCTAAAACCTGCTTTTAATTGCATGTCCATTGCTTTATTCATTGTGTACTTTTTATTTTGGCTTTTTTATACATTAGTAGAAGTACTGAACACTGCAATGGTTTCCAGCTCTGAAGGCAATAATTCAGAAACGGTCTGAGCTGTCAGTGAACCTACTTTCTCAATTCACACCCCTCACTGAATGGAAATAAGGTCATATTAGCCTTCCGCACCTGACCCAGATAAATCCTCTCTGCTCTAATTTACTTATTTTTGAAAAAATCTTTTAAAATTGCACAAAAAACTGAGCTAGAAAAATGCTCAGAATCCCGGACCACACAACACAGTCACTGAGCCACCTATGGGTTTGGCAGATTTGATTCATCATTTTCATACATTTACCCGTGATTTGCATTTTTGTGGCATTTGAATCTCAAATCTTCATTGTAAAAAAACAACCACAAACCCCTGAAAAATTAAAATGTGATGGATACTATTTTACAAATTGTTTTTAATATGGTCAAACAAAAGCAGCCTGTTGTCCATTTACTCATTTAGCCATTAATTCAGTTCACCTATGGCACATCAAACTTGTCTAAATTTCATTTGGAACATTAGAACATTGTTAAACACAGATGGATTAAAACAGTATTACAAAATAAGCGCCATAAAGGAAAATATTTTATCCACAGAAGCAGCTGGGGGCGACACAGAGTAAATTCCAGCAGAGAATCCAGGAGAGAGAGAAGGAGCTGCAGGATCTGAGACAGGCTGTGCAGTCACTCAAGGTGGGTACTGACCAGAGGAGAAGACAACAGCTGCTGCTGGAAGAGCCATTTCAGGGCTCAGTCAGGGCTCTCCTCCAGTCAGCCAGTGAGGAGCCCAGTGTTGGGCCACTTTCCAGCCCTGTGGGGCTCAATCCCACTGAGACACACTGTGGGGAACAGGCTGTGTGGGGTCCCAGTAAGAGCTGAGTGAAAGGCCTAGTTAAAATGTACAGCCTCCTCTCCCTGTGTCTCCTAACAGCTCTCTGCACAGGCAGCAGTGGAGGACAGTGAGAGGATCTTTACTGAGCTGATCCGCTCCATTGAGAGAAGGCGCTCTGAGGTGAAAGAGCTGATCAGAGATCAGGAGAAGACTGAAGTGAGTCGGGCTGAAGGACTCCTGGAGCGACTGGAGCAGGAGATTGCTGAGCTGAGGAGGAGAGATGCTGAGCTGGAGCAGCTTTCACACACAGAGGATCACATCCATTTCCTCCAGGTAACACCACTGGCTCTCTTATCCCCCTCTCAGTCTGGAGCAACAACTCTGGAAAGTTCTGTGTTTATCACTAGTGTTAAAGGGTCAGCTCTAGTTAACAAACCTGAGCCCACAGCCCTGCTCAGACCTGGGAGCTTCAGTGTTACAGGAGGAACAGGGGTCACTCATCCTGGGGTTCAGTCATGGATCCTCACTGTTAATGATCAGAGACACTCGCTTTAAACAACTGCGTTTGCATTCAGACATTTAGAGCATCCTACAGTGCCTGCTTGGTTTCTTCACAATTTATTCATTTATGGGAGATTATAGGATTTTGTCGGGAACAAAACTGTTCAACCTCTGAAAATATGTTTGTGGCAGTTCAGTATACTCTAGTTATATACCTGCTCTTTGCACCTCAGAAGTGTTCATCCCCATGTGTCGAATAAATTTAGTTATAAAAGTTATAAATTTATCATCATCATCATCATCATCATCATCATCATCAAATCTTTATTACAGACACAATGGTCTAATAAAAAAACAACACATTAAAAAAAAAAAAACACACATTTAGACAAATAAACTCAGTAGTACTATAATAAGATCATGTGCCAATGACACCAGATGCCTGAGTGGAACTTGACAGCACTAAGACTGGGCTGAGACAGTAGCCTGATGATGACATTCTCTGAGTCATTAAGACGGCATATAAACTTGTAAGTCAAGTGTCTTAACTGAGCATTAATGGAGTTAACCCCTTCACCACAGAACATCTCACTGGACTATCTTGGCTTCCTGAGAAGTATCCGCATGCAGTCATTGGCCCTCATTTATCAAACTTGCGTAGGATCTGGTGTAGATACTGGTGTAAATATCATCGTTCACTAGGTGTCACGTCTGATTTACTAAAAGTGTGTACGTCACAGATTTCGGTGTAGAACTGCCGTGGCATTGATAAATCCGGCGGCAGAAACCATTGTAATTTACATGACGCGCCCCTATAAATTCATGCTCCGAGAGGCATAGTCCTGCCCACTTTACGAAATGGACTCTCGAAAGACGGCAAAGAAGAAAGAACTTCACTGAGGAGGAAATATCGTCGGCCTGCTGATAAACCTCGTATCTACAATTTTATGAGAAACAAAAACTCGTATGTCCACGAGCATTTACATTGCAAAATACAAAATTTCATTGATTGGATACATTCTTGGAGGAAAAATTGTCATCCTACCCGAGCACAGCTCAACTGCATTCTTACATGCAAAATAAACTTTTTTTTTTTTGCTCTCCTGTAAAGTTTATCATTTTGAAGATACAAGGTTTTATCAGCAGGCCGATGATAGATGGAGAAAAAGAAAATTATTTTATTTGGAAGTCTTAAGAGTGGCATAAAGGGAGCCCAGTAGGCTGCAGTTTGGAAAACTATTGCTGCTGCAGTAGTAAACACTGTTGGGGTGGAAAACCGGAGTGCAGCAGATGTTTTATTTAATTCATTAAAGAATCAAAGTGACTATTCGCACTTAATTTTTGTGCTTGGACGCACTTAAATGACCAAAATTCTTGTTAGACGCACTTATTATTGTGGCCATGACGCACATTTCTCCATTGCCCACACTTATTTTAAGCGTGTCCAAAGCTAAATTTTTTTCTTGGCCAAACTTATTTTAAACGGTACTTTCTAAGTGGCACTGGAATGGTCATCAACTTGCGCACTTACAAGTGTGGTCAAGAAAAAAATTTAGCATTGGCCACACGTAAAAGTGCGAATAACGTCGGCCTTAATAAATTCAATTTATAGATCCACAATATTTCATGTTATATTACCTACATAATAGAAAATTCAAATGCTTTACATGTAGGTTAAAAAAAGGGGTCCGATTTTAAGATCGCCTCCAAAAAACGGGCAACAGCGCACAAACCGGTGGAGGCCAACTAGACTCGAACTTCCAGCTGTCACAGCACTGATAGGCTCCCTCTCAATCGTTGGAATACGAGCCGTTGGGGACATGGATGAGTCCCCCCCGCCTCGATCGGAGCACGATCGAGCACCTTGAGGGTAGTAGGTAAAATACAGTCTGCAGAGATCACTCTTCATTGTACTTTTATCCGTATTACTCCTTGACATTTTATTGGGTGCCACACAAAACGAGCAGCCACTCGTCACATCTGTGTAGAGATATTAATTACACTTATATTTGGAAACAACCTTCTTTTATTCACTTATTTATTCATTCATTTATTTAGTCTATTTATTTTTAATAATAAGGACAACAACAGCATGACGTCCGCATCGCTGCATATGGTTTATTACTCATTTTGACAGCTGCACTCGTTCCTGCATGTTGTTCGCTGTTTTCAGATTTGCGTACACCTGGTCAGAGCTGGCGTGAGATTTTTGCGGACCGTTCGCTCACGTTCAGATTGATAAATGCCGATTCTTGCGGGAGATTTGGTGTACACCCATTTTTTTGGTGTACGCAAGTTTGATAAATGAGGGCCATTGTATGCGACCTTTAACTTCTGTAGGCTGGCCTGTTTGTACTTGACCCAAAGGGGGCAGTATAAAGTGGAGTACAATAGGCCCTGAAGAGAGTGACCTTGACCTTTTCAGAGCAAAAATTTAATTTCTTCCTTAAGATGTTGGCCTGCGCATACAGCATTCTCCTTTGTCGATACATGTTATCGTCATCACTTAGCTGATCATTGATAATGTGGCCCAGATATTTAATACTGCTACAGACAGAGAGCACTTGCCCTGACAGATAAAAAGGTGGGAAGTTAAAATCCTTATCCTCTCTCGTCCTGTAGACCATGACGGCACTCTTTTTGGCATTGTATTTTACGTCAAACCTGATACCATAGTCAGTGCATATGTCCAGGAGCTGTTGGAAACCAGGGACAATTTGGCCAGGTCGTCGGCATACATAAAATGATTAATCAAGGTGTTGCCAGGAAAACCACCAGTATTACAGTTGTTGAGCTGCACAGAAAGATCATTCATATAAAAGTTAAAAAGTTCAGGCGAAAGAAGCCCACCTTGGCGGACACCGTTCCCCACCCCAAAAGGAGGAGAGACCACATTACCCCACCTGACCTGCATGGTCTGATTTGCATACCAATATGCCAGGAGTCTAATGAGACTATTGGGCACACCTCTCTCCCTCAGCTTTAGGAACAGTTTCTGATGGTTCACACGGTCAAAAGCCTTAGAGGCATCAATAAAGCCCACCATCCAGAGGAGTTTTTTTTCTTTATACATGTCAGTCACTTCTTTCAGCCCATAAATACACAAGTCAGTACCGTGCTTGGTTTTAAACCCAAATTGATTGTCAGTGGTGATTAAAAAAGGTCTTAAACAAATTAATAAGATTTTTTTCTAAAACCTTTGGAAGTACGCTAGCAAGTGCAATTGGCCGGTAATTGTCCAGGCTACCCACCTCGCCTGTCTTATCCTTGATAACTGGCACCAAGGTAACTGACAGCATGGAGTTCAGCTGCAGCCCATGTGACATGAAGCCAGTAAAACATAAGGCGAGCAGGACAGAGACCCTAGGGCTTGCATACTTTAAATGTTCCGTAGTGATATAATCTGGACCATCAGCTTTATTATCTGGCAGCTGTATTATAGCTTCATGTACCACAGTAGCTGAGACCCCCACTACCTCGTGGTCAGGGATGCTCCCTACCTGAACGGCGTAGCTGTCAATACAGTTAAAGACAGCAGAGTAGTGCAGCCTCCAAAGCTCAGCTATATGATCTGATCCAGTGACCCCCTCAACTGAACATGACAGGGGCATGCAGCCCCGGTTCTAGGACCTCACCTCCTTCCAGAACCCAATTACATTACAGCTGAGGAGCTCCTCAGCCATAGAGTCAGCTCTCATTAGTTGTACATGCCTGCTAATATAGCGAATGGCTGATTTATACCTGGCATGTTAAGCTTTCTGTGGTCCAGAGAAGGTCCCTGCCTTGGCCTGCCTGCCTGAACCCACTCTCTGTAAGCATCCCTGGCTGCAGCATGGTGAGGTGCTACATGTTTGTGCCAGCCTGGTTTACCTGGCTTATTATCAGCCCTATAAGTAGGTAAGGTACTGCTGGCCTTACATAGACTTTCTACTATAGCATCATACCTAATACAAAGATTATTATACTGGACTTAATCTTCACAGTTAAGATCAGAACATATAATAGCATCTCACGGTAAAAATACATTTTTCAAAAGAGCACCAGTTCTCTCACAGTAACACAAAACATCATCATCAGAGAGTCTTGACCAGTCTACTTTACTTCTAGCACTGTCATTGTTCCCTCGAATCATCTCAGGCAGACCATCTGCCTCAATATAAAAAATACAAGGTATGTGGTCACTCAGGGATGCCTCATACTTAATCTCCATTAAACGGGTGCATGGGCATCAGCCGTGGTAACACAGTGATCAAGCCAGGATGTTGTGTGCCTGGCTTCACTAATATAAGTAAAACTGTCAGCTGGCAAGAGCACTTGGCTGGAAATGATGAGGTCACTATCCTCACAAAAGTGTACCATGTGCTTGGCATATAAGGAGCTTTTACTTGACATGTCAGCGTTCCAGTCACCGACCACACAGATACAAGTACAGGGATTATCTTGCACAAAAGAATGGATAAAAGCAGGTTTACTTAGGTAGTCATCCTCGTTCTCCTTACACTCAAAGGCATGTACACATTAAGAACAATACACTCCTTGTCAATAGACTTATACTGTACAGCAATAGCCCAGTCTACACCAAGCCGGATGGCACTGAGCACTGAGTCCAGTCTTTTGTGCCAGAGGATAGCAATACCTCCTGCTGTTCTCCCCCTCATTATACCCAGAGACAGGTCAGTAGTTGATTCACCAATTCCATGAACATCTACATTAAAAGTGTTTAGAAGGCCCAGGTCTTGTTTAGAGAGGAGGGTCTCTTGCAAGCAGAGAATGTTGCATTCCAACAATAAGTTATCCACAGTTACACGGCACGCTCTGTCCCCATCGCTGCCCCCAAGACGCAGCCCCCAACAGTTATAGGAGCCAACCAACATAGTCATTTAGGCATGGTTTCACCGCGCACATTTTCACCGCTTGCAGGCTGGGCCGGTGTTGGTTTAGATGCCACCGCACCTGCTTTACGCGGCTTATAGTAACGCCTAACCACCGAGCCTTCAGGCCAGAGATCGAGTGTGTACATCTCTGTAACTTTGTTACACTCTGCACATACTTTGAAACAGCTGTAACGATTGCCAATAGTAGCTATGCGCTCACAGATAACCTTGCGGCTAAGCTTAGCTCCAAGATAGTCAGATAACGTGTCAGCGTCAAGCTCTGGGATGAATTTGGTGGCGAAAACACTCACCATCTTGGTCTGGTCCACTTTAATAGCCCCTTGCGTCCCTGTGCCAACAATAGGCTTGAGCCTCCTGTGTTCAGGTGCAACGCGCTGTCTGGGAGTGGCAGCCAGTCGCACAGCATGCTTCCTCGAATCTGGACGGTGTTTCACAACCTGAGTCCATTTTGATGAGTCAACCACTGGTTTCCCAGCAGGCCCCCGGCAAAGGGAGGTTGTAGCAGAGATGTTGCTGCTCCTATCCCCAGGAATAGGCTCCCAACCTTTTGCTCCAGGCAGGTCGCTCACCGATGCTCTCCCTGGTGCGCTCTTGCTGGCAGCGTGGGCAGTGATGCTCGTATCAGGCCCTTGCCCTCTCTCCTCAGCCCGGGGCTCCAACGTGGGAACTCTGGCGTGAAGTGAAGTCGTCACACCCCGTAGCTCCTCACTAATACCGGCTTGAAGTTGTGCAGTATGCCGTAGCGCACAGACCTCACTATGCAGATGCTCCATCTTGCCCAGCAGGTTCGAGACGTCCAGGTTGTTGAACGTCACCGGCGTTCACCGGTTCAAGTAGTGGGAAACAAAACGAGGGATATTTTCCCCGCACTCATTCAAAACTTTTCGACAGCTTTTGATATTGTTCGGATCCTTTTGAGGGCCTTTGTGAGCCACCTGCTGCTGTTTGGTATCAGGGCAGAGTTCAAACAGCACTCGCTTGGAGGCCTCGAACCACTCGGAATCAAACGCACTTGCAGCTACAAGAAAAACTTCTTCTTGAGCCATCGTTCTAATCTTAACAGCCAGAAAATTAAGGAATTCATCCTCAACAATAATTTGGCCATCAGCAGTCTTATAGATCGTAGGTTCTAACCGAGATCGGTACTTAGAACGCTGATTTAGATCCCCAATGTGCAGAATGTGTCTTACAACGTCGGCCATATTGCAATGTGCATCAATGTGTCCAACTCAAAGATGTTTTATATTTCACTGGACATTTAGTTATGAATTTCTTATCCTTGAGTAATCTCGGCTGTGTGTAATTGCTAATTCTTTCAATCTAGCTTGTACCTACGTAGAAGTGTCATGAAGTGTGTTTACTGAACAGTGTGTTCTTTCTGAGTCTGGGGATCCTGCAAGACCTTGAGTATATCTGTCTCTGATGTGTGTTCCCTGTGCGCCTGAGATAACTACGGCGGGGAGTCTCCTCTCTGCTGCAGACTGATGACGCGGTCAGGAACCGGCCTACATGGGACACATGCACTCAGCTGTGGATCGCAGAGAGGAAACATACTGTTGTAATGAATTAGTCCCAGGGGGAGGGATTATGACATTTTGCTCATACATACATCCAAGCAAATGAGAAACTCCTTTGTCCTTGTTCTTCCGTGTAACAGGGAACCTATGTGCACATTGTAAAGTATTATATTTTACCATCTCCGTCTCGAATGTTTTCATACAGGAACACAAAATAAAATTCCTGCAACATATGTCAGAGTCATGTATTGTGATCTCATTACTATAATTAATTAATTTCCAGTGTTGTAGGTAAACGCAAAATTACTTTCAATATTAAAAAAATGAATAAAATTTGCAACACCATTCAATAGTTACAAAAAAAATTTGATATTTCCCGTTTTTGTTGATTACTCACATTCTTACCTCAGTATACTTGAGGGAATGTTTTGTTGTTGTTGTTGTTCTCATTGACTACACCAGTATATTTCAATACATTTTTGCCAAAAACAGATAGAGAAATAATATATTAGGACCCTTTTAGACAAAAGTGGTGGTGAATAATAATCACTGCACACTTCTGTACATGGTGAGATGTGCTGCTCATTTATAAAGATCTCCTGTCATCTGCACCTGAAATGATCGGAATCTGCTCTGTTTATATATGTCCCTGTCTGTCTGTCTGTCTGTCTGCAGAGCTGTCAGTCTCTCTGTGCCCCTCCTGGACCTGGAGACTTACCCAGCATCACTGTCAGTCCACACGTCTCTTTTGAGGCTGTGAGGAAATCTGTCTCTGAACTACAGGAGCGACTGGAGGATGTTTTAAGATCAGAGTTTATCAATGTTTCTGGAAAAGGTTAGTGAAAAAAACCGTGCTGCTGGAGGAGTGTTTCACGCAGAGGTGGGTAATGGGGGTCGTATCTGTCCCTGGTTTTCACACCAACTTCAGGCCTTTAATTAGTTCATTATCTAAATTAGCCAAACTATTAATGAAATCTGACATTTCAGGTGCATTTCTTTAAATCATCATAAATGACCAAAGACTGTTCTTGTCTCCCTACATAAAACATTGTTCTTTGATTGAATCTTTGCACAAATGTATATCTGCGTTTGCAACCAATTAGCTCAGTTAGTCAGGGTAATTGATAGAAATAAATACCCACATACACACCGGGCCTGCAGGACCAGGGTTGCCCACCCCTGGTTTAGATACTGCTCACAACACACTGGTGAGGTGCTCTGCCGTATGCTGGGAGTACACCAAATGACTTCTCAAGCAATGTCACTGTTGCAGACAGATTTTCATTATTATACTAAAATCATGAGAGTATTGCTTGAGCTGTAATACACTCCTGTCATCACAACTGTTCGGTGGAAGGGGGTCATAAAACACAGCCCCACTTGCGCTTTTTCTTGTCATAACGCTCCAAAAAAATCAAACATTCAATATTATTGAGATTTATTGGCCTTGGCTCATGGCAATAGTGAAATTCAATGACATTAACATTGTCTACAGCCAATGGGTGGATCACAGTTTCTTACAAACTCAAAATAACCACAAAGTGTGGTGTTTTCTGAGTGAATAGGGATGAGTCCTACAGATCCCCAGTGTGTTAGAGGGGTCCAGCCATTGATCTCCATCCTCTCCCCCATCGTCAGTCTCCGGGAATTAATATTAGCCAGAGAGGGATATCTGTTGAGTACAAACATTTGAGACGACATCCAGTCAGAAATGCCAGTGTCTGTGTTTCAGACAGGACCAACATTTGAGTATAAAATTTTATGATAACATTTTTAAATAAATTGTTATTATCTTGTCAAGGGCCACTCAATTAATCGCAAAATAATCAACAACAAAAAAAAGCGCCATATTCAAATTGCAACAACTGCAATTACATTATGAAGGTAAATGTGTTACAAAACGGCATTTAAAAGAAATTTACATCTAAGTGCAAGTTTGCCTGGATATAGGACAGCAGCTGAGACTGACATACTGTATGTGTTTTGATTTCACCAGAGTATGTTTTTGTGAAACTTGCATTTGCATTTAGTTTCATTTACCAAATATAGAAAACAATCTTTTCATCCATCTTTACTGTGATTTATTTCTCTACAGCGGGTGAAGTCAATGTTCTCGTCCAAGAGCTCAAGACAGGAAAGGACTTCCTACAATGTGAGTCTGTGATTAAATCTAAATGAAATGAATAAAATGGTGAAATTTGGGGAACGAATTCAGCAGAAGTACATCCTCGGGACGATGGAATGTAATTAGTGAGTGTTTGTGCAGGGTGGACCTTCATTTTCGCAAAATTGAGCTGAGTTAATAACTGCGCACTGACAAGAAGAATACGCTTGTCACGTTTCAAGACGAAATTTTAAGTGACAACGGCGGAGTCAAACATCAAATTTAGTGTCCAAACCAAGATAAACAAGAACAAGAAGACGAAGCTGAGAACGGTTTTTTTTTTTTTTTGCCGTGTCCCGAGAACAAAAATCATTATGATTTTTACATTTTTATTTATTTTTTGGTCACAAATTGACGCAATACATGTTAATTCCGCCAGATGTCAGCAGAGAACACGCCCAAAGTTTTCAGAGAGATTCTAAGTCTTTTTGGATTAGTGTCTCATTATCTGTCGTTTCCACCTTAATCTCGCATTCCCCGTTTAAGGTTCTCTTCACCTCCCCTCAGTCTTCAATTTTGTGCTCCTTCAGGTCTTTTTTTTTTTTCCGTCTTGCAGTCTTATCATGCCTTTCAGTGTTCCTCTCTTCTCAAGGTGTTTTGCTTTTTTCAAGTGAAATCTTGCTTAAGTTTATAAAGTTTACCACAGTCTTTTAATTACTTCCCCACAACTCATTCAACTCATCCACCTCAGTAAGGGAGCTGATTACTGTATGTCTAAGTGAAGGTATTGAAGATGCCATCACAAAGCTCTGATCTCAATCCGATGGAAAATTTGTGTGCAGAAATGAGAATGTGTGAGTGAAGGGGCCTACAGTCCTGACTCAGTTACACTGTTCTGTCAGGAGGAAAGGGCCTAACTTCCAGAAACATTCGTGAGACGTTTGTGGAAGCCGACATAAAACGTTTGACCCAAGTTAATCCATTTAAAAGCAATGTTAACAAATACTAACTCAGTGTATGAAAACTTCTGACCCACTAAGAATGTGATGAAAGAATTAAAAGCTGAACTAATCATTCGCTCAGCTATTATACCAATATTTCACTCTCCTGAAATAAGGTGGTGATCCAAACTGACCTGAGGCAGGAAATGTTTACGGGGATTAAATGTCAAGAATTGTGAAAAACTGAGTTTAAACACATTTGACCAAAGTGCACGTAAACCTCCTACATTAACTGAATATGTTTAAATCAGTAGATTGTAGTAATTGTTGTTCAGGATTCAATACAAAAGGGAATTAATAAGGAAAAAGTCACTAAAATGATACATAATCAAGTAAAGAACAAAGCTGGTGATGAACAGAAACAATCAGGAAAATATTAAGTTTTAATGTGTGAAATACCAGCATTGAGTTCTCCTCTCTTCTCCTCCATCAGACTCCTGTCAGCTCACACTGGACCCCAACACAGCGAGTAAATACATCCGTCTGTCTGAAGGGAACAGAGAGGTGACCAGTGTGGGACAGATCCAGTCATATCCTGATCATCCAGAGAGATTTGACAGCCGGTGCCAAGTGCTGTGCAGAGAGGGTCTGTCTGGACGCTGTTACTGGGAGGCTGAGTGGAGAGAGATCGGAGTTGATATTGCAGTGTCATATAAAGACATCAGCAGGAAAGGGAGGGGTAATGACTGTTGTCTGGGATTTAACAAAAAGTCCTGGGCTTTGTGCTGCTCTCCCTTCAGTTACTCTTTCTGCCACAATAATAAGAAAACTAAAATCCCTGTTCCCTCCTCCTCCAGAATAGGAGTGTACCTGGATCACAGGGCAGGAACTCTGTCCTTCTACAGCGTCTCTGACACAATGACCCTCCTGCACAGAGTCCAGACCACATTCACTCAGCCCCTCTATCCTGGGTTTGGGGTTTATTCTGGATCATCAGTGAAACTGTGTGATCTGGGATTAGACTGAGAGAGAAGATAGAATCGGCTGTAATTACAAATGAAACAAGCAAACAGTAAACACATTGTCTCCACCACTGATGCATCTCCCTCTGATTTATTTATGGTGAGGTACTATTACTTCATACCTAAATATAACTGCAGTTCAGTCAGGCTTTTAGTAGATAGAAGAGTTGACCACATTACAAGTTGATTAACTGGCAAATTTTCCCTGACATTGTTCCAAAAATAAAATAAAATGAAAATATAAAAAAATTAATGAATAATTTTTTTTTTTGATATATAGTTGGTGAAGGGCAGGCTCATTTTTGCAGTCTCATGATTTCACTTGGATTTGTGTTTAGGCTTCATGCATGTTATCCTGCTCACTGCTGCCAAAACATGGGGATTTTCAATTGTCTTTGTGTGATGAAGAAAACTGATTTTAAAAGTGTCCCCTGTCAGCAAAGTTCCCTCCTTTATCCATTATTGTAGACAAACTACTTTTTTTATTTTACAGTTTGTTATGCCTATGCTCTGTAAGTATGTATTTTTGAAATATGTCTTGCTAATAAAGCATTTAAATTTGAACTCCAGTACTCAGCTGTTCAGGGGAGTTGCGCCATTGACTGTGTACCTGAGGTTGATGAGCTGCACATATCAGTTACCTAAATATGTCATGTGAAACAGACTGGTTATGAAGATGATGCTGGTAATTTCTATTTTTGAGAGAAAAGAAACTTTGTAACAATGTAGGAGTTTTCAAGAGCTGCGGGACACGTTATACTGAATACTGTATTGTCATGACTACATCCAAAACAAAGCTACGTGCGCAGAACCAGAAATGCTCCACCTTTCAAAACTGCATTCAGCAGCAGAACTAGCCCAGCGGTCCTCAGCTCGGTGATATTTTATAGTCCGAACTGATACGTTGCCTTGCAGAGTCACTGGTCTTTATGCTGCCCCCCCCCCCCCCCCCGCAAAATTCAGCTACAAAAGCTGCTTAGGGTTGTGTTTTGCCCTTTGTCTCTTTTTCAGCATCTGCATTTGAGGGGTAAATCCTATTTCGTAGGTTAATCATAACATGAGTCGTGACACCACTGAACTGGCCCCCAAAATGGCGGCAACTGATGTTGAATAACATGACAAAAGTGGGGTGCCTGTACGATGAGACCAATGATTTCACAAGTTTTTGCACGTAACTCATCGCGCATGAAGGTTCCACACTTACGTCATGTCTGCAATACATTACATTTCTGGGCGCCAACGCAAGTGGCAGCAAGTCCTTTCGCTCCGAGTTTTTGTAGTCTTTTACGTCTTTTATGTACTCTTTTCCGATGTTATAATCGTGGATTACTCTTCAAGGGTGTTTTTAGTCTGTCCTATGGATATGGAACTTTTAACGCAACGGCAAGGCGGCAGCAGTATCGTTTATACAAGGAACCAGCTTATCGCAGTACGGAGGACTAGTTGTGGGGTTCCGAACACAATCCCAGGGGAGTTGTGGTTCTACCGTGGCGTTCGAGCCGGCAAGCTGGTGAAAGGCAGGCGGCGGGAGAGGCGGAGATACAAGCCTTCTATTCCATCGGTGGTAATGGGGAATGTGAACTCCCTCGCAAACAAAACTGACGAACTAGCTGCACAATAAACTGGACTGGTCTGCTAATACTGATGCACTTCACAAGAAGGGGCAGGGAAGGCTCTATTTCCTGAGGAGCCTGAGGTCCTTTAACATCTGAACATCATAAACTCTTCCTGATGTTTTACCAGTCTGTCATGGCTAATGTCCTATTCTTCACTATAGTGCACTGGGACGGCAACACTAAGACGAGGGATGCCGGACGATTGGACATGCTGGTGAGAAAGGCTGGCTCTGTGGTTGGCACCGAGTTGGAGTCACTAACTTCAGTACGCGAGAAAAGGACCCTAAGCAGGCGCCTATCAATAATGGACAATGACCAACACCCCCTCCACAGCAGATTATCCAAACAGAGAAGCATGTTCCGCAGCAGCCTGCTGTCTTTGACATGCTCAACAGACAGGCTGCGGAAGTCCTTTGTCTCGCGGGCCATCCAGCTGTACAGTTTCACGCAGAAGGGCAGGGGTGAGTTGGACTTATGTGCCTGAGTGGGCATATTTCACATCATGCCTGCTGCCTCTGTCCCCATATCATTATAATTATAATGATTTGACTTTTTGACCTATGACCCCCTTTCCCTCTTATTGTCTGGACATTTTTTTAGTTGCATACTGAACCTTGAATCTTGATTTTATTTATTTATTTTTTAATTATGTGTGCTTTCTTCATTTTTTTTTTGATATTCCTATGTTATTAATAATGTACTTTATTGGTATTTACAAGACACTGTACCCGTGATATCTCTTGCACTAAGGCAGGATGCACTTTCCACTCCACAATCGCATCCTCCCTCTCATTTTTACAATGCTCTCACACTAATGACAGCTGCACCATATTGTAGTTTTCTGATGTGTGTGTATGTCTTGTGTTTTTTGTTGTGAAATGGATGCTACAAGATGCCTTAATTTCCTACGGGATAATACAAGATCTATCTATCTATCTATCTATCTATCTATCTATCTATCTATCATCAGAGACCACCATTTTGCCGAGCAGTTCAACTGTAATACAGCTAATTGTTTGATTTACCCACGGAATTGGATCTATCCATGAAGGGAGAACTATGAAAAGACAGAAGTATGAGAGACAACCCTAAGGAGCTTTAATAACTGGATTTTATGAGGATCCACAATGTTTTAAAGACAAGAGGCAGGAAAGGTAAGACTTAGTTGACCCGAGAAAGCCAGTGAAGGACCAGTGACTCTGCTGGGGAATGTTAAATTCCTAAATGTAATATATCGCCTGTAAAAGGAGGGCAAAGGTAACTGCAGAACTATGTTCTGTGAGCTAACTGTCATGATTTTCAGAACAGAGCCCTGTGCAGAACCCAGACTGTACCAAAGTTGGCTTTGATTAACAAGACAGAACAAGAGCATCAAGGCTTTCAGAGCTGGATGGTCTGTGGTCAGGCAGGAGCAGTTAGGAAATACTGAAATCAAGGTTATACAAAGAGGAACGGGCTGGTCTGAGGTCAGTACAGGGATGGCGAGTTGGATGAACCTGGGCACACTGGCAGGTGCACACCTTCAGATGCAGATGCGGGCAGAGAGATGGCTGAAGAAAGTGACAAATCAGGAAATGAGTTAGAAAAAATGGATTTAAGTGGAGGGAGAGCTGAATGAAGTCAAAACAAAAAACAATAAAGCTAAACAAAAAATGGTGAATCAGCTCTTTTACTACAGTACATCAGATGACACAGACAGTGAATGGAGTTTACTGCATGTTGATTGATTCTTGATGGTTTAACAACACTTTCTGCTGTTTCATGTCACCATACAATTCATTCATACTGATGGGCAATTTAGAGCCTCCAATTAGCCTGGCATGCATGTTTTTATACTTGGGCAGATAACCAAAACAATTGTGCATTTTGTTATAAAAGCATGAAATTTGGTACACATTATAGCCAAAGACATTCTGAAAATAACTGGACATAAAGACATCTTGAATTGTAAATATGGCGGCCATGGCAGCCATTTTTCAAAATGGCTCCCAGCAACAAACATTTTCTTGGATGGATGTGTGATGGATTGTTGTGATTCTGCTCTGTCTGCCATGCTTAAGATTCTGTTTTGTTTGGATTTTGATCTTTGCCTTACTTGACCCTGTCTTGAATTGTGCATTGTGATTTGGTTGCCTGATTATGTTCTTGTTTTGTCTAGTTTAGTTTTTCCATGTTTTGTATTTTGCCATTTCCCACATAACCGTTATGATTCCGGTCCATGTTTTTGTTTTTGCCATGCATTGCACTTTGTCTCCCCCTGTCTGGTCTCTTGTCTTGTCATTGCTCACAGCCCCGGTATTGTGTGCCACTCTTTCGGGTGATTTAATGATTTCTGGATTTCAACCATTCCTTCCAATCTTGTTTACTTCCTTTGCCTCGCTTTTCTATATTACTAACCAGTACTAACAGTTTGTTGTTTTGTTAAAACTACTAACCCAGACTAACATTGTATATAATACAAAAGTACTAACTTACTAACGTGCACTTGGGATTTTATAGCTGCACTTGCTAATTGATTAATAAGCTCTCAGCACTCGCCCTGTTATAGTCTCCGCCTCTTGTCTTTACCTAATCTTCTCTGCTGCCTTTTCAGTAGATCCTCCACACCTGCTCACGCTGTCCTTTTTCTCATCATCTATGCACATTAAAACTCCTTCCTGGAGCCGTATTTCTGTCTATAGGCTGTCTTGTGATCCCTGCCCGCGTTTTGGCTTTTGCCTATTTTCATTTGATTAGGTTTTCCCTCATGTTTGCTTCTTTGTAATTAGTCTGACTTCCTGCACCTGTGTTCTGTTAAGCATGTGATTTCCCATGTGTGTATATTAGGAGTTTTCTCACAGCATTTTCTTGTCAGAACGTTTCTCTCAGTTTGCTTGTGCCACGCTTTTCCTCGCCTTGTTCTCTCAGTGATTCTATTCTGACTGGACTGTCCCCGTTTATGATTTTTGGCTCTGTTTTGGATTACTGTTGCATCTGCATTTTTGAACCCTTTTCTGCCTGACCACTAGTACTGTGATTGCTGCCCTGGTTTTATGGACTTGGATTTTGCCCTACTGGATTGTGATTTTTGGATTGTGGACTTAGTGCCTTTGCCTTCTGCCCTGTGGGGGTGTCCACCCTCACTTAATAAATTCTCATCTACTGCACCGCTTGGTTCTCGCGCCTGGTTCCTGAGCGTATCATCACATGGATATAATTTCATATTGAGGACACAATTTGTTAAATTTATTTACCATACCATTATAAATTGCCTTTTGCATACTCCCCCACCCCCATCGTGGAAATTCAAGATGGCTGCCATTTTTCTGCAGTGAGGTGGACTGGTCAGCTAGGGATGATTTCAGTGTACAATTTCACATTTTTCTAGATGCAGAATTTGAAACAGGAACATTTTTTGGAATCGCTTGGAATCTTCCATCTACCTCACAATTCAATATGAACAACAGAGTTGACAGCAATGTGACTGAGTTGTTTGCCTTCCTTTCGGATGCTCTGCCAAAATGGTTTGTGGAGAGGGATACTCAGCTTGTTGTCACTGATGATAGGGAAGTCCTCAGCGAGCCATCACTCCTAGATGTGTCTTCAATTACCCCTTGTTCACATGAGGAAGCTGATAGGCACGTTATTACATGTTGCCCCTGCGGCAAGAAATGAAAATCAGAAAGAAAGACATCAGAAAATCATGATTCAAACGGTTGATACTGATGTTGTGGTGCTGGCTGTGTCAGGGGTTGACCCACAAACAGAAACTGGACCCACGATGCAGATTGGTGAACACAGTGGAGTTTATTTCTTCCCAAAGCAAATTCAATTCATTCATTTAAATGAAACCTGAAAACTGTCAACGTTATCAGGTGTGGCCAGTTTTCATTTATAAAACATACCGATTACAACTCCGAATTTCTCACACTTTTCTTTACTCAGCGGTTGGAAGCGATGCATGTGTTTCATAATCGTTTAAATTAAATAAGACCATTTGAAATATCTTGACGCAACTCCATTGCTTCCAACCCTTCCATGCTCAAGGACTCCAATTCCGCACGAGAATCTCTTAGATACATGTTGATTGAATAATTGTTGACTTTAGCAGATGAATGTAAATATGCCACTAAAACTCACTCCAAATGCGTGAGCGTTGACAGGTATGTGTTATTAATGAAAACTGACCACACCTGATAATTTTGAGGGATTTTGGAGTTTCTGTAATGGTTAGTTAAATGAATGATTGAAAACAGGTCTTGACCAATCATTAATTTCAAGGGATCGTTTGAGCTTCCCCTGTTGCCAGTTCACGAGCTGCCACTGTAAATGACAAACCACAGGAGGTAATGGCCACAATAGAGATGTCCATTATTCTACTCAATGACCGAACCAGTTCAAGCACAGACATTGACTTAGCAAGGCGGAAGTTATTTGCAAACAGGCACAATGTGCAGTCAATCCCCCCACAAAGGCTGCCCCTGAGGACCATGTACAGAAAGCAGTGTTCCAAGGAGGCCATGTGTGGGGTCGAGTGCTGGTGTCCACATCTCAGCTACCTTCGCCATATAAATGGGGCTGGTCAAAGACATCTGAGGGATATTATGAAAACCTTCTGAACATGCCTACCAGATGCAGGCCAGTCCAGCTCTGAACAAATGTAAGAAGGGTTGTGTTAGGCAGTGCAAGTGCAAAAAAGCTACCTTAGAGTGCACATCCCTTTGTTTCTGTGAAAATGAGAGTGAATAAACTTCCTCTTGATTTAAAACCCTAGGTCTGGCCAGGGCATTGTCACAACTGCTGTGAGTTTTGAGATAGAAGGAAGCTAGAAGATAGAAGGCAATTAACAATGGTATAATAAATTCACTAATTATGTCCTCAATATCAAATTAAATCCATCCCACATTGGAAAATGGTTGATGGAGGCGGCCATTTTGAAAAATGGCTTCAATGGCCACCATATTGAAAATTCAAGACGTCTCCATATCCAATTATTTTCAGAACACCTTTGGTGATAGGAGTACCAAATTTCATGCTTTTAGCTCAAATTTCACAATTCCTCCCTATTTTTGAGCTAAGCTGCTAAGCTACTTAGGTATTCTGCTAGCGGGAACCAGAATACCTGCAGGAAACCCACACAAACACAGGGTGAGCATGCAAACTCCACTGAGAGGCCCCAGGCCAAATTCAAACCAGCAAACTTCTTGGTCTGAGGCAGCAGACGTACTCGCTGCACCAATGTAACCCCCAAACAGAGAATAAACAACAAAGAGTGGAATAGAAGTAAAAGGAACTGAAAAAATGAATGCAGGATGGGTAATTGTCTGGCGAATGAAATCCACTACGTCTAACAAAAACATGATACAAATAAATTGGTGAGGTAAGACTGGAAAGAGTTTCGTGAATCTGCGATTTGTGAATTATATCATGAGGGTCAGCAAGGAAAAGCCATTGGAATTAATTAAACAGAAGGGAAGCGAGTTCAGTGCTACAAACCTGAAAAAAAAAACAAACATTAGTCAGAGGAGTCATCTCAGGAACAGCAATAAGTGTGTCAGTGACAGAAATTAAGGAAAATGTGAAAAGTGCTGAAGTCCTGTAAGCAAAGCGTCTGAAAATGACTTGAGTCCTTTATAGTCTTCCATTCCTGCTAATAAACTCATGTAGTTTTCTCCATTCAGTTCGGCTCTTGGATCCTAACGATTCCGTGACAGTCAGAAGATCTGAGGGGCCCAGAGGTGGAATACGGGAGCTAAAGTTTGGAAATGTATGAAGGAGCAAAACCACGCAGAGCCGTGTGTGAGACTAGCAGCATCTTAAAATCTATCCTGTAATGAAGGTTGGTCTGTTGTGGGATTTACAGTAAATCAGATGACAACAGCATTTTGAAGGAGCTGCAAGTGGGACAGGTCTGCTTGGCTAGAAAATTAAAAAAGAACATCACAGTGCCTGAGGCAAAATAAACTGGGCATGAATTGGTAATTCTAAATCACTTAGCACCAATTTTATTTTGCTTTCTAAAGGAGTTGGAAAAAGAAATATTGTGCAAGTTGGTTAATGGTTAGCAGAGGTGGGCAATTCCGGTCCTGGAGGACCAGTGTGTATGCAGGTTTTTATGACTATCAATTACCCTGACTGATTGAGTTAATTGATTGCGTACACAAATACAAATTTGTGCAAAGATTAGATCACAGAAAAATGTTTTATGTAGGGAGACAAGAACAGTGTTTGGTGGTCATTCATGAGAATTTAAAGAAATGTGCCAAAAATGTCTGATTTCATAAATGGTTTGGCTAAATTAGATAATCAACTAATTAAAGGCCAGAAGTTTGTGAAAAAACCAGGGACAGATACGGCCCTCGTTGCCCACCCCTACATTAATGTGTAGGTCAAAATTCAATACATCGCGAGGCTCACGCACCATCCGTTCATTCACACACTCATGCCCACAGACCATAAGAGTCTGCAGTTACCCTAATATGCATATTTTTGGACTGTGAGAGGAAACTGGAGGACCTGGAGGAAACCTGTATGAACACGGGAAAGCAGACCTTATTAATCTTTGAAAAATTCTAATTTGTAGATATTGATTTTGACTGGAACCATGTCCTATTACAAAAACTGAGAAAACTGTGTTGTGTGACTGTGTGAGATTGGCACTTTCTCCAGTTTTCTGCAACTTACCTCAAATAAATTCCCAGGTATATAAATTATACGTATGTGCATTTGTGAAAAGGGAGCTGCGGAGACACCACTATTAAACCCCATACAAGATTATGCATTTACTTACTTCTCACAACAGACACACACACACGAGCACACACACACACACACACGCGCACACACGCACACACACACACATACACACACACACACACACACACACACACACACACACACACACACACACACACACACACACACACTCTACTCAGCCAGGTCTCGGCGTAAAACCATGCCTCCTGCAGCAGAGGGCAGAACCAGGAAGTCACTTGCACTCTCTCTGTCACACAGTTTCAGGAAAACAAAACTTAACTCCGTCTCTGAGAGTGAGCAGTGAAATGGCTGAGGGTGGAAGTTTCCTGGATCAAGAGCAGTTTGTCTGTTCGATTTGTCTGGATCTACTGAAGGATCCGGTGACCATTAACTGTGGACACAGTTACTGTATGGGCTGTATTAAGGGCTACTGGAATCAGGATGATCATACTGGTGTTTACAGCTGTCCCCAGTGCAGACAGACCTTCACTCCAAGACCTGCTCTGGGTAAAAACACCATCCTGGCTGAAGTGGTGGAGAAACTGAAGAAGACAGGACTCCAAGCTGCTCCTCCTGCTCACTGTTATGCTGGACCTGGAGATGTGGTGTGCGATTCCTGTACTGGGAGAAAATACAAAGCCGTCAAGTCCTGTCTGGTGTGTCTGGCCTCTTACTGTAAAACTCACCTCCAGCCTCACTATGAATCTCCTTCCTTTAAGAAGCACAAACTGGTCAAAGCCACTGGAAACCTGCAGGAGAAGATCTGCTCTCTTCATGACAAACTGCTGGAGGTTTACTGTTGTACAGATCAGCAGTGTATCTGTCTGCTGTGTATGATGGGTGAACACAGAGGCCATGATACTGTCTCAGCTGCAGCAGAAAGGACTGAGAAACAGGTCAGTACAGACCCTCCTACACATAAATCTCATACTTACTTAGGTGGAGGTGTATGTAATAGTCGGAATCTGTTTGTTTGTTTGTTTGTTTGTTATTTAGTTAGTCAGTTAGCAATATTACGGAAAAACAAATGGACAGATTTACACGGAATTTTCACAGTAGGTGAGAATTTGTCTAACTTAGATCCCATTAGATTTTGGGCTAGATCCGGAAGGGTCTCTGGATCCAGGAATTTTTCATTTATTTGATACTGCATTTAAAAACTCGAGGCGCAGTGTATCATATGGCCACTAGAGGTCAGCATTAGAACATATACAAGACTAAACCATGAAACACAAAGAAGCGTTCGATAGAAATGTATCGTTAAAAAGAGAAACATATGAGGACTTTGTTTCCAAAACGCAATATATCTATTTTACTCATTTTGAGTAAATTGGCGATTTCTGTTTTGACCCTATTGCATTTTATAGAAAAATACAAATTTTGACCACGAAAAAATACACCTCATAGAATGAATTTCTAAAAACAGATTTTAGCACCATGTGTAAGAAGCATAGGGCTATCGCTCTATGGCAGGGGTCACCAACTCAACCTCCGCCAAGGAGGTGTAATCGTTGGAATCTGTTTGTTGTTAGCAACTGTAGTGTGAATATAGGCCACTAGATGGCAGTATTTACCTTTTTTTGTTAAGCTCAGACTGGACTCATGTTTAGACGTGTCCTGGACATGTCTGGGGCAAGTCTCAGAAAATTAAAAAAAAGAGGTCTAAATGTGGGTGGGGTCTGCAAAAGAGTATATAAGGAAAAGAATTGAGACAGTAAAGTAGTGGGAGAAATTGCAAGAAGAAGGATACATATGACCAGACCTGCCATTCTGTTCAAGACCTGTGACGTTTCTTTTGTGGATTTCTTTGCCTGTGTTTGAGCATTTTCATTATCCAGGACATCACCAAGCCACCCCACAAAAAGGGACTGTAAATATTTATGTTTTGTACATAATTCAATCTTGGTCAATAGATTAGTTTGTTAGTTAGTTGTTATTAGTCTTTGTGTGTTTAAATAAATGTGTTTGAGTTTTTAAAACTGTGTCTGTCATCCCTTGCTGTTGCTGTTGCTGTTGTGTTGTAGATGTAGTAACAATTGGGGCCATAACACAACATTACGGAAAAACTAATGGGCAGATTTACACGAAATTTTCACAGTAAGGGGGAATTCGTCTAACTTAGGTCCCAAGAGATTTTGGGCCTGATCCGGGAGCGGTTCTGGATCCAGGAATTTTATTATTTGTTTGATACTGCGTTTTAAATCTCGATCGCAGTATCTCATATGAGCACCAGAGAGCAGCATTAGTATATATACAAGAAGACGTTTTGGGAGTGATCGGGTCAGGGGATAGGGTTAGGGTTAGGTTTAGGGACCTGGGCAGAGGTGCTGCGCTCACAGATATTAAATCTGTTTTTATATACAGTATCTAAAACCTGCTTTTAATTACATGTCCATTGCTTTATTCATTACGTACAGCTCCAATTCCGAAAAAGTTGGGACTAAGAGTAAATTCTGAATAAAATCAAAATGCAATGACTTTCTGATCACATGAGCCAATATATTATTACAATAGAACATGGATAACATTTCAAATGTTGAAACTTAGACTTTTAACATTTTTTTTCCCATAAAATGAGCTTATTTCAATTCTTCTGGCAGCAATAGGTCTCATAAGTTGGGACACAAGCAAAAAAAATGGTTGAAAAAGCAATTAATATATAAGAGAATCAGCTGAAAGAACATTTAGCAAGTAATTAAGTTAACTGACATCAGGTATGTAACATGATTGGCTATAAAAGGGAAGCCTTAGAGAGGCTGAGTCTCTCAGAAGCAAAGATGGCCAGAGGCTCTCCAACCTGCGAAGGCTTGTGTAAAAAAATTGTGGACTACTTAGAAAAAAATGTTCCTCAATGTCAAAGGCTTTGAAGGTCTCATCATCGGCAGTGGACAACATCATCAATAGATTCAAAGTGTTATGGCCCCAATTTGTTTTTACATTTATAACACAACAGTAACAGCAAGGGATGACGAACACAGTTTTAACAACTAAAACACATTTAATTTTTAACGAAGACAAAGACTAATAACAACCTACAACTGAAGACCAAGATTGATAAATAAGAAAAAACAGAAATAATTACAGTCCCTTTTTAGTGGGGTGGCTTGGTGATGTCCTGGATGAAGAAAATGCTCAAACACAGTCAAAGAAATCCACAAAAGAAAACGTCACAGGTCTTGAACAGAATGGCAGGTCTGGTCATCTTCTTGCAATTTCTCCTACTACTTTACTGTCGCAATTCTTTTCCTTATATACTCTTTTGCAGACCCCACCCACATTTAGACCTTTTTTTTTTTAACTTTCTGAGACTTGCCCCAGACATGTCCAGGACATGTCTAAACATGACTCTAGCCGGAGCTTAACAAAAAAAGGTAAATACTGCCATCTAGTGGCCTATATTCACATTACACCTCCATTCCAAAAGGGAAAAATTTTGACTCATAAAGGCAATATTTTTCTTTTCAATACAAAATGGTTAAGTGAACACTTGTCTATATATACATATCATACAATATTCAAACACATGATATATATATACACATTCAAACACGGGATAAGCAATCAGCAATTACATTGTCTGTACCCTTCACATGCTTAATTTCCAAGTCAAACTCCTGTAAAATCAAACTCCAATTCAACAATCTCCGATTCTTGTTTTTCATCTTACTCAAAAACATTAACGGATTGTGGTCAGTGTACACAATCATTGGCTTTTCCCCTGTACAAACATAAACCTCAAAGTGTTGTAAAGAAAGGACGAGAGCCAACAGTTCCTTCTCTATTGTGGAATAGTTTGTTTGGTGGCGATTGAACTTCCTGGAGAAGTATGCCACGGGATGCTCAATGTCATCAGAGTCACTTCTCTGTAGGAGCACAGATCCACAAGCTTGGTCGCTAGCATCGACCGCGATGGAGAACGGTTTGTTGAAGTCAGGAGATTTGAGCACGGGGAAGTGACACAGCAGAGACTTCAGGCGATCGAAGGCTCTCTGGCATGCATCATCCCAGGTGAACTTTACGCCTTTCTTCAGTTGGTTAGTTAGACTGAGAGCAATCTCAGCAAAGTTCTTGCAGAACTTGCGGTAGTACCCGATCATTCCAAGGAAGCGGCGCAAAGCTTTTTTGTTGTCAGGAACTGGAAAGTCCATGATGGCTTGGACTTTAGCATTTATGGGTGCCACCTTACCCTGGCCTATGACGCAGCCAAGATAGGTGACAGTAGCACAACCAAAGTCACTCTTGCTCAGGTTAACAGTCAGGTTAGCCTGGGTCAGGCGCCGGAACAACGTCTCTACATCTTTTAGATGTTCTTCCCAGGAGTCACTCCATGTGATCAGGCCATCGACGCACGCACCCGCGTGTGGCAATCCGGCGATTGTAGACTGTATCATCCTTTGGAACGTGGCTGGGGCATTTTTCATGCCAAAGGGTAGGACTTCATACTGGTACAATCCAGATGGTGTGGCAAAAGCAGAGATGCTCTTGGCCCTCTCAGTTAAAGGCACACACCAATAACCCTTCAATAAATCAATCTTGGTCAGAAACTTTGCTTGCCCTACACTATCAATACAATCATCAATCCTAGGTATTGGAAACACATCAGTTCTAGTTACAGCATTGACTTTGCGATAATCTGTACAGAATCTAGTACTTCCATCAGGTTTTGGAACTAGCACACAGGGTGAACTCCAATCGGAGTTGGAGGGTCTGATAATATCATGTTTTAACATGAACTCAACCTCTTTCTCAGCAATCTTTCTCTTTTCAGGATTCATCCAGTATGGATGCTGTTTTATTGGTTTGGCATCACCAACATCTACATCATGAGAGGCTACAGTAACTCTCTTTGGAACATCAGGAAACAAATCCTCATATTTCTTGATCAACCTTTCAAACTGATCTCTCTGTGAGGGTTCTAAGTGCTGGAGTTTTACATCAAGATTTTGCAACACTTCAGTGTTTGACAATTTACATGAAAGAACTTCAGCTTTAATTCTTGGTTCATCATCTTGAAACTCCCCCTCATCTTCACACGTTTCGACCATTATAGAATCTGAAGTGACAGCTGCAACCCTAGCATTTCTGTCATGATAAGGCTTTAGCATGTTAATATGACACAATTGTTTTGGTTTTCTCCTATCTGGAGTCTTCACAATGTAATTGAGATCATTGAGTTTTGTCAGAATTTCATAAGGACCATGAAATCTAGCCTGCAATGGATTGGACTGCAAGGGAAACAACACAAGGACCTTTTCTCCTGGTTTAAACTCACGGCTTCTAGCCTTATGATCATACCAAGTTTTCATTTTTCCCTGACTTGATTTCAAGTTCTCTTTGGCAAGGTCACAAGCTGCACGCAATCTTTCCTTGAACTTGCCAACATAGTCTAACAGACTGATATGCGGCTCTTTCTCTTGCCATTGTTCACTCAATAATTGCAAAGGTCCTCTCACTTCATGACCAAACACTAGCTCAAATGGACTGAATCCAGTAGACTCCTGCACTGCTTCTCTAGCTGCAAACAACAGCAAATGAACCCCTTCATCCCAGTCTTTCTCATGGTCATAACAATAAGTCCTCATCATTGTCTTGAGAGTGGAATGAAACCGCTCTAAGGCACCCTGACTTTCTGGATGATAGGCACTAGAAAGAATCTGTTTTGCACCTAGTTCATACACAACCTGCTGAAACAATCTTGAAGTGAAATTGCTACCTTGGTCTGACTGAATTTCCCTGGGAAGGCCAAACAACGTGAAGAACTTTATCAAAGCCTTCGAGATTGCAGTTGCCTTGATGTTACGTAGAGGTATGGCTTCGGGGAATCTGGTAGATGCACACATGATTGTCAGCAAGTACTGATTTCCAGATCTAGTCTTGGGTAATGGACCAACGCAATCAACAATGACCCTAGAGAATGGCTCCCCAAATGCTGGGATAGGCTGCAATGGAGCTACAGGTGGGTCTAACTGGTGTTTTCCAACTACCTGACAAGTGTGACAGGTTTTGCAAAAGTTGGAAACGTCTTTCCGAAGCCCAGGCCAAAAGAAGTGTTTCATGATCTTATCAACAGTCTTGTTAACACCAAGATGACCTCCTAAAGGTAAACTATGAGCCATTGTTAAGATCTCATTCCTGTAGACCTTCGGAACAACAATTTGCCTGACCACTGCCCAATCTGCATTGGCAGGGATATCAGGAGGGCGCCACTTCCGCATCAACACACCATCCTTGAGATAATACCCAACTGGAACTGCGTCTATTTCTTTATCAGGAAGGGCTCTCCTCTTTAGTACACAAATTTCAGGATCATTAGTTTGCTCCTCAATCAACCGCTTTCTGGACAGAGACAAGTCTCCAGACACATCAGAATCACCAGACCCATCCGGCTGGCTGAATAGAGAACTGATAAAAGTATCTGATAAGTCCTCAAACGGAGAAACCATAATAGGCCAATCAGAGTCATGAGGCGAACCACCTGAGTCCTGACTATTCAATGTACTGGACGGCACCACAACATCATCTTCTTTAGCCTTCTTGGCCATAGCACGAGTCACTGCGCAAGAAGGATACAGAGATGGGTCCTCATCCCCATTTTCAGTGCTCGGCTGTGAAGTAAGATGTACAGGGGGAACTACTTTGCCCCCAGCCAGGTCATTGCCTAGCAACAGAGAAACACCCTTTATAGGTAGACTTGACATAAGTCCCACCTTTACCTGTCCTGTAACTAAATCTGACTTCAAGAATATAGAGCGCAGGGGTACAGATACAGTCCTCCCTTCAATACCTTGTACAAGTATGAAATCCCCTGAAGCGGTCTCATCACGTAACTCCAAGGAGTCCATCAACAAAAGTGACTGAGAAGCTCCGGTATCCCTTAGGATATATATGGGGACAGGAGTAGTATGCTCATTCAGAGCCACAAATCCCTCTGACACAAATGGAAGAAATTCCTCCCTCACAAAGTCAGCTGTATCAGGCTTTTTAGCCCCACAAGAAGCAGGCAATTTAGCAGATCGGTTATCTACTACAGGGGTTTCTAACCTTGTTTTCACAAAGGCATTTGGTTTGGTATCCTTTTCTTTTTCTTTCTTAGCTTTAAGGAACCAACAGTTAGTTGTAACATGACCAGATTTCTTGCAATAACTGCAAACTAGACCACTTTTGTCACTGTCAGCTTTCACACTTTGATCAGACCTGTTACTGGATTTCTGAGCACCATCACCAGATTTGTCTTTGTCTTTGGGTGAAGAATCTTGGGTATCACCGTAACCCTTTTTCTGTAATTGGGACCATTTATTGTTACTGCTAGACTGAAATTTGGACTTATGTGTGAGAACATATTCATCTGCAAATTTGGCAGCTGATTGCAAATTCAGTGCTTGCTTCTCATTAAGGTAGGTCTTAACATCATCTTTAACACAGTTCTTGAATTCTTCAACTAACACCATCTCTTTTAGTGAGTTGAAATCATCCTTGACCTCCATAGAAGTACACCAGCGCTCAAAGGAAACCTGCTTTTCATTAGCAAATTCAACATAAGTCTGATTTTCAGATTTCTTCAGACCTCTGAATTTCTGTCGGTAAGCCTCTGGAACCAACTCATAAGCTCTCAAAATAACCTTTTTGACAACCTCATAATCAGAGGAATCATCTGCAGACAAAGCCGAATAGGCTTGTTGAGCTTTTCCCTTGAGGACAGTTTGCAACATCAGAGGCCAGTGTTCCTTTGGCCACTGGCAACTCTTTGCTACCTTTTCAAAACACTGGAAATAGTTGTCAACATCCTTTTCCGAAAAAGGAGGCACCAGTTTTACCTCCTGGCTAGCCCGAAATTTATTTTCAGTTTGAATTTTTATTTTTAGTTGCTCCATTTGGAGTCTTTCTTCTCTATCGAGTTTCTCTAATTCAAAATCTCTCTGTCTTGCAAATTTTTCTAACTCAAATTCTCTTTGTTTTTCTTCTCTTGCTAATTTTTCTAACTCAAACTGCCTTTGTTTTTCTTTTTCTTCCCTCTCAAATTCTCTTTGTTTTTCTTTTTCCTCCCTTTCTTTTTCTCTTTCCTCCCTTTCAATCTCTAGCATTTTTAATTTAAGTTCCATTTCTATATTTGGATTTTCCACTGGAAACTGTTCCAGATCTCCTGGTGCAAACACATTTTCATCAATGTAATATTCAACTATCTCTCTAGCCAGTCTTGCTTTTCGCATGGCTGGTTTTACCTCTGTCAGCTCTAAATGTCTGCAAATTTCTAGCAGTTCTGTCTTTTTAAAAGACTTCAAAACCCCTACGGTTGGTGATGCCAAGAAATCATCCATTGCTGTTGTCAATATATATCTAGGAAAATTCACAAAAACAATTTTACAATTTGGAATGTTAGATTTTCAATAAATTACTCACAAAATGGTCTATCCCGGACCTTGAGCCCCCAATTTGTTATGGCCCCAATTTGTTTTTACATTTATAACACAACAGTAACAGCAAGGGATGACGAACACAGTTTTAACAACTAAAACACATTTAATTTTTAACGAAGACAAAGACTAATAACAACCTACAACTGAAGACCAAGATTGATAAATAAGAAAAAACAAAAATAATTACAGTCCCTTTTTAGTGGGGTGGCTTGGTGATGTCCTGGATGAAGAAAATGCTCAAACACAGTCAAAGAAATCCACAAAAGAAAACGTCACAGGTCTTGAACAGAATGGCAGGTCTGGTCATCTTCTTGCAATTTCTCCTACTACTTTACTGTCGCAATTCTTTTCCTTATATACTCTTTTGCAGACCCCACCCACATTTAGACCTTTTTTTTTTTAACTTTCTGAGACTTGCCCCAGACATGTCCAGGACATGTCTAAACATGACTCTAGCCGGAGCTTAACAAAAAAAGGTAAATACTGCCATCTAGTGGCCTATATTCACATTACAAAAGAAACTGGAAAAACATCTGTTCATAAGGGACAAGGCCGAAAACCTTTACTGGATGTCCATGATCTTTGGGCCCTCAGAGGCCACTGCATCAGTCACCGGCATGATTCTGTCTTTGACATTACTTAATGGGCCCAGGAATACTTCAAGAAACCACTGTCTGTAAACACAGTCCGCCGTGCCATCCACAGATGCTACCTAAAAGTCTATCGTGCAAAAAGGAAGCCATTGTTGAGCATGATCCAGAAGCGCCGCCGTGTTCTGTGGGCCAAGGCTCATTTAACCTCTTAAGCCCCAGCTTCTTTTTTAGGTTTTTGTTTGAAAATGACATACCCAAAATGAATAGAGTATATCTCTGTTTGTGTAGCATGAAGTATCAGAGAGGGAGACATGGAAATGTGGAGAGAGGGTTGATTTTCTGACGCTACTCGGATTTTGATATTTGAACATTAATATGCTTGGCGTTTGAGTTGTGCTTGGTGTATGTAAAAATGACTTATATGTGCTTGTAGCAGAGGCTCTCCTGTTTCATTTGATGTGTAATATGACTATATTGCTACTTAATTAGCTCTGTGTTGTAGGTATTTTGCTGCGGTGAGTCTCAGGGGACCCTGGAGTTTAAGAGGTTAAAATGGACAGTAGCAAAGTGGCAAAATGTCCTGTGGTCAGACAAGTCCAAGTTTGACATTCTTTTTGGAACTCATAGGCGTCATGTCCTCCAACTAAAGAGGATAAAGACCATCCCTCCTGTTATCAGCGTTCAGTTCAAAAGCCAGCATCTCTGATGGTATGGGGATGGATTGGTGCATATGATGTGGGTCACTTGCATGTTATAAAAAGCACCATGAATGCTGTATTTCAGCAGGACAATGCAAAACCCCATACTGCAGCTGTTACAACACATGGCTTCGTAGCTGAAGGGTCCGTGTGTCCGTAGCACTCTTTGTGAACGCAAACATAAATGTGCAGGAAATTCTCGAAAGTGAACATTCCTTGCCCTGTGAAGATATCTGGGTCAGGCTCATTGGCAAACACGAGACAGCTTTAAACATAGGAGTATGCCATCGACCGCCAGCTTTGGACAATATTGTCAATGAAGAAATGCTCTTTAAGAGGATTAGGCAAGCTTGAAGAGGAGGGAATATTATTATGGGAGTCTTCAATTATCCTGGTATCGATTGGGAAATGGTGAAAGGACAAGGTAAAGGGGAGGAAGAATTTCTAGATGTTATAAATTACAATCTTTTGGTACAGAATATTAATAAACCTACAAGAGAGAAGGCAATTTTAGACTTAGTGCTCTGTAATGACCCCGATAGAATTAGCAATGTTGAAGTACTGGAGCCACTTGGGACTAGTGATCACTCTTCTGATAAATTTCTGTTAATTTTTCATGGGAAGTTAAAAAGGTCTCCAAAAACCAAAATTTTCAATTTTAGGCGAGCAAACTTTGACAGAATGCACTCATATCTAAGTGAAATAAAATGGGAGACACTCCTGAACTGCGAGTCTGTAAATGAGACGCGGGAAAATTTGAACAGGGTTTTATTTGATTCACAGTGCAAATTCATTTCAAATGTGTCTGAAAAAGCAGAATCCTCTATGGATGACCACAGCCATTCGTAGGAGTTTGAGGGAAAAGAGGAATCTTTATAAAATGGACATAAAGGATAACAATGAGAATACTGAAGCTGAATATAAATTGCAGAAGGGTCCAAAACTAATCCTAAGCGCTTCTTTCAGTATTGTAGCAGAAAAAGGAAAGTCAAAGAGGATAGATAAGTGCATAAAGAATAAATATGGATCGCTGCTATATGATAACAAAGATATTGCAGATACCTTAAACTGTTTCTTTGTTGAGAATTTTACTTCAGAGCAGGTTTTTTTTTTCGGCCAGAGGGCATGTCCAATGCTGAACATTATTTAGCGGAAATTGAGGTAAGGGATAATGAAGTATAAGACAAGTTGCATAAACTAAAGGCAGATAAGGCGGGGAGTCCTAATGGCTTATATCCTAGAGTGCTCAGGGAAGTTAGTGAGACCATCTTTAAACCGCTATCCGCCATCTTCAGGCAGTCTTGAGAAACTGGAGAAATACCAAATGATTGGAAACAGGGCAATATAATACCAATATATAAGAAAGGGGACCGTACTGAGCCAGGAAATTACAGGCCAGACAGTTTAACTTACATTGCGTGCAAAACACTGGAATTTATCATAAATGAAGAGCTAGACTTATTTCTTGAATGTAATAATATCTTGAGGGATAGCCAACATGGTTTCCGTAAGGGAAGGTCATGCCAGTAAAACCTCCTGAAATTTTTTGAAGAGGCCACCAAGACGTATGATCAGAGCCGGGCTTTTGACGTCATGTACTTGGATTTTCAGAAAGCATTTGATACAGTACTGCATGAGGGAAAAATTTTTAAAATGAGCTACATTGGAGTTACAGGTGGTATTCTGGAGTGGATTCAAAACTGGTTACAGGACAGAACACAAAGAGTAGTGGTCAGTGATATCTCATCTGAGCTAGGTATAGTGCGGAGTGGCATCCCTCAGGGATCGGTGTTGGGACCCCTGCTGTTCCTCATGTACATTAATGACCTTGATGGGAACATTGATAGCAGATTAGTCAAATTTTCAGATGATACTAAATTGGGACGTTTGGCAAATAGTTTACAGTCTACTAAAGTGATTCAGGATGATTTGGATAGACTCCAAAATTGGGCAGAAATGTGGAAAATGAAATTTAATATAGCAAAATGTCAAGTTGTACATGTAGGTAATGAAAATATTAGACAGGATTACTTCATAGGAGGTTTAAAACTGGAATGTGCTCCACATGAAAAAGATCTGGGAGTCATTGTTCACCAAACCTTCGCAGGTTCTTGCCATTGTGCCATAGCAGTTAAAAAAGCCAATCGGATGCTTGGAAAAATTGACAAAAGTTTTGAGTACAAATCCAAGGAGGTGATACTTCTCTTGTACAACACATTCGTCAGACCACATCTGGAGTACTGTGTGCAGTTCTGGGGACCATACTTTAAGAAAGATATAGAGGCTCTAGAAAAAGTTCAGAGAAGAGCCACTAAGCTATTTCCAGGTATAAAAGATGAAAGCTACGAGAAGAGGCTGAAGATCCTTAATCTCTTCAGTCTTACAAAAAGGAGACTCAGGATTGATCTGATTGAGGTGTTTAAATATGTTAAAGGGATTAACAAAGTGAATTATGTAGGATTCCTTCGGCCAAGTGTTGTTAGTAGAACTCGGGGTCACAAATGGAAGTTGACCAAGGGTATATTTAGTATGGATATTAGGAAATATTCTTTCACCCAAAGAGCAATTTTGATGTAGAATAGCTTGCCTGACCATATTGTTGATGCAGAAATCTTGGGAATTTTCAAGAGCAGACTTGACTTACAGCCAGATATCATTGAGTCATTGAGTATCTGAAGTGATATATTCACAATAGTAAAAAGAAACTGGTGAGCCTAGTTGGGCTGAACGGCCTGTTCTCGCCAGTCATGTTATGTTATGTTAACTGGCCGCCTGCAGTCCTGATCTTTCACCGATTGAGAAAATTTGGCGCATAATTAAACGAAAAATCCCTCAAAGGAGACCCAAAACTCTCCAGCAGATGGAAGTCTGTATTAAACAAGAGTGGGATCAAATTCCAGGGGCTAATCTCAAGAAACTTGTCTCCTGAATGCCCAGACGCTTCCACTCTGTGTTAAAAAGAAGAGTGGATGCTACACATGGTAAACAGGCCCCTGTCCCAACTTTTTTGTGACCTGTAGCGGCCATCAAATTTAAATTTAGCTCATTTTGTGGACAAAGTTGTAAAATTTCTCAGTTTTAACATTTGCTATGTTATCTCTGTTCTATTGTAAATAAAATACTGGCTGGTGTGATTTGAAAGTGATTGCATTGTGAGTTTATTCACAATTTACATTTTTTCCCAACTAAAACGGAATTCGGTTTGTACATTTTATACATTATTAGAAGTACTGAACACTGCAATGGTTTCCAGCTCTGAAGGCAATAATTCAGAAACGGTCTGAGCTGGCAGTGAACCTCCTTTCTCTATTCACATGCCTCACTGAACGGGAATAAAAATCAGGTCATACTAAGCATCCACATCAGACCCAGATAGATCCTCTCTGCTCTGATTTACTTATTTTTGAAAAAATCTTTCAAAATTTCACAAAAAACTAAGCTACAAAAATACTCAGAATCCCTGTCCATGCAACAGACAGTCACTGAGCCACCTTTGGGTTTGGCAGATTTGATTCTTTATTTTCAAACGTGTACCTGTGATTTGCATTTTTTGGCATTTGAATCTCAAATCCTTATTGGCAAAAAACCAACCACAAACCCCTGAAAAATTAAAATGTAATGGATGCTATTTTACAAATTGTTTTTAATATGGCCAAACAAAAGCAGCCTGTTCTTCATTCGCTCACTTACCTATTAATTCAGTGCACTTCACCTCTGGCACATCAAACTCGTCAAAGAATTTCATTTGGAACATTAGAACATTGTTAAACACAGCTGGATTAAAATGGCATTACAAAATAAGCATCATAAAGGAAAATGTTTAATCCACAGAAGCAGCTGGGGGCGACACAGAGTAAATTCCAGCAGAGAATCCAGGAGAGAGAGAAGGAGCTGCAGGATCTGAGACAGGCTGTGCAGTCACTCAAGGTGGGTACTGACCAGAGGAGAAGACAACAGCTGCTGCTGGAAGAGCCATTTCAGGGCTCAGTCAGGGCTCTCCTCCAGTCAGCCAGTGAGGAGCCCAGTGTTGGGCCACTTTCCAGCCCTGTGGGGCTCAATCCCACTGAGCCACACTGTGGGGAACAGGCTGTGTGGGGTCCCAGTAAGAGCTGAGGGAAAGGCCTAGTTAAAATGTACAGCCTCCTCTCTCTGTGTCTCCTAACAGCTCTCTGCACAGGCAGCAGTGGAGGACAGTGAGAGGATCTTTACTGAGCTGATCTGCTGCATTGAGAGAAGGCGCTCTGAGGTGAAAGAGCTGATCAGAGATCAGGAGAAGGCTGAAGTGAGTTGGGCTGAAGGACTCCTGGAGCGACTGGAGCAGGAGATTGCTGAGCTGAGGAGGAGAGACGCTGAGCTGGAGCAGCTTTCACACACAGAGGATCACATCCATTTCCTCCAGGTAACATCACTGGCTCTATTATCCTTATTTCACAATGGAGCAACAACTCTGGAAAGTTCTGTGTTTATCACTAGTGTTAAAGGGTCAGCTCTAGTTAACAAACCTGAGCCTACAGCCCTGCTCATGACCTGGGAGCTTCAGGGTTACAGGAGGAACAGGGGTCACTCATCCTGGAGTTCAGTCATGGATCCTCACTGGTTATGATCAGAGACACTCGCTTTAAAGAAGTGTGTTTGCACTCAGACTTTAGAGCATCTTAAAGTGCCTGCTTTTTGGTGTCGTGTACAACTTCTTTTTAAATGGCAAACCAAAACTTGATGGCATATTTGTTTGGTTTCTTTATGATTTATTTATTTATGGACGATTATAGAATTTTGTCGGGAAAAAACTGTTAAACCCCTGAAACTAAGTTTGTGGCAGTTCAGTATACTCTACTTATATACCTGCTCTTTGTGCCTCAAAAGTATTCATCCCCATGTCAGAGTCATGTTTTGTGATCTCATTACCATAATTAATTAATTTTCAGTGTGGTAGATAAATGCAAAATTACTTTCAATATTTAAAAAGGAAATGAATATAAAATTTGCAACACCATTTAGTTATAAAAAATGATATTTTTCCCTGTTTTTATTACTCATATCCTTATCTCAATATTCTTGTAGGAATGTTTTTTTTCTCTCTCATCTACTACAACAGTATTTTTCGATACATTTTCACCAAAAACATACAGAGAAATAATATATTAGGACCCTTTTAGGTGAAAGTGGTGGTGTATAATCATCACTGCACACTACTGTACATGGTGAGATGTGCTGCTCATTTACAAAGATCTCCAGGCATCTGCATCAGAGATGATCTGAATCTGTTCTGTTTACATTATGTCTGTCTGTCTGTCTGCAGAGCTGTCAGTCTTTCTGTGGCCCTTCTGGACCTGGAAACTTACCCAGCATCACTATCAGTCCACACAACTCTTTTGAGGCTGTGAGGAAATCTGTCTCTGATCTGGAAGAACTACTGGAGGATGTTTTTGAATCAGAGTTTTTCGAAGTTTCCGAAAAAGGTTTGTGAAAAAATCATGCTGCTGGAGGAGTGTTTAGCTACTGTACATGACACACTGGTGAGGTGCTCTGCCGTATGCTGGGAATACACCAAATGACTTTTCAACCAATTTCACAAATTTTCAATATTATACTAAAATCATGAGGGTATTGCTCGAGCTGTGACGCACTCCTGTCATCACAACTGTTTGGTGTAACGAGGTCATAAAACACAGTCTGTCTTGGGCTTTTTCTTGTCTTGACCCTCCGATAAAATCAAAATTCAATATCATTGAGAATTTTCAGTCTTGGCTCATGCAAACCGTGAAATTCAATGACATGCACATTGTCAACAGGCAATGGGTGCATTCTGTAAGATCTACAGTCTTTGCTAAATTTTATAGTTTGCGACTAAAAATCCATGGCTTATGACACATTGTGTATAGATACAACAGGGTATCAGAGTCTTCTTAATGTATTTTCAGAACCTTCTAATGAATCATAGGCTGAATTCAGTCAAAATTCCGTCACTCACCCGCACGTCCACTCATTGTTTGGAGAACCCCCCGTTTCTGGCCTCCTACACACCCCAAAAGGGCCTTCACAATCGCCCTGGGCTGAGGTCTTTCCACAACGTCTCTTAGACGATTATGCGCACGGTTTTCAGTTGACGCCAATTCTCCAGAGAGGACAGGTGAGATATTGGAATCCCGGACGAGCCCCCAATGTTGTAGGAATTTTGATTTTATATTCCTGGTGTTACCTTCTCAAAAAGAACTCAGACAGAGACAAAGGAGTTAATAGTCAAGCCAAAATCAGTTTACTTTTTCTGCAGAAAAAGGATCCCTGCACACAACAGGTCTCGTCAGCAAGTACAAGGATAAGATCAGTTTCTTTCTCTGTGGTTTATGTAGGGATACATTGTGACGTTCTTCTCCCCTCGTGCTGATTTACACATCGTGTAAACTGGAAAACTCTTGCAGTCGCACGCAACCCATGTCAAGCTGCCCTTGAGGTGCGCATATAAATCTCGTAGAGAAGATACGTGATTCCTCCCTATCTCCTTGGCTTTGTCTTGTTTCATATTCCAGGCTCTCTCTTGTACTCCTTCTTCTGTAAACACCTAAACTAAGAGAGCGAAAGAACATCTTGCCCTCGTTATGGGCCCATCAGGTCCTCATGACTCCAGATAAACTATATGCCATGACACATTGATGAGATTTATGGAAACTTACAGTTATGCAGACCCAGGCTAAACAGAAACATGCAAGAGTGCACTCTGAGGCCTAAGAGAAACTGAGCAAGAGCAAAATAAGAGCAAGCAAGGATAAACAATTAATAATAAAGCAAATGAATCAAATATTAAAATGATTCCCCAGATTCACTTGCACATCATGAAAGGAACTTTTACAGATTATATACCTATACTTATGAGTGACATTTCAGTCTGTTTCACAGGTGATATAATGGAGTGGAGTAACATCACAAAACTGACACAAATATTAAAATAACCCAAAATGTAGTGTTTTCTGTGTGAAAAGAGATGAGACCTACAGATCCCCATCCACACCCCCATCTTCAGTCTCCTGGAATCAATTTTTCCCAGAGATGGATGTTTGTTAACGAGTAAACAAAAAAAAACAAAAAAAAAAATTGGGATGACATCCAGTCAAAAATGCCAATGTCAGTGTTTCAGACAGGATCAACATTTTAAGATAACAATTTAAGATAAATTGACATGGTCTTGTCTCCTCTAATCACAAGTGTGCTTGGATACGGGAAAGCAGCCCAGACTGACATACTGTATCAGTTTCGATTTCACCAGAATATGTTTTTTTTTTTTTTACATTTGCATTTGCATTCAGTTTCAGAATATTATCAAAAACAAGGTAATTTTTCCCTCAACTGTCCTGTGATCTCTTTCACAACAGTGGCTAAAGTCAATGTTTACGTCCTCGAGCCCAAGACAAGAGAAGACTTCTTACAATGTGAGTATGTGCTTAAATCTAAATTAAATATGGGGAAGTTTGAGGGAAAATCAGTATGATTTTTTTTTGTCTAAAATTGGCGCAATATAAATTGTGTCCACCAGATATCAGCAGGAAAGACACAATGCTCTCTGAAAGAGTTCAAGCACTCAGGATTGATGGATGACTATGGATTTGTTCTTTAGCAACTGTTTTCACCAGTGCCCCGTGTTCCCCATTTAGTTTTCATGAAACCTCCCTTCAGTCATCAATCTTGTGCTGCTTTGACATTGTTTGTTGAAATGTACAATGTTGCTCTCAGTGTTTCCCCTTTTTGTATTTTAAGATCAGCCTGTATGCCGATGATATTTTATTATATTTACAGCACCCTTCAGACTCCCTTCCTGAAGTAATAAAAGTCATTGATTCATTCTCCAAGATCTTTGATTATGCAATAAACTGGACCAAATCCACAATTTTACCTGTAAATGAAACCTATATCAATGTCACAGCTCAGTCACCGCCAATTCCCATCACCACAAAGAATTTTAGGTATCTGGGCATCACCATCTCCACTTGGCTGTCAGAGCTGATCCACCTAAACTACACCCCTGTTATTAAAACAATAGAGGATGACTTAAAAAGATGGATTAACTCACCACTTTCATTAATGGGTAGAATAGCAGCCGTAAAGATGTTCATATTACCCAAGATAAATTATCTATTCTCAATGATCCCTTTTCAACCCACTACCACCTGGATAAACTCACTGAACTCAATCATTCCAAAATTTTACTGGAAAAATTAGCCAGCTCGAATAAAACTAAATCTTCGATATACAGTGGGTTGTTCGGTTCCGCAATTTGACCGATTCTGCAATTTGCAGAAATCAAACTTTTATTTTGCGGGAAAACGACTTCGCTGTCAGCCTTGAGTTTGACACTGCTAGAACGGTAAATTATTGTGGATTTAACTCTTAACTATCGTTTTGAGATATTCGGCTTCATAGAGAAAAAAATGCCCGATAACTGTTGCTTGCCGTTGCAGCAGTAGGCTACACTCTTAGAATGAATGTGTTGAAAAATAACACAAAAAAATGTGTTACCACGTAGCCTATGAACACATTTTGTGTTGATTTCAACACAAAATAAGTAAAAAAGTTAAAAAAAAAAAAATCAACACTGATTGTGTTGAAAACCACACAAAATGTGTTGTCCTTAACTAGACAGACAGGTGTGTTAAAAATTAACAAATGTTGTGTTATTTTCAACACATCTCTTTTGAGAGTGTACCAAATCAACGCTTGTGATAAAGCGCACTGTGCAGTGTGTGGCCGTTAAACACGTGTATTCCTGGGATTCATCACGTTATTAGTGTCATTATGATCGGAAATTATCGTATAATTGACCTTATAAATCCCAATGTCGTACTAGTGATACTTTTTCATCAACACCCATTGGGAGTGACGGCTTGTCATTTGACTAGTTCCGCAAACGCCAGTCTGTAGGTTTTCAAACTTGTTTATTCTTGTTTATTTTTTCTGAAATAATTTTATGAAATTTTATTGTAGTCAGTGTGAAATAAAGCATTTTCCCTCGCACCATAACTGTACTGTTTTTCTGTGGCTCAACGGGCTGATCATGACTCATGTCCTTTGTTATTCTGAACTTGTAGTCTCATCCTGATAATTTTAACGTATACTTGGCATTTACTAGGCCTACTTGAATTGGAAAGAGTAAAAAAAATAATCCGTAGTCGCTGATTGCAGTTGAATATCGATGGATGCACAAATAATTGTGAACTGAGGCCAGCGCACGTGGATTCCAGCTGACGCAATGTCGACACACGGAACAGTTAGCCATAAATTTGACCAATTATTGTGATATCCCCTATAGAGTAGGCCTAATGCAGGCTAAAATTGGTGGAAAATACATGTGTCTGTTTCGTTGTGGCCAGGGGCACGCAATAATGCCAATAAACAAAGAATATCATAAGTTCGGCCTGACAAAGGGCGCTGTTTGCGAAACTGGAAATTACTTGCGGAACCAAAGGACGTGCCACTGAAAAATGACTGTGCAAGGCTTTATTCCTGAGGACTGAAGAAAACTAACTGATCCACAAAAAGCGTGAGTAATTTCCGCAAATTCGTGAACAGATAACTTTCCGCCAGCGAATTCTGTATCGATACCAGACGCTTCAAACAAATTACATTTGCAGAACCGGTCAACGTGCTGTAGGAATGAATAGAATTTCAGGTTTGCAACAGGAAAAACTATCTATTTCGGCGCTTGAGTGTAAAATAGTCCTAATAGTAGGCTACATAAAAGCATGTATTATCTTCGAACATAAAATATTGCAGAAATGATACCTGACAAATAAAATCCTCACCAAAAATAGCATGATATTTAATAATCCAATTGCGTATTATATCGTACCAAAGTTTTAAATAGTAGCACAGGTGGAGCAAACTGTATCGTCAAATATAAAAAGGTTTGCAGAAATGATTACCGGCAACATCAACCCCGCCAAAGCAAATTAACATTTTATGTAGGCTTACGTAACTTTTGCAATCATATATGGAAATAAATCGCCAACAAGCTGTGCCATTATCTACATGTACGGACTACTGTCAAAACGACCGTCCCAACGGCCCTCGTGGCTCAGTTATTATCGCCCAGCTACCCCATGCGCGGTAGGCGGCGGGAGGTCTTCTTTCGTCTTCATGCGCGTCTATACGCCGGTCCTACTGCAAGGCTGACGACAAGATTTCCCGGCCCTACTGAGAGTTTAACGCCCCCATACTGGCGGATTAACAACTTTTTCTTTGGTTTTAACGGCGACTGTACTGTACCCACACTCCACCTGGTCTTGCCCACCTGTTCAGCAATTTTGGAAGTTGGCCACTGACACTCTCTCTCACATACTGAGCTGTGACGTTCCGTTATCTCCATCCCTCTGTTTGCTGGGTGACATTTCAACAGTACAGATCCCACTTAAACATTCCAAATCCATTCTAGTCGCGTTAAATGTTGCCAAGAAAACCATTTTGTTAAACTGGAAGTCTAAAACATCAGTGAGTACTAAACATTGGCTAAATCTCCTTAAGGAACACGTTTGCCTGGAATTACAAACATGTCAAAACCCAGCATCACAGTCTAAAGCAACCTGGGATCCTTTCATAATCTCACTCGATAAACCTGTTAACTAACTTTCACACACGCTCAGGCGCACGTGCACGCACACACACATTTCATTCTTAATGAACACTCTACTGCTGTAATCATAATTCTTCATTGATAGCACTATTATTATTATTACTCTACCCCACAACCCCATTTGAAACACATCAGCCATCAGTCCCCCCCTATTATATGCCCACACACACACTGACTGCTTATATGGCCTGGTAGGTTATGCGTGTCTGTTATTTTGTTTTTGTTGTCGTTGTTGTTGTTGTTGTGGTTTTGTGTTGTCTTGTCCTGTTTTGTCTTGTCTTGTCTCGTTGTCTTGTCCTATTGTCTCAAACTTGGTGAAGATGACTTTTGTTTGTTATGGCGCATATGTTTTTATTTTTATTATGATTTATTTTTTTTTGTCCTGTATTGTTGGTTTGATTGTTTTTTTTTTTGCCGCCATATATGACCCCCCTGTAAAGCTTAATGTAAATTAAGTATGTTAAAAAGCTGTTATTTAAAAACAAAGGTGTCCCCCAAAGAGGGGGGGGGGGGGGGGTGGTGGTGGTGGGCCGAAAAAAAAAAAAAAAAGAGAGAGATTGCTTCACTTTTAAATCACTATATAACAATTCCAGTGGATAAGATATTTTCGTATACTAAGTTGACTGCAACGATAAACAGCTTGGAAAATTCCAGAAAATGACATCATGGCTTTAAAAACTTTTCATGAATTAATTTAAATCATTTGGAGGTCTACCAGTATATGTATTTTAAGGCCTACGTTCAAACTCACTTCTTCTTTGCTTGACATCATGGGGAAATCAAAAGAAACGAGAGCTGGACTGGCAAGATCCCATACCTCAGCCAGCATAGCTGGATTTGAACTTTGGCCTATATATCTCAGCTGCACTTTGGCCTAGATATGCCTAAATATCACCACTTGTTCCTCTTGTGCTACTCTAACATCCTGCAAAGTTTAGTTAAAAATGTATGCAGCCATTTTTTGAGATATCCTGCTAACAGACAGACAAACCAATAAATGATAAATGACCGTTGTCTGGTGTGAAGACTAGGGTCAATTTTGTAACGTGGTGAACAGTTACTTAGTACTTTGAGTTTTGCCTCAGAACTTTAAATGTGTGACCTAGGACAACTTGATAATATAATATTGCTTAAGGGCACACTTGGTAGGGCGCATACCTCCGCCACGCCAAGGCAACTCTGTGCATTAGTGATTTTCATTGGCAGATGTAGGGTATTGTTGCATTCTACCGCCAGGTGGCAGCAAAATCCAAAAGCACGCCGATTGGAAATCCGGCCCATTGGAAAGACTACATATCTCTTCCAGCATAGCTGGATTTGTACTTTGGCCTATATCTCAGCTGTACTTTGGCATAGATATGCCTAAATTTATTCACCTGTTCCTCTTGTACTACTGTAACATCCTGCAAAGTTTGGTTGAAATCTATGCAGCTGTTTTCAAGATATCCTGCTGACAGACAGACAGACAGATGGATAACAGAACAAAGTTACAACAACAACCATAAATCAAACAGAAACAAAAACCTAACCTCCTGGGTGGATATATTTAGCCGTGACATCAGAAAAAATGGTGAACCACAAAAAGTCTGGTTCATCCTTGGAAGCAACTGCCAAACACCAGAAGGTTCCTCATTCATGTGAAAAAAACAATAATACTCAAGTCTAAACACCATCGGACCTCACAGCTGTAATACTGGTCAGGCAGATGCATTTTTTCTCCAACAGATGAAGGTACTTTGGTGCAAAAAGTGCAAATCAATCCCAGAACACCTGTGAAGGACATTGTGAAGACACTGGAGGAAACAAATACAAAATTGATGGTATCCACAGTAAAACCAGTCTGATCTCAACAAAACCTCAAAAGGTCACTCAGCGAGGAAGAAGCTACTGCTCCAAACGCACCATAAAGTTTAATCACGAAGACTTTGGATTTAAGGAAAGGAGATTTATTAACAATGCAATGACATGAAAGAAATTCAGTATTTGGCGATGACTCCGTCCTCAAGGACCCTCAAGCAAGGTGGGGCACTGACCTGCATGTGTAGCTGGCAGAGGCGAAGCCATCCCCCATTGGACAGAAGGGTCACACGGATGAAGTAGATTCTGAAGAGGCCGGGGTCGAGAAGTTGGTGGTGGTGGGGAGGCGGTGGGCGATGCGGAATCTGTGCAACAGCAGACAGGAACACGTCAGAAGCATATATAAAGTAGACCGAAGGCGCTGATTGGGTGATTGTAATTGCTTGAGAATCCTACGTCTCGCGATTGAACTTTCGTTTACACTTCCATTTAAACAACAATTTGCAGTTGCACATGGGATTAAGTTCTTCCTTTATGGAGAAATGAATGAACAAAAATGAAAATGTTTGGCCATTATGACTATTGTTATGTTTGGAGGACAAAAAAGGGAGGCTTGGAAGCTGAAGAACAGCATCCTGACCGTGAAGCACAGGGGTTGCAATCAGCATCATGTTGCGCAGGTGCTGTGCTGCAGAGCTGGTGCACCTCACACAACAGATGGCATCCTGAAGAAGGATTATTTTTTTAAAGGTCAACTAAGTTAGAAAAAAGAAAAACGGTGTAGACATGTATTATTGCCTGTAATTCAAGAATCCAGCATTTAACTTTCATAATTATATGTCACGTTGGCAAAAAAAATAAAGAAACTAGACACTTTGAGACCTCTCCTTAAAACTCGCGAGCGATTGGCTAATTGGCTGCCACGTATGAAAAGTAAGTTGCACCGGAGCTAGTGCAGAAAAGTGACTTATTTTATCAGCCAATAAAATAATATAAATAAATTTTCAATAGCCAATTTGTGAAAGAAAGACATGTTATAGTGATTGTATATGGGACGAATATTCTTGATACAATTTCTAGATACCCAATGAAATGATTTACGCAAACTGTCCAGATTTTGTCGGTTTTTAACTTTTTTCCGTGAACAAAGCTTTGATCTCATCTGGGATTGCAAAACGAAAAGTTTGCATTGGTCGTAAACGCGTATACAATCGTTTTACACGTTCTTGAATTGTATGCTACACAAAATGAATGCTAATTTTGGACTTCGAACATATTAAGCGACTGTACGGCAACTTCATATTCGGATGGACCGGTCGCTTGCGTTTATGTTTGGGTTTCGCTTTCGGATATGTGCCGTACCAAAGTCCTAGTAGTCCCCGGTGACTAGGAGCACGATATGGCCAGTGTTTCAGAAACTAACACATATGCAAAATTTGAATGTCTTTATCAACAACAACAGCGATCATCGATACTTGTAACAAACAAAGCAACGTAAACACAAGCTCACTTGTCAGCTGTCTTCACAGCACTCTTACATAGACATTAACACCGAAGCCGTACAGCGGGGCTGGACCATGGGCTACCCGCCCCGGGCTCGGCGGGGTAGCAGCTGATCAAGTGGGGAGTCAGCACGAGAACGGATCTCAGATAGGCCTTTTTGACTGACATGGTGCCGGTACCGGGCCGGTGTCTGAACTTGAAAAAGTGCTGCGCTTTTCCACAGGAGCTCTGTTGGTGCTGGTGCGCAAAAGTCGGCACAAAACAGGCACCGACCGGCTCCCTGCAGTTGCTGGGCCCAGAGTCGGGCACCGCGGCATCATAAAGGGTATGGGCGGGGCTACATCCTCAACAACAGACGTTTTGGCTGCCATTTTTTTTTAGACAGCCGAGTCAAAAAATAGGTTCCATTAATTTCAATGGAGCAACGCCCACTGGCGGCGTCAGATTTTTATTTTTCGCCACTGCTCAATTACCAAGAGTCAACACAATAAAAACTTATTTGTATTTTAGATGATTTAACTCTCGCCTTGTCATGGTTAGCGGCACACCTTTAGCAGCAACCTAACATGCAGTTGTCGAAACTGATAAAACGTTAACTTCTTTCTAAAAAAGTCGCAGTTTTGAAAGGAAATCTATAATTTGGAGGGCATTTACATTATCAAGCGACCTACATTTAGACAGAACCTAACTCAAGGTTCCCTCGTAAGGAAACGGCTAAATTCAGGAGGGAAATTATGCCTATATAACGTATATTGCACAGTAACCTGAACGTCGCACTTTGCCATCACTTAAAATAAGCTTATTATGTTCTGTATGCTGTTAATGTTCATTACAGGGTGCCAGCCTTCAAACTGAACTGAAATCAACTAAACCCAACGTCCCAGCATTCCCAATTGAACTCCAGGATTACTTTGAGCCAATATAATATATATATATATATATATATATATATATATATATATATATAATATATAATTTTAACCATTCTAAAGCCAAAAGAACGACTCTTATGTGTAATTATAATAACAAAAAAACTCGTGACTTTTTCTCTTCCCGTTTTCCTGCCTATAAATCCTTGCAATGCCTGCGTAACTTACTGAACCCCTGTGCAAAACGTTTATGTGTGTCTGTGTCCTTTTCTGAAAAATGCTACTTTCATTAAGAAAAATAAAATACAATACTTTTGTCAAAGTACCAATCAAGACTACGAAAAGCAGTAATTTCTTTATGTCAACCATTGTTATTTGCGTAATAAGGTTGCTTGTGTACAATTTACATTGTTACTACAGTGACATGCAGAAAATTCTATAGCACTCCTTCGGTGCCGCTAGCTGTGGAAACACAGGCCGGTGTTGAAAGGCACCGCACTTGGGCTCATTCAACACCAGCACCGGCACCAGCACCAGCACGGCCTTGGTGGAAAAGTGATAAGAGATGCCAAGTCTCACGCAATCGAAGTACAAAACCCAAAACCAGTGAAGTTGGCACGTTGTGTAAATCGTAAATAAAAACAGAACACAATGATTTGCAAATCCTTTTCAACCTATATTCAATTGAATACACAGCAAAGACAAGTTGCTTAATGTTCGAACAGGTAAACTGTAATTTTTTGCAAATATTAGCTCATTTGGAATTTGATGCCTGCAACATGTTTCAAAAAAGCTGGCACAAGTGGCAAAAAAGACTGAGAGAGTTGAGGAATGCTCATCAAACACTTATTTGGAACATCCAACAGGTGAACGGGCTTATTGGGAACAGGTGGGTGCCATGATTGGGTATCAAAGCAGCTTCCCTGAAATGCTCAGTCATTCACAAACAAGGATGGTGCGAGGGTCACCACTTAGTGAACAAATGCGTGAGCTGATTGTCGAACCGTTTAAAAACAACATTCCTCAACGAGCTATTGCAAGAAATTTAGGGATTTCATCATCTATGGTCTGTAATATCGTCAAAAGGTTCAGGGAATCTGGAGAAATCACTGCACGTAAGCGACAAGACCGAAAACCTCAGGCGGAACTGCATCAAAAACCGACATCAGTGTGTAAAGGACATCACCACATGGGCTCAGGAACACTTCAGAAAACCACTGTCAGTAACTACAGTTCGTTGCTACATCTGCAAGTGCAAGTTAAAACTCTACAATGCAAAGCGAAAGCCATTTATCAACAGCACCCAGAAACGCCGCCGGCTTCGCTGGGCCCAAGCTCATCTAAGATGGACTGATGCAAAGTGGAAAAGTGTTCTGTGGTCTGACGAGTCCACATTTCAAATTGTTTTTGGAAACTGTGGACGTCGTGTCCTCCGGACCAAAGAGGAAAAGAACCATCGGGACTGTTATAGGCGCAAAGTTCAAAAGCCAGCATCTGTGATGGTATGGGGGTGTATTAGTGCCCAAGGCATGGGCAACTTACACATATGTGAAGGCACCATTAATGCTGAAAGGTACATACAGGTTTTGGAGCAACATATGTTGCCATCCAAGCAACGTCTTTTTCATGGACGCCCCTGCTTGGAAACAGGTTGACAAAATTCTGAATTAAAAGGTGAAGTCACTGCCTCCCCTGACCGCACGTCTCTGGGCTCTACAGGCCAGGCTGTGTGTGTGTGTGTGTGTGTGTGTGCGCGCGCGCGTGCATGTGTGGACTCAACCCGAAAGAGCTAAAAAAAAAAAAAAAAAAAAAAAGAACCAGGCGCCCAGAAACAAGTGGAAAAAAGTTTGGCAAAAAGTAAAGTTTTTTTAGCTGCTTATTCTTTGGCTGAACTTTCTAATAGCCACACCACATCCCTATCAGATCAGTGACGAATGAAGACCTTAAACCTGTTTGGATGGTAGTACTGCCCATTCATGATTTATGGAGGTAGGTTTTTATTGTGACCTTTGTTCTGCTGCATTTACCTTTCATTTCACTGTATCTTCCATTCATTTTGCTCAAGAAGCTTTTTGACTACCATGACTATAGTACACACTGGAATGATTTGCTGTTCATTTTCATTAGTGGTGTGTTTTGTTTTCAAAAAGATGCTCTGTTTTACCACTCACTGGAATAATAAAATTTAATGCCGTTAATTTTTTTTAATCGAGTTCAAGTTTCATTATTTTGAGGCATTTGCTTCAAAAAGTATCATGTCTGCAGAGATAGAGGCTATAAGGTCTCTTGATATGTTTTAGGACATCTTTTCTGATATTTCATTACATTTACATCAGATTAACACATGTATTATGATCCGCACAAGTTATTAAATTCTTAGAATCCTGTTTCTCTAAAACAGTGGTTCCCAACCTTTTTTGAACAAATGCCCCCCTGACCATACCATGATCCTCTTACCGCTACCCCCCCAAAAAAAAGGAGAGGCAAATCTACTATATGTTCTGGCGTTTGACGTGTTCTTGTAGTAAACATCACAATTAGTCTGAAGCTGTTTAACAAAGGTAAAAATGAAACATGAGGTAAATATCCTGCATAGTTTCTCTTTTCTTTCCTCCGCTGATCAGAACGGCGTCCCTAGCAATGGTGTGTTCCTACTTGACGACTGTCTGATATACGGTACTTGACAACGGTCTGTTATACTTGACGATGGTCATTATAGAAATAACAGACCGTAGAACACAGCGATTTACTAATCAGAGGGCAGCATTCAATAGAGCCGTGTAATAAAGTAGACTATTTAGGTCAGTTATTTGCACTAAAAAAGTTGTGAAACCATGAAAGCTTAAAATGTAGAGTTCAAATGAACATTGCCCCATTCGTGCCTGAGCGCCCCCCTCCCAGCCCTCACACTTCCAGCGCGCCCCACAATGTTTAGAATGCCCCCGTTGAGAAATCCTGCTCTAAAAAGACGAAAAAGGACTTGTGCATCCTTTACGAAAAAGAAGTATTCTTGAAGTTAATTATTCAAGTAACCTTAAGTTAATGTCAAGTATATTTTCCAAGTATACTTTATTTAGCAAATGTACTAGTGTCAATATTCTAGTAGTATACTTTAAAGTGGTCTCATACTTCATGGGACTAAATTGGGCCACTTTAAGTTTATAAAATTATACTTTTAAGTATACTTTAAGCAAAGTAATCTTAAAGTACCCATCTAGGTTACATCTAAGTTTTATTTTGTAGTGCAGGTACACGACAAGTGAACTTTTAAGTACAACCCCAATTCCGAAATAGTTGGGAAAAAGTGTAAATTGTGAATAAAATCAAAATGCAATGACTTTCAAATCACACCAGTCAGTATTTTATTCATAATAAAACAGAGATAACAAAGCAAATGTTGAAACTGAGAAATTTTACAATTAAATGAGCTCATTTCAAATTTTATGGCTGCTACAGGTCTCAAAAAAGTTGGGACAGGGGCCTGTTTACCATGGTGTTGCATTCCGCCTTCTTTTTAACACAGAGTGGAGGCGTCTGGGCCTTGAGGAGACAAGTTTCTTGAGTTTAGCCATTGCAATTTGATCCCACTCTTGTTTAATACAAGCTTCCAGCTGCTGGAGAGATTTGGGTCTCATTTGACGGACTTTTTGTATAATTATGTGCCAAATTTTCTCAATCGGTGAAAGATCATGACTGCAGGCAGGCCAGTTCAGCACACAGGCTCGTCTACTACGAAGCCCTGGTCTTGTAATAGCTGCAGTATGTGGCTTTGCATTGTCCTGCTGAAATAAACAAGGCCTTCCTTGGAACTGATGTCATCTGGAGGGGAGCATATGTTACTCCAACATCTTTATTTACCTTCAGCATTCATGTGCTTTTTAAAACATACAAGTGTCCCACACCATATGCACTAATGCATCCCCATACCATCAGAGGTGCTGGCTTTTGAACTAAACACTGATAATAGGAGGGGTGGTCTTTCTCCTCTTTAGCCTGGTGGACACAACACCCATGATTTCCAACAAGAATGTCAAATTTGGACTCGTCTGACCACAGGACACTTTGCCACTTTGCTACAGTCCATTTTAAATGAATCTTGGCCCACAGAACACAGTGGCGCTTCTGGATCACGCTAAACAATGGCTTCCTTTGTAGCCTGTATCAGCCACATATATTTTATCAATCAAACAGAGATATTATGAGGACAAATAACTGAGGTTATTATGCTTTGAATGTAGGCCTATTGAATTACTGCACGTAATATTTATATTGTGAGAATAGGAAGCCTGGCCAGGCTTTGCTGAAAATCTCTTCCATTGCTTAATATACATGGGCATATATCATGGATTTCATAGCCATTCTTAGCCTAGACAGACAAGCACTGTCACTCACCTTCTCACTCTCTCACGCACACACCTTCTGTCTGTCTGTCCTATGGCTGTGCTGGGTGGAATCACATGTTCTTTTTTAAAATTGAGACGCGGAAAACTGGAAGGAGCGTCGATGAGCCTGGAGGAAGAAATTGTGACTGCAAAACATTTCTGATATCCTCTTGATCGCCGGAATGAAATTAAGGATCAACTCTGCTGCTGTGTCCGAAATTTTCATAAGATTAACTCTGCTCATCACGTCCGAGGGTGATTATACGTGGACTATTAATTAACCTTTCAAGGTGAGATCGGCTCTATTTTCATTGTGCTTTCGCTGTGGAATTTATCAAAAAAGACTGCCTTGCTGCCTGGCGTGGATTACAGTGATTGGATTATTGTTATTTTATTATTATTATTTGCTACTTTGCCACGTCGGAGTTTGTTGGGAGGATTTTCTTTTTTTTTTTCCGTTGGTGAACTGGAGCACAAAGCTGCATGTCTTGTTGCTGTTCTGTTGGACTGAGGATATGCGTAACCCTACAGCCAATGGGCTCTTTATCTTGTTCATTCTATCTTCCCTCTCTCCTCACTTAAGCACTTGGGGGAAAATAAATCCACATTTAAGAAATATTTTCTGTGTTGCGTGGTTTAAGCGACCCTCGACTTGTTCTTTGTTAACAACTCCAAACGAGTTGTCACACCTTTTTGCATGAAAGACTTTTGGGTGGCATCTGTGGATGGCACAGCGAAGTGTATTTACAGACAGTGGTTTCTTGAAGTATTCCTGGGCCCATTCAATAATGTCAATGACAGAATCATGCCAGTGAGTGATGCAATTGCGTCTGACGGCCCGAAGATCACGGGAATCCAGTAAAGGTCTTCAGCCTTGTCCCTTACACACATAGATTTTTCAAGTTTCTCTGAAATTTTTGAAAATGTTATTCACTGTCGATGATGAGACCTTCAAAACCTTTGCAATTTGACTTTGAGAAACATTGTTTTTGTAAGTATTCCACAGTTTGTCTATGCAAGCTTTGCAGGTTGGAGAGCATCTGGCCATCTTTACTTCTGAGAGACCCAGCCTCTCTTAGAGGTACCTTTTATAGCCAATCATGTTACATACCTGATGCCATTTAACTTTACTACTTGCTATATGTTCTTGCAGCTGATTCTTATATAAATTAATTGCTTTTCAGCCATTATTTACTTGAGTCCCAACTTTTTTGAGACCTGTTGCAGCCATAAAATTTCAAATAAGCTTATTTTAATGGATAAAAATGTAAAATGTCTCCGTTTCAACATTTGAAGTGTTATCTATGTTCTATTGTAAATAACATATTGGCTCATGTGATCTGAACGTCATTACATTTTTATTTTATTCACAATTTACTCTTTGTCCCAACTATTTCGGAATTTTGGTTGTATACTGTGAGTGAATTAGTTCTACTTCTAGCATACTTTTCAGTTTTTGAAAGTATACTTTTAAGTATACAGCAAGTAAACTTAAAGTTATACACTAGTTTATTGGTTGTATAATTCTAGTTAACTTTTCAGTTCATGAAGGTATACCACTAGTATTTTAAAGAGTGTCATAGGATCTTTAGTGACCACAGTGAGTCAGGACTTCAGTTTAACGTCTCATCTGCAGAGTTCTATTTATTTTAATTTTGATGGTTATAACTGACAGCTAATGAAAACCCAAAGTTCAGTATCTCAGAGAATTAGAATATTAATTAAGGCATATTCTGAACAGTGAACGCGTTCATTTTTGAGCGGACGCCTCTTCATTTTTTGATGTGTCCGAGGCTGCAAACCTGGTCACTGCGTTCGATGATGAACACCCTTCAGTTCATTTTCTGATGCGTTTATTTCCCGATGCGTTCATTCTCTGATGCCTGCCCAAGGCCTGATATGTTCATCTATGTGTGAAGTGAGCTTTTAGATTATTGTCGCGGATGTTCTTTTGTGAACGACCACTGAATATGGATGACGGATTATATAAACGCTAGTACAGGCCTATTTTAAATTCTCAGTTCCTCAAAGGGACATTGTGTAGGAATTACTCCCATCCAGCATTGGAATCGTGTATTACATTCAAGTGAATAATCCACTCTAGCGCCTCACTTTTTTAAACACGTATTGCAACTACGGCAGCCACCGTGTATCAAAAATCCCTGTCAACGCTGATTGATGTATAAATAGAACTGGTACTACTGAACCGAAAGCCAGCATATCGAGGTCTAACTGCAATAAACAGTTATGCCCAATACATAAGATCCGGACATAACTGTTTATTGCAGTCAGCCCTCGATATAATAGCCTACATGAAGCAGCAAAACACAGTACCGTGAATTCGGTGTAAGATATTCAAAGTAATGGTAATAAACAACTCAGCTTAGGTGCATCTCGAACATTTTACACTACGAAAAAGCAAATCAAGTGTTAGCTACATGCACGCTTATAGGATGTCACCTTCAATAGTTACCGAATACATATACCTGTCATCCAACCCAAGTTAACCAACCTTTGCTACCTCACTGTTTATTCTTAAACGTTACATAAAAGACAGGTGAAGCCGTCCAGTCGCTATATAACAAAGCCATTCATCAAATACAATAACTGAAAACACAGGTGTCGTTACACGTGCTCTTTTTACCGACTTGGTAATGACATAAGCCGACAGCACGGAATCTCCTGACCAGTACTAGCACAGAGAACCGCAGCAGTGCAGCTTACGAGAACGCTCTTAGAGACAAGGTCCCTTTGGTGTTCGCGTAGCCTGAATTAATATTTTTTTAAAAATTGTCTCAGCCGTGGAGAAAGGCACCGAAAAAAAAAACCCATCAGACTATATAGGCTATTGATCATTTGCGGTAGTCAAAAATGTATTCACTGATCTATTAGGGTGTCTTTTTCAATAGTTCCTTATGGAATAATTTTGCCCCCCATGGCATCACGTCACTTGCGATTTAATGTCGGATGAGGCGGACCCTAGCTTCACCGCGTTCTCAGAGACTGTCAAAGTACGGATAGGTGTCATTTGTGACGGGAAGGCTGATTCTAACGAAAAGAAGTCTGCTGCATTGACCTGCATCCAGAAGCGCAAATCGAACTGGGAATTGGAACGGACACTGACACGTCCTTTATGACAACAGTTATCTAGTTCTCGATCATTATCCCCCGCAGCGCGATTAGCGTGAAGCGGGGGATATAGCATTGGGCTCTGTCCGTACGGACACATAAAATTGAGGCGGCGGGGGTTATTGGCATGTTAGTGCCAAACGTTTTCCTTCATTGGAAACTGAAGACACTGAAAATCTCCATATGCGATCTAACAGCGATGCAATCATGGGCTTAATTCAGAAATAATGTACTTATTAAAAGGCTAATGCTTCGCCTCGATTGAACCGGTCCGCATTGTAATGAAATATCGCCTTTCACTCTCGGTATTGCATGGGTTGATAAAAAATGTGGCGCACTGCTGTTAAATAGGCTTTTAGAAGCGTGCAAGCTTTTTGCGTGACAGTCGACAGGTCTACAATATTTAACAACGTTGATTTAAATGTAGCAAACACGCGTCCAGATGAATGATTGTCGTCTTACTTAACAGGTACTGCTTGTTCTCTCCGATTAAGTGTGGAGTTTTCTCTGAGTGAACCTTTTGTTAATTATGAAAATGACTGAGAACAGGTCCGGACTAATAATTGTTTTAAACGGATGTTTTGTGCAACCCAATTCTCAGTTCTGGCTACGCCACTGCACTGAATTTATCCCACGATTCCATCGCTGTTATCGCATATGGAGAGAAACGGTGTCTTTAGTTGCCAATTATGACAAGGAAAGGAAAAAGATTGAGAACTAGCTAACAAACTATAATTAAACTATATAATTACTATATATATATACTATAATTAACCCCCCCCCTCCATTCTTTCCGGACCGCACAAGAAGCGTCAAAGAGTAGGCCTACAAAGAACTCTGGCGGCAAATGAAAAATAAAACTAAGTCTGCCGATCGAGACCAAAAAATTGATGCACTGAAAACATCATTATTAAAATATGACCATAAGCATAAGACCATAGCTTATTCTTTAGTCCTATATGACAAAAATTGTTTAGCCGTTTCATTCACGTATAGGAGATAAGCACCTTTCGTAGTTATGAGCCTGTATGCTTACGTGGTTTCAGTAGCTTTAGTCGCTATAAACGCCGGCTTTTAGTCACAGTAAATGCCAGCTTCTAAAGTCTACCCGAAAGTTCCACCTGTAAGAATGAGGATGCAGTATTTTAACAAGGTCTACTATTATGCTGCTTATGGTAACAAGCAACACTGTGTAACAAAACTGAATGAAAAGTTGCATTTTGGCTAATTTAGGCAGAAAAGTTGACTTACTTGTCGAGGAAAAAGCTGGCAACTTCAGCGTCCCTTAGAAAATCTTTTTCCTTCAATAACTCCTTCCACCTGGGGAAGGCTAGCTCGATGTTCACCCTTGTTTTTTTGAGCGCGCCGGTTGCGCTGCCTTTTCAATTCTTTTTCATTTTTTCGCGGATGAGGATTCGGTCTCCTGTGCTGCTGCTGCATATGTGTGGTCCTGCATTATGCTGCAGTAGTACTGATTTTCAATGTCGCCGCTATAGCCTCTTTTCCTGATTTCCTCCGGTGTCTCAATCACTCTGCACTGGCTGGCAGGGCAAACGCGGATTTATTCCGCATTTGGTGCCAGTTGTCCCTTGCCGGCAGCAACAGTTTCAAGATTGCTGACTGCCATGGCGCTCCTCTACCAGCTTACCCGTCCAATGTAGAAACAAGCCTAAAATTCTTTGTTTTTGAGAATATATCAGATTATTAGCGGCGGTCATAATACACCAATGAAGATATATATATATATATATATATATATATGAATGCAGACTTAGATTTTGGCAAATAAAAAAATGTAAATGTTACACATTGTCCCTTTATTTTTCTACATTTTTCTCTTTTTTCAATCAAATTACTACACTAAATGAACTTTTTGATGATATTCTAATTTATTGAGATGCACTTGTACTTTTCAGTTTATGCCAAATATAATTTTGTTTAGTTTATCTTTGATTAGTTGATAAAATCTAAACTCAAAGTATACTTTCCCATCTTTAGTTTAAAAGAAGTATACAAGTAGTATACTCAAATTTACTTCTTTTTTGTAAGGGCACTTCTGGAAATCAACACTCCATACGTACTCGAATCTCTGATGGTTACTGGGACTGAATTCCACTCTCGTGCAGCTTAAACAGAGACCGCAGACTGACTGAATTTAGTCAGTCTGTGAATTTAGGTGTATGTATTGTAAACCTCCTACATCAACTGTGTATGATTAAATCAATACATTGTAAACTGAGAGTGTAGCAAACTGAAATGTTTAGTGGAAAGCTATTGCCTTAAAAAAAATGGAATCCTTGAGTTTTCAAAGGGCCCAACTCCAATGAATTACATATCTGCATATCTTATACAAAAAAGGGAACTTTCTTGTCATTTCAGCCAAAAGTATCCCAATGACACTCTTTTGTTAAGAAATAAACTAAAAATGTATTGGTCATTACATATGGGCAAAAAATCAATTTTCCCTTTCTTGAAAGAGTAATCCTTGGACCTGGGCCCTTTGGAGACTCAAGGATTCAATTATGAAAGCCCACATAATTGCGCTGGGTGGAAGGAAATTAAGGTAAAAAATATTCTCACCACGTTTTTAAGTGCTGTGAACACAAGAACTAAGTTGGCTTACACAATTTTTTTGAGGTAATCAGTTTTCACAAAACAAATGAGTGGACCACCCTATGGGTTTATTGTGTAGATCACAGTAAATGCTGTTGAGAATTCAATACAAAGGGAAAGAAAAAGGGATAAGCCACAAAAATGATACATCATCAAGTAAAGAACAAAGTTGGTGAAAAACAGTAGCAATCAGTAAAATACTAAGTTTAAATGTGTGAAATACCAGCATTGAGCTCTACTCTCTTCTCCTCCATCAGACTCCTTTCAGCTCACACTGGACCCCAACACAATGAATAATTACCTCCGTCTGTCTGGGAACAGAGAGGTGACCCGTGTGGAAGAGGACCAGTCATATCCTGATCATCCAGAGAGATTTGATTGCAAGGCTCAAGTGCTGTGCAGAGAGGGTCTGTCTGGACGCTGTTACTGGGAGGCTGAGTGGAGAGGGAAAGGGGTTGATATAGCAGCGTCATATAAAGACATCAGCAGGAAGGGGGGGGGGTGATGAATCTTTTCTGGGATATAATTACAAGTCCTGGGCTTTGTACTGCACTGCTTCCATTTACTCTTTCTGGCACAATAATAAGAGAACCAAAATCCCTGTTCCCTCCTCCTCCAGAATAGGAGTGTACCTGGATCACAGGGCAGGAACTCTGTCCTTCTACAGCGTCTCTGACACAATGACCCTCCTGCACAGAGTCCAGACCACATTCACTCAGCCCCTCTATCCTGGGTTTGTGCTTAGTACTGGATCATCTGTCAAACTGTGATCTGGGATTAGACTGAGAGAGAAGGGAGAATCAGCAGTAATTACAAATGAAGCAAGCAAATGGTAAACATGTTGTTCCCACCACTGATGCATCTCCCTCTGATTTATTTATGTGCGGGACAATTACTTGATACCTAAATACAGTATAACTGCAGTTCAGATAGGCTTTTAGTGGATAGAAGTTTAGACCAAATTTCAAGTTGATTATTTGGCTAAATTTCTTTGACATTGCTCCAAAACTTAAAGAAAATAAAAGTATAAATAAATGAATGAATAAGTTAAAAAATAATAAAGAAACAGAAACATTTTGACATTTAGTTGATGAAGGACAGGTTCATTTCTGTTGTATTGGTGTGATTTCACTTGGTTTCATATCAACAGTATGTCTCGTGCTCACCACTGGCAAACTGTAGGGAATATTTTCTGTCGTAGTGTAGAAATGAAAACTGATGATAAAGAGTGCTAAAAGCAAAATTCCTTACTTTATACAAAATTTTAAGCAAACTACATTTTTTCAACTTAATGTTCTGTAATGCCTACGCTTCATAAATATGTACATGTATAATACTATAATTTGAGGAACGTTTGTCTGTTTGTCTGTCTGTTTGTTCCCCTACTCCTCCTCCTCTGACGGAACTTCACCAAACTTGGTGGGTCTATGTTGGTTGTCCCTGGAATTGTCCTTGAGGGGTTAGTTTTTTGAAAGGTCAAGGTCACTGGGGTCAAAGGTCAATTTTTCGCAGCCATGGGTAATTCACTAGTTTTAGAAATATGTCTTGCCAATAAAGCATTTAAATTTGTACTTCTCGGCTGACCAGGGAAGTTGCACCATTGACTGTGCCGTTGACGAGTTGCTCGGATCAGTTACACAAATATGTAACGTGAAACAGAGCCGGGCTGGTTATGAAGATGATGCTGGAAATTTAAATTTCCGCCAGGAAAGAAACTTTCTAACAATGTAATAGTTTTAAAGAGATGTGGGACACTTTATACTGAACACTTTATTGTTATGACTACATCATAACCAAAAACACTGCATTTCAAAACTATATTCAGCAGCAGAACTAACCCAGCAGACCTTTGCTTGGTGATACTTGTACTTTAGCGGAGTCACTGGTCTTTACGTGCCCTCCCAGATTTAATGAGTCTTTCCTTTTTGCCTCACATCTTGAAAATGCCATCGGCCCTTTCAAAATTTAGCTACAAAAGCTGCTCAGGGTTGTGATTTGCCCTTTGTCTCTTTGGCACAATTGGCAATTCAGGGGTAAATCCAATTTTGTTGGTAAATCACGACATGAATTGTGACACCATCAACCAGGCCCGCAAAATGGTAGTAATAGATGTTAAATAATATGACAAAAGTGGCGTGCCTGTACGATGAGACCAATGGTTCCTACGGTTTTGCACTTAACTCATTGCGCATACAGGCCCCCCACTTCCGTCGTTTTATGTGACATCAGTGGTCGCCATTTTGCAGGGCAGTTTGACTGTTTTTTTTTTAATTTATCCCTTATTTAACCAGGGAAGTCCCGTTGAGATTGAAATCTCTTTCACTGTATGACAGCTAATGTTGTGATTCAGCCACGTAATTGGATTTATCCGTGAAGTGAGGACTGTGAAAAGACAGAAGTGTGAGAGACAACCCTGAGGAGCTTTTGTGACCGGGTTTTTATGAGGATCCCTGATGTTTTAAAGACAAGAGGCAAAAAGGGTAAGACTCAGTAGAGTGACTTCGCTGGGGAATGTTAAATTTCCAACTGTAAAATATCACCTGGAGGAGGAATGCAGAGATTACTGCAGAACTGTCTTTTGTGAGCCAACTGTCATGATTTTCAGAACAGACCCTTGTGCAGAACACAGATTGTACCAAAGTTGGCTTTGATTAACAAAACAGAACAAGAGCATAAAGGCTTCCAGAGCTGGATGATCTGTGGTCAGGCAGGAGCAGTTAGGAAAGAATTAAAACAAGGTTAGACAAAGTGGAAGGGGCTGGTCTGAGGTCTGTTCAGGGATGGTGAGCTGGATGAACCTGGGCTCACTGGCAGGTGCTGACCTTCAGACAGGACTGCAGATGGAACAGGATGAAGCTACTTTTCCAGAACCACTGACTCTGGGATGAGTTTCCCTGATAAACAGATTCTGTGTTTTCAGTAGATAATACACTGAAGACGGTGGACACCAGACACAGAACAATAATCCAGCAAAGGAAAGATAGAGACCTTAAATAAACAAGATGACAATGAATAAAGTGTAAAATGCACGTGAAAGTAGTGATTAAACAAGGAGGGAGGGGAATGGAAGGAGATAATTATTACATCATATGAATCAAGAAAAACGAATCAGAGACTCACGAGGACAGCTGGATTGCAGGGAAAACTAATTTAGCAAACAATCAGGACGTGATACTAACCGCAGACATGAAGTGATAGATTATTTTATTTTGGATTAAATCTACAAACTATATATTATGTCTATAAAGAATTGTGCTTATGACTCACTTGTCCATCTTACTTGTGGACAGTTAATTTAAACAAGAAGCAAGACAGTAACACCCTTTTTTTAATAAAAACGTTTAGTTACTGCAGAAAAATGTTCAAAAATTACATGTTAAGAACAGCCTGACGCTGAGATTGAGTGTTGAAAGAAGGAACTGCATGGAGATCACAGGATGAAAGAACAAATCACTTAATTAATGTTTGCAAGTAATCAATGTGTGTCTTATCAGTTGCTTATAATGCTAATTACAGAAAAAAAATACTAAAGCTCAAGTCGTTATTAATGAAAAACAATATTTTTAAATAGATTTCTAAATTGAAAAATAAGAATTTTCCGAAATCTTCAAAAATGTCAGAAAATGAAGGCTCAGCCCACAAAATTGATGTAAATACTGTTTATAAAAAAAATTGTTGCTGGATAACTAAGCCACTGTAAAAACAAAGCTCAATGTGTGTTGTTGTAATGCTAATTAATATGTTGCTATGTTGTCAAGCACATTATCTCCTAAGCATAGCTGCCACAATCTGCCAATATGCAAATCACAGAATATGAATGTAATAGAGTATAAAGGTACACTTGTGCAGCCTCTCCAGCCACACTGCTTCAAGGTCACTAACAGCTGATAAGCGCAGCCGACTCCCAGTTCTCGGAAAACGAGAGACGCAGGGGGAGACTTACGGGGAAATAGAAACTTAAGTGTGGGATCACGACTGATTGGAGGAGAGAAATCATCCAAGATCCAGACGGCGAAGGAGCAGCGAATCACAAGACTTTTGACTTAGAGACTATATAAACTGGGACAACAAGGAAGTCGGCAGAGAGCGCTCTCCAAACTCTTTGTTTTGCATGTGCCTCAATTCTGATCGTTATTAAATCATTCTTTTATACATTTGGGACTCAGACTAAATTACTATTAGAAGGTTGAATACGCACCTGAATATGCCTCATTAAGGATCCTCTCTGAGGATCCCTAACAGTGTTAGCAGTCCTTAAAACATTTACAAACTTGCAAAAGCCACTAATTACTCTAAATTTAAAAAGTTGTCCTTGCACATGGGCATTAAAGACAGGGTAGGGAAGATTTTTCAAAAGTATTCTTTGTTATTTTTTTTTAAATTCTCTGAATAGCCCAATAGCAATAAGTTATAAAAAATGAAGAAAATCCACTACCTGTTGATGCAGCAGAGATGTAATAAGCCCATGAATGCAATAATAGGAAGACCTACCCCCATGTATATCAAACCTATCGACCTGCATGCTCCTGGAAACCCTGCCTGTGCTCTCATTGTACATGAACAGAGGTTATGTAGACAGAGTAGGTCAAGCTGTAGGGAGTTAGTTGTATGACGACGGCTGAGATGGCTGAAAAAGTGCAGCTAAAATTATGAGTGCAATGGCCGACACTGTTAAACAAAGCCAGGGAAGAAAAACAATAGAAGAAAGGGTGATGATGATGTATAATTTCATTAGGTAACCTTGCCTGTTGCACCCCCTCTACCCCAGGCCTGTCCTCTTTGAGAAGCTGTGCTGGGCTCTGAAGACTACTGATTCTTGGTTTGCCCTTCTGGATATTGTTGCATCTGTGTATTTTTGACCTTTTTCTGCCCGACCTCGATTTTGTGGATTGCTGTCCTGTATACGATTCGGACTGTCCTTAGGCTTATGAGTTTGCTTCTCCCACAAACCTACGCTTGTGTACCGGATCTGTTTTGTCTACGATTTTTGTGATTGGTGCCCTGGTTACGAACTCTGTTCTGTCCCATTTGAATTCGAGCTTTGGATTACGGACTGTGTGCTGTTGCCTTTTTCTCTGCGTGGGTTATCCCACTTACTCAATAAACCTCATTTTTGCAATCCTGTGTCTTCGCATTTGGTTCCAGATCGATACCTCACAGTAAGAATAGTGGACATACGAGTTTTCGTTTCTTATCAGTTTGGAGATACGAGGTTTTATCAGCAGGCCCATGATATTCAAATTTAAAGTCTGGTTTGCGTTTTCCATGGACCACAACTGCATTTTCATGGTTAATCAGAAAATCCTTGTTTTCCTGATAGCCATAATCAATGAGCTTTGTACAGAGTCTGCCTCTCTTTTGGATCAGTCACACCTCTTTCATAAGGCCGCCTACATTCTGAAGTTAAGCGCTGTGGGCGTGATCAAAGCGAGTAGGGGAGAATACGCGTAACTCAAAAGCGCTTAACTGGAATCGCGTAAAAAAGGACTTGCGCGCTAATGGGAGAATTGACCCCAATGTGCACATGGATTTAAAAATAAATTGGCCTGTAATAATTGTCAAATGTGTTTTAAAATACAGTAAAATAAAGAAGAGGTGTTGCCTTATCTACAGTTCTTTTGAGTTCACCTTCAAGAAATTATCTGAAGTCCGAGGCTTCAGACCCATGCAGTGGTTTCCTGACAGCAGTCAGACAACAGAGAACAGCCCTCTCGGCGTTTGCAGAGCTGCTTGGGATGGAGAACACAGTAAGATCTAGTTTAGCCAGACGGGGGAAAGACAAAGAGTTTTCTTTTCAATATCAAACAACATCTGCATCTGGACTCTGTCTCGTGGAGAAGAGGAAGTTTTTGGCTTCTCCACGTTGGCGCTGCAGCTCGTTGAAGTTTGTGTTGCCATAATGGGTCTTTCTGGAGCCGCTGCAAAATGGACTGAATCATCTGCCACTTGCTCCTCCATTGCGAGGCACAAGCAGCTACAGGGCAAACTTCTCATCGAATGGCTCCTCGGGGTTCAGGGCGCTCTTGCGTTCACTTTTCACCAGGTGCCTCACTGTCACTAACAGGCGATTGATGCTGTTCTGCTCCGTAATGGCGTCTTTGATCCCCAGTTGAGGTGTGTGAATGCAGCTCTGCAGATGTAAATTTGACACAGTAAAGTAGTGCTGTATCATAGTTTCTACAGTAAAGGTCATCTCTTCCATTTAGACCTGTGAGAGCACAGATGGTCCCTCATCCTCCTCTTCCTCACATTCAGCTCTGATGCTGCTGCTGCTGCAGGTGCCTGCAGTCACCTCATTACCCTCAGCCTCCTCTTCAGTGTCAGGGAGGAGGTTAAATGCCTCCATCATGTTACTGCAGTCACCTCATTACCCTCAGCCTCCTCTTCAGTGTCAGGGAGGAGGTTAAATGCCTCCATCATGTTACTGCAGTCACCTCATTACCCTCAGCCTCCTCTTCAGTGTCAGGGAGGAGGTTAAACACCTCCATCATGTTACTGCAGTCACCTCATTACCCTCAGCCTCCTCTTCAGTGTCAGGGAGGAGGTTAAACGCCTCCATGATGTTACTGCAGTCACCTCATTACCCTCAGCCTCCTCTTCAGTGTCAGGGAGGAGGTTAAATGCCTCCATCATGTTACTGCAGTCACCTCATTACACTCAGCCTCCTCTTCAGTGTCAGGGAGGAGGTTAAACGCCTCCATCATGTTACTGCAGTCACCTCATTACCCTCAGCCTCCTCCTCAGTGTCAGGGAGGAGGTTAAACGCCTCCATCATGTTACTGCAGTCACCTCATTACCCTCAGCCTCCTTTTCAGTGTCAGGGAGGAGGTTAAATGCCTCCATCATGTTACTGCAGTCACCTCATTACCCTCAGCCTCCTCCTCAGAGTCAGGGAGGAGGTTAAACGCCTCCATCATGTTACTGCCACTGTCTGTCACAACTCAAATCACATCTGGGTGCAAGTTCCAGTTTTTTAGTACACTTTCATATGTCTGATAAATACGATCAGTGGTACGGTGCCCCTGTATGTACTCACAGCCCAACAAAACTGTGGGCCCCTGAACGTCCCATCAGTGAAACTGGCCGTGATGCTAAGGAAGCTGTGCCCTCTTCCATTGGTCCAAATGTCACCTGACAGAACAAACCCTTCACCCTCCTGCAGTCAGCCTTGCAGCTTCACTTCCATCTCTTCCAGGGTATATGAGTGTGCATGAGTGTGTCCTGGTCAGTGTGATAGCGGGGGGTAGAATTTCCCTTTTTCTCTCCACAGTCATGGTTTTTCCTTAGTGTGCAGTGAAGAAAATGATAAATTCCTCATTCCTGATCTCTTATTGTTGTTACTGTGCCTCTTTCTCTACAAAATACACATTCACTGACAGCAGAAATTCATTTAAACCAACAATGTTTGGGCCATTTTAAATAACCAAACAAATTTGTTGTAATATTAGGCTGCAGTCCTTCTATACTTGTTACAAACTTTTTCAACTTGCTCTCATTTTGATTTCTTCCAAGTATGTTCATGTAGCGCAAGCATATGTTTTTGAGAAAGGTGTCTTTTTCTATACCGAAATGAATCTTAACTGACTGAGACAATGTCGCCACATTCTTATTCTTACTCTATATTATCATTATCAGTGAATTCCAATGGGATAGTGTGAGAGGAATTTAGTCATGAATTGCGTATTTAGTTATAAATTGCTTATCCTTGGTTGACCTAGTTGTGGCCTGGGTCTGCAGAATTGTTAATTATTGCAACCTAACCTATACATAATGAAATGTGCTTTCTGTAACTATATGAGAGGAGATGTGCGTATCCCCTTTGAAGCCCAGGGAACCTGCACGGCCAGACTGTTTATCTCTGTACAGTTTGTTCCTGTGTAGCTTGCTCGGAAGACCTAATGAAACGTAAATCACTGTGGGGGGGAGAAACTCCTTCTCCCCGGGCCGAAGAGATGGAGCCAGAGTCTATGTGTGATGCGCGTACACAGCTGTAATGAATCAGCCCCTGGGGAGGGGATTATGACATTCTGCCCATACAAATATTTAGGCAAAAGAGGAATTCTGTGTCTTTGTTCTTTATAACGGGGACCCTACGTGCATGTAGTAAAGACTGAATCATATTTTTACCATTTCCCTGTCTCCGAGTGTTTTCTTACGGGAATACAAATTAAAATTTACGCAACAGATAGTACGCCCATATGACTGATTAGTTTTCTTTCTAAAGTGTTTTGTGACCTTCATTTTTGAACTCGCAACAGCCAATTTTTGACTGAAAGCTGGATGGGTGGATGTGCAATACAGAGATGCATCTGGATTGGACGTGGGCATGCTTCAAACTCCTGGTGTGAGCACTTATGGAGTGATATTGGAGCGGGAGGTAAGGCAATGCTCTCTCCTTTCAAAAAAGCCACTCACCCTCTCTGCTCACTCGTGCTCCGCTCATATGCTCTGATTCCATAGACAGAATGCCAAGATTCTGTATAAGTGGAAGGATGTTTCATCAGCTTTCAGTTATTAGGGGAAGCGAAGAGTTGAGACGAGTAGACAGACTTTTGACTGTAAACTACGTGTACCAGCAGGTGGCGACTGCTTCCTTCATATTCAGTCCTGAGGTGAGAGCTGAAGGAGAATTGGATGTGGGCAGAGAGATGGCTGAAGGAAGTGACGAATCAGGAAATGAGTTAGAAGGAATGGATTTAAGTGGAGGGAGAGCTGAATGTAGTCAATACAAAAAACAATAAAGCAAAACGAAATAAGGTGAATCAGCTATTTTACTATAGTACATCAGATGAAACAGACAGCGAGTGGAGTTTACTGTATGTTTATTGATTCCTGACGGTTTAACAACACTTTCTGCTGTCTCATGTCAACATACAATTCATTCATACTGATGGGCAATTTAGAGCCTCCAATTAGCCTGGCATGCATGTTTTATAGTGGGGCAGATAACCAAAACAATTGTGCACTTTGTGAAAAAAGCATCAAATTTGGTACACATTATAGCCAAAGACATTCTGAAAATTACTGGACATAAAAACATTTGAATTGTAAATATGTCAGCCATGGCAGCCATTTTTCAAAATGGCCGCCAGCAACAAACATTTTCTTATGTATGATGGATATAATTTCACATTGAGGACACAATTTGTTATATTTATTTACCATACCATTATAAATTGCCTTTTGCATACACCCCCCATCATGAAAAATTCAAGATGGCCGCCAGTTTTCAGCTGTGAGGTGGGCTGGTCAGCTGTGGATGATCTCAGTGTTGAATTTTACATTTTTGTAGATGCAGAATTTGAAATGGGGACATTTCTTGGAATTGCTGGGAAGCTTCCATCTACCTCACAGTTCAATATGAACAACAGAGTTGACAGCAATATGACTGAGTTGTTTGCCTTCCTTTCAAATGCTTTGCTGAATTGTTTTGCGGAGAAGGATAAACAGCTTGTTGTCAAAGATGATAGGGAAGTCCTCAGCAAGGCATCACTCCTAGATGTGTCCAATTGCCCCTTTTTTGCACAAGGAAGCCGACAGTCACATGTTATTACGTGTTGCCCCTGCAGCAAGAAATGAAAATCAGAAAGAAAGAAATCAGAAAATCATGATTCAAACGGTTGATACTGATGTTGTGGTGCTAGCTGTGGCAGTGGAGCAGACTTTACAGCCAGAGCATGAGCTTTGGTTGGCATTTGGAACCGGAAAGAACTTTCGATACCTTGCAGCCCATGAACTTGCAGCAGGGCGGGGCCTGAGAGAGCAGGTGCACTACCAGTGTTCCATGCAGTGACGGGCTGTGACACTGGATCAAGCTTTCTCGGCCATGGGAAAAATACAGCATGGGCTCTATGGGCTGTGTTTCCAGAGCTCATACATGCCCTATTGATACTGTCTTCTGCCCAAAATGACCAGTGGCAGCTCATGAATTGGCAATAGGGGAAGCTCAATCAAACCCTAACAATTAATGATTAGTCTTGACCTGTTTTCAATCATTCATTTAAATGAAACTTGAAAACTCTCAACATCATCAGGTGTGGCCAATTTTCATTTATAAAGCACACTGATTACGACTCCGGACATCTCTTGCTTTTTTTTATTTAGCGGTTGGAAGCAATGTATGTGTTTCATGATCGTTTAAAGGTATTTTTACCTTTCTGACATGCGGCACAGCACTTAGTAGAAATTTGAACATGAACAACTCCGCCTCCCTCCAAAGTCCCTCCCTCCTCCCCCTGCCTGACCTCTGAGGCTCCCCTCCTCCCCTGACGCATGCGGTGAGAAAGTGAGCAGCGCAAATGAAGCTGCTTTCAAACCAGACGCGAAACAAACTTTTCGCGCGACAGATTACATTCAAAGTCAATGCAAAGACGCGAATCTCGCAGGTATTCGCGTCTGTGCATTGACTTTGAATATAATCTGTCATACTAAAAATTTGTTTCGCGTCCGGTGTGAAAGCATCTTGGAACGGGGCAATGAAGTCAGATTCAGAGGAACTGGTTAGTGAAAACTAACCAACAGTAATTACAAAATAATTAATTTTATATATGGTATAAAATAAAATGCCCTCGTAACGTCTGACGAACTACCATTAACGTTAGTAATTATAGTATTTCAACACCTGTTTGTGTACAGTCAGATGCTTTGCGTTTCGGCAGATATTATACATATTTTCTTGCAGAACTGCTGTCATAACGTCTTACCTCACCAGAATTGTCCCGGTAACGTTAGTCATTAAATTTGGAGCAGTTACTGCAGTTTTATTTGCAGGCTAACTTTTTTGAGGACCTGTTTTGTCTCTACTGCTCTGCTGCTCTGCCTGAGAGGCGCGCGACTCGCAAGTGGTGACAGCGGTAGGCAACTGGAAGGAGCACAGCAAGGGATGACAGACAGGAGGCTCGGCAAATCATTTTATTCGGACCGAAGAAAATGATTGGTCAGACTTTTATCAGAAATAAATAAGAATTGAATATCGATGAGTTTCAACACCTGGTGGATTTATTTTACATTTTAGTGTGCCATACGCTTATTAGGAGCATTTTAAGATTACAAAAGAAAAGTGTAAAAATTCCTGAAAGGTAAGAATAGCTTTAAATGAAATAAGATCATTTAAAATGTCTTTATGCAACTCCATTGCTTCCAACCCCTCCATGCTCAAGGATTCCGATTCCGCGCGAGAATCTCCTACATACGCGTTGATTTAATAATGGTTGACTACAGCAGAGGAACGTAAATATGCCACTAAAACTCACACCGAATGCGTGAGCATTGACAAGTATGCATTATTAATGATAACTGGCCACACCTGATAATGTTGAAGGTTTTTGGAGTTTCTGTAATGATAATTTAAATGAATGATTGAAAACACACGACCAATCATTAATTTCAAGGGATTGTTTGAGCTTTCCCTGTTGCCAGTTCACCAGCCGCCACTGTAAATGACAAACCACAGGAGGTAATGGCCACAATAGAGATGTCCGTTATTGTACTCAATGACCGAACCAGTTCATGCACAGACATAGACATAGCAAGGGGAAAGTTATTTGCAAAGATGCACAATGTGCAGTCAATCCCCCCAAAAAGGCTGCCCCTGAGGACCATGTACAGAAAGCAGTGTTCCAAGGAGGCCATGTGTGGGGTCGAGTGCTGGTGTCCACACCTCAGCTACCTTCGCCATGTAAATGGGGCTGGTCAAAGACACGTGAGGAATATTATGAAAACCCTCTGGACATGCCAGTCCAGCTATGAACAAATGTAAGAAGGGTTGTGTTAGGCAGTGCAAGTGCAAAAAAGCCTACTTTAGAGTGCACATCCCATTGCTTCTGTGATAACGAGAGTGAATAAACTTCCTCTTAAAACCCTAGGTCTGACCAGGGCATTGTCACAACTGCTGTGAGTCTTGAGATAGAAGGAAGCTAGAAGATTGAAGGCAATTAACAAGGGTATAATAAATTTCACTAATTATGTCCTCAATATCAAATTAAATCCATCCCACATAAGAAAATGGTTGTTGCTGTCAGCTATTTCGAAAAATGGCTGCCATGGCCACCATATTGAAAATTAGAGATGTCTCCATATCCGCCTGACAGGGCGGCCACGCCTCGCTAACATCAGCTGATAAGACACGTCACTCGCAACATCGGTGACTCTTCTGAAGAAGACGGGAGTATCCAGTCGAAACATGTCAAGGTAGGATAAAACCTTTTCTGTTTGTAAAATAAGAACGTCAACGTAAATTAGGTACTACAGACAGTATGAACTTTTTTGGATTAGCCTTGAAGTCAGCTAACGTTACAGCAACTTGCAGTTGAAGTTTTAAAGAATCTCAACCAAACAGCTTATTGAAGAAAATATCTCACAAGTAGGCCAATTTTATGTTTCTTACATACTTGAAGTTATATTGTTGAAGTGTTTAAGTTAACAAGTATGATTTGTTTAGCTAAGGTTAGGTCTATAAGTTAACTGTAAGTCAAAAAAAGCACTTGTTTGCATTGGTTAACATAAACAAAATAGCTGGAATATCTAACTTTACCTCACTAAGCAGTTTCTTTAATTAGAAAACTCACAATTAAATGCATTCGTTTTTCGCAATATTGATGTTCTTAAAGGATAAGTTCACCCAAAAATGAAAATTCACTCATCATCTACTTACCCCAAGGCTTATCGAAGGGTCCATGAATTTATTTATTCCTCAAAACACTTTTGGAGTTACAAAGAAAAACAGCACTGAAAACAAATCCAAATCAATTGAAGTCAACAAAGACCACTTTTTCAAGCGTAAAAAACAACATTTAAAAACCACAAAGTGCCTCAATTCTTCTCTTGCAGAATAATCCAAGTGTCCGTTAGCCCCAACATTCAAATTTGACTCGTAAAGACGTCTTTTCACAATATTTTTAGCCTAAATATCCAAAATAGCTGCCTTGTTCATTTTCACAGATGAAGTTTAAAATTCAAGACCTCATGCTACTGTGGCCAACGAGGGGAAAAAAATTCTGCAACGGCCCAAAACATCTCCAATTGGAGAAACGCGCTGCAGTTTTGAATGTTCGTATTCACCATAGACTGTATAAAAAGATGGACGAAGCTACCATGACATCAACCATTGGTTTCAGCATACCATAAAGGACGCCTCAATTTTGGCAATTTGAATTGTGTAATGTTGTCATTTTGAAACCGGGTGTAATTTCTACTGGAATAGAGCGTGTACTGAAGATCCGGGGGAGGACCGTGGCTCTGGATCTGACCGTATCGGACGAGGACCAGAGGATTGCCACGCCCCTAAAGTATATTCTGGCTTTATCTTTTATTCTCCTCTATATGGGACCATAATTTACAAAATTGAACATCACGATATATCGCAGAAGACTTGAAACTTGCTATAGCTACCATAAAATAATGTGAAAAATGATTATTTAAATGAAAAATCAGGTGGGAAAGTAGGGTCATTTTCTCATGGACGTCAATAGCATTGAACTTCTTTCTGCAACCACTGACGTCACCATCTGCTGGCCATTAAATAGAAAGCCATTTTACTGTACTTCCGCATGGACTTCAGTATATCCCCAATGGCGTTCCGGGGATATTATGTTTTTGGTCCAGCCGCCGCCACCGTCGCAGCACTACGTGTTAACGCGATAACTTCAATAATATTTCAATTAGAAATTTCAAGTTTTGCATATAGGTAAGTATCATAAAGAGGAAGAACTGATTCGATTTTGGACAATTTACAATTTCTAGATGGCCACCAGGGGCCAAAAACTGAAAAAAATCACTGTTTTTATCATATCTCTGGAAATATTTGTCCGATTCACCTCAAATCAAGCGCAAATGAAAGGTCATGACCTGAGGATATGTCCCACGATGACATTATACCTGTTTGGTTCAAAATTTTGACACAAGGTGGAGCTTTGTCACATAAAATTCACCATTTTTGCCATATCTTTGGAACTATTTGTCCAATTGACATGAAACTATGTGCAACTGCAAGGTCATGACCTCACAACGGCATTACAGTAGTCCAAGCGAGATGAGATGAAAGTATGTATAATAAGCTCAGTGTCCTTACACGATAAGGCTGATCTTAGTTTTGCAGTGTTTCTAAGTTGGTAAAAGCATGACTGATCCAGTTTTTTAATGTGCTGTTCAAGGTTTAAATTTGAGTCAAATAAAACTCCCAAATTTCTTGAAACAGATTGAAGGTAAGTAGCTAAAGGCCCTAAGTTGGATTGAATTTGTTTTAATGACGGCTCCGAGGCAGTGATAAAGACCTCTGTTTTCTCAGAATTTAACTGGATAAAGTGGTTGGACATCCAAGATTTAAGGTCATTGATGCTGTCATGCAAAAGAGCCAACTTACTAACATTATCAGGCTAACATGAGAGGTAAAGCTGGGTATCATCGGCATAGCAGTGAAAAGAAATGCCATGACGATGAATAACATGGCCTAATGGCAGAAAATACAATGAAAAGAGAACAGGCTCAAGGATAGGACCTTGAGGTATGCCATATTTGAGAAAAGATTTGGAAGATACATGATCACCAACAGCGACAAAGAAGGATCTGTTAGACAGATATGAAGAAAACCACTCCAACGCAGTCCCAAAGATACCAACCCAGTCTCTCAATCTGAGTGGTCTCTCTCAATAGAGTGGTCTACAGTGTCAAGCGCTGCACTGAGATCAAGTAAAACCAACACAGAAGATTCTCCAGCATCAGCATTCAGTAAAAGATCATTCATCACCCTCAGGAGGGCAGTTTCTGTACTGTGATGTTTTCTAAAACCAGATCGGAATTTTTCAAAAATATTGTTTTTCTCCACTACATCGAGAAGTTATGTAAACACTACTTTCTCCAGAATTTTGGAAATGACTGGCAGTTTCGAGATGGGTCTAAATTTATTTAAGACAGAAGGATCAAGAATTGTTTTTTTAAGAATAGGGTAAACACATGCAGTCTTAAAATAGCCAGGGTCACATCCAGTACAGAGAGAGCTATTTAGAATAAACAGCAGATCAGGGCTAATAGTTTGAATGTCAGGGCTTACGGACACTTTGATTATGTCGCACGAGCAGCATGGAGGCATTTTGTGGTTTTTAAATTATGTTTTTATGCTCGAAGAAGTGATCTCCGTTGACTTCAATTGATTTGGATTTGTTTTCAATGCTGTTTTTCTTTGTGACTCCAAAAGTGTTTTGAGGAAGAAAGAAATTCATGGATCCTTTGATTAGCCTTGGGGTGAGTAGATGATGAATGCATTTTCATTTTTTGGTGAACTTTTCCTTTAAGGTTAGGTGTATCCCTAGAATTCACCAAAATTTGAAAAAATATAATTTTTCATTTTTTTCTCAAATTCAATTCTCAGAATACATTCCTGGTGGCTTCTGAAGATATAAGAACTGAACATTGACAATATCTGGTGGGTACATTGATGATACTTGGTCAAAAAAAAATTCATCTAGCTTTGAGACGGATTTTCTCTGTAAGGGAATTTCTGCCACATAAATCCAAATAACTTGAGAACGAGTGAAGATATCTGCATGAAATTCTGTGAGTGAGTAGATATCACACTGATCTATGTTTTGAGCCACAGAAAACAGTAATATCCATGTTGAGGTGTCTTAGACAGCTCAGCATAGGCCCTCAAACCTGACCGCATTTTGAGGTCCCCTTCTTGACCCCCTAAAATTTTTATTTGTTGTCAAATCTCCAAAACCTTTGGCTCAAAACCTTCAATATGATGTACATAAAGTGTCTCCAAAAATTCAAATCAATACATAGAATGATTTTCAGAAGAATGAAATTTTGTATTTCTACACATTGGGTGTCTGCCATTTTGGATCATGTGACCTAAATTGCATAATTATGTAAATTTTGTTTAAAAATTCTGTCTTTCATCATAGTCATTAACATTAAAACCTTAAATCCAGTCTTTATTCAAAATTAAGGAAATTTTCATTTTGGGTTACACTTAACATTAAGCCCGTTTCGCTTCTTGGAGGGGAATTTGAATTGAATGGACCCTTTCGGTTTGTCATGAAAAAGCGAGATATGGAGTGTGCTTGCTCTTTGCAGACTATGTGGGGCAGAAGATGCACAAATCGTATTGAAAAAGAAGGTAATTATACAACATAAGTTCTTTCCATTTCCTTAGGGGGCTTACAGCGAGGATTCCCATGATGAACAGGAATATTTTTTGTTCAGGAACCTTCTAAGGTGTGCTGCGTACATTTTGTGTCTGGATGGCAAGATTAAGAATTCTGTATTCAACCTACGCCTACATCTATTGATGTTTGGGTACTTGGAAACATTACGATATGAAAACACATCAAGCGTACATCAAATCAAGGAAATTTAGTGTTCAGTTTCAAGGGCTGTTCGTGTCAGTAGCACGTTGTTAACTGCGGCTGTCATGTCACTGATGACACACCAGATTGCTTGGGCAGGCGTAGCATATGCATTTGCAGTGTTAAATATTAATGTTAAATTCTAAACCCCCTTCTCACTGGAAAAAAATTCCCTAAAACATATTGGCGCCCCCCCTTTAAAATCGTTCCAGTAAATAAAAAGCCAGAAAAAGTGGAGATTGGATTCGAAATTCTTTTTCCCCTGACGATATAGCTGGACCAAGCTCAATGAGTTTTCTCCGAAAAACTGAAAACATTGACTTATTCAGCGCAACGGAGACTTGAGAGACTATATCGGCAACATACTGTCAAGGTAAATCCTTGACGTTGTTATTTTCAGCACAGATGAAAATCCAATATCAAATGTGTATCGTTCAGTCAATACCTGCGCACTTATCCATGTTCAGAGGAGATTAGGATCATGTGTCCTTGCCGGTTGTTTTGAACAATGCAAATTCGTTGCAAGAACACTGTAGCCATTAGCTGACTTATGGCGTGGGACTCAATCATAGTGGTGTTAATGACATTATTTTAGGTCCGCAAAACTAACTGCCAAGCAAATTCAACTTTGTTGGCTATATTATTATGAAATCAAAATCACGAGGAAACCAAATGATTATTGTAACCAGTGAAATAAAAACCACACTTACACTTACTTCTGAGGGGCTAAGTTCTGTAATGTAAGGCCCCCAGAGCTGACCTACACTGAAAACATTGTATGGCACTAACATTCCTCCTTTGGCTTGATATTTGTTTGCGTAGAGTTTAACATCTACTTAACATTGTATATAGCAAATAGGATTGAACAAAGCCAGTCCCTTTTCAAAATGTGGATACAAAAACTGGACACTGCAACAACAATAACACCTTGAAACAACAGATGAAATAATTCTTTGTGGGCCAACTTAAATGATATAATATCAGTAGGTTAACTATATTTCTCCAATCAGATCGCTCTTTCCTTTTAGTTTCCGTCAGTTTGGGATCCTTTTGTTTGTAGGGAAACAGAGCGAAGTCAAAATCATTTAAGTCAATGAGGTAGGGCCAGTCGGTAACAAAATGAATTCTACAGACTCTAGTGTGATCAATCGGGACGAAGTTTTCCAATTTATAGCTCGAATCCACGCCCTGTCATTGTCTCTAATGGGGAACACTACGTCTTTAGGATGCCGGTTTGTGCACCCCACCGTGCAACAAATAGCCATCATATTTCCTTTTGCCCCACATCAGCTCTATTGAGCATGCGCTTGCGGACTTCCGACCTTAAACCGAACACGTCTATCGGCTGCCTCGTGAGCGGATTGGTTGTACTTGGGGAGGGTGTTTACGCAGCCTGCAAATCGACGGCAGAAGGCAACTTACTTCACCCTGCTTCAATGAAGGCGCATGTAAGGAATAACTATTTGCTATTGATTTCTCGGGTGCATCTCAAAGCCTAGACTGCGTCTTTCGGGGTCGTCACTTCATTCCATTCGTCAAACTGACGTAACGTCATTTCGGCAATTAACCTGTTAACCGCTGTGGTTTAAAGTGAGTCGTCGCTTAACCTTGGGTGCATCTCAAAGCCAAGGCTGCATCCTTCGAAGGCTGCATTTTTCGGAGTTGTCACTTCATTCCACCTGCCAAACTGACGTAATGTCATTTCATCTCCGTTAAACAGCTTTGGTTTTGTGATTTTTTTTTTTAGCGAGTCATCACTGTTTTCCCCAACCCAGCTCTATTTCTTACCCCAAATTTAACCTTGTCCCTTACCAAAATGTCAGTTTGGGAGATGGAATTAAGTGACGACCCCTCAAAACGCAGCCTTTAAAGGCTGCAGCCTACGCTTTGAGAAGCACCCTTTGAGATGCACCCCTAAACTCTGACCCCGCACCCTAAACCGAACCCTAAATTTAACCTCGTCCCTAAATGTCACTTCGGCGGATGGAAGTAAGTGACGACCCCTAAAAATGTAGCCCTCGAAGGATGCAACCAAGTCTTTGAAATGCACCCGTAGTATTCGCTTCTGGGAAGCAAGAGAGTGTGTCGTGGCCGCTGAATAGTAATGACTTCACCGCAAAGGTTTTCTTGAGCTTGCGGTTGTAGCAAACTGGAGCAAGACAGCATGAGAAAAAAAAATTGCCAACCGTTCGGCAACTTGTCAAACCTTATTGTTTTAGCTCATTCGGCTTCAAGTGGCGTTTGCTTACGGTAGTAACCTGAGTTAGCTGAAGCTGTCTTGGAAGTGGAAAATTTCTCCTGTCATTTGCGTTGAGAATTGCGAGCTACCCGGCTAGCTTATCCGCCTGCGACTCAGTTCGTCTTCTTTTCTCCTGCGGGGGTTTCGAGGGAGAAAGCGGATTGCTTTGGTCGGAAATAAACGGAATATCATTCAGAATCCGATTAGAAAGACGACTAGGTAACTCTGATTGGAGATCTCTCTCCTAGTTTTCAGGAAGAAAATGCTCGCTGCAAACTCTCATATTCACAAATTTATTTGGAGGAATGTCTAATTTGTATCTCGTGTTTACAATAGTCCTTTACCGAACATTAAGTCATTATTTTGGCCGTTTTATTGCGGGTGCACGGAATAAACTGTCATCATTATCATCGTGACCTTGTCTTTTGTATAATGATTGGTGTTCCAGTGCAATGTTATGTGTAACAGTCGTTGATTAGAGATCCGCACGGTTTAGAGGACAAATACTGAGCCAGTGCAGTGCATTTTGACACTTCTTGTCTTTACAGTAAATGCATAGGGAAGCCGTGTGAATGATAAATACACGGATATCTCGAGCTCCTTCGGAAAAAGTGTATTTGTGTGCTAATTGTTTCTACTACGCCTGCAAAATATAAATGTTTTCATAATTGACAGATTGCCTCTTTTTATCTCGTGCACTTAATCTGTGGCATGCTAAATGTATCTACGAATTTCATTATAAATTGTATAACATTGTGAGCAGTAGCTGTATTAAATCATAATTATAGAATAACCGTTATTAAGGAAAATATTTTATCCACAGAAGCAGCTGGGGGCGACACAGAGTAAATTCCAGCAGAGAATCCAGGAGAGAGAGAAGGAGCTGCAGGATCTGAGACAGGCTGTGCAGTCACTCAAGGTGGGTACTGACCAGAGGAGAAGACAACAGCTGCTGCTGGAAGAGCCATTTCAGGGCTCAGTCAGGGCTCTCCTCCAGTCAGCCAGTGAGGAGCCCAGTGTTGGGCCACTTTCCAGCCCTGTGGGGCTCAATCCCACTGAGACACACTGTGGGGAACAGGCTGTGTGGGGTCCCAGTAAGAGCTGAGTGAAAGGCCTAGTTAAAATGTACAGCCTCCTCTCTCTGTGTCTCCTAACAGCTCTCTGCACAGGCAGCAGTGGAGGACAGTGAGAGGATCTTTTGGATCTTTACTGAGCTGATCCGCTCCATTGAGAGAAGGCGCTCTGAGGTGAAAGAGCTGATCAGAGATCAGGAGAAGGCTGAAGTGAGTCGGGCTGAAGGACTCCTGGAGCGACTGGAGCAGGAGATTGCTGAGCTGAGGAGGAGAGACGCTGAGCTGGAGCAGCTTTCACACACAGAGGATCACATCCATTTCCTCCAGGTAACACCACTGGCTCTCTTATCCTCAACTCTGGAAAATCCCGTAGTGTTAAAGGGTCAGCTCTAGTGAACAAACCTGAGCCCACAGCCCTGCTCATGACCTGGGAGCTTCAGTGTTACAGGAGGAACAGGGGTCACTCATCCTGGGGTTCAGTCACGGATCCTCACTGGTTCTCACTGGTTATGATCAGTGACACTTAACCAACTGCGTTTGCACTCAGACATTTAGCACATTTTACAGAGACTTATTGGCTTGGTGGTCATAGCTATTATCAGAGCTACAAATCTTTCTAACCCGATGAAACTGACTCATAGAAAGACTCTTAATGAGATGAGTGGGGTGAAAACTATCCCCATGTAATAGGTTATTCCTGTCAGTAGGTCTCCTAAATAAATCAGTCTGTGAAGTAAAGTCTTGCTTCGTCACCATAACATCCAGGAAACTTAATTTTACTGGACTGAATTCAAGGGTGAAATTCAGATGTTCATTGGCAGATGATGAGGAGTTCAGATGATGGTGAAATTGCACAAGAAAATCAACAGAGCCAGTCCAGATGATAAAATATCATCTCTGTACTGTCTGTATGAAACAATATTAGAAAAATACAAGTTTACCTCTGGATTTTTTTCAAAGAGACCCATATATGAATTTGTATGATTAGGAGCTATGGTGCTACCCATAGCAGTACCCTTAGTTTGCTAAAAGAAATTATTTTTAAAAATGAAATAGTTAGTGGTTAAAACTAGCTCAGTCAAGTCAGTAACACATTTAACACATTTGTTCATGGGTGGCAGTTGATCAAGGAAATGGGTCACTGCATCTAAACCACCCCTCTGCGGAATGTTAGCATACAGGCTTGTAACATCCAACGTGGCAAGAAGGCAACCCTGATTTGGCAACACAATCATTTTAAGTGTATTTATCAGATCAATGGAGTCTCTGGTATAGGATGGCAAAGAGGTAACCCATGGTTTTAGACACTGATCCACAAAGGTAGAGATGTTAGAAGTTAGTGACCCCATGCTACTGACAATGGGTCTGCCCACTAGAGGAGTGGTTAAAGATTTATGGATCTTGGGCAGAGTACAGATGACAGGAGTTATAGGAAATTCATTCTGCATAAAATCATATTCAGATTTCTTAAGGTCACCCGAATCCAGCCATACTTTCAATCTATCATAAACAATGGTCTTAAACCAGGTTGTAGGATCAGAGTACAATTTTATATAGAATTTGTTATCATCCTACTGTCTATATATTTCAGACTCGTAGTCAGATAAATTTTGAATAACATCAGCACCACCTTTATCTGCAGTGCGTACAATGATAGTTTTATCGTTGCGTAGCTCAGTAAGGCCATCCCTTTCCTTTTTGGGAAAATAGTAAATGTTTTGTATTCCTTTTTGTTTTTGAGTGCAGTCTTAATATCATGCTGTACCAAACGACAATATGTGTCCAGTGACGCATTCCTGTTCTGGCGGGGGGGGGGGGGGGGTGTAGGTGTAGGTAGACTTTTTCTTACATTTGGCAAAACTAACTCTGTCATCACTGTTCACAGACAAAACATTTTCCATATCACAATTTGACACATAATGTCCGTTTACATTGGACTCATCAGGTGTAACATCAGTAGCTCTTGCTCCACCAGAATAAAATATTTCCTTGAGTCTCAATGACCTAAAGAATTTCTGAAAGTCAATAATAGTGTCAAACTCATTGCTATGGGTCGTGGGTACGAAAGAGAGTCCTTTGCTAAGGGCGGAGATGCAATGCTGCGTGCACTCTCTGTATTTTTGTCTGTTTGTGAACAACATAACTCAAAAAGTAATGCGTGGATTTGTCTGAAATTTTGTGCGTGCACTGCTAGTACATCGTGGATGGACCCTATTGATTTTCATCGCGATCAGTGAAACAATATGGCCGCTACGGCAGCCATCTTGAAATCGTATGACGTGATCACTGAACTTTACTCCCACTCACGAAGATTTGGATTGTGCTGCTTTGGTGGAGGTTTGCACTCCGAATGCCTCTAGTTAGCTTTGTTATTCCTCCCATTTTTATCAGCTCTTTGAGCGTAGTTTTTCGTTGGCCCTTAGGTTCCCCGATTTAGTCATTTCAAGAGTGCCTTTTTTTATTCTTTTATGAGAGAAGAGGATTTTGTTCATCCCCTGAAAATATGTTTATGGCAGCTCAGTTCCGCAAAATTATTCATCCCCATCTCAGTCATCATGGTTGACTTTGAATTAATGAATTAAGGGACTTAATCATCTATGGTTCATTAAATCGTTTAAAGATTAAAAGACTGCGGAGAAATCTCTGTATGCACGGGACAAGGCCGAAAACCAATTCTGATTATGGCTGTAATCCTCAGCTCTCAGACAGCAGTCTATTAAATACTGACAGGATTTGGTGGTGGAAATCACTGCATGGACTCAGGAACACTTTGGAAAACCATTGGCAGTGGACACAGTCAGTCGCTGCATCCACAAATGCCGGTTAAGAGCGTGTCCGCGAGAGGACCGAGGGGTGACACACACTATCTTACCCAGTGTTTTCCCTTCCGTTCTGCTAGCGGGGCGGCCCACCCCGCCAACGTGAGCCCCCGCCCCGCTTATGCGCCCACAATCTCTCCCTGCATGTCTGCGTGTGTGTGCTTTTGACATTGATGTGCGCTACTGGTGCGCACTTGTTTCTCTGCACACTGTAAGATGTTATTTAGATTTTACTATTTTAATTCAAATAAACTAACGTAGCTGCCACAGATGTTTATTCTCATCTATGAGACCTATTTATCCTTCAAAATTAATTGGCTCGCGTTCTTCTACCGGGAATACGATGAAGTTTTGACCGCAGACCACCTCAGCAGACCTGGTCTGGGCTGCTCCGCCGCTTCGCTACTTGCAGCTGGTCTGGGCTTCTCCCTCAACTTTGGAGCAAATGTACACACAAGCGTTAAGCTGGCGACACAACAGGGAACTAAATGGCTTCTTTCTCACACAAAAAAGCTTTAAAACTTGATATTACCCGCCGCTATAGCGGAATTTAAAACAGCTTTTCCGGCGGTTTAAAGCTAGTTATCCACCTTATTCCTGTTCTAACGATGCGCGCTGCCATGAGAACCCCGCCGGTCTCTTCTGGTCATTGCTCGCTGTACTGAAGAGAGATCAGCTGACAGAATGCGTTCAGACTCCACTTGTTCCGTTGTTGGTTGTAAAAAAAACACAAAAGCTTTTATGGAAACTGAGTGCTTTATTTACAAGGCGATTAGGAAAGACTGCCCTTGCCCAGCACCTTACGGTATGCCAGCGAGTAGGCGCTTGGAGTGGCTAGCCGTGCTAAGACTGAAGTATCCACCCTAGAGGATATACGAATACTCACACCATTTCATAAAGTGTATGAAAGTGTATATTTTGCTGTGAACGGTTTTTACATTTCAATGGCTATTTTGCCGTGCCATCCGGTACACCTGCGCAGTTGTATTATTTTTGGACTTGCTCATAGAAGTCAATGGATAATAGTGAATAGTTATAACTTCGCCATTTAGGCACCTAGCATCGCATAAATATAGCTAGCTAGGTTGGCAGAAAGGCTCTCTTGCTAGCCATTGTTGTGGTTTTCTTCAACATATTGAGGTTCCCCCATCCTCAAGCAATTGAAGAGAGACAGATTCTGAAAAAGAAAGTTAGGCTTTATTGTTGCATGTTGATAAATGTAAAGCAGAGTTCCTCCTGCGAAAGAAGAACTCCCCAAGAAGAACTTTCACACACAGGTTTTATACCCTTATCTCCAGGCAAATATGGTCTTTCCACTCTTCATTCTCGCTCTACAATTGGACAGATAACCTGAGATCCCAGGTAGGTAACCCTTCAGGAATGCAGAGCAAAGACACATGCGCGTCACCTCGAGACCTACAGCCACACCCAGCAAGAGATACAGAGATACACAGACAGAAAATGCAGCCAGATGAATATGATATAAAGAAAAAGATACCTGTGGATGAATTCGATGCATATCAAATTATTACAAATAATTCAATTGAGTATGTTTTCAGTAGCAACTAATGATTTTGCTGAACAAATATTGATCAAAGCTACAGAAATCAAATGCATCCTCTGATTGTTTTTTTGAATCAACTTAACAGAGGCCTGCTTACAAAGCTACAGAAGGCTGCTGCTTATGTGTGTGTGAGCTGCTCATGCAAGTGTGAACAGAATTGCTTGTATATTTGTGTCTGTCTGTCTGTGAACTGCTTGTATGTATATTTGTCTGTGTGTTTGCACTGCAGTATGTGAACTACTTGTATGTATGTGTGTGTCTTTTTGCTGCCTACATAATATGGTTATTGATTATTAGTATGAGCAATGGATAATAATGATAATAAAATGAATAGTGCTGAAATAAAATCTTCAACACCATCTAACATTATATTTTATGCATTTAAATTTAGTCAATTTAAAATGCGTATAGCCATTATTATGCAAACTAATTTGGCTGGAGTTGCATCGCGAGTATTTAGCTTGCTAGCTGGCATTTAAATGCGCCCGAATAAAAAGGTTGCCAGCTAAAGCCACTTTCACTCCGGACGCAAAACACGACAGGTTACAGTTTGTATTGACTTTGAATGTAATCTGTGATGCGAAAAATTTGCTTCGTGTCCGGTGTGAAAGCATCTTAACATTGACCGAGAAACCAAGAAACTATCTTGCAGGCTAGGCTAGCAAGCTAGTTCGCCTGCTCAGCTATCTATTTGCGGTTCATATATCAATTAAAAACAGTGAATTGCAATTATTTCGCATTAGCTGTATTGGTAGGTCAGTTAGGCCTATGGATTGACAAGGCTGATTAATTGTTCGAGATAGCTACCAAAATTTTATGCTAACGTTGGCCTAAGATACTCCATTGATTTCTGTTTTTAAGTCCAAAAATAATGCAACTGTGCAGGTGTACCGTTCTTGCTGTTTGCAGGTGAAGACAGACCTCCGGAACAGACTGCAGGGGGTGCATCTTGAGGCTTGTATGAGTATTTCAATCACGTGACCCATCAGTGCAAGAGTTCCCCTACGAGGAGGCTCTCAAACTCTTTTTCACAAAGCCAAGAAAAATCAAATGCTCTGACCAGAGCTGCACAATGTGCCACTGAGCCCAGCCCGGCTCAAGCATGTCCTGCTCTTCCCAGCCCCAAACCTGTTCTGTCCAGCCCAGCCCCACCCTGCCCAGCCTTGCTCAGCCTAAGCCTGCCCTGCCCTTCAGTTAAGTGTTTTAATGTTGTTCTGTTTTGTTAAAATTTTGTAAATAAAATTGTTCGGTTCATTACCTTAAGGTTTACTTTAGTTTAATTAATAAATTTTCGACTGGACCGGACCAGACTGAACCGGACCGGACCCCCCCTCCCCTGGATAGACACCACCCCCCCTGGAAAAAAACCTAGGGGAAACACTGCTTACCGATTTCTTTCAAACTCAGGCTGTCTTGAGGAAGGTGGGTTGACCAAAACGTTGAGTAATAAATTTATTGCAAGTGAGAAGACCGTGTGCGGGAGTCTTTTTTCGTTTCAAAACTCAAGCTGGTGAAAGGACTCACCCATTAATTCCAGAGGACAGAGCACTTTAATCTTTAGGTTTTTCTATGCAGTGTTAGGCTACCCCAGGGTTTTTAGGGGAAAACCCCCAAAATTCTGCCAATGCAGGAGGCTCAAGTTAAGGGCTCTTCTTCTGTTAGAGCTCATTCAATTCAGTTCCTCTTTGCATGTTCTTTTGTGCAGTCTTTCTGACCTCACAGCCTGAGTATAACATCTGATGGACTATTGCTTGGCAGTGCTGATTAATCATGAACTAAGTGTTGATCTAATCTCAGAAAAGCCGAAATTCCGCATTTTTGTGAGCAAATCTCTCCAATGGCAAAACTGTGTCTGTAATAAAGGCTGTCATCTCAGTTTATGACTACTCTTGAAAAATTTGGGGGTCTCAAATATTATGAGCACTGGCATCACTAAAAGTTCCGAGCTTGCATAGCTGAATTTTTCACGTGATCATCACAGCGACACTTGCCAAAAAATCAGAGGCTTGGTTGCATAAACACCTTAAATGCATTTAGAACTCCTATGAAGCCACAAGGAATGCAGCAAATTAAAAATTTTGAGAGGACAGTCTAAAATTGGCCATCTACTGTGCAGCGACACACGGAAACTTTTTGAAATCAAGCATCTCAATGAAAATTTTGAAGGTTATGACAACCTAACAACAAAATGATCTAATCTGTAACAAGGGAATGATACTGGGAGCAAGTAGGAGATTATTGTCAGCTTTCGGCTTAGTTGTTGGGCAATTTTGATTCAGATGCCCAATGAAGTGGTAAACATGCCTTTATTTCAAAATTAGCTGTTATTAATAAAAATAAAAAAACATTTCTCAGTTTTGTCTTTGTCTTTCTTTGATTAACCCCTTTGTGCAGTATACAAATAATGCAATTTTTTTCCGTTTATGCATAGGCATATTTAGGTTTTATAACTCAGTATTTGTCACAGAGGCTCTGAGAAATTATTCCAGTGAAGCAAGACATTTGTAAAGTCAATTACAAAATTATTGACTAATTAAATTTCAGAATTTATGGACGCCAGCATCTATATCTGGACAAAGGGTTTAAACATAATGCTTCAATGATTTTCAAATTACTGCATTCTGTTTTTATTTACATTTTATAGAGCATCCCAACTTTTGAGTGAACGGGGTTGTGCATGTAAAATTACTTTCATTTGTTTAATCGCATCATATGCACAAATTCAAACCAGACAGTAACGTGAATGAAAAAGTTTGGAGCAGGATTTTACTGAACATACAATTTTAACTCAATATTTCCAGAAATTGGCCACAAACGACAGTAAAGGCAATAAAAGCATTACAGTGTGGTCAGTGTATGCTAATAAGCCATGATTAACGTTCGTCACTGGACCGACTGGTGTGTGGTGAGGATTGGTCAAACACTGGGAGAGCCCATGGTCTGTATCCCATCCAGACCCCAGCTTTCCTGTGTGAAAGAGGCATGAATCTCCACTGTGTTCATTGTACAGACATGGTGAGGTGAGCTCCTCATTAACAAGGATCTGCTCCTGCCCTCTGCACCAGAAATAATCTGAGTCTGTCCTGTCCTGTCCTGTCCTGTCCTGTCCTGTCCTGTCTTGTCCTGTCTGTGGTGTCCTGTCCGTCTTGTCTGTGCGTGTGTGCCCCTCCTGAACCTGCAGACTTACCCAGCATCACCGTCAGTCCACACAACACTTTTGAGGCTGTGAAGAGATCTGTCTCTGACCTGAGAGAGTGACTGGAGGATGTTGTAAGATCAGTTCATCAGGATGTCTGATAAAGGTTTGTGAACAAACTGCGCCACAGGTGTTCTGTAAAAGCACTTGACACACTGGTGAAGTGCTCTGCTTTATGCTGGCTGCACACCAAACGACATGAGAGTATTTCTCAAGCTGTGGTGCACTGTCGTCATCTGGATCGCTTGGTGTAAGGACGTGATAAAACTCAGTCCAACTTATACTTTTTCTCATCTTAATGCTCATATAAAATTTGTCTTGGCTCATGCAAATAGTGAAGTTCAATGACATGAACACTGTTAACAACCAATAGGTGCAAGATCCCAGTCCCAATCTCCTGGAGTTAATTTTTAGCCAGGGAGGGGTATCTGTTAAGGAAAACAGACATTTAGATGGACATCCAGTCAGAAATGCCAGTGTCTCTGTTTCAGACAGGATCAACGTTTTAAGATAAAATTTTGCGATTACATTTTTCGATAAATTGTCATGATCTTGTCACATCAAATCACAAATTTGCTTGAATTTGGGAAAGCAGTTGAGACTGCCATACTGAATCAGTTTTGATTTCACAAGAATATTTTTTTGTGAAATTTTTAATTATATTCTTTTTCATTTGCCCAGAATATTATACATAATGAGAATTTATCAATTCTCTCTCTACAGTGAGTAAAGTCAATATTCTTGGCTTGGACCCCAAGACGAGAGAGGACTTCTTACAATGTGAGTTTGTACTTAAATCTAAATGAAATGAATGCTATCGAGAAATTTTAGGGAAAATGGATTTTTTCACATCGTGGCGCAATACATATTGTGTCCATCAGATGTCAGCAGAGAGAGTACCCAAAGTTCTCTGTTAGATTTCCACACCTCAGGATTGGTGACTTTCTGAATTTGTACCTTAGTTATCATCAGTTGTTTCCACCTGCGCATTCTGTTCCCCATTTGCGCTTCCTTTAGCCAAGGATGACCGAGTGCCACAAAGCGAAGTAAGATCGCTTACTTTACTGAAAATACATGCAATAGGGTTTAGTACGGAAATGGGCAAAACATCTGCCATTTTCAGTAAGAAACTGTGGTGGTCGCCTCGTCCATTCTTTGGACATGAGTAATTCTCACATAGCGCCATCCATTCGTTTTCCAAACTGCATCTCAGAGAAGCACCTGAACAAACCTGAGCTGTGACAAACTGATTTTACTTCCAAAAATAACAGCCAATCACACCCATGATCGCACTACTGAAATGTGCGAAAGTAAGCCATCTCGCGTTATATTGCAGTGCTTAATCTTCTTTGCTCTGAACCTCCCCACAGTCATTAATCTTGTGCAGCGTTGAACATCGTTTGTGAAACTTTTCTTTGTTGCTCTTAGAATTTTGCCTTTTTGTGTTTTTCTCCTCTCGAGGTGTTTTGTTTTATTCAAGTGGAGTATTTACGTTTATAGATTTTGTCACCGTCCTTTTTTTTTTTTTTTTTAAACTTCCCTACGTTTGTGTTTAACTCATCCACCTCAGTAAGGTTGCGAATAAATGAATGTCCTCTCACATTTATATACAGTGGGGTGCAAAAATTTGGGCACCCCTGGTTTACATGTCTGTTACAATTAATCTCCAAGTGATTGAAAGCAAACCTGAACACTAAATGTTACAGAGTTGAACATGACACATTTCATCACATTTTAAAGCAAGAATAATTTTTATTTTTAGCTTTTTACAGTTTCAGAATAATAAAGCAAGGAAAAAGGCCTTGTGAAAAAGTTTGGGAACCGTGTCAGATAGTAACTCCTCCTCAGGCAGTTCTATAACAGCTTGCAAACGCTTCCTGTAGCCAGCTAAGAGTCTTTCAATTCTTGTCTTTGGACTTTTTTCCCATTCTTCCTGACAGAACACTTCTAGCTCAGAAATATTCCACAGCCTTCTTGCATGCACGGCATGTTTGAAGTCACTCCACAGATTTTCAATAATATTCAAGTCTGGGGACTGCGATGGCCATTCCAAAACCTTCATCTGTCTTCCCTCGAGGTATTTCATGGTGGATTTTGAGGTATGCTTCGGGTCATTGTCTTGCTGGAATACCCAATGTCTCTTCAACTCTAATTTCTGCCCTGAGCTTTGAACATTAGCCTCTAAAATGTCTTGCCTCCACTCGCACAATATTGCCTGTGCCCCCAGCTGCTACACAACCCCAAAGCATTATGGATCCACCTCCATGCTTAACAGTTGGCAACATATTATTTTCTACGAATGCTTCACCCTTTTTTCTCCAAACATGCCTTCTTTGGTTGCGGCCAAAAAATTAAATTTTGGTTTTATCAGTCCAAAGCACATTGTTCCAACAGGCTTGAGGTTTCTCAAGGTTTTCTTTTGCGTACTTCTTACGCTTAATTTTGTGTTGAGGTCGTAGGAAAGGATTCTTTTTTGCAACTCTGCCATGTAAGTCTTTGTTGTTTAAGGTATGCTGTATTGTAGTCCCTTGTACAACTAGACCTATTTTTGCTACTGTTTTTTGCAGCTGTTTTGCAGTAATGTGTGGGTTCCTCTGAGCATTTCTCACCAAATCTCGGGACATTCTATCTGAAATTTTTCTTGGTCTACCAGATCTCGTCTTGACTTCAATTGTTCCAATTATTTTCTGTTTCTTACAATGTTTCTGACTGTAGAAATGGGTAGTGTGAGTTTTTTGTAGCCCTCACCTTGTTGGTGGAAGTGAATTATCTTGATTTTGACATCCTTGGACAACTGCTTAGAGGAACACATGGTTTTAACGCCAGACAAAACAGCCACCACAGTTGGATACTTTAGAAGGCATGGAGTTACTTCAGAATACATAGATAAACCCTGGAATTATATTCACCTGACTCATTGACCCTAACGAGTAAGTCACCTGGGTCTGGGCCTTAGTAATCATATCCTTAAAAGGTAACGAAGAATAATCCAAAAGGGTTCCCAAACTTTTGCACAGGGCCCTTTTACCTTTCTTATCATTTGAAAACTCAGAAAAATTAACATAATAAGAAACCTTGCTTTTAAATTTGCAGAAAAGTGTCATGTTTAACTTCGTAGCATTTACTGCTGAGGTTTGCTTTCAAATACTTGGAGATTAATTGTAACAGATATTTAAACCAGGGGTGCCCAAAGTTTTGCACGCCACTGTACAGCATAATACTCACTCGCATTAGGAATCTCATATACCTTCTTTTCCATTGGATCTACGTAAATTCTGCTGCAAGAATTTTGGCAGCCCAATTGGCAGACAGGAAGAGCCACACTTACCCTTTTTCCACCGAGCTGGTGCTGGTGCTGGTTCGGAGCCAGATCCTGACTTGGCACCGGTTCTTTTGTTTTCCACAGCCTAAGCACCAGCTCCTGGCTCTTAAAATGGGTGCTTGAGTAAGCACCAACTCCTCCTTGGTCCAGAGCAAGCACCAATTACATGAGGCGGAGTTTACCAACACGACCAGCGCGGTCCCGGAAGTATTTTGAGCGTTCGGCACGCAGTAAACGTTGGGATGCATAAGCATATGTCTCATATCTGCGTGATGCGTTTATATTTCATTTTACTTTCGCGGCTTACGTCTTTAATAAGCATTATGAATATGGGTTAGCTGGCCAGATAGGGCGTTAGCGAATTACTGTTACTGCCAGCTTGAATGTCATTTCAAAAATGAAACTACATTAAGAAGTAAGTAGTGTACTGTATATTTCATACAGAATTGTTCATTAGTTAAGAAATTGCCATTGGTGTCCATAAAGTCAACTATAGACCATATATTCCTCTCATACCAATCTTCAAAAAATAAGGATTTACAGTGGCTCCAATAAGTATTTGTACACTACTGCACTTCATGGAGCCGGTTACGGATGGCCTGGGCACAAACATGGCTTCCAGTTGCTTCCTCCACTTTGGTGGCAAGACTGGAGGCCGAGGACTGTCTCTCCCTCTGTACCAGCAGGGAGATGTACCGGATAGTGCGCTGGCTGGTCTTCCTGGGACGTCCTTTCCTGGCTGCATTGGCTATGCGTTCAGACTGTTTGTACTTCTTGATGATGTACTGCGCTGTCGTGTGGCGTAACGATAGCCGAGTTCCAATTTTTCTGGTGCTTTGGCCTTCTTTATGTAGCTGAATGATTTGCTCCCGCATTCGACGGGGTATTTCGCCTGTCTTAGCCATATATCACAGGAATACATTATGGGCATGGTCAGGCCATTTACATAGGCCAGTCTGTGTACAGAGGGAGTGTCCAGTATGGTCACGCTTGACCAAATCAGACCAAGTGAGTCAACCATGTCCTGTAAACATCTTGAGTCAATTTTAGGTGAGTATTATAAGTTTTGTGACTCACTAATGGAACTTTGCAGATAGTTATTGGGTCAGATCATCCCCTTTCTTACCAAATATGCCATTTTGACATTAAATATTTGTTTAAAACATATTGATTATCAAATATTTTAATCACTTTTACACACAATAGCAAGCATTTAGCCGAATGTACAAAAGCTGTTATGTAGTCGAATTTTCAAGTAGTGTACAAATACTTATTGGAGCCACTGTATATGATACTAATGCTAATTAACATGTACATACAGGTTTTGGAGCAACATATGTTGCCCTCTAAGCAACGTCTTTTTCATGGACGCCCCTGCTTATTTCAGCAAGACAATGCCAAGCCACATTCTGCACGTGTTACAACAGCATGGCTCCATAGTAAAAGAGTGCGGGTACTAGACTGGCCTGCCTGTAGTCCAGACCTGTCTCCCTTTGAAAATGTGTGGCGCATTATGAAGCATAAAATACGACAATGGAGACCCCGGACTGTTGAACAACTTAAGCTGTACATCAAGCAAGAATGGGAAAGAGTTCCACCTGAAACGATTTACATAACGTGCCAACTTCACTGGTTTTGGGTTTGTACTTCGGCATGGGTAATAGTAATATCCTCGCATGGAAATAGGGACTGACAAACACCGTCGATTTCATAGGTAAAATCATTAACATCAAAACGTGAATAAAACATGTTCAAATGAGTTGCGTAAGCTACATTGTCACAAACATCAATACTCTGTTTGTTCTTTTTTGTGCCAATAATATATTTAAGACCGTGCCAAGCTAATCTAGGATTACTGTCTAAAAACTGCTTTTCAATCTTTTGTCTGTATGTGTCTCTACATTTGCGTGTTTGGCTGACAATGTCTTTCTGCTCACTTTTCACCCTGTCCCTGTCACCGCTGCAAAATGCCCACTTCTTCTCATTATGCACCTGTTTAAACTGTATTGAAATCCAGGGCTTGTTGTTCGGGTAAAGCTTGATCGTGTGAGTTGGTATAACTGAATAAACACAATAGTTTATGTAATCGGTTATTACTGTTGCCAGTTTGTCCGAAGTCACACATGAATCATAAAACGCATCCCAGTTTGTATTATTAAAACAACCCTTCAGCAAATCCAATGAATCTGTTGTCCATGCTTTTACAGTTTTTACAACTGGTTTCTCTCTCTTAAACTTTTGTTTATAAGATGGTAATAAATGGATTGCATTGTGGTCTGATGTTCCAAGGGGTGGATTCATGTAAGATTTATAAGTTTTTTGTACATAACCCAGATTTATAGTTTTGTTTAACCTAGTAGCACAATCCGCATACTGGTATAGGTTTGGCAATGCATCGTCCAAAGTACACTTGTTAAAATCATCCAAAATAAAGTAAGGAGCATCTGCGCAAATGGACTGAACTTTATCCCACACAGAACGAATACTTTCCGAGGCTTTAGTGGCGTTGGCATCAGTGGGGATATACACAACTGAAATAAAGACTTGTCCGAACTCCTGAGGGAGGTAAAATGGTCTCAATAATAGTGTGAGAACTTCGATGTCCAGTGTGCACAGGGTATCCCGAATCACATAATTCCTTCACCACCTTTGGTTGATGTACAAACACAAACCGCCTCCCGTAGATTATCCAGTGGTCTTCGAATCTCTGTCTTATCGAATAGGTGATTCAAATCCAGATATAACAAGTTGATCACTGTCCACAGAGTCATTAAGCCAAGTCTCGGTGAGACACAATAAGCTGCTCTCTCTGTGTTCATACAGGTATCTAGCACACGCTTCTAGTTCCGTGTGTTGTTTTCGTAAGGGCCGAACGTTTTGATAGCAGCAGTGTAGGTAATGGAGGCTTGAAATTACGGTTCCTGATTTTGTATCCAAGTCCGCCTCTCCTTCCTCTTTTGCGTTTCTGAGACGGTAAGATATCCTGTGCGCATTCTGCAGGTAAATCCAAATGTAAACTGGAAACATCTGAGTAATGCTGATTTGTAGTAGTGCTGTTCGGTCATAGGTGATCGGCGTCCTGTCGCCATGGCCGTCAGTAAAAACAACGGTAAACTGCCCAAGCAGAACGATGACCGCAATCAGTCCGTAAAAAGAATCGAATTGTCCTTATTGCTTCTGTTGAGGATTATATTTCAGCATTATTCATTATATTTCCTAATATTGATTCATGATATTCACTAATACTGATTATATATTTTTTATCATTATTCATTTTATTACTCATACTAATAATCAGTAAACTAACAATTAGATTTAGATTATATTTAGCCATCAATAATCATAATCAATAACCATATTATGTAGGTAGCAGTAACCCAAACGCACAGACACACACACATAACATAACACACACACGCACACACATACATACAAGTAGTTCACAAATGCATAGGGAGGGGATGAGCAGTGCAAACACACAGACACATGCACATAAAACACACAGACAAACATACATACAAGCAGTTCACACACAGACAGACACACATATACAAGCAATTCTGTTCACACATGCATGAGCAGCACATACACATAAACAGCAGGCTTCTGTAGCTTTGATTAGTAAGCAGGCTTCTTTTTAGTTGATTTCAAAAAAACATAATCAGAGGATGTATTTGATTTCTGTAGCTTTGATCAATATTTGTTCAGTAAAGTCATTAGTTGCTACTGAAAACATAATCAATTGAATCATTTGTAATTATTTATATATCTACATGTATCGAATTCATCCTCTTATAACTATTCCTTTGTCTGTATATCATGTTCATCTCTTGCCTGTGTACATGTCTCTACATGTCCTGGCTGTAAGTTGCCACTCTTTTGAAGTGATGCGCATGCATCTTTGCTTTGAATTCCTGAAGGATTTGCTAACAGAGTTTTGGGTTGCCTGTCCAATTGCAGCGCGAGAAAGAGAATGCGGGAAGACCATATTTGAAGGATATTTCCGGTGACAAGGGTATAAGACCTGGGTGTGAAAGTTGGGAAATGGGAAACTTGCGCAAAAAGAACTCTGCTTTACATTTATCAACATGACACAATAAAGCCTAATTCTCTGAAGAATCGGTCTCTCTCCAGTTGCTTGAGGATGGGGGCACCTTACAATCTGAAAATATATTTGAATGAAATCCACTACACTTCATGGTAACGAGTTACTAAAAAAAAAAATCACTTCTGTGCAGTAAAATCACATCATGAGACAACACAATCACCCACAGAAAACGTAAAAATCAGCAAAATCTGAGAGCGTGTCGCAAGCAGAGTGCAGCGCCAAGTATGTACAGTAATAAGCTTAAAGTGGCAGGTTGCACAGTTCTAGCTATTGTTATTCTTGAAGCAAAATTTCAAGGATGAAGCATTATTTTGGCTCCAACCGCTCGCAGTGCGGGAGCTATGGTATCGGGCTCCGTCTATGCATGCGTCCGTCGACACATTTTGCTTTATCTTATCAACGATTTCACTTACAGGCTCATAATTTTTACTTGACATGCATCTCATGAAGGCCAACAAATGACGTACCAAAAGGTGACCTTGGCCTATTTTTCAATGTCACAGGCCTAAAAATATCTCCCAAAAATGTTGACATTTTGCTTTATCTCATCCACTATTTCAGTTATAGGTTTTTATTTTCTAATGGACATGCATCTCAAAATGGCCTACAAATGACGTGCATGAAGGTGACAGCCTTTTTTTTTCCAAGGTCACTGGCCTAAAAATATCACCATTAATGTCAACATTTTGCTTTATCTCATGAACTATTTCAGTTACAGGCTCCTAATTTTTACTGGACATGCATCTCATAGAGGCCTACATGTGCCTAAAGGTGACCTTGGCCTATTTTGTCAAGGTCACTGGCCTAAAAATATCACCAAGAACTTCGACAATTTGCTTTATCTTATCAACATTTTCAGTTACAGGCAGTGGTGGCCCGTGACAAAAATTACCGAGGAAGCCAGAATGAACAACGAATTTAATTCAGTGTTTACGTGTTATTTTCCTGCAAACAAATTAGCCTACTGTTACAGTACCTTTATTCTACCGACTTCTCATTTATTTTAGTGAAAAAAAAGGTTAAAAAAAGACGAGTGCGTGTGTAAGAGAGAGTAAAAGTGCGAGGGAGAACGTGAGCGCGCTTCAGGCTGCGCGCGTGCTCATGGCTCTGGCACACAGTAGTATGTGATCAGTTAGAGGAAGCCCATGCAAAGCTGGTAAACGTCTCGTAGCTTTATTACAGCAGAAAGCTAAACACATAGCGATCAGACGGCAATTACGACAAGATCTAGATATAACAAAAACATTTTAGCCATTGCTTTCACAGACCGTATTAATGAAGTTCCGTTTTGTGGACAATGCTTATCTCTGACTCGTATTTAATTAATTGGCAACAAAAGCATTTGCAAGATAGCCGTGGACTATTGTACAGAAACACAGTCAAACCCCTTCCACCAACATTAGAAGTAACAATGTCATATGCGGCAGCCTCGCAACTGAAATTAACAAATCACAAGGATGCCCAATATTCATACATCCAAAAACACAGTCAACATGAATGCACAACCCGTGCGCAACGTCTGAATTACATAAACGAAATATAAAACGCATGGTTACAAAGGTTTATATAAAAACTAATATTAACCGTGCTGCAGCGCTATCAACTCTAAACCTTACAGCTGTAAGCTGATAGTGCAGCTGATGTCAGCGGACCTAAATGCAGTCTCGGTAAGGACTGAGAGTATAAAAAAACAGTATAGCTTAGCCATCATGCTCTGTAATCCACTTGACACGACGAGAATAATAAAGAATAAAACACCAAATTTTATGCATCACATAAGAAAAATGTGACAACAACCCGGTGATCAAAAAGGCCACGGCGGGCCATAGGAGACATGGCCAGCAGAAAAGCCGGTTAAGCTTGGCACTTCCTTTTAGCCACTCGTTTCTAGCATAGTTAGCTTCACAAAAAGAGCGATCTTTTCCATCATCTCTCCCTTTAGTTAAATTGAGCTTTGGAGTCGGCCTACCGTCCCGCTTGACTTTCAGGTGAACCTCAAAAGCAAAGTTTTTGTGAAGTCATTTTTTGCAAGAAACTCAGGATCCCTGTCACCATCCATTCTCTGACTTAATGGCTATACTTTCTGTGTGGGCTGGCTGGTGCCTGGCGGGACAGTTGAATCAGTGTGTGTATTTTCCGTAACAGTTCGTGATTGGTTGGAAGCCAGATTTGATCTGGCCTCCCTCATATTTTTTTTAATGATGCATCGACCATTAAGCGATGAACCTTGCTTCAATCTGATTGGCTAATACGGGATGTTTTTTTTCCCAAGGGAGGCCAAGTGAAGCTGGCCTCCGAACTGTCACTCATGGCGGAGGGCATGAGACACGAAGTGTAATAAAAAGACACTGAGAGCTTGACAGGAGGGGCGCTGTTTTGCTCCTCACGCTCAGCCAAAGCAGAAGTGCGCTGATGAAGTGTTTTGACAAGGAAATGACAACAATATAAAATACATTGTGGCTTATTTATAATTTTTCTTTCTTGCAATAATTTTTGGGAAAGCCAGGCTTCCCTTGGCCTCCGCGAAAAACCGCCACTGGTTACAGGTTCCTAATTAGCTCCCGCGGCCCGAGTGGCACGGAGCTATGGTATCAGGATCCATCCGTGCGTGCGTCCATCCATGCTTGCATCCGTCAACAAAAACTTCGACATATCGGTTATCAGTTAAGCATGAAAATCTTTATCACTTACAGTGGGGAAAATAAGTATTTGACCCCTCACTGATTTTGCAGGTTTGCCCACTTACAAAGAATGCAACGATCTATAATTTTAATCATATATACATTCTAACAGTGAGAGACAGAATCACAAAGAAAATTCCAGAAAATCACATCATATGAATTTATAAAAATTGATAACCATCTGATGAGAAAAAATAAGTATTTGACCCCCTACCAAACAGCAAGTATTCTGGGTCCCACAAGCCACAAGTCTTTCTTTAAGACACACCCCCAATCATAACTAATTATTTACATCAAATACACCTGCCTGACCTCATTACCTGTATAAAAGACACCAGTCCACTCCCAAACAACCAGATTCCAACATCTCCACCATGGGCAAGACCAAAGAGCTGTCTAAGGACATCAGGGACAAGATTGTTGACCTACACAGGGCTGGGATGGGCTACAAGAGAATCGGAAAGCAACTTTGAGAGAAAAGATCAACTGTCGGTGCAGTTATCAGGAAATTGAAGAAGTACCACACTGCCGCCAACCTCCCTCGGTCTGGGCCTCCATGCAAGGTCTCGCTTCGTGAGATGTCCCTGATCATGCGAACGGTGAGGAATCACAAAGGGGGAACTGGTTAATGAACTGAAGGCAGCTGGGACCACAGTTACAAAAGAAACAGTTGGTAACACACTACGCGGTCATGGATTGAAATCCTGCAGCGCACGCAAGGTCCCCCTGCTCAAGAAGGCACAAGTACAGGCCCGCCTGAAGTTCGCCATTGACCACCTGGATGACTCAGAAGAGGCCTGGAAGAAGGTGATGTGGTCAGATGAGACCAGAATAGAACTTTTTGGGCCCAACTCAACTCCCCGTGTTTGGAGGGCAAAGAACACAGAGTACAACCCAAAGAACACCATCCCCACCGTCAAGCACAGTGGTGCTTTTCAGCCAAGGGGATGGCACAACTCCATTGCATTGAGGGGAGGATGGACGGGGCCATATACCGTGGAATTCTGGACCAACAGCTCCTTCCTCAGTGAGAGAGCTGAACATGGGTCGAGGATGGGTGTTTCAGCACGACAACTACCCTAAGCATACCGCCAAAGCAACAAAAGAGTGGCTGAAGAAGTACATCAAGGGTCTGGAGTGGCTTAGCCAGTCTCCAGACCTGAATCCAATTGAAAATCTTAGGAGGGAGCTTAAAATTCGGGTTGCAAGGCGACAGCCTCGGGACCTGAATGATTTGGAGGCTGTCTGCAGGGAGGAGTGGGCCAACATCCCTGCCAAAATGTGCACAAACCTTGTCAACAACTATAAAAATTGTTTGACATCTGTGCTGGCCAATAATGGCTTTTCTACAAAATATGAACATGCTGTTTGCCCAGGGGGTCAAATACTTATTTTTGACCAAAAATATGCAAATAAATTCCTAAAATGCATACAATGTCTTATTCCACTTTTTTGGTGATATTCTGTCACTCACTGTTAAAATAAACCTATCATTAAAATTATAGACCGTTGCACTCTTTGTTCGTGGGCAAACCTGCAAAATCAGCAAGGGGTCAAATACTTATTTTCCCCACTGTATATCAAATTCCTTTATTGATATGAGAAGCAAGCATTCAAATTAGCAGGGATGGAGGTCATTTGCATAAATTATGCAAATTAGGTGTCCAAGATGGTCGCCACAATGGCACATCATGACAATTTCAAAACACCATACCTCAGTAATTAATCGACACATCAACTTCTGATTTTGCACACAGGTTGCCTGATCCAGCATCTATGGGCTAAACCTCTTAATGTTGGATATTTTAACAATATGCAAAGGTTTTTTTGAAATTTTGCTGTTGACTTGAAAATTCTCTACCTCATAATATATTCAGCACCCCCTGAAATTAAGAGTACCAAAAGGTTCAGGTTCAGGACAACCATCATGATGTAAACGTTTATGTTCCAAACTTCTTTAAAATTGGACTAGCGATATTTTAGGAATGGTGCGTGAAAAATGTGGAAATGGTAATGGTATTTTTATAGCAGTAATCTACCGTAATGGCCGGAGCTTCTGGGGTCGCCAGTGCCACCCAGCAAAGAAGAAGCCACTGCTTCAAACCCAGTATAAAGATAAACTACGATTTGCATTGGCACATGGGATTAAGATCTTTTCACAAACTGCTGCTGCCTCTCTCTCTGCCTGGCCACACCACTCCCTCTGCCTGGCCACACCTCTTCTACTGCTGTTGATCTCAGCTGATCTCGTTAACCAGCCAGTATATAGACAGCTCTGTTTCACTAACTCACTGCCTGATTATCGTTGCGGCATGCACTACTCTCCAGCGTTTACCTTCGGTCTGACTTCCTGGAATCAACTCTGCCTGCTTCTGACTACATCCTCTCGCTCCCTCTGATTGCCTTTTGCCTCTAACTCTGAGATCTGCCTGGGTGCTTCCTGGTTCTTGTTTGCCATCTTCTAAGCCACCCATCCTGCCACCCCACTGCCTGTCTGTGTGGATACGACCCAGTCTGCCGAGCCCCAAGCCAGCCTCCTCCGGTCGTCCAGTGGTAACACTCCTGCCTGCAGTGTGGGCAACCCAGGTTTGAATCCCGTCATCGGTGCCTACTTCCTCGGGTTCCTGGAGGAGGTCCACTCCACATCCACAACATCCTCCTCGCCGTATTACTGTCCCACCACCGATCCTTCACCTGATGTCTGCAGGGTGCAGGGTGTGCTATAGACCTCCTGCTCAGCACTTCGTCCCCTAGAAGCTGCATGTACTCTCTGTCTGCCCCTGAAAGGAAGGCCATGGCGACTTACATCAATGACTCCCTAGCTGCAATGACCGCCCCTCCTCATCTCCTGCTGGGCAAGGCTTCTTCTTTGTGGAAAAGAAGGATAAGACCTTGAGACCTTGCATTGACAATCGGGGCTTAAACAAAATCAAAGTCAAGAACTGCTATCCCCTGCCACTTATCACTCCTACCTTAGAACTTCTTCAGTGGTCCACCATCTTTACCAAGCTTGATCTCCGTAATGCCTATCATCTGGTCCATATCAGAGAGGAGGGCGAGTGGAAGACGCCATTCAACACCCCTGCAGGGAACTGCGAGTACCGTGTTATGCTTTTTGGTTTCTCCAACGCTTTCTCCTGGAGAACTCCCTGTTTGTAAAGGTAGAGAAATGCAAATTCCATGCCTCCTCTGTTTCGTTCCTGGGGTACATCATGGCTACAGAAAGCATCCAGATGGACCCAGCGAAGGTATCTGCAGTAACCTCCTAGCCTGTCCCTGACTCCCACAAACAACTGCAACGCTTTCTGGGGTTTTCCAATTTCTATTGCTGCTTCATTCGCAACTACAGTCAAGTAGCTGCCCCTCTTACTGCCCTCACCATCTCCAAGGTGTCCTTCCAGTGGTCCCCTGCTGCCGACGAGGTCTTCCAGACCCTGAAAACCAGATTCACCTCTGCGCCCATCCTCCAAATGCTAGACCCTGATTGCCAGTTTGTGGTGGAGGTGGATTCCTCGGATGCAGGAGTAGGAACTGTGCTGTTCCAAAGATTCGCCTCTGACCAGAAGCTTCACTCCTGCGCCTTCTTCTCTTGGTGCCTGTCTTTTGTCATAATGGACTAGGACATCGGGAACGGGGAGCTGTTGGCGGTGAAGCTGGCGAGGAATGGCGGCATTGGCTGGAGGGCGCCAAGAAACCCTTCTTATTGTGGACCGGTCACAAGAACCTTGAGTACATACGCACTGCCAGGAGGCTGAACTCTCGCCAGGCCCGCTGGTCCCTCCTCTTCTCCTGTTTTAATTTCACATTCTCCTATTTGGGGTCCCACAATGCCCGGCCTGATACCCTGTCTTGGCAGTTCCTGTCAGGGGAGGATTTCACTGAGGGGCCTGCTTCCATCATTCCCTCCCCCTGTGTCATAGCTGTCCTGTCCTGGGACATTGAGGAGAGAGTGAGGGCTGCCACTGATGGTCAACCTGGTCCCAGCGCCTGGCCCCCCAACTGCCTCTACGTTCCTGAAGCCCTGAGGTCAGAGGTTTTACATTGGGTCCAGGCTTTAAAGTACACCTGCCATCCTGGTTCCCAGCAGTCCATTAGGCAAATGGGGCGGATGAATCAGGAGATGGAGACAGCCTTCTGCTGCATGGCGTCCCAGAACCCTTCCTCCTGGTCTAAGCAGCTCTTGTGGGTGGAATACTCCCACAATTCCCTCACCAGCTCCGCCATGGGCTTCTCTCCATTCCAGTGTGTCTATTGCTATCAGCCTCTGCTTTTTCCCGCCTTGGAGAGAGAGGTCCCTTGCTCATCAGCCCTGGCCCTCGTCCGCCATTGTCGCCGAACCGAGGCCCAGGCTCGCTCTGCCCTCTGGTGCGCCGTTGGGCGCTTCGCTGCCTCGACCAACTGGCTGCATTCCCCTGCTCCAGTCTACCAGGTTGGCCAGAGGGTGTGGCTCTCCACCCGAGATCCGTCCTCCAGGAAGAGTGTAAGAAGCTGGCACCCTGGTTCGTCAGCCCATTCTTCATCTAGAGGGTCTTCAGTCCAACAGCGGTGAGACTCAAGCTTCCTCGCTCCATTAGTGCCCACCCTACCTTCCATGTGTCTAAGGTGATGCCATTCCATGAGTGTCTGCTGTCACCAGCTGTTCCACCTCCACCTCACCTGGTTGATAAGTGTCCGGCTTACTCCGTGTGACGCCTGCTTGGGTCCTGTTGTGATGGGAGGGGACTTCAGTATCTAGGACTGGGAGTGCTACGGTCCAGAAGAGGGGTCTTGGGATCCTGCTCGCCACATCCTTGAGCCGGACCTCATCACCGACTTCCACCGTTGCCATCCTGTACTCGACCACGAGATGGCACCCCCGGATCAGCTATTGAATATTCACAAGTAGGCAGAGCTGAAACGCGATTTAGAGTATAGAGAAGTTCCCTCCAAACCCTGTTTTTCAGGAGTAGCATGAATTAAACTCCTCAGCTAAGCCTGATGTGCAAACAGTTCAATATCCTTGCCCATGGACTCGATCCAGTAATTTTAAAAAATTATCCCTTGTGACAGAAAAAAACTTGGTACTCTGTAGCAACCATTTTAGCTACAGTGAGCCAACAGTATTCCAATTAGTGGTGGAAAAATACGTTTTGTGAAGAAAAAATCCGACAAAGTATTGATTCTCTCACATTCTACAGTCAGTTACAGTCATCACACACAAAATATGCGTAGTTCCCTCCCATGGATTAATGCGTAGATTCCTCCATTGTCAAATTCAGCGCTCCCTTCTATCCACCCAAGTACTGGTGTCGATAGCCAGTCACTCAATTATATACTCAGATTCATCTGCGTAACTCTACAGTCATAGTTCACACCCTCGTGAAGCTTCCCCGGTAACAATGTATTCATAGACTCGTTTCTTATCCAATTCCTGAGTGTTTAAACTTCCCTCAATAACTGAAATACATTGATCGGACAATAAGAATAGGATACAAAGCTAAGCGTAAAAGTAAGGTTGGTTGTGTTCTTCGAATGTTGGCCACGGTTGCGCAGCTGAAAATGATGCGATATCAAAGAAACAAAGACACGCGAAACCGGCCTGAAGTGTTCAGTTTCATTTATGAGATGCATGTTGTTTGGACGCGGTCAATGGGAATTGTTACGAATGAAACAGTACTGGAGGGTTCCTTCTACCCGATACATCTGTCTCTGGAGGAGGGCATCAATGAAGAAAACAGGTTATACTTCTAATCTGTTTGCATTTTGCTCAATATGGCTTTTTGCTGTAGAATTTATACCGCGTTTAAAGACATCGAATGCTGTGGTTTTCGTTTCTCCAAATGCATGCAGCTCACGCACGTCGGTAGATCCCTCAGTACGTTCATTACACCATTCTGTTGAATATGGAGGCATTTGTCGTTTGATTTTTTTTCTGAAAGTGACGTTTGTGCTCTGTTAAAATAAGGTGTATTTCAGAATTCAGATATTACTGAGTTTGTGAGTTTTTACTCTTATAAGGTTATGAGCTCGGATGTGAGAGCGGTTAGCTTTTCATTGCAGTGTGAATGTTATAGCTGTTTAATCAGCACTTTATTTAATGTTTGGGGGACTTCGAACAAAAATGGACAATATTGTTAACTTTATTATGGAGAAAAGGCATGTTTTGTGTTTGGAGAGGTTACTGGTGACCAATGATGTTCAACTGCACTGATATTGATAAATTCATGCTAAACTCAACCAGAAAATCATTAGTTCATGCTGTATTTCATGCCCCAAAAGTTAATTTGTATTAAATATATGATTAATGTATGATTTGACAGTGAACCATTTTGATGAATCTGACTTTGGGGAGACACCTGGATAGCTGTCTAATTTGGTTAATAGCAAGCGGGTAATCTAGAATGTAATGTTCAAGATGAATTGTACTTGTGGTCAAGAAGTTTATGATCTCAGAAATGTATAGATTTAAGCCCCAGCAGTTTTTCATTTGTCAGTATTATTTTTTTTTGCTATTTCAATGGTGAATTCTCATGAAGATTTTTTATGTTTGCAGCCCCTTTTCTCCACCAAAATCATAAAAATAAACTGAAATACGATGGGAGTCTAAATGCTTCGTGTCTAGACTCAATTGAGCGAAAGGTTTTCTGTCTGTGAAGCTGCAATCTTGAATTATAAAGCCTTAAATCAGGTAACACCTAAAAAGCCAGATTTGGCTTCTGGGCAAAGGGGTTAAGTACAAAATCTCATTGTAAAAACTTTTATAAACACAAGCCCTTACTTTTTGGAGAAATGGTGAATCAAAAATGTAACTCTGAAGCTTTAATAACCATCATTATGTTTGGAGGAATAAGTGGGAGGTTTGGAAGCTGAAGATCTCCATCTGAACTGTGAAGCACAGGGGAGGCAGCGTCATGTAGTGGGGATGCTGTGCTGCAGGAGGGACTGATGCCCCTCACAAAATGGCTGCATCATAAGGAAGGGAGTTATGTGGAAATATTGAAGCAGTGTCTCCTGATATTAGCCAGGATGTTAAAGCCTAGTTGCAAATCGGTCTTCCAAGTGGACAATGACCCCAGGCCTACTTCCAAAATGACTGAAGGACAATAAAGTCGAAGGGTTGAAGTGTCCTCACAAAACTTTGGAAAATTTGAGCGCAGAAATAAAAACTTATGCGAGTGTAAAGAGGCCTACAAACTACACTCAGTTACTCCAGTTCTGTCAAGAACAAAGTTCAAATTCCAGCAGCATATTGTGAGACGTTTGTGGAAGGCAACACTAAATATTTTTACCCAAGTTAAAACATTTAATGGCAATGCTGCCAATGACTAACTCAGTGCATGAAAACTTTTGAAATAGAAAATGTGATGAAAGAAATAAAAAGTTAAATAAATCATTCAGGTATTATTGTAACATTTCATTTTCCTAAAATAAAGCGGTGATCCTCGCTGACCTGGGACAGGAAATGTTTCAGAGGATTAAGTGTCAGGAATTGACAAACTTCCTATATCAACTGTATATGGCCAAATCAACGCATAATAGTTGCTGCGGAGAATACAGTACAATGGGGAAAGAATAAGGGAAGTCACAAAAAAGATACATAATCAAGTAAAGAACAAAGTTGATGATAAACAGAAAAAATCAGTAAAATACTGATACTAAAAAGTTTAAATGTGAGAAACATCAGCATTGAGCTCTCCTCTCTTCTCCTCCATCAGACTCCTGTCAGCTCACACTGGACCCCAACACAGCCCACCAGAAGCTCCGTCTGTCTGAGGGGAACAGAGAGGTGACCCGTGTGGAAGAGGACCAGTCATATCCTGATCATCCAGAGAGATTTGACTACTGGAGCCAAGTGCTGTGCAGAGAGGGTCTGTCTGGACGCTGTTACTGGGAAGCTGAGTGGAGTGGGGGTGGGGTTTATATAGCAGCATCTTATAAAGACATCAGCAGGAAAGGGAGGGGTGATGACTCTGCTCTGGGAGGTAATAACAAGTCCTGGTGTTTGCGCTGCTCTCCCTCCAGTTTCTCTTTCTGCGACTATACTGAGATCACTAAAATCACTGCTCCCTCCGGTTCCAGAATAGGAGTGTACCTGGATCACAGGGCAGGAACTCTGTCCTTCTACAGCGTCTCTGACACAATGACCCTCCTTCACAGAGTCCAGACCAAATTCACTCAGCCCCTCTATCCTGGGTTTGGGCTTTTTGCTGTATCATCTGTGAAACTCTGTGATCTGAGATTAGACTGAGAGAGAACAGATAATCCGCTGTAAGAACAAATGAACCAGGTAAATAGTAAACAAGTTTTCCCCACCAATGATGCATCTCCCTCTCATTTCTTTTGATGGGGAACAATTGTATGATACTGTAATGCGAATAGAAGCCACTAGATGGCAGTATTGACCTTTCTTATGTTAAGCCCAGACTGGAGCTAGGTTTGGGCATGTCTTGGGCATGTCTGGGGCAAGTTTCCCGATGTTTCTCCCATGGACGCATTGCCAGGTGTATCCAGGTCCTCTTCATCACTAGTGAAGTTAAATGACTCTCTACGTGCGCCCCTTCGCTGTGGCTCATCAGCGTGGTAGTGATATTGAGATTTGGATTTCTGCCAGGAGTACACCCGGTTGGCCTTATAGTCCTTTTTGTCACGTAAAAATTTCCTGAGTTTCTCTTGTTTAATTTTTTCTTTGAATTTATTCATGTTCTGTGTTAATTGTGTCTGTAAATTTGTCCACTGATCACTTTTTAAATTCTCCAATTGCTTGTTGATATCTTCAATCTCATGCTGGATCGCCTCTCTATCCTTTTTGGCTTCTTCAATCAGTAAAAGCATTAAATCAAATGAATACTTACTGAGGATGGCCTCCCATTTTTTCGTAAACTCCCCATTTTCTTTAAACCCAAATGTAGGAAACTTCTTCATTTTAAGGCCACGTGGAATAAGTCCCTTCCTCCAATAATCAGAGAGGGTGATTGAATTCGAGTCCAATTTAATGTCCTTTTCCTTCAGTTGTTTAAATGCGTTGAATAATTGCCTTAGATCTTGACTCTCAGGGGGATCTGTGGATATAGCCTCATCCAGCAATGAAGCACTAGTAATAATCCTTTTTCCATCTTCTTCGGAGTATGCGAAGGCATTCAATTCCATCGTTGCAACAAGTCAGATTACCAGTATATGTAATCAATTGAAAAAGAACGCTCAACACTAAATAGTGGAGCACCACCAAAATGCAAAAAATGCAAAAATCTGATAAAGAAGAAAGGGGATGGAGGGCTACGGCGTTCAGATAAAGTTCAAAATAAAGCAAATGATTAGAAGGTGCTCATTGGTTGAAAAAGAAAATCTTCATGAAAGTAATGAAACCAAGGCACTCTTCTATTAATAAAAAGCTTTAATCAATTGGCTAGTTCATAATGGAACTTAAAAAAAAACTATTGCCAACATGTTTCGGCCTAAACACACAGGCCTTCCTCAGGACTAGAGTATTGGACAATGTTACAAACAGAGTAATATATAACAGCAAATAATCAGTTAATCACTTCCAGCTGGAGTAGGCGGAGTGGAGCTACCTTCAAATTGAATAATTATACGACTTAAAACATCATGTCATAAGTATTGTGAATTTAGAAACAAGAAAAGTTTCATATTTATCTGTAAATCAATAAATTCAATTCAACCCAAGGCACGCTTAGGACCGCCCTGTAAACATCTTGAGTCAATTTTAGGTGAGTATTATAAGTTTTGTGACTCACTAATGGAACTGTACAGATACTTATTGGGTCAGATAATCGCCTTTCGGACCAAATATGCCATTTTGACATTAAATATTTGTTTAAAACATATTGATTATCAAATATTTTAATCACTTTTACACATAATAGCAAGCATTTAGCCGAATATACAAAAGCTGTTATGTAGTCGAATTTTCAAGTAGTGTACAAATACTTATTGGAGCCACTGTGTATATATATATATATATATATATATATATATATACACTGTATATATATATGTATTTATTTTTGTATTTATTGTTACTTTTATTTTTTTATTTTTGTTTTTATTTTCACTTTTATTCACGTCTACATTAAATAAATAAATAAAGGTCATACCAATAGCGTCTCTGTTGCCCTCCAAACCGATGTCACTCTGCAGCAAGGACTTCTTTGTCTCAACTGTTCCCAACCAAAGTGAATCACAACTTCTTTCAATTGACCTGATCATCACTCACCTGAACTTTCAACTCAGTGCTGCCCTCTCCCGTTATATTACAAGAATTGTTTAGAATGTTTGGGTCATAGGTTGATGACTGCTATTGATATTAAATTATATTTTTACAACAGAATTGTACTGCAAAATTTAAAGGAAAAAAATACTACTTTTAACTTAACAGTACTCGTTTATACTGTATTATATTATTGTTATACTATTATAATCAGTTGTGAAAGTCCCTGTGAGAATCCAATGGATATAACTCTCTAACGTTACACTTGGCATCAGTACAATGGATTGCAGCCAAAAAAGTGGGGCTTGAAAACAAAAAGCCAAAAAAAAGGGAGGCAAAGCAGGCTGATTTTTTAAAAATGTGCCTTTGATTTCTAACTTTTTTGACAAGCCTCAAGATTCAAATATTGATGTCATCAGTAGCCCGAGTTGCAGCAATGAAGAGATCACCACTGGTTTGATCATACCGGAGCCCTCACAGACCCAATCAAGCGTAGACCCGGCCTGTCAGGCTCAGGCCTCAGGCCCACACTCAGACTAGGCATCACCTGAGAAAATCTTTCCAAGTGAGGAGGATTGCACGGAGCCCAGTTTCACACCAGAAGTTGGGGACACCAACTCCGGTCATGAACCTCTTATTGACCCTGCTTTATGGCCAAATACCACAACCATTAATGACTTGTGCACTCCTAGGACAGGAGACTCACTGTCAGACCAGGCATCACCTGAGAAAGTCTGGTCAAATCAGGAGGGGTACACTGAGACCAGTGTCACATTAGGAGCTCGGGGCTCCAACTCCTAGTGTGAAACGGTTAATGACCCTACTTTATGGCCAAGTGCCATTACTGAACAGGTCAAGTCGATTCTGGTTAGTAGAGGAGCAGCTGCAGTGAAAAGCACCCTGCCTCAATTAGGGATAGGACCATGGGGGGCATCACTAGGAGTTTCACAAATTCCTTAATCAAATGCTCTCTACCTAATGGCCAGCCTGTGACTAGGCAGTGGCTACTTTACTCCCCTTCATCTGGTTGCATCTTTTGTTTTGCTTGCAAACTGTTTTCAATTAAGCACAATGCATTTATCCACGGGTTTTCTGATTGGAAACATTCTGAGCGTATCGGTGAGCATGAGAGGAGTGAGGAGCGTAGGGCTTGCATGTTAGCTTTACACAGTCGCTCCAAAAACACAGGAAGAGTTGATTCTGATCTTGTCAAACAAATTGATACAGAGAGGCAATACTGGCGGGAAGTTTTGAAAAGAGTTGTTGCTGTAATTCAGTTTTTGGGGGAGAGGGGCCTTGCTTTCAGGGGAGATGATTAGCGGTTGGGATCACCTCACAATGGTAATTTCTTGGGCATTGTCGAACTCTTGGCCAAATTTGACCCTTTTCTAGCTGACCATCTCCAAAGGTTTGGAGGCAAGGGCAAAGGCTCTGTGTCCTACCTCTCATCCACAATCTGTGAGGAATTTATCCACTTAATGGGAGAAAGAACAAAGGAAGCAATTATCAGTGAGATTAAAGAAGCCAAATACTTCTCTGTTATCGTTGACTCCACTCCAGACCTTGCTCATGTGGACCAACTCACTTTTATTTTCAGGTTTGTAAATAATGGTGGAGAAGTAGTTGAGCGTTTTCTGGCTTTTGAGCCTATTGAAAATTATAGTGGGAACAGTTTGGCTGAGTGTGTTGTTGCAATGGTGGAGAACCTGGGCCTAGACTTAACTAACTGTTAAGGTCAGTCTTATGACAATGCAAGTAATATGTCAGGAAAGTACAATGGAGTCCAAGCTCATCTGAAATGAGTAAACCCATTGATTTATGTCCCCTGTGCAGCACATTCATTGAATTTAGTCGTGTCAATGCTGTTGACAGAAGCCCAGAAACTGGCCGTTTCTTTGACTTTCTGCAATCAATGTGCACATTTTGTGCCTCATCAACACACAGGTGGGGAAAGGTGTTCCGTGATACAGATGTGAAACTCACACTGAAATCTTTGTCAGGTACTCGCTGGAGTTCAAGAGCTGAATCAACAAAGGCTCTTTGGAAATATTATGCACAATTGAGAGAGGCATTGAACAATATTTCCAAAGATTCACAGGAGAAACGTGAAACTAGAAGCGAGGCCTCTGCACTCTGTGGCAAGCTGGACACCCTAGAGATAGCTTTCATGGCACACTTTTGGGATACAATACTGCAGCGGTTCCAAGCCACGAGCCTGCAGTTGCAGAAACATGACATTGACATACACACAGCTACACAGCTTCTCCTTTCACTTTGTGACTTTGTGGCAGCACAGAGAGACAATTTTGCCTTTTTTGAAGGGTCAGCTTTAAATGTTACAGATTCAGTCTCCCAAGACTACAGACATGACCTCCAGCGCACAAAGAAGCCCAAATGTATGGCTGATGAAAGTGCAGAGCCAGGTGTTGAATTTAGTGGAAAAGAAAAGTTTTGGATTGAAACGTTCAATGTTCTAATTGACAAACTTGTGTCCTGTCTTAACCATCGGTTAACTGCATACACACACTTGACCAATCTTTTTCATGTTCTTTTCATGCCTGATAATATGTCCAACAGTGAGCTCACTTTAAGGGCCGAATCTCTTGCTGCAGCATATCCCACTGATCTGACCATGAGCTTGGCAGATGAACTTGTTCCATACAAATCATTCATTTCAGAAGAACAAAAATGCCCAAATACAATGCTAAAGACCATGGTAAATTTGGATTTACAGTCCACTTTCCCAAATGTTTACATAGCACTCAGACTGTTTTTGACCCTGCCAATAACAAACTGTGAAGGGGAACGGTCATTCTCCAGACTGGCTCGAATTAAAAATGAGCTCAGGATGAAAATGTGCCAAAATCGGTTGAACTCACTCTCCCTTCTAGCAATAGAATCAGAGTTTGTTCGACAGCTCAACTTTGATGAGTTAGTGGATGACTTTGCAAGAAGGAAGAGCAGAAAGAAACCTTTGAAGAATCCTTAGGTACGGTAGGTTGGCCGGGGGTGGGGGGGGGGTGGGGTGGTTCGGAGTGTTGGGGGGGGGGGGGGCCCTTTGAAAACTCCTGGCCCCAGGGCCCAGACCCCCCATAATCCGGCCCTGCTCGAGACTGTCAAAGGATCAGAACCCAGGCGGTCAATCCAAAGCTGCAGCGGCTAAACTGGTTTCCCATGGGGAGGTTTATTAGGCATGAGGTTCCTGATCTGAAAACTGCTGAGAACAGGGAGCTGTACATAATGATTAGCTCATAAGAGAGATAAACATTTTTCTTTTCAATACACATGAACACACACACACACACACACACAAACACACACACGTACACTTACACACGAGCGCACACATGAAAATATGCACAAACACGCGGACATGCACACACACCCTATCTACTCAGCCTGGCCTCAGTCTAAAACCACACCTCCGACAGCAAAGAACAGAACCAGAAAGTCACTCCTACTCTCTCAATCATGTGATTTCAGAGAAACTGAACTAAACTCAGTCTTTGTGAGAGTGAGCAGTGAAATGGCTGAGGGTGGAGGTTTGCTGGATCAGGAGCAGTTTGTCTGTTCAATCTGTCTGGATATACTGAAGGATCCAGTGACTATTAACTGTGGACACAGTTTCTGTATGGGCTGTATTAAGGGCTGCTGGGATCAGGATGATCATACTGGTGTTTACAGCTGTCCCCAGTGCAGACAGACCTTCACTCAAAGGCCTGTTCTGGGTAAAAACACCATCCTGGCTGAAGTGGTGGAGAAACTGAAGAAGACAGGACTCCAAGCTGCTCCTCCTGCTCACTGTTATGCTGGACCTGGAGATGTGGTGTGTGATGTCTGTACTGGGAGAAAGTACAAAGCCGTCAAGTCCTGTCTGGTGTGTCTGGCCTCTTACTGTGAAACTCACCTCCAGCGTCACTATGAATCTCCTGCCTTGAAGAAGCACAAACTGGTCAAAGCCACTGGAGACCTGCAGGAGAAGATCTGCTCTCTTCATGACAAACTGCTGGAGGTTTACTGTCGTACAGATCAGCAGTGTATCTGTTATCTGTGTACAATGGATGAACACAGAGGCCATGATACCGTTTCAGCTGCAGCAGAAAGGACTGAGAAACAGGTTTGGACAGAACCTCCTACACGCAACTCTCATACTTCGTTATACGTTTGTCAATATCCTCATGTTTTTCTGGATAACAACTAAATTACTTGTCTTTATTCATTGTGTACACTTCATTTTGACGTTAATATACACACCTGGGTCCTGGACAAAAGTTATGCACCATCACATTCTAAATGAAAGTTTCTGAAATCTGGCAAGTCCTGAACTCTGAACATTAGAATGAAGATATTAGCATGCATTTCAGATTAGAAAGGCTAAGTCATGACCACAGTTCTTAGTACAGCACGCTAAATGTTAGCAGTTGGGTGGCACTTCTGAAAACTTTGGTTTCGTGTAGGTTAAATATTGAGTTTGTTTCATCCAATGAAAGTTCAGACTTCAGGGGACAATTTTTACAATCCAGGATTTCTTCCCATTTTTAAAGGTCCGTAGACCCATTCTGGTAACAACATTAAATATGTTAAAGACATACCCTTTCTTTAAAAGATAATAAAGTGCGAATAAAAGATCAACTGCTTTTCAAGCTTATTTTGTTTGCCAGGAAATGTATGTCCAAGCCATATTTTAAAGAACTGAGCGCTGTTTGTTGATGTTATTAATATAGTCCTTTGGTGATGTGAAACTTGTTTTAAGAATTGACCAGAGTTTAACTTTTTCCCAGGTGTATAACAGACATGCTGAACACAGCAATGATTTCCAGGTTTGATGTTTGTAATTCAATGGGAATAATGGCAATCAACAAAACGAGAGTAACCTGTTCAGTCACATGCTTTGGTAGTAATACAGTGCGCTTTATTTTCTTTTCAGCGCATTTGATTTGTAATATGGTTCAACTTAACTGTATTATATTATTATTATTAACAGGGGCCAGGCAGGCTAAGCTGCCCGGACCCTATTATTATCCAGCATGTTCTTCTTTCTTCTTCCTCTAAGGAAATCCTACTTGCCATGCGCAAAAAATCACCAATCAACAAGGTCCAGTCCCATGCCAGATTGCTCATTGACGGTGAGCGCTTATCTCTGCGCGTATAGAGGTAGAACCAAGTTAAAACACATTTGTTCGCGCATTGCTAAACTAGAGTTTTAAGCGCTCATTACTTTACGACACTCACCCTAGGTAAGCAGATGTTTAGCTGTACTCGCGTAATCAAGCGGTCAGGCGGAGTCGACCTCGTTTATTGTTCGGCATGTTACTTACAGAATGCATTAGGGGAAGTAGGTGTACATTTAGCAGTGTCTCTCGACCACCTGTTGATGCAAAATTACGAACAGAAGACACCGTCGTGAAGATTTAATGTCGGATGAGGCGGACCCTCATGTACTGTCAAAGCACGGACAGGTGCCATTTATGACAGGAAGGCTGATGTGAAGCCTAACGAAAATAAGTCTGCTGCATGGACCAGAATCCAGAAGCGCAAATCGAACTGGTAATTGGAAGAGACACAGACACGTCATTTATGACAATTAATCCTGGCTAGTTATCGATCATTTTCCTTCATTGAGGCGTTTTCCAATTATCTTCATTGGCAACAGAAGACACGATTTATCTCTATATGCGATCTAACCGCAATAGCCTACAATCGTGGGCTTAATTCAGTACGGAGAAATAATGTACTTATTAAAAGGCTAATGCTTCGCCTCGATTGAACTGGTCCGCATTGTAATGAAATATTTCGCTCTCGGTTTTGCATGGTGTCACGAAATGGACGGACAAGAAGTATAGTTTTATGTGTTTTACTTAGAGAACTCACCAAATTACACAGTGTGCTTTGCTAACCTGAACCTGAATCTACTTCCTGACGCAGTGCGTGTGACGTATATACTATGCAGTATAGCCTATCAAAATAAAAGCTATGTCTCATCACATCTCCCCCTTTAAGTTTGTTTCTCAAACAAATAATGAATAAACAAATAATCCTGAGTAGGTCTTCGCACTGCTCATTATTTCTATACCCAAGATTGTTTAACTGACTGAATGTACTAAAACATTGCAGTAAATTTCCAGTGAATGATTTATTCGAACTTATGCTATAGTATTTTTTTTTACTAAAAAAAAACTACAACTTAAACGGTTAACTCATGAAACTCGGCTGAAACAAACTGTGTGCCGTTGTCAGTGACAATCTCTAGGGGAATACCCCAGCGCACAAACATGCTCTTGAGGCAACTGATCACTTGCTTGCTAGTTATAGTAGACAGGTGGGCTATCTCTATATCACGGGAATAATAGTCTACTGCGACTGAATACTGTTTACTGTCTAACTCGAACAGATCGGCAGCTATCTTCTGCCATGCCCCATTGGGTAATCGAGTAGTCAATAATGTTTCTCTGTTCTGAGTAGGTTTTTTTGTGATGCAAAAGTCTCATGTCCGTTCCGATGCCCGGCCACCACACTGACATCTTAGCTCTCTCCCGGCTTTTAGTCAAGCCGAAGTGACCCTCGTGGAGCTTGGACAACACTTCCATCCGCTGTGACCCTGGGATGACGATTCTGTCGTCGTACAGCAACAAGCCATCGGCTTCAGAAAGGTGTGCTCTCCCTATATGGTAGCCATGGAGCGTGTGTGGCAGCTGCGACATTGAAGTTGGCCAACCGTGGCGGATGTAGTGGGTGACTCTCTGGAGATCCTCATCCTGGGTTTCGGGAAAGTGTGTCTGCAATTATGAGTTGTTTGCCTAGCACATGTACTGCCTTCACATTGAATCTCATGAGGCGCATTAGCAAACGCTGGCATCTCAGCGGTGCTTTGTCTAAGTCGTAGGTGTTGATCAATGGTACCAACGGTTTATGGTCGGTTTCAAGACAAAAGCTCTCCATGCCGTGTAGGTAACGTGAGAATCGTTCACATGCCCAGACCCCCGCCAGACACTCTTTTTCGATCTGTGAGTATCTGCACTCCGTCTCTGTCAAAGTGCGTGAGCAGAATGCCACCGGTCGTACCGTGTCTCCCTGGTCTTGGAGAAGGGTGGCTCCCAGACCGTAGCTACTCGTGTCAGCACTCACCACTGTCCGCTTGTTGGGGTCGTAGTAGGCCAACACCGGTGCCATGACCAACCTCTTCTTCACCTCTTCAAAGGCCTGTTCTTGGGCTGCACCCCACATCACCCCTCAGCAGGGAGGTGACAGGATGCAGGATGGTGGACAGGTGAGGCAAGAACTTGGCCAGGTAATTCACCATACCCAGCATTTGGCGGAGTTCACTGACATTTTGGGGGCTTGGCATGTCGGTTATAGCTTTGACCTTGTTACCATCGGGCTTTATTCCGTCAGCTCCTATGACGTGCCCAAAGTACTGTAGCTCTGGCTGTGCAAAGTGGCACTAGTCTTTATTGAGCTTGAGCCCTGATGCCTTGATTGTCTGCATTACAGCTTTCAAGTTGCAGTCGTGCTCTGCTTTAGTCTTCCCATACACTAATATATCGTCCATCACCACGACTGTGCTTTTGTGTTCACGTAGCAGGGTGCTCATTTCTCTCTGAAATATTTCAGGAGCAGAGGTGATGCCGAAGGGCAGCCTTTTAAAACAGAACCTCCCTACAGGAGTAATGAAAGTAGTCAGCTTCTGGCTGACTGGACTCAGGGGTAACTGCCAGAAACCACTGGACGCATCCAGGGTCGAGAAGACAGCAGCCCCTGACAACTTCGGCGCCACATCCTCCAGCGTAGGTAGGATAAATCTCTCTCTCCTCACTGCTTCATTTTGTGTCTTTAGGTCCACGCAGATGCGAACTTTGCCGTTCTTCTTGACCACCGGCACCATCGGTGCGCGCCAGTCTGTGGCCTCTCTCACCTCCTCAATGATCCCCAACGACTGCATGCGAGCCAATTCCTGCTCCACCTTTGTGAGCAGCGGGAAGGGGACACGCCGTGGGGTTGTGACACTGTAGGGCTGAGCATCGTCTCTGAGCTCAATTTTGACTGGTTTGCAATTCAAAAGTCCAATGTCACCGAAGACACTGTCACACTCCAACTCATCCACTCTCAGCACCAGTCCCATCTTGCATGCAACTGCACGGCTGAGCAGATTATTTGTACAGGAGCCACTCACAACAAAAATCCAAAAGCTGTATTTTTACCCCTTTCGTTCAGTAGTAGCCAAAAACTTTCCCATGCACCGGAGCTTGCCACCGGGACTGCGCACATCTGCTGCTGTCTGGCACAAGGCTGGTCGCATAGGAAGGCTGAGATATGAGCTGTGTGACATGACAGTAATATCTGCCCCACTGTCTATTTTGAAACATAGCATTTTGCCACTGATTGGGAGATCAACGTGCCATCTTTCATCTGCACTATTTTCGCTGCAAACAGACCCCAAGAAGAATGCACCCACAGACTCTTCTTCATTTTGTGTGGTTATTTCCTTTACAGTCTTTGTTTTGCACACGATCGCAAAATGCCCCGTCTTATTGCATTTTCGGCACCTTTTTCCATGTGCAGGGTATGAGCCCGTCTCCTGCTCCCTATTGCACCTCGTGCACTTTCCCTCTGTTGTCATTCTATCTTTGCTTTCGCCTTTCCACTTCCCAGTGGAGCCCTTTTTAAACTTTCTGAACTGTTTGTGTTTGACTTCGTTCACTTCACTGTCCGTTCTCATTTGTGTTTGTTTTTTCACGAGCTCCGACTGGCGAGCCATTTGGATTGCCTTCTCTAACGTGAGCTCGGGCTCTAATTGGAGTTTCTGGGACACTTCTCCATCCGCGATCCCAATGACTAGTCTGTCACGTATCTGTTCATCCTTACTAGCCCCAAATTCACAATGCTCTGCTAATTCGTACAGGTTACGTACAAAAGCCTCAACACTTTCTCCACTCTGTTGCGAGCGTCGGTGAAAACAGGCACGTTCATGTATAACGTTACGTTTGGGCACAAAATGTTCGTCAAACTTTGCCAGTACCATATCAAAGTAATTAGCCTCTTCCTGTTCAGTGAATGTAAAAGTGCTAAACACAGGCTCAGCGTCTCGGCCCATTGCATACAGAAGGGAATTTACTTGTACATCCTGGTCTTCCTTATCCAGCTTTGTTGCAATTCGGAAGCGTTGCTTCCACATCGGCCATGAAGAAGGCTGGGTGATGTCGAAAGCTTCGGGCGTGTGGAACTTCGGCATTTTACCCTCGTTGTTCTCACTCCTCCCTTTCGTCGCTTTACTTGGCTCCACTCCAACTCAGCGCCGCTTTTCTCTCTCTCATCAGAAGCGTTTACGCCACCACTTCTGACATCATGTCACGAAATGGACGGACAAGAAGTATAGTTTTAAGTGTTTTACTTAGAGAACTCAACACATTACACAGTGTGCTTTGCTAACCTGAACATGAATCTACTTCCTGACGCAGTGCGTGTGACGTATAAACTATACAGTATAGCCTATCAAAATAAAAGCTATGTCTCATCACACACGGGTTGATAAAAAATGTGGCACTCTGCTGTTAAATAGGCTATTAAAAGCGTGCGGCACAGTCGACAGGTATACAATTTTTAACAACGTAAATTTAAATGCAGCAAACGCGTCCAGATGAATGTTTGTCGTGTTAACAGGTGCTGCTTGTTCTCTCAGATTAAGCGTGGAGTGCTCTTGGAGTGAACCTTTTGTTAATTATGAAAATGACTGAGAACAGGTCAGGACTAATAATTTTTGAAAACAGATGTTTTGTGCAAGCCAATTCTCAGTTCTGGCTACGCCACTGTATAGTGAATTTATCCCACGATTTCATCGCTGTTTGATCGCATTGGATAGAAAGTGTCTTAGTGGCCAATTATGAAAATCGGAAAACGCGTCAAGGAAAAGAAAAAGATTGAAATTAACACAAAGTGCAATAACAGCATTCTCCCCGGACCGCACAAGAAGAAACGTCAAAGAGAAAAAAGAACTCTGGCGGCGAATGAAAAATAAAAATTGATGCACTGAAAACAGGTGGTGGCACCTTCCCATTATTAAAACATGACCATAAGCGTTGCTTATTCTTTAGTCCTATATGACAAAAATTAAGCACGTTCTAGGAACTGTTTAGCCGTTTCATTCACGTATAGGAGAGAAGCACCTTTCGCAGTCGAGAGCCTGTATGTTTACGTGGTTTCAGTAGCTTTTATCGCCATAAACACCGGCTTTTAGTCACAGTAAATGCCAGCTTCTAAAGTCTACCCACCAGCTTCACCGCCACTAAAAGCCGGTGGGTAGGCTTCGAAAGCCGGCGTTTACCGCGATTATGAAAGCTACTAAAACCACGTATAGTTCCACCTGTAACAATGAGAATGCAGTATTTTAGCAAGATCTACTATTATGCTGCTTATGGTAACAAGCAACACTGTGTAACAAAACTGAGTGAAAAGTTGTGTTTCGGCTAATTTTGGCAGTATAGCTGACTTACTTGTCGAGGAGAATGCTGGCAATTATAGCGTCCCTTAGAAAATCTTTCCCCCTCATTAGCTCCTTCCACCTGGGGAAGGCGAGCCCGATGTTCACCCTTGTTTTTTTGAGTGAGCCGGTTATGGGACAAAGAAGCAGCTTGGACTATTTTCTCATTTTTTCCGCCATGGGTTGTATGTGGACTATTTTTTCAATGGGCCACCCTGCCACCAAACAACCAATCACTGTGCTCATTGTCCCAAGACTCGTGCATGAGAATTGACGTCAGCCATAGCAACGGAAATTACTCCCACCTATCTCAGAGCTACTCCTGTTCTAGGAGTTACCAGTTTTCTTAACTAAAAGTTGCTCTCAGCGGCTTTGTGAATAACTTTGAAGATTTTACTCCTACATAAAATGTTTTAGCGTGACTTAGGAGTACTCCTAGTGGTAAGATAAGATGCTTTGTGAATACAGGCCCTGCAGTGTAAATCCAGCCATAGTGAAGCTACATGTAACATTTCCATTTGCCAATTAGCTCAGTGAGATATTGCGAATTCAAGCCTCAACTGATGTAAAATGCACATTAGAATGCCACCTTTTTTCATCTTCCTACACTCTGCTTGTTGGTCAGAATTGCGTAATTTTGCCTAAAATTGCCTGGCTCTGACATTACTGCACACCAGGTACAATAATTATTATTATTATTGATAATCATAAATAGCAGCTATTAAGGAACATGTTTAATCCACAGAAGCAGCTGGGGGCGACACAGAGTAAATTCCAGCAGAGAATCCAGGAGAGAGAGAAGGAGCTGCAGGATCTGAGACAGGCTGTGCAGTCACTCAAGGTGGGTACTGACCAGAGGAGAAGACAACAGCTGCTGCTGGAAGAGCCATTTCAGGGCTCAGTCAGGGCTCTCCTCCAGTCAGCCAGTGAGGAGCCCAGTGTTGGGCCACTTTCCAGCCCTGTGGGGCTCAATCCCACTGAGACACACTGTGGGGAACAGGCTGTGTGGGGTCCCAGTAAGAGCTGAGTGAAAGGCCTAGTTAAAATGTACAGCCTCCTCTCTCTGTGTCTCCTAACAGCTCTCTGCACAGGCAGCAGTGGAGGACAGTGAGAGGATCTTTACTGAGCTGATCCGCTCCATTGAGAGAAGGCGCTCTGAGGTGAAAGAGCTGATCAGAGATCAGGAGAAGGCTGAAGTGAGTCGGGCTGAAGGACTCCTGGAGCGACTGGAGCAGGAGATTGCTGAGCTGAGGAGGAGAGACGCTGAGCTGGAGCAGCTTTCACACACAGAGGATCACATCCATTTCCTCCAGGTAACATCACTGGGTCTCCTATCCCCCCTTTCACACTTGAGCAACAACTCTGGAAAGTTCTGTGTTTATCACTAGTGTTAAAGGGTCTGCTCTAGTTAACTAGCCTGAGCCCACAGTCCTGCTCATGACCTGGGAGCTTCAGTGTTACAGGAGGAACAGGGGTCACTCATCCTGGGGTTCAGTCAGGGATCCTCACTGGTTATGATCAGAGAACTTTAAAGAACTGTGTTTGCACTCAGACATTTAGAGCATCTTACAGTGCCTGCTTTTAAGTGTCGTGTACAACTTTTTTTAAGTAGCAAACCAAAACTTGATGGCAAAACCTTGTTCGGTTTCTTCACAATTTATTCATTTATGGGAGATTATAGGATTTTGTCAGGAACAAAACTGTTCAACCCCTGAAAATGAGTTTGTGGGAGTTCAGTATACTCTAGTTATATACCTGCTCTTTGTACCCCAGAAGTATTAATCCCCATGTCAGAGTCATGTTTTGTGATCTCATTACTGTAATGAATTAATTTTACGTGTTGTAGGTAAATGCAATATTTCTTTCAATAATTAAAAAAACAAAAGATGCGACACCTTTCAATTGTTAAAAAAAAATTATATTTTACCTCTTTTTGTTTATTACTCATATTCCTACCTCAGTATACTTGTTGGAATATTTTTTTATTTTATTCTCATTGATTTTAACAGTATTTTACGATACATTTTCACCAAAAACATGTAGAACAATCATATATTAGGACCCCTTTTAGGTGAAAGTGTTGGTGTATAATCATCACTGCACACTACAGTACATGGTGAGATGTGCTGCTCATTTACAAAGATCTCCAGGCATCTGCATCAGAGATGATCTGAATCTGCTCTGTTTTTATATGTCTCTGTCTGTCTGTGTTATGATCTGTATCTGTCTGCTTTTGTATTTATTATTTTTCATGTTTATTTATTCGTTCCTATATTGCATTGCACACTGGCTCCCCTGTAATGTCTCATGTGATTTGCGTTGTCATGCCAGTGCACTCCCCTGTCTGCGTGCAGACACGCTTCGGGTGATTTCAGAAGTTTTCCGGTATTTCACAAACTTCCTTCAAGTGTCGTTTTACCTTCCTTCCCGCTTTTCAAAAATTACCATATTAATTAACTGCTAGGCTGTTTAGTTAGTTCTGGTAATTTTACTGTAGACTAATCCCTTTATCAGTACATAAACTAACCAACTAACATTCACGTATTTTGATTAGGTGTGTAGATATCACTGTTTACTAATATAACTAACTCTGCCCTGCTCTGTTCTGTAACTCCGCCCCTTTTGCTTTCCCTGTGCTCCGCTTTGATTACAGCTCACGCACCTCAGGTGCCCTTCTCTCTCTGTCCTGGAATCTTTACTGCGCACTTAGAACTCTTTGACTGGAGCTGTTTATCTGTCATAGGCTGTCTGCGTGGATCCTGTCCACGTTTTGGTTTTTGCCCATTGTTTGTGCTTTAGGACTTCCCCATGTGTCCTTACCCTCGTAATTAGTCTTATCCAGTTCACCTGTTCCCTGCATTGCATGTGACTTCCCTCTTGTCTATTTAAAGTCTTCACTGCAGTTTGTTTCTTGTCAGACTGTTGATTAATTTTCATCTGTGCAGAGCTCCTCGTAGGCCTTTTGTTTATTGCTTCTTCACGACTGCTTTTGCCCGACCTCGAGTTTGTCATTGATTTTCTGTTCCTGTTTTGCCTTTTTGGATTTTGTCCTGTTTTCATACGACCACGATTACTGTTTTGGATGCCCTGTGTATGACCTACCTTTCTGGATTTTGTCTACGAATTTTGGCTTACTGTCCATGTACCGTTGCACATCTACCTTACTGGTTTTGACTCCTGCCTGTCCTGTCGACTTTGCTTTTAGGATTTCGTTTTTGGCTTGACAATCCTTGTGTCTTCTGGTCCTGACCCATTTTGTAATAAAGGTTCGCGATTTTTTTATTATCCCTGAGTTGCGACTGATTCCTCTGAGCGTATCATCTGTCTGTCTGCAGAGCTGTCAGTCTGTCTGTGCCCCTCCTGGACCTGGAGACTTACCCAGCATAACTGTCAGTCCATACAACTCTTTTGAGGCTGTGAGCAACTCTCTCTCTGAACTGAAAGAGCAACTGGAAGACGTATTCAAAGCAGAGTTGATCAAAATTTCTGGAAAAGGTTAGTGGGAAAAAAAATCATGCTGTTTGGGTAGTGTTTAGTTCAGAGGTGGGCAATGAGGGCCGTATTTGTCCCTGGTTTTCACACTAACTTCCGGCCTTTATCTAAATTAGCCAAACTATTTATGAAATCTGACATTTCAGGCGCATTTCTTTAAATTATCATGAATGACCAAAGACTGTTCGTATCTCCCTTCATTAAACATTGTTCTTTGATTGAATCTTTGCACAAACCAATATTTGCGTTTGCATTCAATTAGCTCTATAAGTCAGGGTAATTGATAGAAATAAATACCCACATACACACCGGGCCTGCAGGACCAGGATTGCCCATCCCTGGTTGAGATACTGCTCAGGACACACTGGTGAGGTGCTCTGCCATATGCTGGGAGAACACCAAATGACTTCTCAAGCAATTTGACTGTCGCAGACAAATCTATAATATATTTGAGGTTGATGTCTGTCTGTGTGTATGTACACGTTTTTCTCCTACATTTCTCAATTAATTATCACCAAATTTGGTGTGAATATCCACTTGGACACCAGGAGAGACTTGATGTTGCCTGATTTTTGAAAAACGGTCACGCACCAGGTAGCAGCTAGTATTCAATGTTAAGCAATACTCTCATGATTTTATTAGCGGTGGCACACTCCTGTCAACTGGTTGGTGTAAGGTGGTCATAAAACACAGTCCCACTTCCGTTTTTTCTTGTCATAACGCTCCGAAAAAATCAAACATTCAATATTATTGAGAATTTTCGGCCTTGGCTCCTGGAAATCGTGAAATTCAATGACATGAACATTGTCTACAGCCTATGGGTGCATCACACAAACTGTCACAAGCTCAAATTAACCCAAAATATGGTGTTTTCTGAGTGAATGGAGATGAGACCTACAGATCCCCAGTGTGTTACAGGGGTCCAGCCATTGATGCTCCATCCTCTCCCCCATCGTCAGTCTCCTGGAATTAATTTTAGCCAGAGAGGGATATCTGTTGAGTACAAACATTTGGGACGACATCCAGTCAGAAATCCCAGTGTCAGTGTTTCAGACAGGACCAGTCTCTGAAGAAAAAACTTTATAACATTTTTAAATTGTTATGATCTTGTCAAGGGCCACTCATTTAATTGCAAAATAATCAAAAAAAAAAGTGCCATATTCAAATAGCAACAACTGCAATTATATTATAAAGGTAAATGTGTCACAAAAAAGCATTTAAAAGAAATTTACATCTAAGTGTAAGTTTGCCTGGATTTAGGAAAGTAGTTCAGACTGATTGTATGTGTTTTGATTTCAGCAGAGTATGTTTTTGTGAAATTTGCATTTGCATTTAGTTTCATTTGCCAAAAATATTATAGAAAAAAAGATAATTTTCACCCAACTTTGCTGTGATTTATTTCCCTACAGTGGGTGAAGTCATTGTTCTCGTACAAGAGCTCAAGACAAGAAAGGACTTCCTTCAATGTGAGTCTGTAATTAAATTAAAATGAAATGAATAAAATGGTGAAATTTGGGGAACAAATTCAGTAGAACTACATCCTTGGGACGATGGGATGTAATTAGTAGCCTTAGTGTTTGTGCCGGGTGGACGTACATGGCTACTATGGCCTTTTCGCAAAATTGAGCTGAGTTCATGTCTGCGCACTGACAAATAGAATGTCCTTGTCAAGTTTCATGACGATATATTAACCCCTTACCACTGCGGTAACATTTTCTTAAAATGCCTATAAAGGACATACTCAAGGTAAACTGAAATCATTTCTTGCTTTTAAACCTGATGGGCCTGTACGATGGGCCGTCGGAGTGGTAAGGTTAAGTGACAACGGAGGGGTCAAACCTCAAATTTAGTGTCCACTCCAAGATGAACAACAACAAGAAGATGAAGCTGAGTGAGTAATTATTTATTTATTTTTATTTATTTTCTTTGCCGTGTCCCGAGGACAAAAATCGATATGAATTATTTATTTATTTATTTATTTATTGGTCACAAATTGACGTAATACACGTTAATTCCACCAGATGTCAGCAGAGAACATGCCCAAAGTTTTCCCAGTGATTCTAAACCAGGGATACTCACCCTTTTCCAGAATAAGCTGCAGTGGGTGCAGGCTTTCATTCTAACCATGCAGTTTCACACCTGATTCTAGTTATCACGGGTCTTTGGCAATAGCCTCAAGGGTTGATTAGTAGAATCACGTGTGTGACTGGTTGGTAAGAATGAAAGCCTGCACCCACAGCGGCTCATTCTGGAAAAGAGTGAGTATCCCTGTTCTAAACCTATAGGACTAATGTCATTTTGGATTAGTGCCTCATCATGTGTTGTTTCCACCTGAGTCTCGTGTTCCCCATTTAAGGTAGAGATGGCAATTTCGAACCCTAGAAACTGTTTTGAAACCTTTGAAACGACCACTGTTTCGAAATGTTCTGAATTGTTTCAAACCAGATTTATTTCAGTAGTGCACAGCCTAGTGGCAAAAACCTTTACTGCAGCTATTAAAATGTTTTGATGTGAAACAAAACACATGATCATTGCAGGGCAGAGCAGGAAAAAACGTCAATAGTCACGTGACAAAAGTTTTGAATCAGAGGCTGCGTTCCACTCCAAAAAAATGCTCGCTTTGTATTGTTCACTCGCCCTCCAATCAAGGGGGGAATCCCCAAAAAATCCCGGATGTAAGATGGCTGCCACTTATAGAGTCGGTCCAATCCAGCACTGCGGAGGGAAAGGCGCATTTTCATTTTCTCAAGCCCTCGATTATCCTCCCTCAAACGAAGCCAACAACGAACATCCCTCCCAGCTTTGACATTGCCCAGAATGCTTTGCTCATTCTCCCTCGGTAAAAACTTCTCGTCCGCCATTTTTTTCTGCTGGCAAAAGGAGGAATTATGGCAGGGAAATTACCATACAAATGCAAGAATTGTGCTCAAGTAGTGTGTAATTTATGACAGAGTTATGTGCAAACATCAAAGTTTGGGGCTGATGGGCATCGGTTTCGCATTATTCTTCAGCATGTGACATTATGTTCATTTTTGCTGAAGCTAGCCCTTAGCATCCGCGAGGACTGTAGGGGAGCTTATAGCCGCTTTCACATTGGATGTGAAACGAATTTTTCGCACGACAGCTTTCATTCAAAGTCAATGCAAAGACGCAAATTCTTTGCATTGAATTTAAATGTAATCTGTTGTGCGAAAAATTTGTATAGTGTCCGGTGTGAAAGCAGCTTTATTTTCCCATAAAACAGTCGCAAGTGCCGCAGCAATCAAATAAGCAAGCTGTCTTATTCTTGCCATAAACATGTGATACAGGGTCCATCTCAAAGCGTAGGCTGCATCCTTTGAAGGCTGCATTTTTAGGGTTCGTCATGTCCATTCAATAAACTGACATTTAAGGAAAGAGACAAGGATAATTTAGGGTTGGTTTAGGGGCTAGAATTATGGTTAAAGTTAAGATAACCAGTGACGACTCTCTTAAAACAAAGCTGTTTAACGGAGATAACATGAGGTTCTGTTAATTTTGCGGATGGAATTAAGCGACAACCTCTGAAAATGCAGCCTTCACAGGATACAGCCTAGGCTTTGAGATGCACCTACAGAGTCTGCTGAGCTGTAAAATGTGAAACGTACAGACAGCTAACTCAGTAGGCTCCATGGCAACTCAAACTTCAGTCGACAGATGTCGAAGTGCGGAAGAAACACTGCGAGGGTCGTTTCAATCAGATGTCCAACAACCCTCCCCCTAAGTTCCCTCTATTACCCTCCCTCACTCGGGAAGGGCTTACTCGCCTACTACGTCATTCTGAGGGCTCACTCGAGTGAAGGGAAGAAGTGAAGGTAGTATCTTATTTCGGATTGGAACGAAGCCAGAGTCGTAAACCCGTGTCAATCCCGGAAGATTCGAACGTGTTCGAAACCATTCGAATCTGCATGTCGAAATTGCCATCTCTAATTATATCCCCAAACGCCGAATGGCGTTCCGGGGATATCATGTTTTTGGTCCGACCGCTGCCGCCGCCGCCTTAAGTGTTAATGCGATAACTTCAGTAATATTTCAATTAGAAATTCTAAGTTTTGCTTATAAGTAAGTATCATACAGAGGAAGAACTGATTCGATTTTGGACAATTTACAATTTCTAGATTGGCCACCAGGGGCCAAAAACTGAAAAAATCACTGTTTTTATCATATCTCTGGAAATATTTGTTCGATTGACCTCAAATCATGTGCAAATGAAAGGTCATGACCTAAGGATGTGTCCCACAATGACATTATCCCTGTTTGGTTCAAAATTTTGACACAAGGTGGAGCTTTGTCACATAAAATTCACCATTTTTGCCATATCTTTGGAACTATTTGTCCAGTTGACATGAAACTATGTGCAACTGCAAGGTCATGACCTCACAACGTGTCACATGATGACATCATACCTGTATGGTTCAATATTTTCCCACCAGGTGGTGCTTTGTGATGGAAAATTACCATTTTGGCCATATCTTCAGAACCATTTGTCCGATTGACCTGAAATTAAGTTCAAATGAAAGGTCATGACCTGAGGGGCTTTATATTGTATTGGGTCTATTCAAGGATTGGGGAATTGGAGGATTGGGGGCGTTCGGGGATATACCCCAACCCGTCGCCTCCGCCGGCATAAGCCTAGCTTAAGGTTCTCTTAACCTTTCCTCAGTCTTCAATTTTGTGCTCCTTTAGACTTTTTTTTTCATCTTGCAGTTATATTATGCCTTTCGGTGTTTCTCACTTCTCAAGGTGTCTTGCTTTTTTTCAAGTGAAATCTTGTTTAAGTTTATAAAGTTTCCCACAGTCCTTTAATTACTTCCCCACAATTGCATTCAACTCATCCACCTCAGTATGTTGCTGATTACTGTACGTCTGGGCTCCTCTGACATTTACTTTTATTTCTCACTCGCATTAGGAATCTCATATATCCTCTCATCCATCAGATCCATGTAAGCACAGCAGCTTTCATCAACAAATCAATAAAAAAATGAAAAAAAGATCTGTATAAAAAAATTTACAACACAGTTGAAATTGGAAATTTACATACACTTAGGTTGAAGTCATTAAAACTATTTTTTTAAACCACTCTGCAGTTTCATATTAAAGAACTATTGGTTTGCCAACTGGGGAGGCAGCGTCATGTAGTGGGGATGCTGTGCTGAAGAAGGGACTGATGCTCCTCACAAAATGGCTGCATCATAAGGAAGGGGAGTTATGTGGAGATATTGCAGCAGTGTCTCCTGACATCAGCCAGGATGTTAAAGTGTAGTTGGTTGCAAATGGGTCTTTCAAATGAACAACGACCCCAGGACCTACTTCCAACACTGTGGCAAAATGGCTGAAGGACAATAAAAGTCAAGGTATGCTGCCGGGTGGCTCACACGGTTAAGGCACTGCTCTGCAGTGCAGAGGTGATCACCACGTCACGAGTTCGAGCCTCGGCGTATCCACCGGCAGGGATCGGCAGCTTTTTCAGAATAGCACACAATTGGCCATCGCGCTACAGGGTTTCAAATTGGGAAGGGACTGCCGGATTTGGGTGTATAACAACAGCTTTTTTCGTTGCTCCAGCGCCTCCTGTTGGCCAGACGGGCGCTCGTCAGGAAGACTCCGGGCTGGTTCATGTCCGGGTATCCTCCGCCCTAGTTCTGAACTTGCGAAGATTCAATCAATGAGTGTATAAGAATCAGTGGCAGACAGGCACGTGCTTCAGAGGAGAGCCGTTAACTGTCTCACTATCCTGAGTTGGCAGCAAGGGGTCGCATACGAGCAAGCTTTGTACATAGTTCCCCAATTGGGCATTCCAGATTCGGGTGGGATTGGAGATGCCAAATTTATTTTAAAAAAAAATAAATAAATAAAAAAGTCAAGGTATTGGAGATGCCATCACAAAGCTCTAATCTCAATCCAATTTAAATATTGTGTGCAGAACTGAAAATGTGTGAGTGAAGGTGCCAACAGTCCTGACTCAGTTACACTCTTCTGTCAGGAGGAAAGGGATAAACCTTCAGAAACCTATTGTGAGACATAAAACGTTTGATCCAAGATAATCCATTTAAAAGCAATGCTAACAAATACTAACTCAGCGTATGAAAACTTCTGAGCCACTAAGAATGTGATGAAAGAATTAAAAGCTGAACTAATGATTCTCTCAGCTATTATTCCAACATTTCACTCTCCTAAAATAAAGTGGTGATTCAAACTGACCTGAGGCAGGAAATTTTTACAGGGAATAAATGTCAAGAATTGAGAAAAAAACTGAGTTTATTTGATTAAGGTGTAACATTATGTAAACTCCACAAATCAAATGTCTATATCAAATCAGTAGATCATAGTAATTGCTGTTGAGAATTCAATACAAAGGGAAATGAATAAGGGAAAAGTCACTAAAATGATACATTATCAAGTAAAGAACAAAGTTGGTGAAAAACAGTAACAATCAGTAAAATACTACAAGGTAAGTTTAAATGTGAGAAACGTCAGCGTTGAGCTCTCCTCTCTTCTCCTCCATCAGACTCCTGTCAGCTCACACTGGACCCCAACACAGCCCATCAGGAGCTCCGTCTCTCTGAGGGGAACAGAGAGGTGACCTGTGTGGAAGAGGACCAATCATATCCTGATCATCCAGAGAGATTTGACTACTGGTGCCAAGTGCTGTGCAGAGAGGGTCTGTCTGGATGCTGTTACTGGGAGGCTGAGTGGAGGGGGGGTTGGGTTGATATAGCAGTGTCATATAAAGACATCAGCAGGAAAGGGGCGGGTGATGACTCTAGTTTGGGAAGTAATAACAAGTCCTGGAGTTTGTACTGCTCTCCCTCCAGTTACTCTTTCTGGCGCAATAATAAGGACACTGAAATCCCTGTTCCCTCCTCCTCCAGAATAGGAGTGTACCTGGATCACAGGGCAGGAACTCTGTCCTTCTACAGCGTCTCTGACACAATGACCCTCCTGCACAGAGTCCAGACCACATTCACTCAGCCCCTCTATCCTGGGTTTGTGCTTAAAACTGGATCATCTGTGAAACTGTGTGATCTGGGATTAGACTGAGAGAGAAGGGAGAATCAGCTGTAATTACAAATAAAACCAGTTAACAGTGAACACGTAGTTCCCTTCCAATGATGCAACTCCCACTAATTTATTTTTAGGCAGGGGACAATTACTTGATGTCAAAATATAACTGCAGTTCAGACAGGCTTTTAGTGGATTGAAGAATTGACCACATTTCAAGTTTATTAATTGTCTAAATTTCCATGACATTGTTCCAAAAAACAAAATATATATATTTTTTATTATATATATATATATATATATATATACACACACACACACACACACACATTAATTCATGAATAAGTGAATAAAATATACAAAGTAACAAAAGCATTTTTGATATTTAGTTGATGAAGGGCAGGAACATTTCTGCAGTATTGCAGATGGAACAGGAAGAAGCTACTTCTCCAGGACCACAGACTCTGGGATGAGTTTCCCTGATAAACAGATTCTGTGTTTTCAGTAGATAATACACTGAAGACGAAGGACACCAGACACAGAACAATAATACAGCAAAGGAAAGATACAGACCTTAAATAAACAAGATGACAATGAATAAAGTGTAAAATGCATGTGAAAGTAGTGATTAAACAAGGAGGGAGGGGAATGGAAGGAGACAATAATTAGATCTTGAGAATCAAGAAAAACGAATCAGAGACTAACGAGGACAGCTGGATTGCAGGGAAAATTAATTCAGCAAACCCTCAGGACGTGATACTAACCGCAGACATGAAGTGATAGATTATTTTATTTTGGGTTAAATCTACAAACTGTATATTATGTCTATAAGGAATTGTGCTTATGAGTTACTTGTCCATCTTACTTGTGGACAGTTAATTTACGCAAGAAGCAAGACAGTAACACCCCTTTTTTTATAAGAACGTTTAGTTACAGCAGAAAAATGCTCAAAAATGACATGTTAAGAACAGCCTGAGGCTGAGATTGAGTGCTGAAAGAAGGAATTGCATGGAGATCACAGGATGAAAGAACATGTCACTTAATTAATGTTTCCAATTAATTAATGTGTGTTTTATCAGTTGCTTATAATGCTAATTACAGAAAAAAATACAAAGACCAAGGTCATTTTTAATGAAAAACAATACTTTTAAACAGATTTCTATACTGAAGAATAAAAACTTTCTGAAATCCTCAAAAAATGTCAGAAAATGACGGCTCAGCCCATTGATGTAAATACTGTTTATAAAAAACTGTTGCTGGTTAGCTAAGCCACTGTAAAAACAAAGCTCAATGAGTTACAAAAGTGAAAATGCTTGTTAAACTCTTGCCTTGGATTGGGGTTTGCGCGTTAGCAGTCCTTAAAACATTTACAAAGTTGCCAATGCCACTAATTACTCTAAATTTCAAAAGTTGTCATTACACATAGGCATTAAAGACAGGGTAGGTAAGACTTTTCAAAGGCATTCTTTGTTATTTTTGTTAAAATTCTCTGAATAGCCCAATAGCAATGAGAAAAAAAAAAGAAAATCCAGTACCTGATGATGCAGTAGAGATGTAATAAGCCTGCAAATGCAATAATAGGAAGACCTACCCCCACGTCTATGAAACCTATCAACCTGCATGTTCCTGGAAACCCTGCCTGTGCTCTCATTGCACATGAACAGAGGTTATGTAGACCGAGTTAGTAAAGCTGTAGGTAGTTAGTTGCATGACAATGGCAGAGATGGCAGAAAAAGGGCAGCTAAAATTATTGGTGCAATGGCCTACACTGTTAAACAAAGCCAGAAAAGAAAAACAATAGACGTAAGTATGATGATGATGGATAATTTCGGTAGACAACCTTGCCTGTTGCACCCCTTTCACCCCAGGCCTGTCCTCTTTGAGAAGCTGTGCTGGGTTCTGAAGTATATTTTGTAACATTAAAAATGCAACGGTGAGGTATGTGCTGTATTTGCGGCAAATTGAAGAATGGATTGATTTTTATGCATGCTTTTCCAGTGAGGCACGAGAGAAAATAAATAAAAGCGCGTGGTATTGTAATCCTGACGCGCACCCCGTGCACGCGCCAAGCACTTCAGTCAGAACAAACATTGCGCTGTTCGTGATGTGTGCAGTGACACGTGACTTGTTCTTTTGGGTTTGGTCCATAGCCGACAAAGCCAACAAAAAAAGAAAAAGAAAAATGTTACTGCATCAAGAAAACGGAACGGCTTGTGACACCGGAGAGAGAAAAAAGAGCCTTTGGCATGTTACGGGCAGATCCAGCCGCAGAGAGGTGGTGAGTCACAAACAGTTTTTGCCCATTTACGCATGGCTGCCCTTCGCGGGGTCGGTCAGCGACAGTCCCTGTTTTCCATTCTCAGACAGAAACAGGGAAATAAAAAAAATGACACAGAGGCAGGTGCCCCCAGTCAGAAGTGAAGAGTTCCTGCTCCTGTTGATGGGCAAAAACTGGGTTTTCTGTTGGGGCCGTGTGCACGCATGTGTTGCTAATGTAGACAGCGTCAAACGGTATTTGCGCTCACCCTCAATCGTCTCAGACCCCTCATCTCATGATCAGTTTGGGTTGCTGTCCAGAATCTGTCACATACAGGCTGTAACCAGATGTGGCGCTCTTCAGCTGCCATCGTCACAGCCAGGTGCCTGTGCCTCGTTGCGCTTGCGCTCCAAGTGAGGCCCTGGTAACAATGACTCAATGGCTGCCTCCAGTGAAGTAAATCCAAGCTGGAGGACCAGGTCCGTTTATCATTGAAATGTCTTTGTTTTGATATTTCTAGGAGGTGTCATGAAACGTCATTGTGGTCATAAATACAAGTGAAACTCAGAATATCATGCAAAAGATTTTGATTTTGGGGTTTTCATAAGCTGTAAGCCATAATCATCAAAAATATAACAAATAAAGGCTTGAAATATCTTGCTTTGCATGTTATGAGTCTATATAATATATTAATTTCACCTTTTAAGTTGAATTACTTAAATAAATGAACTTTTGCATGATATTCTAATTTTCTGAGTTTCACCTGTACATTTAGATATACCATGTTGATTACCGATACATTTTTTGAACAAAGGGATAATTTTATTTTGGCATGTGTACTTGCCGACAGTGGCGTAGCCAGCGGGGGTGCTGAGACACGTCCCTTTTTGACTGCAATTAGTAGTTCTCAATCATTTTCATTTATTGACGCGTTTTCCAATTATCGTAATTGGCAACCGAAGACGCGGTTTCTCTCCGTATGCGATCTAACAGCGATTAAAGCATGGGCTAAATTCAGTCCAGTTGCGGAACAAGAACAGAGAATTGGGTTGCACAAAACTTCCGTTTAGAACAATTATTAGTCCTGACCTGTTCCTAATCAGGGAGAACAAGCAGCACCTGTTAAGTGTGGAGTGCTCTCGGAGTGAACCTTCTGTTAATTATGAAAATGACTGAGAACAGGTCAGGACTAATAATTGAGAAACAAATAACTACCACCCTATCCCGATTCCTTGATCACAATATCCCACTATCCCCCACCGTCTGCATACTTGGAAATTTAGAAGAACTCAACACTAACTCAAAACAAATCACAATCCCCCTGCTTGTGGCCCTAACTATCACCAAGAAAACAATACTGCTCAACTGGAAAAACAGAAAAAACATCACAACAACACGATGGTTAGATCTCTATACTCTACATATATCAATAGAACAACAGTCAGCAACCCACAAGAATCAATTACAAGAATTCAACAACATTTACTCCACAACTCTCACTGCCATCTCGATGTCGGTGAGTTAATGCCACAGCATAGATATACAAAGGCTTGTTCACGGAGAGGAGAAGGGATATTAAAAAAAAAAAAAAAAAAACTTGGGGAATTTGAAATCGTTAATCTGTATAAATCCTTATGGAAACTTATATAACAAACACATCATGAAATAACTGCCAAAATACAACTCTGCTTCATTTCGGATCATTTGGTTGTTACACTGTTTTGCCTTGTTCCCCTTTTTCCCTTTTCTTTCGGCTCTTATCTCTCTATTTTATTATAATTATTATTATTACTATTACTATTGTTATTTTTTATCCTTCCTTTGTGGTTTTTCCCCCCTTTTTCCTCTTTCCTTTTTTTGTTTGTTTTATTTTTCTCTTCTTTTATATTCCTTTTGTTGATCTGTCTTTGTCTAATATTATTGTATGTATATTACTCTGTAAATCAACACCACAACTCGCCACCCATTTATTTGTCTGGTCACATATTTGTTTGTATGCACTTATTGGTGAATAAAGGTTTTAAAAAAAAAAATAAATAAAAAATTATGGCCATGATGATGGCTCCGCCCTCAATGCACAGATGTATTCATATCCCACCTTTCTCATAGTGCCCTCCAGTGGTTACAGGAAGTGGCCTTTTTAGCCGAGGTCAAATTATGGCCATTGGGTATTGCAAAGACCTTGCGTCCATCTGTCCGTCTGTCTGTGTAGACAATAACTCCTCTCCTATTAAAGTCAGGGTAATAAAATTCATAGGCACTGTTCTCGGGACATGTAGCTTGGACAAGTTCGAAGATGGGTAACCTTGACCTACTATAAGGGGTCAAAAGGTCACATTCTTTGTAAATACGGTTTCCTTGATTACAGCCACTATTTTTGTTGTAGCCGCATAAAATTTACAGCGTGTATGTTCTGGATTGTCAGCTTGCAGAACATTAAAGGTGGATGACCTTGACCTGGTTAATGGGGTCAAAAGGTCACATTGTTTCTGAACAGTGTTATTTTCATTATGTCTTTGCACTACCATGACATTTTTTGGTGTAGCTTTGATAAAATCATAAGGTGTACTCACTGGACTATCAAGTTGGATGACATAGAAGCAACATGGCCTTCACCCACTTTAAAGGGGTCAAAAGGTATTATTCTTTGTCGGCAGTGTTTCATTCATTACATCCACTGTTGTTATTTTTTGTTCTTGTGGCCTCATCAAGTTCTCAGGTTGTATGCTCAGGAAGTCGACTGGGAGAACATTGGATGTGGAATGTACACCTCATGTTACAACCCTTCCATTGTGATTTACCATGTTTATTTCTAAGGAAGCTACCAATTACAAGTTCATATCGTCATTTCCTATTAAACATGCCTTTTGCAATTCTATGTTTCTTAATTGATTTAATCCATAAAACTTCAACTAACTCTATCCAGAAATTGCTACTTGATAAGCTTGTGAGTATCATACAATACCTGCTAATAACAATTTAATGTAGCAACATTATCAACCAAACTGTTCACTCACCTTCAACATAACATTGAATTCTGATGACTGCGCATCATGTCAGACTTCATATTCTGAATGGCAAACAAGGTAAAGTCCCAGGTGTCCTGTTCCACAATTTCCACATAACCTGCCAGGTCCTACATGAAATTGGACAATTACCTCTGTCTTCCTTTTGACTCTTGAAACTTCTCTCAAGCCTGAATGTAAACACATTGAGTTACATTGGCATACATTTAAAAAACCCTTTATATGTTTGAATTCCTTGTCTTATGCCCACACGGCCGAGGGTACTCTGGCATTTCTAGAGTTCTATGTTAATCTTACTGGTCGTGATCTTGATGCTGATGAAGTAAGTTTGCTCAGTAAGGGGCTGTCCTTTGTCCGTGTATGTAGAGCACAGCCATTCTCATTTAAAATTGAAATGTTCAAGTTTTTCCGTAATTGGAAATTAAAATGAAGCTTAGCGAAAGTTCAGTCAGGAAGACTCTCTCTCTTTAGCACTCGTCAACCCCTTCTATTTTGTTCATGCATGTTCACTCCTGATTCTCCACAGACAACATCCGGGGCTGTCAATGAGCAGTCAGCTGGCATTGCAGCTGATTGCTTCTATCCAACCAGGGCACACCTGCGTCGCATCTCTAGCCAATCATTCTGCTGCCATCTTTTTAAATATGTTATTTTCTCGCCCTAGTTCGCCCATGCTGCCGCTCGCTGAGATTAGCCACGCTCTTTCAATCTTCGCTCGCCTCAATTTCTCGCATATGCACTGGCTTGCATCTTCCAGTCCTCGCTTTGGCCGCCCCACGCGCGTTACGTTCCGTGCCAGCTTTCCTGCCATCTACTTCAGCGCAAACCCCTTTTTGCCGCAGTCTGACCACCTCCATGCCTCGCTGCTTTGCTGCAGTAATTCATGCAAATGGAGCCCGTCCATGTATTGAATGCTGTACATGTTCATACGTTTAGTAGTCCATTATTCCAGTTAAAAATCCTTTCTCTCTTTTTTTGGTCTTAATAATGTTCTGCTTTCTGAGATGCTGAATTTTGCGTTTTCGCAGGCTGTCGATTGCGATCATCGGAGTTGGAATAGGCGGACATTTCAAAATGGTTGCTGAGATGCTCCGGTACAGCAGCGGAAAATATAATGTTCGGAGGCTGTCTGGCCAAGTTTTAAAAATGAATAAATAAATGGCACGGACACATTCGGCAATAAATAGCCTGCGCATATTTACCCATGATCAGTTTTATTCAATATGGGCCAATAAAAGTGGGGGGAAAATGGTCATCGTTGTAGCTCTTAAATTGCAGGCCTGGGGTTCCTGCGCTGTCGGTTTAAAAATGTCTAGGCTTATATCGTCGGATGCCGTAGATTTCCCTTTTTTTGACGAATCGGTGGTATGCATGGCACAGATCCAATGGAAATGCTAGCGATAGAGCTCTAATATTATGTTATCCTACGTTTTGCTAGATGCTTACGTAACTTAGCCTACTTGATTGGTGCTTGAATCATGTTCGGTTCAGGAAACTGTTATGAGTTTTAACGGAATTCATCCCTTGAGCGCATGGCGAACGAAGCTGTTGCTATTAGGAAACGTGCTGCATTTATGATTCATATTAATTGCCCTTGGTCTGGGGGCGCATGGTCATAAGAGGTTGTTATTGTTCTGAATGTATTTTTTTCAAATGTTTCAGGTATTTCCCCAAAGTCAGGCGCACAACTCCCATCTACTGTGTTCGGCCTCCCCTGTGCCAAACTGCTCGACGTGATATCCTCGGACGAGGGCCGCCGCCCGATTTGAAATTCTGAATAAGACTCAACTCATTGGATTGGCATGACGTTCTATAATGTCGTTGTTCCTCCAGTTCTCTTCAGTTTTTGCCTATGCTGCCCTTTGGTCGGGTTCGGTGGTTATTTTCAAGGTCAGTGGTTCGCATATAAATGGCCTCTGGCTTGGCCTAAGCTCTATTTCTCAGCACTGCACGAAATCTAACCATTGCCGTAGCCGTTGCATTTGGAGCACCTTCTGGCATCGCAAACGTATTGCAGTTCTGTGCGTCAGTGAAGCCGCAGTAAGCCTCATTGTCAAAAGTTAGGGCGGCACAGGGTCAGCACAGTTGCCTCCCAGCAAGAAGTTAGTGGGTTTGAAACCAGCCTGGGGCCTTTACATGTGGAGTTTGCGTTCTCCCCGTGTTTGCGCGGGTTTCCTCTGGGTACTCCAGTCCCCTCCCTAGGTTCAGCTTCCCTTTTTGCCTAGTTTAAATTTCACTAGATTCTACATGAGAAAGGGTCTAGCTCTTACTGCTCTGATACTGCATGATTTTGCTGGAGGAAGTTTTGCGTTTCTCCGCTTTTGCCACTTAAACCTATTTCAGTCAGTGTCGTCGGCGCATCTATTGCAATTATTTGTATATTTGTAATTGTAATCGTATGTCTGTCCGCACGCATTACTTGTCAACCGCTGATCAGATCATCTTGAAGTTTTTTTTTTTTTAGGTCATGGGTGTCTACCGTTGCTAGGTCCTCCTCTGAGATGATCTGGATCCGGATCTAGATGGGATTTGGGAACAATTTTCTGAATCTTTGCTATTAGTCTGTTTATCAGCCCGTATTACTCAAAAAATAAAAAAAATCTTTGTTTAATTTGAAGTTTGCTCATTGTCACCACTACTGATTCCTTAAGGGGAGGGGGGTCTGCAATCTTTGATTGTCTTGTTCGTCACTGGTTATGTTTGTCTCTTTAAACTCCTCTAAATAAGAGGTCAATTAGCTGGGGTTCAGTTTGGTGCAAGATGTTTCGACCCATCTTTCCCAAGCCTAATTCTAATAGCCCCCAAGCAACACCTTGATCATTTGTTCAGAATAAGCGCCACTCTTCAGCGGCTATGTAAGGTATACGTATGGCCTCTAACAACTAGGCCGCTGGTCATATTCAGCATTCGCATCCTACGTTCACGCCGAAGCATCTGCAATCATCAAAGCCCAAAGATCTCTGAAGCATCTTCAGTCCAGGGTAAACTTACAAATAACTGGTGGTCGGTGGCTTGCTCTTTTCTGTATTTCTGCTGTCACTACTAATTGCATGCAGGGTTATGCAGCCCCTAGCCACTGCTGGCTATCATCATGCCTAAACAAATAAATATGTTTTCTCTGCCAGGTTACGCAAATATCTTGTCACACTTCCAGGTTGTCAGGAGCCTTGGCCTGAAAGCAGCTCATCTCCGGTTACAGTCCCCTCTAGGTTCGGCCTCCCATTCAGCCCTGTTAGAATTCCGTTAGGTTCTATATGAAGAGTTTTGCTCTCTGCTGTAAAACTGCTTGAATTGCCGGAGGATGTTCGTCGGTGTTTCTGTTTTGTTGATCTCATTCGTGTCCCATGTCGTGCTCATCATGTTTTCCTCTCTCAGCAGCCCGTGCTCCTCGGTCTTTATGATGTTCCTGCTTGGTGAGTATTCCTTCCTTTCTTTGGGGGATTTATCAGGCTGTGCTTCCGGAAGGCTTCAGCCTCTCATTTTTTGGGGGATTTCCTGCGGCTGAACCGGGCAGTGCTCCCGATCTTCGAGTCTTTCCAAAGAGTCCAAGCGCCAAAGACTTGATTCAATTATAAGCACGTTACCCCTTTATGCTCAAAGGATAATAAATACTTTCTTGATTTCACTTGAGTCTCTCCTGGTTGAAATGTTATTGTCGGAATTCTAGTGAGCAATGTTCCTCAATGATAAACAATGGCCCCCACGAGCTAAGCTTAAACCACCTAGCAAATTTTGTCCTGTCCATTTTAATTACTCCCTGGACACATTTTGTCATCTAGGGCAACATGATGTTGATCAGATGTTTTCGAATCCTCCCAGTGCTATAAGACATAACGTACATCTTACGGAGAAATGGGCTTTAGATAAATTAAGTAAAGATGAGTCCTTTGTCTGTAAACCATCAGATAAAGGTGAGGGCATAGTTCGGATGCTTAAATCTCAGTATGATCAGGAGGTTTATCACCTCCTACAGGATGATGCATATTACAAGTCTCTCTCTTTTGCCCCTACTACTAAATTTAAGAGGGAGATTGATCATTTCTGAAGTGGTGCCTGTTCCGAAGATGTTATTACAGAAAATGAATTGAGCTATCTATCTCAAATTCACCTGTTAAGCCTGTCTTTTAAATTTTACCTAAGGTACATAAAAGTTTAACCCAACCCTCAGAGCACCCACTAGTAGCTGGGATTAACAGCATTACTGAACCCCTCTGCAATTTTTGGATTAATTCCTGAGACCTTTGGTGTGTAATTTACCCAGCTACCTCAAAGATACTGGTGATTTTGTCAATTGCCTCCACAATATTCATTGGGTTGGCAGTGATATACCTCATGAGGAGGACTTGGAGGCTCTAACATTTTACTTGTATTTGCGTTCATTACATGCTGATCTTCCTACTAATTTTCTAGTAGGTATGGCTGTGCTGGTTCTCACTGAGAATTATTTTCTTTTTGAAGAACAGTTCTAATGGCAAAAATCAAGGGTACTGCAATGGAATCTACGATGGCACCTGACTATGCAAATTTATATCTTGGTTACCTTGAACATCTCTACATCTGGAATAATAATAATCCTTTCTCTGATTATCTACTTTTGTGGTGAAGATATAGTGATGACTGTTTGGTTCTTTTAAAGGGATGCCGTACAAAGTTTGACTTGTTTGTGCATATGTCAACAGTTGGAGAGAGTCCATTAAGTTTACATTTCATGTTGACCCCTTACAGGTCAGTTTTTTTTGGATACACTGGTTTCAGTTTATGAACGGACTATAGGTTTGAGACCTGTAGCAGCCATAAAATTTGAAACGAGATGATTTTTTGGATAAAATTGTAAAATTTCACAATTTCAACATTTGCTATGTTATCTCTGATCTATTGTGAATAAAATACTGGCTGGTGTGATTTGTAAGTCATTGCATTTTGATTTTATTCACAATTTACACTTTGTCCCAACTATTTCGGAATTGGGGTTGTATCACTGCAATTATGCTTACATAATGGACTAGACTTTTGAATATACCTATGAGATTATTTTTGTCATGTCTCCTAATGTGCATGTATCTTTAAAGGTTATAATACTTCTGTTTTTCATATTCTTGTTCTCACTTGTTTAAGGGTGTTGTCTCTCCGCATCATTACATACTCAAAGGCTTCAGGTATATTCTAATTTCTATTCTGAGCATGGTCTTCTTTCAAGCATTCTTAAAACAAATGACAATTATTCAAGCATGAGCTTGAATTTGTCCATTTTCAAGTCCAATTATCTGCATTCCAACCTTCATGATCAGTGATTCAAATGACAAATTCTACTAATTGTTTAATCGTCTGCCTCTGGTAAAGGAGATTGCTTTCCAGCTGAATAGATATCCAATGGGATCTCTTAATTTAAGTGCTTGTGACTGATGTCCTTTTAGCGCTGATGATGGTCTGTGTGTGACCGAAATGTTTGATTTTGTTTTTTACCTTTTCTTTTTGTTAGTTTTCATGCGCTTTAGCATTTTTTGTGCACCTTTGGTATTGGTCCTATGTGAAAAAGTAATTGCCCCCTATACCAAAAAACTGGTTGTGCCATCCTTGATGACAACAATTGCAATCAAGCGTTTGCGATAACTGGCAATGAGTCTTTCACATTGTTTTGGAGGAATTTTGGTCCACTTTTTGCAGAATTGTTTTAATTTAGCCACATTGGAGGGTTTTTGAGTATGAACGGCCTTTTTAAGGTCATGCCGCAGCATCTCAATTGGATTTATCTCAATTGGCTACTTGTTTTTTTTTTTAAGCCATTCAGAGGTGGACTTGCTGGTGTGTTTCAGATCATTGTCCTGTTACATAACCCAAGTGTGCTTGAGCTTGAGGTCAGGAACTGATGGTTGGAAATTCTCCTTCAGGATTTTCTGGCAGAGAGCAGAATTCATAGTTCCATCAATTATGACAAGTGGTCCAGGTCCTGAAGCAGCAAAGCAGCCCCAAACATCACACTAGCACCACTACGTTTTACTATTAGTTTGACTTACTTTTTATGGTTTGCTGTTTAGTTTTACACCAGATGTAATGGGGCGCACACCTTACAAGTTCAACTCTTGTGAGTCCACTGTCATGGTTCTGCCTCATGTGCTTATTTGTGCTCGTACGTTTTTTCCCCTGTGCCTCTCTTGATTGTTTTTCAGCTCCTTTCTCGCGGTCTGACCATTGATTCCCTCTTGCCCTAGCTCCTGTGGTGTCGTGTGACAGCCTTCGGCATGCCTGAGTCTCATTGTCCAATCACGTTTTCTCTTTCGGTTTCGGCTTTGGTAATTCATTCATTGCTTCCACCTGTGCTTTATTCTGGGTCTCGCAAAACTCTGAGTGAATGTGTTCTCTGATAGGGTCATTACTAACCGTACTAACCAGCACTTATTTAAGGGTGTGTATATATTTTGTCACACAGTATGAACCTAATTAACTCATTAGCGAGTGCGAGTGTTTCTAGCTTTTGTAAATTCCTTCCTAAGCTTTCCCTGATTAACTGCGTTTAAAGCTGTACTTTCCTTTGCAGTTCTCCTGGTGCTTTTTACTCGTCACGTTTAGATTACCTCAATCTAAACGGTCTAGTTTGATTGATTGTCTCAGCGTCTTGTCTCGAGTCATTATTGTTACCCGGTCCTCGTGAATTTGTTCATTAATCCCACATGTTTCTGTTTCCATCTGATTGCCTTCTGTATCCCCGCCTCCTCCCATGTGTATATCAGTGGGGAAGAAGAAGAGACCGTCAGACGGGACTTTGTTTCCTGAGTTTTCCCCTAGCCTCCTGTTGCTTTGCCCATGTCTTGTCTGCCCTTTGTCTAAGTCTCCCAGTGTTCCCATCAGTTTAGTTAGATCCAGTGTTTATTTTTTAGCCTAGCCACTCGAGGACAGTGTTCTTCTGTTCCCCCTGCCTTAGGCAGTGTACCTTAGTTCTCCCAGCTGTTCAGTGCATGTACACGTTGTTTTGTTTCTGGCCTGTCTGCCATCTTTTCCCTTGTGTTGTGTTAAATAAACCCTTTTGATCCTGCATCTGGTGTCCACCTGACCACTCCTTAACAGTCCACAGAATATTTTCCCAGAAGTCTTGGGAATCATCAAGATGTTTTTTGGCAAATGTGAGACGAGCCTTTGTGTTCTTTTTGGTCAGCAGAGGTTTTCGCTTTGGAACTCTCCCATGGATTCCATTTTTGCCTGGTCCCGTTCTAATTGTTGAATCATGAACACTGATTTCAACTGAAGCAAGTGAGGCCTGCAGTTCTTTAGATGTTTTTCAAGCTCCTTCTGTGACCTCCTGGATGAGTCATTGATGCGCTCTTTGAGTCATTTTGGTAGGCTGGCCACTCTTGGGAAGGTTCACCACTGTTCCAAGTTTTCTCCATTTGTGGATATTGGCTCTCAGTATTGTAATGTGAATATAGGCCACTAGATGGCAGTATTTACCTTTTTTTTGTTAAGCTCAGACTGGAGTCATGTTTAGACATGTCCTGGACATGTCTGGGGCAAGTCTCAGAAAATTAAAAAAAAGAGGTCTAAATGTGGGTGGGGTCTGCAAAAGAGTATATAAGGAAAAGAATTGAGACAGTAAAGTAGTAGGAGAAATTGCATGAAGATGACCAGACCTGCCATTCTGTTCAAGACCTGTGACGTTTCTTTGTTGGATTTCTTTGCCTGTGTTTGAGCATTTTCTTCATCCAGGACATCACCAAGCCACCCCACCAAAAAGGGACTGTAATTATTTCTGTTTTTTCTTATTTATCAATCTTGGTCTTTAGTTGTAGGTTGTTATTAGTCTTTGTCTTTGTTAAAAATTAAATGTGTTTTAGTTGTTAAAACTGTGTTTGTCATCCCTTGCTGTTGCTGTTGTGTAATAAATGTAATAACAAATTGGGGCCATAACAAATTGGGGGCTCAAGGTCCGGGATAGACCATTTTGTGAGTCATTTATTAAAAAACTAACATTTCAAATTGTAAAATTGATTTTTTTTTAATTGAATACATATATATTGACAACAGCAATGGATGATTTCTTGGCATCACCAACCGTAGGGGTTTTGAAGTCTTTTAAAAAGACAGAACTGCAAGAAATTTGCAGACATTTAGAGCTGACAGAGGTAAAACCAGCCATGCGAAAAGCAAGACTGGCTCGAGAGATAGTTGAATATTACATTGATGAAAATGTGTTTGCACCAGGAGATCTGGAACAGTTTCCAGTGGAAAATCCAAATATAGAAATGGAACTTAAATTAAAAATGCTAGAGATTGAAAGGGAGGAAAGAGAAAAACAAAGAGAATTTGAGAGGGAGGAAAAAGAGAAAGAAAGGGAGGAAAGAGAAAAAGAAAGGGAAGAAAAAGAAAAACAGAGAATTTGAGAGAGAGAAAGAGGAAAGAGCAGAAAGAGAGAGACAGAGACAGAGAGATTTTGAATTAGAGAAATTCGATAGAGAAGAAAGACTCCAAATGGAGCAACTAAAAATTAAAATTGAAACTAAAAATAAATTTTGTGCCAGTCAGGAGGTAAAACTGGTGCCTCCATTTTCGGAAAAGGATGTTGACAACTATTTCCAGTGTTTTGAAAAGGTAGCAAAGAGTTGCCAGTGGCCAAAGGAACACTGGCCTCTGATGTTGCAAACTGTCCTCAAGGGTAAAGCTCAACAAGCCTATTCGGCTTTGTCTGCAGATGATTCCTCTGATTATGAGGTTGTCAAAAAGGTTATTTTGAGAGCTTATGAGTTGGTTCCAGAGGCTTACCGACAGAAATTCAGAGGTCTGAAGAAATCTGAAAATCAGACTTATGTTGAATTTGCTAATGAAAAGCAGGTTTGCTTTGAGCGCTGGTGTACTTCTATGGAGGTCAAGGATGATTTCAACTCACTAAAAGAGATGGTTTCAGTTGAAGAATTCAAGAACTGTGTTAAAGATGATGTTAAGACCTACCTTAATGAGAAGCAAGCACTGAATTTGCAATCAGCTGCCAAATTTGCAGATGAATATGTTCTCACACATAAGTCCAAATTTCAGTCTAGCAGTAATAATAGATGGTCCCAATTTCAGAAAAAGGGTCATGGTGATACCCAAGATTCCTCACCCAAAGACAAAGACAAATCTGGTGATGGTGCTCAGAAATCCAGTAACAGGTCTGATCAAAGTGTGAAAGCTGACAGTGACAAAAGTGGTCTAGTTTGCAGTTATTGCAAGAAATCTGGTCATGTTACAACTAACTGTTGGTTCCTTAAAGCTAAAAAAGAAAAAGAAAAGGATACCAAACCAAATGCCTTTGTGAAAACAAGGTTAGAAACCCCTGTAGTAGATAACCAATCTGCTAAATTGCCTGCTTCTTGTGGGGCTAAAAAGCCTGATACAGCTGACTTCGTGAGGGAGGAATTTCTTCCATTTGTGTCAGAGGGATTTGTGGCTCTGAATGAGCATACTACTCCTATCCCCATATATATCCCAAGGGATACCGGAGCTTCTCAGTCACTTTTGTTGATGGACTCCTTGGAGTTACGTGATGAGACCGCTTCAGGGGATTTCATACTTGTACAAGGTATTGAAGGGAGGACTGTATCTGTACCCCTGCGCTCTATATTCTTGAAGTCAGATTTAGTTACAGGACAGGTAAAGGTGGGACTTATGTCAAGTCTACCTATAAAGGGTGTTTCTCTGTTGCTAGGCAATGACCTGGCTGGGGGCAAAGTAGTTCCCCCTGTACATCTTACTTCACGGCCGAGCACTGAAGATGGGGATGAGGACTCATCTCTGTATCCTTCTTGCGCAGTGACTCGTGCTATGGCCAAGAAGGCTAAAGAAGAAGATGATGTGGTGCCGTCCAGTACATTGAATAGTCAGGACTCAGGTGGTTCGCCTCATGACTCTGATTGGCCTACTATGGTTTCTCCGTTTGAGGACTTATCAGATACTTTTATCAGTTCTCTATTCAGCCAGCCGGATGGGTCTGGTGATTCTGATGTGTCTGGAGACTTGTCTCTGTCCAGAAAGCGGTTGATTGAGGAGCAAACTAATGATCCTGAAATTTGTGTTCTAAAGAGGAGAGCCCTTCCTGATGAAGAAATAGACGCAGTTCCAGTTGGGTATTATCTCAAGGATGGTGTGTTGATGCGGAAGTGGCGCCCTCCTGATATCCCTGCCAATGCAGATTGGGCAGTGGTCAGGCAAATTGTTGTTCCGAAGGTCTACAGGAATGAGATCTTAACAATGGCTCATAGTTTACCTTTAGGAGGTCATCTTGGTGTTAACAAGACTGTTGATAAGATCATGAAACACTTCTTTTGGCCTGGGCTTCGAAAAGACGTTTCCAACTTTTGCAAAACCTGTCACACTTGTCAGGTAGTTGGAAAACACCAGTTAGACCCACCTGTAGCTCCATTGCAGCCTATCCCAGCATTTGGGGAGCCATTCTCTAGGGTCATTGTTGATTGCGTTGGTCCATTACCCAAGACTAGATCTGGAAATCAGTACTTGTTGACAATCATGTGTGCATCTACCAGATTCCCCGAAGCCATACCTCTATGTAACATCAAGGCAACTGCAATCTCGAAGGCTTTGATAAAGTTCTTCACGTTGTTTGGCCTTCCCAGGGAAATTCAGTCAGACCAGGGTAGCAATTTCACTTCAGGATTGTTTCAGCAGGTTGTGTATGAACTAGGTGCAAAGCAGATTCTTTCTAGTGCCTATCATCCAGAAAGTCAGGGTGCCTTAGAGCGGTTTCATTCCACTCTCAAGACAATGATGAAGACTTATTGTTATGAACATGAGAAAGACTGGGATGAAGGGGTTCATTTGCTGTTGTTTGCAGCTAGAGAAGCAGTGCAGGAGTCTACTGGATTCAGTCCATTTGAGCTAGTGTTTGGTCATGAAGTGAGAGGACCTTTGCTATTGTTGAGTGAACAATGGCGAGAGGAAGAGCCGCAAATCAGTCTGTTAGACTATGTTAGCAAGTTCAAGGAAAGATTGCGTGCAGCTTGTGACCTTGCCAAAGAGAACTTGAAATCAAGTCAGGGAAAAATGAAAACTTGGTATGATCATAAGGCTAGAAGCCGTGAGTTTAAACCAGGAGAAAAGGTCCTTGTGTTGTTTCCCTTGCAGTCCAATCCATTGCAGGCTAGATTTCATGGTCCTTATGAAATTCTGACAAAACTCAATGATCTAAATTACATTGTGAAGACTCCAGATAGGAGAAAACCAAAACAATTGTGTCACATTAACATGCTGAAGCCTTATCATGACAGAAATGCTAGGGTTGCGGCTGTCACTTCAGATTCTCCAATGGTCGAAACGTGTGAAGATGAGGGGGAGTTTCAAGATGATGAACCAAGAATTAAAGCTGAAGTTCTTTCATGTAAATTGTCAAACACTGAAGTGTTGCAAAATCTTGATGTAAAACTCCAGCACTTAGAACCCTCACAGAGAGATCAGTTTGAAAGGTTGATCAAGAAATATGAGGATTTGTTTCCTGATGTTCCAAAGAGAGTTACTATAGCCTCTCATGATGTAGATGTTGGTGATGCCAAACCAATAAAACAGCATCCATACCGGATGAATCCTGAAAAGAGAAAGATTGCTGAGAAAGAGGTTGAGTACATGTTAAAACATGATATTATCAGACCCTCCAACTCCGATTGGAGTTCACCCTGTGTGCTAGTTCCAAAACCTGATGGAAGTACTAGATTCTGTACAGATTATCGCAAAGTCAATGCTGTAACTAGAACTGATGTGTTTCCAATACCTAGGATTGATGATTGTATTGATAGAGTAGGGCAAGCAAAGTTTCTGACCAAGATTGATTTATTGAAGGGTTATTGGTGTGTGCCTTTAACTGAGAGGGCCAAGAGCATCTCTGCTTTTGCCACACCATCTGGATTGTACCAGTATGAAGTCCTACCCTTTGGCATGAAAAATGCCCCAGCCACGTTCCGAAGGAAGATACAGTCTACAATCGCCGGATTGCCACACACGGGTGCGTACATCGATGACCTGATCACATGGAGTGACTCCTGGGAAGAACATCTAAAAGATGTAGAGACGTTGTTCCAGCGCCTGACCCAGGCTAACCTGACTGTTAACCTGAGCAAGAGTGACTTTGGTTGTGCTACTGTCACCTATCTTGGCTACGTCATAGGCCAGGGTAAGGTGGCACCCATAAATGCTAAAGTCCAAGCCATCATGGACTTTCCAGTTCCTGACAACAAAAAAGCTTTGCGCCGCTTCCTTGGAATGATCGGGTACTACCGCAAGTTCTGCAAGAACTTTGCTGAGATTGCTCTCAGTCTAACTAACCAACTGAAGAAAGGCGTAAAGTTCACCTGGGATGATGCATGCCAGAGAGCCTTCGATCGCCTGAAGTCTCTGCTGTGTCACTTCCCCGTGCTCAAATCTCCTGACTTCTACAAACCGTTCTCCATCGCGGTCGATGCTAGCGACCAAGCTTGTGGATCTGTGCTCCTACAGAGAAGTGACTCTGATGACATTGAGCATCCCGTGGCATACTTCTCCAGGAAGTTCAATCGCCACCAAAGGAACTATTCCACAATAGAGAAGGAACTGTTGGCTCTGGTCCTTTCTTTACAACACTTTGAGGTTTATGTTTGTACAGGACAAAAGCCAATGATTGTGTACACTGACCACAATCCGTTAATGTTTTTGAGTAAGATGAAAAACAAGAATCGGAGATTGTTGAATTGGAGTTTGATTTTACAGGAGTTTGACTTGAAAATTAAGCATGTGAAGGGTACAGACAATGTAATTGCTGATTGCTTATCCCGTGTTTGAATGTGGATATATATATCATGTGTTTGAATATTGTATGATATGTATATATAGACAAGTGTTCACTTAACCATTTTTTATTGAAAAGAAAAATTTTGCCTTTATGAGTCAAAATTTTTCCCTTTTGGAATGGAGGTGTAATGTGAATATAGGCCACTAGATGGCAGTATTTACCTTTTTTTTGTTCAGCTCAGACTGGAGTCATGTTTAGACATGTCCTGGACATGTCTGGGGCAAGTCTCAGAAAATTAAAAAAAAGAGGTCTAAATGTGGGTGGGGTCTGCAAAAGAGTATATAAGGAAAAGAATTGAGACAGTAAAGTAGTAGGAGAAATTGCATGAAGATGACCAGACCTGCCATTCTGTTCAAGACCTGTGACGTTTCTTTGTTGGATTTCTTTGCCTGTGTTTGAGCATTTTCTTCATCCAGGACATCACCAAGCCACCCCACCAAAAAGGGACTGTAATTATTTCTGTTTTTTCTTATTTATCAATCTTGGTCTTTAGTTGTAGGTTGTTATTAGCCTTTGTCTTTGTTAAAAATTAAATGTGTTTTAGTTGTTAAAACTGTGTTTGTCATCCCTTGCTGTTGCTGTTGTGTAATAAATGTAATAACAAATTGGGGCCATAACAGTATGGTTCGCTAGAGTCTCAAAGCCTTAGAAATAGCTTTGTAGCCCTTTCCAGACTGATATATGTGAATGACTTTGTTCCTCATCAGTTCTTGAATTTCTTTGAATCAGGGCATGATATCTGAGGTCTTTTAGCCTATTTCACTTTCAGACAGGTTCAATTTAAGTGATTTCTTGATTTAACAGGTTCGGCAGAGGTCAAGCCTGGGTGTGGCTAGTGAAATTGAACTCAATTATGGTAAATCAGTTAATTCATGATTTAACAAGAATGGGCAATTACTTTGTCACATAAGGCCAAGTAGGTTTAGATAGCTTTTTTCCCCTTAATAAATAGTAATTAAATGATAATTTTGCATTTTGTATTTACTCGGGTTATCTTTGTGTTGCATTAAAATTTGTTTGATCTGAAACCTTTACGTAAGTGTGACATGTAGAGCTCTGTTGTAAATTCTGATCGGCCACGGAGTCAAGCCTGCTAACACGCAGGAGTCGCTTCACCCTCCGGTGAATCACCCGAGTCCACATTACTGTCATCTGTCTCTGCTGTCAGCTGATTGCTTGACCGATAATATGCCGGCTTACTTAAGCTCATCCTGAGAAGCGGCTCCTCAGTGTACTTGCTCAACAACCCTCCTCCTCCCTTGGTCCACCTGTATACTGTTAGCGTTCCTCAATCCTGTTCCTTTATAACTAAACTGCTGTTCAATAACAATGTCTCTTCGTTTGAGATCATTGTTGCTGTAGGCTTTGTTCCATGGAAGGGGGTTGGTTGCAGCTCCTAGCCTTCGGTTCCACACTGGACGGGCAAGGATATCTCAGAACAGAGCCATGTGTTACGGTTCTGGAAGGGAATGCTTGGAAACACAGGGAAAACACGGAACTCTGAACACTCGGACCCGGAACAAGGGGAGAGTGAGATGCCATGTGCAGGGATAACCAAATCAATTTAATAATAAAACTAAAAAGACTCGGAAGGAATAAAACGTGGCATACAGGCCAAAATAACCACCGTGCGCCTGCACTGAAAAGGGGAGAAACTTTGGAATAACAAAACCAAAGACTTCGGGACTGGGGCACTCAGAAACAGACTAGGGCACTCGGGAACACAGGAGGCTCGGGCGGGCACAACAGGCAGAGGGCAGACTCGGACGGGCAGCAGGCAGAGGGCAGACTCGGACGGGGCAGGCTCGGGAACACAGCAGGCGGAGGGCAGACTCGGGACTTGGGCGACGGGCACAGCTGGCAGATGGAAAACTCGGACGGCACAGCTGGCAGAGGGCAGGTTTGGGAAACGCAGCAGGCAGAGGGCAGACTCGGAGGGCAGACTCGGGAACACAGCAGGCGGAGGGCAGACTCGGGACTCGGGTGACGGGCACAGCTGGCAGATGGCAAACTCGGGCGGCACAGCTGGCAGAGGGCAGGCTCGGGAAACAGGAACACTAGGGCACAGGGGGCTCGGAAGGACCAGGAACACTCGGAAGCCACAAACACTGGAAATGAGGGGAGTGAGGAGAGAAGCAGAGAGTGACGAGATGTGGGATGATGAGGAATGGGGGTGAAGTCAGATCTGACTTGCTCTGCTGTGCCAGGGACACATATAGGGAGGGGGCACGGACAAACACAGGTGTAGGAAATAATATAATTAATAAGGGGTGGAACACGAGGGAAACCTAATTACATGAAACAGAAAAACATTAACACACGGTCGAGGATCACAAGACTCTCCCATAGACGGGATAAATAAAGTGAATAAAGACTCCTAAATGCATAGAGTGAGGAGCAGGACAGATGAGATAAATGCAGAGAATCTGCAGAAAACACAGCGAGGCAGATTAAGCGAAAGCGAGAGGCGGAGGCTAGAACAGGGCGAATGCGGAGAGGTCGTTAGTCAATTAGTAAGTGCAGCTGTACAGTCCCGAGTGCTCGTTAGTACGTTAGTCTTATATACAATGTTAGTTTTGGTTAGTAAATTCTAGAAAACAACAAACTGTTAGTACGGGTTATTAATATAGAAAAGCAAGGGGAAACTAGCAAATGAGAACGGAAGGAAGGCTGAAACCCAGAATCCAATAAATCGCCCGAAATAGTGTCACAATCTATTAAGACAAAAACGGCAACAAACTTATGACGCGACCGGGGAGAAAGCAAAGACCGTACATGGGTAAGACATGGACTGGAGTAACACGGACGCAGGGCTCTACGCTTAGCATTTTCCCAAGGAGCATGTGTGCTCCTAAGTTGAAAAATCTAGTGACACACAAAGAATTTTAGGGGCACGATGAAAACGTATCAAATAATTTATTTCCCCATAAGGGATATAAAGGATGAGACATGTATATGCAAAGTTATTCAATTTATTTGAATATAAAACATTTAAAAACAATATGATACAATATGAACAATATGAATAAAAAACAGTGCCTGAATTTGAGGGGGGAACAAACTGTCTAGTATACCTTAAATAGACCCTGTTTAACAAAGTGCAAAAGTCATTTAATTTCAAATGAATTAGCCAACTAGTTCAAATCCACAAACAAAAACGTCTGCTCAGTCGGTTTGGACACAAAGGATATGATTGGTCCAGCTGCTTTTGTAAGCAGGTCGTCTGGCCCGTTTGGAGCTCATCCAAAGGTCCACAGCAAGAGTGGGGTCAAAGTTTTCAACTGAAGGCCCCTCCAAGCGGATCCGCATCAGGTCTTAAGTTGTGGACACTCCAAGGCAGCTTCTTAAAGAATTCTTAATGTGGTTTTGAGCTGAAAAACCTCTCACACTGGGCAGCTGAAATCGGGAGCACCAGCATGATCTCCACCAATGCCAGTATGTTCTAAGGGAGAAGAGAACATATTTTAGATTAATTTGAATTCACCTTTCACTAATCAAAACAAAACCAGTGTGGAACTATACAATGCTTAAATTGTGATTTTGTAATGTTTTTTTTTTTTTTTAACTCTCCTTATGCCAAAATGTAATTAAATGCCAGTTTTTAAGTTAAAAATAAAATGAAAAGATAACCAAAAATTAACATGTCTGGACTCAAAATATCTGGCCTTACCTTGTAGTCTTGCTTATAGGGCTCCCTTGTCAGCAGCGTCTCCCATAGGCCAGAGTAGGTTTTGTCCTGGAAGTTCTCTCTTACCAGAATTTTGAGAACTTGCCATTCATCCTGGACTGCAGCTATATTGCACCCTGCACTGAAGGATAAAACAAATTGAGTTTGTACATAATGCTATGCAACAACAATTTAAATGGAAATGCAGTGTCTCTTTAAATACATTCTTACCCTGTTAGAGGTTTCTGAAAATGCTTCAGCAGGTCTGCCACGCTTTCATCCCCAAAGGTAAGAAGGCTGGCTTGCTCTTCGGGCCATGTGTCGGGGTTGAGGACTCTGAAACAGTCCAGTGTTGTCTGGATGCCGTCATCTTTCACCAAACCACCAAATCTCGCTATGATAGCATCCACGCTGATGTTGACGGCAGCTTCCACGTGACGCTTGAGCTGTGGATGTGAGAGCCCTCTGACATCCCCCTTCAGTGTCATTGCCTTCAAGACATATACAAAAACACAGAGACAAAGGCACACAATAAAACATGGCTGTGTGATCTAAGCTTATTTCCCTCCTCTCAAACCCTTCTGCTATGAGTCTAATACACTGACTTTGGCCTGCCTGCCATAGTCCTTTAACCTAACTTTGCCGGGTGATGATGGTAGCATTGAGTCATAAATTCACTCTACAGCCTATACAAGTTAATAATCCTTGAGACACACAAAAACTTTAGGTTATTTACATAACCCCGGTTCTCTGAGTAATATGAGTGAGATGTCTCACTATGGGATGCACGCCTCGCTGCAGCCTCAGAAGCATTAATCTCATTACGCCAATCCTGATTGGCTGGTGAACGTGTCCGTCCGCCCAGGTGGTACACCCACCTTAAATAGCTCATGCGGACGGCACCACGTCATTCAAGATAAGCACCTCTTCTCACTCGCCCCAGCAAGAAGGGTTGTCTGGTGAGACATCTCACTCATATTACTCAGAGAACCGGGGTTATGTAAATAACCTAAAGTTCTCTTTCATAATATTTCGCTCGATGTCTCACTATGGGATATCGTAGCTCCCGTATTGCCAGACAAGCTTATCCAGCGTCCACCAACCCACAGAGAAGCAATTCTGTTCCAGTCAGGACAGCAGAACCGCGCGTGCCACGCACGGGGCGGAAACGTCCAGCTTATAAAAGTGGACAAAAGTGAGAGGCGAGGACCAACTCGCTGCTGCACAGATGTCCTGAACAGAAACTCCCCTGAATAAGGCCCAGGATGCGGCCAAGCCCCGAGTCGAGTGCGCCCGCATGCCCACAGGCGGCTGCAAACCCCGACACGTATAGGCCAAAGCAATCGCCTCCACCACCCAATGGGATAGGCGCTGCTTAGTGATAGGTTTTCCTTTATGAGGATTAGCCCAGGAGACGAACAGCTGATCGCTCCTCCTGAATCCCCTAGTCCTGTCCATGTACATGCGCACCGCACGGACTGGACATAACGCGTGCGACTGCTGCTCCTCTGTTGAGGCAGCAAAGGCCAGAAGGTCAATTGGAGAACATGAGCCCACCACCTTAGGCACAAAAGCCGGGTTGGGCCTCAAAATCAACCTTACATCTCCCGGGAAGAGCTGAGCGCATGACGGATGCACCGAAAGCGCATGGATGTCACTAACTCGCTTAGCTGAAGCCAGAGCCAGCAACAACACAGCCTTGAAAGACACGTGCTTCAAGCCTGCCCCTTCCAGTGGCTCAAAAGGAGGGCCCTTAAGCCCCTCCAGAACCACAGCCAGATCCCACGGTGGCACCAGTGGTCTGGACACGGGGAGAAGCCTGCGCGCTCCCTTCATAAAACGGCAAACCAGTGGGTGCTGACTCGCCGTTCGCTTTTCAAACCCCACGTGACAGGCGGCGATAGCCGCCAAGTACACCTTAATCGTGGAGAAGGCTTTGCCTTTGTCAATCAGGTCCTGCAAGAATGACAATATAGCACTCACCGGACACTGAAAAGAAACGTGGCCGTTCCTGTGACACCACCCCTCAAACACCCTCCACTTACAGTCATACAAAGACCTAGTGGATGGGGCCCTAGCGTTTTGTATAGTGGAAATCACACGCTGTGACAATCCCACAGCCGAGAGACTGAGCCACTCAGGGGCCACGCCCACAACGCCAGGCGTTCCGGGTGCGGGTGGAGGATCGCCCCCCCCCCCTGCGATAGCAGGTCCCTGCGCAGCGGGAGCTGCCAAGGCTGAGCGCACAGTAACCGATATATTTCCGCTAGCCAATGCATCGCCGGCCAATGCGGAGCAATCAATATCAGTGCGTGACCACGTTCCCTCACTCTGGACAGAGTGGGGGATATCAAGGCCAGGGGAGGAAACGCGTAAAGAAGCTCGTGCGGCCAGACGTGCGCTAGTGCGTCTATGCCAAGGGGAGCATCCATGCCGCGCAGAGAGTAAAACAGCGCGCACTGCGCGTTTTCTCTCGCCGCGAACAGATCTACCGCGGCCCGACCGAACCGGGCCCATATCTGTTCCACAATCTCCGGGTGCAGAGTCCACTCCCCATACACCGGCGCACCCCTGGACAATAGGTCCGCGCCTGTGTTCAAGACCCCCGGGACGTGCGTCGCTCTCAAGGAGAGGAGACGGCCGCAGCTCCACAGGATCAGTTTGCGTGCCAGCATGTGCAACTGACGGGAGCGCAACCCCCCCTGACGGTTGATGTACGCCACCGTCGTCGTATTGTCCGTTCTCACCAGGACATGATGACCCATGAGAGATGGAAGGAAATGTTTCAGGGAGAGGAACACCGCTGAAAGTTCCAGAAAATTTATGTGAGACTGCTGGAGGCCCACACTCCAGCGGCCCCTCACAGACTGGCCCCCGTGAATTCCGCCCCAGCCCGTCAGGCTGGCGTCTGTAGTGACCACCTTCCTGGACAGGACCGAGCCCATTGGGACCCCCTGGGTCAGAAAGGACGGAGTCCGCCAGTGACGCAGCGCCCTGGCGCATTCCAGTGTGACCAAGACTCCCCGTGTGCCGTGACGCACGGGATCTAGCCCGCATGAGGCCACCCAAAGCTGGAATTCTCTCATGTGGAGGCGACCGAGACGGATCACGAGGATGGCAGACGCCATCAGACCGAGTAACCGAAGACACAATCTGAATGGAACAAACCTGCCTGGATAAAAAAGCGCGAGGCATGCCCTGAAAGCTCTCACCCGTTCCGCCGAGAGGCGAGCTGTGAAAGACACCGAATTCAGGGATAACCCCAGAAAGATAGCATCTTGCGCTGGGGACAGCATGCTTTTCTCCGCGTTTATCACAAAACCCAGATCGACAAGGTGCTGTGTGAGAATACGCGTGTGCGCCCTGGCTTCCTGCTCCGATTGCGCTAAAAGCAGCCAATCGTCCAGGTAAGTGGCCAGACGGATGCCCCGCCGTCTCAGCGGGGCTATTGCTGCCTCCGTGCACCGCACGAACACCCTCTGGCTTAATGACAGACCGAAAGGGAGCACGCGATACTCGTAGCAGATCCCCTGGAAAGCGAACCTCAGAAACTTTCTGTGGGGAGGATAGATTGGAATGTGGAAGTACGCGTCTTTCAGATCGATTGAAGTGAACCAATCGTTCTGACGTACAAGACGCAACAGGGATGCGTGTGTGAGCATCCTGAACTTGTACTTCCTGAGATATTTGTTCAGAGCCCGTAAATCCAGGATAGGGCGAATACCGTTCCCCCCCCGTTTGGGGACTAGGAAATACCTGGAGTAGAAACCGCTCTGACATTGTGCGGGAGGGACGACACAGATTGCTCCTTTGTTTAACAGTGAGAAAATTTCCTCCTGTAAAACACGAGCTGACTCTCCCCGCGCCTGGGAGTGTATAACGCCGGCGAATCGCGGGGGGACAGCGGCGAATTGCAGCCTGTACCCCCTCGAAATCGTCCTCAACACCCAGGGTGGGGCTGCCAGTGCGACCCATCTCCGCCATCTGAGGGCGAGAGGTGATGTGCACCGCAGCCCTTCCACCACAAGAGGGCCCAGCCGCAGTGCGGTGGCGCCCTCTTGTGGCGGAATGACACAGCCCCCGGGTGACGTGCCCTGCAGTCCTCCCACCACAAGAGGGCGCAGCCGCAGTGCGGTGGCGTTCTCCTGTGGCGGAATGACAAGGCCCCCGGGTGGCGTGCTTATTTTGACAGATTTGGCTTTCTTTATTTTCAGCTGCGCCCTCGGCACTCGGCCTGGCTGCGACAGCGGGACACAATTTATTCTCTTTGTGAAAACATTTGTGTATGTGCGTGCTTGTGGACATGAGAGGGGGGCAACCGCTAAACCCCGCGACGTCAAATGTCCATCTCTCCCGGCTTGCACTGGCACGGTCCGAGGCAGCTGGGAGATAGGGGCGTGGGGAGCCCCTGGGTGCACGCCCGAAAGCCAAACAGGTGGAGCCGGAGAACGGGGAACTTCCAGCTGCGTCACCAGAGGAGAGAGGGGGAGTCAGGCCGCTCTCTTCTTTTTCCTGGCCTGGCTGCTGGCGGTGTGCGCGGGTCGCGCAGGCGCAGCTACAGCCGGGGCCGAGGGCTTTTTAGGCCAGCCGGGCCGACCTGGCGGAGCAGGCGGGGCGGGCTGAGGCCTCCGCAGTTTCGGCATTTTAAACTGCGAATCCTGTGAAGCAGCCTGTGCAAAGGTCTTACGCTGAGCAGGCGGAAGAGGAGCAGGGGGCTTTCGAGGGAGGCAGAGCTTGAGAGCTTCATCCTCCTTCTTTTTAGCTTCGCACCGCCGTTGCATAGAAGCCAACGCGGAACCGAAGATCCCCTCCGGGACAATGGGCATGTCCAGGATGTCATCCTTCTCCCTGTCCGACAGGTTGGCGAGGTTGAGCCACCGCGCCCGTTCCTGTAGGACCATAGTCCCCAGCGCTTTTCCCGTGGCCTGGACCGCGCAGCGTTGGACACGGAGACACAGGTCGGTGACGACCGGTATTTCCTCCCATGTAGCTGGGTCCTGAGTTAGCACAAAATCCTCGCACAACTCAGCCTGATAAGCCGTGAGCAGGGAGAGGACATTGAGCGCTCTGGCCGAAAGCGCAGCCGCCTTATACGCCTTCTCAGTCAAGGCTGACTGAAAACGGTCCGACTTGGACGGCAGACTGGGGCTCCGGGAGGACACCGCTGACAGGCGGGGGTGAAGGTGCGCTGCCACGAGTGGCTCCATCGGAGGCATGCGGAGCAGACCCAGGCTCTCCATCGCCTCACAATCGAGGGACGAGGCACCGGGAACTGGGCTCCTGCTGCTATATGGGCGGTCTTTCCAAGAGCGCGCAACCTCATCTAGCAGCTCCGGGAAGACGGGGAGAAGTTGTTTCGTCGCACTCTTAGCCAAGGGCAATTTCTTCCCCTCGTAGCGGGATCTGGTGGTCTCAGCTACGACAACGGGCCAGGGGATGTTCAGCCGGACAGCAGCGCGTTTGCACACGTCGAGCATGTCGGAGCTGGGGAGAGGAGAAGCTGGTATGCTACTCTCATCTCCATCCCGAGAGGTGACGGAGGCCGCGGGCTGCGCGGCCCGAGCCGGAGTAATGAAGACGTCGTCATCTTCCTCATCCTCTGATATGAGGAGTTCAGAGACGCCATCTTCATCGTCCCCATAGTCCAGTTCTAGGACGTCTTCCTCACACGGGGGATCCGCGGCTAGGTCGAGCTGGGAGCCCCAGCTGGCGCTAGCCTCCGGAATCGCCGCCGTAGCGACCGCCAAATCCTGCTTGCCCTCGGCGGCAGCACCGTCGGAGGGGAGGAGGGGGTCGATTCCAGACAAGCTAGCCTGGCGGGCTAGCCGTCTGCGGAGACTTTTCGCTGTAAACACCGCGCAGTGTTGGCACGAGCCGGGAAGTTCGAAAGCCATACGGGCGTGTTCCAGCCCCAGGCAGCTCGAGCAGACCTGGTGTGGATCTTTACTCGAGATCTTGTTCCCACAGCGACAGGGACGGGTCCCGGAGTCTCCGTACCCCTTGGTATGGGGGTTTTGGGCCTCCATTCCTAGCCAGCTGGTGTGCAAGCCGGGAGACGAGGCAGAAAACCGAGAGGTAGCTGGTGTGCTAGCGCTCGGAGCTCGACGTGCCGTGGTGGGGCGTCGAGTGAAGAAAACCGAGAGGTAGCTGGTGTGCTAGCGCTCGGAGCTCGACGTGCCGTGGAGGGGCGTCGAGTGAAGAAAACCGAGAGGTAGCTGGTGTGCTAGCCTTCGGTACTCGACGTGCCGTGGTGAGGCGTCGAGTGAAGAAAACCGACAGGTAACTGGTGCGCTAGCCTTCGGTACTCGACGTGCCGTGGTGAGGCGTCGAGGACAGTGCTGACCAAGCCGTGTAGGGCGGGAGAGCACTGAGTCCGGTCTGGTGTGACCGACGAAGCAAAAAGGTATCCAAAACTAGTAGCGCCCGGCGACAGAAAATCCGTCTGTGGACAGTTCAGCTAACTAGCCCTGGACGCGAGATATGCTCCGAGTGAGAAGAGGTGTTTGAATGACGTGGTGCCGTCCGCATGAGCTATTTAAGGTGGGTGTACCACCTGGGCGGACGGACACGTTCACCAGCCAATCAGGATTGGCGTAATGAGATTAATGCTTCTGAGGCTGCAGCGAGGCGTGCATCCCATAGTGAGACATCGAGCGAAATATTATGAAAGAGAACACTGACTTATCCTAAACACCTGGAATCTCAGTTCATCTCCCTGCTGTTGAGCAAGGGATGTCTGGATCTTCTCGAGCAAGCCACCTGGCTTTGGCTTTGTCTTGAGTCCCTCCAGTCTGGTTACTGTCCTTTCCAAAACTGTGGTTGCTTGGTCACAAAGAAAGTGGGAAAATATACAGAAAAGTGTAGTCTCCATTTCCGTCTTTATCTGTGTGTAGTGAGTAAATTAATAATAAAATAAAATAAAACTGTTAGTTCAAAATATACTCCTTAAATTTCTCTGTTAATTTGATTATGAAGTTATGTTTGACATTTGCTTGCTTCTATTCTTAAAAACCAACTTCATAACATTAATGTATCTACCACACTACCAGTGATTGATTCATTACGAGAAAACTGACCTTTTTTGCCCGCCCTTGAACTTCAGCAGAAGTGGACTGTGAGGATGCCAGATGCTCCATATGTTGAAGAACCACAGACTACTGATCATGGTCACTGGCAAGGTCCTTCCCTTCTCCATGTCGCTAGAGCACCTTCAACGCTCTGTGTACGTGTGGGATCCAACGGGTTCCCTTCACACCGCTGGGACAGCACATGTTCACTCCAAGTTCTTTTCCAAGAACATAGAGGTCTCGTTTCGCCTTGCCACTCATGTGGTAGGTTTTCCAAATTAGATGAAAAAGATCGTACTCTACCGACACCTTAGCCTCCTTCCTCTGTAGTGTGAGGATTGCCAATTCCAATCTGAAAGAGGCAGCCCACCACACACACACACACATTAGCCTTAAAAATAATAGTAATAATAATTTGGTGAGAGAGGCATTCTAACTAATGCTAATTCAGGTATATATTGCATTGTCTTCTATTCAGTCAGTCATTGTTCTATGCAGTTAGCTGTGAGCAGGAATGTAAAATTAAAACAAAACTAGTTGTGAGTTGTGATTACAAACCTGTGTGGCATACAGTGGATTGGAATGATGTGGCTTCCTGCCTCGCTCTGCAGGTGGGCAATCACACCCCCATGGATGCCCATGTTGACACTGGCCCCATCAGCATCGAAAGAGACACATTTCTCCATCCACACCTCCCCTGGGCAGTCTATGGCATCAAATGCTGCCTTTGCGGCATTCAAGACCCCTTTGAGGAAAACACAAAATCAATAAGAGACTCAATTCTCTAAATTACAAATAGTTTTCTTTGTATAGCTTTAAATGCTTGACTAGAGTAACATGCTATAAAATAAACTTTCTTACCAAGAGCATGTGAATGTTCCAGGGTCTGTCGGCCAACCAGAATGTCTGTTGGCTTTCCATTTTTCAAGAGCCGTAGGTACACAATTTCACATTCGGTGTTTGAAATGTCACGGTCTCCGTCGATCAAAACGGACAGGTACTGTGCTGCTCTCAGTATCACAGCAAGGCTTTCTTTCATGGTGTTCGCAATCTGTCCGATTATTTCTGCGCACCTCCTGTCGTTGTCGTACGTTGGGGCGCACCTCCTGTCGTTGTCGTACGTTTGGGTTTATGTCAACTCCGTTTTTCATATGTAGGGACCATAAGCGGTCCAAACTTCACAAAGGGCAGCTCTTCTTTAGCAATAAAATATCCAATATTGAATTTTATCTTGAGCTGTCTTTTAGTTTCCTCATCGGCGTGCACCACCTGTCTCCTCACAGCCGCGTGCAATGGTTTGTTTTCTTTAGCTAGGAAAGCATCTCTGCACAGTGCGTGCTTCTCTGAAGTACCGTGTTTCAGGACGCTATCTCGTTTAAAGAGAGGGTTGCCTGTGACAAAGGCCGATTTTCCTGCTTGCTTCTGCCCTTTGCAGTACTTGCAGTACATCAGGTTTTCCTCGAATAGGAGCCACGGGAATGATTTCTGCCAGTCCGGATTGAATTTGTATTTCTTTCTGGGAACGCCTTCCTCAGTAACGATAGCTTCGGCTGATAACGTTTCTTTTTTCTCCTCGTCTTGTTCTTCGTCTATTTCTGCTTCGCTGCCCGAGTCCACCCTCGCAACACCTGAAGCTACAGGTTCTGTTGCATTTGGCCGTTTAAAATAATGGCTTATGGGCTTCGTCGTCATTGTGCTTTATATATATATATATATTTTTTTTTTTTTTTTTTTTACGATGTTTCCTCTTTCTTTTGCTAACCTCGCATCAAGCATCACAGCTATTTGATTTGATATACCGCCTCTTCGCCTCAGTGGATCACATGCTTCTTTTCAGCGGACACCATTGGTTCAGCGCAGTGTTGCGTTCAAGTGGATACTTGGCCACAGCATCACAATGAGCGCAACATAAAAAACATTTATATTATACCCGTCAAATTCATTACTCGCACAGGTGCCCCTAATTACATTTTACAACTCGCACAGTTCTATTTTTAGTCGCATATGCGCGTAAAACACGGGCACCGTCGAGCCCAGCACAGGAGAGATTCGAAATGTGAAACACTTAAAGCTGCAGTCTGTAACTTTGAGGAGAGAGAGGACTTCGCGCACAAATTTGAAAAAAGCAACTTTCAGATCCCTCCCCCTCCCTCTCCACTGCACTCCTCTGACCCTCCCCTAGAAAGCTACCGTGCACGCGAAGGCGCGCGAACTGTTGCATGCAACTGCGGAGAGACTTTGCACGTTCACATTATGAAAGCACAAGCAGCCAAGTTGCCGAGGCGAGACGTTTCTGTTGCGAACAGTCAACACTGCTGGCCATCAAACCGGCGCGTCGTTTGACCTGAAAATTCCGGGGCTAATATCCCTCCTTTTATTGAAGACAAGTGTTTGCCACTAACATGTCAATATCCCCCGCCGCCTCAATTTTATGTGTCCCTACGGACGGAGCCCAATGCTATATCTCCGCTTCGCGCGGCGAGGGATAATAATTAGTCCTGGCAAATTCCTTCATTCACACGTTTTCCAATTCAATAATAATCAAGCGGCAGTTGAAGACATGGCTTATCTCCCCCATGCAATCTAAAAGCGACAAAATAATAGGCTACATTCAGTACCGAAAAATAATTAGATTATAATTAGGTCTATGCACCATCACTCGGTGATGGCATTTCATAACTCTTCAGCGAATGAAGGTAATTTCGGCGACAAGTACATACACCTGTTTTTGCGGCACGGTCGCTCAATTCGTATAAAAAAAATAGACATTTGTCCGATTGGAAAATGTAAACGGACGAAACCACTTACTAGTCTGAAATGCCGTCGCCGAGTGCAGGTGCATAGACATAATTATAATTAAATTATTTTTCTGTCCTGAATGCAGCCCATTATTTTGTCGCTTTTAGATCGCATGAGGAAAAGAAGCCGTGTCTTCGATTGCCACTTGATTATTCGTGAATTGAAAAACGTGTTAATAACGGAAACCCATCTAGAATTAGCCAGGATTAATTATTAAATCAGGGTTATTAGCCCCGGATTTTTCAAGTCCAACGACACGGCTGCCAACAAACACGCAGAAATAAATCACGTCGACATGAAAAGTAATCTACAGCAGTATGTATTCATTAAAAACCCAGCACACACTTATTTCAGGAAGTTACCTGTTTTTTGAGTACAGAAACTGTCGTGAATCCAGCTGAATGGCCAGTAAATCATGTAAGTCAGCATTTAGCTGTGAGAGCACAGAAACGTTGCTCATATTTATAAGGACAACCACACAACTGATAAGACTGCCAGGTCACTTCATAAAGAGATTTTCTGCTGCTTTCTAATAAAACAACGCCAGTGACGTTAGCCCTATCATCCGAAACAAGCTAACGTTAGTTCGACTGTAACATCACAGTAGCATCACATGCACTGCGGAGTACTGTAACAATTACAAGACTCTGGCTATTCGAACAGCGACTGTGCTTGTAAGCGACGTTCACTCGCTTATTTGCAGACTGAAAATGAATTGATGCTGGTTAGGGCTGGGGTTAGTTTGGTGATCATGTCAGCGACGCCAACTCGCTTATTTGCAAAGCAAAAATGAACCAACAAATAAAGCAAGGGGTTTACCTGTCAAGGAGAAAAGTCGCAAACTCTGCGTCAGTTTTTAATCCTTCCAGATCACGGAGTTCCTTCCACTTTTAAAAATCCACTCCGATGTTCACTCTGGTTTTATCCTGGGTTTTCTTAAATTCTTTCTTTTGTGCTTTTTTTTCTTCTGGCTTCCTTTTTTACTAGTCTTAGCCGTGTGTGCTGTTTCTGGAAACTGAGGTATCGGTATTTTTTTCCTCGCTGATGGCTGTAAGCTCCTGAACCGCTCTCGGAGATTTGAACTTGACTGAGCACTGGCGTGAACTGAGGAGGAAGGAGGAGGGGTCTGTCTGCAGCGCGTGCATGTGCACTGTTTGGCGGCTGTCAGACACCATCCTGGCTCTAATTGGTTCTTTTAGTCGGTCCGAACGATTCTTTTAAACTGCAGTAGGAGCATTAGGTGGGTTTAAATGAGCCTTTTTTTAATTACAGAGTACTAGTTATATGTAATACTGTCTGTACACAGTGACAGTTTTAGCAAAAATGACAAAAAGTTACTTTTCTAAAACTATAGACTGCAGCTTTAAGACATCAGACTAAAAACGGACATCACAAAAATAATAAAAACCTAAAATTCATTAACCAAAAACACAAAGACCCACAGAACACAACACCTTGTCACCAAACCCAATGTATGTTTGTATGCCTGTGTGCTTCCAATAAATATTATTTTTTTTGACAAAGTGGTCCTATCAGAAATATGCCAAAAAAAAAAAAAAATCAGGGAAGGGGCAAATAGTCATTCACCGCACTGAGCCAAAATAATGGAAATGGGGAAAAGGCAGGTACTTTTTTTTTTTTTTTTCAAACCACTGTACATACAATCTGATTGTGTGGAGTTAAATGAGTAAGACCACAAATTACTTTTAATATCTGCGTTTCTGAGGTAGCTTTACTGATTTTTATAAATGTCTGTATATGGCTTACATCTTTTTTGTTTACTTCACTTTTTCAATTATGTGGCTTATGATTTTGTCATATCATAGCTTCATATTATTTGAATCTGTCTATTATATATTATAGTGTTCTCTATTTAAGAGAGATCTTTGGACTCAATTTGGTGTCCATTTGTTTCTCTATTGTCTTGTTTAGACATAGCTCCCTCATTTTGCGTTTATTTGTAAAAAAAAAAAAAAAAAATTTGTAAGCGCAGTTCCCTTTCTGTTTCGGTCAGTGCTTTTATCATTATACAGGAACCTCGCTTCATTCTTATTTTCTATTTGTAATATATAGTACTGTTATAGTCCCAGTTATATATATATTACTAATATTATTATCCAGGAACCTCAATTTCTTGCTCTTTTGTATTGTATTCTATTGTGCCTACTTGCTGTGCCGTGAAGGCATAATAAACTAGAATAGATCCATCTTCGCACCAGTCCAGTTGCACAATTTCTGATCTCTGTGCACTTTTTCCGGTGCTCAGAGTCAAACTTTTACCCTTGTACACAAACACCACCATTTGCAACGAGCACAGAAACAAAGCAAAGTCCATCTTCAACAAGCAAGATGGTAAACACCTTCACGTGCAGCTGCCATGTTTTTCAGAGGCAGAAAGTGCCCTTTCTCTCTGCTATATCACAGCGCTGCTTAGCCTGGCCTTGGTCCAACACCACACAAGCTGCATCTTTGGGCGGGAACAGGAAGTGACTCACTCTCCCCGGAATCCATTTACAGCGGAGCGAAACTTAACAGCGCAGTAAAATAGCAAAGGTCCTTATCTCAGAGTCTCTGCTCACAATCAGGAAATATTGCCTTCAGGGAAACCACAAAACATTCTGGAATAAAGCTTGTCTTTGTCATTTTCAGCAGAAAAATGGCAGAGGTCAATTTCTCGGTGGATGAAAACCAGTTCAGTTGTACGATTTGTTTGGAAATATTGAAGGATCCAGTGACTATTCCCTGTGGACACAGTTACTGTATGGGCTGTATCAAGGGCTGCTGGGATCAGGATAATCATACTGGTGTTTACAGCTGTCCCCAGTGCAGAGAGACCTTCACTCCAAGGCCTGATTTAAGAAAAAACACAATGTTTGCTGAAGTGGTGGAGCAATTTAAGAAGGCGGGACTCCAGGCTACTCCAGATCATTGTTACTCTGGTCCTGCAGATGTGGTGTGTGATTTCTGCACCGGGAGAAAGTTTGAAGCGGTCAAGTCCTGTCTGGTGTGTCTGGCCTCTTTCTGTGAAACTCACCTCCAGCCTCACTATGAATCTTTTGCTTTCAAGAGACACAAACTGGTCAAAGCCACTGGAAACCTGCAGGAGAAGATCTGCTCTCACCATGACAAACTGCTGGAGGTTTACTGTCGGACAGAACAGCAGTGTGTCTGCCTGCTGTGTGTTATGGATGAACACAAGGATCATGATACAGTCTCAGCTGCAGCAGAAAGGACTGAGCAACAGGTAAGCAGTTACTCATATGCAGGCTTTGAGCAGGGGTTATATTTATATTTGTTTGAATTTCTGAAGACTGTTTTCATTGCTTAATTTCCTGTTGTGAGGGCTTTGGTGACAAAGCAGTGAGTGGTGAGCCTAGGTCAGCTCTCTGTGACAACTCTTGTTCACCATTTCAGCCATCCAAAAACTGTTCGAATGACGACTAGAACAGCTTGTTAACTCAACTTTGAAGCAATGCAGACATTTACTATCAAGCACATCTACACGCTGATCCTCAAATGGCACTATATTTTGAGCTCATTTATTGTGTGATTGAATAAAAATGCTCATTTTACCAATTTTAAGGCAACTTAATGGGTGTGGTTCCTTGCGAGTGGTACATTCAATTGTCATTTTTTAAGATGCCAGACTTTTTACTTTTCCTCTCAACTGTAAGATTAAATTCAGCTTGTCCGGGTGGGTTTTATTTTCAGCTCCACAATTGAAGTCAATATTCCTTCTGAATCATGAACCATAGTCCTCTGCAGAGTACGATAATTTTCTGGCAAGCTAGTGGAGTTCTTATGCAGACCAACTTACATATTTTTCCTCAGAGAAGTCTCACAGAATACAAAATTATCCTACCTTTTATAAGCATAAAAAGCTATAAAGTTATGTATGCTATTCCTGGCCAGTGCTAAGTGTGCAATCAAACATCTAACACTTATCGTCCTTTGCATACTTGGTTAAATTCTAATACTCCTGTATCTTGGCGGACGCTAGAAAGCAATATAGTATCACCCTATAGGCTCTGTGATCTCATTTATGCAGGTATTCCTCTTAGATATTGCAATTTGCATTTTGGTCCTATAATAACTCAATTAATTAAAGTATGGCGAGCTGTAGAAAGGTGTACCAAATCTGGAAAAACCTGGCATACTTTTTCTCCTATCTTTCATAATCATAGGCTTCTGACTAATAATCGCCCATTTGTCTCCTCACAATGGAGTAGTAAGGGCGTTCATACCTTATCTGATGTTTTTAATGAAAATGGCCTCAGATCGTTCCAGGACCTACAATTACAATATAATCTTCCAGGTTCTTCGTTTTTTCTATATTTAAGACTCCGCTCTGCTATGCGTGCCTATGGTGTCCCCTGGGGAGAAAGCTTATCCTGCCACCCAATGCACAATTTGTTTGTTATTAAACATAAATCGAAAGGATTGGCATCATTAATTTATACTTTTATCTTACAGTCTTCATATAAACCCTTAGCAATGATGCAGATTTGGAGTAGAGACCTGAATATGAAGGAGGTGGATATTTCTTGGAATAGCATTTGGCACAATATTAATTCAGCTTCTAGAAACCCGAATCACAGGATGGTTCACTTAAATTTTTTTCACAGGACATATTTGACTCCTCTTAGGCGCTACCGTATGAAGGTGTCTTCTAGTCCTTTATGTACTTTCTGCCAGGGGGGCAATATGGGCACCTTTTTACATATGTTTTGGGAATGCCCAGGAGTTTTGATGTTTTGGAAATGTGTTTCTCAAACATTGTCTATTGTGTTGAAGAAGAATGTTCCTCTCTCTTGTAGGATGTTATTATTGAATGACAACTCTGACTTCGTTCTCTCTCAGCAACAGAAACGAATATGGTTAGCTGGCATAACGGCAGCTAAAAAATTATTGGTTCAGAGGTGGGAACCTCCTCATTCTCTATCTTGGCGACACTGGGTCCTGAGTTACCTTGACATTATTTACATGGAGCTTTCAGTGGCCAGGATCCATGGGGCCCAGGGTAAAACAGTGGAGGCTTGGAACGAGGCAGTTAATTCAGTCACTGCTTTATTACATGGGGGTTCTTTAGTAGCAATATAACGGATATAGAAACATTGTGGGTAGCGACTTGTAAGAGGGCATCACCTGGGGGGGGGTGGTTGGGGGTGGGGGGGGGTGGGGAGAAATAGGTATCCAGTTGCACTACAATGTTGCATGCAGAATGCCTTGGTGAAATCTGAATGCACAGAGATACCAAATAAAAAATTGTTCACAAAAAAAAAAAAAAACATCTAACACTTATCAGTTTCAAAGGTTCAAATTAAATCAACAGGATGTCTCACTAGAGCGTCGGCATTTCCGCTCTACCTGTGATATACGAATCATGGAAAAGAAGAAAAGCATAGTGCAACTAGAACGGGCACTCGGTAGAGCGCATACCTTCGCCGACGCCACTGAATCCCTCGCCACTGGCGTTGGTTTCATGCCGATCGGATAAAAATTGACCGAGATATGGCCGAAAGTCGGTTTTGACCTTTTCGTGGCCTTCACCTTGACCTTTGACCCGATCACTCCCAAAATCTAATCGATTGATCCTCAGGTCATGCCAAATCAACCCACCAAATTTTATGAAATTCCGTTTGGTACTTTTTGAGTTATTCGATACACATACATACACACAGACAGACAGACACACAAACAAATAAATACACGGGGATCAAAACATTACCTTCGTCAGCTAAGTCGCTGGCGAAGGTAACTATCAAGTAAAGAAAACTCTACATTTCTTATTCAAAAATACACTGCCCGGCAAAAAAAAAGTCACCGTTTGGAAACTAATGAACAAATTCTATAATTGGATCATTATTGCGATTATTAATGTGTTTCAGCTGGAAATAATCATTTTAACCCTGACTGATGAAGCGCGTTGCCACTAATTTCTTAAAAAATCATGTCGGAAGACACATCCCTTGATGGTGGAAAAGATGTTACAATATTTCAGAACGGGCAAGTTATTGGCCTGTATTTAGCAAAGAAAACCATGAATGACAAAAACAAGTATGAGGAATAATTTTCACAAACAAATTTGTCACCACAAAGTCCTGACCTTAAACACATTAAAAGTTACTGGGATGTGCTCAAGAAAGACCACAGTGGTTCAACCATTATGTCGAGAGGATGAGATCTCGGCCAAAAATTATGGCATTTCTGATAGAAGATAAATGTTCTGGCATTGCATATATAGTTGTCAAAACAATGACAAGAAGAATATGCACTGTGATCAAAGCCACAGGGGTTCCAACTAAATATTTGAGTGAGCGACTTTTTTTTTTGGCCGGGCAGTGTACATATGATAAGCTTACCTCTACGTGTGCCACTCTCTATGTCCATGAATGCGCAAGAGGAAAGTAAAATTTGGCAAAATTTGACTGAAACAAAAATTTTGGCTTTTTCACCATTTCAGCTCGAGCAGTATTAGAATTAATTACTTAAGTCCAGATAAAAGATCAAATGTATCTGCATTTCCTTGGTGCTCGGTGCTCCATTATGATGTCAGTCACATCCGCAGTGGAAAGATGATGAAACAATTGCAGGCTTGGAAGCATTTACCGACTTCTGATGATGATCCCTAAGGGTGTGATTATTAGGCTATACCATCATTAATTCATAGCTTTTACTGGATATACCTGCTGCCTAAATGCATTCATATTTACGAAACTAACAAGTTACACTCATGAAAGTTGATTTAATTAAAAAAAGTAATTCATTTAATGTGATGTCATTATTATCCCAATGTCAAATTGGGATTTGTCTGAAATCTTTTTTATTCCATTTTTTTGGGGTGAGAACGCCTTGTACCTCATAAAATAGCACAAAATACCCTGGCATATCACTCACTCACGTTAGGACTCTCATATCCTTTTATTAATCAGATCCATGTAAATACAGCTGTAGTCATAAACCTATCAGAAATAATAAAAAAGAATGCTTTTTAAAACAATCTTTCAAATGTTAAAAGAACAACACAGTTGAAGTTGGAAATTTACATGAACTCAACTTGAAGTCGTTAAAACTAATTTTTAAACACCCTACAGATTTCATACTTGAAATCTATTGTTTGGCCAAGTCAGCTATGATTTCTATTTATGCATGACACAAGTAATATTTCAAACAATTGTTTAAAGAGAGATTGTTTCACTTTTTTAATTCACAATACAACAATCCCAGAGGGTCAGAAATTATTATTCACTTAGTTGACTGCAACTATATACAGCTTGGAAAATTCCGGAAAATGACATAATGGGCTCTAATTCTGTAGACCAGGCGCAGGCGCGGCACATGGGGGGTGCGCCGCGCCAACGGGGTGTGTCCAGGCGTATGTGGCAATTTCGTGCCCGGCGTAGCCTGGCCCAAGTACTCCTCTGTCCCGCCTGTGCCCCTCCTTCCGGCGCAAGTTGGCAAAGATGGCGACAGAGCAAACGACAAATTTTGGGATTAACATGGATGGACAACAATGCAAGATGCGTCACACATTTATTTTCAATATGTGATCTTAACTCAGTCCGAGATCATGGCAATCAGGCTGTATTCCTTTCCCCCACTAAAGACGATAAAACCTAAGTGACAATAATAGTAGCCTAGTATTAAGCCGCTTGCACACTGGACGAGAAACGAATTTTTCGCTCGACAGATGGCGTCTTGTGTCCAAAAGTCTGAGAGGGTTTTAATAAATCTCCGTGTCCGACAGTCTATTATTGTTTTTAATTTCTTCAAATCTACTGACTCTTAGATATTAAACGTGAATATTTTGATAAGAGGGCTCAGTTCTTCAAGATGAGTACCGAGAATTTCAATCAATGTTTCTGTTTAAGCTCTGCTCAATAAAGTGAGTCAACACTGACGCGAGACAATGTACAATGCCTCCGTGTCTGACAGCCAAAAAAAGAGGACGATGAGAACAGATTGATAACGATCCTGCTGAAAATTCCAGCCTAGACCAGCCCAGGCTAGTCAGGCTGGTTTAAGCTGTGTTTTGGACACTTTTAGCTGGTCAACCAGCCCTTCACCAGCTGACTCCAGCTGAAAATACCGGCTTAACCAGCTTTGACCGCCTTCATCAAGCTGTAGAGACCAGCTAGAACAGCTATGACCAGCTAAGAACACAGCTCAGACCATCTTAAACCAGCTTAGAATTTTAGCTGCTAGATTTCTAAGCTGGTTTAAGATGGTCTGAGCTGTGTTCTTAGCTGCTCATAGCTGGTGTAGCTGGACTCTGTAGCTTGATGAAGGTGGTTAAAGCTGGTTAAGCTGGTATTTTCAGCTGGAGTCAGCTGGTGAAGGGCTGGTTGACCAGCTAAAAGTGTCCAAAACACAGCTTAAACCAGCCTGACCAGGTCAAGGCTGGAATTTTCAGCAGGGGAAATAAAGAATAAAAAGAAACATTTGAACAACAGAACATCCAATAAACACTGCGATTTATTTATTGGCGGGTCATCTTTGTTGGATATCCCGTTTGTTGCTGATATATTTTTATTCTTTATTTCGTTATAAATCTGTTCTCATATCAATACTTCTACTTTTTGCGGGCTGGTGGACTTGTAGTATTTTTGCATTTCGTGTCAGACAGTCTTGATCCTGCATGCAATAATTTCTTCACACTGTCAATGGTCATGGAATTGATTTGCTCACGCACTCTTTTATCTCTCCTGTGGAAATAAAGCGTGAATCTGTTCGATCCATCTGACTAATTTTCAAAAGAAAGACTGAATAAAGGCTCCTGTCTATCTTCAACGGAAGAAAACAGACGAATAGGCTAAAAAGACCAAGAAAAGACGATAGCTATCAATTTGCATTTTGTGAAGGTCGAACACAAACATAGCCAAGTTTGCACGTCTAATAATTCCTGGAATACTCGGAAAAATTAGAACTTTTATGACTTTCGGACACGGAGCTATATTAAAACCCTGTCCGACTATCGCGTCTTTGCATTGACTTCGTCTGTAATCAGTCGTGCGAAAAATTTGTTTCGCGTCCAGTGTGCAAGCGGTTTTACTGAGCATTGAACGCAAGCATATATATATATATATATATATATATATATATACAGTTTGTGGTTGGCTGAGAAAGAAGTCGTTAGTTTGCATCACAGATTCAGCTGCGTTGATTAATCAGGTCAAGGTTCCATTACGCGTGGCAACCGCCTTTAATCTGACATCAGGACAATCGATATAGATACTATAATTTATGTCCTTATTCAGATAGTTACATTAAATAGTGCTTCCTGTAATTATTTCTTCAATTGAAATGTACCTGACATTCTGTAAACCTGCCTGTGAGATTTTGGTGACGTGTGCGCACTCTGCGCCCGTCAGCCAAATTACCACTGCACGGAAATTAAACCAGGTTGGAGCTGGCGAGTTTTCTGCGCAACTCCAGCGGAGACTTTGGCTGCATTCCAATCCGAAAAAATGCTTGCTTCGTCGTGTTCACTCGCCCTCCAATCGAGGGGGGAATCCCCAAAAAATCCCGGATGTACGATGGCTGCCACTTGTAGGGTCGTTCCAATCCAGTTTTGCGGAGGGAAGGGCGCATTTTCATTTGCTCAAGCCCTCGATTATCCTCCCTCAAACGAAGCCAACAACGAACATCCCTCCAAGCTTTGATATTGCCCAGAATGCTTTGCTCATTCTCCCTCGGTCAAAATTTCACGTCTGCCATTTATTTCAGATGGCAAAAGGAGGAATTGTGGTAGGGAAATTACCATACAAATTTAAGAATTGTGTTCGAGTAGTGTGCAATCTATGACAGTTATATGCAATTAGCAAAGTTTGGGGGTGAGGGGCATCGGTTTCGCATTATTTTTAAGCATTTGAGACTTTGCGTTCATTTTTGCTAAAGCTAGCCTATAGCATCCATGAGGACTGTTGCGGAGCTAAAAGCCGCTTTCACACAGGACGCGGAACGAATTTTTTGCGCGACAGATTACATTCAAATGCAAAGACGCGAATGCATGCAAAATGCATCCATCGCACTGATCATGCAATCTGTCGTGCAAAAAATTCATTGCGCGTCCGGGGTGAAAACAGCTTTATTTTCCCATAAAACAGTCACAAATGCCGCAGCAGTCAAACGAGCACGCTGTCTTCTACTTGCCGCGAACACGCGATAAGCTTCTGCGTGAACTGTGAAAGGTAGAACGTACACATAGATACATCTCTGGGACATACAGGCAACTAACTCACTCGGCTCCATGGCAACGCAAACTTCCCACTGGCTTGTTGACAAATGTATAAGTGCGGAAAAAAACGCGATGAGGGTCGTTCCAATCCGATTTCCCACAACCCTCCCCCTAGGTCCCCTCTATTGCCCTCCTTCGCTCGGGAAGGGCTTACTCGCCTGCTACGTCATTCTGAGGGCTCACTCGAGTGGAGGGAAGAAGTGAAGGGAGTATCTTATTTCGGATTGGAACGCAGCCTTTTTCTACAAAATTGTCACTGCGTCTTGATGAATATGTGACACCTCCCCCCACTACGCCGCCACACCCGTCTCGGCGCACCTTCGTCTACCGAAGGCTGCGCACCTCACGAAATTACCACTACGCGGGCTGCGCCGTACGAAATTACCGCTGCGCCTCGCTACGCCACCCGCGCTGCGCCAGGAAATTAGAGCCCAATGACTTTAAAAGCATTTCATGAATTCAGTGATATCATTTGACTCAGTTTGAGGTCTACCAGTATATATATTTTAAAACCTACCTTCAATCTCACTTCTTCTTTGCTTGAGATCATGGGAAAAAAAAAAATAAATAAAAAAATTAGCAGAGACATCAGAAAAAATGGTGAGCCTCTAAAAGTCTTGTTAATCCTTGGAAGCAACTTCTGAACACCAGATGGTTCTTCATTCATCTGAAAAAAAAGAATAATACACAAATATAAACACCAGAAGACCTCACAGCTGTCAGACTGGTCTGGCAGATGCATTTTGTTTCGTACACATGAAGGATCTTTGGTGCAAAAAGTGCAAATCGATCCCAGAACAAGTGCAACGGACCCTGTGAAGATACTGGAGGAAACGGGTGCAAAATTGCTGGTATCCACAGTAAAACCAGTCTTATTTCAACATAACCTGAAAGGCAGCACAGCAGGGAAAAAAACGACTGCATCAAACCCACCACAAAGTTAAACTACAGTTTGCAGTTGTACATGGGATTAAGTTCTTCCGTTATGGAGAAACGAATGAACAAAAATGGAAATGTTTAGCTATAAAGACCATCATTATGTTTGGAGGACAAAAGTAGGAGGCTTGGAAGCTGAAGAACATCCTAACCATGAAGCTCAGGGGAGGCAGCATCTGGGGAGGCGCTGTACTGCAGAACAAGCTGGTGCATCTCACACAACAGATGGTATCATGAAGGATTATTATGTGGTTATAACAGAGCAACTTCTCTAGACATCAGCCTGGATGTTATCGCTTGGTTGCAAGTAGGTCTTCCAGTTGCAAAATGACTTTTTATTTTATTTTTTTACAACCCAAATTCTGAAATAGCTGGGACAAAGTGCAAATTGTGAATTAATCAAAATGCAATGTCATTCAAATCACATGAGCCAATAAGTTATTCACAATAGAACATTATGACGCCCATCTGTGTTCATCTGTGCCCCGGTAGGCTCAGCTACGTCAGTGCACAGGCATGGCTGGGCCTAGCTTGCTTAATTACATTATTAATTTCACCTGCACTCAGGAGGGGTGGAGTTGTTAAAAGGAGTTCTCTCTCTCTCTCTCTCCCTGGGGGCTGATTCTCTTTTCTTTGCAGGCACTGTCTTTGATACTTTTTCCTCACCAGCATGGTGCCTTTTCTTGGTTTCTTTTTGCTCACTCTCTCGCTCTTTTATTTTCTTTGCCATATCTAACATAACTTACAAAGACTTTCACTGCATCCATACATGCACGACATTACATCCATGACCTCCATACCCTAGACATTGACTTATGTTTGGTGTTGATTTAAAATAATAATTATTATTGCTTCTAATTTGAAATTTGTTGTGTCCTTTTATTATGTACCGGTGTGTTTCGAGCCTGCCGTTACAACATAGATAACATTTCAATTGTTGAAACTGAGACATTTTACATTTTTATCCAGAAAATGAGGTTACTTAAAATTTTCCGGCTGCAACAGGTCTGAAAAAAGTTGGGATACAGGCAAAAAAGGGCTGAAAAAGCAAATAATATATAAGAGAATCAGCTGAAAGAACATTTAGCAAGTTATTAAGTTAACTGGCATCAGGTGTGTAACATGATTGGCTATAAAAGGGATGTCTTAGAGAGGCTGAGTCTCTCAGAAGTAAAGATGGCCAGATGCTCTCTAACCCGTGAAGGCTTGCGTAATAAAATTGTGGAATACTTTAAAAACGATGTTCCTCAATGTCAAATTGCAAAGGCTTTGAAGGTCTCATCATCGACAGTGCATAACATCATCAAAAGATTCAGAGAAACTGGAAAAATCTCTGTGCGTAAGGGACAAGGCCGAAGACCTTTAAGCCTCATTCACACATATCGCTACTCGCCCATCGCCCCTTGCTACTCGCTGAAATTGTACTCGCCGGCAAGAAAATTCTCTGCCGCCACCGTCGGTTGCCATGGCTTCCCGATGGTTTACTTCCCACAGCAACAGTGTCCGAGGTGAACAAGTTGTGGCTGTAATAACATACCAGCGGGTGCATACACAGGGCTGCCAAGCCTCACGCTTTGAGTGTGACAGTCACACAATTTGACCCATTCTCACACCACACGCCACACTTGACATTCCTCACGCTTATATTTCCCCATTCAATACTCTATATTTACCTTTGTGCCTAAATTTAACCAACCACGGAAGGCACCACGCAATATAAACCAATCAGAAGTTGGATGCCAGCTGCCAATCAAAACCAAACGAGAAGAACGAGAAGAAGAAGAAGAATAATAATAGGGGCGGGTCTTGGCGTCTCTAACAATTGTCACCATGGTGATTGTCACACACAACCGCGCCGACATTTAAAACCCGACATATAAAATTCTCTGCTTGCTAGAAGACGGACGGTAGGTAACTACCCAGTTTTGTTCACTGCTGATTCACTGTTTCTCCTTGACTTTCCTTGTTAATATGTTCTGTTTTAAGGCTGCTATAAGTCTATCATTATCCTGTATTTGTTGCAGAGCTGTGTAACATTTATTTGCCTCTTCTTCTGGCCAGTTCACAAAAAAAATAGACGTTAATCTAAAACCCTGTTTACATCGGACTTGCGAGCAGGTTGCGAACGAAAAATGGACAAAAATCGCCATCACTCTCACTGACTCTTGATGAGGCTGCAAGTAACTCTCATTAAACTCTCAATGGTCTCAAATTCAATCTCTCTGATCTCTTTCACTCTCTTTCGATCTTGTAGGGGTTTACGATTGTTTTGAGCTGTTCAAAAAAATCGCGTAACTTTTGCGAGTGTGTGCGAGTGGTCAGAAATAAATGCAATCTCAAAATCGTAATGATTTTATATAACTCTCAAGTCACTCTTAACTCGGTCTCACACTCGGTCTATTTTTCATGTCGCATAGATCGCCTAAATTTTATTCATATAGGCTATCTCAAATATGGTCTCACTGGAAACTTGGTGTGAACGCAAATTAGCGATTAGATTGGAGAGTATACAAGAGTATACAAGACTTGTGCGAGTTCATCAAATCCTTGTGATCTCACAAGTCGCAGCAGTCGCCATTTCAGTCGTATTTTGGTGTAAACAGGGCATAACGTTAGTCTCAATGTAAAACAGTATTCAATCAAACAGTAACATTAACAGATTTGGCAGGCTGTCTCGTATTGCCAAGTTGGTCTTGGTAATTCCTCATTCAAATGCTGATGCAGAACGAGTCTTCTCTCTGGTTGGTTTGAACAAGACCAAGACCCACAACAGTTTGGCTCTCGAGGGAACCCTGTCATCAATAATGACAGTGAAGATGGCGAGCCTCGAGCCACAGTGCTTTAAGTGGGAGCCCCCTGCCTCAGTCATCAAATCATCCAAATCAGCAACCAACAACTACAACACAAGACATGTCCCCAGCTAAATGATGGAGCCTTTGAAATGATATTGACAAATAAATGTATTTTTGTCAAACTTCTTGTTAAAATTTGCATTTCTAATTTCTGGTTAATTAAGACTAGCATTAGGAGGCCACAGTGCAGGGAGAGCAGCTGGCATGGAGGTGAGGACATCAGTCTTAAGGTATAAATCGTTGTTGAAACGGGCCAAATCGATGTTAAAAAAGGCCACATTTTTTTTCACCGCGGCCAAGCGCATCATGGCACTAAAGTCTCACTCTTGTCATTTTCTGAAACTTGGCAGCCCTGATACACATGATTATCTGCCTTGGTTAATATCGCTGACCATTCACTTTTCTAAATTCATAAAATAAACCCATAAATAGTACCACTTAGATAGCCTTTTCTGTTTTCTATGGTCAGCTAAGGCCTAGTTTGTTGTCCACAGTTGGCTGACAATTAGCTTCCAAAAGCATATTTGGTTAAAGAGGAAAACGTAATTTAAAACATGCACTCACCTGAAACGCAGATGATTGCAGACACTCTGTTCCATGCGTCATCCTTTTGGTTTTTATTTCTATCATTTCTGAGGGTGGTATCATAGCGCTCCGGCTGGTTTGAGATGGCTATTATTAGCTGCTCGTCAGACACGATGTAGGAACCAAAGTCCTTGTGCGTTGCGGTGTTCAAACTGTCTGTGGAACTGTCTGTTCTCGTCAACAGTTAATCATCTCTATCCTACATTTCCATTGGTAACTCGCTTCACTCGCATCGCTGATAGTAAAAACTATTTTATGTCTGTACCCGCCCACATCGCATCGCTAGTCCTCGGCTCGCCTGTCCTCCCCAAATTTTGCAGGAACATATTCACATTCCATTGACAGTTATGACTCAGAGATGGGCGAGTAGCGATATGGGTGAACGCAGCTTTACTGGATGCCCGTGATCTTCGGGCCCTCAGAAGCCACTGCATCACTCACCGGCATGATTCTGTCATCGACATTAGTAAATGGGCCAAGGAATACTTCAAGAAAACACTGTCTGTAAAGACAGTCCGCCGTGCCATCCACAGATGCCACCTAAACCTCGATCATGCAAAAAGGAAGCCATTGTTGTGCATGATCCAGAAGCGCAGCCGTGTTCTGTGGGCCAAGACTCATTTAAAATGGACTGTAGCAAAGTGGCAAAGTGTCCTGTGGTCAGACGAGTCCAAATTTAACATTCTTGTTGGAAATCATGGGCGTCGTGTCCTCCGGGCTAAAGAGGAGAAAGACCACCCCTCCTGTTATGAGCGTTCAGTTCAAAAGCCAGCATCTCTGATGGTATGGGGATCATTAGTGAATATGGTGTGGGACACTTGCATGTTTTAAAAAACACCATGAATGCTGAAAGGTATATAAAGGTTTTAGAGCAACATATGCTCCCCTCCAGACGACACGTATTCCAGGGAAGGACTTGTGTATTTCAGCAGTACAATGCAAAACCACATACTGCAGCTATTACAACAGTATGGCTTCATAGTTGAAGAGTCCGTGTGCTGAACAGGCCTGCCTGCTGTCCTGATCTTTCACCGATTGAGAACATTTGGTACATAACTAAATAAAAAGTCTGTCAAAGGAGACCCAAAACTCTCCAGCAGCTGGAAGCCTGTATTAAACAAGAGTAGGATCAAATTCCAATGGCTAAACTCAAGAAACTTGTCTCCTCAATACCCAGAAACCTCCACTCTGGGTTAAAGAGGAGACAGGATGCTACACCATGGTAATCAGGCCCCTGTCTTAACTTTTTTTGAGTCCTGTAGCAGCCATCAAATTTGAAATGAGCTCATTTTGTGGGTAAAATTGTTAAATTTCTCAGTTTCAATATTTGCTGTTATTTCTGTTCTATTTGAAGAAAATACTGGCTGGCGTGATTTGAAAGTCATTGCATTTTGATTTTATTCACAATTTACACTTTGTTCCAACTATTTTGGAATTGGGGTTGTAATTTATTTATTTATTTAATTTATTTTGCAGGGACAGGGCTCATTAATAAACCATTACTGCAAATGTGCCAGAGCCAGCCAAGAGGCTACTTTTCACCTGCAATTTCCTGGACAGATGTAACAAAGTTACCCTAAAAAGAAAAAACAATAATAAGCTGTGATACAATTATAAGATTATAACATAAAACAAGGCAAAAACATACCAATCTAAAGGGAGTAAATACTCGAAATTAATAAACTCAAGATAGAACAGAAGCAGAACAGGCAAGAAGACAAAATATGATGGAGGACAGCAGGGAGTATTTGCAGAGAGGACTTGTGTCCATGAGCTGTAGTGTTGAGGCTGCTGAGTACTCATTAACCATTTCTTCAAATAGGCTGTGAATACACCAAATGAAGGGGTTATTTCCATAAGTGCTCAAGTCCATATTCAGTAAAAATGAGATAACACTACAAATCAATTCTTTCAATGATGAGAAATAAGCCACATAAGCTCATTTTGGCCAAGAAGCACTCAAGTACAGTATGAAATGAGCAGTGCATTGGAAATTTCCCAAGAAGCTACTTTTATCAGTGACCAAGTCCAGTCTAAAACTTCTACAAGTACACAAGTCCAGTCAGCCAATCAAAGCTTCGCTTAGAATAGTGGTTGGCGAATACCAGCCCCTTTTTTACTGAATTAAAATGACTGGCTCTGCAGGCCAGGATGATGTGTGTGGACTCAACTCAAACGAGATAAAAAAAGACCCACGCAGCAAAAACATGGGCTAAAAACAAGCAAAACAGAAGTCTAGCAAAAGGAATTTTTTAGCAGCTTTTTCTTTGGCTGAACTAATTAAGTCTTTAAACCTGTTTGGATGTTGGTACTGCCCATTCATAATTCATGTAGAATGTTTTTTTTTTTTTTGTGACTTGATCAGCTGCATTTACCTTCCATTTCACTGAAAATATTTTCGATTCATTTTGTTCAAGAAACTTTTTGACATCCTTGACTATAGTATACTGGTATTGTCATGGATTTGCCCTCACCGGCAAAAGACCAGAAACCGGCGGGGACTGGGACCATGTACCCAAAAGCAAGAACAGGGACCCAAACGCACAGGCTGAGAAAAAATACAAAAATCTTCAATAAATAAGATAAACTAATCCAAGAGGGGAGCAGCAGCACGCATAAACACATCAGGGCTCAAGGACACAGAATACTGCTGCAATGAATAAGAGTGCAGCCAGCCCTTAAATAGGGAACCTTCACCTCCAACTTAATGAGCTACAGTTGTTGCCCATCAAGGTGGAGGCGAAGAATGTAGCAGGGATTAGGGCCTGCAGGCCAACACCATCACAGGTATGACTATATTTGCTGTTTATTTTCATTGGAAAGTGGTGAGTTTTGCTTTCAAAAAGATGCTCTGTTTAGGTACTCTGAAATAATACAATTTAAGGCAGTGAATTTTTAAAATTAGGTTCAATTTTCCTTATTTTTAGGCATTTCCTTCTAAAAGTACTCAAGTCCGCAGACTGGAGTTTGAAATATCAGGGCGAAGAATCAAGATAAAGCCTAGAAGGTCTCCTAATATGTTTTAAGACATCTTTTCTGATATTTCATTACGTTTACATCAGCTTAACACAAGTAACATGATCCCCACAAGTTGTCAAATTCTGAAAATCTTGTTTCTCTTAAAAGATGAAAATGGACTTGTGCACTTCTGGAAATTAACCCTTCAATTGCCTCCCCCTCAAATCTAATAACTGGTTTGCCTCCCTTCGTGGCAACAACTGCAATCAAATGTAAACGATAACTGGCAATGAGTCTTTTTCATCACTGTGAAGGAATTTGGCCCACTGTTCTTTACAGAATTGTTGGTAACACTTTATAATAAGGGGACATGAATCATGTAGTTATCATACATTACTTCATGCATTTTTCACTAATGAGTTCATCATGATTCTTCCATGATTTTATACATGAATTCATCATGACTCATCATGAGCTAAAATAAATTCATGCTTACTCATGTCTGAATTCATGCAATGACATCATATCAACTAAGGCATTACTTACTGTAATGAATTCATCGTGAATCAAAAGCAATTAAGCATGATCATGATGAGTTTATGGTTCATAGAAAACAGTCGTTTCTCTTTCGGCAGAATCAAACATCTGTTGTAACTAAAACTACTGTTGGTCCACCACTTTAGTTGAGAGGGCACAAGCATGATGAACTCACGAGAAAGTAAGCTTTAATTCATGTCATTCAATGATTACTTAGCAATAGCATTTCTCACATCTGTTGTGATAAAAGCATGTATAGCCGCCACTTTAGCACAAACGTGATCAACTCATGGGAGGCTAATGCATGAAGTAAGAATGAATTAATGGATTAAATCAGTATGTACTAATGCATGAAGTAGTACATAACTTCACTGTAATATTGAATCTTTATAATTGAAAAGTGATGTCCAAGTAAAATATCAATTGTAATTCTGCCAGAAGTGAAATATGTCTTTGTAGGCCCATGAATTCATGAGCAGCTAACCTTCAGTTCATGTTGTTCAATATTCGCAATAGACTAACATTTGTACATTTATACTGTATGTTGTGAAGATCGCTACCATACGTCCACCACCTTAGTTATGGGGGCACAAACATGATTCATCAATGTGAAGCTAATACATGAAGTTAGAATGAAGTAATGGATGAAAACATTTATTTTGATTCTGCCAAAAGTGAAACGACTGTCTGTAATGAACCATGAACTCCTCATGATCATGCTTAATTACTTTTGATTCATGATGAATTCATTACAGTAAGTAATGCCTTAGTTGATATGATGTCATTGTATGAATTCATACATGAGTGAATCATGATGAACTCATGAGTGAATAATGCATGATAACATGATTACATGATTCATGTCCCCTTATTATAAAATGTTACCAAATGGTTTTGACCTCTTAAACCCGAGTGCTTTGGTACTGGGGGAAACCAATTAACATTATAAATACAGCATGTTTCCTAATAGCAACATCGTCATATCGTGTATCCACTTAAAGGGAAGAAACTCGTCAAAAAGTTCATGATTACCATTTTCATCTCAACTGAACACAATTGAAACACCAAGCACATAAATAGACATGAAGCAAAAAATAACATAAAATCAGTGCAGATCACCAGGGTTTCTACTGAATTGGTGCTATTTGTACAAACGATACATCAAATGGAGAAGGATAGTCCACAGAATCCAATGAGATAAGCCATGTCATTTTAAACTGACTGTAAGACCACGCCTCCAGCCATCCATCTCATCAGTCTATTAAGACCCGGACTGCATTCCTCACGTCATTTAATCATTACCTGCATCTGTTTCTCATTTCCACTGTGTGCTAGCAGTATGCTAATTAAGAACGAGCTTTGTACTTAGTTGTTGCAAAGTCTTGTGACTTCATACCTGTGTTGCAATCCTTGTCTTGTATTTTCAAATGTGTTTCCACTCCAACTCAAACAAAGTGCTGTTTATTGTTGTTCCAGCACTTTGTATTAAGGATATATATAATACATAAGGATGTCTATTTTCTACTTGCAATGCATTATTACTGCCGTATATGCTCAGTGTTCGTGTACCAATAGGCTTTATATTAAGGAACCTCGATTCCTGTTTGTTTTGTATTGCTTCATTCATGCCTTTGGCAGTGCAGTAGGCATAATAAACTACCAAGTCCATCCTTGCACCTGGGTCCAGTCCTCAACTTCATGCCCTCCGAGCAGTTGAACTGTGTATGAAGCACAACCCTAACACTAACACTACATTCAAAGAACAGCAGGCATACACTTAACAATCTACAGAAATGTGTCATGGTTTGGTCCCGCCGGATGCAATCTGCAGCCCAGCGGGCACTGAGACCATGTACCCAAACACGGAAAAAGGGACCCACTCGCGCAGAATGATACAATAAATAGAAAACCATTTAATTATAATGATAACAAAAATAACAATTAAAACGACAGGGTAGCAGCAGCAACACATGACGGGGCTAAAACTCCAGAATGCAGCTGCTACTGCTAATTGGTAGTGCAGCTCTTAAATACTCTTAACTTTACCCCCACTTCAACGAGCAACTCGTGTGGCTCCTTAAAGTGGAGGCGAAGATAACCAGAGGGGTAGGGACTGCAAGGCAACACCATTACATCTATTTTTTCTTACCTTTGGTAATTTGTAATAAAAATCTGTGTTCCAGGGTAATTCTGCACTAGCTATTGTTAGTCCAATGTGTCTGTGTTGCATTGAAATTAGTTCTGTCAGTCTCCACGCATGTCTTTTTTTTTTTTTTTTTTTTTACCAAGGCACTGCTTCCAATGAGGTTAGGCCCTGAACATTCCGCTGGCAAGCAATGTATTTTCTTCTCTGTAATCGGCTTGTGATGCTGTCAGTTTGACTTTGCGGCTGGCCAGATGATTCTATGGGCTCTGACGTTTCCAACGAGCTCTCAAGCACCATAATCGCACAAACCTAGTGTGAGATAGAGCCTTGCGTTCCCCGTGCATCTACCTAAGAGTCCATGTGCCATTACACACGTGCTCAAACAACATAACAATATAAATGCAACTAAATAATTTCGAAAAGGATAAAAGTAAAATTTTGTTAGGCACAAATGAGATCTTTCATTCATGCTGTGCACCATCTTCATTTACTTGGACTCAGTGACATACTATATACTACTGTGACATATAAATGACTGTTTTACACTGTGACAAAATCCCAAAGGTGCCTTCTTTATTATGATACCAAGATTATTCAAATGAATCAAGTAGTTGCTGTGATATACTCATTTCATTTTGGGAATGTCATTTTTGAGCCAGATGCTCAAGACTTGCCTACCTGCCTACTTTGGCAGGTTTTCAAGCATGAACTGCTTGTGTAAGGTCCTACCACAGCATGATTTAAAGAAGAGTGCAGGGGACGCGGAGCACGTGTAGAAGGATTTCAGCAATCACAGGTGGGAGACTAGTGTGTTGCTTTCCCAGTCTGGACTTTGACAACAACAGCAACTCACTGAGAGCTTTAAAGAGAATCTGGCGATTGTTGACAATCAAAGTGGAGACATCTTGGCAAAATACATATAGCTATAGGGTAACTGCAAACAATATGCTGAGCAGACGAGGGAGATGAGGCTGAGGGCTTGCCACCACCGGTGCCATCTTCTTCCTCAGTTCCTCATTAGTTTCAATACAACACACAAGACAATACAACACACACTAATACAACACACAAGCAAGTCCACTTCTGAATGGCTCCATAGAAACAAAAAGGTTTTGGAGAGGCCTAGTCAAACCCCTGACTCGGAAAAGGCGCTTCAGAAGACGCGGAAAACAAGGTGGTGAGATCGTGAGATTCAAGGCCTAACTGGCGGTTTCATTTGGAGGGTCTGATTCTCGTTTCCTCCATAATGTGCGCTAGTTCCCTGCAGTGAAGCGCTCACTGCACATGAGGGGATGTTTGAAACGGCCGTATCCTCCCTGAGCCGCTGCCCCCGCTGACAGGAGTGACTCCTCCAATTGTCGGCTTTCCGACGCTGCCCGACCTGTGCCTGGCCCTGCTGAAGTTTCCTGCTACTCCCTCTGGCCTTGTCTTGGTTCCATGCCAGTGCTATTGGCTCCGGGCCCGCAGAGGCAGCGTTACACCTGAGCTCCTTCGGCCACTGAAACGCACTGTGTCACCGGCGCATGGCTTTACTAAATACTAAGTCTCTAGTAAACAAAACGTTTTAATTGAATGACTTCTTCACTTCACGGGATTAGGACTTTATGCTCCGGACAGAGACTTGGCTTCGGGATTGTGAGTACACACCGCTTCCTGAACTCCTTCCTCCCGGCTGTTAATTTCTCAGCTCCCCTCGGAGCACCGGCAGAGGTGGCAGTCTGGCCTTGGTGTTCAAATCACCAAGCTTTCAGTGCCATCTTGCCTCACTGGCAAACACAAATGTGGCCACATATCCCCTGTCCTAGCTTCGCTGCACTGGCTCCCGGTTGATTTTAGAATAGATTTTAAAATTTTATTGTTTGTTTTTAAAGCTCTCAATGCCCCCCAGTACTTGACTGAGCTCCTCTGTATCCACGCCCCTGCCAGAACATCAAGATCTTCTAATCAAATATTACTGGTCACCCCAAAAATGAGGCTAAAAACCAAAGGTGGTCGAGCCTTTGTGGCAGCGACCCCGAGGCTCTGGAACTACCTGCCCTGGCACATCCGTTCTGTGGGATCGATTGTGGTTTTTAAATCCTCCCTAAAGACACACCTCTACTCCCTGGCTTTTAAAACACTGTCAACGCATACAGCACTGTGTTTATGTATTTTAGCATTTTTTAATTTATCGTAATTGCTGTATTGTGTGTGTCACTTTATCATTCATGCTGATTTTGTACTTCTGTACAACACTTTGGTCAACCCCAGTTGTTTTAAACGTGCTCTATAAATAAAGTCTGAGTTGAGTTGAGTTGAGTGTGCTTGTATCATTGTTCTGCTGCATAACTGTGCTTCAGCGGCAGGTCACATACTGATGGCTGGGAATTCTCCCTCAGGATTTTCGAAAAGAGCAGGATTCATGTTTTCATTAACTTCGGCAAGTCGCCCAAGTCCTGAAGCAATAAAGCAGCCCCAGACCATCACTCTTCCACCATAATGTTTGACTGTTGTTTTATTGTTCTTATTGATGAAAGCTGTGTCAGCTTTACGCCAGATGTAACAAGACCCATATCCTCCAAAAAGTTTCATTCGTCAGTCCAGTTCTTTTTGGTGAGCTATGGTTTTCACCTCGCAGGTCTCCCATGGATGCCATTTTTGCCAACCTCTTTCTTATGGTTGAATCATGAACACTGACTTTAACTGAGGCAAGTGAGGCCTGCAGTTCTTTAGATGTTAGTCTAGGCTCTATTGCTAATGTGCTCTTGGGGGAATTTAGGTAAGGCACACCTGGGAAGGTTCACCACAGTTCCTCCTTTTCTCAATTTGTAGATCATGGCTTTCACTGTTTTTCACTGAAGTATAAATTGCTTTGTAACCCTTTCCAGACTGATGGGTGTCAACAACGCTGTTTTTTGTCTGTTCTAGAATTATTTAAATTGCAGAATCACCTGTTGATTTTTGCTTACTTCACATTCCAAGACAAGTTCTATTTAAAGTTCCTCTTTCTTCTCATACCTACGTTTTTGCATATGACTATATGTTGGCAATTATGAACGATTGTGCAATAGTGGTGACGTTATTGGAGGAAGCAGTACTGGATACTGTCACTGGAGCAGACGCAGTCTCAGTGAAATAACAGTGGAATAGACTGATCTTTTGGGGTCACCCCAAGCTAGCGGGGTCTGATGCCATTCACATTTTCATTAGAACAAGCCTGTAGTATTGCTATGGCATAGTCGTTAGTCTGTAAGCTTGACGAAAATGGCTTAAAATCACACATTTCATTTCTTTGTGTGAAAGTCAATTGTCATTATTGAGTGTTAAAAATATATTCAAATTTCATTTGACTAGTGGATTTGATCATTTTTAAAAATGATATAATGAAAAACTTACAACCTTCGCTGGGTCAAGGTACGGGCTGGAGGAGCGCTCCTGGGTCCGGGAGTAGAACATCTCTGGTTCACAATGTCCAAACTTTTGACTGGGACTGTGCTTAGAATCTGCTTTTAATGTTATAAAGCAAGCTGTTGCTGGTCTTAGGCTTGTTTTAAATACTGATTAAACATGATCTTTTCTACACGGAGTACATCTATGCCATCCATTTTCTCATTGGCTGGTGCTCAAATTGAGCAGGTTCAGTCCCACAAATATTTAGGTATCTAACTGGATCATGACTTCTTTGTTAAAACTCATGTGGCCAACTTGTCCAAAAAAATTAAAACGAAAATCGGGTTTCCGTACAGAAGCAGATGCTGTTTTTCATTAGATAGTAGGAAGAGGATTGTCCAGGCAACAATCCTACTCATATTTGACAATGGGGATGTCCTGTACATGCATGCCTCTAACAGTACCTTAAGACCCTTGGATAGTTTATCATAGCGCAGTGCGCTTCATCACAGGTGGTAGTTTCCGGACTCATCACTGTGCTTTATATAGCTCAGTTGGGTGGTTTTCCCTTCACTGTAGAAGGAAGCGACAGTGCCGTGAAAAAGTATTTGCCCCCTTCCTGATTTCTTAATTTTTTGCATATTTTGCACACTTAAATGTTTCAGATCATCAAACTAATTTTTATATTACTATTCATATTACTACTCCATTGATCTGGACTCATCGGTTTCTGGAGGAGGGATTCAATGAAATAGGTTAGGCTGCTACTTTTTGCTGAACACAGGAACCAGTTTTGCAAACTGTAAAAGAACTGGATCCGAAAATGCTGAAGTCAAGAGACCAAACGCTTCATTTGGAGCTGGCCGGGCTTCCACTAATACCAGCGGGGCCGTGCTGACGGCCAACCACGGCCTAGCAGCTGGACTGCGGGCCTTCACCATCATCAGCGGGCTAGTGCTAAAGACTTACAGGACCTAGCAGCTAAACTAGCGGGCTTCCACCACCACCAGCGGGCCCGTGCTGACGGCTAACCATGCCTAGCAGCTGGATCTGCTGCTCACCCCACCACTACCACACCTCAAGACAAACAATGCTACCAAAACAGAAACATGACACGAAACCAGAAGAGGAGTTTGTGTCGCTCACACAGGTAAATGAGCTACTGCTTCAATAGAAAGAAATGTTCTCTACCCTGCTACAACAACAGCATGGCAACTTTAAAAGCTTTGTCAAACTCATTATGGACACTTCAAACACAAGACTTGATGGGCTCTCCGGAGAGCTTCAAGAGAAGAAAACAAGTATCCAGTTCACACAGAAAGAAGTGGATGAAATCAAAATGAACAACACCAAGTATACAGAAAATCACAACTCAATGCAGATGGATATCATGAAAATACGTACCAGTTTACTAACCATCACGGATAAAATGGAATACCTTAAAGGGCAATTCAGATGTAACAACCTGGTCATCGATGGGATCGAAGAGTCACCAGGCGAGACCTGGGTCGACTTGGAGGGAAAGCTGAGGGAAATCCTGGTGGAAAAGCTGAAGCTCCAACCGGTGGTAGAGGTGGAGCAGGCGCACCAAACAGGGAGACCCACGGCTGGCAGTGACAGGCCAAGATCAATTGTTGTAAAGTTTCTCAGGTATAAGGACGAGCTAGCGGTTTTACAGAGGGCTAGGTGCCTTAAAGGTACAAAAATATTCATCAATGAAGGCTATACAGATGCTGTCCGGTTAAAAAGGAAAGAACTATTGCCCAAGATGAAAGCTGCGCATGAGAGAAGGGACATTGCCTTTTTAAGGCAAGACAAACTCATCATCCATCCCCCCCGGCAGCACACCAAAGCCTCCGTAGGACATTTAAACTTACTACAGGTATGCGTACAACAAACTCCATGCACACACACACATGCATATGGAGTATATTTTTACTAAACAGTTAAGACCTCCGTTAAAATTCTTCCACAGCAATGTGAAAGACTCATCGCCATTTATTGCAGTTCTTGTCGCCTAGGGTGGCATAACCAGTTATTAGGATTTAGGGGGCAAATACTTTTTCACATAGGGCCAGGTAGGTTTGGATAGCTTTTTGCCTTAATAAATGAAATCATCATTTAAAAACAGCATTTTGTATTTCCTCGGGTTGTCTTTGTATAACATCAAAATTTGTTTGGCGATGAGTCTTTCACATCGCTGTGGAAGAATTTTAGTCCACTCTTCTTTGCAGAATTGTTTTAATTCAGCCACATTTAAGGGATATTGAGCATGATCTGAAAGTGCGACAAATATGCAAAAAAATAAGAAATCGGGAAGGGGGCAAATACTTTTTCACGGCACTGTACATTGTACACTGAACAAAAATATAAACGCATGAACCAATAATACTGAGTTAAATTGACCAATATTGAAATATGCCCACAAATAGTGTTTATTGGTGAACTGAATGATTTCTTTTGCTGAATTGAGCTATTCCGCCCCTGAGCTGCATAGAGCATAACATTGAGTTCGTCAGTCAGCGTGACCAATACACAGGCACTCCTTACACCAGGGTCAATAAAAGGCCACCGCAAAATGTGCACTTTTGTCACAAGTCACAATGCCACAGATGTCACAAGTCATGAGGGAGCGTGCCATTGGCATGGTGAATGCTGGGATATCTGTGAAAGCGGTGTCAATACACTTGAATGTGCGTCATTCCACCATCAGCCGGTTGAGAGGTCGATTCAGAGAGACTGGCAGCACTGTGAATCGTCCACATGCCTGATGACTATATGTGACCACGGCCACACAGGATCGGCACATGCGGCTGCAGCACCTCCGTGATTGGCTCCGACCAGCCGCCAGGACAGCTGACGAGACCGTTGGACTGCACAACAGGTGGATATCAGCTCAGATTGTCCGAAACTGTCTGAAGGAGGCAGACCTTCGAGCCCGCCGACTGCGCCAAGGTCTTGACCTGACCGCCATCCGTCATTGGTACAGACTCAACCTGGCCGACCGTAACCTTCGCTGGATGCTTGCACGATGGAGAACAGTGTTATTCAGCGATGAATCGCGTTTCCAATTGTACGGCGCTGATGGCAGACAATGCTTATGGTGACGTGTGGGCGAGCGTTACGCTGATGCCAATGTCGTGCGTCGGGTGGCACATGGTAGTGCATGTGTAATGGTTTGGGCAGGCATATGCCATGGACAGCTTTCCCGTCTGCTTTTCGTTGAGGGTGACTTGAACGGGCAGCAGTACCGTGACGAGATCCTGAGACCCATAGTCATACCGTTTGTGCGACTCCATCACGTGACATTCCAGCACGATAATGCCCAGCCACACACTGCCCAGATCCTCTTGATGAGTTCAATGTTCCTGTTCTCAATTGGCCAGCATATTCACCTGATATGTCGCTAATTTGGGATGTTCTGTATCGGCGGGTCAGACGTGTTCCGGTTCCAGAAAACGTGCGCCAGCTCCGAGTTGGGCTGCAGGAGGAATGGGACAACATTCCACAGGCCACTATTTACAATCTCGTGAACTCCATGCGCCGGAGTTGTACCGCTTTACGTGATGCCGATGGTGGACACACTCGTTACTGAGTGCTGTGAACTCTGCCTGCTGACCTCTGGTGGGTTCAGGCTGTGATAACTCATTTTGTACAGTAAATTGCTAGTCATGTTTCCGTTGCTTGAATATTAAGGCAAGAATAAAATAACAATTGTTTTGTTGAAATATCTCCTGATTGATTGAAAAATGATTTGACAAAAACCTCTTTCTATGTTTATATTTTTGTTCAGTGCAATTTATTCATTTATTAAGCATTGCTTGGCAAACTTCCTCCCCTATCTCACTAGCTTTTTTCCATTAAAATGTCAAGTCACTATATCAGATCGCAAGAATGGATTATGTTAGAGGCACCCAGGACTAGAACAAATCTGGGCAGCACCAGTTTTAGCACATTTTCACCTTGAATGTGGAATAATTGTCAGGATACTCTGGAGCTAGATTGCTGTATCCCGTTTGAGTCCTACAAGAAATTAATTTTGGACATGATACCAAATGATGTCAAATGTACTTGCTTTTACTTTTAATGTTGTACATACACTTCAATACTCTCTGTCCTATTTTCATATATGTTTTCATTTACTTTATTCTAAATTTTGTTTTTCCTTTTATTTGCATTTGCTGACTGTGATTTTGGTGAAATTTTAACTGTATTGATGGTCTCCAAACTCCGATTCTAAATGTAATTTTGTAATCAGGGTTCCCCTGCAAAAGAGACCTTGGTCTCAGTGGGACTTCCCTGCAATAATGGTTATAATAATTTTCTGATTGGTTTATTTAGTATTAAGGGGGAAATTACTTTTTTTTTTTTACATAAAATTATGTCGAAATGGGAGTCATGACCTTGACATCAAATGTGCTTCTGGAAACACCCAATATGCATAAACCGTTAAAATTTGAGGGCTGTCTCTACAAAAATTCACTAGCTAGAGCCGCGCGGTAACAATGAATGTGAAAGCCGACTGACTGACAGAGGAAGGGAAGACAATACCCAATCACCAAGAATCACAGAGGGGGCAAAAACTACTTTTACTGTTTACTCAGGTTGTCTTTGTCTAATATTGACATTAGTTTGATGATTTGAAACATTTAAGTGTGACATATGCAAAAATACTGGAAATTGGGAAGGGGTCAAAAACTTTTCACTACACTGCAGTTTTGAGCATTAATATTTATTGAATGATGTTTGTGTAACAGTGCGTTCAGGAACCACAAGCGAGAGAGGGAAATCCAAAAATCGTATGCCTTTATTGAATGCCAGGTCAGGACCAGTAGACACTAGAATTGCCAAGCCACAAAACGAAATCCAAAAACAAAGTCGACTAGACAAGCCGGGGTCAGAACCAGAAAAGCAGAGGTGCGACGGTACATAGACAGTAGGCAAAAAGTCATAGTCGAAATACAAAGCAGTGGGTCATACACAGAGCATCCAAACACAGAAGACGTGGTCATTCAAGATGGGTCAAAAATCCAGAAAGGCAAAACCAGACAAAAGGGGCTATGGCAAAAATCAAGGTCGGACGAAACAGTCGAAGAGAAACAAAAATCGTTACTCTCAAGACTCTGCACAAAGGAATACTGATCAACATTCTGACAAAGTCAGAACAGCAGTGAGGACTCTAAACAGACAGAAGGGAAGTCACATGCTATGCAGGGAACAGGTGAAAGGGATGAGAGGTAATTACAAAGGAAGGTACACATGGGCAAGTCCTAAACCACAACAATTGGCAAAAGCTAAGACACGGACAGGATTCACACAAACAGCCTATGACAATTAAACAGCTTCGGTCAAGCAGTTCTAAATGCACAGGCAATGAGTGCAGGAAAGCAATTAAGCACGTGCGAGAGATCTCGCAGAAACACAGGGGCAGACAGGGAAAGCAAAGCAAGGGGAAGAGACTAGAACAGGGCGATTGCTGAGACTGAATTAGTACTAATTAGTAGCGGTGCAGCTTTAGATTAACTAAAGTGCTCGTTAGTGAGTTAGTAATATATACATGGATTAATTGGGTTAGTAGACTATGATACAGAATATAAATGCTAGTCTTGTTAGTAATCTAGAACAGCAAGGCGAAGGAAGTAAACGAGAATTGAAGTAATAATATGAAACACCAGAAACCATTGAAATCACCCGAAGCAGGTAGACACACAGACCGGGGAGACGGACTGAACCAACTAGATCACAAGACAGGGGAGACAAGTGCAATGAAACTAAAAATGGCATGAACTGAAAACCGGGGAATACTATAACCAAAAAGAGTAAAGAAAAGACATGACCATGAACATAAAGCATGAGCACCAAACCAGAACCGTGACAGTTTGTTTTCAGTAAACATGAGTACATACCACACTATTATTTAAAAAATGTTCTCCCTACAGAAGCAGCTGGGGGCGACACAGAGTAAATTCCAGCAGAGAATCCAGGAGAGAGAGAAGGAGCTGCAGGATCTGAGACAGGCTGTGCAGTCACTCAAGGTGGGTACTGACCAGTGGCCTTTCCTCCCGGACGCAAAGGGAAGCTAGGCTCCCCCAGTTTGTTAAGGATCCTTGCTGTCACTTTAATAAATTCAGTTTGTTTAACATCTTCGATATGTGCTGTTGCTGTCATCTCTTCTCCATTTTGAAAGGAGTATTTTACAATTAGTGAAACAGCTGCCCTGTAAATGTTACATGGTAAATTTGTGGTGAAACACTATTGTGTTCCTTCTGTAAAATAATGTCATATCAACAAGTACGCCAGGCAAAGATAGCATCCGTTTGGGAAAAGAAATAGGATTTACCAATAAGATGAAGCCATCATTGAGTGACCAGCCCAAGGGTGCCAACTCACCATTTTCAAATCTCTTCATACTCTTCATACATAAATATTGAGTTTGGGGCAAGGAATGGGGAAATCAGTCATGACCTTGGTAATTAACCCCTCCCCTGCTGAACAGGCCCCGCCCACTTTTCTGTGCAATATTGAGCGATAACAAATTTGAATGCTCCAAGCATGGAGGTCCCAAGTTTTTATCAATTCTTCTTGAAACTATAGTTGGTAGACTGCAATACTCAAATATGACAAATAAAAAGGTTAATATCTGCATGGAATGAAAAGGCCCCAAGCTTTTTATTGGCAGAATTGAAATTTCATATGTGGATGAAGCAGATGATGGCGATGGTCCACCTGTGGGGCGATGTAGGTTTTAGTAGGCCTGGCTCAAAGTTGGGTGACCTCGCCCATCTACCCCAATTTTGGTCCCTTATTCTCCCTCCTGCACAAAGGTCCCAAAACTTTTATAGCTGGTTATTAATGTCTGGCATGCAAAGATTTGAAAACAGTTGTAATTTGTTTGCGACCTTTATGTAGGCTGGAACTAGGACCAAATTTCCATATGTCGGAAATGGCATCGTTTATGACTTCAGGTGGCACTAGCATCAACCTACATGGAGGTCCCAGGATTTTTTTTCATTTTAAGTTGCAGTCCACCAACCTCGAAACTTTTTCGAATTTGAAAAATAATTGATATAAACTTGGGAGCTCCATGTAGGTTGAAATATGGAGTAGTCAGATTTGTTACCGCTCAATATGGCACAGAAAAGTGGGCGTGTCCTGTTCAGCAGGGGAGGGGTTAATTACCAAGGTCATGACTGATTTCCCCATTCCCTTACTCAAACTCAATAAGTATGAAGCATGAAGTGAGTTGGCCACTTTTGCCAGGAGGGCTGACCTTAGAAAAAGGCACTCTTAAGCCACTGCCAGAGCCTGGCCACTGCCAGAGTTGTTAGGACTAGCTCAAGGTAAGCCGGTAGCACCTTGGCTTCATACCAATCGAATCATAGCAAGTTATCAACGTTCCTGAAATGAAGCATTAGAGAAAACCCTAATATTGTTTTTTTTAAAAGTAAAATTAGCAAGTGCAGTTATGGAATATAGATATAAAATAGACTTTTTAGGTCATTTTATTAATTAACATTTACACAGTTCTTTGGATAAATTGGTTTCCTTTCCATTCTGGTACGTTAACATTACTTCCATTTTTCTTTCAGATATTGGTAAAATTGTCTTGGATTGTGTTCAAGTTGATTGTATGGCCTAATTGATTATTTAGCAAGCTAGCAAATAGATTTATTTAAATTTTGTAGTCGTAAGAACAGTATGATGCTTTTAGATAGGTGCGCTGTCAGCTGTGAAGAAATTGGTTTGGACAAATGAAACAGATTGGGTTAGCAGATTGGGTTAGCAGCCTAAATATGAGGATGATATTGGCCCACTGTCATATAACGTTATGGAATTATCCATAGTGGGTGAACAGAGAAATCGATTAATGCGACGGAACACATACTGTAAGGCTGCATATACAGAATGTTATGTATTGGGTGATGACAGGCAACCATTAATGGGACAGAATATATCCTGCCAATACACAGAACTTACCAGGTCAGATTGACAGAAGTATTCATAATTAATATACTCATGGTGATTCTGTCTATTTTGGAAATGAACTGTTCATTTTATGATCAACACAGGTATCTGCAAAATCATCCAGATGAGGCACTGACAAATGTACAGATTTTTTTCGGTTTTGTTTTTTAATTGAATGAACTGTCCATAAACATCACTGAAAATGGTATTTTGTTTTGCCATGACATCATGTTGATCGATTTCTTTTTTTTTTTTTTTTATCAAATTTTTGCCAGATAATGCCTATTACCAACAGCTAGCTTGGCAAAAGATCATATCACTTCAATATGGCAATTATTTCTGAAGATAATGTATTATAATAAATTTATATTGATAATCTAAAGGATAACTTTATAGACAACACAATAGGAGCGATCTGATATAGCGCAAAACTGTCGTAAATCGGGAGAAGAGATGAGGGCATTTTTTGTCGACATCCGCACTTCCGGTAATAAGTTCAGCTTCGCCAAGTCAATGCATGTATGACGAAATGCGATGAGCATTGCGCAGCTTCGCAGTCGAATACCATCGTGGATAAACAAATATGAACATGAAAATACTGCAAAATTCGCATAAACGCTACAAATGAGTCAAAGCCGGAGTTCATGTTTTGCAACGAAAGGCTATAAATCACCATTATATTAGTTAGCATTCGACCATGCGCAGATATGAGCAGAAGTTCACTCGTCCACATTTGACCTGTGATTTTCTGCCGTCATATCCGCCTGGCGATGTGCTGTATTGTATTCATCAGGTCGGCAAACGCAGCCCCGTCCCTTTTGGTGGGAAAACAAACCACACTCCCCATTGACTTTAATGTAAAATTTCTGTACAAAACGACATAAATACAAGACCATCGAAGGTAAATCAGCTGAGAAATTATTTATAGACACTGTGTGCAATTCATATACATCCACTCTGCCGGATAGAGAACGTGCAAGATATTTAGAAAAGATAAATTTAATCAATCTTAAAGCATGTCCCTTCAGTCTCCCGGCATCTAGCTGGTGCAATGACCCCACCTAGTGGCCAGAGGAAAACAATATATCCCAATGGGTGAAACCATCCAATGGGTGAAACCTGACTCGCTACCACCATCATTTATGACGGTCTTACTCATGGGTGGTTAGGGTTAGGGTTAGTGTTAGGATTGGGGTTAGGGTTAGGCTTTCATAAATTATCGTGGTAGCGTTTCTGGTTTCACCCATTGGGATACAGTGCCTTCGTGGCCGGAGGTATCATACCCCAACATCTTTTTTTATCTGATTGAGTGTCCAGCTAAGCAAAATACAAATTAATTATTTCACTTTTCGGTCCTGCTATTTTGATAGTATGTTAGTTAACAGTAGCACTGTACTCTGACCAGACGGTGACAACCGTCTTAGCCAGGTTCGTAAGTTAGCCTGTCTGTCTGTCTCGTCCAGGCATATGCACATTCCTCCCTCCATATGGCTTGGAGCCATAAAGCTCTTCTCTCCGAAAAATTTTTTGGGCATGGCAGAGGAATGAACCAAAGATCCTTGTTTTTTGTTTTATTGTTGGTGCAGCGAACAACACAGCAACTCCATGGCATGACGGATTCAAGTTAGATCATCTTGTTTTAAGGGTCCACACTTGTTGTCTATGCAGGAAGCAGGATTGTTGTTTCTCACTTCGATTCCTAAAAAAAAAAATTCCCCATGCCACTCCACTAGCACTGACCAGAGGAGAAGACAACAGCTGCTGCTGGAAGAGCCATTTCAGGGCTCAGTCAGGGCTCTCTTCCAGTCAGCCAGTGAGGAGCCCAGTGTCGTGCCACTTTCCAGCCCTGTGGGGCTCAATCCCACTGAGCCACACTGTGGGGAACGGGCTGTGTGGGGTCCCAGTAAGAGCTGAGTGAAAGGCCTAGTTAAAATGTACAGCCTCCTCTCTCTGTGTCTCCTAACAGCTCTCTGCACAGGCAGCAGTGGAGGACAGTGAGAGGATCTTTACTGATCTGATCCGCTCCATTGAGAGAAGGCGCTGTGAGGTGAAAGAGCTGATCAGAGATCAGGAGAAGGCTGAAGTGAGTCGGGCTGAAGGACTCCTGGAGCGACTGGAGCAGGAGATTGCTGAGCTGAGGAGGAGAGACGCTGAGCTGGAGCAGCTTTCACACACAGAGGATCACATCCATTTTCTGCAGGTAATGGGACTACCTCCCTGTATGCAATGTTGTATGTACACTGAGAGGTGTGTTCCTAATTTACAACAATATACTCTTGATGTCGACAGAGTAAGTTTCATTGAGACTGTCTTCTGTTTGTCTGCCTATCTGTCTGTCTACCTGCAGAGCTGTCAGTCTCTCTGTGTCCCTCCTGGATCTGGAGACTTTCCCAACATCATAGTCAGGGCACAAGTCTCATTTGAGGTTGTGAGGAAATCTGTCTCTGAACTGAAAGAGCGACTGGAGGATGCCTGCAAGGGGGAACTGGTCAAAGTTTCTGAAGCAGGTTGTTATAATCTTTAAGGGGCATGATATTTTCGAAAACTGCTGATTCCATTTTTGTCTACGTGAAAAATCAATAGTGAGATACAATGGCATAAATTGCTATGATCCAGAAAAGATACCTGATGCAGAGACAGAGTACAATCCACTGGTCAGGTTGATTGACTGTAATTTGTTAATTACTGCAAGGGACAGAGCTCAGAGTAGAATGGCACAGTTCAGTTCAGATGGTTCTGATGTAGGGGGTGTCCGTGCCTGACCAGTGGAGTTGCGGTGCCATTGCCAGTTCTAAATCACTCTCACCAAAGCAAAACTGTGACATGGCTGGTTAGAAGTCCCAATCCCAACCATCGCAGACTTTGGAGGTGTTCCCAACAAACTGGGCAGAGGAATAGGTTCAAGACTGGTTAGCATGAATGCAGTCCCAATCCTGAAGACCAAGAGAAAGATTGCTCCAATTAATAAGACTAAGAGGAGTACTTCCGTATCAACTATTATTAACAGTTAATTGAAATTCTGAAAATGATTAACTCTAGACTTGGAACGTACTGACTGGTTGCTTAAGAGCATATAGCAAGTGACAATCCAGCAACTTGAGACACGCTGAGCAATTGATTATATACCCCACAGAAACATATAAGAATGGGGAATGCAAATACATAAGACCTGGTAGGGGAGGCACGCCAAACCAATCAAAAGAGACAATACATCTCAAAAAACATGCAAGTTGCTGGATGAGAGGAGGAACAATGGGAATTCACATTAGGGTTGTGACAATAAGCATAAAATGAAATTAATTATATGGCAAACACCAAGAATATTTTGAATCAGTCTCAGTTTCAGTCAGACATTATTTTCCAAACTTACCTTACTTGTGTTTTTCCTTGGCAGTGAAAGATGCCCATACAATTGAGCCTAGGACAAGAGAGGATTTCTTACAGTGTGAGTTAACACTCCAATCTATATTCCATCTGATTTGTTTGATTTGGATGTACGACCATTCTCTGTGTTGAGAGTGCCACACAATTTTTCCTTTTTTGTGGTCAGCACTCCCTGTTTTTAGATTTTTTTTCAAGCTCATTGAGTGTTGCTAAAAAGAAAGGTGACGTAACACAGTGGTAAAAATGGTCCTGTCCTAGCTTTTGTTAAACGTGTAGCAGACATGAAATTCAAAATGGGTGAATATTCAAAAAAAAGTTTCAGTTTGAACATGAAATATCCTGTCTTTGTAGTGTACTCAATTGAATATAGGTCAGAAAGAATTTTCAAATCATTGTAAACTGTTTTCATTCACATTTTACGCAATGTCCCAACTTCATTGGATTTGGAGTTTGTATTTTAAGCGCAATAAAAATATCTGCCACTATGAGGCACACAGACGAGCTTGCTTTTTACGATACATACCTAATGCGGTGTTGAACGAACATTTGAAAGGCCATTTGAAATGCTTCCTGCAAGAAAATAGTGATTTGGAGCCCGCTAATTACCATCGAGGTTGGACAGCCTCCATCGCCTTGGCATAATTAGCTCACCTTTAATCAATTCCCGTGTACTTTGCCTGACTTGCAATCGGGCCATTTATTCAGTCTACTGACAAATCAAAAACAAAATGTGGCCTATAATGATTAAGAAGAGATAATGAGAAGCAGACAGACCTAACCAGGCTACCGTGTTAAACGGAAAGAATGTCAATAATCTGCATAAATAGCAGACCTCTGAAATCCCCCTCTCATCATAGAATTTGTACATGTCATTCAAAAGATTTCGTAAAAATAAAATCATTTGTAGAGCTGCCTGATAGCCCACTCGGTAAAAGCATTGCGTCGCAAAGCAGAAGTGACTATCACGTCGTGGGTTCGAGCCCCGCTTCGTACCAGCCGGCAGTGGTCGGCAGCTTTTTCAGAGTAGCGCATAATTGACTATTGCGCTACAGGGTTGCAAATTGGGAAGGGACTGTCGGGAAGGGAAATAATTGCCTTGTTCATTGCTCAAGCGCCTCCTGTTGGCCAGATGGGTGCTCGTCAGGAAGATTCTAAGCCTGGTCATGTCCGGGTATCCTCCGCTCTCGTTCTGAACTTTTCAACCAAGATTCAACCAACAAGTGTATAAGAAGCAATGGCTGACAGGTGCATGCTTCGGAGGAGAGTTCATACTTGTTCATATTTCACCAATTGGGCATTCCAGATTCGGGTGGGATTGGAGATGCCAAATTTATAAAAAAATAAAAAAATCATTTTAAGATGGCTCTGGTTTTTAATCGTTTAAAAATACACGTGAAGTGGAAAACATATCGAATGTGAATGTGAGAGAGAAATTATTTTCACATTGCACACAATAGACAAACGCAGGAAAGACTTGGCAGACACGTTCCGGCAAATCTGTGCTTCAAATTTGTGGCATTTTTTATTTGATAATTGAACGAGATTAATTTGAAATAAAGTCATTCATAGCTCTTGATTATGGTTACTTTTGAGCATCTAAATAGCCTACAGTGAAGGTGGAAAACATTTTGTTTAAGCGTATTTGTAAGGCCACGCTTCTAGCCATCAAACTCACCAGTCTATTTAGACCTGGACCGCATTCTCAGCCCTGCAATCATTGTATGGAGCTGCTGTTCATTTCCACTGTGTGGGAGCGATGGGCTATTTGAGACCAAACTTCACAGTTAGTCTTTGCACTTTCCTCCGTGCACATCATCAGTGTGCAAGGTACAACCCTAACAGAAGACTTTGCCTATCCATGGAATGAGCAAGGATTCCTTTGGCTCAAGAGGTTGTAGAGTTCACTGCCCAGCCTTCCAACCTTCCTTCCATCTGGTGGCAGAGCAACAGAGGGAGACTGCGTGCCTCGGTGCTGCCCTGGACTAACTGGTTCGCGTGGTCTTCGAACTGACCATCTCCCACGCTCCACTGCCACCATCCACCTGTCTCTCCTGCCAGACTGTAGACTCCTTCAGCCATTCCCTGGGGTGAATCACCAGTGCACCGGCCAGAGCGCTACAATAAAAACCCCACTGTGTGCAAAGACTTCATTCACCAGTGTGCCCTCTATGTTATGTACCATCCAGCCCTGAGTGATGCAGAGAAGATTACCTCAGTCAGAGGCGGTGCTAGACCAAAGATTCCGGGGCTAATATCCCTCCCTTTATTGACAACAATTTGTCCTGGCTGATTCTAGGTGGTTTTCCTTCATTAACACATTTTCCAAATCAAGAATAATCAAGTGGCAATTGAAGACACGGCTTCTCTCCCCCATGCAATCTAAAAATGACAAAATAATGGGCTACATTCAGTTCAGAAAAATAATTTCATTATAATTAGGTCTATGCACTGGCATGCTCCTACAATACTTTTGTAATCTCCTGGCAACCCAGACGTCTCCAATTCCGGTCACCCACCTGTCGGCAGCGCTGTGGCCTCATAACCATTGCCTCCACAACCATCGAGAGCCCTGACCAGGGAGACCAGCCCAAGATACCAGAAGAATACTGGGACCTGCTGTTGGCGCTCAGCAAAACCAAAGTGACCCAGTTACCTCCTCAATGTCTGTGAGATTGTGCCATTGAGCTCCTGTCTGACACTTCACCTCTCAATAGCCATGTAGAACCCCTATGGGTGGCTGAAACTCAAGCAATGGAGCAGTATGTTCAAGAAGCTCTATAATGGGGCTTCACTCGCCCTTCCTGCATCTGCCTGCTTTTTTTTTTTGTCCAGTTGAAGGATGGAGGTCTATGCACCGGTGTAGACTACAGAGGACTTAATAACATCATGGTGAAGTACTGATATGCTCTCCCCCTAGTCCCCAGCACTGTGGAGCAGCTCTGAGGTGCGAAGATCTTCACAAAGCTTGACCTCCGCAGTGAGCACAGCCTCATCTGTGTCAGGGAAGGAGATGAGTGGAAGACAACTTTAAGCACCACCTCTGGACACTACGAGTACTGCAGTACCATGCAGAAGATTCGTCATAGCCGACCTCGAAGACATCCTCATCTACTCAGGCATGTATGAAGAACAAGTGGAACATGTGAGGAGAGTACTCAAATGCCTGTGACAACATCAACTTTCAGTCAAAGCCGAGAAGTGCATCTTCCATCAATCCACCTTCTCCTTCCTCGGCTATGTGATTGGACCAGATGGAGTGGCTTTGAAAGAACAGAAGGTGAAGACAGTAGCAGCATGCTTTTGCTCTTCAAATGGTAAAGGCGCTTTTCGTGCAGGTTTTCAGAAACTTCAACCTTCCAGAGGACATCCTCTCAGACTGTGGGCCGCAGTTCACCCGCCGAGTGTGGAGAGCTTTCTTTAGAAAGCTGGCTACCTCAGTAACTCTCACCTCAGGATACCACTCAGAGATGAATGGGCTGGCAATGCAAGCCATCCAGAATTAGGGGAGGTCCCTTTGAACCCACTGCCACCATCACCAACGGGATTAAGTCCAGGTACCTGCTCTGGGTGGAGTATGCCCAGAACTCCCTAAAAAATGCATCCACTGGACTAACCCCATTCTAGTGTGTACTCAGACAGCAACCCGCCCTGTGCCCATGGGACCAGAGCCAGACGGAGGTCCCGGCAGTGATAGCTTGGTTCAAGGAGGTGGAAAAGGTCTGGTAAAACACCAAAATCTGGATCCGCAGGGCGCTCCGCCACCAAAAGATCCAGGCAGACCAGAGACATAGGGACGCCCCCAATTACCAGCTAAGGTACCGAGTCTTGCTCTCCACGAGGGACTTGCGCATCCGCCAGCCCTTCAGGAAACTCAGCCCACACTACAATTGACCATTCCTTGTCCTCCGGAAAGTCAATGAAACTGCCTGCTCACTACAGTTGCAGTCACACTACCGCATTAGCAATGCTTTACCTGTGTCTTCTGCTTGGGCTAGTGATAGCTGGACCCCTGGCAGAGGCTACTAATTAAGAGGTTGGCTATTTATTCAGATCATTGACATTCTTTCAATCTAATACGATAGCCTGGTTAGGTCTGTCTGCTTCTCATTGTCTTTCAAATCATTATTGGCCACATTTTGTTTTTGATTTGTCAGTTGACTGAATAAATGGCTTGATTACAAGTTAGGTAATGTACACGGGAATTGATTTAAGGTAAGCTAATTATGCCAAGGTGATGGAAGCTGTCCAACCTCGCTGGTAGTTAATGGACTTCAAATCAGTTTTCTTCCAGGAAGTATTTCAAATGGCCTCTGCTGTTCGTTCAACACTGCATTAGCAGCAAACTCGTCCGTCTGCCTCATAGTGGCAGTTACTTTCATTGCGCTTAAAATAATCACAATTCAGCTAATTGTCCAGCCCTATGTCAAAAACTTATGATTGGTTCATATAATCCTGTTAAATTCAACTATTCAAACAATCAGAAGGCTGGTCACTGGGACTATCAAACAACGAACTTTGCCGATATAAAGACTAAAAGCTATAGCAGCCCCAGTCCCCTGAGCGGCCTGAAAATGCTTTGTTATGCAGCCTACAAGCTACCTGCATTATGAAGCTGGAGCCATCTCTGTGGTCGGCTGCCCACAGTCTAATGATAGTATGGATAGTGCTCAGAGGGTTATAAGAGGGCAATGTTTGGACATGTGTGGGTGTTCACTAAAGCTTTACGTTCAAATCCGGGCTGGACCTTTCTGTTCTCCCTGTAATCGCGTGAGTTTGCTTTGGACACTCTGGCTTTCTCCTGCAGATTAAGGATGTACAGTACATGCTAGGCTAACTGGAGGCTCTAAATTGCCCACGGGTGTTAGTGTTTGAGTGAATGGCCTGTGTTGTCTGTGATGGATAGCTAATCTTTTCACAGGGTGTTCCAGCCTCCTGTTCATTGATTGCTGGACTAAACTCCAAATCCCCCCCCCCAAGTAATCACATGCTTTTGTGAGACAAATATGAAAAAATAGAAGAATCTGGAAAGGGGCATATACTTCTGCACAACACTGTATCACTAAAATTTATTTTGAGATTTGTTTTTTGCATGGTTGCAATTTGTTACATGGTACCTTTCAATTTCAGGGAAGTGAAACAGCATAAAGAATTTCACTGATCGCAATTCAAATTCTTCCTCATTAGATTACTGTCAACTGACACTGGATCCAAATACATCTCATCGACACCTCTATCTGTCAGAGGGGAACAGAGAGGTGACGCATGTGGAAGAGGCCCGGTCATATCCTGATCATCCAGAGAGATTTGACCACTGGGAGCAAGTGCTGTGCAGAGAGGGCCTGTCTGGATGCTGTTACTGGGAGGCTGAGTGGATAGTGAACGGAGGGACGGAGTGTAGTGTGAATATGGAGACAGAGTCTAGTGGGGATTTAGACACTGTGCATGATGAGGCCATTGAGACCAACTCCAGTGATGATATGGAGACTGAGCTTACTGCTTTTTTTGATGCAATGTGGGATGAGGTTGTTGATTCTGAGTGGAGTGGGGATGAGAGCGGTGATAGGAGTGAAGATGAGGAGTCTGACTGCAGTGAGGACTGGGAGGCCGAGTCTGAATGGATAACTGACCATAGGGAGGGAAAAGGAGTCGAGATAGGAGTTTCATACAAAGACATCAGCAGGGAGGGAGCTGGTGACGACTGTGCTCTGGGGAATAACAGTGAGTCCTGGATGTTATACTGCTCTCCCTCCAATTACTCTTTCTGGCACAATAATAAGAGAACTGAAATCCCTGTTCCCCCCTCCTCCAGAATAGGAGTGTACCTGGATCACAGGGCAGGAACTCTGTCCTTCTTCAGCGTCTCTGACACAATGACCCTCCTGCACAGAGTCCAGACCACATTCACTCAGCCCCTCTTTCCTGGGTTTTGGGTTCAGGATGTTGGATCCTCTGTTAAACTGTGTAATCTAGTATAGAGGAGGGGGAAAATCAGCTGTAATCAGAGTCCGAGAAAAATACTGCAGTAATATAGGGGAAATTAAGAAGCAAGCAAATTTCTGCTGAAATTTTAGCCTCAAGGCTCAGGATAGGGTGCGAGGATAATAACATCATTGCTGTAGATATGCACATGGTGTACATATGCGTGATCTTTACAAATGTAAGCCTACCCAGTATACATTGCTTCCTTAAATTGCCTTAAGGGAAATTTACTGACAGGAACATTCCATGCGTGTGAGGTACCGTTCTGGAACCAAATGCGAGACCAGGACGTTTCAGCAAAAGTGGGTTTTATTGAAGTTGGGGGGTTAACCCCCACAGGGCAAAAGGCAATGGTACAAAGTTCACAATCCAAAACCAGAATCCCAGGGACGTAATCTAAACTACACAGGGCAGCAAACACAAAACTCAGAGTCGGGAAAAACAGGTATGGTACACGGGCAGAGAAGTATCAAAGAAAAAGCTAAAATCAGAATCGGGGACGTTCCATTCAAAACTATAACACAAAGCATACAAAGCATCAACAATCGCAACACAGGAAAAACATTCTGACAAAAGTTGTGAGTGAAATGACTGCTTAAATACACGTAGGGGAAGTCACATGCTAAGATAGGGCACAGGTGAGTTGGATCAGACTAATTACTAAGGAATGAACATGAGGAAGTTTCTGATTACAAGAAATTGGCAAAAGCCAAAACGCGGACAAGGACAGAGACAGCCTATTGACAAACATACAGCTCCGGTTAGGGAGTTCTACCGCGCACAGAGTGAGAGGCAGAACAGTGATTAGCCAGGTGCAGAAAATCTGCTTGAAGGGCAGAAAAGTAAATTGAGTGAAGGCAAGGGGCGGAGACTAGAGCAGAGCGAGTTCTGAGAGCTGGTTAGTCAATTAGTAATGCGCAGCTATACAATCCCTAGTGCTTGTTAGTAAGTTAGTACTATAAACTATGTTAGTCTTGGTTAGTAAGTTTAACTAAAACAACAAACTGTTAGTATTGTTAGTAAAATAGAAAAGCAAGGTGAAGATAGTAAACAACATTGGAAGGAATGGTTGAAATCCCAGAAACCATGAAATCTCCTGAAAGTGTGGCACACAATACAGGGGCAGTGAGCGATCCCATGACAAAAGACCAGACAGGGGAAGACAAAGTGCAATACATGGTATGAGACAAAACATGGAGCGGAATATAACTGCAATGGTGGAATATGGCAAACAGACAAAGGCAAACACAAAATATGGCATAGAATCCGAATCACAATACAAATTATTGTCAGGCAAAGCAAAATCATATTCAGACATGGCAAGCAAGGCAGAACGAAAACATGGTCAGGCAGATCAGGATCATAACAATATGGTTGCTCAGTAATATTTCTGTTTTGTAAGCATCGCATTTCCTATATGACAATCACATAAGGTGTGCACAAATGCAGTAGGCCTGCATAATGTTCATTCAAATGAGGCTAAAGGCAAGTTGAAGCACCGAACCAACTGTTGTTTTTGATACGTTGTACATTAACTCGTGTGTGGCCAGAACTAACGGATTTGCCCCTGCTTATTAAGGTTTATTTTTTGTAGTTGGCCCCTATAGTTGTTATATTAGGTTGTCTGATGCAATGAGTAGTAGTCTAGTTGTCTGAGTAGTCTAGCTGCTCGGTAATTTCCAAAACCCATTACTGATAGTAAACAGCATTGTAAAGATAAAATCAGTAAGACTACATGAAACAGTGAACTCTTCTGGTACATAGAATTGTAGGGTTTCAATCCTCCAGCTGAACAGCGTAGTGCTAAAAGTACTTAAGTTACATTTTCCCACACTGTGAGGTCACAATGGAAAAATGTCTTTCATAGTTCCCGAAATTTCTCAAAATGGACATTTTGTGGTTTCAGTACTGTTAGCACTGGAGTCTTCAATTGTTATTTGTACACTAAATTAGACAGTAATTGAAAGTACAAGCTGATTGTGAATGCTAATTAACACAGGGGGCTGCGAGAGCCCGTAAGTTCAATTCACCAAATTCATTCTGACATAATTAAGGGTGTTTTCACGCTAGTGACTCGGGCATGGATCCGAGTACGCCTGACCCCAAAGTCCAGTTCATTTGATAAGTGTAAATGCAAGTGTGGGCACGCGAGTCTGTTTGGAAGAGGTGGTCTCAGGCACAGTTCATAAGTACTTATACCAAATGTGAAAGCAACCATACTTGAACACGGAAGTGCAAGGAGAGGTCAGGAGAACACCAGTTCAGGATCCAGAAGTGTTTATTAAACACAATACACTAAGGGAAAATTGGCAGACACGCCAGAAACAAAACACCGTGCACAAGCACTGAACAAATGGGAAAACTAAAGTACTCACTCCAAGAGTGGATAAACTAAGAAAACTGAACCTAACTAACTGACAGACACACTGGGAGACTTTAACACGGGGCAGACAAGACGAGGGCGCAGCAAAAAAGACTCGGGAATCATACACAGGAGAACCTCGGAAGGCACAAGGAACTGAGATTTCACCAGGTAAAACAGAGTCAATACGAGGATCCGTCTGACATCCACTCCCAATACAGCCACATAAATAGTCACAAGAGGAGGCGGGGCCTCGAAATGCAATCTCGGACTGAAACAGAAACACATGGGATTAATAAACAATTACAAGAAAACCGGGTTAACAAAATGACTCGAGACAAGACTCTGAGACCATCAATCAAGCGAGACAGTTTAGATTAAGGTAATCTAAACATGATGAGGAGAAAGCACCACAAGAAAAGCGAAGGAAAGCACAGGTTTTTAAATGACGTTAATCAGAGACAGGTTGGGCAGAATGCACTAAAGCTAGGAAACGCAAGCACTCGCTAATGAGTTAATAAAGGTTAATACTACGTGACGAGATATTTACAATCACCCTCAAATAAGTGCTGGTTAGTACGGGTTAGTAATTATTCTATCAGAGAACGCATTCACTCAGAGTTTCGCGAGACCCAGAATTAACACAGCTGGAAGCAATGAATGAAATACCAGAGCCGAAACCGTAAGAGGACACGTGATTGGACGACGAGATGCAGGCATGCTGAAGGCTGTCAGGCGACATCACTGGAGAATGCAGATTGGGAGTGGATTGTCAGACGACTGAATTGAAAGCTGAAAATATAAAGCGAAAGTAAGACACAAGCACAAATAAGCACGGGACAACACACAAAAGGGCAGAATCATAACAGGAAGTGGACTGTAATGTGACGTCTTAAGTATTTGACTATTTTGTTCTAACAAAAGAAGAAATTAAATGCTTGGTCAAAATTTGGGCAGAGGAAAAAATAGAATCACAGCTGGGTACAACACATAAAAAGGCAGAGATTTATGGAATAATTTGTGAGTATTTACATTGGCGTGGTTAACAGAACAATAGAACAGTGCTGTGATAAACTAAAGAAAATGTGGCTGCAGTATCTGAAAGTGTGGGGGGGGAAAAGTCTGGCAGCTCAAGTGATGAAAAACTCAAATTTCCGTAGTATGAGGGAGTGGACAGCATAACTGGCCCAAAACTAACGAGTGAGCCGAACGTTATTGAATTACAACCTATCTTACTACCTACATTGCCTTCACCGTCGTATCAAGAGAGAATGGATTCTGTTTGGATTGCATCTTCTTCTTCTTTCGGTGTATTTGTCAATTAATACCCCCACCCCCCCCCCCCCCCCTCGTTTTTTAAAAATTTGCCATCTCCTATCCTGTCTGAAGCTGGAATGCCCAATCCGAGAACTATGAACAAGTCTTGCTCGTATACAACCCCCTGTTGCCAGCTCAGGAGAGAGAGCCAGTTCACGGCTCTCCTCAGAAGCACACGCCTGTCAGCCCCTGCATCTTTACACTCATTGGTCGAAATTATCGCAAGTTCTGAGCGAGGGCGGAGGAAGCCCGAACATGAGCGAGCTTAAAATCTCACTGACGAGCACCCGGCTGGCCAACAGGAGGCGCTTGAGCAACAAACAAGGCAATCATTTTAATTTCCCTTCCCAATTTGTATTCCCACAGCGCTTTAGTCAATCGTGCGCTGCTCTGAAAAAGCTGGAAACCACTGCTGGTTGGTACGACCAGCAGTCACTACTGCTCTGCAAATGCAGCGCCTTAACAGAGTGAGCTAACCCGGCAGCTCTATCTAATACCCCTTGCCACTCCGACCGTCAGGAAAGTTAAAAATAAGAACAGCTTTCAATTTACTTTGGGTACGCCTTGGACAGACATTTCAGGCAAATGTTACCAAAAACCATCTAGGTGCATGCTGCCACCTACTGCATCAGAATTTGACATACGCAAGTGACTCGGGTACGGAACGATATCACTAGTGTGAGAGCAGGCCAGCGGGGTGAGGCGGGAGGGGGGCAATCGACTGGATCCATGAAAGATATCACTCTGATGGAATAGGCCCACAAATTCGACTGGCCTATCAAACTGGGAGAAAAAGCTGTAGGTGACATTGGCAAATGAAGAGAGATAAAGCAGCAGTGAGACTGGAAATATGAGAGTTCAGAAAATACAGTCATCTGCTTTCTCGTCCTCGTCTTCTGTTGAGGCCTTTTAAATATATTTTGTAATAATAACAGCGCTGTTTAAAAACGTTCTGTCATTTATGTTCAGCTGTGCTCTGTACCAAAATGAGACTTGCTGGCCTGAATGGGTAGGGTTATAGTGTTATAAGTATAACATTATAAACAAGTGAAATGCTTTATTAATGTGTTATTTTGCTGTCTTTGATCATAAAAACCTTCAATAAAAAGTATAGATTGTCCAAAGAAATGGGTCCTGACTTCATTAGCTGCACCAATTGCTTGATGATTTTTACCTGATGGAGATGGTATGAATGGGTGGGGTTATTGCAATGAAGCCTTTTTCATTCAGATGAATAATTGCACGTTAACCCTCCTCCAGTGTTTGGTCAAATCTGACTGGTTTTACAGCTTTCCTGAAGCGTAAATGATGTGTTTTTCATCCGATTGTCTGAAAACCTCATTATATCCTCCACACAGGCACCTGAATATATAAAATTGCTGATCACCATTTTCATTGAATTTTGAGAGATTTATTCAACTTTGTTACACCCTTGGTGTTCTCTGGTGTGACCGCCATAGGAAAAGATACGACAAGACTACATTATATTCATCCAGCCGATGGAAAACATCCCCATACACACATCCACACACTCTCACCTCGCCCCCCCCTCACCACAATCCACACAGCCCCCATCACCCCCACACATCTTCCCTCACCCCCACACACCCCCATCCCTTTCTCGTGCTTATGTGCCCATGACCCCACTACAGCAACACCCCTCTAGGCTAAACATGACATCTTTAGTGTTAGTTGCGGGAACCTGTCTCTTTCTCAGGCTTTATGTGCCCCACCCTCACGCCACCCCACCCCAGGTGACACACACCTTCCAAATAAACTGAAGGTGGTTACGGAAACTGCCACCTTCTCGTGCTTTGTGCCCACTTGCTACACAAACCACACCTTCAAGACAATACAATATATCGTATCTTCTTAAAAAGCCACTTCCCCGTCTGCTCGCCCAGCCGCTCTCCTTGCCAATCCTTGCCCAAGTCGCAGCCTCTTCCCCGTCTGCTCGCCCAGCCGCTCTCGCAGCCTCTTCCCCGTCTGCTCACCCAGCCGCTCTCGCAGCCTCTTCCCCGTCTGCTCACCCAGCCGCTCTCGCAGCCTCTTCCCCGTCTGCTCACCCAGCCGCTCTCGCAGCCTCTTCCCCGTCTGCTCACCCAGCCGCTCTCGCAGCCTCTTCCCCGTCTGCTCACCCAGCCGCTCTCGCAGCCTCTTCCCCGTCTGCTCACCCAGCCGCTCTCGCAGCCTCTTCCCCGTCTGCTCGCCCAGCCGCTCCCCTTGCCAATCCTTGCCCAAGTCGCAGCCTCTTCCCCGTCTGCTCACCCAGCCGCTCTCGCGACCTCTTCCCCTTCTGCTCACCCACTCGCTCTCGCAGCCTCTTCTCCGTCTGCTCGCCCAGCCGCTCTTATTGCCAATCCTTGCCCAAGTCGCAGCCTCTTCCCCGTCTGCTCGCCCAGCCGCTCTCGCAGCCTCTTCCCAGCCTGCACGCCCAGCCGCTCTCGCAGCCTCTTCCCCTTCTGCTCACCCACTCGCTCTCGCAGCCTCTTCCCAGTCTGCTCGCCCAGCCGCTCTCGCAGCCTCTTCCGCTTCTGCTCGCCCAGCCGCTCTCCCAGCCTCTTCCCCTTCTGCTCGCCCAGCCGCTCTCCCAGCCTCTTCCCCTTCTGCTCACCCACTCTCTCTCGCGACCTCTTCCCCGTCTGCTCGCCCAGCCGCTCTCGCAGCCTCTTCCCCGTCTGCTCGCCCAGCCGCTCTCCCAGCCTCTTCCGCTTCTGCTCACCCACTCGCTCTCGCAGCCTCTTCTCCGTCTGCTCGCCCAGCCGCTCTCCTTGCCAATCCTTGCCCAAGTCGCAGCCTCTTCCCCGTCTGCTCGCCCAGCCGCTCTCGCAGCCTCTTCCCAGTCTGCTCGCCCAGCCGCTCTCGCAGCCTCTTCCCCTTCTGCTCGCCCAGCCGCTCTCCCAGCCTCTTCCCCTTCTGCTCGCCCAGCCGCTCTCCCAGCCTCTTCCCCTTCTGCTCACCCTCTCGCTCTCGCGACCTCTTCCCCGTCTGCTCGCCCAGCCGCTCTCGCAGCCTCTTCCCCGTCTGCTCGCCCAGCCGCTCTCCCAGCCTCTTCCCCTTCTGCTCACCCACTCGCTCTCGCAGCCTCTTCTCCGTCTGCTCGCCCAGCCGCTCTCCTTGCCAATCCTTGCCCAAGTCGCAGCCTCTTCCCCGTCTGCTCGCCCAGCCGCTCTCGCAGCCTCTTCCCCGTCTGCTCGCCCAGCCGCTCTCCCAGCCTCTTCCCCTTCTGCTCACCCACTCGCTCTCGCAGCCTCTTCCCCGTCTGCTCGCCCAGCCGCTCTCCTTGCCAATCCTTGCCCAAGTCGCAGCCTCTTCCTCGTCTGCTTGCCCAGCCGCTCTCGCAGCCTCTTCCCCGTCTGCTTACCCAGCCGCTCTCGCAGCCTCTTCCCCGTCTGCTCACCCAGCCGCTCTCACAACCTCTTCCCCGTCTGCTCGCCCAGCCGCTCTCCCAGCCTCTTCCCCGTCTGCTCACCCAGCCGCTCTCACAGCCTCTTCCCCGTCTGCTCACCCAGCCGCTCTCGCAGCCTCTTCCCCGTCTGCTCACCCAGCCGCTCTCGCAGCCTCTTCCCCGTCTGCTCACCCAGCCGCTCTCGCAGCCTCTTCCCCGTCTGCTCACCCAGCCGCTCTCGCAGCCTCTTCCCCGTCTGCTCACCCACTCGCTCTCGCAGCCTCTTCCCCGTCTGCTCACCCAGCCGCTCTCGCAGCCTCTTCCCCGTCTGCTCGCCCAGCCGCTCTCGCAGCCTCTTCCCCGTCTGCTCGCCCAGCCGCTCTCGCAGCCTCTTCCCCGTCTGCTCACCCAGCCGCTCTCGCAGCCTCTTCCCCGTCTGCTCACCCACTCGCTCTCGCAGCCTCTTCCCCGTCTGCTCACCCAGCCGCTCTCGCAGCCTCTTCCCCGTCTGCTCGCCCAGCCGCTCTCCCAGCCTCTTCCTCGTCTGCTCGCCCAGCCGCTCTCGCAGCCTCTTCCTCGTCTGCTCGCCCAGCCGCTCTCCCAGCCACTTCCCCATCTGCTCGCCCAGCCGCTCTCCCAGCCTCTTCCTCGTCTGCTCGCCCAGCCGCTCTCCCGGCCTCTTCCCCGTCTGCTCGCCCAGCCGCTCTCGCGGCCACTTCCCCGTCTGCTCGCCCAGCCGCTCTCCTTGCCAATCCTTGCCCAAGTCGCAGCCTCTTCCCCGTCTGCTCGCCCAGCCACTCTCGCAGCCTCTTCCCCGTCTGCTCGCCCAGCCGCTCTCGCAGCCTCTTCCCCGTCTGCTCGCCCAGCCGCTCTCCTAGCCTCTTCCCCTTCTGCTCATCCACTCGCTCTCGCAGCCTCTTCCCAGTCTGCTCGCCCTGCCACTCTCGCAGCCTCTTCCCCGTCTGCTCGCCCAGCCGCTCTCCCAGCCTCTTCCCCGTCTGCTCGCCCACCCCCTCTCCCAGCTTCTTCCCCTTCTGCTCACCCACTCGCTCTCGCAGCCACTTCCCCGTCTGCTCGCCCAGCCGCTCTCCTTGCCAATCCTTGCCCAAGTCGCAGCCTCTTCCCCGTCTGCTCGCCCAGCCGCTCTCGCGACCTCTTCCCCTTCTGCTCATCCACTCGCTCTCGCAGCCTCTTCTTCGTCTGCTCGCCCAGCCGCTCTCCTTGCCAATCCTTGCCCAAGTCGCAGCCTCTTCCCCGTCTGCTCGCCCAGCCGCTCCCCTTGCCAATCCTTGCCCAAGTCGCAGCCTCTTCCCCGTCTGCTCACCCAGCCGCTCTCGCGACCTCTTCCCCTTCTGCTCACCCACTCGCTCTCGCAGCCTCTTCTCCGTCTGCTCGCCCAGCCGCTCTTATTGCCAATTCTTGCTCAAGTCGCAGCCTCTTCCCCGTCTGCTCGCCCAGCCGCTCTCGCATTCTCTTCCCAGCCTGCTCGCCCAGCCGCTCTCGCAGCCTCTTCCCCTTCTGCTCACCCACTCTCTCTCGCGACCTCTTCCCCGTCTGCTCGCCCAGCCGCTCTCGCAGCCTCTTCCCCGTCTGCTCGCCCAGCCGCTCTCCCAGCCTCTTCCCCTTCTGCTCACCCACTCGCACTCGCGGCCTCTTCTCCGTCTGCTCGCCCAGCCGCTCTCCTTGCCAATCCTTGCCCAAGTCGCAGCCTCTTCCCCGTCTGCTCGCCCAGCCGCTCTCGTAGCCTCTTCCCAGTCTGCTCACCCAGCCGCTCTCGCAGCCACTTCCCCTTCTGTTCACCCACTCGCTCTCGCAGCCTCTTCCTCGTCTGCTCACCCAGCCGCTCCCGCAGCCTCTTCCCAGTCTGCTCACCCAGCCGCTCTCCCTGCCACTTCCCCGTCTGCTCACCCACTTGCTCTCGCAGCCGCTTCCCCTTCTGCTCGCCCAGCCGCTCTCACAGCCTCTTCCCCGTCTGCTCACCCAGCCGCTCTCCCTGCCCCTTCCCCGTCTGCTCACCCACTTGCTCTCGCGACCTCTTCCCCGTCTGCTCGCCCAGCCGCTCTCGCAGCCTCTTCCCCGTCTGCTCGCCCAGCCGCTCTCCCAGCCTCTTCCCCTTCTGCTCACCCACTCGCTCTCGCAGCCTCTTCTCCGTCTTCTCGCCCAGCCGCTCTCCTTGCCAATCCTTGCCCAAGTCGCAGCCTCTTCCCCGTCTGCTCGCCCAGCCGCTCTCGCAGCCTCTTCCCAGTCTGCTCGCCCAGCCGCTCTCCCAGCCTCTTCCCCTTCTGCTCACCCACTCGCTCTCGCAGCCTCTTCCCCGTCTGCTCGCCCAGCCGCTCTCCTTGCCAATCCTTGCCCAAGTCGCAGTCTCTTCCTCGTCTGCTCGCCCAGCCGCTCTCGCAGCCTCTTCCCCGTGTGCTCGCCCAGCTGCTCTCGCAGCCTCTTCCCCTTCTGCTCACCCAGCCGCTCTCGCAGCCTCTTCCCCGTCTGCTCACCCAGCCGCTCTCGCAGCCTCTTCCCCATCTGCTCACCCAGGCACTCTCGCAGCCGCGTCCCCGTCTGCTCGCCCAGCCGCTCTCCCAGCCTCTTCCCTGTTTGCTCGCCCAGCCGCTCTCGCAACCTCTTCCCCGTCTGCTCACCCAGCCGCTCTCGCAGCCTCTTCCCCGTCTGCTGGCCCAGCCGCTCTCCTAGCCTCTTCCCCTTCTGCTCACCCACTCGCTCTCGCAGCCACTTCCCCGTCTGCTCGCCCAGCCGCTCTCCCAGCCTCTTCCCCGTCTGCTCGCCCAGCCGCTCTCGCAGCCTCTTCCCCGTCTGCTCGCCCAGCCTCTCTCCCAGCCTCTTCCCCTTCTGCTCACCCACTCGCTCTCGCAGCCACTTCCCCGTCTGCTCGCCCAGCCGCTCTCGCAGCCTCTTCCCCGTCTGCTCGCCCAGCCACTCTTCTTGCCAATCCTTGCCCAAGTCGCAGCCTCTTCCCCGTCTGCTCACCCACTCGCTCTCGCAGCCTCTTCCCCGTCTGCTCACCCACTCGCTCTCGCAGCCTCTTCCCCGTCTGCTCACCCACTCGCTCTCGCAGCCTCTTCCCCGTCTGCTCGCCCAGCCGCTCTCGCAGCCTCTTCCCCGTCTGCTCGCCCAGCCACTCTCCCAGCCTCTTCCCCTTCTGCTCGCCCAGCCGCTCTCCCAGCCTCTTCCCCTTCTGCTCACCCACTCGCTCTCGCAGCCACTTCCCCGTCTGCTCGCCCAGCCGCTCTCCTTGCCAATCCTTGCCCAAGTCGCAGCCTCTTCCCCGTCTGCTCACCCACTCGCTCTCGCAGCCTCTTCCCAGTCTGCTCGCCCAGCCGCTCTCCTTGCCTCTTCCCCTTCTGCTCACCCACTCGCTCTCGCAGCCTCTTCCCAGTCTGCTCGCCCAGCCGCTCTCGCAGCCTCTTCCCCGTCTGCTCGCCCAGCCGCTCCCCCAGCCTCTTCCCCTTCTGCTCGCCCAGCCGCTCTCCCAGCCTCTTCCCCTTCTGCTCACCCACTCGCTCCTGCAGCCACTTCCCCGTCTGCTCGCCCAGCCGCTCTCCTTGCCAATTCTTGCCCAAGTCGCAGCCTCTTCTCCGTCTGCTTACCCAGCCGCTCTCGCGACCCCTTCCCCGTCTGCTCGCCCAGCCGCTCTCCCAGCCTCTTCCCCTTCTGCTCTCCCACTCGCTCTCGCAGCCTCTTCCCCGTCTGCTCACCCAGCCGCTCTCGCAGCCTCTTCCCCGTCTGCTCACCCAGCCGCTCTCCTTGCTAATCCTTGCCCAAGTCGCAGCCTCTTCCTCGTCTGCTCACCCAGCCGCTCTCGCAGCCTCTTCCCCGTCTGCTCACCCAGTCGCTCTCGCAGCCACTTCCCCTTCTGCTCGCCCAGCCGCTCTCGCAGCCTCTTCCCCGTGTGCTCGCCCAGCTGCTCTCGCAGCCTCTTCCCCTTCTGCTCACCCACTCGCTCTCGCAGCCTCTTCCCCGTTTGCTCGCCCAGCCGCTCTCCTTGCCAATCCTTGCCCAAGTCGCAGCCTCTTCCCCGTCTGCTCGCCCAGCCGCTCTCCTTGCCAATCCTTGCCCAAGTCGCAGCCTCTTCCTCGTCTGCTCGCCCAGCCGCTCTCGCAGCCTCTTCCCCGTCTGCTCGCCCAGCCGCTCTCGCAGCCTCTTCCCCGTCTGCTTACCCAGCCGCTCTCGCAGCCTCTTCCCCGTCTGCTCACCCAGCCGCTCTCGCAGCCTCTTCCCCGTCTGCTCGCCCAGCTGCTCTCGCACACACTTCCCCTCCAACAAGGACAGGGGCAAAAGAGGAGGTGGTGCCAGCTTTGTGCCCCAACAGACAATAAAACCAGCCGAACATGCCACAGATGCCATGCCTCTGTCTGCAAGGCACAATCCAAGGAGATCGTACAAAGGACATTGCCACTCGTGTGTGAACACTCTCTCACTCACACTCATACACGCATACGCGCACATGCACACACACACACACACACACACACACACACACACACACACACAAGACTGTTCATGTTGAGATTGTGTTCATATGGTCTTTTTTTGATCTTGCTTTCTTGTTTACTTGTTTTTTTTACAATAAATGTTCATTTAGAAATACATGTTTAGGGTCTGTTCTTTATGTAATCACTGCAATTATCCATGTTACACGTTAGTTGAAGACATTGTTTCATAGCTGAAACAGGTTTTTAAACTAATTTTTGTGATGATTTATGGCTTTTCTGTCAATATAAGAGCAGTTAAAACAGGCCTGTCACATTTGACAGTGAACACTGAAATAAGAGGGGTAGCCATGAACACTGGAGGAGAATTATATTTACTGACTGGAGATACTGTACACTGATGGCAGCAAATGAATGATTTATTTATTTATTTTTTTTGCACTCCCGCCTGCTCCCCCTTTATCATGGTATACAAATGTTTAAACCCTTTTTCGGGCGAGGAACCATATTTAGTAACTTCAGTCGGCTTCCAAAGTGGCGCCCCCATGCCTCTCCGTGAGGCAGTAGACCAGCAGCAATTTCTCCCAGCCAATGAAAGAAAATCAGGTTATATCAAAGACAGTGACATCAGGATTTTTGACCAATCTATTGCGTCTGAAACTGCTTTTCTTCTCCAGACTTCTGACAGTGCGGTTGTGTGCCCTTACCCAGTCCCACTCACAAGGACCCAACATCATCACTCACAAAAGAAAACTAATGAAAACTCACACATTAAAAATCTGAAAAGGTTTGCTAAAAGTTGAGATAGGTGTTGTTTGTGTAGGATTTCTAGAAATCAGTGAAATTTTTGTGCAAAGCAAGAACTTTGGTGATATTTGATCATACACCCTTTTCACCTACAGTTGCAATAAAAATTATTCAACCCCCATTGTAAATTCAGTTTACTGGCAAAATTTACAAACTTTCAGCTGTTTGCAATGAACAAATCAAACTAAAACAATTTAAATGGCTCAACGCAGCAAATATTACAAGTGGCTTCTCCAAATTCAACACAAAATGCCACTTTTAATTTCTATGGTAGGCTCAAAATTATTCAACCCCTTCATGACAAGCATTTTTAATACTTAGTAGAGAACCCTTTTGCTGCTTTGACCTGCTGCAATTGTGATGCATAGGCAGACAACAGCTTCTAGCAGCATTCCCAAGGAATCTTAGCCCAATCCTCATGGACAATGGCCCCTAGTTCACTAATATTCTAGGGTTTGCGTGCTGCAACTGTCTTCTTCAAATCCTACCAGAGATTTTTTATGGGGTTCAAGTGAAGCGACTGTGATGGACACTCTACAATCTTCTCAGACTTCTTCTGAAACCAAGCTTTGGTGGATGTTGAGATTTGCTTCGGATCATTGTCCTTTTGGAAGGTCCAATGATGCCCAAGCGTCAGCTTCCCTACAGACAGCATGACATTTTCTCATTGGATATCCTGGTATTTGACTGAATCCATCTCGCCCTCCACACTTTGCAGATTTACAGTGCCAAAGGAAGCTAGGTTGTCGCTGAGCATCAAAAAGCCCCCACAATTCTTCACTGTAGACGGGGTGTACATTTCAGCATATGCTTCTTTATTCCTTCTGCAGACATACCACTGATTCATAAGCCTGACATATTCCAGTTTTATTTCATCACGTCACAGAATAATATCCCCAAACTTCTGTGGCTTATTTATATGGTTTTGCGCATATTGGAGCTTGTGCTTTTGGATCTGGCTTTTGAACTTTGCACTGATAACAATCTGGATGGTCCTCTTCCTCTTTGGCCCGGAGGACATGACGTCCATGATTTCTAAAAACAATCTGAATGGTGGACTCATTAGACCACAGCTCACTTTTCAACTTTGCATAAGGCCATCTCAGCCGGCGGTGTTTCTGGGTGTTGTTGATACATGGCTTTCGCTTTGCAAGTTTTAACTTGTACTTGTAGATGTAGAGACGACTGTGTTGACTGACAATGGTTTTCCGAAGTGTTCCTGAGCCCACATGGTAATATCCTCTACAGAATGATGTCGCTTTTTAATGCAGTGCCGCCTGAGGTACCGACGGTCATGGGCATTCATTGTTGGTTTTCAGCCTTGCCGCTTAGGTGTAGAGATTTCTCTGGATTCTCTAAATCATTTGATGATATTATGGGCTGTAGATGATAAAATCCATAAATTCCTTGTAATTTCACGCTGAGAAACATTGTTCTTAAACTTTTGGACTATTTGTTCACGCAGTATGAATCTCACCCCATCCTTGTGTGTGAAGGACTGAGCCTTTGAGGGATTCTCCTTTTATACCTAATCATGACACTCACCTGTTTCCAATGAACCTGTTCACCAGTGGAATGTTTTGTGTTTTTTGAGCATTCCTCAACTCTCCCAGTCTTCTGTTGCCCCTGTTCTAGCTTTTTTGGAACGTGTTGCAGGCATCAAATTCAAAATGAGTGAATATTTCTAAAAAAAACAAAACAATGAAGTTTATCAGTTGGAACATTAAATATCTTGTCTTTGTTGTGTACTCAGTTGAATGTAGGTTGAAAAGGATTTGTAAATCATTGTATTCTGTTTTAATTCATGTTTTACACAATGTCCCAACTTCATTGGAATTGGGGTTTGTGTGTGTGTAAATATATATATATGTTATATATATAAAAAATGCACAGGTGAGGTATATATTGTATTTGCAGCAAATTGAAGAATCAATTGACTTTTATTGCTTTTCCAGTGAGGCACGAGAGGAAATAAAGAAAAGTGTGTGGTATTGTAATCCTGACCCGCACCACGTGCACATGCCAAGCACTTCAGTGATAACAAACATTGAGCTGTTTGTGATGTGTACGGTGACACTTGACTTGTTCTTTTTGGTGTGGTCAATAGCCTACATAAAGCCAACAAAAAAAATGAAAAGTGCTGCTGCATCAAGAAAATAGAACGGCTTGTGGCACAAGAGAGAGAAAAAGAGCCTTTGGCATGTTACGGGCAGATCTCAGCCGCCGAGAGGTGGTGCGTCATTTGCACTGTCACCATTCAACAATCAGTCAGCTGTCTATCCGAGAATGGAACACAGACACTGTCACTGACCGACCCCGCTTAGGGCAGCCACTTGTGACGATGGCAGCTCAAGAGCGCCACATCTGGTTACAGCCTGTACAGATTCCAGTCAGCAAACAAAACTATCATTAAATGAGGGGTCCAAAACGATTAAGGGTGGGCACAAGTACCGTTTGACTCCATCTATCTGAGCAACACATGCGTGCACACAGCCCCTACAGAAAACCCAATTTCTGCCCATTTATGCATGGCTGCCCTTACCGTGGTCGGTCAGTGACAGTCCCTGTTTTGCATTCTCAGACAGAAACAGGGAAATAAAGTGCCAAAAAATTATGTAGTGGCAGGTGCCCACAGTCAGAGGTGAAGAGTTCCTGCTCCTGTTGATGGAGGAAAGAATGGGTTTTCTTCAATTTGCCGCAAATACAGTACATTTCTGATAGGACCACTTCGTCAAAAAACAAAATCTTTATTGGAACATATAGGCATGCAATCATACCTTGAGTTTGGCGACATGGCTTTGTTATGAGAGATCCCCGCCTGTCCGAACAGGGAACCGAAGGCAGGGAGCTGCGAGTAATCCCCCTCCAAGGAACAGAGCCAACAGCAGCAATGACCTCACGAAAGAGACATTGCTATAGAACAAAAATTTAGACAAAGAGAGGACGGTTAATGAATACAATAGATTGGCAGAGCTGGGGTGGAGGAGGGTTTGTTGAGTGAGCGCACTGAAGAGCAGCTTCCCGAGGCGAGCTTAAGTAGAGTAACATATTACCAGCCAAGCACTCAGGCAGCTAGGTCAGATGACAGTCACGTGCACTCAGGTAGAAGCTGCTCCCCTGTTAGCAGGCTTGACTCCATGGTCAATCAGAACGGACATCAAGTCTTCATATCTCACCTGTGCGTTTTTAATGGCGCTGTATATATATATATATATATATATATATATATATATATATATATATATATAGTTATGTTTGAGTATTTTATGTAAAGCACTGTATATCATTTGTAAATGGAGATTTGTTACATGCTATTTTTGCTGCCTTGCTGGTCAGCTATTTATTTTGTTCATCAGCACCCTCTACAGGTGTGTCTGTAGCAAAACATGATCTGATATAATATCACTTCTTTGTAATAGACTAGTGCTTTCAAGAAGCTTCTGTCATCTTCCTGCCTGGAGTGGGCAGGATTACCCAGATCTTTCCAGAATGTTGCTAGTCTATATAAATGCTGTGATTTTGGTCAGTAGAGGCAGAGTTTTTGTTTTGGCAACAGAGTTACATGGTGGCATTAGAGTGTTATGACAAGATTCAAGGAACTCTCTATTACCGGGTACTTTGACACTAATTCCATAGTTCTGTGCTTGCAAATTATGTCTGCACCAAAAATTCCCATGAAAATACACACACTAATAATTTTAGGCTTGTTTTCTGATGGCAGACCTTGATTTTCAGCCAGTTTCTGCCCGAGCCACGACTAGGTTCAACTTCCGGGGGTTGACACATCAACCTGCTGACGTCATATGAAGAAGGAGACGACCTCAGTGGAGCTCATTTTTCTATTACTGCCTATGGGACACGAACTGCAGTAGGTTAATAAAATCATTATTTTCTCGCGAAATTTCAGGAAAATGCGGAGCAAATTCCTTCCAGATGCATTGTAGCAGGTTGTAGTAACATATCTAAAGTAGAGGTCAACATTTATCAATTTCCAAAAGATGGAAAAAATAAGTAAAATTTGGGCGTCTCAGGTGAAACTGACTCGGGCAAAGGGGCAAGAACCAAGCAACAATAATGTGATTTGTAGCTACCACTTCAACGATTCTGACTTCGAGGATAAAGGGTTTTGTTCTGATTTTGAGATGAAAAAGAGGAGAAAAATTAAGCCAGATGCTCTCCTGAAAATCAAAACTCCGTTTGAGGAGAGAAGCACCGAGTAAAAGGGGAGAAAGAAGAGCAGACCGGACACTGAAAAATGGAAGTAAATGAAGGCAGGCTGCTTATGAACAATTATAACGCGTTAGCTACGCCAGAGCTTCAGCAGGGCTTTTGTTTTAGACACTATAGAGCTTAATAGATCGCTGGCTGCGGCTAGCACTTAGCAGGCTTTGGCTTGCATTCCACACGTTTAAAGCCTTCTCTTCACCAGCGCTCTATTAAGCTGCTTTCACATCAGACGCGAAACGCGTGTATTTGAGTCTTTGCATTGACTTTGAATGTAATCTGTCGTCCTAAAAATTCGTTTCACATCCAGTGTGAAAGCGCTTCCCTCTAGCTACTGCTGCGCGTCTTGACTCTTGTCTTTTATTCTAATCTTTTTCTCTTCGTCAGATCATATTATTGTTTTACTCTAGCCTGACCAAATGCCGTACATAATCTATCAAGCATGTTGGATGTCAGCTCAGGAGAGCAAAATGAACGAAGTCAAATAGACATCAAAGTGTAGCTCGCAGTTTGGCAAACTCGCAAACAGCTGATCGAGGAATTAGATTTTCATAACAGAAATCTGGGTCATACGCTTTTAAAACGCAGTACTTATGTCGTTATAAATGGAGAACCAAACACCTGGGTAATGTGTTTAGCAGTAGCTTTCGCAGACGGAGAACGTGAGTGAACCACGGCACTCTAGCCCATTTAGCGCGTCTCTGATTGCCCCTTAAGAAAACCAGTGTAAGATTTAATAAAAAATATACATATTGCCAATTTTTCTTTTGCTTGTCATGTAAATCATATCAGATTTGAAGTTACTAAGTACTGGGGCGACAAAAACATGTAATGAAGTGATCAAAATGATATTTTTACATGTAGTTGTACATACCGGCTATGCAGCGAATTGGTCCTGAGTTCTTTATATGACGTCACGCTAAGAGGGCAGCATTATCGATTGTAGTGATTAAAAAGGGGCGTTCCCAGGGAAAGTAGAAAGTTACTAATTTCTCCAAAACGGTTTGATATTATGGGAAATGACTGTCATTTTTTTTTTTTTTTTCTGTATGAAAAATTTCATAATAAGTTCATACGTTTCATAATAAATTTGTTACATTTCGCCCTCTAGAGGCAGTAGTACCTTTAAACAGTGGATTATTTGTAGAAGTTTTTTTTTATTAATCAGTGAGGAATAAATTTGTTTAAGTTGTCATTGCTGTTTTCTTTGTTGCGATTTTCAAGTCATAACAATATACACACACCTGTGTATATATATATACATGTTCAATACTTTCAAGACGCGTTCAATCCCCGCTGTGTGTATTTATTTATAAAATGATGGATAATGCAAAGAAAATGTGCAATCTCAAATGTCAATTTTATGGCTTTATTTTCTGAAACAAACTGACAAATCCACTCTTCTGTTTTTCTGTTTTGCCTTCATCAAAATCACAAATGCTTCAGACATGGCCAGACCTGAAGAAGTAGCAAATAAGAACAGTCAATTGAAGGGTTAGTTCAGGTTTTCTGATGTGGGTTTGTGTGAAGTGCTTATCCCCAGTCAATGTTTTACCTGCTGTAGATAGCAGAGTGCGAGCTCCCAGTTTGTGGAAGCAGAGTGTAGTGCTGGCAGGATAACAGAGCAATGCACTGCTGTGGATGGGGACAGCTGGAAAATGTGTGTTAGCTGCCAAATAGAAAGCATACATAATTTTAAAAATATTTTAAGTTCTTTACCTAATCATGAGATGGCCCTTTCCTTTGACGCTAGAGCTACTTCTTCTCAATCATAGACAGAACTTCCTTGTTGCTACACGACTGAGAAAATGTAGACCCAAAAGCAAAGGTTTAGGGTATGAATCCCGCCTGAGGCCTGTCTGTGTGGAGCATGTGTGGAGTGTTTGGGTTTCCTCCAGGTAGTCTGGCTTCCTCCCACAGTACACAGAGATGACGTGTGTTTCCCGCTACATATTGGCGAGTGGCCCAGGGTGTGTCCCTGCTCTTTTTATACTTAACTTGGATAGGCTCCCGTGACCCTATTAAATTATCTTTTACAAACTTTGAATATACTTAATAATCGGTCTGTCCATCCATACATTTTTGGAGGAAATGTTGGTCTTCCAGCCCAATTAAGCCTGCCCCCAGGGTATGAACACATCTGTTCTGCACCCGTGAGCCGAACCGAAAAGTCACGTGTGTCTCTCTCTGTCCCAGTGTCGGAGAAACGAAACCTAACTCAGTCTCTGTTTGCTTGATCAGGAGAATGGCAGAATAATATCAGAATATAATTGGGTCTGCTCAGAACCAAGTAATATCTCCTGCTCTTTGCCAGAACTTAATCTCCGTCAGCCAGAGGAGCACAATGGCACAGGCTGAGGGTTCTCTGGATGCGGAGGATTTGAGCTGCTCGATCTGTCTGGATGTCCTGAAGAACCCAGTGACTACTCCCTGTGGACACAATTACTGTGAGGGCTGTATTAAGGGCTACTGGGATAAGAATGATCATACTGGTGTTTACAGCTGTCCCCAGTGCAGAGAGACCTTCAGTCCAAGGCCTGTTCTGGGTAAAAACACCATGCTGGCTGAAGTGGTGGAGAAACTGAAGAAGACAGGACTCCAAGCTGCTCCTCCCGCGGAGCAATACATTAAACCTGATGACGTGATTTGTGATATTTGTACTGAGAGAAAGAAAATAGCCGTCAAGTCCTGTCGGGTGTGTCGGGCCTCTTATTGCCAAACTCACCTCCAGCCTCACTTCAAATGTCCTGATTTAAGAAGGCACAAACTGATCAAAGCCACAGCGGACCTGCCAGAGACAACCAGCCCTCCGCAAGAGCAACTGGTGCTCCTGCACTGCTGCTGTGCAGATCAACTGTGTTTCAATGCCCTGTGTGTGATGAAGGAGCACAGGGGCACAGCTACGGCACGGAGGACTAAGAAACAGGTGACAAATTCCCCCTCTTTTCCAGAGTAATGCTCATTTATGATGGCAGAAACTATTTTGGCCTTTTTTTGTTCTTATTTATACCTCAGGTTTGTTGCACATTCAATTGTAACTGGTTGGAAGATGTTCTAAATGTGCTTATTATTTTTTCATCAATGCACAACTAGATGTTAGCCTTTTGACATATTATAGGCTATTAATTTACTATCTTTGAATGCCAGGCTAAATTCTAATTATTTTCTTAAGCTTTCCCTTACATAGGTTCAAAATCAGTGAAAGCTTTTTTATTGTTTGTTGTTGTTCATATTGTAGGACAATGTCACAGACATATACTGCAACACTTCACTCGGGTACATCGCACTTACTCTGAGAGAAATTTTCAAACCCAGGACACCATGTTTTGATGGCCGCAGCATTACATCAAGTGGAAAATATCAGGATCTTTTACATAATTTCGTATACATTTCATTGTAATTCAGCTTCACATACTGCGAATCTTTTGAAACCCTGGGATCTCCATTAGAATTGAAAATTAGCCTGATGTTCCACAGGTTTGAATGCAGCCAGCTGCATTTTATGGACCCATATATAAATTGTCCATAGGTCCTCTAATACTCAAGAGACAGCTAAGAAACATGACCAGAAAACTGGCCCCAGAATTCACAGTTTTTCCGTTATTCCCTCCTGGGTGACTAAATGAACAGTTCGCTCTTCTGGTTGGCCAGACTTGCTTCACACCTGACTCTCAGGTGAACGCAGGGCGAAAAACCAGCGGCTCTTGACCCCTGACAGCAGTGATTTGCAGAACAGGTTTAGAAAATATAAAAATATATAACATTATGCACTGTAAACCCAAAGTTTGTTTCTGAGTAAACCTTTAAGTTGCCATTACTTTGCTTTTCATGTTTTGTAAAAAAGGCCGCCATCAGTAAATCAAATCAGTTGTTTGTAATAATCAGCTGAAATATGAAATGCATTTGATCATGTTGAGCAAAAAATAACTTGGTATGCTTAGTTTTCATTGAGTTTGTCCTTGCACATTTCCCACAATGCACAGCACACACAATTTATAGTTTTTGATGTTGAATAACTGCTAATTTATGTGTTTGTTTATTGGTTATACATATTAGTTATCTTAGTTAGGTGCTTTCCTTTCGTGGATCATGTTTGTTTGGGTTCAGCAGGGCGTCATCGTTAAGTGCATCTTGTTCCTGTTTGTTGTTCCTTTCCTATTCCCCTGACATTCAAAAAGCCAAACTATGTGGCGCAGTCAGTGCACAACAGGAAAAACCACATTATTCAGTATGTAAGACGATCTACTAGGACATGTTTACCAGTGTTGTTCTGAAAATAATACTGGCCTTTCCACTCATGGAAATTGTTTTATTGCAGGAACAATTTTAAGTAAATTCTGCTAATATACTGTAAACTTAAGGTGGTAACCGCATGCAATTAAGGATTTATGTTAATACAACTTAACCTGTTTAGTTTCACCACTTGTAAAAACATTAGGGGACATCGGGGGTAAATAATATGAAAAAAATTAAAATTTTTGCATTTTTCCCATTTCATGAGATTTGAGTACTTGAAGCTGTGGTAAATTTATATTGACAACCATTTTTACCTTGGGGCCCCTCATTTCCTTGTAATTTAGCCTTTTAAAACCCTTGCTATAATTAAAAAGCATTATTTTCAAGCTCATTAATGAAATGACATTTTTGAACCCCAATTTCTCCATAACTAATCATCAAAACTTCATGAAATTTTCACCAGTTTTTTTTGTGTAATTGGCATAACAGTTTAACAGAGGGATTTTTCAACTTAGGTGTAAGGCCTATGATATGTGGTGTCAAATCCACCAAAAAAATTCCCTTCTTCATTATCCAGGTGAAAAAGGGCCCAATTTTTTTTTCTCCTCTGAAAGAAATTAAATCCAGGGATCTTAAGCTGTTTGGCTCTGTCAAAAGCTTCAAATAAAATAAATTCCACTGCGCTAACATGTATATTCACCAAGAAATCTGGGAAAAACTAAAACTAGTGAAAATTCAACATGCCCGCCATTTCCATGGCAACAGACAAATTTACATAAGTGATGCATTTTCCATTCTTATCCAGAGAATGTATATAATTGACTGGTAAATGAATTGTATCTATTACTGTGAATGCTTTAAAACGTTGTCATTTACCCCCGATGCCCCCTTAAGTAGTTTAAGGCAATGGGTTTCCACGCCATTGTTTAGTAAAGTCAACTAATTTTGGTTAAGAATTTGGTTCCACCACCTTTATTAAAAAAACATTGTTTGAAATATAATGCTGAAATAAAAGTACAGCCCCAAGCTGAATGATCAGATAATGTTTGCAACTGTTGTGGCACATTACAATTATCCTGGTACCTCTTTACCTTGCAGGACAGTTTGCTTCCACACAGCCATTTGCAGGTGCCATTTAACTGCCTGGAACTTGACAGTGTTTGGGTCAACTTAATAATAACTTAAATGGACAATTTGAGTTTAACTTAATTTTAAAGTGATTTGTAACTACTACTGTCGCACTTGCTTGTGTTAAACAGTTACTGACTTTTTCTCTGTGGTTTGTGCTGGAAGGGTTCTGGGCTCTTTTCCAGTCAGCCCAGTGTGGGGCCACTTTCCACAATCCCACTGAGCCACACTGTGGGGAACAGGCTGTGTGGGGTCCCAGTAAGAGCTGAGTGAAAGGCCTAGTTAAAATTTACAGCCTCCTCTCTCTGTGTCTCCTAACAGCGCTCTGTACAGGCAGCAGTGGGGTACAGCAGGAATGAGGCCCCTCAGATTCTGGTTTGTTGGACTCAAAACAGAATCACGGACAATCAGGGGACTGGCCCTCAGAAAAGGAATGACCCATCTTTGAAGGATTTCCTCAAAATATTTCTCCTCATGTTTGTTATTACTTTCATTTCTCGAATATTTTCTGAAGAAAAGTCCACGCCGCAGTAAGACTTATAGGCTAGTGAAATACTGGGAGAGGGCTGTGTCGAGAACATCGGAGGCAGGAAATAATTATTCAGTGATCATGTGCTGGTTTTAGTCCACACTGGCAATATTGTCTGTCCTCTCTGAAGCTCACCAGTTTAGCTTGACATCAAACATACAAGTAGCCTAAGATCATACTGTCAGTATTGCTAGTGTCTGTGAAACAAGGACCGTCTTGGAAATGGAATTTGTCATGAAAAGTCATTAGCAGACTTGCCTGTGTGAACGGTATGTGTTTTGCAATGGACTAATGAAAGGAAATGGCTGATGACAAAAGTGGAAAAAAAATTAAAAGGGCTGTTTATTTTTTTTACTGTCATAGCGCCCCCTGCCTCTTTCTCTGGTTTAGCATGGGTTTGTATTAATACAAACGTCTCGGTTTTATTCGATATTGTACTTCTTGTCTTTTTTTCCACGTAGTTCTGTGAGCCATTTTGAAACACTGCAGTTGCATGTATTGACTGGAGATGCATAAAAAGTATTAAACGCAGTAAATAAATCAATCAATAAACAAATAAATCAAAAAGACTACTGTTCAGTAAGTGAGATTTTTGTTTGCTTATTTATTTATTTATTGCACTCCACCCCCCAAGTTTAAATGTCCTATGAGAATTCCACTGAAATGTCCATGCCTTAGCCCTGTACTGGTCAAGTGATCAGATGTTAGCCCTTTATTTTATTAATCGAATCAAAGTTTAGATTCCTTATTCAACTTTTGCAAACATAGATATACATTGTTTGATTGCTTTTTAAAATCACTAAGTATGCATTGTAATAGACCAGGAAATGCACATATTCTGCATTTGAATGAAGGTTTGAATATCCTCTGTAAAAATAACAACAGTGTGAGAACACATACACTATTAGATCTCTCCTTGAGTGAAAATACAAAAGTAATAGCCTTTAAACATGATTAAGTCCAAACATGAAACTACTGTGATTTAGAATGATAACATTTAACTCTCATGTCCTGAATGGGTCATCCTTTGGGCTGCTTCTCTTAACCTGAAAACAAGTGCTCCTCTCATGATAGGCGAGGTAATGAACAACTCCAAATACCAGGGCGTTTTGACAAAAAAAAATGCTGCTCTCTTTCACGAGGGTAAGGATGAAAATGAATTAAAATGTTGACCCAAAACACATTCAAAAAGACTAAATCATGCTTAAGTGAAAGAAAGTAGCAGCCTTGTAATGGTCCAGTGTGCGGCATTCAAATGCAACCAGGGCTGTAAATTTTTCCTCAATAATCAGATAGTCTTCCATTAGGGTTTGTTTATTTTTTTAAGTTCAGAAGTCATGAGAGATCGTGAATTTCTTATCAACTGTGTATCATGAATTGTACAATGTTTCCCTCTGCTGGAGTTCGGGATGAACTGATTTCATCATCGCGAGAGTGCCTCGGTCTGCGATTGGGACGTTCTTTGAATGCATTAAGGGTCATATAGTGGCCAGAGGTGTACATTCCAGGGGTCAAAAAGTAAAAGTCCGGCCATGTTTTACCTCCAGCCATGAGCTTAGGCAGCTGATTTTCCTAATTACTTCAACGTCTGGGCTGAAGAATTGCTGCAATTCTTAGATCCAGGCAGCTGCAGCAAAATACTGGGACGGTCTTTTATTTTCTGGGGCTGGATTGTCCACCTCTGATAGTGGCACAGTAATGCAGTGGATTTTCATCCGAGTCTTTCAGTGCAACATTCTGCATGCTATCCCTTAGCCTGCATGCCATTCTTCTCCATCCATTATCAAGCCTGTCCCAGAATGCACTGGGATGAAAAGGTATAAAATGAATCCTTGATATTTCACAAATGATCACAAAGAATGCCTCATGCTAATGGCAATTTAGCCTCCCATTAACTACTGTAGCTGCCAGAGGACATCAACACAAACGTGGGTAAAGCATGCAAACTATCTTCTACTATCTGCTGCACCACTGTGCCGTCCTATCAACCATTCACCAAAAGCATGCATGTTAGGGTTTCAGTTGCCTGCGGTGTGTGTGTGTGTGTGTGTGTGTGTGTGTGTGCATGCGTGCGTGTGTGCGTGTGTGTATGAATGGTGCCTCTTCCCGTAGACGGAATGGTGACCTAACCAGGATCTTTTCTTGTTTGAATTCATTCCCAATACTCTTCCCATTTACTCACAAATTACCACAAGAATGCTGATTGAATTGTTTTTTGCACCTGTAAATATGCCCTTCTTATTTCCAGCAAAGGGATGCAAAGGAATAAATATTTTTGCTGCTTGCCAATGGATTACATCTTGTAATAAACCCTCACTATTCACTCTGACGAGGCCTTGTCTTGATTGTTGACAGATACAACAATACTCTTTGTGCGGGCATTTTTCTTTACCAGAGAAAGAATTTGCAAAAGTTCTTCTTCATCTGAGATTCCGGCAGGCTGTACACCGTACGGCATAATGCTGCCCTCCACAATCACTACAAGATACTATTCAAATCTTCCCACCATTCGCTCTCATTCTCAAACCTTTGGGCAATTTAGTGTCTCCAATTAACCTAACATGCATGTTTATGGACTGTGGGAGGAAACCGGAGAACCCGGAGAAAACATGCAAACTCCACACAGAAAGGCCCCAGGCCGAAATCAAACCCGCAACCTCCTTGCGATGAGACAACAGTGCTAACCACTATGCCACCGTGCCGCCCCATTTGCAAAAATTATCCATGGTCTCCAAGGCCTTTTGCTGCCTCACAGCATTCCTGAGCCTTTTCTTAATAAGCGATTTGGCCTGCGCCTAATATTTTGCCCATCTCTCCAATGGTTTTGATTTTTCAGCTAAATGATGGCTCACTTCACTGGTAGTACTGACAACTATGTGGACTCCATATTTCCCGTTCACAGCAACAGATTCTAAATGCAAATGCCACGCTAGAAATCAAATGTACACCATCTATTTGCTCACTTGTTGATGAGAAGTGAATAAGGCCGCTTTCACACCGGACGCGAAACAAATTTTTCGCTTGACAGATTACATTCAAAGTCAATGCAAAGATGCAAATACACAAATACACAGAATGTAATCTGTCGTGCGAAAAATCCGTCTCGCGTCCAGTGTAAAAGCGTCTTAACTCAGAGCACGCCATGGAACAGCTGTGCAACCTACTGCCCAGTTTGATCTTGTCCCTTAAAAAGAGAGGATCGTTGATAAAATAGGTTGTGATTCCAGCTTCACTCACCTGATTTTGAAATGCTTGAATGAGCTCATATCTCAATTTCATTAAAACTCAAATATGCCACAGCGGAGACCAAAATTAGTAACATCCTGCCACATTGATTTTTAACGAAGAGTTTGTTTCCATAATGCGATATATCCAGTTTACTCATTTTGAGGAAATTCAGCTTTTTCTATGTTGGTGCTGATTGCATTTTATGGAAAAACACAAATGAAAAAAATTTGCCATAAAGTATTTATTTATAAAAATGGATTTTTGCCCCAAGTGTAAGAAGCACAGGGCTATCGCCATTTGGTATTATCTGAGTTTTTGTCATTTTGGCACTTATTGCATTTTGGAAACAAACTCTTCAAATGCTCTGCTATATCTTGGAAAAACTGTCAGTAGTCTCCCGTCTCCACTGAGCCTTCTAACAAACCAGTATGCCATATTTGTATAATTAAACTATGAATAACACAGGACAACTAGTACAGAATGACAACTTAGATTTATAATGACAACAAAACAATTCTTTTTCAACAGTATTCATTTAAAAAAAAAAATCTGAGTATAGATTTAAACTGTAATCTGAAATACATGGAGTCAACCGTAGAATTGTTCAGAGATTAATTATTACATTCGAAAACACAATGAATAATCAATCAGCATACTGACAGCTATTTGTGAAATTTAAGTTAGAACACTTGACACTAAAAAAAACATGAGGCAAAACAATAATTTCTCACAAGAAAAAATAAAACACTGAGGCTTTTAACATATCTACAGAAGCTTTGGTGCAGCCATTTATGAAGCAGCTAAATAAAGCACTTCCATTTTGATGCTTGGAATGCCAAAAATCTATCTCTGCTGTCATATAAATGGTCTGCAGAACATGGAGTCTGGGAATTGAGGAAGCTCCTTAATGACTATCATTAGAAGTTATACGCTAATTAATAATTGTTATTTGTAAACATTTCACCAGAGCCTAATCATACTCAGGACCATGGCATAGCATAGATAGCCCATTATAGGATAATTTGTTAATGAGTTGATTTAACACTGGGGGTGTTCTGTGTCAAGTCACCGAAGAAACACGGTATTGACACCCACCATCTAAGATACTGCTGAAATTCTATCAGATGGTATACACTGATGAAAAAAAAAGTTCTTTAAACATTTTTGTTCTGTAGAAATGTTTATCGGATTCACAATAATTTATTTATATGGACTAAGTTGCCCATTTTGAATTAAGTGTTTTTTTTAAATTCTGAGTAATTTAAAAATTATAATTAAAAAAAAGTTTACATGATTCATTATAGCAATTGCGTGGTCCATATGGCCACCGAGTGGACAATGTGAGTGCTGCAATAATTATGAGACAAATATGGAGATTTAATTCCCCTCTCAGATAATATTAACATTTATTAGCTTGAGAAGATCGGTTCCACATGTCTTGTCTCATATAGAGCAATTATATTTATGTGCACAGTCCAGTTAAAAATGCAAGCTGTGGGATTTAATGATGGGTGGTTGGTTGCTGTTTTGAATTTCCTGTCCCCAATCAGTAAAACTTGACCCACACAAATTATCTATCGTTATAAAACCAATAAATATCATTACAAAAATTACATCAACGTACACCCCCTGAATGAGTTTCAGCAACATCTGAGATTCAGATCTTGGTGATTTGACTCACGCACAAACTGACCAGTCTGCGCGTTGGGCTACAGTACATTAATAGTCTGCCATTCCAGGGACGAAGCTGCAACTTTATTTATCACGGCATGGTTCCCCCCACTTAATTTTATGTCCTTTTTATGATATGTGCCATTTCAGTACATCGAGCCATGTGAGTGAGAGTTGAGCCTGCTGCTACGGCGAAAGGTTCCCCCGTTGCTCTGAGGTTGCCAGATTCCTTGCAGAATCATCTTAAGGTGGGACCTGAATTTAACTCCAACGAAGACGTAAAAGACGGGGTTCAGGCAACAATGTGAGAAGGCGATGAGACGACAGACGTAAAAACCATAATCAAGTCCAATACTTACGTCGCAATCGTCAAAAGGGGGCACGGACAGATGGGCCATCGTCCGCAAAAATATTACCACGTTGTAAGGCGCCCATCCGACGAAAAACACTATCACTATGGTGAGGATGAGTTTCACGGTTCTGTGCCTTGAGTGCGATCTTGATCGAAGGATTGTCTTCAGGATATTGAAGTAGCAGAAAGCGATCACCGAAAACGCAAACAGGAAAACCACGTTTTGCTGGAAGGCAGATGCTATTTTCCAGTTAATATCTTCATATGCGCAGTAAAACGTGTGTTCGTAAGGATCCTGGAGCACTTTGGTATATAGAAGGGAAGGGATTGCTGCTGAGAAACTCCCTAGCCAGATAACGATGGAGGCGATGATGCTGTAGAAACACTTTGTGATTCCGAAGTCAGACAGCGGATGAACCACTGCCAGATAGCGGTGGATCGTCATCATCGTTAGGAAAATGGTGCTACTGTAATATCCAGCGTAGAAAACAAACTTTACAGCTTTGCAGGTTTTTTCTCCGAGTGTCCATCCCCACAGATGATCATATGCCCAGAATGGCAGTCCGAATGTGAAGACTAAATCTGAGACGGCCAAGTTGAGAATGAAAGTGTTCGTGAGCGATCTTAGGGTCTCGTAAAGTACCAAAATAATTAGGACTAGGACGTTGCCTACGAGACTCAAGGCAATTACAGCAGAGAAGAATATGGGGGTTGTAATGGATCCGAATTTTACAACCTCTGATTTATTGCACATTTCGGATTCATAATCATCGCTATAGTTATACTCCTCAAAGTCGGAATAACTGTCCATTTTCTCAACTTTCCTGTTGAGAGGGGAAAAAAAACAAGTCAAACGGTAATCACATGACTGACAAACACCCATTATGAAAAAAAGGGCTCGCATGGCCTACATTGTTGGCTATCCAGCGCGAGCTTACATTCTGCACATGCCCGTGAAGACAACATTTATCCATCCATTTATGTGTTGACCATATACAGTACATTCAAATAAAAAATTAAAGGAGGTCTAATTTTCAGCCAATTGTTTCAGTTCCAAAGGAGTAGTTTTATGGAAATACTGAACTAAACTTTGCACCATTGAACCACGCTAAATACCCTCCTACACACAGAGAAAAACTTCCCATTGGAAAATAAGGAAACAGGGAGGTATCCATAACATACCAATACTGTGACCCCATACAAGAAGGAGGTGTTACCAAGAGAATCACCGTCAATCCACTTTCAATCATAGTAAAACAAGATGTAACACAGACAGTGGACACGGAACTTACAATCCAAGATTTTACAGAAAACAAGAAAGGTTTAACTCTTCATTTATTTCATTTCATTTATTTAATTAATTTCAGGACAATGCACATTAATGAACATATACATATATGTAAATGTGCCAGATTATAGCACAAAGGCTAATTTCCATCTGGAGTCCAACATAGGCAGGTTAGATCAAGACAAACATACACACTTATACATTTAGAAAAATAGAGAGAGAGAGAAAGAGAGAGTGAGCTTTAATCCGTGTGGTTCCACTGTATTTAATGTGTAGATCCAGTAAGCCTCTCTTTTAAGTAATTTATTAATAATATCTCCACCCCTTTGGGAAGGAACAATTTTTTCGATTCTGCAAAATTTTAATGATGCAGCCGAACCATGATTTTATTTGGAAATAGTGTCTTGCTATCGCATTGTCCATATTTTGGTTACGAATAGCCGCCTTGTGTTCGGTGATGCGGAGTTTCAGGGAGCGTTTGGTTTGGCCAACATAAAGCAGTCCACACGGACACTTGAGGATATAAACAACATGAGTGGTGCTACCCTGATAGGTGACTGACCTCTTTCAGACGTAATGAACTGGTCCTAACCTGGTCGATACGTCATACGTCATATATCCTACTATTTAACGACATTAATTTGACATCTATACGAGACCAAAAATGTTCTCACTTTTTATGACGTATTTTATACATCAATTATTTACCACTTTTTCTACATCGTTTTAAGACTAGAATAATACGTATTTTTTACGTCATTTATTTACCACTTTTCCATGTCTTTTTAAGACCACATTGCGTGTTTTTTTACGTCTTATTATTTACCATCTTAAGAAATTATGTCAACTATCATGTGGCTAACACCGCAGGAAATAAGTTTCATGTAATATTTCCTTTCTTGTTTCTTGAATTTTCAAAAAGGGAAATTTATTTTGGGATGGTCCTGCGATGCGTAATTTTTTCCCCCCTGGTGAGTGCGTTATTAAATGAAACTTTCTGCCATATTTTCTTGCGCGAAGTCTCCTGATTCACTTGATTAGCTGTGCAGCAGTTTCGAGCAGACGCGCACCGCCCGCCCTGTACTCAGCTGGGTAAAAAAAAAAAGATTTTTTTTTTCCTAACCCATATCCATTGCACCCGCTATTCGGCTCCTGATTGGTCTATAGATTGACGTCATCATGATCATGAAATGAAAATGGCTGCGTCCACACTGCATCACTTCGGATGTGAAGAATTGTCTATCGAAGATTGTCCTGAACTCAATGTACGTTTTTACAATCAGAAACACATCAAGTTCGAAAGATTATCGATTTGGATGCTATATGACATGTTTTCTTGCAGGAAATTGCGAGTTTATAGGCCTCTTCCAGTGCTGCATATCACTGGCACTGTGCATTTGCTGATGGCGCAGGCATTGATATGGCAAGCATGGGATGCATATAGTCCTACAAGGCTCAAGTCAATCAATACTGTGTTGAAAGGCCACCCAGTTTAAAAATTTGAACCGCTCTACAACGATCCATTGTCATCTCTAATTGTAAGGCGAACGCTCAGCCAATCCATTGAAGACAATCAACCAATCAGAAGCCGAATAGCGGGTGCAATGGATATATGAGTTAGGAAAAAAAAATCCACGCCCCGGATATGGTTTAGCTGAAAGTTGAAATCAAAAAAATTTTATATATTCTGTGAAGGATGTTGAGGTAACTTTTTCTGTTTTGGCTGTTGCTGTTTACTTTTGTTTTGTTTTTGTTTGGTTTTTTTCCCCCTTTTTTTACACTTCAACAATCATTGTTTTCAATCTTTTTTCTTTTTACCTGCTCAGTTTGTCTGAAAACCTGTTTGTTCATATTTATGTTTCAAGGGGAGGCCCGAGCAGATAAGTCTATTTGAATAGAGGCGCAAAAATGAGAGGAACAGATTACTGAAAGTTTGAGCAAATTGCAATTCAAAATAAGAAATTTATGAACTTTTGAAGTTTTGAAGTTGTGATCTAACACAAATTGGTTACTCTGCAATGTATCATATGAGCTCTCCTCCCATTAGCACAACATCAGAAAAATCTATTCCATCATCAATGACACAGAAAATGAAAAATTATGAAACTTTATGTGCAGAGAAATTGGAAGGTGAGCTCACAAGATACATCACAGCGTTGCCAATGTGTGCGCGTGTGTGTGTGTGTGTGTGTGTGATTAATCTCAATTTAAAAAATTCATAACTTACTTATTATGACTCGGAATTCATCCAAACTTTCACTGACCTGTTCCTCTCATTAGTCTCCCTCTTGCCTGGGTGGACTTCCCCTTTAAGCCAAGGAAACGCTACCTGAAGGTTCTTGTTTTAGGGTTCTCATTGTACCATTATTTAGCTTAAATCTTTGGGGTACATTTCTCTTAAACAGAACTGACTTCTGTACGATTTCCATGTTAAAATCCCTTGGTTACTTGAGGTGTATATATAAGTTGTATGCAGTTTAATGTGTAGCAGTTTTCTCTCATACATGTATGTTAATATTGTTCGAGTTATGAACTAAAAATAAGTAATAAGCTTGTGTGTTACTCTCAATGTGATGTGTTTTCATTATTGCAATATCAGATATTTTCCAATTTTCTTGACCAATTTTCTTTGCCTTTACACAAATGTGCTTCCATTCTGTTATCATATTTTGCAACATGTTTTGTGTAGTGACATTGTGTAAAACTTGCTGGCAAGAATAATGTCACCTCATTTGAGTTAAGAGCAAAGAAATGTACAAAATGTGCAACAAGATACCTTGTATCTGATCAAAGTTTATTATCCCCCGCCAACACGAAGTGGGAGGGGGATATAGGTTTGACCTCCGTCCGTCCGTCCGAGATAAAGGGGACAGCTTTACTCAGAAACTATTACAGATACAGTAACCAAATTTGGTGTGTACCTTCAGACCATTAAGGCCTTGATCGAGTTCGAAAATAAGAAGCGCACTGAACCAAAGAAAATGAATCTGTCTGATTTTGAATTAAAATGACTAATCCACCCCTTCGACCCATTTTTTCGAGCATTGGCTGTTTAACTGAGCCCTTATCTCAGTATGTGGATTTCTTCCTAAAGAGATATGTTTCCCACCTTCCCTCCAACCTTGGAGACACTACAGATGTGTTGAAAGTGCTGAACTCCTTCCAGTGTAATCAGGACTGCATTTTGTTTACATGGGATGTACAAAGCCTGTACACCTGTATCCCTCATTCTGCAGGCATTGAAGCGCTGTCACACTTCTTTGACAGAAGAGGCACTGCAATCCTACCTCCTAATGAATTCTTACTGACCCTTGTGGAATTAATTTTATTGCATAACTATTTCCAGTATGCCGGGTCTTTTTATTTACAAAAGCTAGGTGTTAGCACGGGCAGTTCCTTTGCACCATCTTTTGCATGTTTGGTCATGGGTCTGTGGGAGGAGAAATACAGTCATAATTCTGTTAATAATCACTTTCTCTCCAAAATTGTAATCTGGAAAAGATACATTGATGATATTTTATGTGTCTGGTCTGGGACCTCTGAGGAATTGAGGGACTTTGTGGATTATAAAATTCTACCACAGCATATTTACGTTTCACAGTGGAAGAATCTCCAGTGAAAATTAATTTCCTGGATTTGACAATTTATAAAAATGATCAAGGGGGATTAGAATCCACAATTTATCGCAAATAATTGAGCAGAAACACTCTTTTACGAGCAGACAGTCATCACCCGAAACAACTTATTAAGAATATTCCAACGGGACAATTTTTGCGTTTAAAACGGAACTGCAGCAGACATGAGGAGTTTGAAAGCAAAGCAGCAGATATGATTGAGCGCTTCCGTGAAAGGGGCTATGCAGAGAGGGACATCAGGTCAGCCTACCAGAATGCGATGCGCACCCCCCGACCCCGCCTCCTAGAAAAGAATAAGGGTTCGTCAACACCACGTCTGTTTTTCTACGGAATACTCTCCCATTGCAGGGGAAATCAAAAACATCATAAAAATAACACTGGCGTGTTCTTCAATGCGACCCTGCCCTCAAACATATGTGCGCTAAACCCCCCCCCGATCTCTTTTCGGAAGTCACGATCTCTTAGAGATCGATTGGTGCATTCTATGATAAATAAATTACTTAAAAGAGAGGCTTACTGGATCTACACATTAAATACAGTGGAACCACATGGATTAAATGAAGAGTTAAAGCTTTCTTGTTTTCTGTAAAATGTTGGATTGTAATTTCCGTGTCCACTGTCTGTGTTACATCTTGTTTTACTATGATTGTAAGTGGATTTACGGTGATTCTCTTGGTTACACCTCCTTCTTGTATGGGGTCACAGTATTGGTATGTTATGGATACCTCCCTGTTCCCTTATTTTCCAATGGGAAGTTTTTCTCTGCGTGTAGGAGGGTGTTTAGCTGTCCCAGATTTTTCATACTTGTTTGACTCTGAGGAAGACGCAGTGCGTCGAAACGTCAGTCTTGGCACCTTAATAAATTATACTGGTGATTTGAGTGCTCCAGTTTCTTCTTTATATTCAGATTTATTGTCCTTTCTGCGAGCACCGACCTCCACTAACAGAGGGGCTGAAGCGCAAGGGGTTCCTTCATTTTATAGATAATAAATGCGTTTACATTAATTTAATCGCAAAAATATATATTGTAAATGCCTGCCCCCAGTGGCGGGCGGTGGACAGAGAACAAGGAGGGCGATAAACATGTCCTTAAACTGCTAATTTGTCTCGATCTGTTTTCAGTCAATTTCCCTGATAAAGGACACTTGAACTCTCCCCTCTCAGGTGTAGCTAAGTGTCTTTGTTAAGACGAGAAAATCAAAGGCACGAGTACAACGCAATAAAGAGCGCATTTCAATCTTTTTCAATTAAACAATCATTACGCACAGATTTGACGGCTTGCTTAGGATGCGACAAAATTTAACGCGGAAAATCCACTGTGGTTTTTTCGTGAGGAGTTGTCAATTAAGTCATGTGAATTAAACATTTTATAGAATGTATTATTCACTCGCCTAAACATTTCATTATTAGGGAAACTAACATGTTGATTAAGAACAATGATTGAAATCGGGTCTCTAATCTCAACCGTTTCCAGGGATGTTTTCCGCCCCCCTCCAGTTATCCGTCCACCTCCCGCCACTATATATATATATATACCAAAGTACCCACATTTTTCGTACAATACATGTTAAATAAAGAAACCAGCACCCTTCGTCTTGAAAAATGAGATCTATTTCTTAAATCAATCAAACTCTCCAGCATTTTTTGTTATAATTTCTAACCATGTTCATATTTGTTTTTTGTTTTTTTTTTTTAACCAGGGCACTTGGCTGAATGAGTTTGCAGCTGAGCGGCTGTCTAAGTAAAACAGCTTGATTTTAATTTGACGGTTGGAAAATGTGAAGGTGCTTGTTATTTGTTTACTTTGAAAAATAAGGCTTCCTTGAGAATTCCACATTTTTGGACACTATTCAAATAAGAAAATTATTCTCTTAACTTCTGAATGTTAACCTCTGACAAGATTCCCTTTGAGATTATATAGAGCAGTTAAAATCCGCTTAAATTTCTCTAAAACGGAGTGTTGTGACATTACCAAAGTGTGTCCAAACTTTTGACTGGTATATTATTATTATTATACAACATGAGGATCCGACCGAGCAATCTGATTGGTCAATCAGACGTTTAGAATGTTCTCAAATGAGCAAGACAGTACGGGTAGCCTATGCTCAAATGGAAAAAATACCTCATCACTGAAAATATTACTCCGCCTCGCGCAGTTTATAGGCCATTGATTTAATTAATTTGTCAATTTGATTGCATTTATACATTGAAATGAACATTTAATAAATCAACACATATGTGAAAACTGTCATCTTTATTTCAGAGCTAAAGTGATAGTGGCCTGGATTAGCCAAAGCCCCCAAAAGGTAGGGTTAAAATTACATAATTCTATTCAGCCTTAATGTAACAAGTTCCTATTGCTGCTTAGCCACATTAACCAGAGCTAACTTTAATTTGAAGTGACGCACTCCCAGCTGAAATGAAACATCTGCTGGTGAATTAATTAAAGAGCAGATGATAGTTCCGCTCTTTTCTCTTTCTGCGCCGACACTGGAAATATATTTAGCCTATATTTAAATATAGCCTAACCGTTGATGATGACTTTTTTTCCCCAGTGGATATTTTAGTTACAACACTATTGAGCTAGCAAATCAGTTTTGTGTTGCTATGTGCGGTATTTATTCAATTTTGCGAAATCAAGATCTAGAAAACATAAGTCCAAGTTGACTGGCTGACAAGGACTAGTTAACGTCAGATCTCATGTATTTCCACTGAAACGGAGAGAAAACTAGCAAAAAAAAAAAAAAAAAAAGTTTATAGGCCTATTTTGTGAGCGAAATGCCCACAGTATGAATACATTTTGATCACACTTTTTTTTTTGTAATAGTTGTATGATCGCATTATTACACGCAAGAGTGTGCTTGACCGGCGTTATTGTCACTTAAGCGATGCTAACGGAACTCGGTACTCGGTGCAAGCGCCTCGTTCCTGGCCGCATCACTGTCGTGACAATTATGACGGTCAAGCACACCCTCGCGTCTAATAATGCTTAATACTCATACACACAGACACAAGTCAGCAAATAAATTAATAAATTAAAAACTCCGTCAGCCAATCTGACAAACTGCTCAAATAAAGTTGAATACAGATGATATAGAGAAGCCTATACTTGGCTGCAGCCGAGATACATAGCCACTTTGATACATATGTCAAAGGCATATGCACTTGGAAGGCTATGGACAAGCCCAACATTATGCTGCCTGTTGATGCCTGGATAATACATGGCCATTGCGCTTAACTTACCTTTGCAGCCAACGGTGTGCGCCACTTAGACCTCAATGAAATGTGTGGCTACAGTTTGTCTATTTGTTCAAGGCAGAATTGAAATTTCAAGTGAAATTTCGCTTCCCCGCTCAGCGAAAGAGGAAGAGAACAGGTATGATACCCAGCTGCGAGCCGGAGGGTGTCGTATTTGGGGCAGTAGGGTAGCCTAGTCTGTTGGGAGGGTAGCGTTGTGGTATGTTGCATGACTTGTGACGGTGCAGTAGCTGGTTGAGCCCCCATTGCAGGTTGGAATTCTTGCACCTGGAGTGGTGAAGTGGAGAAGAACTCTGCCAGTGGGCCTCTAGCCCCAAAACCACACCCGAGGGCTAAAGCCTTCACCTGTTCCTGTTACTTTTTATGGCACCAAGCTCTGAAGTGTTCTATCTGGCATTTCTCCCAGGACCTCCTTAACAAAGCTAAACACGATCTCAGTGGAACTTTCCTGTTAAATAGGCTATGAATACAGCTTCCACCTTGCAGCTTCGCCCATCCATCTCACGGTGTAAGCGCTCCCACCTGTCATCACCGGGGTGCGTTTCCCAAAAGGGTAGTTGCTAAGTAAGTTAGCAACTTACATAGTTTGTCCTTTCACAGTGAATGGTCCAACTATGTAAGTTAGCATCTATGATTTCAGGAAATTCTCCCCACATTTGGAGACACCTACGGCTTACTGATGGCATGGATCCTATGGGAGCTGGTTTACGGGGGCTGCCACTTCAACAATGAATACGGGGCTTTTTTTGGCACCAGAGTCTGTGCTGAGTTGCCTATTTATAGGCAATGTAAAACTATGATTTGAGATGGAAGGGATACATTCATACTTATGTGCAGTTCCGAGGGGTAAAAAATAGGTTTCTGAATGAGCATAATGTGAAGAAATTTTATCTTCTAAAAGTATAGTCTATGGTCAAAAGTAGGGTAATTTCATGAAGGCAAGGTTATATTTTTAATGCACTTCAGTCACTTAACCCCTTTGTGCAGAATACAAATAATACCAATTTTCCCTGATATGCATGTGCCTATTTTTGCTTTATAACAGTATTTGTGCAGAGATTGGGGAAAATTATTCCAGTGAAGCAGGACATTTTAAAATTCAATTACAAAATAATTTAGGAATTAAATTTTGAGATTTAGGGATGCCGTCATCTATAATTGCGCGAAGGGGTTGATTCTGTTTACCAGAACCAGAATGTCAGTGCTCACAATGTCAATTCCTAGTCGCTCACTGTTAAAAAAAAAAAAAAAGAAATTTGACTCAGCTAAAAAAAAAAAAAAGGGTGTTAAGGTTTGGGCCTGTCAGCCCCTCCCCTTTCACGTTCTTCTGCCCTCACCTTGATTGGTCTCAGCTGGAGCCAATTAAGGTCGAGGCAGTTGCAGAGTATTTAGGGCTGGCAGGTGCCAGTCCTGGTGCTCTGCATTTTCCTCAGCCTCCTCAGCCGCCTGTGCTGTGATTCCCCGGGAGGAGCGCGAGCGGCAGCAGCAGTTCATGCGGGCCGCACCCACCCTCCAGGCTGGCTCGGGGCTAGCCCGTGAGCTGGCAGCGGTGGTCCGCTCTAAGCCCTGGGCTGAATACAATTAGGAAGATGACCGTCTTATTTATGAGAAGGATCCGCCAACCCTCTTCCAGGATGACAAGCCTCCCCCAGAGCACCGCTATCCCTCGGACAACCTACCCAGGTTTTTCCAGTCGGCAGTGGAGTGGATGGGATGCCCCTGCCTCCGCAGACTCCCTCCAGTGCTCAGGCGGATGATTTCACCATTGGCCTGCTGGCCCAGCCGAAGTCTAGACCGCGGCCCAGGGTGAAATGTCCGAAGATGGCACCATCTATGGGTATGCCCGGGGCTGCTGGAATAACCCGATGGCTGCCAAGTCCCCGGCGATGTCCTATGCGCCCTATTCGACCGTGGAAGGCTGGGAATGGGATGTGGGCGTACCGGTGATTGAAGATGTGGTGAGGGTGTGTTAACTCCCCACCACCTCCATGTGGCCAGGCGGTCGGCCGCTGCTTCCGTCCAAGGGGGACAGGATGACAGCGAGCCTGCTAGACCGTTGTTATGCTAGTGCGGCTCAGGTGGTCACACTAGCTAACAACATGGCCTTCCTCGCTGGCTCTGGATTGGGTAACGCACCAGAAGGCAGAGCTGTATCCGGACAATATCCTGGAGATGCAGACATCGACGGCGGCAGTGCTTCACATGTCCCACGCGTTCGCCATCGCTGGGGGGCGAAGAATGTGTGCTGTGCAGGTTAAGCACCGTCATCTCTGGCAAGGCCTGACCTTGCTAAAGGAGCGAGAGAAACAGGCACTTGTTAATGCACCTATCTCCACCACTTCATTGCTTGGGCCTGATTTCCAAACAATGGTCGACTAATTGGACTCAGCCCGGAAAGTTTCTGTGCAGTTGGGATCTCACCTGCCCCCTCAGCTGCAATCCGGCAGGCTCCGGTTCATCCAACCTCCGCCAAGCCGCCGCTGTCGCAGGCCATCTGATGACCGGTCGTCTGTGGGCTCTAACCAGCCGGATCCAGAGCCGCGCCATCCACTGTCTCAGCAGCCTCGCCAGGGCCGCACCAGGGGTGCAGCTTCTGGTCGCCCGGCTTCTGGAAAATTTTATAATAATAATAAGCGTAATCAGTATGTGGCCTCTAGGTCGTTCTGTTCTTGCAGTGCACACACTGACACACTGGCCGTTTCAGGTGTTAGCATTCAAGGTAATCCGGGACAACCGACTGGAGGAAGCAGAATGGCTCTTTCTTCCGTTGATAGGGTGGATAAGAGGGACGCTGTGCATGAGGCTTGTGTGTTCTCATCATTTTCACTAAACATGGATCCACAAACTGGCACTTCAGCGGCTAGTAGCCTGTTTATGAGACTCTGGCTAGCTAACCGCCGGCAGGGTTGTAGTTGTTCTACCCGTGGGGGTAGCGCACGATTAAACTTGGTGGCCAAACCAAAATTTGATTATACCCTCCAATCATACAGTGGTGGTTTAGTTCAGAATAAATCTTTCAATTCGGTGCACTCGTTTCGTCCTGGTGCGTCACCAGTGAGGAAACGTTCATGAACTGAGGCAGATAGCCAGCATGTTTCTAACACTGTTACCTGGGTTGGCTCCAGAAGCGTGTTTGGTACACGTCAGCATGATCCTTCTTTCAGGTCGTACAGGAGTGGAGCTGTCCGGCATTTTGGCTCCAGGGCTTCTGAGGTGTCGCACAATGTTCACTGTACATCCCGGAGCCAAGGTGCGGGGTGCTTAAGCAAAGGTAATAATGGTACTTGTACTCATGAAACTGTGGAGAAGGTCTTCACTTATTCTGGTCCACAGGCCAGTGTATTTCTGGATATTAATGTTTCTGAAGTTAAACGTCAGAAAGGGCTCTCGCTTAACTCAGAAATAGCCGTGGCCCCGCCGTACATGGAGAGAGAGTCACCAGGCAATGTGCTTGGGGATGCAGCAGAAGCGATGCTGTTGCTATCCTCTCAGCCCTTTTGGGCAGGGCCCCCTGGTTGACACCTCCCTCAGGGGGAGGGGCTTAGCGGGAGGGCCCAGGCTATTGGAGACTATTGAACCAACTGCCTCGCCACTCACAAACCATTATCAGTCTTGGGTGAGTTTTTACAACAGTATTGCCGGTTCCCCAATCAGAAGCTCAAGCGGGATTTTATTACCTCCGCCAAGGAGGTTATGTTTTTGCCTGGGTTTGTTTGTTTGTTTGTTCATTTGTTTGTTTGTCTGTTGGTTTCCAAAATAACTCAAAAAGTTATGGATAGATTTTGATTAAATTTTCAGGGATTGTACAGATTGGTATAAGGAAGAAATGATTAGATTTTGGAAGTGATTTCGATCTCCGTCTGGATCCATGAATTTTTTAAAGGATTCTTTAACATTGGGAGATTGGGCCATTTTTCGAAATTTATGCATAAAACTCCACCAAAAATGGTCAGGGCACTTGGAAAAAAAATACAGGACAAGTTTTGAACATGTTCTACAATATATCAAAGACTGATCCTGAAAATGGAATAATTCCGGATATTATGATATTATGATCCAGAATACGAAAGTAGGGGACCTTCGGAACTTTCATTATAGGAAGAGAACAAATGAAGCTACAAACATGCGATAAACACCATTATATAGCCAAGATATTGCAGAATTAGGAAGGTGTCACTGGATTTACTGTATCTTCAAAAGCCAGGGAACTAGATCCAGAAGAAAACCACCATTACGGAAAATTTGATTTTCGTGAATAACTACTGAACTAATATTGATATCATTATGAATTCAGTTGCTAATGATATGTTTTCTTGGTCAGGGAATCTGAAAAAAATAGATGAAATAAACGTAGGACTAATATTTATGTGTAAATCACAACATGAGGGGAAATGTTGCATCATAAGAAAAAAGAAAACAAATGAAGCTAGAAACATGCAACAGACATCTTTAAACAGCCAAGACTAATATTGATACAGCTTTATGAATCAAATTGCCATGTTTTCATGGTCAAGGAATCTAAAAATGAAGATAAAATAAATGTAAGACTAATATCTATGGTGGAAGTCGCAATATGAAGGGAAATGTTGTGCTTGGCGGAGGTCTGCGCTCTCCGAGTGCTTTTCTAGTTGCCCTTATTTTCTGATTCCCAAAAAATCAGGAGGCCTGAGACCCATTCTGTATCTCCGAGAGCTAAATATGCATGTTGCGTGCAGACCATTCCAGAAGCTGACAGTGAGGTCTCTGCTGGAATGTGTCAGGTCGGACAACTGGATGATGTCAATAGATCTGACAAATGCTTATTTTCATGTCCCAATTCTGCCGCACCATCAGAAGTTCCATTGTTTTGCATTGGAAGATCGGAGTTCCAGTTTTGCCGCCTCACCTTTGGATACTCCCTGGCGCCTCAGAAATTTTCCAAATGTGTGGAGACAGCGCTAGCGCCGCTCTGGCAGAAAGGGATGCGGATCCTGACCTATCTGGATGATTGGCTGATCCTGGCCCCTTCCAAGCAGATGGCAGCTGCCCATACTATGCTGATAATGCAACATTTTGCTCACCTGGGCTTGGCTATCAACAATGACAAGTGTACCCCGCAGCCCAGTCAGACAGTGCTGTATCTAGGGCTGCTGTTGAACTGCATATCTGTCAGTGGACAGAATAGAGGCGATCCTGTCTCGGGCCTAAGGAATACTGGATGCAGTCTCGGTGCCGGCGATGGCAGTCATGTCACTGCTGCCCATTCTGTAGTGCGCCTGGGGCTGCTTTACATGAGGGATTTTCAGCGCTGGTTCATACACCTTCGTCTGGACCTAAGGCGGGATCAACAGCGCATGCTTTGCGTACCAATGTGAGCATGACGGGCACTGGCGTTTTGGGCCTCACCCAGCTGGCATTGCATGGGAGTTTGGATGGGGCGCGTGTCTCACTATACCCACATATTTGTGGATGCCTCCCTCACAGGATGGGGCGGGATTTGCGGCCCTGCTTCTGTCGCAGGTACATGGCAGGGGCCTCGGCGTCATATCAACCTACTGGAACTCATGGCAGTTCAGAATGTGTTGCACCATTTTGCCCCACAGTTAGATGGGAGGCATGTCCTTGTGAGACTGGACTACACAACGGTGGTGGCCTATCTCAACAGGGGGGGGGGTCAGATGAGTGGCCCTACACAAGATGGCCGCTTCCATCCTAACCTGGGTGGATCGCCATCACTGCTCCCCAAGAGCCCGGCATGTTCCTGGCATCCTCAACACTCGGGTGGATGGGCTGTCCAGGGGAGCCCTACCCGAGGAGGATTGGAGCCTCCCCCCGGTGACGGCTGGGCAGATTTGGAAGCTGTTTGGTCGGCTAGTGGTGGATCTGTTTGCGAGCAGGGAGAACACCTTGTGCCCTCTTTGGTTCTCCGTGAAGCCTACCGACAATCCTCCCCCGAGGATGGATGCTTTGGCCCATACAGTCTGATCGGCCAGCCTGCTGTATGCGTTCCCGCCCCGGCGGCTACTAATGCCACTGCTCCTCAGGGTGCGGGAACAGCGCCTGACTATGATTATAATGGCACCAATGAATTTGAGTGCTAAGTGGTTTCCAGATCTCATCCAGCTGGTGGTGGCAGGCCCGTGTAGGATTCCTGACCCTCCCTCGACTATGGTTCAGGCGCTGGGCGCCATTCTCACAACCAAGGCTTAAGCGGCCTGCTGGTGGATGTTTGTTGGCTGGTGATAAGTGAGAAACCTGGACCCGCACTCATGCCCCTTTCAAGGGGTGCTGGATTTCCTTCAAGGACTCCTTGAAGCGGGCTGCACAGCATCCACTCAGGGGGTGTTTGCTGCAGTGATGGTGGCTGGACATGAAGAGTTTGACAGCTTCGCTGTCAGAAGTCACCCTCTGGTGAAGCGCTTTTTGAGTGGAGTTTGTAGGCTAAGACCCCCTATGCAGCGCGTAATCCCGCAATGGGATCTGCATACAATGTTGGACGGTCTGGCAGGGCCGCCGTTTGAGCCCCTGAACCAGGCAGACCTGCATATTTTATCTATCAAAACTGCCCGTCTTTTGGCCTTGGCGTCAGCTAGGAGAGTGAGCGACTTGGGCGCTCTCTCTGTGCATCCGTCGTGTTTGACCCTAAGAGAGGACCAGGTTGGGGGCATCATCGACTCATCGTCTTTTTATGTTTGTGCCATACCCTGAGGTGATACGCTTTGGCGGTGCTCGCCTGTAGGTGTGGGGGCCTCCCGTTTGGAGATGACAGCTAGCAAGCTCTCCCATTCATGCTGGGAAGGGACTCGATAGGGTCCCTATCGAGACCCTTCCAACACCAACTTGTGTTTTGTGTTGCCTTTTGTGCCATGACCTGGGGCAGGGTACGCAGTCTGGCGGTGCTCGCCTCGATGTGTGGTGGGGTTTCTCCTTGGTTTCTGAATGGAACTCCGTGGTCTGGGGCCACCTGGGAGTACATCCATCCCTAACAGCCTTTGACTTAGGTATAAACCAATAGCGAAGGTCGTTAGAGGGTGGAGCACGTACAAAAGAGAACTACCGGTTACCAGGATGCAACTCTAGTTCTATGGGTACGTGCGGAGCCCTCAAACAACCTGCCCAGCTGCCCCCGAGTGTGAGATGCTGAGTTTCAAAGGGAGACGAGCATTGGCAGCACCGAGGCTTTATAGGGGGTGAGTATGCTACCCCCTCCTACGGAGCAGGTGAGTTCAATTTTTTTCTCTCGCACCGATGCGTGGCCTCGAAGGGGTAAACCAATAGCGAAGCCCGTTAGAGGGCTCCGCACGTACCCATAGAACTGGACTTACATCCAGGAAACCGGTAGTTTTTGCTGCCTCCTTGCCTTGTTTCTATCTTTCTTTGCACTTCAGTTCTTGTTTGTCCAGCAGTTTGTTTTTTCAGTAAATCAGTTCTTCACCTCCAGCCTTGGCACTTGAGTCTCCTTTCGCCCAAGCTCATGGTGTTCGTGCACTCTGAATTGCCGTTTGCATCCAGCAGGGTGCAAACCATAACAAAAGGCAGCCAGTCCCAAAGCATTTTTGAGGTCAATTTACTTCAAGTTCCTGGTTCTTTCAAAAATTGTTGTGCAACCACTGGCACTTGAAGTTGTCCAAACTCAAAAATTCTTTGCAAAGGTCGCCTTACTTTTGCAATCTTTATATTTTTCTTTTATTGTGAGGAGTGTATTGCGCAATGATTTTGTCATAGTGCGAGAGAAACACCTGCACAAAAACTTTTATACATTATATGATGCCCCATTTTCCATTTTTGTTTCCAATTCTTCTCAGCTTGCTGAAAATTCAGCCTAATCTGGTCACGCTGGTTTAAGATGTTTTTCAAAGTTTTAGCTGGTCAGTCAACCTTTCACCAACTCACACCAACTTACTTGAATAGCTTGACCAGTCTTGATTTCCTTTGTCCTGTCAAGAGACCATCTTGAATAAGCAGCAGATCGGTTATAACGGTGCAAAAACTCCTGCTTAGAATTATTGCTGGGTTTGAATTTTCAACGCAGCCATGAGTGCAGGAATGATTTAGGATTTTTTTTCCTTAAAAAAAAAAAAAAACAAGCAAGCAAATAAATAAATAAATACACAAACAAACAAGCAAATAAATGATTAAATAATTCTACCCCCAGAGTAATAGTACCGTGAAACCATACGGGAGATTGATTTGGTGAATCCAGAATACGGATTTATGGTTCTTTGATTTAGGACCTTATACATCGGGACTCATTTCGCAGCTGCATTCAGTCTCTGCGCGCGCCTCGACCTATAAAAGGTGAGAGCAGTTCTCTCATTTATGCTTTCTTTTTATGGTTATTTAGGCCGTCCGCCATTATATATTTTTTTTGGCCAAATAATCTCCTGTGTCCATTGATTCGCGGGCTGTATCACGGCCCAGTCTAATCCGATTGTCAGGTAGTTTAGGTAGACACCACATAAAACAGCATCACCGCGCATCGAAATGGTACATTCATCTAAAATATGAGCACTGTGGGTTTGACAGGGCTTATATATGTGCTTCGGGTCGGATCTCAGCACCTTATTACTCCAGAATGTTGGATCGGCAGCTGCACGGCGAAAAATAGTCATATGACCATGTTTACTTTGCAACATAATGCAACCAAACTGCCTATGCCTTGCTTTGCTCAAAGTAGGCCACTTGTAGGCCACGGACAGATCTCGGAGCAGATTAACCAGTCCCAATGCTCTCAGCGATGAGACGTTTAAATACACCAGGACTGATCCAGAGCCTGCAGTGGTGGAAAATTCCGGACATGTCGGCTCGGAAGCGGACAATTCCCTGATCCCGAAGTCAATTGGGCGCACAGTTGTCACTCACAGCTCGTAACGCCCTTTATATAGCATGTTAGTATGAGACTATGAACTACCTCAACTTCCCAGGATCACCTATTATTGAGTATGTCAAAGTTTATTGAATGTGTTTTTATCCTGCACTGTGTCTTGTTTAAATTTGTATTTGTTTCATACGTACAATGAATATGAGAATTTCCATTTTCCTTAATAACCGAGATGTTTTTAAACTCACTGAGTATAATTGCTCTTAAAGTAATGTGAAACTCCTTCAAATCGGTCAGCTGTACTAATCTGTTAAAGTATGTTGGCCGTGTGTTAGAATTCGTTTAGTTGATGGGAAAAAAATGCGTGTACTATAACGAATCGGTCAGCAAAATGTGAGCTGGGTCACTTGCGTCAGTAATTGTACAGTTAGCTGCTGACTTCAGGAGAGTATGAACCATGAACTAACTATAGAATGGACTGTTGGTCTAATGTATTTGGCAGAAGTGTCACACAATAAGAAGTGATACTATATGAGCTGCATTACTTCACATATTAACTTCTACAAAGAGTACGGTGAGTAGCTGGCAACACGCCGCTCTCAGTCCACCGAAATTAGACTTACATTTTGATTAGATGTAAGCTACATGTGTTGGTATTTTTAGCCTGCGAAATGTTTGTTGTATGTTCAGTGGTTGGGTTTGTGCCTGTCCTGACAGCGCTGTGTCGGAACTCCTCAGCGCGTCATTGCGCAATGGTTAAATCAAGGAACAGGTATTTCCATTGACGCACACTGTGGTCGGCTGGCTGGGCGTTCATTTAATTCAGCGGCCCAATGTCGTGGACCACAAATGTTTCGCTTTCAAGAACATATACATTACCGGCCCGGTTAAGCTATTTTGTGGGTCTGCAACTCTGATACTGATTCCTCAATTTTTTTCGCAAATACTAGCAAATGTGTAAAGCAAATTCTGGAACAATTGGCCACATCAGCCTACTTTAAATCGGTTGAGAAATGCAGAATAACGACTTCGACCAACGGTCCAATGCATGGGTTATGCAACCCTGGGTTAGAATTTGAAAATAGTAAGGCTACTTTAATGATAAGTTACTGTGATTATCACGGATCCTCCTGCGTTAAGGGTTTCTTAAGCACGCAAATGTGGATGGCCGATGTTATTCGCACTTTAAAGCACAAAAATTGATCGAAATTCGCGTTCGACGCACTTAAAAGTGTGGCCAAGATGGACATTGCTCCATTGCCCACACTTATTGTGTGTACAAAGCGAAATTTTTTTCTCTCGGCCAAATTTATTTCAAGCGGTACTTTCTAAAAACTGGAATGGTCACCAACTGGCGCTCGTATAAGTGTGGCCAAGAAAAAAAAAATCAGTATTGGCCACACGTTTAAGTGCGAGACTGCTCGAATGGGGGCAGATAGAATTGCGTGCGTTTCTGCGCTGCTGATGATGCCATGTGAACCTGCCTGAACTGGTCAAACTGGTGCAAAATGCGGTTCGGTCATTTCTTCGCTGGTCAGCACGGTGAGCGTTTGATGTGTAGACTGCTTGTTCACCGGTTCGACCGCCAGTTCACTCTGCCAGTTAAAGCACTTATACAAAAAGGGCCTGTTTCTCAGACACCGATTAAGTGTCATCTAAGACAAATTCTATTTAAAATGGATATTCTCGCTATTCAGAAACACAGTAGGCCTACACTTGTGAGCTTAATGCAAGTCTGTGAACCTGGCTCCAAGAGACCGCTTGAAACCATCTTGAACAAGATCAAAGAGCAGGTTAAAACCGGATTTTCGTGAAATTTAATTTAACCTATGGACCTACCAATTATTAGTTGATGAGGACGTTGTTGAAGCCGTTTGCACTAAACGCGTCATTCTTTGGCAAATAATTAAGATGTATAAATGGGCTGATCTTGAAGGTTTTTATTATTATTATTATTATTATTATTTATTTATTTATCTCTGGCAATGAATATCAAGCTATTGGCTAGCTGTCTCTGGTTTGGCCTACTATTTGATTCGGATTTGCATTTTGAACTGTATATTGGCAATATCAGCAAAAAGCTGATTATTACCTTCGTAATATTGCCAGAGTCCAACCCTTACTCTCTCAGGTAGGTACTGAGAAGTTAATTCATACATCAATCAGTAGCAGGCTGGACTACTGTTACACTCTCTTCTCAGGTCAGTCCGAGAAAGCCTTGAACAAACAGCTGCTCCAAAATACTGCCAGCATCACGGGACCAAGACTAAAAGGAGAGCTCACATCACACCTATTTTGAACTCTCTTTGTTGGCTACTTTTTCATTCTGGAATGGATATTGAAATTCTGCTTCTTGTCTGTAAATTCTTGTCTGGCATCTGAAGACATGGTAGACATGCTCATATGATTCGTGTGCTTCAGATGCCTCTGTTCCTCGAACACTGGACTCCGATTTATTCCTGGAATCAGAATTTAGACCTGAGGAAAGGCAGCTTACTGTTTCTATGCTCTTCAGCTCCAGAACTGCTTGCCAAAGGAGCTGAGGGTAGAAGAATTTGTTTAAAGTTTCAAACGATTTCTTGAGACATTTCCTTGTAGTTCAGTTTTTATGAAGAAAATCAGCTCTCATTAGATATCATTTTGATTATTTCACTAGTTTCTTTTAAATGCTTTATGATACACTTTTATATGTTCTTTTTATGATGCTCTCATTTCTTAACTCCTTTTGAAATGTCTATGCCTTTAAATCTTCATTGTAAAGTACTTTGAATCGCCATTGTGTATGAGAAGCGCTACATGTATATAAACTTGCCTGACCTTGCTAATGATCACATTCTCACGCACTGTCTTTTCTCTCTCTGTCTATCTCTCTATCTCTAATGCAGGATGTGTGTGTTTCTCTGAGTCAGCACAGTCTATGACCTGGGCTGGAACCCGGAGCCCCACTGCTGGGCACTGAGCCCCACCATGGCTGCTGGGGAGAGCCAGCTACAGAGGATTATCCGAGATCTGCAGGGTATGCCGCACCATTGTGTGTGTGTGTGTGTGTGAGCGTGCGATGTGTGTGTGTGTGAGAGAGAGAGGGTGACGGAGAGAAGAGAATGGCATGAAGAGGTAGCACGCACATGTGAGCATGAGGGATAGTCATTTGTAAGAGAGAGAAAGAAGAAGGGAAATGCAGAGAGGGTGAGAGAGAGAGATGGAGACGGAGGTCGCCGGGATGTAATCCTGCTTTTTGGAGTGAGATCGGGCTTCAGAGGACGACCCCAAACTGGGTGCTTTTTTTGTTTGGGGTGGAGGTGGGTGTTGATTGTGATTTGGACTGAAGGGGCGGCTGGACCTCGTAGCTGTGCTGGCATGGAGAGGGAGGGGGGCGGACTGGCCCTGTCTCCACCGGACCGGACTCGCGTGGCCTTCCTCTTCCGGCGCCAGCTGAAAGGCACGTGCTCCTCCAGCGCACCGCGTCACCCCCGAGTTCAACCCGGAGCCCCTCGCTGTACCGTGGCCCTGTTCCTGTTCTACTCAGTGCTCTCATCCAGGCTTTAGCCTGCGTTTTACAGAGCTTTGTGCGACAGTAGATTATGTCTTAAAGAATTCTTTATGGCGTTAGACTGTTTTACAGAGCACTCTATGGCTTTAGACTTCGTTTTACAGAGCTCTGTACAACATTAAACTGGGTCTTACAGTGTTCCTTATGGCATTAGACTGTCTTACAGAGCACTCTATGGCTTTAGACTGGGTCTTGGCGAGCTATGTACAGCATTAGACTGGGTCTTACAGTGTTCCTTATGGCATTAGACTAAGTCTTACAGAGCACTCTATGGCTTTAGACTGGGTCTTGGCGAGCTATGTACAGCATTAGACTGGGTCTTACAGTGTTCCTTATGGCATTAGACTGGATCTTTTAGAGCACTGTCTGGCCTCAGACTGGGTTACAGAGCTCTATATAGCTTTTAGACTGGGTCTTAAGAAATCATTTGGTCTTGGACTTGGTTTAACAGAACTTATTTTTTTTTTTGTCTTAGATGGGCTCTTACAGAGATCTGTATTGTCAAACATGAGATCCGAAAGGGCCTTTTAATGGCATTAGATCTGTTCTTATAGAGCTCTCCGTGGGGTTTGAACTGTTTTGTTTGTTCACTTGTTTATTTGTGGACTCTGTTTTGTGTTCTCGCGTTTTGCTCTTGTTATTCTTAAACTCTCCAGTTTTGCTCTGGCTGGGCTCAGTTAATCCTCTCTGTGTGGAGAAAGAAGGGGAAGGGAGGAATCAAGAGGGAGAGACAGAATGAGATAGAGACAGAGACGGAAAGAGAGAGATCAGAGATGTGATGGTCACTCTGGCCTGTTCGTGTCTGAATTCAGATGCTGTGGCAGAGCTCACTAAGGAATACAGGGAGAGCGGAGAGCCAATCACAGATGACAGCACCCACCTTCACAAATTCTCCTACAAACTGGAGTACCTGCTACAGGTGAGAGCTCCGATGAACTGCATTGAGTGTCGCAGAGGTTTAACCCACAGTTTACAGTCTAAACATGGTCGTCAGTGAAAGTGTTTACAAGCAGGACCACGCCTGTCAAGTACAAAGGCAAACCCAACGCAACCACCAGGAATGTGAGACGCCAGTCTGGGTAATGCATGGCAGCCATTTAGTACCATAACACTCAGTACCAGGATTTAGCAATAGTTAATCTGCGGCTTTTTCAGCAGATTCCTCCTTTGGGGATTTTTTTTGACCAATAGTTGGGTGAATCCTTTTCTTGGGAGCAGTACCAAAGTGATTGAGCACCTGGCATGGATCAGTTTTCCAGTCGCACTGGTTATACATTTGAATCTCTGTCTCTAAGCCTGACAAAATGGTCATACACTTTAAAAGAAGGCGCTGATACTGGATGGCTTAACTGTGGGTGAAATTATACTGAACTTTTTTAGTCAGTAATGTGACATAATATTTGCAGTGAAATGTAATAGTTGCTGACGTCCTCTATTGTTTGTGTCATTTTGGGACGGCTCATCAGTCATGTGTATGGTGCTCTCATCACATCAGCCATATGTCAAATGCTACAATCAAAAGTATGTCTCTTAATTAATATGATGGGTTACTAAATGCTTATTTGAATACAAACGTGACATGTATGGTCCATTATATTGCCTTGGAAGGGTTGGATGGTCTTTGTTCAAATAACTGCCAAGATGAATCGAGAAGAGCTTCCACAGTGTGGGGATGTGTTGAGACCTGCTTGCAGTGAAGTTTTGGGTATTAGCAGTTGTTGCTGTAAGAAGCTGTGCTTTTGCTTTAGTTCGACCAGAAAGAGAAGACCACGTTTCTGGGCACTCGCAAAGACTACTGGGATTATTTCAGCGACTGTCTGGCCAAGATAAAGGGATCAAATGATGGCATTCGCTTTGTGAAGTCAATTCCTGAGGTATGGCTGAACACAGCCCCTGTCACAGACACGCACATTCACATACTATACTGTATGTACAACACACGCCCTTGGGCATGCAAACATGCACGCACATTTACACAATAACACAAACGTTCACTCACATACATGCTCACACACTCACATACATGTTCACACACTCACATACATGCCACTGTGGGTGCCAATGAAGTTCATTAAGACCTAAATGTTTTGAAAAACCTGAAATGAAACTGAATTAGTCGGGTCTTTTAAAGAAATGATACTCAGTCAGAAAATGTTTATAAAAGCATAGTGTGGAATAAGTCCACAATAAGACGATGAAGACTAAGGTCAAAGAAAGTGAAAAAGCAGATGTGTGTTGAGTTTTTTCTGGGAAAGGGGAACAAGTCCGTTTCAGTGGATCGGCAGACTGTGATTCTGCATCTCCTGTGTTCTTGGCAGAAATGCAGTTGTGCTCAAAAGTTTGCATTCCCTGGCTGAATTTGTGAAATAGGCAACATCATTTACAGAAAACATGAATAACCAGGCAAAACACATTTCTTTTATTTCTTATTGGATTCATATCCAACTGTTAGTCATGCTGTGTGGCACAATCATCAAGTAAAACATGGCAATTATGGGAAAAATAGAAATGAACTCTGTTCAAAAGTGTGCATACCCTTAATTTCTAATACTCTGTATTGCCCCCTTTAGCATCAGTAGAGTCATTCAGTTATGTGATAGTCGTCAATGAGGCCCCTAATTCCCTTGCAAAATGCCTACAGCTCCTGCAAATTCTTTGGTCGTCTTGCATAAACTGCACTTTTGAGATCTTCCCAAAGCAACTTGATAATATTGAGGTCAGGAGACTGTGATGGCCACTCTAGAACCTTCACCTTTCTCTTCTGTAACCACTGGAGGGTCAACTTGGGCTTGTGCTTTGGATCATCGTCATGCTGTAGAGTCCCTGTGCATCTCATGCTCAGCTTTCATGCTGAAGAATGCGAATTGTCTGTCAGTATTTTCTGACAGCATGCTGCATTCATCTTGCCATCAGTTTTCACAGGATTCCCTGTGCCTTTAGAGCTCACACACCCCCCAAAACATCAGAGAGCCACCATCATCCTTTACAATGGGAATGGTGTATTTTTCACCATGGCTCTTGTTGACTGCTCTCCAAACATGGCGCTTATGGTTGTGACCATAAAGTTGTATTTTGGTCTCTGAGGTGACCAAACGACAGTATTCCAGAAGTTGTGAGGTGTGTCAAGGTACTATCTGGCATATTTTAGGTGGATTTTTTTTGTTGGATTGGCGCAATAATGGCTTCCTTCTATCAACTCGACCATGCAGCTCATTGTTGTTTAACCCCTTTCTGCAGATGTAGATGCCCGCGTCTATAGACCTGCACATTGGAAGTACGCTGTTACTGTACTCGATCACAAGATGGCACCCCCGGATCAGTTATTGAATGTTCACAAGCAAGCAGACCTCGAACGCGGTTCTGAATACGGTGAAGTTCACTCCACTCCCTGTTTTTTGAGAGCTGCATGAATTAAACTCCTCAGCTAAGCCTGATGTGCAAACTGGTCAGTGTCCTTGCCCATAGTGTCGATTCAGCAGTTTGAAAAAACGATATCTTGACACAGAAAAAATCGTTATCCTTAGTAGCAACCAGTTTAGCCACAGTGAGCTAACAGTATTCCAATTAGTAGTTCATAAAAATCAGTTTTCTGAGGCAAAAAAATCGACATGGTATTGATTCTCTCACATTCTATTGCCTATTACAGTTGTCCCATACAAAAAAAATTGTAGTTCCCTACCGTGGATTTACGCGTAGATTCCTTCATTGCCAAATCCAGCGCTTCCTTATATCCACCCGAGTACTGGCGTTGATAGCCAATCACTCAACCATACACTCAAGCTCTTCTGCGTAATTGTAGAGTTACACTTCATGGCCTCGTGAAGTTTCCCTGATTACAATGTATTGATTGGCTCGTTTCTTATCCAATTCCCGAGTGTTTAAACATTTTAGAGTAAGTGAAACACATTGATTGGACAAACACAGAGCATACAAACCAATGCGTATCAGCAGGCTCGGTTGTATCCTGTCTACGTTATGCACATTACGCGGCTAAAATAGACGGGATTTATAGAAAATCGGTTCGCAAAACTGGCCTTGAAGTGTTCAGTTACATTACAGGATTTAAATGAGAACGATATGCTCTATTGGAATTATTTCGAATGAAACAGGACCGGAGGGTCCTTGCAACTGGATACATCGGTCTCTATTTTATACAGTCAATGTCTCTGGAGGAGGGATTCACGAAAAAGGTCAGGCTGCTATTTTTTTTTTTTCTGTTTCGGAATGTATATGTACTCAACAAAGTCGAATGTCGAGGTTTTTTTCCTGTTTAAAACGCGAACTGCCCGTGCATTTTGGTGTGGACCCCCGGTACGTTCATTGCACGTTTCTTTTGAATCGGGAGACGCAATGGATTTGATATTCCCTGAAAGTGGAGTGTCTGTTCAGTTAAAATAAGGTATATTTCAGAATTCAGATATTACTGTGTTAGTGAGGTGTACTTGCTCCTTATAAGTGTTGAAATGGGTTCGTGAGCTTTGAAGAGGGGACTGGTAGCTTTCATTACAGGGTGAATGTTCTGACCGTTTAATTAGCAGTTTATTTAATGCGTGTTTGTGCTGGCTTTGAAGAAAAATGGCCAAAACTCTAAACTTTATTATGGAGAAAAGGCATGTTTCATATTTGGAGAGGTTGCTTGTGACCACTGATATTCAAATGCACTGATATTGATAAATTCATACTAAACTCAACCAGAAAATCATTCGTTCATATTAAATTTCATGCCTTAAAGCTTTAATTGTGTTAAATACGTGATTTTTTTAATGATTTGACAGCAAATCATTTTGAGACTTTGGGGAGACACTTGGGTAGCTGTATAATTTGGCTAATAGCATGTAGGTAATCTAGAATGTAATGTTGAAGATGAATTCTACTTGTGCTCAAGGAGTTTATGATACCAGAAATGTATAGTTTTCAGCCCCAGCAGTTTTTCAATCGTCAGAATTATTTTTTTTGCAATTTCAATGGTGAATTCTCATGAAGATTGTTTATGTTTGCTGCTCATTTTCTCTACCAAAATCATGAAAATTAACTGAAATACTATGTAATTCTAAATGCTGTAAGTGTCTTTCCTGAATTGAGCCACATTTTTCCTCTTTGTGAAGCTTAAATCTTGAATTATACAGCATTAAAGTGGGTAACCCATAAATAGCCAAATTTGGCTTCTGCACAAAGGGGTTAAGTACCTCCATTTGCAACCCTGATGAGGACACTTAGTGGTCTAAACCGGTTGTTTTTTTTTTTTTTTTTTTTTTAACTTGTCCTTGTAGTAGCCATGACATAATAAAGGCTTTTTAACGTATTGTTTCAGATACTTTTTTCCTTTCCTTGAGGTTCTATATTTATAGTCCTTGAGCACACCACTATCTTTGATTTTCAGTTTGTACCTCCTTATTGTGCTCCATGAAACGACCACGCCATCTTTTTTCAGAGCATCTGGTATTTCTCTTGAGACAGCTTGTGGATTTTTTTGTGTCCCAAACAATTCTCTTGGCAGTTTGGGCCGAAATTTTTCTTGGCCTACCGTACCATGACCTGAACTAATCCCCTAATTTTCCACCTCTTAATCACAGACTGAACAGCACTGACCGGCATATTCAAGTCTTTGGATATCTTTTGATATCCTTCCTCGTCTTTAAAAAGTTGAACTACTTTGTTATGAAGGTCCTTAGACAGTTCTTTTCCATTCCCTATGGCTCAGTGTCCAGCCTGATCAGTGCATCCACTCGGGAGCTCACAAACTCAATGACTACAGACTAGTTAAAATTTAATAAGCCACAGGTGTGGAAAATTAAACCTTAATAGCCATTTAAACCTGAGCGTGTCACCTTTTGTTTATATAACAAGGTAAAACATTCAAGGGTATGTAAACTTACGACCAGGGCTGTTTGGGTGATTTCAGTTATCATTATGATTAAAAAAGTAGCCAAACACCTATGTGATGATAAATCACTTCTCAAGTTTCTGCATAAACTGTAGTATGCTGAATTTGCTGTGATCCTAGGCTTCTAAACATGTACCTAGGCCTGGAGAAATGGCATGTTCACATTGAAGGACTCTTTCCCCAGCGAGATATGCTTCCCATTTGTAAATCCCATACGCTCATCTGTCATTACTACTATAGTGGATACAAAATCCCTGTTAGCATTGGGGTCCTCCAAGACTAGGGTAGGCTGTCCCTGCAGACACTGCAGTCTTCCAGGTTCAGAGCTGAATATCACAACTGGCTCTAATGTCCTCCAGAATCAGGATCGCATATCCCAGCAGGCACCACTGGTCTACAGAATCAGGATGGCACATCCCAGGAGGCACCACAGTCCTCCAGAATCAGGATAGCACATCCCAGCAGGCACCGTGGTCCTCCAGAATCAGGATAGCACATCCCAGCAGGCACCATGGTCCTCCAGAGTCAGGATAGCACATCCCAGCAGGCACCTTGGTCCTCCTGAATCATGGTGGAATGTCCCATCAGGCCCTAACTCTTCCCTCCTTCCTGTCTCAGCTGAAGACGTCCCTGGGGAAAGGTCGAGCTTTCATCCGGTACTCTCTAGTGCACCAGCGGCTGGCAGACACCCTGCAGCAGTGTCTCCTCAACCAGCGGGTCACCAGGTCAGCGTATGTGATTGGTTGGATAGGGAGTGTGGAGAAGTTGAGAGAGGGGATTTTTCCTCTCGTATGTTCTGCAGCAGCTCATACAGCTGACACTGAGCAGTTCCTAATGGACGGCCCTCTTTTCTCGCCATCGACATATGGCTGCAAATAGAAGTACATTTTAAACTATGTTTTCCCAAGGACTGCTTTTAAAGTAAAACTGTTTTTTTGTCGTCATTTTTGTTGTGGCTTCAGTATTTACTAGCTTGTTCTATGAGGGTTTGGTAGAAATGCCCCTGCTAATGAAAGTACATTTTAAACGACGTTTACCCAAAGATTGTTTTCCTTTTTTAAAGTAAGGGGCATTTGTTGTCATATTTTGTTGCAAAAAAAAACTTATGCAGCCTATGTATGATAATTTTTCCTTCTGTGTGCGGAATTGGCTTGACTTCTCACAAATCGAGCTAGAACAGTAAAAAAAAACAAAGGCGTGGGTCGTTTGACAGGGGATTGGTCAGAAAAAAAGTGGTTGCTATGAAGTAAATCCATTGTAATTGCGGGTTATTCTCGAATTCCTTAAAACCCGATTTCTGTTCCTGTCCTTTGTTTTGCTTCATTGGTTGTATTTCCTGCTTTTCATGCCATGTTACTGTGCGGGGGGATGTGCGCGCAAATGCATATACAGTGGTGCTTGAAAGTTTGTGAACCCTTTAGAATTTTCTCTATTTCTGCATAAATGTGACTTAAAACACCATCGGATTTTTACACAAGTCCTGAAAGTAGATAAAGAGAACCCAGTTAAACAAATGAGACAAAAATATTATATTTGGTCATTTATTTATCAAGGAAAATGATCCAATATTACATACCTGTGAGAGGCAAAAGTATGTGAACCTATGCTTTCAGTATCTGGTGTGACCCCCTTGTGCAGCTATAACTGCAATTAAACGTTTCCTGTAACTGTTGATCAGTCCTGCACATCGGCTTGGAGGAATTTTAGCCCTTTCCTCCAAACAGAACAGCTTCAACTCTGGGCTGTTGGCGGGTTTCCTCACATGAACAGCTTGCTTCAGGTCCTTCCACAACATTTCGATTGGATTAAGGTCAGGACTTTGACTTGGCCATTCCAAAACATTAACTTTATTCTTCTTTAAGCATTCTGGGGTAGAACGACTTGTGTGCTTAGGGTCGTTGTCTTGCTGCATGACCCACCTTCTCTTTAGATTCAGTTCATGGACAGATGTTCTGATATTTTCCTTTAGAATTCACTGGTATAATTCAGAATTCATTGTTCCATCAATGATGGCAAGCCGTCCTGCCCCAAACGCAGCAAAACAGGCCCAAACCATGATGAAACACCACCATGTTTCACAGATGGGATAAGGTTCTTATGCTGGAGAGCAGTGTTTTCCTTTCTCCAAACATAACACTTCTCATTTAAACCGAAAAGTTCTATTTTGGTCTCATCCATCAACAAAACATTTTCCAATAGCCTTCTGGCTTGTCCATGTGATCTTTAGCAAACTGCAGATGAACAGCAATGTTCTTTTAGGAGAGCAGTGGATTTCTCCTTGCAACCCTGCCATGGACACCATTGTTGTTCAGTGTTCTCCTGATGGTGGACTCATGAACATTAACAGTAGGCTGTGTGAGAGAGGCCTTCAGTTGCTTAGAAGTTACCCTGGGGTCCTTTGTGACCTCACCGACTATTACGCGCCTTGCTCTTGGAGTGATCTTTGTTGGTCAACCACTCCTGGGGAGGGTAACAATGGTCTTGAATTGTCTCCATTTGTACACAATCTGTCTGACTGTGGACTGGTGGAGTCCAAACACTTTAGAAATGGTTTTGTAACCTTTTCCAGCCTGATGAGCATCAACAACCCTTTTTCTGAGGTGCTCAGAAATCTCCTTTGTTTGTGCCATGATACACTTCCACAAACATGTGTTGCGAAGATCAGACTTTGATAGAACCCTGTTCTTTAAATAAAACAGGGTGCCCACTCACACCTGATTGTCATCCCATTGATTGAAAACGCCTCACTCTAATTTCACCTTCAAATTAACTGCTAATCTTAGAGGTTCACATACTTTTGCCACTCACAGATATGTAATATTGGATAATTTTTCTGAATAAATAAATGACCAAGTATAATATTTTTGTCCCATTTGTTTAACTGGGTTCTCTTTATCTACTTTCAGGACTTGTGTGAAAATCCGATTGTGTTTTAGGTCATATTTATGCAGAAATATAGAAAATTCTAAAGGGTTCACAAAGTTTCAAGCACCACCGTATGTGAAAGTTTACGTGAATCTGTGCATTTACATATGCATGCGTGTATACATGTTTGCGATTGTGTGGATTTTGGGGTGTGTGACTGTATTTTTGCATGCATGAATGTGCGTGCGCATGTTCATTTTTGCTCATATGTGTACATGCGTGGGTGTGCATTTTTGTCCATGTATATGTGTGTGTGTGTGTGTGTGTGTGTGTGTGTGTGTGTGTGTGTGTGTGTGTGTGTGTGTGTGCGCGCGTGTGTGCGTGCGTCATGCATCATAAATGAGTGTATGAGTATGCATGTGTGGGTGCATGCAAGTGTGTGTGTGTGTGTGTGTGATATCTTTTTACCCCTCCATCTCTGTGCAGTGACTGGTATTACGCTCGCAGTCCCTTCCTTAAGCCACACCTGAGTGCTGACATAATCAGTCATCTTTATGAGCTCAATGAGGTGCAGTTTGATGTGGCTTCCAGAGGTCATGACCTGGACTCAGAATGGCCAACCTTTGCCAGGTATGTGCTGTGACACACACACACAGACACACACACGCATGTACATGCACACGTAAGTGCATTGGCACATACTCATACACACGCACACACACATGCATACTCACGCATACTTGTACACACGCATTTATCCTAAGAAAGTTGCGATGGCACAGAAAATTCCCCTAAAAGGAGAAGGCAGTGATTTCTAAATTTATTACCTCCGTCAAGGAGGTTATGTTTTTGCCTGGGTTTGTTTGTTTGTTTGTTTGTTTGTCTGATGGTTTCCAAAATAACTCAAAAAGTAATGAACCGATTTTGATGAAATTTCCTTCACAGAGGAAAATTCACCTTCACAGAAGGTGGGTATTAAGTCAAGGAACAGCTGATTAAATTTTGGCATATCTAGGCCAAAGTACTGCTGAGATATACGCCAAAGTTAAAGATTTCAAGTCTTTCCAATGGGCTGAAGTTCCAATAGCCGCGCTCTTGGGTTTTGCTGCCCCCTGGCGGAGGTCTGCGCTCTCTGAGTGCTTTTCTAGTTTTGATTTGTAATTCATTGCAGACCATCATTTATTCATTAGTGATGTAACCACATGAGCAGAGGATTACTTTGGCAAACCTTTTACAAGTACTACAATATGTTGTTATATCCACAAATGCTCATTGAAACTCCACTGCACAGAAAGGAAACCTTATGGTCACAGTGTCCAGAAGTGGAGTCAACTTCTCTGGGCTTGGAGGCATCTGTCATGGGCCGTCACACTGTGGAAATGTGTATTGTGGTCAGAAGAAGAAATGGTCCTCCAGAATCAGGATAGCATATCCCAGCAGGACACTCTGGTCCTCCAGAATCAGGATAGCATATCCCAGCAGGACACTCTGGTCCTACAGAATCAGGATAGCATATCCCAGCAGGACACTCTGGTCCTCCAGAATCAGGATGGCATATCCCAGCAGGCACTCTGGTCCTCCAGAATCAGGATAGCATATCCCAGCAGGACACTCTGGTCCTCCAGAATCAGGATAGCATATCCCAGCAGGACACTCTGGTCCTCCAGAATCAGGATAGCACATCCCAGCAGGACACTCTGGCCCTCCAGAATCAGGATAGCACATCCCAGCAGGCACTCTGGTCCTCCAGAATCAGGATAGCACATCCCAGCAGGCACTCTGGTCCTCCAGAATCAGGATAGCACATCCCAGCTGACACTCTGGTCCTTCAGAATCAGGATAGCACATCCCAGCTGACACTCTGGTCCTCCAGAATCAGGATGGCACATCCCAGCAGACCCTCTGGTCCTCCAGAATCAGGATAGCACATCCCTGCAGGCACTCTGGTCCTCCAGAATCAGGATAGCGCATCCCAGCAGGACACTCTGGTCCTCCAGAATCAGGATAGCACATGCCAGCAGGACACTCTGGTCCTCCAGAATCATGATAGCACATCCCAGCAGGACACTCTGTTCCTCCAGAATCAGGATAGCACATCCCAGCAGGACACTCTGGTCCTCCAGAATCAGGATAGCATATCCCAGCTACACTCCATCTGCAGTGGGTAGGTTAAGTCCTTCTACCCACTGCACGCTTTCGTACCATTTCATAGTAATAGCCACTAGGTCACAGGATCACAACCATCCAATCAGCGCACTCATCTTGCCTTAAAATTCAGAATCTATGACATCTTTTGTTATTGGCTCCGGGCGACCCACGTGATCAAACATCATGGCTTCGTCCACGACAAGCGACGTCATGGGCGTTTTGATGAAAAATGTCGAGGAAAAACTGTGCGGTATATGGCATATCGACAGTTTAAGAACCTACCAGATGGAAGCTATTAAGTCTGTGCTGCTGGGGAAAGATGTTCTCGTCTGTATGGCGACTGGCAGCGGCAAATCCTTGTGTTTCGAAGGCCTGACTTTGGCGATTTCAACCGCTCGTGAGTCAGGCCTGTCACTTTTGTCACCCTCGGGCCAGGCTGCAGATCCAGCCGTGTTAGTCGTGCCTCCTTTGGTGACATTAATTAGCACCCAGGTTGCTCATTTGAGGAGCATCGGCATCACTGCGATCGATCTACATGCTGACAGTGACAACTTGGACCGGGTGTTGGAGACTGAGTCTGGGAACAGGTTTGTAAATCTGTTATAAATATTGTCTAGATCTATAAGTATCATCTTAAAATTCAGTTCAGGCCGTGAAGGACAGTCTAATTATCCTGATTTAAACAGGGCTCAATTTGGGTCATGATTACGCCGGCGAAATAAGGCTACGGTTTGAGCCTTACTCGCTAGCAAGCTAGTTGGCCACCTAGCTAATAATAGGCCAAAGCGATAATAGGCCAAGCCAAAGTGATGCCAAGCTGTGTGTCATAATTAGTGCGCCATTGTATTTAGCTACATGGCCAACTAGCTAGCGAGCTTAAAGGCTACAGTTCGCTCACAATTGAATGCTCGCGAGCGAGCTGTTTTGCTAGAGACATCAATAACTATAATATTTTAGCTAGCATGCCAATGTTACGTTATTTAACATCCTAGAGTCCCTTTCACACCGGACGTGAATGTATTTCCTAATCTTATATCGCACTGACATACCACGCGGAGGCATGAAAGCCCTTCGGCACAACGGTATATCCTTTTTTTGGGAGTATTTTCTGCTATGATCATCGCGGATTGCTTACCATTTACATGTTGGTTCCGCTATTCCGTCTGCTGCTGGCGACGCATTTGTAAGTTCGGCGCTGATTGGTCCTCAGTCGTCGTCGACTTGCGGTTGACACCTGGTGGCCATTATTATAAAAAGTACGAAAGTGTGCAGTGGGTATAAGGACTTAACCTACCCACTGCAGATGGAGTGTAATCCCAGCAGGACACTCTGGTACTCCAGAATCAGGATAGCACATCCCAGCAGGACACTCTCATCCTCCAGAATCAGGATAGCATATCCCAGCAGGACACTCTGGTCCTCCAGAATCAGGATAGCACATCCCAGCAGGACACTCTGGTCCTCCAGAATCAGGATGGCACATCCCAGCAGGACACTCTGGTCCTCCAGAATCAGGATGGCACATCCCAGCAGGACACTCTGGTCCTCCAGAATCAGGATGGCACATCCCAGCAGGACACTCTGGTCCTCCAGAATCAAGATAGCACATCCCAGCAGGACACTCTGGTCCTCCAGAATCAGGATGACACATCCCAGCAGGACACTCTGGTCCTCCAGAATCAGGATGGCACATCCCAGCAGGACACTCTGGTCCTCCAGAATCAGGATGGCATATCCCAGCAGGACACTCTGGTCCTCCAGAATCAGGATAGCACATCCCAGCAGGACACTCTGTTCCACCAGAATCAGGATAGCATATCCCAGCAGGACACTCTGGTCCTCCAGAATCAGGCTGGCACATCCCAGCTGGCACTCTGGTCCTCCAGAATCACGATAGCACATCCCAGCAGGACACTCTGGTCCTCCAGAATCACGATGGCATATCCCAGCAGGACACTCTGGTACTCCAGAATCAGGATGGCATATCCCAGCAGGACACTCTGGTACTCCAGAATCAGGATGGCACATCCCAGCAGGCACTCTGGTCCTCCAGAATCAGGATGGCACATCCCAGCAGGACACTCTGGTCCTCCAGAATCTGGATAGCACATCCCAGCAGGACACTCTGGTCCTCAAGAATCAGGATGGCACATCCCAGCAGGCACTCTGGTCCTCCAGAATCAGGATAGCATATCCCAGTAGGCACTCTGGTCCTCCAGAATAAGGATAGCACATCCCAGCAGGACACTCTGGTCCTCCAGAATCAGGATAGCACATCCCAGCAGGACACTCTGGTCCTCCAGAATCAGAATAGCACATCCCAGCAGGGCACTCTGGTCCTGCAGAATCAGTATAGCATATCCCAGCAGGACACTCTCATCCTCCAGAATCAGGATAGCATATCCTAGCAGGACACTCTGGTCCTCCAGAATCAGGATAGCATATCCCAGTAGGCACTCTGGTCCTCCAGAATCAGGATAGCACATCCGAGCAGGACACTCTGGTCCTTTAGAATCAGGATAGCACATCCCAGCAGAACACTCTGGTTCTCCAGAATCAGGATGGCACATCCCAGCAGGCACTCTGGTCCTCCAGAATCAGGATAGCACATCCCAGCAGGACACTCTGGTCCTCCAGAATCACGATGGCATATCCCAGCAGGACACTATGGTCCTCCAGAATCAGAATAACATATCCCAGCAGGCACTCTGGTCCTCCAGAATCAGGATAGCACATCCCAGCAGGCACTCTGGTCCTCCAGAATCAGAATAGCACATCCCAGCAGGGCACTCTGGTCCTCCAGAATCAGAATAGCACATCCCAGCAGGACACTCTCATCCTCCAGAATCAGGATAGCATATCCTAGCAGGACACTCTGGTCCTCCAGAATCAGGATAGCATATCCCAGTAGGCACTCTGGTCCTCCAGAATCAGGATAGCACATCCGAGCAGGACACTCTGGTCCTTCAGAATCAGGATAGCACATCCCAGCAGGACACTCTGGTTCTCCAGAATCAGGATGGCACATCCCAGCAGGCACTCTGGTCCTCCAGAATCAGGATAGCACATCCCAGCAGGACACTCTGGTCCTCCAGAATCACGATGGCATATCCCAGCAGGACACTATGGTCCTCCAGAATCAGAATAACATATCCCAGCAGGCACTCTGGTCCTCCAGAATCAGGATAGCACATCCCAGCAGGCACTCTGGTCCTCCAGAATCAGGATAGCACATCCCAGCAGGACACTCTGGTCCTCCAGAATCACGATGGCATATCCCAGCAGGACACTATGGTCCTCCAGAATCAGAATAACATATCCCAGCAGGCACTCTGGTCCTCCAGAATCAGGATAGCACATCCGAGCAGGACACTCTGGTCCTTCAGAATCAGGTTAGCACATCCCAGCAGGACACTCTGGTTCTCCAGAATCAGGATGGCACATCCCAGCAGGCACTCTGGTTCTCCAGAATCAGGATAGCACATCCCAGCAGGACACTCTGGTCCTCCAGAATCAAGATAGCACATCCCAGCAGGACACTCTGGTCCTCCAGAATCAAGATAGCACATCCCAGCAGGACGCTCTGGTCCTCCAGAATCAGGATAGCACATCCCAGCAGGACGCTCTGGTCCTCCAGAATCAGGATAGCACATCCCAGCAGGACGCTCTGGTCCTCCAGAATCAGGATAGCACATCCCAGCAGGACGCTCTGGTCCTCCAGAATCAGGATAGCACATCCCAGCAGGACGCTCTGGTCCTCCAGAATCAGGATAGCACATCCCAGCAGGACGCTCTGGTCCTCCAGAATCAGGATGGCACATCCCAGCAGGACGCTCTGGTCCTCCAGAATCAGGATGGCACATCCCAGCAGGACGCTCTGGTCCTCCAGAATCAGGATGGCACATCCCAGCAGGACACTCTGGTCCTCCAGAATCAAGATAGCACATCCCAGCAGGACACTCTGGTCCTCCAGAATCAGGATGGCACATCCCAGCAGGACACTCTGGTCCTCCAGAATCAGGATGGCACATCCCAGCAGGACACTCTGGTCCTCCAGAATCAGGATGGCACATCCCAACAGGACACTCTGGTCCTCCAGAATCAGGATGGCACATCCCAGCAGGCACTCTGGTCCTCCAGAATCAGGATAGTACATCCCAGCAGGACACTCTTGTCCTCCAGAATCAGGATAACATATTCCAGCAGGCACTCTGGTCCTCCAGAATCAGGATAGCGCATCCCAGCAGGCACTCTGGTCCTCCAGAATCAGGATGGCACATCCCAGCAGGACACTCTGGTCCTCCAGAATCAGGATGGCACATCCCAGCAGGACACTCTGGTCCTCCAGAATCAGGATGGCACATCCCAGCAGGACACTCTGGTCCTCCAGAATCAAGATAGCACATCCCAGCAGGACACTCTGGTCCTCCAGAATCAGGATGGCACATCCCAGCAGGACACTCTGGTCCTCCAGAATCAGGATGGCACATCCCAGCAGGACACTCTGGTCCTCCAGAATCAGGATGGCACATCCCAGCAGGCACTCTGGTCCTCCAGAATCAGGATAGCACATCCCAGCAGGACACTCTGGTCCTCCAGAATCACGATGGCGTATCCCAGCAGGACACTCTGGTTCTCCAGAATCAGGATGGCACATCCCAGCAGGCACTCTGGTCCTCCAGAATCAGGATAGCACATCCCAGCAGGACACTCTGGTCCTCCAGAATCAGGATAGCACATCCCAGCAGGACACTCTGGTCCTCCAGAATCAGGATAGCACATCCCAGCAGGACACTCTGGTCCTCCAGAATCAAGATGGCACATCCCAGCAGGACACTCTGGTCCTCCAGAATCAGGATGGCACATCCCAGCAGGACACTCTGGTCCTCCAGAATCAGGATGGCACATCCCAGCAGGACACTCTGGTCCTCCAGAATCAAGATAGCACATCCCAGCAGGACACTCTGGTCCTCCAGAATCAGGATGGCACATCCCAGCAGGACACTCTGGTCCTCCAGAATCAGGATGGCATATCCCAGCAGGCACTCTGGTCCTCCAGAATCAGGATAGCACATCCCAGCAGGACACTCTGGTCCTCCAGAATCAGGATAGCACATCCCAGCAGGACACTCTGTTCCACCAGAATCAGGATGGCATATCCCAGCAGGACACTCTGGTCCTCCAGAATCAGGCTGGCACATCCCAGCTGGCACTTTGGTCCTCCAGAATCACGATAGCACATCCCAGCAGGACACTCTGGTCCTCCAGAATCACGATAGCATATCCCAGCAGGACACTCTGGTACTCCAGAATCAGGATGGCATATCCCAGCAGGACACTCTGGTACTCCAGAATCAGGATGGCACATCCCAGCAGGCACTCTGGTCCTCCAGAATCAGGATGGCACATCCCAGCAGGACACTCTGGTCCTCCAGAATCCGGATAGCACATCCCAGCAGGACACTCTGGTCCTCAAGAATCAGGATGGCACATCCCAGCAGGCACTCTGGTCCTCCAGAATCAGGATAGCATATCCCAGTAGGCACTCTGGTCCTCCAGAATCAGGATAGCACATCCCAGCAGGACACTCTGGTCCTCCAGAATCAGGATAGCACATCCCAGCAGGACACTCTGGTCCTCCAGAATCAGGATAGCACATCCCAGCAGGACACTCTGGTCCTCCAGAATCAGAATAGCACATCCCAGCAGGGCACTCTGGTCCTGCAGAATCAGAATAGCACATCCCAGCAGGACACTCTCATCCCCCAGAATCATTATAGCATATCCTAGCAGGACACTCTGGTCCTCCAGAATCAGGATAGCATATCCCAGTAGGCACTCTGGTCCTCCAGAATCAGGATAGCACATCCGAGCAGGACACTCTGGTCCTTCAGAATCAGGATAGCACATCCCAGCAGGACACTCTGGTTCTCCAGAATCAGGATGGCACATCCCAGCAGGCACTCTGGTCCTCCAGAATCAGGATAGCACATCCCAGCAGGAAAACTCTGGTCCTCCAGAATCACGATGGCATATCCCAGCAGGACACTATGGTCCTCCAGAATCAGAATAACATATCCCAGCAGGCACTCTGGTCCTCCAGAATCAGGATAGCACATCCCAGCAGGCACTCTGGTCCTCCAGAATCAGAATAGCACATCCCAGCAGGGCACTCTGGTCCTCCAGAATCAGAATAGCACATCCCAGCAGGACACTCTCATCCTCCAGAATCAGGATAGCATATCCTAGCAGGACACTCTGGTCCTCCAGAATCAGGATAGCATATCCCAGTAGGCACTCTGGTCCTCCAGAATCAGGATAGCACATCCCAGCAGGACACTCTGGTCCTTCAGAATCAGGATAGCACATCCCAGCAGGACACTCTGGTCCTCCAGAATCAGGATGGCACATCCCAGCAGGCACTCTGGTCCTCCAGAATCAGGATAGCACATCCCAGCAGGACACTCTGGTCCTCCAGAATCACAATGGCATATCCCAGCAGGACACTATGGTCCTCCAGAATCAGAATAACATATCCCAGCAGGCACTCTGGTCCTCCAGAATCAGGATAGCACATCCCAGCAGGCACTCTGGTCCTTCAGAATCAGGATAGCACATCCCAGCAGGACACTCTGGTTCTCCAGAATCAGGATGGCACATCCCAGCAGGCACTCTGGTCCTCCAGAATCAGGATAGTACATCCCAGCAGGACACTCTGGTCCTCCAGAATCACGATAGCATATCCCAGCAGGACACTATGGTCCTCCAGAATCAGAATAACATATCCCAGCAGGCACTCTGGTCCTCCAGAATCAGGATAGCACATCCGAGCAGGACACTCTGGTCCTTCAGAATCAGGATAGCACATCCCAGCAGGACACTCTGGTTCTGTAGAATCAGGATGGCACATCCCAGCAGGCACTCTGGTCCTCCAGAATCAGGATAGCACATCCCAGCAGGACACTCTGGTCCTCCAGAATCACGATGGCATATCCCAGCAGGACACTATGGTCCTCCAGAATCAGAATAGCATATCCCAGCAGGCACTCTGGTCCTCCTCGATCATGTTGGAATCAGGCCCTATGTGTGTTGCGTTCAGACGAAGAAATATTTTGGGTCTTTTTTGGAAGAAAAGTTCTGTGCTTGAGACCAAAGAAGAAGAGAATGTTGTCAGCATTAAGCCGGTGTCATGTTATGGGGGTGTGTCTGTACCCTTGGCAAGGGTAACTTGTACTTCGTGAAGGCATCATTAAATGCTTAAGGGTGCGGTGAGATTTTGGAGCAACACATGCTGCCTTCAGAACATTGTCTTTACTAGGGACTCCTATTAATATTTCTCCACAACACAAAACCACATTTCAGTCAGTTAACTTGGGTCAAAATGTTTGTTGCAACAGTGGAACACGCTTAGAGCTTGGCCTTTTGGCTCCGACCTCATCACTCCCTGAAGATAAGTTTATGCTAGATATTGGAGAATAATGATTAAATATCCCCCCCCCCTTTTATTTGGAGCCTGCGGGTGGATGCTGGGGTGGCGGTGGGGCTGAAGAGCAGGCAGCCATGCTGGTGCAATGCAGCAGCAAATGTACAGGCAGTAGGAAACTGGGAGATTTCCTTGACTTTAATAGACCGCCATATTATAAGGTCGTGATGGTAGAGGATATACTGTAGATAGCGTGGTAATATAGCAGCTCAAGCTGAATGCCTGAACTAGCTTACAGGCATTGCCTGATTCTGTACGCATTAAAAAGGCATGCTCGCATAAGAAGAGGGTGTGGGGTGCTGGACTGGCCTGCCTGCAGTCCTGATTTTTCCTCAGTAGAGAACATTTTGCATATATTAAAATGCAAGATGCGGCTGCAAAGACCCCTGTTGTACTCCGACTTGTTTGACATAAGAATTGGACAGAATTATATCCGAAACACTGAATCAGTGTCTGCACTCACCAAATGTTTGAGTTGTGAAACGTAATGGCAGCATTATAAAGTGGTAAATACTTTACCGGCCCTACTTTTGAAATCTTTTACAAGAATCGAAACTGAAATAAGTATTCATTTTGGAAAAAAAAATAAACTGTATAACTCATGTAGTGAACATGAAATAATATGCGGTTGTGTTGTTTTCAGGGTAATACCGGTCAAAAATAATTTACAAATCACAGCTGTCAGTTTTAATTTTAATTTAACTTAGGCCAGACTTCTCGGGCTTTTTTCCCACAGACAACAGGAGAGGATGGCGAAATTAAAAAAAAAAATAAAAAATGTGTGTGTGTGTGTGTGTGTATAATATATATATATGTTTTTTTTTTTTTTCCCCCACCTCCTCAAAATGGTAATTGACAGGTATGAGAGAGGAGGAAGAAAATAAATAAATATTAATTTCTAAAATAAAGATTTTGCTGCTTCACTTCATCCCACAGTATTTATTACTCCACTGGGATTACTCTGGGGGAATGATTTTGAAAATCATACTAGTAATTTCTTCTTAGTAGGGCCTATTTATGTTGTTGTTGTTGCTGTTGTTGCCTGCATGTACCTGCATTACTGTAATGAATTCCTTGGTAATTTCTGTCAAAATAATCTAAGTCGAGAGTCGTAAACCAGCCTGTAGGGTAAGGTTGGGCTATTCTGACATATATATTTTCATTTATTTGATAAAAATTACCCACTGTTGGAGATAGAAAACCTGTTAAGATTTTGTTTCTGATAGCTCTAGCAATAGTTTAAAAAAACTGCGGGCCAAGAAAAGGATTGATTAGTGTTTTTACCAGTGAAATAAGGTAAATGTAGGCCAGAATAGCCCCACCTTACCCTAACCGCCGCCTATTTTGTATAGTAGTCTGTGCGCAGCTCCTCAGCAATAATGCATGTTTTTACTGTCCCCTACCTACTTAACCTTTATCCTGCCTTGCTTTTGGTGTTGGTGTACTTTCTGCAGTAGTTTTTAGTTTTCACCTGCACAACATCACTGTTACCAGACCAGCAGGCATTATATCTCAACGTGTTTAATTGAAATTTGTTAAAATGAGCAATTATGAATTATGTCTGTATGTCTTGGACCCACGTCTGACATTGTATGTTAGGAATCAATGGGGAATTGCGCAATCAAAAGCTGCACATGTATATGTGCGACTAGATAAAATGAAATGATCCACCTTCATCTCAGCTTATAGTTTTGCTTGTACTGTCTCGCCTTGCATGTATGCGGTTGTAGCTGTGCTGGTATATACCCACTTTTCTGGAAGCATCTGTGCTTTATGCTCTTAACCATTTCTTCCAAAACGAAACAATTCCCACACCAAGCTACTGAATGAGCTCATAGCAGAACCGCGCAAATGATCTAAGCGTTGCTTGTGTGGAGCACGCGAATCAAAAAATTGTACTGGAAAAAATGTACCAGGAAGCGGCGGGTGGAATGAAAATATATCTTTGGGGTTGTGCGAACAGGTGCCGTATGTGCCACCCTCTGGCTCACATATTTACATTATTCACGTTCTTTAGGCTGGAATTTTCTGCATGTACAGGTAGGGCTTGAGAGATTGGAGCTTCACTGGGGTGCTGTGGGCATGTGTCATGTGATGCAGGAGAACTCTGGGCGGTGGCTCACCAGCTCACCTGTGGAAGCCGCCAAGCCGAAGCTCCAGCATCAGTAGCCTGGCTAGCGCATTTTCTCAGGTAACATATTCAATGTTCTCTTTGAGAGGGTTGTAGGTTTAAAACCCCAAATGTGGCATTCTCATTAAAGCTTTACTCAAGGAAGGTCTTTTTAGAAGTTAGCAGGTTCCAAATAACATGCGGAATTAATAAAACATGGCTACAAGCATTTAGTTTAAGGGCGTCCGCACTCATTGCCTCTGATGGCCACCTTACTGTGCTATCACTCATAAATCTTGATCAAAATGAATGCACCACCCTGTCCTTTATAAATCTGACCAATTTTTTTCAGCCGTCCAGTCATCTTAAGAGACACTTCTTGGGTGTTTGACCAACTTTCAGCGTACAAAATTTTAGCTTGATCAGCGCATATAGTGGAATGCGTAAGGCCACTTGTTTGTTATGACATCACTTATTGATTTGGTGTGACATCACTTTTGCACTAAAGTTGGTATGCCTAAGTATAATGGCCAGAGATTAAATTTTATATTGTGGATTATGAGTATGCCCTAGAAAAATGAGCACAATTTTCTGCATGTGATAATAACAGATACACTGACTCAGCCACAGCTAAAAGCATTCAATAGTAGTGTTATCGCCAAGGATTCGTTTTACCAGTAACACCGCCCAGCATTTTGAAACTTTTTCTCTACTGATTTGATAAACTGTGCTGATTTTATATACAACCCCAATTCTGAAATAGTTGGGACGAAGTGTAAATGGTGAATAAAATCAAAATGCAATGACTTTCAGATCACATGAGCCAATATGTTATTTACAATTGAACATGGATAACATTTCAAATGTTGAAAATGAGACATTTTACATTTTTATCCACTAAATGAGCTCATTTCAAATTTTCTGGCTGCAATAGGTCTCAAAAAAGTTGGGACACAGGCAAAAAAAAAATGGCTGAAAAAGCAACTAATGTAGATGAGAATCAGCTGAAAGAACATTTAGCAAGTAATTACATTAACTGGCATCAGGTGTACAACATGATTGGCTATAAAAGGGGTGTCTTAGAGAGGCTGAGTCTCTCAGAAGTAAAGATGGCCAGAGGCTCTCCAACCTGTGAAGGCTTGCGGAAAAAAATTGTGGAATACTTTAAAAACAATGTTCCACAACATCAAATAGCAAAGGCTTTGAAATTCTCATCATCGACAGTGCGTAACAACATCGAAAGATTCAGAGAATTTGGAAAAATCTCTGTGCGTAAGGGACAAGGCCAAAGACCTTTACTGGATGCCCGTGATCTTCGGGCCCTCAGACGCCACTGCATAACTCACCAGCATGATTCTGTCATTGACATTACTAAATGGACCTAGGAATACTTCAAGAAACTACTGTCTGTAAACACAGTCTACTGTGCCATCCACAGATGCCACCTAAATCTCTATCATGCAAAAAAGAAGGCATTTTTCAGAATGATTCCGAAGCGCCGCCGTGTTCTATGGGCCAAGGCTGATTTAAAATGGACTGTAGCAAAGTGGCAAGGTGTCCTGTGGTCAGACGAGTCCAAATTTGACATTCTTATTGGAAAGCTCCTGTAACCTCCTGGCTAACAAGGAGAAAGACCAACCCTCCTGTTATTAGCATTCAGTTCAAAAGCCAGCATCTCTGATGGTATGGGGATGCATTAGTGCATATGGTGTGGGACACTTGCATGTTTTAAAAAGCACCATGAATGCTGAAAGGTATATAATGGCTTTAGAGCAACATATGCTCCCCCCCAGATGACATCTATCCCAAGCAGGCCTTGTGTATTTCAGCAGGACAATGCAAAACCACATACTGCAGCTAGTACAACAGCATTCATAGTAGAAGAGTCCGTGTGCTGAACTGGCCTGCCTGCAGTCCTGATCTTTCACCGATTGAGAACATTTGACGCATAATTGAACGAAAAGTTCGTCAAAGGAGACCCAAAACTCTCCAGCACCTGGAAGCCTGTATGAAACAAGAGTGAATTGAATCAAATTCCAATGGCTAAAGTCAACAAACTTGTCTCCTCAATGCCCAGACGCCTCCACTCTGTGTTAGAAAGAAGAGGTGATGCTACACCATGGTAAACAGGCCCCTGTCCCAACTTTTTTGAGACCTGTAGCAGCCATCAAATTTGAAATGAGCTCATTTTGTGGATAAAATTGTAAAATTTCACAGTTTCAACATTTGCTATGTTATCTCTGTTCTATAGTGAATAAAATACTGGCTGGTGTGATTTGAAAGTCATTGCATTTTGATTTTATTCACAATTTACACTTTGTCCCAACTATTTCGGAATTGGGGTTGTAATTTGAAGGTGCTGACTTCAAATTTGCCTTAATCTGACGTGGAATTTTTTTTTTGACAAATCGCAAATTCTTTATTATATATAGGTATAACAAAGAATACACCACGATAAATGAAAGCAAAATGACACCGTTAGATTTTAAGCATTCTGCAAGATGTAATAAAACAAAATTCAGCTTACCTCAGGATTACATTTTCTTTTCTTTGATTTACAGGAATAATTTCATTCTGGGCAGTGTCTCTGTAGACACCAGCAGTATCCAGCCATCATATTAGTATTCCTTCTTCTTTGGTACTGTTTTTCCATCTTTTTGATATCTTGATGGAATCTTTCCCCTTGTTCCTCGCTGACTGCACCAAAGTTTTGTGGAACGTAATCTAAGTGGCTGTGCAAAAAGTACTTTAACACTCACGTTTACACCGAATTTTTGGAGGTTTTGGAGCAGAGTATGGACAAGAACTTCATAGTTGTCAGCTTTAATATTTCCAAGGAAATTTGATGACACTAGAAAATGTAGTCCAGGCGTCTGGTAGATCCAAAGATTGACAACTGATATGGACAACAGGCTGAGATTTGCCTTTATCCATCATCCGATGCTATTTTTAGAACTCATGCAACAGGCAAAAGGCAAAAAGGGGATTGGCAGAGGCTGCTTGGGGTGTGGTTATTTTCCACGATGATGCAATACTTTGTGGTGGTGATTTGGAGTGTTTAATTCATGAGAAACAGCAGGGACTTACTATGCTTGATCCGGATTCTTGTTATACCAAGGGCAGTGATTTGTGATAAAACCTGACGTGATCGCCAAAAGTGATATTTAGATTCAGCGCCCAAAAATTACTTAAAATCAGCTTACTCAGCAAATTTTATGCAGGGCAGGATAATTATAACTTGCAAAATAAAATGCGTAGCTACTCTGAGGATTGTCTTTCTTGGTACTTAGTTTATTTGAGAGCAAATTGTTAATTTGTAGGTCACAGCAGAGACAGTGTACAAGTGAACAAGATAGGTCAATAGGATTGAATCGAATGACTGAAAGCAGCGCAGTATTCTGTAGCTCTAGAGTAGCATGGTTAAATCACTAAGATTCCATATACTGAGGTCGTGTCTTGTTTCAGCACAGGAAGTAGGTGGTGTCGAAATGGCTGTTTTAAGCTGTGATTCACCATTCAGTAGAGCTGACAACTTGTGTTTTTTATGGACCAAGTATGAAATATCAAAATCAAAGATGTGTTATCATTGCTATCAGGGTTTATGTTGCCTCTGTAATGAAGTTCTCAATTGACCTCCAGTTTTGGCCTGTGCTATCAAATGTTAGCTACTGGGTCCTGACATTCATTTCTGTTAGCATTACTGCCAATGCAATTTATGTGTCTCATGTATGATATGTGGTTATGGTTTGTGTGGCTCCTTTAGTTTTTATGCATTACAGAGTTTCCCATCAGTCTAGATTTTGGGCTGCTAGATGAATCTGGTGAGCCGTTTTATGAGCCAGCAAGTGCAATCGCTAATTCTAGCAATAAAATTAGCATTAGCAAAGGGAGGGGGATAGCGTCTTTAGTTCATTTGCAAAGTCTAATGCAGTTTATCTGTCTCCATCAGGCTCCAGAGTTTCCCTGCAGTCCAGATTTTGGACTGCTGGAGGAATCGAGCGAGCAGTTTGAGCCAACGAGAGCTAACGGCAATGTTAGCATTAGCGAAGCAGGGGGAGGGGCTGTGGAGGCCCTGCGGCTGGAGCTGGATCAGTCGGAGTTGCGTCAGCGGGAGCTCACTGAGCGCGTGCAGCAGATGGCCGGGGAGGAGGCGGAACTTCGACAGGTCAGGAAGTCTGTTGGCTTGAGATAGTGTATTATCATTATTGTCAGCATTATTAGTGTACTGAGAGGCATTAAAAACGCAAAGTGGTTTTTATTGTCTAATTTGAAAACTGATAGTTTTTCCTTTTGCTGATTGACATGATGACCATGAGGTATGGTAAACATTGCAAAATGTCAAGTGTCTGGGTTTGAATCCTTTCCTGGTTTAACACCTCATTGTGATTATGTAAATGCAGCACAGTTCCCTGGATCATGGTCGTGAATCATATTGGGAGAAATCATTTTGCACATGAAAAGTTGAAGATCAGGACCAATAAAAACACGCATGAACAAAGTCACATCATTCCCACTTCAAATGCCACAAACAAATGAATCTGTGGAGAATCAAACATTTTGAATGTTGAATGATGGCCAGTCTCAAAGAAAAGATTCTGTACGTATTAATGTCCATTAAATGACTGTATCCAGACTGCAGTGATGACACAGAATGACCAGATGTGTCAGCTGTCGTCCCCGACAAAGTGAGTCATCTGTGACACCGCAAAACCACATTCCATAAAACGTCTTCTGCCATGTCAGATAATGCATAAGAACTGCTGAATTGACTGCTAACGATATCAGTGAGGGCAAGTCTCACTACCAAAAGCACAGTTTCCTGAGGCCGTGTTTTGCAACTACGAAAGAAACCATTTACCACTACTGAACAGTATATTTTATTATGCGTTTTTAATGCCTCTCAGTATATGTAGTTTTGGTATGAAATAAAAATTCACAGCACATAATGAGGAAGAATTACAACTATGGAAACAAAAAGAGAAACAATACAGGGGGTGATGCTTGTGCCGCTGAAAATGGTAATTGACCTGAGGTCTGTCAGGTGGAGCAAATAAAATGGACGGTGTCATAATGCGGTCTTGTGGCACAAGCCTAGCAGAGATAGAACAAGGAAGTGATGTATGTTACAGGGTCTTTGGATGTGATGTGTTGGTGGCAAAAGTGGAAGCAGTGGATCATGTCAGAATAGCTTGTATTTACTCGATAAATATGTGTTGTCCTGCCTCGTGATTTATTTTTATTTGTGGAAAAGTCTTTTAATTGATCCAGGAGAAAAATAGGAATGAGAGATTTCTAATCAGTGCTCCTAGGGTTGCACTCATCAGTTGCCGATTCACTGCCATTCTTACAGCTCGTATCAGGCTGAGTTAGTCTTTGGAGTGTTTTTACCCATGATCAACAGTGTGGTTTTGCCAGCATTGGTTTGTCTGTGTGTCTGTTGTGTACAAGATAGCTCAACTCAAAGAGTAATGAACGGATATCTCTGAAATTTTGTGGCTGATTCGCTACTACATCAGGGATAGACCCTATTGATTTTGACTGCGATCGGTCAAACACTTAGCGTGGTGAAGGTATGTGCTCAACCGAGTGCCCTTCTGGTTATGAATGGGCTACTTTGCCAACTGTTTCTAACCGGTAATTCCAATGAGCAACTCTATGGCCAGTGCTCATGATGCGTCTGTAATCAAGCCCTGTCTGGCCAGGTGGTGGAGCAACTGCAAGCTCAACTGGACATCGCATTGTCCGCACACGAGGCCCTGCAGCGCGACTCGACCAATCAGCGGCAGCAGCTTGAGCGGGAAGCGGAGTCTCTGAAGGCAGAGTCTCAAGCTCGGGAGGCGGAGTCTCACAAGCTGCGGGTCAAGCTGGAGGGGGCGGAGCAGAGGAACAGCGATCTCCTCTCTCGTCTCCAGGGGGAGATCAGTGAGAAGGTGACCCACTGTAAACACATTTGGAATTGCAACAATTCATTTTTTGAATTTTCATAATTTTTTAGTTTTGCCAAAACGGCGTTTCGCATGACCCTGTTTGGTTGTGTGCAGAATGTTCTTCTGGTTGCATTATCACCCCTATATATTGTTTGATTTTGGCCTTACCCAGCATACGAGTGCATCGACATAAGGTCTTTCGATTCCCGGAAGTCCTGGTGAAAGGTTAAGGCCACTGCAAGATCATATGCAAAAATCCTTGGTTTGTATGAGCAATCAATTGTGACCTTCAAAGTATCAGTTGGTCTTTTAAAAACGCCATATCATGACCTCGAACATGATTTTTGACAAACCAAATCAAGTGCTATCATATGAAAAGGCTTTGAAAAACACGTAACGCATCTACAGTTATATAACAATATGTGGGACAAGTGACGACTTCATGAAGAAATATCACCAAGAAATCTTGTACGGATTGCAAAATTTTTAAAAAAGGGAGAGGCAGGCTTTGAGAGTCCTTGGTGAATGTTGCAATTGACTAAATGCGGTTGAACTAACATGGATGGTCACAGATCATCAGCTCCTTCAGATGTTGTGTATGGTGACTGATGAAAACATCTGCTTATACATCATTCGTTGTTCATAGTATTATTGGCAACATTCGTACTTTATGGTCACGGGAATGTTCTATTTTCATGTGGCTGGAAGGAAATGAGTACTTTATCTCACTAAAGAAAATGTATACTATATTAGGTGAAAATTTTTTTTGATGGACCTTTTTTTTTTTTTCTGATTTTTTTGGTACCCAGTTCATTTTTCACATAGACACTGGAGCGGTGAAGCTCGAAAGTGGAGGAATGCTAACAACGCCGCATACAAAGTGATGACAGGGTTTTGAGTCTCTGTTAGCTGGCGATTGATAGCTGACTGCATTGGCAGAAACTGCACCCCTCGTGGACAGGAGTTTCTTGCCCCTGTGTGTTATGCAGTTTATACCCCGTAGCAGAAAGTTCTCTGATTATTGTCATTATTTTTTTCCATGAATGTCATTATATTGCTGTTGTTGTTATTCTCAGGGTCAGCAGACGGCGAGTTACTTCGACTCGGCGCAGAAGATCCATGCTCTGCTGGAACAGCAGAAGGAGGTACAGAGAGAGTCTGAGCAGAAGTGGGCGGAGCTTGCGAGGGTGCAGTCGGCCCTGCGGGAGAGCGAGGCCCAGCTGGAGGCTCAGAACCGGCGGGCAGAGAGGGAGAAAGAGGAGCTGTGTCGCCTCCACGCAGAGCAGTTGGAGGTGCTGGAGAGCCGGGCGCGGGAACGGGAAGAACATGGGCGGGACCTGGAGCAGGAGGCAGGACTAAGGGCAGGCCTGGAGGCGGAGCTTCGGGAACAGCAGAAGAAGGCGGAAGAGTACAGGATGCAGTGTGGCAGTCTGATGGAAGAGAACGGCACCCTGCTGCAGTCGGCCAAACGCTACGAGGAGGCGGGGGCGGGGCTACAGCAGCGAGTGGAGGAGCTTGAGAGGGAGAGGGCGGAGCTACAGGAACGCCGGGAGGAGCTGCAGAGGGAGAACCAGAATCTCCGAGAGGAGCTGCGCTCCACAGGCTCCCAGATCTCCCAGCTGGAGACCAGCCAGGCCGCCTCCCGCAGGAGAGGGGAGGAGCTGCAGCAACAGCTGAGGGAGCGGGAGGCGGAAAGGGCGGAGCTGCTGGAGAGGGAACAGGCGGAGCTGCGGAAACACCAGAAGGAAGCAGAGGTTCTGCAACAGGAGAGGGCGGGACGAAAGAAGGAAAGGAACAATAGGACGGAGCTCCACGAGAAGGAGAGGGCGGAGTGGGAGAAAGAGCGGGCGGAGCTACAGAAGGAAGCGAAGGAAAAGGCGGAGCTACATGAGAAGGAATGGGCGGAGCTGCAGAAGGAAGTGAAGAAAAAGGCGGAGCTGCGTGATAGTGAGTGGGCGGAGTGGGAGATGGAAAGGGCGGAGCTGCAGAGGCAGGAGCGCGAGGCGGGAGATCGTCTCTCCAGTGCAGAGGCCCAGATTGCGCTGCAGCTTGGGGAGGTGTCCCGACTGCAGCAGGAAGTGGGAGGGCTGAAGGAGGAGCTCGTCAGGGCCACAGAGGAGCAGGAGCAGGCCAGGAGGCAGGTGGAGGCCGCGCAGGCGGAGAGAGACGAGCTTCGGTCCCTGCAGGAGTCCCTGAAGGTACTGCACGATTCCCCAAAAATCACCATCGTTACTGGGGCTGCCATCCAGCCGTCTCTACACAGTTTTACCTTTAGCATAAATGTCACTGAAATGGAAAAAAAAGTATATTACGATACACCACATTTCTCTGTTGATGGAATCGACCTTTTATGGAACTTCAATAAATTATGACATATTAGGAGCCTTGGTCACATGCTGTCTTTCCATACAGCTGAAAAATAGGTGATTAAAAATTTTTGATTCTTAGAATATGGAGCTTGTTTTTCCGGTGTTAGCCCATTGCTTGACTAAGGTGCTTAACGGAGGTCTGGACGGTTGGCAATTCACTGTGAGTGTAGCCAAAATAAAAGCAGTATAACTGTCAGGCTCTAAAAGAACTTGATCACTGTGTGAAAATGTTTTCAGGTATGTAGTCCACAAAAATATAGAATTTATATTGCTTGTGTATTTAACACCAAAGTTTGTTGCCTTGCACCTCCTGGGTAAACTGTGTTACTTTAGATGTTACGTTATTCGCTTCCCACGGGCGTGGTGTTTATGTGTGACTGATCAGTTTCCCTCATATCCACGTCAAATTGTGACACATATTCTATTCTTTCCAAACTAGTTCACTCCATTAGAAAAATTCCTTAGAAAGATTTTATTTCACTCAAGTGTGCATTATATTGCAGAAAATTGTTCTTTTACTCCTTGCTTTTCATGTTATCTTTGACCTCAGGCTGCTCCAGATTGTGATTGAGCTTTGCTTAGACTGAGCGACTGTATGTGTTACTGCTGAGCCTGTGTGTTCTGCAGTCGCAGCTGGAGCAGGTGATTGGCCCTGCTTAGACTGAGCGACTGTATGTGTTACTGCTGAGCCTGTGTGTTCTGCAGTCGCAGCTGGAGCAGATGAACAGGGAGCATGTGCGGGAGCTGCACAACAGCCAGGAGGAGGCGCAGAGGGAGTTGCGCGAGGAGCTCACCACGCTGAAACGGCAGCAGGAGGAACTAGTGCTCGAGTTGGCCGACGCCCGCGAGGGCCTGCACCGTGCTAACACTGAGACGGCGGAGCTGGGAGTGTCCGTTTGCACCCTGACTGCCGAGAAGGAGGAGGCGCGGCGGGAGCTGGCAAATGCAGAGTCCAGGCTGAAAGAAGAGCAGGGGGAGGGGCGGGACCTCCGGGACCAGCTGGAGAGGGCTGAGGGTCACGCCCGGAACCTGCAGGAGTCCCACGCTGAGGAGTTAGCTGCCACCCGGTTTCAGATGAGCAGCGAAGCCATGAGCTACCAGAATCAGATAAAAGTGAGGTTCATTTATGACCTTTGTGAATCAGTTCCAGCTTTATGAGCTACTTGAATCAGATCAAGGTGGGTCAGTTTATGATGTAACAGAATCATATGAAGGTGGGGTTAGTTGATGAGCTGTCAGAATCAGGTCGAGGTGGAATTAGCTTACGAGCTACCAGAATCAGGTCGAGGTGAGGTTAGGTTATGAGATACCAGAATCAAGTGGTGGTGGGGTTTGTTTATGAGCTACCAGAATCAGGTCGAGGTGAGGTTAGGTTATGAGATACCAGAATCAAGTGGTGGTGGGGTTTGTTTATGAGCTACCAGAATCAGGTCGAGGTGGGGTTAGTTTATGAGCTACCAGAATAAGGTGGAGATGGCCTTAGTTTAGCTTTCTCATGCATGAATTATGATAAACTCAGTCAGGATTTTTTTACTGACATGCTTCAGTGCCCAAAATTGCAGGCATATATAGAGAAAAAACACTTATAAACAGCTGTACACTGTAGTGACCTCCATGCATGAAAGGGTTAAAGCTACCAGAATCAGAGCAAGGCGGGGTTCATTTATGAGGTAACAGAATCATATCAAGGTGGAGTTAGTTGATGAGCTATCAGAATCAGGTCGAGGTGGGGTTAGTTTACGAGCTACCAGAATCAGGCCGAGGTTGGGTTAGTTTATAATCAACCAGAATCAGGTTGAGGTGGTATTAGTTTATGAGGAGACAGAATCAGGTCGATATGGGGTTAGCTTATGAGGTACCTGAATCCGATCAAGGTGAGATTACTTAATTAGTTACCAGAATGAGACTGGGGTGGAGGTAGTCAATGAGCTGCCTGATTCAGATGAAGGTGGGATTAGGTCATGTAGTGCTGTAAATAAGGACATTGGCAGCCTGTTAGTTAGTGTTTTGTAGCCTTGCACTGAACGTCTTTAGCTGGCACCTAGAATGTCCAATAATATTATTACAGCTTTCGGGTTGTTGAACAGTTCCATTTTCCTGCATCACTCTGGAGTGATTGGGCCTTGCTTAGTCTAATCAACTGTAAGTGGCTGATAAACTTCTGTATTAGAATTTGATTAAGATGGGTACGGCCTGTGAGGTATCAGAACTAAACCAAGATGGAAGCAGATTATAGCTCTGAGGTTAATGCATTTGGTTGGAACCTCAAAGGTTATTGGTTTAAGCCTTAGCCTAACCCCTGCAAAATCACTGCAGCACACCCTCAGGATGAAAGGGTTCTTTTGCTTGTCTCCACGGAAGAACCCTCTAATGATGTTTGTGGAAATCTTGCACCATTGGCTCCTTGACCAATAACCATTTTGGTTGATAGAACAGAATGATATTATGTATGTCAGGGGTGAGTGACTCCTGGAGAGCCATCGCCCCGTATAGTTTGTGTTTCTCTTCTGTAACACTCCTGATTTGAATAATTCCCTCATTGTCAAACCCTTGACAAACTACAGTTGTTGGAGCAGGCCCGCCAGAGCAGAGAGTCATATAAAAAAATGCATGGCTCTGCAGGAGCAGGGTTTCCTACCTCTGTCATATGTAGTCATGGCCTTGCATTTCGGCCTGGGTGTCTCCTGAGACAGCATCTGTGTGAAAGTGTTGCTGTGGTCAAGTAAATGTTTTGTCCTGAGCATTTATAGAGTGTTTTTTTTTGCATGTTTGGCCCTCAGGGTGCCAGTGAGGAGCTTGTAACTGTACGGAGCCAGCTGACTGCTGAACAGGAGCAAGTGCGCCTCCTAGTGGCCAGGCTGTCTGAACTGGAGGTGTGTGGCTGACTCCCTGACAATTAATCAAACAAATTTTTCTGTGTCAAAAGTAACACTGTAGTGGTTATAATCTTTTAGAATTGTACTGCCTAACGTGTCTTTTAGTCAGATTCATTTCTTATGGTGGGTTGGTTCCATTTCGGGTGTTTTTGAGAAGGGAACACTTGTTTCGGTGTGGAACCTGACCGTTGTGAGCGCTGAGGGCAGGGCATGCCCCAAAACTTAGCACTTTTATTTTAATCTTACTTCCTTTTTATTTTTATTATCTGTCTTACTCTTTTACGCTATTTTCTGTCTCATGGTTGAGTTACCTCACCTTGGGTTGGTTGTTTGGTAACCAGAGTTGCTGAGTGGAGACCCCGGTGGGGTTTTAACTTTGACTTGATCTGGAGGGATAAAGTCGGGAAGAACTCTGCCGTTGGGCTCTTGAGCAATGCCTTTAACCCCAAATTTTTTTTCCAGGGGCTGGACTCATGTTTCACTCCAGTCCTCTTCACTTACAAGTGTTTAATCTGGTAATTCTCCCTGGGTGCCATTATAAAAGACGCACATGCTCTCAGTAGAACTTTCCTAAGTTAAATAAGGGTAAAAAAATTGTTTTTTTCCCCCTTGTCCGCATGCACAGCTTGATTTCTCGTGTACAGTGTCTGTGTGAAATTTGCCATAAAAATATTGTTTTTCTTGCTTGAATGCTGTATGAAAACTTGTCAATTGGCATTGATTGAGACGATATTTTTCTTGTTTTTTGATTTTTTTGGCCTGCATGAAAGGCTGCGAACCAGAGGACCTGTCAGCTGGCTGAGGAGAAGGAGTCAGGCATCGTGGAACGGGAGTCTGTCATTGGACAGAAGGACGAAGAAATGCAGCGACTGCGAGAGAGCTTAGCCAGGTCAGAGGTCACAGGTCACAGGTCACGTGCAAAATGCCATTAATGACAGAATGAAAAGCAACGACAATATTTACAGTGATTACGACTTATTTTAGTGTAGCTGTCATAAGTGCTTTTTTGAAGCTCTCGCTAACAGGGGTTCACCACTCTTAAACCAAATATAAAAAGTTTGCTGGTCGTTAAAGTCGTTAATTGTATAGCACTAATTTTGCTAATTCTAAACATCGGCCATGATGGAATAATCATTCTCCAGGGGGCTTTTTTTTGTGAGTTGCACAGAAGGTATTGTCTTTGTAAAAAATTCCTTTTCATCCCTTACCATTTATGTAACCAGTGTACATGCTATTTTGCAAAAAAAAAAATAAAACAACCTCCCATAGTCAAATATTAGAGCCTCTATAAACTCTCTTCATGAACCATTGAGTTGTCACCATGGGCTCTCCATGGAGCTGGTGAACTGAAGGTTTTTACATTTCTCAAATGGGCCTGAGTCATGGAATGAATTATTTCCAAGTGAAAGAAGAGAATATGTGTTGCTTTGTTTCAGTCAGTCTCCCCTGTTCTCTCTCTCTCTCTCTGTCAGGAAGGAGGCAGACCTGCTCTGTGCACAGGGCCGATGTAAAGACCTGCAGGATGAGCTGGAAGCCACTGTGGCTGAGAGGGAAAGCAATGCCATCAAAATGGCCGCCGAGCTGGACGACCTGAGCAGGACCAAGAGCACCCTGGAGGAGAGGCTTATCGAACTCATCAGGTCCTTACCCATTCGCTGTGACCTTTCACCTCTGACCTGTAACCTCTTGCCTGCTGAGGCGACATTAACCTGGCACGCGAGGATTGAATCCTCCCACCACACGCGTCATTACTCGATGGCATGTGCACTCGGTGGCCATGTTTGATGCATGCTGACCTTTGAACCTGTCTCTCAGGGATAAGGACGCTCTGTGGCAGAAGTCAGACGCTCTGGAGTTTGAGCAGAAGCTGCGGGCAGGAGAGCAGTGGTGGCTGGTGGATAAAGAGGCCACGCACTGCCTGGACTGCCGGAGCCAGTTCACCTGGTTACTGCGGAGACACCACTGCAGGTGAGTCTGTTCACCTCCTCACCTGCTTACGATTGGGATTTCTATCCTAGTACTGCATGCCTGTTCTACAGAAATATGATTAAAATCAAGTGTCAGGTAAAGGGAGAGTGGAAAACCAGCAGTTCTCGGAACTCGTAAGGTGTGATTTGAGGACCAGGGCTCTATACTGGAATCCCTTTTCTCTCCTCCTTCCTCTCTGCACTTTTGGCGCCCCCTGTGGCCAGGCTATGCGGGCGCATTTTCTGCTACTACTGCAGCAATAACTACGTGATGACGCGGCACGGCGGAAGGAAGGAGCGCTGCTGCAGAGACTGCTACACCCAGCACAGCGCTGTGCTAGAGCGCCTCACACAGGCCGAGCTTGGGAACACGGCTCCACCCCCCGGCACAGGCCCCGCCCCTGACTCTGCACCTGGCCCTGCCCCCTACACGCCCACACCCAGGGTCACAGGTGAGCCGGGACCATGAATACGCACACACGTTCTCACACGCGCACATACACATGCACAGATATGGTTTTAAAAAGGCGCCGTAGTAGATACATTTTTTGCTGACATTATGACATTTAAAAGGACTGCTGGCCTTTTCTCGCCTCTTAGTGTTTTCTTTTGAGAATTGCCCTCTTATAGAGTGACAGTGACAGACTTTACTATTAAGGAGGACAAGAACTGGAGACAAAGAATGTGGCTGTTTAAGCATGTAAATTCGCAAATGTCCACAACTTGCTGAGTGTCTAGAAAAAATAATTTAGTATTGAATGAGTGCCTTCCCCTGTGGCGTTGGAACATTTATGAATATGCAATGCATTATCATTGTTCAGCTATTGGGATTCTTTGTTTTTTGATTGGAAGTCTTCTTCCAAATGGAGAAGTTGATAACGTCATGCTTCAAACTGGGTTTATCAGAATGCAGGTCAGTAATTCTTGTCGATGTGGGAATTGGCGGTCTTGGGGAATTCTGTGGTGTATGGGCTGAATAGACATGGTAATGACGACCCACTCCCCGGCCTCCAAGTTGTTCAAATGTTTAATTTTGCGCTGTTTACATGTTTACCAGTTTAACAAGGTTTGCCCGTCTTTTTTTTTTTCTAGCTCAGAGAGATAATTTGGTCCCTTGGAGTGTAATTAGTTACAGTTCGCTCAGCATATATTGTGTACATTGATTTTTTTTGGTAAAATGACCCTTTGCAATGTGAGGGTCATTATTCGTTGTTCTGTTTCCACTGCGCAGTTTATAGCCAACCTACCGTTGTCTCCTTGTTTTTTTTTCCCCCAAAATTCTGTGTCGGCACGAAAATAAGCTCCACCTCTGCCCCTCACCTCACCCATCTCCTCCCTTCTACCACACTAGACTTTTTTAAAACTTGGTATTTCAGCAGGATGGGTGTAGTTTTGCAGGACTTGCAGTGGCCGGCGCGGTGAGCTCTCTCAGCCGGTGCACTGAGTGCCGATTCTCGGTTCAGCTCATGATTAAAAGTGTTTTCTGGCCATCAAGTAAAATAAAGGAAACTTTCCACTAATGAGATGGACTTGGCACTTTAGCAAACTTTTTGTGTAGCCGTTGCACTAACTTATCCAAAATGCGATTAGATGATCCAACTACCCAATGTGAGCTGCTGAGTGCGCATTTCAGGCACTGTGTGTGATGAAGGTCGTCATGTCTGCGGGAATCTTTAGGGAAAGGGGGGGGAGGAGTAGCTTTGTGTATTTTCAACTGCAGTTGGTGCTTTTGGGGCCATCTAGTGGTCAGAAATTGTTCAGCATCGCTTTAAGTGTGGTGATCCAAAACAGAAAAATTTCAATTGAGTCAGATCATGGTCTGAATGGCCTCCACTGGGGAAATTTTGATACCGGAGGCCCAGGTAAGTGCTGTGCCTGCAAGAACCAGTGGAGTTTTCCTGCTGCTGGGGGAGCCTCCGTCCCTTGTCTTCTCGGCTGTTCTCACAACTTCCTGTTTCCTCCACGGCAGTGACAGACTCCACCCCCAGGCCTGATGACGCGATGTTTGACATAATCACGGAGGAGGAGGTGAACGGGGTGTACGACAGTGACTCTCTGTCTCACACCACCGCCGAGGACTCCCCAGAGAGAGAGTCGGAGACGGAGCCACCACAGGCCGGCGCTGAGCTGTGAGACCACCTGTTAACCAGTCACATCCCTGTACCTTTAAAACTGCAGCCAATCATATGCCTGCTCCTCTGCACCACTAACCTGTCCCTATACACTTGCTAACGGATCACAGCTCTGCTAACGAATGGCAGCCCTACTCTTGTACCTTGCTAACCAATCACAGCTTTGTTCATCTGCACATGCGCACCAGTAAACTATCACAGCCCTCTGCATGTGCACCCCTAACCAATCGCAGCCCTGCTGATTTACACCAATATCCAATCACAGCCCTGCTCTTGTACCCTGTCAGCCAATCACTGCCCTGCTCCTCTACCATGCTCACCAATCACAGGTCTGTTCTTAGAGCAGGTTCTTACAGTGCCTGCTGTCTTTCTAATTGTGCCCAAACAGGGAGTCCGGTGTGAGCAGAGGACAGGGTGGCGCTGAAGACCCAGAGGAGCAGAGTCCCACTGTCCAGGACACTGAGATACACCTGCTGAAGTCTGGAGAGCTCACGTGAGTCTCGACCTAAAGTCCAACTGAGTACAACCAAACTCAACGCGAGTCTGCACTCTTTCCCCTGCTGTGTACAACCAAATTCTGTGAGCCTGAATCCCACCCCTCACTGCGTAAAAAAACTCCATAAGTATCTAAACCTCTCACCTTACTGTGTACAGAGAAGCTCTTCATGAGTCAAAACCAACATCCTAATATCTGCAGCCCAACTCTGTATAAGTTGAAAGCCACTCCGCACTGCGTAAAACCCAGCTCCTGAGTGTTAAAGCCTCCCCCTTCTTGGCACAAAACACCTCTGCTTTCTCTGCACCCAAACTTTACTGGAGAATAACCCCACCACAGGTTACACACTACCCCTCTATATAAGTCTGAACCCCACTTTCTAATGTGTGCAACCTAATGCTATGAGTCTAAACCTTATTCCTCGATGCATTCAGCCCAACACGATATGAGTCTAAAGCTGCCTTACCTCTTTGTCATATTCTGTGTCAACTCATATTCATGAATCTAAGACAGACTCCGAATTATGTAAAACTATGTCACACATTTAAATATGATTATATGGTACTATATTCTTTTTTTACTACACAGTATTATTGCATAATATTTAATAATGACACTGATGGTTTAACAGTCTTCATGCACTGGGAAGAATGTTTAAGTGGATTTAATGGTAACTGGATGTGTTGAATTATGACTTTTTAAAGATAAAAATGACACCGGATATGTATAGGTGAGCTTGATTTGCACATCAGAGCTTGTGATTCGAGTGAGTCCAGTCTGGGCACAGTGAAAGCTTTTTAAACTAGACTTGTGCTGTGGAATGACGCTGTGTGATCGGCATTTGTGAAAAACGTAAATGTCCGTGTTGTTTGGGGTGAAAAAGTCCTCTGAACGGTTGGATTGAACATTTCAAGCATATAAACGTGAGGGTTGTTGGTTCTCTGCCCATGAGTTTGGCGATAATAGTGGGCTGAACGGCGAGGTGTGTGTGTGTGTGTGTGCACGTGTGTGTGTTTGACCCCTGAAGGCAGAGCGTGTCCCTTGGGTTCGAGGAGATGGCGCAGTTCGGCGATGGATCCCGCGAACTGTTCGTCAAATCCAGCTGCTACAGTGTCATCGCCATGGAGGTGGGGAAGGCCGGGCCGACCATCAGCTGGGTGTTCTCCTCCGAACCCAAGAGCATCTCCTTCAGCGTGGTGTACAGAGAGGGAGAGCACTGCCCACTGGAGCAGGCTAAGGTGAGAGAGGCATGAAAACTTTATAAAGCATACAAATTAAAAATGGAGGGAAGGAGGGAAAATATGCACTTAGCAATATGCTAATGATTTATATACTGATGTACCAACTGTTACTCTAAGCCGTATGCTAATGATTTATATACTGATGTACCAACTGTAACTCTAAGCAGTATGCTAATGATTTATATACTGATGTACCAACTGTTACTCTAAGCAGTATGCTAATGATTTATATACTGATGTACCAACTGTTACTCTAAGCAGTATGGTAAGGATTTATATACTGATGTACCAACTATTACTCTAAGCAGTATGGTAAGGATTTATATACTGATGTACCAACTGTTACTCTAAGCAGTATGCTAATGATTTATATACTGATGTACCAACTGTTACTCTAAGCACTATGGTAAGGATTTACAACCCCAGTTCTGAAATAGTTGGGACAAAGTGTAAATAAAGAAGTGAATAAAATCAAAATACAATGACTTTCAGTTCACGAGTCAATATGTTATTTACAATAAAACATGGACAGCATTTCAAATGTTGAAACTGACACATTTAACATTTTTATCCTCAAAATTAGCTTATTTCAAATTTTCTGGCTGCAACAGGTCTGAAAAAAGGTGGGACACAGGCAAAAAGGGGCTGAAAAAGGAATTAATATATAAGAGAATCAGCTGAAAGAACATTTAGCGAGTAATTAAGTTAACTGGCATCAGGTGTGTAACATGATTGGCTATAAAAGGGATGTCTTAGAGAGGCTGAGTCTCTCAGAGGTAAAGATGGCCAGAGGCTCTCCAACCTGTGAAGGCTTGCGTAAGAAAAAATTGAGGAATACTTGAAAAACAACGTTCCTCAACATCAAATTCCAAAGGCTTTGAAGGTCTCATCATCGACAGTGCATAACATCATCAAAAGATTCAGACCGAAGACGAAGACCTTTACTGGATGCCCGTGATCTTTGGGCCCTCAGACGCCACTGCATCACTCACCGACATTATTCTTTCATTTACATTACTAAATGGGCGCTGGAATACTTCAAGAAACCACTGTCTGTAAACACTGTCTGCAGTGCCATCCACAGATGCCACCTAAAACTCAATCATGCAAAAAGGAAGCCATTGTTGAGCATGATCCAGAAGCGCCGTCGTGTTCTCTGGGACAAGGCTCATTTAAAATGGAGTGTTGCAAAGTGACAGTGTCCTGTGGTCAGACGAGTCCAAATTTGACATTCTCGTTGGAAATCACTGGTGTTTTGTCCACCAGGCTAAAGAGGAGAAAGACCACCCCTCCTGTTATCAGCATTCAGTTCAAAAGCCAGCATCTCTGATGGTATGGGGATGCATTAGTGCATATGGTGTGGGACACTTGCATGTTTTAAAAAGCACCATGAATGCTGAAAGGTATATAAAGGTTCTAGAGCAACATATGCTCCCCTCTAGATGACATCTATTCCATGGTAGGCCTTGTGTATTTCAGCATGACAATGCAAAACCACATACTGCAGCTAGTACAACAGCGTGGCTTTGTAGTAGAAGAGTCCGTGTGAAGAACTGACCTGCCTGCAGTCCTGATCTTCCACTAATTGAGAACATTTGGCGCATAATTGTATTCCCTGAACGAGTTCGGAGGATACTATGGATTTGGCCTCGTCACGCATCCATGTCCGCAGAGATTTTCTTGTGAACGCTCTACAGCCCACATAAGTGCACCGATTCTTTTCAAATTTTGCAGGGACATGTATTATGGTAAGTTCACGACACCTATTGATTTTGGGCACTCTGGGACCATCTGGGCCCAACTGGGGGGCCTTCAGGGGATACATGTACTCGGTTGCCGAGTGCTCTAGTTAAACAAAAAAGGAGACTGAAAACTCTCCAGCAGCTGGAAGCCTGTATTAAATAAGAGTGGGATCAAATTCCAATGGCTAAACTCAAGAAACTTGTCTCCTCAATGCCCGGACGCCTCCACTCTATGTTAGACAGAAGAGGGGATGCTACACCATGGTAAACAGGCCCCTGTGCCAACTTTTTTGAGAGCTGTAGCGGCTATATCACATTAGAAATGAGCTCATTTTGTGGATAAAATTGTAAAATTTCTCAGTTTCAACATTTGCTGTTATCTCTGTTCTATTGTGAATAAAATACTGGCTGGTGTGATTATAAAGTCATTGCGTTTTGATTTTATTCACTATTTAAACTTTGTCCTAACTATTTTGGAATTTTGGTTGTATATACTGATGTACCGACAGCAGCTCCAAGCAGTATGCAAGTGATTTATGTACTGATGTACCGACTGTTACTCTAAACAATTATATATTGATGTACTTACCGTAGCGCTTTGCAATATGCAAATGATTTATATACTGATGTTACAACTGTAGTTTGTAGGAATGGTCTACGGATTTATGAACTGATGAGCTGACTGTAGGTCTTAGGAATGATACTGGTTTATGTATTGATGTACCTAACATAACACTGTAACAAAGTGGCGAGAACAATCTATTAAGCCCAACCAGGCTCGCCATTTTCTTACAACTGAAGTTTACCCAACACTTGTAGCTGTATCCTTGTGACTTTTATCTTTTATACCAGGAATTAACTGTTTGGCTCTCTTTGTCACTGGTAGCTCTGTGGGTCCGCGGGCTTGCTAAATGGCTTGTATGCGCGAACGCATCAAGTAAAAATTGACATTTTGTGACGTTTTGTGGTTTCTAAATAAAGGCCATTGAAGTCTGGCATTTTTACTTGAACTGCGATAGCGGTTTACTTCTTGCATGATTCCGTTGAAACTAATGTGTTATTCACTCAAATATTTTGACATCAAAAACTTTATTGTTATGTACAACAAATTATAGCGAAAAGTGAAGAAAGTCCAAGTGTCATGATTGAAATGTCAGTTTTTACTTGATGTGTTCCTGTGTGCGATAACGAGCAGGAAAGCGATAAACCGTGCTCCTCCTCCTCTGACAGGTGCTGATCCCGCTCACCCGCTGCCAGTCTCACAAGGAGAGCATTCAGGGCCAGCTGAAGGCCCGCAGCCCCGGCACCTACCTGCTCATATTCGACAACAGCTTCTCCAGGTGTGTCGCCTTCCCTCAGCTCGTACTGTCTTCCAGAGCTGCTGACAGCTCATTAAGCTAACAGGAGCCAATCCACAATCTCTGAATTTTTGAGATTTTACTCATAGTCTGGCATTGTGCTTTACGCCACCTTACAGGTGTTAATTAATGCTTTTATCCTAAGGGAATTACAGTTGGTAAGACTAACGTGGTCGGCATGCGGTTCAAACTGTTGGAAAACCTCCTTCTTTATAATGTTCTACTTCTCCTATCACATTTCTGATTTCCTCCTTTGTAGCCTTTATTGATTTCATAATTTCAGATTGACGTTTATAGTCCCTGGGACCTTACATCATCGATTCTCTTTCATCCATGTTTTTTGTCCTTGGAGTTGTACAAAACACATATGAGAAGTATGAGAAGATGACTACTTTTCGCTGAAGAGATTTACAAATGTAACATTTTACTTTTGCCAGCGCCGTGATTTAAATTGGGCGTGAACCTTCATCCCAAGGTCACATCAAGTTGTACTCGAGTAATCAACCTAAATGCATTGGCTAGGAAATCAACCAATCACAGAGTTATTATAAATCACCCCCATGGCAGTCCATGGGAAATCAATTGGGCTATCCTTGATATGCACATTTTTTTGTTTCATTTAAATTTTGGTGAATGCTTATAAACAAAGTGAATTTTCATATATGACATCAATGGAAAGATTAATTCTGTGTTCCCAGGCACTTTTAGATTACTGATGTTGAGTTGGTACTAAACATGTTAGTATTTATTTTTTATGTTAACATTTTTAATTGTGCTTTTTAGGTTCATCTCAAAGAAAGTAATGTATCACCTCACAGTCGAGAAGCCAGTCATCTATGACGGAAGTGACTGCCCGTAGAATGGAGGACAGGTGTTTGGCCGTTGATGTCCCTCTCCTGAGCGTGACTGTTCGTTTGCACATCAACCCCTTGTGGGCAAATCCAGTATGAAGTACATTTACAAGTGCGAGATAATTACAGGGTGAAATCCAATACAGCTAACAGAATAAACTCTGATAATATATTTGCCTCTCATTTTTCTGTAAATGTGTTCATCATCAGAAACTTGCTGTGCTGGACTTCACCATGTATATAATCTCCCTTTATAACACCCAGCGAGGTGGTGCTGCATTGCTGCAGCCTCCTGTTTGCCAGGTCTGCTATTTGTCCTTGTAAATTTTTATTTGTATTATTTTTAAATGTGTTCATCTTGGTATTTGGGAGAAGCTTTTAGCCTGTGTTAGGCTATGGCTCTGGTGCTGTAAAATGCATTTACCCTTTTATTTTAATCCGCTGTTAGCTTGGATTTATACTATCTAAAAAGCAAAGAAGCTCGATCGAACAGTGGGGTGTTTGGGGGGATTTATCAGTTATGTATCTACCAAGGGTGGTAAATTCAACCTAAATATTTTCCAGTTACACTCAATCAACTTATGAAGACATGCGTTTATCGTGGATTATGCTCTATTAAATAAGCAGGGCGACAAACATTTCTTGACCTTTTTCTCCAGCTATTGTGAGTTTCAGTTATTGCGAGAGGGAAAAACACAAGCTAACCTGTAAACACTTGCGGCATAGCTATAGTGAGGCAGCAATTTTGCATCTGTAGAAACTTGCCACCGGGTGGCGCTACAGTTCAGTACCCATTCAGTGGCTTAGAGATGACTACTTCCTGTCAGTCCAAGCAGGGCTGCACGTTGAAATGGCTTCATTATTTCCTGCATGGCACCAGCATCACGTTGTGTCAGTATAAGTACGCTGTTTGACAGCCCTCTTCTAAATCCGATGTTTCAATGCCTCTTTAAATGAGCAGACACTGCCGCTGACCGTGCGCTATATCACACGTGTTTATAATGAAAATTGCATACAACTTACTATGCAAATCATTGTATGTTTTGCCATGGGAAATACCCAGGAAGCACTAAACTTTTTCTGTTAGGTTTGTAAAACTAATTACATATCATTTTTAGATTACTTTTGTGTTCAGAAACATGTTCATTTTATGATTGGTGTTTGATTTTATCTAATATTATTGTAGGAGGCAAATGTTAGCACACCAAGTGTATAAATATTGGTCGGGATTTTTGTCCTGTGTCAAGATTTTTATATATTTATGATATGGGGAAAAACCAAGCCATGCTATCTGAGCAAATTCTGCCACTGCGGAGTAATACCTCAGTGCTAATCTGACCCTATCAGAGTACATTTGAGCACCATTTAGGCCATATGTGATAACTAAGAGTTGTTTGAGCACAGAAAGTTTTACTCTTATCTATTTATGTATTGTACAAAACGCTATTTTCCAGTATTTACACTAAAAAAAAAAATTGGATGCTGCTTTTTAAAAAAATGTTTTATATATTTATAAAGTACTTCTTTGTTCAGTATTTTATAAAAACCCACGCATTCTTACTTTTATACTACTATTGATTTGTTCAAAAGTATTTTTTGAGATTTATACGATCCAAGACTTCAATGAAATCTTCTACATGGGCTAATTTCCATCTAAAAGGGGAGTTGAGCCTAGAACGATGAAATAAAAAATGTTTTGTTTTTTTTCCCCCATTGGTATATACTGTATATACAGCCCCATGGTATGTACAAAGTGGGATTATACGGAAAACGGAAATGAAGAAAGAAAACTATCCTTGACCTGAATTAAATTTTAAAAAAAGAGAAATTTGATGAGATATTTAAAGTTTATCCTTATCTACTTTACTATCTTTATTGAAAATAAATATCTAATGAATTTCTATTTTTTCTTAAGAAGTTCCATGAAACTTGTGGTTGAGGTGTGTTTGCAGCTGAGTTGCTTCACTGTTCCTTCTCACAGCCTCGAAATATTTATTTGGGGAGCCGAGGTACCAAATTTTCTGGTTTTGAAGGAATTTTTTTCCTGATGGGACCTGTGCAGACATTCGTTATTCATGCCTGCGCCACTAACGCACTCCTGTATGTCTCCATTCATTCTCTGGTCCATTTCTTCTTTGACCAGGAGGACATAACGTTCATTTTTAACGTAAACAATTTGAAAGGTTAACTGGTCCAGATGAGCTGAAGTCATGAGAGGATGGCGGCGCTTCCGGACAGTTTTAACTTCTGGCTTCATCTTCACTTGCATTGGTAGATGCTGAAAATTATCCAAATTCTTTGAATCTTTTAATATTGTGCTCAACTGTGAGTGATTGCCCTAAAATCCACACAAATCCATGGACATGCTGTTTTTAATCTGTTGGATTATTCTTTAACATTTTTTTCCCCCAAATTGGCAAACCTTTTTTAACACCTGAGGCTTTTGTGGATGCTTTGTTTATATTCAAGCATGATGGCATCACCTAATCAACCCCAGTGTTGCTGGCATCATTGATTTAGGAGTTAAAAGAAAAAACAAAAACAGTGAGGTGTTGTAAGGGTCTGACGTAAAATGTTAATTTTATTCTTGCACTGTTTTTTATTTAATACAGGTCAAGTATGATTTTCAAATCACTGCTTTCTTCTTTACTCACATTTTCCATACTGTCCCAACTTTTTTGGAAATGGGGTTGTATAATGTATAATTATAAACACAATCTAAGCAATGTAATACAATGTTTAAAGGATGATCTTGCAATAAAAGGTTTTGATGATTGTTTGTTTTCCAGTTTGAAGTGGTTTGAAGAATCTGTAGTTCACTGAAGTGGTTCAGTCTGTGAATGTATACTCTCTTTCTGACCATAGAAAAGTTTCATCTATGTTGGTAAGATAGGGAATATTGTTTCATGACCGAAGTGATAACTGATTCCATATGCCAAATAAAGAAATTGCGTTTGGTCATGTTTTTAATGTTGTGCAAACTTTTTGTTCATAATTTTAGTTATTTTCAAGGATAGACCACAATAACTCAAATGGATATGTAGGACATCTGTGTGTGCGTGTACTGTGTGGTGCACAGTCATTAATGTACTGGCAAAGTTCCAGGGTAGCCATGGCGACTGACCTCAGCAATAGGTCCAACCCCCGATCCCCCCGACCCCCCACCCCAGCCGGACCTCCTCTGGTCTCCTGAGACACCTGACCCTGTTAGTGCGCACCCGGGGCGCATGGAGGACATAGTGGTGTTGTAAGAGTATGCTAGGCAAACACTGAGGTATAAAATGCTCTTATTCGTACCCTGTGGGTTTCAGTGCGCATTGGAACGCAATAATTATGTCTAGTTCTATTTATTATGATGTAAAAATGTAATTTTTATTTTATTTACGTTGCTGATTTATTATTTCCTCACTTCGTGCTTATTTTGTTATATACAAATTGCCCTTAGTAAGAAGTATGACCTACTGTTGTCCCTGATATCAGTGGCCAAACGCGCGGCTGTTTCCTTTACTCAACCAGAAGCATGGCAATGCGATTGTAGAGGAGAACCCGTCTTTGCTTGCAGCGTGAAATTTAGCGTGCCTTTGTGCTTTAGCGGAACTAAAGCACTGTGTGCCCTTCTCGATGTATGTGTCGGAATCGGGCAAGAAACCGCACTTGCACCCACTTGTGTGTATGCAGCTTGAGATATAATCGTCTCAGGCAGAGCTTCAATATTAAAATTCGCTCTTTAGTGGAATGGTAACTTTTTCTATAAACTACTATCATATACGTTGTGGCTGCTGTGTATCTTAGAACTAAATTATCCATTTAGAAAAAAATTAGATGAAACTGAAAGATCCAATATCCCTGAACCAGTGACAGTAGCTTACTCAGGAAGAGATAACAGATAAATAATCATTGCACATTTTTTTCCTGTGTAAAAGGCGGTCCCACAGAAAAATCACATGGTCTATCTTATGCATATCATAGTGATGGGATTGTATCATTGTACTGAAGTAAGTCGCGACTGGAGACTGGAAGATCTACCACCCCAGAGTTAGGCTACTCCTACACTGAGTTCTACACAAGACGTCGGTTTTGGAGCAACGGAAGCGCACCTGATCGCCTACTTCTGATCGGAAGATGCGCGTCTTTACCCACATGCTTGCCTTTATGACACCTATGGTTTTTCCCGTAAGTGATGTCCGCAGTGATCTTTTTGGGCGAATGACTGCGGGCGGTGATGAACTGTGAGTGATACCAGAATTTCTAATGTCACCCGATTTTGCGGGAACTTTAAATGGAGACAAAGCTGCGCGCTGTCTTTCAAACTAGCCCGTTATCAGTAGAATGTGGTTCTAGTTCAGCAAGTGTAGTCCTAGTTTTGAGCAAATTAGCCCAGGGTGCTTGATGCTTATTTTATTCTTTTTAATAAGAAGTAATTAACGACTTAAGACTAACCTGCGGGAACTTTAATCTGCCTATATTATAAAACTGCTAGTCATTAATGATTAATTAGCGCATGAAACCTCGCGGTCGTGTTCTAAAGCAACATTTTGTAAAAAAGAAATATAATGAATAATAACGTGCTGATTAGATGAAGAAAATATCGTGTAGGCATTGTATAGATTGGACTTTTGTCATTTGTGCTTTGAAACCATTTCCAAAGATTTTTTTTTTTTTAACTTTGGTAAAATCTTTTTCTCTCTCAGTCACTCACACGCACAGACAGACAGATTTTCTGATCCAAGCTATAAGCGCAAAAAAAAAAAAAACGGCTGTAGCAAAAATCATCAATACATCTGAGAATGATGCTGAGATTGAACCATTTTTAGTGCACTGTATGTGTTGGTCCGTGTGCAGATTGAGCTTGTGCGCGATTATGTTCATTTGCTGGTGTGCGTGTGTGTTTACCTGTGCGTGCTTGAGTTCTCTGGTGTGGTCGTGCATGCGTGTCACCATCCTGGCGAGTGCGCCAGGGATACTTGTGCTGTTTACAAAGCAGAATCTGTATACAGCAGTGGATGAAGGCCGCTATTGGGAAGGTTGGTTAACAGCCAGTTATAATTCAGTCCTATGCAAGGTCCACGGCGGCTGCCACCCGAGTGCTTTTAACATATGGACATTATGTGAGCTTGGCTTTTGGAGACCATCTGTCTTAGCACAAGATTGAAGATATCATCCACAAGACATTTTTTTTATTGAAAAATGGAAATGGAGCGACCCTCATCTGCCAGTTCCACAAATCAGAGCGGCTGGTCGGCTACTACAGTTGGTAATTGAAGAGTGTAGATGTTGACAGGTCTCCTGTGCAATGTGTTTTCAACTGCTGATTCTTTTCCCTCTGCAGATTGCAACCGAGTTCTCACAGTTGAGGCGTAGGAGAATCTTTCATGTGTGTCTATTGCACACTGTCCTTGGATACCCAAGGGTTGATGAAATTGCATTGAATGTTGGCCTCTAATTGAGTGAGGAACAATTGGCAGGGTTGGCTCCGGTGCACTACAAAGGATCCAGTGTTAGTTGAACTGTGACAGGGAACGAGAGCCCAACAGGGACCGAATGCAATCTGTCAAAGTCGATTTCGCAGCAGATATTGTCCTGTGCTGAGTCCAGATGTGATCCAAAGCTGTGAGGCTTTTCCTCACACCGTGATGTGGAATGATAGTGAGTCAGTGCAAGAGTCCAAAAGGGGGGGGAAGCTTAATCTTGTTTTTTTCTTACGATTTACAAATAATATTGTCACCATAATATTCTCAGTTGAATGTATTAAATGTATTGCGGTATGAAGATTGTACTGTTTACATTATCATATATTGTTCACATTTTTTTATGATAATGTCATGTGTTCCTGCTCTTAAAAGGGCACCATTGTTAATGAGACTCAGTGGGTTTCCCTGATTTAAATGTTCAAATTAATTGAAAAATAAATGTTAAACATCAATTTTATTTATGGAGCAAGTGAGTCAAGATATAAAAACAGAAAACATCAGAGATAGAGAGGCACTGGACCCTGCCATTTAGGGACAGAATTGTAGTTTGATCATGTGATTTGTGCCTGTTTTTACCCCTCGGCCGACTCCGGCCCGGAGCAGTATTGTCGTCACCTGCGTGTCTGTTTTTTCGTCCGTCGTCTGTCCGTGATATTGTCTAGGCCAGTACTCGGCAAATAATGATCGCAGCTTCATCAAATTTGGTATGGCAACTCAGTATGACCCATAGATGTGCAACGTCACATTTCTTGCTGGATTTGACCTTTGACCTTAGCGGTGTGACCTTGAAACTGGAAATCTTGCCCGGGTCAGTACTCGCCAATTAATCATCGCAGCTTCACCAAATTCGGTATGATAACTCATTATAACCCATAGATGTGCATCATCAAGTTTTTTGCTGGATTTGACCCTTGACCTTAGCTCTGTGACCTTGACCATTGAATTCTTGTCCGGGCCAATACTCGGCAACTAATTCTCGCAGCTTCACCAAATTTTGTATAGTAACTCACTATGGCCCATAGACGTGCAACGTCACCTTTTTTGCTGGATTTGACCTTTGACCTTAACGATGTGACATTGAGGCAGGAAATCGTGTCCCGGCCGAGGGGTATACAGCAACGCGTTACGTTTGGGTTTATGACAGGGTGACTGTGGGTACATACCTGCGTGGCTAAAGAATCCTGGGAATGAGTTTGACATGCAATCTGATCGGAATCAGGCAGTTTTGTTCATACATCCATTATCTGACGGTCAGATTGTGAGGTGGTTGGAGAATATCCTAGCACGCATTCTGCGATACTGCAGTTATACTGTACAATATAACAGTACCAAGCAAGGAAAACTACCCTCAAACTGTTTTTATGTAGGTCACAACTGAGGATACATTCGTATGATTAATTCTACCTTTGTCAGTTGGGGAGAGAGAGAGAGAGAGAGAGAGATGCAGTTAGGGCAGTGAGTTATGATGTAGGTATTATGGGATGGCCTGGTTGTTTAGTGTAACTGTGTTTGGTGTAATGGGCTTTTTTAAGTGATTCTGAAAGCTCACATTGGGCACCGCGCAGCAGCCTGCTATTAAAAACTGCCCAGCCCCACATTCACTTTGCCTGTAAGGCTGGAGAGGTGTAATCACCCCTTTACCCTGGCGCTCTAATGCAGCGCCTGAAACCCTCCAAACGCAGGACGGCTGGCGATGCAGAATATTGTGGCTCCTCCTACAGCCTCCATCTCCCATTATGAAGATTTAAAGCCTTCATTTGGTTATTCAACTTCTTTTCACGTCGGATTTGATGTTTGGTGCTGGAACATAGGTACACTCATAAACATCTGAATGCGTCTTTGAATTGACTTTGAATGCAATCTGTCGTGCAAAAAATTTGTTTCGCGTCCGGTGTGAAAGCGGCTTTATTATGCTACTCCTGCAAGTTTCTGTACTACACCTCAGGATGGTCAGCATTGTCTAAGCCATTTTGTGGTCTTATGTACCAAGTGGGAGGGTCATCCTTGTGTCAGGCGAGGCGCAGCTGATGTGTAAGCATGCTGCACGTGTGATTATTGACGTTCCTGTTTCCTGCTCATCAGGCCTCTATATTGATGACTTGGTTTTCCTTTGATCTTTGGGTATAAGGGTGGATGAGTGGAATGGCTCTGGGAGACTCTTTAATATGGGCTCCTGTGCAAGATTTGCATATAGTAATTTATCTCTCCGCATTCTGTTGCTGAATTTGTGATTCATATGTCTGCAAATAAATTATTTTAATCTTAACCAAGTATTCCTCTCTGACTGATATCCACTTCACAGCTATGGATTTTCAGTTCTGACGCACGCACAGATCTTTGGGTATCGGCACCCCGTAGTCACTCGCCTGCACTTAGTGCCGTCGCAAATACATTTAATTGTATTGTTGCCGGCTGTCTCAGCCATAGGCACGTCCATCTACACATCTACACAGCTAGATTGCCGCCCTTGCAGAGCCTCACTACGGTTGCATGCAGCCTTCTGTGTGTCAGTGTTGGTGCCGAGGAAGGTTAAGTATAAATTATAGCTTCGGCTCAGCGATGGTCGGGGCCGGGCAAATTAGGCAATTCTGAGCAACAAACAGAGTGTAAGAAGATGAAAAAAGGTGACATTCTAATGTGCATTTTACATCAGTTGAGGCTTGAACTCATACTTTCTGGCACAAGAGACTATGCTCTGTCTCACTGAGCTAATTGGCAAACAGACATGTCACATGTAGCTTCACAAATTGATTAAGCCAGTCACCAGTGTGCAAGACAGCAGCTGTTAGCGTGTAAAGGCAGATTTCAAATGGCTGTCAAAAATTCAGTTATTAAGACAATAATCCGAAAATACGCAAAATACATCTAGACAGCATGGAGATGTTGGTCATTTTTTTTAACAATGATTTATTTGCTCCATAAGTGAAAAATTGATATTTAAAAATGCCATTTTGCAATGACTCTAATTATTCGCATGAGAGCGAAATTCAACATCTGTAAAAAATTCAGTTTTTAAGATAAAATTCTAATATTTTCCAGACATCATCTACCATGACTCTAAAATTTTGTCATTTTTTTGTGTACATTGAAAATGTATTTAGCAAGACATTGCTAGTACCATTTACAGTCAAACATTTTGATGCACTGTAGGCTCAATTTTTCATAAATCAAAAATCTGTGTGGATTGTTTATGTAGGACAGTCTGAAGATGCTCCATAGCAAGTTTGGTGTCAATTGAGCATAAATTGTGGGAGGAGATGGGTTTAAAAAGTTTCATAGTTTTTGAAAAAAAATAGTGATGGACTTCATAATTTGCAATAGGTTTAAATGTACAAAAGTTTCTACATTATTGGGGCTACATTTTGGTGAAAGTGGCAAATCTGCAGTATCGGGGCTACATTTTGGTGAAAGTTGCAAATCTGTAGCACATACAGTTGATTTGTTATGAATTTTCAAATTTTTGAACTTTAGAGGCTTGCTGTTGCGCCACCATCAGGACTATTGGCCTGTTTTTGCAGCTGAGGCAATCTGGCGCGGGACTGGACTTTTGTACAAAGTTTGGTGATTTTTAGCGCATGGGAAGTAGGATTTCCTCAGAAGAAGAAGAAGAAGATGATGAAGGATTACAATGGGGTCCTGGAAGCTTAGGCAACTAATAATTAATTTGGAGTCAGATCATAACAATTAAGCTTTAAATTACTCTTGATCTGGCAATGGTTAGATGACATGCGTTCCTTCACCTCACAGATATCTTTTACTTTTGGTATATCTGAAAGGGAATTATACATTTGGTGATACCAAAGTGATAAGTTTTCACTCACAGCAGGTGAGATTCATCACTGTTGGACTTGCCATTTGTGGCAATTCTACAGAACCATGGCCTCAGATTTGGAGGTGCTGATCCTCATTCTGACCGCTTCACACTCAGCTGCAAACCGCTCCAGTGTGCGTTGGAGGTCACAGCATGATGAAGTCAGCTGGACCACAGCATCCTCAAATACTAGAAATGCAATCCTGAGGCCTCCAACCTGGACACCCTCCAAACCTCGACTGTGCCTTGATTTCCTGTCCATGAAAATCATGAACAGAAGAGACAAGGCACACCCTTGGCGGAGTCCAACACTAAGTGGAAACAAGTCTGACTTAATGTTGAGAATGCGGTTACAACTCCAGCTTTGGTTGTACAGGGATCGAATGGCTTCAATGAACGGTCCTAGAGCCCCATACTCCCACAGCGCCCCCCACAGGATACCTTGTGGGACATAGTCATCATAAGCATTCTACAAGCTCACAAAACACATGTAGATGGGATGGAGGAACTCTCATGACCCCTACAGTATCTGTGCAAGGGTAACAAGTTGGTCCACTATTCCACAGCTGGAATGGAACCCGCATTGTTCCTACTGAATCAGAGGTTCGACAATCAGGTGGAGTCTCCTTTCCAGCTCCCTGGCTTAATCATTTCCTGGGAGACTGAGAAGTGTGATCCTGCTATAGTTGGAGCAAACCCTCTGGTCCCCTTTAAAAAACGAGATGGCCGTGGGTTCAAATTTAACCTGGGGCCTTTCTAAGTGGAGCTTGCTTGTTCTTCCTGTGTTCGTGTGGGTTTCCTCCGGGTACTCCGGGTTCCGCCCACAGTCCAAAAACATGCATAAACCCTATGGACCCATATATGGGGCAGACAAATGCTGCTCCTGTTTTCACACTGTGGAACTACAGACCTATTTTACATTCTGGTGGAGATCTCAAGGTTTCCAATGATCCCAAATATGTCCTGCTGAATTACAGGAAAATGCATTGAACAAAAATATAAACGCCCCGTCTCAAATATTGATGCCACATGGAGATAACAACTCTAAGTGAGCATATGCTGACTTTTACTTGTACAATAGGGATATTTTTCTTGATTTGTGTACCATTTTTAATCCATCTCTCTGTCAGTGAGCATTTGCTCAGTGATGCAGTGATTTCACTCACTACATGGGTGTGGCATTTCCAGGCTGTGATCAGACAGAATGAGCAGTACACAGACACTCCTTATACTGCGGACAATAAAAGGCCACCCCAAAATGTCAAATTTTGTCAAAAGTCATCATGCTTCAGATGTCTCAGGTCATGCGTGAACATGCCATTGGCATGCTGGATGCAGGGATGTCCACCAGAGCGGTCGCTGTGCACCTGAATGTTAACAATCGGACGATCGGCTGTTTGAGAGTTCGTTTCCGACAGCTGGGCAGTACTGCAAATCGACCTCATCCACGTCGGCCACGTGTGACCACACCAGCACAAGATCACTTCATCCGGCTCGTCCACCTGCAGGATCGGCTCAGATCAGTGACACACAGCGGAGGAGACCGTTGGTCTGCACAACAGACGCATCACACCACAGACAGTCCGTAACCGCCTGCGAGAAGCCAACTTGCACACTCGGCGTCCTCCCTGTGATCTGGATCTCACCGCTGTCTGGCGTCGGAACCGATTCGCATGGGCAAACGCACATGTAAGATGGCCCTTGGCACGCTGGAGTAGAGTACTATTCACAGACGAATCCCGATTTCAGTTTTTTGTTAATGAAAACTCAAAAATTTGACATTGGGCGTACTTTTGTTCAGTATGTATAAAATGATGCACAAGATCTAGATATTTTCCATTTGATGTAATGCTTTGGCCATAAGGACATGGCACCCTAGGTTTGAATATATCTCTCACAGTAAGTGTGATGTAGCTTCAGTGAAGTGTTGCAACCAGCAGATACAGAATATGGATGTGACATTATCCAACAATAAAAAAAAACCTTTTTCTAACTTCGAACTGACTAGTGAAAAAACTTATGGGAAAAATTAGAGTTTATGGGGTTACTGCCTCATTTAAGATGTATTGATAAAATGTTTCACAATCATTTAGACTGAGGGAGAGAGCAATAACAATCATAGCATATACTGCTTTTTAAAATCAAATGGACTCATCTGCATGATGGATGTCCATGGCAGGTTTTAATGACCCTGCTTAATTTTGCCTGTTTCTCCAGTCCAGTCACACACAGTTATTGGTTCCCCATTAGTCTGGTTAAAGAGTCACTTATAGCGCCCATCCCTCATCTCAATACTGGTGTTGGAACACTGAGAGCTCAAAGGCAGGAGGGACATTTATCTCTTTCTGTTCTGTTTTTGCTAATTAAGATAATTATTGATGGCCCCTGGCTTTAATGCTGTAATAATTGTATCCTTTTAGTCTTCGTTAATAGCAAGAGTAATCAGCAGTCGGACGGGATGCTAGGCTGCTAACCACATGCTAGCCAGGCCACCCAGTCTATCATGCACAGAGCACTCTGCCAATGGCTTCCCATTAACACACAATGTTTGGTGCATTGGCCCTTCAGTGGGCTGCTATCAGCCCAGTTCTCATAGGCAGGCAGACATACAGAGAGACAGACATTCATTCAAGTGAATCCTGACTGACGGACAGACAATCTTTCTTGCAGTTGCTGACAGATGGCCAGATGTACATACAGGCACAGACGGACAGCCAGCGATAGTCACAGACTGGCAAACATTTTACATATACTGACAGGCATGCAGAGCACTCATGCTGTTACAGACAAACAGAGACTCGTACGCATGACCCCTACAGTATCTATGCAAGGGTAAAAAGTTGGTCCACTGTTCCACTGCTGGAATGGAACCCGCATTGTTCCTACTGAATCCAAGGTTCGACAATCAGGTGGAGTTTCCTTTCCAGCTCCCTGGCATAGACATTTCCTGGGAGACTGAGAAGTGTGATCCCGCTACAGTTGGAGCACATCCTCTGGTCCCCTTTAAAGAGCAAGATGGCCGTGGGTTCAAATTTAACCTGGGGCCTTTCTAAGTGGAGCTTGCTTGTTCTCCCTGTGTTCGTGTGGGTTTCCTCCGGGTACTCCGACACAGACATTTGTACAGTAAAAAAAAAAAAAATTACTCTCACAGACTCACCAAGAGCTGGATATATAAGCAGACAAGCATTTGTACAGACGCAGATGGACAGACAGGCATTCGTACAGACATACAAGTTCGGGCAGGAATCCACACAAGCACAGATGGATTGACAGGCATTTTATGGACACTGATGGGCTGACAGCCAGATAAACAGACAAACAGGCATTTGTACAGACAATGACAGACTGTCAGGCATTTGTACAGATAAAGGTGGACTGACAGACATTGATACAGACACAGATGGACATCCAGATAACATCCACATATTGGCATTTGTACAGACACAGAAAGACAGACAGACAGACAGTCATGTAGGCACAGGCGGACAGGCATTCATACAGACACAGATTGACAGCCAGATACTTAGACATACAGACATCTGCACCGACATAGATGGACAGCTGGTATTTATACAGGCACAGATGGATGAGCAGGTATTTATACAGACACAGATGGACAAGCAGGTATTTATACAGACACAGATGGACAGACAGGTATTTATACAGACACAGATGGACAGCTGGTATTTTTACAAACACAGATGGACGAGCAGGTCTTTATACAGACACAGATGGACAAGCAGGCATTTATAAAGACACGGATGGACAAGCAGGTATTTATACAGACACAGATTGACTGACACACAGAAAATAGCAGTAGTATTGTATGGTAAAAATGGCTTTTGTTTTACTTAGCTGGGAAGTTTTGTCAGAGATTCTCTTTAAATGATCATCTCTGCATAGGTATGTACATTATAACTGACATTTTACTTCATATGTTGGTCGTGGAGCACAGTTGTTCATTAAAATACTATTTGTTGGGGAGCTGCTGTTTAATTAAAAATCCCTCTATGGGTTGGGTTTCAGGGATGTTTTTTATTCAAGTCTGTATCATTTATTTTTCCCCTGCAGGTGTGGTCGAGCTTGCATCCTGAATGTGAGTACATCTTTCACCTGGAGAGGGAGAGAGTGCGATGCCTTAGGGAGATATTGGAGTACGAAAATCACAGCGCAGCAGGTGTGTGTGCGTGCGCGCGCATGTGTATGTATGCAAGTCTGTGTTTATCTGCCTAGGTTATCTGTCTGTATGCCAGCATGTCTATCTGCCTTTCTGTCTGTCTATGTCAGTCTGTTCATTTTTCTGCCTGGTTTTTTGCGGGACTGTGTTTATCGAAGGGAGATTTTGGAATGTGTCAGCAGTGCTCATCTTTCTTGAGATTTGATGATGCTGTGGTCATGGTGAGACAATTTGTTCGTTTTGGTGCAGATTCAAGTTCTGGTCTTTACTGGATACAGTTGGGAGGCTGGGAAGGGGAATTTAGTGGGATTTTTGTGTTGGATCTGTGTTGCTGTTGGCATACGAGTGTTTGGGGCAAGTTCAATATGTCATTTATGGTGTTTAAGGGCCGTGGTGAAATAATTATATTCTGGAGTGAGGTCACTGGATTATATCTCTCCATTCAGGGTGCCCTCCATTGTGGGACTCATTGGTGTGCTGGCCGAGTGCTGTGATTGGCCAGACTGTTCACTCTCCCTGCCCTCTGCCTTTCACCTTCTTCCTCAACAACACAGGTGAGATCAGCACAGGTAACATCAACACAGGTGAGATCAGCACAGGAAACATCAGCTCAGGTAACACCTGCACGGGTGAGATCTGTTCAGGTAACATCAGCACAGGTGAGATCAGCTCAGGTAATATCAGCACAGGTGAGATCAGCTTAGGTAACATCAGCGCAGGCAAGATAAGCTCAGCTGATAAGAACACAGAGGATCAGCACAAGAGAGGTCAGCACAAATAAGATCAGCACACACAGTGACAGCACAAGTGACATCAACAAAGGCAACATCAGCTTAGATGATATCAACATAGCTAAGATCACAGGTGAGATCAGCTCAGCAGAGATCAGTTCAATGAAGATCAGAGCACTAAGTGACAGTGTAGGTGACGTCAGCATAGGTAAGATCAGCGCAGTAGAGATTAACACATATGAGACCAGTATAGGCGAGATTAGTACACTGAGGGACAGAACAGGAGAGATCAGTAGAGGTAAATGCTGATCAAGCTCAAGCTGCTGAAGTGCTGTTTAACATTAGGATAGGTAAGATCAGCACAGGTAAGGACAGCACAGTTTAAGAATAGGTAAGATCAGCACAGGTAAGGACAGCACAGTTTAAGAATAGGTAAGATCAGCACAGGTAAGGACAGCACAGGTGACATCAGCTCACCAGTACATGAATAAAATACTAGTCTATTCAGTTTTCAGGCTTATTCTGAGGAAACAAATAATGCTGGAATTGGGAGGCCAGGGTGGGGCGGGGCTAAGTCAGCTGACAGTGCTGTTCCACCCACCTGCAGGAGCAGTTAGCCGAAACTGTACAGACACTGGCTGGTCCTGGCCACACCCTCCGTATTACATCGCCTGCAGTGTGGACGATCAGATACCAGAGGTGAGGGGCATTCTGGGGGTTGAACAATTGCAACCATAAGTCAATTCACAGTACTTTATGAGTTTAAATGGGAGGAGAATTTGCCATTGGATATTTCACTGTGTGCCACCATAGGTTTAAAATGTTTTTGAGTTGTCCTGTGTAATGTTATTTTGCAGCATGTTATGCTTTACATGTACAAAACCCAAAACCAGTGAAGTTGGCACGTTATGTAAATAGTAGATAAAAACAGAATACAATGATTTGCAAATCGTTTTCAACTTATATTCAATTGAATACACTGCAAAGACTAGATGTTTAATGTCCAAACTGAGAAACTTTTTTTTTTTTTTTTTGCAAATAATCATTAATTTAGAATTTAAAGGCAGCAACACATTGCAAAAAAGTTGGCACAGGGGCCTTTTTACCTCTGTGTTACATCGCCTTTCCTTTAAACGACACTCAGTAAAAACGCTTGGGAACTGAGGAGACCAATTTTTGAAGCTTTTCAGGTAGAACTCTTTCTCATTCTTGCTTGATGTACAGCTTAAGTTGTTCAGCAGTCCGGCGTCTCCGTTGTCGTATTTTACGCTTCATAATGGGCCACACATTTTCAATTGGAGACAGGTCTGGACTACAGGCAGGCCAGTCTAGTACCCACACTCTTTTACTATGGAGCCATGCTGTTGTAACACGTGCAGAATATGGCTTGGCATTGTCTTGCTGAAATAAGCAGGGATGTCCATGAAAAAGACGTTGCTTGGATGGAAACATATGTTGCTCCAAAACCTGTATGTACCTTTCAGCATTAATGGTGACTTCACATATATGTAAGTTGCCCATGCCTTGGGCACTAATACACCCCCATACCATCACAGATGCTGGCTTTTGAACCTTGCACCTATAACAGTCCGGATTGTTCTTTTGCTCTTTGGTCCGGAGGACACGACGTCCACAGTTTCCAAAAACAATTTGAAATGTGGACTCGTCAGACCACAGAACACTTTTCCACTTTGCATCAGTCCATCTTAGATGAGCTTGGGCCCAGTGAAGCCGGCGGCGTTTCTGGGTGCTGTTGATAAAGAGTAGAGTTTTAACTTGCACTTGCAGATGTAGCGACGAACTGTAGCTACTGACAGTGGTTTTCTGAGGTGTTCCTGAGCCCATGTGGTGATGTCCTTTACACACTGATGTCAGTTTTTGATGCAGTACAGCCTGAGGGATCGAAGGTCACGGCATTCAATGTTGGTTTTCGGCCTTGTCGCTTACGTGCAGTGATTTCTCTAGATTCTCTGAACCTTTTGACGATATTACGGACCGTAGATGATGAAATCCATAAATTTCTTGCAATAGCTCGTTGAGGAATGTTGTTTTTAAACTGTTCGACAATCAGCTCACGCATTTGTTCACTAAGTGGTGACCCTCGCCACATCCTTGTTTGTGAATGACTGAGCATTTCAGGGAAGCTGCTTTTATACCCAATCATGGCACCCACCTGTTCCCAATTAGCCCGTTCACCTGTGGGATGTTCCAAATAAGTGTTTGATGAGCATTCCTCAATTCTCTCGGTCTTTTTTGCCACTTGTGCCAGCTTTTTTGAAACATGTTGCAGGCATCAAATTCCAAATGAACTAATATACTCAGTCCATATGAAAACGCACCACTCACAAAATCTGAAATAGCTCCATGGATTGATATGTGAAGTATATACGTATGATACATTTGAGATAATGAATGATTTAAGAAGACGTGTAAACATCATTCAATTTCATTCACGATAATGTTAATGCGCGAGAGAGGTTTAACTGGTGTAGGGGTCAAACAGGAAAGTCAATAACGGGTATGACCGCCATTTGCATTGACACATGCGGTGCATCGTCGTCGCATGGAGTTGATCAGTCTCTGGATAGTGTTCTGAGGGATAGCATTCCACTCCTGAACAAGGGCAACCTCAAGTTCTCGGATGTTGTCCATCTGGCGTCGATGTGAAAGACGTCGTCCAATTTCATCCCATAAGTGCTCGATAGGGGAGAGGTCGGGGGACAGAGCTGGCCACTGAAGCACGGGGATGTTCTGCAGTGCAAGGTACTGCATGGACACCCTTGCAGGGTGTGCTCTAGCGTTGTCCTGTTGGAACGTGTGGACATCGTGGTGTTGGTTGAAGAACGGCACAACATGGTTCTGCAGCCCCTGGTCCCGGTAGTAGACGCCGTTCACCCTTCCTCCGCAGATCTGAAGAGGGGTTCTGTGACGGTAGCTTATTCCACCCCACACCATAATGCTGCCACCACCCCAACGGTCCGTTTGAACGACACAATCGGCGTTATAACGTTCACCACGTCTCCGCCAAACACGTATACAGCCATCTGCGTTCCTTAAGTGAAATCGTCAGTCGTCAGAAAAGATGACACCGTGCCATTGTCATAGTCGCCAATTCTGGTGCCTGTTTGCCCACTCTAGACGCTGGTTTCGGTGACGATCCGTCAATATGGGGCCGAAATAAGGACGTCGTGCACGCAGGCCTGCAGTTCGCAGACGGTTCCTTACGGTGTTGGGGTGAATGAATCCACGTCGTCCTTGGACTTGAGCGGCCGTTCTTGTCGCTGGTAGTGTTCGGTCTCGGACATGATTCTGTACGATCTGACGGTCCTGACGTGCCGTTGTCACGCGTTGTTGACCCGGTCGAGGACGCTCCCGAGTGCTCCCCATTTGCAGAAACGTTTGATGGAGCCTTGCGATTGTTGTGTGTGCGCAGTGTAGTCGTCTGGCAATTTCCCTGGTGCTGGCGCCAATTTGAAGCATGCCTATGGCACGTTCCCGTTCAGGGGCTGTAAGTCGCGGCATAGTGTCGACGTTTCACAAGTGCCAGTGAAGAAGTGAAATTTTATTCAGATTCACATGCTTTTAATGGCAATGTGTGCACAAATTCAGAATGAAATTCATTTTTCCCGTGGTGTGTGTATAAGATGTTGCGTTTTTGCAAAAAATTGCCTAGCGTTACAGTTAACTTGAAATTCTCGCATTTCTTGCACCTGCCATGTCAGGTGACGTCACTGTAGTGTTGTTGTTGTATAAAAATTATATTGAAGTTCATTTGAACTTAAATATTGCCTTTTTTCAAGTGGTGCGTTTTCATTTGTACTCAGTATATTTGCAAAGAATTGCAAAGTTTACCTGTTCGAACATTAAGTAACTTGTCTTTGCAGTGTATTCAATTGAATATAGGTTTATATAAGTTTAATATAGGTCAATTGAAAAAGGATTTGCAAATCATTGTATTCTGTTTTTATTTACGATTTGCACAACGTGCCAACTCCACTGGTTTTGGGTTTTGTATATAAATGTAGAACAAAAGCGTGCTGTTCTATAGTAAGTGATGGATATGTAAGTTTGGTAGGTAAATGAACGTCCAGCTTGCATGAATGTGTGTGTGTGTGTGTGTGTGCATATGTGTGTGTGTGTGTGTGTGTGTGTGTGCGCGTGTGTGTGTGTGTGTGCGCGTGTTAATACAGCTTCTGCAGTTATATAACTTTGACGCTTGTGCACAGGAGACCTACTTCAGCACAGTGAGGAGGATTTATACCGTGGGTTATAGCGCCTCCCTGGTGGCTCTGCTCATAGCCGCATCCATCCTGCTTCACTTCAGGTAAGCGCTCATCTTCTGTCATAAAAGAGCCTGTTTCCATAGCAACTAAAGCACACACACACGCACACACATAGTGCCACCTTCACCATCTCGGACAAAAACTCTGGACCTCCCCAGCCCAGGACGCAATCCCTCCCCTTTTCCACATTCATCATATCCTCTGTAGCTGGGGGACTGAGTTCTTTTTTATTCCTTTTTCTTTTCCAATTATTAAAGTGCAGACGAGCCACAGCAGTACCAAAGCTAAAGATTCATATAACATTTTCACCACCTGAGACGGACAAGAAGATTTCTCCCCCACTGTGAGGTGAGCGTCGAATCTTCAGCGTTGGGAGGAGGTGATATTAAGATAAAGAAAACCCTGAGGCCAGAGACTTAATTTTTTCACTCATGAATGCAGCCAGCTGACTTCACTGGTTTGTTCAACCAGCTCACTGAAGAATCGTGCGATGCTGCGAATCCTGGTACTGGGACAAACACTGTGGACGTTTGCCACTTTCTGAACCTTTAATTTTCACTCCATCTTAAGAGGAGTGGGGCACACATGTCAGCGGCAGAAGAATTGTATTAAACTGTGCGATATGTTACGTTTACTGTACAGCACTGTGGAAAGGTTTCAGTCACCCTACATTTTAAAAATGTACATCTGGCATTGGATGTTTATTTTTTGTTTTCCTCATTAGTGTTGCGGAAGATTGAAAGCATATCTGAATTCTAAATTCTAATTTAAAAAATAGTTTAATAAATAAATGTTAGTATTTCAAAAAAGCAGTTGATACAGATAATACGTATAGTCTTTACAGAGCCCTGATGTCAGCAAGATCATGGTTTCCGCAGTTACTTGGTGGGATAGATGCGAGTCCATCTGCAGAATAACGGTGGCAAGTTTTCCACTCTGCTTGGAACAAGCAAAAAGCCAATCATCTTATGAAACCATAGCGCAACAGGAGAGTGTCCCAAATCTTTAGGTGAAACATAGTCATAAAACTGATTAGTATTATTTAGTTTTTAACAGTTTACAACTCTGTGTAGTATATGTCTAAGTTATCATAAAGTTTTAATTTCATTGTTTCTGCGAACAAATGTACAGTACTTTTACAAAGTACTATATGTATAGTTTTTTTTTTCCCCAAATTGACTCCCAGTTGCTTATAAAACAGAAGTTGATCCGTCCCAGGGCTCAGTTGGGTTACGGACCCTGTCCAAGGGCCCAGCAGCTGCTCTGATCTCACTGTTTCTTCAGTGCACTCGGGGGATGCTGGCTGCATTTATCCAAAATCCATAGGCTGCTACTGTGTTTTCAGGCGGCTCCGCTGCACTCGGAATCACATACACGTCCAGCTCTTCCTCTCCTTCATACTAAAGGCCGTGGCCGTGCTCCTGAAGGATGCAGCCCTCTTCTCCGGCGAGGACGTCGACCACTGCAGTCTCTCCACTGTAAGTACGCTTTACTCTTAATAGAGAGCATTTCTCCACTGTAAGTGCTCTGTACTCTTATTAGAGAGCATTTTTGCACTGTAAGTACACACTGTAAACCCTGATAGTGTGGTGAACTCAAATGGTTTGTGGAATGCGATCACCTCAAAAAAATTGTGTAGGCCAACTTAATTGCATTGTGTGGAAGGAACTTAAAGAAAATAAGGTAAAGTTATTATTTTTTTTCATGTTTTTAGTGCTGTGAACACAAGATCATTAAGGGCATACAAAATTTTTTTGAGGTAATCAGTTTCCACAAAACATTTGAGTTCGCCACACTATCAGGGTTTACAGTGCACTGTAGTCTAAGCAGAGAGCATTTCTCCACTGTAAGTACACTGTACTCTTATTAAAAAGCATCTCTGCACTTTAAGTACACTGTACTGTAAGCAAAGAGCATTTCTCCATTGTAAGTACACTGTTCTCTTAGTTGACGGAATCTCACCTCTCTAAGTGCACTGCGCTCTAAGTACATTGCTCTCCCTCTATAGTAAGTATACTGCTCTCTCGATTGTTAATACACTGCGCATTCACTTCTGTGAGTTCTTTGCACTCTCAATACACAGCATCTCTCCACATGAATATGTGCAATCTCTCCTCTACCATACATACACTGCACATATTCTACTGTGAGTGGTCAACTCGTTCTTTTCTGCCAGTATGCTGGACTCTTTGTAATGCTAGTAAACAGATCTCTGTCAACTGTTAGGACACTGCACTTTACGGAGACTGCACACTTTTCACTACAAGTACACTGTTATCTCTCTGTTATGAGTACACCGCAGTGTCTTCATTCCAAGTACATTGCACTCTTTCTACTGTAAGTACACTGTATACACAACTGCCTCCTTTGAGTATAGAGCATCATCTACATTGTCGGTTAATAATGTCTGGACGAAGAGATACGCCAGTTGTGACGGTAATTGTACACCCAGACGACGAGTCGGGGAGACATATGAATCCGCGATCGTTACGCCGCATCCACCACCGCATGCGTATATATTAGCTTTTGAGTGCTGTACAGGCCAGAAATTTCAACTGACTCATTTCATGTTTGGCGTAGGCCCTGTGTGTGGAAAGGTCACGAAGCCTATCGATTTCGGGAGCGATTGCTCTCGGGTGTCGGGGATATATGTTGACCAGTGGACGACTGACTGTCCAGTTCTGCTTACGGTTAGGTTCTGGTTGGTCAGGTGCGGTTGTGTTGTGTTCAGGTGTCGTGTAAGGCCGCGGTGGTGTTCTGCCATTACTGCGTGATGACTAACTTCCTCTGGCTGCTGGTGGAGGGTCTGTATCTGAACACCCTGCTGATGTCCTCTCTCCAGCACTTCCTCTGTGCGTTCATCCTGCTGGGCTGGGGTAAGGCCCTGCAATGCACATCACAAGCTCAATACCAACTTGGTACACAACACAGTTGGTATGGAACACCATACACAACATTCAGAACATGAAACTTCGCTAAGAACATACAGACCATGGAACATATCACACAACATACAGACCATGGAACATAGCACATAACATACAGACCATGCAACATAACACATAAAATACAGAACATGGAACATAGCACACAACATACAGACCATGCAACATAGCACATAACATACAGACCATGGAACACAGCACATAAAATACAGAACATGGAACATAGCACACAACATACAGACCATGCAACATAGCACATAAAATACAAAACATGGAACATAGCACACAACATACAGACCATGGAACATATCACACAACATACAGAACATGGAACATATCACTCAACATACAGACCATGGAACATATCACACAACATACAGACCATGCAACATAGCACATAAAATACAGAACATGGAACATAGCACACAACATACAGACCATGCAACATAGCACATTAAATACAGACCATGGAACATAGCACATAAAATACAGAACATGGAACATATCACACAACATACAGACCATGGAACATATCACACAACATACAGACCATGGAACATAGCACATAAAATACAGACCATGGAACATAGCACATAAAATACAGAACATGGAACATATCACACAACATACAGACCATGGAACATATCACACAACATACAGACCATGGAACATAGCACATAAAATACAGAACATGGAACATAGCACACAACATACAGACCATGCAACATAGCACACAACATACAGAACGTGGAACATAGCACACAACATACAGACCATGCAACATAGCCCACAACATACAGACCATGGAACATATCACACAACATACAGACCATGGAACATACCACATAAAATACAGAACATGGAACATATCACACAACATATAGACCATGCAACATAGCACATAAAATATAGACATGGAACATAGCACACAACATACAGACCATGGAACATAGCACATAAAATACAGAACATGGAACATAGCACATAAAATACAGAACATGGAACATATCACACAACATACAGACCATGGAACATAGCACATAAAATACAGAACATGGAACATAGCACACAACATACAGACCATGCAACATAGCACATAAAATATAGACATGGAACATAGCACACAACATACAGACCATGCAACATAGCACACAACATACAGAACGTGGAACATAGCACACAACATACAGACCATGCAACATAGCACATAACATACAGACCATGGAACATAGCACATAAAATACAGAACATTAACATATCACACAACATACAGACCATGGAACATAGCACATAAAATACAGAACATGGAACATAGCACATAAAATACAGAACATGGAACATATCACACAACATACAGACCATGGAACATAGCACATAAAATACAGACCATGGAACATAGCACATAACATACAGACCATGGAACATAGCACATAAAATACAGAACATGGAACATATCACACAACATACAGACCATGGAACATAGCACATAAAATACAGAACATGGAACATAGCACACAACATACAGACCATGCAACATAGCACATAAAATATAGACATGGAACATAGCACACAACATACAGACCATGCAACATAGCACACAACATACAGACCATGCAACATAGCACATAAAATATAGACATGGAACATAGCACACAACATACAGACCATGGAACATAGCACATAAAATACAGAACATGGAACATATCACACAACATACAGACCATGGAACATATCACACAACATACAGACCATGGAACATAGCACATAAAATACAGAACATGGAACATATCACACAACATACAGACCATGGAACATATCACACAACATACAGACCATGGAACATAGCACATAAAATACAGAACATGGAACATAGCACACAACATACTGACCATGCAACATAGCACATAAAATACAGACATGAAACATAGCACACAACATACAGACCATGCAACATAGCACACAACATACAGAACGTGGAACATAGCACACAACATACAGACCATGGAACATACCACATAAAATACAGAACATGGAACATATCACACAACATACAGACCATGGAACATATCACACAACATACAGACCATGGAACATAGCACATAAAATACAGAACATGGAACATAGCACACAACATACAGACCATGCAACATAGCACAAACCATACAGAACGTGGAACATAGCACATAAAATACAGAACATGGAACATAGCACACAACATACAGACCATGCAACATAGCACATAAAATACAGACCATGGAAAATAGCACATAAAATACAGAACATGGAACATATCACACAACATACAGACCATGGAACATATCACACAACATACAGACCATGGAACATAGCACATAAAATACAGAACATGGAACATATCACACAACATACAGACCATGGAAAATATCACACAACATACAGACCATGGAACATAGCACATAAAATACAGAACATGGAACATAGCACACAACATACAGACCATGCAACATAGCACACAACATACAGAACGTGGAACATAGCACACAACATACAGACCATGGAACATATCACACAACATACAGACCATGGAACATAGCACATAAAATACAGAACATGGAACATAGCACACAACATACAGACCATGCAACATAGCACATAAAATACAGACCATGGAAAATAGCAAATAAAATACAGAACATGGAACATGTCACACAACATACAGACCATGGAACATATCACACAACATACAGACCATGGAACATAGCACATAAAATACAGACCATGGAACATAGCACATAAAATACAGAACATGGAACATATCACACAACATACAGACCATGGAACATATCACACAACATACAGACCATGGAACATAGCACATAAAATACAGAACATGGAACATAGCACACAACATACAGACCATGCAACATAGCACACAACATACAGAACGTGGAACATAGCACACAACATACAGACCATGCAACATAGCACACAACATACAGACCATGGAACATACCACATAAAATACAGAACATGGAACATATCACACAACATACAGACCATGGAACATATCACACAACATACAGACCATGGAACATAGCACATAAAATACAGACCATGGAACATAGCACATAAAATACAGAACATGGAACATATCACACAACATACAGACCATGGAACATATCACACAACATACAGACCATGGAACATAGCACATAAAATACAGAACATGGAACATAGCACACAACATACAGACCATGCAACATAGCACATAAAATACAGAACATGGAACATAGCACATAACATACAGACCATGGAACATACCACATAAAATACAGAACGTGGAACATAGCACATAAAATACAGAACATGGATCATATCACACAACATACAGAACATGCAACATAGCACATAAAATACAGACATGGAACATAGCACACAACATACAGACCATGCAACATAGCACACAACATACAGAACGTGGAACATAGCACACAACATACAGACCATGCAACATAGCACACAACATACAGACCATGGAACATACCACATAAAATACAGAACATGGAACATATCACACAACATACAGACCATGGAACATATCACACAACATACAGACCATGGAACATAGCACATAAAATACAGACCATGGGACATAGCACATAAAATACAGAACATGGAACATATCACACAACATACAGACCATGGAACATATCACACAACATACAGACCATGGAACATAGCACACAAAATACAGAACATGGAACATAGCACACAACATACAGACCATGCAACATAGCACATAAAATACAGAACATGGAACATAGCACATAACATACAGACCATGGAACATACCACATAAAATACAGAACGTGGAACATAGCACATAAAATACAGAACATGGATCATATCACACAACATACAGACCATGCAACATAGCACATAAAATACAGACATGGAACATAGCACACAACATACAGACCATGCAACATAGCACACAACATACAGAACGTGGAACATAGCACAGAACATACAGACCATGCAACATAGCACACAACATACAGACCATGCAACATAGCACACAACATACAGACCATGGAACATACCACATAAAATACAGAACATGGAACATATCACACAACATACAGACCATGGAACATATCACACAACATACAGACCATGGAACATAGCACATAAAATACAGACCATGGAACATAGCACATAAAATACAGAACATGGAACATATCACACAACATACAGACCATGGAACATATCACATAAAATACAGAACATGGAACATAGCACATAACATACAGACCATGGAACATACCACATAAAATACAGAACGTGGAACATAGCACATAAAATACAGAACATGGATCATATCACACAACATACAGACCATGCAACATAGCACATAAAATACAGACATGGAACATAGCACACAACATACAGACCATGCAACATAGCACACAACATACAGAACGTGGAACATAGCACAGAACATACAGACCATGCAACATAGCACACAACATACAGACCATGGAACATACCACATAAAATACAGAACATGGAACATATCACACAACATACAGACCATGGAACATATCACACAACATACAGACCATGGTACATAGCACATAAAATACAGACCATGGAACATAGCACATAAAATACAGAACATGGAACATATCACACAACATACAGACCATGGAACATATCACACAACATACAGACCATGGAACATAGCACATAAAATACAGAACATGGAACATAGCACACAACATACAGACCATGCAACATAGCACAAAAAATACAGAACATGGAACATAGCACATAACATACAGACCATGGAACATACCACATAAAATACAGAACGTGGAACATAGCACATAAAATACAGACCATGGAACATAGCACACAACATACAGACCTGCAACATAGCACATAAAATACAGACATGGAACATAGCACACAACATACAGACCATGCAACATAGCACACAACATACAGAACGTGGAACATAGCACATAACATACAGACCATGCAACATAGCACATAACATACAGACCATGGAACATATCACACAACATACAGACCATGGAACATAGCACACAACATACAGACCATGGAACATATCACACAACATACAGACCATGGAACATAGCACATAAAATACAGAACATGGAACATAGCACACAACATACAGACCATGCAACATAGCACACAACATACAGAACGTGGAACAAAGCACATAAAATACAGAATATGGAACATAGCACATAAAATACAGACCATGGAACATACCACATAAAATACAGAACATGGAACATAGCACACAACATACAGACCATGCAACATAGCACATAAAATACAGACATGAAACATAGCACACAACATACAGACCATGCAACATAGCACACAACATACAGAACGTGGAACATAGCACATAAAATACAGAACATGGAACATAGCACATAAAATACAGAACATGGAACATAGCACACAACATACAGACCATGCAACATAGCACACAACATACAGAACGTGGAACATAGCACATAAAATACAGACCATGGAACATATCACACATCATACAGACCATGGAACATACCACATACAATACAGAACATGGAACATAGCACATAAAATACAGACCATGGAACATATCACACAACATACAGACCATGGAACATATCACACAACATACAGACCATGGAACATAGCACATAAAATACAGAAAATGGAACATAGCACACAACACAAAACATGGATCATAAGACACGGTAGAGAAGAGAGAACACAGCACACATTACATTACTTTACATTACAGGAGCTTAGCTGATGCCCTTATCCAGAGCGAAGTGCAAAAGTTTGGTACAAAAGTGCTGAGCTCCATGGAGGCTAAAGTGCCAATAGTTCAAGTGACGAGAAGCACTTAGTGAAATTATTGACAATTGAACAAACACAAGCCAACAAATAGAGACCCGTAAAGTTTAACAGGTCACACTTTATTTGAAGTGTTGCTCATTAAGGCTTTATAGAGCATGTATAATGCCTTCATAAATGAGACATAATGTCTTCATAAATCATACATAAGCAAATGTCATGCTTTGTAAAGGGTGAAATAACACATCCTTCTTCAGCATGTGATGCCAGATCACACAGTGCACATAAATTCACGTACGCACTCAAACTGAGACGCACAGGGAGAGAGATTATTGCCTGTGATTATGCCGCCCGTGGTTCTGTAGGCCTCTGATACCGCTAAATCAGCAGCATTGTACAGGAAGTACCTCTACAAATTCTCTCTCTCTCTCTCTCTCTCTCTCTCTCTCTCTCTCTCTGTCTGTCTCACACAGACGCATACACTAATTCACTCATGCCTACAAACACACACATGCAGATCAGACAGACAATTGTTCACATGCAGGCACAGTCACACAAGCACACAGTGACACACATGCACACTTGTATGCAAACGCACACACACACACACACACACACACACACACACACACTCACTCTTTGTGTGCACCACTATCACAGTTTGGACTATCGATCATTGGGAAAATTCCCCTGAGTCCAGTGTATCAGACATTGGCTTTGATATGATACATTTTAAATTACCACAACCCAATTAAAATAAGCAAAGTCCTATGATTTCCTATTAATTTAATGACCGTTTCCTCAGGGGTTACACCCAGCACCCCAAAACATAACTGATGCAATCGAATGAACTTTAATTTAGATGCCATTAATTTAAATTGACTGAAATCTGTAATATGGCACTGCTATTTCTCTCAGCTGTTTTTTTTTTAATGGCTTTATGGCTGTCTTTCAAATTTGTTCAGATGTAGAAATTTGATTGTTTTTGCTGACAGCTTCGGGTGTCATAGAATAATTCCTAAGTTTAGGTCTCTAAGTGGCTCACTTGCATGAAGGAGGTGCCCACATGTTTCTCAACCCCAACTGTTCTGTGTACACATGCAGTCACCCCCATCTCATCTCACCCCCCTCATCTCACCTCCCCGTGTCAGAGAAATTGGGCTGCTGCTCCTAGTGATCTCTATAATCTGTTTGATGCGGATTATTTCTTCTAAAGTCCAAGGCAGCTGTGATTCCTTTGATACTCATCCTTATATTTTGAGAATGATGAGGGTCTTGGAGGAGTAGAGGGGGTAAGGGAGAGGCCAATGACTCTTTCCTTGTGTATTCGGCCTCAGGTCAGAACCAGCCACTCTTGCATTTTTGCAGTAATGATATGACTTTCCTTAATACATTTTCAATGTAATTGTTGACTTGTAGTGTTTTGTGAGAAAATTCCTGAGCAGTGTTTCCCTTTTCTCCCTGTATAGGGGTTCCGGTAGTTTTCACTGTCCTGTGGATTGTGTCCAGGGTTTATTTCGAAGACACAGAGTAAGTGATCGAATTTCGGCTAAGCACCGCCAATGTTCCTTATGAACAGCGAGCAGGTTACGGGACTGAAGGCCACGTTCAAGCCAATAATGATAACTATAAACATAACCATAGCAATAATGTTGTGAACAGTCACACTGAGGATCAGTATAAACGCTCTGTAAATAGCCTCTCTGATGTTTCAACCACCACTTTGAATGTGACGGCGTGAAAATTCTGGTAGATTTTAATTGGCTGTCAATGTTTTTATTGTTCAGTTGGCAGAAAAAAAAATCATTCTAAAAGAGTTGTTGTTCATGTTATAATTGCTATGAATACAAAAAGTTTTAAAGTGATTCCCATAAAAACTCGCATTTTCCAGTTTTATGGCTTGGTTGTGGTGCTATAGCAAAGGTCATGGGGCGACCAGCATCAATAACGTGCTTTTTCTCTGCCCCCAAAAGAATCACAAGACGTGTGACACGATTCCTATCAAAACTGTTTGAGTTATTGCGTTTGGAAATATAAAGTTTGACCTGGTGGTGGCGCTACAGGAAAGGTTGTTGGGTCACACAAAACTAAAGGGTTTGTCCTCTATGTGCCAGGTATGGACACAGAAATTTTTATGCGATCCTCATGAAAACTGTTTGAGTTATCGTGCTAACATGAAGGATCTGCGGCGACGGAAGTGGCCAGGCCTAAAACTCTGAACATTTCTTCTGGGGATATAATTATGTTTTTCACCCTTTAATGTTTAAGACCAAAATAATGTCATTGGACATTAACATTTTGGTGCTGATGAAACTGTTTTGGAAACTAATTTCGAGTATCTTGCAAAAAATTCCGTAAGGACTGCTTTTCAAAGGACCTGTGGTAGTAATCAAGAGTAGTTTAAACTGTCCTCAGGCCGTATGCAGATAAATCACATGGACTTAACGTCTAAATGTAAGTTTTCTATTTTTCTTTTACCAGCTGCTGTTCCTGTAGTAGTCTGATCATGCTACACCAAAACAAGAATAAGTCTAATGCTATGCTAAAACAATGATTGAATGTATCGCTACGCTAAAACAAGGATCAAACAGATATAATTTTACCATTCAACTGGATCAAGCAGGCCGACACATTTTGACCCCTACTGCACCAAATCCTCTCCTCAAACAGCCCTGATACCCATTCCAACTGGACCCTATTCCTTTTCAAGCAGATCTAATACCTACCCCAACTGGACCCTACCACCCCTTCAAGCAGATCTAATACCTACCCCAACTGCACATAACCCCCCTTTGAGGCTCGGCCCATCCCCCAGTTTTCATCGACGGCACCTAGAAACGCAACACTGCGCGGAGGGTCTACAAGAGGCCTCTTTAACCAGCACTCCCCGAAAACCACTGATTCGACTCCGCTTGCGTTCGGGAAATGGAGAGTCCGCCGCACTGTCTAATCAATCCTGAAGGCTTCACAGCATGTTCAGAGCTCTCCAGATGACCACCCACTCACTCAAACACGGGCAGGCAAATTTCTTTTCCGGCTGCTGCGCTTACACTCCCGCCTCGAGGGTGCTCGACTCGGCCAGAACTAATCCGCAGCATTACCTCTCAGGTGCTGGGACGTGAATGAGGATTCTCCCTACTGGTGGATCATTAAAGGTCCCATTGTGGTGTCTATTGGGGTGAGTTACCAGTGGGCCGATTCTCCTTAACCACGGTCATTTGGGCGATGCTGTCTGAGTATGTGTCCTTGTTGAGTGACGCGAGTCAAGCATTCTGACACCGAGTGTTTGTGTTGGCACAGTCTGGGGAAAGATTTCCTGGTGCTGCTTTTGTGTTTGTGTAAATGCATTTATTTAGTACTGCAAACAGGCTCGTTAGTGTGGCTGTGTAAATGAACTGTTTGTGCTGTTGTCTGAATATTTAGGTAAGGATACATGTTCAGTTATGCTTGTGTAGTTGTGTAAATATTCAGGATTGTGTGATTTTATAAATGAGTCAGTGTAGTTGCATGAATATGCTGCTTCTGTTGTTTAAACATGTTGGTGTGGTCGTTTTGATACTCTTTTATGCTTTTGTAGTTGTGTCAATTGGCCAGACGTAATGATAGCCTAATGCATAAATGTGTCTGTGTTATTGCGTAAATATGTTGCTTTTTTGTTGTTTGAATATCTTGGTATGGCTATGCTAATATTGTGTCAGTGTAAAAAGATCCATTTGTGTCATTGGACAAATCTTTTTATGTGATTGTGCAGCAATTTGTGCTATTGTTTGTATATGTTGGTGAGGTTGTGGAAAAATAATATCAGCACAGTTGTGTCAATAGACCTGTTTGTGTAGTTGTGTTTGTATGGTTGTATGTTTTTTTTTTGTGGTTGTTTAATGGTCTCTGTGTTTATCATCAACAGGTGAACTTTGTTCTCTTTCTGAACATCATTAGAATACTGGGACAGAAGCTGAACCCTCGACTGATTCACTTTAACAATTCTTCACACTACAGGTGAACTGAGTTTGATTCGCTCCATCAGTTCTTCACACTACAGGTGAACTGAGTTTGATTTGCTTCAACAGTTCTTCACACTACAGGTGAACTGAGTTTGATTTGCTTCAACAGTTCTTCACACTACAGGTGAACTGAATTTGATTCATTTCAACAACTCTTCGCACCACAGATGAACTGAATTTGATTCATTTCAACAACTCTTCACACTACAGGTGAACTGAATTTGATTCATTTCGAGAACTCTGCACACTACAAGTGAATTGAGTTTGATTCACTTCAAAAACCCTTCTCCCTACAGTTGAACTGAATTTGATTAATTTCAACAACTCTTCACATTACAGGTGAACTGAATTTGATTCATTTCGAGAACTCTGCACAGTACAAGTGAATTGAGTTTGACTCACTTCAACAACCCTTCTCACTACAGGTGAACTGAGTTCAATTCACTTTCACATCTCTTCACACCACAAGTGAACTGAGTGTGAAACAATTCAACAACTCGGAACATGTGTAGATAATTCAGTCTGATTTACTTCAGCAACTCTTAGCACTGCAGGCGAAGTGAGTTTGATACACCTCAAAAAGTTGTCACACAACTGGTGAAGAGAGCTTGAATCGCTTTAAACTCAACATCAGGGGATAATTCAGTCTGATTCACTTCATAAACTCTTCACACTGCAGGTGTGTGGAGTCTGAGGGAGACCCTGGGTTAGCCAGAAGACCTCCATTCGCCCCCTTTATTATCATTAAATGAGCTTTTCTCTCGCTTGTGATTGGCTGTTTGTTGCTCTTTCGCCTCCTTTAGTATGAGGAGTGAAATCCAGATTCAGAAAATAAAAGTGCTCCCCAAAATTTGTGCTCCAATTATTTTGGTTTGCTGATTAGCATGGCTTTTCAGCTAACAGGTAGAGAGAAGGCTATTTTAAACTTAGTGCTCTGTAATGACCCAGATACAATTAGACATGTTGAGGTACTGGAGCCACTTGGGACAAGTGATCAGTCAGCTGTTAATTTTGATGTTACATGGGAAGTCAAAAAGGTGTATTCAAAAACAAAAATGTTCAATTTTAGGCGAGCAAACTTTCACAGGATGCGCTCATATCTAAGTGAAATAAAATGGAAGACACTCCTGGACCGTGAGATGTGAGATGTGGGAAAGTTTTAGGGGGTTTTACTTGAATCACAATGCAAATTCATTCCAAAGGTGTCTAAAAGTAAGCTGAAAAAGCAGAATCCTCATTGGATGACCAAAAGTATTCGTAGGATTTTGAGGGAAAAGAGGAATCTTTATAGATGTACATAAAGGATAACACTGAGAACACTAAGGCTGAAAACTGTAAAATGCGGGCTGTGGTCAAAAAAGAGCTGAGGAATGCTAGAAGACTGTATGAAAGACAAATTGCAGAGGGGGCGAAAACTAACCCTAGGTTAAGGTTAAGGTTAAGTTCATAAAGAATAAAAATGGATCGCTGCTATATGATAACAAGGATATTGCGGATGCCTTAAACAGTTACTTTGTTGAGAATTTTGCCTCAGAGTGGGTGTTTATTCGGCAAGAGAGCATGTTAAATGCTCAAGATTATTTGACGGAAATTGAGGTTAAGGATAACAAAGTATTAGACACGATACATAAACTAAAGGCAGATAAGGCGGCGGGTCCTGATGGCTTATATCCTAGAGAGCTCAGGGAAGTTGGTGAAATCATCATTTCAGCCGCAATCTGCCATCTTCAGACGGTCTTTAGAAACTGGAGAAATACCAAATGATTGGAAACAGGGCAATATAATACCAATATATAAGAAAGGGGATCGTACCAAGCCGGGAAATTATAGGCCAGTCAGTTTAACTTGCAAAATATTGGAATCTATCATAAAAGATGAGCTGGACTTATTTCTTGAATGTAACAGTATCTTTAGAGATAGCCAACATGGTTTTTGGAAGGGAAGGTCATGCCTGACAAACCGTCATATACATCACATATCATATACTTGGATTTTCAGAAAGCATTTGATACAGTACCGTATACGAGACTAATTTTTAAAATGAGCTCCATTGGAGTTACAGGAGGTATTCTGGAGTGGATTCAAAACTGGTTACAGGACAGAACACAAAGAGTGGTGGTCAGTGGTATCTCATCTGAGCTAGGTATGGTGAGGAGTGGCGTCCCCCAGGGATCGGCGTTGGGACCCCTGCTGTTCCTCATCTACATTAATGATAGATGATATGATAATGATAGAGCTACATTAATGATATTGATAGGAATATTGCGAGCAGATTAGTTAAATATGCAGATGATACTAAATTGGGGGGTTTGGCAAATAGTTTAGAGCAGTGGTTCCCAAACTTTTTCTGCTGGGCCCCCCTTTGGACCATAAAAAAATGTTTGCGCCCCCCCCCCCCCCCCCCCAAAAAAAACAGGTAATACATACGCACATTTTGTTTTCAGAGACCATTGCAGTTTATTTCACTCATTGTAATTTATATAAACCTCAACCTTTTTGGAAAAAATGTAAGTAAACGGTCATAAACTGTAGATTGCCATAAACTAAAACTAGGCTACTTTTAGAATTGGAAATAGCAAAATAACAAACAACCACGGCGTAATTATTTTAAGTGTAAATGTTTTCAAGCACCTTATCTGTGTAATTATGTTCAGTGTAACAGGTTTATTTTTTTTAATATACAACAACATTGCTATTTATGCATTTTCCGGACACCAACAGAAACTTACTTGCATACAGCCAATCAGCGACCTTGTGCGGACCGCTGAAGGAGTGTCTCGAGACAGTTACATTTTCCTCTCTTCACTGGCCTCGCACTTTTAATTTAAAATAAGTTAACCGAGATCACGTCAGCTTATTCTAGAATATAGGAATGCTCTGCACAGATGATTTTTGTCCAGCCTAGCTGGAAACATTAAAAATGATTGGCACGTTTGGAAACGGCCACCGTTATTTTCCAATTAAGGACACGAAAATTGAATAATGCAAAATCTCTTTTAAAGTATAAAATCATTAGGCTGTATCACACTCGTCTGCCTGAGTATAGCCGTCTACTTAAAATTATGTTTCTATGATGCAGAAAGGAAGCACCACAATCAATCTATATTAACAGCCGACAGCGAAGTACGAAAAAAAATTCACGAACACCACTTGCCGAACCTGCCGATATGTTTGTAATGTTCAGTTGCTGGGCTAGATAAAAATAATCTATCGGCATACAGAGCATTCATATTATCGAGAATAAGATGACGCAATCTCGGTTATTTCTGCTTTGTATTCATCGGATTTTGTTCGGTGTCACTTACCATTTTATTATCAATATGCCAGATCAGTGCAGGATAAAAAGCGGCGAGTTGGGTATGGAGAGACTACATTACCGGCTTCAAATATTTGAACAACAACATTCATAACAAATTATTTATGAAAATGGCAGGCTAGATGAATGATTTGGCGAACAGTTATGTTGGGAGTAAGGCAGGCATTTACGATGTAATCGCAGAATTCTGGGCAGCGAATGGACTGTAAGCAAATGATTTATTGTTGGTGTCCGGAACTCCCGCACCCCGCGCCCCCCCTGCAATTGCTCTGCGCCCCCCCTAGGGGGCGCGCCCCCCACTTTGGGAACCACTGGTTTAGAGTCCATTAAAGTGATTCAGGATGATTTGGGTAGAATCCAGAATTGGACAGAAATGTGGCAAATGAAATTTAATGTAGCGAAATGTAAAGTTGTACATGTAGGTAATAAAAACAATAGATGGGATTACTTCATGGGAGGTTTAAAACTGGAATGTCCTCCACACGAGAAAGATCTGGGAGTGATTGTTGACCAAACCCTCACAGGCTCTAGCCATTGTGCCGTAGCAGTTGAAAAAGCCAATCAGATGCTGGGATACATTGCCAGAAGTATTGAGTACAAATCTAAGGAGGTGATGCCTCTTTTGTACAACACATTCGTCAGACCACATCTGGAGTATTGTGTACAGTTCTGGAGACCATACTTTAAGAAAAATATAGAGGCTCTAGAGAAAGTTTAGAGAAGAGCCACTAAGCTAATTCCTGGTATAAAAGATGAAAGCTATGAGAAAAGGCTGAAGATCCTTAATCTCTTTAGTCTAAGGAAAAAGAGACTGAGGGGTGATTTGATTGAGGTCTTTAAATATGTTAAAGGGATTAACAAAGTGAATTATTTAGGATTCCTTCAACCAAGTGAGTAGAACTCGGGGTCACAAATGGAAGTTGACCGAAGGTAAATTTAACACTGATATTCAGAAATATTTCTTCACCAAAGAGTAATTTCAATGTGGAATAGCTTGCCTGACCATATTGTTGAGGCAGAGACCTTGGGGGTTTTCAAGTCACTTGGCGAGACTCACTGGCAGCTGGTGAGCTGAAAATTGAGGAGGGACCGAACATACCTTGAAACGTATGCTTGGTCCTGACCTGTTTCCAATCACTTTCCTCAACTAATAAGTTTTCCAATGATTAGAATAAGGTTTTGGCGGTTAAACATACAGCTTCCTTGTTAATACAATGTTGCGGAGATTACATTGAAAATTCAAGTCTGAAGAATGTTTTATTCACTTGAAAAGAAAAGATAAACTACAAAACCCAAAACCAGTGAAGTTGGCACGTTATGTAAATCGTAAATAAAAACAGAATACAATGATTTGCGAATCCTTTTCAATCTATATTCAATTGAATACACTGCAAAGACCAGTTACTTAATGTTTGAACAGCTAAACTTTGTAATTTTTTGCAAATATTTGCTCATTTGGAATTTGATGCCTGCAACATGTTTCAAAAAAGCTGGCACAAGTGGCAAAAAAGACTGAGAGAGTTGAGAAATGCTCATCAAACACTTTTTTGGAACATCCCACAGGTAAACGGGCTAATTGGGAACAGGTGGGTGCCATGATTGGGTATAAAAGCAGCTTCCCTGAAATGCTCAGTCATTCACAAACAAGGATGGGGTGAGGGTCACCACTTAGTGAACAAATGCATGAGCTGATTGTCGAACAGTTTAAAAACAACATTCCTCAATGAGCTATTGCAAGAAATTTAGGGATTTCATCATCTACGGTCTGTATTATTGTCAAAAGGTTTAGAGATTCTGGAAATCACTGCACGTAAGCAACAAGGCCGAAAACCAACATTGAATCCCCGTGACCTTCGATCCCTCAGATGGTACTGCATCTAAAACCGACATCAGTGTGTAAAGGACATCACCACATGGGCTCAGGAACACTTCAGAAAACCACTGTCAGTAACTACAGTTCGTCGCTACATCTGCAAGTGCAAGTTAAAACTCTACAATGCAAAGCGAAGGCCATTTATCAACAGCACCCAGAAACGCTGCCGGCTTCGCTGGGCCCAAGCTCATCTAAGATGGACTGATGCAAAGTGGAAAAGTGTTTTGTGGTCCGACGAGTCCACATTTCAAATTGTTTTTGGAAACTGTGGATGTCGTGTCCTCCGGACCAAAGAGGAAAAGAACCATCCGGACTGTTATCGGCGCAAAGTTCCAAAGCCAGCATCTGTGATGGTATTGGGGTGTATTAGTGCCCAAGGCATGGGCAACTTACACATATGTGAAGGCACCATTAATGCTGAAAGGTACATACAGGTTTCGGAGCAACATATGTTGCCATCCAAGCAACGTCTTTTTTATGGACGCCCCTGCTTATTTCAGCAAGACAATGCCAAGCCACATTCTGCACGTGTTACGACAGCATGGCTCCGTAGTAAAAGAGTGCAGGTAATAGACTGGCCTGCCTGTAGTCCAGACCTGTCTCCCATTGAAAATGTGTGGCGCATTATGAAGCGTAAAATACGACAACGGAGACCCCGGACTGTTGAACAACTTAAGCTGTACATCAAGCAAGAGTGGGAAAGAGTTCCACCTGAAAAACTTCAAAAATTTGTCTCCTCAGTTCCCAAACGTTTACTGAGTGTCGTTAAAAGGAAAGGCGATGTAACACAGTGGTAAAAAGGCCCCTGTGCCAACTTTTTTGCAATGTGTTGCCTTTAAATTCTAAGTTAATGATTATTTGCAAAAAAAAAATTTTTTTCTCAGTTTGAACATTTGCAGTGTATTCAATTGAATATAAGTTGAAAAAGATTTGCAAATCATTGTATTCTGTTTTTATCTACAATTTACATAACGTGCCAACTTCACTGGTTTCGGGTTTGTACTATGTTCAATTCCATGTTTACTGTTAGCACATCCTGCAAAGAGTCTAACCTGCGCTTCACGACTGTTTAATTACAATTAAAAGAAAAAAATTATTAGCTACGTGTGTTCACGACTTAGTAACATTAATTTAAAAGCAATTTTGTATCAAAATGATGCGTTGTTTTTTGTGTGCCAAAAAAATGAAAATTGGCCACACCTTGTAGTCTTGAGGGTGTTCAGAGTTCACATCATGTTAAATTAAATAAATGACTGAAAACAGGCAAAGACCAATCATTACTCTCATGGGATGTTCTGCGCTCCTTTCTTCAGCTCACCAGCCGCCACTGGCAAGACCTCTTCTTTCCACCCACCTCTGACATCGGCTGGGTTTCTCTCTCTCTCTCCTGCGATTGGCTGAACTTTGCAATCTCTCCTTCAATTGGCTGTGCTTCCATCTTTTTCCTCTGTGATTGGCTTATCTTCCCTCTCTCCTCTCTGTTTGGTTGAAGGCGATTGGCCAGGGCCACCCTGCTGCTGATTCCCCTGTTTGGAACACACTACGTGGTATTCAGTTTGCTGCCGGACCACTTACACATGGACGTGCGGCTGTACATCGAGCTCTGCTTTGGGTCCTTCCAGGTAAACCTCGAAGTCAAATCCGGCATGTGACTGATTCATTGAACAACAGTCTGCGGACAGAACTAAGTCCAAGGATATATTGGACTTGTACTTCAGTGACATTGGCCCTCATTTACCAAACGTGAGTAAAAAAGCAAAAAAAAAAAATGGGTGTACACCAAATATCCTGCAAGAATCGGCATTCATCAATCTGAACATGAGCGAATGGTTCGCAAAAATCTCACGCCAGGTCTGACCAGGCGTACGCAGATTTAAAACCAGCGAACAACATGCAGGAACGAGTGCAGCTGTGAAAATACGTAATAATCCATATGCAGCGATGTGGACGCTCTTGTTGTTCTTATTAGTAAAATGAATAAATAGGCTAAATAGATAAATGAATGAATGAATAAATAAATAAATAAGAAACCTGTGTTGAGAAATTAATTAAATTTATATTTTGAGACAACCTGCTTGTCAGGCCAGACGGCTGACAATTACAATCAATTTGATTAAGCGCAATGCGCTGCTTGGCAGATATGCAGTGTGGTATGTCAGATGCTCATCCAGACAACAAAACAAAAACGTTAGTTAAAGGCAGACTGGAAAATAAGTTGGCGCGTAATTATTTTAGAAAATCAAATTTATTACTAGCGTGTGCACATTTACACTCGTTTCATCAAACTTTTCTTTATTTTGTGGTCACTTTGACTGAGTAACCAATAGAGTACATTAACTAACTCGCTAACTTGCATTTCTTTTGTTGCTCAGCCTACGGACACTTTGATCATGATCACATTTTGACAGTGGCAGATCTATTGTTAGAGGAATACACTTCTGTCCGATGTGAGAGGAACTGTCGGCACAGAGATCTCCTACAGGAAAGTGACGAGTGGCTGCTCGTTTTGTGTGGCACCCAATAAAATGTCATGGAGTAACACTGATAAAAATACAATGAAGACAATTACCCTCATGCAGCTCCGATCGAGGCGGTGGGGACTCATCCATGTCTCCACCGCCGCGTATTCCCACGATGGAGTAGGAGCCCTGCTGCCACGCGCTCTTTGAACAATGACAGCTGGAGATTCGAGTCTGGTTGGCCTCCACTGGTTCGTGCGCTGCTGCACCTGAGCGCGATCTTAAAATCGGACCACTTTTTTTTTTTTTTACCTACACGTAAAGCATTTGGATTGTCAATTATGTTGGTTACATCATATGAAATATCATGGATCCATAAATTGAATTTATACATGCCGATGTCATTCGCACTTATACGTGTGGCCAATGCTGAATTTTTTTCTTGCCTACTCTTATAAGTGCGCCAGTTGATGACCATTCCAGTGCCGCTTAGAAAGTACCGCTTAAAGTAAGTTTGGCCAAGAAAAAAATGTTTAAAATAAGTGTGGGCAATGGAGAAATGTGCATCTTGGCCATACTTATAAGTGCGTCTAACGCAAATTTCGATCGATTTTTTTTTTAGTCACTTCGATTTATTAATGAATTAAATCAAACGTCTGATGCACTCCGGTTTTCCACCCCAACGGTGTTTACCACAGCAGCAATAGTTTTCCAAACTGCAGCCTTCTGGGCTCCCTTTATGCCACTCTTAAGGCTTCCAAATAAAATTATTTTGTTTTTCTCCACCTCAGACGTGATAATTTATAGTTCCTCCTCAGTGAAGTTCTTTCTTCTTTGCAGTCTTTCGAGTCCATGTTGTAAAGTGGGCAGGACTATGCCTCGTGGAGCATTAATTTATAGGCACATGTCATGTGAATTACGATGGTGTCTGCCACCAGATTTATCAAAGCCACGCCAGTTTTACACCGAAATCAGCGAAGTACACACTTTCAGTAAATCAGACGTGACCTCTGGAGAATGCTGATATTTACACCAGAATCTACACCAGATCCTACGCAAGTTTGATAAATGAGGGCCAGTGTGTGTGTGTGTGTGTGTGTGTGTGTTTGTGTGTGTGTAAGAGTGAGTGATAAATATAACAAAAGAATCTCCCCTAATCTGAAAAGAAGGTTTTACTTGGTATTCAAGCAAGTTTTCGTCATTCATTAAAAGGCAAGCATTATCAAATTGCCATTGCTGCCTTGGCAAAATGCTGTTCTTGTTTGCAGTTAGAGCCCTTTCAGGTCTGGATTTGTGATCTATGCTATGTTCCCACTGAAAAGGTACATATAAACAACTTATTGAGGTAAATGGTCATTGTTACGCCCCACTCTTATACTGGCCTGACGGGGCGAACAATACAATATCAGAAACTCTCACAATTCAGGCTTGTTCAGTGGAAACCTGAGCCACCCAGTGCAAGCACTATGACTTGATATGGCACTCATGCCTTGTGTTTTGTGTGATTTTATATTTATAAACATATATAATCTATGTCATTATTTCAGCAGTAAATACAGCCATGTTCAATGTGATACAGTGCTATACTTTGTAATGATATGAATGCAGCATTGCAGAGACTTGTATCAATTGAGATTGCACAAAAGAGCTTTGTGTGAGATGCTTGATAATTTGTGTGTGCGCATGCCCACGCACGTGTGCGTGCATGTTTGCGTGTGTGCATATGTGCATCCTCTGTGTGTGTGTGTGTGTGTTTGTGTGTGTGTGTGAGAGTGTATGCATACATGTTATTCTTTGTTCATGTTTTCAAGTGCATTTAATTAAAAATTATCCAAACAATTAATGTGCAGGTAGTTTTATTTGTGTACTCATTAGCATCCATAATTGGTGAGCCTTACATTGAAGTCCTACTATAAGATACCTCACCCCTTCCATTTTAGGGGACCAATTATGTGTTGCATCTAATTTGTTTTTCTTCTGCCTATCCAGGGCCTAATTGTGGCTGTTCTGTACTGCTTCCTTAACAAGGAGGTGAGTACTGCTGAATCACTGCGCTTCATGTCTCGCATCAGCCTGACAAAGGGCGGATTCACCAAGTGTCCACCTGCAGTTCACAAAATGGTGGCTTCCACGGATTTTGTGTAGCTATTATCGTCATTACCGCCAACCGTCATTACTTGTCTGCCGATGCAGAGGGCGCGAGGTTGCGTCTTTTGTTAAGTAAAAGCTTTGGTTTGTTTATTTCTTTTGAAGCTTCCTGTTTTCCGCTGAGAAGCTTTGTAGCAGCTTAATTTTCTTATAAATTGAAATTAAACCTGAATACAGCAGGTGCGAAAAAGCTTTCAGAAATGGAACGAATCGCGGCGATGCGGATTTGTTGTGATGAAAGGCGGGTTAATTGCTGTGGCCACACTAATTCAATGCCCCACTGGAGAACCAATGAAGCAAGGCAACTTTCTTCTGGTCCAACATCCTGTTTGGGTCAAACTGGACCTGTTTGGACATTTCTGAGGGTGAAATCATCCTTGAAGAAATAAATAAATAAGGATGTTGCTATCGCCTGAAATTAGATTACTTTCCTGATGGTGTCTAGAAATGCACAAAATTTTCTATTTTGTATTTTTGAACTGCTGATGCACATTTTGAGTAGACAGAAACTGTCCTGCATGCAGTGTACTGTACACATCAAATTTGACCCATTTTTGTCAAAATCACTGTAGGTTCACTGGAAGGGGGCAAAGCAGGGGGTAAGAGTGCTTATGGGGAGTCTTGAAACAGTGAAATTGCGCAATAGCATGTCTGTGTGGATATTTCACTGGGACAGTGGGGACAATTTTCGAAGGGGGACCTTGACACTGTTGCAAGTTCATATTCCCTCTACGTCACCACACCTGCCAAGGCTTGCACCTGGGAACTCGAGACAGTGAATGAATTAAACTCTTTGTAAGTACAGAATATGAACCGTGCCTAAGGGTTAACCCTTTATGTTGTTGCATCACTAAAAAATTTAAATCAGGATTTGCTTACCTGAATTTCGTAATTATGATGTAACAAGGCAGGGAACGGGCTCAAACTGGGCTTGGAACAATTTAAACTTTCTTGAAAAATTGGAAAAAAAAGTTAAAAACTTTATCCATCGGCCCCCTGAACCAGGCCCCTAATCTTATTTTGTGTTGCATGGATCCCCTGCATAGTTTGATGAACTGTAAGTCACCCTGGTTAAATTTGCCAGAAAAAATTACAGTTAAGTACAAAACCCAAAACCAGTGAAGTTGGCACGTTGTGTAAATCGTAAATAAAAACAGAATACAATGATTTGCAAATCCTTTTCAACTTATATTCAATTGAATACACTGCAAAGACAAGTTACTTAATGTTCGAACAGGTAAACTTTGTAATTTTTTGCAAATATTAGCTCATTTCGAATTTGATGCCCGCAACATGTTTCAAAAAAGCTGGCACAAGTGGCAAAAAAGACTGAGAGAGTTGAGGAATGCTCATCAAACACTTATTTGGAACATCCCACAGGTGAACTGGCTAATTGGGAACAGGGAGGTGCCATGATTGGGTATAAAAGCAGCTTCCCTGAAATGCTCAGTCATTCACAAACAAGGATGGGGCCAGGGTCACCACTTAGTGAACAAATGTGTGAGCTGATTGTCGAACAGTTTAAAGACAACATTCCTCAACAAGCTATTGCAAGAAATTTAGGGATTTCATCATCTACGGTCCGTAATATCGTCAAAAGGTTCAGAGAATCTGGAGAAATCACTGCACGTAAGCGACAAGGCCGAAAAGCAACATTGAATGCCCGTGACCTTCGATCCCTCAGGCGGTACTGCATCAAAAACCGACATCAGTGTGTAAAGGACATCACCACATGGACTCAGGAACACTTCAGAAAACCATTGTCAGTTACTACAGTTCGTCGCTACATCTGCAAGTGCAAGTTAAAACTCTACTCTTTATCAACAGCACCCAGAAACACCGCCGGCTTTGCTGGGCCCAAGCTCATCTAAGATGGACTGATGCTAAGTGGAAAAGTGTTCTGTGGTCTGACGAGTCCACATTTCAAATTGTTTTTGGAAACTGTGCACATCGTGTCCTCCGGACCAAAGAGGAAAAGAACCATCCGGACTGTTATAGGCGCAAAGTTCAAAAGCCAGCATCTGTGATGGTATGGGGGTGTATTAGTGCCCAAGGGATGGGCCACTTACACATATGTGAAGGCACCATTAATGCTGAAACGTACATACAGGTTTTGGAGCAACATATGTTGCCATCCAAGCAACGTCTTTTTCATGGACGCCCCTGTTTATTTCAGCAAGACAATGCCAAGCCACTTTCTCCACGTGTTACAACAGCATGGCTCCGTAGTAAAAGAGTGCGGGTACTAGACTGGCCTGCCTGTAGTCCAGACCTGTCTCCCATTGAAAATGTGTGGCGCATTATGAAGCGTAAAATACGACAACGGAGACCCCGGACTGTTGAACAACTTAAGCTGTACATCAAGCAAGAATGGGAAAGAGTTCTATCTGAAAAGTTTCAAAAATTGGTCTCCTCAGTTCCCAAACGTTTACTGAGTGTCGTTAAAAGGAAAGGCGATGTAACACAGTGGTAAAAAGGCCCCTGTGCCAACTTTTTTGTAATGTGTTGCTGCCTTCAAATTCTAAGTTAATGATTATTTGCAAAAAAAAACAAAGTTTCTCAGTTTGAACATTAAACATCTTGTCTTTGCAGTGTATTCAATTGAATATAAGTTGAAAAGGATTTGCAAATCATTGTATCCTGTTTTTATCTACGATTTAAATAACATGCCAACTTCACTGGTTTTGGGTTTTGTAATATAAAGTCAGGTCATTCAGCAGCTCTCTGGTTCTGATTGGGTTCGCCAGGTCCAGACGGAGGTCCGGATGATGTGTCTGCGGTGGCGTGAGACCAGCTATGGGGCGGTGCCAGCAGGGGCCAGGGGGACTCAGATGGACACACCCCAGATGGACACGCCCTTTTAGCTCCAACTATAGTGTCATCCACACGTTAAACAATAACTATAAATGAAGATCGTCAAACTTTGAATGGACGGTGCGGTCCGCAACAAAACTGTGACTATAACAGTATCCAGAGCGAAATCATTTTTGGTCATTTTCTAAGCAATTTTTTTTTGTTCATTAAAAGCTGTCAGCTACTGAAAATAAATCTGTTAAATTCCTTAAGGCACTAATTAAGCACTTTTTTGCTGTTTGGTGCAAAAGCTCATAATGCTATTGTTTATAGTCATAGTTCTTGTTGTAGATGGCCCTTAATAATCCAAACACATAAAAAACAGTTAATATGTGGCCTCGCCCCCAGCCCCGCCCCTTCTCCCTGCTCCAAACTCTACACGAACAATCCTAACTGAAGGGGTTGTATGAATTTTGAAACAAACTATTGTTTTTTTACTTTTTTCATTTTTTTTCTGACACAAAATTAGAAATTGACCCCCACTCCTCCATTTGCTAAAAAAACTGTTTTTTTTTTTTTTTTGGTCTGGATGGATTCAATAGATTATTTATTTATTTAGTTTTAGTTATTTATTTTATATGAACTGTCCCATGTCATGTCTATGATCTGCATAGTCATTGTCACGAATCAGAGCACAGGAGCCAAGCACAGACCACAGACTAAAACTCAAGGGTGTCTGTAATAAATACAAGAGTGAGTTTTTAATGCTCAAGCAGAAGAGGTCTGTCAAAAGATGGTCCCAGGTCTGGCAGCAGGAACACAGAGGGTAAGGTTAGGCGTAGGTAGGTGTAGTTCGTGATCTGGAACCAGGGTGTCAGGCTGAAGGGATCGGGGGACACAGAGCTGATGCGCACACTCGAACCTGGATGAAGAATATTCTGAAAAAGAAGAGAAGAAAAGAGAGGAGAAACTCACCCGGACTGGACTGAAGTTGGGAACGGGATCCCTGATAAATATTTTTAGAGTGAGAGTTAAACACCGAAGATGGGAGATAAAAGGCCAGCAAAGGAAAGATGAAAACCAGAAACTTAAATTTGCAACAACTAACAAAGTGGAAACAGGTTTGTGAAGCACAGGGGGAAAACACAAGTGACGCAGTGATGAATGAGACACGAATTGAAGAACAAGAAACTATTAATAAAGAGAAACCAAAACCGACACGGATGGCAAGACTGCAGCGAGAACCAATCAACAGCACATTCAGTCACAACAGGTCTATCTCCAGCTCCTGAAGCAGAGCTTGGCTTTTTGAAGTTCACTCCCTATTTGCTCATCAGCTACTCTGTAGTTGGCACCTTTATCGGTGGATCAGCTTTCTGGTTTAATCCAAGGCGATGGGTACTATGACGTACATGAGCACAGAGAATAAATAATTTCTTTTATTTTTATGAACTAGAAGAAAATTGCTCAGTATGCTATAGTATAGTATAATCTCTTCTCGTGAGCTAGTTCACTGAGCCATAATGCTATTTGGACTGTAGACTGGTAGTTTGCGTACAACCCAGGAGTCATTCGGTCTCAGTGCCACTACCCTGCGGCCCTTTTTTTTTTTTTTTTTTTGCACTGTACTCAGTGAAATCACTCCACTTGTGTGACATCACAGTTACTCGGTCCTCGTCGTTTCATCTGTCTGTGGCTCTTCTGCGGGGCGAAGAGCCACAGAATCTGCGGTGGACTTAGCTGAGACTCAAATGCCCTCATCGTCTCTCTGGAGGGGGGAGTTTTTCTGGGACATAAGTTTCTCCTAGCTCACTAGCGACCTCTGCTGATTGGCTGGGGGTTGGCTCAAATCTTAGCGGCCTGCAATTCCTGCTGCTTTGTGACATGCTAGTTTTCGCTGTGTTCCACTGCTTAATGGCATTTTAGTGTTCAAGATTGGTTAAAATTTTCAACAATTATTGTGTTTCCTTAACCAGAAAATGCCAAAAGCCGAGAGAGGTGATAGTCAGTAAAAAATAGCTGATTATAATCCCCCACCTCAAAATGTTACGGGGGATATTGTATTGGGGTCCGTCTGTCCGTCCGTCCGGGCCACAATGGGGACAAGATTTCTCTGAAACTATTATACATAGATGCGTGATTTTGTTTGCTTAATAAGCTTCTCATCTACGTTGATTTCAAAAATGGATGTCAAAGCATATTTTTTCTTTACAGTTATGGCCCTTGATCGTTGCCGGGGGTATTGATGACACTGCCATCTTGTTTCTCATGTCATTGGTCAGAGTGTGATCTGTCTGAGGTCTCTGATGAAGTGTCTCCCCTAGCCTAAAGGTCGTCCCCTCATTTACATCCTTGATAGTGGCTGCAGTAAGTTTTTTAGCCAAAGAAAGGTAAGGTGTGACATGAGGAGAAACAGAACACTGGGGGATGCTCTGCAGGAAGTATCCATCGTTAAGTTGAATAAAAAATGTCTTGCTGTGGTCTAATCACGGGTGCTGGTGCTTAGATCATTTCATTAATTAATTGAGCTAAGATGGCTTCTTCCTGTCATTGTCCAGCAGTGGCATTAGTGCATCCCAAAATAATCACTAGTAGTACTGGTGTTTCCTGGGATAAACGTTACCCTGACCTCCCATCTCCCAAGGCCACCACTTATGAGACCGGAGTACAGTGAGCACCATAATTCACTGGACAGTGGCACATAATTTTGCTTATGTATTTTAGCTTTGTCAATTTGAAATAATACAGTGACAGTGTGGCTGACGTTCAGACTGTCAGCTCAGATTTGAGTGGGTTTTCATCTAAATCCGATGAACTGTTTATAAATGACAGAACCTTAAGTGAATACAGCTCTGTGCAAAAGTCTTAGGCACCCTGCGCTTTTTAAAATTTCAATCTGACATTAGATGTTTAATTTTCGTTTTCCACACTGGTGTTGCTGAAGATTAATAGTGAATTTTAAATTCCTAATGCTAATTTAAAAAGTTTGATGAGTAAATATTTGTATATCATTAAAAACAGTTGATGCTTATGATATTGTGTTCACAGAACCGTGATATCAGCATCATCATGGCTGTCTTCAATGACTTGGAGACAGTCTGCAGAAGAATGTTCTGCAAGTTTTCCAATCTGCTTGGGACTAACAAAAAACAATCATTTTATGAAATTATTGCACAGCAGGACAGTGTCCCAGATATTTTAGCAAAGCGTAGTGCCACTAAATATTTGATTTATTTTTAACAGTTTACAGCTCTGTCTAGCACATGTTGCAGTTATCAGAAGCTTTTATTTCCATTATTTTTACAAGCGTATTTGACCAGTGAAATTGTTTTAAATGTGCCTAAGACTTTTGGACAGTACTGTAGCTAACCCCCCACCCCAATTTCTTGGGCACATAAAAGAATATGAGAGAGTTTAACATAATGAGGAATGAAGTAATCCTTTGTATGAAATTTGGTGAAATATCCTTTGCATTCAATGACTGCTGGAAGTCTGTGATGTACTGACACCACTGGACACTGGGTCTCTTCCCTGGCGATGCCCTGCCGCGCCTGTACTGCAGCCGTCTTCAGTTCCTGCTCATTATGGGGACTCATCACCACCAGCCTCATCTTCAGCATGTACAATACAAGTTCTGCTGGATTCATCCTCTGCATGACTTGGCCTACAGAGCTTAAAAATAAATAAATAAATAAAAGAATTGTTTGCCATTAACAAGGCAACATCCCCCGCCGCCTCAATGTTACGTGTCCGTACGGACGTATGAACGGACGGAGCCCGATGCTATATACCCCGCTTCGCGCTAATCGCGCGCCGTGGGATAAATCGCGCTAATCGCTAATCGCGCGCCGGGGTGTCAGTGCCCATGGAGTTGAGATACCCACTGCAATTCCCTCTGCCTCCATGTTGTGCACTGTGTATACACTAGGGGGCAGTGTCAGCTTGGACTGATATTGTTTAGATCTCGAACGGCAACACTGAGTATCAGCATCCTTTCTCAATGAGCAAGCACCGTTTTCATTCATGTTCACAGTTAAAAAAAAAAAAAAGAAAAGAAAACAGCACTTTGTGTTTTTCCGTGAAAGATTGAATGGTATGTCACCTGCAGTGTTCAATCTGTACAGCAACTTAATACACACGATTATAATTTTAAAAAAAAACTTGTAAATATGTCAACAACACTGATGTTATCTTCAACACGGCTGATTAGTTTTCATGTTGCTGCCTTCTTTTTTTGATTCTCCTATGTCCAGAGTGGATTATTGTTGCCTGTGTATATTGTATATATATTTACTTAAGCAAAACTGTGTGATATACTGTATGTTGTAAAGCAGTATTGGCTCTCGCGTGTTTATTCTCTCCACCAAACAAAGTAGGCAGGAGGTTATGTGACCGGTGCCGTTTGTTTGTTTGTCTGTTTGTTTGTGAACAAAATAACTCAAAAAAGTAATGAACAGATATCTGAAATTTTGTGGGATGGACCCAATTGATTTTGACTGCAATCGGTCGGACAATATGCCGCCACGGCAGCCATCTTGAAATGGCCTGGGCGGAGATTTTCACTCTCGGAGTGCCTCTGTTTTTCTTAGCTGTGTAACCTGTGAATGACGCTTTTTCCTCTGCTCGCCTGCTGAGTGTGCTGGAGGTTGGGGGTGAGAGCTTGTTACAATCAGGGGTTCGAGGGTTTATCAGCGCAGCGAGGAGCAGGCCTTGCTGTGTTCCCACGGTTACTGGCAGCCTCTTCTGATCTGTGTGCTCTTTCACTGGTAGAGTGTGGCTTTCTAATGTGATGATATCATCACTATTTCAGCTATCGCAGACTTCATCATTACCGTCCTCATCACGGTGACAGTGTCAATATCACCTTCAAGATGAACATAGTGAACATCACTATCATCTTCCTTCAGCTGCAGTGCTGCATATTTGCCGAGGATTTGAAGTGACGAGGACCGTCTCTCAGCTAGAGTGAGAGAGAGAGAGGGTGAAAGAGGTTGAGGGTGAGAGAGAGAGTGAGAGGGAGCTGCTTATGCTAGGTGACATTTACCGTAATGGAAAACGCTTCTGTTGTTGAAAGGGTACATCCATTCCACTGGAAACTGAACAAACAGTGCGAACATGCATGCGGGTGTGCACCTGCGCGTGGGTGTGTGCGTTTGAGAGAGAAATTACGTTATTTGTGTGTGCATTTGTGCAATCGCTTGTATGTGTGCTTGTGCGTGTGAATGTGTGCATTTGTGTGTGTGCTCATCTGCACATGTGTGTGTGTGTGTGTGTGTGTGTGTGTGTGTGTGTGTTTGTGTGTGTGTGTGAAAGAGAGAGACAGAAAAAGATTGTGTGATTTTGCGTAGGTACGTGTGGTTGTGAGTGTGTGTTTATGTGATAGAGAAGGAGACAGAGAATATGTGTAATTTTGTGTGTGTGTGTGTGTGTTTGTGTGTGCTTTTGGGTGACTGTGTGTGCATATATACCTGGGTGTGTTTGTGTGAAAGGGAGAGAAACTAAGTGTGATTTTGTGTGTGTATGTGCTTGTGAGTGATTATGTATGCATTTGTGCGTGAGTGTGTGTGTGGTTTATACACAAGGCTGACAGGGATCACATGGGCATGTTATGCAAACTAGGTGATAAGAGGAATAAACTGATTAATCATGTTCCAATTCCCACAGCTATAAATTCACTGTAAAAGACTTTTCTAAACTACGGAACCGTAAGCACTGCTGCCAAGTAGTTCATTCTTACGATACTAATTCATTTAACTTCAATTTTACGCACCTCTATTTATATTTTCTAATCTTCTCATTCTGATAGAATGATATACTGGATTTACCTTCTGTTACCCGTCATCTACAGTGCAATACAATTGCAATCAATCGCTATTACTGTTACTTACTGTTATTTAGATTATATGATATCGTCAGCCTAACAGCATAGTTACCTAAGTCATATTTGAACGTTTTCGGAAAACATGAAAAAACACAATTTTTAGCAAGCACATTGGTATTTCTTTTTTGATATTGCAACAGTAAGCCAAAGAAGACTTAGGGAATGATGCTATGAGGCTAACGATATGGACTGTATTGGAATGCAAGATGTAAATGATGATGTCTGAATGTAATCAGATCTCTGTGATTTATGGTCAGTTGTAATGAGTGGATTAGCAGGAAGGGCATCGGGGATGTGTGGGATGTAGTGCAGAGTGTTGTGCTACAGAAAGACTGCTCCATGTCCTCACAGGAAAATATATGCATGATGCGTCAGAGACGACCTCACGCAGTACAGATAACTTACAACAGCACTATGCGGGAACCAGTAACCCCTCAAACACTGTATGCGCAATTTCACTGTGCGAAAGGATCATGGGAGATTATTAGTCGTTTCCAGAGCCCTGTAGGCGTCTACAGGAATGAGCTGCAGAGAAAAGGGACCCGAATAAATTGGTGCTGCTGTAATTGGGCTGAAAAGGCTTAAAACTGTCAATCACCATCCACCCTTGACCCCCCATTCTATTCACAGTATGCCAGTTGCACTTGACCCCCCCCCATTAGACATATTTTGTATTGACTGAATCATCCCCAGGGTGCTGAAGGAGGGCAGTGGTGGGTGGTCCTGTGGTCTCACAGCTAGAATACTGTGAAGAAAAGTTGACAAAACTTTGAAAAGTGAGGCAACCAGCTGCGAAGCATTTTTGCGTTGGCTCAAAAATCTCAGTGGCTGCCCAAAGTCATTTTTAAAAGAATTTGGAGCTTAAAGCTGCCCCAACTCAAAACTGCTTTGCAGCTTTTATAAAGAGTGTGTGAACGCTGTGATGGCTTTGCACACTGTCTGGGGTACGATCATCTAGTGGACCAAACCCACATCACCCCCCTACTTATAATCGGATTGAAAGGTTAGTCAGATTCAATATGTCTCGTGTAACCACCTTAGCTGATCCGATTCACCCAGATCGGCTTAAATTTTCGATCGGATTGAAAGAGGTAGTCCACGCCGATTGATAATCAGCTTGATGCTGCATATAAACGGCTGAACAGAGTGGATTCGGTTGATGCTCTGGGTTGATGGATTGGATTTTTCGTTCTGCGCATTGCGCTCCCTAGTATGTAAGAGTCACATAATCACATACAGACGTTAGTGGGATCTTTTGCGCACGTCAAAGAAACGAATCGGTTTCAGCTGGGGCCATGTATACATGGATTGAACGCAGATCGCTATACTTAGCGTTCATGTGTACAGATCGAATCAGATTCATTTAATCCGTTTGATTTCAATCAGATTGAGGAAAACAGTCCATGTAAACGCATCCAGTGAGAGTTTAAAGGTGTATGAGGCTCTTTGCTTTGTTTTTCAGTTGCCGCTGGTAACCGCTGCAAGGTTTTGCAAACAGCTAAAGCACTGGATTAGTGCAGGACACACTTATCGCGGCACATCAAACGTGCTTGCCAAGCAGACGGCCATTCCATTACGACAGGCCGCGGTTTATCACTCAACGTAATGACATGACCTGATGCGCGTCACCTCGAATTTGCGAATGAGCGGTAGCTGCTTCTGAAATACCACTGAAACAAGTTATACTTTTACTCTGTCAAAGAGCTGTACAATTCTACTATCACTGCAATCATTTCCTCTTATTTTTAAACATTTTTCAGCAGTCGAATCTCAGCACTCATCCAGACTATACCAGGAATGTACACAGTATCTTTTTGATTCAGGAAGTCTTCTCTAATTCTCCCACCTGGAGCTGGAGAATTGTGGCACTGGTCCCTCCACATGACCCCCTCCACATGATCACCAAATGATCCGACGGGCTGTCAGAGACAGGGTCAGGTGATCCCAGCTGTGCATTGATAGGGAGGGGGGTCATGTGGAGGGACCAGAGCCATAATTTGACACTGTGTAACATTTGAATAAACGAGTCTCCTCATCAATCGTTTTGTTTGTGATCTCCCCTTCCCACAGATACGAAGAGCAGAACACTGATCACAGCAAGGATCTGGGAACCATTCAAAAAATGCACTGTTACTGATCCACCCATGAAAATAAACGCATGTTTAGGGTATCATTTAAAAAAGTAAATCCTTCTCTTTCTAATGACATACTACACTTAAAATAAAATTAAGTAGTTTTCATATAATCGATGGTTCTAGTTGGGTATACTTTTTTCTGAGACACCCTGTATAATCCAATATTACATGAAATGAATACTTTAATAGTGCTTGGTTTCTGATTTGTCTTCAGTTTGTTAAGTGTGTAATCATTACTGCACACTACAGTATGAGATACTTGTTGAGTTTGTGGTGCGGACTGGTGGTGTGTGTGATGCGGGACACGTGTCTCGAGAGGTGGATGTGAGCGAGCGGTAGCTGGAACACTGGGTTCCCTGAAGCGATGCTTCATGCTGCGCTGGTTTCCATGGATATGCTGTTCCATGGATACGTGTAACGTGTGTTATTGACTGGCGTCGGACGGCAGGCGCGCGTCCTCAGCAGAAATCCCACAAAAGCACAAAACTACCGCTGAGGCGTCGCAGAAGTTTGGAGTGGGTGGACTGCTACCTCATGGGTCAATCTGGGAGAGGCATCTGCATTCTTGTCACATTTGTAGATGCCATGGTTTTCATTTTATTATTATTTTTTATGTACTCGTTACCAGTGTCTGAAGTGGCTTCAATGCAGTGAAGAGAAGAAATTTTTATATTTAACCCCATAAAACTCACAGACTCCTATATGGGTCTATCAAAGAGCTGCTGTATTGAAACTTGTGTAAATTGGGGCCCATTTTAAATTCTAGAGGAGACCCTGTGGCATCCAATCATTGCAAATATGTCCTGCTGAATTGCAGGTAAATGTGCACGAAATGATCCACAAAATTTTTATATTTTCCATTTGATATAATGCTGTGGCTATAAAAACATGTCGTCCTGAGTTTGAATATTTATTTCGGTCACTCTTTAGATGAAGTGTTGCTCATGAAGGCTTTATAGAGCATGTATAATGCCTTCATAAATTCAACATAATGTCTTCATAAATCATACATAAGCAAATGTCATGCTTTGTAAAAGGTGAAATAACACATCCTTATTCAGCATGTGATGCCAGATGTGACAATGTCACTTAGCTGACAATGTCACCCTTTATAGCATTTAGCCACTAGCTAAGTGACATTGTCAGTTATTTCACATCTGGCATCACATGCTGAATAAGGATGTGTTATTTCACCCTTAACAAAGCATGACATTTGCTTATGTATGATTTATGATTTATGAAGACATTATGTCTCATTTATGAAGGCACTATACATGCTGTATAAAGCCTTTATGAGCAACACTTCATCAAATGTGTGACCTTTTTTTCAATTTGCAGTCAGTGTGATGTCGTTTCAGTGAAGCACTGCTGCCTGTACATACAGAATATGCATGAGACATTGCTCTATAATGTTAAAAAATGTTTTGTTTTTTTTACTTAAAACCTTCTTAGGGGAAAACTTGTGAAAAGTTAGAGTCCAAGGGGTTGAAATTGTTTCTTTGCTGACTAAATGCACCAAACCATTCCCTCAGGCATAGAACAGTAAACAGGAAGGCCTAAAAATGGGCTGACTTCTTCGCTTTGTGCTGGGACAGTAATGTGTGATAATGCAGTTGTTCTAACAGCATCAATAAACATTGCATTGCATTAGACACATTACAGTCCATTACATTACAGCGCATTCACTTATCAGGAGCTTTTATCCAGAGGCCCTTACACTGAGAGCATAATAGGAGTTCACTCGGTGAGGAACAGCACCGGTCCTGGCTGATAGCATGTTCACAGATGAGAATGACTGTCCAACAGCATCAGTGATTATATGGATTGTCTAGTGAGACTGTTGCCTAGACCTGTACATATATACTGCTGCAGACTGAAGTTATATGGGTGCTGCTGCTGGCCTGGTGGTTAAAATATTTAAAGACCTCAATCAGATCACCCCTAAAGCCCAACGCCCACTGGAAGCGTGATGGTTACATTAATTTCAATGGAACAACGCCCACTGGCAGCGTCTGACACGCGTCGACGCGCGTTAGATTTCCACTTTTCGCTACTGCTCAATTTTTACTATTCACCACTGCTGAATTTCTGCAGCGACAACACAATGAGAACGCATCTGTCTTTTAGATTATTTAGCTATTTCGCCTTGTCATGGTTAGTCACACATTTAGCGGCAACCTCACATGCAGTTGTCAACCTGCTATTTAACCAAGTCGCAGTTTTGAAAGGAAACCCGTTATTTTGCGGGCATATAAGTTATCAGGCGATCCGCAGTTCGACATTATCTAACTCAAGGCACACTGATGAGAACTTTACACTGCTAAGTTAGCTAACTAGCTAATTCCTTGCTGGGTAAAGTAAAATGAATCATATTCTTAATTTACTTGACGTCTAAATTTAGGAGGAAAATTATGCCTATATATAACGTATAGTGCATGGTAACCTGACCGTCGCACTTTGCCATCACTTAAAATAAGCTTGATAGGTAGGTCCCCCCCAATATTAAACGTGGTCTTGTTTAATATTTTGAGATTGACACTCATGGCTTCTCGGTCGAGTTGACAGCTGTCAATCTTGACACAGCTGACGCTTTCAGTGGGCGTTTAAAAGCATCAATGCAACATTCGAAATTTGACGCGCCGCTTCGCGGCCAGTGGGCGTTGGGCTCTAGTCTCCTTTTCCAAAGATTGAAAAGATTAAGGATCTTCACCATCTTCTCATAGCTGTCATCATACCTGGAATTAACTTTGTGGCTCTTCTCTGAACTTTTTCTAAATCCTTGTTAAGGTGCAATACTGGGGCCGGAAAGGTCCGTGATTCAAGCTTTTGTGTCCTGAAATGTGACCCTTGACCCCACATTGCTCCAGAGGGCGATTGACCCCTATTATTGAACTTTAAGTAGCTTAGAGTGAAGCATCAGGTTAATTTTGGTAATGTACTGTGAATACAGGCATGCACCTGTTCCCGATCTGGTAAATATATTTACTCCTCATCATTCCTCATCTGGAGACTCTGCTCTGCATGTCTGATGCAGTGGAATGGGACAGTGGCACAAAAATTGAGAGGAATCAGGTCTTACACATGCTGAGCCCATGTGATTACACCCATACACTTCTGGGATAGCTGTGAAGTCTCTCACATTGAGTGCGAGTCTCACACATTGAGGACAGAGCGTGGAGCAGGTGTTTGTCTCTGTTGGGGGGGGGGGGTTAGTAGCATGGTGGTTTGACTAGGAGACACCTTGAGGACTGGGGTCAAAGGTGACAACATATTGCGTTAGTAGGAAACCTGCGATTAAGAGTCCATGATTCATCCGCTCACGGTAACTTTGCTGTTAACTTTATACGTCTGATAAATTTCAGGAATTTTACTAGTTTTCAATTAGTATTTTGAAACAGAAACATGTTTTCTGGTATGATGTTCTGGCCTTAATGAAATCTGATCTGTTTATATAAATATTTCAAAATTTAAATAAAATAAAAAGAACACATATTTATAGTGAAAACAGCGTTATTGGATAGAAATCGGTTCATTATTCATTTCTGCACTGTAAAAAAAAAGAGAGAGATAGAGAGAGAGAGCGAGGAGGAGGCATGTGGCTGTGTGTGTGTGTGTGTGTATGTGTGTGACAGAGAGAGAGAAAGAGGGAGAGGCATGTGGCTTTTGCGTGTGTGTGTGTGACAGAGAGAGAGAAAGAGGGAGAGAGAGAGTGAGGAAGAGAGAGAGGGAGAGGCATGTGGCTGTGTGTGTGTGTGTGTGTGTGTGTGTGTGGGAGAGAGAGAGAGAGAGAGAGAGAGATAAAGAGGGAGAGGCATGTGGCTGTGTGTGTGTGTGTGTGTGTGTGTGTGTGTGTGTGTGTGACAGAGAGAGAGAAAGAGGGAGAGGCATGTGGCTTTGCGTGTGTGTGTGGGACAGAGAGAGAGAGAAAGAGAGAGAAAGAGGGAGAGGCATGTGGCTTTGCGTGTGTGTGTGTGACAGAGAGAGAGAGAAAGACAGAGAAAGAGGGAGAGGCATGTGGCTGTGTGTGTTTGTGTCTAATTGCTTTCCCCTTGAGCTTGGCTTCACCACCTAGACATACTAATACAATGAACACAAAAATTTGTCTGACACACACACACAGACACACATACAGACACACACACACACACACACAGACACACACATACACACACACACACACACACACAGACAGCAGGGCATTGGTGTCTCTTTCACATTATCTCCGCTCTGGGAGGGTAGAGAGCTGCTGTATTTCTGCCTCATTTCATTTAGCGGCGAGAACCGCAGACGGGGAACCGCAATTTGCCCCTGGGGAGAGAGCAAGTGTGAGCAGCCAGCCAGTCAAGAGCTCATCTCCAGTCTGCCAGCGGTAGCACAGCGGCGAGGCCTTTCCGCAAATGCACATTTACATTCCTGCATGAGGCCTCTCGGAGCCTCCAGCATAAACACGCGGGAAGAGCTTCAGGTGCCAGCCCATGAGGGCATAGCGGACATTGGTGACTAACACCCACCTGTATCACGGGCAGGGAATGCCGGGGTCTACAACATAAAGATAAGCACGCTCGCAGGAGTAGGAGGGGAGACTGACTAACCGTGCCTGGCTCTCCTACAGAAAAACTCCAGCACGAACAGTGCCCAACTCAATGTGAGAGATTTCATCAAGCTGCTAATCAGGAGAATCAGTTGTGCTCAGTAACAGTAAAGTAAAAAGCCGACTGGATGGCTGATCTCCAGGAACAGGCTTTGGCTGCTCAGCTTCAGCTGTTTAATGAGATGTGCTTTGTCAGGGTTGGAGTGAAAATGTGTTTTTTTTTTCTATTGATACTTTATTTAACCAGGGAAGTCCCGTTGAGATTGAAATCTCTTTTTTAAGGTAGGCCTGGGGGTCTAGAGGACAAATTGCACAGCCAATTAGATCAGGGGTTGATTAGGTGGTAGGTTGAAAGAGGTCCAGGTTGGGAATTAAGCCATGAAACTGGGGAACCCCCGACTCTTGTCGATAAGTGTCATCGGATCTTTAGTGACCTCGGTTTAACCACTCATCCGAAAGGCAGCATCTCCCTCCGTACAGTGTCCCCATCGGGCATTATTCCACCAGAGGGAAGATCACAGCATCTCTTCCAGCAGCAACTTGGTTCTCAGGTGGTCTCCCATCCAAGTACTAGCCAAGCCCACACCTGCTTAGCTTCAGCCATGCCGCTGGAGCAGACGCAATAGTGGTATGGCTGCTGGCAATTGGGACACTAGATCACCAGGAGCAGGCTTGGGCAGCCCTGCTCCAGCTGTTGAACTAGACGTCCTATGTTAGAATAGGAGTAAAAACCTACAGGGAAAAAGATTTCTTGAAACAGCAGAGATCTGAGAAGCCCTGAATTTGAGGCTACAGCATTGCAATGGTCTGTGTAATGTCTAGGAAAATAAACACTGGTTAATTCAGAACACAGAGACAACTAGAGGAGTGTAGAAAAATAATTAGGGTGTCTGCCTCGGGATTCAGATCCGCTACAAACAAGTTTATGGGTTCTCCCTTGGCCCATCTAACTCCAACCAAGTTTCATGAAAATCAGGCCTGTAGCTGGCAAACAGGCAAACAAACTAACAAACATACCGAACCTCCTCGGCAGAGGGAATTACAGCAAGATTCTGTCCGAGCTGCACCTCAGTTTATTCTTTAAAAAACAAGACCCCAAGATCTTTCCCTGGTTTTATTGCACAGATATTGAGGTCCCTCAGAGGTCGCGACTGCCAAATTAAAATTGTAGATTGTGGTAGTGTGGCATTTAACAGTGCATTTTCACAGAATGAAGCTTCGACAGCTAAAAAGATGCAGCCACGCCCTCTTTCCCCCTGGTGTTTTCTCTGGACTCCCTCCCTCCAGGTTTTAATAAATAAGAGATAAAGTGAGTCATGATGCAGGGATGGGTGACTCATCAGGTGCCTGTGGACCTGCCCACACCAGGTACACATTCATTTATTCTCCTCTGCATCGCAGACCACGCAGCGCTGACTGCTGCACTCCAGGAGCCTGATGCACACCTACTCTCTCTCTCACACACACACTCACACACCAACACACATACGCACACATGCACAAACACGCACAGTCTCACAAGCATACACATTTGTTTTAACTAGTTTGAGGCAACAGAATGGTCAGTTGAACTTTGAGCAATGACACAGTGTTAAACACGATGGCACGACGGAAGGAGCGATCTGATATTAAATGTGTTAGAAGTGGGGAAATTAAAGTACCAGAATCTACTCTTTCTAGATGCCTGTATGAAAATGGTCTGACTGGTCGTGTTGCTGCCAAGAGCTGGAAACATAAAAAAAGACTCAAATTTGCCAAGAAATTCAAGGATTGGACACCAGTGGACTGGGAACAAGTCCTATGGACCATTGATTCAAAATTCGAAATTTCCTTCCCAAACTCCGACCTTATGTGTGCCGTAGAGTTGGAGAACATTGCACAAATGACCGTTAAACCCCTTCAGTAAAACATGGAGGTGGTAAAATGGTCTGGGGCTCAGTCTGCTCAAAAGGAGCCGGTGATCTCATAAAAATTTATGGAATCGTGGATCAAAAGAAGTATCACAGCATCCCTGTGAGGCACACACTGCCATCTGGAAAGAGACTGATTGGTCGGGGATTTTATTTTCAACAAGATAATGACCCTAAATACCCTTCGAAGTTGTGCAAGAATTATCTCAATCGGAAAGAGACATTTGGTGACGCAAAATTTATGATTTGGCCTGCTCAGAGTCCAGACCTTAATCCGATTGCGCAAACTGTTCCAACATCGAGAGAATCTGTTTGGAAGGAACTACGAACCTCATAGAAGATTTAGAAAGAGAGGAAATAAAAAAATCACTATGTGAACACAATGCCCGAAAGATTAAATGCTGAAATCAAAGCTAAGGGTGGCCATACTAGATGTTGACTTTTTCTCTCAAAAAGACATTAATATTTTGGTTTGTACTATATATTGTTATCTGTTTACTTAATTTCATCTCCAAATAGTATTACATGAAATAAATACTTGAATAGTACTTGGTTTTTGATTTTTCTTCATTTTGTTAAGTGTGTAATCATCACTGCACACTACTGTATAAACACATAAACACACACACCCACACACAGAGGCACGCACACACACACACACACACACACACACACATGCGCACACACACACACGTCTGTATCCCTATACTGGAGACTCTGCTCCTCAGCTTTATAGAGGACCTGAGTCACACTGCAGCCGTAAAAGACCTCAGTCCTGTACGGCCTGTGCGATGGGCTTAGAGGGACCCTTCAGCTCAGCACGCAGCCTGTCTGACAGCAGAGCACACTACACTCCTCCATCTGATGACAGCACAGCACACTACACTCCTCCACCTGCTGACAGCACAGCACACTACACTCCTCCACCTGCTGACAGCACAGCACACTACACTCCTCCATCTGCTGACAGCACAGCACACTACACTCCTCCATCTGCTGACAGCACAGCACACTACACTCCTCCATCTGCTGACAGCACAGCACACTACACTCCTCCATCTGCTGACAGCACAGCACACTACACTCCTCCATCTGCTGACAGCACAGCACACTACACTCCTCCATCTGCTGACAGCACAGCACACTACACTCCTCCATCTGCTGACAGCACAGCACACTACACTCCTCCATCTGCTGACAGCACAGCACACTACACTCCTCCATCTGCTGACAGCACAGCGCACTACACTCCTCCATCTGCTGACTGCACAGCGCACTACACTCCTCCATCTGCTGACAGCACAGCACACTACACTCCTCCATCTGCTGACAGCACAGCACACTACACTCCTCCATCTGCTGACAGCACAGCACACTACACTCCTCCATCTGCTGACAGCACAGCACACTACACTCCTCCATCTAGTGAGAGCACAGCACACTACACTCCTCCCTCTGCTGACAGCACAGCACACTACACTCCTCCATCTGGTGAGGGCACAGCACAATACACTCCTCCATCTGCAGACAGTGGGGCACGCTACACTCCTCCATCTGCTGACAACACAGCACACTACACTCCTCCATCTGCTGACAACACAGCACACTACACTCCTCCATCTGCTGACAGCGCAGCACACTACACTCCCCCATCTGCTGACAGCACAGCACACTACACTCCTCCATCTGTTACTGCAGCCCTGAGAGGAACAGCTGTCTCCAGTATTCTGTGCTCTCGTATCAGCACAGGGGAGGGAGGAATAATGGACAGACACACTCACATACATACACTCACACTTACATACGCGCACAAACACACTCACACATACACACGCATACGCACAAAAACACACGCACTCACATACGTACACAAACACACACGCACACACCCTGCAGCTGTAGTACCTCATCGTGAGCTGGTAAAGTTTCAGTAAATTAGAGTTCCTGCTGTTGATCTTTAGGGCCGTTGTTGCTCAGAAACATTAAGAGGAGATGAGTCACATTCACTGCACGATTTCATTTACGTGTGTTAGTGTGTGTGTGTGCGTGTGTGTGCGTGTGTATGCGTGTGTGTGTGTGTGTGTGTGTGTGTGTGTGTGTGTGTGTGTGTGTGCATCTGTGCCTGCCTGTGCGTGCGTGCGTGTTTGTGTTTGTGTGCATCTGCGCCTGCGTGTGTGTTTCTATGTGTATGTGTTTGAGAGAGAAAAAGACAGGGAGACTTCAATATTGGTTGCCATGGTGAAAAACAATATAAAAGTTTTACAAAGGAATAAAGCTGGAAAAAAAAATGTAAAACAATCCCCCCCACCACTCCATCTCTTTCCATCTTCATCTCCATTTGAATTAGATTCTACTTGAATTTATTTTACAGTTGAAATACATATTTTGAATCACATTTAAATCACAAATAATATCCACACAGTAAAGCCCCCTGACTGCAGTGTGCTCCTCACTGAAAATAAGACCAGCACCTGGCAGGATTCTGTTCCAGAATTACTGCTCACATCACCATTATATAGAGGATCTTACACAAGTGGGCATGTTATATGAAAGTTATGAAACGAGTTCAGCAAATTTTCTGTTCGCTGTGAGTTTTAGCGAGCAACAAACCTAAAATTTACTCAACAAGTTTCGTAACTTATGTATGACACGATCAAGAGTATGAGATTCTATTTATCATGTAACGGGATAGCATAATTAAATACAGAACAAACTTAATTTCTGTAAGCGCTGTAATGGTAGCCAATTCCCATTAGGTTAGCAATGAGCTAATGCCATCACTTTGATACTCCGTAACTCACTGATTCACAGTTAGATTTGCGGTTGAATTCGCTATGGTTCAAAGTCAACTGAGTAGCTAGCTTGCTAACAAACGAATGTTACATAAGGTCATGGAAAGGTTCTCTGCACACGCTGACTAGCTAGCTCAGAAATGATAACTGTTATGAGAGTTCTTAGCTGGCTTGCTACAGCGCAAAGCCATACTGATTTAACCAACATAACACCTGTTATTCAGTTTGGCTCAATTTATGTAGACATGTATTCAATCAAATTAAAAAATTATACCTCTATGGAAAGTTAATGTTATGGTGATGATGAATAAAACACTTTCTGGACTCTCATTCAAACAGGGAGAGAGTTAAAGAGGCATTTTGAACACCCTTTCAACTAGTACACATATTAATAAAAACGAGTGAAAATAGCTCCTCTCTGATGGCATAACTGGTGGGAGAGAGGGACACTCAGGTAAGGAGGTCGAGTGCATTGACCATCATTCTGCCTGTCCTAATTTTTTCATTTCTTGGCCACATTTTGTTTCGTATTTCTGGCGGATTAGATTTGTCATCGTCAAAAAGTATGTTATTGTTTTGCTGTCTGGTTAGCTCACGTACTGTAGATAAGTCGTCGCTTTGCGGTACAGTAGTGAGCACCATGGCCCGGGTGTGAGCCCGGGTCACGTCAGTGCCCTGTAGCCTTTTCAGAGCAGGGCACAGTTTGCTTTGCGCTGCAGGGAAATAAATTGGGAGGGACTGCCAGTTTGGGATAGCTGGATCACAGCATTGTCCATTGCTCAGGGACCTCCTGTTAGTCAGCTGGTTGCCAGTCAGTAAAATTCTGAGCTTGCACGTGTTTGTGTTTCTCCCACTCTGGCTCTGCGGTAGGTTTCCCTTAAGCATAGATGCTAACTACATCAGCAACTTACGTGGCAAGGTTGACTATTTTCAGCCAATGCTCCCAACTAAGTTGGCAACTTTGCTTTAGGGAACGAACCACATACTTTCTTCCAGCTCACTCACCCGTGATCGAGGCTTCGGTTCATGCTGGCACGCTAGTGGTAACTGTTGGCGTTCAGCTGCATCTATATTGTCGGCGATTTCTTCCTCATTTTCCATCTCTCCTTCCTCTCCATCGTCATCATCACTGTCACTAGGTGTTGAACTTGCGCTGGAATAATCCTCTTCAACTTCATTGTCCAAGTCACGTGAAAATTCTGACATGTGGATTTTGACATCTTGCTTGCAATGTAAAATACACATACGATAGCCCATGTGTCACAATTGACCCCACGAGTAACGTAACTACTCTTGGCCTGATTCTCGGTGCTCCTCAAGGGCGAAATTGAGAGATGCTAAAAGCTTTTTTACATTTATTACAAGCCTATTCCATTATGATCTTATGGTGGAAATTGTTGATAGTTTGAGAGAGTATTGCATGCTCTTTTGGATGATTGCAGTTGACTGGGGATCGACACATTGTTTCCTGTCACGAACTACGAGTGACACACAAATTAGAAAACACCGAACAGAAGAATAGCACATACATGCATATGCGCACACACAAACTCACCCATATACATACAGGCTCACACACTAACATACATTCACACGCACGCACTTGCACGCACACACATACACACAGGCACACTGAGTGAGCGGTGATTCACCTTCAACTATGGGCTCAGGACTAGGTAAGACGTATAATTACTGCAGGATTATAATTTGATAAATGAATTAATAAAAGACCTCTAATTGCAAGTGCCAGCTCGTGAAAGAAGGTTCTATTGTGGCAAATTTGTTTCAAACCTCAAAATTAAAATTTATTCCCACATCCCAGATTAAATCAGCAACTGCAGCACTATAATTAAAGCAGTAACTCAACTTCTGTCTTTATCCAACTGTCTCTGTCTGTCTGGCCCGACAGATTAATTCTGCATGAAAACAAAAAAATTAGTCTTGCTGCGCAGCAGACTGGCTGAAACGCCATTGTGATATTATAATACAAAATGGATGACAAAGGTTCCATGCCCTAATTTCGGCAAAAAAAATCTCACTTGCTTTTTTCTAGATGGACCGGAGAGAAGAATAGGATGATGCCAGAAGTGTTTGTATGTGTTTCTGTACTGTGTGTGTGTGTGTGTGTGTGTGCAGATGCGTTTGTGTATATTATGCGGTTTTCCCCTTTAACCCTCATGCCACAAACACGGGATGCTCATCTTGGATTTTTAGAAGGAAAAAAACATGCCCCACTACCTTATGCATCTTATACTTCTCATGATGCTGAAACTGTGCAGAATGCAGGTAACCCGCCACAGTAATTGATATTATTTCTTTGTTGAAAAGGCAGTTCAGTGCTGATTTTCTGCTCATGCTGACTGTTGTTTTTTTAACTCATTTATTAAGACTGGAAGGAAGATGGATAGAATTAGTGAAGAGAGATGAACAGAAAGGGAGTGAAAAGGAATGACTGAGAGAAAGACAAATAGAGGGAAAGAGATGGATAGATAAGGAGGGAAGAAGAAAGACCAGACAAGAGAGACCAAAGCAGATGGAGAGGGATGGATAAATCGTGAGAGACTGAGACAGTCTGAGAGGAAGATAGAGAGAAAGAGAGGGAGAGAGATGTATTGGTAGGAGGAGAGAGAGAGAAAGATGGGAGGAAGATTGAGGGACATGGAGGACAGGGATAATGGACAGAAATGAGAAGGAAAGATGGACAGAAACAGAAAGCGAGGGAGAGGGATCGACAGATTTGGACAGGAGAGGGATGAAGATGGACAGAAATAGAGGGAGAAGGATGGATGGATAGAGGAAAAGAATGGTGCGGGGGGCTGAACACCATCTGTCCTACTTGTCCTGACCTACCGCTGCGCTCAGAGCAGAGCCCTCTGTGGAAAAGCACTCTCCTGCAGCGCATGCAGAGAGCTGAGGGACTGGGAAAGGGTTTCCACATGTTGAAGGCAATGTAGTCTCAACTCCTGAATTAGTTTAAATGTACAACTGCTGTGATGGTTGGAATTATATCCAGGAAATACATATAGGGGCTCGATACCATTTTTTTTTTTTTTTTTGCACAATAGTGTCAGATAAATGAACCGGGGTCAAGGAAAGTGTCGTGCACTGAAAAATTGAGACTTTGGATCAAAGTAAAAAATATTGTGTCAACTTATTACATCTAATTTTTTTAGTTTTTCTCAATTGAAAAAAATTTAACACAGGTAATTTTTTTCAATTGAAAAAAAGCTAAAAAGATTAGCTGTAACAAGATGACACAATTTTTTTACTTTGATCCAAAGCATCAATTTTTTCAGTGTTGTATAAGCACATCCCCGACTGCTCAAAGCACCCAAAACGCAGCCTGAAGCTTGTGACATGTTGCTGTTTAGACTGGTTCAGAAACCGATTATCTTCGGTGGTGATTTATGGACCACAGGTCTGTGGTAATTAGCCGGTGTCCCATCAGTCATCTTCTTTACTGTTGTTGGTCTTTGGTTTTTGCTGTAAGTTGTCATGATTTTTGTCACAGTTCCTCCTGCCAGGGCCTTGCAGGCCTTGGCTGATCGTGTCGTTTTTGTGACCGACACCAGTGCAACTCAGGGACCTACTGTTTCATCCCGCCGTTGGCATTCTCATCTTGCACTGGAAACTTGCCACTGGAGAAGTGCTCTTGGACCTCCTTTTAGCAGATAAGCACTTCTAATTAGCACTCTAACTAATAGGAATGACACGTAGACGTTTTTGTAATTGTGGCTGAGCGATCTCATGACGAAAGCGATTGTTTATAGTTGCCTCCAATATTTTGTCCACCTGCTGTATATGTACGTGTAAGAGCAAAGAACCAGAGCAGGAAGTAATGTCTGCCCTCACAGTGCCAGGAGGAGAGGCCACCCTCAGTCACCGAGGCCCTGCTTCCTGTTAACCCTCTCAATACTGCATTCAGAAACACAAATCAGAGTCACCCACTGGATATATATGTAATTTTTTGTGACTTAATATATCGTCTTATTAATAGCACTTGTCATATTAAATCTGTGAAGAATTAATACAATCTTGGAAAAACACTGTTATGTCACACTGACGAATACTGATGGGACAAATACATCTTGTTGACAGATACTGGTGGGACAGATGTATCCCGCTAATTCTGAAAGGGTTAAACACAAACATGCATTAGCACTCGAGGCTGAGGGTTTAGTGATGGTTTGGTCAGGTGGGACTGTCACGCCTCCTGCTAACGAGCAGTAGCAATCTGTCCCTCGCGTGGATGTTTATTTAAACAGCATATGTCGATGCTCCACTCTGAGTCGCCCCGGAGGACAGCATTCTGGCTGACAGCTCTTGCGTCTGTCGAGGAAAAATGCGACGGACGTGCCAGGAGACCACTCACAGTTTTCCCATAATTCCCTTAACGGCATGACAAGAGCTGTCTTTACATATATTCCGTCTCTATGGGGTTTGACTAATTACTGTGAATCCAGGGGAAATACCACTGCTTACCATTACTCTTTATAAAAAAAAAAAACATTTCTTTGTAACATTCAGTATGGGGCAATCTAATCATGTACTGAAAGAGACTTTTGTCTGGAAGAAATAACTGGGCTCGTGTTGTTTGGATGATGATGCTTGTGCAGTGTGTGTGTGTGTGCGTGTGTGTGTGCACGCGTGTGTGAGTGTATGTGTCTATAGGCCTGCACCTGAGTGTTTGTGTGTGCATGTATGTGCATATCTGTGTCCAAGTGTACGTGTGTGTATGTGTGTGCATGCATGTTTGTCTGTGTGTGAGTGTGGGCCTATCTCCCCATAAACACCTCCCCTCTGCCCCCATCTCTCTCTTTTTTATCCCTCTCTCTTCTCTGATCTTTCCCTCTGGCACACAGGCACTTGTGAAGAGAGGTGATGTGATCATCCCTGCGAGTCATTAAAACAATCTCTCTCTTTCTCTCTCTCACTCCCCCCTCCCCTCGTCTCCGACACATCCATCCCCCCTTCCCTCGCTCTCATCCTCTCTCTCGTACTCATCCTCCATTACCCTCCCACTCAGTCATTAAGCACAAGTTCAGTGAAAAGCATCCATCTCATCCCCTCATTTCTCTCTCTCTCTCTCCATCCCCCTGCCCTATTCTTCACTCCTCCTCCAACCTCCCCCCCTACTCTGTATTTACATGATGATATGTGCTCCTGAATATGATATTATATATGTACATAATAATTTTTTTGTTGTAGTATTCAGAGCTCTTCCCCTTCAGAGAAAGAGACTCTCTCCCCCTCATCTTTTCCAAGCTGTAACCGGGGATGTATCTGAGAGGTGCGTAGATTGGACTGTGAGCCCCGCTAGCACTGAATCATGGCCCCCCCACCCCCAGCCCTCTCCTCCACCCCCGACACCATTCCTTGATCACGTCGTGTCCTCTGGAAACCATTTGACGAAGTAGAACCTGCAGGCGGTCTGTGCGGCGTCTAACCCCCGCGCATCATTACGCACCGTGTTGTTCCTCTCCCATGACGGCGGTCATCGTACGTCGAAGCGTCAGCCGAACCCAAACCCCACGCACAGCCCCCTTTGTGTTTTTATCACTCCTGTGGTACAGGGAGCTTAGGGCTGGATGAAAAATTAATGGTGAGAAAGAAAGAGAGATGTACGGCGGAAAAACATGGAGGAAGCGAAGGCCATGTCTGCAGTCCACCGTGGGTCCATCACCTCGGTGAAATTAGAGGGGGGCATCTGGACTTAAGGGCCAAGCAGGCAGCAGACGAGACAAACATGAGATGCTGCGCCACTCGCACGTCTTTTAACACGAGACCTGTTAAAATGTTTTTTGAAGACCACTGACAGCTCTGCTTACCACGTCTAACATTGCGACTTTTCCGCTAAAACTGTTTACGAAAGTGGACCCGCCCATTCCCTTTTGTGATTGGTCACTGGTTCTGAAACTGATAGTGATGAGCAGCATGCCACCTTCAAATTTTTAAAAGATTTGAAGCTAAAATTTAACTTTGGACGACGTGTGAAAAACGGCAGCACACAGCATCCAAAAATGGTACACAGGTGAAAAGACAAGCATCTAGCACAAGTTACCATTTGTAAATACTGAAAATTAATGCACTAAAAAATAAAAACTTCTGTCTACGAACGAGCCCCCCAAGTTGCATGCTTTTCATAACCCATAATGCACTGCTAACAGCCACAAAAGGCCTGCTCCTCGTTCAGCTTCTCAGGGTGATAGTACTCCCTAGCCATGCAGCAAATGTTCCACGCACCATTACAGAACCCACAGAACTTTTGAATGCCTGAACTCCATCATGTTACCATGGTTATATGCGTGGACTTGCGGCAAACTGAGTTTGGCCGCATATGAACCCTATTGACTGTACTAAGCCCCAGCACTTTTTTACCTCTTCCTAAAATACCCAGCCGGGACTGAGCCTCTTTAATCCCTGGTTGAATTAAAGACATTTTGACAGCACACAGCTAGAATATTACTCTTTCACACTCCTCTTACTGTCCATTTATCAGAGGTTTTTTAATATCAGATACTAGCATTGATGTCATTGGTCATTCATCGTCATTTTGTTTCCTGATATGAGCGTGTTTGATTGGTCATTCACAGTCATTTTGTAGTGCTGATCTAAGTGTATTTCATTGGCCATTCACTGTAATTTTGAAGTGCTGATATAAGTCTGTTTCATTGGCAATGCACTGTCATTTTGTAGTGCTGATATAAGTCTGTTTCATTGGCCATTCACTGTAATTTTGTAGTGCTTATATAAGTCTGTTTCAATGGCAATGCACTGTCATTTTGTAGTGCTGATATAAATGTGTTTCATTGGACATATACCGTCATTTTGTAGTGCTGATATAAATGTGTTTCATTGGACATATACCGTCATTTTGCAGTGCTGCTATAAGTGTGTTTCATTGGTCATAAACTGTCATTTTGTAGTGCTGATATAAATGTGTTTCATTGGACATAAATGAGCATTTTGTAGTGCTGATATAAGTGTGTTTCATTGGTCATAAACTGGCATTTGTAGTGCTGCTATAAGTGTGTTTCATTGGTCATAAACTGTCATTTTGTAGTGCTGATATAAGTGTGTTTCAGTGGTCATTCACTGTAATTTTGTAGTGCTGATATAAGTGTGTCTCATTGGACATTCACTGTCATCTTGTAGTGCTGATATAAGTGTGTTTCATTGGACATTCACTGTCATCTTGTAGTGCTGATATAAGTGTGTTTCATTGGTCATTCACTGTAATTTTGTAGTGCTAATATAAATGTGTTTCATTGGACATTCACTGTCATCTTGTAGTGCTGATATAAGTGTGTTTCATTGGTCATTCACAGTCATTTTGTAGTGCTGATATAAATGTGTTTCATTGGTCATTCACTGTCATTTTGTAGTGCTAATATAAGTGTGTTTCATTGGACATAAACTGTCATTTTATAGTGCTGATATAAGTGTGCTTCATCGGCCATTCACTGTCATTTTAATGCTGATATAAGTGTGTTTCATTGGTCATAAACTGTCATTTGTAGTGCTGATATAAGTGTGTTTCATTGGACATAAACTGTCATTTTATAGTGCTGATATAAGTGTGCTTCATCGGCCATTCACTGTCATTTTAATGCTGATATAAGTGTGTTTCATTGGACATAAACTGTCATTCTGTAGTGCTGATATAAGTGTGTTTCATTGGTCATTCACAGTCATTTTTTAGTGCTGATATAAGTGTGTTTCATTGGCCATTCAATGTAATTTTGTAGTGCTGATATAAGTGTGTTTCATTGATCATTCACTGTCATTTTGTAGTGCTGATATAAGTGTGTTTCATTGGTCATTCACAGTCATTTTTTAGTGCTGATATAAGTGTGTTTCATTGGCCATTCAATGTAATTTTGTAGTGCTGATATAAGTGTGTTTCATTGATCATTCACTGTCATTTTGTAGTGCTGATATAAGTGTGTTTCATTGGTCATTCACAGTCATTTTTTAGTGCTGATATAAGTGTGTTTCATTGGTCATTCACAGTCATTTTTTAGTGCTTATATAAGTGTGTTTCATTGGCCATTCAATGTAATTTTGTAGTGCTGATATAAGTGTGTTTCATTGATCATTCACTGTCATTTTGTAGTGCTGATATAAGTGTGTTTCATTGGTCATTCACAGTCATTTTTTAGTGCTGATATAAGTGTGTTTCATTGGCCATTCAATGTAATTTTGTAGTGCTGATATAAGTGTGTTTCATTGATCATTCACTGTCATTTTGTAGTGCTGATATAAGTGTGTTTCATTGGTCATTCACAGTCATTTTGTAGTGCTGATATAAGTGTGTTTCATTGGTCATTCACTGTCATTTTGTAGTGCTGATATAAGTGTGTTTCATTGGTCATTCACAGTCATTTTGTAGTGCTGATATAAATGTGTTTCATTGGTCATTCACTGTCATTTTGTAGTGCTAATATAAGTGTGTTTCATTGGTCACAAACTGTCATTTTGTAGTCCTGATATAAGTGTGTTTCATTGGTCATTCATTCACCGTCATTTTTTAGTGCTGATATAAGTGTGTTTCATCGGCCATTCACTGTAATTTTGTAGTGCTGATATAAGTGTCTTCTCATTGGTCATAAACTGTCATTTGTAGTGCTGATATAAGTGTGTTTCATTGGTCATTCACAGTCATTTTGTAGTGCTGATATAAATGTGTTTCATTGGTCATTCACAGTCATTTTGTAGTGCTGATATAAATGTGTTTCACTGGACATAAATGAGCATTTTGTAGTGCTAATATAAGTGTGTTTCATTGGTCATTCACTGTCATTTTGTAGTGCTGATATAAGTGTGTTTCATTGGTCATTCACAGTCATTTTGTAGTGCTGATATAAATGTGTTTCATTGGTCATTCACTGTCATTTTGTAGTGCTAATATAAGTGTGTTTCATTGGTCACAAACTGTCATTTTGTAGTCCTGATATAAGTGTGTTTCATTGGTCATTCATTCACCGTCATTTTTTAGTGCTGATATAAGTGTGTTTCATCGGCCATTCACTGTAATTTTGTAGTGCTGATATAAGTGTCTTCTCATTGGTCATAAACTGTCATTTGTAGTGCTGATATAAGTGTGTTTCATTGGTCATTAACTGTCATTTGTAGTTCTGATATAAGTGTGTTTCATCGGACATAAACTGTCATTTTGTAGTGCTGATATAAATGTGTTTCACTGGACATAAATGAGCATTTTGTAGTGCTTATATAAGTGTGTTTCATTGGCCATTCACTGTCATTTTTATTGCTGATATAAGTGTGTTTCATTGGACATAAACTGTCATTTTATAGTGCTGATATAAGTGTGCTTCATCGGCCATTCACTGTCATTTTAATGCTGATATAAGTGTGTTTCATTGGTCATAAACTGTCATTTGTAGTGCTGATATAAGTGTGTTTCATTGGACATAAACTGTCATTTTATAGTGCTGATATAAGTGTGCTTCATCGGCCATTCACTGTCATTTTAATGCTGATATAAGTGTGTTTCATTGGACATAAACTGTCATTCTGTAGTGCTGATATAAGTGTGTTTCATTGGTCATTCACAGTCATTTTTTAGTGCTGATATAAGTGTGTTTCATTGGCCATTCAATGTAATTTTGTAGTGCTGATATAAGTGTGTTTCATTGATCATTCACTGTCATTTTGTAGTGCTGATATAAGTGTGTTTCATTGGTCATTCACAGTCATTTTTTAGTGCTGATATAAGTGTGTTTCATTGGCCATTCAATGTAATTTTGTAGTGCTGATATAAGTGTGTTTCATTGATCATTCACTGTCATTTTGTAGTGCTGATATAAGTGTGTTTCATTGGTCATTCACAGTCATTTTTTAGTGCTGATATAAGTGTGTTTCATTGGTCATTCACAGTCATTTTTTAGTGCTGATATAAGTGTGTTTCATTGGCCATTCAATGTAATTTTGTAGTGCTGATATAAGTGTGTTTCATTGATCATTCACTGTCATTTTGTAGTGCTGATATAAGTGTGTTTCATTGGTCATTCACAGTCATTTTGTAGTGCTGATATAAGTGTGTTTCATTGGTCATTCACTGTCATTTTGTAGTGCTGATATAAGTGTGTTTCATTGGTCATTCACAGTCATTTTTTAGTGCTGATATAAGTGTGTTTCATTGGCCATTCAATGTAATTTTGTAGTGCTGATATAAGTGTGTTTCATTGATCATTCACTGTCATTTTGTAGTGCTGATATAAGTGTGTTTCATTGGTCATTCACAGTCATTTTGTAGTGCTGATATAAGTGTGTTTCATTGGTCATTCACTGTCATTTTGTAGTGCTGATATAAGTGTGTTTCATTGGTCATTCACAGTCATTTTGTAGTGCTGATATAAGTGTGTTTCATTGGTCATTCACTGTCATTTTGTAGTGCTGATATAAGTGTGTTTCATTGGTCATTCACAGTCATTTTGTAGTGCTGATATAAATGTGTTTCATTGGTCATTCACTGTCATTTTGTAGTGCTAATATAAGTGTGTTTCATTGGTCACAAACTGTCATTTTGTAGTCCTGATATAAGTGTGTTTCATTGGTCATTCATTCACCGTCATTTTTTAGTGCTGATATAAGTGTGTTTCATCGGCCATTCACTGTAATTTTGTAGTGCTGATATAAGTGTGTTTCATTGGTCATAAACTGTCATTTGTAGTGCTGATATAAGTGTGTTTCATTGGTCATAAACTGTCATTTGTAGTGCTGATATAAGTGTGTTTCATTGGACATAAACTGTCATTTTGTAGTGCTGATATAAATGTGTTTCATTGGACATAAATGAGCATTTTGTAGTGCTTATATAAGTGTGTTTCATTGGCCATTCACTGTCATTTTTATTGCTGATATAAGTGTGTTTCATTGGACATAAACTGTCATTTTGTAGTGCTTATATAAGTGTGTTTCATTGGCCATTCAATGTCATTTTGTAGTGCTGATATAAGTATGTTTCATTGGTCATAAACTGTCATTTGTAGTGCTTATATAAGTGTGTTTCATTGGACATAAACTGTCATTTTATAGTGCTGATATAAGTGTGCTTCATTGGTCATTCACAGTCATTTTTTAGTGCTGATATAAGTGTGTTTCATTGGCCATTCAATGTAATTTTGTAGTGCTGATATAAGTGTGTTTCATTGATCATTCACTGTCATTTTGTAGTGCTGATATAAGTGTGTTTCATTGGTCATTCACAGTCATTTTGTAGTGCTGATATAAGTGTGTTTCATTGGTCATTCACAGTCATTTTGTAGTGCTGATATAAGTGTGTTTCATTGGTCATTCACAGTCATTTTTTAGTGCTGATATAAGTGTGTTTCATTGGTCATTCACAGTCATTTTTTAGTGCTGATATAAGTGTGTTTCATTGGCCATTCAATGTAATTTTGTAGTGCTGATATAAGTGTGTTTCATTGATCATTCACTGTCATTTTGTAGTGCTGATATAAGTGTGTTTCATTGGTCATTCACAGTCATTTTGTAGTGCTGATATAAGTGTGTTTCATTGGTCATTCACTGTCATTTTGTAGTGCTGATATAAGTGTGTTTCATTGGTCATTCACAGTCATTTTTTAGTGCTGATATAAGTGTGTTTCATTGGCCATTCAATGTAATTTTGTAGTGCTGATATAAGTGTGTTTCATTGATCATTCACTGTCATTTTGTAGTGCTGATATAAGTGTGTTTCATTGGTCATTCACAGTCATTTTGTAGTGCTGATATAAGTGTGTTTCATTGGTCATTCACTGTCATTTTGTAGTGCTGATATAAGTGTGTTTCATTGGTCATTCACAGTCATTTTGTAGTGCTGATATAAATGTGTTTCATTGGTCATTCACTGTCATTTTGTAGTGCTAATATAAGTGTGTTTCATTGGTCACAAACTGTCATTTTGTAGTCCTGATATAAGTGTGTTTCATTGGTCATTCATTCACCGTCATTTTTTAGTGCTGATATAAGTGTGTTTCATCGGCCATTCACTGTAATTTTGTAGTGCTGATATAAGTGTCTTCTCATTGGTCATAAACTGTCATTTGTAGTGCTGATATAAGTGTGTTTCATTGGTCATTAACTGTCATTTGTAGTTCTGATATAAGTGTGTTTCATCGGACATAAACTGTCATTTTGTAGTGCTGATATAAATGTGTTTCACTGGACATAAATGAGCATTTTGTAGTGCTTATATAAGTGTGTTTCGTTGGCCATTCACTGTCATTTTTATTGCTGATATAAGTGTGTTTCATTGGACTTAAACTGTCATTTTGTAGTGCTTATATAAGTGTGTTTCATTGGCCATTCAATGTCATTTTGTAGTGCTGATATAAGTATGTTTCATTGGTCATAAACTGTCATTTGTAGTGCTGATATAAGTGTGTTTCATTGGACATAAACTGTCATTTTATAGTGCTGATATAAGTGTGCTTCATCGGCCATTCACTGTCATTTTAATGCTGATATAAGTGTGTTTCATTGGACATAAACTGTCATTCTGTAGTGCTGATATAAGTGTGTTTCATTGGTCATTCACAGTCATTTTTTAGTGCTGATATAAGTGTGTTTCATTGGCCATTCAATGTAATTTTGTAGTGCTGATATTAGTGTGTTTCATTGATCATTCACTGTCATTTTGTAGTGCTGATATAAGTGTGTTTCATTGGTCATTCACTGTCATTTTGTAGTGCTGATATAAGTGTGTTTCATTGGTCACAAACTGTCATTTTATAGTCCTGATATAAGTGTGTTTCATTGGTCATTCATTCACTGTAATTTTGTAGTGCTGATATAAGTGTGTTTCATTGGCCATTCGCTGTCATTTTGTAGTCCTGATATAAGTGTGTTTCATTGGCCATTCGCTGTCATTTTGTAGTGCTGATATAAGTGTGTTTCATTGGACATAAATGAGCATTTTGTAGTGCTTATATAAGTGTGTTTCATTGGCCATTCACTGTCATTTTTATTGCTAATATAAGTGTGTTTCATTGGACATAAACTGTCATTTTGTAGTGCTGATATAAATGTGTTTCATTGGACATAAATGAGCATTTTGTAGTGCTTATATAAGTGTGTTTCATTGGCCATTCAAAGTCATTTTGTAGTGCTGATATAAGTGTGTTTCATTGGTCATAAACTGTCATTTTGTAGTGCTGATATAAGTGTGTTTCATTGGCCATTCACTGTCATTTTTATTGCTAATATAAGTGTGTTTCATTGGACATAAACTGTCATTTTGTAGTGCTGATATAAGTGTGTTTCATTGGCCATTCAAAGTCATTTTGTAGTGCTGATATAAGTGTGTTTCATTGGTCATAAACTGTCATTTGTAGTGCTGATATAACTGTGTTTCATTGGTCATTCACAGTCATTTTTTTAGGGCTGATATAAGTGTGTTTCATTGGTCATTCAATGTCATTTTGTAGTGCTGATATAAGTGTGTTTCATTGGACATAAATGAACATTTTGTAGTGCTGATATAAGTGTGTTTCATTGGCCATTCACTGTAATTTTGTAGTCCTGATGAAAGGAGTCCATTCATTGCCATGTAACGTACAATTTAGTGATTTAGTGATGAAGACTTTGAGCTCATTTGCCAACTGCCAATGAACAAGGTAAAATTGAAACGGCTTTACTTCCCTGTATAATCTCGAATAGAATCTTGAAAAAGGTGAACAATCAGAAATGAGATGAGAATAATTTACTCGTTTGAATAGTGTCCAAAATTTTGAAATTCTCAAAGAGGCCATATTTTACAGAATAAACAGAAAAATAAATGGCTTTGATTTTCCAACAGCTAAATTAAAGTCAAGTGGTTTTGAGACTTATTGGGCGAAAAGGTTGATGGAAAGCTACCTGAGGTGCAGCATGTCTTTAGGAAGGTAGACAGCCGTGCCGCTGCAAATTCATTATGGTCATATGACTGCCCGAGTTAAAAAAAAAAAAAAGTCTGAGAATGCGCTACAAATATGACAACAAATGGTGGTTAGTTTGATGGATTTAAGAATTAAATCTTTTTTTTTTTTTGCAGAATGAGGGTTGCTTATTTCTTTATCTAACATACATATTGTAAGAAAAATGTGTGTGTGTGTGTGTGTCTCCAAATTTTTGACTGGTACTGTAGTTTTTTTTTTTCCCTCTCTTTTTGATTGGTCTTAAAACTACCCTTGTGTTTAGTGGCCACGTGTTTCAGGGTGATTGCTGACAGAGGGAATCTCTTGCCACCTCTCTGTAGAACAAGTCAAGCTGAACACCTTTCAGAAAGGCTCAGCGGTGGTGTCTGACCCCAGAAGTGCACCCTGAGCATTTGGGTCTGGAGTCCGATTCCCTATCCACTCCAACTGGTCCCTGATGGGGACAAGAGAACTTCCCATAGTAAGCAAGGCAAAAAAAACTACACCCTGCTGCCTGCTTGACAAAGTATGAACTGCGCAATTTCTTCAGAACTGACACATAATTACCCAGAGGTCTTTGCAAAGCCCTGGGGCCCAAACCACCTTCCCGCCCATCAATCCCCTTCCCTGCAAAACCAATTTAGCCTGCGCCCTGCGAGTGTAAATTTAGCGGGAACCGCTTAATCCTGACGAGCCAAACAGCGTGTGATACATTCCGGATTAATGATCAGACTCAATGCATCGCTCACCGCATAATGGCGACATGTCTCCACGCTAACTGGACCCAGGAGCATCCTTCATCTGGTGCTGCCTGGCCTTCTCACAAAAGCCAAGCACAAACAGACCTGATGCAATTTTCTGTGCAATGCTTTTTGTGTTTCTTTCATGGAACAGGATTTGGTGATGAAAAATGTCAAGTGAGGGGAAAATTGTTTTTATCACACAAATTTCGGAGGAGCCTGTCCTCCAACAAAATAGGACCGCAAAGGTCGTTTGTCAAGCAGCTTATTATGACCTGAAGTTACGTTTAGGAGTTAAGCGAGCTTTAGCGGTCATTTAAATAACTACAATCTAGTTTCCATCGTCAGCATCACCGTCAGTGAATCCCTAACCTAAACCTAATCCTAACCCCAATCCTAATTCTAACCCTTATCCGAACCCTGTATCTGGAACTCAAACTGTAACTCTAACAGTACCTTCCTGCTGCCAGTGGGGGTGCGATTTTAGGAAACAGTGCTATGGGTCGTAAATCAGTAAATGAGAATAAACAATCTATTTGAGCATATGGTTGGAGGAATGGATGTTTCTGAGACATTAAAAGATGCAGCATTATACCCCAGTAAACTGATTTTATCTGATTAAGTTTTCCCTTGAGTAGATTCAACATCAAAAAAGCATATTGTCTCATATTGTAGGACAATGTCACACGTATATGCTGAGTCTGCTGGTTGCAGCACTTCACTGAAGCTACGTCATGCTTATACTGACAGATTCAAACCCAGGATGCCATGTTTTTTGGCCACAGCACTACATCAAATGGAAAGTAACTCCATCTTGTACATCATTTTATACATATTTCCCTGTAATTCAGCTGGACGTATTTCGGATTGTTGGAAACTGTGGGTTCTCTCTAAAATTTAAAATGGGCCTGAAGTTGTGCAGATTCGAATAAGCTGCGGGATTGGCGGACCAATATATGGGTCTGTAGGTCTTGTGGAGCTTATAGATCTCGTTCTTGTCATTAAATTGGACATTTCAAAGCCCCAAGTATTGTGATTTCATATGGATATAAGGAGATAATTTCTAACAATCTTGAAAAATGTCAACAGCTGTGTTGAATACTCAGCAACAAATCACTTTCTGTCCTCTGACTGGAGCCATGCAAAAAAACTGCACTGGCCAAGCTCTGTGTTTAACACCATTGGTGAAAGCCACATGGCATTCCAGAATGAAAAAGATGCCTTTAACTACGCACTTGTAGAACATAATTTCTGAATCGGCAGTGTAGTCTCTGATGATATTACCTCTCGTTAATGGCAGCAGCAGGCAGGTTTTATACTGTCACACTTGATGTTATGTTTGTTGTCACCCCCATTGTTCTTGCTGTTGCTGTTGTTGTCATTGGCCATGATGTAACTGTTGCTGTTATTGTTGTGTGTTTTGTTTGATTTTCATTTCTGTTGTGTTGCCCTGGTTGCAGTCATCACAGTTATCTCTCCAGCTGTGGCTGTTGCCTTTGTTCATGTTGTTGCCCTGACAGTGCTGATCATGTAAGAGTTTATGGAATTGTCCATGATGTTACTGTTGTCATGTTTATTGTTTTTGTATGGGTATCGTTCTTGTTTTTGTTGTTTCTATGGTTTCTTCTCCTTTACGGGCTGTTCTACAGAGCAGGACTGCTCAATTACCTGGATAGTTTCACCTAGTGAAACCTTGAAACCTCCCAAATATGGAACATGGACAGTGAAAGTGAAAAGAGCTGTTCTGGGGATTTATTTAGAGCAGTTATTTGGCTAACTCAGTAGTCCTGTTGTGAGGAGCAGGCCTCAGGTTGTTGTTCCAGTCACTGTTGTTGTCTTTGTTGCTCTGGTTACAGTTCCTGTTGTCATTGCTGCAGTTGTTCGCGTTATATTTCTTAACGACTCTGGTTGTTATTGTCAATGTTACGGCTTTGCCACTGTTGTTGATAAACTCAGAGCAGATACCACATCAGCACCCGTAACACACTCAGACCACCCAGCGCTCACCCGATACCCAATGGGAGCATAGGGAACTTTTTCTGAGATTATTTTTCCCTTGTTTAAGTGTTACCATGCTCGGCACGATGTTATCACCTGTGCAAATCACAGACTGTGTTCATTCATGCAGCGGCCCATGCACAGCTTATATGCATTTGCCCCTGGACAAGCCCCCGTTCATATCCTGATCATTTATGCGCAGCCTATATTACAGAAGATGTGTGTATTTACTCAAATTAAGAACAAAGGACGAAATACCTTAGATGGCTACGGCAAACATTGAATGAAGGCTTCTTATTCATACAGGATTTTAGTGGCACTATTTTTCTGGACATTACCGGGAGTATTAACTGAGTAACCACCAGCTATTAACTGTGTCATTATGTGGGAACTTTTGGTTTTAATGGAAAGCACCATTTAGCAATTCCTCTGAGAATTTTTTTTCCACCCATTTTCAAGTATTTATGCTTGAGATAAAAATAGTTGCCTAATAACACCACATCATTGAATTGACTTGTAGTAACCAGGTAAATCATGAAAAAACCAGTGAAATAACCCACCTAATGCATCTCAATATTGTAGTGAAATAATATATATTTATTAAATTAGTATAAACAATTATCATACAACGAAACGGTGATGTTTCCTAGAATATGAATATGAGAAGTTGCCAGTACATTAATGCAGCATGAAGTTTTGTTGTAGACTAACTGTGTGGCCCCCTCTTACCGATATGCAGGGAAAACATGAATATTTAGCATGACTGTTTCAAACAAAACACAGCAAAGCAACAACAAGAGATGAAAAAAGGGACTGTAATTGAATGGAGGCAAGCCATGTTTCAATTTGTGGTTCCCATAGCAACTGTTAACACTTTTTTCTCATTGTATATTTCCTGCTTGCTCTCGCTCTTTCTCACACATGCATGCATGCAAGCACATGTACACACTCACACGTATTCACGCACACACACACACAACCACGCAGGTGCATTTTCACTTATGCACACACACGCGCACACTCGCGCACACTCACACACAGAAACGCAAGTACAGCTACACACACATGCACACACATACATGTGCGCACACGCAGTCACTCACACACACTCATTACTGATATTATAAAGCATCTCTCTCCTATCTTCTCTGTCAAGCCCTCCTGCGGTGAACTTCCAACACATCCCCATGGAAACTGCTGATTTACTTTGAAGGAAACTTTCACTGAAAATACCAGCAATATAATTTTTTTTTTCCAAATCTCTTTTTATTGTTGCTTTTTATCAATAAATTTACCAGACTGAAGTAATAAGTAAGTTCTGAAAATCAAGACTTAGCTGCGTATATTTGTTCATACGTATGTGCTCTTTGCGTTTCCCCGCTGCAGGCTGAGGGAGGTTTTCAGCCGAGCAAAGTGCCAGATTCCTCCCAAGTTGAGAGTGTTACTGAGCCTGCATATCAGAGACAGGGCAGCTGTGTGGCCACATCAACCCTGTGAGCTGTGGTTTGATGTCACCACCCTTGCGATATGCCCTGTAGTAACCAGCCAGTATCTTACTAGTAAAAGTTTATCGTCTTTGGAAATTATTCAAAGTCTTGCATGATAGTCAAATGCCTAAGTTCTCTTCCTTGTTCTGTCAATAAGAGCAAGCTCGCAAGCCTTAGTCTCGGGTTCCAGGATTGGGACCGCAATCCCATTAACCCCTTTTCGCGGATATCGACCCCGGCGTCCGTAAATTCCAAAATTTAATTCCTACATATAATTCTGTAGTTGAATTTTCCGTTTTGCTTCACTGGAATAATTTTTTTTCCAGAGTATCTGTGACACAAATACAAAGCCTAAATAGGTTCATGCATAACAGGAAAAAAATGACATTATTTATATTCTGCGCAAAGGAGTTAATCATTCTTCAGTCTGTTCCTCTGCCCAGTTTATTCGAAACACCTCTCACGCCTTCTACGGACATCAGGATTGGGACTGCATTCCTGCTAAAATTCCCGGTCCTGCCATTTGACAGTTTGGTTCAGGCAAAATGTGCACTCCATTTGGCTGCTGTCCTGGGACGCCACTGCCTGGGCATGGACACGCCTTTTGTACTCAAGTGTCCAAATGTGGAGTGAGACAGGATAAAATCTCTTTTGTTCATCATATTGTCGGATGAAGTTATCAAAACTGTCCCTGAGATGTAAAAGGAAAAAGATCACAAAGAGTTAGAAATATTTGTCTGTGCTGATGATGATGCAGTTATTGAGTCTGACCCACTGTCTTTGACCAACTCTGTTTTACTGTAGAATATGGTGTTGAACAAACATGGACTGAAATTAAATCTATGAAAGGCAGGGGCGATGGGATTGTTGATGCACCATCGAACCTGATGGTGTCGCCCTGAAGCATCAATCAGCTGAAATGCTTGGGGAATAATTATGATGACCTTGCTACATGCAAGATTGCAGCCCTGGAGAGAATCAAGCAATATAACTGGAATGAGAACCTACTCTTCCCCTGCCTAAAAGACCAGCTAATATCTTGAAATGGCAAATCACGCATAAGACCATCTTACGACTGATTCTCTGTTACAGTTATGAATCTTGGACCCTTGAGCTGCTTTCACACTGGTCGCGAAACTAATTTTTCGCGTCCGGTGTGAAAGCGGCTTTACATCAAAGACCATGATTGGGGTGAAGACTGCGCATATGAGAGCTCTACAATTGATAAAGGGTGTTACTGAAAATGGCAGAATTCAGATTGAGAAATCAATAACAAGAACTGGGGGTGAGGAGTGTTCCTCCCAATATCGAGCAAGCCAGAATTCAGCGTTTTGGCCAAATGCTGAAGATGGAGGACCAACGGACACCAAAGGAGATGGATTGCATGGAGACCAAGAAGAAAGAGATGGACTGAAAACATTGACGAGTCTCTTAGGGTGCGATGGACATCTCTGGATTCAGTCAGGCAGAAGGTAGAAGGTAGAAAGGAGGAGGTAGAAAGGAGGTAGAAATGTACAAAGATCAAGAGAAAAAAGGCAACAAAGATTGAGACGTGTGGAGGAAGCTCATCAGCTGAGAGATGTAGGGCTATCAGCAGTGTGGTGAGGTTATCTATTTATTTTTATTCATTTCAACACATGCTCTTCAGGTATAGCCAAAAGATTCAAATGCTCGCTCTACTCATTTTATTAGCGATACTTTACAGAGTATTTTCAATGGAATCTAAGATCATTGAAAAACATAAAATGCCAGTTTTACCTCTTCCCAGAATTTTGTGCCCGTGCAAATGTAAATCGCGCATCTCGTTTGAATCTATTGTTAGAAAAAAAGAGGGGATTTTTATATTCACACCGGTGCTCACTGTGACTTTTGATAACGTTGGCCAACAGTGGAAAAACGTTTGTACTAGTTGTCGTAATTACATAACGGAGAGAACAGGCTCGTGCTCTGTGGCGGCTTTCACCCCTGTTAAGCCCTGTGTGCGCTTGTCCACTTCCTGTCTCTCAGAACATCCATTAATTAGCTTTCAGCCTCAAATTGAATGCTGATGTGTGTTTGTTTGTTAGTTCATTCAGTCAATAGAACATTACTTAAGCAGATTCCCTCCCATCCTCTCTCTCTCTCTTTCTCTCTTTCTTTCTGTCTCTTAATCTCTCTTAATATCACTCTCTTCCTCTTCCATTAGAAGAGTAAATGAGTGCTACAGGTCTTTATTTAATTCTCTCTCTTTACCTTTCAATTCAATTAGCTTCATTGGCATAACAGAACGTGACATTTTAGTATTACCAAAGCATTCATTTTCATGAAACGCACATTTTACTCTAGACAACACTTCAAATACTCAAACGTGAAAGATTATACAAACTGCAAGAACAAAAACGAGAAATGTTTTGCAAATTAGAGAAAAAAAGTGAATAAAATAATAATAATCATCATCATCATCATAAAAATGATGATAATCAACAATAACTGAACAAAAACAAAATGAAATAAGTAAAACAAATAGATTAAATAGAAGAAATCAAGTAGATGGTGATATGTTGATTACAAGTGCAAATATGATAAGACTTAAAAGGTCCTCGATTATGCCACCAGGTGCACAGCTAATTAGCCATTATAAGCCAGTTCAAAGTCTCCCCTTCCTGACATCACAAGGGGGAGTGACCACCCAGAATAATGAAATCTGATTGACTGCTTGCCTGAAGTTGATCAGTTCTTCTTGCCTCTGATTGGTTACTTCCCCATATGATGTCAAGAGGGGAAAGATTTTGAAATGGCTTTTAATAACTAATTGCTTGTGCACTTGGTAACATAATAGGGGACCTTTAGCAAAGGAAGTATGGAAAAAGGGGAAATATGATGGAAATAGCAGTGTATGACACAGTGTTCCTCCCTCCGTCTCTTTAAGATTATAACACTGAAAAATGTTCAGCAACTTGTCTCCTTTTTGATTATCTTTGAATCGCATCAGTTCCATCAAACTTTAAAGGGGAAATAAGCGGAATTGCATCGTTTCTAGATTGAAGGATTTGAAAATCACTATGTGAGGAACGAGAGGTGTAATTTCATCTGGAGTATAGCAGGACGTCACATACCCGCTCTCTGTGTTGATCTCCAGCCCCTTGTTTACAAGTCCAGTCCGGCTGCGCGTTCATGTACGTTCATGTGAATCGCCACCTCCTCCTTCCCGAGAATGCATTCATACAGCCAGCGAGCAGTGGCAGTGCGTATTTTTCTAAAGCAAAATAGCAGAGAGCGGAACGAAACGTTCACCTGAAGATGAGCAGGATCCAAAATTACTTCTAAAGAAACAACGGTCATTGGCGAAGAAGTTGTCGGATAAAGAAAGGGACAGAACCCGGATTAATATTGGCCTTGCCTTTCCAAGGTGGAGAGCACAGCGACAGCTAACGGGGCTACAGTTTGACTCAGAGCTAGCTCTTCCTCTCCGTCACAGAGGAGTAACAACATAAAGTCAAATGTCTGCTTTAATTCGTGTTACAGTAACGTTAGGCACATGTCGCTATGTCGATACAATTAAATTTAATGTTACAATCGTAGCATGGGTTAATGTCTGAAGCTGAGTTGTTAGCGGCTGGGCCCCAGCAATGGGCCAGGCGTTATGGTTGTGTTAGGTGAGTAGCCCGGCAGCCAGCTAACATTTGCAATTAGCGCAAATCTGCGGTTTTGTGAGCATTTTTGGTTCGATGTACCGACTAATATCGCAGTGGAAACTTAAACTGGCCCGTCATTCTGCTGAATAGCAGAGGTAGAGGGAGGTGTGGCTCATGACACTTTGTTTTGGTCTACAGGCAGTCCACAACAGCAAACCCAGCGGTGAAACGATTTCGCTTATCGCCCCTTTAAGCAGATGCTGCACTTTGGTGGAGTTTCAGGTCTTGTGTCTCTTCAGCAGAAAAAAATGTATGACACTATTAGGTCAGTGGAGGACAGACTATTGGGGATTAATTGTGGTTGGATTTTCCTGGCGATGGCTGTATTCAATAATAAATAGTCTGGTGTAATATCCTACCATATCCCCACAAACTCTCTCTCTCTCTCTCTCTCTCTTTCTCGCTCTCTCTGTAAATGAGATGTAAATGTGCCCACAGAATGAAAAGAAGCTGAACAGTATACTGCATGTGACAGTGCAGATAACAGTGTGGATGTTGAATAAGTGTGGTATAATGGTCTTGCTCCTGACAGCTGCTGAGTTACCTATCCCATCGTCCTCCAGTTTAGGCAGTGCAATCCACTTCCTGTCAATTCAAATTCAGTGCTGAGATCTGACCCATGGATGGGTGGGTTGGGCTGACTGACAGTATGAGGGGTGTGGGATGGAGATTGATTGACAGGATAAATATGTGGGGGAGGGGTGATTGACAATGTAAATAGCTGGTTGGCACAAGTTGTCAGAATAGATGGAACCCATGACAGTCACACAGACGGATTAAAAAATGTCACAGATGACACATCCTTGAAAAAGAAAAATAAAAAACAATTAAATGAACAAAAATTAGGAGCAAGATTCAACTGGATATCAGCTCCGCAATACATTCTGTTGCAGTACCCCCAGCATCCCTTGGAGCGAAATAAAGCCACAAACTCACACTCTCATACACATTTATATGTCAGTTTTAGCAAATAACCAACGCGCGTTCACACACACACAGACACACACACACACACACACACATATAAGCATCAACTCTGGCACATACACACTCACACAATCATGCGTCAGCCTTAACCCAAATTCTATTACGCATGCTGGCACATACTCATTGGTTATCATTCAAAACTAACAAGCTTGCAGGCGCACACATCGTTCCACACACAAACATACACACTAGGTAGTACTGTGTAGTACTTAGAAAGAAGAAACAGACAAAAAAAAATGCACACACACACACACACACAGCATTTCTCACACCGCAGACTTGTTACAGCACACACACTGTCTTCTAAGTGCCGTTGCAGTGGGACCACACTTTCCCTGTAAAATTGCCCAGCTGCCTCATCAGTTTAATTACAGTCACACTTCAGAATTTTCTCTCCGATCGCTGTTTTTCATGTGCGCACCACATTCGGCTCGAGGCGTAATTACTTCCCTCCATCACTACAGGGCAAACAGAAGACCGCATAACCGTGATTCTGTTTTTTTTTTTTACTGTTATTAAGCAGTTGCACCGATATCACTGTGACTACTCTGGCTCGCATATCTATGCTGCAGGGATTTACACCGATCAGCCATAACATTACGGCCACTGACAGGTGAAGAGAATAACACTGATTATCTCGTTACAATAGAACATGTCAGAGGGTGAGATATATGAGGCAGCAAGTGAATATTTTGTCCTCAAAGTTCATGCATTGGAAGCAGAAAAAAAAATAGACGAGCATAATTATGTAGGCGATTTTGACCAGGACAACACGACTGGGTCAGAGCATCTCCAAAACTGCAGCTCTTGTGGGGTGTTCCCAGTCTGCAGTGGTCAGTACCTACTAAAAGTGGTCCAAGGAAGGAAGACTGGTGACCCGGGGACAGCTTCATGGGCGGCCAAGGCTCATTGATGCGCATGAGGAGCGAAGGCTGGACCATATAGTCCGATCCAACAGAAGAGCGACTGCAGCTCATGTCGCTGAAAAGGTCCATGCTGGTTCTGATAAAAAGGTGTCAGCCACAAAGTGCATTAGTTTGTTGCGTGTGGAGCTGTGTTGCCATAGACTGGTTAAAGTCCCCACGCTGACCCCTGTTCACCTCCACAAATGCCTCCAATGAGCATTTGGAGCATCAGGACCACGGAGCAATGGAAGAAGATGGCCTGGCTTGATGAATCACATTTTCTTTCACGTCACGTGGACGGCCAGGTTTGTCTGTGTCACTTACTGGGGGAAGGCGTGGCAACAGGATGCACTTTGGGAAGAAGGCAAGCCTGCGGAGGCCGTGTGATGCTTTGGGCAATTTTCTGTAGGGAAACCTTGGGTTCTGCCATTCCTGTGAAAGTTTCTTTGACACATAGCACATACCTAAACATTGTTGCAGACCAAGTACCCCCATTCGTGGAAACAGTACTCCCTAGAGGAAGTGGCCTCTTTCAGCAGCCCTGCCACACTGCAAAAATGGTTCAGCGATAGTTCAAGGAACTCAACAAATTCAAGGTCTTGACTTGGTCTCCAAATACCCCAGATCTCAATCCAGTGGAGCGTCTGTGGGATGTGCTGGACTAACAAGTACGATTCATGAAGGTCCCACTTCACAACTTACAAAACTTAAAGGATTTGCTGAAGATGTTTTGGTACCAGATGCCACTGCACTCCTTCAGAGGTCTAGTGGAGTCCACAGCTCGATGGATCAGAGTTGTTTTTCTGGTGAAACGGGGACCTATGCAGACTTTGGCTGGTGGTCATGGTCATATGCTTCTCTGAATTATGGGCTGCAGAAAGCTGCCCCATTTTTTCATAATTAAGTGACCCAGTCCTTGTTGCCTTTTCTATAACCTTGAACACCTGGCTGAACAGCACACACAAGTTTTTTTTTCTGAGCTGCTCAAAGACTCCTTTCTGTGAAAAAAAAGAAAAATTGTTAAAGTGAGTTGGCACAGTTTTTTCATTAAAAACTGCATCAAAACTGTACTACCAGAACTTTATATTGTGTGTGATGTTGAAGACTCATGTCTTGCTCACTGAATGTTGCCTGTGGGTTTTGTTATATTTTAAGTGGCATTTGGCCTAGGAAGATGCCAAACAGTGTACAAACCTCTCTCATTCTCAATCTATTTAAAAAATGTTTCATAAAATTCTATTTTTTTAGCTATTGCATATACAAAGCAGCAGGCATTAATAGACTGCCCCCACTCATTGCAGTGCTGTCTCAGTCTTGCTCAAACTTCCTTATCTGGTTTCTGTCCTGTGTGTAAAGATAAACAAAATCACTGACAGATGAGTAAACCAATAAGCCTCCATATAAATCAGCGGTGTCTGGTTTGAATTATTGAAGCGAGAGTGGATTTATGTTACCTCACCTCCAACACTGAAAAAAAAAACTGTCATAGCAAGTGATTTGAATGAACTTATTATTTATTTCTTTCTCTTGCACATAAGAAGAGCGTGTTATAAGGGTTTCTCATTTTTTAGAGACAAAATATAAAATTACGGTCCTTACCTCACAAGCAATATTGCTTTGTTATTGAGAAAGAGAGCCAGGTAAGAATGAAGATTCTCAATTTTTGCTGAAATTATTGCTCACCTTGGTCTATTATTTGGTCTTTGCAACGTAAAGACAGGAATTTTTGCACCTGTGTAAGAACAGAGTAAGGAGAAATGTGTTCCTGTGTGTCTGGCAGGTGCCTCTTGTCCAAGTATATGTAAAAAACCCAAAACCAGTGAAGTTGGCACGTTATGTAAATCGTAGATAAAAACAGAATACATTGATTTGCAAATCCTTTTCAACTTATATTCAATTGAATACACTGCAAAGACAAGATGTTTAATGTTCAAACTGAGAAACTTTGTTTTTTTTTTTGCAAATAATCATTAACTTAGAATTTAAAGGCAGCAACACATTGCAAAAAACTTGGCACAGGGGCCTTTTTACCACTGTGTTACATCGCCTTTCCTTTTAACGACACTCAGTAAACGTTTGGGAACTGAGGAGACCAATTTTTGAAGCTTTTCAGGTGGAACTCTTTCCCATTCTTGCTTAATGTACAGCTTAAGTTGTTCAACAGTCCGGGGTCTCCGTTGTCGTATTTTATGCTTCATAATGCGCCACACATTTTCAATGGGAGACAGGTCTGGACTACAGGCAGGCCAGTCTAGTACCCGCACTCTTACTACGGAACCATGCTGTTGTAACACGTGCAGAATGTGGCTTGGCATTGTCTTGCTGAAATAAGCAGGGGCGTCCATGAAAAAGACGTTGCTTGGATGGCAACATATGTTGCTCCAAAACCTGTATGTATCTTTCAGCATTAATGGTGCCTTCACATATGTGTAAGTTGCCCATGCCTTGGGCACTAATACACCCCCATACTATCACAGATGCTGGCTTTTGAACTTTGCGCCTATAACAGTCCGGATGGTTCTTTTCCTCTTTGGTCCAGAGGACACGACGTCCACAGTTTCCAAAAACAATTTGAAATGTGGACTCGTCAGACCACAGAACACTTTTCCACTTTGCATCAGTCCATCTTAGATGAGCTTGGGCCCAGCGAAGCTGGTGGCGTTTCTGGGTGCTGTTGATAAATGGCTTTCGCTTTGCATTGTAGAGTTTTAACTTGCACTTGCAGATGTAGCGACGAACTGTAGTTACTGACAGTGGTTTTCTGAAGTGTTCCTGAGCCCATGTGGTGATGTCCTTTACACACTGATGTCGTTTTTGATGCAGTACCGCCTGAGGGATCGAAGGTCACGGGCATTCAATGTTGGTTTTCGGCCTTGTCGCTTATGTGCAGTGATTTCTCCAGATTCTCTGAACCTTTTGACGATATTACGGACCGTAGATGATGAAATCCCTAAATTTCTTGCAATAGCTCATTGAGGATTGTTGTTTTTAAACTGTTCGACAATCGCATTTTTTCACTAAGAGGTGACCCTCGCCCCATCCTTGTTTGTGAATGACTGAGCATTTCAGGGAAGCTGCCTTTATACCCAATCGTGGCACCCACCTGTTCCCAATTAGCCCGTTCACCTGTGGGATGTTGCAAATAAGTGTTTGATGAGCATTCCTCAACTCTCTCAGTCTTTTTAGCCACTTGTGCCAGCTTTTTTGAAACATGTTGCAGGCATCAAATTCCAAATGAACTAATATTTGCAAAAAATTACAAAGTTTACCTGTTCGAACATTAAGTAACTTGTCTTTGCAGTGTATGCAATTGAATATAGGTTGAAAAGGATTTGCAAATCATTGTATTCTGTTTTTATTTACGATTTACACAACGTGCCAACTTCACTGGTTTTGGGTTTTGTATGTTTTTCTCAGTCCATGTCTCTTTCTCTCTCTCCCTCAGTTTACCCCTCCCTCCTATTCTCTCTATTTTATTGTTTCTTTCTCTGAAATTGGTGCAGCTGTTCTAGTGTGACTTTGGCCTTCCTCGAAAAAGTCGTCCTCATCTCTATGCGGTGCACCTGTTGCTCTGACTGAGAAGGCGATCACACAGGGCTCTCAGTGGGGTTAACCGACGAAAGCGCCGATTCGCTTTGTTGTTCTGTGCACTTACGTCCACTACTGAATCAGGGCCGTGGTCAGGGCTCTGTGTTTGAAGGAATAACAGGAGAGCAGTCAGCCACTGCCCACTGAGTGCTCCAGCACTTCTGCACTCGGGTGCTACCGGGCCAGTTTAGAGCTGATGGAAGTCTTTGGCTTCGTCATAAACTGTAAGAAAACTTGGACAAAGTCGCTGCGGCATCTGCCCTTGAGGCATTGTAGTGCAAAGAAGTGTCATTTTTGGAATAAGTAATTTGCAATTTGGAATAAGTCGATAGAATACAGCTCTCCAGTACAAGCCAACTAGCTAGCTAACTCTATAAATCAGCACACGGGGAGACGATTTGATGAAAAATGGTACCAAGCGTATTTTTTCTGTGAATAAAGTTATCATGAACTTGAATGGGGTCTCTGGAATCTATCCTGGAGCCAAATATGGTGGCGCTGGTGAAGAACTTCTCTCAACAAGACCAGGGAATATGCCTGAAAAACGAAGCTCGATTATGGCCGCTTGGGTTGGACATGACCTCGACATGTGAACCATCAGCATTCCACTGTGCTGATGAGAGTAATCACTGTTCTCAGAGCCATAAGGAATATTCTTTATGGCTCCGGGTTTACTCTGTTATCTGGTTCAGTTATATGAAGCTTAGCGAAAGTTCAGTCAGGAAGACTCTCTCTCTTTCGTGCTCGTCAACGCCGTCTATTTTGTTTATGCATGTTCACTCCTGATTCTCCGCAGACAATATCCGGGGCTGTCAATGAGCAGTCAGCTGGCATTGCAGCTGATGGCTTCTATCCAACCAGGGCACACCTCAGTCGCGGCGCTAGCCTATCATTCTGCTGCCGTCTTTTTAAATATGTTATTTTCTCCGCCCTAGTTCGCCCATGCTGCCGCTCGCTGACCCTCGTCCGCCCCAACGCCACCCTACTCATCAGACCTCCCGTTCCGCCACTCCAGCTTCGCCAGTCTTTAGCCACCACCACCACCAGTGTCTGGACTCTTTGGGGGATTTCCTGCGGCTGCTCCGGGCAGTGCTCCTGTGCTCCTGATCTTCGAGTCTTCCCAAAGAGTCCAAGCGCCAAAGACTTGATTCGATTATAAGCATGTTACTCCTTTATGCTCAAAGGATAATAAATACTTTCTTGATTTCACTTGAGTCTCTCCTGGTTGAACTGTTATCTGGTGATTGTGTGAACATATTGCACTCTGAGAATTATCCGGATTCTGTCAGCACATTGTGACAGAGTTGATTCTCTGACCTAATATATTGAGGAAATATGATTACTTTTGACATGAGTTTCAAAGTCCCTCCAGTCCTCACACAAACCTCATAACTGTGTTTCCCTACCTCTTCTGCTTAATGCTCATTTATTTCTGCCAGTTTTGGTAAAAACCATTTGGGGACATATGATGTGTCATTTAATTTTTCTGGAACTTATAATGATGTGACAGGTTGTAAAAATGAGATGATGTGACACAGAGGTGTTAAACAGTTGAGCTAATTAAGGATATGAAAGGAACCTCGAAAAAAGGCTTCATTCCTCAAGAGTGATGACGGTTCGAGGGTCACCAATTTGACAACAGATGTGTAAGCAGTAAAATAATTCTGTTGCATTGTGGGTATTTTGCTCTCTAGAGTGTGTTATATACTTAAAAGATGGGAGGAATCTTGTTGGATCTCAGGGCATTAAAGGTAAGGCTGGAAACCACTTCTGAATTCAGACATCATTGTCTGAAGAACCACCGTGCGACTGAAACAAACATCTCAACATGGGCTTGGAAAAAAATGTTGGTAAACCTTTCTGCCCTGCATCCACTGATGCAAGTTAAAGCTCTCTTGTGCAATGCTAAAGCCATATAATAACATTGTAAAGAAGCACTGCCAACTTCTCTGGGCTTGAAGTCATCTGAGATGGACAGCGGCACATTGATAGCATATTTGTGGTCTAGTGACTCAATATTTCAAGTGATTTTAGGGGGGAAAAAAGTTGCAGTGTACTCGGGACTAAATTTTACAAGGAGAACCTAAGCTGTTATCAGCGTTTGGTCAAAAAGCCTGAAGTCTTTCATTGTATGGGGATGTGTCATTACAAATGGCATGGGCTGACTTTGACATTTTTGCGGGGACAATAAATGCTGAAAGCTATGTATGAATTCAGGAGGAACACATGCCGCCATCTAGAGATTGTCTGATATCAAGCACGTCCCTGCATTTTCAGCAAGGCAACACCAAGCCACATTCTGGACGGATTACAAGTGCATGCAATGGAAGCAGAGAGTGTGGCTGCTAGATTGGCCTGCCTGCAGTCCTGATGTATCTCAGTTTGGGGATATATGGTAATTTATCGAACTGAATGTATGGCAACAAAGGCCCCGTACAGTTGCACAGCTTAGGGCCTGCATAATGGAGGAATGGGAGAAAATGTCACATCTCAGATCAGATCAACTGCTGTCTTCAGTGTCCAAATGCTTAAAGACTGTTTTTAAGGGAATGGCGATGATACAGAGCAGGGAATAGTCAACCATTCCAACATTTTTGGATTCTTTTGCTGCCATCGCATTGTGTATTTTCAGTAAGCAAATTAAATTTGTTTGTTAGAAAGTCAAATACTCTGCTGTACTGTTTTCTACACAGTAGAGGAGGAACAGACTTTTCAAATCAGTCCTTTTTGCTTTTATTCTCACTTGCTGTTGAAAATAATAGTTTTACTTTGTCTAAGTTGTACATTGATGAGCAACAACATTAAAAACGCAACGTCATAAATATTTTGTAGGTTCCCCTCATGCCGCCAAAACGGCTCAGTCAGACTGATGGCCACTTGAACTGTCGAACACAGGGTATCTCAGCAGAACATTTCCCAGATCATCAGCCTTCTGCCACCCACTTGTCGTCCTCTGTCACGGCATCCTGGTGCTCTGATGAGCTTTGGGTGTCCAGCGTCCTGTCACTGGTTCGTCCTTTGTCCCACCATGGGCCTCCCCCAGCAACTACTCACCCCTGCTGACGGGGAGCACCCCATTCGTCTCGTCACTTCAGAAATGCTCCAATCCACTCGTCAGGCCATTACGATTTGGCCCTGGTCACAGTTGTTCAGATCTTATTTCTCCCACATCCAACGCATTGAATACAAGAACCCACTTTTCGTTTACTACCTAAGGTCTGTTTGCGGACTTGTTGTTGTTGATGCGTTGTTTTCAATGGATATCCAACGCTGGGTGTATTTGTGCTCTATATTCTGAGTAGAATATAATACTGTGATTTTTGCCTCTAATGTATTCAGAACAAGATGATAGAAACTGCCGTCTTCTTGAAGACGAGAAAGAAGAGAGTGACTGCAGGCCTGTCGGTGAAAAGGATGAGTATATTTTTCAGTGAGGTTGAAATGTGAGAAAGAAGAACAATGGACACCCATCTGGGACGCACTGTTATCGTGAATCATGAAGCCTTATGACTCATACAGTCATAAAATCTGAATTTTTTAAAGTTAACATTAATTCAGTCTGTCAGTGTGTTTCTGTGCGTGTGTGCGTGCACGCCCATGCATGTTTGTGTGTGTGTGTGTGTGTGTGTGTGCGCGTGCGCGAGTGTGCCTAATGAACTGAAAATTGTAATATTACTATCAATGAGGGATGCACACACACACACACACACACACACACGTGCGTGCACATGCACTCACAAAATACACATATACACAGAAGTGTTCACACACACGATCACACATGCTCTTTAATGCTCACATAAACAAAAGGAGCCACAGGCTGGTTCCTACTGACACTATAGCAAATTGGTTCTTCCTAAAACTCATTTTTCACCTTCGCTACGGCGACACATGAATCACCTGGGCCTGGGATATTGCTAAATGCGTTATTTTACTCTTGAAGTGGGGATCGTAAATATTAAACTTCCTCCGCTCACTTTGTTTTGTCTGCCTCCCTCCCTGCATCGCTTGCTCTCTCCATCATCTTCTCCATTTCAGAAAATAAATGAAAACGCGTCTGCGTAATTTTCACAGTAAATACCGCAGTGAGAGCAGCCGGAATTGGCTGCATTATATGTATTATCTGTAACAAACAGCGGTTAAGAAAAGGTGCAGTTCTATTACCTTTGGAATGATTGTGGAAGGGATTGAAGGAATGGACACATTTTCTCATTGTTCTGCCGCCATTTTAAATTTAGGGCTCTTATAAGCCAATATCCTGGGTGTGATTGAAATGACACTGACTTTTTCGAATTGCATATTTTTTTTAAGATAGACCATGAGAAATGTGTCACTGAAATATTGGAATTCTGTTTAGGAATTTCATTGGGAAATGGAATGGTTTTCCTCAATTGCTCCTGTGCCAGGCGTCCACACCTGGCTACTGGAGCTGGGAACCAAAACTAATCTAAACAGATGCAATTCTACCTACATTGGTGGCTTGTGCAGGGTGTGTTCCTGCCTTTCCCCCAATGCATGCTGGGATAGGTTCAAGACCCTCCACACTGTAAAACGTGACATGTTTTTAATTTAAACACCTGTGTGTAAAAGCTAAACGCCTGCTGATTATTTCTGTGATTGACCACCGTGGAATTGTTTCAAGATAATATTAAAAAAAAAAAAAAAAAAAAACATGCCTCACTTTTAGGTAAAGGTTGGGTGCAGGATTAGCATCACTCATCTCTCGAGGATGGGGATTTGATAAATAAATCGGTCAATCAATCAATATTTTGTAAAGTATTGTCGCTAAGGGCTGTACACTGAGGTAACAGTGTCATGGAAGAGCTCCCTGGTAGAGAACAGGTAGAAACATTGGTAGGAACACTGGGAGGCCCATCCCTCTGTGGGCAGCTCAGGATGATCTCGCGGTGAGATGATGGATTGATGGATGTCCAGTATTTCCTCATCAGCCCATAATCCCGAGCAGCGAAGTGCCTGTTACACACACCTGCTCAACAAAGAGACTCGCTGCCTCCATTTTCCTCCCACACAGTGTGAGGCCATTGAGCTGCGCAGCTGGCGCATTCTCTCCGGAACCTCGCGGAGCCTTCCGGAACCCCGCCGAGCTGCATCACAGCCAGGTCGCCATGGCGATAGGCCCCAGTCCACCGTTAAACAGTGTAAAAAAGCAGGGGAGATGAGCACCTTTTTTTCCAATGATGAATGATCACAAATTCCTTTACACATTCCTCACAGACAATAAGCCAAGGTCATGATTACTTCAGACAGGAAAAAATATACAGTGAGCACCGTAATTCATGGGACAGTGACACATTTTAGTTATATGCCCTGGCACTTTTAGTTTGAAATGATACAATGAAAATAAAGTTTTAAGTACAGACTGTCAGCTTTAATTGGAGGGTGTTTTCATCAATATTAGATGAGCCGTTTGGACATGACAGCACCTATTCTACACAGTCCTCCAATTTTCAGCTGCTTACAAAAATATTAGGCAGTTTAACATAATGTAGAATCAAGTAATCACTTACAACATTTGGTTTAATATGGTTTCCTTGCAGTATTGAGTTAGGGATGCTCTGCCAAGCCTGTACTGCAGCCATATTCAGTTCCAGTGAGTTTCAGGGACTTTTCCTCTCATCTCATCTTCAGCATGTGAAACGCATGTTTAATTGAATTTAGGTCCAGTGATTGACTTGGCAAGCCAAGCCAAAATAACAAACAAAAAAAAATTTGCCTCCGTCTGATGAATCATACTGCTCAGTGTATCTATTTTTAATGATTCATTTTATCATTGATTCCTGAGTTATAATATGAGCCAAACAGCATACTTGGGTGAAGAAAAAAATACATGCATATAAGTGTGTAGATTTCAGGTAAGTAGAATATGGGGTTCCAGAGAGATTAAGACTAAGATTAAAAATTGCAGGATGCTGCTGGAGAATCAGAACAGCGTCGGCTACGGCACATAGGGCTGTGATTTTGCCTCCAAATTGTGATCAATTAAAATGTAATTTCTTTTTAATGGAATCGTTTGGCACAAAACACATTAGAGAATAAGAGAGCATTTGTGAGACTGACTGTTTAAATATCCCGGGACAGAAAAATGGGACACTTTTGCGTCATCTCTCTCACTCACACACACTCACACACACGGCTATTTCTGATATAATGAGGCCTTAAGAGGATAAATTATGTCCCTAAACTGACTTCATATGCGTCCAATTAAGAGCAATTAACAGCTCGTTAAAGTGCTGGGCTGTGCTGCACTTACGGTTGCAGTGGGAGCTAGAATCTGGGGCACCGGGGAACCAAAGGTGGATGTGAGGTCCACATGACTCCCTCAGTGTGTTGGAATTTCTGGAGGACTGTGGCCCCTGTCCATGATCATTTCCTGTTTCCATCCATACCGTTGGTCTTCAGTCATTGGGTGCATCGCAATTCTTTAAATTCCGTCCTCGTTTCCCTCACTCGCTTCTTTGCCTTGAGTCTTAGTACCCGCCTCCAGGGATGCATGGAGATGCAAGGAAATCATGTCACCCAATGATAAAGATTTATAGCAAGATTTTAAGGGTGTCGAGAACAATAAATTTGCCTTTATGACTGAAAATAATCAGCTATATAGGGGAGACCGGGTCTAGTTGTTACACTTCTTGTTTTAATTGCTGTAGAATTGACATTATCATGTTTTTGTTACCAATATGCACTGTACAGATAAAAAGTTTTTTAGACTACATGACTGATCTGCAGCAACCCCTATATTCTGTGCATTCCTGATGCTGGTGAGGAAAGAATAGACCCCTGTCACCCCATATATGGGGTAGTTTGTTACGGAAGGGGTAGTTTTCTACAGGTTGTGGGGAATTTTGTTACACTAAGAATTTGCTCATTGAGTGAGACGTGTTTCCCACTTAAGTAGGCAAATTAAGGGGGGTGCCTTATTACTATTATCCCACAAAGCTGCTGTAAGGACCTCTTGAGTCATTCTTTAATGACATTGCCACATTTCTTTATTCGTTTGTAATATCGAGGCATCTTTCCGAAATAAAAAAGGTAGAAAGTCATTCAGTGAGGTAATTTGATCCCAGGTCTTCCCGGCACCTGCTGTCTCCTTTTGTTTTAGATGAAACTATCTTGTCTTTTGTATAGACTATGCTGATTTCTGTGATTTGGCGCAAACATGTGTTAAGTGAGCTTTTAGATTATGAGCACGGATATTCTTTTGTGAACGACGACTGAATATGAATGATGGTTTATATAAATGCTTGCACAGGCCTATTTTAAATTCTAAATTCCTATAATAATAATAATAATAACTAGGCTTATTATATTGACAGCTTGGGGTATATCCCTGAATGCCCCCAATCCTCCAATTCCCCAATCCTTGAATAGACCTTGAATAAACTTTCATTTAAACTTAATTTCAGATCAATCGGACAAATGGTTCTGAAGATATGGCCAAAATGGTGATTTTCCATCACAAAGCGCCACCTGGTGGCAAAATATTGAATCATACAGGTATGATGTCATCATGTGACACATTGTGAGGTCATGACCTTGCAGTTGCACATAGTTTCATGTCAATTGGACAAATGGTTCCAAAGATATGGCAAAAATGGTGAATTTTATGTGACAAAGCTCCACCTTGTGTCAAAATTTTTAACTGAACAGGTATAATGTCATTGTGGGACACATCCTCAGGTCATGACCCTTCATTTGCACTTGATTTGAGGTCAATCGGACATATATTTCCAGAGATATGGTAAAAACAGTGATTTTTGCCCTGGTGGCCAATCTAGAAATTATAAATTGTCCAAAATCGAATCAGTTCTTCCTCTTTATGACACTTATATGCAAAACATGACATTTCTAATTGAAATATTACTGAAGTTATCGCGTTAACACGTGGGGCGGCGCGGCGGCTGTGGTCGGACCAAAAACATTATTCGGCGTTCGGGGATATGATAAAAATATTCATCATCATAATCCCTAATCCTTATCCTAATCCCTTCAAATCGACAGCTGTACCTATAAAACCGCTGTATTTCTAGACACTGCGTAAAGTGAAATAGTTCTCATTGCCACTGTTAGGCTAGTGTTTTTTTTTTTCCATATATTGGGTATACAGGGTATTTCATGTTTTGTGACTTCAATCTGAAAGAAATACTGTACAACGAAATTGAACAATATATAATATTACAAATGGTAGCCTAAAAAAATCTGTGACAATCGATGGAACAAAATCTGAATATCATTGCAGAACTCATTGTGTACGTTGTGGGCTGTAAAGAGTGGCATTTTTTATTTTTTTTTTAGCTTGCGCGTTCACAGGTTTAAAAAGAAAGGATTCATATCGCAGATAATTTTGCGATTTGATATGAGCGGGACTAAGTTATCCTAGTTCTTCTACTCACAGAATAGTAGAATCAAATTTGGGCTGTTGGGCAGATGATGTGATACAATGCATAAACTATAATTTCAATATATGTAATTTAATTAATTACAATCTTTTGCATACAAATTGCCTAGCAGTCACATCATGATTTGGATTCTAAAATGCTTTTTCATATAAGAAGGAAAAAGTGGCACACTGAAGCCACACGGAAGAGATGTTCATTACAGTAAAGTATTCACACAGCAACACTTGAAGGCTTTGGCTGAATGAACGTACCCTGCTACCATTGAATCACAATTTATCTCCAGTCTTGAGTGTGGAATGTGTTAAAGCATCTTATCGAACTCGATTAAAAATGTAAGCGTATAGCAGAAGATTGATGATCGGTGAAGAAATCGGGCTAATCTCGAAACTGGAGATTTGGTAGGATTTTTTAGTCGATGTTAAAACTGTTGTTTAATAGGCGTGTGCCTTACAATATACTTCTAAATTCTGCAGGATGGGAGATGGGGAATTTTTTTCTCGTAAGAAGGAAATATTACGCATGTTGGTATAAATTTCGCGAAGTGGAGAACAGATTCATTTTGTAATGCGAGAGAGGGTAGCTGCGTTAATTTTTGGATGCTGTCCAGTCAAAAATGAACGCATGCTTGTTCATTTTTGAACACTGCTGTTTGTTTTTTTAGCTGAACACGAGCGGAGACTTGTTCATTTTCGAATGCCGGTTCAAATTTGATTGCGTTCAGAATATTGACAAGCTCCCTTAGTCACTTTACTGTTCTCATTCAGAGCCCTTAACTGACCTGTTAAAGCAGCTGATTACTCAGGTTAGCCTGTCTCACCTGCTCTCTTGGACCTGGTTTGGTCGACTGTTATATGGGCGAATGAAATAAAAATCTGCAGATCCAGCCATTCATCAAGATCATCATCAAATCCATCCTCCAAATTCAAATTCAGCCCTGGTTTTCTGTTCTCTTGAGTAATCTGCTGAACGACCACTGTGACTGATGCTCAGGTAAAAAGGAGGACCCTCCAGAGAACCGTGACTTAATGACCACTGTTCAAGACTAATGTTGGTCCCAAACTTCAGTAAACTGGCATATCATAAGAGTCTTCACAGGCGGATTTACAGACCTTCAGTAGTCTGAGGCATAGTGCAGCAGGACAGGTAAGATCATTCTGTCACTGAAAGAGTATTTGGGGATATAATGGATTGTCCTCGGCCCTCATCGCTGCCCTTACTGCCGTAGATTTTTTGTGTTAGCAGGATAACTTGAACAGTTTTGAAGCGAATTAGGCTTTAATTAGGCGAATTAGGCGAAAACCTTTTCGTTTTTTTTTTTTTTTGGTGCATAGAGAACACACCCTATTTTTTTTTTGTACGACCCTGTGACCTTTCCTTGTAGACATCTATGGATTGCCAGTATTTTTTCCTCACTTCTTTGCCTTGTCTTTTCTTTTTCTATTTTTATTTCTCTTTTTGCAGCTGTACATGTTGCAAGATGCGAAAAGTACAAAAAGGTCACCACCAGATCACGATGTCACCTGATTACCTGATTCATCCTCAGACACAGTCAGCTGACCAACCGTAATTTTTTCTTGTCAGTATAACTTTACATTAATTGTTTCTTATTTCAACAGATACTCACTCAATTAATTTACTTGATTTGATTTTTTTTTTTAAAAATTAAATTAAATTAGACAGTGGGTGCTTGGAGGCCCCCTAGAGGTCGAATGCCCCTGGGCATTGGCCCAATCGGCGCGCTGGTTAATCCGTGTTTGCTTGTAGCTCCATCACCAGGTTGAAGTGCACATTTATAAATGCAATAACTGAAACATTTTAGCTGGGGACTGAGTCACATCTTTTCTGATTGTTTCTGGCCTTCATTGAGATGTCCTTATCACCTGTGCTGTAGTGCCACCACCAGGCTAAAGATTTAATTTTTACCCCTCAGCCCTCATGGCTGACGGGGTATTGCTATCCTTCGTGCGGTTGGGCGGGCGGGCGGGCATCTACAAAAACTTCAACATCGGGCTGAGGGGCATCCCGTGCATTGCACGCCTATGTTTATATATAGCAATAACTAGACCTGATATGGAATCAGTAAGACACCAGAAGCAGGGTGAAGGGAAATGAGGATTTATTGAAAACAAAATAAAACAGGCACGAGGGCCAACAAAAAACTTGGCCCAAAGGGTTGCAAAAAGACAAACTAAGGAGTGCTTCACAGAGCGGGGAAACTAAATAGCAAAAACGGCAAGAACAAAAAAAACACTGGAAACTCCAGGCAGAAATCCAAGAACAAAATTAAACAACAAGACTAAGGCTATATACAAGGACTATGAACAAGACTTGGAAACAAGGACTTGGAAGCATGAACATGAGCAAAGACTTGCACATGAAACGAGACTTGAGCAACAGAACTCGAGACACTGTCTGCCAGCCAACTTCCACCGCATCCAGATAAAGGCTAGAAATCAAGACATGAAGGGCAACACCTGGAGGAGGAGAAACAAGAGGCAGGGCAAGATCATGACATGGACTAAGATTGGATGACAAGACTTGCTCATTAAGAGAATGAGCGTGCTCAGCTTAAGTACCAATTAAGTATGAAGTTTGGAAGCAAGCATGAATGTTCAGAACAGAAAAGCACAGCAACATCATGAAATAGCAAAGCAGGAATCATGACAATAAACTCCCTGTCTAAATTAGTAAGATTCGTAATGTGCCTATCCAAGAATTACACCACCCAGTGAGTGTTAGTAAATGTTAGTAACTTAAAAACAGTTAATTGCCAATTAAGCTTAGACAGCCCCGAATCAGCACAGCACAGAAGGAAGAGGGAAATACCAAAGCCAACCAGAGCTCTGAAATGTGCAACAACGAAGGCACGGGGCGGAACGCAGACAAGCGGTGGAGTGGCTTGGCAGACCTGGCGAAAACAAAAACATGGAAAAGTAAAAACATGGACTACAAATGTGAAACATGAAATGCAAAAACCTGATACAAGAAACTGTTAAAACTATGACTATGAACCTGAACAATGAACTATGAAATCTTGAACATGACTGTTAAAACCATAAATGCTGTCCTGGCCAAAGGCCAGGACCCCAGAACACAACAAGACCAGCTTTCAAGCAAATCTTGCCAAATCTGCTTTTAACATTCCTGGTTTTCAAGTCAAATCAAGTTTATTTGTAAAGCACATTTTAAATAACAGAAGTTGAACCAAAGTGCTGTACAATGATAATTGGTGAAGAATGAAATGGGGAAACTAGAACATCTATAAAATCAATAAATCTGTAAAATGAAATCACCATCAATAAAAGAATGTTCATATGGAGCAAACAGAAGTAAATTAATAAATAAAGATAACATGAAGTGCATGCAATGAAAAGCAACACTTAAAAGACAAAACATTAAAGAAAGACGGAAACAGCGCAACAAAAAACTTGACATGACAAAAAAAAAAAAACAAACGAACAGGCGGATTATAAAGCAAAGGAGTAGAAATAAGTTTTCAAACGGGACTTAAAAATGGCAACAGTGGAATACAGAGGAAGAAGTTAAAGATTTTGAGCTCTCTGTAATGTTTCCTGTTGCACCGCTTCTTGGCCAAATTTACAATTTCCAAATGTAATAAGTTTTGATAGGAATTATGCAAAACCTTCTGTAATTGTTCCTGGAGTATAAAGGTGATGTCAGTGACCTTATGACCTTCCCTGTAGTACCACTGTCAGGTCAAACTTTTCATTTCAAGAAAAGCAATAACGTGGACAGTTTTAATGGGAAACCTGTCAAATCTGCTATCAACATTCCTAGCGCTTAGAAGAGGAACCATAGTCATATTGATGCCTGTATTACTTTTACTGTAGCACTATCATTATGTGAAACCACAATTCCAAACGTAATGAGTCAAACTGTTGTAATAGGAATCAGATCGGCTTTGTTGTGAATGTCTTGGTGCATAAAAGAGCAATCCTATTGTTCTTGTGATGCTATGACTATTCCCAAACCACCATCTACAGGGCAAACTTCACTTCTTCAAAAATGCAATAAGACAAACAATTCATGAATGAAATTGAGTAGAATTTGGTTGTGCACTATTCCTGAGTCCATTATGGTTCCTCTGTTGATTTTCTGGAACCTATAACCTTTCCTGTAATGCCACTGCTAGGCTAAACTATGAATTTTGTCTATGGGGAGGATGGTCATTTCGGGCATATACCCCGCTGTTGTTTTCAGTTATTTTAAGATACCAACTGCCTTAAATTCAGCTCTTTCATTTCTCTGTAAGCTTTTCGCCCTCCGAGTCCACTTCACTTTGGTCTCAGATGCATCTCCTGGAATTCAGGCTGTGCAAAGGTACTGCAATTTTGCCTGAAGAAGACAGCAAGGAGCTATTGTATTGAATTTTCATAAGGAAATGCAACATCTCTCATTCCAATATTCTTATAAAAGTGCACCATTAAATACAGCTGTATAGATTTCTATAAGCTCTTATAGTTAATTAAAAAAGCCTTTATAAAAAACAACCACGGGCTCTATTCTTTATTGTGTGCCGCTATCGTACTGACTCCAGATCAGGTAAAGTGCTCATATACCGCTGTACTGCTGTTGTACTGATGTGATTTCTGTATTCTCTGTTTCGTTTTTCCAGTTGCCCTCCCCCACTGCACCAACATCCCCCTCACAATTATACAACCCTCCCCACCACCGCCACCACCCCAAACCCCAAACGCCCAGCCATCCCTCTTTCCATTGAAAAGCAATGAAATCTTGTGCCAGTTTCCATGGTTACAACCATACTGCACTGTATAATTTTCTATTTCCTGCTGGGAGTGGGGGTCAGTTAATGATGTCACACTGGGAGGAAGGGAAGGGGATGTGGGATGGTGGTGTATACTCACTTGAGAGTATGAATGGATGCAGACAAGAACAAATGTTTGCATGTTTACTATGTTGACATTATACCATAAGCTTATCTTAAACATTCTGAGTTAAGATTTCTACCAATTAAGCCAGGGGTCATTTGCTGAATATAAGAAGCACGCCATTTCGCTCCAGTGTACGGATACAGTTGATACAGCTCACTTGTCATCATCTACATGCCGTGGCTAGTGATATCATATGAAAGTGCGCCTTGCTTACTTAAATTAGTCATGCTACCCTTAGGCTAAAGCTGGGACTGTTATGCCAATTGTGCACTTATGTTCTTTATGGTAATTCCTCTGCATTCCCTCTGCATTTAATTTAAAGCCATGAAAACCCATGTTGATTTCCCTGGAGAGGTTGGTATACTCCATTTTAAAACAGAAACAAAATGGCTGCCAGCAGATTTAATGACCTGGTTATTGATGATTTTCCAATGCCTCCCTTCATTTAGATGAAAGTAGCAGCGTTGCAGCGATGAGTGGTGCAGTCTGTTGGATGGCTGGCAATCTTGCTCCATGCTTTTATGCAACAGTGCTACCCACTGCATCGCTATACTCAAGTGCTCCCGTTCTTCTCATGACTGGGTGAAGGTTTGACTAAAGCGGCTCTCGTCACTGTTCCCCTAGGAGCCCCATTCAGCCCAGTGACTCAGGCTTCATATCGGATGCTGCATTCTGCAGGTATATTTTATAGGGCAATAATATGTATCTTACAGTTCACTCCATATATGCAAATGCCCATTAACAAATACAAATTAAAGCTCAGTTCATTTAATTCCACTAAGCGGTATTTAAGAAAAGATAAATTTTATCGAATGCCATGGGTAATTACTCCATTGAATTGACCCATCCTCATTACTGAGGACCAGTGGGCAGCCAAAGGTCGCATTCCACGTAACCAGCTCCAGTTATAAAGCCAGAGCCTTGGTCAGGGGTGATGATTGGTCTGCTCAAGTGTTTGTGCAAACATGTCTGTACAGAGAGTGACTCTAGGGTGCCCGGATGACCAGCAGGGGAAGTCTTGAGCAGCACAGTGCCAACCCAAACCGATTGAAATCCCGCCATATCCCTGAGCTACGAGCTCTTCTGATGCTGCTGGCCGCAGTCGGCACTAGCACAGCCGGATGCCATCCAAAACTCTGGTGGTCACTCTTGCGGCTTACACAGCCCATAAAAACGCCTTTTTGGTCCAAAATAGGCATTATGCACTGTTTAAATTGCATGTGATGGCCAATATACAGGCTGTAGTGACCAGAAGTTGCAGTTTCTCTGTTCCACCAAGGTATTGAACCTGATCCTCTGCAGTGCAAGCCAAGGTCTCTGAATGGTACATTAAATCAGTGATCACCAAGTCTGGACCTTGAATACAAATCCAGTCCTGAATTTCTTTCCTCCCAGGTACTGTAATTAACTAAATAACTGGATAAGTAGTGGCTTTGATTGTCCAGACTCTCTTTACTCCTGAATACTGGGTGAAGGGAGGTTGGAAAATCAGCAGCTCTCAACACTGGGGGGTGATGGTTCCTGCACCATGTGGTGTTGCTTGTGTTGGGGTTCTCTTCTTCTCTGAAAGAGTGGAGCTGGGAGAGACAGCAGCTTCCTGCCACCCCTCCATCCCTTTGTTCACATCCCTTCATCCCTCCTCTTTCCTGCATGGAAAAGAACCTGCTCGGGCTGAACAAGCGCATGTGATTCCGGTTCTCCGGGGTTCTCCCATGTTCTCCACTATTCTCAGCTGAGGACTTTTCTCCACCTTCCTGCTTTATTCTTCTTCCTCGCCGGTACTGTGTTTGATGAATAATTCTGTCAGAGTTAGAGGCCGCTGTCAAGATTTTCAGGGAGAAAAGGCGCATATTTTTAGGCTCGCTTTGAAAAAGCTCCCCAGCGCCTCCTACACATTTGCGTCATCATTGCCGACCCAGCGCATGAATGAGCTCTCCTTCTGGGGCCGTGGAAATAAAACATTGGAGCGGCATTCTGACATCGACACCACATTTGCTCATCATGGGCATGTGTGCTTTGTTGCAGCGTGCTGTTTAACTTTAGTACACCACATGACAGCTTTTCATTAATACCAGTCATAAACAAGAGAGAGAGATGGGAAAAGAGGGAGACGCAGAGAGAAAGGAGGAGAGAATGAGACAAACTGTTTTGTGTCCATTTATACAATAACAGAGTTTAAATCTGTATCATAACTTATGGTGGCCTAAAATTTTTTGTTCACTTTCACTGAAAAAAAGCAAAAAATGCAGATTTATTTAAAGGTAATCTGTCAACAGGTTGCACACAACCATTTCCACTAAATTAAAATCAAATGATCTGATTTAATTACTTACTTACCTATCTAGTCCTCTTCATCCCCTGTGGGACATAAGGCCGCCACAAACTGTCTCCACTTCTGCTTATCCCTAGCCCTGTGTCGCGCTTCTCCTAGAGTTAGGTGATTCTCGGCAAGTTCTGATGTTTTTGTGCGATGCCATGTTGTTTTAGGTCTTCCAGGTTTTCTCTTTCCAGGTGAAGTCCACCTTAGGGCTACCTTGGGGGTGCGGTCTGGCTCCATATGAAGGACATGCCCCAGCCACCTCATACGCCTGCATTTGATATCATCAGTAAGGCATCTGGTCTTCGTAGCCTTATAAAGATCTTTGTTACGTATTACGTCCGGCCAGAAAAAACCACAGATTCTTCAAAGACATCTGTTGTTGTTTCTGACATCTGATTTACTTAATAAAGTAAATTACTTGGAAGTTACTGGACTCTGTTTTTCAACTTATCAAACAGAACATGAGCATGTTGAGAACAGGACATTCTGCCCAACGACGTGCCCTATTTTCCTACCACTATGACATGTCTGAAATCAGGGATGCTTGTGAGCTAGATAGTATCTACACTTGTGTTAAGTTTGCTCAATATTCATTTCCAGTTTGAGCGGGTAATATTTTCAGTGTGTGGCCTACTTCCGGCACTTTCCAGCAACTGCTGGAAATCAAGAAAATGCATTTATTGAGCACTTTCTTCAAATAATTAAATACATTTCTCACGAGCAGTGAGCAGCAGTCTTGCTGTTGAGCTCAAAGCTCAGGTGCAAGTGAACTGAACACGTTCCCCTTCAGGTTGCCTGTCCATAATCGCCTCTGCCCCGGACAATTAAATGTTCATTTCATCCCACTTGCCTTATCAGGCCTAATTTTCATGGTACAGAAAGCAGAGAAAGTGGCGTCGGTAAATTGGTATTCCGAGCGCGAGAGGATGTCGCGCTCTCCACAGTTCCTCACATGGTCCCGGATTTAGAAGTAGGCATAAGCACGACCGCCGGTCGTGGCTACCGACAGCTCACATCCGTCACTCCCGCCTGCTGATTACCCAGCATCCTCCTCACTCACGCCTCAGTGAAGGCCAACAGTTTTTTTTCACTGACATTTCTGGCTCACTTTTGCAGAAAACAATTAATTCCAATCCATACTGATATTATGAATGAATAAGAATTCATATGCTTTGAAGAAATATTTTATCCTTCAGCAATACATTCCCCTCAAATGTACATTAGGTTATTGTTCCAGGGGAACCAATTAGTACCTTTTAAAAGCAAAAAAGGAGTGAATTAATTATAAAACCAACAGCGAGGTATAAAATGTGTCTTCAGGGCATTTTCCCTTGAGAGGCTGTTCCAAAAATGTTTTTCATTTAACCGATCCAGTAGCAAACCTGATTTCACTGAGGGGGGGCACAGCTATATTGTCTAACTGAGAATAGCACAGCTTTTACTCATAAAAAGAGAACCCAGGCCGATTATGAGATCATAATCTTATAATCCTTCCAGTTTTGAAAACTGAGATTAAGGGGGAAGTGCAGAAGACTTTTATTCCTGGATTTGAAGTGGAAATAAGATACCGGTATTACAGTGGATAGGACTTTTGCTCACAGCAGCTAAATCTAGGTTCAAATCCAGGCTGAGGCCTTTTTACATGGGATTAGTTTATTCTTCTTATATCTGTGAGGGTGTTTTTTGGGTACTTTCTACCACTGTCCAAAAACACTGGCATAAATGAGTATAAATGAGAAGTTGCATAGCAGAAAACTACCACGTTGATTTAATGAGCAACGCAAAACGTCTTCCCCTCAGATTCGTGACTACGCCTCCACCATGATTGCAGAAGAAGGCTGTCCTCAGACACTGGGTCTTTGGATCATACAGTATAACGAACATCACACAACCACGTTTATTTCTTATTTAAACTTTATTTAACCAGGGCAATTCATTTTTTCAAGGGAGAAATTCCAGCTAGAGCAGTTGCAAGTGAGGAGGTATAGAAAGAAAAAGAGCCCATGGTGTAATTTACTTTGGGTGAAGGGCCTTGCTCAAGGGCCCAACAGCAGAATTCTTCCCAACGTTATCTCTGAGGATTAAGTCACATTAGCAAATCCCATTGGGGACTTGAACCAGCATCTTTTCAGTCACCAGTTAAGCGACCTACCTCAAGGCTACCCTGCCGCTCTGATGTTGATGATGTTCAGCACACAGGCCTGCTACCAGTGCATAGACTAAGCAAATGCAATTTTGCAAGTCTGATATAAACTGAAACTGGTTCCGTGAAATCCTCCGCGCCTTCTCCAAGGTACTGAAATCTGCAATTTTTCCATTTTACCCGCGCGCCTTTCTCTAACCTCCACCTGAACTCTGGCTCATTTGTTATTTTAACCCAGCAGTACGAGCAGAGGAAATATGTAAGACAGGACAGCACAAGCGTACTACTGAAGTCAAGTTACCACGAAGCGAGTATCACTTTCGCTTTTAACCTATTCCTTTTTTCTGTAAGGCTATCGCAAAGTCTGGCTTCGAGGACCCAATCACCGAAGTCGACACTCAGCACACTCGGCTTGTGCTTTTCTCTCTCCTCATTAATTCTACATACTGACTGACATGTGCTCTCAGTGCATCCGGCATCCCTCTCCCACGCCTACCCGTTTTAAGTCGGGTAGGTTCTTTCAATTTGGAACAACTTGCATGTGCCACATCTGCCACGTTTGTGCTGCGTGTCTGGCAGGTGTTCTGCAGTCAGTGTGGCCTGTCGGGGAGGTCGGGGGAGGGGTCTGGTAAGCTGAATGGAAAAATAAATGCTCGCGGCCAAACAGAGTGAAGCAGGGAATATAAATTCTGACTGGCGCGCCTCGTGCTGAACGGGATGCTGGCACTTTCTCCTCGGTTAATAACAATACCTCCCTCTTATTGGCTGCTGTCCATTTCACGTAACAGCCGCTCCGGAGGCGTGCGCAAATAGCGGAGCATCGTGCGGGAGACGCGAAGTGAACTAGTTCATAGAAATGTATTGACGTCACTTGTAGATAGGAGGTTTTGCTCTCACCAACAGAGGGATATTTCTAGACAAATCGAGTGTCAACAATAGTAGAAATTCCCTGCACGGACAAACCCCATGCCCACGTTTGGGGACTGATATCCAGGCTTTGCTATCTTCCCTCGAACGAGCCCAAACACATGAAACCAAGACGTCTCGGATACCTATAAGCAACAATATATGAAATTACGCGACACTTAAAACTAATGACACCAGAAAAGACCTGTTAAATCGGTCTGTCGTTGGACTCTCCGGAATATGAGGAATATGAGTTGCGAATGAGTGACCTCGGTTAAGGAACGTAATCCCGCCGTTGCGATGGTGAGTATTACATCTCTCCATTCACTAATAGTATCGTGAAATTAGTACATCGGCTTCAGTTACTTGATCAACAAATATTTGAGTAAAGGTTTTATTGGTTTGAGGTAAATGTGGTGGTGGGTGTTTGTTCTGTCATCTTCCGCGACAGAAATGGGTTGGGGATCTTCCCGGGGGACCGCGCGTTCCACAGCATCGTTTTGTCCGTGCGTCCGGGGAAGTAGAAGATACGTGACCGCGTCTTATAAGCGGAACAGTAAGCTGATCATTAGATTGATGATTTCTGGCCATTGAGGTGGAGATTAACGTTTGAAAGTGAATAATGGGGTAGGAGAGACTGGGCACGACTTTTGCTTTTAGTATTTCACCAGCCTACGTTGAAGAACCGGCATCAGCCAATACGCGTGTTGCCGACCTGAATTCTAAGAAGCATTCTGTTTGGTGTCAAATGATTACAACTGTTTCTTCTCACTACATCTATCTATCTATCTATCTATCTATCTATCTATTATATTTTAATCAATTTATTTATTTATTTTTATTGCAACCTTTATTGAAACCTGAAATACGTAAGTCTGTGTGTGTGTGTGTGTGTGTGTGTGTGTGTGTGTGTGTGTGTGTGTGCGCGCGCGCGTGCGTGTCCTCTGCCCCTTGTAACAGCTCCAATGCGCGGATAAGCGTTGTTAATCATTGCGAGAGGGGTCCCGTAACACCCGTTCGCGGAAACGGGATAGTGAGGAATGCTGCATTAATCAAATCTCCATTGGTGTAAAAATGTTAATCATGCTTTTTCTTTCCCACGACAGTCGCATTTTCCTATTGATAAATTGTGCAGCGCAACACGACACCATGCCTCATTCTCACGTTGTCATATGCGGAGAGATTTTTATTAATGTTGGGGGTGAAGAATGCAACCTTACCGTTCATTGAAGATTCACGGAAAATTAGTCGATAAGTGAATGCTTCCCATCATGGCTGTTAAAATGTTTCGATGGTTTGCGTAGGCTACCACAATTTCATTGCAAAGATATCAACGTGACGACAAGAAATTCATTTTTAAGAAAAATGCTTTATGAATACAATATTTTCGAAGCAGAAGTTTTTTTTTCTGTTTGGTTTTGTTTGTTTATTTTAGATTAAATCGTCAATGAGAATCCAGGCGGCCTCGCTGATGCACCACACCTACACTACTTATCTCTCACCACCCAATTCTATGTTTTGATGACAGCTTTGTGTTTGCTGCATGGAATATGAAATAGGCCTACCTGTGTGTGTGTGAATGTGCGTGCGTGCATGTGTGTGTGTGTGTGTGTGTGTCTCATACGCGCGCGTGAGAGAGATTATCACCATTTTTCACTTTATTTGCATTCCTAGCTGTTTACATATTGAATCTGGATTTGAAGCACGTAGTCTGGAGAGAAAGCGGGGACAGAGTTAATGCGTTGATGTTTGGCGTGGACAGCATCCATATTTCTGACCGGAGTGATGAAATACCAGCCTGCCGTTGTGTTTTTGTTTGCCTTTGTTTGAAGAGGAGTGAAAATTTCACAGCTTTGAATCACTTCGGAGTAAACAGTTGCATTTGTTGAGTATTCTGAATTCAGTAATTAATTCTTAAGGGCAAGAATATAGACCAGACGAATCAAAGCGGATAAAAAAAAAAAAACGAGGCTTTGTTTTTATAGGCCTACTTCCTTACTGGCAAACTTTTATTCCTACTGCCAAAACTTGTAAAAGCTGTCATACAAACCCACATTAACTCATAAATGAACTCATGAAGTTTCATATAAACTTGTATCAACTCTCATATAAAGTTGTATAAACTCTCGTGTGAACTTGTCTAAACTCTCATATAACCCACAGTAAGTCCTAAATAAACATATATTAACTGTAATATAAACCTGAAATATCTCTGATATAAACTTGTATACACTTCTGTATAAACCTGCATTAACTCTCATATAAACTCATATCAGTTCTCAAATAAACGCATATTAATTGTAATAAACGCAAAGCTCAAATAAACACTGCTAGTGTTGAGTTACTGCCCCATTGGGTAGAAGCAGTCATACTTAAAGCCTCTGGGATTCTGGCAGGATAAATGATCTAAGCAGAATAATTTGACTGTAACAGAAATTTTATAATGAGAAAAGCTCTGCTGTTCTTCTGCCTGAATTCATTCTTCTCAATATGTTGGCCAATCATTGTGAAACCACACACAGAAATTTAACAATGGCTTTGGCGGGAACTGAGGTAGCTGATTTTTCCATTTCCCCAAGTATAAGCTGTCAATGAGAACATTAATGGTGTTTATGAGCGTTTCTGGCAAGTCTCTGCCTGAGCTTTGGCACCACTAGCCCTGAAAGTCAGCACGTCCTGACGCGAACAGCCCCAGGTGTGAACACGCAATGATCAGAATAGTTTCGTTCCTGGAGATCTAATCACCCTGTGAGCTTTCACTCTGACTCTACCGAAGTACTCCTCATTCTAAAGATCTTCTCATTCAATGAAACCAGGTGCTCAAAATTAGGGGTGAATCCACAGGAGGTGAGTTGGGACCCACAACTTGTTTGTTCCTCGTGTACCTCGTAAACTGACTCAGGGGAACAGTCTAGAATAAAGAATTAACACAAACTCAAGCCCAATCCAGGAGACTGATATCAAGGCTGAGGAGCTTGTTCCCATTAATTAGATTGCAAGGAGCAATTACGTTTTTTTATCATTAATATATACACAGAAGAAGAGCTTAGCTCAATATTATCAAACAAAAACCTACTGGAAGAATTAGTATAGTATGAACTATGACAATCCAGCAACCATTCTGACACCAAAATGAACTTATATAGACAGTATAGTCACAAAAGAGCAAGGCTTAGAAATGATAACGCCAGAGAGCATGGGAGGAAATGAGACAATAATTCAATTAAAAGAGACACCCACACAAACACATAGGGACTGCTGGAACAAGAGGAGCCAATTACTGACACACGAGGGTCGTGACGAGCTGGAACACAACAAATACCTGGTTCTGACTTGCGTGTCCAGAGGCGAGATTTGGGAAATACTGCAGTTGCATGTCTTCAAATGCTGACACACTGTATTCCTAACAGTTTTAGTTTGGAAGACTGCGCTATTTGTTTAATACAATGGATGCACCATGTGTGCACTCAAGCGCTCACATAACATAATGGAGTGGACCAGCATTACATAAGGGCTTTCAGACCAGCTAAACTATGGCAGCTGGTTGGATCAAAAACCTGCTGATTGATCACATCCTCGGGGCTGGACTTTTACACCCCTGAACTTCCCTAATAGACGGCCAAAGGGCAATGATAATGTAAACCCTACTAGAGCCTGAGGGCATGTTGTAACAGCAATGGAACTCTGGCAAATGGTTTTCAAGTGGGCATTTTGAGAGGGTGTGATAAATCTCCGCTGATAAAGATATTCATTTTTCCTTCTGGAAGAACTTATTGAAACCGTTGATCTGTTTGGAATAATGGAATAGCAAGCTACACTTCGAAGTAACACTTTAAACAAGCATGCGGACACACACGCAATCGCACGTGCTTGCACGCGCTCACATACACACACGCGCACATGCGCGCAAACACGCATATGCACGCACTCACGCGCACTCGTGCACACGCATACACACACACCCACAAACACTCATGCCATCAAAGTAGAGGATGCATGCTATACATAATGAAAGAGAGTATCAGCGTTCTGCGTATTATTTCTGCCGGATTTTGTTTCTTCTTTTTTGTTCACTCTCATGAAATGTTTGAAGCTGTAAAACTTTGGAGTGCACAGGAAGGATTACAGGAAGGCTTAATGAATTCAATGTACTAATTAACAAAGCCGGAAACAAAACCGTGAAGTCGAGTGTAAAGTAAACACGTCTATAAAAAAACAGGAAAATATTTTCCGTGGTTTAATAGCTGGCTTTGCTTCAGATGCTTTTTGCCAGGGGCTGTCTGATGCTTTTTCCTGCGGGGTTTGGACAAGTTACGATGTGGTTAATTTACCCCTGACCTCAAAAAGAATGGTGGTCAATTTGAGCAATCGACAATTCAAAAAAAAAAATAATAATAATAATACCTGGATATTGCAATCAAGCCCCATTTCCATTACATTATGGGATAGTTTGATGGCCAGGTCATTTCCGGTCTTTGCTCATTATTAAGCATCTTCACAGATATATGACGAGCTGATCATTTGACTCGCCTGTGCTGGAGCAGGGAGAGACTTAAAACAGGCTGGAGGAGTGATGCTCCTGGAGAAGTTTGAGAAGCGCTGATGTAGATGAGGATAAGATCGCTATCGTTTATTGTTATTATACATAAAAAGCGCACCGCTAGCAAGCGCACAAAGCACACTGTTACGCAAGCTGCGCACCGTAAGACGGCAGTCCTGGAAGCGGAAGAAAGTTCTGCAAAAAAGCCACTCATATCCGTGTATTTTTACTTATTTATCTTTTATTGCTCTAATTCTATAGAATACAGAATGTGTCCTTTTGTGATGTCACTCAGTATGCCTCCATATATGCCCAATCAATGGAATTTAGAATTCCACAATGACCAATCACCCTGATCTGCCTCAGTTAAGCTCCTCCCCCTTGTGTGTGTGGATTTGCTCTCAGTAAAGATTGTCAGCCTTCTACAAAAGACCCCACCATGCATCCTTTGAGCATTGTCATGTGAAATTAAGCATGTAAATGTACACAGTATGTATAAAATACGATGATGTAGTACGAGGCTGCTCTACCCGATTCCTGGAGATTTACCTCTGTGTAAGACTCCGTTTCAACCCTAATTGGAAATGAAGCTGATTATCTTAACTGGCAGTTCAAAGAAGTCTCCTGTTGTTGAATGAGGTGTGTGTTGCTGGGGTTGGAGTGGACCCTGGCAGTATATGGTGGCTCTACTGAAACAGCACTGATATAAGAACTCGTTAAAGAGGGCTGGGTTTTTTTTTTTTTTTTCAATAAAAAACTTACATTGCTCAGTAGCTGTTGAGAGAAAGAGCTGACAAACCTCGCTCACGAGCTTGTCTCTTAAGGGGATGTATTACCAAGGCCAAAAATGGCGTCAGAAATGATATTTTTTGATGTAAAACTCTTCCTTAACATGTTTAGTCACTAATTCTTCTATTTGCAGGTAAAATAGCAACTGTAGGGTTAGTTCATTACTCCTGCTTATGGAAATGTGATTATGCTAATGATAATGCTGTGCATTCGGACACCTAAATGATCCGATCTCAAGTACAAAGGAGGGACTTCAATGATTTCTGGCAGATTGTTTGTTAAAGAGTGAAGATTTGTTACGAATCCTGTAGATTTTCAAAATTTTTGAATTTCAGAGGTTATGGAAGCATGATCATATTGTACATTACCTCATAATAAATTATTTAATTGATTATTATTGTCATCTGCCTGAATCATCAGCGGAGCTGTGTGAACGCCAGGTGCGAACACAGCGAAATATCTAAATTTTACCATCAACAAGTATCCTATGAATGTGGCCTCAGGTCAAAGACCAAACGAATACGACTACCTGGGCATATTAGAGGTAGAGTTACAGCATATTAGGTATAAAACACAGCTAGCCACTGAGCTAGCCTTAGCACTGGAAACAAGCGAACGTCAGCCAAGAGCGCAACGTTTATAACATGAGATGTTCTCAACGGAGTGTTACTGTAACCACTGACGTCTCACATATGAAGCTATACGGCATTTCAGAATGTTTAACAATATTATGCGCCCAGATACTTCCGGGTGGCAGAACGGGAGCAGCTTCCCACTGACCTGAAGAGATCCAGCCGGGAAAGTCTGTCTTAAAATCATAAGTTTGGGGTTTATGACTTAATATTTTGTAAAACGAGACGAGAAATGTTGACTTTTAATCTGAACACATAGGTTTTGTAACCAGAAAATACATCTGCAGAAATGCCTACTGTTACGATTTGTCCGTATTTAGTTCGATTTTTTAATTAAAATACGGAGTTACGGGAAAATAGTTCAGGGTCACGGATTTTTCAAAACCCGTGGATATTATATTGCCACATGCTAATTATACTAGTTCGACAAAGCCATTCTGAGGTTCGTAAAAAATTCCCCTCTCCCGCCTCTCAGTCGGCCAATCAAATAGCCTGTTTCTAAGTGTATATGGAGCGGCACCTGCTGGCTGCTTTGGAGACTACAACCTAATCGAACGTGGAGCGCAATGAGATTAAAAACAAGGTTTTAATAGACTTTTGATTGACTATTTCATTGTTTCATATGTTTGTAATAGCGGAATAAAATGTCAATCAGAATGCATTTCGACGTCATATTGTTTGTTGCTGAAATGTGCCTGAAAAAACTGAAAAATGTGTTTGAAAGTACTGATTGTCAGATTTCCGGGTAGGCATCTCTGCATCTGTGGTGATATACGATGTATCGACCAGTCACCCACTTGCGTTAGCAACCAACTACCGACGAAGTTACTGTTATGAGCCGAGCTTGCAACGCCTATCGGCGGTAGCCCCCGTTGCAGACGTCTTGGTGTTCGGTTAATTTTCCTCAACCTACAACGTCTGCGCACTCGAGCGAGGTTTTGTGTTCCACCAATCAGAAACTAGCTCCTAAAATCCAGGAGCTAATTATATATGCAGAAACAGATAGAGCCAAATTGGCGGACGGTGGCGAACATGTTTTCTCTCGAGCTTTGGAGAAAATCTGCAAAACCTTCAATATTAAAAGTATGAATAGCCTACAAGAACAAGCAATGAACAACTTAGTTATCCAGAGGAAAGATGTCTACGTAAATTTGCCTACAGGATTTGGCAAATCGCTCATATACCAAGCTCTTCCAATCCTCGGGGAAGCGTTGTCTAATAAAGAATCGCCTATTGTTATTGTTGTTTCTCCTCTTGTTAACCTTATGAAGGATCAAGTCAATTATTTGAATAACATAGGAGTGAAAGCAACGAGTTTAAGTCTGGTCGATACCGAAATGGAGAAGAGAAGTGTGGAAAGAGGATTGTTTTCAATACGGTTCTCCAGAGTTTTGGCTAAGTGAACGGTGGAGGAAGATGCTGCTGAATGCCGCATATTCAAACAATATTTATGCTGTTGCTGTCGATGAAGCTCACATAATAAATCATCAAGTTCTTTCTCTATTTTCAAATTAAGCGATAGCAGCCCATTCGGCAGACGAATAACTCGTTCGGTATACCGCTGTGTTAACAGAGATGACACAGCTTATTACTGCAGCGATATCAAGATTGCTTTTTCCACGCACTCGTATCTTGTCTTCATTTGAGAGGATTTTTGTTTTACACACAAAACAAATGTCGTTTTCTACAAGTTTTTTTAGGAGTTTCTTTTCCGCCATTTCACTATTTTTGACAAGCCGCAGGGAAAAGCCATAGTAATGACAGAGATCATAACATATAATAAGCATTCTGATTGGCTCATCAAGCACAATCACATTACGTCACTGAACACAAAACCTTGCTCGAGTACGCAGACGTTGTAGGTTGAGGGAAATTAACCGAACACCAAGACGTCTGCAACAGAGGCTATATCGGCGGCAAGTGTAGCATGCTTTTCCCCTATGGCTTTTGCAGCTAATGTGACAGCAGAGCCCCTGGTGACAGCATTCTCTGGTGACAAGTCGGCGGCAACAGCATCCTCCGAGGAAAAAGTACATAACTTTATTTTTAACAATATTAAAATTTTGAGAAAGGTGAACGAATAAATCCTTGCGCTGAAATGTTAAGTAGAGAAGAACGCAACTGTCTCAAACTGCAGATTCAGCTTAACGCGTCCTCGCATTCTTGTAAATTTGCACTCCCGTTCTCAACTTCTCAAGTTTGAACTCACAAATATGGGAGTCCGTGAGAAATGTCAGTGCTTATGCTGGCTAGTGTTTGTCCAGCTGTAAAGAAACACCCACAACTAGGCTACACAGCTGATTGAATCGCGTGTGCACGAGAAATGATTGTCATCGTCCGTCACTCCTCCTGGTTCTGATTGGTTGTTTTGTCCCGGTCGCGGTGAAATCTTGCAGAAGGAATGAGAAGCACTAGATAGAGCCAGATGACTCTGATTTTCTCAAAGATCATCTGACTCACATCCCACTGTCAGGTCATAGTAACAGTTTTTACAAATATGAGAAAAAGTGATTTTTTGAAAAATTGCAAACTCCCTTTTTAAATAACTGTGTATATTTTCGAGTGATCACGAGAAAGATCTTTCATTTATTTGAATTCTATGCAAGTGAGGTGCAATGGTGTCATATTTAAACATTAAAATACACTTCCCCCCCATTTGCGTATGAATAAGTAACATGTTGGTTTAAAGGGCATATAGTATGCAGAAGAAATATTACTGGCCTGGAATATGTCAAGTCTCTCGCTAACTACAAAGATGAACAATTCAAATCCAGTCACACCGAACTGATCTCTGGATATTCTGCAGCACTCGGTGGAAAAGAAGCCTTTCGGATTTTCAATGCCTCCTTAGATCTGGATCACAGTACTGTCAGACGGCCATAATGATGTTCCTAGAGAGCAGAAAAGTGCGCTTTCTCCCCTGGTAATATCTTTTTTTAAAACGGAAAATTACATTTTATTGTGTATCCTCTCACACGGATACAACTGTTACCTTTTAGAAAGGGGGAGCCTTTATTTGTCCTAATCTGCGGTTACTGCATTAAGACCGTTACAGGCAGGACCACATTGAATGAGAGACATGAGAATAGTATAGTTACAATATGCGACTCAGACCTTCCGATAAAACATTTTGGTTCCTCTTCCTAAAGCATCCCAGAGGAAGATCACTGATCTAGGACCAGTTTTCTTTTTTCACCCGTAGTTGATGAGGTGAGGATGTCGGCCAGGGAAAGTGGTCTAAGATTAGCACTTCTGCTTTTGAGAGTCTTTATCAATGAGCGCTGTTATGTTACGCATGATGCAATCTTTGCAAAGCCATTGCGATCTTGATGACGATGAAATGTAAAAAATTGTGAATGCGCGCGTCAAACTAGTCCAGATTAAAATGCAGATGAACCCTGTCCACTCCACCATTGAGAGCTGCTTGTAGAGACATTGCTTCATCGGTGCTGGGGTGGAATGGTATGAACACGGCAATGCTAATCGCTCCATCTGTGCAAATCTGTCCTGTCTCTCTGTGCCGAGCGGTTGGCATGGGAACGCGCTCACTTCTTACCGCGCATTCTGAGAACTTTTATTTCACAGGATTTACCGCAAAAAAAAAAATATATATAAATAAATATAAAAATAAAAATTCTCCATATCCGGAAAATCCCTCGTTTTCTGCACTGAAAGGACATCAATGATTTTTGAATCCTCTACTCTCTTTAGCTGTTGTCAATCACCTTCTTTCTAAATTTGTAACAAATTGATTTTATTTTTGAGGTGTATGCTAATTCATTCATTTCCATTTGAGTCGCTTTAATTATGAGATCACCTTGTCCTTACTCAGGGTGCACAGATATACATTCACATCAGCCCTGTAAAATGTATTTTCAGGGCTGGATTTCTGTAATAGTTCAGTTCCAGTGTCAGAAGGATATGCACTGGAAGACAGATTCCTCTGACCACATTGTTGCTCGACCCTGATGTGTGGTCAGTGGTCAATGGCACTGCAGTTAGCATTTCACCTCACCTCCTATCCTATCTTATACACTGCCTAGACAAAAAAAAAAAAAATTCAGACATGGCGGACATTCAACCATACACAAAGTTGGAAGTTTCACCACAATCCTGCTAAGTTTTAATAATGTGTTGGGTAGTTTTTAACTCAATTCCAGCCATTCCAGAACTCTACTTATTTGTTTGATTTGCTCGATGCTGGCATTTCCATGACCATGGCATACGTCTTCTGACACTCGTGTTTAAGAAATGAGTCCAAACTTACTGAAACGGTCAGAGTTAAAAGAATCACTGCTAGCTGAAACATATTCATCACAGTAAGAATGATTTAATCACCGGCTCCCAGGAGTGTTTGCTTATTTAAATCCAAACAGCAACACTTTTAGCCAGGCAGTGCATTTTTCAACCAGTTCCTCTGAGACCAAGCTCTAATTGGCAAGTGAGACCTGTGAATAAATAAAACATATTAAAAAATTAAAAAGTTACAAGTGTAATTTAGTTGCATATTGGTATTCAGATGTCAAGTGCACAATGGTAGGAGGAGAGATTGTGCTTTAAAAAGTTTATTTTACCTTTATTTTACCCTCTTTGAGGGGTGTTTTTGGTGTGTCTTAAGTTAGCAAGTACTGAGTCCTGCTGCCATAGTTACTTAACAATGATAGACAGTAGGTAGTTTGCTAAAGTAGGACCCTCTGTCAGGGATCAGAGTAACCGCCTTATAAACCCGTAACCCTTGGTCTATATGCGGACGGGTTCTTAGTAAAGAATGTGGGGCTGGTGAGGTGATGACGCTTCGCCGGCAGCTGCATTGTCTAGAATATTCTCTGCTCTCCTTGAAAGAGATGTTCCCAAATGAGCGGATCGCGTGTCACTCATCAGGGAGAATGGAGTCATTGAGTCAAGATCCCTATGTTACTATGTGCAGTCCTGTGTTTGTGCGAGTCTGTACGTGTATGAGTGTTTCTGAGCATGTGGGGGTATAGTTTGTGTGTGTGTGTGTGTGTGTGTGTGTGTGCATGTGTGAGACTTGTGTGTGCAGCTTCTGCTTATATGTGCATGAGAGGGCACAGTTACTACCATCATGTCCACCAATAGCATTAAATAGACAATCACCTGACCCTTCTCAGCCAATCAGGTGGCTCTGTTCCCCAGAGCACTGGGATTTGCTCACCACTGTGAGCCATTGGCATCATCCAGTGATAGAGGTTCCTGCTGCCCTCATTCCGTTCTTACTGCCTGCCGCTTGTGTAATTGGCGCATTGAAAAGTGGCCCAAGGCATGAACCATATCAGTGGGGTTTTAAGCAGCGCTCCAGGTGACGTTTTAAGCAGCGTTCTGACTCGCTGCCTGACTCGAGTCTGTCATATCGTGTGTTCGATCGAAGCTGTTGCTGAATGTTCTGCCGGTCTGTTGGAAATGCGTCCACAGCGCCGCTTGCATACTATGGCGTCTCTGTAGTCGAGCGTAATCTCCTGGGTTTAGGAAGTGCCGTACAGCATCACGCTTCAGAGGATTTGTCTGGGAGTTCAGGTTTGTATTAACATGACATAACAGAACGTAAATGGTGAGAATAGGCCTTTCAGCCCAACAGGGCCATTTCCCTTTTGTTGAAGTGAACTCAACTCTTTAGATATGCGAGGACTAAATGGTGTCTTGCACTAAATCATGCTAAATCTTGAAAACTCCTGGAGTTTCTGCCTTGATTGTGTGGCCAAGAATGGCAATGTGATGCCCCTCCTCCTGGGCATACCCATATTTCCACGGCTATCTGCCTTATGCCAATTATTCAATCATTCCTCTGCTCTCTATTTATTGATTACACCAGGTTTCTGTCAGTTATTTATCATTCCCTCTATGCATACCTCAGTTCTCCCCTGCACAGGCATGAAGCCTTACAATGTAACTCCCACTTTCTTCTTATTCCCAATGTAGGTTTACTTTCTGTTTTCCTCTGCACTTTGTTTATTTAATAAATTTCACATCCTTGCATCAGAGGCCTCCACTCTTATTCACTCTCTTGGTGCCGAGAGATGTAATCAATAAACACACGTGTGCATATTTGTATGGCTATACTTCTGAAGATATTACATAGTCGTGTATTCACTCTGCACAGCCCTTCCTGAACCCCAACCTTAAAGGTGCACTATGCAAGTTTGTTTACTTTCTGTGCAATTATATTTTTGTCTCAATTCGCCGACATCATGGTCTGCTAGCTGCCTGCCCCTAAATTCACTGTAAAAAAAAAAAACCCAGCCTCTGGAGACCGCACAGGCCTCACAAACTGCAAATAAACATGAGGGGCACAGGCTGTGCCCCATAACATAACAAACCGTCCCGGCCAATCACCGACAAGAGTTGACAGTTATGGAAGCATGGGAAGGAGGGAACTAAGGGAGGGAGGGGTGGGCAACATCTGTTTTGTTTGAGTTTGAATGTCAACAGAAGTGAAAGTAAATCAACTTGCATAGTGCACCTTTAACCAAACTATACCCCACCCTAACCTTAACCTTACACTAAGTGTAACCATAGACCTAACTTTAACCAATTAGCCATAATTCTCTGTGAGGACCAATCAAAATGTCCTCTCAACCTCGAATAGCCCCACAGCATCTGTGATTTCTCAGCGTTTGGTTCTCTCAAGTATAGCTTTACAAGCGCACACACCAATACACAAGACACACAAATACCCACACACACTTATACACACACACACACGCACACACACACTGTATCAATAACTGAATCAATGTCAACATTTGCATTTGTAAATTAAAGTGATTCTGTTTACAAACTGGGAAAAAGGGAAGGGTAAATGAATCCAGCCACCGTGAGTGACCCTCTATGCACACACACCCAAACACACACACACACGCACACATGCACACAGTGAGATGACTCTGTGTCCTATGTTGCAGGAGGGATGATGACTGCGGAACAGCTCCTCTGATACCTGCACTGTGCCCAGTTCTGCCTGATACTCCAGCACCGAGGACTCAACATGGAGCCCAATACACTGCTCATCATCAACCTGCTACTGCTGCCTCTGGTGAGTGTGTGTGTGTGTGTGTGTGTGTGTGAGAGAGAGAGAGAGAGAGAGAGAGAGAGATTTGAGATTTCAAAATACTTTATTGAAACATTAACAGGTCACATCAGAACAATTCAACAGATTCACTGGATCCAAACTAACTCAACACACTTCCAAAGATGAGTTCATTCTCTACTACACAGCAGAGCACCTCCTCATAGAAAGTTTTACCAACATTTGGTGCTAAGTCTTTCAGTAATCTGTAATAATTGAAATCTATTTTTAAACGTGCCTTCAACATTTTAATAAAAACAAGGACAGCATCATCATCAGTTGATCCCTCTATTCTGTTCCTCCTGCTGAGGTACACAGCCATCTTGGCTTTCCCCAAAACAAAATTAAAAAGAATTAAAAAGTTGACAGGATTGTTTTTTCCTTTGAGAGTACCTGTAACCCAGAACGAACATTTGTTTTGTAAAGACAACACCAAACATTCAAAACAGATTGTCTAACATTGCAAATAATGGCATCAAACGACAGCACTCCATGAAACAGTGAAAAACTGTCTCACGAAGATTGCAGAACGGGCAATCGTGGCTAATGGTGGGATTAATGACAGAGATAAAAGCATTAACAGTGACAGCACCATGCAGAACCCTCCACTGCAGGTCAGCAGTCTTCTTCATCAAAGGTGGTTTGTATAACGCTCTCCATTCAGGTTTAACATCATCACCAAGACTCAAGTGAGCTCTCCATGGGGTATCAGTTTTCCCATTCAATTTGTCTCTGTGTAAAATTTTGACTGACAGTTTATAAATTAATTTCCGATTATCAACATGGACAGGACTTGTAGTAGAAATATCATTCAATAAAAACGGTCCGGTACAGAGTTTAAAATCTGGGAGAAGATTCACTAGAGGAAAAGGATTATTTTCACTAGGCTGAACGAATCCGTTACAGAACTGATACAACAGCACATGTTCCTCATCCGTTAGGACTTCTTTCCACTTACTGAGCAGGAGAGCAATGACTCGAGTGGAATTCACCCCAATATGAGAGGCGAGAGCCGTAGCATTACCCATATCTGCCCCTGTGAACTGAACCACAAGTTTCAGGGTTAACTACATTCGCTTCGCAGAACCGTCTAAGCAGAGTCGGCCCCAGCTCACACGCAGCACTGAGACGGGTCCCATATACCACTGGTTCATGGAGCAGCCAGTACAGAGAGTCACGATGGTCCAAACTCTCTTTTTTAAGCATGTTCCATACAGTAAAAAGTCCACAGTAAAAAGCAGGAAGTGCACTTGTGTTACCCTGCTTTAGGTCCATCAGGAAAAGAGATCGGTTCAGTCCTAGACCACCCAGCTGGCTCAGAATGGTGCAGGCAAGTGGTCTCCACACCAGATCCGCAGGACCACACAGGAACCTCTGGATGAACTGCTAGCGGAAGGTTGCCTCCCTGCTGCCTAGGTGGATCAGTCCTTGTCCTCCTTCATCCTTCAGCAGGTATAACACTCCTTGAGGAACCCAATGCAGCCGATCCCAGAAAAAATCAACGAGGAGAACTTGAACCTTTGATAATAAATCCGGCGGGGGGTCAACACAAGCCAAGCGATGCCATAATGTGGATGCGATCAAATTATTCGTAATGAGGACTCTCCCTCTATAGGACATTTAAAAAAAAAATCCAGTTCCACCTAGTGAGTCGACCCCTCACCTTTTCAAGAACATTCTCCCAGTTTTTAAAAACAAAAGCTTCATCACCTAAAAATACTCCCAAGTACTTAATTCCTCCCGTCTTCCAAAACAATCCTGTTGGCAATCTGAGTCTCTTTTTTTGTGCCCCTCCAATACTGAGAGCTTCACTTTTGTCCCAGTTTACTTTAGCTGAAGAAATTAAGCCAAACTGAGCAATATTGTTTTCTAAAACATCAAGATCTTGTTGACTATCAAGTGAAATAACTAGGTCATGTGCATAAGCCGACAGCTTTACAGGAGAGATACAACCTGGCATATTTAAACCACGGAGATTAACTCTAAGTTGATGTGACAAAGGCTCAAAAGCCAAAGAAAACAACATCCCAGATAAGGCACAACCTTGCCTGACCCCCCTTTGAACCTGAAAGGGAGCAGCTCAAACCACCATTTATCTTCAACAGACTCTGAATGTCACTATATAAAACCTCAATTTTGTTGATAAAACCAGGAGCAAAACCAAATGCAGTCAGTTTGCCACAAATAATTGTGTTCAACGCGATCAAAAGCTTTCTCCTGATCGATTGATATAATACCTATTTTGAGACCAAATAGCTTAGAGACTTCCAAGAAATCTCAAATCAGAACAATATTATCATAAATTAATCTGCCAGGTACACAGTACATCTGATCAGGATGAACCACTTGTTCCATTACTCTACTCAGTCTGGTTGCCAGCACTTTAGGCAGGAGTTTGTAATCCGGACAGAGTAGTGAAACAGATCTCCAGTTTTTAATTAACTGCAAGTCACCTTTTTTGGGCAGTAAAGTGAGGACTGCTCTCCTGCAGCTAAGTGGCAGACACCCCTTAGTAAGACTGTCACTAAGTACCGCCAGCAAATCCTCCCCAATCACAGACCAGAAAGACTTATAAAAGTCCATAGGCAGACCATCTATTCCAGGTGCTGTGCCACTCTGCATACTTTGTAGAGCAGCATACAACTCATCAAAGCAGAGAGCTGCTTCCAGTGCAGCATTACTCTCCTGTTTAACCTGTGGAAGACCACTATAAAACTTTTGAGCTATTTCCTGCTCACATTTAAAAAGATCACTGTAGAAGTTAACAGCATGTTTCCTAATTGCTGCATGATCTGTCAACACCTGTCCAGAATCAGATTTTAAACTGTGGATAAACCTTCTTTGGCCATTTTTACGCTCTAGACCAAAGAAAAAGTGTGACGGTACATCCATTAGAGCTATTTTTTGGAAGCGAGATCTGACCAGTGTTCCCTGACTTGATACCTCTAACAGATTTTCTAAAACAGATTTTTTTTACTTCAAGTATCTCTGTAAAATGTTGGTCTCTTGCAACTTCAGTTAGATTCTGAAGTTCCTTGATTTCAGACTCCAAGGTTTTTACTGAACTCACTAAGGTTTTTGTGACATTCTGAGTGTACTGTTGACAGAATTGTTTTATTGTAACTTTTCCAAAGTCCCACCACTGTTCGATAGATGTAAAGTTACATTTTGTACTTTGGTGATTTTTCCAAAAGTACACAAAACTTTCTGTAAAATTTTTGTCTTCAAGTAAAGCAGTGTTAAAATGCCAGTTAGCACTACTGGGCTTTCCACATTTTAGAAACACAGAAGCTACAACAAGTGAATGATCAGAAAACCCAACAGGACTTATGGAACAATTTCTAAACACATTAAAATGATGTTTAAAACCATAAAAACGATCAAGCCGAGCCATGGATACCAAATTGTCTTTACAGTGTGTCCACGTATATTGCCTTTGATTACCATGGAAAGTTCTCCAAACATCACACAGTTCATGAGTCTCTAAAAGATGAAGAAGACGTGTGCGAGAAGCAGGGTGAGGTTCTGCATGGTTCCTGTCTAATCTGCTGTCTTCAGTACAATTCCAGTCTCCACCAATAAATAAATATTCTTCACTGTTACAGTTCTTAATTGCATCATTCAAAACGTCAAGGAAAATCAACCTCTCCACCCCAACAACTGGAGCATAAATAGTCACGAAAACCAGTTTCATATTTTCAAATTCTACTCTTATTTTTAATATGCGACCTTTAATAACTTCCTCACAATCAATTGAGTGGGGAACAAAATTTCTAGAAAACAAAATTCCAACCCCACAGCTGTTACTAGTCTTATGGCTTAAAAAATGTCACCAGTCCATTCTCTCTTCCAGTCAACTTCATTATCAGTAGTGCTGTGCGTTTCCTGCACTAAAACAACATCTAGTTTTTTAAGAGAACATAATCTGAAAAGAGAAGCTCTTTTTCTTTCATCCCTGGCTCCATTTAAGTTTAGGCATCCTATTCTAATATCACCCATGACACAGAAGAAGAGATGCAAAACAAAAGAGAACAAGTACAAATTAAAATAATTACAGAACTTGACTGCCATCCTCTAATTGCTTTTTTGCTTTCAAAACTAGTTTTTGAGACGGTACATTTCTTGGTCAGATTTCTCTCCTAAACCTTCTGGGGTTTTCTGAAGAATCTTAACTGAATCAATGAAGAGCTTCAAATCAGAGAAGACCTCTTCAATTGTAACATTCCGAGCTCGTTTGGTATCCTTAAGGAACTTTTTAATGCTCATTAAAGAGTAACGGCTTCTTTTAGGAACCAAAGACTGAGAGGAAGCTAAAGATTCCATATCAGTATCTATATCAGCCTCACTGTCAGACTCCTGAGGACCTTCACCATGAAGAGAACCTTTTTCTACCTCAGTAGAAGACTGACAAATATTCTTAGACCTTGTTTTTCTTTCATTATCATGAGTGAAGTCTTCATCAACAAACATTTCACTGTCTTCATTGAAAGAACATTCAGACTCCTTTCTTTCAGCCTGAGCCCTAGAGCTTCTCACCTCAGTATCAGGGCGGATGTCCTGACTCGTCTCTAAATTAGTGTCTCTAACAACAAAATCTTGAATTTGCGAAGTCCCTTCATCCTCCAATCCTGGGCCCTGTGTTTCAAACTCCAGCTCTGATTTCTGTGTTTTATTCTGTTCGGCATTCTGCGTTTTAACTTGTTCAGCATTCTGAGATTTACTTTGCACTGATTGCTGTACCTTTTTAAAAACTGATTTCTGTGTTTTATTTTGTCCAAGATTCTGTGATTTACTTTACTCTGGTTTCTGCGCCTCATTTAGCTCTGGATTTTCTGTATGGTTTTGTTCAGGATTCTGTGATCTACTTTGCTCAGATGTCTGGGCCTTATTTGACTCTGGTTTCTGTGTGTTATTTTGCCCTGGGCCTGGTGTTCTGCTCTGTTCTGGCTTCTGTGTTTCACTCTGATCTGACCTTTGTGTTGCAGCTTTATTTTGCTCTGGTCTCGGTGTTGCAGATTCTCCATCAAAAAACTCAGCAATTTGTTTCTCTGGACATGAACGAATGAGATGACCCTCATTTCCACAGCCAAAACATTTCATCTTCTCTGAAGATGCATAAATAGAATAATCATAATCATCTATTCTAAACTTCAATACCAGATTTAAATCCTCAGCGATATTTTTCAAGATCGTAAAAACCTGTCTCCTAAAAGAAACAACGTGTTTCAAATGCGGAGATTTACAACCGAGAGGAATCATCCTGATCGGTGACATTAATTGACCGTGTCTTGCCAATTCACGTTCCAAAATATCATTACTAATAAACGGAGGAACTTTGGACAAAATTACCTTTTCTGCAGGACTAACCAACGGTACTACTTGAACGAAAGTGTCTTGTATCACCACACCTCGTTCAACAATTTCATTAACTTTATCAACGCTATCTAAAAAAATAACGACACCTTTATTCATTCTCGATGCCGACTTTACACTGTCACATCCAACAATTTCGCCGACAGCTAAACCGCAATCCTCCACCGAACAATTCTCAGTCGGACAGAGATTAATGCCATGTCTGCGTGTGAGCTTCTCTTGCCCTAAACCTCCAACTCCGCGAGCCGACACGACTACCGGACAACCGGTTGTCCCCGCTCCGAAACAAAACCACTTTAAACCTAAACAACGCAACACCAAAAAATAAAAACGAAACGAGTGTGTGCATTTGTGTGTATGTTTATATGTCTGTGAAAGTTTGTGTTTGAGTTTGAAAGTGTGTGAAAGTACAGCATGTGCTGTAGTGCGTTTGTGTGTGTGTGTGTGTGTGTGTGTGTGTAAGTATGTACAGTTTGTCTGTGTTGACAGTGCAAAACTACATGTGATGTGTGTGCTTATGTGTGCATGCTAACAGCAGCTGTGTGCATTTGTGTGTTTGTGTAATACTCTTAGGCCATAAAATATACAAATCTCACAGCCAATTCATAAGCACTATCTCAAATACTCAAATGGTTTACAAATGTTTTATCATGGCCTATACACAAACACTGCGCTACATCATTTGATGCATGCTATAATAGCTAATACACAAACACTGCTCGATAGCCCACACACAAACAATGGCCCACACACAAACCGCTTATAAACCAAGCCTGGCCAGTATCCACCAAACAAATCAGACTCATCCTGACCATGTCGCAAAAAAAGCTGAAAAGTGACCTCAGAGTTGCTTAGAGCTTGACACTATTTTGGCAAGCAGTAAAAAAGCACGTATTAAAGGAGGGAATAATGCTTAAGAAAGGCAGAGAGAGAGAGAGAGAGAGAGAGAGAGAAGGAGTAGTCCAGGCAATCTAGGACAAAAATATGCCTAACCTGGAACTAATTGGTACAGAATATATCTCAACGTTTTTTCACTCTCCAATCTTCCCTTTGTAACATATCAAAAGTCCCAAAAAATCCCAGCACGGCAACATTCCTAAAAATGCGATTACTTTGGGGCACCTCAAAGCGCAAATTCCACTACATGGAAACGAGGCTCATACAATCAACTCTGTTGTGGAATTTAAAAACATGATTGTACTTAAATGTAGCGCAGAGCGAAAAGCGAAAAAATGTTCGATGGTATGAAATAAAATTGTAAAGACTGTTATTCTACAAACCCCAAAACCAGTGAAGTTGGCACGTTGTGTAAATCGTAAATAAAAACAGAATACAATGATTTGCAAATCCTTTTCAACCTATATTCAATTGAATTCACTGCAAAGACAAGTTACTTAATGTTGTAACAGGTAAACTTTGTAATTTTTTGCAAATATTAGCTCATTTGGAATTTGATGTCTGCAACATGTTTCAAAAAAGCTGGCACAAGTGGCAAAAAAGACTGAGAGAGTTGAGGAATGCTCATCAAACACTTATTTGGAACATCCCACAGGTGAACGGGCTAATTGGGAACAGGTGGGTGCCATGATTGGGTATAAAGCCAGCTTCCCTGAAATGCTCAGTCATTCACAAACAAGGATGGGGCGAGGGTCACCACTTAGTGAACAAATGCGTGAGCTGATTGTCGAACAGTTTAAAAACAACATTCCTCAACGAGCTATTGCAAGAAATTTAGGGATTTCATCATCTACGGTCCGTAATATCGTCAAAAGGTTCAGAGAATCTGGAGAAATCACTGCACGTAAGCGACAAGGCTGAAAACCTACATTGAATGCCTGTGACCTTCGATCCCTCAGGCGGTACTGCATCAAAAACCGGCATCAGTGTGTAAAGGACATCACCACATGGGCTCAGGAACACTTCAGAAAACCACTGTCAGTAACTACAGTTCGTCGCTACATCTGCAAGTGCAAGTTAAAACTCTACAATGCATAGCGAAAGCCATTTATCAACAGCACCCAGAAGCACTGCCGGCTTCGCTGGGCCCAAGCTCATCTAAGATGGACTGATGCAAAGTGGAAAAGTGTTCTGTGGTCTGACGAGTCCACATTTCAAATTGTTTTTGGAAACTGTGGACGTTGTGTCCTCCGGACCAAAGAGGAAAAGAACCATCCGGACTGTTATAGGCGCAAAGTTCAAAAGCCAGCATCTGTGATGGTTTGGGGGTGTATTAGTGCCCAAGGCATGGGCAAATTACACATATGTGAAGGCACCATTAATGCTGAAAGGTACATACAGGTTTTGGAGCAACATATCTTGCCATCCAAGCAACGTCTTTTTCATGGACATCCCTGCTTATTTCAGCAAGACAATGCCAAGCCATATTCTGCACGTGTTACAACAGCATGGCTCCGTAGTAAAAGAGTGCGGGTACTAGACTGGCCTGCCTGTAGTCCAGACCTGTCTCCCATTGAAAATGTGTGGCGCATTATGAAGCGTAAAATGCGACAACGGAGACCCCGGACTGTTGAACAACTTAAGCTGTCATCAAGCAAGAATGGGAAAGAGTTCCACCTGAAAAGCTTCAAAAATTGGTCTCCACAGTTCCCAAACGTTTACTGAGTGTCATTAAAAGGAAAGGCGATGTAACACAGAGGTAAAAAGGCCCCTGTGCCAACTTTTTTGCAATGTGTTGCTGCCTTTAAATTCTAAGTTAATGATTATTTGCAAAAAAAAATTAAGTTTCTCAGTTTGAACATTAAACATCTTGTCTTTGCAGTGTATTCAATTGAATATAAGTTGAAAAGGATTTGCAAATTCTGTTTTTATCTACGATTTACATAACGTGCCAACTTCACTGGTTTTGGGTTTTGTAATTTATGCATAATAAAAGAGTTTGTGGAAATGTTTTGGTACGTTCTCTGTTCTAGTGGGGCATAGTGTGGGACTCCCGGGTAAAGTGAAGAGCGTGGTGAGGCGGGGAGGGCATGCTGGGGGTGGTGGGAGCCGGGCGGGCAGGACAGGGGTCCCGGGAAGGGCAGCTGAGGCAGGGGGGCAGGGGCAGAGTCCTGGGGGCAGGGGCAGAGGCCTGGAGTCAGGGGCAGGCCCCAGGGGGACACGGCGGGCGCTGGGAGGGGTGGGTGGGATGGCAGGGACCCCCGGGAGGAGATAGGCAGCCAGGAGAAGCGGAGAGCCCAGCCAAAGGGCGGAGGACAGGGAACCGGGCCTAAAGGTCATGGCCTCCTCCCAGGCCCAGCTAGGAGGCCAGGAGGGCTCGGGCGGGGGTGGGTCGGGCACTATGCTTTTATTTATTTATTTATTTTGAACATTCATACGAATTTATGGATAAAGAAATTAAGATTCTAGCAAACAAAAGTGATGAAAAAAATCACTTCCGGTTCGAGCCTCGTTTCCATGCTGCACAAAAAGGGGTTTTTGACAAAAAGCTAAATTTCGGCAGGTTGCCGTGCTGGGATTTTTTGGGACTTTTAGTATGTTCATGTATACATTAATTCTAAAAGGTTTTTGAAGAAAAAGCTTCTGTACCAATTAGTTCCAGGTTCTGCCACAGATTGCCTGGACTAGAGAGAGAGAGAGAACTGAGTGCTACTCTAAGGTTTTTTTTTTTTGCACAGTATGGAAGAAAGATGACTGATGAATTGCTGAGTTGGGAGTAGATTCTGGGTGATTTTCAGTATCTTGGCAACACATTCCCAATCCACTCGCCCAGACTCTGTCCTCCCCCCAAACAAAGGAGCCAACTTGCATGACACACTTCACAGAAACTTTTCATAAAGAGGTTTTTTGGAGTAGAAATGTGCTACAGCCTCACTCACACATTTATTCAGCACTCTGTTACTCTGTCCCTGTCTCACACTGCGGTGCGGAGATCTGTTAGATGTCGTGTAGGGGGGGACGACAGAGACTAAGAGGCAGGGTGAGATTTTTATTTTTAAAGTCCTATTTATTGAACCAAATGATTTAGCAGTGTATACCAGAATGCATCATAAATAAAACAGCAAGTTTAGCAAAACAAATGTTTCTTAAACCAAGCTAAACCAGGATGAAAAATAAACAAATCAATACAGAAAACAAACCGATGCAAGACAAAATAAAAACCGTCAACAAAAAAAAAAAAAAAAGGTAAAAATAAACAGTATTAAAATAAATAGTAAAAAGTGCCATCAAACAGAACAGATAAAACCAGAAACGCCCGCGTTTGAACACCCTCGGCCTGACGGTGCACACACGGACAGACAGACAGACAGACGGACAGACAGACGACAAACTGATGACAATACCCTTTGGCCTGAAGTCGGGCCGAGGGTAACCAAACCTTCCAATTTTTCAAACTGTTCATGAGCTACTTGTACCTAAAAACACATTTTATAACCACCTTCATTGCAACATACAGCATCATCAACACACCAGACTTTAAGTAAATTAATATTATTTCTTAACCCTTGTGTGATGTTAGGGTCTTTTGGACCCATTTTCAATCTTTACTAAAATAAAAATCATACAAGTAATACTTTTTTCAACCTGAAACTCGGTGTCCTTGGCTTATTTTATGTGAAGAACATGGAGGATAACTTTTTTGGGGGGAGTCCCCACTCTACACCCCCCCTCCACATTTACATCACACAGGGTGTTGGGGTCCAAAGGACCCCAATGTAAAACAATAGGGCAGTGGTCTACTCTACAGCTTGAGTGTGAACATTGGAATAGGACCAAAAACATTGCTGCATGCCTTTACCTGCCTTCCTTCTACCAGAGACTAGAATACCTGAACAGGGGGTGGAGTGGGGGATATATTGTCCCCAACCAAACTTGACCCAAGGGGGCGGGGCTTCGCTACCACGTCATTACGCAACACAAATCCTACAACCCAGCCCCTGTGTGTGCCAGAGACATGATGCATGCACCAGGGGGTTCAGAGGGACAGCCCTGAGTGCACTGTACTGTCCCACAACCAACCTTGATCCAAGGGGGCGGGGCTTCGCTACCACGCCATTACGCAATAGGAATCCCACAATCAAGCCATCGTGTGTGCCAGAGATTGGGGACTGGTCAGAAACCACCCACAAGCAACATCCTGGTGAAGACAGTGTGTCTCTAGCCCTAACAAGGGCTAAGTTGTGGGATTCGTGGCGTGCATGATGGCGAAACCTCGTGCCCCAAGGTCACAGTCAGTACAGGGAAGGTCAGTGATGTCACAGCCACGCACCAGTAACCGTCCAGAGAAGACAGTGTGTCTCTAGCCCACACAGGAGCTGAGAAGTGGGATTTGTGGCGTGGATGATGGCGAAACTCCGCCCCCAAAGGTCAGAGTCACCATAGGGAGGGTCAGTGACGTCACAGCAACCCACCAGTAACCCTCCAGTGAAGACAGTGTGTCTCTAGCCCTCACAGAGGCTGAGAAGTGAGGCTGGTGGCGTGGATAAAAGCGTTTTGAATAGGCTCCGCTCCCTCAGGTTGGAGCAAGCTAGTGGTAGGTCAGTGACCTAAAGGACATCCTCAAGTTCCCTCCGGTAAAAATGTAATGTCTCAAGCCGGCACAGGGGCTGAGTTATGGGCTGAAACCCCAAGGGGTCCAAAGGACCCCTTAACACCCCGAGGATGCAGAAAATCCTAACACCACACAAGGGTTAAACTAAAATACATGTATTCAATACACACACCTCCTAAAATCATCCCCTTAAAGACCAGCAGCGGCTCAGTGACCTGCCCTTCCTGTGTCCTGTTTCTCCTGCTCAGCCAGATTGCAAGCTTCGCTTGCCCAAATAAAAAATTGACCAAAGTAAATCTATATTTCTGTTTTACATTGTACCCTGGACCAAGGATAAACATCTCTGAGTCCCAAACCACTCCAAGCCTCCCACTAAGGTCCCTGAGCAGAGTAAAAAGTGTATTTAAATGCTTACAATGCAAGAACAGATGAGCAACAGATTCTCCTCCACAGAAAACACAGGCCTCCCCATGTGTGGGGTCAAGGTGCGCCAGGTGTCTGTTAGTGGCTGTGGCTCCATGAATGATCCTCCACTGAAGATCTCCTGACCGCTTGGGTAAAAGTGCTTTATAAAGCACCTCTAATTTCTCACCTAAGAGAAAAAAATTGAACCTCCAACCCTGGCGATACCTGCCCTTACTTCCCCAGAGAAGGGAAGGTGCCGAACCTTAACACTCGCCACATAAAGAGCCTTAATCCCAATTTCCTCAAACACACCTAGTGTAGGTGTTTTGAAAGTTAAAATACTTCCTTGGTCCTCCTGCCAGTCCCCCAGCGCCGCCAGCACACTGACTGGAGGGACAGGAGGGGTCTCCGCGGACCTTGAGACGAGCCAGCGTCCACAGCCGCCCTAACACCACTCAGGACCCGCTCCACCAGCCGCGCAGAGCGCACTCCCAGCTGCACCGCTACAGCCCCTACATCTCTCCAGCGACTCTCCTCCAAGCACCCCAAGTGTCCCAGCTTGGTCATGCCAGCCCTCACGAGCGGGCCCCTTAGACCAGCCATCACCTGTGGAACCAGCTACAGCAGAGGGTTTTTTAAAAGTGGCTCCTCCAGTCCCCAGGGGGCCCCTCTTTGAAAAATAAAAGTTTCTGTCCAGGCCCTCAGCATAGAGCCGTAAAAGTCCGACAAGCCTGTGATGCTCACTCCTTTAGTGTCCATTAAAAACAGGTGCCGACCCAGGCCCCAGCCACCTGCCCTCCTGAGCGGCGCACAGGCATCTCCCTCCAACTCACATCATCGTGATACAGGAGTCTTTGAACTCATTGCAGGCGGAAAGCCCTGATACGACTTTCCAAGTCCATTAGCCCCTGCCCTCCTTCCTGCAGGGGTAAATACAGCACCGCTGCCCTGACCAGAGGAAATTTACAATAGTTTCAATAAAAACTCTTTCGGTGGCGTTAAAACAGCAAATTTACACCAAAGGACAGACGCAATCAAATTGTTAAGGATCTGAGAAAGAAGTCATTTCCACTCAGACATCCTGGCGGATACTTTGTGCACCCTCTCAGTTTTCAACACGTACTGATCGTGCCCAAATACACCCCAGAACCTTCAGACCCTCCCTCAGGGAGAGAGAGAGAGAGAGAGAGAGAGAGAGAGAAAGATGTATCAATGTATACAGACATTAGATGCAACTGTGAAGTGTTTGTTAAGATCCCATATGTTTCATGTGTTATAATTTATATATTTATTGTTTCTCTGATACTTCAGCAATACATGCTGATATGTGATGCCAACAAAGCTTCTGAAATGCAACTGAGAGAGAGAAATGGAAGAAGGGAAGTGACAGACTGAGATATAGGGAGGTGCAAGAGAGAGGAAGAGAAAGGGAGGGATTCAAGAAGGAAAGATAAAGAGAGTGATGAGTGAGGTGGAGATACAGAGTGAGAGAGGGAGAGTTAGAGAGAGAGAGAGATGGGGACAGAAAGGGTAAGTTAGCAAAACAAGCATGGATGGATGGACAGGGTGACAGAGAGAGAGTGAGAGAGCGAGAGAGAGAGAGAGTTGGTGAGATCTTGTAGCTGCTCTCTCAGTGTGTTTTTCTCCAGTGTAACACCCTCCTCGTGCTGCATTAGGCTGGACTCTGCAGTCTCTGAGTACAACACACTCCGCTATCTTCAGGCCTCATTTGAGTTTGCGAAGACCACACACACACACGCTCTGAGACACCCCCGACCAGGCAGAACACTGCCGCTGTCACTTTGCCTGGGGGGTCATTCAAATCTCACTATCCCGCCCCCCCCTCGGACTCCATCCAGACCAGCCGTGCTTTTGACCTGGCTGGCTGAATGATTTGCCACGGCAGCACTAACTGTGAAACAGGAAGGTCACGACACGCTGCTGCCACGCTGGCAAGGACAAAACAGCTGCCGTCACCGCAGAGCTCTCACACTCTCTTGCTCTGTGGTCCTGGGATGTAATGGAGCCGCAGGCCATGTGTGTTATACAGTGAGCAGTGAGGCTCTGACAGGTAATGCAGCCAGAGGCTGTTAGTAGTCCTGGCAGGTAGTGGAACCTGAAGCTTTGAGTGTTAAACAGTGTTTTCGGTGTTTATTTATCCCCCAGTTGTTATTAATTTCAGTATTTATTTTGGCTCATTTGTTGTTTTCCCAGTCCTCATGTTCAACTCCACAGGACTTTATTTTCATTCTCTCCCGCACCACCCCTCCCTGTACTCTTCTGTCCGTCAGATAGTTCATGCACATCCCATATGTAACCACACTCAGTCCCACTTCCTGGCTCTCCCCACACATGATTTCACTTCACCCTCCTGATTTGTTTGCTATTTAAGTTCCCCATTTCCCCATTTAGTTTGCAAGTCTGTTTCTTCTCATGGTTATTTATGAGTCTTTTTTATTTGGAATTTTTAACCTCCGCCGAGGAGGTTTATGTTTTCGGTGCCGTTTGTTTGTTGGTTTGTTTGTTTGTGTACAAGATAACTCAAAAACTGATGGCCGGATTTTTATGAAATTTTCAGGGTAGGTGGGTATTAAGTCAAGGAAGGTATAATTAAATTTTGGCATATCTAGGCTAAAGTACTGCTGAGATATACTCCAAAGTTCAAGATTTCAAGCCTTTCCAATGGGCCAGAGTTCCAATTGCCGTGCTTTTGGCTTTGCTGCCCCCTGGCGGCGGAGGTTCTGCGCTCTCTGAGAGCTCTTCTAGTTTTTTCTAATACCGATTTATTTTGTCCATGGATTTTGAGTTTGACTATCCCCTTGTGCTTTAAGGAGATATCTTGTTTCAGTTTTGGCTGGTTCCTGGTTCATGATGCTGTCTCGTCCCAGGCTTGCCATACCAACTGTTTGGCTCATGACCCTTCGCCTGGCTATAGAGCTTGATTGTGATATTCGTCTTTGCGCTGGTTTGTGTCAGATGAAATGCGAGGCTCTTATCTATGGGGTGGAGCTAATAGTGAGGAAAGGACAGGAGGAAGGAAGGTGGAAAATACTGGAATGGAGTTAGAGAGCCTATCTCCTGCCGCCGGCCCGCAGTTAGACCGGCCTGAATCTTGCTCTGCAGCGGAGTGCGGGGTGCATAAGGTTGTCCATAATTAACAAGGTCACGGCCCTCACTGTGTGCCCTGTCGGCTCGCCAATTATCATAATGCCAACTGTGGCACTGTCAGGGAAGGCTCTGTGCCTAGCTTGTGTGTGTGTGTGTTTGGGAGGGGGGTGGTACATCACTTATGAAGGTCATTGCCTCTGTCCTCCATCACATACATGAGATTGTACCATAAGGTATCTTCCATTCTAACCATATGTCGATAACTGCTACTGATGCGAATGTATATCTACCTCTAAAAGTGTGATAAACAGCAGCATTGGGTAATTATTATTAATAAAAGAAATGCAGCTGTAGCAACAGAATTATTTAGCAAGTGCATTGCATGACATTGGGATCAATAACCTCAAATTTGAACCCTCTTGTCTGTATTTACCCAAATCAGTGAGTAAACATCCACAAACGAAAGAGGTCCCACCAGACCATGAAGCGTAAAACCTCCCTCTGTCTGCAGCTGCACAGCTGCTCTTTAGTTCACTGTTCTGGGGCAGACGTGCATCAGACCGACGCCAATGCTGCTGCCTCACAGCCCTGGTGATGCACAACTGAGCCCCATATCAGGGTGAACATTTTCTGGCTTTGTTTCGAAACGTCCGAACAGCGGAGGAGCGAAACCGACAGCTGGAGCCGCTCATTAAAGCGACGCCGGCGACTGCTCCCATCTCCTAAATAAACAGAGCGAATGAACCAGAGGACCGGCTCTGTGTGGATGTTCATCTTCCAGCTGAGGTCATTGCCATCCCTACAAATGGCTGAGGATGGAACTTGAACTTGTGGTTAATGGCTTAACATCATTAGAATCATCCCTTTGCACTCTGTACCTCCTTCATATCGTACAATACAGCACCAGTCTACTCAACTGTTATTAGGTAATCTATAATGCATTGCACTGTATACACTGCCACACCACTCTGTGCTGCCATTCGTCAATATATACAGTAGCACACTATAAACTTCCACACTGTGCTGTACTGCTGTGTGGTAATCTATAGCAAATATTACAAAAAATGTTTTACCCCTCTCTATACCACGAAACCAAACTACACCGTGCTATATCTTTAATTTGTTCTGAAATATACCCCTTTCTACCAATCTGTACTGCTCTGTGCTGTGTACTACCTTTCTGCTCTGTTCAACTCTAAACTACAACACTATACCATTTTATACCGCCCACCATCACATGACATCATAATTCCTCGAAGGTGATAGAACTATACCCTTCTCTGTACTGCTGCATGACAATCAATGCCACTTCATATCCCTCCATAACCCGATAAATTGTACCTCTCTTTACCACTATATACTAAACACTGCCACATTATACCAGTCCAGAACCATCTATACTCCTTCATGACAGTCAAAACCACAATAAACAGTACCACTTTACAGAAAGCTATACCATATTATACCAGCCCATACTAATTTATACTTCTCTGTTTCCCCTTTTCAACAACACACCTCTATCTTTACCTCTAAATATTGAACTTTACTACACTGTGTCAGTCCACACCAATCTCTACTGCTCCAAGTCACATGATACCTCAGCATGCCTCTCTCAGTGCCATTATACGCTGAACTATCATATTATACCAGTCCATACCAATCTGTATTACATGTCACTATATACCAAAGCATACCTCTCTCTTTCTCTGAAACATACACTATATTACCCCAAATTGTACCAGTCCTTGCCAATCTGTACCGCTCCAAGTCACTCTATACCACAAAACAACACCCTGCCTGACGACACCGCTCCTATCATTGTAGGGTGTGTGAAGAATAATAATGTCTGTAGCAAGTCCTAAAGTAATAAATTAATGTAACATAATATCTGTTTACAATGTAATAAAAAAAGTCATAATGTAGTAAAAACCATCATAAAAAATGATACAGTGATGAAAAAATATAATGCCTCATGACATTGAATGCAGTAATTTCTCGTTATGAACTGACTATATTATGAGTTGTTACACATCCCTGGGCTCTGTTTCCTGTCAGGATGAGTTGGCGCTTGTTTACGCCTCGCTGTCGGGCCTTGTGATGAGGTTATCCACCCGCTGTGGCGATGAGAGTCGGGGTCCGGGTGGGGGGAGTCAATAACAGCTTGAGAAGGGTAAAGGTCATAGGTCACACCCTGCCATATGGGACGGGTCCGATGTGTTTTGTTTATCTCAATTTTGAGAGGAAATATGAACTCCGGGACGTTTTAATGTCACAGAGATCTCTCTTCTCCTGCTCAGCAGAGGGGTAAATTCAACCAAGCAATCTGCCATCTTTACCGCTCACTCCAGCTACTGCAGACTGCAGTATCCTTAGCACTCGCCAATCAAGTTAGGGCCTGTGGAGTGTGCAGCGTTGTGTGTTTTTGCATATATGTGTTTGTGTGTGTGTGTGAGTGTATGTGCTTGCCTCTATGTGCATGTAGAGCTCTTAGCACTTACAGTATGTGACAGTGTGTGATGTGGGTGTGTACACGGACAGTGTGTGAGCTTGCAGTGTTTTACATATGTGCACACCATTAAAGGCATGTGTGTGAGAATGAGCGGTTTTGCACATGTAGACACCTGTGTGTTTGTGTGTACGAGATTGTGTGTTTGAGTGGGGCCACATGTGCATATTTGTGTGTGTGTGTATGTGGGGGGGGGTGCGTCTCTGTTGACAGTAATGTCATTTAAATGCCATTACTCTGTTCTGGGAGAATAATGATTCTTCCATTGCTGTGACTCTGCATGCTCAGGGCTCATCACCACACTGTCTGTCTGGTAAATTCCGCTGGCTGGGTCACTCTCAGTTACGAGACACAATCAGATCCCCCAGGGCTTAGTGTTTAATTTCTTTTAAAAGGAGGGTTTCATTATGCTTGGGTGGGGTCTGACAGGAGGAGAGAGATGAGATGAATGTGGTTTCACACATAAACTGTAGGTAGAGGGGTGTAATAGAGGGAGAGAGATGGAGGGGTGTAATAGAGGGAGAGAGATAGAGGGATGTAATAGAGGGAGAGAGATGGAGTGGTGTAATAGAGGGAGAGAGATGGAGGGGTGTAATAGAGGGAGAGATAGAGGGGTGTAATAGAGGGAGAGAGATGGAGGGGTGTAATGGAGAGAGAGAGATAAAGGGGTGTAATAGAGGGAGAGAGATGGAGGGATGTAATAGAGGGAGAGAGATAGAGGGGTGTAATAGAGGGAGAGAGATGGAGGGATGTAATAGAGGGAGAGAGATAGAGGGGTGTAATAGAGGGAGAGAGATAGAGGGGTGTAATAGAGGGGAGAGAGATAGAGGGGTGTAATAGAGGGAGAGAGATGGAGGGGTGTAATAGAGGGAGAGGGATGGAGGGGTGTAATAGAGGGAGAGAGATAGAGGGGTGTAATAGAAGGAGGGAGATAGAGGGGGTGTAATAGAAGGAGGGAGATAGAGGGGTGTAATAGAGGGAGAGAGATAGAGGGGTGTAATAGAGGGAGAGATGGAGGGATGTAATAGAGGGAGAGAGAGATGGAGGGGTGTAATAAAGGGAGAGAGATGGAGGGGTGTAATAGAGGGAGAGAGATAGAGGGGTGTAATAGAGGGAGAGATGTAGGGATGTAATAGAGGGAGAGAGATGGAGGGGTGTAATAAAGGGAGAGAGATGGGGGGGTGTAATAGAGGGAGCGAGACAGAGAGGTGTAATAGAGGGAGGGAGAGGGACGGGTGTAATACAGGGAGAGAGATGGAGTGGTGTAATAGAGGGAGAGAGATGGAGGGGTGTAATAGAGGGAGAGAGATAGAGGGGTGTAATAGAGGGAGAGATAGAGGGGTGTAATAGAGGGAGAGAGATAGAGGGGTGTAATAGAGGGAGAGAGATAGAGGGGTGTAATAGAGGGAGAGATGGAGGGGTGTAATAGAGGGAGAGGGATGGAGGGGTGTAATAGAGGGAGAGAGATGGAGGGGTGTAATAGAGGGAGAGATGGAGGGATGTAATAGAGGGAGAGATAGAGGGGTGTAATAGAGGGAGAGAGATAGAGGGGTGTAATAGAGGGAGAGGGATGGAGGGGTGTAATAGAGGGAGAGATAGAGGGGTGTAATAGAGGGAGAGAGATAGAGGGGTGTAATAGAAGGAGAGGGATGGAGGGGTGTAATAGAGGGAGAGGGATGGAGGGGTGTAATAGAGGGAGAGAGATGGAGGGGTGTAATAGAGGGAGAGAGATGGAGTGGTGTAATAGAGGGAGAGAGATGGAGGGGTGTAATAGAGGGAGAGAGTTAGAGGGGTGTAATAGAGGGAGAGATAGAGGGGTGTAATAGAGGGAGAGAGATAGAGGGGTGTAATAGAGGGAGAGAGATAGAGGGGTGTAATAGAAGGAGAGGGATGGAGGGGTGTAATAGAGGGAGAGGGATGGAGGGGTGTAATAGAGGGAGAGATGGAGCGGGTGTAATAGAGGGAGAGAGATGGAGGGGTGTAATAGAGGGAGAGATGGAGGGATGTAATAGAGGTAGAGATGGAGGGGTGTAATAGAGGGAAAGATGAAGGGGTGTAATAGAGGGAGAGGGATGGAGGGGGTGTAATAGAGGGAGAGAGATGGAGGGGTGTAATAGAGGGAGAGATGGAGGGGTGTAATAGAGGGAGAGAGATAGAGGGGTGTAAAGAAGAGGACGGAGATAGAGGGGTGTAATAGAGGGAGAGGGATGGAGGGGGTGTAATAGAGGGAGAGAGATGGAGGGGTGTGTAATAGAGGGAGAGGGATGGAGGGGTGTAATAGAGGGAGAGAGATGGAGGGGTGTAATAGAGGGAGAGGGATGGAGGGGTGTAATAGAGGGAGAGAGATGGAGGGGTGTAATAGAGGGAGAGATGGAGGGGTGTAATAGAGGGAGAGAGATGGAGGGGTGTAATAGAGGGAGAGATGGAGGGATGTAATAGAGGGAGAGAGATAGAGGGGTGTAATAGAGGGAGAGAGATGGAGTGGTGTAATAGAGGGAGAGAGATGGAGGGGTGTAATAGAGGGAGAGAGATAGAGGGGTGTAATAGAGGGAGAGAGATGGAGGGGTGTAATAGAGGGAGAGAGATAGAGGGGTGTAATAGAGGGAGAGAGATGGAGGGATGTAATAGAGGGAGAGAGATAGAGGGGTGTAATAGAGGGAGAGAGATGGAGGGGTATAATAGAGGGAGAGAGATAGAGGGGTGTAATAGAAGGAGAGGGATGAGGGGTGTAATAGAGGGAGAGGGATGGAGGGGTGTAATAGAGAGAGAGATGGAGGGGTGTAATAGAAGGAGAGGGATGGAGGGGTGTAATAGAGGGAGAGAGATGGAGGGGTGTAATAGAGGGAGAGAGATAGAGGGGTGTAATAGAGGGAGAGAGATAGAGGGGTGTAATAGAAGGAGAGGGATGAGGTGGTGTAATAGAGGGAGAGATAGAGGGGTGTAATAGAGGGAGAGGGATGGAGGGGTGTAATAGAGGGAGAGAGTTGGAGGGGTGTAATAGAAGGAGAGGGATGAGGGGTGTAATAGGGAGGGGATGGAGGGGTGTAATAGAAGGAGAGGGATGAGGGGTGTAATAGAGGGAGAGATAGAGGGGTGTAATAGAGGGAGAGGGATGGAGGGGTGTAATAGAGGGAGAGAGATGGAGGGGTGTAATAGAAGGAGAGGATGAGGGGTGTAATAGAGGGAGAGGGATGGAGGGGTGTAATAGAGGGAGAGAGATGGAGGGGGTAATAGAGGGAGAGAGATAGAGGGGTGTAATAGAGGGAGAGATAGAGGGGTTGTAATAGAGGGAGAGAGATAGAGGGGTGTAATAGAGGGAGAGAGATAGAGGGGTGTAATAGAGGGAGAGATGAGGGGTGTAATAGAGGGAGAGGGATGGAGGGGTGTAATAGAAGGAGAGGGATAGAGGGGTGTAATAGAGGGAGAGATAGAGGGGTGTAATAGAGGGAGAGGATGGAGGGGTGTAATAGAGGGAGGATGAGGGTGTAATAGAGGAGGGATGGGTGTAATAGAGGGAGAGGGATGAGGGGTGTAATAGAGGGAGAGAGATGGAGGGGTGTAATAGAGGGAGAGAGATGAGAGGGGTGTAATAGAGGGAGAGATAGAGGGGTGTAATAGAGGGAGAGAGATAGAGGGGTGTAATAGAGGAGAGAGATAGAGGGGTGTATAGAGAGGATGAGGGTGTAATAGAGGGAGAGGATAGAGGGGTGTAATAGAGGGAGAGAGATGGAGGGGTGTAATAGAGGAGAGGATGGAGGGGTGTAATAGAGGGAGAGAGATGGAGGGGTGTAATAGAGGGAGAGATGGAGGGATGTAATAGAGGGAGAGAGATGGAGGGGTGTAATAGGAGGGAGAGAGATAGAGGGGTGTAATAGAGGGAGAGAGTAGAGGGGTGTAATAGAGGGAGAGAGATGGAGGGGTGTAATAGAGGGAGAGGGATGGAGGGGTGTAATAGAGGGAGAGAGATAGAGGGGTGTAATAGAGAGGAGAGAGATTGAGGGGTGTAATAGAGGGAGAGAGATAGAGGGGTGTAATAGAGGGAGAGATAGAGGGGTGTAATAGAGGGAGAGATGGAGGGGTGTAATAGAGG